>OY992876.1:500258284-506060784 GCA_963921405.1 Cepaea hortensis | reverse complement strand
TCACTGTACCGTAACATCCAGCACCGTTATACTAATACACCCGAGTTTTCCGTAGACATTCACAGGTCCGTACGTGAGGTGAGTATACAGTTTTTTTCTTCTCTAGAAACAGTTTTTCTATTAAACATTTTCTTCGACTAACATTCTTTTCAATTAACATTTTGTCAATTCTCATTTTCTCTTCATTGCTTCCATTTTTCCATGCATTTGTTCCTCTCGCCCTGTCATCACCTTCTAATGTAGTCACAGGAATTCTCCTTGACTGTATGTTGTGTTTGTGAATGTGTTTGTTTGCTGATGAAGGCTAACCGCCGCAACGTTCTGTATGTGTCGTAACTCTGTTATGTAAAGCTGCACTACTTTGTGTCATTATATATTGCTACTGAGTGAGTGCGTGGCGCGACACTGTGAATTTCGCGTGGAATGCTTTTGCATCGGTCCGCGGTTGCTTTTAGCGTGAACTGCGTGTTCGGAACGATGGCGACCGGTTGTTGCTGAATTGACTAGTTTGCCTTTTCGGTTCACGAGTACATTTTTCAGGAGATTCCTGAGAGTCGGCGCTGTAGCTACGGAGTTCGTGCTTTGTGCTGCGGTTTCGGTGGGTTGCCATGCAGAAAGAGACTGAGCCATCTGGGATAAAACCCGGGTCAATGAAATCTTTCTGGTTTTATTCTTCTTTCGTTCGCTTAAAATATGTCTATATCTGCAATGTTGTCTCTTGTATGAATTTAACTGTCTTTTTCAGTTCACACAGCGGTCCATAGAGTTTATCTTCCACTGTCGTCTCTCTAGGCCAGAAGGTTTGCCTAGATATGTTATATTTTGGGCAGTCTTGGAGTATGTGCTCTGCTGTCTGCGAGGCCAATCAACATGTGCACATGTCTGTTTCACCAATCTTGAATTTTGTATACATGTGGTTGCGTAATCTATTGTGTCCTGTTCTGAGGCGCAAAATAATGACTTGCTCTGGTCTAAATATTGAGCACAACCCACTACTGGCAATGCCGTTCGTATTCTGGTATGAACCTAAGGCCTATCCACGTCAACACGGAAGCACTATATTCGAGTTTCGCTCTCGTTTGAGCTCGTCAGTAGTGCATATCCCTGACCGGATCCGGAAACAAGCCCCGGATCACTGGCGTGTGAAGCTGTTGTGTAACTTGTGTAACACGCTGGACACGCCAAATTATCATAACAGAATATCACAACGTTACCCATCGTAGGCTATGCTCCATAACGTGGTAGTCATCGTAAGCAGGTTTTTGTGGCTTTCTGACTGATTTGATCATACTTTTCTTTTGGTGGTATGTAACGGGTACTTCAGGCTGTTCTTCTTTGGCTCCTTCCTTAGCCAATTGATCAGCTCTGTCGTTTCCGGGTACTCCACTGTGGGATGGTATCCACTGTATGGTGACCTTATGCTGACTGCTAAGTTCAGAAAGTAGTGTCCTTAGTACTGGCAATTTCCCAGACAGGAGCGCCTCGAGTACTGATTTTGCATCTGTCAGTAGCTCCACAGGTTGTGTACCATTGCTGGTATTTAGTAATTTCTCTGTTGCTATCTTGATTGCCTCAATTTCAGCATCATAGTTATGGCAGTACTTTCATGTCGGTACTCTGGCTGTGTCCCTAGTATTATTTGGGTATTCTATGTACACTCCCGCTCCTCCATTTCGAACAGCATTTTGTGCCGACCCATCTGTGTAGGCTCGGAACCAGAGGTCTTGTGGGTATTCTTTATCAAGGAAGCTGAGAGTGGCTGTTCTGCGCTGCACACTGTTCTGTTCTTCCTTGTCAAATATTCCTCTCACTTTTGTCTGGATTTGTAATGATAGTCTATGCTCATCTTTCCATGGAGTTCGCTCTGGAATAGTTATTAGGGGGGTACCAACTGTGGGAAAATCGGTGGTTTCTCTGCAGAGTCGTTTGGCCTGGTGGATAAAACTACTTCTTTTCAACTGCCCCATTGCTAAGTTTTCAAATCGGTTCTTCATACGGATTTCTGGTGACAGCCGTTTCCATCGACGATGAACTGTATTTTTTGTGGAGGACTTTTGTGTTGGCATTTTGGCGGCGGCATTATGCACAGTGTACCTGTGCGGGCTGTTGGCTTGCCGACACTCCTGTCTATTCCATTGTTTACATAGGGCAGTGAGGAACATGTTGTGTGATATTCACTGGCACAGGAACGGAGCAATATGGGGACGACCCGTTGTCGTGAATTTGGAACCGCGACTAACTATACGTCTTGAGCGGCTGTAAGTGGATTGAATTAACCGGATGTGTGGTTTAAGTGGTCAAAGGTCTAACGGTCAGTAACGCCAGAAGAGTATAGCCTACACTAGAGTTCAGAGTTGTTCATTGGTGTGGTATATACAATCAACAAGTGGTATAGATATAGTTAGGTCAGGTGTCGATGTATTGATTTCTCTGATTGGCTGTGTTGGTTTGCTTGTATCGGCGTGTTACTGGTCACTGTATTGCATTGTGTGTATTTTTTTCCACGCGTAGTATCGATATTGTCTATGGTGGCGCTGTTGTATTTGAAACCATGTAGTGTCAGCACTATTGTAGGTAGAAACAACAGCTTTGCCATGAAGCTGATTGCAGGCTCGTTTGTTCAGCCGCAGTGACAGAAGTAAACAGGAACATTCATCACATGAAAACAGTGAACAACTCCATGTCCTTGCCATTCTTCAGTGTTTATTATAAACAGTGATCGCAGCACATAACATCAATCATTCCCGAAAGGTGCGTGATGTCATGCGATAGTAAATAACACGTCTAATTACTGATCATAGTTCTGAAACACCGCTATACTACAATGGCTACTCTATGGTCAACTTACGCTCACTTGCCCTTGACATCGGCATGGGGCATTAGCTCAATCGCCGTCAACTCGGTGCTCCGTAACTGAACTGGAATGGCTACTCAATTAGCCATCCGACTTGTGTCAAACACTTTAGCCTCAGGCTGAAGCGTCGTTCCAATACGAAAGCAATGTTGAATTCATCTCGCTTCACTTTCAACACTCGGTTCACGTCCTCTCTCTACTGGGACCCTGGCTAAACTAACCTTGTCCAGCCGTGTCCTCCCCTGGACTACACAACTAATGTCACGTGATACGCAACTTCTCTGAATGATTTCCCTTTGTTCTTCAACATCATTATCTGTTGCTCCCCGACTTTCCTTGACTTATTCATGCGGATTTGTTCATCGTGATCGCGTGAACAGCTTTCACAGATGACAATTCCTCTTCTATGGTAACCTGTTCTCACTACATCAGTTTACCGCTGTCTACCTCATATCGGTCCATGGCATTATGCCCCCCTCCCTGTTTTTTGAAAATGGTGTAGCCATTTTCATAGTCTCTTCAGTTTTTTCACTCTTATGACATGTAGCGATATTGGTAGGTATTTCATAATTATCATGTATACTGATGTACTTCCACTTACCTATTTTCTCTGATAATATGACGGTATGGCATTCCATTAACCACTGCACAAAATCAATGAAAAAGAAATTTATTATTATAGCCAGACACGCCCTATCAATCTGCTTCCCCCGCAGACGACGTGTAGCCCAGCCTATGGGGGAGGGGCTGGGCGAACATACTATGAGCTTCATAAGGTCCCGTGGCCTCCCCATAGTAGTCCCTCATTTGCACTATAGACAAGCATCCTCAAACCTATCAAGGCCATTACGCCCGAATGAGGGAACATGCGTGGTTAATAGGTACCATGACCATCTGTATTATTATTTATATTTGGTATTGTGGAATATGACCAATATATCTCTGATCTCTATACCGCTGTAGTTATCATTTGTCATTTGGGTTTACCGTTTGACTTATTTTAGCTTGTACAATCACAAGTGGGGTTGTTGCCTCCGCAGTTGCTTGTTTGCGGTTTACTTATAGTATTTCTTCTGTCTAGGGTGATTACTTCTTCTTCGTAATAGGTGTTGTGTTTTCATTTTATAACCGCAATTTTATCCTACTGATGATATAGCTGTATGATGTAGACTCATTTATCAATGTCTTTGTCTGTCAAAGTTTATAATACTTTGATCATCTATCACCATTACTGGTTGATCTTCATGCACTTTCTGTTCATTGTCTCTTGTTTTCCATTTCCCTAACAAGGATTTTTATTTCTTGTGAAGGTTTCTCTCTGTCCCTGAGTTCAGTCATTTGACTGCAATACTGTCTCTTGGCCTTGTGTTGATATTTTAAACCATATAATGTTGACCAATAGCAATACGATATACAAATGCATTTACATTTGTAACATGGCATATGTCAATTAGAGCATAAAATTAATAGCAATAAATATCATTGACATATTTTATATATCCATGCAATGTTATCAATCGAAAGAAAATTAAAAAATGTGACATTGACTTCAATTATCAATGTGCCATATATACTTATCTTGTTATAGCATCAACATTAAAATTATATACTACCATACACTAGTGTCATTCGTTGCAATCTGTTTGTTGACCGTTGTTGCTTCGTGTTGTTTTTGTTGCTACCATTGTTATAAATTCTGATTTGTGTCTTCTGCAATAGTCTTGATTGGTCTTTCTATCACCTTTCATTATTGCCGAAAAAGATCTATTATTAAGTCTTCTGTTATGGACACATAATCTGTACATATAAAAAATTTCACATAAGCAATCATGTGTGTGAAAACTCATACTATCATATGTTACAACAGTCTATTGTTATCATCATTGCAATTCATATGATGATCTGTTTACCGGTGAAAAACAGACTGGTCTATTGTGGATTGGAGTTGACCTGGACACACTCACAATAGATTGCGTCGTATGACTTCAGTATATATGCTGTTATGCTTTCGACAGCATGATGGCTTAACCTCTTTTTGTACTTAAGGTTTAAATTTTTGTTTTCCATACCAAAGGTTTCTCTCAATTGGTAGTATAAAATTGATTCTAATACCTATATCTTCTTACCACTGAATCTGTACTGTACTGGTGGCAAATAAATGGTATGTTTTCATTTCATGAGCTGATGGTTCAATCATGATAGATGGCATATGAAATTTGATGCATGCAGTTATATGAACACTAAATAACTATAATACCATTAATACCAATCAATTACTTCACCATGGGTGTGGTTGGTGATACTTGTTTACCATGGGCTGGTCTTGTCTCTCGCTTGTTTATGCTGCTTTAGTGCCCTGGGATGGTAATTATTTGTTGGCATTTTTATAGTCTCCCCATGCTTTTTCGGTAACATTGGATTGTAGGCACAGAGTTCCACTTCCAGATTCGTAATTGGATCTTTTGTGGCGCTTACATGGTTTGGCTACTCTCGCCTTTGTTTTCTGCACATTCTGGTAAACTATAAATGGAAAAAATATGTACATATTTTAATCACTTTAACTTAATTAACCTAAAATGTCAAATTGACTGCTGATATCTGTACTCATTCTATACGGCAGTTCAGAGCTTTAATTAATATTTAGATAACTGTATCTCTCTGTTACCCTTTATGTACTCTGAATACCATAGTTTTAGATTATTTCATTGCCTCACAGTACTGTTTAGATACAATGAAATTAAAGAATTATTGTTTTTACTGCATATGTATTCAATGGTAACGTATGTATTTACATATGAATGTGTCTTAGTGAGTAACAAGACTTTATGATGTTAAGTAAATTGAAGGTTAGATGTTTATCTACAGAGATGTTTCTTCTGTTGCTTTTAATTAAGTTATATCCTTTCCTTGTAACTTTACTGTGTCTTAAATGTGTGTCATAGTGATGTTTGCTTAATCTATTTGAAACAAAATGATTAAAATTATAAGGTATTTATAGACAGATGTTCATGCATATCAATCAAAATTACTTTAATTAATATCACAGTTTTAAGTATAGTAAAATAACTAAGTTTATTCCGTTGAACTGCCATTAACATATATTAATGAAAGGCTGTTTATATGCAGTTCAATGTATCTTTAGTCGTTATCTTTTGGTATCGTGTTTATCTATTTTTTGTTTTTTGTTTTCTACTTCTAAGTTGTAATATATACACACAATATAACACACTTCACAGGTTTCTAGCCCACATGTATTAAGTTAGGGTATTTCAGATCTCCATCATGAATAAAAGAAGCTTTAAAACTGTCATCATTTGTAACATTGCCTTTCTTTATGTGTTTTCTTGTGGTGTTTCAAATAACCAGTTTATGTTGACTAAACTAATGTCAAACTAACAATTAGATGCAAGCTTTTAAGGATGCATATATGAAATAAACACTAGTGAATCAGCTTTAAGAATTAAAACTCAGTCTTCTGAAGGATTCACAATGAACAATCTCACTATTGTTCATCATCCTTCATGTATATCATTTTATAAGCAATTATGGCTGTTCATTTCTATCGAGACATACCATCAGATTCTGCAAAAAGTTCTCAGAATAAAACTGGATTTACTATTGTGACATTGGGCTTCAGAAAAATTATAAACAAACTTTCTCAACACATTTAAATATCACTTTTATTCTTATTATTTAGTCAGGTCAGAAGCCAAGATAACAGCTGTCATTTCCCAAGATATATAATATATTGAAAAAGTTTGTGAGCTTACTGTAAGTAGAGTTTCATCAACAACCTTACAAGGCACAAAGAGAAAAGCCACTACAAGTAAGTCACTAAAGTAAAGGACCTATTGAGATGCCTGGAGGTGTAATGTGTTTATGGTGCCAGCCCCACAATGTATAGACCAATCAGCACTCGATGGTGCCAGCCCCACAATGTATAGACCAATCAGCACTCAATGGTGCCAGCCCCACAATGTATAGACCAATCAGCACTCGATGGTGCCAGCCCCACAATGTATAGACCAATCAGCACAAGATGGGTGATGTGGTCAATATCAAGTGGGCTGCCTTTACTTCCCCAGACATTTCCTGCTGCCTGTTTTAGTATGGTTGACTTTGGAGCCCATGTCAATGTTTTAGGATGGTTGACTTTGGAGCCCAGGTCAATTAGAAATAGGCACTTATGTGTATTCAAATACTTGATTACTGTGCCAGCAGGCAAGCATGCTAGTCACTTCACTGCCATGGCTACCAACAGCCACTACAAACACTTTATTTTATTGTAAGAGAACAGCTGTAATAGAAAGTTGATCAAATACAAGTTTGCCAAGTGACATCTGTTAAAACAGCCTTCCCAGTCACACTCCAAGAGAACAGTGCTTTGCAAACCCCAACAGGTGAAACTTAAATATTCAAAGAATATTATCCTGCAACAAATCAATAACACTGCAAGTTATGTTGTCTGTCATTACCACTTCAAAGAAGAAATTCCTTTACTATAATCACCACCCTAGTAAGTGGGAAAAAAAAGACATTTTTAGTCAGTCCTTGGTCACAGAGCCACTCAGTTTTATCATAATCAACATCGAACAAAAGAAGAAGAAGAAGCATAATCAATAAACTGTATTTACTGTGGAAATGTCAACAGCTTTAATATTATTCATAATGATGTATTACATTAATGTCTGTTACAAAGAATAACAATTTCTAGTTTATTACACAAGAGCACACAACTTGGGATATTTCATTACTAGTTAAACAAAGTTAGCTAAACAAGTTAACCCAGTGAATTGTGAAATAAGATAAACCAAACTATGATTCTACCTTAGACAAGAACACAAACACAAAGCAAACAAATGTTACACTTATTCATGAAAACCCGGGACAGCTCAGTCGGCATTATTGTTTCCCTGTCAGACTGTGGCTGTAACAGTTGCCAAAGTGCATGTAATAGACCAGTGTGACAATATTATTTTGTGTGTGCTTCTAATCAGTTGTGCTTGCTTGCTTGTGTTCGTTGGCTTGAGCTCCAACGCGAAGTCCTGTATGTCGGATGAAGGCATCCTGTTGTCCAACATCAGTGTGATGTCATACAGGACCTGAGGTCTGCGTGAGTATCCGTTGTCCCATGTCTGGCTTATTGGTGTGCAGACTGGTGGTTCCTCGCCATACAAGCAGACACTCTCCGACTTTGGAGAAATCGCTGATCCTACTGACCTTAGCCAGGACCCCAAAGGGACCTGTTGCCCAGGACGCTCGACGAGGACGCGTCAATAGGTCTTGGCCAGTATATAACCTGGCCCTGGTGCCTTGGAAACACCTCTGCGTCCCTAATCAGTTGTGATAGTCATCATTATTTGTAAGTGTACAGGCTGAAATTATGGGCACACCAACAAAATTGTATATACATAGTATCTAGTATATACATAATAGAGAAATGGCGAATGGTTTACACTGGTTGTCAGGGCAAAGAAGACCAACCAGGAGTCTCTGTGGCAAAGTGGTCAAGCTGTCTGCCTCGGGCTCTGAAGTTTGTGGGTTCGATTCCAGCCCGCATCCTTTGGTGCACAAGAGCATTTTTTTCAGAGACTTCTGAGAGTCGTCGCTTAAGCTACAGAGTTTGTGCTTTGTGCGACGCTTTCTGCTCTGTGGAAAGAGATTGAACCATATGGGATAAAAACCCGGTGCAATGAAGTCGACTTTTCAGACCGGCCAAGCAAACATAGTTGGCCACCATCACCTTCATTGGGTTATCTACCAGAGATATTTTGGTACATGCTTTGTGGCTGTTCCTATCAAGATCACTGTGATAGCCTGTTCACTGTGATACCCCATCATTAGAGACTAACGAGTTGAGTAAAGAGGAACACAACAACCATTAAACATTACATCCGTGAAAGTCAAGGACCACCTCTCACACCATGAGCTGTACTGGGTATATGGTGCAGTCCCATATGTTCAGACCAATTGACATTCCATGGATATGGTTGATTTGTTAAGGCCAGTCATAATATTGATGTATTTAAGAGTTTAAGTTTGAATTAAACAGAAATCAAAATGAATATATTTCTAAAGTTTAAACACACAAGCCACAAACAATATGTTGTCCAATTTATTGCCTGGCATATTTCACTGAATCTCATCAGGTGCATACTGCAGAGTTACATATCATATGAAGTGAATACATGAATTATACCAGGGCTGAAATACTTAAAACAGTCACAGATAATGTTTGAATGTGGAGCATCAGTTTTCCCCATGGTAATTGCAAATTTAAAATTAAGTCTTCCTGTTTGCACAAAACTGACTGAAGCCATCTAATTACTAATGCACTGATATATGTGAGCAATCATTTATTGTTCATCAAATACAATATACAAGATGTTTTCTTTTTTAACATTATGATGGCTATTAAACAAATGACTCAAAATTGGCGAGCTAAGCATTTAATGATCCATCGACCGCACAGTGATTTCTAAAGATTGATTACATCTGTTTTCCACCCATCCTGGACAGTGGAGTCTGGATAAGTAGGAGTCAAGGAATTTGTTCTACTTATCAGAAATTCTACTTATCAGAAATTCTACTTATCCAGACTGCACACATTTACACTAATACCACGCAGTAGCATTGAGTAAAATTATTGTACCACTTAGGAAACACAGTTAGTGAACAAATAAATAGCACTACAATATCAGAAATGTTTAATTATTTTAGAAAGCGGAACATTAAAGTTATATGAAAATTTCCAAATTAATTAGTCTGTGATTTTGCTTTGCTTCTTGACTTGTGAAAAATGTCTTCCCATGGCCTGTTTAAAGGCACAAAATGGTGAGACTGCATCATCTGAACATCCAGTCTGCATCATGTAAATGTAAATTTTGTCAATCCATGCCAAAATATCTGACTGCGATACTGGTTGTGCTTGCAGCCCACAGTCATCCTCATCATCAGGGCTGGAAGGGTCTGTTGGTTGAATGACTGGCATACATAGCCCTATAATATCAGTGCTTGAAAGAGTGGCACTAGTAGAAACATCATTGTCAATGTTCACAAACTCCTCTGGTTCAATGTTTAGCTCTTTATACAATCTAGCAAGTAATGGCTCCACTGAAATGTCAGTAACATTACTCTTACTGCTCGCTGATGGTGTGGAATTCTCATTTACAGAGACATCTACTGCAGGTAAGAAGCCAGCCTGTCTAAAAACGTTTGCAATAGTTGCTGGTAAAATTCTGTCCCATGAAGATTTTAGCATAAGAATAGCATCAAGAAGGGCTATCTTGAAATCATCATAAATGAGGTCAGCATCCATATGACTCACAAGTTTTGACAACAATGTGGATCTATAAAGAACTTTCAGATTTTGAATGATACCTTTATCACAAGGCTGAAGTGTTGATGTGGCATTATGTGGCAGAAACAAAAGCTCTGTTGCCTTCAGATTGTTAATTATTGTGTGGGCTGAACAACTGTCAACAACTAAAAGAGCTTTTCTTTGTTTACACATCATTGAATAATCAAATTCTTGTAGCCCCTCATTGAACAGGTCTGATGTCATCTATGCCTTTGAATTATTGGCTCTGTAAATGCTAATTCACACACAATTCTTTCAGGCCTTTGAAACAATGAGGATTTAAAAATTTTCCATTCACAAATAAAAGCCATTTTTCACTACCATCCATACTGGAACACACAACCACTGTTATTCTTTCTTTTGATTTTTTCCCCGCATGACAGTTTTCATTTTTGAAAGAAAATGTTTTATCAGGTAACAATCTCCAAAATAAGCCAGTTTCATCGGCATTAAAATACATCCACAGAATTATATTTAGCTAAGCTAAAGCAGGTCTGACCACATCTTCTATCCATGAATGAGTCGTCACTTTGTCGACTGACTGTTTCTCTCCACACACATTCTTGTACGTGATGCAATGTCGTTTTTTGAAATGATCCAACCAGCCAGCACTACAATTCCAGTCTGTCTGGCCTCCAAGACGTGCAAATTCTTCTTCTTTCGCAATAAGTAAAGGCCCATTTACCAATCTAATCACAGTGAACCATTTTAAAAGAGCAGCATCAACAAAATCACACGCGGCAGTTCTAGCTCACTTTCTATCACTGTCGATTTGAAATTCAACAGCCGTCTTTATGCTTTAAAATGCTGGAAAGTGTTGATGTTGGAATACCAAATTCTCTAGCTATATTCACTTTCTTCTTCCCACTATGTTCAACCTCTTCCAACAGCTCAATCTGTCTTTTTAATGTTAAAGTAGTAAGCTTTCATCCATTAGCCGCCATTGTTAACATGTAGCGAGATATCGTATGTGCGAGATTGTTCTCCGGGTTGACTGAAAATAATTCTTTCGTGAAACAATGTTTTGTGTGTTTGGTGTTAAATGAACAGTTTGACTTAAACATGAACACTTATATAGTCGGTATTCATTTTTATGTTCGACTAATCCGAAAATTTGAATTAACCGATTTTGACTTATCGGGACTTTTTATACAGTGATAAAGAAAGATAATGGCCAGGACTAAGCCAGTAATGTCGACATAAGCGAAATTCTACTTATCCGAGTTCGACTTAAGTGGACTCGATGGTATATGTTTGGTTACATGATTTGCTCATTGCTACCTGTGGGAGTAGGTTTGGGGGACTGCTAATGATGTTTGATGAAGTCAGCTGAATATACATTAGATTGCAGCTTATGGTTAAGTGTTTCCAGTCTTCTTTTAGTGTCATTGTAGCAAATCATACTAGCTCGATTAAACACGGTCCTACCAGGCCACGCTTGTACTGAATAGGTGCACAGCTATTTACATTCAGGTTTTGGCCAGTCTATGTTCCCTGTTGCTAGAGAGATCTTTGGATGGTGCCACTCTGTCAATGTTGAATTAGTATTTCTAAGAATGATAAGGTGTCATTATGTTCGTGGTCAACAAAGAAAAGTTCTTGTGGACTTGGTTCATGATGGAGTGGAATGATTCAGCCTGTTGTCTGGTTTCTGGGATGAACATATATCATCCACATACCAGTGGTAAAGAACTAGGTCCTTAATATTTGAGGCTCTTTGTTTTTCTGAGTGCACCATAAAGACGTCTGCTAGAATGGGACATAGAGGAAACCTCCTGGTCACTCTGTCAATTTGATGGTACCATTTTTAACAAAAAATGAATTTAATATTAGTTGTGCACAGCAGCAGAAATTTCTTGAATGTGGATGTCGGTAGGCCGATCCAATCCAGTATGTCAATGGGGAAAAAAAACTGTCCACGTCGTTCAACCAGCTTTAGCAGCTTTGGTTATAAATTTGGTGATTCATGGTCCGGATTTAGAAGATTTTTATCTCTGTGTGTTTCAGCTGACTTTTTGATGCAGCAAAGTCTGCCTGTGACGTCAGCTAGGGCTTTGGCCAGTGGGTTTTCCTTTGTGTCTGTTTCTTCCTGCTTTTCCGTTTGTCAGTGTTGGCTCCCAGCTCATCTGTTTTGAGTGGATGTAGTCATTTGAAGGACTCATCCTTTGGTTTATTTGCTTTGTTTCCTGTTTTGATGTTTCTCTGTGCTTGAACAATGAACAGGGCTGCCATCCGAATGACTGCCACCTCTTCAGGTAGTTTGGTCCATTCAAATATCTCTTTGTAATCTTCGATAGCTGGTCTCTCTGGCTGAGGGGTTACATGACTTTTTCCGTCATCCCGTTTATTTACGCAGGGTAACGCAGTGATTGAGAATTGGAAGCGGTTCTCCCCGTGGGATAAGTGAGCCGGCTGCTCAGAAAGCAATGGCAAACTACTGAGCATAATCTTACCAAGAAATCAACAATAAGCTGAAAGATGCTGATGTTGACAGCAATGTCCTGTAAAGGATATGCGAATTTAAAAAAAAATATTTGTTAAATTTATCTTTAGGTTTTTGTCATCTTTCAGGGTAAAAACTGGTTTACACTTGAATGTATTGGTCATTGTGAATGGGTTCCTGGTTTCAGCTTAAGGTTTCTCTGTGGAATTTTGGCACTGGCTTCAGTGTGAGGTTTCTCAGGTGTCTTTGGGGTGGCTGTTGGCTTGTTTTGGATTAGCTCCCTGTTTATTTTTAGCCGGTAAAGTGTGGAGCTTTTTCTGTCCGCGGCAAAAAGAAAAAGAACCTGCAGTTTGTGGCGACTGCACTAGGCATGTGGCCTTAATTCCCCAGGCTCAAGGCCCCCTGTCCTACACCGCAAGGTACTATAGGCAGTAAATGAGTTTTTTTCCTCTTTCTGCGTGAATCGCTTGTGGTATGTCTTCATGTTCTTTCTTTATCTAAGCCATGCGTTTCACATCTTGCTGGATGCTGCGCTGGATTTCTTTCATTTCTTCCAGAAGTCTTGTGTTGCTGCAGGTGTCTTGTTCTTGGTTTTTTTCATTAGTTGGCTTCTGTGTCAGGAGTTTGTTGATTTGTTTCATTAGATCAGCTATCTGGTCTTGAAGCTGGTTTTTGTCATCTTGTGAAATGCCTGTGGCTGTCTCGCGCCACCATCCTGCTTCCTTGAGTGTTTGTTGTTATGGCTAGTGTTATGGTGTCTCTGTGTCTTTCGAGGCACGGACAGCCCAGGTATTTTGTTCTGTGTTTGCCAAGGCAGTTTACACCCTTTCTATTATCGTTAGACTTCTAAAAGTCCTTGTCCTGTTTGGCCAGTGGACATTCGTTGAAAGTATGGTCTTCGGTGCAGTATTGACAGATGTTTTTCTTGATGCGACAAATTATTTTACTGTGACAGGCCAACTGGTACCATACATCCGGTCTATTAATCCACTGACAGCCCTATGCATGTCAGTCTTTCCAAGCAAGGGATTCAGATAAGCACCTTTAATTAGTTTAATATTGTTATAGTGTGTTTCATGTAGGTTTATGTCGGTTTGTATTTGTTTGTCCTGTGCTGACGAAGGCTTTGGCCGCAACGTACAATTTGTCTCCTGTAGTCGTGTTTTAGTAAAGCTCACAATCTACTTCTCATTTTTTGGGGCGATTTCATCTGGCACAGAGAGCTGTTTAATTCTAACAATAAAGCATTTAGGCTGTTGTTATTTCCAGTCTTTCATCACTATGGTTATGTGCCGCATGTCAGTTTTTACCTGTGGTGTCTTTCTTGTCAGTCTCCTTTTGGGAAGTCTTTGATCTTGTTTGTAGTGGGTTGTCATCACCTTTCACAGTGGTCGCTTCATTTGTGGCTTCTGGATGTTTTCTTTCTTTCGGCTGTGATGGTGGCGCATTGATACAGCTAGTAGTCTTGGCTCCCCTTCCCCCCCCCCCCCCCCCCCCAAACAAATTCTTGGTGTCGGTAGCGGCTTCTTTGCTTCTATTCTTGAACATTGGGCATCTTCTAGTTTTAGGCTTGGAGGGTGCCATCATTCTCTCATCCCTCGTATCTGATGTTTTAAACAATTGGGTCACACGATCTCCATATGGCCCTGCATGCATTCACAGATGATGATTACTGTTTCTTCCATGGGATTGTCAATGAAAATAGAGGCAATATCCATTGACGCCACATGCTTTAGTTTAAGGTCAATAGTATCCATTAGTTTGACTAGTTCAAATAACTATTTTTATATTAAGGGATTGAATGATTGTCTGCAAGCTATTTCACCATCCTGTGTTGGACAGAGTTGAGCATAGATTAAATTAATCTCAGTGGTACCCCAGGCTTGTGCAATTTAGGAAGGCCACACAGTTGGGGGTTTATGAGCCCTGTGGAATGAGTAACTGCAGTCACCTCACTGATGAATTTACTATCTAAATGCGACTGAATATCTTTCCTCACGTTTGCATCCAATTCCTCAGGGTTGCTGGCTTTAGGATCTAAGTAAAATTTGGCTGGAGTTGATAAAAATGTCTTCTATTTTGTTGTAAGCATCAAATACGTGATTCCTGAGATGTTGTGAATAGCTTGGATTGTCAGAGTAATTTAATAATGATTGCCTGTAAGAGGCTAATGCAAGTAGAACATTATTTACAACTATCAGAAAGAGACGATAGTGTTCTTTAGTATTGTGATGAGAAGAGAAGCATGGGAAAGCATTGTGACGACTAGAAAGATCAATGGATAAAGACACATGGGCAGACCAAGAGATGATGCTGGATGGACTTATGGTGACATTGAGAGATTGGAGTCAATCCTTAATAGGGACCAAGATTTGAGGAGATAGATAAACACCTATGGTAGTTGGCAGGGCAAATGATGTTGATGATGCAGCCGCGTATGTCTCTCAGATTACAAGTCTGAGTAAAAGAAGCACCACAAACATCACACTTGTAAAGTTTCTCTTCTGTATGTGTTCTCTTATGTTTCTTCAAATTGCCAGCTACAGTAAAAGAAGCATCACAACCATCACACTAGTAAGGTTTCTCTCCTGGTATGTGTTCTTTTGTGAGCCTTCAGGTGGTCAGCTACAGTAAAAGAAGTATCACAATCATCACATCTGTTAGGTTTCTCTCCTGTATGTGTTTGCTTGTGGTACTTCAAACTGCTATCTTGAGTAAAAGAAACACCACAGATATCACACATGTAAGGTCTCTCTCCTGTATGCTTTCTCTTATGTTTCTTCAAACTGCCAGCTTCAGTAACAGAAGCACCACAAATATCACACTTGCAAGGCTTCTCTCCTGTATGTGTTCTCTCATGTTCCTTCAGGCTGCTAGCTTCAGTAAAAGAAACACCTTAATCATCACACTTGTAAGGCTTCTCTTCTGTATGTGTTCTCTCATGTGCCTTCAGACTGCTTGAGTAAAAGAACCAAACTTCAAACCACCAGTCTGACTTTCCCTAAGACTACTTTCCACATCCATGAGGGTTTCTCATGTACGAGTCACAACGTTATCTATGCGATCATCTGCACATGTTGCAACATGAGGTATCTTGGAGAGACGGGCCTTCGTCTGGCGGACAGATTTAGACAACATTTATCTGATATCGACATTGGTGCCAAGAAACCAGTACCTCTACACTTCAACAGTTCCGACCACTGTGGGGTTGCCGACATACGTGTTACGGTGATTAAAATCGTGCACATCTCACGAATGCGATCGCAAGACATTGGAAAACCGTCTTATCTTCCAGTTGGGTTCACTTTCCCCTCACGGCCTCAATGTCCAACACAGTTTTATTTAAGTCCCCTATGCCCCTTATCCCCCCCCCCCCATCTCCGCTATCTTATAGTCCACTTCATAGCCAGTTGCATGTCCTTCGCAGGACGTGGTAGTCACCACCAGCATTATCTCTGCTTTCTGTGACTTCTTGGTTGGTTTGCGTGGGGTTGCTTCTCATTGCGTTCCGAACTACCGTCAATTGTGCTACTTTTTGATAGCTTACGCTTGTTGGCCTGCATCCATATTACCCACAGCAGCGTTTCGAACTTGGCGGAATTGCAAACTGCATCCGTTACATCTCCCCAGAGTTACACATCCATAATTTTCCATTCGCTCTCCTGGGTGCACCCCGATCCCCCTAGCGTGGGTTCCCTCACTGGTTGACTCAACCAATCAGCGAGTTTCTGGTTGTACTGACCTTTAGTCAGTTGACCCCGTTAACACATCCGTTTCATTCCACCCATGGATAGCCGTTTCAGCTAGGACACTAGATAAGTATTAGTTAATCTATTTTTGTTTGTTTGTTCTGTGCTGACGAAGGCTTTGGCCACAACGTCCATTCTTTTTTGTAGTTGTGCTTTGGTAAAGCTCTCAACCTACTTCTCGTTTTTCAGTGATTCATTCATTGAGTAAAAGAAGCACTACAAACATCACACTTGTACGGTTTCTCTCCTGTATGCGTTCTCTTGTGAGTCTTCAGTTTATCAGACCGAGTAAAAGAAGCACCACAAACATCACACTTGTAAGGTTTCTCTCCTGTATGTGTTCTCATGTGAGTCTTCAGATTGTCAGCTTTAGTAAAAGAAGCACCACAAACATCACACTTGTAAGGTTTCTCTCCTGTATGTGTTCTCATGTGAGTCTTCAGACCACAAGCTTGAATAAAAGAAGCACCACAAACATCACACTTGTAAGGTTTCTCTCCTGTATGTGTTTTCTTGTGGTGTCGCAAACTATCAGCATTAGTATAAGAAGCACTACAAACATCACACTTGTACGGTTTCTCTCCTGTATGCGTTCTCTTGTGAGTCTTCAGTTTATCAGACCGAGTAAAAGAAGCACCACAAACATAACACTTGTAAGGTTTCTCTCCTGTATGTGTTTTCTTGTGGTATGTCAAACTACTAGTATGAGTAAAAGAAGCACCACAAACATCACACTTGTAAGGTTTCTCTCCTGTATGTGTTCTCATGTGAGTCTTCAGACTGTCAGCTTGAATAAAAGAAGCACCACAAACATCACACTTGTAAGGTTTCTCTCCTGTATGTGTTCTCATGTGAGTCTTCAGACTGTCAGCTTTAGTAAAAGAAGCACCACAAACATCACACTTGTAAGGTTTCTCTCCTGTATGTGTTCTCATGTGAGTCTTCAGACCACCAGCTTGAGTAAAAGAAGCACCACAAACATCACACTTGTAAGGTTTCTCTCCTGTATGTGTTCTCATGTGAATCTTCAGTCTGTCAGCTTTAGTAAAAGAAGCACCACAAACATCACACTTGTAAGGTTTCTCTCCTGTATGTGTTTTCTTGTGGTGTCTCAAACTATTAGCATTAGTATAAGAAGCACCACAAACATCACACTTGTATGGTTTTTCTCCTGTATGTGTTCTCTTATGTTGTTTCAGGATGCCAGCTTCAGTAAAAGAAGCAACACAAACATCACACTTGTAAGGCTTCTCTCCTGTATGTGTTCTCTCATGTGCCTTCAGACCACCAGCTTGAGGAAAAGAAGCACCACAAACATCACACTTGTAAGGTTTCTCTCCTGTATGTGTTCTCTTGTGTTTCTTCAGATCACCAGCTTGAGCAAAAGAAGCACCACAAACATCACACTTGTAAGGTTTTTCTCCTGTATGTATTCTCATGTGAGTCTTCAGATTGTCAGTTTGAGTAAAAGAAGCACTACAAACACCACACTTGTAAGGTTTCTCTCCTGTATGTGTTCTCTTGTGTTTCTTCAGACTGTAAGCGTGAGTAAAAGAAGCACCACAAACATCACACTTGTCAAGTTTCTCTCCTGTATGTGTTCTCATGTGAATCTTCAGTCTGTCTGCTCGGGTAAAAGAAACACCACAAACATCACACTTGTAAGGTTTTTCTCCTGTATGTATTCTCATGTGAGTCTTCAGATTGAAAGCTTGAGTAAAAGAAGTACTACAAACATCACAGGTGTAAGGCTTCTCTCCTGTATGTGTTCTCTTATGTTTCTTCAGATTACCGGCTAGAGTAAAAGAAGCCCCACAAACATCACAATTGTAAGGTTTCTTTCCTGTATGTATTCTCTTGTGATTCATGTTCTTTTGGCACTCGAGATGGTAATCTTCAAACAAAAGACTATCCGATTCATTACATTTGTTTGGCATCCCTTCAGTATGTGTTCTCTTATATATGTCTGCACAAATATTTGGACTAGAAACATCAGACAAGTCTCCTGTGTGAGTTCTTTGAGAGCTATAACTGACATAATCAAAAATGTCATCAAGAGACTTTGCAAAACTCTGTGCATGTTTTTCTTGTGTTTCCTTATTTTGCTGCTGACAATTCTCAATAGCCAGAAATAGTTTATTGTTTGCATCGATCACAGAAGACATATTTTCAGACATCTGACAACAACTGTCATGTTTTACTGATGCCTTACGAATGTTCTCAGCCATTCTTGATTCTGAGTTGCTGTCCCTTGTCATTTCTTGAACGATGCTACTCCCAGCTATGTCTAACATTTTACTGAAGCTGTCACTCTTGTCCTCACACAGAACATCAGATAGTTCTTGTTTCACAACCTTCATGTCTATGCTGTCATATGGCCACTTTTGTGAATGCTCTTGAATGTAGTGGTAAGAACTCCATGGAGACCAAGCGTATATTTCTGAAACACACCAAAGTAAATCATTAATATCCTCATGAATACACCAGGTACGTATGTCAGGTGTTAGTCAGATATGACTGAGCTACCGTATAACAGTAGACGGTACTGCCTGCTTTCTGTTAGCGCCGAACGTTGGGCGGCGCTTACCAAACCCGACACCCCACATTGTGCCAACGGCTTCGGGCGGAAGAGCGCAATTGGGAGGGTACAAGCCTTACCCTGGTGTGAGGAAATGCAACCTAAAGACAAAATGTCATGGCAGGGCAGACCACGCTCTAAGCCTTGGTTGGCGGTTGGTCTAGGATCGAAGCTCCGACAGGCGGACAGATAGAGCATTGCTTTGCTGATCCGGCAGTTTCTGCAGCTTGTCTTGTTCCAGATGTGGAGGTTACCTTTCCTCTGGAGTTAACTAAGCAGGCCGAGAGAAGGATCATGCTGCATGGGCAACACATGATCTCTATATTTTAGCCCAGGCTTTGTGCTATGGAGAGGCAATAACTCCATCCCTGGTCTTAACCGGTCTCGGAATCAAAGCGAGAGGCAACTGTTACGGGTTATAAGTCCCTGTCAATTGGCGTAGACATGGGGCGACACGCGTTGCCTCTGACGGTGTGAGACACCTACAGGTGTCACTGATCAGCTACCGTCCGCCTCAAGCTGGGCAGCCCCCGGCCAATTGGGTACTGATCCGCCACAGCCTACCTGCTTCAATGGGTGCTTGGGGCTAGGACAAAATATGAATCGCAGGCTGTAAAACCAATGCACCAGGTACAAATAAAAAGAAAAATAGAAACCTCAAGCTACGGCTTGCAACCTGGAACGTGAGAACCGTGTGTCCAGGATTTTCCACTGACTTGACCAATATTGACGATGTGAGAAAAACGGCTGTGATTGATGCCAAACTCAATTGTTTTAACATTGATTTTGCTGGCCTGCAGGAGACTCGCCTCGCTGAGGAAGGGTCACTCAGGGAAAACAATTACACTTTTTTTGGGAAGGGTAGAGGGAAGGCAGAAAAAAGGCAACACAGTGTGGGCTTTGCAGTGAAGAATTCGCTACTGGGAATGATTGAAAATCCAGCAGGAAGAAATGAAAGACCACTATCCCTGCACTTGGCAACCTCTTGTGGTTTTGCCACCATTATTACTGCATATGCACCGACACTCGATTCCTCTGATGATGTGAAGGATTCGTTCTATGAGGAGTTAGACTCCTTGATCAAGGCAGTTCCAAAATCTGACTACATTCATATGCTCGGTGATTTCAATGCTTGTGTGGGCAAGGACTCGAGTTCATGGCCAGTATGCCTTGGAAAATATAACATCGGTGGCATGAATGAAAATGGGCAAAGGCTGCTGGAGCATTGCACCAGAAATGACCTATGTATTACAAACTCCTTTAAAAAAAAAAAAGAGCTGCATAAGGTCACATGGAAACATCCCAGATCCGGCCATTGGCACCAGCTGGACTTCATCATCACACGGAGACAACATCTGAACCATATATCATTGACTCGAAGTTACCACAGTGCTGACTGTGATACGGATCATTCTTTGGTTGTTGCAAGGGTTAGACTGAGACCAAAGAGAATCTACACAGCTAAACAAAAATCTAGCCCCAGGATTAATATTATTAACACTCATGTTCCTGAAAAGTGCTTTCAGATTCAACAGCAACTTGAAGATGCTTTCACTGATACACCAGAAAATTGTACAGTAAATGAAAAGTGGGGTCAACTTAAGGAAACTCTTTATAAAACTGCTGTAAGGGTTTACGGTACTGTGGATCATCAGAGGCAGGACTACATTGATTGATAAGAAGATAACTCCCTTAAGAAACAAGGAAAGACCAACGCGTAACACTCTGAGTGCGCTAAAGCAAGCTAGGAAGGATGTACAAAAGGCTGCCAGGCAGTGTGCAAATGATTATTGGATCAAGTTATGTGAGTCCATTCAAATCGCAAGTGATAAGGGAAACATCAGAAGCATGTATGAAGGAATAAAGAACGCCTGTGGTCCAATGATCAAAAGAAGTGCACCACTGAAAACCTTGACTTGAGAAATCATCACTGATAAGAAACAGCAGATGGACAGATGGGTAGAGCACTATTTGGAGCTTTACTCAAGTGAGACCAAACTAGCGGATGATGCCCTCAATGCCAAAGAGGCTCTACCAACTCTTGACCACCTGGACACTCTTCCCACCATAACAGAAGTGTGCTATAAATGAACTTGCATCTGGCAAGGCTCCAGGTAAGGATGGGATTCCAATAGAGGTTATCAGGAGTGGGCAAGACACACTCACTCTACAGATCCACCAGCTAATAGAGCTATGCTGGCGAGAAGGGCAAGTCCCAAAGGATTTCAAAGATTCAAGCATCACAACACTGTACAAGACCAAGGGAGATCGGAGTGACTGCAACAACTATAGGGGTATCTCACTTCTGTGTATTGTTGGAAAGGTATTTGCCAGAATTGTTCTGTGCAGACTTCAAGTCCTAGGAGATCAAGTCTACCCCGAATCACAGTGCGGCTTCCGTCAGAACCGATCTACCATTGATATGATATTTTCATTGCGACAGATGCAAGAAAAATGCCGAGGAACAAAATCAGCCACTGTTTATTGTCTTCATCGACCTCACAAAGGCATTTGATTTGGTCAGTCATGAGGGTCTGTTCAAGGCACTAAAGAAGATTGGCTGCCCACCAACTCTTCTGTCCATTGTGGAATCGTTCCACACAGGCATGAAGGGTGTAATCAAGTTTGATGGTGCAAATTCTGAAGAGTTTGAAATCAAGAGTGGAGTTAAGCAAGGTTGTGTACTAGCTCCCACCCTCTTTGGAATATACTTTTCACTTCTTCTGAAATATGCCTTTCGTAATCAGGATGGTGGTATATACATGCACTCACGCTCAGATGGCGGCCTCTACAATGCTCATAGATTGAAGGCCAAGACCAAAATTAGGAGGGTACTGATCAGAGAGTTGTTTTTTTGCAGACGATGCTGCAGTTACGACCCACTCTGAGGAAGAATTACAATGTCTACTATCTGCATTCTCCAATGCTTGTTCTGAATTTGGTTTAACAATTAGCAAAAAGAAGACACAGATTATGTCACAAGGTGCACATGGGGTACCATCAATCTTTATTGACGACGCCGAACTAGAGATGGTAGACCATTTTACATATCTAGGATCAGTGGTAAATAGCAAATTATCCCTAGATCAGGAAATCAACATCCGGATTGGTAAGGCAGTGAACAGGGACAACAATGAACAGGTTAAGAAAAAGGTCTGGGAGAACAGGAAGCTTACTGCCAAAACAAAAGTCCTTGTCTATCAAGCCTGTGTCCTTAGTACTCTTCTTTAAATCTGGACAACTTACTCATGCCAAGAGAAACATTTAAACAGCTTTCATATGCGGTGTCTGCAAAGAATTCTTGGTATTAAATGGCAAGAGAAAATCACAAATACTGAAGTATTGGAAAGATCAGGTTGTGTAACGGTTTATTCCATGCTCAGTCTTCATAGACTTAGATGGATAGGACATGTTAGGAGGATGGAGGATGGTAGAATACCAAAGGACATGTTTTTTGGTGAATTACAGATGGGTAAGAGATCTCAGGGTCGGCCTCTACTACGATACAAAGATGTGTGTAAGCGGGACATGAATGATACAGGCATTGATAATGCACATTGGGAGCAAGTCGCCGCTTAACGTGTTGCATGGAGGGCAAACATCAGAAATGGAATAAAGACAAAGGAGAAAATTATTGCAGATAAGTCACACACCGAGCGTGTGAGACGTAAGATGGTGCATGATTGTGGAGATGACCACATGTTCACATGCACCCACTGTGAACAGACATTTACAGCGCGAATTGGCCTTATCAGTCACATGCACTACCGCCATGGGTAAAAGTTGTTATGACTTTCTGAAGCACAAACTATCGTCTGTCAAGACGGCAAGGTGCCAATGATACCAGGTATTGATTATGAACAGATGTGTAATCAAGCAGGCACACATTGCAGCTACAGATAATCAATTTCAAGTGAACAAAAGAAAAAGAATGATTAATGTGCACATGTGTGATCTATGCCGATGTATGATCTAAGTTCATCATGATATAAGCTGATGTATGATCAAGGCTGATATATTATCTAAGTTCAAGTGCTACAATTTAAATGTAAATATTATGTTTAGAATAACGAGATCTTCACACATGCAGAGACCTCCTGGTTGCTATGTGTCTTAAATTTACTATTTTCAGTTATAAATTATTGTATCTAGATTTTCTTATTTATTGTAGTGTTTGCTTATTTCGCGCCAACCCAAGTCATTCCCCAGCTAGTTGTAGCACCACCAACGCTCTGACATTACCATGGTTTCCATGGCAACACACACACACGCATCTTTCCCGCCCCAGATGCGTCCGGCTGTCAATACAGGTCCGATGCTCCAGAAATATTTACTTCTTTTTGCCAGTCATCCATTTTATAGGTATGTAACAAGGATTTATTTGTTTGACAGTGATAGGTAAGTGAACTACAAGTGTGAATAGAGGCAATAAAGTAGCAAACATGGCACAAAAATGCCATAGAAGCCTCGTGTTATTACAAAAATATTATCCCCAGCTCAGAAAAATTACCCGGCCTAGGTGTTAATCGAGCTGGTCTCTAGACCAGTGTTTTTCAACCTTTCTGCTGGAGCAGATCCTTATGCAAATGTTTACGTTGCTCAATGTACAATGATCCAAGTGTCTGTCCTACTTTATGTAATAAACCAGGTGGGCAGAATTGTTGCAGTTAGGCAATTTCGGTCTCTTTCGGCAGAACCCCTTGCTGCCACTTACAAAACCCCGGGTGAAGACCTCTGCTCTAAGCTGTTTATTTAGGCCGGCTCTATTTATATATTTTGCAAACCTTATTATGAGATATATTTTATTACCAAAGGTACCTATAAACTTTATATGTACCTTTGCTGAGCTTTAGATTCACCAGTGACCCCTAGTCCTCTGCTTTTCTTGTGTTTCAATAGGATTTTAATTATGTTTCTTCTTCTGCTTCTTCTTCTTCTGCGTTCATCCAGAGTTTTTGTTCTGACATGATTGCGTTGTGCCTGTTTACAGCAGAGCTGCATTCTTGCACCTTAGGCTGACACATCTTACTTTCGCGGGCATTTGTTGACCAGGTTAACCTTCCCGGTAATTATGTTTCTAATGCAATGTCTTTTTCATTTTCAGACCCCATGTGCTTCACCCTTCATTATAGCTACCAAGAAAAGAAAAGTGGAAGCCGAGTGTCACGTTTTCAATGAAGAATGGGGAGTAAAGTACTTCTTTGAGGAAACAAAGGACCAGAAAACCAGTTGCATAATATGCAGCGAAAGTGTTACCGTTTTGAAAGAGTACAATCTTCGGCGTCACTACGAAACAAAACATCTATCAACATGTTCAAAGTTTTCTGGAAAGTTACGCTCTGAGAAATATGAGCCAATGAAACGTGATTTAGAAACACAAAGAAATCTCTTCATTAGAAAGTTTGCTCAAAAATGAATCTGTCACTCGTACAAGTAACAAAATAATGCATAAGATGACAAAAAGAAAAACTGTTTACTGATGGCAAATTCATTAAAGAGTGATGGAAGCAGCAAATGACTTGTGTCCTGAGAAAGCCGATTTGTTTGGAACTATTTTCCGCAAGTTCAGTTGTGTGAAAAACAGAAGAACTTAGAGAGAACATAGTGCTACAGATACGCGAGAAAACTAGGAACCTGTTGTGGTATTCTCTAGAACTGGACGAGTCTACTAATCTTTCGAGTATATCACAACTTCTCATGCTCATTCATGGTGTCAATTTAGACTTTCAGATAATGGAAGAGTTGGCATCCGTTTGCACCATGCATGGAAAAAACATTTTCATAACTTTTGCAAGACTATAACCTTCAGTGGAATCAGCTTTGAGGTGTTACAGTTGATGGAGGAAAAAACATGGCTGGAGCATGGAAGGGTCTGGTGGGGCAGATCAAGACAGTTGGAAGATTTGCAAATTCTGGGCACTCTGTAAGCACTCTGTGTGAAAGACTTAGATATTTCTTGTGTACTGAAACCACTCATTTCTGCTGAACTTCACTCAGGGACATGCACTCAATCACCATCAGTTCCAGGCTTTTCTTGAAGACATTGATTCTGAATTCTGTGAGCTATGATTTGACTCATGGCATTACACTGGCCAGGCCGAAAGACAAAAAAAATTGGGCATCAATTGTTGTTTTTTTTTTCTAATTTCCTGTTATGGTTGCTTGCTTGCTTGCTTGTGTTCGTTGGCTTGAGCTCCAACGCGAAGTCCTGTATGTCGGATGAAGACATCCTGTTGTCCAACATCAGTGTGATGTCATACAGGACCTGAGGTTTGCATGAGTATCCGTTGTCCCATGTCTGGCTTATTGGTGTGCAGACTGGTGGTTCCTCGCCGTACAGGCAGACACTCTCTGACTTCAGAGGAATCAGCGATCCTATTGACTTTAGCCAGGACCCCAAAGGGACCTGTTGCCCAGGACGCTCGACGAGGACGCGTCAATAGGTCTTGGCCAGTATATAACCCGGCCCTGGTGCCTTGGAAACACCTCTGCGTCCCCCTGTTATGGTGATATACTCCAATTTATTTTTTTAAAATGAATATTCTATAATTTAATAATACAAATAAACTCTAGTCAAATTAACAGTTAAGTTATCTGTAATCTAGTAGTAACGCTTGATAATACTTTTTATAATTCTGAAAAGACAAGAATGTGTGTGATATCTTATTTTAAATGTTCACCGTATATATGCATCCAAATGCCTTTCACTTTACTTTATTTCTTGTGATTTTGTTTGAGATATCGCTATTCAGGGATAGGAAAATCTAAGTACCTGGTCACCATGGCATCTGAAAATGTTTACCTGATGCCTGAATGTTTTTAAATTCTTGCTCTTGTAGCAGATCTTCTCTGATGTAGCATCAGTGCTGTAACTGATGCTGTTGCATTGAAGATAGTGTTTCTAAATTCCCTCAGCTGCACAAATGAACATTTCAGCAATCATGGCTAGAACTGCTACCACTGCTGCGCTATGAAGAAACAATTGCGAAGTGAGCAGTAAGTTTTCCACCAACACTGCAGACCAAGATTTGAAAGTTGTGTTTGGATGTTTGGGACAATTTAAATTGGAAACTTACAAAGCACCGAAAATCCTATATGCACTTCAAGTGTTAGAAGGCTGAAAGTACAAAGAAGAATCTTGAATTTGCTCCTTTAGCAAAGTTTAATTTTTTTAAATTTGTTGCGTATCCCTTGCGGGACGTTGCAGTCAACACCAGCATTTTCAGCTGCTGTTGATGTACTAGGCAAGTGTTACGTTCAGTAGTTTGCCATTGCTTTCTGAAAGACCGGTCTCTATACCTTTTTCGAAAATACGAGCACCGCCGTGTTTCGAACCCGGGCATACGGGCTCACAAACCGCGTTCGCAAGCCCTTCAGAGGGAGAAAAAAAAACATGGATGCTAATATGCTGCAACATATGAATATACATTTCATGGCATTGTACTGTATTGCCAACAGTTATTGCCTACACTGATTTTGAAGGTTTGGTTGCATTGTTAACCAAGTTTACTGTTATTGATTGAGAGAAGTTTACACACACACACACACACACAAATGCACTGTAGAGAATTTATTTCATATATTGCCTCAAATCTTCATGAAGATTTGATACTGAAATAAAGGAAAACCATGTCAGTATCTTACTTGATGATGAGGGGCTGAAACTATATATTCATTTGATCAGAGAAGGGAAAGTGAAGGAGACATTTCTTTCTATTGTGCCATTGGAAGATGTAACAAGTGCTGCCTACTTTAAAGCTCTAGAGACATGTGAATAACCAAAGTGTTCTCACAGAGATATCTTTCACTGGGCCTCTATTAAAAGACATTTGATGGCCCATGTCAAAATATGTAGCTTTATCTGAGATTGATTTATATGTTTCCTAGCCTGTGTTTAAAAAAAAAAAAAAAAAAAAATGCTAGCTCCTAGGAAAAGGCCTGGCTCCTGAATCATGTTTAAATTCTCCATCCATCGCCATTTCTACTAATGTAGCTCGTAAGTAGATGTTATTTAAGTGAGCGCCGATCCTGCGTATAGGGATCAGCTCACGTTTCTACAAGAGTATATACTTTGTCCTGCGGCGGAATAAAAGTACGTCTTTCGTTTGCTCGATTTGAGTCTGCCATATGTTCATGATCCTGTTGGTAAGATAGAACATGTTTTGTTGTTCTGATCTGTTCTTGACGAGTTCAATTTGAGTCCCGTGGATTTAGAGGACAGGCACTTTAAGACACGTGGGGGTCGTCTCTGGACTGTTTGTTAGTCAACACAGATTCCCCGCCAGTTTCCATAGCTGAACATAAAAGAAATTACGCGCCAGCGGCACATTCCACACCGTGCTACACAGAAAGAAAGAAGGAGCACATGAAAACCCGCGTCACCACATTGCCGGAAGAACACCCAGAATAAATGAAGTGAAAAAGCATTTTGTGATAAAGTAATAACAGGTGAAATTAAAACATCATAAAAACTGTAAGTACGTACAAAATTAATACATAATAACTCAATCATGTTCAAGAAGTGCGATCTATTAATCATATCAAGTTTGCACCAGATGCGCAAAAACATTCCACCTTATTGAACACACCACAGCGCTATGAAATATTAGAAACAATGAACATTTAGTAATAGTGTAACTTATTTAAGAACATTATTTATTTAAAGAATATACAGTTACAACTATAAGTCTACGTGAGAAAAGAAGATGGTGGTTACATAAGAGATATACGAAACAATGGACACCATGGTCGACATTGAAAAGAATTATGTCGATGTGAGTAGGCAGTGAGATCTGAAGAAACACTGCGCTGCCACAATTCTACACCACAGTAACCTATTATACTATAGCACAACGATTGACAATTTGTATTCAAGAATCTATGATCGATTGGAACTGCTCGAAAGTGTTGCATTATGTTGAGCAATTTGCTGAATCTATGAAGTTCATTACAGACTCAGACATTTGTCACAATGTTATCAGATTTATCGGTGGACTGATACACACATGATGGGGTGTACTGCCGACGCACAGTTATAGTTACGTGGTTGGAAAGACATTCCCTAATTCTGTGAACATCACAGAAAGTTTTGACTTGTTGGTTCAGAACGCCAAAGCATTTAACTACCTACATTTGTGGGACATGTACATCATACGTTCATTATATCTGCTGCCGACACTACTTCGTGTCTGAATTATCGGCGCATAAGTGAGTTAGTACATATTACGACATTTTATATGCACACTTCGTCATATCTCAAGGTGAATAGCACGTACACCACGGACACTCATCTCCACCATAATTGACAAGGAAGATGTTGCGTTATTTGGACGTTGCACATATATGAACATATTTACAACTGGACGTTACATACATCAACCGGACACTTCATCACACGTCAGGACGACACGCACACGTACACTATGACATATTATTGTTGAAATTGTCGAGGATTTCTCTACCATCGAGCAAGTCAACGCGGTCAATCGGGACCGAACACGAACTCCTCACGTCGGCATTTATGAACTGAATTTACGAACGTACTCTAATACGCTGACGCCAGGACATACGAACACTGTAGACACGGATCGATAACAAGACTACACTATCGTTTATCATCGTGATACCGGGCACACAGCCTGTTCACTCATTGGACCTTACTTACCAGAAGTCGAATCACGTCATTCAACTGTACTTACTTCACTGTGGACATCATTCACTCAAATACCCACAGCGCACATTCAGCCTAAAGTATAAATACTAAGGCTGAAATAAACTCAAGTTTCGTCGATATACCACAGCCGACTACGTGTTCTTATGAGTCGGTGACGGACCACGTCGGTCCAGGGTACCGGTACAAGTTAATTGTACTATCATCTCAAGGCAGGAGCAACAATCGTTACACAACTCCTCACATATTTTCATGCAGCCAGGATACCACTAATCGATTGCCAATTACGGATCAGTATAGTTTGGAACTTATCAACACGTAATTGAGAGTCTCAAATTATATCAATTCTCGAGCGATTCAAATATTACTCTACGTTCGGGAGATGCACTAAAGGCCAGTAGCAATTGTATTGTTGATGTATTATAACATTGATCCTAGTAATAAGGCGCTATTTATCAATTTTTTGTTGTTGTTCTGATCTTGCGGGCGTCACCACAATACTATTGTCTTGTCATAACTGTAGTAGTATAGTATGTGCGTTACCCGTTAAAATGTGGATACAAAAATTTGTTATTGTTTGTAAACAATAATATGTATTCGCGTCACTCGTCATTCATCTTTGATGATTGTTAGTTGTCTTGCGTTACATATATATTGTATATTCAATATATTTCTTCATATTTATTTCTCTAGTATATTTATTTAGTTTATTATAGAGATATTTGATTGATTTTTTTTGTGGTGTTCGAGTTGACACTACAAATTTATTTGAGTTGTATTTGCTCAATTGTGATACAACATTTACTGTACTATCCGAGTGATAGTGATCTGAGATAATATTACAATTTTGTCGATTCTTTTCTTCTCTTGCCTACGACCATATTTATTTCACCCAGATAGCTCATTTTACAGGTAGGACATTAAGAGAAGATGTCTACGCTGCAATATTTTTTTGAAATGGGTGAGAAGTCTGGTCTAACTGGTGCTGAGCTTCGAAATTGGGCAAAGCTTGAGTTCAGTGAACAACAGAAACGTGACAAGGAGGAAAGACAACTTCAAGCCACACGTGAGAAGGAGGAAAGACAACTTCAAGCCACACGTGAGAAGGAGGAAAGACAGGAAAGATTGGCATCGGAAAAGGAAACCAAACAACTTCAGATGGCTCTTGAGAGAGAACTGAAAGAAAAAGAGATGGCTATCAGACAAAATGAGATAGTTTTGGAACGAGAACGAATGGAGGCTAGAGAAAGAGAATTAACTGTGGAACGCGAAAAAATTGCAGCAGAAAAAGAGAAGTTAATTATGGAAATGCAATTGAAAGAAAAACAATTGGCGTTTGATAAAGAGCGACTTGCTACAGAAACACTCTGGAAGGACAAGGAGGTTGAAGGTAACATAAAGGTCAAGACGCTTGAGATGGAACGTGGAGCTGAAATCGAACGAGAGAAAATGCTGGCTAAACAGAACGATCCTGTGAAAAAGTACCAAGGTTTATTCAGGAATTTTCAACAAGGTGATTCTGTTAGTTCATGGTTAACCAACTTTGAAGTGCTCGTAAAGTATTACAAGGTACCGGAGAAGGACGTACCGATTTTGTTTCATCGTCACCTCGCGTTAGAGCCGTTGAAAGTGATAGAGTTAATACCTGAGGATTTACGTACGAACTACAAATATATGCGCGATCGGGTGCTATCACATTTTTCTTTGGATGAATCTGGTTTACGGACTAAGTTTAAAACACTTACACCGAAATCGAATCAAACATTCCTGGATTTCGCTTCGGAAATGTCTTCTAGTTTTGATAAGTGGTGTAAGGCTGCGGATATTAATGATAGTTATGAGCAAGTGAGAGACTTAATTATCAGAGATAGAATGTTGTCTGCAATACCAGAACCTATGTCAGTATTTCTTATGGAAAACAAATGTAAAAGTTTAAATGAGATGGAAACTAAGGGTGAATCTTATTTCAATGCACATAGGGATATTTTTGCTAACTGTACACAACCTGAATTAGTGATAGGAGCAAGTGCAAAATTTCAAAGAGGAAATAGTAAGTTTAGAAAGTTTAGTAGTGGTAGCAATAGAAATAGTCCGTACAATACAGAAGGTGAAAGACCAAGAAAAGGCCAATTCACCAAATGCCAATATTGTAGATTATCGCATGGAAATTTAGAGATGTGTGATAAACATCCAGGTTATTCCGCATATCTAAAAGATATTACGGCAAAGAAGAGAAATAAGTATGACTCTTTTAAAAGAAGTATAAAATGTTTCTCATGTTGGGCGTACGGACACACTAGTAGGTCTTGTCCGATGAGAAATTCCTGGAAGGAAGCTAGTACAGCATACATATACTCCAGTAGTGACTCAGACGATTTAGAAGAGACACACGCAGCTATCATACAACAGTATGATGATCAGACTGACAAGTTAAATAAAGGTATAACTGACAATATTAGTAATGAAGGTATAGAAACAATTCATGAAGCTAATGCCGTTAGCATACAAAATGGCAAACTAAAAATCCATCATGCATGGGTAAATGGTGAACCCACTACTTGCATTCGTGATTCAGGAGCTTCGATTGTCGGAGTAGATCGAAAGCTGATAAAAGATGAAGATTATACAGGCGACTCTGTAGAGTGCAGAACATTCGGTGGCACAATAGAAAGATATAAGATTGCCACGATTACAATTATGTCACCATATTACGAAGGCACAATAAATGCAGCCGTATTACCAAATCCATGTGCCAGATTACTGATTGGTAACATACCAGATGCGAAACAATTAATGCATGATGAAGCAAAGCAATGGGAAATTGATCATGCAAGAGCTAACGCAATTACAAGAGCTCAAGACAAAAGGGATAAAGACAGTGACAAATTAGAAAATAATATTAGACTAGTGACTGATTTACCAGAAGATCAAAAACAAGACCCAACTCTAAAATCTTGTTTTAAGAAACTGACTGAACCAATAAAACAAGGTAAAAGAGGTAATTGGAGATTTTTCCTACACAATAATATTTTATCAAGACGATATGATAGAGGTACATCACGTTATTTTCAGACAGTACTTCCATCGAAATATCGTACTGAGGCATTAAAATTAGCACATGATTCTCCATTCGCTGGTCATATGGGGATTGCTAAAACCACTTATAGATTGCTAACGCAATTCTATTGGCCTGGATATAACAAAGACATTACCACACATGTACGTTCATGTACATTATGTCAGATGACCACGCAAAAAGGCAAACATCCTAAAGCACATGTTCAGAAAACCGATTTGGCATCACGACCATTTCAGAAAATAGCTATAGATATTGTGGGTCCGTTAAATACAACTACTGATCGAGGCAATAGATTCATATTAACTATGATTGATCTTTGTACTCGTTGGGCAGAGGCTATTCCCTTAAAATGTATCACGAGTAGATCCATTCTAGATTCATTGTTGATAATTTTTAGCAGAATAGGATTCCCTAGCTGCATATTATCAGATAGAGGTAGTCAGTTTATATCAACGGCTACTCAAGAGGCAATGAAGATACTTGGGATTCCACAGGTGTTTAGTTCACCTTGGCACCCAATGACACATGGTGTGAATGAGAACTACAACGGAGTTCTTAAACGCACTCTGGCGAAAGTTGCTGCGGAAAGGCCCAAAGATTGGGATATTTTATTACCAGCGGTACTATTTGCATACCGAGAGGTACCACAATTTAGTACAGGGTTTTCTCCATTCGAGTTGGTATATGGAGCAAATCCACGAGGTCCATTATTAATATATAATGACCTACTCACAAATAAAACATATGATCATCCGAAAAGAGATGCATATGAAATAGTAACACAGATAAGAGATAAAATTATCACAGCTTGTCAGATTGCAAAATCTGCACTGGATAAAGCTGGAGAAAGATACAGACAGTATGGTAATAGGAACGCCAAGACAATAGTCTTGAAAGAAGAAGAAGAGGTTTGGTTATTATTACCTGATCCTCGAGATTGTCTAATTACTTCATGGCAAGCTCCATTTAAAGTAATTAAGAAAATTAGCGATGTTGATTATCGTATTGATGTGAATGGCAAACATAAGATTTTTCATATTAATATGTTGAAGCCATATATTCCACGTGAGGATAACTCAGGTCAAGTGACACAACAAATTCCTCATAGGATAGCAACAGCTTGTTGGGTAATTAATGAACAACAAGAAGATGCTATAGAACAACAGATTCCAACACCCATAGTTAATAGCGACAGTAATTGGCAAGCGATTCAGATAAGTAAAGATTTATCAGTACAAGATAGAGAAAAGCTTATTACTGCAATAAAGGAATATAGTTCAATTTTTTCAGATAAACCGGGGCAGACATCACTGATTAAACATAAAATAACTTTATTATCAAACGTCCCAGTTAAAGAGAAACCATATCCTATTCCAATACATTATTTGGAAAAAGTTACTGCAGAAATTTCAGATCTAGATAAGACTGGAATTATAAAAAAATCAATTTCAAATTACTGTTCACCAGTTGTAATTGTTAAGAAAAAAGATGGGTCATTACGTTTATGCGTTGATTATAGGAAAGTTAATGAATTAACGTTACTAGATGCAGAACCTATGCCAAATATTGATGAGTTAATTGAAACCATGGCAAACTCGAAAATATTTTCGAAAATTGACCTTACAAAAGGATATTGGCAAATTCCGATGGAAGAAGATTCAAAGCATATTACAGCTTTTAGCACGCCGTTAGGTTTATATGAATGGGAATATCTTCCATTTGGTTTTCAAAATGCACCAAGTACATTCATGAGAATGATGAGAAGATTACTTCATGGAATTACCAACGTAGCATCGTATATGGACGATATTTGTATTCATACTTGTGATATTGACACACATGTTAAAATTCTAAAACAAGTTTTCCAGAAAATACAAGAACATGGATTGAAAGCTAAACCAAGTAAAATTGAGATAGGGTTTACTGAGATACAATTTCTGGGTCATAGAATCTCTGCAGATCCATTGGTTGTGACAAAGATTCTTAATATCAAACCTCCAACATCCAAGAAGGAGCTTAGGAGTGTATTAGGGTTGATTAATTATTATCAAAAGTTTATCCCTAATTTTGCACATATGACAGCAACATTCTCGGAACTTTTAAAAAAAAGGTCAATTCAACCAACAAAGATAGTTTGGACAGAGGATCATGAGAAGTTATTACAACAAATAAAAACTCTATTTAGTACATATCCTATTTCGAAATTACCTGATATTTCAAAAGATTTTGTTTTACAAACGGATGCTAGTTTACATGCTATTTCAGCTGTATTACTTCAATTGCATGAAGGGAAACTACATCCTATTCTTTATTTCAGTAAAAAGCTATCTGAAACTCAAAGAAATTATGCTGTTACTGAATTAGAGGCTCTAGCTTTAATTGAAAGTATTGAGAAGTTCTCTAGATACTTACTAGGTAGGAAATTTCTGGTTCTGTCGGATAACAAACCGTTACAAATTTTCAAATCGGGTCATCCGAAGAATTCTAGAATACATAGATGGTCATTACTATTACAAGACTATGAATTTGACATCTGTCACATTCCTGGAAAGGATAATAATCTTGCTGACATTCTCAGTCGATTATAGTTGAATAGAAGGGCAGATCTTTGTTATAAATTAATTAGTTATATATATTAATGTTCTGTTCTTTCATAAGTTATTAAGAAAGTCGATAAAGATATATTCAGATCGCGCCTAATTGAGGGAGCAATGCTATAAGAATCAACTAAATATTAATAGATTATTATTACAAATAGAATTTAGTCAATTAGGTACATATGTTACCGATTTTCCATTGACAGCTTGAGTGAAGGCAATACTCGGAATAAGAACTTCACAAGAGACGCGTGATTGGAACATTCATTGTGCATTCAATGGCCAAGCCAAGTATTTTGTTTTGTATTATGATACGAACTTGGAACAGTTATTCATTAATTGATTGTTGAATTCAAATAATTAGAATTATTAAGAAGTATTTGTAAATTGGTATTAGTATAAATATTTAATTCTATGATATTAATTATGTACTTGCATTAACAATGTTGTTAGATTAATTAATATTATATTAGATGGATTAAGCTGCACAGAAGGAGCAAAAGAATAGATACAATCAAGCGACATTCTTAAAATATCCACAGGAAAAGGATCAATGGATTCTCAAGGCGGAAAGCGTATAAGTCACCCTACCCATGGAGATAAATTTCAGGAAAAGAAATAGATGTATGGTACCAAACAAGGACAACAAGGATCAACTACAACAAAAATGGTTACATGGAAAACCTCATTATTACCCTCGTCCTAAACTCATGGTAAAACCTAGAGTTAGGACACACTTGTCTATTATGACAAGGTAGGGACTAATATGTTTATTAGTTGGTCTGATTGCCCATGATCAGCCACACGACGTCCAACGGAGGGTTTGGACAGGTGGGCGTGCCCGTTATGTAGCTTTATTTTTTTTAAGGGTAGATAAGGGGGTAAAACCAAGTGCTATTCAGTTGTAGTTAAAAAAAAAAAAAATTGTTGTGATAGTCGTACAGATATACAGATATAAAGGAAAAAATTATAAATAATTTTTTTTTATCTGGGAGGGGGCATTATGCCACATAACGGAACATGCGCCACCAAGTATAAAGAAGAGACCTTACTGGATTTTCCCAGACAGTCACAAAACTGGACGACAAATATGAGAAACCAAGGAAAGAAAAACAACGTCATTGGACGGCAACGGGGGACGCTGTGAATTCGTGGATTCTAAAGGATGTGTTTATAAAAGGCTCCGTGTGAAGGTGACACCTGGAAGCGGTAATTTCGTGATGAAGCAGCTGGGAGTCCGGAGAGGAGTATATTAAAGACAACACAACAGTAGAAAGACCGGGTGCGGATACCTAGACTTTTATTTAATCAGTTGAACTGAGGATTTGGATAATTAGGCCTCAAGGGCAGCGAGCTGGACTCGGAGCTCGTAAGTAGATGTTATTTAAGTGAGCGCCGATCCTGCGTATAGGGATCAGCTCACGTTTCTACAAGAGTATATACTTTGTCCTGCGGCGGAATAAAAGTACGTCTTTCGTTTGCTCGATTTGAGTCTGCCATATGTTCATGATCCTGTTGGTAAGATAGAACATGTTTTGTTGTTCTGATCTGTTCTTGACGAGTTCAATTTGAGTTGCTTTGAGTGTATGGTCCCGTGGGATTTAGAGGACAGGCACTTTAAGACATGCATTAGTTAGTTTGTATGTATACGAAATGAGACGTATATACACAACAAGAATAGGTACGAAGCATAGTCCTAGCATCGTATATTCATATGAAGTTACAAATACATACATCCAACATATACTTAAACATTAGGCATATGAAAGTATTCCTAATACACAGTATGAAATTCAAACAAGTTGTAGTAACATAATTATCTACAACGACTGAGAAACTAATAGTGTCCATAGAATAACAGACATCTAACGTGATAAATGAAAGTCAAAAGTCTGCCTCACCAAAAAGTATCTACTTGTAAAGAGTAACCCTTTTAGCAATATGATATTGTACACAGAACTGAAGAATGAATAGTTCACAGATCAGCAACAAGAGAAACTGATGGGCTAACTGAACAAGCCTACCACTTGCCGACAGAAAGTCAGTCTCCTAAAAGACTTAGATAGTTGCTAAGAAATAACTTTCCTAGTGAAGTCCAGCAACATCAGAATCATACATATGCCTACAAACATTGAGCTGGCTGCCTTACCTGTTCTGAAGTCAAACATTTCTGACTTGTAACTGACAAGCCTAGTCTATTTAACTCAGTATCCCAAATGCCATTAACATTCCTCCAGTCCTGCTCTAATTGCCTTATCAGATCTGTTTCACACATTTCTACAGGGCAGACACATTATCTCCCAGTCTGTCCAGTAATGAATTCTTTCTGAACCACTAACCATCACCATAGCGTCACGCCTGGGCGAATTTTGAGTTGCCATCCCCAGATCAATTTCACAGTCTGTCCTCCAGTGGGTTGTAATTATCAGTTTGACATGTAACACCTTTAAGCTGGACTGGCTGGTTTACAACCCTAGTCCGACTATTTGTGTGATTTCATTCTGGGTACATTGCAATTGTAATGCTATTGTATATGCAATACTATATGCATTGCTATATGCAATGCTATTGTGCGCGCATTGGCAACTTGCCTATCGATTGCATTGGAAGCAGGGGTGTAATGACACAGCAATTGCAATTGTGTAATGACACAGAAATTGCAATTCCCACAGTCCTGTTTTAGTAGCCAGCAGCCATCTGTTCTGACACTTCACAGTTGAATGGGTTTCTTTTGTTACAACATTGTATGCCTCTATGTGTGCAGGCCTGACTGTTCTGTCTTCCATTTCTCCTTTATTGTTCTTTATTATAGAGAATTGCATTTGTTCTTCTGTAACTTTCTGTAACTCTACATGGTCCATCAAAAGTGAACCGAAAATTGTTCTGGGATGTAAAGGCTGCATTTCACGACAGAGCTTCCCCCTTAAAAATGTTTATGCCAGAAATCTTTTGTCAAAGCATCCCAGTTAATTGCATGCCCTTCACAGGAAGTCGCACTCAACCCTAGTATTATTATTGCTGTTTATGATTTTTTGTCACGTTTGCTTTCAGTGGTCTGCCATCGCTTTCTGGGCGATAGGCACTCATTATGAGAGCCAACGTGCGGTGGTCTACATCCAAATTGCCCGCGGCTGTGTTTAGAAGATGGAATGCGGAATTGACGCCGCCACAGAGTCGGCTTTAGAGCTCTACTAATCCCAATTTCACATTTCGCTCACGTGGGCGTCCCCTTATCCCCCTAGCGGTTTTTTCTACACTGGCGGATTAGCCAAACCTTGAACTTCTGGCGTTACTGACCGGTAGTACTTTGACCACCTAAACCACACATCCGGTCAATTCAACCCACTTACAGCCGTTCAAGACGTATTCAGCTAAGTAACCTTAAAATGTTCATGTAGTTTTTGTGTGTAGTTGTGTGTCTGCTTGTGTGTATGTTTTTTTCTCTGTGCTTCCGAAGGCTTTAGCCGCAACGGCCATTTTCTTTCTTGTAATCGTGTTCTAGTGAAGCTCACAATCTACTTCTCGTTTTTTGTTTGCTTGTTTGTTTGTTTTTGCGATTCATTCATGTGTATGGAGGTTTGACTTCAGCCAACATTTGCATGATTTGACTGCACTTAGATTCACCACCCTCGCTCGGAGCGAAGGCTATGGAGTTTACACGAGACGTCGCAAGTTCGCGGTCTTAGTTGAGAGATTGTCAGACGTTCTACAGTTGCATGTCCCAATTCAGGTTCCAACAATTCCAAAGCCAGGACGAGGCCTTTTCGTCTGCCTCACACAGTTGTTTTTGTGCCTGAGTTCTCAGTTGTCCTTTAATGCCCATTGTCTTTAGCACGTCATACACGGGGTGGGAGACTAGGCCTCTTGCGCCTACCTCTACGGCGAATAGCCTGACAGTGTATACTTTCAGCTTGTCATAGTACTTCTCAATCTGTGTACGTATACTGTTCCTCAATATTTGACTCGTAAGTGTAGTAACGAGGTTATCCGCACGCGTTGTGGATCAGGATGTGGAGGTGGAGGACTATATAAATAAAGTATTTATCGATTTTCCTCCACAATTTGCAATCTATATTTAGCTTTTATCGATCCTGATCCATCAAGGGGTGATAACTCCTCTTTATCCGATATTTTTTTTAAAGTAGGCGTGGTGTAGTCACTCATCAGAGTGGGCGTGGTAGTCAAGTGACCACTCGATGTCTTAAAGTGCCTGTCCGCTAAACGCAACTGGAGCAAACACTAAAAAGCATCATCGAAAAATCAGAACTCGTTAACAGAACGATTCAGAACAGCATACTCAAGTGAAGCGAACGATTTTCCAGACGTTTATTTCCGCCACCGGTACAAGGATTAAAACTCTGGCAGAAAAGCAGGCTGACCCCTAACCACAGGATCGGCGCCTACTCAAATCACATCCACCCCTGAGCTCCCAGTCCAGCTCGTCGCCCTTGAAGCCTTCCTATCCATTCTTCAGTTCAAACGCTTGGATAATAAAATCAGTCTAGGTGGATTTCCCATTCCCGGTCCTTTTCACTGTTGTGTCGTCCTCAATTAATTCCTTACCAGACTCCCTGCTGTCTCATCCCGAAATCACGGCATCCAGGTGTCACCTTCACCTCGAGCCTTCCGAAACACATCTTGTCCGTATCACCAAGTCTCAGCGTCTCCCTACGTCAGAGTGACGATTCACCGTTTATCCCCAGTCTCCTAGATATCTGTAAGCTTTTGAGCTTCAGGATTCTCTACCTATTATTAATGACGTCAACCGCGAGTATCTCTGCCTTATGGCACTCGAGGTGTAGGGGAAGGTACGTCTTTTGACGTGGTGGTGGCTCAAGTGAGCGATGACGTGGTGTACAACATAAAACATTAACAAAACAATTCAAAGAAGGTATGCAATAATGTTAATAAAGGGAAAACATATACAGAAACCATAGTTAAATTAGAAGAGGAGTAGTGGTGATTTTATACTAGGTTAGAAAAGTGACTGCTCGGGATGTAAAATGGACGGTAGTACAACATATGTATATATAAAAAGGTGTGGTCTCAATGATTTAAGAGGGGCGGGGTGTGGTTTAGTACCGTCATATGATGTAGAAACATCATCATCATATGCATGTTTAGTTGTACAGATTAAGATTACGAGGGTGCGCAGATAGTTTACGTGGTGTTGAGGTGCTTTAGTTGTTAAGACTAGAATTTGAATGTCTCAGTCGTGGGGTATTTAACTGTCTGCTCTATGTAGGCTGTAGCTGATCGGGGCGGGTATGTTATAATGCGTTTATCGACTGTGTCTAGTGTTGGCGGGGAAAACTAAAAACGGCGTGTTAGTGAGAGTCAAAAATCGATCCTTCCTAGCAGTGTTTCCTAGGGTATAGTAGTCATGATTGCATCATTATACAGACCGCCTTGTGTGCGAATCGCGAGGTTGGCGGTTTCCTAGCTTTTATTTGTATAGTAAATATATTTATTGAATGGTGTATCTGTATAATGAGGGGTGATGACGGTACAACACAACTTCTCATAGGGTTCATGTCTGTAAGCTAGAGAGAGAGAGAGAGAGAGAGAGAGAGAGAGAGAGAGAGAGAGAGAGAGAGAGAGAGAGAGAGAGAGAGAGAGAGAGAGAGAGAGAGAGAGAGTATGCACAGTGTATAAATATCAACATTATTTTTCGCCTTAATAGTTTTACCGAATCAAGACTGTTTTACCTATATTGCTCATAGTCATCTATCAGTATAGACTACACTAGAGTTCAGAGTTGTTCATTGGTGTGGCATATACAATCAACAAAGTGTTATAGATATAGTTAGGTCAGCTGTCGATGTATTGATTTCTCTGATTGGCTGTGTTGGTCTGCGTGTTACTGGGCACTGTATTGTATTGTGTGCGTTTTTTTCTACGCGTAGTATCAATATTGTCTATGGTGGCGCTGTTGTATTTGAAACCATGTAGTGTCAGCACTATTGTAGGTAGAAACAACAGCTTATTAATGCATTTCTCTTTTGATGGCATATATGGAAAAGAAGTGATCGTTGTTTTTAAGGGCAGGGTTACAGGTCATATAGTTTCAAATTTAAAAACAAAACAAAACAAAAAACAATATAAAACATAAATGTTCATATATAAAAATAAAGAAACAAGTGGGGGAAAATGCCGGTGATGTTAGGGACATCCTGCAAAGGACATGCAACTAACTTGTAACTTTCCGTGTAGTGTTTTATTTGAAAAACAAAGTGTGGGTATCTCTGTACTGCTCATAGGTAAAGATAGCTTAGCGTGGTTGGTGCTGGCTGTAGTGACCGCTGATTGTCAAAAGCGGCACGGATCACTTAGTGTCAAACAGCAAGAACTTTAACGCGAAAGTGAAAAAAAGCGCAAGGCGGTAAATAACATCGAAAAGCTTCTACAGGCATTACACAGAACTGGAGGCAAAAATTCCACATAAAAAGTCCGTATAAGGACTGCAACCAGTCAAGCCAAATAAGCCAGGAGCATTCAATAACAAGAGAAACTTAGTGTCACGAGAAATGTTGTAATCAATAGTTGCATCTTTTTATCGATGCGTTGAAATGTGGCGGGTTAATTGATTAAACGTACTGTTATTGTTTGTCATAAATCTATTACAAGCATTCTAGTGTTCTTAACAAAACAACAGCATTAACATTTCTGTGCGCGCTTTAGATAGTTAGGTTATGCCTGTGTGTATGTAGTAATTGTATGAGGATTCTTCTTGATCTTAGATTTACATAAATGACTAAGCAATACGAGTAGTACGAGTAATACTGAAAGTAATAGAAATTCAAGCGACATTAGTGGGGAAAAGTAAAAGTAACAGCAAATAGTAATAATAGTCAGCATCATGAAGAGGCATTTCGCCTGGCGTGGCGATCATACTCACCTCACCTTGCGGTCACCGAAGGTATGGATCAATGCATGTGTTGACTCACTCTACTGGAATCCCAATTAACAAACACCATTATCTTCATGCCACCTGACCTCTTCTCCCTATTTTGCGAAGTAATAATGAGAGAGATCAAAGAGAAGCCAGGAGTAATAATCGGAGGATATAATATAAACAATAAACTCTATGCAGATGGCACAGTATTGGTGGCGGATAATGCAAAAAAAAAAAAACTACAACTATTGTTGTACATTGTAGTAACAGAGAGTCACAAAAGGACTCTCCTTAAATATCCACACACACACACACACAAAAGTAACAATGGTGATATCAAAGAAAATGGGGACACCAAAATGTGATACAGAAATAGAAGGGGAAATTCTCAACCAAGTGGATTATTTTAAATACCTAGGAGCACTTATAACATCAGATGGAAGACGGACAACAAAGATTAATTCCCACTATAGAAGATTGTTGAAAATTAATTGGACAGCCAAAATAAGCAATCTGGAGATTTTGATGAAAGCTGAGTCGCAAAGACAACTTACAACAAACACCAGAAAGAATAAGTCATATTTTTTGGGCACATTATGAGAAGACAAAAATTTGAACATCTTGTGACAACCAGATAGATTTTGGGAAAGAGAGATAGAGGAAGACAGCGTGAGAACATTCTTGTGTCATGGCATGAAAGGGAGCCAATACAGGAATTTATCCATGCCGTTGGAGATCGCAAGTTGTGGAGAGGCATGATTGCTCACACCAGGCATCAAGGCACTTGATTATGAACTACACATTGAATAATTCCATGTTGTCTTCACATGATTTATTCACTGTCCATGTTTCTCTATACAATCATGTAGAGTCTAGGTTATGTAGATCTGTGAACATCTATTAGTGATAGCAAGGATAGGACAGGTGAATAAATGGATGTGTTGGGTGAGTGATGATTGGAAGGAACACCAGCCATGCATCAAACCAACAACCTTCTGAGCACAAGGCATATAGCTAGACCACCTCACCACGGAAACCTACAACAAACCAACCAACATTCATAATCACCAATGAAGACATCTAAAATGTCAACAACTGTGAAGATTGTCTCTCCATTATAGTCCTAGCGAGTCATGATTTCAATACAACTAGTTTGATACCCTGGTGGAGTCAGTGGGTTCAGTTAGTGAGGTGCAGTCTCACAACTCCCAGACATACCGAGCTGCTGGTTCTTCTTCTTCATACACCTTCAACCTGAATATATATATATATATATATATATATATATATATATATATATATATATATATATATATATAGGCAGCTGCAGTCAACCTGAGGCGGATGACCTCACCATAGTACACCTTCAGATGTCAACTTAATTATATATACAGGCAGCCGCAGTCAACCTGAGCTTGCTGACCTCACCATAGTACACCTTCAGATGTCAACCTGAATATATATACAGGCAGCCACAGTCAACCTGAGGTGGATGACCTCACCATAGTACACCTTCAGATGTCAACCTGAATATATATACAGGCAGCCACAGTCGACCTGAGGTGGATGACCTCACCATAATTTGGCCTCAAATGGAGCGGGTGAAGGCCAGAATGAATTTCTCTTTTCTGTCGAAAACAAATGGCTTTGTGTTGATTTTGATGTTATGAGGTGTCTGCCATTCAGAAAGCAAATGCAAACCATTGAACATATAATTTCCTAGTAAGTCACAAACGGCCAATAAATGCTGGAGTTGATTGCAACGCCATGTAAAGGATAAACTGTTTTCTCTATATTCAAGGCTATATAGTCTTGACGTAAGCTGGCAAGTAAACAAACCACAACAGATGGCTTTCTATCTGAGAAGTTTAATTTGACACCAGTACAGATCACCCCCAGAGGTTATCAATCCAGCCATACTGGAGGGCAGACTCGGTGGACTGAATGGTAATTAAAACCGACCAGGCATGACGCAAGCAAACCGGGTTTACCTACAAAGTTGTAAACTGGCAGCTGACCATGAGAACCTAATTGCTTCTTTCACACACCATGCAGGAAAACCGATAAACCGAGATGGCTGACCGCCTTGTGAAACATACTAGAGGTGCAAGGTGTGAACTCACTGATAAGACTCCCGGAGCTAAACATTGTTAGACTCACAGGTGTGAGGGCTAGTGTGCATGCAGAAAGAATTTATGACTGGATATGCTGGAAGATGAGTCTCCACTGTAGGGATGTGTGAAACAGATCTGATAAGGCAATTAGAGCAGGACTGGAGGAATGTGAATGGTGGCTTGGGATAGACAGAAAGGTGCCAAGGAAATAATAGTGTCTCAGACACTGTCTGCTGGACTCAGCTTAAATAAGGCTCCGTAGACCTGTGTCATGTTAGAAATGAAAAATCTCTGAACAGGTAGGCAGCCAGCTCAGTGTTTTGTAGTCATATGTCTGCTAAACTCCACTAGGAAAGTTATATCTTAGTAACTAGTCAAGCCTTTTAGATGTAGGTACTGATTTTCAGTCTATATCTGACCTAGGTTATTTCAAGAAATATCATTGTCTAAGGTTACTTGAGTGTGCACTATTCTTTCTCAGCTCAGTGTACAAAATCATAGTGCTTTATGTGTTCTTCTTCTGAGAAGTAGAAACCTTATGTTAAGCAGATCTTGGCGATGTTCTAGAGACTTTTGATTGTCATGTGTCTTAGTAGATGCTTGTCAGTTCTTTGTAAACTAGCCTAGTTGCCTTTCGGTGTGTGCATGTGTTGTACAGAATATAGTCAACTGACTATTTCTTTAATTCTTACCACAGCAGTGGCAAAGTGGTGACTAAACCGGGCATATCAGCAATATGGCTGTTCTCTGTGGTCACTTCAGTTAGACTTGTTTTATATCTCATTTTGTAGCTATACAATATTATTACTAATTAATAATGCATTATGCTATTATGTTGAGTATCATTATATGTCCATTTTGAAGTAATATAATGTATGTGATTTGGATGGTTGATATATTTGATTGTCATATGCATAATTTTTGTTATACTTTGGACATGCCCTCGGCAGACTTTTAATTGGTCTGTAACGTATATGGAAACTATGTTTCGCAGTTTGTGGTAGACAAGGATATTACTTCCTTTTTGCATTCATACTACGTATGTAAGAATAACCTTATAGGCCATTTTGGATTCGCATACCTTAGGTTTATTTGATGTTGATTTGTTATATGGTAACTCACTAAGAATAATTTGGTGTTATGCTATTATAAGCGCATTGGCACGTTGGCCATTGATGCGTTTGAAGCAGGGGTGTAATAGTACAGACATTACCCACAATTGGTATAGGGTATATGGTGCTTAACCATTTCAGTGTATTGTGGATGAGCGTTCACGGTAATTCACGGAAACCTGGCACAGATACTGGCATGTAAGCCTGGAGACCAGGTACTCTTATGTTACCAATACCGACCCTTTGATTTGCAAACCCAACTTTGGACCTGAGGGACTACATGTCTATCTGTATTAGGGACATGAACTTAGGACACTTCATGCATCATGACGGACGTTATAAGGGGGCAGAAATGTAATTACAGGTGTGTGAGACGATTGAAAAGTCCTCCCTAGACGAGACCGTACGACAGAGATATGTAGAATCCAGAGGATAGTTAACGCAGTAGAACTGGAAGATAAACTTTGCCAGACTGGTCATTGTATAAGGATATGATAGTATGTATGTATTACTTAGGATTATACTGATGTAGAACTAGATATAACACATTCTTGACTATTTCTTCCTAGCTCTCACTAAGAGCGCCTGAGTATAGATCTCAAGAACTAGAGACTGCCAAGTAGTGCCAGGACTGACAGGCGTCAGAATACCAGCAAGCTGTTTCTACCAGAGAGTGGAGATCTGACCATAGCTGCTTAGCTAATCTGGACCACAGATCTAGATAGTTGACAAGTAGCATTGAAGTTATGTAATGTTTGTCATCACTATCAATATGTTATATGATTTTCATCATCATCATCATCTCGAAAAACATCAGATGTCTAATAATAATGATAGCCAATAAATGTTGTAGTTTTTTTAAACTCATAGTTCAATTGTTATACTTTTAATTCCAATTATGCATACGTGTTGTGTGTGTACATTGGTGGGGACTTACTTAGACATCAAGGAAGAGAACAGTCAGGGGAGAAAAACCTGGAGTGGGATAGTTGTCGATTACTCTTAAATCTAGACTTAAAAATCTACCTCAGCTAACCCTCTCCTTCCCATTCCTTGGCGAATATTCAGCACAGTTCATTTAATTTTGTTACGAGCCACTTGGAGCTGTACGTTGGATATTCATGGGCTTATTCTGTAGTCCAGCCATATAGACTTTGTCCCTAGTCAGTTTCTGACTATTTGGGGTTGCTCACCAGTGAATAATACTTTCATCTAGATGGTGGTGCACCCCGACTTCTGACAATAATCCTGCATTCTGCATTTGAAACACTGGTGCCGGCGGTTTGGCAGTGGACCACCTTGCATTGTTTTTGTTTTCTTTTATTAACATGCCACTTCAAGTTGCTTCCCTTGACATGCAACATCAAATTATTTCCCCTTGACATACCAACTCAAGTGTTTGTTTCAGACAAAGAGGGAAACACACACCTGTTGATGACTGATGACATGCCAACATTATTTGTTACTACAAGTGGATTGGATATAATAGGACTTAAAACATAGACCCAACATGTGAATAATGTCAGTGATAGTTTTAACATGCAGCATCTGTTTATATGGCTGACATGTTAGTGCAGTTGATAAGATACTGCGATGATAATGTCATGAGCTTGGTTGGATGCACGTATGATGGGTGTGTTCATCACCTGTCAACAGAGGAAATGTTGATTCTTCATTTTAGACACTAATTGATTTAAACAGACAAACCAGCTGAAGGCAAGGAGAAGCCATCATTATGCATCCCTAACACGTTTGACAAACAACATAGCAAGTATTAGTCTTGTCCACTAGGGAACGCCATGTGTATCAGCTGAATTCAGGCTCTCGTCATGGCACTGAATTAAATACAAATGCCAACTGGCTCCAGTAGAGTCATGAAGTGTTCATGCCATGAGCACAGCTGGCAACTTAAAGAATGTGAAACCAGAAATATAAAGACTGGACATGAACATTTTAGCGTGGTTGATCAAGAGTAGCTGTATGGACTATGCTTCAGTTCAAAGCGAGCGAATACAAAAAGTAAAACAAAAAACCGTAAACAGTAAGAAGAAAAAAATATAAATAATGAGAAAAGGAACATACATTGCATGCTGCATATGTAAACAATAGATAAACTACAAACAGCAAAAGGAAAGTTATAAATAATAATGAGAAAAGGAATATAGACTAAATGCTACATATGTAAAGAATAACCACACAATAAACATCATAACTATAAGGTTTCTCATATATTGTTCATGTAGGTTGTGACCTGGGGACACACCAAAACTTCAAATGCTATACCTGTTTTATACGTGCTATTTACTGCCAATTTAATTAATATATACACACAATATAACACATTTCACAGGTTTTTAGTACACATGTATTAAGTTGGTATTTCAGATCTATATCATGAATAAAAGAAGCATTAATACTGTCATCATTTGTAACATTGCCTTTCTTTATGTGTTTTCTTGTGGTGTTTCAAATAACCAGTTTATGTTGACTAAACTAATTTCAAATGTAACAATTAGATGCAAGCTTTGAAGGATGCATATATGAAATAAACACTAGCGCATCAGCTTTAAGAATTAAAACTCAGTCTTCTGAAGGATTCACAATGAACAATCTCACCATTGCTCATCCTTCATGTATATCATTTTATAAGCAACTAGCTGACCCTGCCCGGCTTCGCCCAGTCCCTGGTGGGAAGCATCTCATTTAATTCATATAAGTAGTCATATAAGTTCCCGTTCCCGTTACCGACTATCTGTCTGTCTGTCTGTCTGTCTGACCCGGCCCGACATCGCCCAGCTCCTGGTGTGAAGCATCTCATTTAATTTATATAAGTAGTCATATAAGTTCCTGTTCCCGACTGTCTATCTGTCTATCTGTCTGTCTGTCTGTCTATCTGTCTGCCTGACCCTGTCCGGCTTCATTAAATTCATACAACAAAAAAAAATGTAACTTAAAAGAACGTTCTACCACACACCATCCATTATTTTTAATGAAAACTCTTTCTAATCACCTGCATGACTACAGTAACTTCTTAAGCAAAAAAAGATGAGTTACAATGTTATGCATTGTGCATCATTTTTATGAAAACTTTGAAAATGCCTTACAGATTGTATCATTATTTATTATAACTCATATGCCGGTACATAACTATGGACAAAGAGTTTATAAATCTTTGAAAACGATGCCACAATATGACTATAAGTTATACAGAAAAGTTATGCCCCTTGAAATAACTTTTACAGAGTTAGGTCCCCTGAGATATATGAAATTATGATGAAAAATGAAAAATGAAATAATACTGAGTAAGCAGGCGATTTCACACTAACAAAATATCACAGTTGACAGCTCTGGAATGAAAGGAAGGCGTGTAGAAAATTTCATCTCAATCGGATGGGCCGTTCGCGAACAAATAAAGGACATACATACATACATACAGAGATACATAAATACGCACATCCTAATTTATATATAAGATTATGGCTGTTCATTTCTATCGAGACACACTAGCAGATTCTGCAAAAAGTTCTCAGAATAAAACTGGATTCACTATTGTGACATTGGGCTTCAGAAAAATTAAAAACTTTCTCAACACATTTAAATATCACTTTTATTCTTATCAGTTAGTCTGATCAGAAGCCAAGATAACAGCTGTCATTTCCCAAGATATATAATATATTGAAAAAGTTTGTGAGCTTACAGTAAGTAGAGTTTCATCAACAACCTTACAAGACACACAGAGAAAAGCCACTACAAGTAAGTCACTAAAGTAAAGGACCTATTGAGATGCCAGGAGGTGTAATGGTTTATGGTGCCAGCCCCACAATGTATAGACCAATCAGCACTCGATGGTGCCACACAATTTATAGACCAATCAGCACTCAATAGGTGATGTGGTCAATATCAAGTGGGCTGCCTTTACTTCCCCAGATATTTCCTGCTGCCTGTTTTAGGATGGTTGACTTTGGAGTCAAGGTCAATGTTTTAGGATGGTTGACTTTGGAGCCCAGGTCAATGTTTTAGGATGGTTGACTTTGGAGTCCAGGTCAATGTTTTAGGATGGTTGACTTTGGAGCCCAGGTCAATGTTTTAGGATGGTTGACTTTGGAACCCAGGTCAATGTTTTAGGATGGTTGACTTTGGAGCCCAGGTCAATGTTTTAGGATGGTTGACTTTGGAGCCCAGGTCAATGTTTTAGGATGGTTGACTTTGGAGCCCAGGTCAATGTTTTAGGATGGTTGACTTTGGAGCCCAGGTCAATTAGAAATAGGCACTTATGTGTATTCAAATACTTGATTACTGTGCCAGCAGGCAAGCATGCTAGTCACTTCACTGCCATGGCTACCAACCACCACTACAAACACTTTATTTTATTGTAAGAGAACAGCTGCAATAGAAAGTTGATCAAATACAAGTTTGCCAAGTGACATCTGTTAAAACAGCCTTCCCAGTCACACTCCAAGAGAACAGTGCTTTGCAAACACCAACAAGTGAAACTTATATTCAAAGAATATTATCCTGCAATAAATCAATAACACTGCAAGTTATGTTGTCTGTCATTACCACTTCAAAGAAGAAATTCCTTTACTATAATCACCACCCTAGTAAGTGGGAAAAAAAAGACATTTTTAGTCAGTCCTTGGTCACAGAGCCACTCAGTTTTATCATAATCAACATCGAACATAAGAAGAAGAAGAATAATCAACAAACTGTATTTACTGTGGAAATGTCAACAGCTTTACTATTATTCATAATGGTGTATTACATTAATGTCTGTTACAAAGAATAGCAATTTCTAGTTTATTACACAAGAGCACACAACTCAGGATATTTCATCACTAGTTAAACAAAGTTAGCTAAACAAGTTAATCCAGTGAATTGTGAAATAAGATAAACCAAACTATGATTCTACATTAGACAAGAACACAAACACAAAGCAATCAAATGTTACACTTATTCATGAAAACACTGGATAGCTCAGTCGGCATCACTGTTTCCCTGTCAGACTGTGGTTGTAATAGTTGCCAAAGTGCATGTAATAGACCAGTGTAACAATATTATTTTGTGTGTGCTTCTAATCAGTTGTGCTTGCTTGCTTGCTTGTGTTCGTTGGCTTGAGCTCCAACGCAAAGTCCTGTATGTCGGATGAAGGCACCCTGTTGTCCAACATCAGCGTGATGTCATACAGGTCTGCGTGAGTATCCGTTGTCCCATGTCTGGCTTATTGGTGTGCAGACTGGTGGTTCCTCGCCATACAGGCAGACACTCTCCGACTTTGGAGGAATCCCCGATCCTACTGACGTTAGGCGGCACCCCGAAGGGACCTGTTGCCTAGGACGCTCGACGAGGACGCGTCAATAGGTCTTGGCCAGTATATAACCCGGCCCTGGTGCCTTGGAAACACCTCTGCGTCCCTAATCAATTGTGACAGTCATCATTATTTGTAAGTGTACAGGCTGAAATTATGGGCACACCAACAAAATTGTATATACATAGTATCTAGTATATACATAATAGAGAAATGGCGAATGGTTTACACTGGTTGTCAGGGCAAGGAAGACCAGCCAGGAGTCTCTGTGGCAAAGTGGTCAAGCCGTCTGCCTCAGGCTCTGAAGTTTGTGGGTTTGATTCCGGCCCGCATCCTTTGGTTCACAAGAGCATTTTTTTCAGAGACTTCTGAGAGTCGTCGCTTAAGCTACAGAGTTGTGCTTTGTGCGAAGCTTTCTGCACTGTGGAAAGAGATTGAACCATATGGGATAAAAACCCGGTGCAATGAAGTCGACTTTTCAGACCAGCCAAGCAAACATAGTTGGCTACCATCAACTTCATTGAGTTATCTACCAGAGATATTTTGGTACATGCTTTGTGGCTGTTCCTGTCAAGATCACTGTGATAGGCTGTTCACTGTGATACCCCATCATTGGAGACTAACAAGTGTTGAGTAAAGAGGAACACAACAACCATAAACATCACATCCGTGAAAGTCAAGTCAAGGACCACCTCTCACACCATGAGCTGTACTGGGTATATGGTGCAGTCGCATATGTTCAGACCAATTGACAATCCATGGATATGGTTGATTTGTTAAGGCGTCATAATATTGATGTATTTAAGAGTTTAAGTTTGAATTAAACAGAAATCAAAATGAATATATTTCTAAAGTTTAAACACACAAGCTACAAACAATATGTTGTCCAATTTATTGCCTGGCATATTTCACTGCATCTCGTCAGGTGCATACTGCAGAGTTACATATCATATGAAGTGAATACATGAATTATACCAGGGCTGAAATACTTAAAACAGTCACAGATAATGTTTGAATGTGGAGAATCAGTTTTCCCCTTGGTAACTGCAAATTTAAAATTAAGTCTTCCTGTTTTCACAAAACTGACTGAAGCCATCTAATTACTAATGCACTGATATATGTGAGCAATCATTTATTGTTCATCAAATACAATATACAAGATGTTTTCTTTTTTAACATTATGATGGCTATTAAACAAATGACTCAAAATTGGCGAGCTAAGCATTTAATGACCAGTCGACTGCACAGCGATTTCTAAAGATTGATTACATCTGTTTTCCACCCATACTGGACAGTAGAGTCTGGATAAGTAGGAGTCAAGGAATTTGTTCTACTTATCAGAAATTATACTTATCCAGACTGCACACATTTACACTAATTTACACTAATACCATGCAGTAGCATTGAGTAAAATGATTGTACCACTTAGGAAACACAGTTAGTGAACAAATAAATAGCAGTACAATATCAGAAATGTTTAATTATTTTAGAAAGTGGAACATTAAAGTTATATGAAAATTTCCAAATTAATGAAAGAAAAAGTCTGTGATTTTGCTTTGCTTCTTGGCTTGTGAAAAATGTCTTCCCATGACCTGTTTAAAGGCACAAAATGGTGAGACTGCATCATCTGAACATCCAGTCTGCATCATGTAAATGTAAATTTTGTCAATCCATGCCAAAATATCTGACTGAGATACTGGTTGTGCTTGCAGCCCACAGTCATCCTCATCATCAAGGCTGGAAGGGTATGTTGTTGAATGACTGGCATACATAGCCCTATAATTTCAGTGATTGAAAGAGTGGCACTAGTAGAAACATCATTGTCAATGTTCACAAACTGCTCTGGATCAATCTTCAGCTCTTTATACAATCTAGCAAGTAATGGCTCCAGTGAAATGTCAGTAACATTGCTCTCACTGCTCGCTGATGGTGTGGAATTCTCATTTACAGAGACATCTACTGCAGGTAAGAAGCCAGCCTGTCTAAAGCCGTTTGCAATAGTTGTTGGAAAAACTCTGTCCCATGAAGATTTTAGCATAAGAATAGCATCAAGAAGGGTTATCTTGAAATCATCACAAATGAGGTCAGCATCCATATGACCCACAATTTTTGACAACATTGTGGATCTATAAAGAACTTTCAGATTTTGAATGATACCTTTATCACAAGGCTGAAGTGTTGATGTGGCATTATGTGGCAGAAACAAAAGCTCTGTTGCCTTCAGATTGTTAATTATTGTGTGGGCTGAACAACTGTCAACAACTAAAAGAGCTTTTCTTTGTTTACACATCATTGAATAATAAAGTTCTTGTAGCCCCTCATTGAACAGGTCTGATGTCATCTATGTCTTTGAATTGGCTCTGTAAATGCTAATTCACACACAATTCTTTCAGGCCTTTGATACGAGGATTTAAAAATTGTCCATTCACAAATAAAGGCCATTTTTCACTACCATCCATATTGGAACACACAACCACTGTTATTGTCAAAGACTGAAGGAGGAGGCAGGAAGCCTGCCTCATGATAGAACACCACCGGGACGTGGGGTCAACCTCAGATTGAGTAGAGGGAACAGAGTGCCCGGGATCAGGGCAGGATAGATGATAGAAAAGGGGGACTATTAACTAGTCCTCACACGAAGGCGTTGACCAGATAGTTAGCACTACTGGTCACGACAGAATCACGACTGCGTGATAGCAACGATTAGCACTCAAACTAAAGCCAGCTAATAGAAGCGTGCTAACTGACCTAGCACGCAAAGAGCCGAAGGGCGTATGAAGGTGCTTCCGCGTGGCGTGTAGCGACGCGAGTGAAGCAAGTCAGACTGGGGACTGACTCTGTAGTGTTCACATCATATAGAATAGATATGTGTTTTCATATAGCCTAGTAGATAGAGATTAGCTATAGGGTAGGAAAACTAGTGATAGAGAATATTGTGACTTTATGTGTGATTAGATAGCGACTGTTTTTGCAATTGTAAAGAGCCAACGGCAATAAAATGTACCATTTCATTCCTCGCACACGACTTGCAAGTTTCTTGTAGGGTGTGGGAGAAGTAATCCGATGATGCCTGAAACACGAGTTGTTGACAGTTATTCTTTCTTTTGATTTTTTCCCCGCATGACACTTTTCATTTTTGAAAGAAAATGTTTTATCAGGTAACAATCTCCAAAATAAGCAAGTTTCATCGGCATTAAATGCATCCGCAGAATTATATTTAGCTAAAGCAGGTCTGATCACATCTTCTATCCATGAGTGAGTCGTCGCTTTGTCGACTGACTGTTTCTCTCCACACACATTCTTGTACGTGATGCAATGTCGTTTTTTGAAATGATCCATTCCAGTCTGTCTGGCCTCCAAGACGTGCAAATTCTTCTTCTTTCACAATAAGTAAAGGCCCATTTACCAATCTAATCACAGTGAACCATTTTAAAAGCGCAGCATCAACAAAATCATACGCGGCAGTTCTAGCTCACTTTCTATCACTGTCGATTTGAAATTCAACAGCCGTCTTTATACTTTAAAATGCTGGAAAGTGTCGATGTTGGAATACCAAATTCTCTAGCTAAATTCACTTTCTTCTTCCCACTATGTTCAACCTCTTCCAACAGCTCAATCTTTCTTTTTAAAGTTAAAGTAGTAAGATTTCATCCATTAGCAGCCATTGTTGACATGTAGCGAGATATTGTATGTGCAAGATTGTTCTCCGGGTTGACTAAAAATAATTCTTTCGTGAAACAATTTTTTGTGTGTTTGGTGTGAAATGAACAGTTTGACTTAAACATGAACACTTATATAGTCGGTATTCATTTTTAGGCACTCTTCCGACAGACGGGTCTAAATAGTTCCGCAGTGAATAATTTTATATAACTAACACTAACCCTAACTTATTCACTGCGGAACTATTTAGACCCGTCTGTCGGAAGAGTGCCCATTTTTATGTTCGACTAATCCGAAAATTCAAGTTAATCGAATTTGACTTATCGGAACTTTTTATACAATGATAAAGAAGGATAATGGCCAGGACTAAGTCAGTAATGTCGACATAAGCGAAATTCTACTTATCAGAGTTCGACTTAAGTGGACTTGACTGTATGTGTTTGGTTACATGATTTGCTCATTGCTACCTGTGGGAGTAGGTTTGGGGGACTGGTAATGATGTTTGATGAAGTCAGCTGAATATACATTAGATTGCAGCTTATGGTTAAGTGTTTCCAGTCTTCTTTTAGTGTCATTGTAGCAAATCATTCTAGCTCGATTAAACACGGTCCTACCAGGCCACACTTGTACTGAATAGGTGCACAGCTATTTACATTCAGGTTTTGGCCAGTCTATGTTACGTTCCCTGTTGCTAGAGAGATCTTTGGATTGTGCCACTCTGTCAATGTTGAATTAGTATTTCTAAGAATGATAAGGTGTCCTTATGTTCGTGGTCAACAAAGAAAAGTTCTTGTGGACTTGGTTCATGATGGAGTGGAATGATTCAGCCTGTTGTCTGGTCTCTAGGATGAACAATATATCATCCACATACCAGTGGTAAAGAACTAGGTCCTTAATATTTGAGGCTCTTTGTTTTTCTGTCAAAGGAAAAAAAAAAACTGTCCACGTCGTTCAACCAGCTTTAGCAGCTTTGGTTATAAATTTGGTGATTCATGGTCCGGATTTAGAAGATTTTTATCTGTGTGTGTTTCAGCTGACTTTTTGATGCAGCAAAGTCTGCCTGTGACGTCAGCTAGGGCTTTGGCCAGTGGGTTTTCCTTTGTGTCTGTTTCTTCCTGCTTTTCCGTTTGTCAGTGTTGGCTCCCAGCTCATCTGTTTTGAGTGGATGTAGTCATTTGAAGGACTCATCCTTTGGTTTCTTTGCTTTGTTTCCAGTTTTGATGTTTCTCTGTGCCTGAACAATGAACAGTGCTGCCATCCGAATAACTGCCACCTCTTCAGGTAGTTTGGTCCATTCAAATATCTCTTTGTAATCTTCGATACTGGTCTCTCTGGCTGAGGGGTTACATGACTTTTTCCATCATCCCGTTTATTTACGCAGGGTAACGCAGTGATTGAGAATTGGAAGCGGTTCTCCCCGCGGGATAAGTGAATCGGCTGCTCAGAAAGCAATGGCAAACTACTGAGCGTAATCTTACCAAGAAATCAACAATAAGCTGAAAGATGCTGATGTTGACAGCAATGTCCTGTAAAAGGATATGCGAATTAAAAAAAAATATTTGATAAATTTATCTTTAGGTTTTTGTCATCTTTCAGGGTAAAAACTGGTTTACACTTGAATGTATTGGTCATTGTGAATGGGTTCCTGGTTTCAGCTTAAGGTTTCTCTGTGGAATTTTGGCACTGGCTTCAGTGTGAGGTTTCTCAGGTGTCTTTGGGGTGGCTGTTGGCTTGTTTTGGATTAGCTCCCTGTTTATTTTTAGCCGGTAAAGTGTGGAGCTTTTTCTGTCCGCGGCAAAAAGAAAAAGAACCTGCAGTTTGTGGCGACTGCACTAGCCATGTGGCCTTAATTCCCCAGGCTCAAGGCCCCCTGTCCTACACCGCAAGGTACTATAGGCAGTAAATGAGTTTTTTTCCTCTTTCTGCGTGAATCGCTTGTAGTATGTCTTCATGTTCTTTCTTTATCTAAGCCATGCGTTTCACATCTTGTTGGATGCTGTGCTGGATTTCTTTAATTTCTTCCAGTAGTCTTGTGTTGCTGCAGGTGTCTTCTTCTTGGTTTTTTCATTGGTTGGCTTCTGTGTCAGGAGTTTGTTGATTTGTTTCATTAGATCAGCTATCTGGTCTTGAAGCTGGTTTTTGTCATCTTGTGAAATGCCTGTGGCTGTCTCGCACCACCATCCTGCTTCCTTGAGTGTTTGTTGTTATGGCTAGTGTTATGGTGTCTCTGTGTCTTTCGAGGCACGGGCAGCCCAGGTATTTTGTTCTGTGTTTGCCAAGGCAGTTTACACACTTTCTATTATCGTTAAGACTTCTAAAAGTCCTTGTCCTGTTTGGCCAGTGGACATTCGTTGAAAGTATGGTCTTTGGTGCAGTATTGACAGATGTTTTTCTTGATGCGACAAATTATTTTACTGTGAAAGGCCATCTGGTACCATACATCCGGTCTATTAATCCACTGACAGCCCTATACATGTCAGTCTTTCCAAGCAAGGGATACAGATAAGTACCTTTAATTAGTTTAATATTGTTATAGTGTGTTTCATGTAGGTTTGTGTCGGTTTGTATTTGTTTGTCCTGTGCTGACGAAGGCTTTGGCCGCAACGTACAATTTGTCTCTTGTAGTCATGTTTTAGTAAAGCTCACAATCTACTTCTCATTTTTTGGGGCGATTCATTCATCTGGCACAGAGAGCTGTTTAATTCTAACAATAAAGCATTTAGGCTGTTGTTATTTCCAGTCTGTTATCACTATGGTTATCTGCCACATGTCAGTTTTTACCTGTGGTGTCTTTCTCGTCAGTCTGCTTTTGGGAAGTCTTTGATCTTGTTTGCAGTGGGTTGTCATCACCTTTCACAGTGGTCGCTTCATTTGTGGCTTCTGGAAGTTTTCCTTCTTTCGGCTGTGATGGTGGCGCATTGATACAGCTAGTAGTCTTGCCCCCCCCCCCCCCCAAATTCTTGGCGTCGGTAGCGGCTTCTTTGCTTCTATTCTTGAACATTGGGCATCTTCTAGTTTTAGGTTTGGAGGGTGCCATCATTCTCTCATCCCTCGCATCTGATGTTTTAAACAATTGGGTCACACGATCTCCATATGGCCCTGCATGCATTCACAGATGATGATTACTGTTTCTTCCATGGGATTGTCAATGAAAATAGAGGCAATATCTATCGACGCCACATGTTTTAGTTTAAGGTCAATAGTATCCATTAGTTTGACTAGTTCAAATAACTATTTTTATATTAAGGGATTGAATGATTGTCTGCAAGCTATTTCACCATCCTGTGTTGGACAGAGTTGAGTATAGATTAAATTAATCTCAGTGGTACCCCAGGCTTGTGCAATTTAGGAAGGCCACACAGTTGGGGGTTTAGGAGCCCTGTGGAATGAGTAACTGCAATCACCTCACTGATGAATTTACTATCTAAACGCGACTGAATATCTTTCCTCACCTTTGCATCCAATTCCTCAGGGTTGCTGGCTTTAGGATCTAAGTAAAATTTGGCTGGAGTTGATAAAAATGTCTTCTATTTTGTTGTAAGCATCAAATACGTGATTCCTGAGATGTTGTGAATAGCTTGGATTGTCAGAGTAATTTAATAATGATTGCCTGCAAGAGGCTAATGCAAGTAGAACATTATTTACAACTATCAGAAAGAGACGATAGTGTTCTTTAGTATTGTGATGAGAAGAGAAGCATGGGAAAGCATTGTGACGACTAGAAAGATCAATGGATAAAGACACATGGGCAGACCAAGAGATGATGCTGGATGGACTTATGGTGATATTGAGAGATTGGAGTCAATCCTTAATAGGGACCAAGATCTGAGGAGATAGATAAACACCTATGGTAGTTGGCAGGGCAAATGATGTTGATGATGCAGTCGCGTATGTCTCTCAGATTACAAGTCTGAGTAAAAGAAGCACCACAAACATCACACTTGTAAAGTTTCTCTCCTGTATGTGTTCTCTTATGTTTCTTCAGACTACCAGCTCCAGTAAAAGAAGCACCACAAACATCACACTTGTAAAGTTTCTCTTCTGTATGTGTTCTCTTATGTTTCTTCAGATTGCCAGCTACAGTAAAAGAAGCATCACAATCATCACACTAGTAAGGTTTCTCTCCTGTATGTGTTCTCTTGTGAGCCTTCAGGTGGTCAGCTACAGTAAAAGAAGTATCACAATCATCACATCTGTTAGGTTTCTCTCCTGTATGTGTTCGCTTGTGGTACTTCAAACTGCTATCTTGAGTAAAAGAAACACCACAGACATCACACATGTAAGGTCTCTCTCCTGTATGCTTTCTCTTATGTTTCTTCAAACTGCCAGCTTCAGTAACAGAAGCACCACAAATATCACACTTGCAAGGCTTCTCTCCTGTATGTGTTCTCTCATGTTCCTTCAGGCTGCTAGCTTCAGTAAAAGAAACACCTTAATCATCACACTTGTAAGGCTTCTCTTCTGTATGCGTTCTCTTGTGAGTCTTCAGTTTATCAGACCGAGTAAAAGAAGCACCACAAACATCACACTTGTAAGGTTTCTCTCCTGTATGTGTTCTCATGTGAGTCTTCAGACCACCAGCTTGAATAAAAGAAGCACCACAAACATCACACTTGTAAGGTTTCTCTCCTGTATGTGTTTTCTTGTGGTATCTCAAACTATCAGCATTAGTATAAGAAGCACTACAAACATCACACTTGTACGGTTTCTCTCCTGTATGCGTTCTCTTGTGAGTCTTCAGTTCATCAGACCGAGTAAAAGAAGCACCACAAACATAACACTTGTAAGGTTTCTCTCCTGTATGTGTTTTCTTGTGGTATGTCAAACTACTAGCATGAGTAAAAGAAGCACCACAAACATCACACTTGTACGGTTTCTCTCCTGTATGTGTTCTCATGTGAGTCTTCAGACTGTCAGCTTTAGTAAAAGAAGCACCACAAACATCACACTTGTAAGGTTTCTCTCCTGTATGTGTTCTCATGTGAGTCTTCAGACTGTCAGCTTTAGTAAAAGAAGCACCACAAACATCACACTTGTAAGGTTTCTCTCCTGTATGTGTTCTCATGTGAGTCTTCAGACCACCAGCTTGAATAAAAGAAGCACCACAAACATCACACTTGTAAGGTTTCTCTCCTGTATGTGTTTTCTTGTGGTGTCTCAAACTATCAGCATTAGTATAAGAAGCACTACAAACATCACACTTGTACGGTTTTTCTCCTGTATGTGTTCTCTTATGTTGTTTCAGGATGCCAGCTTCAGTAAAAGAAGCACCACAAACATCGCACGTGTAAGGCTTCTCTCCTGTATGTGTTCTCTCATGTGCCTTCAGACCACCAGCTTGAGGAAAAGAAGCACCACAAACATCACACTTGTAAGGTTTCTCTCCTGTATGTGTTCTCTTGTGTTTCTTCAGATCACCAGCTTGAGCAAAAGAAGCACCACAAACATCACACTTGTAAGGTTTTTCTCCTGTATGTGTTCTCATGTGAGTCTTCAGATTGTCAGCTTGAGCAAAAGAAGCACCACAAACATCACACTTGTAAGGTTTCTCTCCTGTATGTGTTCTCTTGTGTTTCTTCAGACTGTAAGCGTGAGTAAAAGAAGCACCACAAACATCACACTTGTCAAGTTTCTCTCCTGTATGTGTTCTCATGTGAGTCTTCAGTCTGTCTGCTCGGGTAAAAGAAACACCACAAACATCACACTTGTAAGGTTTTTCTCCTGTATGTATTCTCATGTGAGTCTTCAGATTGAAGGCTTGAGTAAAAGAAGTACTACAAACATCACAGGTGTAAGGCTTCTCTCCTGTATGTGTTCTCTTATGTTTCTTCAGATTACCGGCTAGAGTAAAAGAAGCACCACAAACATTACAATTGTAAGGTTTCTTTCCTGTATGTATTCTCTTGTGATTCATGTTCTTTTGGCACTCGAGATGATAATCTTCAAACAAAAGTCTATCCGATTCATTACATTTGTTTGGTATCCTTTCAGTATGTGTTCTCTTATATCTGTCTACACAAAAATTTGGACTAGAAACATCAGACATGTCTCCTGTGTGAGTTCTTTGAGAGCTATAACTGACATAATTAAAAATGTCATCAAGAGACTTTGCAAAACTCTGTGCATGTTTTTCTTGTGTTTCCTTATTTTGCTGCTGACAATTCTCAATAGCCAGAAATAGTTTATTGTTTGCATCGATCACAGAAGACATATTTTCTGACATCTGACAACAACTGTCATGTTTTACTGATGCCTTACAAATGTTCTCAGCCATTCTTGATTCTGAGTTGCTGTCCCTTGTCATTTCTTGAACGATGCCACCCCCAGCTATGTCTAACATTTTACTGAAGCTGTCACTCCTGTCCTCACACAGAACATCTGATAGTTCTTGTTTCACAACCTTCATGTCTATGCTGTCATATGGCCACTTTTGTGAATGCTCTTGTATGTAGTGGTAAGAACTCCATGGAGACCAAGCGTATATTTCTGAAACACACCAAAGTAAATCATTAATATCCTCATGAATATACCAGGTATGTATGTCAGGTCTTAGTCAGATATGACTGAGCTACCGTATAACAGTAGACGGTACTACCTGCTTTCTGTTAGCGCCGAACGTTGGGCGGCGCTTACCAAACCCGACACCCCACATTGTGCCAACGGCTTCGGGCGGAAGAGCGCAATTGTGAGGGTACAAGCCTTACCCTGGTGTGAGGAAATGCAACCTAAAGACAAAATGTCATGGCAGGGCAGACCACGCCCTAAGCCTTGGTTGGCGGCTGGTCTAGGATCGAAGCTCCGACAGGCGGACAGTTAGAGCATTGCTTTGCTGATCCGGCAGTTTCTGCAGCTTGTCTTGTTCCAGATGTGGAGGTTACCTTTCCTCTGGAGTTAACTAGGCTGGCCAAGAGAGGGATCATGCTGCATGGGCAACACATGATCTCTATATTTTAGCCCAGGCTTTGTGCTATGGAGAGGCAATAACTCCATCCCTGGTCTTAACCGGTCTCGGAATCAAAGCGAGAGGCAACTGTTATGGGTTATAAGTCCCTGTCAATTGGCGTAGACATGGGGCGCCACGAGTTGCCTCTGACGGTGGGAGACACCTACAGGTGTCACTGATCAGCTACCGTCCGCCTCAAGCTGGGCAGCCCCCGGCCAATTGGGTACTGATTCGCCACAGCCTACCTGCTTCAATGGATGCTTGGGGCTAGGACAAAATATGAATCGCAGGCTGTAAAACCAATGCACCAGGTACAAATAAAAAGAAAAATAGAAACCTCAAGCTACGGCTTGCAACCTGGAACGTGAGAACCGTGTGTCCAGGATTTTCCACTGACTTGACCAATATTGACGATGTGAGAAAAACGGCTGTGATTGATGCCAAACTCAATTGTTTTAACATTGATTTTGCTGGCCTGCAGGAGACTCACCTCGCTGAGGAAGGGTCACTCAGGGAAAACAATTACACTTTTTTTTTGGAAGGGTAGAGGGAAGGCAGAAAAAAGGCAACATGGTGTGGGCTTTGCAGTGAAGAATTCGCTACTGGGAATGATTGAAAATCCAGCAGGAAGAAATGAAAGACTACTATCCCTGCGCTTGGCAACCTCTTGTGGTTTTGCCACCATTTTTACTGCATATGCACCGACACTCGATTCCTCTGATGATGTGAAGGATTCGTTCTATGAGGAGTTAGACTCCTTGATCAAGGAAGTTCCAAAATCTGACTACATTTATATGCTCGGTGATTTCAATGCTCGTGTGGGCAAGGACTCGAGTTCATGGCCAGTGTGCCTTGGAAAATACAACATCGGTCGCATGAATGATAATGGGCAAAGGCTGCTGGAGCATTGCACTAGGAATGACCTATGTATTACAAACTCCTTTTTTAAAACAAAAGAGATGCATAAGGTCACATGGAAACATCCAAGATCCAGCCATTGGCATCAGCTGGACTTCATTATCACACGGAGACAACATCTGAACCATACATCATTAACTCGAAGTTACCACAGTGCTGACTGTGTGATACAGATCATTCTTTGGTTGTTGCAAGGGTTAGACTGAGACCAAAGAGAATCTACACAGCTAAACACAAATCTAGCCCCAGGATTAATATTATTAACACTCATGTTCCTGAAAAGTGCTTTCAGATTCAACAGCAACTTGAAGACGCTTTCACTGATACGCCAGAAAATTGTACAGTAAATGAAAAGTGGGGTCAACTTAAGGAAACTCTTTATAAAACTGCTGTAGGGGTTTACGGTACTGTGGATCATCAGAGGCAGGACTGGTTTGCGGCAAACATTGATTGATAAGAAGATAGCTCTCTTAAGAAACAAGGAAAGACCAACGCGTAACACTCTGAGTGAGCTAAAGCAAGCTAGGAAGGATGTACAAAAGGCTGCCAGGCAGTGTGCAAATGATTATTGGATCAAGTTATGTGAGTCCATTCAAATCGCAAGTGATAAGGGAAACATCAGAAGCATGTATGAAGGAATAAAGAACGCCTGTGGTTCAATGATCAAAAGAAGTGCACCACTGATAACCTTGACTTGAGAAATCATCACTGATAAGAAACAGCAGATGGACAGATGGGTAGAGTACTATTTGGAGCTTTACTCAAGTGAGACCAAACTAGCGGATGATGCCCTCAATGCCAAAGAGGCTCTACCAACTCTTGACAACCTGGACACTCTTCCCACCATAACAGAAGTGTGCTATAAATGAACTTGCATCTGGCAAGGCTCCAGGTAAGGATGGGATTCCAATAGAGGTTATCAGGAGTGGGCAAGACACACTCACTCTACAGATCCACCAGCTAATAGAGCTATGCTGGCGAGAAGGGCAAGTCCCACAGGATTTCAAAGATTCAAGCATCACAACACTGTACAAGACCAAGGGTGATCGGAGCGACTGCAACAACTATAGGGGTATCTCACTTCTGTGTATTGTTGGAAAAGTATTTGCCAGAATTGTTCTGTGCAGACTTCAAGTCCTAGGAGATCAAGTCTACACCAAATCACAGTGTGGCTTTCGACAGAACCGGTCTACCATTGATATGATATTCTCATTGCGACAATTGCAAGAAAAATGCCGTGAACAGAATCAACCACTGTTTATTGTCTTCATCGACCTCACAAAGGCATTTGATTTGGTCAGTCATGAGGGTCTGTTCAAGGCACTAAAGAAGATTGGCTGCCCTCCAACTCTTCTGTCCATTGTGGAATCGTTCCACACAGGCATGAAGGGTGTAATCAAGTTTGATGGTGCAAATTCTGAAGAGTTTGAAATCAAGAGTGGAGTTAAGCAAGGTTGTGTACTAGCTCCCACCCTCTTTGGAATATACTTTTCACTTCTTCTGAAATATGCCTTTCGTGATCAGGATGGTGGTATATACATTCACTCACGCTCAGATGGCGGCCTCTACAATGCTCAGAGATTGAAGGCCAAGACCAAAATTAGGAGGGTACTGATCAGAGAGTTGCTTTTTTGCAGACGATGCTGCAGTTACGACCCACTCTGAGGAAGAATTACAATGTCTACTATCTGCATTCTCCAATGCTTGTTCTGAATTTGGTTTAACAATTAGCAAAAAGAAGACACAGATTATGTCACAAGGTGCACATGGGGTACCATCAATCTTTATTGACGACGCCGAACTAAAGATGGTAGACCATTTTACATATCTAGGATCAGTGGTAAATAGCAAATTATCCCTAGATCAGGAAATCAACATTCGTATTGGTAAGGCAGCAACAACAATGAACAGGTTAAGAAAAAGGTCTGGGAGAACAGGAAGCTTACTGCCAAAACAAAAGTCCTTGTCTATCAAGCCTGTGTCCTTAGTACTCTTCTTTACGGCAGTGAAATCTGGACAACTTACTCATGCCAAGAGAAACATTTAAACAGCTTTCATATGCGGTGTCTGCGAAGAATTCTTGATATTAAATGGCAAGAGAAAATCACAAATACTGAAGTATTGGAAAGATCAGGTTGTGTAACGGTTTATTCCATGCTCAGTCTTCATAGACTTAGATGGATAGGACATGTTAGGAGGATGGAGGATGGTAGAATACCAAAGGACATGTTTTTTGGTGAATTACAGATGGGTAAGAGATCTCAGGGTCGGCCTCTACTACGATACAAAGATGTGTGTAAGCGGGACATGATTGATACAGGCATTGATAATGCACACTGGGAGCAAGTCGCCGCTGAACATGTTGCATGGAGGGCAAACATCAGAAATGGAATTGTCACACGACGTTCTTGATGATACGTGCGTGCGATGGTCATTGTCTAGGTAACGATGCTCCTGGTGTGTCAATTGAGCTATCTAACTGTCTCTTAATCCAACTCACCCCTGCAGTGCACATTCACCAGTCATGAAACAAGATTGAGTTGGCGCACATAATCTTTTAATACAGAAATAACACAGACCCACGGACAAACGGAACATGTTTATAAATCCAGAACACAATGTAATCCATAGAATATAAATATCCTCCTCACAATTTAACCAGCACACATCACTGTCTTCTCACGGCCTGCTGAATCTCAAATTCACAAGACATTTAGTCCAGCTACTATCCACGGCTGGATCTCCCACAATACGACCCACCCACTGGGTCGGAGCCTCTGCTCTCTATGTAACCCACTCTGGGTTTTAGGACTGCCTTCACAGCTCGGAGAATCACACAACACAGTTCTCCGTCGACTACCGGACTACCGACTCGTTCGGTGTCTAAAACTCAACTCTCTTAAACGACCTGACCCGCAGTCGGTCTCTTCTCTCACTGACTTTTAAGTCTCCTGACTTCACACAACTGTCTTTCGCCCCATCCACCCTAGGGGTATTTTCTCTACCCTCACTATTTTATTTCTCAGGACTGGCCTGTTTTTCTCATAGCCAGGTCAGTCACTTTACTGTCTCCCACTTTCATCCATTCTTTTCTCATGCCCGGTCATTCTACTCACTGTCAATGACCCAGGCTTATGTCATCACCCCCCTCTTAAAAGAAAACTTCGTTTTCAAATATTGGGAGACTAAAACTTACTAAACATGTGACCCAGACATATTGCCTGGGTAGCCCTAAGTATGGCTCCATCTCACTTTAGCTACCACCCTAAATAATACATCAAATGCTCATAGTACACTCCCATATTCCCCACACATCAATACAACCAACTTTCTATCATGTGTAACAATGCATGAACTAATACATCACATAATAATAATACATCATAGGAAACATCATATATGTGTATGGGCAGGTCTATTAACATCCTCAAAAGACACAAGCTATTTGTGTACCGACCCTATATCAGGTGGTTCTTTTGTTGCCTCAAACCTCCACCTATGATTCCTGTCGATGCTGTGTCTACCTTTCATATACCCATGACTCATGGTACCTCTACAATTACAACATCTGTTTGCTATCCCTAGCCCTGGGTCAGTAATGTCGGAAACACTCTTTTGACCTGACTCAACTTTCCTATCTGCATATTGCACCATTACACTTGAGTCTCTGTTTAGTCTGAACTTTTTATTTAATCTTGGCCCATATACCTGGCACCTTGCTTTATGCTGCATACGCCTTATGCCTATGTGCCCTGCACATGCACTATCCTGAGCTGTTCTAGTATATCGGTCTCTGTGTGCTAAAGGTACTGCTACTTGCCCACGTGCAGTTCTGCTATCTGAAAACCTGCGAGTGAGAACATTTTTCTTCCTCTCAAAGCACCATCTACCTTTCTTTGACTGCCTATGTTCTACTCTCCTACACCCTTGGGAACATTTGTTCAGAGTAGTATCTTGTCTCTGGGAGTTACTAGCACTATATTTGGAATCCATTCTCACCTGCTCAGCTGTACTATCGTTGTCCTCTGTTCCTGTGTCTACTTCAAGTGCCTCTTCTACCTCAGCTATACTCTCTAATTTAGGTTCTCTTGTGGTAACTACCTCGTTACTGCTTACACTATATTTTTGGTCCCAATAAACTACTTCCTCTTCTGTACAATCTTTAACTCCTATAACATTTCCTATGATCAAATCAGCCACTGGTGAGTCCAAAACACACGCTGTCACTCTTCCAGTGATATAGGTGTTTTTACTGTTATTATGGCTAACGGGTAGAACTCTACTGTGCCGTTGAATGTTATGCATCTAATCTTTTTCCCTGTATAATCCAAGGGATGTATTAAACTTTTCCTCACTCCGATAGACGTACATCCGGAATCCCTAATTGTTAACGCTGGTCTATCATTGACAAATCCCTGATGCAGCTTCAGACTTCCTCCTTCATGCACTGCTGATCCTGCTTTCACTGTATGACCACATATTAGGACTGGCTGACTGTCTTTTTCAAAAAGAGGTTTGCACCCACTACAATCTTCATTGTTCAGCGTCTCAATTACTTGCGCTGCATTTGAGTGCTCTGTTTCTCTCATCCTACATTGATGGGTGACATGCCCCTTCTTTCCACATTTGAAACAGATGATCTCCTTCCTTGCGTTACTTGTTGGCTCACTGAATGGTTGTGCATCACACTGTGCTGCCTTGTGATTCCAGCTCCCACAATTCCAACATCCGGCAAAATTTGGACGTCTCTGGAAATTCCCTCTTCTATATGGGTACCGTCCTACTCTACCAACATTGTTTCCTCGGAAACCATTATCTTGAAGTTCTTGCTGTTCACCTTTCTGTGCTGAATCCACACTTTTCGCCCTTGGTCTGATGACTGGATTCTGGTCCTGTTTAGTGTACGCTGCACAGACTATTTCCTCACTCATTAGTTTCCCAATAGATACGTTAGGATGTGCAGTCATGTAGTTTTGTCCTAACTGTGACATTGTGTCTATGTCCTTTGGCTTACGTTCCTCAAAGAAAGCCACTAAATTGGTATTACATGAAGCTAATACTTTGTCTCTTAACACTAAATCTACTTTTTTTTTTTTCCCGCGTTTCCATCCTGTTTCAGGATATTGCGGTCAACACCAGCATCTTTCAGCTGTATGTTGATTCCTAGGCTAGATTACGCTCATCAGCACACCACGACTTTCTGAGCGACCGGCTCCATACTCTCATAAGTCACTTTTGCGATTCGAACCACTGCTAATTCTCGTCGCGTCACGTGACGAGAGTATTCGGGGTTAGCGGAGAAAGCTGCTAACCCCTCGGCCACGAAGCCGGTTGTCTAAATCTAACACTAAATCTACTAATTTATTAAAATCTTTCCCTACTTATGCGAGCTCCATCCATTTGTTAAATGTGCTCTTTACTGTGTTAACAAAGTCTGTGAAATCTTGATTTGTCTCTGGCACTAACTGTCTAAACTTTGTTCTATATCCATGCTCAGTTAGTTGGAACTTTGTCAGCAAACGTTGACGTAAGATAGTGTAGTTGTTTCGTTCTTCTACAAGTAAATTGAACATGGTGTCTAGTGCCTTACCCGTAAGAAACTCGCCAAGTCGCATCGCATACTCTGCTTCTGGGATGCCTAAAGTTTTCGCTGATGCTTGAAATCTGTCAAGATACGATTCAGGACAATCCCGGTCCGTAAAGTATGGCAGTTTTAATCGTTGTGATGACTGTGAAGGTCTTCTGTTTTCCTCACTTTGACCATTCGAAGATAGTTCTAATTTTTTTAAACTCAATTTCAGTTTGCATCTGACACTTGATCTTCTCTTTCTCAATTTCCATTTTCATTTGTGTCTCTTTCTCTTCCTGTAGACGCTTTGCCTCACGTTCATTATGCCTCTCCTCTCTTTCTGTCTGTTTTTGTTCTTTTGCTTCTGCATACTCCTGTAACTCTTTACCTTTCAGGCCTATTCGTTCACCTGCTTCAATATATTCCATTAAAGTAGGCATCTTGTACTTGTGGACACGTTGCTGTCTGTCAGCCAACTATAAATGTGACGACTCTGCTGCTAGTCTGTGTCACTTCCCTATGTACACCACAACTCCCTGTGTACGTAACTTCGTAGTGCTAAAATATCACTCTGTACTCACCCAGTCACTCTATAAGCACTAGGTAGTGAGGGAAAATATCCTCCCTCGCATATATATATATATATATATATATATATATATATATATATATATATATATATATATATATATATATATATATATAACAAATAGTTGTATAACATTTCTGGAAATATTGTTAAACATACATATAAATACATATACAAACAAATGGATGATAACAGTAAGTGTTTTCTATAAAACGCTAGACTCACAAGCCAAGTACACGGAGACGGTGATCACAAAGAAATAAACTACGGTAACAACCACAAGCTTGTGTAGGGACACCCACAGTGTGCGTAATATATAAATATAAACTGACAAAGACCACTAGACAGCAGACATGACGAAAGATCACAATAATAACATATATCCGACCACAACAAATATCACATGTAAATATAACGAAAAGAAGAAAGAGAAGAAAAAAACATTATAGCATCAATTTATACACAGATCTGACGTTAAACACAAACTGGCACATTATATAATTCAAGACCGTCCCTGCCGAACCAAATAAACCGACCTTTTGATTTTCTTCCCAGAAATTATATATGGTGCACCTCAGAAAATAACTTTTCGCCCTGTCTCCTGGCCTTCGAGAAACAACACAAAAATCCCCTACTCTTGACAAACACTGGACCACATACAAATAATTGCGTAACACCCGACAACAATAAATATGACGATGGGAGCAAAAAAAAAAAATAATGTGCAACTGGTTGGCCGACAAATATGTGCTTATTCATCTGTCGCCACAAGTTCGTTTTTAAAAAAAATAATTTTTCACAATATGCTGGGAATGTATATTGGTGAATGTTCCGAAATGTCTACGATATTCCCAATTTGTTGCGTGGTGACTTAATTTCGCGTTGTGATCACCAGTTCCACCTGTCGGAAACATTGACGGTAAATAGTAATTATCCAAAGTGTTATTTCGATTGTCGTACAAATTGAAGATGGTGGTAATTATCCCAAAATGTTCTGGATTGCCATTTAAAGACAAAGTTCAAATGAAAAATTGGCCGCAAATGCCCAGTGCTTTAACCCTGTACCGTCAGTTCTTTTTGGCAACTGTATGCAACTATGTTCACGGAGCTGCCACGTCATCATTTGTTGTCAAAATGTTTGCTGATTATAAAGTAATGAACACAAAGGGCTTTTAACAAAGACGAACAATAAAGTCTGGTTTCACACAAAACGCCTTGTTTTGTTCATTCACAATGAGTCATCTTGACCAAAATAGGCCGTGGAAATTTTCCTTAGTACCTTTACTCCTTCCACCCCCAACTCACAATGACACCTAAATTTCTCTTTATCACCCTCAGTGAAAAATTCCTCCATAAAAACAGTTTCCACACAACCTTGACAGCCCCACCCAGCTGCTCTTTTAACTCCGTGGAAATTTTCTCAGTAATTGCTTACTGTTAAACAGCCTTGCCACCCAAGGTCAACCTTCTCAGCCCCACCCGGCTGCTCTTGTACCTCTCCCCTTCCCGAGAGAGAGTTTAACGTCGCCTTGCGACCAAATAGTGCGCTTGCCTTCGCACACACACCAAATGTCACACCACACACAGGACTTCTCAACGAAATTGCTCACTGTCTTAAATCTTTGGTTCAATCCTGTCTTTATCACCAACAGCAATGTCCTACACACACCTAGGACTGACTTCTTCTTGTCGCAAACAACTCACTGTCCACACGACATGTCATCTGTGCTGTCTGCTGGCGCTTCAGTCTCTTGACCTATAAACACATGCGCCTGGCCTCTCAACCCGACATTCCATGCTGTTTGTGACTAGTGACTACACCCGTCATTGTAATCGACTCTCCTGGTTGATTTGTGCTGCGTTAATTCTCCTGGCGCCCCGCCTCATCTGGTTACGTGTGCTGACCGCCGCTAATTTACCTGTCGTGAACTTCACTTGAACTGTCTGCTAGCTTGAGTTTTTACTTCCGTCTGTCTCTGTGAATTATCTGGCACACACACAAAGAGTTCACATTACCCTCTTGAAGCCACACAATCCAAATTGTCAAGGGTTTGCTAGTTTGATGGAACGAAGTCACCAGATAATAACTCCTCTCTCAGCGAAGAGCCCACAGATATCTCAGAATGACAACAATGTCTATAATGCAATGGGTTTCTTGATCGGACGAGCTCTCAGATGTCACACGACGTTCTTGATGATACGTGAGTGCGATGGTTGTTGTCTAGGTAACGATGCTCCTGGTGTGTCAATTGAGCTATTTAACTGTCTCTTAATCTAACTCACCCCTGCAGTGCACATTCACCAGTCATGAAACAAGATTGAGTTGGCGCACATAATCTTTTAATACAGAAATAACACAGACCCACGGACAAACGGAACATGTTTATAAATCCAGAACACAATGTAATCCATAGAATATAAATATCCTCCTCACAATTTAACCAGCACACATCACTGTCTTCTCACGGCCTGCTGAATCTCAAATTCACAAGACATTTAGTCCAGCTACTATACACGGCTGGATCTCCCACAATACGACCCACCCACTGGGTCGGAGCCTCTGCTCTCTATGTAACCCACTCTGGGTTTTAGGACTGCCTTCACAGCTCGGAGAATCACACAACACTACCGGACTACCGACTCGTTCGGTGTCTAAAACTCAACTCTCTTAAATGACCTGACCCGCAGTCGGTCTCTTCTCTCACTGACTTTTAAGTCTCCTGACTTCACACAACACACAACTGTCTTTCGCCCCATCCACCCTAGGGGTATTTTCTCTACCCTCACTATTTTATTTCTCAGGACTGGCCTGTTTTTCTCATAGCCAGGTCAGTCACTTTACTGTCTCCCACTTTCATCCATTCTTTTCTCATGCCCGGTCACTCAACTCACTGTCAATGACCCAGGCTTATGTCAGGAATAAAGACAAAGGAGAAAATTATTGCAGATAAGTCACACACCGAGCGTGTGAGACGTAAGATGGTGCATGATTGTGGATAACCACATGTTCACATGCATCCACTGTGAACAGACATTTACAGCGCGAATTGGCCTTATCAGTCACATGCACTACCGCCATGGGTAAAAGTTGTTATGACTTTCTGAAGCACAAACTATCGTCTGTCAAGACGGCAAGGTGCCAATGATACCAGGTATTGATTATGAACAGATGTGTAATCAAGCAGGCACACATTGCAGCTACAGATAATCAATTTCAAGTGAACAAAAGAAAAAGAATGATTAATGTGCACATGTGTGACGAAACGCGTTTATCTGTCTTTGGTCGTCAGGATCCCACACTATTTTGGCGCGTCATCGGGGGACTTTCCCAGCTATAAATAGACTGAGGGAAGCTGATGGAGGAATTACCATCTAGAATCTTCTCGGAGCACCTGAATTTGAGTGACCCGTGAGGCTGGGTATAGCACTAGATTCTCGTGCAGAGAGATCTAGAAATTCTAGGCGGGGAATGACTGTTTCCCAAGAAAGTGTCTTTTCCCAAGAAGCACTAGCTCCTCGTGCGCATTGAGTTGGCACGAGTGGGGAAATTGGCTAAACCATTCATTCACTTCATTTTGCTCAAAGAGAGCAGACGCAGGCCTGTGTTGAGCCATTTTGTGTTGCGTCTCACCTCAACCATGATTCGGCTGACTGTTATAGAAAGGAGGCTGAGGAGCCCTTGAACAGTTCTGAAAGCTGACTGGAGTCTAGTTCTTAACATCCAGGTACCTATTTGTTTAAGTCATTTAACTTTGTAATTGTGTACAAACCGCCATCGTTCTAACCTCATTACCTATGCGGATGTCCTTGCATAACTAATTAGCAAACCGATCGATAGCGCTGGGGAAGGCTAGGTCGTGTGTTGTTTACCAACGTGTGTTCGCGACTCAGCTGTTGGGAAGGCAGGCATGCATTGTGGGCGATTTGGGTTTAAATTATATTTACCATATATCGCAAATAGTTGCATCTATTAGGTTACGGTGTTATAATAGAACATAGTTACTTGTGCCTGATAGAAACCTAGATTTATGTCACTCAGTTGCTGAAGCAAGGAGAACGGTTAGAAAACCAGGTAAGTTGGTAGGTGGAGATTCAGACCAAACTGTGCTTAGTTATTAAGTAAAGAAAGAACTTAGTTCTGTGCCACCAGGAATGATGTAACTATTGTGTAGTAACTTAATAGTGAATTCATTGTGTGGAACACAGGATTTCTGTGTGAAGGTAAGTCTGCATTGATGATACATATATATGAGGTGGCATTGTGTGTATATATTAGGTCATGGCATGTGATACTTCCTGGAGTAATTCCGAACGCCGAATAGGTCGACGCGGTATAACCATGCGTGCCGTCGCGATATACATATGCATTCTGAATTCTTGTCTTAGCTATCCTGTTCTTTCATACTGGCGCTAGTGCGGTTGAATGCTAAGGTGCTGGAAGTATGGAAAGATGCAAGGAGGTTGTATGAGACAGGGGACATATAGGATATGGGGGATTTGAAAGCAAGTTATGAAAGTATAGGTTGGCAGACCAGGCCAACGATGAAGTTCGGTCCCGGCCAAGGCTAAACCACTTGGGAGGGCAGAACTGGAACATCACCCTTGGAACATGTGGGGAACATGTATTATCAGGAAGGCTTCTTGACTCTAAGGAGGAGTCTGATAAGAAGAGTTTGCTATAGCGTGGGCAGGTGGTCCCACCAGCAAACAGGCATGTGTACATATTGGATATGATCATGTACTATTCCTATATCCCGAGGGATGGTATATTGATCAGTATTATGTTTACTAATGAACATTGATAATGTAAGGAACGAGTCCAGGGACTCTTTACCTTAAGGTTTAGTCCGATTAAATTTAGAACTATGATAATAGCCTACTATCACTACTGACGTTAGCGACGACTGGTAGATGATTAGGGATAGGTGAGACCCACGATCAGACTCGTCATTCTGATTTCTTGCTCTGGTTGACGGGCTGTTCTATGAGGCCAGCTGACATTACTGAACCCATGCTTCACTACTCTCCATATAGAGATAATGCTTTAGTTATATGCATAACTAAATAGCATGACTGAGGGTTGAGTAGTCATTGGTAGGATGCATGTGGACTAATGTTTGGGCCAGTATACTCTCACCGGTCGCTCTTCCTTTTCAGGAGTTTGCCTGTTGAGGAACCAGTCAACTATAATTGTCGTTGGCGGAAAACCACTTCGTGTAACACAGCGAAGGGTCCAATTCTTTACTTATTACGCCAGACTCAACCACGCCATGTACCCAGTGTGATTCATCATGCGTGAAGGTTTGCATCCAATGATTCAGGTGCCCTGAAGGTGCACGTGTGGGACATGATCGTTTGTGTTGTTTTTCTGCATTAGAAGATACTCTATTTCAGCCAGGAACATTTCAGCAATTTGAGCAATCATGCTCAAAGAAAGGAAACACCTGACCGTATATTATTACGGTGGTTCCGCCTAAACGTGGAAAAACAAGATTTAGACACTTGAATGGTTCTTATGACAGCTTTGGTGGCAGGTCTTGAGAAGAACTACACCAGCTATTCATTGTAACTTGTGGCAAGTGTTACCAGGTGGAAGGGACAATAGATTATAGTCCAACCTGAATTGTCTTCCTTGAAAGTAGATGTCTGATTCTAATGGTGTACTGAACGAGTATGCCGACTTTGAACTGTGTTCGTGTAGGACTCAGTGACATATCGGTTGCCTTATCTGATTCTTCAAGCAGTGTTACTGTGCTATGATTGCGGGACCATTAGATTGGTCAGGGACTTATTCTATAACCAGTGTTCTGGTGTTAAGGGACCATTGAATTGGTCAATAGACTTATTATCTAAACACGGGTAATGTACTACTGAGGGACCATTAGATTGGTCAGTGACTACTTAGGTTCATCGAAGTCACGAATACTTGGAGTCAAATCCAGGAGGATTGTCTCCCAGCCAGTGTTGATCGAGAACTGTGTAGTAACAGTGACTTAGTAGGAGTGATAAAGATGCAGTTGGTCCAGTTGAGTGAGGTCCAGCGGTGACTCTATTGTTGTGGATCCACGCTCTGGGGACGGAGTGGTCTCCAAGGTTCTAGTCATCTCACTGGAAGGAAGCCGGGTGAGTGGCGGATCGACTGGACGGGACATCTGCATCCAATCTACTTCTCAACCTGATGATGACAACCATATCTCTGATTCTGTCTCTACAGACACACACACACAGTTTACACACACACACACACAAATGCACTGTAGAGAATTTATTTCATATATTGCCTCAAATCTTCATGAAGATTTGAGACTGAAATAAAGGAAAACCATGTCAGTATCTTACGTGATGATGAGGGGCTGAAACTATATATTCATTTGTTCAGAGAAGGGAAAGTGAAGGAGACATTTCTTTCTATTGTGCCATTGGAAGATGTAACAAGTGCTGGCTACTTTAAAGGTCTAGAGACATGTGAATAACCAAAGTGTTCTCACAGAGATATCTTTCACTGGGCCTCTATTAAAAGACATTTGATGGCCCATGTCAAAATATGTAGCTTTATCTGAGATTGATTTATATTTTTCCTAGCCTTTGCTTAAAAAAAAAAAATGCTAGCTCCTAGAAAAAGGCCTGGCTCCTGAATCATGTTTAAATTCTCCATCCATCGCCATTTCTACTTTGTCATAAAATATTTGTATTTCAACTTCACTACTGCTTGTTTTTGTTGCCTACACTTGTATAATATTTATCTCTTGGTTTGCTTTGAACATGACAATAATAACTATCTGATTTAATCAAATAAACATTAACTGATTTAGCTGTTTCCTCACCAAACATTAGCCTTACTCCTTTTCTGTTTGTATTAACTCCTGAATAAATGTTTGTGTGTTTGTCTGTTATTACTTTACCAGATCTCCTCCACCTCATCTCACTCATGCCAAGGATATTAATTTCACATTTTCCATTTCTTCTTTTTTACATTATGTAACTTTTCTATCTCAGCTATGTCCTGACATTCCACATTCTTATTTTAAACTTGCCTTGGGAAGATAATGTGGTGGTTTTCCCTTGCTTTTCATATTCACAAAGGGGTCTTTCACCTCTGCCCTTGACAGCAATTTCCAATTGTCAGGACAAGAGAGTGCCCTACTCTGCTCAACTGCAGGGTTGTGCACTGATCCCTGTGGATACTTGGTCACACCTATGATCTTATTTTTCCCAGTGTCTGAGTAGATTTACATTCTTTTCTACTGTGTTGATTTTGATGGTATAATGCTTTGACAATTCAGAAAGCAATGGCAAACTCTAAATATAGAATTATCTAGTAAATCACAAACAGCCAATAAATGTTAGGGTTGATTGCAACATCCTGTAAAGAATATTCCACTAACTGTTACGTTATATTGCACTTAATCTTACCTTCACCTTCAGGTTGTTCTATCTTGACACATGTTGGTAGTTTACTCTCCATCTTATGTCTACAGTCAGTCTGAAACGATTTGTAAGTTACATTTGTATGCAAACATAAACTATATAAATGAATTTCATATTTTGTTTTTCAAGATGACTAATGATACAAAATGTCTTATGATTACTTCAAGCCATGATTTCTGATAGGTTATTCCTCAAGTCCCGTTTCAGAATTTGAGTTTGGGAACCTATTACAGTGTAATGATATCAGTTTCTCATGATAAAAATAACATAACAATGCATGGCAGCTTTATGGAAAATCATTATTACTTGTGTCACTCATCATACACACATTAAAGTTGATGTAATACCTCCTTTGTAGTATCATTTTTCCTCCTTCTATACATCCAATAATGTCTTCAATTGGAGAGAAAAACAAGAATATCTTGTCATCAATGTTCCCTCTCAACTGTTGCTTAGGGGCAAGAATTTTTATGTTGTTAACTTCTATCATGAAATTTGTAAGCATGCCTACATTTGACAATTAAGCACATGTGGTCCGATTGTGCACTGAATCTTGAGGAACTGAATTTTGTTAATGACACTGCCTTCTTGTCCTAAACATTGAAATGAGATACAAGATTTAGCTAAGTGCATTAAATTGGAGGTCACAACAATTAAGTCTAATAATTTGTAGGGAAAGACAAAGATAATGAGAATAAATCAAGCAAATGATAACCTGATCTCACTTGGTGAAACTTCACTTCAAGAGTCAGAATTATAGTATAAATTATACACCTATTTGGGTAGCAATGTTGAAATAGATGGGTCAATATATACAGATATTAAAATAAGAATGAAAGAGGCAACAGGAAATTTCATAGCAATTGGACATTTGTGGAAGCCAAAGAAATGAAACAACAGATTGTTCAGGTAAAACATTAAACCAGTACTACTGTATGGATCAGAAACGTGGAGAATGACATACAATGATTTGAATAAACTACAAACATTCATTAATTGTTGATTGGGCAAAATAGGTGGACAAAGATGGTATGACAGAGAACTAAATAAATACAAGTGTATCAAGAAGGAATAGCAGATGCTGTACTGCACTGACATACTCTGACAACACCTGAGAATTGTTTTTTGTTGTTGTTGCTTTAATTATTTTATTTTGTTGTTGTTGCGCTAGCTCACTTTGCATGTGGATTAGCTTTCCCTATTACCAGTGCCCCTCACCATCAAGTGAACCTACTCCAACTTCAGAGGTACTTGTAACTTACATCCCCAGTCAAAGACGATAGATCAACATTTTAGTCCAACTGTCCGGTGTAAGGGTTGAACCCTTTACCTCGACATTAGCACACCGGATGTTTAAGAATGTGTGTTCCTATCCATTCTGCCATGCTGACCTCCCCTGAGAACTGTATCACATGAAAAGCCTTTGTCCAGAAATGACAGGGCAAATGAAATAAAGGAAGACCTGAACACACAAGGAGAAGAGAGTTAGAGACAGAAATGAATAATATCAGGAAGACATGGGCAGCTGCATGAGATAACTAAAGATAGATTGGCTTGGGCTGAACTGATTGATGGCCCATATCAAATTGAGGATAAAGTGAGAAAGAAAAGATTTTGATAAAATCAAATGTTGTAAGTCCCGAAGTACAATAAGACAAATCTTTTACCCTGGCACAAAAGTCTAGGTCTGTGTCCATGGATTCCCACATTCTTTTTACAAAAGTCGACCAACCGGCTTATTAAGTAGAATTTATTTGTAAATAAGGAGCTGAAGGACATAATTATTTCACAAACAAATAATAATATATCAATTGTAATTGACCTTTTTTCTTCCATTTTATTTTTCAAACAATTAGGGAAGTCATGAAACTATCTAAAGACACTTGATGGGAGGTCACAACAACTAGGTCTACAATTCATAGGTGAAAGTTGAAGATAATAAGAATAAACATAACAAATGATAACCTGATCTCCCTTAGTGAATAATAATAGATTAAAGGTGGCTTAAAAGTCAACAGGGTCGACTTCGTTGCATCAGGTTATTCCCATATGGCTCAATTTTGTTCCATAGCACAAAAAGCTTTGCACAAAGCATGAACTCCGTAGCTCCAGCGACAATCCTCAGGAGTGTCCGAAAATGCACTCGTGAACCAAAGGAAGCGGCCCGGAATTGAACCCACAACCTTCTGAGCCCAAGTCAGACATCTTGACCACTTCGCCACAGAGACTCCCGAATAATAATAGATAAGAGAAGTAAACAGGTTTGTCTAGTTCTCTTCATGAGTTCCCATAATGAAACCTCACTTCGAGAAGTGGAATCATACAATACATATATTTACGTTTAAATGTAGACAAAGACGGGGGAACACATTATATAGAGATATTAAAATAAGATATAACAGGAACTTCTATAGCACTAAAAGATGTTTCAGCTCTAACGTTAGTTACATCATTACTGCTGTATGTATCAGAAACATGGAGAATGTCTAAACCAATGACTAATGGACTACAAACATTCATTCATTGGTGGTTGTGTAGAACAAAGGGACTCAAGTGGTATGACATAATCAATTTGTGGAGTTCATGAAAAAAGTTAACCAAGAAGTGAGGAAAAGACACTGGTGCTAGATAAGACAACAGACTGAGATTGAGAAAACCTGAAAGTAATACTTATATTTGTTCGCATATCCTTTACAGGACATCGCTGTCAACAACAGCATCTTTCAGCAGATTGTTGACTTTCAGCTGATTGTTGATTTCTTGGCAAGATTACACTCAGTAGTTTGCCATTGCTTTCTAAGTGACCAGCTCACATACCCCATAAGTTACTGACACAGAGCGAACCGCTACCAATTCTTGCACATGTCACGTTACTCACGAGAGTATACGAGATTACGGAGAAATTCGCTAACTCATAGGCCAGGGAAACCAGCAATAATTATATTATAAAGTAATATTTATTATAAAGTAATATTTATTATAAAGTAATGGATTGAGACAAGTGGCATAGAGGAATACTATCAGCAGAGTTGATCCAGAACACCAACGATCGAGATCTGTGGAGAGTCATGTACACCTACGCCAGTTGGCAGGGCGCTTGATGATGATGATTTTAAAGTATAACAAGAAAATCTATTTGTCCATACCCACAGTACAAATGAAACATATTTATATATTTCTAATTTTATATTAGCAATATTCTAATTTATAATATTAATAAGAGAGACGAATGGAGATGGATTGTATTTGCAGCAAAGAACCTCAATGGCTCGGAACGCTGAAGAGGAAGGAGGAAGGAGGAAGGAATATAAATTAATAATAATATATAATATAAAAATAAACTTAAAACCTATTAAAGGAATTTATAATAATATTAATAATATAAATAATATAATTATAATTAAATTCCAATTATGATATAAAGAATGCACGTGGTAATTAATTAATATAACAACTAATTGGCAGCCATTTTTATATGCTAATTAGATAAGGTTACATCATATGTAATAATAGATGACATGAGCAGTTAGGCTTGACTACACCGATCACAATGATGTATGGTTGTTAGGATGTTCGTTTAAACATAAACAAGCTACACTAATAAGAACATAAATTGTGATCACTTCTGCTTGACCTTGGGCCTTGAGCTAGACATGAAAACAAGATGCCCAGAGCGATCTTTTGTTTCAATTTCTGCGTCTACGGTCACGACACTCAAAGATGCATACCTTCGCTTCTAATTTTAAATTTACATGCATGCATCATGTTGGTACCGTTAGATTCGGTTTTTCAAGGCCTATCTTTCTGTTGTGGTCTCATTAGTAAATACTTTAATTTGAAAATCATGATGAATCCTGCTATTAAAGTATTATATAATAATTAATATCATTTTTAATATAGTTATATATACTAATATAGCTACTACCCCCAGGGTGACCAGATTGACTTTTAAAAGCCAAATTTGAACAAATTTGGCTGTTTAAAACAGGTTTGGCGTCAGAAAATCAGTTTGGCTTTTTTTTTACTTTAAAAAAAAATTTTGTAATGGCATATGGCTCTTTTTGAATTTTTCAAGTTAATTGTCTTGTTTTGCTATTTTTTTTAGCAAAAACAAAAATGCAAAACGATAAGCTTAGCATATGGTTTTCGTACTGTACTTTTACCTGGTCATGTTCTATGCGCACTGACGCACTGTGCAGCTTACTGTTAAGTTCAGTTTTCAAATTAATTATACCTTCATCGCAATCACAAGTCGCAAGTATTTCTTATTATTGACTCAGCCTATTATCATGCCAAAGTGGAAACTATCTTATGATACTAATCGGAAATATAATGATCAGTTGGAAAAGACATTTGTGTGGCTCAAGAAATCCACTGATGGTTCTGAACAGGCATATTGCAAATTGTGCCATTGTAATATTGTTCCAAGATTTTCAAATCTCGCAAATCATGCAACAACAGAAAAACAGAAGCGGAGCGCGCCATCCTCTTCACAACAACCACTTTCAGCGGTGACAATAAGCAAGAAAATTGATGATAAAGTCAAATTAGCAGAGTTACAAATTGCTGTTAGCATGGCCTGCCATAGTGCCATACACACCATCGATCACTTAGGTGAAATAATGGTAGCCCATGGATGTGGCAGCACTCGTGGTCACATAAAATTGCACCGAACGAAGTGCATATCACTAATAAAAATGTTGTTTCACCGTCTCTAAGATCTGATATAATTCTAGATCTGCAAAACAAGAAGTATGCACTCATCATTGATGAGTCCACTGATGTCTCGACCCAAAAGTATTTGTGGATTTTAGTTAGATACCTCAGCGATAAAAGAAATGAAATTACTTCTAGTTTTCAAGGTTTGATTCCAGTTCAGGAGGCTACAGGAGAGAATATATTTAATTTGATTAACACTGAAATTGAAAAATGTAATCAATCATTAAAAAATTGCATTGGTTTTGCATCCGATGGTGCTACCAGTATGGTTGGATGCAACAATTCAGTTTGGTCCAGAATGACAGATGTATCTCCTTCATGTGTTCAGTATAAGTGTTTGCCATTCATTAGCATTGTGCATCAAATATGCAGTGTCAAAACTACTTTCAAACATTGGATTTTTGCTGACAGAAATACCAAATTGGTTTAGACATAGCAATCTAAGACTAGAAGCATTTAAAGATTTATTCAAAATTATGAACTCATCGACAGAATTTCAGCAAGCTAGAAATGCACTACTTCCTTTTGAGAAAATTTCTCCTGGCTTGTCCGAGGAAAAGTAATGTTCAACATTCTAATGAATTGGAAAGAACACAAGGCTTATTTTATTTCTGCTGAATTAGAAATTGTGACACTAAATTTAAGTCACGACTTATAAAGGAAATGCTTCTAGATCAAAGAAACTACCTTTATTTTAATTTTGCAACCCCTATTGTGCAGGAATTCGAAAGGTTAAATAACCTTTTTTTATGAAAAGTAAGGCAGATCCTCACAAATTACATGAAGAACCATGTTTGCATTATAAGAGTCTTAATAGTAGGATTTATGATACCAATAATAAGAATAAAGATGTTTCTAATGTTGATTTTGGCATCAAATTCCTGTCAGAGTGTGATAACTACCTTCAGAAAAGTTCTGATACACAAATTAATTGCCAACAAGAGGTCTTAGATCTCAAAGAAAGATGCTTATCAATGCTAGAAGAAGCACTTGATCAAGTTAGAAAGCGGCTTCCTTCAGCAAGATATATATCTAAAGATCTAACCAATTTTAACCCTGTAATAATCTTAAATCAGGCTTCTAGACCACTATTTTAGAAACTGCCCTTTTTGAATTTGGCTGAAGAAAACCACCACACTATTACTGAAGAAAAATACAGAAAATTTACTTTTATAGATTGGAAGGAAGAAGAACAATTTAAAGAAAATGGACTGCGTAAAAATGCAGAGCAGTTCTGGCAAGGAGTCATGAAACATCCCCAATGTAAAGAACTTGCTTCTTTTGCTCCTACTTGCTTAATAACACCTATTAGCAATGCTGCAGTGGAGAGGGTGTTCTCTCTTTTAACATGCATAAAAACCAAAGCAAGGAATAGACTTCAGCTGTCTCTCTTAGAAGCAATCATTAGAATTAGAGCGGAACTATTATCTTCAAACAAGTGCTGTGATGAATTTGTTCCTTCATCCAAAATGTTGAATGATTTCAAAGCTGGAATTGTATATTCTAATGAATCCTGTACTGAATTTCTCAACAATGAAGAGGAATACTTATTTGAAGAAGAGATATTCATGTGACGTAAGTATACTGTTAATATATATTTTACTGGGCAATGTTTGGCTTTTTCTTGGCTTTTTCTTTTTTACTGGGCATGTTTGGCTTTATTTTGGCTTTTTTTTTATTTAGCGACTTGGCTTCTTTTGATCACGGCGATCTGGTCACCCTGACTGCCCCACCAACTAACTCGCTTATTACATGCATATACAGTTTCTCAAAGCATCGACTGCGCGTAGTCCATATTAATATTTAATTTCAACAAAATGTGAAACAATATTTACCTCTGATATTTAACATCAAGTAGATGTTTAAGAGAACGGTGCAATCCGCTGGTCAATACGCACAAGCCGCCATGTTTTCAACAATCTCATCTCATCTCATCATGTTCCTCTTGTACCTTGCGGTGTCGAGGTGAAGTATAAACTTCGTGAGAGTGCCCGGTTATGGGCTTCGTATATCGACATTCCCATGGATTCTGTTATTCCCTCCGTCCAGCGTTTACGTGGTCGGCCTCTTCCTCTGTTTCCATCTGGTCTGTACGTCATTGCCTTTTCAACAATGCCGGAAGTTAATTTTGATAAATTTTGTGCGGTGCGTTCGGTGAGTCGCCCTGCAGAAAGAGACCGAGCCATATGGGATAAAACCCTGGTCAATGTAGTCTTTCTGGTGACTGCCGTTTTCATCCACGATGAACTGTATTTTTCGTGGAGGACTTTTGTGTTGGCATTCTGGCGGCGGCATTATGCACGGTGTACCTGTGCGGGCTGTTGGCTTGCCGACACTCCTGTCTATTCCATTGTTCACATGGGGCAGTGAGAAGCATTTTGTGATATTCACTGGCACAGGAACGGAGCAATATGGGGACGACCCGTTGCCATGAAGTTGGAACCGCGACTAACTAACTAACTAACTAACTAATTTTGATAAAAAATCCGCCGCGGAACAAACACGGCAGGGGGCTTCTGAGCGTCCTCCCTTCCCCTAATGGTTCGAACCATTGTACTCTTGACATACGCTACGGAGTTCGTGCACTGAGCTGAGTTTTTCCAGACTCAGGTTTTAGTTAGGAGGAAAACAGAGCACTTATGGGTTAAAACCAGTGTTGCCATCTCCCTTTGATGAAAAAGCACTAAAGTCGACCAAAAAAAAAAAAGCACCAAATATTTTTAGGAAGCACTAAAAAAAAAGCACCAACTGTTTTTATTACAAATGTAACAAGGTAGCACAGTATAATTTATTATTATCACTTCATATTACAATGAAGTTTATTCGAGATCCGCCAAATCCCAATCAGAACTACTTTCGAGCCAAAAAAGCACCAAATTGCAATACTATTTTTTGGGAAATCACTAAAACAAGCACTGTTGGTATTCATTCAAAATGTTATAAAGGAGCACATTATAATTTATTATTATCACTGAATATTAGAATGAAGTTTATTCCAGATCTGCCAAATCCCAGTCAAACAACTCCTCTTCAGTTTCTGTAGCTATTTCCTGCTGTGTTTGCTCCTGCGATGATGAGGATGAGGAGGATGGTTGAAAGAAACATGTATATGCCTCATGTGATCCAATTTTTCGCAGAATATCCTTAGGTAGTTTATAATCATGACAGCATTTGCCATATCTTTTCATTCCATACCTAATAGTCAAAACAGCTGTCAAACTCTTTATGCTAAGTCTATTCCACAATTTTGATTTTATAACTCCCATCTGACTGAAAATACGCTCCACGTCCTCATTAGAATGAGGTAAAATGAGCACAGTTAAAGCTAAATCTGTAAGATCTTGGAAAGGATTTTCACCGGTGGCATCCCTGTGTGAGGCTATTTCTGCCCACAGTCCAAGTGTGTCAGAGGTCTGTGTCCACTGCATATGATGAAGTTTTCTCCACTGGAAATCGATGCGGGTGAGAGTAGCTGCATCTTCTACAAATATTTTAGCATGATCCAATATACAGGGCTTCATTGGCTGTAGACATTCACTTCCACTAAGACATGACATGGACTGCAACACTCGAACGTTATCGGGTGTACGTAAACGCAGCTGTGTCAATAGCTCTATTAAAAACTGGATGCACCTTCCACGAATTTCTTTCTCATCGGGAAACTTGTAGCCTGCTATTTTTTTTTCTCAAACTCATAACCTAGATTGGGATTAGGATCTAAATAATCTTGAATAGCATCACTTTCTGTTATTTTTTCCCCCAGGAATAGCAATCTTTGAACTGATAGAATCAATGAGCTGGACAAGATCGCTGAGTAGTTTTGTTGGATCCTGTATATCTGCTTCGAATTTCTTATTCACACTTTGAACTTCTCCGAGAATATGCTTAAGAAATATGAGATACACATAGTTTTTCATGTCGCTAAACATAGAATGTAGAAGTTCTGCTGTATAACAGCGTTCGTTGAGTCTTGCTACATCAAAATGAGTTCTGAGCTCGACCCACTGCTGCAATATTCTGACAATGGCAGATAGAATGGACATCCATCGTGTCTGGCTGAATTGAACAATCTTTAGCGGATGTTGTCCATCATTTATTGAAGCAAAACGCTCCCTGTACTTCGCTTGACGAAGACTTGAGTGAGAAAACCAGTTATATGTTTCTCTAATCATGAACTCGATGTTCCTGGGCAGACAAGCAGCTGCAGCCTGTGACACTGCCAGCTGAAGGGAATGACATACACACCTAATTAGTACCAGATGAGGAACTTCGGATTTTAATTTTGTATATACTCCATTGTTTACACCTGTCACGACAGACGCATTGTCAGTGCCGAGTGCAACTAGTCTTTGCAACTCAAGTCTATTCTTGTTTAAACAATATTTTAACGCATTGCATATTGCCTGTGCGTTGCAGGCACTCAGTTCAACTATATCTAAGTAAGTAACCACAAACTGCTTTCTTGTCTCTGAATAGTACCTAATAGCTACTCCAAGTAGCTTAGTTTCAGAAATGTCATTGCTCTCATCAATCAATAAGCTGTATTTCCTTTTGCCAACATCAGCTGTCAAGTCTGTTGTGAAATATGGTGCAAGAACATTTGAAATAACTGCTCTGCACTTAGTTCTCCTAAGATTAAAGTTCTTGCAACCTTAGCTGTCACCAAAGTGTACCTTGCAGAGCTCACTTAAATGGTCAACAACGCGAAGCGAACAATGGCCAGCTATGAACAAACTCATGCATCCTTCTGTTTCTTTGACATCATCTTTCAGTTTGTCAAATGCAATTGTTGTTTGCCTTTGCCTTTATGTACTGAATGGTTGTTCAGCTTTCTGATGTTTCGTTGTATTCTTGTGCCTCTCAATATCATTTAACCTGGCTGCAATTGAACATTTGCAATAGTTGCAAAAACACTTAGTATTATCCCCTTCTACTTTTAACAACCATTTTTGAAATCTCGTGTCACTCAGCCACTGTTCTCTGAAATGTTGACAATATTTCTTGCTCATGGTGAAACACAAATAAGCAACACAAATAAGCTTAAATGCTTGCTTGCTTGCTTGTGTTCATTGGCTTGAGCTCCAACGCAAAGTCCTGTATGTCGGATGAAGGCATCCTGTTGTCCAACATCAGTGTGATGTCATACAGGACCTGAGGTTTGCGTGAGTATCCGTTGTCCCATGTCTGGCTTATTGGTGTGCAGACTGGTGATTCCTCGCCATACAGGCAGACACTCTCCGACTTCGGAGGAATCGGCGATCCTATTGACTTCAGCCAGGACCCCGAAGGGACCTGTTGCCCAGGACGCTCGGCGAGGACGCGTCAATAGGTCTTGGCCAGTATATAACCCGGCCCTGGTGCCTTGGAAACACCTCTGCGTCCCATAAGCTTAAATGAAAGGATAATGTAGACACCACAAAATTATGAACTCGATTACAAGCTAATGTATTGACACTTGTCTGCAAGATGGCGTTCGCTTTCAGCTAAATCGTATTAAAGGGAGTTAAATTAGTTGAATATTGCGCGGTAACGTACTAAGACTGTTTTATTCCCTTGCTTCAGTTCAAATTCGGCTTTTTAGTGTTCCCAAAATGAATTTTAAAGTAATTTTTACCCACCCCAAAAAAGCAACAATAAGCACCCAAAAATTTTTTGTGAAGAACTAAATTTACGCGGCCGCGCTAAAAGGAAAATTTTCGCACTAACTGACTTGAAAAAAGCACTAAATTTAGCGCGAAAAGTACTAAAATGGCAACACTGGTTAAAACCGTGTGCCGTGATGTTGATCCGTCGACTAAACTAAACTAAACTAACCTCTTGACAGTCTCTGGGGGCGATCATGTCCGGGTCATGGCTCTGGGCGTCATTCCCCTGTCATGCGAGACGTTTGGTCGATTTCGTTGTCCTTGTTTGTGATTGTCCCTTCGCTTTTAACATGTCCATCTCAAGCCTCCCCTCCCTCAGTGAAAAGAGTATGTGCAATATGTGCTAGCCCCTTAGTACCCGTGGTCGTGGTGAGCCTGCTTCATCCCTAGCCACGGCCTCTATCGCCTCCATAAGTCCCGTTCACCGCGCCACACTCTACTAGGAAGCCGGTTCTTCATTTGTTTCTGGACCCACCTCTTGATCCCTGTCAAAAATGCTTTCAACGGCATGAAATCAATATTAACACATAGAGAGATTAATAACGCATTAAAAATAAGAATTGTCAAATGCTACGTATATTCAACGCTACTGAATGGCGCGGAATCCTGGACATTGACCAAGCAACTAGAAAGTCGCATAGATGCCCTAGAGATAACTGTTGGCAATACAATACAATGCCATGAAATGTATATTCATATGTTGCAGCATATTAGCATCCATGTTTTTTTCTCCCTCTAACTTTGCTAAAGGAGCAAATTCAAGATTCTTCTTTGTACTTTCAGCCTTCTGACACTTGAAGTGCATATAGGATTTGTGGTGCTTTGTAAGTTAATTTAAATGGTCACAGACATCCAAACACAACTTTCAAATTTTGGTCTGCAGTGTTGGTGGAAAACTTACTTCTCACTTTGCAATTGTTTCTTCATAGCGCAGCAGTGGTAGCAGTTCTAGCCATGACTGCTGAAATGTTCATTTGTGCATCTGAGGGAATTTAGAAACACTATCTTCAATGCAACAGCATCTGTTATAGCACTGATGCTACATCAAAGAAGATCTGCTAAAAGAGCAAGAATGTAAAAAAAATTCAAACATTTTCAGACACCACGGTGATCAGGCACTTAGATTTTCCTATCCCTGAATAGCGATATGTCAAACAAAATCACAAGAAATAAAGTAAAGTGAAAGGTATTAGGATGGCAAATATACGGTTAACATTTAAAATAAGATATCACACAAATTCTTGTCTTTTCAGAATTATAAGAAGTATTATCAAGCGTTACTGACAGATTACAGATAACTTAACTGTTAATTGGACTAGAGTTTATTTGTATTATTAAATTATAGAATATTCATTAAAAATAAATTGGAGTATATCACCATAACAGGAAATAGAAAAAAAAATTGGTGCCCAATTGTTTTTTTTTCTCTCGGCCCGGCCAGTGTAGTGCCATGAGTCAAATCATAGCTCATGGCGTGGTTTGGATAAGGTGTGGTCTGTACGAGGAGACCGTGCAAAGTGACCCGCGACGAGCGAGGTCACAAGAGCATGAAAAGTGCTTGGGACGCTTTGTGGAAAGGACAAAGCATCAACTTCAATCAGTTTGTCTTGAGCCATGGTCAGATTTGGACCTAGTTCTTTAGTTCAAGTAGCACGGCCACATACTGCGCCGCTACTAGAATATTGTTAGGAGTTCTGTTTGTTGAATTGGTTTGTTAACTCATAACCTTGGGTAATTGCGCCAGTATAAATGAATTACAAGTATCTCTGAAGTTGGAGTGAGTTCGCCTGATGGCAAGGGTCACTGTTAAAATGGGAAAACTAATCCACACACAAAATTCAGTCCATCGCTACTATACATAGTGTGTATGGACTACGCTTGAGTTCAAAGTGGGTGAGCGCAAACAAAATAAATGTAAATCATAATCAACTTAGATCATACAGCAGCTTAGATCATATAGCAGCTTAGATCATACAGCAGCTTAGATCATACAGCAGCTTAGATCATACAGCAGCTTAGATCATACAGCAGCTTAGATCATACATCAACTTAGATCATACAGCAGCTTAGATCATATAGCAGCTTAGATCATACATCAACTTAGATCATACAGCAGCTTAGATCATATAGCAGCTTAGATCATACAGCAGCTTAGATCATACAGCAGCTTAGATCATACATCAGCTTAGATCATACAGCAGCTTAGATCATACAGCAGCTTAGATCATACAGCAGCTTAGATCATATATCAGCTTTGATCATACATCAGCTTAGATCACACAGCAGCTTAGATCATACAGCAGCTTAGATCATACAGCAGCTTAGATCATACATCAGCTTAGATCACACAGCAGCTTAGATCATACAGCAGCTTAGATCATACATCAGCTTAGATCATACAGCAGCTTAGATCATACAGCAGCTTACATCATACAGCAGCTTAGATCATACAGCAGCTTAGATCATACAGCAGCTTAGATCATACAGCAGCTTAGATCATACAGCAGCTTAGATCATACATCAGCTTAGATCATACATCAGCTTAGATCACACAGCAGCTTAGATCATACAGCAGCTTAGATCATACAGCAGCTTAGATAATAATCAACTTAGATCACACAGCAGCTTAGATCATACAGCAGCTTAGATCATACAGCAGCTTAGATCATACAGCAGCTTAGATCATACAGCAGCTTAGATCATACAGCAGCTTAGATCATACAGCAGCTTAGATCATACATCAGCTTAGATCATACATCAGCTTAGATCACACAGCAGCTTAGATCATACAGCAGCTTAGATCATACAGCAGCTTAGATCATACAGCAGCTTAGATCATACATCAGCTTAGATCACACAGCAGCTTAGATCATACAGCAGCTTAGATCATACAGCAGCTTAGATCATACAGCAGCTTAGATCATATATCAGCTTTGATCATACATCAGCTTAGATCACACAGCAGCTTAGATCATACAGCAGCTTAGATCATACAGCAGCTTAGATCATACATCAGCTTAGATCACACAGCAGCTTAGATCATACAGCAGCTTAGATCATACATCAGCTTAGATCATACAGCAGCTTAGATCATACAGCAGCTTACATCATACAGCAGCTTAGATCATACAGCAGCTTAGATCATACAGCAGCTTAGATCATACAGCAGCTTAGATCATACAGCAGCTTAGATCATACATCAGCTTAGATCATACATCAGCTTAGATCACACAGCAGCTTAGATCATACAGCAGCTTAGATCATACAGCAGCTTAGATAATAATCAACTTAGATCACACAGCAGCTTAGATCATACAGCAGCTTAGATCATACAGCAGCTTAGATCATACAGCAGCTTAGATCATACAGCAGCTTAGATCATACAGCAGCTTAGATCATACAGCAGCTTAGATCATACATCAGCTTAGATCATACATCAGCTTAGATCACACAGCAGCTTAGATCATACAGCAGCTTAGATCATACAGCAGCTTAGATAATAATCAACTTAGATCACACAGCAGCTTAGATCATACAGCAGCTTAGATCATACAGCAGCTTAGATCATACAGCAGCTTAGATCATACAGCAGCTTAGATCATACAGCAGCTTAGATCATACAGCAGCTTAGATCATACGGCAGCTTAGATCAATCAGCTTAGATCAATCAGCTTAGATCATACAGCAGCTTAGATCATACAGCAGCTTAGATCATACAGCAGCTTAGATCATACAGCAGCTTAGATCATACAGCAGCTTAGATCATACGGCAGCTTAGATCAATCAGCTTAGATCAATCAGCTTAGATCATACAGCAGCTTAGATCATACATCAGTCTTATCATACTTGAATTTAGATCATATATCAGCCTAGATCATACTAGAATGTAGATCATGCATCACCTTACGTCATACTGGAATGTAGATCATACATCAGCCTAGATCAGTGTTTCCCAACGTGGGGCTCACACCCCAGCAGGGGGGCAATGCGAAAATTGTCAAGGGGGGCAATTCGAAAATGGAAGAAATCGGCTGGATATAACAAAAAGGGGAGACTTGAGACTGAAGTTAACTAAATTGGAACCTGACATAAAATCTCTTTGCAGCAAGCATCAAGCGCAAGGATCTCACTAAATTTAAATAATTACTAATAATTAAAATAATATAGAAAAATCTTTCATTAAAATTATTTTGTACTTGAATTTCAATTCTACATTATATGTTTTGAAAATTTACTTTCTGAGTTTGCTCATTAATTTCCTAGTGATTTCTTCCTAAAACATATCGGTCCTTTGGCTAGGATCGGGTGCATTTGCTGCTCTACCCCCAGTAGTGCGCCTGGTCTGGTCTGGGGCCGGGATGATCAAATAAAAACCCATCACATATCCTCACCTTAGATGTGGGCCTGGTGGACCACTGTGGGCAATAGCTCACAGTGAGACTAAGGGTCCACACAAAAACAAGGGGGAGGCGGGGGAACCAGCTTGTCTGGGGTACCCGCCAAACCAAAACAAAAAAATTCACGCAACACAACCGACACACAGGAACTCGGGACATTGGGGGGGGGGGGGGGGGTGTCTAGCCCCTCTGGGAACTGTGAGCCCTTCTTTAAAAAAAAATAATTCAAGTTTCTTTAGTGAACATTTCAATTTTTGAATATTAAAAATGATGCATATGTTGCAGGGGGAGGGCGGGGGATAAGAATTGTAGAAAGGCTTAGGTGGGGCATAGCACAAAAAAGGTTGGGAAACACTGACCTAGATCATATGTCAACTTATATCATAGATAAGCTTATATCAGTATGCACATAGATCATACATCAGCTTAGAACAAACATCAGCCTAGATCAGGGATCACCAAACTTTTTTCACGGCAGGCTGGATAACTGACAAAATGATGAGCGCGGGCTGCATACTCATTCTGTTCTTGTGCCGGCCTCCAAGGCGAAGGTCTTACTGATGTGATTTGTAATCCCATATACCTGAGTTCGAAACACAGCTGCGTGCAATTTTGGCAGCAGGCCACACTGTGCTGGCTTTTTACACTATGGTATGGGTGCCGGTCATTTAGAAAACAATGGCAAACTACCGAACGTAAACTTGTCTAGACATCAACAACAGCAATAAATGCTGGTGTTGACTGCAAACGTCCTGTAAAGGATATGCAACTAACTTTAACAATACTTGCAAACCAGACTGAAAGCTCTTAGAAAAAAGATGAAAAACTAAGTTAATCATGGGTGAGTGGTGTGCAATGCACAAAAAACAAAGACACCCAACATATTTATTTACTAACTAAAAGTTATCAAAGAAGACGACGTTAGCAAAAAGATAGTTACATCAGATCTTGTGTGCATATTTCCGAATCTCACAAACTAATGCAAAACAGGTTAATGAGATTTGTGAAACTAATATTTGGCTTTCAAGATATCATCAATGTTTGGTTTGGAATTGCTGCATCCAATCAAGAGAATCGCTTTGAAATGTTCATCAGTCAATCTCGTTTAATGTGTTGACTTCACATACTTCATATTTGAAAATGTTCCAAACACTGATGCCATAACAGCGGCAAATTTCTTCAGTTTCAGAAACTCAACATCAGGTAAGCAGCGGTAAAATTCAACAAGTTTTCGTTCTCTGGTTTCTCTTTCAACAAGACATTTGCTTGCAAATCTATGAACTCCAACTGTAGTTCAACAGGCACATCATCAAGGTTACAATTAAACAGATTCTGGAACAGAAGAATGTCACTCTCAATTCTGTCAAGATCTGAAAATCTCTCCAAACAATGCTACTTCAAACCACAAATAATTTCTTTTGGAAACTCAAGGTTGACATCTTCAGCGATTGTAGCGCACAACTCTTCGAAACAGTGAAAATGAAGAACGTATTCTCCATCCAGTTGTGCTTCAAACAATGACAACTTTGACAGCCAGGTATTATCTGTCAGCTGTGGATCAGCTCTATCTTTTTTCAGTGAGGAAAACATCTATTTTGTTTTGGAGCTTGTAAACGCAAAACAGGACTTTACCGTAGCTGAGCCACCTCACTGATGTTTGATAAGGCAAGTCACAGAATTCAGAATCAATTTCTTCAAGAAAAGCCTGGAACTAACAGTGATTGAGTGCATGTCCCTGAATGAAGTTCACACCAGAAACGACTGGTTTCAGTACACAAGCAATATCTAAATCTTTCACACAGAGTGCTTGCTGATGTATGATGTAGTGTATGAACAGAGCACCCGGAATTTGCAAATCTTCCAACTGAGTCTTGATCTGCCCCACCAGACCCTTCCTCACTGCAGCCATGTTTTTTCCTCCATCAGCTGTAACACCTCAAAGTTGATTCTGCTGAAGGTTATAGTCTTGCACAAATGTTATGAAAATGGTTTTTCCAGATGTTGTTCCATGCATGCTGCAAACGGATGGCAACTCTTCCGTTATCTGAAAGTCTAAATTGACACCATGAATGAGCACGAGAAGTTGTGACGTACTCGAAAGAGCAGTAGACTCGTCCGGCGCCAGAGAATATCACAACAGGTTCCTAGTTTTCTCGCGTATCTGTAGCACTATGTTCTCTCTAAGTTCTTCTGTTTTTCACACAACTGAACTTGCCAAAAGTAGTTTCAAACAAATCAGCTTTCTCAGGACACAAGTAATTTGCTGCTTCCATCACACACTCTTTGATGAATTTGCCATCAGTAAACAGTTTTCCTTGTTGTCATCTTATGCATTATTTTGTTACTTGTACAAGAGACAGATACATTTTTGAGCAAACTTTTTAATGAAGAGATTTCTTTGTGTTTCTAAATCACGTTTCATTGACTCATATTTCTCAGAGTGTAACTCTCCAGAAAACTTCGAATATGTTGATAGATGTTTTGTTTCGTAGTGACGCCAAAGATTGTAGGCCTACTCTTTCTAAACGAATACACTTTTGCTGCATATTATGCAACTGGTTATTGCGTTCCTTTGTTTCCTCAAAGAAGTTCTTTACTCCCCATTCTTCATTGAAAACGTGACACTCGACGTCCACTTTTCTTTTCTTGGTAGCTATAATGAAGGGTGAAGGACGCGGGATCACATGGAGAAGAGAAGTAGAGACAGACCAGGATAATATAGGGAGGACATGGAGAAGTGGAGACAGATCAGGATAATATAGGGAGGACATTGAGAAGAGAAGTGGAGACAGACCAGGATAATATAGGGAGGACATGGAGAAGAGAAGTAGAGACAGACCAGGATAATATAGGGAGGACATGGAGAAGTGAAGACAGATCAGGATAATATAGGGAGGACATGGAGAAGTGGAGACAGATCAGGATAATATAGAAGGGACATGGAGAAGTGGAAACAGATCATGATAATATAGGGAGGACATGGAGAAGAGAAGTGGAGACAGACCAGGATAATATAGGGAGGACATGGAGAAGAGAAGTAGAGACAGACCAGGATAATATAGGGAGGACATGGAGAAGTGGAGTCAGATCAGGATAATATAGGGAGGACATGGAGAAGAGAAGTGGAGACAGATCAGGATAATATAGGGAGGACATGGAAAAGTGGAGACAGATCAGGATAATATAGGGAGGACATGGAGAAGTGGAGACAGACCATGATAATATAGGAAGGACGTGGAGAAGTGGAGTCAGACCAGAATAATATAGGGAGGACATGGAGAAGAGAAGTAGAGACAGACCAGGATAATATAGGGAGGACATGGAGAAGAGAAGTAGAGACAGATAAGGATAATATAGGGAGGACATGGAGAAGTGGAGACAGATCAGGATAATATACGGAGGACATGGATAAGAGAAGTGGAGACAGACCAGGATAATATAGGGAGGACATGGAGAAGTAGAGACAGATCAGGATAATATAGGGAGTATATGGAGAAGTGGAGACATATCAGGATAATATAGGGAGGACAATGAGAAGTGGAGACAAACCATGATAATATAGGGAGGACATGGAGAAGAGAAGTGGAGACAGACCAGGATAATATAGGGAGGACATGGAGAAGTAGAGACAGAACAGGATAATATAGGGAAGACATGGAAAAGAGAAGTAGAGACAGACCAGGATAATATAGGGAGGACATGGAGAAGTAGAGACAGATCAGGATAATATAGGGAGGACATGGAGAAGTGGAGACAGATCAGGATAATATAGATGGGACATGGAGAAGTGGAGACAGATCAGGATAATATAGGAAGGACATGGAGAAGTGGAGACAGATCAGGATAATATAGACGGGACATGGAGAAGTGGAGACAGACCAGGATAATATAGGGAGGACATGGAGAAGTGGAGACAGATCAGGATAATATAGGGAGGACATGGAGAAGTGGAGACAGATCAGGATAATATAGAAGGGACATGGAGAAGTGGAAACAGATCAGGATAATATAGGGAGGACATGGAGAAGAGAAGTGGAGACAGACCAGGATAATATAGGGAGAACATGGAGAAGAGAAGTAGAGACAGACCAGGATAATATAGGGAGGACATGGAGAAGTAGAGTCAGATTAGGATAATATAGGGAGGACATGGAGAAGAGAAGTGGAGACATACCAGGATAATATAGAGAGGACATGGAGAAGTGGAGTCAGTTCAGGATAATATAGGGAGGACATGGAGAAGAGAAGTGGAGACAGACCAGGATAATATAGGGAGGACATGGAGAAGTGGAGACAGACCATGATAATATAGCGAGGACATGGAGAAGTGGAGACAGATCAGGATAATATAGGGAAGTCACGGAGAAGTGGAGACAGATCAGGATAATATAGAGAGGACATGGAGAAGAGAAGTGGAGACAGACCAGGATAATATGGGGAGGACATGGAGAAGAGAAGTCGAGACTGACCAGGATAATATAGGGAGGACATGGAGAAGTCGGGACAGACCAGGATAATATAGGGAGGACATGGAGAAGTGGGGACAGACCAGGATAATATAGGGAGGACATGGAGAAGTGGAGACAGACCAGGATAATATAGGGAGGACATGGAGAAGTGGAAATAGACCAGGATAATATAAGGAGGGCATGGAGAAGAGAAGTGAAGACAGACCAGGATAATATAGGGAGGACATGGAGAAGTGGGGACAGACCAGGATAATATAGGGAGGACATGGAGAATTCGGGACTGACCAGGATAATATAGGGAGGACATGGAGAAGTGGGGACAGACCAGGATAATATAAGGAGGGCATGGAGAAGAGAAGTGAAGACAGACCAGGATAATATAGGGAGGATATGGAGAAGTGGAGACAGATCAGGATAATATAGGGATGACATGAAGAAGAGAAGTAGAGACAAATCAGAATATAGAGAGGACAAGGAGAAGTGGAAACAGGCCAGGATAATATAGGGAGGAGATTAAGAGAAGTAGAGACAGACCAGGATAATATAAGGAGGACATGGAGAAGTGGAGACATACCAGGATAATATAGGGAGGACATGGAGAAGAGAAGTGGAGACAGACCAGGATAATATAGTGAGGACATGGAGAAGAGAAGTGGAGACAGACCAGGATAATATGGGGAGGACATGGAGAAGAGAAGTGGAGATAGACCAGGATAATATAGGGAGGACATGAAGAAGAGAAGTAGAGACAGATCAGGATAATATAGAGAGGACAAGGAGAAGTGGAGACAGACCAGGATAATATAGGGAGGAGATTAAGAGAAGTAGAGACAGACCAAGATAATATAAGGAGGACATGGAGAAGTGGAACAGACCAGGATAATATAGGGAAGACATGGAGAAGAAAAGTGGAGACAGACCAGGATAATATAGTGAGAACATGGAGAAGAGAAGTGGAGACAGACCAGGATAATATGGGGAGGACATGGAGAAGAGAAGTGGAGACAGACCAGGATAATATAGGGAGGACATGGAGAAGTGGAGACAGATCAGGATAATATAGGGAGGACATGGAGAAGTGGAGACAGATCAGGATAATATAGATGGGACATGGAGAAGTGGAAACAGATCAGGATAATATAGGGAGGACATGGAGAAGAGAAGTGGGGACAGACCAGGATAATATAGGGAGGACATGGAGAAGAGAAGTGGGGACAGACCAGGATAATATAGGGAGGGCATGGAGAAGTGAAAACAGACCAGTATAATATAGGGAGGTCATGGGGAAGAGAAATGGAGACAGACCAGGATAATATAGGGAGGTCATGGAGAAGAGAAGTAGAGACAGACCATGATAATACTGGGAGGATATGGAGAAGAGAAATGGAGACAGACCAGGATAATATAGGGAGGCTATGGAGAAGAGAAGTGGACACACACCAGAATAACATAGGGAGGACATAGGGAGGATGTAGTGTAGGACTTAACATGTCTGTCTAGTTAGTCACTCGGGGGTTTCAAAGCCATTTCTGGTTCTCTTCAGAGGGGCCAAAATTTTAGTGTGGAAACTTGTCTATATATATAATTCCCATAGATCTTCAGAGTCAGTATCTTTCTTCACCATCTCACTGCCATGAGATGGATACGTAAAACACAGCAAGTGTGTGAATCGTAGAAACTAGAGAGATGTCGTTGACACACAGTTCAAAAATGCAAGCGAACACTGGCAGATTAGTGGGCGGAGCTAATGGGTCACGTGACTGCGCCCAGGCAAAAATCCGAAAAAGGTTGCGATCAAGACAGACCGGGCTGGGACGTGAGAGAAGAAGATCGATTTCTGGGAGAGTCTTGAGTTTGAAAGCGGTTTATAGATGGTTATAGTTCTTCAAGATGCAGTCAACAGTGAAAGAGTTTTCATGTTTACGAAAGCTGTGAGTGACGAAGCAGTACACTGCAGTGAACGACCGCCGATGGCCCAGTGAATGTCGACCGGCTGTGGCGAGAGAGTTGACCTTGTTTTGTGGACACTAAGAATGGCGGAGCGAGAGACACGCCGTGACACATTTGCCACCAGTGTGATGTGAGTACGTAAATAAATCTGATACTATCGTTTAGCAGTGAAGTGTAGCGATAGTCTATAGTGTGCAGCAACAGCAGGAATAACTAACGATTAGTTGTGCCAGTTATTCTTTATGGACAGACAGTAGGTGGGATCGTCGTACACAGAACACTGAAAAGCAATGGCTGGTGGTGTACGATGGCAACCGCGGTGAGAACTGTGCTGGAATAAAGTAATCTTGTACTCAGAGGACGAGTTGACCTTGTGTTGTTTGCACGAAAGACTTGTACATTAGTTATAAGAGCCGATTGAGATATTTCTGCTAAATCTTATAAACCCTAGACGAGAAACCAAGATGTCGGACATTGAGTCAGTGAGGTCCGACTCTTGGCACTCACAATGGTGGAATCACACTATTAACATCACTATATTCCTTCATTGCGGGGGGGGGGGGTATACATCTTATTGATTTTTATTACATTCACCCTTTCCATCTAATATTCTGTGGGTTCTTTGTTGGGATTCGAACCCAGGGGATTTGATCACACTAGTTGCTCATCACAGAGATTTTATTAACCTAAGGGGAACCTCTTGCACCGAGTGTTTCCTATTAGGATTTGAACCCACTAGATTTTACCCACAATATAGGGATTTTTCCCCAGGGTGAAGATTTTAGTTTGGATTTCAGGTAAATTTGGATCATATGTTGTTAAGGAATTACCTTTCGACATTTCCTAACCCTAAATAGTTCAGATTGAGATAGCAGTGCCTGGAGTTGGGACATATTTTACTGTCCATCAACACCCCAATTTTTGCTTGTGTTAAGTACAACAAACCTGAGTGCGTTGTTAAGTCTGCTAATGTTTATGTTTAAATGGTGCATATTCTTCTGTACATTTTTAGAATCCCAGAGGACTGAGCTTACCTGAGATCAACGGAAAAGTGCACATACAATTTTAGTAAGAAAATTTAAAAACATGGCAGAGACGGCTAAGCTGTGTACCAAACTGATGGTATCAGGTAGGCAATGCGGTTTAGCAAGGTCGGAGTTGGCCAAATATGTGTCCAACGAATTTGACAGACATGAACAGCTACAGGCTGAAATAGCCGAGAAGGAATAAGACCGTCAGCAAACTATTGAATTTGAGGACAAAACGCTACAGGCTGACATGCCTCGGAGAGAGAGAGAAAGATCGCCAGACTGAGATGGAGAATAGGTGGGGGGGGGGAGAGACAGAGAGAGAGAGAGTCAGCATGTGCTTGAGTTAAGGAGAATGGAAAATGAGCTGGAACACAGGAGACTGGAGTTATTCCCTCACCTTCCATAACTCAGCTTGGTCCAGCAATGGAGGTTCAGGCACAGACGTCTTTTTAATCACTCTGGTGCTGTATCCTTTTCACTAGATCCATTTGATGAACACAAGGATTGCATATAATCATATCTAGGTAGATTTGAACAAATGTGTTTCAGCTGTGGACTGGAGGAGAACAGATGGTGTGTGAAGCTATCGCAAGGGTTGAGAGGGACTGCTTATGATATGTTATCCCATCTTATGCTGGATGAACAACAAAACTATGAAATCCTCAGGAAGGATGTGCTTGCCCAGTTTGAAGTTGATGGCGATAGTTATAACCACAACTTGAAATCGGCTAAGAAAGAACCCAGAGATAATTTTGCCCAATTTGTGGAGAGATTAAAGACATATTTATTCAAGTGTGGAAATTTGGGTAAATTTGATGGACTCTATGAAGGTCTTCGATAAATGATCATCACTGACCAGCTAAGGGAAAGGATGACCCTTGAAATGAAGGCTTTTCTTATACAACATGGGTACACAGATTAGATGAAATTATCTTGGCGGAAAAATTTGAGAAATCTCAGAAAGAAGTAAGTGGAAAGAGTCAGGCGAGTAATGTCCCTCCTCAAGATAAATCTCATAAACCCAAAGATAATAATGACAATCACTCCAATAAGAAAAAATGCTAAGGTCAAGAATACCACTCAAAACTTTAGCTCAGACTGCCTTGAGAGAGGGAAAAGTATATTGTACAAAATGTAATGTAACAGGACACCACACAAAGTCATTTCAGAAGAAGCCCTCTCCTCATACAGTTGCATGTCTAGCTAACCGGAAGTGAAAGGTGAGCACTGATGGACAGTCCTGCAGGAAAGCCCATAAAGACACAAATTCTAGACTCCTGGTTATTGAATCAGTTACGCTCAATGGATTAATTACCGAGTCAGAACTAAAACGTTAGCTAGTCAGAAGCAAACAACTTGACGCTTTAATTTAATTGTTAATCAGTTATAATTGTGTGTGTGTGTGTGTGTGTGTATATATATATATATATATATATATATATATATATATATATATATATATATATATATATATATATATATTACGGATGCATACATCCTATATCCATTGTAAATTACCAGATTGTGAGAAGGATAAAAGGTCAAGACAAAGGATGAATGCTATTGATACTAGCCAGAAACCAGTGCCGTGGGCACAGAGGCGAATTGCTAAAGAACCAACTACTCCTAACTCTAGAGAAACAAGGTATCAGAAGACCAACCATACCAAAATAGAATCGAGTCTTTACGAGTGCTACGTCAGACAACACCAGTAACAGGCACAGAAAATCTATACCAGTAATTTCAAAATTAGTTACAATCGTGAATAAAATTATATCATACAGTTGATACAATGAACCATCAATCATCACACAGTATCATGGTACGAAAGGTTGTAAAATTTTAAGGAAACCATCAATCATCCATCATCACACAGGATCGTAGTATGAAAGGTTGTTAAAAGTTAAAGGAAATAAGATATAACATTGATGATCCTTGCCATCGCATGCAAAGAAAGTACAAACATTTCAATGAGTGAGATGAGTTAAGGCACAAGCAAAGGACATACAAAAGAAAGCCAGCTTGAGTAAAGAATGCATCAGCAGGACACAAACAATGGTATCAAAACAGAATGAAAGGGCGTTGAAAGAACGTGAGTATGTGTGAAAGGAAAGGAAGGTTAATGATTTGTAATAATAGTATAAGGGCAGAACAGTACAGGTGATAAAAGCGTTCACGTGTAGTGATGAAAACTTCATCCTATATTGATGCAATTGATAAAGCATGCAAATGTCATTGTTAATTGTACTTTACAATTGAATGTTGAATATAGTATTATTTTAAAAGTAAGATATTTCATGGATTAAGAATGCATGTATTAAGGGAAAAGTGTACAATAGAGAGAGAGAGAGAGAGAGAGAGAGAGAGAGAGAGAGAGAGAGAGAGAGAGAGAGAGAGAGAGAGAGAGAGAGAGAGAGAGAGAGAGAGAGAAATGTGATCAGATTATAACCAGATTCTTCTTCTTCTTCTTTCGTTCGCTTGAAATATGTCTATAACTGCAATGCTGTCTCTTGTATGAATTGAACTGTCTTTTTCAATTCACACAGCGGTCCATAGAGTTTATCTTCCACTGTCGTCTCTCTAGGCCAGAAGGTTTACCTAGATATGTTATATTTTGGGCAGTCTTGGAGTATGTGCTCTGCTGTCTGCAACGCCAATCCACATGTGCACATGGCTGTTTCACCAATCTTGAATTTTGTATACATGTGGTTGCGTAATCTATTGTGCCCTGTTCTGAGGCGCAGAATAATGACTTGTTCTGGTCTATCCATAACGTGGTAGTCATCTTGAGCAGGTTTTGGTGGCTTTCTGACTGATTTAATCATTCTTTTCTTTTGGTGGTATGTAACAGGCACATCACGCTGCTCTTCTTTTGCCCCTTCCTTAGCCAATTGATCAGCTCTGTCGTTTCCTGGTACTCCACAGTGGGATGGTATCCACTGTATGGTGACCTTATGCTGACTGCAAAGTTCAGAAAGTAGTGTCCTTAGTACTGGCAATTTCCCAGACTCTAGTACTGATTTTTCATCTGTCAATAGCACCACAGGTTGTGTACCATTGCTGGTATTTAGTAATTTCTCTGTTGCTATCTTGATTGCCTCAATTTCCGCATCGTAGTTATGGCAGTACTTTCCTGTCGGTACTCTAGCTATATCCCTAGTATTATTTGGGTATTCTATGTACACTCCTGCTCCTCCATTTCGAACAGCATTTTGTGCTGACCCGTCTGTGTAGACTCGGATCCGCAGGTCCTGTGGGTATTCTTCATCAAGGAAGCTGAGCGTCGCTGTTCTGCGCTGCACGCTGTTCTGTTTTTCCTTGTCAAATATTCCTCTCACTTTTGTCTGGATTTGTAATGATAGTCTATGCTCATCTTTCCATGGAGTTCGCTCTGGAATAGTTGTTAGGGGGATACCAACTGTGGGCAGATCCGTGGTTTCTCTGCAGAGTCGTTTGGCCTGGTGGATAAAACTACTTCTTTTCAACCGCCCCATAGCTAGGTTTTCAAATCTGTTCTTCATAGGGTGGCCTGGCAAGCTGAGGAACTTTTCTGCTTGTATTAGCATTTTCGTATCTCTGCGTTCACTCAGTGCTGGTGTCCTCCCCATCTTCTCCATTTCCACTATAGGGGTTGATCTCATCCCTCCTGTGGTGACTCTAAGTGCTTGATTTTGCACTTTGTCCAGCTCTTGCAGTGCGGTTTTTGATGCCGAACACCACGCAGTTGACCTGTATTCCAGGTGTGGTAGTATGCTCTGTTGATAAACTTTGCTAAGTATTTTCCCACTGGCTCGCCCATGTGGTTCCACCTAGCTTTCTCAGGATGGCTATTTTCCTTCTGGCTTTTGCTACTGCTTTGTTGGTGTGCTTTCTCCATGTCAGCCTGCCATCAAATGTTACTCCAAGGTATGTTGGTTCTTTATCTTCTCTTAGGGGTGTTCCATTTATCTGGATGGTCCCTGCCTTTTGTTTTGGAGAGAGAGTAAATAGGGTAGTGCTGCACTTGTCAGTGTTTATGCTGACACACCATCTATTTGCCCATGCAACAAATGTATCTACAGCTCTTTGTAGCAATCTGGTGGCCACTGAGCATGTTCATTTGTGCTCCATAAAACCATACCCAGATTATAAATCAAGACATAGAACCGATACTACGAGGCAATAAGAATAAAACTTTGAATAGAATTACGATAGTCATTATTTGTAAATGTGCAGACTGAAATTATGGGCACACTGAAACAATTGTATATATATAGTATGTAGTATATACACTACACAGAAATGGTTTACACTGGCTGTCAGGGCAGAGAAGACTGGCCAGGAATCTATGTGGCAATGTGGTCAAGCCATCTGCGTCGGGTTCTGAAGGTTGTGGGTTTATTCCAGGCCGCGTCCTTCGGTTCATTAGTACATTTTTTCGGACACTCCTTGAGGTCGTCGCTGGAGCTCCATAGGTCATAATTTGTGTGACGTTTTTCATGCTGTAGAATGAGACTGAGCCATATGGGATAAAAATCTGGTGCAGTCAAGTCGACCCTGTCGACATTTAAGACCAGCCAAGCAAACATAGTTGGTCACCATCACCTTCATTGAGTTATCTATCAGAGATATTTTGACACACGCCTTGCAACTGTTCCTGTCAAGATGACTGTGATAGCCTGTTCACTGTGATACTCCATCATTAGTGTTGAGTAAAGAGGAACACAACAACCATAAACATCACATCCGTGAAAGTAAAGTAAAGTAAAGGACTGCCTCTCACACAATGAGGTTAGTTGGTATATTTTAGACCAATTGACATTCGATGGGAGATATGGTTGATTTGTTAAGGCACACAATTATAATATTGAAGTATGTTAGCGTTTAAGTTTGAATTAAACAGAAATCAAAATTAATATATTTCTAAAGTTTAAACACACAAGCCACAAACAATATGTTGTCCAATTTATTGCCTGGCATATTTCACTGCATCTCGTCAGGTGCATATTGCAGAGTTACATATCATATGGAGTGAATAAATGAATTATATTAGGGCTGAAATACTTAATTGGATGGCAGGGTAGGGTATCCCCTATCAAAGGAGAGGTAAGGTGCCTCCTTCCCTCCACTAGCCTACAGGACTCTCTTGGGCAAGGTGGAGTACCCGTTTAGCCCCCCCGATCAGGGTTACGTGAAGCCATGGATGCAGGTGGTGGATGAAGTTGCAGAGCAGCCAACAGATAGTTGTAGGTTATGGTCTCCAGCTTCATGACGGTAGGCAGAGGACCTCTTTTTGGGGAGACAATGGCTACGGTCATCGACCAGTATAGTCACTGCCAGGAAGGAAAGCAATGGCAAACTACCTTCTTTACAAATGCCAAGAATGTCATGTACTGCAGTTTTATCGATAATCAGAGAAATGGCGTAAATGGGTGCTCCACAGGAGCAGCCTCACCCGACCCGATAGGGGTAGTCATGTGGACCAGGTGACTCCAGACCGTCAGCAGGCAACTGAGTGCAAAAGAGTATCAACATTGAAAGTAGGAACTTGGAATGTAAGAACTATGAGTGGAGATGGAAAATTTGATAACATTAAGAATAAAATGAGAAGATTAAATATTAACCTGTTAGGTATATGTGAGACCAGATGGACAAGAATGGGCATTAAAACATCTGAGGAATATAGAATAATCTATTCTGGTGGGGAGAAGCAACAGCGAGTAGCAATTATAATGGATTCAGAGAGATCAAAATCGATCAAAGGTTACTGGACTGTATCAGACAGAGTGTTGCTGGTGAGGTTGAGTGGAAGACCTTTTGATGTCAACGTCATACAAGTTTATGCACCAACAGCGGACAGCAGTGATGACAGCATCGATGAATTTTATAGTGATTTAGAGAAAGCCTTCAAGAAATGCAAGAATTATAAAGTAAATATCATAATGGGTGAATTGAATGCCAAAGTTGGAAATCAATAGGACGGATGCATAGTAGTCAAGCATGGACTAGGGGAACAGAATGAAAGAGGTAGCAGACTTGTACAGTGGGCAAAAGAGCAGGATTTGATTATTGGAAACAGCTGGTATAAACAGCACCCAAGAAGATTATGGACATGGAGGAGTCCTGATCATAAGATCAGAAGTCAGATTGATTATATTCTCATCAACAGAAAATTTTGAAATGCCTTAACAGTCGCAAAAACTATACCAAGTGCATACTGCTACAGCGACCATAGATTAATCTTAAGCAATTTACATATAAAATTAAAGAAAGTCAAATATTCACCAAGAAACACAAAATTTGATCTACAGGCACTGAAGAGTGAGGAGCTAAAAGACAAATTCAACGTAGCAGTAAAGAACAGATTCGATGAATTGTCCGATATGGAAATATTATTTCAAGACATCAGTGACCAATGGGAAATATTAAAGAAATCAGTCAACCAAGTTGCAGAAACAACCATTCCAAAAATAAAGATAATAGGATGCAAGAAATGGATGACGGAAGACATCTTAAAACTCATGGAAATAAGAAGAAATAACAAATATAGCAAGGTAATATATGAAGAGATTCACAGGAAAATTAAAAAGCTATGCAAAGAGGCAAAAGAAACATAGCTTGAGAAAAATTGCAAAGGAAACTGAAAACCAACACAACACCCGGAATACCAAATTAATGCACAAAAGAATTAATGACATCACTAACAAAAGAACACACACATCAACGGGTTGCCTAAAAACCAAAGATGGCAAAATCATAATAGAAAAATATAAGATTTTACATGCATGGTCAGACTATGTGAAAGACCTTTATAATGATACAAGAGAAGAACAATATGATCTTCAGAATAGTAATAAAGGACCATCAATTTTGAAGATGGAAGTTCAGAATGCCATTAACCATATGAAAACTGGCAAGACCCAGGGTACAGATAACATCACAATAGAAATTATCAATGCCTTAATATGGAATAGACCAAATCACTAGACTGCTGAACGCAATATATGATACTGGTGATATATCTCCTGAATTATGTATTTCTATATTTATTGCAATCCCGAAGAAATCAGGAGCCTTGAAGTGTGATCAACATCGAACAATTAGTATAATGAGCCACATCACAAAGATTTTGCTAAGAATTATCATGCAAAGAGTTAGGAAGAAAATACAACCCGAAATAGGAGATGAACAATGTGGGTTTGTAGAAGGCAAGGGTACATACAGTAAATGCTGTGTATATACTGAGAACAATAATTGAACGTTCTATAGAAGTAAACAAAGATCTATATCTTTGCTTTATTGACTACACAAAGGCTTTCGATAAAGTGAGACATGTCGACATGATAAGGATTCTTGAAGATCTAAAAATTGATGGAAAAGACCTTAGACTTGTAAAAAACATATATTAGAAACAGCAAGCTTCAATCAGAATTGAGAACGATGTAGGCCAATATCAGCCTATTAAAAGGTGTGAGACAGGGATATGTAATGTCTCCAGATCTTTTTTCCCTGTACAGTGAGAATATTTTCAGAAATATAGAAGATATAGAAGAAATCAACATTGGGGGACGATACATCAATAACATTAGATATGCAGATGATAGTCTTGATTGCAGACAGTGAACAGGACCTGCAACATTTAGTAGATGCGGTTGTTGCACACAGTGAACAACTAGAGTTAGAATTAAATTGTAAGAATACACAGATTATGGTCGTCACTGGGAAGAAGGAAATACCAAAATATGATATACGAGTAAATGGGCATATTCTTAAGCAAGTGAATCTATACAGTTATCTCGGAACAGTCATAACGTCTGATGGGAGATGCCTCAAAGAGATTAGAACAAGAAATGCCATTGCGAAGGTAGCTATCTGAAGTATTTGCAAGATGGAAAACATACTGACCAATAAAAAGATATCAATTGAAATGAGAAAAAGAGTGTTGACGTGCTACATAGAACCTATATTTTTTTATGGAAGTGAAGCGTGGACAATGAGCAGCCAAGCTGAAAAACATCTGATGGCTGTGGAAATGTGGTTTCTGAGGAAAATGCAAAGAATATCATGGACAGACAGAAAAACCAATGAACAGGTACTTCGAGAAACAAATGAAGATCGTAAATTGATTAGAGTCATTAGACGTAGACAGTCAAAATGTTTTGGACATAATATGAGAAGAAATGACTTGGAGAACTTGGTGACAACTGGTAAGATCGAAGGGAAGAGACCAAGGGGAAGGCCGAGAAGTAAATATTAGGATGGCTTGGCCGTATGGCATGGTCGAGACAGGAACACGGAGCTGATCCACGACTCTGGTGATCGAGTGAGATGGCAGAACATGACCGCCCACGCTTATCGTCATGGCACATAATTGATGATGGATGGAAATACTTATAACACATAGTCACTGATATTGTTTGAATGTGGAGCATCAGTTTTCCCCATGGTAATTGCATATTGAAAATGAAGTCTTTCTGTTTGCACACAACTGACTGAAGCCGTCTAATTACTAATGCCTTGATATATGTGGGCAATCATTTATTGTTCATCAAATACCATATACATGATGTTTTCTCTTTTTTACCATTATGATGGCTATTAAACAAATGACTCAAAATTGGCGAGCTAAGCATTTTATTACCTGTTTACTGCACAGGGATTCCTGAAGACTGATTACATCTGTTTTCCACCCATACTGGTCTATGTTTGGTTACATGATTTGCTCATTGCTACCTGCGGGAGTAGGTTTGGGGGACTGGTAATGATGTTTGATGAAGTCAGCTGAATATACATTAGATTTCAGCTTATGGTTAAGTGTTTCCAGTCTTCTTATAGTGTCATTATAGCAAATTATTCTAGCTTGATTAAACTGGGTCCTACCATTCCACTTTTATATTGAATAGGTGCACAGCTATTTACATTAAGGTTTAGCCAGTCCATTATTATTAGTTATTAGTTATCAGTTGGGGTATCTTCATTGCACTCCGGACATGTCCATAGGTGCTCAGATTCTCCCCCCAGCATATGCATCAGCGTCCGGTGGCTAATAGTGCCAGTTCTGTGTTGGTTGACGAGGCGCTTTGTTTTCCCGATGTACCTCTCGCGTCTGGCTGTGCCGATTCTTACTCCCAGGTCTTTCATCCTGGACAGCGATGTGGAATCACTGACGTCAAAGTCCTCTGTTCTCGCCATATCTTTGAGGACGTTAATAACATTGGCACGATCCATGGGCTGGCCATCTACAGGGGGTGCAGAGCCAGCCAGTTTGTCAGCTCGTTCATTTCCCTCGACTCCCGCATGTCCCGGGATGAAGATGAAGGTGACTGGTGAAGATGAAGGTGACTGGTGAAGATGAAGGTGGCCAGTCCATGTTCCCTTTCAATAGACAGATCTCTGGATGGTGCCATCCTGTGAATGTCAAATTAATATTTCTAAGAATGATAAAGTGTCTTTATTTCCATGGTCATCAGACAAAGAAATGTTCTTGTGAGTTTGGTTCATGATAGAGTGGAATGATCTGGTTTCTGGGATGAACAATATATCATCCACATACCAGCTGTATAGAACTACGTCCTTAATATTTAAGGCTCTTTGTTTTTCCATGTGCACCATAAAGACGTCTGCTAGAATGGGACCTAGAGGACACCTCCTGGCCACTCTTGTCAATTTGGTGGTACAATTTTTGTTAACGAAAAGTGAATTTAATATTAGTTGTGCACAATCCGATCCGATAAAGTATGTTTAAAAAAAAAAAACTTTCCACCTCGTTCAACCAGCAGCTTTGGTTATAATTTTCGTGGTTCATGTTCCGGATTCAGATGATTTTATCTCTGCGTGTTTCAGCTGAATTTTTGATGCAGCAGTTTATGCCTGTGATGTCAGCTAGGGTTTTTGCCAGTGGGTTTTCCTTTGTGTCTGCTTCTTCTTGCTTTTCCGTTTCTCAGTGTTGGCTCCTAGCTCATCTGTTCTGAGTGGATGTAGTCCTTAGAGAAAGAAAACTCTAGCCTGCACAGTTCACGGCGACTGCACTAGCCAGGCAGCCTTAATTCTTCAGGTTCAAGACCCACCCCCTGTCCTGCCATACACCGCAAGGCACTATATTGGCAGTAAATACAGTAGTCCTTTGAAGGACTCATCCTTTGGTTTATTTGCTTTGTTTCCTGTTTTGATGTTTCTCTGTGCCTGAACAATGAGCAGTGCTGCCACCTCTTCAGGTAGTTTGGTCCATTCAAATATCTCTTTGTGATCTTCGATAAATTCAACTCTAGGCTTTTGTCATCTTTCCAGGTGAAAACTGGTTTACACTTGAATGTATTGGTCATTGTGAATGGGTTCCTGATTTCAGCTTAAGGTTTCTCTGTGGAATTTTGGCACTGGCTTCAGTGTGAGGTTTCTCAGTTGTCTTTGGTGTGGCTGTTGGCTTGTTTTGAATTAGCTGCCTGTAGATTTTTAGTTGTTTTCTTTCATTGTGAATTGCTTGTAGTATGTCCTCATGTTCTTTCTTTATCTAAGCCACCTCTTGTTGGATGCTACGCTGAATTTCTTTCATTTCTTCCAGAAGTCTTGTGTTGCTGCAGGTGTCTTGTTCTTGGTTTTCATTGGTTGGCTTCTGTGCCAGGAGTTTGTCGATTTGTTTCCTCAGATCAGCTATCTGATCTTGAAGCTGGTTTTTGCCATCTTGTGAAATGCCTGTGGCTGCCATGCACCACCACCATGCTTCCTTGAGTGTTAATCATATTGTCAACACTCCAACACCAACTGTAATGCTGTGTTTAGAGACGGTGGAAAGAACGCAGACAATCAATTACCTGGGGATACGGTTTGATCGAAGCCTTGCTTATAATGTGCACATAGACCAGGTGATAACAAAGGCCAAGCGGGGTTTGGCAGCGATGCGGGTGATGGCGGCAGCAAACTGTGAGCAGCGCCATCTATGTCTTCTGTACGAGGGGTTGGTCATGTCTGTTTTGGAGTATGCAATGGCAATCCTGACTCTCAGCCATAAGCAGATAGTGTAGCGAAACGCCAGTGGTCCATGTCCTTATGCATTCTTTTATTTTGGGTAGACAGGGGGGAACGGCTTTCGGAAGCTCTCAGTTCTCTTGTTCTCTCAAATCTCCATGAAAGATGGTTCTTTGGGTTATCTTCCTATCACAATCTTTACATGGAGCAAGTAGCCAATGTCTTTCACATCGGGTAAACCCGATGGAGCGCCTTGCGCCAAATGTGCGCTGGTGCGGCTGCTAAGCAATTCATGGCCGTGTACACACCTACCGTTGGATAGTGGCATCTTGTCAAGTCGATTTGAAGATTGGGACAGAGATGCAACATCCTACTGAAGTGGTGAAGAAAGGGTCCTCTTCTATGGGAAGTGACTATGTCTTCTAAGGGACATTATCACCAGTGCTTCTAGGCTAACGCCAATATGTCCAACGAGGCCAACTCAAGGTTTGGTGTGCTTAACTCTGAGACAGAGGCAAGGTGCAGGTCTTGAGGCAAGGACAGTTTGTATGACTGGTGCATTGCCGGTTTTGTTTTAACAACATACGCCTGAGAGCAGTTGTTGTCTGGAGGGAGCCTGAGAGTGATTTTCGGGCCTACCCATTTTATACCGGACATTCAAAGGACCCATCCATTATCCTTCACAAACACCTCACCTTATCGGCAACACTAAAGCCTTTCATGGGTCAGTGAAGACCTAGTGCCGAACTAATTCAGATGACAATGAACCGAAGTCCTCAACACACCAGTCGCTTGGATTCTACAAAAGCCGGTTGAACCTACACCCAGTTGCTGGAGAAGGAAGGAGATTCGGACATCTTTGGTGAGAAGTGTGTGGACAGATCAGACAGTATCTGAAGCTGGATCTGTGACTGTGGCGACTTGAGGCTCTGTGTTGGAACTTTACCAGTGTAGTGTCTGTGTAGATCTATCTGCTTATCTGCCTTTATGTGTTCCTGTGCTGTTCTTGATTAGGTTAATAAAATTACTTCCAAGTTGTTCTGACGACTGCCATGTTATTTATGCGTCAGCCAGAAGAACACTGCAGGAAATAGGTCCCTAGGTCGAAAGGAAGCGTGACAGTGTGTCCAGGGAAAACGGGAGGAGGGTTGGCAGGTAAAGACCTATCCCAGCCAGGGCTATAGAAGATATTTGAAATATTGTGACCGGGCTATTTGGGACCCTCCACATAGCTTGTTACAATTTCTGGGGGCACGTCCCGGGATATTTGAAATCCTGGTGGAGTTTTGGCTGATGTAGTGATAGGGGACAGATATCCTTGTCTTCTATCAATAGGTTCTGCCTACCGTGCCTGGCTATTGTCTATACTCTTCCTGACACAGACTGACCGACATACGACGTGTTGTGGTCGTGTAATGTAACTTGTTGTGTAATTGTGAGAAAAATTTTATTAGACAATTACCTCTTCCCTTACCCGCTGAGTTCAAGATGGCATCAGCTGGGTTTAATGTCGCTGACGTACAGGCTACAGGGCGTGAGATGGGATATGATGGAGCGGAGTTACAGAAATATGTGCAGGAAGTGGAAAGAGACTACAGACAGGCTGTGCGCGAAGCCAAGAGGATTGAGGCGGAGGCTGAGGTTAAGAGGATGGAGGCTGAGGCTAGGAAGATGGAGGCCGAGCAGGCAGTCAGAGACCATGAGTTCCGTATGAGAGAGTTGGAGCTGAAAGCTCAAACTGCCAAGGAAAGAGACGGTGCAGTGGGAGACGCAGTTCTCCCTGACTCAACAACTTCTGGTGGCGGTCCATACCAGGCAATGAAGTTCCCATTACTCCCGTTCGATGAACACAAAGATAAGATCGACCAGTATCTTCACAGATTTCGGTCGATGGCTTTGGCTATGGGATTGGAACGAGGGAAATGGAACTTGAAACTCTCACAGGGCCTGAGGGGGACCGCGTACGAGGTCTATTCTAGGTTGCCACCTGGTATGGAGAATGACTATGAAGCTCTGGAGAAAGCACTTTTGAAAAGGTTCCAGATGACAGCTCATACTTATCGACAACAGTTCAGAAAGTCGAAGAGAGAGCCAGGAGAGATGTTCGCAGCCTACAGTGTCAGATTGAAGTCTTACCTTTTGAAGTGGATGTCTTTAGCTGGATTTGCTAACGACTATGAAAGTTTGGAAGAATTGGTGGTCGTGGACCAAATGAAGGGAATGATGCCTAAGCCATTGCAAACCTTCTTGCTTGAAAATGGGGCAGAAAGGTTGGACATAGTGAACACGTTGGCGGAAAGGTATGTGCTAGCTCATGGGGATAATGGGGAATTGTCACAACCCAATCCCCGACCACCAGACACATGGGCTGGAAAGAAGAAGAACCCTAAAACAGCTCACACCAAGAAGGAGGATCCTTTCGATAAAGTTCCTAGTAAGAAACCCTCTGGTAAGAGTCCACCTGGATCTCCTAAAAGAAAGTGGAGTGAAAAGTGGTGCGCCTATTGCAAATCTCCCACACACAATACGGTAGATTGCCGGCATAAACAGAAAGACTCTCACTATGCTGCTTGTCTTGTAGAAACCGGGGAAGGGTCTCACAAGGAGGTAGAAGGGAGGGATCTTGGGAACAAAGATTTAGAAAAACCACCAGTAGTAGAAACGGTACTTGTGAACGGTCAACCAGTTGAGTGTCTCTACGACACAGGTCTGCAGTTTGAGGCTGTAATTTCATCACATTTAGTGAGCCCAGAGCAGCTAACCGGGGAATCTATTGAGATTCAAACGGCGACAAAGAGTGCGGTAGCGATGTCTCTTCCAATTGCGAAGGTGGACATCAAATCAAAATATGTTACCGGCACTATACAGGCAGCCGTTCTGCTAGATCCTATCTTCCCAATGATCTTGGGTTGTCGCTACGTCTTTCTAGGGATTCCAACCGAACCCATGTACGTAGGGGCAATGCAAACCAGATCTCAATTGGAGGATGAGCAGACGCCAGCCTTGATTGTGAATCCCTTGCCTGGGGAGTTACGAGCTGCTCAAAGCCAGGATGCTACTTTGCAACCTTGCTTCAACCAGTTGCCAAAAGGTTCTGACCCACCAAGACGGGGTCAGTATTATATGAAGAATAGGTTACTGTACCGGAGAGCCGGAGTGGAGGATCACCAGCATGGACAGCTGGTGGTTCCTAAGGCTTATCGGGAACAGCTTCTTCATATGGGACACACCATTTCTTTCAGTGGACATATGGGTGTCGGGGCAACTCTCCAGCGCATTTCCTGCCATTACTACTGGCCAGGGATGACTGGAGACGTGCGTAGGTACGTCAAGTCGTGCCCAGAGTGCCAGCGTGTGGCACCAAAACACTGGACAGCTCCGGTAGTTCTGGGAGACATGCCCATTATGAACTCTCCTTTCGAGAGAGTTGCCATCGATCTTGTTGGTCCTCTTCCTAGGACTAGGAAGAGGAATAAGTACATTCTCACGATGGTGGATTGCTGTTCCATGTGGGGCGAGGCGATACCTTTGGCCACAATCGACTCTAAGCGAGTGGCTGATGCACTGATGGAGACCTTTACTAGGTTGGGATTTCCCAACCAGATCCTAACGGACAATGGGTCTCAGTTCTGTGGTAAGCTGATGGAAGAAGTCTTTCGTATCTTCCAGACCAACCACATTCACACAAGCCCGTATCACCCTCAGTCTAATGGGCAAGTAGAGAGGTTTAATGGTACCTTGATGACCATGCTTCGGAAGCTGGCACAAGAGAAACCAGACAGATGGGATGAGTATATCTCAGCCGCCTTGTTCGCCTATCGGGAGGTTCCCCATGGGTCGACCGGGTTGCCTCCAGCCACTCTACTATTCGGGAGGCCAATCAAGGGTCCCTTAGAAGCCTTATTGAGATGTTGGACAGAGGAGGAAACTTCTGAAGAAGCTGTATCCTCATATAAATACGTCGAAGAGTTAAAGAAGAAACTCCAGACGGGTTGGGCTTTGGCAGCTCAGAATCTGAGGGCGGCCAGAAAGAGACACGCGGCCTACTACAATAGAAGGACGAAAGATAGGTCTCTTAAGGTGGGGGATCGGGTTCTGTTGTTACTTCCAGTAGGTTCCAATAAACTCGAGATTGGTTGGCAGGGGCCTTTCCCGGTGGAATAGGGTTGTGTCTCGTACCAATTATGCCATCCGGATCAGGGGGAAATCTAAAATCTTCCACATTAACCTTCTCAAAAAGTATGAAGAACGATCTGATGGTACTTCTCTCCCACTCATGACTATGGCGGTCGCGATGGAAACTGAATCGGGCGAAGAAACGGATAGGGGGTATCCATTACACCCTGGGGAAACCTATAGGGATGTACATATAAATCCTGATCTGTCGGCTGAAGAAACAGACCGTGTCATCCGTTTGTTGGAGTCCCATCAGCAGATTCTTACCGATCGGCCAGGGCGGACAGGGTTGGTCGAGTTTGATATGACTCTGACTACCCAAGACCCCGTTCGCCAGAAAATATATCCAGTGCCATTTTCGAAAGAGAAGGCCCTGGAAACTGAAATCCAGAAGCTTCTGGACGACGACATCATCACTCCTTCGACTTCTCCTTATAATGCCGGGGTTGTCTTGTTGAGGAAGCCAAGCGGGGAACACCGCTTATGTATTGATTACAGGCATTTAAATAGTTGTACGACATTCCAAGTTGAGCCGTTACCAAACACAAATCAATTGTTTGCCAGATTAAATAGGGCAAAGTACTTCTCAAAAATTGATTTAAGCCGGGGATATTATCAGATCCCTGTGAAGCCTGAGGTTCGGCCCATGCTCGCTTTCAGTACTCCGAGTGGCCATTACGAATTTAAGGTGATGCCTTTTGGGCTGAGCAATGCGCCCAGTGTGTTCACACGCATGATGAGAAAGTTATTAGACCCTTTAAGGGATCCCTCTGTCCTCTCGTTTATGGATGATATTCTCATCGCGTCTGACAATCTGAAAGATCACCTGAAATCCTTGGAAAAGATCTTCATAAGATTGAAAGAGGAGGGGTTAACCGCCCGTCCAGCCAAATGCATGATTGGATATCAATCCTTGGAATTTCTGGGACACACTATTACCCCAGGGGGACTGGTACCGGAAGAAAAGAATATTGAGAAGGTCCGTCTCGCACCCCGTCCTAAATCCAAAAAGGATGTTAGGTCTTTCTTGTCTCTGTGTGGGTTTTACCAGAAATTCATTCCAAAGTTCAACGAAATTGGAGCGCCGTTAACCGAAACCCTGAAGAAAGGATCGCCAGATCCTATAGTCTGGACCCCGAGCTGTGAAGAGGCTTATGGGAAGCTGAAACAGGCGTTGGTGGATAGGCCAGTCCTGCAACTCCCGAATTTGGAGAAAACGTTTGTTCTGAGAACCGACGCGAGTAACATAGGGATTGGAGCAACTCTGTTGCAGGAAGGGCGAGATAATCCTTCGGTGTTGTGTCCGGTGGCGTATGCCAGTAGAAAACTGTTACCCGCCGAACGGAATTATTCCACCGTCGAACGGGAATGTCTAGCTCTAGTGTGGGAGGTACAGAAATTTCAACCTTATCTGTATGGAGTCCAGTTCAAAGTGCAGTCCGACCATCAACCTCTGACGTTCTTGGCAACTTCTAAGAAACTGAACGCGAGGTTGATGAGATGGTCATTGCTCCTACAACCGTATCAGTTCACGGTCGAATACATCCCCGGAAGGGAGAATGTGGGAGCAGATTTTTTATCACGGCATCCTATGGTTGAATGTGAGGGTGGGGTCATTCGAACAGAACCACTGACAGTAGAAAGTTCGTAGGGTTCGACTTTCTTAAGAGGGGGCCTATGTAGCGAAACGCCAGTGGTCCATGTCCTTATGCATTCTTTTATTTTGGGTAGACAGGGGGGAACGGCTTTCGGAAGCTCTCAGTTCTCTTGTTCTCTCAAATCTCCATGAAAGATGGTTCTTTGGGTTATCTTCCTATCACAATCTTTACATGGAGCAAGTAGCCAATGTCTTTCACATCGGGTAAACCCGATGGAGCGCCTTGCGCCAAATGTGCGCTGGTGCGGCTGCTAAGCAATTCATGGCCGTGTACACACCTACCGTTGGATAGTGGCATCTTGTCAAGTCGATTTGAAGATTGGGACAGAGATGCAACATCCTACTGAAGTGGTGAAGAAAGGGTCCTCTTCTATGGGAAGTGACTATGTCTTCTAAGGGACATTATCACCAGTGCTTCTAGGCTAACGCCAATATGTCCAACGAGGCCAACTCAAGGTTTGGTGTGCTTAACTCTGAGACAGAGGCAAGGTGCAGGTCTTGAGGCAAGGACAGTTTGTATGACTGGTGCATTGCCGGTTTTGTTTTAACAACATACGCCTGAGAGCAGTTGTTGTCTGGAGGGAGCCTGAGAGTGATTTTCGGGCCTACCCATTTTATACCGGACATTCAAAGGACCCATCCATTATCCTTCACAAACACCTCACCTTATCGGCAACACTAAAGCCTTTCATGGGTCAGTGAAGACCTAGTGCCGAACTAATTCAGATGACAATGAACCGAAGTCCTCAACACACCAGTCGCTTGGATTCTACAAAAGCCGGTTGAACCTACACCCAGTTGCTGGAGAAGGAAGGAGATTCGGACATCTTTGGTGAGAAGTGTGTGGACAGATCAGACAGTATCTGAAGCTGGATCTGTGACTGTGGCGACTTGAGGCTCTGTGTTGGAACTTTACCAGTGTAGTGTCTGTGTAGATCTATCTGTTTATCTGCCTTTATGTGTTCCTGTGCTGTTCTTGATTAGGTTAATAAAATTACTTCCAAGTTGTTCTGACGACTGCCATGTTATTTATGCGTCAGCCAGAAGAACACTGCAGGAAATAGGTCCCTAGGTCGAAAGGAAGCGTGACAGTGTGTCCAGGGAAAACGGGAGGAGGGTTGGCAGGTAAAGACCTATCCCAGCCAGGGCTATAGAAGATATTTGAAATATTGTGACCGGGCTATTTGGGACCCTCCACATAGCTTGTTACAGATAGAAAGGATGGAAAGGATACAGAATGAAGCTATGCGCATTATTCTTGGATGTACAAGAGATACAGCATGCAGGGCGATGCACTACCTTCTTGGGTTTCCAACCATTGAAGAGAGAATACAAGATTGCAGGGCACGCACCTACCTCAGAATTAACGCAAACACACAACATCCACTGCATAGTGAAATTAGGAAGGTGAAGGGCAGCAGGTTAAAAAGAGGACGGTCGTGGATGGGTCAAGCCGAAGACATTCTTCAACAGGTGTGTTCACTTGAGGACTTAGAACCTGGCGAGGAGTGGGTGCAAGCACCAACAGACTTCTGCACATCCTTTTCAGTTTGCATCCAACTTGACAGAAAATGCAGACAAGAAAATCCGGCTGCTGTTGAGGCTGAAGTACAAGCGTTGATTTTCGAGAATTCGCTAGACGGTGACGCGGTCATCTACACAGATGGGTCAGTCGTCCGACATGTGAGAAGCTCATGGGCCTTTACAGCTCGGGCCGGAGGGAGAATTGTGAAGGAGGACTCTGGTGCTTTTACTGAAACCACAAGTAGCCTGACCATGGAAGTCATGGCAGTAAGTAAATCAATAACATGGCTCGAGACACAGACATTCACTAGGGCTTGTTTCCTTAGCGACTCAATGAACATGATCAAGAGAATAGAGGAGGGGTCGATCCGAAGAGAATGGTTGCTGCCTCTGGAGCGGTCTCGACTGGCAAAGATTAGTTTCATCTTCGTGCCAGGGCATGCGGGAGTACAAGGAAATGAGCGGGCTGACAAGCTCGCAGGTGAGGCTACTGTGGAGGGTGGACGCGCCATGGACCAGGCCGACATTCTGAATGCTCTACGAGAAGTAAGACTTTTGCGAGAACCAAGTGATGACTGTGAATCTATAACCATGGCCAGACTGCGAGAGCAGAAAATTAAAAGAGGTGTGGCCAAACAAGAACACTACGCAGGAAGCCAAAGAAGATTGATAAACCAACACAGAACTGGCGTCGTTAGCCGCTACACGCTGCGGGATTTGCTGAGGAGGGGATCCGAGCACTTATGGACTGAATGGTTCGATGTGCAATGAGGATGATCTGTCGACTAACTAACTAACTAACTAACTAACTTCCTTGAGTGTTTGTTGTTATGGCTAGTGTTATGGTATCTCTATGTCTTTGGAGGTTCTGGCAGCCCAGGTATCTTGTTCTGTGTTTGCCAAGGCAGTTTACACACTTTCTATTATCATTAGGCTTCCAAAAGTCCTTGTCCTGTTTGGCCTATGGACATTAATTGAAATCATGGTCTTCGGTGCAGTATCAGCAGAAGTCTGTCTTTCTGTGGCATGTTGTTTGATTTGATTTTAAAAGGGTCACAAATTGGGCACACAGGCCCGTCTTACATTTGGCCCTGCCAATCACTCATCTTTAATTCATCAATAGTGCATGATACATAGGGAAAAAAAGACATTGTCAAATGAATATTGTAAACATAAACAATGCATATTACCACGTTATGAGACATGACCTCCACGCACCACACATACCCCCACCCACCCACACATAAAACACTCCCACCCATACTATACCCTCAGGCACACTTACAATTCCCCCACCACCCACACATCCATCCCCCACATACACATACCCCCACATACATCCCCAAAACACACACAGCCACACATCCTCCACTTACCAACACACGCACATTCCTCACCCACCCACACACCCATCCCCCAACCACATACATCCCTCATGCACCCACACACATCCCCACATCTCCCCACCCACCCACACATCCCCCATCCAAACTTAAACATGTCCCACCCACACCCCACAAACTTCCCCCACCCAATCATGCCCCTCAAACACATTCATCCCCACATCCACCACACCCCTACACACACTCCCACACTCTGACTGTGACAGGCCCTCTGGCACCAATAAAGCATTCAGGCTGTTGTTGTTTCCTCTCTTTCTTCACTTTGGTCATCTGCCGCATGTCATATTTTCAACTATGATGTCTTTCTTTTCAGTCTAGTTCTTGATGGCTGATGGGTGGTCTTTGATCTTGTTTGTGGTGTGTTGTCTTCCTTCTCACAGTGGTCACTTCATTTGTGGCTTCTGGAAGCTTTCCTTCTTTCGGCTGTGATGGTGGCACATTGATACAGCTAGTAGGCAGGTTCTCTCTCTCTCTCCCCCCCCCCCCCCCCCCCCCCCCCCTTATCTTCTTGGTGGCCTTGGTTTCGGTAGCAGCTTCTTTACTTCTCGTTTCAACATCGGGTGTCTTCTTGTTTCAGGTTTGGAATGTGCCATTATTCTCCCCCGTATCTGATGTCTTAAACAGTTGGCTCACTTGTTCTCCATATGGCTCAGCATGTAATCACAAATGATGATTACTGTTTCTTCCATGGGAATGTCAGTGAAAATAGAGGCAAAATCCACCGATGCCACATGCATTAATTTAAAATTGATGGTATCCAGTAGTTTGATTAGTTCAAATGACTTTTAATATTAAGGAGTTGAATGATTGTTGCACTGGTTTAGCTGTCTCTGCAAGCCATTTCCCCATCCTGTGTTGAACAGAGTTGAGCATAGATTAAATTGATCTCAGTGGTACCTCAGGATTGTGCAATTTAGGAAAGCCATAAAGTTGGTGGGCTATTAGCCCTGTGGAACGATTAACTGTGCAGTCACCTCACTAATGAATTTACTATCTTAAAGTGATTGAATTTCTTTCCTCACTTTTGCATCCAATTCCCAAGGGTTGCTGGTTTTAGAATCTAAGTAAAATTCGGTTGGAGTCGATAAAATTGTCTTCTATTTTGTTGGAAGCATCAAATACGTGATTCCTAAGATGGATGTTGTGAATAGCTTGGATTGCCAGAACAACTTAATAATGATTGCATGGAAGAGGCTAATGAAAGTATAACATTATGTACAATGAAAGAAATCAAATCAAATCAACTTTATTTTAAAAGGGAGAGACAAAAGAGACAATAGCACACTTTAATATTGTAATGAGAAGAGAAGTGTGGGAAAGCATTGTGATGACAGGAAAGATCAGTGGGAAAAGACATATCGGCAGACCAAGAGAGATGATGCTAACTGCACTTATGGTGACAATGAGAAATATTATCAGCAGAGTTGATCCTGAACAGGGACCGAGTTCTGAGGAGATACATGAACACCTATGGTAGTTGGCAGGGCACATGATGATGCTGCCATTTTGTATGTCTTTTCAGACTGCCAGATTCAGTAAAAGAAACACCACAAACATCACACTTGTAAGGTTTCTATCCTGTATGCATTCTCTTATGTTTCTTCATCAGATTGCCAGCTTCAGCAAAAGAAGCACCACAAACATCACACTTGTAAGGTTTCTCTCCTGTATGCATTCTCTTATGTCTCTTCAGATTGCCAGCTTCAGCAAAAGAAGCACCACAAAGATCACATTTGTAAGGTTTCTCTCCTGTATGCATTCTCTTATGTTTCTTCAGATTGCTAGATACAGTAAAAGAAACACGACAAACATCACACTGTGTAAGGTTTCTCTCCTGTATGCATTCTCTTGTGAGTCTTCAGATGGCTAACTTCATGTAAACGAAGCATCACAAACATCACACATGTAAGGTCTATCTCCTGTATGTGTTCTCAGGTGGTGCATAACACTGCCAGAGTGAGTAAAAGAAGCACCACAATCATCACACCTGTAAGGTTTCTCTCCTGCATGCGTTCTCTTGTGAGTCTTCAGATTGCCAGCTACAGTGATAGAAGCATCACAAACATCACACTTATAAGGTTTCTCTCCTGTATGCATTCTCTTATGTTTCTTCAGATTGCTAGATACAGTAAAAGAAACACCACAAACATCACACTTGTAAGATTTTTCTCCTGTGTGCGTTCTCTTGTGAGTCTTCAGACTGCCAGCTACAGTAAAAGAAGAATCACAAATATCACACTTGTAAGGTTTATCTCCTGTATGTGTTCTCTTATGTGTCTTCAGACTGCCATCTTGAATAAAAGAAGCACCACAGTCATCACACTTGTAAGGTTTCTCTCCTGTATGTGTTCTCTTATGTCTCTTCAGACTGCCAGCCTGAGTAAAAGAAGCACAACAACCATCACACTTGTAAGGTTTATTTCCTGTATGTGTTCTCTTATGTGTCTTCAGACTGCTAGCATGAGTAAAAGAAGCACCACAAACATCACACTTGTAAAATCTCTCTCCTGTATGTATTCTTTTATGTGCCTTCAGACTGCCAGTTTGAGTAAAAGAAGCACTACAATCATCACACTTGTAAGGTTTCTCTCCTGAATGTGTTCTCTTATGTCTCTTCAGATGGCCAGCCTGAGTAAAAGAAGCATCACAATCATCACACTTGTAAGGTTTCTCTCCTGAATGTGTTCTCTTATGTCTCTTCAGATGGCCAGCCTGAGTAAAAGAAGCATCACAATCATCACACTTGTAAGGTTTCTCTCCTGTATGTGTTCTCTTATGTCTCTTCAGATGGCCAGCCTGAGTAAAAGAAGCATCACAATAATCACACTTGTAAGGTGTCTCTCCTGTGTGCACTCTCTTATGTGTCTTCAGACTGCCAGTTTGAGTAAAAGAAGCACCACAATCATCACACTTGTAGGGTTTATCTCCTGTATGTGATCTCATGTGGTACTTCAAACTGAGAAAATTATTAAAAGAAGCACCACAATCATCACACTTGTAAGGTTTCTCTCCTGTATGTGTTCTCTTATGTCTCTTCAGATGGCCAGCCTGAGTAAAAGAAGCATCACAATCATCACACTTGTACGGTTTCTCTCCTCTGTGTGTTCTATTGTGGTATTTCAAACTGATAGAGCGAGTAAAAGAAACACCACAAACATCACACTTGTAAAGTTTTTCTCCTGTATGTATTCTCTTGTGATTAATATTCTTTTGGCACTCTAGATGGTCATCTTGAAACAAAATACCACCCCCTTCATTACATTTGTTTGGCGTCCCTTCAGTATGTGTTCTCTTATATCTGTCTACACAAACATTTGGACTAGAAACATCAGACATGTCTCCTGTGTGAGTTCTTTGAAAGATATGACTAACATAATCAACAATGTCATCAAGAGACTTTGAAAAGCTCTGTTTATGTTTTTCTTGTGTTTCCTTATTTTGCTGCTGACAATTCTCATTAGCCAGAGATAGTTTATTGTTTGTATCAATCAAAGAAGACATATTTTCTGACATCTGACAACTGTCATGTTTTACTGATGGCTTACAACAGTTCTCAACCATTCTTGATTCTGAGTTGCTGTCCCCTGTCATTTCTTCAATGATGCTACCCCCAGCTATGTCTAACATTTTATTGAAGCTGTCACTCCTGTCCACACACAGAACGTCTGATAGTTCTTGTTTCACAACCTTCATGTCTATGCTGTCATATGTCCACTTTTGTGTATGCTCTTGAATGGAGTGGTAAGGACTCTGTGGAGACCAAGAGGATATACCTGAAACACACCAAAGTAAATAAGTAATAGCCTCATGAACATACCAGGTATTGACTATCAACAGATGTACAATCAAGCAGGCACACATTTCAGCTACAGACAATCAATTTCAAGTGAACGAAAGATGGAGTAGAATGATTAATGTGCTCATGTATGATCTACACTGATATATGATCTAATCTGATGTATGATGTAAGTTTGTGATGATAAAAGCTGATGTATGATCTCAGCTGATGTATGATCTAAGTTCATGATAATATAACCTGATGTATGATCTATGTGCATAATGATGTAAGCTGATGTATGATCTAAGCTGATGTATGATCTAAGCTGATGTATGATCTAAGTTGATCTATGATCTAAGTTCATGATGTTATAAGCTGATGCATGATCTAGGCTAATGTGTGATCTAGGCTGATGTATGATCTAGGCTGATGTATGATCTCAGCTGAAGTATAATCTAAGCTAATGTATGATCCAGGCTAATCTATGATCTACGCTAATGTATGATCTAATCTTGTGTATGATCTAAAATCACGTATGTTCTTAGCTGATGCAAGATATAAGTTAATGATGATATAAGCTGATGTATAATCTAATCTGATGTGATCTAGGCTGATGTATGATCTAAGCTGCTGCACAATCTAGGCTAATGTATCTAAGTTAAACATACATCAGCTATATCATCATAAACTCGGATCACACCTGAACTGATACCACCCATCAGCCTAGATCAAACATTAACTTAGATCATACATCAACCTAGATCAGTAGTTCCCACGCTTTTCTGCTTGTATTAGCATTTTCGTATCTCTGCGCTCTCCCAGTGCTTGTGTCCTCCCCATCTCCACTATAGGGGTTGATCTAATCCCTCCTGTGGTGACTCTAAGTGCTTGATTTTGCACCTTGTCAAGCTTTTGTAGTGTGGTTTTTGATGTTGAACACCACACATTTGACCCATATTCCAGGTGTGGTCGTATGCTCTGTTGATAAACTTTGCTAAGTATTTTCCCGTTGGCTCCCCATGTGGTTCCATTTAGTTTTCTCAGGATCGCTATTTTCCTTCTGGCTTTTGCTAATGCTTTGTTGATGTGCTTTCTCCATGTCAGCCTGTTATCAAATGTTACTCCAAGGTATGTTGGTTCTTTATCTTCTCTTAGGGGTGTTTCATTTATCTGGATGATCCTTGCCTTTTGTTTTTGAGAGAGGGTAAATAGAGTAGTGCTGCACTTGTCAGTGCTCTACCGACCAAACCGAAGATGCATGTAATTCCCAAGCAACTGCTTCATCCTTGGGAAATCTCGGGGAAGCTCAGTTCCACCCAGAACAAATAACTACTATGAAAACACCTCAACTCGCAGAGGAAGATAAACAACAACAAACACCTCAATGTGCAGAGGAAGATAAACAACAAGCAGTCTACCCCATTGATGTCAAAATAAGCAATAGGTTCGAAGTGCTTCAAGAAAAACCACCAGAAAACATACAGAGCTTTTACATGCTGCTAACGGGCAACACATGCCTACAAGATACATCGGGAGAACCACATGGAGACATAAAGACTGCTGATAATTGGAAATGAATGAAACAAAGGGAGAGACATGCTGACAACCAACATGTACAGACAGCACGACCCGACTGTACACACATTATACTAGGCGATTCTTTAATGAAAGGTTTATACAGCGACCGGATGGCCACTTCAGACAAAGACATTGTTTCCATAATCCCACTGCCTGGCGCTGGTGTTGACGGCTAACAGACAAGAACAGCAGGTTGGCTGTAAATCACAACGTTAAAAAGGCAAGCGTACACACTGGTATTAATGACACCATGAACAACCAAAAAATCACAGGGTCTCAACTGCTGGCACTCTTGTATGGATTACGTCAAACTTTTCCTAACTCGTCCATTTTCTTCTCCATCATATCACAGAGTTATGGACTCCAGCGCTGTCTGGCTGACATAAATAACACGTTGCAGAAGTTCTGTTCTCAAAATAAGATACAGTTCATCAACAGCATGCCATCATTTACTTCACAGGTTGGTGCACCAAGAAAGTGTTTATAAGGATCAAATACATTTGTCTACATTGGGCACCAGCTTGCTCGCCAAAAATATCAAATATCCAGAACGGACACACCATACATCTAATACAGGATTGCATCAGACATTGAGCGTGTATGGCTTCAGGTAAATTTCAAAATCACATACCCCTAGTAGTTGGCTATCTTTATCGAAACCCCAGTGCAGGAAATATCTGGCATGAAAAATTCACCACTATGATGGATGTAGTCTTTAGTAATGTGAGACAAATAATACTGCTAGGTGACTTCAACAGTGACACTAACAAATCAAACAAAACATGGGAAAACATAATAGAGTCATATAATTTCCAACAGTTAGTCAAACAAGCCACTAGGATAACAAAATAATCTGCAACACTTATAGATCATATTTATATTACATGTGCTGACAACATCACATAATGTACTGTACCTATTAACACAATGAGTGATCACTACCCAGTTTGTTGCACGTGGTCGAAAAGAGGTACCAAAACTCCAAAACACAAACAAGTAAGTATAAAATATAGAAATTACAAAATTTCCAATTGAGACGTCTTTTTACAAGACTTGCTCAACTCATCTCTGGACTATGTTTACCAACTTCCTGACCCAGACGAAGCTCTGGACCACTGGCTGAAGACCTTTCTAAGTATATTTGATAAGCATGTTCCATTTAAGGAAGTTCATGTTAAACATCACACGAAGCCCCAGTGGATCACACAGGAGGTAGTTGAACTTATGAGAGACCGGGACAGGGCACATAAAAATAGAGATATAACTATGTACCACAGTCTGAGAAACAAAGTTCAATACGTTATTCGAAAGGAAAAGAAAAACTATTTTAAGAACTTAATAGATAAAACCAACACTAAAGATATATGGAAAGCAATTAATACCTTCACAAACAAATACAAACCATCGCAAACATTACCATCAAATCAGGTTACATGTGATCAATTCAGTAGATTCTTTCAGTCCAACATAAACCAACTGAAGGCTGCAATACCAGATGCACCTCATGACATATCTTTATTATCATCATTCTGTGAGAACAAATGCTATGGAGACATTCCCTCCAACACATCGCTAATGATAGAGACTGAAGTATTTACTCATCTCAGTAACCTAAAAAACAGTAACTCATCAGGACTAGATGGAATCAGTAATTGGATCCTTCGCCATGCTGCACCGGTAATCTGCGAGTCGCTAACTTTTATATATAAACAATGTCTCATCAAAGGTCACTTCCCATCGGCCTTTAAAATCGCTAAAGTGTATCTTCATTTAAAAGCTGGTTCTCTAGACGATCGACTCATGAGTAATTATAGGCCTATTTCCATATTATACTCACTATCCAAACCGCTAGAAAAGCACATCCACAAAACAAAACTAGAGCACTTAGTTCGCTACAAACTAATAGTTGACAGTCAGGATTTTGGCCACAATATTCTTGTCATTCATTGGCACCTTTCCGTCTTGACAGACGATAGTTTGGTACATTGTGCTTCAAAAAGGCTTAATAACTACGATCCATGGCGGTGACGAGTGTGGCTGGTAAGGTCAATTCTTGCTGCAAATGTTTGCCCACAGTAGGTGCATGTGAAAACATGGTCATTTCCACCATTTTGCACCATCTTACGTCTCTCACGCTCGGTGTGTGCTTTATCTGCAATCATTTTCTCCTTTGTCTTTATTCCATTTCTGATAGTTGCCCTCCATGCAACACGTTCAGCGGCGACGTGCTCCTATTGTGCATTATCAATGCCTGTATCAATCATGTCCCGCTTACACACATCTTTGTATCGTAGTAGAAGCCGACCCTGAGATCTCCTACCCATCTGTAATTCACCAAAAAAAGATGTCCTTTGGTATTCTACCATCATCCATCCTCCTAACGTGTCCTATCCATCTAAGTCTACGAAGACTGAGCATGGAATACACCGTCACACAACCTGATCTTTCCAATACTTCAGTATTTGTGATTTTGTCTTGCCACTTAATACCAAGTATTCTTCGCAGACACTGCATATGAAAGCTGTTTAAACGTTTCTCTTGGCGTGAGTAAGTTGTCCAGGTTTCACTGCCATAAAGAAGAGTACAAAGGACACAGGCTTGGTAGACGAGAACTTTTGTTTTGGCAGTAAGCTTCCTGTTCTCCCAGACTCTTTTTGCTAACTTGTTCATTGTTGTTGCTGCCTTGCCAATCCTGATGTTGATTTCCTGATCGAGGGATAATTTGCTATTTACCTCTGATCCTAGATATGTAAAATGGTCTACTATCTCCAGTTCGGCGTCGTCAATAAAGATTGATGGTACACCATGTGCACCTTGTGACATAATCTGTGTCTTCTTTTTGTTAATTGTTAAACCAAATTCAGAACAAGCATTGGAGAATGCAGATAGTAGATGTTGTAATTCTTCCTCAGAATGGGTCGTAATCGCAGCATCATCCGCAAAAAGCAACTCTCTGATTAGTACACTCCTAATTTTGGTCTTGGCCTTCAATCTCTGAGCATTATAGAGGCCACCATCTGAGCGTGAGTGAATGTATATACCGTCATCCTGATCACGAAAGGCATATTTCAGTAGAAGTGAAAAGTATATCCCAAAGAGGATAGGGGCTAGTACACAACCTTGTTTAACTCCATTCTTGATTTCAAACTCTTCTGAAGTTGAGCCATAAAACTTGATTATACCCTTCATGCCTGTGTGGAACGATTCCACAATGAACAGAAGAGTTGGTGGGCAGCCAATCTTCTTTAGTGCTTTGAACAGACCCTCACGACTGACCAAATCAAATGCCTTTGTAAGATCGATGAAGGCAATAAACAGTGGCTGATTTTGTTCCCAGCATTTTTCTTGCATCTGTCACAATGAGAATATCATATCAATGGTAGACCGGTTCTGACGGAAGCCGCACTGTGATTCGGGGTAGACTTGATCTCCCAGGACTTGAAGTCTGTGCAGGACAATTCTGGCAAATACTTTCCCAATACACAGAAGTGAGATACCCCTATAGTTGTTACAGTCGCTCCGATCTCCCTTGTTCTTGTACAGCGTTATGATGTTTGAATCTTTGAAATCCTGTGGGACTTGTCCTTCTCGCCAGCATAGCTCTATTAGCTGGTGGATCTGTAGAGCGAGTGTGTCTTGCCCACTCCTGATTACCTCTATTGGAATCCCATCCTTACCTGGAGCCTTGCCAGATGCAAGCTCATTTATAGCACACTTAACTTCTGTTATAGTGGGAAGTGTGTCCAGGTGGTCAAGAGTTGGCAGGGCCTCTATGGCGTTGAGGGCATCATCCGCTAGCTTGGCCTCACTTGAGTAAAGCTCTAAATAGTGCTCGACCCAGCTATCCATCTGCTGTTTCTTATCAGTGATGATTTCTCCAGTCAAGGTTTTCAGCGGTGCACTTCTTTTGATCACTGGACCACAGGCTTTCTTTATCCCTTCATACATGCTTCTGATGTTTCCCTTATCACTTGCGATTTGAATGGACTCACATAACTTGATCCAATAGTCATTCGCACACTGCCTGGCAGCCTTTTGTACATCCTTCTTCGCTTGCTTCAGCTCACTCAGAGTGTTACGCTTTGGTCTTTCCTTGTTTCTTAAGAGAGCTATCTTCTTTTTATCAATCAAGGGCTGCAGTATCTGGCTGTTTGCCGCAAACCAGTCCTGCCTCTTATGATCCACAGTGCCGTAAACCCCTACCGCTGTTTTATAAATAGTTTCCTTAAGTTTACTCCATTTATCATTTACTATACAATTTTCTGATGTATCATTGAAAGCGTCTTCAAGTTGCTGTTGAAATTCAAAGCACTTTCCAGGATCGTGAGTGTTAGTAATATTAATCCTGGGGCTAGACTTGTGTTTAGCTGTGTAGATTCTCTTTGGTCTCAGTCTAACCCTTGCTTGCTTCAGCTCACTCAGAGTGTTATGCGTTGGTCTTTCCTTGTTTCTTAAGAGAGCTATCTTCTTTTTATCAATCAAGGGCTGCAGTATCTGGCTGTTTGCCGCAAACCAGTCCTGCCTCTTATGATCCACAGTGCCGTAAACCCCTACCGCTGTTTTATAAATAGTTTCCTTAAGTTTACTCCATTTATCATTTACTATACAATTTTCTGATGTATCATTGAAAGCGTCTTCAAGTTGCTGTTGAAATTCAAAGCACTTTCCAGGATCGTGAGTGTTAGTAATATTAATCCTGGGGCTAGACTTGTGTTTAGCTGTGTAGATTCTCTTTGGTCTCAGTCTAACCCTTGCAACAACCAAAGAATGATCTGTATCACAGTCAGCACTGTGGTAACTTCGAGTTAATGATGTATGGTTCAGATGTTGTCTCCGTGTGATAATGAAGTCCAGCTGATGCCAATGGCTGGATCTTGGATGTTTCCTTGTGACCTTATGAATCTCTTTTGTTTTAAAAAAGGAGTTTGTAATACATAGATCATTTCTAGTGCAATGCTCCAGCAGCCTTTGCCCATTATCATTCATGCGACCGATGTTGTATTTTCCAAGGCACACTGGCCATGAACTCGAGTCCTTGCCCACACGAGCATTGAAATCACCGAGCATATAAATGTAGTCGGATTTTGGAACTGCCTTGATCGCAGAGTCTAGCTGCTCATAGAACGTATCCTTCACATCATCAGAGGAAGCGAGTGTTGGCGCATATGCAGTGAGAATGGTGGCAAATCCACAAGAGGTTGCCAAGCGCAGTGATAATAATCTTTCATTACCTCCAGCTGGGATATCAATCATTCCCGGTAGCGAATTCTTCACTCTTGTCATACGGCCCTAACAAACATGATAGAAAACTGGCATAAAAATATTAACAACAATACTCTATGTGGAGCGGTATTTATAGACTTTAGAAAAGCTTTATAGACTTTCAATATGATAGATCATACTATTCTAATTAAAAAACTAGAAACAATGAAAGTAAGCTGTAATATAGTGACATTAATAAAAATCATTTTTATCAGACAGAAAACAAGTAGTATTACACAATAAATCTTTAACTCAAGCCATTACCATTAATATTGGAGTACCTCAGGGGTCTATTCTTGGCCCTCTGTTATTTTCCATTTATATAAATGATCTTCCCTTAAATCTGTCATTGCCCTGCGATCTATTTGCAGATGACTGCACAGTATATACAAACGCTATTGATCGTAATGTGCTAGAATTATCTTTGCAACAGGAAATAAATAGTGTAGTTAACTGGAGTGGTGCAAACCGCATGCAAATTAACATTTCTAAAACAAAATCCATGTTAATAGGAACCAGGCGAAGACTTCACACGCTAAACTCACAGAGAACTCTACAGCTGCACATTGGTACCATGTCTATAGAAAATGTAACCGAGCACAAGGCACTGGGTCTTATCATAGATCAAAATCTAACCTTTAACTCATATGTTCATGCTCTTGTTAAATAGCCAAAAAAGTATACCAACTTGCCAAAATTAAAAATTTCCTTGACGAAAACACAAGAAAGATATTCTATACTTCCCATATACAAACACATATTGATTATTGCTCCACAATCTGGGATGGATGCTCCAAATCAATAACAAAACGCCTTTATTCACTCCATAAAAGGGCAGTACGTTTAATTAATGGTGAAAAGCTTACAGACAATTCTAAGCTACATAAACATCTTCGGTTACTGCCACTCCACAACGCCTACTTTTTAACAAGGCTAAACTAAGTCATAAAATCCTATTTCAAAATGCTACAAGCTACCATTGGCCATTGTTTAAATATAACGGAAGACATAGTGAACGACTAAATATACTTCATGTCCCTAAACCTAGGATAGACTTATATAAAACAAGCTTAGCATACTCTGCCGCTCAGTTGTTGAACAATCTTCCACAAGAAATCAAAGACACCAACAATCATTATACATACAGTCTCATCCTGTTTGAACACTACATCAGTACAGACTACATTCCCCCATAAACAAAAACAAAAACAGACAATAATAATGGTAAATTATCTCAAACAACAACCAAAACACATTCCCTTATGTATGACACGCTACACCTTCCTTAGGTATTTATAATGCCTATGTTAAACATTGCCTCTGTGAGACATTTGTTATTGATTATTTTTCATGCGTTTTAATGCTTATTGTTCTTTTGTTGTCAAAAATTTCCTTCATAAGTGATGTTGAATGAAAGAATGTATGAGAGGAAATAGAGAAGAACGGCAGACTGTCAGACGGGCCTGCGTGCCCAATTCTGAACCTTTTGAAAATAAAGATTTTCGTTTGTTCGTTCGTTCATGTTTATACTGACACACCAACTATTTGCCCATGCAACAAATGCATCTACAGCTCTTTGTAGCAATCTGGTGGCCACTGATGCATGTTTATTTGTGCTCCATAAAACCAGTTCATTAGCGTACATTGCCGCTTTAATTCCATGCGGTAGATTAGCAACAGGATCATTGATGAAGATTATAACAAATGTGGGGGACAAGACTCCACCCAGGGGAACCCCGTGATGCAGTAATACCTTCTTGCTCTTGAGTCCATCTATGTTTACTCGGGCTCTTCTGTTGTGCAAGTATGCTTTCACCCATTTGTAAATTCTTCCATTGACTTTACAGTTTTTCAGTTTCTTCAACAGACCTTCTTTCCAGACTTTGTCAACGGCTTTCTTCAGATCTATCCATGCCGTAAGCACCAGCTTCTTCTCTTGGAATGCATCCTCAATGTCTTGAGAGAGGTAGGTTGTCTGATCTTCCGTAGAGTAGCACTGCCTAAAGCCAGCCTGTTGTGGCACAAGGATGTTTTCACTTTCAATGTACCACTGCAGTCTGATGGATGATGCGCTCCATTGCTTTGCAGAGACAACTGGTGAGGCTAATTGATCTGTAGCTGGAGGCAATGGAACTATCTTTCCCTGATTTTAGGAGGGGTATCATGATTGCTTCTCTCCAGGCTTGTGGAACACTGCCTGAGGTCCAGCTGTTATTGAAGATCTGCAACAGCTTTGCTTTGGCCTCTGTTCCTACGTTCCTGATCATTTCCTTGGAGATACCATCAGCTCCTGGTAACTTTCTCATTTTGTTTTGATATGGCTAGCTTCAGTTCACTGATTGTGATAGGTGCCTCCAGAACCTCATGTATTATTTCCTTCTGTCCTTATGTTGTGATTTCTCTCAAATCTCTTGTTGTTTCTCTGGACTAATTTCAATATTGTTATCTTGTGCGAATGAGTCCGCAAAATGGTCAGCTGCTTGCTTTCTTGTTAAGATGTTTCCATCTTTATGTAGTGCAATTTTTGAGTTTCTCCCTGTGCCATCATCGTTAAGTTTCTTTATTAGCTTCCACAACTTTCTGATGGCTCTTTCAAAGTTCAGTGACTCCGTTTTCTCCTGCCAGCTTTTCCGTCTAGCCTGCAGCTTGGCTCTTTGAAATTTGGCTTTTGCGTGACGGTATTTATTGTGGTGCTCTTGGCTGGGTTTGGCCTCTGTTTGCTTTCTACACACTTCCACATTATTATGCAACTGTTCCAGTTCACTACTCCAGTAGGGTTTGTAATGTTTATGGGATCCTCTTGGTACTGTTTCTTGCGCTGCCTGTAGTATGCATTTCCCAAACTCTTCAACTACTTTATTTATGTCTTTCTCAGTGTTCAGGTTTCTAACCAGTATGCTGGTACGATGCTTGTACATTGCCCAGTCTGCTTTCTTGTAGTTACACCTCAAGAGGGTGCTGCTTTCACTTACAAGCCCATTTTCTACAGTTAGAAAGACTGGCCGATGGTCACTGCCACCAAGTTGTTTCCCAACAATTTGTGTAATGTTCCACTCCAAGCCTGGTGAATGAAAAGCCAGGTCAGGTGTAGTTGTAGTGTGCCATGATCTCGAGTAGAAAATATGTGGGTCAGACGGCTTGTTAATCACTGGTGACAACACTGGTAGCCTCTGATTTTGAAGGCTATATTTTTGTAGAGGTGAATTTCTTGCCAAAATTGTTTGGGCATGTTATGAGAAGAAATGAATTGGAGAACTTGGTGACGACTGGCAAGATCGAAGGGAAGAGACCAAGGGGAAGACCGAGAAGTAAATACCTGGATGGCTTGGCCACGTGGCATGGTCGAGACAGTTCCACCACGAGAAGGCCAGGAGTTGGACTTTTGCTACAGAGGTAATGAATGCACGAACCATTGGGGTATTTATGCAAGATTGGGCGCTCACCCCAACCCTGCCTCCGGCTACATAACAGCAACATTTGGAACCTACTTAGAGATCATTTATGGGCTTATCATGTTTTTGTTTTCTTGTGTGTGATTTTTTTTTGAGTCATGTATTACCACTTGTCACACAAACATACACACTGGAACCCTCCCCCGTCTGTTATCCCATTACAATGATAGAAGTTAAAATCAAGAGTTGTTTATTTACTTTTTACTTGGTGTGTTAAGATTTTATGTGTGTTCTCATTGAACATTGATATTTACTTTTGTAAATATAATACATTTTATTTAATATTTCTTCTTCAAATTCTCCCATACTTAAAATTCTTCTATAATGATCCCATTTGTCCCAGCTGTGTTCCTGTTCTTCATATGTTTGATAGCACTAGTGACTTCATCTTTTAGTAAAGCCCCATCCATCCATCATGTGCCATGCCGATAAGCGTGGGCAGTCGGGTTCTGCCATCTCACTCGATCATCAGAGTCGTGGATCAGCTCCGTGTTCCTGTCTCGACCATGCCATGCGGCCAAACCATCCAGGTATTTACTTCTTGGTCTTCCCCTTGGTCTCTTCCCTTCGATCTTACCTGTCACCAAGTTCTCCAAGTCATTTCTTCTCATAACATGCCCAAAAAATGTTGACTGTCTACGTCTAATGACTCTAATCAGTTTATGATCTTCATTTGTTTCTTGAAGGACTTGTTCATTGGTTTTTCTGTCTGTCCATGGTATTCTTTGCATTTTCCTCAAAAACCACATCTCCACAGCCATCAGCTGTTTTTCAGCTTGACTGCTCATTGTCCAAGCTTCACATCCATACAAAAGTATAGGTTCTATGTAGCACTTCAACACTCTTTTTCTCGTTTCAATTGATATCTTTTTATTGGTTAGTATGTTTTTCATCTTGCTAAAGGCTACCTTCGCAATGGCAATTCTTGTTCTAATCTCTTCAAGGCGTCTACCATCAGATGTTATGACTGTGCCGAGATAACTGTATCAATTCACTTGCTTAAAAATATGCCCATTTACTCGTATATCACATTGTGATATTTCCTTCTTCCCAGTGACGACCATAATCTGTGTCTTTTTACAATTTAATTCTAACCCTAGTTGTTCACTGTGTGCAACAACCGGATCTACTAAATTGTGCAGGTCCTGTTCATTGTCTGCAATCAAGACTGTATCATCTGCATATCTAATGTTATTGATGTATCATCTCCCAATGTTGATTCCTTCCATATCTTCTATATTTCTGAAAATATTTTCACTGTACAGAGAAAAAAGCTGGACCTTCTAAATTACTTTCTTTTGTTAATTCTGCTCTTTCTCCATCATATAACTCGCTTATGTATTCATTTCATCTCATTATCATAGCACTTACTTCTATTAATATTTTGATGTTGTTTTTTTCCATTTCAAATATCCTTTGTTTACTCTTATTGTTCTTCTTGTCAACTCATTAATCTGTCTGTGCATATTCTATGTATCTTAAATAGAAATCCCCCTCTGACGTGGCTCCACCTTGTTGTGGTAGAGGGGCTTGCATGTTCCAATGACCCCAAGAGTTATGCCGACCATAACACAGCTACTGGTAGGATCTCCCATGTTGGACAGGTCAAAGGATAGGAAGCAGACCAAGAGACACACACCTGCTGCTCTGCAGGCAGATTGGGGACAGTCAAAGCTAGGGACAAGCAAATCCTTTACACTCAAAGTCTGAATCATGCGCATGATGCAACTACATTCTTGGTCCGGACACACATTCTACGGCTCTCAGCTGAGGGGTATGGCTTAAAGCCTCTAAGTCAATATCCCCTGGTTGTGAGGGCCCAGCCGTTACTCACCCTCTGCTGAATGGAGGTGAGATGTAGAGCCTGCTACATGCTTGGTCCAGACACTTGTTCCACTGCTCTCAACTGAGAGATATGGCTGAACTCCTCTAAGCCAATATCTCTCGGATGTGAGGACCTGGCCTTACCCACCTGCTGCTGCAGGGAGGTAAGATGCTAATGGGACAGCATCTGCAGCGTTACAAAAGGTGAGCATTAAAAAAGGTAGAAAATGTGCCCCAGGGGCATGCAATGGTTACGATGTAAGTCTGTCACAGAAACTCATTGAGTGAGCGTATTCAAAGGTGGAAAAACATCCCATCAACACGAAATGAAACGCTTGGCTGGCGAATCTATTATGTGGAAGTCCAAAGCGAAAGCTTGCTGAGTGGATGTTGTCTGCAGGCTGACCATGCCCGGTTTGCGTGGGGAGCGGCTGGTGGCAAACAAAATGCCAAATACATGGAAGTGAGGAATTAAAGCAGCCATGAGCAGGACGTGGCGATTCCTTGGGGTGAGACCAGTACCAGAGAACTATGTGCCGGCTCTGCAATTATGGAAGCCTCCTTGGATGGCGGGGAATGCCCATGGTCTGACCCTGCCTTCCCTAGAGGGTTAGACAGTGATGTCTTTGACCGTTCTACCTTGATGAGCTGAAATGTGGGCGACACCACAACAGTAAGAGTCTAATTACCTCAAAACCCCATGAAGGCAACCCTTCAAAACGCCCGCAGAAGTCGGAGGTGCCGGCCTAAGGGTGAAAATAAATTGGCACAATGCAAAAACATCAGAGTGAAATGTCCCTCGTGCCCGGAACAGCTCTGACTATCTTGTCTTCGGCCGGAACAGCTCTGACTATCTAGTTTTCTGGCCGAAACAGCTCTGACGATCTAGTTTTCTTGGCACAGCATCCGTATACGTCAAACCAAAAGCTTGGATGGCTGAAAATGCCCATTGACTGCCCCTGCCTTCCCTTGAGTGCCGACCATGAAGTCTTTGACCGTTCTAACTTGACCAGCTGGGATGTGGATGGCACTACATCAGCGAGAGTCCTCCAGGAATGCTAACCTGGTAAAAAAATGCACGCTAAAGTCAGATGTGTTGGCCTATGGGTTTTGGCCCAAGGGTGCCTAATAAAACACACCGTAATTACGTCTGAAAAAACACTCCAGATGAACACAGCAGAAGAAGAAGAAATGGGGGATAAAGTGAAAAAGAAAAGATTTTGATCAAATCCAACCTGGCAAGTCCTGAAGTATCATAACATATATCAGGCCAGAGACATTTAATCTTTGACTCTGGCACAAAAGGCTTCCTGTCTAGGTCTAAGTTCATGGATTCCCACATTCTTTTGATAAAAGTCGACCAGCTGGCAGTAGCATTTATTTGTGAATTGTGCAGATGAAGGACACAATTCATTCACAAGGAAATAATAATATATCAATTATAATTGACTTAAGAGTCATGAATGAGGTACCATTGGATTTCATTATGTCAATTCTATCAACTTAATTTAATTGTTTTCCTCCAATTTTTATTTCATAAAAACATTAGGGATGTGTCATGAAGCTATCTAAAGACACTTGATGGGAGGACACAACAACTAGGTCTACAATTCATATTTGAAAATTTGAGATAATAAGAATAAACATAACAAATGATAACCCGATCTCTCTTAGTGAATAATAATAGATAAGAGAAGTAAACAAATTTGTCTAGTTCTCTTCATGGGTTCCCTTAATGAAACCCGACTTCGAGAAGTGGAGTCATACCACACATATATTTACGTACCAATGTAGACAAAGATGTAGGGAACTTGTACTATATACTTAACAGAGATATTAAAATAAGCATATAAAAGGAAATTCTATAGCATTAAAAGATGTTTCAGCTCTAACGTTAAATCATTACTGCTGTATGTATCAGAACCACAGAGAATGTCTAAACCAGTTATTACAAACATTCATTCATTGGTGCCTGTGTAGAATAAAAGGACTAAATTGATATGACATAATCACTTTGTGGAGTTCATGAAAAAAGCTAAAATACAAGTGAATCAAGAAGTAAGGAAAAGACACTGATGTTAGGTAGATCACAGATTGAGAAAACTTGACACTACAGGCAGGGCTGGGCAAACTTTTTGTGCCAAGGGTCGCATTGACAAATGTAAAGCTATTGTTGGGCGGGGGGGGGGGGGGGGGGGGGGGGGGGGGGGGGACGGACGGCGACACAGCATATATATTATGTCCACTTTGTTTACAGCAACTTATCACAATAAGTAATTATGAATTATTTATAGGTTATTAACTCTTTCGCTACCAAGGGCCGATCTAACGCCGCAATCTCCCAACTCTGGTGGCAATTGGTTCTTCTATCGACACAGAATGATCAGTGGATTATCTGCTCCATTTCGGAATTTTCAGTTACAGTAAACTGAAAAGTCGCTTAGCCGGAACATAGCTACATTGTCATTGTGCAATCAAACATTTGCTATCATTGGATTTTTGTGAATTTTCAGTTTTAGTAGCGTTAAAATTTGTTTTTTTTTCGGGTTTTCACAATGGAAACGCCCACCAGTATGCGTCATCGTAGAATGACTTCAGATCAAGCTAGGTTATTGTTTGAAACACTTTTAAACAATAGTGATTTTGATATTAGTGAAGATTAGTTAGTTGTGCTCACTGGATTTTAGGAGGCCTGGTGTTCCTCACCAGTGAGAAGTCCTGATCGTTCGGGTCCACATCGATTGATGGACGTCAGTTGCGGCGATTGGGCAATCTTGAGCATAGCCTACGATGGGTGACGGTGTAGTATTCTGTTATGATAATTTGGCTGTGTCTAGTGTGTGCTGCGTGGTTACACACCCGCTTCACACACGTGATCTGGGGCTTGTTTCCGGATCCGGTCAGGGATATGCACTACTGACGAGCTCAAACGAGAGTGAAACTCGAGTTATAGTGCTTCCATATTGACGTGGATAGGCCCTAGGTTCATACCAGAATACGATCTGCGTTACCAGTAGTAGGTTGTGCTCAATATTTAAATTTCAAATCCCGAAACAACCAAATAATCAATTAGTTAGTTGTGTCTAAAGTTTTAGCACATGGTGATAAAGAAAAACCAGTGAATGTTCGTCAACAACTGAGTGTCTGACAACGAAGCACGAATGGCTGAAGTTTACGTCTGTCATTATTGCTATGGGACTTGATCCAAGACCATCTATCAAAGACTACTGGTGTACAAGTGCACATTTATATACTCCTTGGTATGCCACTATGTTTCCCAGGAATAGATTTGAATCTACTTATCACACCATGTTTCACGCATGTGAACCAGAGGCAGCAGGTGCAAAAAAAAAATCAATCCTCTTGTTGACATGATTCTGAAGAAATTCCAGGAAGCATTTTACCCATTTGAAAATGTGTCCATTGATGAAATGATTATTGGGTGGAAGGGCAGATATCAACACAGACAATACAATGCAACAAAGCCTCACAAGTACCACATCAAAACATTTGGCCTTTGTGATTCTGCGACTGGCTATGTGGTGAATTTTATAATTTACTATGGAAGAAACACCTAATACAGTCCGGATTTAGATCCCACAACTGCTCATGCAGTGACAGTGTTTGCCACACTACTGAATGTTCTCGGAGCTGGCCATCACTTCTTTGCTGACAGATTCTACACTTCAAAAGCTCTGATTGATTATCTGCATTCCAACAATTTCAATTATACAGGGACACTGAATGTCAACCGAGTAGGCTTCCCTCCAGAGTTGAAGCATTTGCGACTTCAGCATCAAGAGATGAAGTGGTTTCTTGAAGGAGACAGAATATTGTGTGTGGCATGGAGAGATAAAAAAGCTAAAAAACCATGCATTGTTGTCTCTACCAAGTCTGTTGTTGGAACTGTTGAGTCGGTATCAATAGAGACTGTGTTTTTTGCAGCACTCGAACTAAACGACACATATCATCTTTTGTTTGCTCCGGCTGCACTAATAGACCACACTTGTGCCCCAAATATTGCTTTGCAGCCTATCACAAATAGACTACCACATATTGTAAATAAAAATAAACAGACAATATATATATATATATATATATATATAAATTAATTGTAATTAAATGTAAATCTGCCAAGTGTTTTCCTAATTTTAATTCCTAAAAAGACATGCTCCAGAATCTGCAGCCAAACTTCTTTCCGGATGATTGATTGGGAGCAATTGTGTTTATATTTTAGAAAAGTGGTGTTTGTTCAGTAAATCCAACAGGATTAGTAGTGATTTAGCAGTGATCAGGATAACAACGCCCCTTGGTAAGTGCCATTTTTCATCATTTTTACCTCTTTTTGTCCAATTATTTTACTAATTATATTATTATTTTTATTATATTTATAACCTATAGCAATAAATCCATTACCAACATATTCCTTGTGCAATCCCCTTTATTTTGATATATAATACAACATTTCTGCTCCAATTTTAACCATTTTCATAACATTATTGTGACACACCCCAACTTCCAGATTTCGGCCATTATTTTTTTTTCATTTTTGTGAAAGACATGGTTCAGAATATGCACCAAAACTTCCTTTTGGGTGATTTTAATGAGCAACACTGTTTATATTCTTGAAGACAAGTGATGTTTGTTTGATTATTCAGTAAATTAAACATGATTAGCAGTAGAGGAGTGTAGAAAACACCTTATAAGTGCAATTTTTTAAATAATTTTTATCTCTTTAATTTCAGTTATTATTAAACCTCTCATTGTCATAATATTTGTAACCTATCAATTGATTATTAACACTGTCATGTTCCTTGTGCAATCCTCTTTAATTTGATATGTAATACAATAGATCTGCTACTATTTTAACCATTTTAAAAGCATTATTGTGACACTCCCATACTTCAAATTTTCTGCCATGAATTTCTGTTTGGTCAGGACCCAATTTTTGTTTGGTAGTGAAAGAGTTAAACAGTATAAATAACTAATTATTGCAATGTTATTTTACTTATACATTTATTTGGCTAAGATCAGAGTGTAGTATCTCTGCGCTTAATCTTGCCAGGGGCCGGATTGATCACCCAACACAACCAACACACAGGGACACGGGAACCTAATGGGGCGGCTTTGGCCACTCTGAGAACTGTGAGCCCTTCTTTAAAAAAAAAATAAACCTTACACATTATATTTTACAATATGATGGACAAAAACACTTACTAATTTGTTAACAAGATTTTACGTTTTATTATAATAAATTCTTTTTTTTTTATATTATCTGTCAATGGCTTTAATTTAGACAAACCAACTATATTGTTGGTATATTGTATATATACAACATTTGTTGATTTCTAATGAGATTATGTAACTGCTTGCAATTTTTGACAATATTCTTGAAATCTAGAGCAAGTTTACTTGTTGAAATTCACATTGACAGCATGCAAGTTGCAGTCCGACAATAAAGACCTATTCTTAGATTTGTTGATCTTTAAGCAAGAAATGCTTGTTCGTAAATGTATGTTGATCCAAGCAATGATAAAAGTTTAGCTGCAAAATTTATCAAGTTGGGAAATGATTCTTCTGATAAAGATCCTTTGAAATCCAGCAAATCATCTGACTTGAATTTCTGTTTCAGGTCATGATCTGCTTGTAAGTCAAGCAGCTCCAACTGTATGTCCTCTGTAGTTGTATCAGCTTCTGCACTAAAAGGGAAACTGAGAATATTGAACTTTGGCTCTAAGTTCTTGAAATCTTGAAATCTCCATCCAAATTCTTCAGTCAATGCAACTAATTGGGCTTTGTATTTGTCACCAGAAATGTTTTCTTGTTTCAGCAAAGGAGAGTGACAAAACCTTTTTTCACTTGCTTGTCTGGGAACAGTGGGAGTTTTGCCTGAAATGATTTTACATGTACATACAATTCATGTGCAAACACACCACTGCGCTGAAGTTTGATATTCAGTTCATTTAACTTTCCTTTAATTTCAATGGCAAACATAAAGTCTAACTTCCAGTCTTTATTGACAATGTTAGTGATATAAATATTTGCATATCCTTTACAGGACATCGCTGTCAACATCAGCATCTTTCAGCTGATTGTTGATCTCTTTGGCAAGATTACACTCAGTAGTTTGCCATTGCTTTCTGAGCTGCCGGCTCATTATCCCGCAAGTCACGAGCGCGGGTAGAAACGCAACCAATTCTTGCACGCTGCGAGAGCCTGCGTGGATAAATGGGATTACGGAGAAAGTATTGTAACCCCTCGGCAGAGAGACCGGTGACAATGTTAGTATTAAAGTCAAATCCAATGTCGTTCTCTCTATTTCTTCTCTGAGGTCTCCCACTCGCCTCAACACCTTGCCGAGACTCAGCCATCGAACACTGGTAGGGTACAGGACACCAGAATGTTCAGTTTCCAAATCTTCAAGTAATGCCTTGAACTGCCTGTGATTAAGTCCTCTTGATCTGATTAGGTTGATGACACTGACAACTGGGTCAATAACATGCTTGATATTCATAACAGTTTTACAGACTTTCTTGATGGATCACACAGTGAGGTGGTAATAATGTGTGGTCAGGATATCCAGCTTTAATCTTATCACTTATCAACTTTACCAGACCTACATTTTTTCCAGTCAAAGCATGAGCTCCATCAGTTGTAACACTTGCCATCTTGTTCCAAACCAACCCAGGTCTTTCAATACAGTTAGCAACAGCACTGAATATATCATGGCCTGTGGTTGTGTCTTTGAGTGACTCAACACTCAGTAGTTGAGTTGAGTTAAGAACCGACATCACTGCACTCAGGACATTCCCATATGTGCTCCGTCCCCTCATTCAACAGCCAGTGAAGAGTCATACTACTAATCGTTCCCACCGCTATCTGATTAAAAGTTATCCTGGTCTTCCCTCTCAGTTTTGAGATTCTTCTAGAACCCCTGCCGATCCCCCGCAATCTCATTCTTTCCACATATGGGTTCTCAATCTGTTCCTCCGCCTTCTTCACCTGGTCCCACAAGCGCATGACCACCTCCCCCTTGTCCATAGGCAAAATTCCACCAAGAGGTGCATTCCCTGCTAGCCCATCAGCCTGTTCATTCCCCTGTACACCCGCATGGCCAGGGCAAAATATCCATACTATTCTCACGATCTATGACCTCTGAAGCGACGAGAGTCATTCCACACGAAACATTCCTTTCTCCACCTTGCTAAGCATACTCTTTGAATCCGTAATGAATACAACATGTGTTGCAGTAGTCTCCTCAAGCCACCGGAATGCCACTGTTACTGCCTCCACCTTCATTCTCATGCTGGAGGTCATAGTCTCATATGTCAGACTCTCCTTTTTCAAGACTCCCCCATTAGCCTTTGCAATAAAGCCCCAGCCACTACGTCTGTTTCTCACCACTGACCCATCGGTGCAGATGACTATATCACTTTGATGTGTGTTGCTCTGGATCAGTTGTTGCATTTCAAACTCAGTGTGGCCCGCTGCCCATTCTCTGCACTCACGACCCAGTGTTATTATTACATTGTGCCAGTCAGTCATGTCATCCGGAACTTCAACCCACTCTCTTTCACGATTGATGGTCTGTAGATCACACACCTGACTTATAGAAAGTTCTGCCTGTGCCATCCAGGACCTGCCTCGTCTTAGTCTATGACCCTTAACCATGTCCATTGCTGCATGCAGCAGGTGATCCCTGTCTGCGGCAACTCTCAGGTACCATTTGGCCTGAAATGACCCTATGCCTATCCGTCATTGTAGGTAGCGCCAGGATATGCCTCATGCATATAATTAGTGTATCCTTTGTGCACCCCAGGATTAACCGCATGGCAGCATTCTGTATGCACTCCAACCTTTCAAGCTGGCTCTTTGATACTGTCAGCAGCCCCAAACCATACTCAATGACAGAAATTATTAACTGCTGAAAGAGCCTGTACAGCATCCTCTGATCTACCCCGGTTGCTGCCATAGCCCTCAATGCATTAAGTCCCCTACCAGCCTTCACCACCAAAGCCTCTACATGATCCTTAAAAGACGAACATCTGTCAAAGGTGATACCCAAGTATTTCAATTTACTCTCTCGACTAAGAGGACATCTATTAAACATAATACCTGGGATGTCTGCCTTGACGATCTGGTTATCCAAGGAATACCACAAACTGATGCCTTGTCTGGGTTTATAATGGCCCCTGCATCCCTGCACCACTCCGCCACCCTGTTTACCGCCACCTGTAAGTCTTTTGCCAAACTGGCCATTCCTCTGCGCTGTCTGTACACTAGCACAACATCTGCAAATGTCAAGATTCTATCCACACCTCATGTCTCAATAGCTGCAATTTTGCTGGTTTAGACATTAAAGAGCACTGGGGACAAGGCAGATCCCTGTGGCAACCCAGGTGTAATAGTACAGGGGTCAGAAGTCCAGGAACCCATGCGCAGTGCAACTTTACGCTCATAAAGGACTGTCGCAACCCATCTAACAAGGCAAGGGCAGACCTCCATGTCTAACAGCGTGTGTATTAACCGATCATACCTAACCCTGTTATACGCATCCTCCAGGTCAAGAGCTACCGCCACTCTCTCCTGTTTATCCTGGAAGCCTTCGTAGACATCAAATGCAAAAGTTGTAGCATTGGCCCAGATGTCTTTTCCTAGCCGGTAGCTCCAGAGTCCTTGGGGAAGCAGATTCTGACTTACCAAATGTCGCTGGAGCCTGCGTGCTACTATTTTTTTGAGGATTTTGCCATACGTGTTTTGCAGGGTTATGATTCAGTATCCATTAAGCCTGGAGTAATCGTTTCCTGGCTTTGGGAGGGGACCAGGTAGCTATGCAGCCAATCGTGGGGTATTTCCGCCATATTGATGCTTAGGTTGAAACAAAGAGCCATCTCCTCCAAGTCCCCATCATTTATGTTCCTCATATGGGAGTACCTCACCCCATCCGCACCTGGCACACCTTTACTTTTTTATACCTTTCAGCCTCTTCCAATTCTGTGTCAACTGAATTGGTTGCTCTCCGCACCCTCAGCTAATTCCTTATGGCTGCCCTCTTTTCCCTCCATGAATTCTCGACCTCTGGTGTCCACCATGGTGGTTGGGTAAAGATTCTTCTTGTTGGTTTAAATCTTCCCTGTGATCTAAGATGCCCCAAAAGTGAAGAGTGGCCGTGATCATAACTGAATGCCCTCCGAGCTCTTATAGTCCTAACTGTGCTGGACTTAGGTATCAGCACAGAACAGGGGAGGTAGTCACTTCCATGGTCTCCAAGGACGCTCCATTTTATAGCTGATGCCGCCTCTTGGGATACAAGCGCCAGTTTGATGGCCGTGTCAGGGTCCCCCGGTCTCATTGCTAGCCTAGTGGGTGTCCCGTCATTTAGACAGACAACATCCGTCTCAAGCAAGGCCTCAGCAAGAGCAGTACCCTGTCAACACTCAGTAACTCTTCAGTAGTGAGTTTGAAAGAAGTGTTTATTCCACATATACTTATCAATAATTGGGCAGTATCATGTACATCGATACTCTCATCCAATGCAAGAGAGTACCATAAAAATTGTTTACTTGTATCTTGAAGTTTATGCATCAAATTGTCACATTGTGTGTATATATATATATATATATATATATATATATATATATATATATATATATATATATATATATCATCACATAGTGTATGTTGAGCGTTTGGGGTGTTTGGTCAATAGCTCTTACCCTACACCTCTGTGCCTTGACTCCACAGCACTGGGCAAGGTGACCACCAGTAGTATGGGATGGATCCCTCGAGGCAGGGGGACCGGCACTATCACCACCTGATGGGAGTTCAAGGGATTAGCACCATACAGAGCAATTTTAATTTGTGGCATCAAGGTTTGAGTTACGTTGCACTGTTTTGTCAAGCCTGTGGCTCTGTGCATCCAATTTCGACAAGCATTTTTCGGGGTGTTTTCCTTAGCCTTTGACTGTCCCCAGTCTACCACACTGAAGCAGGTGTGTGTCTCTTGGTCTGGCTCCTCTCTCTTGACCTGTCCGACATGGGAGACCCTACCAGTAGCTGTGTTACTATCGGCATAGCTATTGGGGTCATTGAAAGATGCAAGTCCCTCTATCACGACAAAGTGGAGACATGGCAGAGGGGTTTGGAGAGTTTCATCGCTGATTTTGCTGGATATGTGGTAAAAATAAATATTTCTGTGGATATGTTGTTTCATCTTTGTGAATGGAAATCCAAAATGGAGGCGCCATGGATATCGATCAGACTAGGCCATGTATACTTTTTACACTCAAAATGTGCAATTTGAACTACTAAAGTTAAAGAGAATATAAGTTTAAAGATTATTAGTAATTTATTTGTATACTTTTATTATTTTTTTATGATTTAACGTGATGGAACATATTTTTGAAATCAGTTTTCATAGCCGTCTATGACCAGTTTGAGACAATGTTGCATGGACTGACAGTACAATTAATTTTATAATTTACTGTAAAAAAGAAATACTGTTAGATGAGTATTTTCTTTTAATCTGTAGCATTTGTCATTATTTTTGCATCTCTCATTATTGTGGTAGTGTCTGTTAGAGACGTTGTTCTATATGGATCCCATCATACTCAGAAAATGAATGTTCATGGCAACATCATGCCTGATCAAGTTTGAAGACTAAATTTTTAAATGTTACTGTTGCATTACCTTGATTATGCTTTTCAAATTGAGTATTTACAATTGAGTACCACTACAGTTACAAGGCCTTTAAAAATAAATACAGCAGGACCTCAATGAAGCCCTTATGTCAATTTTAAGCGGAGATATTGAGTGTCGTGATCCTGAACAAAGAAATACTCAGGAATCCTCTCACTGAGCTTCTAGCTATAACTTTTGGTTAGCAACCATATATCATTGCAATCGAGGTAGCAAGACATAACTGCTCATGTCATCTATAATTAGTAATTAATGATTAATTAACTTGCGGCCATTTTTAATTGCTAATTAAGTCGTGGCACATCCTATCAAAAAAAAAAGAAAGTAACCACTAGGTCCGTAGCATCATTTTGCATAATAAAATATACATCTAGCAAAACTTGTAAGCTAACATTAATAATACATGGGATAATTAATGAAGTAATAATTAATTAGTGGCCATTTTAAGTTGCTAAGTAGGTCATGACACATCATATCTAAAAATGGACGGAATAGCCATAAGCAGTTAGGCCTTGCTACCCCAATCACAATAATGTATGGTTGCCAAGATGTTCATTTAAAAACAAAACAGGCTGTACTTCGACGATGAAAAAACAGTGCTCCAGGTCCTGATGGCATAAGATACGACGACATCAATAGGTGTACCGACAATGAGCTAGAGAAACTAGCAGACATGTACAACAACAGTATAGGGAGTGCTAGCATCAAGGAGGAGTGGTTACACAGCTATCTGATTACCTTGCCGAAGCCTGACAAAGACCACAAAAAAATTCAGGGATATCGAATTATAACCATGCAGAATACAATAGGCAAGCTGCTGGAGAAGGTAATTGCCAGGAAAATATCAAGCCAGCTAGAGAGACAAGGTGTCTTCCCACCTACCCTGGGTGGGTACCGTCCACAAAGAGAAATCTGGACCAATGCAGCAGTCTTTGCCCATGATGTCTATGAAAGTTTCCACTCAGGCACTGAAACCATTGCTGCAGCGATTTATCTTGAGGACGCATACAACAGAGTACCATTGGATTTTTTAATGCTTCAGCTTCTTGAACTAAATGTAAGTCCATTCCTCCTTAGTTGGATCGCTGCAGCCCTCTTCCAACGGAAAGTAGTTTTTAGATGTGGCAGTTGGACTTCGGAACCAACAACAATATATCCTGGCCTACCACAGGGATCATCATTATCTCCGGTACTGTTCAACCCCTACACAGTGAGAATCACCAGTGAGCAGATCACTGGACCTGGCAGGACATTGTCATATGCTGATGATGTTTTAGTGTATCGTCAGGGTAAGGATAGAGAGGAGGTTGCTGTGGAACTACAAACCGAACTCAATCGCATTAGTACTTGGTGTGATGAAGCTGGGGCAATGGTCAACCCAACAAAGGCAACAGTGACTTGGTTCTCGTTGAATAATCATATTGTCAACACTCCAACACCAACTGTAATGCTGTGTTCAGAGGCGGTGGAAAGAACGCAGGCAATGAATTACCTGGAGATATGGTTTGATCGAAGCCTTGCTTATAATGTGCACATAGACCAGGTGATAACAAAGACCAAGCGGGGTTTGGCTGCGATGCGGGTGATGGCGGCAGCAAACTGTGAGCAGCGCCATCTATGTCTTCTGTACGAGGGGCTGGTCATGTCTGTTTTGGAGTATGCAATGGCAATCCTGACTCTCAGCCATAAGCAGATAGAAAGGATGGAAAGGATACAGAATGAAGCTATGCGCATTATTCTTGGATGTACAAGAGATACAGCATGCACGGCGATGCGCTACCTTCTTGATTTTCCAACCATTGAAGAGAGAATACAAGTTTGCAGGGCACGCTCCTACCTCAGAATTAACGCAAACACACAACATCCACTGCATAGTGAAATTAGGAAGGTGAAGGGCAGCAGGTTAAAAAGAGGACGGTCGTGGATGGGTCAAGCCGAAGACATTCTTCAACAGGTGTGTTCACTTGAGGACTTAGAACCTGGCGAGGAGTGGGTGCAAGCACCAACAGACTTCTGCACATCCTTTTCAGTTTGCATCCAACTAGACAGAAAATGCAGACAAGAAAATCCGGCTGCTGTGGAGGCTGAAGTACAAGCGTTAATTTTTGAGAATTCGCTAGACAGTGACGCGGTCATCTACACAGATGGGTCAGTCGTCCGACATGTGAGAAGCTCATGGGCCTTTACAGCTCGGGCCGGAGGGAGAATTGTGAAGGAGGACTCTGGTGCTTTCACTGAAACCACAAGTAGCCTGACCATGGAAGTCATGGCAGTAAGTAAAGCAATAACATGGCTCGAGACACAGACATTCACTAGGGCTTGTTTCCTTAGCGACTCAATGAACATGATCAAGAGGATAGAGGAGGGGTCGATCCGAAGAGAATGGTTGCTGCCTCTGGAGCGGTCTCGGCTGGCAAAGATTAGTTTCATCTTTGTGCCAGGGCATGCGGGAGTACAAGGAAATGAGCGGGCTGACAAGCTCACGGGTGAGGCTACTGTGAAGGGCGGGCGCGCCATGGACCAGGCTGACATTCTGAATGCTCTACGAGAAGTAAGACTTTTGCGAGAACCAAGTGATGACTGTGAATCTACAACAATGGCCAGACTGCGAGAGCAACAAATTAAAAGAGGGATGGCCAAGCAAGAACACTACGCAGGAAGCCAAAGAAGATTGATAAACCAACACAGAACTGGCGTCGTTAGCCGCTACACGCTGCGGGATTTGCTGAGGAGGGGATCCGAGCACTTATGGACTGAATGGTTATATGTGCAATGAGGATGATCTGTCGACTAACTAACTAACTAACAAAACAGTTATAGCAGTATAAAGCCAAAATGAGATCACTTCAGCTGTCACTCCGACTGGGACCTAAAGGAGAGTTGCCCAGAGAGCGGAATCCTGAAAATTGTGTGTTCAAGATCCGGACACTCAAATGTGAACATCTCCGCTTAGAACTGACATACAGGCATCAATGAGATACCATTGGATTTGGTTTTCCTATTAAATCTATGCTCATCTATCTGTGATGGTCTCATTAATAAATACTCAATTTGATGAAGAAGAGATGAAGAGCTGAAGAGTTCTGAGTGCCTGCAGTACACTGGATACTACTGGATATGCTTACTCATTGATTGGCCCACTACATTTGTACAAAGAAAATAGTGTTTATTCGGTCATTATTATCATCATCACACAGCTGGTTCTCTGCAGAACATCACTTTCATTACATTCCAGCAAAATGAATATCTCAATATCTCAATCTGTTGCCAGTTCTCTTGCCTCACTCATCGTGCATTTTCATCAAACACAAAGATGTCTGCCATGTTTTGTGCCCATCTTCCTGCTGGACAGTCCTCCATTTTTTTTTTTTTTTTTTCAAGATTATACAAGCGCACCGTCACAAGATAAGAGAAATATTTAACGTTTTACTTACCACCATCAAATCTCTCAGACGTAGACATTCAGCAATGTCAGTTAACAAGAGACAGAATCGGGCAGTCCGACAATCAGACGCGGCCATGTTTAGTAGACACCAGGGTTGCCACTTTTGTTTGACCAAAAATATCTAGAAACGGCCCAAACAACATCCATAAATATCTAGATTTCGTTGAAAATAATCTAGGAAAAATATCCAGATTGAGAAAGTAAGAAATTCCATATGTATTGATGTAACTGCCGGTCTCCCTGGCGAAGGTGTTTACGGCTTTCGCAGTAACCCCGTATATTCTCGTGAGTAACGCAGCTGCGCCTGAACCGGCAGCCGTTCGAACCGCGCTGGTAACTTACGGGGGTATGTGAGCCGGTCGCTCAGAATGGCAAACTACTGAACGTAATCTTGCCTAGTACATCAACATTCATTCAGTAGCATGTCCTTTGCAGAACCTCGCTCCCATAACAACCTTTCGGAAAACCTCTCGATCATAAGCAAGATGTCCTGCGTCCGATACACCCATTTGGAGATCATCCACCACATCCTGCACCCATCTTCTCTTTGGCCTTCCTCTTCCTCGGGATATACACCTTCATTATTTAAATATTGAGCACAGCCCACTACTGGCAACGCCGATCGCATTCTGGTATGAACCTAAGGTCTATCCTTCATTATTGTTCTCTCCAAACTTTCGTGACGTTTCAAGTGACCAAAATATTTCAATTTTCTTTGTTTTATCGTCTTCAATAGCCAACCTTCTTCAATATTCAGCTCTTGAAGTATTGATGCATTTGTTCTTTTCTTTACCCAAAATATTCTTAGAACTCGTCTATAACATTTATATTCAAAGGCATTTATGCGCTGTTCAGCTTGTTTAGTAAGTCTCCATGTCTCACAGGTGTATGTTGCAATGGGAAAGATGCTTGCTCTTAAAAATCTAATTTTTGTAGTTCTGTCTGTCCCATTCCATAATTTATTCAGTTGTTTTAGTCTTTAAAGAGCAATTGATGGTCGTCATTTAATTTCTTTCATTGTGTCACCGTTGTTGGTAATCAATGACCCAAGATATTCAAAATTGTCCACCACCTCCAATTGTTCTTCATTAACATATAATTCTCTATCCATAGTGGTTTTATCTGTATGCATTATCTTTGTTTTTGCAATGTTAAGATACAAGTTGTGATTTTCACTATTCAATTGGGTTGAGGCTGTTATGTTTTCTATACCAGTCTGTGTTGTGGATAGCAATACTGTATCATCAGCATACCGAATCTCTGGTATGTCAAGACCACCGATATTTAGGGCATCATATATTGGAAACAACAAGCTGCCATAAGGATTGATAATGAAGTAGGACAATATCAACCTATTAAGAGAGGTGTTAGGCAGGGATGTGTAATGTCTCCAGATCTTTTTTCCCTATACAGTGAAAATATTTTCAGAAATGTAGAAGACCTAAATGGAATCAGCATTGGAGGACGAAACATAAATAACATTAGATATGCAGATGATACAGTATTGATTGCAGACAATGCACAGGATCTGCAACAATTAGTAGACGCTGTGGTTGTACACAGTGAGCAGCTGGGGTTGGAATTAAATTGTAGGAAGACACAGGTTATGGTCGTCACTAAGAAGCACGAAGCACCACAATGTAATATACAAGTAAATGGGAATATTCTTCAACAAGTGAATCGGTTCAATGATCTCGGAACAGTCATAACATCTGATGGCAGATGCCTTGAAGAGATTAGAACAAGAATCGCCATTGCGAAAGTAGCCTTTAGCAAGATGAAAAACATTCTGACAAATAAAATGATGTCAATTGAAACGAGAAAAAGAGTGTTGAGGGGATACATAGAGCCTGTTCTTTTGTATGGATGTGAAACTTGGACAATGTGCAGTCAAGCTGAAAAACATCTGATGGCTGCAGAAATGTGGTTTCTGAGGAAAATGCAAAGAATACCATGGACAGATAGAAAAACCAATGACCAAGTACTACAAGAGACAAATGAAAATCGTAGATTGATTAGAGAAATTAGACGTAGACAGTCAAAATTATTTGGACATGTTATGAGAAGAAATGGACTGGAGAACTTAGTGACAGCTGGTAAGATCGAAGGGAACAGACCAAGAGGAAGACCGAGAGGAAAATACCTGGATGGCTTGGCCACATGGCATGGACGAGACAGGAACACTGAGCTGATCCACGACACTGGTGATCGAGTGAAATGGCGAATCATGACCGCCCACGCTTTCCGACATGGCACATGATTGATTGATAGCTCCCTATTTATATAATCTCTTACATTTCTCATTATATTTTCGGCGTGCAGGTTAAACAAATAAGGGGACAGCACACATCCCTGACGGACTCCTTGCTTGATGTCAAACCAATCTGATGTCACGCCATCTATTCTAACCGCTGCTTGTTGGTCTAGATAGAGTATTCTTATGAGTTGTATTATATGTGGTGGAAAGCCCATATTCCTCATGATTTCCGAAAGTTTCTGATGTTGTACACAGTCAACTGCTTTTGAATAATCCACAAAACATGAGAATAGGTTTACATTAAATTCTCCGCACTTCTCTATTATTAAACGCATATTGAGAATGTGCCGGCTCCATGGCCGAGGCGTTAGCAGCTTTCTCCGCTAACCCCGAATACTCTCGTCACGTGACGCGACGAGAATTAGCAGTGGTTCGAATCGCAAAAGTGACTTATGAGAGTATGGAGCCGGTCGCTCAGAAAGTCGTGGCGTGCTGATGAGCGTAATCTAGCCTAGGAATCAACATACAGCCGAAAGATGCTGGTGTTGACCGCAATATCCTGAAACAGGATGGAAACGCGGAAAAAAAAATATTGAGAATGTGATCTCTTGTTCCTCTTCCTTGTCTAAATCCAGCTTGAACCACGTTAATTTCTTCTTCCATTTTCTTACGAAGTCTTCCCATTATGATTTTTAGTAGAATTTTACTAGCATGACTGATCAGGGCAACAGTTCTATAGTTTGCGCATTATTTCAGGTTGCCCTTTTTTGGTATTGGAATCTTTTGGCCATATACCATATTTCCTTTTCTTTTTACATAATGCGTGATAGTTTTTTGTATGCTTTCTTCTCCTCCCGCTTTAATTAGCTCAGCTGATATCTCATTACATCCAGGTGATTTACCATTCTTCAGGTTCTTTATTGCCCACGCAATTTCGTCTAATGAGGGTTCAGGTTCTGCCTCTTCTGTCGTTGGCTCATGTAACTCATTCATATTCTCACTGTCACTCATATCATAGATATCCACAGTACATCAACAGCATCTGAAGATGCTGACGCATCTGAAGATGCTGATGTTGACTGCAACGTCATGTAATGGATTTGCAACATAAAACAAAAATGATGTGACGTACCCTACAGAATCATGTCCTCATCTTCACTGACGTCTGTCTCCCAAGATGCACTTTGCTTGGATGGTGAAGTTGAAGCTTCAGATTCAAAATGACTCTGGTATGCTTTAGCTGTTCCAATTTCTTTTAATACACGGTCAGGGAGCTGATAAGTAAAAGTTGAACAACATTTTCCTGCTCTCATCAGGCCAAATCTTATTGTCAAGATAGCATTTAAGAGGTCAAATGTCATCCTATTTCTTAGTTTACATTTTATATAATTCATAATGCTGAAAACTATTTCCACATCAGCATTTGAATGGGATAGTATCATGGCATACGTCGCACAATCAAAGAGCTTACAGAATTGACTGTTACCTGAGGCATCTTTATATTGTCTTATTTCACTCTAGAAAGCTCCAGTTTCTGTTTTATTTGTCCAGTCAACCAAATTTATTTTGGTTAACTGGTATTCTTCTTCAGCCACACTATTAACAGTAGCCGCTAAAGATTTCATAACTTGACAATATTTAGCTATGTCCTTTACTAGTTGAAGTATGTTGTTAACAGAAAAGAGTGAAATATTTTTCAATACATCTAAATATTTAGCAAGTTTCTGCTTCAAGTGCTTGAATAGTTAGTCAAGAAAATCTTCACAGCGCTTTCTTAAGTAGTTCTCTTCATTTTATGTTAACAGTCCTTTTGTTTTTAAAGTATCAATTTTTGATTCGATTTGGTATTCCAGGTATGGCTTAGAAGCCAAATAGCTCTCTATAGTGCAAGGAACAATTCAGCTTTAGAAGTTGGCAATATAAGTCTTTTACCAATTGAGTGAAATAGAAAAGTGAGATAGTAAGTTAGTTAGTTAGTTAGTTAGTTAGTTAGTTATTTAGTTAGTTAGTTAGTTAGTTAGTTATTTAGTTAGTCGACAGATTATCCTCATTGCACATCGAACCACTCAGTCCATAAGTACTCGGATCCCCGCCTCAGCAAATTCCGCAGCGTGTAGCGGCTAATGACATCAGCTCTGTGTTGGTTTATCAGTCTTCTTTGGCTTCCTGCGTAGTGTTCTTGTTTGGCCATCCCTCTTTTTATTTTCTGTTCTCGCAGTGTGGCCAAGTGTAACAGTGAGGGAACTAGGTTAGGAGTAAAGAGTTAAGGAATGATGCGCATTCCTTGACTAGGGGGAAAATCATAGTGAACGTGTGTGCACGAAGGAAGAAGTGTATCTAGGAAAACACACACGTCACTTAGGGGGATTGAAAAGACATGTCAACACCGGGCAGGGAGTCTACCATCATGTGTGCTGTAGTATAACTATTCGGCCAATAAAGTATGTTTATAACAACGCGGAGACTTGGGTCCTATACGATTACGTGCTTAACCTGTCTTGACCACACTATGACAGCAGGTTGATTTGGTGCCGTGAAAGTCTGAAACATGGGAGGTCGCAGAGAGAGTACCGCTATAGAAAATTGTTGTGTCTGGGCGTCTGGAGAAGGAAGTTTGTAAATATTGAGAAACGCAACAGATGAAAGCCGCCTGTTGATAGTTATTGTATACCTGTTTAACAAGGAGTTCCATTTTCAAGGACAGCGCTCAAAAAGGTTTGATTGATAAACTTATTTTTTTGAAAGACTGATGCTATTACATATTTAATCCTATAAATTAACTGGAGAATTGACCAACGCTAATTGTATAATTGATCAAGTAATGCCGTTCTGCATCAAAAATCAGTACAAATTATGAATTTTAACCCGTGGGACTGTTGAAGGTGAAGTCAAGGTTATGGTGCAAATTTCATAATTATGAAATCAAGATCTGCAATACTTTCTACAGTCACTTCACATTTAGAAGGCATTGATGAAATTTGTCTCAACTTATAAGATAAAGCACTTTAAACTGACCATGGCGAGAGTCCCACATGAAAATAAGAGATTGGATAGCGTCAGCTTTAAATCAAATTGTTGTTGACTGGATTACGTTTGCGCTGAAATATATATATGAAAAACCCAGATGGCTGTTGGAAACTGAGTTTTTTTTGCTGAAGTCGTGAGCAGTTGTCGTTTGCGTGAAGGTGACCTTACTTGAAGGGAATCTACAGTTAATCGAGCAAGTAAACAAGCAGTCTTGTTGCGAGCCTGGTATCGAGCATAATCTTCGTCAGGAATTAATTGGAAAGAACTGACTTCGACTTCGATTAAATTATTACGGAAAGAAATCCAGAGGCTCTTCTTTGTTCTGCTCATTTCAACGAGGTTGATTAGAGTCCTTTGTTAATGTGGTGTAGGTAATTCTGAATCAGTAGCTCATTTAAATTCTCTTTTATCAAAATTCAGGATTGAAACAGGAATATTCTTCGTCAGGATCTTCGATTGGAGGCTTTAGTTAAGTTAATTAGATAATATTAGAGTAATTAACAGATTATGTATTGTTGCTGAATTTGAAATTAACATTGTTTGAAATATTTGTATATTGCTTGATAATTATAGATTTTAGGATGGAATCCCAAGATTTTTCACAGGTACTGACTGGAGTTGGCGGGGCAATATCAAGGTTGGATGCAGTGTTAAGACAACAAAATGTAAACAGTGATGTTGAAAGATTTAGTGGTCAAGCAAATCAGTTTAAGAAATGGATCATTTCTATTGAGAAACATGCATATTTAATAAACGCTACAGATGGGGAGAAAAAGAATTTGGCATATAGAACAAGTACAAGTCCAGTTTCTGACCATATAAGAAGAAAATTAGAGGCAGCAGGAGGTGAAACCTGGGAAGAATTTAAAGATGATCTCGCAAGAAAATATGCTGAAATTACTGATCCACAACACGCATTCTCAGTATTGCGACAGACTAGACAAAGCAGCACAGAAAGTGTCCAGTTATACAGTGACAGGTTAATCAATTTAGCTGAAGAGTCATTTTTAGGACAGAATGTACGAGCTGAAGAAGTGGAACGGATGTTAGTAGGGATTTTTGTTGATGGGATTAGGTCAGATGGATTGAAATTTAAATTATTAAGAGAGAATCCTGCAAGATTGTCACAAGCGGTAGATATCGCTATACAAGAGGAAAGCTTGAGGAGGAGGTTTAGGTTAAGAGTAGGACGAGAGTTAGGTAGTAGTTCAGAAGATAGAATTGAAGAACCTATGGAAATAGGACAGTATAGACATGGATGGAGAGGAAGACGAGGAGAAATACAGATGGTACAAAGAAACGAGAACGTATATAATCAAGATAGAAGAGGACAAGTGAGAAATACTGTAAGAAACATGGAAGGAAACACAAATAACTCGAATGTGGTTTGTTGGGGGTGTCACAAACGGGGGCACATTTTTCGCTTTTGTGGTAACAGAAGTGGCCCATCGAATACGCAAAATAGTAGAGGTGTTCAGTCGAGTATACAGAATAGAATTGCAAATGGCAGACCAGTAAATTGGAATTCTGGAGAAATACAGAGAAATTTTAGAAGGTCAGGAAATCAGGAAAATTGGCATCCCGCTTACTGAATAGGGTCGGCAGTAGGAGGGAAGATAGTAAGATCCAAAAAGGGCATCAATATATTAAAAACCCAAAGGATGAGTATAATAGAACATTTAGAAATAAAAAACAAGACGAGGTAAAACAATTGTCATTAAATATGGTAGATCCTAGCTCATGTATAGTACAGATAGGAAAATATAAAGTTAGAACATTAGTGGATTCGGGAGCACAAGTTAGCGTGATTAAAGAAGCATTTTTATATCGAATGTTAAAAAATTGTAAAATATTTAGAATTCAGGAGAATCTTCATTCGGTAACGGGACAAAAGTTAGAAGTGCTAGGACAAACGATGATAAATTTGAAATTAGGAGGGATAAATGTCAGGCATATGTTTCATGTGGTTAAAGATTTAAATAGAAATATGATATTGGGACGAGATTTTTTATTGAAAAATGGGGTGAGACTTTTATTTGATTTGCATAAATTAAAATTCCAAGATGTTTACGTAGATCTAGAAGAAGATATGCATGTGTCGACACTAGTTAGAGTCAAAACGACCATGAATTTAAAACCACAGTCAGTTAATTTGATACAAGCAAGACTGAAGAGAAACCCGTATTATGTAGCAGGAAACATAGTCAGAATCACGGAATTGCAAAATGAAATAATTGATGAGCCAGGTTTAGAAGTTCCGGATGGAATAATAGAATTAGATAAAAGTTTAACATTTCCAGTAATGGTTATTAATAACACAGGTAGAGAAATTAAATTATACAGAGGATGTGTAATAGCCAAGCTAGAACATAACGTTAGTGACATATTGGCAACAGATAGAGTAAATATGGCAGGTATAAGTTATTCAGAAACCTCTAGTGAAAGAATTAATAATAGACGCGGATGCAGAAGAAAAGGGAACGTAAGAATGGATGAATTGATCCATCCATATAGAAGAAATACAGCACAAATACATTCACTAGACAAAGTAACAAGAGAAAAAGAATTGTTAGCACAATTAAAAACTTCGCCAGAAAATAAGGAAGTGTTAGAAAAACTTATAAAGCAAAATCAAGATGTGTTTGCGATAAATGATTTAGAATTGGGTAAGACACAAACAGTTACGATGGAAATAGACACGGGAGATCATCCACCAATTAGTTTAAAACCATACAGAACTCCATTAAGAAATAGAGAAGTCGTAGAAAAGGCAATAGAAGATATGTTGAAAGCAGGCATAATAACAAGGTCAAAATCAGAATGGTCATCTCCGGTCGTCATAGTAGCCAAATCTGATGGTTCGAACAGGTTCTGCTGCGACTATAGGGCGTTAAATAAAATTACTAAGAATGTAGCGTACCCATTGCCGGTGATTGATGATATTTTGGGGTTACTTAATGGCTCTACATATTTCACAACGCTGGATGCAAGGGCAGGATTTTGGTGTATTCCGATGTCGAAGGACGCGCAAAAGAAAAGTGCCTTTTGTACTCATATGGGTTCTTACGAATTCTTACGTATGCCATTCGGTCTCAAAAATGCACCATCTCACTATATGTTCTTAATAAATGAAGTACTAAACGGTATGCAAAGTTTTGCCCTAGCATATATTGATGACGTATTGATTTTTACGAAAGGAGATGTAGAGAATCATTTGAAACATGTTAGACTAGTATTTGACAGATTAAGAAAGCATGATGTTAAATTAAAGCTAAGTAAGTGCCAGTTTTTAAAGACAGAAACAAAATATTTAGGTTATATAATAAATAGGGAAGGTATTAAACCAGACCAGGAAAAGATAAAGGTTATTAAAGAGTTACCTCCTCCCACTAACGTTAAGGAAGTGCGTGCTTTTATAGGAACGTGTGCGTATTATAGGCGGTTTGTACCAGCCTTTTCAAGGATAGCAATACCTATTACGAATTTAACGGGAAAATACGCTAGGTTTAGGTGGGATGATGAGTGTCAAAAAGCGTTCGAACTTTTAAAAGATAGCTTAACAGTGGTACCATTATTGACACATCCAGACTTGAATAAACAGCTAATATTATACACAGATGCTTCAGACAACGCAATAGGAGCATGTTTGGTTCAACCATATGAAGGAGAAGAATCTGGAATACCAGGGGTTAAAAATGAAAGACCAATCTATTTCTTGTCTCATAAACTCAGCAAGACTCAAAAGAAATGGCCAATTATTGAGAAAGAAGCATATGCTATACACTACGCTCTTCAAAAATTAAATTACTATTTACATAACGCCAATTTCATTATTAGAACTGACCACATGCCATTAAAGTCGATATTAGAAGCACCAATACAAAATAGGAAAATACAAACCTGGGCATTGAATTTACAAGGGTACAATGCTAAGGTTGAATATGTGTCAGGGAAACATAATACGTGCGCCGATCTTTTGTCTAGAATCCCGTACCCACAGTCATCAGGAAACACGGAAGATGAAATTGAACCAGACATAGACGATCGAAACTGGCAAGTAAATATATTAGATTCTGCCATAATAAATAGGGAAGAATTTGAGAGTTTACCATCGGATCAAGAGTCTGAACCTAGAACAGAAGACCCACATTTAGAACAGTTTGATATGAAAACAGAACAAGAATTAGATCCAAAAATAGTACAGATAAAAAGAAAACTGAAAGAAACAGGGGAAAATAGTTTTAAAAGAAAGTTTGTAGAGTTACAAGAAGACAATCAATTATATTATATCAGTGAAAAAGGTGAAGGAGTAAGAAAATATATTCCGAAACATTTAGAACAAGAAGTCTTAAAGGCATATCACGATAATAATGGTCATTTTGGACGAGATAAGTTAGTGAAGGCTATTAGCAGTAAATATTACTGGCCGAATTTATTCAAAAGTGTATATGAATATGTTGAAGCGTGTGAAAAGTGTAGGTTAAGAAACATGAAGATAATCAAATGTCCTTTACAAGATACCGATATTCCTCAATTTCCAATGCAGAAAGTAAGTTTGGATATTTCAGGTCCTCATCCAAAAACATTATCGGGAAATGTATACCTACTACATATAGTTGATTCATATAGTCTCTGGCCAGAAGTTTATCCAATTCCAGACAAGAGTGCTGATTCAGTTATAAATATGCTTTTACAAGAATTTATACCAAGGTTTGGGTGTCCACAAATAATACTTACAGATAATGGGAAAGAATTTGTAAATAAAAAGTTTGAGAAATTGGTAAAAGATTGGAATATAAAACACATTAGGACTTCATATTACAGACCAACTTCTAATGCTAAAAATGAGAGACAACACAGAACACTATACAATATTTTAGCGAAAAATGTAGAAGAACACGATATGGATTGGGATCTTTATTTGGGGATAGCATTAGCGGCGATACGTACACACGAAAATGAAGGAACAGGTTTCTCACCATTTTACTTAGTACATGGAAGAGAACCAATATTGCCAATTGATAATTTATTAAAGCCTAGGAGAAAATATCTGGGGGAAGATTTTCCAGAAACAAGGTTGCAAGAGATGCATAAAGCACATGTACGTTTAAGAAATAATATAATTAAGGCTAGAGAAAGACAGAAGAAATACGCAAATAAAAATGCACACTTACAAGAGTTTAACGTAGGTGATAGAGTATATTATAAAAAACATAGAAAAAACTCTAAGTTTGATGCTCATTGGGTCCCGGGATACTATATTCTAGAAAAAAAAGGTCCAGTGTCATATACTATTAAGAATCAAATTTCAGGGCATGTTGCACGTTCACATGTAGAGCACTTAAGGCGGGATAATGAAGAAAGGAATGCAGAGAATAATAATAATAATTATTGTTCCGAAGAAATATTGTCAGGTGGACAGTTTGTCAGACAAACGGTATATCCAATACCTATAGAGAATGGAAAACAAGTAACAACAGCTGAACAAGAAGAAACGGTACCAAAAACAGTCATGACAGAGGAAAAAAACATGTATGACGATTATATTAGTGAAGAGTCGGTCAGGGAAAATATCGAACTTCCATTTATGAATACGCCGGTCTCTCTGGCTGTGGGGTTACAACACTTTCTCTCTGTAATCCCGTTTATCACGCAGAGTCTCGCAGCGGAGCGAGAACTGAGGTGGTTCGACCCCCGCTCGTGACTTGCGGATACTGAGCCGGCCGCTCAGAAAGCAATGGCAAACTACTGAGCGTAATCTTGCCAAGAGATCAACAGACAGCTGAAAGATGCTGCTGTTGACAGCTAAGTCCTGTAAAAGGATACGCAAAACATTTTTATTTATGAATACAAGACAGGCAGTAAAAAGAAAGTTGGATAGACAGAAAGAAAAAGAAATTAAGAGGCAAAGGAAACTTAGAGTGAGTTCTTCAAGTGGTGAAGATATGCCAGTATTTGAAAATTTGTTGAGACGGCAAGACAGGAAAATTAGATTGGATTTAGAAAAGAAGAAATTAGCGGTTGCTAGTAATGAATATACAGACGGGGAAGAAGAAATGGATGAAAAGTCAGAAACTGATGACGAAGCGGATATGAAAGAAGATAGCTCTCCTCGGGAGGATAGCGACATTGATGTAGATATTGCAATTATAGAAAAAAATTTGAAGTTATTAAGAAAATGGAGAAGAGATAGATAAATAGCTTGGTAGAATATTCTGCAGATGGCAGATAGAAGAAGAAGTTAGACACGATATGTTTGTGTTTACAAAGAAGGTACTTGGTGGAGTTTTTTTTCTAAAACGGAAAATTATTATTGGGTACTCATAATATGGTCTTGAAATTCATAATCTATGTGTAAATTGATTAATGTGTGGGGATAAATATGATGAGGGGATTAATATGGTTTGCTCAATTGTTGGGACTGCAATTGTGTTTTATGAAATGTGAAAAATAAGTTAACTTAGATGGTTATTTTTACAATGTTTTGGTTTTATTGAGTGTGTTTAAAATGATTATTACTTTGAAGTTCAGTTAGAAGACGAATTAAAGTGGTGGTTAGTGAAGTGACTCAATATGTAGTAATGGAGGGGTATGTTGTTATTACATGTGGGGTATGCAATGTATATACAAGGTTTATAATAGGAGCTGGGTTGAACAGCGTTTAATGGGAGAATATGGGGGGAATGCCAGGTTGAGTTTTGGCATTTAAATAACTGGATATTGGAAGAAGAAGACTGTACTTAACAGTATAATAATAGTTAGGAGGTTTTTTTGTTGTTGAAGGAATGGTAAACGGGAAATTGATGACCTGAATAGTACAAAGGCTGGCAGTTTTGGATTAACATATTTTTTTTTGATAATAACAATTATTATTGACGGAAACTGAAGATAAATTTGGAAACTTTATTTTTTGATAAAGTTTTGAGAATGTATGGGAAGAGAAAGGTGATTACTTCTTACTTTTTCCTTACTTTTTCTTTCTTATTTTTTTTTGGTGCGCACCAACCCAAATCTAATCTAACTATATTTTTTCTGTCTATCCTAGAATCCTGAGAGTGTGAGAATGTGAATAAGGGGGAAATAAAGGATAAGGGAATATCTTCGGTTTTGTCAATCATAATTTAGATGGACATTTTAAAGTAAAAGCGGTTCGCTTATGGAGACTTTTGTATTGTGGGGAATTTTATGGAGAGTTTTGTAGAGGGTTTTCTAGAGAACTTTATAACGAGTTTTGTAGAGAGTTTCGATATTATTGTCTCTGGTTAGCAATTGGCTATGAGGAGATAGGAGAATTGAGTTAGGAAATAAATGGAATTGTTGTTATTATAGGATAGAGATGTAAAGTTAAATAATTAAAAGTGGGGGTTGAGATTTTTTCAAGGAAAAATTCTCTTTTAAGAAGGGGAGGCAATGTAACAGTGAGGGAACTAGGTTAGGAGTAAAGAGTTAAGGAATGATGCGCATTCCTTGACTAGGGGGAAAATCATAGTGAACGTGTGTGCACGAAGGAAGAAGTGTATCTAGGAAAACACACACGTCACTTAGGGGGATTGAAAAGACATGTCAACACCGGGCAGGGAGTCTACCATCATGTGTGCTGTAGTATAACTATTCGGCCAATAAAGTATGTTTATAACAACGCGGAGACTTGGGTCCTATACGATTACGTGCTTAACCTGTCTTGACCACACTATGACACAAGGTTGTTAGGTTCACGGTCATCACTTGGTTCTCGCAAAAGTCTTACTTCTCGTAGAGCATTTAGAATGTCAGCCTGGTCCATGGCGCGTCCGCCCTCCACAGTAACCTTACCTGTGAGCTTGTCAGCCCGCTCATTCCCTTGTACTCCCGCATGTTCTGGCACGAAGATGAAACTAATCTTTGCCAGCCGAGACCGCTCCAGAGATAGCAATCACTCTCTTTGGATCCACCCCGTCTCTATCCTCTTGAGCATGCTTATTGAGTCACTAAGGAAACATGCCCTAGTGAATGTCTGTCTCTCGAGCCATGTTATTGCTTTACTTACTGTCATAACGTCCATAGTCAGGCTACACGTGGACTCAGCAAAAGCACCAGTCCTCCTTCACAATTCTCCCTCCGAACATAGCCGTAAAAGCACATGAGCTTCTCACATGTCGGACGACCGACCCATCTGTGTAAATGACAGCATCACCATCTAGCGAACTCTCGAAAATCACCGCTTGTACTTCCGCCTCCATAGCAGCCGAGTTTTCTTGTCTGCATTTTCTGTCTAGTTGAATGCAAACTGAAAAGGATGTGCAGGAATCTGTTGGCACTTGTACCCACTCCTCGCCAGGTTCTAAGTCCTCAAGTGAACACACCTGTTGAAGAATGTCTTCGGCTTGATCCGTCCAAGACCGTCCTCTTTTTAACCTGCTGCCCTTCACCTTCATAATGTCATTGTGCAGCGGATGTTGTGTGTTTGCATTAACTCTGAAGTAGGCGTGTGCTCTGCAGACTTGTATTCTGTCTTCAATGGCTGGAAAATCAAGAAGGTAGCGCATCGCACTGCATGCTGTAGCTCTTGTACATCCTAGAATAATGCGCATAGCTTCATTCTGTATTCTTTCCATCCTTTCTATCTGCTTACGGCTGAGAGTCAGGACTGCCATCGCATACTCAAAAACAGACATGACCAGCATCTCGTATAGAAGACATAGATGGCGCTGCTCACAGTTTGCTGCCGCCATCACCCGCATCGCAGCCAACCCCCCGCTTGGCCTTTTTTATCACCTGGTTTATGTGCACGTTATAAGCAAGGCTTCGATCAAACCGTATCCCCAGGTAATTCATTGCCTGCGTTCTTTCCACCGTCTCTGAACACAGATTTACAGTTGGTGTTAAGAGTGTTGACAATATGATTATTCAACGAGAACCAAGTCACTATTGCCTTTGTTGGGTTGACCATTGCCCCAGCCTCAACACACCAAGTACTTATGCGATTGAGTTCGGTTTGTAGTTCCACAGCAACCTGATGTCTACCCTTACCCTGACGATACACTAATACATCGTCGGCATATGACAATGTCCTACCAGGCCCAGTGATCTGCTCACTGGTGATTCTCACAATATAGGCGTTGAACAGTACCGGAGATAATTGTGATCCCTGTGGTAGGTCAGGATATATTGTTGTTGGTTCCGAAATCCAACTGCCACATCTAAAAACTACTTTTCGATGGAAGAGGGCTGCAGCGATCGAACTAAGGACGAACGGGCTTATTTTGAGTTCAAGAAGCTGAAGCATTAAAAAATCCAATGGTACTCTGTTGTGCTCAAGATCAACGCTGCAGCAAAGGTTTTAATGCCTGCGTGGAAACCTTCATAGACATCATGGGAACAAACTACTGCATTGGTCCAGGTTTCTCTTTTTGGACGGTACCCACCCAGGGTAGGTGGGAAAACACCTTGCCTCTCTAGCTGGCTTGATATTTTCCTGGCAATTAACTTCTCCAGAATCTTGCCTATTGTATTCTGCATGGTTATAATTCGATATCCCTGAATTTTTGTGTGGTCTTTGCCAGGCTTCGGCAAGGGAATCAGATAGCTGTGTAACCACTCCTCCTCGATGTTAGCACTCTCTATACTGTTGTTTTACATGTCTGCTAGTTTCTCTAGCTCGTTGTCGGTACACCTATTGATGTCGTCGTATCTTATGCCATCTGGCCCTGGAGCGCTGGTTTTTGATCGTCGAAGCACAACCTTGATTTCTTTCACTGTCACTGTGTCTTCATCCGAAGTGTTCTGCGCCTTGCACCCGTCTGAGATGACCTCCTTGGCAAGATTTCGGCCTCTCATGTCTGCCTGGTTGCTCTGCTCTAGATAGCGTTCAAAGAGGGCTTTGCCCTTGTCCTTGCCAGTCCTCTGCCAGATGAGGTCAGTACCTTGGAAGTCAGAAATGCTTTTATTCTTGACTACACCGCTTATGCTTTTATGTAGTCGACAGAACAATTTCAGTGACTTGTCTGTGCTTACTTTTTTGACACACTTCTGCCCATTTTTCACTTTTAACCACCGTGACCACTTAAAAAAAAAAAATTAAAAATAGCTTACTTTTATGTGCATCTCTCTTTCTACGTGCATGCAGGGACTAGGATCGCCAACTCTGTTCTTCTTTGCATTTTGCTATCTCCTTACAGCACTACACTTATCCACCCAAGCCTTATCCACCCAAGCCTTCTCCACCTCAAGATTCCACCACTGTGGCTGTTCCCAGCTTGTTTCCTGCCCTAAAGCTTTCTGCGCTTGTCACATCTTATTTTACTCACCACATCTTGCCCTGTACTGTCATACTGGAAAGTTTTGACCGTTAGCTTGTGCTGCCTGGTTCTGCTTTTGTCCACCAATATGCTGCAAGGGTGGTGGTCGCTGCCGTTGTGTCTTAGGACACCCCATCTACACACTGTAGTGATTGATTGATTGATTGATTGATTTAGGAATCGACATCACAGCATTCGGGGCATTCCCATAAGTGCTCCGTCCCCATCCTCAGCAGCCAGCGAAGAGTTTCAACACTAATAGTAAACGTAGCAATCTGATTATAAGTCCGTCTCGCCTTTCCTTTGAGCGTTGAGCGTCGGCCAGATCCCTTCGTCACTCCTCGTTGTCTCATTCTTGCCAGACCATGGTAATCCATTTGCTCCTCCGAGGTGTACACGTGCTCCCATAAGACCGCAACCACGTCTGCCTTGTCATGTATCAATACTCCACCAAGTTTTGCAGAACCAGCCAATCTGTCTCCCTGTTCATTCCCCAGCACACCGGCATGCCCCGGAGAAAAGATCCAGGCGATGCTTGTCACCCGTGACCTCCGAAGCGAAGCAAGCCACTCCGCACGAAGTCTGCCCGTCCTCACCCTCCTCAGCATGCTTTCTGAGTCAGTTACAATCACGATGTGTGTGTGTGTGTGTGTGTCGTATTCTTCATCCAGCGGAGAGCCGCAGTGACTGCCTCCACTTCCATTCTTAAGCTGGATGTTGTGGTATCATATGCCAGGCTCTCCTGCCCCAAACGTCGACCATTTGCTTTGGCTATGAACCCCCAGCCACTTCTCTCACCTCTTGACACCGAACCATCTGTGTAGATAACCACATCACTCGAGTGAGCATTGTCCTGAATTAGTTGCTGGATTTCCACTTCCGTGGCCCCTGCTGGCCACTCCCTGCACTCCCGGCTTAATGTGATTATAACTCTGCACAAGTCTGACTGCTCCGCTGGCACTCTGACCCACTCCTCTCCGCGCCTAATGTTCTCCAAGGGGCACACATGTCTGATCGTATCCTCCGCCTGAGCCATCCATGATTTCCCTCTTATCAGTCGCTGACCCTTAATTGCGTCCAGAGCCTCATGCAGTGGGTGGTCTGTGTCTGCAGCTACTCGGAGGTATGCCTTCGCCTGCATCACCTTGAGCCTACCAGCAACAGTCAGCAGACCAAGGATGTAACGCATACACTATACTGGGGTGTCTCTAGTGCATCCCAGAATGACCCGCATAGCTTCGTTCTGTATGCGCTCTAACTTCACCAGCTGACTCTCTGAGACAGTGAGCAGATTTAATCCATAATCAATTACTGAAAGGATCAAGTGCTGGTATAGTGTGAAAAGCATTCTCTGCTCTATGTCCATTGCAGCCATAGTTTTAAGTGCATTGAGTCCCTTTTGAGTTCTTGTCACGACCGTCTCCACATGGTCCTTGAAGGATAGGCTCCTGTCAAATGTGATCCCCAGATACTTCAATTTATTCTCTCTGCTGACATTTCTACCATCAGCTCTTACAATCCTGTTGTCCAGAGAGCATCACAAAACAGCTGCATTTTCCGGGTGGATGACAGCACTCATTTTTGTGCACCAGTCAATCACTTCATCTACTGTCGCCTGTAACTCCTGGGCTGTTTGCTCCCTATCTCTCCCTTGCCTATATGCAAGAATATCATCTGCAAATGTTAGTATTCTTCCAACCCCTGGTACGTCTAGGTTTGCAATCTTGCTCGTATACACATTAAAGAGCACCGGTGAGACTGCAGATCCCTGTGGCAGTCCCGGGGTTAACATATGTGGCTCTGAGGTCCATGCGCCCAGACGGAGAGCAACCCGACGAGGGTGCAGGACGGTTGCTATCCAGTTCACCAACCAGGGATTGACCCCCTTCTCCATCAGTGCGGTCATCAAAATATCATATCGAACTCTATTGTATGCATCCTCGAGATCAAGCGCGACTGCCATCGTTTCCTGTCTACTCTGGAACCCCTCATAAACATCAAAGGCAAAAGTGGCTGCATTAGACCAGGTATCACACTGTAGTGAGTGAAGGAGAAACCAGCGCCAGGTCAATAGCATTGTCCTCATCCCCTGGACGGCTTGCTGTCCTGGTGACACAGCCACTGTTGATACAAATCAGTCAATGGTTTCAAGTGCAGACTCGAGATTCTCCCCCCTCCCCCCTGTGTGTTGGAGGAAATGTTTCCCATTGATCTGCCTTATGCGTTGAAATCGCCACAGAAAATAACATTTCTCTCGTGATCTAATCTGTCACTTAAGCACTGCAACTTCTGGAAATCCATACTCGCGTTGCGGGCATAAACATTAACCAGCACGAATGGTAGACTGGATTGAACTCTTACCGCCTGTATTTGTATATTGTCACTGTCCCAATTTGACATGTCTAGCTCTGACGCCACCATGCTGTCGCGAACGAGAATCGCCATTCTCAACTGTCGTCTATTGTAGAAACATTTAAAGCCGGCATTTTGGAGTAGCTGATCACCCAGTCTCGTCTCCTGGAGCGCTACAATGTCATTCCTGTAAACCAGATTTTCTAATATCGGGCCCCGTTGTTTTACGTTGGCGCAGTTCCAATACAGAATACGGATATTCCTTAGGCCTTGACGGTCACATTTGAGTCTAAAACGCCTTAAACCACCACGCTTACCTTGTCGCTTGCAACCTTCCCGGCGCCCACTTGGTCTTGTTAGTTTTACTGCTAATTGCTCGGAGAACACACGTTGTTTCACTATGTTGAAACAACCGAACACCACAGAAACCACACACGCTGCGAAAAATTCACTCAAGAATTGCTTCGCTCGATGCAAGAAACTCCGTAGCACCCGTGCAGATCTTGAGTAGAAACTTCTTATTTTACATCCTGGCACACAAATTACGCGCAAGAGATGAATAAATCTTTCTCCTACGCGAAAAAGTTAACGGTCACAAAAAGAACACGACCGTCCGTCGCCATCTTGAAACCGGAAGCGTTAAGTAATTTAATTTTATCAACATTTTTAGATTCAGACAGTTTATTAACTTTTTTCGCTTCACTTAGAATGGCATGTAAAAAGAGAAGGAATGACAATTGCTTTTCCACTGTACATTCCATATAGTATTTCAACTGTGTAACACTTTTCACTTTGTCTTGTTATTTCGATGTGTGTCTTCAACTCCAACCATTGATTCACAATCATTTCAACAGCTGGCTGAATTGATAACCATTTAGTTTTGCAACACAACAGAATTTTCAGTGGTGAGGAACTACAATTTAATGCGTTATATAAATGATTGTATCGCTGTTGTCTGACAGGTGATTTCAAGTACCAGTTATGTGTTTCAGCAATAAGGAATTCCAAATTCCTTGGTAAACATTCCGAGGCGTCATGCGACAATGCTAGCTGCAAGGAATGACACGCACATTTTACGAGGATTAAAAATTGAATATCTTCCTTCAATTTTGCATAAACGCAATAGTTGATACCAACCACTACCGAGGCATTATAAGTACCAATTGCAGCCAAATTCTTCAAGTTAAAATTTTTACTGACCAGAAGTTGCTTATGTGCTTGAACTATACTTTCTGCATTACACTTTTTCATGTGAATTAGTCCAAGAAATATAGAAACTACTTTGTCTTTGCTGTTGTTATAATATTTAACACATACACCAAGCACTTTCAAAACCGAAATGTCATTTGATTCGTATAATAATAAACTATATTTATTTGCATAAATATCACTGATCAAAGCATCTTCATTGTGAGAAAACAAAGTACTTATTATAATATATGTACACTTGCTGCTATGCATTTTTAGTGATAAAAATAAGCATAAATAGTGTTTTCAAACACATCAATCAAATGGTCACAGTTGGCAATTGCACAATGGCAACTTAACAACATTGCGACAGATCCTTCAACTCTTGATGATTCATTAATCTGTGTAGTTCTGAAAACAGATGTCAACGGTGTAATATACCTGAATGGCACTGCATTTCTATGTTTTTTAGTCTCTGCATGTTTCTTCAAGTCTTGTATTTTCGCATTCATTTAGCACTTGCAGTACTTACAACGAGCTTTACTCGCATCTCCATGAACTGCCATCACCCAGTCTTTAATTATATCATCCTGCAGCCACACTTTCCGAAATTTGTTTTCATATTGCTTTACTTTTGGTATGTTGAAAGATTTGTTCTAAGTGGAAGACACATATGAGTGTGAGCAATTATTAAAAACAAAAATCACACGAAAAAGAATCACAAAATCGGCATCACAGCAATAATTCACAACACAGTGAGTTTACAATTCAAATAATGTTACTATGATTTATTTCTGTCAACAATGGTGACACAATGAAATAAATTAAACGACGACTATCAATTGCTCTTCAAAGACTAAAACAAATTAATAAATTATGGAGAGGGACAGATAAGAAAGTTGTAAACATAAACAGTGCATATTGCAATGTTGTCAGACACATCCCATATCCACCCTCACATCCCGCAGCCACCCACCCATCCCACAGCCACCCACACACCCCCCACCCACAATACCTCCCCCAGCCAACCACACATACCTCCACGCACTCACACAGACCTAGGCAAAAATACATGCCGCCACCCACCCACTGATCCCCCACCCACACATACATCTCCCACCCATCCCATAACCAACACGCACACACCCAACCACATATTTTCCACCACAAACCCAGAACCACCCAGCAAAACACACATCACAAAACCACACATACCCCCGCCAACCCACACATCCCGCACCTATCCTCGCATACATCCCGCACCCTCACAAGTTTCCCCACTCACCCACACACACATCAGCCAACCTACACCCACTCACCCACCCAATATCTGCCACCTCTCAACTACACATTCCCCACCTATACACACATCCCCACCCACAAACACATCTCCCCAACTTCCCACAATATTCCCCACCCATAAACACCCCAAAATACACACCTGCCACCCATTCACACCCCACCACCCACATATATCCCACCCACACACATCCGCCGCGCACACACATCTTCCTACAAACACACACATCCCCCACACATACACCCATCTCTCACACAACAAGTAACTCATAGTACCCATCAGCGGTGCTGAAGTCTAACCATGGTCGAACTTCCGGTTTATAAGGAATCTGATAATATTCCTTGCTGAGATCTATTCTAGTGAAGAAATTGGCCTTTTTGAGACTTGTGAAGATCTGATTCTGATCAGGTAAAGTTTCTGCCTTGAGCTGTCGATAATCGATGCAAACTCGATGTTCTCCACTTGGCTTCCTCAACAATATTACATTAGCACTATATAGTGACTCAGATGGTGAGATAATTCCTGATGAGAGCATTTGCTGAATTTCTTTCCTCAAAGTATTTTGCTTGGCATAAGTAAATTGTTAGATCTTGACTCGCACAGCTGTAGAATCATTCAACTTCATGCCAAATTCCACTATATCAGTATGCCCTGGCTTTTCTGTAAGTACTTCTGCTTAATTTGCTAAAAGATCACGAATCTGCTTCTCCTGATTCTTTGTTAGGTTGGGATTGATATCCACATACTGAAAAGTTTCTTTAGCTTGCAGCGGGTACTCCACTCCCATTGTCGTTCCATGGTCCACTTCCGTGGCCACTGCCAAAGCAATCAGATGTGCTGTTTCGGTGATCGAAGACCTTCATTATATTTCCTCAAAAGGTTGATGTGAAAAATCTTCAACTTGCCTTTGATGGACATCTTGTAGTTTGTTCGAGAAATTTTCTCCATCACTACATATGGTCCCTTCCATCCGATTTACAACTTATTCTGACTGGACGAAAGTAATAACAGCACTTTCTCGCGCACCTCCAACTTTGCTTTTCTATTGAAATAGCGATCACTTCTCCATCCGGCTTGACGTAGATTGACAGACGCCTGTCTCCAACCATGTTGTGGACGTTCTTTTAACTCAGCTACGTATGTGGATGCAGTAACAACTGTATCATCTTCCTGGTCATCAGTCCAGATTCGAAGTAAAGCCTCAAGTGGTTTCTTAATTAGACGTCCAAACAACAAAGTTGCTAGCGCGATTCCAGTCGAGTGGTGGGGTAATTCCCACTACGCAAGTAAAGCACGCCCGGACTCCCTTTGGCATATCATCGGCGCCCGGTGCGATACGACGACCGACAAGGACATAGCGTGGTAAAAGAGCAGGCGCACGCAGAACGCGGTTAAAATGTTGCAGATTGTGCATCGCACACGTTCGAGTACTGTACTGGAACTGTGAAACATTTAGTCAATGCTGACCCATTCTTGAAAATTTACTCTACGGAAACGATTTTGTGGTCTTACAAGAAACAGCTCAGCGACGGAACAGTCAATGTCATGAAGTTTCAGGGCTTCTTTAACAGGCAACACTTCGGTCAGACCATTCTGGTCTGCGGCAACATACTGGTGTCTGAGATCAATATGTCTACATGGAATAGTGATGCACTGCAAGTGCAGGCATTAAGAATAATTACGCCCGTGCAGCTTGTAATCGTGAACGTTTATGCGCGTAATGGGAGTTTCGACGTACAATAATGGCAGAGTTTGTTTGATATGGATGAACGGCATATCATCTACTGTGGAGATTTCAATGCAAGAGGCAGTCAATGGGGAAATAGCATCATCAATAGACAGGGAGAAGATCTGGAGGATGCCCTGGCATCTGCTGCCCTAGTCTGTCTGAATGATGGGAATGTCACTAGAATGGCCACTCGACGAGGTGATTCTGACAGCGTCATTAACTTGGCCCTGATGTCGGTGGGGCACACTGGGAAACCACGACGGTGACCATTACCATTGTGTCATCCTGATCGAGAAAGATAGGCCCAAGAGTCAATGAAACAAGACAAATGCCTTTCCGTATGACAACACTGGTCAAGACGCCATAAGCAAAATCAGAAGAAGATAACTAACTTCCTCCCACAGGAGACAAGAAAGATGGTTGCAGCCACCATGGTGGAATGGAGAGGTCTAGAAGGCATGGCTGGGAAAGAGGCAGGCTGCCAAAGAATGGCTAAAAAGGCTAACATGCCACATGGCGAGTTAGCGAACTTGAAGACTGAGGTCCATAGGACGATAACTTTATTCAAATCCTGCGCAAAACAGGCTGTAAAAAGACCCCCGGGGCTTGGACAGGTATGTTACTAATAGTTATATCCCCAGCCTTTGGTCCGGCCACCCCAATAGGACTTTCAGTCTCCAAGGCCCCCCAACAAGCCGGGAAAGCTGACCTTCCCTTCCAACCTACGGAATCCTACCCACAAGGGGCTCGGACAAGACAACAGTCATACTTATACTCAAAGTCATGGTCAACAAAGCAAAAATTTAATTTCATAATACATCAAACTGAACTCAGAGAGGGATGGCTGAAAAACCTGGATAGAAGACAACATATGTACAACGCTGACTGAGAGCGGTAAGAAGATTTATAGGTGATCAGTCATCACATAGCATGTGATTTCTGTTCGTGCCGTCGTCCCGTCATGACTAACCACTCACCCGATGAATCTCCGGTGCACAGGAACTCCAAGTCGTAGACCTCTCCAGCTCCTTCCACGGTGAGTATGATATTGGACTGGTCAGGCGTATGTCTGATACCTGACTAGCACTTCAACAAGTTTCGCTGGTCATCCTTCGAAGACGGAATCATTCACAGCAGATTTCGCACTACTGATGAAATATGGGCGTCCCTAAGGTTCTAGGTGTTCCAATTTGATGGAAAGTTTGGTTTGTTTTGCGTATCCTTTTACAGGACTTAGCTGTCAACAGCAGCATCTTTCAGCTGTCTGTTGATCTCTTGGCAAGATTACGCTCAGTAGTTTGTGATGGAAAGTACTGCTGTAAATATAAGAGCCTGGTTGCTCTTCGGCACCCCAAAGTCAATTGGAAGAACTATTCCGCAACATAAGACTGGAGCGTTGGCTCCATTCACCAACACTGTCACTGTTCAATAACTCCAACTTTGGAATGTAATGACTCAGCGCCTTAGCACTGTCACTATTCAACACCACCACTTTAGGAGTATAATGATTCAGCACCTTACTAATGTCATAAGTCAACAACACCAACTAAAGAGTGTGATGACTCAGCAGACTAGCATTATCACTGTTCATCAACAGCACATATGAATGTGGTAGCTCCTTACCCCAACATGGATATTCCTCAGATGCGCATGAAAATAGCAGACTACTGTAGCATCAAGTTCATGGTTTCGGAAAGGTGCACCAATGTAGACCCACCTTAAAGTTGGATATATAGACACTGAACCTCACTAAGAACCGGCTGGGTATGTAACATATTTAAATTTGCCATAGTAGTTGCTCTTTGGACCCATTAGGGATACACAAAGTGGAGAGTGGAAAAGAAGAAGTAACAAAGACATTTATGATCTGTTTAAGTATCCGCTAATCACTGGTATCATGAAGGCTAATATACTACAATGGCTGGGGCATATAGAAAGAATGGAAGGTAATAGGGAAACAAAACTCGCTTACAATCAGGTAATAAATGACCGTAGACCCCGAGGTAGACCAAGAAGGCGGTGGAGAGATAATACATGTACAGACCTACAAGCGCTTGGAATCAACGACTGGCAAGAGAAGGTCCACCAGAGAGACGAATGGAGACGGATTGTATTTGCAGCAAAGAACATCAATGGCTCGGAACGCTGAAGAAAAAGAAGAAGAAAAAGAATAGTAGTTGCTCGTTCACAAAAGTTCACTTTATCCAAATCAACTTGAATAAATGTCATCAACTCTACACATATTTATCGAGGCTTACCTCAGAGTCTTCATAGAAATCCACCAGTAACCTTTCCGGTGTGAATCAGGAGACGCATTAGTCCTAGTCCTCATCTGGATCTGTTGACCAAATCTTCATCAGACTCGTAGCGGTTGTCTTAGCTTAGACACACCATGAACTTCCTAAAATTCATGTTTCTCATATGTGTTGACTCTGAGAGATTCATGTGACTGCTCCCAGTATTGCCCCAAAACATCACATTGATTGGCACTGGAACGAGCTGGTCCAATGAGTTCATGGTAAAACTCTAGAATCTCCATCGTATAAACAGATCCTGAAACAAGGAGGTCGGTGAGAGTATTCGGCTACAACTACGACTAACATGCACATCAACAACATCACATGCATCAGTACATAATATCATAACACAATGATATAATAGATCATCAACATAGTAGATCATCTCTCCTAACAAACAGGTTCAGGCATGAGAGTGCATTAGTGAGCAAGTAGACAGTCAAGTAACTATTCTGGGCAACATCTGGCCCGATCGCACCAGAGTAGTCTGTTTGACTCTGTTATAGGATCCTACTACCTGGTGTTATTATATTCCTCCGTTTCTCCTCCTACAACAACCTAGAATACACCTACTTATCTTTCAGTGTAGAGTTTTAATTATCTGGGAGGTGTCCAGCCTGGAATTTCCCCCTCATCAATATAACTCAACAATTTATTAATTATTTAACCCATTAACTAATTAATTACATCATAATTCATTAAAAACTTCACAGCATTAATAAATTAAATTATCATTCGTTAATAATTCAACAGCATTAACAAAATAATACATCAAGCAAATGCTTGTGTCCTAGGATCTCTGTCCCAGAACAGGTTTGACCTTTCTTAGTTGATCTTGTCTCCTGAGGGTCAAGTCTTGGCAGGTTTATTACAGGTTTGGTGGCAATCCACCTAGTAGTCTTTCCCGCAGAGTAGCTGCGGCAAAAGAGTACATTGCTTCCGTGGCGATGTAGACCACGTCATTCGATTAGAATAGCACCCAGCACCTCATCCCATAAATCTCCAGACCTCCCGTAAGTGTGGATCAAGGCCCTCAGATGCAACCCCCTTCCCCTAGTAGATGGTTTCCCCCACTAACCGGGTCGGTTTTACAAAAGAGAAGAGAAGTAGAGTTATTCATCAAACGTTCCGCTCGTATTTACAACGTGTCATATCACTCTCAGTCGGACATGCAAAACAAACAAGTAGTGACAGCACAATTCCACACGTAATTCATAACTACCACAATCAGGTAACTACAAAGCATTCCATCATAGAGGTATAACATCACTGTCCCCTTCACATAGTAACAACTTCACTACACGTCCTGATGGAAATAACATAACACCTTGCTTCTAGGAATTCACAGAACACCATCTATCTAATGCATAATTTACATCGCTATCTAACTAAGCAAAGAACACATCACTCGCGTGCTAAGGCCGATACTCATCACTAGCAATGCAATTAATATCACACAGCCTAACTAGTGTCAATGATTCCACACAGCCCTAACTATTCGGTCAATAACAAGCAGGTTAATACAGTTGTAAAGCATACCGTTATTACATTGCCCAAAGCACACTCACAAGTAGCAGTGGTAAAATTATAGTAAATATACTGCACTAACAATCAATGTGAATATTATCAACATCGCAACGTTAGTCGTATTTCCTACAATAACGCCTGTCGCAAAGAACTCAGCATGTATTTCTAACTATACATGTTTAATGTGTCAGCGCGACAAACACCTGTATTCACAGTAGGCCTCTGACCTAGATAGTCACTAGCCGATCAATACAGAATACAATACGTATTCAGTCGGTCGGGCAGAAAACAATCGTGTCTCGCAACAATCATTTACGGGGCCGACACTTTGTTAAGGACAGATTCTACGTAATTATATATGTACCTTTAGTCCAGAGTCACGGCAATTATAGAGCATCAGTGCCACGCCGTGGCAAGCGTTGTAGAGACATCAGTTCTCCATAATCTTGAAATTGGGACCGCATTCGTTGACAGATGGCTGGCGACTGAAACCAAATGAGTTATTGCGTGAAGTTTCGAATCCTCCTCGACCCCTGATCATCTCAGGTTCCACTGAGAATCCCATCTCCCCGTGATACCTATGTGAAGTGATGTCTTGCGTGACTGCCAACATCACGTCCACTCTCCAGATTTTTCTTTCTTGAATAATCTAGAAATCTCTCCAAAAGATGGAAACAGCCGGGGTTTCCCCAAGCTACTTTAAGATCAGCCGGGTGCTCCCTCGTTTAGTTACTCCGTAAAGGATTTTCAGCCGAGTGAAGGCATGTGACCTGGATGGTTTTGTCACACAGGCCGAGGCCAAGACATGGGACGAGTTCTGCATGCAGATGTGCTCCTAGCGATCTGACGACATTTTGGCGGCTCCATAAGAGCATGAACGGTGCTGCATAACATAGGGATATTCCAGATTTTCAAGGCACAGACCTCACTTGGGAAAAGTCGGATGCGGAAAAAGATAATTCCTTTCTTGCATGCTACATAGAGCAGACTGACCATAAAGACGAGCCCGCCAGACAGAGGACAACAACGACACTAGCTAAGTTGCGCGAGGGGGTCGGGACAGACGAATAATGCATAATCACAGCTGAGACAATACGTTCAATGCTCAAGAAATCACTTAACACCGCCCCACGCCCAGAAGGCATGCGATATGGCGACTTACTGGTGATGCAGGTGATGACATGGAAGAACAGACAAGCGAATTGAACACCAGTATCCATGCGGTTCAGATCAAAGAAGAATGGCTACACAGCTACTTGCTGCCGCTGCCAAAACCGAACAAAGACCATTCCAAGATAAGCGGCTACAGAATCATTATGATGCAGAGCACTGCTGGAAAACCACTGGAGAAAATTGTAGTAAACAGACTTGCTTGTGACTTGGAACAACTTAGCTGCTTCCCGCCCTCACTTGGAGGATACAGACGTAACAAAGAGTCATGGCTGAATTCGGCAGTCTTTGCTCAAGATGTTTACGAAGGATTTCAGGTCAGAGAAGAGACATGTGCGGCCGCCATAAGCTTAGAGGACGCATATAATAGAGTATCCTTCGAGCACATAATGCAAATCCTCCTCAGACTAAAATTGTACACTTACCTTGTACGATGGATAGTTGCAGACCTGCTCCAAAGGAAGATGGTGCTAAGATGTGGGAGTTAGTCTTATGAGCTGATAACGATACGTCCAGGATTGCCACAGGGTTCAACACTGTCACCAGTACTATTCAACGTGTATACGGTGCCGATAACTGAGCAACAGTTTGACGGGAGGGGTAGGACTCACATTCTCGTGTATCGACAGGGTCGAGACAGACAGGCGGTTGTCAGTTATATGCAGGGCGAACTAGATCGAATTTCCTCATGGTGTGCTAATGCCAGTGCCCCTGTCAACACTGCAAAGGCATCGATTACATGGTTCTCCCTAACAACAATATTGTGAACACAAACCTACCGACAGTGAGAATGGATGGGAGCATTTTGAGTAGAACCCAGTCGATGACCTATCTTGGCATGAGGCTTGATCGCAGTCAGTCTTTCAGAAATCATGTCAATTATGTCATAACGAAGGCTCGAAAAGGTTTTTCAGCAATGAGAGTCATGACGACTGCTAATATCACGCAAAGACTGTTAATACTTCTGTTCCAAGCACTGGTACTTTCATCCATCGAATGGCCATCCTCACTGTCAGCCCTACACAGATTGGAAGACTTGAAAAGGTACAAAACGAAGCCATGCGCATCATTTTGGGCCGCACGAGAGACACCAGCTGTATAGCAATGAGATACCTCCTTGATATCCTGACAATGAACCACAGGATGACGATCTGGAGAGCTCATGCATACTTAAAAATAAGTGCAGATGAGCGGCACCCTCTGCATGACGCTATATTCAGAGAAAAGGGTGACAGGCTAAAGAGGGGCAAATCATGGATGGGTCGGGCGGAAGATGTCGTCAGACAGGTCTGCAGTCTTACCAGTATCAACCCCGGCAAGGAATGGGTGCCGGTGCCTCCAGCTTTTAAGTGCACTTTCTCCTGCATTATCACACTCGACAGACGGTGCAGAGAGCAGAACCCCGCCGCTGTCAATGCTGAGGTTAACGCGCTCATCTATGAACACTCAGATAGCCCCGAAGTGCTTATATATACTGAAGGATCTTTTGTAAAGCAGCAGAGAAGTGCATGGGCATTTACAGCCCGTTCAGCAGGCCGAACCGTTCAAAAATCCAGTGGTGCCCACTCTATGACCACGAGCAGCATGACGATGGAGGTGATGGCAGTTACACAGGCTTTCATATGGCTGGAATCACAGCATTATACCAACGTGTGTGTACTAAGTGATTCAATGAGCATGATTCAGAAGGTCGAAGCTGGATCTGTACGTAGACAGTGGACTGAATCGCTGCGGAAGTCTGTTGTCCGTAAAGTCACCTTCATCTTCGTCCCGGGACATGCGGGTGTCGAGGGAATGAACGAACTGATAAACCGACTAGCTCTGCACCCGCTGCAGATGGCCAGCCCATGGATCGTACCGATGTTATTAACGTGCTTAAAGATATGTCGAGAAAAGAGGATTTTGACGTCAGTGAATCTACATCACTTCTAGGATGAAAGACTTGGGAGTAACAGTTGGCACGACCAGACACGAGAGGTACATCGGGAAAACGAGGTGCTTCGTCAACCAACACAGAACTGGCACTATTAGCCACCGGACGCTGACGCATATTCTGGGTGGGGGGGGGGGGGGAGGCGAGGATCTGGGCACTTATGGACCTGTCCGGGGTGTATTAAAGATACCCCAACTGATAACTGAAAGTAAAGCTGCCGGTAAGTACGAATTCCATTCCTCCGATTACTCCTGAGAAAGTTTCCTCAAGATATTTATAAGGGATCCGTTCCACTGTTCAACAGTTCCGTTCGAAACCGCGTGAAACGGTGAACTATAGATATGGCGAGACTGGAAAAGATTGAATACCTCTTCCATAAGCTTTCCTCGGAATTGTGATCCATTATCTGTTAGAATTCTAAGTGGAAATCCCAATCGAGTCAAAGTACAAAGTAATGCTTCGGCGAGGTGCTTAGAATCACTTGAATGCAAGGGAACAGCCTTGACCCACAAGGAGCAGGCTCCACAAGCTTGAGTATAAATCAATTCCTTCTCTTCGTTCTGTTGAGAGGTTCGATAATGTCTACAGCCACCTTTTAAAAGTGTGTTTCAGTGAATGGCATTTTACCCAATGTTTTTGGCACTGCCCAGTGCTTTGGAGGGTCCTTCTGGCAATGTGGGCGTGATTTAACAAACCGAAGGATGTCAGCATTCATACCTGGTCAAAAGTAATGAGTAAAAATCCTCTGAGTGGTAGCATTGGTTCCCATATGAATATATGGTGAATTTTCTATTCACCAGAATAGTGGATCAGCTCCGTGTTCCTATCTTGACCATGCCATGCGGCCAAGCCATCCTGATATTTGCTTCTCGGTCTTCCCCTTGGTCTCTTCCCTTCGATCTTGCCAGTTGTCACCAAGTTCTCCAGGTCAATTCCTCTCATAACATGCCCAAAAAATTTAGATTGTCTACGTCTAATGTCTCTAATCAGTTTACGATCTTCATTTGTTTCTTGAAAGACTTGTTTATTGGTTTTTCTGTCTATGGTATTCTTTGCATTTTCCTCAGAAACCACATTTCCACGGCCATCGGCTGTTTTTCAGCTTGATTTTTTTTATTGTCCACGCTTCACATCCATACAAAAGTATAGGTTCTACGTAGCACTTCAACACTCTTTTTCTCGTTTCAATTGATATCTTTTTATTGGTCAGTATGCTTTTCATCTTGCAAAAGGCTACCTTCGCAATGGCAATTCTTGTTCTAACCTCTTCAAAGGATCTCCCATCAGATGTTACGACTGTGCCGAAATAACTGTATCGATTCACTTGCTTAAGAATATGCCCATTTACTTGTATGTCACATTGTGGAATATCCTTCTTCCCAGTGACGACCATAATCTGCGTCTTCTTAATATTCAGTTCTAACCCTAGTTGTTCACTATTCGCAACAGCTGCAACTACTATTGTTCATTCTCTGCAATCAAGACTGTATCATCTGCATATCTAATGTTATTGATATATCGTCTTCAATGTTGATTCCTTCCATATCCTCTATATTCTGAAATCTTCACCCCCGGGGAAAAAATCCCTATATTGTGGGTAAAATTTAGTGGGTTCAAAAACTAATGGAAAACTCTCGATGCAAGAGGTTCCCCTTAGATTAACAAAATTTTTGCGATGAGCAACAAGTGTGATCAAATCCCCTGGGTTCGAATCCCAATACAGTCCCCACAGAATTTGAGGTGGTCAGGGTGATTGTAATGAAAATCAACAAGATGCACACCCCCAACGAAGGGTGATAGATCAAGTTTAGCAATTTTAATAGTGTGGTTCCACCATTGTGAGGTGGTGTAGAAAGATATTGACTCTGGAGATCTAGGGCAATCCAGGATATAGAAAGTTTCCACACTAAAAGTTTTGCCCATCTGAAGAGAACCAGAAATGGCTCTGAAAACCACAAGTGAGAAACTAGACAAACATGGTTAAGTCCTACACTGATAATTGACACTGGTCTGTTAAGCTGTCAACAACTCATGTTTCAGGCATCATCGGATTACTTCTCCCACACCATACAAGAAACTTGCAAGTCGTGTGCGAGGAATGAAATGGTACATTTTATTGCCGTTGGCTCTTTACAATTGCAAAATAGTCGCTATCTAATCACACATAAAGTCACAATATTCTCTATCACTAGTTTTCCTAAACCCTATAGCTAATCTCTATCTACTAGGCTATACGAAAACTATCTCTATTCTACACGATGTGAACACTACAACGTCAGTCCCCAGTCTGACTTCCTTCACTCGCGTCGCTACACGCCACGCGGAAGGACCTTCATGCGTCCTTCGGCTCTTTGCGTGCTAGGTCAGTTAGCACGCTTCTATTAGCTGTCTTTGGTTGAGTGGCAATCGTGGCGATCACGCAGGCGTGATTCTGTCGTGACCAGTAGTGCTAACTATCTGGTCAACGCCTCCGTGTGAGGACTAGTTAATAGTCCCCCTTTTCTATCATCTATCCTGCCCTGATCCCGGGCACTATGTTCCCTCTAATCTATCTGAGGTTGACCCCACGTCCCGGTGGTGTTCTATCATGAGGCAGGCTTCCTGCCTCCTGTTTCAGTCTTTGACACACACCCTCCCCTCCTGTGTTGCGTCATCAACTTTGACTCATTGGTTGTGACGCAAGAGGTTTCTAAAAAATTAGTGTGTCTAATTTTTGTCAAAGACTGTAGATAACCTGGCTTTGGGCTACTCAATAGACCTACTGACTAATGTCACAATGTAGCATCACTTTACTTGGCTACTGGCAATCGCCACAAACTTGTCTGGTTGGCGTGAGCCCTCTTCTCAATCGCAATATTATATTAATTAGAGGTATGTCTGAATCGGACCGTTGTCTTATAAGACCTGCCCTCAAATAGTAAATTAACTCACTACCCATACAAAGTTGACTTTCTTAGGGTCAACACATGAATTGCTTCATGTCCCCCATATAATATTAAACAACCATTACACAAGCTGTGAGCGACAGGCTTTACCTATCTCGCTTCCGCGTGTAAAGTCATATTTCACTGTTAAGTTAGTTTTTTCGTTGTCTATTATGTCCCCTGACCCGGAGTTATCTCCCTTTGATCTATTAAAAGTGTATGCAATTTATATGTTTGTTTTTCTGGTTGTTTGTGTGTTTGGATGTAATTAAACGTATAATCTACCCTCTAACATGTGTATCTAACTATCATGTGTATGTAAGTTAGTTTTTCAAGTGCCATAATTCATTTAACTGTGGTCACAAACATGTGTATAATACAAATCTGTGACTACGTTTCTGTCTTATGAGACTCAAAATACTTTCACTAAGATCCTAAACTAAACTACACAAAATACATTCATTACAACACATTTTCAACATTGAAACCAACATTTGACGGCAACAAAAATAAAAAGTCCTGTTGAGCGGCAGAAAAAATCCGCTGACTGTTCTCACTCTCTCCTGTATATTTTACATTTGCTCTTACTTTCACACTTCTGTCACACATCTTTAACCTTCCCTTATGTCACACTTCTTTTAACCTCACTATTGGGACACATCTTGTACCCTCATTTCTGTCACACATCTTTCATCCTCATTTCTGTCACTCTTCTTTTACCCTCACTATTGGAACACATCTGTTACCCTCATTTCTGTCACACCTCTTTTACCCTCACTTTTGTCACACATCTGTTACCCTCATTTCTGTCACACATCTTTCATCCTCATTTCTGTCACACTTCTTTCATCCTCATTTCTGTCACACATCTTTCACCCTCATTTCTGTCACACTTCTTTCATCCTCATTTCTGTCACACATCTTTCACCCTCACCTTTGTCACACCTCTTTTACCTTCATTTCTGTCACATAACTTTCACTCTCATTTTTGTCACGCATCTTTTACCCTCATAGTTATTTAAAAACCTTGGAGTGACACTGTACAAGTTTGGCTCAGTTTGACAGAGTTGAGCCTAATGACTGTGCATCAACCGTTGCACACGTCAAGTATTTACATGTAAGAAAAAAGGGTTAATGGTTTGTACCCTGGTATTATTAACCACTCTATTCTACTGAAATATTACTCTAAATACTGACATACTAATACTAGTTCTATAAATATACATTTAATGCGTTGCCTATTTTAATCTATCTGTCACATTAATCCTAAAATAAGCTTACATTACTCCTAATATTTATCTAATTTAAGGGATATAATTTACCTATGTGAAATGAAATTGATGTGAGATGAGTTATGTCCCTTTGTGAAATGGGTAATGTGAAATATAATCAGTTACGTCCCTTTCTAAAATGGTTGATGTGAAATATAACATATTCTAACTAATGTTTTTAAATAAAACAAACTATATGATTGATATTCTTATTCTATATGGTGTAAATGATGTATCTTTAAGTGTATAATATTTCTATTCTATTATGGTGTAACCTAATCATGCTACTAAATGATAACGTTTGTTAAATGGATTGGTTAAGATGGAATGAAATCAAATGAAATGAAACAAAGTGAAATATAATAAACTGAATGATACTATTCATATCTAAACTTCTTATAATTAGTTGTCATGTTTACATTACCATCCTAATCTGCTTTTAAAGCTAAATAAATATGTAAATTAATATTCTATCTACCAAAAAAAAAAAAAATGAAAAATATTATATTGTCTAACTCTAAATATAAATTAAAATGACATAATCTATCTATATTTTATCACTATATTAAAACATTATGATACATATCACATTAAGTTTATATATACATGGTCTATAAATACCTCAGGTTAGTCGTTGCCATTAATGTTCAGAAACATGCTTTCATTGGCATAATATCTATACAATTGTTCTGGGTATTTGAAATTCATTACACAGTCATATTTGTTCTATGGGTATTGCACCTGTAGAGTTCGTTTGTAAAGTAGACTACTGTTTTCGTGTCTGTATGTATATAATCATCTGACACTGTTTTTCTCTGTTTAAGACAACTAATTCACTGGAACATATATGGAGCTTAGCAAGTGTAACAGTGTACAGAGACTAACAAGACGTGAGTTCAATTTCAAATATCGTTTATTATCTTGATGGTGACAACATGGCTCCTTCTTCCTCTGAGCCGGGATGTAAACTGCCCTTCCCAACACAATACGTCACGATTGAGCATCTCTCACCCTTTCACTCTTGATGCTCAATCGTGCTATATCTATTTCCCACTAGATCCTAATAATACCCCAGTACTCTATTACTGTTACACCTCCCCATGTTACTTAAAGAATTTTTCCTATAAAAGGAAAAAATCTTTACTCCTAATCCCCTTACTCTATTCCTTCTTTTTCTCTATCTCTCACAGTTCCTCTAATCTTCCCCAAACCAACTCCCCTTAAGTAAATACTCTATTTCTTTAACTCTTCCCCTGCTATATATATATATATCAACCCACTTCTTCTTCGTTTCTGGCTCTTCAAACAACTATAACATATTTACATATCTTTAATAACAATTCAATATCAACTTTATAAAATACATTATAACACATCTTCTTAAATATTACTTTTCCACTTCATAAGCATTCCGCTTACTATTTCAAACGCTGATACCATTCTCCCCTTTCGACTAACTTGAAATCACTTTCACACGATAGAAAGATAAAGAATCGGTGGCCACCGGCATTTAAAAGAAGCAGTAGAACTCTTCCACACAAAGACCACACTCAGCTAAAAATCACACACCCCCTTTACCAAACCATACTCCTTTACCCTCCTATGTCATTTGAGACTTTATGTAATAAAGTCTAAAACCACACTCACCTAAATCACACACCTTTACCACTCATTATGGTAAACGTTTACGCTGCTACCTACAGCATCAAATACCAACCATTAAAAATATTCTTCACTTCTAAGTGTCTATATATTACAGACACTACCTTATCTCAATCTCACATTGTAATGTTAACCACAAAACACATCCCGAGGACACAATTAAAAAGGTCTATTATCCCTTAAGACCTCCTCCAACCTTACAGACATCACCTCTCATAACCACATCACCTCGTATAACTAATCTTCTCCTATACCTCAGTTAAAAATTATCTCTTAATGTCCATTTCTTATGGGTATATCTACTAAAACCTCCACTTATGCCGTTATCTACAGCAACTTAGTAACTTCGAAATCTCCCCTTAAATGTCTATTTATTATAGACACCAGTAACTTCGGAATGTTAACCATTTAACACAACATCGTAATCTGACCATTATATACCCTACTCCAGCAACCCACTTATTATTCTATCTCTGAAGCTTAATACACCCAAAGGGATAAACATTTACATCCTGCCCAGGCCATGTAAGCCAATGCCTCTCTAACATCTTCCACCTCTCAATTCATAATTCGTGCCGTAACCCACAGCAGCAAAAAATAACCACTCATGTCTGTGACTGCTTGCAATCAACTTTATCTCAGTCCCTTTCTTACGGACCTACAAACACCCCAAGTCACTATGTCTCCCCTATGTTCATTTCTCATCAACACACTTACACCCCTTTATTATTGTACTGTTATCCACAGTGTCTAGTTAAACATGGATCCAATTCATGTTTACTCTCTGGGGTAATTTTCTTATTCTTCTATAACCTAGCATTCTCGTGTATATCATGACTCTTCTGACCTCTCGGAAACTATGTTTATAACTTTCCCTCATTTACTCTACTTCTGTATTCATTAATCTTTTCTTCTCCCATGTGGCTTCCAATCCTATATTTTTTTCTAATTAATGCTGACTTTATTGTATCTCTAAACTTTCCCATAACCACTTTACTTGTGTAGTAAGCTCGTCCCCTGTTTCCAACACTTCATAACCATATTAACCTCTCTACGCTGATTATCACAGCAACAAAATACCCATGAACTTATTCTTCACAAAGAGAATGTGTCTCTTTATTAGCTCTCAGTAGTTTTATTAACTCTTTTCTGAACGAAGGATCCCAAATAAATGTCTCTCTTCTAGCCCCCAGTAGTTTATTACTATTTTCTAAACGAAGGATCCCAAATAAATGTCTCTCTTCTAGTCCCCAGTAGTTTATTACTATTTTCTGAACGAAGGACTAAAATAAAGCCCATGTATTGTCTTTATTCTAGACAAAACCCTGTAACTTAAACATAACTTAACTAACTACTATTTAACATACAAAACAGCGAAATAAAATCACAACAGAACATCATACCCCCCCCCCCCCACATTTTTATAACATCATTTATGTTTCCCCTCATGTCAATTAAAGGTGATGGTGATGAAGATGGTGATGATGATGGTGATGAAGATGGTTAAAATAATACAACATACATCCTAATCTATTGTTACCTAATACTACTGGTCTCTTTTACGGACCAGTAGTTTGTATTCAAAAGTTTACGAACACAATAATCCTATTCTAAAATAATAACAATCATTTTACAGGACCAAATCAAGCAAAAAAAACATATTATATATGAGGCATTAAAACTCACCATAAAACAATTGTCTTCTCTCTAAAGAGAAGGTTTTTTAAAAAATACAACTCCCTTCAAATTACTACATATACTCTCATTCCGTCATTCAACTTCCATAATTTCCTTCCAACGTCAGATATTCTAACGAACAGACATCACAATCCTCCAACCATGTTTCGCATACTCTATGTTCTACGTTTTATCAACCACTCTTCACATATTCACACGGACACACAACCTCGCTCTCATCTCACGACCACTCGCATCGCGACAACCTAACGTGTCTATACTATTACTACAAAGACAATTTAGACGCCAATTCAACATTCCAGCAATCACTCAGCACAATCTAAGCGTATTGATCTCCTCCACACACATTGACACAAGATATATCAGCGCAACCATTACATTTTATCTATGTATTCCACTTAAGTGACGTTATCACAGCTCTATCCTGCTTTACTCATCACGACGAACACCTGTTTGACTACAGTTATACTCACGTATGAACAACGCATAACCAGACGAATTTCTCCACAGGACTTTCACAATTCACTTCTTCCTTATTTCTACTTTACTCAATCATTCACTCCCATACGAAGGTCAGACGCTGCCACTCGCAACTTATATCGCTTTCACAGCACTATCTACTATCTTTTCAAAACAAACTTCATTCCGCTTTCTATATTACTCCACACAACAACTTTCTCAGACTTAATCAACTCTTCCTTCTCCACAAGTACGACGTAACTCGTATTCTTCAAGTATCAACTTCTACAGTCTTTTACTCTTAATACTCTTCGCGTTCAACTGACTATTTTACTCACAGGATACTTAATTCCTCCTCAACCTATTTCTCCTCACCAGACATTCTCGGTTCAGCTGTCATACAATACTATTCTTTCTTCTCAAACCAACAAGCAAAACTATCTCAGACATCACGTCATAGCTCTGAGTCAAACCATTTATCTCTCACCCTCTACTAATTCTGTGCACACCATTTATACATCACTCAACGTGATTAACTCTCTGTACCTATCCCATCCGGACAAACTTATTTTATCTAGTTTACTCTCCCTACACCGAAATCAAAAACCAGATATCCTGTACTACGTATCCACGTAAAATATCAACAACTCCATCGCCTACCCTATACCATGCGATGCTACACCAAATAAAATTCATCTGCCTATTCCAGACAGCTCCCATATCTATATGCTTAAACCTCAATTCTTCTCATAAACTATTCCATTTTCCTTCCTCACCCAAGGAATTTTTAACCGTTATAGAGTGTGTCCAAGTTAAACATTTCGTTGTCTCTCAATATATTAACCCGTCTTTCTCTTATTATGTCCTCTTCACTATCTGTTGTCAACCTGTTAAAGTACTCAGGTCTTAATTCTCTGAGTTTTCTTATGTTATCTTCTGTTATCGCGGAGTAATTTCGCGCTATCTGTCTATCGCCATTCTTCTTCTTAAATGTTTTCTTCTTATTACCTTTATTTGCGTCGGTCTGCTCACTGTTCCCTGTGTACCTTACGTACCGCTTGTATCTTCCCATCTCGTCTTCAGATGACACACTGACAATAGTTCCTTCCTCAGACCCATAGCCCAATGCAAACACGTCTACACTATTCTCACAGTCGTCTTTAGTACATCTGACTTTCTTTCTCTTTCTCGGTCTTCGTCCCTTAGCCTTTCCTACTTTCTTGTCACATAAGCTGGTATCTAATTCCAAAGTTCCGTTCACTTGTCTACCAGGAACTACATCGTATGAGGAAATCTCACTCTTCAATTCAGGATCTGCTCGTAGTGCAATTCTCTCATTCTCTGAATCATCAGTATTAATATCTGTTTCGGCATCACTATAATTCGCGGCTGTAAGAATATCTGCTCCGTAACCTGAACTTTGAGAGCTAATATTCCTACACCATTTTGGGAATTAGTTTCCTGTCTATCGCTGAGGAACTTGACATAGTACTACCTCTATTAACAATCATACTATTCCTTTCCTTAATACTTTTCTTCCTTGGCTTTCTTTCGTCCTTGGTTCTCGTATGTCTGTCTTTCTTACCTTCAACCTTGTCTCCCTTAGTCAAATGAGTTGGTTTTGACTGAGTTTCTATTAAGTCAGTTTGACTTCCCTTTGTTATCTTGCTGGCTGGTTGTACCTGAGTCTGCGTACTACTTTCCATCGTATTACCTGCCTGCGTCTGTGTCTCTCGGTTTATTTTCCTTACTAACACCGTCGTCTTCTTTTCCTGTTCCATACTAATGTTGGCAAGTACTTTAGGTGTCGTTGAATTCTTATCTTTGTGTTCCACTCTGTCTTTCGATCCTGATTTCAAATATTGTCTTTGTCTCTTTTCAAACCAGTCGTTACGTCTTTTTCTGGCGGTTGCACTGTGAGAGGGCCAGTCCCACGATTTCTTTGCAAGGTTTCTCTCACGCCCAATACTATACCAGTCTGACCTTTCACTATTATGTCTGTTCTTCTTACCGTCTCTTACCCTATAAGCATTTGGACTTGGTTCGTCATAACCAGCCGCATACATAGAATCATATCGTCCTCTGTCTTCATTAAGCACTGGCTGTCTCCTGTTATTCCCTCCTACTCTGTTGCCTTGTACATTAAATCTATAGGTCTCTAGTCCATTTGTTCTTCTTCTTAACCTTTCTACAAAATTATTTACCTCATCGACCGCTACTTTCAATTCTTGTAACCATGCAGTCACGCGTCCTAATTCTTTATCCATTTTTATCCAGTATGTTGTATGTTGACAATGTTCGGCAATGTAATCCAATCCACTATACACTACCAAGTACCTGTCCTAACAAATATCTAGGGTCTCCATATTGTAGATCTGAAATATGAAATACCACCGTACAACACAAAATTGCAATATATATATTTCACCATATTAGTATAATATTAATCTTATTTCAAGTTCATTATTATAAGACAACATTTATATGTCCGAGGTGTCCTGTTCCGCTGAAATATACTTTAACAAAGCAAGCAAAGAAGAACACAATTTCAATTTCTTAATTTAAGGAATACACTCACTTGTTTTGGAAAACTATAGTTAGTTTCTGGGTTTGAGAACCACACAATTTCACCTTCTTTTTGTTTCCTGACGCAAGCACGTACTTTCCTCGACTCGTTCGATCACCAAGAGCCTGTTTCAGTTGAAAAATCAGTCGCGGAGTTCAGGTAGACTGTCTCTTCTCCCAAGTAATTTCGTCACTTCTCTAGGGATGCCGGGATAATCTTCAACCCCTGGTCGGGTCCCATCTGAGATATCTAGCCTTTGTTTTCACCCCGGGTGGGGCACATCATCGATGTCTTGAGATAGCGACAATGTAAGCGGCGATTTGAAACTAGCAAAACTCAGGCTATGGTAAGCCCCTTGGAAACGCTAAAGTCAGACAACGGCTATGGCAAGCCCCTTGATAATGCTAAAGTTCAGACAACGGCTATGGCAAGCCCCTTGATAATGCTAAAGTTCAGACAACGGCTATGGCAAGCCCCTTGAGTTGTACTATGCAAAGCGACGGCTCTACCAAGCCTCTTGAGTTGAAAATTTGTTATCTCAAGTCTCTGTAACAGCCTTACAAGATTGTGAGGAGCGGTCAAGCGTATCAGCCACCCAGGGATGGGCTCTTGAAATACAGTAAAGCTCTGCGATGAGCTGACGAGGGCTCGATTTTAATGACCAATTTATCGGGCCACAGCGACCAAAACCATCACTGGACAACGGTGATCAAGAAAATCAGTATTTCAGCCGAACTTGATATGGAGCTTCGGTCCAGGCCAATTATAGCTGTAAGTCTCATAGACGGCCATTTTCTTAGAATTTGAGAGCTGAAAAAATTTACTCAGTCCGTTAACAAGCAAGTGACCTTCAGAGCAGCCAGGTTAAAGCAACGGCAGTCCAAACTCACAGGAGGATATCAACCATAGTTCGGTCACCCAGAGCACAATAACAAGCGGCTCCCGACTTCGACAAAAACCTCCAACAGACAGTAGCTCCGTCTAAAAAACTGATTCGAGAAAACGTCTGTTCTAAATACAGGCCTCAAAAGGTAGTCTGGTCTGGATCTTTTGATGGTTTATTAGTACTTCGGATTGCGTCCGCGACGGCAAAGTCCAGTCCAGTATCCTGGTCACGGCACCATTTATTAGTCCTGTAACAGTGTACAGAGACTAACAAGACGTGAGTTCAATTTCAAATATCGTTTATTATCTTGATGGTGACAACATGGCTCCTTCTTCCTCTGAGCCGGGATGTAAACTGCCCTTCCCAACACAATACGTCACGATTGAGCATCTCTCACCCTTTCACTCTTGATGCTCAATCGTGCTATATCTATTTCCCACTAGATCCTAATAATACCCCAGTACTCTATTACTGTTACACAAGTAATAAGCTGTCCTAGTTCACAAGGTGATATATTTGTTCCCAGAGTAAAGTTCTTACTTTTGATGTCTACGGACACATAGCAGGTCAATGTTTTTGGTACTTAGTTCAGCACATAATATCCATGTATTTCTAACATATTTCACATAGAATATTTGACTGTACTAAATTAACATCTATTACTCTACACTCTTATGTGGAAATTTCTGGTATTGCTACATCAGATGGTCGACTAAGGGTATCAGCCAAGATGTTATCTTTCCCCTTAATATGCTCTATACTAAAGGTGTAATTTTGTAGTATTAGCGACCACCTGTATATTCGGTCATTTCGATGTACACCACTCTGTATGACCGTTATTGGGGAGTTGTCAGTCTGGACAATGAAGTGCACACCCGACAGAAATCGATGCAGCTTTCTCACCGCATAGATGACGCTTAAGGCTTCCAACTCGGATATGGAATATCTGGACTCGGTGGGTGTGATCTTACGGCTCACGTAGCAAATCGGTTGGAAGATGCCCTCATAAAATTGGCCTAGTACTGCAGCGATGGAGATCCTGCTGGCATCTGTCCTAAGATAATAAACGAGCCTCGGATTAGGCAAGCGGAGGATTGGAACATTACTAAACAAGATTTTCAATTTTGACAATGCAGAAATTAATAATGCATCTTTGACATCCAATTTTACAGAAGCTTTTAAAACATTGGAAAATACACTTGTAATCTCCGCTAAATTTGGAATAAATTTACTATAGTAATTCACTAACCCCAAAAGGCTTCTGACCTGTTTCTTGGTGGTAGGCATGGTCAGATTCATAATTTTGGTAATAATTTTCTGGTCAGTCTTTAGTTGACCTTGAGAAATGACATGACCCAAAAAATCAATTTCTTTTAGGCCCAATTCGACTTTGCTCGGTTTGACAGTGAGCCCGAAGAGTCGCAACCTATTAAAGACATGTCTCAGTTTCAGTAGGTGTGTTGTCCAGTCATCAGTATGGACACATATATCATCTATATAGGTCACTGTATTCGCCACTCCATGAAGTAGATCTCTACGTACCACCTTGAATGGCCCTTGCCATGAAGTCAATAATAAATTTCGTTTGTCAGGAAGCAAGAGAAGTATGTCTTGATCTGGTTCAAGTTCAATTGTTCTCGCCCCTTTGTTGGCATATTGGCGGTAGATTTGACCCTTCCTCTCCAAAGCTGCCTTAGCTATAATACACGATTTCATGATTTTATCTCGTGTCTCAGTCACCATTTCATAAGGTGTTTTTGGTTCGGGAATTTGAATAGAATTCGTTATTGCCTGATGATAAATGGTTAGGGGTCCACGTGGGTTAGCCCCGTACACTAATTCAAACGGTGAGAAACCCGTGCTTGAATGGGGAATCTCCCGATAGGCGAACAGCACTGTTGGTAACAGTGTATCCCAATCAGCTGGGTTTTCTGCTGTTACCTTAGCCAGCATATGCTTAAGATCTCCATTAATTTTTTCTACTATCCCATTGCTGGCTGGATGGTACGCTGTCGTGAAATGTTGTTTAATCCCTAACATTTTTGTAAGGGCTTGCGTTGCAGCCGATATGAATTGAGTTCCACGATCGGATAAAATGGTCCGTGGAAATCCGAATCGTGAGAACAGGTGTAGAAATACATTGGCAACATCTTTGGAGGTGATGTACTTCAAAGCTACTGCCTCAACCCACCTTGTACATATGTCGACCATCGTTAATATGAAGCGATTTCCTTTGCTGGACACCTGATTCAGGGGTCCAACAATATCTACCGCCACACTCTCAAATGGCCTAGAAGCCAGTGTAGAAGGTTGTACTTCAGCTGTAGCATGTTTACCCTTTCGTACTAACTGTTGACAGACATTACACGAACGACAAAATAATTTAATATCATTGCAAAAACCTGGCCAATAAAAATGAGCCTGAATTCTGGCCCTGGTTTTGTCATATGCAAGATGGCCAGCAAACGGTGACTCATGTGCAATCTTTAGCACAGTTAGGCGATGTTGTACAGGTAACACCGTTTGCCGAATCTCATGGTTACCAGTAGTATAATATCTAGTAAGGATGCCATTATTTAATCTGAAGAACCATGATGAGTTCTTTGTCACTTTGGCTCGTTCTTTCAATACTTTTAAATAAGGAGACAAACTAGAATCAGCTTTCTGCTGTTCTATGAATTTTTGTCTGTTGGTATCATCAGTGCTAGATGGAGAAAGCACCAGTAGTCTCTCATCTTGTGGCGTGTCTTGATGTTTTATAGTGTCTGCTCTGGTTGTTGCATTAACTGCATTCAGTTGGTTCCATGCAGTTATTTCATCGCTAGTACATTGTTTTAGTTGGGGTAAGCAACCCAGAATTAAATCAGTACAAGGGTTGTCAAGTACAGCACAAGTAAATGTACCCGAAAGGAAAGGAGTGTTAATACGGGCTTTGGCCAAAGGGTAAATTTCAATGTTACCCGAAAAGGTTAGGCATTTGACAGAGTCACCTATATAATCCTCTTGACTCACCAGTTCCTTTCTGAGACCAATAAGGGTACTACCGCTGTCCAGCAAACATTGGCATGGTCTATCATTGACCATTGCATTGTGGAACTCTAAATTGCCTCTGGAGGCTAAGGCTGCATTCACACTCTCAGATGAGAATGGAACTGTATGTCCACATTCTAATTTTCCGTCAGCATGAAATTGGTGACATCACTCACAACTGTCAAAACTTAACATATCGTTTACACAACACACCTCTTCCGTTTGGTTAACAGGTAATTCATTTTCAACATCACACTCAGTCTCACTACCACTATCAGAAGATGTATCAAGTAAAATAGCATTGTTGGCTTTCATACGTTGGCGGCCCAGGCACTTATTTGAATAATGGCCGTAGCTGGAACAAAAAAAAAACATTTGATGGCACGCCGGTATGAGGATCTTTTGTTCTGTTGCTTCTTAATAACATTTTCAAGATGTGCCGGATAACTTGGCGATTTGTCACACATTGAATAAGTGTCATGTAAAAGTTGACAGTGGATACATTTTGAAATTTTTCTATCTTTCTTGTCAAATTTATTAAATGGTTTTCTATTGCTCTGATAGTTTTTAGATTGATCTTTTACAAAGGAAACTATTTCAGAGTCATTTGAAGTCTTAAAAATATTTCTGTTTGAAGAAAAATATGCAGACCCTTTCTTTTCAAACTGTTCTATGGTTTCAATGTCTGACTGCTGCAAAAATTTTGCAAAAGAGGATGGTATCGTGGATATTACTTTATCCATAGTTATTAAATTTTTCAATCTATCAAAGTCTTTTCCTATGTTAGCCGCTTTAAGCCACCTATTTAGTACACTTTGAACATTTGAGACGTAGTCAATGAAAGTCTCAGTAGGTTTAGGTTTTAAATTTGAGAACTGAACCTGATACCCAGGGGCATCAAGTAAAAAGTGTTGCATAATCCTATCACGGATGTATTGGTAGTCAGATCTAAGATGGGTTGGTATAGATTCTATCACTTTAAGGGGCTCACCACTCAGGTTCTTCATATAAATCATAGCCCACATCTCTAAAGGAACTTGGTGATATTTAAACTGATACTCGACATTTTCTGTCCAAGCAGATATTGAATCGTCTTTACAATATGGTTTGATAATATTCTTGTATTTGTTGAATTTAATTTCTTCTTGTTGACTTTTAAGTTTAGTGGCAGAGATCTCTGCGTGTGAGTCTACATCCATCTCTTTCATCTTTAACTGTGTCTCTGATTCTACTTGTATTTGTTTTTCCTTAACTCTTGCCATTTCATCTATCTCTTTTTGCTTTAAATCTCTCTCCTGATCTAATTGCTTTTGCTTAAATTCCTTATCATGTTCTAATTGTTGTTGCTTAACATTCTTATCATGCTCTAATTGTTGTTGCTTAATTTGCACTTCTTTTTGTTTTGTTATCTCAGCTAGTTGTATCTGGTGTTGTCTTTCCTGTGCGCGTTCATCTCTCTCTGCATCCTTTGCTTCTTTAAATTTTTGATCCGCATATTGTTCTAGCTCTTTACCTGTGTATTGCAATTCTTTGCCTGCTTTAATGAAGTCAGCTAGAGTAGCCATGTTGTTGGGTAATTGGCTCGCGTTGACCTGAACTGACTGCTTCACTCAGTTATTTTTCTTTAATATGCTATGTTATTTAATATCTGAGCACTACAAATTGTACTCTTTGTTTACAATCTGGAAAATTGTATTCTCCAAAAAATTAGAGCACAAAGTCTGTTCATACAATACACGCTGAAAAAGAGATGCACTATTAATAACAATGCATGCCAAAAACGTAGGTTTTACTCATCTTAATGTTCCCGAGAACAAGGAACAACACGTCAGCAACACCGGTCCCGTTGTTTGGCACCCCGGAATACACACGAGTTTTCTACTCAGGTCACCTTGTTTGGCACATTGGCATAACTCACGTTATCTATCAGCTGTTGTTCACCCTGGTTTACAGAGCAACAATTAACAACTCGTAAACGAAAAATAGATTTTTGACAAATTGGTACAATGACACTGACATGCCCACGAACAAACAGAATATCGATTACTTAATATTTAATGTCAATGTCCTGTCTTCGTTCTACAGTAATATGTCTTTCGTTACTAACCTATGGAAGTATGGTGCAGACCAAATCTAATTTGCATAGCCGAAAGTAGTGCCCTCGTGACGGTAAACAAATAGAAAAGTACGAAAAAAAAATTCAATAACTGCTTTTAAATAAATATAAATATAATAATAATGTGTAAATAAATAAATATATTCATTCTCTAACTTAAATAAACAAATAATAGTTAATACATCGTAAAGATTCAGGCAGGCCGCAGCTTGGCAGTTTGTAAACACTGAAATGCTGATTCCAAGTGGCGAGGCCCAACTGCTTGTCAATCGTGCCACGTCACAGGCGCAGCGCTATTTTTAGCTTGCAAAAATCAATACTGTCGCTGACCTCTGTATTGCTCCGCCATGAATCATTTTTGACAATTATTCAAAAACAAATAAATAATTACATAAATAAATGAAAGAAGAACATAATATGAATACTTACAACTTTGAAAAACACATTATTTAAATATATAACATTCTAATAAGCACAAATAAACATTATTTCATCACGATAGGCACAATTCTGCTGGCAACTCGATCTAGTCTGCATTCGTCATCGTCACTGACACAAATTAAACATTTAATCTTTGTAATATCCTATCCGTAAACCTAGTCTAGAGCCGTGGGTAAGTGTTATAGCTTGAACTCAGGTTCAAGCCACACTTCTGACACCACATTTAATCCTATTGCCTGTCAACAACTCATGTTTCAGGCATCATCGGATTACTTCTCCCACACCATACAAGAAACTTGCAAGTCGTGTGCGAGGAATGAAATGGTACATTTTATTGCCGTTGGCTCTTTACAATTACAAAACAGTAGCTATCTGATCACACATAAAGTCACAATATTCTCTATCACTAGTTTTCCTAAACTCTATGGCTAATCTCTATCTACTAGGCTATACGAAAACTATCTCTATTCTACACGATGTGAACACTACAGAGTCAGTCCCCAGTCTGACTTCCTTCACTCGCGTCGCTACACGCCACGCGGAAGGACCTTCATGCGTCCTTCGGCTCTTTGCGTGCTAGGTCAGTTAGCACGCTTCTATTAGCTGTCTTTGGTTGAGTGCCAATCGTGGCTATCACGCAGGCGTGATTCTGTCGTGACCAGTAGTGCTAACTATCTGGTCAACGACTCCGTGTGAGGACTAGTTAATAGTCCCCCTTTTCTATCATCTATCCTGCCCTGATCCCGGGCACTATGTTCCCTCTAATCTATCTGAGGTTGACCCCACGTCCCGGTGGTGTTCTATCATGAGGCAGGCTTCCTGCCTCCTGTTTCAGTCTTTGACATAAGCTGGATTACTTTGTGTTGTTGTTTATTGTTTACCCCAGCGGTAAACTTACAGATACTCAATTTAAATACACAGGCACAAAACTGGAATCTTTATCTTTAGGAAAAGCTGCGACAAAATTATCTAAATACATTCTTGGTAGAAAATCCTTGTGCTAACAGATAAAGTACTACTCAAATTCTTTAAGGAAGGTTATCGTACAAATTCAAGAATCCACAGATGGTGCCTCCTTTTACAAGATTTCGACTTCACTGTCTCTCACATAACTGGCAGAGATAATAATTTAGCAAACCTATTATTATATTAACTTAATTATACATAATATTAACTAAATTATTAAATTAACTAACTCGTGTTTAGTCATTACAATGTTTTATACTTTAGAAATAGAATGATCATTGAGACTGCAAACCAGAAATCAACAAACAACACCAAACTTCAGTCATTTTGACAAGATACTGCGTAATGATCAAGACAATGTATAGACAACTGATTATGATAGATGATTGACATAACGGATTATAGAACCTGATTACAACAGTTGATCGACATAACAGATTACAGACACCTGGTTATGACAGTTGATTGATATAACAGATTACAACAACTGATTATGATAGTTAAAACAACGACTGACATAACGGATTATATACACTAGAATATAAAAGTAAACAACAAATCACATAGTGGAACAGAGATACCGGACTACAACAGTTAAATCATGATTGACATAAAGGATTACAGATACTTAATTATAGCAGGTAAAGCATGATTGACATAACGCATAACAGACAAAGTAGTTTACAGTATTGACAAAAACATAGAATTTATTTATTTGGTTGTTTCGGGATTTGGGATTTAAATATTGAAGCGCGGTTTTTTGAGACGTTTTAGAATCAAGTGTCACCGTCTAGGACTCAGGAACATCCGTATTCTATATTGGAACTGTGCCAGTGTAAAACAACGGGGCTCTATTTTAGAAACCCTAGTTTACAGGAACGACAGCATGGTGGCGTCAGAGCTAGACATGTCCAGTTGGGACAGTGACGATATACAAATACAGGCGTTGAGAGTTCATTCCAGTATACCATTCGTGTTGGTTAATGTTTATGCCCGCAATGCGAGTGTGGACGCCCAGAAGTGGCAGTGCTTAAGTGGCATATTAGGCCACGAGAGAAATGTTATTTTCTGTGGTGACTTCAACGTTAAAGGCAGAGCATGGGGAAACACTTCCTCCAATACACAAGGGGAGGAGCTCGAGACTGCATAGGAAACCATCGACCTGGTTTGTATAAACAATGGCTGTGTCACAAGGACAGCAAGCCGTCCAGGCGATGAGGACAGTGCTATTGATCTGGCGCTAGTTTCACCTTCACTCACTACAGTGTGTAGATGGGGTGTCCTAGGACACCATGGCAGCGACCACCACCGTTGCAGCATAGTGGTGGAGAAAGGGAGAACCAGGCAACACAAGCTAAAGGTAAAGACGTTCCAGTATGACAATACAGGGCAAGATGTGGTGAGTAAAATAAGACATGACAAGCGCAGAACGGTTCAGGGCAGGAAAAAAAGCTGGGAGCAGCCACCGTGGTGGAGTTTCGAGGTGGAGAAGGCTTGGGTGGATAAGCGTAGTGCTGTAAGGAGATGGCAAAATGCCAAGAAGCACAGAGCTGGTCATCCTAGTCCCAGCTTGCACTTAGAAAGAGAGATACACACAAAAGTAAGCTATTTAAAAAAAACAGGTCAAGGTGGTTAAAAGCGAAAAATGGGCAGAGGTGTGTCAAAGAGTAAGCACCGACAAGTCACTGAAATTGTTCTGGCGACTACATAAAAGCATGAGTGGTGTAGTCAAGAATAAGAGCATTTCTGACTTCCAAGGTGCTGACCTCATCTGGCAGAGGACTGACGAGGACAAGGGCAAAGCCCTCTTTGAACGCTACCTTGAGCAGAGCAACCAGACAGACATGGGAGGCCGAAATCTGGCCAAGGAGGTCACCTCAGACAGATACAAGGCCCAGAACACTTCGGATGAAGACACAGTGACAATGAAAGAAATCAAGGCTGTGCTTCGACGATCAAAAATCAGTGCTCCAGGTCCTGATGGCATAAGATACGACGACATAAATAGGTGTACCGACAATGAGCTAGAGAAACTAGCAGACATGTACAACAACAGTATAGGGAGTGCTAGCATCAAGGAGGAATGGTTACACAGCTATCTGATTCCCTTGCCGAAGCCTGACAAAGACCACAAAAATATTCAGGGATATCGAATTATAACCATGCAGAATACAATAGGCAAGCTGCTGGAGAAGGTAATTGCCAGGAAAATATCAAGCCAACTAGAGAGGCAAGGTGTTTTCCCACCTACCCTGGGTGGGTACCGTCCAAAAAGAGAAACCTGGACCAATGCAGCAGTCTTTGCCCATGATGTCTATGAAGGTTTCCACTCAGGCACTGAAACCGTTGCTGCAGCGATTGATCTTGAGGACGCATACAACAGAGTACCACTGGATTTTTTAATGTTTCAGCTTCTTGAACTAAACGTAAGTCCATTCCTCCTTAGTTGGATCGCTGCAGCCCTCTTCCAACGGAAAGTAGTTTTTAGATGTGGCAGTTGGACTTCGGAACCAACAACAATATATCCTGGTCTACCACAGGGATCACCATTATCTCCGGTACTGTTCAACGCCTACACAGTGAGAATCACCAGTGAGCAGATCACTGGACCTGGCAGGACATTGTCATATGCTGATGATGTGTTAGTGTATCGTCAGGGTAAGGATAGAGAGGAGGTTGCTGTGGAACTACAAACCGAACTCAAATGCATAAGTACTTGGTGTGATGAAGCTGGGGCAATGGTCAACCCAACAAAGGCAACAGTGACTTGGTTCTCGTTGAATAATCATATTGTCAACAATCCAACACCAACTGTAATGCTGTGTTCAGAGACGGTGGAAAGAACGCAGGCAATGAATTACCTGGGGATACGGTTTGATCGAAGCCTTGCTTAGTAGGCCTCTTTCAGTCCTGAAGGACTATAGAGTTGTGCCGCTTGGGAGGTGCCTGGCAGCACCGCTGATGACTGTATAGTCCAATTCGAGAATGACAATCTCTGTCACAGTTTCCGCATCTGTGAGACGAGGCAAGTCCCGCAGTAAGTGACTGCTCTTTGAGCCTGTGCCGTCTCTCCTCAGTTTTTTGGATCTGATTGCGCTCAAAGAGCACCAGTCCGTTTCGTACATCTCTTCTCCAGGAGCATCTGTCTGTTGCAACTCTCTCCCACGTGTCTGGATCTATTCCAATGGTTTTCATATCTTGTTTACACACATCCCTATATCGCATTTGGGGTCTTCCGGTTGGCCTCTTTCCTGTGGCTAGTTCTCCGTAAAGGAGATCTTTGGGAATACGTTCGTCCTCCATTCGAGATACGTGGCCCAACCACCGGAGGCGTCTCTGCTTGAGGAGGGTGTGCACTGTGGTAATATCTGCTCTTTCAAGCACCTGTTTGTTTGTTATGTGGTCTTTCCATGTTATGCCCAGGATACGTCTCAGACATCTTATGTGGAAGGAATTCAACTTCCTTTCCTGTCTTGAGTACAGGGTCCAGGATTCAGACCCGTAGAGTAGTGTGCTAACAACACAAGCTTTATATACTTGAGCTTTTGTACGCTCTGTTAGTCTATTATTCTCCCAAACTCTTTTAGCTAGCCTGGAAAATGTTGTGGCTGCCTTTCCAATGCGTCTGTCGATTTCTGTCTCTAATGAAAGATTATCTGATATTGTCGATCCCAGATACACAAAATCGTGGACGACTTTCAATTCATAATTAGAGATTTTGATTGACGGAGGCGCATCAGCATCTTGTTCCATCACCTGTGTTTTATTTAGGCTAATGGTGAGCCCAAAGTCTTTGCAGGCAGCTGCAAAACGATCTATGAGCCTTTGGAGATCTTCTGCTGTATGAGTAGTCAGTGCTGCATCATCTGCAAAAAGTAGTTCTCTTACGCATCTTGGTCTTATTTCTTGCTTATAATGTGCACATAGACCAGGTGATAACAAAGGCCAATCGGGGTTTGGCAGCGATGCGGGTGATGGCGGCAGCAAACTGTGAGCAGCGCCATCTATGTCTTCTGTACGAGGGGCTGGTCATGTCTGTTTTGGAATATGCAATGGCAATCCTGACTCTCAGCCATAAGCAGATAGAAAGGATGGAAAGGATACAGAATGAAGCTATGCGCATTATTCTTGGATGTACAAGAGATACAGCATGCAGGGCGATGCGCTACCTTCTTGATTTTCCAACCATTGAAGAGAGAATACAAGTTTGCAGGGCACGCGCCTACCTCAGAATTAACGCAAGCACACAACATCCACTGCATAGTGAAATTAGGAAGGTGAAGGGCAGCAGGTTAAAAAGAGGAAGGTCGTGGATGGGTCAAGCCGAAGACATTCTTCAACAGGTGTGTTAACTTGAGGACTTAGAACCTGGCGAGAAGTGGGTGCAAGTGCCAACAGACTTCTGCACATCCTTTTCAGTTTGCATCCAACTAGATAGGAAATGCAGACAAGAAAATCCGGCTGCTTTTGAAGCTGAAGTACAAGCGTTGATTTTCGAGAATTCGCTAGACGGTGACGCGGTCATCTACACAGATGGGTCGGTCGTCCGACATGTGAGAAGCTCATGGGCCTTTACAGCTCGAGCCGGAGGGAGAATTGTGAAGGAGGACTCTGGTGCTTTCACTGAAACCACAAGTAGCCTGACCATGGAAGTCATGGTAGTAAGTAAAGCAATAACATGGCTCGAGACACAGACATTCACTAGGGCTTGTTTCCTTAGCGACTCAATGAACATGATCAAGAGGATAGAGGAGGGGTCGATCCGAAGAGAATGGTTGCTGCCTCTGAAGCGGTCTCGGCTGGCAAAGATTAGTTTCATTTTCGTGCCAGGGCATGCGGGAGTACAAGGAAATGAGCGTGCTGACAAGCTCGCAGGTGAGGCTACTGTGGAGGGCGGACGCGCCATGGACCAGGCTGACATTCTGAATGCTCTACGAGAAGTGAGACTTTTGCGAGAACCAAGTGATGACTGTGAATCTACAACAATGGCCAGACTGCGAGAGCAGCAAATTAAAAGAGGGGTGGCCAAACAAGAACACTACGCAGGAAGCCAAAGAAGATTGATAAACCAACACAGAACTGGCGTCGTTAGCCGCTACACGCTGCGGGATTTGCTGAGGAGGGGATCCGAGCACTTATGGACTGAAACTGAATGGTTCGATGTGCAACGAGGATGATCTGTCGACTAACTAACTAACTAACATTATCTAAACAAAATGCCACTCCACTCTGGCCTCCAACGTCTCTACCAGAATAAATGAAAAGACTTCCATTTTCAGTTGTAAAATGTCCCTTGCCTCTCCAGCGATGTTCACTAATTCCTAAAATTTGAAAATGTAACCTCTCAATCTCATCACATAATACTTTAAGCTTCCCCTCATACAGACTTCTCACATTCCACATTCCTATTCTCACTCTTTTTCTTAGTCTGACACAGGGGATTTCCTTGGTAACACACTTTCAGGATTAACTTCGTCATCACGATTACTAGTACTGGCCCCTGTGTCACACTCTTCCGCAGTGTTATCTGATCTGCCTGGCCTGGGGGTCTCGCCATCAGTTCTCTTTCTTATTATGTTTTCTGTCATAGTTGTTATGGTTTCTTGGCAAGTTTTGCAGAAGGTAGTTTGCCTTTGGTTTCCCTTCTGGTTCACCTGTGCTAAAAGATGAAGTCGCTGGTACTATCAAACATATGAAGAAAGGAAAAACAGCTGGGCCAAATGAAATCATTATAGAAGAAATTGAAGTACTGGGAGAATTTGTAGCAGAAATATTAATTAAAATGTTGAATCATATTTATGACAGTGGATACACACCTAGTGATATTCTTGAATCAGTATTTATAGCTCAAATGAAAAGACCAGGAGCTATTATATATATGAAGAATGTTGTAGACTCATCATCATAAACCATGTCATCAAACATCTACTTAGAATCATGAGAACATGAATGAAAATAAAGATGGATACCAGTGAGGAACAGTATGGATATGTCGAAGACAAAGTTGCAGATAGTGCAATATACACATTATAAACACAAATATTATATAGAGATCATTTGATACACAGAAAGAAATCTACTTTTGATTTGTAGATTATACCAAATGTCATGACTGGGGGTGTGAGCTTTTGTCACATTCTTGTTGTGGTGGGGCGTGCGTATCGCTTTGAATGAAGAGCACATTTTGGACAGTCGGAGAAAGAAAGGTCTCTGAAAACACGACACTCGAGCTGAGATCGTGGTGGGGAAAACATGTCTCAGACTCTTAGTTGGTGATAGCCAATGTTTAGAGTGATGCTGATGTTTTATAGTTTGATATCAGTGTAGTGTAGTAGTAATTGATAATACAACTTTATGATCATGTGAAATGTTGTAAACGTGTAATGTGAATCATGAGAAGAGAAATATTGCATTTGAAAGAACCATTATTCTGTGATACTTGGAATTCTTAAATGTTAGTTAGACATTGTACATATTGAAGTTAATCATTATAAACAGCAACTCATGATACTATCAATGCACTCATGACAGTGTAAGTTGAACCATGTCTCCAAGGCATTTGATAAAGTGATGAAATTATCAAAATGTTAGAAGATATTAATAAAGATGAGAAAGATCTTAGAATAATAATTTACTGGAAATTATAATGAGAAATTAACATTGCAGTAACAAACAAATGAAGCTATGAGTAAGACAAGGAGGTGTTTTGCCACCGGATCTATTCCCTTTCACTAATTCAATTAGTAGTATGACTCTTCGCTGGCTGTTGAACGAGGAGACTGAGCACGCATGGGAATGTCCTGAGTGCAGTGATGTCGGTTTTTAACTTAACTCAACAACTCTAATTCAAAGTAATAATTAGAGAGATCATAAAGGGGCCAGGATTATGAGATGGAGGTTATGATATATTGTATACCATGCAGATGGCATGGTGTTGATAGCTGAATATACAACAGATATGAAGTAATAGAGACTGCACAAAAGGACATTTCTTGACTATCAAGAAATCAGAAACAATGATTATATCAAAGAAAAAAAGATAACACCAACCCAAGAAAGGATAATGGAAGGGAAATGCTTAAACAAACTGATAGATATAAGCTCCATTTAAAACAATTAAAATTATCTTAGGCAATAAGTCACCATCATTGTATATCAGAGAGTCCTGAAATGTTATATAGAACCTGTCGTATTGTATGGCAGTGAATCATGGAACATGAATAATCAAATTCAGGACAGCTTAGAAGCAGCAGAGATGTTTAAGATGAGACAAATGTTGCAACTATGTTGGACCTCCAAAGTAACCAACAATGATTGCCTGGTAAAGGTTAATGACACTAGAACATTATATACAACCATCATTCTGTGGCCGTGTAGTGAGAAGAGGGACATTGGAAAACACTGTGATGATTGCATGCTGGATGGACTGAGACAGTGGCATGGTGGATGGACTGAGACAGTGGCATGCTGGATGGACTGAGACAGTGGCATGCTGGATGGACTGAGACAGTGACATGCTGGATGGACTGAGACAGTGACATTCTGGATGGACTGAGACAGTGGCATGCTGGATGGACTAAGACAGTGGCATGCTGGATGGACTGAGACAGTGGCATGGTGGATGGACTGAGACAGTGGCATGCTGGATGGACTGAGACAGTGGCATGCTGGATGGACTGAGACAGTGGCATGCTGGATGGACTGAGACAGTGGCATGCTGGATGGACTGAGACAGTGGCATGCTGGATGGACTGAGACAGTGAGTGGCATGCTGGATGGACTGAGACAGTGGCATGCTGGATGGACTGAGACAGTGGCATGCTGGATGGACTGAGACAGTGGCATGCTGGATGGACTGAGACAGTGGCATGCTGGATGGACTGAGACAGTGAGTGGCATGCTGGATGGACTGAGACAGTGGCATGCTGGATGGACTGAGACAGTGGCATGCTGGATGGACTGAGACAGTGGCATGGTGGATGGACTGAGACAGTGGCATGGTGGAAGGACTGAGACAGTGGCATGCTGGATGGACTGAGACAGTGGCATGCTGGATGGACTGAGACAGTGGCATGCTGGATGGACTGAGACAGTGGCATGCTGGATGGACTGAGACAGTGGCATGCTGGATGGACTGAGACAGTGGCATACTGGATGGACTGAGACAGTGGCATACTGGATGGACTGAGACAGTGGCATGCTGGATGGACTGAGACAGTGAGTGGCATGCTGGATGGACTGAGACAGTGGCATGGTGGATGGACTGAGACAGTGGCATGCTGGATGGACTGAGACAGTGGCATGCTGGATGGACTGAGACAGTGGCATGCTGGATGGACTAAGACAGTGGCATGCTGGATGGACTGAGACAGTGGCATGGTGGATGGACTGAGACAGTGGCATGCTGGATGGACTGAGACAGTGGCATGGTGGATGGACTGAGACAGTGGCATGCTGGATGGACTGAGACAGTGGCATGCTGGATGGACTGAGACAGTGGCATGCTGGATGGACTGAGACAGTGGCATGCTGGATGGACTGAGACAGTGGCATGCTGGATGGACTGAGACTGGCATGCTGAATGGACTGAGACAGTGAGTGGCATGCTGAATGGACTGAGACAGTGGCATGCTGGATGGACTGAGACAGTGGCATGCTGGATGGACTGAGACAGTGGCATGCTAGATGGACTGAGACAGTGGCATACTGGATGGACTGAGACAGTGGCATACTGGATGGACTGAGACAGTGAGTGGCATGCTGGATGGACTGAGACAGTGGCATGGTGGATGGACTGAGAAAGTGGCATGCTGGATAGACTGAGACAGTGGCATGCTGGATGGACTGAGACAGTGGCATACTGGATGGACTGAGACAGTGAGTGGCATGCTGGATGGACTGAGACAGTGGCATGGTGGATGGACTGAGACAGTGGCATGCTGGATGGACTGAGACAGTGGCATGCTGGATGGACTGAGACAGTGGCATGCTGGATGAACTGAGACAGTGAGTGGCATGCTGGATGGACTGAGACAGTGGCATGCTGGATGGACTGAGACAGTGGCATGCTGGATGGACTGAGACAGTGGCATGGTGGATGGACTGAGACAGTGGCATGCTGGATGGACTGAGACAGTGAGTGGCATGCTGGATGGACTGAGACAGTGGCATGCTGGATGGACTGAGACAGTGGCATGCTGGATGGACTGAGACAGTGGCATGCTGGATGGACTGAGACAGTGGCATGCTGGATGGACTGAGACAGTGGCATGCTGGATGGACTGAGACAGTGGCATGGTGGATGGACTGAGACAGTGGCATGGTGGATGGACTGAGACAGTGGCATGCTGGATGGACTGAGACAGTGGCATGCTGGATGGACTGAGACAGTGGCATGCTAGATTGACTGAGACAGTGGCATGCTGGATGGACTGAGACAGTGGCATGCTGGATGGACTGAGACAGTGGCATGCTGGATGGACTGAGACAGTGGCATGCTGGATGGACTGAGACAGTGGCATGCTGGATGGGCTGAGACAGTGGCATGCTGGATGGACTGAGACAGTGGCATGCTGGATGGACTGAGACAGTGGCATGCTGGATGGACTGAGACAGTGGCATGCTGGATGGACTGAGACAGTGGCATGCTAGATGGACTGAGACAGTGGCATGCTGGATGGACTGAGACAGTGGCATGCTGGATGGACTGAGACAGTGGCATGCTGGATGGACTGAGACAGTGGCATTCTGGATGGACTGAGACAGTGGCATACTGGATGGACTGAGACAGTGGCATGCTGCATGGACTGAGACAGTGGCATGCTGGATGGACTGAGACAGTGGCATGCTGGATGGACTGAGACAGTGGCATGCTGGATGGACTGAGACAGTGGCATGCTGGATGGACTGAGACAGTGGCATGCTGGATGGACTGAGACAGAGGCATACTGGATGGACTCAGATAGTGGCATACTGGATGGACTGAGACAGTGGCATGCTGGATGGACTGAGACAGTGAGTGGCATGCTGGATGGATTGAGACAGTGGCATGCTGGATGGACTGAGACAGTGGCATGCTGGATGGACTGAGACAGTGGCATGCTGGATGGACTGAGACAGTGGCATGGTGGATGGACTGAGACAGTGAGTGGCATGCTGGATGGACTGAGACAGTGGCATGGTGGGTGGACTGAGACAGTGGCATGCTGGATGGACTGAGACAGTGGCATGGTGGATGGACTGAGACAGTGGCATGCTGGATGGACTGAGACAGTGGCATGCTGGATGGACTGAGACAGTGGCATGCTGGATGGACTGAGACAGTGGCATGCTGGATGGACTGAGACAGTGGCATGCTGGATGGACTGAGACTGGCATGCTGAATGGACTGAGACAGTGAGTGGCATGCTGAATGGACTGAGACAGTGGCATGCTGGATGGACTGAGACAGTGGCATGCTGGATGGACTGAGACAGTGGCATGCTAGATGGACTGAGACAGTGGCATACTGGATGGACTGAGACAGTGGCATACTGGATGGACTGAGACAGTGAGTGGCATGCTGGATGGACTGAGACAGTGGCATGGTGGATGGACTGAGAAAGTGGCATGCTGGATAGACTGAGACAGTGGCATGCTGGATGGACTGAGACAGTGGCATACTGGATGGACTGAGACAGTGAGTGGCATGCTGGATGGACTGAGACAGTGGCATGGTGGATGGACTGAGACAGTGGCATGCTGGATGGACTGAGACAGTGGCATGCTGGATGGACTGAGACAGTGGCATGCTGGATGAACTGAGACAGTGAGTGGCATGCTGGATGGACTGAGACAGTGGCATGCTGGATGGACTGAGACAGTGGCATGCTGGATGGACTGAGACAGTGGCATGGTGGATGGACTGAGACAGTGGCATGCTGGATGGACTGAGACAGTGAGTGGCATGCTGGATGGACTGAGACAGTGGCATGCTGGATGGACTGAGACAGTGGCATGCTGGATGGACTGAGACAGTGGCATGCTGGATGGACTGAGACAGTGGCATGCTGGATGGACTGAGACAGTGGCATGCTGGATGGACTGAGACAGTGGCATGGTGGATGGACTGAGACAGTGGCATGGTGGATGGACTGAGACAGTGGCATGCTGGATGGACTGAGACAGTGGCATGCTGGATGGACTGAGACAGTGGCATGCTAGATTGACTGAGACAGTGGCATGCTGGATGGACTGAGACAGTGGCATGCTGGATGGACTGAGACAGTGGCATGCTGGATGGACTGAGACAGTGGCATGCTGGATGGACTGAGACAGTGGCATGCTGGATGGGCTGAGACAGTGGCATGCTGGATGGACTGAGACAGTGGCATGCTGGATGGACTGAGACAGTGGCATGCTGGATGGACTGAGACAGTGGCATGCTGGATGGACTGAGACAGTGGCATGCTAGATGGACTGAGACAGTGGCATGCTGGATGGACTGAGACAGTGGCATGCTGGATGGACTGAGACAGTGGCATGCTGGATGGACTGAGACAGTGAGTGGCATGCTGGATGGACTGAGACAGTGGCATGGTGGATGGACTGAGAAAGTGGCATGCTGGATAGACTGAGACAGTGGCATGCTGGATGGACTGAGACAGTGGCATACTGGATGGACTGAGACAGTGAGTGGCATGCTGGATGGACTGAGACAGTGGCATGGTGGATGGACTGAGACAGTGGCATGCTGGATGGACTGAGACAGTGGCATGCTGGATGGACTGAGACAGTGGCATGCTGGATGAACTGAGACAGTGAGTGGCATGCTGGATGGACTGAGACAGTGGCATGCTGGATGGACTGAGACAGTGGCATGCTGGATGGACTGAGACAGTGGCATGGTGGATGGACTGAGACAGTGGCATGCTGGATGGACTGAGACAGTGAGTGGCATGCTGGATGGACTGAGACAGTGGCATGCTGGATGGACTGAGACAGTGGCATGCTGGATGGACTGAGACAGTGGCATGCTGGATGGACTGAGACAGTGGCATGCTGGATGGACTGAGACAGTGGCATGCTGGATGGACTGAGACAGTGGCATGGTGGATGGACTGAGACAGTGGCATGGTGGATGGACTGAGACAGTGGCATGCTGGATGGACTGAGACAGTGGCATGCTGGATGGACTGAGACAGTGGCATGCTAGATTGACTGAGACAGTGGCATGCTGGATGGACTGAGACAGTGGCATGCTGGATGGACTGAGACAGTGGCATGCTGGATGGACTGAGACAGTGGCATGCTGGATGGACTGAGACAGTGGCATGCTGGATGGGCTGAGACAGTGGCATGCTGGATGGACTGAGACAGTGGCATGCTGGATGGACTGAGACAGTGGCATGCTGGATGGACTGAGACAGTGGCATGCTGGATGGACTGAGACAGTGGCATGCTAGATGGACTGAGACAGTGGCATGCTGGATGGACTGAGACAGTGGCATGCTGGATGGACTGAGACAGTGGCATGCTGGATGGACTGAGACAGTGGCATTCTGGATGGACTGAGACAGTGGCATACTGGATGGACTGAGACAGTGGCATGCTGCATGGACTGAGACAGTGGCATGCTGGATGGACTGAGACAGTGGCATGCTGGATGGACTGAGACAGTGGCATGCTGGATGGACTGAGACAGTGGCATGCTGGATGGACTGAGACAGTGGCATGCTGGATGGACTGAGACAGAGGCATACTGGATGGACTCAGATAGTGGCATACTGGATGGACTGAGACAGTGGCATGCTGGATGTACTGAGACAGTGAGTGGCATGCTGGATGGATTGAGACAGTGGCATGCTGGATGGACTGAGACAGTGGCATGCTGGATGGACTGAGACAGTGGCATGCTGGATGGACTGAGACAGTGGCATGGTGGATGGACTGAGACAGTGAGTGGCATGCTGGATGGACTGAGACAGTGGCATGGTGGGTGGACTGAGACAGTGGCATGCTGGATGGACTGAGACAGTGGCATGCTGGATGGACTGAGACAGTGGCATGCTGGATGGACTGAGACAGTGAGTGGCATGCTGGATGGACTGAGACAGTGGCATGCTGGATGGACTGAGACAGTGGCATGGTGGATGGACTGAGACAGTGGCATGCTGGATGGACTGAGACAGTGGCATGCTGGATGGACTGAGACAGTGGCATGCTGGATGGACTGAGACAGTGGACTGCTGGATGGACTGATACAGTGGACTGCTGGATGGACTGAGACAGTGGCATGCTGGATGGACTGAGACAGTGGCATGCTGGATGGACTGACAGTGGCATGGTGGATGGACTGAGACAGTGGACTGTTGGATGGACTGAGACAGTGGCATGGTGGATGGACTGAGACAGTGGCATGCTGGATGGACTGAGACAGTGGCATACTGGATGGACTGAGATAGTGGCATACTGGATGGACTGAGACAGTGAGTGGCATGCTGGATGGACTGAGACAGTGGCATGCTGGATGGACTGAGACAGTGGCATGCTGGATGGACTGAGACAGTGGCATGCTGGATGGACTGAGACAGTGGCATGCTGGATGGACTGAGACAGTGAGTGGCATGCTGGATGGACTGAGACAGTGGCATGCTGGATGGACTGAGACAGTGGCATGCTGGATGGACTGAGACAGTGGCATGCTGGATGGACTGAGACAGTGGCATGCTGGATGGACTGAGACAGTGGCATGCTGGATGGACTGAGACAGTGAGTGGCATGCTGGATGGACTGAGACAGTGGCATGCTGGATGGACTGAGACAGTGGCATGCTGGATGGACTGAGACAGTGGCATGCTGGATGGACTGAGACAGTGGCATGCTGGATGGACTGAGACAGTGAGTGGCATGCTGGATGGATTGAGACAGTGGCATGCTGGATGGACTGAGACAGTGGCATGCTGGATGGACTGAGACAGTGGCATGGTGGATGGACTGAGACAGTGGCATGGTGGAAGGACTGAGACAGTGGCATGCTGGATGGACTGAGACAGTGGCATGCTGGATGGACTGAGACAGTGGCATGCTGGATGGACTGAGACAGTGGCATGCTGGATGGACTGAGACAGTGGCATACTGGATGGACTGAGACAGTGGCATACTGGATGGACTGAGACAGTGGCATGCTGGATGGACTGAGACAGTGAGTGGCATGCTGGATGGACTGAGACAGTGGCATGGTGGATGGACTGAGACAGTGGCATGCTGGATGGACTGAGACAGTGGCATGCTGGATGGACTGAGACAGTGGCATGCTGGATGGACTAAGACAGTGGCATGCTGGATGGACTGAGACAGTGGCATGGTGGATGGACTGAGACAGTGGCATGCTGGATGGACTGAGACAGTGGCATGCTGGATGGACTGAGACAGTGGCATGCTGGATGGACTGAGACAGTGGCATGCTGGATGGACTGAGACAGTGGCATGCTGGATGGACTGAGACTGGCATGCTGAATGGACTGAGACAGTGAGTGGCATGCTGAATGGACTGAGACAGTGGCATGCTGGATGGACTGAGACAGTGGCATGCTGGATGGACTGAGACAGTGGCATGCTAGATGGACTGAGACAGTGGCATACTGGATGGACTGAGACAGTGGCATACTGGATGGACTGAGACAGTGAGTGGCATGCTGGATGGACTGAGACAGTGGCATGGTGGATGGACTGAGAAAGTGGCATGCTGGATAGACTGAGACAGTGGCATGCTGGATGGACTGAGACAGTGGCATACTGGATGGACTGAGACAGTGAGTGGCATGCTGGATGGACTGAGACAGTGGCATGGTGGATGGACTGAGACAGTGGCATGCTGGATGGACTGAGACAGTGGCATGCTGGATGGACTGAGACAGTGGCATGCTGGATGAACTGAGACAGTGAGTGGCATGCTGGATGGACTGAGACAGTGGCATGCTGGATGGACTGAGACAGTGGCATGCTGGATGGACTGAGACAGTGGCATGCTGGATGGACTGAGACAGTGGCATGCTGGATGGACTGAGACAGTGAGTGGCATGCTGGATGGACTGAGACAGTGGCATGCTGGATGGACTGAGACAGTGGCATGCTGGATGGACTGAGACAGTGGCATGCTGGATGGACTGAGACAGTGGCATGCTGGATGGACTGAGACAGTGGCATGCTGGATGGACTGAGACAGTGGCATGGTGGATGGACTGAGACAGTGGCATGGTGGATGGACTGAGACAGTGGCATGCTGGATGGACTGAGACAGTGGCATGCTGGATGGACTGAGACAGTGGCATGCTAGATTGACTGAGACAGTGGCATGCTGGATGGACTGAGACAGTGGCATGCTGGATGGACTGAGACAGTGGCATGCTGGATGGACTGAGACAGTGGCATGCTGGATGGACTGAGACAGTGGCATGCTGGATGGGCTGAGACAGTGGCATGCTGGATGGACTGAGACAGTGGCATGCTGGATGGACTGAGACAGTGGCATGCTGGATGGACTGAGACAGTGGCATGCTGGATGGACTGAGACAGTGGCATGCTAGATGGACTGAGACAGTGGCATGCTGGATGGACTGAGACAGTGGCATGCTGGATGGACTGAGACAGTGGCATGCTGGATGGACTGAGACAGTGGCATTCTGGATGGACTGAGACAGTGGCATACTGGATGGACTGAGACAGTGGCATGCTGCATGGACTGAGACAGTGGCATGCTGGATGGACTGAGACAGTGGCATGCTGGATGGACTGAGACAGTGGCATGCTGGATGGACTGAGACAGTGGCATGCTGGATGGACTGAGACAGTGGCATGCTGGATGGACTGAGACAGTGGCATACTGGATGGACTCAGATAGTGGCATACTGGATGGACTGAGACAGTGGCATGCTGGATGGACTGAGACAGTGAGTGGCATGCTGGATGGATTGAGACAGTGGCATGCTGGATGGACTGAGACAGTGGCATGCTGGATGGACTGAGACAGTGGCATGCTGGATGGACTGAGACAGTGGCATGCTGGATGGACTGAGACAGTGGCATGGTGGATGGACTGAGACAGTGAGTGGCATGCTGGATGGACTGAGACAGTGGCATGGTGGGTGGACTGAGACAGTGGCATGCTGGATGGACTGAGACAGTGGCATGCTGGATGGACTGAGACAGTGGCATGCTGGATGGACTGAGACAGTGAGTGGCATGCTGGATGGACTGAGACAGTGGCATGGTGGATGGACTGAGACAGTGGCATGGTGGATGGACTGAGACAGTGGCATGCTGGATGGACTGAGACAGTGGCATGCTGGATGGACTGAGACAGTGGCATGCTGGATGGACTGAGACAGTGGACTGCTGGATGGACTGATACAGTGGACTGCTGGATGGACTGAGACAGTGGCATGCTGGATGGACTGAGACAGTGGCATGCTGGATGGACTGACAGTGGCATGGTGGATGGACTGAGACAGTGGACTGTTGGATGGACTGAGACAGTGGCATGGTGGATGGACTGAGACAGTGGCATGCTGGATGGACTGAGACAGTGGCATACTGGATGGACTGAGATAGTGGCATACTGGATGGACTGAGACAGTGGCATGCTGGATGGACTCAGACAGTGAGTGGCATGCTGGATGGACTGAGACAGTGGCATGGTGGATGGACTGAGACAGTGGCATGCTGGATGGACTGAGACAGTGGCATGCTGGATGGACTGAGACAGTGGCATGCTGGATGGACTGAGACAGTGAGTGGCATGGTGGATGGACTGAGACAGTGGCATGGTGGATGGACTGAGACAGTGGCATGCTGGATGGACTGAGACAGTGGCATGCTGGATGGACTGAGACAGTGGCATGCTGGATGGACTGAGACAGTGGCATGCTGGATGGACTGAGACAGTGAGTGGCATGCTGGATAGACTGAGACAGTGGCATGCTGGATGGACTGAGACAGTGGCATGGTGGATGGACTGAGACAGTGGCATGCTGGATGGACTGAGACAGTGGCATGGTGGATGGACTGAGACAGTGGACTGCTGGATGGACTGAGATAGTGGACTGCTGGATGGACTGAGACAGTGGCATGCTGGATGGACTGAGACAGTGGCATGCTGGATGGACTGTGACAGTAGCATGCTGGATGGACTGAGACAGTGGACTGTTGGATGGACTGAGACAGTGGCATGGTGGATGGACTGAGACAGTGGCATGCTGGATGGACTGAGACAGTGGCATGCTGGATGGACTGAGACAGTGGCATGCTGGATGGACTGAGACAGTGGCATGCTGGATGGACTGAGACAGTGGCATGCTGGATGGACTGAGACAGTGGCATACTGGATAGACTGAGACAGTGGCATGCTGGATGGACTGAGACAGTGGCATGCTGGATGGACTGAGACAGTGAGTGGCATGCTGGATGGACTGAGACAGTGGCATTCTGGATGGACTGAGACAGTGGCATGCTGGATGGACTGAGACAGTGGCATGCTGGATGGACTGAGACAGTGGCATGCTGGATGAACTGAGACAGTGAGTGGCATGCTGGATGGACTGAGACAGTGGCATGCTGGATGGACTGAGACAGTGGCATGCTGGATGGACTGAGACAGTGGCATGGTGGATGGACTGAGACAGTGGCATGCTGGATGGACTGAGACAGTGAGTGGCATGCTGGATGGACTGAGACAGTGAGTGGCATGCTGGATGGACTGAGACAGTGGCATGCTGGATGGACTGAGACAGTGGCATGCTGGATGGACTGAGACAGTGGCATGCTGGATGGACTGAGACAGTGGCATGCTGGATGGACTGAGACAGTGGCATGGTGGATGGACTGAGACAGTGGCATGGTGGATGGACTGAGACAGTGGCATGCTGGATGGACTGAGACAGTGGCATGCTGGATGGACTGAGACAGTGGCATGCTAGATGGACTGAGACAGTGGCATGCTGGATGGACTGAGACAGTGGCATGCTGGATGGACTGAGACAGTGGCATGCTGGATGGACTGAGACAGTGGCATGCTGGATGGACTGAGACAGTGGCATGGTGGATGGACTGAGACAGTGGCATGGTGGATGGACTGAGACAGTGGCATGCTGGATGGACTGAGACAGTGGCATGCTGGATGGACTGAGACAGTGGCATGCTGGATGGACTGAGACAGTGGCATGCTAGATGGACTGAGACAGTGGCATGCTGGATGGACTGAGACAGTGGCATGCTGGATGGACTGAGACAGTGGCATGCTGGATGGACTGAGACAGTGGCATTCTGGATGGACTGAGACAGTGGCATAATGGATGGACTGAGACAGTGGCATGCTGCATGGACTGAGACAGTGGCATGCTGGATGGACTGAGACAGTGGCATGCTGGATGGACTGAGACAGTGGCATGCTGGATGGACTGAGACAGTGGCATGCTGGATGGACTGAGACAGTGGCATGCTGGATGGACTGAGACAGTGGCATACTGGATGGACTCAGATAGTGGCATACTGGATGGACTGAGACAGTGGCATGCTGGATGGACTGAGACAGTGAGTGGCATGCTGGATGGACTGAGACAGTGGCATGGTGGATGGACTGAGACAGTGGCATGCTGGATGGACTGAGACAGTGGCATGCTGGATGGACTGAGACAGTGAGTGTCATGCTGGATGGACTGAGACAGTGGCATGGTGGGTGGACTGAGACAGTGGCATGCTGGATGGACTGAGACAGTGGCATGCTGGATGGACTGAGACAGTGGCATGCTGGATGGACTGAGACAGTGAGTGGCATGCTGGATGGACTGAGACAGTGGCATGCTGGATGGACTGAGACAGTGGCATGGTGGATGGACTGAGACAGTGGCATGCTGGATGGACTGAGACAGTGGCATGCTGGATGGACTGAGACAGTGGCATGCTGGATGGACTGAGACAGTGGACTGCTGGATGGACTGAGACAGTGGACTGCTGGATGGACTGAGACAGTGGCATGCTGGATGGACTGAGACAGTGGCATGCTAGATGGACTGACAGTGGCATGGTGGATGGACTGAGACAGTGGACTGTTGGATGGACTGAGACAGTGGCATGGTGGATGGACTGAGACAGTGGCATGCTGGATGGACTGAGACAGTGGCATACTGGATGGACTGAGATAGTGGCATACTGGATGGACTGAGACAGTGGCATGCTGGATGGACTGAGACAGTGAGTGGCATGCTGGATGGACTGAGACAGTGGCATGGTGGATGGACTGAGACAGTGGCATGCTGGATGGACTGAGACAGTGGCATGCTGGATGGACTGAGACAGTGGCATGCTGGATGGACTGAGACAGTGAGTGGCATGGTGGATGGACTGAGACAGTGGCATGCTGGATGGACTGAGACAGTGGCATGCTGGATGGACTGAGACAGTGGCATGCTGGATGGACTGAGACAGTGGCATGCTGGATGGACTGAGACAGTGACATGCTGGGATATCATCAGCAGACTTGATTCTAAGCACCAGGGACTGAGATCTGTGGAGAGATTTGAATGCTTACACCAGCCGGCAAGGCACATGATAATGGTGAATGTACAAGTCTAGTCAGCGAGCATCAGCCAATGAACAGTGGTTCCATAACCTTGTCCTCAAACAGTTTAGTCTAAATAACTGGTGTTTCTGCTAACCTAATGGGAAGGGAACACCTCTTGGAGTTCAGTGCACTGTAGCATATGTGTGGACCAATAACACTGAGTTACAATGAGGGAGTTTGTTTTTTAGATATCCCACTTAAAAAATAATTTTCTTAGACATGCAACCCACATTGATTTTTCTCCTGACATTCTATTTCAAGTTTTTCTTCTTTTTTTTTTTTTATACTTACATGCCACCTTAGTTGTTTTCTTTAGTATGTCACCTCAAGTTTCACATAAATGTTAGTTTCAGGCAGTAGGTTAACACTCTTGTTTGTTACTGCAATGAAATATCAATATTGCTTGATATTATCAATTGTTTGAGATACCTATACTTACAATAGAATTTATAAGTGAAAATTGTCAGCATTGCATTAAACCTGAAAGAGAGCTGAGTTGAGTTTAGCTAAGAACCAACATCACTGCACTCAAGACATTCTATGTGCTTTAGTCTAAATAACTAAATAGTCATTTAACAGCCAGCGAAGAGTCACACTACTAATCGTTCCCACCGCTATCTGTCTGAAAGTTCTACTGATTTTCCCTCTCAGTTTTGAGATTCTACCAGAACCCCTGCCAATCCCCCGCAATCTCATCCTTTCCACATATGGGGTCTCAGTCTGTTCCTCCACCGTCTCCACCACCTGGTCCCACAGGTGCTCGACCATCTCTCCCTTGTCCACAGGTAACTGACCACCAAGAGGTGCATCCTGTTCATTCCCCCACATTCCCACACGGCCTGGACAAAAAAATCCATACAGTTCTTACAATCCATGACCCCTGAAACGATGTGAGCCATTCAATATGAAACATTCCTTTCTCCACTTTACTAAGCATATTCTTTGAGTCTGTGATGAAGACAATGTGTGTTGCAGTGGTCACCTTTAACCAACGGAATGCCGCTGTGACTGCTTCCACCTCCATTCTCATGTTGGCGGTCATAGCCTCATATGCCATACTCTACACAGTAAAATCTCATACTCTTCGCAGTGAAACCCCACCAACTCTGTTTCTCACCACTGACCCATCAGTATAGATGACTATCTCACCTTGATGAGCATTACTCGGATCAGTTGGTGCACTTCAAACTCTGTACAGCCCGCTGCCCAGTCTCTGTACTCACGACCCAGTGGTACTGTTACATTGTGCCAGTCCATCCTGTCTGCCGGTACTTCAACCACTCTTTTTTATGATTGATGGTCTCTGGATCTGCAGTTACGACCCACTCTGAGGAAGAATTACAATGTCTGCTATCTGCATTCTCCAATGCTTGTTCTGAATTTAGTTTATCAATTAGCAAAAGGAAGATACAGTTTATGTCATGTCATATATTTTTGAAGGGAGTGGGAGATCACTGTAGTGCATGCCCCATCTCTAACAAAAGAAGTAGAGCCCCATCCTCTTCTATCTTCAATAACCCCAGAATATGAACCTAGAGTTATCTGCAGGCCTCGTTCTATTAAGTATGTCTAGGAGATATAGATTATGGCCCTGGTGAGAATGGTAATTACTAACTGGGAATCTGCCCCTTCTCCAATGATTCTGATAGCTCTGGAGCCCCCTTATTGGTTATCAAATCTGAGGAAAGTCTGGAGAATTTTCTCAGCCTGATTTAGATGAAGAAAACATGGATATTGAGCAGTTGATAGATCTAGAGTCTTCTATCCCCATTTTAGCAAGACATTATGAGTTAATTTATTTTTAAATAATCAAACACATAATCAATCACACTAGATTCTGACAACATGATGTACAAAGAAGTTGTTGACTCACAGATAGGTTTGAACTGATAAATTAACAGAAGGTCAATTCATGTTAATCATTTATTGACTGGGCCTGAGCCTTCTGGCCAGTACATACATCTCTATTGTGATTTACACAAGATAATAGAAAAGTTGCATATTGGACCAGTTACATACAGACCATCAATAAACAAGCATCAATACATGAGATGTCAACAAGTGTGAAACATAGTAAACATTTTTGTTGTTGCACATGTTAAGTGTGATGGTAATTCAACAATTAAATATCAGTTTCCTGAAATTGGGTGTGGTGTGTACCAATGAGAAAAGTAACCTGGTGACTGGAAGATTAGGTAAGCCAGGGTCCATTGACTGATGGATCCACTTCAGGTATGCCCGTATAGCTCCACTGAAGGCCTCCCCATACTCTGCTCATGGCCAAGTCATCCTCCATCTCACTTGTGGTTCATCTCTTTCTCTCGGCTTCCCTCTCTCAGGTCTGATTTAGGTGGTTAGTTTGCTGATGTGTTGGGTGGTTGTTGGTATGTAGCCACCAAGATCACTGATGAATATTCACATAAATATATACATTCCTACCAATACAATATTCTAGAAGTAGGTCGGAAGAATCTAAATTCCTGAAGTAGGAACTAGTCCCCCTCCCCTCCTTTTCTCTCTAAGCTAGTGTTGGGTTAATTTGGGGTGGTCAGAGTTTATCACACGGTGTACGCCTTGTCTCAACTTGTTCCTGCTGTATGTAAGTTCTCATTTGACCTGGGGTCAGTGAACGTGTACAGTAAGACATTGACAAGAGTGAGAATATGTCAAGATGCATGTAAATAAATGACATACATTTATAACATTTCTTCCACTAAATGGTGTTTATAATATGTATAAATAATTCTTTGTGTTTTCCCAATTAACTTCTTCTTCTTCTTCTTGTGTCTAATAACTCTCTCCCATTATCTGTTGTTGTGATGTTGAGTGTTGGGTTGTGTGGTGATGAGTGGTGTTGAGTTTTAAGTTATGTTGAGTAATGAGTTAAGTTCACTGCGCGTGATGGTGTTCCGCGAAGCACAACTTTCTCATGTAATGCAGTTCATAAGTGCTCTTATCTAATTAAAATTTGACATAAATATAAATATTTATTCCGTCAAACCCTATTGATTCAATAGATGAAGGAGAAAGGAAAGATTGATTTCTCTTTCAGCTTTCTAGATTGTAAATAGGCATAGATAAGTCTGTTTTAGAACAAGGCACTTATTCTAGTACACGAACTGTCATTTCAGCTGTAGGTAGTGATAGCATCTTTTATCAGTGTTTCTGGTGAAATGCACAAGATTGCTTTAGAATCATCACTCCTCACAGTTGTTTAGAATAGAATGTAGTAGTATAATGCACTTCTTAAAGTTAATAATTATCTCTAAGAATATCAGAGATTGCAATCGAAGAGAGTATTGGAGAGTCATTTTGCCCGGGAACGGCTCTGCGTCGTTAGAATCTACAGTCGAGCATTTTTATATTTCAGAGGTTTTAATTAATAATAATACATTTCAATTGACATTACAAACACGGTTTACCATTACTTGATACCTGATACATCGGGTTCTTAGTCTAATCTCGGGACTAACAAGCTCACCTGGAATTCAGACATTCTGCCTCCTCTATTTGAAAATTTGGTCACACAATTTTTGACATCTGTTCGCCAGGCATGTTTTTGCAAGAGTGCGCTGCTTATCATAATCTATACCGGCGTTGGCGCGAAAGCCGTGTCACATGTCTGTCCCGTCCAATGGTCTTCCGAGCTTCGTCTGATGAAATCTTTCTAAGAATCCACGTCATCTGTCACCTATGCAGTTCCAGTTTCGATGTTAAGTTTTAAGTCCTAGTCTCCGTTTGCGGTTGTGAAGTCAATTTCTTTTAATGTTGTTTCCTCTTTTTGCGGCAGGTGTTGGTAAATGAATAATGGTGGTTGCGTTATGCTACATGTCACAAGGTGCACATGGGGTACCATCAATCTTTATTGATGACGCCGAATTAGAGATGGTAGACCATTTTACATATCTAGGATCAGTAGTAAATAGCAAATTATCCCTAGATCAGGAAATCAACATCAGGATTGGTAAGGCAGCAACAATGAACAGGTTAAGAAAAAGAGTCTGGGAGAACAGGAAGCTTACTGCCAAAACAAAAGTTCTTGTCTATCAAGCCTGTGTCCTTAGTACTCTTCTTTATGGCAGTGAAACCTGGACAACTTACTCACACCAAGAAAAACGTTTAAACACCTTTCATATTCGGTGTCTGCGAAGAATTCTTGGTATGGCAAGACAAAATCACAAATACTGAAGTATTGGAAAGATCAGGTTGTGTGACGGTTTATTTCATGCTCAGTCTTCGTAGACTTAGATGGATAGGATACGTTAGGAAGATGGATGATGTCAGAATACCAAAGGACATATGTTTTGGTGAATTACAGATGGGTAAGAGATCTCAGGGTCGGCCTCTACCACTTTACAAAGATGTGTGTAAGCGGGACATGATTGATACAGGCATTGATAATGCACATTGGGAACAAGTCGCCGCTGAACGTGTTGCATGGGGGGCAACTATCAGAAATGGAATAAAGACAAAGTTGAAAATGATTGCAGATAAGTCACACACCGAGCGTGTGAGACGTAAGATGGTGCATGATGGTGGAAATAACCATGTGTGAACGAACATTTACAGCGTGAATTGGCCTTACCAGTCACATTCGCTACCGCCATAGGTAAAAGTTATCATGCCTTGTTGAAGCACAAACTATCATCTGTCAAGACGGCAAGGTGCCAATGAATGATGATGATGGTCTCTGGATCACAAACCTGGCATATAGATATTTCTGCCTGTGCCATACAGGACCTGCCTCATCTTAGTCTACGACCCTATCTGCAGCAGCTCTCAGGTGCCATTGCAATAACTTTTCCTCTGTTAATTTACACTTGCACAGTCACTTCACATATCTTAGAGTGTAACTGAGCTTACATCCTAGATCCTAGATCATACATCAGTTTATATCAATCATCAGCTTATATCAATCATCAGCTTATATCAATCATCAGCTTATATCAAACATCAGCTTATATATCAATCATCCGTTTATATCATGCATCAGCTTATATCAATCATCAGCTTATATCAATCATCAGATTATATCAGTCATCAGCTTATATCAAACATCAGCTTATATCAATCATCAGCTTATATCAAACATCAGCTTATATCAATCATCAGCTTATATCAATCATCAGCTTATATCAATCATCAGATTATATCAGTCATCAGCTTATATCAAACATCAGCTTATATCAATCATCAGCTTATATCAAACATCAGCTTATATCAATCATCAGCTTATATCAATCATCAGCTTATATCAATCATCAGATTATATCAGTCATCAGCGTATATCAAACATCAGCTTATATCAATCATCAGCTTATATCATGCATCAGCTTATATCATGCATCAGCTTATATCAAACATCAGCTTATATCAATCATCAGCTTATATCAATCATCAGATTATATCAGTCATCAGCTTATATCAAACATCAGCTTATATCAATCATCAGCTTATATCAAACATCAGCTTATATCAATCATCAGCTTATATCATGCATCAGCTTATATCAGTCATCAGCTTATATCAGTCATCAGTTTATATCATGCATCAGCTTATATCAATCATCAGCTTATATCAATCATCAGTTTATATCAAACATCAGCTTATATCAATCATCAGCTTATATCAATCATCAGCTTATATCAATCATCAGCTTATATCAATCATCAGTTTATATCATGCATCAGTTTATATCATGCATCAGCTTATATCAAACATCAGCTTATATCATACATCAGCTTATATCAATCATCATTTTATATCATGCATCAGCTTATATCAATCATCAGCTTATATTAATCATCAGCTTATATCAAACATCAGCTTATATCAATTATCAGCTTATATCAATCATCAGCTTATATCAAACATCAGCTTATATCAATCATCAGCTTATATCAATCATCAGCTTATATCAATCATCAGTTTATATCATGCATCAGCTTATATCAATCATCAGCTTATATTAATCATCAGCTTATATCAAACATCAGCTTATATCAATTATCAGCTTATATCAATCATCAGCTTATATCAGTCATCAGCTTATATCAATCATCAGTTTATATCATGCATCAGCTTATATCATGCATCAGCTTTTATCAATCATCAGCTTATATCAAACATCAGTTTATATCAATCATCAGCTTATATCAATCATCAGCTTATATTAATCATCAGCTTATATCAAACATCAGCTTATATTAATCATCAGCTTATATCAAACATCAGCTTATATTAATCATCAGCTTATATCAAACATCAGCTTATATCAATCATCAGCTTATATCAATCATCAGCTTATATTAATCATCAGCTTATATCAAACATCAGCTTATATCAATCATCAGCTTATATCAAACATCAGCTTATATCAATCATCAGCTTATATCAATCATCAGCTTATATTAATCATCAGCTTATATCAAACATCAGCTTATATCAATCATCAGCTTATATCAATCATCAGCTTATATCAATCATCAGCTTATATCAATCATCAGTTTATATCATGCATCAGCTTATATCATGCATCAGCTTTTATCAATCATCAGCTTATATCAAACATCAGTTTATATCATACATCAGCTTAGATCATGCATCTGCCTAGATCATGCATCAGTCTGTGATGTATGACTGATATATGATCATACATCAGTCTCAGGGGGATGAATGGCCTCAAGGTAAGGTGTCCATCTCGAGTGCTGGAGGTCCTGGGTTCCAGCCCCGGTGAAGGCCGCGATTTTTTCACGTGGACTTCAAGTGACAAAATTGCCCATGATCTCTGAGTAGTGAGATCAGATGCCTGTGTGTATTGCTGCGCATGTAAGAAATCCCTTAGCAGCTGGAAATCGGAAAAAGGTAGCCTAACGGCGATGCCCATGCAAAATGTTTGAGTTAAAAATCTACCCAAAGTATTTCAGGATCCTCGCCGGTACTACGGAGTTCATGCACTGAGCTGAGATTCTCTGGACTCAGGCTTGAGTTAGGAGTAGAACATAGCACTTATGGGTTACACCCGTGTGCCGTGATGTGATCCATCAACTAAACTAAGTACATGTGTGCAATCTCGCAGGGATTGCGTTTCATAAACACGTAACACTCACAGTGAAAATCATAACATCATTATCACACCCAGACTATATGTACAACGCACTATCTGACTATCAGCGCAATCTCAATAATATCTATAAACTCATTCAATCCTGCTATCAGAACGATACATTCGCAAATCACAGTCACAACTCTATCCGTCCGTCCGTCTCGCTAGTCTAAACCCATCTGTCTCATTTAGATACGTTCATCCGGATCACGGACTCTCACATCCTGTGAATCTGCTGTTACCTGGTGTAGTCAGATGGACATAGGTCTGGCCCGAGTTCCAGGTTCACCTGTACTAGATGCAAACAACCCTGACCTTTCACAGTACACCTGTCTACCTGTCGGTACTACCTTACAGTCCCTGTAACTAACCTGTCTCTCCTGTCAAGTGTCTAGTCAGTACTGCCCTCGGTAATACTAAGTAGTGCTGTGGGTCTGTGACATCGGTCACCTCCTAGGTTACTGGAAGATACTCAGACGGCCCCAGTAAACCTACCCTGAACTACTACAAACAACAGAAGGGTTTTGTGTTCTTGTGTTTGTCACCTTTCTTCCTTTGACACCTGTATTTCTGTTGTGTGTGGGTGTATATACCTATATAGACAATAATCACAGGAAAAGATTCCTTTGGCTGCCTAGGAATTGTGTAGAGTCAAACACCCCAACAATCTAGTTCCAATGAAAGTACAGAGACAGTAGAAAGTTAGACCAGCCTGACCAAGGTTCCCTTATTATCGAAGGAAGTATTATGTCATGTAACACTGATGAAAGTAACGCTGCATGTGTGGGTGTCTCCCTCACTACTATACTGGCCCAAGGTTAAGATAACCCTAGTAGGTGTGAAGATATCTTTCCCCTTTCTGACTAAGCCCAGTTAAATAAAAACAGGCCTATGTGGCGATAATCACTTCACATCTTATAGCCTCCTACATATTTGGGTTTCACCTTAACGAGAAACGCATGTTGTGGTTCTCTCGCAAGTACTGACAAGTACTGGTTTCAACCCGCCACATGATGATGATTGAAATGTACTGTTACACCTATCCATTAGGGTAATCACATGATAGCCCTGCTCACACAGAAGTCCTCTGTCAGAACAATAATTCCCTAATGTACCCCATTATTGATATAGGGTGTCAACTGTATTGGCAGTTTGTCTTCACTACTGCTCCACAGAACTGGCTAGCGAAATCCATTTCGTCTTGTCCGCTGCCCACAGCCCATGCTTAAATTTTAAGTTATAGTAAGCACACAGGCTGGCTACACAGCTGGCGTGCCTGGTCGATACTTGACTTACAACTGGTGTCCGCTGACCCGAGGTCAGTGTGTACATCTTAGGTCAGAGCACAGGCTTACGGCACAACCTCCCGGCCTGGTCGACAAACTTTACCTCCACTGTAGATCAATCTCTAATTCCCCAAGAGTTGCATTCGATACAGCTGGAAGAAGCGGCCATGACAGGATGGCTTCAACAACCTCCGCTGTAGAGCATTCTCCAAGATGCCTAGTATACAGCTGGCTATAGAAGCGGCCTCCCTTCTTGATGACTGGCTATCGAATGACTTCTCTTCAGATCGGGTCAGGAAGTACACACTCACAGAGCCTGCCGAACATCTCCAAGAATCACCTCACGAAATTGATGGCAACTCACGACTCCCAGAGGTTATCAGAATGTGTGATTTACAACATCAAAAATCTACGCACATTCAAAGAGTTGAGTTATGTTTCTCAGGACCAGTAAAGTTCATGACAACCCCAACACATAACTTCAGGTAACCCTAGAACGGTCCTAACTCTTTTTACCTGGAGATCCCCACTCCCCTGACTTGAAATATGGCCTAGCCACATAAACGGGATGGGATAGAAGTGGGTAATGAGTTGTCCTGTCTGAGACCCACTTTCGTTTCATGACAATCATGAACTTAGATCATACATCAGCATAGATCATTCATCAGCCTAGATCATACATCAGCCTAGATCATACATCAGCCTAGATCATTCATCAGTCTAAATCATACATTAGCACATTAATCATTCTTCTCCATCTTTCATTCACTTGACAATAATTGTCTATAGCTGCAATGTGTGCCTGCTTGATTACACGTATATATCTGTTCATAATCAATACCTGGTATATTCATGAGGATATTAATGATTTACTTTGGTGTGTTTCAGAATTACGCCCTTGGTCTCCAAGTAGTCCTAACCTTCCCATAAAAGAGCATTTTCACAAGTGGACACACACACACACACATTGGCACCTTGCCGTCTTGACAGACGATAGTTTGTGCTTTAAAAAGGCATAATAACTTTTAACTATGGCGGTAGCGAGTGTGACTGATAAGGCCAATTTGCGCTGTAAATGTCCGTTCACAGTCTGTTCACAGTTCACAGTCTGTTCACAGTCCGTTCACAGTTCACTGTGAACAAGTGGACATATGACAGCATAAACACGAATGTTGTGAAACAAGATCTATCGGATGTTCTTAGTGAGGACGGGAGTCACAGATTCAGTAAAACTGTAGATATAATTGGGGTTTTATTTATTCAAGAAAAGACAGAACACAGCAACTTAAAAAAGATAATGATTGAGAACAGTTGTAAGGCAACAGTAAAACATGAAAATTGTCAAATGTTAGAAAATGTGTCTTCTGTAATTGATACAAACAATAAACTATCTCTGGCTATTAAGAATTGTCAGCAGCAAAATAATGAAACACAAGAAAGACATACACAGAACAAATGTAATGAATCTGATGGTTTTTTAATTCAAGATGACCATCTAAAGTGCCAAAAGAACTTGAATAACAAAAGAATGCATACAGGAAAGAAATCCTACAAATGTAATGATTGTGGTGCTTCTTTTACTCAAGTTGTCAGTTTGAAGCACCACATGAAAACACACATAGGAAAGAAATTTTACAAGTGTGATGATTGTAGTGCTGTCTTTCGTTATGCTAGCAATCTGAAACGTCACAAGAGAACACATACAGGAGAGAAACCTTACAAGTGTGATGTTTGTGGTGCTTCTTTTACTCAAGCTGGCAGTCTAAAGACCCATAAGAGAATGCATACAGGAGAGAAACCTTACAAGTGTGATGTTTGTGGTGCTTCTTTTACTCAAGCTGGCAATTTGAAGAAACATAAGAGAACACATACAGGAGAGAAACCTTACAACTGTGATGTTTGTGGTGCTTTTTTTTCTCGCACTGGCAATCTGAAAGACCATAGGAGAATACATACAGGAGAGAAACCTTACAAGTGTGATGTTTGTGATGCTTCTTTTACTCATGCTAGCAATCTGAAAAATCATAAGAGAACACATACAGGAGAAAAACCTTACAAGTGTGATGCTTGTGGTGCTTCTTTTACTCAGACTTGTCATCTCAAAAGGCATAAGAGAATGCATACAAGACCTTACAAGTATGGTATTTGTGATGCTTCTTTTACTCATGCTAGCAATCTGAAGAATCATAAGAGAACACATACAGGAGAAAAACCTTACAATTGTGATGATTGTGGTGCTTCTTTTACTTTAGCTGACTGTCTGAGGAAACATAAGAGAACACATACAGGAGAGAAACCTTACAAGTGTGATGTTTGTGGTGCTTCTTTTACTCAAGCTGGCAGTCTGAAGACCCACAAGAGAATACATACAGGAGAGACACCTTACAAGTGTGATGTTTGTGATGCTTCTTTTACTCACACTGGCAATCTTAAGGACCATAGGAGAACACATACAGGAGAAAAACCTTACAAGTGTGATGTTTGTGGTGCTTCTTTTACTCGAGCTGACAGTCTGAAGACTCACAAGAGAACACATACAATAGAAAAACTGTACAAGTGTGATGACTGTGGTGCTTCTTTTACTCACACTGGCAGATTGAAATACCATATGGGAACACATACAGGAGAAACCTTTCAAGTGTGATGATTGTGGTGCTTCTTTTACTCAGATTCGTAATTTGAAGAAACATATGATACTGCATCATCATCATGTGCCCTGCCAACTACCATAGGTGTTCATGTATCTCCTCAGATCTCTGTCCCTATTCGTCTACATCTTCTGCATTCATTCGAAGTGTTGTTTTGGATGTAATTGTGTTGTGCTTGTTTACAGCAGAGCTGCAATATTTGCACCTTTTGGCTGACACATATGACTTCTTCAGGCATTTGTTGACCAGGTTAACCTTCCCGGAGTACCTATTCAGGATCAACTGCTGATGATAATTCTCAATGTCACCATACAGTCCATCCAGCATCATCTCTCTCAGTCTGCCCATGTCTCTTTTCCCACTGATCATTCCAATCATCACAGTGCTTTCCCACACTTCTCTTCTCATTACAATACTAAAGAATGCTATTGTCTCTTTCTGATAGTTGTATATAATGTTCTACTTTCATTAGCCTCTTCCAGGCAATCATTGTTAAGTTGCTTTAGCAATACAAGCAACACAGTTACCATCTCAGGAATCACATCTTTGATGCTTCCAATAAAATGGAAGATATTTGATCAAATCCAACCAAATTTCATTTATATCCTAAAGCTAGCAACCCTGAGGAATTGGATGCACAAGTGAGGAAAGAGATTCAGTCATTTGTTGTTTGTAAATTCATCAGTGAGGTGATTGCACAGTTAGTCATTCCACAGGGCTCATAAACCCCCAACCTTATGGCATTCCTAAATTGCACAAGCCAGGCCCTATGGATACATTATTTCATTCACACATCATTCAAGGCTAACAAAGAACAGCAACAATATAAGAGATATGCAATATAAAGGCATAGGCAAAATGCAAACATCAAAACTACACGACACAGTAATATTAGATATAGATAGAGAGAGAGAGAGAGGGGTAGGCAGGCAGACAGATAGATCCCTGTCAGGGGCTGGGTGAAGCCGGGCCGGGTCAGCTAGTCTATAAATATAAAACACACTGTATGTATGTCCTTCCGTTCTTTATGCGTTGTGAACGGTCCATCCGATTGAGATGAAATTGTCTACATGTTTTCTTTTCATTCCTGTGCAACTTTCTGTCATAGCTTTTTAGTGTAACATCGGCTACTTACTTACTAAAATTTAATATTTCATTTTTCATAATTTCTATATAGCAAGGGGACTTAACTCTAGAAAAGTTATTTCAAGGGGCATAACTTTTAATAACATTTCTATATAATTTATAGTCATATTGTTGCATCGTTTTCAAAGATTTACAAACTCTTTGTCTATAGTTATTTACAAGCATATGAGTTATAATAAATAATGATATGATCTTTAAGGCATTTTCAAAGTTTTCATAAAAATAATGCATAACATTGTAACTCATCTTTTTATGCTTAAAGAAGTTATCTACAGTCATGTAGGTGATTAAAAACAGTTTTCATTAAAAATAATGGATGGTATGTGGAAGGACATTCTTTTAAGTTACTGTGTGAATTTAATGAGACACTCCCTGCCAGGAGCTGGGCGAAGCCACGCCAGGTCAGATAGATAGACAGACAGATAGTCGGGAACGGGAGCTTATATGACTACTTATATGAATTAAATTAGATGCTCCCCACCAGGGACTGGGTGAAGCCGGACCAGGTCAGCCAGACAGACAGACAGACAAACAAGCAGACAGACAGACTGATATATTGATAGATCCCCTCCAGGGACTGGGCGAAGCTGGGCCGGGTCAGCTAGTCTAATATAAAATTCACTTTTCTTTGAAAAATCGTACCACCAAATTGACAGAGTGACCATTGAGGAGTTCTATAGGTCCCATTTTATAATATCTCTGTGGTGCACTCAGAAAAATAGAGAGCCTCAAATATTAAGAGGAGAGAAATATTAAGAACTTTGCTCTATACCACTGGTATTTGGATGATATATTATTCACCCCAGAAACCAAACAACAGGCTGAATCATTCCACACCATCATGAACCAAGCTCACAAGAACATTTCTTTGTCTTTTGACCACGAACATAATGACACCTTATCATTCTTAGAAATACTAATTCCTCGTTTGCAGGATGGCACCATCTAAAGATCTGTCTATGAAAGAGAATATGGATGGGCCAATACCTGAATTTAAATAGCATTGCACCTATTCAGTATAAGCATGGCATGATACTGACCCTGTTTGATCGAGCTAAAATGATTTTCTACAATGACACACTAAAAGAAGACTGGAAACTCTTAACCATAATCTACAAACTAATGTATATTCAACTGATTTCATCAAGCGTCATTACCAGCCACACAAACCTACTCTCACAGAATCATCTAACCCCAGACATTAGATGTTTTTTCGACTAACCTTTTGAGGGGAAACTAATGAAACAAATATATTATGCAGCTTAACAGCTAACATTCTTTGCTGCTGAACCAATGATCAGATATAAAACTATCTCCATACTACTCCCATCTGTGAAAGAACCATTGTTTCTGTTCACCAAATCTAACTGCATTTATCAATTCCAGCGTGAGTGCCAAGCAACTTACATAGGTAGAACAGAAAGACATTTAGCTAGTCAAGTAACCAAACATATACCAGTATGGGTGGAAAACAACTTTAATCAGTCTTCAGGAATCTCTGTGCATTAAGCAGGTCATAAAATGTTTAGCTCGCCAATTTTGAGACATTTGTTTAATAGCCATTATAAGGTAAAAAACAAGATATATTGTATTTGATGAACAATAAATGATTGCGCAAATACATCAAGACATTAGTAATTAGATGGTTCCAGCCAGTTGTGTGCAAATAGAAAGACGTTATTATACATTTGCAATTACCATGGGGAAAACTGATGCTCCACATTCAAACAATATCAGTGACTATATGTTTTAAGTATTTCAGCCCTGGTATAATTCATGTATTCACTCCATATTATATGTAACTCTACAGTATGCACCTGACAAGATGCAGTGAAATATGCCAGGCAATAAATTGGACAACATATTGTTTGTGGCTTGTGTGTTTAAACTTTAGAAATATATTCATTTTGATTTCTGTTTAATTGAAACTTAAGCTCTAAAATACTCCAACATTATAACTGTGTGCCTGAACAAATCCCCCATATCTCCCATGGAATGTCAATTGGTCTAAAAATATGGGGCTACCACCATGTACCCAGTACAGCTCATGGTGTGAGAGCTGGTCCTTGACTTGACTTTCACGGATGTGATGTTTATGTTGTTGTGTTCCTCTTGACTTGACTTTCACGGATGTGATGTTTATGTTGTTGTGTTCCTCTTGACTTGACTTTCACGGATGGGATGTTTATGTTGTTGTGTTCCTCTTGACTTGACTTTCACGGATGTGATGTTTATGTTGTGTTCATCTTGACTTGACTTTCACGGATGTGATGTTTATGTTGTGTTCCTCTTGACTTGACTTTCATGGATGTGATGTTTATGTTGTTGTGTTCCTCTTGACTTGACTTTCACGGATGTGATGTTATGGTTGTTGTGTTCCTCTTTACTCAACACTTGTTAGTCTCTAATGATGGGGTATCACAGTGAACAGGCTATCACAGTGATCTTGACAGGAACAGCCACAAAGCATGTGCCAAAATATCTCTGGTAGATAACTCAATGAAGGTGATGGTGGCCAACTATGTTTGCTTGGCTGATCTTCCCTGCCCTAACAGCCAGTGTAAACCAGTTCTCTATTGTGTATATACTACATACTATGTACATACAATTGTGTAGGTGTGCCCATAATTCCAGCCTGTACATTTACAAATAATGACGACTATCACAACTGATTAGAATCCCACATAAAATAACATTGCCACAATAGTCTATTACATGCACTTTGGCAACTATTACAGCCACAGTCTGACAGGGAAATAGTGATGCCGACTGAGATGTCCCGGGGTTTCATGAATAAGTGTAACATTTGTTTGCTTTGTGTTTGTGTTCTTGTCTAGTGTAGAATCATAATTTGGTTTATCATATTTCACAATTCACTGGGTTAACTTGTTTAGCTAACTTTGTTTAACTAGTGATGAAATATCCCAAGTTATGTGCTCTTGTGTAATAAACTAGAAATTGTTATTCTTTGTTAGTTAGTTAATTAGTTAGTCGACAGGTCATCCTTATTGCACATCGAACCATTCACTCCATAAGTGTTCGGATCTGTCACCGTCCTAGATATCTAGGGGAACGAAACTCGGGCTCATACAGGCAACAAACTCCGTTCATAGGCAATCTAACATCATTTATTTACAGTAAGCTGGCGAAGAGAGTTTTCGCAAGCCAGCACTCTACAAGTTGCGTATCACAGGAGTTTACATTAAACATGATTATTATAACAACTCTATCAGCTATCTAACATATGCATAAGACCCCTAAATACACTTGGGTTTTAACTATCAAGTCCCCCTTAAGGTAAGCCCTGTTGCTTCCTCGATGTCCAGTCCGTGTCTGCCTTTCCACACGTGTCGCAATCCGACACGGGTGGTAACTCTCTCCGAGTTTCTCGTGGACCCCGCAATCGGCGGGCCCCATCGGTGTCCACGGGACTGTGGACACACTGACCGGTCCTTCGAGAAGGCTCTGGATTATTCGAGCCTTCGAGTGACTCGGTTCTTTCCCTTTAGCTGGAGTTCTATCCCTTCTCCACTTCCTCTTAATTCTCTGTTGGTACCGCCCTTATGTGAGGCTGTGACAGGAGTCCCCCTCCCCCCCCCTGCTTTGATGGGTTATTATATGGTAATTAGTTCTGTACTAATTCTGTCACAGGGTCACATAAAGTCGGTGTTTGTAGTTTGGTGGATAGTAACTTGGCAGCCTACACATCTGCATCAACAACTCATGTATTCTCCCATACAGCACTTCAAGATGATTGCTGAAGAGGTCCTCTCTTCTATGTTCTTAAACATGCTTATCTGACCGAAGTTCCGTGACGTTTCCAGTTGTTTTTACAACCGCGCCCTTCTCAAGTACCCATATGATACCAAGATATAAAACTCTGTGTAAGAGAGTTTTAACAAGACAAATGTCTTGGCTTATTTAAGTACACTAGCAAATCTTGTCCTGCGTGTGTATTTCGATACATTTTTACTTCCGTATGTTGTATGTTGCTGAATATGTAGTTATGCTGTTGTTTTATCACATCTGACTACGTGTGTTCCTGTTGGCTTGTTAGTGTATTGACTGATATGTTGCTGTCTATAATAAAGTGACTGTAGTTTAATTGTTAGTGTTCAGTTTTGAGTTTGTATAAAGTGTGTGCTCACTGTGGTTTACCTCCAAGCGTCACGAGTTGGGATATCCTTTGTCATGAATTACCCAATATGTGTAATGCATGATCGGGACATTCCAAACAGTGGTGCTTAGATGTAGTGTATTAAATACTAAACATGTATCAACAATTGAGACAAGTAATACATTTTTACATGAAAGACGCAGACAAATTAAAATAAATACGTTTTGCGTACAATTTGTCAGCTCAGTATATCGCTCTCTCATTTAATTCATTCACTCTGCCATTCATACATCTTTCATGCAAACTAGTATTTTGTTAAAATATACAAATAAAGTTGAGGTAATTGTTATTGCCCTTAGAAAAAACGGATTAGGCGATATGTTCCCTTTAAGGTAACAAGTACTTTTTGTACTTGTAATCAACAAATGGTTTATAATTTAAATCGAAAAATTGTATAGGCAGAATATTTCAACTATGAGTGAAAATGCCTGTAATATATTATGGTAGAAAATATACAAGTTACATGTTGACATATTTTATATATATATAATCAAATACAAGTGTAATACATATTAACTAATTAATTAATTAATTTACTCCAACGACGATGTGTGTGTTGTCCTCCTGTTGTCCGTGTGTCGTGTCATCAATGTTAACAGTTCATATAGCTGTTCCTTGCACGTAGTTACATTCCGGTTGTTTGCGAAGTTTCTTTGCAATAACGAGTATGCAGTGTTCCTAATCTGTATACGATGAATGTCAGTTCACTGGTTGAAACCACTTCACAGACATTATATATATCGCTCGGATTGTTTTTAAAGCCTTGGCAATTGGTAATATGGCTTAAAGGGTTCTGAAAGTTTCATGTTCGTGAGTGTGATAAGTAGATTATTCACTTGGGCGTTGATACTTCTGGATGAAAGTTCTATAGTAGGGGTAGAGGTACACTGTTCTATGCATCAGACTAAAATATCACAGCTTATTATATGGCGAATAATTAATGGGCATAGTGTTAGTCTGCTGGTGCATTAGTTTGCCGTGATAATATGTCAGCAATAATATTATCAGTACCCTTGATGTGGCAGATTTCAAAGTCGAAATCCTGAAGAAGAAGACACCAGCTTGCCAATCGATGGTTCTTTGGGACACCTTGCTTAAGTACCAGCAGTGGCGAATTATCGGTTAAAACAACAAAATGCGAACCTAAGAGGAACTTAGATAATCGACGCATACAAAAAAGTAGACTTAGTGCCTCCAACTCAACTGTGGCATAATGGATTTCTGCCTTTCTCAGCTTCTGGCTGACATAGAGTATTGGATGTCTTACGCCTTGATATTCCTGCATCAGGCAACCTCCAATTGCGATAGCTCTCGAATCTGTGGTTAGAATAAAAGTTATATCTATGTTTGGTAATCTTAATACGGGTGGATTAGAAAAAATCGATTTCAATTAGCACATTACATCCTCTAAGCGGATACTCTTACAAAATTTTTCTGAATGATCTTTTGTCAACAGATTAGAAAAAACTGATGTGAGTTCCGCCCAGTTTGGTATAAACTTGGCATAATAGTTTATGAGACCTAACAGGCTTCTGACCTGTTTCTTTGTAGTTGGAACTTCTAGGTTCAGAATTTTTGATACGATTCTGTAATCTGTCAATAGTTTGCCTTCGGAAATCCTATGACCAAGGAAGTCTATCTGCTTATAGCCTATTTCAACCTTGGAAGGTTTGATAGTAAGTCCAAAAAGAAAGATTTGGTTAAAGACTTGTTGGAGTGTAAGTAAGTGAGAAGTCATGTCCGAAGAATGGACGCATATATCATCAATATATGATTGCACGTCCTTGATGCCGTGCAATAACAGTCTAGTTAACCTGACGAATGTGGCGGGAGCGTTCTTTAGACCAAAAGGAAGATATCTCCATTCGTACAGTCCCAGCGGTGTAGATAACGCTGTTATATGCCTTGAAGAGGGAGATAGTGGTACTTGCCAGTAACCTTTAGCTAAATCAAGTTTAGAAAAGAAGGATGATTGAGACATATTCAAAATGAGGTCTTCACATCTGTACATTGGCTCAGCATCTGTCGTGGTTATTGTATTTAATTTCATGTAATCTATGCATAAACGAATAGTTTGGTCCTTCTTTTTCACCAGAACAATTGGCGAAGAGTACTGGGACACAGATTTCTGTATTATTTTATTTTTCTCTAAGTCCAAAATTTCTTTATCTAAATTTGCCCTATAATGTAAAGGAATTGAATATGGTCTACATTTGATAGGTGTTAGATCTGTCAACACAATGGAATGTGTTATTTTGTCAGTCTGTCCAGGTTTGTTTGAGAAGATAGTTTTATAGTTGTTAATAAGAGACAAAATGTCTTGTCGCTGGTGTTGTGTCAAAGTGTCAGAGATTTGTATGTCCTTCATCGTACTGTCGTCGTTCATAATTGGTACTGGAATTTCCGTATTGTCTACGTCCGTCTGATTTATTACTGACGCTACTGTTTGTAAATTGTCTTCAATGTCATTGTCGTCGTCGTCGAGACTAATAGTTGCTAATGTGTCGTTACATTGGTCGCACTCATCGTTATCCCATATTGTCGGTACTGTGAATATGTTTTCGTCGTCTTCGTTGTCGCAAGAATGAGTCGCTAATGATGCTTCGTTTAGATCTTCGTTTGTAGAGATGTCGTTCAGTCGGGTAATTGTCGTTTCGTTTTCGTTGTCCTTCTTGTCAGTCTGGTTATTGTCATCTGATATCTGCGTCTGCTAGTTCATGTCACTGTCATTTCTAGAATAGTACGGTTTTAACATATTTACATGGAATGTTTTCAACTTTCCATTCAAAGAAATTTCGTAGTCAACTTCCGAAATCCTTCTTACAACTTTAAATGGTCCCTGCCAAGAGGTTGATAGTAAATCTCTCTTGTCAGTTAGTAATAATAAAATATCTTGATTTGGTTGTAATACAATCGTTTTTGCCCCTTTGTTGGCGTACTGCCTGTACCTAAAACCTTTCTCCTGTAATGATGTTCTGGCCAGTATACAGGATCTCATGATTTTGTCTCTGGTGTCAGTGACCAAATCATAGGTGGAAACTGGTACTTGGGTGGTTACGGGTTGTGATATTATATCTTTGTAAATAGTGAGAGGTCCTCTTGGGTTAGCTCCATATATCAATTCAAACGGAGAGAACCCCGTGCTTGATTGTGGGACTTCTCTGTATGCGAACAGCACCGTTGGGAGAAGTATGTCCCAATCGGCTGGATTTTCAGCTGTCACTTTGGATAACATATGTTTTAGGTCCCCATTCAATTTTTCGCAAATTCCATTTGCGGCCGGTCGATAGGGACTTGTAAAACATTGTTTTATGCCTAGTAACTTAGTTACCGATTGGGTGGCATTAGATATGAATTGCGTTCCTCTATCTGATATTATCTTCTCCGGAAAGCCAAAACGGGAGAATATCTGTAATAATACGTCCGTCACATCTTTAGAGGAGATAGATTTTAATGGAATTATTTCTGCCCACCTTGAACACAGATCAACAAGTGTAAAAATGTATCTATTTCCTTTGTTTGAGATGTGGTTCAAAGGACCCACTAAATCAACCGCCACGATTTGAAATGGTCTCGAGGCAGTTGTGGTTCACTGAATTTCTGCCGTAGGGTTTTTACCTTTCTTAATTAATTTCTGACAGATATCACATGATTTACAATGGGTGTTTATGTCTCGGCAAAATTTAGGCCAATAAAATTGGCTCAGGACTCTGGCCCTGGTTTTTTCATAACCCATATGACCTCCGAAAGGTGAGTCATGGGCTATATGTAGCACTTTCTCACGATGTGACTGAGGTAGAACCACTTGCTGTAAAGTGGTTTGATCTCTGGTATATAACCTCGTTAAAATATTGTTGTTTAGTCTAAATGTCCAAGAAGCGTTTTTAGTCAATTTTGGCTTCAATCCTACTAGTCGAAAGTATTGCGAAAGTGTTGGATCTGCTTTTTGTTCTTCTATAAACTCGGTGGTGGTAATATTGGGTGAAATGATTTGTAGTGATTCCTGAACTTGGTCGTTGTGGGTTTTGTGTGTCATTTGTCTTGTCACTATATTAGCGTATTGTGTATGTTGTTGCACATTTACAGGCTCGATATTTTGTGGATCGATGGCGTCCTCAGTTCGAGGTGTTGATTTGATGGTATCATTGAAAGATTCAACCGCCCCTGTGTTCTGCACCTCTGTGAATTCGTTTCGAATTACGTCATCGGTTGTTTCCCTTGTGCTTTTTGGCAGTTTGAGACGTGCAAGCGTGGTTTTTCATTGTGGAATCGCTGTTCGGTTTTTGGATACAGTTTTTCTGTTCCCATTCTCTGATTTCTTTATCAGAGCAAGATCTTATGTTGGGAAGATTCCCAAGGATAATTTCAGCGGCAGGATTATCTAGTACTGCGCATAGCACTTGTCCTGATATGAAAGGTGTCCGAATTTCGGCAAGTGCTAGGGGGTATCTTTCGATAGTGCCTGCGAATGTGCGACACGTTCCGTATTTGTGTGTGTAGTCTTTGTCATTAACTAATGTTCTTTTAATTCCACAAAGAGTTGCCCCGCTATCTCGTATTAGTGTACATTGTCTGTTATTGACAAACCCTGTTGCAAACTTTAACTTGCCTGTTGATGTTAGGGCTGCGTTGGCCATTTCGTTAGACACTGGGATTGTGTGGCCGCATAACAAAAGTTGTATCAAGCTGAAATTTTCTACAGGTGTTACATGTGTTATCAGTGATGGTGTTAATGATTTGTACTGCATTACCTAACTCACTCGCACTTTCATTCTGGATGTCGCATTCGTTCTGTTGTTCAATTTCTTCATCTGAAGATGTGTCTATTAATGCGGCATTGGCCTGCTTCATCATCTTTCGTCCGTCACAACGTGCTGAATAATGGCCATAACTTGAACAAAAATAACATTTAATCGCTCTCTGATATGCGTTTCTTTTGTTTTTTTGTTTTTCCACTACCATTTGGAGATGATGTGGATAATTCGGTGATTTGTCACACATCGCGTACTGTTCGTGTGTCAGATGACATTACTGACACATTACTGGTTTTGTGAACTTAGAGCGTTGTTTGAACCTATTTTCATTTGGTTTTGAATATTTGGTGTTTGTAACCGCTGCTGTTTCATTTTGGCTCATATTTAATTGAAAAATATCGCGGTTCGCTGTAAAATATGCGCTCCCCTTGGTTTCTATTTCTTGGATGGTTTTACAATCATTTTGCCTTAAAAAATTTAGAAAAAGGTGTTGGTATTGTGCTAATAATTTTATCAATTATAATTAGCTCCTTCAGTTTGTCATGGTTGTTATTTGTTTTTGCTGAGGCTATCCATTTTGTACAAATATCTTGGACTGTAGACACGTAGTCTATGAACGTTTGGTTAGGTAATGGGGCTAATTTTGAGAACTGTAGTTGATAGCCTGCTGTATCTAGTGAAAAATGTTGGAGTATTCTTTGTTTTAAATAGTCATAATCTTTCCTCATGTCTTGTAGAACTGTCTCTATCACTTTTAAGGGCTCTAATGCTAAGTTTCTCATCAGAATAAATGACCAGTCCACTTGTCCGACCTTATGGTAAGTCATCAAACACTCGAAGTTCACTAAGTATGCGCTTATTGAATCTCCTGAACAAAACGGCTTGACAAGGCCTTTATATTTGTTGTATTTTTGTTCATCCTCTTTACTTCTAATTTTGTTTACTGACATTTCTAAGTTGGAGTCAATTTCCATTTGTTTCAGTTTTATCTGTGTTTCTGCGTTTAATTGAGCTTGCTTGGTTGCAGCTTTGAGCTCCAGTTGCATCTTCTTCTCTTGAGCCTGCAGTTGCATTTTCTTTTCTTCAGCTTCCATTTGCATCTGCATCTTCTTCTCTTCTCTTTCTGCCTGCATCTTTTTCTCTTCCCTTTCCATTGCTCTTTCTTCTTGTGCAATATTTTCTGAATGCGTCTTTTGTGCCCATTCTGAAAGTTTTTCGTCAGTATATCCTAACCTAATTCCTAATTCAATGCACTGTTCTAATGTTGACATCTTGTATTTTAGTTATTGTTTACTTTATTGAAATTAAATCCCTTTGAAATTAGTCTGGGTGTACAAACGTTGGTTATTTCCCTTAATGTTTACATTCAAATTTACACGAGTAAGTTTACTTGGTTATGAGATTAGCATATACATCAAAAATCAATACAATGGAAAATGTTACATCAATGAATCATGGATGAGTATCGCTTAGGGATATAATGAGCATGAAATGACACTCATCTTATTTTTCCTGGTTTCTCGAATGTAGTCTTGTTTGGTTTTCCTGTTTTCTCGCCACTGCTGGAGGACAGGTTACATACACAAGATATTTCGCGGAACAATCTGATGTTGGAATAAAAAAAAATTAGTAACTGTCACAGTAATTGTCACAGTCATGTCAATGTCAAATTTCATGAATAACATCATAATTTCAAATATTTTTGTAGAGGGACTATAATAGCTCATAATAATTCACAGATGGTACGATGATAGCTGCAAAGTTTTAACTTTGTAATTTATGAAAGTTGATATTTTTTTACTTGGCAAAACCAAGAGCTGTCTGAAAGTAAAGCTTGTGCTTGCCAAAACCGGCTTGCCCCCAAATAGCCTGTCACCGTCCTAGATATCTAGGGGAACGAAACTCGGGCTCATACAGGCAACAAACTCCGTTCATAGGCAATCTAACATCATTTATTTACAGTAAGCTGGCGAAGAGAGTTTTCGCAAGCCAGCACTCTACAAGTTGCGTATCACAGGAGTTTACATTAAACATGATTATTATAACAACTCTATCAGCTATCTAACATATGCATAAGACCCCTAAATACACTTGGGTTTTAACTATCAAGTCCCCCTTAAGGTAAGCCCTGTTGCTTCCTCGATGTCCAGTCCGTGTCTGCGTTTCCACACGTGTCGCAATCCGACACGGGTGGTAACTCTCTCCGAGTTTCTCGTGGACCCCGCAATCGGCGGGCCCCATCGGTGTCCACGGGGCTGTGGACACACTGACCGTTCCTTCGAGAAGGCTTTGGATTATTCGAGCAGGTTAAAAAGAGGACTCTGGCTTATTCTCTGGATTATTCGAGCCTTCAAGTGACTCGGTTTTTTCCCTTTAGCTGGAGTTCTATCCCTTCTCCACTTCCTCTTAATTCTCTGTTGGTACCGCCCTTATGTGAGGCTGTGACAGGATCCCCTCCTCAGCAAATCCCGCAGCGTGTAGCGGCTAACGACGCCAGTTCTGTGTTGGTTTATCAGTCTTCTTTGGCTTCCTGCGTAGTGTTCTTGTTTGGCAACCCCTCTTTTAATTTGCTGTTCTCGCAGTCTGGTCATGGTTGTAGATTCACAGTCATCACTTGGTTCTTGCAAAAGTCTTACTTCTCGTAGAGCATTCAGAATGTCAGCCTGGTACATGGTGCGCCCGCCCTCCACAGTAGCGTTACCTGCGAGCCTGTCAGTCCGCTCATTCCCCTGTACTCCCGCATGCCCTGGCACGAAGATGAAACTAATCTTTGCCAGCCGAGACCGCTCCAGGGACAGCAACCATTCTCTTCGGATCTCCCCCATCTCTATCCTCTTGAGCATGTTCATTGAGTCGCTAAGGAACCATGCCCTAGTAAATGTCTGTGTCTCGAGCCATGTTATTGCTTTACTTACTGCTATGACTTCCATAATCAGACTACTTGTGGTCTCAGCAAAAGCACCAGAGTCCTCCTTCACAATTCTCCCTCCGGCCTGAGCCGTAAAGGCCCATGAGCTTCTCACATGTCAGACGACCGACCCATCTGTGTAAATGACAGCATCACCGTCTAGCAAATTCTCGAAAATCAACGCTTGTACTTCCGCCTCCACAGCTGCCGAATTTTCTTGTCTGCACTTTCTGTCTAGTTGGATGCAAACTGATAAGGATGTGCAGAAATCTGTTGGCACTTGTACCCACTCCTCGCCAGGTTCTAAGTCCTCAAGTGAACACACCAGTTGAAGAATGTCTTCGGCTTGACTCATCCACGACCGTCCTCTTTTTAACCTGCTGCCCTTCACCTTCATAATTTCACTATGCAGTGGATGTTGTGTGTTTGCGTTAACTCTGAGGTAGGCGCGTGCCCTGCAAACTTGTATTCTGTCTTCAATGTTTGGAAAATCAAGGAGGTAGCGCATCGCCCTGCATGCTGTATCTCTTGTACACCCCAGAATGATGCGCATAGCTTCATTCTGTATCCTTTCCATCCTTTCTATTTGCTTACGGCTGAGAGTCAGGACTACCACCATCACCCGCATCGCAGCCAACCCTCGCTTGGCCTTTGTTATCACCTGGTCTATGTGCTCATTATAAGCAAGGCTTCGATCAAATCGTATCCCCAGGTAATTCATTGCCTGCGTTTTTTCCACCGTCTCTGAACACAGATTTACAGTTGGTGTTGGAGTGTTGACAATATGATTATTCAACGAGAACCAAGTCACTGTTGCCTTTGTTGGGTTGACCATTGCCCCAGCTTCATCACATCAAGTACTTATGCTGTTATTCTTTGTAACAGACATTAATGTAATACACCATTATGAATAATAGTACAACTGTTGACATTTCCACAGTAAATAAACAGTTGGTGAATATGCTTCCTCTTTTGTTTGCTGTTGATTTTGATAAAGCTAAGTCTCTCTGTGACCAATGGCTGATTAAAAATATCTTTGTTTCACTTATTGGTAGGGAGATAATAGTAAGGGACTTTCTTATTTGAAGTGGTAATGACAGACAAAATAACTTGCAGTGTTATTGATTTGTTGCAGGATATTATTTGAATATTTAAGTTTCATCTGTTAGGGTTTTCAAACACTGTTCTCTTGGAGTCTCTGGTAAAGCTGTTGTAACAGATTCACTTTGGCAAACGTGTATTTGATCAGCTTTTTATGACAGCTGTTCTCCTACAATAAAATAAAGTGTTTGTGGTGGTGGTTGGTAGCCATGGCAGTGAAGTGACTAGCATGCTTGCCTGCTGGCACAGTGATAATGTATTTCAATACATATAATTGTAACCCGTAGTGTCCCATGTCTACGCCAGTTGACAAGGACTTATAACTCGTAACTGCTACCTCTCGCTTTGATTCCAAGATCCAGTTAAGATCAGGGATGGAGTTATACCTCTCCATAGCACAAAGCCTGGGCTAAAAGTATAGGGAACGTGTTGCCCATGTAGCATAATCCCTCTCTCGGCCTGCCTAGTTCACTCCAGAGGAATGGTAACACCAATACATCTGGAACAAGAAAAGCTGCTAGATCAGCAAAGCAACATGGAAAAACAAAACTCATAAATCACAAAAAACATATAAGGTATGCATTTTAAAAACAAGTGATGGACATGTCCAATAAGGGACACGAAATATTAAAAAACAAATTATTTCTAGAACAGCCAATAAGCAATGGTTTCATAACATTTTCCTCTGAAGTTTAATATGAATAACTGGTGTTTCTGTTAACTAATGGGAAGGTGAACACCTCGTGGAGTTCAGTGCACTGTAGCAGATGTGTGGACTAATAACTCTGAGTTACAACGAGGAACAGTAACACTGAGTTACAATGAAGAAGTTTTATTGTTGTTTAGACATCTTGACATTCCATCTCAAGTTGCTTTTCTTTCTGATGTGCCATGTTTGTTTATGTAGTATGTCGGCTCAAATTGCACCATAAATGATAGTTTCAGGCAGGAGGGTAGCACTTCTAGTTATGAATACAATGAAATATCAATATTGCTTGCTGTTATAAGTTGGTTATTAGAGATAAATAAATGTTTGCATTTCCTTTACAGGACATCATGACGTCACTCAGGTCATGGCATTGGTGTTATCAATTATAATTTCTCAATTTTTTTTCCTGTGATACAACCGTTTCCTGTTATATTATTTTTCTTCTTTGTAACTCTTTTTATATGTTCATGTAATTCTTTCGAGTTGTGTTCTATTTCCAGATCCTCTATTTCTTTGCATTTTTTCTGTAACCATCCTTCTTTGGCAACTCTGCACATGTGATGTATTCTCTATCTATTAATATATACTCTGGAGTGTTCTTTGCTTTATTTCTTTCAGTCATTTTGCTCAAGATATCATCGGTTATTGATAATTGTTTTTTCTTATTTATCTTTACTGGCAAGGTGGTATTTGCAATCTGTATACTTGTTTTTACACATTCCCATTTTGTATTAATATTATCCCCATGATCTATATTGTTTCATACTTTCAACGATTAGCCCATCATATTTACTTTTGTTACTTCAACCATGTATAGTTGACTTATGTCTGGTTGTTTCAATGCCGAAATATCTATTTGAGATGTTTTTGATGTTCCTATTCTTGGGTTTTTAAGATTTATTTTAATTAATTAGTAAAGTTAATTAATAAAGATTAATTTTAAGACTAGAGGATTATGGTCAGAGTTGATATCAGTATAAGGATATGTTTTAGCATTTTTAACATTGTTTTTAAATCTATTACTAATCATAATGTAGTCAGTTTTGTTTCTTGCCCTATCTCCAGGGCTTTTCTACGTAGTTTCCTAGGGTTATGATGGAAAAATGTTTTCCAAACAATAAGGTTATTTTCTTCACAGAACTTTATCAGTCTTTATCAGCCGGTCTCCTCTGTCATTACTGTTTCACATACCATATTGCCTTGCTACCTGCTTATATTTATTATTTCCAACTTTTGCGTTCATGTCTCCCATGACAGTTAGGACCTCTGATGATTTTACAACTTTCAATGTTTGTTGTTGGTCTTCATACTATTCTTCTAGCACAGGGGTCACCAAACCACTGCCCGCGGTGCCGGATCCGGCCCGCGACGTCATTTCATCCGGCCCGCCGACAGTACTAGAACTTGCTTTATATAACGTATGGAACACTAGCCATTGTAATACAATTTAAATATAAATATTAATTATTATGTTTAGAATAATAGATTTTCACATGTGCGGAGACCCCTGGCTGCTATGTGACTTAAATTTACTATTTTCAATAATACACTTGTCACCGTCCTAGATATCTAGGGGAATGAAACTCGGGCTCATACAGGCAACAAACTCCGTTCATATGCAATCTAACATCATTTATTTATATTATGTTACAGTAAGCTGGCGAAGAAAGTTTTCGCAAGCCAGCAATCTGCAAGTTGCGTATCACAGGAGTTTACAATAAACATGATTATTACAACAACTCTATCAGCTATCTAACATATGCATAAGACCCCTAAATACACTTGGGTTTTAAGCTATCAAGTCCCCCTTAAGGTAAGCCCTGTTGCTTCCTCGATGTCCAGTCCGTGTCTGCCTTTCCACACGTGTCGCAATCCGACACGGGTTGTAACTCTCTCCGAGTTTCTCGTGGACCCCGCAATCGGCGGGCCCCATCGGTGTCCACGGGGCTGTGGACACACTGACCGGTCCTTCGAGAAGGCTCTGGATTATTCGAGCCTTCGAGTGACTCGGTTCTTTCCCTTTAGCTGGAGTTCTATCCCTTCTCCACTCTCTCTTAATTTTATGTTGGTACCGCCCTTATGTGAGACTGTGACAACACTATTGTATCTAGATTTTCTTGTTTATTGTAATGTTTGCTTATTTCGCGCCATCCCAAGTCCTTCCCCGGCTCTTGGTAGCACCACCTACGCTCTGACAATACCATGGTTTCTATGGCAACACACACACACCTTTCCAATCTCCCCCCTCCCCCACTATCAACACAGGTCATTGCTCGAGAAATATTTGATATTAACTACTTTTTGCCGGTCATCCATTTATAGGTACGTAACAAGGATTGCTTTATTTGACAGTGATAGGTAAGTGAACCACAAGTGTGAATAGAGGCAATACATTAGCAAACATAGCATTAAAAAAGCCATAGCAGTCTCATGTTATTACGAAAATATTATCCCCAGCTCAGAAGAATTCCCCGGTCAAAGTGTTAATCCAGCTGGTCTCTTCTAGGCCAGTGTTTTTACGTTGCTCAAGGAACTTTGTGCGACGATCCAAGTGTCTGTCCTACTTTATGTAATAAACCAGGTAGGCTGAAATATTGCATTTAGTCGATTTCGATTTGTTTCGGAGGAACCCCTAGCTGCCACACCGGGAACCCCTGTTGAAAAACTCTGCTCTGTGCTGTTTATTTTGGCCCTATTTATATATTTTGCAAACCTTATGATGAGATATATTCTATTACCAAAGGTTCCTATAAACATTATATGTACCTTTGGTGAGCTGTAGCTTCACCAGTGACCACTAGTCCTCTGCTTTTCTTGTGTTTCAATAGGATTTTAATTATGTTTCTAATTCAATGTCTTCACCCTGGTGTGTACTTCACCCTTCATTGTGGCTACTGAGAAAAGAAAAGTGGACGCCGAGGGTCGCATTTTCAATGAAGAATGGGGAGTAAAGTACTTCTTTGTGGAAACAAATGATCAGAAAACTAATTGCGTAATATGCAGCGAAAGTGTTGCGGTTTTGAAAGAGTACAATCTTCTGCGTCACTACGAAACAAAACATCTGTAAACATATTCAAAGTTTTCTGGAAAGTTACGCTCTGAGAAAAATGAGTCCATGAAACGTGGTTTAGAAACACAAAGAAATCTCTTCACGAGAAAGTTTGCTGATAATGAATCTGTCACTCGTACAAGTTACAAAATAGTGCATAAGATGGCAGAACGAGGAAAACCGTTTACTGATGGCAACTTCATCAAAGAGTTTATGATAGAAGCAGCAAATGACCTGTGTCCTGAGAAAGCCAATTTGTTTGTAACTATCAGCTTTTCGACAAGTTCAGCTGTGCGAAGAACAGAAGAACTTGGAGAGAGCATAGTGCTACAGATAAGCAAGAAAACTAGGAACTTGTTGTGGTATTCTCTGGCGCTGAGTGAATCTACTGATCTCACGAGTACGTCATAACTTCTCGTGTTCATGCGTGATGTCAATTTGGACTTTCAAATAACGGAAGAGTTGGCATCCGTTTGCAGCATGCATAGAAAAACAACTGGAAAAGACATTTTCATGGAAGTGCAAAATGTTTTGCAAGACTATAACCTTTAGTGGAATCAACTTTTCTCATTTTCACTGTTTCAGAGAATATTGCGTTACATTCGTCAAAGATGTCAACCTCGATTTTCCGAAAAGAAAAAAACTATTCGTGACATGAAGAAGCGTTTTTTGAAGAGATTTTCAGATCTTGACAGAATTGAGAGTGACATTCTTCTGTTCCAGAATCCGTTTGCTTGTAAACTTGATTATGTGCCAGTTGAACTATAGTTGAAGCTCATTGATTTGCAAGCAAATGACTTGTTGAAAGAGAAGCATAGAGAAGGAAAACTTGTAGAATTTTACCGTTGCTTACCTGATGTTGAGTTTCCAAAAATGAAGAAATTTGCCGCTGGTATGGCATCAGTGTTTGGAACAACTTATGTCTGTGAGCAAACATTTTCAAACATGAAGTATGTGAAGTCAACACATCTAACGAGATTGACTGGTGAACATTTGAAAGCGATTCTCTTGACTGGATGCAGTAATTCTAAACCAATATTGATGATATTTTGAAAGCCAAATATCAGTTAACAAAACTCACTAAACCTTTTTTGCTGCTTAGTTTGTGAGATTCGGATATCTGCACACTAGGTCTGATGTAACTATCGTTTTGCTAACGTCGCCTTCTTTGATACTCTTTTTTTTTTTTTTAGTAAATAAATATGTTGGTTGTCTTTGTATTGTGTGCATTGCACGCCACTCGACCTGATTAACTTAGATTTTCGTCTCTTTTTCCCCAGAGCTTTCGTTCTGGCTTGCAAGTATTGTTAAAGTTAATTGCATATTCTTTACAGGAGATTTGCAATCAACACCAGCATTATTTGCTGTTGTTGATGTCTTGGCAAGTTTACGTTCAGTAGTTTGCCATTGCTTTCTGAACGACCGGCAGCCATACCATAGCATAAAAACAGCGCAACTCAGTCTGCTGCCAAATCACACGCAGCTGTGTTTCGAGCGCAGGTATACGGGCTTACTAACCGCGTCCGTAATACCTTCGCCACGGAGACCGGCGCAAGCATTGTACAGAATGAGTATGCGGCCCGCGCTCGTCATTTTATCAGTTATCCGGCCCGCCATGAAAAAAGTTTGGTGACCCCTGTTCTAGGTGTTCATCACTATAATCAGCTGAAGCATATGTCTGAAGAATTACTATGTCGAACAGTCTTGCCTTAATTTTGAGAAGTATCATCCTATATGAGTCCAGAATCCACTAATATTTTTTCTCTTAATTTCGTTTTACTAAAATTCCTACTCCTCTCTCGTGATGATTTCCTCCCGAGTTAATGAATATGTACTCTTCTCTCATTATATAACTTGTATCTGTCCAGCTTTTTTCAGATACCCTAAGATATCTAAATTCATGTTGTTTGCTTCAGCGTTAAGGTTATCAAACTTCCCTGCTTGATATATGGTGCGCACGTTCCGTGTACCAATTCTTAGACTTCTCCTTCTACTTTTCAGGTAGGTATTGTCAGAATGCACCCTTTCAAAAGAATTTGGGATGCATTCATCATTATGCACTTCCTTATTCACCATAGGAGTTGTCTCTTCCCTGTGAATATTTATAACAGGCTCATCTCCAGGGGGCCAAGAATTGCCTGTATCGCTTTTTCCTTGTTGTTGATATACCATTGCTGTCTTTGGGATATTACATGGTGAGGTCCCAATCTCTTCTATGATGGCCAGCCATAGTCACTATCGTGTCCTGAACACGCCTCATGTGTGCCACACACTCTGCTTTTTTGCTTTCGAAGCCATTGATCTATTTAACTAGGGATGGACATTCCCTTAGTAGGATATTACCCCTACTTCACTTATGTAGTTTAGCCAGTCAGCCAAGACTGTTGCCCGTGGTGTGGCCACCGCGGTACACAAGCGGTATTCGTGGAGCCATACATGAGCTAGGTAAAGAGATGGGAACCAAATAGGGTCCTGGTCTATCCCTTGGGATATGGCTGCCACTCACCGTGAGTTACTACTATACCTCTATCTTTTACCCTAGCCCTACATACACCACATCACTCACATCTTATAACTATAAGTATAATAATTAAAGTTTTAAAGTATCATGTACCTGCTAGTGTTATTAATAAATAAAATACACTGAAATTATCAAACATCATTCCATTATTTAAGAGTCCTAAAATTAAACAAACAAAACTGACTTCTCGGAACTGTCGGCCTAACCATAGCTCAAGTTGTCGTGAACGTGATGTAATCAATCCTGAGATCTCCACGTCAAGCACCGGGTATTTTCACCGATAACATAAAGGCGAATGTAATTTTCACTGAAGTAATGTCGAATAATCTTGCTTCACTTCAACACAGTTTCACGTCCTTCTTCAACCGAGACCCTGGCTTCGGGGTCCTGGCTAAAGTCAGTAGGATCATTGATTCTTCGGAAGTCGGAGAGTATCTGCCTGCACGGCGAGGAACCACCAGTCTGCACACCAATAAGCTTGACATGGGACAGCGGATACTCACGCAGACCTCAGGTCCTGTATGACATCACACTGATGTTGGACAACAGGATGCCTTCATCTGACATACAGACAGGACTTAGCGTCGGAATTCACAGCCAGGGAACGCAAACAAGCACAGCTATTAGATATTTTTCAGCCTGTCTGCTCATTGTTCATGCTTCACATTCATACAGAAGTACAGGTTTTGTGTAGCACCTCAACACTCTTTTTCTCGTTGCAATTGGCATCGTTTCATTGGTCAGTATGTTTTTTTTTTATATGGCATGGCGATTCTTGTTCTAATCTCTTAAAGGCATCTCCCATCCCCATCAGATGTTATGACAGTACGGAGATAATGTACAATTCACTTGTTTAAGAATATTCCCATTTACTTGTATATTACATTGTGGTATTTCATTATTTCTAGGGACGACCATAGTCTGTGTCTTCTTACGATTTAATCATAACTCTACTTATTCACTGTGAGCAACAACCCCATCTACCAAATGTTGCAGATCCTGCTCATTGTATGCAATCATTACTGTATCATCTACAAATCTAATATTATTGGTGTTTCGTCCCCCAACGATAATTCCTTTCATATCTTCTATATTTCTGAAAATATTTTCACTGTACAGGGGGGAAAAAGATCTTGAGATATTGCACACCCCTTCTCATACTTCTCTAATTAGGTTGATATTGACCTACTTCATTATCAATTCTTATGGCAGCTTTTTGTTTCCATTATATTTTTCTTACAAGTCTAAGGAACGTCCCATCAATTGGTAGATCTACAAGCATCGGTAACATGCTGACATGTCTTTATCTATATCTATATCTATAAAACACAATGTATGTATGCATGTGTGTCCGTTCTTTATGCGTTCGCGAACGGTTCATCTGATTGAGATGAAATTTTCTACATGTTTTCTTTTCATTCCCGTGCAACCAACTGTCATAGTTTTTTTTAGTGTAAATCAGCTATTTACTTACTAAAATTTAATATTTACATTTACATGATCATTTCTATATAGCGAGGGGACTTAACATAAGAAAAGTTATTTCAAGGGGCATAACTTTTAATAACATTGCTATTATTTTATATATAGATTGTTGCATTGTTTTCAAAGATTTATAAACTCTTTGTCTACAGTTATTTACAGACATATGAGTTATAATAAATAATGATATAATCTTTAAGGCATTTTCATAGTTTTCATAAAAATAATGCATCTTTTTAAATAGTGAAAATTTTCTAACTCATGTTTTTATTTTTCTTCAACAGCAGATTATTTTTTTTTTTAACATTCTCATATGTATGTGGGTTGTTCGACAAACGAACAATGGCGCCGTTAGTCTGCAAGGCGGGAGACAGCCTTTGAAGTCGTAGACGGAATGTCTGGACAGACGTCGGATGGATTCTTTGATGTGGGGAAAGTTACCCTGGTTCACAGACAGACTGGACTTTTGTTGTACGAGACAAAGTTTTCCCAGATGAAAGCAAATTAGACGGTGAGGTGATTCCAGTCAGTCTAAAAACAGGGAGAAAGCCAGACTCTGGACTGATCAGCGTCTAGACTTTGTGGTGACGTCACTCAAGCCCGATTTAAAACCAGTTGCGGTAAACAAGTTGGAGTGAGTCGACCAAGGGTTCTGGAGTGTTAAGATCGGCGCAGTATTCCGAGTTGTGTTAATTAAGAGAGACTATAATGTCAAAGTGTTGATTTTTATCGGCGGACATAGATGCAGGCTGTGATTGCATAGTCTCAATTATCAACCGGAATAGGCATATGGTAGTCTATTAATCATATCTAACTTAGAGTATGATTATGAATAGAGTACAGTACTGTGCGGTGATAGAATGTATTATAGGTGCAGTGCTAGAATGGTCTATAAGTGTGGTGATAGAATGTATTATAGGTGCAGTGCTGGAATGTTCTATAAGTGCAGTGATAGAAAGTATTATAGGAGCGTCGGCACTAGTAACCTATTGTGTAACTTTAACTAGCTTGTGTAATATATCATTTAACTCAGAGAGTTAAGGACAATGTAGTGGGATAATAATTATAGAGATTGAGGATGGTTGGGAGGGATGAAGGGAATGTGAAATGGTAGGATCTTTCAGTAGGGCATCTGTTGGGTTTCTACCCGTTTCCTTTAATCTTTCCTTGTGTTTCCATGTCTCAGACCAATGTGATGAGCTATTTGGCCGTATAACAGAGTTCGGTTCTCTGTTGTAGATCTGAGTGCTGCTATCGGCCTACACTCACCTAATTAAGGTCAGAATTGAGTTGCTCTCACCAGGGGATTCTCTATTCTACAGGTTCCATTTACAGGTCTACTTGTTGATGGTGATATGATATACTACCAAGAAGTTAGTATCAAAGTTGAAGAAATGATGGCTCACAGATGGAAGACTGAGGTTACTGAGAGGCTTGTACACTGGGCTCATGGCTTAGTTGGTCTGCAGAAACCTGACTGCTGCTGAGCAGGACTTGATGTACATATGTGTGATTTTTCCTTGAGTGATATGCTACATCACTGTAGATTCAGAACACTATACGTAACACATATACCACTATATATATAACTACCTGGAACATCAATTATCTCGGAACAGTAAGAACATCTGATGGGAGATGCCTTGAAGAGATTAGAACAAGAATCGCCATGGCAAAAGTAGCCTTTAGCAAGATGAAAAATATATTGAACAATAAAAAGATGTCAATTGAAACGAGAAAAAGAGTGTTGAGATGCTACATTGAACCTGTACTTTTATATGGATGTGAAGCGTGGACAATGAGCAGTCAGGCTGAAAAACATCTGATGGCTGTAGAGATGTGGTTTCTGAGGAAAATGCAAAGAATACCATGGACAGCCAGAAAGACCAATGAACAAGTCCTTCAAGAAACAAATGAAGATCGTAAATTGATTAGAGAAATTAGACGTAGACAGTCAAAATTGTTTGGGCATGTTATGAGAAGAAATGGATTGGAGAATTTGGTGACAACTGGTAAGATCGAGGGGAACATACCAAGGGGAAGACCTAGAAGCAAGTACCTGGATGGCTTGGCCTTGTGGCATGGTCGAGACAGAAACACGGAGCTGATCCACGACTCTGGTGATCGAGTGAGATGACAGAACATGACCGCTCACGCTTACCGGCATGGCACATGATGGATGGATGGATGGAACATCAATAGGTTGTTTTTTTTTTTTTTATATGAGAAAAACCGTATAACCAGTGACCTATGAACAGTTATATTTTCCCATATGACATTTAAGTTATTGGAAAGATTCTCTGATCAACAAACAGTATTGAACAGTGTAAATTCACAGTGTTTGCTGGAGTGGGGACCAATATCGAACAGTGTCTATCATTGATTGTCTTGATTGTTCGAGAGTGATCGGAGAAAGTCGTCACGTGGCCGGAGAGACATCTTTTTGGTGAATTGACTTTATTCATAACACCATTAACTAATAATTAATTAGCACAGTTCACCAACTTACATTTCGTAATGCGTCATTACCGGGCCCTCAATCCAGCGAGCGACACGGCTCACCCAGTTTTCTGCACTGCCGTGTATTTACAAGCCTGATGTGTACTGGCCATCGCTCTTGCTGTAACCCAGATTCTACCACACTCTAACGCTGTCCATAACGCTTGACTCGTAGGCTTTCCTCTTCACCTTTGAAACACTGTCTACATCTTCATATGATACAGCTGGTCTTGTCAATTTCCACGATGTGAACCTGGCTGTGTTTCCCGGACCAACGCCTTCTTCACTGTCCGCCAACTGTGTTCAAACCATATCACGTGCCCTCAGTACTGCCGCTCGATTGGCTACTATCTTTAGCCCGTTATCGGTGTCTTTCTCCTTATCGCTCTCCGTGATTATTTGTCCCTCTTAGTGTCTCAACTATCTATGTTGCTGTTACTCAGGTCTTAAGTAACCCGACTCATGGCATATGCCCCCCGCAATTTCAAAAATGTTCTAACATTTTTGGGTTCTTTCTTATCCCTACACTTGACATGAGTCAGCTTGGTCGCACATGCCTGTCCCCTGGTCGCACATATCTGTCTACTGCCGCATGCCTTAGAGCTTGCTTCTCAGTTCTCTTTAACTTCCCTCTGTGTTACATTGATATTCTGCTATACCTTCACACAAATTATAATGTCGGACACGAATATCCGTCTATTCCCAAATAGACCTCGTGTGGCCTCAACCCCCTTTGTGTTCGGCAAGTTGAGGACCAACCTACTATGAGTCCCAATGTCCCACCCCGGACATTCCCATAAGGTTCCTCATTTATACCTCGGTATAAGCAACTGACACCCTCCCCAGGAGGGTGCAGGAACGTGTGTATTGCAGACATATCAATTTCACACCTATTTTGTTTAAGCTCTTATCTTGCTTCTGAGTAGTCTACCTTACGACTGAGGACTTTCTTGGTGCGAGTACACATGACTTCTGCATTTGTCTTGTCACAGTGTGTGCGTGGTCGGCTGCCATTAGTTACTTTTTGCTATGGTGTTCGCGTGTGCTCTATGGCTCGATATTCCCTTCATTTGCCTTGTGTTTATTCCTGGTATTCTTGCTACCAACTTTCCATTGTAGTGTTCCTAATACCATGACATTTATATACATCTACTATCATGCCAAAGTACTTCATGTTAAACTATTATATGTACAAAGTACTACCACTTGGTACTATTATCAATGGTACTACTAATAATGTTCTACTATCCTTGTATTCTCCTTTCACCTACCCATGTACTCTGTTCTTTCTCTCTCACATTCTCGCTAGTCCATCTCATTCTCCTCCCTTCCTTTCATATTCACCTGTGCTATGTTCTTTCTCTCTTTCATCCTCTCTCTTTCATCCATTCATCACACTTCTCTCTCTCTCTCTCTCTCTCTCTCTCTCTCTCTCTCTCTCTCTCTCTCTCTTATTTTTATAAATAGTGTTTAATTTTTTTTTATGTACTCTTACAACACGCATACTAAAAACTCAAATGTTACATCTTTGCCCGTAATCTTCTTGTATACAGGTGTGCAAGTATCCAGGTTGTGTTCAACATTGTACTGCGGACTCTCATTCGCACAAGTTCTTTTCAAGTCTTTCCATACTCTTTCTCTCGCTTCAATGTCACTCATCATATTACTATGTCATGTACCTGTTACCACAATCGCATAACTTCCTCCTACCAATTGTACCTGTCTGTCCTTCCAATATACCATATTGTCATAAAACCTAAATAGTATATAAAATTAAACTCACATGTAATATTGCAAGCACTATTATAACTTTCACTCTCACATCATTATCATCTTTGTGCCATCAATATGTTTTACTAGTAGTAGTGTCTCAGTTAACTTCTTCTTCTTTTTCTTTTATGTTATGGATGTCCTCTGTGATGTATCGTGGTTTCAGACCCACTGTCAACAATTCTGCTTTCGCAGATGTCGATTCTTCTTTTCTTCCTTTGCGATCATTCATCAGTTTCTACCGACATCTCATTTTATACGTTCTGTGTTACAATCAGGTATAAGTACAATCAATAATGTTGTTTCCTCCGAAGTCGGAGAGTGTCTGCCTGTACGGCGAGGAACCACCAGTCTGCACACCAATACGCCAAATATGGGACAACGGATACTCACGCAAAACTCAGGTCCTGTATGACATCACACTGATGTTGGACAACATGATGCCTTCATACGACATACAGGACTTCGCGTTGGAGCTCAAGCCAACGAACACAAGCAAGCAAGCAGCACAATTATTGTTACAATTACATGCATACTGTTTATGAATATACATGGCATGATGATTATGATCGTAAGAATGTACTGCTGTCTATGTATGTACTTATAAGACATTAACATGATGTTATTATTTCTATCTATATGTATTATGAGTTTTGTTTATTGAATGATTGTGAATGTTATTAACTATTACTCCCTTGGTTGGTTCTTGTTGGTATCTGTCTTCGCTGACTGTATCTTCTACCAATCAGATTCTCAATCTTCACTTGAGTCTGCCTGTCGCAGCCTCTTCAGTCAGCTAGTGAGGTAACATCCTTGAGGTACCTTCAACACTATCTCTTCTGCTCAGTCATTTATACTCCTTAACTCTCTTAAATTAATAACAGCCTTGGGTGTATATATATCCATCCATACATATGCACATCTACACATTTATAATTGCATATTATATTACAGCAATCCTATATCAAATATCCTACATTGACATGTTGTTATCATGGTCAGTACTCCAGCGTGCTAACCCCTTGACCAGTTACTTTGTATGAACGCATGGTTTCTTAGATGATACTATGACATGGATTTCCAGATGATAGTGTTACAGTATGCCATATTGTACTATCGGGATTCTGTCCCTAATCTAACCAGATCCTTTTGTCATATAGTTGGTGTGGCGTTTCTTAGGCCATGTTGTGGCTAGCATTCACAGCTCTCATATATATATATTTTCACCACACTATTAAACATCTTTACTGTTTTTACCTCTGATAACTTTACCATACCATCATGTCACTTCAATCAACATTATACTTATCAATGCAATAATTCTACTACAACACATATATATATATATACATATACTAATCACATACATACAACCTTTATACAATCTATACAGTATCTATAATATACATATCACAAGGTAAGAGTGTTTCATGTTGATATATGTGATGTTATCTTATCAGTGGCATTGATGATGTGTTACTATTTTTAAATTCACAATTTCTATTTGATGTTATTGTGTTTTCCACTGTTTCCTGAACCAAGTCCTTATATGTTGTAACGAGCATTTGATGTGTCTTGAATGGTGTTGTACTGTCAGATGTTAGTATTAAGCTTTCTGTGTATTCTGAAGTACAGTCTTGTTTTTCAAGTATATGTTTTGTTCTTGCCGTTACTGTTTCCCACATGTGATGAAGTGTCTGGTTTTCTATAACAACCGTAGTCATCAACATGTTGAATGTTACCAAGTCTGATGAACTTTGCAAATGTATCACTAGATTGTTCTTCTATTAAGTCATGTGATGTTGGTGTGACTGTTGGCAGTTCATGCATCACTGGTTTATCTGTTTCTTTGTCAGTGACCTGTTCTATGTGGTGAGTTTCTGACTTCTTTTCCCCTTGTTGACAGTGTTTGTCAAGAGTGCTTTCTCCCTCTTGCTTGTTGCCTTTGTCTGTCTGTATTTCTGGGACTAGTCCGTCTACCCGTTTGCACAGTTTACATGATCGGACATGGTTTCTAATGTCACTCTCAACGCCTGGCCAGTAGCACACGGATAATACTCTGTCTCTAGTCTTGGCCATCCCCATATGGATTGCCCCCGGGCCGTTGTGTGCCAGTTGCAACATGTAGCTGCGCTTTCGTACCGGCAGCACCATCTGTGAGATACGTGTTGCATCTTTAGTGTATTCTCTCGTGGGGATGTTATTCCTTATTACGAAGGACCACTTGCCTAACTTAGCTTGTTTAGGTGGTTGGCTTGCTCGCTGAAAACATGTTCGCAGAGTTTCGTCGTCTCTTTGTTGTTTTCCCAAGTCGTCGGTTTGTCGTTCTGATACCCGTCTAGAATCCGTCTGGTTACCCTGTGGTGTGACCACTTTATCTTCTTCCTTGTCTGTCTTAATAAACTGTTTGGAGTCTGTATTCTCCTGTGTCATCTTACCATTCCATCTTTGGGCTTCATTTTCTGTACACTCTGTCACTCCCGGCATGTTACCTATCATTAGTCCTGCACGTGGACTAGGTAACACTGCTACTCGTATTCTCCCTTCATAGTATGGGCAGGATATATGAACCCGTGCTATAGCATACTTTTCCTTTGTACCACCGAAGGTACTGCATTTCACGCTCTCTCTCTCTCGTGTAATCGCTGCTCCTTACCAGGCTATGATCTACACCAGCTATTGACGCCCCTGTATCCCTAACGCAGGTGGTCAACTTCCCGTTTACAGGTACTTTGTGGACTTTCAAAGTCCCTTTGTGAATGTTGCTCGCACTTGCCCCTCGCGTAGGACCTATATGACTACACGAAGGATTGCTGACTGCCAGGATATAACTGAAACTATCCGAATGAGCTACTATCGATACTTGTGTAGCAACACTTCTCGTGTCCAACAGGGGATGATCTATTCTTCTCCAGTCAGCACCCTGGTCATCTCACAGCACAGGAGTATATCAGGTTACTCGATCATACGTCATACACCTCACCCACTCGAACTCCAGGTAACTCGAACAAGAGTGAACACAAAGACTGTTATCAGTTTCCTACGTATAATATACACGATCACATAATCAAAGATACAATCACTTATTCGACAGTCACATCACATTACACTACATCACAGATTAAATGCGTGACTCAATGTAGAGCCATAACGCTGTATACTTTTCACCATGTCCACCCAGGACGATGGATCAACGCCGACTCACTTGTCCAGAGCTCACTTCCTATCACATGGGAAGTGAGTTCCAACGTTTTTCACGTTGTGTGGAAAGGCCCTGCTTTCCACGTTCTCGTGTTCAATTCTGAACACAGTCGTAACCTGTCCTCTGTGACCTAGGCTATAACTGAACCATGCCATGACGTCGTCAGGCTCATGGCATTCCCCCCTTCCACGGGCAAAAATTGAGAATCAATTTTTGAAATATCAAATTTTCAGTTATGTAAGCAATATGAATGTAGTTCTAATTCTAATTTAACTATCTGTCGTCTTTCCATAAACCTTGTTAAGTTCTTGTCACTCTGAAATATACAACTAGTTAATTATTCTCATCAACATATAAAGTACATCCAAATGCATACCTCTCTTTTGTCCTACACCCTTTAATCCAAATTTCTGTATAACAATATCAATGTAAATGTTCTTTATAGCATCGAATCAAGATTTCTACACTCAAGTTCTATTATGTTTCTGAATGAACCCTCAGTTTCTAATATGACTCCGAGAATCAATAGTTCCATTCTATCAATGCTGTGCAGGTATTTTAATCAATTCAGCGTGTTGGTAGGTAGCGTCACTAGTGGTCATACCAGACTGACCATCACTCAGCTTCATCTGCTCATCCTCACCACTCATTTACCAAGCCACTCGTCCCAGGTCTAGAAGATCAGCTGTTATCGCGTTACATACAAGGCCACATGTACAACGCAAGCCAGCGTTCCCATGGTAGACAGACTGATACCCGACTGCAAGGATTGCCCAAGTAAGATACCAAGTTCCAAGTACCGCCAGCACATCTTTGCTGTTGTCGCGTTACCATACTTGACCACCCGCATCTCCAGTCAGTCAGCCACTGCAGCCACAGACTTCTACCACCGCCCATGCTTGTACCAAGTTCCAAGTACCGCCAGCCTAGGCATCCTCTTTGACTCTGTCGTTGTAGACTTAGCATATAGCAATGAACATAGTGGCAGCTACTAAGCTCGAGATAATCTTATATTACTGACCGCTTCCTTCCACTTGCCCAAACCATTACGCTTCAATTGCCCCAGCTTCTGTTGTATCTTCATCCTCTATATAGTACTCTCATCAATTTTATTAATTATTCCAATGATAAGTATCCTATACATCTAAACGATTTCTTCTTATATTAATCAAAATCAATCAACAAATATCAATAAATGCAACATAATAATAAATATTATCACAAATATATTTCTCCATCAATTAATTAATAACAAAATTAAATAATATCTATACTCAACCAATAAGTAATTATATTCTAATTACTAAAATTATATAACCTTTACATCAATAGTTCACAATATTCATTAATACGTATCAATAATAACTATGCAATGGTAATAATAATTATGTGCAACTCAACATCCACCCTATAATTATATAATAATGATAATATAATACTATATTTGCAATAATAACAATCATTGCCATGTAAATATATAAGTCATAAACAGTAAACTACAATAATATAAAGTTACCATTAATTGCTAATATTAAACTACATTCACTCACTATTTCTTTAAAAGAATCTCTAACCATTGTTTTCCTATATATGGTTCAATTAATTATCCTTAACTTTATGAATTACTTAATCCATCAATTTCATTGCATCAATAAATGACAATCGATTACTTAGAATTGTTAATGTTTTGAACACAAAATGAATTCATGCAAACAACAAGTGCATAGCCTTAATATCTATGAACGCATTATTATCTCACTTTTAAGTGCTGAATCCTATTGTACCGAATTCTGTAGCCGAGCATGCTGCGTAAACTTCATACGACTTATCACATGATTCCTCGTCCACTAACAGCCATTCGATAACCAAGTTATAGTCTCCAACAGTCAAAAACAACATCTTAACCTCCACTTTTATTTCTGGGTGCAATGTTGACTGCTGTCTTACAGCTATGTCCAAATCATTATACTAACACCATGAAGATGATGTCTCTCTTGTTAACTACACTAGTGTCTTTGCTATCATCATTAACTCTCTTGCCTTTAAGCACCACCTATTATATTAGTTAGTCACCAACTAGTAAAATCTTCCCACTAGTTTGATCATATTCTCTGCAAATCTATCAACAAACTGTCTTCATGTTGACTTATTGCTTTCCTTCTTATTCTGCAGATATTCGTATACGGTGCTACTAATCCTTACCTCAGAGATTGTACCCTACTCTTGGTATCATATGGTATGACAGATCCATAAAATCACGGACCTTCGGTCAGCCCACACTGTACCTCTTTATTTGATATTGATATCTTGTCTCTATGTACCCTTGACTGTATCTGAAAGTATACTTGCTTAGAACAGAAAACTAGCAATATTACACTATAGCATGCAAGAATGATGATGTTAACTCAAATCAATTAATCTATGCATGCCACCAACTCAACTTGAACCAAAGAAAAAGGAAAAAAATAACTAGCAATATTACACTCGCCAAGAGCATGCCAGACATGATGATGTTAATCTAAATAATTTCTGCATGCCGCAAACTCAACTTCAAAGAAATTTATACAGTGGAAAATATGAACTAAATCCTTAGAAATTATGTTCCACCATAGCCAAAACAATGTCGCGTATCATAACCCCGAAACGCGACACCGGTCAGGTGCTGATACAACACAACCTCACATGCTGTTATCAATTGTAAGCTATTTTTATTTCTAAATCACCCTTTACCTCAACGACACTCTGCTGTGTCTCATTTACCCATAGACACAACAACAGTTAGTTGAACCTACAATCACATATGCCCAACACCCTGGATAGCAAGTCCCCCGCCACATAACAATTACCCATGCCATATGCCGGAAGGCTGCTATACACGATGCGAAACACATTCTTGAGAAATGCTCTTGTCGGCACAGAAAGATTACCCACGAACCATGCCGGCAATGCACGTCTCCAGTTGTAAACAAACTCACTCATGCGAAATTCACTTCGCCAGGTGTTAATTCACTATCTGTTAATTTTCCACTGGACAAACAATTGCCCATTCTATTTTAAATAACAATAAAATACTTGCAGAAGAATAATAATATTATCCTCAACCCTGCATGCAAAAAATGATGATGATCTAAATTAACCAAACTTCTGCATGCAATAAATCACTAAGAACCAAACAAAATAATTACTAAAATTATAACAAAATTCAGAAATCATGCATAACTGTAACCTATAAATTCCAATAATGATTGATTCAATCTCCTGCTGTCAGGACATTATAACAGTCCACGACAGGGCTCATACTTACCCACTTGTGTTAATTTATTACTACACTATAACCTAAAATTAATTATAATAACATAACCGTAAAATATTCTACAGTATCGTTCACTAATTATTACTATCATCTTATTATCGTATAATGTTAGTTAATATATTGGTTTCCGCCCGAAGTACTACTTAACTCTTATACTAACTAATAATTGTTCAATAATTATAATTATTTCCTAACGTAGGCCGTACTCCAATTATTACCTAATGCTACTACCAAATAATTTTATATATGCATTCGTTAGGTTACTATCACATAAACAAATTCACAATTACATATCTAACACTAACTAAACAATAACATGTCACAATATATAACTGTACATGCCTAATAGACTAAATGTTAAATACTAACTGCACAACGCAAATGGTTTCTATATTGCCTGTTCTTAGCTTAAACTGTCCTGTTGTTTGTTTACAATTTTCCTAACTTACACTGTCTAATCACACAGTTACAATGTTTAACCTAATTTCAGTTGATCCAATCGCGCCTACTTAATGTTTTTACGGCAGCTATGAACTACACACACACCAGGCCCCACGAATATAACACGGTGTTCTGTCAAATACCGGCACTTTACAAGTTCACACAGTTCCGGTGTTTATTATAAAATGTTCACCTTGTTTTATAATAGTTTATTTCAGACTGGCTGATCACATCCTGACGTCTCAATTTGTTAACTTGTGTGTCCGTTTTTGAATTTACACAACTGTAGCCAGCTATGACTGTCCCTTCACTTGTTTACGTTACACATCTGTTCATCAACCCAGTAGACCTGTCGAACGTCTGACCTCGCTTGTTGACACAGCAAGCCTGTCACAACCCTGTAGGCCTGTTCCATATTTCCCTACACACCGCTTGCGTTGAAGAAAAAAAATCGATGCTTGCTCACAGGTTTTACCTGTTCGTACGGGGAATTCCCATGTTTACAGGCAAGTTATATGAATCCCAAGTGGTTTGTTGACATATCTAATTTACAAGGAACTTTCCAGTCACATGATGTGTCCATTGCCTCTGTGACAAGACCGCCGGGGCTTGGTCTGGTTTGCCACGATAGATACGATCTCCTGCCTTTGCTCCAACCACCTCAATAGCACTCTACATCTACCAGGCCCCACACAAGCCGGGACAGCTTAACCTTCCCTCCCTCACCTAGGGTTCCAAACCCCAAGGGGGCTCGGACCAGACACCAGTCATATCACTGCACAAAGTCATAGCTAAGAGAACCAAAATTTAATTCTGAACTACGTCAACCACAACACAGAGAAGGATGGCTGAAAGCCAGACTAGAAGAACTATGTACAAGATCAAAGACGCAGATGAGTATTCATCATGGAGGCGGACGATAGCTCGTGCGGTTGTCCAGTCGTGGTAGCGACTCACCCAGGCTCCTCCAGTGGACTGGAACTCCAAGGTCTGCTGCCTCTCCAAAGTTCCCTCTCCACCCAGAGAACCAAGCAAGGGCTGATCAAGCGTAGTACCACTGCCTGACTGACACTGCACTGATGAACAAGGATCCTTCCTTGCTGTCGTACTATTTCACTCGTCACACTCCTGATGAAGTCTGGGCCGACCCTAGAACATTAGCGGTCTCCCACTTGCAGAAAAAATACATGTAGCACCGTCTCAAAATACACAAGAGCCAGGTCACTCTTCTATCTCATCAGTGACCCACACACTGATATGTCACCTACACAATAAGCGGTTGCTCCACACGAACACACAATGTCACTGGTAAAGTCTATCAGGTGACTAAACACTTCACCTTAGTTCCATGTCCTTGGACAATAGATCTTCACACAATATCATGTAACTACCCTGATCAATGGGTAGTAATCACAACCTAGCATACACTGTCAACAGTTCATCACGATCGCATGAGGTAGCTCCCTACCTTCACAAACATTGTCAACAGTTCTTCACGTTGGCATGAGGTAGCTCCCTACCTTAACAAACATGTCACTCAGGTGTTTCCACCAATGTTGTAATCAATGTCCTAGTTCACTGGACCACATGTTGGCTTCATAAAGGTAACCAATGTAAAAACACTATTTAAGCATCAACTGATACATGGTGTCCCATAACCCAGCCGGGCCAGAAGCATATAACACAGGTCATGGTGACCGGTAACAATAATCACTTCGCTCAACTTGAAAGGTCACTACCTTGCAATTACCAAGGTTTACACAGAGACTGAATGTCACCAGTGCTTCACTGGATTGAATCACCAGACGTTTCAGTGTTGGATCCTCTCAGGATCGGATGACACTCGTCGGACTCTTGACGGAGGTCCTAACCTAGACCTACCGACTTATTCAGCACTCAGCTCCTTCCAATATTGATCTCGCAGACTCAGACAACCACTCCCAGTATGGCCTCAATCAACTTCTGGATAGGCACTGGAATGAGTGGGCCCATAGAGCTCATGGTGCAGCTCTTGAATCTTCTTCTGTATAGTAATAACAGATCCTGAAACACGGAGAGGTTGGTGTGAGTACTCAACTACAACAAAGACTACCAGCATCTCCACCCTGTCACCTGCCTCTCAGACATTCCTCATGTCTACCAACATGAGTATGAAATCATCACATCATAGATCTACTTAGTCACTATAATATATAGGCATAATGATGGTAGAAAAAGCAATAGCACACCTGTTCAGTCAAGTAACACTTCTGGGCTACATATAACCCCTAGCACCAGAGTCGACTGTATGACTCTGTCAAGCATCCTTCGCCTGGTGCCAGTCCAATCCGGTTTCATCTCCCATCATCAATCAACATATACACTTACTTTCCTTTCAGTGTAGGGATTACTGTATCGAGAAGGTGTCCAGCCGGACATCTCCTTCCTGACAGACTCATCAATTCATCAATCCCTTAACCCATGGACTGATGAATTACACACATTAATAACTATATGTCCATAATGAATTATACTCCTGATAATTCATTACTATAGCATTAACTAAGGAGAACTCAGGACTTGTTACACTTAAATAACAAAATCATATCACAGCCATAGTGTCAGGTCTGGGATCCCTGCCCCAGATCCTGAGTTGCCCTTGTTTTCACTGACTATCTTTCAGGTCAGTCCTACCTGTGCCGGTCGAGCACAGCTGTGGTGGCCATCCACCACTACACTTTCCCACAGCTACTGTGGGTCTCGTGTACCTTGTCCCGTGACGACTTAAGTCACGTCATCCAATGTAGCAAACCTCTAGACTCCACTACCAAACTCTGGCTCCACCTTTTTTTTTTTGGGGGGGGGGGGGGGGTTATGCCCCTCATATACTACTACTTCACGGCAGTACTCCCAGTACTCCATGAACCGAGTCAGGGTTCCAGAAGAGTAGAATATTAGAGACAGAAACGGTTAGGTTCAAACCTCGATCTATCTAGACACCTCGGCCTCGAATTACGGAGTGCCGCATCACCCTCGATCGGGTATGTTCATTCATCGGATATGCACGATTGCATTGGGTCGGACCTATTACCGATCGGGTTGGGGTACCGGCCTACCTCCCGCTGCCTAGACAAACGTACGATGGAACACGCACGGTCATCCTTGCGGACGGACATTACCACAAGCAGTAACAATAGTATCATGAATACTTCTTATCAATGGTTATCCTACCGATGCAACGCCATTCGGCTTACGCGGAATAACACTGCTATCTGCACACAGCAAATACACCACTGCTGATTTCACCTTGATTCCTCGAAAAATCACCATCACTGATAGAACAATTACGTTACCATTCTAATGTCACGAAGCACATTACACATTTCTAATAATAAGCTCTACCTTATCATTTACAGCGTCTAGCATGTTGATGTAATGACTGACCAACTGTCGCCTTGCCTGCGTAATTAATAAACCAAACCCGTAACTGCTACACACTGTAAAGCACATCGTTCGGCCTATTTTATTTACACACCACTCGCTGTGGAATACGGCTTGTTCCGTCAGGTAACACATTACATTGCTGATCGATAAAGCCTACTTAAAAATGCAAACCGCCAACTGTAACGGATAACGCTACGCGACAACTCAATTTTGCGATGGCAATTAATTCATTCCGGGAATCAGCACGGCATCACGACAACAATTAAATAATAGAATAAGTACTCAACTAACCTGTGATTGAAGAATCACAACCTTGACTGTAGATGTCCGCACTGGCCGCGAATATTGACATCAAAATTACATCAGCCTGTTGGCTGCGATCTGTCTACGCTGAGGTTTGGTGGGCGACTGCTCACGACAAAGTCAGTGCGCCTTCCACTCGCCTACACGGGCCGCGTGACTTTCAAGATTCATGAAGAAAACCAGAGTCACGATAAGTTCCACCACCCCGTGCTGCATGAAGCACTCGTGAACTTAGAGATCTCTACCACGTACGCACTTGAGGGAACATTCTAGATTTTTCTATAAATAACTAGAATAGCTCCGCCCCGCACTATTTTTTTATGGGGAATCCCCTATTAATTGATATTAATTCAAGGGAGACCAACGCATCGCACTCCCTTCAAAGGGATATTATGCAGAGATCTGCCGATCTTTATCCGTTTCGTCACAGCCTCACTAGAATAATCAATACTCACTGTTGACTCCTTGATTTGTCCTCATTCACAATTATAGTCCTTTCACCGTTCAACTTGTGCACACTCATTGTTACTAGTGACACATTTATAGGAAATAAATTTCTCTTGGTCTTTAAAGTCACCAATATTAAGTCAATATCTTCAATCACCTAGTACTAACTGTTTATATATTTCACATAGTCACATTTTCAATACTTGATAAGACTTATTTAATTATTACACTTGTTGACTACGTCTTTTTGCCGAATCTGTTCAATTGTTCACATGCCTTTCACTTTTGTAATGCGTACAGTTCTACGCCTGTTTTGTCATTTCAAATTCATTATGATAGCTGGAGTTGGTGATTATGTTTCTTGTTTCATCATGCCATGAGCCTGACGACGTCATGGCATGGTTCAGTTATAGCATACTCTTGTCTATTATGTCTTATTGTCGCTATGTGTCCTACGTTTGTCTTTTGGTCATGTTCTTCTTTAGTCAGTTGTCTCAGTCTACACTCTTTGGATACGTGGTCCAAGGTGTTACAGACCCAACATTTTCGACTGCTTATGTAGTCTGTGTACCTATCGACTCTATTGGAAGGACGGTTTCTGATGTACCAGTCGTGCTTAGGGTTCCTGTTGCCTATTTTAAGAGAGTCTTGTTGGCGACCACAATATGCACATTCACTTACTGGCTCTGATCGAGTTACCTTAGATGGTCTCTGTAAAGCCGGTGTATATTGAGTAGTTCGGTGATCTCTGCTCTTGGGTCTATTCTGCTGGTCTTTACCTTGGTTCTCCTTACGTTTCTGGAGTTCTGTCCTAATTTCTGTCACTGTCAACCCACATCTTCCACCTAAAGCTATGAAATCTGTTCGGTGATCTTTACTCTTGGGTCTATTCTGCTGGTCGTTACCTTGGTTATCGTTCCATTTCTGAAGTTCTGTCGTAAGCTCTGTCACTGTCAACCCACATCTCACACCTAAATCTATGAAGTCCGACCATGTAGGCATGGTTATATGAAGTATCTACTGAGTGGTATATCTATTACTATCTGTACACTCAGATCACTCAAGTGTTGCTGCTCGTCTTGTTATGATAACATCAACAAAGTGTTTACCCTGCTGTAACACTGTTCAAACCAATAATACCTTTGCCGGACAACCAACGGCACTTATCAACCGTTTAACTAAATGAATACCTGTGGAGTTAGCAACCCTAATAATGATGGTACAAATATATATATATTCATGAAATGTGTCCAATGACCCTGGACCACTAAGAAGAATATACTCAGTAATCAATAAGGAAAACATGACCTTGTATCTCTAGCGCCGGTGTCCCTGGTGACTTGGTCCAACTTGACCTTGTATCTCTAGCGCCGGTGTCCCTGGTGACTTGGTCCAACTTGACCTTGTATCTCTAGCGCCGGTGTCCCTGGTGACTTGGTCCAACTTGACCTTGTATCTCTAGCGCCGGTGTCCCTGGTGACTTGGTCCAACTTGACCTTGTATCTCTAGCGCCGGTGTCCCTGGTGACTTGGTCCAACTTGACCTTGTATCTCTAGCGCCGGTGTCCCCGGTGACTTGGTCCAACTTGACCTTGTATCTCTAGCGCCGGTGTCCCTAGTGACTTGGTCCAACTTGACCTTGTATCTCTAGCGCCGGTGTCCCTGGTGACTTGGTCCAACTCGACCTTGTATCTCTAGCGCCGGTGTCCCTGGTGACTTGGTCCAACTTGACCTTGTATCTCTAGCGCCGGTGTCCCTGGTGACTTGGTCCAACTTGACCTTGTATCTCTAGCGCCGGTGTCCCTGGTGACTTGGTCCAACTTGACCTTGTATCTCTAGCGCCGATGTCCCCGGTGACTTGGTCCAACTTGACCTTGTATCTCTAGCGCCGGTGTCCCTGGTGACTTGGTCCAACTTGACCTTGTATCTCTAGCGCCGGTGTCCCTGGTGACTTGGTCCAACTTGACCTTGTATCTCTAGCGCCGGTGTCCCTGGTGACTTGGTCCAACTTGACCTTGTATCTCTAGCGCCGGTGTCCCTGGTGACTTGGTCCAACTTGACCTTGTATCTCTAGCGCCGGTGTCCCTGGTGACTTGGTCCAACTTTACCTTGTATCTCTAGCGCCGGTGTCCCTGGTGACTTGGTCCAACTTGACCTTGTATCTCTAGCGCCGGTGTCCCTGGTGACTTGGTCCAACTTGACCTTGTATCTCTAGCGCCGGTGTCCCTGGTGACTTGGTCCAACTTGACCTTGTATCTCTAGCGCCGGTGTCCCTGGTGACTTGGTCCAACTTGACCTTGTATTTCTAGCGCCGGTGTCCCCGGTGACTTGGTCCAACTTGACCTTGTATCTCTAGCGCCGGTGTCCCTAGTGACTTGGTCCAACTTGACCTTGTATCTCTAGCGCCGGTGTCCCTGGTGACTTGGTCCAACTCGACCTTGTATCTCTAGCGCCGGTGTCCCTGGTGACTTGGTCCAACTTGACCTTGTATCTCTAGCGCCGGTGTCCCTGGTGACTTGGTCCAACTTGACCTTGTATCTCTAGCGCCGGTGTCCCCGGTGACTTGGTCCAACTTGACCTTGTATCTCTAGCGCCGGTGTCCCTGGTGACTTGGTCCAACTTGACCTTGTATATCTAGCGCCGGTGTACCTGGTGACTTGGTCCAACTTGACCTTGTATCTCTAGCGCCGGTGTCCCTGGTGACTTGGTCCAACTTGACCTTGTATCTCTAGCGCCGGTGTCCCTGGTGACTTGGTCCAACTTGACCTTGTATCTCTAGCGCCGGTGTCCCTGGTGACTTGGTCCAACTTGACCTTGTATCTCTAGCGCCGGTGTCCCTGGTGACTTGGTCCAACTTGACCTTGTATCTCTAGCGCCGGTGTCCCTGGTGACTTGGTCCAACTTGACCTTGTATCTCTAGCGCCGGTGTCCCTGGTGACTTGGTCCAACTTGACCTTGTATCTCTAGCGCCGGTGTCCCTGGTGACTTGGTCCAACTTGACCTTGTATCTCTAGCGCCGGTGTCCCTGGTGACTTGGTCCAACTTGACCTTGTATCTCTAGCGCCGGTGTCCCTGGTGACTTGGTCCAACTGCTCGGCTCCAGCTCCGCTTGTTTCAGGACTTGGTCAGGATCTGCCCGGCTCCAACTCGGTTCAACTGGCATGGACTTGATCAACTGGGTCGTCAGGTGAACTGGTGGGTCCCCAAACGTGGTGTAGATGGCCCCTATGATACCGCTGCATAGCCATGTGGATAAATCTGGAATGAATACTCAATGTTGATAACGCGATTAGTTCTTGAAAGCACTATAGTGCATGGAGCACATGTAGACAGCCTATTGATGTTATTTATGTGGCTGCGCGCCCTTATTTTGAAATTTTTTGAGAACTTGAAATATTGTGCTTTATGGCACCCTGCTCAATTAGCCACCAACATTGCTGTTGATACTCTACGTGGGTTCCACTGCTGTGGTTGATAGCCATGATTGTTTGCTTTGCTGATACTCATTTTGACAGTGTTCACTTTCCATACCAATGTTTATTTTCACTGTCGGCACTGTTCTTAACGAGAGCAGATAACGTCTGTAGTATTCACACAATGTTTTCACTCTTGCTGTTAAACAACAACTTCTCGAGCACCCTCATATCGTTGTGATAGTCTTATTGTTCAAACTCACTTTGAAACCCTCACCTGAATCAAGTCGGCACACATTATTACTTTTGCTTTTCACCCTTCATTTTCTATGTTATTTGATATTAATCACTGCTTCTTATTTGACTACTCATGTTCTTTGGTTTCAGTCACATTTCACCTTTCACCATTCAATGTTCTTTGATACTCGCGATCACTTTCTTGAGTTGCTGAATATCGCTCACTGCGAGTCAATTTCTTGCAAATCGCGTTGCTAAGTTCAACCGTCCAATGCTCTACCACTAGCCATGATTCATAATTCGTAAGCTTCTATTCTGGCTGTTACTCATAACCCTTTTTACGATCTTATGGAGCGTCGCTCATTGTTGCACCCATTCCTTACTCCACACCGATCTTTGCTATCACAAATAGTTCACAATTAATACAATGGTATCTTCTGTCCCTCTTAATGTCTCAACTATCTATGTTGCTGTTACTCAGTCTTAAGTAACCCGACTCATGGCATGGGTTAATAAAAATGTGGGTGTTGATTCCCCTCACTCAAGGGACGACACTAAAGTAATAAAGGATTACTACGACAAGGGCTCGGACGAAGTGACCGGTGAAGAGGGAAGCACGTGAGGACAGAAAGGAAAGGACTGGGGGGGGGGGGGGGGGGGGAGTGTGTGTTTGACATCGGACGGAACAAGAATGTATTTTTCAGTTTAGGGTATTTGGACTGGAGAGTGAGATTTGCCTCGGTTCCATACAAACTGCATCAGCGACCTGTGTTGTTTGTCCATCAAGAATGATGATGACCATTCATTTCATCCCATCCAGTGGGGTTGAAAGTATGGAGCCGTGAGTTCTAAAATGGCTGATAAGGCCTATTTTGGCTCGAAATGTTCTTTGACAATGTGGACAAAGAATGCTTGACGTTTCTGGAGGAGGATTTCCTGCAGTGGTTTTTCTGTCCTGCCATTTCTTCACAGCTCTTGCAGTCATGGTTGCCTCACACGTGACTGCACCCTTGCGTAATGATGCACACCACGAATTTCGGTCTCTGGCTGCAGTCTCCCAGGTGTCATGATGAATTCCAAAAGCATTCAGTGAGATTATCAGAGTGTCTTTAAAGCGTTTTCTCTGGCTGCCTTGGGAGCGTTTACCACAACGCAGCTAGCCGTAAAAAAATCGTTTAGGGAGCCTGTGATCTGGCATGCGAGTCAAGTGACCAGCCCAGTTAATCTGATTCTTCATAAGTAGAGTGTGGATACTGGGCATGGACGCTCTTCCTAGGACTTTAGTTCTGGGATCTTGTCTTGCTAATTAATCTTCAGTAGCTTCCTTAGGTTATGCTTGGTTATGCAGATGATATAGATATTATAGGGCAAAGTGAACAAAAGACATTGGAAATATTGACTCACTTAAAGGGAAAAGCCCAACAGATGGGGCTGGTTATCAACCAAGATAAGACAGAATATATGGTAATTTCAAGAGACGGAATGGCTAGAAACTCTGGCCACATACAAATAGATAATATGACCATTAAAAGAACGGAAACATACAAATACCTGGGTACAATCTTCAACTGCTCCAACATCATAAGGGAAGAAATACAAACTAGAATCAACTCTGGAAATAAGATATACTATGCACTACAACATCTACTAAAATCAAAGGCGCTATCTCGTAACACCAAAATCACAATATACAAAACACTGATCAGACCAGTTGTGCTGTATGGCTCTGAAACCTGGAGTACAACGAAAGGAGACGAAGCCTTGTTACAAACCTTTGAGAACAAAATTTTAAGACGCATCTTTGGACCCATTAGGGATACACAAAGTGGAGAGTGGAAAAGAAGAAGTAACAAAGACATTTATGATCTGTTTAAGTCCCCGCTAATCACTGGTATCATGAAGGCTAATAGACTACAATGGCTGGGGCATATAGAAAGAATGGAAGATAATAGGGAAACAAAACTCGCTTACACTCAGGAAATAAATGACCGTAGACCCCGAGGTAGACCAAGAAGGCGGTGGAGAGATAATACATGTACAGACCTACAAGCACTTGGAATCAACGACTGGCAAGAGAAGGTCCACCAGAGAGACGAATGGAGACGGATTGTATTTGCAGCAAAGAACCTCAATGGCTCGGAACGCTGAAGAAGAAGAAGAAGAAGCTTCCTTAGGTAAACTGTGTGGAAGTGGTTTAATTTCCTAGTGTGTCTCTGATAATCAGTCCAGGTTTCACAAACATATAGCAGTGTAGATAATACAACTGCTTTGTAGACTTTTAGCTTTGTTTGCAGGCTTATTCCATTCTGTCCCATACATTCTTGTACAGTCTGCCAAAAGCCGCACTGGCGATGGAGATTCTTGCATTCACTTCGTCATCAATTGTGGCAGCTTAGGACACAGTGCTGCCAAGATAGGTGAATTTGTCCACAACACTTAGACTATGACCATTCACTTTGATATTCGGCACAGTGTGATTATTCCCTGGAGCTGGCTGGTACATAACTACAGTCTTCTCCAAGTTGATATTGAGCCCAAAATTGGCACAGTCATGTGAGAAAGCTGAAACATTATGTTGCATGTCCGCCTCTGAGTTGGAGTACAGAGCGCAATCATCAGCAAACAGGAGATCTCTGACGGTGTCGCTGTTAATTTTGGTGTTAGCTTTCAGCCTTCTGAGATAGAATAACTTTCCATCCATGCGGTAGTTGATGTCTATTCCAATGTCGTCGTTCTCGAAGGCATTCATCAACATGGCTGAAGACATGAGGCTGAACAGTGTTGGTGCCAGGACACATCCTTGCTTCACTCCACTGTTGACAGGAAAGGGTTCAGACACTTCACCATTTTCCTGTAATCTTGCCTGCATACCATCATGAAATAGCCGAACTATTTGGACACACTTTCGTGGACAGCCATATTTTGCCATAATCTTCCATAGTCCTTCTCTGCTGACTGTGTCAAAAGCTTTGGTAAGATCAATTAAAGTGGAAAACATTTCGCAGTTCTGTTCCTGACATTTCTCTTGCAGCTGCTTTGCAGCGAAAATCATGTCAACAGTTCCTCGTTCTTTTCTGAAGCCACATTGACTCTCAGGAAGAAGACTTTGATCGAGATGGGCCGTGAGGCGATTGAGAAGAATTCTGGCAAGTATCTTCCCCAATTGAAAGCAAGGAGATGCCTCGGTGGTTGTCACAGGATTGGCGGTTTCCTTTACGTTTGTAAAGGTGGACTATTGACGCGTCCTTGAAATCTTGTGGCATGGTCTCGTTCATCCATATGTTTGTGAAGACTTGGTGAAGCTGCTCTGTTAGGACCGGCCCACCTGTCTTGTATATCTCTGCTGGGATGGAGTCAGGACCAGGTGCTTTACCGCTGGAGAGTTGCTGGATGGCTTTGTTTATTTCCACTATGGTTGGCAGGTCATCAAGTGTATCATTGGTGGGAACTTGAGGAAGGCAGTTCATGGTTTCATCATCGAAGAAGGAAGTTGCATTTAAGACGTTGCTGAAATGTTCTGCCCAGCGCTGAATGATTTCTTTCTTATCGGTGACCAATGTTCCTTCATCTGCACTGAGGAGGGGAACTATGTCTGGTGATGTAGGACCATAGACCGCTTTCAGCGACCTAATGTTACTTTGAAATACTCCAAGTTGGTTATAAGTTTAACATCTCTGGACTATCACATGTTTCCCTGCGCTATAAACCCAATTTCTACCCATACACCCCTACCCCCAGATTCTCTTGAAATACGCTTCGTGCAGAGTAGGAGGCATCAATTCAACAATCAAAAATAGGGAGCATCTGTTGGATCTTGTCCCCGGGACATGCTGGTGTGGTGGCAAACAAGCAGGCGGACAGATTGGCTGGGTCTGCATGGATGGCTGGGTCTGCATGGATGGCTGGGTCTGCATGGATGGCTGGGTCTGCATGGATGGCTGGGTCTGCATGGATGGCTGGGTCTGCATGGATGGCTGGGTCTGCATGGATGGCTGGGTCTGCATGGATGGCTGGGTCTGCATGGATGGGTGGAGTATTGGTGCACGATAAGGCAGATGTTATCAGGTCTTTAGGATCGTGTGTATAGTGTGGAAGAACAGATAGACCATCACCGCCTGGAGAGAATGGTGTGTATAGTGGGGAAGAAAAGACAGACAATCACAGCCTAGAGAGAATGGTGTGGCAGGGAGTGAGCAGAGGATCTGACCGACACTCAGGACTCCTAGTAAAGTTCTGACGGACACACAATTAGATTGCTACTGGTACCATTAGTATTGGGAATCTTCACTGGCTGTTGAAGGTGAGCACGTATGGATATGTCCCAATTTATGATGTCGGTTCTTGCCTCAACTCAACTTTCGTGAAGCTAGGTCTCCACAAGGGAAAGGGGGGGGGGGCTTTCATCGTGGCTTAAATCTTGCAAATGTATCTGTTGCTGCATTGTCATTCATATCATTCGCCAACTCTCTTCCGATGGGGAGCAAATCTAACAGACAATCTAACTTCACCTATTGTAGAATGATGATAGAACTCCATGTGTATCATTCAACTACAGTATCATTCTGCAACTGCACTAGTTGTTGGTAAATTCAGGAAAATGTAGGTTAAGATATATTGAACACAGCATTAGGGATTGTGAATTCAAGTACATCATTAATTGTCATCTTCTTGACACTTGAATTTGCCTTAATCATAGTGATTATGTTTTCTTTGCACATGTCATAGAATAAAGAAAATAATTGTACGATTTCAGTTTGATTGTCAATGATGTTTGAAGACATGGCTTTCAAAACATTCTAATTTGCTGACAATAAATGTTGACAATATGCTCTCAGATGAGAACACAAAATTTGAAAGACACATTTTAAAACAATCTCAAATCTGTGATCTGTCCTATTTAAAATATAATCTTAGGACATTAAGAGTGAGTCAACCAAAAACTGCTTTCTAAGACCAGCTATTCCACCATCCTCTGCAATTTCATCTTGGAATATTTGTATATTTTACAGTCTGAGCTGCTTATATGAAGTATAAATGCCACATTCTGAGTCAATTCAGTTGCTTCACTTTCAATCTATTTGTTTAAGATTCACATTAAAATAAAAGCAATGTTTTCCCACAGAGAATTTCAATCATGAAAATACAGACAATAGGTTGCACAATTTATTTCTTGGCATATTTGGCTGCAACTTGTCAGGGCCATACTGCAGAAGTTACACATGAACTAAAGCAGAATATACACTCTTCAAGCCTGGGGTTACTGTGGGAATATGTCTGTTGTATATTTAAATCGGCTTGAAGCATTTATCTTTTTGTTTTAGACAACCACCAGAGAATGAAAAAGGGGAATACAAGACACTATCACTAGATAGGACATACACTGAGCAAGTCTATAAATACAAGACACTATAACTAGATAGGACATACACTGAGAAAGTCCACAAATACAAGACACTATCACTAGATAGGACATACACTGAGAAAGTCTATAAATACAAGACACTGTCACTAGATAGGACATACACTGAGAAAGTCCACAAATACAAGACACTATCACTAGATAGGACATACACTGAGAAAGTCCACAAATACAAGACACTATCACTAGATAGGACATACACTGAGAAAGTCTATAAATACAAGACACTGTCACTAGATAGGGCATACACTGAGCAAGTCTATAAATACAAGACACTGTCACTAGATAGGACATACACTGAGAAAGTCTATAAATACAAGACATTGTCACTAGATAGGACATACACTGAGAAAGTCTATAAATACAAGACACTGTCACTAGATAGGACATACATTTCTTGCGTGTAATTGGTGTGCCAGGATGTAAAACCAGGAGTTTCTACTCAAGATCTGCGCGGGTGCTACGGAGTTCGTGCATCGAGCGAAGCCATCCTTGAGTGAATTTTCAGCAGCGTGTGTGGTTCTCAATCAAAAGTCAGTGTTTACGTTTTTTCAACATGGCGGAACAACGTGTGTTTTCCGAACGATCAGCAGTCAACATACCGAAGCGGCGTGGTAGCCGCGCAGGGAAAAAGAAGCCAGGTAAGCGCGGTGGCTTGAGACGTTTTAGACTCAAGTGTCACCGTCTAGGACTCAGGAACATCCGTATTCTATATTGGAACTGTGCCAGTGTAAAACAACGGGGCTCTATTTTAGAAACCCTAGTTTACAGGAACGACATTGTAGCACTCCAGGAGACGAGACTGGGCGATCAGCTACTCCGAATTGCCGGCTTCAAATGTTTCTATAACAGACGACATCTGGGAACGGCGATTCTCGTTCGCGACAGCATGGTGGCGTCAGAGCTAGACATGTCCAGTTGGAACAGTGACGATATACAAATACAGGCGTTGAGAGTTCATTCCAGTACACCATTCGTGTTGGTTAATGTTTATGCCCGCAATGCGAGTGTGGACGCCCAGAAGTGGCAGTGCTTAAGTGGCATATTAGGCCACGAGAGAAATGTTATTTTCTGTGGTGACTTCAACGCTAAAGGCAGATCATGGGGAAACACTTCCTCCAATACACAAGGGGAGGAGCTCGAGACTGCACTGGAAACCATCGACCTGGTTTGTATCAACAGTGGCTGTGTCACCAGGACAGCAAGCCGTCCAGGCGATGAGGACAGTGCTATTGATCTGGCGCTAGTTTCACCTTCACTCACTACAGTGTGTAGATGGGGTGTCCTAGGACACCATGGCAGCGACCACCACCCATGCAGCATATTGGTGGAGAAAGGCAGAACCAGGCAGCACAAGCTAAAGGTAAAGACGTTCCAGTATGACAGTACAGGGCAAGATGTGGTGAGTAAAATAAGACGTGACAAGCGCAGAACGTTTCAGGGCAGGAAGAAAAGGAAAAAAAGCTGGGAGCAGCCACCGTGGTGGAGTTTCGAGGTGGAGAAGGCTTGGGTGGATAAGCGTAGTGCTGTAAGGAGATGGCAAAATGCCAAGAAGAACAGAGCTGGTCATCCTAGTCCCTGCTTGCACTTAGAAAGAGAGATGCACACAAAAGTAAGCTATTTCAAAAAACTGGTCACGGTGGTTAAAAGCGAAAAATGGGCAGAGGTGTGTCAAAGAGTAAGCACAGACAAGTCACTGAAATTGTTCTGGCGACTACATAAAAGCATGAGTGGTGTAGTCAAGAATAAGAGCATTTCTGACTTCCAAGGTGCTGACCTCATCTGGCAGAGGACTGACGAGGACAAGGGCAAAGCCCTCTTTGAACGCTACCTTGAGCAGAGCAACCAGACAGACATGGGAGGCCGGAATCTGGCCAAGGAGGTCACCTCAGACAGATGCAAGGCCCAGAACACTTCGGATGAAGACACAGTGACAGTGCAAGAAATCAAGGCTGTGCTTCGACGATCAAAAAACAGTGCTCCAGGTCCTGATGGCATAAGATACGACGACATAAATAGGTGTACCGACAATGAGCTAGAGAAACTAGCAGACATGTACAACAACAGTATAGGGAGTGCTAGCATCAAGGAGGAATGGTTACACAGCTATCTGATTCCCTTGCCGAAGCCTGACAAAGACCACAAGAAAATTCAGGGATATCGAATTATAACCATGCAGAATACAATAGGCAAGCTGCTGGAGAAGGTAATTGCCAGGAAAATATCAAGCCAACTAGAGAGGCAAGGTGTTTGGCCACCTACCCTGGGTGGGTACCGTCCAAAAAGAGAAACCTGGACCAATGCAGCAGTCTTTGCCCATGATGTCTATGAAGGTTTCCACTCAGGCACTGAAACCGTTGCTGCAGCGATTGATCTTGAGGACGCATACAACAGAGTACCACTGGATTTTTTAATGTTTCAGCTTCTTGAACTAAACGTAAGTCCATTCCTTCTTAGTTGGATCGCTGCAGCTCTCTTCCAACGGAAAGTAGTTTTTAGATGTGGCAGTTGGACTTCGGAACCAACAACAATATATCCTGGCCTACCACAGGGATCACCATTATCTCCGGTACTGTTCAACGCCTACACAGTGAGAATCACCAGTGAGCAGATCACTGGACCTGGCAGGACATTGTCATATGCCGATGATGTTTTAGTGTATCGTCAGGGTAAGGATAGAGAGGAGGTTGCTGTGGAGCTACAAACCGAACTCAATCGCATAAGTACTTGGTGTGATGAAGCTGCTGCAATGGTCAACCCAACAAAGGCAACAGTGACTTGGTTCTCGTTGAATAATCATATTGTCAACAATCCAACACCAACTGTAATGCTGTGTTCAGAGACGGTGGAAAGAACGCAGGCAATGAATTACCTGGGGATACGGTTTGATCGAAGCCTTGCTTATAATGTGCACATAGACCAGGTGATAACAAAGGCCAAGCGGGGTTTGGCAGCGATGCGGGTGATGGCGGCAGCAAACTGTGAGCAGCGCCATCTATGTCTTCTGTACGAGGGGCTGGTCATGTCTGTTTTGGAGTATGCAATGGCAATCCTGACTGTCAGCCATAAGCAGATAGAAAGGATGGAAAGGATACAGAATGAAGCTATGCGCATTATTCTTGGATGTACAAGAGATACAGCATGCAGGGCGATGCGCTACCTTCTTGATTTTCCAACCATTGAAGAGAGAATGCAAGCTTGCAGGGCACGCGCCTACCTCAGAATTAACGCAAACACACAGCATCCACTGCATAGTGAAATTAGGAAGGTGAAGGGCAGCAGGTTAAAAAGAGGACGGTCGTGGATGGGTCAAGCCGAGGACATTCTTGAACAGGTGTGTTCACTTGAGGACTTAGAACCTGGCGAGGAGTGGGTGCAAGTGCCAACAGACTTCTGCACATCCTTTTCAGTTTGCATCCAACTAGATAGAAAATGCAGACAAGAAAATCCGGCTGCTGTTGAGGCTGAAGTACAAGCGTTGATTTTCGAGAATTCGCTAGACAGTGACGCGGTCATCTACACAGATGGGTCGGTCATCCGACATGTGAGAAGCTCATGGGCCTTTACAGCTCGGGCCGGAGGGAGAATTGTGAAGGAGGACTCTGGTGCTTTCACTGAAACCACAAGTAGCCTGACCATGGAAGTCATGGCAGTAAGTAAAGCAATAACATGGCTCGAGACACAGACATTCACTAGGGCTTGTTTCCTTAGCGACTCAATGAACATGATCAAGAGGATAGAGGAGGGGTCGATCCGAAGAGAATGGTTGCTGCCTCTGAAGCGGTCTCGGCTGGCAAAGATTAGTTTCATCTTCGTGCCAGGGCATGCGGGAGTACAAGGAAATGAGCGGGCTGACAAGCTCGCAGGTGAGGCTACTGTTGAGGGCGGACGCGCCATGGACCAGGCTGACATTCTGAATGCTCTACGAGAAGTGAGACTTTTGCAAGAACCAAGTGATGACTGTGAATCTACAACAATGGCCAGACTGCGAGAGCAGCAAATTAAAAGAGGGGTGGCCAAACAAGAACACTACGCAGGAAGCCAAAGAAGATTGATAAACCAACACAGAACTGGCGTCGTTAGCCGCTACACGCTGCGGGATTTGCTGAGGAGGGGATCCGAGCACTTATGGACTGAATGGTCCGATGTGCAACGAGGATGATCTGTCGACTAACTAACTAACTAAGGACATACACTGAGAAAGTCTATAAATACAAGACATTGTCACTAGATAGGACATACACTGAGAAAGTCTATAATTACAAGACACTGTCACTAGATAGGACATACACTGAGCAAGTCTATAAATACAAGAAACTGTCACTAGATAGGACATACACTGAGAAAGTCTATAAATACAAGACACTGTCACTAGATAGGACGTACACTGAGAAAGTCTATAAATACAAGACATTGTCACTAGATAGGACGTACACTGAGAAAGTCTATAAATACAAGACATTGTCACTAGATAGGACATACACTGAGAAAGTCTATAAATACAAGACACTGTCACTAGATAGGACATACACTGAGTAAGTCTATAAATACAAGACACTGTCACTAGACAGGGCATACACTGAGAAAGTCTATAAATACAAGACACTGTCACTAGACAGGACATACACTGAGAAAGTCTATAAATACAAGACACTGTCACTAGATAGGACATACACTGAGAAAGTCTATAAATACAAGACACTGTCACTAGATAGGACATATACTGAGAAATTCTATAAATACAAGACACTGTCACTAGATAGGACATACACTGAGAAAGTCTATAAATACAAGACACTGTCACTAGATAGGACATACATTGAGAAAGTCTATAAATACAAGACACTGTCACTAGATAGGACATACACTGAGCAAGTCTATAAATACAAGACACTGTCACTAGATAGGACATACACGGAGAAAGTCTATAAATACAAGACACTGTCACTAGATAGGACATACACTGAGAAAGTCTATAAATACAAGACACTGTCACTAGATAGGACATACACTGAGAAAGTCTATAAATACAAGACACTGTCACTAGATAGGACATACACTGAGAAAGTCTATAAATACAAGACACTGTCACTAGATAGGACATACATTTCTTGCGTGTAATTGGTGTGCCAGGATGTAAAACCAGGAGTTTCTACTCAAGATCTGCGCGGGTCCTACGGAGTTCGTGCATCGAGCGAAGCCATCCTTGAGTGAATTTTCAGCAGCGTGTGTGGTTCTCAATCAAAAGTCAGTGTTTACGTTTTTTCAACATGGCGGAACAACGTGTGTTTTCCGAACGATCAGCAGTCAACATACCGAAGCGGCGTGGTAGCCGCGCAGGGAAAAAGAAGCCAGGTAAGCGCGGTGGCTTGAGACGTTTTAGACTCAAGTGTCACCGTCTAGGACGCAGGAACATCCGTATTCTATATTGGAACTGTGCCAGTGTAAAACAACGGGGCTCTATTTTAGAAACCCTAGTTTACAGGAACGACATTGTAGCACTCCAGGAGACGAGACTGGGCGATCAGCTACTCCGAATTGCCGGCTTCAAATGTTTCTATAACAGACGACATCTGGGAACGGCGATTCTCGTTCGCGACAGCATGGTGGCGTCAGAGCTAGACATGTCCAGTTGGAACAGTGACGATATACAAATACAGGCGTTGAGAGTTCATTCCAGTACACCATTCGTGTTGGTTAATGTTTATGCCCGCAATGCGAGTGTGGACGCCCAGAAGTGGCAGTGCTTAAGTGGCATATTAGGCCACGAGAGAAATGTTATTTTCTGTGGTGACTTCAACGCTAAAGGCAGATCATGGGGAAACACTTCCTCCAATACACAAGGGGAGGAGCTCGAGACTGCACTGGAAACCATCGACCTGGTTTGTATCAACAGTGGCTGTGTCACCAGGACAGCAAGCCGTCCAGGCGATGAGGACAGTGCTATTGATCTGGCGCTAGTTTCACCTTCACTCACTACAGTGTGTAGATGGGGTGTCCTAGGACACCATGGCAGCGACCACCACCCATGCAGCATATTGGTGGAGAAAGGCAGAACCAGGCAGCACAAGCTAAAGGTAAAGATGTTCCAGTATGACAGTACAGGGCAAGATGTGGTGAGTAAAATAAGACGTGACAAGCGCAGAACGTTTCAGGGCAGGAAGAAAAGGAAAAAAAGCTGGGAGCAGCCACCGTGGTGGAGTTTCGAGGTGGAGAAGGCTTGGGTGGATAAGCGTAGTGCTGTAAGGAGATGGCAAAATGCCAAGAAGAACAGAGCTGGTCATCCTAGTCCCTGCTTGCACTTAGAAAGAGAGATGCACACAAAAGTAAGCTATTTCAAAAAACTGGTCACGGTGGTTAAAAGCGAAAAATGGGCAGAGGTGTGTCAAAGAGTAAGCACAGACAAGTCACTGAAATTGTTCTGGCGACTACATAAAAGCATGAGTGGTGTAGTCAAGAATAAGAGCATTTCTGACTTCCAAGGTGCTGACCTCATCTGGCAGAGGACTGACGAGGACAAGGGCAAAGCCCTCTTTGAACGCTACCTTGAGCAGAGCAACCAGACAGACATGGGAGGCCGGAATCTGGCCAAGGAGGTCACCTCAGACAGATGCAAGGCCCAGAACACTTCGGATGAAGACACAGTGACAGTGCAAGAAATCAAGGCTGTGCTTCGACGATCAAAAAACAGTGCTCCAGGTCCTGATGGCATAAGATACGACGACATAAATAGGTGTACCGACAATGAGCTAGAGAAACTAGCAGACATGTACAACAACAGTATAGGGAGTGCTAGCATCAAGGAGGAATGGTTACACAGCTATCTGATTCCCTTGCCGAAGCCTGACAAAGACCACAAGAAAATTCAGGGATATCGAATTATAACCATGCAGAATACAATAGGCAAGCTGCTGGAGAAGGTAATTGCCAGGAAAATATCAAGCCAACTAGAGAGGCAAGGTGTTTGGCCACCTACCCTGGGTGGGTACCGTCCAAAAAGAGAAACCTGGACCAATGCAGCAGTCTTTGCCCATGATGTCTATGAAGGTTTCCACTCAGGCACTGAAACCGTTGCTGCAGCGATTGATCTTGAGGACGCATACAACAGAGTACCACTGGATTTTTTAATGTTTCAGCTTCTTGAACTAAACGTAAGTCCATTCCTTCTTAGTTGGATCGCTGCAGCTCTCTTCCAACGGAAAGTAGTTTTTAGATGTGGCAGTTGGACTTCGGAACCAACAACAATATATCCTGGCCTACCACAGGGATCACCATTATCTCCGGTACTGTTCAACGCCTACACAGTGAGAATCACCAGTGAGCAGATCACTGGACCTGGCAGGACATTGTCATATGCCGATGATGTTTTAGTGTATCGTCAGGGTAAGGATAGAGAGGAGGTTGCTGTGGAGCTACAAACCGAACTCAATCGCATAAGTACTTGGTGTGATGAAGCTGCTGCAATGGTCAACCCAACAAAGGCAACAGTGACTTGGTTCTCGTTGAATAATCATATTGTCAACAATCCAACACCAACTGTAATGCTGTGTTCAGAGACGGTGGAAAGAACGCAGGCAATGAATTACCTGGGGATACGGTTTGATCGAAGCCTTGCTTATAATGTGCACATAGACCAGGTGATAACAAAGGCCAAGCGGGGTTTGGCAGCGATGCGGGTGATGGCGGCAGCAAACTGTGAGCAGCGCCATCTATGTCTTCTGTACGAGGGGCTGGTCATGTCTGTTTTGGAGTATGCAATGGCAATCCTGACTGTCAGCCATAAGCAGATAGAAAGGATGGAAAGGATACAGAATGAAGCTATGCGCATTATTCTTGGATGTACAAGAGATACAGCATGCAGGGCGATGCGCTACCTTCTTGATTTTCCAACCATTGAAGAGAGAATGCAAGCTTGCAGGGCACGCGCCTACCTCAGAATTAACGCAAACACACAGCATCCACTGCATAGTGAAATTAGGAAGGTGAAGGGCAGCAGGTTAAAAAGAGGACGGTCGTGGATGGGTCAAGCCGAAGACATTCTTCAACAGGTGTGTTCACTTGAGGACTTAGAACCTGGCGAGGAGTGGGTGCAAGTGCCAACAGACTTCTGCACATCCTTTTCAGTTTGCATCCAACTAGATAGAAAATGCAGACAAGAAAATCCGGCTGCTGTTGAGGCTGAAGTACAAGCGTTGATTTTCGAGAATTCGCTAGACAGTGACGCGGTCATCTACACAGATGGGTCGGTCATCCGACATGTGAGAAGCTCATGGGCCTTTACAGCTCGGGCCGGAGGGAGAATTGTGAAGGAGGACTCTGGTGCTTTCACTGAAACCACAAGTAGCCTGACCATGGAAGTCATGGCAGTAAGTAAAGCAATAACATGGCTCGAGACACAGACATTCACTAGGGCTTGTTTCCTTAGCGACTCAATGAACATGATCAAGAGGATAGAGGAGGGGTCGATCCGAAGAGAATGGTTGCTGCCTCTGAAGCGGTCTCGGCTGGCAAAGATTAGTTTCATCTTCGTGCCAGGGCATGCGGGAGTACAAGGAAATGAGCGGGCTGACAAGCTCGCAGGTGAGGCTACTGTTGAGGGCGGACGCGCCATGGACCAGGCTGACATTCTGAATGCTCTACGAGAAGTGAGACTTTTGCAAGAACCAAGTGATGACTGTGAATCTACAACAATGGCCAGACTGCGAGAGCAGCAAATTAAAAGAGGGGTGGCCAAACAAGAACACTACGCAGGAAGCCAAAGAAGATTGATAAACCAACACAGAACTGGCGTCGTTAGCCGCTACACGCTGCGGGATTTGCTGAGGAGGGGATCCGAGCACTTATGGACTGAATGGTCCGATGTGCAACGAGGATGATCTGTCGACTAACTAACTAATTAAGGACATACACTGAGAAAGTCTATAAATACAAGACATTGTCACTAGATAGGACATACACTGAGAAAGTCTATAATTACAAGACACTGTCACTAGATAGGACATACACTGAGCAAGTCTATAAATACAAGAAACTGTCACTAGATAGGACATACACTGAGAAAGTCTATAAATACAAGACACTGTCACTAGATAGGACGTACACTGAGAAAGTCTATAAATACAAGACATTGTCACTAGATAGGACGTACACTGAGAAAGTCTATAAATACAAGACATTGTCACTAGATAGGACATACACTGAGAAAGTCTATAAATACAAGACACTGTCACTAGATAGGACATACACTGAGCAAGTCTATAAATACAAGACACTGTCACTAGACAGGGCATACACTGAGAAAGTCTATAAATACAAGACACTGTCACTAGACAGGACATACACTGAGAAAGTCTATAAATACAAGACACTGTCACTAGATAGGACATACACTGAGAAAGTCTATAAATACAAGACACTGTCACTAGATAGGACATATACTGAGAAATTCTATAAATACAAGACACTGTCACTAGATAGGACATACACTGAGAAAGTCTATAAATACAAGACACTGTCACTAGATAGGACATACATTGAGAAAGTCTATAAATACAAGACACTGTCACTAGATAGGACATACACTGAGCAAGTCTATAAATACAAGACACTGTCACTAGATAGGACATACACGGAGAAAGTCTATAAATACAAGACACTGTCACTAGATAGGACATACACTGAGAAAGTCTATAAATACAAGACACTGTCACTAGATAGGACATACACTGAGAAAGTCTATAAATACAAGACACTGTCACTAGATAGGACATACACTGAGAAAGTCTATAAATACAAGACACTGTCACTAGATAGGACATACACTGAGAAAGTCTATAAATACAAGACACTGTCACTAGATAGGACATACACTGAGCAAGTCTATAAATACAAGACACTGTCACTAGATAGGACATACACTGAGAAAGTCTATAAATACAAGACACTGTCACTAGATAGGACATACACTGAGCAAGTCTATAAATACAAGACACTGTCACTAGATAGGACATACACTGAGCAAGTCTGTAAATACAAGACACTGTCACTAGATAGGACATACACTGAGAAAGTCTATAAATACAAGACATTGTCACTAGATAGGACATACACTGAGAAAGTCTATAAATACAAGACACTGTCACTAGATAGGACATACACTGAGAAAGTCTATAAATACAAGACACTGTCACTAGATAGGACATACACTGAGAAATTCTATAAACACAAGACACTGTCACTAGATAGGACATACACTGAGAAAGTCTATAAATACAAGACACTGTCACTAGATAGGACATACACTGAGAAAGTCTATAAATACAAGACACTGTCACTAGATAGGACATACACTGAGCAAGTCCACAAATACAAGACACTGTCACTAGATAGGACATACACTGAGAAATTCTATAAATAGAACATATTGAAGCTCTTGTGTGCATTGGCTCACGTTGAACTCAAACATAGTCCACACATGTACTACTACTTTAGTGCGCTGGACTGAGTTTTGTATGTGCATTAGCTTTCCCAATTACCAGTGTCCCTCACCATCAGGCAAACCCACCCCGACTTCTCAGGTATTTGTAATTTACGTCCCCCAATCAAGGGCGAGAAGTCAACATTGTAGTCCCACTGACCGGTGTAGGGGTGGAAACTGTTACCGCGGCACCAGAAGGCCTTTGTATGGAAGCCTAAGCTATAAGAAATAAGAGGAAGATCTAAATATTTGGAGAAGAGAAGTGGAGGCAGACCAGGATAATATAGGGAGGACATGGAGAAGTGGGGACAGACCAGGATAATATAGGGAGGACATGGAGAAGTGGAGACAAGACCAGGATAATATGGGGAGGACATGGAGAAGTGGGGACAGACCAGGATAATATAGGGAGGACATGGAGAAGTGGAGACAAGACCAGGATAATATAGGGAGGACATGGAGAAGTGGGGACAGACCAGGATAATATAGGGAGGACATGGAGAAGTGGGGACAGACCAGGATAATATAGGGAGGACATGGAGAAGTGGGGACAGAACAGGATAATATAGGGAGGACATGGAGAAGTGGAGACAAGACCAGGATAATATAGGGAGGACATGGAGAAGTGGAGACAAGACCAGGATAATATAGGGATGACATGGAGAAGTGGAGACAGACCAGGACAATATAGTGAGGACATGGAGAAGAGAAGTGGAGACAGACCAGGATAATATGGGGAGGACATGGAGAAGAGATGTGGAGACAGACCAGGATAATATAACGAGGACATGGAGAAGAGAAGTGGAGACAGACCAGGATAATATATGGAGGACATGGAGAAGTGGAAACAGACTAGGATAATATAAGGAGGACATGGAGAAGAGAAGTGGAGACAGACCAGGATAATATAGGGAGGACATGGAGAAGAGAAGTGGAGACAGACCAGGATAATATGGGGAGGACATGGAGAAGAGAAGTGGAGACAGACCAAGATAATATAGGGAGGACATGGAGAAGTAGGGACAGACCAGGATAATATATGAAGGACATGGAGAAGTGGAGACAGACCAGGATAATATATGGAGGACATGGAGAAGTGGAGACAGACCAGGATAATATAGGGAGGACATGGAGAAGTGGAGACAGACGAGGATAATATATGGAGGACATGGAGAAGTGGAGACAGACCAGGATAATATAGGGAGGACATGGAGAAGTGGAGACAAGACCAGGATAATATAGGGAGGACATGGAGAAGTGGAGACAGACCAGGATAATATAGTGAGGACATGGAGAAGAGAAGTGGAGACAGACCAGGATAATATGGGGAGGACATGGAGAAGAGATGTGGAGACAGACCAGGATAATATAAGGAGGACATGGAGAAGAGAAGTGGAGACAGACCAGGATAATATATGGAGGACATGGAGAAGTGGAGACAGACCAGGATAATATAGGGAGGACATGGAGAAGAGAAGTGGAGATAGACCAGGATAATATAGGGAGGACATGGAGAAGTGGAGACAAGACCAGGATAATATAGGGATGACATGGAGAAGTGGAGACAGACCAGGATAATATAGTGAGGACATGGAGAAGAGAAGTGGAGACAGACCAGGATAATATGGGGAGGACATGGAGAAGAGATGTGGAGACAGACTAGGATAATATAAGGAGGACATGGAGAAGAGAAGTGGAGACAGACCAGGATAATATATGGAGGACATGGAGAAGTGGAGACAGACCAGGATAATATAGGGAGGACATGGAGAAGAGAAGTGGAGACAGACCAGGATAATATAGGGAGGACATGGAGAAGAGAAGTGGAGACAGACCAGGATAATATGGGGAGGACATGGAGAAGAGAAGTGGAGACAGACCAAGATAATATAGGGAGGACATGGAGAAGTGGGGACAGACCAGGATAATATATGGAGGACATGGAGAAGTGGAGACAGACCAGGATAATATAGGGAGGACATGGAGAAGAGAAGTGGAGACAGACCAGGATAATATAGGGAGGACATGGAGAAGAGAAGTGGATACAAACCAGGGTAATATAGGGAGGACACGGAGAAGAGAAGTAGAGATAGACCATGGTAATATAGGGAGGACATGGAGAAGAGAAGTGGGGACAGACCAGGATAATATAGGGAGGACATGGAGAAGAGAAGTGGGGACAGACCAGGATAATATAGGGAGGGCATGGAGAAGTGAAAACAGATCAGTATAATATAGGGAGGTCATGGGGAAGAGAAATGGAGACAGACCAGGATAATATAGGGAGGTCATGGAGAAGAGAAGTAGAGACAGACCATGATAATACTGGGAGGATATGGAGAAGAGAAATGGAGACAGACCAGGATAATATAGGGAGGACATGGAGAAGAGAAATGGAGGCAGACCAGGACAATATAGGGAAGATATAGAGAAGTGGAGACAGACCAGGATAATACAGGGAGGCTATGGAGAAGAGAAGTGGAGACACACCAGAATAACATAGGGACGACATAGAAAGGATGTAGTGTAGGACTTAACATGTCTGTCTAGTTAGTCACTCGGGGGTTTCAGAGCCATTTCTGGATCTCTTCAGAGGGGCCAAAATTTTAGTGTGGAAACTTGTCTATATATATAATTCCCATAGATCTTCAGAGTCAGTATCTTTCTTCACCATCTCACTGCCATGAGATGGATACACGAAACACAGCAAGTGTGTCAATCGTAGAAACTAGAGAAATGTCGTTGACACACAGTTCAAAAATGCAAGCAAACACTGGCAGATTAGTGGGCGGAGCTAATGGGTCACGTGACTGCGCCCAGGCGAAAAGCCGGAAAAGGTTGCAATCAAGACAGACTGGGCTGGGACGTGAGAGAAGAAGATCGATTTCTGGGAGAGTCTTGAGTTTGAAAGTGGTTTATAGATGGTTATAGTTCTTCAAGATGCAGTCAACAGTGAAAGAGTTTTCTTGTTTACGAAAGCTGTGAGTGACGAAGCACTCACAATGGTGGAATCACACTATTAACATCACTATATTCCTTCATTGCGGGGCGGGGGGGGGGGGGGGGGTTATACATCTTATTGATTTTTATTACATTCACCCTTTCCATCTAATATTCTGTGGGTTCTTTGTTGGGATTCGAACCCAAGGGACTTGATCACACTGGTTGCTCATCGCAGAGATTTTATTAACCTAAGTGTTTTCTATTAGGATTTGAACCCACTAGATTTTACCCACAATATAGGGATTTTTCCCCAGGGTGAAGATTTTAGTTTGGATTTCAGGTAAATTTGGATCATATGTTGTTAAGGAATTACCTTTCGACATTTCCTAACCCTAAATAGTTCAGATTGAGATAGCAGTGCCTGGAGTTGGGACATATTTTACTGTCCATCAAACCCCAATTTTTGCTTGTGTTAAGTACCACGTACCTGAGTGCGTTGTTAAGTCTGCTAATGTTTATGTTTAAATGGTGCATATTCTTCTGTATATTTTTAGAATCCCAGAGGACTGAGCTTACCTGAGATCAACGGAAAAGTGCACATACAATTTTAGTAAGAAAATTTTAAAACATGGCAGAGACGGCTAAGCTGCGTACCCAACTGATGGAATCAGGTAGGCAATGCGGTTTAGCAAGGTCGGAGTTGGCCAAATATGTGTCCAACGAATTTGACAGACATGAACAGCTACAGGCTGAAATAGCCGAGAAGGAATAAGACCGTCAGAAGACTATTGAATTTGAGGACAAAAAGCTACAGGCTGACATGCCTCAGAGAGGGAAAGATCGCCAGGCTAAGATGGAGAATAGGTGGGAGAGAGAGAGAGAGAGAGAGAGAGAGAGAGAGAGAGAGAGAGAGAGAGAGAGTCAGCATGTGCTTGAGTTAAGGAGAATGGAAAATGAGCTGGAACACAGGAGACTGGAGTTATTCCCTCAGCTTCCATAACTCAGCTTGGTCCAGCAATGGAGATTCAGACACAGACGTCTTTTTAATCACTCTGGTGCTGTATCCTTTTCGCTAGATCCATTTGATGAACACAAGGATTGCATGTAATCATATCTAGGTAGATTTTAACAAATGTTTTTCAGCTGTGGACTGGAGGAGAACAGATGGTGTGTGAAGCTATCACAAGGGTTGAGAGGGACTGCTTATGATATGTTCTCCCATCTTATGCTGGATGAACAACAAAACTATGAAATCCCCAGGAAGGATGTGTTTGCCCAGTTTGAAGTTGATGGCGATAGTTATAACCACAACTTGAAATCGGCTAAGAAAGAACCCAGAGATAATTTTGCCCAATTTGTGGAGATTAAAGACATTTATTCAAGTGTGGAAATTTGGGTAAATTTGATGGACTCTATGAAGGTCTTCGATAAATGATCATCACTGACCAGCTAAGGGAAAAGATGACCCACATCGCTAACATATTATCTTGGCGGAAAAATTTGAGAAATCTCAGAAAGAAGTAAGTGGAAAGAGTCAGGCGAGTAATGTCCCTCTTCAAGATAAATCTCATAAACCCAAGGATAATCATGACAATCACTCCAATAAGAAAAAATGCTAAGGTCAAGAATACCACTCAAAACTTTAGCTCAGACTGCCTTGAGAGAGGGAAAAGTATATTGTACAAAATGTAATGTAACAGGACACCACACAAAGTCATGTCAGAAGAAGCCCTCTCCTCATACAGTTGCATGTCTAGCTAACCGGAAGTGAAAGGTGAGCACTGATGGACAGTCCTGCAGGAAAGCCCATAAAGACACAAATTCTAGACTCCTTGTTGTTGAATCAGTTACGCTCAATGGATTAATTACCGAGTCAGAACTAAAATGTTAGCTAGTCAGAAGCAAACAACTTGACGCTTTAATTTAATTGTTAATCAGTTATAATTGTATATATATATCCTATATACATTGTAAATTACCAGATTGTGAGAAGGATAAAAGGTCAAGACGAAGGATGAATGCTATTGATACTAGCCAGAAACCAGTGCCATGGGCACAGAGGCGAATTGCTAAAGAACCAACTACTCCTAACTCTAGAGAAACAAGGTATCAGAAGACCAACCATACCAAAATAGAATCAAGTCTTTCAGAGTGCTACGCCAGACAGCACCAGTAACAGGCACAGAAAATCTATACCAGTAATTTCAAAATTAGTTACAATCATGAATAAAATTATATCATACAGTTGATACAATGAACCATCAATCAGCAATCATCACACAGTATCATGGTACGAAAGGTTGTAAAATTTTAAGGAAACCATCAATCATCCATCATCACACAGGATCGTAGTATGAAAGGTTGTTAAAAGTTAAAGGAAATAAGATATAACACTGATGATCCTTGCCATCGCATGCAAAGAAAGTACAAATATTTCAATGAGTGAGATGAGTTAAGGCACAAGTAAAGGACATACAAAAAAAAAAAAAAGCCAGCTTCAGTAAAGAATGCATCAGCAGGACACAAAAAATGGTATCAAAACAGAATGAAAGGGAGTTGAACGAAAGTGAATATGTGTGAAAGGAAAGGAAGGTTAATGATTTGTAATAATAGTATAAGGGCAGAAATGTACAGGTGACAAAGCGTTCACGTGTAGTGATGAAAACTTCATCCTATATTGATGCAATTGATAAAGCATGCAAATGTCATTGTTAATTGTACTTTACAATTGGATGTTGAATATAGTATTTTCATGATATTATTTTAAAAGTAAGATATTTCATGGATTAAGAATTCATGTATTAAGGGAAAAGTGTACAAGAGAGAGAGAGAGAGAGAGAGAGAGAGAGAGAGAGAGAGAGAGAGAGAGAGAGAGAGAGAGAGAGAGAGAGAGAGAGAGAGAGAGAAAGAGAGAGAGAAAGAGAGAGAGAGAAGGAAATGTGATCAGATTATAACCAGATTCTTCTTCTTCTTTCGTTCGCTTGAAATATGTCTATAACTGCAATGCTGTCTCTTGTATGAATTGAACTGTCTTTTTCAATTCACACAGCGGTCCATAGAGTTTATCCTCCACTGTCGTCTCTCTAGGCCAGAAGGTTTGCCTAGATATGTTATATTTTGGGCAGTCTTGGAGTATGCGACGCCAATCCACATGTGCACATGGCTGTTTCACCAATCTTGAATTTTGTATACATGTGGTTGCGTAATCTATTGTGCCCTGTTCTGAGGCGCAGAATAATGACTTGTTCTGGTCTATCCATAACGTGGTAGTCATCTTGAGCAGGCTTTGGTGGCTTTCTGACTGATTTGATCATTCTTTTCTTTTGGTGGTATGTAACAGGCACACCAGGCTGTTCTTCTTTGGCTCATTCCTTAGCCAATTGATCAGCTCTGTCGTTTCTGGGTACTCCACAGTGGGATGGTATCCACTGTATGGTGACCTTATGCTGACTGCAAAGTTCAGAAAGTAGTGTCCTTAGTACTGGCAATTTCCCAGACAGGAGCGCCTCGAGTACTGATTTTGCATCTGTCAATAGCACCACAGGTTGTGTACCATTGCTGGTATTTAGTAATTTCTCTGTTGCTATCTTGACTGCCTACATCTGTTTTCCACCCATACTGATCTATGTTTGGTTACTTGATTTGCTCATTGCTACCTGTGGGAGTAGGTTTGTGTAGCTGGTAATGATCTTTGATGAAGTCAGCTGAATATACATTAGATTGCAGCTATGGTTAAGTGTTTCCAGTCTTCTTATAGTGTCATTATAGCAAATTATTCTAGCTCGATTAAACTGGGTCCTACCATTCCATTTTTATATTGAATAGGTGCACAGCTATTTACATTAAGGTTTAGCCAGTCCATTATTATTAGTTATTAGTTATCAGTTGGGGTATCTTCATTGCACTCCGGACATGTCCATAGGTGCTCAGATTCTCCCCCCAGCATATGCATCAGCGTCCGGTTGCTAATAGTGCCAGTTCTGTGTTGGTTGACGAGGCGCTTTGTTTTCCCGATGTACCTCTCGCGTCTGGCTGTGCCGATTCTTACTCCCAGGTCTTTCATCCTGGACAGCGATGTGGAATCACTGACGTCAAAGTCCTCTGTTCTCACCATATCTTTGAGGACGTTAATAACATCGGCACGATCCATGGGCTGGCCATCTACAGGGGGTGCAGAGCCAGCCAGTTTGTCAGCTCGTTCATTTCCCTCGATTCCCGCATGTCCCGGGATGAAGATGAAGGTGACTGGTGAAGATGAAGGTGGCCAGTCCATGTTCCCTTTCAATAGACAGATCTCTGGATGGTGCCATCCTGTCAAATTAATATTTCTAAGAATGATAAAGTGTCTTTATTTCCATGGTCATCAGACAAAGAAATGTTCTTGTGGGTTTGGTTCATTATGGAGTGGAATGATCTGGTTTCTGGGATGGACAATATATCATCCACATACCAGCTGTATAGTAATACGTCCTTAATATTTGAGGCTCTTTGTTTTTCCGTGTGTAACATAAAGACGTCTGCTAGAATGGGACCTAGAGGACTCCTCCTGGCCACTCTTGTCAATTTGGTGGTACAATTTTTTTTTAACGAAAAGTTAATTTAATATTAGTTGTGCACAATCTGATCCGATAAAGTATGTTAAAAAAAAAAAAAAAACTTTCCACCTCATTCAACCAGCAGCTTTGGTTATAATTTTCGTGGTTCATGTTCCGGATTCAGATGATTTTATCTCTACGTGTTTCAGCTGAATTTTTGATGCAGCAGTTTATGCCTGTGACGTCAGCTAGGGTTTTTGCCAGTGGGTTTTCCTTTGTGTCTGTTTCTTCTTGCGTTTCCGTTTCTCAGTGTTGGCTCCTAGCTCATCTGTTCTGAGTGGATGTAATCCTTAGAGAAAGAAAACTCTAGCCTGCACAGTTCACGGCGACTGCACTAGCCAGGCAGCCTTAATTCTTCAGGCTCAAGACCCCCCCCCCCCCACCCCCCGTCCTGCCATACACTGCAAGGCACTATATTGGCAGTAAATACAGTAGTCCTTTGAAGGACTCATCCTTTGGTTTATTTGCTTTGTTTCCTGTTTTGATGTTTCTCTGTGCCTGAACAATGAGCAGTGCTGCCACCTCTTCAGGTAGTTTGGTCCATTCAAATATCTCTTTGTGATCTTCGATAAATTCAACTCTAGGCTTTTGTCATCTTTCCAGGTGAAAACTGGTTTACACTTGAATGTATTGGTCATTGTGAATGGGTTCCTGGTTTCAGCTTAAGGTTTCTCTGAGGAATTTTGGCATTGGCTTCAGCGTGAGGTTTCTCAGTTGTCTTTGGTGTGGCTGTTGGCTTGTTTTGAATTAGCTGCCTGTAGATTTTTAGTTGTTTTCTTTCATTGTGAATTGCTTGTAGTATGTCCTCGTGTTATTTCTTTATCTAAGCCACCTCTTGTTGGATGCTACGCTGAATTTCTTTCATTTCTTCCAGAAGTCTTGTGTTGCTGCAGGTGTCTTGTTCTTGGTTTTCATTGGTTGGCTTCTGTGCCAGGAGTTTGTCGATTTGTTTCCTCAGATCAGCTATCTGGTCTTGTGGCTGGTTTTTTCCATCTTGTGAAATACCTGTTGCTGTCTTCCACCATCACCATGTATAACAGTACAGGTGATACGATAAGACTGTGTATAATGGATGGCTCGTGTCGATATAGTGGACAAGTCTCGTCTATTATATAAACATGCGTTTATTGGTTGAAATAATACATCTTCAAACTGGTGATGTTATTTACAGACATGTTTTCTGTTTACCTAGTTGAATCCCAAGTCCCAAGTGACGTGTGTGCAACCCCTGGATACTTCGACCCATTCGTGCACACACGTTCACCAACTATGATTTCCCACTAGTTAATGAATGCGCAGCATTCATTAACTCTCCACTACTAAGCTAACTCCCTTACTGTTATATACTTCCCCTTCTTCAAGGAGACATTTTCCCTGAAAAAGTCTCAACCCCAACTCTTAACCACTTAACTCTACGGTTCTATACCACACCTGCCCAACAATCCCTTCACATATATTTCCTAATTCAAATCTCACCCTCCTATCTCATCATAGCCAAATGCTAACCAGAGACATACTTCATACAATATCAATAATACAAAACTCTCTACAAAATTCGTTATAAAGTTCTCCACAAAACTCTCCATAAGCGAACCGCTTTTAAAGTGTCCATCTAAATTATGATTGACAAAAATTGAAGATATTTTCCTTATCTTTTTCTCACTTACTCACATTCTCGCTATTTCAGGATAGACAGAAAAAAGATTGGTTTGGTGCGCACCTAAGGAAGTTTAGAAAGTAAGGAAAAAGTAAGAAGTAATCACATTTCTCTTCCCATGCATTCTCAAAACTTTATAAAATAAAGTTTCCAAAATTTATCTTCATTTTCGTCAATAATAATTGTTGTTATCAAAAAGTTATGTTAATCCAAAACTATAACCTTTTGTATTATTCACCTCGTCAAGTTCAACCATTCCTTCAAAACCTCCAAATTATTAGTATACTGTTAAACACAGTGTTCTTCTTCTAGAGTCCACTTATGCCAAAATTCAACCTGGCATTCCCCCCATATTCTCCCATTAAACGCTGTTCAACCCAGCTCCTATTTCAACTCCCATCTACCCAGTATCGCCCGTCATTCCCCTCATCCATGGCTTCCAATCCATGTATTTACGTTACGAACCGTCTAATGTAGTCCCTAATTCAATCCCCCAAACCATTTTTAACGGTTTAACTCTTTCCAACCCTCATGTAATTATCAATTGTTGCTGATAACCCCAGCCACTTTTAAATATACTCCTCCATTACTTTCTCTACAACATACTGAGTCACTTCGCTAATCACCACAACTTCCCCCTTAACTCAATCATGTTTCACCCTCAATTTCTATTTATAAACGTTATACACGTTAAACAACTCAACTTCAAGTCGCATGTTTCATATTTTCTGTAAGTTCCCAAAAACAACTCTTAATTTTTCCCATAACTGAACATCAAGCTAGAAATCATTTTAAACACACCCAGGGTAACTCAAGAAAATAAAACCAAAGTTTTGTAAAAATAACCAGCTAAGTTAACAAATCCTCACATTTTATAAAGAACAATTGAAGTCAAAACAATAGAGCAAACAATATCAACCCCCTCATTCTTTGACATCATTTTTATCCCCACACATTATTCAAATTAAACATATGTGAAGAAATGAAAAATCATATATATACATATACCATAATATATTATAACTACTAATCAATTATTTTCCGTCTAAGAAAAACTCAACACTTCAACTTAAAAATCAAAATGATAATAAAGCATATATCAATAAGTCTTAACTTACTACAATATTGTGTCTACTCAACCCGACAACTCTCAATAACTCTTGATTAAGTTATTTGCTAACTTTCTTCCTTAGAAATTCACAAATACCGTCTCTAACTTCTTCTTCTATCTGCAATCTGCAGAATATTCTACCACGCTATTTATCACTTCTCCATTTTCTTAATAACTCCAAATTTTTTTCTATAAGTGCAATATCTACATAAATGTCGCCATCCTCCCGAGGAGAACTATTTTCTTTCATATCAGCATCCTCATCAGTTTCTGACTTTTTATCCATCTCTTGTTCCGCATCTGTATACCCATTACTAGCAACCGCTAATCTCTTCCTTTCTAAATCCAATCTAATCTTCCTATCTTGATGTCTTAATAAATTTTCAAACAGTGGCATATCTTCATCACTTGAGGAATTCACTCTAAATTTCCTTTGCCTCTTAATTTCTTTTTCTTTCTGTCTATCTAACTTTCTTTTTACTGCCTGTCTTGTATTCATAAATGGAGCGTCTATTTTTTCTTTGATTGATCCTTCCCTATTATAACCGTCATACGTGTTGTTTTCCTCTGTCATGACTGGTTTTGGTATTGTTTCTTCTTGTTCAGCAGTAGTAGATGCTGTTGTTACTTGTTTCCCATTCTCTATAAGTATTGGATATTCCGTTTGTCTGATAATCTGTCCATCTGACAATATTTCTTCTGAATAATAATAATTATTATTATCCTCTGCATCTTTTTCCTCATTATCCCGTCTTAAGTGCTCTACATGTGAACGTGCAACATGCCCTGTAACTTGATTCTTAATAGTATACGATACTGGACCCTTCTTTTCTAAAATATAATATCCCGGGACCCAATGAGCATCAAACTTAGAGTTTTTCCTATGTTTTTTGTAATAAACTCTATCACCTATGTTGAACTCTTGTAAGTGTGCATTTTTATTTGTGTATTTCTTCTGTCTTTCTCGAGCCTTAATTATATTATTTCTTAAACGTATATGTGCTTTGTGCATTTCTTGCAACCTTGTTTCCTGAAAATCCTCCCCCATATATTTTCTCCTAGGCTTTAATAAATTGTCAATTGGTAATATTGGTTCTCTCCCATGTACTAGGTAAAATGGTGAGAAGCCTGTTCCCTCATTTTGATGTGTACGGATCGCCCCTAATGCTATTCCCAAATAAAGATCCCAATCCATATCGTGTTCTTCTACATTTTTCGCTAGTATATTATATAATGTCCTATGTTGTCGCTCATTTTTAGCATTCGAAGATGGTCTGTAATACGAAGTTTTAATGTGTTTTATATTCAAATCTTTTACCAATTTTTCAAACTTTCTATTTACAAATTCTTTCCCATTGTCTGTAAGTATTATTTGTGGACACCCAAACCTTGGTATAAATTCCTGTAAAAGCATATTTATAACTGAATCAGAACTCTTGTCTGGAATCGCATAAACTTCTGGCCAGAGACTATATGAATCTACGATATGTAGTAGGTATACATTTCCCGATAATGTTTTTGGATGAGGACCTGAAATATCCAAACTTACTTTCTGCATTGGAAATTTAGGAATATCGGTATCTTGTAAGGGACATTTAATTATCTTCATGTTTCTTAACCTACACTTTTCACATGCTTCAACATATTCATATACGCTTTTAAATAAATTCGGCCAGTAATATTTGCTGCTAATAGACTTAACTAACTTATCTCGTCCAAAATGACCATTATCATCATGATATGCCTTTAAAACTTCTCGTTCTAAATGTTTCGGAATATATTTCCTTAATCCCTCACCTTTTTCACCGATATAATATAATTGATTGTCTTCTTGTAGCTCTAAAAATTTTCTTTTAAAACTGTTTTCCCCTGTTTCTTTCAGTTTTCTTTTTATCTGTATTATTTTTGGATCTAATTCTTGTTCATCTTTCATATTAAATTGTTCTAAATGTGGGTCTTCTGTTCTAGGTTCAGACTCTTGATCCGACGGTAAACTCTCAAAATCTTCTCTATTTATTATGGCAGAATCTAATATATTTACTTGCCAGTTTCGATCGTCTATCTCCGGTTCTCCTTCATCTTCCGTGTTTCCTGATAACTGTGGATGCGGGATTCTAGACAATAAATCGGCGCATGTATTATGTTTCCCTGAAACATATTCTACTTTAGCATTGTATCCCTGTAGATTCAATGCCCACGTTTGTATTTTCATATTTTGTATTGGTGCTTCTAATATAGACTTTAATGGCATGTGATCAGTTCTAATAATGAAATTGGCGTTATGTAAGTAGTAATTTAGTTTTTGGAGAGCATAGTGTATAGCATAAGCCTCTTTCTCAATAGTCGACCATTTCCGTTGAGACCTGCTAAGTTTATGAGACAAGAAATAAATTGGCCTTTCATTTTTAACCCCTGGTATTCCAGATTCTTTTCCTTCATATGGTTGAACCAAACACGCTCCTATAGCATTATCTGAAGCATCGGTATATAATATTAGCTGTTTATTCAAATCTGGATATGTCAATAGTTGCACTACTGTTAAGCTATTTTTTAAAAACTCGAACGCTTTTTGACATTCATCATCCCACTTAAATCTAGCGTATTTTCCAGTTAAATTAGTAATAGGCTCTGCTATCTTTGAGAACCCTGGAATGAACCGCCTATAATACCCACAGGTTCCAATAAACGCACGCACTTCTTTTACGTTAGTTGGAGGGGATAATTCTCTAATAATTTTAATCTTATCTTGGTCTGGTTTAATTCCGTCTCTATTAATAATATACCCCAAATATTTTGTTTCTGTTTTTAAAAACTCGCATTTACTGAGCTTCATTTTAACATCATGTATTCTTAATCTGTCGAATACTAATTTTACATGTTTTAAGTGATCATCTATATCTCCTGCTGTATAAATTAAAATGTCATCTATATATGCCAATGCAAATTTTTGCATACCCTCTAAAATATGATTGATTAATAGCATATAATACGAGGGCGCTGTACGAACTCCAAAAGGCATTCGTAAGAATTCGTAAGAACCTGCGTGTGTACAAAAAGCACTCTTTTTCTGGGCGTCTTCCGACATCGGGATACACCAGAATCCTGATCTTGCGTCTAGTGTGGTAAAGAAAGTAGACCCATTAAGTAAACCTAAAATATCATCAATCACCGGCAATGGGTACGCTAGATTCTTAGTGATTTTGTTCAACGCCCGATAGTCGCAGCAGAATCGATGTGAACCATCAGATTTGGTCACGATTACGATCGGAGATGACCATTCTGACTTTGATCTTGTTATTATTCCTGCTTTCAGCATGTCTTCTATTGCTTTTTCAACAATTTCTCTATTTCTTAAGGGTGTTCTATACGGTTTTAAACTAATTGGTGGATGATCTCCAGTATCTATTTCCAATGTAACTGTACTAGTCCTTCCCAATTCTAAATCATTAATTGCAAAAACGTCTTGATTTTCTTTCACCAATTTTTCTAATATTTCTTTATTCTCCGGTGGGGCTTTTAATTGTGATAACAATTCTTGTTCTCTTGTCCTTTTGTCAACTGTATCTATTTGAGATGGATATTTTTTAAATGTATGGATCAATTCATCATTTCGTCTTTTCCAGCTTCTTTTATACTTCTTTCTAACATTATTTCTAACCATGGGAGTTTCTGAATAATCATTTCCCAATATGTTTTCCTTTTCTATAGTTAACATGTTATCATCATTATACGCTACTTTAGCGATTACACAACCTCTATATAATTTAATATTTTTTCCTGTATTACTTAGGAGCATCACTGGAAAGCTGAGATGTTTATCTAATACGATTAACCCATCGGTGACTTCTAAGCCAGGTTCATCTATTATTTCTCTCTCTAATTCCGTTATTTTAACTGTTTGTCCAACCGAAAAGTACGGATTTTTTTTCATTTTTGCCTGTATTAAATTAACCGTTTGTGGTTTCAAATTCATGGTCGTTTTGACTCTAACTAGTGTCGACACATGCATATCCTCTTCTAAATCCACGTAAACATCTTGGAATTTTAATTTATGCAAATCAAAAAAAAAAGTCTCACCCCATTTTTCAATAAAAAATCTCTACCCAATATCATATTTCTATTTAAATCCTTAACCACATGGAACATATGCCTAACATTTATCCCTCATAATTTAAAATTTATCATCGTTTGTCCAAGCACTTCTAATTTGTGTCCAGTTACCGAATGAAGATTCTCCTGAATTCTAAATATTTTACAATTTTTTAATATTCTATATAAAAATGTTTCTTTAATCACGTTAACTTGCGCTCCCGAGTCAACTAATGTTCTAATTTTATATTTCCCTATTTCTATTATACATGAGCTAGGATCAACCATATTTAGTGACAACCGTTTTATCTCCCCAAGTTGAGGCCAGTTCTTATGTTTTTTTTATTTCTAAATGTCCTATTATACTCATCATTTGGGTTTTTAATATATTGATTCATCTTTTGGATCTTACTATCTTCCCCCCTACTGCCGATCCTGTTCAGTAAGCGGGATGCCAATTTCCCTGATTTCCTGACCTTTTAAAATTTCTCTACACTTCTCCATAATTCCCATTTGCTGATCTACTATTTACAGTTCTATTCTGTGTACTAGTCTGAGCACCTCTATTATTTTGTGTATTCGATGGGACACGTCTGTTATCACAGCAGCGAAAAATGTGCCCACGTTGGTGGCATCCCCAACAAACCACATTTGTGTTATTTGTTACCTACCATGTTTCTTACAGTATTTCTCACTTGTCCTTCTCTACGTTGATTATATACGTTACTGTTTCCTTGTACCATCTGTATTTCTCCTCGTCTTCCTCTCCATCCATATCTATACTGTCCTATTTCCATTGGTTCTTCAATTCTATCCTCTGAACTACTACCTAACTCTCGTCCTACCCTCAATCTAAACCTTCTCCTCAAGCTTTCTTCTTGTATAGCGATATCTACAGCTTGTGACAACCTTGCAGGATTCTCTCTCAATAATTTAAATTTCAATCCATCTGACCTAATCCCATCAACAAAAATCCCCACCAACATCCATTCCACTTCTTCAGCTCGTACATTCTGACCCAAAAATGACTCTTCAGCTAAATTGGTCAACCTATCACTGTATAGCTGTACCCTTTCTGTAGTATTTTGTCTCGTCTGTCGCAACACTGAGAATGCGTGTTGAGGGTCAGTAATTTCTGCATATTTATGGGCTAGGGCGTCTTTGAATTGTTCCCAGGTTTCACCTCCTCCAGCTTCTAACTTTCTTCTTATATGGTCAGAAACAGGATTTGTACTAGTTCTATATGCTACATTCTTTTTATCCTCATCTGTAGCGTTCACTAGATAAGCATGTTTCTCAATAGAAATAATCCATTTCTTAAATTGATTTGCCTGTCCATTAAATCTCTCGACATCACTGATTACACTTTGCTGTCTTAATACTGCGTCCAACTTTGATATTGCTCTACCAACTCCACTCAGTACTTGAGAAGAATCCTGGGCCTCCATCCTAAAAAAATCTATAATGGAAAGCACCAAGCAATATAATATACTAATATTTTAAGACAATATTATTTTAAAGTAAGCAGCAAGAAATATTCTGTTCAATTAAGTATGTTATTAATTAACTTAAAATTATCCATTACCCAAACTTGATGAAAAAGGTTCCAATCGACAAACTTGATGAAAAAGGTTCCAATCAACAATCTTGATGAAAGAGGGTCTAATCGACAATTTTGATGAGAGAGATTCCAATCGACAATCTTGATGAGAGAGATTCCAATTGACAATCTTGCTGAAAGAGGATTCCAATCGACAATCTTGATGAAAGAAATTCCAATCGACAATCTTGATGAAAGAAATTCCAATCGACAATCTTGATGAAAGAGGATTCTAATCGACAATCTTGATGAAAGAAATTCCAATCGACAATCTTGATGAAAGAGGTTCCAATTGACAATGGCAGTGGAACGGTCAGTTCAAATCAATTGAAACAAATTTGATTTGAGACAAGTTGAACATATTCGATAGCTGAAGTGACTGTTGACCTTGATTCGAGAAATTCAATGGTCCAGAAAGTGAAAATCGACCTTGATTCAACCTCAAACAGTCCAGTGAGCTGAGACCACGCTCATAAATTTTATCATCCTCGAGATTTCGCTGTTCCAATTGGAGCTGATCGTTCAGCTGTAGACATAATTTATTTCCCGAGGTACAAGGTTAATTTACAAGTTGTAAGATGCATCTAGCGGTGACGACATCATTTAAAAATTTCGATGTAAAACAGCAATTCTTAACTTCAACAAAAAACATCGTATGTCAACGATCAAGGCACTGTATATTGGTGAGTCAGGTATATCAAAAATATCGGTCTGTCTATGAAACAAGATTAGCAAACCTCCTGACCTTGACTAAGATCCACTTAGCAAACACCGGGAAATCACAACAACTACCCCTGGGCGGGCTTTCAGTTGCTGCGTCTCTCATAATCTACTCGAGAAAACCTACAACATCCGTCTCCAGACGCAGACAAAACAAATCTTCGCTTGAGTCAACAATCTCCGCGACGATCCATGTTGGAGATCTTGAGGTCGACGGCACCAAAACAGCCTGTATAACAGTACAGGTGATACGATAAGGCTGTGTATAATGGATGGCTCGTGTCGATATAGTGGACAAGTCTCGTCTATTATATAAACATGCGTTTATTGGTTGAAATAATACATCTTCAAACTGGTGATGTTATTTACAGACATGTTTTCTGTTTACCTAGTTGAATCCCAAGTCCCAAGTGACGTGTGTGCAACCCCTGGATACTTCGACCCATTCGTGCACACACGTTCACCAACTATGATTTCCCACTAGTTAATGAATGCGCAGCATTCATTAACTCTCCACTACTAAGCTAACTCCCTTACTGTTATACATGCTTCCTTGAGTTGTTGTTGTTATGGCTAGTGTTATGGTATCTCTATGTCTTTGGAGGTTCGGGCAGCCCAGGTATCTTGTTTTGTGTTTTCCAAGGCAGTTTACACACTTTCTATTATCATTAGGCTTCCAAAAGTCCTTGTCCTGTTTGGCTAGTGGACATTCATTGAAAGCATGGTCTTCGGTGCAGTATCAGCAGAAGTCTGTCTTTCTGTGGCATGTTGTTTGATTTGATTTGACTTTATTATAAAAGGGTCACAAATTGGGCACACAGCCGGTTTTACATTCGGCCCTGCCAATCACTCATCTTTAATTCATCAATAGTGCATGATACATAGGAAAAAAAGACATTGTCAAATGAATATTGTAAACATAAACAATGCATATTACCACGTTATGAGACATGTCCTCCACGCACCACACATACCCCCACCCACCCACACATAAAACACTCCCACCCATACTATACCCTCAGGCACACTTACAATTCCCTCACCACCCACACATCCACATACCCCCACCTACACATACATCCCCAAAACACACACAGCCACACATCCTCCACTTACAAACACACACACATCCCTCCCACACCCAACCCCCATCCACCCACACACACATCCCCACCTCCACATATCTTCCCACCCACCCACACATCCCCCATCCAAACTTAAACATGTCCCACCCACACCCCACAAACATCCCTCACCCAATCATGCCCCACAAACACATTCATCCCCAACCCACACATCAACCACACACCTACACACACTCCCACACTCTGACTGTGACAGGCCCTCTGGCACCAATAAAGCATTCAGGCTGTTGTTGTTTCCTCTCTTTCTTCACTTTGGTCATCTACCGCATGTCATATTTTCAACTATGATGTCTTTCTTTTCAGTCTGGTTCTTGATGGCTGATGGGTGGTCTTTGATCTTGTTTGTGGTGTGTTGTCTTCCTTCTCACAGTGGTCACTTCATTTGTGGCTTCTGGAAGCTTTCCTTCTTTCGGCTGTGATGGTAGCACATTGATAAAGCTAGTAGGCAGGTTCTGGTTCTGGTTCAGTCTGGTTCTTGATGGCTGATGGGTGGTCTTTGATCTTGTTTGTGGTGTGTTGTCTTCCTTCTCACAGTGGTCACTTCATTTGTGGCTTCTGGAAGCTTTCCTTCTTTCGGCTGTGATGGTAGCACATTGATAAAGCTAGTAGGCAGGTTCTCCACCCCCCCCCCCCCCCCCCCCCCCCCCCCCTTTATCTTCTTGGTGGCCTTGGTTTCGGTAGCAGCTTCTTTACTTCTCGTTTGAACATCGGGTGTCTTATTGTTTCAGGTTTGGAATGTGCCATTATTCTCCCCCGTATCTGATGTCTTAAACAGTTGGCTCACTTGTTCTCCATATAGCTCAGCATGTAATCACAAATGATGATTACTGTTTCTTCCATGGGAATGTCTGTGAAAATAGAGGCAAAATCCACCGATGCCACATGCATTAATTTAAAATTGATAGTACCCAGTAGTTTGATTAATTAGTTCAAATGACTTTTAATATTAAGGAGTTGAATGATTGTTGCACTGGTTTAGCTGTTTCTGCAAGCCATTTCCCCATCCTGTGTTGAACAGAGTTGAGCATAGATTAAATTGATCTCAGTGGTACCTCAGGATTGTGCAATTTAGGAAAGCCATAAAGTTGGTGGGCTATTAGCCCTGTGGAACGATTAACTGTGCAGTCACCTCACTAATGAATTTACTATCTTAAAGTGATTGAATTTCTTTCCTCACTTTTGCATCCAATTCCAAAGGGTTGCTGGTTTTAGAATCTAAGTAAAATTCGGTTGGAGTCAATAAAAATGTCTTCTATTTTGTTGGAAGCATCAAATACGTGATTCCTAAGATGGATGTTGTGAGTAGCTTGGATTGCCAGAACAACTTAATAATGATTGCATGGAAGAGGCTAATGAAAGTATAACATTATGTACAATGAAAGAAATCAAATCAAATCAACTTTATTTTAAAAGGGAGAGACAAAAGAGACAATAGCACACTTTAACATTGTAATGAGAAGAGAAGTGTGGGAAAGCATTGTGATGACAGGAAAGATCAGTGGGAAAAGACATATTGGCAGACCAAGAGAGATGATGCTATAGTCTGTCCGGAAATTTATGCCGTCATTCAAGATCAATTATTTTGAAAACTATCTGTTGCATCGTTATGAAATTTTTCCAGCCGTCTTATATTTACCCCCACCCAAGGAATATGTCTTTGATAGGTCCCAAAACAACTTAAATCATTAAAAGCGGCATCATTCCTTTGATGTTTTGCTTAACAACTAGTGATTTCTTGTTAAAAATGTTATGTTTACGGTAATGAGGACCTGCAAATTCAGATGACAAACAAAGGCGTATCTGGATTCGTATGGGAGTGGGTGCAATCAAAGAAGTAGCTTACAGTCGACAGAATCGGCTGCATTGCACAGGGTTTTTATCCCATATGGCTCAGTTTCTTTCCGCAGCGCGGAAAGCGTCGCACAAAGCACGAACTCCGTAGCTCCAGCGACGACCCTCGGCAGTCTCCGAATAAAATGAATGATGCGGCCCGGACAGACAGACAGAAAGGTAGGTAGGTAGGCAGAAAGATAGGTGGGTGGATGGATGGCTGGCTGGCTGGCTGGCTGAGTGGGTGGATCGGTCGGTCGGTGGGTCGGTCGGTCGGTGGGTGGGTGGGTGGGTCGGCAGGCAGGCAGGCAGGCAGACAGACAGATAGATTAGATAGATAGATAGATAGATAGATAGATAGATGGATAGATAGATAGATAGATAGATAGATAGATAGATAGATAGATAGATAGATCGATATCGGTAGGTCGGTCGGTTAGTGGGTGGGTGGGCAGGCAGGCAGACAGACAGACAGACAGATAGATTAGATAGATAGGACAGACAGATAGATTAGATAGATTGATATCGGTAGGTCGGTCGGTCTGTCGGTGGGTGGGTGGTCGGGCCGGCAGGCAGGCAGATAGATAGATAAATAGATAGATAGATAGATAGATAGATAGATAGATAGATAGATAGATAGATAGATAGATAGATAGATAGATATCGGTAGGTCGGTCGGTTAATGGGTGGGTGGGCCGGCAGGCAGGCAGACAGACAGACAGATAGATTAGATAGATAGGACAGACAGATAGATTAGATAGATAGGACAGACAGATAGATTAGATTAGATTAGATAGATAGATAGATAGATAGATAGATAGATAGATAGATAGATAGATAGATAGATAGATAGATAGATAGATATCGGTAGGTCGGTCGGTCGGTCGGTTGGTGGGTGGGTGGGCCGGCAGGCAGGCAGTCAGGCAGACAGACAGATAGATTAGATAGATAGATAAATAGATAGATAGATAGATAGATAGATAGATAGATAGATGGATAGATAGATAGATAGATATCTGTCGGTCGGTCGGTCGGTATGTGGGTGGGTGGGCCGGCAGGCAGGCAGAGAGACAGACAGACATACAGACAGACATACAGACAGACAGACAGACAGACAGATATATATATAGATAGATTGATTGATAGATAGATAGATAGATAGATAGATAGATAGATAGATATCGGTACGTCGGTCGGTTGGTCGGTGGGTGGGTGGGCCGGCAGGCAGGCAGACAGACAGACAGACAGACAGACAGATAGATAGATAGATATATTAGATAGATAGATAGATAGATAGATAGATAGATAGATAGATAGATAGATAGATAGATAGATAGATATCTGTCTGTCGGTCGGTCGGTCGGTATGTGGGTGGGTGCGCCGGCAGGCAGGCAGACAGACAGACATATAGATTAGATAGATTAGATAGATAGATAGATAGATAGATAGATAGATAGATAGATAGATAGATAGACAGATAGACAGATAGATAGATAGATAGATAGATAGATAGATATCTGTCGGTCGGTCGGTCGGTATGTGGGTGGGTGGGCCGGCAGGCAGGCAGGCAGACAGGCAGACAGACAGATAGATAGATAGATATATTAGATAGATAGATAGATAGATAGATAGATAGATAGATAGATATCTGTCGGTCGGTCGGTCGGTCGGTATGTGGGTGGGTGCGCCAGCAGGCAGGCAGACAGACAGACATATAGATTAGATAGATTAGATAGATAGATAGATAGATAGATAGATAGATAGATAGATAGATAGATAGATAGATAGATAGATAGATAGATATCGGTACGTCGGTCGATCGGTCGGTGGGTGGGTGGGTGGGCCGGCAGGCAGACAGGCAGACAGACAGACAGACAGACAGACAGATAGATAGATAGATAGATAGATAGATAGATAGATAGATAGATAGATAGATATCGGTAGGTCGGTGGGTCGGTGGGTAGGTGGATGGGTCAGCCGACCGGCAGACATTCAGACAGACAGACATTCAGACAGACATTCAGACAGACATTCAGACAGACATTCAGACAGACAGACAGACAGACAGACAGACAGACAGACAGACAGACAGACAGACAGACAGACAGACAGACTGATTGAATGATTGATTGATTGATTTCCACCAGAAACCGGGCCTTGTCAGCTAGTTTATTTATATAATCACGTTTCATGAAAGAACCCACATTTGGAGACGCCTCTGAATCTTCGCGCTGTTTGTTTGAAAACGAAAGTCACGTGAAAATTTTGAATAATTTGGGTCGAATCTTGGGGAAGCTGTAAAACTGTTAAAATCATGGTCGTAATCTTTAAGTCATAATTAATATACCGTATATAAGCTAACTTTAAAATCTGCTGTAAAATCTCCAGAACAAAAATTGTTTTGTTGGGTGGACATAATGATAACGTTATATACTAAATCTCATCATTTTATCTCAGCCCGTTACTGAGATATTGAATTTTATATTGAGGCAACCAAAAAAACACACACTATAACTGGACTTATGGTGACATTGTGAAATATTATCAGCAGAGTTGATCCTGAACAGGGACCGAGTTCTGAGGAGATACATGAACACCTATGGTAGTTGGCAGGGCACATGATGATGCTGCCATTTTGTATGTCTTTTCAGACTGCCAGAGTGAGTAAAACAAGCACCACAATCATCACACTTGTAAGGTTTTTCTCCTGTATGTATTTTACTGTGAGTCTTCAGATTGCAAGAGTGAGTAAAAGAAACACCACAAAGATCACACTTGTAAGGTTTCTCTCCTGTATGTGTTCTCTTATGTTTCTTCAGATTGCCAGCTTCAGCAAAAGAAGCACCACAAACATCACACTTGTAAGGTTTCTCTCTTGTATGCATTCTCTTATGTCTCTTCAGATTGCCAGCTTCAGCAAAAGAAGCACCACAAAGATCACACTTGTAAGGTTTCTCTCCTGTATGCATTCTCTTATGTTTCTTCAGACTGCCAGCTTCAGTAAAAGAAGCACCACAAACATCACACTTGTAAGGTTTCTCTCCTGTATGCATTCTCTTGTGAGTCTTTAGATGGCTAACTTGAGTAAAAGAAGCACCACAAACATCACACTTGTAAGGTTTCTCTCCTGTATGCATTCTCTTATGTTTCTTCAGACTGCCAGCTTCAGTAAAAGAAGCACCACAAACATCACACATGTAAGGTTTCTCTCCTGTATGCATTCTCTTGTGAGTCTTCAGATTGCCAGCTTCAGTAAAAGAAGCACCACAAACATCACACTTGTAAGGTTTCTCTCCTGTATGCATTCTCTTATGTTTCTTCAGACGGCCAGCTTCAGTAAAAGAAGCACCACAAACATCACACTTGTAAGGTTTCTCTCCTGTGTGTGTTCTCTTATGTTTCTTCAAATTGCCACCTTGAGTAAAAGAAGCACTACAAACATCACACTTGTACGGTTTTTCTCCTGTATGTGTTCTCATGTGGTACATAACACTGCCAACTTGAGCAAAAGAAGCACCACAATCATCACACTTGTAAGGTTTCTCTCCTGTATGCATTCTCTTGTGAGTCTTTAGATGGCTAACTTGAGTAAAAGAAGCACCACAAACATCACACTTGTAAGGTTTCTCTCCTGTATGCATTCTCTTATGTTTCTTCAGACTGCCAGCTTCAGTAAAAGAAGCACAACAAACATCACACATGTAAGGTTTCTCTCCTGTATGCATTCTCTTGTGAGTCTTCAGATTGCCAGCTTCAGTAAAAGAAGCACCACAAACATCACACTTGTAAGGTTTCTCTCCTGTATGCATTCTCTTATGTTTCTTCAGACGGCCAGCTTCAGTAAAAGAAGCACCACAAACATCACACTTGTAAGGTTTCTCTCCTGTGTGTGTTCTCTTATGTTTCTTCAAATTGCCACCTTAAGTAAAAGAAGCACTACAAACATCACACTTGTACGGTTTTTCTCCTGTATGTGTTCTCATGTGGTACATAACACTGCCAACTTGAGCAAAAGAAGCACCACAATCATCACACTTGTAAGGTTTCTCTTCTGTATGTGATCTCATGTGGTACTTCAAACTGATAAAATTATTAAAAGAAGCACCACAATCATCACACTTGTAAGGTTTCTCTTCTGTATGTGATCTCATGTGGTACTTCAAACTGATAAAATTATTAAAAGAAGCACCACAATCATCACACTTGTAAGGTTTCTCTTCTGTATGTGTTCTCTTATGTTTCTTCAGATGGCCGGCTCGAGTAAAAGCACCACAATCATCACACTTGTAAGGTTTCTCTCCTATATGTATTCTCTTGTGATTCATATTCTTTTGGCACTGTAGATGGTAATCTTGAAACAAAAGACCACCCCCTTCATTACATTTGTTTGGCATCCCTTCAGTATGTGTTCTCTTATATCTGTCTACACAAACATTTGGACTAGAAACATCAGACATGTCTCCTGTGTGAGTTCTTTGAGAGATATGACTAACATAATCAAAAATGTCATCAAGAGACTTTGCAAGCTCTGTGCATGTTTTTCTTGCGTTTCCTTATTTTGCTGCTGACAATTCTCATTAGCCAGAGATAGTTTATTGTTTGTATCAATCAAATACATATTTTCTGACATCTGACAACAACTGTCATGTTTTACTGATGGCTTACAACTGTTCTAAACCATTTTTGATTCTGAGTTGTTTTCCCCTGCCATTTCTTGAATGATGCTACCCCCAGTTATGTCTACCATTTTACTGAAGCTGTCACTCCTGTCCTCACACAGAACATCTGATAGTTCTTGTTTCACAACCTTCATGACTATGCTGTCATATGTCCACTTTTGTGTTTGCTCTTGAATGGAGTGGCAAGGACTCCGTGGAGACTAAGAGGATATATCTGAAACATACCAAAGTAAATAAGTAATAGCCTCATGAACATGCCAGGTATTGATTATCAACATATGTACAATCAAGCAGGCACACATTGCAGCTACAGACAATCAATTTCAAGTGAACAAAAGATGGAGAAGAAGAATGATTAATGTGCTCAAATACGATCTACGCTGATATATGATCTATGCTGATGTATGATGTAAGTTTGTGATGATAAAAGCTGATGTATGATCTACGCTGATGTATGATGTAAGTTCGTGATGATAAAAGCTGATGTATGATCTCACCTGATGTATGATCTAGGTTGTCTTATGGTCTCAGCTGATGTATTATCTAAGTTCTAGTATGATCTAGGCTGATGTATGGTCTTAGCTGATGTATGTTCTAAGTTCATGATGATATAAGCTGATGTATGATCTTAGGCTGATGTAATATCTAAGTTCAGGTATAATCTAATTTGATGTATGATCTAAGTTCATGATGATGTAAGCTGATGTATGATCTAGGTTGATGTATTATCTAATGTTCAGGTATGATCTAGGCTGATATATGAACTAGGATACTGTATGATCTAGGCTGATATATGATCTAAGTTCACGATAATATTACCTGATGTATGATCTATGTGCATAATGATGTAAGCTGGTGTATGATCTAAGCTGATATATGATCTCAGCTGATTGTCAACAACTTAACTTTGACAGGCATACAAGGATTCCGCTTTTGTACCACTTGAAATGAGAACGTACAAAAGGATACAAGTATAATACAAGTTTATTAGCTCATTGTACAGTAGCTCTGCGAGCGGATAATCACATAGGTAATACACATCATGGTATATCGTAATGATGTTGTATCAAAGATGAGATCGATGGTAATGTCTATCAAAGCTAAGGCTAAGTCACAACTATTGCTATTGTCCTTTATAAGCAACAAAGTATTCAGAGCGAATACTGTTGTCCGTCCTCTACGCTGTCGAGTCGCGGTCTGACGATATTCGTGGCGTGGTCAGCCACGATCAGTTGACTCTACGTGCAGCAGCTAGTTTGCGTGCTTGGAGTTCCAGCACGCAGTTAGTAACTGGTCAACTGTCTGGTGTTTCCTTGACACTTCTCGGGATGCAGGTTTTCCCACTCTATTGTGGGCAACTCCAGCTCACGTCTTACAGTGTCCCCTTTTTGGACACGAGTGTGTCCAGTCGGAGAACTATTTATAGTTCTCACTCGTGCTTCTGTCCATTCTGTCCCTATTGCCTAGGTAGCTATGTGCTCTTGGTCCTGTCTAGGTCTCTTTCCATAGTTCTACCTCTATCTTCTCTATTAGGTTCCTTGCAGCTCTTTGACAGGCTCTCTATCCCCCTGTGTTGTGTTACAAACTTTTAAGTTGTGGGTGTAACACAAGTAGTAATCTCAACAAAAATTAGGGCTGTCTAATTTTGTCAAAGACTGCATGAGTTTTCTACTTCTGTTCTAGGCATAGGACAAGATCTCTCCTTTCCCTCGTCACACTGTTGTACTACTTCACTTGGCTAATTGATTAGCACATCACACTAGTACAGTTGGCTAGAGACTGCTCATACTAACATTATACTTCTTGGGAGTTTGTGTGATCCAGAACCAATGCCTTTTGGCCTGTTCTCAAATTGTCAATAAAACTGACAACCCATACAAAATTGCTACTTTTACGAGTACAATACATGAATAATATTCATGCTCCCATATAATATTTACTCCAACTAGTATACATGTTTTATGTGCTCACGTTCACCTTTTTAGCTTCCGCTTGTGAAGAAATATTTCAGTATTAAACTAAGGTTTTCAAGATTTTGTTGTGTCCCCTGTTTAGAGTAGTTATTTCTCTTTGCAATTAATGGTGTATGCATCCTTATGTGTTAGTTTTTCTGGTTGGTTGCGTGTTTCTCTAAAACTAATATGTATTTACCTTACCAATATGTGAATGTGTCTATATCTACATGTATGTACTCTTTCGAGCGCCGTAAAGCGGTTTAATGTAGTCACAAACAAGTGTGTAAGTCTGATTTATGACTACCCTCCCGGTTTATGATGCCCAAAATACGTTTCCTATCTCTATCATTAAAGTATAGCAACTACACACAGATAAAAATAGAACAACACATTGTCTTAACACATTGACACAGACGAATTACAACACTCGCATTGTGCGGCGAAAAAAATCCCGCAACATGTCTCACTCCTCTGTATTTGGTTCATTCTCTCCTCTCATTCATACATCTTTCATTCTTCTTTCATTCCACACCGGTTTTAAAATACATGTTCTGTCATTAAAATATGGTTGTAGAAAAAAAGAATGGATGAACAATATATATGTACAATAAATAGTTGGCTGAATTTAAACACGTTTTCAAGCCAAATGACTGTGTTCTAGTTCTACACTCGTCATTTCTGTACAAAAATATACATGTTTAAGAGGATTGTTCGCTACTAATCCTGTGGGTATTAATTAATCTAGCTAAACTATTCTAAGTTGGTGTGCTGAGCTAAGCTAACCTAAGGGAACTAATCTAACTAAATGATGAAAATGGGGAAAAGTGGGTTAGTTACCTTATTGTGTGTTAGTACATAGAATGGTATAAATTTATAAATGATGAGATTAATTTCTAAATAATGTTCTAATTAACTAACTGTCTAAGAAAAATGTGTTTACATGATGATAAACTAAAGTAATGTTTCCTAAGTTGAAAAGTATGATGTAAAGGTTAAACTAAATGAGTTTTTAACTAACTGTAAATTACTTTTAGTAATCGGATCCTACCGATTTTGCCATTTGTGTAGGTAACTTTTAACTATTAAATGTTACAAATAAGGTTATAAGGGTGGTTCTACACTCTATTCTAACTACAACAATATGATGTTACATGCAACTGTTATAAAAACATAATATTATACATATCACATGCAATTCATTTATATCTAAATTACCTAATTACATCCAGGTGTGTTGTCGGAGTAGCGTCCTCTGTTGTATCTCGATGAAAAATAGAGTTCATTTCGACACAGTCCGAAATATGCACTCTCATCCTGGGTAATGTTGAAATATTGTTCTCCTCATGGGTTGCATATATGGTGGTGGCATAGACATCTCATAATGTGTCTGTTCACTTTCACTTATACTGACACAGCTAATAGCAAGCAAGTTCAGGCGATTCACGATGGAAAGCACACTACAGTGTCTGTATTCATCACATAAGGCACTAGTTACTTACAGTGCCACTGATTTTGGTGATGTCGGATCGCTCTCTTCTCGTACATCTGGTATATCGATCTGAGAAGGTCGGCTAAGTGTGCCTGCCAGAAAGTTCATGCTCCCCTTGATGTGCTTTATGGTGAACGCATAATTCTGCAGGATCAAAGACCATCTGTAGATCCTGTTGTTACGGTGGACTCCCGACTGCATCACGGTCAGCGGTGAATTGTCAGTTTCAATGACAAACTCGGTACCCGCTAAGAATCTATGAAGCTTCTGGATGTAATAGATGACGCTTAAAGCCTCTAACTCAGAGACTGAGTATCTCGATTCAGCAGGGGTAATCTTACGGCTTACATATACAATGGGGTGAAAGATTCCCTCATAGAACTGTCCTAAAACTCCAGCGATGGAAATCACACTTGCATCTGTACGGAGAAAATACGTAAGATTGGAGTTAGGCAAGCGCAAGATAGGTACAACGCTGAACAAATGTTTTAATTTTGATAATGCAGCAATTAACTTTGAATCTTGTACATTAAATTTCACAGGTGCTTTCAAAACATTAGAAAAAACGCTGGTGATTACAGCTAAATTGAGTATGAACTTATTGTAGTAATTTACTAGACCAAGCAAGCTTCTGACCTGCTTCTTGGTCATTGGCATGGTTAAGTTCAAAATTTTGGTGACAATTTTCTTGTCTGTCTTCACTATCTACTTGTCTCTGACTGAGCTGTGCTGTATGACCTTAGCTTGACTTCTAATTTACTAATGTACAAAATAAATTTGACTTTGCACAAGTTCGTGGGTAAATTCAATGATTGTTGACATAATGAAAGTAATACCACAAATATTCAAAAATAAACGTTAAACTTGTGATTTAAATACATATTTACCGTTTACAGAAATCACAATTTAAATTTCTAAATTTTCATCGATGGAATGACACATCGTATTTTAGTACAAATTTTTACACTTTATGTGGGAAAATGGTCTTGAAAAGTGCTTGAAGGTGGTTCAAGCCCCACCTTCTGACACCAAATCGGATCCTGCCTGTCAACAACTTAACTTTGACAGGCATCCAAGGATTCCGCTTTTGTACCACTCGAAATGAGAACGTACAAAAGGATACAAGTATAATACAAGTTTATTAGCTCGTTGTACAGTAGCTCTGCGAGCGGATAATCACATAGGTAATACACATCATGGTATATCGTAATGATGTTGTATCAAAGATGAGATCGATGGTAATGTCTATCAAAGCTAAGGCTAAGTCACAACTATTGCTATTGTCCTTTATAAGCAACAAAGTATTCAGAGCGAATACTGTCGTCCGTCCTCTATGCTGTCGAGTCGCGGTCTGACGATATTCGTGGCATGTTCAGCCATGATCAGTTGACTCTACGTGCAGCAGCTAGTTTGCGTGCTCGGAGTTCCAGCACGCAGTTAGTAACTGGTCAACTGTCTGGTGTTTCCTTGACACTTCTCGGGATGCGGGTTTCCCCACTCTATTGTGGGCAACTCCAGCTCACGTCTTACAGTGTCCCCTTTTTGGACACGAGTGTGTCCAGTCGGAGAACTATTTATAGTTCTCACTCGTGCTTCTGTCCCTATTGCCTAGATAGCTATGTGCTCTTGGTCCTGTCTAGGTCTCTTTCCATAGTTCTACCGTTATCTTCTCTATTAGGTTCCTTGCAGATCTTTGACAGGCTCTCTCTCTCCCTGTGTTGTGTTATATGTGTTGTGGGATATCTAAAAATGTAACTTCCTCAAAGTAACTCAAATTTTGTATGTTTCAATGCAGCTCAGTGTTATTGTTCCTCATTGTAACTCAGAGTTCTAGGTCCACACATATGCTACAACACACTGAACTCCGTGGGGTGTTCACTCTTCTATTAGGTTAGCAGAAACACCAGTTATTTAGACTAAACTGTTTGAGTACAAGGTTATGAAACCACTGCTCATTGGCTGATGCTCACTGACAAGACGTGTACATTCACCATTATAATCTGCCTTGCCGGCTGGCATAAGCATTCATATCTTTCCACAGATCTCTGTCCATGGTGCTTGGAATCAAATCTGCTGATGATATCCCAGCATGCCACTGTCTCAGTCCATCCAGCATGCCACTGTCTCAGTCCATCCAGCATGCCACTGTCTCAGTCCATCCAGCATGCCACTATCTCAGTCCATCCAGCATGCCACTGTCTCAGTCCATCCAGCATGCCACTATCTCAGTCCATCCAGCATGCCACTGTCTCAGTCCATCCAGCATGTCACTGTCTCAGTCCATCCAGCATGCCACTGTCTCAGTCCATCCAGCATGCCACTGTCTCAGTCCATCCAGCATGCCACTGTCTCAGTCCATCCAGCATGCCACTGTCTCAGTCCATCCAGCATGCCACTGTCTCAGTCCATCCAGCATGCCACTGTCTCAGTCCATCCAGCATGCAGTCATCACAGTGTTTTCCAATTCCCCTCTTCTCACTACACGACCAAAGAATGTTTGTCTCGTTCTTATGTTTGTATATAATGTTCTAGTGTCATTAACCTTTACCAGGCAATCATTGTTAGTTATAGTTGTATATAATGTTCTAGTGTCATTAACCTTTATCAGGCAATCATTGTTAGTTATAGTTGTATATAATGTTCTAATGTCATTAACCTTTACCAGGCAATCATTGTTAGTTATAGTTGTATATAATGTTCTAGTGTCATTAACCTTTACCAGGCAATCATTGTTAGTTATAGTTGTATATAATGTTCTAGTGTCATTAACCTTTACCAGGCAATCATTTTTAGTTACTCTGGAGGTCAAACATATTCACAACATTCATCTCATCATCTATATCTCTGCTTCTTCTAAGCTGTTCTGAATTTGTTTATTCATGTTTCATGATTCACTGCCATACAGTAAGACAGGTTTTATATAACATTTCAGGACTCTCTTTGTGACATTCAATAGTAGTGACTTATTGCCTAAGATACTTTTCATTTTCTGAAATGGAGCTTACATTTATCAGCTTGGTTAAGTTTTTCTTGTCTATTATCATTTCTTGGGTTGGTGTTATCTTCTGTTTTGAGATAATTATTGTTTCTATTACCTTGATGATCAAGAAAAGTCCTTTTAGTGCTATCTCTATTACTACAATGTCCAAAAGATGTAGATCTGTTGTGTTTTCAGCTTTCTACCTTGTATAATTTGCATGATATAGATTGTTTATATTATAACTTCCAACTCATATTCCTGGCCCCTCTTTGATCTCTCTCATTACTACTTTGTTATAGAAAAAAGAAAAAGATTAGATCTGGTGACAAAACACCTCCTTGTCTTACCGATAACTGCATTTGTTCACAAATTCCATCTTTACTTCCAATTTTAATTGCTACTGATTGTTTCCAGTAAATATATTTTATTATTCTAAGATCTTTCCCATCTGTATTAATATCTTCCAACAACCTGATCATTTCACCATTTTATCAAATGCCTTGGTATAATCTATAAAGCACGAGTTTATGCATTATTTGGAACTTTTCCTTCAATATATGCATACTGTTCTTTTTTTAATGAAGGTGTAGAGTAATCCTCAGATAATAATAAGTGATAATTTCTTTTTCAAATTAGAGAGATAGTGAATGAAACTTTTTCTTGTTCCGTTCATGAGCTATATGAGAGATGAACTTCACTTCCTCTAGTCATTCAGAGTTTCCATGCGTGGTTATGTTTGGACAAGAACTACCATGATGCTGTTCTAGAATATCACCTGTAGTCTTTTATAGATGATACTTTTCTGAGCAATCTCTCATAATCTCGATGTTCAGAGGAGACTTATATGTGTATATATATATTCATGTAGAAAGAATTAATAACAAGTTCATTTATAAATGTGTAAACATGATGTGGCGTACCTTATAAATATGCTGTGAGGTTACATTACTATACATTTATAATGGAGAGGAGAAGAAATGACTAGATGGAGAAATGGCCTCACCCTTGCTAATAGCCACCAGATATTCTCGGTGCTACAGCCTTGAAAAAACTAGAATGATTCCCCTCCATAAAGCAGGAGTGAGAGAGACATATGTCAATATAAAGGGAGAAGGACTGCATCAGATGGTGAGATGAGGCCTAACAGGGCCAGGTCGGACTGGCTTGCCCTTGTGTAATCATCTCTTCACCTTCCCTCTTTCTTTGTCTCTGTCTCTGTCTTGTTCTTTCATAATTCTTGTTTGTTCTTTCCACATCCATTGTCTCTGTGGATGTGACTATATGTTGATACATGTTTCTGCAGGGAATGGTGGGCTTTGTTTGGCTGATACTGGAGTATATTCCAGAATGCTGCATGTTATCAAGAGAGTCAGGGTCATTTATAACAGATGACTGGGATTCACCTTGTCACTGCTTCAAGAGTGAATTCCCCTTAAGCCTCATTGACTTCTCAATTTTCACAGCGACCTCAGCATGTGACAACTAGCTAACCACAATATCGGTATCTTTTTTTTTTTTTTTTTTTTTTTTTATTGATTGCCGTGTCAACTAAAGAAATACTTGTTACATGAGAGTTTATATTTTTAAGGTCCAGATCCTATGGACAATCTCCAGATATTTTGTGAAGATACCCTGGACATTCAAAATGGACATTTATGTGATGAATTTTACACCTTTGGTATTCATGAAAGGTTCAACCATAGTAGTCCGTGTGTTGTGATGGACTGTATAACTTTAGTAATCCAAGTGATTAATGAACTACTCAACATTAGTGGACTGTGTGAAAAAAAAAATGGACTTTCAACATTGGTCGCCTGTGTACAATAAGGGATGTTTGTAACTAAGCTGTGGTGTTAAAATAAGAGAAATTTTAAAGATATAGTTTCAGCGGACTAACTATAATTAGAGATCTTTCGTTCGCTTGAAATATGTCTATAACTGCAATGTTGTCTCTTGTATGAATTTAACTGTCTTTTTTAGTTCACTCAGCGGTCCATAGAGTTTATCTTCCACTGACGTCTCTCTAAGCCAGAAGGTTTGCCTAGATATGTTATATTTTGGGCTGTCTTGGAGTAAGTGCTCTGCTGTCTGTGATGCCAATCCATATGTGCACATGGCTGATTCACCAAACTTGAATTTTGTATACATGTGATTGCACAATCTATTGTGTCCTGTTCTGAGGAGCAGAATAATGACTTGTTCAGGTCTGTCCATACTTGGTAGTCATTTAAGCAGGTTTTGGTGGCTTTCTGACTGATTTGATCATTCTTTTCTTTTGGTGGTCTGCAACAAGCACATCAGGCTGTTCTTCTTTTGCACCTTCCTTTGACAATCGATCAGCTCTGTTGTTTCCAGGTACTCCACGGTGGGATGGTATCCACTGTATGGTGATCTTCTGATGACTGCTAAATTCAGAAAGTAGTGTCCTTAGTACTGGCAATTTCCCAGACAGGAGCCCTTCGAGTACTGATATTGCATCTGTCAATAGCACCACAGGTTGTGTACCATGGCTGGTATTTAGTAATTTCTCTGTTGCTATCTTGATTGCCTCAATTTCAGCATCATAGTTATGACTGTACTTTCCTGTTGGTACTTTGGTCGTGTCCATAGTATTATTTGGGTTTTCAATGTAAACCCCTGCTCCTCCATTTCGAACACTTTGTGCTGACCCATCTGTGTAGACTCGGATCCAGAGGTCTTGTGGGTGGTTTCTCAGCAGAGTCGTTTGGCCTGGTGGATAAAACTACTTCTTTTCAACCACCCCATAGCTAGGTTTTCAAATCTGTTCTTCATAGGGTGGCCTGGCAAGCTGAGGAACTTTTCTGCTTGTATTAGCATTTTCGTATCTCTCTGCTCTCTCAGTGCTTGTGTCCTCCCCATCTCCACTATAGGGGTTGATCTAATCCCTCCTGTGGTGACTCTAAGTGCTTGATTTTGCGCAGAGTCAAGCTTTTGTAGTGTGGTTTTTGGTGTTGAACACCACACATTTGACCCGTATTCCATGTGTGGTCGTATGCTCTGTTGATAAACTTTGCTAAGTATTTTCCTGCTGGCTCCCCATGTGGTTCCACTTAGTTTTCTCAGGATGGCTATTTTCCTTCTGGCTTTTCCTAATGCTTTGTTGATGTGCTTTCTCCATGTCAGCCTGTTATCAAATGTTACTCCAAGGTATGTTGGTTCTTTATCTTCTCTTAGGGGTGTTCCATTTATCTGCATGATCCTTGCCTTTTGTTTTTGAGAGAGGGTAAATAGAGTAGTGCTGCACTTGTCAGTGCTCTACAAACCAAACCGAAGATGCGTGTAATTCCCAAGCAACTGCTTCATCCTTGGGAAATCTTGGGGAAGCTCAGTTCCACCCAGAACAAATAACTACTATGAAAACACCTCAACTCGCAGAGGAAGATAAACAACAACAAACACCTCAATGTGCAGAGGAAGATAAACAACAAGCAGTCTACCCCATTGATGTCAAAATAAGCAATAGGTTCGAAGTGCTTCAAGAAAAACCACCAGAACACGTACAGAGCTTTTATATGCTGCCAACGGGCAACACATGCCTACAAGATACATCGGGAGAACCACATGGAGACATAAAGACTGCTGATAATCGGGAATGAATGAAACAAAGGGAGAGACGTGCTGACAACCAACATGTACAGACAGCACGACCTGACTGTACACACATTATACTAGGCGATTCTTTAATGAAAGGTTTATACAGCGACCAGATGGCCACTTCAGACAAAGACATTGTTTCCATAATCCCACTGCCTGGCGCTGGTGTTGAAGGCTAACAGACAAGAACAGCAGGTTGGCTGTAAATCACAACGTTAAAAAGGCAAGCGTACACACTGGTATTAATGACACCATGAACAACCAAAAAATCACAGGGTCTCAACTGCTGGCACTCTTAAATGGATTACGTCAAACTTTTCCTAACTCGTCCATTTTCTTCTCCATCATATCACAGAGTTATGGACTCCAGCGTCGTCTAGCTGACATAAATAACATGTTGCAGCAATTCTGTTCTCAAAACAAGATACAGTTCATCAACAACACGCCATCATTTACTTCACAGGTTGGTGCACCAAGAAAGTGTTTATGCGGATCAAATACATTTGTCTACATTGGGCACCAGCTTACTCGCCAAAAATATCAAATATCCAGAACGGACACACCATACATCTAATACAGGATTGCGTCGGACATTTTTAGCTACTGCACCTGAAACTCAAGTCAAACAACATACTCCCTTCACATCAAGTACCAATAGGCCAGAAGTGCGCAGACCACCCATAACCACTGCACCTGAAATCCAAGCCAGACGGGACACTTCCATCACACCAAGTCCGTACAATACGTCGTCTTTCACACAGGAGGGTAATAATTATGAAGATATGTGTCCTATTCTTCCCAGAATGGAACCAACTTTCAGCAACAACGATGTGCTACTACAACCTCCTGTTAGCCACCAACCAGAGGCTGTAGTCGGTAGTCATTACATACCCATGAGACATAAACAGTATCCATTTCATCATAACCCAGAATGGTTGCACCTCACACGTTATAGCCCAGCTACACTTCGTCAAGCACTTATGATGTTACTGTACCAACAACCAACACAATCTGGTATTTACTAGCAACTTAGCACAAAGCAACAAGAGCCTCTCCTAGAACGTTTATGTGTATATTTGGTTATTGTTTTACATAGTAGCGTATTAGATTGTACGTGACTATTAAACATTAACTCGCATTGACGTCACATAAATTGATACTTAGTTGTATACCTTTTATAATACTTTTTATTGTGTTTATACTGTAAAGGGGTCTTCACTGCTCATCCTTACTTAACTGTATACGTATTTTATTTATTTTTTTATATTGACAGAGATATTACTGTTTCTCTCTACTTTAGAGTGTGTATTTGTTATAAGGGATGTAAGTTGTATTCATTTTGTGTTTTTTAAAAAATCTATGATTACGCATTGTTAAAATGTCTAATTAGTATGAACACTGGCTCAGTAATAATGTGCTCAGAATCTGGCATTTAAACATCTCCCATCTATTAGGGAAGCTGCCCGAACTATCACTTATACTTAATCAAAATGTTTACATATTCGGCGTTAGCGAAAGTCAATTAAATGGTAACATCTCAGATGATGACATCGCTATCAGAGGTGTTAAAACCATTAGAAGAGATCTGTATCAGAAGCAAGAGACGGGTATTGCTTTCTATCTCACTTAACACCCACCGCAGGCTAGATTTTGAAACCTGTGACATTGAGCGTGTATGGCTTCAGGTAAATTTCAAAATCACATACCCCTAGTAGATGGCTATCTTTATCGAAACCCCTGTGCAGGAAATATCTGGCATGAAAAATTCACCACTATGATGGATGTAGTCTTTAGTAATGTGAGACAAATAATACTGCTAGGTGACTTCAACATAGACACTAACAAATCAAACAAAACATGGGAAAACATAAAAGAGTCATATAACTTCCAACAGTTATTCAAACAAGCCACTAGGATAACAAAATAATCTGCAACACTTATAGATCATATTTATATTACATGTGCTGACAACATCACAGAATGTACTGTACCTATTAATTCAATAAGCGATCACTACCCAGTTTGTTGCACGTGGTCGAAAAGAGGTACCAAAACTCCAAAACACAAACAAATAAGTATAAAATATAGAAATTACAAACTTTCCAATTCAGACGTCTTTTTACAAGACTTGCTCAACTCATCTCTGGACTATGTTTACCAACTTCCTGACCCAGACAAAGCTCTGGACCACTGGCTGAAGACCTTTCTAAGTATATTTGATAAGCATGTTCCATTTAAGGAAGTTCATGTTAAACATCACACGAAGCCCCAGTGGATCACACAGGAGGTAGTTGAACTTATGAGAGACCGGGACAGGGCACATAAAAATAGAGATCTAACTTGGTACCGTAGTCTGAGAAACAAAGTTCAATATGTTATTCGAAAGGAAAAGAAAAGCTATTTTAAGAACTTAATAGATAAAACCAACACTAAAGATATATGGAAAGCAATTAATACCTTGACAAACAAACACAAACCATCACAAACATTACCATCAAATCAGGTTACATGTGATCAATTCAGTAGATTTCAGTCCAACATAAACCAACTGAAGGCTGCAATACCAGATGCACCTCATGACATATCTTTATTATCATCATTCTGTGAGAACAAATGCTATATGGAGACATTCCCTCCAACACATCGCTAATGATAGCCACTGAAGTATTTACTCATCTCAGTAACATAAAAAACAGTAACTCATCAGGACTAGATGGAATCAGTAATCGGATCCTTCGCCATGCTGAACCGGTGATCTGCGAGTTGCTAACTTTTATATATAAACAATGTCTCATCAAAGGTCACTTCCCAGCGGCCTTTAAAATCGCTAAAGTGTATCCTCATTTAAAAGCTGGTTCTCTAGACGATCGACTCATGAGTAATTATAGGCCTATTTCCACATTATATTCACTATCTAAACCGCTAGAAAAGCACATCCACAAAACAAAACTAGAGCACTTAGTTTGCTACAAACTAATAGTTGACAGTCAGGATTTCGGCCACAATATTCTTGTCATGCGGCCCTAACAAACATGATAGAAAACTGGCATAAAAATATTAACAACAATACTCTATGTGGAGCGGTATTTATAGACTTTAGAAAAGCTTTATAGACTTTCAATATGATAGATCATACTATTCTAATTAAAAAACTAGAAACAATGAAAGAAAGCTATAATATAGTGACATTAATAAAATCATTTTTATTAGACAGAAAACAAGTAGTATTACACAATAAATCTTTAACTCAAGCCATTACCATTAATATTGGAGTACATCAGGGGTCTATTCTTGGCCCTCTGTTATTTGCCATTTATATAAATGATCTTCCCTTATATCTGTCGTCGCCCTGCGATCTATTTGCAGACGACTGCACAGTATATATAAACGCTATTGATCGTAATGTGCTAGAATTATCCTTGCAACAGGAAATAAATAGTGTAGTTAACTGGAATCGTGCAAACCGCATGCAAATTAACATTTCTAAAACAAAATCTATGTTAATAGGAACCAGGCGAAGACTTCACACGCTAAACTCACAGAGAACTCTACAGCTGCACATTGGTACCATGTCTATAGAAAATGTAACCGAGCACAAGGCACTGGACTGGGTCTTATCATAGATCAAAATCTAACCTTTAACTCCCATGTTCATGCTCTTGTTAAATAGCCAAAAAAGTATACCAACTTGCCAAAATTAAAAATTTCCTTGACGAAAACACAAGAAAGATATTCTATACTTCCCATATACAAACACATATTGATTATTGCTCCACAATCTGGGATGGATGCTTCAAATCAATAACAAAACGCCTTTATTCACTCCATAAAAGAGCAGTACGTTTAATTAATGGTGAAAAGATTACCGACAATTCTAAGCTACATAAACATCTTCGGTTACTGCCACTCCACAACGCCTACTTTTTAACAAGGCTAAACTAATTCATAAAATCCTATTTCAAAATGCTACAAGATACCATTGGCCATTGTTTAAATATAACGTAAGACATAGCGAACGACTAAATATACTTCTTCATATCCCTAAACCTAGGACATATAAAACAAGCTTAGCATACTCTGCCGCTCAGTTGTGGAACAATCTTCCACAAGAAATCAAAGACACCACCAATCATTATACATACAGTCGCATCCTGCTTAAACACTACATCAGTACAAACTACATTCCCCCATAAACAAAAACGAAAACAGACAATAATAATGGTAAATTATCTCAAACAACAACCAAAACACATTCCCTTATGTATGACACGCTACACCTTCCTTAGGTATTTATAATGCCTATGTTAAACATTGCCTCTGTGAGACATTTGTTATTGATTATTTTTCATGCGTTTTAATGCTTATTGTTCTTTTGTTGTCAAAAATTTCCTTCATAAGTGATGTTGAATGAAAGAATGTATGAGAGGAAATAGAGAAGAAGTGCAGACTGTCAGACCACTGCGTGCCCAATTCTTAACCTTTTGAAAATAAAGATTTTCGTTTGTTCATTCGTTCATGTTTATACTGACACACCAACTATTTGCCCATGCAACAAATGCATCTACAGCTCTTTGTAGCAATCTGGTGGCCACTGATGCATGTTTATTTGTGCTCCATAAAACCAGTTCATTAGCGTACATTGCCGCTTTAATTCCATGCGGTAGATTAGCAACAAGATCATTGATGAAGATTAGAACAAATGTGGGGGACAAGACTCCACCCAGGGGAACACCGTGATGCAGTAATACCTTCTTGCTCTTGAGTCCATCTATGTTTACTCAGGCTCTTCTGTTGTGCAAGTATGCTTTCACCCATTTGTAAATTCTTCCATTGACTTTACAGTTTTTCAGTTTCTTCAACAGACCTTCTTTCCAGACTTTGTCAACGGCTTTCTTCAGATCTATCCATGCCGTAAGCACCAGCTTCTTCTCTTGGAATGCATCCTCAATTTCTTGAGAGAGGTAGGTTGTCTGATCTTCCGTAGAGTAGCACTGTCTAAAGCCAGCCTGTTGTGGCACAAGGATGTTTTCACTTTCAATGTACCACTGCAGTCTGTGATTGATGATGTGCTCCAGTGTTTTGCAGAGACAGCTGGTGAGGCTAATTGATCTGTAGCTGGAGGCAATGGAACCATCTTTCCCTGATTTTAGGAGGGGTATCATGATTGCTTCTCTCCAGGCTTGTGGAACACTGCCTAAGGTCCAGCTGTTATTGAAGATCTGCAACAGCTTTGCTTGGCCTCTGTTCCTAGGTTCCTGATCATTTCATTGGAGATACCATCAGCTCCTGGTGACTTTCTCATTTTCAGTTTTGATATGGCTAGCTCCAGTTTGCTGATTGTGATGGGTGCCTCCAGAACCTCATGTACTATTTCCTTCTGTCCTGTATGTTGTCGTTTCTCTCGAATCTCTTGTTGTTTCTCTGGACTAATTTTGATATTGTTATCTTGTGCGAATGAGTCCGCAAAATGGTCAGCTACTTGCTTACTTGTTAAGATGTTTCCATCTTTATGTAGTGCAATTTTTGAGTTTCTCCCTGTGCCATCATCGTTAAGTTGCTTTATTAGCTTCCACAACTTTCTGATGGCTCTTTCAAAGTTCAGTGACTATTTTCTCCTGCCAGCTTTTCCGTCTAGCCTGCAGCTTGGCTCTTTGAAATTTGGCTTTTGTGTGACGGTATTTATTGTGGTGCTCTTGGCTGGGATTGGCCTCTACTTGCTTTCTACACACTTCCACATCATTATGCAACTGTTCCAGTTCACTACTCCAGTAGGGTTTGTAATGTTTATGGGATCCTCTTGGTACTGTTTCTTGCACTGCCTGTAGTATGCATTTCCCAAACTCTTCAACTACTTTATTTATGTCTTTCTCAGTGTTCAGGTTTCTAACCAGTATGCTGGTACGATGCTTGTTCATTGCCCAGTATGCTGGTACGATGCTTGTTCATTGCCCAGTCTGCTTTCTTGTAGTTCCACCTCGAGAGGGTGCTGCTTTTGCTTACAAGCTCATTTTCTACGGTTAGAAAGACTGGCCGATTGTCACTGCCACCAAGTTGTTTCCCAACAATTTGTGTAATTTTCCACTCCAAGTCTAGTGAATGAAAAGCCAGGTCAGGTGTAGTTGTAGTGTGCCATGACCTCGAGTAGAAAATATGTGGGTCAGACGGCTTGTTAATCACTGGTGATAACACTGGTAGCCTCTGATTTTGAAGGCTATATTTTTGTAGAGGTGAGTTTCTTGCCAAAATTGTTTGGGCATGTTATGAGAAGAAATGAATTGGAGAACTTGGTGATGACTGGCAAGATCGAAGGGAAGAGACCAAGGGGAAGACGAGAAGTAAATACCTGGATGGCTTGGCCACATGGCATGGTCGAGACAGGAACACAGAACTGATCCACGATTCTGGTGATCGAGTGAGATGGCAGAACATGACCGCCCACGCTTATTGGCATGGCACATGATGGATGGATGGATGGATGGATGGAATTTCTTGCAAGCAACACATGCTTACATTTTCTTGGCCCAAGATGTTTTCTAGTTCTATTTTTATGTTGTTGACTCCCTCCGCATTCCTGTGCATTAATTTTAGTCTTTGTTTGGTATGGCCAGACACTCTATTCTCAGGTCCCCTGGCTCCACAGGACATTTGAGAAGGACCTCCAGTAGTTGTGGTTGAACCATTTCGAGACAATGGGCCCGGCACTGCACCTGCCTGGGGCAAGCACCATAACATTTAGTAGTAGTCAATGTATTTCATGGTGTAACTGCATGGCATTGTGATTTCTGTGGTGCTCCTCATAGCTGGTTGCCTCAGTTTTCAGCACCTTTCCTTCACTAGTGCAGACTGTGGTCTTACTCGAGTTTAGGCATGTAGGTATGCACACACGTGTCTGCAGATGCATGTATGTGCATACACATCTAGAGCTTTCTGGTTATTTGTCGACACCAGTGACTCGCTGCAGGCCCTTTTCCTGTTAGTTAATACAATTTTGCCACGAGAAGGCCAGGAGTTGGACTTTTGCTACGGAGGTGATGAATGCATGAGCCATTGGGGTATTTATGCAAGATTGGGCGCTCACCCCAACCCTTCCCCCGGCTACATAACAGCAACATTTGGAACCTACTTAGAGATCATTTATGGGCTTATGTTTATTTTCTTGTGTGTGATTATTTCTGAGTCATGTATTACCACTTGTCACACGAACATACACACTGGAACCCTCCCCCTCTGATTTCCCATTACAATGATAGAAGTTAAAATCAAGAGTTGTTTATTTACTGGTTACTTGGTGCGTTAAGATTTTATGTGTGTTCTCATTGAACATTGATATTTACTTTTGTAAATATAATACATTATTTTATTTAATATTTCTTCTTCAAATTCTCCCATACTTCAAATTCTTCTATAATGATTCCATTTGTCCCCGCTGTGTTCCTGTTCTTCATATGTTTGATAGCACTAGTGACTTCATCTTTTAGTAAAGCTCCATCCATCTTTCATGTGCCATGCTGATAAGCGTGGGCGATCGTGTTCTGCCATTTCACTCGATCACCAGAGTCGTGGATCAGCTCCGTGTTCCTGTCTCGACCATGCCATGTGGCCAAACCATCCAGGTATTTACTTCTTGGTCTTCCCCTTGGTCTCTTCCCTTCAATCTTAGCAGTCGTCACAAAGTTCTCAAAGTCATGTTTTCTCCTTACATGCCCAAACAATATTGACTGTCTACGTCTAATAACTCTAATCAGTTTATGATCTTCATTTGTTTCTTGAAGGACTTGTTCATTGGTTTTTCTGTCTGTCCATGGTATTCTTTGCATTTTCCTCAAAAACCACATCTCCACAGCCATCAGCTGTTTTTCAGCTTGACTGCTTATTGTCCACGCTTCACATCCATACAAAAGTATAGGTTCTATGTAGCACTTCAACACTCTTTTTCTCGTTTCAATTGATATCTTTTTATTGGTTAGTATGTTTTTTATCTTGCTAAAGGCTACCTTCGCAATGGCAATTCTGTATAGATTCATCATCATCATCATCAAGTGCCGTGCCGGCTGGCGTAGGCGTTCATGGCTCTCCATAGATCTCGGTCTTTGGTTTTCTGGATCAACTCTGGTGCTGATATTCCTCCATGCCACCGTCTCAATCCATCCAGCATCACTTCTCTTGGTCTACCTCTGCCTCTCTTCCCCTCGATCTTTCCAGTTGTTACGATGTTCTCCAATGCCTCTCTTCTCATCACATGACCGAGGAAAGCTGTTTGTCTCTGTCTTATTGTTGTATATAATGTTCTAGTTTCGTTAGCCTGTTTCAGGCAGTCGTCGTTAGTTACTCTGGCAGTCCAAGGAATTCGCAACATTCGTCTCAGGAACCACATCTCTGTTGCTTCTAATTTCTTCTTAATTTGTTCATTTACATTCCAAGATTCACTGCCATACAGCAAAACTGGTTCTACATAGCATTTCAGCACTCGCTTTCTTACATTCAGTGATAGTGACTTATTGCATAAGATACTCTTCATTTTCTGAAATGCGGCTTTTGCCTGCCCTATTCTGCTCCTAATCTCTGTTGTACATCTTCCATCTGATGTTATAAATGCCCCTAGGTATCTAAAATTATCAACTTGGTTAAGGATTTTCCCTTCTATTTCTATGTCACATTTTGGTGTCACCATTTTCTTTGATATTACCATTGTTACTGTTTTCTTGATATTCAAGGAGAGTCCTTTCCTTGCACTCTCTGTTACTACAACGTCTAATAATTGTTGTAGGTCTGTTGAATTATCCGCCACCAATACTGTGTCATCTGCATAGCGTATATTATTTATATTATAACCTCCAACTAGTATTCCTGGCATCTCTTTGATCCCTCTCATTATTACTTCGCTATAAAGGGAGAAAAGATCTGGTGACAAGACACACCCTTGTCGTACTCCTAGCTTTATCTGTTTGTAACTACCCTCTTTATTTCCCATTTTAATTGCTGCTACTTGGTTCCAGTAAATATTCTTTATTATTCTTAAATCTTTTCCATCAGTGTTGATATCTTCCAACATTTTAATCAGTTCATCATGTTTTACTTTATCAAATGCCTTAGTATAATCTATGAAGCACAAATATATGTCTCTCTGTTTCTCTATTGACCTTTCTATTAGTGTCCGTAATGTATAAATTGCATTGTTTGTGCCCTTTCCTTCCACAAATCCATACTGTTCTTCACTAATTTCCATTTTTATTTTCTTTTACGGAAGACCTTTTAAAATAAATGTAATTCAAGTATATGCCCCAACAAGTGAAAGCAGTGAAGAAAGTATAGAGAAATTTTATAATGACATGGAGTCTGCTTTGAAGAACTGTAAAAAATCAGAAATAAATATCATAATGGGTGATTTCAACGCAAAAATAGGAAAGCAAAGCGATGGATGCAGTGTAGGCAACCATGGTTTGGGAGAGAGAAATGAAAGAGGTTACAGACTTGTAGAATGGGCAAAAGAACAAGAAATGGTTGTAGGAAACACCTGGTTTAAACAACATCCTAGAAGATTATGGACATGGAGGAGTCCGGACAGCAGGATTAAAAACCAGATAGATTACATCCTGATAAGCAAAAGGTTTCGAAATGCATTAACAGTTGTAAAAACAGTTCCAAATGCAGACTGTTACAGTGATCACAGATTAATTATTGGCACATTGAGGGTAAAGTTAAAGAAAGTCAAGTATACAGCAGGAAACCCTAAATATGACTTGTGCAAATTGAAAACTGACAAAGAAATACAAGATAATTTTAACATAGAAGTAAAGAACAAATTTGATTTATTGTCTGATCTAGAGATCCTATTTCAAGATGTAGATGATCAATGGGAAATGCTGAAGAATTCAATCAGTTGTGCAGCAGAAAAAACTATTCCAAAAGTAAGGAAAGTGGGCCGTAAGACATGGATGACTGAAGAAATTTTACAACTAATGGAAACAAGAAGACAGAACAAAAATAATCCTGCCAAATATGAAGAAATTCACAGAAAAGTCAGAACCTTATGTAAGGAGGCTAAAGAAACATGGCTTGAGAAAAATTGCAGAGAAATTGAAAAACAACACAACAGTAAAAATGCGAAACTAATGCACAAAAGAATTCAGGAGATTACTAATCAAAGAACACGTACATCAGCAGGCTGCCTAAAGACAAAAGATGGAAGAGTCGTAATAGAAAAAGATCAGATTTTACATGTATGGTCAGATTACGTGAAAAACCTTTATGACGATAACAGAGACGAACAATATATTGTTCAAAATAACAATGAAGGGCCAGCAATTTTGAAGACGGAGGTTCAGAATGCTCTTAATCATATGAAATCTGGCAAGACCCCCGGTCCAGACAGCGTCACAACAGAAATGATTAATGCTTTAGAAGAATATGGAATAGATAAAGTTACCAGTCTGCTTAATACAATATATGATACTGGAAATATACCTCATGAGTTATGTAATTCTGTATTTATTGCAATCCCAAAGAAATCAGGAGCCTTGGAATGTGATCAACATCGAACAATTAGTATAATGAGTCACATCACGAAGATTTTGCTAAGAATTATCATGCAAAGAGTTAGGAGGAAAATACAACCTGAAATAGGAGAAGAACAATGTGGGTTTGTAGTAGGCAAGGGTACAGTAAATGCTGTGTATATACTGAGAACCGTAATCGAACATTCTATAGAAGTAAACAAAGATCTACACCTTTGCTTTATTGACTACACAAAGGCTTTTGATAAAGTGAGACATGTCAACATGATAAGGATGCTTGAAGATCTACAAATTGATGGGAAAGACCTTAGACTTGTAAAAAACATATATTGGAAACAACAAGCTGCCATAAGAGTTGATAATGAAGTAAGCCAATATCAGCCTATTAAGAGAGGTGTGAGACAGGGATGTGTAATGTCTCCAGATCTGTTTTCCCTGTACAGTGAAAATATTTTCAGAAATATTGAAAATATGGAAGGAATCAACATTGGGGGACGATGCATCAATAACATTAGATATGCAGATGATACAGTCTTGATTGCAGACAATGAACAGGACCTGCAAAATTTAGTAGATGCGATTGTTACACACAGTGAACAACAAGGGTTAGAATTAAATTGTAAAAAGACACAGATTATGGTCGTCACTAGGAAGAACGAAATACCACAGTGTAATATACAAGTAAATGGGAATATTCTTCAACAAGTGAATAGGTACAATTATCTCGGAACAGTAATAACATCTGATGGGAGATGCCTTGAAGAGATTAGAACAAGGATCGCCATGGCAAAAGTAGCCTTTAGCAAGATGAAAAACATACTGACCAATAAAAAGATGTCAATTGAAACGAGAAAAAGAGTGCTGAGATGCTACATAGAACCTGTACTTTTATATGGATGTGAAGCTTGGACAATGAGCAGCCAGGCTGAAAAACATCTGATGGCTGTAGAAATGTGGTTTCTGAGGAAAATGCAAAGAATACCATGGACAGCCAGAAAGACCAATGAACAAGTCCTTCAAGAAACAAATGAAGATCGTAAACTGATCAGAGACATTAGACGTAGACAGTCACAATTTTTTGGGCATGTTATGAGAAGAAATGATTTGGAGAACTTGGTGACAACTGGTAAGATCGAGGGGAACAGACCAAGGGGAAGACCTAGAAACAAGTATCTGGATGGCTTGGCCTTGTGGCATGGTCGAGACAGAAACACGGAACTGATCCACGACTCTGTTGATCGAGTGAGATGGCAGAACATGACCGCCCACGCTTACCGGCATGGCACATGATGGATGGATGGATTTTCTTTTTGGTTCTTCTCATTATGATTCTGAGTAGAAGCTTAGTGATATGGTTTATAAGGTTAATTGTACGAAAATCTTCACAATCAATTGCTCCTGGTCTTTTTGGTATAGCTATAAATACAGATTTCAGCATATCACTGGGTAAATATCCACTGCTGTAAATATCATTCAACATTTTGGTTAATATATCTACTCCAAATTCTCCCAATACTTCTAATTCTTCTATTGTGATTTCATCTGGCCCAGCTGTTTTTCCTTTCTTCATACGTTTCATAGCGTCAGCGACTTCTTCTTTCAGAATAGGTGGACCTTCTAAGTTACGATCTTCTGTTAATTCTTCCCTTTCTCCTTCATATAATTCTCTTATATACTCATTCCACCTCTTCATTATAGCATCTTCCTCTAATATTATCTTTCCTGTTTTTGATTTCAAACACCCTGTATTTATTCTTATTTTTTCTTCCTGTAAGCTCACTGATTTGTCTGTGCATATTTTTTGTATCTTTAATGGAATTTAATTCAATTTTTTTGCATTGCTCGTTTAACCAACTTTCTTTAGCCTTCCCACATTTATCTTTTATTTCTTTATTTATCTTAGCGTATTCTTGTTTGTCATTTTTACTCTGTTTTCTTTTGTCCATCAGTTTTAAGATATCTTCATTCATCCATTTTTTCTTAGCTATTTTGCCTCTCTCCGGTAATACTTCTTTGCTAGTTTGATGAATGGAGTCCCTTAACATTTCCCATTGTTCATCTATACTCTGTATTTTAGTTATTGCATTGTACCTATTTTTCACAGTCACTCTGTATTGTTCTTGCATTTCTTTATCTATTTTCAGAACCTCTTTATTAAGTCGCATGATCTTAACCATTTTTTTCCCTCTCTTTAATATTACTTTTATTTGTCCACATAGTGGTACATGATCACTATTACAGTCAGCACCAGGCATTGTCTTTACATTCATTAAAGCATTTCTAAATCTTTTATTAATTAGTATGTAGTCAATTTGGTTGCGTATTTTCTTATCAGGGCTTATCCATGTGTACAGTCGTCTTTTATGGTGTTTAAACCATGTGTTTCCAATTATCATATCATTGATATTTGCCCATTCTATTAGCTTTTCCCCTCTTTCATTTCTTGTACCTAAACCATAATTCCCCACTACATCCTCCATTTTTCCCTTTCCTACTTTTGCATTAAAATCACCAAGTATTATCTTTATTTCTTGTGATCCAATTTGAGCCATCGCCATTTCTATTTCGTCGTAAAAGTGTTGTATTTCTTCATCACTACTGCTTGCTGTTGGTGCATATACTTGTAAAATATTTATGTCTATTGGTTTGCCTTTGATTTTTACCATAATAACTCTATCTGAAATACACCAGTATCCATTAATTGACTTGGCTGTTTTTTCGTCTAATATTATTCCTACACCTTTTTCATGTGTATCCCCTCCAGAATAAATTATTGTGTGATTGTCAGCTATAATTTTGCCCGATCCCTTCCATCTCATCTCACTAACGCCTAGTATATTCATTTTCATGCTATCCATCTCTCTTAGAACATTGGTCAACTTTCCTAGCTCATTTAATGTCCTAACATTCCATGTTCCTACTCTAAATTTATTTATTTTAGTTAAGATTTTGCCATCAGTAGCTGGATGACGGTCTGGTGTCACCTGTGGCTCATGACTGTCCCTACCGGACGAGGATGCCCCAAGACAGCCATTAACGTCCTTCACTAACTTTGATATATGTTTTGCCATGAAGTCTTGGGAAGATAATGTGGTGGTTTCCCCTTACCTTCCACATTCACATGGTGGTCTTTTTACCTCTGCCTTTGACAGCCATTTCCGACTGTAAGGACAAGTGAGTGCCCTGCTCTGCTCAGCTGCAGAGTTGTCCACTTATTCCGGTGGATACTCGGTCCCCAGAGCTGTGTTAGCCACACCGTAGTGTGTTTCCATCCTCTACCGCGGGGAGGTGCAGTTGGGATTTTCCCTTCATAAAGTTATGGTCTCTGACCAAAACTCTCCAGTACTTTTAGAGGGTATAGATTCACTTGCTTAAAAATATGCCCACTTACTCGTATATCACATTGTGGTATTTCCTTCTTCCCAGTGACGACCATAATCTGTGTCTTCTTAATATTCAGTTCTAACCCTAGTTGTTCACTGTGTGCAACAACCGGATCTACTAAATTTTGCAGGTCTTGCTCATTGTCTGCAATCAAGACTGTATCATCTGCATATCTAATGTTATTGATGTATCGTCTCCCAATGTTGATTCCTTCCATATCTTCTATATTTCTGAAAATATTTTCACTGTACGGAGAAAAAAGCTGGACCTTCTAAATTACTTTCTTCTGTTAATTCTGCTCTTTCTCCATCATATAACTCGCTTATGTATTCATTTCATCTCATTATCATAGCATTTACTTCTATTAATATTTTGATGTTATTTTTTCCATTTCAAATATCCTTTGTTTATTCTTATTGTTCTTCTTGTCAACTCATTAATCTGTCTGTGCATATTCTATGTATCTTAAATAGAAATCCCCCTCTGACGTGGCTTCACCTTGTCGTGGTAGAGGGGCTTGCATGTTCCAATGACCCCAAGAGTTATGCCGACCATAGCACAGCTACTGGTAGGATCTCCCATGTTGGACAGGTCAAAGGATAGGAAGCAGACCAAGAGACACACACCTGCTGCTCTGCAGGCAGATTGAGGACAGTCAAAGCTAGGGTCAAGCAAATCCTTTACACTCAAAGTCTAAATCATGCGCATGATGCAACTACATTCTTGGCCCAGACACACATTCTACGGCTCTCAGCTGAGGGGTATGGCTTAAAGCCTCTAAGTCAATATCCCCAGGTTGTGAGGACCCAGCTGTTACTCACCCTCTACTGAATGGAGGTGAGATGTAGAGCCTGCTACATGCTTGGTCCAAACACTTGTTCTACTGCTCTCAACTGAGAGATATGGCTGAACTCCTCTAAGCCAATATCTCTCGGATGTGAGGACCTGGCCTTACCCACCTGCTGCTGCAGGCAGGTAAGATGCTAATGGGACAGCATCTGCAGCGTTACAAAAGGTGAGCATTAAAAAAGGTAGAAAATGTGCCCCAGGGGCATGCAATGGTTACGATGTAAGTCTGTCACAGAAACTCATTGAGTGAGCGTATTCAAAGGTGGAAAAACATGCCATTAACACAAAATGAAACGCTTGGCTGGCGAATCTATTATGTGGAAGTCCGAAGCGAAAGCTTGCTGAGTGGATGTTGTCTGCAGGCTGACCATGCCCGGTTTGCGTGGGGAGCGGCTGGTGGCAAACAAAATGCCAAATACATGGAAGTGAGGAATTAAAGCAGCCATGAGCAGGACTTGGCGATTCCTTGGGGTGAGACCAGTACCAGAGCACTATGTGCCGGCTCTGCAATTATGGAAGCCTCCTTGGATGGCAGGGAATGCCCATGGTCTGACCCTGCCTTCCCTAGAGGGTTAGACGGTGATGTCTTTGACCTTTCTACCTTGATGAGCTGAAATGTGGGCGACACCACAACAGTAAGAGTCTAATTACCTCAAAACCCCATGAAGGCAACCCTTCAAAACGCCAGCAGAAGTCGGATGTGCCGGCCTAAGGGTGAAAATAAATTGGCACAATGCAAAAACATCCGAGTGAAATGTCCCTCGTGCCCGGAACAGCTCCGACTATCTTGTCTTCGGCCGGAACAGCTCTGACTATCTAGTTTTCTGGCCGAAACAGCTCTGATGATCTAGTTTTCCTGGCACAGCATCCGTATACATCCAAACCGATAGCTTGGATGGCTGAAAATGCCCATTAACTGCCCCTGCCTTCCCTTGAGTGCTGACCATGAAGTCTTCGACCGTTCTAACTTGACCAGCTGGGATGTGGATGGCACTACATCAGTGAGAGTCCTCCAGGAATGCTAACCTGGTAAAAAAATGCACACTAAAGTCGGATGTGTTGGCCTATGGGTTTTGACCCAAGGGTGCCTAATAAAACACACCGTAATTACTTAATTATGTGGTTGTTTCGGGATTTGAAATTTAAATATTGAGCACAACCCACTACTGGCAACGCCGATCGCATTCTGGTATGAACCTAAGGCCTATCCACGTCAATTACCATAATTACGTCTGAAAAAACACTCCAGATGAACACAGCAGAAGAAGAAGAAATGGGGGATAAAGTGAAAAAGAAAAGATTTTGATCAAATCCAACCTGGCAAGTCCTGAAGTATCATAACATATATCAGGCCAGAGGCATTTAACCCTTTACAGGGCAGACGTTTGTCCATTTTCTAGCCCTGAACGGGCAAGATTTTTTCAGGTTCGGTAAAATTTCGGGTCGCGTTAGTAAAAGCATCACAAATAAGGTGTTAGTCAACCGATTTTAGTTAAATAAACAACACAATGAAGGGAAAAGCATGCATAATATGTTACTCACGTGATTGTTGTCGGTAATCCATATATGAACACAAATATTTACGAAATACGGCATGTTGTTTGTGATTTTCCGTCATCTATACGGCAATTTACAAACACATTTTCAGAATCATAATCACTTTCTTTAAAGTCCTACTCAGACTGCTAATGCAAAGTAACGCTTTGCACTAATATATAGCTCTGATTAATAGTCAACTTCGTGCCCTTTAATGTCATTTAAATTGAACCTAGCGAAATCTCGGCTATCACTTGAAGAATCACCGAAATCCATTTTGAAAAACAGCGTAAAAATCCCGAAAACTATCAAAAAAAGTCCGTTCAAATTCATACTATCACGTTTACAAATGGCGGCCACATTGTCAAGCTGTCGGCGAAAGCAAAAGAAGCCGTCAGAAGTGTCGGAAAGCCGAGAGATCGCATTTTTACAATGCATAATAGTATCGGCCGGAATCGGACGCTACGCGCGTTTTATGGCATCGGCCGGAATTGGCCGCTATGACCAAAGGGTTAATCTTTTACTCTGGCACAAAAGGCTTCCTGTCTAGGTCTAAGTCCATGGATTCCCACATTCTTTTGATAAAAGTCGACCAGCTGGCAGTAGCATTTATTTGTGAATTGTGCAGATGAAGGACACAATTCATTCACAAAGAAATAATAATATATCAATTATAATTGACTTAAACCTTTACAGGGCAGACATTTGTCTGTTTTGTAGCTCTGAACGGGCAAGAAAAATTTTCAGGTTTGGAAAAATTTTGGGTTACGTTAGTAAAACCATCACATATAAGTTGTTAGTCAACAGATTTTAGTCAAATAAACAGCAAAATGACAGGAAAAGCATGCGGAATAATTTACTCATGTGAACGTTGCAGCTAATCCATACATGAACACAAATATTTACAAAATATGACACGTTGTTGGTGATTGTCAGTCATCTATACGGCAATTTACAAACACATTTTCAGAATCATAATCACTTTCTTTAAAGTCCGACTCACGACTGCTAATGCAAAGTAATGCTTTTCACTGATATCTAGCTCCGATTAATAGTCAACTTCGTGCACTTAAATGTCACTTAAATTTAACCCAGCGAAATCTCGGCTATCACTTGAAGAATCGATGAAATCCATTTTGAAAAAGTAAGCGTAAAAACCCCGAAAACTGATCAAAAATACCCGTTCAAATTCATACTAGGCGCTTACAAATGGCGGTCACGATGTCAAGCTATCGGCGAAAGCGAAAGTAGCCATCGGAAGTAATCTGAAAGCCGCGAGTTTGCGTTTTTACAATGCATAATAGTAACAGGCGGTTTCAGACGGTCTGCCTGTACCGGCGACCGGACGGAAATGGCCGATCTGCCCGGTAAAGAGTTAAGAGTCATGCATGAGGTACCATTGGATTTCATTATGTCAATTCTATCAACTTAATTTAATTTGTTCCTCCAATTTTTATTTCTTAAATAAATGAGGGATGTGTCATGAAGCTATCTAAAGACACTTGATGGGAGGACACAACAACTAGGTCTACAATTCATATTTGAAAATATGAGATAATAAGAATAAACATAACAAATGATAACCTGATCTCTCTTAGTGAATAATAACAGATAAGAGAAGTAAACAGATTTGTCTAGTTCTCTCCATGAATTCCCTTAATGAAACCCCCACTTGGAGAAGTGGAGTCATACCACACATATATTTACGTACCAATGTAGGCAACGATGTGGGGATCTTGTACTATATACTTAACAGAGATATTAAAATAAGCATATAAAAGGAAATTCTATAGCACTAAAAGATGTTTCAGCTCTAACGTTAAATCATGACTGCTGTGTGTATCAGAACCACAGAGAATGTCTAAACCAGTTATTACAAACATTCATTCATTGGTGCCTGTGTAGAATAAAAGGACTAAAGTGGTATGACATAATCACTTTGTGGAGTTCATGAAAAAAGCTAAAATACAAGTGAATCAAGAAGTAAGGAAAAGACACTGATGTTAGGTAGATCACAGATTGAGAACACTTGACAATACAGGCAGGGCTGGGCAAACTTTGTGTGCATAGGGGCACATTGACAAATGCAAAGCTATTGGGGGGGGGGGGGGGGGGAGAAGAGGCAGCAGCATATATATTATGTCCACTTTGTTTACAGCAACCTATCACAATAAGTAATTATGAATTATTTATAGGTTATTAGACATTATAAATAACTAATTATTGCAATGTTATTTTACGTATACACTTATTTGGCTAAGATCAAAGTGTAGTATCTCTGCGCTTAATCTTGCCAGGGGCCGGATTGATCACCCAACACTACCGACACACAGGGACACAGGGACCTAATGGGGCGGCTCTGGCCACTCTGAGAACCATGTGCCCTTCTAAAAAAAAAAAAAGACTTCCACATTATATTTTACAATATGATGACAAAATCATTTACTAATTTGTTAACAAGATTTTACAATGTTTTATTATAATAAATTCTTTTTTTTAATATTATCTGTCAATGGCTTTAATTTAGATAAACCAACTATATTGTCACTACAATTGTTGATTTCTAATGAGATTATGTAACTGCTTGCAATTTTTGACAATATTCTTGAAATCTGGAGCAAGTTTACTTGTTGAAATTCGCATGACAGCATGCAAGTTGCAGTCCGACAATAAAGACCTATTCTTAGATTTGTTGATCTTTAAGCAAGAAAATGCTTGTTCGCGAATGTATGTTGATCTAAGCAATGATAAAAGTTTAGCTGCAAAGTTTATCAAGTTGGGAAATGATTCTTCTGATAAAAATCCATAGAAATCCAGCAAATCATCTGACTTGAATTTCTGTTTCAGGTCATGATCTGCTTGTAAGTCAAGCAACTCCAATTGTATGTCCTTTGTGGCTGTATCAGCTTCTACACTAAAAGTGGAACTGGGAATATTGAACTGTGGCTCTTGAAATCTTCATCCAAATTCTTCAGTCAATGCAACTAATTGGGCTTTGTATTTTTCAGTCAATTCACCAGAAATGTTTTCTTGTTTCAGCAAAGGGGAGTGACAAAACCTTTTTTCACTTGCTTGTCTGGAGAACAGTGGGAGTTTTGCCCAAAATGATTTTACATGTACATACAATTCATGTGCAAACACACCACTGCCCTGAAGTTTGATATTCAGTTCATTTACTTTCCTTTAATTCCAGTGGCAAACATAAAGTCTAACTTTCAGTCTTTATTGACAATGTTAGTATTAAAGTCAAATTCAATGTCGTTCTCTCTATTTCTTCTCTGAGGTCTCACACTCGCCCCAACACTTTGCCGAGACTCAGCCATCGAACATTGGTGGGTTACAGGACTTTGGAATGTTCAGTTTCCAAATCTTCAAGTAATGCCTTGAACTGTCTGTGATTAAGTCCTCTTGATCTGATAAGGTTGATGACACTGACAACTGGGTCAATAACATGCTTGATATTCAAAACAGACTTTCTTGATGGATCACACAGTGAGGTGGTAATAATGTGTGGTCAGGATATTCTGCTTTAATCTGATCCTTATCAACTTTATCAGACCTACATTTTTTCCACTCAAAGCATGAGCTCCGTCAGTTGTAACACTTGCCATCTTGTTCCAAACCAACCCAGTTCTTTCAATACAGTTAGTAACAGCGTTGAATATATCATGGCCTGTGGTTGTGTCTTTGAGTGACTCAACACTCAGTAGTTGAGTTGAGTTAAGAACTGATATCACTGCACACAGGACATTCCCATACATTCCCTCATTCAACAGCCAGTCAAGAGTCATACTACTAATCATTCCCACCGCTATCTGATTAAAAGTTCTTCTGGTCTTCCCTCTCAGTATTGAGATTCTTCCAGAACCCCTGCCGATCCCCCGCAATCTCATTCTTTCCACATATGGGTTCTAAATCTGTTCCTCCACCTTCTCCACCTGGTCCCACAAGTGCACGACCACCTCCCCCTTGTCCATAGGCGAAATTCCACCAGAGGTGCATTCCCTGCTTGCCTATCAGCCTGTTCATTCCCCCATACACCCACATGGCCAGGGCAAAATATCCATACAATTCTCACGATCTATGACCACTAAAGCGACGAGAGCCATTCCACACGAAACATTCCTTTCTCCACCTTGCTAAGCATACTCTTTGAATCCGTAATGAATACAACGTGTGTTGCAGTAGTCTCCTCAAGCCACCGGAATGCCACTGTTACTGCCTCCACCTCCATTCTCATGCTGGAGGTCGTAGTCTCATATGCCAGACTCTCCTTTTTCAAGACTCCCCCATTAGCCTTTGCAATAAAGCCCCAGCCACTACGTCTGTTTCTCACCACTGACTCATCGGTGCAGATGACTATATCACTTTGATGTGTGTTGCTCTGGATCAGTTGTCGCATTTCAAACTCAGTGTGCCCATTCTCTGCACTCACGACCCAGTGTTATTATTACATTGTGCCAGTCCATCATGTCATCCGGAACTTCAACCCACTCTCTTTCACGATTGATGGTCTCTAGATCACACACCTGACTTATAGAAAGTTCTGCCTGTGCCATCCAGGACCTGCCTCGTCTTAGTCTATGACCCTTAACCATATCCATTGCTGCATACAGCGGGTGATCCCTGTCTGCGGCAACTCTCAGGTACCATTTGGCCTGAAGGACCCTAAGCCTATCCGTCATTATTGGTAGCGCCAGGATATGCCTCATGCATATAATTGGTGTGTCCTTTGCGCACCCCAGGATTAACCGCATGGCAGCATTCTGTATGCACTCCAACCTTTCAAGCTGGCTCTTTGATACTGTCAGCAGCCCCAAACCATACTCAATGACAGAAATTATTAACTGCTGAAAGAGCCTGTACAGCATCCTCTGATCTACCCCGGTTGCTGCCATAGCCCTCAATGCATTAAGTCCCCTACCAGCCTTCACCACCAAAGCCTCCACATGATCCTTAAAAGACAAACACCTGTCAAAGGTGATACCCAAGTACTTCTCGACTAAGAGGACATCTATTCAACATAATACCTGTGCCGTCTGCCTTGATGATCCGGTTATCCAAGGAGTACCACAAACCGATGCCTTGTCTGGGTTTATAATGGCCCCTGCATCCCTGCACCACTCCGCCACCCTGTTTACCGCCACCTGTAAGTCTTTTGCCAAACTGGCCCTGTCTCTGCCCTGTCTGTACACCAGCACATCATCTGCAAATGTCAAGATTCTACCCACACCTTGTGTCTCAATAGCTACAATTTTGCTGGTGTAGACATTAAATAGCACTGGGGACAAGGCAGATCCCTGCCGCAACCCAGGTGTAATAGTACAGGGGTCAGAAGTCCAGAAACCCATGCACAGTGCAACCTTACGCTCATAACCCATCTAACAAGGCAAGGGCAGACCTCCATGTCCAACAGTGTGTGTATTAACCGATCATACCTTACTCTGTTATACGCATCCTCCAGGTCAAGAGCTACCGCCACTGTCTCCTGTTTATCCTGGAAGCCTTCGTAGACATCAAATGCAAAAGTTGCAGCATTAGCCCAGGTGTCCTTTCCTAGCCGGTAGCTCCCGAGTACTTGGGGAAGCAGATTCAGACTTTCCAAATGTCGAACTTTGCCATACGTGTTTTGCAGGGTTATGATTCGGTATCCATTAAGTCTGGAGTGATCCTTACCTGGCTTCGGGAGTGGGACCAGGTAGCTATGCAGCCAATTGCGGCCAAGTCTGCCATATTGATGCTTAGGTTGAAACAAAGAGCCATCTCCTCCAAGTCCCCATAATTTATGTTCCTCATATGGGAGTACCTCACCCCATCCGCACCTGGCGCCCCTTGACTTTTTTTATACCTTTCAGCCTCTTCCGATTCTGTGTCAACTGAATTGGTTGCTCTCCGCACCCTCTGCCAATTCCTTATGGCCGCTCTCTTTTTCCTTCATGAATTCTCCACCTCTGGTGTCCACCATGGTGGTTGGGTAAAGATTCTCTAGGTCTGGCTCCTCTCTCTTGACCTGTCCGACATGGGAGACCCTACCAGTGTTACCATCAACATAGCTCTTGGGGTCATTGAAAGATGCAAGTCCATCTATCACGACAAAGTGGAGACATGGCAGAGGGGTTTGGAGTTTCATCGCTGATTTTGCTGGATATGTGGTAAAAGTAAATATTTCTGTGGATATGTTGTTTCATCTTTGTGAATGGAAATCCAAAATGGAGGCACCATGGATATCGATTAGACTAGGCCATGTATACTTTTTACACTCAAAATGTGCAATTTGAACTACTAAAGTTAAAGAGAATATAAGTGTAAAGATTATTAGTAATTTATTTGTATACTTTTATTATTTTTTTATCATTTAACGTGATGGAACATATTTTTGAAATCAGTTTTCATATCTGTCTATGACCAGTTTGAGACAATCTTGCATGGACTGACATTATTATTAATTTTATAATTTACTGTAAATGAGAAAATACTGTTAGATGAGTATTTTCTTTTAATCTGTAGCATTTGTCTGGTATTTATGCATCTCTCATTATTGTGGTAGTGTCTGTTAGAGACATTGTTCTATATGGACCCCATCATACTCAGAAAATTAATTTTCATGGTAACATCATGCCTGATCATGTTTGAAGACTAAATTTTTAAATGTCACTGTTGCATTACCTTGATCATGCTTTTCAAATTGAGTATTTACTAATGAGTACCACCACAGCTACAAAGGCCCTTAAAAATAAATACAGCGCGACCTCAATGAAGCCTGTATGTCCATTTTAAACGGAGATATTGAGTGTCGTGATCCTGAACAAAGAAATACTCAGGAACCCACTCTCTGAGCTTCTAGCTACTATAACTTTTGGTTAGCAACCATATATCATTGCGATCGGGGTAGCAAGACATAACTGCTTATGTCATCTATAATTAGTAATTAATTATTAATTAACTGGTGGCCATTTTTAATTGTTAATTAAGTTGTGGCACATCCTATCGAAAAAAGAAAGTAATCACTAGGTTTGTAGCATCTCTGCATAATAAAATATACATCTAGCAAAACTTGTGCCGGTCTCTCTGGCTGTGGGGTTACAACACTTTCTCTCTGTAATCCCGTTTATCACGCAGAGTCTCGCAGCGGAGCGAGAACTGAGGTGGTTCGACCCCCGCTCGTGACTTGCGGATACTGAGCCGGCCGCTCAGAAAGCAATGGCAAACTACTGAGCGTAATCTTGCCAAGAGATCAACAGACAGCTGAAAGATGCTGCTGTTGACAGCTAAGTCCTGTAAAAGGATACGCAAAAAAAAAAAAAAAAAAAAAAAAGCAAAACTTGTAAGCTAACATTAATAATACACGGGATAATTAATGAAGTAATAATTAATTAGTGGCCATTTTAAATTGCTAAGTAGGTCATGATGCATCAGATCTAAAAATGGATGCAATAGCCATAAGCAGTTAGGCCTCGCTACCCCAATCACAGTGACGTATGGTTACTAAAATGTTCATTTAAAAACAAAACAGTTATAGCAGTATAAAGCTAAAATGTGATCACTTCAGCTGTCACTCCAACTGGGACCTAAAGGAGAGTTGCCCAGAGAGCGGAATCCTGAAAATTGTGTGTTCAAGATCCGGACACCGGACACTCAAATGTGAACATCTCTGCTTGAACTGACATATAGGCATCAATAAGGTACCATTGGATTTGGTGTTCCTATTAAATCTATGCCCATCTATCTGTGGTGGTCTCATTAATAAATACTCAATTTGATAAACAAAAAACATGATCTGAAGAGTTCTGAGTGCCTACAGTACACGGGATATGCTGACTCATTGATTGGCCCACTACATCAGTACAAAGAAAATAGTGTTTATTCTGTCATTATTATCATCATCACACAGCTGGTTCTCTGCAGAACATCACTTTCATTACATTCCAGCAAAATGAATATCTCAATCTGTTGCCAGTTCTCTTGCCTCACTCATCGTGCATTTTCATCAAACACAAAGATGTCTGCCATGTTTTGTGCCCATCTTCCTGCTGGATAGTCCTCCATTTTTTTGTTTTCAAGACTATACAAGCGCACCGTCACAAGATAAGAGAAATATTTAACGTTTTACTTACCACCAACAAATCTCTCAGATGTAGACATATTCAGCAATGCCAGTTAACAAGAGACAGAATCGGGCAGTCCGATAATCAGACGCGGCCATGTTTAATGAGTTGCCACTTTTTTTTGACCAAAAATATTTAGAAACGGCCAAAACAACATCCATAAACATCTAGATTTCGTTGAAAATAATCTAGGCAAAATATCCAGATTGAGAAAGTAAGAAATTACATATGTATTGATGTAACTGCCGGTCTCCCTGGCGAAGGTTTTACGGCTTTCGCCGTAACCCCGTATATTCTCGTGAGTAAGGCAGCTGCGCCTGAACCGCAAGCGGTTCGAGCCGCGCTGGTAACTTACGGGGGTTTGTGAGCCGGTCGCTCAGAAAGCAATGGCAAACTACTGAGCGTAATCTTGCCTAGTACATCAACATTCATTCAGTAGCATGTCCTTTACAGAACCTCGCTCCCATAACAACCTTCCGAAAACCTCTCGATCATAAGCAAGATGTCCCGCGTCCGATACACCCATTTGGAGATCATCCGCCACATCTTGCACCCATCTTCTCTTTGGCCTTCCTCTTCCTCTCTTCCCAGGCATATACACCTCCATTATTGTTCTCTCCAAACTTTCGTGACGTTTCAAGTGACCAAACTATTTCAATTTTCTTTGTTTTATCGTCTTTAGTTTAATAGCCAACCTTCTTCAATATTCAGCTCTTGAAGTATTGATGCATTTGTTCTTTTCTTTACACAAGATATTCTTAGAACTCGTCTATAACATTTATATTCAAAGGCATTTATGCGCTGTTCAGCTGGTTTAGTAAGTGTCCAGGTCTCACAGGCGTATGTTGCAATGGGAAAGATGCACGCTCTTAAAAATCTAATTTTTGTAGTTCTGTCTGTCCCATTCCATAATTTATTCAGTTGTTTTAATCTTTGAAGAGCAATTGATAGTCGTCGTTTAATTTCTTTCATTGTGTCACCGTTGTTAGTAATCAATGACCCAAGATATTCAAAATTTTCCACCACCTCCAATTGTTCCTCATTAACATATAATTCTTTATCCATAGTGGTTTTATCTGTATGCATTATCTTTGTTTTTTTGGAATGTTAAGATACAAGTTGTGATTTTCACTATTCAATTGGGTTGAGGCTATTAGGTTTTCTATACAAGTCTGTGTTGTGGATAGCAATACTGTATCATCAGCATACCGAATCTCTGGTATGTCAAGACCACCGATATTTAGGGCATCATATAGCTCCCTATTTGTATCGTCTCTTTCATTTCTCATTATATTTTCGGCGTACAGGTTAAACAAATAAGAGGACAGCACACATCCCTGACGGACTCCTTGCTTGATGTCAAACCAATCTGATGTCTCACCATCTATTCTAACCGCTGCTTGTTGGTCTAGATAGAGCATTCTTATGAGTTGTATTATATATGGTGGAAAGACCATATTCCTCATGATTTCCGAAAGTTTCTGATGTTGTACAAAGTCAAATGCTTTTGAATAATCCACAAAACATGAGAATAGGTTTACATTAAATTCTCCGCACTTTTCTATGATTAAACGCATATTGAGAATGTGATCTCTTGTTCCTCTTCCTTTCTAAATCCAGCTTGAATCACGTTAATTTCTTCTTCCATTTTCTTATGAAGTCTTCCCATTATGATTTTTAGTAGAATTTTATTAGCATGACTGATCAGGGCAACAGTTCTATAGTTTGTGCATTATTTCAGGTTGCCCTTTTTTGGTATTGGAATCTTTTGGCCATATACCATATCGTTTTACATAATGCGTGATAGATTTGTATGCTTTCTTCTCCTCCAGCTTTAATTAGCTCAGCTGGTATCTCATTACATCCAGGTGATTTACCATTCTTCGGGTTCTTTATTGCCCATGCAATTTCGTCTAATGAGGGTTCAGGTTCTGTCTCTTCTGTCGTTGGCTCACGTAACTCATTCATATCCTCACTGTCACTCATATCATAGATATCCACAGTACATAAACAACAGCTGAAGATGCTGATGTTGACTGCAACGTCCTGTAAGGGATTTGCAACATAAAACAAAAATGATGTGACGTACCCTGCAGAATCATGTCCTCATATTCACTGATGTCTGTCTCCCAAGATGCACTTAGCTTGGATGAAGAAGTTGAAGCTTCAGATTCAAAATTACTCTGGTATGCTTTAGATGTTCTAATTTCTTTTAATACACGATCAGAGAGCTGATAAGTAAAAGTTGAACAGCATTTTTCTGCTCTCATCAGGCCAAATCTTATTTTCAAGATAGCATTTAAGAGGTTAAATGTCATCCTATTTCTTAGTTTACATTTTGTATAATTCATAATGCTGAAAACTGTTTCCACATCAGCATTTGAATGGGATAGTATCATGGCATACGTCGCACAATCAAATAGCTTACAGAATTGACTGTTACCTGAGGCATCTTTATATTGTCTTATTTCACTCTAGAAAGCTCCAGTTTCTGTTTTGTTTGTCCAGTCAACCAAATTCTGCTTCCGCCACACTATTAACAGTAGCCCCTAAAGATTCATAACTTGACAATATTTAGGTATGTCCTTTACTGGCTGAAGTATTTTGTTAACAGAAAAGAGTGAAATATTTTTCAATACATCTAAATATTCAGGAAGTTTCTGCTTCAAATGCTTGAATAGTTAGTCAAGAAAATCTTGACAGCGCTTTCTTAAGTTGTTCTCTTCATTTTATGTTAACAGTCCTTTTGTTTTTAAAGTATCAATTTTTTTTATTCGATTTGGTATTCCAGGTATGGCTTAGAAGCCAAATAGCTCTCTATAGTGCAAGTGAACAATTCAGCTTTAGCAGTTAGCAGTCTTTTACCAATTGAGTGAAATACCAACGTGAGATAGTTAGTTAGTTAGTTAGTTAGTTAGTTAGTCGACAGATCATCCTCATTGCACATCGAACCATTCAGTCCATAAGTGCTCGGATCCCCGCCTCAGCAAATTCCGCAGCGTGTAGTGGCTAATGACATCAGCTCTGTGTTGGTTTATCAGTCTTCTTTGGCTTCCTGCGTAGTGTTCTTGTTTGGCCACCCCTCTTTTTATTTGCTGTTCTCGCAGTGTGGCCATGGTTGTAGATTCACGGTCATCACTTGGTTCTCGCAAAAGTCTTACTTCTCGTAGAGCATTTAGAATGTCAGCCTAGTCCATGGCGCGCCCGCTCTCCACAGTAGCCTTAAATGTGAGCTTGTCAGCCCGCTCAGTCCCTTGTACTCCCGCATGCTCTGGCACGATGATGAAACAGCAACCACTCTCTTCGGATCCACCCCGTCTCTATCCTCTTGAGCATGCTTATTGAGTCACTAAGGAAACATGCCCTAGTGGATGTCTGTCTCTCGAGCCATGTTATTGCTTTACTTACTGTCATAACTTCCATAGTCAGGCTACATGTGGACTCAGCAAAAGCACCAGAGTCCTCCTTCACAATTCTCCCTCCGGACTGAGCCGTAAAAGCACATGAGCTTCTCACATGTCGGACGACCGATCCATCTGTGTAAATTACAGCATCACCGTCTAGCAAATTCTCGAAAATCACCGCTTGTACTTCCGCCTCCACAGCAGCCGAGTTTTCTTGTCTGCATTTTCGTTAACTCTGAAGTAGGCGTGTGCTCTGCAGACTTGTATTCTGTCTTCAATGGTTGGAAAATCAAGAAGGTAGCGCATCGCACTGCATGCTGTATCTCTTGTACATCCAAGAATAAAGTGCATAGCTTCATTCTGTATCCTTTCCATCCTTTCTATCTGCTTACGGCTGAGAGTCAGGACTGCCATCGCATACTCAAAATCAGACATGACTAGCATCACGTATAGAAGACATAGATGGCGCTGCTCACAGTTTGCTGCCGCCATCACCCGTATCGCAGCCAACCCCCCCCCCCCCCCCCCCCCGGCTTAGCCTTTGTTATCACCTGGTCTATGTGCTCATTATAAGCAAGGCTTTGATCAAACCGTATCCCCAGGTAATTCATTGCCTGCGTTCTTTCCACCGTCTCTGAACACAGATTTACAGTTGGTGTTAAGGGTGTTGACAATATGATTATTCAACGAGAACCAAGTCACTGTTGCCTTTGTTGGGTTGACCATTGCCCCAGCCTCAACACACCAAGTACTTATGCGATTGAGTTCGGTTTGTAGTTCCACAGCAACCTGATCTCTACCCTTACCCTGACGATACACTAAAACATCGTCGGCATATGACAATGTCCTACCAGATCCAGTGATCTGCTCACTGGTGATTCTCACAGAATAGGCGTTGAACAGTACCGGAGATAAGGGTGATCCCTGTGGTAGGCCAGGATATATTGTTGTTGGTTCCGAAATCCAACTGCCACATCTAAAAACTACTTTTCGATGGAAGAGGGCTGCAGCGATCCAACTAAGGAGGAATTGGCTTATTTTGAGTCCAAGAAGCTAAAGCATTAAAAAATCCAATGGTACTCTGTTGTGCGCGTCCTCAAAATCAATCGCTGCAGCAAAGGTTTTAATGCCTGAGTGGAAACCTTCATAAACATCATGGGCAAAAACTACTGCATTGGTCCAGGTTTCTCTTTTTGGAAGGTATCCACCCAGGGTAGGTGGGAAAACACCTTGCCTCTCTAGCTGGCTTGATATTTTCCTGGCAATTAACTTCTCCAGAAGCTTGCCTATTGTATTCTGCATGGTTATAACTCGATATCACTGAATTTTTGTGTAGTCTTTGCCAGACTTCGGCAAGGGAATCAGATAGTTGTGTAACCACTCCTCCTTGATGCTAGCACTCTCTATACTGTTGTTTTACATGTCTGCTAGTTTCTCTAGCTCGTTGTCGGTACACCTATTGATGTCGTCGTATCTTATGCCATCTGGCCCTGGAGCGCTGTTTTTTGATCGTCGAAGCACAACCTTGATTTCTTTCACTGTCACTGTGTCTTCATCCGAAGTGTTCTGGGCCTTGAACCCGTCTGAGATGACCTCCTTGGCAAGATTTCGGCCTCTCATGTCTGCCTGGTTGCTCTGCTCTAGATAGCGTTCAAAGAGGGCTTTGCCCTTGTCCTCTGCCAGATGAGGTCAGTACCTTGGAAGTCAGAAATGCTCTTATTCTTGACTACACCGCTTATGCTTTTATGTAGTCGCCAGAACAATTTCAGTGACTTGTCTGTGCTTACTCTTTGACACACTTCTGCCCATTTTTCACTTTTAAACACGGTGACCACTTTTTTTAAAAAAATAGCTTACTTTTGTGTGAATCTCTCTTTCTAAGTGCATGCAGGGACTAGGATCGCCAACTCTGTTCTTCTTTGCATTTTGCCATCTCCTTACAGCACTACGCTTATCCACCCAAGCTTTCTCCACCTCAAGATTCTACCACGGTGGCTGCTCCCAGCATTTTTCCTGCACTGAAGCTTTCTGCGCTTGTCACGTCTTATTTTACTCACCATATCTTGCCCTGTACTGTCGTACTAGAAAGTCTTGACCGTTTACTTATGCTGCCTGGTTCTGCTTTTCTCCACCAATATGCTGCAAGGGTGGTGGTCGCTGCCATGGTGTCTTAGGACACCCCATCTACACACTGTAGTGAGTGAAGGAGAAACCAGCGCCAGGTCAATAGCACTGTCCTCATCCCCAGGACGGCTTGCTGTCCTAGTGACACAGCCACTGTTGATACAAACCAGGTCAATGGTTTCAAGTGCAGACTCGAGCTTCTCTCCCCCCCCCTTGTATGTTGGAGGAAATGTTTCCAATCGATCTGCCTTTAGCGTTGAAATCGCCACAGAAAATAACGTTTCTCTCGTGATCTAATCTGTCACTTAAGCACTGAACTTCTGGAAATCCATACTCGCGTTGCGGGCATAAACATTAACCAGCCCGAATGGTAGACTGGATTGAACTCTTACCGCCTGTATTTGTATATTGTCACTGTCCCAATTTGACATGTCTAGCTCTGACGCCACCATACTGTCGCGAATGAGAATCGCCATTCCCAATTGTCGTCAATTGTAGAAACATTTAAAGCCGGCAATTCGGAGTAGCTGATCACCCAGTCTCGTCTCCTGGAGCGCTACAATGGCATTCCTGTAAACCATATTTTCTAAAATCGGACCCCGTTGTTTTACGCTAGCGCAGTTCCAATACAGAATACGGATATTCCTTAGGCCTAGACGGTAACATTTGAGTCTAAAATGCCTTAAACCACCACGCTTACCGTGTCGCTTGCAACCTGCCCGGCGCCCACTTGGTCTTGTTAGTTTGACTGCCAACTGCTCGGAGAACACACGTTGTTCCGCTATGTTGATACAACCGAACACCACAGAACCCACACACGCTGCGAAAAATTCACTCAAGAATTGCTTCGCTCGATGCACGAAACTCCGTAGCATCCGCGCAGATCTTGAGTAGAAACTTCTTATTTTACATCCTGGCACACAAATTACGCACAAGAGATGAATAAATCTTTCTCCTACGCGAAAAAGTTCACGATCACAAAAAGAACACGACCGTCCGTCGCCATCTTGAAACCGGAAGAGCTAAGTAATTTAACTTTATCAACAATTTTAGATTCAGACAGTTTATTAACTTTTTTCGCTTCACTTAGAATGGCATGTAAAAAGAGAAGGAATGACAATTGTTTTTCCACTGTACATTCCATATAGTATTTCAACTGTGTAACACTTTTGACTTTGTCTTGTTATTTCGATGTGTGTCTTCAACTTCAACGATTGATTCACAATTATTTCAATAGCTGGCTGAATTGATAACCATTTAGTTTTGCAACACAAAAGAATTTTCAGTGGTGAGGAACTACAATTTAATGCTTTATATAAATTATTGTATTGCTGTTGTCTGACAGATGATTTCAAGAACCAGTTATGTGTTTCAGCAATAAAGAATTCAAAATTCCTTGGTAAACATTCCGAGGCGTCATGTGACAATGCTAGCTGCAAGGAATGACACGCACATTTTACGAGGATTAAACATTGGATATCTTCCTTCAATTTTGCATAAACGCAATAGTTGATACCAACCATTACCGAGGCATTATAAGTACCAATTGCGGCCAAATTCTTCAAGTTTAAATGTTTACTGACTGTCATAAGTCGGGGTGCCCCACCGGCTAGATGAAAGTATTATTCACTGGCGAGCAACCCCAAATAGTCAGAAACTGACTAGGGACAAAATCAATATGGCTGAACTATAGATTAGGCCCATGAATATCCAACGTACAGCTCTAAGTGGCTCGTTACAAAATTAAATGAAATGTGCTGAATAGTCGCCAAGGAATGGGAAAGAGAAGGTTAGCTAAGATAGATTTTTAAGTCTAAATATAAGAGTATTGACAACTATCTCAGTACAGGTTTTTCTCCCTGACTGCTCCCTTCCTTGGCATCTAAGTGAACCCCCACCAATGTACACAACAACATGTATGCACAATTGGAAAAAATATAATGACAGAACTATGAGTTACAATACTACAACATTTATTTACTAATCATAAAAATAGACATATGATGGTTTATACGATGATGATGATGAAATCATATAACATATTGTTATTGATGACAAACATTACATAACTTGTTACTTGAACTATCTGGATCTGTGGTCCAAATCCCCACTCTCCAGTAGACACAGAAAAACAACTTGCCGGTATTCTGATGTCTGTCAGTCCTGGCACTACCTAGTTAGTAGTCTCTAGTCTTTAGATCTATAACATAGGTGCTCCTTGTGAGAGCTGTTCAGAGATTTTTTTCATTTCTAACATGACCAGAGCTAACATTCTATTTAACAAGTATCCCAAGTGCAATTAACATTCCTTCAGTACAGACACATTTTCTCCCATCTGTCTGGTACAAATTCCACAGGCCCAGTGTTAATTGCCTTATCAGACCTGGTTCACACCTCCTTGAGTCGGCCAGTCTGAGTCTTATCAGTGATTTCACACCTTGCACCTCTAGTCTGTTTTCAGATGGAGGTCAGCCATCGCGGTTGGGCGATTTCCTACCTCTGCTTATCAGGTGTCATGCCTGGTCGGTTTTAATTACACAGTCCATGGAGTCTGCCTCCAGTGGGTGTAATTATCAGTTTTACATGTAACACCTTGAAGCTGGACTGGCTGGGTAGCTTGACTGGTGTCAAATTACACTTCTCAGATAGAAAGACATTCCTGGTGGTTTGTTTACTTGCAGGCTTTGCAAGCTTACGTCAAGACGGTATAGCCTTGAATATAGAGAAAACAGTTTTGTTCGCCTGTTGCTTCTCTACATGGCCCATCAAAAGTGAACCGAAAATTTTTCCGGGAAGTAAAGGCTGCATTTCATGACAGAGCTTCCCCCTTAAAAGAAGTTTCTGACAGAAATCTTTTGTCAACGCACGCCGTACATTCCAGAATCATGCCTAAGCACTCTCCGTTCTGTATCTGCCTAAAGATTTCCAATATTCCTTTTGGCAGTGGGTTGTCCTGCATCTGCATAAAGATTTCCATAATCCAAGAATACTCTGGATAGGTCCTTGTACCTGGTTTTCGGCCGGGATTCCCTGCAATAGCATGGTAAAATCCGGTAAATATCAGGAGGTTGTATTTTTACCCTTCTGGGAAAGATCACAATCAACGGGATTCTTCTACGCCTCTGGACAGCAATTGTTTTACACCATTCACTCACGTGATTTAATCCTTTCAGCCGAGGATGTACCCGTAGTGAAGTCTTGCATAAGCTGGCCACAGCTAAGCTTGTCTCCGTGATTTTCCTCCATCCTTTATAGATCCTTAACTGATCCATCAATAGCTTCCTTTTAAAAGGAATAATGTTACACATCATGGTCCCATGATATAAATTAAACTGGCGCTTTCCTCCTTCAAAGTCGGGCGTAACAATCTTCCCTCCTCGGTGTCGCGGTTTCTTCCCCTGATAATCAGTTAACGGGCTGAGTTTCTCTGCATTAGAGTTTCTTGTAAAAACCGTGCTAGAAATTGGAAATTTATTGTGCCAAGTTGTCTTGCCTTGAGAGATAACATAATTACTCACGGGCGATAAAGTGGGGTTACTTTTGAATGAAGTATCCACAAATAGCTGATCTTCTCCTATCAAATCGATCTGACTGAGGGGTAGATTGAGTCCTAAGAGTGCTGATTCCAAACCACTCTTGACTTCTGTTACTTCAGGTTCCCGTCGCTGGAATTCCCTGATTAGTTCAGCTATTGCAATGCTAGCAGTTTCTACCTCCATCTTGTGTGAAGAGTTTTCTTTGCTAGTAACTACAGACAATGTTGTCTGCACAAAATCGGAATCCATATTCTGGCTTCTAACAATTCCCTGTGTTTCCTGAGTCTCCGAATTGGTATCCTCCGAGATAACAACATCTGGAAATGTTTCCTTGTCTGGATGTTCCTCTCTGGCCGTGCTTTCATGGGCTAAGTCCAGTTGAGGTAAATCCTGTGGTGGGCTTGTGCCTAAGCAATCCATCACATTAGGTAACTGATTTGAACTGAGATCTAGTGTCTTTTCCTGAGCTGCAGCCTCAAAGATCACAAGGGGTTCCGGATAATCCTTTATCCCTCTGTCATTCAAATTTAATCCCACTTCTTCCTCGCCTGAGCTGAAGGGAATACTAAGGTCGGTTACCTCTCCATCTTCGACCTCTTTAAAAGATGTCCTCAGGTCCTCTTCTTCTTGAGTTTCACCTCTCGTTGAAGTAAAATGAGATTCCTGGGAGTCTTGTACTGGAGGACCAGTTAAACCACATATCTTGTGGTACGAACAGTTGTCCTCTTGGTAACTGTTAGTAGGCAAAGAATCTGAACTGATAATTGATGATTCTTCCTGTGTTGCAGTATTGAAATTCACCTGGGATTCTGTTTCTTCCTTCCTCCCTATTTCAGTCAGATGTAATTCCACTTACTGATTCTGTGAACAGAAGGGAATGTGAGAATCGGCTAGGTCTCCGCCTGCGACCTCATTAAAGGTTGTCTTCAGTTTCTCTTTCTCTCGAGATTCATTTCTCGTAGCAGCCAAGTGGTTTTCCTGAAGGTCCTCTACTGTCAAACGACCATTGCCGTGGTGCAAAAAGTTATCACGTTTGTGACTGTTTAAAGTGCCTTTGGCACGTTTTTTCTTCCCTCTTTTCCGTTTAGGACTGGGTCGAATGAGAACCTGTAGTTCCCGGTCCACTAACTCTGATTCCTCGGTGGGTGGCAAAGATGTCCCTTCTTTCCTGGCTGGGTGAGCATCCATATCTCCTACCTTATGTTCTGCTAGAAAGGTTAGCTTCTCTGCATTGACTACTTCCATATGCTGTTTATTAATCTCTGCTTCTTCAGTTTTGCTACGCTCTTTTGCTTCAAATAACTCATCAATTGTTTTAGTCATCTGTTCCTCCGCCATGTCAAATTCTTTCATCTAATCTCTGATGTATATTACTAGTTGTTCTCCTGTTAAGCCCTCTATTATGCCTAACCTTCTCGTGGACTCTAAGTACTCTGTGCGCGCCTTCAGATAATCTAGATCCTGGGAAGGTGAGTCCATATTTGCTAATGGCTATATTCAGGTAAGCTCCTATGTATCTATCAAATTCCGAGCTAAGCTAAAAGACAAGAGTGAACCAATGACAGCAGAACCTAAACCAATGTGTAGAGTTTAGCCTCAGCAGTGAAAGACAACTGAAAGTAATATTCAAGTAGTTTCTGGCGACCGCAGTGAAGTAAGTGTGAGAGATATACTACACAGTAATCAATAGTAATATTTACCTAAATAAATATTAAAATGCACTGCATACATGTCATAATGAAAATGGCATAAGTAAGCATAAAATGGCAAATCAGTCAAGCAGTTAAATCATCAAGCACATCAATGTAATTATGATTAAAGTGATCAGTTATCATTAAATGATGAATGATACACTAAATGATAAGAATTAAAATAATTATCAATAAATGATAGATGGGGTAGTTTTCTCATAAGTTCTTATCTGTTATACACTTTGGAAAAGTTATATCAATACTCTGTAACTTCCTCAACTAAAATTAGCTACATTTGATGAGTCTATTTTGATGATTGAAGATTACAAGAGTTAACTTTTAAAACTCATATGTCTAGGGTCTAGTAGAATCACTATGATTACTAGAATCCTGGTTCAGGGTCGCAGACTGGACCCCAATCTGTCAGAAGTCGGGGTGCCCCACCGGCTAGATGAAAGTATTATTCACTGGCGAGCAACCCCAAATAGTCGGAAACTGACTAGGGACAAAATCTATACGGCTGAACTACAGATTAAGCCCTGCATATCCAACTACAGCTCCAAGTGGCTCATTACAAAATTGAAAAGAACTGTGCTGAATATTCGCCAAGGAATGGGAAAGAGAAGGTTAGCTAAGATAGATTTTTAAGTCTAAATATAAGAGTATTGACAACTATCTCAGTACAGGTTTTTCTCCCTGACTGCTCCCTTCCTTGGTGTCTAAGTTAACCCCCACCAATGTACACAACACGTATGCACAATTGGAAAAAAATATAATGACAGAACTATGAGTTACAATACTACAACATTTATTTACTAATCATAACAATAGACATATGATGGTTTGTACGATGATGATGATGAAATCATATAACATATTGTTATTGATGACAAACATTGCATAACTTGTTACTTGAACTATCTGGATCTGTGGTCCAGATCCCCACTCTCCAGTAGACACAGAAAAACAGCTTGCCGGTATTCTGATGTCTGTCAGTCCTGGCACTACCTAGTTAGTAGTCTCTAGTCTTTAGATCTATAACATAGGTGCTCCTTGTGAGAGCTGTTCAGAAATGTTTTCATTTCTAACATGACCAGAGCTAACAGTCTATTTAACTAGTCTCCCAAATGCATTTAACATTCCTTCAGTACAGACACATTATCTCCCATCTGTCTGGTACAAAGTCCACAGGCCCAGTGTTAATTGCCTTATCAGACCTGGTTCACACCTCCTTGAGTCGGCCAGTCTGAGTCTTATCAGTGATTTCACACCTTGCACCTCTAGTCTGTTTTCAGATGGAGGTCAGCCATCGCGGTTGGGCGATTTCCTACCTCTGCTTATCGGGTGTCATGCCTGGTTGGTTTTAATTACACAGTCCATGGAGTCTGCCTCCAGTGGGTGTAATTATCAGTTTTACATGTAACACCTTGAAGCTGGACTGGCTGGGTAGCTTGACTGGTGTCAAATTACACTTCTCAGATAGAAAGACATTCCTGGTGGTTTGTTTACTTGCAGGCTTTGCAAGCTTACGTCAAGACGGTATAGCCTTGAATATAGAGAAAACAGTTTTTTTTTCACCTGTTGCTTCTCTACATGGCCCATCAAAAGTGAATCGAAAATTGTTCTGGGAAGTAAAGGCTGCATTTCATGACACTGACCAAAAGTTGCTTATGTGCTTGAACTATACTTTCTGCATTACACTTTTTCAAGTGAATTAGTCCAAGAAATGTAGAAACTACTTTGACTTTGTTGTTGTTATAATATATAACACACAGACCAAGCACTTTCAGAACCGAAATGTCATTCGATTCGTATAATAATAAACTATATTTATTTGCAGAAATATCACTGATCAAATCATCTTCATTGTGAGAAAACAAAGTACTTCTTATAATATCTGTACACTTGCTGCTATGCATTTTTACATCATTTAGAACTTTACTGTCAGAAATAGTGTTTTCAAACACATAAATCAAATGGTCACAGTTGGCAATTGCACAATGACAACTTAAAAACATTGCGACAGATCCTTCAACTCTTGATGATTCATTAATCTGTGTAGTTCTGAAAACAGATGTCAACGGTGTAATATACCTGAATGGCACTGCATTTCTATGTTTTTTATCCTCTGCATGTTTCTTCAAGTCTTGTATTTTCGCTTTCATTTCGCACTTGCAGTACTTACAACGAGCTTTACTCGCATCTCCATGAACTGCCATCACCCAGTCTTTAATTATGTCATCCTGCAGCCACATTTTCCGAAATTTGTTTTCATATTGCTTTACTTTTGGCATGTTGAAAGATTTGTTCTAAGTGGAAGACACATATGAGTGTGAGCAATTATTAAAAACAAAAATCACATGAAAAAGAATCACAAAATCACAGCAATAATTCACAACACAGTGAGTTTACAGTTCAAATAATGTTACTATGATCTATTTCTTTCAACAATGGTGACACAATGAAATAAATTAAAAGACGACTATCAATTGCTCTTCAAAGACTAAAACAAATGAATAAATTATTGCGTGGGACAGATAAGAAAGTTGTAAACATAAACAGTGCATATTGCAATGTTGTCAGACACATCCCCCATCCACGCTCACATCCCGCAGCCACCCACATATTCCCCACCCACAATACCTCCCCCAGCCAACCACAATACCTCCACGCACTCACACAGACCTAGGCAAACATGCATGCCGCCACCCACTCACTGATCCCCCACCCACACATACATCCCCCACCCATCCCATAACCGACACGCACACACCCACCCACATATTTCCACCACACACCCACAACCACCCAGAAAAACACACATCACAAAACCACACACACACATACCCCCGCCAACCCACACATCCCGCACCTATCCTCGCATACATCCCGCACCCTCACAAGTTTCCCCACCCATCCACACACACATCAGCCAACCTACACCCACTCACCCACCCAATATCTGCTACCTCTCAACTACACATTCCCCACCTATACACACATCCCCACCCACAAACACATCTCCCCACAATATTCCCCACCCATAAACACCCCAAAACACACACCTGCTACCCACAGACACCCCACCACCCACATATACCCCACCCACACACATCCGCCGCGCACACACATCTTCCTACAAACACACACATCCCCCCACCCATACACTCATCTCTCACACAACAAGTAACTCATAGTACCCATCAGCGGTGCTGAAGTCTAACCATGGTCGAACTTCCGGTTTATAAGGAATCTGATAATACTCCTTGCTGAGATCTATTCTAGTGAAGAAATTGGCCTTTTTGAGACTTGTGAAGATCTGATTCTGATCAGGTAAAGTTTCTGCCTGAAATTAAGTGATAGCATTGAGCTGTCGATAATCGATGCAAACTCGATGTTCTCCACTTGGCTTCCTCAACAATATTACACTAACACTATATTGTGACTCAGAAGGTGAGATAATTCCTGATGAGAGCATTTGCTGAATTTCTTTCCTCAAAGTATTTTGCTTGGCATAAGTAAATTGTTAGATCTTGACTCGCACAGTAGTAGAATCATTTAACTTCATGCCAAATTCCACTATATCAGTATGCCCTGGCTTTTCTGTAAGTACTTCTGCTTAATTTGCTAAAAGATCACGAATCTGCTTCTCCTGATCCTTTGTTAGGCTGGGATTGATATCCACATCCTGAAAAGTTTCTTTAGCTTGCAGCGGGTACTCCACTCCCATTGTCGTTCCATGGTCCACTTCCGTGGCCACTGCCAAAGCAATCAGATGTGCTGTTTCGGTGATCGAAGACCTTTCATTATAATTCCTCAAAGGGTTGATGTGAAAAATCTTCAACTTGCCTGTGATGAACATCTTGTAGTTTGTTCGAGAAATTTTCTCCGTCACTACATATGGTCCCTTCCATCCGATTTACAACTTATTCTGACTGGACGAAAGTAATAACAGCACTTTCTCGCGCACCTCCAACTTTGCTTTTCTATTGAAATAGCGATCACTTCTCCATCTGGCTTGACGTAGATTGACAGACGCCTGTCTCCAACCATGTTGTGGACGTTCTTTCAACCCAGCTACGTATGTGGATGCAGTAACAACTGTATCATCTTCCTGGTCATCAGTCCAGATTCGAAGTAAAGCCTCAAGTGGTTTCTTAATTAGACGTCCAAACAACAAAGTTGCTAGCGCGATTCCAGTCGAATGGTGGGGTAATTCCCGATACGCAAGTAAAGCATGCCCGGACTCCCTTCGTCATATCATCGGCGCCCGGTGCGATACGTAAGCCAGGCACGACGACCGACATGGACATAGCGTGGTAAAAGAGCAGGCGCATGCAGAACGCGGTTAAAATGTGGCAGGTTGGGCATCGGACACGTTCGAGTACTGTACTGGAACTGTGAAACATTTAGTCAATGCTGACCCATTCTTGAAAATTTACTCTACGGAAACGATATTGTGGTCTTACAAGAAATACAGCTTGGCGACGGAACAGTCAATGGTATGAAGTTTCAGGGCTTTTTTAACAGGCAACACTTCGGTCAGACCATTCTGATCTGCGGTAACATACTGGTGTCTGAGATCAATATGTCTGCATGGAACAGTGATACACTGCAAGTGCAGGCATTAAGAATAATTACGCCAGTGCAGCTTGTAATCGTGAAAGTTTATGCGCGTAATGGGAGTTTCGACGTACGATAATGGCAGAGTTTGTTCGATATGGATGAACGGCATATCATCTACTGTGGGGACTTCAATACAAGAGGCAGTCAATGGGGGAATATCATCATCAATAGACAGGGAGAAGATCTGGAGGACGCCCTGGCATCTGCTGCCCTAGTCTGTCTGAATGATGGGAATGTCACTAGAATGGCCACTCGACCAGGTGATTCTGACAGCGTCATTAACTTTGCCCTGGTGTCGGTGGGGCACACAGGGATACCACGACGGTGCCCATTACCATTGTGTCATCCTGATCAAGAAAGACAGGGCCAAGAGTCAATGAAACAAGACAAATGCCTTCCCGTATGACAAGACTGGTCAAGACGCCATAAGCAAGATCAGAAGAAGAAAATTAACTTCCTCCCATAGGAGACAAGAAAGATGGTTGCTGCCACCATGGTGGAATGGAGAGGTTTAGAAGGCATGGCTGGGAAAGAGGCAGGCTGTGAAAGAATTAAAAAGGCTAACATGCCACATGGTGAGTTAGCGAACCTGAAGACTGAGGTCCATAGGACGATAAAAATGTTTTGCGTATCCTTTTACAGGACTTAGCTGTCAACAGCAGCATCTTTCAGCTGTCTGTTGATCTCTTGGCAAGATTACGCTCAGTAGTTTGCCATTGCTTTCTGAGCGGCCGGCTCAGTATCCGCAAGTCACGAGCGGGGGTCGAACCACCTCAGTTCTCGCTCCGCTGCGAGACTCTGCGTGATAAACGGGATTACAGAGAGAAAGTGTTGTAACCCCACAGCCAGAGAGACCGGCATAGGACGATAACTTTATTCAAATCCTGCTCAAAACAGGCTGTAAAAAGACCCCCGAGGCTTTGGACAGGTATGTTACTTATAGTTATATCCCCAGCCTTTGGTCCGACCACCCCAATAGGACTTTCAGTCTATATAACAGCTGTCATTGTCATTTACTGCCAATATAGTACCTTGCGGTGTATGGCAGAGGGGTCTTTGAGCCTGAGGAATAAAGGCCGCCTGGCTAGTGCAGTCGCCGCGAACTGTGCAGGTTAGGATTTTCTTTTTGCCCCCGACAGAAACAAATCCGACACCTTACCGAGGGATCGAACCCGGGCCTCCCGAATAAGAGTCCGGCGTTCTAGCCTCTCGGCCAGCCGCTCCTCATATAACAGCGCAGGCGATCTAAATAAAGCCGGATCAGACAAATGGTAGTACTTCACAGGACCGCATTCTCTCATAACACGATGAAGGCCGTACTCATTAACAAAGGCTCATGTTTATTGACTTGCACGAAAGGCAGCATACAGGTTGTCATGTCATTTACAACAGGCCGACTCAACAAAGGCATCATACAAGGTTGATAATTATAAAAAGGTACTCAGCACAATACACTACAGGCCAGATGAAGCCTTACTCTATACATGCGACCTCACCAGCTGGCGGTCAAGCCCTCACTTTATACATGCGACCTCACTAGCTGGCCGTCAAGATCCCTCTGTTTTTGTTGTCATCTAACAACACCCATGACTACCCTTAGCTAGGGTGCTCAAGCGTGCATTATTAGCTAATGCATCTTTAGATCTTTAGCTTGCGCACCATCCCCTTATAACAGGTACTCTGTTATATCTACAAGGCCCCACAACAAGTCGGGGCAGCTGACCTTCCCTTCCCACCTACGGAATCCTACCCACAAGGGGCTCGGACAAGACAACAGTCATACTTATACTCAAAGCCATGGTCAACAAAGCAAAATTTAATTTCATAATGAACTATGAATTTAATTTCATCAAACTGAACTCAGAGAGGGATGGCTGAAAAACCTGGATAGAAGACAACATATGTAAAACGCTGACTGAGAGCGGTGAGAAAATTTACAGATGATCAGTCATCACATAGCATGTGATTTCTGTTCGTGCCGACGTCTCGTCATGGCTAACTACTCACCCGATGAATCATCGGTGCAAAGGAACTCCAAGTCGTAGACCTCTCCAGCTCCTTCCACGGTGAGTATGATATTGGACTGGTCAGGCGTATGTCTGATACCTGACTAGCACTTCAACAAGTTTCGCTGGTCATCCTTCCACGGTGAGTATGATATTGAACTGGTCAGGCGTATGTCTGATACCTGACTGGCACTTCAACAATGTTTGCTGGTCATCCTTCCACGGTGAGTATGATATTGAACTGGTCAGGCGTATGTCTGATACCTGACTGGCACTTCAACAATGTTTGCTGGTCATCCTTCCACGGTGAGTATGATATTGAACTGGTCAGGCGTATGTCTGATACCTGACTGGCACTTCAACAATGTTTGCTGGTCATCCTTCCACGGTGAGTATGATATTGAACTGGTCAGGCGTATGTCTGATACCTGACTGGCACTTCAACAATGTTTGCTGGTCATCCTTCCACGGTGAGTATGATATTGAACTGGTCAGGCGTATGTCTGATACCTGACTGGCACTTCAACAATGTTTGCTGGTCATCCTTCCACGGTGAGTATGATATTGAACTGGTCAGGCGTATGTCTGATACCTGACTGGCACTTCAACAATGTTTGCTGGTCATCCTTCCACGGTGAGTATGATATTGAACTGGTCAGGCGTATGTCTGATACCTGACTGGCACTTCAACAATGTTTGCTGGTCATCCTTCCACGGTGAGTATGATATTGAACTGGTCAGGCGTATGTCTGATACCTGACTGGCACTTCAACAATGTTTGCTGGTCATCCTTCCACGGTGAGTATGATATTGAACTGGTCAGGCGTATGTCTGATACCTGACTGGCACTTCAACAATGTTTGCTGGTCATCCTTCCACGGTGAGTATGATATTGAACTGGTCAGGCGTATGTCTGATACCTGACTGGCACTTCAACAATGTTTGCTGGTCATCCTTCCACGGTGAGTATGATATTGAACTGGTCAGGCGTATGTCTGATACCTGACTGGCACTTCAACAATGTTTGCTGGTCATCCTTCCACGGTGAGTATGATATTGAACTGGTCAGGCGTATGTCTGATACCTGACTGGCACTTCAACAATGTTTGCTGGTCATCCTTCCACGGTGAGTATGATATTGAACTGGTCAGGCGTATGTCTGATACCTGACTGGCACTTCAACAATGTTTGCTGGTCATCCTTCCACGGTGAGTATGATATTGAACTGGTCAGGCGTATGTCTGATACCTGACTGGCACTTCAACAATGTTTGCTGGTCATCCTTCCACGGTGAGTATGATATTGAACTGGTCAGGCGTATGTCTGATACCTGACTGGCACTTCAACAATGTTTGCTGGTCATCCTTCCACGGTGAGTATGATATTGAACTGGTCAGGCGTATGTCTGATACCTGACTAGCACTTCAACAATGTTTGCTGGTCATCCTTCGATGACGGAATCATTCACAGCAGATTTCGCACTACTGATGAAATATGGGCGACCCTAAGGTTCTAGGTGTTCCCATCTGATGGAAAGTACTGCTGTAAATATAAGAGCCTGGTTGCTCTTCGGCACCCCAAAGTCAATTGGAAGAACTATTCCGCAACATAAGACTGGAGCGTTGGCTCTATTCACTAACACTGTCACTATTCAATAACTCCAACTTAGGAATGTAATGACTCAGCGCCTTAGCACTGTCACTATTCAACACCACCACTTTAGGAGTATAATGATTCAGCACCTTAGCAATGTCATAAGTCAACAACACCAACTAAAGAGTGTGGTGACTCAGCAGACTAGCATTATCACTGTTCATCAACAGCACATATGAATGTGGTAGCTCCTTACCCCAACATGGATATTCCTCAGATGCGCATGAAAACAGCAGACTACTTGTAGTATCAAGTTCATGGTTTCGGAAAGGTGCACCAATGTAGACCCCCCTTAAAGTGGGATATATAGGCACTGGACCTCACTAAGACCCGGCTGGGTATGAAACATATTTAAACTTGCCATAGTAGTTGCTGGTTCACAAGAGTTCACTTTATCCAAATCAACTTGAATAAATGTCATAAACTCTACACATATTTATCGAGGTTTACCTAAGAGTCTTCATAGAAATCCACCAGTAACCTTTCTGGCGTGAATCAAGAGACGCATCAGTCCTAGACCTCATCTGGATCTGTTGACCAAATCTTCATCAGACTCGTAGCGGTTGTCTTAGCTTAGACACACCGTGAACTTCCTAAGATTCATGTTTCTCAAATGTGTTGACTCTGAGAGATTCATGTGACTGCTCCCAGTATTGCCCCAAAACATCACATTGATTGGCACTGGAACGAGTTGGCCCAATTAAGTTCATGGTATAACTCTAGAATCTCCATCCTATAAACAGATCCTGAAACAAGGAGGTCGGTGAGAGTTTTCGGCTACAACTACGACTAACATGCACATCAACATCATCACATGCATCAGTACATAATATCATAACACAATGATATAATAGATCATCAACATAGTAGATCATCTCTCTGAATAAACAGGTTCAGGCATGAGAGTGCATTAGTGAGCAAGTAGACAGTCAAGTAACTATTCTGGGCAACATCTGGCCCGTTCGCACCAAAGTAGTCTGTTTGACTCTGTTATAGGATCCTACTACCTGGTGTTATTATATTCCTCCATTTCTCCTCCTACAACAACTGTAGAATACACCTACTTATCTTTCAGTGTAGAGGTTTAATTATCTGGGAGGTGTCCAGCCAGACATTTCCCCCTCATCAATATAACTCAACAATTAATTAATTATTTAACCCATTAACTAATTAATTACATCATAATTCATTAATAACTTCACAGCATTTATAAATTAAATTTTCATTCGTTAATAATTCAACAGCATTAACAAAATAATACATCAAGCAAATGCTTTTGTCCTGGGATCTCTGTCCCAGAACAGGTTTGACCTTTCTTAGTTGATCTTTTCTCCTGAGGGTAAAGTCTTGTCAGGTTTATCACAGGTTTGGTGGCATACCACCTAGTAGTCTTTCCCGCAGAGTAGCTGCGGAAAAAGAGTACATTGCTTCCGTGGCGATTTAGACCACGTCATTCGATTAGAATAGCACCCACCACCTCATCCCATAAATCTCCAGACCTCCCGTAAGTGTGGATCAAGGCCCTCAGATGCATCCCCCTTCTCCTAGTAGATGGTTTTCCCCACTAACCGGGTCGGATTTACAAAAGAGAAGAGAAGTAGAGTTATTCATCAAACGTTTCGCTCGTATTTCGGATCGATACAAACGCAACGGCCTCGTTTACAACGTGGCGTATCACTCTCAGTCAGACATGCAAAATAAACAAGTAGTGACAGCACAATTCCACGGGTAATTCATAACTACCACAATCAGGTAACTACAAAGCATTCCTACATAGAGGTGTAACAGCACTGTCACCCTCACATAGTAACAACTTCACTACACGTCCTGATGGAAATAACACAACACCTTGGTTCTAGGAATTAACAGAACACCATCTATCTAATGCATAATTTACATCGCTATCTAGCTAAGCAAAGAACACATCACTCGCGTGCTAAGGCCGATACTCATCACTAGCAATGCAACTAATATCACACAGCCTAACTAGTGTCAAGGATTCCACACAACCCTAACTATTCGGTCAATAACAAGCAGGTTAATACAGTTGTCAAGCATACCGTTATTACATTGCCCAAAGCACACTCACAAGTAGCAGTGGTAAAATTATAGTAAATATACTGCACTAACAATCAATGTGAATATTATCAGCATAGCAACGTTAGTCATATTTCCTACAATAACGCCTGTTGCAAAGAACTCAGCTTGTATTTCTAACTACACACATTTAATGTGTCAGCGCGACAAACACCTGTATTCACAGTAGGCCTCTGACCTAGATAGTCACTAGCCGATCAATACAGAATACAATACGTATTCATTCGGTCGGGCAGAAAACAATCGTGTCTCGCTAACAATCATTTACGCGGCCGGCACTTTGTTAAGGACAGATTCTACGTAATTATATATGTACTTTTAGTCCAGAGTACGACATTTATAGAACATCGGTGCCACGCCGTGGCAAGCATTGTAGATGTAGAGACATCAATTCTATACAATCTTGAAATTGCGACCGCATTCGTTGACAGACGGCTGGCAACTGAAACCAAATGAGTTATTGCGTGAAGTTTCGAATCCTCCTCGACCCCTGATCATCTCAGGTTCCACTGAGAATCCCACCTCCCCGTGATATCTATGTGAAGTGATGTCCTACGTGACTGCCAACATCACGTCCACCCTCCAGACCTTTCTTTCTTGAATAGTCTAGAAATCTCTCCAAAAGATGGAAACAGCCGGGGTTTCCCCAGGCTACTTTAAGATCAGCCGTGTGCTCCCTCGTTTAGTTACTCTGTAAAGGATTTTCCGCCGAGTGAAGACATTTAACCTCGGTGGTTTTGTCACACAGGCCAAGGCAAAGACATGGGACGAGTTCTGCATGCAGATGTGCTCCGAACGATCTGACGACATTCTGGCGGCTCCATAAGAGCATGAACGGTGCTGCACAACGTAGGGATATTCCAGATTTTCAAGGCACAGACCTCACTTGGGAAAAGTCGGATGCGGAAAAGATAATGCCTTTCTTGCACGCTACATAGAGCAGACTGACCATAAAGACGAGCCCGCCAGACAGAGGACCACAACGACACTAGCTCAATTGTGCGAGGGGGTCGGGACAGACGAATAATGCATAATCACAGCTGAGACAATACGTTCAATACTAAAGAAATCATCTAACACCGCCCCAGGCCCAGAAGGCATGCGATATGGCGATTCACTGGTGATGTCAGATGATGACATGGAAGAACAGGCAAGCGAATTCAACATCTGTATCCATGCGGTTCAGATCAAAGAAGAATGGCTACACAGCTACTTGATGCCGCTGCCAAAACTGAACAAAGACCATTCGAAGATAAGCGGCTACAGAATCATTACGATGCAGAGCACTGCTGGAAAACCACTGGAGAAAATTGTAGTACACAGACTTGCTTGTGACTTGGAACAACTCAGCTGCTTCCCGCCCACACTTGCAAGATACAGACGTAACAAAGAGTCAGGCTGAATTCGGCAGTCTTTGCTCAAGATGTTTACAGAGGATTTCAGGTCAGAGAAGAGACAAGTGCGGCCGCCATAAGCTTAGAGGACGCATATAACAGAGTATCCTTCGAGCACATAATGCAACCCGTCCTCAGACTAAAATTTTACACCCACCTTGTACGATGGATAGTTGCAGACCTGCTTCAAAGGAAGATGGTGCTAAGATGTTGGAGTTAGTCTTAAGAGCTGATAACGATACATCCAGGATTGCCTCAGGGTTCAACACTGTCACCAGTACTATTCAACGTGTATACGATGCCGATAACTGAGCAACAGTTTGACAGGAGGGGTAGGACTCTGTCATTTGTTGACGACATTCTCGTGTATAGACAGGGTCGAGACAGACAGGCGGTTGTCAATTATATGCAGGGCAAACTAGATCGTATTTCCTCATGGTGCACTTATGCCAGTGCCCTTGTCAACCCTGCAAAGGCATCGATTACATGGTTCTCCCTAACAACAATATTGTGAACACAGACCTACCGACAGTGAGAATGGATGGGAGCATTTTGAGTAGAACCCAGTCGATGACATATCTTGGCATGAGGCTTGATCGCAGTCAGTCTTTCAGGGATCATGTCAATTGTGTCATAACGAAGGCTCAAAAAGGTTTGTCAGCAATGAGAGTCATGACGACTGCTAATATCACGCAAAGACTGTTAATACTTCTGATCCAAGCACTGGTGCTTTCATCCATCGAATATGCCCTGCCCATCCTCACTATCAGCCCTACACAGATTGGAAGACTTGAAAAGGTACAAAACGAAGCCATGCACATCATTTTGGGCCGCACGAGACACCAGCTGTATAGCAATGAGATACCTCCTTGACTTCCCGACAATGAACCACAGGATGACGATCTGGAGAGCTCACGCATACTTAAAAATAAGTGCAGATGAGCAGCCCCCTCTGCATGACGCTATATTCAGAGAAAAGGGTGACAGGCTAAAGAGGGGCTATTCATGGATAGGTCGGGCGGAAGATTTCGTCACACAGGTCTGCAGTCTTACCTGTATCAACCCCGGCAAGGAATGGGTGCCAGTGCCTCCAGCTTTTAAGTGCACTTTCTCCTGCATTATCACACTCGACAGACGGTGCAGAGAGCAGAACCCTGCCGCTGTCAATGCAGAGGTCAACGTGCTCATCTATGAACACTTAGATAGCCCCGAAGTGCTTATATATACTGAAGGATCTTTTGTAAAGCAGCAGAGAAGTGCATGGGCATTTACAGCCCGTTCAGCGGGCCGAACCGTTAAAAAATGCAGTGGTACACCCTATGACCACAAGCAGCATGACAATGGAGGCGATGGCAGTAGCACAAGCTTTCATATGGCTAGAATCACAGCATTATACCAACGTGTGTGTACTAAGTGATTCAATGAGCCTGATTCTGAAGGTCGAAGCTGGATCTGTACGTGAGTTGCTGCGAAAGTCTGTTGTCCTTAAAGTAATCTTCATCCCGGGATTCGCATGAGTTGAGGGAAATGAACGAACTGATAAACCGAGTGGCTCTGCACCCTCTGCAGATGGCTAGCCCATGGATCGTACCGATGTTATTAACGTGCTTAAAGATATGCCGAGAAAAGCGGATTTTGACGTCAGTGAACCTACATCGCTTCTAGGATGAAAGACTTGGGAGTAAGATTTGGCACGGCCATACACAAGAGGTACATCAGGAAAACGAGGTGCTTCGTCAACCAACACAGAACTGGCACTATTAACCACAGAACGCCGACGCATATTCTGGGTTGGGGGGGGGGGGGGAGGCGAGGATCTGGGCACCCATGGACATGTCCGGAGTGTATTAAAGATACCCCAACTGATAAGTGAAAGTAAAGATGCCGGTATGTACAAATTCCATTCCTCTGATTACTCCTGAGCAAGTTTCCTCAAGATACTAATAAGGGACCCGTTCGAAACTGCGTGAAACGGTGAACTATAGATATGGCGAGACTGGAAAAGATTGAATACCTCTTCCATAAGCTTACCTCGGAATTGTGATCCATTATCTGTTAGAATTCTAAGTGGAAATCCCAATCGAGTAAAAGTACCAAGTAATGCTTCGGCGAGGTGCTTAGAATCACTTGAATGCAAGGACACAGCCTTAGTCCACAAGGAGCAGGTTCCACAAGCGTGAGTATAAATCAATTCCTTCTCTTCGTTCTGTTGAGAGGTCCGATAATGTCTACAGCCACCTTTTCAACGTGTGTTTCGGTGAATGGCATTTTACCCAATGTTTCTGGTGCTGCCCAGTGCTTTGGAGAGTCCTTCTGGCAATGTGGGCGTGATTTAACAAACCGAAGGATGTCAGCATTCATACCTGGCCAAAAGTAATGAGTAAAACTCCTCTGAGTGGTAGCATTGGTTCCCATATGAATATATGGTGAATTTTCTATTCACCAGAATAGTGGATCAGCTCCGTGTTCCTATCTTGACCATGCCATGTGGCCAAGCCATCCTGATATTTGCTTCTCGGTCTTCCCCTTGGTCTCTTCCCTTCGATCTTGCCAGTTGTCACAAAGTTCTCCAAGTCAATTTCTCTAATAACATGCCCAGAAAACTTAGATTGTCTACGTCTAATGTCTCTAATCAGTTTAGATCTTCATTTGTTTCTTGAAAGACTTATTGGTTTTTCTGTCTGTCAATGGTATTCTTTGCATTTTCCTCAGAAACCACATTTCCACGGCCATCAGCTGTTTTTCGGCTTAATTGTTTATTGTCCACGCTTCACATCCATACAAAAGTATAGGTTCTATGTAGCACTTCAACGCTCTTTTTCTCGTTTCAATTGATATCTTTTTATTGGTCAGTATGCTTTTCATCTTGCAAAAGGCTACCTTCGCAATGGTGATTCTTGTTCTAACCTCTTCAAAGGATCTCCCATCAGATGTTATGACTATGACGAGATAACTATCGATTCACTTGCTTAAGAATATGCCCATTTACTTGTATATCACATTGTAGAATTTCCTTCTTCCCAGTGATGACCAAAATCTGTGTCTTCTTAATATTCAGTTCTAACCCTAGTTTTTCACTATGTGCAACAGCCGCAACTACTATTGTTCATTGTCTGCAATCAAGACTGTATCATCTGCATATCTAATGTTATTGATATATCATCTTCAATGTTGATTCCTTCCATATCCTCTATATTCTGAAATCTTCACCCCGGGGAAAAAAATCCCTATATTGTGGGTAAAATCTAGTGGGTTCAAATACTAATACAAAACTCTCGATGCAAGAGGTTCCCTTAGATTAACAAAATTTCTGCGATGCGCAACAAGTGTGATCAAATCCCCTGGGTTCGAATCCCAATATAGTCCCCACAGAATTTGAGGTGGTCAGGGTGAATGTAATGAAAATCAACAAGATGCACACCCCCAACGAAGGGTGATAGATCAAGTATAGTGATTCTAATAGTGTGGTTCCACCATTGTGAAGTGGTGCAGTTTGATATTGACTCTGGAGATCTAGGGTAATCCCGGATATAGACAAGTGTCCACACTAAAAGTTTTGCCTCTCTGAAGAGAACCAGGAGTGGCTCTGAAACCCCTAAGTGAGAAACTAGACTGACATGGTCAAGTCCTACACTGATAATTGACACTGTTCTGTTAAGCTGAATTACTTTGTATTGTTGTTTATTGTTTACCCCAGCGGTAAACTTACAGATACTCAATATAAATACACAAGCACAAAACTGGAATCTTTTATCTTTAGTGAAAGCTGCGACAAAATTATCTAAATACATTCTTGGTAGAAAATCCTTGTACTAACAGATAAAATACTACTCAAATTCTTTAAGGAAGGTTATCCTACAAATTCAAGAATCCACAGATGGTGCCTCCTTTTACAAGATTTCGACTTCAGTCTCTCACATAACTGGCAGAGATAATAATTTAGCAAACCTATTATTATATTAACTTAATTATACATAATATTAACTAAATTATTATATTAACTAACTCGTGTTTAGTCATTACAATGTTTTATACTTTAGAAATAGAATGATCCTTGAGACTGCCAACCAGAAATCGACAAACGACACCAAACTTCAGTCATTTTGACAAGAGACTGCGTAATGATCAAGACAATGTATAGACAACTGATTATGATAGATGATTGACATAACGGATTATAGAACCTGATTACAACAGCTGATCGACATAACAGATTACAGACACCTGATTATGACAGTTGATTGATATAACAGATTACAACAACTGATTATGATAGTTAAAACAACGACTGACATAACGGATTACATACACCAGAATATAAAAGTAAACAACAAATCACATAGTGGAACAGAGATATCGGACTACAACAGTTAAATAATGATTGACATAAGGGATTACAAATACTTAATTATAGCAGGTAAAGCATGATTGACATAACGCATAACAGACAAAGTAGTTTACAGTATTGACAAAAACATAGAATTTATTTATTTGGTTGTTTCGGGATTTGGGATTTAAATATTGAGCACAACCCACTACTGGCAACGCTGATCGTATTCTGGTATGAACCTAAGGCCTATGCACGTCTTGTCTTTCAACATCCATGGTAGAGGTAACTTGTTAACACTGTTCTCACGGCAAGGTGACAATTTGGTTATTTAAAAACATCAAAACGGCTGCTTTATCAGGGTTCATAGTCAAAAGAATATACCCTTTCCACCAAACTAACGATTGATTGATTGATTGATTTAGGAACCGACATCACAGCATTTGGGGCATTATCATAAGCGCACCGTCCCCACCCTCAGCAGCCAGCGAAGAGTTCCAACTCTAATAGTACCAGTAGCAATCTGATTATATGTCCGTCTCGCCTTTCCTCTGAGCATCAACGTCGGCGAGATCCCCTCCTCACACCTCGCTGTCGCATTCTTGCCAGACCATGATGATCCATTTGCCGAGGTGTACACGTGCTCCCACAAGGCCGCAACCAAGTCTTGCTTATCATGCATCTAACAATTGTAAATGCATACGTTAAATAAATACTACTGTACGAGTTATATATCATATTTTTTTTTGGGTGCATATCCTATTTAGAGGATATCGCTGTTAACACCAGCTGTTGTTGATGTATTGGTAAGTTTTACGTTCAGTAGTTTGCCATTGCTTTCTGAACGACCAGCTCTCATATCAACACGTTAAAACCCGTGCGACACGGTCTGCTGCAAAATCGGTTGCCGCTGTGTTTCGAACACGTGGTTAGTGTCTCATGAATTGCGTTCGAAAGCCTTTATGCCACGGAGAACGGCTCTTCATATCATATCATATGAAGTGAAATAATGAATAATACTTCGTATTATAATAATACTTTACATTTCAGCTTAAGCAATCCATTCAGTTGTTTCAGAGATGGTTGTGTGAACCGTGGGTGCAGGTGGTGGATGAAGTTGAAGAGCAGCCGACAGATAGTTGTAGGTAATGGTCTCCAGCTTCACGGCGGTAGGCAGAGGATCTCCTTTTTTGGGAGACAATGGCTACGGTCATCGACCAGTATGGTCACTGCTAGGAAGGAAAGCAATGGCAAACTATCTTCTTTACAGATGCCAAGAATATTATGTACTGCAGTCTTATCGATAATCAGAGAAACGGCGTAAATGGGTTGTCAAAGACTTGAGAGGAAGCTCTAAGCTCTGAGAGAGCTAAAACAGAGCTTATTAGGGGACAGGTGACGTAATAGAACAGGAGACCGGACAGGAGAGACACCAACGCTATAAATAGCTAATGAAAGTAGAACATTATATACAACTATCAGAAAGAGACAATAGCACACTTTAATACTGTGATGAGAAAAGAAGTGTGGGAAAGCATTGTGATGACTGGAAAGATCAGTGGAAAAAGACATATTGGCAGACCAAGAGAGATGATGCCAACTGCACTTATGGTGACATTGAGAAATATTATCAGCAGAGTTGATCCTGAACAGAGACCAAGATCTGAGATGATACAAGAACATCTATGGCAGTTGGCAAGGCACATGAAGATGCTGCCGTTTTGTATGTTTTTTTAGACTGCCAGAGTGAGTAAAAGAAGCACCACATGCATCACACTTGAAAGCCTTATCTCCTGTATGCATTCTCTTATGTTTCTTCAGATTGCCAGCTTGAGTAAAATAAGCACCACAATCATCACACTTGTAAGGTTTATCTCCTGTATGTGTTCTCAGGTGGTGCATAACACTGCTAGAGTGAGTAAAAGAAGCACCACAATCATCACACTTGTAAGGTTTATCTCCTGTATGTGTTCTCAGGTGGTGCATAACACTGCTAGAGTGAGTAAAAGAAGCACCACAATCATCACACTTGAAAGGTTTCCCTCCTGTATGCGATCTCTTATGTTTCTTCAGATGGCGAGCCTGAGTAAAAGAAGCATCACAAACATCACACTTGTAAGGTTTATCTCCTGTATGTGTTCTCTTGTGAGTCTTCAGATTGTCAGCTACAGTAAAAGAAGCATCACAAACATCACACTTGTAAGGTTTCTCTCCTGTATGCGTTCTCTTGTGAGTCTTCAGATTGCCAGCTTGAGTAAATGAAGCACAACAGTCATCACACTTGTAAGGTTTATCTCCTGTATGTGTTCTCTTATGTTCCATCAGACTGCCAGCCTGAGTAAAAGAAGCATCACAATCATCACACTTGTACGGTTTATCACCTGTATGTGTTCTCTTGTGAGTCTTCAGATTGCCAGCTTGAGTAAAAGAAGCACAACAGTCATCACACTTGTAAGGTTTCTCTCCTGTATGTGTTCTCTTGTGAGTCTTCAGATTGCCAGCTGTAGTAAAAGAAGCATCACAAACATCACACTTGTAAGGTTTATCTCCTGTATGTGCTCTCTTATGTGTCTTCAGATTGCCAGCTATAGTAAAAGAAGCATCACAAACATCACACTTGTAAGGTTTATCTCCTGTATGTGTTCTCTTATGTGTCTTCAGACTGCCAGCTTGAGTAAAAGATGCACCACAAACATCACACTTGTAAGGTTTCTCTCCTGTATGTGTTCTCTTATGTCTCTTCAGATGGCCAGCCATAGTAAATGAAACACCACAATGATCACACTTGTAGGGTTTATCTCCTGTATGTGATCTCATGTGGTACTTCAAACTGAGAAAATTATTAAAAGAAGCACCACAATCATCACACTTGTAAGGTTTCTCTTCTGTATGTGTTCTCTTATGTGTCTTCAGACTGCTAGCTAGACTAAAAGAAGCACCACAAACATTACACTTGTACGGTTTCTCTCCTGTGTGTGTTCTCTTGTGGTATTTCAAACTGATAGCGCGAGTAAAAGAAACACCACAAACACCACACTTGTAAGGTTTCTCTCCTGTATGTTTTCTCTTGTGATTCATATTCTTTTGGCACTCTAGATGGACATCTTGAAACAAAATACCACCCCCTTCATTACATTTGTTTGGCATCCCTTCAGTATGTGTTCTCTTATATCCGACTACACAAACATTTGGACTAGAAACATCAGACATGTCTCCTGTGTGAGTTCTTTGAGAGATATGACTAACATAATCAAAAATGTCATCAAGAGACTAGGCAAAGCTCTGTGCATGTTTTTCTTGCGTTTCCTTATTTTGCTGCTGACAATTCTCAATAGCCAGAGATAGTTTATTGTTTGTATCAATCAAAGATATATTTTCTGACATCTGACAACAGCTGTCATGTTTTACTAATGGCTTACAACTGTTCTCAACCATTCTTGATTCTGAGTTGCTCCCCTGTCTTTTCTTGAATGATGCTACCCCCCAGCTATGTCTAACATTTTACTGAAGCTGTGACTCCTGTCCTCACACAGAACATCTGATAGTTCTTGTTTCACAACCTTCATGTCTATGCTGTCATATGTCCACTTTTGTGTATGCTCTTGAATGGAGTGGTAAGGACTCCACGGAGACCAAGAGGATATATCTGAAACACACCAAAGTAAATAAGTAATAGTCTCATGAACATACCAGGTATTGTCTATCAACATATAAACAATCAAGCAGGCACACATTTCAGCTACAGACAATCAATTTCAAGTGAATGAAAGATGGAGAAAAAGAATGATTAATGTTCTCATGTATGATCTATGCTGATATATGATCTAATCTGATGTATGATGTAAGTTCGTGATGATAAAAGCTGATGTATGATCTCAGCTAATGTACGATCCAGATTGTCTTAAGATCTCAGCTGATGTATTATCTAAGTTCATGATGATAAAAGCTGATCTATGATCTAAGCTGACATATGAGTTCAGCTGATGGTTGATCTAGGCTGATGTGTGATCTATCCATCCATCCATCATGTGCCATGCCGGTAAGCGTGGGCGGTCATGTTCTGCCATCTCACTCGATCACCAGAATCGTGGATCAGCTGTTTTTCTGTCTCGACCATGCCACAAGGCCAAGCCATCCAGGTACTTGTTTCTAGGTCTTCCCTTTGGTCTGTTCCCCTCGTTCTTACCAGTTGTCACCAAGTTCTCCAATTCATTTCTTCTCATAACATGCCCAAAAAATTGTGACTGTCTACATCTAATGTTTCTAATCAGTTTACGATGTTCATTTGTTTCTTGAAGAACTTGTTCATTGGTCTTTCTGGATGTCCATAGTATTCTTTGCATTTTCCTCAGAAACCACATTTCTACAGCCATCAGATGTTTTTCAGCCTGACTGCTCATTGTCCAAGCTTCGCATCCATATAAAAGTACAGGTTCTATGTAGCATCTCAACACTTTTTCTCATTTCAATTGACATCTTTTTATTGGTCAGTATGTTTTTCATCTTGCTAAAGGCAACTTTTGCCATGGCGATTCTTGTTCTAATCTCTTCAAGGCATCTCCCATCAAATGTTATTACTGTTCCGAGATAATTGTACCTATTCACTTGTTGAAGAATATTCCCATTTACTTGTATATTACAATGTGGTATTTCGTTCTTCCTAGTGACGACCATAATCTGTGTCTTTTTACAATTTAATTCTAACCCTAGTTGTTCACTGTGTGTAACAACCGCATCTACTAAATTTTGCAAGTCCTGTTCATTGTCTGCAATCAAGACTGTATCATCTATACTGTGTGATCTATACTCATGATGATATAAGCTGATCTATGATCTAAGCTAATGTGTGATCTAGGGTGATGTATGATCTCAGCTGAAGTATAATCTAAGCTAATGTATGATCCAGGCTAATCTATGATCCACACTAATGTATGATCTAATCTGATGTATGATCTAAAATGATGTATGTTCTTAGCTGATACAAGATATAAGTTAATGATGATATAAGCTGATGTATAATCTAATCTGATGTGATCTAGGCTGATGTATGATCTAAGCTGCTGCACAATCTAGGCTAATGTATCTAAGTTAGATCATACATCAGCTATATCATCATAAACTTGGATCACACCTGAACTAATATCACCCTCCAGCCTAGATAAAACATTAACTTAGATCATACATCAGCTTATATCATCATGAACTTAGATGATACATCAGCCTAGATGATACATCAGCTTATATCATCATGAACTTAGATCATACATCAGCCTAGATCATACATAGACTTAGATCATACCTGATGAATGATCTAAGTTCATGATGATTAAGCTGATGTATTATCTAAGTTCATGATGTATGATCTAAGTTCAAGTATGATCTCAGCTAACGTATGATCTAGGTTTAGGGATAATCTAAGCTGATGTATGATATAAGTTCATGATGATATAAACTAATGTACGTTCAAAGTTCTATGATCTCAGCTGATGAATGTTCTAAGTTCAGGTATGATCGCAGCTGATGTAGGACCTTAGTTCAGGTATAGTCTAGGCTGATGGGTGATCTAGGCTGATATATGATCTGGGCTGGTGTGTGATCTAAGTTCATAATGATCTAAGCTGATGTTTGATCAAAGCCGATGTATGATCTAAGAGAGGTGTATTGACTGTGTAAGTGTGAATTAACAGATGAACAGGTACTGCACGTTTAATTTATTACTCATATTTTTCACTTAAGTCTATTTTACATTCTGTTACCTCTAAACAATTTATAACAACAAGCAATATTGATATTTCATTGTAGCCCCAATCAAGAGTATTAATCTCCTGCCTGAAACTAACATTTATGGTGCAACTTGAGGAGACATATTTTAAAAAAACTACCTAAGGTGGCACTTCAGAAAACAAAAACTTCAAATATAATGTCAATTAAAAAAAAAAAAAAAGAATGTGGGGTTGCATGACAAAGAAAAATAACTTTTAAGTGGGATGTCTAAAAATATAACTTCCTCATTGTAACTCAAATTTGGTATGTTTCAATGCAGCTCAGTGTTTCTGTTCCTCATTGTAACTCAGAGTTCTTGGTCCACATATATGCTACATTAAACTGAACTCCATGGGGTGTTCACATTTCCATTAGTTTAGCAGAAACACCAGTTATTTAGACTAAACTGTTTGAAGACAAGGTTATGAAACCACAGCTCATTTGCTGATGCTCACTGACTAGACTTGTACTTTCATCATTATCATGTGCCTTGCCGGCTGGTGTGGGTAATTCTTATCTCTCCACAGATCTTGGTCCCTGGTGCTGAGAATCAGATCTGCTGATGATATCCCACCATGCCATTGTCTCAGTCCATCCAGCATGCCACTGTCTCAGTCCATCCAGCATGTCACTGTCTCAGTCCATCCAGCATACAATCATCAGTGTTTTCCAATGTCCCTCTTCTCACTACACGACCACAGAATGTTTGTCTCCTTCTTATAGTTGTATATAATGTTCTAGTGGCATTAACCTTTACCAGGCAATCATTTTTAGTTATAGTTGTATATAATGTTCTAGTGACATTAACCTTTACCAGGCAATCATTGTTAGTTATAGTTGTATATAATGTTCTAGTGACATTAACCTTTACCAGGCAATCATTGTTAGTTATAGTTGTATATGTTCTAGTGACATTAACCTTTACCAGGCAATCATTGTTAGTTATAGTTGTATATAATGTTCTAGCGACATTAACCTTTACCAGGCAATCATTGTTAGTTATAGTTGTATATAATGTTCTAGTGGCATTAACCTTTACCAGGCAATCATTGTTAGTTATAGTTGTATATAATGTTCTAGTGACATTAACCTTTACCAGGCAATCATTGTTAGTTATAGTTATATATAATGTTCTAGTGACATTAACCTTTACCAGGCAATCATTGTTAGTTATAGTTGTATATAATGTTCTAGTGTCATTAACCTTTACCAGGCAATCATTGTTAGTTATAGTTGTATATAATGTTCTAGTGTCATTAACCTTTACCAGGCAATTATTGTTAGTTATAGTTGTATATAATGTTCTAGTGTCATTAACCTTTACCAGACAATCATTGTTAGTTACTCTCGAGGTCCAACATATTCACAACATTCATCTCATCATCCACATCTCTGCTGCTTCTAAGCTGTCCTGAATTTGTTTATTCATGTTTCATAATTCACTGCCATACATTAAGACAGGTTCTGTATAACATTTCAGGACTCTCTTTCTGACATTCAATATTAGTGACTTATTGCCTAAGATACTTTTCATTTTCTGAAATGGAGCTCACATTTATCAGCTTGGTTAAGTGTTTACTGTCTATCATTGTCAAGAAGCTGGATAGGCATAGATAGAAGTAGGACCAGGACGGAGTAAAGTAAAGGACAGAGAAAGGACATAATAAGGACCTTTACAATAGAATAGATAGAAAGAGACAGTATAAGGAGATAGAACTCCAAACGAGTGTTAGGACCAGACCTAGACAGGACACGCATGTGTCCTAGCTAGGACATGACTAGGACATACCGGGATTAACTCCCGACATAGGACAGAGTACGGTAATCACGGGGACTACCCGTAAACAGACTGAACTCTAGTACAGCTGTAGGCTACGAGGACTGGACCACTAAACTACATGGCAAGTAAACCAGCACGCCATGCGGCTGCAGCACGAGAACAGGGGACGAGTAGCTGGACTGGACCTGTGAATTCAGGAGACCGGGAAGGAAAGTCAAAGTGACAGGACCTCTGTGTTTACCCTCGCCAGTTGTGTAGTTTAGAGAGGGCATAGTTATACTTAGCTAACATAGAGAATGTATTTGAGTGTTGAATACCAGTTGCGTATGCTCGTAAGACGAGCCCTATAATATATATAGAATAAAGCGTGATTCTTCTTCGACCATTCACACAAAGACGTGTTTGTAATTATGAGGTGTGAATGAAGAAACCAGCGTGCTTGGATGAATTCAGGTTGTTGACAAGCGGTTCAAAATGGTGTCAGAAGTGGGATTTGAACCTACTCAAGTTTATATGTGTCGAAATGGTGTCAGAAGTGGGATTTGAACCCACGCCCACAATGTGACACATGTGCTTCTGTGGTTTCTGTGTGTTGTTGCCACTATTCCATTACAGGTATAGCCACATTTTTAAGTTTCCTAGGTCGGCAAGGCAGTCACAAATTATGCTAACGCATCTATTCGTGACGGCATAAACCAACCTACGACGCTTAAAAAACAACATTCAGTAAATTATAAACATACACCAATGTTTCTGATTTAAACATACATTAAATTTAACTAAACACACAAACAACCAGATATACTAACAGATAAAAATGCAGACAACAATTAAAAGGAAGGGGGGATAACTCATGAACAGGGTACATCACAGACGTACTAAAACTCTGATTATACATTGAAAGATTTAGCCACAAATGGAAGTTAGAAAGGTGAACATCAGCACACACAACAACATGTAATAGAGTTGGAAAAACATTACATGGGAGCATGAATTTATATTCATGCATTGTGTCGTAAAACGTACAATCTGTGCGGGGTGTCGGTGAATCGACATTGTGAAAAGCAGGTCTTATAGACAATGGCTTTGGTTCGTTACAGCTCTCATATATGTAATGTGAATGAGTATTCACTCTAGCCAACAGTACTGTTGTGCAACACTGATTACTAAGCCAGTGGATAAATACGATGATGTGACATCAGACGGTCAGAAGTTAGTGATTATACCCAGGACATGAGGACTTAACCCTACCAGCACTTGACAAAATTAGACCCAACTAATTTTTAAAGGTTACGACGAAAGATTGCGCCACACCCATGATGAGCTAAAGTTGGTGACGCAATACCGGGAGGGGGGGGGGGGGGGGGGGAAAGACATAGATAGAAGTCAGGACGGAGTAAAGTAAAGGACAGAGAAGGGTCATAATAAGGACCTTTACAATAGAATAGATAGAAAGAGACAGTATAAGGAGATAGAACTCCAAACGAGTGTTAGGACCAGACCTAGACAGGACACGCATGTGTCATAGCTAGGACATGACGAGGACATACCGGGATTAATTCCCGACATAGGACAGAGTACGGTAATCACGGGGACTACCCGTAAACAGACTGAACTCTAGTACAGCTGTAGGCTACGAGGACTGGACTACTAAACTACGTGACAAGCGACCCAGCACGCCATGCGGCTGCAGCACGAGAACAGGGGACGAGTAGCTGGACTGGACCTGTGAATTCAGGAGACTGGGACGGACAGTCAGAGTGACAGGACCTCTGTGTTTACCCTCGCCAGTTGTGTAGTTTAGAGAGGGCATAGTTATACTTAGCTAACATAGAGAATGTATTTGAGTGTTGAATGCCAGTTGCGTATGCTCGTAAGACGAGCCCTATAATATATATAGAATAAAGCGTGATTCTTCTTCGACCATTCACACAAAGACGTGTTTGTAATTATGAGGTGTGAATGAAGGAACCAGTGTGCTTGTATGAATTCAGGTTGTTGACAATCATTATTTCTTGGGTTGGTGTTGTTTTCTTATTTGAGATAAGCATTGTTTCTATTACCTTGATGATCAAGAAAAGTCCTTTTAGTGCTATCTCTATAAGATCTGGAGTACGACAAGGTTGTGTTCTGTCCCCTCTCTTGTTCATAACATACATAGACAACATATGTAAAGAAACCAGCCAAACAGAGACCGCAAGAATACCACATGATGAGAACACAGAAGAAGAACCATCTGCAAATCTAACCATTAGAGAAGTCCTGTTTGCGGACAACCAAGCACTAATAGCGAAATCAGAAGCTGAATTACAAGACCACATGAATAGTCTAAACGAAATGTGTAGGGAACATAACATTAAAATTAGCACAAGCAAAACAGAGGTAATGACTATAACTAAAGAAGAACAAACAACAATTCACCTAAACGAACATCCCTTGAAACAAGTAAAGAGTTTCAAGTACCTAGGAAGTATAATATCATCAAATGGCAGATCAGAGGACGAGATCGAAAATAGGTGCAATAAGGCAAATCAACTCACTAGACAAATGGCACCAATACTAAAGAATAGGTACTACACTTTCAGTTACCGAACGTTGCCGGTGATGTTTTTAACGGCGATATTTGTTTCCCTGTTCTTGTTCCCCGATATTAAGGTTATATAGAGTACTCGTGACCTTAAATTCCCCGATTATTTCAAGATCGCATTAAAACAGAAACCGACTATTGAGTATTGCTTTTATTTTCATTGTCTACAAATCTATACATCGTGGTTTCTCAAATTATTCTTCTAACGGGGATAACGAGACTGTCTTTTTAATACGTAAGTTTACTCGTAAATTTTCTTTTATATAGACGTTGCCACTTGATTTAGTATGAATAATTAAACTGAGCATCTATTCTTACGCGTACTGTGAAATTTTCAAATATTTAAGTTGGCGGGGTCATCCCAAACAGGAATTATTAAGATTGTATGCTATGATGCCGTCATGTGAAATTTCAATGGTGGGAATATAGCGGTTTTCCGTGTCATAATACAGCGGTCAGTCAGGTCTTAGTCAGATATGACTGAGCTACCGTATAACAGTAGACGGTACTACCTGGTTTCTGTTAGCGCCGAACGTTGGGCGGCGCTTACCAAACCCGACACCCCACATTGTGCCAACGGCTTCGGGCGGAAGAGCGCAATTGGGAGGGTACAAGCCTTACCCTGGTGCGAGGAAATGCAAGCTAAAGACAAAATTGTCATTGCAGGGCAGACCAGGCCCTAAGCATTGGTTGGCGACTGGTCTAGGATCGAAGCTCCAACAGGTGGACAGTTAGAGCATTGCTTTGCTGATCCGGCAGCTTCTACAGCTTGTCTTGTTCCAGATGTAGGGGTGTTACCTTTCCTCTGGACTGAACTAGGCAGGCCGAGAGAGGGATCATGCTGCATGGGCAACACATGATCTCTATATTTTAGCCCAGGCACCTTGCCGTCTTGACAGACGATAGTTTGTGCTTTAAAAAGGCATAATAACTTTTAACTATGGCGGTAGCGAGTGTGACTGATAAGGCCAATTTGCGCTGTAAATGTCCGTTCACAGTGGGTGCATGTGAACACGTGGTCATTTCCACCATCATACATCTCAAACGCTTGGTGTGTGACTTTTCTGCAATAATTTTCTCCTTTGACTTTATTCCATTTCTGACATTTGCCCTCCATGCAACACGTTCAGCTTATATATATATATATATATATATATATATATATATATATATATATATATATATATATATATATATATATATATATATACACACATACGTATGAAAGTATACATATATACTACGTACATATACATATATACTATATATACATATATTTATATTTATATTGGGTGTGTATGTATATAACGCCAGTCTCTGTGGCCTAAAGGATTCTAACCGTATCGTGCTGGGGTTTGAACGTGTTGGTATGGAGCCAGTCGATTAGAAAGCAATGGCAAACTACTGAACGTAAAATTTGCCAAGACATCAACAACAGCAGTAAAATGCTGGTGTTGACAGTGATTTCCTGTAAATAGGATATGCAATATATATATATATATATATATATATATATATATATATATATATATATATATATATATATATATATATATATATATATGTCTTGTTCCAGAATACCATGGACAGATAGAAAAACCAATGACCAAGTATTACAAGAGACAAATGAAAATCGTAGATTGATTAGAGAAATTAGACGTAGACAGTCAAAATTTTTTGATCATGTTATGAGAAGAAATGGACTGGAGAACTTAGTGACAGCTGGCAAGATCGAAGGGAACAGACCAAGAGGAAGACCGAGAGGAAAATACCTGGATGGCTTGGCCACATGGCATGGACGAGACAGGAACACTGAGCTGATCCACGACTCTGGTGATCGAGTGAAATGGCAAATCATGACCGCCCACGCTTTCCGGCATGGCACATGATTGATTGATTGTTCCAGATGTATAGGTGTTACCTTTCCTCTGGAGTGAACTAGGCAGGCCGAGAGAGGGATCATGCTGCATGGGCAACACATGGTTTCTTTATTTTAGCCCAGGCTTTGTGCTATGGAGAGGCAATAACTCCATCCCTGGTCTTAATCGGTCTCGGAATCAAAGCGAGAGACCAAGCTAGCGGATGATGCCCTCAACGCCATAGAGGCCCTGCCAACTCTTGACCACCTGGACACACTTCCCACTATAACAGAAGTTAAGTGTGCTATAAATGAGCTTGCATCTGGCAAGGCTCCAGGTAAGGATAGGATTCCAATAGAGATGATCAGGAGTGGGCAAGACACACTCGCTCTACAGATCCACCAGCTAATAGAGCTATGCTGCGAGAAGGACAAGTCCAACAGGATTTCAAAGATTCAAACATCATAACGCTGTACAAGAACAAGGGAGATCGGAGCAACTGTAACAACTATAGGGGTATCTCACTTCTGTGTATTGTTGGGAAAATATTTGCCAGAATTGTCCTGTGCAGACTTCAAGTCCTGGGAGATCAAGTCTACCCCGAATCACAGTGCGGCTTCCGTCAGAACCGGTCTACCATTGATATGATATTCTCATTGCGACAGATGCAAGAAAAATGCCGGGAACAAAATCAGCCACTGTTTATTGCCTTCATCGACCTCACAAAGGCATTCGATTTGGTCAGTCGTGTGGGTCTGTTCAAAGCACTAAAGAAGATTGGCTGCCCACCAACTCTTCTGTCCATTGTGGAATCGTTCCACAAAGGCATGAAGGGCATAATCAAGTTTGATGGCTCAACTTCAGAAGAGTTTGAAATCAAGAGTGGAGTTAAGCAAGGTTGTGTACTATCCCCCACCCTCTTTGGGATATACTTTTCACTTCTACTGAAATATGCCTTTCGTGATCAGGATGACGGTATATACATTCACTCACGCTCAGATGGTGGCCTCTATAATGCTCAGAGATTGAAGGCTAAGACCAAAATTAGGAGGGTACTAATCAGAGAGTTGCTTTTTGCGGATGATGCAGCGATTACGACCCACGCTGAGGAATCTACTATCTGCATTCTCCAATGCTTGTTATGAATTTGATTTAACAATTAACAAAAAGAAGACACAGATTATGTCACAAGGTGCACATGGTGTACCATCAATCTTTATTGACGACGCCGAACTGGAGATAGTAGACCATTTTACATATCTAGGATCAGAGGTAAATAGCAAATTATCCCTCGATCAGGAAATCAACATCAGGATTGGCAAGGCAGCAACAACAATGAACATGTTAGCAAAAAGAGTCTGGTTAACAGGAAGCTTACTGCCAAAACAAAAGTCCTCGTCTACCAAGCCTGTGTCATTAGTACTCTTCTTTATGGCAGTGAAACCTGGACAACTTACTCGCGCCAAGAGAAAAGTTTAAACAGCTTTCATATGTGGTGTCTGCGAAGAATACTTGGTATTAAGTGGCAAGACAAAATCACAAATACTGAAGTATTGGAAAGATCAGGTTGTGTGACGGTGTATTCCATGCTCAGTCTTCGTAGACTTAGATGGATAGGACACGTTAGGAGGATGGATGATGGTAGAATACCAAAGGACATCTTTTTTGGTGAATTACAGACGGGTAGGAGATCTCAGGGTCGGCCTCTACTACGATACAAAGATGTGTGTAAGCGGGACATGGCTGATACAGGCATTGATAATGCACATTGGGAGCACGTCGCCGCTGAACGTGTTGCATGGAGGGCAACTATCAGAAATGGAATAAAGACAAAGGAGAAAATGATTGCAGATAAAGCACACACAGAGCGTGAGAGATGTAAGATGGTGCAAAATGGTGGAAATGACCATGTTTTCACATGCACCTACTGTGGGCAAACATATGCAGCAAGAATTGGCCTTACCAGCCACCGCCATGGATCGTAGTTATTAAGCCTTTTTGAAGCACAATGTACCAAACTATCGTCTGTCAAGACGGAAAGGTGCCAATGGAATATATATATATATATATATATATATATATATATATATATATATATATATATATATATATATATATATATATATATTTGTGTGTATCCCCCGGGACATTGCAGTCAACACCAGCATTTTTCAGCTGCTGTTGATGTACTAGGTAAGTGTTATGTTCAGTAGTTTGCCATTGCTTTCTGAACGACCGGCTCCCATACCAGCATGTTATAACACAATCCGTCACGGTCTGCTGCACAAATCGGTCGCAGCTGAGGTTTGAATGCCTGGTACCTGCCTCATGAACCACGTTTGCAAGTCTTTGGCCACGGAAACCGATATATATATATATATATATATATATATATATATATATATATATATATATATATATATATATATATATATATATATATATATATATATATATATATATATATATATATATATATATATATATATATATTATATATATATATATATATATATATTATATATATATATATATATATATATATATATATATATATATATATATATATATATATATATATATATATATATATATTATATATATATATATATATATATATATATATAGTTATATTGTCCATCCATGGAACAAGGAAACAGAACAGATGGTGTCACTATTTTATTAATATCATCTGATTTGAATCCATGAAAGATTTAATAATGTTAGTTGGGTTGCATATCCTTTACAGGATGTCACAGTCGTCACCAGAATATTTTGCTGTTGTGATCTCTTGGCAAGTTTATATTCAATAGTTTGTCATTGCTTTTTGAATGACCGGCCCCCTATACCATTAAAAAAAAAAAAACCAATGCAAGGCAGTCTGCTGCCAAATCGCCCACAGCTGTGTTTTGAACACGGGTATGCGGGGTTACGAACTGCGTCCATTACCTCTTTGCCAATGAGCTGGCTTTAATGATGTAGTTGATTAATAACAATTACTCAATTAATATAACTCAGAATAATATTTTTGTATACGCAGACTATCATTCTCCATGGCGAAGGGGTTACAGACACGATTCGTAATCTTGTATACCCTTGTTCAAAACACAGCAGTGCTGGTTTTTTTTTCGAAAAATGTATGGGTGCCAGTCATTCAGAAAGCAATGGCAAACTACTGACTATAATATTTGCCTAGGAGTCACAAACAGCCAAAAATGCTGCGGTTGACTGCTACGTCCAGTGAAGGACATGCAACTAAAAAATATGCAGACTAAATAACTCATGGGTTTGTTATTTACTTTTTCTAAAGTGCATGATTTGGCATTTTATAAAATTTGAAAGTCACCATAAATCCTAAGGCTTATTACATTATTCACAATTTTTATTATTGCATGACAGTCGTGGTGCATATTTTTGCATTTGCAAAAATTTGCCATATAATTAAAATGGCTTTAGGTGGAAGAAGGAGGAAGAAGAATGAGTAGGCGGAGGAGGGGTTGGAGTGGAGGAAGAGGCAGGAGGAAGAGAAAGTTTAAGGTTTTCATTTGAATTTTGCGTTCTAACCGTAGCTCTCAAAATAACAACCTGAGTTATCTCCCTTAGCGAGAAAAAAAAACAAGAGCAGTTATCTGCTCTTAGCTAATGTGTTTTGTGGTCACAATTTTCCAGATGGGATCCCAATATGTCAATGTTAAATAATAAACTGACATACAAAAATTAATATCTCAACTTATAATTCACCTACAGTCTTGAATAAGGTACTGTTGGATTTGTTTTTTCAAGAGGTATCCGACTATGCAGCTTATATAATTAAAAAGCAATTTAGAAAATGTTACTAAAGGACCTACTAAAGAACAAACATGTATCAATAACTACTAAGGCAGCACTCTACAACACAATCTTCCTACCAACTCTATGCTACCAATGCCAAACCTGGACAATGACAGAGAAAGAGAAAAGAAAAATCACAACAACAGAAATGAGGTTCCTGAGAAGAATACTTAACGTATCAAGAAGAGATAAGATCAGAAATGAAGAAATCAGGACTAAAGTGGGGGTTAAAGCAGCACTAGATTTTATTAGAATGCAGCAAGTCAAATGCTTTGGCCATGCAAGTAGGTTACAAGTCAACAGCATACCACAACAAGCAATGATGTACAGACCAGAGGGAAGCAGAGGAAGAGACCGACCACGTAAACGTTGGACGGAGGGAATAGCAGAGTCCATGGGAATATCGATATATGAAGCCCATAATTGGGCACTCTCACGATGTTTATACTTCACCTCAACACCGCAAGGTACAAGAGGAACATGATGAGATGAGATGAGATGAGTGCTATCTCTGTTACTACAATGTCCAAAAGATGTAGATCTGTTGTGTTTTCAGCTTTCAACCCTGTGTCATTTGCATAACATAAATTGTTTATATTATAATTTCCAACTCATATTCCTGGCCCCTCTTTGATCTCTCTCATTACTACCTTGCAATAGAAAAAAAAAAGAGATTAGATCTGGTGACAAAACACCTCCTTGTCTTACTGATAACTGCATTTGTTCACAAATTCCATCTTTACTTCCAATTTTAATTGCTACTGATTGTTTCCAGTAAATATATTTTATTATTCTAAGATCTTTCCCATCTGTATTAATATCTTCCAACATTCTGATCATTTCACCACTTTATCAAATGCCTTGGTATAATCTATAAAGCACAAGTTTATGCATTATTTCTAACTTTTCCTTCAATATATCCATACTGTACTTTTTTTAAAATGAAGATGTAGAGTAATCATCAGATAATAATAAGTGAGAATTTCTTCTTCAACTTAGAGAGATAGTGACTGAAACTTTTTCTTGTTCCGTTCATGCACTATATGAGAGATGAACTTCACTTCCTCTAGTCATTCAGAGTTTCCATGTGTGGTTATGTTTGGACAAGAACTATTATGATGCTGTTCTAGAGTATCACCTGTAGTCTTTTATAGATTATACTTTTCTGAGCAATCTCTCATAATCTCAATGTTCAGAGGAGACTTTGGCTCTGTGTATATATATTCATGTAGAAAGAATTAATAATGAGTTCATTTATAAATGTGTACCTTATAAATATGCTGTGAGGTTACATTACTATAAATTTATATTGGAGAGAAGAAATGACTAGATGGAGAAATGGCTCACCCTTGCTTATAGACACCAGATATTCTTGGTGCTAGAGCCTTGAAAAAACTAGAATGATTCCCCTCCATAGGGCAGAAGTGAGAGAGACATATCATATCAATATAAAGGGAGAAGGACTGCATCAGATGGTGAGATAGGGCCTGGCCTGACCAATTAGGACTAGCCTGCCCTTCGGTAATCATCTCTTCACCTTCCCTCTTTCTTTGTCTCTCTGTCTCTGTCTTTGTCGTGTTCTTTTATAATTTTTGTTTGTTCTTTTCCCCTCTATTGTCTCTGTGGATATGACAATATGTTGGTACATGTTTCTGCAGGGAATGGTAGTCTTTGTTTGGCTGATACTGGAGTATATTCCAGAATGCTGTATGTTATCAAGAGAGTCAGGGTCAATTATGACAGATGACTGGGATTCACCTTGTCACTGCTTCAAGAATTCCCCTTAAGCCTCATTAACTTCTCAATTTTCACAGCGACCTCAGCATGTGACAACTAGCTAACCACAATATTAGTATCTTTTTTTTTTTTTAAATTACTGATTGCCATGATAACCAAAGAAATACTTATTATATCAGATTTGACATTTTTAAGGTCCGGATCCTATGGACATTCTCCAGATATTTTGTAAAGATACCCTGGATATTCAAAATGGACATTTCTGTGATGAATTTTACACCTTTGGTATTCATGAAAGGTTCAACTTTAGTATCCGTGTGTTGTGATGGACTGTATAACTTTAGTAATCCGAGTGATTAATGAACTACTCAACATTAGTAGCCTGTGTGAAAAAAAAATGGACTTTCAACATTGGTCGTCCATGTACAATAATAAGGGACGTTTGTAACTAAGCCAGCCACGTTAGTAACATTTTCTAAATTGCTTTTTAATTATATAAGCTGCATATTTGGTTACCTCTTGAAAAAACAAATCCAACGATACCCTTTTCAAGTATGTAGGTCAATTATAAGCTGAGATATTAATGTTTGTGTGTCAGTTTATTATATAACAAAGGCAAAGAGAAAAAGGGTCAAAGTCCCCTTTGGAAAGTGACCAAAACTATTAAGCTAAGGGCAGATAACTGCTCTTGGTTTTTTTCTCGCTAAGGGGATAACTCGTGTTGTTATTTTGAGGGCCACCGTTAGAACGCAAAATTCAAATGAAAACCTTAAACTCCCTCTTCCTCCACTCCAACCCCTCCTCCGCCTACTCCTCCTCATTCTTCCTCCTCCTCCTGCCTCCTAAAGCCATTTTAATAATGTGGCAAATATTTGCAAATGCAAAATTAGTGCACCACGCCTATCATGTAATAATAAAAATTATGAATAATGTAATAAGCCTTAAGATATATGGTGACTTTCAACTTTTATAAAATGCCAAATCATGCACTTTAGAAAAAATAAATACAAAAACCATGAGTTATTTAGTCTGCATATGTTTTTAGTTATATTTTTTTAATTGCATGTCCTTCACTGGATGTAGCAGTCAGCCCCAGCATTTTTGGCTGTTCATGACTTCTAGGCAAATATTATGTTCAGTAGTTTGCCATTGCTTTCTGAATGACTGGCACCAATACCTTTCTCGAAAAAAAAAAAACACCCAGCACCGCTGTGTTTTGAACCCGGGTATACAGGATTATGAATCGTGTATGTAACCCCTTCACCACAGACAATAGTAGTCTGCATATTCAAAAATATTATTCTGAGTTATATTAATTGAGTAATTGTTATTAATCAACTACATTATTAAAGCCAGCTCATTGGCAAAGAGGTTAAGGATGCAGTTCGTAACCCTGCATACCCACGTTCGAAACACAGCTGTGGGCGATTTGGCAGCAGACTGCCTTGCATTGGTTTTTTATAAAATGGTATGGGGAAGCTGGTAATTCAGAAAGCAATGACAAACTATTGAATGTAAACTTGCCAGGAGATCACAACAGCAAAATATGCTGGTGTTGACTGTGACATCCTGTAAAGGATGTGCAACCCAATTAACATTATTAAATCTTTCACCGATTCAAATCATAAGATATTAATAAAATAGTGACGCCATCTGTTCTGTTTCCTTGTCCCATAGATATCAATAAATATGGTTTCTGTGGGCTTTATTGATAGTGTATTATAATTTACTTTAGAAGCTGGCTGCTGGGTTTAATATGAGCCCATTTCAATTATTTATATTAGGTCAGATCTTGCATTAATAAATCATTACATCAATCTATTTGATTTGCTTTGCCATCCCACAAAAATATTACAGTGCCAGTGTGTATAATAAGCAAGCCAACAATTTGTGCATACATTTACATTGAAAGCTGCATATTTTACTACCTATTTACAATTGTTAATTAGGTCAGAGTTAAAGAATAATAATGAAGTGTACATTTTTCTCACTTTTAAGAAGAGAATCAACAGTATATGGTGTGTATATATGTGTGAATGTGTGTCTTTATATATATATATATATATATATATATATATATATATATATATATATATATATATATATATATATATATATATATATATATATACTGGTCTCCATGGCCAAAGGTTTGCGAACGCGGTTCGTGAGCCGGGTTCCAGGCGTTCGAACCTCAGCTGCGACCGATTTGTGCAGCAGACTGTGTCACGTTTTATAACGTGCTGGTATGGGAGCTGGTCATCCAGAAAGCAATGGCAAACTACTGAACATAACACTTGCCTAGTACATCAATGGCAGCTGAAAAATGCTGGTGTTGACTGCAATGTCCCCTAAGGGATACGCAAAAAAAAATATATATATATATATATATATATATGCTGGTCTCCCTGGTGAAGAAGTTATAAAGATGCTGTTCGTAATCCCGTATACCCAGGTACAAAACACAGCTGCGTGAGATTCGGAAGCAGATCGCGTTGTGTTGGTTTCTTATGGAAAGGTATCTGAGCCGGTATGCAAAGAAAGAAAGAAACAAAAAAATATGGAACCTCAGTCAGCGTTGGCTGTTTGGCCTACGAGGAGTGAAGTACAATATCAAGTCACAAGCGAAACTGTTGGATGACTTCTGGGTAATTCCCACGACCTTCACATTCATGGTCAGCTCCCAGTCACCCCCGCCAAACATAGGACGGTAGGTAGGCACCACAGCCTTCCTTGTCTCTTGTTGCTGCCCAACCATCTGGCATACTGGGCAGCCATTTGGCATACTGGGCAGCCATTTGGCATACTGGGCAGCCATTTGGCATACTGGGCAGCCATTTGGCATACTGGGCAGCCATTTGGCATACTGGGCAGCCATTTGGCATACTGGGCAGCCATTTGGCATACTGGGCAGCCATTTGGCATACTGGGCAGCCATTTGGCATACTGGGCAGCCATTTGGCATACTGGGCAGCCATCTGGCATACTGGGCAGCCATTTGGCATACTGGGCAGCCATTTGGCATACTGGGCAGCTATCTGGCCTACTTGGCAGCCATTTGCACTCTATTTTCATCCTCTCCCTTGCAGATCTCCAGAACAACCATGTCTCTGCATTCCTTGGGAATTGCCTAGACGACATGAGAGCTCTGTCATGGTGCCCAAACCACCTTCTATCTGACTGGGTGTGCATCGTGACTTCCTTCAGTTGGAGTGATCTCTGGACATCTTCAACCGCGTAGACGACCTGCCATTTCCTTTCCATTATAAGCACAGGTTGTGAGGTGTTGACCGTTTCATGTGGACACTCGCACAGCATCATCACGAGTCTAGCTTTTCCAACTTTGAATTCTTCCATGATGGACAAGAACGGGAGAATGAGCTAACGTTGCTTACAGCATAGTGCAACCGTTGTGAGGCATGGTAGAGCTCCAAGCCACTTTCTTATGTTTTTGCTTATCTTCATCGTCTTCACTGTGCTCATGCCTATATTATATATCGGCAAAGGCCATAAGAGTTTTGGAATAAGCATGAATTGGAGCCACCGGATCTTGAATTTGCCTATCAGTCTGCTTTTCTTGATGGTACACAGACTGTTTTGCCTATCAGTCTGCTTTTCTTGATGGTACACAGACTGTTTTGCCTATCAGTCTGCTTTTCTTGATGGTACACAGACTGTTTTGCACTGCATCATGTATTTCTAATACTGTGTTCCTGTCCATTAGGGTTGCATCGTACACACAGCCGAGATTCCTTACTGGTTCCTCTAGCAAGGTGGTAATTGCCTGCCCGGCAACCATGAACCCGCTCTACCCTTCACGATTGACAGGCTTCTGGATTTCTTTGGCTTGAAGCTCATCTAGCAAATCAGTTCATCTAGTCTGTGGAGAATGCTGTCGGCATCACTCAGTGGCAGAATGTCCTGTTCCTCGCTGAATTTCAGGCCATGTGCGTAACAGGATGCTGCATCCAGAATCACATGCATGACCATGACGAATTATTATTAGCATTTTCAGTTTTGTCCACAACCCAACCCAAAACCGGAAATAATATTTGTGAATGGAAATCCAAGATACCGGCACCGCATATATCAACCGGACTGGCAAGCACACTTTTTAACATGAAAATCGTCCAATTTGAACTACTAAAGTTAAAGAGAATACAATATTAAAGATTATTAATAATTTATTTGCATACTTGTACTATTGTTTAATCACTTAAGGCGATGTGCGGCAGTAAAAACATAGATTTTTTGTCAATTTGGCTATTTTTGGAATAGTTCATTTTTAGACACCTTATCATGTCTTCAATCAGATTCGGTACTTGTTTTTGTTTAAAAACTGTTATTTTAACGCAATATTCATATTTTACTGAACCCACCCTAGGTGTCAAATTGTCTACTTATTGAACATTTTTATCAAATTTACGGTTCAAACCCTAGCAATGATATCTCGGGAAAGCTACATGCACGTGTCATATATCATTAGAAAGGTCATGATCTTCTGTAAATTTGTGAAACCCCAAGTTCAATCAATCAATCATGTGCCATGCCGGAAAGCGTGGGCGGTCATGATTCGCCATTTCACTCGATCACCAGAGTCGTGGATCAGCTCAGTGTTCCTGTCTCGTCCATGCCAGTTCATCTAATCGAAAACTTTTCTGTGTACAACAGTTTGTTTTGTATCTATAATCTTTTGGAAACTACCATATATGGAACACCCCATGAGATGGTAAGCAAAGCTCGTTCTCCGATGGCTGAAACTGATCACGTGGGTTTCCAAAATGGCGGCTTTGTGCTGAAAGTTTATTGTTGATGACAGATTTGTGAAGGCAGGACAGAAATACCACTGCAGGAAATCCTCCTCCAGAAACGTCAAGCATTCTTTGTCCACATAGTCAAAGAACATTTCGAGCCGAAATAGGCCTTATCAGCCATCTTAGAACTCACGGCTCCATACTTATCAACCCCACTGGATGAAATAAATGGTCATCATCATTCTTGATGGACAAGCAACATATTCAGCATTAGTTTGTGGGATGGGTGCAACAACATTCAACAATATTTGTGAAAATATGAACCTGCAAGGTCTTCATCAGAAAACATTTCACAACAAAGCGAGTAAACTATATTCAGAGATAGAAAATCTGGAGAACACCGTTTTCTCTCAAACCGTAAAGTATGTTAGACAGGCTCATGCACAACAGTCAGGCATAACTCTACATAACAATGATGTGCTAGATATTAGTGTCAGCTTTGATGGCACTTGGCTGACTAGAGGCCACACATCCCACATTGGAGTTGGCTGTGCAGTGGATGTTCTTACAGGACTTTGCATAGATGCCCATGTTGTCCACATATTGCCAGGTGTGTGAAACCACTGGTAAGACACTTTCCAGGGACAAACCAGATGAATTTACAGCATGGAAGGCAGAACAACGTCTAAACTGTGATAACAATTTCACAGGATCTGCTGGAATGATGGAGGTGGAGGCTGCAAGGGTGCTGTGGCAACGGTCTATGGCCCGTCATACACTTCGCTACACGTCAATACTTTCTGATGGTGACACCAAAACATTTGCGGAGCTTACCAAGATCAAACCATATGGGGATGACATTCAGATAGACAAAGAGGAGTGTATCAATCATGTCAGTAAATGCCTTGGAACAGCACTCTGCAATGTTGTTGCTGACTGCCGAAAGCAAGGTGTGACCCTAGGAGGACGCGGTAAAGGTCAGCTTACACAAAATGCCATCCGTAGGCTGACAATTTATTACAATAGAGCCATACGAAACAACACAAATGTAGAGTCCATGAGGAAAAGTGTTATGGCTTCACTACATCACTGTTTTTCAACAGACAAAAAGTCCACGTCATGAAATGTGCCCAAGTGGAGAGCAATCTTGGTGTTTTTTTTTTCAATCCGCCCTGGCTAAGCATCAGGTCCCAGGTCCTCATGACAAGATGTTACACGCATGGTTCAACCGTGACAAGTTTGAGAAATATCTGTTGACAATTTATAAAAGGCTGTCTGACATTAAACTACTTAGTAGATGTGTGTCAGGACAAACTCAGAATTCAAATGAGTGTTTACACAGCTTAATATGGGCTCGATGCACTAAAGACAACTTTGCCTCTCGCAAGCGCGTTCAGTTTGCAGTTGTAACTGCAGCAAGAGAGTTCAACTTTGGAGCTGCTGCTGCCCAAACACTGCCCAGTTTTATGGACTTTCTAAAGGCCTGCATATGCAGAGACTAGGAACATCAAAGATACAGAAGCAAGTAAGAAATAGTCTGAAGTACAAGAAGGACAAACAAACTAAAAGACGTGACACTGTACGAGCGGCCAAACTGAAGAGACAAGGTGAGCTGCATGCCCTGGAGAGAGGTCCTGCATATGCAGCAGGACTATTCTAAATGTCAGGTACAGTTGTAAACTGTTTTTCTGTGTAAAAAAAGTTATTAAAACATAAAAACAACTTTAATTATATTTTTTTTTTTTTAAATTCGTTTTTTTCATTTCTCATTTCGCCAGTTTTTTATGCTTGGGTACAATTTTTTAAAACAACTATTAGTTAGATTGAGAAACTGTGCACAGATATTCTTGAATGTATTACTTACATCATGAGTAGAGCAATCTTTAATATTAAGCTTTAGTTTTTGTGCAGCAGTAAAAAACAAAAACAAAGTCATGAAAAATGTCGTTAAATTTGTTAAATTATGAAGAAAACAAAATGCCAAGAGAAGCTTTGCTACACACCTTTGAGAACAAAGTTTTCAGACGCATCTTTGGAACCATTAGGGATACACAAAGTGGAGAGTGGAAAAGAAGAAGTAACAAAGACATTTATGATCTGTTTAAGTCCCCGCTAATCACTGGTATCATGAAGGCTAATAGACTGCAATGGCTGGGGCATATAGAAAGAATGGAAGATAATAGGGAAACAAAACTCGCTTACACTCAAGAAATATATGACCGTAGACCCTGAGGTAGATCAAGAAAATGGTGGAGAGATAATACACATACAGACCTACAAGCACTTGGAATCAGCGACTGGCAAGAGAAGGTCAACCAGAGAGACGAATGGAGATCTGCAGCAAAGAACCTCAATGGCTCAGAATGCTGAAGAAGAAGAAGAAGAAGAAGAAGAAGAAGAAGAAGAAGAAGAAGAAGAAGAAGAAGAAGAAGAAGAAGAAGAAGAAGAAGAAGAAGAAGTCTTCAGTATCAAACCCTATACCATAACAGAACACAGAAATTAAGTATTAATATTTTAGGGTTAGCATCGCCTTAAGAACTGATATCACTGCACTCAGGACATTCCCACACGTGCTCTACCTCCTCATTCAACAGCCAGCGAAGAGTCATACTACTAATCGTTCCCACCGCTATCTGATTAAATGTTCTCCTGGTCTTCCCTCTCAATTTTAAGATTCTTCCAGAACCCCTGCCGATCCTCCGCAATCTCATTCTTTCCACACATGGGTTCTCAATCTGTTCCGCCCCCTTCTCCACCTGGTCCCACAAGCGCATGACCACCCCCCCCCCCCCCTTGTCCATAGGCAAACTACCACCAAGCGCTGCATTCTCTGCTAGCCTATCAGCCTGTTCATTCCCCCATACCCCCGCAGGGCAAAATATCCATACAATTCTCACAATCTGTGACCTCTGAAGCAACATGAGCCATTCCACACGAAACATTCCTTTCTCCACTTTACTAAGCATACTCTTTCGGTCCGTAATGAATACAATGTGTGTTGCAGTAGTCTCCTCTAGCCACCGGAATGCTGCTTTTGCTGCCTCCACCTCCATTCTCATGCTGGAGGTCTTAGTCTCATACGCCAGACACTCCTTTTTCAAGACTCGTCCATTAGCCTTAGCAAAAGAAAAAAAACAACCACTACATCTGTTTCTCACCACTGACCCATCAATGTAGATGACTATGTCACCTTGATATGTCACACAAAGGAGATCTGCCCTGAGAGCAAAAATCCTGAAACATTCTTTGTTCAAGATCCCGACACTCATATGTGAATATCTCCACTAAGAATTGACAGCAGGCATCATCGAGGTACTGTTGGATTTGGTTTTTCAAAGTCTATCTATCTGTGGTATTCTCATTAGTAAATACCAAATTGGATAAGCATGATCAGTATACCTATTTAATATATATATATATAATAGGCAAGAGGCTATCATATACTAATCATACTAATAGAGGGTTCCATCGTGCCATTACCAGAAATGAAAACGCAAGTGATATATGGGGCCACCCTGCATTGATCCACCGTGTCCCCCAAATCGCTATCTACAGACCATGTATTCTTTCGACGTCATTCATTCATTCAAATATCGTGACAAGAACACATGTCATCCTGGGTTTTCCAGGAAAGGTTTGCCTAATATTCCGAGCACAGCGATTGGTTGAAATCATCATGACCTTTTATATAAATAAGAATATATTTCATACTTACCTTAATTAATTTTTTTTTGGTATTAGGGATAGAAAATAATTAATTATAATATATTTTTTAATTCTGCATAAAATTTTAAATATATCTGGAAAGTTTCATCACTGAACTTGCTTTAATTGTGGATGGAAACAACATTTTTTGCAAAAGATGTGTTTTTGTTCTTTGCGCATATCGATTGGACTGGCATGTATACTTTGTAACACTATTCTGGCACTGTTGATAGAATATAATCAATTATAGATGTATTTTTGAATTCTGCATACAATTTTAAATATATCTGGAAAGTTTCATCGCTACACTTGCTTTAATTGTGGATGAAAAGCAACATTTTCTGCGAAGACGTGCCTTTGTGAATGGAGAAACCCAAGGCCATGTGGCCATGGCGACTGCGCATATCAATCGGACTGGCATGGGCACTTTCACTTTTCAACACACAAAACGTGCAATTTGACCTACTAAAGTTAAAGTAAATACAATTTTAAAGATTAATAATAATTTATTTATATACTTGTACTATTCTACAATAACTACTAAGAAAGCACTTTACAACACACACAAAATCTTCCAACCAACTCTATGTTACCAATGCCAAACCTGGACAATGACTGAAAAAGATAAAAGAAAAATCACAACAGAAATGAGATTCCTAAGAAGAATACTCAATGTATCAAGAAGAGATAAGATCAGAAATTAAATCAGGACTAAAGTGGGGGTTAAAGCAGCACTAGATTTTATTAGAAGGCAGCAAGTCAAATGGTTTGGCCATGCAAGTAGATTACCAACTAACAGTATACCACAACAAGCAATTATGTACAGACCAGAGGGAAGCAGAGGAAGAGGCTGACCACGCACATGATGGACGCAGGGAATAACAGAGTCCATGGGAATATTGATACATGAAGCCCATAAGCGGGCACTCTCCCGCTGTTTATACTTCGACACCGCAAGGTACAAGAGGAACATGATGAGATGAGATGAGACTTGTACAATTTTTTAATAATGTAATATGACGGAACATATTTTTAAAGTCAGTTTTCATATGACCGTTTGAGACCATCTAGCACACACAGATCGCTGGTGACTGGTGGAGGTAATGGACACACTGGAGAGTTCCAAAACCGTATGAGGAGCATGAGAAATCGTAACTCGGTCACCTTCACAATAATGAATAATGTGAATATCTTCACTTACAACTGACATACAGGGCAGGCATCATTGAGGTACCATTAGATTTTGATTTTCAAGTCCTATCTACTGTGGTGGTATCATTAGTAAAAACTCAAATTTAAAATCATAATGGGACCTGCTACATATATAATATAGAATAGCGCAGGCAGTTTGAGTTTTAATTTTATGATGATACTAGGTACTATAATTCGATGTCGTGATCGGACATTTACGACCTTGATCACGTGACCTGCCGACCCCGTTGCTTGCTCCTGAAAATTTGGCCCGATTCCTAATGTGATCATATTTTTTCTTAATTTCCGAAAATCGCGGGACTTTGATGGGCTATAAATAGGCCAGTGCTGTGAAGCCATGCGGTCTAGTTTCAAGTACATGTGCTCTGAAAGCTTTTCGTTGGTAACCGTCATTGCTGTGTATTTTCAAATATTGAGGTAAGTTCACGTGTGTACAGACTGTTGCTATAAGTCACTTTAGCTTAATGTTAGTAATAATTAAATTCTCCATCCACTTTTATATCTCTGTTTAAAATTTCATTACTTTAAACGATTGGAACGATTTATAGTAGCTGTTTGAAGTGAATCGCCTCAGACGGTCTCAAGCAAAAACATCGGCAGCCATCTTGCTTTTTCTGATTAAGGACTTGACATTGTTTACACTGTTTGTTTATTGAACAGTTCGTTGCTAAAGTCATCAGTAGATTAATGTTAGTAATTATTGAATTTTCCATCCACTTCTATATCTTTGTTTAAAATTTAATTGCTTGAAACGATTTGGGGAATTTACAGTAGCTGTTTGAAGTGGATCACGTCAGCCTGTCTCTAGTGAAACAATCGGCATCCATTATTTAAGCCCGTTATTTATTGAAAAGTTTGTTGCTAAAGTCACCTTTAGATTAATATTAGTAATAATTGAATTCTTTATCCACTCTTATATCTCTGTGTGAAATGTCATTATTTGAAATGATTGGCTGGATTTACAGTAGCTGTTTGAAGTGGGTCACATCAGCCGGTCTTAAGTGAAAACAAAATCGGCTGCCATCTTGTTTTCTTTTCTGAGATAGGGCTTGGCATTTGTTTACACTGCTTGTTTATTGAACAGTTCATTGCTAAAGTCACCATTAGATTAATATTAGTAATAATTGAATTCTTTATCCACTCTTATATCTCTGTGTGAAATGTCATTATTTGAAATGATTGGCTGGATTTACAGTAGCTGTTTGAATTGGGTCACATCAGCCGGTCTCAAGAGAAAAACAAAACATCAGCTATTATTATAATCTTGCCTTCCTTATTATTTGTCTTCCTTAATCAGATAGGATAGACTGATTGCTTGTCAATGTTTACACTAATTACACTAATAGGGGAGAGGTATAATTAATAGGGTCATATCTATTAGTTATTAATAAATATGACCCTATTAATTATACCCCTGCCCCTCCCCTTTTTCTTTTTAATTTTATTTCTCTTCCTCTCTCTCCCTTTCCCTCCCTCCCTTCCCCTCTCTCTCCCTGCCCCTTCCTCCCTCTCTCTCCCTCCTTCCATTCCTCTCTTTCCCTCCCTCCTTCCATTCCTCTCTTTCCCGCCCTTCTTCCTCTCTCTCCCTGCCCATCCCTCTCTCTCCCTGCCCATCCCTCTCTCTCCCTGCCCCTTCCTCCCTCTCCTCTCTCTCCCTCCCCCTTCCCCCCTCTCTCTCCCTGCCCCTCCCTCCCTCTCCCCTATCTCCCTCTAACTTCATGCCACTGAAATTATTTTAATTTTAGAACAATTTTTCCCCCACAGTTCTAAAGTTCATCACCATCATCATGGAGAAGAAAACTGCAAGTGACATGAGACAGATAGATGCTGGTGAAGTTTTGCACACGCTGGAACCAGTCAACGCTACAGATGAAGTCAGACAGAAGAGTGCCTTATCCATCAAATTTTCAAACTAAGGTAATTATTATCATCATCATCATTGCAGTGCACCATCATAATCGTGTTGTAATTCTTTTGCAGAAAATTATGTGTAAGTGTATGGCATCTAATAAAATCAACAATCTATTTCATATTTGCTGTAAATAAAGCACTTACATGCCTTACACAGTTGAATGTTTGAATAAGAAGATTTATTTATTCTTCACACCCTGTCCTTATGCCTTAATGTAATCACCTCGCCAAGGGTCTTCCTTCTCCGTGACTATGTTGTGTTTTGCGTATGTATTTGCTGATGAAGGCTAGTCGCCACAACGTCCTTGCATTGTTTGTAATTCTGTTCTGTAAAGCTGCATTACTTTGTGTTATTTTAAATTTACATTTCCACAGCTTTACCCCAGTTCCACTTATTCTTATTTTTTTTTTTTTTATTTTAAATATTTTGTTAAATTAATTTTTTAAATATTTTAATTAATTCTTATTCTTTATTCATATTTTAAAGGTGATCTACAAAGGTTTGACAGACCCAAGTGTCCTACTCCACTTGCAAGTGCTTAGGCTGTACTCACGCTTCCTCACCAGACCATGGATGCAGAGATTTTACGGAGAAAGAAAAAGACACTTCGATGCAGTAAGCATTTTCATGTTTAAAAAAAATAACATGTTTTATAGTTGCAGTCTTATATATTATTGCTACAACAAACAAATATGTTAGTAGTTTTATAATAGCCAACAGATGACATGCTTACAGAAATCAAATGAAATATTTTGTTTCCACTTACCTTCATAAAATAATCCACAATGAATCACAAATGAAGATAAAGCACTTATTATAAACACCAAATATTAATATAAAAGCAATTGGATAAGATGTTTTTAGTTTTACTAGATATATATGATTACAAAATTGCCTTTGTTAAGAATATTTCTTTCAAAAGGAGACGGAAATCTGTTTACAAGGCTTAAGAGATTTGCAGACGTCACCGGAAGGTTTTAATGACAAAGAACATGTGTATTAGTTTTTTAATTAGTACTAGTAATACTACTACTATTAATTAGCATAACTATTAGTTAATAATTTGTTGTTTCTTTTTCTTTTCCAGGTTGGCAAGATGCTATCGTTAGAGAGCAGAAACAAATAGTGTTAAAACTTGCTGTTGCTTTATAGATCATTATGTTTCATAAGTTGATATGCAATATATATAATTAATTTGCTGCCATTTTAAATTTTCATTAGTAATAAAGCATATTTATAAAATCATAACATGGTCTATTGATTTGTTTTATCAAACTGAAGGGGACAAAATACATTAATTATTTAATTTTAAAAAAAAAATAATTTAAACAAAAAATTTTTTTTCCGCTCACTCGCTTGATTTGAACTCGAGCGTAGTCCGTACACATTACTTCTAGTGCACTGAACTGAATTTTGCATGTGGATTAGCTTCCCCTATTGCCAGTGTCCCTCGCTATCAGGCGAACCCACTCCAACTTCAGAGACACATAATTGGTGTTTCAACGTTCGTTAGCAGAGTTTAAATTTTAAAAATTAATTATTAATTAATTAATTGGCAGCCATTTTGAAATTAAATTAGTAACAAAACATTTACAACATCACAACATGGCCTTTTTATTTGTTTGATCAAACTGAAGGGAAAAATATTCATAATTGGCATTTTAAGGTTCGTTAGCTAAGTTTAGTCATCATTAAATAATTAATTAGCGGCCATTTTGAATTTTAATGACTCGATATTGCATAACATCAAAAATTTTCTACCTAGGCAGTTAGGCCTCGCCTTTCCGAACAAGACAATATATAGTTGCTATGGGGTTTTCTCAAAACTGAAGAAGTTGTAGCAGTTTTAAACACATTGTAAACAATTGTTGTTTCTGGGCAGCAAGTCAAGATCAGTTAAAGGAGTATTTCCTTCTTTGTTCCATTTACGAATTAATTTTACACACAATTCTGGATATCTCGGCTTAGAATCAACATACAGACTTGAATGAGGTACCGTTGGAAAATATTTTTCAGGTCCTATTCACCTGTCCCGATTTAATCAATGCCAAACCAATTTTTTAAATGTCATCAAAGTACCTAATGATACGAAGTAAGTCGCCGTTTTTGCTGCTCGTGCACCTGGTTTAAAACAGTTATTTATTTCATGAACATGTGTACAGTATCACCACACAATTTTAAACGGTTAAAAAGACAAGTTTTGGTAAAATTACTTGCCTATGATAGATAAAATCGCCGCACAAACATAAAACACACGTCTCCAGTTTCGACATCATTCCGCCATTTTCCGAAGATACCAAAGCTTCATACAAACGGAAGTTAATATGAAAATTATCACCGGCCGAAACAATTCTAATTTTCGTCCTGACCCATTCATGTGGCGGCACAACAAAGTCTTTACTGATTATGTGGTTGTTTCGGGATTTGAAATTTAAATATTGAGCACAACCCACTACTGGCAACGCCGATCGCATTCTGGTATGAACCTAAGGCCTATCCAAGTCAATATGGAAGCACTATACTCGAGTTTCGCCCTTGTTTGAGCTCGTCAGTAGTGCATATCCCTGACCGGATCCGGAAACAGTCCCGGATCACGCGTGTGAAGCGGGTGTGTAACCACGCGGCACACACTGGACACACCAAATTATCACAGCAGAACACCACAACGCTACCCATCGTAGGCTATGCTCAAGATTGCCCAATCGCCGCGACCGACGTCCGTCAATCGATGGGACCCGAACGATCAGGACTTCTCACTGGCAAGGAACACCAGGCCTCCTAAATCCAGTGAGCAATAATAAATTGATTATGTGGTTGTTTCGGGATTTGAAATTTAAATATTGAGCACAACCCACTACTGGCAACGCCGATCGCATTCTGGTATGAACCTAAGGCCTATCCACGTCAATATGGAAGCACTATACTCGAGTTTCGCCCTTGTTTGAGCTCGTCAGTAGTGCATATCCCTGACCGGATCCGGAAACAGTCCCGGATCACGCGTGTGAAGCGGGTGTGTAACCACGCGGCACACACTGGACACACCAAATTATCACAGCAGAACACCACAACGCTACCCATCGTAGGCTATGCTCAAGATTGCCCAATCGCCGCGACCGACGTCAGTCAATCGATGGGACCCGAACGATCAGGACTTCTCACTGGCAAGGAACACCAGGCCTCCTAAATCCAGTGAGCAATAATAAATTGATTATGTGGTTGTTTCGGGATTTGAAATTTAAATCGCGGCGATTGGGCAATCTTGAGCATAGCCTACGATGGGTAGCGTTGTGGTGTTCTGCTGTGATAATTTGGTGTGTCCAGTGTGTGCCGCGTGGTTACACACCCGCTTCACACGCGTGATCCGGGACTGTTTCCGGATCCGGTCAGGGATATGCACTACTGACGAGCTCAAACAAGGACGAAACTCGAGTATAGTGCTTCCATATTGACGTGGATAGGCCTTAGGTTCATACCAAAATGCGATCGGCGTTGCCAGTAGTGGGTTGTGCTCAATATTTAAAGTCTTTACTGGTTGGCGACCATAGTGGATGTAGCCAGAAAGAAGGAGCACAAAGAGGGGATCAGGCCGAGGCCGATGGAGAATTCCTTTGTCCGAGCCGGGCACAAAGACGACTTGCCGCTTGCTATCATTTTCGATGGTTCGAGGGACTGGGAACTGACCGTAGATTTAAAGCCGTAAAGGGCCCTGGCAAATACCCTGAGGTGATCTGTAAGTATTGCTTGCGACCTGGCATCGTACTTAGCTCCTCGTCAGCCAAGCAGCTTACGTCCTTACGAGTCAAATATTGAGGAGCAACAAGTACAAGTACAAGCTAGAGAAGTACGAGGACATGGTCGCAAGTCTTACACGGGAGAATTACACCGTCAGGCTATTGGCTGTAGAGGTAGGCGCCAGAGGTTTAGTCTGCCACTCCGTCTTTGATGTGCTGAAGCGAATGGGCATTAAAGGACAAGCAAGAACTCGGGCCTAGAAACAATTGTGAGAGGCAGCCGAAAAGGCCTCGTGTTGGCTAAGGAACTGTCGGAACCAGGAGTGGGATAAGTCTCGGAACTAGTAGTATGATTAGAAGCGATAACAGGGCTCTACTAACAATCCCTCAACCAAGACCACAAACTTGCAACGTCTCGTGTCAGATCTTTAGCCCTTTCACCGAGCATGGGTGGTGAATCAGAGTGCAATCAAACCATACAAATAAATAAATTTAGAGTAGGAACATGGAATGTTAGGACATTAAATGAGCTAGGAAAGTTGACCAATGTTCTAAGAGAGATGGATAGCATGAAAATGAATATACTAGGCGTTAGTGAGATGAGATGGAAGGGATCGGGCAAAATTATAGCTGACAATCACACAATAATTTATTCTGGAGGGGAGACACATGAGAAAGGGGTAGGAATAATATTAGATGAAAAAACAGCCAAGTCAATTAATGGATACTGGTGTATTTCAGATAGAGTTATTATGGTAAAAATCAAAGGCAAACCAATAGACATAAATATTATACAAGTATATGCACCAACAGCAAGCAGTAGTGATGAAGAAATACAACACTTTTACGACGAAATAGAAATGGCGATGGCTCAAATTGGATCACAAGAAATAAAAATAATACTTGGTGATTTTAATGCAAAAGTAGGAAAGGGAAAAATGGAGGATGTAGTGGGGAATTATGGTTTAGGTACAAGAAATGAAAGAGGGGAAAAGCTAATAGAATGGGCAAATATCAATGATATGATAATTGGAAACACGTGGTTTAAACACCATAAAAGACGACTGTACACATGGATAAGCCCTGATAAGAAAATACGCAACCAAATTGACTACATACTAATTAATAAAAGAATTAGAAATGCTTTAATTAATGTAAAGACAATGCCTGGTGCTGTCTGTAATAGTGATCATGTACCACTATGTGGACAAATAAAAGTAAGATTAAAAAGAGGGAAAAAAATGGTTAAGAACATGAGACTTAATAAAGAGGTTCTAAAAATAGATAACGAAATGCAAGAACAATACAGAGTGACTGTGAAAAATAGGTACAATGCAATAACTAAAATACAGAGTATAGATGAACAATGGGAAATGTTAAGGGACTCCATTCATCAAACTAGCAAAGAAGTATTACCAGAGAGAGGCAAAATAGCTAAGAAAAAATGGATGAATGAAGATATCTTAAACCTGATGGACAAAAGAAAACAGTATAAAAATGACAAACAAGAATACGCTAAAATAAATAAAGAAATAAAAGATAAATGTGGGAAGGCTAAAGAAAGTTGGTTAAACGAGCAATGCAAAAAAATTGAATTAAATTCCATTAAAGATACAAAAAATATGCACAGACAAATCAGTGAGCTTACAGGAAGAAAAAATAAGAATAAATACAGGGTGTTTGAAATCAAAAACAGGAAAGATAATATTAGAGGAAGATGCTATAATGAAGAGGTGGAATGAGTATATAAGAGAATTATATGAAGGAGAAAGGGCAGAATTAACAGAAGATAGTAACTTAGAAGGTCCACCTATTCTGAAAGAAGAAGTCGCTGACGCTATGAAACGTATGAAGAAAGGAAAAACAGCTGGGCCAGATGAAATCACAATAGAAGAATTAGAAGTATTGGGAGAATTTGGAGTAGATATATTAACCAAAATGTTGAATGATATTTACAGCAGTGGATATTTACCCAGTGATATGCTGAAATCTGTATTTATAGCTATACCAAAAAGACCAAGACCAGGATTGTGAAGATTTTCGTACAATTAACCTTATAAACCATATCACTAAGCTTCTACTCAGAATCATAATGAGAAGAACCAAAAAGAAAATAAAAATGGAAATTAGTGAAGAACAGTATGGATTTGTGGAAGGAAAGGGCACAAACAATGCAATTTATACATTGCGGACACTAATAGAAAGGTCAATAGAGAAACAGAGGGACATATATTTGTGCTTCATAGATTATACTAAGGCATTTGATAAAGTAAAACATGATGAACTGATTAAAATGTTGGAAGATATCAACACTGATGGAAAAGATTTAAGAATAATAAAGAATATTTACTGGAACCAAGTAGCAGCAATTAAAATGGGAAATAAAGAGGGTAGTTACGAACAGATAAAGCTAGGAGTACGACAAGGGTGTGTCTTGTCACCAGATCTTTTCTCCCTGTATAGCGAAGTAATAATGAGAGAGATCAAAGAGATGCCAGGAATACTAGTTGGAGGTTATAATATAAATAATATACGCTATGCAGATGACACAGTATTGGTGGCGGATAATTCAACAGACCTACAACAATTATTAGACGTTGTAGTAACAGAGAGTGCAAGGAAAGGACTCAACTTGAATATCAAGAAAACAGTAACAATGGTAATATCAAAGAAAATGGTGACACCAAAATGTGACATAGAAATAGAAGGGAAAATCCTTAACCAAGTTGATAATTTTAGATACCTAGGGGCATTTATAACATCAGATGGAAGATGTACAACAGAGATTAGGAGCAGAATAGGGCAGGCAAAAGCCGCATTTCATAAAATGAAGAGTATCTTATGCAATAAGTTACTGTCACTGAATGTAAGAAAGAGAGTGCTGAAATGCTATGTAGAACCAGTTTTGCTGTATGGCAGTGAATCTTGGAACGTAAATGAACAAATTAAGAAGAAATTAGAAGCAACAGAGATGTGGTTCCTGAGACGAATGTTGCGAATTCCTTGGACTGCCAGAGTAACTAACGACGACTGCCTGAAACAGGCTAATGAAACTAGAACATTATATACAACAATAAGACAGAGACAAACAGCTTTCCTCGGTCATGTGATGAGAAGAGAGGCATTGGAGAACATCGTAACAACTGGAAAGATCGAGGGGAAGAGAGGCAGAGGTAGACCAAGAGAAGTGATGCTGGATGGATTGAGACGGTGGCATGGAGGAATATCAGCAGCAGAGTTGATCCAGAGAACCAAAGACCGAGATCTATGGAGAGCCATGAACGCCTACGCCAGCCGGCACGGCACTTGATGATGATGATGAATCGTCGGTAAGTGGCACTCATTCAGCTGCAGAGACTAAGAGGTGGGTCCAGGAACGTACAGGAAGAACCGGTTTCCCTGAAGAGTGCGGCGCCGTTAACTGGGCACGAGGAAGGAACACGGCAACGGAGGCGATAGAGGCCGTGGCGGGGGAAGAAGCTGGTTCCCCACGACTACACGTGCTAAGGGGCAAGTACAGGCTGCATTGACTCTCCTCACCAAGGGAGGGGGGATTGGGAATGGGCATGGTAACAGCGAAGGGACAAGCACAACAATAAGGATAAGGAATGTGACCAAATGTCTCCACGGCAGGGTAAAGACGCCCGGAGTGATGACCCGGACGGGACTTCCCCCAGAGAGTATCACGCGTATTAATGTCCGAAATACTTGGGGAAGGTGGTACACTTCTGACGATCAGAAGCCCCCTGTCGTGGTTGCACAGTGGTGGAGTTATTATGACTATGTGATGTAAAAACACAAGTTAACTTTCAGATAATGCTCACTGATTTGCTTTCATTATATAGTGAGTACTACAACAAAAGATCATCCTTTTGTATGGATGTGAAACGTGAACAATAAGCAGACACACTGAAAATCCCCTAATGGCAGTGGACATGTTGTTTCTGATAAAAATGCAAAGAATTCTAAGGACAGACAGAAAAACGATATACAACTTACGACCAAGTCCTACAAGAAGCAAATTTTTTCTTCTTCTTCGTTCATCCCGAGAGTCTTTTTCGGATGTGATTGCGTTGTGCCTGTTTACAGCAGAGCTGCGTTCTTCCGCAGTTAGGCTGACACATACGACTTCTACGCGGTTGTTTGACCTGGTTAAACTTCTGTGTGTTTCCAAGGACTTTCGACTCTCGCTGTTGTGGTGCCGTCCGCTTCCCAGCTGGTCACTTTAGAACGGCCAAAGGCATTAAGTCAACCCTCAAGGTAAGGCAGGGACAGACCATGGGCATTCTCCGTCATCCAAGGACGCTTCCGTAATTGCAGAGCCGACACACAGCGCTCTGGTACTGGGCTCACCCAAGGAATTGTCAAGTACTGTGCATGGCTGCTTCACTCTCTCACTTCGGTATATTGGGCATTTAGTTCACGACCTACAGCTCCGCCGCAAACCAGGAGAGGTCTGTCTGCAGACGACAATCACTCGGCGAGCTTTCGGTTCAAACTTTTCAGGAAATGGTTTATCCAAGCAATATTTCCATTCGTACTTTAGATCGCTTTCTTGACGATTACTGTTGTGGTTTTATCACTATCCAAACCGGCTCACATAGAATAGCCGTAGACATTAGACAAATAGCAGGGCCGACTCATAAGTAGTACGTCAAGAGATTTATGCAGCGTTTTGGGAGAGTCAAGAAAGGGAGTTTAGCAAATATTTCCTTATATAGCTCTATGTGACGTCATCCGACTCCCCTCAAAACCGACTCTCCATTGAAAATGGGCCGTCAAAGGGATATAACTCATTAAGAATCAATCGATTGGTTTTTGGCAATATTACACCCCTTTAATATTCGTAAAACCAGGCCAGTGGTGTTCGTGCGTTGAGGGGTGGGTAGGTGGAGATCCGCCTAACCCCGAGTTTAAGAGTCCTCGTCTAATCTGTCACGCTATATTGATTACGACGTACTGGCCGACACGACCTTACCATAATTTGTCTAATGTAACAAGCTCAGAACGTGATACCAGTAGTGACGCAGGTGAAACCTGGCGGCATCTTACACTGGTTAAATCTTGTCGCAACTTGTCTCATGTTGCATGGTCAGACATGATTCAGGGCGAGATAGCAGTGTTTGATATCAGTGGTGATGCATCTCAATTTTGCAATGTCCTATGGTCTGACAGGTGTGTTCAGATGTTTTCCAGTGCATGATAATTAACCTTCGTATGAGTAACAATTCGGGTTATTTTATGCAACAATCTTTGGAATAAACCTTTTGGTAACTTAACATTGTCAATTGTAAGTGAAAATTCAGCGTGTTGTGTGCGTGATATTTAAGACTTATCACTAGGAATAATCAGCGCACTAGTACTGAGTGTCCTCTGGATTGTTTGACAAATATCTGGATTGTGACAGTGCATAAAAATTTTATAAATACACCATGCGCTGCTGTCATAATTTTTTCTACTCTGACAATTCACTCAAGACTCAGTTGAGTTCAATGTTGTGATGTGCCAGATCGTCGCTATGTTTTATGTTTATTTCTTCTTGTGAGATGTTTATTTCTTCTTGTGAGTGGTTAATGTCTCTAAACAGTTTGCGTCTTTATTTCTGTCTGCTCATGGTATTATTTTTCATTCAACACTCTAGATGCAGTTGGCATCTTTTTATTGCTCAGTTTTCCATTTCGCTTCATCATGGCAAATCTTATTCCAATCTTTCAAGACATCATATGTTATGATTATACAGCTTCAGCTGTTTAAGAATGTTCCCGTGTACATTGTAGTGTTTCCTTGTGACAAATAGTGAACAATACTAGAGGTACATTAATGTAATATTTATCAGCACCGCCTAGCTCCGTGCTCATAATCAGATAACTACATATTATTTAAAAGTTTAAAATATTTTAGAATTTCAAAAAGTTTTTAAAAAGTTGTAAAGTTAAAGTTAAAATAGCAAGTCTTAAAAGTTTTTAAAATTTAAGATTAAAAAAAAAATAATTTAAAAATATAAAAAAGGTTTAAGAAGTCAGAAAGTAAAAGTAAAAGAAGTAACCAGTTTAAACAGTTTAAAACATTTTAAGATTTTTAAAAAGTTTTAAGAATTTTAAAAATTATAAGTTTTAAAAAGTCATAAATGTAAAGTTAAAGTAGCAGCATTTTTCACATCTTTAAAAATTTAAGATTAAAAAAAAAATTTTAATTTTAAAATTTCAAATACTTTAAAGAGTTTATAAATGTCAGAAAGTTAAGGATATAGAAGTAACAAGTGGTAAATGTTTAAAAAAGAACTTAAGATTTTAAAATGCTTAACAAATATTTTTTTTTTAAATTAATAATTAAAACGTTTATAAAAGTCAGACAGTTAAAGTTAAAGAAGTAACAAGTGTAAAAGTTTTTTAAAACGTAAGATTTTTAAAAGTTTTTAAAAATTATTAAAAAGTTAACAAGTTTTAAAAAGTCTGGAAATTAAAGTTAAGGAAGTAATCGTTAAAAGTTAAAAAAAAAAAAAAAAAAAAAAAAAAAAAAAAAAAAAAAAATTCATATTTTAAAACGTTTAAAATATGAAAACAAAAAAACATTTAAAAAATAATTATGAAGTTTTAAAAAGTCAGACAGTAAAGGTTAAAGAAGTAACAAGTGTTGAAATTTGTTTTTAAAAAGTTTAAACAATCTAACAATTTTAAAAAGTTTAAACAAGTTAGAAAGTTGAAGTTACAGAAGTAACAATAGTTTCATTTCTTCCGATAACTAAAGTGTCTTATTTGTTGTCTCTACAGCTTAAAGCAAATCTTTTCTAACACCGGAAAGTTCAATACAACTGGAATTTTGTCACTCACTCTCGGCACAAGTGGGCGTTGTCACAGACATAAAGGTCTCTTGGTTCCCTTATTCTGTCATGTCACAACATCTCTGCCTCGTCTAAGCTTGTTTATGTGTTATATATGTCTTATGACACATCAGTGTTGTATCATGAACATGTATTCTTCAGATCACTAAAGTGTGTTATTTATCAATCAATCAATCATGTGCCATGTCGGAAAGCGTGGGCGGTCATGACTCGCCATTTCACTCGATCACCAGTGTCGTGGAACAGCTCAGTGTTCCTGTCTCGTCCATGCCATGTGGCCAAGCCATCCAGGTATTTTCTTCTCGGTCTTCCTCTTGGCCTGTTCCCCTCGATCTTGCCAGTTGTCACTAAGTTCTTCAATCCATTTCTTCTCATAACATGTCCAAAAATGTTTGACTGTCTATGTCTAATTTCTCTAATCAGTTTACGATGTTCATTTGTCTCCTGTAGTACTTGGTCATTGGTTTTTAAATCTGTCCATGGTATTCTTTGCATTTTCCCCAGAAACCACATTTCTGCAGCCATCAGATGCTTTTCAGCTTGACTGCTCATTGTCCAATTTCACATCCATACAAAAGAACAGGCTCTATGTATACCATCAACACTCTTTTCCTCGTTTCAATTGACATATTATTATTGGTCAGAATGTTTTTCATCTTGCTAAAGGCTACTTTCGCCATGACGATTCTTGTTCTAATCTCTTCAAGGCATCTCCCATCAGATGTTATGACTGTTCTGAGATAATTGTACCGATTCACTTGTTGAAGAATATTTCCATTTACTTGTATATTACATTGTGGCACTTCTTCCTTCCTACTGACGACCATAACCTGAGTCTTTTTACAATTTAATTCTAATTCCAGTTGCTCACTGTGTACAACAACCGCATCTACTAATTGTTGCAGGTCCTGCGCATTGTCTGCAATTAATACTGTATCATCTGCATATCTAATGTTATTGATGTTTCGTCCTCCAATGCTGATTCCATTTATATCCTCTACATTTCTGAAAATATTTTCACTGTACAGGGAAAAAAGATCTGGAGACATCACACACCCCTGCCTAACACCTCTCTTAATTAGCTGATACTGTCCCACTTCATTATCAATCCTTATTGCAGCTTGTTGTTTCCAATATATGTTTTTTTATAAGTCTAATGTCTTTCCCATCAATTTGTAGATCTGCAAGCATATCCACCATGCTGACATGTCTAACGCTATCAAAAGCCTTTGTATAGTCAATAAAGCAAAGATGTATATCCTTGTTTACTTCTATACCACGTTCAATAACTGTTCGCAGCATATACACAGCATTTACTGTACCCTTTCCTTCTACAAACCCGCATTGTTCTTCCCCTATTTCAGGTTGTATCTTCTTCCTCATTCTTTGCATGATATTTCTTAGCAAAATCTTTGTGATGTGACTCATTATACTAATTGTTCTATGTTGATCACATTCCAAGGTTCCTGATTTCTTTGGGATTGCAATAAATATAGAGTTACATAATTCAGGAGGTATATCTCCAGTATCATATAATGTGTTCAGCAGTCTGGTGACTTGATCTAGGCCAAATTCTTCTAAAGCTTTAATCATTTCTGTTGTGATGTTATCTGTACCGGGGGCCTTGCCAGCTTTCATATGCTTAAGAACATTTCGAACCTCCATCTCCAAAATTGGCGGCCCTTCATTATTAAATCTAATATCATACTGTTCGTCTCTGTTATCATCATAAAGGTGTTTCACATAATCTGTCCATACCTGTAGAATCTGGTCTTTTTCTATTATGATTTCGCCATCTTCAGTTTTTAGACACCCTGTTGATGTACTTGTTCTTTTATTAGTAAGTTCCTGAATTCTTTTGTGCACTAATTTGGTATTTTGACTGTTGTGTTGGCTTTCAATTTCTAAGCACTTTTCCTCAAGCCATGCTTCTTTTGCTTCTTACATAATGTTCTGACTTGTCTGTGAATTTGTTCATATTTGACAGAATTATTTTTGTTGAGTCTTCTTGTTTCCATGAGGTGTTAAATTTCTTCAGTCATCCATTTCTTACGACCCACCTTCTTTAATTTTGGAATAGTTGTTTCTGCAGCCACATTGATTGAATTCTTCAACGTTTCCCATTGATCATCCACATCCTGGAATAGGATCTCTAGATCAGACAAAATTTCAAATCTGTTCTGTACTTCTATGTTGAATTTGTTTTGTATTTCCTTGTCATTACTCAATGTACACAAATCATATTTAGTGTTTCCTGTTGTATACTTGACTTTCTTCAACTTTATCCTCAATGTTCCCGTGAGTAATCTGTGGTCACTATAACAATCAGCACTGGGAACTGTTTTTGCTATTGTTAATGCGTTTCTAAATCTTCTGCTAATCAGAATGTAGTCAATCTGGTTTCTAATCCTGCTATCAGGACTCCTCCATGTCCATAATCTTCTAGGGTGTTGTTTGAACCAGGTGTTTCCTACAATCATTTCCTGTTCTTTTGCCCACTCTACGAGTCTGTATCCTCTTTCATGTCTCTCTCCTAAACCATAGTCTCCTACTGTGTATCTATCTCCTTGATTTCCTACTTTTGCATTGAAGTCCCCTATTATGATGTTTACTTCTGAATTTTTACATTTCTTTAAGGCAGACTCTATGTCATTATAAAATTCTTCTACACTATCTTCACTGGATTCTCCTGTTGGGGCATATACTTGAATAATATTTATGCTAAAAGGTCTGCCACTTAATTTAACTAGTAGAACTCTGTCCGACACGGCCCAATATCCTTGAATAGATTTTGATGTTTTCCGGTCCAGAATAATCGCCACTACCCTATGACGATCTTCACCTCCAGAATAAATAATCTTGAAATCTTCTTCTATCTTGACGCCTGCTCCTGTCCATCTCGTTTCGCACATACCTAAAATATTAATTTTTTCCCTTTCAATTTCTTGTTTTCTGTTCTCTAATTTTCCGTTGTTGTTTAACGTCCTAACGTTCCAAGATGCAAATTCTAACGTCTCTGTCCTTGTCCTGCGATGATCGGTCTTTAAGCGAATCATGATATACAACGCACTTTTAAAGAGGTAGTTTGCCGTTGCTTTCCTCTATGGCAGTGACCTTACTGGTCGGAGACCGCAGCCATTGACTCAAGACGAGTTCATCTGCCTGCCGTCGTGTAACTCGAGGCCATGACCCACAAATATCTGTCGGCTGCCCTCAAAATTACATCCACCACCTGCCTTCCGTGGCTTCTTTTGAAAACTTCCAATAAAAGGAACACAATATAACATCGCATTATCCACAGGGAAACACTATTCACAGGGAATCCAAAGGAAATCACACGAAATCCAATGAAAAACACTAAATAGCGTCCCTCCGAAAAGTAACGCTTCATCTTGTCGTGTTATTTATACAGCTATGTTTTTTTTTTACCTCTTTCTGTCAACTAAAGTATTCTGATTCCATTCTACAGATTGAAAACTTTGCTACCACGGTTAGAACCATCTTGTACTGTGATTAGATTATCGAGTTGTGTGTAACCAGGGACATCCTGGGTACGTGCGATATGTTTTTCCTCACTGTTCTGTGTTCTTCTTCTTCGTTCATCCGGAGTTTTTTTTTTCTTTTTCGGACGTGATTGCGCTGTGCCTGTTTACAGCAGAGCTGCGTTCTTGCGACGTAAGGCCGACTTCTGCGGGCATTTGTTGACCGGGTTAACCTTCCCGGGTTCTGTGTTCACTATGTGTTTAATATATTACACGAAACGTCTATATATCACTAATTATGCAATATCAATTGTCCTCTCTGCTGTCTGTATGCCTTCAAACTGTGGTAAAGTCATTGTATGTATTATGCCAATGTGCGTATGCTGTCACTGGTTTAATCTTCCTTAATTTTATATCGCTTACACACACACGCCCACACACACACTCATACGCGCGCACACACACACATTCCCTTCTTCTTCTTGATACATCTCACGGAAATGTTTTTGTTAATTTTAACAGACTGTCGTGCTGCATCACTGACCTTCATCTACCAGCAAGGAGAGAAATCAGGGCACCAAGTGGACAAGTTGTCATCACAAAGTGGGTCTGGGCATTACATATAGGTTGGTTCTTCATAATATTGTCTCTCAAAATTAAAATGTAAAACAGCTTAAGAATAATAATAATCACTCACTGACACCTTGTCGTCTTGACAGACAATAGATTGGTACATTGTGCGTTAAGATAAGGCATAATTACAACCATCGGCAGGGAATGAACGAACGAACGAACGAAAATCTTTATTTTCGAAGGGTTGAGAATTGGGCTCACATGCCTGTCTCACATTCTGCCCTTCTACTCTATTTCCTCTCATACATTCTTTCATTCAACATCACTTATGAAGCAAATTTTTGACAACGAAAGAACACTAAGCATTAAAACGCATGAAAAATAATCAATAACAAATAACTCACTGAGGCAATGTTTAACATGGGCTTTATAATTACCTAAGGAAGGTGTAACGTGCCATACATATGGGAATGTTTTTTGGCTAGTTGTCGTTTGAGATAATTTACCATTATTATTGCCTTTTTGTTTTAGTTTATGGGGGAATGTAGTCTGTACTGAGGTAGTGTTCAAACTGGTTGCGAATGTATGTATAATGATTGGTGGTGTCTTTGATTTCTTGTGGAAGATTGTTCCACAACTGAGCGGCAGAGTATGCTAAGCTTGTTTTATATAAGTCTATCCTAGGTTTAGGGACATGAAGTATATTTAGTCGTTCGCTATGTCTTGCGTTATATTTAAACAATGGCCAAAGTAGCTAGGAGCATTTTGAAATAGGATTTTGTGAATTAGTTTAGCCTTATTAAAGAATAGGCATTAGTAGTATATTACGCTCTATTTGATTAGCATTTCTGGATTGACCTTGCTGAATTTACCCCAATCCAGCTCGGTCAGGCATCCGGGGCGGGTTGGGTAGGGTATGTATCTAGGTCATATGTAAGGGCGATAATTCTAAGAAAAGACATGTTTTCTAGGGCAGATAAATGAGTTTGTTATAATATTTTAATTGTAAAAAAAATAAAATAAAATAACTATAACTAAACAACCAGGGGCGCGCGAGGGAGGAAGGCGGGCGCAGGAGCGGTCGTGGTGGAACTGTCACATGGAGCGAAAAGTGTCTAGTAGTAACCACTTGGCCAGTCACTGCTGAGTGACCACACGGCTGGTTTCTGGCAAGTGCATGTGGTTGGGCTAGGCGGTTTGAACCCTCGAGCCGCGCCGGGTGTCATATGAAAAGTATACGCGGGTATATGAGCTGTAGTGCGTCGTAGGGGCTTATACACTATCATCATATAGATTGCACCTCTTCAAATGAAATCCTTAAAACAGTAAAGATAGCCGGTAGTAACGCATATTATGCACATTCATCTGTTGTGGCGGAGAATAGCTTTCATAACCGCACCTTTTATGCTTTCTTCTGTTGTGATTGTAACCGACTCAGAAAGCATGCTGAGTAGGGTGAGGCCAGGCAAGCTACGCGCAGAGTGGCTTGCTTCGCAAGTCACGGGTGAGAAGCATCGTCTGGACCATTTATCCGGGGCATGCTGGTGTGCTGGGGAACGAACAGGCGGACAGATTGGCTGGCTCTGCAAAACTTGGTGGAGTATTGATGCATGATAAAGCAGACGTGGTTGCAGCCTTGTGGGAGCACGTGTACACCTCGGAGGAGCAACAGGATAACCATAGTCTGGCAAGAATGCGACAGTGAGTGATGACGCTGGGATCTGGCCGACGATCGACGCTCAGAAGCAAGACGAGACGGACATATAATCAGAATGCTACTGGTACTATTAGTTTTTGAACTCGTCGCTGGCTGCTGAGAATGGGGACAGAGCGCTTATGGGAATGCTCCGAATGCAGTGATGTCAGTTCCTAAATCAATCAATCAATCTTCTGTTGCTATGAAGATTGTCTAGGAGTAGAACTTACCACTCCTGTGCACTTACCAAATGTGATTCTTCAGATGTAACTGATCTCCTGACAATGCCGTGAGAGAGAGAGAGAGAGAGAGAGAGAGAGAGAGAGAGAGAGAGAGAGAGAGAGAGAGAGAGAGAGAGAGAGAGAGAGATTTGGCAATGTCCTTTTTTGTGGTTTTGCTCATATGTAAAAGGGGAAAGATGAAATCAATGCTGCATGGTTTTTCAGACCTTTGCACCTAAACCCAGCGTGATTCCCGTGGATATAGGTTAAATATTACGTTCAGTGATTTGCAAATGTTGTCTGTGTAAAGAACATACTGCATTCGTTGACGTAAAAGGGGAAAGATGAAATCAATGCTGCATGGTTTTTCAGACCTTTGCACCTAAACCCAGCGTGATTCCCGTGGATATAGGTTAAATATTACGTTCAGTGATTTGCAAATGTTGTCTGTGTAAAGAACATACTGCATTCGTTGACGAACCTGTTGCAAAGATAATATGTGCAAAACAGGGAAGGTTTTCAATGCAAGTCCAGACCCCCTGTCACCTGATGACAGAAGCAGAAAGATTCCACGTTCAGGCATGAATAGAAGCGTAGACGCATGCATGAGATGAATATCTGTCTTGTGGTTTTCACACTTAATTTATATGGTCATTGTTCTTGACAAGGGATTTATATGTGTTTCCATTGGGGGGGGGGGGGGGGGGGGGAATGATCTATTGTTTTTCCATATTTGTGAATAACTCACAAAGGGATTTTGATTTATTGCTACTTTATAAGTGGGAGAAAATGTTCGAATTTTAAACCCCAGTAAATGGAGGTCAAGTGAGCTAGTGATGATGGAGAAGAAGTGGCACTTGTGAACTGAATATGACCTGAGAAAGGCAGCAAACCATTTTGCATTTTTCAACATGGGATAATGGATGTTATTATTGTTTTATAATTATCATGTGATGTTCTCATATCATCATTCATTCTTTAAATTTACACTGATGCTTCTGCCTCATCATTTACATCCCTGTCACTTCCTGTATGTCCTCATCTCTTCATCTGAGGTCTAAATCTCATCTTATGTTCCTGAGACAACCAGACATCCTAACATCAATGATGACCATATGATGATCAGTATGCATAAACTGGTTGTGCCCCTCAGTGGTCTGATTGGATTAAAACACCATAGAAGAGAAAGGGGTTACTGCTCTCTTGTTTGGGAAATACCACGCTTCTTCCTCCTCATCCTTCCTCCCCTCCCTTTTTTTCTTTCATACTCATTCTCACGATAACATTTAGTGTTTCCAAAATGTATATCGGGGAAATGTTTGTTTATATTGTCAGTAAGGAGAGTGGTGTTCTCGTGGCCTGCTAGCATGAGTTCGGCTACCTTGACTAGTCTGTGATGTGGAAAAGAGGATCCGTCTACCAATCTGAGTGAAGGGACAGTCTTTCGTCATGTTCCATTAACCAGGTCCTTGCCTTGGAGTGGTATTAATGTAGGGTAACCTTTTATTGCAATGACTGCCCTGCCTCACCCCATCCAGCCGGTCCCTACTCATTGTAATTTAATTATGAACATATTAACGCTTGTTTACCATCAGGAAATAATCTAAACCCATCATCATAGGATTTCTATCATGAGGTGATCCAAATATTAACTCATATTCTATATAGACTCAAGGAGGTTATCTGTGATGAACCCAATAAACTTTTAACATCCAGCTGAATCCATCAGATAGTTATAATTCTTCAACACCTAGTGACTATAGAAGAACACTTCTTAACTTCAGATAGCACAAGGGAAGAAAAATTCTCTACACAATGCATGCTTGTTAATCAGTGAGATTATTTGATATATCTTGGATTTGATAATTCTTGCATTTCATGGTTCCACATATGCATGTTCGGTGTGGGAGCTCTTCGGCATCACTCCTCCATCCCAAGCATTTATTTAATAAATTTTGGAGTTTAATGATTATCTTGATGGTCACTCAATTGTGACGTCTGTTCAAATACATGTGTGCTATTACAAATGTAATTAGCACCTATTACATACCACAGGAGCAAGGTGAGACTGGAAGACCTCACGTGGGCAAACTAGACATTTATATTTACATCCTTATCTACAGAAAACTTCCAGGCTCCTAAGGCCTATCCGAGAGAACTCTACTTAATAAATTATCAGTGTAGGACTTAAAATTCTGTCTAGTTAGTCACCTGGGGGTTTCAGAGCCATTTCTGGTTCTCTCCAGAGGGGTGAAACTTTTAGTGTGGAAACTTGTCTATATTCATAATTCCCCTAGAATTTCAGAGTCAGTATCTTTCTACACCATCTCACAATGGTGGAATCACACTATTAAAATCACTATATTCCTTTGTTGCGGGGGGGGGGGGGTGGACATCTTGTTGATTTTCATTACATTCACCCTGACCACTTCATATTCTGTGGGTTCTTTGTTGGGATTCGAAGCCAGGGGATTTGATCACAGTGGTTGCTCATCACATAGATTTTATTAACCTAAGGGAAAGCTCTTGCATCGAGTGTTTTCTATTAGGATTTGAACCCACTAGATTTTACCCACATTATAGGGATTTTCCCCTGGGTGAAGATTTTAGTTTGGATTTCAATTAAATTTGGATCATATGTTGTTAAGGAATTACCTTTTGACATTTCCTAACCCTAAATCGTTGAGATTAGGATAGCAATGCCTGGAGTTGGGACATATTTTACTGTCCACCAACACCCCAATTTTTGCTTGTGTTAAGTACCGCATACCTGAGTGGGTTATTACGTTTGCTAATGTTTATGTTTAAATGGTGTATATTCTTCTGTATATTTGTAGAATCCCAGAGGGCTGAGCTTACCTGAAATCAACGGAAAAATGCACATACAATTTTTATTAAGAAAATTTTAAAACATGGCAGAGGCGGCTAAGCTGCGTACCCAACTGATGGAATCAGGTAGGCAATGCGGTTTAGCAAGGTCGGAGTTGGCCAAATAAGTGTCCGACGAATTTGACAGACATAAACAGCTACAGGCTGAAATAGTTGAGAAGGAATAAGACCGTCAGCAGACTATTGCATTTGAGGACAAAAAGCTACAGGCTGAGATGGCTCAGAGAGGGAAAGATCGCCAGGCTGAAATGGAGAATAGGGAGAGAGAGAGAGAGAGAGAGAGAGAGAGAGAGAGAGAGAGAGAGAGAGAGAGAGAGAGAGAGAGAGAGTCAGCATGTGCTTGAGTTAAGGAGAATGGAAAATGAGCTGGAACACAGGAGACTGAAGGCTGGAGTTGTCCCACACCTTCCATATCTCAGCTTGGTCCCGCAACAGAGGTTCAGACACAGACGTCTTTTTATGACTCTTGTGCTATATCCTTTCCACTAGATCCATTTGATGAACACAAGGATTGCATATAACCATATCTAGGTAGATTCGATCAAATGTGTTTCAGCTGTGGACTGGGGGAGAACAGATGGGGTGTGAAGCTATCGCAAGGGTTGAGAGGGACTGCCTACGATGTGTTTGTCATCTTACCCTGGATGAACAGCAGAATTATGAAATCCTCAGGAAGGGGTTGGTTGCCCGATTTGAAGTTGATGGCGATAGTTATAAACACAACTTGAAATTGGCTAAGAAAGAACCCAGAGATAATTTCACCCAATTTGTGGAGAGATTAAAGACATATTTATTCAAGTGTGGAAACTTGGGTAAATTCGATGAACTCTATGAAGGTCTTTGATAAATGATCAACACTGACCAGTTAAGGGAAAAGATTACCCCTTAAATGAAGGCTCTTCTTACACAACATGGGTGGACAGATTAGATGAAATCATTATCTTGGTGGAGAGATTTGAGAAATCTCAGAAAGAAGTAAGTGAAAAGAGTTGGACGACTAATGCCCCTCTTCAAGATAAATCTCATAAACCCAAGGATAATAATGACAATCACTCCAATAAGAAAAAATGCTAAGGTCAAGAATACCACTCAAAAATTTAGCTCAGACTGCCATGAAGCGCGTGATCTTTACCTGGTCGCGCAGGTAAATGGGCATTCAAGAGTCGTTTAGTATGCAAGGGGGAACAATTCTGGTTTAGTCAAGGGACCGATTACTCTCCCCTTGTCATACTTTTATAATTAAAGGAGTATAACTGTGGTGTTTAATAATATTACATAATTTAATGTATATCTCGGGAAGTTATGGCTTAAATTAATGAGATTCGAAGTTTTATATTGACGTAACTATTCTCTAGTATACATACAAGAAATTTTTGCGTTATTACGTGTGTTAGGGTTAATTTTTAGTGTTATTCTATGGTCGGTTAGAATATTTTTTAAACCAGATTTTCACCTAGCCCTTAAAGTTGATACATGGGGTCGGGACTTCTGCTGAAGCGTACAAAAGTTTATTCATGCAATCCCAAAAGGGATCCTCGGGTTAGCTCGAGAGATGTAATAAATCAATTTCTGTCATATTGACTTCTATATCCTCATCGAAGGAGGTTGACTGGGGTTCGATTACACCACGTGACCACCGCCTGGGTGCATCACCCACGCCTAGGTCAGGTTCGCGCCGACGTCCGCTCGGATCGGTTCGGCCCGCACCGCCGTCCGGTTCGCGTGACGACGTCCGGTTCGGTTCGCGTCGCCTCCACCACCACCACCCCGGGGACCGGAAGTAGTTATCATGACAACCGGAAGTAGTCACCAAAACCCAAGAAAATAACCGCCAAAATTCAAAAAAATGCGGTCCCCGAAGGACTCAGTTTGGTGACGTCAGAGCGTAGGACTATGACTTTTGTATAGTAAAATATGACGTACTTACGAAGGACACGTGTCCTAAAATACGAAGTCGTTACCTCCCCCCTTACTACTGACTGGCCATACACGTTCTGTGTTGATTAATCTTAATCAAATGTCCAAAGCTCTTGAAAACATGTGCAGACTCTTAAGAGACACACAGGGGTACAATTTTAACAAGTTGTTTTCCTATCAAGAATGATGATGACCATTCGTTTCATCTAGTGGGGTTGAAAGTATGAAGCCATGAATTCTAAGATGTCTGATAAGGCCTATTTTGGCTCGAAATGTGTTGGATGAATAATGACTTGCACGATGAATTGAATTTAAGTCAGGAAGAGTTGCGCAATTCGTCGACCTCACTCTCTCGCCTGAGTCCATCTGAGTCCAGTGGCAAGACGAATTACGAAAACTGGAGACGAATACAGGTGCAGTGGATGAGCAGGGCGCTCTGCGTGCCTTGCCATGTTCATGACGTCCCACAACGCTTTGCAGGTAAACGCCGTTTTGCCCTTTGAATCATCAATGATTATTGCGCACAGCCTGCTGAATCCTGTCTTCAATGCTGGGTAGGCATACTCTAGCTCACCGATTGTTTTGACAACAAATCGGTTACCCACGCCTAATTTAGCCAGGCTGTCACAGCTATTGACCGGGTGGTGACCGCTGTCGCATGCTGACAGCTACTAGGAGCCACAGGCGTGAGCTGGATGTCGGCTTGGACCAGTGGGGAAGGGGCAGTGAAAAGGACATGACAGTCATCCTTACCAAAAGAACTACCAATGCCTGACACCCCAGACCCCACAAGTACAGGCCAGGTAACAAATTAACGAATTTGCAATAAACAAACGAGGAAGGTTACAACTTGGAATTGTCTATTCCACTAACAATGGTACAGTAAATGCGGTGTACAATGGTCTTCTCATAAGTCTTTAGCCTGACCACGAAGGAGTAGGCGGAGGAAATTGAAATTTGGCAGATGTATAGCTCATTCAATTTGTAATGGACATATGAATTATAAATTTCTCACCTTAACTGGTTTTTCCGATATGTTGCATGGCACAACACACCCTATTGGCCAGATCTGCACATCTAGCGGTTTGTCGGAACAATGGAGAAATCAGACACCAGGACTGTGATAAATTCTTGATGTTACAGGGTAAAACACCTACAGAACTACACAGGGAGATGGGGCCAGTGTTTGAGGAAGTCTGTCCTTCGTGCGCTTCTGTAAAAAAATGGGTGTTTGCAGTTTAAGTGTGGCCGTTCCCAAGTTGCAGATCTGCCAAGACCAGGACGACCATCCTCAGAGTGCAATGATGCAAATGCTGCAAAAGTGAAGAAAATCATAGGCCAGGATAGGAAAATGACAATTGAAGAGATATCGGGTTCAGCAAAACTGAGTAAGAGTACAGTTTTTAGAATTTTACACAACAGACTGAACATGAGAAAAGTGTGTGCCCCGCGCCTGCTGACATGTAAACAGAAACAAACACGGGTTGATTGCTGTGGCCACTTGCTCAACATGTGGCGGTCGGAAAACATGTAAAAGACCATGGGGACGGTAGATGAGAATTGGATTCGCCAAATCGTAAAAAAACATCTGAAAGGAAATCGTCTTGACAGTGACGAAGATGTCATACTGGCTTGTGATAACTGGTTTAGTTAGAAAAATAGATTGTTTTATTCTGAAGATCTTTTCAAGGTCACGCAGAGATGGCATAAATGCATAAATTCAGGTGGTGACTACATTGAGAAGGAATAAGCACTGTGCCAAATTTCAGTTTTCTCCGCCTACTCCTTCATGATCAGGCTAAAGACTTATGAGAAGCCCCTTGTATATGCTAAGAACATGAACTGAATGTGCTATCGAAGTAAACAAAGACCAAAATCTTGGCTTTATTGAGTACACAAAGGCTTTCGATGAAGTAATCGGTTGACGGATTTCAGTCGTGGCGATCGGGCAAACTTTGAGCCACTGCCTACAATGGGTGACCTGATATTCTGTATGATAATTTGGTCGCGTCTTTCGTGAGCCGCCTGGTCAATTGGTTGAATGAATGACCAAAACGAGAAGTAGATTGTGAGCTTTACTGAAACACGACTACAAGAAACAAATTGGACGTTGCGGCCAAAGCCTTCGTCAGCACAGAACAAACAAACACAAACCGACACAAAACTAAATGAAACACACTACATGACAATATTAAACTAATTAAAGGTACTTATCTGAATCTGTATCCTTGCTAGGAGCGACTGGCATGCGTTGGACGACAGTCGGTGGATTGTATGGAACGGATGTATGGTCGACGGGTCAAAGGTCAATATCGTCAGAAGTTCAGGCATTGGCTGAGCCGCTGGGAGGGAGAATAAGCGGGAGGGGAGTGGGGGTGGAGATGCGACCATGTTGGCGGAAGAGTTAAATGTTGGATTGGTAAAGATGTGTACGCAGTTCGCAATTGGCAATTCTCGTTAGTTAGTTAGTTAGTTAGTTAGTCGCAGTTCCAACTTCACAGCAACGGGTCGTCCCCATTATGCTCTGTTCCTGTGCCAGTTAAGCTGAGGAAGATTTCATTGTGTTGGTCCTCACAGAGGGGCATGAGTAACGGTCGTTCAGAAAACGATAGCAAACCACCGAGTGGTCAAGTGGTTACACACCCGCCTTACATGCCAGTGATTTGAGTTCACTGCCGCATCTAGTCAGAGATATGCACTTCTGTCGAGCTCAAACGAGAGAGAAAATCGTGTATAGTGCTTTCAATCTGAATTGGACAAGGTCCGAGGTTCGTATTGGAATACAATCAGCGTTGTCAGTTGAGGGTTGTGCTCAATCTTCAAAGTAAGACATGTCAATATTATGAAGATGCTTGCAGATCTACAAATTAATTGTAAAGATATTAGACTTGTAAAATACATATATTGGAAACAACAAGGTGCCATTTAGGTTGATAATGAAGTAGGCCTATTAAGAGAGGTGTGTGACAGTGATATACAATGTCTCCAGATCTTTTTTCACTAGACAGGAAAATATTCTCAGAAATTTACAAGATATGAGAGGAATTACCATTGGGGGACGTAAATTATGAATAACATTTGGTGGAGTTGCGGTAAAGCTGTGGAAATGTAAGCAATATAAGATAACACAAAGTAGTGCAGCTTCACAGAACAGAATTACGAACATAATGGACGTTGTGGATAATAGCTTTCATCAGCAAACAAATACATGCACGAAGCACAACTTATAGTATAGGAGAAGATCCTTTTGGTGACTATGGAACTAACATTAATAACATTAGATATGGCGATGATACAGTATTAATTGCAAACAATGAGCAGCATCTGCAACATTTAGTAGATGCTGTTGTTGCACACAATAAACAACTATGGTTAGAATTAAATTGTAAGAAGACACAGATTATGGTAGTCATTGGGAAGAAGGAAACACTATAATGCAATATACAAGTAAATGGGAATATTCTTAAACAAGTGAATCGGTACAACTATCTTGGAACAATCGTAACATCTGAAGGGAGATGCATTTATTAGATTAAATTTTAAAAAATCGCCATGGTAAAGGTAACCATTTGCAAGATGGACAACATACAGACCAATAAAAATATGGCATTTATAATTAGACATAGACAGTCACAAGTTTGTGGACACGTTACATGAAGAAATAATTTGTAGAACTTCATGACAACTGGCAAGATTGAGGGGAAAAGAAGAAGGGACAGGCAGAGAAGTATGGCCGAGGCAAGAACACAGAGCTGATCCATGATTGGTGATCGAGTGTGTTGACGAAACATGACCGTCCGCGCTTATCGGCATGGCACATGATGATGATGATTAACTTTGGCGGTTGATAATTTATCACTTCCGTTCAAGTACTACAGGAGACAAATGAAAATCGTAAATTGATCAGAGAAATTAGACGTAAGCAGTCAACATTTTTTGGACATGTTATGAGAAGAAATGAATTGGAGAACTTAGTGACAACTGGCAAGATCGAACGGCACAGACCAAGAGGAAGACCGAGAGGAAAATACCTGGATGGCTTGGCCACATGGCATGGTCGAGACAGGAACACTGAGCTGATCAACGACACTGGTGATCGAGTGAAATGGCGAGTCTTGACCGCCCACGCTTTCCGGCATGGCACATGATTGATTGATTGATTGTTCAGGGTTGCCAGTCTAGATATTTTATATCTAGATCTAAACGTATTTTGCCGGCGTCTGGATTCCGTTTTCTGACGTTTGGAAGCAGGATGCAATTCTAGATACTTTTCATTTGGAGTTGGATATTCTGGATACTTTCTAGATTTTACTTTTCTTTCGGTATCATTTACCGGTATCATTTACTAAGGCATTTGATAAAGTAAAACATGATAAACTGATTAAAATATTGGAAGATATCAACACTGATGGAAAAGATTTAAGAATAATAAAGAATATTTACTGGAACCAAGTAGCAGCAATTAAAATGGGAAATAAAGAGGGTATTTACGAACAGATAAAGCTAGGAGTACGACAAGGGTGTGTCTTGTCACTAGATCTTTTCTCCCTGTATAGCGAAGTAATAATGAGAGGGATCAAAGAGATGCCAGGAATACTAGTTGGAGGTTATAATATAAATAATATACGCTATGCAGATGACACAGTATTGGTGGCGGATAATTCAACAGACCTACAACAATTATTAGACGTTGTAGTAACAGAGAGTGCAAGGAAAGGACTCTCCTTAAATATCAAGAAAACAGTAACAATGGTAATATCAAAGAAAATGGTGACACCAAAATGTGACATAGAAATAGAAGAGAAAATCCTTAACCAAGTTGATAATTTTAGATACCTAGGGGCATTTATAACATCAGATGGAAGATGTACCAAAGAGATTAGGAGCAGAATAGGGCAGGCAAAAGCCGCATTTCAGAAAATGAAGAGTATCTTATGCAATAAGTCACTATCACTGAATGTAAGAAAGAGAGTGATGAAATGCTATGTAGAATCAGTTTTGCTGTATGGCAGTGAATCTTGGAATGTAAGAAGGAATTAGAAGCAACAGAGATGTGGTTCCTGAGACGAATGTTGAGAATTCTTTGGACTGCCAGAGTAACTAACGACGACTGCCTGAAACAGGCTAATGAAACTAGAACTTATATACAACAATAAGAAAGAGACAAACAGCTTTCTTTGGTCATGTAATGAGAAGAGATGCATTGGAGAACATCGTGACAAAGGGAAAGATCGAGGGGAAGAGAGGCAGAGGCAGACCAAGAGAAATGATGCTGGATGAATTGAGACGGTGGCACGGAGGAATATCAGCAGCAGAGTTGATCCAGAAAACTAAAGACCGAGTTCTGTGGAGAGCCATGAACGCCTACGCCATCTGGCAGGGCACTTGATGATGATGATCCCTTTCAGGATGTTGCAGTCAACATCAATATTTTTCAGCTGCTGTTGATGTACTAGGCAAGATTACGCTCAGTAGTTTGTCATTGCTTTCTTAGCGAACCGCTGCCGATTCGGACGCAGATGCGTTACTCACGAGAATATACGGGGTTACGGCGAAAGCCGTAAATCTCTTCGCCAGGGAGACGGCAGTTGTCAACATCTTGTATCACACACACAGGCACTCTCGCTTCTTCATCTACAGCCAAAGAAACATTCGTTGTGTGGATGGTACATCACGTCTTTTATTTCAGGCGGACCTGAGCTAGTTATACATTATACCCATGCGGTGGCTGCCTGAACAAATATACAAATGCAGCCTTCTCTACAATAATCATACACAATCACTTATTCAACCTTCACACTCGCTATCTTCTACTAGCGCCCTCGCAAACCAAGCATTTGCCCTCGGAAATACACAAGTGTCCTCTTGTCATAATCTCCTCATTAGTTCTGCCGCGTCGTCGTTCACGACGCCTGGCGCGTACGGCCAGGAGTCCACTTGTGAGTGACACTAACCACACTGTGGCAGGAAGAGGCAGTCGGTGAATGCGTGGATCATGCAGTCCACGCAGGAACGCAACCCCGACTAGCGAGACTCACAGTGGTTAACGGGCAGACGGCTTTGGAGCGTTGGACAAGACAGACGGAATGAATGGTGCTCGTATACTTGAGGGAATGAACGCGAATAGAGAGAACGCCTGTGTGAATAATAGGAGACAGTGCGCTTGTGAGTTGTATACATTGCATTGATATATCTATTGAATGTATTATTGCATCGTCATTGTAATTGTACGATGCATGTAATGGTTGTGATGAGTGAGATGTGTGAATAAAGTGTTTGAATTGTAGTTTTAGTGCGTCACGTTAAGTCATTCTGTGACCGTGTTTGTATCACACTTGTTGGTGATTACGAGCCTATGTTATTGCAGTATGCAAGACTCTGACAAGTGTGAACGTGGGTGCATCGTCCTTCGTGGATTATTTGAACCATAGGTGTGAACGTGGGTGTATCATCCATCTTTGAAGTAGTTGTAAAATAAGACTGAGCGTGTGTGTAAACGGAAAGTTTTGGAAAGAAAGCAACAGGGGAAGCAAGTTGTCGAATGTGTTGAACGGACGACAGTACGACTAACAAACATACTTGACAGCACACAAACCTACAAAACGTAGTTGACAACGCATACACCACATAAACATACATGTCCTAATATTTTCTTCTTCCAAAAGCAACAGGTTTTTGTGTCATCCGAAACCGTTAGCAAGTGAAGTTCATTTTTCCAGGTAGTAACGTTCAGGCAGCCATTCTCTGGTACAGTTCTCGATCAAACTCCAGAGCTCCAAAGTCACTTAAGTATTATTTTTTTCACATATACTTTTGGTGTAGGCTTGGGCACAAACTGTATTCGATAAATACTGTACAAATTATTGTATATTTACTAACACTATAATTAACTTTTTTGTGTACATTCATTGTATTTCAAAAACGTCATCATGTCCACATTGAATGATTTCATCGAATCTGGTTTGAAATTAAAGTTTACTGGCGATGAGTTGACAAAATGGAGCGAGGCAAAGTACTCAGAACATCTCCTATTACAGGAGAAAGTTAGGGAATGCGAAGACAGAGCTGCTGAAATAGAACTGAAAAAGGCAGAAATAGACGCTGATATCAGAAAAGCTGAGATTCTAGCCTAAAGTAAGAGGGAAGAACTTGATATGCAGCTGAAAATTAAATAGCTGGAAGCTGAAACATCGGCAGAGAAAGATTCTCGAAAGTCAGAAACACAAGAAAAAGAGAATCAGTACAAAAAGTACCAAGGGATCGTCAAAAATGTCACCACTGGTGACTGCATTGCAGCATTTACCCAAAACTTTGAAACGATAATGGAGCATTATCAGATCCCAGAAACTGAATGGAACATTATATATATATGAGAAGTCTTTCTGGGGAACCTCTCAAAGTGATAAAGACCATTCCCAAAGATCTTAGGAAAGATTATCAATATATTAAGTCCAAAATTATGTCACATTTCCTGTTAAATGAAGCAGGCTACAGAGAACAGTTTAACAAATTAGCTCCAAAACCAACGCAAACTTTCTCTGACAACATCTCAGTAGTACAGGATGTATGTAGTAAATGGCTTTCATCAGCCAAAGTAAACACCTTTGATAAGTTGAAAGATCTCATTCTTAGACATAAAATTATTTCATCTCTACCACCACCATTTTCTAAGTTTCTGAAAAAATGTGAGTGCGAGAGTGTGCAACATATAGAAAAACGAGGTTCGGCTTATTTCACAGCCAACAAACATTGTTTTACTAGTGGATTGACTGACACAGACTTTGTAGCAACAGCTACATATGACAGAACGAAGTCAGGTCCCTACAGTAACAAGAAAACCTTTAAGCAATCTGCTGAAAAGTATAACCAATGCAGATATTGCCATCTGTCACATAACGAAAATGATATGTGTAACAAACACCCTGGGTACCTTACATACTTGAAAAACTATATAGATAAGCAAGATAAGGAGAGAAAGAGCTATAAACGACTAACCAAATGCTTCCTTTGCAAAGCATATGGCCACTGGCGTCATACGTGTAAAGGTAAACAAATGACTAGAAAGGCTAATGCAGCCATGTTTGATAGCTCTTCCTCAGATGAAGAAACACGTGAAAATCATCCTGTTAATTCAGCACAGGCCATTGATGTATTTCATCTTAACAAATGTACCATCTGTGATCGTTTTCATGAAGATGGCCTATTAACATGCGACCACTAAATACCTATTGCCAATGAAGAAGCCAATTTGGTAATAAACTCCAGAGGTAAACTTAACATCCACCAAGGATTTGTAAATGGCAAATCTGCCACCGTTTTACGTGATAGTGGATGTACTCTTATTGGTTTAAAGAGAGACTTTATTTTAACTTCAGATTACACAGGCAAACATGTTACATGCAGAACTTTCTCAGGTAACGTCGAGAAATACCCACTTGCATGGGCATATATTGACACCCCATTTCTCACAGGAAAGATTAAATGCTCAGCATTACCCAACCCATGTTGCGACATAATCGTGGGTAACCTTCCTGAGGTAAATGACATGCCACATGACAATTTAACATCTTCTTTCCAATGTATTGTTGATAATACCATATCATCTTCAACTGAACATGCTGTTGAAAATGTATTATCACCTGTGAATGAATGTATGTTTGCCTACTCAGTAACTTCATCAAATGAATGTATTGATATAAATGTAAAATCACCATGTCATGTTGATGATAGTGTAAATGCAGTAACTAGATCTGCTGCCAAAGTGCAAGATCAAATTGATCAGACTGAGGCTTTGGAAATGTTAAGCCCAGTTATATTACCTCCTAAAACCATGAGGGAGAATTTCATAAGAGCCCAAAAGGCCGATGTATCTTTGCACAAGTATTTTAATCCAATAGGCAAAAAGCCAAGACTAACAAAGAATGCTAGATGGCATTTTGCACTGAAAGGTGATATCCTTACACGGTACTACACCAAAGGTACCAGCGCCACTGAGCAAACGGTGTTACCAACTGAACACCGCCAACAAGCATTACATCTAGCACATAACATACCATTTGCAGGGCATATGGCTTATTCGAAAACTAGATCGAGATATCTTACTCAGTTCTACTGGCCTAAATTCTGCAGTGATATCAAGCAATATTGCAGAACTTGTGGCATCTGTCAGAAGCTTGTTAAAAAGGGTAAACACCCGCAAACTAAACTACAAATAACAGATCTAGCAAGTAGACCTTTTAAAAAGATCTCTGTTGATATTGTAGGTCCTTTTAACCACGTAACATCAAGAGGGAATAAGTTCATAATAACGATAATTGACATCTGCAGTAGATGGCCTGAGGCAATTCCACTTAAGAACATAACTGCCAAGGATGTTATGGAAGTTTTCTTCCATATTTTTTCTAGAGTAGGTTTTCCTGATACCATTCTCTCAGATCGTGGGAGTCAGTTCATAGCTGCAGCCACTCAAGCCTTTACTAGAATGTTAGGGGTAAAGCAGTGCTTTAACAGCCCATACCACCCTCATTCGACGGGAATTTATAGAAAAGATGAATGGGGATCTCAAGCATATGTTATCAAAAGTTACCCAGGAACACCCCGAAGACTGGGATACTTATTTACCTGCCATACTATTCGCATATCGCGAAGTACCTCATTCCAGTACAGGTTTCTCACCATTTGAACTTGTATATGGAGCCAAACCACGCGGCCCATTATCTATGTACCATTCTATGTTAACTGAAAGTATAACTGTACATAAACCAGTATCATCATATGAACATGTAACAGCATTGCGTGATAGGATAATGACATCTTGTGTGTTAGCTAAAGAAGCACTGAAACAATCTGGTGCTATTTACCGATAGTATGCAAACAGAGAAAATAGGACAATAACATTGACACCTGGACAGGACGTACTACTTCTTTTGCCAAGCGACAAACATCTTTTGACAGACTTATGGCAAGGACCCTTTAAAGTACTGAGACAAATTTCGACTGTTGACTATGAGATAGCAGTGAAAGAGAAACACAAAATATTTCACATCAACATGTTAAACCCGTACTACAACAGAGACGAAGACCAAGAATAGACAGCAGCAAGCACAACGATAGTAGACCACACAGACGATGACGACACTGACGAAATACCGACCCCATCACTTGACACGACAAACAATCTGCACGACATCAAAATAAATCCCAATTTCACCCAGACAGAGACCGACAGTTGCAGACAACTGTTACAAGACTACAGTAGCATTGTCTCTAACAACCCAGGACAAACAGATTTAGTGCATCATCACATTATTCTGACATCCAACACACCAATAAAATGCAGACCATACTCCATTCCCATACACTACAAAAAGAAATTACATCAGGAAATCATAGACTTAGAGAAGAATCATATCATCAGACGATCACAATCTCATTTTTGTTCACCGATCGTCATAGTGAAAAAGAAGCACAACACGATACGACTCTGTGTTGACTATAGGAAACTGAACAGCATCACACAGTTGGATTTAGAACCAATGAGCAACTGTGAAGACATACTGACTGAATTGACAGATTCTAGATACTTTACAAAACTGGACATGACCAAAGGATATTGGCAAATACCGGTACATAGTGACATCATACATCTGACAGCATTTGTCACACCCTGGGGTCTATACGAATGGTGCAAGCTTCCATTCGGGCTAGTTAATGCCCCGGCGTCCTTTGTACGGATGACGAGACTTCTTCTGACAGACATAACTAATATTATTTCATACATGGACGACATATGTATACATACAAACATTAGAACAGACATTTGACTGCATAAGACAGCACGGACTGACAGTCAAACAATCGAAAGTTGACATTGCCTACCAAGAAATTTCATTTTTTGGGTTATAAAATTTGTAATGGCTTTGTCACTACTGACGATAACATCGTGTCACGTATTCTGACATTGTCACTTCCGACAACAAAGAAAGAAGTGCGAAGTGTCCTAGGTCTGTTGAATTATTACAGACAGTGTATACCAAACTTTGCCACTTTGACGGAATGTTTCACTAACCTACTAACGAAAGACAAACCTAACAAAATTGTACACAGCGAATGCCTAAGACCTGCTTTTACAAAAGTGTTGTCTTACTTTTCTAGTAACCCCATTCTTAAATTATCAAATTTGGGTACTATTTTCAGATTGAGAAGAGACGCGAGCTCCGTAGCGATTGAGGCAGTCCTGTTGCAGGAACACAATCAAATTCTCCATCTAGTTTATTACGTAAGTCGTAAATTAAAGACCAGAGAGCGTTTTGGTCGACGCCGGAATTAGAGGCGTTGGCTCTTGTGTATTTGGTTAGAAAACTATCTAGATTCCTTCTTGGAACACATTTTGTAGTAGAGACAGACAACAGTCCGTTAAAAATCATCAACACGGGCACGCCTACCACCCACAGGGTAGCGAGATGGTCACTATTATTGCAAGATTTCAGTTTTGAAGTCAGGCATATCTCTGGCTCTCAAAATACGATTGCGGACCTTCTTTCCCGATGTCCTTACGACACACCCAAAAGCCCAATGGTGCCTGAGACACACAGCAGATGAATGAAAAATCTACAGGGTAATATAACGCTCAGCAACACGGCGAATTATGAAATGTATTTCAGTAATGCTGTGTAGAAAGTGTGATAGGGACAACGTCCCAATGTAAATATACTATATATATATTTTATAATTTGAGTAATATTTGTGATGAATACTTGTATTGTATGTGATCGAAAGGTAACATTATTTTAAATAACTATAAACATTGTAACGAACAGTGCTACAGGATTTCAAGACTTACTCCACTTGATCTCTTCAAATATCCGTAGTACCTGCGACGCAGAGTGTTCTGACGTATTTTAATCTGTGCGAGAGAGACTGTGCCATCTGGATTCTACAGAACACATTTATTCCATATTGTGAAAGAAAGAGGTAATCCGGCAGCTGTGAATAGAAACTGTATACTCCGTTCCAGTATATAAAATCCAGACGGAAGAACATTGTGTTATCTACAACTTAACACACCAGCTGTGTATTTCCGGTGTTTGTATAATTTATCTGAAAAGTAGCAGACTATAGTGTAATCCTCACAAAGTGTTGACGATTTATATAAACTTTGTGAGCTGAAATTTTACATAAACAAATTGTATGTAAAGATTTTGATAGATGTGATCTGAGAATCATAACTTGATTAACTTTTTCGCAATAGTGACATTTAGTTCGCTATTGTCAATAAGCATCAAAATATGATGCTTAGAAATCTATTTTCTAATGTAATTTATTTTCTTTGACAGCATGTTGAAATTATCCCCCATTGATTGTGTATTGTTTCAAGGGAAATAATTGAAATTAGTAATAATGTGTAACATGTATAGAAGCCTTTCTCAAGTTGCCATGTTGGTGACACATCAAGATGACGTCACCTGTGCATGGTATTAATTACCGAAGTTGTAGACCTTCTTGAGACTTTCCAACCAAATGAGGTTGAGGTCAAATGTTGGAGTCATCTTATAATGAGACGACTCGCGGCCTGACATGTCGTTTTTGCAATTTTTGTTTAACTATCAAGAGGTAGTTGCGAGTTCGCTGTTAGCTACCGGACTGGCTGTGTCATATTACAACTAAATTAAGAACCCATCGAGTGGATTGTACTTGATGAGTGTTGCTGCATCGCAGCATTAAAGAATGTGTGTATATAACTTGCAATTATTTACAGGTTTCAAATAGAAACCAAAGTGTCATCTCAGATGACAAAGAATGGGTCGATTCTGACAAGTTGATTAAATAAACCCATATGTATATAAAGTACATGAAAGGCTCCCCCATTCATGAAAAGGAGTGCTGGAGAATGTCATAATCTCCCCATTAGTTCTACCGCGTTCTGGCGAGTACGGCCAGGAGTCCACTTTTGAGCGACACTAACCACACTGAGGCAGGAAGAGCCAGTCGGTGAATGCGTGGATCATGCAGTCCACGCAGGGACGCAACCCCGACTAGCGAGACTCACAGTGGTTAGCGGGCAGACGGCTTGGGAGCGTTGGACAAGACAGACGGAATGAATGGTGCTCGTATACTTGAGGGAATGAACGCGAATAGAGAGAATGCCTGTGTGAATAATAGGAGACAGTGCGCTTGTGAGTTGTATACATTGTATTGATATATCTATTGAATGTATTATTGCATCGTCATTGTAATTGTACGTTGCATGTAATGGTTGTGGTGAGTAAGATGTGTGAATAAAGTGTTTGAATTGTAGTTGTAGTGCGTCACGTTAAGTCATTCTGTGACCGTGTTTGTATCACACTTGTTGGTGATTACGAGCCTGTGTTATTGTGGTATGCAAGACACTGACACCTCTTATGAAAACTGTCCCGTCCCGTCTGACGATTTCCAACTCGTCGGCTGGCTTGGTTGTCCTAGATTCCGTGCTGTCCGTAAAAACCCCGTGCTGTCTGTTAAACCCCGTGCTGTCTTACCCGTCTCGTAATACAGCAGTCTGTCCGTGCTAAGCTGGGTTATACTAACATCTAGTCTGATCAGGGTGGTATCCCATGAACTGGCGTCCCCTCCTATCCTCGGGGTTGGTACTGCCAGTGTTCTGGTTACGAAACGTCCATGTCCCCACCTAAGTCCTGTCTCCCGTTTATCTACTGTCCTGTAGATGTCCTTTATGACTATTCTAAGTCCTAACTTGTGTTCTGTCTTTACTCTATCTACTACCCTGTATAAGTCCTTATCTATGTCCTATATGTCATTACGTCTATTATGTCCCTTTACCTCTTTATTTCCTGCACGTACCTTCTCAACACCTTGACATACTCTTGTGCCTCCCCCTATTGTGTCACGAAATTCAACATAATGGGTGTGATACAATGTCGTATTATCATATAAAAAAATTAGTCGGACCTAATTTGTCAGAGTGTTGTAGGAGTTAATCACCCTTGTACTTAGGTACCACTTTGATTCATATGGGTATGACACCAAGTTGACGTATTTACCCACTGGTCTATGATCAGTGTAACATACTTGTAATGTTTTTAAGAGTCACTACTCTTCCACATTGCACTACTGGAAGCTGTATAGAACCAAGGCCAGTTCGTCTTACAATTATGACTAAGTCATAAAATGCACTACCTCTCCAAACATCGAAAATAAATGTCCCGAGACAATTTGTTTCTGTTACGGAATCAAATCATGAATATATTATTCATGGCTCCCGTGAAATGTACATCAACATCTTTTACAAGTTCTGTGTCTGCTGATCTCTACCTGTCTGGCTTCCGCTTGCGGATAAGTTGCCAACTGTGTACTCATAATTCATATAAATCTGTTGTGTCCCCTGTGACCGTGTGGTCTCCCTTACTTTTAAATTGATGTTTGTACGTTATCTGTTTGTATTCTGTTTGTTTGCGTGTTCTATTACTTTTAATGTATGTTTAAATTAGAAACATAGGTGTATGTTTATAATCCGTGTACTTAAGGTTTTCAAGTGTTCATGCATCTCACAAACAAAGACTATGCTTAATTTCTGAGATGAGTCGCCGAACTGAGACTCTGGAAAACATCACCATAGTTGCAATGTAATTGTAACTAAAACACATATAAAAATTGCACGCTCACATGTGTTACACAGAAGACGAAGACAAATCATAAAAAAAAACATTTGTGCAAAAAAGTGCACCAATGTTCATCCATAACATTTTAATACTTCCATTCCTTCTTTCATTCACCTTTTGCCCGCTCATGTAAATAATGCAATATTAAAAATATTTCTCTTGTTGAAATAAAATAAGCTCGTTTTCAACATTTACTGAGCTGAATTGTAATGTATTATAGTAGTAATTTTTATAGTACAATAATCTATTTACAGTATTATTTGATTGCTTCCGGCAATACTAAGGGAAGATACTATAACTGGCTTTTTGTATTTTGGTCTAATGGGTGTTGTTAACCAAGGAAATGTAATTTAACTAAAATATACAGCTGAATGATGCTGGTGTTGACAGCTATGTCCTGTAAAGGATATGCAAAAAAAAAAAAAATAGCTGTAGGAGAACTGTGTTGGCTCCCTTAAGGTAAAATGTTAATAAACCTAAAAAGTTTTAAATATATATAATGGTAGATTAATGCAATTTCCTGCCTATTTAAGTATTGTTACTAGCTTTTAAGAACGTTGTCTCATTAGAGACATGTAGATTATTATACTACTAATTTTTAGGTGGTAATGGTTCAAATATCTTCGTTCTAAATGTCGCTAAAAGATTTTGAATATTTCTAAGACTATATTCTTTAACTTCTTATTAACTTTCTATGACTATCTTCTAACTACAAAGGAAATTTGTTTGATCGTGCAACTTCAATAAAAGTAAGTTGAACTTCGTACATGTTATGTTACTATATTATTACTAACAACATCTATGTACACTGACTAATCTATAGTAGCTCCAGATGACGGTGATGATGTAGCGTCCTCCTTTTGCTGAACTATGTAATCTATGTACACTGACTAATCTATAGTAGCTCCAGATGACGGTGATGATGTAGCGTCCTCCTTCTGCTAAACTCCAAAGTCTGAGGGTCTGGTCAGCAAATATGCTAACGTATTTTTAGTCCCTCGTATGTGCTTTACAGAAAATGAATAGTTTTGGAGTATCAGGGCGCAACGGTAAATTCGATTGTTCTTCGGAAGCCCTTTTTCAATCACTGTCAACGGGGAATTGTCAGTTTCAACGACGAAATGTGTTCCGGCAAGATACCTATCTAATTTCGTAATACAATACACAATTGCTAGACACTCCAATTGAGAGACATCATATCTTGATTCAGTTGGACTCAGCTTGCGACTCACGTACACTATTGGATGAAAGATCCCGTCATAGGCCTGTAGGAGTACTCCCGATATGGTTGTAGTTAGTTAGTTAGTTAGTTCGTCGCGGTTCCAACTTCACGACAACGGGTCATCCCCATATTGCTCCGTTCCTGTGCCAATGAATATCACAAAATGCTCCTCACTGCCCCATGTGAATAATGGAATAGACAGGAGTCTTGGCAATCCAACAGCCCGCTTAGGTACACTGTGCATAATGCCGCCGCCAGAATGTCAACACAGAAGTCCTCCACGAAAAATACAGTTCATCGTCGATGAACACGGCAGTCACCAGAAAGACTTCATTGACCCGGGTTTTATCCCATATGGCTCGGTCTCTTTCGGCAGGGCGACCCACCGAAAGCGCCGCACAAAGCACGAACTACGTAGCTACAGCGACGACTCCCAGGAGTCTCCTGAAAAATGTACTCATGAACCGAAAAGGCAAATCAGTCAATCCAGCAACAGCCGGCCATCATCGTTCCGAACATGCAGTTCACGCGAAAAACAACCACGGACAGATGCAAAAGCATTCCATGCGAAATTCACAGCTCACAATGTCGCGCCACGCACTCACTCAGAAGCAGAGCGACAGAACCATAGCCTCCTTAGTTGCCTCTTACGATATGCATGGTAGGCAACAGTGTTACTATTCTTTACTCCCTCGTATGGGCCCCGGCAACACACGGTTGTGGTACTGGCATCTGTTCTAAGAGTATAGGGTAATTCTGGATTAGGTAACTTCAAGATGGGGATGTTACTAAAACAATGTTTCAATTGTGACATTGCATTATTTAAAGTAGCATCTTGTACATTGATTTTTGCATTCTATTTTAGTAAATCAGACAATACACTGGTAGTCTGTGCCAAATTCGGAATGAATTTGTTATAATAGTTTACTAAGCCCAATAGGCTTCTCACTTGCTTCTTATTTGTTGGCATAGTGAGATTCAAGATCTTGGTCACAATCTTTTCATCACTTTTTAAGTGGCCTTTTGATATTTTATGGCCTAGAAAGTCAGTTTCTTCCAATGCCAACTCTACCATAGTTGGTTTGACCGTGAGTCTAAATTTTGTCATGATCAAAATATATTTTACCACTTTCATACACATAAGAAATATAGATGGTAAATTAATACAAAATGAAGTGAAAATTTTCCTTCCATTCAAAATATCATTCAATTATGGTGGATAATTATACCCTATTTCAACATCTGCAAGCCACATTAGGATCATACTCAATGGACACATGATTGGTGTTGGTTGCAGTTGGTAAGCACACCATGCTGTCCATATAATCTTCAGGGGGGTACGGGGAGTCAGGCATTGGTAGCACCTTTGGTAAGGATGACTCTCATGTCCTTTTCAGGACCCATCCCCCACTGGTCCAAGCCTGACACCCAGCTCGTGCCTGTGGCTCCTAGTAGCTGTCAGCATGCGACAGCGGCCACCCCCCGGGCAACAGCTGTGAGAGGCTAGATAAACCAGCCATGGGTATCCGATTTGGTGTCAAACCAAGAGGTAAACTAGGGTATGCCTACCCAGCATGTGAAGACAGGATTTGGCAGACTGCGCGGAAGAAATCAATCCTGATTCAACGGGCAAGACGACGTTTACCTGCAAAGCGTTGTGGAAAGTAATGAGCACGGCAAGGCACGTAGAGCGCCCTGGTCATCCACTGCACCTGTATTCGTCTCCAGCCGTCTCGACGTGTCTTGCCATTGGACTCAGATGGACTCAGGCGAGAGAGTGAGGTCGACGAATTGCGAAACTCTTCCTCACTTTAATCCAAGTCATCGCGCAAGTCATTCTTCATCCAACGTCATATATCACTCCGCCTCCTTCAGACATGTGCCGAACATGATCTCCTGATTACGAACACAATTTTCCGTCTCCCCATGAGAAATAGGACATCGTGAATGCACCCTCGCTCGAAACACTGGCACCTCATTGACTATGTCATCGTCAGGAGGAGTGACAGACAAGACGTTCGAGTGACAAAATTTATGTGTGGTGCCGAATGTTGGACAGACCATCGTCTAATTGTCTCGAAAATAAACATTCACATCAGGCCACCACGGCGTCCTGAAGGGGCGAAAATGCAAAAAAAGCTAAATGTCACCCGCCTAAACAGCAAGAAAATGCAGCAGTCATTTGAAAATATGCTGGAAGACCACCTCAAGTCCAATGCTGCAGCTAAACAGGATACAGAAACAGAATGGAGAGCCCTAAAGGATATAATTTACAACATTGCTATGGAAATCCTGGTTCCAGCCCCCCGAAAGCATAAAGACTGGTTTGATGAAAATTCCGAAGACATCAACCATTTGCTGGCCGAGAAACATCTTCCTCAAGGCACATTTGAATGACCCAAAGTAAACATAAAAAAGATGCTTTCAAGAACATTCAGAGAGTAGTGCAGCAGAAACTTCGGCACATGCGGGACTCCTGGCTGAGCAGCAAAGCTGATGAAATTCAGGGCTTTGCTGACAGACATGATATGAAAAACTTCTACGACTCACTGAAAGCGGTCTATGGTCCTACATCACCAGGAATAGTTCCCCTTCTAAGTGCAGATGGGGGAACATTGATCACCGATAAGAAAGAAATCCTTCAACGCTGGGCAGAGCATTTCAGCAAAATCTTAAATGCAACTTCCTTCTTCGATGATGAAACCATCAACTGCCTTCCTCAAGTTCCCACCAATGAGACACTTGATTACCTGCCAACTATAGTGGAAGTAAACAAAGCCATCCAGCAACTCTCCAGCGGCAAGGAACCTGGTCCTGACTCCATTCCAGCAGAGATATACAAGTCAGGTGGGCCGGTCCTAACAGAGCAGCTTCACCAAGTCTTTACAAACGTATGGGTGAACGAGACCATGCCACAGGATTTCAAGGACGCGTCAATAGTCCATCTTTACAAACGTAAAGGAAACCGCCAATCCTGTGACAACCACCGAGGCATCTCCTTGCTTTCAATTGCAGGGAAGATACTCGCCAGAATTCTTCTCAATCGAGTCACAGCCCATCTCGATCAAGGTCTTCTTCCTGAGAGTCAATGTGGCTTCAGAAAAGAACGAGGAACTGTTGACATGATTTCGCTGCAAGGACGCTGCAAGAAAAATGTCAGTAACAGAACTGCGAAATGTTCTCCACTTTCATTGACCTTACCAAGGCTTTTGATGCAGTCAGCAGAGAAGGACTGTGGAAGATCATGGCAAAATATGGCTGTCCACGAAAGTTTGTACAAATAGTGCGGCTATTTCATGATGGTATTCGGGCAAGAGTACAGGAAACTGGTGAACTGTCTGAACACTTTCCTGTCACCAATGGAGTGAAGCAAGGATGTCTCCTGGCACCAACACTGTTCAGCCTCATGTTTTCAGCCATGTTGATGAATGTCTTCGAGAACGACGACATTGGAATAGACATCAACTACCATATGGATGGAAAGTTATTCAATCTCAGAAGGCTGAAAGCTAAAACCAAAATTAACAGTGACACCGTCAGAGAGCTCCTGTTTGCTGATGATTGCGCTCTATACGCCAACTCAGAGGCGGACATGCAACATAATGTTTCAGCTTTCTCACATGCCTGTGCCAACTTTGGGCTCAATATCAACTTGGAGAAGACTGTAGTTATGTACCAGCCAGCTCCAGGGAATAATCACACTGTGCCGAATATCAAAGTGAATGATCATAGACTAAGTGTTGTGGACAAATTCACCTATCTTGGCAGCACTGTGTCACAAGCTGCCACAATTGATGACAAAGTGAATGCAAGAATCTCCAAGGCCAGTGCAGCCTTTGGCAGACTGTACAAGAATGTATGGGACAGAACTGGAATAAGCCTGCAAACAAAGCTAAAAGTCTACAAAGCAGTTGTATTATCCACACTGCTATATGCTTGTGAACACTGGACTATTTATCAGCGACACACTAGGAAATTAAACCACTTCCACACAGTCTGCCTAAGGAAGCTACTCAAGATTAAATGGCAAGACAAGATCTCAGACACTGAAGTCCTAGAAAGAGCGTCCATACCCAGTATCGACACTCTACCGATGAAGAATCAGATTCGTTGGGCTGGTCACTTGACTCGCATGCCAGATCACAGGCTCCCTAAACGAATTTTTTACAGCGAACTGCGTTGGGTAAACGCTCCCAAGGTGGCCAGAGGAAACGCTTTAAAGACACTCTGAAAATTTCATGACACCTGGGAGACTGCAGCCAGAGACCGAAATTCGTGGCGTGCATCATTACGCAAAGGTGCAGTCATATGCGAGGCAATCAGGACTGCAAGAGCTGTGAAGAAAAGGCAGGACAGAAAAACCACTGCAGGAAATCTCCCTCCAGAGACGTCAAGCATTCTTTGCCCACAATGTCAAAGAACATTTCGAGCCAAAATAGGCCTTATCAGCCATCTTAGAACCCACGGCTCCATACCTTCAACCCCACTGGATGAAATGAATGGAATAGTCATCATCATTCTTGATGGACAAACAACATAATCTTCAACCAGATTAGTGATGTAATTGTCATGAAAATGATTATTTGCCATATTAACATGTTCCTGTTCTTCTGTACGTCAGTATTATTACGTCTCTTGAAGCACATGTCACTATGCAATGTGTTACTGTTCGTGTGTTGCAGATTGTGCTGTCTGCTAGTGCAAGACTGGTGGATATGTGAGTTTCGTTCTGAGTCTAATGTATGGGTTGTCTATTGTGTATTCTGTCTGTTAATGTTAATGCTGTCTTGTGATATTGTTATACTGGTAGTGCAACTTTATGTTAGTTTAATAGTCTGATCTGTAACAATTTTGTGTATAGCGTTACAATAATTTGCCTGAAAAGAATTTGATTTATGCACCCTTTTATCGTGGGTATGTTGTGTTCTGAACAGTTGCGTCCCTTGACTTTGTATAATTTGGTTGCTGTTCTTGGTTACTTAATTCTTCATTAGTGGTTGTTACTTCAATTTGTGGTTTTGTTATCAGATGCTTTTTCTCCCATGCATTAATCTGTTTGCTTGTGCAGTATTTCAAATCCGGTAAACACCCTATGATCAAATCTGTACAAGGGTTATTAAGAATTGCGCACTTAACTGTGCCTGTATGAAACGGTTTACATATACAAGCTCTGGCTAGTGGGTATTTCTCCACATTGCCTGAAAATGTTGGGCAACTCACGAACTCGCGTGTGTAATCTTCTGGTTTGCCAGTTCCTTTCTTAAACCGACCAATGTACATCCGGAATAAAGCAAGACTTGACAAGGTTTATCGTTAACTATCCCCTGGTGGAAAGTTAGTTTTCCCATGTCGGAAATTACTGCATTGGCATTGTCATTGGCAATTGGGATGTTATGTCCACATTCAAAATACCATCATCATGGATCTATGGCAAGTTAGGCATCTATCATAGTTAAGAATATCTATCGCTGCTAACGCATTCTCTTCACATTCTTGCATTTGTTCCTCCTCACACTCGCTCTCCCATGATGAGTCAGTGAGCACTGCATTCACACTTCTCAATTTCTGGCGACCCTTACAGTGAGAGCTATAGTGGCCATAAGATTTGCAAAAGTAGCATTTAACCGCACGCCGGTATGTTTCTCTTTTATTTTGCTGTTTCTTTATCATCATCTCTAAATGAGATGGATAATTTGGATTACCATCACACATTCCAAACTGATCGTGAGAGAATTTAAAGTATGGACACTGTGGTTGATTAGGTCTTTGTTTCTCTCTGTATTTGAATGGTCTTTGAGGTTTACTATTAGCTGCTTCTACTATGTTATTCTCATCGATGTTAGAGCTAAATATGTCTCTGTTGGAACAAAAATAGGCCGACCCTCTCTTTTCTAGCTGTTCTAATGAATCAACATCAGCTTGTTGTAAAAAATTTAGCAAAAGGGCTTGGGATTGTTGAAATAATTTTGTCCATAATCATTAAAGCCCTAAGTTTTTCATAGTTTTTGTTAATCTTTGCAGTGTTTAGCCACTTATTATATACGTCCTGTACGTGAGAGACGTAATCAATGAAAGTCTGATTACTCTTGGGTTTCAATTTGGAGAACTGAACTTGATACCCTGGGGCATCTAATAAAAAATGTTGCGTGATGCGTTGATGAATATAGTCATAGTCATTCCTTAGTTCTTGGGGAATGGACTTTATTACTTTTAAAGGCTCCCCTGAGAGGTTCTTCATATAAATCATGTCCCAATGCTCTCTTGGTACTTTCTGGAACTTTAATTGGAATTCCACATTTTCAGACCAGGCAGAAATTGAGTCGCCTTGGCAGAATGGTTTCACTATCCCTTTGTATTTATTATACTTGTTTTCCTCTTCTTTACTTTTCAACTTTGTAGTTGCAATGTGTACATGAGATTCGACCTCAAGTTTTCATTTTTAACTGGGTTTGTGCTTCAATTTCTAACTGTTTCTCCTTCAGCTTTGTTTCTTCTGATCTTTGTGCCAATTCTAACTCTTTTAGTTTGGTGGCTTCTGCTAGTTCTTTTAGTTTATTAGCCTCAGCTAACTCAGCTAGCTCTTTTTTATGTAAGCGTTCCAGATCTCCTACCTCCCTCTCTGCATCTTTTGCCTCTTTGTATCTCTTTTCTGCCCATTGTTCTAATTTATTTCCGCTATACCCTAGATCTTTCCCTGCCTCAATGCATTCTTTTAACGCGTTGACATTGTTACAAGTTATGATTTGAAACAAAATTTACAATGTGCAATAATAATACAATATTTATCATACAATTAAATAATACAGATGTTAATTTACAGCCTCGTAATAAAATTAAGATGCTGCCTTAAAATACAATGTCAAAAAATGATGATTATGTCAAGTTATGATTAGAAACAAAATTTACAATGTGCAATAATAATACAATATTTATCATACAATTACATAATACATATGTTAATTTACAGCCTCGTAATAAAATTAAGATGCTGCCTTAAATTACAATGTCAAAAAATGGGGGTACTTATCTGATCTTCTGTAAATTTCTGCTTTTTACTCTGGTCTCGAGGATGATTGTCTGCTTTACCCTGTTACAATACTCGGGCTGTTAGTATCACTCTCACTCTCCACTTCTGGTGTGTAGAGTAGTAACAATTAATATTCAAACAAAACAATGATAATAAGAGAAAAATTTTGTCTGTCGAGTCACTTCTTCAGAGAGGAGAACAGCAATATGAAATATATATTGTGTTAATTTTGTCTGTCGTCGTGTCTTTTGTCGTGTAAATTATGTAGTGTAGTCTTCACTGGCTTTGGGCGTCAACTGAAACGCCAACTTGAAACATGCAATATATCATCTCTACAACAATTCAAATACGTTTAATCAATTTGCGCGCATTCGTGATGAATTCAGTCTTACGTATACCTTTCGATATTACACACTTTTACTTTTAAACCTTAAACTTTCTCGTAGGTGGTGAATTCTTTCAAACCACGTTAACTTATTCTAGTAAGCAGTAGATTCTTTCACACCTCTTACACCACGTTAACTTATTCTAGTAGGCAGTAGAATCTTTCACACCTTCTGACACCACGTTAACTTACTCTAGTAGACAGTAGATTCTTTCATAGCTTCTGACACCACGTTAAGCTGCCTGTCAACATCTTGTATCACACACACAGGCACTCTCGCTTCTTCATCCAAACCCAAAGAAACATCCATTGTGTGGATGGTACATCACGTCTTTTATTTCAGGCGGACCTGAGCTAGTTATACATTATACCCAGCCGGTGGCTGCCTGAACAAATATACAAATGCCGCCTTCTCTACAATAATCATACACAATATACACAATCACTTATTGAACCTTCACACTCGCTATCGTCTACTAGCGCCCTCGCAAACCAAGCTTTTGTTCTCGGAAATACACAAGCGCCCTCTCATGAAAACTGTCCCGTCCCGTCTGACGATTTCCAACTCGTCGGCTGGCTTGGTTGTCCTAGATCCCGTGTTTTCCGTAAAAACCCCGTGCTGTCTGTTAAACCCCGTGCTGTCTTACCCGTCTCGTAATACAGCAGTCTGTCCGTGCTAAGCTGGGTTATACTAAAATCTAGTCTGTTCAGGGTGGTATCTCGTGAATTGGCGTCCCCTCCTATCCTCGGGGTTGATACTGCCAGTGTCCTGGTTACGACACGTCTTTGTCCCCACTAAGTCCTATCTCCCGTTTATCTACTGTCCTGTAGATGTCATGTCTTATGACTATTCTAAGTCCTAACTTGTGTTCTGTCTTTACTCTATCTACTACCCTGTAGAAGTCCTTATCTATGTCCTATATGTTATTACGTCTATTATGTCCCTTGTCCTCTTTATGTCATGCACGTACCTCCTCAACACCTTGACAGCAGTCACATCAATACATATGTAATTTCTTACTTTCTCAATCTGGATATTTTTCTTAGATACTTTCCAACGAAATCTAGATATTTATGGATGTTGTTTGGGCCGTTTCTAGACATTTTTGGTCAAAAACAAAAGTGGCAACCCTGCTTCCGTTATCGTGAAGTGCTGGTGTCAACTAAACATGGCCGCGTCTGATTGTCGGACTGTCCTCTCTTGTTAACTGAGATTGCTGAATATGTCTACATCTGAGAGATTCGTTGATGGCAAGTAATATGTTAAATATTTCTCTTGTCTTGTGATGGTGCGCTTCTAGTCTTGAAAAACAAATTGGGTGGGTGGGGGGGGGGGCTGGCCAGCAGGGAGATGGGCACAGAACATGGCAGAGATGTTCTTGTCTTGTGTCACACTCCTCATTGAGTGTATGACTAGTATGACTGTATGATAACAATGCACAATAAGTAAGGCAGGAGAACTTGCAACAGATTGAGACATTCATTTTGCTGGAATGTAATGAAAGTGATGTTCTGCAGAGAACCAGCAGCGTGATGATGATAATAATGACTGAATAAACACTATTTTCTTATATTATACTATTAATATATTATTATTATAGACTATTAGACAGTTCGATCGTGCCGTGACCCGAAATTAAAACGGAAGTGATGTACGGAGCCATCCTGGAATGATCCACTGTGCCTCCAAACACAGCTATGTATAGACCATGCATTCTCTCAACGTCATTCATTCATTCAAATATCACGTGACAATAACACGCGTCATCCTGGGTTTTCCAAGAAAGGTTTGTCTAATATTCTGTGCGCAGCGATTGGATGAAATCATCATGACCTTTTATATACATAAGAATATATTTCATACTTACCGTTATTAATTTTTTTTTTTTGGGCACTGCGTAGAAATGCATCAAGGGCAGAAGGATAATCGAATTCTGCATACAAGATTACATATATTTGGAAAGTTTAATCGCGAAACTTGCTCCCCATTTGGATGAAAACAAAATTTTCTGCGAAGGCGTGTTTTTGTTCTTTGCGCATATATTGACCAGACTGGTGTGTACACTTTGTAACACTATTCTGGCACTGTGCATAGAAATACATCAAGTGCAGATGGATTTTCGAATTCTGCATACACATATATTTTGAAAATTTCATGATGAAACTTGCTCCCCTTGTGGATAAAAACAAAATTTTCTGCGAAGACGTGACTTTGTTTATGGGGAAACCCATACCGGCTATGTCCATCGGCCATGGCAGCTGCGCATGCGCATATCAATCAGACTGTCATGTACACGTTCACTTTGTAACACACAAAACGTGCAATTTGAACTACTAAAGTTTAAAAAAAAATACAATTTCAAGGATTAATAATAATTTATTTGTATACCTGTACTATTTTTTAATCATTTAATGTGACAGAACTTATTTTTGAAGTCAGTTTTCATAATCCGCCTGTGACCCGTGTTGGTTGAGACAACCTTGGACGCGGGGAATAAATGAAAACCGAACGGCACACTGAACTGTAATTAATTTCTTTTCTGATGCTTTCAATAAAAAAAACCATCAATTGTAACTGGATCTTCGAATTCTGCATCCAATTTTTCAGAAATTTGGAAAGTTCATCACTAAACTTGCTTTAATTGTGGTTGAAAACAGGTGAAAATGTTTCAACCATGATGAGTGCCTTTGTGAATGGGAAACCCAAAATAGCAGTTTGACTATATTATTCATCTTCGTGGAAAAATCATTATGTCCAGCGTAATCATAAGTATCCCGCCTGTCACCCGGGAGATCGGGGTTCTATTCCCCGATGGGTATGTGTGTTTTTTTTTTTTTTAATTTTTCAGAAATGTATTAGGTGATGTAACAGAAAATATTAAACATTACGAACTAAAATATTATACAGAACTGAGAAACTGGAAGTTTGTGAATAAAGTGTGCTCTATGGATCTGTGCAATCTGCCGAATACCGGGGAGCACATCCGACAGCACAGGTGACAGAGGCAGCGGAATGATCGAGTGTCAGAATCGATGGATCCAATAGATGTCTTTGTTTAATGTGAATTTTAATTGCCATATAAAATATTGCCCCTGAATCAGTATAGTTTCATCGCTAAACTTGCTGGAATTGCAGTTGAAAAACCGATTTTCTGTGAAGATGTGACTTTGTGAATTGGAAACACATGGGTCATGGTCTTGGCGGCAGTGCATCGATCGGACTACTCAAAACACACAAAAAGTGCAATTTGAACTACTAAAGTTTAAAAAAAAAAAAATACAAAATCAAAGATTAATAATAATTTATTTGTATACTTGTACTATTTTTTAATCATTTAACGTGACGGAACATATTTTTGAAGTCAGTTTTCAAATCCGTTTGAGACCATCTCGCACGCACAGACACATACAGGCCAGTGGTGGAGGAAATGGACACACTGGAGAGCTCGAAAACCGTACTAGGAGCATGAGAAATCGCAACGGATGTCACTGTCACAAAAATTTGAATATCTTCACTTAGAATTGACATACAGGCATCATTGAGGTACCATTAGATTTTGATTTTCAAGGCCTATCTACTGTAGTAGTCTCATGACTAAATACTCAAATTTAAAATGATGATGGGGCTGTCTAACACTATATTATATTATACACTATGCTAGTGCAAACCACATTGATATTACGAAATATACTATTTTTTTTTGGTACAGATGTAGTGGACCAATCGATGAGTCAGCATATCCTCTGTACTCTAGATACTCAGAACTCTTCAGATCATGTTTATCAAATTGAGTATTTACTAAACAGACCACCTAAAGAGACCACCAGGATAATATAGGGAGGACATGGAGAAGAGAAGTGGAGACAGACCAGGATGATATAGGGAGGACATGGAGAAGTGGGGACAGACTAGGATAATGTAGGGAGGACATGGAGAAGAGAAGTGGAGAGAGACCAGGATAATATAGGGAGGACATGGAGAAGTGGAGACAGACCAGGATAATATAGAGAGGATATGGAGAAGTGGAGACAGACCATGATAATATAGGGAGGACATGGAGAAGAGAAGTGGAGACAGACCAGGATAATATAGGGATGACATGGAGAAGTGGAGACAGACCAGGATAATAGAGGGAGGACATGGAGAAGTGGAGACAGACTGTCAGCATCCCCAATAAGGCCTTACAGGAGTAATGAGTTAACACTAGTCTAGTAGAGAGACACCAGACAGGGAAGACACTGAGTACTATTAATAACCTCACAGGGAGACACATTTGTGTCAGACCAGAGGTCGACGAGGACAGATGAGCGAGGGCTTTCCCCAAGCCATTGGGTTGCGGGTCCTTGCGAGTAACCGTGATAGGCCAGGTTACTCGAACTCACCAGCCGGCGTGCTGGCAATACCAGGCACGCAATAATAGCGACTGCACGGAGAGAAAAGTGTCCGTGCTTGTTCACGCAATGTGTTGCGGGACAGACTGACTGGAGACGGTAGAGAGAGCAGACGTATCCTTGACCAATACGATAGCTTTCTAGGCCATAGGCAAACATGGGGCTGTTCATTTAGATTGTGTAATGCTAGCATCATCTATCATCACGTTGATGTATTCATATTGTGTAACAATGATGAAACCTAACGCTCGTAGAGCCATTCAAATGTCGGCTCTGAATAAATTGCATTCCTTTCGCAAATGTTATGAATTGTTATTTCGTGCAGTGCTAAAGTAGCGGAGTCTTGAAAAGCTGCAGCGCACAAGTCGCTGACAGGCTAGACCCCGAATTGGTGTCAGAATGGTCAATGAATCAACGCCATCGCCGAATTGGTGTCAGAATGGCCAAAGAATCAACGCCAGCGGCGAATTAGTGTCAGAACACAGGGAATAAACACCAGTAGACCCTGAATTGGTGTCAGAACACATTGAACGAACGCCAGCAGTACAATTACTGTCAGATTTCAGTGAACGTTTCTGTGCAGTCATAGCAGGCAGTTGTAGTAATATTCAACGAGCAGTTAACGCCAACATGCAAGTGGCATTATAAACCACTGAACGAACGCTAGCTATCGATTGATATTACATAATTCTGTACCAGTATTAATTCAATGCACGTTTCAACATTATTGATGTGTGATATATTGCAAAGTAATACAAATTTATTGTGATACATGCTATAAATTAATTTTTTTTTCTTGTGGTGAATTATACGATCGCCAATTTTGTGGAGTGTGAACCACAATTGAGTCAAATTAGATCGGTAAAGTGTGAAATTCTACCAATATTATTTAGAAAGTGTGGTATTATACTAAAAGCAATTGAAATGTATAAGATCATCAGTGAACATTACCATCGTAACCACCGTGTACATTCCATTGCGTGTGATACAGCCAGGACGAGATAGAACTACCAGTTCCTACAGTAAACGCAACTGCGACAAATATCTCGACATATAGAAATAACATAGGCAGCCAGACGAAAGACGGGACAAAACACCTACTGAAACGTCGACAGGTCTTCAACAGGTTGAGATTGTGTGGACTCACAGCTAAGCCATCCAAAGTAGAGTTGGGCATGGAACAAATTGACTTCCTGGGTCATACCATCTGCAGGGGCCAATGGAAAACTGATAACAGAATCGTCTGTAAGATTCTGAATTTCATAATGCCAACGACCAAGAAACAGGTCCGAAACCGCTATACTAAATTCATTTCAAACCTGGGGGAAATCACCAGTGTTGTTTCTAACATCTTAAAAGCTTCGGCTAAGTTATCTGTAAAAGATGCACGATTAATTAGTGCGGTATCGAAATTGAAACATTTTTTCATCGTTCCATCTATCCTTCGTATGCCTAATCCAAAACTCACTTATGTCTTACGCACAGACGCGAGTGCCATATCCATATCTGGGATACTAGGACAGTTCTACGACGGGACGTTCCACCCCGTAGTTCGCAACATCACTCCGGCTGAAGGAAGATACTCAGCATCAGAAATGGAAGGCCTTAGTTTGATCTATTTCGTGAGATAGTTTCACCGATTTTTGGCAGGAGCACAGTTTGTAATCCAATCCGATAACTCTCCATTGTCTGTGATGCAATCTGGACATCCTACCAACAATAGAATTTACAAGTGGGCTTTGATTCTCCAAAATTACACATTTACCATCCAGCATTTAAAAGGGAGATTAAATACGATTGCAGACATTTTAAGTCGTCCTTCGTCCATTCAAATACCTGAGTTACAGGAATGAAGCGACCATACACCACCAGAAACAGTGACACTGTAATGTTAGGTAACCAAGTGCCATGTGTGGTGAGTAAGACATATCGTAAGTGCGTTACTATCACCTGATATATAACTCGTGTGAATAGAACAGTGCTATGAAAAGGTAACGAACAGACGCAGAATTAACATGCGCTGACACACACATAAGTTAGATTATGGGAACTAACGCCAAGAGGACAGCAAACCCAGCTTAGATCCCGAATCTAGAATATATTGAACCAACGCTTAGACCCCGAATAACATTCCAGGGTTAGCTATGGACCTACATAATGTGGTAGGCAACTATATTAATACACTATCCTTCGAGGAGAGCATAAAAGACTTTGGCGGAATGAACTATGTTAGAATAGTCTACAAAGAGATTTGCTCCATCTTCACAACGCAGACGAGGACGTCAGCGTAGTGTAATTAGATATAGAAATGTAACTGTGATATATGTACATTATTATTTTATTTACAGTATCTATAACTTCATTTTTCTATTATTTATTCTATTGCAAATTATGTAAACACATATATAACTTTATTTTCTTATTTGCGTAGTTAGAAATCATTATCATTTAATTAATAACCCATTTATTAGAACATTATTTATAGAAATACAATTGTTAGATATTATATTAGTTTATTACCATATAATTATAATCATTTATACATCCATTTATTTAAAATATCATTTCAAAACTAACATCAATCATTTAGGAATTAATATCATCTTTTTCACAAGTAACATTTAAGGTAATTAACCCATTTCGCTCAAATGAAAATAGTAGTAAATTATTTCCCTTGAGGGTAATTTAAGTCAGCACACCAAATTATGGAAGTTACTATGTCAGGAGCGGTAACAAACCATCCTTATAACTATGTATATTTTTTGTACAGACATGACGCGTGCAAACAAAACGCACAGTCATTTGGCGTGATTACTGTTATAATTCAGCCAATAGTTTATTGTATATATATATATTGTTCATGTATGTAATACTATGAAACATATTTTAATGACGAGAGAATGATTGAGTGAAAGAATAGTATGAAAGGGTATGAAAGATGAATGAAAGAAGAGAAAATGCGAGGAGAGAATGCGAAAAACTTAGTAAACATTGAAAGGAAGAGAGCGAGAGAGAAAGACAGCGGAAATTTTTTTTCCACCGCTGAAAAAGTCTTATTTGACTTGTCTGTGTCATCTGTGTTTTCAATGTGTTGTCGAGGGTTTTTATATGTGTTACAGCCACACTTTAGCAGAGTATATAGACAACGTACTTTGAGCTTCAGAAAACGGAGTTGTGGTCACAAATAAAAATGACGAACGTTTGTAACCACAATAAACCGAATTGCGGCGCTTGAAGGAACACACACATTTAGTACACTAACGCATACACATGTTAGAGAGTTAAGTACACTGTAGTTTATTAGAAAACACGCAAACAAACAGGAAAACGAACACATAAAAGTTGCACACACCAATCAGTTCAAAGAACAATAACTCTAAATTCAGGGGACACAATAAATTATTAGAAACCTAAATGTAACAGTGAATATAGCTTTTTCACATGCGGAAGCAAGAAGGTGAACAGTAGAGCTGTGTGTATAGAGTTGGAGGGGATATTGATGGGAACATGAACACTTGGTGCTCATGTGTTGAACTCATAATAGAGTCAACTAGTGTGTGGGTTGTCATTTCGGACAATATGAGGAACAGGTCAAGACGGAAGTCAATAGGTAGAAGTCAAAAGACATAGGGTCAAACGACAGAAGCCAGGACATAAGTCATAAGACAACGGTTTCCGGTTCACTACCAATCCTTAAGATATCTATAGAACCAACTATACTGAGACATGGGCTACTAAATTAGCCAAGTGAAAAGATAGAACACTGTGAATGAAGGTAGAAGATATTGTTCTATCCCCAAACTAGAATGTTCTATACTTATTGGAGATCTGACAAAATTGGGACAACCAATTTTTCTTTTGTGACCAGAAGTGTTAAAAACATGAGACAAAGGGAAGTAACACTTCGCGGAGAGGAGGGGACCCTGTCAGCATCCCCAATAAGGCCTTACAGGAGTAATGAGTTAACACTAGTCTAGTAGAGAGACACCAGACAGGGAAGACACTGAGTACTATTAATAACCTCACAGGGAGACACATTTGTGTCAGACTAGAGGTCGACGAGGATAGATGAGCGAGGGCTTTCCCCAAGCAATTGGGTTGCGGGTCCTTACGAGTAACCGTGATAGGCCAGGTTACTCGAACTCACCAGCCGGCGTGCTGGCAAGACCAGGCACGCAATAATAGCGACTGCACGGAGAGAAAAGTGCCCGTGCTTGTTCACGCAATGTGTTGCGGGACAGACTGACTGGAGACGGTAGATAGAGCAGACGTATCCTTGACCAATACGATAGCTTTCTAGGCCATAGGCAAACATAGGGCTGTTCATTTAGATTGTGTAATGCTAGCATCATCTATCATCACGTTGATGTATTCATATTGTGTAACAATGATGAAACCTAACGCTCGTAGAGCCATTCAAATGTCGGCTCTGAATAAATTGCATTCCTTTCGCAAATGTCATGAATTATTATTTCGTGCAGTGCGAAAGTAGCGGAGTCTTGAAAAGCTGCAGCGCACAAGTCGCTGACACAGACCAGGATAATATAGGGAGGACATGGAGAAGAGAAGTGGAGACAGACCAGGATAATATAGGGATGACATAGAGAAGTGGAGACAGACCAGGATAATAGAGGGAGGACATGGAGAAGTGGAGACAGACCAGGATAATAGAGGGAGGACATAGGGAGGATGTAGTGTAGGACTTAACATGTCTGTGTAGTTAGTCACTTGGGGGTTTCAGAACAATTTCTGGTTCTCTTCAGAGGGGCGAAACTTTTAGTGTGGAAACTTGTCTATATCCATAATTCCCATAGATCTTCAGAGTTGTGACAGGTTGGCCCACATCTCAGATAGTTTTTATTAGACGGAGATAGCCCTCAGTAAACCCCTCTATGTATCCTGTAGTATTTTTTTATTTTTATCTATATTTTCAAATATTAGATAAAATCGTCTTTGGTTAGTGTATTTATATACATAAAACTATAGAGAGAGTTAAATACTATATCTTCTTATAGTTAGAAGTAGATGTAGGGTAGAGTTCGTTTACAAGCAAAGAAATCAAGTCAGGCTGAATTTTATATTCAGGTTTGGCTGTGAATAATAATTTGGCCACAGGAAGGGAACTCTCCTGGATGAGAAGTTAACTTCCGGTAGCACCCTAACCTTTGCCATTTTCTGACAGCAGGCTGGAGGGAGAAGGACCTATCACGTCAATTGGCTAAAATTGAACACCTGTCTGTGTTTAAACATATTTTATTGCTGGCTCTTGTTAAGCCGAACAACCCTCTAAAACATAGAAAAGCCAATGATAGTCTCCACTCCCGATAGGCCAGTCAAAATCTAGTTGCAGGGTGAGTTAATAATAATTTTGTTAAATATTTTTCTGTGTGTCAATCTGCCGGCAAAATCTAAAGGCCATGCCGATCGATAATAGATACTATTAATTAAAACTAGTGTTAGTTAACTAATATTAGAATTAGGACCATGTTTGTGCCATGGGGCTTGCCGACAAGGGTAAAACGCAAAGCTCGTCACATGTGGCATTAAAAACATGGATAAATTACATTACGTGATTCTCGAAATTAGGTATCCGCCTGCGGAAGGATACCTGAGTTAGTCAGTAGACGATTAGAGTTAAGATAATTTAATTATGTGCTTAACTTCGGAACTAGCGTATTTCTCTAGATAATATACTTATTAGTTGAAGGAATTAGTTCAGAAAGTGAATAAGTTACAATTAATAATTCTTCCTTAATCTCTATCTTGCCCATAGTCAGATTACTACCATGTGGTCCAATATGGCCCACTTAACATAGTTCAAACCTTGGGGGAATCCTCCAACCCTAATAGTGTTCTTGTGTATAGTGAAAGTAATCTTAAACCTAGCTAAGAAATCTTCTAGATAATTGATTATGTTTTAATTAATATAAGGAAGACTTGCTAGTAGTACAACTCATAACTCTTTAAGTGAACTTGTGGTGTTTCATGGATTTAATGGTTCACTCGTGTACATCGTGACGTTATAGTTGTTGTCTGTGATTTCATTTCATTCTATGTAATTCATCAAGATGTGAGGTTAATTCCACTTGTGGGGTGTAGTTTGTGTGTTTCCATACTTGGAAAATGATGTGTGGTGTTTCATCGATTTAATGATTTAATGGCTGCGTGGTCTCGAGGTATGGTGTCCGCCTCGAGTGTTGGAGGTCCCGGGTTCAGGCCCCGGTGAGGACCAGGATTTATTTAAAATATCCACCGGGACTTCCAGTAATTTCCCCTGGTCTCTGGGTAGTGAGATCGGATGCCCGTGTGTATTGTTGCGCACGCAAAAAATCCCTTGGCAGTTGGAAATCGAAAAAGAGTAGCCTAACGGCGCTGCCCGGGCAAAATTTCGAGTTAAAAATCTACCCAAGTATTTCAGGATCCTCGGCGGTGCTACGGAGTTCGTGCACTGAGCTGAGTTTCTCCAGACTCAGGTTTGAGTTAGGAGGAGAGCGGAGCACTTATGGGTTGCACTCGTGTGCCGTGATGTTGATCCATAAACTAAACTAAACTAAACTAATGGTTTGTTAATGTATATGTGACGTCGGAGTTGTGGCGTCTGAGTTTCATTCCATTGAAGTCATCCTATATGTACTGTTAATTCATTATGTGAATTGTGGTTCATGTTTCCATGATTAATCATGACTTAGAATATATCTTTGGAATGTGGTCTTTGACGTAGAGCATTGTGATTGTACATGTTTGATCTAAATATCAGCAGAGAGAATAGGATATCATTTGTGTGCTGTTTCCATTAGATCAGTGTGCTGTTGTAGATTTCAGATAAGGAATCAAAATATGTAAATTGATATAATGCATGCTATTGAAAATTATGAGACAAGCATGCCATGCAGGACATTGACATGGCCAAAAGAATTTACAATTCTGTCTTGAAGGATTATTCACTCCTTCTCACTGTCATTCACAGAGCCTGCACCCTGATCATCTGTAGCCGTAGTCACGACCGGTGATTGAGCTACGAACCACTCACTTGATGCAGCAGAGAGTGGAGTCCATACCACGATCCAGTCAGCACTGCCAGCTTACCATCCAGGAGGCTAAGGATTATCAGATGAGTGGCTACCTACCCGTTTGCCACTGCACAGCAATCACAAATTGTCCGCTATTGGCTAGGAGTCTATGGTTATATCCTCTAGCTGAACATTATCTTGTAGAAATTTCAGGGATCTGCGTATCTCTTATGTGTCAGTGAGTTCCCAGTGGGGCTCACGTAGTGTTCTTTAGGATTAAACGTTATGTTATATTTGTAATTTTACCAACTGCGTCTGTCATTATAGAATTAGAATTAGCATCATCAGATTGTGTGACGAGTGAAAGGACTACATCTATACTTATCATTCTGTCTTATCTCCTGTTGTGTGAGAATACATTAGGCAGTGGGGGCTCATTATTCATCCAGGCACGTTAGCAGGAATAACTTGACATACTGTCTTCGTGTGTTAGTACAGTTAGTTGTCATAACTTTCCGCCTGGCACTGTTTAGAAGTAGTGATCCATTCTGGGACTTTGATAATCATTCTTCTAGAATTGCGAGCCATTTGATCGCTTCTTCAGCAGTGGTTAGATTCTCTATTCGTAGAAGTCTATTTAGTATCTACTTTGATCCAATTCCATCCTAGTAGTATACGTTACGCGACACTGGTGGCTCGGTCCGGGCATGACAATCCTATAGATTGTTGGGTTCAGTCGAGTATCCAACTTCATAGATAGTTCTAACTTTCAGTCACTAAAAAGAGATAGCTACTAATCATACTAGTTAATATATATATACTTATAATATAGGATAACACACACATAGGATTAACATAAGAATAGATATAAGTTAACATAAGTTAGGGCAAATGTGAATTGCTGGCAAACGGGTAAGTGTTGTGTCAATGTGTAAAATTTTTTATGCTTGTCATTGAAGATAATTGTGAATTTTTGCGAAAAACACATTCTTGATTAAGTGAGTGAGTTATCCAGGTGTATCAACAGATATCATCTTATTACATAACTAACATGTCTTCTGAAAAGCCACCTACTAAGGAGGAACTGCGAGAACAAGGAACATTGTTAGGTTATGAGGGGGCAGAGTTGGAAAAATATGTAATAGAAGAAGGAAGAACATGGCGCCGAGAACAAAGGGACATCATCAAAGAGAAGGAAGAACGAGAGGAAAAAATTAAATTAAAAATCCAGATGGCGGAAATTGAATCCAGACAGAAAATGCGACAAGCTGAATTGGACAACCAGTTTAAACAGGCTGAATTGGACAACCAGTTGAAACAGGCTGAAGTGGACAACCAGTTGAAACAAGCTGAATTGGACAACCAGTTGAAGCAAGCAGAACTGGACAAGGCCTTGAAATTAGCTGAGCAGTTAAGACAGCACGAGTTAGAACTGAGGAGATTGGAACTACAAAGTCCTGATGCCTCCAGATTTAGCAGTGCCAGCTCTCCAACTGACAGCCAAGACATTTTCTCAGGACCACATATTACTCTAGGATCAATGAGTTTTCCACTGGCCCACTTCGACCCGAAGGAGGATCAGATGGATGAATATCTTGACAAATTCGTGTTAATGTGTGAAGCTTACAATCTGCCTAAGGATAAATTTAATATTAAACTCTCCCAAGCACTTTGCGGACCAGCGTATGATCTTCTTCTTCTTCAGCGTTCCGAGCCATTGAGGTTCTTTGCTGCAAATACAATCCGTCTCCATTCGTCTCTCTGGTGGACCTTCTCTTGCCAGTCGTTGATTCCAAGTGCTTGCAGGTCTGTACATGTATTATCTCTCCGCCGCCTTCTTGGTCTACCTCGGGGTCTACGGTCATTTATTTCCTGAGTGTAAGCGAGTTTTGTTTCCCTATTATCTTCCATTCTTTCTATATGCCCCAGCCATTGTAGTCTATTAGCCTTCATGATACCAGTGATTAGCGGGGACTTAAACAGATCATAAATGTCTTTGTTACTTCTTCTTTTCCACTCTCCACTTTGTGTATCCCTAATGGGTCCAAAGATGCGTCTTAAAATTTTGTTCTCAAAGGTTTGTAACAAGGCTTCGTCTCCTTTCGTTGTACTCCAGGTTTCAGAGCCATACAGCACAACTGGTCTGATCAGTGTTTTGTATATTGTGATTTTGGTGTTACGAGATAGCGCCTTTGATTTTAGTAGATGTTGTAGTGCATAGTATATCTTATTTCCAGAGTTGATTCTAGTTTGTATTTCTTCCCTTATGATGTTGGAGCAGTTGAAGATCGTACCCAGGTATTTGTATGTTTCCGTTCTTTTAATGGTCATATTATCTATTTGTATGTGGCCAGAGTTTCTAGCCATTCCGTCTCTTGAAATTACCATATATTCTGTCTTATCTTGGTTGATAACCAGCCCCATCTGTTGGGCTTTTTCCTTTAAGGGAAATCAGACCCCTTCCAAATAACGACCAGCGTATGATGTGTTTGCAAAACTCCCGCCAGGTCTTGAGAAGGACTTTGTCACACTCAAAAATGCTCTCTTGAAACGATTTCAGTTAACTTCCAGTGCCTACAGGGTGAAGTTCCGTACAGCCAAACGGTCACAAGGAGAATCATTTCCTCAGTTCGCCTCACGGTTACACACTTATTTTAACAAGTGGGTAGAACTGAGTGATTTGGATGCTACTTATGACGGGCTGGAGGAACTAATACTTGTTGAGCAATTTAAAGATGTTCTTCCAAAACAGCTTCAAACATTTATTGCAGAGAATGGTGGCGCTCGGCTAGAGCAGGTTATCTCACTAGCCGAACGATATTTAAATGCCCATGGCAAGTAGCTGCCACTAAATCTTGTAATTCTTCTACTGCTCAAAATACTCCTGCAACACAGAATAAGGGTTTTCAGCAGAACAACTCTTACGGTAAGGACACCAGAGGCACACTGGGGGTCCGCACCAAAATCCTGGTTCACAACAAAAAGCACCAGCAACCAATAGTGGATGGGGTAAACCTTACTGCAAGAACTGCAAGAGTAATGATCACCACACAAGCGTGTGCAGAAATAATCCCCCTACCCAGTATGCTGCGTGTATGATTATGGGGGCAAGTACCCAACAGAGCATATGTTCTAGTAATGGAACTAGGCCACCCACAGTTGAAACTATTCGGGTTAACGGTAGTCCAGTACTATGTCTCTATGACAGTGGACTCCAGTGTGATGCAATAATAGCTAAGCAGTTAGTGAAACCATCACAGTTAACAAAACAAACAGTTGTAGTCAAAGGGGCTACCAGGAGCTCTCCAACTATAATATCTAAGATAGCCAAAGTACATGTGACATCTAAGTATGTCACTGGACTAATTTCAGCTGCAGTGATCGATGATCCGGTATATCCTTTCATGCTCGGTCGTAAGTATGTATATTTAGGAGAACCATCATCACCAATGATAATGGCAGCAGTGGAGACCCGGAGTCAGGTTGCACAGTCACATGAACCTATACTCTCAATCAACCCTCTACTTCGGGAGATTAGGGCTGCACAAAATGAATGTCCGACTTTAGCATCTTGTTTTGACAAACTGCCAAAAGGTAGAAATCCCCCAGCAGCTGGAAATTTCTACTTAAACGACAAGTTGTTGTACCATAGGGCAGGAACTATGGGTACCGAACACGGGCAACTTGTCGTGCCGAAACAATATCGTAATCAGATATTGCATATGGGACATACCATATCCTTCAGTGGACATATGACTGTTGGAGTTACTACCCAGCGTATTTCTTGTCATTATTTTTGGCCGGGAATGACTGCTGACATACGAAGATACGTCCAGTCTTGTCCGGAGTGTCAACATGGCTCCCCCAAGCAGTGGTCTACTCCTGTTTCCATAGGGGAGGGGTTAGTTTTGAACACACCTTTTGAGCGAGTGGCTATAGAAATTATTGGTCCACTGCCTACTTCTAAGAAGAAAAATACTTATATTTTAACTGTAGTAGATACAGGTACAATGTGGGCTGAAGCTACTGTACTGCCCTCAATCAATGCAACTAGGGTAGCAGAGGCTCTCCTAGAAATATTTACCAGAGTAGGATTCCCTATTCTTATTGTAAGTGATAGTGGGTCATCATTGAATGAGAAGTTAAGAGGAGAAATCTCCGACATCTTCAGGATGCACCATGTCAACACAGGTTTTAGTCACACAGAGAATAAGCGACTTGTGGTCAAATATACAGGGACCCTCAAATCGATCGTGAACAAGTTAGTCCAGGAGAAACCAGATAGTTGGGACACGTACTTATCAGCAGCAATGTTTGCCTATCGAGAAGTACCACATGTCGCCACCGGTCTTCCACCTCCTACACTATTGTTCGGACGACCAATTAAAGGACCGCTTGAGGCTCTTTTGGGAACCTGGACTGATGAAGGAACAGATGAGAGTGTCGCCAAGTCTTCACAGTATGTAGAGGAACTGAAACAGAAACTGCACACGGGATGGAAATTAGCTAACTCCACTCTCCGTCGTGCCAGAAAGCAACAGGCTTCCTTCTATAATAAACCCATTAGAAACCAGTCTCTAGAGGTAGGAGATAAAGTGCTAGTCTTATTAACCAAAGGGGATAATAAGTTAGAAATTGCTTGGCAAGGACCATTCATCATTAAAGAGAAGGTGTCCAGCAACAAGTACTCTGTTTCTATTCGCGGGAAAACTACAGTCTTCCACGTGAATTTACTCAAAAGACATTTTGAGAACAACACGAACCCACCAGTTCATATTATGACTCTGGCTGTGGTTGATAATGGATCCAAAGGGGATCAATCCAGATGGGAAGACAACCCTAACAGATGCGAGGAAGATGACGAGGCTGAACACGATCCCAACTTAGAGACGTCTAAAGGGAAAGTAAGGACGACGCGCATGAAATATATGGATCAAGACCAATTGGGTCGAAGGAGAGATGTTTGAATAGTAGGACCTTTATCAGTGACAGACGAAGGACACCCCGACCAACGAAAGCAAAGTTTCCAGAGAAGATTTCCATGGAAGCGACATCAAGGGAGGAGGTTTCTTAGCAGGTGTCTTAGAAACGAAGAGTCTGAGAATTTTGAATAGACATTGTTCTACTGGGGAAGAGGGGGAGGTCCAAATGACCCATTAACGTCAGAGTAAGGGCTGACATAACTATATGAGAGTTCGGGCTGGAGAAAAAGTTGTTTCTCCAACTTTTTTGAACGGTGGGCATTTGTGACAGGTTGGCCCACCTCTCAGATAGTTTTTATTAGATGGAGATAGCCCTCTGTAAACCCCTCTATGTATCCTGTAGTATTTTTTATTTTTATCTATATTTTCAAATATTAGATAAAATCGTCTTTGGTTAGTGTATTTATATACATAAAACTATAGAGAGCGTTAAATACTATTTCTTCTTATAGTTAGAAGTAGATGTAGGGTAGAGTTCGTATACAAGCCAAGAAATCAAGTCAGGCTGAATTTTATATTCAGGTTTGGCTGTGAATAATAATTTGGCCACAGGAAGGGAACTCTCCTGGATGAGAAGTTAACTTCCGGTAGCACCCTAACCTCTGCCATTTTCTGACAGCAGGCTGGAGGGAGAAGGACCTATCACGTCAATTGGCTAAAATTGAACACCTGTCTGTGTTTAAACATATTTTATTGCTGGCTCTTGTTAAGCCGAACAACCCTCTAAAACATAGAAAAGCCAATGATAGTCTCCACTCCCGACAGGCCAGTCAAAATCTAGTTGCAGGGTGAGTTAATAATAATTTTGTTAAATATTTTTCTGTGTGTCAATCTGCCGGCAAAATCTAAAGGCCATGCCGATCGATAATAGATACTATTAATTAAAACTAGTGTTAGTTAACTAATATTAGAATTAGGACCATGTTTGTGCCATGTGGCTTGCCGACAAGGGTAAAACGCAAAGCTCGTCACATGTGGCATTAAAAACATGGATAAATTACATTACGTGATTCTCGAAATTAGGTATCCGCCTGCGGAAGGATACCTAAGTTAGTCAGTAGACGATTAGAGTTAAGATAATTTAATTATGTGCTTAACTTCGGAACTAGCGTATTTCTCTAGATAATATACTTATTAGTTGAAGGAATTAGTTCAGAAAGTGAATAAGTTACAATTAATTATTCTTCCTTAATCTCTATCTTGCCCATAGTAAGATTACTACCATGTGGTCCAATATGGCCCACTTAACATAGTTCAAACCTTGGGGGAATTCTCCAACCCTAATAGTGTTCTTGTGTATAGTAAAAGTAATCTTAAACCTAGCTAAGAAATCTTCTAGATAATTGATTATGTTTTAATTAATATAAGGAAGACTTGCTAGTAGTACAACTCATAACTCTTTAAGTGAACTTGTGGTGTTTCATGGATTTAATGGTTCACTCGTGTACATCGTGAAGTTATAGTTGTGTGTGATTTCATTTCATTCTATGTAATTCATCAAGATGTGAGGTTAATTCCTCGCCTGGAGTGTAGTTTGTGTGTTTCCATACTTGGAAAATGATGTGTGGTGTTTCATCGATTTAATGGTTTGTTAATGTATATGTGACGTCGGAGTTGTGGCGTCTGAGTTTCATTCCATTGAAGTCATCCTATATGTACTGTTAATTCATTATGTGAATTGTGGTTCATGTTTCCATGATTAATCATGACTTAGAATATATCTTTGGAATGTGGTCTTTGATGTAGAGCATTGTGATTGTACATGTTTGATCTAAATATCAGCAGAGAGAATAGGATATCATTTGTGTGCTGTTTCCATTAGATCAGTGTGCTGTTGTAGATTTCAGATAAGGAATCAAAATATGTAAATTGAGATAATACATGCTATTGAAAATTATGAGACAAGCATGCCATGCAGGACAATGACATGGCCAAAAGAATTTACAATTCTGTCTTGAAGGATTATTCACTCCTTCTCACTGTCATTCACAGAGCCTGCACCCTGATCATCTGTAGCCGTAGTCACGACCGGTGATTGAGCTACGAACCACTCACTTGATGCAGCAGAGAGTGGAGTCCATACCACGATCCAGTCAGCACTGCCAGCTTACCATCCAGGAGGCTAAGGATTATCAGATGAGTGGCTACCAACCCGTTTGCCACTGCACAGCAATCACAAATTGTCCGCTATTGGCTAGGAGTCTATGATTATATCCTCTAGCTGAACATTATCTTGTAGAAATTTCAGGGATCTGCGTATCTCTTATGTGTCAGTGAGTTCCCAGTGGGGCTCACATAGTGTTCTTTAGGATTAAACGTTATGTTATATTTGTAATTTTACCAACTGCGTCTGTCATTATAGAATTAGAATTAGCATCATCAGATTGTGTGACGAGTGAAAGGACTACATCTATACTTATCATTCTGTCTTATCTCCTGTTGTGTGAGAATACATTAGGCAGTGGGGGCTCATTATTCATCCAGGCACGTTAGCAGGAATAACTTGACATACTGTCTTTGTGTTGTCACAACTTTCCGCCTGGCACTGTTTAGAAGTAGTGATCCATTCTGGGACTTTGATAATCATTCTTCTAGAATTGCGAGCCATTTGATCGCTTCTTCAGCAGTGGTTAGATTCTCTATTCGTAGAAGTCTATTTAGTATCTACTTTGATCCAATTCCATCCTAGTAGTATACGTTACGCGACAAGAGTCAGTATCTTTCTTTGCCATCTCACAATGGTGGAATCACTCTATTAAAATCACCATATTCCTTCACTGCTGGGTTGGGGGTGGATGGGTGGTGTACATCCTGTTGATTTTTATTACATTTACTCTTGCCATCTCATATTCTGTGAGTTCTTTGTTGCGGTTCGAACCCAGGGGATTTGATCACACTGGTTGCTCATCACAGAGATTTTATTAACCTAAGGGGAACCTCTTGCATCGAGTGTTTTCTATTAGGATTTGAACCCACTAGATTTTACCCACATTATAGGGATTTTTCCCCGGGGTGAAGATTTTAGTTTGGATTTCAGGTAAATTTGGATCATATGTTGTTAAGGAATTACTTTTTGACATTTCCTAACCCTAAATCGTTCAGATTGTGAAAGCAAAGCAGTGCCTGGAGTTGGGACATATTTTACTGTCCATGAACACCAAAATTTTTGCTTGTGTTAAGTACCGCATACCTGAATGGGGTTTAAGTCTGCTAATGTTTATGTTTAAATGGTGCATATTCTTCTATATATTTTTAGAATCCCAGAGGGTTGAGCTTACCTGTGATCAACAGAAAAGGGGACATACAATTTTATTAAGAAAATTTAAAAACATGGCAGAGGCGGCTAAGCTGCGTACCCAACTGATGGAATCAGGAAGGCAATGCGACTTAGCAAGGTCGGAGTTGGCCAAATATGTGTTCAACGAATTTGACAGACATGAACAGCTGCAGGCTGAAATAGCAGAGACAGAATAAGACCGTCAGCAAACTATTGAATTTGAGGACAAAAAGCTACAGGCTGAGATGGCTCAGAGAGAGACAGATCGCCAGGCTGAGATGGAGAGAGAGAGAGAGAGAGAGAGAGAGAGAGAGAGAGAGAGAGAGAGAGAGAGAGAGAGAGTCAGCATGTGCTTGAGTTAAGGAGAATGGAAAATGAGCTGGAACAAAGGAGATTGGAGGATGGATTTATTCCCACACCTTCCATATACAGTTTGGTCCAGCAACGCAGGTTCAGGCACAAACGTCTTTTTAATCAATCTGGTGCTATATCCTTTTCACTAAATCCATTTGATGATCAGCTGTGGACTGGAGGAGAACAGATGGGGTGTGAAGCTATCGCAAGGGTTGAGAGGGACTGCCTATGATGTGTTCTCCCATCTTACTCTGGACGAACAGCAGAATTATGAAATTTCCAGAAAGGTGTTGCTTGCCCGGTTTGAAGTTGATGGCGATAGTTATAAATGCAACTTGAAATCGGCTAAGAAAGAATCCAGATATAATTTTGCCCAATTTGTGGAGAGATTAAAGACATATTTATTCAAATGTGGAAACTTGGGTAAATTTGATGAACTCTGTGAAGGTCTTCGATAAATGATCATCATTGACCAGCTAAGGGAAAAGATTACCCTTGAAATGAAGCTCTTCTTATACTACATGGGTGGACAGATTAGATGAAATCATTATCTTGGTGGAGAGATTTGAGAAATCTCAGAAAGAGGTAAGTGGAAAGAGTCGGATGACTAATGCCCCTCCTCAAGATAAATCTCATAAACCCAAGGATGATAATGACAATCACTCCAATAAGAAAAAAAATGCTAAGGTCAAGAATACCACTCAAAACTTTAGCTCAGACTGCCTTGAGAGAGGGACAAGTATATTGTACAAAATGTAATGTAACAGGACACCACACAAAGTCATTTCAGAAGAAGCCCTCTCCTCATACAGTTGCATGTCTAGCTAACCGGAAGTGAAAGGTGAGCACTGATGGACAGTCCTGCAGGAAAGCCCATAAAGACACAAATTCTAGACTCCTGGTTGTTGAATTAGTTTAGCTCAACAGATTAATTACCGATCAGAACTGAAACATTAGCTAGTCAGAAGCAAACAACTTGACGCTTTAATTTAATTGTTAATCAGTTATAATTTATATATATATATATATATATATATATATATATATATATATATATATATATATATATATATATAATTATTATATATATATATATATATATATATATATATATATATATATATATATATATATATATATATAACACGGATGCGTACATCCTATATCCATTGTAAATTACGAGATTGTGAGAAGGATAAAAGGTCAAGACGAAGGATGAATGCTATTGATACTAGTCAGAAACCAGTGCCATGGGCACCAAGACGAATTGCTGAAGAACCAACTACACCTAACTCTAGATAAACAAGGTATCAGAAGACCAACCATACAAAAATAGAATCAAGTCTTTCGGAGTGCTACGCCAGACAGCACCAGTAACAGGCACAGAAAATCTATACCAGTAATTTCAAAATTAGTTACAATCATGAATAAAATTATATCATACAGTTGATACAATGAACCATCAATCAGCCATCATCACACAATATGAAGGTACGAAAGGTTGTAAAATTTTAAGGAAACCATCAATTTTCCATCACAACACAGTATCATAGTATGAAATGCTATGAAATTTTAAGGACGCCATCAATCATCCATCATCACACAGGATTGTAGTATGAAAGGTTGTTAACAGTTTAAGGAAATAAGATATAACACTGATGATCCTTGCCATCACATGCAAAGGAAGTACAAACATTTCAATGAGTGAGATGAGTTAAGGCACAAGAAAAGGACATACAAAAGAAAGCCACCTTGAGTAAAGAATGCATCAGCAGGACACAAACAATGGTATCAACACAGAATGAAAGGGAGTTGAAAGAACGTGAGTATGTGTGAAAGGAAAGGAAGGTTAATGATTTGTAATAATAGTATAAGGGCAGAACAGTACAGGTGATTAAAGCGTTCACGTGTAGTGATGAAAAATTCATCCTATACTGATGCAATTGATAAAACATGCAAATGTCTTTGTTAAGTGTACTTTACAATTGGATGTTGAATATTGTATTTTCATGATATTATTCTTCATATATCTCATATATTATTATATTTCATATATACTTCATATATCTTACCTTCATATACCTTTTTTAAAAGTAAGATATTTCATGGATTAAGAATGCACGTATTAAGGGAAAAGTGTACAAGAGAGAGAGAGAGAGAGAGAGAGAGAGAGAGAGAGAGAGAGAGAGAGAGAGAGAGAGAGAGAGAGAGAGAGAGAGAGAGAGAGAGAAGGAAATGTGATCAGATTATAACCAGATTATAAATCAAGACATAGAACCGATACTACGAGGCAAGAAGAATAAAATTTTGCCTGAGAAACAACATACCAGTTGAAAAGAAATAGAATTCTTGAAAAAGAGATGACCGAAAAAATAAGCAGAAAGCTAAAGAAACATAATGGGCAAATGAAACCAAGCACTGATGATTAAAAGTACAGAGATACATACAAATACCTGCAGGTCCAATGAATATAGCGGCTGCAAAGACGTCACAGAAAACTTGAAACTATCAAGTTAAAAATATCTATCTGCACCACTTCACAATGGTGGAACCACACTATTAAAATCACTGTACTTGATCTACCACCCTTCATTGGGGGTGTGCATCTTGTTGATTTTCATTACATTCACCCTGACCACCTCACATAGACTAGTGTGGCAATATTATTTTGTGTGGGCTTCTAATCAGTTGTGATAGTCATTATTTGTAAATGTACAGGCTGAAATTATGGGCACACTGAAACAATTGTATATACATAGTATGTAGTATATACACTACACAGAAATGGTTTACACTGGCTGTCAGGGCAGATAAGACTGGTCAGGAATCTATATGGCAATGTTTAACCTGTTAGGTATATGTGAGACCAGATGGACAGGAATGGGCATTAAAACATCTGAGGAATATAGAATAATCTATTCTGGTGGGGAGAAGCAACAGCGAGTAGCAATTATAATGGATTCATAGAGACCAAAATCGATCAAAGGATACTGGACTGTATCAGACAGAGTGTTACTGGTGAAGTTGAGTGTCAGACCTTTTGATGTCAACGTCATACAAGTTTATGTACTAACAGCGGACAATAGTGATGACAGTATTGACGAATTTTATAATGATTCAGAGAAAGCGTTCAAGAAATGCAAGAATTCTTAAGTAAATAACATAATGGATGGCTTGAATGCCAAAGCTGGAAATCAATAGGACGGATGCATAGTAGGCAAGTACGGACTAAGGCAGAGGTCCCCAAACCACGGCCCGCCAGCTGTTAGTAAGTGGCACGCGAGTTCTCGTTATTTAATATAATATATTTCAATAATTTCATAAAAATGCACTCGGAGTGCCCCGTCAGCGTTCGATAATTTACTCTGCTCGTGGTTGTTATGTTCAGATATTGTCGAATGCGCCTGTTCAGTTCGCAACCTTCAGCTGATCATACGATTTCATTCTGGCGACTATTGTCAGTAAAACAATTTGAACACTTGCGTTCATTCACCTAGAGACACATTTATGGTTTTGTTTCGACTTACAGATGCGAGGAGTCATTTTCCGCAATGGTCATTATTTAAAAAAAAAAATCCAGACTCGCCGACAGTAACCTAGCTGCACGTATGACTTTGGGCACGACAGATTTGTGTCCAGACATTGATAAACTGGCATCTTAACTTAAGTAACTGGTTATGAAGAACGGTTACAATTGTAAATTAATTACATTAATATCGATTTTTTAGACTGATTAAAAATTTATAGTTAAATGAACTTTTGATTTAAAATCCCGCCCCCCCCCCCCCCCCCCCCCCCCCCCCAAAAAAAAAAAAAAAAATGTCCAAAGTGTGGTACTGACACTGACTGCTTTTAAAGTTTTAGAATTTTGTTGACGAAAGTTAAGAAAGGTAAGAATGATACTGCACGACTTTTATAATTTTATAAAGTTGTGGCCCGCTAATCTACCGAAAATAGTAGATATGGCCCTCTGCTTGCAAAGCTTGCGAACCACTAGACTAGGGGAACAGAATGAAAGAGGTAGCAGACTTTTACAGTGGGCAAAAGAGCAGGATTTGATTATTGGAAACAGCTGGTATAAACAGCACCCAAAGAGATTATGGACATGGAGGAGTCCTGATCATAAGATCAGAAATTAGATTGATTATATTCTCATCAACAGAAGATTTTTAAATGCCTTAAAAGTCGCAAAAACACGTCAGTTACGACCCACTCTGAGGAAGAATTGCAGTGTCTACCATCTGCATTCTCCAATGCTTTTTTCTGAATTTGGTTTAACAATTAGCAAAAATAAGACGCAGATTATGTCACAATGTGCACATAGGGTATCATCAATCTTTATTGACGACGCTGAACTAGAGATGGTAGACAATTTTACATATTAGGATCAGTGCTAAGTAGCAAATTATCCCTAGATCAGGAAATCAACATCCGGATTGGTAAGGCAGCAATAACAATGAACAGGTTAAGAAAAAGAGTCTGCGAGAACAGGAAGCTCACTGCCGAAATAAAAGTCCTTGTCTATCAAGCCTGTGTCCTTAGTACTCTTCTTTATGGCAGTGAAACCTGGACAACTTACTGTGGTATTTTGGGAATTAGGAAGCAGTACCCACCTTGGCCTACCCCACAAGGAAGTAAAGCTATGAGAATGGGACTAATTTAGTTTGGAGGGGATGGGTCCTTGGTAGCCAAAGTGTCCCATATTAGATCTGGAAAACTAGGGGTTTCCCGGGAATGTTGATAACCCCCCTCCAAAAACCTTCCTTCCCGAAAAGAGAAACTTATTTAGCTCATGAGTCTCCCACCTGTAATCATTTTCCCTTAAAGGTGAAATGGTTAAAGGAAATTTATATAATTTAAAGTTCCCTTTTCTGAGTAATCTGGGACCTGGGAGATTACAATAGAACAGGACGTTGCTGTCTATTCGTGTTTACCCAGCCACCTGTCGTCCCAAATTCTACAATTATGTGATGTAACAAAACACACAAATAATCAAATTTTTTGTCACACCACAATGTACTTGACAAAAGAATGCAGGAAAAGTTAATTTTGTTTATTAACCAAAAAGCTGTGGAAATAAGCCAGTGAAGCATTTATGAACACATGAATCACACACAATAGTCTCTGGGATAATGTTCCTAAGTATACAATGGGAAGTGGAACTCTCAGAAGAACCAAGGTTGATTACACACAATAGTCTCTGGGATAATGTTCTTAAGTTTACCATAGAAAATGGAACTCGCCGAAGATCTGATGTTGATTAAGTCATTTAGCCACTCAGCCTCCGCACTGATTTTCCTACCATTGTCTCTGCACTACACAAAGTGTTGCTGGTGAATTTCCAGGTATTTAATTAGTGAAACACTTTAGTCCTAAATCGTCCATACACCACTATAAAACTCAGAGAAGTCCATAACTACTCTCTATCTAGTGAAGTCCTTGATTATTCACAAATTGATAAGAGTTCACTGAGTGGAATCAAGTTCAGGCAGCCCAGGTATCTTGTTCTGTTTGCCAAGGCAGTTTACACTTTCTATTATCATTAGGCTTCCAAAAGTCCTTGTCCTGTTTGGCCAGTGGACATTCATTGAAAGCATGATCTTCAGTGCAGTATCAGCAGAAGTCTGTCTTTCTGTGACATGTTGTTTGATTTGATTTGACTTTATTTTAAAAGGGACACAAATTGGGCACACAGACCCATCTTACATTTGGCCCTGCCAATCACTCATCTTTCATTCATCAATAGTGCATGATACATAGGGGAAAAAAACATTGTCAAATGAATATTTTAAACATAAACAATGCATATTACCACATTATGAGACATGTCCCCCAACCACTACACATACCCCCACCCACCCACACCACACCCTCAGGCACACTTACAATCCCCCACCCTCCCCCAACCACACATACATCCCCCAACCACACACACACTTTCCCACCCACACACACATACCCACACATCCCCCATCCAAACTTAACCATCCCCCACCCATACACCCCACCCACTCATGCCCCACAACCACATTCATCCCCAACCCACACATCCACCACACCCCTACACACACTCCCACACTCTGACTGTGACAGGCTCTCTGGCACCAAGAGCTGTGTAATTCTAAGAATAAAGCATTTAGGCTGTTGTTGTTTCCTCTCATTCGTCACTTTGGTCGTCTGCCGCATGTCAGATTTTCAACTATGGTGTCTTTCTCCTCAGTCTTGGGTAGTCTTTGATCTTGCTTGTGGTGTGTTGTTATCCTTCTCACAGTGGTAACTTCATCTGTGGCTTCTGGAAGCTTTCCTTCTTTCGGCTGTGATGGTGGTGCATTGATACAGCTAGTAGGCAGGTTCTCCCCCCTCCCCCCCCCCCTTTATCTTCTTGGCAGCCTTAGTTTCGGTAGCAGCTTCTTTGCTTCTCGTTTTGAACATCGGGTGTCTTCTTGTTTCAGGCTTGGAATGTGCAATTATTCTCCCCCGTATCTGATGCCTTAAACAGTTGGCTCACTTGTTCTCCATATGGCTCAGCATGTAATCAAAAATGATGACTACCGTTTCTTCCATGGGAATGTCAGTGAAAATAGAGGCACAATCCATCCACACCACATGCTTCAGTTTAAAATTGATAGTATCCAGTAGTTTGATTAGTTCAAATAACTTTTAATATTAAGGAGTTGAATGATTGTTGCACTGGTTTGGCTGTTTCTGAAAGCCATTTCCCCATCCTGTGTTGGACAGAGTTGAGCATAGATTAAATCGATCTCAGTGGTACCTCAGGATTGTGCAATTTAGGAAAACCATAATGTTGGTGGGCTATTAGCCCTGTGGAACGATTAACTGTGCAGTCACCTCACTAATGAATTTATTATCTTAAAGTGATTGAATTTCTGTCCTCACTTTTGCATCCAATTCCCCAGGGTTGCTGGCTTTAGGATCTAAGTAAAATTCGGCTGGAGTCGATAAAATGTCTTCCATTTTGTTGGAAGCATCAAATACATGATTCCTAAGATGGATGTTGTGGATAGCTTGGATTGCCAGAACAACTTAATAATGATTGCCTGGAAGAGGCTAATGAAAGTATAACATTACATACAATGAAAGAAATCAAATCAAATCAACTTTATTTTAAGAGGGACAGACAAAAGAGATAATAGCACACTTTAATATTGTAATGAGAAGAGAAGTGTGGGAAAGCATTGTAATGACTAGAAAGATCAGTGGGAAAAGACATATTGGCAGACCAAGAGAGATGATGCTAACTGGACTTATGGTAACATCGAGAAACATTATCAGCAGAGTTGATCCTGAACAGGGACCGAGTTCTGAGGAGATACATGAACACCTAAGGTAGTTGGCAGGGCACATGATGATGCTGCCGTTTAGTATGTCTTTTCAGACTGCCAGATTCAGTAAAAGAAACACCACAAACATCACACTTGTAAGGTTTCTCTCCTGTATGCATTCTCTTATGTTTCTTCAGATTGCCAGCTTCAGCAAAAGAAGCACCACAAACATCACACTTGTAAGGTTTCTCTCCTGTATGCATTCTCTTATGTTTCTTCAGATTGCAAGATACAGTAAAAGAAACACCACAAACATCACACTTGTAAGGTTTCTCTCCTGTATGCATTCTCTTGTGAGTCTTCAGATGGCTAACTTTAGTAAAAGAAGCATCACAAACATCACACTTGTAAGGTTTATCTCCTGTATGTGTTCTCAAGTGGTGCATAACACTGCCAGAGTGAGTAAAAGAAGCACCACAATCATCACACTTGTAAGGTTTCTCTCCTGTATGTGTTCTCAGGTGGTGCATAACACTGCCAGTTTGAGTAAAAGAAGCACCACAATCATCACATTTGTATGGTTTTTCTCCTGTATGTGTTCTCTTATGCTTCTTCAGACTGCCAGATTCAGTAAAAGAAGCACCACAATCATCACACTTGTAAGGTTTCTCTCTTGTATGTGTTCTCTTATGTCTCTTCAGATGGCCAGCCTGAGTAAAAGAAGCATCACAATCATCACACTTGTATGGTTTTTCTCCTGTATGTGTTCTCTTATGTTTCTTCAGACTGTCAGCTAGAGTAAAAGAAGCACCACAAACATTACACTTGTACGGTTTCTCGCCTCTGTGTGTTCTCTTGTGGTATTTCAAACTGATAGAGCGAGTAAAAGAAACACCACAAACATCACACTTGTAAAGTTTCTCTCCTGTATGTATTCTCTTGTGATTAATATTCTTTTGGCACTCTAGATGGTCATCTTGAAACAAAAGACCATCCCATTCATTACATTTGTTTGGCATCCCTTCAGTATGTGTTCTCTTATATCTGTCTACACAAACATTTGGACTAGAAACATCAGACATGTCCCCTGTGTGAGTTCTTTGAGAGATATAATTAACATAATCAAAAATGTCATCAAGAGACTAGGCAAAGCTCTGTGTATGGTTTTCTTGCATTTCCTTATTTTGCTGCTGACAATTCTCATTAGCCAGAGATAGTTTATTGTTTGTATCAATCAAAGAAGACATATTTTCTGACATCTGACAACAAGTGTCATGTTTTACTGATGGCTTACAACTGTTCTCAACCATTCTTGATTCTGAGTTGCTGTCCCCTGTCATTTCTTGAATGATACTACCCCCAACTATGTCTACCATTTTATTGAAGCTGTCACTCCTGTCCTCACACAGAACGCCTGATAGTTCTTGTTTCACAACCTTCTTGTCTATGCTGTCATATGTCCACTTTTGTGTATGCTCTTGAATGGAGTGGTAAGGACTCTGTGGAGACAAAGAGGATATACCTGAAACACACCAAAGTAAATAAGTAATAGCCTCATGAACATACCAGGTATTGACTATCAACAGATGTACAATCAAGCAGGCACACATTTCAGCTACAGACAATCCATTTCAAGTGAACGAAAGATGGAGTAGAATGATTAATGTGCTCATGTATGATCTACGCTGATATATGATCTAATCTGATGTATGATGTCAGTTCGTGATGATAAAAGCTGATGTATGATCTCAGCTGATGTATGATCTAAGTTCAGGTATAATCTAATTTGATGTATGATCTAAGTTCATGATGATGTAAGCTGATGTATGATCTAGGTTGATGTATGATATAATGTTCAGGTATGATCTAGGCTGATATATGAACTAGGATACTGTATGATGTAGGCTGATATATGATCTAAGCTGATGTATGATCTAAGTTCATGATAATATAACCTGATGTATGATCTATGTGCATAATGATGTAAGCTGATGTATGATCTAAGCTGATCTATGATCTAAGTTCATGATGTTATAAGCTGATGTATGATCTCAGCTGATGCATGATCTAGGCTAATGTGTGATCTAGGCTAATGTGTGATCTAGGCTGATGTATGATCTAGGCTGATGTATGATCTAGGCTGATGTATGATCTCAGCTGAAGTATAATCTAAGCTAATGTATGATCCAGGCTTATCTATGATCTACGCTAATGTTTGATCTAATCTGGTGTATGATCTAAAATCACGTATGTTCTTAGCTGATGCAAGATATAAGTTAATGATGATATAAGCTGATGTATAATCTAATCTGATGTGATCAAGGCTGATGTATGATCTAAGCTGCTGCACAATCTAGACTAATGTATCTAAGTTAAACATACATCAGCTATATCATCATAAACTCGGATCACACCTGAACTGATACCACCCATCAGCCTAGATCAAACATTAACTTAGATCATACATCAGCTTATATCATTGCCATGAGATGGATTGCGCGAAACATGGCAGGGGTGTCAGTTGTGGAAACTGGAGAGATGTGTTGACACACAGTTCAGAAACGCTAACATTGGTTGGCGGAGCTAATGCGCCACGTGACGGCGCCCAGGCGAAAGCCGGAAAAGAGTGTGCTTGTTTTTCAGACCGGGCTGGGACGTGCGAGACGAAGGTTGAGATTGTGAGAAAAATCTGAGTCTGAAATTGTTTCGCGGTGGGCACAGTGATTCGAGATACAGTCAATTGGGAAAGTGTCCTTGTGAAGGAGAGCTGTGAATGAAGAAACTGGGCACTGAAGTGAATGACCAACTATGGCCCAGTCGATACCGACCAGCGGTGGTGAGAGAACTGACCCCGTGTTGTGAACAAGCCGACAAGAATGGCGGATCTAGAGACATGCCGTGACACGTTCGTCATCAGTGTGAAGTGCGTAAGTAGATAGCACTGATATTCTTGTGTAGCCGTAAAGTGTAGTGATAGTCGACCGTGTGCAGCAACCATACAAACAAATAACGATTAGTGGTGCTAGTTAGTCTTTATGGACAGACAGTGAGTGGGATGGTCGGACACAGAACGCTGAAAGGCAATAGCTAGCGGTGTTCGATGGCAACCACTGTGAGAACTGTGATGTAATAAAGTTACTTTGTACTCTAAGGACGCTTTGAACGTGTGTTGTGTGCACGAAAGACTTGTACAGTGATTTTACGAGCCTACTGAGATATTTCTGCTAAATATTATAAACCCTGGACACAAACCCAAGAGGTCGGGCATGATGAGCGAGTTCCGGCTCTTGGCAATCATCATGAACTTAGATCATACATCAGCCTAGATCAGTAGTTCCCACGCTTTTCAAGCAGAGGGCCATATCTACTATTTTCGGTAGTTAAGCGGGCCAAAACGTTATAAAATTATAAAAATCGTGCAATATCATTCTTAGTAATCTTACCTTTCTTAACTTTTGTCAACAAAATTCTAAAACTTTAAAGGCAGTCTGTATCAGTACTACACTGCGGTCATTTTTTGGTTTACAATCAAAATTTCATTTAACAATAAATTTTTAATCAGTTTCGAAAATCGCTATTAATGTAATTAATATACAATTGTAACTGTTCTTCATAACCAGTTACTTAAGTTCAGATGCCAGTTTATCAATGTCTGGGCACAAATCTGTTATGCCCAAAGTCATAAGCGCAGCTAGGTTACTGTCGGTCATTGGGGAAAATGACTGCTCGCATCTGTAAGTCAAACCAAAACGACAAATGTATCTCTGGGTGAATGAATGCAAGTGTTCAAATTGTTCGACAGGCAATAGTCGGCAGAATGAAAATCATATGATCAGCTGAGAGTGAAGCAAGCAGCTCCAGAAATTTACATCTCAGTGCAGAATTGCATTTCAAATCTATTACTTTGTGCTGAAGGTTTTGCTGTAATTGATAGACCTTGCAATAAGAAATACAAACGGATTTATGAAGAGGGCAACATTACACTCCACTATTGTGAACTCTTGAAATCTTGACTGAAAGATATCCAGAAGACTTTCAACTTTAATTTTGTACTGTAACAAGTCAAATTTCTTTTACACCACAAGTTGGAAACACCTTTAAAGTCCCTTCTGTCGGCTCTCCGATAAACAGTCGTAATCTCATTTTAAATGAAGAAATGCATCACACACATTTGTGAATAGATTTTTACCCCCTGGATCCTCGCATTTAAAGAGTTTAAATGAGACGTGATGTCCACCCAACATGTCAGGTCATTAAGCCAGTCATCGTTCAGCGGACATTCCCGTTCTGTTTTGGAGGCAATGCATTTTATTTTTTTCAGACAGAAACAGATAGACACTATTTTTCACTGCCCAGAAATGTGACAGAACTTTCCCTTTAGATAGCCATCTGACATCACAGTGTAACAGTAGCTCACCTTATTCCTCGTTCAGGTCTGATAGAAACTATTTGAACTAATGCTTGTTCAGCGCCTTACTTCAAATTTTGTTCACACATCTCAGAACAACATCAATGACATGTTTCAGATTTAAAGTAGTTCCACACAGAGCTTCTTGGTGAATGATACAATGATATTTTAATATAGTGCTGCCAAGAAAATGTTCTAATAATGCTAGACATACAGACTTTTTAGCCATCAAATCCAGAGCACCATCGTAACAGACGACAACATGGCGCCTTGCGCACTCTGATTGGTCAACAAGGCTGGGATATGAGAACTTCATAACGTTTCGTTGTGAACTAAACAGGCATATTCTATAATATATCAGCATAATAACCACGAGCAGAGTAAATTATCGCACGCTGACGGGGCGCTCCGACTGCAAAAAAACAAAAAAAAATTATTAAAACATATTATATTCAACAACAAGGCCTCAAGTCCACTTTCTTACAGCCCGCGGGCCGTGGTTTGGGAACCTCTGGCCTAGATCATACATCAGCCTAGATCATACATAGGCTTAGATCATACCTGATGAATGATCTAAGTTCATGATGATTAAGCTGATGTATGATCTCAGCTAATGTATGATCTAGGTTTAGGGATAATCTAGGCTGATGTATGATATAAGTTCATGATGACATAAACTAATGTACGTTCAAAGTTCTGTGATCTCAGCTGATGTGTGATCTTAGTTCAGGTATGATCTCAGCTAACGTATGATCTCAGCTGATGTATGATCTAGGCTGATATATGATCTGGGCTGGTGTGTGATCTAAGTTCAGTATGATCTAAACTGATGTATGATCTAAGTTCATAATGATCTAAGCTGATGTTTGATCAAAGCCGAAGTATGATCTAAGAGAGGAGTATTGACTGTGTAAGTGTGAGTTAACAAATGAACAGGTACTGCACGTTTAATTTATTACTCATATTTTTCACTTATGAAGTCTATTTTACATTCTGTTACCTCTAAACAATTTATAACAACAAGCAATATTGATATTTCATTGTAGCCCCAATCAAGAGTATTAATCTCCTGCCTGAAACTAACATTTATGGTGCAACTTGAGGAGACATATTTTAAAAATCTACCTAAGGTGGCACTACCTTCAGTAAACAAAAACTTCAAATATAATGTCAATTAAAAAAAAAGAATGTGGGGTTGCATGTCTAAGAAAAATAACTTTTAAGTGGGATGTCTAAAAATATAACTTCCTCAATCTAACTCAAATTTTGTGTTTCAATGCAGCTCAGTGTTGCTCATTGTAACTCAGTGTTCTTGGTCCACACAAATGCTACCATACACTGAACTTCATGGGGTGTTCACCCTTCCATTAGGTTAGCAGAAACACCAGTTATTTAGACTAAACTGTTTGAAGACAAGGTTATGAAACAACTGTTCATTGGCTAAAACTCACTGACTAGACTTGTATATTCAGCATTATCATGTGCCTTGCCGGCTGGCATAAGCATTCATATCTCTCCACAGATCTCGGTCCCTGGTGCTCAGAATCAAATCTGCTGATGATATCCCAGCATGCCACTGTCTCAGTCCATCCAGCATGTCACTGTCTCAGTCCATCCAGCATGCCACTGTCTCAGTCCATCCAGCATGCCACTGTCTCAGTCCATCCAGCATGTCACTGTCTCAGTCCATCCAGCATGCCACTGTCTCAGTCCATCCAGCATGCCACTGTCTCAGTCCATCCAGCATGCAATCATCAGTGTTTTCCAATGTCCCTCTTCTCACTACACAACCAAAGAATGTTTGTCTCCTTCTTATAGTTGTATATAATGTTCTAGTGTCATTAGCCTTTACCAGGCAATCATTGTTAGTTATAGTTGTATATAATGTTCTAGTGACATTAACCTTTACCAGGCAATCATTGTTAGTTATAGTTGTATATAATGTTCTAGTGACATTAACCTTTACCAGGCAATCATTGTTAGTTATAGTTGTATATAATGTTCTATTGACATTAGCCTTTACCAGGCAATCATTGTTAGTTATAGTTGTATATAATGTTCTAGTGGCATTAGCCTTTACCAGGCAATCATTGTTAGTTATAGTTGTATATAATGTTCTAGTGGCATTAGCCTTTACCAGGCAATCATTGTTAGTTATAGTTGTATATAATGTTCTAGTGACATTAGCCTTTACCAGGCAATCATTGTTAGTTATAGTTGTATATAATGTTCTAGTGACATTAACCTTTACCAGGCAATCATTGTTAGTTATAGTTGTATATAATGTTCTAGTGACATTAACCTTTACCAGGCAATCATTGTTAGTTATAGTTGTATATAATGTTCTAGTGTCATTAGCCTTTACCAGGCAATCATTGTTAGTTATAGTTGTATATAATGTTCTAGTGTCATTAACCTTTACCAGGCAATCATTGTTAGTTACTCTGGAGGTCCAACATATTCACAACATTCATCTCATCATCCACAACTCTGCTGCTTCTAAGCTGTTCTGAATTTGTTTTTTCATATTTCATGATTCACTGCCATACATTAAGACAGGTTCTGTATAACATTTCAGGACTCTCTTTCTGACATTCAATAGTAGTGACTTATTGCCTAAGATACTTTTCATTTTCTGAAATGGAGCTTACATTTATCAGCTTGGTTAAGTGTTTCCTGTCTATTATAATTTCTTGGGTTAGTGTTTTCTTATTTGAGATAATCATTGTTTCTATTACCTTGATGATCAATAAAAGTCCTTTTAGTGCTATCTCTATTACTACAATGTCCAAAAGATGTAGATCTGTTGTATTTTCAGCTTTCAACCCTGTGTCATTTGCACAACATAGATTGTTTATATTATAATTTCCAACTCATATTCCTGGCCCCTCTTTGATCTCTCTCATTACTACCTTGCTATAGAAAAAAAAGAGATTAGATCTGGTGACAAAACACCTCCTTGTCTTACTCATAACTGCATCTGTTCACAAATTCCATCTTTACTTCCAATTTTAATTGCTACAGATTGTTTCCAGTAAATATATTTTATTATTCTAAGATCTTTCCCATCTGTATTAAAATCTTCCAACATTCTGATCATTTCACCACTTTATCAAATGCCTTGGTATAATCTATAAAGCACAAGTTTATGCATTATTTCTAACTTGTCCTTCAATATATCCATACTGGTCTTTTTTTTATAATGAAGATGTAGAGTAATCCTCAGATAATAATAAATGAGGATTTCTTCTTTAACTTAGAGAGATAGTGACTGAAACTTTTTCTTGTTCCGTTCATGCGCTATATGAGATATGAACTTCACTTCCTCGAGTCATTCAGAGTTTCCATGTGTGGTTATGTTTGGACAAGAACTGTCCTGATGCTGTTCTAGAGTATCACCTGTAGTCTTTTATAGATTATACTTTTCTGAGCAATCTCTCATAATCTCAATGTTCAGAGGAGACTTTGGCTCTGTGTATATATATTCATGTAGAAAGAATTAATAATGAGTTCATTTATAAATGTGTAAACATGATGTGGTGTACCTAATAAATATGCTGTGAGGTTACATTACTATAAATTTATAATGGAGAGGAGAAGAAATGACTAGATGGAGAAATGGACTCACCCTTGCTGATAGCCACCAGATATTCTCGGTGCTACAGCCTTGAAAAAACTAGAATGATTCCCCTCCATAAGGCAGGAGTGAGAGAGACATATGTCAATATAAAGGGAGAAGGACTGCATCAGATGGTGAGATGAGGCCTAACAGGGCCAGGTCGGACTGGCCTGCCCTTGTGTAATCATCTCTTCACCTTCCTTATTTCTTTGTCTCTGTCTTGTTCTTTTATAATTCTTGTTTGTTCTTTCCCCCTCCATTGTCTCTGTGGATGTGATGTTGGTACATGTTTCTGCAGGGAATGGTAAGCTTTGTTTGGCTGATACTGGAGTATATTCCAGAATGCTGTATGTTATCAAGAGAGTCAGAGTCATTTATAACAGATGACTGGGATTCATCTTGTCACTGCTTCAAGAGTGAATTCCTCTTAAGCCTCATTAGCTTCTCCATTTTCATAGCGACTTCAGCATGTGACAACTAGCTAACCACAATATCGGTATCTTTTTTTTAAAATTGATTGCCGTGTCAACTAAAGAAATACTTGTTACATGAGAGTTTATATTTTTAAGGTCCAAATCCTATGGACAATCTCCAGATATTTTGTAAAGATACCCTGGATATTCAAAATGGACATTTATGTGATGAATTTTACACCTTCGGTATTCATTAAATGTTCAACCATAGTAGTCTGTGTGTTGTGATGGACTGTATAACTTTAGTAATCCAAGTGATTAATGAACTACTCAACATTAGTGGCCTGTGTGAAAAAAAAATGGACTTTCAACATTGGTCGCCTGTGTACAATAAGGGACGTTTGTAACTAAGCTGTGGTGTTAAAATAAGAGAAATTTTAAAGATATAGTTTCAGCGGACTAACTATAATTAGAGATCTTCTTTCGTTCGCTTGAAATATGTCTATAACTGCAATGTTGTCTCTTGTATGAATTTAACTGTCTTCTTTAGTTCACTCAGGGGTCCATAGAGTTTATCTTCCACTGACGTCTCTCTAGGTCAGGTTTGCCTAGATATGTTATATTTTGGGCAGTCTTGGAGTATGTGCTCTGCTGTCTGTGATGCCAATCCATATGTGCACATGGCTGATTCACCAAACTTGAATTTTGTATACATGTGATTGCACAATCTATTGTGTCCTGTTCTGAGGAGCAGAATAATGACGTGTTCAGGTCTGTCCATAGTTGGTAGTCGTTTGAGGTTTTGGTGGCTTTCTGTCGCATGATTGCGCACTCCGTCTTGTTCACTGCTGCACATCACAATTTCAGAACACACTTCTCACTAAAAGTTCGCACTGGGCAGCATCGGAATGCTAAGAATGTGGCATCAGATCTAAGAATAGAACTGACACCAGTGATGGACAGGTCTTGTGGTGGAGGCCTGCTCTATTCATTGGGTGGCCTACAAGAATCGCGTCGCCCGCGAAATGTTTTGGGTCCAGCGACGCTAACTTTCAGCACATGCAGATTGACCATCTGTGACGAAACGCGTTTATCTGTCTTGGGTCGTCAAGATCCCGCACTATTTTGGCGCGTCATCGGGGACTTTCCCAGCTAAAAATAGACTGAGGGAAGCCGATGGAGGACTTATTATCTAGAATCTTCTCGAAACACCGGAATTCGAGTAACCCGTGATGCTGGGTATCGCTCTAAATTCTCGTGCAGAGAGATCTAGAAACTCTAGGCGGGGAATGACGGTTTCCCGAGAAAGTATCTTTTCTCAAGAAGCACTCGCTTCTAGTGCGCATTGAGTTGGCACGAAGCGGGAAATTGGCTAAACCAGTCATTCACTTACTTTTGTTCGAAGAGAACAGACGCAGGCCTGATGTGAGCCATTTTTGTGTTGCGTCTCACCTCAACCATGATTCGGCTGACTGTTATGGAAAGGAAGCGGAGAAGCCCTTGAACAGTTCGGAAGCTGACTGGAGAGCTGGTTTCTACTTATTCAGGTAGATATTTGTTTAAATCATTTAACTTTGTACGTGTGTTCCACACGCCATTGTTCTAACCTCATTACCTATGCGGATGTCCTTGCATACTAATTAGCAAACCGATCGATAACGCAGGTGACAATTAAGTGTGGGTTTGTTTACCGTGTGCTCGCGAATCAGCTGTTAGGAACGCCGTAATGTGATGTGGGCGATTTGGGTTCCAAATATATGTACCATATATTGCCAATCGTTGCATCTATTAGGTTGCTGTGTTAGAATAAAACATAGTTACTTGTGCCGGATGGAAACTTAGATTATGTCAGTCAGTTGCTGAAGCCAGAAGAACGGTTAGACAACCAGGTAAGTTGGTAGGTGGAGATTCAGACAAAATTGTGCTTAGTTACTAAGTAAAGGAAGAACTTAGTTCTGTGCCACCAGGAATGATGTAACTATTGTGTAATAACTTAATAGGGAATTCATTGTGTGGAACAGCGGATTTCTGTGGAAAGGTAAGTGGCTTTGGTGCTATATCTATATATATATGATGTGACATTGTGGATATATATTAGGTCATGGCATGTGATACTTCCTGGGGTAATTCCGAACGCCGAATAGATCGACGCGAGATAACACTGCGTGCCGTCGCGATATAAATATGCGTTCTGAAATCTTGTCTGAGCTATCCTGTTTCTTTCATACTGGCGCTAGTGCGAGTGAATGCTAAGGTGCTGGAAGTATGGAAGGATGCAAGGAGGCTGTATGAGACTGGGGAAATATAGAATATGGGGGATGTGTAAGCAAGTTATGAAAGTATGTGTTGGTAGACCAAACCAACGATGAAGCTCAGTCCATGCCAAGGCTAAACCACTTGGGAGGACAGAACTGGAACAGTACCCTTGGAACATGTGGGAAACATGTATTCTCAAGAAGGCTTCGTGACTCTAAGGCAGAGTCTGATAAGAAGAGTTTGCTGTGGCGTGGGCAGGTGGTCCCACCAGCAAACAGGCTTGTGTACATATTGGATGTGATCATGTACTATTCCTATATCCCGAGGGATCGTATATTGATCAAGATTATGTTTCTTAATGTACATTGATGATGTTAGGAACGAGTCTAGGGACTCTTTACCTATTTGTTTAGTTCGATTAAATTAGAACAATAACAGCCTTGTATCACTACTGACGTTAGCGACGACTGGTAGATGATTAGGGATAGGTGAGACCGATGATCAGACTCGTCATTCTGATTTCTTGCTCTGTTTGACGGGCTGTTCTGTGAGGCCAGCTGACATTTGTGAACCCATGCTTTACTACTCTCCATATAGAGATAATGCTTTGGTTATATGAATAACTAACTAGCATGACTGAGGTTGAGTAGTTATTGGTAGGATGCATGTGGACTAATGTTTGGGCCAGTATACTCTCACCGGTCGCTCTTCCTTTTCAGGAGTTTGCCTGTTGAGGAACCAGTCAACTATAATTGTTGTTGGCAGGAAACCACTTCGTGTGACAGAGCGAAGGGTTCAGTTCTTTACTTATCACGCCAGACTCAACCACACCAGGTACCCAATGTGATTCACCATGCGTGAAGTTTGCTTCAAGACATACAACTGCCCTGAAGGTGCACGTGTGGGAAGTGATGGTTTGTGATCGTTTTAAAATAGAAGATACTCTGGTTTTGCCAGGAACATTTCAGCATGTTGAGTAATTAATCATGCTCAACGAAAGGAAACACCGGTCCGTCTATTATGACGGGGGTTCTGCCTAAACGCAGAAGTAACTAATCTTCAGACACTTGAATGGTTCTTTGGACAGCTCTAGGGGTAGGTCTTGAGAAGAACTACACCAGTTATTGACTGGGGGAAAGTGTAACCCGGTGGAAGGGACTATGGATTATAGTCCAACCTGAATTGTTTCCGTGAAATAGATGTCTGATTCTATTAATGTACTGTCTCAGTAGGAAGATATAAACTGTGTTCGAGTAGGACTCAGTAACATTTTCAGTAGCCACATCTGATTCTACAAGCCGTGGGATTGTAAGAGACCAGGGAATTGGTCAGTGACATTTGTTCATCCATGTTCCTGTGATGTGATGAAGGGACCATTGAATTGGTCAGGGACATTTGTTCATTCATGTTCCGGTGATGTGATGAAGGGACCCTTGAATTGGTCAATGACAGATCGGTTCTGCAGTGGGACTGTGCTATGAGTGACAGACCATTCGATTGGTCAGTGACTATTTAGTTCATCGAAGTAACCAATACTTGGAGCCAAGTCCAGGAAGATTGTCTCCAACTCGGTAGTGTTCGAGAACTGTATTACCAGTGACTCCGTGGGAGTGATATAGATGCAGTTGGTCCAGTGAAGTGTGATCCAGCAGTGACTCTATTGTTGTGGTTCCACTTTCGGGAGACGGAGTGGTCTCCAAGGTTCTAGTCATCTCACTGGAAGGAAGCCGGGTGAGTGGCGGACCGACTGGACGGGACATCTGCATCCAATCTACTTCTCAACTCGATGAAGACACCTACATCTCTAATTCTGTCTCTACTCTATCGTCTATTTGTGTAAATAGATTCTTCTATCAGGATGTTCATTTCAGTTCTATATTCTCAAGGGTAGAATAAACTTTATGTAAGTTGACTTGCTCTTTGTATAATGATTGAGTGTGGTCTCGGACGATGCCTAAGTGTTCATTGTTCAACAGGTGTAGGTAGTTAGTGGGGGTCTAGAATCTGGAGGGGCGTGTAGACGTAACTAACTAACATGAGATCAACCACAGAGTAAAAATGGGTATCTGCTCGTCCAACCCCTGGGGCTAGAATACACGGGAGTGCCAGAGACACCTCGGGTGTGGTTCACTCTCACTACCAAGGTGAACCCGAAACACTCCGTTACAGAGTGGGGCCCCGTCCGGGATTATTCCAAGATCTTTGTGTGTTGTAGACCTCTCACATAGGGATAGGGACTTTGTCTTTATCCTCTACTTCAGTCTACATAAGATTCTACTACTTCTACCTATCTCCTAACTGTCTGACGGACATTTGTGTTGTGGTGATTAGTTCGTACTATTGATTATTGATTCATTGTATTGCTTCACCCACACATACTTGAGTACCCACCTCTCATAGTCAACATGTCTACCCAAGAGTTAGACTTGGACAAAGTTCAGGAAACTGGACGGAAGTCTGGTCTTGAAGGAGATGCTTTGAAATCCTATGTGCAAGAGGTGGAAAGAAGTTTTCGCCAAGAGGAAAGAGAGAGGAGGAGAGCAGAAATAGAACTGGAAGCCAGTAAAGTGGCTCTTGAGGAAAAGAGGATAGCGGCTGATACTGAAATGAAACGGCTTGAGTTGGAAGCCGAGAAAGAAAAACGTGACCATGAGTATCGAATGAAGCTACTTGAGGCACAAGTGCCTGCTACAGGTGTAACTGATGGAGCTATGGGAGGAGGTGTACCTCCTGGCTCAGAGTCAGCCAGTAGACGTGACTACCAGGCCATGAAATGGCCTTTACAGCCGTTCGAACCCGAGAAGGAACGGATAGACCAATACTTAGAGAAGTATGAAGCCATGTCTATTGCAATGGGTCTAGACAAACAGAAATGGTGTTTGAAACTCTCCCAGGGACTCCGTGCCGATGGTTATGAAGTGTATGCACGCTTGCCACCGGGTTTACAGAATGATTACCCGGCATTGAAAGCGGCTCTCTTGAAGAGATTCGAGATCACAGCGCACTCATACCGAAGGAAGTTTCGGACGGCGAAGCGAGAACCTGGTGAACTGTTTTCAGCATACAGTGTGAGATTGAACTCATACCTTCTTAAATGGATGGCCTTGGCCGGATTTAATGAGGAGTATGAAAGTTTGCGTGAGTTGATGGTTGTAGATCAGATGCGAATGCAAATGTCTAAACCCTTGCGAAACTTCTTAGGTGAGAATGGGGCTGAGAGATTGGATATAGTCACCAAGTTAGCCGAAAGATACGTTGAAGTCTATGGCGAGACTGGGGACACCAGTCCAACAGATCCGAGATCGAAAGATCCGGATCAAGGTAAGTCAAAGAAGAAGTCAAAGAAGACCAAAGGTTCTGATGAACCAAAGAAACAGGTAAACTCTTTAGAGAAGATATCTAACGTCAACCAAGGTAAGAATAGCCCACCTAGTTCTCCAAAGAGGAAGTGGAGTGAACGATGGTGCAAATTCTGCAAGTCCAGCACTCACAATACGAGTGAGTGTAAGAATAAGCCCAAGGACTTACACTTTGCTTGTCTTGCAGAGATTAGGGATAGATCTTGCAGGAAAGGGGAGTCGGTTGATGGGAATGGAGAAACTAGACGACCTCCAGTGGTTGAGAGAGTAGAAGTGAATGGGCGACAGGTGTTGTGCCTCTACGACACGGGATTGCAATTTTCCGCTGTAATTGCATCCCACCTGACAGGCCCAGAGCAACTCACCGGGGAGATGACGGAGATACAGCCAGCCAGTAGGAGTGCTGTGGCGTTACGTTGTCCGATTGCCAATGTGGAGATTCGGAGCAAGTACGTTACTGGACGCATTCAGGCGGCAGTCGTACCGGATCCTCTCTATCCCCTAATTCTTGGCCGGAAGTACGTGTTTCTGGGCGAACCAGAACACCCTAGCATCCATAAGTCTAGGCAGGTCAGAGATACAGAGGAAGAGGGTCTCGAAAAGGTAAGTCTCCGAAATACTCACCGGGATAGAATGAGTAATGCTCGGAGCAAGGATGCGACGGAGTGTCCTTGTTCGGAATGGTTGCCCAACAAATAAAACCCGTTAACTCAGGGTAAGTTCAACTCTGATAACCAGTCACCGTTAATTCAGACTGGAACAGAGAAAAGGCAGAGGGAACGTAAGTTGGTTCCTGAGAGCTTCAGAGCTAATCTGCTGCGAACGGTACATGTCAGGTCCCCAACCGGACATCTGACTGTAGGGACAACCAGTAAATGTCTATCCCGGTACTATTGGTGGCCGGGAATGACAGGCGACGTGCGCAGGTATATTAGGTCTTGTCCGGAGTGCCGTAAATGCACACCTGAGAAACGGACGAAGACGAAGATATCCTTAGAGGTTGGAGACCGAGTTCTAGTACTCCTCCCAATCGAGGGGAACGAATTCGAAATCGGGTGACAGGGCCCATTCCTAGTGGATAAAGTGGGGCTCCACAAGCACTATGGAGTGGTGATCCTGGGAAAGTCTACTACTTTCCATTCCAGTCTCCTCATGCGCTATGAGGGGAAGCCCGATGATAAGTCCACCAGCCCAAGGGCGCAGAGATTCGCTGAAAGAACGGTTCGGGGTTCAGGTCAGGTAGCGGAAAGCCTGTCACACCATAGGAAGTCCTATATGTATGTGCAGGTACCTTCTTCGGTTCAGCCCGGTGCTCGGGGGAACATGACCGGCCAAAGGAACACCCGCAGTGCTAGCTACACTGAGAACCATGGTAGGAAGAGGTGGGTTGTGTCGGAACGGACACAGACCCTTGGTCCCTCAATCCGACCGACTGCAGTCCAGCTGGGTCCTCGAAAGGGGAAGCTGGAGTTGCAGAAGTCCAGTAAACTCTGGCAGGAACGATCGTTAAATCAGATCGAGACGGGAGCTCTGGTCCGCAAGATACTGCGAGATGCCCGATCGCAGTAGCGGAGTAGGCGTTGATCACCCGTGATACTGAATAGCTTGTCACCCCACCGAATGTGGTAAAAGTATTCTATACAATATTGACGGGTTAGACTTCCTCACCCGCCATCCGGTCTCTTAGAAAGAAGAACGAACGACACAGACAGCTTCTGCGTAGAAGTGGAACGACGGGGTCGATCCTCTTAAAGTGGGGGGCTATGTGACGAAACGCGTTTATCTGTCTTGGGTCGTCAAGATCCCGCACTATTTTGGCGCGTCATCGGGGACTTTCCCAGCTAAAAATAGACTGAGGGAAGCCGATGGAGGACTTATTATCTAGAATCTTCTCGAAACACCGGAATTCGAGTAACCCGTGATGCTGGGTATCGCTCTAAATTCTCGTGCAGAGAGATCTAGAAACTCTAGGCGGGGAATGACGGTTTCCCGAGAAAGTATCTTTTCTCAAGAAGCACTCGCTTCTAGTGCGCATTGAGTTGGCACGAAGCGGGAAATTGGCTAAACCAGTCATTCACTTACTTTTGTTCGAAGAGAACAGACGCAGGCCTGATGTGAGCCATTTTTGTGTTGCGTCTCACCTCAACCATGATTCGGCTGACTGTTATGGAAAGGAAGCGGAGAAGCCCTTGAACAGTTCGGAAGCTGACTGGAGAGCTGGTTTCTACTTATTCAGGTAGATATTTGTTTAAATCATTTAACTTTGTACGTGTGTTCCACACGCCATTGTTCTAACCTCATTACCTATGCGGATGTCCTTGCATACTAATTAGCAAACCGATCGATAACGCAGGTGACAATTAAGTGTGGGTTTGTTTACCGTGTGCTCGCGAATCAGCTGTTAGGAACGCCGTAATGTGATGTGGGCGATTTGGGTTCCAAATATATGTACCATATATTGCCAATCGTTGCATCTATTAGGTTGCTGTGTTAGAATAAAACATAGTTACTTGTGCCGGATGGAAACTTAGATTATGTCAGTCAGTTGCTGAAGCCAGAAGAACGGTTAGACAACCAGGTAAGTTGGTAGGTGGAGATTCAGACAAAATTGTGCTTAGTTACTAAGTAAAGGAAGAACTTAGTTCTGTGCCACCAGGAATGATGTAACTATTGTGTAATAACTTAATAGGGAATTCATTGTGTGGAACAGCGGATTTCTGTGGAAAGGTAAGTGGCTTTGGTGCTATATCTATATATATATGATGTGACATTGTGGATATATATTAGGTCATGGCATGTGATACTTCCTGGGGTAATTCCGAACGCCGAATAGATCGACGTGAGATAACACTGCGTGCCGTCGCGATATAAATATGCGTTCTGAAATCTTGTCTGAGCTATCCTGTTTCTTTCATACTGGCGCTAGTGCGAGTGAATGCTAAGGTGCTGGAAGTATGGAAGGATGCAAGGAGGCTGTATGAGACTGGGGAAATATAGAATATGGGGGATGTGTAAGCAAGTTATGAAAGTATGTGTTGGTAGACCAAACCAACGATGAAGCTCAGTCCATGCCAAGGCTAAACCACTTGGGAGGACAGAACTGGAACAGTACCCTTGGAACATGTGGGAAACATGTATTCTCAAGAAGGCTTCGTGACTCTAAGGCAGAGTCTGATAAGAAGAGTTTGCTGTGGCGTGGGCAGGTGGTCCCACCAGCAAACAGGCTTGTGTACATATTGGATGTGATCATGTACTATTCCTATATCCCGAGGGATCGTATATTGATCAAGATTATGTTTCTTAATGTACATTGATGATGTTAGGAACGAGTCTAGGGACTCTTTACCTATTTGTTTAGTTCGATTAAATTAGAACAATAACAGCCTTGTATCACTACTGACGTTAGCGACGACTGGTAGATGATTAGGGATAGGTGAGACCGATGATCAGACTCGTCATTCTGATTTCTTGCTCTGTTTGACGGGCTGTTCTGTGAGGCCAGCTGACATTTGTGAACCCATGCTTTACTACTCTCCATATAGAGATAATGCTTTGGTTATATGAATAACTAACTAGCATGACTGAGGTTGAGTAGTTATTGGTAGGATGCATGTGGACTAATGTTTGGGCCAGTATACTCTCACCGGTCGCTCTTCCTTTTCAGGAGTTTGCCTGTTGAGGAACCAGTCAACTATAATTGTTGTTGGCAGGAAACCACTTCGTGTGACAGAGCGAAGGGTTCAGTTCTTTACTTATCACGCCAGACTCAACCACACCAGGTACCCAATGTGATTCACCATGCGTGAAGTTTGCTTCAAGACATACAACTGCCCTGAAGGTGCACGTGTGGGAAGTGATGGTTTGTGATCGTTTTAAAATAGAAGATACTCTGGTTTTGCCAGGAACATTTCAGCATGTTTAGTAATCATGCTCAACGAAAGGAAACACCGGTCCGTCTATTATGACGGGGGTTCTGCCTAAACGCAGAAGTAACTAATCTTCAGACACTTGAATGGTTCTTTGGACAGCTCTAGGGGTAGGTCTTGAGAAGAACTACACCAGTTATTGACTGGGGGAAAGTGTAACCCGGTGGAAGGGACTATGGATTATAGTCCAACCTGAATTGTTTCCGTGAAATAGATGTCTGATTCTATTAATGTACTGTCTCAGTAGGAAGATATAAACTGTGTTCGAGTAGGACTCAGTAACATTTTCAGTAGCCACATCTGATTCTACAAGCCGTGGGATTGTAAGAGACCAGGGAATTGGTCAGTGACATTTGTTCATCCATGTTCCTGTGATGTGATGAAGGGACCATTGAATTGGTCAGGGACATTTGTTCATTCATGTTCCGGTGATGTGATGAAGGGACCCTTGAATTGGTCAATGACAGATCGGTTCTGCAGTGGGACTGTGCTATGAGTGACAGACCATTCGATTGGTCAGTGACTATTTAGTTCATCGAAGTAACCAATACTTGGAGCCAAGTCCAGGAAGATTGTCTCCAACTCGGTAGTGTTCGAGAACTGTATTACCAGTGACTCCGTGGGAGTGATATAGATGCAGTTGGTCCAGTGAAGTGTGATCCAGCAGTGACTCTATTGTTGTGGTTCCACGTTCGGGAGACGGAGTGGTCTCCAAGGTTCTAGTCATCTCACTGGAAGGAAGCCGGGTGAGTGGCGGACCGACTGGACGGGACATCTGCATCCAATCTACTTCTCAACTCGATGAAGACACCTACATCTCTAATTCTGTCTCTACTCTATCGTCTATTTGTGTAAATAGATTCTTCTATCAGGATGTTCATTTCAGTTCTATATTCTCAAGGGTAGAATAAACTTTATGTAAGTTGACTTGCTCTTTGTATAATGATTGAGTGTGGTCTCGGACGATGCCTAAGTGTTCATTGTTCAACAGGTGTAGGTAGTTAGTGGGGGTCTAGAATCTGGAGGGGCGTGTAGACGTAACTAACTAACATGAGATCAACCACAGAGTAAAAATGTGTATCTGCTCGTCCAACCCCTGGGGCTAGAATACACGGGAGTGCCAGAGACACCTCGGGTGTGGTTCACTCTCACTACCCAAGGTGAACCCGAAACACTCCGTTACACCATCAAAGCATTCAGATGTGGTTTAGGTCTCTGTATGTCCCTCAGCCTGATTCAGAAGGAATGCTTCAGACTAAATTATGCCTGAGTTTGTTTATTTCTGAGTCAGGTGAGGATGACAGTGTTCGCAGAATGTCATGATCCAGAGTTGCAGATCATTGTCCACTAATGACCATGAGACTGCCAATCATGAGCTGTGCAGTAGGAATTAGGTGCACAAGGGATTTGTGGTCAGGAGTTTTGTTGATCAAAGAGTCTCCATTGAACTGATCTTGGCTTCATGGAGAAGTGACATAATCTAAATGAAGAGACTTTTCTAAGATCACTAGGATCAATTTTATACTTCACAGAGACTTGCAGTTGTTTAATATCCAGGCTGAAGTATGATAGACCATTTTTATAAGGAAGAACTGTTTATCATAAGTTCTTCATTCTCCTAACTCAAGAACTTACAGATTCATTGAAGTTTCACAAATAGAACATTGGTGTAGTGCAGAGACTTTGTTAGGTGGTCCAGAGTGGTCCAGTGATGAAATGCAAGAACTGCCATGAGATCTTTCAGGAGTTCTAATCTCCATTGTGTCTTTGGAACCTTATCCTGTAGACTAATGTGTTTTGTTCATATGTCATAATGCATCACTGGTTTACTTCCACAAGTTTTTCTTTTGGTTAATAAACACAATTAACTGTTCCTGCATTCTTCTGTTCAGTCCATTGTGGTGTGACAAAACTTTTCATTATTATTTATGTGTTTAGTTATTGAAACTACAGCACATACTTGTTGGATCTGAAACTACATGTGACTGTGTAAACACGAATAGACAGTTGAGTTCTGTTCTATGGTAATCTCCCAGGTTTCAGGTTACTCAAAGAAAAGGGAACTTTGAATATTATAAATTTCCTGTGACCATTTCACCTAGAAGGGAAAATGATCATAGGTGGGGGAATCTTGAGCTAATTTAGTTCTCTTTTCGGGAAGAAAGATTTTGGAGGGAAGAATTTAACATTCCTGGGAAACCCCTAGATTTCCAGAGCTATTATGGGTCACTTTGGCTTCCAAGAACCCATCCCCTCCAAATGAAATCAGTCCCATCCTCATAGAGTTACTTCAATGTGGGGTAAGTCAGAGTGGGTACTGCTTCCAACTTCCCAATATATTACATGTGATTGCAAAATCTATTGTGTCCTGTTCTGAGGAGCAGAATAATGACGTGTTCAGGTCTGTCCATAGTTGGTAGTCATTTGAGCAGGTTTTGGTGGCTTTCTGACTGATTTGATCATTCTTTTCTTTTGGTGGTCTGCAACGAGCACATCAGGCTGTTCTTCTTTTGTCCCTTCCTTAGACAATCGATCAGCTCTGTTGTTTCCAGGTACTCCACGGTGGGATGGTATCCACTGTATGGTGATCTTCTGATGACTGCTAAATTCAGAAAGTAGTGTCCTTAGTACTGCCAATTTCCCAGACAGGAGCCCTTCGAGTACTAATTTTGCATCTGTCAATAGCACCACAGGTTGTGTACCATGGCTGGTATTTAGTAATTTCTCTGTTGCTATCTTGATGCATCATTTCAGCATCATAGTTACGACTGTACTTTCCTGTTGGTACTTTGGTCGTGTCCATAGTATTATTTGGGTATTCTATGTAAACCCCTGCTCCTCCATTTCGAACATTTTGTGCTGACCCATCTGTGTAGACTCGGATCCAGAGGTCCTGTGGGTATTCATCACAAAGGAAGCTGAGAGTGGCTGTTCTGCACTGTACGCTGTTCTGTTCTATCTTGTCAAATATTCCTCTCACTTTTGTCTGGATTTGTAGTGATAGTCTATGTTCATCTTTCTATGGAGTTTGCTCTTGGATATTTGTCAGGGGGATACCAACTGTGGGCAGATCGGTGGTTTCTCTGCAGAGTCGTTTGGCCTGGTGGATAAAACTACTTCTTTTCAACCACCCCATAGCTAGGTTTTCAAATCTGTTCTTCATAGGGTGACCTGGCAAGCTGAGGAACTTTTCTGCTTGTATTAGCATTTTCGTATCTCTGTGCTTTCTCAGTGCTTGTGTCCTCCCCATCTCCACTATAGGGGTTGATCTAATCCCTCCTGTGGTGACTCTAAGTGCTTGATTTTGCACCTTGTCAAGCTTTTGTAGTACGGTTTTTGATGTTGAACACCACACATTTGACCCGTATTCCATGTGTGGTCGTATGCTCTGTTGATAAACTTTGTTAAGTATTTTCCTGCTGGCTCCCCATGTGGTTCCACTTAGTTTTCTCAGGATGGCTATTTTCCTTCTGGCTTTTGCTACTGCTTTGTTGATGTGCTTTCTCCATGTCAGCCTGTTATCAAATGTTACTCCAAGGTATGTTGGTTCTTTATCTTCTATTAGGGGTGTTCCATTTATCTGGATGATCCTTGCCTTTTGTTTTTGAGAGAGAGTAAATAGAGTAGTGCTGCACTTGTCAGTGCTCTACCAACCAAACCGAAGATGCGTGTAATTCCGAAGCAACTGCTTCATCCTTGGGAAATCTCGGGGAAGCTCAGTTCCACCCAGAACAAATAACTACTATGAAAACACCTCAACTCGCAGAGGAAGATAAACAACAACAAACACCTCAATGTGCAGAGGAAGATAAACAACAAGCAGTCTACCCCATTGACGTCAAAATAAGCAATAGGTTCAAAGTGCTTCAAGAAAAACCACCAAAAAAAACGTACAGAGCTTTTATATGCTGCCAACGGGCAACACATGCCTACAAGATACATCGGGAGAACCACATGGAGACATAAAGACTGCTGATAATTGGAAATGAATGAAACAAAGGGAGAGACGTGCTGACAACCAACATGTACAGACAGCACGACCCGACTGTACACACATTATACTAGGCGATCCTTTAATGAAAGGTTTATACAGCGACCAGATGGGCACTTCAGACAAAGACATTGTTTCCATAATCCAACTGCCTGGCGCTGGTGTTGACGGCTAACAGACAAGAACAGCAGGTTGGCTGTAAATCATAACGTTAAAAAGACAACCGTACACACTGGTATTAATAACACCATGAACAACCAAAAAATCACAGGGTCTCAACTGCTGGCACTCTTGAATGGATTACGTCAAACCTTTCCTAACTCGTCCATTTTCTTCTCCATCATATAACATAGTTATGGACTCCAGCGCCGTCTAGCTGACATAAATAACAACATTTTGCAGAAGTTCTATTCTCAAAACAAGATACAGTTCATCAACAACAGACCATCATTTACTTCACAGGCTGGTGCACCAAAAGTCTTTATAAGGATCAATTACATTTGTCTACATTGGGCAACGGCTTGCTCACCAAAAATATCAAATAGCAAGAACAGACACACCATACATCCAATACAGGATTGCATCGGACATTTTTAGCTACTGCACCTGAAACTCAAGCCAGACAACATACTCCCTTCACATCAAGTACCAATAGGCCAGAAGTGTGCATACCACCCATAACCACTGCACCTGAAATCCAAGCCAGACGGGACACTTCCACCTCACCAAGTCCGTACAATACGTCATCTTTCACACAGGAGGGTAATAATTATGAAGATGTGTGTCCTATTCTCCCCAGAAAGGAATCAACTTTCAGCAACAACGACGTGCCACTACAACCTCCTGTTAGCCACCAACCAGAGGCTGTAGTCGGTAGTCATTACATACCCATGAGACATAAACAGTATCCACTTCATCGTAACCCAGAATGGTTGCACCTCACACATTATAGGCCAGCCACACTTCGTCAAGCACTTATGATGTTACTGTACCAACAACCAACACAATCTGGTATTTACTAGCAACTTAGCACAAAGCAACAAGAGCCTCTCCTAGAACGTTTATGTGCATATTTGGTTACTGTCATCAACCGATGTCACAGGCATTCCGGGATAACTTCTCTCGCACCACACAAAAAGACTTGTTAGTCGTACGAGAGGAATTGATTACACATTTTATTGCCACTGGCTCTTTGCATCACATCAATGTACAACAAACAGTCGCTAACAAATTACACAAGAATAAATGCACAGAATTGCCTATCACTAGTCGTTTCCTAACCCTATTGCTAATCTATCTACTCGGCTAACGAAATAAGCATCGACGCTAAGCGATGCGTTCACTACGAAGTCTGTGTCCCGTCTGATCATTCCTCCCGTGCTGTTTACACAGTACGCGGAAGGACTCGGGGCGCACTACGGCTTTTGCTTGCGGCCTCATCCAGCACGCTAGAGTAGTGGTCTCTCTTGAGTTTCAGTTTAGTTCTCCGTGACTATCACGTTGCCGTGACCAGAGTGCTTACTCTCTGGTTGACACCTCCGTGTCCCTTGAGAGAACTACTTAATAGTTCCCCTTCTTATGTATTCCCTACACCTACCCTGCCCTCATATAGGGGCACTGGGTTACCTCTATTCTACTTGAGGTAGACCACTCTTTCAGGGTGGTCTTCATTCCTATATAACTGAGTCTTTGACACACACCCTCCCCTCCTGTGTTGCGTTACAAACTTTGACTCATGGTTGTGACGCAAGAGGTTTCTAAAAAATTAGTGTAGCTAATTTTTGTCAAAGACTACTAATAACTTGGTTCTGGGTACCTCAATAGACTTCTACTGACTATTGTCACAGTGTAGTATCACTTTACTTGGCTACTGGTGATCGCCACAAACTTGTCTGGTTGGCGTGAGCCCTCTTCTCAATCGCAATATTATATTATTAGAGGTAAATTAATGATTTATCTAAACTACAAAAAAAAAAAATCTATTATATTCCCTAAATCTAATCTAACTCTATATTAAAGTAACTATTCTAACTATAATTTACCACTATCTTACAATCGTTATATTACATATCACAATAAGTATATATACATGGTATTTATTTACCTCAGGTTAGTGGTTGCCATAATGTATAGAAATTGCTTTCGTTGGCATAATTTATATATACACACTTATCCTGGGTATAATAATTACACTGCACAGTCATACGTGTGTCTTATGGGTATTCTTCCACTCGTCGAGTCCACTGGTGTCGTAGCCAAGTATCTTCGTGTCTGTTATTTTACAATGTTCTGACACTGTCTTTATGTGATTAACGCAGGTGATTCACCGGAACACAAATGGAGCATAGTAAGTAACGAGCTGTCTATGTACACACGGTGATTTCCCTGTTCTTGGCGCACAGTTCTTATTCTGCTGTCTACGGACACATGGTAGTTCACTGTTCTTAGCACACAGTTCTGATCCTGATGTCTATGTATTCAATAGTATATTCTACACAGGATATTTTTAAGTGTACTAACTTAACATTTCTTAACCTACCTATTCGTGTGGAATATCAGGTATTTCTACCTCAGATGGTCGACTAAGGGTTTCAGCCAGAATGTTATCCCTACCCTTAATATGCTCTATACTAAAAGTATAATTCTGTAATATTAATGACCACCTGTAGATGCGGTCATTTCGATGTACCCCACTTTGTATGACCGTGATTGGGGAGTTGTCAGTCTGGACTACGAAGTGATTACCCGCCAGAATTCGATGCAACTTCTTCACCGAATAGATGACGCTTAGGGCTTCCAACTCTGATATGGAATATCTGGACTCAGCCGGTGTGATCTTGCGGCTCACGTAGCAAATTGGATGGAAGATGCCATCATAATGGCCTAGTACTGCAGCGATGGAAATCCTGCTGGCATCTGTCCTAAGATAATAAACGAGCCTAGGATTAGGCAAACGGAGGATTGGTACATTACTAAATAGGATTTTCAATTTTGACAATGCAGAAATTAATAATGCATCTTTGACATCTAATTTTACTGATGCTTTTAAAACATTTGAAAATACACTTGTAATTTCAGCTAAGTTCGGTATGAACTTGCTATGATAATTTACTAAACCCAAAAGGCTCCCGACCTGCTTTTTTGTTGTAGGCATGGTCAGGTTCATAATTTTAGTAATAATTCTATTGTCAGTTTTCAGTTGTCCTTGTGAAATGACATGACCCAAAAAATCTATTTCTTGTAGGCCCAATTCGACTTTGCTCGGTTTGACAGTGAGACCGAAGAGTCGCAACCTATCGAAGACATGTCTGAGTTTCAGTAAGTGTGTTGTCCAGTCATCTGTATGGACACAAATATCATCTATATATGTCACTGTATTCGTCACTCCATGTAGTAAATCTCTAGTTAAGCGTACGAAAGTGGCAGGAGCATTACGAAGTCCGAAAGGAAGAAATCACCACTCGTAAAGACCTAGAGGTGTTGAGAATGCAGTAAGATGGATATATTGAGTCTGCATAGGGACCTGCCAATATCCCTTAGTAAGGTCTAATTTAGAAAAGATTTTGGAGGTGGACATATCAAGAATAAGATCTTCGCAGGAAGGAATCGGTTCTGCGTCGATCTTAGTGACATTGTTGAGTTTTCTATAGTCCACACAAAGACGAATTGTGGAGTCTTTTTTCTTGACCAGGACGATTGGAAAGGAGTACTCCGATGTAGATTTTTGAATAATTCCACTAGCTTCTAAATTAAGAATTTCCTTATTTAGATTTTCTCTATAGCTAAGTGGGATAGAGTACGGCCTGCATTTGATAGGCTTCGAGTCCGAAAGAAGGATGAAGTGCTCGATCCTGTCCGTCCTACCTGGAATGTCGGAAAATATGTCCTTATATTCAGTCACTAATTCTATTATCTGTCGTCGTTGTTCTTCTGTCAGTTCCGTTTCTAATCGTATACAATCTAATGTAGCAGTCTTGTCTACAATTGGAACAGGTAGTTCCATCCCGTCGTCGTCTACCTGATTCAGTACGGTTGTGGTGCTAAGTGCGTTTTCTGTAATCTCACTAAGTGTATGCATCTCGTCGGATTTGCCAGTCTCGCTAACTAGTGTAGTTGCGTTGTGTACGTCTGTCGTCTCATCCATAGGTGTGGGTGCATTGTGTTCGTCTGTCTCTAATTCTGTCTCTTGTCGTGAAAAATAGGGCTTCAACATGTTGATATGAAATATCTTTAAGTGTCCGTTTATCGATATTTCATAATCGACATCCGAAATTTTTCGTACCACTTTGAATGGCCCTTGCCATGAGGTCAATAGTAGATTCCGTTTGTCTGGAAGTAAAAGCAGTATGTCTTGATCTGGTTCAAGATTAATAGTTCTTGCACCTTTGTTTGCGTATTGGCGGTAGATTTGACCCTTCCTCTCCAAAGCTGCCTTAGCTATAATACACGATTTCATGATTTTATCTCGTGTTTCTGTCACCATTTCATAAGGTGTTTTTGGGGTTGGAATTTCAATTGAATTAGTTACTACCTGATGATAAATTGTTAGGGGTCCACGTGGGTTAGCCCCGTATACTAATTCAAACGGTGAGAAACCCGTGCTTGAATGGGGAATCTCCCGATAGGCGAACAGCACTGTTGGTAACAGTGTATCCCAATCAGCTGGGTTTTCTGCTGTCACCTTAGCCAGCATATGCTTAAGGTCTCCGTTAATTTTCTCTACTATTCCGTTGCTGGCTGGATGATAAGCTGTTGTGAAATGCTGTTTAATCCCTAACATTTTTGTAAGGGCTTACGTTGCAGCCGATATGAATTGAGTTCCACGATCGGATAGGATGGTACGTGGAAATCCGAATCGTGAGAACAAGTGTAGAAATACATTGGCAACGTCTTTGGAGGTGATGTATTTCAAAGCTACTGCCTCAACCCACCTTGAACATAGGTCTACCATAGTTAAGATGAAGCGATTTCTTTGCTGGACACCTGGTTCAGGGGTCCAACAATATCTACCGCCACTCTCAAATGGCCTAGAGGCCAGTGTTGAAGGTTGCACTTCAGCTGTAGGATGTTTACCCTTACGTACTAGTTGTTGACAGACATTACATGAACGACAAAATTGTTTTATATCATTACAAAAACCTGGCCAATAAAAATGAGCCTGAATTCTGGCCCTGGTTTTGTCGTATGCAAGGTGACCAGCAAACGGTGACTCATGTGCAATCTTTAGCACAGTTTGGCGGTGTTGTACAGGTAACACCGTTTGCTGAATCTCATGGTTACCAGTTGTATAATACCGATTAAGGATACCATTATTAAGTCTAAAGAACCATGATGCGTTTTTTGTCACTTTGGCTTTTTCTTTCAATAGCTTTAGATATGGAGACACACTAGGATCAGCTTTTTGCTGTTCTATGAATTTTTGTCTGGTGGTATCATCCGTGCTAGTTGGTGATAGCAACAGTAGTCTCTCGTCTTGTAGCGTGTCTTGGTGTTTCATAGTGTCTGCTCTGGTTGTTGCATTAGCTGCATTTAATTTTTTCCATGCAGCTATTTCATCGTTAGTGCAATGTTTCAATTGGGGTAAGCATCCCAAAATTAACTCAGTACAAGGGTTATCTAAAATCGCACATGTAAAGGTACCAGAAAGGAAAGGAGTGTTAATACGGGCTTTAGCCAAAGGGTAAATTTCAATATTACCCGAAAAGGTTCTGCATTTGACTGAGTCACCTGTATAATCATTTGGATTCACCAGTTCCTTTCTGAGACCAATAAGGGTGCTGCCGCTGTCCAGCAAACATTGGCATGGTCTGTCGTTGACCATTGCATTGTGGAACACCCAATTGCCTCTGGAGGCTAATGCTGCGTTTACATTCTCAGTTGAGAATGGTACTGTATGTCCACATTCTAATTTTCCGTCTGCATGAAATTGGTGACATCGCTCACAACTGTCAAAGCTTAATATATCGTTTACACAACACACATCTTCAGATTGGCTAACAGGTAATTCATTCTCGATCTCACACTCAGTCTCACTACCACTATCAGAGGATGTATCAATCAAAATTGCATTGTTGGCCTTCATTCTTTGGCGGCCTAGGCACTTATTGGAATAGTGCCCGTAGCTTGAACAGAAGAAGCATTTGACTGAACGCCTGTATGCAGTTCTTTTGTTTTGTTGTTTCTTAATGACCATCTCAAGATGTGTCGGATAGTTTGGTGATTTATCGCACATAGCATAAGTATCATGAAAAAAAGTTGGCAATAGACACATTTCGACACTTTTTTATCTTTCGAGTCGACTCTATGAAATGGTTTTTTTATTGCTCTGATAGCTTTTAGGTTGGTTCTTAACAAAAGAGACTATTTCAGAGTCGCTATTTGATGTCTTAAAAATATCTCTATTTGACGAAAAATATGCAGAGCCTTTCTTTTCAAATTGTTCTATGGTCTCAATGTCTGACTGCTGCAGGAATTTAGCGAAAGGAGATGGTATTGTGGATATGACTTTATCCATGGCTATTAAATTTTTAAGTTTTTCAAAATCCTTTCCTATTTTTGATGCACTAAGCCATCTATTTAGTACGCTTTGGACATTTGAGACATAATCGGTAAAGGTCTCGCTTGGCTTTGGTTTTAAATTGGAAAACTGTACCTGATACCCAGGAGCATCAAGTAAGAAATGTTGCATTATCCTATCGTGGATGTACTGATAGTTAGATCTAAGATCAGTTGGTATTGATTCTATTACTTTAAGGGGCTCCCCACTTAGGTTCTTCATGTAGATCATGGCCCACATATCGATTGGTACTTCGTGGTATTTCAATTGATATTCGACATTTTCTGTCCAGGCTGATATGGAATCTTCTTTACAGAATGGCTTAATAATATTTTTGTACTTATTAAATTTATTCTCTTCTTGCTGACTTTTTAGTTTTGTAGCGGAGATCTCTAAGTGTGAATCTACATCCATACCTTTCATCTTTAACTGTGTCTCTGATTCAACTTGTATCTGTTTTTCTTTTACTCTTGCCATTTCATCTATCTCTCTTTGCTTTAATTCTCTCTCCTGATCTAATTGTTTTTGCTTTAATTCGAATTCTTTTTGTTTAATATCCTTATCATGTTCTAATTGCTTTTGTTTAATCTCTTTATCATGTTCTAATTGCTTCTGTTTAGTCTCTTCAGCTAATTGTGCCTCTTTGTGTTTTATTTCTAATTCCTTTTGTTTAAGCTTCTTATCTTGTTCTAACTGCTTCTGTTTTGTTTCTTCAGCTAATTGTGCTTCTTTGTGTTTTATTTCTAATTCCTTTTGTTTTGTTATCTCAGCTAGTTCTACAATCTCCTTCTGGTGTTGTCTTTCTTGTTCTCCAATCTCCTTCTGATGTTGTCTTTCTCGTGCACGTTCATCTCTCTCAGCATCTTTTGCTTCCCTAAATTTTTGATCAGCATATTGCTCTAAGTCCTTTCCTGTGTATTCTAATTCCTTGCCTGCTTTTATGAAATCAGCTAATGTTGCCATGTTGTTGGGAAATTAGCTAGAGTTGATAGGCACTTAAATATTTACTCACTTATTTATATTAGATATGTTAGGTTTTTCAATCCCTGGGTACAAAAAATATTCTTAGATTACAACCTGAAAAACAGATCACAAACAATATGCTAATACATCACACGCTGAAAAAGAGATGCATTATTAATCATATTGCATGCAAAATCATTTGGGTATACTCATCTTAACATTCCAGATCAATCATGTACACGCGTTTGGCACCTCAAGTCCAATCGTCTGGCAATACCACACACAGCTTGCGTTACACTTATGACCAGCTGTTGTTCTGCCTGGTTATCAAGAGCATCAACAATTAACAACTTGTAAACGATATATAATTTTAGACAATTTTGTACAATCACATGCCCCCGGACAATACAATGTGGTTTAATTAATTATAAATGTCACTGTCTTGTCTTCGTTCTAACGTCTTCTGCCTTCCCTAACTCTAACTGTTTAATCTATGGAAGTGTTGTGCAGACTGCGTCTCATTTGCATAGCAAAAGTAGTGCCATCGCGACGGTAAGAAATAGAAAAAGTATGTAAATAATTAAATAAATGCTTTGAAATAAATATAAAGGTAATAATAATGTTCAAATAAATAAATATATTCAATAAATAACTAATATAAACAGATAATATTTGATATAAGTCAACGATTCAGGCGAGCAGCCGCTTTGCGATTTGTCAACAATCAGTCGCTGATTGCAAATGGCGTAACGCAGCTGTTTGTCAGTCGCGATACGTCACCCGCGCAGCGCTATTTTTAGCTTGGAAAAATCAATATTGTTCTCGGCTCATTTTTGTGTATCGCTCCGCCGTGAATCATATTTGACAAATAGTAGTAAATAAATAAGTAATTGTAGAAATAAATGATACAAAACTATAATAATAATACTTACAAATCAGAAGAAAACATGTTCATAAGCACAAAATAATTCAATAAGCATAAATAAACATAACTTGGTCACGATGGGCACAGCTCGCACTTTGTTCTGTCTGCACACGCCATCATCACTAACATGAATTAAACCCTGTGATTATCTAGCCGTAATACTATTTTAGAGCCGTGGGTGAGTGTTTTAGCTTGAACAATTGTCCAAGCTACACTTCTGACACCACTTTATCCTAGCCTGTCATCAACCGATGTCACAGGCATTCCGGGATAACTTCTCTCGCACCACACAAAAAGACTTGTTAGTCGTACGAGAGGAATTGATTACACATTTTATTGCCACTGGCTCTTTGCATCACATCAATGTACAACAAACAGTCGCTAACAAATCACACAAGAATAAATGCACAGAATTGCCTATCACTAGTCGTTTCCTAACCCTATTGCTAATCTATCTACTCGGCTAACGAAATAAGCATCGACGCTAAGCGATGCGTTCACTACGAAGTCTGTGTCCCGTCTGATCATTCCTCCCGTGCTGTTTACACAGTACGCGGAAGGACTCGGGGCGGACTACGGCTTTTGCGTGCGGCCTCATCCAGCACGCTAGAGTAGTGGTCTCTCTTGAGTTTCAGTTTAGTTTTCCGTGACTATCACGTTGCCGTGACCAGAGTGCTTACTCTCTGGTTGACACCTCCGTGTCCCATGAGAGAACTACTTAATAGTTCCCCTTCTTATTTATTCCCTACACCTACCCTGCCCTCATATAGGGGCACTGGGTTACCTCTATTCTACTTGAGGTAGACCACTCTTTCAGGGTGGTCTTCATTCCTATATAACTGAGTCTTTGACAGTTACTGTTTTACATAGTAGCGTATTAGATTGTACGTGACTATTAAACATTAACTCGCATTGACGTCACATAAATTGATACTTAGTTGTATATCTTTTATAATACTTTTTATTGTGTTTATACTGTAAGGGGGTCTTCACTGCTCATCCTTACTGAACTGTATACATATTTTTTTTTATTTTTGTACATTGACAGAGATATTACTGTTTCTCTCTACTTTAGAGTGTGTATTGTTATAAGGGACGTAAGTTGTATTCAACTCCCCCGATGGTGTTTCCACCTTGTCGTGGTGGGGGAGCTTGAGTTTCTCAATGACCCTGAGAGCTATGCCGGCGGTAGCGTAGCTACCAGCAGGGCCTCCCAAGCCGGACAGGTCAAAGGGTAGAGAACAGACAAAGAGAAACACCCTGGTCCTCCAGGTTGGGGGTTGAAGCGTGGGGTTAACATCCCCACCTTTGTAAAAACCTTTCTTTGTTACGAAACAAATGAAATTTGTATTGTATTTGCAGCAAAGAACCTCAATGGCTCGGAACGCTGAAGAAGAAGAAGTTGTATTCATGTTGTGTTTTAAAAAAATCTATGATTACGCATTGTTAAAATGTCTAACTAGTATGAACACTGGCTCAGTAATAATGTGCTCAGAATCTGGCATTTAAACATCTGCCATCTATTAGGGAAGCTGCCCGAACTATCACTTATACTTAATGAAATTTTTTACATATTCGGCGTTAGCGAAAGTCAATTAAATGGTAACATCTCAGATGATGACATCGCTATCAGAGGTTTTAAAACCATTAGAAGAGATCTGTATCAGAAACAAGAGACGGGTATTGCTTTCTATCTCACTTAACACCAACCGCAGGCTAGATTTTGAAACCTGTGACATTGAGCGTGTATGGCTTCAGGTAAATTTCAAAATCACATACCCCTAGTAGTTGGCTATCTTTATCAAAACCCCAGTGCAGGAAATATCTGGCATGAAAAATTCACCACTATGATGGATGTAGTCTTTAGTAATGTGAGACAAATAATACTGCTAGGTGACTTCAACATTGACACTAACAAATCAAACAAAACATGGGAAAACATAATAGAGTCATATAACTTCCAACAGTTAGTCAAACAAGCCACTAGAATAACAAAACCATCTGTAACACTTATAGATCATATTTATACTACATGTGCTGACAACATCACAGAATGTACTGTACCTATTAATTCAATAAGCGATCACTACCCAGTTTGTTGCACATGGTCGAAAAGAGGTACCAAAACTCCAAAACACAAACAAATAAGTATAAAATATAGAAATTACAAAATTTCCAATTGAGACGTCTTTTTACAAGACTTGCTCAACTCATCTCTGGACTATGTTTACCAACTTCCTGACCCAGACGAAGCTCTGGACCACTGGCTGAAGACCTTTCTAAGTATATTTGATAAGCATGTTTCATTTAAGGAAGTTCATGTTAAACATCACACGAAGCCCCAGTGGATCACACAGGAGGTAGTTGAACTTATGAGAGACCGGGACAGGGCACATAAAAATAGAGATATAACCATGTACCGTAGTTTGAGAAACAAAGTTCAATATGTTATTCGAAAGGAACAGAAAAGCTATTTTAAGAACTTAATAATCGATAAAACCAACACTAAAGATATATGGAAAGCAATTAATACCTTGACAAACAAACACAAACCATCACAAACATTACCATCAAATCAGGTTACATGTGATCAATTCAGTAGATTCTTTCAGCCCAACATAAACCAACTGAAGGCTGCAATACCAGATGCACCTCATGACATATCTTTATTATCATCATTCTGTGAGAACAAATGCTATGGAGACATTCCCTCCAACACACCGCTAATGATAGCCACTGAAGTATTTAGTCATCTCAGTAACCTAAAAAACAGTAACTCATCGGGACTAGATGGAATCAGTAATCGGATCCTTCGCCATGCTGCACCGGTGATCTGCGAGTCGCTAACTTTTATATATAAACAATGTCTCATCAAAGGTCACTTCCCATCGGCCTTTAAAATCACTAAAGTGTATCCTCATTTAAAAGCTGGTTCTCTAGACGATCGACTCATGAGTAATTATAGGCCTATTTCCATATTATATTCACTATCTAAACCGCTAGAAAAGCACATCCACAAAACAAAACTAGAGCACTTAGTTCGCTACAAACTAATAGTTGACAGTCAGGATTTCGGCCACAATATTCTTGTCATACGGCCCTAACAAACATGATAGAAAACTGGCTAAATTAACAACAATACTCTATGTGGAGCGGTATTTATAGACTTTAGAAAAGCTTTAGACTTTCAATATGATAGATCATACTATTCTAACATTGGGCAGTGGGGAGTGTTTTGTCTGATATTCACTGGCACAGGAATGGAGCATAATGGGGACGACCCGTTGCTGTGAAGTTGGAACCGCGACTAACTAACTAACTAACTAACTAACTATTCTAATTAAAAAACTAGAAACAATGAAAGTAAGCTGTAATATAGTAACATTAATAAAATCATTTTTATTAGACAGAAAACAAGTAGTATTACACAATAAATCTTTAACTCAAGCCATTACCATTAATATTGGAGTACCTCAGGGGTCTATTCTTGGCCCTCTGTTATTTGCCATTTATATAAATGATCTTCCCTTATATCTGTCGTCGCCCTGTGATCTATTTGCAGACGACTGCACAGTATATACAAACGCTATTGATCGTAATGTGCTAGAATTATCCTTGCAACAGGAAATAAATAGTGTAGTTAACTTTAACATTTCTAAACCAAAATCTATGTTAATAGGAACCAGGCGAAGACTTCACACGCTAAACTCACAGAGAACACTACAGCTACACATTGGTACCATGTCTATAGAAAATGTAACCGAACACAAGGCACTGGGTCTTATCATAGATCAAAATCTAACCGTTAACTCATGTGTTCATGCTCTTGTTAAATAGCCAAACAAGTATACCAACTTGCCAAAATTAAAAATTTCCTTGACGAAAACACAAGAAAGATATTCTATACTTCCCATATACAAACACATATTGATTATTGCTCCACAATCTGGGATGGATGCTCCAAATCAATAACAAAACGCCTTTATTCACTCCATAAAAGGGCATTACGTTTAATTAATGGTGAAAAGCTTACCGACAATTCTAAGCTACATAAACATCTTCGGTTACTGCCACTCCACAACGCCTACTTTTTAACCCTTTACAGGGCAGACGCTTTTCCATTTTCTAGCCCTGAACGGGCAAGATTTTTTCAGGTTCGGTAAAATTTCGGGTCGCGTTAGTAAAAACATCACAAATAAGGTGTTAGTCAACTGATTTTAGTTAAATAAACAACACAAGGAAGGGAAAAGCATGTAGAATATGTTACTCACGTGATTGTTGTCGGTAATCCATATATGAACACAAATATTTACGAAATACGGTATGTTGCTTGTGATTTTCCGTCATCTATACGGCAATTTACAAACACATTTTCAGAATCATAATCACTTTCTTTAAAGTCCGACTCACGACTGCTAATGCAAAGTAACGCTTTGCACTGATATCTAGCTCCGATTAATAGTCAACTTCGTGCCCTTTAATGTCATTTAAAATGAACCTAGCGAAATCTCGGCTATCACTTGAAGAATCGCCGAAATCCATTTTGAAAAACAGCGTAAAAATCCCAAAAACTATCAAAAATTGTCCTTAAAAGTCAGTTCAAATTCATACTATCGCATTTACAAATGGCGGCCACGTTGTCAAGCTGTCGTCGAAAGCGAAAGTAGTCGTCGGAAGTGTCGGAAAGCCGAGAGATCGCGATTTTACAATGCATAATAGTATCGGCCGGAATCGGACGCTACGATCATTTTATGGCATCGGCCGGAATCGGACGCTATGCCTTGTTAAGGCTAACAAGGCTAAACTAATTCATAAAATCCTATTTCAAAATGCTACAAGCTACCATTGGCCATTGTTTAAATATAACGCAAGACATAGCGAGCGACTAAATATACTTCATATCCCTAAACCTAGGATAGGCTTATATAAAACAAGCTTAGCATACTCTGCCGCTCAGTTGTGGAACAATCTTCCACAAGAAATCAAAGACACCACCAATCATTATACATATAGTCGCATCCTGTTTGAACACTATATCAGTACAGACGACATTTCCCATAAACAAAAACAAAAACAGACAATAATAATGGTAAATTATCTCAAACAACAACTAACCAAAACACATTCCCTTATGTATGGCCTTCACCTTCCTTAGGTATTTATAATGCCTATGTTAAACATTGCCTCTGTGAGACATTTGTTATTGATTATTTTTCATGCGTTTTAATGCTTATTGTTCTTTTGTTGTCAAAAATTTCCTTCATAAGTGATGTTGAATGAAAGAATGTATGAGAGGAAATAGAGAAGAAGGGCAGACGGTCAGACGGGCCTGCGTGCCCAATTCTTAACCTTTTGAAAATAAAGATTTTCGTTTGTTCATTCGTTCATGTTTATACTGACACACCAATCATTTGCCCATGCAACAAATGCATCTACAGCTCTTTGTAGCAATCTGGTGGCCACTGATGCATGTTTATTTGTGCTCCATAAAACCAGTTCATTAGCGTACATTGCCGCTTTAATTCCATGCGGTAGATTAGCAACAAGATCATTGATGAAGATTAGAACAAATGTGGGGGACAAGACTCCACCCAGGGGAACACCATGATGCAGTAATACCTTCTTGCTCTTGAGTCCATCTATGTTTACTCAGGCTCTTCTGTTGTGCAAGTATACTTTCACCCATTTGTAAATTCTTCCATTGACTTTACAGTTTCTCAGTTTCTTCAACAGACCTTCTTTCCAGACTTTGTCAACGGCTTTCTTCAGATCTATCCATGCCATAAGCACCAGCTTCTTCTCTTGGAATGCATCCTCAATGTCTTGAGAGAGGTCAGTTGTTTGATCTTCCGTAGAGTAGCACTGCCTAAAGCCAGCCTTTTGTGGCACAAGGATGTTTTCACTTTCAATGTACCACTGCAGTCTGATGGATGATGCGCTCCATTGCTTTGCAGAGACAACTGGTGAGGCTAATTGATCTGTAGCTGGAGGCAATGGAACTATCTTTCCCTGATTTTAGGAGGGGTATCATGATTGCTTCTCTCCAGGCTTGTGGAACACTGCCTGAGGTCCAGCTGTTATTGAAGATCTGCAACAGCTTTGCTTTGGCCTCTGTTCCTAGGTTCCTAATCATTTCCTTGGAGATACCATCAGCTCCTGTTAACTTTCTCATTTTGTTTTGATATGGCTAGCTCCAGTTCACTGATTGTGATGGGTGCCTCCAGAACCGCATGTATTATTTCCTTCTGTGCTTATGTTGTCATTTCTCTCAAATCTCTTGTTGTTTCTCTGGACTAATTTCAATATTGTTATCTTGTGCGCATGAGTCCACAAAATGGTCAGCTGCTTGCTTTCTTGTTAAGTTGTTTCCATCTTTATGTAGTGCAATTTTTGAGTTTCTCCCTGTGCCATCATCGTTAAGTTGCTTTATTAGCTTCCACAACTTTCTGATGGCTCTTTCAACGTTCAGAGACTCTGTTTTCTCCTGCCAGCTTTTCCGTCTAGCCTGCAGCTTGGCCCTTTGAAATTTGGCTTTTGCGTGACGGTATTTATTGTGATGCTCTTGGCTGGGTTTGGCCTCTGCTTGCTTTCTACACACTTCCACATCATTATGCAACTGTTCCAGTTCACTACTCCAGTAGGGTTTGTAATGTTTATGGGCTCCTCTTTGTACTATTTCTCGCGCTGCCTGTAGTATGCATTTCCCAAACTCTTCAACTACTTTATTTATGTCTTTCTCAGTGTTCAGGTTTCTAACCAGTATGCTGGTTCGATGCTTGTACATTGCCCAGTCTGCTTTCTTGTAGTTACACCTCAAGAGGGTGCTGCTTTCACTTACAAGCCCATTTTCTACAGTTAGAAAGACTGGCCGATGGTCACTGCCACCTAGTTGTTTCCCAACAATTCGTGTAATGTTCCACTCCAAGTCTGGTGAATGAAAAGCCAGGTCAGGTGTAGTTGTAGTGTGCCATGACCTCGAGTAGAAAATATGTGGGTCAGACGGCTTGTTAATCACTGGTGACAACACTAGTAGCCTCTGATTTTGAAGGCTATATTTTTGTAGAGGTGAGTTTCTTGCCAAAATTGTTTGGGCATGTTATGAGAAGAAATGAATTGGAGAACTTGGTGACAACTAGCAAGATCGAAGGGAAGAGACCAAGGGGAAGACCGAGAAGTAAATACCTGGATGGCTTGGCCACGTGGCATGGTTTAGACAGGAACACAGAGCTGATCCACGACTTTGGTGATTGGGTGAGATGGCAGAACATGACCGCCCACGCTTATTGGCATGGCACATGATGGATGGATGGATGGATGGAATTTCTTGCAAGCAACACATGCTTACATTTTCTTGGCCCAAGATGTTTTCTAGTTCTATTTTTATGTTGTTGACTCCCTCCGCATTCCCGTGCATTAATTTTAGTCTTTGTTTGGTATGGCCAGACACTCTATTCTCAGGTCCCCTGGCTTCACAGGACATTTGAGAAGGACCTCCAGTAGTTGTGGTTGAACCCTTTCGAGACAACGGGCCCGGCACTGCACCTGCCTGGGGCGAGCACCATAACATTTAGTAGTAGTCAATGTATTTCATGGTGTAACTGCGTGGCATCCTGATTTCTGTGGTGCTCCTCATAGCTGGTTGCCTCAGTTTTCAGCACATTTCCTTCACTAGTGCAGGCTGTGGTCTTACTCGAGTTTAGGCATGTAGGTATGCACACACGTGTCTGCAGATGCATGTATGTGCATACACATCTAGAGATTTCTGGTTATTTGTCGGCGTCAGTGACTCGCTGCCATCCCTTTTCCCGTTAGTTAAAACAGTTCCACCACGAGAAGGCCAGGAGATGGACTTTTGCTACAGAGGTGATGAATGCACGAGCCATTGGGGTATTTATGTAAGATTGGGCGCTCACCCCAACCCTGCCTCCGGCTACATAACAGCAACATTTGGAACCTACTTAGAGATCATTTATGGGCTTATTATGTTTTTTTTTCTTGTGTGTGATTATTTTTGAGTCATGTATTACCACTTGTCACACGAACATACACACTGGAACCCTCCCCCTCTGTTATCCCATTACAATGATAGAAGTTAAAATCAAGAGTTGTTTATTTACTGGTTACTTGGTGTGTTAAGATTTTATGTGTGTTCTCATTGAACATTTATATTTACTTTTGTAAATATAATACATTATTTTATTTAATATTTCTTCTTCAAATTCTCCCATACTTCAAATTCTTCTATAATGATCCCATTTGTCACAGCTGTGTTCCTGTTCTTCATATGTTTGATAGCACTAGTGACTTCATCTTTTAGTAAAGCTCCATCCATCCATCATATGCCATGCACTTCAACACTCTTTTTCTCGTTTCAATTGATATCTTTTTATTGGTTAGTATGTTTTTCATCTTGCTAAAGGCTACCTTCGCAATGGCAATTCTTGTTCTAATCTCTTTAAGGTATCTCCCATCAGATGTTATGACTGTGCCAAGATAACTGTATCAATTCACTTGCTTAAAAATATGCCCATTTACTTGTATATCACACTGTAGTATTTCCTTCTTCTCAGTGACGACCATAATCTGTGTCTTCTTAATATTCAGTTCTAACCCTAGTTGTTCACTGTGTGCAACAACCGGATTTACTAAATTTTGCAAGTCTTGTTCATTATCTGCAATCAGAACTGTATCATCTGCATATCTAATGTTATTGATGTATCGTCTCCCAATGTTGATTCCTTCCATATCTTGTATATTTCTGAAAATATTTTCACTGCACAGGGAAAAAAGCTGGACCTTCTAAATTACTTTCTTCTGTTAATTCTGCTCTTTCTCACTTATGTATTCATTTCATTTCGTTATCATAGCACTTACTTCTATTAATATTTGATGTTGTTTTTTCTATTTCTTCTTCTTCTTCTTCTTCGTTCATCCGGAGTTTTTTTTTCGGATGTGATTGCGTTGTGCCTGTTTACAGCAGAGCTGCGTTCTTGCGCCGTTAGGTCGACACATCCGACTTCTGCGGGCATTTGTTGACCGGGTTAACCTTCCCGGGGGTTTCTTAGGACGTTTGACTCTCACTGTTGTGGTGTTATCCCCAATCCCAGCTGGTCCATATAGAACAGCCAAAGATCCTGGTCAGCCCTCAAGGGAAGGCAGGGGCAGACCATGGGCATTCCCCGCCATCCAAGGAGGCTTCCATACTTGCAGAGCCGATACATAGCGCTCTGGTACTGGGCTCACCCAAGGAATCGTCACGTCCTGCACATGGCTGCTTAGCCTCACTTCCGTATATTGGGCCTTCCGTTCACCATAGGCTGTTCTTCCGGAAACCAGAAGTATGCAGTCTGCAGATGACATCCACACAGTGAGCTTTCGATTCGGACTTTCCATGTAATGGATTTGCTATCCAAGCAATATTCCATTTCGTGCCACTAGGACACTTTTCCACCTTTTATGAAGTCCACACAGTGGGCTTTAGATTCGGACTTTCCACGTAATGGATTTGCTATCCAAGCAATATTCCATTTCATGCCACTAGGACACTTTTCCACCTTTTATGAAGCCCACACAATGGGCTTTTGATTCGGACTTTCCACATAATGAATTTGCTATCCAAGCAATATTCCATTTCATGCCTCTGGGTCTTCATGCACCTTTAAATGTCAACCTGTATGTAGTTAAAGTAAGCTGCGGTCAATTTGAGCTTGTTGATATCTCCATAGAGCTTGTCCTCAAATGAAGCAGGTGTGGGCCAAAATATCTTTCTCTGTTCTGCATACGTTGGGCAATCCTGCAGCAAATGTTTTGCTGCCATTTTTCCAGTTCTACAATTACATTCATCGGTATCTCCTATCTTTAGTTTATTGAACAAGTGGTATTTCAGCCTGTTATGTCCTGTGCGGAGTCTGAAGATTGCTACTTGTTCTCTTCGGTCGAGTTTGTAATATGCATCATCCTTCTGATGGCCTGGATGCTCTGATTCCCATTTGGTTCTATAAGTGATTTTTATCAACCTCTTTGCCTCATTATAGGTTATGTCTATGTCAGGCTGTGGTAGTCGTCCGCCCTCTTTTGCCAGTCTGTCAGCCTCTTCGTTTCCAGGTATACTGCAATGTGATGGGATCCACTGTATTACAACTTTTTTGGATTTCTGGCATAGACCATGGAGTGCTGCTCTTAGGTCAGTTAGTTCTGTGCTGTTATTGCTCTTCAGTATTGAGACAGCTGACTTTGCATCTGTGAAGATAGCTATTTGCTTCTCTTTATTTTCCTCCATCAGGAGCATTTCTGCTGCAGTTTTCAAAGCCTCTACCTCCGCTTTGAAGTTACTTGAAAATTTTCCAGTTGCCATTGAATGTGTTTTTTTCACTCCATTTTTTAAATTTAGGAGAATTCCTCCTCCTCCATTCTCTATTGAATTTTTGGCTGATCCATCTGTATATGCATGGGTCCAATTCCTGCTTGGGTAATGTTCTTTTGTAGTTTAGGGTTATTTCTCTTCTTTCGGTTTCATGCTGAGTGTTCTTTTTCTCAATACCAGGAATGTTTTCTATCATCTCAGGCAGTTGCTGCTGTCTCCAAGCTGGGAACTTGTGTGCATTGTGTATGGGCTTGACTGTTGATATGTTAAGTATAGGATCTGCCCTAATCCTTCGTTTTGCAGTTTCTACAAAGTTGCTACGCTTCAGTCTTCCCTTTCCAAAACCATTAAATCTGTTGTACATAGGGTGGTCTGTCAATCTTCTAAATTTTTCTGCTTGTTGCTGGGCTCTGCTATCTCTTCTATCCTGCATTGGTTGTAAACAAGTGATCTTTTCTAGTTCATTAATAGGCGTTGTCTTCAGGCTTCCAGTTATGATTCGCATTCCTTGGTTTTGGACTCTACTTATTTTGTTAAAGTTTGACTTAGCTGCTGTTGCCCAAGCTGCAATGCCATATTCCAGTACTGGCCTCACCCGTCCAGTATATAACTTCTTGAGAACTTTCTCATCTGCTCCCCACATTGTACCAGCAAGCTTTTTCATGATTGCCATTCTCTGCCTTGCTCTTGTTCGATTTTTCTCAACCTGTGTCTTCCATGTCAGGCGACGATCAAAGGTGACTCCTAGATAGTTTGGATTTTCTTCATGGCGCAATATTTTTCCATTCAATACCAGCTTAGGTTGCTGAGTTTTATTTGAGAGGGAGAACACTGTGCATGTTGTTTTCTCCTCACTTATCTTCACTAGCCATGATTTTGACCAGTCCTCTAGCGCTAATAGGGCTTGCTGTATTCTGCTGTTAGCTGTACTAATATATTCTTCAGATGTCCATATGGCTAGGTCATCTGCAAAGGAGGATGTGTGTACTCTGGCTGAAAAATTTTCTGTGATGTCATTTATATATGCTAGGAATAATGTTGGTGAAAGAACTCCTCCTTGGGGGACACCTTGCTCCAGCAGCATCATTTTGCTTGTTTGTCCTTGTACTTTTGTCCTGGCAGTTCTGTTCTCAAGGTAGTGGCTGATCCATTTATACATTTTTCCACAAACATGCATGTTTTGCAGTTTTACTTTCAGTCCTTCCTTCCATACTTTATCAAATGCTTTTTCTAAATCTATCCAGACTGCTAGTGTGTGCTTTTTCTCTTGGAAGGCATCCTCTATTTCCTGAGCTATATAGGTTATTTGATCTTCAGTGGATCTGTATTTTCTGAATCCTGCTTGGTGTGGTGTTAAGAGTTTGTTTTCTTCCAGATGCCATGTTAGCCTGCCATTGATAATGCGTTCCATTAATTTTCCTACACAGCTAAGTAGACTGATAGGTCGATAGCCATTTGGTTCTTCCAGGTCTTTTCCTTTCTTTGGGACTGGTATTAGTATAGCTTCCTTCCATGCCTGTGGGACTATTCCTCTCTTCCAGCTGTTATTTAGGACTGCTAGTAGTTTCTTCTTTGCCTTGGTGCCTAGTCCTATTAGCATTTCATTTGTGATTCCATCCTTTCCTGGTGATTTCTTCTTTTTTAGGGTATTCATTGCCTGTTCCATTTCTTCCATTGTTAGATTTGCCATCATATATTCTGCTGATGTCTCTGTATTTCTATGATGTATCTGTTTGTCTTTGATTGCTTTCTTCTGTTCGGTTGTAATATCAATGTGGTTTGCATTTGCATAGTGTTCCATTAGTGCATTTGCAGCCTTTCTTCCTGTAAGCAAGGCATTTCCTTGTTTAATTGTTATTTGTTTGTTTCTAGGTCCTTCATTGTTCATGGCTTTCACTAGTTTCCATAGTTTGTTTCCATCCCTGTCAAAATTCAGGTTTTCTGTTTTTTCCCTCCAACAATCTCTTGTTGTTTGATTTACTGTTCTTTTATATTTTGCTGAGATGGCTTTGAGAGAGATGTTTGCTTCAATTGTTTGTTCTCTCTCTGCTGTCTTCCTGGCATCTTCAACTTTGTCCTCCAAACTTTGTAGTTCTTCAGTCCAGTATGGTTTGTAATTTTTCCTCGCTCCTCTTGGAATTGACTCAGTGGCTGCCTGTATTATCGCTCTGTTTAGACTTTCCACCATTTGCTTTATGTTGCCATATCGTGTATTTATGTTTTCACAATATTTGTCTGTTAGTATGGCAAATCTGTCCCAATCTGCTCGTTTGTAATTCCAGCGGGGCAAGGGCTTTTGCTCCTGTGGAACATACTCCATATTCATTTCAAGCTTGATTGGTCTGTGGTCACTACCTGCTAATTGGTCCAGCACATGGCGATCGATTTTGTGGAGGATGTCTCCTGTGCAGAAAGCTAAGTCTGGAGTAGAAGTGGTAAGCCATCTTCTGGAGTAGAAGTTCGGTGTGTCATCCGCTTTGTTGAGTAGATGGAGATTTGAGTCTATTTCCCAGTCCTCCAATTCATCTCCTCTTTTGTCAGTATCTGGGTATCCCCATCTTTCTGAACGGCTATTAAAGTCTCCGACAATAATGCAGTTTGTGTCAGTTATTTTCATGTTTGAGAGTGTAAGGTCCTTATCTGCTGGGCTATACAGATTGTAGATTCTTATTTTCACGTCCTTTATCATTATATCAACACCTATAATTTCCGTTTGGTTGTGAGAGATCACAGATACTTCGCTGCAAGGTATTGTATTTCGTGTAAGTATTAGAACTCCTCCTTTGTGTCCTTTGCGGTCGAAACGTGTGGCCTGATATCCTCTGACTGAGAAATTGCGATTGGCGTTGAGATGTGTCTCTTGAATGCATGCCACATCTATTCTATCTTTATGAAGACGCTGTGTTAAGGAGTCTTTCTTCTTGTAAACTCCTTCGGCATTCTACTGTAGTATGTTGAGTGTCCGGGGTATTTGGTCAATAGCTCTTAACCTACTCCTCTGTGCCTTGACTCCACAGCACAGGGGAAGGTGACCACCAGTAGTCATGGGTGGACCCCCTCGAGGCAGGGGGCCCGGCACTATCACCGCCTGATGGGACTTCACGGGATTAGCACCATATCGATTAATTTTGATTTGTGACATCATGAATTAAGTTACGTTGCACTGCTTTGTCAAGCCTGTGGCTCAGTACATCCGATTTCGACAAGCATTTATTCGGGATGCTTTCCCTAGCCTTTGACTGTCCCCAGTCTACCTACAAGGCAGCAGGTTTTACGTTGCACTGCTTTGTCAAGCCTGTGGCTCAGTACATCCGATTTCGACAAGCATTTATTCGGGATGCTTTCCCTAGCCTTTGACTGTCCCCAGTCTACCTACAAGGCAGCAGGTTTTACGTTGCACTGCTTTGTCAAGCCTGTGGCTCAGTACATCCGATTTCGACAAGCATTTATTCGGGATGCTTTCCCTAGCCTTTGACTGTCCCCAGTCTACCTACAAGGCAGCAGGTTTGTGTGTCTCTTCGTCTGGTCCCTCTCCCTTGACCTGTCCGACATGGGTGGCCCTACCAGTAGCTGTGCTACTGTCGGCATAGCTCTTGGGGTCATTGGGACGCACAAGCCCCTCTACCTCGTCACGGTGGACACACAGCAGAGGGGTTTTTCTATTTCAAATATCCTTTGTTTACTCTTTGTTCTTCTTGTCAACTCATTAATCTGTCTGTGCATATTCTACGTATCTTAAATAGAAATCTCCCTCTGACGTGGCTTCCCCTTGTCGTGGTAGAGGGGCTTGCATGTTCCAATGACTCCAAAAGTTATGCCGACCATAGCACAGCTACTGGTAGGATCTCCCATGTTGGACAGGTCAAAGGATAGAAACCAGACCAAGAGACACACACCTGCTGCTCTGCAGGCAGATTGGGGACAGTCAAAGCTAGGGACAAGCAAATCCTTTACACTCAAAGTCTGAATCATGCGCATGATGCAACTACATTCTTGGTCCAGACACACATTCTACGGCTCTCAGCTGAGGGGTATGGCTTAAAGCCTCTAAGTCAATATCCCCAGGTTGTGAGGGCCCAGCCGTTACTCACCCTCTGCTTAATGGAGGTGAGATGCAGAGCCTGCTACATGCTTGGTCCAAACACTTGTTCTACTGCTCTCAACTGAGAGATATGGCTGAACTCCTCTAAGCAAATATCTCTCGGATGTGAGGACTTGGCCTTACCCACCTGCTGCTGCAGGGAGGTAAGATGCTGAAGCAACAGCATCTGCAGCGTTACAAAAGGTGAGCATTACAAAAGGTAGAAAATGTTCCCCAGGGGCATGCAATGGTTACGATGTAAGTCTGTAACAGAAACTCATTGAGTGAACGTTATCAAAGGTGGACAAACATGCCATTAACACGAAATGGAACACTTGGCTAGCGAATCCATTACGTGCAAGTCCGAAGCGAAAGCTTGCTGAGTGGATGTCATCTCACCAACACGAAATGGACCGCTTGGCTAGCGAATCCATTACGTGGAAGTCTGAAGCGAAAGTTTGCTGCATGGATGTCATCTCATTAACACGAAATGAAACGCTTGGCTAGCGAATCCATTACGTGAAAGTCCGAAGCGAAAGCTTGCTGCATGGATGTCATCTCATTAACACGAAATGAAACGCTTGGCTAGCGAATCCATTATGTGGAAGTCCGAAGCGAAAGCTTGCTGAGTGGATGTCGTCTGCAGGCTGACCATTCCCGGTTTGCGTGGGGAGCGGTCGGTGGCAAACAAAATGCCCAATACATGGAAGTGAGGAATTAAAGCAGCCATGAGCAGGACGTGGCGATTCCTTGGGGTGAGACCAGTACCAGAGAGCTATGTGCTGGCTCTGCAATTGTGGAAGCCTCCTTGGATAGTAGGGAATGCCCATGGTCTGTCCCTGCCTTCCCTTAAGGGTTGACAGTGATGTCTTTGACCGTTCTACCTTGATGAGTTGAGATGTGGGCAATACCACAACAGTAAGAGTCTAATGTCCCTCAAAACCCCGGGAAGGCAAACCCGTAAAAACGCCTACGGAAGTCGGATGTGCCGGCCTATGGGTTTCGACCCAACACACCGCAATTACGTCTGAAAAAACACTCCAGATGAACGCAGCAGAAGAAGAAGAAGAAGAAATGGGGGATAAAGTGAAAAAGAAATTTTTTTTTATCAAATCCAACCTGGCAAGTCCTGAAGTATCATAAAATATATCATATCATTTACTCTTTGACTCTGGAACAAAAGGCTTCCTTCCTATCTAGGTTTATGTCCATGGATTCCCACATTCTTTTGATAAAAGTCGACCAGCTGGCAGTAGCATTTATTTGTGAATTGTGCAGATGAAGAATTATAATTGACTTAAGTCATGAATGAGGTACCATTGGATTTCATTATGTCAATTCTATCAACGTAATTTAATTGTTTTTATTTCTTAAATAAATGAGGGATGTGTCATGAAGCTATCTAAAGACACTTGATGGGAGGACACAACAACTAGGTCTACAATTCATATTTGAAAATTTGAGATAATAAGAATAAACACAACAAATGATAACCTGATCTCTCTTAGTGAATAATAATAGATAAGAGAAGTAAACAGATTTGTCTAGTTCTCTCCATGAATTCCCTGAATGAAACCCCACTTCGAGAAGTGGAGTCAGACCATACATATATTTACGTACCAATGTAGGCAACAATGTGGGGATCTTGTACTATATACTTAACAGAGATATTAAAATAAGCATATAAAAGGAAATTCTATAGCACTAAAAGATGTTTCAGCTCTAACGTTAAATCATGATGTATCAGAACCACAGAGAATGTCTAAACCAGTTATTACAAACATTCATTCATTGGTGCCTGTGTAGAATAAAAGGACTAAAGTGATATGACATAATCACTTTGTGGAGTTCATGAAAAAAAGCTAAAATACAAGTGAATCAAGAAGTAAGGAAAAGACACTGATGTTAGGTAGATGTTAGGTAGATCACAGATTGAGAACACTTGACAATACAGGCAGGGCTGGGCAAACTTTGTGTGCATAGGGCCACATTGACAAATGTAAAGCTATTGGGGGGGGGGGGGGGCAGTATATATATTATGTCCACTTTGTTTACAGCAACATATCACAATAAGTAATTATGAATTATTTATAGGTTATTAAACAGTATAAATAACTAATTATTGCAATGTTATTTTACTTATACTTATTTGGCTAAGATCAAAGTGTAGTATTTCTGCACTTAATCTTGCCAGGGGCCGGATTGATCACCCAACACAACCGACACACACGGACGCGGGGACCTAATGGGGCGGCTCTGGCCACTCTGAGAACCGTGAGCCCTTCTTGAAAAAAAAAAACAAAAAAACTTACACATTATATTTTACAATATGATGACAAAAACATTTACTAATTTGTTAACAAGATTTTACAAAGTTTTATTATAATTAATTCTTTTTTTTATATTATCTGTCAATGGATTTAATTTAGACACAAACCAACTATATTGTCACTATTATTGCTGATTTCTAATGAGATTATGTAACTGCTTGCAATTTTTGACAATATTCTTGAAATCTAGAGCAAGTTTACTTGTTGAAATTCGCATGACAGCATGCAAGTTGCAGTCTGACAATAAAGACCTATTCTTAGATTTGTTGATCTTCAAGCAAGAGAATGCTTGTTCGCGAATATATGTTGATCCAAACAATGATACAAGTTTAGCTGCAAAGTTTATCAAGTTGGGAAATGATTCTTCTGATAAAGATCCATAGAAATCCAGCAAATCAACTGACTTGAATTTCTGTTTCAGATCATGATCTGCTTGTAAGTCAAGCAGCTCCAACTGAATGTCCTCTGTGGCTGTATCAGTTTCTACACTAAAAGGGGAACTGAGAATATTGAACTGTGGCTCCAAGTTCTTGAAATCTTGAAATCTCCATCCAAATTCTGTCATTTCACCAAAAATGTTTTCTTGTTTCAGCAAAGGGGAGTGACAAAACCTTTTTTCACTTGCTTATCTGGAGAACAGTGGAAGTTTTGCCTGAAATGATTTTACATGTACATACAATTCATGTGCAAACACACCACTGCCCTGAAGTTTGATATTCAGTTCATATAACTTTCCTTTAATTTCAATGGCAAACATAAAGACTAACTTCCAGTCTTTATTGACAATGTTAGTATTAAAGTCAAATTCAATGTTGTTCTCTCTATTTCTTCTCTGAGGTCTCACACTCGCCTCAACACCTTGCCGAGACTCAGCCATCAAACACAGGTGGGGTAAAGGACATCGGAATGTTCAGTTTCCAGATCTTCAAGTAATGACTTGAACTGTCTGTGATTAAGTCCTCTTGATCTGATGAGGTTGATGACACTGACAACTGGGTCAATAACATGCTTGATATTCAAAACAGACTTTCTTGATGGATCACACAGTGAGGTGGTAATAATGTGTGGTCAGGATATTCTGCTTTAATCTTATCACTTATCAACTTTATCAGACCTACATTTTTTCCACTCAAAGTATGAGCTCCGTCAGTTGTAACACTTGCCATTTTTTTCCAAACCAACCCAGGTCTTTCAATGCAGTTAGTAACAGCACTGAATATATCATGGCCTGTGGTTGTGTCTTTGAGTGACTCAACACTCAGTAGTTGAGTTGAGTTAAGAACCGACATCACTGCACTCAGGACATTCCCATATGTGCTCCGTCCCCTCATTCAACAGCCAGCGAAGAGTCATACTACTAATTGTTCCCACCGCTATCTGATTAAAAGTTATCCTGGTCTTACCTCTCAGTTTTGAAATTCTTCCAGAACCCTGCCGATCCCCCACAATCTCATTCTTTCCACATATGGGTTCTCAATCTGTTCCTCCACCTTCTCCACCTGGTCCCACAAGCGCATGACCACCTCCCCCTTGTCCATAGGCAAAATTCCACCAAGAGGTGCATTCCCCGCTAGCCTATCAGCCTGTTCATTCCCCCGTACACCCAATTGTGAAGGAGGACTCTGGTGCTTTCACTGAAACCACAAGTAGCCTGACCATGGAAGTCATGGCAGTAAGTAAAGCAATAACATGGCCCGAGACACAGACATTCACTAGGGCTTGTTTCCTTAGCGACTCAATGAACATGATCAAGAGGATAGAGGAGGGGTCGATCCGAAGAGAATGGTTGCTGCCTTTGGAGCAGTCTCGACTGGCAAAGATTAGTTTCATCTTTGTGCCAGGGCATGCGGGAGTACAAGGAAATGAGCGGGCTGACAAGCTCGCAGGTGAGGCTCCTGTGGAGGGCGAACGCGCCATGGACCAGGCCGACATTCTGAATGCTCTACGAGAAGTAAGACTTTTGCGAGAACCAAGTGATGACTGTGAATCTACAACAATGGCCAGACTGCGAGAGCAGCAAATTAAAAGAGGGGTGGCCAAACAAGAACACTATGCAGGAAGCCAAAGAAGATTTATAAACCAACACAGAACTGGCGTCGTTAGCCGCTACACGTTGCGGGATTTGCTGAGGAGGGGATCCGAGCACTTATGGACTGAATGGTTCGATGTGCAATGAGGATGATCTGTCGACTAACTAACTAACTAACTATCTTGAAGTTTATGCATCAAATTGTCACTTATTGTATATATATATATATCGTCACATAGTGTATGTTGAGCGTTTGGGGTGTTTGGTCAATAGCTCTTACCCTACACCTCTGTGCCTTGACTCCACAGCACTGGGGAAGTTGACCACCAGTAGTATGGGATGGATCCCTCGAGGCAGGGGGACCGGCACTATCACCACCTGATGGGAGTTCAAGGGATTAGCACCATACTGAGCAATTTTAATTTGTGGCATCAAGGATTGAGTTACGTTGGACTGTTTTGTCAAGCCTGTGGCTCTGTGCATCCAATTTCGACAAGCATTTTTCGGGGTGTTTTCCCTAGCCTTTGACTGTCCCCAGTCTACCACATTGAAACAGGTGTGTGTCTCTTGGTCTGGCTCCTCTCTCTTGACCTGTCCGACATGGGAGACCCTACCAGTAGCTGTGTTACTATCGGCATAGCTATTGGGGTCATTGGAAGATGCAAGTCCCTCTATCACGACAAAGTGGAGACATGGCAGAGGGGTTTGGAGAGTTTCATCGCTGATTTTGCTGGATATGTGGTAAAAATAAATATTTCTGCGGATATGTTGTTTCATCTTTGTGAATGGAAATCCAAAATGGAGGCGCCATGGATATCGATCAGACTAGGCCATGTATACGTTTTACACTCAAAATGTGCAATTCGAACTACTAAAGTTAAAGAGAATATAAGTTTAAAGATTATTAGTAATTTATTTGTATAATTTTATTATTTTTTTTATCATTTAACGTGACGGAACATATTTTTGAAATCAGTTTTCATATCTGTCTATGACCAGTTTGAGACAATCTTGCATGGACTGACAGTACAATTAATTTTATAATTTACTGTAAATAAGAAAATACTGTTAGATGAGTATTTTCTTTTAATCTGTAGCATTTGTCATGTATTTTTGCATCTCCCATTTTTGTTTGTTAGAGACATTTTTCTATATGGACCCCATCATACTCAGAAAATGAATTTTCATGGTAACATCATGCCTGATCAAGTTTGAAGACTAAATTTGTAAATGTTACTGTTGCATTACCTTGATCATGCTTTTCAAATTGAGTATTTACTAATGAGTACCACCACAGCTACAAAGGCCTTTAATAATAAATACAGCGGGACCTCAATGAAGCCTGTATATCAATTCTAAACGGAGATATTCATATTGAGTGTCGTGATCCTGAACAAAGAAATACTCAGGAATCCGCTCACTGAGCTTCTAGCTACTATAACTTTTGGTTAGCAACAACATATTGCAATCGGGGTAGCAAGACATAACTGTTCATGTAGTTATTTTTAATTGCTAATTAAGTCGTGGCACATCCTATCGAAAAAAGAAAGTAACCACTAGGTCCGTAGCATCACTCTGCATAATAAAATATACATCTCTCAAAACTTGTAAGCTAACATTAATAATACACGGGATAATTAATGAAGTAATAATTAATTAGTGGCCATTTTAAATTGCTAAGTAGGTCATGATGCATTATATCTATAGGGAGAGTTTATACCGAGCTGGCTCGGAATAGACAGAGTAGTTTATACCGAGCTGGCTCGGAATAGACAGAGTAGTTTATACCGAGCTGGCTCGGAATAAACGGAGTAGTTTATACTGAGCTGAAGTATGAAGCTGTTTAAATATCAAGAATAATTTTCCAGATTGGTATCCCCAATAACAATAATTGTGTTCCCATGCGAGTTAAAGAATTGTTAACTTGCGTTTCTGTACTCTTACTGTTTACAGGCTTCCATCTTTGTTTACATTACCGACCTACTATTTCCTGCTATTGATGTCCTCATCATAGTTGCCATTCTAGATATTTTATATTCAGATCTAGAGGTTTTTGCCGGCATCTGGATACTGTTTTCTGACGTTTGGATGATGGATGCAATTCTAGATACTTTTCATTTGGAGTCGGATATTTTGAATACTTTCTAGATTTTACTTTTCTTTCGGTGTCATTTACACATTTTATGTTCGGTCTGGACGCGCGTAAATTATGGTAACTGCCATTATTTAAACTTTGAACTGACTTGCGTCAACGCTCAACAATCTGGCAACCCCCCCCCCCCCCCCCAACTCCGCGAGGTCGCGTTTGTTTGACGAGGGACATATCCCGCGAGACTTGGGTTATGCGACAGAAAGCTGTGGACAAGACGTCCTCTGGGTATGACCGTTTGCAGAAAAAGTCAAGCATTTCATGGGCTCTCTCTCGAGGAAGTCATTATCATCCTGACAGATACGACGAAGGCGGAGTAGCTGGGAATATGGGATGGAATCTTTGCAGCTTTTGGGGTGGGATGAGCTGTACAGGAGGAAACCGTGAGCATCAGTAGGTTTGTAGTACACGGAGGTCGTGAGGCCTGTAGAGTTTAATTTAATAGTGCTGTCAAGGAAATTGACAGAGGTGGTGGAAATTTCTGTGGTGAAAGTGATCGATGGATGGAGGTCATTGTCATAATTGATGAAGCGGTTCAGTTCCGCCTCGGCCATGTCGGTGAGACCTATGCCGTCATCGATGTAGTGTCGGTAAAAAGAAGGGAGAAGACCATCATAGCGGGAGGGGATAGGTTGCAGCGTTTCAAGCGAGGGAAAGAAAGTTGCTTAATCTCATGGAGTGTGTCAGCTATGTAGAGGTCAAGTGCGTTGGAAGCTCCGGAAGGTGGGGTCCATGTGGAACGGGATTTGGTTGAAGATGGAAAAATGTCAGGAGGTTGTGAGGTGGGACTGTGGACAGGCTTGTCTCTGTGGTGGTACTTGAGGCGGAGTCATCTGTGGAAGTTGGAATCGTCTTCCAAAATAGCGCGACTGTCCATACGGGGGCGTAGAGGAACAAAACTGAGACCTTTCCCTAAAACAGCATGTTCTTCCGGAGACAGTGGTAGGTCAGGCGGTATGCATACCACTTTGGTGTGGTTGATGGGTGTCGAAGTGGGGGAAGGGGCATGGGGACGTAGATGGCTTATTTTGTCTTTCTTACGTGCGGATAGCCATAGGTATAGCTCTCTATTATAATGTTGAATGATGGAGGTGATCAAATGGAAAGCAAGCTGGTTGTTGAACGTCAGTAGATGCAGAGTCCGGTACAGGTTGTGCTTGGTGTCCCTCAGTTCGGAGATATGTCGTTGCACAGTCACTGCCAGCTTCATGTACTTGACGGACTGCTCTTGTGCCAGGCGATTGAAGAGCCGTGTCTCAGCAGGAACCAGTTTGCCCAACGAGAGATGAATATTGCCCCGGAAGCCTTTAGGTGTAACCTTGAGCCGGAGACAGTTGTTTAGGAAATTCAAATGGCAAGAAAAGCGAGTGATGTTAAAAATAGTACGTGCGAGGCTATTAGCTGCACGGGACATGTCCTGGGGTATGAGGGCAAATATGTCGGAGATGGTGTTGTGGAGAGATGACATAGTCCGTCTGTCAACAGGCATGATCGGCTACAGGCCGGTAAACATAAACTAATGGATATATAAACTAAAAAACGACAGTAGAAAGCACAATACGAAGCATGAGAGTTTTGTTTGTTTTGTGCCTCTGTGTATCTATGTCTTGTCGAGTATCCCATTCACATTTCAATTCATTCGCTTGCAATACTGTTCTATTGTAGTATAGTAACCAAATGTATATTCAAGTAGATGTGAAAATACTAATTCATGGTTAATTCCGATGTCTCATGATATTTGGGAGAAGCTATCTGTATTGACACGGCCTTCTCTCTTATCACTTTAGCAACGCTCGTACAGACACGTCAATGTTCACTTTATCAACGCTCGCACAGACAAGTTAATGTTCACTTGAGCAACTTTCGCACGAACAAGTCACTGTTCACTTTAGCAACGCTCGCACTTCTATACTTCCTGAAGTAACACAAATTATATAATGCATTGTAACAAACGTCTTTTTCCGTAATCCCGTATGTTCTCGTGAGTAACTCAGCTGCGCGAGATGCGGAAGCGGTTCACGCCGCGCTGGTAACTTAGGGGGGTATGTGAGCTGGTCGCTCAGAAAGCAATGGCAAACTACTGAAAGTAATCTTGTCTAGTACATCAACAGCAGCTGAAAAATGCTGATGTTGACTGCAGCGTCCTGGAAGGGATTTTTGTTTAAATTGTTGCGTATCCCTTGCATATCAAGAACATCAAGGACTGAGGTATGTGAGATATATGGACGCCTGCAACATTTTGCAGGACACAATATGGTGATGACGGTATGTATAACTAATGGAACTTTCCCAAGAACTTAAACATGAGAATGGGTAAGAAAAGAACGGAGGGTGCCCATGGATGTAACTGAAATGTTGAAATGAATAGACGAATGTGGAAGAAATGGGGGTGGCAAGCAAGCTGAAATAATGCCAAAGCGACCTCTGAGATCATAGACAAAGGCAGGGCAAAGGGTCACGGTATATCTCTATACTGTTACACGGCTCTGACTGATATCTTGTACTTTGATTACCGGGTCTTTGTGACATAAGCACAAAACGTCTTCGTGCAGTTTCTGGTGTTTACGCCTTTCTAGGTATTCAAATATTTGCAATAAATGTCACTTTCTCTTAACTTCTTTCTTCTCTCTAATTGCTTTATTTGCACACACGTTCTTTCCATGTTTGTTGCTGACTTTATTTATCAACTTCATCATCCAAGCTAAGTGCATCTTGTGAGACAGGCATCAGTGAAGATGAGGACATGATTCTATAGGTAAGTCACATCAATTTTCTTTTTAATGTTGCATATCCCTTACAGGATGGTGCAGTCAACATCAGAATTTTTCAGCTGCTGTTGATGTACAAGGCAAGATTACGCTCAGTAGTTTGCCATTGCTTTCTGAGCGACCGGCTCACATACCCCTGTAAGTTACCAGTGCGGCTCGAACCGGTCGGTTCGGGCGCAGCTGCGTTACTCACGAGAATATACGGGATAACGGCGACAGCCATAAACTTTTCGCCAGGGAGAGCGGCAGTCACATCAATACATATGTAATGTCTTACTTTCTCAATCTGAATATTTTTCCTAGATACTTTGCAACGAAATCTAGATATTTATGGATGTTGTTTGGGCCGTTTCTAGATACTTTTGGTCAAAAAAAAAAGTGGCAACCCTGGCCTCATAATTCCGGTCCAAGCGTCGCCTCAGAAAGACATGATTAGGCAATTCAAACACCAGGCTTCCGACTTACTGGCCTGATGAATTAACAAATAAACAAGGAAATGCTACGCACATAAAGTGCAGCAAAACCTGGTATATGTGAAGCAGGTTGAAAAGAGAGAGGAGATAGATAGATAACGAAGCTAGTGTGAGAGACAGAGATATGAGAAAGATGTGTTGAAAGACATAAAAAAGTGATAACTTTTATATAATATAAATAAGATAATTTAAGTCACAAAACATCTGTTCATAATCATAGTTCCTAATATTTTTTTTATTAAAAAGTCGCTTACACCCAATTAATTGCTGAAATATTTAAAAAAAAAAAAAGTGTCCAGCAGGGAGTCGAACCAACAGCTCCCACTGATCAGGCAGAGACACTTACCACTGTGCTACTGAGGATATGATTTTGAATCGACAAAAGTATATAACATAGCCACGCTCATGTCCTGATGATGTCACATACGTTAAGTCACGTGACTAGGCACGACCACCCGGGGTTTCCGGGACCGGGAAAAATCACGTGATAGTTTAGCTCTGAATAAATGGAGTAGTTTATACCGAGCTGGCTCGGAATAGACGGAGTAGTTTATACCGAGCTGGCTCAGAATAGACGGAGTAGTTTATACCAAGCTGGCTCAGAATAGACACTTTCATATCTAAAAGTGGATGGAATAGCCATAAGCAGTTAGGCTTCGCTACCCCAATCACAATGATGTATGGTTGCTAAGATGTTCATTTCAAAACAAAATAGTTATAGCAGTATAAAGCTAAAATGTGATCACTTCAGCTGTAACTCCGACTGGGACATAAAGGAGAGTTGCCCATAGAGCGGAATCCTGAAAATTGTGTGTTCAAGATCCGGACACTCAAATGTGAACATCTCCGCTTAGAACTGACATACAGGCATCAATAAGGTACCGTTGGATTTGGTTATCCTATTAAATCTATGCTCATCTATCTGTGGTGGTCTCATTAATAAATACTCAATTTGATAAACAAATAACATGATCTGAAGAGTTCCGAGTGCCTACAGTACACGGGATATCCGATATGCTGACTCATTGATTGGCCCACTCCACTACATCAGTACTAAGAAAATAGTGTTTATTCTGTCATTATTATCATCATCACACAGCTGGTTCTCTGCAGAACATCACTTTCATTACATTCCAGCAAAGTGAATGTCTCAATCTGTTGCCAGTTCTCTTGCCTCACTCATCGTGCATTTTCATCAAACACAAAGAACTCCGCCATGTTTTGTGCCCATCTTCCTGCTGGACAGTCCTCCATTTTTTGTTTTCAAGACTATACAAGCGCACCGTCACAAGATAAGAGAAATATTTAACGTTTTACTTACCACCATCAAATCTCTCAGATGTAGACATATTCAGCAATGTCAGTTAACAAGAGACAGAATCGGGCAGTCCGACATTCAGAAAGCGGCCATGTTTAGTAGACACCAGAGTTGCCACTTTTTTTTTTTTTTGACCAAAAATATCTAGATTTCGTTGGAAAGTATCTAGGAAAAATATCCAGATTGAGAAAGTAAGAAATTACATATGTATTGATGTAACTGCCGGCCTCCCTGGCGAAGGTGTTTACGGCTTTCGCCGTAACCACGTATATTCTCATGAGTAACGCAGCTGCGCCTGAACCGGCAGCCGTTCAAGCCGCGCTGGTAACTTACGGGGGTATGTGAGCCGGTCGCTCAGAAAGCAATGGCAAACTACTGAGCGTAATCTTGCCTAGTACATCAACATTCATTCAGTAGCATGTCCTTTGCAGAACCTCGCTCCCATAACAACCTTCCGGAAAACCTCTCTATCATAAGCAAGATGTCCCGCGTCCGATACACCCATCTGGAGATCATCCACCACATCCTGCACCCATCTTCTCTTTGGCCTTCCTCTTCCTCTCTTCCCAGGCATATACACCTCCATTATTGTTCTCTCCAAACTTTCGTGACGTTTCAAGTGACCAAAATATTTCAATTTTCTTTGTTTTATCGTCTTTAATAGCCAACCTTCTTCAATATTCAGCTCTTGAAGTATTGATGCATTTGTTCTTTTCTTTACACAAGATATTCTTAGAACTCGTCTATAACATTTATATTCAAAGGCATTTATGCGCTGTTCAGCTTGTTTAGTAAGTGTCCAGGTCTCACGCGCGTATGTTGCAATGGGAAAGATGCATACTCTTAAAAATCTAATTTTTGTAGTTCAGTCTGTCCCATTCCATAATTTATTCAGTTGTTTTAGTCTTTGAAGAGCAATTGATAGTCGTCGTTTAATTTCTTTCATTGTGTCACCGTTGTTGGTAATCAATGACCCAAGATATTCAAAATTTTCCACCACCTCCAATTGTTCCTCATTAACATATAATTCTTTATCCATAGAGGTTTTTATCTGTATGAATTATCTTTGTTTTTGCAATGTTAAGATACAAGTTGTAATTTTCACTATTCAATTGGGTTGAGGCTATTAGGTTTTCTATACCAGTCTGTGTTGTGGATAGCAATACTGTATCATCAGCATACCGAATCTCTGGTATGTTATAACCACCGATATTTAGGGCATCATATAGCTCCCTATTTATATCATCTCTTACATTTCTCATTATATTTTCGGCGTACAGGTTAAACAAAAAAGGGGACAGCACACATCCCTGACGGACTCTTTGCTTGATGTCAAACCAATCTGATGTCTCGCCATCTGTTCTAACCGCTGCTTGTTGGTCTAGATAGAGTATTCTTATGATTTGTATTATATGTGGTGGAAAGCCCATATTCCTCATGATTTCCGAAAGTTTCTGATGTTGTACACAGTCAAATGCTTTTGAATAATCCACAAAACATGATAATAGGTTTACATTAAATTCTCCGCACTTCTCTATTATTAAACGCATATTGAGAATATGATCTATTGTTCCTCTTCCTGGTCTAAATCAAGCTTGAACCACGTTAATTTCTTCTTCCATATTCTTACGAAGTCTTCCAATTATGATTTTTAGTAGAATTTTACTAGCATGACTGATCAGGGCAACAGTTCTATAGTTTGTGCATTATTTCAGGTTGCCCTTTTTTGGTATTGGAATCTTTTGGCCATATACCATATTTCCATATCTTTTTACATAATGCGTGATAGTTTTTTGTATGCTTTCTTCTCCTCCCGCTTTAATGAGCTCAGCTGGTATCTCATTACATCCAGGTGATTTACCATTCTTCAGGTTCTTTATTTCCCATGCAATTTCGTCAAATGAGGGTTCAGGTTCTGTCTCTTCTGTCGTTGGCTCATGTAACTCATTCATATCCTCACTGTCACTCATATCATAGATATCCACAGTACATCAACATCAGCTGAAGATGCTGATGTTGATTGTAACGTCTTGTAAGGGATTTGCAACATAAAACAAAAATGATGTGACGTACCCTTCAGAATCATGTCCTCATCTTCACTGATGTCTGTCTCCCAAGATGGACTTAGCTTGGATGATGAAGTTGAAGCTTCAGATTCAAAATGACTCTGGTATGCTTTAGCTGTTCCAATTTCATTTAATACACGATCAGGGAGCTGATAAATAAACGTTGAACAGCATTTTCCTGCTCTCATCAGGCCAAATCTTATTGTCAAGATAGCATTTAAGAGGTTAAATGTCATCCTATTTCTTAGTTTACATTTGATATAATTCATAATGCTGAAAACTGTTTCCACATCAGCATTTGAATGGGGTATTATCATGGCATACGTCGCACAATCAAAGAGCTTACAGAATTGACTGTTACCTGAGGCATCTTTATATTGTCTTATTTCACTCTAGAAAGCTCAAGTTTCTGTTTTATTTGTCCAGTCAACCACATTTATTTTGGTTAACTGATATTCTGCTTCAGCCACACTATTAACAGTAGCCCCTAAAGATTCATAACTTGACAATATTTAGGTATGTCCTTTACTAGCTGAAGAATGTTGTTAACAGAAAAGAGTGAAATATTTTTCAATACATCTAAATATTCAGCAAGTTTCTGCTTCAAATGCTTGAATAGTTAGTCAAGAAAATCTTGACAGCGCTTTCTTAAGTAGTTCTCTTCATTTTATGTTAACAGTCCTTTTGTTTTTAAAGTATCAATTTTTTTTTATTCGATTTGGTATTCCAGTTATGGCTTAGGAGCCAAATAGCTCTCTATAGTGCACGTGAACAATTCAGCTTTAGAAGTTGGCAATATAAGTCTGTTACCAATTGTGTGAAATAGCAAAGTGAGATAGTTAGTTAGTTAGTTAGTTAGTTAGTTAGTTAGTTGGTTAGTTGGCCGACAGATCATCCTCATTGCACATCGAACCATTCAGTCCATAAGTGCTCGGATCCCCTCCTCAGCAAATCCCGCAAGGTGTAGCGGCTATCGACGCCAGTTCTGTGTTGGTTTATCAGTCTTCTTTGGCTTCCTGCGTAGTGTTCTTTTTTGGCCATCCCTCTTTGTATTTGCTGTTCTCGCAGTGTGGCCATGGTTGTAGATTCACAGTCATCACTTGGTTCTCGCAAAAGTCTTACTTCTCGTAGAGCATTCAGAATGCAGCCTGGTCCATGGCGCGTCCGCCCTCCACAGTAGCCTTACCTGTGAGCTTGTCAGCCCGCTCATTCCCTTGTACTCCCGCATGCCCTGGCACGAAGATGAAACTAATCTTTTCCAGCTGAGACCGCTCCAGAGACAGCAACCACTCTCTTCGGATTCACCCCGTCTCTATCCTCTTGAGCATGCTTATTGAGTCGCTAAGGAAACATGCCCCAGTGAATGTCTGTCTCTCGAGCCATGTTATTGCTTTACTTACTGTCGTAACTTCCATAGTCAGGCTACATGTGGACTCAGCAAAAGCACCAGAGTCCTCCTTCACAATTCTCCCTCCGGACTGAGCCGTAAAAGCCCATGAGCTTCTCACATGTCGGACGACCGACCCATCTGTGTAAATGACAGTATCACCGTCAAGCGAATTCTCGAAAATCAACGCTTGTACTTCCGCCTCCACAGCAGCTGGGTTTTCTTGTCTGCATTTTCTGTCTAGTTGGATGCAAACTGAAAAGGATGTGCAGGAATCTGTTGGCACTTGTACCCACTCCTCGCCAGGTTCTAAGTCCTCAAGTGAACACACCTGTTGAAGAATGTCTTCGGCTTGATCCACCCAAGACCGTCCTTTTTTAACCTGCTGCCCGTGACCTTCATAATTTCATTGTGCAGTGGATGTTGTGTGTTTGCGTTAACTCTGAGGTAGGCGCGTGCTCTGCAGACTTGTATTCTCTCTTCAATGGTTGGAAAATCAAGAAGGTAGCGCATCGCACTGCATGCTGTATCTCTTGTACATCCAATAATAATGCGCATAGCTTCATTCTGTATCCTTTCCATCCTTTCAATTTGCTTACGGCTGAGTGTCAGGATTGCCATCGCATACTCAAAAACAGACATGACCATCCCCTCGTATAAAAGACATAGATGGCGCTGCTCACAGTTTGCTGCCGCCATCACCCGCATCGCAGCCAACCCCCGCTTGGCCTTTGTTATCACCTGGTCTATGTGCTCATTATAAGCAAGGCTTCGATCAAACCGTATCCCCAGGTAATTCATTGCCTGCGTTCCTTCCACCGTCTCTGAACACAGATTTACAGTTGGTGTTAAGAGTGTTGATAATATGATTATTCAACGAGAACCAAGTCACTGTTGCTATTGTTGGGTTGACCATTGCAGCCTCAGCACACCAAGTACTTATGCGATTGAGTTCGGTTTGTAGTTCCACAGCAACCTGACCTCTATCTTTACCCTGACGATACACTAAAACATCGTCGGCACACGACAATGTCCTACCAGGTCCAGTGATCTGCTCACTGATGATTCTCACAGTATAGGCGTTGAACAGTACCGGAGATAATGGTAATCCCTGTGGTAGGCCAGGATATATTGTTGTTGGTTCCGAAGTCCAACTGCCACATCTAAAAACTACTTTTCGATGGAAGAGGGCTGCAGCGATCCAACTATGGAGGAATGGGCTTATTTTCAGTTCAAGAAGCTAAAGCATTAAAAAATCCAATAGTACTCTGTTGTGCGCGTCCTCAAGATCAATCGCTGCAGCAAAGGTTTCAATGCCTGAGTGGAAACCTTCATAGACATCATGGGCAAAAACTACTGCATTGGTCCAGGTTTCTCTTTTTGGACAGTACCCACCCAGGGTAGGTGGGAAAACACCTTGCCTCTCTAGCTGGCTTGATATTTTCCTGGCAATTAACTTCTCCCGCAGTTTGCCTATTGTATTCTGCATGGTTATAACTCGATATCACTGAATTTTTGTGTGGTCTTTGCCAGGCTTCGGCAAGGGAATCAGATAGCTGTGTAACCACCCCTCCTTGATGCTGGAACTCTCTATACTGTTGTTTTACATGTCTGCTAGTTTCTCTAGCTCGTTGTCGGTACACCTATTGATGTCGTCGTATCTTATGCCATCTGGCCCTGGAGAGCTGTTTTTTTATCGTCGAAGCACAACCTTGATTTTTTTCACTGTCACTGTGTCTTCATCCGAAGTGTTCTGGGCCTTGCACCCGTCTGAGATGACCTCCTTGGCAAGATTTCGGCCTCTCATGTCTGCCTGATTTCTCTGCTCTAGATAGCGTTCAAAGAGGGCTTTGCCCTTGTCCTCGTCAGTCCTCTACCAGATGAGATCAGTACCTTGGAAGTCAGAAATGCTCTTATTCTTGACTACACCACAAATGCTTTTATATAGTCGCCAGAACAATTTCAGTGACTTGTCTGTGCTTACTCTTTGACACACCTCTGCGCATTTTTCACTTTTAACCACCGTGACCATTGTTTTAAAACATGGCTTACTTTTGTGTGCATCTTTCTTTCTAAGTGCATGCAGGGACTAGGATCGCCAGCTCTGTTCTTCTTTGCAGTTTGCCATCTCCTTACAGCACTACACTTATCCACCCAAGCCTTCTCCACCTCAAGATTCCATCACGGTGGCTGCTCCTAGCTTTTTTCCTGCCCTTAAGCTTTCTGCGCCTGTCACGTCTTATTTTACTCACCACATCTTGCCCTGTACTGTCATACTGGAAAGTCTTGACCGTTAACTTGTGCTGCCTGGTTCTGCTTTTCTCCACCAATATGCTGCAAGGGTGGTGGTCGCTGCCGTGGTGTCTTAGGACACCCGTCTACACACTGTAGTGAGTGAAGGAGAAACCAGCGCTGGGTCAATAACACTGTCCTCATCACCTGGACGGCTTGCTGTCCTGGTGACACAGCCACTGGTGATACAAACCTGGTCAATGGTTTCAAGTGCAGACTCGAGCTTCTCTCCCTCCCAACCCCCTGTGTGTTGGAGGAAATGTTTCCCCATGATCTGCCTTTAGCGTTGAAATCGCCACAGAAAATAACATTTCTCTCGTGATCTAATATATCACTTAAGCACTGCCACTTCTGGGAATCCATACTCGGGCATAAACATTAACCAGCACGAATGGTAGACTGGATTGAACTCTTACCGCCTGTATTTGTATATCGTCACTGTCCCAATTTGACATGTCTAGCTCTGACGCCACCATGCATTCGCGAATGAGAATCGCCATTCCCAGATGTCGTCTGTTGTAGAAACATTTGAAGCAGGCAATTCGGAGTAGCTGATCACCCAGTCTCGTCTCCTGGAGCGCTACAATGTCATTCCTGTAAACCAGATTGTCTCAAATCGGACCCCGTTGTTTTACGCTGGCGCAGTTCCAATACAGAATACGGATATTCCTGAGGCCTAGACGGTCACACGTGAGTCTAAAACGCGTTAAACCACCACGCTTACCTTGTCGCTTGTAACCTGCCCGGCGCCCACGTGGTCTTGTTAGTTTGACTGCCAACCGCTCGGAGAACACACGTTTTTCCGCCATGTTGAAACAACCAAACAAAACAGAAACCACACACGTTGCGAAAAATTAACTCAAGGATTGTTTCGCTCGATGCACGAAACTCCGTAGCATCCGCGCAGATCTTGAGTAGAAACTCCTTATTTTACATCCTGGCACACAAATTACACGCAAGAGATGAATAAATCCTTCTCCTACGCGAAAAAGTTAACGATCACAAAAAGAACACGACCGGCCGTCGCCATCTTGAAACCGGAAGAGTTAAGTAATTTAACTTTATCAACATTTTTATATTCAGACAGTTTTTTAAAACTTTTTTAGCTTCACTTAGAATGGGTTGTAAAAAGAGAAGGAATTACAAATTTTTTTTTTTCACTGTACATTCCATATAGTATTTCAACTGTGTAACACTTTTCACTTTGTCTTGTTATTTCGACGTGTGTCTTCAACTCCAACCATTGATTCACAATTATTTCAACAGCAGGCTGAAATGATAACCATTTAGTTTTGCAATACAACAGAATTTTCAGTGGTGAGGAACTACAATTTAATGCTTTATATAAATGATTGTATTGCTGTTGTCTGACAGATGATTTCAAGAACCAGTTATGTGTTTCAGCAATAAGGAATTTCAAATGCCTTGGTAAACATTCCGAGGCGTCATGTGACAATGCTAGCTGCAAGGTATGACACGCACATTTTATGAGGATTAAAAATGGGATTTCTTCCTTCAATTTTGCATAAACGCAATAGTTGATACCAACCATTACCGAGGCATTATAAGTACCAATTGCAGCTCTGACGCCACCATGCTGTCGCGAATGAGAATCGACATTCCCAGATGTCGGTGGGGGTGGGGGTGGGGGGTACGGGGTGTCAGGCATTGGTAGCACCTTTGGTAAGGATGACTCTCATGTCCTTTTCAGGACCCGTCCCCCACTGGTCCAACCCTGACACCCAGCTCGTGCCTGTGGCTCCTAGTAGCTGTCAGCATGCGACAGCGGCCACCCCCGGGCAACAGCTGTGAGAGGCTGGCTAAACCAGGCATGGGTATCCGATTTGGTGTCAAACCAAGCGGTAAACTAGGGTATGCCTACCCGACATGTAAAGACAGGATTCGGCAGACTGCGCGGAAGAAATCATTCCTGTTTCAACGGGCAAGACGGCGTTTACCTGCAAAGCGTTGTGGAACGTAATGAGCACGGCAAGGCACGTAGAGCGCCCTGGTCATCCACTGCACCTGTATTCGTCTCCAGTCGTCTCGACTTGTCTTGCCACTGAACTCAGATGGACTCAGGCGAGAGAGTGAGGTCGACGAATTGCGCATCTCTTCCTCACTTTAATCCAAGTCATCGCGCAAGTCATTCTTCATCCAACGTCATATATCACATTCAAGCCCTGTGGCGATGGGCGAGCGGCGAAGCGGCAGGCGTGGGTACCTGCATACAGTCGGCTAAGGCCATATGGTCGTCTTCTACTGACCGGAGCAGCAGTGGGATTCGGCAGCCCCCTGAGCGACTGAGCACCCCTCTATAGGAAAACACTGCTCACCTCCATAGCATGAGGAAGAGGCTAGAAAAGGTGCCCTAAGCATTGTCTGCTTCATCACTACCTAACCAGCTAGCCGCGGTTGGTGGGTACCCTAACTGCGGTCGACATACAAAGAAAGATAAAACAAGCAAAGCTAAAAGAGTAAACCATATTCCCTTAACAATTGGAACTTGGAATGTACGCACCCTACCTGACAGAGACGGCGTGTCGGGTCCAGAGAGACGAACAGCACTGATTGGGAGACAGCTGGGCAGGTACAACATCGACATTGCAGCCTTGAGCGAGACGCGACTTGCAGAAGAACGCCAAATCTGTGAAATAGGTGCCGGCTACACATTTTTCTGGAGTGGAAGGAAAAGCGAGGAAAGACGCCAACCCGGCGTAGGATTTGCCATTGCAAATTAGCTGGATTTCTAAAGGCTATAAATGACAGGCTCATGACCATGAAGTTGCCCCTGCTGAATGGAAGGAAGCATGCAACCATTGTGGGTGTCTACGCACCAACTATGACCAACGAAGATGATGTCAAGAACAAGTTTTATGAGGACCTGCACAATGTATTAACATCTGTTCCCAAAGGAGACAAACTTATACTCCTTGGGGATTTCAATGTCAGAGTAGGCACGGACACCACCTCTTGGAGTGCCATAATTGGAAAGCATGGAGTCGGAAATTGTAACAGCAATGGACTCCGCCTTCTTCAGACATGTGCCGAACATGATCTCCTGATTACGAACACAATTTTCTGTCTCCAAATGATAAATAAAACATCGTGGATGCACCCTCGCTCGAAACACTGGCACCTCATTGACTATGTCATCGTCAGGAGGAGTTACAGACAAGACGTTCGAGTGACAAAATCCATGTGCGGTGCTGAATGTTGGACAGACCATCGTCTCATTGTCTCGAAAATAAACATTCACATCAGGCCACCACGGCGTCCTCAATGGGCGAAAATGCAACAAAAGCTAAATGTCACCCGCCTAAACAGCAAGAAAATGCAGCAGTCGTTTGAAAATATGCTGGAACACCGCCTCAAGCCCAATGCTGCTGCTAAACCGGATACAGAAACAGAATGGGGAGCCCTAAAGGACATAATTTACAACACTGGTATGGAAATCCTGGGTCCAGCCCCCAGAAAGCATAAAGACTGGTTTGATGAAAATTCCGAAGACATCAACCAATTGCTGGCCGAGAAACATCTTCTCCTCAAGGCACATTTGAATGACCCAAAGTCAACATAAAAAAGATGCTTTCAAGAACATTCAGAGAGTAGTGCAGCAGAAACTTCGGCACATGCGGGACTCCTGGCTGAGCAGCAAAGCTGATGAAATTCAGGGCTTTGCTGACAGATATGATATGAAAAACTTCTATGACTCACTGAAAGCGGTCTATGGTCCTACATCACCAGGCATAGTTCCCCTCAGTGTAGATGGGGGAACATTGGTCACTGTGGGGTAGTAAATGTAAATACCATATAAAATGATTGTCTAGGGGGAAAAGGTCCTCGGATTTCCAATATAAGGCCCTTGATCGAGACAGTTTCTTTCATAATAGTCTCCAAAACTATAGAGTAGTTATTGGCTCTATTAATGTAAGAATGAGATATGGGCCGGATAGACCCCACCCATTTTACACGATAAGACTACCCTTCCTGAAGTCATCAAGAGAACTAGCCAATTCACCATGGATCACCACCAAGCTGTTGTCCTGCTCATTACATATGAGTCCATGTGTGGTCTGGCTTTCCACTGTTGTTCTCTAGACATGAAATACAGTAGCACACCTCTCTACGATAACAAACAGTGTAACACTGGTCACTAGACAATGAAAACTCTCCTGAAGAACATATATATATATTTTATTACCAGAATCTCTTAACATGGAAGTACGAGACTCTGTCTCCACTACAATCTATAACAACATCAGAACAAAACAAATACATTCTCAAGTAATGCATTAACTTCTCAACTCAAAACTCTCCTCCTCCTCTGTCTCCTCTGTTACTCCCCTCACTCTTGATTGTTATGTCTTCCCGAATGACCTTCTCGGGATGACTGTTTTAACTATGTGCCGTCTAATCAACTACTAGACATATACACCACTACCTGATGTCTAGGATATGCAAAACAAAACAAATCATAAATCATGGATCTGACTGGTGTTTGTGTCATTGTTGTAACTAAGTTCTTGAATAACCCAATCCTATAAATCAGGAGAATGTAGATTCACTCCACACTGGGCCTCTCTACAACCCTCTTTATTCTCCAAAAGAAACAGTCCTATGACGACACTTCTACCGTCCTCACCCAACTCCTCCACGTACTCTACCGCTGAAATAGATGGATTTATTCCATCCTGAACTGACCTAAACACAAAACGGTGTTACTGAAAAAACAAGGTTCTCTAGATGCTGAAAACTAGGATGTTGGATATGGAATCGATATTAATAAAAATCCATTGGATGGTGGAACCTACTGGCTTCACAAATGTGACTGTCCGACAATGATCCTGCATATACCTGACTGGACGCGGCAGCGAACTCAGGATCACTGGCATGTAAGGCGGGTGTGTAACCACTTGACTAGGCGGCTCACGCTAGACGCAATAAAATTATCATACTAGAATATCACGTCACCCATTGTAGGCAGTGGCTCAGTTTGCCCGATCGTCGCGACTAAATTCAGTCAACAGATTACTTTATCGAAAGATTTTGTGTACTCAATAAAGCCAAGATGTTGGTCTTTGTTGTAACCGTGTTCTAGCAAAGCTCAGTCATATGTGAGGCAACCAGGACTGCAAGAGCTGTGAAGAAAAGGCAGGATAGAAAAAATCACTGCAGGAAATCCTCCTCCAGAGACGTCAAGCATTCTTTGCCCACATTGTCAAAGAACATTTCGAGCCAAAATAGGCCTTATCAGCCATCTTAGAACCCACGGCTCCACACCTTCAACCCCACTGGATGAAATGAATGGTCATCATCATTCTTGATAGACAAACAACAAAGCTCACAATCTACTTCTCGTTTTTTTTTTTTTTTTGGTGATTCATTCATTGCCGTTTACTTTGATAGCACGATCAATTAATGTTCTCAGCATATACACAGCATTTACTGTACCATTTGTTAGTAGAATAGACAATTAAAAGTTGACACCTTCCTCGTTTGTTTATTGCAAATAAATTTATTTATTACCTGGCCTGTACTTGTGGGGTCTGGGGTGTCAGGCATTGGTAGTACCTTTGGTAAAGATAACTGTCATGTCCTTTTCACAGCCCATTCCCCATTGGTCCTAGCCTGACATCCAGCTCACGCCAGCATGCGACAACGGCCACCACCCGGGTAATAGCTGTGACAGCCTGGCTAAACCATGGCGTGGGTAATCAATTTGGTGTCAAACCAAGCGGTGAACTAGAGAATGCCTACCCAGCATGCGAAGAAAGGATTCAGCAGACTGCGTGGAAGAAGTCATTGATGATTCAACGGGCAAGACGGCGTTTACCTGCAAAGCGTTGTGGAACGTAATGAACACGGCAAGGCACGTAGAGTACCCTGGACATCTACTGCACCTGTAGTCGTCTCCAGTTGACGTGACTTGTCTTGCCACTGGGCTCAGATGGACTCAGGCAAGAGAGTGTGGTCGACGAATTGCGCAACTCTTCCTCACTTAAATCCAATTCATCGTGCAAGTCCTTCTTCATCCAACACATTTCGAGCCAAAATAGGTCTTATCAGACATCTTAGAATTCAAGGCTCCATACTTTCAACCCCACTGGATGAAACGAATGGTCATCATTATTCTTGATGGGAAAACAACATGTTAAAATTGTATCCCTGTGTGTCTCTTGAGAGTCTGCACATGTTTTCAAGAGCTTTGGACATTTGATTAAGATTAATCAACACAAAACGTGTATGGCCAGTTGTTAAACTTTGGCAGAAATGGTAAGGAGTACCCATGAAGCTGTTCGGAGAGCAGTGATGACGATTCTCAGGGGAAACTTAAAAAACGTATTAATTTGAATCGACATCACAATACTCAGGACAATCCTATATGCGATATTCCCTCATCTTCAACAACCAGAGATTGTCCCAATACTATTGTTACCACTTGCAATCTGATCATATGTCCCCCTGATCTTTCCTCAGAGAACTGAATGTCGGCCAAATCCTCTGGTTACTCCCTTCCACACCAAACTCTACAGGCAATGATGGCGTTCTTCCAACACAATACACACAATCCAAAAGACTCCCACCACCCAGATTTGCCTAATCCTGCACCAATGCCCCACCAGGAGGTGCAGATTCAGCCAATGTTCTAACTGCTCTTTTCCTAACACACTAGCACGCCGTGGGGAAAAGATCCCAAGGATAATCCTCTATTGTTTTCTTTATTTTTGTGTTAAATTGAAGCGTGCCACTTTGCACAAAGCATGCTTGTCTTCACCCTAATCAGCATGTTCTGTTAGTTACAATCACGACATGTGTGCGGATTGCTGCATTGACTGCCTGTTGGATGTGGGGGTGCCACCGCCAAGCTAGATGTAATTATCACTGGCTGACAACCCCAAATAGTCAGAAATTGACTTGGGACAAAATCCAAATGGCTGGAAAAAAAAGATAATGCCCATGAATATTCAAGAGTACAGCTACAAATTGCTCATAATTAGCTGGTATAAATATTCGCTAAGGAGTGGAAAGGAGAATGTTAGATGGACTAGATTTAAGTCTGCGAATTCACTACTAGCCCAGTGCAATTTATCCTCTTCGACAGTTTCCCCTCCCAGTTATGTAATTAACCCCCCACCAAGGCTAACAAGGCAATTGCGTCCCTTGGAAAACTAAAAGTTTAACAACTGAACTATGAGTTAAAACAAATTACAATCATTTATTGTCTATCATTAATAATTGTACACGATGGCTCGTATAATGATGAAACCTATCAAACCCTATCGGTCTCTGTGGCTAAGGGCTTGCGAACGCGGTTTGTGAGCCCGTATACCCGGGTTCGAAACACAGCGGTGCTGGTTTTTTCGAAAAAGATATAGGAGCCGGTCGTTCAGAAAACAATGGCAAACTACTGAACGTAAAATTTGCCCAGGAATCACGAACAGCTAAAATGCTGGGGTTGACTACTACGTCCTGTGAAGGACATGCAACTTAACTTTATCAAACCCTACTCAAGACGACTACCACGCTATGGACAGAACAGACTAGGGCATTATTCTGCACCTCAAAACAGGACACAATAGTTTACGCAACCACATGTATGCAAAATTCAAGATTGGTGACTCAGCCACGTGCACATGTGGTTTGGCGTCGCAGACAGCAGAGCACATACTCCAGGACTGTCCAAATTACAACATATCAAGGCGAACCTTCTGGCCTAGAGAGACAACAGTGGAAGATAAACTCTATGGGCCGCTGAGTGAACTAAAAAAACACTGTTAGATTCATACAAGAAACAACATTGCAATTATAGACATATATCAGGCGAACGAAAGAAGAAGAAGAATATTGATGATGGTGAATTTACTGAAGTTTAGACAATATAACAATTATGAACGTGAAATGATGAACAGCATTACATAACTTTCATATTATATGTCTCCTGTCTGGATCTGTGGACCAGGTTACAAGTGGGATCCGCGAAGTAGGGTTCTGAATAGGTCCAGTAACCACTCACTCTTCAGTAGAAACAGTTCGCAGGTCTTCTGGACACCTGCCAGTACTGCAGCTACCTGGTTGTCCCTAGTCCTTGGGATCTATACTCAGGCGCTCTTGTTGAGAGCTTGGAAGAAATAGTCAAGAATGTGTATTATCTAGCTCTACATTATTACAATCCTAAGTAATACATACATCCTATCACCCCCACCCCCATATACACACTTACAATGACAAGTCTGGCTGTATCTCTCTTCCAGCCTTACTGCGTTCGCTCTCCTCTTTCTGCTTACACACCTCTCTCTTAATGTCTAGTATGGAAAGGACTTTTCCAGTCTAAAACGTCTGTAATTATTACAACTTCTGTCATCCTTTATAACGCCCCGTCATGAGGAATGCAGTGTCCTGTGTCCATGTCGCTAATACAAACAGAAATGCAGTGCCTCACAGCTGCTCCGTTAACTTTGGTTTTTCAGATCATAGGTAGTGGTATCAAAAGAGTATTTGATCTCCGGGCTTAACTGCCGTGATCAGTCTCTGATAGGCCTCCGTGAGTTTCCGTGCATGCTCCTCCATAACACACAGAAAGGGTTAAGCGGACCTACACCCAATACCGAGTTTGGGTAATGCCCACATCACTACGCCTCTGCTGAACACACAATCAACAAGTAACATGCCAATGTGCGCAGCGCATAAGAGTCCATTGGCACCTTGCCGTCTAGACAGACGATAGTTTGTGCTTCAAAAAGACTTAATAACTACTTCCCATGGCGGTGGCGAATGTGACTGTTAAGGTCAATTTGTGCTGTAAATGTTCGTCCACAGTGGGTGCATTGAACACATGGTCATTTTCACCATCAAGCACCATCTTACGTAGCACACACTCGACGTGTGACTTATTTGCATAAATTTTCTCCTTCGTTTATTGTATTTCTGATATTTGCCTCCATGGAACACGTTCAGCGGCAACTTGCTCCCAATGTGCATTATCGTGGCCTGTATCAATCATGTCCCGCTTACACACATCTTTGTATCGTAGTAGAGGCCGACCCTGAGATCTCTTACCCATCTATAATTCACCAAAAAAGATGTCCTGTTGGTATTCTACCATCATCCATATTCCTAACATGTCCTATCCATGTAAGATTACGAAGAATGAGCATGGAATAATCCATCACACAACCTGATCTTTCCAGTACTTCAGCATTTGCGATTTTGTTTTGCCACTTAATACCAAGTATTCTTCACAGACACCGTATATGAAAGCTGTGTAAACGTTTCTCTTGGTGTGAGTAAGTTGTCTAGGTTGATTGACTGATTGATTGATTTAGGAACCGACATCACAGCATGCGGAACATTCCCATAAGCGCTCCGTCCCCATCCTAAGCAGCCAGCGAAGAGTTCCAGCACTAATAGCACCAGTAGCAACCCGTGAGATGATGTTTCACTTCTAACACACTAATACATAAGAGCAGAGACATGAAGTCTGAAATGAGGAAAATGTAATCAAGAGGCTACAAACAGGATAGAGAATCGTTGAACACAGAAAAATCATCCATTTTTGAAGGGAGGTGCCTTTAAGAGGGTATAAAATCATCGATATGATGAAGTTAGTCTTTAGTAAGCAGAACCACATAATGACATATAAAAATGTAAATTCCAACGAGAAAGGGTGTTTTCGTACTACATAGAACCTGCACTTTTGTATGAATGTGAAGCTAGGACAAGGAGCAGAGAGGTTAAAAAAAAACATATAATGCCAGTGGAAATGTGGCTTCTGACGGAAAATGTAAAAATTTAAGGGGTCACTTGACCACCTGTTGATCACGTCATCGCTCACTTTAACCATCACGGTACCACTACACGTACCCTTCCCTAAAATTTAAGAGCCCACTTGACCACCCGTTGACCACCGTTTACCACCTCTTGGCCACCTCATCACTCACTATAACCATCACCGTGTCACTACACGTACCCTCGCTTGTAGTTTAAGGGGTTACTTGACTACTCTTTGACCCTTGACCACCGCTTGCCCACCTCTTGGCCACTTCATCGTTCGTTTTAACCACCACCGTGTCACTATAGTACCATCCCATACAGTTTACAGGATCACTTGACCACCGCTTGAACACTTGTCCACCTCTTGACCACCTCTTGACCACGTCATCGCTTACTTTATCCACCACATCGTCTTTACAGCACCCTCCCTTACAATTTAAGGGGTCACTTGACCACCTCTTGACCACTTGACCACCGTTTTTCCACCTATTGACCACTTGATCGTTTACTTTAACCACCACGATGTCACTACACGTACCCTCACCTACAATTTAATGGCTCAATTGACCAACCATAGGCAACAAATGTCACTAAGTCATACCCACTACAGCCAATAATAACCGTAATCTTTAAATTAAAACTTTAAACAAATATATAAATAAAAAAATTTAAACAGGGGGAGCAACACTGCCAAAAAAAAAACAATTACTCGATTATTTATTCATAAGTTCTATCCCTCTCCTCCTTCTTTGCGCTTAATATTTTACTCGGCTCCTCTCGCTCCTCCTTCTTTATTCTTAGTATTTACACCGATTTGCAGTGGGCATGTTACATTACCTACTACTCCTATATAGACAACATGCGTAAAGAAACCAACCAAACAGAGACTGCAAGAACGCTGAATGAAGAGACAATAGAAGAAGAATCATCTGCAAATTACATTATTAGAGAACTCCTGTTTGCGGATGACAAAACACTAATAGCAAAATCAGAAGCTGAATTACAAGACCACATTAATAGTCTAAACGAAATGTGTAGGGAACATAACATGAAAATGAGCACAAGTAAAACAGAGGTAATGACTATAACTAAAGAAGAAAATACAACAATTCACCTAAACGAACATCCACTGAAACAAGTAAAGAGGATCAAATACCTAGGAAGTATAATTAATTTAGTTTAGTTATGGATCAACATCACGGCACACGGGTGCAACCCATAAGTGCTCCGTTCTCCTCCTAACTCAAACCTGAGTCTGGAGAAACTCAGCTCAGTGCACGAACTCCGTAGCACCGCCGAGGATCCTGAAATACTTTGGGTAGATTTTTAACTCGAAATTTTGCCCTGGCTGCGCCGTTAGGCTACTCTTTTTCTATTTCCAACTGCCAAGGGATTTTTTTACGTGCGCAACAACACACACGGGCGTCCGATTTCACTACCCAGAGATCAGGGAAAATTACTGGAAGTCCCGGTGGGTTCTTTAAATAAATCCTGGTCCTCACCGGGGCCTGAACCCGGGGTCTCCAGCACTCGAGGCGGACACCATACCTCGAGATCACGCAGCCCCCTAGGAAGTATAATATCAATAGAAAATCAGAAGATGAGATCGAAAATAGATGCAATTAGCCACACAAACTTATTGGACAAATGACAACAATACTAAAGAACAAACATGTATCAATAGTTACTAAGATAGCACTTTACAACACAATCTTCCTACCAAATCTATACTACCAATGCCAAAACTGGACAATGACAGAAAAAGATAAAAGAAATATCATAACAGAAATGAGATTCTGAGAATAATACTCAATGTATCAAGATAAGCTAAGATCAGAAATAAAGAAATCAGGACTAAAGTGGGGGTAATAGCAGCGCTAGATTTTATTAGAAGGCAGCAAGTCAAATGGTTTGGCTATGCAACCAGGTTACCAATTAACAGTATACCACAACAAGCAATGATGTACAAACCCAATGGAAGCAGAGGAAGAGGCCGACCACATAAACGATGGACGGAGGGACGTAGAGTTTAGTGTGAAAGTTGGCCAAACTTTTCACGTTTGGTTAACAAATTTTCCTACTTTCATATGTTTGACAGATTTTTTATGTTTGGTTTGAAATTCGGCTAACCTTTTCACAATTGGTTAACACATTTTCTTACTTGACCAAGATTTTTGCCGTTTGGTTAACAAGTTTTCCTACTTTTCATAAATTTGATTGAAATGTGGCTAAATATTTTTCCCTTTTGGGTAACAGATTTTCTTACGTTTTGCAAAGTTTCCTACTTTTCATAATTTTGGTTGAGCTAAGTTTTTTCTACTTTGGTTAACCCGTTTCCTTGGGGTTTTTTTTGAAATATTTATTGAATTTGTCACCAATATATATCATTCTCTCATCACATGACAACTATATACACCGTAAACACTATCAAAAACTCAACAACCAAGATGTAATTATAATATATGCCTGTTTATTTTACAGTATTTCAAGTACATTTTACAGTATTTCAAGTACATTTTACAGTATTTCAGTACAGTTTTCATCTTAGCATGTAATCATAAACTGGTCTCCTGCTTGTTGGGCTGATATCTGAGTCTTGTAGATACCCGAGGCATCAATCATCTGAGTATCTGGCACATCATGTCTTCGGACAGTCTGGGGTTTTCGATGTACCGCCCCGTATTTCACCATTATTCTAGGTCTGATCTCTTCCGAACTCGAAAATGTAACGTCAGCACTGAAGTCCCGGTAGTGAATGCGACCTTTGTGCCCGAATCAGTGGTTAGAAGTATTTCCACCGTGTCAAAGGAGTAACGATTCAGCGGTATGTAATGAAGTTTGCGTAGGCGCGAAACACTGAGGTAGATCGCTGCTTCATGATAGGAACCGTTCTTAGTAGAGGGACCATGACGTCTCCAACTGGTTTTGCCGCAATGAGATCGCAGTATACGTAGACATTTCGCCGGTCGTTATTCAGGTCTATCGACCCTTCACCTTCAATTGTATCTAGTATCTCTTGTAACTTCTCACTAAATGTAATAGTGGCCCCGGGTTCGAGTGTTTTCATGATGACTTTCTTTGATGCATTGTCGAAATGGAATAGAACACAGAGTTGATCGTCCACCTTCCGATCTTTCATTATGCGATTCAGTGCAGCTATAAACGCGTCTGGTGAACTGTACAGGCCTAAAGGACACACCTTTCTTATCACTCTAACATTGGGTGGTATGTATCTTAGCCATACTTCATTCTCTAAAACATTACAGTAGTAGTTAGGGAATTGAATTTCGGCCAGACCCACTTCAAAATATTGACTCACCTCTATAGTCTGCGGTAACTTGACGAAATAGTGACCTGGTGAGTTCTTGGGAAATATGTTTGGCGAAGCATTACTCGGTAATGTCAGGTAGAAGCTCATATTTTAGGGTTTGGTAGCATGTAACCCAGACAACTGCTTAGAAGAGTGATCCACAACTTGCCCTCGACCGCATCGACGCTGGCTCGAGACAGATTAAATATTGATATGCCAATGACTGTGTATATAATGACCAGTTGACAGAAGAAGACAATCTCTAGTCGAGGCACTCGCCGACCACACATGCACCAGAACGAATTTCTTTCCCCCTCTGGGGTATTTTGTGTGTTAGTTTCCACGCTGGTTTCTTCCATTACTACTGTTTTTAACCTACTGGGTCATTACACTCGTGTCTCGGTTGTATCATTAGTTGCTATTGGCAAATGCAAACATCAGTGCTCGAGGCACTCCTTGTGGGACATTGTCGGTCCTAAGGACACTACTTTCTGTATGCAGGGTTGATGGATCAGCCCTGTACATGTGTTGATTGGTGTCGCAGCCAGCAGAGCACATACTCCAGTTATATGTGCTTAGCACCATATATCTCTTTATTATACTAGTATTGTTAGGTTAACTGTATGCCTACTTGGAGAACCACACCGAAAATGTGAAAGATTTACACAAAAAAAAACATCTTACCATTAGAGACTTGGCACATTGTGACCTGAACGGTGTTCACTGAGCCCTGAACATCTAGACGGCGAATGGTGGGTGTTATATACACGATATCTGCTGGTGAAGACTCCTAACTCAGCAGTATATTGTCTGGCCATGTGACCGGGTGCGACTCCGTCTTTGATCATTAGTCACGTGGTTAGGATGTATCCCATAAGACACGAGACCGGGTACATCGCCATTTTTGATCGGTTTTAGTCACGCGGATGTACACTTACACATGTTATCGAGTGCGATGCCATCTTTAATCGGTTTTAGTCACGTGTTTCGATTGTATACCTTAGACATATGACCGGAAGCATCGTCATATTTGATCAACTGTATCGTTATGCTGTCAGTACGCTCTGAGTTATCCTCCAGTTTTCCCCATAGACATGTCTGAACACGTTCACGGACGTTCACTCCGCCGACATAGCCCTGTGGTGAGTCAGCCGATCGGTCACCTTTAGCTGATGACGATGCTAATGATGATGATGATGATGATGATGATGATGATGATGATGATGATGATTTTGTTGGTGGAGCTGGGTGATGCTGATGATGGTAATCCTGGTGACAGCCACTACAGACGATCATGGGTACCGGATTGTTCGAAAGACATCGGCAAGCTTGCCAAAGAAGCATGAATGTTGGGACTGACTGCGCCGTCCTGTAAATGCAATCCATTACAACTTGACCGCAATATGTAATAGCTAGACACATATCTATAGTACGAGGCCTAGCTTTGGTCGTGAGATGCGATGGCAAATCATGATAGCACACGAACAATCATACAATGTTGGGGGTGAGTGCGACGTCCTGTAAATCCAACGCCTTACAGCTTGACTGCCCTATGTAATAACCAGACACCTAACTATAGTATGAGGCCTATATTTGGTTGTGAGTTGACACGGCACATCATGATGGCACACGACCATCCAATCAATACTGGGGCTGAGTGCGACGTCCTGTACATCCAATGCATTACAGCTTGCGTGAAGTATGTAATAGATAGACACCTAGTTATAGTATGCGGGATAGCTTTGGTCGTGAAATAACACGACAAATCATGATAGCACACGATCCACCAAACAATGTTGGGGTTGACTGCGACGTCCTGTAATTAATAGCACACACGCACATACACACGACTGGCATAGTGGTACACGCACAACTAATCAATGTTGGGCTGTCTGCAACGTCCTGTAAATACATCGCATAAACAAGGTTGGGGTTGACTGCGACGTCCTGTAATTGATAGCACACACACACACACACTCACTCACTCACAGCTATAGTACAAGGCATAGCTTTGGTCGTGACATGACACGGTAAATCATGGTGGCACACGACCAGCCAAACAATGTTGGGTCTGAATGCGACGTCCTGTAATTGATAGCACACACACGCACGCGCGCGCACGTGACATGATTGTCGTTCATTCAAAATGGGAATCCCAAACATGGCCAGCACATACGAAACTCCATACATTACTGAGGTTGACTGCGACGTCCTGTAATTGATAGGACACACACACACGTGCGCGCACACACACACACACGCTCACACGACAGTACACCCACGCTCTGGTCGTGAAATCACACGGTAAATCATGGTGGTAACGACCAGCCAAACAATGTTGGGTCTGAATGCGACGTCCTGTAATTAATAGCACACAAACACACACACACATACACACGCGCGCGCACATGACATGATTGTCTTTCATTCAAAATGAGAATCGCAAACATGGCCAGCACACACGAAACTTAATAGAGTACTGAGGTTGACTGTGACGTCCTGTAATTGATAGGACACACGCGCGCACGAACACACACACACACACACACACACAGACGCGCACACATATCCCGCGTGACCAAGTCATCATCGCAAGTACGTATATATACCCACTGGCACAACCTACCTACAGCTATAGAATTACATACATATATAAATAAATAAATAAATATATATATATATATATATATATATATATATATATATATATATATATATATATATATATATATATATATATATATATATATATATAATATTTCAAACCATTTGTGTAAAGGTTTCATATACGTATATTTTTATTATTTCGGCACAAATATTCCCTTCACAGTCTTCTGATCGCTATCTACAATAAGCATTGAAGGCCGTCCATGTTAATTGCCAATTCCATAGGCGTTCTGTATGACTGGTATCGGTTAATCTGGCGGTCGCTGGTCATTGTATTTCTCATGGGGTATGGTCGGTGAAGCGCGTGATCTTTACCTGGTCGCGCAGGTAAATGGGCATTCAAGAATCGTTTAGTATGCGAGGGGGAACAATTCTGCTTTAGTCAAGGGACCGATTACTCTCCCCTTGTCATACTTTTATAATTAAAGGAGTATAACTGTGTTGTTTAATAATATTACATAATTTAATGTATATCTCGGGAAGTTATGGCTTAAATTAATGAGATTCGAAGTTTTATATTGACGTAACTATTCTCTAGTATACATACAAGAAATTTTGGCGTTATTACGTGTGTTAGGGTTAATTTTTAATGTTATTCTATGGTCGGTTAGAATATTTTTTAAACCAGATTTTCACCTAGCCCTTAAAGTTGATACATGGGGTCGGGACTTCTGCTGAAGCGTACAAAAGTTTATTCATGCAATCACAAAAGGGATCCTCGGGTTAGCTCGAGAGATGTAATAAATCAATTTCTGTCATATTGAATTCTATATCCTCATCGAAGGAGGTTGACTGGGGTTCGATTACACCACGTGACCACCGCCTGGGTGCACCACCCACGATGTCCGCTCGGATCGGTTCGGGTCGCGCCGCCGTCCGGTTCGCGTGACGACGTCCGGTTCGGTTCGCGTCGCCTCCACCACCACCACCCCGGGGACCGGAAGTAGTTATCATGACAACCGGAAGTAGTCACCAAAACCCAAAATAAATAACCGCCAAAATTCAAAAAAATGCGGTCCCCGAAGGACTCAGTTTGGTGACGTCAGAGCGTAGGACTATGACTTTTGTATAGTAAAATATGACGTAATTACGAAGGACACGTGTCCTAAAATACTAAGTCGTTACCTCCCCCCTTACTACTGACTGGCCATACACGTTCTGTGTTGATTAATCTTAATCAAATGTCCAAAGCTCTTGAAAACATGTGCAGACTCTTAAGAGACACACAGGGGTAAAATTTTAACAAGTTGTTTTCCTATCAAGAATGATGATGACCATTCGTTTCATCTAGTGGGGTTGAAAGTATGAAGCCATGAATTCTAAGATGTCTTATAAGGCCTATTTTGGCTCGAAATGTGTTGGATGAAGAATGACTTGCACGATGAATTGGATTTAAATGAGGAAGAGTTGCGCAATTCGTCGACCTCACTCTCTCGCCTAAGTCCATCTGAGCCCAGTGGCGAGACAAGATAATACGGCTGGAGACGAATACAGGTGCAGTGTTCATGACGTCCCACAGCGCTTTGCAGGTAAACACCGTCTTGCCCGTTGAATCATCAATGACTTCTTCCGCGCATTCTGCTGAATCCTTTCTTCACATGCTGGGTAGGCATTCTCTAGTTCACCGATAGGTTTGACACCAAATTGGTTACCCACACCTGGTTTAGCCAGGCTGTCACAGCTATTGCACGGGTGGTGGCCACTGTCGCATGCTGACAGCTACTAGGAGCCACAGGCGTGAGCTGGATGTCGGGCTTGGACCTGTGGAGAATGGGCAGTGAAAAGGACATGACAGTCATCCTTACCAACGGAACTATGCCTGGCACGCCAGACCCCACATGTACAGGCCAGGTAACAAATGAACGTATTTGCAATAAACAAACGAGGAAGGTTACAACTTGAAATTGTCTATTCCACTAACCAATTGTACAGTAAATGCTGTGTACAAGGGTCTTCTCATAAGTCTTTAGCCTGACCATGAAGGAATAGGAGGAGAAAATTAAATTTGGCAGATGTATAGCTCATTCAAATTGTAATGGACATATGAATTATGAATTTCCCACCGTAATTGGTTTTTCCGTTATGGTGCATGGCACAACACACCCAATTGACAAGATCTGCACATCCAGCGGTTTGTCGGAACAATAGAGAAATCAGACGCCAGGACTGTGATAAATTCTTGATGTTACAGGGTAAAACACCTACAGAGGGTGTAAAGGAGGGGGTAAAACACCTATTGGGGGCTGCGTGGTCTCGAGGTATGGTGTCCGCCTCGAGTGCTGGAGGTCCCGGGTTCAAGCCCCGATGAGGACCGGGATTTTTTCACGTGGGCTTCTAGTAAAAATCTCCTGTGTTCTGTGTTCTCTGTGTTCGTTCGTTCGTTCGTTCCCCTGGTCTCTGGGTAGTGAGATCGGATGTCCGTGTGTACTGTTGCGCACGTAAAAATCCCTTGGCAGTTGGAAATCGAAAAAGAGTAGCCTAACGGCGCTGCCCGGGCAAAATTTCAAGTTAAAAATCTACCCAAAGTATTTCAAGATCCTCGCCGGTGCTACGAAGTTCGTGCACTGAGCTGAGTTTCTCCAGACTCAGGTTTGAGTTAGGAGGAGAACGAAGCACTTGTGGGTTACACTTGTGGGTGCCGTGATGTTGATCCATCGACTAAACTAAATTAAAACACCTACTGAACTACACAGTGAGATAGGGGGCCAGTGTTTGAGGAAGTCTGTCCTTCGTGTGCTTCTGTAAAAAATTGGTGTTTGCAGTTTAAGTGTGGCCGTTTTCAAGTTGCAGATCTGCCAAGACCAGGACGACAGTCCTCAGAGTGTAATGATGCAAATGCTGCAAAAGTGAAGAAAATCATAGGCCAGGATAGGAAAATGACATTTGCAGAGATATCGGGTTCAGCAAAACTGAGTAAGAGTACAGTTTTTAGAATTTTCACAACAGACTGAACATGAGAAAAGTGTGTCCCGCTGGGTCCCGCGCCTGCTGACATGTGAACAGAAACAAACACGGGTTGATTGCTGTGGCCAGTTGCTCAACATGTGGCGGTCGAATAACATGTAATAGACCATGGGGACGGTAGATGAGAATTGGATTCGCCAAATCGTAAAAAAACATCTGAAAGGAAATCGTCTTGACACTGACGAAGATGTCATACTGGCTTGTGATAACTGGTTTATTTCGAAAAATAGGTTGTTTTATTCTGAAGATCTTTGTAAAGGTCACGCAGAGATGGCAGAAATGCATAAATTCAGATGATGGCTACATTGAGAAGGAATAAGCACTGTGCCAAATTTCAATTTTCTCCGCCTACTCCTTCATGGTCAGGCTAAAGACTTATGAGAGGCCCCTTGTATATGCTGAGAACATGAACTGAATGTGCTATCGAAGTAAACAAAGACCAACATCTTGGCTTTATTGAGTACACAAAGGCTTTTGATGAAGTAATTGGTTGACGGATTTCAGTCGCGGCGATCGGGCAAACTTTGAGCCAATGCCTACAATGGGTGACGTGATATTCTGTATGATAATTTGGTCGCGTCTAGCGTGAACCGCCTGGTCAATTGGTTGAATGAATCACCAAAACGAGAAATAGATTGGGAGCTTTACTGAAACACGACTACAAGAAACAAATTGGACGTTGCGGCCAAAGTCTTCGTCAGCACAGAACAAACAAACACAAACCGACACAAAACTACATGAAACACACTACATGACAATATTAAACTAATTAACGGTACTTATCTGAATCTGTATCCTTGCTAGGAGCGACTGACATGCGTTGGACGACTGTCAGTGGATTGTATGGACCCGATGTATGGTCAACGGGTCAAAGGTCAATACCGCCAGAAGCTCAGGTATTGGCTGAGCCGCTGGGCGGGAGAATAAGCGGGAGAAGCGCTCGAAACACAGCTGCGGAAGATTTTATTGTGTTGGTCCTCACAGAGGGACATGGGTAGCGGTCGTTCAGAAAACGATAGCGAACCACCGAGTGGTCAAATGCTTACACACTCGCCTTACATGCCAGTGATCCGAGTTCACTCCCGCATCCAGTCAGAGATATGCACTTCTGTCGAGCTCAAACGAGAGCGAAACTAGTGTATAGTGCTTCCAATCTGAATTGGACAAGGTCCGAGGTTCGTACTGGAATACAATCACCGCTGCCAGTTGAGGGTTGTGCTCAATCTTCAAAGTAAGACATGTCAATATGATGAAGATGCTTGCAGATCTACAAATTGATGGGAAAGATCTTAGACTTGTTAAATACATATATTGGAAACAACAAGGTGCCATTTAGGTTGATAATGAAGTAGGCCTATTAAGAGAGGTGTGTGACAGTGATATACAAAGTCTCCAGATCTTTTTTCACTAGACAGGAAAATATTTTCAGAAATTTACAAGATGTGAGAGGAATTACCATTGGGGGACGTAAAATATGAATAACATTTGGTGGAGTTGCCGTAAAGCTGTGGAAATGTAAACAGTATAAAATAACACAAAGTAATGCAGCTTCACAGAACAGAATTACAAACATAAAGGACGTTGTAGATAATAGCCTTCATCAGCAAACAAATACATGCACGAAGCACAACTTATAGTACAGGAGAAGATCCTTCGGTGACTACGGAACGTAACATCAATAACATTAGATATGCGGATGATACAGTATTAATTGCAAACAATGAGCAGCATCTGCAACATTTAGTAGATGCGATTGTTGCACACAATAAACAACTATTGTTAGAATTAAATTGTAAGAAGACACAGATTATGGTAGTCATTGGGAAGAAGGAAACACCACAATGCAATATACAAGTAAATGAGAATATTCTTAAACAAGTGAATCGGTAAAATTAGCTTGGAACAATCGTAACATCTGATGGGAGATGCATTTATTAGATTAAATTTAAAAATCGCCATGGTAAAGGTAACCATTTGCAAGATGGAAAACATACAGACCAATAAAAAGATGGCATTTGTAATTAGACATAGACAGACACAAGTTTGTGGACACGTTACGAGAAGGAATAATTTGTAGAACTTCATGACACCTAGCAAGATTGAGGGGAAAAGAAGAAGGGACAGGCAGAGAAGTATGGCCGAGGCAAGAACACAGAGCTGATCCATGATTGGTGATCGAGTGTGTTGACGAAACATGACCGTCCACTTATCGGCATGGCACAAGATGATGATGATTAACTTTGGCGATTGATAATTTAACACTTCCGTTCAAGTACTACAGGAGATAAATGAAAATCGTAAATTGATTAGATGAATTAGATGTAAGCAGTCAACATTTTTTGGACATATTATGAGGAGAAATGAATTGGAGAACTTAGTGACAACTGGCAAGATCGAACGGCACAGACCAAGAAGAAGACCGAGAGGAAAATACCTGGATGGCTTGGCCACGCCACATGGCATGGTCGAGACAGGAACACTGAGCTGATCCACGACACTGGTGATCGAGTGAAATGGCGAGTCATGACCGCCCACGCTTTCCGGCATGGCACATGATTGATTGATTGATTGTTCAGGGTTGCCATTCTAGATATTTTATATCCAGATCTAGACGTTTTTTGCCGGCGTCTGGATACCGTTTTCTGACGTTTGGAAGCTGGATGCAATTCTAGATACTTTTCATATGGAGTTGGATATTTTGGATACTTTCTAGAGTTTACTTTTCTTTCGGTATCATTTACACATTTTTTGTTTGGTCTGGATGCGCGTAAATTATCGTAACTGCCATTATTTAAACTTTGAACTGACTTGGGTCAACGCTCAACAATCTGGCAACCCTCGGACAATGAGTAAGTGGGCGCATAAATTATAATGACATTATTTGAACTGTAAACTCACTGTGTTGCGACTTATTGCTGTGATGCCGACTTTGTGATTCTTTTCATGCTTGCTTTCTTGCTTGTGTTCGCAGGCTGTGATCTCCAGCGCAAAGTCCTGTATGTCGGATGAAGACATCCTGTTGTCCAACATCAGTGTGATGTCATACAGGACCTGAGGTTTGCGTGAGTATCCGTTGTCCCATGTCTGGCTTATTGGTGTGCAGACTGGTGGTTCCTCGCCGTGCAGGCAGATACTCTCTGACTTCGGAGGAATCAACCATCCTACTGACCTGAAGGGACCTATTGCTCAGGACGCGTCAATAGGTCTTGGCCAGTATAGAATCCAGCCTTGGTGCCTTGGAAACACCTCTGCGTCCCATTCTTTTCATTAACTTTTCATTCTTTAACTGGTACAGATAATGCCTCGATAATGGTTGGTATCAACCATGGCGTTTATGCAAAATTGAAGGAAGATATCCCAGATTTAATCCTCATAAAATGTGCATGTCATTCATTGCAGCTAGCATTATCACATGCCTCATCAGAATGTTTGCCAAGGAATTTGGAATTCCTTATTGCTGAAACACATAACTGGTTCTCCAAATCATCTGACAGACAACATCAATATAATAATTTATCCATCCATCCATCATGTGCCATGCCGGTAAGCGTGGGCGGTCATGTTCTGCCATCTCACTCGATCACCAGAGTCGTGGATCAGCTCCGTGTTTCTGTCTCGACCATGCCACAAGGCCAAGCCATCCAGGTACTTGCTTCTAGGTCTTTCCCTTGGTCTATTCCCCTCGATCTTACCAGTTGTCACCAAAAGCATTAAATGATAGTTCCTCACCACTGAAAATTCTGTCATATTGCAAAATTAGATGGTTATCAATTCAACCAGCTGTTGAAATAATTGTAACCCAATGGTTGGAGTTGAAGACACACTTCGAAATAATAAGACAAAGTGAAAAGTGCTACACAGTTGAAATGCTATATGGAATGTACATTGATGAAAAAAAATTGGCATTCCTTCTCTGTGTACAACCCATTTTAAGTGAAGTGCTAAAAAGTTAATAAACTGTTTGAATCTCAAAATGTTGATAAAATTAAATTACTTGACGATCTCACTTTGCTATTTCACTCAATTGATAGAAGACTTATATTGCCAACTTCTAAAGCTGGCTTGTTCACTTGCACTATAGAGAGCTATTTGGCTCCTAAGCCATACCTGGGATACCAAATCGAATCAAACATTTATGGTTTAAAAACAAAAGGACTGTGAACAGAAAATGAAGAGAACAACTTACGAATTCGCTGTCAAGATTTTGTTCTCTCATTTTTCAAGCAATTGAAGCAGAGACTTCCTGAAAAATTAGACGTATTGAAAAATATTTCACTCTTTTCTGTTAACATCATACTTCAGCTAGTAAAGGGCATATCAAAATATTGTCAAGTTATGAAATTTTTAGGGGCTACTGATAATAGTGTGGCGGAAGCAGAATATCAGTCAACCAAGATAAATTTGGTTGACTGGAGAAACAAAACAGAAACTGAAGCCTTTTTTAGTGAAGTAAGACAATTTAAAGGTGCCTCAGGTAACAGTCCATTCTGTGAGTTCTTTGAATGTGCAATGTCTGCCATGATACTACCCCATTCAAGTGCTGATGTGGAAAGAGTTCAGTACTATGAATTATACAAAATGTAAACTAAGAAACAGGATTAAACTTGACCTCTTAAATGCTAACTTGACAATAAGATTTGGCCTGATGAGAGCAGGAAAATGCTGTTCAACTTATCAGCTCCCTGATCGTGTACTAAAAGAAATTGGAACAGCTAAAGCATACCAGAGTCATTTTGAATCTGAAGTTTCAGCTTCATCATCCAAGCTAAGTGCATCTTGTGAGACAGAATCAGTGAAGATGAGGACATGATTCTATGGGATAAGTCACATCAATTTATTTATGTTGTATATCCCTTTCATTCTTTTCATTAACTTTTCATTCTTTAACTGGTACAGTTAATGCCTCGATAATGGTTGGTATCAACCATGGCGTTTATGCAAAATTGAAGGAAGATATCCCAGATTTAATCCTCATAAAATGTGCGTGTCGTTCCTTGCAGCAAGCATTATCACATAAATTGGGAGAATTTGGAGTAGATATATTAACCAAAATGTTAAATGATATTTACAGCAGTGGATATTTACCCAGTGATATGCTGAAATCTGTATTTATAGCTATACCAAAATGACCAGGAGCAATTAAATGTGAAGATATTCGTACAATTAACCTCAAAAACCATATCACTAAGCTTCTGCTCAGAATCATAATGAGAAGAACCAGAAAGAAAATAAAAAAAGAAATGAGTGAAGAACAGTATGGATTTGTGGAGAGAAAGGGCACAAACAATGCAATATATACATTACGGACACTAATAGAAAGGTCAATAGAGAAACAGAAAGACATTTAATGATTTATTTATGCTTCATAGATTATACTAAGGCATTTGATAAAGTAAAACATGATGAGCTGATTAAAATGTTGGAAGATATCAACATTGATGGGAAAGATTTAAGAATAATAAAGAATATTTACTGGAACCAAGTAGCATCAATTAAAATTGGAAATAAAGAGGGTAGTTACGAACACATAAAGCTAGGAGTACGACAGGGATGTGTCTTGTCACCAGATCTCTTCTCCCTATATAGCGAAGTAATAATGAGAGAGATCAAAGAGATGCCAGGAATACTAGTTGGAGGTTGTAATATAAATAATATACGCTATGCAGATGACACAGTATTGGTGGCAGATAAATCAACAGACCTACAACAATTGTTGGACTGTAGTAACAGAGAATGCAAGGAAAGGACTCTCCTTGAATATCAAGACAACAGTAACAATGGTGATATCAAAGAAAATGGTGACACCAAAATGTAACATAGAAATAGAAGGAACAATTCTTGACCAAGTGGATAATTTTAAATACCTAGGGGCATTTATAACATCAGATGGAAGATGTACAACAGAGATTAAGAGCAGAATAGGGCAGACAAAGGCCGCATTTCAGAAAATGAAGAGTATCTTGTGCAATAGGTCACTATCACTGAGTGTAAGAAAGAGAGTGCTGAAATGCTATGTAGAACCAGTTTTGCTGTATGGCAGTGAATCTTGGAATGTAAATGAACAAATTAAGAAAAAATTAGAAGCAACAGAGATGTGGTTCCTGAGACGAAGTTTGAGAATTCTTTGGACTGCCAGAGTAACTAACGACGACTGCCTGAAACAGGCTAATGAAACTAGAACACTATATACAACAATAAGAAAGAGACAAACAGCTTTCTTTGGTCATGTAATGAGAAGAGAGACATTGGAGAACATTGTGACAAATGGAAAGATCGAGGGGAAGAGAGGCAGAGGCAGACCAAGAGAAATTATGCTGGATGGATTGAGACGGTGGCATGGAGGAATATCATCAGCAGAGTTGATCCAGAAAACCAAAGACCGAGATCTGTGGAGAGTCATGAACCATACGCCAGCTGGCAGGGCACTTAATGATGTTGATCCCTTTCAGGATGTTGCAGTCAACATCAGTATTTTTCAGCTGCTGTTGATGTACTAGGCAAGATTAAGCTCAGTAGTTTGTTATTGCTTTCTTAGCGAACCGCTGCCGATTCGGACGCAGCTGCGTTACTCACGAGAATATACGGGGTTACGGCGAAAGCCGTAAATCTCTTCGCCCGGGAGCCCGGCAGTCACATCAATATATATGTAATTTCTTACTTTCTCAATCTGGATATTTTCCTAGATACTTTCCAACGAAATCTAGATATTTATGGATGTTGTTTGGGCCTTTTCTAGATATTTTTGGTCAAAAACAAAAGTGGCAACCCTGCTTCCGTTATCGTGAAGTGCTGGCATCTACTAAACATGGCCGCGTCTAATTGTCGGACTGTCCTCTCTTGTTAACTGAGATTGCTGAATATGTTTACATCTGAGAGATTTGTTGATGGTAAGTAATAGGTTAAATATTTACCTTATCTTGAGACGGTGTGCTTGTATTGTCTTGGGGAAAAATGGGGGGGGGGGGGGTGTGTGTGGCCAACAGGGAGATGGGCACAGAACATGGCAGAGATCTTGTCTTGTTCTTGTGTCACACTCATTGACATTGAGTGTATGACTAGTATGGCTGTATGATAAAAATGCACAATGAGTAAGGCAGAACTTGCAACAAATTGAGACATTCATTTTGCTGGAATGTAATCATTGTAATGAAAGTGATGTTCTGCAGAGAACTAGCAGCAGTGATGAAGATAATAATGACTGAATAAACAGTAAACACTATTTTTTTAATATTATATACTAACTATTAATCATTTATTGGCACCTTTCCATCTTGACAGACGATAGTTTGGTACATTGTGCTTTAAAAAGGCTTAATAACTACGATCCATGACGGTGGCGAGTGTGGCTGGTAAGGCCAATTCTTGCTGAAAATGTTTGCCCACAGTAGGTGCATGTGAAAACATGGTCACTTCCACCATTTTGCACCATCTTATGTCTCTCACGCTCTGTGTGTGCTTTATCTGCAATCATTTTCTCCTTTGTCTTTATTCCGTTTCTGATAGTTGCCCTCGATGCAACACGTTCAGCGGCGACGTGCTCCCAATGTGCATTATCAATGCCTGTATCAATCATGTCCCGCTTACACACATCTTTGTATCGTAGTAGAGGCCGACCCTGAGATCTCCTACCCGTCTGTAATTCACCAAAAAAGATGTCCTTTGGTATTCTACCATCATCCATCCTCCTAACGTGTCCTATCCATCTAAGTCTACGAAGACTGAGCATGGAATACACCGTCACACAACCTGATCTTTCCAATACTTCAGTATTTGTGATTTTGTCTTGCCACTTAATACCAAGTATTCTTCGCAGACACCGCATATGAAAGCTGTTTAAACGTTTCTCTTGGCGTGAGTAAGTTGTCCAGGTTTCACTACCATAAAGAAGAGTACTAAGGACACAGGCTTGGTAGACGAGGACTTTTGTTTTGGCAGTAAGCTTCCTGTTCTCCCAGACTCTTTTTGCTAACATGTTCATTGTTGTTGCTGCCTTGCCAATCCTGATGTTGATTTCCTGATCGAGGGATAATTTGCTATTTACCTCTGATCCTAGGTATGTAAAATGGTCTACTATCTCCAGTTCGGCGTCGTCAATAAAGATTGATGGTACACCATGTGCACCTTGTGACATAATCTGTGTCTTCTTTTTGTTAATTGTTAAACCAAATTCAGAACAAGCATTGGAGAATCCAGATAGTAGATGTTGTAATTCTTCCTCAGAGTGGGTCGTAATCGCAGCATCATCCGCAAAAAGCAACTCTCTGATTAGTACCCTGCTAATTTTGGTCTTGGCCTTCAATCTCTGAGCATTATAGAGGCCACCATCTGAGCGTGAGTGAATGTATATACTGTCATCCTGATCACGAAAGGCATATTTCAGTAGAAGTGAAAAGTATATCCCAAAGAGGGAGAGGCTCTGCAAGTATGGAAGCCTCCTTGGATGGCGGGGAATGCCCATGGCCTGCCCCTGCCTTCCCTTGAGGGCTGACCAGGATGTCTTTGGCTGTTCTATATGGGCCAGCTAGGATGGGAGATAACACCACAACAGTGAGAGTCAAACGTCCTAAGAAACCCCCGGGAAGGTTAACCCGGTCAACAAATGCCCGCAGAAGTCGGATGTGTCAGCCTAACGGCGCAAGAACGCAGCTCTGCTGTAAATAGGCACAACGCAATCACATCCGGAAAAAAAAATCCGGATGAACGCAGAAGAAGAAGATGACATCCACACAGCAAGCTTTCGCTTCAGACTTCCACATAGTGGATTCGCTAGCCAAGTGTTCCATTTCGTGTTGGTGAGACGACGTCCACTCAGCAAGCTTTTGCTTCGGACTTCCATGTAATGGATTCGCTAGCCAAGCGTTTTATTTCATGTTAATGAGATTTTTTTCCAACTTTGAATACGCTCACTCAATGAGTTTCTGTTACAGACTTACATCGTAACCATTGCATGCCCCTGGGGCACATTTTCTACCTTTCGTAACGATGCAGATGCTGTCGCATTAGCATCTTACCTCCCTGCAGCAGCAGGTGGGTAAGGCCAGGTCCTCACATCCGAGAGATATTGGCTTAGAGGAGTTCAGCCATATCCCTCAGTTGAGAGCAGTAGAACAAGTGTTTGGACCAAGCATGTAGCAGGCTCTGCATCTCACCTCCATTCAGCAGAGGGTGAGTAACGGCTGGGTCCTCACAACTGGGGGATATTGACTTTGAGGTTTTAAGCCATACCCCTTTGCTGAGAGCCATAGAATGAAAACAAAAACATCAAAAATATTAATAGAAGTAAGTGCTATGATAAAGAGATGAAATTAATACATAAGAGAGTTATATGACGGAGAAAGAGCAGAATTAACAGAAGAAAGTAATTTAGAAGGTCCAGCTTTACTAAAAGATGAAGTCATTAGTGCTATCAAACATATGAAGAAAGGGAACACAGCTGGGACAAATGGAATCATTACTGAAGAATTTGAAGTACCGGGAGAATTTGAGAAGAAATATTAAATAAAATGTATTATATTTACAAAAGTAAATATCAATGATCAATGAGAACACACATAAAATCTTAACACACCAAGTGACCAGTAAATACACAACTCTTGATTTTAACTTCTAACATTGTAATGGGATAACAGACGGGGAGGGTTCTTGTGTGCATGTTCGAGTGACATATGGTAATACACGGCTCAAAAATTATCATACACAAGACAAAAATATGATAAGCCCATAAATGATCTCTAAGTAGGTTCCAAATGTTGCTGTTATGTAGCCGGGGGCAGGGTTGAGGTGAGCGCCCAATCTTACATAAATACCCCAATGGCTCGTGCATTCATCACCTCTGCAGGAAACGTCCAACTCCTGGCCTTCTCATGACGGAAATGTGTTAACTAACAGGAAAAAGGGCAGCAGCAAGTCACTGGCACCGAGAAATAACCAGAAAGCTCTAGATGTGTATGCATGTACATGCATATGCAGACACGTGTTTACGTGTCTACACATCTAAACTCAAGTAAGGCCACAGTCTTCACTAGTAAAGGAAAGGTGCTGAAGATGGAGGCAGCCAGCCAGGAGGAGCACCGCAGAAATCAGGATGCCACACAGTTACACCATGAAATACGTCGACTACTGCTAAATGTTATGGTGCTCGCCCTGCTTCGGACCCCCAGGTATGTGCAGTGCTGGACCCTATGCCTCAAAAAGGTTCAACCACAACTACTGGAGGTCCTTCTCAAATGTCTTGTGGAGCCAGGGGACCTGAGAATAGAACGGCTGGCCATACTAAACAAAGACTTAAAATAATGCACTGGAATGCGGAGGGAGTCAGCAAAAAAAAAAAAATAGAACAAGAAAATGTAAGCGTATATTGCTTGCAAGAAACTCACCTCTACGAAAATATAGCCTTCACAATCAGAGGCTACCAGTGTTGTTACCAGTGATTAACAAGCGTCTGACCTACATACTTTCTACTGGAGATCATGGCACACTTCAACTACACCTGACCTGGCATTTCATTCACCAGACTTGGAATGGAACATTACACAAATTGTTGGGAAACAACTTGGTGGCAGTAACCATCCGTCAGTCTTTCTAACTGTAGAAAATGAGCTTGTAAGTGAAAGCAGCACCCTCTCGAGGTGGAACTACAAGAAAGCAGACTGGGAAATGTACAAGCATCACACCAGCATACTGGTTTGAAACTTTAACACTGAGAAAAACATAAATAAAGTAGTTGAAGAGTTTGGGAAATGCATACTAAAGGCAGCACGAGAAACTTTACCAAGAGGAGCCCAAAAACATTAAAACCCCTGCTGGAGTAGTGAACTGGAACAGTTGCATAATGATGTGGAAGTGTGTAGAAAGCAAGCAGAGGCCACACCCAGCCAAGAGCACCTAATAAATACCAGCACGCTAAAGCCAAATTTCAAAGAGCCAAGCTGCAGGCTAGATTGAAAAGCTGACAGGAGAAAACAAAGTCACTGAACTTTGAAAGAGATACAAGGAATTTGCGGAAGCTAATAAAATAACTTAACTTTGAGGCACAGGGAGAAACTCAAAAATTGCACTACATAAAGACAGAAACATCTTAACAGGAAAGCAAGCAGCTTGCTTTTGCAGATTTTGCTCAAGTTTGCAGACTTCTTTACAGAAGATAAAAATATTGAAATTACTCAAGAGAAACAACAAGAGATTTGAGAGAAATGGCAACATACAGGACAGAAGGAAATAGTACATGAGGTTCTGGAGGCACCTATCACAAACAGTGAACTGGAGCTAGCCATATCAAAACTGAAAATTAGAAAGCTGATGGTATCTTCAATGAAATGATCAGGAGCCTAGAAAATAACTAAATATGATAACAACTTGAAACCAGTTTATTTTTACACATACATTGTCCCTTTATTTCTCAACATAATTTCCACCAACATTGATGCACTTATCCCATCGTTTTATCAGTCCCACTAAACCAGATGCATAGAACTGTGTGCTCTGTTTTCTAAACAACTTTTTTCACTTCACATTCAACTTTGGCATCATTCGCGAAATGTCTCCCACCAAGGTGTGTTTTCAGTTGACCAAAAAGATGGAAATCGCTAGGGACTAAGTCGGGGCTGTAAGGTAGATGTTCCCGAATTTCCCACCTTAGTTGGTTAATTTTCTCCAGAAAACCGTGGTTTAGAAAACAGATCACGCAGTTCTGCAGCCGGTTTGGGAGGACTGATAAAACAATGGGATACGTGCATCAATGTTGGTGGAAATTATGTTGAGAAATAAAAGGACAATGTATGTATAAAAATATACTAGTTTCAAGTTGCTATGATATTAAGTTATTTTTCTACAGCCAATTGTGACTTTCTTATTGACTTACCCTCTTAGTTAGTCCGCTGAAACCATATCTTTAAAATATCTCTTATTTGAACACCACAGCTTAGTTACAAATGTCCCTTATAGTACACGGACGACCACTTGAAAGTCCATTGTTTTTTCACACAGGCCACTAATGTTGAATAGTTCATTAATCACTCCGATTACTAAAGTTATACAGTCCATCATAACACATGGGCTACTAAAGTTGAACCTTTCATGAATTCCAAAGGTGTAAAATTCATCACATAAATGTCCATTCTGAATATCCAGGGTATCTTTACAAAATATCTGGAGAATGTCCATAGGATCTGGACCTTAAAAATATCAACTCTGATATAATAAGTATTTCTTTGGATGGCACGGCAATCAGTAAAAAAAGAGATACCAGTGTCGTGGTTAGCTAGTTGTCACATGCTGAGGTCGCTGTGAAAATAGAGAAGTTAATGAGGCTGATAAAAATTCTTCTATATGAACATGTATACACAGAGCCAAAGTCTCCTCTGAACATTGAGATTATGAGAGATTGCTCAGAAAAGTATCATCTATAAAAGACTACAGGTGATATTCTAGAACAGCATCATGATAGTTCTTGTCCAAACATAACCACACATGGAAACTCTGAATGACTCGAGGAAGTGAAGCTCATCTCTCATATAGCGCATGAATGGAACAAGAAAAAGTTGCAACCACATCTCCCTGAGTCGAAGACATTATTACCTATTATTATTATTACTTTATATCTTCATTTTTTTTTAAAAGAACAGTATGGATGTATTGAAGGAAAAGTTACAATTAATTCATAAACTTGTGCTTTATAGATTATACCAAGGCATTTGATAAAGTGGTGAAATGATCAAAATGTTGGAAGATATTAATAGAGATGGGGAAGATCTTAGAATAATAAAATGTATTTACTGGAAACAAGCAGTAGCAATTAAAATTGGAAGTAAAGATGGAATTTGTGAGCAGATGCAGTTATGAGTAAGACAAGGAGGTGTTTTGTCACCAGATCTAATCTCTTTTTTTTCTATAGCAAAGTAGTAATAATAAGTCACTACTATTGAATGTCAGAAAGAGAGTCCTGAAATGTTATATAGAACCTATCTTAATGTATGGCAGTGAATCATGAAACATGAATAAACAAATTTAGAACAGCTTAGAAGCAGCAGAGATATGGATGCTGGGATGAATGTTGTGAATATGTTGGACCTCAAGAGTAACCAACAATAATTGCCTGGTAAAGGTTAATGCCACTAGAACATTATATACAACTATAAGAAGGAGACAAACATTCTGTGGTCGTGTAGTGAGAAGAGGGACATTGGAAAACACTGTGATGATTGCATGCTGGATGGACTGAGACAGTGGCATGCTGGATGGACTGAGACAGTGGCATGCTGGATGGACTGAGACAGTGGCATGCTGGATGGACTGAGACAGTGGCATGCTGGATGGACTGAGACAGCATGCTGGATGGACTGAGACAGTAGCATGCTGGATGGACTGAGACAGTGGCATGCTGGATGGACTGAGACAGTAGCATGCTGGATGGACTGAGACAGTGGCATGCTGGATGGACTGAGACAGTGGTATGCTGGGATATCATCAGCAGATTTGATTCTCAGCACCAGGGACTGAGATCTATGGAGAGATATGGATGATTATGCCAGCCGGCAAGGCACATGATCATGATGAATGTACGAGTCTAGTCAGTGAGCATTAGCCAATGTACAGAGGTTTCATAACCTTGTCTTCAAACAGTTTAGTCTAAATAACTGGTGTTTCTGCTAACCTAATGGAAGAGTGAATACCCCATGGAGTTAGTGTATTGTAGCATATGTGTGGACCAAGAACGAGTTACAATGAGGAACAATAACATTGAGCTGCATTGAAACATACAAAATTTGAGTTACAATGAGGAAGTTATATTTTTAGACTTCCCACTTAACCCTTTGCAGGGCAGAGGTTTTTCCTATTTCTAATTCTACATGGGCAAGATTTTTTAGGGTTTTAGTCAGATTTTGGGTTTTGGGTAATGTTAGTTAAAAAAATCATATCTGAGGTGTTAGTGGACAGATTTTAGTAAACGAAAGAGAAAAATGAAGGGAGATGTATGCAGATTTATAATTGTACTCACATGTCATATGAATAACCCAATCTTGGGTGTATTCCACACATGAACACAAATGTTTACAAAATACAACATATTTTTTGTTATTGTCAGTCATATATACACTCTGTACAAACACTGCCAACAGCTCACTGGTCTCCAAGATGCTGGGGAAAACAAGTGTCCTTACAGTAGTTCACTTGGCACACATCACAGCCATATGAACTTTCAATGGCTCGTCCTGCAGGGGTACATTTGGCGTGACTGCACGCCACGCAGGCTTTCTTCCTGCCCTCAAACCTCATGAGCTTGTGATTGTGGACACTTTCTGGGGCTACTGCTTGGCCTTTTCTCTTTGATGCAACCTTTTTCCTGCTGGAGAATTCTGCGATGAGTTGTTCAGATAAATCCAGACGGGAGTAGCGTCTGCTGGGCTTTGCTGCGGTCTGCTTGAACAGTATTAAAGCATTGTTTATACATGAATAAGAGACAAAACTGAGGTGTTGGTGCCAGTATTTTTTGCACTTCTTCAATGTAGAGTAGTACCCCCTCATTTGATCTGCCTTGTCCACCCCTCCCATGCATTGGTTGTAGAGTTTGATGACAGCAGGGTAGGGTACAAGCTTTCTGGTACGAGTGTGCCGGTCCCATCGCTCAACGTCCAATGTGTGCGAGGTATTGCTGGAGAGCATGAAGACATCCCTTTTATCATGCCACACAGTAGCAAGCAGATCCTCTTTCTGGAAGACTTGATGGTCCCCTTCCTTCATTTTTTCTTTTCTCTGAATGTCAGAGGCAGATCTTTCCGGTTCTTTCTTACAGTTGCTGCCGCATACATTTTCTCTTGGAGAAGGTCAGTAAGAAGCCCAACTGACGAAAAAAAAGTTATCAAAATAGAGGTGATGATACTTTCCCAAATAGAGGGCAGCAAGCTGCATCAATACATCATGGCCCAGTCCATGCTGAGTGCCACCATCTATTTTGACACTGTAGAGAGAAAACTGGAGGAGGCAGCCAGTTGATGACCCACAAGCACACATACTTTCATTCCCCATCTTGTTGGCTTGGCTGGTAGATATTGTTTCAGTGTGTTCCTGACTTTGAATGGCACCATTGCCTCGTCGATGGCAATTTCTTTCTTAGGTTTGTAACTTTGTAAGAATGACCTATTAGCCATGTCGATGAGAGGCCAAATTTTGTGGAGGCGGTCATTGCTGTCAGCTGTGTTGTTATCAACCACATGTAGGTTCTGCTCCAGCTTCTTGAATCTCGTGAGGGGCATCACATTTTTCACACCTGGCACTCCCAACCTCTCATCCGTCGACCAGTACATTTCCACATGAGGAAGACTGTGGATCCTCGTTAGAATGAGCAGACCAAAATAGGCCTGCATGTTGGTTGCGTTTGTTGGAACCCAGCCTCAACCTTTTATCTGTTCGATCTTTTGTCTAGCATACTCATTTGTTTGATCGGCACTCATTTGTTTGATCGGCACTCATTTGTTTGATTGGCACTCATTTGTTTGATTGGCACTCATTTGTTTGATTGGCACTCATTTGTTTGATCGGCACTCATTTGTTTGATTGGCACTCATTTGTTTGATTGGCACTCATTTGAAAAGTTTGTTCCTCGAAGAGTTGAAGAAAGAAGGCATGCTGAGAATGATCATCAGTTGTTATGTTGACAGTTTTTTTCAGTAAATTTTTCGACTTTCAGTGTTGTTGCTTTGTTGCTCCAAGCGTTTGTGTCACAAATCGGCCCCACCCTACTTTCTTCGGCCACATTTTCAGAATCAGATTCACTTTCTTCAAAGTCTGAAAGATCTGAAGTGTGCACGCTGCACACGCTGATATCACTGAGATCCAGCTGCAATTCATCGTCAATTTTGTGCACTTTAATGTCACTTAAATTGAACCCAGCGAAATTACCACTATTGCTTGAAGAACTGAGGAAATCCATTTTGAATAATAATGCATAAACACCCCGAAAACTATTGACAAATCCAATCAAATTAAAAGAAAACACTTGCAAATGTCGCTTATGCTTTCACGTTATTAGCAAGACTGGTAGAAAGAAACAGGAAGTCTCGGAAAAATGTGAGATTGTATTTTTAAAATGCTTAGTATTCAAGGACTTTTTCAGACGTTTTGTCCATCCACTGGTAAAGCTGCTTTCGGTCGCTACACCCGGTAAAGGAAGTTATGTTTCTTAGACATGCAACCACACATTCATTATTTTTAATTGACATTCTATTTGATGTTTTTGTTTTCTGGAGTGCCACCTTAGGTAGTTTTCTTTAATATGTCACCTCAAGTTGTACAATAAATGTTAGCTTCAAGCAGGAGATTAATACTCTTGATTGGGGCTACAATGAAATATCAATATTGCTTGTTGTTATAAATTGTTTAGAGGTAACAGAATGTAAAATAGACTTCATAAGTGAAAAATATCAGTAATGAATTAAACGTGCAGTACCTGTTCATCTGTTAATTCACACTTACACAGTCAATACACCTCTCTTAGATCATACTCCAGCTTACATCATACATCAGCTTAGATCAAACATCAGCTTAAATCATCATGAACTTAGATCATACATCGGTTTAGATCATACTGAACTTAGATCATACATCAGTCTAGATCACACATCAGCCTAGACTATACCTGAACTAAGATCATACATCAGCTGAGATCATACCTGAACTTAGAACATTCATCAGCTGAGATCATACCTGAACTTAGAACATTCATCAGCTGAGATCACAAAACTTTGAAAATACATAAGTTTATATCATCATGAACCTATATCATACATCAGCCTATATTGTCCCTAAACCTAGATCATACATCAGCTGAGATTATACTTGAACTTAGATCATACATTATGAACTTAGATCATACAGCAGGTATGATCTAAGAATATGTATAATCTAGGCTGATGTATGATCTAAGATATTGATGGTATAAGCTGATGTATGATCTAAGTTAATGTTTGATCTAGGCTGATGGAGGATCTAAGTTCAGGTATGATCTCAGCTGATGTAGGATCTTAGTTAGTCTCTTAGCTAAGATTATACTTGAACTTAGATCATACATTATTAACTTAGATCATACAGCAGGTATGATCTAAGAATATGTATGATCTAGGCTGATGTATGATCTAAGATATTGATGGTATAAGATGATGTATGATCTAAGTTAATGTTTGATCTAGGCTGATGGATGATATGAGTTGAGGTGTGATCTGAGTTTATGATGATATAGCTGATGTATGATCTAACTTAGATACATAAGCCTAGATCACACATCAGCATGGATCACACATCAGCTTAGATTATACATCAGCTTATATCATCATTAACTTAGATCTTGCATCAGCTAAGAACATACATCATTTGAGATCATACATTAGCCTGAATCATACATCAGCTTAGATCATGCATCAGCTTAGGTCATGCATCAGCTGAGATCATACATCAGCTGGGATCATATGTCAGCCTAGATCATAGATCAACTTTTATCATCATGAACTTAGGTCATACATCAGCTTAGATCATACATCAGCTTAGATCATACATCAGCTTAGATCATAGTTAGTTAGTCGAGGTTCCAACTTCATGGCAACGGGTCATCCCCATTATGCTCCGTTCCTGTGCCAGTGAATATCACACAAAATGCTCCCCACTGTCCAATGTGAAAAGTGGAATAGGCAGGAGTCTCGACAATCCAACAGCCCGCACAGGTACACTGGTGCATAATGCCAACACAGAATTAATCCACGAAAACCACAGTTCATTGTCGATGGACTTGGCAGTCACCAGAAAGACCTGATTGACCCGCGTTTTCTCACATGGCTCGGTCTTTTACCACAGGGTGACCCAGTCTTTTACCCAGGGTGACCGGCTGAAAGTGTCCCATGAAGCACGAACTTCACAACTTCAGCGCCGACTCCCGGAAGTCTCCTGAAAAATGCACTCGTGAACCGAAAAGCAATTCTGTCAATTCAGCAACAGCCAGTAGCCATTGTTCCGAACATGCAGGTCACTGTACAGTCTGTACAGGACAGATGTAAAAGCATTCCCTGTGAATTTCACAGCTCACAGTGTTGCCCACGCACTCACTCAGTAGCAGGGCGATGGAACCATGCACTACCAGTCCAACATGAGGAAAATGCGATTGCAAACCGTAGCTGCAAGCATAAACACGCCACAGGCCTTAACGGCTCAACGCCTAACCACCATGTTGACGACCGGAAGTCCAGCTTAGATCATACATCAGCTTACATCATTATGCACATAGATCATACATCAGTGTAGATCATCCATCAGGTTATATCAACATGAACTTAAACCATCATAAACTTAGTTCATACATCAAATTAGATTATACCTGAACTTAGATCATACATCAGCCTAGATCATACATCAGCTTAGATCATACATCAGCTTATATCATCATGAACTAAGATCATACATCACCTAACAACATATATCAGCTTGTTATACATCAGCCTAGATCATACTTGAACTTAGATAATACATCAGCTTATGTCATCATGAACTTACATCATACGTCAGATTAGATCATATATCAGCATAGATCATACATGAGCACATTAATCATTCTTCTTCTCCGTCTTTTGTTCACTTGAAATTGATTGTCTGTAGCTGCATTGGTGTGCCTGCTTGATTGTACATCTGTTGATAGTCAATACCTGGTATGTTCATGAGACTATTACTTATGTACTTTGGTGTGTTTCAGAAATACACTCTTGGTCTCCGCGGATTCCTTACCACTCCATTCAAGAGCATTCACAAAAGTGGACATATGACAGCATAGATATGAAGGTTGTGAAACAAGAACTATCAGATGTTCTGTGTGAGGACAAGAGTCACAGCTTCAGTAAAATTTTAGACATAGCTGAGGGTAGCATCATTCAAGAAATGGCAGGGAACAGCAACTCGGAAGCAAGAATGGTTGAGATCAGTTGTAAGGCATCAGTAAAACATGACAGTTGTTGTCAGATGTAAGAAAATATGTCTTTGATTGATACAAACAATAAACTATCTCTGGCTATTGAGAATTGTCAGCAGCAAAATAATGAAACACAAGAAAAACATGCACAGAGCTTTCCAAAGTCTCTTGATGACATTTTTTATTATGTTAATTATATCTCTCAAAGAACTCACACAGGAGACATGTCTGATGTTTCTAGTCCAAATGTTTGTGTAAACAGATATAAGAGAACACATAGTGAAGGGATACCAAACAAATGTAATGAAGGGGGTAGTCTTTTGTTTCAAGATGTCCATCTAGAGTGCCAAAAGAATATGAATCACAAGAGAATACATACAGGAGAGAAACCTTACAAGTGTGATGATTGTGGTGCTTCTTTTACTCAAGTTAGCAATGTTATGTACCACCTGAGAACACATACAGGAGAGAAACCTTACAAGTGTGATGATTGTGGTGCTTCTTTTACTCAAGTTAGCAATGTTATGTACCACCTGAGAACACATACAGGAGAGAGACCCTACAAGTGTGATGACTGTGGTGCTTCTTTTACTGTAGCTTGCAGTCTGAAGGCTCACAAGAGAATACATGCAGGAGATAAACCTTACAAGTGTGATGCATGTGATGCTTCTTTTACTCAAGCAGGCAATCTGAAGAAACATAAGAGAATGCATACAGGAGATAAAACTTTCAAGTGTGATGTTTGTGGTGTTTCTTTTACTAAAGCTGGCAATCTGAAGAAACATAAGAGAATGCATACAGGAGAGAAACCTTACAAGTGTGATGTTTGTGGTGCTTCTTTTACTCAAGCTGGCAGTCTGAAGAAACATAAGAGAATGCATACAGGAGAGAAACCTTACAAGTGTGATGTTTGTGGTGCTTCTTTGACTGAAGCTGGCAGTCTGAAGAAACATAAGAGAATGCATACAGGAGAGAAACCTTACAAGTGTGATCTTTGTGGTGCTTCGTTTGCTAAATCTGGCAATCTGAAGAGACATAAGAGAATGCATACAGGAGAGAAACCTTACAAGTGTGATGACTGTGGTGCTTCTTTTACTCAAGCTGGCCATCTGAAGGAACATAAGAGAACACATACAGGAGAAAAACCTTACAAGTGTGATGACTGTGGTGCTTCTTTTACTGTAGCTCGCAATCTGAAGGCTCACAAGAGAATACATGCAGGAGATAAACCTTACAAGTGTGATGCATGTGATGCTTCTTTTACTCAAGCAGGCAATCTGAAGAAACATAAGAGAATGCATACAGGAGATAAAACTTTCAAGTGTGATGTTTGTGGTGTTTCTTTTACTAAAGCTGGCAATCTGAAGAAACATAAGAGAATGCATACAGGAGAGAAACCTTACAAGTGTGATGTTTGTGGTGCTTCTTTTACTCAAGCTGGCAGTCTGAAGAAACATAAGAGAATGCATACAGGAGAGAAACCTTACAAGTGTGATGTTTGTGGTGCTTCTTTGACTGAAGCTGGCAGTCTGAAGAAACATAAGAGAATGCATACAGGAGAGAAACCTTACAAGTGTGATCTTTGTGGTGCTTCGTTTGCTAAATCTGGCAATCTGAAGAGACATAAGAGAATGCATACAGGAGAGAAACCTTACAAGTGTGATGTTTGTGGTGCTTCTTTTGCTGAAGCTGGCAATCTGAAGAAACATAAGAGAACACATACAGGAGAGAAACCTTACAAGTGTGATGTTTGTGGTGTTTCTTTTACTGTAGCTCGCTATCTGAAGGCTCACAAGAGAACACATACAGGAGAGAGACCTTACAAGTGTGATGTTTGTGATGCTTCTTTTACTCAAGCTGGCAATCTGAAGACTCACAAGAGAATGCATACAGGAGATAAACCTTACAAGTGTGATGTTTGTGGTGTTTCTTTTACTGTAGCTCGCTATCTGAAGGCTCACAAGAGAACACATACAGGAGAGAGACCTTACAAGTGTGATGACTGTGGTGCTTCTTTTACTCACTCTGGTAGTGTTATGCACCACCTGAGAACACATACAGGAGAGAAACCTTACAAGTGTGATGTTTGTGATGCTTCTTTTACTCAAGCTGGCAATCTGAAGACTCACAAGAGAATGCATACAGGAGATAAACCTTACAAGTGTGATGTTTGTGGTGCTTCTTTTACTCAGGCTGGCAGTCTGATGGAACATAAGAGAACACATACAGGAGAGAGACCTTACAAGTGTGATGACTGTGGTGCTTCTTTTACTCACTCTGGTAGTGTTATGCACCACCTGAGAACACATACAGGAGAAAAACCTTACAAGTGTGATGACTGTGGTGCTTCTTTTACTGTAGCTTGCAGTCTGAAGAAACATAAGAGAATGCATACAGGAGATAAAGCTTTCAAGTGTGATGCATGTGGTGCTTCTTTTACTCACTCTGGCAGTCTGAAAAAACATACAAAACGGCAGCATCTTCATGTGCCTTGCCAACTACCATAGGTGTTCATGTATTTCCTCAGATCTCAGTCCTTGTTCAGGATCAACTCTGCTGATATTTCTCAATGTCACCATAAGTCCAGTTGGCATAATGTCTCTTGGTCTGCCAATATGTCTTTTTCCACTGATCTTTCCTGTCATCACAATGCTTTCCCACACTTCTCTTCTCATCACAGTATTAAAGTGTGCTATTGTCTCTTTCTGATAGTTGTATATAATGTTCTACTTTTATTAGCCTCTTCCAGGCAATCATTGTTAAGTTAATCTGGCAATCTAAGCTATCCACAATACGCATCTCAGGAATCCCGTATTTGATGCTTCCAACAAAATGGAAGACATTTTATTGAACCCAACCAAATTTTACTTAGATCCTAAAGCCAGCAACCCTTGGGAGTTGGATGCAAAAGTGAGGAAAGAAATTCAAGACCAGATAGCTGATCTAATGAAACAAATCAACAAACTCCTGACAGAAGCCAACCAATGAAAACCAAGAACAAGACACCTGCAGCAACACAAGACTTCTGGAAGAAATGAAAGAAATCCAGCGCAGCATCCAGCAAGAGGTGAAATGCATGGCTTAGATAAAGAAAGAACATGAAGACATACTACAAGCGATTCACACAGAAAGAGAACAACTAAAAATCTACAGGAAGCTAATCCAAAACTCTAGCCAATAGTGACACCAAAGACAACTGAGAAACTTCACTCTGAAGCCAATGCCAAAATTCCACAGAGAAACCTTAAGCTGAAACCATGAACCCATTCACAGTGACCAATAAATTCAAGTGTAAACCAGTTTTCACCCGGAAAGATGACAAAAGCCTAGAGATAAATTTATCAAAGATCATGAAGAGATACTTGAATGGAGCAAACTACCTGAAGAGATGGCAGTCAATCGGATGGCAGCACTGCTCGTTGTTCAGGCACAGAAAAACATCAAAACAGGAAACAAAGACAAATAAACCAAAGGATGAATCCTTTAAAGGACTACTGTCATTTACTGCCAATATAGTACCTTGCGGTGCATGGCTGAAGGGGTCTTGAGCCTGAGGATTTAAGGCTGCCTGGCTAGTGCAGTCGCCGTGAACTGTGGAGGCGAGAGTTTTCTTTTTCTAAGGACTACATCCACTCAAAACAGATGAGCTTGGAGCCAACACTGAGAAACGGAAAAGCAGGAAGAAGCAGACACAAAGGAAAACCCACTTGCCAAAACCCAGCTGACGTCACAGGCATAAACACTGCTGCACCAAAAATTCAGCAGAACCACACAGAGATAAAATCATCTAAATCCAGACCATGAACCACCAAAATTATAACCAAAGCTGCTAAAATTTGGTTGAACGAGGTGGAAAGTTTTCTTTAATATACTGGATTGGATCGGCCTACTGACCTTCACATTCAAGAAATATTGTGCACAACTAATATTAAATTCATTTTTCTTTTTTAAAAATGGTACTGCTAAATTCACAAGATTGGCCAGGAGGAGTCCTCTAGGTCCCATTCTAGCAGACGTCTTTATGGTACACACGGAAAAACAAAGAGCCTCAAATATTAAGGACCTAGTTCTATACTGTTGGTATGTGGATGATATATTGTTCATCCCAGAAACCAGACGACAGACTGAATCATTCCACTCCAGCATGAACCAAACCCACAAGAACATTTCTTTGTCTGTTAACCATGAACATAATGACACCTTATCATTCTTAGAAATATTAATTCAACATTGACAAGGTGGCACCATCCAAAGATCTCTCTAGTGGCAGGGAACATAGACTGGCAAAAACCTGAATGTAAATAGCTGTGCACCTATACAGTATAAGAGTGGAATGGTAGTAACCTGTTTAATCAAGCTAGAATAATTTGCTACAATGACACACTAAAATAAGACTGGAAACGCTTAACCATAAGCTGCAATCTAATGTATATTCAGCTGACTTCGAACATCATTACTAGCTACACAAACCTACTCCCACTGTCAAGGTCTCACATCCAAGGTTGCGACGCGTTGTCTGTACCAACGCCAGACAACATAACAACACGCAACCCTGAGTAATGTTAAACACTGCAGAGAGAACGCGGCGTCGTTACCGACGCCCGGATAGGTAGCCACGCACAGCAATTGAGTTCACCCTGTGAACCGTACAGGGGACACCAGCTGACGTGTGCGTGTAAGCGTGTAGGATGCCAGAACTGGCAGACGGGCTTAGGTTGTTGAACGGACAGGTCGCGAGTTGTGTTTGAATCTGCCTTGAGAGCTAGCCTGTACGACAGTGGAAGACTGAGTCGAATGCTTGAATAGTTTGACTTGTAAGTGAGATGTTTATTGCTTGCATGTATTATTATGTATTGTAGTGATCTTGTTCATGTTGAAATGATTGCTATAGATTGTCAGTGCGCGATGTTTGTGCGATAATTAATGCAGCGCGTCAATAAAGCGTGTGAATAATACTTTCGGATATTCACTTTGTGTGATTTGATAGTTTGATATTACTTCACACTTGCCAGAAAACGAGCTACTTGTCTTGTGTTATGCAAGACTCTGACAAGTGCTAATGTGGAGGCTTTCGTCCGGGTTTTGAATCAAATGCGAACGTATAAATTTTTTTGTCCGAGTTTGAAGCGAATGTGAACATGCCGATAGAAGTGCGCAAGTCATAGATTAAGGTAAAGTAACGAATTAATAGAGTTGATTTAATTAAATTATAAGTGTGAAGATATTATTTGAAGCCAACCGAGGCGTCTTCAGACTTAGCACTAAATTCAACAAATTTTGTACCTAAAATCCAAAATGGCGGCCGTGCCCTTGAATGTCATTGAGTAGAGGTAGTGTGAGCGTGAAATTTGTTGATTGTGGTAACGACTAACAATAATACTTGACAGCATACAAACCTTTACAGACTTCAGTGACATTACACACACCATACATTTACAAACGTTCTAATTTCGTTTAGTTTAAAAAGTGCAGGTTTTTTGGGTCAACTTTACCTGAGTCTGGTGAACTTCAAAAATTTTTTGTGTGTCAACCCGAAAGACGTTCCAGTGTGATTTCGAGCACCACTGAATAGCACATTACCCAAGGATTACTTGAGTATACAATTTTTTTTTGGCATCTCTCGTTATACTTTCGTTAGTCTGGCTTTAGACATTAACTGTGCTATAAATATTTGTAACTTACTAACATCATAAGTAAGTTTGTTTATATTTATTCCATCATACCTATTGTTCATCATGTCTTCTTTAAACGATTTCATTGAAATGGGTTTAAAATTGAATATGTCTGGTGAGGGATTGAGAACATGGAGTGAAAGTAAATATGCAGAATATCTTTTGAAACAAGAGCAGATTATTGAGCGGAATGAGAGAGCGGCCGAAAGGGCGTCAAAAGCACAATCAGAAGCTGCTCTAAAGGAATCAGAAGCTGCTTTAAAGCTTCAACAAGCACAATCAGAAGCTGCTCTAAAGCTTCAACAAGCACAATCAGAAGCTGCTCTGAAAAGTAAAGAGGCAGACTCAGAAGCTGCTTTAAAGCTTCAACAAGCACAATCAGAAGCTGCAGTGAGGCAAGCTGAGATCTTAGCCCAAAGTAAGAAAGAAGAGCAAGAAACACAAATGAAAATTAAACAACTTAAAGCTGAATCTTCTAAAGACAAAGTTAATAGAGAAACAGACAAAGATCAACCTCATAAAAAGTACCAAGGTCTGATCAGAAGTTACAACACAGGTGATTGCATAGCAGCATTCACCCAAAATTTTGAATTTGTTATGGATCATTACAAAATCCCAAAACCTGAATGGGGGATAGTATATGTAAGAAGTCTTTTTTGGGGAACCTCTTAAAGTCATAGAGTCGATCCCAAATGACCTGAAAGAAGATTATCTTTACATAAAAGCAAAAATTATGTCACATTTTTTGCTAGATGAATCAGGTTATAGAGAACAGTTTAGGAAGTTGTCTCCTAAGCCAACACACACGTTCTCTGATTACATCTCAGAAATTCAAAATATTTTTTCTAAATGGCTGTCAGCAGCTAAAGTAAATGGAAGTTATGACAAATTTGTTGACCTTATGTTGAGAGATAAGATTATTGCATCTCTCCCAGCCCCCTTTTCTAAATTTTTGTTGGAATGTCAGTGTGAAAGTGTTCAACAGATTGAAAGTCGTGGCTCTGGTTATTTTGCAGCCAATAAGCATTGTTTCTCTAGTAGTCTGACCAGCACAGACTTTGTAGCAGCAGCTACATATGGCAAATATCAGGCAGGGTCAAATAGCAAACAAAGACCTTATAGGCAAACTGCAGAGAAATTATATCAGTGTAAATATTGCAACTATGCACACAATGAGCATGATATGTGTGACCAACATCCTGGGTACACTGCTTACTTGCATAATTACATTTCTAAGCAAGAGAAAGAGAGGAAGAACTACAAAAAACTTACAAAATGTTACCTTTGTAAGGCTTTTAGTCACTGGCGTAAGGATTGTAAAGCCAAGTCAATGACCAAAAAGGCTAATGCAGCCATGTTTGACATTTCTTCGTCAGAAGATGAAAGTGTACAAGATCACCCAGTAAACTCGGCACATTCCATTGAAGTATTCCATCAGGAAAAATGTACCATTTGTGATCAATTTCATGAGGATGGCGTGTTAACATGCGGCCATTCTATACCTATTACCAGTGAGGAGGCCAATTCTGTAGTAAACTCCAAAGGTAAACTGAACATCCACCAGGGGTATGTTAATGGTAGAGCTGCCACAGTTTTACATGATAGCGGAAGTACTCTCATTGGTGTAAAGAGAGATTATATTTTACCAACACAATATAGTGGTAAATATGTCACATGCAGGACATTCTCAGGGAACATAGAGAAATATCCACTTGCATGGACATATATAACTACACCATTCCTTACAGGAAAGGTTAAATGCGCAGCATTAACCAATCCTTGCTGTGATATTATCATTGGAAACCTTCCTGAAGTGAATGACATACCATATGACATCAATACATCATCTGTCAGTTGTAATAGTGATACTACCACTTCACCTTCATCACCAATTACCATTCATGATGTAATACCACCTGTAATTGAATGTACAAATACCAACCTGGCTATGCCAGAACATACATGTAATTGTGTGAATGTAACATCAATGTGTGATGAGAATGATCGTTGTAATGTAGTAAACGCAGTAACTCGATCTACTGCACAGATGCAAGATCGAATCGATCAAACAGAGGCTTTACAACGAGTAAGTCCTGTTGTAACATCTCCTGAGACAACTAGGGAGACGTTTATAACATCTCAGAAAGCCGATCGATCTCTGGAAAAGTATTTTAAACTTATAGGCCAAAAGCCAAGAGTAGCAAAGAATGCTCAATGGTACTTTGCTCTCAAGAACGGAATTCTAACACGGTACTACACCAAAGGTTCCAGCACTATAGAACAAACAGTGCTACCGTTAGAAAACCGCAAGCAAGCATTGAATATAGCTCATGACATACCCTTTGCAGGACACATGGCTTATGCTAAAACTAGAGCAAGGTTACTTACTCAATTTTATTGGCCAAAGTTTTGCAACGATACCAAACAGTATTGCAGATCGTGTGACATCTGTCAAAAGCTTGTCAAAAAGGGTAAACACCCACAAGCTGAATTGCAAGTTACTGATTTGGCTAGTAGACCGTTTGAAAAGATCTCGGTCAATATAGTTGGTCCTCTGAACCATATAACATCTAAAGGTAATAGATACATTGTAACACTCATTGATCTATGTACTCGTTGGCCAGAAGCGATTCCAATGAAGAACATAACTTCCAACGACATCATGGAAGTGTTCTTTCATATTTTTGCAAGGGTAGGATTCCCTGAGACCATCCTTTCAGATCGGGGTAGCCAGTTTATTTCCTCGGCTACACAAGCCTTTACCAAAATGTTGGGTGTTAAACAATGCTTCAACAGTCCATATCACCCACATTCGACCGGTATAGTAGAAAAGATTAATGGCGATATGAAACATATGCTCTCTAAGGTAACCCAAGAACATCCTAAAGATTGGGATACTTATCTGCCTGCCATTTTGTTTGCATATAGGGAAGTGCCCCATTCCAGCACTGGGTTCTCACCATTCGAAATGTTATATGGTGCACAACCACGCGGCCCATTATCTCTGTATGAATCTGTGTTGACTGGAAGTACAACTGTGTCTATACCCATTTCACCATATGAACATGTAACATCATTGCGTGATAGAATTATGAAATCATGTATATTAGCCAAAGAAGCTCTCCAAAAATCAGGAGCTATTTACCGACAATATGCTAACAGAGGAAATAGAACTATTACACTGACGCCAGGACAGGACGTTCTTCTTCTTTTGCCAAGTGATAGACATCTCCTAACTGACTCATGGCAAGGACCGTTCAAAGTGCTACGACAAATTTCGACGGTAGATTACGAGATTGCAGTTAGGGACAAACATAAGATTTTTCATATTAACATGCTCAAACCATATCACCACAGGCAAGACGAACAAGTAGAGACTGCAGCAAGCACCTCCATAGTGGACCAGACGGACGACAACGACACTGACGAGATACCGACACCAGTTCTTGACACGACGACCAACTTACAAGACATTAAGGTAAATCCTAAACTGACTCAGACACAAACTGACAGTTGCAGACAACTGATACAAGACTACAGGACGATCTTTTCTGACAGCCCAGGACAGACAGATTTAGTGCAACACCAAATCATCTTAACATCTGATGTTCCTATTAAGTGTAGACCATATTCCATCCCTATACACTATAAAGAAAAACTTCATCAAGAAATCATTGATTTAGAAACAAATCATATCATTCGACGTTCACAATCTCATTTCTGTTCACCAATAGTTTTGGTACGCAAAAAGAACAACACTATTAGACTTTGTGTGGACTATCGTAAACTCAACAGTATTACACAGTTGGATTTAGAACCAATGAGCAAATGTGAAGACATCTTGACTGAACTATCTGACTCACGTTATTTTACTAAACTTGACATGACAAAAGGCTACTGGCAGATAGCTTTACATCCTGATAGTATACATCTGACTGCATTTGCCACACCTTGGGGTTTATACGAATGGTGTAAACTACCTTTCGGATTAGTCAATGCACCAGCTACCTTCGTCAGAATGACAAGAATTCTTTTGACAGACATTGCTAACATCATTTGGTACATGGACGACATTTGCATACACACAAAGGACATGACAGAGCACATAACAGCACTACAGCAGACATTTGACAGAATTAGACATCATGGACTGACTGTAAAACCTTCCAAAGTTGATATAGCCTTTCAGGAAATTTCATTTTTGGGCTATAAGATCTCAAATGGCTTTATATCAACTGACGATAACATCATGTCCAGAATTTTGAAATTGTCGCTTCCGACAACTAAGAAACAGTTGCGAAGTGTGTTAGGTCTGTTAAACTAGTATAGACAGTTTATTCCTCATTTTGCTGAATTGACCAAATGTTTCACTGATCTACTAACAAATAAACACCCCAATGTGATTGTAAACAGTGAATGTTTAAGGCCAGCATTTACGAAAATTCTTTCTTATTTTTCTAAATCACCTATTTTAAAATTGCCAAATTTGAATATTACTTTTAGATTAAGATGTGATGCGAGCTCCGTAGCCATTGGAGGTGTGCTTCTCCAAGAACATGACCAAATCTTGTACCCAGTATACTACGTCTCTCGAAAACTGAACACCAGCGAACGAAAGTACAGTACACTGGAACTCGAGGCTCTTGCCATGGTATTTTCGGTACGTAAACTTTCTAGATTTTTGTTAGGCAAACATTTCATTATTGAAACAGATAATACTCCGCTGACAATTGTTACCAGAGGAACGCCTAGTAACAGCAGGGTGGCAAGATGGTCCCTTCTTCTGCAGGACTATAGCTATGAGGTTAACCACATAAAAGGTTCACAAAACTGTCTTGCAGACCTTTTGTCGAGATGTCCATACAACGAACCTAATACCCAGTCGACACCAGAGCACAGTGCAGAGGGTGTATAAAACTGCAACGTAGATAGTGCTCAATACCACAGCCAATTGTGACAATGTGTCAGTAATGCTGTGTACCCCATTGTGATGGGGAAGATTGTATCTCCAAATGTATATAATTTATGTACATATTGTGATTCTTATTATTATCATGCAAATGAATGCGTGTATAATTGTGAGATATGTGAAAGAATGAAATCAGTATTATGTAAACTAATGTGTTGTATAACTGTGAGATATGAGAAAGAATGTAATTATTATTGTAAATAAATATTATAACAACCAGACACTACGGAGAAGTGTCACGGGACAACACTACAGGATCAAAGAAGTTACCAAGCCACTAAAACGTGAGGTAATCCTAAAGTATCCAGACCGAGGTGCCCAAGACGTTTTAACAAGGTACGAAAGATGACTGCGACAGTACAATCCGAGCAGAAGGCGGAAGAGATGATCCAACAGCTGATAGTAACAACTACTACTCCGTTTATAGAAGATCCATCCAGAACGGACCAGCTTTGTTTGAATGACATCACAACACATGTAATAGTACAGCTGTATACTTCCGAGTTTTTGCATATTATTAAAAGTATATAAATGTATGACAATTGTATTAAAATGTGATTTAAAATATTCCCATATACGGAATTGTATATGTTGATTTGTATAGGATGTAATCTCAGCATCATAACTTGATTGCTTCTTTACAAACGTGACTTTTTGTGCACATTTGTCAATAAAGATCAAATTATGACACTAAGAAATGAGTTTGTAATTGTAATTTATGTCTTGTAAACGACGATAAATTATTGTTCCTAAATTTTCTGTATAATAACCAGGGCACATTATTCTAAATTGTTGGTGATATGTAAATATGTATTGTAACCATTAACATGTGTGCTTGATAAATAACATGTCAATGTAACATCGTTTAGATATGGACAGTATATTGCCAAAACTGTTGACCTTCATTAGAAACTCTAAATAGAGGTCTGATGGAGGAGTCATCTCAGAGGGAGATGCTCACAGCTTGACCTGATTATTTTAGTATTTTTGTTCTTGGTTGTGAGGTAGGGGCCAGTTTAGCCGATACCTACCGGACTAGCTGGGTCACAGCGAGGTAATGCCCATTAAATAGATTGTACTTGACTCTTGTACTTCATAGTGCAACATAAGTGGTGTATACATATTATTGACTATTCACCTGTATATATTTATTATAATTGTTAATGTATAATGTTCGACTTTGACATGTTTAATAACAACTAGATATAGATATTGTACATGAAAGGAAATCCTTTCATGAAAAAGGGGTGTGGAGAGTGTCAAGGTCTCACATCCAAGGTTGTGACGCGTTGTCTGTACCAACGCCAGACAACATAACAACACGCAACCCTGAGTAATGTTAAACACGGCAGAGAGAACGCGGCGTCGTTACCGACGCCCGGATAGGTAGCCACGCACAGCAATTGAGTTCACCCCGTGAACCGTGCAGGGGACACCAGCTGACGTGTGCGTGTAAGCGTGTAGGACGCCAGAACTGGCAGACGGGCTTAGGTTGTTGAACGGACAGGTCGCGAGTTGTGTTTGAATCTGCCTTGAGAGCTAGCCTGTACGACAGTGGAAGACTGAGTCGAATGCTTGAATAGTTTGACTTGTAAGTGAGATGTTTATTGCTTGCATGTATTATTATGTATTGTAGTGATCTTGTTCATGTTGAAATGATTGCTATAGATTGTCAGTGCGCGATGTTTGTGCGATAATTAATGCAGCGCGTCAATAAAGCGTGTGAATAATACTTTCGGATATTCACTTCGTGTGATTTGATAGTTTGATATTACTTCACACTTGCCAGAAAACGAGCTACTTGTCTTGTGTTATGCAAGACTCTGACACCACAGGTAGCAATGAGCAAATCAAGTAACCAAAATATACCAGTATGGGTGGAAAACAGATGTAATCAGTCTTTAGGAATCCCTGTGCAGTCGACAGGTCATAAAATGCTTAGCTTGCCAATATTGAGTCATTTGTTTAATAGCCATCGTACTGGTAAAAAAAAAAAGAAAACATCTTGTATATTGTATTTGATGAACAATAAATGATTGCTCACATATATCAAGCCATTAGTAATTTGACGGCTTCAGTCAGTTGTGTGCAAACAGAAAGACTTCATTTTAAATGTGCAATTACCATGGGGAAAACTGATGCTCCACATTCAAACAATATCAGTGACTATGTGTTTTAAGTATTTCAGCCCTGGTATAATTCATTTATTCACTTCATATGATATGTAACTCTGCAGTATGTACCTGATGAGATGCAGGGAAATATGCCAGGCAATAAATTGTACAACATATTGTTTGTGGCTTGTGTGTTTAAACTTTAGAAATATATTCATTTTGATTTCTGTTTACCTCAAACCTAAGCTCTAACATACTCCCACATTATAACTGTGTGCCTGAACAAATCCCCCATATCTCCCACATTATAAATGTGTGCCTGAACAAATCCCCCATATCTCCCACGTTATAACTGTGTGACTGAAAAATCCCCCATATCTCCCACATTATAACTGTGTGCCTGAACAAATCCCCCATATCTCCCACATTATAACTGTGTGACTGAACAAATCCCCCATATCTCCCACATAACTGTGTGCCTGAACAAATCCCCCATATCTCCCACATTATAACTGTGTGCCTGAACAAATCCCCCATATCTCCCACATTATAACTGTGTGCCTGAACAAATCCCCCATATCTCCCACATTATAACTGTGTGCCTGAACAAATCCCCCATATCTCCCACATTATAACTGTGTGCCTGAACAAATCCCCCATATCTCCCACATTATAACTGTGCCTGAACAAATCCCCCATATCTCCCACATTATAACTGTGCCTGAACAAATCCCCCATATCTCCCACATTATAACTGTGTGCCTGAACAAATCCCCCATATCTCCCACATTATAACTGTGTGCCTGAACAAATCCCCCATATCTCCCACATTATAACTGTGTGCCTGAACAAATCCCCCATATCTCCCACATTATAACTGTGTGCCTGAACAAATCCCCCATATCTCCCACATTATAACTGTGTGCCTGAACAAATCCCCCATATCTCCCACATTATAACTGTGTGCCTGAACAAATCCCCCATATCTCCCACATTATAACTGTGTGCCTGAACAAATCCCCCATATCTCCCACATTATAACTGTGCCTGAACAAATCCCCCATATCTCCCACATTATAACTGTGTGCCTGAACAAATCCCCCATATCTCCCACATTATAACTGTGTGCCTGAACAAATCCCCCATATCTCCCACATTATAACTGTGTGCCTGAACAAATCCCCCATATCTCCCACATTATAACTGTGTGCCTGAACAAATCCCCCATATCTCCCACATTATAACTGTGTGCCTGAACAAATCCCCCATATCTCCCACATTATAACTGTGTGCCTGAACAAATCCCCCATATCTCCCACATTATAACTGTGTGCCTGAACAAATCCCCCATATCTCCCACATTATAACTGTGTGCCTGAACAAATCCCCCATATCTCCCACATTATAACTGTGTGCCTGAACAAATCCCCCATATCTCCCACATTATAACTGTGTGCCTGAACAAATCCCCCATATCTCCCACATTATAACTGTGTGCCTGAACAAATCCCCCATATCTCCCACATTATAACTGTGTGCCTGAACAAATCCCCCATATCTCCCACATTATAACTGTGTGCCTGAACAAATCCCCCATATCTCCCACATTATAACTGTGTGCCTGAACAAATCCCCCATATCTCCCACATTATAACTGTGTGCCTGAACAAATCCCCCATATCTCCCACATTATAACTGTGTGCCTGAACAAATCCCCCATATCTCCCACATTATAACTGTGTGCCTGAACAAATCCCCCATATCTCCCACATTATAACTGTGTGCCTGAACAAATCCCCCATATCTCCCACATTATAACTGTGTGCCTGAACAAATCCCCCATATCTCCCACATTATAACTGTGTGCCTGAACAAATCCCCCATATCTCCCACATTATAACTGTGTGCCTGAACAAATCCCCCATATCTCCCACATTATAACTGTGTGCCTGAACAAATCCCCCATATCTCCCACATTATAACTGTGTGCCTGAACAAATCCCCCATATCTCCCACATTATAACTGTGTGCCTGAACAAATCCCCCATATCTCCCACATTATAACTGTGTGCCTGAACAAATCCCCCATATCTCCCACATTATAACTGTGTGCCTGAACAAATCCCCCATATCTCCCACATTATAACCGTGTGCCTGAACAAATCCCCCATATCTCCCACATTATAACCGTGTGCCTGAACAAATCCCCCATATCTCCCACATTATAACTGTGTGCCTGAACAAATCCCCCATATCTCCCACATTATAACTGTGTGCCTGAACAAATTCCCCATATCTCCCACATTATAACTGTGTGCCTGAACAAATTCCCCATATCTCCCACATTATAACTGTGTGCCTGAACAAATCCCCCATATCTCCCACATTATAACTGTGTGCCTGAACAAATCCCCCATATCTCCCACATTATAACTGTGTGCCTGAACAAATCCCCCATATCTCCCATGGAATGTCAATTGGTTTAAACATATGGGGCCAGCACCATATACCCAGTACAGCTCATGGTGTGAGAGCTGGTCCTTGACTTGACTTTCACGGATGTGATGTTTATGGTTGTTGTGTTCCTCTTGACTTGACTTTCACGGATGTGATGTTTATGGTTGTTGTGTTCCTCTTGACTTGACTTTCACGGATGTGATGTTTATGTTGTTGTGTTCCTCTTGACTTGACTTTCACGGATGTGATGTTTATGTTGTTGTGTTCCTCTTGACTTGACTTTCACGGATGTGATTTTTATGTTGTTGTGTTCCTCTTGACTTGACTTTCATGGATGTGATGTTTATGTTGTTGTGTTCCTCTTGACTTGACTTTCACGGATGTGATGTTAATGGTTGTTGTGTGCCTCTTGACTCAACACTCGTTAGTGTCTAATGATGGGGTATCACAGTGAACAGGCTATCACAGTGATCTTGACAGGAACAGCCACAAAATATGTGCCAAAATATCTCTGGTAGATATCTCAATGAAGGTGATGGTGGCCAACTATGTTTGCTTGGCCGGTCTAATAAGTTGATTTCATTGCACCGGGTTTAATCCCATATAGCTCAGTCTCTTTCCACAGCACGGAAAGTGTCACACAAAGCATGAACTCTGGTGCTGCAGCGATGACCCCCAGGTGTCTCTGAAAAATGAACTGAAGGACACGGCTCAGAATTGAATCCACAACCTTCGGAGCCCGAGGCAGATAATTTCACCATGTAGACTCCCGACCGGTCTTCCCTGCCCTAACAAACAGTGTAAACCATTTCTGTATAGTGTATATACTGCAAACTATGTATATACAATTGTGTAGGTGTGCCCATAATTTCAGCCTGTACATTTACAAATAATGATGACTATCACAACTGATTACAAGCCCACGCAATATAATATTGTCACACTAGTCTAAGTGAGGTGGTCAGGGTGAATGTAATGAAAATCAACAAGATGCACACACACACAACCCCCCCCCCCCCCCAACAAAAGGTGGTAGATCAAGTACAGTGATTTTAATAGTGTGGTTCCACCATTGTGAAGTGGTGCAGATAGATATTGACTCTGGAGATCTAGGGGAATCCCGGATATAGACAAGTGTCCACACTAAAAGTTTTGACTCTCTGAAGAGAACCAGGAATGGCTCTGAAACCCGCAAGTGAGAAACTAGACAAACATGGTTAAGTCCTACACTGATAATTGACACTGTTCTGTTAAGCTGAATTACTTTGTGTTGTTGTTTATTGTTTACCCCAGCGTTAAACTTACAGATACTCAATATAAATACACAAGCACAAAACTGGAACTTTATCTTTAGTGAAAGCTGCGACAACATTATCTAAATACCTTCTTGGTAGGAAATCCTTGTGCTAGCAGACAAAATACTACCCAAATTCTTTAAGGAAGGTTATCCTAAAAATTCAAGAATCCACAGATGATCTCTCCTTTTACAAGATTTCGACTTCACTGTTTCTCACATTACTGACAGAGATAATAATTTAGCAGGCTATAACGCGAAAACATGAAGAAATCTACGTTTGATGACAGACAGACAAACCAAGGAAATAATTCCACATAACAACATGGATTCATGGACTTGGCGGATGGCACGCGCGCCAGATAGATGACAATATAATTATATTAACTAACTTGTGTTTAGTCATTACAATTTTGTATACATTAGAGATAGAATGATCCTTGATACTGCCCACCAGAAATCGACAAACGACACCAAACTTCAGTCATTTTGACAAGAAACTGCATAATAATCAAGACAATGAATCCATCCATCCATCCATCGTGTGCCATGCCGGTAAGCGTGGGCAATCACCAGAGTCGTGAATCAGCTCCGTGTTTCTGTCTCGACCATACCACGAGGCAAAGTCATCCAGGTATTTGCTTCTAGGTCTTTCCCTTGGTCTGTTTCCCTCGATCTTACCAGTTGTCACCAAGTTCTCCAATTCATTTATTCTCATAACATGCCCAAAAAAATTTTGACTGTCTACGTCTAATGTCTCTAATCAGTTTACGACCTTCATTTGTTTCTTGAAGGACTTGTTCATTGGTCCTCAAGTTCCCACCAATGAGACTCTTGATGACCTGCCAACTATAGTGGAAATAAACAAAGCCATTCAGCAACTCTCCAGCGGCAAGGCACCTGGTCCTGACTCCATCCCAGCAGAGATGTACAAGGCAGGTGGGCCGGTCCTAACAGAGCAGCTTCACCAAGTCTTCACAAACATATGGATGAACGAGACCATGCCACAAGATTTTAAGGACGCGTCAATAGTCCACCTTTACAAACGTAAAGGAAACCGCCAATCCTGTGACAACCACCGAGGCATCTCCTTGCTTTCAATTGCAGGGAAGATACTCGCCAGAATTCTTCTCAAACGCCTCACAGCCCATCTCAATCAAGGTCTTCTTCCTGAGAGTCAATGTGGCTTCAGAAAAGAACGTGGAACTGTTGACATGATTTTCGCTGCAAGGCAGCTGCAAGAGAAATGTCAGGAACAGAACTGCGAAATGTTCTCCACTTTCATTGACCTTACCAAGGCTTTTGATACAGTCAGCAGAGAAGGACTGTGGAAGATTATGGCAAAATATGGCTGCCCACGAAAGTTTGTCCAAATAGTGCGGCTATTTCATGACGGCATGCAGGCAAGAGTACAGGAAAATGGTGAACTGTCTGAATCCTTTCCTGTCACCAATGGAGTGAAGCAAGGATGTGTCCTGGCACCAACACTGTTCAGCCTCATGTTTTCAGCCATGTTGATGAATGCCTTCGAGAACGACGACATTGGAATAGACATCAACTACCGTATGGATGGAAAGTTATTCAATCTCAGAAGGCTGAAAGCTAAAACCAAAATTAACAGCGGCACCGTCAGAGAGCTCCTGTTTGCTGATGATTGCGCTCTATACGCCAACTCAGAGACGGACATGCAACATAATGTTTCAGCTTTCTCACATGCCTGTGCCAACTTTGGGCTCAATATCAACTTGGAGAAGACTGTAGTTATGTACCAGCCAGCTCCAGGGAATAATCACACTGTGCCGAATATCGAAGTGAAGGATCATAGACTAAGTGTTGTGGACAAATTCACCTATCTTGGCACCACCGTGTCACAAGCTGCCACAATCGATGATGAAGTGAATGCAAGAATCTCCAAGGCCAGTGCAGCCTTTGGCAGACTGTACAAGAATGTATGGGACAGAACTGGAATAAGCCTGCAAATAAAGCTAAAAGTCTACAAAGCAATTGTATTATCCACACTGCTATATGCTTGTGAAACCTGGACTGTTTATCAGCGACACGCTAGGAAATTAAACCACTTCCACACAGTCTGCCTAAGGAAGCTACTGAAGATTAAATGGCAAGACAAGATTCCAGACACTGAAGTCCTAGAAAGAGCATCCATGCCCAGTATCCACACTCTACTGATGAAGAATCAGATTCGCTGGGCTGGTCACTTGACTCGCATGCCAGATCACAGGCTCCCTAAACAAATTTTTTTACAGCGAACTGCGTTGTGGTAAACGCTCCCAAGGTGGCCAGAGGAAACGTTTTAAAGACACTCTGAAAATTTCACTGAATGCTTTTGGAATTCATCATGACAACTGGGAGGTTGCAGCCAGAGACCGAAATTCGTGGCGTGCATCATTGCGCAAAGGTGCAGTCATATGTGAGGCAACCAGGACTGCAAGAGCTGTGAAGAAAAGGCAGGACAGAAAAACCACTGCAGGAAATCCTCCTCCAGAGACGTCAAGCATTCTTTGCCCACATTGTCAAAGAACATTTCGAGCCAAAATAGTCCTTATCAGCCATCTTAGAACCCACGGCTCCACACCTTCAACCCCATTGGATGAAATGAATGGTCATCATCATTCTTGATGGACAAACAACAACAACAATATATATATATATATATATATATATATATATATATATATATATATATATATATATATATATATATATATATATATATATATATATATATATATATATATATATATATAATTACATAACTCTGTGATAGTTTCAATGCCAAAGCTTGATAAGGATTTTATCATCTCTATTGTTAACTTGTCAGGACCTGCAACCTTTCCTTCTTTCATCTTATTAATAGCCTTTTCTACTTCAGCCTTCAATATTTTCGGTCCATCTTGAGTATTATACAATGTTGGTCTATTGACCCTGTTGTCCCAGAATAAATCTTCTGTGTACTCTGTCCATCTTTTAATTATGTCAGTGTTATTAATTATACTTAGTCTGTTTATACATCTCAGTTTTTCTACGAGCAGTATGAAGATCCCCTGCCGGCTTGCTAGGCCAGTCGCAGGTTTAGGACACTAATCTGACCACAGGGAGTCCATCCCCTATGGCGAGAGGTCCCGGGTTCAAATCCCGGACGAGCCCCCACGTCCACACATGTCAGGGTCTTAAACCTGGCTCGTTATACCTAACACATGTGAGACAAGTACAAGTACAACATTATTGGACTTGAGACACAACGACACGTGGTTCAATGGATTTATTTACCGATCACATGCAATATGATCTAGTTGTGCATGGAATGATCATCACAATACATACATAATATATATCAATACACTTACAGACAACCCACAGCTTACAGTCTATCTCACAAGATAATACAAGCACTCGACTTTCGGGCACAGAACTACACAAGCCTTTCTCTACCCACACGTCAGTCCAGTCCGAGTACCCAAAGCTGTCTCTTGTCTCTCACAAAGCGCTTGCCCTCTATGGCTGGACGCGCACGGACTGCGTTCGTCTTGCTTTGTCCTTGCCTGACCGCTGGCTGTCACGTCAGCCAGCAACCTCGCGGGCAGGTAACTAATACTCGCCTGGCGGGCGTAACGATGTTCCTGCATACCGGCAACATTCGAGACTCTGACAGCTCGCCAGAGGGGATGGACTCCCTGTGGTCAGATTAGTGTCCTAAATTTTTGCAAGAGAATGAATGTACGAGTGTAGATCAGATTGAGAAACGTGGTTCGGCTTATTATACAGCCAATAAACAGTGTTTTGCTGGTGAAGCTATTGATACAAACTTTGTAGCATCGGCTAACTATGAAAAACCTCGATCAGAACCCTATCATAGGCAAAAACCATATAAGCCTACGCCTGAGAAATATAATCATTGTAGATATTGTAACTATTCACACCACCAAGGTGATATGTGTGACAAGAACCCCGCATATCTTACATATCTACAGAACATCGTAAATAGACAAGATTAGGAATGTAAAGCCTTCAGGAATTTACGTAAATGTTTCCTCTGTAAGGCGTACGGGCATTATCGTCATGCTTGTAAAGGAAGGCAAATGACCAATAAAGCTAATGCCGCCTTATTTGATAGTTCATCATCAGATGAAGAACAATCAGAGAAACACCCTGTGAACTCAGCACAGCCTTTTGACATGTTTAACGCAAATAAATGTACTGTTTGTAACACCTTTTATGAAGATGGCGTTTTAACATGCGGCCACTCCATTCCTATTGCCAATGAAGAAGCTAATTTGGTAATAGACTCCAAAGGCAGAATAAACATCCATCAGGGATATGTGAATGGCAAGCCCGCTACAGTCCTTCGGGACACCGGCAGTTCACTTATTGGACTGAAGAGAAGTTTCATAATGCCTACAGACTATACAGGCAGGCACGTAACATGCAGAACATTCTCTGGGAATATCGAAAAGTACCCATTAGCATGGGCATATATTCAGACACCTTTCCTCACTGCGAAAGTAAAATGCGCAGCATTAACTAACCCTGTTTGTGATATCATCATTGGAAATTTACCAGAGGTGAATGATATACCCCATGATATAACATCTGTTTGCATTGATGAGAACTTAACATCATCACCATCAAATATCATCATTGAGAATGTTGTATCACCAAATGAATGTATGGTACCTAATGTAGCACTAAGATCTCATGACATCATTGATAAAACTGTTTCACCACCATCTGATACCATTGAATGTGTGAACGCAGTAACTAGATCTACTGCTAGAGTGCAAGATGAAATTAATCAAACTGAGGCTATAGAAATGATTAGCCCAGTGATACTACCTCCTAAAACTATGAAGGAGAATTTTGTAACAGCCCAAAAAGCTGATCCTTCATTGTCTAAATATTTTAATCTGATCGGCCAAAAGCCAAAGGTAACCAAAAATGCAAGATGGCATTTTGCTTTGAAAAATTGCATCCTCACCAGGTACTATACCAGAGGTGACAGCACAACAGAGCAAACTGTTTTGCCAGTTCAATACCGTAAGCAAGCCTTACATCTTGCCCATGATATACCTCTTGCAGGGCATATGGCATACTCTAAGACCAGATCAAGATTACTAACACAGTTTTATTGGCCCAAATTCTGCAATGACATTAAGCAGTATTGCAGAAGTTGTGACATCTGCCAAAAACTGGTAAAGAAAGGTAAACACCCACAGGCAAAGTTACAAATAACTGACTTAGCCAGTCGACCTTTTGAGAAAATATCTGTCGACATAGTGGGCCCTCTTAATCAGATAACAACCAAAGGGAATAAATATATTATTACCTTCATTGATCTATGTAGTCGCTGGCCTGAAGCGATTCCGCTAAAGAACATAACTGCCAATGATATAATGAAAGTTTTCTTCCATATATTTTCACGGATAGGATTTCCAGACACTATCCTATCAGATAGGGGAACTCAATTCATTGCCGCATCTACTCAAGCTTTCACCAAGATGTTAGGGGTGAAGCAATGTTTCAATTATCCGTACCATCCTCACTCAAGTGGAATCATAGAAAAATTTAACGGTGATTTAGAGCATATGCTTGCGAAAGTCACACAAGAGCATCCCAACAACTGGGACATTTATTTGCCTGCTATACTTTTTGCTTATCGCGAAGTTCCACATTCTAGTACTGGGTTCTCTCCTTTTGAACTTATCTATGGTGCCAAACCACGTGGCCCATTGACTATCTATCATCAAATGTTAACTGAAGTCACTCAATTACTTAAACCCATATCATCATACGTATACGTTACATCATTGCGTGAAAGAATCATCAAATCTTGTATAATTGCAAAAGAAGCACTAAAAGTATCCGGTGCTACATATAGACAATATGCAGACAAAGGTAACAAGACAATAATGTTGACACCTGGACAGGACGTACTTCTTCTCTTACCTAGTGACATACACTTATTGACTGAGTCTTGGCAAGGACCTTTTAAAGTTATAAGACAGATTTCAGCTGTAGACTACGAGATTAAAATAAAAGACAAACACAAAATATTCCACATCAATATGCTAAGACCATATTACAACAGAGATAACGAACAAGACGATACAATAGCTTGTACAGTAATAATAGACCATGAAGATGACGAAGATAGTGACGAAATTCCAACGCCTGCAGTAGACACGACGAACTGCTTGAAAGAAATCAAAATAAACCCAAACTTAACTCAAGCAGAAACAGACAGCTGCAAACATCTCATACAACAGTACAACACCATCTTCTCCAATAATCCAGGACAAACAGAATTAGTACAGCATCACATCACACTTACTTCAAACACACCCATAAGATGCAGACCTTACACCATTCCAGTGCATTACAAAGAAATGTTACATCAAGAAATCATTAGTTTAGAGAAAAACAACATCATTAGACGATCCCAATCACATTTCTCATCTCCAATGGTCATGGTACGCAAAAAGGACAATACGATAAGACTCTGTATCGACTATAGGAAATTAAATAAAATAACTCTTCTTGATCTAGAACCAATGGCCAACTCTGAAGATCTATTGACAGAACTGACAGACTCTAGATTCTTTACGAAGGTAGACATGACGAAAGGTTACTGGCAGATAACGGTAGACGAACAGAGCAGACACCTGACAGCATTTGCCACACCTTTGGGACTGTACGAATGGTGCAAACTTCCATTTGGGCTGGTCAATGCCCCAGCGACATTCGTACGTATGACACGACTTTTACTAGTGGACATACCAAATATTATCTGTTACATGGACGACATTTGTGTTCACACAAAGACAATGACAGACCATATAAAGACATTACAGCAGACATTTGAACGGATCAGACAGCACGGACTGACGGTAAAGCCTACAAAAGTAGACATAGCCTATCAGGAAATATCTTTCTTGGGGTACAAAATATCTAATGGCTTTGTCACGACAGACGATAACATCGTGTCCAAAATACTGAAACTCTCACTTCCGACTACGAAAAAGCAAGTCAGAAGTGTGTTAGGATTACTAAATTATTATAGACAGTTCATACCTGATTTTGCTGAACTGACTGAAACATTTACTAACCTATTAACGAAAGATCAACCTGAAAATATTGTAAACAATCAATGCCTAAAATTTGCATTCCAGAAAGTTTTATCTTATTTCTCTGAGAATAGTTTAAAGAATCCCATTATCAAATTGCCAAATTTTCTTATTCCTTTCAGATTACGCACAGACGCGAGCTCCGTAGCGATTGGAGCAGTTCTGTTACAGGAACATGATAACATCCTACATCCTGTATATTACTTCTCTAGAAAATTAAAACCTAGAGAACGCTCTTGGTCGACACCGTAGTTGGAAGCCCTTGCTCTAGTTGAGGGTATAACTAAATTTTCCAGGTTCCTTCTGGGACGTCATTTCATTGTTGAGTCTGACAATAGTCCGTTGAAATTTATTACTTCAGGAATGCCTACCAACCAAATGATAGCTCGCTGGTCTCTAAAACTCCAAGATTACAGCTTTGAAGTTCGACATATTGCAGGCAGAACCAACACAATTGCCGATCTGTTTTCCCGTTGTCCGACCGACCCAGTAAGCACTAATGTCTGAGTGCAGTGTGTCAAATACACTCAGAACAACACAGCCAGCAGTGAAGATTTTTTTTCCACAAAAAAAAGCTGTGTGTCTACTATAATAATGTGATAGGGTTTAATCCCATTATATATAGTTTCTTATTTTATTATTAACGTAGTGATTGTTTTGAATAATTGTGTAGTGTGTGGTAGAAAGCGAACAATATTAACTGTACATATACTACGAAACAACAACAGTGCCACATTCGCTCTGAACTTACCGCAAGCGAACGATCCAATTTGTCAGTGGTATCTGTGAGTGGAACATTTCCAGTGATATTTTAAATCCGTGTGTGAAAGAGTGAACTGAACTTTGACATTAACACCACTGCAGTCAACGAAATCCAGAAGTTTTCCAGCGAAACATCCAACACATGAACTATTAGAACATTGTACATTCCGAATTGCTACATCAGACCGGAACAAGTGTGTTACAGAATTTTCAACATCAACTGCTCATGTGTACTTCCGGATAATTTATAAATTTAGTCCAAAATTAGCAGACGATAAACAAAAGCTTACAAAGTTATGACGCATGTAAAATATTTACGAAACACCAATTGCGAATACACAAATTGTGTATTAATATTTTTTCAGTTAGTGTAATTTTAGAATCATACTTTGATTAACTTATTCATACTATCGACATTTTTTCGCTAGTATGGAAAAGCATCAAGCTATGACGCTGAGAAATAGAACAATAATTGTAATTAATTAGATTTGATATTTTTTGAAATTATGTCCCTTTCATTTAATTGTTATTACATTATTTCACCAAGGGCGATAAATTGAAATGTATGCGAATATGTGTTGTATATAAATAGCTATGTTGTTGTCAGATTGTTAACACGCCAAGTAGTCGTCAACTGGGCATGGTATAGGGTTACCGATGTTGTAGACCGACGGAAGGGCTCCCGGCCAAATGAGGTCGGAGCTCGAGCGTTGAATGCGGCTTGTAAAAAAGTCGTATTACAGTCTTACCAGATGTTTTTTTGTTTCAAAAAGCATATTATTACTTTTTTTTGAGGTTGCGAGGTAGTTGCTGGATAGCTGTTGCTACCGATCTGACTGGGTCAATATTGCAACTCAGGTGAACGTCCATCGAGTGGATGAAACTTGGAAAGTGGTAAAGATTGAACACCACATGTCTTAAAATACAACTTGCATTTCTTATGTATTTCTATGCCAATATATGTATTCTTATGTATTTCCATACCAATGTATATAACAACAGAAAGGTCGACTCTGACATAGTTAAAATATTAACCCGGTATGTATATAGAGTATACATGAAAGATGACATCTTTCATGAAAAGCCCCGGGGGAGCGTGTCAGAGTCTCGAATGTTGCCGGTATGCAGGAACATCGTTACGCCCGCCAGGCGAGTATTAGTTACCTGCCCGCGAGGTTGCTGGCTGACGTGACAGCCAGCGGTCAGGCAAGGACAAAGCAAGACGCACGCAGTCCGCGCGCGTCCAGCCATAGAGGGCAAGCGCTTTGTGAGACACAAGAGACAGCTTTGGGTACTCGGACCGGACTGACGTATGGGTAGAGAAAGGCTTGTGTAGTTCTTTGCCCGAAAGTCGAGTGCTTGTATTATCTTGTGAGATAGACTGTAAGCTGTGGGTTGTCTGTAAGTGTATTGATATATATTATGTATGTATTGTGATGATCATTCCATGCACAACTAGATCGTATTGCATGTGATCGGTAAATAAATCCATTGAACCACGTGTCGTTGTGTCTCAAGTCCAATCATGTTGTACTTGTACTTGTCTCACATGTGTTAGGTATAACGAGCCAGGTTTAAGACCCTGACAGAGCCATAGCCCCATTAGCCCATGACCTTGCGGTCATGGTTGCCCGGTCTGCACCGCGTGGAGTGGGATTGACTTGTGTAGTTTGCGGGTCATCGGCAGGCTACTAATTTTCGCTCTTCACCCCTCCTGGGAGAGGCTAGTCGATCCTAACCCTGCTGGCTGCAGGGTCAGGTGCATTCCACACCTTGCATACTCAACGTATCAAGAAGAGATAAGATCAGAAATGAAGAAATCAGGATTAAAGTGGGGGTTAAAGCAGCACTAGATTTTATTATAAAGCAGTAAGTCAAATGGTTTGACCATGCAAGTAGGTTACCAGTCAACAGCATACCACAACAAGCAATGATGTACAGACCAGAGGGAAGCAGAGGAAGAGGCCGACTACGTAAACGTTGGACGGAGGAAATAGCAGAGTCGATGGGAATATCGATATATGAAGCCCATAATCAGGCACTCTCACGATGTTTATACTTCACCTCAACACCGCAAGGTACAAGAGTAACACGGAGAGAGAGAGAGAGAGAGAGAGAGAGAGAGAGAGAGAGAGAGAGAGAGAGATTATAATTTCTCCATTATTTTCTCTGATACAACCTTTTCCTGTTATAGCAATGCAAAGAAATAGAAGATCTGGAAATAAAACACAACTTCTTCTTTGTAAATCTTTTTATATGTTCATGTAATTCTTTCAAGTTGTGTTTTATTTCCAGATCCTCTATTTCTTTGCATTGCTTCTGCAACCACTCTTCTTTGGCAACTCTGCACATGTGACGTATTTCTCTATCTAGTAATATAGCTGGTTCTCCGATTTCCATTGCCCAGGCTTGTGCCCTGAAGTGGTCACTTCAGCACCGTGTGCACACCCTCCTCAAGCAGAGACCCCTCCGGTGGCTGGGCCACGTATCTCGAATGGAGGATGAACGTATTCCCAAAAGATCTCCTTTATGGAGAACTAGCAACAGGAAAGAGGCCAACCGGAAGACCCCAAATGTGATATTGGGATGTGTGTAAACAAGATATGAAAACCCTTGGCATAGATCCAGACATGTGGGAAAGAGTTGCAACAGACAGGTGTTCCTGGAGAAGAGATGAACAAAATGGACTGGTGCTCTTTGACCACAATCCGATCCAAAAAACTGAAGATAGGTGGCACTGGCAAAAAATGCAGTCACTTACTGCAGGGCTTACCTCGTCTTACAGATGCGGAAACTGACAGAGATTGTCACTCTCGCATTGGACTATACAGTCACCAGCAGTGCTGTCAGGTACCTCCCAAGCGACACAACTCTATAGGCCTTCAGGACTGAAAGAAGCTTACTGCTATTACTATATAAATATATGTAATTTTTAAGTAAATGGTTACACATATATTAAATAAATGTATATTTGTTAGATTAGTCTTGTGGTGACTTTTGTACATGTACAATAATTGTTCATTTTATAGATTATACTTACACATTTCATTGTACTATGCTGTCTGCTGTGCTAATGCTTCATCCAATGTTCATGATTTGTGTGTTTCAGAAATACACCACTGTTGACAGAGTTGTGACTTCCTATTTCACATAAGTGCAGTCACAAATAGAGAAGATGGCATCTGATAACATTAAATTGGAATTTGTAAAACAAGAACTTCCAGATGTGTTCTGTGATTACACAACTCATGCCAGATTCAATAACATGGTAGGCATGGAAGGTTGCTGCAGCCTTGAAGACATGGCAGGACACACAGACACAGGATCAAGTGTGGCTGAACATAAAATAACTCTCACTCACCATGAACAAATATCACTTGATGATAGTGGGATTGAGAATAGTTATATAACTTCAGTAAAACATGAGGAATGTGATCAAATATCAGAGATTGTGCCCATCCACCAATGAAATTAACACTAAACTAAAGTGTGTGGCTAATGAAACTGGTGAATTACAAACTGTAGAAACACCAGTGACATGTACACAGATCTCTGGGAAATCTCTAGATTATGATAATTTTACCAGTTGTAATCATCAAAGAATGAAACAAGAAGCGACAACATTCATGTCTGAAGTTTGTGATCCCCATGCCTTTGAAAATATATATTTAAGCAGAGAAATCTTCCCAGTGTGATGATTGTGGTGCAGCTTTTACTAAAGCAAGCTGTCTGAAGCGCCACAAGATAATACATACAGGCGAGAAGCCTTACATGTGTGATTACTGTGGTGCATATTTTACTCAAGCTGGTAGTCTGAAGCGCCACAGTATAACACATACAGGCAAGAAACCTTACAAATGTGATTATTGTAGAGCATATTTTACTTTTGCTTACAATCTGAAACTTCACAAGAGAACACACACAGGAGAGAAACCTTACATGTGTGATGATTGTGGTGCATCTTTTACTCAGTCTGGCAGTTTGAAGATTAACAAGAGAATACATACAGGCAAGAAACCTTACACATGTAATGATTGCAGTGCATCTTTTACTCAAGCTGGCAGTTTGAAGCTCCACATGAGAACGCATACAGGAGAGAAACCTTACAAATGTAATGATTGTAGTGCCTCTTTTGCGCATGCTGGAAATCTGAAACTCCACATGAGAAATCATAAAGGAGAGAAACCTTGTAAATAAATTGTGGTGTATCATTTACTCACGTTGACCACCCAAAGTGTCACAAGAGAGACCTTATGAAAGCTCACAAGAGAGACCTTATGAAAGCTCACAAGAGAGACCTTATGAAAGCTCACAAGAGAGACCTTATGAAAGCTCACAAGAGAGACCTTATGAAAGCTCACAAGAGAGACCTTATGAAAGCTCACAAGAGAGACCTTATGAAAGCTCACAAGAGAGACCTTATGAAAGCTGTGTGCCATTTGCTTAATTGAAGATTCACAAGTGGACACATACTGGAGACACACATTATAAGTGCAGTGATTCATCTTTGTCTGCTCTTTATCTGCCATTGAAGTGCAAGCCCTTAACCAATTTGCGTCAATACATCCTAATCGCTATTTCTTTCAGTTCCCTTAATTAATCTCCCTGTTATTCATCCCTGTCTTCAATTATTTTCTCCATGTGTGTTTTGTTCCCTCTCTCTTTCATTGGTCCTGTGGGTTATCAACAAGGATGAATGCCATTTCCTCAGCTGTTGATTCACTGGAATTTGTTTAGTTCTCTCCATGAACATTTGTGATTCTGTCCTACCATTTTAGTCCCTCACATCGTTGTCTGCTTAAATAGTTTATTTTTTGCATATTCCTTACAGGACGTTGCAGTCAACATCAGCATTTTTCAGCTGCTGTTGATGTACTAGGCAAGATTACGCTCAATAATTTGCCATGAATGAATTAATTTCTGGAAATAAAGTTCACCAAATTAGATTATGGTTATCATTTGCTTAGTTCATTCTCAATGGCTTTGTATATTCCCTATGAATTTGTAGTTGTAATTTTCCAATCAAATGTATTTAGTTTATCTTGCATCCGATTTTGTGTGTGGGGCAGGAAGACAATGTCATCAGCAAAGTGTATGTTTCTGCTTCTCTGTCAGGTTCCTGTGAATTCCATTTCTAGTGGTTGTTTTCTCTGTCTTTATAATCCAGTCTATAATAACAGTGACAAAAGCTTCCCTCTCCTTATCCTGTTCTTATTTCAAATGCATCTGTTAGTTTTCCCTCATCATAAAATCTGCATGTCATGTCTTAATATATTGTTCTTGTTAGGTTAATAGAAATGTATGGAATGCCTTGTATGTCATATACTTTGGTCATATTTCTGAAATGTCACCCCCTTGGCGAACATTAGGCGTCGAGAGGAGTGGGTCAGAGTGCCAGCGGAGCAGTCAGACTTGTGCAGAGTTATAATCACATTAAGCCGGGAGTGCAGGGAGTGGCCAGCAGGGGCCACGGAAGTGGAAATCCAGCAACTAATTCAGGACAATTCTCACTTGGGTGATGTGATTATCTACACAGATGGTTCGGTGTCAAGAGATGAGAGAAGTGGCTGGGGGTTCATAGCTAAAGCTAATGGTCGATGTTTGGGGCAGGAGAGCCTGGCATATGATACCACAACATCCAACTTAAGAATGGAGATGGAGGCAGTCACTGCGGCTCTCCGCTGGATGGAGAATACGACACACACATCGTGATTGTAACTGACTCAGAAAGCATGCTGACGAGGGTGAGGACGGGCAGGCTTCGTGCGGAGTGGCTTGCTTCGCTTCGGAGGTCACGGGTGACAAGCATTGCCTGGATCTTTTCTCCGGGGCATGCCGGTGTGCTGGGAAATGAACAGGCGGACAGATTGGCTGGCTCTGCAGAACTTGGTGGAGTATTGATGCATGACAAGGCAGACGTGGTTGCGGCCTTGTAGGAGCATGTATGCACCTCGGAGGAGCAAATGGATTACCATGGTCTGGCAAGAATGAGACACCGAGGGGTGACGAGGGGATCTGGGCGATGCTCAACGCTCAGAGGAAAGGCGAGACGGACTTATAATCAGATTGCTACTGGTACTATTAGTGTTGGAACTCTTCGCTGGCTACTGATAATGGGGACGGAGCACTTATGGGAATGCCCCGAATTCTGTGATGTCGATTCCTAAATCAATCAATCAATCTGAAATGTCACAAGAGAGCCTATATAAGAGAGAGACCATACAAGTATGATGATTGTGATGTATGTTTTATTCAAGCTCAAACTCTAAAGTAGCACATTAGAATACATATAGAAGAGTGTCAAGATCTTTGACATTTGGCTTGGTAAGCGTTACTGCTTTAGAGTTTTGAGTCATTGTGAGTATTTACAACTCATCTTTCCAAAGGTTGGACTGATGGTTACATGAGTGGCATGTATTAAGGCATAAACCACATGATTGAGCTGGGAAACCATAGATGAAATATATTTAACATTTGATTATTCTGCAACTGAGCATGCAGTGAGGACTCTTCAGTTAGTCATAGAAAGAGAGTAATATTACAGCAAGTAAATGATCCATGTATACACTTTATGGCATACTGGGCGTGTGGTGCCAGTGTCACCGATGAGGCTGGGTATGGTGGTATGGTGGTATGGTGGTATGGTGGTATGGCACACTAAGGTCCACATACCCCAGTCACCGATGAGGCTGGGTATGGTGGTATGGCACACTAAGGTCCACATACCCCAGTCACCGATGAGGCTGGGTATGGTGGTATGGTGGTATGGTGGTATGGTGGTATGGTGGTATGGTGGTATGGCACACTAAGGTCCACATACCCCAGTCACCGATGAGGCTGGGTATGGTGGTATGGCACACTAAGGTCCACATACCACAGTCCAGCTAGTTAGGTTTAAGGAGAGGTCAATGTGGTAGGGCTGCGTTTAAGGGTGTTTAGTGCTGGAAGGTCAGTGTGGTTGTAGTGCGACTAGTAGAGAGGAAAAAAAAAACAAATTGGGCTTTATTGAATGAAAGTTGGGTGTGAAAGATTGGTGTTTCGTGTTGTGTCTGGCTGAGACACATCCAAGGTCAGTGTTTTTGCATGAGAGGCGAAGTTTCACAAAGTAGACATGAAGATTAAACATGTTTACGTTTAGTGCAACAATGGTTCTTATAAATGTAGCATGAATAAGGTGTATTTTAATAATTGTGTTGAGAAGTGTATTTTCCTGAAAATGTTTTGTCCAGATGAATTGTGCGGTGTTATACAAAAGAGGGAAATTGAGCCCCCCCCCCCCCCCCCCCCCTCTAACAGGTTATTTGAGTGAAGAATAGAATATTACAGGAAGTAAAGGTGATCGTTGGAAAGTCCAGCCCAACAACCACCCAAAAGACAGTTGTCTGAGAAAAGGTGGATTTCACAAAATGTGTACTTTGCATTTTTGTGACGTGTTGAGATGTTCCATAAGTTACACTGCATGACATGTGATGTGCAAAGAATTGGAAAAATTGCGATTGCAACAGCAACCCCCAATACAAGTTTGGAGAGTATTAGGAAGAATTAGTCTTCCAGAGGTGGTTTACATGATAAGTAATTGCTGGTGTGTCAACAATGAGCTTTATTTTATTTGCAAGTGAGTGCAGTGTTGGGCATTCAGGCCACTGTACATTTTCCCTCTTTGAATAACCCTACACAGTGAGACACACAAAGGCATGCCACAACCAAGAACCAAATAGATGTGCATACACACACACGCACACGCACATGCTTGCACATGCATAAGCACCATATACCTAGACACACCCACAACTGCACATGACTACATACTCTCAACAACAAATTTGGTTGACCATGCTGTCATAAAATATAGTAACATATAAAGGCAGGAAATCAGACCCCTTCCAAATAACATCTGGCTTGAAGCAGGGATGCACTATCGCCGCTACTCTTCAATCTGGCTCTAGAGAAAGTTGTAAGGAAGGTAAAGGAGGAATGTGATATTGGAGGAACATCCAAGCTGCTTGGTTATGCAGATGATATAGATATTATAGGGCAAAGTGAACAAAAGACATTGGAAATATTGACTCACTTAAAGGTAAAAGCCCAACAGATGGGGCTGGTTATCAACCAAGATAAGACAGAATATATGATAATTTTCAGAGACGGAATGGCTAGAAACTCTGGCCACATACAAATAGATAATATTACCATTAAAAGAACGGAAACATACAAATACCTGGGTACAATCTTCAACTGCTCCAACATCATAAGGGAAGAAATACAAACTAGAATCAACTCTGGAAATAAGATATACTATGCACTACAACATCTACTAAAATCAAAGGCGCTATCTCGTAACACCAAAATCACAATATACAAAACACTGATCAGACCAGTTGTGCTGTATGGCTCTGAAACCTGGAGTACAACGAAAGGAGACGAAGCCTTGTTACAAACCTCTGAGAACAAAATTTTAAGACGCATCTTTGGACCCATTAGGGATACACAAAGTGGAGAGTGGAAAAGAAGAAGTAACAAAGACATTTATGATCTGTTTAAGTCCCCGCTAATCACTGGTATCATGAAGGCTAATAGACTACAATGGCTGGGGCATATAGAAAGAATGGAAGATAATAGGGAAACAAAACTCGCTTACACTCAGGAAATAAATGACCGTAGACCCCGAGGTAGACCAAGAAGACGGTGGAGAGATAATACATGTACAGACCTACAAGCACTTGGAATCAACGACTGGCAAGAGAAGGTCCACCAGAGAGACGAATGGAGACGGATTGTATTTGCAGCAAAGAACCTCAATGGCTCGGAACGCTGAAGAAGAAGAAAATGCTGTCATAAGCAGACTAATAGCAGGAGAGAATTTTTGATAGAAATAAAGTCAGTCAGTCTGTGGTTTACACTTGAACTGGCTGAATTTCAGTGAAGAGAATTTAGGCAGACAGTCATTGACTGGTTAGACTAAAAGATTTTTTGGGGGTTTTGTCATTGTGGTATTTGTACGAGTTTACAGTTTGTGTACCTGAGTTAGAATGTTGATACGTCCAGAAGTGACACGTGTTTTTGTTTTTCTTGTGAAGCGGAGGAGAAAGAAATATTTTGTAATACCGTCACAATTAGATGGATAACTCTAGGTCACTTTCATGTTGGTAGTGAAAGTGTGCAACTCTGTGAGTGGAAATGGCTCAAGGCTTCTGCAGGAAAGTGAAGGGTTAAAGTGCATGAATCATGGGTGGGGATTTATAAAGGAGAACTGATTTAGAAGTGAAGTTGCACGAAGTGGACGTGAAGGTTTAATATGTTTACGTTTAATGCAACAAAAGTACTTAGAAATCTAGCATGAAAAAATGGGTTAAAGTTAACTTTCATCAGTAGCAGGAACAATATGATGAAACATTTCACAGATGGAAGGGTATTTTAAGAGCAGCAAGTTGCGATTTAAGAAACAAATTGGGAGAGCAGGCAGTAAGGAGAACAGAGGAGGAACAGATAAGTCATGACATTCGTGCAGTGAGGAGAATGAGAGATGATCATTTTTGAACATGCAGTGAGAAGAAAACAGAGGCAGGACAGATGGATTGAGGCATTCATGCAATGGGGCATGCTTGCCTGCATTCGCTGGCTGTGAACTCCAGCGTGAAGTCCTGTATGTCGGATGAAGACATCCTTGCCACCTAGTTAGTTAGTTAGTTAGTCGACAGATCATCCTCGTTGCACATCGGACCATTCAGTCCATAAGTGCTCGGATCCCCTCCTCAGCAAATCCCGCAGCGTGTAGCGGCTAACGACGCCAGTTCTGTGTTGGTTTATCAATCTTCTTTGGCTTCCTGCGTAGTGTTCTTGTTTGGCCACCCCTCTTTTAATTTGCTGCTCTCGCAGTCTGGCCATTGTTGTAGATTCACAGTCATCACTTGGTTCTTGCAAAAGTCTCACTTCTCGTAGAGCATTCAGAATGTCAGCCTGGTCCATGGCGCGTCCGCCCTCAACAGTAGCCTCACCTGCGAGCTTGTCAGCCCGCTCATTTCCTTGTACTCCCGCATGCCCTGGCACGAAGATGAAACTAATCTTTGCCAGCCGAGACCGCTTCAGAGGCAGCAACCATTCTCTTCGGATCGACCCCTCCTCTATCCTCTTGATCATGTTCATTGAGTCGCTAAGGAAACAAGCCCTAGTGAATGTCTGTGTCTCGAGCCATGTTATTGCTTTACTTACTGCCATGACTTCCATGGTCAGGCTACTTGTGGTTTCAGTGAAAGCACCAGAGTCCTCCTTCACAATTCTCCCTCCGGCCCGAGCTGTAAAGGCCCATGAGCTTCTCACATGTCGGATGACCGACCCATCTGTGTAGATGACCGCGTCACTGTCTAGCGAATTCTCGAAAATCAACGCTTGTACTTCAGCCTCAACAGCAGCCGGATTTTCTTGTCTGCATTTTCTATCTAGTTGGATGCAAACTGAAAAGGATGTGCAGAAGTCTGTTGGCACTTGCACCCACTCCTCGCCAGGTTCTAAGTCCTCAAGTGAACACACCTGTTGAAGAATGTCCTCGGCATGACCCATCCACGACCGTCCTCTTTTTAACCTGCTGCCCTTCACCTTCCTAATTTCACTATGCAGTGGATGCTGTGTGTTTGCGTTAATTCTGAGGTAGGCGCGTGCCCTGCAAACTTGCATTCTCTCTTCAATGGTTGGAAAATCAAGAAGGTAGCGCATCGCCCTGCATGCTGTATCTCTTGTACATCCAAGAATAATGCGCATAGCTTCATTCTGTATCCTTTCCATCCTTTCTATCTGCTTATGGCTGACAGTCAGGATTGCCATTGCATACCCCAAAACAGACATGACCAGCCCCTCGTACAGAAGACATAGATGGCGCTGCTCACAGTTTGCTGCCGCCATCACCCGCATCGCTGCCAAACCCCGCTTGGCCTTTGTTATCACCTGGTCTATGTGCACATTATAAGCAAGGCTTCGATCAAACCGTATCCCCAGGTAATGCATTGCCTGCGTTCTTTCCACCGTCTCTGAACACAGCATTACAGTTGGTGTTGGATTGTTGACAATATGATTATTCAACGAGAACCAAGTCACTGTTGCCTTTGTTGGGTTGACCATTGCCCCAGCTTCATCACACCAAGTACTTATGCGATTGAGTTCGGTTTGTAGCTCCACAGCAACCTCCTCTCTATCCTTACCCTGACGATACACTAAAACATCATCGGCATATGACAATGTCCTGCCAGGTCCAGTGATCTGCTCACTGGTGATTCTCACTGTGTAGGCGTTGAACAGTACCGGAGATAATGGTGATCCCTGTGGTAGGCCAGGATATATTGTTGTTGGTTCCGAAGTCCAACTGCCACATCTAAAAACTACTTTCCGTTGGAAGAGAGCTGCAGCGATCCAACTAAGGAGGAATGGACTTACGTTTAGTTCAAGAAGCTGAAACATTAAAAAATCCAGTGGTACTCTGTTGTATGCGTCCTCAAGATCAATCGCTGCAGCAACGGTTTCAGTGCCTGAGTGGAAACCTTCATAGACATCATGGGCAAAGACTGCTGCATTGGTCCAGGTTTCTCTTTTTGGACGGTACCCACCCAGGGTAGGTGGGAAAACACCTTGCCTCTCTAGTTGGCTTGATATTTTCCTGGCAATTACCTTCTCCAGCAGCTTGCCTATTGTATTCTGCATGGTTATAATTCGATATCCCTGAATTTTCTTGTGGTCTTTGTCAGGCTTCGGCAAGGGAATCAGATAGCTGTGTAACCATTCCTCCATGATGCTAGCACTCCCTATACTGTTGTTGTACATGTCTGCTAGTTTCTCTAGCTCATTGTCGGTACACCTATTTATGTCGTCGTATCTTATGCCATCAGGACCTGGAGCACTGTTTTTTGATCGTCGAAGCACAGCCTTGATTTCTTGCACTGTCACTGTGTCTTCATCCGAAGTGTTCTGGGCCTTGCATCTGTCTGAGGTGACCTCCTTGGCCAGATTCCGGCCTCCCATGTCTGTCTGGTTGCTCTGCTCAAGGTAGCGTTCAAAGAGGGCTTTGCCCTTGTCCTCGTCAGTCCTCTGCCAGATGAGGTCAGCACCTTGGAAGTCAGAAATGCTCTTATTCTTGACTACACCACTCATGCTTTTATGTAGTCGCCAGAACAATTTCAGTGACTTGTCTGTGCTTACTCTTTGACACACCTCTGCCCATTTTTCGCTTTTAACCACCGTGACCAGTTTTTTGAAATAGCTTACTTTTGTGTGCATCTCTCTTTCTAAGTGCAAGCAGGGACTAGGATGACCAGCTCTGTTCTTCTTGGCATTTTGCCATCTCCTTACAGCACTACGCTTATCCACCCAAGCCTTCTCCACCTCGAAACTCCACCACGGTGGCTGCTCCCAGCTTTTTTTCCTTTTCTTCCTGCCCTGAAACGTTCTGCGCTTGTCACGTCTTATTTTACTCACCACATCTTGCCCTATACTGTCATACTGGAACGTCTTTACCTTTAGCTTGTGCTGCCTGGTTCTGCCTTTCTCCACCAATATACTGCATGGGTGGTGGTCGCTGCCATGGTGTCCTAGGACACCCCATCTACACACTGTAGTGAGTGAAGGTGAAACTAGCGCCAGATCAATAGCACTGTCCTCATCGCCTGGACGGCTTGCTGTCCTGGTGACACAGCCACTGTTGATACAAACCAGGTCGATGTTTTCCAGTGCAGTCTCGAGCTCCTCCCCTTGTGTATTGGAGGAAGTGTTTCCCCATGATCTGCCTTTAGCGTTGAAGTCACCACAGAAAATAACATTTCTCTCGTGGCCTAATATGCCACTTAAGCACTGCCACTTCTGGGCGTCCACACTCGCATTGCGGGCATAAACATTAACCAACACGAATGGTGTACTGGAATGAACTCTCAACGCCTGTATTTGTATATCGTCACTGTTCCAACTGGACATGTCTAGCCCTGACGCCACCATGCTGTCGCGAACGAGAATCGCCGTTCCCAGATGTCGTCTGTTATAGAAACATTTGAAGCCGGCAATTCGGAGTAGCTGATCGCCCAGTCTCGTCTCCTGGAGTGCTACAATGTCGTTCCTGTAAACTAGGGTTTCTAAAATAGAGCCCCGTTGTTTTACACTGGCACAGTTCCAATATAGAATACGGATGTTCCTGAGTCCTAGACGGTGACACTTGAGTCTAAAACGTCTCAAGCCACCGCGCTTACCTGGCTTCTTTTTCCCTGCGCGGCTACCACGCCGCTTCGGTATGTTGACTGCTGATCGTTCGGAAAACACACGTTGTTCCGCCATGTTGAAAAAACGTAAACACTGACTTTTGATTGAGAACCACACACGCTGCTGAAAATTCACTCAAGGATGGCTTCGCTCGATGCACGAACTCCGTAGCACCCGCGCAGATCTTGAGTAGAAACTCCTGGTTTTACATCCTGGCACACCAATTACACGCAAGAAATGAATAAATCCATCCCTTACGCGAAAAGGTTAACGAACACAAAACAACACGACCGTCCGTCGCCATCTTGAAACCGGAATCTCTTGCCACCTAGCATCTGAGGCAAGAACAGTGGCAGACACATAAAGAGAGTCACCGTATAGCGCAAGAATACAATAGTTACCAAATTATCTTACCATGGGGAGTGAAGTTTGACATCTTGAAGAAGGGCGGTTCTGATTGTAACACCGAACTTTCAACAACGATAGCTAATTGAAAAAGTTTATGGACATGCTGTATGAGACTCCCGCAACGTCAGGAAATAAGGGCACAGTTTGAATGGCAAGGAACAATTGGGAATGAACGCAGGGCGCAGAAGAAAGGAGAAGAATTGAGCGCATCATGGGATGCAGAGGTGTTTCCAAGGCACCAGGGCGGGGTTATATACTGGCCAAGACATATTGACGCGTCCTCGTCGAGCGTCCTGGGCAACAGGTTCCTCTGGGGTCCTGGCTAAAGTCAGTAGGATCGCCGATTCCTCCGAAGTCAGGCAGTGTCTGCCTGTATGGCGAGGAACCACCAGTCTGCACACCAATAAGCCAGACATGGGACAACGGATACTCACGCAAACCTCAGGTCCTGTATGACATCACACTGATGGACAACAGGATGCCTTCATCCGACATACAGGACTTCGTGTTGGAGCTCAAGCCAACGAACACAAGCAAGCAAGCGCATCATAACTGGCCGAGCGATCAGCAATTTAAAGTCATGGTGTCACACCAGACATAAAGCAACGGAACTAAGATACACATAATATAAGTACAGAACGATAGCCCACAGGTAAGTTCATTGTCATTTAGTTATGAAATAAGTTAGCATCGGATTTGGCAGATGAAATCATATATTTCTCAGTAAATTATTATTATATTTGTGGCCAATCCTCCCAGCAATATGGGAATGGTTAATTAGTTATTGATAACCTGTCCGACCGAGCAACACGATTAAAGTTTATTTGAACGTGGATTGCCACAGTTTTCTACCATCATTATCGTTGACATTTCAGTTATGGCTCCCGTTGAGCTGCTACAATGTTTTGGTTAGACAACGAGTGCCGTTAGAATAGAGAAGCATTCTTATAGAAATTTTAGGACACAAGCATTATAGCAATCCTGTTGTCCAACATCAGTGTGATGTCATACTGGACCTGAGGTTGCGTGAGTGTCCGCTGTCCCATGTCTGGCTTATTGGTGTGCAGACTGGTGGTTCCTCGCTGTGCAGGCAGATACTCTCTGACTTCTGAAGAATCAGCGATCCTACTATGTTAGCCAGGACCCCGAAGGGACCTGTTGCCTAGGACGTGTTAGTAGGTTTTGGCCAATATAGAATCTGGCCCTGGTGCCTTGGAAACACCTCTGCGTTCCATTCAATGGGGCAGAGATGGGGGGGGGGGGGTGGGAGAGATGAAATCATTCCCATGACTGAAGGGGGCATTAAATGAGTCACTCAGATTCATTCACAGATTCATTATTCAGGCATTCTTTATTCAGTCTGATAGATTCAGTCATTCACTCAGAGATACATTGATTGATGGATTGACTCATGGGTTCAATGAGATTTGTAATTGACTTGGAAAAGAGAACTTTGAAGGAGGATAGTGTTTCAAAAGTGGCAGATAGTTTTTAGAGACAACGTTGAGATTCAATTCTTAGATTCAAACTGTTTATTTTGAGATAATAGTTTTTAGAAAGAATATGAAGTTTATTGGAAGTTTGCATCTAAAGCCAAACCAAGGAAAATCAGTTGAGATGCATGATGATGGAGTTAGGGTAAGTTCCTGAGAGTTTAGTAGGTAGCACAGAGAAGTCAATTCGGACGTTTGTTTTCTTATGTGCCAATGTGCTCAGTTTTGTATTAAAGATGGAGAGTTTGTAAGCATTGGATAATTTTGCTTAATAAAAGTGACGTTTTTGGTCAAGGTAGTGCATCTATTAGTTCCAGTTGTTGAATTTGTTATGAGTGTTACACAAGTCTAGTTTCAGAAGCAGATCACATGAAGGCCAGTAAATAAATAATAAATGTTGTTTGTCCATCAAGAATGATGATGACCATTCTGTTCATCCAGTGGGGTTGAAAGTATGGAGGCGTGAGTTCTAAGATGGCTAAGGCCTATTTTGATTTGAAATGTTCTTTGACAATGTGGGCAAAGAATGCTTGACGTTCCAGGAGGAGGATCACCTACATTGGTTTTTCTGTCCAGCCTTTTTTTCACAGCTCTTGCAGTTCTGTTTGCTTCACATGTGACTTTTAGTTCTCAAAATACCCCAGAGTATCTTCAACCGCTGATTCGATCTCATGCAACGAACAGCAAGCACTTAAATTTATTACATGTTCCAAAACCTAGATTGAACTTATACAAAACATGCTTTGCATATTCTGGTGTCCATTTATGGAATGACCTCCCAACAGATCTGAAAACTCAAATGAGTCCCTACACATTCAGTCGAAAACTCTTTCAATACTTACTCCATTCTGACAATATACCTTCATAAGTCACCTACTGGTATCATTTTGCACTATGTGTGTTTAAGTGAAACAGCACATGTAAGAGAGTGAGTGAGAGTAAGTATGAGACAAAGAAAATGAGAGAGTGTGTGTGTCTGTGAGAGTGGTAGAGTACAAGATAGTTTGAGTGAGAGAGAGAGAGAGAGAGAGAGAGAGAGAGAGAGAGAGAGAGAGAGAGCCAATGAGAGTTAGAGAGTTAGTGTGTGAAAGAAAAATAAAGAGACAGAGATTGAGAAAGAGAGAGAGAGCGTTGAGTGCACGCATGTCGTATGACATGCAATTCCATATTTTTTATGTATAATCATCTTTCATGTTATAATTTTTATTGCCATTTGATTTTAACATGTACTATATGCACTGCGTATTTAATCATGCTTATGTCAATTCCAGGAATTATATTTTTTTTCAGGCGATAGATCGTACAGTTTGTGTATTCATTATTCAAATATTTTTTATTGAATTGCATCACTATTTTTTTTTTTTTTTTTTTTGGTTGCACAATGTGTAACATACTGTTTTCATTTTCACCAATACCCCCCATTTGTTTCCCAATTTTGTCCATTTTTGTGAGGATGTGTGTATGCATGTTTATGTGTGTGGATGCGTGTGTATTTGTGTGTTTATATATGCGTGTATCCGGGTGTACGTGTGTGTATGAGTGGGTGGGGGATGTGTGTGTGTGTGTAAGGGTGAGTTGGGGAATGTGCAGGTGAGTGGGTATGTGTGTGTGATGGGGGATGTGTATATGGGTGGGAATCTTTGGTGGGTGTATGTGTTTGGATTGGATTGGGGTGTGTTGATGTTGAAGGGTAGTGGGATTGTGGGTGGGGGTGTCTGGGTGGGCAGGGGATGTGTGTGTGGGTGGTGGGGTGTGTGTGGATGGATGGGGGATGTGTGCTTGGGTGGGGAGATGTGTGTGTGTGTCGTAATAAGTGTCATCCCTGGGGTGAGGGGAATCAACACCCACATTCTTTTAACTCCATATCATTATCTTGAGGATCGCTTGGATCACTGTCCACAAAACCCCATCAGTCTTTGGATCACTCTCTCTCTCTTCTTCTTCTTACCACTGGACCATGTCCCCTCTCATTCTTTTCCAAAACATACTACACAACTCTAGCTTCTTACAAAATGACAAATTAATTTATTAAAGAAAAGTGTCAGGTATGTGCAAAGTGTGTGTGTAGAATGTCTGTCGTATAATCTAGGGTGTATGCAGAATCAGACCGATCAGCTCAGGATCAAAGTCTGCTTTCATCACAGTACCGGCCACACCACAGCACCATAGATCAAGTACAGAAGGACCTCACCAAATGATGCGTCTCTCCGGCCAGGTGTCGACTTCCTCCAGTGGCTCTTGGATAGTCGGATGCCTGGTCACCAATGGTGGATGTAGTCTAATACTGACCCTGAATCCGACACACACACAGTGTAACTAATATGTCACTAAAAGTTCTGTGATCTGATAATCCTTGTACAGTAAAATAAATGTTAACTGTCACTTTGAAACAAAATGTTAATTGTTAATTTCTCACAGGAATTCACCATTTAAAAAACATAATGTTAATTGTTAATTTCTCACAGGAATTCACCATTTGGAAAACGCAATGTTAATTTCTCATATAAATACTATTGTCCCTGTTACTGGTGGTATTGTAAGTATCTTCACTCTAATATGATGAGAACTATCACGGAGGAATCACTCTTAGATGATCGTCGATTCCTGCTCAGCAGAGGCCAGGTTTTTGCAGACCCTCTGGGTTATGGGCCCAGTGCAAAGGCTGCTGAGTAAAACTGCCTTCAATGATTGAGCCATAATCTTCTTCTATGACTTGTCTGCTAGCTCTTTTGGAAAACATAGTGGAACCTGTTGAAGAGAGAACACCCGGTGAGAGCAACCCGATTTTGACCTTCATTGGGTGAGTGTAGGCCGACGGCCGCACTCAGATATTTAACAGAGAACTAAACTCTGGCATAAGGCAGAGGAGCTCATCACATCGGTCTGAGTCATGGTAAGACAAGGAAAGACTAAAGGAAAAGCGCAGATACCCAGTAGATACCCTACTGGAAGATCCTACCATTTGACATTTCCCCTATCCTTCCCCCAACCATCCCCAATCTCCCTGAATATCATCCCCCCACCTTGTTCTTAACTCACTGAGTTAATTGATATCTCACACTAGCTAGTTTAAGCAACGCGATAGCCGACGCTCCTAGAATAAGTTCTCATAATGCACATTACTACACTCGATTCCTAAGAATCATCTAATTTGGGTCTATTTAATTAAATACCATATATTTATTCCCGTCTGAAATCGAGACCACTAAATTACACAATGGACAAATGTCCGCCGATGTAAATCAACATAAGACACCGTGGTCTCTTTCCATAATCAGAACAGGAACATTAAACACATCCTTGTTGCCTCACAACATTTGGTCGACTCCCGCCAAAGATGTTTGTCCAGACTGTTTTAAAACTGTCTGAATGACGTCACAAATCTGACTAGGCACTAGGCGTCGAGAACTATTTTTTTTCTTTCCTTTTCTGACTCGATGTAAACAACCAGCAGGCTGTCCCGCTTTGATCTGGGGAATTCTTTCCCCTACAACAAAAGATCTTGCCGACTCTCATCAGGACAGTCTGTCCCCAACATCAAAGAATGGCGGCTGCCTGTAGACGAATGGCGCGACAGTCTTTCATCAATCGACAACTCCAAGAATTCCGTGACAGTGTGGATGAGTGGGGAGATGTGTGTGTGGTTGGGAGATGGGTGATTTGGGGTGGAGGGGAGGGTGGGTGCAGGATTGAAAACTTAGCTATGGGGCAGTTGAAAAGAAACAGTTTTACCCAACACACCAAACGACTCTGCAGAGAAACCACCAATCTGCCCACAGTTGGTATTCCCCTGACAACTATTCCAGAGCGAACTCCATGGAAAGATGAACATAGACTATCAATACAAATCCAGACAAAAGTGAGAGGAGTATTTGACACGGAAGAACAGAACAGTGTACAGCCACTCTCAGCTTCCTCGATGAAGAATACCCAGAGGACCTCTGGATCCGAGTCTACACAGATGGGTCAGCACAAAATGCTGTTCGAGGTGGAGGAGCGGGAGTGTACATAGAATACCCAAATAATACTAGGGACACGGCCAGGGTACCAACAGGAAAGTACTGTCATAACTATGATGCTGAAATTGAGGCAATCAAGATAGCAACAGAGAAATTACTAAATAGCAGCCATGGTACACACCCTGTGGTGATATTGACAGATGAAAAATCAGTACTTGAGGCGCTCCTGTCTGGGAAATTGCCAGTACTAAGGACACTACTTTCTGAACTTAGCAGTCAGCATAAGGTCACCATACAGTGGATACCATCCCACTGTAGCATACCTGGAAATGACAGAGCTGACTGATTGGCTAAGGAGCAACAGAAGAACAGCCTGATGCACCCATTACATACCACCAAAAGAAAAGAATGATCAAATCAGAGAGTCACCAAAACCTGCTCAAGATGACTACCACGTTATGGACAGACATGAACAAGTCATTCTGCGCCTCAGAACAGGACACAATATATTACACAACCACATGTATACAAAATTCAAGATTGATGAATCAGCCATGTGCACATGTGGATTGGCGTCACAGACAGCAGAGCAAATACTCCAGGACTGCCCAAAATATAAATTATCTAGGCAAACCTTCTGGCCTAGAGAGACAACAGTGGAAGATAAACTCTATAGATTGCCGAGTGAACTAAAAACGACAGTTAAATTCATACAAGAGACAACATTGCAGTTATAGACATATTTCAAACGAACAAAAGAAGAATTCTCCCCCAGAATAAACAATCTTAAAATCTTCATCTGTCTTAATCTCTGGCCCTTTCCATCTCGTTTCGCACATACCTAAAATATTAATCTTCTTTCCATTTATTGTTTGATGTGCTTAACGTCCTAACATTCCATGTTGCTAATTTCACTGTCCTTTTCTTATGATGATCTTAAACTAGGCGAATCATAATAAACTAGTCACTTTTAAAGAAGGTAGTTTGCCGTTGATTTCTTTCCTTGGCAGTGACAATACTGGTCGGCGACGCCAGCCAGTGTCTCGTGAAAGAGATCTGCCAACCATCAATACAGTTGAGACCATAACCAACAATTATCTGTCGGCTACACTCAAAATTTCATCCACCACCGGCCTTGCATGGCTTCTTGTGAACAACTTCCAAAAACAAATACAAAATAACATGATCCACAGAAAAACAATAAAAGCAGCATCTCCTGAAGAATGAGCGTTAGGTCGTTTGGCACATAATCAGAAATAATTGTTAGGGATGAATTCTCAAACTTAGGTAGCGACACTCGGAACAGAAAGAAAACCATTTAACACCCGGGATAACATTTGACGAAATTTCGTCATTCGGGGCCGTATGGGAGAAATGGTATAAACAGTTAAAATGAGACTCAATGCACTAAAGGTGATGGCAGTGGCAGAATGGAATAGCGTCTTTTGTACTGTTTATCAACAACGTGGAAGAAGAAGCATAGAGATAAAATGCTCGTTCACAGGTCACTTGTTAGAATTCAGACAGAGGCAGAATTATAAGGCTGACCTGGTCTCCCAGGTCGACCCAGTCTAAGATGGGCACCAAAACAAAAAATGTTGGGGGAAGTCCAGCGGCCAGTGTGATATTCAACACATCACCAATCACATGCTGATTGTTGTATACAATAGAGGTCTTGTACTTTGTGTTCAATGCACCTTAAGGCAAGTAAACAGGCCTATTAATACGAACAATTAATTATTTCGGTAATTGAATATGGTCTGGAGTTGCTCTAAATATCCAGTCAGCTGGTAATTGTGGTCTGTACAAAGGGCACACCCATTGCTGAACACATGCAAAATTTAGGCCAATAGAGGAATTTCGGCCTGTACAAAGGGCACACCTATTGTGAGCATGCAGTATATCTCACCAATGTATGATCGGCACATGGTGCTCCAAGATAAGATTTGCCTTAGCGTGCCATGACCAAAGAATATCCTGTGCATGAGGTTTTAGTTGGCACACAGGTTGAAGAGTGGCAGTTCTTGGATGGCATGGCTAATGATATGATCAGATGTGTTTGTGAAGTTATTAAGATAGTGCAGGGAGAGGAGTGGGCCACGGTGCCGCCTTACATAGAATAATAGTCACGTTGGACTCAGGGTGCAGGGATTTGACAGCGAGTGAGACAGAGTCATCCATGCAACAGCTGATAAGGGAAACCTCACAGCCAAGTGATGGGACAGTATACATGGATGGGTCTGTGGTCAGAGGCAAACGGAGTTGTTGGGGGGCTTCACTGCAGAAGTTAAGGAACACTTTGTAAAGGAGGAGAGTCTGGCATATCAAACTATGACTCCCAGCATGAGACTAGAGGTGGCAGATGCAACGGCAGCGTTCCGATGGCTAAAGTGTAGTACAAGCCTACATGTTGTGTTGGCAATGAATAAAATAGAAACATGTATATCCAACGTGGAGTGACTGACACAGCTGGACAATACCTGACACAGCTGGACAATACCTGACACAGCTGGACAACACCTGACACAGCTGGACAACACCTGACACAGCTGGACAACACCTGACACAGCTGGACAACACCTGACACAGCTGGACAACACCTGACACAGCTGGACAAAACCTGACACAGCTGGACAATACCTGACACAGCTGGACAATACCTGACACAGCTGGACAATACCTGACACAGCTGGACAATACCTGACACAGCTGGACAATACCTGACACAGCTGGACAATACCTGACACAGCTGGACAATACCTGACACAGCTGGACAATACCTGACACAGCTGGACAATACCTGACACAGCTGGACAATACCTGACACAGCTGGACAATACCTGACACAGCTGGACAACACCTGACACAGCTGGACAACACCTGACACAGCTGGACAACACCTGACACAGCTGGACAACACCTGACACAGCTGGACAACACCTGACACAGCTGGACAACACCTGACACAGCTGGACAACACCTGACACAGCTGGACAACACCTGACACAGCTGGACAACACCTGACACAGCTGGACAACACCTGACACAGCTGGACAACACCTGACACAGCTGGACAACACCTGACACAGCTGGACAACACCTGACACAGCTGGACAACACCTGACACAGCTGGACAACACCTGACACAGCTGGGCAACACCTGACACAGCTGGGCAACACCTGACACAGCTGGGCAACACCTGACACAGCTGGGCAATACCTGACACAGCTGGGCAATACCTGACACAGCTGGGCAATACCTGACACAGCTGGGCAATACCTGACACAGCTGGGCAATACCTGACACAGCTGGGCAATACCTGACACAGCTGGGCAATACCTGACACAGCTGGACAATACCTGACACAGCTGGACAATACCTGACACAGCTGGACAATACCTGACACAGCTGGACAATACCTGACACAGCTGGACAATACCTGACACAGCTGGACAATACCTGACACAGCTGGACAATACCTGACACAGCTGGACAATACCTGACACAGCTGGACAATACCTGACACAGCTGGACAATACCTGACACAGCTGGACAATACCTGACACAGCTGGACAATACCTGACACAGGTGGACAATACCTGACACAGGTGGACAATACCTGACACAGGTGGACAATACCTGACACAGGTGGACAATACCTGACACAGCTGGACAATACCTGACACAGCTGGACAATACCTGACACAGCTGGACAATACCTGACACAGCTGGACAATACCTGACACAGCTGGACAATACCTGACACAGCTGGACAATACCTGACACAGCTGGACAATACCTGACACAGCTGGACAATACCTGACACAGCTGGACAATACCTGACACAGCTGGACAATACCTGACACAGCTGGACAATACCTGACACAGGTGGACAATACCTGACACAGGTGGACAATACCTGACACAGGTGGACAATACCTGACACAGGTGGACAATACCTGACACAGGTGGACAATACCTGACACAGCTGGACAATACCTGACACAGCTGGACAATACCTGACACAGCTGGACAATACCTGACACAGCTGGACAATACCTGACACAGCTGGACAATACCTGACACAGCTGGACAATACCTGACACAGCTGGACAATACCTGACACAGCTGGACAATACCTGACACAGCTAGACAATACCTGACACAGCTGGACAATAAGTCCAGGATCCCTTCCATGACTGGAAGCATGTTGGGTATATGGTGCTGGCCCCATGTTTGTACAGACATCAAGCCATGTGACGGATCACATGATCAATATCAAGCCGACTGCCTTTATTTCCCAGAACTTTTCCTGATAATGATTTAAGGTCACGTCAACTTAAAAGCACATATCAATGAAAAAATTCCCCACATCCAGGGGTAGAAACATCTAAGGATAATTCACGAGGCTGCCCCTTTTTCTCAGGAGTCAGCATTTTTATTTTAAATACGGGCTCAGAAATACATGCAGGCTGCGTCAATGGGGATTCAAACACTTGACCACAGGCCAGCAGGCAAGCATACTAGCCTGTATTACCATTGCTCCTGAACATGAGAGAAACATGCACAATAATCATAACACTTGTAGGATTATCTCCTATTTATGATCTCTCATGATATTCAAGATTGTAATTTCAATAATGCGCTGGCTTCGTGGCTTAGAGGTTATGACTTTTCTCCGTAATCTCGTATACTCTCGTGGGTAACGTGATGACGATGAGAATCAGCAGTGGTTCGAATCGCATCGGTAACTTACGGGGCATGTGAGCCGGCCGCTCAGAAAGCAATGGCAAACTACTGAGCGTAATCTTGCCAAGAAATCAACATACAGCTGAAAGATGCTGGTGTTGACAGTGATGTCCTGTAAAGGATATGCAAAAAAAAATATTCCAAAATACACCATAAACATCACATTTGTTAGGTGCCTCTTCTGTATGTGCTTGCTTGTGCCTCTTCAGAAAGTCAGTCAGTAAAATGTTTCCTGTGTGTATACGTTCGTGGTGTTTCAAATATCCCGTCTCTGTCTGTATTCATCTGTGGTGCTTCAATCTAAAAATTTAAATCTAATCTTTATTAAAAAGGCATAAAAATAATCACAACAATTCCTTTGTCTGAACGCTACTATTGTAAAATGTCACTGATTTGTCCTTGAAACATTCCTGGCACTCTACACATCAATGAACAACAGTGTCAGTCATATATTCATGTATTCTACTAACACATTCCTCAATATGCATAAATAAGAACAACGACTTAGACCACATTAACATTATTCAAGTATCAAAGACAAACCACTCATTGGTCTGTCACAAACAGCAAACTACATGAATATTTGGGCTCATCAATCTCCTGTGGGAGCCCCAGTAGAATAGTGGCTAGATACTTGCCTGCCGACCCGGTAATCATGGGTTCAAATTCCATGTGGATGTGAACATTGACCTGGGCTTCCAGATTGATCCAGTCTAAAATGGGTGCCATAAAATGACTTGGGAAGTAAAGGCAGTTGGTGTGACATTGACCACATGACCTTGGAGTGCCAATTGTCTATACCAATATGTGTCTAGCACCATATGCCTCAAGGTGTGTACAAGGTCATTGACTGACTTGACTATTACTTCCCTATACAAGGTGTGTACAAGGGTCATTGACTGACTTGACTATTACTTCCCTTCTGTGGCTCCATTGAGTGCCCAGTTGTAGAATAATTCCATGTCAAACATGATTATATTCTATCTATGGTTTTTCCAGCTCACTCTATCATGGGGCCGGTCTCTCTGGCTGTGGGGTTACAACACTTTCTCTCTGTAATCCCGTTTATCACGCAGAGTCTCGCAGCGGAGCGAGAACTGAGGTGGTTCGACCCCCGCTCGTGACATGCGGATACTGAGCCGGCCGCTCAGAAAGCAATGGCAAACTACTGAGCGTAATCTTGCCAAGAGATCAACAGACAGCTGAAAGATGCTGCTCTTGACAGCTAAGTCCTGTAAAAGGATACGCAAAACATTTTTTTTTCTATCATGGGACTTATGCTTTCCTACTCATATACCATCAAGCTAATCCATGGGAAGATGAGTTGTAAATACTCACAAAGACTAAGCTCAATAACTCATCAACTTGTTACCCATTCACATAATGAAGATCTTGACACACTTTATATGCTTTCTTTTATGACACTTCATAGTGCAACCTGGGATAAGAGATTCATCACATTTATCACACTGATTAGATTTCTACCCTGTATGTGCTCTCTTGTGACATTTCAGAAATGTGACTTTAAGCAAATAACAGATATGTGTTCCCATATAAAATCATTAACTTAATATGCCAGCAAATAAAAAACATGAAATACTAAGTTTGCTTTTTTTATTAGGAAAGTTAATAAACACATTTAGCATAATAATGGGAGTGAGACAGGAATGCCTTTTGTCATCTGTATTATTCTTCCTGACTACAGACTGGTTTATGAAGACAACAATAACTACTGCCTGAAATGGATTTCAATGACATCTGACAGAGAAACCAAATGATATGGACTCTGCTGAATACAGTTCTCCTGTCCTGCATACACAATCAGATGCACAATAAACTAACCACACTTGATCTACAAATTCATAGGGAATAGTCAACGATAATGACAATAAATCAAGCGCATGATGAGTGAATGTTTTCTTGTGGTACTTCAGTATCTTAAGTTGACCAACTAATAGGACACTTGTAAGGTTTCTCTCTGATTTCTATCATCTGTGTTCTCTTGTGTTTCTTCAATTTGTAATCTAAATGATACACCACAACTGTAATGGTTCAGGCATTATATTGACAATGGGTTGAGTGCAGTCAGACAAGGCTTCGTGTTAGCTCTCATCATTGACTTTGGAAGGCAAAGACTGCCACCTATTTCTCCGTGTCAGCTCTCACCATTGACTATGGAAGGCAAAGACTGCCACCTATTTCTCCATGTCAGCTCTCACCATTGACTATGGAAGGCAAAGACTGCCACCTATATCTCCGTTTCAGCTCCCATCATTGACTATGGAAGGCAAAGACTGCCACCTATTTCTCCATGTCAGCTCCCATCATTGACTATGGAAGGCAAAGACTGCCACCTATTTCTCCATGTCAGCTCCCATCATTGACTATGGAAGGCAAAGACTGCCACCTATTTCTCTGTGTCAGCTCCCATCATTGACTATGGAAGGCAAAGACTGCCACCTATTTCTCTGTGTCAGCTCTCATCATTGACTATGGAAGGCAAAGACTGCCACCTATTTCTCCATGTCAGCTCCCATCATTGACTATGGAAGGCAAAGACTGCCACCTATTTCTCTGTGTCAGCTCCCATCATTGACTATGGAAGGCAAAGACTGCCACCTATTTCTCCATTACAGCTCTCATCATTGACTATGGAAGGCAAAGACTGCCACCTATTTCTCCATGTCAGCTCTCATCATTGACTATGGAAGGCAAAGACTGCCACCTATTTCTCCATGTCAGCTCCCATCATTGACTATGGAAGGCAAAGACTGCCACCTATTTCTCCATGTCAGCTCTCATCATTGACTATGGAAGGCAAAGACTGCCACCTATTTCTCCATGTCAGCTCTCATCATTGACTACGAAAGGCAAAGACATCCACCTATTTCTCCATGTCAGCTCCCATCATTGACTATGGAAGGCAAAGACTGCCACCTATTTCTCCATGTCAGCTCTCATCATTGACTATGGAAGGCAAAGACTGCCACCTATTTCTCCATGTCAGCTCCCATCATTGGCTATGGAAGGCAAAGACTGCCACCTATTTCTCCATGTCAGCTCTCATCATTGACTATGGAAGGCAAAGACTGCCACCTATTTCTCCGTGCCAGCTCCCATCACTGACTATGGAAGGCAAAGACTGCCACCTATTTCTCTGTGTCAGCTCTCATCATTGACTATGGAAGGCAAAGACTGCCACCTATTTCTCCATGTCAGCTCTCATCATTGACTATGGAAGGCAAAGACTGCCACCTATTTCTCCATGTCAGCTCCCATCATTGACTATGGAAGGCAAAGACTGCCACCTATTTCTCCATGACAGCTCTCATCATTGACTATGGAAGGCAAAGACTGCCACCTATTTCTCCATGACAGCTCTCATCATTGACTATGGAAGGCAAAGACTGCCACCTATTTCTCCGTGCCAGCTCCCATCACTGACTATGGAAGGCAAAGACTGCCACCTATTTCTCTGTGTCAGCTCTCATCATTGACTATGGAAGGCAAAGACTGCCACCTATTTCTCTGTGTCAGCTCTCATCATTGACTATGGAAGGCAAAGACTGCCACCTATTTCTCCATGTCAGCTCTCATCATTGACTATGGAAGGCAAAGACTGCCACCTATTTCTCCGTGCCAGCTCCCATCATTGACTATGGAAGGCAAAGACTGCCACCTATTTCTCCATGTCAGCTCCCATCATTGACTATGGAAGGCAAAGACTGCCACCTATTTCTCTGTGTCAGCTCTCATCATTGACTATGGAAGGCAAAGACTGCCACCTATTTCTCCATGTCAGCTCTCATCATTGACTATGGAAGGCAAAGAATGCCACCTATTTCTCCATGTCAGCTCCCATCATTGACTATGGAAGGCAAAGACTGCCACCTATTTCTCTGTGTCAGCTCTCATCATTGACTATGGAAGGCAAAGACTGCCACCTATTTCTCCATGTCAGCTCCCATCATTGACTATGGAAGGCAAAGACTGCCACCTATTTCTCCATGACAGCTCCCATCATTGACTATGGAAGGCAAAGACTGCCACCTATTTCTCCGTGCCAGCTCCCATCACTGACTATGGAAGGCAAAGACTGCCACCTATTTCTCTGTGTCAGCTCCCATCATTGACTATGGAAGGCAAAGACTGCCACCTATTTCTCCATGTCAGCTCTCATCATTGACTATGGAAGGCAAAGACTGCCACCTATTTCTCCATGTCAGCTCCCATCATTGGCTATGGAAGGCAAAGACTGCCACCTATTTCTCCATGTCAGCTCTCATCATTGACTATGGAAGGCAAAGACTGCCACCTATTTCTCCGTGCCAGCTCCCATCACTGACTATGGAAGGCAAAGACTGCCACCTATTTCTCTGTGTCAGCTCTCATCATTGACTATGGAAGGCAAAGACTGCCACCTATTTCTCCGTGTCAGCTCTCATCATTGACTATGGAAGGCAAAGACTGCCACCTATTTCTCCATGTCAGCTCTCATCATTGACTATGGAAGGCAAAGACTGCCACCTATTTCTCCGTGCCAGCTCCAAACACTGACTATGGAAGGCAAAGACTGCCACCTATTTCTCTGTGTCAGCTCTCATCATTGACTATGGAAGGCAAAGACTGCCACCTATTTCTCTGTGTCAGCTCCCATCATTGACTATGGAAGGCAAAGACTGCCACCTATTTCTCCGTGTCAGCTCTCATCATTGACTATGGAAGGCAAAGACTGCCACCTATTTCTCCGTGCCAGCTCCCATCACTGACTATGGAAGGCAAAGACTGCCACCTATTTCTCCTTGTCAGCTCCCATCACTGACTATGGAAGGCAAAGACTGCCACCTATTTCTCCGTGCCAGCTCCCATCACTGACTATGGAAGGCAAAGACTGCCACCTATTTCTCCACGTCAGCTCTCATCATTGACTATGGAGGGCAAAGACTGCCACATATTTCTCCGAGCACGAAGGCCGACCAAACTATGACAACACTTCACATACCAAGGCCAGGCTTCTGCTACAGGACTGGTTGTGTTTTAATGAAGCACATGATCTTGCATGTGACTTTTGTGCACTGTCTTCTTGTGCATCTTCAGATTGTGACACTGAGACCATGAGTAAATAGGTCATGCCTTGGTCTTCTTCTTCTTTCGTTTGCTTGAAATATGTCTATAACTGCAATGTTGTCTCTTGTATGAATTTAACTGTCTTTTTTAGTTCGCTCAGCGGTCCATAGAGTTTATTTTCCACTGTCGTCTCTCTAGGCCAGAAGGTTTGCCTAGGTATGTTATATTTTGGGCAGTCTTGGAGTATGTGCACTTCTGTCTGTGACACCAATCCACATGTGCACATGGCTGATTCACCCATCTTGAATTTTGTATACATGTTGTTGTGTAATCTATTGTGTCCTGTTCTGAGGCACAGAATAATGACTTGTTCTGGTCTGTCCATAATGTGGTAGTTGTCTTGAGCAGGTTTTGGTGGCTTTCTGATTTGATCATTCTTTTCTTTTGGTGGTATGTAATGGACACATCAGGCTGTTCTTCTTTTGCTCCTTCCTTAGCCAATTCATCAGCTATGTCGATTCCGTGTACTCCACAATGGGATGGTATCCACTGTATGGTGACCTTATGCTGTCTGCTAAGTTCAGAAAGTAGTGTCCGTAGTACTGGCAATTTCCCAGACAGGAGCACCTCGAGTATTGATTTTGCATCTGTCAATTTCTGCTACGGGACTGGTTTTGTTTTAATGAAGCACATCATTTTGTATGTGACTGTTGTGCATTGTCTTCTTGTGGATTTTAAGATTGTGAATATGAGACGATGAGTTAGTTAGTTAATTCGTCGACAGATCATCCTCATTGCACATCAAACCATTCAATCCATAAATGCTTGGATCCCCTCCTCAGCAAATCCCACAGCGTGTAGCGGCTAACGACACCAGTTCTGTGTTGGTTTATCAATCTTCTTTGGCTTCCTGCATAGTGTTCTTGTTTGGCCACCCCTCTTTTAATTTGCTGTTCTCGCAGTCTGACCATGGTTGTAGATTCACAGTCATCACTTGGTTCTCGCAAAAGTCTTACTTCTTGTAGAGCATTCAGAATGTCAGTCTGGTCCATGGCGCGTCCGCCCTCCACATTAGCATTACCTGCGACCTTGTCAGCCCAGTCATTTCCTTGTACTCCCGCATGCCCTGGCACGAAGATGAAACTAATCTTTGTCAGCCGAGACCACTCCAGAGACAGCAACCACTCTCTTTAGATTCACCCCATCTCTATCCTCTTGAGCATGCTCATTGAGTCGCTAAGGAAACAAGCCCTAGTGAATGTCTGTGTTTTAAAATACCTGGCCACCACATTATCATAGCTTCCACAAGATGAGACAGACATGCACAATCATCATACAACCTTCAATGATTATCCAGTTATGTTCTCTCATGATATTCAAGATCGTCATATCAAACATGCACCATAAACATGACATTTGCTAGATGCCTCTTCTTTCTCTGCTAGCCTATCTATGCCTCTTCAGAATGTCAGTGTCAGTAAAGTATGCACTACAATGTTTTCTGTGTGTTCTTCAAGAATGAGAATTAACAAAGCAAATGATAACCCAATGTCCCTTGGTGAAATCTACTTCTAGAAATTGATTCATTTACCTAATTAAGCATCAATGCACACAAAAATGGGGGAACAAACTGAGGTATTACAATAAGAATACAAACAGCAACTGCAACATTCATAGCACTAGGAAATGTGTGGTAGTCACAGGAAATATTAAATCAAGAAACAACATTATTGCACTCAGAACTTTCCCACACAATTTAGTAACATAATACAGATACTTTATCAGGGTTAATAGACACAAGAATATAAGCTGACTACCAAAATTAGAAATCTCAACTCTAATGTTAAATAAGTACTATATATAGTATGAATCATAAACATGGAGAACTAATAAATGTTAAATAAGTACAAGTGTATGAATCATAAACATGGAGAACTAATAAATGTTAAATAAGTACTAGTGTATGAATCATAAACATGGAGAACTAATAAAGTACAAACATTGATTTAATTGGTGTTTGTGTAGGACAGAAGGACTAAAGTGGTAGGACACAATCACCAATGTGGGGCTCATGGAGAGACACACATTGGCACCTTGCCGTCTTGACAGACGATAGTTTGTGCTTTAAAAAGGCATAATAACTTTTAACTATGGCGGTAGCGAGTGTGACTGATAAGGCCAATTTGCGCTGTAAATGTCCGTTCACAGTGGGTGCATGTGAACACGTGGTCATTTCCACCATCATGCACCATCTTACGTCTCAAACGCTTGGTGTGTGACTTTTCTGCAATAATTTTCTCCTTTGACTTTATTCCATTTCTGATATTTGCCCTCCATGCAACACGTTCAGCGGCGACTTGCTCCCAATGTGCATTATCAATGCCTGTATCAATCATGTCCCGCTTACACACATCTTTGTATCGTAGTAGAGGCCGACCCTGAGATCTCTTACCTATCTGTAATTCACCAAAAAAGATATCCTTTGGTATTCTACCATCATCCATCCGCCTAAGATGTCCTATCCATCTAAGTCTACGAAGACTGAGCATGGAATAAACTGTCACACAACCTGATCTTTCCAATACTTCAGTATTTGTGATTTTGTCTTGCCACTTAATACCAAGAATTCTTCGCAGACACCGCATATGAAAGCTGTTTAAATTGTTCTCTTGGTGTGAGTAAGTTGTCCAGGTTTCACTGCCATAGAGAAGAGTACTAAGGACACAGGCTTGATAGACAAGGACTTTTGTTTTGGCAGTAAGCTTCCTGTTCTCCCAGACTCTTTTTCTTAACCTGTTCATTGTTGTTGCTGCCTTACCAATCCGGATGTTGATTTCCTGATCTAGGGATAATTTGCTATTTACCACCGATCCTAGATATGTAAAATGGTCTACTATCTCTAGTTCGGCGTCGTCAATAAAGATTGATGGTACCCCATGTGCACCTTGTGACATAATCTGTGTCTTCTTTTTGCTAATTGTTAAACCAAATTCAGAACAAGCATTGGAGAATGCAGATAGTAGACATTGCAATTCTTCCTCAGAGTGGGTCGTAACTGCAGCATCATCTGCAAAAAGCAACTCTCTGATCAGTACCCTCCTAATTTTGGTCTTAGCCTTCAATCTCTGAGCATTGTAGAGGCCGCCATCTGAGCGTGAGTGAATGTATATACCACCATCCTGATCACGAAATGCATATTTCAGTAGAAGTGAAAAGTATATTCCAAAGAGGGTGGGAGCTAGTACACAACCTTGCTTAACTCCACTCTTGATTTGAAATTCTTCAGAAGTTGCACCATCAAACTTGATTATACCCTTCATGCCTGTGTGGAACGATTCCACAATGGACAGAAGAGTTGGTGGGCAGCCAATCTTCTTTAGTGCCTTGAACAGACCCTCACGACTGACCAAATCAAATGCCTTTGTGAGGTCGATGAAGGCAATAAACAGTGGTTGATTCTGTTCACGGCATTTTTCTTGCATTTGTCGCAATGAGAATATCATATCAGTGGTAGACCGGTTCTGTCGAAAGCCACACTGTGATTCGGGGTAGACTTGATCTCCTAGGACTTGAAGTCTGCGCAGAACAATTCTGGCAAATACTTTTCCAACAATACACAGAAGTGAGATACCCCTATAGTTGTTGCAGTCGCTCCGATCGCCCTTGTTCTTGTACAGTGTTATGATGCTTGAATCTTTGAAATCCTGTGGGACTTGTCCTTCACGCCAGCATAGCTCTATTAGCTGGTGGATCTGTATAGTGAGTGTGTCTTGCCCACTCCTGATAACCTCTATTGGAATCCCATCCTTACCTGGAGCCTTGCCAGATGCAAGTTCATTTATAGCACACTTAACTTCTGTTATGGTGGTAAGTGTGTCCAGGTGGTCAAGAGTTGGTAGAGCCTCTATGGCGTTGAGGGCATTATCCGCTAGTTTGGTCTCACTTGAGTAAAGCTCCAAATAGTGCTCTACCCATCTGTCCATCTGCTGTTTCTTATCAGTGATGACTTCTCCAGTCAAGGTTTTCAATGGTGCACTTCTTTTGATCACTGGACCACAGGCTTTCTTTATTCCTTCATACATGCTTCTTAAGTCTCCCTTATCACTTGCGATTTGAATGGACTCACATAACTTGATCCAATAATCATTTGCACACTGCCTGGCAGCCTTTTGCACATCCTTCCTAGCTTGCCTTAGCTCACTCAGAGTGTTACGCGTTGGTCTTTCCTTGTTTCTTAAGAGAGCTTTCTTCTTCTTATCAATCAAGGGCTGCAGAGTCTCGCTGTTGGCCGCAAACCAGTCCTGCCTCTTATGATCCACAGTGCCGTAAACCTTTACGGCAGTTTTACAAAGAGTTTCCTTAAGTTTATTCCATTTATCATTTACTGTACAATTTTCTGGTGTATCAGTGAAAGCGTCTTCAAGTTGCTGTTGAAACTGAAAGCACTTTTCAGGATCATGAGTGTTAATAATATTAATCCTGGGGCTAGATTTGTGTTTAGCTGTGTAGATTCTCTTTGGTCTCAGTCTAACCCTTGCAACAACCAAAGAATGATCCGTATCACAGTCAGCACTGTGGTAACTACGAGTCAATGATATATGGTTCAGATGTTGTCTCCGTGTGATGATGAAGTCCAGCTGGTGCCAATGGCCGGATCTTGGATGTTTCCATGTGACCTTATGCATCTCTTTTGTTTAAAAAAAAAGAGTTTGTAATACATAGGTCATTACTGGTGCAATGCTCCAGCAGCCTTTGCCCATTTTCATTCATGCGACCGATGTTGTATTTTCCAAGGCACACTGGCCATGAACTCGAGTCCTTGCCCACACGAGCATTGAAATCACCGAGCATATAAATGTAGTCGGATTTTGGAACTGCCTTGATCACAGAGTCTAACTCCTCATAGAACAAATCCTTCACATCATCAGAGGAATTGAGTGTCGGTGCATATGCAGTAATAATGGTGGCAAACCCACAAGAGGTTGCCAAGCGCAGGGATAATAGTCTTTCATTTCCTCCTGCTGGAATTTCAATCATTCCCAGTAGCGAATTCTTCACTGCAAAGCCCACACCGTGCTGCCTTTTTTCTGCCTGCCCTTTACCCTTCCAGAAAAAGGTGTAGTTGTTTTCCCTGAGTGACCCTTCCTCAGCGAGGCGAGTCTCCTGCAGGCCAGCAATATCAATGTTAAGACGATTGAGTTCGGCATCAATCACAGCCGTTTTTCTCACATCGTCAATATTGGTCAAGTCAGTGGAAAATCCTGGACACATGGTTCTCACGTTCCAGGTTGCAAGCCGTAGCTTGAGGTTTCTATTTATATTTTTGTTTGTACCTGGTGCATTGGTTTTTTTGTCCTAGCCCCAAGCACCCATTGAAGCAGGCAGGCTGTGGCGGATCAGCACCCAATTGGCTGGGGGCTGCCCAGCTTGAGGCGGGCGGTAGCTGATCAGTGACACCTATAGGTGTCTCCCACCGTCAGAGGCAACGCGTGGCGCCCCATGTCTACGCCAACTGACAAGGACTTATAACCCGTAACAGTTGCCTCTCGCTTTGATTCCGAGACCAGTTAAGACCAGGGATGGAGTTATTGCCTCTCCATAGCACAAAGCCTGGGCTAAAATATAGAGATCATGTGTTGCCCATGCAGCATGATCCCTCTCTCGGCCTGCCTAGTTCACTCCAGAGGAAAGGTAACACCCCTACATCTGGAACAAGACAAGCTGCAGAAGCTGCCGGATCAGCAAAGCAATGCTCTAACTGTCCGCCTGTCGGAGCTTCGATCCTAGACCAGTCACCAACCAAGGCTTAGGGCCTGGTCTGCCCTGCCATGACAATTTTGTCTTTAGCTTGCATTTCCTCGCACCAGGGTAAGGCTTGTACCCTCCCAATTGCGCTCTTCCGCCCGAAGCCGTTGGCACAATGTGGGGTGTCGGGTTTGGTAAGCGCCGCCCAACGTTCGGCGCTAACAGAAACCAGGTAGTACCGTCTACTGTTATACGGTAGCTCAGTCATATCATGGAGAGAACTACAGAAATAACCAGTGAATCCAGAGGTCAGGAAAAGGCACTGGTGTTGGGTAGGACACATTGAGAAAAGCTAATAAAAGTACAACTAGAAAATCCCTTGTCTATAACCCACAGGACCAAAGAAATAGAGGGGGAACTAAACATACATGGAGAAGATCAATAGAGACAGAGAAGAATAATGGGAGAACATGGAGGACACTGACTGAAATAGCAACAGTTGGGATGAATTGATGCAAGTTGGTTAAGGGCTGATACTCCATGAGGGGATAAAGAGCAGATAAAGAAGAAATGACACATTACAGCCATCAGATTTGCTAGGTTTCTCTAATGTTTGTGTTCTCTTTTAAAGCTTCAGATTGAAATCATGGATACAAGATGCACAACAATTACTTTTCTAAGATTTCTCATCCATATACATTCTCATGTGGTATGTCAAATGGCCAGCTTGTAAACATGATGACCACAATCACTGTATTTATAAGGTGTGTCTCCAGTATGTTTACTTGTCGTCATGCAACAAGTCAAGTCGCATTATCCTGTCAAGAAGCCTGATACGCGGGAAAATGTCACGTGGAAAGTCCAACAACAAGAAACACGCTGTTGCCAAAATGTGCAGCGTGGGAGCCAACAAGAAGAAAAAGAACGTCGAGAGCCCACCTGCTAGCTGCATCAAAGAGCCAGATACTACAGCCATTACTGAAGCTACTACGAGGGAGAAGATTGACAGCCCAACACAGTCAAGAACCAAGACAGCAGAGAAGGAGGAGAAAGACACCAGAGTCGGAAACACCGACTCAAAAACAGTCCGATGGGTTGTCAAGCGGATTCCTGTGGAGCTGACAGATGAAGAAATCCTGAAGCAGCTACGTGAAGAGAATCTTCACATCCGATTCTTGAAGGCGGAGCGGCTTCTCACCTACTCCAAGATACCTAAAACCTTGGCAGTAGTGACGTCGGAGGGCAGCAAAATGCCGATCACAGTATCATTCAGCAAGAAAACTCAACAGCCAGAGAGATTCATCCCAAAAGTCAATCAATGTTCAAGATGCCAGAGGGCCGGCCACAGCAGAGCAACATGTCGAAGTAAGACGGAAATCTGTCGATACTACGCCGATCACCACGCCTTCAAGGAGTGTCCGCTGGCCAAGCTGGGCACGGACTTCTGAGCACCCAACAAAAGAAAGTGCGCCAACTGTCTGGGCAAATATGGAGCAAGATACCTGGGCTGTCCGTACCTGCAGAGACACAGAGACGTCTTAAAGATCGCCATCATCACAAAGACACCATTCAAGGAAGCAATGCAGAGGGGCGAGACAGCCACGGGTATAGCACAAGCTGAAAGAGATCAACTTCAAAAGCAGATAGACGAGTTGAAGAAGCAAGTCAAGGCACTGCTGACGACGACTCCGACCAGCGATAATGAGAAGCTGCTGGCCGACATGAAAGAAATCCAGCTCGACATCAAATAAGAGATTCAGCGCATGGCTGAGATGAAGAAGGAGAACGAAGAAATCCTACAAATGATCAAGACCGAAAGAGAATTGCATAGAGCTGAAATGGAACTCTTTCAAAACAAACCAACAGAAGCCACACAAGAACTCACAGAGAAACCGCAAGAAGAAAATCAAGAGACCGAGCTGGAACCGCAAGCTGAAGCCAGCTGCCCAACCACAACGCCCAAGAGGGAACTACTATACCGTCGGATCTCTGAAGGAAGCACAGAATACCCAGTCGACAAGGAGGAACTCAAGCGCGAGGAATTCAGAAGGCGCTGGGAAGAAAAAGAAAAGAAGCCTAAGAAACTCCGGGGGAAACCGATGGTATACCCAGTCTTACACTACGACTGTGAGAACGACTTCGAGTACTATATAGATGACGGTAAAATCGTCCCATGGCTGACCACGGAGGAAGAAAACTTTAGGCAGCAGTATCGCAAACGCAACAGCGAAAACAGGCACAAGGAGGAAAATGAAAGCGTCGATAAGCTCCTACAGAAAATACACAATAAAGGAGACAAAAAGACCAAATAAAGTCCTTTTAAGGACTGCAACCAGTCAAGCCAGGAGCCTGCACCAACAAAGAAAACAAGAGGAAACATGCACAAATGACAGCCGCCGACCGATCCTCCAGCTGGAGTGGGACTACGAAAAGTCCTTATAAGGACTGCAGTCAGTCAAGCCAGACGAGCCAGGAGCCTACACCAACAAAGAAAACCACAAAAACAGACGAGCACAAAGGATAGCCGCCGACCACTGCTGACGTCACAGACACAAACGCTACATAACCAGTCCGAGATAGGACTCACAAGACAAGAATTAGGGTGAATAAATCCACAAAAACCACGTACCTCAACAATAACCACAGCTGATGAAGTAGGTTAGACGAGGCCGAATTTGGAATTTTTGTTTTTGAATTGGAATCGGAATGTTTACTTATAAATCTTCAATTGAGCAAATGCCACACAACATACATAAGCTTCTCTTGAATGTAACTTCTTGTGATAGATGGTCAACTTGAGTATATACCATAATCTAGTAAGGTTTCTCGCCTGTATGCATTTTCATGTGGCATTTCTAGCATGCATAATAGATCCATTGCATTTATCACATTTGTAAGATTTCTTGCCTGTGTGAGTTCTCTTGGCGGACGTTCAAATTGTTAGCTTGACTACAATATGCACCACAATCACCACATTTGTAAGGTTTCTCTCCTGTATGTGTTCTCTTGTGGATCTCAGGACTGCAAGCATAAGAAAAAAGATGCACCACAATCACGCCATTTGTAAGGATTCGGTGCTGCACATGTTCTCATGTAGAGCATCAGAGCTAGAAGTAGTATAAGATGCACCATAATCATCACATTTGTAAGGTTTGTCTCCTGTATGTATTCTCATGTGGTACTTCAGATGGCTAGAATCAGTAAAACAGGCACCACAATCATCACATTTGTAAGGTTTCTCTCCTGTATGTATTCTCATGTGGCACTTCAGATGGCTAGAATCAGTAAAATAGGCACCACAATCCTCACATTTCTAAGGTTTCTCTCCTGTGTGTGTTTTCTTGTGTCGCTTCAAACCAGAGGCATTAGTAAAAGATGCACCACAATCATCACATTTGTAAGGTTTGTCTCCTGTATGTTTTATCTTGTGGCGCTTCAGACAGCTAAAGGTAGTACAAGATGCACCACAAACATCACATTTGTAAGGTTTCACTCCTGTATGTGTTCTCATGTGGAGCTTCACACTGCCTATGTGAGTAAAGGATGCATTACAATCAACACATGTGTAAGGCTTCTCCCCTGTATGGATTCTCCTGTGGCACTTCAGGTTGCTCGCATCAGTAAAAGATGCACAACAGTCATCGCATTTGTAAGGTTTCTCTCCTGTATGTGTTCTCTCATGGCACTTTAGACTGCCAGCACGATTAAATGATGCACCACAATCATCACATTTGTAAGGTTTCTCACCTGTATGTGATCTTTTGTGGCTATACAGACGTACAGCGTTAGTAAACGATGCGCCACAGTCATTACATTTGTAAGGTTTCTCTCCTGTATGTATTCTCCTGTGGCATTTCAGTTTGCCCGCTTCAGTAAAAGATCCACAACAATCATCACATTTGTAAGGTTTCTCTCCTGTATGTTTTAACTTATGGCGCTTCAGATGGCTAGAATTAGTAAATGATGCACCACAATCATCACATTTGTAAGGTTTCTCTCCTGTATGTATTCTCCTGTGGCACTTCAGGTTACCCGCATCAATAAAAGATGCACCACAATCATCACATTTGTAAGGTTTCTCTCCTGTATGTTTTAACTTGTGGCGCTTCAGATGGCTAGAATTAGTAAATGATGCACCACAATCATCACATTTGTAAGGTTTCTCTCCTGTATGTATTCTCCTGTGGCACTTCAGGTTACCCACATCAATAAAAGATGCACCACAATCATCACATTTGTAAGGTTTCTCTCCTGTGTGCTTTCTCAAGTGATTCATCAAATGTGATGTTCGAGCAAAAGATGCACCACAATTATCACACTTGTAAGGTGTCTCTCCTGTATGTCTTCTTCTGTGGCACTTCAGACTGCCTGCTTGAGTAAAAGATGCACCACAATCATCACATTTGTAAGGTTTCTCTCCTGTATGTATTCTCTTGTGGATCTTCAGATTGCTAGCTTGAGTAAAAGAAGCATCACAATCATCACATTTGTAAGGTTTGTCTACTGTATGTATCATCTTGTGGACCTTCAAATGGTTAACTTGACTAAAAGATGCACCACAATCATCACATTTGTAAGGTTTCTCTCCTGTATGTTTTATCTTGTGGCGCTTCAGACAGCTAAAACTAGTACAAGATGCACCACAAACATCACATTTGTAAGGTTTCACTCCTGTATGTGTTCTAATGTGGAGCTTCACACTGCCTATGTGAGTAAAGGATGCATTACAATCAACACATGTGTAAGGCTTCTCCCCTGTATGGATTCTCCTGTGGCACTTCAGGTTGCTCGCATCAGTAAAAGATGCACAACAGTCATCGCATTTGTAAGGTTTCTCTCCTGTATGTGTTCTCTCGTGGCACTTCAGACTGCCAGCACGATTAAATGATGCACCACAATCATCACACTTGTAAGGTTTCTCTCCTGTGTGCTTTCTCACGTGATTCATAAAATGGGCTGTTCGAGCAAAAGATGCACCACAATCATCACACTTGTAAGGTGTCTCTCCTGTATGTCTTCTTCTGTGGCACTTCAGACTGCCTGCTTGAGTAAAAGATGAACCACAATCATCACATTTGTAAGGTTTCTCTCCTGTATGTATTCTCCTGTGGCACTTCAGGTTACCCGCATCAATAAAAGATGCACCACAATCATCACATTTGTAAGGTTTCTCTCCTGTATATTTTAACTTGTGGCGCTTCAGATGGCTAGAATTAGTAAATGATGCACCACAATCATCACATTTGTAAGGTTTCTCTCCTGTATGTATTCTCCTGTGGCACTTCAGGTTACCCGCATCAATAAAAGATGCACCACAATCATCACATTTGTAAGGTTTCTGTCCTGTGTGCTTTCTCAAGTGATTCATCAAATGGGCTGTTCGAGCAAAAGATGCACCACAATCATCACACTTGTAAGGTGTCTCTCCTGTATGTCTTCTTCTGTGGCACTTCAGACTGCCTGCTTGAGTAAAAGATGCACCACAATCATCACATTTGTAAGGTTTCTCTCCTGTATGTATTCTCCTGTGGCACTTCAGGTTACCCGCATCAATAAAAGATGCACCACAATCATCACATTTGTAAGGTTTCTCTCCTGTATGTTTTAACTTGTGGCGCTTCAGATGGCTAGAATTAGTAAATGATGCACCACAATCATCACATTTGTAAGGTTTCTCTCCTGTATGTATTCTCCTGTGGCACTTCAGGTTACCCGCATCAATAAAAGATGCACCACAATCATCATCACATTTGTAAGGTTTCTCTCCTGTGTGTGTTCTCTTGTGGGACTTCAGATTGCCAACATGATTAAAAGATGCACCACAACCATCACATTTGTAAGGTTTCTCTCCTGTGTGCTTTCTCAAGTGATACATCAAATGGGGTGTTCGAGCAAAAGATGCACCACAATCATCACACTTGTAAGTTTTCTCTATTGTAGTCTTGTTGTATGTCATATTGTAAACTTGAGTAAAGCATGCACCAGAATCATCACATTTATGAGGTTTCTCTCTTTAATGTTTTCTTTTGTTTCACTTCATGTTTTCAGATTCAGTAACAGATGCATCACAGTCACCACATTTGTAAGATGTCTCTATTGCTGTTGCTCTTATCTTTCTGTTTAAATATCTTATCTACACAAACAGTTGCATCACAAACATCAGACACTATGTCATGTCTTCTTGATTTGTTCTTTCATCACCACAACTGCCACAACCAACTGTATAATCAAGAGACTTTCTAGAGACCTGTGTAAATGTCACAGGTGTCTCTACAGTTTGTACATCACAAGTTTTACAAATCACATGTAGTTTAGTATCAATTTCATTGACAGATGTACCTCTGAAGTCAGAGTGGGTTCGCCTGTTGACGAGGGGCACTGTTAATAGGGAAAGCTAATCCACATACAAAATTCAGTCCATCACTGCCATAAATAGTGTGTATGGACTACGTTTGAGTTCAAAGTGAGCGAGTGTACAACAAAACCAAACATTGACAGATGACAGACATTCTGATAATTATTTCACATGAATCATGTTCTGCTGTTATATAACTATTCTCAATCCACTATTGTCAAATGATATGTTTCATGGTGACCGTGAGTTATTTTATGTTAAATAATTCTTAATTTTGGGTTTGTTTTTCCAGGCATGTCTTCGAAGATGCAACAACCTTCTAATTGAATGAATCTTTTGCAGCTCTTGTAATGATAGGACACATTTGAAAGTTCTTGTTTCACAAGTCCAAGCCTATGTTATCAAACTTCATCTTCTCCATTTGTCATTGGTTTCATGTAGGGAATGGAATGACAACTCTGAATTTTCTATATATATTATTTCTGAAAGAGACACAAAAAGTAAACAAAAGTTCATTACCATGGCCAGTAACATATTACAATAAAATGTCTCCGATCAACCTAAATTTTTTTTACTGTAAATGTAATAAAACACTCAGGCAGAAATTGTAAGAATAATGAAACAAATGAACAGCTAGTGTAAATGTACTAAAACACCCAAACAGACATTGTAAGAATAATGAAACAAATGAACAGCTAGTGTAAATGTAAACTAACCAGTGCTTCTTCTTTAACGCTTTACTCCCCATTGAGGCATAGATCTTCAACCGACTCACTCCAAGCTTTCCTGTCCTCAGCTTTGCTATACAACTTTGTCCATGTCCTCACTCCAAGCCTTCCTGTCCCCAGCTTTGCTATACATCTTTGTCCATGTCCTCACTCCAAGCCTTCCTGTCCTCAGCTTTGCTATACAACTTTGTCCATGTCCTCACTCCAAGCCTTCCTGTCCTCAGCTTTGCTATACAACTTTGTCCATGTCCTCACTCCAAGCCTTCCTGTCCTCAGCTTTGCTATACATCTTTGTCCATGTCCTCACTCCAAGCCTTCCTGTCCTCAGCTTTGCTATACAACTTTGTCCATGTCCTCACCACATTATTCATTTTTGCTTCTACTTTTCTTCTCCGTGTGTTTTTAGACATTCCTCTATTTCTTTTGCCCTGTGCATTTCAGACAAAGGCCTGTCTAGTTATATCTAAACAGTTACTGCATGTTAAAGACCTCACTTATATTCTTCATTCATTATTTCTAGTTATATCTAAACAGTTACTGCATGTTAAATACCTCGCTTATATTCTTCACTCATTATTTCTAGTTATATTTAAACAGTTACTCAGTTATCAGTTGGGGTATCTTCATTGCACTCCGGACATGTCCATAGGTACTCAGATCCTCCTCCCAGAATATGCATCAGCGTCCGGTGGCTAATAGTGCCAGTTCTGTGTTGGTTGACGAGGCGCTTTGTTTTCCCGATGTACCTCTCGCGTCTGGCTGTGCCAATTCTTACTCCCAAGTCTTTCATCCTGGACAGCGATGTGGAATCACTGACATCAAGGTCCTCTGTTCTCGCCATATCTTTGAGGACGTTAATACCATCGGCACGATCCATTGGCTGGCCATCTACAGGGGGTGCAGAGCCAGCCAGTTTATCAGCTCGTTCATTTCCCTCGACTCCCGCATGTCCCGGGATGAAGATGAAGGTGACTTTACGGACAACAGACTTCCGCAGTGACTCAGTCCATTGTCTACGTACAGATCCAGCTTCGACCTTCTGAATCATGCTCATTGAATCACTTAGTACACACACGTTGGTATAATGCTGTGATTCCAGCCATATGAAAGCCTGTGTACCTGCCATCACCTCCATCGCCATGCTGCTCGTGGTCATAGAGTGGGCACCACTGGATTCTTGAACGGTTCAGCCCGCTGTACGGGCTGTGAATGCCCACGCACTTCTCTGCTGCTTTACATCAGATCCATCTGTATAGATGAGCTCTTCTGGGCTATCTGAGTGTTCATAGCGTTAACCTCAGCATTGACAGCGGCAGGGTTCTGCTCTCTGCACCGTCTGTCGAGTGTGATAATGCAGGAGAAAGTGGACCTGTCTGACGACATCTTCCGCCCGACCCATCCATGATTTGCCCCTCTTTAGCCTGTCACCCTTTTCTCTGAATATAGCGTCATGCAGAGGGTGCTGCTCATCTGCACTTATTTTTAAGTATGCACGAGCTCTCCAGAGCTTGATCCTGTGTTCCATTGTCGGGAAATCAAGGAGGTATTAGCAGTCTTTGCTCGATATTGGCAGTCGCCATGACTCTCATTGCTGACAAACCTTTTCGAGCTTTCGTTATGACATAATCGGCATGATCTCTGAAGGACAGGCTCCGATCAAGCCTCATGCCAAGATATGTCATTGTTTAGGGAGAACCATGTAACCGATGCCTTTGCAGGGTTGACAAGGGCATCGGCATCAGCACACCATGAGGAAATTCGATCTAGTTCGCCCTGCATATCATTGGCAACCGCCTGTCTATCTCGACCCTGTCGATACACGAGGATGTCGTCAACGAATGACAGAGTCCTACCCCTCCCGTCCAACTGTTGTTCAGTGATCGGCACCGTATACACGTTGAATAGTACTGGTGACAATGGTGAACCCTGCGGCAATCCTGACATATCGTTATCGGCTCAGAAGACCAACTCCCGCATCTTAGCACCTTCCTTTGGAGCAGAACTGCAGCTATCCATCGTACAAGGGGAGGGTGCACTTTCAGTCTGAGGAGGGTTTGCATCAAGTGCTCGAAAGATACTCTGTTATATGCGTCCTCTAAGTCTATGGCGGCCGCACATGTCTCTTCTCTGACTTGAAATCCTTCATAAACATCTTGAGCAAAGACCGCTGCATTCAGCCATGACACTTTGTTGCGTCTGTATCCAAGTGTGGGCGGGAAGCAGCTAACAGTTACTGCATGTTAAAAACCCCACTTATATTCTTCACTCATTATTTCTAGTTATATCTAAACAGTCGAAGAAGTGTTTTTGTGAATGGGGAAACGCATGGCCATGGGTCATTGCAGCTGCGCATAGCGATCGGACTGGCATGTACACTTTCACTTTGTAAGACTCAAAACACACATTAAAGTTACAGAAAATATAAGTTTACAGATTAATGATAATTTATTTGTATACCTGTACTATTTTTTAATCATTTAATGTGACGGAACATATTTTTTAAGTCAGTTTTCATAATCCGCCTATGACCCGTTGGTTGAGACCAACCTCACACGTGGAGAAAAATGAAAACGGCACACTGAACTGTAAATAATTTTTTTTCTGGCGCTTTCAATAGAAAACCATCAATTGTAGATGGATCTTCGAATTCTATATTCAATTTTACAGAAGTTGGAAAGTTTCATCGCTAAACTTGCTTTAATTGTGGTTGAAAAACAGGCGAAAATGTTACAATCATGAAACCCAATACGGCGGCTTGATTATACAAATGACTTTTTAGAATTAACATTGTGTCCTCGCTAGCGTAGTCGTAAGCAGTCCGCCTGTCACGCAGGAGATCTGGGTTCTGTTCACGGCAGGGCATATTTTTTTTTTCACAAAATTATTAGGTGATATAATGTTTTGCGTATCCTTTTACAGGACTTAGCTGTCAACAGCAGCATCTTTCAGCTGTCTGTTGATCTCTTGGCAAGATTACGCTCAGTAGTTTGCCATTGCTTTCTGAGCGGCCGGCTCAGTATCCGCAAGTCACGAGCGGGGGTCGAACCACCTCAGTTCTCGCTCCACTGCGAGACTCTGCGTGATAAACGGGATTACAGAGAGAAAGTGTTGTAACCCCACAGCCAGAGAGACCGGCAGGTGATATAATAGGAACTATTAAACATTGCGAACTAATATATTATTAAAACTAAGAAACTGGAAGTTTGTGAAAAAAGTGTGCTCTATGGATCTGTGCGAGCTGCCGACTGCCCGGGAGCACGTCCCACAGAGGCAGCGGAATGATCATGTATCAGAATCAATGAATCCAATAGATGTCTTTGTTTAATGTAAATTTTAATTGCTATATAAAATATTGCCCCTGAATCAGCATAGTTTCATCGCTAAACTTGCTCGAATTGTGGTTGAAAAACAGATTTTCTGCGAAGATGTGACTTTGTGAATTGGAAACCCAAGGGTCATGACGGCCGTGCATATCGATTGTGCTACAATTTTCAACATACAAAACATGCGATTTCACCTACTAAAGTTAAAGAGAACACAAATTTAAAGATTATGAATAATTTATTTGTATACTTGTACTAATTTGTAATAATTTAACATGACGGAACATATTTTTGAAGTCAGTTTTCATATGACCGTTTGAGATCATCTCGCATGCATACCCGCTTGTGGAGGTAATCGGACACATTGGAGAGCTGCACTTACGGGTGAATAGCATGCAAAATCGCAATTCGTCGCACCTTCACAAAATTGTTAATATCTTCACTTATAAGTGACATACAGGCATCATTGAGGTACCATTAGATTTTGAATTTCAAGACCTATCTACTGTCTCGGTCTCATTTGTAAATACTCAAAATTAAATTGATGATTATTGATAGGGCTCGCTACAATCAGAATGGTTTATTTACACACGACTTAAGAATAAAATCGTTCCATTACCTTCAGAAAGACACATTTGACACCTTGTCCATTTGTGAAATAGATCACTACGGGTGGCTTCCACACTAGTGTGTGTATACTTTGGAATTGTTAGTGGACGTGTCCTGTCGGTATGAAGTCTTGAGGCTCAACTGAAAATGGCGCGTCCGCCGAACTCTTGTGAGCGAGTATAAAACATGGACTCGGGTTCTGCACGGAGACAAACCATTTCCCCATGTTTTTAACGGATCTTACAAGAGCAGTCCCAGGGAAGCTACTGAAATCTCGGGACTCTGTTGGTATAATTTAGGGGGGGGGGTGTTCGTGCTCACTAGCATCACGAGACTTGGTGCAATCACAATCCATTGTCTGTGAGGCACGGAATCCCCCCCCCCCCCACCCCATCCCCCATCGCTTCGCCCTCAATTCCAAAAGGGTGGAAATAGAATGGGGATGTGTTGGGAAGACTAGAACCTGCTTGGTTTCGTTACCGCATCTCATCAAGTGCATACTGCAGAGTTATATGCCATGTGAAGTGAACAAATTAATTATACTTAAGCTCAAACAACTAAAACATATACTATATCAGTAATTATTTGGCGGCCATTGTTTATTGCTAATTAGATCGCGATGCATCATATCTAACAATAGATGATATGAGCAGTTAGGCTTCGTTAATGTCACATGATCTACAGCCGTATAAGGAAACCCTACGGGTAAGGATGTAGATAGAAAAGCTGACCCTTGGTGAGGTCAGTCCACTGTAGGAGAAAAAGACAAAAAGGCTCGTAGTGGGGCTAGGTAGTGTGAATCCTGGTCCCAGATGAGTCTACCTTCCTATCAGTGGCACAGGGAACTGCTTGTAAAGTTGGACACTATGCACCAATATATGATAGCTGACTTAGTTAGCAGCGACACGCTACCCTGTGATGAAGAAAAGCCCCCCCCCCCCCGTGCCCTCAAGTATAACATACAGGAGAGGCACAACTAGTTCACTCAACTTCTATCCTTACACACTACACTACTATTAATTATTATGAGGTGAAAAAGACAGTTGGTTAAGTTTTTTGTGTGATGGTCTATAAATCACACCGCACAGTTTAATTATAAATGAAAGTAAAAAGTGGCTCCTCTCGGGAGAAAAAAAAAATAATGGATTGTCCTCTAAATGTTTGACTCTGGCTATTACAGCAAACAAAGCTGTTTCATGTGATCTCTAATCATAGAAGCACAGCAAAGCACTCGGCGTTGGGTTGAAGTCAGATTGATGGTTTGCAACTTAGCTTGCATCCGTAGCTCCCACGATAGTTGTCTGCAGCTTTCCTCTCCAATCTATCAGTTCTCACTTGATGATGACGGTAAAGGGAACTGTACTACTTTGACTCAGGCAATGCAATAGTTATCATGTGTGAACTCGTTGCTGGTGCTGATTGATGGTGAGGGTGCCGCTTGAGGGTGAACCACAACAACTCTGCAAATAAAGTCAAACAGGACATCTGTTAAGCGGTGGTCTGGAATCACTCTTCCATCTTTATTCAACCATTGTGCTATTGCTAAACCTCTCATACAGTAAAAGGTCGCTCTACTTATTAGGACATATTCCTAGCTGTTATTCTGACTGGACATACCGACAAGGTAGAAAGGAAAGGATTGATTTACACTCGTACATGACACTGCCTATCTCTATTCAAAAGGAGAGTACGGTCTGGTCCTGAATTAATATATCTATGAGTGAATTAATCCAATTCCCTTCAGCGAAAAGAAACATTCAAGACAAGTACTGATTCTGTAAATAGCAGTGACTACTCCACATCTTCATTCTGGACCTAGCTATCGAAGAATCCTTAAATGTGACTGTACTGTTCATGTGACAGGAAAGGACATGGATCACAAACCTAACAATCACAACTGATGATCGTAAGTGTACAAGAGACACAATGGTGTATTGTAAAGTAAGGAAATTGTTCCATATACGAAGGTGACTGAATATGCTCTCCACTGATATTAATTCCTAGAGGCCTGAGAATAGTCTTCAATGAATACTGCCTTGGTTGGTGATAGTCACCCACGTATCCATATATATATATATATATATATATATATATATATATATATATATATATATATATATATATATATATATATATATATATATATATAATTACCGGCTTAGAGGTTATGACTTTTCTCCGTAATCTAATATACTCTCGTAGGTAACGTGATGACGGTGAGAATCAGCAGTGGTTCGAATAGCATCGGTAACTTACGCGGTATGTGAGCTTGCCGCTCAGAAAGCAATGGCAAACTACTGAGTGTAATCTTGCCAAGAAATCAACATACAGCTGAAAGATGCTGGTCTTGACACAGCGATGTCCTGTAAAGGATATATATATATATATATATATATATATATATATATATATATATATATATATATATATATATATATATATATATATATATATATATATATATATATATATATATATATATATATATATATATATATATATATATATATATATTCTTCTTCAGCGTTCCGAGCCATTGAGGTTCTTTGCTGCAGATACACTCCGTCTCCATTCGTCTGTCTGGTTGACCTTCTCTTGCCAGTCATTGATTCCAAGTGCTTGTATGTGTGTGTGTGTGTGTGTGTGTGTGTGTGTGTGTGTGTGTGTGTGTGTGTGTGTAATCTCTCTACCATCTTCTTGGTCTACCTCGGGGTCTACGGTCATTTATTTCCTGAGTGTAAACGAGTTTTGTTACTATATGCATTGTGAAAAATATCTCAATACCAGTACGTATCATCTGCATTTTTCTATATGCACTATAAGTGCATATTTTGAACCCTTTTTTTCCTGATGCTGTAGAAATGTCTAGTATCAATGCACATTATGGACAGTTGTTTCATGCTGGGGAGATGATTTTGCTAAACTATATATGGAACTATCGTACATTTACGGGTGAATCTTCATATTCACATCCTTTGTAAATTTATATAGTGTGTGATTTGTCATGTGGTCTATTTTTGTGAACATGCCATGGGAGTGAAGTAAATGCCATGTTTTTTTATGAGCTATAATCTCATACGAGAAGAAAGATAGACGCACCGTATATCCATATGTCTTGCAGGTTGTGCACTTCACGTCAACATTGTACAATTGTTGTTGATGACTTGGCGATTATTTTATGTTCAGTGAATTGCTAAGAGCGTTCTTAAAGACTGCAATAATGCAATTCGTTTCTGAAGTTTGTGCACTTAAGCTTGCAACACTGGGTAGGTTTTGGAAAAGCGTTCTAACACCCCTGCTAATAAGAGTCAGGCTGGGAAAGGACAACATGTTCTTGTGTTCGAGTTTTGATGATGATGGATGAATATCGATTATATGGCTCCTGCATTATTTGATGAAAAGATTTACATGTTTTCTCATTTTGGAGTGTTTTACATTTTATGGTGGTTCATGATTATTACTTTCACTGCCGGAGTGAACGTTCGAATTGATTCCAGTAGTAAATAATAAAAGAGCTTATGAGTGTGGATGATGAGTAAAGCATTATTGTACTGATGTACAACACGAAAGGCGAGTATCGCCATTATGGACATGAGAGTATGAGTTCCTATTGTGACGTTTTGTCTTATCATTTCGTATTGCCTTATCAGGACATTTTGTCTTATCCCCATGTTTTGTCTCATCAAGTCAGCATTGTCTTGTCAGGAAGTTTATCCCATTATGATTCCCAGTATCAATCACAAATAGGTGTTGACCCCTGAGTAGATACTACACAAACTCCATCCGAGTTGGATTAAACTCCACCACCAAAGAAGAGGCTTGGTGAATTAGAAACACAATCCCTTCTCCGCCTCTTATTTTCGTTTCTTTATGTTTGTTGATATTTTGGTTCAATAACATGTGGTTTTCTTTCAAATGTATTTAGATTTTTTTTTTATTTTTTATTTTATAGCGCCAGAGAGATGGATGTTGCGTATTGGCCTTATATCCATGGACAGGAAACATGGTAACAGCCCTGCCTATAATCTACAACATATTATGTGTGGAGAGTTAAAGTGTTTACTGCCTCACTCACTGGTTGGCTTTGTCAGCGGAAAACGTAGGCATACAGAGTGGATTAACTGAATGTTGTGGATAAGTTCTGACTGAAGTCTGGGAGCTGCAATATCTGCTAGGACATGAGGATTTTCCTTTTATGTACATTCAAGCGTGATAACTGTTTTATGGGTTAACCACCTGGCTTCAACTTTAACCAGCATTTTCGGGAAGCTTATGGACAGTCAAAGTTTCACAAGCATATAGCAGTATGGATAATATAACTGCTTTGTGGAATTTCGGCATTGTTTGCAAGCCTATTCCACTTCTGTTCCAGGCATGTGCATGCGCGTTCGATACCAGGTCCTGGATATATATGATGCAGAGGATGAACTTTTCCCCAGTGCAATTTGGGGAGATTGACTTTTTTGTTAGATAGATTGCTTCATCCATTTTTTAACAAGGATTTTTTTTTTTTTTTTACACTTAGACAAATATGTGAAAAACTATCGAATATAGTGATCAGCAGAATATTGTGTTTGTAGATCAGGAAAAGGCTTTCGATAGAGTAGACATACAAATTATGGACCGTCCTTGAAGATACATCATAGCCATGTACCACTCGAGCCGAAGTGCAGTAAGAACACAATAATGCACATCACATATGTTCACAGCCAATACAGGAGTGAGACAGGAGTGTGTGCTCTCTCCTCTGCTATTTAATGTCTACGTGGACAGAATATCCAAAGAAGCAAGTCTTGACAGAACAGATTCAGAAAATGTAAAACTCTTTACTCCAGATGAAACAACTGATCCACAGGAAATAAATGAACTTCTATTTGCAGACGATCAGTGCCTGTTTTACAGCCATGGGGGCAGACTACAAAATCATTAATAATCTGAGTTCAACCTGCAGCAGATACAATATGAGTTTAAACACAGCCAAAACCGAAGTAATGCAAGTTAGCAGATCGCCGGACCCACTAAGTATACAGATAAATATCACCACTCTGAAACAAGTTAAAGAATTCAAATATCTTGGAAGTATGATCACAGAAGATGGCAGATTGGACAGAGAAATCGAAATCAGATGTCAAAAAGCTAGTGTACTTACATATCAACTATCACTCTTTCTGAAACATCCAAATATACCCATGTCAGCAAAACGACAAATAATAAACAGCGTATTCACACCAACTCTATGCTATCAATCTCAAACCTGGACATTATCCAAATCACACTTTCGCAAAATCAACACCTGCAAGTTTAGATGTCTAAGGAGAGGTGCCAACTTAACAATCCGAGACCGAGTAAGAAATGCTGTTATCAGACAGACTGTGGTATCAACTCTTTGTGCCACATTTATTGAAAGACAGAAGATCAAGTGGTTTGGCCATGTCGTTAGAATGCAACATCAGCAACTACCATCACTGACATCAAAGATCATCTGCCACGAGACCACGAGGACGTCCAAGAAGAAAATGGAGTGACGACATCAAAGACATTGTACAATCACACGGAATGTCACTATCTAGTGACGCCCACCGGGAGCTGGAGCGCAAATTAATCCTCCCCACGACGCTTGACGGCAGAAGTGGAAGATCATGATGCTAATGATGATTGTCATGAGATGCCGCGATTCCACCAGATTTTTTTTCAGTCCACAAAAATAAAGAAGAAAAGGAAGACAGAACAATCAGGCCTGCACACATAGAAGCATATTAAAATGTTCACGCAAAGGAAAACCTCTCAACTGTGAAGTGTCTGTTGTAGGTAATTAAACGCACAGAAATGTATGCATTGAAATTGCACGACTGGAGATTACCACGATCAATGGTGGGAAAAGGCCCACACTTGACTAGAGGCAATTTATTACCTGCAGCCAGTGCCGGGTGGCAGGATGATAACACTAGACGACCACAGACGGAATGTTGTGTGAAAGCAGATCAAAGGCTAGCAATAAAACTGGAAAATAGCAACGCCAGTGGCCTAATGGCAATTAAGACAGTCGAGACATTCGCCCACAAAGGCTGGGGATGAATGGACACCCGGACCTAGGGAAACCGGTCAACTGTGAAGTGTCAGGACTGGCCACACAGAGGGAATGTTGGCAATTAAAACCACAGGACTGTGGGAATTGAAATAAACACACAATGAACCAGACGGAAAGGCGCCGAGGAGATAATAGTGTCTGCTGGGCTTAGTATAAATAGGCTGTTAGACCTGATCACTTTAGATATGGCAAATGTTTGAAACAGGTAGGAACGAATCATGTCTAAACTTTATATATCTGAGTCTTATGCTTCTATAAGCTATGAAGCTATAAGCAATTGGTTATATGAGCACTCAGTAGGAGAAGTGGGTGTTATGATCGTCTGTTCTTACGAGCAGTAAACGTAGACATATTGTCTATTGATTGTGGTTGACGCAGAAGTGTAGTAGTGCGGACATTGCCCACCATTGGTATAGTGTATGTGGTGCTTAACGCTCTCAGTTTGTCGTGGACGAGCGTTCAAGGAAATTGATCACAGCATGAAAGCCCGGGGATCAAATTCTCTTATGATACCAATACCTTTGGCGGGGAGGAACTACATGTCTGCTGGAAATAGTGACATTAACTTAGGACATTTCATTCCTCATGACGGGACGTTATAAGGGGGCAGAAATGTAATAACTACAGGCGTGTGACACGATTGAAAATTCCTTCCCAGACAAGACAGTATGAGAGAGATATGCATAAATGATGGTAGGCCGACTAGAATGACAATGATGCCTAGCGATGCAGACACAGCTATTGACTTGGCGCTTGTCTCCCAGGCATCAGTCCTTGATGCAAAGTGGACTGTTTTTAATTACCATGGGAGTGATCACATGTCATGCTCAGTCCTGATCTCTAAATCCAAGAAAGTTAAGGCTGGGAGAGCTGGTAAGACCTTCCGGTATGAGTGGACCGATAGCCTTCTTGGACGCCTCAGACAGGGGGCATGCAACATGACTGTTAAAACTACTTTTTTGCATCCCCCATGGTGGACTCCAGAAGTAGACAATGCTTGGAAAGCAAAGAGAGCTGCAGTGAAGCAGCTAAGGAAAGCGCGACAGACACCCCGAAGCTCACGAGAGGAAGTGGACACAGCGGAAAATATCATGAAAGGCAAGGTGGAGGTTTTCAAGTGCTGTGCTGCAGAGGCCAAAAACGCAAAATGGGAATGTTTCATGAAGGAGATTGGAGATGATAAAACACTGCGAAAATTCTGGAAACTGCACAGACAAAAGGAAAGAAAATATCGGACTATGACAGTGGGAGCAGTTTATAGAAATGATTGTGTGTACGTGACAACTGACAAAGAGAAAGGGGAGGCGTTTCTCCAGAGATTTTTAGTGCAGACCAATCATAATGATGCTGATATCAGGGATGCCGTTAGAGAGGAATTATCTGGCACCATTAAGAATATGCATTATGAAGACATCATACGGGTTGAAGATGTTAAACATATTTTTGAACAAGGCAAAATACACGGCACCAGGGCCCAATAGGGTTAGGTATGGCCACATGAAGACTTTGAGCGATGCTGACCTGAAGGAGATGAGCGAATGCTTTAACCAGAGCATTAGGACAGCATCAGTACCACAGGATTGGGTACACACCTATCTCATCCCTCTCGCAAAACCATTCCAGGATCATTAAAGCTTAGCGGCTTTAGGATAATCACCCTTCAAAATACAGTTGGGAAGGTTCTAGAAAAGATAGTCGCTATCAAGCTGCAAGAGTTCTTGGAAAGGGGGAAGCTTCTTCCAAGAGGCCAGGCCAGGAAAAGATACCTGGTCAAATGCAGCCACTTTTGCCTTTGACGTTTATGAGGGGTTCCAGGGTAGACAGGAAACGATGGCGGCAGCGCTTGATCTCGAGGATGCGTACAACAGAGTTCGCTATGATATTTTGATGACCGCATTGATGGAAAAGGGGGTAAATCCCTGGTTGGTGAACTGGATAGCGGCCGTCCTGCATTCTCGCCGGTTTGCTCTCCGTCTGGGTGCATGGACCTCAGAGCCACATATTTTAACCCCGGGACTGCCACAAGGATCTGCAATCTCACCGGTGCTCTTTAACGTGTATACGAGCAAGATTGCAAACCTAGAAGCACCAAGGGTTGGAAGGATAGTAACAGTTGCAGATGATGTTCTTGCATATAGGCAGGGGAGAGATGGGGAGCAAACAGCTCAGGAGCTGCAGGCGACAAAGTAATTGATTGGTGCACTGAAATGAGTGCTGTCATCCACCCGGAAAAGGCGGGTGTTTTGTGGTGCTCTCTGGACAACAGGATTGTGAGAGATGATGTCCCAAGCCTCGCGATAGATGGTAGAAGCGTCAATAGAGAGAACAAACTGAAGTATCTGGGAATCACATTTGACAGGAGTCTGTCCTTCAAGGACCACGTGGAGACGGTTGTGACAAGATCTCAAAAGGGACTCAATGCACTTTAAACTATGGCTGCAATGGACACAGAGCAGGGAATGCTCTTCACGCTATGCCAGCACTTGATCCTCTCAGTGACTGATTATGGACTAGGACTGCTCACTGTCTCAAAGAGTCAGCTGGTGAAATTAGAGCGCATACAGAACAAAGCTATGCGGGTCATTCTACTGGCAAACTACTGAGCGTAATCTTGCCAAGAAATCAACAATCAGCTGAAAGATGCTGGTGTTGACAGCGATGTCCTGTAAAGGACATGCAAAAAAAAAAAACTAGAACAAGTAACTACGTCTATATAAAAAGTGATTTGCGGGTCTACTTACGATATAAAACCAATTTCAGAAGGGCGAGTAGTACAGGACCATAAAGTAATGGAGGGAAAAAAAAACAATATCAAGTAATCGGATATTGTATTAACGCGATCTTGAAATAATCTTATCCTCCCCCTCATGGAAATCCTAAAATTCACTCGGGGGGAGGGGAAATCCACCGTTTGAGAACCACTGCTCTAAAGAATTCTCGAAGATAAAAGCCTGTACTTCTGCCTCCGTTAAACATGGCTGCCCATTGTTGAATGTGGGATCTCCCGCGATGTGTCTCCACCTTGCCGTGGTGGGGGAGCTTGCGTGTCCCATCGACCCCATGTGCTGGCCGATGGGTGAAAAACTACATATCGGACAGCATATGGGATAGGGACCAGACTAAGAGAGACACAACCTGCTGCTCTGCAGGTGAGACTGAGGATAGCAGTCCAAAATTTAAATCAGGCGCACGAAGGCAGAAGTTCTTGGTCCGGACAAAACACTAAAGGCTCCCTGTCGAGGGCTGTGGCTGAACGCCTCTAAGCCACAAACCCTGAGCGCCGGGCCGATAGCCACCTCTCGAAAAATAAAGGCGTGATACTGAGTAAGCTACATGCTCAGGTCTGATAGAAGTTCGAAGGCTCTCAGCTGGGGGATATGAGAGATTCCCGGATGAGAGGCCAGGCCGTTTCTCGTTCACCGCTGCACGAAGGTAAGGTGCTGATCCGGCAGCACAAGTAGCCTACCTCGTGAGCGAGTACAAAAAGTCAAAAAGTTCCCCAGTCGAAGAAAGTGGCTGCGAAAACTGTATCTAACTCATAGAGAGTGTAGACAAAAGTGGAAGAACGTCTCAATGCCGCAAAATGGAACGCACGGCGAGCGAACCTATTGCGTGGTCCGAAGTCAAAAGCGTGGGTGTCGCTTGCAGTCTGACCGTCCCTGGTGTGTGCTTGAGCGATCAGTGGCAAACGAGTTGCCCAACACATGGAAGTGAGGAACTAAAGCAGCCATGAGCAGGACGTGGCAACTCCTCGGGGGAGCCCAGTCACAGAGCAATATGTGCCGGCTCTGCAATTATGGAAGCCTCCTTGGATAGCGAGGGAATGCTCATGGTCTGCCCCTGCCTTCCCTTGAGGGCCGACCACGATGTCGTTCGTCGTTCTATCTTGACCAGCTGAGATGTTAGCGACATCACAACAGTCCAACGTGCCTCGAAACCAGAGGATGGCTAACCTCATTAAAAAATGCCCGCTGGAAGTCGGAAGTGTCGTCCTACGGGTGGCAAACTAAAAATTGACACTACGCAATTACGTCCGAGTGAAATGTCTCGTCCGAATGTCTCTCGTGCTAGGAACAGCTCTGACTACCTAGTTTCCGAATGCCGCTCTTGTTCGGAACAGCTATGACTGGGTAGTTTTCCGAATGTCTGTTGAGCCTGGAAAAGCTCTGATGGGCGCAACGACAAGCACATGTCCGAAAACTCGCTGAGTGGATGCCGTCTGCAAACCTGTCTGGTTTGTGCTGGAATGACCCGGGGAAACGAAATGACCAATATATTGAAGTGAGGATTTAAAGCAGCCATGAGCAGGACGTGACGATCTCCCTCGGTGAGCCCAGATCCAGGGCGTTATGTGTCGGCCCTGCAACTATGGAAGCAACCTTGGATGGCGGAAAATGCTATGGACTGTCCCTGCCTTCCTTTGAGGGATGACCGTTGTCTTCGACCGTTCCACCTTGGCCAGCATGGTTGCAGATGGCGCCACAAAAGTGAGAGTCTCCCAGGAATGCTACCTGGTCAAAAATGCACGCTAAAGTCGATGTGTTGGCCTACGGGTTTCGGCCCAAGGGCGCATAACAGACACACCGCAATCACATCTGAAAAAACACTCCGGATGAACGAAAAGAAGAAGAATGTGGGATTAGGCTCAGTGTGCATATTGGCAGTGCTGGATATAGATCTGCATCTGATAGATTATTAGATTTGTTGATGGTAAGTATTGGGTTAATACAATCTGCCACCCTTTAATGGTGATTGTAATGATATTCCTTCGTTCATTTCATTTTAGAAGCATGTCCTTTGCAGAACCTTGCTCCCACAACAAAACCTTCCGCACACAACAAAACCTTCCGGAAAATTTCTCGATATAATTATAATATTAATTAGAATGTTCAATCATGATTTTCAAGTTGAGTATTTACTAATGAAACCACCACATCAGATAAGCCTTGAAAAACAAAATCTAATGGTAGCCCATTGATGCTTGTATGTCAATTCTAAGGGGAGATATTCATATTGAGTGTTGGTATCTGATCTCCTGCAAAAAATTATCACGATTCCCGTAATTATGGAGCTCTTCTGTGTGGCCCATTATCTCCACTTCCAGTCCGTGCAAGGTAGCCTCAAACGGGTCATAGACAGATATGATAACTGACTTAAAAATATGTTCTGTCATGTTAAATGATGAAAAAATAGTAAAAGCATGCAAACAAAATAATAATCTTTAAACTTGTATTCTTTTTAACTTTAGTAGTTCAAATTGCATGAGTTGAGCCTAGTTCGATCGATATTCGTGTCGGCCACCATTTTGGCTTTCCATTCACAAAGGCCAAACAACATATAAACTTCTACCACACATCAAGTAATATAAGCGATGAAACTCCAAATATATATATATATATATATATAAATGGGTGAAGAATTTGAATATCCATCTAAAAATATCGTACAAGTAAATACACAAGCTCTAGAAAATAAAATTAATATTTATTTTGCCTAATAATTAAATGTATTTAAAAGTCACAATAATTTCAACCAATCGCTATGCATAAAATATCAGACTAACCTTCTCTGCATAACCTAAGATGGCGTTTGTTATTGTCACGTGATATTTGATTGATGTCAGAAGCATGAATGGTCTTTACATAGCCGTTTTCTTCTTCTTCTTCTGCGTTCATCCGGAGTTTTTTTTTTTCCGGACGTGATTGCGTTGTGCCTGTTTACAGCAGAGCTGTGTTCTTGCGCCGTTAGGCCGACACATCCGACTTCTGTGGGCATTTGTTGACCAGATTAACCTTCACGTTAGCCATTTCTGGGGACACAACAGGCCGTTTCTCGTTCACCGCTGCACGAAGGTAAGGTGCTGATCCGGCAGCACAAGTAGCCTACCTCGTGAGCGAGTACAAAATGTCAAAAAGTGCCCCAGTCGAAGAAAGTGGCTGCGAAAACTGTATCTAACTCATAGAGAGTGTAGACAAAAGTGGAAGAACGTCTCAATGCCGCAAAATGGAACGCACGACGAGCGAACCTATTGCGTGGTCCGAAGTCAAAAGCGTGGGTGTCGCTTGCAGTCTGACCGTCCCTGGTGTGTGCTTGAGCGATCAGTGGCAAACGAGTTGCCCAACACATGGAAGTGAGGAACTAAAGCAGCCATGAGCAGGACGTGGCAACTCCTCGGGTGAGCCCAGTCACAGAGCAATATGTGCCGGCTCTGCAATTATGGAAGCCTCCTTGGATAGCGAGGGAATGCTCATGGTCTGCCCCTGCCTTCCCTTGAGGGCCGACCACGATGTCGTTCGTCGTTCTATCTTGACCAGCTGAGATGTTAGCGACATCACAACAGTCCAACGTGCCTCGAAACCAGAGGATGGCTAACCTCATTAAAAAATGCCCGCTGGAAGTCGGAAGTGTCGTCCTACGGGTGGCAAACTAAAAATTGACACTACGCAATTACGTCCGAGTGAAATGTCTCGTCCGAATGTCTCTCGTGCTAGGAACAGCTCTGACTACCTAGTTTCCGAATGCCGCTCTTGTTCGGAACAGCTATGACTGGGTAGTTTTCCGAATGTCTGTTGAGCCTGGAAAAGCTCTGATGGGCGCAACGACAAGCACATGTCCGAAAACTCGCTGAGTGGATGCCGTCTGCAAACCTGTCTGGTTTGTGCTGGAATGACCCGGGGAAACGAAATGACCAATATATTGAAGTGAGGATTTAAAGCAGCCATGAGCAGGACGTGACGATCTCCCTCGGTGAGCCCAGATCCAGGGCGTTATGTGTCGGCCCTGCAACTATGGAAGCAACCTTGGATGGCGGAAAATGCTATGGACTGTCCCTGCCTTCCTTTGAGGGATGACCGTTGTCTTCGACCGTTCCACCTTGGCCAGCATGGTTGCAGATGGCGCCACAAAAGTGAGAGTCTCCCAGGAATGCTACCTGGTCAAAAATGCACGCTAAAGTCGATGTGTTGGCCTACGGGTTTCGGCCCAAGGGCGCATAACAGACACACCGCAATCACATCTGAAAAAACACTCCGGATGAACGAAAAGAAGAAGAATGTGGGATTAGGCTCAGTGTGCATATTGGCAGTGCTGGATATAGATCTGCATCTGATAGATTATTAGATTTGTTGATGGTAAGTATTGGGTTAATACAATCTGCCACCCTGTAATGGTGATTGTAATGATATTCCTTCGTTCATTTCATTTTAGAAGCATGTCCTTTGCAGAACCTTGCTCCTACAACAAAACCTTCCGCACACAACAAAACCTTCCGGAAAATTTCTCGATATAATTATAATATTAATTAGAATGTTCAATCATGATTTTCAAGTTGAGTATTTACTAATGAAACCACCACATCAGATAAGCCTTGAAAAACAAAATCTAATGGTAGCCCATTGATGCTTGTATGTCAATTCTAAGGGGAGATATTCATATTGAGTGTTGGTATCTGATCTCCTGCAAAAAATTATCACGATTCCCGTAATTATGGAGCTCTTCTGTGTGGCCCATTATCTCCACTTCCAGTCCGTGCAAGGTAGCCTCAAACGGGTCATAGACAGATATGATAACTGACTTAAAAATATGTTCTGTCATGTTAAATGATGAAAAAATAGTAAAAGCATGCAAACAAAATAATAATCTTTAAACTTGTTTTCTTTTTAACTTTAGTAGTTCAAATTGCATGAGTTGAGCCTAGTTCGATCGATATTCGTGTCGGCCACCATTTTGGCTTTCCATTCACAAAGGCCAAACAACATATAAACTTCTACCACACATCAAGTAATATAAGCGATGAAACTCCAAATATATATATATATATATAAATGGGTGCAGAATTTGAATATCCATCTAAAAATATCGTACAAGTAAATACACAAGCTCTAGAAAATAAAATTAATATTTATTTTGCCTAATAATTAAATGTATTTAAAAGTCACAATAATTTCAACCAATCGCTATGCATAAAATATCAGACTAACCTTCTCTGCAGAACCTAAGATGGCGTTTGTTATTGTCACGTGATATTTGATTGATGTCAGAAGCATGAATGGTCTTTACATAGCCGTTTTCTTCTTCTTCTTCTGCGTTCATCCGGAGTTTTTTTTTTCCGGACGTGATTGCGTTGTGCCTGTTTACAGCAGAGCTGTGTTCTTGCGCCGTTAGGCCGACACATCCGACTTCTGTGGGCATTTGTTGACCAGGTTAACCTTCACGTTAGCCATTTCTGGGGACACAACAGGCCGTTTCTCGTTCACCGCTGCACGAAGGTAAGGTGCTGATCCGGCAGCACAAGTAGCCTACCTCGTGAGCGAGTACAAAAAGTCAAAAAGTGCCCCAGTCGAAGAAAGTGGCTGCGAAAACTGTATCTAACTCATAGAGAGTGTAGACAAAAGTGGAAGAACGTCTCAATGCCGCAAAATGGAACGCACGGCGAGCGAACCTATTGCGTGGTCCGAAGTCAAAAGTGTGGGTGTCGCTTGCAGTCTGACCGTCCCTGGTGTGTGCTTGAGCGATCAGTGGCAAACGAGTTGCCCAACACATGGAAGTGAGGAACTAAAGCAGCCATGAGCAGGACGTGGCAACTCCTCGGGTGAGCCCAGTCACAGAGCAATATGTTCCGGCTCTGCAATTATGGAAGCCTCCTTGGATAGCGAGGGAATGCTCATGGTCTGCCCCTGCCTTCCCTTGAGGGCCGACCACGATGTCGTTCGTCGTTCTATCTTGACCAGCTGAGATGTTAGCGACATCACAACAGTCCAACGTGCCTCGAAACCAGAGGATGGCTAACCTCATTAAAAAATGCCCGCTGGAAGTCGGAAGTGTCGTCCTACGGGTGGCAAACTAAAAATTGACACTACGCAATTACGTCCGAGTGAAATGTCTCGTCCGAATGTCTCTCGTGCTAGGAACAGCTCTGACTACCTAGTTTCCGAATGCCGCTCTTGTTCGGAACAGCTATGACTGGGTAGTTTTCCGAATGTCTGTTGAGCCTGGAAAAGCTCTGATGGGCGCAACGACAAGCACATGTCCGAAAACTCGCTGAGTGGATGCCGTCTGCAAACCTGTCTGGTTTGTGCTGGAATGACCCGGGGAAACGAAATGACCAATATATTGAAGTGAGGATTTAAAGCAGCCATGAGCAGGACGTGACGATCTCCCTCGGTGAGCCCAGATCCAGGGCGTTATGTGTCGGCCCTGCAACTATGGAAGCAACCTTGGATGGCGGAAAATGCTATGGACTGTCCCTGCCTTCCTTTGAGGGATGACCGTTGTCTTCGACCGTTCCACCTTGGCCAGCATGGTTGCAGATGGCGCCACAAAAGTGAGAGTCTCCCAGGAATGCTACCTGGTCAAAAATGCACGCTAAAGTCGATGTGTTGGCCTACGGGTTTCGGCCCAAGGGCGCATAACAGACACACCGCAATCACATCTGAAAAAACACTCCGGATGAACGAAAAGAAGAAGAATGTGGGATTAGGCTCAGTGTGCATATTGGCAGTGCTGGATATAGATCTGCATCTGATAGATTATTAGATTTGTTGATGGTAAGTATTGGGTTAATACAATCTGCCACCCTGTAATGGTGATTGTAATGATATTCCTTCGTTCATTTCATTTTAGAAGCATGTCCTTTGCAGAACCTTGCTCCCACAACAAAACCTTCCGCACACAACAAAACCTTCCGGAAAATTTCTCGATATAATTATAATATTAATTAGAATGTTCAATCATGATTTTCAAGTTGAGTATTTACTAATGAAACCACCACATCAGATAAGCCTTGAAAAACAAAATCTAATGGTAGCCCATTGATGCTTGTATGTCAATTCTAAGGGGAGATATTCATATTGAGTGTTGGTATCTGATCTCCTGCAAAAAATTATCACGATTCCCGTAATTATGGAGCTCTTCTGTGTGGCCCATTATCTCCACTTCCAGTCCGTGCAAGGTAGCCTCAAACGGGTCATAGACAGATATGATAACTGACTTAAAAATATGTTCTGTCATGTTAAATGATGAAAAAATAGTAAAAGCATGCAAACAAAATAATAATCTTTAAACTTGTATTCTTTTTAACTTTAGTAGTTCAAATTGCATGAGTTGAGCCTAGTTCGATCGATATTCGTGTCGGCCACCATTTTGGCTTTCCATTCACAAAGGCCAAACAACATATAAACTTCTACCACACATCAAGTAATATAAGCGATGAAACTCCAAATATATATATATATATATAAATGGGTGCAGAATTTGAATATCCATCTAAAAATATCGTACAAGTAAATACACAAGCTCTAGAAAATAAAATTAATATTTATTTTGCCTAATAATTAAATGTTTCTCACAGGAAGAGGTTCTAACATGCGAACCACAAATTGAAGAACCTACATTTGAAGAAATCCTATATGTAATCACACGACTTAAAAACAATAAGGCAACTGGGACTGATGGAATTGCTGCTGAATTTATAAAGGCAGGTGGCCATGCATTACATCTAAAGCTATACGAACTAATAATAAAAATCTGGAGGACAGAAGAATTACCCCATGACTGGAAAGAGTCATTATTGATACCTATCTTTAAGAAAGGAGACAAGTTCCAATGTGGAAATTATAGAGGAATATCACTACTGTCCACAAGCTATAAGATACTATCCGCAGTATTACTAAATAGATTAAAACCATATTCAGAAGACATATTAGGTGACTACCAGGCGGGTTTTAGACAAAACAGATCAACAATAGATCAGATATTTATCTTACGACAAATAGCCGAGAAACATTGGGAATATAAAAGAGATCTCCATAACATTTTTGTGGATTTTAAAAAGGCTTATGATAGTGTCCATAGGAATAGTCTATGGAATGCTATGCAGGAATTTGGAATACCAAGGAAGTTAATCAACATGACCAGACTATGCATGGAAGATACTTATAATATAGTAACATATAAAGGCAGGAAATCAGACCCCTTCCAAATAACATCTGGCTTGAAACAGGGTGATGCACTATCGCCGCTACTCTTCAATCTGGCTCTAGAGAAAGTTGTAAGGAAGGTAAAGGAGGAATGTGATATTGGAGGAACATCCAAGCTGCTTGGTTATGCAGATGATATAGATATTATAGGGCAAAGTGAACAAAAGACATTGGAAATATTGACTCACTTAAAGGAAAAAGCCCAACAGATGGGGCTGGTTATCAACCAAGATAAGACAGAATATATGGTAATTTCAAGAGACGGAATGGCTAGAAACTCTGGCCACATACAAATAGATAATATGACCATTAAAAGAACGGAAACATACAAATACCTGGGTACGATCTTCAACTGCTCCAACATCATAAGGGAGGAAATACAAACTAGAATCAACTCTGGAAATAAGATATACTATGCACTACAACATCTACTAAAATCAAAGGCGCTATCTCGTAACACCAAAATCACAATATACAAAACACTGATCAGACCAGTTGTGCTGTATGGCTCTGAAACCTGGAGTACAACGAAAGGAGACGAAGCCTTGTTACAAACCTTTGAGAACAAAATTTTAAGACGCATCTTTGGACCCATTAGGGATACACAAAGTGGAGAGTGGAAAAGAAGAAGTAACAAAGACATTTATGATCTGTTTAAGTCCCCGCTAATCACTGGTATCATGAAGGCTAATAGACTACAATGGCTGGGGCATATAGAAAGAATGGAAGATAATAGGGAAACAAAACTCGCTTACACTCAGGAAATAAATGACCGTAGACCCCGAGGTAGACCAAGAAGGCGGTGGAGAGATAATACATGTACAGACCTACAAGCACTTGGAATCAACGACTGGCAAGAGAAGGTCCACCAGAGAGACGAATGGAGACGGATTGTATTTGCAGCAAAGAACCTCAATGGCTCGGAACGCTGAAGAAGAAGAATAATTAAATGTATTTAAAAGTCACAATAATTTCAACCAATCGCTATGCATAAAATATCAGACTAACCTTCTCTGCAGAACCTAAGATGGCGTTTGTTATTGTCACGTGATATTTGATTGATGTCAGAAGCATGAATGGTCTTTACATAGCCGTTTTCTTCTTCTTCTTCTGCGTTCATCCGGAGTTTTTTTTTTTCCGGACGTGATTGCGTTGTGCCTGTTTACAGCAGAGCTGTGTTCTTGCGCCGTTAGGCCGACACATCCGACTTCTGTGGGCATTTGTTGACCAGGTTAACCTTCACGTTAGCCATTTCTGGGGACACAATGATTCATTCCGGGATGGCACGGTATATCATTTCCGGTTTCAGTTTGGGTCGCTTCACTACTAGCATACGTAATATTATTAGTATTATTAATAAGACATAAAGCTTTTATTCAAGCAAGATGTCCTGTGTCCAATACACCCAATTGCAGATCATCTGCCACATCCTACACCTATCTTCTCTTTGGCCTTCCTCTTCCCCTCTTCCCGGGCATATACCCCTCCATGATTGTATTTGTTCTTTCCTTACTTTCATGATGTTTCAAGTGACCACAATATTTCAATTTTCTTTGTTTTATCACCTTTAGTAGCCATCCTTCTATAATATTAATTGGGAGAGTTTATATATAGCTGAAGCATGAATAAACGGATACTTTATACATAGTGAAGTATGAATAAACGGATACTTTATACATAGTTGAAGTATGAGTAAAGGGATACTTTGAATAAAGTCATCATTCTGTGGACCTCAGTCTTCAGGTTCGCCAATTCAACCTGTGGCATGTTAGCCTTTCTGGCTTTTTGCCAGTCTTTGACAGCCTGCCTCTTTCCTCTTTCCCAGCCATATCTTCTCTACCTCTCCATTCCATCATAGTGTCTGCAACGATCTTTCTTGTTGCCTGCGGGAGGAAGTTAGTTTTCTTCTTCTGATCTTGCGTATGGCGTCTTGACCAGTGTTGTCGTACGGGAAGGCATTTGTCTTGTTTCCTTGACTCCTGGCCCTGTCTTTCTCGATTAGGATGATACAAGGGTAGTGGGGACAAGGGACAGGAGAGAACATACAGGGCACTGCTCCCAGAGAAGAACCCCCAAAGTATCAAACATAGCTCTTAATCCCGTATATCCACATCCGCTCACTAGTCAATTTTAGTTTCCGCCAGTAAGAAGGTGGTTAATTTAAATAAGAACATCAATATTTTATTTGGCAAATACAATTCACGGTAAACAAAGACATCTATTGAATCCATCGAATTCATCTATTCCGACACTCAATCACTCTCCATCGCTGCCTGGAGGATGCCCCCCCCCCCCCCCCCAGCAGCTTCCGCAGATCCATAGAGCACACTTTATTCACAAGGTTCGAGTTTCTCAGTTCTATATTTTAGTTCGTAATATTTTTTTATTATTATTAAAAAGTCGCTTTCACACCATTATTTGCAAAAGAATTTTTAAAAAAAGCATCTGGATGGGAATTGAACCTTGCGCTCCAGCGTATCAGATGAAGACTCGTACGACTATGCTACCGAGGACATGAGTTTAAATCAATAAAAATGTATAACTTAACCACACACATGTCCCGGTGATGTCACATTCATTAAGTCACGTGACTTGGAAAATCACGTGACCAGCCGGGACAGTTCAACTATGCATAAAGGAATACTTTATACATAGTGCCCTATGAATAAACACTTCATTTATACATAGTGCGCTATGAATAGACACTTCGATATTAATTATTAATTTAATATTTAATATCAATATTCACCTCCAATTTTTCCTCATTAACATATGTTTCTTTCTCCATATTATTATTATTAGTATGCATTATCTTTTTTTTTTACTATGTTAAGATATAAGTTGTGATTTTCACTATTCTTTTGGGTTCTGGTTATTAGGTTTTCTATACCATTCTGTGATGTGTATAGTAATATTGTATTATCAGCATATGAATCTCTGGTATGTTGTGAACACCAATATTTAAGGCATCATGTTGCTCCTTGGTTATATCATCTCTGACGTTTCTTATTATATTTTTGGCGTACAGGTTAAACAAATAGGGGGCCGTTACACAGCCCTGATGGACTACTTGCTTGATGTCAAACCAATCTGATGTCTCGCCATCTATTCTAACCGCTGCTTGTTGGTCTAGATAGAGCATTCTTATGAGTTGTATTATATATGGTGGAAAGTCCATATTCCTCATAATTTCCAAAAGTTTCTGATTTTGTACACAGTCAAATGCCTTTGAATAATCCACAAAACATGAGAATAGGTTTACATTAAATTCTCTGCACTTCTCTATTATTAAAGGCATGTTGAGTATGTGATCTCTTGCTCCTCTTCCTTGTCTAAATCCAGCTTGAACCATTCTAATTTCTTCTTCCATTTTCTTCTGAAGTCTTCCCATTATGATTTTTAGTAGAATTTTATTTATATGACTGATTGGGACAACAGTTCTATAGTTGGTGCATAATTTCAGGTTGCCCTATTTTGGTATTAGAATGAAGATAGTTTTCTTCCAATCTTTTGGCCATATACCATATTTACATATCTGTTTACATAACGCGTGATAGATGTGTATTCTCCTCCTGCTTTAATTAGTTCAGCTGGTATCTCTTCACATCCAGGTGATTTACCATTCTTCAGGTTCTTTATTGCCAGTATAAAATTTCATCTAATGAGGGCTCAGGTTCTGTCTCTGCTGTAATGATATACAATTATTTTGTGTTATGCTGATATGGGCCACATCTTATGACTGTCTAGCCAGCGCCTGAGTTCTTCTTCCTCACATGCTTATTATTTATTATTATTTATTAAGGATATTTTTTTTTTCGCATATCCTATACAGTACATTGCTGTCAACACCAGCATCTTTCAGCTGTATGTTGATTTCTTGGCAAGATTACGCTCAGTAGTTTGCCATTGCTTTCTGAGCGGCCGGCTCACATACCCCATAAGTTACCGATGCAACTCGAACCACTGCTGATTCTCACCATCATCACGTTACCTACGAGAGTATACGAGATTACGGAGAAAAGTCATAACCTCTAAGCCATGAAGCCGGCATTAAGGATATTATTATTATTATTATTATTATTATGATCTGATGTGTGATTTATCTAGCCACTTTATTAACATTTTCTAAATTGCTTTTTAATTATGAAACCTGCATAGTTTGATTTTTTGTTGTTGTTTGTTTGTTCGCATATTCAGGACATTGCTGTCAACGTCAGCATCTTTCAGCTGTTTGTTGATTTCTTGGCAAGATTACGCTCAGTAGTTTGCCATTGCTTTCTCGGCGACCAGCTCACATATCCCATGTTACCAATGCGGCGAGAACCGCTACAGATTCTCATGCAGGTTACGTTACTCATGAGAGTGTACGGGATTACTGAGAAAGACATTAATCCCTAGCATAGTTTGATATCTCTTGAAAACAGAAAAAAAATCCAACAGTACCTTATTCAAGTCTGTAGGTCAATTCTAATCTGAAATATTTATGTTTGTGTATCAGTTATATCATTTAATATGAACAAACAGGAAGATACTGTTTGAGCACTTTGATAAAGTGCGTCCTAAATCACTGTTTTTAAACACATACACTTATGTAACTTTTATATTTGTGAACAAAGACATTCATCATCATCAAGTGCCTTGCCGGCTGGCGTAGGCGTTCATGGCTCTCCAGAGATCACGGTCTTTGGTGCTCTGGATCAACTCTGCTGATGATATTCCTCCATGCCACCATCTCAGTCCGTCCAGCATAATTTCTTTTGGCCTGCCTCTACCTCTCTTCCCCTCGATCTTTCCAGTTGTCACGATGTTCTCCAATGCCTCTCTTCTCATCACATGACTAAAGAAAGCTGTCTGTCTCTTTCTTATTGTTGTATATAGTGTTCTAGTTTCATTAGCCTCTTTCAGGCAATCGTTGTTAGTTACTCTGGCAGTCCAAGGAATTTGCAACATTCGTCTTAAAAACCACATCTCTGTTGCTTCCAAGTTCTTCCTAATTTGTTCATTTACATTCCAAAATTCACTGCCATACAGCAAAACTGGTTCTATATAGCATTTTAGCACTTTCTTTCTTACATTCATTGATAGCGACTTATTGCATAAGATACTCTTCATTTTCTGAAATGCAGCTTTTGCCTGCCCTATTCTGCTCTTAATCTCTGTTGTACATCTTCCATCTGATGTTATAAGTGCCCCTAGGTATTTAAAATTATCCACTTGGTTGAGAATTTCCTCTTCTATTTCTATGTCACATTTACGTGTCCCCATTTTCTTTGATATCACCATTGTTGCTGTCTTCTTGATATTCAAGGAGAGTCCTTTCTGTGCACTCTCTGTTACTACACTGTCCAACAATTGTTGTAGGTCTGTTGCATTATCCGCCACCAATACTGTGTCATCTGCATAGCGTATATTGTTTATATTATATCCTCCAATTAGTATTCCTGGCTTCTTTTTGATCTCTCTCATTATTACTTCACTATATAGGGAGAAGAGATTGGGTGACAAGACACACCCCTGTCATACTCATAGCTTTATCTGTTCATAACTACCCTCTTTATTTCCCATTTTAATTGCTGCTACTTGGATCCAGTATATATTCTTTATTATTCTTAAATCTTTCCCATTAACGTTGATATCTTCCAACATTTTAATCACCTCATCATGTTTTACTTTATCAAATGCCTTAATATAATCTATGAAGCATAAAAATACGTCTCTCTGTTTATCTATTGACCTTTCTATTCGTGTTTGTAATATATATATATTGCATTGTTTGTACCCTTTCCTTCCATAAAACCATACAGTTCTTCACTAATTTCCATTTTTATTTTCTTTCTTGTTCTTCTCATTATAATTCTGAGTATAAGCTTAGTGATATGGTTTATGAGGTTATTTGTATGAAAATCTTTGCATTCAATTGCTCCTGGTCTCTTTGGTATTGCTATAAATACAGATTTCAGCATATCGCTCGGTAAATATCCACTGTTGTAAATATCATTCAGCATTTTGGTTAATATATCTACCCCAAATTCTCCCAATAATTCTAATTCTTCTACTGTGATTTCATCTGGCCCATCTGTTTTTCCTTTCTTCATATGTTTCATAGCGTCAGTGGCTTCTTCTGTTAGAATAGGTGGACCTTCTAAGTTACTTTCTTCTGTTAATTCTTCCCTTTCTCCACTATATAATTCTCTTATATACTCATTCCACCTCTTCATTATAGCACCTGCCTCCAATAAAATCTTTCCTGTTTTTGATTTCAAACACTCTGTATTTATTCTTATTTTTCTTCCTGTGAGCTCACTGATTTGTCTGTGCATACTTTTTTGATCTTTAATGGAATTTAATTCAATTTTTGTGCATTGCTTGTTTAACCAACTTTCTTTTGCCTTAACACATTTATCTCTTATTTCTTTATGTATCTTAGCATACTGTTGTTTGTCATTTTTATTCTGTTTCATTTTGTCCATCAGCATTAAGATTTCATCATTCATAATTTTTTTCTTAGCTTTTTGGCTTCTCTCCGGTAATATTTCTTTGCTAGTTTGATGAATGGAGTCCCTTAACATTTCCCATTGTTCATTTATGTTCTGTATTTTAGTTATTGCATTGTACCTATTTTTCACAGTCACTTTATCTACTTTCAGAACCTCTTATTAAGTCTCAAGTTTTCAACCATTTTTTCCCCTCTCGTTAATCTTACTTTTATTTGTCCACATAGTGGTACATGATCACTATTACCGTCAGCACCAGGCATTGTCTTTACATTAATTAATGCATTTCTAAATCTTTTATTAATAAGCATGTAGTCAATTTGGTTGTGTATTTTCATATCGGGGTTTTTCCATGTGTATAGTCGTCTTTTATGGTGTTTAAACCATGTGTTTCCAATTATCATGTACAAAGACATTAGCAACCATATATCATATTGTTCATGATAATGAGACCTAATTTAGTAAACAATAAATTTTGAAATATTTGGTCATTTAATGACATTAATATTCAAAATGGCTATCCATTAATTTAAATAGACCCAAATAATGTTATATTATGTTTTTAAAAGAATTAAAAAGAACAAAGTGCCTAGGAAACCATATGATTTTAATCTGGAGGTGAATGAGTGGAACATAAAGGTGATATTTTTGTTGTAATCTTAAATGTTCTGACCTGATTAAAAGGTTCAAAATGACCGCCAATTAATGTTTCAAGTCATTAATCATTAATCTCTGATGTTAACTAATAATTTAGCATTTCTTTTTGCCATGATGAAAAATCTGCTTCTACAAATAAATAAATAAATAAATATACACTCACACACCCATACAAATACACACACACTCATATATATATATATATCAGCACTTTTAACTTTGAGTTAATGATGTTCGATTTAAATGTTGTCTCCATATGATGATAAGTCCAGCTGATGCCGATGGCCGGATTGTGGGTATTTCCATGTGACTTTATGCCGCTCTTTTGTTTCAAAAAGGAGTTTGTAATACATAATCATTCTGGTACACTTATATATGAAACATGTACATCTGTTAGAAGTCACTTGTATATCATAAATGTTCATTTGTTAGATTATATTTATATATATAATACATGTTTATGTGTTAGTTTACACTTATATGTAATAAATGTTTATATGTTAGATTACACTTATCTTATATATAAAAGGCAATCTCCGTCTGTATGTCTGTATGTCCTTTATGCGTTCGCGAACGGTCCATCCGATTGAGATGAAATTTTCTACACGTCTTCCTTTCATTCCAGCGCAGCCAACTGTGATATTTTTTTAGTGTGAAATCGGCTGCTTACTTAATATTATTTAATTTTTCATTTTACATTATAATTTATATACAGCGAGGGGACTTAACTCTAGAAAAGTTATTTCAAGGGGCATAACTTTTAATAACATTGCTGTATAACTTATCGTCATATTGTTGCATCGTTTTCAAAGATTTATAAACTCTTTGTCTATAGTTATGTACCGGCATATGAGTTATAATAAATAATGATACAATCTTTAAGGCATTTTCAAAGTTTTCATAAAAATAATGCATAATGCATAACATTGTAACTCATCTTTTTATGCTTACGAAGTTATCTACAGTCATGCAGGTGATTAGAAACGGTTTTCATTAGAAATAATGGATGGTGTGTGGAAGGACATTCTTTTAAGTTACTTTATTTTGTTGTATGAATTTAATGAGACACTATCCGCCAGGAGCTGGGCGAAGCCATGGCGGGTCAGATAGATAGACAGACCCACCTTTTCGCTGCAGTTATCTACAGGCATATGCGTTATAATCCTCCTCCTCCTCCTCTCCCCTCCTCCTCTCCCCTCATCCTCCTACCCTCTTCATCTTCCCCTCCCCCTCTCCATCCTCCTCCTCCCTCTTTCTCCTCCTCCCTCTTCCTCCTCCTTTCTCCTCCTCCTCCCTCTTCCTCCTCCTACCTCCTCCCTCCTCCTAATCACTCCTCTTCCTTCCTCCTACTCCCTCCTCCTCCCTCCTCATTCCTCCTCCCTCCTCCTCCCTTCTCCTCCTCCCTCCTCATCCTCTCTCCTCCTCCCTCTACCTCCTCCTCCCTCCACATCCCTCCTCCTCCTCCCTCTTCCTCCTCCTCCCTCCTCCTCCTCCTCCATCTCCCTCCTTCTCCCTCTCCTCCTCCCCCTCCTCCTCCTGCGTTCTTCTCCTCCCTCATCCTTCCTCCTCCGTCCTCCCTCCTCCTCCCTCTTCCTCCTCCTCCCTACTCCTCCTCCCTACTCCTACTCCTTCCTCCCTCCTCATCCCTCTTCCTCCTCCTCCCTCCTCCCCCTCCTCCTTGCTCTCCTCCTCCTCCTAATCACTCCTCCTCCCTCCTCCTCCTCCCTACTCCTCCGTTCTCCTCTCTTCTTCCTCATCCTCCCTCCTCCATTCTTCCCCCTTCATCCTCCCTCCTCTTCCTCCCTCCTCCTCCTCCTCCCTTATCCCCCTCCTCCCTCCTCCTCCTCCCTCCTCCTCCCTCCTCCTCCTCCCTCCTCCTCTTAATCCCTCCTCCTCCGTCCTATTCCTCTCTACTCCTACTCCTCCCTCCTCTTCCCTCCTCCTCCTCTCTCCGCCTATCTCTTCCTCCCTCCACCTCCCTCCTCCACCTCCCTCTTCCTCCTCCCAGCTCCTACTCCTCCTTTTTCTTCTTCTGCTGCTGCTGCCGCCGCTCCATTTACCCAAGTTAATTGTTGGGGAAGATGTAAAGACCTTTCAAGTGCTCTTTCTAATGCTTTTTGTAAGTTGGTCTTCGTTTATCTAGGTTGTTTTAACTGCAACCAATAAATGATTAGACAGGCAGACAGACAGACAGACAGAGAGGGAGGGAGAGACAGACAGACAGACAGACAGACAGACGGGAACGGGAACTTATATGACTACTTATATGAATTAAATGAGATGCTCCCCATCAGGGGCTGGGCGAAGCCGGGCAGGGTCAGGCAGACAGATAGACAGACAGACAGACAGATAGACAGTCGGGAACGGGAACTTATATGACTACTTATATGTATTAAATGAGATGTTCCACAGCAGGAGCTTGGCGATGCCGGGCCGGGTCAGACAGACAGACAGACAGATAGTCGGTAACGGGAACGAGAACTTATATGACTACTTATATGAATTAAATGAGATGCTCCCCACCAGGGACTGGGCGAAGCCGGGCCGGGTCAGCTAGTATGTTATAAATGTGTATGTGTTAGATTAACTTAGTTAGTTAGTTAGTTAGTCTTTCCTCTTGAGCCTACGTCGGCGCATAGGGCAGAAGTCATGGCTCTCCATGTCTGGCGGTTCGATGCTACCTGTTGTAGATCCTGGATGTTCACTTGGCCGTTGAGTGAGTCTTCTCTGAAGATGGTTCTACGCAGGGTCTCTCTTGGTCTTCCCCGTTTGCTTTTCCCTACCGGTGAACATATGAGGGCTTGGTAGGGGAGTTTTGTCTTGTCCATTCTGAGTACATGGCCGATGTTAGATTCACTTACATATAAAAAATGTTTGCTTGTTAGATTATTCTTGCAACAACTCTTGAAGTGCTTTAGTACATGTACAATAATTATCAATTTCATAGATTATACATAAATATTTTATTGTACTGTCTGCTGCGCTAATGTTTAACCCAATGTTCATCAATTGTGTGTTTCAGAAATATTTTACTGTTGTCAGAGGTCTCCCTATTTTGTTTGAGTGCAGTCACAAATAGAGAAGATGGCATCTGATCACATTAAATTGGAGTTTGTGAAACAAGAGCTTCCAGATGATTACACAACTCATGTCAGATTCAATAACATGGTAGGCATGGACAGTTGCTGCAGCCTTGAAGACATGGCAGGACACACAGACACAGGATCAAGTGTGACTGAAAATAACAAAACTCTTGCTCACCATGAACAAATATCACTTGATGATAGTGGGACTGAGAATAATTCAATAACTTCAGTAAAATACGAGGAATGTGATCAAATATCAGAGTGTGTGTCATCTACCAATGAAATTAACACTAAAATAAGGTGTGTGGCTTATGAGGCTAGTGAATTACACACAGTAGAACCACCAGTGACATGTACACAGATTTCTGAGAAGTATGTTGATTATCATGATAGTTTTACCAGTTGTACTCATCAAGGAATAAAACAAGAAGAAACAACTTACATGTCTGAAGTTTGTGATCCAAATGCTGGTGAAGATAAATATTTAAACAGAAAGACAGGAAATACAGTAAAGAAACCTTACACACGTGATGATTGTGGTGCATCTTTTAAACAAGCTTACAATCTGAAGGGCTACAAGATGATACATACAGGGGTGAATCCTTTCAAATGTAATGACTGTGGTGCATCGTTTTCTTGTGCTGGCAATTTGAACGCCCACAAGAGAACCCATACAGGAGAGAAACCTTACACATGTGATTATTGTAATACATCCTTTACTCAGGCTAGTACTTTGAGGTGCCACATGAGAACACATACAGGAGAGAAGCCTTACAAATGTGATGATTGTGGTGCGTCTTTTTCTTATGCTGGCAATTTGAACGCCCACAAGAGAACCCATACAGGAGAGAAGCCTTACACGTGTGATGATTGTGTTGCATCTTTTTCTTGTGCTGGCAATTTGAACGCCCACAAGAGAACCCATACAGGAGACAAACCTTACACATGTGATTATTGTAATGCATCCTTTACTGAGGCTGGTACTTTGAGGCGTCACATGAGAACACATACAGGAGAGAAGCCTTACAAATGTGATGATTGTGGTGCATCTTTTACGCTTGCTGGCAATTTGAACGTCCACAAGAGGATACATACAGGGGTTAAACCTTACAAATGTGATGATTGTGGTGCATCTTTTACTGAACAAGGCAGTTTGAACCGCCACAAAAGAACACATACAGGAGAGAAACCATACAAATGTAATTTTTGTGGTGCATCTTTTATTGAAGCGGGCAAACTGAATCGCCACAAGAGAACACATACAGGAGAGAAACCTTACAAATGTGATGATTGTAGTGCATCTTTTACTAAATCATGCAGTCTGCAGCACCACAAGAGAACACATACAGGATAGAAACCTTACAAATGTAATGAGTGTGGTGCATATTTTATTGAATCGTGCAGTCTGAAACAATACAAGATAACAGATACAGAAGAGAAACCCTACAAATGTGATGATTCTGGTGCACCTTTTGCTTAAAACAGTCATTTAAATTAACACATTAAGATGCATACAGGATAGAAACCTTACAGATGTCATGATTGTGGTGCATCTTTTAGTCAAGGTAAAAAGTTAAGATCTACAAGATGATACATTCAGGGGTGAATCCTGTCTAATATAATGATTGTGGTGCATTCTTTTCTAATGCTTCCAGTTTAAAATGCCATAAGAGAACACATACAGGAGAGAAACTTTACAAATGTGTTTATTGTAATGCACCCTTTACTCGGACTGGCAGTGTGAAGCTCCATGTGAGAAAACATACAGGAGAGAAATCTTACAAATATGATCATTGCGGTGCATCTTTAACTGAAGGAAAATTCTGGTTCAAGGTTCAGGTGTGTACAAGGGTCATTGACTGACTTGACTATTACTTCCCTATACAAGGTGTGTACAAGGGTCATTGACTGACTTGACTATTACTTCCCTATGCAAGGTGTGTACAAGGGTCATTGACTGACTTGACTATTACTTCCCTATACAAGGTGTGTACAAGGGTCATTGACTGACTTGACTATTACTTCCCTTCTGTGGCTCCATTGAGTGCCCATGAACCAGGTCATTCTGAACCTGAAGCTTCACGAGATAACACATAAGGAGAGAAACCTTACAAATATGATGTTTGTGGTACCTCATGTCTTGATTCATAGGCATTTTTTTAAACGTTATCTGCATGAGCTCACCATTGCTGATTCTGTCATTTCACTTTAGTCCTTTACTGTACAGGTGCAAATTAACCAAAGTTCATAGTTTATTAGTAATGGTTTGAGTCATGTCCATGTTTATGATCGGTAAAGTTAGCTGTGTGTCCCTTATAGGACATCCCGATAAGCACCAGCAGTTATTGGTTGCTTGTGATTGTCTTTGCAATGTTACGTTCAGTAGCTTGCCATTGCTTTGTGAATGTCTGATGCCCATACCATTGTGAATGTCTGATGCCCATACCGTTGTGAATGTCTGATGCTCATACCGTTGTGAATGACTGATGCCCATACCATTGTGAATGTCTGATGCTCATACCGTTGTGAATGTCTGATGCCCATACCGTTGTGAAAAGCAACACAAAGTGACCTGCTCCCAAATCATGCTCCCAAATCACTAACTTTGAATTCAGTAACTGGGCTTGTGATGTCTTCACTACCCCCACACCACAGATGTTGATGATGCTTGCATTAGTCGTGATGAAACATTAGAATTACAATGTCTAAACTTGGAGCTTTCATTTCTTTGACTTCCACAAATGTCCTAGTTCTATAAAAGCTCCTCTGCCAATTTGTATTCTTATTTGAATACCTTTATCTTTTTCCCCATCTGCGTCTGCGTTGCTAAACAAATAGTTTTATGATTCCATCTCTTGAAGTGAGGATTCACCAAGGGAGATCAGATTATCATTTCCTTGATTTATTCTCATTAACTTTACGTGTTCCCTATAAATTTGTAGACCAAGTTGCTGTGGTCTCCCATCAAGTGTGGTTAGTTTATCTTGCATCTGATTGTGTGTGTGGGACAGGAGGACTGTATTCAGCAAAGTTCATTTCATTTGCTTTCTGTGTCAGATGTCACTGAAATCCATTTCAGGCAGTAGTTATTGTTGTCTTCATAAACCAGTCTGTAGTCAGGAAGAATAATATAGATGACAAAAGGCATCCCTGTCTCACTCCTATTGTTATGTTAAATGTATTTATGAATTTGTCTCATGAAAACTGCATTTCATGCTTTTCAATTGTTGTCCTATTAATTAATGTTTTTATGTGGGATTAAATGTTTTTTATTTGCTTAAGTCAAATTTCTGAAATGTCTCAAGAAAACACACACAGGGTAATGTGATACATCTCTTATTCAAGTCTGCACTTTGAAGTGTCATAAAAGAAAACATATAAAGCATGTTAAGATCTTCGCTATGTGAATGGGTAACAAACTGATGAGTTATTGAGTTTAGTCTCTGTGAGTATTTACAACTCTTCTTCCCATGGATTAGCTTGATGGTATATGAGAAAGAAAGCATAAGTCCCATGATTGATTGAGCTGGGAAAACCATAGATAGAATATAATCATGTTTGACATAGGATTATTCTGCAACTGGGCACTCAATGGAGCCACAGAAGGGAAGTAATAGTCAAGTCAGTCAATGACCCTTGTACACACCTTGTATAGGGAAGTAATAGTCAAGTCAGTCAATGACCCTTGTACACACCTTGCATAGGGAAGTAATAGTCAAGTCAGTCAATGACCCTTGTACACACCTTGTATAGGGAAGTAATAGTCAAGTCAGTCAATGACCCTTGTACACACCTTGTATAGGGAAGTAATAGTCAAGTCAGTCAATGACCCTTGTACACACCTTGTATAGGGAAGTAATAGTCAAGTCAGTCAATGACCTTGTACACACCTTGAGGCATATGGCGCTAGACACATACTTGTATAGACAATTGGCACTCCAAGGTCATGTGGTCAATGTGACACCAACTGCCTTTACTTCCCAAGTCATTTTCTGGCACCCATTTTAGACTGGATCAATCTGGAAGCCCAGGTCAATGTTTACATCCACATAGAATTTGAACCCATGATTACCGGGTCGGTAGGCAAGTTTTTTCTTCTTTTGTTCGCTTGAAATATGTCTATAATTGCAATGTTGTCTCTTGTATGAATTTAACTGTCTTTTTTAGTTCCCCCTGTCGTCCATAGAGTTTATCTTCCAATGTCTTTTTTCTAGGCCAGAAAGTTTGCCTAGATATGTTGTAATTTGGGCAGTCTTGGAGTATGTGCTCTGCTGTCTGTGACACCAATTCACACGTGCACATGGCTGAGTCACCATATTTAATTTTGTATACATGTGGTTGCATAATCTATTGTGTACTGTTCTGAGGCGCAGAATAATGACTTGTTCTGGTCTGTCCATAATGTGGTAGTCATCTTGAGCAGGTTTGGGTGGCTTTCTGACTGATTTGATCATTCTTTTCTTTTGGTGGTATGTAACAGGCACATCAGGCTGTTCTTCTTTGGCTCCTTCCTTAGCCAATTGATCAGCTCTGTCGTTTCCGGGTACTCCACAGTGGGATGGTATCCACTGTATGGTGACCTTATGCTGACTGCTAAGGTCAGAAAGTAGTGTCATTAGCACTGGCAATTTCCCAGACAGGAGCGCCCCAGGTACTGATTTTGCATCTGTCAATAGCACCACAGGTTGTGTACCATGGCTGGTTTTTAGTAATTTCTCTGTTGCTATCTTGATTGCCTCAATTTCAGCATCATAGTTATGGCAGTACTTTCCTGGTACTCTGGCCGTGTCTCTAGTTTTATTTTGGTATTCTATGTACACTCCCGCTCCTCCATTTCGAACAGCATGTTGTGCTGACCAATCTGTGTAGACTCTGTTCCAGAGGTCCTGTGGTTATTCTTCATCAAGGAAGCTGAGAGTGGCTGTTCTGTGCTGCACACTGTTCTGTTCTTCCTTGTCAAATACTCCTCTCACTTTTGTCTGGATTTGTAGTGATAGTCTATGTTCAACTTTCCATGGAGTTCACTATGGTATAGTTTTCAGGGGGGTACCAACTGTGGTCAGATCGGTGGTTTCTCTGCAGAGTCATTTGGCCTGGTGGATAAAACTACTTCTTTTCAACCGCCCCATATCTAGGTTTTCAAATCTGTTCTTCATAGGGTGGCCTGGCCAGCTTAGGAACTTTTCTGCTTGTATTAGCGTTTTCGTATCTCTGCAATCTCTCAGTGCTTGTGTCCTCCCCATCTTCTCCATTTCCACTATAGGGGTTGATCTCATCCCTTCTGTGGTGACCCTGAGTGCTTGATTTTGCACATTGTCCAGCTCTTGTAGTGTGGTTTTTGATGCTGAACACCACGCAGTTGACCCGTATTCCAGGTGTGGTCATATGTTCTGTTGATAAACTTTGCTAAGTATTTTCCCACTGGCTCCCCATGTGGTTCCACTTAGCTTTCTCAGGATGGCTATTTTCCTTCTGGCTTTTGCTACTGCTTTGTTGATGTGCTTTCTCCATGTCAGCCTGCCATCAAATGTTACTCCAAGGTATGTTGGTTCTTTCTCTTCTTTAAGAGGTATTCCATTTATCTGGATGATCCCTGCCTTTTGTTTTGGAGAGAGGGTAAATAGGGTGGTGCTGCACTTGTCAGTGTTTATGCTGACACACCATCTATTTGCCTATGCAAGAAATGCATCTACAGCTCGTTGGAGTGATCTGGTGGCCACTGATGCATGTTCATTTGTGCTCCATAGAACCAGGTCATCAGCATACATTGCCGCTTTAATTCCATGCGGTAGATTAGCAACAAGATCATTGATGAAGATTAGAAAATGTATGGGGGAAAAGACTCCGCCCTGGGGAACACTGTGACGCAGTAGTACTTTCTTGCTTTTGAGTCTGTCTATCTGTTCTAGGGCTCTTCTGTTGTGCAGGTATGCTTTAGCCCATTTGTACATTCTTCCATTTACTTTATAGTTTCTCAGTTTCTTCATCAGACCTTCTTTCCAGACTTTGTCAAAGGCTTTCTTCAGATCTATCCATGCAGCAAGCACCAGCTTCTTCTCTTGGAATGCATCCTCAATTTCTTGAGAGAGGTAGGTTGTCTGATCTTCTGTAGAGTTGCACTGCCTAAAGCCAGCCTACTGTGGCATAAGGATGTACCACTGCAGGCTGCAATTGATGATGCGCTCCCGTGTTTTGCAGAGACAGCTGGTGAGGCTAATTGGTCTGTAGCTGAAGGCAATGGAACTATCTTTCACTGATTTTAGGAGGGGTATCATGATTGCTTCTCTCCAAGCTTGTGGAACACTGCCTAAGGTCCAACTATTATTGAAGATCTCCAACAGCTTTGCTTTGGCCTCTGTTCCTAGGCTCCTGATCATTTCATTGGAGATACCATCAGCTCCTAGTGACTTTCTCTTTTTCAGTTTTGATATGGCTAGCTCCAGCTCGCTGATTGTGATAGGTACCTCCAGATCCTCATGTACTGTTTCATTCTGTCCTGTATGTTGTAATTTCTCTCGAATCTCTTGTTGTTTCTCTGGGCTAATGTCGATATTGTTATCTTGTGCGAATGAGCCCGCAAATATGTCAGCTGCTTGTTTTCTTGTTGAGATGTTTCTGCCTTTATGTAGTGCAATTTTTGAGTTTCTCCCTGTGCCCTCATCGTTAAGTTGTTTTATTAGCTTCCACAATTTCCTTGTGTCTCTTTCAAAGTTCAGAGACTGTTTTCTCCTACCAGCTTTCCCATCTAGTCTGCAGCTTGGCCCTTTGAAATTTGGCTTTTGCATGCTGGAATTTATTGTGGTGCTCTTGGCTGGGTTTGGCCTCTGCTTACTTTCTACACACTTCCACATCATTATGCAACTGTCCCAGTTCACTACTCCAGTAGGGTTTATAATGTTTAGGGGCTCCTCTTGGTACTGTTTCTCATGCTGCCTGTAGTATGCATTTTCGAAACTCTTCAACTACTTTATTTATGTCTTTCTCAGTGTTCAGGTTTCTAACCAGTATGCTGGTGCAATGTTTGCACATTGCCCAGTCTGCTTTCTTGTAGTTCCACCTCAAGAGGGTGCTGCTTTCAATTACAAGCTCATTTTCTACAGTTAGAAAGACTGGCCGATGGTCACTGCCACCACGTTGTTTCCCAACAATTCATGTAATGTTCCACTCCAGGTCTGGTGAATGAAATGCCAGGTCAGGTGTAGTTGTAGAGTGCCATGATCTCGAGTAGAAAGTATGTGGGTTGAATGGCTTGTTAATCAAGATGAATCTATTCTCATCCTGCCAGTCTTCTAGCCTCTCTCCTCTCTGGTCCATGTGATCATAGCCTCAGCTGTGCGAGTGGCTGTTGAAACCGCCACACACAATCATTTTTTTCTTTTAATAGTAATGTGTTCAGTGCCTGTGGGTGGTCACTTGGACAGTAGTAGGTCAGATGTAGGTCTGTATTGCTTGTCTTAAGATTAAGTGTCTGATACTCAGCCCCTTCCATGTAGACTTTGATTTGGGAAGCAGTGATGTTATTTTTTACAAGGGTCAGTATCCCACCCTTTCGCCAGTCCATTCGGTCAGATTGGTAACACTGGGAGCCTCTGATTTTGAAGGCTATATTTTCGTTGAGGTGAGTTTCTTGCAAGTAACATATGCTTACTTTTTTTTGGTCCAAGATGTTTTCTAGTTCTGTTTTTTTTTTTTTTTTTTTTGTTGCTAACTCACTCTGCATTGTGTGATTCCAACAAGGAGAGACTATGAGGGGAAGAATCTTGTGTTTTACTGGAGCAATCAGCATCTATGCCACATGACATTTGCTGAAGCAGATGAAGCATCTATCAGTTAGCCCAGAATTCTGTAATGCCAATTTTTAGAAATCAAGAATAAAGTATGGAAGCTCTGTGACTGTTACATTACATACGTCAATTACGAGGCTGGTTAAATGGCAACTGAAATTGTTCGGCCATAAAATTGGGCTACGAATTGACAGTATACCACAACTAGCAATGATGTACAGACCAAATGGAACCAGAAGAGGAAAAAAACTATGTAAATGGTGGACAGAGGGAATAACGGAGACCACGTTAATCATTATATATGAAGCCCACAAACGGGCACTCTTATGTAGTGTATGCTTCACCCCGACGCCGCAAGGTACAAGAGGAACAAGATGAGAATGAAACATGTAAATACAGCTCTGTGACTGTTACATTACATACGTCAATTACGAGGCTGGTTAAATGGCAACTGAAATTGTTCGGCCATAAAATTGGGCTACGAATTGACAGTATACCACAACTAGCAATGATGTACAGACCAAATGGAACCAGAAGAGGAAAAAAACTATGTAAATGGTGGACAGAGGGAATAACGGAGACCACGTTAATCATTATATATGAAGCCCACAAACGGGCACTCTTATGTAGTGTATGCTTCACCCCGACGCCGCAAGGTACAAGAGGAACAAGATGAGAATGAAACATGTAAATACAGCTCTCCTGCTTTCTTCATCAGTCTCTACCAGACATGCATAAATATAAATCTGAAACATGTCAGACATATTCAGGCTAACATTCATGTTGATATTCAGGAATGTAACAAGACAAAAATATATTGTGTTGATATAACATCTCAAATCTTATTGTAAATATCAGAGTAATTCTGATGGGTTGTTTGCCTTTACATTACCTCAGTTCCTACATAATGACATATTGATAATTGATTGATTGATTGATTTAGGAACCGACATCACAGCATTCGGGACATTCCCATAAGCGCTCCGTTCCCATCCCCAGCAGCCAGCGAAGAGTTCCAACACTAATAGTTCCAGTAGCAATCTGATTATATGTCCGTCTCGCCTTTCCTCTGAGCGTCGAGCGTCAGCCAGATCCCCTCGTCACACCTCGCTGTCTCATTCTTACCAGACTATGGTGATCCATATGCTCCTCCGAGGTGTACACGTGCTCCCACAAGGCCGCAACCACGTCTGCCTTGTCATGCATCAATACTCCACCAAGTTTTGCCGAGCCAGCCAATCTGTCCGCCTGTTCATTCCCCAGCACACCGGCATGCCCAGGAGAAAAGATCCAGGTGATGCTTGCTACCCGTGACCTCCGAAGCGAAGCAAGCCACTCTGCACGAAGCTTGCCTGTTCTCACCCTTCTCAACATGCTTTCTGAGTCAGTTACAATCACAATGTGTGTATTTATCGTGTTTTCTATCCAGCGGAAAGCTGCACTGACCGCCTCCACCTCCATTCTTAAGCTAGATGTAGTGTCATCATACGCCAGGCTCTCCTGCACCAAACGCCGACCATTAGTTTTTGCCAAGAACCCCCAGGCACTTCTCCTACCTCTCAACACTGACCCATCCGTGTAGATAATCACATCACCCGGGCGAGAATTTTCCTGAATTAGTTGCTGAATTTCCACTTCCGTGGCCCCTGCTGGCCACTCCCTGCACTCCCGGCTCAATGTTATTACAACTCTGCACAAGTCTGACTGCACGGCTGGCACTCTGACCCACTCTTTTTACCAGACCATAATGAATAAATCTACTAATAACCGTGCAGACGAAACATGTTAAAAGCTATGCTAAGTACGACTGTATGGTTCCCTATGTATCATTCACAATATAAAAAAAAATTATTATTCGACGGGCATGCCCACCTGTCTACTTGATTGATGATACTTCTGGTAAAATTCAATATAGAAGTTCATTTATATTGTTAAGAATGCATGTCTTATTGATATTTTGAACAAGATGTTTAATTATTAATATTATTAAAGATGTGTATTGTCTTGAATTCACTTTAATTTATATTGTCTTCCTTGTGTAAATAAACATTAATGAAATAAATGATTGATATAAATATTAATGTGTAATGTTTATTTCTTCTTCTTCTTTCGTTCGCTTGAAATATGTCTATATCTGCAATGTTGTCACTTGTATGAATTTAACAGTCTTTTTCAGTTCAATTTGGGGTATTGTTTGTAGATATTTTCCTCAGCCAGCATGATACACGAAACTCCAAACATGTAGGTATGTTGTAGATGTCTTGTGGTTTATATGTTTGCCACATTTATAAATATATTGTATGTAATGTACCATAGTTTCATAATTCTTCAACCTATCAAATCAATAATGTACCATAGTTTCACAATTCTTCAACCTATCGAATCTATGGAAGATATGTTTTAAAATAGCATGCTGAAAATTGCTTGGACAGCCGATAAGAGTCCTCTGGACATTTTGAGGAATGCTAAGTCGCAAAGACAACTTATCACAAACATCAGAAAGAGGCAGTCATCATGTTTGGCCACATCACGAGAAGACAAAAGCTGGAAAATGTTGTTACAGCTGGAAAGAGAGAATGAGGAAGACAGCAAGAGAAAATTATTAACAGTCTTGTGTTATGGCATGGAAGGAGTCAACACAAGAATTGATGTATGCTGTCGGAGATTGCAAGATGTTGAGAAGCATGATTGCCCACGCCAGTTGGCGTGACATTTGAAGGTCATGATCCAATTAGGGGTTCATAGTTAGCTGCATGTGATTTAGCAGCAGGTTCCATTATGTTGACTTTCAGTGTTTATAAGATGTTATATATCTATAGATTTTAAAACGTTCAACACTTTGAGGTATTGGTTTCATGTCCTGTTATAGAACAGGGAAGCCGGTATGAAGAAATAAATAACATGATTGTCTGTCTGCCTGCTGTTGGGGTGTTCAACCCGTTACTGATACACTGACTTGTCTGGCTAGTTTGATTATTGTCCAAAGTACTTCAGTGTGCACTGAGCACTTGCTGGTAGTTTGTCTGATGTTTTTGTGTGTACGGGTGTATCTGCTGTAACATAAACCTAAGCCTTATTTAAGCAATGAGAGTATGTCCAGTGTGAACAATACAATGAACATTTGTCTCAAAGCTGTGCATCCTGTAGGTCTGTGATGTGATAGGGCCATCACATGTAGGCCTGAATGCACAGAGGAGTAGAGGTTAGATCTGTCCCTCACTTTAGTAGGTGAAGAGTCCAGGCATCAAATTCATGCCTGACAGTTCCCTATCAGCTTTGATAAAGTGCACTATGACATCCAGTGTATCCCAGAATTATTTGCATCAATTTATTCAGGATGTGTTGCTGCAAGCCTGCAGTCGCCAACTGTTTAAAGTGCTGCAATTCAACGCCGGCATTTCTATATGGATAAAAGTAAGTTGCATGTCCTCAACAGTGTGTTGCCATCAACCCCAGAATGCGTTGGTTGTTGATTTAGTAGGCAAGTTTTACTTTCAGTAGTTTGCCACTACTGGTCTCCATGGCCAAAGGTTTGGGAATGCGATTCGTAAGCCGGGTACCAGGCGTTCGAAGCTCAGCTGCGACAGATTTGTGCAGCAGACCATGTCGTGTTGTGTTATAACGTGCTGGTATGAGAGCCGGTCGTTCAGAAAGCAAAGGCAAACTACTGAACGTAACATTTGCCTAGTACATCAACAGCAGATGAAAAATGCTGGTGGTGACTGCAGAGTCCCGTAAGGGATACGCAACTATTTTTTTTAAAAGTTAGCCACTGATGTCTGAATGACTGACGCTCATACCATATAAATCGACGCAAGAAGGTCTGCGGCTGGTGTCAAACCCTGGACTCAGTATTTCGGTGTGTTGTGACATGCGTTCACTGCCCCAAAGTCACAGCACCTGCTATGCTACTGTAAGCAAATTAAATTATTATAAAAATAGCTTAACATCAGTACACGAAAAGCTAGAAAACATCACGATCTGAACATGTAGCATTTACATCAGTGTATTAGGTATAAATTAAATGTGATGACCAAGCGTTGGTGGAAATATGTTCAGATAAACACACATTTTGTTCTACCCTGGAGGGAAGGAATGCAAAAGAGCGATTGGCATAATTTTGGATTAACAGCGCATAAAATTACTCAAAGGAATGTGGAACATCTCAGATGATATGATATTTAGTAATCACTGTAGCAAACCAATACTAGGCTGTAAAAAGTGAGCGGCGTGACTGGTGGATATAGCTTAGGTGAAAGGAATGAGAGAGGTAACAGATTTATATAAATTGGGCAGAATAAACTAAAGTGATAATAGGAAACACCTGGTTTAAACACTAGCCTTGATGATTATGGAATTGTAAAAGCTCTGGGGATAATGACGTTTACAATCAAATTGATTACAGATTCAGAAGCATTTTAGTAGAAATACAAACTAGACTAGAAACATACTGCCACCGTTATCACGTTCTTCTTCTTCTTCTTCTTCTTCTTCTTCTTCTTCTTCTTCTTCTTCTTCTTCTTCTTCTTCTTCTTCTTCGTCTTCTTCTACTGCATTCATCCTGAGTGTTTTTTCATATGTGATTGCGGTGTTTTGTTATGCACCCTTGGGCCAAAAACCTTAGACACACACATCCGAATTTAACGTCCGTTTTTAAACCAGGTTAGCATTCTTGGGGGACTCTCACCTTTGTGGTGCCGTCCTTATTCCAGCTGGTCAAGTTAGAATGGTTGAAGACTTCATGGTCAGCTCTTGAGGGAAGCCAGGGGCAGTCCAAGGGCATTATCCGCCATCCAGGGAGGCTTCCATATTTGCGGAGCCAACACATAGCACTCTGATGCTTGGCTCACCCTAATTATCGCCAGGTCCTGTTCATGGCTGCTTTAATTCCTCACTTCAATTTATTGGGCATTTCGTTTGCTATGGGCCGCTCCCGGCACAAACCAGGAAAGGTCAGTCTGCAGATGATATCCACTCAGTGAGCTTTCGATTCGGACATGTGCTAGTCGTTGTGCCCAGAAAACAAGATAGTCAGAGCTGTTCCGGGCACGACGCATTCGGAAAACTGGGTAGTCAGAGCTGTTCTGGACATGAAGATCATTCGGAAGACTAGACAGGGACATTTCATTCAAGTGTTTTTGCCTTCATTCTCAGTAGCGAATTCTTCACTGCAAAGCCCACACAATGTTGCCTTTTTTCTGCCTGCCCTCTACCCTTCCAAAGAAAAGATGTCATTGTTTTCCCTGAGTGACCCTTCCTCAGCGAGGCGATTCTCCTGCAGGCCAGCAATATCAATGTTAAGATGAGTGCTATGTGTTGGCTCCGCAAATATGGAAGTCTCCCTGGATGGCGGATAATGCCTTTGGACTGCCCCTGGCTTCCCTTAAGGGCTGACCGTGACAGATTTATATAAATTGGGCAGAATAAACTAAAATGATAATAGGAAACACCTGGTTTAAACACTAGCCATGATGATTATGGAATTGTAAAAGCTCTGGGGATAATGTTTACAATCAAATTAACCGGTCTCTGAATCAAAGCGAGAGGTAGCAGTTATGGGTTATAAGTCCTTGTCAATTGGCGTAGATATGGGGCGCCATGGGTTTCCTCTGACGGTGGGAGACATCTACATGTGTCGATAGTCAGCTCCCACCAGCCTCAATATGGGCAGCCCCCGGCCATCTGGGTGCTGATCCGACACAGCCTGCTTCAATGGGTGCTTGGGCTAGGACAAAATCTGAATCGCAGGCTGTAAAACCAATGCATCAGTTACTACTAAGAAAACAATAGAAATCTCAAGCTACAGCTTGCAACCTAGAATGTAAGAACCAAGTGTCCAGAATTTTCAACTGACCTGACGAATATTGACGATGTGAGAAAAACGGCCGAACTTAGTCGTCTTAACAATGATATTGCTGGCCTGCAGGAGACTCGTCTCACTGAGGAAGGGTCACTCAGGGAAAACAATTATATCTTTTATTTGGAAGGGTAGAGGGCAGGCAGAAAAAAGGCAACATCGTGTGGGCTTTGCATTGAAGAATTCACTACTGGTAATGATTGAAATTCCAGCTGGAGATAATGAAAGATTATTATCCCTGTGCGTAGCAACTTCTTGTGGTTTTGCCACCTTTATCACTGCATATGCACCGACACTCCCTTCCTCTGATGATGTGAAGGATTTGCTCTATGAGGAGTTAGTCTCTATGATCAAGGCAGTTCCAAAATCCGACTACATTTATATGCTCGGTGATTTAAATACTCGTGTGGGCAAGGACTCAAGTTCATGGCCAGTGTGCCTTGGAAAGTACAACATCGGTCGCATGAACGAAAATGAGGAAAGGCTGCTGGAGGATTGCACCAGAAATGACCAACGTATTACAAACTTCTTTTTTAAAACAAAAAAGCTGCATAAGTTCACATGGAAACATCCAAGATCATGCCACTGGCATCAGCTGGACTTCATCATCCCACGGAGACAACATCTGAACCTGGCATCATTAACTCGAAGTTACTACAGTGCCGACTGTGATACTCATCATTCTTTGGTTGTTGTAAGGGTTAAACTGAGACCAAAGAGAATCTACACAGCTAAACACAAATCTAGCCCCAGGATTAATATTATTAACACCCACGATCCTGATAAGTGCTTTGAGTTCCAACAACAACTTGAAGACGCGCTCACTGATACACCAGAAAATTGTACAGCAAGGGAAATGTGGGTTAAACTAAAGGAAACTCTTTATAAAACAGCGATAGAGGTTTACGGCACTGTGGATCATAAGAGGCGAGACTGGTTTGCAGAAAACAGCCAGACACTGCAGCCCTTGATTGATAAAAAGAAGATAGCCCTCTTAAGAAACCAGAAAAGAACAATTCGTAACACTCTCAGTGAGCTAAAGCAAGCTAGGAAGGATGAGCAAAATGCTGCCAAGCAGTGTGCAAATGACTATTGGATCATATAAAAATGGAACCAGATTTTGAAGTAAGAATATTTGATGTTACTGCAGATCTCCATCTATTTAAGCTACTTATTCTGTGTGACTTGAAGAATTAGTATGGCTTGATGAATTAATAATAATTGAAGCACTAGTTTGAACTGAAGAAATTGTATGACTTACAGTTAAAGATCACCATTGGCACCTTGCCGTCTTGACAGACGATAGTTTGTGCTTTAAAAAGGCATAATAACTTTTAACCATGGCGGTAGCGAGTGTGACTGATAAGGCCAATTTGCGCTGTAAATGTCCGTTCACAGTGGGTGCATGTGAACACGTGGTCATTTCCACCATCATGCACCATCTTACGTCTCAAACGCTTGGTGTGTGACTTTTCTGCAATAATTTTCTCCTTTGACTTTATTCCATTTCTGATATTTGCCCTCCATGCAACACGTTCAGCGGCGACTTGCTCCCAATGTGCATTATCAATGCCTGTATCAATCATGTCCCGCTTACACACATCTTTGTATCGTAGTAGAGGCCGACCCTGAGATCTCTTACCCATCTGTAATTCACCAAAAAAGATATCCTTTGGTATTCTACCATCATCCATCCTCCTAAGATGTCCTATCCATCTAAGTCTACGAAGACTGAGCATGGAATAAGCTGTCACACAACCTGATCTTTCCAATACTTCAGTATTTGTGATTTTGTCTTGCCACTTAATACCAAGAATTCTTCGCAGACACCGCATATGAAAGCTGTTTAAATTGTTCTCTTGGTGTGAGTAAGTTGTCCAGGTTTCACTGCCATAGAGAAGAGTACTAAGGACACAGGCTTGATAGACAAGGACTTTTGTTTTGGCAGTAAGCTTCCTGTTCTCCCAGACTCTTTTTCTTAACCTGTTCATTGTTGTTGCTGCCTTACCAATCCGGATGTTGATTTCCTGATCTAGGGATAATTTGCTATTTACCACTGATCCTAGATATGTAAAATGGTCTACTATCTCTAGTTCGGCGTCGTCAATAAAGATTGATGGTACCCCAAGTGCACCTTGTGACATAATCTGTGTCTTCTTTTTGCTAATTGTTAAACCAAATTCAGAACAAGCATTGGAGAATGCAGATAGTAGACATTGCAATTCTTCCTCAGAGTGAGTCGTAACTGCAGCATCATCTGCAAAAAGCAACTCTCTGATCAGTACCCTCCTAATTTTGGTCTTAGCCTTCAATCTCTGAGCATTGTAGAGGCCGCCATCTGAGCGTGAGTGAATGTATATACCACCATCCTGATCACGAAATGCATATTTCAGTAGAAGTGAAAAGTATATTCCAAAGAGGGTGGGAGCTAGTACACAACCTTGCTTAACTCCACTCTTGATTTCAAATTCTTCAGAAGTTGCACCATCAAACTTGATTATACCCTTCATGCCTGTGTGGAACGATTCCACAATGGACAGAAGAGTTGGTGGGCAGCCAATCTTCTTTAGTGCCTTGAACAGACCCTCACGACTGACCAAATCAAATGCCTTTGTGAGGTCGATGAAGGCAATAAACAGTGGTTGATTCTGTTCACGGCATTTTTCTTGCATTTGTCGCAATGAGAATATCATATCAGTGGTAGACCGGTTCTGTCGAAAGCCACACTGTGATTCGGGGTAGACTTGATCTCCTAGGACTTGAAGTCTGCGCAGAACAATTCTGGCAAATACTTTTCCAACAATACACAGAAGTGAGATACCCCTATAGTTGTTGCAGTCGCTCCGATCGCCCTTGTTCTTGTACAGTGTTATGATGCTTGAATCTTTGAAATCCTGTGGGACTTGTCCTTCTCGCCAGCATAGCTCTATTAGCTGGTGGATCTGTATAGTGAGTGTGTCTTGCCCACTCCTGATAACCTCTATTGGAATCCCATCCTTACCTGGAGCCTTGCCAGATGCAAGTTCATTTATAGCACACTTAACTTCTGTTATGGTGGGAAGAGTGTCCAGGTGGTCAAGAGTTGGTAGAGCCTCTATGGCGTTGAGGGCATTATCCGCTAGTTTGGTCTCACTTGAGTAAAGCTCCAAATAGTGCTCTACCCATCTGTCCATCTGCTGTTTCTTATCAGTGATGACTTCTCCAGTCAAGGTTTTCAATGGTGCACTTCTTTTGATCACTGGACCACAGGCTTTCTTTATTCCTTCATACATGCTTCTTATGTCTCCCGTATCACTTGCGATTTGAATGGACTCACATAACTTGATCCAATAATCATTTGCACACTGCCTGGCAGCCTTTTGCACATCCTTCCTAGCTTGCCTTAGCTCACTCAGAGTGTTACGCGTTGGTCTTTCCTTGTTTCTTAAGAGAACTTTCTTCTTCTTATCAATCAAGGGCTGCAGAGTCTCGCTGTTGGCCGCAAACCAGTCCTGCCTCTTATGATCCACAGTGCCGTAAACCTTTACGGCCGTTTTACAAAGAGTTTCCTTAAGTTTATTCCATTTATCATTTACTGTACAATTTTCTGGTGTATCAGTGAAAGCGTCTTCAAGTTGCTGTTGAAACTGAAAGCACTTTTCAGGATCATGAGTGTTAATAATATTAATCCTGGGGCTAGAGTTGTGTTTAGCTGTGTAGATTCTCTTTGGTCTCAGTCTAACCCTTGCAACAACCAAAGAATGATCCGTATCACAGTCAGCACTGTGATAACTACGAGTCAATGATATATGGTTCAGATGTTGTCTCCGTGTGACGATGAAGTCCAGCTGGTGCCAATGGCCGGATCTTGGATGTTTCCATGTGACCTTATGCATCTCTTTTGTTTTAAAAAAAGAGTTTGTAATACATAGGTCATTACTGGTGCAATGCTCCAGCAGCCTTTGCCCATTGTCATTCATGCGACCGATGTTGTATTTTCCAAGGCACACTGGCCATGAACTCGAGTCCTTGCCCACACGAGCATTGAAATCACCGAGCATATAAATGTAGTCGGATTTTGGAACTGCCTTGATCACAGAGTCTAACTCCTCATAGAACAAATCCTTCACATCATCAGAGGAATCGAGTGTCGGTGCATATGCAGTAATAATGGTGGCAAACCCACAAGAGGTTGCCAAGCGCAGGGATAATAGTCTTTCATTTCCTCTTGCTGGAATTTCAATCATTCCCAGTAGCGAATTCTTCACTGCAAAGCCCACACCGTGTTGCCTTTTTTCTGCCTGCCCTTTACCCATCCAGAAAAAGGTGTAGTTGTTTTCCCTGAGTGACCCTTCCTCAGCGAGGCGAGTCTCCTGCAGGCCAGCAATATCAATGTTAAGACGATTGAGTTCGGCATCAATCACAGCCGTTTTTCTCACATCGTCAATATTGGTCAAGTCAGTGGAAAATCCTGGACACATGGTTCTCACGTTCCAGGTTGCAAGCCGTAGCTTGAGGTTTCTATTTATATTTTTGTTTGTACCTGGTGCATTGGTTTTACAGCCTGCGATTCAGATTTTGTCCTAGCCCCAAGCACCCATTGAAGCAGGCAGGCTGTGGCGGATCAGCACCCAATTGGCTGGGGGCTGCCCAGCTTGAGGCGGGCGGTAGCTGATCAGTGACACCTATAGGTGTCTCCCACCGTCAGAGGCAACGCGTGGCGCCCCATGTCTACGCCAACTGACAAGGACTTATAACCCGTAACAGTTGCCTCTCGCTTTGATTCCGAGACCAGTTAAGACCAGGGATGGAGTTATTGCCTCTCCATAGCACAAAGCCTGGGCTAAAATAGTTAAACAGTTTTTTTAATAGCTTTAAACAGTTAAAGAATGACTTATAGAAATGGTATGGCATGAAAAGTTAGTATGGATTATTTAGTTGGATGATTATTTGTGTTTTGGTTGCACTGAGATATAAATTGTGTGTTTCATATTTCTCTTGCATTGATTTGATTAATTTCCCAGTTCCCAACGGTTTTGTTAATAGTAATACTAGTTGCCAGAATATCAATGTTCAGCTATTTCTATTATTATTACAGTAATAAAAAATTAAATATTACAATTAAAGGAAAGACCACTGAACAAATGCAGAACTATCTCGATCAACCAGATAACTGCCTGAACATGCTCAACCTGAAACAGGTCAGAGTAAGGATTGTTGTAACCAAGAAGCATTTAGAGAGATAACAAACATTCCTAACATCAAGTAACATCAATTTCACACTGTGGAAATAACAAACATTCCTAACATCATATAATATAAATTTGAAACTGGAAACAACAAATAATCACTATGGATATCCAGCCCACATCACTGTACGGCTGTGAAACACGGACTCTAACTAAAGGGACGGACACATCTTGGAAGCATTTGAGATGGGGTGTTATTGTAGGATACAAAGAATAAGCTGGACGGAAAAGAGATCAAATGAACACATTCTTAGAGATATAAGAGAAAATAAACAACTGTTGAACATAATATAAAACATAAGGTTTTAGTCACAATATGAGACACAGAGATCCATTACTGAAAATAATGGAAGACATAAACCAGGGCAGGAGTAAAATGATGTCATAGGAATGACAACATTATACAAGCATGCAAGGACATTAGAGCTCAGACTTAAGCTGAGAAGAGGTGACAATGTAGGGCTATGATCAGACAACTTGAGCACCAGTCTCTGGACTGATTAACCTGATGATGATGGTTATCCTTATAACTTGTATCCCTCAGTGGAACAGAGATCGTCAACCATATCACACCACGTCCTCCTTTCCTTTGTGTAATGGAGCAGAGTTCTTCAACCATGTCACACTATGCCCCCCCCCCTTTCCTTTGTGTAATGGAGCAGAGATCTTTAACCATGTCACACCATGCCCCCCTTTCCTTTGTGTAATGGAGCAGAGATCTTCAACCATGTCACACTATGCCCCCCCCCTTTCCTTTGTGTAATGGAGCAGAGATCTTCAACCATGTCACACCATGCCCCCCTTTCCTTTGTGTAATGGAGCAGAGATCTTCAACCATGTCACACCTCCTTTCCTTTGTGTAATGGAGCAGAGATCTTCAACCATGTCACACCATGCCCCCCTTTCCTTTGTGTAATGGAGCAGAGATCTTCAACCATGTCACACCATGCCCCCCTTTCCTTTGTGTAATGGAGCAGAGATCTTCAACCATGTCACACCTCCTTTCCTTTGTGTAATGGAGCAGAGATCTTCAACCATGTCACACCATACTCTCCTTTCCTTTGTGTAATGGAGCAGAGATCTTCAACCATGTCACACCATGCCCTCCTTTCCTTTGTGTAATGGAGCAGAGATCTTCAACCATGTCACACCATGCCTTCCTTTCCTTTGTGTAATGGAACAGAGATCGTCAACCATGTCACACCACGTCCTCCTTTCCTTTGTGTAATGGAGCAGAGATCTTCAACCATGTCACACCATGCCCTCCTTTCCTTTGTGTAATGGAGCAGAGATCTTTAACCATGCCACACCATGCCCTCCTTTCCTTTGTGTAATGGAGCAGAGATCTTCAACCATGTCACACCATGCCCTCCTTTCCTTTGTGATCTCTTATAGTTTCTTCTGTGTCACTCCTATATGAATACTCTGTCTTATAGTGTGTTTACTTTTGTCTGCCCCAATATAAAATTCCATATCTCAGTAACCAACTGAAGGAAAATGATGAGATTTAGCATAAAACCTTATCATTATGTCCACCCAACAACAATATTTTTGTTCTGGAGATTTTACAGCAGATTTCAAAGTTTGTTTATATGCAGTATATAATTTACGGGTCAGAGATGAAGTTCATAATTCTAAATGTATTACAGCGTAGCCAGACAATCAGCGTTCAATGTTGAATATATAATACGTGTTTCACGGGATTGGTCTTATGCCAAGAACCCCGCACTGTTTAAACTGGGACCGTTCAGAGGTGTCGTCAAACTGGGTTATTTCATGAAACCTGATTATTATTTTTTTTTTTTTTTTAAATCTTACCACTTATCGCTAACATTTAAATGTGTGAATATGTGTCAATGAGATTGAATGCGAAATTGTGTATACACTTCAAAGCATCGCTATGAAGTTGTACACATATTTTTGTATAGAAGCTGATCGCAGGAAACTGTTTTATACTATTACAAATTCCGAAAAAAGAACAGTGTATGCAGAGGGTTTGAGCAAATGGTCATTTCGTCGATGGGTGCAAGAATCTGGAATTAAACCACCACACAATAACCAAACTGTATGTAGAAAGGTTATTGTAGACAGCTTTGACAAAGATGTCATAAGGCGAGCTATTATAAAAATGCTTTAAAAAGTCGCTTAAAAATCGACAGGGTCGACTTCATTGCATCAGGTTCTATCCCATATGGCTTGGTCTCTTTCCGCAGCGCGGAAAGCATCGCACAAAGCACGAACTCCAAAAAATTTAACTCGTGAACCGAAGGATGTGGCCCGGAATCGAACCCACAACCTTTGGAGCCCGAGTCAAAAGGCTTGATCACTTCGCTACGGAGACTCCTAAAATTATAAAAATTTTGGATTTTATATCCAGGATTATCCAGCATTATAAAAATGCTGGATGTAAAAAAAAAAGTGACTGTAAGAAAACTTAGGGTTTAGTTGAGAAATAACAAATCAAATCAAATCAAATCAACTTTATTTTAAAAGGGTAACAAATTGGCCACACAGGCCCGTCTTACATTCGGTCCTTCCAATCACTCGTCTTTTGTTCATCAAGAGCATTATACATTTACATAGGAAGAAAGATAAGCATTGTGAAATGAATGTTGTAAACATAATCAAGACAAATTACCATGTTTTGAGGCCCATCTCCCACCTACCCATACACACAACCCCACCCATACACACAACCCCACCTACCCACACACACACACACCCAGGGACACATACATACCCCACCAACCAACCCATCCCTCTCCTACACATCCCCCACCCACACACACTGCCCTCACCTGTTCCCCCAACCAAAACACATTCGCCACCCACAAACAACCCCCACCAACCCACACATCCCACGCCCACCCACATACACATCCTAACCCACACATCCTCTCCCCCACCCACACCTCCAACCACCCATCCCCCAGCCACATCTCCATCGACCACATATTCCCCACCCACACACACACATCCCCCACCAACCCACACATCGCAAATCCACTCACACATCCCCAAAACATACACACACATTCCCACCAACTGACATCTCCCTACCCCAACACACACACACATCTCCCTAACCACCTACACATCCCCAATCCACTCACACACACCCCACCACCCTCACATACATCCTCCACCTACCCACACATGCCCTAACCCAATCCCACATCACACACACCCCCACCCACACATCACATAATCCTCTACCATGCAATATTCCCAACCCACACACCGCACACATATCCCTCACCAACACATCCCACACCCACATACCACCATGCATCCCTACCTACACACCACACACATATCCCCCACCCACATACTACACAATATTCCCACCCACACCCACACAGATACCTTTACCCATCCACCCCACATACCCCCACCCACACACACATACCCCACCCACACAGTATCCCCAACCAACACACCACGCACCTCTCCCCACCCACACATGCATTTCCCACCCATCCAACAACACTCACTCACTCACACACACATCCTCAACTACGCACCCACACACCCCCACCCACCCCAACCAAACATCTCTCGATCACAATACCCCTACCCACACACATCCTCCACCCACTCACGCATCCCACCCCGACACATACACATCCTTCACCCACCTACACATCCCTAAGCCACTCATACACCCCCACCCACACATTCTCCATCCATGCACACATCTCCCACCCACACACCCCCACCACCCACACATACTTCTCCCAACTACCACACACCCCCTACTCACCCACACATATCCCCCACCCATACACACATTCCCCACACCCACCACAAACATCCCCCACACCACAAACTATCCCCCACCCACACACATATCCTCATCCATACCACCACACACATACCTCCCATCCGCACATCCCCCACCAACACACTGCACACATATCCCAAACCCACACACCATACACTTCTCCCCACCCACCCTTACATCCCCAATCCACCCACACAATCCCCTACCCACACAACCCCGCCACCCACACATACTTCTCCAAACCATCCACACATCTCCACCCACCCACACATATCCCCCACCCAAACACACATCCCCCGCACCCGTCCCATACACATATCCTCCACCCATACACACATCCCCCACACCCATTCCCACACCCCTACTTTCACCCCCACACATCCATCCACACATCCCACCAACACCCACAAATATCACTACCCACAAACACCCACACACCTCAACCCATCCAAACGCATACCCCCACCCACATTCCCCCACTCACGCATCCCCACCTACACATATCCCCACACTCACACACATCCTCCACACACACTCACATCTAGACACATACAAAATGCCTCACGTGAGCATTGAAACTAGTATGAACAAACTCCCACACTTTACTCACACATATACACTGATAATTGTCGTGAGCAGTCTCATAAAAATGTTAAACATGGAGAAAAATATATGGCTGGAATCACAGCATTATACCAACGTGTGTGTACTAAGTGATTCAATTAGCATGATTCAGAAGGTCGAAGCTGGATCTGTACGCAGACAGTGGACTGAGTCGCTGCGGAAGTCTGTTGTCCGTAAAGTCACCTTCATCTTCGTCCCGGGACATGCGCGAGTCGAGGGAAATGAACGAGCTGACCAACTGGCTGGCTCTGCACCCCCTGTAGATGGCCAGCCCATGGATCGTGCCGATGTTATTAACGTCCTCAAAGATATGGCGAGAACAGAGGACTTTGACGTCAGTGATTCCACATCGCTGTCCAGGATGAAAGACTTGGGAGTATGAATCGGCACAGCCAGACGTGAGAGGTACATCGGGAAAACAAAGCGCCTCGTCAACCAACACAGAACTGGCACTATTAGCCACCGGACGCTGATGCATATGCTGGAGGGAGGATCTGAGCACCTATGGACATGTCCGGAGTGCAATGAAGATACCCCAACTGATAACTGATCTTAAATTTAGAATTAAAAATCTATCTCAGCTAAACTTCTTCCTTCCTACTCCTTGGCGAATATTCAGCACAGTTAATTTCAATTTTGTTACGAGCCATTTGGATATTCAGGGCTTAATCTATAGTTCAGCCATATAGATTTTGTCCCTAGTCGGTTTCTGACTATTTGGGGTTGCTCGCCAGTGAATAATACTTTCATCTAGGCGGTGGCGCACCCCGACTTCTGATACATCCAGGTGATTTACCATTCTTCGGGTTCTTTATTGCCCATTCAATTTCGTCTAATGAGGGTTCAGGTTCTGTCTCTTCTGTCGTTGGCTCATGTATCTCATTCATATCCTCACTGTCACTCATATCATAGATATCCACAGTACATCAACAGCAGCTGAAAATGCTGATGTTGACTGCAACGTCCTGTAAGGGATTTGCAACATAACACAAAAATGATGTGACGTACCCTACAGAATCGTATCCTCATCTTCACTGATGTCTGTCTCCCAAGATGCACTTAGCTTGGATGATGAAGTTGAAGCTTCAGATTCAAAATGACTTTGGTATGCTCTAGCTGTTGCAATTTCTTTTAATACACGATCAGGGAGCTGATAAGTAAAAGTTGAACAGCATTTTCCTCCTCTCATCAGGCCAAATCTTATTGTCAAGATAGCATTTAAGGGGTCAAATGTCATCCTATTTCTTAGTTTACATTTTATATAATTCATAATGCTGAAAACTCTTTCCACATCAGCATTTGAATGGGGTGTTATCATGGCATACGTCGCACAATCAAAGAGCTTACATAATTGTCTGTTACCTGAGACATCTTTATATTGTCTTATTTTACTCTAGAAAGCTCCAGTTTCTGTTTTATTTGTCCAGTCAACCAAATTTATTTTGGTTAACTGGTATTCTGCTTCAGCCACACTATTAACAGTAGCCCCTAAAGATTCATAACTTAACAATATTTAGCTATGTCCTTTACTAGCTGAAGTATGTTGTTAACAGAAAAGAGTGAAATATTTTTCAATACATCTAAATATTTAGCAAGTTTCTGCTTCAAGTGCTTGAATAGTTAGTCAAGAAAATCTTCACAGCGCTTTCTTAAGTAGTTCTCTTCATTTTGTGTTAACAGTCCTTTTGTTTTTAAAATATCAATTTATTCGATTTGGTATTCCAGGTATGGCTTAGGAGCCACATAGCTCTATATAGTGCAAGTGAACAATTCAGCTTTAGAAGTTGGCAATATAAGTCTTTTACCAATTGAGTGAAATAGCAAAGTTAGTTAGTTAGTTAGCTAGCTAGTTAGTTAGTTAGTTAGTTAGTTAGTTAGTTAGTTAGTTAGTTAGTTATTAGTCGACAGATCATCCTCATTGCACATCGAACCATTCAGTCCATAAGTGCTCGGATCCCCTCCTAAGCAAATCCCGCAGCGTGTAGCGGCTAACGACACCAGTTCTGTGTTGGTTTATCAATCTTCTTTGGCTTCCTGCGTAGTGTTCCTGTTTGGCCACCCCTCTTTTAATTTGCTGTTCTCGCAGTCTGGCCATGGTTGTAGATTCACAGTCATCACTTGGTTCTCGCAAAAGTCTTACTTCTCGTAGAGCATTCAGAATGTCAGCCTGGTCCATGGCGCGCCCGCCCTCCACAGTAGCCTTACCTGCGAGCTTGTCAGCCCGCTCATTCCCTTGTACTCCCGCATGACCTGGCACGAAGATGAAACTAATCTTTGCCAGCCGAGACCGCTCCAGAGACAGCAACCACTCTCTTCGGATCCACCCCATCTCTATCCTCTTTTGCATGCTCATTGAGTCTCTGAGGAAACATGCCCTAGTTATCTCAGCAAAAGCACCAGAGTCCTCCTTCACAATTCTCCCTCCGGCCTAGCCGTAAAAGCCCATGAGCTTCTCACATGTCTGACGAACGACCCATCTGTGTAAATGACGGCATCACCGTCTAGCGAATTCTCGAAAATCAACGCTTGTACTTCCGCCTCCACAGCAGCCGGGGTTTCTTGTCTGCATTTTCTGTCTAGTTGGATGCAAACTGAAAAGGATGTGCAGAAATATGTTGGCACTTGTACCTACTCCTCGCCAGTTTCTAAGTCCTCAAGTGAACACACCTGTTGAAGAATGTCTTCGGCTTGACCCATCCAAGACCGTCCTCCTTTTAACCTGCTGCCCTTCAACTTCATAATTTCATTGTGCAGTGGATGTTGTGTGTTTGCGTTAACTCTGAGGTAGGCGCGTGCTGTGCAGACTTGTATTCTGTCTTCAATGGTTAAAAATTCAAGAAGTTAGCGCATCGCACTGCATGCTGTATCTCTTGTACATCCAAGAATAATGCGCATAGCTTCATTCTGTATCCTTTCCATCCTTTCTATCTGCTTACGGCTGAGAGTCAGGATTGCCATTGCATACTCACAAACAGACATGACCAGCCCTTCGTATAGAAGACATAGATGTGCTCATTTATAAGCAAGGCTTCGATCAAACCGTATCCCCGGGTAATTCATTGCCTGCGTTCTTTCCACCGTCTCTGAACACAGATTTACAGTTGGTGTTGGCTGAGTGTTCTCGAGGTATGGTGTCCGCCTCGAGTGCTGGAGGTCCCGGGTTCAGGCCCCGGTGAGGACCGGGATTTATTTAAAAAATCCACCTGGATTTCCAGTAATTTCCCCTGGTCTCTGGGTAGTGAGATCGGACGCCCGTGTGTATTGTTGCGCACGTAAAAAATCCCTTGGCAGTTGGAAATCGAAAAAGAGTAGCCTAACGGCGCTGCCCGGGCAAAATTTCGAGTTAAAAATCTACCCAAAGTATTTCAGGATCCTCGCCGATGCAACGGAGTTCGTGCATTGAGCTGAGTTTCTCCAGACTTAGGTTTGAGTTAGGAGGAAAACGGAGTACTTATGGGTTAAACCGTGTGCCGTGATGTTGATCCAACGACTAAACGACTAAACTAAACGTTAGAGTGTTGACAACATGATTATTCAACGAGAACCAAGTCACTGTTGCCTTTGTTGGGTTGACCATTGCCCCAGCCTCAACACACCAAGTACTTATGCGATTGAGTTTGGTTTGTAGTTCCACAGCAACCTGATCTCTACCCTTACCCTGACGATACACTAAAACATCGTCGGCATATGACAATGTCCTACCAAGTCCAGTGATCTGCTCACTGGTGATTCTCACTGTGTAGGCGTTGAACAGTACCGGAGACAATGGTGATCCCTCAGGTAGGCCAGGATATATTGTTGTTGGTTCCGATGTCCAACTGCCACATCTAAAAACTACTTTTTCGATGGAAGAGGGCTGTAGCGATCCAACTAAGGAGGAATGAGCATATTTTGAGTTCAAGAAGCTGAAGCATTAAAACATCTAATGGTACTCTGTTGTACGCGTCCTCAAGATCAATCGCTGCAGCAAAGGTTTCAATGCCTGAGTGGAAGCCTTTATAGACATCATGGGCAAAAACTACTGCATTGGTCCAGGTTTCTCTTTTTGAACGGTACCCACCCAGGGTAGGTGGGAAAACACCTTGCCTCTCTAGCTGGCTTGATATTTTCCTGGCAATTAACTTCTCCAGCAGCTTGCCTATTGTATTCTGCATGGTTATAACTCGATATCACTGAATTTTTGTGTGGTCTTTGCCAGGCTTCGGCAAGGGAATCAGATAGCTGTATAACCACTCCTCCTTGATGCTAGCACTCTCTATACTGTTGTTTTACATGTCTGCTAGTTTCTCTAGCTCGTTGTCGGAACACCTATTGATGTCATCGTTTCTTATTCCATCTGGCCCTGGAGCGCTGTTTTTTTTTTATCGTCGAAGCACAGCCTTGATTTCTTTCACTGTCACTGTGTCTTCATCCGAAGTGTTCTGGGCCTCGCACCCGTCTGAGATGACCTCCTTGGCAAGATTTCGGCCTCTCATGTCTGTCTGATTGCTCTGCTCTAGATAGCGTTCAAAGAGGGCTTTGCCCTTGCCTTGTCAGTCCTCTGCCAGATGAGGTCAGCACCTTGGAAGTCAGAAATGCTCTTATTCTTGACTACCCCGCTCATGCTTTTATGTAGTCGCCAGAACAATTTCAGTGACTTGTCTGTGTTTACTCTTTGACACACCTCTGCCCATTTTTCACTTTTAACCACCTTGACCAGATTTTTTTTTTAATAGCTTACTTTTGTGTGCATCTCTCTTTCTAAGTGCATGCAGGGACTAGGATCGCCAGCTCTGTTCTTCTTTGCATTTTACCATCTCCTTACAGCACTACACTTATCCACCCAAGCCTTCTCCACCTCAAGATTCCACTACGGTGGCTACTCCCAGCTTTTTTCCTGCCCTGAAGCTTTGTGAGCTTGTCATGTCTTATTTTACTCACCACATCTTGCCCTGTAATGTCATACTGGAAAATCTTGACCGTTAACTTGTGCTGCCTGGTTCTGCTTTTCTCCACCAATATGCTGCAAGGGGTGGTGGTCGCTGCCGTGGTGTCTTATGACACCCCATCTACACACTGTAGTGAGTGAAGGAGAAACCAGCGCCAGGTCAATAGCACTGTCCTCAACCCCTGGGCGGCTTGCTGTCCTGGTGACACAGCCACTGTTGATACAAACCAGGTCAATGGTTTCAGGTGCAGACTCGAGCTCCTCCCCCTGTGTGTTGGAGGACATTTTTCCCCATGATCTGCCTTTAGCGTTGAAATCGCCACAGAAAATAACATTTCTCTCGTGATTTAATATGTCACTTAAGCATTGCCACTTCTGGGAATCCATACTCGCGTTGGGGCATACACATTAACCAGCACGAATGGTAGACTGGATTGAAATCTTACCGCCTGTATTTGTATATCGTCACTGTCCCAATTTGACATGTCTAGCTCTGACGCCACCATGCTGTCGCGAATGAGAATCGCCATTCCTAGATGTCGTCTGTTGTAGAAACATTTGAAGCCGGCAATTCGGAGTAGCTGATCACCCAGTCTCGTCTCCTGGAGCGCTACAATGTCATTCCTGTAAACCAGATTTTCTCAAATCGCACCCCGTTGTTTTACGCTGGCGCAGTTCCAATACCGAATACGGATGTTCCTGAGGCCTAGACGGTCTCACTTTAGTCTAAAACGCCTTAAACCACCACGCTTACCTTGTCGCTTGCAACCTGCCCAGCGCCCACGTGGTCTTGTTAGTTTGACTGCCAACCGCTCGGAGAACACACGTTGTTCCGCCATGTTGAAAAAACCGAACACCACAGAAACCACACACGCTGCGAAAAATTAACTCAAGGATTGTTTCGCTTGATACACGAAATTCCGTAGCATCCGTGCAGATCTGAGTAGAATCTCCTGGTTTTACATCCTGGCACACAAACTACACACAAGAGATGAATAAATCCATCTCCAACGCGAATAAGTTAACGATCACAAAAAGAATACGACCGTCCGTCGCCATCTTGAAACCGGAAGAGCTAAGTAATTTAACTTTATCAACATTTTTAGATTCAGACAGTTTATTAACTTTTTTCACTTCACTTAGAATGGGTTGTAAAAAGAGAAGGAATTACAATTTTTTTTCCACTGTACATTCCATATAGTATTTCAACTGTGTAACACTTTTCACTTTGTCTTGTTATTTCGATGTGTGCCTTCAACTCCAAACATTGATTCACAATTATTTCAACAGCTGGCTGAATTGATAACCATCTAGTTTTGCAATACAACATAATTTTCAGTGGTGAGGAACTACAATTTAATGCTTTATATAAATTATTGTATTGCTGTTGTCTGACATGATTTCAAGAACCAGTTATGTGTTTCAGCAATAAGGAATTCTAAATTCCGTGGTAAACATTCCGAGGCTTCATGTGACAATGCTAGCTGCAAGGAATGACATGCACGTTTTATGAGGATTAAAAATGGGATATCTTCCTTGAATTTTGCATAAACGCCATAGTTGATACCAACCATTACCGAGGCATTATAAGTACCAATTGCAGCCAAATTCTTCAAGTTTAATTGTTTACTAACCAAAAGTTGCTTATGTGCTTGAACTATACTTTCTGCATCACACTTTTTTCAAGTGAACTAGTCCAAGAAATGTAGAAATTAGTTTGTCTTTGCTGTTGCTATAATATATAACACATACACCAAGCACTTTCAGAACCGAAATGTCATTCGATTCATATAATAATAAACTATATTTATTTGCAGAAATATCACTGATCAAATCATCTGCATTGTGAGAAAACAAAGTACTTCTTATAATATCTGTACACTTGCTGCCATACATTTTTACGTCATTTAGAACTTTACTGTCAGAAATAATGCATTTAAACACATCAATCAAATGGTCACAGTTTGCAATTGCACAATGGCAACTTAACAACATTGCGACGGATCCTTCCACTTTTGATGATTCATTAATCTGTGTAGTTCTGAAAACAGATGTCAACGGTGTAATATACCTGAATGGCACTGCATTTCTATGTTTTTTAGTATATGCATGCTTCTTCAAGTCTTGTATTTTCGCTTTCATTTCGCACTTGCAGTACTTACATCGAGCTTTACTCGCATCTCCATGAACTGCCATCACCCAGTCTTTAATTATGTCATCCAGCAGTCACACTTTCCGAAATTTGTTTTCATATTGCTTTACTTTTAGTTTTGGTATGTTGAAAGATTTGTTCTAAGTGGAAGACACATATGAGTGTGAGCAATTATTAAAAACAAAAATCACATGAAAAAGAATCACAAAATCGGCATCACAGCAATAATTCACAACACAGTGAGTTTACAGTTCAAATAATGTTACTATGATTTATTTCTGTCAACAATGGTAACACAATGAAATAAATTAAACGACGACTATCAATTGCTTTTCAAAGACTAAAACAAATGAATAAATTATGGAGTGGGACAGATATAACTACAAAAATTAGATTTTTAAGAGCATGCATCTTTCCCATTGCAACATACGCCTGTGCCTATTAGATCTGGACACTTACTAAACAATCTGAAAAGCGCATAAATGCTTTTGAATTTAAATGTTATAGACGGGTTCTAAGAATCTTTGGTAAAGAAAAGAACAAATTCATCCATACTTCAAGAGCTGAATATTGAAGAAGGTTGGCTATTAAAGACGATAAAACAAAGAAAATTGATATATTTTAATTACTTGAAACGTCATGAAAGTTTGGAGAGAACAATAATGGAGGGGCATATGCATGCTTAGAGGTTAGCGACTTTTCTCCGTAAACTCGTATACTGTCGTGGGTAACGTGATGACGGTGAGAATCAGCATTAGTTCGAATCGCATCTGTAACTTACGGGGTATGTGAGCCGGCCGCTCAGAAAGCAATGGCAAACTACTGAGCGTAATATTGCCAAGAAATCAACATACAGCTGAAAGATGCTGGTGCTGACAGCGATGTCCTGTAAAGAATATGCAAAAAATAAATATATATATGCATGAAAAGAGAGGAAGAGGAAGGCCAAAGAGAAGATGGGTGCAGGATGTGGCGGATGATCTCCAGATGGGTGTATCAGTAGCGGGACATCTTGTTATGGGAGCGAGGTTCTGCAAAGGACATGCTACTGAATGAATGAATGATTTATGCGCGCTTTTACTCATTACCGGGGGATTGCCAGATTGTTGAGGTTGACCCAAGTCAGTTCAAAGTTTAAATAATGGCAGTAACCATCAATTACGCGCGGCCAGACCAAAAACAAAATTGGTAATATTTTAGACATTAATAATTAAATAACACCGAAAGAAAAGTAAAATCTTGAATATATCCAGCTGCTGAGGATGAGGAAGGAGCGCTTATGGGAATGCCCCGAATGCTGTGATGTGGGCTCCTAAATCAATCAATCAATCAACTAATCAATATATCTAACGAAGACACAAACAATAGATTGCACGATTTATTGCCTGGCATATTTCGCTGCATCTCGTCAGGTACATACTGCAGAAATCACACAACTTACGTGAAATTAACTAGATAAATCCTTCAAGTTGAAATATACACAATTTCGCACAGTAATGTCACTTATCTACCACGGTAATTTTAAGCTGACTAACATGTCTTTCTGTTTACACAATTCTGGCTTGCGTTGATAGATCATAATTGCTTCTGCAAATTTTAACAAGCGAGTATTTTGTGTTCTAAACAACACGCGAAATGCAGTGTCTCTGGACACAACATGGCCACTGGCGACAATGTGCCTGCCGATTGAAGACGCCGGGAGCTTCCGGTGTGTCGGCTCCTCGCGGCTAGCATTTCCTGTGTGTTGTATCTTGTTGACCCATTGAGGTATGTGTTCTGACTCCCGTTTGTTAAGCTGTCTCTCCGTTCGACCAATGTAAACGGCCTGGCATCTACATGTGAATTGGTAAATAAGCAGACGTAACTACAGTCCCTAAACTCAAGGTATTCATCCAGCTAACCTTTCGAGGGGATGACGTAATGCAACGTCTACAAGATCGGCTTACTACAGCAGTAGGTCGAACATTCTGTGCGGCAACTCCTGTCATTAGATGTAAAACCGTACCCATTCCTACACCAACAGTCAAAGAGCCTGTTCCTCTGTACGCCACAAACAATTGTATTTACCAATTCACATGTAGAAAGCCAGGCCGTTTACATTGGTAGAACAGAGAAACCTGCTCTTATCCTAACACACCAGCACGCCATGGAGATAAGATCCTAAAGATACTCTTCTATGTTTTTCTTTATTTTGTTTTAAATTGAAGCGTGCCACTTTGCACAAAGCATGCTTGTCTTCAACCTAATCAGCATGCTCTGTGTTCGTCGTGTTCATTTACATTCCAAGATTCACTGTCATACAGCAAAATTGGTTCTACATAGCATTTCAGCACTCTTGTTTCTTACATTCAGTGATAGTGACTTATTGCACAAGATACTCTTCATTTTCTGAAATGCGGCTTTTGCCTGCCCTATTCTGCTCCTAATCTCTGTTGTACATCTTCCATCTGATGTTATAAATGCCCCTAGGTATCTAAAATTATCCACTAGGTTAAGAATTTTCCCTTCTATTTCTATGTTACATTTTGGTGTCACCATTTTCTTTGATATTACCATTGTTACTGGGTTTTTTTTAATATTCAAGGACAGTCCTTTCCTTGCACTCTCTGTTACTACAACGTCTAATAATTGTTGTAGGTCTGTTGAATTATCCGCCACCAATACTGTGTCATCTGCATAGCGTATATTATTTATATTATAACCACCAACTAGTATTCCTGGCATCTCTTTGATCTCTCTCATTATTACTTTGCTATACAGGGAGAAAAGATCTGGTGACAAGACACACCCGTGTCGTACTTCTAGCTTTATCTGTTCGTAACTACCCTCTTTATTTCCAATTTTAATTGATGCTACTTGGTTCCAGTAAACATTCTTTATTATTCTTAAATCTTTTCCATCAATGTTGATATCTTCCAACATTTTAATCAGTTCATAATGTTTTACTTTATCAAATGCCTTAGTATAATCTATGAAGCACAAATATATGTCTCTCTGTTTCTCTATTGACCTTTCTATTAGTGTCCGTAATGTATAAATTGCATTGTTTGTGCCCTTTCCTTCCACAAATCCATACTGTTCTTCACTCATTTCCATTTTTATTTTCTTTTTGGTTCTTCTCATTATGATTCTGAGTAGAAGCTTAGTGATATGGTTTATGAGGTTAATTGTACGAAAATCTTCACAATCAATTGCTCCTGGCCTTTTTGGTATAGCCATAAATACAGATTTCAGCATATCACTGGGTAAATATCCACTACTGTAAATATCATTCAACATTTTGGTTAATATATCTACTCCAAATTCTCCCAACACTTCTAATTCTTCTATTGTGATTTCATCTGGCCCAGCTGTTTTTCCTTTCTTCATACGTTTCATAGCGTCAGCGACTTCTTCTTTCAGAATAGGTGAACCTTCTAAGTTACTATCTTCTGTTAATTCTGCCCTTTCTCCGTCACATAATTCTCTTACATACTCATTCCACCTCTTCATTATAGCACCTTCCTCTAATATCTTTCCTGTTTTTGATTTCAAACACCCTGTATTTATTCTTATTTTTCTTCCTGTAAGCTCACTGATTTGTCTGTGCATATTTTTTGTATCTTTAATGGAATTTAATTCAATTTTTTTGCATTGCTCGTTTAACCAACTTTCTTTAGCCTTCCCACATTTATCTTTTATTTCTTTATTTATCTTAGCGTATTCTTGTTTGTCATTTTTATACTGTTTTCTTTTGTCCATCAGATTTAAGATTTCTTCATTCATCCATTTTTTCTTAGCTATTTTGCCTCTCTCCGGTAATACTTCTTTGCTAGTTTGATGAATGGAGTCCCTTAACATTTCCCATTGTTCATTTATATTCTGTAATTTAGCTATCGCATTGTACCTATTTTTCACAGTCACTCTGTATTGTTCTTGCAGTTCTTTATCTATTTTCAGAACCTCTTTATTAAGTCTCATGTTCTTAACCATTTTCCCCTCGCTTTAATCTTACTTTTATTTGTCCACATAGTGGTACATGATCACTGTTACAGTCAGCACCAGGCATTGTCTTTACATTAATTAAAGCATTTCTAAATCTTTTATTAATTAGTATGTAGTCAATTTGGTTGCATATTTTCTTATCAGGGGTTTTCCATGTGTACAGTCGTCTTTTATGGTGTTTAAACCATGTGTTTCCAATTATCATATCATTGATATTTGCCCATTCTATTAGTTTTTCCCCTCTTTCATTTCGTGTACCTAAACCATAATTCCCCACTACATCCTCCATTTTCCCCTTTCCTACTTTTGCATTAAAATCACCAAGTATTATGTTTATTTCTTGTGATCCAATTTGAGCCTTCACCATTTCTATTTCGTCGTAAAAGTGTTGTATTTCTTCATCACTACACACTGCTTGTTGTTGGTGCATATACCTGTATAATATTTATGTCTATTGGTTTGCCTTTGATTTTTACCATAACTACTCTATCTGAAATACAACAGTATCCATTAATTGACTTGGCTGTTTTTTCGTCTAATATTATTCCTACACCTTTTTCATGTGTATCCCCTCCAGAATAAATTATTGTGTGATTGTCAGCTATAATTTTGCCCGATCCCTTCCATCTCATCTCACTAACGCCTAGTATATTCATTTTCATGCTATCCATCTCTCTTAGAACATTGGTCAACTTTCCTAGCTCATTTTATGTCCTAACATTCCATGTTCCTACTCTAAATTTATTTATGATTTTGCCATCAGTAGCTGGATGACGGTCTGGTGTCACCTGTGGCTCATGACTGTCCCTACCGGACGAGGATGTCCTAAGACAGCCATTAACGTCGTTCACTAACTCTGATATATGTTTTGCCACGAAGTCTTGGGAAGATAATGTGGTGGTTTCCCCTTGCCTTCCACATTCACATGGTGGTCTTTTTACCTCTGCCTTTGACAGCCATTTCCGACTGTAAGGACAAGTGAGTGCCCTGCTCAGCTGCAGAGTTGTCCACTTATTCCGGTGGATACTCGGTCCCCAGAGCTGTGTTAGCCACACTGTGGTGTGAGGAAAATTGCAATGAAACTGAAAACCAACACAACACCCGGAATACCAAATTAATGCACAAAAGAATTAATGACATCACTAACAAAAGAACACACACACATCAACGGGTTGCCTAAAAACCAAAGAAGGCAAAATCATAATAGAAAAAGATCAGATTTTACATGCATGGTCAGACTATGTGAAAGACCTTTATGATAATACAAGAGAAGAACAATATGATCTTCAGAATAGTAATAAAGGACCATCAATTTTGAAGATGGAAGTTCAGAATGCCCTTAACCATATGAAAACTGGCAAGACCCCAGGTACAGATAACATCACAATAGAAATTATCAGTGCCTTAGAAGAATATGGAATAGACCAAATCACTAGACTGCTGAACGCAATATACGATATGAATTATGTATTTCTATATTTATTGCAATCCCGAAGAAATCAAGAGCTTTGGAGTGTGATCAACATCGAACAATTAGTATAATGAGCCACATCATGAAGATTTTGCTGAGAATTATCATGCAAAGAGTTAGTAAGAAAATACAACCCGAAATAGAAGAACAATGTGGGTTTGTAGAAGGCAAGGGTACATACAGTAAATGATGTGCATATACTGAGAACAATAATTGAATGTTCTATAGAAGTAAACAAAGATCTATATCTTTGCTTTATTGACTACACAAAGGCTTTCAATAAAGTGAGACATGTCGACATGATAAGGATGCTTGAAGATCTACAAATTGATGGAAAAGACTTTAGACATGTAAAAAACATATATTAGAAACAACAAGCTGCCATCAGAATTGAGAACGATGTAGGACAATATCAGCCTATTAAAAGAGATGTGAGACAGGGATGTGTAATGTCTCCAGATCTTTTTTCCCTGTACAGTGAGAATATTATCAAAAATATAGAAGATATGGAAGAAATCAACATTGGGAGACGATACATCAATAGCATTAGATATGCAGATGACACAGTCTTGATTGCAGACAGTGAACAGGACCTGCAACATTTAGTAGATGTGGTTGTTGCACACAGTGAACAACTAGGGTTAGAACTGAATAGTAAGAAGACACAGATTATGGTCGTCACTGGGAAGAAGGAAAGACCACAATGTGATATACGAGTAAATGGGCATATTCTTAAGCAAGTGAATCGATACAGTTATCTCAGAACAGTCACAACATCTGATGGGAGATGCCTTGAAGAGATTAGAACAAGAATGCCATTGCGAAGGTAGCTATTTGCAAGATGGGAAACATACTGACCAATAAAAAGATATCAATTGAAACGAGAAAATGAGTGTTGACGTGCTTCTAGAACATATATTTTTGTTTGGAAGTGAAGCGTGGACAATGAGCAGCCAAGATGAAAAACATCTGATGGCTGTGGAAATGTGGTTTCTGAGGAAAATGCAAAGAATATCATGGACAGACAGAAAAACCAATGAACATGTCCTTCAAGAAACAAATGAAGATCGTAAATTGATTAGAGTCGTTAGACGTAGACAGTCAAAATTTTTTGGACATGTTATGAGAAGAAATGAGTTGGAGAACTTGGTGACAACTGGCAAGATCGAAGGGAAGAGACCAAGGGGAACACTGAGAAGTAAATATCAGGATGGCTTGGCCGCATGGCATGGACGAGACAGGAACACGACTCTGGTGATCGAGTGAGATGGCAGAACATGACCGCCCACGCTTATCGTCGTGGCACATGATGAATGATGGATGGAAATACAACACATAGTCACTGATATTTTTTGAATGTGGAGCTTCAGTTTTCCCCATGGTAATTGCAAATTAAAATGTTCTTTCTGTTTGCACACAACTGACTGAAGCCGTCTAATTACTAATGCCTTGATATATGAGGGCAATCATTTATTGTTATTAAAATACAATATACAAGATGTTTTCTCTTTTTTACCATTATGATGGCTGTAGCATGATGGATCAGAACTCCCCATTCTCAGCCCCATACATTAATAAAAATACTTTAAGTCTTAACGGGGACCATCCCAAATAGAAGGGTTATTCTTAGATCGAATGTTCTGGAACGAGTTGGGGGAGGGCAGAGGTATGCGTTTGTTTTTCATTGGTTAATAAGTAATGAGCCCACGCTATTCCTGGGCCATATTTTAAAATCTAATTAGTTTGAGCGGGGATTTCACCAGGAGCGGTCGCTAGTTTGTGATGTGATGACCCAACAATGCCCTTAAAGATTCGATAATATATTGTTCTCTGGATACCAGGTACCATATTAAAACATACTTAAATGTTGTATTTATGCCTGGTGAACGAAAGAGAAGAATATAAGAGTATTTTATGAAGAACATGTGAAAGTGAAAACAGAACTTCTGTGCGCCAGTATTCTGAACACTGCTTCTACAAACCTGTCAGGTTTTTCACGCTGTATACTCGAAGTGCATATCAATCCCTTGTTGTGACTGGTTGCGTATGCTTGATGAATGTATAGTACACTCATGCAAATTCGCAAACCCAAACCCCTTGTGCATTCTTCATGCCTAGGATGACTCATTCTTAAATCAACTGTACCTTTGCTCTCGCGAGTTAACATATGGCAGTCTGAATTGGAATGAGTGATGTAAACATGTATAAGTTCCTTTGTAAAACGCTGAGACTGTTGGAGTGAGTGAGCTGGTGCTTTGATAAGTAGCCTCTCACATTAGTAGAAAGACAGATGCTTCATATCAATATGTAAACAGGACGGTGATGGCACGCCAGAATTGCTAAGTTCATGTGATACCTGGTGGCTATATGCTCAAGAGAATTAATACAATTTCTCTTTGAAGTATTACACTGTTACCTCTACTGTTGGTTGGTTCATATAAACTAGTTCTTAAGAGAACCATAGGTGTGTGAACCTGTGTCTTAGTTGGCTGAATATAATGTATGGCTCATGCAAATTTACAAGGACTAAACATGTTTTCCCCATATGTGCTTTGGTGCATATGTGAACAATTGCTATGCAATTGAGCTTCTGTTACCGACTGTAGTGGACATGACCATTACTCAGTGGGGAAACAGCACATGATGATGATGAAGATGATGTACCTGTGAGTCAAGTCTGTCTGAGAAAAGGGGTGAGGTCTGGCATTGCTGTGTAAGTGTACATGGAATAGGACATTCATGCACCAACATGACAGTCATTGGAAGTGATGTTTGGGCTGCTAATTTGGTAAATGCCATTAGTTAATACCTATTGCATATTGCAGGTGTAAATGCCTATTTTCCATTTCCCTTCACAATGCCTGTCCCATGTCGCTATGTCACAATGCTTGCTTCAAGATGCTTGTAATTGTGTAAGCTACCTCTGTCTCCACATATAGGCTTGTGATTACCACAGATAAAGGTGAATAATAAAATATCACCCACAGTACATCACAGTGAAATTCACTACATTGTCAACCAAGAGAGGTATGTTTGGACCACACCCATCCTTAACCTCCCCATCCCCAATCTGTGTCTGTTGATGTATAATAACATTATCTTTTAACATATGTAAAGAGATGTTGTGCCATTTTGTATATCGACAGAGAACAGTATGGTGGAGAGGCCTTCCATATATCATCTGGGACCTCTAACCAGAAGTCCTAGATCCAGAAGTGACTCCCTATCAAAATGTAGGAATCTCAAGAAGAGTTTCTCTCTCAGCTCTTTAACAGCTGAATGCACAAATGGGAGCATAACACCATCTGAAGCACTACAAATGTGGTGAACTGGACAGTGATCTTTGAGTCAGTCAAAAGGTCAACTGAGACTAACAGCATGTCTTGTAGTATGAATTACATTCATGGAAAACTGTGGGGTAACTTGGGAGTGTTTGTTTATCTAAGACTCACCCTTAGAAAATATCCAGCCTGATGCTCACACAGTGATTCTTGAAGAATGTGATTGAACAGTAGGGAAGTTGATCTGGCTAAGTGAGTAGCTGCAATGTATGGGACATTATGTATGTCATTATTGAAGTACCCAGTGACAGCCTTCACTGACAGCCTGATCAACCGTGAGATGCAGTACCATATCATCATACCAAATCTTGTCTTCAAGAGGAATGAATCTGCCATGAAGCTTATTCTGGGGAAGCTGCTAACTGGAGCTTGTCCAACATCAATGCTGATGCTAAAAGGATTCAACAGACCCAGAACAGTAGTTTCTTCCTTGAGTTGCCCATGGATAGGATTTCCTAAATTCCCAAGAGACAGGAAATGATAGATACCGATACTGTAACGGAGTGGTGTAGATAGATATTAGAGAGGAGGAGGAGAGTTAGTTATTGGGTGGTGGAGTAAAAGGGAAGGTGGTGTATCTTGTTTCTCTACATGCATGTGTGGCATATTTTATGCATTTTCAATGTAATTATTGAAGTGTTGACATGCCAGGGGATGAAACAATGGTCATCACTCAACTCACCATCAACTCAATAAATTGTGTAATTAATGAATCAGTGTTTTAAGTACATGTCCCCAGTGAATTTCTTGTACAGTTGCTGTCAAGTGTTGTCTCTGGTGACTGTCTTAAGTGCTGTGGTTGATTATACATATTGTGAAAAGTCTTGTATAGATGTTGTCAAGTATCTCATGATGTATGTCTTGTACAATTGTGGTGTAAACAATTCTATGTAAATGTATGTCCCACTCTTGTCAAGAACCTGTCATGTAGATGTCTTGTTCAACAGATGTAATGTACAGTTATTGTTGAGTTGTCTACAAGAATTGAGTCCTACAGTCCTAGAAAAATTGGACAAAACTGATATAGGTCATACTGACAAAATAATTAAAGAAGATTTAATGTGACGGACGAATAGCACACTGGCAACATTATGTTGAGTGAGAGGGATCCTCAGTTGTACAGGTGCTAATAGTTCAGATCTTCTTTTGGTCTTGGGGAAACCTTTTACTGCTTTTATAAATTTCTGTGTAGATACATAGTGGTCTCACAGTGGGGGTTTGAGCCAAAGAAAAGTGGTTCTCCAAAAAGGCTATTGCGGGAATGATTAGCTCATTTGAGTGACCTCTAGACAAAACGTGCTAAATCATATCCTTTATCTTGCATATTTATTATTCAAGATATATTTCCAGAGAACACTACTAACTAGGTCCTCTGTCATCAATCTAACATGTCACAATGGCTATTAAACAAATGACTCAAAATTGGCAAGCTAAGCATTTTATGACCTGTCGACTGCACAGGGATTCCTAAAGACTGATTACATCTGTTTTCCACCCATACTGATCTATGTTTGGTTACTTGATTTGCTCATTGCTACCTGTGGTTTGTGTAGCTGGTAATGATGTTTGATGAAGTCAACTGAATATACATTAGATTGCAGCTTATGGTTAAGTGTTTCCAGTCTTCTTTTAGTGTCATTGTAGCAAATTATTCTAGCTCTATTAAACTGGGTCCTACCATTCCACTTTTATATTGAATAGGTGCACAGCTATTTACATTCAGGTTTTGGCCAGTCCATGTTCCCTTTCAATAAACAGATCTCTGGATGGTGCCATCCTGTCAATGTCAAATTAGTATTTCTAAGAATGATAAGGTGTCATTATGTTCATGGTCAACAGACAAAGAAATGTTCTTGTGAGCTTGGTTCATGATGGAGTGGAATGATTCAGCCTGTTGTCTGGTTTCTGGGATGAACAATATATCATCCACATACCAGCGGTATAGAACTACGTCCTTAATATTTGAGGCTCTTTGTTTTTCCGTGTGTACCATAAAGATGTCTGCTAGAATGGGACCTAGAGGACACCTCCTGGCCACTCTTGTCAATTTGGTGGTACAATTTGTTTTAACGAAAAGTGAATTTAATATTAGTTGTGCACAACAGTAGTAATTTCTTGAATGTTGATGTCAGTCGGCAGAGCCGATATTGTATGTTTTAAAAAAACTTTCCACCTCATTCAACCAGGTTTAGCAGCTTTGGTTATAATTTTGGTGGTTCATGGTCTGGATTTAGATGATTTTATCTCTGTGTGTTTTAGATGAATTTTTGATGCAGCAGCTTATGCCAGTGACATCAGCTAGGGTTTTTGCAAGTGGGTTTTCCTTTGTGTTTGCTTCTTCCTGCTTTTCCATTTTAGTGTTGGCTCCTAGCTCATTTGTTTTGAGTGGATGTAGTCCTTTGGTTTATTTGCTTTGTTTCCTGTTTTGATGTTTCTCTGTGCCTGAACAATGAACAGTGCTGCCATCCAATTGACTGCCACCTCTTCAGGTAGTTTGGTTAATTCAAATATCTCTTTGTGATCTCTGATAAATTTATCTCTAGGCTTTTGTCATCTTTCAGGGTGAAAACTGGTTTACGCTTGAATGTATTGGTCATTGTGAATGGGTTTTAGTTTTATCTATTTTTTATTTTACACAAGCAAGCAAGCAAGCATCTTAAGGTTTCTCTGTGAAATTTTGGTGTGGCTTCAGCTTGAGGTTTCTCAGTTGTCTTTGGTGTGGCTGTTGGCTTGTTTTGGATTAGCTCCCTGTAGATTTTTAGTTGTTCTCTTTCTGTGTGAATCACTTGTAGTATTTCTTCATGTTCTTTCTTTATCTGAGCCATGCGTACCACCGCTTGCTGGATGCTGCACTGGATTTCTTCCAGAAGTCTTGTGTTGCTGCAGGTGTCTTGTTCTTGGTTTTCATTGGTTGGCTTCTGTGTCAGGAGTTTGTCGATTTGTTTCATTAGATCAGCTATCTGGTCTTAAAGCTGGTTTTTGTCATCTTGTAAAATGCCTGTTGCTGTCTTGCACCACCACCATGCTTCCTTGAATGTTGTTTATGTTATCTTTAGGCTTCCAAAAGTCCTTGTCCTGTTTGGCTAGTGGACAATTATTGAACGCATGGTCTTCGGTGCAGTATCAGCAGAAGTCTGTCTTTCTGTGGCATGTTGTTTGATTTGATATTACACAGGCCTATCTTACATTCGGCCCTGCCAATCACTCAATCTTTCATTCATCAATAGTGCATGATACATAGGGGGGAAAAACACATTGTCAAATGAATATTGTAAACATAAACAATGCATATTACCACATTATGAGACAAAACCCCCACCCACCACACATACCCCCACCCATATCACACCCTCAGGCACACTTACAAATTCCCCCACCCACCCATCCATCCCAGACATACAGATACACCCACCCACACATACATCCCCAAAAACACACACACACCCACACATCCTCCACCCACCAACACACACACATCCCTCCCCTACCCACACCCATCCCCCCCAACCACACACACATACCCCCCATCCAAACTTAAACATCTCCCACCCACACCCCACAAACATCCCCCACCCACACACCCCACCAACACATCCATCCCCAAGCCACACATGCACCACACCCCTACACACCCACCACATCCCTACACACTCACAGTTTGACTGTAACAGGTTTTGGGTAGTCTTTGATCTTGCTTGTGGTGTGTTGTTATCCTTTTCACAGTGGTCACTTCATTTGTGGCTTCTGGAAGCTTTCCTTCTTTCGGCTGTGATGGTGGCACATTGATACAGCTAGTAGACAGGTTCTCTCTCTCTCTCCCCCCCCCCCCCCCCCTTATCTTCTTGGCAGCCTTAGTTACGGTAGCAGCTTCTTTGCTTCTCGTCTTGAGCATCAGGTGTCTTCTTGTTTCAGGCTTGGGATGTGCCATTTTTCTCCCCCGTATCTGATGTCTTAAACAGTTGGCTCACTTGTTCTCCATATGGCTTCGCATGTAATCACAGATGATGATTACTGTTTCTTCCATGGGAATGTCAGTGAAAATAGAGGCAAAATCCATCCACACCACATGCTTCAGTTTAAAATTGATAGTATCCAGTAGTTTGATTAGTTGAAATGACTTTTAATATTAAGGGGTTGCACTGTTTTAGCTGTTTCTGCAAGCCATTTCCCCATCCTGTGTTGGACTGAGTTAAGCCTAGATTAAATCGATCTCAGTGGTACCCCAGGCCTGTGCAATTCAGGAAGGCAATAAAGTTGGTGGGCTATTAGCCCTGTGGAACGATTAACTGTGCAGTCACCTCACTAATGAATTTACTATCTAAAAGTGATTGAATTTCTTTCCTCACTTTTGCATCCAATTCCTCAGGGTTGCTGGCTTTAGGATCTAAGTAAAATTTGGCTGGAGTCAATAAAATGTCTTCCATTTTGTTGGAAGCATCAAATACGGGATTCCTGAGATGGGTGTTGTGGATAGCTTGGATTGCCAGATTAACTTAACAATGATTGCCTGGAAGAGGCTAATAAAAGTAGAACATTATATACAACTATCAGAAAGAGACAATGGCACATTTTAATACTGTGATGAGAAGAGAAGTGTGGGAAAGCATTGTGATGACTGGAAAGATCAGTGGAAAAAGACATATTGGCAGACCAAGAGAGATGATGCCAACTGCACTTATGGTGATATTGAGAAATATTATCAGCAGAGTTGATCCTGAACAGGGACTGAGATCTGAGGAGATACAAGAACATCTATGGCAGTTGGCAAGGCACATGAAGATGCTGCCGTTTTGTATGTTTCTTCAGATTGCCAGCTTGAGTAAAATAAGCACCACAATCATCACACTTGAAAGGTTTATCTCCTGTGTGTGTTCTCAGGTGGTGCATAACACTGCCAGAGTGAGTAAAAGAAGCACCACAATCATCACACTTGTAAGGTTTATCTCCTGTATGTGTCCTCTTGTGAGTCTTCAGATTGTCAGCTGCAGTAAAAGAAGCATCACAAACATCACACTTGTACGGTTTATCTCCTGTATGTGTTCTCTCATGTGTCTTCAGACTGCTAGCTCGAGTAAAAGAAGCACCACAATCATCACACTTGTAGGGTTTATCTCCTGTATGTGTTCTCATGTGAGGCTTCAGTCGGCCAGATTGAGTAAAAGAAGCACCACAGTCATCACACTTGTAACGTTTCTCTCCTGTATGTGTTCTCTTATGTTTCTCAGATTGCCAGCTTGAATAAAATAAGCACCACAATCATCACACTTGAAAGGTTTATCTCCTGTATGTGTTCTCAGGTGGTGCATAACACTGCCAGAGTGAGTAAAAGAAGCACCACAATCATCACACTTGTAAGGTTTATCTCCTGTATGTGTCCTCTTGTGAGTCTTCAGATTGTCAGCTGCAGTAAAAGAAGCATCACAAACATCACACTTGTACGGTTTATCTCCTGTATGTGTTCTCATGTGAGGCTTCAGTCGGCCAGATTGAGTAAAAGAAGCACTACAGTCATCACACTTGTAAGGTTTCTCTCCTGTATGTGTTCTCTTATGTGTCTTCAGATTGCCAGCTTGAGTAAAGTAAGCACCACAAACTTCACACTTGTAAGGTTTATCTCCTGTATGTGTTCTCTTATGTCTCTTCAGATGGCCAGCCTTAGTAAATGAAACACCACAACCATCACATTTGTAAGGTTTATCTCCTGTATGTGTTCTCTTATGTGTCTTCAGACTGCCAGCTTGAGTAAAGTAAGCACCACAAACTTCACACTTGTAAGGTTTCTCTCCTGTATGTGTTCTCTTATGTCTCTTCAGATGGCCAGCCATAGTAAATGAAACACCACAACCATCACATTTGTAAGGTTTATCTCCTGTATGTGTTCTCTCATGTGTCTTCAGACTGCTAGCTCGAGTAAAAGAAGCACCACAATCATCACACTTGTAGGGTTTATCTCCTGTATGTGTTCTCATGTGAGGCTTCAGTCGGCCAGATTGAGTAAAAGAAGCACCACAGTCATCACACTTGTAACGTTTCTCTCCTGTATGTGTTCTCTTATGTTTCTTCAGATTGCCAGCTTGAGTAAAATAAGCACCACAATCATCACACTTGAAAGGTTTATCTCCTGTATGTGTTCTCAGGTGGTGCATAACACTGCCAGAGAGTAAAAGAAGCACCACAATCATCACACTTGTAAGGTTTATCTCCTGTATGTGTCCTCTTGTGAGTCTTCAGATTGTCAGCTGCAGTAAAAGAAGCATCACAAACATCACACTTGTACGGTTTATCTCCTGTATGTGTTCTCATGTGAGGCTTCAGTCGGCTAGATTGAGTAAAAGAAGCACCACAGTCATCACACTTGTAAGGTTTCTCTCCTGTATGTGTTCTCTTATGTGTCTTCAGATTGCCAGCTTGAGTAAAGTAAGCACCACCATTCCTCCTTGATGCTAGCACTCCCAACAGTATAGGGAGTGCTAGCATCAAGGAGGAATGGTTACACAGCTATCTGATTCCCTTGCCGAAGCCTGACAAAGACCACAAAAAAATTCAGGGATATCGAATTATAACCATGCAGAATACAATAGGCAAGCTGCTGGAGAAGGTAATTGCCAGGAAAATATCAAGCCAACTAGAGAGGCAAGGTGTTTTCCCACCTACCCTGGGTGGGTACCGTCCAAAAAGAGAAACCTGGACCAATGCAGCAGTCTTTGCCCAGGATGTCTATGAAGGTTTCCACTCAGGCACTGAAACCGTTGCTGCAGCGATTGATCTTGAGGACGCATACAACAGAGTACCACTGGATTTTTTAATGTTTCAGCTTCTTGAACTAAACGTAAGTCCATTCCTCCTTAGTTGGATCGCTGCAGCCCTCTTCCAACGGAAAGTAGTTTTTAGATGTGGCAGTTGGACTTCGGAACCAACAACAATATATCCTGGCCTACCACAGGGATCACCATTATCTCCGGTACTGTTCAACGCCTACACAGTGAGAATCACCAGTGAGCAGATCACTGGACCTAGCAGGACATTGTCATATGCCGATGATGTTTTAGTGTATCGTCAGGGTAAGGATAGAGAGGAGGTTGCTGGGGAACTACAAACCGAACTCAATCGCATAAGTACTTGGTGTGATGAAGCTGGGGCAATGGTCAACCCAACAAAGGCAACAGTGACTTGGTTCTCGTTGAATAATCATATTGTCAACAATCCAACACCAACTGTAATGCTGTGTTCAGAGACGGTGGAAAGAACGCAGGCAATGAATTACCTGGGGATACGGTTTGATCGAAGCCTTGCTTATAATGTGCACATAGACCAGGTGATAACAAAGGCCAAGCGGGGTTTGGCAGCGATGCGGGTGATGGCGGCAGCAAACTGTGAGCAGCGCCATCTATGTCTTCTGTACGAGGGGCTGGTCATGTCTGTTTTGGAGTATGCAATGGCAATCTTGACTCTCAGCCATAAGCAGATAGAAAGGATGGAAAGGATACAGAATGAAGCTATGCGCATTATTCTTGGATGTACAAGAGATACAGCATGCAGGGCGATGCGCTACCTTCTTGATTTTCCAACCATTGAAGAGAGAATACAAGTTTGCAGGGCACGCGCCTACCTCAGAATTAACGCAAACACACAACATCCACTGCATAGTGAAATTAGGAAGGTGAAGGGCAGCAGGTTAAAAAGAGGACGGTCGTGGATGGGTCAAGCCGAAGACATTCTTCAACAGGTGTGTTCACTTGAGGACTTAGAACCTGGCGAGGAGTGGGTGCAAGTGCTAACAGACTTCTGCACATCCTTTTCAGTTTGCATCCAACTAGATAGAAAATGCAGACAAGAAAATCCGGCTGCCGTTGAGGCTGAAGTACAAGCGTTGATTTTCGAGAATTCGCTAGACGGTGACGCGGTCATCTACACAGATGGGTCGGTCGTCCGACATGTGAGAAGCTCATGGGCCTTTACAGCTCGGGCCGGAGGGAGAATTGTGAAGGAGGACTCTGGTGCTTTCACTGAAACCACAAGTAGCCTGACCATGGAAGTCATGGCAGTAAGTAAAGCAATAACATGGCTCGAGACACAGACATTCACCAGGGCTTGTTTCCTTAGCGACTCAATGAACATGATCAAGAGGATAGAGGAGGGGTCGATCCGAAGAGAATGGTTGCTGCCTCTGAAGCGATCTCGGCTGGCAAAGATTAGTTTCATCTTCGTGCCAGGGCATGCGGGAGTACAAGGAAATGAGCGGGCTGACAAGCTCGCAGGTGAGGCTACTGTGGAGGGCGGACGCGCCATGGACCAGGCTGACATTCTGAATGCTCTACGTGATGTGAGACTTTTGCGAGAACCAAGTGATGACTGTGAATCTACAACAATGGCCAGACTGCTAGAGCAGCAAATTAAAAGAGGTGTGGCCAAACAAGAACACTACGCAGGAAGCCAAAGAAGATTGATAAACCAACACAGAACTGGCGTCGTTAGCCGCTACACGCTGCGGGATTTGCTGAGGAGGGGATCCGAGCACTTATGGACTGAATGGTTCGATGTGCAGCGAGGATGATCTGTCGACTAACTAACTAACTAAGCACCACAAACTTCACACTTGTAAGGTTTATCTCCTGTATGTGTTCTCTTATGTCTCTTCAGATGGCCAGCCTTAGTAAATGAAACACCACAACCATCACATTTGTAAGGTTTATCTCCTGTATGTGTTCTCTTATGTGTCTTCAGACTGCCAGCTTGAGTAAAGTAAGCACCACAAACTTCACACTTGTAAGGTTTATCTCCTGTATGTGTTCTCTTATGTCTCTTCAGATGGCCAGCCTTAGTAAATTAAACACCACAACCATCACATTTGTAAGGTCTATCTCCTGTATGTGTTCTCTTATGTGTCTTCAGACTGCCAGCTTGAGTAAAAGAAGCACCACAAACTTCACACTTGTAAGGTTTCTCTCCTGTATGTGTTCTCTTATGTCTCTTCAGATGGCCAGCCATAGTAAATGAAACACCACAACCATCACATTTGTAAGGTCTATCTCCTGTATGTGTTCTCTTATGTGTCTTCAGACTGCCAGCTTGAGTAAAAGAAGCACCACAAACTTCACACTTGTAAGGTTTCTCTCTTGTATGTGTTCTCTTATGTCTCTTCAGATGGCCAGCCTTAGTAAATGAAACACCACAACCATCACATTTGTAAGGTTTATCTCCTGTATGTGTTCTCTTATGTGTCTTCAGACTGCCAGCTTGAGTAAAGTAAGCACCACAAACTTCACACTTGTAAGGTTTCTCTCCTGTATGTGTTCTCTTATGTCTCTTCAGATGGCCAGCCATAGTAAATGAAACACCACAACCATCACATTTGTAAGGTTTATCTCCTGTATGTGTTCTCTCATGTGTCTTCAGACTGCTAGCTCGAGTAAAAGAAGCACCACAATCATCACACTTGTAGGGTTTATCTCCTGTATGTGTTCTCATGTGAGGCTTCAGTCGGCCAGATTGAGTAAAAGAAGCACCACAGTCATCACACTTGTAACGTTTCTCTCCTGTATGTGTTCTCTTATGTGTCTTCAGACTGCCAGCTTGAGTAAAGTAAGCACCACAAACTTCACACTTGTAAGGTTTCTCTCCTGTATGTGTTCTCTTATGTCTCTTCAGATGGCCAGCCATAGTAAATGAAACACCACAACCATCACATTTGTAAGGTTTATCTCCTGTATGTGTTCTCTTATGTGTCTTCAGACTGCCAGCTTGAGTAAAGTAAGCACCACAAACTTCACACTTGTAAGGTTTATCTCCTGTATGTGTTCTCTTATGTGTCTTCAGATGGCCAGCCTTAGTAAATGAAACACCACAACCATCACATTTGTAAGGATTATCTCCTGTATGTGTTCTCTTATGTGTCTTCAGACTGCTAGCTCGAGTAAAAGAAGCACCACAATCATCACACTTGTAGGGTTTATCTCCTGTATGTGGTCTCATGTGGTACTTCAAACTGAGAAAATTATTAAACGAAGCACCACAATCATCACACTTGTAAGGTTTCTCTCCTATATGCATTCTCTTATGTTTCTTAAGACTGCCAGATTCAGTAAAAGAAACACCACAAACATCACACTTGTAAGGTTTCTCTCCTGTATGTATTCTCTTGTGATTCATATTCTTTTGGCACTCTAGATGGACATCTTGAAACAAAAGACTACCCCCTTCATTACATTTGTTTGGTATCCCTTCAGTATGTGTTCTCTTATATCTGTCTACACAAACATTTGGACTAGAAACATCAGACATGTCTCCTGTGTGAGTTCTTTGAAAGATATGACTAACATAATCAACAATGTCATCAAGAGACTTTGCAAAGCTCTGTGCATGCTTTTCTTGCATTTCCTTATTTTGCTGCTGATAATTCTCAATAGTCAGAGATATTTTATTGTTTGTATCAATCATAGAAGACATATTTTCTGACATCTGGCAACAATTGTCATGTTTTACTGATGCCTTACAACTGTTCTCAACCATTCTTGATTCTGAAATGCTGTCCCCTGTCATTTCTTGAATGATGCTACCCCAGCTATGTCTAACATTTTACTGAAGCTGTGACTACTGTCCTCACATAGAACATCCGTTATTTCTTGTTTCACAACCTTCATGTCTATGCTGTCATATGTCCACTTTTGAGTATGCTCTTGAATGGAGTGGTAAGGACTCCGTGGAAACCAAGAGGATATATCTGAAACACACCAAAGTAAATAAGTAATAGCCTCATGAACATGCCAGGTATTGTCTATCAACAGATGTACAATCAAGCAGGCACACATTTCAGTTACAGACAATCAATTTAAAGTGAACGAAAGATGGAGAAAAAGAATGATTAATGTGCTCATGTATGATCTATGCTGATATATGATCAAATCTGATGTATGATGTAAGTTCGTGATGATAAAAGCTGATGTATGATCTCAGCTGATGTATGACCTAAGTTCATGATGATAAAAGCTGATCTATGATCTAGGCTGACGTATGATCTCAGCTGAAGTATAATCTAAGCTAATGTATGATCCAGGCTAATTTATGACCCAAGCTAATGTACGATCTAATCTGATGTATGATCTAAAATGATGTATGTTCTTAGCTGATGCAAGATATAAGTTAATGATGATATAAGCTGATGTATAATCTAATCTGATGTGATCTAGGCTGATGTATGATCTAAGCTGCTGCACAATCTAGGCTAATGTATCTAAGTTAAACATACATCAGCTATATCATCATAAACTAGGATCACACCTGAACTGATATCACCCACCAGCCTAGATCAAACATTAACTTAGATCATACATCAGCTTATATCATCATGAACTTAGATCATACATCAGCCTAGATCATACATCAGCCTAGATCATACATCAGTGTCGCGTAATGTTGACTATTTTGACAGACAAGGATCAGAAATAGCAACCAATAGACTTTCAGGATTCCGAAAGACTAATCACTGTCGAAGAAGAGGCCGAAATGGCTCGAACTAGGAAGTATGATTCGGAACTGTCCCAGGAATGACCAGGTCTTCAGAAAGTGTTCAGGCACAGATAGGTAAAGCGAACAACCGTACTAGGAATAATTCTAGACAGTAGGCTTAATGAATCTGGCGACGAATGCCTGCAAAAATTAAAGAGCCCCCTTTAACTGATCCATTCTCACAACATGGAGGAAGAGTACAAATATAAAGTTACAACTTGCATTCCTTCTCGCTCTCTCAGTATCCTAATATTAAATTAGAGTATAACAGCAACAGACTAAGTATGTTTCTGGTATCACATATAACTATTAATTTAATGAAAAGTGTGGCATGTAGAAGTCTGTTGCCCTAGTGTGTAGGCAATCAAATCCTAGACTAAGTTGGCAGGCTAAAGGTGTCAGCCGAGGAGGTTGGCCACTCAGCTCACGATTTGGGTCCGGCTTGTCAACTCAGGTGATGTTCCAGTTCAGGTTGCGGATTCACTCTCCGGCAATAGACATGGTGCTCACGACCGGTAAGTATGCGTTGCTGCAAGTTGCTGGCTCATGGTACCACCAAAGAAGGTGCAGAACTTCCAAAATGTGGTGATTAAACCTCTCCACGGGGGAACAGTGCCACTAGCAGTGTAAATATTACTTTTTGGTATCAATTTGGCTAGCAATTTGCTATTCCCAAATATCGGCTAACTAGAGCCTGGATTATTTTGTTGCAATATGTCTTTTTACAGCTAGTATCGGCGCCTGTGTCCTACCGCTTCGAGTGAGTCGACCAAATGGACGATCTGCCGGCTGACGACAACTGGCCAGGCAGATTCTCGTGTTGCCACCCGGGTCGCAGGCTAAAACTGAATATGTTATTCAGCCAAACTTGCGCTGGGGCAGAAGGCATGCATAACTAATAGTTCTATAATATACTGTATAATATATATTTTAAAAACACTAGAATATTCACTAGGTTTACAGGAGATTAAATATATTAAATTCTCGCCAATAATACAGGCATATTTATAGATATCTACAAACATGGGAAAATATGGAAAAGATCGTTTTCCTAGATATATTTATATATGAAAAATATGATCTGCACTGTAATTTAAGCAAAAATAAAGGGGGAGACTGTCTATTACGTCACAGATGCTCCCCGTTGAAAGAAAAGTTTGAGAAAACAAACTTTTCTCCCAGCAGGATTCCCCTTTAGTTTTGTTAGCACTCACTCTAACATTTTTGGGTCATCTGGACTAGTCTCACCCTCTTAAGTGGAACCCTGTCTACTCAACCATGTTTCTTCATTCTTAAGACTTCTTCTAAGAGCCCTTCTCCCCTGGTGTTGGTTCCAGAGAGGTCTACACTGTGGATGCTGTCTTCTAAAGCCATCCGCCCCTAAATTATTCTTTCTGGGAATATAATCTATTCTAGAAGCATAAGGGTTCTCGGTTCGCGTACGAACAGGATAATGCTTTTGTGGAGCTGAGTCCTTAGTGTTAACATTCATATCGACCTGGACAATATTAGTCTTACCAGGCTTATCTGTACGCATTGGTGCATGAGACACTGGAATTCGTCTACTCTTCTCTGACTCAGACGTCTCCGCGTCAGGGTTGAGGAAGACATCATTCCTGGTCTCCTGAGGTTTTAGGGGATACTCCACTAACGAGTCATCTCCACCTTTGTCCTCAGTGACCACCGAGAATGCCATCAGATGCACCGGTGACTCTTCTACTCCAACCTGCTTCTTTAGCAAGTGGATATGAAAAACTGTGGGTTTACCCCTAAAATAAATTTTATACTTAGTCTGGGACACCTTCTCTAGTATAGGAAAAGGACCCTGCCAACCAAGTTCTAATCTATTATCCCTCTTTGGTAATAATACAAATACTCTGTCTCTTAAAGTAAGTTGAGTTTCCCTATGTTTGGGTGGGAATTGGTGACACTCCTTACATGACCTGACATATTGTTTAATATCCCTGGTCATCCCCGGCCAGAAATAGGAGAAAGCAAGCCTTCGGATTGTAGCTTTTATCCCCATATGCCCACTGTCCGAGAGTGAATGTCCCATTTCTAATATAGGTGCACGATACTCTTTGGGTATGACCAGCTGTTCATGGAAGTTCCCCATAGTTCTTGCCCTATGGAATAGCAACTCGTCTTGTATATAGAAATCACCAACTCTCGGTGGATTCCTAGATTTTGGCAGGTTGCCAAAGCAAGATTGTAAGGTTGGACATGCTGCTTGGGCAGCCCTAATTTCCCCCGATAGTGGGTTGATAGATAAGTCAGGGTCACTCGAAACGGTTCCCTCATTATGGGTCTGCATTGCCCTTATTATAGGTGATGAGGGTTCCCCTAAATATACATGTTTACATCCGAGGATAAATGGATATACGGGATCTTCAATCACAGCAGCTGGAATAGTTCCAGTGACATACTTAGATGTCACATGCACCTTAGCTATCTGAGCATAAATGGTTTGGGAGCCCCTAGTAGCACCCTTTACTGCAACTCTTTGCTTAGTCAACTGGGATGGTTTCACTAAGTGTCTACTTATGATTGCCTCACAGGTCAATCCCGTGTCATAGAGACATTGCACTGGGCTACCATTTACCAGAATAGTCTCGACTGTGGGTGGTTTACCGTTAGTTCCAGAATCTAAGTTCTGTCGGGTACTTGCCCCCGTCGTCATACACGCAACATACTGGGTATGGGGTTTATTCCTACAAGAACTAGTGTGGTGATCATTAGTTTTACAGTTTTTACAATAAGGCTTTCCCCATCCACTATTCTGTGCTGGTGTGTTTTGAGCTATAGGTTTCTGAAATCCCGGGTTTTGGCGTTGACCGCCAGGGTGCCCCCTAGTGTCATTACCTAAGGAGTTATTTTGTTGATAACTCTGATTTTGTACTGGAAGATTCTGTTGAGCATTAGTATGAGTGGTTTTAGTGGTACCCCCTTCACCATGGGCAGTTAAGTACCTTTCAGCTAAAGAGATAATTTCCTGAAGCCTATTCCCACCATTTTCAGCAATAAAAGTTTGAAGTGGTTTTTGGAGTGTATCTTTAAACTGTTCTGTAAGAACCATTTCCTCAAGACCATCATAAGTAGCATCGAAATCGCTCAGTTCGACCCACTTAGAAAAATAAGTGTGTAATCGCGAGGCAAACTGAGCGAACGATTCTCCCTGTGATCGCTTGGCCGAACGGAACTTCAGTCTGTAAGCCCCTGATGTCAATTCAAATCTTTTAAGCAAAGCGGATTTTAGAGTAAGAAAATCCCTCTCGAGACCTGGAGGAAGTTTAGCAAACACGTCGAAAGCTGCGCCTCTTAACCCTTGGGAGAGCTTAAGATTGTATTTTTCGCTGGGAAGATTGTAGGCTTCACACATTAAAACAAATTTGTCAAGATAATTATCCATCTGATCTTCTTTTGGGTCGAAGGGGAGCAGTGGAAAACTCATTGATCCATTGGAGGTGTGTGGTCCGGCAGAAATGTCACTAGTGTGGGTTGGAGAACTAGCACTACTGAATCTTGAAGCATCCGGGTGTTGCAATTCCAGTCTTCTTAATTCTATCTCATGCTGTCTCGCCTGTTCTGCTAGTTTCAATTCCTTGTCCTTCTCCAGTTCTGCCTGTTTAATCTGTTTCTCGGATTTTATTTCCGCCATCCGGATTCTTTCTTCCCTTTGTTCTTGCCTCCATTCTTTTTCCGCCTCTCTAATATATTTCCTCAATTCTGCACCTTCATATCCTAACAAGGCCCCTTTCTCTTTAAGCTCCTGAGTTGTGGGTTGATTTTTCAACAGACATGATGTGTAAGCGCTTGATAGATCTTAGTTGAAGTACCTGAAGTATACTTACTTACCAACAAGATATTTGTCCTGAAAATTTGTAATCAATATTTTACAGAACTTATGTAAGTTAACGCAATGCAACGATACAACACAAAACTCACCCGTCTGACACCTGGTTTATCTTAACTGTTAGTCCTAACTTATAGGTACCAATGTTACTGTGCTTGTATAAGTGGTTAATATACTGATTATAATTTATTACTATACTAGTCTATTGTAAGGCCACACTTTTACTAACAGGATACTCTAATGAGAAGAAACTAAAAGTTGAACTTGTAATACGAGGTTGGATACTCGGTTGGAATCAGTAATAAATGATAATTCTAGACCGGACGCGGCCACCAATTGTCGCGTAATGTTGACTATTTTGACAGACAAGGATCAGAAATAGCAACCAATAGACTTTCAGGATTCCGAAAGACTAATCACTGTCGAAGAAGAGGCCGAAATGGCTCGAACTAGGAAGTATGATTCGGAACTGTCCCAGGAATGACCAGGTCTTCAGAAAGTGTTCAGGCACAGATAGGTAAAGCGAACAACCGTACTAGGAATAATTCTAGACAGTAGGCTTAATGAATCTGGCGACGAATGCCTGCAAAAATTAAAGAGCCCCCTTTAACTGATCCATTCTCACAACATGGAGGAAGAGTACAAATATAAAGTTACAACTTGCATTCCTTCTCGCTCTCTCAGTATCCTAATATTAAATTAGAGTATAACAGCAACAGACTAAGTATGTTTCTGGTATCACATATAACTATTAATTTAATGAAAAGTGTGGCATGTAGAAGTCTGTTGCCCTAGTGTGTAGGCAATCAAATCCTAGACTAAGTTGGCAGGCTAAAGGTGTCAGCCGAGGAGGTTGGCCACTCAGCTCAAGATTTGGGTCCGGCTTGTCAACTCAGGTGATGTTCCAGTTCAGGTTGCGGATTCACTCTCCGGCAATAGACATGGTGCTCACGACCGGTAAGTATGCGTTGCTGCAAGTTGCTGGCTCATGGTACCACCAAAGAAGGTGCAGAACTTCCAAAATGTGGTGATTAAACCTCTCCACGGGGGAACAGTGCCACTAGCAGTGTAAATATTACTTTTTGGTATCAATTTGGCTAGCAATTTGCTATTCCCAAATATCGGCTAACTAGAGCCTGGATTATTTTGTTGCAATATGTCTTTTTACAGCTAGTATCGGCGCCTGTGTCCTACCGCTTCGAGTGAGTCGACCAAATGGACGATCTGCCGGCTGACGACAACTGGCCAGGCAGATTCTCGTGTTGCCACCCGGGTCGCAGGCTAAAACTGAATATGTTATTCAGCCAAACTTGCGCTGGGGCAGAAGGCATGCATAACTAATAGTTCTATAATATACTGTATAATATATATTTTAAAAACACTAGAATATTCACTAGGTTTACAGGAGATTAAATATATTAAATTCTCGCCAATAATACAGGCATATTTATAGATATCTACAAACATGGGAAAATATGGAAAAGATCGTTTTCCTAGATATATTTATATATGAAAAATATGATCTGCACTGTAATTTAAGCAAAAATAAAGGGGGAGACTGTCTATTACGTCACAATCAGCCTAGATCATACATAGGCTTAGATCATACCTGATGAATGATCTAAGTTCATGATGATTAAGCTGATGTATGATCTAAGTTCATGATGTATGATCTAAGTTCAAGTATGATCTCAGCTGATGTATGATCTAGGTTTAGGGATAATCTAGGCTGATGTATGATAAAAGTTCATGATGATATAAACTAATGTACGTTCAAAGTTCTATGATCTCAGCTGATGAATGTTCTAAGTTCAGGTATGATCGCAGCTGATGTAGGACCTTAGTTCAGGTATAGTCTAGGCTGATGTGTGATCTAGGCTGGTGTGTGATCTAAGTTCAGTAAAGTTCAGTATGATCTAAACTGATGTATGATCTAAGTTCATAATGATCTAAGCTGATGTTTGATCAAAGCCGATGTATGATCTAAGAGAGGTGTATTGACTGTAAGTGTGAATTAACAAATGAACAGGTACTGCACGTTTAATTTATTACTCATATTTTTCACTTATGAAGTCTATTTTACATTCTGTTACCTCTAAACAATTTATAACAACAAGCAATATTGATATTTCATTGTAGCCCCAATCAAGAGTATTAATCTCCTGCCTGAAACTAACATTTATGGTGCAACTTGAGGAGACATATTTTAAAAAACTACCTAAGGTGGCACTTCAGAAAACAAAAACTTCAAATAGAATGTCAATTTAAAAAAAAAAAGAATGTGGGGTTGCATGTCTAAGAAAAATAACTTTTAAGTGGGATGTCTAAAAATATAACTTCCTCATTGTAACTCAAATTTTGTATGTTTCAATGCAGCTCAGTGTTGCTGTTCCTCATTGTAACTCAGAGTTTTTGGTCCACACATATGCTACATTAAACTGACTCCAGGGGTGTTCACCTTTCCATTAGTTTAGCAGAAACACCAGTTATCTACACTTAACTGTTTGAAGACAAGGTTATGAAACCACTGTTCATTGGCTGATGCTCACTGACTAGACTTGTACATTCATCATTATCATGTGCCTTGCCGGCTGGTGTGGGTAATTCATATCTCTCCACAGATCTCGGTCCCTGGTGCTGAGAATCAAATCTTGTGTAATCATCCCTTCACCTTCCCTCTTTCTTTGTCTCTCTGTCTTTGTCTTGTTCTTTTATAATTTTTGTTTGTTCTTTCCCCCTCCATTGTCTCTGTGGATATGACAATATGTTGGTACATGTTTCTGCAGGGAATGGTAGTCTATGTTTGGCTGATACTGGAGTATATTCCAGAATGCTGTATGTTATCAAGAGAGTCAGGGTCATTTATGACAGATGACTGGGATTCACCTTGTCACTGCTTCAAGAGTGAATTCCCCTTAAGCCTCATTAACTTCTCAATTATAACAGCGACCTCAGCATGTGACGACTAGCTAACCACAATATCAGTATCTTTTTAAAAAATTATTGATTGCCATGCCAACCAAAGAAATACTTATTATATCAGATTTGACATTTCTAAGGTCCAGATCCTATGGACATTCTCCAGATATTTTGTGAAGATACCCTGGATATTCAAAATGGACATTTATGTGATGAATTGTACACCTTTGGTATTCATGAAAGGTTTAACTTTAGTAGTCCGTGTGCTGTAATGGACTGTATAACTTTAGTAATCCGAGTGATTAATGACCTACTCAACATTAGTGGCCTGTGTGAAAAAAAATGGACTTTCAACATTGGTCGTCCAAATACAATAAGGAACGTTTAACTAAGCTAGCCACTTTAGTAACATTTTCTAAATTGCTTTTTAATTATATAAGCTGCATATTTGGTTACCTCTTGAAAAAAAAAATCCAACGATATCTTATTCAAGTATGTAGGTCAGTATGTAAGCTGAGATATTAATGTTTGTGTGTCAATTTATTATATAACAAAGGCAAAGAGAAAAATGGTCAAAATCCCCTTTGGAAAGTGACCAAAACTATTAAGCTAAGGGCAGATAACCGCTCTTGGTGTTTTTTCTCGCTAAGGGGATAACTCGTGTTGTTATTTTGAGGGCCACCGTTAGAACGCAAAATTCAAATGAAAACCTTAAACTCCCTCTTCCTCCATCGCCTACTCCTTCTCATTCTTCCTCCTCCTCCTTCCTCCTAAAGCCATTTTAATAATATGGCACATATTTGCAAATGCAAAATTAGTGCACCACGCATATCATGTAATAATAAAAATTATGAATAATGTAATAAGCCTGAAGATTTATGGTGACTTTCAACTTTTATAAAATGCCAAATCATGCACTTTAGAAAAAATAAATTAAAAAACCATGAGTTATTTAGTCTGCATATTTTTTTAGTTATATTTTTTTTTAGTTGCATGTCCTTCACTGGAAGTAGCAGTCAGCCCCAGCATTTTTGGCTGTTCATGACTTCTAGGCAAATCTTATGTTCAGTAGTTTGCCATTGCTTTCTGAATGACTGGCACCAATACCTTTTTCAACAAACAAAAAAAACCAGCACCGCTGTGTTTTGAACCCGGGTATACAGGATTATGAATCGTGTATGTAACTCCTTCACCACGGACAATAGTAGTCTGCATATACAAAAATATTATTCTGAGTTATATTAATTGAGTAATTGTTATTAATCAACTACTTTATTAAAGCCAGCTCACTGGCAAAGAGGTTAAGGATGCAGTTCGTAACCCTGCATACCCATGTTCGAAACACAGCTGTGGGCGATTTGGCAGCAGACTGCCTTGCACTGGTTTTTTATAAAATGGTATGGGGGAGCTGATCATTCAGAAAGCAATGACAAACTATTGAATCAAACTTGCCAAGAGATCACAACAGCAAAATATGCTGGTGTTGACTGTGACATCCTTTAAAGGATATGCAACTAACATGATTAAATCTTTCACCGATTCAAATCATAAGATATTAATAAAATAGTGACACCATCTGTTCTGTTTCCTTGTCCCATAGATATCAATATATATGGTTTCTGTGGGCTTTATTGATAGTGTATTATGATTTACTTTAGAAGCTGGCTGCTGGGTTTACTATGAGCCCATTTCAATTATTTCTATTAGGTCAGATCTTGCATTAATAAGTCATTACACCAATCTATTTGATTTGCTTTGCCATCCCACAAAAATAGTACAGTGCCAGTGTCTATAATAAGCAAGCCAACAATTTGTGCATACATTTACATTGAAAGCTGCATATTTTACTACCCATTTACAATTGTTAATTAGGTCAGAGTTAAAGAATAACAATAAAGTGTACATTTTTCTCACTTTTAAGAAGAGAATCAACAGTATATGGTGTGTATATATGTGTGAGTGTGTGTGTGTCTATCTATATATATATATCAATCAATCAATCATGTGCCATGCCGGAAAGCGTGGGCAGTAATGACTCGCCATTTCACTCGATCACCAATATATATATATATATATATATACTGGTCTCCATGGCCAAAGGCTTGTGAACGCGGTTCGTGAGCCGGGTTCCAGGCGTTCGAATCTCAGCTGCAACCGATTTGCGCAGCAGACTGTGTCACGTGTTATAACGTGCTGGTATGGGAGCTGGTCGTTCAGAAAGCAATGGCAAACTACTGAACATAACACTTGCCTAGTACATCAAAGGCAGCTGAAAAATGCTGGTGTTGACTGCAATGTCCACTAAGGGATACGCAAAAATATATATATATATACTGGTCTCCCTGGTGAAGAAGTTAAAGATGCTGTTCGTAATCCTGTATACCCAGGTACAAAACACAGCTGCGTGAGATTCGGAAGCAGATCACGTTGTGTTGGTTTCTTATGGAAAGCCGGTATGCAAAGAAAGAAAGAAAAAAGAAAACAAAAACAAAAACAAAATATGGAATGGGAATCTCAGTCAGCGTTGGCTGTTTGGCCTACGAGGAGTGAAGTACAATATCAAGTCACAAGCGAAACTGTTGGATGACTTCAGGGTCATTCCCACGACCTTCACATTCATGGTCAGCTCCCAGTCACCCCCGACAAACATTGGACGGCAGGTAGGCACCACAGCCTTCCTTGTCTCTTGTTGCTGCCCAACCATCTGGCATACTGGGCAGCCATTTGGCATACTGGGCACCCATTTGGCATACTGGGCAGCCATTTGGCCTACTGGGCAGCCATTTGGCCTACTGGGCAGCCATTTGGCATACTGGGCAGCCATTTGGCCTACTTGGCAGCCATTTGCACACTCTTTTCATCCTCTCCCTTGCAGATCTCCAGAACAACCATGTCTCTGCATTCCTTGGGAATTGCCTAGACGACATGAGAGCTCTGTCATGATGCCCGAACCACCTTCTATCCGACTGGGTGTGCACCGTGACTTCCTTCAGTTGGAGTGATCTCTGGGCATCTTCGACCGCGTAGATGACCGGCCATTTCCTTTCCATTATAAGCACAGGTTGTGAGGTGTTGACCGTTTCATGTGGAGACTCGCACAGCATCATCACGAGTCTGGCTTTTCCAACTTTGAATTCTTCCATGATGGACAAGAACAGGAGAATGAGCTTACGTTGCTTACAACACAGTGCAACCGTTGTGAGGCATGGTAGAGCTCCAAGCCACTTTCTTATGTATTTGCTTATCTTCATCTTCATGGTCTTCACTGTGCTCATGCCTATATTTAGTAGTAGGCCTCTTTCAGTCCTGAAGGACTATAGAGTTGTGCCGCTTGGGAGGTGCCTGGCAGCACCGCTGGTGACTGTATAGTCCAGTGTTTCCCAACATGGGGCCCACGCCCCACAAGGGGGCAATTCGATTGGTAAGGGGGGCAATTCAAAAATGGAAGAAATCGGTTGGATATAACAAAACAGGGAGACTTGAGACTGAAGTTAACTAAATTGGAACCTGACATAAGATCTCTTTGCAGCAAGCATCAAGTGCAAGGATCTCCTTAAATTTAAATAATTATTAATAATTAAAATAATATAGAAACACCTTTCAATAAAATTATTTTGCAATTGAATTTCAGTTCTCCATTATATGTTTTGAGAATTTACTTACTGTGTTTGCTCATTAATTTCCTAGTGATTTCTTCCTAAAAACCTATCGGTCCTTTGGCTAGGATCCGGTGCATTTGCTGCTCTCCCCCCAGTAGTGCGCCTGGTCTGATCGGGGGCCGGGATGATCAAATAAACACCCATCACATATCTTCACCTTAGATGTGGGCCTGGTAGACCACTGTGGGCAATAGCTCACAGTGAGACTAAGGGTCCACACAAAAAAGGGGGAGGTGGGAGAACCAGCTTGTCTGGGGTAACCGCAAAAAAAAAAAAAATTCACTTAACACAACCGGCACGCGGGTGGTGGGGGGGGGGGGGGGGGGCGGGGCTGGACCTTCTGGGAACCGTGAGCCCTTCTAAAAAAATTCAAGTTTCTTTAGTGAACATTTCCATTTTTGAATATTAAAAATGATGCATATGTGGGGGAGGGGGGGGCATAAGAATTTTAGAAAGGCTTAGGTGGGGCATAGCACAAAAAAGGTTGGGAAACACTGGTATAGTCAAAAAAGCTAGCCTGGAAAATGTTGTGGCTGCCTTTCCAATGCGTCTGTCGATTTCTGTCTCTAATGAAAGATTATCTGATATTGTCGACCCCAAATACACAAAATCGTGGACGACCTGCTGGACCTTCTGGGAACCGTGAGCCCTTCTAAAAAAAAATTCAAGTTTCTTTAGTGAGCATTTCAATTTTTGAATATTAAAAATGATGCATATGTGGGGGAGGGGGAGGGCATAAGAATTTTAGAAAGGCTTAGGTGGGGCATAGCACAAAAAAGGTTGGGAAACACTGGTATAGTCCAATGCGAGAGTGACAATCCCTGTCAGTTTCCACATCTGTAAGTGACTGCGCTTTGAGCCTGTGCCGCCTATCCTCAGTTTGTTGGATCAGATTGCGCTCAAAGAGCACCAGTCCGTTTCGTACATCTCTTCTCCAGGAGCATCTGTCTGTTGCAACTCTCTCCCACGTGTCTGGATCTATTCCAATGGTTTTCATATCTTGTTTACACACATCCCTTTATCGCATTTGGGGTCTTCCTGTTGGCCTCTTTCCTATGGCTAGTTCTCCGTAAAGGAGATCTTTGGAAATACGTTCATCCTCCATTCGAGATACGTGGCCCAGCCACCGGAGGCGTCTCTGCTTGAGGAGGGTGCGCACTGTGGTAATATCTGCTCGTTCAAGCACCTGTTTGCTTGTTATGTGGTGTTTCCATGTTATGCCCAGGATCAGTCTCAGACATCTCATGTGGAAGGAATTCAACTTCCTTTCCTGTCTTGAGTACAAGGTCCAGGATTCAGACCCATAGAGTAGTGTGCTAACAACACAAGCTTTATATACTTGAGCTTTTGTGCGCTCTGTTAGTCTATTATTCTCCCAAACTCTTTTAGCTAGCCTGGAAAATGTTGTGGCTGCCTTTCCAATGCATCTGTCGATTTCTGTCTCTAATGAAAGATTATCTGATATTGCCGACCCCAAATACACAAAATCGTGGATGACCTTCAATTCGTAATTAGCGTCTTGTTCCATCACCTGTGTTTTATTTAGGCTAATGGTGAGCCCAAAGTCTTTGCAGGCGGCTGCAAAACGATCTATGAGACGTTGGAGATCTTCTGCTGTATGAGTAGTCAGTGCTGCATCATCTGCAAAAAGTAGTTCTCTTACGCATCTTGGTCTTATTTTGGTCTTTGCCTTGAGTCTTGATGGGTTAAAAAGTTTGCCATCAGATCTTGTGTGGAGGTATATGCCTTCAGTGGCAGTCCCAAATGCCTGCTTTAAGAGAACAGTGAAGAAGATACCAAAGAGTGTAGGAGCAAGCACGCAGCCCTGCTTTACTCCGCTGCTGATGCTGAATGACTGGGATGTTGAGCCGTCAAATAAAATGGTCCCCTGCATGTTTTCATGGAATGATTTCACGAGACTAAGAAGGATGGGTGGACATCCAACCTTTTCAAGGACCTTAAAAAGGCCGCTTCTGCTCACGAGGTCAAATGCCTTTGTGAGGTCGATGAAGGCAATATATAATGGCTTCCTCTGTTCTCTGCACTTCTCTTGGAGCTGCCGGAGTGAGAAAATCATATCGATGGTGGACCTGTTAGGTCTAAATCCGCACTGGGATTCGGGGTAGATTCTTTCAGCAAGAATGTGTAATCTTTTAAGGATTACTCTGGCAAAAATCTTGCCTGTAATGCTGAGTAGGGAAATGCCACGATAGTTGTTGCAGTCGCTTCTGTCCCCTTTGTTTTTATAAAGGGTAAACGATGTTTGCGTCTTTCATATCTTGTGGTATTGATTTTTCTCTCCAGCAGAGCTGAAATATTGCATACAGTTCTGGGATGATTGTTTCTTTGCTACATTTTAAAATTTCAGGTGGAATATTATCTTTTCCAGGTGCCTTGTCAGATTTGAGAGAGTCTAGTGCTTCGCTGATTTCTGAGGCATGGTTCGTTATCCAGGGCATGCATGGCAGACTGTTGATCGATGGCTTCCAGAGCTTCTTCGCTGACAGTGTTATCCACTGAGTATAGCTCTGAGTAGTGTTCTACACAGCGATCCATTTGTTTCGCTCGATCTTTTATGATTACCCCCTCAGTTGATCGTAAAGGGGCCATCTTATTTTTTTATGGACCGACAGGTTGCTTGATGCCCTCGTACATTCCTCTTATATTTCCAGTGTCTGCACAAGTTTGAATTTGAGCAGAGAGCTGTAGCCAGTACCTGTTCGCACATCTTCTTGCCATCTGTTGTACTCTATTTCTGGCCATTCGCAATGCCTGCAGTGTTTTCTCTGAAGGTGATGTTTTATACATTGAGAATGCATGTCTCTTTATCTCCAGGACTGGGAGCATCTCTTCAGAGTGTGCTTCAAACCAGTCGGTTGACTTAGTTTGCTTCTTGCCAAATGTTGATAGTGCTGTATTGTAGATGGTGTCGCGAAAATGACTCCATCTCTCGGTGGAATTTCCATTTGTGGGGCCAGGCAGAGTATCCGCTAGAGCCTGCATGAATTTGTTGACCTTCTCTTTATTTTGGGTGCCGCTGGTGTCAATGCGTGGTCTTCCTTCTGTTCGGCTTCTGTAGATTCTCTTGGGCTTTATCTTCACCTTGCTGGAGACGAGTGAATGGTCGGTGTCGCAGTCAGCACTATGATAGCTGCGAGTCAGCTGTACAGTGCGGAGGTTGCTGCGTTTAGTGAGCACCAGGTCGAGTTGGTGCCAGTTCTTTTATCTGGGGTGCCTCCATGACACCTTGTGTTGAGATTTCGTGTCAAAGAAGGTGTTGGTCACGCACAGATTATGGTGGCTGCAGAATTCCAAGAGACGTTATCCATTGTCATTGATCTTCCCAATGCCAAACTGTCCTAGACATGAAGGCCAAGATTTGTGGTCGGAGCCAACCCTGGCATTGAAATCCCCCAGGATAAAAAGATGTTGTTTCTCTGGTGTTTCACTGCCTTTTTTGCTAAGGTCGTCATAGAACTTGTCTTTAGATTCTGATGCTGCAGTTAGTGTTGGGGCGTAAACGCTTATAATACTAACTGGGCCTGCCTCTGTCTGGAGTTGGAGCTTCAGTATTCTTTCAATGCCATCACTTGGTGGTATGATGGAATTAAGCAGCTTGTTTCTGATAGTGAAGCCAACTCCATGCTCCCTGGTCTCTCCGCACGGCTTGCCATGCCAGTAGAAAGTGAAGTCCCTCTCCTTGATGCTTCCAGATTCTTGGAGTCTGGTCTCTTGCAGGGCGACAATGTCTATCCCCAGTCTTAGTAGTTCATTGTTTATCACTGCAGTTTTGCGGGCATCCACAATCTCATTATCTATATTATATATCGGCAAAGGCCATAAGAGTTTTGGAATTAGCATGAATTGGAGCCACCGGATCTTGAATTTGCCGATCAGTCTGCTTTTCTTGATGGTACACAGACTGTTTTGCCTATCAGTCTGCTTTTCTTGATGGTACACAGACTGTTTTGCCTATCAGTCTGCTTTTCTTGATGGTACACAGACTGTTTTGCCTATCAGTCTGCTTTTCTTGATGGTACACAGACTGTTTTGCCTATCAGTCTGCTTTTCTTGATGGTACACAGACTGTTTTGCCTATCAGTCTGCTTTTCTTGATGGTACACAGACTGTTTTGCACTGCATCATGTATTTCTAATACTGTGTTCCTGTCCATCAGGGTTGCATCGTACACACAGCCGAGATTCCTTACTGGTTCCTCTAGCAAGGTGGTAATTGCCCTGCCCGGCAACCATGAACCCGCTCTACCCTTCACGATTGACAGGCTTCTGGATTTCTTTGGCTTGAAGCTCATCTAGCAAATCAGTTCATCTAGACTGTGGAGAATGCTGTCGGCATCACTCAGTGGCAGAATGTCCTGTTCCTCATTGAATTTCAGGCCATGTGCGTAACCGGATGCTGCATCCAGAATCACACGCATGACCATGACGAATTATTATTAGCATTTTCAGTTTTGTCCACAACCCAACCCAAAACCGGAAATAATATTTGTGAATAGAAATCCAAGATAGCGGCTCCGCATATATCAACCGGACTGGCAAGCACACTTTTTAACATGAAAATCGTCAAATTTGAACTACTAAAGTTAAAGAGAATACAATATTAAAGATTATTAATAATTTATTTGCATACTTGTACTATTGTTTAATCATTTACGGCGATGTGCGGTAGTAAAAACATAGATGTTTGGTCAATTTGGCTATTTTTGGAATAGTTCATTTTTAGACACCTTATCATGTCTTCAATCAGATTCGGTACTTGTTTTTGTTTAAAAACTGTTATTTTAACGCAATATTCATATTTTACTGAACCCACCCTAGGTGTCAAATTGTCTACTTATTGAACATTTTTATCAAATTTATGGTTTTCAAACCCTAGCAACAATATCTCGGGAAAAAGCTACATGCACGTGTCATATATCATTGGAAAGGTCACGATCTTCTGTAAATTTGTGAAACTCCAAGTTCATCTAATTGAAAACTTTTCTGTGTGCAACAGTTTGTTTTGTATCTATAATCTTCAAGAAACTACCATATATAGAACACCCCATGAGATGATAAGCAAAGCTCGTTCTCCGATGGCTGAAACTGATCACGTGGGTTTCCAAAATGGCGGCTTTGTGGTGTTTACACTTCGCAACGTGCTGAAAGTTTATTGTTGATGACAGATTGACACGCATTGAAAGATGCCTTGTTATAAGATTGTATACAGTCATCTACTCAATGTAAGAAATCTCTCAGACTATACCTCGCAAATGCTCGTAAGCAACAAAAAGCCTATCAGAACATCGTAAACGGTACAGACAATTCTGATACTACTGAGAGCGACCCTGCTAAAGTGCACATGCCACTTTTTCCAAATCCAAATATTTTGACAGTGAATCTGAATGAATCAGTGCTATCGTGTTCTTCTCAAAGTTGTGGAAGTGATTCTTTTATTACCCGAAGCCAATTTAAAAGAGATACGTATAAATACACGACATCCACTAACAGCAAGTATGTTTCTGGCGACAACAATGGATATCAAAAATGGAAGCAAAGAGCAGTAGTTGACTGTTCAGAAATTGAGGAAATAATCAAAATGTTATGTTGTCCAGTTTGTAAAAATGCTAGTCTTATTTTGAAAACTGACAGCAAGAAAGCCAAAGGATTAGCTGTGTATGCAGAGGTTTACTGCTCTTGTTGTGAAGAAGTAGTGTGTGGAAGATACCTATCTACAAGATGTAATGATGGGGATAGATCTTTTGCCATCAACAGCCAGTCTGTATATTCAGCATTATTAGCATAGATGGACTCAGGCGAGAGTGAGGTCGACGAATTGTGCAACTCTTCCTCACTTTAATCCAATTCATCGCACAAGTCATTCTTCATCCAACGTCACATAAAAATACATTTTATTTTTTTAAAGACACTCTGAAAATCTCACTGAATGCTTTTGGAATTCATCATGACACCTGGGAGACTGCAGCCAGAGACCGAAATTCATGGTGTGCATCATTACGCACGGGTGCAGTCACGTGTGAGGCAACCAGACTGCAAGAGCTGTGAAGAAAAGGCAGGACAGAAAAACCACTGCAGGAAATCCTCCTCCAGAAACGTCAAGCATTCTTTGTCCACATAGTCAAAGAACATTATCAGCCATCTTAGAACTCACGGCTCCATACTTATCAACCCCACTGGATGAAATGAATGGTCATCATCATTATTGATGGACAAGCAACATATTCAGCATTAGTTTGTGGGATGGGTGCAACAACATTCAACAATATTTGTGAAAATATGAACCTGCAAGATCTTCATCAGAAAACATTTCACAACAAAGCAAATAAACTATATTCAGAGATAGAAAATCTGGAGGACACCGTTTTCTCTCAAACCGTAAAGTATGTTCGACAGGCTCATGCACAACAGTCAGGCATAACTCTACATGACAATAATGTGCTAGATATTAGTGTCAGCTTTGATGGCACTTGGCTAACTAGAGGCCACACATCCCACATTGGAGTTGGCTGTACGGTGGATGTTCTTACAGGACTTTGCATAGATGCCCATGTTATGTCCACATATTGCCAGGTGTGTGAAACCACTGGTAAGACACTTTCCAGGGACAAACCAGATCTGCTGGAATGATGGAGGTGGAGGCTGCAAGGGTGCTGTGGCAACGGTCTGTGGTCCATCATAAACTTCGCTACACATCAATACTTACTTATGGTGACACCAAAACATTTGCGGAGCTTACCAAGATCAAACCATATGGGGATGACATTCAGATAGACAAAGAGTAGTGTATCAATCATGTCAGTAAATGCCTTGGAACAGCACTCTGCAATGTTGTTGCTGACTGCCGAAAGCAAGGTATGACCCTAGGAGGACGCGGTAAAGGTCAGCTTACACAAAATGCCATCTGTAGGCTGACAATTTATTACAATAGAGCCATAAGAAACAACACAAGTGTAGAGTCCATGAGGAAAAGTGTTATGGCTTCACTGCATCACTGTTTTTCAACAGACAAAAGTCCACGTTATGAAATGTGCCCAAGTGGAGAGCAATCTTGGTGTTTTTCTTCAATCCGCCCTGGCTATGCATCAGGTCCCAGGTCCTCATGACAATTGAACATGGTTCAACCGTGACAAGTTTGAGAAATATCTGTTGCCAATTTATAAAAGGCTGTCTGACATTAAACTACTTAGTAGATGTGTGTCAGGACAAACTCAGAATTCAAATGAGTGTTTACACAGCTTAATATGGGCTCGATGCACTAAAGACAACTTTGCCTCTCGCAAGCGCGTTCAGTTTGCAGTTGTAACTGCAGCAAGAGAGTTCAACTTTGGAGCTGCTGCTGCCCAATACACTGCCCAGTTTTATGGACCTTCTACAGGCCTGCATATGCAGAGACTAGGAACATCAAAGATACAGAAGCAAGTAAGAAATAGTCTGAAGTACAAGAAGGACAAACAAACTAAAAGATGTGACACTGTATGAGTGGCCAAACTGAAGAGACAAGGTGAGCTGCATGCCCTGGAGGGAGGTCCTGCATATGCAGCAGGACTATTCTAAATGTCAGGTACAGTTGTAAACTGTTTTTCTGTGTAAAAACAGTTATTAAAACATAAAAATAACTTTAATTATATTTAAAATAAAAAAATTAAAATTTGTTTTTTCATGTGTTCTCATTTCGCCAGTTTTTTATGCTTGGGTACAATTTTTTTTTTAAACTATTAGTTAGATTGAGAAACTGTGCACAGATATTCTTGAATGTATTACTTACATCATGAGTAGAGCAATCTTTAATATTAAGCTTTAGTTTTTGTGCAGCAGTAAATAACAAAAACAAAAAGTCATGAAAAATGCCGTTAAATTTGTTAAATTATGAAGAAAACAAAATGCCAAGAGAAGCTTTGCTACAAACCTTTGAGAACAAAGTTTTCAGACGCATCTTTGGAACCATTAGGGATACACAAAGTGGAGAGTGGAAAAGAAGAAGTAGCAAAGACATTTATGATCTGTTTAAGTCCCCGCTAATCACTGGTATCATGAACGCTAATAGACTACAATGGCTGGGGCATATAGAAAGAATGGAATAGGGAAACAAAACTCACTTACACTCAGGAAATAAATTACCGTAGACCCTGAGGTAGACCAAGAAGACGGTGGAGAGATAATATATATACAGACCTACAAGCACTTGGAATCAGCGACTGGCAAGAGAAGGTCAACCAGAGAGACGAATGGAGACGGATTGTATCTGCAGCAAAGAACCTCAATGGCTCAGAACGCAGAAGAAGAAGAAGAAGAAGAAGAAGAAGAAGAAGAAGAAGAAGAAGAAGAAGAAGAAGAAGAGATATCATTAACATTTTCTACTAAACTTGTAAAGGGTCTATTTATGTACACATAAAACATAGAATTTAGCCTGTACATTAAAAAATACCTATTTTAGAGGTACATTAAGAAATTCAATATGGCCGCTGTTTATCTTGGTTTCCATAGCAACCATTGAGTGCAAAGTCAATTTGACAGTATTTTATCGATCAGCAGTCTTCAGTATTACAAACCTTTGAGAACAAAGTCTTAAGACGCATCTCTGGGCCCATTAGGGATACACAAAGTGGAGAGTGGAAAAGATGAAGCAACATAGACATTTATGATCTATTTCAGTCCCCGCTAATCACTGGTATCATGAAGGTTAATAGACTGCAATGGCTGGGGCATATAGAAAGAATGGAAGATAATAGGGAAACAAAACTCGCTTACACTCAGGACATAAATGACCGTAGACCCCGAGGTAGACCAAGAAGACGGTGGAAAGATAATACATGTACAGACCTACAAGCACTTGGAATCAACGACTGGCAAGAGAAGGTCCACCAGAGAGACGAATGGAGATCTGCAGCAAAGAACCTCAATGGCTCAGAAAGCTGAAGAAGAAGAAGAAGAAGAAGAAGAAGAAGAAGAAGAAGAAGAAGAAGAAGAAGAAGAAGAAGAAGAAGAAGAAGAAGAAGAAGAAGAAGAAGAAGAAGAAGAAGTCTTCAGTATCAAACCCTATACCATAACAGAACATAGAAATTAAGTATTATAGAAATTAATTTTTTAGGGTTAGCATCGCATTAAGAACTGATATCACTGCACTCAGGACATTCCCACACGTGCTCCATCTCCTCATTCAACAGCCAGCGAAGAGTCATACTACTAATCGTTCCCACCGCTATCTGATTAAAAGCTCTCCTGGTCTTCCCTCTCAGATTTAAGATTCCTCCAGAACCCCTGCTGATCCCCCGCAATCTCATTCTTTCCACATATGGGTTCTCAATCTGTTCCGCCCCCTTCTCCACCTGGTCCCACAAGCGCCCCCCCCCCCTTGTCCATAGGCAAACTACCACCAAGAGCTGCATTCTCTGCTAGCCTATCAGCCTGTTCATTCCCCGGTACCCCCGCAGGGCAAAATATCCATACAATTCTCACAATCTGTAACCTCTGAAGCAACATAAGCCATTCCACATGAAACATTCCTTTCTCCACCTTACTAAGCATACTCTTTGAATCCGTAATGAATAAAATGTGTGTTGCAGTAGTCTCCTCTAGCCACCGGAATGCCGCTGTTACTGCCTCCACCGCCATTCTCATGCTGGAGGTCTTAGTCTCATATGCCAGGCACTCCTTTTTCAAGACTCGTCCATTAGCCTTTGCAAAAAAAAAAAAACCAACCACTACATCTGTTTCTCACCACTGACCCATCGGTGTAGATGACTATGTCACCTTGATATGTCACACAAAGGAGATCTGCCCTGAGAGCAAAAATCCTGAAACATTCTTTGTTCAAGATCCCGACACTCAAATGTGAATATCTCCACTAAGAATTGACAGCAGGCATCATCGAGGTACTGTTGGATTTGGTTTTTCAAAGTCTATCTATCTGTGGTATTCTGATTAGTAAATACCAAATTTGATAAGCATAATCAGTATACCTATTTAATATATATATATATATAATAGGCAAGAGGCTATCATATACTAATCATACTAATAGAGGGTTCCATCGTGCCATTACCGGAAATGAAAACGCAAGCGATATACGGGGCCACCCTGCATTGATCCACCGTGTCCCCCAAATCGCTATCTACAGACCATGCATTCTTTCGACTTCATTCATTCATTCAAATACCATGACAAGAACACATGTCATCCTGAGTTTTCCAGGAAAGGTTTGCCTAATATTCTGAGCACAGCGATTGGTTGAAATCATCATGACCTTTTATATAAATAAGAATATATTTCATACTTACCTTAATTAATTTTTTGGGGGGAATTGTTGATAGAAAATAATTAATTATAATATATTTTTGAATTCTGCATACAATTTTAAACATATCTGGAAAGTTTCATCGCTGAACTTGCTTTAATTGTGGATGAAAACAACATTTTTGGCAACAGATGTGGTTTTGTTCTTTGCGCATATCGATTGGACTGGCATGTACACTTTGTAACACTATTCTGGCACAGTTGATAAAATATAATCAATTATAGATGTATTTTTGAATTCTGCATACAATTGTAAATATATCTGGAAAGTTTCATCGCTGCACTTGCTTTAATTGTGGATGAAAAACAACATTTTCTGTGAATACGTGCCTTTGTGAATGGAGAAACCCAAGGCCATGTGGCCATGGCGACTGCGCATATCAATCGGACTGGCATGGACACTTTCACTTTTCAACACACAAAACATGCAATTTGACCTACTAAAGTTAAAGTGAATACAATTTTAAAGATTAATAATAATTTATTTATATATCTTGTACTATTCTACATTAAGCCGGCTTTTTTGGCTTAGAGGTTATGACTTTTCTCCGTAATCTCGTATACTCTCGCCGGTAACGTGATGACGGTTCAAATCAGCAGTAGTTCGAATCGCATCGGTAACTTACGGGGTATGTGAGCCGGCCGCTCAGAAAGCAATGGCAAACTACTGAGTGTAATCTTGCCAAGAGATCAACATACAGCTGAAAGATGCTGGTGTTGACAGCTAAGTCCTGTAAAGGATATGCTAAAAAAAAAAAAAAAACTATTCTACATTAGATATGCAGATGATACAGTATTAATTGCAGACAATGCGCAGGACCTGCAACAATTAGTAGATGCGGTTGTTGTACACAGTGAGCAACTGGGGTTAGAATTAAATTGTAAAATGACTCAGGTTATGGTCGTCACTAGGAAGAAAGAAGTGCCACAATGTAATATACAAGTAAATGGAAATATTCTTCAACAAGTGAATCGGTACAATTATCTTGGAACAGTCATAACATCTGATGGGAGATGCCTTGAAGAGATTAGAACAAGAATCGCCATGGCAAAAGTAGCCTTTAGCAAGATGAAAAACATTCTGACCAATAAAAAGATGTCAATTGAAACGAGAAAAAGAGTGTTGAGGGGATACATAGAGCCTGTTCTTTTGTATGGATGTGAAACTTGGACAAGAGCAGTAGTCAAGCTGAAAAGCATCTGATGGCTGCAGAAATGTGGTTTCTGAGGAAAATGCAAAGAATACCATGGACAGACATAAAAACCAATGACCAAGTACTACAGGAGACAAATAAATAAACATTGTAAACTAATTAGAGAAATTAGACGTAGACAGTCAAAAATTTTTGGACATGTTATGAGAAGAAATGGATTGGAGAACTTAGTGACAACTGGCAAGATCGAAGGGAACAGACCAAGAGGAAGACCAAGAGGAAAATACCTGGATGGCTTGGCCACATGGCATAGACGAGACAAGAACACTGAGCTGATCCACGACACTGGTGATCGAGTGAAATAGCGAGTCATGACCGCCCACGCTTTCTGGCATGGCACATGATTGATTGATTGACTATTCTACAATAACTATTAAGAAAGCACTTTACAACACACACAAAATCTTCCTACCAACTCTATGTTACCAATGCCACACCTGGACAATGACTGAAAAAGAGAGGTACAAGAGGAACATGATGAGATGAGATGAGACTTTACAATTTTTTAATCATGTAATATGACGGAACATATTGAAGTCAGTTTTCATATAACCATTTGAGACCATCTAGCACACACAGATCGCTGGTGACTGGTGGAGGTAATGGACACACTGGAGAGTTCCAAAACGGTATGAGTAGCAATGTCAGAATTACCGGGTGTTCCCGGTTACTTCCTGTTTTGTTTTCGTAATTTCGCGAACTTTTAGTCTCGAACAACGATTTCACTTCCGGTCTGAGCATGTCCTTCTAAAATTTAAAAAAAAAACGAAAGAAGCATGGTACGATGAAAGGGGAAGTTATTCTAATATTTTAAGTATTGGATCGTCTGCTTTGCGGCAAAGTGATTGCGCCGAAAAAACCGTTTTCTCAAGATTTTATTTGACTATATTCACGAATATTACAGTAATTTGTCTTATAACTCTTGTAGCTTAAAGAAGGTTAAACTTTTTATTGTATTTTTGAATGCCCCGTCCAATTTTACATAAATATGAAGAGTTTTAACACAGCTGCTGTTAGCTGAAGTTCAGGGGAAAAAAATTAGTGACATCGCCATGGCCGTCATGTCATGTAAGATTGCGGCGCCCATAAAATAAACCATAGCGGACCTGTATTTATTTATAATTAGAACTGGTAATTTAACTACTAAGATTAAACAGAATACAAGTGTCATTTATAGCAGTAATGTATCTGTGTACTTGCATATATATTTCAGCATTTGACATATCTGAAAATAATTTTGAAAGCCAGTTTTCAGACCCGTCTGTAAACTTGTAAGAAGTGTGAGTAAGGAGTACTTTTTTGCTAAGCTGCGCAGCAATACATAATTATTTAAATTTAAATACAGTACTGTAAAATAAGTTATATGTTTTAAGTAAGTTAGTATTTAAATTATTAATTGCTCACTATTAACTATTACTAGTATTAGATACAGAACAGTGTATCAGTGTAATAATTATAGTGAATATTTAATTATTTTATATTTTTATTTTTTTATTATTTAATATCTTAATAATTAATATCTTAATAATTAATTAACAGCTGCTTAATGTATGCAGCAGTTACAAACTTAGTTACTTACATTAATGTTTATAATAATTAATCAACAAAAGAAAGCTGTCGCAATGCAGTTAGTACATTAAGACAATATGATACATTTTCATGAATTGTTCTTTCACTAACGACAAACATTTCACATGACATTTAGTTAATATAATAAATGTGCAGCTATTTTTAAATAGCAATTAGGTCACAGCACATCATAACAAAAAATCTTATAAGTCAAGTGCATCTTTGTCAGAGACTCTGAGACTCTTGTGCTTTGTACGATGCTTTCGCCAGGCCGCCATGTGGAAAGAGACTGAGCAAACCTGGTGCAATGAAGTTGATCCTCTCGACATTCTATCGAAAAATAAATAATACGTCAAGTTAGGCCTCGCCGACCCGGACGCAATGATATATGGCACAACGTTGTCCGTTTAAAAATAAACAAGCCACGGTAATAGAAGGCAACTAATAAACAATTGGCGGCCATTTTAAATTATTAATTAGGTCACGGCACATCCTATCGAAAAATAAATAATACGTCAAGATAGGCCTCGCTGCCCCGGACGCAATGATATATGGCACAACGTTGTCCGTTTACAAATAAACAAGCCATGGTAATAGAAGGCAGAATTTCTCAGCTTCCAATCTTAGGGCAGCGATAAATCCTGACTTATCAGTTAATTCATCATTGCACTTCCTGGTATTAAATTATGTCACCAGAAAATTCATAACTCCGCTTAGAATTAACGCACACTCTTCGTTGAGGTACCGTTGGATTCGTCTTGTCAAGCTCTATCTAACTGGTATGATTTCATAAGTAAAAACCCAATTTTTATTTTAAATATTGACCAAAATTGCTAGTATGAGGAGCATGAGAAATCGTAACTCCTGTCACCTTCACAATAATGTGAATATCTTCACTTAGAAGTGACATACACGACATTGAGGTACCATTAGATTTTGATTTTCAAGGCCTATCTACTGTGGTGGTCTCATTAGTAAATACTCAAATTTAAAATCATAATGGGACCTGCTACATAATACTAATAATAGCGTAGGCAGTTTGAGTTTTAATTTTAATGATGATACGAAGTAAGTCGCCGTTTTTGCTGCTCGTGCACCTGGTTTACTACAGTTATTTATTTCATGAACATGTGTACAGTATCATCACACAATTTTAAACGGTTAAAGACAAGTTTTTGTAAAATTACTTGCCTATGATAGATAAAATCGCCGCAAAAACACAAAACACACGTCTCCGGTAGCGACATCATTCCGCCATTTTCCGAAGATACCAATAAACGGAAGTTAATATTAAAATTATCAATGGCCGAAACAATTCTAATTTTTGCCCTGACCCATTTATGTGGCGGCACAACAAAGTCTTTACTGGGTTGGCGACCGTAATGGATGTAGCCAGAAAGGAGGCGAACAAAGAGGGGATCAGGCCTAGGCCGATGGAGAATTCCTTTGTCTGAGCCGGGCACAAAGACGACACTTGCCGCTTGCTATCATTTTCGATGGTGCGAGGGACTGGGATGTGACCGTAGATCTAAAGGGCCCTGGCAAATACCCTGAGGTGATCCGTAAGTATGGCTTGCGACCTGGCATCGTACTTAGCTCCTCGTCAGCCAAGCAGCTTACGCTGACTGAGCTGACCGTCCCGTATGAGTCAAATATTGAAGAGCAACATATGTACAAGCTGGAGAAGTACGAGGACATGGTCGCAAGTCTTACACGGGAGAATTACACCGTCAGGCTATTGGCCGTAGAGGTAAGCGCCAGAGGTTTAGTCTCCCACTCCGTCTTTGATGTGCTGAAGCGAATGGGCATTAAAGGACAAGCAAGAACTCGGGCCTAGAAACAACTGTGAGAGGCAGCCGAAAAGGCCTCGTGTTGGCTAAGGAACTGTCGGAACCTGGAGTGGGATAAGTCTCGGAACTAGTATCGTTAGAAGCGATAACTGAGCTCTACTAACAATCTCTCAACCAAGACCACAAACTTGCAACGTCTCGTGTCAGATCTTTAGCCCTTCCACCGAGCGTGGGTGGTGAATCAGAGTGAAATCAAACCATACAAATGTCGGCCAAAGTCCAACCTCCATAACATAGCGATAATCGTCGGTAAGTCGCACTCATTCAGTTGCAGAGACTAAGAGGTGGGTCCAGGAACGTAAAGGAAGAACCGGTTTCCTAAAAGAGTGCGACGCCGTTAACGAGGAGGGAACGCGGCAACGGAGGCAATAGAGGCCGTGGCGGGGGAAGAAGCCGGTTCCCCACGACTACACGTGCTAAGGGGCAAGTACAGGCTGCATGGACTCTCCTCACCGAGGGAGGGAGGGACTGGGAATGGGCATGGTAACAACGAAGGGACAAGCACAACAATAAGGATAACGAGTGTGACCAAACGTTTACACGGCAGGGTAAAAACGCCCGGAGTCATGACCCGGACGGGACTACCCCCAGAGAGTATAAAGAGTATTAATGTCCGAAATACTTGGGGAAGGAGGTATCCTTCTGACGATCAGAAGCCCCCTGCTGTGGTTGCTAAGCGGCGGAGTTTTTATGACCATGTGATGTAAAAACACAAGTTAACTTTCAGATAATGCTCACCGATTTGCTTTCATTATATAGTGAGTACTACAACAAACAAAAGATCATCCTACTGTATGGATGTGAAACGTGAACAATAAGCAGACACACGGAAAATCCCCTAATGGCAGTGGACATGTGGTTTCTGAGAAAAATGCAAAGAATTCCATGGACAGACAGAAAAACGATATAAAACTAACGACCAAGTCCTACAAGAAGCAAATTCTTTCTTCTTCTTCGTTCATCCCGAGAGTCTTTTTCGGACGTGATTGCGTTGTGCCTATTTACAGCAGAGCTGCGTTCTTCCGCAGTTAGGCTGACACATACGACTTCTATGTGTTTGTTTGACCTGGTTAAACTTCTGTGTGTTTCCAAGGACTTTCGACTCCCGCTGTTGTGGTGCCGTCCGTTTCCCAGCTGGTCACTTTAGAACGGCCAAAGGCATTACGGTCAACCCTCAAGGTAAGGCAGGGACAGACCATGGGCATTCTCCGTCATCCAAGGACGCTTCCGTAATTGCAGAGCCGACACACAGCGCTCTGGTACTGGGCTCACCCAAGGAATTGTCAAGTACTGTGCATGGCTGCTTCACTCTCTCACTTCGGTATATTGGGCATTTAGTTCATGACCTACAGCTCCGCCGCAAACCAGGAGAGGTCTGTCTGCAGACGACAATCACTCGGCGAGCTTTCCAGGAAATGGTTTAGCCAAGCAATATTTCCATTCGTACTTTAGATCGCTTTTTCGACGATTACTGTTGTGGTTTTATCCCTATCCAAACCGGCTCACATAGAATAGCCGTAGACATGCCGGTTGGCCCTCAAAGGAAGGCAGAGCCAGACCAAGAAGGCGTCGATAATTGCAGAGCCGACTCATAAGTAGTACGTCAGGAGATTTATCCATCGTTTTGGGGGAGTCAAGAAAGGGAGTTTAGCAAGTATTTCCTTATATAGCTCTATGTGACGTCATCCGACTCCCCTCAAAACCGACTCCCCATTGAGAATGTGGAGTCAAAGGGATATAACTCATTAAGAATCAATCGATTGGTTTTTGGCAATATTACATCCCTTTAATAATCGTAAAATCAGGCCAGTGGTATTCATGCGTCGAGGGGTGGGTAAGTGGAGACCCGTCCAACCCCCAGTTTAAGAGTCCTCGTCTAATCTGTCACGCTATATTGATTACGACGTACAGGCCGACACGACCTTGCCATAATTTGTCTAATGTAACAAGCTCAGAACGTTATACCAGTAGTGACGCAGGTGAAACCTGGCAGCATCTTACACCAGTTAAATCTTGTCGCAACCTGTCTTATGTTGCATGGTCAGACATGATTCAGGGCGAGATAGCAGTGTTTGATATCAGTGGTGATGCATCTCAATTTTGCAATGTCCTATGGTCTGACAGGTGTGTTCAGATGTTTTCCAGTGCATGATAAATAACCTTTGCATTAGTAACAATTCGGGTTATTTTATGAAACAATCTTTGGAATAAACCTTTTGTTAACTTAACATTGTCAATTGTAAGTGAAAATTCAGCGTGTTGTGTGCGTGATAGTTAAGACTTATCACTGGGAATAATCAGCGCACTACTACTGAGTGTCCTCTGGATTGTTTTCCGTAACAACCTTGTCAAGTTGTTGCTGACGTACCAGTAAATTGTTGACAGGGCATAACAATTTTATAAATACGCCATGCGCTGCTGTCATAATTTATTCTACTCTGACAATTCACTCAAGACTCAGTTGAGTTCAATGTTGTGATGTGCCAGATCGCTGCTATATTTCATGTGTATTTCTTCTTGTGAGATGTTTATTTATTCTTGTGAGTGGTTAATGTCTCTAAACAGTTTGCGTCTTTTTTCTCTCTAGATTCAACACTCTAGATGCAGTTGGCATCTTTTTATTGCTCAGGTTTCCATTTTGCTTCATCATGGCAAATCTTATTCTAATCTCTCAAGACATCATAAGTTATGATTATACAGCTTCGGCTGTTTAAGAATGTTCCCGTGTACATTGTAGTGTTTCCTTGTGACAAATAGTGAATAATACTACAGGTGCACTAATGTAATATTTATCAGCACTGCCTAGCTCTGTGCTCATAATCAGATAACTATACATTTTTAAAAAGTTTAATCAATTTTAGAATTTCAAAAAGTTTTTTAAAAGTTGTAAAAAGTCAGAAAGGTAAAATTAAAATAGCAAGTGTTAAAAGTTTTTAAAATTTAAGATTTAAAAAAAATAATTTAAAAATATAAAAAAGGTTTAAGAAGTCAGAAAGTAAAAGTTAAAGAAGTAACCAGTTTAAACAGTTTAAAACATTTAAGATTTTTAAAAAGTTTTAAGAATTTGTAAAAAATTGTAAGTTTTTAAAAGTCATAAATTTAAAATTAAAGTAGTAGCATTTTTAAATCTTTAAAACTTTAAGATTTAAAAAATAAATTTAATTTTAAAATTTCAAAAATTTTAAGGAGTTTATAAATGTCAGAAAGTGAAGGATATGGAAGTAACAAGTGCTAAATGTTTAAAAAAGAACTTAAGATTTGTAAATGTTTAACAAATATTTTTTTTAAAGTTAATAATTAAAACGTTTAATAAAGTCAGAAAGTTAAAGTTAAAGAAGCAACAAGTGTAAACGTTTTAAAAAATGTAAGATTTTAAAAAGTTATAAAAAATTATTAAAAAGTTAACAAGGTTTAAAAAGTCTGGAAATTAAAGTTAAGGAAGTAAATGTTAAAAGTTTAAAAAAAAAAAACTTCAGGTTTTAAAAAGTTTTTAAAACTTATTAAAAAGTTAACAAGTTTTAAAAAAGTCTGGAAATTAAAGTTAAGGAAGTAAATGTTAAAATTGTAAACAAAACAAAAAACTTCAGATTTTAAAAAGTTTAAAATATGAAGAAAAAAAAAACATTAAAAAAATTTAAGAAGTTTTAAAAAGTCAGACAGCAAAGGTTAAAGAAGTAACAAGTGTTGAAAGTTTAAAAAAAAAAAAGTTTAAACAATCTAAGAATTTTAAAAATTTTAAAAATTTTAACAAGTTAGAACGTTGAAGTTACAGAAGTAACAATAGTTTTATTTCTTCCGATAACTAAAGAGTCTTATTTGTTGTCTTAAAGCAAAAAGCTTAAAGCAAAACTTTTCTAACACAGGAAAGTTCAATACAACTGGTATTTTGTCACTCACTCTCGGCACAAGTGGGCGTTGTCACAGACATAAAGGTCTCTTGGTTCTCTTACTTTGTCATAGCACCACATCTTTGCCTCGTCTAAGCTTGTTTATGTGTTATATATGTCTTATGACACATCAGTGTTGTATCATGAACATGTATTCTTCAGATCACTAAAGTGTGTTATTTATACAGCTATTTTTTTTTTTTAACCTCTTTCTGTCAACTACAGTATTCTGATTCAGTTCTACAGATTGAAAACTTTGCTACCACTGTTAGAACAATCTTGTACTGTGATTAGATTATCGAGTTGTGTGTAACCAAGGACATCTGGATACAACTGGATCTGTGTCACAATTATCGGTACATGTGATATGTTTTTCCTAATTGTTCTGTGTTCACTATTTGTTTAATGTATTACACGAAACGTCTGTATATCACTAATTATACAATATCAATTGTCCTCTCTGCTGTCTGTATGCCTTCAAACTGTGATAAAGTCATTGTATGTATTATGCCAATGTGCGTATGCTGTCACTGGCTTAATCTTCCTTAATTTTATATCGCTTATACACACACACGCTCACACACACACTCATACGCGCGCACACACACACATTCCCTTCTTCTTCTTTATATATCTCACGGAAATGTTTTTGTTAATTTTAACAGACTGTCCTGCTGCATCAATGACCTTCATCTACCAGCAAGGAGAGAAATCAGGGCACCAAGTGGACAAGTTGTCATCATAAAGTGGGTCTGGGCATTACAGATAGGTTGGTTCTTCATTATATTGTCTCTCAAAATTAAAATGTAAACCAGCTTAATAATAATAATAATCACTCACTGACACCTTGTCGTCTTGACAGACAATAGATTGTTACATTGTGCGTTAAGATAAGGTATAATTACAACCCTCTGCAGAGAACGAACGAACGAACGAGAATCTTTATTTTCAAAGGGTTGAGAATTGGCCTCACATGCCTGTCTGACATTGTGCTCTTTTTCTCTATTTCCTCTCATACATTCTTTCATTCAACATCACTTATGAAGCAAATGTTTGACAACGAAAGAACAATAAGCATTAAAACACATGACAAATAATCAATAACAAATAACTCACTGAGGCCATGTTTAACATGGGCTTTATATAAATACCCAAGGAAGGTGTAACGGGCCATACATATGGGAATGTTTTTTTGGCTAGTTGTTGTTTGACATAATTTACCATTATTATTGTCTTTTTTGTTTTAGTTTATGGGGGAATGTAGTCTGTACTGAGGTAGTGTTCAAACTGGTTGCGAATGTATGTATAATGATTGGTGGTGTCTTTGATTTCTTTTGCGAAGATTGTTCCACAACTGAGCGGCAGAGTATTCTAAGCTTGTTTTATATAAGTCTATCCTAGGTTTAGGGACATGAAATTTATTTAGTCGTTCGATATGTTTTGCGTTATATTTAAACAATGGCCAAAGTAGCTAGGAGCATTTTGAAATAGGATTTTGTGAATTAGTTTAGCCTTATTAAAGAATAGGCATTAGTAGTATATTACGCCCTATTTGATTAGCATTTCTGGATTGACCTTGCTGAATTGACCCCAATCCAGCTCGGTCAGGCATCCGGGGCGGGTTGGGTAGGTATCTAGGTCATATGTAAGGGCGATAATTCTAAGAAAAGACATGTTTTCTAGGGCAGATAACTGAGTTTGTGTATAATACTTTAATTGTAAAAAATAAATAAATCAAATAACTATAAATTAACAACCAGGGGCGCGCGAGGCGGACGCAGAAACGGTCGCGGCGCATCGGTCACGTGGAGCGGTCGGGGTTGAATCCAGTAAAACAGTATCTTGTAGTAACCACTTGGCTAGTCACTGCTGAGTGACCCACGGCTGGTCACTGGCGAGTGCATGTGGTATGGCTAGGCGGCTTGAATCCTCGAGCCCTGCCGGGTGTCATTTGAAAATTGTAATAAAGAAAAATGTAGATATGGCAGGTATATGAGCTGTAGTGGATCGTAGTGGCTTATACACTATCATCATATAGATTGCACCTCTTCAAATGAAAACCTTAAAACAGTAAAGATAGCCGGTAGTAACGCATATTATGCACATTCATCTGTTGCGGCGGAGAATAGCTTTCATAACTGCACCTTTTATGCATTCTTCTGTTGTGATTGTAACTGACTCAGAAAGCATGCTGAGTAGAGTGAGGACAGGCAAGCTACGTGCAGAGTGGCTTGCTTAACTTCGGAAGTCACGGGCGAGAAGCATCGTCTGGATCATTTCTCCGGGGCATGCTGGTGTGCTGGGGAACGAACAGGCGGACAGATTGGCTGGCTCTGCAAAACTTGGTGGAGTATTGATGCATGAAAAAGCAGACGTGGTTGCAGCCTTGTGGGAGCACGTGTACACCTCGGAGGAGCAACAGGATCACCAGTCTGGCAAGAATGCGACAGTGAGGGGATCTGGCCAACAATCGACGCTCAGAGGCAAGAGAAGACAGACATATAATCAGAATGCTACTGGTACTATTAGTGTTGGAACTCATCGCTGGCTGCTGAGGATGGGGACGGAGCGCTTATGGGAATGCTCCGAATCCAGTGATGTCGGCTCCTAAATCAATCAATCAATCTTCTGTTGCTATGAAGATTGTCTAGGAGTAGAACACTTACCACACCTGTGCACTTACCAGATGTGATTCTTCAGATGTACCCGATCTCCTGACAATGCCATGAGAGAGAGAGAGAGAGAGAGAGAGAGAGAGAGAGAGAGAGAGAGAGAGAGAGAGAGAGAGAGAGAGAGAGAGAGAGAGAGAGAGAGACTTTGCAATGTCCTTTTTCTTGTGGTTTTGCTCATATGTTAAAGAGGAAAAATGAAATCAATGCTGCATGATTTTTCAGACCTTTGCACCTAAACCCAGCGTGATTCCCGTGGATGTAGGTTAAATATTATGTTCTGTGATTTGCAAATGTTGTCTGTGTAAAGAACATACTGCATTCGTTGACGAACCTGTTGCATAGATAATATGTGCAGAACAGGGAAGGTTTTCAACGCAAGTCTAGACCCCCTGTCACCTGATGACAGGAGCGGAAAGATTCTACATTCAGGCATGAATAGAAGTGTGAATATCTGTCTTGTGGTTTTCACACTTAATTTATATGGTCATTGTTCTTGACAAGGGATTTATATGTGTTTCCATTTTTTGGGGAAAATGTTCCATATTGTTTCATGGGAATGATCTATTGTTTTTCCATATTTGTGAATAACTCACAAAGGGATTTTGATTTATTGCTACTTTATAACAGTGGGAGAAAATGTTCAAATTTTAAACCCCAGTAAATAGAGGGCAAGTGAACTAGTGATGATGGAGAAGAAGTGGCACTTGTGAACTGAATATGATCTGAGAAAGGCAGCAAACCATTTAGCATTTTTCGACATGGGATAATGGATGTCTTCTTCTTCTTCTTCTTCGTTCATCCGGAGTTTTTTTTCCGGACGTGATTGCGTTGTGCCTGTTTACAGCAGAGATGCGTTCTTGCGCCGTTAGGCCGACACATTCGACTTCTGCGGGCATTTGTTGACCGGGTTAACCTTCCCGGGGATAATGGATGTTATTATTGTTTTATAATTATCATGTGATGTTCTCATCATCATTCATGCTTTAAATTAACACTGATGCCTCTGCCTCATCATTTACATCCCTGTCACTTCCTGTATGTCCTCATCTCTTCATCTAAGGTATAAATCTCATCTGATGTTCCTGAGACAACCAGAATCCTAACATCAATGATAACCAGATGATGATCAGTATGCATAAACCGGTTGTGCCCGTCAGTGGTCTGATTGGATTAAAACACCCATAGAAGAGAAAGGGATTACTGCTCTCTTGTCTGGGTGATACCACGCTTCTTTCTCCTCATCCTTCCTTCCTCCCCCTCCCTTTTTTTTCTTTCATACTCATTCTCACGATAACATTTAGTGTTTGCGAAATGTATATCGGGGAAATGTTTGTTTATATTGTCAGTAACGAGAGTGGTGTTCTTGTGGCCTGCTAGCATGCGTTTGGCTACCTTGACTAGTCTGTGATGTGGAAAAGAGTCTCTGTCTACCATTCTGAGTGAATTGACAGTCTTTCGTCATGTTCCATTAACCAGGTCCTTGCCTTGGAGAGATATTAATGTGGGGTAACCTTTTATTGCAATGACAGCCCTGCCTCACCCCATCCAGCTGGTCCCTACTCATTGTAATTCAATTATGAACACTTGTTTACCACCAGGAAATAATCTAATATTAACCCATCATCATAGGATTTCTACCATGATGTGATCTAAATATTAACATATTCTATATAACTCAAGGAGGTTATCTGTGATGAACCCAATGAACTTTTAACATCCAGTTGAATCCATCAGATAGTTATAATTTTTCAACACCTAGTGCCAGGATATGACTGGGACTATCTGTACTATAGACGAACACTTCTTAACTTCAGATAGCACAAAAGGAGAAACATTCTCTACACAATGCATGCTTGTTAATCAGTGGGATTATTTGATATATCTTGAATTTGATAATTCTTGCATTTCATGGTTCCACATATGCATGTTCGGTGTGGAAGCTCTTCAGCATCACTCCTCCATCCCAAGCATTTAGTTAATAAATTTTGAAGTTTAATGATTATCTTGATGTTCACTCAATTGTGGCGTTTGTTCAAATACATGTGTGCTATTACAAATGTAATTAGCACCTATTACATATCACAGGAGCAATGTGAGGCTGGGAGACCTCACATGGGCAAACTAGACATTTATATTTACATCCTTATCTGCAGAAAATTTCCAGGCTCCTAAAGCCTATCTGAGAGAACTCTACTTAATAAGTTATCAGTGTAGGACTTAACATTCTGTCTAGTTAGTCACTTGGAGGTTTCAGAGTCATTTCTGGTTCTCTTCAGAGGGGCGAAACTTTTAGTGTGGAAACTTGTCTATGTCCATAATTCCCATAGATCTTCAGAGTAGTATCTTTCTACACCATCTCACAATGGTGGAATCACACTATTAAAATCACTATATTCCCTTGTTGCGGGGGGTGTACATCTTGTTGATTTTCATTACATTCACCCTGACCACTTCATATTCTGTGGGTTCTTTGTTGGGATTCGAAGCCAGGGGATTTGATCACACTGGTTGCTCATCACAGAGATTTTATTAACCTAAGGGGAAGCTCTTGCATCGAGTGTTTTCTATTAGGATTTGAACCCACTAGATTTTACCCACATATAGGGATTTTCCCCTGGGTGAAGATTTTAGTTCGGATTTCAAGTAAATTTGGATCATATGTTGTTAAGGAATTACCTTTTGACATTTCCTAACCCTAAATCGTTCAGATTGGGATAGCAGTGCCCGGAGTTGGGACATATTTTACTGTCCATCAACACCCCAATTTTTGCTTGTGTTAAGTACTGCATACCTGAGTGGGTTGTTAAGTCTGCTAATGTTTATGTTTAAATGGTGTATATTCTTCTGTATATTTCTAGAATCCCAGAGGGCTGAGCTTACCTGAAATCAACGGAAAAATGCACATTCAATTTTTAGTAAGAAAATTTTAAAACATGGCAATGGCGGCTAAGCTGCATACCCAACTGATGGAATCAGGTAGGCAATGCGGTTTAGCAAGGTCGGAGTTGGCAAAATACATGTCCGGTGAATTTGACAGACATGAACAGCTACAGGCTGAAATAGTTGAGAAGGAATAAGACCATCAGCAGACTATTGAATTTGATGACAAAAAGCTACAGGCAGAGATGGCTCAGAGAGGGAAAGGTCGCCAGGCTGAGACGGAGAATAGGGAGAGAGAGAGAGAGTCAGCATGTGCTTGAGTTAAGGAGAATGGAAAATGAGCTGGAACACAGGAGACTGTAGGCTGGAGTTGTCCCACACCTTCCATATCTCAGCTTGGTCCAGCAACAGAGGTTCAGGCACAGACATCTTTTTATCACTCTGGTGCTACATCCTTTCCACTAGATCCATTTGATGAACACAAGGATTGCATATAATCATATCTAGGTAGATTCGATCAAATGTGTTTAAGCTGTGGACTGGAGAAGAACAGATGGGGTGTGAAGCTATCGCAAGGGTTGAGAGGGACTGCCTATGATGTGTTCGTCATCTTACCCTGGATGAACAGCAGAATTATGAAATCCTCAGGAAGGTGTTGCTTGCCCGGTTTGAAGTTGATGGTGATAGTTATAACTTGAAATCGGCTAAGAAAGAACCCAGAGATAATTTCACCCAATTTGTGGAGAGATTAAAGACATATTTATTCAAGTGTGGAAACTTGGGTAAATTTGATGAACTCTATGAAGGTCTTTGATAAATGATCAACACTGACTAGCTAAGGGAAAAGATTACCCCTGAAATGAAGGCTCTTCTTACACAACATGGGTGGACAGATTAGATGAAATCATTATCTTGGTGGAGAGATTGGAGAAATTTCAGAAAGAGGTAAGTGAAAAGAGTTGGACGAATAATGCCCCTCTTCAAGATAAATCTCATAAACCTTAAGATAATAATGACAATCACTCCAATAAGAAAAAATGCTAAGGTCAAGAATACCACTCAAAACTTTAGCTCAGACTGCCTTGAGAGAGGGAAAAGTATATTGTACAAAATGTAATGTAACAGGACACCACACAAAGTCATGTCAGAAGAAGCCCTCTCCTCATACAGTTGCATGTCTAGCTAACCGGAAGTGAAAGCTGAGCACTGATGGACAGTCCTGCAGGAAAGCCCATAAAGACACAAATTCTAGACTCCTGGTTGTTGAATGGATTAATTATCGAGTCAGAACTGAAACGTTAGCTAGTCAGAAGCAAAGAACTTGATGCTTTAATTTAATTGTTAATCAGTTATAATTGTATATATATATATATATTACGGATGCATACATCTTATATCCATTGTAAATTATCAGATTGTGAGAAGGATAAAAGGTCAAGACGAGGGATGAATGCTGTTGATACTAGCCAGAAACCAGTGCCATGGGCATCGAGGCGAATTGCTGAAGAACCAACTACACCTAATTCTAGAGAAACAAGGTATCAGAAGACCAACCATACCAAAATAGAATCAAGTCTTTCAGAGTGCTACACCAGACAGCACCAGTAACAGGCACAGAAAATCTATACCAGTAATTTAAAAATTAGTTACAATCATGAATAAAATTATATCATACATTTGATACAATGAACCATCAATCAGCCATCATCACACAGTATGATGGTACGAAAGGTTGTAACATTTTAAGGAATCCATCAATTTTCCATCACAACACAGTATCATAGTATGAAATGCTGTGAAATTTTAAGGACACCATCAATCATCCATCATCACACAGGATCGTAGTATGAACGGTTGTTAAAAGTTAAAGGAAATAAGATATAACACTGATGATCCTTGCCATCACATGCAAAAAAAAGTACAAACATTTCAATGAGTGAGATGAGTTAAGGCACAAGCAAAGGACATACAAAAGAAAGCCAGCTTGAGTAAAGAATGCATCAGCAGGACACAAACAATAGTATCAAAACAGAATGAAAGGGAGTTGAAAGAACGTGAGTATGTGTGAAAGGAAAGGAAGTTTAATGATTTGTAATAATAGTATAAGGGCAGAACAGTACAGGTGATCAAAGCGTTCGCGTGTAGTGATGAAAAATTCATCCTATACTGATGCAATTGATAAAACATGCAAATGTCTTTGTTAATTGTACTTTACAATTGGATGTTGATTATTGTATTTTCATGATATTATTTTAAAAGTAAGATATTTCATGGATTAAGAATGCATGTATTAAGGGAAAAGTGTACAATAGAGAGAACGAATGAACGAACAAACGAACAGACTTTATTTTCAAGGGGAACAAATTGGGCACGCAGGCCCGTCTTACATTTGGCCCTTCCAATCACTCATTTCTTTCATCAACAGTGCATAGGAAAAAACATTGTCACATGAATTTTTTAAACATAAACAATGCATATTACTATGTTATGTGACACATCCACCACCCACCCACACATCCCCCATTCACTCCAACTCCTCCACCCAACCACACACATAACCCACTCATGCCTCACAAACACATTCATCCCCAACCCACACATCCGCCACACCCCTACACACACTCCTACACTCTGTTTGACTGTGACAGGCCCTCTGGCACCAAGAGCTGTGTAATTCTAAGAATAAACATTCAGGCTATTGTTGTGTCCCCTCTTTCGTCACTTTGGTCATCTGCTGCATGTCAGATTTTCGACTATGGTGTCTTTCTCCTCAGTCTGGTTTTGGGTAGTCTTTGATCTTGTTTGTGGTGTGTTGTTGCCCTTTTGACAGTGGTCACTTCATTTGTGGCTTCTGGAAGCTTTCCTTCTTTTGGCTGTGATGGTGGCGCATTGATACAGCTAGTAGGCAGGTTCTCTCTCCCCCACCCCCTTATCTTCTTGGTAGCCTTGATTTCGGTAGCAGCTTCTTTGCTTCTCGTCTTGAACATCAGGTTTGGAATGTGCAATTATTCTCCCCCGTATCTGATGTTCTCCATATGGCTCAGCATGTAATCACAAATGATGATTACAATTTCTTCCATGGGAATGTCAGTGCAAATAGAGGCAAAATCCATCGACGCCACATGCATTAGTTTAAAATTGATAGTATCCAGTAGTTTGATTAGTCCAAATGACTTTTAATATTAAGGGGTTGAATGATTGTTGCACTGGTTTGGCTGTTTCTGCAAGCCATTTCCCCATCCTGTGTTGGACTGAGTTGAGCATAGATTAAATCGATCTCAGTGGTACCTCAGGATTGTGCAATTTTGGAAAGTCATAAAAATGGCGGGCTATTAGCCCTGTGGAACAATTAACTGTGCAGTCACCTCACTAATGAATTTACTATCTAAAAGTGATTGAATGTCTTTCCTCACTTTTGCATCAAATTCCCCAGGGTTGCAGGCTTTCGAATTTAAGTAAAATTTGGTTGGAGTCGATAAAATGTCTTCCATTTTGTTGGAAGCATCAAATACATGATTCCTAAGATGGATGTTGTGGATATCTTGGATTGCCAGAACAACTTAATAATGATTGCCTGGAAGAGGCTAATGAAAGTAGAACATTATATACAACGAAAGAAATAAAATAAAATAAACTTTATTTTAAAAGGGAGAGACAAAAGAGACAATAGCACACTTTAATATTGTAATGAGAAGATAAGTGTGGGTAAGCATTGTAATGACTAGAAAGATCAGTGGGAAAAGACATATTGGCAGACCAAGAGAGATGATGCTAACTGGACTTATGGTGATATTGAGAAATATTATCAGCAGAGTTGATCCTGAACAGGGACAAAGATATGAGGAGATAGATGAACACCTATGGTAGTTGGCAGGGCACATGAAGATGCTGCTATTTTGTACGTTTTTTTCAGTCTGCCAGAATGAGTAAAAGAAGCACCACATGCATCACACTTTAAAAGCTTTATCTCCTGTATGCATTCTCTTATGTTTCTTCAGAATGCCAGCTTCAGCAAAAGAAGCACCACAATCATCACACTTGTAAGGTTTTTCTCTTGTATGCATTCTCTTATGTGTCTTTAGACAGCCAGCTTGAGTGAAAGAAGCACCACAATCATCACACTTTTAAGGTTTCTCTCCTCTGTGTGTTCTCTTGTGAGTCTTCAGATTGCAAGCTACAGTAAAAGAAGCACCACAAACATCACACTTGTTAGGTTTCTCTTCTGTATGTGTTCTCAGGTGGTGCATAACACTGCCAGAGTGAGTAAAAGAAGCATCACAAACATCACACTTGTAAGGTTTATCTCCTGTATGCATTCTCTTGTGAGTCTTCAGATTGCCAGCTTGAGTAAAAGAAGCACCACAGTCATCACACTTGTAAGGTTTCTCTCCTGTATGTGTTCTCTTATGTTCCATCAGACTGCCAGCCTGAGTAAAAGAAGCATCACAATCATCACACTTGTATGGTTTATCTCCTGTATGTGTTCTCTTGTGAGTCTTCAGATTGCCAGCTAGAGTAAAAGAAGCATCACAAACATCACACTTGTAAGGTTTCTCTCCTGTATGCATTCTCTTGTGAGTCTTCAGATTGCCAGCTTGAGTAAAAGAAGCACCACAAACTTCACACTTGTAAGGTTTCTCTCCTGTATGTGTTCTCTTATGTCTCTTCAGATGACCAGCTGTAGTAAATGAAACACCACAACCATCACATTTGTAAGGTTTATCTCCTGTATGTGTTCTCTTATGTGTCTTCAGATTGCTAGCTCGAGTAAAAGAAGCACCACAATCATCACACTTGTAGGGTTTATCTCCTGTATGTGTTCTATTATGTGTCTTCAGACTGCCAGCTTGAGTAAAAGAAGCACCACAAACTTCACACTTGTAAGGTTTCTCTCCTGTATGTGTTTTCTTATGTTTCTTCAGACTGCCAGCTAGAGTAAAAGAAGCACCACAAACATTACACTTGTATGGTTTCTCTCCTGTGTGTGTTCTCTTGTGGTATTTCAAACTGATAGCGCAAGTAAAAGAAATACCACAAACATCACACTTGTAGGGTTTATCTCCTGTATGTGAACTCATGTGGTTCTTCAAACTGAGAAAATTAGTAAAAGAAGCACCACAATCATCACACTTGTAAGGTTTCTCTCCTGTATGTGTTCTCTTATGTGTCTTCAGACTGCCAGCTTGAGTAAAAGAAGCACCACAAACTTCACACTTGTAAGGTTTATCTCCTGTATGTGTTCTCTTATGTGTCTTCAGATTGCCAGCTAGAGTAAAAGAAGTTCCACAAACATTACACTTGTATGGTTTCTCTCCTATGTGTGTTCTCTTGTGGTATTTCAAACTGATAGCGCGAGTAAAAGAAACACCACAAACACCACACTTGTAAGGTTTCTCTCCTGTATGCATTCTCTTATGTTTCCTCAGACTGCCAGATACAGTAAAAGAAATACCACAAACATCACACTTGTAAGGTTTCTCTCCTGTATGTGTTCTTTTATGATTCTTCAGACTGCCAGATTCAGTAAAAGAAACACCACAAACATCACACTTGTAAGGTTTCTCTCCTGTATGCATTCTCTTGTGAGTCTTCAGATTGCCAGCTTGAGTAAAAGAAGCACCACAAACATCACACTTGTAAGGTTTTTCTCCTGTATGCATTCTCTTGTGAGTCTTCAGATTGCCAGCTTGAGTAAAAGAAGCACCACAATCATCACACTTGTAAGGTTTATCTCCTGTATGTGAACTCATGTGGTACTTCAAACTGAGAAAATTATTAAAAGAAGCACCACAATCATCACACTTGTAAGGTTTATCTCCTGTATGTGTTCTCTTATGCGTCTTCAGACTGCCAGCTAGAGTAAAAGAAGCACCACAAACATTACACTTGTATGGTTTCTCTCCTGTGTGTGTTCTCTTGTGGTATTTCAAACTGATAGCACGAGTAAAAGAAACACCACAAACACCACACTTGTAAGGTTTCTCTCCTGTATGTGTTCTCTTATGTCTCTTCAGATTGCGAGCTACAGTAAAAGAAGCACCACAAACATCACACTTGTAGGGTTTATCTCCTGTATGTGAAATCATGTGGTACTTCAAACTGAGAAAATTATTAAAAGAAGCACCACAATCATCACACTTGTAAGGTTTATCTCCTGTATGTGTTCTCTTGTGATTCATATTCTGTTGGCACTCTAGATGGTTATCTTGAAACAAAAGACCACCTCCTTCATTACATTTGTTTGGCATCCCTTCAGTATGTGTTCTCTTATATCTGTCTACACAAACTTTTGGACTAGAAACATCAGACATGTCTCCTGTGTGAGTTCTTTGAGAGATATGACTAACATAATCAAAAATGTCATCAAGAGACTTTGCAAAGATCTGTGCATGTTTTTCTTGTGTTTCCTTATTTTGCTGCTGACAATTCTCATTAGGTAGAGATAGTTTATTGTTTGTATCAATTAAAGACATATTTTCTGACATCTGACAACAAGTGTCAAGTTTTACTGATGCCTTACAACTGTTCTCAACCATTCTTGATTCTGAGTTGCTGTCCCCTGTCATTTCTTGAATGCTGCTATCCCCAGCTATGTCTAACATTTTACTGAAGCTGTCACTCCTGTCCTCACACAGAACATCTGATAGTTCTTGTTTCACAACCTTCATGTCTATGCTGTCATATGTCCACTTTTGAGTATGCTCTTGAATGGAGTGGTAAGGACTCCGTGGAGACCAAGAGGATATATCTGAAACACACCAAAGTAAATAAGTAATAGCCTCATGAACATGCCAGGTATTGACTATCAACAGATGTACAATCAAGCAGGCACACATTTCAGCTACAGACAATCAATGTCAAGTGAATGAAAGATGGAGAAGAAGAATGATTAATGTGCTCATGTATGATCTACGCTGATATATGATATAATCTGATGTATGATGTAAGTTCGTGATGATAAAAGCTGATGTATGATCTCTGTCAGAATCTCTATCTCCAACCGAGATGCAGGAACATCATTACGCCCGCCAGGCGAATAGTCTCCAGCCGGGATGCAGTAACATCGTTACGGCTGCCAGGCGAGTACCAGTTACCTGCCCACAGGTTGCGGGCTGACGCGAGCGTCAGCGGTCAGGCAAGGACAAAGCAGGACGCACGCAGTCCTCGTCAAGCCAGTCCACAGGGCAGACTGCTTGGGAACTCGGACAGGACAAGACGTGTGGGTTGAGAAAGGCTTCTGTGTAGTTTCTGTGCCCGAAAGTCGAGTGCTTGTATATCTTGTGAGATAGACTGTGATGCTGTGGGTTTTGTCTGTAAGTGTACTGATGTATTGTATATGTATAGTAATGATCATCACATGCTAAACTAGATTGTCTTGCATGTGAATTGTTAATAAATCCATTGAACTTCGTGTCATTGTGTGTCAAGTCCAATCACTTTGTACTTGTACTTGTCTCACATATGTTAGGTCCAACGAGCCAGGTTTAAGACCCTGACATGTGTGAACGTGGGGGCTCGTCCTCATTGAACATACTAACGTAAATTACATGCATTTGATTGTTTAAACGTGTAAAACATCTGTGATTGTAAAACTTGTCGCCATTTTGAACTTGTTGTAGTTTGACCTTGTCGCCATCTTGTGAACATGATGTCTATGTCCTTACTAAATGTCATCTTGATGTAAGTGATGTGTCATCATTGTTATAGATTGTTCGAAGATATCTAGATTGTATTTGTGAAGTTAGTTGTGGAAAGCAGAAAGTTTAGGAAAGAAAGTGACTTGTGATTTGAAAAAAAAAAATTGTTGACCGACGACACTACGACCTACAATTACACTCAACGCCATACAAACCTAATCAAAACTTAGTGACAAGCATACACCTCACACAAAGGGAGATTCTAATTTATTCCCTCCCAAAAAGAAAGCAGGTTTTCTGTGCCATCTGAAACCCTTGCCCGTAGAGGTCAGTTTGTCACTGAAGTAGCGACCCTACAGTTCCTAGCCCTGGTTTGAACCATTCTTCACCGCATCCATTACACTTGAGTATATTTTTTCTATATACTTTCGGATGCAAATTTGGGCATAAATTGTAAGTCAACAATATTGTAAAATTGTTCACGTTACTAACACCTTGTAACAAATTGTGTGTCTGATAACTTATTTTCATTTAAACATTCCATCATGTCTTCATTAAATGACTTCATCGATATGGGTTTAAAGCTAAAGTTAACTGGTGACGAGTTAACAAAATGGAGTGAAACAAAATATGCTGAACACCTCCTAGTACAAGAAAAAGCTAATGAACGTGATGAAAGAGCGGCCAAGCAGGCAGAAGCAGAAAGAGCTGCCAAGCAGGCAGAGGCAGAAACAGTATTAAAGCAGGCAGAGGCGAAAACGAAACAAGCTGAGGCAGAAACAGCATTAAAACAGGCTGAGCTAGAATTAGCTGCAAAAACGAAACAAGCAGAGCTAGATTCTGAATTGAAGAAGGCAGAAATAGCAGCTCAAAGCAGACGCGAAGAGCTTGAATTATAACTCAAAATTAAACAGCTTGACGCCGAGACTGCCATAAACAAAGAGTCTAAGAAATCTGAAAGACTGGAAAAAGAGAACCAGTACAAAAAGTATCAAGGTATTGTGAGAAATTATACCTGAGGTGACTGCATTGCAGCGTTCACCCAAAATTTTGAGACCTTAATGGACCATTATCAAGTTCCAGTTTCTGAATGGAACATTATTTATATGAGGAGTTTGTCAGGGGAACCTCTGAAAGTCATAGAGACTATCCCCAAAGACCTCAGGAAAGATTACCACTATCTAAAATTGAAAATTATGGCTCATTTTATGCTAGATGAGGCAGGATACATAGAACAGTTCAGCAAACTGAGTCCTAAATCTACTCAGACGTTCTCTGACTATGTCTCTGTAGTCCGAGATGTATTTGCAAAATGGAGTTCAGCAGCCAAAGTAAATAAGAACTATGATAAGTTAGAAGATCTCATTATCAGGGATAAAATCATCACATCCCTTCCACCAGCATTTTCAAAATTTTTGCTAGAGAATGAATGTACGAGTGTAGAAGAGATTGAGAAACGTGGGTCGGCTTACTATTCAGCCAATAAACATTGTTTTGCTAGTGAAGCTATTGATACAAACTTCGTAGCATCTGCAAACTATGACAAACCTCGATCAGAAACCTATAATAGGCAAAGAACTTATAAGCCTACTTCTGAGAAATACAATCATTGTAGATTTTGTAACACGTCACACCACCAAGGTGAAATGTGCGATAAGAACCCAGCATATCTTACATACCTACAAAACTACATAAATAAACAGGATAAGGAACGTAAATCCTTTAAAAAGGTACGAAAATGCTTCCTCTGTAAAGCGTACGGTCACTGGCGTAATGATTGTAAAGGAAGGCAAATGACCAAGAAAGCAAATGCCGCCTTATTTAATAGTTCATCATCACATGAAGAACATTCAGAAAAACTCCCTGTGAACTCAGCACAGGCTTTTGACATGTTTAATTCACATAAATGTACTGTTTGTAATACCTTTTATGAAGATGGCATTTTAACATGCGGCCACTCCATTCCTATTGCCAATGAAGAAGCCAATTTGGTAATAGACTCCAAAGGCAGAATAAACATCCATCAGGGATATGTGAATGGCAAGCCTGCTACAGTACTTCGTGACACCAGAAGCTCTCTTATAGGGCTAAAGAGACAGTTCATAATGCCTACAGACTATACAGTCAGGCAAGTAACATGCAGAACATTCTCTGTGTCAAGGTCTCACATCCGAGGTTGCGACGCGTTGTCTGTACCAACGCCAGACAACATAACAACACGCAACCCTGAGTAATGTTAAACACGGCAGGGAGAACGCGGCGTCGTTACTGACGCCCGGATAGGTAGCCACGCACAGCAATTGAGTTCACCCCGTGAACCGTGCAGGGGACACCAGCTGACGTGTGCGTGTAAGCGTGTAGGACGCCAGAACTGGCAGACGGGCTTAGATCGTTGAACGGACAGGTCGCAAGGGAATGCGAGTTGAGTTTGAATCTGCCTTGAGAGCTAGCCTGTATGACAGTGGGAGACTGGTTCGAACGCTTGTATAGTTTGACTGTAAGTGAGATGTTTATTGCTTGCATGTATTATTATGTATTGTAGTGATATTGTTCATGCTATAATGATTGTTATGGATTGTCAGTGCGCGATGTTTGTGCGATGATAAATGCGGCGCGTCAATAAAACGTGTGAATAATACTTTCGGATATTCACTTCGTGTGATTTGATAGTTTGATATTACTTCACATTTGCCAGAAAACGAGCTACTTGTCTTGTGTTATGCAAGACTCTGACAAGTGCGAATGTGGAGGCTTTCGTCCGGGTTTTGAATCAAATGCGAACGTATACATTTGTTTTGTCCGAGTTTGAAGCGAATGTGAACATGCCGATAGAAGTGCGCAAGTCATAGATTAAGGTAAAGTAACGAATTAATAGAATTGATTTAATTAAATTATAAGTGTGAAGATATTATTTGAAGCCAACCGAGGCGTCTTCAGACTTAGCACTAAATTCAACAAATTTTGTACCTAAAATCCAAAATGGCGGCCGTGCCCTTGAATGTCATTGAGTAGAGGTAGTGTGAGCGTGAAAGTTGTTGAAAGTGGTAACGACTAACAATAATACTTGACAGCATACAAACCTTTACAGACTTCAGTGACATTACACACACCATACATTTACAAACGTTCTAATTTCGTTTAGTTTAAAAAGTACAGGGTTTTTGTGACAACTTTACCTGAGTCTGGTGAACTTCAAAAATTTTTTGTGCGTCAACCCGAAAGACGTTCCAGTGTGATTTCGAGCACCACTGAACAGCACAGTACCCAAGGATTACTTGAGTATAAATTTTTTTTTCAGCTTTCTTTATACTTTCGTTACTTTAGACATTAACTATGCTATAAATATTTGTAACTTACTAACATCATAAGTAATTTTGTTTATATTTATTCCATCATACCTATTGTTCATCATGTCTTCTTTAAACGATTTCATTGAAATGGGTTTAAAAATGAATATGTCTGGTGAGGGATTGAGAGCATGGAGTGAAAGTAAATATGCAGAATATTGTTTGAAACAAGAGCAAATTAGTGAGAGGGATGGGAGAGCAGCCGAAAGGGCTCTGAAAGGTAAAGAAGCAGAATCAGAAGCTGCTCTAAAGCTTCAACAAGCACAATCAGAAGCTGCAGTGAGGCAAGCTGAGATCTTAGCCCAAAGTAAGAGAGAAGAGCAAGAAACACAACTAAAAATTGAACAGCTAAAAGCTGAATGTTCTAAAGAGAAAATGAATAGAGAAACAGACAAAGATCAACCTCATAAGAAGTATCAAGGTCTGATCAAAAGTTACAACACAGGTGATTGCATAGCAGCATTCACCCAAAATTTTGAATTTGTTATGGATCATTACAAAATCCCAAAACCTGAATGGGGGATAGTATATGTAAGAAGTCTTTCTGGGGAACCTCTTAAAGTCATAGAGTCGATCCCAAATGACCTGAAAGAAGATTATCTTTACATAAAAGCAAAAATTATGTCACATTTTTTGCTAGATGAATCAGGTTATAGAGAACAGTTTAGGAAGTTGTCTCCTAAGCCAACACACACGTTCTCTGATTACACCTCAGAAATTCAAAATATTGTTTCTAAATGGCTGTCAGCAGCTAAAGTAAATGGAAGTTATGACAAATTGGTTGACCTTATGTTGAGAGATAAGATTATTGCATCTCTCCCAGCCCCCTTTTCTAAATTTTTGTTGGAATGTCAGTGTGAAAGTGTTCAACAGATTAAAAGTCGTGGCTCTGGTTATTTTGCAGCCAATAAACATTGTTTCTCTAGTAGTCTGACCAGCACAGACTTTGTAGCAGCAGCTACATATGGCAAATATCAGGCAGGGTCAAATAGCAAACAAAGACCTTATAGGCAAACTGCAGAGAAATTATATCAGTGTAAATATTGCAACTATGCACACAATGAGCATGATATGTGCGACCAACATCCTGGGTACTCTGCTTACTTGCATAATTACATTTCTAAGCAAGAGAAAGAGAGGAAGAACTACAAAAAACTTACAAAATGTTACCTTTGTAAGGCTTTTGGTCACTGGCGTAAAGATTGTAAAGCCAAGTCAATGACCAAAAGGGCTAATGCAGCCATGTTTGACATTTCTTCGTCAGAAGATGAAAGTGTACAAGATCACCCAGAAAACTCGGCACACTCCATTCAAGTATTCCATCAGGAAAAATGTACCATTTGTGATCAATTTCATGAGGATGGCGTGTTAACATGCGGCCATTCTATACCTATTACCAGTGAGGAGGCCAATTCTGTAGTAAACTCCAAAGGTAAACTGAACATCCACCAGGGGTATGTTAATGGTAAACCTGCCACAGTTTTACGTGATAGCGGAAGTACTCTCATTGGTGTAAAGAGAGATTATATTCTACCATCACAATATAGTGGTAAATATGTCACATGCAGGACATTCTCAGGGAACATAGAGAAATATCCACTTGCATGGGCATATATAACGACACCATTCCTTACAGGAAAGGTGAAATGCGCAGCATTAACCAATCCTTGCTGTGATATTATCATTGGAAACCTTCCTGAAGTGAATGACATACCACATTACATCAATACATCATCTGTCAGTTGTAATATTGATACTACCACTTCACCTTCATCACCAATCACCATTCATGATGTATTACCACCTGTAAATGAATGTACAAATACCAACCTGGCTATGCCAGAACATACATGTAATTGTGTGAATGTAACATCAATGTGTGATGAGAATGATCGTTGCGATATTACAAATGCAGTAAGCAGATCTACTGCCCAAATGCAAGATCGAATCGATCAAACAGAGGCTTTACAACGAGTAAGTCCTGTTGTAACAACTAGGGAGACGTTTATAACATCTCAGAAAGCCGATCGATCTCTGCAAAAGTATTTTAAACTTATAGGCCAAAAGCCAAGAGTAGCAAAGAATGCTCAATGGTACTTTGCTCTCAAGAACGGAATTCTAACACGGTATTACACCAAAGGTTCTAGCACTACAGAACAAACGGTGCTACCTGCAGAAAACCGCAATCAAGCATTAAAGCTAGCACATGACATACCCTTCACAGGGCATATAGCTGATGCTAAAACAAGAGCAAGATTACTTACTCAATTCTATTGGCCTAAGTTTCGCAGTGATACCAAACGGTATTGCAGAAGTTGTGACATCTGCCATAAGCTTGTGAAACAGAAGAAACACTCGCAAGCTGAACTGCAATTAACAGAGTCAACAAGCAGACCTTTCAAAAATATCTCTGTCGACAGAATTGATCCTCTTGACCACATAATATCAAGAGGTACTAAATTTCGCCAGAAGCGAGTCCTTCTAAAACCATAACTTCCAAAGACATCAGGGAAGTCTGTTCCCATATTAGAACTAAGTTAGGGAGCCATAATACCAATTTCACTCACTCCTCATTAGTAATGTACCAATCTATGTTGACCTAAAGTGCAACTTTGTCTATACCCATTTCACCATATGAACATGTAACATCATTGCGTGATAGAATTATGAAATCATGTATATTAGCCAAAGAAGCTCTCCAAAAATCAGGAGCTATTTACCGACAATATGCTAACAGAGGAAATAGAACTATTACACTGACGTCAGGACAGGGCGTTCTTCTTCTTTTGCCAAGTGATAGACATCTCCTAACTGACTCATGGCAAGGACCGTTCAAAGTGCTACGACAAATTTCGACGGTAGATTACGAGATTGCAGTTAGGGACAAACATAAAATTTTCCATATTAACATGCTCAAACCTTATCACCACAGGCAAGACGAACAAGTAGAGACTGCAGCAAGCACCTCCATAGTGGACCAGACGGACGACAACGACACTGACCAGATACCGACACCAGTTCTTGACACAACGACCAACTTACAAGACATTAAGGTAAATCCTAACTGACAGTTGCAGACAACTGATACAAGACTACAGGACGATCTTTTCGGACAGCCCAGGACAGACAGATTTAGTGCAACACCAAATCATCTTAACATCTGACGTTCCTATTAAGTGTAGACCATATTCCATCCCTATACACTATAAAGAAAAACTTCATCAAGAAATCATTGATTTAGAAACAAATCATATCATTCGACGTTCACAATCTCATTTCTGTTCACCAATAGTTTTGGTACGCAAAAAGGACAACACTATTAGACATCATGGACTGACTGTAAAACCTTCCAAAGTGGATATAGCCTTTCAGGAAATTTCATTTTTGGGCTATAAGATCTCAAATGGCTTTATATCAACTGACGATAACATCATGTCCAGAATTTTGAAATTGTCGCTTCCGACAACTAAGAAACAGTTGCGAAGTGTCTTAGGGCTTTAAAACTATTACAGACAGTTTATTCCTCATTTTGCTGAATTGACCAAATGTTTCACTGATCTACTAACAAATAAACACCCCAATGTGATTGTAAACAGTGAATGTTTAAGGCCAGCATTTACGAAAATTCTTTCTTATTTTTCTAAATCACCTATTTTGAAATTGCCAAATTTGAATATTACTTTTAGATTAAGATGTGATGCGAGCTCCGTAGCCATTGGAGGTGTGCTTCTCCAAGAACACGACCAAATCTTGTACCCAGTATACTACGTCTCTCGAAAACTGAACACCAGCGAACGAAATTACAGTACACCGGAACTCGAGGCTCTTGTCATGGTATTTTCGGTACGTAAACTTTCTAGATTTTTGTTAGGCAAACATTTCATTATTGAAACAGATAATACTCCGCTGACAATTGTTACCAGAGGAACGCCTAGTAACAGCAGGGTGGCAAGATGGTTCCTTCTTCTGCAGGACTATAGCTATGAGATTAACCATATAAAGGGTTCACAAAACTGTCTTGCAGACCTTTTGTCGAGATGTCCGTACAACGAACCTAATACCCAGTCGACACCAGAGCACAGTGCAGAGGGTGTATAAAACTGCAACGTAGATAGTGCTCAGTACCACAGCCAATTGTGACAATGTGTCAGTAACGCTGTGTACACCATTGTGATGGGGAAGATTGTATCTCCCAATGGATATAACTTATGTACATATTGTGATTCTTATTATTATCATGCGAATGAATGCGTGTATACTATAATTGTGTAAACCTGTATGACGACAACAGAGACGAACAGTATGATGTTCAAAATAATAATGAAGAACCAGCAATTTTGAAGATGGAGGTTCAGAATGCTCTTAACCATATGAAATCTGGCAAGACCCCCGGTTCAGACAGCGTCACAACAGAAATGATTAATGCTTTAGAAGAATATGGAATAGATCAAGTTACCAGTCTGCTTAATACAATATATGATACTGGAAATATACCTCAGGAGTTATGTAATTCTGTATTTATTGCAATCCCAAAGAAATCAGGAGCCTTGGAATGTGATCAACATCGAACAATTAGTATAATGAGTCACATCACGAAGATTTTGCTAAGAATTATCATGCAAAGAGTTAGGAGGAAAATACAACCTGAAATAGGAGAAGAACAATGTGGGTTTGTGGAAGGCAAGGGTACAGTAAATGCTGTGTATATACTGAGAAACATAATCGAACGTTCTATAGAAGTAAACAAAGATCTACACCTTTGCTTTATTGACTACACAAAGGCTTTTGATAAAGTGAGACATGTCAACATGATAAGGATGCTTGAAGATCTACAAATTGATGGAAAAGATCTTAGACTTGTAAAAAACATATATTGGAAACAACAAGCTGCCATAAGAGTTGATAATGAAGTAATCCAATATCAGCCTATTAAAAGGGGTGTGAGACAGGGATGTGTAATGTCTCCAGATCTGTTTTCCCTGTACAGTGAAAGTATTTTCAGAAATATTGAAGATATGGAAGGAATCAACATTGGGGGACGATGCATCAATAACATTAGATATGCAGATGATACAGTCTTGATTGCAGACAATGAACAGGACCTGCAAAATTTAGTAGATGCGATTGTGACACACAGTGAACAACTAGGGTTAGAATTAAATTGTAAAAAGACACAGATTATGGTCATCACTAGGAAGGACGAAATACCACAATGTAATATACAAGTAAATGGGAATATTCTTCAACAAGTGAGCAGGTACAATTATCTCGGAACAGTAATAACATCTGATGGGAGATGCCTTGAAGAGATAAGAACAAGAATCGCCATGGCAAAAGTAGCCTTTAGCAAGATGAAAAACATATTGACTAATAAAAAGATGTCAATTGAAACGAGAAAGAGAGTGGTGAGATGCTACATTGAGCCTGTACTTTTGTATGGATGTGAAGCGTGGACAATGAGCAGTCAGGCTGAAAAACATCTGATGGCTGTAGAGATGTGGTTTCTGAGGAAAATGCAAAGAATACCATGGACAGCCAGAAAGACCAATGAACAAGTCCTTCAAGAAACAAATGAAGATCGTAAATTGATTAGAGAAATTAGACGTAGACAGTCAACATTTTTTGGACATGTTATGAGAAGAAATGGATTGGAGAATTTGGTGACAACTGGTAAGATCGAGGGGAACAGACCAAGGGGAAGACCTAGAAGCAAGTACATGGATGGCTTGGCCTTGTGGCATAGTCGAGACAGAAACACGGAGCTGATCCACGACTCTGGTGATCGGGTGAGATGGCAGAACATGACCGCCCACGCTTACCGGCATGGCACATGATGGATGGATGGATAATTGTGAGATATGTGAAAGAATGGAATCAGTATTATGTAAACTAATGTGTTGTATGACTGTGAGATATGAGAAAGAATGTAATTATTATTGTAAATAAATATTATAACAACCAGACACTACAGAGAAGTGTCATGGGACAACGCTACAGGATCCAGGAAGTTACCAAGCCACTAAAACGTGAGGGAATCCTAAAGTATCCAGACCGAAGTGCCCAAGACGTTTTTAACAAGGTACGAAAGATGACTGCGACAGTACAATCCGAGCAGAAGACGGAAGAGATGATCCAACAGCTGATAGTAACAACTACTACTCCGTTTATAGAAGATCCATCCAGAACGGACCAGCTTTGTTTGAATGACATCACAACACATGTAATAGTACAGCTGTATACTTCCGAGTTTTTGCATATTATTAAAAGTATATAAATGTATGACAATTGTATTAAAATGTGATTTAAAATATTCCCATATACGGAACTGTATATGTTGATTTGTATAGGATGTAATCTCAGCATCATAACTTGATTGCTTCTTTACAAACGTGACTTTTTGTGCACATTTGTCAATAAGGATCAAATTATGACACTAAGAAATGAGTTTGCAATTGTAATTTATGTCTTGTAAACGACGATAAATTATTGTTCCTAAATTTTCTGTATAATAACCAGGGGACATTATTCTAAATTGTTGGTGATATGTAAATATGTATTGTAACCATTAACATGTGTGCTTGATAAATAACATGTCAATGTAACATCGTTTAGATATGAACAGTATATTGCCAAAACTGTTGACCTTCATTAGAAACTCTAAATAGAGGTCTGATGGAGGAGTCATCTCAGAGGGAGATGCTCACGGCTTGACCTGATTATTTTAGTATTTTTGTTCTTGGTTGTGAGGTAGGGGCCAGTTTAGCCGATACCTACCAAACTAGCTGGGTCACAGCGAGGTAATGCCCATTAAATAGATTGTACTTGACTGTTGTACGTCACAGTGCAACATAAGTGGTGTATACATATTGTTGACTATTCACCTGTATATATTTATTATAATTGTTAATGTATAATGTTCGACTTTGACATGTTTAATAACACCTAGATATATATTGTACATGAAAGGAAATCCTTTCATGAAAAAGGTGTGTGGAGAGTGTCAAGGTCTCACATCCGAGGTTGCGACGCGTTGTCTGTACCAACGCCAGACAACATAACAACACGCAACCCTGAGTAATGTTAAACACGGCAGGGAGAACGCGGTGTCGTTACCGACGCCCGGATAGGTAGCCACGCACAGCAATTGAGTTCACCCCGTGAACCGTGCAGGGGACACCAGCTGACGTGTGCGTGTAAGCGTGTAGGACGCCAGAACTGGCAGACGGGCTTAGATCGTTGAACGGACAGGTCGCAAGGGAATGCGAGTTGAGTTTGAATCTGCCTTGAGAGCTAGCCTGTATGACAGTGGGAGACTGGTTCGAACGCTTGTATAGTTTGACTGTAAGTGAGATGTTTATTGCTTGCATGTATTATTATGTATTGTAGTGATATTGTTCATGCTATAATGATTGTTATGGATTGTCAGTGCGCGATGTTTGTGCGATGATAAATGCGGCGCGTCAATAAAACGTGTGAATAATACTTTCGGATATTCACTTCGTGTGATTTGATAGTTTGATATTACTTCACACTTGCCAGAAAACGAGCTACTTGTCTTGTGTTATGCAAGACTCTGACACTCTGGAAATATTGAAAAGTACCCATTAGCATGGGCATATATTCAAACACCTTTCCTCACTGGGAAAGTAAAATGCGCTGCATTAACTAACCCTGTGTGTGATATTATCATTGGTAATTTACCAGAGGTAAATGATATGCCTCATGATATTACATCTGTTTGTATTGATGATAACACAACATCATCACCATCACATGTCATCATTGAAAGTATAGTATCACCAGATGAATGTATGGTAGCTAATGGAGCACTAACACTTCATGAATCCATTGACCAAAATGTTTCATCACCATCTGATATCATTGAATGTGTGAACGCAGTAACTAGATCTACTGCTATAGTGCAAGATGAAATTAATCAAACTGAGGCTATAGAAATGCTTAGCCCAGTCATACTACCTCCTAAAACCATGAAGGAGAATGTTGTAGCAGCCCAAAAGGCTGATCCTTCATTATCTAAATATTTTAATCTGATCGGCCAAAAACCAAAGGTAACCAAAAATGCGAAGATGGCATTTTGCTCTAAAGAATGGCATCCTCACCAGATATTATATCAAAGGTGACAGCACCACAGAGCAAACTATGTTGCCAATTGTATACCGTAAGCAAGCCTTACATCTTGCCCATGATATACCTCTTGCAGGGCATATGGCATACTCTAAGACCAGATCAAGATTATTAACACAGTTTTATTGGCCAAGATTCTGCAATGACATTAAGAAATATTGTAGAAGTTGTGATATCTGCCAAAAACTAGTGAAAAAAGGTAAAAACCCACAGGCCAAATTACAAATTACAGACTTAGCCAGTCGACCTTTTGAGAAGATATCTGTCGACATAGTGGGCCCTCTGAATCAAGTAACATCCAGAGGGAATAGGTTCATCATTACCGTCATTGATCTATGTAGCCGCTGGCGGGAAGCGATTCCGTTAAAGAACATAACTGCCAATGATATTATGGAAGTTTTCTTCCATATATTTTCACGAATAGGATTTCCAGACACTATCATATCAGATAGGGGAAGTCAATTTATTGCTGCATCTACTCAAGCTTTCACCAAAATGTTAGGGGTGAAACAATGTTTCAATTCTCCATACCATCCTCACTCAACGGGAATCATCGAAAAGTTTAACGGTGATTTGAAGCATATGCTTGCTAAAGTCACGCAAGAACATCCCAAAAACTGGGACGTATATTTGCCCGCTATACTTTTTGCTTATCGCGAGGTCCCACATTCTAGTACTGGATTCTCTCCTTTTGAACTTATCTATGGTGTCAAACCACGTGGCCCATTGAGTATCTACCATGCAATGTTAACTGAAGCCACCCCTGTACTTAAACCCATATCATCATACGTGTATGTTACATCATTGCGCGAAAGAATCATCACATCTTGTACTATTGCAAAAGAAGCACTAAAACTATCTGGTGCTACATATAGACAATATGCAGACAAAGGTAACAGGACAATAACTTTGACACCTGGACAGGACGTACTTCTTCTCTTACCTAGTGACCAACACTTATTGACTGACTCGTGCCAGGGACCATTTAAAGTTATAAGACAGATTTCGAATGTGGACTATGAGATTCAAATAAAAGACAAACATAAAATATTCCACATCAATATGCTAAGACCATACTACAACAGAGACAACGAACAAGACGATACAACAGCCTGTACAGTGATAATAGACCACGAAGATGACGAAGATAGTGACGAAATTCCAACACCTGCATTAGACACGACAAACTGCTTGAAAGAAATCAAAATAAACCCAAACTTAACTCAAGCAGAAACAGACAGTTGCAAACATCTCATACAACAATACAACACCATCTTCTCCAACAACCCAGGACAAACAGAATTAGTACAACATCACATCACGCTCACTTCAAACACACCAATAAAATGCAGACCTTACACCATTCCATTACATTACAAAGAAAACTTACGTCAAGAGATCATTAGCTTAGAGAAAAACAACATCATTAGACGATCCCAATCACATTTTTCATCTCCAATGGTCATGGTACGCAAAAAAGACAACACGATAAGACTCTGTGTCGACTATAGGAAATTAAATAAAATAACTCTTCTAGATCTGGAACCAATGACCAACTGCGAGGACCTACTGACAGAACTGACAGACTCTAGGTACTTTACGAAGTTAGATATGACGAAAGGTTACTGGCAGATAACGGTAGACGAACAGAGCAGACATCTGACAGCTTTTGCCACACCTTGGGGACTGTACGAATGGTGCAAATTACCATTTGGGCTAGTCAATGCCCCAGCTACATTCGTACGTATGACACGACTATTACTTGTGGACATAACAAACATTATCTGTTACATGGACGACATTTGTGTTCACACAAAGACAATGACAGACCACATAAAGACATTACAGCAGACATTTGAACGGATTAAACAACACGGACTGACTGTGAAGCCGACAAAAGTAGACATAGCCTATAAGGAAATCTCCTTCTTGGGTTATAGAATATCTAATGGCTTTGTCACGACTGACGATAACATCGTGTCCAAAATACTAAAACTCTCACTTCCGACTACCAAGAAACAAGTCAGAAGTGTATTAGGACTAGTAAATTATTATAGACAGTTCATACCAGATTTTGCTGAACTGACAGAAAAATTTACTAACCTACTAACGAAAAACCAACCTGAAAAGATTGTAAACAACGAATGCCTAAAATTTGCATTCCAGAAAGTGTTAACTTATTTTTCTGAGAATAGCTTAAAGAATCCCATTCTCAAATTGCCAAATTTACAGATTCCTTTCAGATTACGCACAGACGCGAGCTCCGTGGCGATTGGAGCTGTTTTACTACAGGAATATGACAACATTCTACATCCTGTATACTACGTCTCTAGAAAATTGAAACCAAGAGAACGCGCTTGGTCCACACCTCAATTAGAAGCTCTTGCTCTAGTGGTGGGTATAACTAAGTTGTCCAGATTCCTCCTAGGACGACATTTCATCGTAGAGTCCGACAATAGTCCATTAAAATTCATTACTTCAGGGGTCCCAACAAACCAGATGATAGCGCGCTGGTCTCTTTTGCTTACAGATTACAGCTTTGAAGTTCGACATATCGCTGGCAGAACCAACACGATTGCTGATCTTTTGTCCCGTTGTCCGACCGACCCAGTAAGCACTAATGTCTGAGTGCAGTGTGTTAGAAAACGCTCAGACCAACACAGCCATCAATGAATTTGTTTTTTTTCTTCAGAAAAGCTGTGTACATCAATGAGATGATGTGATAGGGTTCATTCCCACTGTAAATATTGTTTCTTATTTTATTATTAATGTAGTAACCGTCGTGAATAATTGTGTAGTGCGTGGTAGAAAGCAAACAATATTAATTGTATATATTATAAAACAAGAACAGTGCCACATGCGTTTTCAACTTACCTGAAGCGAACTAATCAAGTTATCATTGGTATCTGCGAGTGGACCATATCCAGTGACATTTTAATCCGTGAACGAAAGTGTGAACTGAACTTTGACATTTACACCACTGCAGTTAATCAGAATCCAGAAGTTTTCCAGCGAAACAACGAACACATGAACTATCAGAACATTTCGCATTGCTACACCAGAGCGGAACAAGTGTGTGATAGATTTTAACAACACCAGCTGTTCGTGTGTACTTCCGGATGATTTGTAAATTTAGCTAAAAGTAGCAGACGACAAACAGAGATCTTAAAAATGTATGACGCTTCTAAAATAATTATGAAACACCAATTTCGAATACACGAATTGTGTATTAACATTTTTCCACTAATGTAATCTTAGAATCATATCTTGATTAACTTATTCACACTACCGACATTTTTTCGCTAATATGGAAAAGCATCAAGCTATGACGCTGAGAAATAGAATAATAGTTGTAATAATTTAGATTTGAAATCTTTTGAAATTATGTCCCTTTCATTTTTGTTGTTATTACTTTATTACACTAAGGGCGGTAAATGGAAATGTATTCAGAGATGTGTTGTATAAAAATAGCCATTGTGTTGCCAGATTGTCAACACTCCAAATGGTCATCAGCCATGTATGGCATAGGGTTACCGGAGTTGTAGACCAACAGAAGAGCTCCCGGCCAAATGAGGTGGGAACTCGAGCGTTGAATACGGCTTATAAAAAGCCGTATTACGGTCTTACCCAATGTTTTTTGTTTCAAAAAGCATATTATTCAGTTTTTTTTAGAGGTTGCGAGGTAGTTGCATTTTTGCTGATGCTACCGATCTGACTGGGTCAATATTGCAACTCAGGTGATCATCCATCGAGAGGATGAAACTTGGAAAGTGGTGAAGATTGAACACCGCACGACTTAACATACAACTTGCATTTCTTATGTATTTCTATGCCAATGTACATGACAACATAAAGGTCGATTCTGACATGGTTAAAATATAAACCCTATGTCTAGGTAAATTATGCATGAAATATAAAATCTTTCATGAATAAGCCCCGGGGGAGCGTGTCAGAATCTCTATCTCCAACCGAGATGCAGGAACATCGTTACGCCCGCCAGGCGAATAGTCTCCAGGCGGGATGCAGTAACATCGTTACGGCCGCCAGGCGAGTACCAGTTACCTGCCCACAGGTTGCGGGCTGACGCAAGCGTCAGCGGTCAGGCAAGGACAAAGCAGGACGCACGCAGTCCCCGTGAAGCCAGTTCACAGGGCAAGCACTGTGTGAGGAAACCGGCAGACTGCTTGGGAACTCGGACAGGACAAGACGTGTGGGTTGAGAAAGGCTTCTGTGTAGTTTCTGTGCCCGAAAGTCGAGTTCTTGTATATCTTGTGAGATAGACTGTGATGCTGTGGGTTTTGTCTGTAAGTGTACTGATGTATTGTATATGTATAGTAATGATCATCACATGCTAAACTAGATTGTCTTGCATGTGAATTGTTAATAAATCCATTGAACTTCGTGTCATTGTGTGTCAAGTCCAATCACTTTGTACTTGTCTCACATATGTTAGGTCCAACGAGCCAGGTTTAAGACCCTGACAATCTTAGCTGATGTATGATCTAAGTTCATGATGATATAAGCTGATGTATATCTATGTGCATAATGATGTATGATCTAAGCTGATGTATAATCTAAGCTGATGCATGATCTAAGCTGATGTATGATCTCAGCTGATGTATGATCTAAATTCATGATGATAAAAGCTGACCTATGATCTAGCCTGACATATGAGTTCAACTGATGTATGATCTAGGCTAATGTGTGATCTAGGCTGATGCATGATCTCAGCTGAAGTATAATCTAAGCTAATGTGTGATCCACGCTAATGTATGATCTAATCTGATGTATGATCTAAAATGATGTATGTTCTTAGCTGATGCAAGATATAAGTTAATGATGATTTAAGCTGATGTATAATCTAATCTGATGTGATCTAGGCTGATGTATGATCTAAGCTGCTGCACAATCTAGGCTAATGTATCTAAGTTAAACATACATCAGCTATATCATCATAAACTCGGATCACACCTGAACTGATATCACCCATCAGCCTAGATCATACATCAGCCTAGATCATACATAGGCTTCTAAGTTCATGATGATTAAGCTGATGTATGATCTAAGTTCATGATGTATGATCTAAGTTCAAGTATGATCTCGGCTGATGTATGATCTAGGTTTAGGGATAATCTAGGCTGATGTATGATATAAGTTCATGATGATATAAACTAATGTACGTTCAAAGTTCTGTGATCTCAGCTGATGTATGATCTTAGTTCAGGTATGATCTCAGCTGATGTATGATCTTAGTTCAGGTGTGATCTCAGCTGATATAGGACCTTAGTTCAGGTATAGTCTAGGCTGATGTGTGATCTAGGCTGATATATGATCTGGGCTGGTGTGTGTTCTAAGTTCAGTAAAGTTCAGTATGATCTAAACTGATGTATGATCTAAGTTCATAATGATCTAAGCTGATGTTTGATCAAAGCCAGGGAGTCTCTGTGGCGAAGTGGTCAAGCCGTTTGACTCATGCTCCAAAGGTCGTGGGTTCGATTCCGGTCCGCGCCCTTCGGTTTACGAGTTAAATGTTTCAGAGACTCCTGTGGGTCATCGCTAAAAGCTACAGAGTTCGTGCTTTGTGCGACACTTTCCGTCCTGCGGAAAGAGACAGAGCCATATGGGATAAAATGTAACAGAGGAAGGGGTTTTGGTAGTATTTAGGTGGGAAACGACTACAGCACGATTGAGCATCGGGGTCGAACGAGAGGAGAGATGCTCAAGTCGTGACGTAGTTTGTTGTCAAAGGGGCAGTTACCATCAAGCTAGAGAACCAGAAGGTCGCCAACTTAGATCCGGCTGTCATCTATGGTATTAAACACTTTTAATAAGAACCAACTGAGTTCCGTCAATTATGTGAGTTCACCTTGTTACAGAAGGTGAAATTGGTGCCGTGACCAGGATTCGAGCCTGGTATAACGCGAAGTCTCAAAAATGCTGAAGATCTTTACTCCGTTCATGTCGGTCGCCAAGGACAGAATTGCGGTTCCAGACAAATACTGAACATAAACAAAGCGCAGTTAGAGAAAAATGGCCAATAACTTATCAGCGAAAAATACAGCGACCAAAAGCCCGCCCAGGGGTTGTTGTCTGTAAGTCTTTTTCAAGACTGGCTGTCAAAATTTTACTGGCGTAAAGAGAAAAGTGAAAAACAACTGGCCATAACGAGTTGCGGCACCTGAGATCGTTATCAAACCGGCGAGCGTCAACTGTAGACACCATCCTGGCGACTCCTCTTATCCGTTCATCTAACGGACGTGTCAGGAGCAGAAGTTTTCCTGAAGGTCAAGCCGTCTAACCGTTGTCTCGAGCGAGCAGGAATTTTCCTGAAGGTCGGTCCTGGGTCATCAAGCCACTGAAGAGTCGTTTTAGGTGAGCAAGAAATTTCTAATAACTCTGTCAAGTCAAGTACTCGCCTCCAACCAAAATTCAAAAAAAAATTTCCATGTTGAGTCGTCAAGTCAAAATAATGGAAAAACTCAGTAACAACCAGGACGACAGCGAGTGGCTTATACTTTCATTGATTGGCCTATGTTTTGTTTGACGCAGTCGGACTATCTATAAGCCGCTAGCTTATCCTTTTGGGCTCTGCTACCTCTGAGTCCTTCTCAAAACGTCGATGAAGTACCCCACCCGGGGCGAAGTCAGAAGCCAGAAATCTGGTCGGGACCCAACCAGGGGTTGAAGTTTATCCAGGCATCCCAAGAGAAGTAACTAACTGAAGAGACGAAGTTACCTGGAGGAAGAGACAGACTACCTGAACTCCGCTACCTGAACTCCGCGACTGATTGAATTTCAGCTGATGCAGAATCCTAGTGTTTGAGTTTAACCTGAAGACGAGTCTAGATGAATACGTCTTGCTTGGATCAGGAACCGAGAGTAGGGTAATCTGTGAGCCTATTATCTGGTCGAACTGTTCTTGTGTATATGTAAAGTGAATTTCTTAAATTAACTGATTACAAATGAGGTTGTGATTGTTTGGTCTATATAATAATATTTCAGCATAACAGATTCATCACGGCACAGTAGAGAATTATTCCAGCTGAGCTCAAGACAAGTTTATTTTTTTCCAGGTACTAAGAAGCATATAGAAGAAGATATTGTTTTTAGGCTGAGATAGCATAAAGAGTAAAAATGCACCTGAGCAGAGACTTAGGACGCGTGGCTGCATGGTTAGGAGAGTTAAAGGTGGCAGTCAGCGAGGTAGAATGTTTCGTACACTGGTTACAGAGTAAAACAAATAATGTAGGAAGTAATGAGATAAAAAGGAACAACAAGAATAGCCGAGGACAGCCACTACTTAATGAAAATAGGGGACAGTATAGAAACATTTACGTTAATCCAAGGATGACTAGGGCTAGGAGCTGGTATAATGATCAGGGATACAGAAATGGACATGAGAGAGACTGTTCTAGGAGTTGGCCATCCTATACTGTAAGCGCTAGAAAAAGACGTGACGAATGGTTTGAAAAAAGACAAAGACAATATCTAAACTCAGGTGTAAGAGACAGAGTTGAACCTGTAAATAAAATACAAAATAGTCCTAAAATGGTTGCGAATGTGACTAGTGGACAGGAAAAGAAAACGATGGTATTAGTGGGAAAAATAAACCGAGAGACACAGACGCAGGCAGGTAATACGATAGAAAATAGTACGCAGACTCAGGTAGATATTGTAGAGAAAAACACCCAAGTGCAACCAACTAAGAAAATAGTAAGGGGAACGCAGACTATTAAGACGGTGGAAATTGCGGAAACACCTCAGGTGAAATTAGAAAAAGGAGACACAGTTGAAGTTAAGAAAGATAGACAGACGAAAACCAAGGACGAAAGGAAGCCAAAGAGGAGAGGTATTGAAAGAGGAAATAGTAGTATGATAGTTAATAGAGGTACTGCCATGTCAAGTTCCTCAAGTATAGACATGAAACTAATTCCCAAATGGTGTAGGAATATTAGCTGTCGGAGTTCAGATTACGGAGAAGATATTTCCACCGCCGCATGTTATAGAGATGCTGAAACAGATATAAATACTGATGATTCGGAGAGTGAGAGAATTGCACTGCGAACAGATCCTGACTTGAAGCGTAATGTTCCCTCGTACGGTGTAGTTGCTGGTGGACAGACGGACAGAGTTTTAGTTAGTGACTCTAGAGAACTAGATACTAGTTTATATGAAAAGAAAGTAGGGAAAACTAAGAGACGAATACCAAGAAAGAGAAAGAAAGGCAGATGTTCTAAAGGCGACTATGGGAGTAGGGTCGACGTATCTGCAGTAAATTATTATGAGAATTATTATGAGTCTGATGAAGGAACTGTTATCAGTGTGTCATCTGAAGATGAGATGGGGAAATATAAACGTTATATAAGGTTGACAGGAAACAGTGAGCAGACCGACGCAAATAAAGGAAATAGAAAGAAATCATTTAAGAAGAAGAATAATAGTAGACAGATAGCGGGAATTTACTCAACGACAGAAAGTGATTTAAGAAAAATAGAAGACCTTATGACCTTAAGACCTGAGTACTTTAACAGCTTAACAACAGATAGTGAAGATGACATAATTAGAGAAAGACATACTAATGTATTGAGAGACAACGAAATATTTAACTTGAACACACTCTATAACTGTTAAAATTCCATGGGTGAAGAAGGAAAATGAAATAGTTTTGGCTTATGAGAAGAACTGCGGTTTGAGCATATAGATATATAAGTTGTCTAAAATAGGCAGATGAATTTTTGGTGTAGCATCGCATGGTACAGGGGTGGCGATGGTGTTGTTGAGGATAGAGAGTTACGGCAAATGAGATTTTACGTGGATACGTAATACAGAATTAGGATATATTGTGTTTAGTGACGATGTAGGAAGAGTAGAAATTAAAATAGTCCTTTGTCCAAAATGAATAGATACAGAGAGTTAGTCACGTTGAGTGATGTATAAATGGAGTGATTAAAGTAGAGTAGATTCAGCACATAATTAGTAGAGAGAGGGATAAAATAAGTATGGATGGTTCGACTCAGAGCTGTGACATGAAGTCTGAGATAGTTTTGGTTGGTAGATTGAGAAGTAGGTGTGGTGTTGTTGACGGCTGGGCCGAGAGTGTCTAGTGAAGAGATACAGATTGAGGAGGAATTGGATATCATGTGTGAAATAGCCAGTTGAACGCTAGAATATTAAGAGTAAAAGACTGTAGAAGTTGATGATTGAAGAATACGAGTTCTTGGTGAGAGGGATGAAGTAATTACGTCATGCTTGCGGAGAAGGAAGAGCTGATTAAATATGAGAAACTTGTTGTGTGGAGAAGTATAGAATGATAGTTACGAGGTTAGTGGCTCGTCGGAGTGAAATTGGTTATAAGAGATCGTTGATAGTGCTGGTTACTGTGTAAGAGAGTTATAGTTTGCGAGAGAAAATGCTTACGTTATGACCTTTGAAAAAGAGAGGATGAGTGAGAAAAGTAGAAATAAGTAAACAGTTGAATTGTGAAAGTCCTGTTGAGTGTTGAAGTAGTTTGTCTGATAATCCGTTGTTCTTGTAGCTGTAAAAATGTAGACAAACATATGTGCGTCGAGTATGGATAGGCTGTTGGCAAGTGTTAAGTACAGCATGCATGTACGAGGTGTTTAGTTCGTACGTGAGTATAGTTCTAGACAAACAGGTGTTCGTCGCGATGAGTGAAGTAGGAGTGAGGTTTGGTGATGTCGCCTAAGCGAAGTACATAGATAAAATGTAATAGTGCGCTGATATATCTTGTGTCAAGGTGTGTAGAGGAGGTCGATACGCTTGGATTGTGGTGAGTGATTGCTGGAATGTTGAATTGGCGTCTAAGTTTGTTTTTTTTTAAGTAATGGTATGGACACGTTAGCATTGTCGCGATGCGAAAATAGTCGTGAGATGAGAGCGAGGTTGTGTATCATTGTCCGTGTGAATATGCGAAGAGTGGTTGATAAGTGAACTTGATAAAACGTGGATCGTAGAGTATGCGAACATTGAGAGATAGAAAGAACGTGATTAGAGAATTGTGATGTCTTTTCGTTAGAATATCTGACGTTGGAACGAAATTAGGGAAGTTGTATGACAGGTTGACGGAAAGAGAGTTAACATTCTGAATGACGTTTCATAAAACATTTTTAGTATTCTTGACAGAGACATATCGAAGCAGGAATGCCTAATACTGAGAAACGAGAAAAGTGAGGTCTGCTGTCAGTTATAAGTGGCGTGAGTTGCAGTTCTGAAAGAATCCCGATAAAGAAGACGAAGAGTGAAAGGTACAGAGGTAAACAACGTTAGTTAAATGAATGTTGGAGAATGTGTTCCGATAAGGGTGACCAGTTTGATTATCGTCACGATACAAGAGTGCTAGGAGAGACCTGAGGATTAGCTTAGAGTAGTTGTGGTGAGATGTTGGAAAGTAATGATGTGATTAGTAAATTGCGTCGGATAGACGAGAAACTTAAAAGTAGAGTTGGTTGTATTGGTGAGAGACAAAGTTTTGTTAGACGTAAGAGGCTGGAGATACCGTAGTTAACGGTAATAATTATTAACAAGTGTAGTGATGCTTGGAATAAATCCAAGGGAAACAATTGGTGTGCCAAGTCACAGGTTCTATTACTGGATAGATGATCACTGGTACTTTGAGATAACATTGGGATAGTAATAGGTGAAATGAGTTGACCTGTAGTTTACAGTGATTATATTCTAAATATTGTGATGTGTAAGGAGTAGTTTTGTAAAATATTGTGAGGGGAGATAATCAATGTTTGACTTCCAGAAAATGGAACGGTCAATTGTGGAGTGGTGATTTTGCTTGAGGGGAACAAGTATTCTTCCGCGTTATGTTGGTCTGTAGGTAACAGATATGTATATATATATATGTATATATATATTTTGGCATTAATGCTTGGCATTGAGTTGTTTTGTTTTATAACAAAATAGGCATGACTTGTGTGAATAGGTATGTAGTACGTTGGTTAGTATAGGAGGACAATGTTGCTGCTATGTGAATTATTTTTTTGGAAACCTTCTCTTTAGCGAGAAGACACTTGTTTTATTGAATCTGAGTTTCAATGTCTCATGTATAATATGTTTTTTTTTTTTATTTTAATTTTTTTTTGTGTGCTTGATTTGGTCCTGTAAAATGATAGTTGTTATTTGATTCTAGAATAGGGTTATTGTGTTCTTAGACTTTTACGTACAAACTATTGGTCCGTAAAAGAGACCAGTAGTATTAACTAACAATAGGTTAGGATGTATGTTGTATTATTTTAATATATATTTTTCTTTGAATGAGTTCATACCTTTAGTTAATATGTGGGGAAACATAAATGATGTAAAAAGTTTGGGGGGGGGGGGGGGGGGGGTATGATGTTCTGTTTTGATTTTATTTCGCTTAACTTATAATTTAAGTGAATTGTCTTGTATGTTTGAAAATACATGTTGGAAATTAGTTAGGTTAAGTTTAATCTACATGGTTTTGTCTAGAATAAAGACAATACATGGGGTTTTATTTTAGACCTTCGTTCAGAATATAGTAATAAACTACTGGGGACTAGAAGAGAGACATATTCTCCTTGTGAATAACAAGTTGATGTATATGCTACTAGCAAGGTTGCTGTGATAATCAGCGTTGAGAGGTTAAGTTGTGGAAACATAGACCATACTTAAGTGACGGGGTTAATATACAAGTAAAATGGTTATGGGGAAATTAAGGGAGCATTAATTGCAGAAAAGATTAATGAATATAGTACTGGGGTAAATGAGGGGAAAGTTTTGAACATAGTTCCAGGGGGTCAAAAGAGCCATGGGGTATTTTCATAAGAGACACGGGATTGAAGAAGAAGAAGTGGGTAACGTGTTGCCCCAGACAAATAATTAAACATGAATTGAATCCATGTTTGATTAGATACTGTAGATAACAGTACAATAATAAGTGTGAAATGTACATTGAGAACAAAATGACATGGGGTTTTGAGGGACTGCAGTCACAAGACGTGAATTAGGAGCAGTACATGCTTGCTGTTGATAACGGTATATATTAACAACTGGAGGTTTGAGTAGATGTGCCCATAATAAATGGACAGTAAGGGGGCAAGATTAAAAGAGAGGTATATTATGTGAGGTGATGTGTATTGGAACAGGTCTTGATTTTTAATTGTGTCCTCGAGACGTGTTTTGTGGTTAACATTACATTGAGGTAAGGTTCAGACTTATAAAGTTGGTAGTGTCTGAAATATACAGACACTTGGTTGGTATTTTTGATGCTGTAAATAGAAGCGTAAACTGTTACCATAATGAGTGGTACTGTAGGAGATATAATTATTTTAGACTTTATTACATAAAGTCTCAAATGACAAAGGGGGTAAAGGAGTGTGATTTAGCTGAGTGTGGTTTTTTTTCGTGGAAGAACTCTACTGCTTCTTTTAAATACCGGTGGCCACCGATTCTTTGTCTTTCTATCGTGTGCGAGTTTTTTCTTCAGGTCGATTGAAAGTAGAGAATTGGTAGTGTTGTTGAAGACAAATGGGGAGTTGGTACCAGAAAGGTACAGCGTTTGAGTTTTTAAGCAGATTTCTTATAAAGAGGAGGAGTGGTTATTTCAACCATATGTGTTATGATGTATTGTATATACTTGTAAAGTTGAGTTTTCAATGTTATTATGTAGTTGATATGTGTTATTATGTTATGAAGAGGAAATAGTTTATAGTAGGGTACTAGATTGAAAATACGACAGAGAGAAGGGTTAAAGGATATAATATTTACTCAAATTTTAGTTGGTTTGGGGAAGATTAGAGGAAGTCTGGGAGTTAAGGAAAAAGAGGGAATAGAGTAAGAGAGTTGGGAGTAAAGAATTTTTCCTTTATAGGAAAAATTCTTTAGTAAAACATAGGGAGGTGTAACAGAGGAAGGGGTTTTGGTAGTATTTAGGTGGGAAACGACTACAGCACGATTGAGCATCGGGGTCGAACGAGAGGAGAGATGCTCAAGTCGTGACGTAGTTTGTTGTCAAAGGGGCAGTTACCATCAAGCTAGATAACCAGAAGGTCGCCAACTTAGATCCGGCTGTCATCTATGGTATTAAACACTTTTAATAAGAACCAACTGAGTTCCGTCAATTATGTGAGTTCACCTTGTTACAAAAACCCGGTGCAATGAAGTCGACCCTGTCGGCTTTTAAGCGACTTGATCAAAGCCGATGTATGATCTAAGAGAGGTGTATTGACTGTGTAAGTGTGAATTAACAAATGAACAGGTACTGCACATTTTCACTTATGAAGTCTATTTTACATTCTGTTACCTCTAAACAATTTATAACAACAAGCAATATTGATATTTCATTGTAGCCCCAATCAAGAGTATTAATCTCCTGCCTGAAAGTAACATTTATGGTGCAACTTGAGGAGACATATTTTTAAAAAATACCTAAGGTGGCACTTCAGAAAACAAAAACTTCAAATATAATGACAATTTAAAAAAAAAAGAATGTGGGGTTGCATGTCTAAGAAAAATAACTTTTAAGTGGGATATCTAAAAATATAACTTCCTCAATCTAACTCAAGAGAGAGAGTTGAGAGAGAGAGAGAGAGAGAGAGAGAGAGAGAGAGAGAGAGAGAGAGAGAGAGAGAGAGAGAGAGAGAGAGAGTTGAGTGCACGCATGTCCTGTAATATGCCATTCCATATTTTTTTTGTGTATTTTCATCTTTCACATTATCATTTTGTATGTATGACACTTGATTTTATCATGTATAATATAACATTACTGTAATGTGAGCGAGAGTGTTAATGAGTGGGGGAGGGAGAGAGAAAGAGAGAGAGAGAGAGAGAGAGAGAGAGAGAGAGAGAGAGAGAGAGAGAGAGAGAGAGAGAGAGAAAAGAGATAGAGAAAAGAGAGAGAGAGAGAGTTGAATTGCATCACTAATTTTTAAATTACAAAATGTATATGTACAATTTTTCTCCATTTTCTTTACAATTTTGCGACAATGCTCACGACAATAGTCACTGTATGTAAAGTGTGGGAGTTTGATCATAATAGTAGGTTTGGGGATGGGGGGATGTGTGTGTGGGTGGATTCAGGATGTGTGCGGGTGGGTTCAGAATGTGTGGGTACATGCAGGATGTATGGGTTGGCGGGGAGAAGTGTGTGTGGGTATGTGTGTTTGGCTAGGTGGTTGTGGATGAGTAGGGAGGAGGATATGTGGGTGGATGATTGAAGGTGGGTTATGGGATGGGTGGGGGATATATGTGTAGGTGGGGAGATGTGGGTGTGGGGATATGTGGTGGGTGGGAGATGTGTGCAGGTGGTGTGGTTGTGGGTTTGGGGATGTGTGTATGGGTGTGGGATGGTTGGGTGGATGGGTGGGGAATGTGTGTGTGGGTGAGCGATGTGTGGTTGAATGTGTGTGGGGATGTGTGTGGGGTGGGGGAGGGGTGCATGATGGGTGTGGGTGATGGATTGGGGATGTGTGTGTGGGTGAGGGATATGTCTGGCTGGGTGGGGGTGTGTGTAGCTGGATGGAGGATGTATGTGTGGGTAGTGAGGGTAATTGTAGTTTGGGGATGTGTAGAAGGGTAGGAGATGTGTGAGATGTGTGTGTGGGTGAGGGATGTGTCTTTGGGATGTGTGTGGGTGTGGTGTTGTGTGGGAGGGGAGCTGGGAGTGGATAAAGGATGTGTGTGTGGTTGGGTGTGCAGGTGGGTGAAGGATGTGTGTGAGGGTGGGGATGTGTGTTTAGATGGGTGGTTGGGGTGTGTGAGTGTGGGTGGGTAGATAGGAGATGTATGTGTTGATGAGTGGGTGAGGGATGTGTGGGTGTTAGTGGTTGAGGGATAAGTACATGTGCCTAGGAATTTGTGAGGGGATGAGTGTATGGGTTGGGGATGTGTGTGTGGGAGGTGTGTGTTTGTGAATGGGGGATGTGTTGGTGGGTGGGATGTATGTGAGTGATATGTGTATGGGTGGGGAGATTGTGCGTGGGTGGGGATGCGTGTGAGAGATGTGTGTATGGGTGGGGAGATTGTGCGTGGGTTGGGATGTTTGTGTATATGGGTAGTGGTGTGTGGTTAAGGGATGTGTGGCTGGGGAATGGGTGGGTGGAGGATGTGTGGTTGGGTAGAGGATGTGTGGGTGATTGTATATGAGTAAGGGTGTGTGGTTAAGGGGTGTTTGGTTGGGGGATGAGTGGGTAGAGGATGTGTGGGTGGGTAGAGGATATGAGGGTGGGTGAGTGTGTGTAGGTTAGGAGATGGTGGAGGATGTTTGTAGGGGTGGGCTCGGGATCTGTGAGTGGGCTGGGGGAGATGGGAGATTATGTGGGTGGGTTCGGAATTTATGTGTGTGTAGATGCGGGATATGTGAGTTGACGGGGAGATGTGTGTGTGTGCATGGGGGACGTGTGGCTGAGGAATGTGTGTTTGGCTGGGTGGTTGGAGGTGTGTGGGTAGAGGAGGATATGTGGGTGAGTGATTGTTGGTGGGTAATGGGATGGGTAGAGGATATGTGAGTGGGTGGGGAGATGTGTGGCTTTGTGTGGGTGGGGGATGTGTGGGTTGGGGAATGTATGTGTGCTTGGGGTGTGGGTGGATGGGATGTGTGTGGGTGTAGGGATGTGGTGGATGGGTGGGGGAATGTATGTGTGTGTGGGTTATGTGTGTGGTTGGGTGGAGGAGTTGGAGTGAATGGGGGATGTGTGGGTGGGTGGTGGATGTGTAACATAACATAGTAATATGCATTGTTTATGTTTACAAAATTCATGTTACAATGCTTTTTCCTATGCACTATTGATGAAAGAAAGATGAGTGATTGGAAGGGCCGAATGTAAGACGGGCCTGCGTGCCCAATTTGTTACCCTTTGAAAATAAAGTCTGTTCGTTTGTTCGTTCGTTCAAATTTTGTATGTTTCAATGCAGCTCAGTGTTGCTGTTCCTCATTGTAACTCAGTGTTCTTGGTCCACAAATAAGCTACAATACACTAACTCCATGGGGTGTTCACCCTTCTATTAAGTTAGCAGAAACACCAGTTATTTAAACTGTTTGAAGACAAGGTTATGAAACCACTATTCATTGGCTGATGCTCACTGACTAGACTTGTACATTCACCATTATCATGTGCCTTGCCGGCTGGCATAAGCATCCATATCTTTCTACAGATCTCTGTCCATGGTGCTTGGAATCAAATCTGCTGATGATATCCCACCATGCTACTGTCTCAGTCCATCCAGCATACAATCATCACAGTGTTTTCCAATGTCCCTCTTCTCACTACCCGACCAAAGAATGTTTGTCTCCTTCTTATAGTTGCATATAATGTTCTAGTGGCATTAGCCTTTACCAGGCAATCATTGTTAGTTATAGTTGTATATAATGTTCTAGTGGCATTAACCTTTACCAGGCAATCATTGTTAGTTATAGTTGTATATAATGTTCTAGTGGCATTAACCTTTACCAGGCAATCATTGTTAGTTACTCTGGAGGTCCAACATATTAGCAATGTTCGTCTCATCATCCTCATCTCTGTTGTTTCTAAGCTGTTCTGAATTTGTGTATTCATATTTCATGATTCACTGCCATACATTAAGACAGGTTCTGTATAACATTTCAGGACTCTCTTTCTGACATTCAATAGTAGTGACTTATTGCCTAAGATACTTTTCATTTTCTGAAATGGAGCTTACATTTATCAGCTTGGTTAATTAAGTGTTTTCTGTCTATTATCATTTCTTGAGTTGTGTTGTTTTCTTATTTGAGATAATCATTGTTTCTATTACCTTGATGATCAAGAAAAGTCCTTTTAGTGCTATCTCTGTTACTACAATGTCCAAAAGATGTAGATCTGTTCAACCTTGTGTCATTTGCATAACTTAGATTGTTTATATTATAATTTCCAACTCATATTTCTGGCCCCTCTTTGATCTCTCTTTTATTACTACTTTGTTATAGAAAAAAGAAAAAGATTAGATCTGGTGACAAAACACCTCCTTGTCTTACTCACAGCTGCATCTGTTCACAAATGCCATCTATACTTCCAATTTTAATTGCTACTGCTTGTTTCCAGTAAATATATTTTATTATTCTAAGATCTTTCCCATCTGTATTAATATCTTCCAACATTCTGATCATTTCACCACTTTATCAAATGCCTTGGTATAATCTATAAAGCACAAGTTTATGCATTATTTCTAACTTTTCCTTCAATATATCCATACTGTTCTTTTTTTTTAAAATGAAGATGTAAGAGTAATCCTCAACTTAGAGAGATAGTGATTGAAACTTTTTCTTGTTCCATTCATGCGCTATATGAGAGATGAACTTCACTTCCTCTAGTCATTCAGAGTTTCCATGTGTGGTTATGTTTGGACAAGAACTATCCTGATGCTGTTCTAGAATATCACCTGTAGTCTTTTATAGATTATACTTTTCTGAGCAATCTCTCATAATCTCAATGTTCAGAGGAACTTTGGCTCTGTGTATATATATATTCATGTTGTGTATATATATATATATATATATATATATATATATATATATATATATATATATATATATATATATATATATATATATATATATATATATTATATATATATTCATGTAGAAAGAATTAATAATGAGTTCATTTATATATGTGTAAACATGATGTGGTGTACCTTATAAATATGCTGTGAGGTTACATTACTATAAATTTATATTGGAGAGGAGAAGAAATGACTATATGGAGAAATGGCCTCACTCTTGCTGAAAGCCACCAGATATTCTCGGTGCTAGAGCCTTGAAAAAACTAGAATGATTCCCATCCATAAGGCAGGAGTGAGAGAGACATATCATGTCAATATAAAGGGAGAAGGACTGCATCAGATGGTGAGATGAGGCCTAACAGGGCCAGGACAGAATGTCCTGCCCTTGTGTAATCATCCCTTCACCTTCCCTCTTTCTTTGTCTCTCTGTCTCTTTCTTTTTATAAGTTGTTTGTTCTTTTCCCCTCCATTGTCTCTGTGGATATGACTATATTTGGTACATGTTTCTGTAGAGAATGGTAGTCTTTGTTTCGCTGATACTGAATATATTCCAGAATGCAGTATGTGTAATCATTCCTTCACCTTCCCTCTTTCTTTGTCTCTCTGTCGTGTACCATAAGGGATGTTTGTAACTAAGCTGTGGTGTTAAAATAAGAGAAATTTTAAAGATATGGTTTCAGCAGACTAACTATAATTAGAGATCTTCTTCTTTTGAGTATGTGCTCTGCTGTCTGTGATGCCAATCCACATGTGCACATGGCTGATTCACAAAACTTGAATTTTGTATATATGTGGTTGCATAATCTATTGTGTCCTGTTCTGAGGAGCAGAATAATGACTTGTTCAGGTCTGTCCATACTTGGTAGTCGTCTGAGCAGGTTTTGGTGGCTTTCTGACTGATTTGATCATTCTTTTCTTTTGGTGGTATGCAACAAACACATCAGGCTGTTCTTATTTTGCCCCTTCCTTAGACAATCGATCAGCTGAAAGAGGCTAATGAAACTAGAACACTATATACAACAATAAGAAAGAGACAAACAGCTTTCTTTGGTCATGTGATGAGAAGAGAGGCATTGGAGAACATCATGACAACTGGAAAGATCGAGGGGAAGAGAGGCAGAGGCAGACCAAGAGAAATTATGCTGGACGGATTGAGACGGTGGCATGGAGGAATATCATCAGCAGAGTTGATCCAGAACACCAAAGACTGAGATCTGTGGAAAGCCATGAACGCCTACGCCAGCTGGCACGGCACTTGATGATGATGATGTTTTAATGCTTATTGTTCTTTTGTTGTCAAAAATTTCCTTCATAAGTGATGTTGAATGAAAGAATGTATGAGAGGAAATAGAGAAGAAGGGCATACTTGCCCAATTCTTAACCTTTTGAAAATAAAGATTTTTGGTTGTTCGTTCGTTCGTGTTTATACTGACACACCAACTATTTGCCCATGCAACAAATGCATCTACAGCTCTTTGTAGCAATCTGGTGGCCACTGATGCATGTTTATTTGTGCTCCATAGAACCAGTTCATCAGTGTACATTGCCGCTTTAATTCCATGCGGTAGATTAGCAACAAGATCTTTGATGAAGATTAGAAAAAGTGTGGGGGACAAGACTCCGCCCTGGGGAACAGCGTGACTCAGTAGTACTTTCTTGCTCTTGAGTCCGTCAATCTGTACTCTGTACTCGGGCTCTTCAGTTTTGCAGAGACAGCTGGTGGGGCTAATTGGTCTGTAGCTGGAGGCAATGGAACTATCTTTCCTTGATTTTAGGAGGGGTATCATGATTGCTTCTCTCCAGGCTTGTGGAACACTGCCTGAGGTCCAGCTGTTATTGAAGATCTGCAACAGCTTTGCTTTGGCCTCTGTTCCTAGTTTCCTGATCATTTCCATGGAGATACAATCAGCTCCTGGTAACTTTCTCATTTTCAGTTTTGATATGGCTAGCTCCGATTCGCTGATTGTGATGGGTGCCTCCAGAACCTCATGTTCTATTTCTTTCTGTCCTTATGTTGCCATTTCTCTCAAATCTCTTGTTGTTTCTCTGGACTAATTTCAATATTGTTATCTTGTGCGAATGAGTACGCAAAATGGTCAGCTGCTTGCTTTCTTGTTAAGATGTTTCCATCTTTATGTAGTGCAATTTTTGAGTTTCTCCCTGTGCCATCATCGTTAAGTTGCTTTATTAGCTTCCACAACTTTCTGATGGCTCTTTCAAAGTTCAGTGACTGTTTTCTCCTGCCAGCTTTTCCATCTAGCCTGCAGCTTGGCTCTTTGAAATTTGGCTTTTGCGTGACGGTATTTATTGTGGTGCTCTTGGCTGGGTTTGGCCTCTGCTTGCTTTCTACACACTTCCACATCATTATGCAACTGTTCCAGTTCACTACTCCAGTAGGGTTTGTAATGTTTATGGGCTCCTCTTGGTACTGTTTCTCGCGCTGCCTGTAGTATGCATTTCCCAAACTCTTCAACTACTTTATTTATGTCTTTCTCAGTGTTCAGGTTTCTAACCAGTATGCTGGTACGATGCTTGTACATTGCCCAGTCTGCTTTCTTGTAGTTACACCTCAAGAGGGTGCTGCTTTCACTTGCAAGCCCATTTTCTACAGTTAGAAAGACTGGCCGATGGTCACTGCCACCAAGTTGTTTCCCAAAAATTTGTGTAATGTTCCACTCCAAGTCTGGTGAATGAAAAGAAAGGTCAGGTGTAGTTGTAGTGTGCCATGACCTCGAGTAGAAAATATGTGGGTCAGACGGCTTGTTAATCACTGGTGACAACACTAGTAGCCTCTGATTTTGAAGGCTATATTTTTGTAGAGGTGAGTTTCTTGCCAAAATTGTTTGGGCATGTTATGAGAAGAAATGAATTGGAGAACTTGGTGACGACTGGCAAGATCGAAGGGAAGAGACCAAGGGGAAGACTTAGAAGCAAATACCTGGATGGCTTGGCCACATGGCATGGTCGAGACAGGAACACAGAGCTGATCCACGACTTTGGTGATTGAGTGAGATGGCAGAAAATGACCGCCCACGCTTATCGGCATGGCACATGATGGATGGATGGATGGATGGATGGAGTTTCTTGCAAGCAACACATGCTTAAATTTTCTTGGCCCAAGATGTTTTCTAGTTCTATTTTGTTGTTGTTGACTCCCTCTGCATTCCCGTACATTAATTTTAGTCTTTATTTGGTATGGCCAGACACTCTATTCTCAGGTCCCCTGGCTTCACAGGACATTTGAGAAGGACCTCCAGTAGTTGTGGTTGAACCCTTTCGAGACAACGGGCCCGGCACTGCACCTGCCTGGGGCGAGCACCATAACATTTAGTAGTAGTCAATGTATTTCATGGTGTAACTGCGTGGCATCCTGATTTCTGTGGTGCTCCTCATGGCTGGTTGCCTCAGTCTTCAGCATCTTTCCTTCACTAGTGCAGGCTGTGGTCTTACTCGAGTTTAGGCATGTAGGTATGCACACACGTGTCTGCAGATGCATGTATGTGCATACACATCTAGAGATTTCTGGTTATTTGTCGGCGTCAGTGACTCGCTGCCATCCCTTTTCCCGTTAGTTAAAACAGTTCCACCACGAGAAGGCCAGGAGTTGGACTTTTGCTACAGAGGTGATGAATGCACGAGCCATTGGGGTATTTATGTAAGATTGGGCGCTCACCTCAACCCTGCCCCCGGCTACATAACAGCAACATTTGGAACCTACTTAGAGATCATTTATGGGCTTATCATGTTTTTTTTTCTTGTGTGTGATAATTTTTTGAGTCATGTATTACCACTTGTCACACGAACATACACACTGGAACCCTCCCCCTCTGTTATCCCATTACAATGATAGAAGTTAAAATCAAGAGTTGTTTATTTACTGGTTACTTGGTGTGTTAAGATTTTATGTGTGTTCTCATTGAACATTTATATTTACTTTTGTAAATATAATACATTATTTTATTTAATATTTCTTCTTTAAATTCTCCCATACTTCAAATTCTTCTATAATGATTCCATTTGTCCCAGCTGTGTTCCCGTTCTTCATATGTTTGATAGCACCAGTGACTTCATCTTTTAGTAAAGCTCCATCCATCCATCATATGCCATGCACTTCAACACTCTTTTTCTCGTTTCAATTGATATCTTTTTATTGGTTAGTATGTTTTTCATCTTGCTAAAGGCTACCTTCGCAATGGCAATTCTTGTTCTAATCTCTTTAAGGTATCTCCCATCAGATGTTATGACTGTGCCAAGATAACTGTATCAATTCACTTGCTTAAAAATATGCCCATTTACTTGTATATCACACTGTGGTATTTCCTTCTTCCCAGTGACGACCATAATCTGTGTCTTCTTAATATTCAGTTCTAACCCTAGTTGTTCACTGTGTGCAACAACCGGATCTACTAAATGTTGCAGGTCTTGCTCATTGTCTCCAATCAAGACTGTATCATCTGCATATCTAATGTTATTGATGTATCGTCTCCCAATGTTGATTCCTTCCATATCTTGTATATTTCTGAAAATATTTTCACTGCACAGGGAAAAAAGCTGGACCTTCTAAATTACTTTCTTCTGTTAATTCTGCTCTTTCTCACTTATGTATTCATTTCATTTCGTTATCATAGCACTTACTTCTATTAATATTTTGATGTTGTTTTTTCTATTTCAAATATCCTTTGTTTACTCTTTGTTCTTCTTGTCAACTCATTAATCTGTCTGTGCATATTCTATGCATCTTAAATAGAAATCCCCCTCTGACGTGGCTCCATCTTGTCGTGGTAGAGTGGCTTGCATGTTCCAATGACCCCAAAAGTTATGCCGACCGTAGCACAGCTACTGGTAGGATCTCCCATGTTGGACAGGTCAAAGGATAGGAACCAGACCAAGAGACACACACCTGCTGCTCTGCAGGCAGATTGGGGACAGTCAAAGCTAGGGACAAGCAAATCCTTTACACTCAAAGTCTGAATCATGCACATGATGCAACTACATTCTTGGCCCAGACACACATTCTACGGCTCTCAGCTGAGGGGTATGGCTTAAAGCCTCTAAGTCAATATCCCCAGGTTGTGAGGGCCCAGCCGTTGCTTACCCTCTACTGAATGGAGGTGAGATGTAGAGCCTGCTACATGCTTGGTCCAGACACTTGTTCCACTGCTCTCAACTGAGAGATATGGCTGAACTCCTCCAAGCCAATATCTCTTGGATGTGAGGACCTGGGCATTACCCACCTGCTGCTGCAGGGAGGTAAGATGCTGAAGCAACAGCATCTGCAGCGTTACAAAAGGTGAGCATTACAAAAGGTAGAAAATGTGCCCCAGGGGCATGGAATGGTTACGATTAGTTAGTTAGTTAGTTATCAGTTGGGGTATCTTCGTTGCACTCCGGACATGTCCATAGGTGCTCAGATCCTCCCCCCAGCATATGCATCAGCGTCCGGTGGCTAATAGTGCCAGTTCTGTGTTGGTTGACGAGGCGCTTTGTTTTCCCGATGTACCTCTCGCGTCTGGCTGTGCCGATTCTTACTCCCAGGTCTTTCATCCTGGAAAGCGATGTGGAATCACTGGCGTCAAAATCCTCTGTTCTCGCCATATCTTTAAGGGCGTTAATAACATCGGCACGATCCATGGGCTGGCCATCTACAGGGGGTGCAGAGCCAGCCAATTTATCAGCTCGTTCATTTCCCTCGACTCCCGCATGTCCCGGGACGAAGATGAAGGTGACTTTGCGGACAACAGACTTCCGCAGCGACTCAGTCCACTGTCTACGTACAGATCCAGCTTCGACCTTCTGAATCATGCTCATTGAATCACTTAGTACACACACGTTGGTATAATGCTGAGATTCCAGCCATATGAACGCCTGTGTAACTGCCATCACCTCCATCGTCATGCTGCTCGTGGTCATGGAGTGGGCACCACTGGATTCTTGAACGGTTCGGCCCGCTGAGCGGGCTGTAAATGCCCACGCACTTCGCTGCTGCTTTACAACAGATCCATCTGTATAGATGAGCACTTCGGGGCTATCTGAGTGATCATAGATGAGCGCGTTAACCTCTGCATTGACAGCGGCAGGGTTCTGCTCTCTGCACCGTCTGTCGAGTGTGATAATGCAGGAGAAGGTACACTTAAAAGCTGGAGGCACCGGCACCCATTCCTTGCCGGGGTTGATACTGGTAAGACTGCAGACCTGTCTGACGACATCTTCCGCCCGACCCATCCACGATTTGCCCCTCTTTAGCCTGTCACCCTTTTCGCTGAATACAGCGTCATGCAGAGGGTGCTGCTCATCTGCACTTATTTTTAAGTATGCACGAGCTCTCCAGATCTTGATTCTGTGTTCCATTGTCGGGAAGTCAAGGAGGTATCTCATTGCTACACAGCTGGTGTCTTTCGTGCAGCCCAAAATGATGCGCATGGCTTCGTTTTGTACCTTTTCAAGTCTTCCAATCTGTGTAGGGCTGACAGTGAGGATGGCCAGGGCATACTCGATGCGTGAAAGCACAAGTCCTTGGAACAGAAGTAATAGCAGTCTTTGCTCGATATTGGCACTCGCCATGACTCTCATTGCTGCCAAACCTTTTCGAGCCTTCGTTATGACATAATCGACATGATCTCTGAAGGACAGGCTACGATCAAGCCTCACGCCAAGATATGTCATTGACTGGGTTATGGTTACGATGTAAGTCTGTAACAGAAACTCATTGAGTGAGCGTATTCAAAGGTGGAAAAACATCTCATTAACACAAAATGAAATGCTTGGCTAGCGAATCCATTACGTGGAAGTCTGAAGCGAAAGTTTGCTGCATGGATGTCATCTCATTAACACGAAATGAAACGCTTGGCTAGCGAATCCATTATGTGGAAGTCCGAAGCGAAAGCTTGCTGAGTGGATGTCGTCTGCAGGCTGACCATTCCCGGTTTGCGTGAGGAGCGGCCGGTGGCAAACAAAATGCCCAATACATGGAAGTGAGGAATTAAAGCAGCCATGAGCAGGACGTGGCGATTCCTTGGGGTGAGACCAGTACCAGAGAGCTATGTGCCGGCTCTGCAATTATGGAAGCCTCCTTGGATAGTAGGGAATGCCCATGGTCTGTCCCTGCCTTCCCTTAAGAGTTGACAGTGATGTCTTTGATCGTTCTACCTTGATGAGTTGAGATGTGGGCAACACCACAACAGTAAGAGTCTAATGTCCCTCAAAACCCCGGGAAGGCAAACCTGTAAAAACGCCTGCGGAAGTCGGATGTGCCGGCCTATGGGTTTCGACCCAAGGGTGCCTAATCAAACACACCGCAATTACGTCTGACAAAAACACTCCAGATGAATGCAGCAGTAGAAGAAGAAGAAATGGGGGATAAAGTGAAAAAGAAAACATTTTGATCAAATCCAACCTGGCAAGTCCTGAAGTATCATAAAATATATCAGGTCAGAGGCATTTACTCTTTGACTCTGTCACAAAAGGCTTCCTATCTAGGTTTATGTCCATGGATTCCCACATTCTTTTGATAAAAGTCGACCAGCTGGCAGTAGCATTTATTTGTGAATTGTGCAGATGAAGAATTATAATTGACTTAAGTCATGAATGAGGTACCATTGGATTTCATTATGTCAATTCTATCAACGTAATTTAATTGTTTTTATTTCTTAAATAAATGAGGGATGTGTCATGAAGCTATCTAAAGACACTTGATGGGAGGACACAACAACTAGGTCTACAATTCATATTTGAAAATTTGAGATAATAAGAATAAACATAACAAATGATAACCTGATCTCTCTTAGTGAATAATAATAGATAAGAGAAGTAAACAAATTTGTCTAGTTCTCTCCATGAATTCCCTTAATGAAACCCCACTTCGAGAAGTGAAGTCAGACCACACATATATTTACATACCAATGTAGGCAACGATGTGAGGATCTTGTACTATATACTTAACAGAGATATTAAAATAAGCATATAAAAGGAAATTCTATAGCACTAAAAGATGTTTCAGCTCTAACGTTAAATCATCACTGCTGTATGTATCAGAACCACAGAGAATGTCTAAACCAGTTATTACAAACATTCATTCATTGGTGCTTGTGTAGAATAAAAGGACTAAAGTGGCATGGCATAATCAATTTGTGGAGTTCATGAAAAAAGCTAAAATACAAGTGAATTAAGAAGTAAGGAAAAGACACTGATGTTAGGTAGATCACAGATTGAGAAAACTTGACAATACAGGCAGGGCTGGGCAAACTTTGTGTGCATAGGGGCACATTGACAAATGTAAAGCTATTGGGGGGGGGGCAGTATATATATTATGTCCACTTTGTTTACAGCAACATATCACAATAAGTAATTATGAATTATTTATAGGTTATTAAACAGTATAAATAACTAATTATTGCAATGTTATTTTACTTATACACTTATTTGGCTAAGATCAAAGTGTAGTATTTCTGCACTTAATCTTGCCAGGGGCCGGATTGATCACCCAACACAACCGACACACACGGACGCGGGGACCTAATGGGGCGGCTTTGGCCACTCTGAGAACCGTGAGCCCTTCTTGAAAAAAAAAAAAAAACAACTTACACATTATATTTTACAATATGATGACAAAAAACATTTACTAATTTGTTAACAAAATTTTACAAAGTTTTATTATAATTAATTCTTTTTTTTATATTATCTGTCAATGGATTTAATTTAGACACAAACCAACTATATTGTCACTATTATTGCTGATTTCTAATGAGATTATGTAACTGCTTGCAATTTTTGACAATATTCTTGAAATCTAGAGCAAGTTTACTTGTTGAAATTCGCATGACAGCATGCAAGTTGCAGTCTGACAATAAAGACCTATTCTTAGATTTGTTGATCTTCAAGCAAGAGAATGCTTGTTCGCGAATATATGTTGATCCAAACAATGATACAAGTTTAGCTGCAAAGTTTATCAAGTTGGGAAATGATTCTTCTGATAAAGATCCATAGAAATCCAGCAAATCAACTGACTTGAATTTCTGTTCCAGGTCATGATCTGCTTGTAAGTCAAGCAGCTCCAACTGAATGTCCTCTGTGGCTGTATCAGTTTCTACACTAAAAGGGGAACTGAGAATATTGAACTGTGGCTCCAAGTTCTTGAAATCTTGAAATCTCCATCCAAATTCTGTCATTTCACCAAAAATGTTTTCTTGTTTCAGCAAAGGGGAGTGACAAAACCTTTTTTCACTTGCTTATCTGGAGAACAGTGGAAGTTTTGCCTGAAATGATTTTACATGTACATACAATTCATGTGCAAACACACCACTGCCCTGAAGTTTGATATTCAGTTCATATAACTTTCCTTTAATTTCAATGGCAAACATAAAGACTAACTTCCAGTCTGTATTGACAATGTTAGTATTAAAGTCAAATTCAATGTTGTTCTCTCTATTTCTTCTCTGAGGTCTCACACTCGCCTCAACACCTTGCAGAGACTCAGCCATCGAACACTGGTGGGGTACAGGACATCGGAATGTTCAGTTTCCAGATCTTCAAGTAATGACTTGAACTGTCTGTGATTAAGTCCTCTTGATCTGATGAGGTTGATGACACTGACAACTGGGTCAATAACATGCTTGATATTCAAAACAGTTTCACAGACTTTCTTGATGAATCACACAGTGAGGTGGTAATAATGTGTGGTCAGGATATTCTGCTTTAATCTTATCACTTATCAACTTTATCAGACCTACATTTTTTCCACTCAAAGCACGAGTTCCGTCAGCTGTAACACTTGCCATCTTGTTCCAAACCAACCCAGGTCTTTCAATGCAGTTAGCAACAGCACTGAATATATCATGGCCTGTGGTTGTGTCTTTGAGTGACTCAACACTCAGCAGTTGAGTTGAGTTAAGAACCGACATCACTGCACTCAGGACATTCCCATATGTGCTCCGTCCCCTCATTCAACAGCCAGCGAAGAGTCATACTACTAATTGTTCCCACCGCTATCTGATTAAAAGTTCTCCTGGTCTTCCCTCTCAGTTTTGAAATTCTTCCAGAACCCCTGCCGATCCCCCACAATCTCATTCTTTCCACATATGGGTTCTCAATCTGTTCCTCCACCTTCTCCACCTGGTCCCACAAGCGCATGACCACCTCCCCCTTGTCCATAGGCAAAATTCCACCAAGAGATGCATTCCCCGCTAGCCTATCAGCCTGTTCTTTCCCCCATACACCCGCATGGCTAGGGCAAAATATCCATACAATTCTCACGATCTGTGACCTCTGAAGCGACGAGAGCCATTCCACACGAAACATTCCTTTCTCCACCTTGCTAAGCATACTCTTTGAATCCGTAATTAATACGTGTGATGCAGTAGTCTCTTCTAACCCACTGGAATTCTGCTGTTACTGCCTCCACCTCCATTCTCATGCTGGAGGTCGTAGTCTCATATGCCAGACTCTCCTTTTTCAAGACTCGCCCATTAGCCTTTGCAATAAAGCCCCAGCCACTACGTCTGTTTCTCACCACTGACCCATCGGTGTAGATGACTATGTCACCTTGATGTGTGTTGCTCTGGATCAGTTGTTGCACTTCAAACTCAGTGCGGCCCACTAACCATTCTCTGCACTCACGACCCAGTGTTATTATTACATTGTGCCAGTCCGTCATGTCATCCGGAACTTCAACCCACTCTCTTTCACGATTGATGGTCTCTAGATCACACACCTGACTTATAGAAAGTTCTGCCTGTGCCATCCAGGACTTGCCTCGTCTTAGTCTATGATCCTTAACCATATCCATTGCTGCATGCAGCAGGTGATCTCTGTCTGCGGCAACTCTCAGGTACCATTTGGCCTGAAGGACCCTATGCCTATCCGTCATTGTTGGTAGCGCCAGGATATGCCTCATGCATATAATTGGTGTGTCCTTTGTGCACCCCAGGATTAACCGCATGGCAGCATTCTGTATGCACTCCAATCTTTCAAGTTGGTTCTTTGATACTGTCAGCAGCCCCAAACCATACTAATGACAGAAATTATTAACTGCTGAAAGAGCCTGTACAGCATCCTCTGATCTACCCCGGTTGCTGCCATAGCCCTCAATGCATTAAGTCCCCTACCAGCCTTCACCACCAAAGCCTCCACATGATCCTTAAAAGACAAACATCTGTCAAAGGTGATACCCAAGTACTTCAATTTACTCTCTTGACTAAGAGGACATCTATTCAACATAATACCTGGGACGTCTGCTTTGATGATCTGGTTATCCAAGGAGTACCACAAACTGATGCCTTGTCTGGGTTTATAATGGCCCCTGCGTCCCTGCACCACTCCGCCACCTGTAAGTCTTTCGCCAAACTGGCCATTCCTCTGCCGTCTATACACCAGCACATTATCTGCAAATGTCAAGATTCTACCTACACCTGGTGTCTCAATAGCTGTGATTTTGCTGGTGTAGACATTAAAGAGCACTGGGGACAAGGCAGATCCCTGCCGCAACCAAGGTGTAATAGTATAGGGGTCAGAAGTCCAGGAACCCATGCGCAGTGCAACCGTACGCTCATAAAGGACTGCCGCAACCCATCTAACAAGACAAGGGCAGACCTCCATGTCCAACAGTGTGTGTATCATCTGATCATACCTAACCCTGTTATACGCATGCTCCAGGTCAAGAGCTACCGCCACTATCTCCTGATTATCCTGGAAGCCCTCGTAGACATCAAATGCAAGAGTTGCAGCTTTGGCTCAGGTGTCCTTTCCCAGCCGGTAGCTCCCGAGTCCTTGGGGAAGCAGATTCCAACTTTCCAAATGTTGCTGGAGCCTGCGTGCTACTATCTTTTCGAGGACTTTGCTATACATGTTTTGCAGGGTTATGATTCGGTATCCATTAAGTCTGGAGTGATCCTTACCTAGCTTTGGGAGTGGGACCAGATAGCTATGCAGCCAATCATGGGGTATTTCCGCCATATTGATGCTTAGTTTGAAACAAAGAGACATCTCCTCCAAGTCCCCATCATTTATGTTCCTCATATGGGAGTACCTCACCTCATCTGGACCTGGCGCACCTTTACTTTTTTATACCTTTCAGCCTCGTCCAATTCTGTCAACTGAATTGGTTTCTCTCATCACCCTCTGCCAATTCCTTATGGCCGCCCGCTCTTCCCTCCATGAATTCTCGACCTCTGGTGTCCACCATGGTGGTTGGGTAAAGATTCTACTTGTTGGTTTAGATCTTCCCTGTGATCTAAGATGCCCCAAAAGTGAAGAGTGGCCGTGATCATAACTGAATGCCCTGCGAGCTCTTATAGTCCTAACTGTGCTGGGCTTAGGTATCAGCACAGAACAGGGGAGTTGGTCACTTCCATGGTCTCCAAGGATGCTCCATTTTATAGCTGATGCCACCTCTTGGGATACAAGCGCCAGGTCAATGGCCGTGTCAGGGTCCCCCGGTCTCATTGCTAGCCTAGTGGGTGTCCCGTCATTTAGACAAGACAACATCCATCTCAAGCAAGGCCTCAGCAAGAGCAGTACCCTGTCAACACTCAGTAACTCTTCAGTAGTGAGTTTGAAAGAAGTGTTTATTCCACGCATACTTATCAATAATTGGGCAGTATCATGTACATCAATACTCTCATCCAATGCAAGAGAGTACCATAAAAATTGTTTACTTGTATCTTGAAGTTTATGCATCAAACTGTCACTTATTGTGTGTGTATATATATATATATATTCGTCACATAGTGTATGTTGAGCGTTTGGGGTGTTTGGTCAATAGCTCTTACCCTACACCTCTGTGCCTTGACTCCACAGCACTGGGGAAGTTGACCACCAGTAGTATGGGATGGATCCCTCGAGGCAGGGGGACCGGCACTATCACCACCTGATGGGAGTTCAAGGGATTAGCACCATACTGAGCAATTTTAATTTGTGGCATCAAGGATTGAGTTACGTTGCACTGTTTTGTCAAGCCTGTGGCTCTGTGCATCCAATTTCGACAAGCATTTTTCGGGGTGTTTTCCCTAGCCTTTGACTGTCCCCAGTCTACCACACTGAAGCAGGTGTGTGTCTCTTGGTCTGGCTCCTCTCTCTTGACCTGTCCGACATGGGAGACCCTACCAGTAGCTGTGTTACCATCAACATAGCTCTTGGGGTCATTGAAAGATGCAAGTCCCTCTATCACGACAAAGTGGAGACATGGCAGAGGGGTTTGGAGAGTTTCATCGCTGATTTTGCTGGATATGTGGTAAAAATAAATATTTCTGCGGATATGTTGTTTCATCTTTGTGAATGGAAATCCAAAATGGAGGCGCCATGGATATCGATCAGACTAGGCCATGTATACGTTTTACACTCAAAATGTGCAATTTGAACTACTAAAGTTAAAGAGAATATAAGTTTAAAGATTATTAGTAATTTATTTGTATAATTTTATTATTTTTTTTTATCATTTAACGTGACGGAACATATTTTTGAAATCAGTTTTCATATCTGTCTATGACCAGTTTGAGACAATATCGCACGGACTGACAGTACAATTAATTTTATAATTTACTGTAAATAAGAAAATACTGTTAGATGAGTATTTTCTTTTAATCTGTAGCATTTGTGGCACTCTTCCGAATTCCGGTCCCAAATAGTTCCGCAGTGAATGTAGTGAATAAGAATCCCTTACAGGACCTCATTGTGTGATTACTTCCGTTTTGACTACTTCCTTAGTTACATATAAATAAATACGGAGATACCGATACTGATACAGAGGCTTTCAATATACTTGTTTCTACTTGATGTAAAGAAATATTATAATGCCAGGCAGACCATCAGCTCGGGTAGAGTGTTACAACTGGATGCTGCGTAACAATCCACTGTTGGGAGGATTTGATGCTCAGGGACAGTCAGTGGTCATTGAAGTTGACGAGAGCTACTTTTTTCCACCGAAAGTACCACCGTGGCCACTTTCGTCGTGGTCAATGGGTAGTTGGCCTGGTTGAACGTGGTAGAGGTCGTTGCTGGTTGGAAGTTGTGGAAAGGCGAGATGCGACAACACTGGAACGCATTATAAGTGATCACGTCTTACCAGAAACGACCATTGTCGCCGATGCCTGGCGAGGCTACAACAACGTAGGTCAACTAAACCATGGCATCTACGATCATGCAGTTGTTCATGCCAATAACTTTGTTGACGCTGTACACAGTGACATTCACACCCAAAAAATTGAAGGGTTGTGGATGCAAGTAAAAAGGAAACAAAGATACCAAGGTGGCACTAGTCGTACAGTGTTTAACACTTATTTAGCAGAATTTCAGTGGCGCCACAGTCACAAAGTACATGTTTTCGGACAATATTTACAACTTTTGTGCCACAATTTCGAGATATAATTTCATATATTGATGCAGGCTGCTGTAGGTTTGATTGATCATTAGCATTGTCACCAGGCTGCTGTGGGTTGATTGAACATACATTAGCATTGTCAGCAGGCTGCTATGGGTTTGATTGATCATTATCATTGTCACCAGGCTGCTGTGGGTTTGATTGATCATTATCATTGTCACCAGGCTGCTGTGGGTCTGATTGATCATTATCATTGTCACCAGGCTGCTGTGGGTCTGATTGATCATTATCATTGTCACCAGGCTGCTGTGGGTTTGATTGATCATTATCATTGTCACCAGGCTGCTGTGGGTCTGATTGATCATTATCATTGTCACCAGGCTGCTGTGGGTTTGATTGATCATTATCATTGTCACCAGGCTGCTGTGGGTCTGATTGATCATTATCATTGTCACCAGGCTGCTGTGGGTCTGATTGATCATTATCATTGTCACCAGGCTGCTGTGGGTTTGATTGATCATTATCATTGTCACCAGGCTGCTGTGGGTCTGATTGATCATTATCATTGTCACCAGGCTGCTGTGGGTTTGATTGATCATTATCATTGTCACCAGGCTGCTGTGGGTTTGATTGATCATTATCATTGTCACCAGGCTGCTGTGGGTCTGATTGATCATTATCATTGTCACCAGGCTGCTGTGGGTCTGATTGATCATTATCATTGTCACCAGGCTGCTGTGGGTTTGATTGATCATTATCATTGTCACCAGGCTGCTGTGGGTCTGATTGATCATTATCATTGTCACCAGGCTGCTGTGGGTTTGATTGATCATTATCATTGTCACCAGGCTGCTGTGGGTCTGATTGATCATTATCATTGTCACCAGGCTGCTGTGGGTCTGATTGATCATTATCATTGTCACCAGGCTGCTGTGGGTTTGATTGATCATTATCATTGTCACCAGGCTGCTGTGGGTCTGATTGATCATTATCATTGTCACCAGGCTGCTGTGGGTTTGATTGATCATTATCATTGTCACCAGGCTGCTGTGGGTCTGATTGATCATTATCATTGTCACCAGGCTGCTGTGGGTCTGATTGATCATTATCATTGTCACCAGGCTGCTGTGGGTTTGATTGATCATTATCATTGTCAGCAGGCTGCTGTGGGTCTGATTGATCATTATCATTGTCAGCAGGCTGCTTTGGGTCTGATTGATCATTATCATTATCACCAGGCTGCTGTGGGTTTGATTGATCATTATCATTGTCACCAGGCTGCTGTGGGTCTGATTGATCATTATCATTGTCAGCAGGCTGCTGTGGGTCTGATTGATCATTATCATTGTCAGCAGGTTGCTGTGGGTTTGATTGATCATTATCATTGTCAGCAGGCTGCTGTGAGTCTGATTGATCATTATCATTGTCACCAGGCTGCTGTGGGCTTGATTGATCATTATCATTGTCACCAGGCTGCTGTGGGTCTGATTGATCATTATCATTGTCAGCAGGCTGCTGTGGGTCTGATTGATCATTATCATTGTCAGCAGGTTGCTGTGGGTTTGATTGATCATTATCATTGTCACTAGGCTGCTGTGGGTCTGATTGATCATTATCATTGTCAGCAGGCTGCTGTGGGTTTGATTGATCATTATCATTGTCACTAGGCTGCTGTGGGTCTGATTGATCATTATCATTGTCACCAGGCTGCTGTGGGTTTGATTGATCATTATCATTGTCACCAGGCTGCTGTGGGTCTGATTGATCATTATCATTGTCAGCAGGCTGCTGTGGGTCTGATTGATCATTATCATTGTCACCAGGCTGCTGTGGGTTTGATTGATCATTATCATTGTCACCAGGCTGCTGTGGGTCTGATTGATCATTATCATTGTCACCAGGCTGCTGTGGGTCTGATTGATCATTATCATTGTCACCAGGCTGCTGTGGGTTTGATTGATCATTATCATTGTCAGCAGGCTGCTGTGGGTCTGATTGATCATTATCATTGTCAGCAGGCTGCTTTGGGTCTGATTGATCATTATCATTATCACCAGGCTGCTGTGGGTTTGATTGATCATTATCATTGTCACCAGGCTGCTGTGGGTCTGATTGATCATTATCATTGTCAGCAGGCTGCTGTGGGTCTGATTGATCATTATCATTGTCAGCAGGTTGCTGTGGGTTTGATTGATCATTATCATTGTCAGCAGGCTGCTGTGAGTCTGATTGATCATTATCATTGTCACCAGGCTGCTGTGGGCTTGATTGATCATTATCATTGTCACCAGGCTGCTGTGGGTCTGATTGATCATTATCATTGTCAGCAGGCTGCTGTGGGTCTGATTGATCATTATCATTGTCAGCAGGTTGCTGTGGGTCTGATTGATCATTATCATTGTCAGCAGGCTGCTGTGGGTCTGATTGATCATTATCAGCAGTGACTACGGAACTAACATCAATAACATTAGATATGCGGATGATACAGTATTAATTGCAAACAATGAGCAGCATCTGCAACATTTAGTAGATGCGGTTGTTGCACACAATAAACAACTATTGTTAGAATTAAATTGTAAGAAGACACAGATTATGGTAGTCATTGGGAAGAAGGAAACACCACAATGCAATATACAAGTAAATGAGAATATTCTTAAACAAGTGAATCGGTAAAATTAGCTTGGAACAATCGTAACATCTGATGGGAGATGCATTTATTAGATTAAATTTAAAAATCGCCATGGTAAAGGTAACCATTTGCAAGATGGAAAACATACAGACCAATAAAAAGATGGCATTTGTAATTAGACATAGACAGACACAAGTTTGTGGACACGTTACGAGAAGAAATAATTTGGAGAACTTCATGACAACTAGCAAGATTGAGGGGAAAAGAAGAAGGGACAGGCAGAGAAGTATAGCCGAGGCAAGAACACGGAGTCGATCCATGATTGGTGATCGAGTGTGTTGACGAAACATGACCGTCCGCGCTTATCGGCATGGCACAAGATGATGATGATTAACTTTGGCGGTTGATAATTTATCACTTCCGTTCAAGTACTACAGGAGACAAATGAAAATCGTAAATTGATCAGAGAAATTAGACGTAAGCAGTCAACATTTTTTGGACATGTTATGAGGAGAAATGAATTGGAGAACTTCGTGACAACTGGCAAGATCGAACGGCACAGACCAAGAGGAAGACCGAGCGGAAAATACCTGAATGGCTTGGCCACATGGCATGGTCGAGACAGGAATACTGAGCTGATCCACGACACTGGTGATCGAGTGAAATGGCGAGTCATGACCGCCCACGCTTTCCGGCATGGCACATGATTGATTGATTGATTGTTCAGGGTTGCCATTCTAGATATTTTATATCCAGATCTAGACGTTTTTTGCCGGCGTCTGGATACCGTTTTCTGACGTTTGGAAGCTGGATACAATTCTAGATACTTTTCATTTGGAGTTGGATATTTTGGATACTTTCTAGAGTTTACTTTTCTTTCGGTATCATTTACCCATTTTTTGATTGGTCTGGATGCGCGTAAATTATCGTAACTGCCATTATTTAAACTTTGAACTGACTTGGGTCAACGCTCAACAATCTGGCAACCCTCCGGCAATGAGTAAGTGGGCGCATAAATTATAATGACATTATTTGAACTGTAAACTCACTGTGTTGCGATTTATTGCTGTGATGCCGACTTTGTGATTCTTTTCATGCTTGCTTGCTTGCTTGTGTTCGCAGGCTGTGATCTCCAGCGCGAAGTCCTGTATGTCGGATGAAGACATCCTGTTGTCCAACATCAGTGTGATGTCCTACAGGACCTGAGGTTTGCGTGAGTATCCATTGTCCCATGTCTGGCTTATTGGTGTGCAGACTGGTGGTTCCTCGCCGTGCAGGCAGACACTCTCCGACTTCGGAGGAATCAACCATCCTACTGACTTTAACCAGGACCCTGAAGGGACCTGTTGCTCAGGACGCTCGGCGAGGACGCGTCAATAGGTCTTGACCAGTATAGAATCCAGCCTTGGTGCCTTGGAAACATCTCTGCGTCCCATTCTTTTCATTAACTTTTCATTATTTAACTGGTACAGCTAATGCCTCGATAATGGTTGGTATCAACCATGGCGTTTATGCAAAATTGAAGGAATATATCCCAGATTTAATCCTCATAGAATGTGCATGTCATTCATTGCAGATAGCATTATCACATGCCTCATCAGTCAGAATGTTTACCAAGGAATTTGGAATTCCTTATTGCTGAAACACATAACTGGTTCTCCAAATCATCAGACAGACAACATCAATATAATAATGTATCCATCCATCCATCATGTGCCATGCCGGTAAGCGTGGGCGGTCATGTTCTGCCATCTCACTCGATCACCAGAGTCGTGGATCAGATCCGTGTTTCTGTCTCGACCATGCCACAAGGCCAGGACTTGCTTCTAGGTCTTTCCCTTGGTCTATTCCTCTCAATCTTACCAGTTGTCACCAAAAGCATTAAATGATAGTTCCTCACCACTGAAAATTCTGTCATATTGCAAAATTAGATGGTTATCAATTCAAACAGCTGTTGAAATAATTGTGACCCAATGGTTGGAGTTGAAGACACACTTCGAAATAATAAGACAAAGTGAAAAGTGCTACACAGTTGAAATGCTATATGGAATGTACATTGATGAAAAAAATTTGGCATTCCTTCTCTGTGTACAACCCATTTTAAGTGAAGTGCTAAAAAGTTAATAAACTGTTTGAATCTCAAAATGTTGATAAAATTAAATTACTTGACGATCTCACTTTGCTATTTCACTCAATTGATAGAAGACTTACATTGCCAACTTCTAAAGCTGACTTGTTCACTTGCACTATAGAGAGCTATTTGGCTCCTAAGCCATACCTGGGATACCAAATCGAATCAAACATTTATGGTTTAAAAACAAAAGGACTGTGAACAGAAAATGAAGAGAACAACTTACGAATTCGCTGTCAAGATTTTGTTCTCTCATTATTCAAGCAATTGAAGCAGAGACTTCCTGAAAAATTAGACGTATTGAAAAATATTTCACTCTTTTCTGTTAACATCATACTTCACCCAGTAAAGGACATATCAAAATATTGTCAAGTTATGAAATTTTAGGGGCTACTGATACTAGCGTGGCGGAAGCAGAATATCAGTGAAGTAAGACAATTTAAAGGTGCCTCAGGTAACAGTCCATTCTGTGAGCTCTTTGAATGTGCGATGTCTGCCATGATACTACCCCATTCAAATGCTGATGTGGAAAGAGTTCAGTACTATGAATTATACAAAATGTAAACTAAGAAACAGGATTAAACTTGACCTCTTAAATGCTATCTTGACAATAAGATTTAGCCTGATGAGAGCAGGAAAATGCTGTTCAACGTATCAGGTCCCTGATCGTGTATTAAAATAAATTGGAACAGCTAAAGCATACCAGAGTCATTTTGAATCTGAAGTTTCAGCTTCATCATCCAAGCTAAGTGCATCTTGTGAGACAGAATCAGTGAAGATGAGGATATGATTCTATGGGATAAGTCACATCAATTTATTTATGTTGTATATCCCTTTCGTTCTTTTCATTAACGTTTCATTATTTAACTGGTACAGATAATGCCTCGATAATGGTTGGTATCAACCATCGCGTTTATGCAAAATTGAAGGAAGATATCCCAGATTTAATCCTCATAAAATGTGTATGTCATTCCTTGCAGCTAGCATTATCACATAAATTGGGAGAATTTGGAGTAGATATATTAATCAAAATGTTAAATGATATTTACAGCAGTGGATATTTACCCAGTGATATGTTGAAATCTGTATTTATAGCTATACCAAAATGATCAGAAGTAATTAAATGCGAAGATTTTCGTACAATTAACCTCATAAACCATATCACTAAGCTTCTGCTCAGAATCATAATGAGAAGAACCAAAAAGAAAATAAAAAAGAAAATTAGCGAAGAACAGTATGGAATCGTGGAGAGAAAGGGCACAAACAATGCAATATATACATTACGGACACTAATAGAAAGGTCAATAGAGAAACAGAAAGACATTTAATGATTTATATTTATGCTTCATGGATTATACTAAAGCATTTGATAAAGTAAAACATGATGAGCTGATTAAAATGTTGGAAGATATCAACATTGATGGGAAAGATTTAAGAATAATAAAGAATATTTACTGGAACCAAGTCACGGTAATAGAAGGCAACTAATAAACAATTGGCGGCCATTTTAAATTATTAATTAGGTCACGGCACATCCTATCGAAAAATAAAACATACGTCAAGTTAGGCCTCGCCGCCCCGGACGCAATGATATATGGCACAACGTTGTCCGTTTACAAATAAACAAGCCATGGTAATACAAGGCAGAATTTCTCAGCTTCCAATTTTAGGGCCGCGATAAATCCTGACTTATCAGTTAATTTATCATTGGACTTCCTGGTATTAAATTACGTCACCACTCCCCCGATGTGTCTCCACCTTGACGTGGTGGGGGAGCTTGTGTGTCCCATCGACCCCATTTGCTTGCTGATGGATGAAAAACTACATATCGGACAGCTTATGGGATAGGGACCAGACTAAGAGAGACACAACTTGCTGCTCAGCAGATGAGACTGAGGATAGCAGTCTAAAATTTAAATCAGGCGCACGAAGGTAGAAGATATTGGTCCGGACAAAACACTAAAGGCTCCCTGTCGAGGGCTGTGGCTGAACGCCTCTAAGCCACAAACCCTCGGACCTGAGAGCCGGGCCGATACCCACCTTTCGAAAAATAAAGGCGTGATACTGAGCAAGCTACATTCTCAGGTCTGATACAAGTTCGAAGGCTCTCAGCTGGGGGATATGAGAGATTCCCGGATGAGAGGGCCAGGCCGTTTCCCGTCTCACCGCTGCACGAAGGTAAGGTGCTAAGCCGGCAGCACAAGTAGCCTACCTCGTGAGCGAGTAAAAAAAGTCAAAAAAGTGCCCCAGCCGAAGAAAATGGCTGCGAAAAGTGTATCTAACTCATAGAGAGTGTAGAAAAAAAGTGGAAGAACGTCTCAATGACGCAAAATGGAACGAACGGTGAGCGAACCTAATGCGTGGTCCGAAGTCAAAAGCTTACCAAGTGGGTGTCGCTCGCAGTCTGACCGTCCTTGGTGTGTGCTTGAGCGATCAGTGGCAAACGAGTTGCCCAACACATGGAAGTGAGGAACTAAAGCAGCCATGAGCAGGACGTGGCAACTCACCGGGTGAGCCCAGTCACAGTGCAATATGTGCCGGCTCTGCAATTATGGAAGCCTCCTTGGATAGCGAAGGAATGCTCATGGTCTGCCCCTGCCTTCCCTTGAGGGCCGGCCACGATGTCGTTCATCGTTCTATCTTGACCAGCTGAGATGTTAGCGACATCACAACAGTTCAACGTGCCCCGAAACCAGAGGAAGGTTAACCTCATTAAAAAAATGCCCGCTGAAGTCGGGAGTGTCGTCCTACGGGTGGCAAACTAAAAATTGACACTACGCAATTACGTCCGAGTGAAATGTCTCGTCCGAATGTCTCTCGTGCTAGGAACAGCTCTGACTACCTAGTTTCCGAATGCCGCTCTTGTTCGGAACAGCTCTGACCTCTGACTGGGTAGTTTTCCGAATGTCTCTTGTGCCTGGAAAAGCTCTGATGGGCTCAACGACAAGCACATGTCCGAAAATTCGCTGAGTGGATGCCGTCTGCAAACCTGTCTGGTTTGTGCGGGAATGACCTGGGGAAACGAAATGACCAATATATTGAAGTGAGGATTTAAAGCAGCCATGAGCAGGACGTGACGATCTCCCTCGGTGAGCCCAGATCCAGGGCGTTATGTGTCGGCCCTGCAACTATGGAAGCAACCTTGGATGGCGGAAAATGCTATGGAATGTCCCTGCCTTCCTTTGAGGGATGACCGTTGTCTTCGTCCGTTCTAACTTGGCCAGCATGGTTGTAGATGGCACCACAAAAGTGAGAGTCTCCCAGGAATGCTACCTGGTAAAAAAAAAGCACGCTAAAGTCGATGTGTTGGCCTACGGGTTTCGGCCCAAGGGCGCATAACAGACACACAGCAATCACATCTGAAAAAACACTCCGGATGAACGAAAAGAAGAAGGAGAAGAAATTACGTCACCATATAATTCATAACTCCGCTTAGAATCAACGTACAGTCTTCGTTGAGATACCGTTGGATTCGTCTTGTCAAGCTCTATCTAACTGGTATGATCATAAGTAAAAACCCAATTTTTAAATATTGACCAAAACTGCTACAAGTAGCATCAATTAAAATTGGAAATAAAGAGGGTAGTTACGAACACATAAAGCTAGGAGTACGACAAAGATGTGTCTTGTCAAAAGATCTCTTCTCCCTATATAGCGAAGTAATAGTGAGAGAGATCAAAGAGATGCCAGGAATACTAGTTGGAGGTTATAATATAAATAATATACGCTATGCAGATGACACAGTATTGGTGGCAGATAAATCAACAGACCTACAACAATTGTTGGACACTGTAGTAACAGAGAGTGCAAGGAAAGGACTCTCCTTGAATATCAAGAAAACAGTAACAATGGTGATATCAAAGAAAATGGTGACACCAAAATGTAACATAGAAATAGAAGGAACAATTCTTAACCAAGTGGATAATTTTAGATACCTAGGGACATTTATAACATCAGATGGAAGATGTACAACAGATAATAGGAGCAGAATAGGGCAGGCAAAGGCTGCATTTCAGAAAATGAAGAGTATCTTGTGCAGTAGGTCACTATCACTGAGTGTAAGAAAGAGAGTGCTGAAATGCTATGTAGAACCAGTTTTTCTATATGGCAGTGAATCTTGTAATGTAAATGAACAAATTAAGAAGAAATTAGAAGCAACAGAGATGTGGTTCCTGAGACGAATTTTGAGAATTCTTTGGACTGCCAGAGTAACTAACGACGACTGCCTGAAACAGGCTAATGAAACTAGAACACTATATACAACAATAAGAAAGTGACAAACAACTTTCTTTGATCATGTAGAGACATTGCAGAACATCGTGACAACTGGAAAGATCGAGTGGAAGAGAGGCAGAGGCAGACCAAGAGAAATTATGCTGGATGGATTGAGACGGTGGCACGGAGGAATATCAGCAGCAGAGTTGATCCAGAATACCAAAGACCGAGATCTGTGGAGAGCCATGAACGCCTACTCTAGCTGGCAGGGCACTTGATGATGTTGATCCCTTTCAGGATGTTGCAGTCAACATCACTGCAGTATTTTTCAGCTGCTATTGATGTAACTGCTGGTCTCTCTGGCTGTGGGGTTACAACACTTTCTCTCTGTAATCCCGTTTATCACGCAGAGTCTCGCAGCGGAGCGAGAACTGAGGTGGTTCGACCCCCGCTCGTGACTTGCGGATACTGAGCCGGCCGCTCAGAAAGCAATGGCAAACTACTGAGCGTAATCTTGCCAAGAGATCAACAGACAGCTGAAAGATGCTGCTCTTGACAGCTAAGTCCTGTAAAAGGATACGCAAAACATTTTATTGATGTAACTAGGCAAGATTAAGCTCAGTAGTTTGTCATTGCTTTCTTAGCGAACCGCTGCCGATTGGGACGCAGCTGCGTTACTCACGAGAATATACGGGGTTACGGCGAAAGCCGTAAATCGCCTCGCCAGGGAGTCCGGCAGTCACATCAATACTTATGTAATTTCTTACTTTCTCAATCTGGATATTTTTCCTAGATACTTTCCACCGAAATCTAGATATTTATGGATGTTGTTTGGGCCGTTTCTAGATATTTTTGGTCAAAAACAAAAGTGGCAACCCTGCTTCCGTTATCGTGAAGTGCTGGCGTCAACTAAACATGGCCGCGTCTGATTGTCGGACTGCACTCTTGTTAACTGAGATTGCTGAATATGTTTACATCTGAGAGATTCGTTGATGGTAAGTAATAGGTTAAATATTTACCTTATCTTGAGACGGTGTGCTTGTATTGTCTTGGGGAAAAAATGGGGGGGGGGGGTGTGGCCAACAGGGAGATGGGCACAGAACATGGCAGAGATCTTGTCTTGTTCTTGTGTCACACTCATTGACATTGAGTGTATGACTAGTATGACTGTATGATAAAAATGCACAATGAGTAAGGCAGAACTTGCAACAAATTGAGACATTCATTTTGCTGGAATGTAATGAAAGTGATGTTCTGCAGAGAACCAGCAGCGTGAAGATGATAATATTATAATGACTGAATAAACACTATTTTCTTATATTATACTATTAATATATTATTATTATAGACTATTAGACAGTTCGATTGTGCCGTGACCCGAAATTAAAACGGAAGTGATGTACGGAGCCATCCCTGAATGATCCACTGTGCCTCCAAACATCGCTATGTATAGACCATGCATTATTTCAACATCATTCATTCATTCAAATATCACATAACAATAACACACGTCATCCTGGGTTTTCCAAGAAAGGTTTGCCTAATATTCTGTGCACAGCGATTGGTTGAAATCATCATGACCTTTTATATAAATAAGAATATATTTCATACTTACCGTAATTAATTTTTTTTTTTGGGGGGGGGGGGGGGGCACTGTGCGTAGAAATGCATCAAGTGCAGAAGGATTTTCGAATTCTGCATACAAGATTACATATATTTGGAAAGTTGTATCACAAAACTTGCTCCTCATTTGGATGAAAACAAAATTTTCTGCGAAGGCGTGTTTTTGTTCTTTGCGCATATATTGACCGGACTGGTGTGTACACTTTGTAACACTATTCTGGCACTGTGCATAGAAATGCATCAAGTGCAGATGGATTTTCGAATTCTGCATACACATATATTTTGAAAGTTTCATGATGAAACTTGCTCCCCTTGTGGACAAAAACAAAATTTTCTGCGAAGACGTGCCTTTGTTACCATGGGCGATGGCAGCTGCGCATGCGCATATCGATCAGCCTGTCATGTACATGTTCACCTTGTAACACTCAAAACACACAAAACGTGCAATTTGAACTACTAAAGTTTTAAAAAATACAAGTTTAAGGAGTAATAATAATTTACTTGTATACCTGTACTATTTTTTAATCATCCATGAAACAAAAAGAAGAAAAATCGTCCTAAACTACATAAAAGAACATTACCCAAGTAGTAATTGGACCCATGCATATACAGATGGATCAGGCAACAAATTCAATAGAAAACGGAGGAGGAATTCTCCTAAATTTAAAAACAAATGGAGTGATAAAAACAGTCAGTGGCAACTGGAACATTTTCAAGTAACTTTGAAAACTACAGCAGAAATGCGCTTGATGGAGGAAAATGAGAAGCAAATAGCTGTCTTTACAGATGCAAAGTCAGCTTTCTCAATACTGAAGAGCAAAAACAGCACAGAACTAGCAGACGTAAGAGCAGCACTCCATAGACTATGTCAGAAATCAAAAAAAGTTGTAATACAGTGGATCCCATAACATTGCAGTATACCTGGAAATGAAGAGGCTGACAAAAGAGGGCGGACGACTACCTCAGCCTGACATAGAATAATCTATAATGAGGCAAAGAGGTTTATAAAAAGCATTTATAGAACCAAATGGGAAACAGAGCATCCAGGCCACCAGAAAGATGATGCATATTACAAGGTAGGAGATACCAATGAATGTAATTGTGGAACTGGTAAAGTGACAGCTAAACATTTGCTGCAGGAGTGCCCAATATATGCAGAACAGAGAAAGATATTTTGGCCCACAACTGTTTCATTTGAGGACAAGCTCTATGGAGATATCAGTAAGCTCAAGTTGATCACAGCTTACTTTAACTACATTCAGGCTGACATCTAAAGGTGCATGAAGAAGTACTAAGACTGCCACACTTCATACCTCAGGTATGTTGGTAGCAAAAGCGTCCCAGAGGCATGAAGTAGAATATTGCTTGGCTAGCTAATCCATTATGTGGAAAGCCCGATTCAAAAGCTCATTGTGTGGGTGTTATCATAGGTGGAAAAAGTGTCCTAGTGGCACAAAATGGAATATTGCTTGGATAGCGAATCCTTTACGTGGAAAGTCTGAATCAAAAACTCACTATGTAGATTTCATCTGCAGACTGCATTCTTCTGGTTTCTGGGGGATCAGCCTGTGGTGAACAGAAGACCCAATATACGGAAGTGAGGCTAAGCAGCCATGTGCAGGACGTGATGATTCCTTGGGTAAGCCCAGTACCAGAGCGCTATGTGTCGGCTCTGCAATTATGGAAGCCTCCTTGGATGGCAGGGAATACCCATGGTCTGCCCCTGCCTTCCCTTGAGCGCTGACTGGGATGCCTTCAGCTATTCTAAATGGGCCAGCTAGGATGGGGGATAACACCACAACAGTGAGAGTCAAACGTTCTACAAAACCCCTGGGAAGATTACCCCGGTCAACAAATGCCCGCAGAAGTCAAATGTGTCGGCCTAATGGTGCAAAAACACAGACACAAAGCAATCATGTAAGAAAAAGCTCTGCAGATGAACGCAGCAGAAGAAGAAGAAGCAGCTCTCCAAATATATATAAAAATGGATGCAGAATTCGAAAATCCACCTAAAACATGTTTATATTAATTAATTATCATCTAGAAAATAAAATTACTTACCGTATGCTAAATAATTGAATTTATTTCAAAGTCACTATAATTTCAACCAATCGCTATGCAAAGAATGTTAGACTGATCTATTCTGCAGAAACTAAGATGGTGTTTATTGTCTCGTGATATTTGAATAAATGCATTAATAATGATGTCACCATGCATGGTCTTTACATAGCCATTTTTTGGGGGGACCCAATGGATTCTTCTGCGCAGGCGCGGAATATTATTCCCAGCTTCAGATCTGGTTGTGGTAGACACTGAACCTGCTAAGAGTATCCACATCATTCTCAGTTCTCACCTCATTCTATTTGTCTCCTCCGTGTAATTTTAGGTCTCCTATAATTCATTTCCACTGTGTGCATGGACAATAAATAGATTTTCTTGTTATATCTTTTACTATAGTCAAGTGTTCTCAATCTGTGATCTACCTAACATCAGTGTCTTTTCCTTACTTCTTGATTCACTTGTATTTTAACTTTTTCCATGAACTCCACAAAGTGATTATGTCATATCACTTGAGTCCTTTTATTCTACGCAAGCACCAATGAATGAATGTTTGTAATAACTGGTTTAGACATTCTCTGTGGTTCTGATACATATAGCAGTAATGATTTAACGTTAGAGCTGAAACATCTTTTAGTGCTATAGAATTTTCTTTTATGTGCTTATTTTAATATCTCTGTTAAGTATATAGTACAAGATCCCCACATCGTTGCCTACATTGAGACGTAAATATATTATCTATTATTATTCACTAAGAGAGATCAGGTTATCATTTGTTATGTTTATTCTTATTATCTCAAATTTTCAAATATGAATTGTAGACCTAGTTGTTGTGTCCTCCCATCAAGTGTCTTTAGATAGTTTCATGACACATCCCTAATTTTTTTTTAAAGAAATAAAAATTGGAGGAAAACAATTAAAATATGTTGGATGGAATTGACATAATGAAATCCAATGGTACCTCATTGAGACTCCAAGTCAATTATAATTGATATATTATTATTTGTTTGTGAATGAATTGTGTCCTTCACCTGCACAATTAACAAATAAATGCTACTGCCAGCTGGTCAACTTTTATCAAAAGAATGTGGGAATCCATGGACTTAGACCTAGATAGGAAGCCTTTTGTGACAGAGTCAAAGATTAAATGTCTCTGGCCTGATATATTTTATGATACTTCAGGACTTGCCATGTTGGATTTGATCAAAATCTTTTCTTTTTCACTTTATCCCCCATTTCTTCTTCTTCTGCTGCATTCTTCCAGTGTTGTTGTTTTTTTCCAGACATAATTGCGGTGTATCTGGTTAGGCACCCTTGGGTCAAAACCCTTAAGCCAACACATCCGACTTTAGTGTGCATTTTTTTACCAGGTTAGCATTCTTGGAGGACACTCACTGTTATGGTGTCATCCACATCCTAGCTGGTCAAGTTAGAGCGGTCGAAGAATTCATGCTCAGCACTCAAGGGAAGGCAGGGGCAGTCAATGGGCATTTTCCGCCATCCAAGCTTTCGGTTCAGATGCCTGGAAAACTAGACCATTAGAGCTGTTTCGACCAGAAAACTAGATAGTCAGAGCTGTTCCGACCGGAAGACAAGATAGTCAGAGCTGTTCTGGCCACAAGGAACATTTCACTCAGATGTTTTTGTGTTGTGCCAATTTATTTTCACCCTTAGGCTGGCACATCCGACTTCTGCAGGCGTTTTTACTGGTTTGCCTTCCCAGAGTTTCAATGGACATTAGACTCTTACTGTTGTGGTGTTGCCCACACCTCAGTTCGTCAAAGTAGAGCGTTCTGTCATATCTCTGAGCGGAGAGCCTTAGAGTATGTTTCCAGACCAAGAATTAGTGGCATCATGTGCCTGATTCAGTCTTTGACTGCCTATCCTCAGTCTACCTGCAAGGCAGCAGATTGTGTCTCTCTTGGTCTGGCCCCTATCCCAAGGCCTATCCGACATGTAGTTGTGCTTCCGTCGGCAGAGCTCTTGGGGTCATTGGGACACGCAAGCCCCTCTACCACAACAAGGTGGAGACACGTCAGAGGGGTTATCCCCCATGTGATATGGGCCATCAATCAATTCAGCCCAAGCCATTCTATCTTTAGCTATCTCATGCAGCTGCCCATGTCCTCCTGATATTATTCATTTCTGTCTCTAACTCTCTTCTCCTTGTGTGTTCAGGTCTTCCTTTATTTCATTTGCCCTGTCAATTCTGGAAAAAGACTTTTCATGTAATACAATTCTCAGGTGAGGTCAGCATGGCTGAATGGATAGGAATGCACATTCTTAAACGTCCAGTGTGCTGATGTCAGGGTAAGGGGTTCAACCCCTACACCAGGTAGTTGGACTAAAATGTTGACTTCCTGTCCATGACTTGGGGTCGTAAGTTACAAGTGCCTTTGAAGGCGGAGTGGGTTCACTTGATGGCGACGGATACTGGTATAAGGGAAAGCTAATCCACACTCACAGTGAGTGAGCAAAAACAAAGCAAAAGAAACCAATGCAACCAGCAACCAAAAAAAAAACATTCGCCGCTGTTTCGCCAAAAAACCTGTTCCATTTCATGTCATGTTAATGAGATGATATCCACTCAGCAAGCTTTCGCTTCAGACTTCCACATAATGGATTTGCTAGCCAAGTGTTCCATTTCGTGTTGGTGAGACGATGTCCACTCAGCAAGCTTTCGCTTCGGACTTCCACATAATGGATTCGCTAGCCAAGTGTTCCATTTCGTGTTGATGGGATGTTTTTCCACCTTTGAATACGCTCACTCAATGAGTTTCTGTTACAGACTTACATCGTAACCATTCCATGCCCCTGGGGAACATTTTCTACCTGTTGTAATGCTCACCTTTTGTAACGCTACAGATACTGTTGCTTCAGCATCTTACCTCCCTGCAGCAGCAGGTGGGTAAGGCCAAGTCCTCACATCCGAGAGATATTGGCTTGGAGGAGTTCAGCCATATCCCCCAGTTGAGAGCAGTGGAACAAGTGTCTGGACCAAGCATGTAGCAGGCTCTACATCTCACCTCCATTCAGTAGAGGGTGAGTAACGGCTGGGCCCTCACAACCGGGGGATATTGACTTAGAGGCTTTAAGCCATACCCCTCAGCTGAGAGCCGTAGAATGTGTGTCTGGGCCAAGAATGTAGTTGCATCATGCGCATGATTCAGACTTTGAGTGTAAAGGATTTGCTTGACCCTAGCTTTGACTGTCCACAATCTACCTGCAGAGCAGCAGGTGTGTGTCTCTTGGTCTGGTTCCTATCCTTTGACCTGTCCAACATATGAGATCCTACCAGTAGCTGTGCTATGGTTGGCTTAACTCTTGGGGTCATTGGAACATGCAAGCCACTCTACCACAACAAGGTGGTGCCACGTCAGAGGAAGATTTCTATTTAAGATACATAGAATATGCACAGACAGATTAATGAGTTGACAAGAAGAACAATAAGAGTAAACAAAGGAGATTTGAAATAGAAAGAAAACAAAAACATCAAAAATATTAATAGAAGTAAGTGCTATGATAAAGAGATGAAATTAATACATAAGAGAGTTATATGACGGAGAAAGAGCAGAATTAACAGAAGAAAATAATTTAGAAGGTCCAGCTTTACTAAAAGATGAAGTCATTAGTGCTATCAAACATATGAAGAAAGGGAACACAGCTGGGACAAATGGAATCATTACTGAAGAATTTGAAGTACCGGGAGAATTTGAGAAGAAATATTAAATAAAATGTATTATATTTACAAAAGTAAATATCAATGATCAATGAGAACACACATAAAAACTTAACACACCAAGTGACCAGTAAATAAACAACTCTTGATTTTAACTTCTAACATTGTAATGGGATAACAGACGGGTAGGGTTCTTGTGTGCATGTTCGAGTGACAAGTGGTAATACACGGCTCAAAAATTATCATACACAAGACAAAAATATGATAAGCCCATAAATGATCTCTAAGTAGGTTCCAAATGTTGCTGCTATGTAGCCGGGGGCAGGGTTGAGGTGAGCGCCCAATCTTACATAAATACCCCAATGGCTCGTGCATTCATCACCTCTGCAGGAAACATCCAACTCCTGGCCTTCTCATGACGGAAACTAACAGGAAAAAGGGCAGCAGCAAGTCACTGGCACCGAGAAATAACCAGAAAGCTCTATATGTGTATGCATGTACATGCATATGCAGACACGTGTTTACGTGTCTACACATCTAAACTCAAGTAAGGCCACAGTCTTCACTAGTAAAGGAAAGGTGCTGAAGATGGAGGCAACCAGCCAGGAGGAGCACCACAGCAGAAATCAGGATGCCACACAGTTACACCATGAAATACGTCGACTACTGCTAAATGATATGGTGCTCGGCCTGCTTTGGACCCCCAGGTATGTGCAGTGCTGGACCCTATGACTCAAAAAGGTTCAACCACAGCTACTGGAGGTCCTTCTCAAATGTCTTGTGGAGCCAGGGGACCTGAGAATAGAACGGCTGGCCATACTAAACAAAGACTTAAAATAATGCACTGGAATGCGGAGGGAGTCAGCAAAAAAAAAAATAGAACAAGAAAATGTAAGCGTATATTGCTTGCAAGAAACTCACCTCTACGAAAATATAGCCTTCACAATCAGAGGCTACCAGTGTTGTTACCAGTGATTAACAAGCATCTGACCTACATACTTTCTACTGGAGATCATGGCACACTACAACTACACCTGACCTGGCATTTCATTCACCAGACTTGGAGTGGAACATTACACAAATTGTTGGGAAACAACTTGGTGGCAGTGACCATCGGCCAGTCTTTCTAACTGTAGAAAATGGGCTTGTAAGTGAAAGCAGCACCCTCTCGAGGTGGAACTACAAGAAAGCAGACTGGGAAATGTACAAGCATCACACCAGCATACTGGTTAGAAACCTGAACACTGAGAAAAACATAAATAAAGTAGTTGAAGAGTTTGGGAAATGCATACTACAGGCAGCACGAGAAACTTTACCAAGAGGAGCCCATAAACATTAAAACCCCTGCTGGAGTAGTGAACTGGAACAGTTGCATAATGATGTGGAAGTGTGTAGAAAGCAAGCAGAGGCCACACCCAGCCAAGAGCACCATAATAAATACCAGCACGCTAAAGCCAAATTTCAAAGAGCCAAGCTGCAGGCTAGATTGAAAAGCTGGCAGGAGAAAACAAAGTCACTGAACTTTGAAAGAGATACAAGGAATTTGCGGAAGCTAATAAAATAACTTAATTTTGAGGCACAGGGAGAAACTCAAAAATTGCACTACATAAAGATAGAAACATCTTAACAGGAAAGCAAGCAGCTTGCTTTTGCAGATTTTGCTCAAGTTTGCAGACTTATTCGCAGAAGATAAAAATATTGAAATTACTCAAGAGAAATAACAAGAGATTTGAGAGAAATGGCAACATACAGGACAGAAGGAAATAGTACATGAGTTTCTGGAGGCACCTATCACAAACAGTGAACTGGAGCTACCCATATCAAAACTGAAAATGAGAAAGCTGATGGTATCTTCAATGAAATGATCAGGAGCCTAGAAAATAACTAAATATGATAACAACTTGAAACCAGTTTATTTTTACACATACATTGTCCCTTTATTTCTCAACATAATTTCCACCAACATTGATGCACTTTTCCCATCGTTTTATCAGTCCCCCTAAACCGGATGCATAGAACTGTGTGCTCTGTTTTCTAAACAACTTTTTTCACTTCACATTCAACTTTGGCATCATTCGCGAAATGTCTCCCACCAAGGTGTGTTTTCAGTTGACCAAAAAGATGGAAATCGCTAGGGACTAAGTCGGGGCTGTAAGGTAGATGTTCCCGAATTTCCCACCTTAGTTGGTTAATTTTCTCCAGAAAACCGTGGTTTAGAAAACAGATCACGCAGTTCTGCAGCCTGTTTGGGAGGACTGATAAAACAATGGAATACGTGCATCAATGTTGGTGGAAATTATGTTGAGAAATAAAAGGACAATGTATGTATAAAAATATACTAGTTTCAAGTTGCTATGATATTAAGTTATTTTTCTACAGCCATTTGTACCTTTCTTATTGACTTACCCTCTTAGTTAGTCCGCTGAAACCATATCTTTAAAATATCTCTTATTTGAACACCACAGCTTAGTTACAAATGTCCCTTATAGTACACGGACGACCACTGTTGAAAGTCCATTGTTTTTTCACACAGGCCACTAATGTTGAATAGTTCATTAATCACTCGGATTACTAAAGTTATACAGTCCATCACAACACACGGGCTACTAAAGTTGAACCTTTCATGAATTCCAAAGGTGTAAAATTCATCACATAAATGTCCATTCTGAATATCCAGGGTATCTTTACAAAATATCTGGAGAATGTCCGTAGGATCTGGACCTTAAAAATATCAACTCTGATATAATAAGTATTTCTTTGGATGGCACGGCAATCAGTAAAAAAGAGATACCAGTGTCGTGGTTAGCTAGTTGTCACATGCTGAGGTTGCTGTGAAAATAGAGAAGTTAATGAGGCTGATAAAAATTCTTCTATATGAACATGTATACACAGAGCCATAGTCTCCTCTGGACATAGAGATTATGAGAGATTGCTCAGAAAAGTATCATCTGAAAAAGACAAGTGATATTCTAGAACAGCATCAGGACAGTTCTTGTCTAAACATAACCACACATGGATACTCTGAATGACTAGAGGAAGTGAAGTTCATCTCTCATATAGTATATGAATGGAACAAGAAAAAGTTTCAACCACATCTCCCTGAGTCGAAGACATTATTACCTATTATTTTCTGAGTATTACTTTATATCTTCATTTTTTTTTTAAAAAAGAACAGTATGGATATATTGAAGGAAAAGTTACAATTAATTCATAAACTTGTGCTTTATAGATTATACCAAGGCATTTGATAAAGTGGTGAAATGATCAAAATGTTGGAAGATATTAATAGAGATGGGGAAGATCTTAGAATAATAAAATGTATTTACTGGAAACAAGCAGTAGCAATTAAAATTGGAAGTATAGATGGCATTTGTGAACAGATGCAGTTATGAGTAAGACAAGGAGGTGTTTTGTCACCAGATTTAATCTCTTTTTTTTCTATAACAAAGTAGTAATGAGAGAGATCAAAGAGGGGCCAGGAATATGAGTTGGAAATTATAATATAAACAATTTATGTTATGCAAATGAGACAGGGTTGAAAGCTGAAAACACAACAGATCGACATCTGTTGGACATTGTAGTAACAGAGATAGCACTAAAAGGACTTTACTTGATCTTGATCATCAAGGTTATAGAAACAATGATTATCTCAAATAAGAAGATAACACCAACCCAAGAAATGATAATAGACAGGAAACACTTAACCAAGCTGATAAATGTAAGCTCCATTTCAGAAAATTAAAAGTATCTTAGGCAATAAGTCACTACTATTGAATGTCAGAAAGAGAGTCCTGAAATGTTATATAGAACCTGTCTTAATGTGTGGCAGTGAATCATGAAACATGGATAAACAAATTTAGAACAACTTAGAAGTAGTAGAGATATGGATGATGAGACAAATGTTGTGAATATGTTGGACCTCAAGAGTAACTAACAATGATTGCCTGGTAAAGGTTAATGTCACTAGAACATTAAATACAACTATAATTAACAATGATTGCCTGGTAAAGGTTAATGACACTAGAACATTATATACAACTATAACTAACAATGATTGCCTGGTAAAGGTTAATGACACTAGAACATTATATACAACTATAACTAATAATGATTGCCTGGTAAAGGTTAATGACACTAGAACATTATATACAACTATAACTAACAATGATTGCCTGGTAAAGGTTAATGACACTAGAACATATACAACTATAACTAACAATGATTGCCTGGTAAAGGTTAATGCCACTAGAACATTATATACAACTATAACTAACAATGATTGCCTAGTAAAGGTTAATGCCACTAGAACATTATATACAACTATAACTAACAATGATTGCCTGGTAAAGGTTAATGCCACTAGAACATTATATACAACTATAACTAACAATGATTGCCTGGTAAATGTTAATGCCACTAGAACATTATATACAACTATAACTAACAATGATTGCCTGGTAAAGGTTAATGCCACTAGAACATTATATACAACTATAACTAACAATGATTGCCTGGTAAAGGATAATGACACTAAAACATTATATACAACTATAACTAACAATGATTGCCTGGTAAAGGTTAATGCCACTAGAACATTATATACAACTATAACTAACAATGATTGCCTGGTAAAGGATAATGACACTAAAACATTATATACAACTATAACTAACAATGATTGCCTAGTAAAGGTTAATGCCACTAGAACATTATATACAACTATAACTAACAATGATTGCCTGGTAAAGGTTAATGCCACTAGAACATTATATACAACTATAACTAACAATGATTGCCTAGTAAAGGTTAATGCCACTAGAACATTATATACAACTATAACTAACAATGATTGCCTGGTAAATGTTAATGCCACTAGAACATTATATACAACTATAACTAACAATGATTGCCTGGTAAAGGTTAATGCCACTAGAACATTATATACAACTATAACTAACAATGATTGCCTGGTAAAGGATAATGACACTAAAACATTATATACAACTATAACTAACAATGATTGCCTGGTAAAGGTTAATGCCACTAGAACATTATATACAACTATAACTAACAATGATTGCCTGGTAAAGGATAATGACACTAAAACATTATATACAACTATAACTAACAATGATTGCCTAGTAAAGGTTAATGCCACTAGAACATTATATACAACTATAACTAACAATGATTGCCTGGTAAAGGTTAATGCCACTAGAACATTATATACAACTATAACTAACAATGATTGCCTGGTAAATGTTAATGCCACTAGAACATTATATACAACTATAACTAACAATGATTGCCTGGTAAAGGTTAATGCCACTAGAACATTATATACAACTATAACTAACAATGATTGCCTGGTAAAGGATAATGACACTAAAACATTATATACAACTATAACTAACAATGATTGCCTGGTAAAGGTTAATGCCACTAGAACATTATATACAACTATAACTAACAATGATTGCCTGGTAAAGGTTAATGACACTAGAACATGATATACAACTATAACTAACAATGATTGCCTGGTAAAGGTTAATGACACTAGAACATTATATACAACTATAACTAACAATGATTGCCTGGTAAAGGTTAATGACACTAGAACATTATATACAACTATAAGAAGGAGACAAACATTCTGTGGTCGTGTAGTGAGAAGAGGGACATTGGAAAACACTGTGATGATTGCATGCTGGATGGACTGAGACAGTGGCATGCTGGATGGACTGAGGCAGTGGCATGCTGGATGGACTGAGACAGTGGCATGCTGGAATATCAGCAGCAGATTTGATTCTCAGCACCAGGGACCGAGATCTATGGAGAGATATGGATGATTATGCCAGCCGGCAAGGCACATGATCATGATGAATGTAGGAGTCTAGTCAGTGAGCATTAGCCAATGTACAGAGGTTTCATAACCTTGTCTTCAAACAGTTTAGTCTAAATAACTGGTGTTTCTGCTAACCTAATGGAAGAGTGAATACCCCATGGAGTTAGTGTATTGTAGCATATGTGTGGACCAAGAACGAGTTACAATGAGGAACAATAACATTGAGCTGCATTGAAACATACAAAATTTGAGTTACAATGAGGAAGTTATATTTTTAGACTTCCCACTTAACCCTTTGCAGGGCAGAGGTTTTTCCTATTTCTAATTCTACATGGGCAAGATTTTTTAGGGTTTTAGTCAGATTTTGGGTTTTGGGTAATGTTAGTTAAAAAAATCATATCTGAGGTGTTAGTGGACAGATTTTAGTAAACGAAAGAGAAAAATGAAGGGAGATGTATGCAGATTAATAATTGTACTCACATGTCATATGAATAACCCAATCTTGGGTGTAATCCGCACATGAACACAAATGTTTACAAAATACAACATATTTTTTGTTATTGTCAGTCATATATACACTCTGTACAAACACTGCCAACAGCTCACTGGTCTCCAAGATGCTGGGGAAAACAAGTGTCCTTACAGTAGTTCACTTGGCACACATCACAGCCATATGAACTTTCAATGGCTCGTCCTGCAGGGGTACATTTGGCGTGACTGCACGCCACGCAGGCTTTCTTCCTGCCCTCAAACCTCATGAGCTTGTGATTGTGGACACTTTCTGGGGCTACTGCTTGGCCTTTTCTCTTTGATGCAACCTTTTTCCTGCTGGAGAATTCTGCGATGAGTTGTTCAGATAAATCCAGACGGGAGTAGCGTCTGCTGGGCTTTGCTGCGGTCTGCTTGAACAGTATTAAAGCATTGTTTATACATGAATAAGAGACAAAACTGAGGTGTTGGTGCCAGTATTTTTTGCACTTCTTCAATGTAGAGTAGTACCCCCTCATTTGATCTGCCTTGTCCACCCCTCCCATGCATTGGTTGTAGAGTTTGATGACAGCAGGGTAGGGTACAAGCTTTCTGGTACGAGTGTGCCGGTCCCATCGCTCAACGTCCAATGTGTGCGAGGTATTGCTGGAGAGCATGAAGACATCCCTTTTATCATGCCACACAGTAGCAAGCAGATCCTCTTTCTGGAAGACTTGATGGTCCCCTTCCTTCATTTTTTCTTTTCTCTGAATGTCAGAGGCAGATCTTTCTGGTTCTTTCTTACAGTTGCTGCCGCATAAATTTTCTCTTGGAGAAGGTCAGTAAGAAGCCCAACTGACGAAAAAAAAGTTATCAAAATAGAGGTGATGATACTTTCCCAAATATAGGGCAGCAAGCTGCATCAATACATCATGGCCCAGTCCATGCTGAGTGCCACCATCTATTTTGACACTGTAGAGAGAAAACTGGAGGAGGCAGCCAGTTGATGACCCACAAGCACACATACTTTCATTCCCCATCTTGTTGGCTTGGCTGGTAGATATTGTTTCAGTGTGTTCCTGACTTTGAATGGCACCATTGCCTCGTCGATGGCAATTTCTTTCTTAGGTTTGTAACTTTGTAAGAATGACCTATTAGCCATGTCGATGAGAGGCCAAATTTTGTGGAGGCGGTCATTGCTGTCAGCTGTGTTGTTATCAACCACATGTAGGTTCTGCTCCAGCTTCTTGAATCTCGTGAGAGGCATCACATTTTTCACACCTGGCACTCCCAACCTCTCATCCGTCGACCAGTACATTTCCACATGAGGAAGACTGTGGATCCTCGTTAGAATGAGCAGACCAAAATAGGCCTGCATGTTGGTTGCGTTTTTTGGAACCAGCCTCAACCTTTTATCTGTTCGATCTTTTGTCTAGCATACTCATTTGTTTGATCGGCACTCATTTGTTTGATTGGCACTCATTTGTTTGATTGGCACTCATTTGTTTGATTGGCACTCATTTGTTTGATTGGCACTCATTTGTTTGATTGGCACTCATTTGTTTGATCGGCACTCATTTGTTTGATTGGCACTCATTTGTTTGATTGGCACTCATTTGAAAAGTTTGTTCCTCGAAGAGTTGAAGAAAGAAGGCATGCTGAGAATGATCATCAGTTGTTATGTTGACAGTTTTTTTCAGTAAATTTTTCGACTTTCAGTGTTGTTGCTTTGTTGCTCCAAGCGTTTGTGTCACAAATCGGCCCCACCCTACTTTCTTCGGCCACATTTTCAGAATCAGATTCACTTTCTTCAAAGTCTGAAAGATCTGAAGTGTGCACGCTGCACACGCTGATATCACTGAGATCCAGCTGCAATTCATCGTCAATTTTGTGCACTTTAATGTCACTTAAATTGAACCCAGCGAAATTACCACTATTGCTTGAAGAACTGAGGAAATCCATTTTGAATAATAATGCATAAACACCCCGAAAACTATTGACAAATCCAATCAAATTAAAAGAAAACACTTGCAAATGTCGCTTATGCTTTCACGTTATTAGCAAGACTGGTAGAAAGAAACAGGAAGTCTCGGAAAAATGTGAGATTGTATTTTTAAAATGCTTAGTATTCAAGGACTTTTTCAGACGTTTTGTCCGTCCACTGGTAAAGCTGCTTTTGGTCGCTACACCCGGTAAAGGAAGTTATGTTTCTTAGACATGCAACCACACATTCATTATTTTTAATTGACATTCTATTTGATGTTTTTGTTTTCTGGAGTGCCACCTTAGGTAGTTTTCTTTAATATGTCACCTCAAGTTGCACTATAAATGTTAGCTTCAAGCAGGAGATTAATACTCTTGATTGGGGCTACAATGAAATATCAATATTGCTTGTTGTTATAAATTGTTTAGAGGTAACAGAATGTAAAATAGACTTCATAAGTGAAAAATATCAGTAATGAATTAAACGTGCAGTACCTGTTCATCTGTTAATTCACACTTACACAGTCAATACACCTCTCTTAGATCATACTCCAGCTTACATCATACATCAGCTTAGATCAAACATCAGCTTAAATCATCATGAACTTAGATCATACATCGGTTTAGATCATACTGAACTTAGATCATACATCAGTCTAGATCACACATCAGCCTAGACTATACCTGAACTAAGATCATACATCAGCTGAGATCATACCTGAACTTAGAACATTCATCAGCTGAGATCATACCTGAACTTAGAACATTCATCAGCTGAGATCACAAAACTTTGAAAATACATAAGTTTATATCATCATGAACCTATATCATACATCAGCCTATATTGCCCCTAAACCTAGATCATACATCAGCTGAGATTATACTTGAACTTAGATCATACATTATGAACTTAGATCATACAGCAGGTATGATCTAAGAATATGTATAATCTAGGCTGATGTATGATCTAAGATATTGATGGTATAAGCTGATGTATGATCTAAGTTAATGTTTGATCTAGGCTGATGGAGGATCTAAGTTCAGGTATGATCTCAGCTGATGTAGGATCTTAGTTAGTCTCTTAGCTAAGATTATACTTGAACTTAGATCATACATTATTAACTTAGATCATACAGCAGGTATGATCTAAGAATATGTATGATCTAGGCTGATGTATGATCTAAGATATTGATGGTATAAGATGATGTATGATCTAAGTTAATGTTTGATCTAGGCTGATGGATGATATGAGTTGAGGTGTGATCTGAGTTTATGATGATATAGCTGATGTATGATCTAACTTAGATACATAAGCCTAGATCACACATCAGCATGGATCACACATCAGCTTAGATTATACATCAGCTTATATCATCATTAACTTAGATCTTGCATCAGCTAAGAACATACATCATTTGAGATCATACATTAGCCTGAATCATACATCAGCTTAGATCATGCATCAGCTTAGGTCATGCATCAGCTGAGATCATACATCAGCTGGGATCATATGTCAGCCTAGATCATAGATCAACTTTTATCATCATGAACTTAGGTCATACATCAGCTTAGATCATACATCAGCTTAGATCATAATCAGCTTAGATCATAGTTAGTTAGTCGAGGTTCCAACTTCATGGCAACGGGTCATCCCCATTATGCTCTGTTCCTGTGCCAGTGAATATCACACAAAATGCTCCCCACTGTCCAATGTGAAAAGTGGAATAGGCAGGAGTCTCGACAATCCAACAGCCCGCACAGGTACACTGGTGCATAATGCCAACACAGAATTAATCCACGAAAACCACAGTTCATTGTCGATGGACTTGGCAGTCACCAGAAAGACCTCATTGACCCGCGTTTTCTCACATGGCTCGGTCTTTTACCACAGGGTGACCCAGTCTTTTACCCAGGGTGACCCGCTGAAAGTGTCCCATGAAGCACGAACTTCACAACTTCAGCGCAGACTCCCGGAAGTCTCCTGAAAAATGCACTCGTGAACCGAAAAGCAATTCTGTCAATTCAGCAACAGCCAGTAGCCATTGTTCCGAACATGCAGGTCACTGTACAGTCTGTACAGGACAGATGTAAAAGCATTCCCTGTGAATTTCACAGCTCACAGTGTTGCCCACGCACTCACTCAGTAGCAGGGCGATGGAACCATGCACTACCAGTCCAACATGAGGAAAATGCGATTGCAAACCGTAGCTGCAAGCATAAACACGCCACAGGCCTTAACGGCTCAACGCCTAACCACCATGTTGACGACCGGAAGTCCAGCTTAGATCATACATCAGCTTACATCATTATGCACATAGATCATACATCAGTGTAGATCATCCATCAGGTTATATCAACATGAACTTAGATCATATATCAGCTTAGATCATACCTAACATTAGATAATACATCAGCCTAGAGCATAATTCAGCTTAAACCATCATAAACTTAGTTCATACATCAAATTAGATTATACCTGAACTTAGATCATACATCAGCCTAGATCATACATCAGCTTAGATCATACATCAGCTTATATCATCATGAACTAAGATCATACATCACCTAACAACATATATCAGCTTGTTATACATCAGCCTAGATCATACTTGAACTTAGATAATACATCAGCTTATGTCATCATGAACTTACATCATACGTCAGATTAGATCATATATCAGCATAGATCATACATGAGCACATTAATCATTCTTCTTCTCCGTCTTTTGTTCACTTGAAATTGATTGTCTGTAGCTGCATTGGTGTGCCTGCTTGATTGTACATCTTTTGATAGTCAATACCTGGTATGTTCATGAGACTATTACTTATGTACTTTGGTGTGTTTCAGAAATACACTCTTGGTCTCCGCGGATTCCTTACCACTCCATTCAAGAGCATTCACAAAAGTGGACATATGACAGCATAGATATGAAGGTTGTGAAACAAGAACTATCAGATGTTCTGTGTGAGGACAAGAGTCACAGCTTCAGTAAAATTTTAGACATAGCTGAGGGTAGCATCATTCAAGAAATGGCAGGGAACAGCAACTCGGAAGCAAGAATGGTTGAGATCAGTTGTAAGGCATCAGTAAAACATGACAGTTGTTGTCAGATGTAAGAAAATATGTCTTTGATTGATACAAACAATAAACTATCTCTGGCTATTGAGAATTGTCAGCAGCAAAATAATGAAACACAAGAAAAACATGCACAGAGCTTTCCAAAGTCTCTTGATGACATTTTTTATTATGTTAATTATATCTCTCAAAGAACTCACACAGGAGACATGTCTGATGTTTCTAGTCCAAATGTTTGTGTAAACAGATATAAGAGAACACATAGTGAAGGGATACCAAACAAATGTAATGAAGGGGGTAGTCTTTTGTTTCAAGATGTCCATCTAGAGTGCCAAAAGAATATGAATCACAAGAGAATACATACAGGAGAGAAACCTTACAAGTGTGATGATTGTGGTGCTTCTTTTACTCAAGTTAGCAATGTTATGTACCACCTGAGAACACATACAGGAGAGAAACCTTACAAGTGTGATGATTGTGGTGCTTCTTTTACTCAAGCTGGCCATCTGAAGGAACATAAGAGAACACATACAGGAGAAAAACCTTACAAGTGTGATGACTGTGGTGCTTCTTTTACTGTAGCTCGCAATCTGAAGGCTCACAAGAGAATACATGCAGGAGATAAACCTTACAAGTGTGATGCATGTGATGCTTCTTTTACTGAAGCTGGCAGTCTGAAGAAACATAAGAGAATGCATACAGGAGAGAAACCTTACAAGTGTGATGTTTGTGGTGCTTCTTTTACTCAAGTTAGCCATCTAAAGACTCACAAGAGAATGCATACAGGAGAGAAACCTTACAAGTGTGATGTTTGTGGTGCTTCTTTGACTGAAGCTGGCAGTCTGAAGAAACATAAGAGAATGCATACAGGAGAGAAACCTTACAAGTGTGATCTTTGTGGTGCTTCTTTTGCTAAAGCTGGCAATCTGAAGAGACATAAGAGAATGCATACAGGAGAGAAACCTTACAAGTGTGATGTTTGTGGTGCTTCTTTTGCTGAAGCTGGCAATCTGAAGAAACATAAGAGAACACATACAGGAGAGAAACCTTACAAGTGTGATGTTTGTGGTGTTTCTTTTACTGAATCTGGCAGTCTGAACACTCACAAGAGAACACATACAGGAGAGAGACCTTACAAGTGTGATGACTGTGGTGCTTCTTTTACTCACTCTGGTAGTGTTATGCACCACCTGAGAACACATACAGGAGAGAAACCTTACAAGTGTGATGTTTGTGGTGCTTCTTTTACTCAAGCTGGCAGTCTGAAGACTCACAAGAGAATGCATACAGGAGATAAACCTTACAAGTGTGATGTTTGTGATGCTTCTTTTACTGTAGCTGGCAATCTGAAGACTCACAAGAGAACACATACAGGAGAGAGACCTTACAAGTGTGATGACTGTGGTGCTTCTTTTACTCACTCTGGTAGTGTTATGCACCACCTGAGAACACATACAGGAGAGAAACCTTACAAGTGTGATGTTTGTGGTGCTTCTTTTACTCAAGCTGGCAATCTGAAGACTCACAAGAGAATGCATACAAGAGATAAACCTTACAAGTGTGATGATTGTGATGCTTCTTTTACTCAGGCTGGCAGTCTGATGGAACATAAGAGAACACATACAGAAGAGAAACCCAACAAGTGTGATGTTTGTGGTGCTTCTTTTACTGTAGCTTGCAATCTGAAGACTCACAAGAGAACACACACAGGAGAGAAACCTTAAAAGTGTGATGATTGTGGTGCTTCTTTCACTCAAGCTGGCTGTCTAAAGACACATAAGAGAATGCATACAAGAGAAAAACCTTACAATTGTGATGATTGTGGTGCTTCTTTTGCTGAAGCTGGCAATCTGAAGAAACATAAGAGAATGCATACAGGAGATAAAGCTTTCAAGTGTGATGCATGCGGTGCTTCTTTTACTCGGTCTGGCAGTCTGAAAAAACATACAAAACGGCATCATCTTCATGTGCCTTGCCAACTGCCATAGATGTTCATGTATCTCCTCAGATCTCAGTCCCTGTTCAGGATCAACTCTGCTGATAATATTTCTCAATGTCACCATAAGTCCAGTTGGCATAATCTCTCTTGGTCTGCCAATATGTCTTTTTCCACTGATCTTTCCTGTCATCACAATGCTTTCCCACACTTCTCTTCTCATCACAGTATTAAAGTGTGCTATTGTCTCTTTCTGATAGTTGTATATAATGTTCTACTTTCATTAGCCTCTTCCAGGCAATCATTGTTAAGTTAATCTGGCAATCCAAGCTATCCACAATACGCATCTCAGGAATCCCGTATTTGATGCTTCCAACAAAATGGAAGACATTTTATTGAACCCAACCAAATTTTACTTAGATCCTAAAGCCAGCAACCCTTGGGAGTTGGATGCAAAAGTGAGGAAAGAAATTCAAGACCAGATAGCTGATCTAATGAAACAAATCAACAAACTCCTGACACAGAAGCCAACCAATGAAAACCAAGAACAAGACACCTGCAGCAACACAAGACTTCTGGAAGAAATGAAAGAAATCCAGCGCAGCATCCAGCAAGAGGTGAAATGCATGGCTTAGATAAAGAAAGAACATGAAGACATACTACAAGCGATTCACACAGAAAGAGAACAACTAAAAATCTAAGGAAGCTAATCCAAAATTCTAGCCAATAGCGACACCAAAGACAACTGAGAAACCTCACTCTGAAGCCAATGCCAAAATTCCACAGAGAAACCTTAAGCTGAAACCATGTACCCATTCACAGTGACCAATAAATTCAAGTGTAAACCAGTTTTCACCCGGAAAGATGACAAAAGCCTAGAGATAAATTTATCAAAGATCACGAAGAGATACTTGAATGGAGCAAACTACCTGAAGAGATGGCAGTCAATCGGATGGCAGCACTGCTCGTTGTTCAGGCACAGAAAAACATCAAAACAGGAAACAAAGACAAATAAACCAAAGGATGAATCCTTTAAAGGACTACTGTCATTTACTGCCAATATAGTACCTTGCGGTGCATGGCTGAAGGGGTCTTGAGCCTGAGGATTTAAGGCTGCCTGGCTAGTGCAGTCGCCGTGAACTGTGCAGGCGAGAGTTTTCTTTTTCTAAGGACTACATCCACTCAAAACAGATGAGCTTGGAGCCAACACTGAGAAACGGAAAAGCAGGAAGAAGCAGACACAAAGGAAAACCCACTTGCCAAAACCCAGCTGACGTCACAGGCATAAACACTGCTGCACCAAAAATTCAGCAGAACCACACAGAGATAAAATCATCTAAATCCAGACCATGAACCACCAAAATTATAACCAAAGCTGCTAAAATTTGGTTGAACGAGGTGGAAAGTTTTCTTTAATATACTGGATTGGATCGGCCTACTGACCTTCACATTCAAGAAATATTGTGCACAACTAATATTAAATTCATTTTTCTTTTTTAAAAATGGTACTGCTAAATTCACAAGATTGGCCAGGAGGAGTCCTCTAGGTCCCATTCTAGCAGACGTCTTTATGGTACACACGGAAAAACAAAGAGCCTCAAATATTAAGGACCTAGTTCTATACTGTTGGTATGTGGATGATATATTGTTCATCCCAGAAACCAGACGACAGACTGAATCATTCCACTCCAGCATGAACCAAACCCACAAGAACATTTCTTTGTCTGTTAACCACGAACATAATGACACCTTATCATTCTTAGAAATATTAATTCAACATTGACAAGGTGGCACCATCCAAAGATCTCTCTAGTGGCAGGGAACATAGACTGGCCAAAACCTGAATGTAAATAGCTGTGCACCTATACAGTATAAGAGTGGAATGGTAGTAACCTGTTTAATCAAGCTAGAATAATTTGCTACAATGACACACTAAAATAAGACTGGAAACGCTTAACCATAAGCTGCAATCTAATGTATATTCAGCTGACTTCGTCAAACATCATTACTAGCTACACAAACCTACTCCCACTGTCAAGGTCTCACATCCAAGGTTGCGACGCGTTGTCTGTACCAACGCCAGACAACATAACAACACGCAACCCTGAGTAATGTTAAACACGGCAGAGAGAACGCGGCGTCGTTACCAACGCCCGGATAGGTAGCCACGCACAGCAATTGAGTTCACCCCGTGAACCGTGCAGGGGACACCAGCTGACGTGTGCGTGTAAGCGTGTAGGATGCCAGAACTGGCAGACGGGCTTAGGTTGTTGAACGGACAGGTCGCGAGTTGTGTTTGAATCTGCCTTGAGAGCTAGCCTGTACGACAGTGGAAGACTGAGTCGAATGCTTGAATAGTTTGACTTGTAAGTGAGATGTTTATTGCTTGCATGTATTATTATGTATTGTAGTGATCTTGTTCATGTTGAAATGATTGCTATAGATTGTCAGTGTGCGATGTTTGTGCGATAATTAATGCATCGCGTCAATAAAGCGTGTGAATAATACTTTCGGATATTCACTTCGTGTGATTTGATAGTTTGATATTACTTCACACTTGCCAGAAAACGAGCTACTTGTCTTGTGTCATTCAGACTCTGACAAGTGCGAATGTGGAGGCTTTCGTCCGGGTTTTGAATCAAATGCGAACGTATAAATTTTTTTGTCCGAGTTTGAAGCGAATGTGAACATGCCGATAGAAGTGCGCAAGTCATAGATTAAGGTAAAGTAACGAATTAATAGAGTTGATTTAATTAAATTATAAGTGTGAAGATATTATTTGAAGCCAACCGAGGCGTCTTCAGACTTAGCACTAAATTCAACAAATTTTGTACCTAAAATCCAAAATGGCGGCTGTGCCCTTGAATGTCATTGAGTAGAGGTAGTGTGAGCGTGAAAGTTGTTGATTGTGGTAACGACTAACAATAATACGTGACAGCATACAAACCTTTACAGACTTCAGTGACATCACACACACCATACATTTACAAACGTTCTAATTTCGTTTAGTTTAAAAAGTACAGGGTTTTTGTGACAACTTTACCTGAGTCTGGTGAACTTCAAAAATTTTTTGTGCGTCAACCCGAAAGACGTTCCAGTGTGATTTCGAGCACCACTGAACAGCACAGTACCCAAGGATTACTTGAGTATAAAATTTTTTTCAGCTTTCTTTATACTTTCGTTAGTCTGGCTTTAGACATTAACTGTGCTATAAATATTTGTAACTTACTAACATCATAAGTAATTTTGTTTATATTTATTCCATCATACCTATTGTTCATCATGTCTTCTTTAAACGATTTCATTGAAATGGGTTTAAAAATGAATATGTCTGGTGAGGGACTGAGAACATGGAGTGAAAGTAAATATGCAGAATATCTTTTGAAACAAGAGCAAATTAGTGAGAGGGATGAGAGAGCGGCCGAAAGGGTGTTAAAGCAATCAGAAGCTGCATTAAAGCTTCAACAGGCACAATCAGAAGCTGCTTTGAAGCTTCAACAAGCACAATCAGAAGCTGCTTTAAGACAGTCAGAAGCTGCAGTGAGGCAAGCTGAGATCTTAGCACAAAGTAAGAAAGAAGAGCAAGAAACACAACTACAAATTGAACAGCTAAAAGCTGAATGTTCTAAAGATAAAGTGAATAGAGAAACAGACAAAGATCAACCTCATAAGAAGTACCAAGGTCTGATCAGAAGTTACAACACAGGTGATTGCATAGCAGCATTCACCCAAAATTTTGAATTTGTTATGGATCATTACAAAATCCCAAAACCTGAATGGGGGATAGTATATGTAAGAAATCTTTCTGGGGAACCTCTTAAAGTCATAGAGTCGATGCCAAATGACCTGAAAGAAGATTATCTTTACATTAAAGCAAAAATTATGTCACATTTTTTGCTAGATGAATCAGGTTATAGAGAACAGTTTAGGAAGTTGTCTCCTAAGCCAACACACACGTTCTCTGATTACATCTCAGAAATTCAAAATATTTTTTCTAAATGGCTGTCAGCAGCTAAAGTAAATGGAAATTATGACAAATTAGTTGATCTTATGTTGAGAGATAAGATTATTGCAATTCTCCCAGCCCCCTTTTCTAAATTTTTGTTGGAATGTCAGTGTGAAAGTGTTCAACAGATTGAAAGTCGTGGCTCTGGTTATTTTGCAGCCAATAAGCATTGTTTCTCTAGTAGTCTGACCAGCACAGACTTTGTAGCAGCAGCTACATATGGCAAATATCAGGCAGGGTCAAATAGCAAACAAAGACCTTATAGGCAAACTGCAGAGAAATTATATCAGTGTAAATATTGCAACTATGCACACAATGAGCATGATATGTGTGACCAACATCCTGGGTACACTGCTTACTTGCATAATTACATTTCTAAGCAAGAGAAAGAGAGGAAGAACTACAAAAAACTTACAAAATGTTACCTTTGTAAGGCTTTTGGTCACTGGCGTAAGGATTGTAAAGCCAAGTCAATGACCAAAAAGGCTAATGCAGCCATGTTTGACATTTCTTCGTCAGAAGATGAAAGTGTACAAGATCACCCAGTAAACTCGGCACATTCCATTGAAGTATTCCATCAGGAAAAATGTACCATTTGTGATCAATTTCATGAGGATGGCGTGTTAACATGCGGCCATTCCATACCTATTACCAGTGAGGAGGCCAATTCTGTAGTAAACTCCAAAGGTAAACCTGCCACAGTTTAACGTGATAGCGGAAGTACTCTCATTTGTGTAAAGAGAGATTATATTTTACCAACACAATATAGTGATAAATATGTCACATGAAGGACATTCTCAGGGAACATAGAGAAATATCCACTTGCATGGACATATATAACTACACCATTCCTTACAGGAAAGGTTAAATGCGCAGCATTAACCAATCCTTGCTGCGATATTATCATTGGAAACCTTCCTGAAGTGAATGACATACCACATGACATCAATACATCATCTGTCAGTTGTAATATCGATACTACCACTTCACCTTCATCACCAATCACCATTCATGATGTATTACCACCTGTAATTGAATGTACAAATACCAACCTGGCTATGCCAGAACATACATGTAATTGTGTGATGAGAACGATCGTTGTAATGTAGTAAACGCAGTAACTCTATCTACTGCACAGATGCAAGATCGAATCGATCAAACAGAGGCTTTACAACGAGTAAGTCCGTTGTAACATCTCCTGAGACAACTAGGGAGACGTTTATAACATCTCAGAAAGCCGATCGATCTCTGGAAAAGTATTTTAAACTTATAGGCCAAAAGCCAAGAGTAGCAAAGAATGCTCAATGGTACTTTGCTCTCAAGAACGGAATTCTAACACGGTACTACATCAAAGGTTCCAGCACTATAGAACAAACAGTGCTACCGTTAGAAAACCGCAAGCAAGCATTGAATATAGCTCATGACATACCCTTTGCAGGACACATGGCTTATGCTAAAACTAGAGCAAGGTTACTTACTCAATTTTATTGGCCAAAGTTTTGCAACGATACCAAACAGTATTGCAGATCTTGTGACATCTGTCAAAAGCTTGTCAAAAAGGGTAAACACCCACAAGCTGAATTGCAAGTTACTGATTTGGCTAGTAGACCGTTTGAAAAGATCTCGGTCGATATAGTTGGTCCTCTGAACCATATAACATCTAAAGGTAATAGATACATTGTAACACTCATTGATCTATGTACTCGTTGGCCAGAAGCGATTCCAATGAAGAACATAACTTCCAACGACATCATGGAAGTGTTCTTTCATATTTTTGCAAGGGTAGGATTCCCTGAGACCATCCTTTCAGATCGGGGTAGCCAGTTTATTTCCTCGGCTACACAAGCCTTTACCAAAATGTTGGGTGTTAAACAATGCTTCAACAGTCCATATCACCCACATTCGACCGGTATAGTAGAAAAGATTAATGGCGATATGAAACATATGCTCTCTAAGGTAACCCAAGAACATCCTGAAGATTGGGATACTTATCTGCCTGCCATTTTGTTTGCATATAGGGAAGTGCCCCATTCCAGCACTGGGTTCTCACCATTCAAAATGTTATATGGTGCACAACCACGCGGCCCATTATCTCTGTATGAATCTGTGTTGACTGGAAGTACAACTGTGTCTATACCCATTTCACCATATGAACATGTAACATCATTGCGTGATAGAATTATGAAATCATGTATATTAGCCAAAGAAGCTCTCCAAACATCAGGAGCTATTTACCGACAATATGCTAACAGAGGAAATAGAACTATTACACTGACGCCAGGACAGGACGTTCTTCTTCTTTTGCCAAGTGATAGACATCTCCTAACTGACTCATGGCAAGGACCGTTCAAAGTGCTACGACAAATTTCGATGGTAGATTACGAGATTGCAGTTAGGGACAAACATAAGATTTTTCATATTAACATGCTCAAACCATATCACCACAGGCAAGACGAACAAGTAGAGACTGCAGCAAGCTCCTCCATAGTGGACCAGATGGACGACAACGACACTGACGAGATACCGACACCAGTTCTTGACACGACGACCAACTTACAAGACATTAAGGTAAATCCTAAACTGACTCAGACACAAACTGACAGTTGCAGACAACTGATACAAGACTACAGGACGATCTTTTCTGACAGCCCAGGACAGACAGATTTAGTGCAACACCAAATCATCTTAACATCTGATGTTCCTATTAAGTGTAGACCATATTCCATCCCTATACACTATAAAGAAAAACTTCATCAAGAAATCATTGATTTAGAAACAAATCATATCATTCGACGTTCACAATCTCATTTCTGTTCACCAATAGTTTTGGTACGCAAAAAGGACAACACTATTAGACTTTGTGTGGACTATCGTAAACTCAACAGTATTACACAGTTGGATTTAGAACCAATGAGCAACTGTGAAGACATCTTGACTGAACTATCTGACTCACGTTATTTTACTAAACTTGACATGACAAAAGGCTACTGGCAGATAGCTGTACATCCTGATAGTATACATCTGACTGCATTTGCCACACCTTGGGGTTTATACAAATGGTGTAAACTACCTTTCGGATTAGTCAATGCACCAGCTACCTTCGTCAGAATGACAAGAATTCTTTTGACAGACATTGCTAACATCATTTGGTACATGGACGACATTTGCATACACACAAAGGACATGACAGAGCACATAACAGCACTACAGCAGACATTTGACAGAATTAGACATCATGGACTGACTGTAAAACCTTCCAAAGTGGATATAGTCTTTCAGGAAATTTCATTTTTGGGCTATAAGATCTCAAATGGCTTTATATCAACTGACGATAACATCATGTCCAGAATTTTGAAATTGTCGCTTCCGACAACTAAGAAACAGTTGCGAAGTGTGTTAGGTCTGTTAAACTATTATAGACAGTTTATTCCTCATTTTGCTGAATTGACCAAATGTTTCAATGATCTACTAACAAATAAACACCCCAATGTGATTGTAAACAGTGAATGTTTAAGGCCAGCATTTACGAAAATTCTTTCTTATTTTTCTAAATCACCTATTTTAAAATTGCCAAATTTGAATATTACTTTTAGATTAAGATGTGATGCGAGCTCCGTAGCCATTGGAGGTGTGCTTCTCCAAGAACACGACCAAATCTTGTACCCAGTATACTACGTCTCTCGAAAACTGAACACCAGCGAACGAAATTACAGTACACCGGAACTCGAGGCTCTTGCCATGGTATTTTCGGTACGTAAACTTTCTAGATTTTTGTTAGGCAAACATTTCATTATTGAAACAGATAATACTTCGCTGACAATTGTTACCAGAGGAACGCCTAGTAACAGCAGGGTGGCAAGATGGTCCCTTCTTCTGCAGGACTATAGCTATGAGGTTAACCACATAAAAGGTTCACAAAACTGTCTTGCAGACCTTTTGTCGAGATGTCCATACAACGAACCTAATACCCAGTCGACACCAGAGCACAGTGCAGAGGGTGTATAAAACTGCAACGTAGATAGTGCTCAATACCACAGCCAATTGTGACAATGTGTCAGTAACGCTGTGTACCCCATTGTGATGGGGAAGATTGTATCTCCAAATGTATATAATTTATGTACATATTGTGATTCTTATTATTATCATGCGAATGAATGTGTGTATAATTGTGAGATATGTGAAAGAATGAAATCAGTATTATGTAAACTAATGTGTTGTATAACTGTGAGATATGAGAAAGAATGTAATTATTATTGTAAATAAATATTATAACAACCAGACACTACGGAGAAGTGTCACGGGACAACACTACAGGATCAAAGAAGTTACCAAGCCACTAAAACGTGAGGTAATCCTAAAGTATCCAGACCGAGGTGCCCAAGACGTTTTAACAAGGTACGAAAGATGACTGCGACAGTACAACTACTACTCCGTTTATAGAAGATCCATCCAGAACGGACCAGCTTTGTTTGAATGACATCACAACACATGTAATAGTACAGCTGTATACTTCCGAGTTTTTGCATATTATTAAAAGTATATAAATGTATGACAATTGTATTAAAATGTGATTTAAAATATTCCCATATACGGAATTGTATATGTTGATTTGTATAGGATGTAATCTCAGCATCATAACTTGATTGCTTCTTTACAAACGTGACTTTTTGTGCACATTTGTCAATAAGGATCAAATTATGACACTAAGAAATGAGTTTGCAATTGTAATTTATGTCTTGTAAACGACGATAAATTATTGTTCCTAAATTTTCTGTATAATAACCAGGGGACATTATTCTAAATTGTTGGTGATATGTAAATATGTATTGTAACCATTAACATGTGTGCTTGATAAATAACATGTCAATGTAACATTTTTTAGATATGGACAGTATATTGCCAAAACTGTTGACCTTCATTAGAAACTCTAAATAGAGGTCTGATGGAGGAGTCATCTCAGAGGGAGATGCTCACGGCTTGACCTGATTATTTTAGTATTTTTGTTCTTGGTTGTGAGGTAGGGGCCAGTTTAGCCGATACCTACCGAACTAGCTGGGTCACAGCGAGGTAATGCCCATTAAATAGATTGTACTTGACTGTTGTACTTCATAGTGCAACATAAGTGGTGTATACATATTATTGACTATTCACCTGTATATATTTATTATAATTGTTAATGTATAATGTTCGACTTTGACATGTTTAATAACACCTAGATATAGATATTGTACATGAAAGGAAATCCTTTCATGAAAAAGGGGTGTGGAGAGTGTCAAGGTCTCACATCCAAGGTTGCGACGCGTTGTCTGTACCAACGCCAGACAACATAACAACACGCAACCCTGAGTAATGTTAAACACGGCAGAGGGAATGCGGCGTCGTTACCGGCGCCCGGATAGGTAGCCACGCACAGCAATTGAGTTCACCCCGTGAACCGTGCAGGGGACACCAGCTGACGTGTGCGTGTAAGCGTGTAGGACGCCAGAACTGGCAGACGGGCTTAGGTTGTTGAACGGACAGGTCGCGAGTTGTGTTTGAATCTGCCTTGAGAGCTAGCCTGTACGACAGTGGAAGACTGAGTCGAATGCTTGAATAGTTTGACTTGTAAGTGAGATGTTTATTGCTTGCATGTATTATTATGTATTGTAGTGATCTTGTTCATGTTGAAATGATTGCTATAGATTGTCAGTGCGCGATGTTTGTGCGATAATTAATGCAGCACGTCAATAAAGCGTGTGAATAATACTTTCGGATATTCACTTCGTGTGATTTGATAGTTTGATATTCACACTTGCCAGAAAACGAGCTACTTGTCTTGTGTTATGCAAGACTCTGACACCACAGGTAGCAATGAGCAAATCAAGTGACCAAAATATACCAGTATGGTTGGAAAACAGATGTAATCAGTCTTTAGGAATCCCTGTGCAGTCGACAGGTCATAAAATGCTTAGCTTGACAATTTTGAGTCATTTGTTTAATAGCCATCGTACTGGTAAAAAAAAAAAAAAAAAAAACATCTTGTATATTGTATTTGATGAACAATAAATGATTGCTCACATATATCAAGCCATTAGTAATTTGACGGCTTCAGTCAGTTGTGTGCAAACAGAAAGACTTCATTTTAAATGTGCAATTACCATGGGGAAAACTGATGCTCCACATTCAAACAATATCAGTGACTATATGTTTTAAGTATTTCAGCCCTGGTATAATTCATTTATTCACTTCATATGATATGTAACTCTGCAGTATGTACCTGATGAGATGCAGGGAAATGTGCCAGGCAATAAATTGTACAACATATTGTTTGTGGCTTGTGTGTTTAAACTTTAGAAATATATTCATTTTGATTTCTGTTTAATTCACACTTTAGCTCTAAAATACTCCAACATTATAACTGTGTGCCTGAACAAATCCCCCATATCTCCCACATTATAACTGTGTGCCTGAACAAATCCCCCATATCTCCCACATTATAACTGTGTGCCTGAACAAATCCCCCATATCTCCCACATTATAACTGTGTGCCTGAACAAATCCCCCATATCTCCCACATTATAACTGTGTGCCTGAACAAATCCCCCATATCTCCCACATTATAACTGTGTGCCTGAACAAATCCCCCATATCTCCCATGGAATGTCAATTGGTCTAAACATATGGGGCTAGCACCATATACCCAGTACAGCTCATGGTGTGAGAGCTGGTCCTTGACTTGACTTTCACGGATGTGATGTTTATGGTTGTTGTGTTCCTCTTGACTTGACTTTCACGGATGTGATGTTTATGGTTGTTGTGTTCCTCTTGACTTGACTTTCACGGATGTGATGTTTATGTTTGTTGTGTTCCTCTTGACTCAACACTCGTTAGTGTCTAATGATGGGGTATCACAGTGAACAGGCTATCACAGTGATCTTGACAGGAAAAGCCACAAAGCATGTGCCAAAATATCTCTGGTAGATATCTCAATGAAGGTGATGGTGGCCAACTATGTTTGCTTGGCCGGTCTAATAAGTTGATTTCATTGCACCGGGTTTAATCCCATATAGCTCAGTCTCTTTCCACAGCACGGAAAGTGTCACACAAAGCATGAACTCTGGTGCTGCAGCGATGACCCCCAGGTGTCTCTGAAAAATGCACTAATGAACTGAAGGACACGGCCCAGAATTGAATCCACAACCTTCGGAGCCCGAGGCAGATAATTTCACCATGTAGACTCCCGACCGGTCTTCCCTGCCCTAACAAACAGTGTAAACCATTTCTGTATAGTGTATATACTGCAAACTATGTATATACAATTGTGTAGGTGTGCCCATAATTTCAGCCTGTACATTTACAAATAATGATGACTATCACAACTGATTACAAGCCCACGCAAAATAATATTGTCACACTAGTCTAAGTGAGGTGGTCAGGGTGAATGTAATGAAAATCAACAAGATGCACACACACACACAACCCCCCCCCCCCCCCAACAAAAGGTGGTAGATCAAGTACAGTGATTTTAATAGTGTGGTTCCACCATTGTGAAGTGGTGCAGATAGATATTGACTCTGGAGATCTAGGGGAATCCCGGATATAGACAAGTGTCCACACTAAAAGTTTTGCCTCTCTGAAGAGAACCAGGAATGGCTCTGAAACCCGCAAGTGAGAAACTAGACAAACATGGTTAAGTCCTACACTGATAATTGACACTGTTCTGTTAAGCTGAATTACTTTGTGTTGTTGTTTATTGTTTACCCCAGCGTTAAACTTACAGATACTCAATATAAATACACAAGCACAAAACTGGAACTTTATCTTTAGTGAAAGCTGCGACAACATTATCTAAATACCTTCTTGGTAGGAAATCCTTGTGCTAGCAGACAAAATACTACCCAAATTCTTTAAGGAAGGTTATCCTAAAAATTCAAGAATCCACAGATGATCTCTCCTTTTACAAGATTTTGACTTCACTGTTTCTCACATTACTGACAGAGATAATAATTTAGCAGGCTATAACGCGAAAACATGAAGAAATCTACGTTTGATGACAGACAGACAAACCAAGGAAATAATTCCACATAACAACATGGATTCATGGACTTGGCGGATGGCACGCGCGCCAGATAGATGACAATATAATTATATTAACTAACTTGTGTTTAGTCATTACAATTTTGTATACATTAGAGATAGAATGATCCTTGATACTGCCCACCAGAAATCGACAAACGACACCAAACTTCGAACTGCGTTGTGGTAAACGCTCCCAAGGTGGCCAGAGGAAACGTTTTAAAGACACTCTGAAAATTTCACTGAATGCTTTTGGAATTCATCATGACACCTGGGAGGTTGCAGCCAGAGACCGAAATTCGTGGCGTGCATCATTGCGCAAAGGTGCAGTCATATGTGAGGCAACCAGGACTGCAAGAGCTGTGAAGAAAACGCAGGACAGAAAAACCACTGCAGGAAATCCTCCTCCAGAGACGTCAAGCATTCTTTGCCCACATTGTCAAAGAACATTTCGAGCCAAAATAGTCCTTATCAGCCATCTTAGAACCCACGGCTCCACACCTTCAACCTTCAACCCCACTGGATGAAATGAATGGTCATCATCATTCTTGATGGACAAACAACAACAACAACATATATATATAATTACATAACTCTGTGATAGTTTCAATGCCAAAGCTTGATAAGGATTTTATCATCTCTATTGTTAACTTGTCAGGACCTGCAACCTTTCCTTCTTTCATCTTATTAATAGCCTTTTCTACTTCAGCCTTCAATATTTTCGGTCCATCTTGAGTATTATACAATGTTGGTCTATTGACCCTGTTGTCCCAGAATAAATCTTCTGTGTACTCTGTCCATCTTTTAATTATGTCAGTGTTATTAATTATACTTAGTCTGTTTATACATCTCAGTTTTTCTACGAGCAGTATGAAGATCCCCTGCCGGCTTGCTAGGCCAGTCGCAGGTTTAGGACACTAATCTGACCACAGGGAGTCCATCCCCTATGGCGAAAGGTCCCGGGTTCAAATCCCGGACGAGCCCCCACGTCCACACATGTCAGGGTCTTAAACCTGGCTCGTTATACCTAACACATGTGAGACAAGTACAAGTACAACATTATTGGACTTGAGACACAACAACACGTGGTTCAATGGATTTATTTACCGATCACATGCAATACGATCTAGTTGTGCATGGAATGATCATCACAATACATACATAATATATATCAACACACTTACAGACAACCCACAGCTTACAGTCTATCTCACAAGATAATACAAGAACTCGACTTTCGGGCACAGAACTACACAAGCCTTTCTTTACCCACACGTCAGTCCGTTCCGAGTACCCAAAGCTGTCTCTTGTCTCTCACAAAGCGCTTGCCCTCTATGGCTGGACGCGCGCGGACTGCGTGCATCTTGCTTTGTCCTTGCCTGACCGCTGGCTGTCACGTCAGCCAGCAACCTCGCGGGCACGTAACTAATACTCGCCTGGCGGGCGTAACGATGTTCCTGCATACCGGCAACATTCGAGACTCTGACAGCTCGCCATAGGGGATGGACTCCCTGTGGTCAGATTAGTGTCCTAAACTTTTGCAAGAGAATGAATGTACGAGTGTAGATAAGATTGAGAAACGTGGTTCGGCTTATTATACAGCCAATAAACATTGTTTTGCTGGTGAAGCTATTGATACAAACTTTGTAGCATCGGCTAACTATGAAAAACCTCGATCAGAACTCTATCATAGGCAAAAACCATATAAGCCTACGTCTGAGAAATATAATGATTGTAGATATTGTAACTATTTACACCACCAAGGTGAGATGTGTGACAAGAACCCCGCATATCTTACATATCTACAGAACATCGTAAATAGACAAGATTAGGAACGTAAAGCCTTCAGGAATTTACGTAAATGTTTCCTCTGTAAGGCGTACGGGCATTATCGTCATGCTTGTAAAGGAAGGCAAATGACCAATAAAGATAATGCCGCCTTATTTGATAGTTTATCATCAGATGAAGAACAATCAGAGAAACACCCTGTGAACTCAGCACAGCCTTTTGACATGTTTAACGCAAATAAATGTACTGTTTGTAACACCTTTTATGAAGATGGCGTTTTAACATGCGGCCACTCCATTCCTATTGCCAATGAAGAAGCTAATTTGGTAATAGACTCCAAAGGCAGAATAAACATCCATCAGGGATATGTGAATGGCAAGCCCGCTACAGTCCTTCGGGACACCGGCAGTTCACTTATTGGACTGAAGAGAAGTTTCATAATGCCTACAGACTATACAGGCAGGCACGTAACATGCAGAACATTCTCTGGGAATATCGAAAAGTACCCATTAGCATGGGCATATATTCAGACACCTTTCCTCACTGGGAAAGTAAAATGCGCAGCATTAACTAACCCTGTTTGTGATATCATCATTGGAAATTTACCAGAGGTGAATGATATACCCCATGATATAACATCTGTTTGCATTGATGAGAACTTAACATCATCACCATCAAATATCATCATTGAGAATGTTGTATCACCAAATGAATGTATGGTACCTAATGTAGCACTAAGATCTCATGACATCATTGATCAAACTGTTTCACCACCATCTGATATCATTGAATGTGTGAACGCAGTAACTAGATCTACTGCTAGAGTGCAAGATGAAATTAATCAAACTGAGGCTATAGAAATGATTAGCCCAGTGATACTACCTCCTAAAACTATGAAGGAGAATTCTGTAACAGCCCAAAAAGCTGATCCTTCATTGTCTAAATATTTTAATCTGATCGGCCAAAGGTAACCAAAAATGCAAGATGGCATTTTGCTTTGAAAAATTGCATCCTCACCAGGTGACAGCACAACAGAGCAAACTGTTTTGCCAGTTCAATACCGTAAGCAAGCCTTACATCTTGCCCATGATATACCTCTTGCAGGGCATATGGCATATTCTAAGACCAGATCAAGATTACTAACACAGTTTTATTGGCCCAAATTCTACAATGACATTAAGCAGTATTGCAGAAGTTGTGACATCTGCCAAAAACTGGTAAAGAAAGGTAAACACCCACAGGCAAAGTTACAAATAACTGACTTAGCCAGTCGACCTTTTGAGAAAATATCTGTCGACATAGTGGGCCCTCTTAATCAGATAACAACCAGAGGGAATAAATATATTATTACCACCATTGATCTATGTAGTCGCTGGCCTGAAGCGATTCCGCTAAAGAACATAACTGCCAATGATATAATGGAAGTTTTCTTCCATATATTTTCACGGATAGGATTTCCAGACACTATCCTATCAGATAGGGGAACTCAATTCATTGCCGCATCTACTCAAGCTTTCATCAAGATGTTAGGGGTGAAGCAATGTTTCAATTCTCCGTACCATCCTCACTCAAGTGGAATCATAGAAAAATTTAACGGTGATTTAAAGCATATGCTTGCGAAAGTCACACAAGAGCATCCCAACAACTGGGACATTTATTTGCCTGCTATACTTTTTGCTTATCGCGAAGTTCCACATTCTAGTACTGGGTTCTCTCCTTTTGAACTTATCTATGGTGCCAAACCACGTGGCCCATTGACTATCTATCATCAAATGTTAACTGAAGCCACTCAATTACTTAAACCCATATCATCATACGTATACGTTACATCATTGCGTGAAAGAATCATCAAATCTTGTATAATTGCAAAAGAAGCACTAAAAGTATCCGGTGCTACATATAGACAATATGCAGACAAAGGTAACAAGACAATAACGTTGACACCTGGACAGGACGTACTTCTTCTCTTACCTAGTGACAGACACTTATTGACTGAGTCTTGGCAAGGACCTTTTAAAGTTATAAGACAGATTTCAGCTGTAGACTACGAGATTAAAATAAAAGACAAACACAAAATATTCCACATCAATATGCTAAGACCATATTACAACAGAGATAACGAACAAGACGATACAATAGCTTGTACAGTAATAATAGACCATGAAGATGACGAAGATAGTGACGAAATTCCAACGCCTGCAGTAGACACGACGAACTGCTTGAAAGAAATCAAAATAAACCCAAACTTAACTCAAGCAAAAACAGACAGCTGCAAACATCTCATACAACAGTACAACACCATCTTCTCCAACAATCCAGGACAAACAGAATTAGTACAGCATCACATCACACTTACTTCAAACACACCCATAAGATGCAGACCTTACACCATTCTAGTGCATTACAAAGCAACGTTACATCAAGAAATCATTAGTTTAGAGAAAAACAACATCATTAGACGATCCCAATCACATTTCTCATCTCCAATGGTCATGGTACGCAAAAAGGACAATACGATAAGACTCTGTATCGACTATAGGAAATTAAATAAAATAACTCTTCTTGATCTAGAACCAATGGCCAACTCTGAAGATCTATTGACAGAACTGACAGACTCTAGATTCTTTACAAAGGTAGACATGACGAAAGGTTACTGGCAGATAACGGTAGACGAACAGAGCAGACACCTGACAGCATTTGCCACACCTTGGGGACTGTACAAATGGTGCAAACTTCCATTTGGGCTGGTCAATGCCCCAGCGACATTCGTACGTATGACACGACTTTTACTAGTGGACATACCAAATATTATATGTTACATAGACGACATTTGTGTTCACACAAAGACAATGACAGACCATATAAAGACATTACAGCAGACATTTGAACGGATCAGACAGCACGGACTGACGGTAAAGCCTACAAAAGTAGACATAGCCTATCAGGAAATATCTTTCTTGGGGTACAAAATATCTAATGGCTTTGTCACGACAGACGATAACATCGTGTCCAAAATACTGAAACTCTCACTTCCGACTACGAAAAAGCAAGTCAGAAGTGTGTTAGGATTACTAAATTATTATAGACAGTTCATACCTGATTTTGCTGAACTGACTGAAACATTTACTAACCTATTAACGAAAGATCAACCTGAAAATATTGTAAACAATCAATGCCTAAAATTTGCATTCCAGAAAGTTTTATCTTATTTCTCTGAGAATAGTTTAAAGAATCCCATTCTCAAATTGCCAAATTTTCTTATTCCTTTCAGATTACGCACAGACGCGAGCTCCGTAGCGATTGGAGCAGTTCTGTTACAGGAACATGATAACATCCTACATCCTGTATGTTACTTCTCTAGAAAATAAAACCTAGAGAACGCTCTTGGTCGACACCGCAGTTGGAAGCCCTTGCTCTAGTTGAGGTTATAACTAAATTTTCCAGGTTCCTTCTGGGATGTCATTTTATTGTTGAGTCTGACAATAGTCCGTTGAAATTTATTACTTCAGGAATGCCTACCAACCAAATGATAGCTCGCTGGTCTCTAAAACTCCAAGATTACAGCTTTGAAGTTCGACATATTGCAGGCAGAACCAACACAATTGCCGATCTGTTGTCCCGTTGTCCGACCGACCCAGTAAGCACTAATGTCTGAGTGCAGTGTGTCAAATACACTCAGAACAACACAGCCAGCAGTGAAGATTTTTTTTTCCACAAAAAAAGCTGTGTGTCTACTATAATAATGTGATAGGGTTTAATCCCATTATATATAGTTTCTTATTTTATTATTAACGTAGTGATTGTTTTGAATAATTGTGTAGTGTGTGGTAGAAAGCGAACAATATTAACTGTACATATACTACGAAACAACAACAGTGCCACATTCGCTCTGAACTTACCGCAAGCGAACGATCCAATTTATCAGTGGTATCTGTGAGTGGAACATTTCCAGTGATATTTTAAATCCGTGTGTGAAAGAGTGAACTGAACTTTGACATTAACACCACTGCAGTCAACGAAATCCAGAAGTTTTCCAGCGAAACATCCAACACATTAACTATCAGAACATTGTACATTCCGAATTGCTACATCAGACCGGAACAAGTGTGTTACAGAATTTTCAACATCAACTGCTCATGTGTACTTCCGGATAATTTATAAATTTAGTCCAAAATTAGCAGACGATAAACAAAAGCTTATAAAGTTATGACGCATGTAAAATATTTACGAAACACCAATTGTGAATACACGAATTGTGTATTAATATTTTTTCAGTTAGTGTAATCTTAGAATCATACTTTGATTAACTTATTCATACTATCGACATTTTTTCGCTAGTATGGAAAAGCATCAAGCTATGACGCTGAGAAATAGAACAATAATTGTAATTAATTAGATTTGATATTTTTTGAAATTATGTCCCTTTCATTTAATTGTTATTACATTATTTCACCAAGGGCGATAAATTGAAATGTATGCGAATATGTGTTGTATATAAATAGCCATGTTGTTGCCAGATTGTTAACACGCCAAGTAGTCGTCAACTGGGCATGGTATAGGTTTACCGATGTTGTAGACCGACGGAAGGGCTCCCGGCCAAATAAGGTCGGAGCTCGAGCTTTGAATGCGGCTTGTAAAAAAGTCGTATTACAGTCTTACCAGATGTTTTTTTGTTTCAAAAAGCATATTATTACTTTTTTTTTGAGGTTGCGAGGTAGTTGCTGGATAGCTGTTGCTACCGATCTGACTGGGTCAATATTGCAACTCAGGTGAACGTCCATCGAGTGGATGAAACTTGGAAAGTGGTAAAGATTGAACACCACATGTCTTATAATACAACTTGCATTTCTTATGTATTTCTATGCCAATATATGTATTCTTATGTATTTCCATACCAATGTATATAACAACAGAAAGGTCGACTCTGACATGGTTAAAATATTAACCCGGTATGTATATAGAGTATACATGAAAGATGACATCTTTCATGAAAAGCCCCGGGGGAGCGTGTCAGAGTCTCGAATGTTGCCGGTATGCAGGAACATCGTTACGCCCGCCAGGCGAGTATTAGTTACCTGCCCGCGAGGTTGCTGGCTGACGTGACAGCCAGCGGTCAGGCAAGGACAAAGCAAGACGCACGCAGTCCGCGCGCGTCCAGCCATAGAGGGCAAGCGCTTTGTGAGAGACAAGAGACAGCTTTGGGTACTCGGACCGGACTGACGTGTGGGTAGAGAAAGGCTTGTGTAGTTCTGTGCCCGAAAGTCGAGTGCTTGTATTATCTTGTGAGATAGACTGTAAGCTGTGGGTTGTCTGTAAGTGTATTGATATATATTATGTATGTATTGTGATGATCATTCCATGCACAACTAGATCGTATTGCATGTGATCGGTAAATAAATCCATTGAACCACGTGTCGTTGTGTCTCAAGTCCAATCATGTTGTACTTGTACTTGTCTCACATGTGTTAGGTATAACGAGCCAGGTTAAGACCCTGACAGAGCCATAGCCCCATTAGCCCATGACCTTGTGGTCATGGTTGCCCGGTCTGCACCACGTGGAGTGGGGTTGACTTGTGTAGTTTGCGGGTCATCGACAGGCTACTAATTTTCGCTCTTCACCCCTCCTGGGAGAGGCTAGCCGATCCTAACCCTGCTGGCTGCAGGGTCAGGTGCATTCCACACCTTGCATACTCAACGTATCAAGAAGAGATAAGATCAGAAATGAAGAAATCAGGATTAAAGTGGGGGTTAAAGCAGCACTAGATTTTATTATAAAGCAGTAAGTCAAATGGCTTGACCATGCAAGTAGGTTACCAGTCAACAGCATACCACAACAAGCAATGATGTACAGACCAGAGGGAAGCAGAGGAAGAGGCCGACTACGTAAGCGTTGGACGGAGGAAATAGCAGAGTCGATGGGAATATCAATATATGAAGCCCATAATCATCACTCTCATGATGTTTATACTTCACCTCAACACCGCAAGGTACAAGAGTAACACGGAGAGAGAGAGAGATATTATAATTTCTCCATTATACAACCTTTTCCTGTTATAGCAATGCAAAGAAATAGAAGATCTGGAAATAAAACACAACTTCTTCTTTGTAAATCTTTTTATATGTTCATGTAATTCTTTCAAGTTGTGTTTTATTTCCAGATCCTCTATTTCTTTGCATTGCTTCTGCAACCACTTTTCTTTGGCAACTCTGCACATGTGACGTATTTCTCTATCTAGTAATATAGCTGGTTCTCCGATTTCCATTGCCCAGCCTTGTGCCCTGAAGAGGTCACTTCAGCACCGTGTGCACACCCTTCTCAAGCAGAGACGCCTCCGGTGGCTGGGCCACGTATCTCGAATGGAGGATGAACGTATTCCCAAAAGATCTTCTTTATGGAGAACTAGCAACAGGAAAGAGGCCAACCGGAAGACCCCAAATGTGATATTGGGATGTGTGTAAACAAGATATGAAAACCCTTGGCATAGATCCAGACATGTGGGAAAGAGTTGCAACAGACAGGTGTTCCTGGAGAAGAGTTGAACAAAATGGACTGGTGCTCTTTGACCACAATCCGATCCAAAAAACTGAAGATAGGTGGCACTGGCAAAAAATGCAGTCACTTACTGCAGGGCTTGCCTCGTCTTACAGATGCGGAAACTGACAGAGATTGTCACTCTCGCATTGGACTATACAGTCACCAGCAGTGCTGTCAGGTACCTCCCAAGCGACACAACTCTATAGGCCTTCAGGACTGAAAGAAGCTTACTGCTATTACTATATAAATATATGTAATTTTTAAGTAAATGGTTACACATATATTAAATAAATGTATATTTGTTAGATTAGTCTTGTGGTGACTTTTGTACATGTACAATAATTGTTCATTTTATAGATTATACTTACACATTTCATTGTACTATGCTGTCTGCTGTGCTAATGCTTCATCCAATGTTCATGATTTGTGTGTTTCAGAAATACACCACTGTTGACAGAGTTGTGACTTCCTATTTCACATAAGTGCAGTCACAAATAGAGAAGATGGCATCTGATAACATTAAATTGGAATTTGTAAAACAAGAACTTCCAGATGTGTTCTGTGATTACACAACTCATGCCAGATTCAATAACATGGTAGGCATGGAAGGTTGCTGCAGCCTTGAAGACATGGCAGGACACACAGACACAGGATCAAGTGTGGCTGAACATAAAATAACTCTCACTCATCATGAACAAATATCACTTGATGATAGTGGGATTGAGAATAGTTATATAACTTCAGTAAAACATGAGGAATGTGATCAAATATCAGAGATTGTGCCCATCCACCAATGAAATTAACACTAAACTAAAGTGTGTGGCTAATGAAACTGGTGAATTACAAACTGTAGAAACACCAGTGACATGTACACAGATCTCTGGGAAATCTCTAGATTATGATAATTTTACCAGTTGTAATCATCAAAGAATGAAACAAGAAGCGACAACATTCATGTCTGAAGTTTGTGATCCCCATGCCTTTGAAAATATATATTTAAGCAGAGAAATCTTCCCAGTGTGATGATTGGGGTGCAGCTTTTACTAAAGCAAGCTGTCTGAAGCGCCACAAGATAATACATACAGGCGAGAAGCCTTACATGTGTGATTACTGTGGTGCATATTTTACTCAAGCTGGTAGTCTGAAGCGCCACAGTATAACACATACAGGCAAGAAACCTTACAAATGTGATTATTGTAGAGCATATTTTACTTTTGCTTACAATCTGAAACTTCACAAGAGAACACACACAGGAGAGAAACCTTACATGTGTGATGATTGTGGTGCATCTTTTACTCAGTCTGGCAGTTTGAAGATTAACAAGAGAATACATACAGGCAAGAAACCTTACACATGTGATTATTGTAATGCATCTTTTACTCATGCTGGAAATTTAAAGCTCCATAAGAGAATTCATACTGGGAAGAAACCTTAGAAATGTAATGATTGTAGTGCCTCTTTTGCGCATGCTGGAAATCTGAAACTCCACATGAGAAATCATAAAGGAGAGAAACCTTGTAAATAAATTGTGGTGTATCATTTACTCACGTTGACCACCCAAAGTGTCACAAGAGAGACCTTATGAAAGCTGTGTGCCATTTGCTTAATTGAAGATTCACAAGTGGACACATACTGGACAGAGACATTATAAGTGCAGTGATTCATCTTTGTCTGCTCTTTATCTGCCATTGAAGTGCAAGCGTCAATACATCCTAATCGCTATTTCTGTCAGTTCCCTTAATTAATCTCCCTGTTATTCATCCCTGTCTTCAATTATTTTCTCCCTGTGTGTTTTGTTCCCTCTCTCTTTCATTGGTCCTGTGGGTTATCAACAAGGATGAATGCCATTTCCTCAGCTCTTGATTCACTGGAATTTGTTTAGTTCTCTCCATGAACATTTGTGATTCTGTCCTACCATTTTACTCCTTCACATCGTTGTCTGCTTAAATAGGTTTTTTTTTGGCATATTCCTTACAGGACGTTGCAGTCAACATCAGCATTTTTCAGCTGCTGTTGATGTACTAGGCAAGATTACGCTCAGTAGTTTGCCATGAATGAATTAATTTCTGGAAGTAAAGTTCAGCAAATTAGATTATGGTTAGTTAGTTAGTTAGTTAGTTAGTCGCAGTTCCAACCTCACAGCAACGGGTCGTCCCCATTATGCTCCGTTCCTGTGCCATTGAATATAGATTATGGTTATCATTTGCTTAGTTCATTCTCAATGGCTTTTTATATTTCCTATGAATTTGTAGTTGTAATTTTTCAATCAAATGTATTTAGTTTATCTTGCATCCGATTGTGTGTGTGGGACAGGAAGACAATGTCATCAGCAAAGTGTATGTTTCTGCTTCATTGTCAGGTTCCTGTGAATTCCATTTCTAGTGGTTGTTTTCGTTGTCTTTATAATCCAGTCTATAATAAAAGTGACAAAAGCTTCCCTCTCCTAATCCTGTTCTTATTTCAAATGTATCTGTTAGTTTCCCCTCTTCAAAATATCTGCATGTCATGTCTTAATATATTGTTCTTGTTAGGTTAATAGAAATTTATGGAATGCCTTGTATGTCATATACTTTGGTCATATTTCTGAAATGTCACAAGAGAGCCTATATAAGAGAGAAACCATACAAGTATGATGATTGTGATGTATGTTTTACTCAAGCTTGAACTCTGAAGTAGCATATTAGAACACATAGAAGAGTGTCAAGATCTTTGACATTTGGCTTGGTAAGCGTTATTGCTTTAGAGTTTTGAGTCATTGTGAGTATTTACAACTCATCTCTGCAAAGGTTGGACTGATGGTTACATGAGTGGCATGTATTAAGGCATAAACCACATGACTGAGCTGGGAAACCATAGATGAAATATATTTAACATTTGATTATTCTGCAACTGAGCATGCAGTGAGGACTCTTCAGTTAGTCATAGAAAGAGAGTAATATTACAGCAAGTAAATGATCCATGTATACACTTTATGGCATACTGGGCGTGTGGTGCCAATGTCACCGATGAGGCTGGGTATGGTGGTATGGCACACTAAGGTCCACATACCCCAGTCACCGATGAGGCTGGGTATGGTGGTATGGCACACTAAGGTCCACATACCACAGTCCAGCTAGTTAGGTTTAAGGAGAGGTCAATGTGGTAGGGCTGCGTTTAAGGGTGTTTAGTGCTGGAAGGTCAGTGTGGTTGTAGTGCGACTAGTAGAGGGGGGAAAAAAAAAAAAATTGGGCTTTATTGCATGAAAGTTTGGTGTGAAAAATTGGTGTTTCGTGATGTCTGGCTGAGACACATCCAAGGAGAGGTGAAGTTGCACAAAATAGACGTGAAGGTTAAACATGTTTACGTTTAGTGCAACAATAGTTCTTAGAAATCTAGCATGAATAAGGTGTTTTTTTATAATTGTGTTGAGACGTGTATTTTCCTGAAAATGTTTTGTCCAGATGAATTGTGCGGTGTTATGCAAAAGAGGGAAAAGGTTATTTGAGTGGAGAATAGAATATTACAGGAAGTAAAGGTGATCGTTGGAAAGTCCAGCCCAACAACCACCCAAAAGACAGTTGTCTGAGAAAAGGTGGATTTCACAAAATGTGTAGGGGAGACTGGGGAGAAATGGACATAGGGGAGAAATGGACCACCCCCTCTCTGGCCCGTGGCTGTGATGCAATGAAAGTGAAACCATAATAAGTTTGTTTTCCACATCAAACATAGTCCGAATTTTTCACTTGCCATCGACATCCCGCACAGGTCGTTCCCACGCAAAGTTTGAAAAATTTTCTGCACTAAAGTTTCTTTTTCCAGTTCCAGACACCATCGTAAAGCAGACGCATAGTCAGGAATCAGGACAAGGTAATTACGTTAATATCTTTATTTACTTGTTATTTAAGAGTTCATATAAAAAATATAGCATATAATATTAGATTTAAGAGACTTTATGGCTGAATAGTTTAATACATTGATGGGGGAGAAATGGACCGGTTCATTTCTCCCCATGGTTCATTTCTCCCCATAGAAGAAATTGACAAAACAGTCTGTTGTTATTAAAAGTGTTGAAGATTGCATTCGAATATCAGCATTATTGATTCTTTTTAATACTGGGGTCTAAATCTAGACCAATAAAACTGTTAACAAATTTGATTTCAGTGATTTATTAAAGATGCACGCCATTCGTGCTATGATCAGTATTTCTTTGCAAATGATAGGCCTACCATTCTAAATGTTATATAATTCTGTCACTCTTTTGTTTCAGATGCCAAGATTGTACATCAGAAACACCAACAAGGGTCTCGTTACGGAGGAACGTATGAGAGAAGCTGTTAATGCTGTGAAAAATGGAATGAAAGTGAGGAAAGCTGCAAGGGAGTACGGCATTGCTCGCTCTACCCTCAATAACAATCTTACAAAAGACAGAGAAGGAAATGGCCTGCCTACTAGACTCGTACCAAATTATAGGCATAGCCTTGTTTTCACAGCTAAGCAAGAAGCTGATTTTGCTAGTTACTTGAAAGAGTGTGCAAGAATGTTCCATGGACTCACAACTAATAACGTTCGTATTTTGGCGTACGAGATGGCGAAAGTCAATAACATTGCACATCCTTTAACCTGGGATGAGCAAATGATGGCAGGGAATGACTGGCTTTGTGGATTTTTGCGACGGAATCCCGAGCTGACCATAAGGCAACCTGAGGCAACATCTCTGGCTAGAGCTACAGCTTTCAACAAACATAATATTTGCACCTTCTTCAACATTGTGAAGGAAACCATTACAAAACTAAATGTGAGTGGAGCTCAAATCTACAATTTGGATGAGTCAGGTCTGACCACTGTATAGAAAGTGCCAAAAGTAATTGCCCCACGAGGAGTGAAGCAAATAGGCCAGGTGACATCCAGAGAAAGAGGAGAACTGGTCACAATCTGTTGCATTGTGTCAGCTGCGGGTCACATTATCCCTCCAGTTTTTGTGTTTCCCAGAAAATTTTTTAAGAATTTTATGCTTGCTGGAGCACCTGAAGGTTCCCGTGGCCTTGTGAATTAATCAGGTTGGATGACCCGTGATAATTTCGTCAAAGTTATAAATCACTTCATTAAGCATTCAAGACCTTCCAAAGACTTGCCTTTGATTTTGATCTTGGACAATCACGATTCCTACATTTCATTTGAATCACTTGAACTGTGCAAGAAAAACAACATTCATGTGATCACGTTGCCACCACACACCTCATCTAAAACTCAGCCCTTGGACCGTTCAGTTTTTGGACCCATGAAGTCGGTCTACAACAATGCGTGTGATTCATGGATGATGAAAAATGTTGGGACACCACTGACAATCTATCAAGTTGCAAATCTAGGAGGCCACGCTTTTCTTAAAGCGGCAACTCCCATTAACATTCAATCAGGCTTTGCAGTGTCAGGTATTTGGCCCTTTAACGAAGATGTTTTTACAGAAGATGATTTTATGCCTTCAGAAATAACTAACAGGCCCATCAGCAAGGACAGTGAAAATTCCACTTTAGAAAGCAATGAACAGACAGGATCAGCATCTCCACATTGTGGTACCAGCACAGATCAAACTGCACAAGAATTTCATGAAAATCAGAAAGAGTGTAATGTTGAGAACCTTGTAGATGACTTGCAGGAAATATCAGGGAGTCTTCAACATAAAGCTACTTCTTCCTTTACTTCGCCTCATGTTTTCAGAGGACTACCAAAAGCTGGTCCGCGAAAAGATTCAAATAATATGAGGAAAAGAGGAAAAACTATGCTGGCTACTTCTACGCCAGAAATGCATCGAATTGGGGAAAGAGCGGTGATGAAAGAAAAGGCAGCCAAAGTTCCACCCAAAAAGGCAAAGAGACAGCTGCTGAACTTGATGTTGATTCAGATCCAGAAACTGACATTTCGTTTTGTGATGACACAGATTCTGATGTTTCATTTGGTGAAAATGAGGAGTGTACGGTTAGCTTGACTGGTGTGCGTGAGGTTTTTGAAGGCCAGTGTGTGCTATGTGAATATGGAACAAAGAAGACTTGTGTTTACTATGTAGGAATTGTAAGGGGAGACATTGATGATGATGGTGATGTTGAGGTAGAGTTCTTGCGCAAGAGTGAGAAGGTTGCTGGTAAATTTGTTAAGCCTAAGGTAGAAGATGTCGCCAGTGTCTCAATTACATGTATTAAAGCACAGCTTACTAGATCTACAATCACTGGAACCACTTCTAGGACCAAAGATGGCTATGTCTTCAAAGAAAGTCTTGCAGGCATAAATGTTCGATAAAACTTTATATTAGATTAATATATCATATTAAACTTTTGTACTGTCGCTTAAAATAATAAAAAAAACTGCAAATATCCTTTTAATGATTATTTATTTCTTATAGCAATATGGATGAGTTGTTGCTGCTTCTTTTTAAAAAAGGTCCATTTCTCCCCACTATGGTCCATTGCTCCCCACGTGCTGGTCCATTTCACCCCAATGGTGGTCAATTTCTCCCCATGTTCATATACATTTTTGAAATGCATTTTGTAAAGAAACATATAGAAATAGATTGCTAAATGTTTTCCCCTTTTAAAATAAATGAATGTACAACATTTTAGTCATGGTTTTGTTATGTTTCGATAAAATCTGTTCCGGTGATGAGCAAAAATTGAAAACTACAAAATTGCTGGTCCATTTCTCCCCAGTCTCCCCTACTTTGCATTTTTGGGACATGTTGAGATGTTCCATAAGTTACCCTGCATGACATGTGATGTGCAAAGAATTGGGAAAATTGCGATTGCAACTGCAACTCCCAATACAAGTTTGGAGAGTATTAGGAAGAGTTAGTCTTCCAGAGGTGGTTTACATGATAAGTAATTGCTGGTGTGTCAACAATGAGCTTTATTTTATTTGCAAGTGAGTGCAGTGCTGGGCATTCAGGCCACTGTACATTTTCCCTCTTTGTATAACCCTAAACAGTGAGACACACAAAGGCATGCCACAACCAAGAACCAAATAGATGTGCATACACACACTTACACATCCATAAGCACCATATACCTAGACACACCCACAACTGCACATGACTACATACTCTCAACAACAAATTTGGTTGACCATGCTGTCATAAAATATAGTAACATATAAAGGCAGGAAATCAGACCCCTTCCAAATAACATCTGGCTTGAAGCAGGGTGATGCACTATCGCCGCTACTCTTCAATCTGGCTCTAGAGAAAGTTGTAAGGAAGGTAAAGGAGGAATGTGATATTGGAGGAACATCCAAGCTGCTTGGTTATGCAGATGATATAGATATTATAGGGCAAAGTGAACAAAAGACATTGGAAATATTGACTCACTTAAAGGTAAAAGCCCAACAGATGGGGCTGGTTATCAACCAAGATAAGACAGAATATATGGTAATTTCAAGAGACGGAATGACTAGAAACTCTGGCCACATACACATAGATAATATTACCATTAAAAGAACGGAAACATACAAATACCTGGGTACAATCTTCAACTGCTCCAACATCATAAGGGAAGAAATACAAACTAGAATCAACTCTGGAAATAAGATATACTATGCACTACAACATCTACTAAAATCAAAGGCGCCATCTCGTAACACCAAAATCACAATATACAAAACACTGATCAGACCAGTTGTGCTGTATGGCTCTGAAACCTGGAGTACAACGAAAGGAGACGAAGCCTTGTTACAAACCTTTGAGAACAAAATTTTAAGACGCATCTTTAGACCCATTAGGGATACACAAAGTGGAGAGTGGAAAAGAAGTAACAAAGACATTTATGATCTGTTTAAGTCCCCGCTAATCACTGGTATCATGAAGGCTAATAGACTACAATGGCTGGGGCATATAGAAAGAATGGAAGATAATAGAGAAACAAAACTCGCTTACACTCAGGAAATACAACGGATACTCACGCAAACCTCAGGTCCCGTATGACATCACACTGATGGACAACAGGATGCCTTCATCCGACATACAGGACTTCGTGTTGGAGCTCAAGCCAACGAACACAAGCAAGCAAGCGCATCATAACTGGCCGAGCGATCAGCAATTTAAAGTCATGGTGTCACACCAGACATAGAGCAACGGAACTAAGATAAACATAAGTACAGAACGATAGCCCACAGACAAGTTCATTGTCATTTAGTTATGAAATAAGTTAGCATTGGATTTGGCAGATGAAATCATATATTTCTCAGTAAATTATTATTATATTTTTGGCCAATCCTCCCAGCAATATGGGAATGGTTATATAATTAGTTATTGATAACCTGTCCGACCGAGCAACACGATTAAAGTTTATTTGAACGTGGATTGCCACAGTTTTCTACCATCATTATCGTTGACATTTCAGTTATGGCTCCCGTTGAGCTGCTACAATGTTTTGGTTAGACAACGAGTGTCGTTAGAATAGAGAAGCATTCTTATAGAAATTTTAGGACACAAGCATTATAGCAATCCTGTTGTCCAACATCAGTGTGATGTCATACTGGACCTGAGGTTGCGTGAGTGTCCGTTGTCCCATGTCTGGCTTATTGGTGTGCAGACTGGTGGTTCCTCGCTGTGCAGGCAGATACTCTCTGACTTCTGAAGAATCAGCGATCCTACTATGTTAGCCATGACCCCGAAGGGACCTGTTGCCTAGGACGTGTTAGTAGGTTTTGGCCAATATAAAATCTGGCCCTGGTGCCTTGGAAACACCTCTGCGTTCCATTCAATGGGGCAGAGATGGGGGGGGGGAGATGAAATCATTCCCTGACTGAAGGGGGCATTAAATGAGTCACTCAGATTCATTCACAGATTCATTATTCAGGCATTCTTTATTCAGTCTGATAGATTCAGTCATTCACTCAGAGATGCATTGATTGATGGATTGACTCATGGGTTCAATGAGATTTGTAATTGACTTGGAAAAGAGAACTTTGAAGGAGGATAGTGTTTCAAAAGTGGCAGATAGTTTTTAGAGACAACGTTGAGATTCAATTCTTAGATTCAAACTGTTTATTTTGAGATAATAGTTTTTAGAAAGAATATGAAGTTTATTGGAAGTTTGCATCTAAAGCCAAACCAAGGAAAATCAGTTGAGATGCATGATGATGGAGTTAGGGTAAGTTCCTGAGAGTTTAGTAGGTAGCACAGAGAAGTCAATTCGGACGTTTGTTTTCTTATGTGCCAATGTGCTCAGTGTTGTATTAAAGATGGAGAGTTTGTAAGCATTGGATAATTTTGCTTAATAAAAGTGACGTTTTTGGACAAGGTAGTGCATCTATTAGTTCCAGTTGTTGAATTTGTTATGAGTGTTACACAAGTCTAGTTTCAGAAGCAGATCACATGAAGGCCAGTAAATAAATAATAAATGTTGTTTGTCCATCAAGAATGATGATGACCATTCTGTTCATCCAGTGGGGTTGAAAGTATGGAGGCGTGAGTTCTAAGATGGCTGGTAAGGCCTATTTTGATTTGAAATGTTCTTTGACAATGTGGGCAAAGAATGCTTGACGTTCCAGGAGGAGGATCACCTACATTGTTTTTTTTGTCCAGCCTTTTTTCACAGCTCTTGCAGTTCTGTTTGCTTCACATGTGACTTTTAGTTCTCAAAATACCCCAGAGTATCTTCAACCACTGCTTCAATCTCATGCAACGAACAGCAAGCACTTAAATTTATTATATGTTCCAAAACCTAGATTGGACTTATACAAAACATGCTTTGCATATTCTGGTGTCCATTTATGGAATGACCTCCCAACAGATCTGAAAACTCAAATGAGTCCCTACACATTCAGTCGAAAACTATTTCAATACTTACTCCATTCTGACAATATACCTTCATAAGTCACCTACTGGTATCATTTTGCACTATGTGTGTTTAAGTGAGACAGCACATGTAAGAGAGTGAGTGAGTGAGAGTAAGTATGAGTCAAAGAAAATGAGAGAGAGAGTGTGTGGGTCTGTGAGAGTGGTAGAGTACAAGATAGTTTGAGAGAGAGAGAGAGAGAGAGAGAGAGAGAGAGAGAGAGAGCCAATGAGAGTTAGAGAGTTAGTGTGTGTGAAAGAAAAATAAAGAGACAGAGATTGAGAAAGAGAGAGAGTTGAGTGCACGCATGTCGTATGACATGCAATTCCATATTTTTTATGTATAATCATCTTTCATGTTATAATTTTTACTGCCATTTGATTTTAACATGTACTATATGCACTGTGTATTTAATCATGCTTATGTCAATTCCAGGAATTATATTTTTTTCAGGCGATAGATCGTACAGTTTGTGTATTCATTATTCAAATATTTTTTATTGAATTGCATCACTATTTTTTTTTTTGTTGGTTGCACAATGTGTAACATACTGTTTTTATGTTCACCATTTCCCCCCATTTGTTTCCCAATTTTGTGAGGATGTGTGTATGCATGTTTGTGTGTGTGGATGCTTGTGTATTTGTGTGTTTATATATGCGTGTATCCGGGTGTACGTGTGTGTATGAGTGGGTGGGTGGGGGATGTGTGTGTGTGTAAGGGTGAGTTGGGGAATGTGCAGGTGGGTGGGTATGTGTGTGTGATGGGGGATGTGAATATGGGTGGGAATCTTTGGTGGGTGTATGTGTTTGGATTGGGTTGGGGTGTGTTGATGTTGAAGGGTAGTGGGATTGTGGGTGGGCAGGGGATGTGTGTGTGGGTGGTGGGATGTGTGTGGATGGATGGGGGATGTGTGCTTGGGTGGGGAGATGTGTGTGTGTGTGTCGTAATAAGTGTCATCCATGGGGTGAGGGGAATCAACACCCACATTCTTTTAACTCCATATCATTATCTCGAGGATCACTTGGATCACTGTCCACAAAACCCCATCAGTCTTTGGATCACTCTCTCTCTCTTCTTCTTCTTACCACTGGACCATGTCCCCTCTCATTCTTTTCCAAAACATACTACACAACTCTAGCTTCTAACAAAATGACAAATTAATTTATTAAAGAAACGTGTCAGGTATGTGCAAAGTGTGTGTGTAGAATGTCTGTCGTATAATCTAGGGTGTATGCAGAATCAGACCGAACAGCTCAGGATCAAAGTCTGCTTTCATCACAGTACCGGCCACACCACAGCACCATAGATCAAGTACAGAAGGACCTCACCAAATGATGCGTCTCTCCGGCCAGGTGTCGACTTCCTCCAGTGGCTCTTGGCTAGTCAGATGCCTGGTCACCAATGGTGGATGTAGTCTAACACTGACCCTGAATCCGACACACACACAGTGTAACTAATATGTCACTAAAAGTTCTGTGATCTGATAATCCTTGTACAGTAAAATAAATGTTAACTGTCACTTTGAAACAAAATGTTAATTGTTAATTTCTCACAGGAATTCACCATTTAAAAAACATAATGTTAATTGTTAATTTCTCACAGGAATTCACCATTTGGAAAACGCAATGTTAATTTCTCATATAAATACTATTGTCCCTGTTACTGGTGGTATTGTAAGTATCTTCACTCTAATATGATGAGAACTACCACGGAGGAATCACTCTTAGATGATCGTCGATTCCTGCTCAGCAGAGGCCAGGATTTTGCAGACCCTCTGGGTTATGGGCCCAGTGCAAAGGCTGCTGAGTAAAACTGCCTTCAATGATCGAGCCATAATCTTCTTCTATGACTTGTCTGCTAGCTCTTTTGGAAAACATAGTGGAACCTGTTGAAGAGAGAACACCCGGTGAGAGCAACCCGATTCTGACCTTCATTAGGTAAGTGTAGGCCGACGGCCGCACTCAGATATTTAACAGAGAACTAAACTCTGGCGTAAGGCAGAGGAGCTCATCACATCGGTCTGAGTCATGGTAAGACAAGGAAAGACTAAAGGAAAAGCGCAGATACCCAGTAGATACCCTACTGGAAGATCCTACCATTTGACATTTCCCCTATCCTTCCCCCAATCTCCCTGAATATCATCCCTCCACCTTGTTCTTAACTCACTGAGTTAATTGATATCTCACACTAGCTAGTTTAAGTAACGCGATAGCCGACGCTCCTAGAATAAGTTCTCACAATGCACATTACTACACTCGATTCCTAAGAATCATCTAATTTGGGTCTATTTAATTAAATACCATATATTTATTCCCGTCTGAAATCGAGACCACTAAATCACACAATGGACAAATGTCCGCCGATGTAAATCAACATAAGACACCGTGGTCTCTTTCCATAATCAGAACAGGAACATTAAACACGTCCTTGTTGCCTCACAACATTTGGTCGACTCCCGCCAAAGATGTTTGTCCAGACTGTTTTAAAACTGTCTGAATGACGTCACAAATCTGACTAGACACTAGGCGTCGAGAACTATTTTTTTCTTTCCTTCTCTGACTCGATGTATACAACCAGCAGGCTGTCCCGCTTTGATCTGGGGAATTCTTTCCCCTACAACAAAAGATCTTGCCGACTCTCATCAGGACAGTCTGTCCCCAACATCAAAGATTGGCGGCTGCCTGTAGACGAATGGCGCGACAGTCTTTCATCAATCGACAACTCCAAGAATTCCGTGACAGTGTGGATGAGTGGGGAGATGTGTGTGTGGTTGGGAGATGGGTGATTTGGGGTGGAGGGGAGGGTGGGTGCAGGATTGAAAACTTAGCTATGGGGCAGTTGAAAAGAAACAGTTTTACCCAACACGCAAAACGACTCTGCAGAGAAACCACCAATCTGCCCACAGTTGGTATTCCCCTGACAACTATTCCAGAGCGAACTCCATGGAAAGATGAACATAGACTATCAATACAAATCCAGACAAAAGTGAGAGGAGTATTTGATACGGAAGAACAGAACAGTGTACAGCCACTCTCAGCTTCCTCGATGAAGAATACCCAGAGGACCTCTGGATCCGAGTCTACACAGATGGGTCAGCACAAAATGCTGTTCGAGATGGAAGAGCGGGAGTGTACATAGAATACCCAAATAATACTAGGGACACGGCCAGGGTACCAACAGGAAAGTACTGTCATAACTATGATGCTGAAATTGAGGCAATCAAGATAGCAACAGAGAAATTACTAAATAGCAGCCATGGTACACACCCTGTGGTGATATTGACAGATGAAAATCAGTACTTGAGGCGCTCCTGTCTGGGAAATTGCCAGTACTAAGGACACTACTTTCTGAACTTAGCAGTCAGCATAAGGTCACCATACATTGGATACCATCCCACTGTAGAATACCTGGAAATGACAGAGCTGACTGATTGGCTAAGGAGCAACAGAAGAACAGCCTGATGTGCCTATTACATACCACCAAAAGAAAAGAATGATCAAATCAGAGAGTCACCAAAACCTGCTCAAGATGACTACCACGTTATGGACAGACCTGAACAAGTCATTCTGCGCCTCAGAACAGGACACAATATATTACACAACCACATGTATACAAAATTCAAGATTGATGAATCAGCCATGTGCACATGTTGATTGGCGTCACAGATAGCAGAACACATACTCCAGGACTGCCCAAAATATAAATTATCTAGGCAAACCTTCTGGCCTAGAGAGACAACAGTGGAAGATAAACTCTATAGATTGCCGAGTGAACTAAAAACGACAGTTAAATTCATACAAGAGACAACATTGCAGTTATAGACATATTTCAAACGAACAAAAGAAGAAGAATTCTCCCCCAGAATAAACAATCTTAAAATCTTCATCTGTCTTAATCTCTGGCCCTTTCCATCTCGTTTCGCACATACCTAAAATATTAATCTTCTTTCCATTTATTGTTTGATGTGCTTAACGTCCTAACATTCCATGTTGCTAATTTCACTGTCCTTTTCTTATGATGATCTTAAACTAGGCGAATCATAATAAACTAGTCACTTTTAAAGAAGGTAGTTTGCCGTTGATTTTCTTCCTTGGCAGTGACAATACTGGTCGGCGACGCCAGCCATTGTCTCGTAAAAGAGATCTGCCAACCATCAATACAGTTGAGACCATTGTCACGAAGTGGCCGCCTTAACATCCCAGAATATTTTTCTCGGTCTCCAAATTTGAGAGGCCAAATTGAGAAAGAATGAATTAATCACACTACTCCAAAATTATCTAGTCGTGAGGTAAGATTATTCACAAAAAGCCTCTAGCCATGACGTAAGCTTGCAGATGGCAAGTAAAATGGCAACTAGATAATTAGTATACACCTTGGGAAACTGCTGACCCAGACATGCTGAATCAACAATGAAGGGGCCATGGACTGTGTAATTAAAACCTGGTTTACCCACAGAGTTGTAAACTGGCTGTTGACCATGAGAACCTAATTGTTCCCTTGACATGACACCTGATAAGAATAGCTAGGAAATCGCCCAGGTGTGAACAACATTGACCCAGGGAGAGATAATTGCCCCAGGGCTGTAAACTAAGCCCCGCCCACTCTGACTGGCAGACTCAGGGAGGTGTGAACCAGGTCTGATAAGACAATTAACACTGTAGACTGTACCAGACAGAGAGGAGCAAGGTGTGATGGCCAGGTTGCGGGGATAATTGCAATTACCGTCAGCGGGAGATAAGAAGAATTTATGACGGGAATGCCAAAGAGATAATAGTGTCTCAGACACTGTCTGCTTGACTCAGCTTAAATAAGGGTCCCTAGCCTAGTTTAGGTTAGATTAAGTTTGACTTCAGAACAGGTGAGAAGAGAGAGTAAATGTAGATTTCTTAGTAACTAAGTATTTTAGGTGTATGTACTGAATTCCAGTCTATATCTGATCTAGGTTATTGCAAGAACTATCATTGTCATAGATTACTTGAGTGTTCTTTCTAAGTTCTGCGTTCAATATCATATTGCTTTAAAGTGTTATTCTTCTGAGAAATAGAGCCTTATGTGAGACAGATCTTGTCTGGGTAGACTTTTAGGTGTCTTGGTAGATGCTTGTCATTTCGTTGTACACTATCCTAGTTGCCTTTTGGTGTGTGCATTTGTTGTACAGAATATAGTCAACTGACTATTTATTTAATTCTTACAACAGCAGTAACTAAGTGTGATTAAACCGGGCAGCTCAGCAAATATAGCTGGACTGTTTGGTCACTTCAATTAGACTTGTTGTATATCTCATTTTGTAGCTATACAATATTAGTACTCATTAATAATGAATATACCTGGACAATACCTGACACAGCTAGACAATACCTGACACAGCTGGACAATACCTGACACAGCTGGACTATACCTGACACAGCTGGACAATACCTGACACAGCTGGACAATACCTGACACAGCTGGACAATACCTGACACAGCTGGACTATACCTGACACAGCTGGACTATACCTGACACAGCTGGACTATACCTGACACAGCTGGACAATACCTGACACAGCTGGACAATACCTGACACAGCTGGACAATACCTGACACAGCTGGACAATACTTGATACAGTTGGACAATACCTGACACAGCTGGACAATACCTGACACAGTTGGACAATACCTGACACAGTTGGACAATACCTGACACAGCTGGACAATACCTGACACAGCTGGACAATACTTGATACAGCTGGACAATACCTGACACAGCTGGACAATACCTGACACAGCTGGACTATACCTGACACAGCTGGACTATACCTGACACAGCTGGACAATACCTGACACAGCTGGACAATACTTGACACAGCTGGACAATACCTGACACAGCTGGACAATACCTGACACAGCTGGACAATACCTGACACAGCTGGACAATACCTGACACAGCTGGACAATACTTGATACAGTTGGACAATACCTGACACAGCTGGACAATACCTGACACAGCTGGACAATACCTGACACAGCTGGACAATACCTGACACAGCTGGACAATACCTGACACAGCTGGACAATACTTGATACAGCTGGACAATACCTGACACAGCTGGACAATACCTGACACAGCTGGACAATACTTGATACAGTTGGACAATACTTGACACAGCTGGACAATACCTGACACAGCTGGACAATACCTGACACAGCTGGACAATACCTGACACAGCTGGCCAATACCTGACACAGCTGGACAATACTTGACACAGTTGGACAATACCTGACACAGCTGGACAATACCTGACACAGCTGGAGAATACCTGACACAGCTGGACAATACCTGACACAGCTGGACAATACCTGACACAGCTGGACAATACCTGACACAGCTGGACAATACCTGACACAGCTGGACAATACCTGACACAGCTGGACAATACCTGACACAGCTGGACAATACCTGACACAGCTGGACAATACCTGACACAGCTGGACAATACCTGACACAGCTGGACAATACCTGACACAGCTGGACAATACCTGACACAGCTGGACAATACCTGACACAGCTGGACAATACCTGACACAGCTGGACAATACCTGACACAGCTGGACAATACCTGACACAGCTGGACAATACCTGGCACAGCTAGACAATACCTGACACAGCTGGACAATACCTGACACAGCTGGACAATACCTGACACAGCTGGACAATACCTGACACAGCTGGACAATACCTGACACAGCTGGACAATACCTGACACAGCTGGACAATACCTGACACAGCTGGACAATACCTGACACAGCTGGACAATACCTGACACAGCTGGACAATACCTGACACAGCTGGACAATACCTGACACAGCTAGACAATACCTGACACAGCTGGACAATACCTGACACAGCTAGACAATACCTGACACAGCTGGACAATACCTGACACAGCTGGACAATACCTGACACAGCTGGACAATACCTGACACAGCTGGACAATACCTGACACAGCTGGACAATACCTGACACAGCTAGACAATACCTGACACAGCTGGACAATACCTGACACAGCTGGACAATACCTGACACAGCTGGACAATACCTGACACAGCTGGACAATACCTGACACAGCTGGACAATACCTGACACAGCTGGACAATACCTGACACAGCTGGACAATACCTGACACAGCTGGACAATACCTGACACAGCTGGACAATACCTGACACAGCTAGACAATACCTGACACAGCTGGACAATACCTGACACAGCTAGACAATACCTGACACAGCTGGACAATACCTGACACAGCTAGACAATACCTGACACAGCTGGACAATACCTGACACAGCTGGACAATACCTGACACAGCTGGACAATACCTGACACAGCTGGACAATACCTGACACAGCTGGACAATACCTGACACAGCTAGACAATACCTGACACAGCTAGACAATACCTGACACAGCTAGACAATACCTGACACAGCTAGACAATACCTGACACAGCTAGACAATACCTGACACAGCTAGACAATACCTGACACAGCTGGACAATAAGTCCAGGATCCCTTCCATGACTGGAAGCATGTTGGGTATATGGTGCTGGCCCCATGTTTGTACAGACATCAAGCCATGTGACAGATCACATGATCAATATCAAGCCGACTGCCTTTATTTCCCAGAACTTTTCCTGATAATGATTTAAGGTCACGTCAACTTAAAAGCACATATCAATGAAAAAATTCCCCACATCCAGGGGTAGAAACATCTAAGGATAATTCACGAGGCTGCCCCTTTTTCTCAGGAGTCAGCATTTTTATTTTAAAGACGGGCTCAGAAATACATGCAAGCTGCGTCAATGGGGACTCAAACACTTGACCACAGGCCAGCAGGCAAGCATACTAGCCTGTATTACCATTGCTCCTGAACATGAGAGAAACATGCACAATAATCATAACACTTGTAGGATTATCTCCTATTTATGATCTCTCATGATATTCAAGATTGTAATTTCAATAATGCGCTGGCTTCGTGGCTTAGAGGTTATGACTTTTCTCCGTAATCTCGTATACTCTCGTGGGTAACGTGATGACGATGAGAATCAGCAGTGGTTCGAATCGCATCGGTAACTTACGGGGCATGTGAGCCGGCCGCTCAGAAAGCAATGGCAAACTACTGAGCGTAATCTTGCCAAGAAATCAACATACAGCTGAAAGATGCTGGTGTTGACAGTGATGTCCTGTAAAGGATATGCAAAAAAAAATATTCCAAAATACACCATAAACATCACATTTGTTAGGTGCCTCTTCTGTATGTGCTTGCTTGTGCCTCTTCAGAAAGTCAGTCAGTAAAATGTTTCCTGTGTGTATACGTTCGTGGTGTTTCAAATATCCCGTCTCTGTCTGTATTCATCTGTGGTGCTTCAATCTAAAAATTTAAATCTAATCTTTATTAAAAAGGCATAAAAATAATCACAACAATTCCTTTGTCTGAACGCTACTATTGTAAAATGTCACTGATTTGTCGTTGAAACATTCCTGGCACTCTACACATCAATAAACAACAGTGTCAGTCATATATTCATGTATTCTACTAACACATTCCTCAATGTGCATAAAGAAAAACAACAACCTAGAACACATTAACATTATTCAAGTATCAAAGACAAACCACTCATTGGTCTGTCACAAATAGCAAACTACGTGAGCATTTGGGCTCACCAATCTCCTGTGGGAGCCCCAGTATAATAGTGGCCAGATACTTGCCTTCCGAGCCGGTAATCATGGGTTCAAATTCCATGTGGATGTGAACATTTACCTGGGTTTCCAGATTGATCCAGTCTAAAATGGGTGCCAGAAAATGACTTGGGAAGTAAAGGCAGTTGGTGTGACATTGACCACATGACCTTGGAGTGCCAATTGTCTATACAAATATGTGTCTTAGCACCATATGCCTCAAGGTGTGTACAAGGTGTGTACAAGGTGTGTACAAGGGTCATTGACTGACTTGACTATTACTTCCCTATACAAGGTGTGTACAAGGGTCATTGACTGACTTGACTATTACTTCCCTATACAAGGTGTGTACAAGGGTCATTGACTGACTTGACTATTACTTCCCTATACAAGGTGTGTACAAGGTGTGTACAAGGGTCATTGACTGACTTGACTATTACTTCCCTATACAAGGTGTGTACAAGGGTCATTGACTGACTTGACTATTACTTCCCTATACAAGGTGTGTACAAGGTGTATACAAGGGTCATTGACTGACTTGACTATTACTTCCCTATACAAGGTGTGTACAAGGGTCATTGACTGACTTGACTATTACTTCCCTATACAAGGTGTGTACAAGGGTCATTGACTGACTTGACTATTACTTCCCTATACAAGGTGTGTACAAGGGTCATTGACTGACTTGACTATTACTTCCCTATACAAGGTGTGTACAAGGGTCATTGACTGACTTGACTATTACTTCCCTATACAAGGTGTGTACAAGGGTCATTGACTGACTTGACTATTATTTCCCTATACAAGGTGTGTACAAGGGTCATTGACTGACTTGACTATTACTTCCCTATACAAGGTGTGTACAAGGTGTGTACAAGGGTCATTGACTAACTTGACTATTATTTCCCTATACAAGGTGTGTACAAGGGTCATTGACTGACTTGACTATTACTTCCCTATACAAGGTGTGTACAAGGTGTGTACAAGGGTCATTGACTGACTTGACTATTACTTCCCTATACAAGGTGTGTACAAGGGTCATTGACTGACTTGACTATTACTTCCCTATACAAGGTGTGTACAAGGGTCATTGACTGACTTGACTATTACTTCCCTATACAAGGTGTGTACAAGGGTCATTGACTGACTTGACTATTACTTCCCTATACAAGGTGTGTACAAGGGTCATTGACTGACTTGACTATTACTTCCCTATACAAGGTGTGTACAAGGGTCATTGACTGACTTGACTATTACTTCCCTATACAAGGTGTGTACAAGGTGTGTACAAGGGTCATTGACTGACTTGACTATTACTTCCCTATACAAGGTGTGTACAAGGGTCATTGACTGACTTGACTATTACTTCCCTATACAAGGTGTGTACAAGGGTCATTGACTGACTTGACTATTACTTCCCTATACAAGGTGTGTACAAGGGTCATTGACTGACTTGACTATTACTTCCCTATACAAGGTGTGTACAAGGGTCATTGACTGACTTGACTATTACTTCCCTATACAAGGTGTGTACAAGGGTCATTGACTGACTTGACTATTACTTCCCTATACAAGGTGTGTACAAGGGTCATTGACTGACTTGACTATTACTTCCCTATACAAGGTGTGTACAAGGGTCATTGACTGACTTGACTATTACTTCCCTATACAAGGGTCATTGACTGACTTGACTATTACTTCCCTATACAAGGCATGTACAAGGGTCATTGACTGACTTGACTATTACTTCCCTATACAAGGCATGTACAAGGGTCATTGACTGACTTGACTATTACTTCCCTATACAAGGTGTGTACAAGGGTCATTGACTGACTTGACTATAACTTTCCTTATGTGGCTCCATTGAGTGCCCAGTTGTAGAATAATCCCATGTCAAACATGATTATATTCTATCTATGGTTTTCCCAGCTCACTCATCATGGGATTTATGCTTTTCTACTCATATACCATCAAGCTAATCCATGGGAAGATGAGTTGTAAATACTCACAGAGACTAAGCTCAATAACTCATCAACTTGTTACCCATTCACATAGCGAAGATCTTACCATACTTTATATGTGTTTTGTTATGACACTTCATAGTGCAACCTGGGATAAGAGATTCATCACATTATCACACTGAGTAGATTTCTACCCTGTATGTGCTCTCTTGTGACATTTCAGAAATGTAACTTTAAGCAAATAACAGATATGTGTTCCCATATAAAATCATTAACTTAATATGGCAGCAAATAAAAAACATGAAATACTAAGTTTGCTTTTTTTTATTAGGAAAGTTAATAAACACATTTAGTATAATAATGCGAGTGAGACAGGAATGCCTTTTGTCATCTGTATTATTCTTCCTAACTACAGACTGGTTTATGAAGACAACAATAACTACTGCCTGAAATGGATTTCAGTGACATCTGACAGAGAAACCAAATGATATGGACTCTGCTGAATACAGTCCTCCTGTCCTGCATACACAATCAGATGCACAATAAACTAACCACACTTGATCTACAAATTCATAGGGAATAGTCAACGATAATGACAATAAATCAAGTGCATGATGAGTGAATGTTTTCTTGTGGTACTTCAGTATCTTAAGTTGACCAACTAATAGGACACTTGTAAGGTTTCTCTCTGATTTCTATCATCTGTGTTCTCTTGTGTTTCTTCAATTTGTAATCTAAATGATACACCACAACTGTAATGGTTCAGGCATTATATTGACAATGGGTTGAGTGCAGTCAGACAAGGCTCCGTGTTAGCTCTCATCATTGACTATGGAAGGCAAAGACTGCCACCTATTTCTCAGTGTCAGCTCTCACCATAGACTATGGAAGGCAAAGACTGCCACCTATTTCTCCATGTCTGCTCCCATCATTGACTATGGAAGGCAAAGACTGCCACCTATTTCTCTGTGTCAGCTCTCATCATTGACTATGGAAGGCAAAGACTGCCACCTATTTCTCCATGTCAGCTCCCATCATTGACTATGGAAGGCAAAGACTGCCACCTATTTCTCTGTGTCAGCTCCCATCATTGACTATGGAAGGCAAAGACTGCCACCTATTTCTCCATGTCAGCTCCAATCATTGACTATGGAAGGCAAAGACTGCCACCTATTTCTCCATGTCAGCTCCCATCATTGACTATGGAAGGCAAAGACTGCCACCTATTTCTCCATGTCAGCTCTCACCATAGACTATGGAAGGCAAAGACTGCCACCTATTTCTCCATGTCAGCTCCCATCATTGACTATGGAAGGCAAAGACTGCCACCTATTTCTCAGTGTCAGTTCCCATCATTGACTATGGAAGGCAAAGACTGCCACCTATTTCTCTGTGTCAGCTCCCATCATTGACTATGGAAGGCAAAGACTGCCACCTATTTCTCCATGTCAGCTCTCATAATTGACTATGGAAGGCAAAGACTGCCACCTATTTCTCAGTGTCAGCTCCCATCATTGACTATGGAAGGCAAAGACTGCAACCTATTTCTCCGTGTCAGCTCTCATCATTGACTATGGAAGGCAAAGACTGCCACCTATTTCTCCGTGTCAGCTCCCATCATTGACTATGGAAAGCAAAGACTGCCACCTATTTCTCCGTGTCAGCTCTCATCATTGAATATGGAAAGCAAAGACTGCCACCTATTTCTCCATGTTAGCTCTCATCACTGACTATGGAAGGCAAAGACTGCCACCTATTTCTACATGTTAGCTCTCATCACTGACCCATGGAAGGCAAAGACTGCCACCTATTTCTCCATGTCAGCTCCAATCATTGACTATGGAAGGCAAAGACTGCCAATTATTCCTCAGTGTCAGCTCTCATCATTGACAATGGAAGGCAAAGACTGCCACCTATTTCTCCATGTCAGCTCCCATCATTGACTATGGAAGGCAAAGACTGCCACCTATTTCTCAGTGTCAGTTCCCATCATTGACTATGGAAGGCAAAGACTGCCACCTATTTCTCCATGTCAGCTCCCATCATTGACTATGAAAGGCAAAGACTGCCACCTATTTCTCAGTGTCAGCTCCCATCATTGACTATGGAAGGCAAAGACTGCCACCTATTTCTCCGTGTCAGCTCTCATCATTGACTATGGAAGGCAAAGACTGCCACCTATTTCTCCATGTCAGCTCCCATCATTGACTATGGAAAGAAAAGACTGCCACCTATTTCTCCATGTTAGCTCTCATCATTGACTATGGAAAGCAAAGACTGCCACCTATTTCTCTATGTCAGCTCCAATCATTGACTATGGAAAGCAAAGACTGCCACCTATTTCTCCATGTTAGCTCCCATCATTGACTATGGAAAGCAAAGACTGCCACCTATTTCTCCATGTTAGCTCCCATCATTGACTATGGAAAGCAAAGACTGCCACCTATTTCTCCATGTTAGCTCCCATCATTGACTATGGAAAGCAAAGACTGCCACCTATTTCTCCATGTCAGCTCTCATCATTGACTATGGAAGGTAAAGACTGCCACCTATTTCTCAGTGTCAGCTCCCATCATTGACTATGGAAGGCAAAGACTGCCACCTATTTCTCAGTGTCAGCTCCTATCATTGACTATGGAAGGCAAAGACTGCCACCTATTTCTCAGTGTCAGCTCCCATCACTGACTATGGAAGGCAAAGACTGCCACCTATTTCTCCATGTCAGCTCCCATCATTGACTATGGAAGGCAAAGACTGCCACCTATTTCTCCATGTCAGCTCCCATCATTGACTATGGAAGGCAAAGACTGCCACCTATTTCTCAGTGTCAGTTCCCATCATTGACTATGGAAGGCAAAGACTGCCAGCTATTTCTCCATGTCAGCTCCCATCATTGGCTATGGAAGGCAAAGACTGCCACCTATTTCTCAGTGTCAGCTCCCATCATTGACTATGGAAGGCAAAGACTGCCACCTATTTCTCAGTGTCAACTCCCATCATTGACTATGGAAGGCAAAGACTGCTACCTATTTCTCAGTGTCAGCTCCCATCATTGATTATGGAAGGCAAAGACTGCCACCTATTTCTCAGTGTCAGCTCCCATCATTGACTATGGAAGGCAATGACTGCCACCTATTTCTCCTTTCAGCTCCCATCATTGACTATGAAAGGCAAAGACTGCCACCTATTTCTCAGTGTCAGTTCCCATCATTGACTATGGAAGGCAAAGACTGCCACCTATTTCTCAGTGTCAGCTCCCATCATTGACTATGGATGGCAAAGACTGCCACCTATTTCTCCATGTCAGCTCCCATCATTGACTATGGAAGGCAAAGACTGCCAGCTATTTCTCCATGTCAGTTCCCATCATTGACTATGGAAGGCAAAGACTGTCACCTATCTCTCCATGTCAGCTCCCATCATTGACTATGGAAGGCAAAGACTGTCACCTATTTCTCCATGTCAGCTCCCATCATTGACTATGGATGGCAAAGACTGCCACCTATTTCTCCATGTCAGCTCCCATCATTGACTATGGAAGGCAAAGACTGCCAGCTATTTCTCCATGTCAGTTCCCATCATTGACTATGGAAGGCAAAGACTGTCACCTATCTCTCCATGTCAGCTCCCATCATTGACTATGGAAGGCAAAGACTGCCACCTATTTCTCCATGTCAGCTCCCATCATTGACTATGGAAGGCAAAGACTGCCACCTATTTCTCCATGTTAGCTCCCATCACTGACTATGGAAGGCAAAGACTGCCACCTATTTCTCCATGTCAGCTCCCATCATTGACTATGGAAGGCAAAGACTGCCACCTATTTCTCCATGTTAGCTCCCATCACTGACTATGGAAGGCAAAGACTGCCACCTATTTCTCCATGTCAGCTCCCATCATTGGCTATGGAAGGCAAAGACTGCCACCTATTTCTCAGTGTCAGCTCCCATCATTGACTATGGAAGGCAAAAACTGCCACCTATTTCTCAGTGTCAGCTCCCATCATTGACTATGGAAGGCAAAGACTGCCACCTATTTCTCAGTGTCAGCTCCCATCATTGATTATGGAAGGCAAAGACTGCCACCTATTTCTCAGTGTCAGCTCCCATCATTGACTATGGAAGGCAATGACTGCCACCTATTTCTCCTTTCAGCTCCCATCATTGACTATGAAAGGCAAAGACTGCCACCTATTTCTCAGTGTCAGTTCCCATCATTGACTATGGAAGGCAAAGACTGCCACCTATTTCTCCATGTCAGCTCCCATCATTGACTATGAAAGGCAAAGACTGCCACCTATTTCTCAGTGTCAGTTCCCATCATTGACTATGGAAGGCAAAGACTGCCACCTATTTCTCCATGTCAGCTCTCACCATAGACTATGGAAGGCAAAGACTGCCACCTATTTCTCCATGTCAGCTCCCATCATTGACTATGGAAGGCAAAGACTGCCACCTATTTCTCAGTGTCAGTTCCCATCATTGACTATGGAAGGCAAAGACTGCCACCTATTTCTCCATGTCAGCTCCCATCATTGACTATGGAAGGCAAAGACTGCCACCTATTTCTCCGTGTCAGCTCTCATCATTGACTATGGAAGGCAAAGACTGCCACCTATTTCTCCATGTCAGCTCCCATCATTGACTATGGAAAGCAAAGACTGCCACCTATTTCTCCATGTTAGCTCCCATCATTGACTATGGAAAGCAAAGACTGCCACCTATTTCTCCGTGTCAGCTCCCATCATTGACTATGGAAAGCAAAGACTGCCACCTATTTCTCCGTATCAGCTCTCATCATTGAATATGGATAGCAAAGACTGCCTCCTATTTCTCCATGTTAGCTCTGATCACTGACTATGGAAGGCAAAGACTGCCACCTATTTCTCCATGTCAGCTCCCATCATTGACTATGGAAGGCAAAGACTGCCAATTATTCCTCAGTGTCAGCTCTCATCATTGACTATGGAAGGCAAAGACTGCCACCTATTTCTCCATGTCAGCTCCCATCATTGACTATGGAAGGCAAAGACTGCCACCTATTTCTCAGTGTCAGTTCCCATCATTGACTATGGAAGGCAAAGACTGCCACCTATTTCTCCATGTCAGCTCCCATCATTGACTATGAAAGGCAAAGACTGCCACCTATTTCTCAGTGTCAGCTCCCATCATTGACTATGGATGGCAAAGACTGCCACCTATTTCTCCATGTCAGCTCCCATCATTGACTATGGAAGGCAAAGACTGCCAGCTATTTCTCCATGTCAGTTCCCATCATTGACTATGGAAGGCAAAGACTGTCACCTATCTCTCCATGTCAGCTCCCATCATTGACTATGGAAGGCAAAGACTGCCACCTATTTCTCCATGTCAGCTCCCATCATTGACTATGGAAGGCAAAGACTGCCACCTATTTCTCAGTGTCAGCTCCCATCATTGACTATGGATGGCAAAGACTGCCACCTATTTCTCCATGTCAGCTCCCATCATTGACTATGGAAGGCAAAGACTGCCAGCTATTTCTCCATGTCAGTTCCCATCATTGACTATGGAAGGCAAAGACTGTCACCTATCTCTCCATGTCAGCTCCCATCATTGACTATGGAAGGCAAAGACTGCCAGCTATTTCTCCATGTCAGTTCCCATCATTGACTATGGAAGGCAAAGACTGCCACCTATTTCTCCATGTTAGCTCCCATCACTGACTATGGAAGGCAAAGACTGCCACCTATTTCTCCATGTCAGCTCCCATCATTGACTATGGAAGGCAAAGACTGCCACCTATTTCTCCATGTTAGCTCCCATCACTGACTATGGAAGGCAAAGACTGCCACCTATTTCTCCATGTCAGCTCCCATCATTGGCTATGGAAGGCAAAGACTGCCACCTATTTCTCAGTGTCAGCTCCCATCATTGACTATGGAAGGCAAAGACTGCCACCTATTTCTCAGTGTCAGCTCCCATCATTGATTATGGAAGGCAAAGACTGCCACCTATTTCTCAGTGTCAGCTCCCATCATTGACTATGGAAGGCAATGACTGCCACCTATTTCTCCTTTCAGCTCCCATCATTGACTATGAAAGGCAAAGACTGCCACCTATTTCTCAGTGTCAGTTCCCATCATTGACTATGGAAGGCAAAGACTGCCACCTATTTCTCCATGTCAGCTCCCATCATTGACTATGAAAGGCAAAGACTGCCACCTATTTCTCAGTGTCAGTTCCCATCATTGACTATGGAAGGCAAAGACTGCCACCTATTTCTCCATGTCAGCTCTCACCATAGACTATGGAAGGCAAAGACTGCCACCTATTTCTCCATGTCAGCTCCCATCATTGACTATGGAAGGCAAAGACTGCCACCTATTTCTCAGTGTCAGTTCCCATCATTGACTATGGAAGGCAAAGACTGCCACCTATTTCTCCATGTCAGCTCCCATCATTGACTATGGAAGGCAAAGACTGCCACCTATTTCTCCATGTCAGTTCCCATCATTGACTATGGAAGCCAAAGACTGCCACCTATTTCTCAGTGTCAGCTCCCATCATTGACTATGGAAGGCAAAGACTGCAACCTATTTCTCCGTGTCAGGTCTCATCATTGACTATGGAAGGCAAAGACTGCCACCTATTTCTCCATGTCAGCTCCCATCATTGACTATGGAAAGCAAAGACTGCCACCTATTTCTCCATGTTAGCTCCCATCATTGACTATGGAAAGCAAAGACTGCCACCTATTTCTCCGTGTCAGCTCCCATCATTGACTATGGAAAGCAAAGACTGCCACCTATTTCTCCGTGTCAGCTCTCATCATTGAATATGGAAAGCAAAGACTGCCTCCTATTTCTCCATGTTAGCTCTGATCACTGACTATGGAAGGCAAAGACTGCCACCTATTTCTCCATGTCAGCTCCCATCATTGACTATGGAAGGCAAAGACTGCCAATTATTCCTCAGTGTCAGCTCTCATCATTGACTATGGAAGGCAAAGACTGCCACCTATTTCTCCATGTCAGCTCCCATCATTGACTATGGAAGGCAAAGACTGCCACCTATTTCTCAGTGTCAGTTCCCATCATTGACTATGGAAGGCAAAGACTGCCACCTATTTCTCCATGTCAGCTCCCATCATTGACTATGAAAGGCAAAGACTGCCACCTATTTCTCAGTGTCAGCTCCCATCATTGACTATGGAAGGCAAAGACTGCCACCAATTTCTCCGTGTCAGCTCTCATCATTGACTATGGAAGGCAAAGACTGCCACCTATTTCTCCATGTCAGCTCCCATCATTGACTATGGAAAGCAAAGACTGCCACCTATTTCTCCATGTTAGCTCCCATCATTGACTATGGAAAGCAAAGACTGCCACCTATTTCTCCATGTCAGCTCCCATCATTGACTATGGAAAGCAAAGACTGCCACCTATTTCTCCATGTTAGCTCCCATCATTGACTATGGAAAGCAAAGACTGCCACCTATTTCTCCATGTTAGCTCCCATCATTGACTATGGAAAGCAAAGACTGCCACCTATTTCTCCATGTCAGCTCCCATCATTGACTATGGAAAGAAAAGACTGCCACCTATTTCTCCATGTTAGCTCTCATCATTGACTATGGAAAGCAAAGACTGCCACCTATTTCTCTATGTCAGCTCCAATCATTGACTATGGAAAGCAAAGACTGCCACCTATTTCTCCATGTTAGCTCCCATCATTGACTATGGAAAGCAAAGACTGCCACCTATTTCTCCATGTTAGCTCCCATCATTGACTATGGAAAGCAAAGACTGCCACCTATTTCTCCATGTTAGCTCCCATCATTGACTATGGAAAGCAAAGACTGCCACCTATTTCTCCATGTCAGCTCTCATCATTGACTATGGAAGGTAAAGACTGCCACCTATTTCTCAGTGTCAGCTCCCATCATTGACTATGGAAGGCAAAGACTGCCAATTATTCCTCAGTGTCAGCTCTCATCATTGACTATGGAAGGCAAAGACTGCCACCTATTTCTCCATGTCAGCTCCCATCATTGACTATGGAAGGCAAAGACTGCCACCTATTTCTCAGTGTCAGTTCCCATCATTGACTATGGAAGGCAAAGACTGCCACCTATTTCTCCATGTCAGCTCCCATCATTGACTATGAAAGGCAAAGACTGCCACCTATTTCTCAGTGTCAGCTCCCATCATTGACTATGGAAGGCAAAGACTGCCACCAATTTCTCCGTGTCAGCTCTCATCATTGACTATGGAAGGCAAAGACTGCCACCTATTTCTCCATGTCAGCTCCCATCATTGACTATGGAAAGCAAAGACTGCCACCTATTTCTCCATGTCAGCTCCCATCATTGACTATGGAAAGCAAAGACTGCCACCTATTTCTCCATGTCAGCTCCCATCATTGACTATGGAAAGCAAAGACTGCCACCTATTTCTCCATGTTAGCTCCCATCATTGACTATGGAAAGCAAAGACTGCCACCTATTTCTCCATGTTAGCTCCCATCATTGACTATGGAAAGCAAAGACTGCCACCTATTTCTCCATGTCAGCTCCCATCATTGACTATGGAAAGAAAAGACTGCCACCTATTTCTCCATGTTAGCTCTCATCATTGACTATGGAAAGCAAAGACTGCCACCTATTTCTCTATGTCAGCTCCAATCATTGACTATGGAAAGCAAAGACTGCCACCTATTTCTCCATGTTAGCTCCCATCATTGACTATGGAAAGCAAAGACTGCCACCTATTTCTCCATGTTAGCTCCCATCATTGACTATGGAAAGCAAAGACTGCCACCTATTTCTCCATGTTAGCTCCCATCATTGACTATGGAAAGCAAAGACTGCCACCTATTTCTCCATGTCAGCTCTCATCATTGACTATGGAAGGTAAAGACTGCCACCTATTTCTCAGTGTCAGCTCCCATCATTGACTATGGAAGGCAAAGACTGCCACCTATTTCTCAGTGTCAGCTCCTATCATTGACTATGGAAGGCAAAGACTGCCACCTATTTCTCAGTGTCAGCTCCCATCACTGACTATGGAAGGCAAAGACTGCCACCTATTTCTCCATGTCAGCTCCCATCATTGACTATGGAAGGCAAAGACTGCCACCTATTTCTCCATGTCAGCTCCCATCATTGACTATGGAAGGCAAAGACTGCCACCTATTTCTCAGTGTCAGTTCCCATCATTGACTATGGAAGGCAAAGACTGCCAGCTATTTCTCCATGTCAGCTCCCATCATTGGCTATGGAAGGCAAAGACTGCCACCTATTTCTCAGTGTCAGCTCCCATCATTGACTATGGAAGGCAAAGACTGCCACCTATTTCTCAGTGTCAACTCCCATCATTGACTATGGAAGGCAAAGACTGCTACCTATTTCTCAGTGTCAGCTCCCATCATTGATTATGGAAGGCAAAGACTGCCACCTATTTCTCAGTGTCAGCTCCCATCATTGACTATGGAAGGCAATGACTGCCACCTATTTCTCCTTTCAGCTCCCATCATTGACTATGAAAGGCAAAGACTGCCACCTATTTCTCAGTGTCAGTTCCCATCATTGACTATGGAAGGCAAAGACTGCCACCTATTTCTCAGTGTCAGCTCCCATCATTGACTATGGATGGCAAAGACTGCCACCTATTTCTCCATGTCAGCTCCCATCATTGACTATGGAAGGCAAAGACTGCCAGCTATTTCTCCATGTCAGTTCCCATCATTGACTATGGAAGGCAAAGACTGTCACCTATCTCTCCATGTCAGCTCCCATCATTGACTATGGAAGGCAAAGACTGTCACCTATTTCTCCATGTCAGCTCCCATCATTGACTATGGATGGCAAAGACTGCCACCTATTTCTCCATGTCAGCTCCCATCATTGACTATGGAAGGCAAAGACTGCCAGCTATTTCTCCATGTCAGTTCCCATCATTGACTATGGAAGGCAAAGACTGTCACCTATCTCTCCATGTCAGCTCCCATCATTGACTATGGAAGGCAAAGACTGCCACCTATTTCTCCATGTCAGCTCCCATCATTGACTATGGAAGGCAAAGACTGCCACCTATTTCTCCATGTTAGCTCCCATCACTGACTATGGAAGGCAAAGACTGCCACCTATTTCTCCATGTCAGCTCCCATCATTGACTATGGAAGGCAAAGACTGCCACCTATTTCTCCATGTTAGCTCCCATCACTGACTATGGAAGGCAAAGACTGCCACCTATTTCTCCATGTCAGCTCCCATCATTGGCTATGGAAGGCAAAGACTGCCACCTATTTCTCAGTGTCAGCTCCCATCATTGACTATGGAAGGCAAAAACTGCCACCTATTTCTCAGTGTCAGCTCCCATCATTGACTATGGAAGGCAAAGACTGCCACCTATTTCTCAGTGTCAGCTCCCATCATTGATTATGGAAGGCAAAGACTGCCACCTATTTCTCAGTGTCAGCTCCCATCATTGACTATGGAAGGCAATGACTGCCACCTATTTCTCCTTTCAGCTCCCATCATTGACTATGAAAGGCAAAGACTGCCACCTATTTCTCAGTGTCAGTTCCCATCATTGACTATGGAAGGCAAAGACTGCCACCTATTTCTCCATGTCAGCTCCCATCATTGACTATGAAAGGCAAAGACTGCCACCTATTTCTCAGTGTCAGTTCCCATCATTGACTATGGAAGGCAAAGACTGCCACCTATTTCTCCATGTCAGCTCTCACCATAGACTATGGAAGGCAAAGACTGCCACCTATTTCTCCATGTCAGCTCCCATCATTGACTATGGAAGGCAAAGACTGCCACCTATTTCTCAGTGTCAGTTCCCATCATTGACTATGGAAGGCAAAGACTGCCACCTATTTCTCCATGTCAGCTCCCATCATTGACTATGGAAGGCAAAGACTGCCACCTATTTCTCCGTGTCAGCTCTCATCATTGACTATGGAAGGCAAAGACTGCCACCTATTTCTCCATGTCAGCTCCCATCATTGACTATGGAAAGCAAAGACTGCCACCTATTTCTCCATGTTAGCTCCCATCATTGACTACGGAAAGCAAAGACTGCCACCTATTTCTCCGTGTCAGCTCCCATCATTGACTATGGAAAGCAAAGACTGCCACCTATTTCTCCGTGTCAGCTCTCATCATTGAATATGGAAAGCAAAGACTGCCTCCTATTTCTCCATGTTAGCTCTGATCACTGACTATGGAAGGCAAAGACTGCCACCTATTTCTCCATGTCAGCTCCCATCATTGACTATGGAAGGCAAAGACTGCCAATTATTCCTCAGTGTCAGCTCTCATCATTGACTATGGAAGGCAAAGACTGCCACCTATTTCTCCATGTCAGCTCCCATCATTGACTATGGAAGGCAAAGACTGCCACCTATTTCTCAGTGTCAGTTCCCATCATTGACTATGGAAGGCAAAGACTGCCACCTATTTCTCCATGTCAGCTCCCATCATTGACTATGAAAGGCAAAGACTGCCACCTATTTCTCAGTGTCAGCTCCCATCATTGACTATGGAAGGCAAAGACTGCCACCTATTTCTCAGTGTCAGCTCCCATCATTGACTATGGATGGCAAAGACTGCCACCTATTTCTCCATGTCAGCTCCCATCATTGACTATGGAAGGCAAAGACTGCCAGCTATTTCTCCATGTCAGTTCCCATCATTGACTATGGAAGGCAAAGACTGTCACCTATCTCTCCATGTCAGCTCCCATCATTGACTATGGAAGGCAAAGACTGCCACCTATTTCTCCATGTCAGCTCCCATCATTGACTATGGAAGGCAAAGACTGCCACCTATTTCTCAGTGTCAGCTCCCATCATTGACTATGGATGGCAAAGACTGCCACCTATTTCTCCATGTCAGCTCCCATCATTGACTATGGAAGGCAAAGACTGCCAGCTATTTCTCCATGTCAGTTCCCATCATTGACTATGGAAGGCAAAGACTGTCACCTATCTCTCCATGTCAGCTCCCATCATTGACTATGGAAGGCAAAGACTGCCAGCTATTTCTCCATGTCAGTTCCCATCATTGACTATGGAAGGCAAAGACTGCCACCTATTTCTCCATGTTAGCTCCCATCACTGACTATGGAAGGCAAAGACTGCCACCTATTTCTCCATGTCAGCTCCCATCATTGACTATGGAAGGCAAAGACTGCCACCTATTTCTCCATGTTAGCTCCCATCACTGACTATGGAAGGCAAAGACTGCCACCTATTTCTCCATGTCAGCTCCCATCATTGGCTATGGAAGGCAAAGACTGCCACCTATTTCTCAGTGTCAGCTCCCATCATTGACTATGGAAGGCAAAGACTGCCACCTATTTCTCAGTGTCAGCTCCCATCATTGATTATGGAAGGCAAAGACTGCCACCTATTTCTCAGTGTCAGCTCCCATCATTGACTATGGAAGGCAATGACTGCCACCTATTTCTCCTTTCAGCTCCCATCATTGACTATGAAAGGCAAAGACTGCCACCTATTTCTCAGTGTCAGTTCCCATCATTGACTATGGAAGGCAAAGACTGCCACCTATTTCTCCATGTCAGCTCCCATCATTGACTATGAAAGGCAAAGACTGCCACCTATTTCTCAGTGTCAGTTCCCATCATTGACTATGGAAGGCAAAGACTGCCACCTATTTCTCCATGTCAGCTCTCACCATAGACTATGGAAGGCAAAGACTGCCACCTATTTCTCCATGTCAGCTCCCATCATTGACTATGGAAGGCAAAGACTGCCACCTATTTCTCAGTGTCAGTTCCCATCATTGACTATGGAAGGCAAAGACTGCCACCTATTTCTCCATGTCAGCTCCCATCATTGACTATGGAAGGCAAAGACTGCCACCTATTTCTCCATGTCAGTTCCCATCATTGACTATGGAAGCCAAAGACTGCCACCTATTTCTCAGTGTCAGCTCCCATCATTGACTATGGAAGGCAAAGACTGCAACCTATTTCTCCGTGTCAGCTCTCATCATTGACTATGGAAGGCAAAGACTGCCACCTATTTCTCCATGTCAGCTCCCATCATTGACTATGGAAAGCAAAGACTGCCACCTATTTCTCCATGTTAGCTCCCATCATTGACTATGGAAAGCAAAGACTGCCACCTATTTCTCCGTGTCAGCTCCCATCATTGACTATGGAAAGCAAAGACTGCCACCTATTTCTCCGTGTCAGCTCTCATCATTGAATATGGAAAGCAAAGACTGCCTCCTATTTCTCCATGTTAGCTCTGATCACTGACTATGGAAGGCAAAGACTGCCACCTATTTCTCCATGTCAGCTCCCATCATTGACTATGGAAGGCAAAGACTGCCAATTATTCCTCAGTGTCAGCTCTCATCATTGACTATGGAAGGCAAAGACTGCCACCTATTTCTCCATGTTAGCTCCCATCATTGACTATGGAAGGCAAAGACTGCCACCTATTTCTCAGTGTCAGTTCCCATCATTGACTATGGAAGGCAAAGACTGCCACCTATTTCTCCATGTCAGCTCCCATCATTGACTATGAAAGGCAAAGACTGCCACCTATTTCTCAGTGTCAGCTCCCATCATTGACTATGGAAGGCAAAGACTGCCACCAATTTCTCCGTGTCAGCTCTCATCATTGACTATGGAAGGCAAAGACTGCCACCTATTTCTCCATGTCAGCTCCCATCATTGACTATGGAAAGCAAAGACTGCCACCTATTTCTCCATGTTAGCTCCCATCATTGACTATGGAAAGCAAAGACTGCCACCTATTTCTCCATGTCAGCTCCCATCATTGACTATGGAAAGCAAAGACTGCCACCTATTTCTCCATGTTAGCTCCCATCATTGACTATGGAAAGCAAAGACTGCCACCTATTTCTCCATGTTAGCTCCCATCATTGACTATGGAAAGCAAAGACTGCCACCTATTTCTCCATGTCAGCTCCCATCATTGACTATGGAAAGCAAAGACTGCCACCTATTTCTCCATGTTAGCTCCCATCATTGACTATGGAAGGCAAAGACTGCCACCTATTTCTCAGTGTCAGCTCCTATCATTGACTATGGAAGGCAAAGACTGCCACCTATTTCTCAGTGTCAGCTCCCATCACTGACTATGGAAGGCAAAGACTGCCACCTATTTCTCAGAGTCAGCTCCCATCATTGACTATGGAAGGCAAAGACTGCCACCTATTTCTCCATGTCAGCTCCCATCATTGACTATGGAAGGCAAAGACTGCCGCCTATTTCTCCATGTCAGCTCCCATCATTGACTATGGAAGGCAAAAACTGCCACCTATTTCTCAGTGTCAGTTCCCATCATTGACTATGGAAGGCAAAGACTGCCACCTATTTCTCAATGTCAGCTCCCATCATTGGCTATGGAAGGCAAAGACTGCCACCTATTTCTCAGTGTCAGCTCCCATCATTGACTATGGAAGGCAAAGACTGCCACCTATTTCTCAGTGTCAACTCCCATCATTGACTATGGAAGGCAAAGACTGCCACCTATTTCTCAGTGTCAGCTCCCATCATTGATTATGGAAGGCAAAGACTGCCACCTATTTCTCAGTGTCAGCTCCCATCATTGACTATGGAAGGCAATGACTGCCACCTATTTCTCCTTTCAGCTCCCATCATTGACTATGAAAGGCAAAGACTGCCACCTATTTCTCAGTGTCAGTTCCCATCATTGACTATGGAAGGCAAAGACTGCCACCTATTTCTCCATGTCAGCTCCCATCATTGACTATGGAAGGCAAAGACTGCCACCTATTTCTCAGTGTCAGCTCCCATCATTGACTATGGATGGCAAAGACTGCCACCTATTTCTCCATGTCAGCTCCCATCATTGACTATGGAAGGCAAAGACTGCCAGCTATTTCTCCATGTCAGTTCCCATCATTGACTATGGAAGGCAAAGACTGTCACCTATCTCTCCATGTCAGCTCCCATCATTGACTATGGAAGGCAAAGACTGCCACCTATTTCTCCATGTTAGCTCCCATCACTGACTATGGAAGGCAAAGACTGCCACCTATTTCTCCATGTCAGCTCCCATCATTGACTATGGAAGGCAAAGACTGCCACCTATTTCTCCATGTTAGCTCCCATCACTGACTATGGAAGGCAAAGACTGCCACCTATTTCTCCATGTCAGCTCCCATCATTGGCTATGGAAGGCAAAGACTGCCACCTATTTCTCAGTGTCAGCTCCCATCATTGACTATGGAAGGCAAAGACTGCCACCTATTTCTCAGTGTCAGCTCACATCATTGACTATGGAAGGCAAAGACTGCCACCTATTTCTCAGTGTCAGCTCCCATCATTGATTATGGAAGGCAAAGACTGCCACCTATTTCTCAGTGTCAGCTCCCATCATTGACTATGGAAGGCAAAGACTGCCACCTATTTCTCAGTGTCAGCTCACATCATTGACTATGGAAGGCAAAGACTGCCACCTATTTCTCAGTGTCAGCTCCCATCATTGACTATGGAAGGCAAAGACTGCCACCTATTTCTCAGTGTCAGCTCCCATCATTGACTATGGAAGGCAATGACTGCCACCTATTTCTCCTTTCAGCTCCCATCATTGACTATGAAAGGCAAAGACTGCCACCTATTTCTCAGTGTCAGTTCCCATCATTGACTATGGAAGGCAAAGACTGCCACCTATTTCTCCATGTCAGCTCCCATCATTGACTATGGAAGGCAAAGACTGCCACCTATTTCTCAGTGTCAGCTCCCATCATTGACTACGGAAAGCAAAGACTGCCACCTATTTCTCCATGTCAGCTCCCATCATTGACTATGGAAGGCAAAGACTGCCACCTATATCTCAGTGTCAGCTCCCATCATTGACTACGGAAGGCAAAGACTGCCACCTATTTCTCCATGTCAGCTCCCATCATTGACTATGGAAGGCAAAGACTGCCACTTATTTCTCCATGTTAGCTCCCATCATTGACTATGGAAAGCAAAGACTGCCACCTATCTCTCCATGTCAGCTCCCATCATTGACTATGGAAGGCAAAGACTGCCACCTATTTCTCCATGTTAGCTCCCATCATTGACTATGGAAAGCAAAGACTGCCACCTATTTCTCGATGTCAGCTCTCATCATTGACTATGGAAGGTAAAGACTGCCACCTATTTCTCAGTGTCAGCTCCCATCATTGACTATGGAAGGCAAAGACTGCCACCTATTTCTCCATGTCAGCTCCCATCACTGACTATGGAAGGCAAAGACTGTCACCTATTTCTCAGTGTCAGCTCCTATCATTGACTATGGGAGGCAAAGACTGCCACCTATTTCTCCATGTCAGTTCCCATCATTGACTATGGAAGGCAAAGACTGCCACCTATTTCTCCATGTCAGCTCTCACCATAGACTATGGAAGGCAAAGACTGCCACCTATTTCTCCATGTCAGCTCCCATCATTGACTATGGAAGGCAAAGACTGCCACCTATTTCTCAGTGTCAGCTCCCATCATTGACTATGGAAGGCAAAGTCTGCCACCTATTTGTCCATGTCAGCTCCCATCATTGACTATGGAAGGCAAAGACTGCCACCTATTTCTCCATGTCAGCTCCCATCATTGACTATGGAAGGCAAAGACTGCCACCTATTTCTCAGTGTCAGCTCCCATCACTGACTATGGAAGATAAAGACTGCCACCTATTTCTCCATGTCAGCTCCCATCACTGACTATGGAAGGCAAGGACTACCACCTATTTCTCCATGTCAGCTCTCATCATTGACTATGGAAGGCAAGGACTGCCACCTATTTCTCAGTGTCAGTTCCCATCATTGACTATGGAAGGCAAAGACTGCCACCTATTTCTCAGTGTCAGCTCCCATCATTGACTATGGAAGGCAAAGACTGCCACCTATTTCTCCATGTCAGCTCCCATCATTGACTATGGAAGGCAAAGACTGCCACCTATTTCTCCATGTCAGCTCCCATCATTGACTATGGAAGGCAAAGACTGCCACCTATTTCTCAGTGTCAGCTCCCATCATTGACTATGGGAGGCAAAGACTGCCACCTATTTCTCAGTGTCAGCTCCCATCATTGACTATGGAAGGCAAAAACTGCCACCTATTTCTCAGTGTCAGTTCCCATCATTGACTATGGAAGGCAAAGACTGCCACCTATTTCTCCATGTCAGCTCCCATCATTGACTATGGAAGGCAAAGACTGCCACCTATTTCTCAGTGTCAGCTCCCATCATTGACTACGGAAAGCAAAGACTGCCACCTATTTCTCCATGTCAGCTCCCATCATTGACTATGGAAGGCAAAGACTGCCACCTATATCTCAGTGTCAGCTCCCATCATTGACTACGGAAGGCAAAGACTGCCACCTATTTCTCCATGTCAGCTCCCATCATTGACTATGGAAGGCAAAGACTGCCACTTATTTCTCCATGTTAGCTCCCATCATTGACTATGGAAAGCAAAGACTGCCACCTATCTCTCCATGTCAGCTCCCATCATTGACTATGGAAGGCAAAGACTGCCACCTATTTCTCCATGTTAGCTCCCATCATTGACTATGGAAAGCAAAGACTGCCACCTATTTCTCGATGTCAGCTCTCATCATTGACTATGGAAGGTAAAGACTGCCACCTATTTCTCAGTGTCAGCTCCCATCATTGACTATGGAAGGCAAAGACTGCCACCTATTTCTCCATGTCAGCTCCCATCACTGACTATGGAAGGCAAAGACTGTCACCTATTTCTCAGTGTCAGCTCCTATCATTGACTATGGGAGGCAAAGACTGCCACCTATTTCTCCATGTCAGTTCCCATCATTGACTATGGAAGGCAAAGACTGCCACCTATTTCTCCATGTCAGCTCTCACCATAGACTATGGAAGGCAAAGACTGCCACCTATTTCTCCATGTCAGCTCCCATCATTGACTATGGAAGGCAAAGACTGCCACCTATTTCTCAGTGTCAGCTCCCATCATTGACTATGGAAGGCAAAGTCTGCCACCTATTTCTCCATGTCAGCTCCCATCATTGACTATGGAAGGCAAAGACTGCCACCTATTTCTCCATGTCAGCTCCCATCATTGACTATGGAAGGCAAAGACTGCCACCTATTTCTCAGTGTCAGCTCCCATCACTGACTATGGAAGATAAAGACTGCCACCTATTTCTCCATGTCAGCTCCCATCACTGACTATGGAAGGCAAGGACTACCACCTATTTCTCCATGTCAGCTCTCATCATTGACTATGGAAGGCAAGGACTGCCACCTATTTCTCAGTGTCAGTTCCCATCATTGACTATGGAAGGCAAAGACTGCCACCTATTTCTCAGTGTCAGCTCCCATCATTGACTATGGAAGGCAAAGACTGCCACCTATTTCTCCATGTCAGCTCCCATCATTGACTATGGAAGGCAAAGACTGCCACCTATTTCTCCATGTCAGCTCCCATCATTGACTATGGAAGGCAAAGACTGCCACCTATTTCTCAGTGTCAGCTCCCATCATTGACTATGGGAGGCAAAGACTGCCACCTATTTCTCAGTGTCAGCTCCCATCATTGACTATGGAAGGCAAAAACTGCCACCTATTTCTCAGTGTCAGTTCCCATCATTGACTATGGAAGGCAAAGACTGCCACCTATTTCTCAATGTCAGCTCCCATCATTGGCTATGGAAGGCAAAGACTGCCACCTATTTCTCAGTGTCAGCTCCCATCATTGACTATGGAAGGCAAAGACTGCCACCTATTTCTCAGTGTCAACTCCCATCATTGACTATGGAAGGCAAAGACTGCCACCTATTTCTCAGTGTCAGCTCCCATCATTGATTATGGAAGGCAAAGACTGCCACCTATTTCTCAGTGTCAGCTCCCATCATTGACTATGGAAGGCAATGACTGCCACCTATTTCTCCTTTCAGCTCCCATCATTGACTATGAAAGGCAAAGACTGCCACCTATTTCTCAGTGTCAGTTCCCATCATTGACTATGGAAGGCAAAGACTGCCACCTATTTCTCCATGTCAGCTCCCATCATTGACTATGGAAGGCAAAGACTGCCACCTATTTCTCAGTGTCAGCTCCCATCATTGACTATGGATGGCAAAGACTGCCACCTATTTCTCCATGTCAGCTCCCATCATTGACTATGGAAGGCAAAGACTGCCAGCTATTTCTCCATGTCAGTTCCCATCATTGACTATGGAAGGCAAAGACTGTCACCTATCTCTCCATGTCAGCTCCCATCATTGACTATGGAAGGCAAAGACTGCCACCTATTTCTCCATGTTAGCTCCCATCACTGACTATGGAAGGCAAAGACTGCCACCTATTTCTCCATGTCAGCTCCCATCATTGACTATGGAAGGCAAAGACTGCCACCTATTTCTCCATGTTAGCTCCCATCACTGACTATGGAAGGCAAAGACTGCCACCTATTTCTCCATGTCAGCTCCCATCATTGGCTATGGAAGGCAAAGACTGCCACCTATTTCTCAGTGTCAGCTCCCATCATTGACTATGGAAGGCAAAGACTGCCACCTATTTCTCAGTGTCAGCTCACATCATTGACTATGGAAGGCAAAGACTGCCACCTATTTCTCAGTGTCAGCTCCCATCATTGATTATGGAAGGCAAAGACTGCCACCTATTTCTCAGTGTCAGCTCCCATCATTGACTATGGAAGGCAAAGACTGCCACCTATTTCTCAGTGTCAGCTCACATCATTGACTATGGAAGGCAAAGACTGCCACCTATTTCTCAGTGTCAGCTCCCATCATTGACTATGGAAGGCAAAGACTGCCACCTATTTCTCAGTGTCAGCTCCCATCATTGACTATGGAAGGCAATGACTGCCACCTATTTCTCCTTTCAGCTCCCATCATTGACTATGAAAGGCAAAGACTGCCACCTATTTCTCAGTGTCAGTTCCCATCATTGACTATGGAAGGCAAAGACTGCCACCTATTTCTCCATGTCAGCTCCCATCATTGACTATGGAAGGCAAAGACTGCCACCTATTTCTCAGTGTCAGCTCCCATCATTGACTACGGAAAGCAAAGACTGCCACCTATTTCTCCATGTCAGCTCCCATCATTGACTATGGAAGGCAAAGACTGCCACCTATATCTCAGTGTCAGCTCCCATCATTGACTACGGAAGGCAAAGACTGCCACCTATTTCTCCATGTCAGCTCCCATCATTGACTATGGAAGGCAAAGACTGCCACTTATTTCTCCATGTTAGCTCCCATCATTGACTATGGAAAGCAAAGACTGCCACCTATCTCTCCATGTCAGCTCCCATCATTGACTATGGAAGGCAAAGACTGCCACCTATTTCTCCATGTTAGCTCCCATCATTGACTATGGAAAGCAAAGACTGCCACCTATTTCTCGATGTCAGCTCTCATCATTGACTATGGAAGGTAAAGACTGCCACCTATTTCTCAGTGTCAGCTCCCATCATTGACTATGGAAGGCAAAGACTGCCACCTATTTCTCCATGTCAGCTCCCATCACTGACTATGGAAGGCAAAGACTGTCACCTATTTCTCAGTGTCAGCTCCTATCATTGACTATGGGAGGCAAAGACTGCCACCTATTTCTCCATGTCAGTTCCCATCATTGACTATGGAAGGCAAAGACTGCCACCTATTTCTCCATGTCAGCTCTCACCATAGACTATGGAAGGCAAAGACTGCCACCTATTTCTCCATGTCAGCTCCCATCATTGACTATGGAAGGCAAAGACTGCCACCTATTTCTCAGTGTCAGCTCCCATCATTGACTATGGAAGGCAAAGTCTGCCACCTATTTCTCCATGTCAGCTCCCATCATTGACTATGGAAGGCAAAGACTGCCACCTATTTCTCCATGTCAGCTCCCATCATTGACTATGGAAGGCAAAGACTGCCACCTATTTCTCAGTGTCAGCTCCCATCACTGACTATGGAAGATAAAGACTGCCACCTATTTCTCCATGTCAGCTCCCATCACTGACTATGGAAGGCAAGGACTACCACCTATTTCTCCATGTCAGCTCTCATCATTGACTATGGAAGGCAAGGACTGCCACCTATTTCTCAGTGTCAGTTCCCATCATTGACTATGGAAGGCAAAGACTGCCACCTATTTCTCAGTGTCAGCTCCCATCATTGACTATGGAAGGCAAAGACTGCCACCTATTTCTCCATGTCAGCTCCCATCATTGACTATGGAAGGCAAAGACTGCCACCTATTTCTCCATGTCAGCTCCCATCATTGACTATGGAAGGCAAAGACTGCCACCTATTTCTCAGTGTCAGCTCCCATCATTGACTATGGGAGGCAAAGACTGCCACCTATTTCTCAGTGTCAGCTCCCATCATTGGTTATGGAAGGCAAAGACTGCCACCTATTTCTCAGTGTCAGTTCCCATCATTGACTATGGAAGGCAAAGACTGCCACCTATTTCTCAGTGTCAGTTCCCATCATTGACTATGGAAGGCAAAGACTGCCACCTATTTCTCCATGTCAGCTCCCATCATTGGCTATGGAAGGCAAAGACTGCCACCTATTTCTCAGTGTCAGCTCCCATCATTGACTATGGAAGGCAAAGACTGCCACCTATTTCTCAGTGTCAGCTCCCATCATTGACTATGGAAGGCAAAGACTGCCACCTATTTCTCAGTGTCAGCTCCCATCATTGGTTATGGAAGGCAAAGACTGCCACCTATTTCTCCATGTCAGCTCCCATCATTGACTATGGAAGGCAAAGACTGCCAGCTATTTCTCCATGTCAGTTCCCATCATTGACTATGGAAGGCAAAGACTGTCACCTATCTCTCCATGTCAGCTCCCATCATTGACTATGGAAGGCAAAGACTGCCACCTATTTCTCCATGTTAGCTCCCATCACTGACTATGGAAGGCAAAGACTGCCACCTATTTCTCCATGTCAGCTCCCATCATTGACTATGGAAGGCAAAGACTGCCACCTATTTCTCCATGTTAGCTCCCATCATTGACTATGGAAGGCAAAGACTGCCACCTATTTCTCCATGTCAGCTCCCATCATTGGCTATGGAAGGCAAAGACTGCCACCTATTTCTCAGTGTCAGCTCCCATCATTGACTATGGAAGGCAAAGACTGCCACCTATTTCTCAGTGTCAGCTCCCATCATTGACTATGGAAGGCAAAGACTGCCACCTATTTCTCAGTGTCAGCTCCCATCATTGATTATGGAAGGCAAAGACTGCCACCTATTTCTCAGTGTCAGCTCCCATCATTGACTATGGAAGGCAATGACTGCCACCTATTTCTCCTTTCAGCTCCCATCATTGACTATGAAAGGCAAAGACTGCCACCTATTTCTCAGTGTCAGTTCCCATCATTGACTATGGAAGGCAAAGACTGCCACCTATTTCTCCATGTCAGCTCCCATCATTGACTATGGAAGGCAAAGACTGCCACCTATTTCTCAGTGTCAGCTCCCATCATTGACTACGGAAAGCAAAGAATGCCACCTATTTCTCCATGTCAGCTCCCATCATTGACTATGGAAGGCAAAGACTGCCACCTATTTCTCAGTGTCAGCTCCCATCATTGACTACGGAAGGCAAAGACTGCCACCTATTTCTTCATGTCAGCTCCCATCATTGACTATGGAAGGCAAAGACTGCCACCTATTTCTCCATGTTAGCTCCCATCATTGACTATGGAAAGCAAAGACTGCCACCTATCTCTCCATGTCAGCTCCCATCATTGACTATGGAAGGCAAAGACTGCCACCTATTTCTCCATGTTAGCTCCCATCATTGACTATGGAAAGCAAAGACTGCCACCTATTTCTCCATGTCAGCTCTCATCATTGACTATGGAAGGTAAAGACTGCCACCTATTTCTCAGTGTCAGCTCCCATCATTGACTATGGAAGGCAAAGACTGCCACCTATTTCTCCATGTCAGCTCCCATCACTGACTATGGAAGGCAAAGACTGTCACCTATTTCTCAGTGTCAGCTCCTATCATTGACTATGGAAGGCAAAGACTGCCACCTATTTCTCAGTGTCAGCTCCCATCATTGACTATGGAAGGCAAAGACTGCCACCTATTTCTCCATGTCAGCTCCCATCATTGACTATGGAAGGCAAAGACTGCCACCTATTTCTCCATGTCAGCTCTCATCATTGACTATGGAAGGCAAAGACTGCCACCTATTTCTCCATGTCAGCTCCCATCACTGACTATGGAAGGCAAGGACTGCCACCTATTTCTCCATGTCAGCTCTCATCATTGACTATGGAAGGCAAGGACTGCCACCTATTTCTCCATGTCAGCTCTCATCATTGACTATGGAAGGCAAAGACTGCCACCTATTTCTCCATGTCAGCTCTCATCATTGACTATGGAAGGCAAGGACTGCCACCTATTTCTCCATGTCAGCTCTCATCATTGACTATGGAAGGCAAAGACTGCCACCTATTTCTCCATGTCAGCTCCCATCATTGACTATGGAAGGCAAAGACTGTCACCTATTTCTCAGTGTCAGCTCCAATCATTGACTATGGAAGGCAAAGACTGCCACCTATTTCTCCATGTCAGCTCCCATCATTGACTATGGAAGGCAAAGACTGTCACCTATTTCTCAGTGTCAGCTCTCATCACTGACTATGGAAGGCAAAGACTGCCACCTATTTCTCCATGTCAGCTCCCATCATTGACTATGGAAGGCAAAGACTGTCACCTATTTCTCAGTGTCAGCTCCCATCATTGACTATGGAAGGCAAAGACTGCCACCTATTTCTCAGTGTCAGCTCTCATCATTGACTATGGAAGGCAAAGACTGCCACCTATTTCTCCATGTCAGCTCCCATCATTGACTATGGAAGGCAAAGACTGCCACCTATTTCTCTGTATCAGCTCTCATCATTGACTATGGAAAGCAAAGACTGCCACCTATTTCTCCATGTCAGCTCCCATCATTGACTATGGAAGGCAAAGACTGCCACCTATTTCTCCATGTCAGCTCCCATCATTGACTATGGAAGGCAAAGACTGCCACCTATTTCTCCATGTCAGCTCTTATCATTGACTATGGAAGGCAAAGACTGCCACCTATTTCTCTGTATCATCTCCCATCATTTACTATGGAAGGCAAAGACTGCCACCTATTTCTCCATGTCAGCTCCCATCATTGACTATGGAAGGCAAAGACTGCCACCTATTTCTCTGTGTCAGCTCTCATCACTGACTATGGAAGGCAAAGACTGCCACCTATTTCTCTGTGTCAGCTCCCATCACTGACTATGGAAGGCAAAGACTGCCACCTATTTCTCCATGTCAGCTCTCATCATTGACTATGGAAGGCAAAGACTGCCACCTATTTCTCCATGTCAGCTCTCATCATTGACTATGGAAGGCAAAGACTGCCACCTATTTCTCCATGTCAGCTCCCATCATTGACTATGGAAGGCAAAGACTGCCACCTATTTCTCAGTGTCAGTTCCCATCATTGACTATGGAAAGCAAATACTGCCACCTATTTCTCCATGTCAGCTCCCATCATTGACTATGGAAGGCAAAGACTGCCACCTATTTCTCTGTGTCAGCTCCCATCACTGACTATGGAAGGCAAATACTGCCACCTATTTCTCTGTGTCAGCTCCCATCACTGACTATGGAAGGCAAAGACTGCCACCTATTTCTCCATGTCAGCTCTCTTCATTGACTATGGAAGGCAAAGACTGCCACCTATTTCTCCATGTCAGCTCCCATCATTGACTATGGAAGGCAAAGACTGCCACCTATTTCTCCATGTTTAGCTCCCATCATTGACTATGGAAGGCAAAGACTGCCACCTATTTCTCAGTGTCAGTTCCCATCATTGACTATGGAAGGCAAAGACTGCCACCTATTTCTCCATGTCAGCTCCCATCATTGGCTATGGAAGGCAAAGACTGCCACCTATTTCTCAGTGTCAGCTCCCATCATTGACTATGGAAGGCAAAGACTGCCACCTATTTCTCAGTGTCAGCTCCCATCATTGACTATGGGAGGCAAAGACTGCCACCTATTTCTCAGTGTCAGTTCCCATCATTGACTATGGAAGGCAAAGACTGCCACCTATTTCTCCATGTCAGCTCCCATCATTGGCTATGGAAGGCAAAGACTGCCACCTATTTCTCAGTGTCAGCTCCCATCATTGACTATGGAAGGCAAAGACTGCCACCTATTTCTCAGTGTCTGCTCCCATCATTGACTATGGAAGGCAAAGACTGCCACCTATTTCTCAGTGTCAGCTTTCATCATTGGTTATGGAAGGCAAAGACTGCCACCTATTTCTCAGTGTCAGTTCCCATCATTGACTATGGAAGGCAAAGACTGCCACCTATTTCTCAGTGTCAGCTCCCATCATTGACTATGGAAGGCAAAGACTGCCACCTATTTCTCAGTGTCAGCTCCCATCATTGATTATGGAAGGCAAAGACTGTCACCTATTTCTCAGTGTCAGTACCCATCATTGACTATGGAAGGCAAAGACTGCCACCTATTTCTCCATGTCAGCTCCCATCATTGACTATTGAAGGCAAAGACTGCCACCTATTTCTCAGTGTCAGCTCCCATCATTGACTATGGAAGGCAAAGACTGCCACCTATTTCTCCATGTCAGCTCCCATCATTGACTATGGAAGGCAAAGACTGCCACCTATTTCTCCGTGTCAGCTCTCATCATTGACTATGGAAGGCAAAGACTGCCACCTATTTCTCCGTGTCAGCTCTCATCATTGACTATGGAAGGCAAAGACTGCCACCTATTTCTCCGTGTCAGCTCCCATCATTGACTATGGAAGGCAAAGACTGCCACCTATTTCTCCGTGTCAGCTCTCATCATTGACTATGGAAGGCAAAGACTGCCACCTATTTCTCAGTGTCAGCTCCCATCATTGACTATGGAAAGCAAAGACTGCCACCTATTTCTCCATGTCAGCTCCCATCATTGACTATGGAAGGCAAAGACTGCCACCTATTTCTCCATGTTAGCTCTCATCATTGACTATGGAAGGCAAAGACTACCACCTATTTCTTCATGTCAGCTCCCATCATTGACTATGGAAAGCAAAGACTGCCACCTATTTCTCCATGTCAGCTCCCATCATTGACTATGGAAGGCAAAGACTGCCACCTATTTCTCGGTGTCAGCTCTCATCATTGACTATGGAAGGCAAAGACTGCCACCTATTTCTCCGTGTCATCTGTCATCATTGACTATGGAAGGCAAAGACTGCCACCTATTTCTCCGTGTCAGCTCCCATCATTGACTATGGAAGGCAAAGACTGCCACCTATTTCTCCGTGTCAGCTCCCATCATTGACTATGGAAGGCAAAGACTGCCACCTATTTCTCAGTGTCAGCTCCCATCATTGACTATGGAAGGCAAAGACTGCCACCTATTTCTCCATGTCAGCTCCCATCATTGACTATGGAAGGCAAAGACTGCCACGTATTTCTCCATGTTAGCTCTCATCATTGACTATGGAAGGCAAAGACTGCCACCTATTTCTCCATGTCAGCTCCCATCACTGACTATGGAAGGCAAAGACTGCCACCTATTTCTCCATGTCAGCTCTCATCATTGACTATGGAAAGCAAAGACTGCCACCTATTTCTCCATGTCAGCTCCCATCATTGACTATGGAAGGCAAAGACTGCCACCTATTTCTCCATGTTAGCTCTCATCACTGACTATGGAAGGCAAAGACTGCCACCTATTTCTCCATGTCAGCTCTCATCATTGACTATGGAAAGCAAAGACTGCCACCTATTTCTCCATGTTAGCTCTCATCACTGACTATTGAAGGCAAAGACTGCCACCTATTTCTCCATGTTAGCTCTCATCACTGACTATTGAAGGCAAAGACTGCCACCTATTTCTCCGTGTCTGCTCCCATCATTGACTATGGAAGGCAAAGACTGCCACCTATTTCTCCATGTCAGCTCCCATCACTGACTATGGAAGGCAAAGACTGCCACCTATTTCTCCATGTTAGCTCTCATCATTGACTATGGAAGGCAAAGACTGCCACCTATTTCTCCATGTTAGCTCTCATCATTGACTATAGAAGGCAAAGACTGCCTCCTATTTCTCAGTGTCAGCTCCCATCATTGACTATGGAAGGCAAAGACTGCCAATTATTTCTCAGTGTCAGTTCCCATCATTGACTATGCAAGGCAAAGACTGCCACCTATTTCTCAGTGTCAGCTCCCATCACTGACTATGGAAGGCAAAGACTGCCATCTATTTCTCCATGTCAGTTCCCATCAGTGACTATTGAAGGCAAAGACTGTCACCTATTTCTCCGTGTCAGCTCCCATCATTGACTATGGAAGGCAAAGACTGCCACCTATTTCTCAGTGTCAGCTCCCATCATTGACTATGGAAGGCAAAGACTGCCACCTATTTCTCCATGTCAGCTCCCATCATTGACTATGGAAGGCAAAGACTGCCACCTATTTCTCCGTGTCAGCTCTCATCATTGACTATGGAAGGCAAAGACTGCCACCTATTTCTCCGTGTCAGCTCTCATCATTGACTATGGAAGGCAAAGACTGCCACCTATTTCTCCGTGTCAGCTCCCATCATTGACTATGGAAGGCAAAGACTGCCACCTATTTCTCCGTGTCAGCTCTCATCATTGACTATGGAAGGCAAAGACTGCCACCTATTTCTCCATGTCAGCTCCCATCATTGACTATGGAAGGCAAAGACTGCCACCTATTTCTCCATGTCAGCTCCCATCATTGACTATGGAAGGCAAAGACTGCCACCTATTTCTCCATGTTAGCTCTCATCATTGACTATGGAAGGCAAAGACTGCCACCTATTTCTCCATGTCAGCTCCCATCACTGACTATGGAAGGCAAAGACTGCCACCTATTTCTCCATGTCAGCTCTCATCATTGACTCTGGAAAGCAAAGACTGCCACCTATTTCTCCATGTCAGCTCCCATCATTGACTATGGAAGGCAAAGACTGCCACCTATTTCTCCATGTTAGCTCTCATCTTTGACTATGGAAGGCAAAGACTGCCACCTATTTCTCCATGTCAGCTCCCATCACTGACTATGGAAGGCAAAGACTGCCACCTATTTCTCCATGACAGCTCTCATCATTGACTATGGAAAGCAAAGACTGCCACCTATTTCTCCATGTTAGCTCTCATCATTGACTATGGAAGGCAAAGACTGTCACCTACTTCTCCATGTTAGCTCTCATCATTGACTATGGAAGGCAAAGACTACCACCTATTTCTCCATGTCAGCTCCCATCATTGACTATGGAAGGCAAAGACTGTCACCTATTTCTCAGTGTCAGCTCCCATCATTGACTATGGAAGGCAAAGACTGCCACCTATTTCTCAGTGTCAGCTCCCATCATTGACTATGGAAGGCAAAGACTGCCACCTATTTCTCCGTGTCAGCTCTCATCATTGACTATGGAAGGCAAAGACTGCCACCTATTTCTCCATGTCAGCTCCCATCATTGACTATGGAAGGCAAAGACTGCCACCTATTTCTCAGTGTCAGCTCCCATCATTGACTATGGAAGGCAAAGACTGCCACCTATTTCTCCATGTCAGCTCCCATCATTGACTATGGAAAGCAAAGACTGCCACCTATTTCTCCATGTCAGCTCCCATCATTGACTATGGAAGGCAAAGACTGCCACCTATTTCTCGGTGTCAGCTCTCATCATTGACTATGGAAGGCAAAGACTGCCACCTATTTCTCCGTGTCATCTGTCATCATTGACTATGGAAGGCAAAGACTGCCACCTATTTCTCCGTGTCAGCTCCCATCATTGACTATGGAAGGCAAAGACTGCCACCTATTTCTCCGTGTCAGCTCTCATCATTGACTATGGAAGGCAAAGACTGCCACCTATTTCTCAGTGTCAGCTCCCATCATTGACTATGGAAGGCAAAGACTGCCACCTATTTCTCCATGTCAGCTCCCATCATTGACTATGGAAGGCAAAGACTGCCACCTATTTCTCCATGTTAGCTCTCATCATTGACTATGGAAGGCAAAGACTGCCACCTATTTCTCCATGTCAGCTCCCATCACTGACTATGGAAGGCAAAGACTGCCACCTATTTCTCCATGTCAGCTCTCATCATTGACTATGGAAAGCAAAGACTGCCACCTATTTCTCCATGTCAGCTCTCATCATTGACTATGGAAGGCAAAGACTGCCACCTATTTCTCCATGTCAGCTCCCATCATTGACTATGGAAGGCAAAGACTGCCACCTATTTCTCCATGTTAGCTCTCATCACTGACTATGGAAGGCAAAGACTGCCACCTATTTCTCCATGTCAGCTCTCATCATTGACTATGGAAAGCAAAGACTGCCACCTATTTCTCCATGTTAGCTCTCATCACTGACTATTGAAGGCAAAGACTGCCACCTATTTCTCCATGTTAGCTCTCATCACTGACTATTGAAGGCAAAGACTGCCACCTATTTCTCCGTGTCTGCTCCCATCATTGACTATGGAAGGCAAAGACTGCCACCTATTTCTCCATGTCAGCTCCCATCACTGACTATTGAAGGCAAAGACTGCCACCTATTTCTCCATGTTAGCTCTCATCATTGACTATGGAAGGCAAAGAATGCCACCTATTTCTCCATGTTAGCTCTCATCATTGACTATGGAAGGCAAAGACTGCCTCCTATTTCTCAGTGTCAGCTCCCATCATTGACTATGGAAGGCAAAGACTGCCAATTATTTCTCAGTGTCAGTTCCCATCATTGACTATGCAAGGCAAAGACTGCCACCTATTTCTCAGTGTCAGCTCCCATCACTGACTATGGAAGGCAAAGACTGCCATCTATTTCTCAGTGTCAGTTCCCATCATTGACTATGGAAGGCAAAGACTGCCACCTATTTCTCCATGTCAGCTCCCATCATTGACTATGGAAGGCAAAGACTGCCACCTATTTCTCTGTGTCAGCTCCCATCATTGACTATGGAAGGCAAAGACTGCCACCTATTTCTCCATGTCAGCTCCCATCATTGACTATGGAAGGCAAAGACTGCCTCCTATTCCTTAGTGTCAGCTTCCATCATTTCCTATGGAAGGCAAAGACTGCCACCTATTTCTCTGTATCAGCTCCCATCATTGACTATGGAAGGCAAAGACTGCCACCTATTTCTCTGTGTCAGCTCCCATCATTGACTATGGAAGGCAAAGACTGCCACCTATTTCTCCATGTCAGCTCCCATCATTGACTATGGAAGGCAAAGACTGCCACCTATTTCTCCATGTCAGCTCTCATCATTGACTATGGAAGGCAAAGACTGCCACCTATTTCTCCATGTCAGCTCCCATCATTGGCTATGGAAGGCAAAGACTGCCACCTATTTCTCCATGTCAGCTCCCATCATTGACTATGGAAGGCAAAGACTGCCACCTATTCCTCAGTGTCAGCTCCCATCATTGACTATGGAAGGCAAAGACTGCCACCTATTTCTCCATGTTAGCTCTCATCACTGACTATGGAAGGCAAAGACTGCCACCTATTTCTCCATGTCAGCTCTCATCATTGACTATGGAAAGCAAAGACTGCAACCTATTTCTCCATGTTAGCTCTCATCACTGACTATTGAAGGCAAAGACTGCCACCTATTTCTCCATGTTAGCTCTCATCACTGACTATTGAAGGCAAAGACTGCCACCTATTTCTCCATGTTAGCTCTCATCACTGACTATTGAAGGCAAAGACTGCCACCTATTTCTCCGTGTCTGCTCCCATCATTGACTATGGAAGGCAAAGACTGCCACCTATTTCTCCATGTCAGCTCCCATCACTGACTATGGAAGGCAAAGACTGCCACCTATTTCTCCATGTTAGCTCTCATCATTGACTATGGAAGGCAAAGACTGCCACCTATTTCTCCATGTTAGCTCTTATCATTGATTATGGAAGGCAAAGACTGCCTCCTATTTCTCAGTGTCAGCTCCCATCATTGACTATGGAAGGCAAAGACTGCCAATTATTTCTCAGTGTCAGTTCCCATCATTGACTATGCAAGGCAAAGACTGCCACCTATTTCTCAGTGTCAGCTCCCATCACTGACTATGGAAGGCAAAGACTGCCACCTATTTCTCAGTGTCAGTTCCCATCATTGACTATGGAAGGCAAAGACTGCCACCTATTTCTCCATGTCAGCTCCCATCATTGACTATGGAAGGCAAAGACTGCCACCTATTTCTCTGTGTCAGCTATCATCATTGACTATGGAAGGCAAAGACTGCCACCTATTTCTCCATGTCAGCTCCCATCATTGACTATGGAAGGCAAAGACTGCCACCTATTCCTCAGTGTCAGCTCCCATCATTTACTATGGAAGGCAAAGACTGCCACCTATTTCTCTGTGTCAGCTTTCATCATTGACTATGGAAGGCAAAGACTGCCACCTATTTCTCTGTGTCAGCTCCCATCATTGACTATGGAAGGCAAAGACTGCCACCTATTTCTCCATGTCAGCTCCCATCATTGACTATGGAAGGCAAAGACTGCCACCTATTTCTCCATGTCAGCTCTCATCATTGGCTATGGAAGGCAAAGACTGCCACCTATTTCTCCATGTCAGCTCCCATCATTGGCTATGGAAGGCAAAGACTGCCACCTATTTCTCCGTGTCAGCTCCCATCATTGACTATGGAAGGCAAAGACTGCCACCTATTCCTCCGTATCAGCTCCCATCATTGACTATGGAAGGCAAAGACTGCCACCTATTTCTCTGTGTCAGCTCCCATCATTGACTATGGAAGGCAAAGACTGCCACCTATTTCTCCATGTCAGCTCCCATCATTGACTATGGAAGGCAAAGACTGCCACCTATTTCTCCATGTCAGCTCTCATCATTGACTATGGAAGGCAAAGACTGCCACCTATTTCTCGATGTCAGCTCCCATCATTGACTATGGAAGGCAAAGACTGCCACCTATTTCTCCATGTCAGCTCCCATCATTGGCTATGGAAGGCAAAGACTGCCACCTATTTCTCTGTGTCAGCTCCCATCACTGACTATGGAAGGCAAAGACTGCCACCTATTTCTCTGTGTCAGCTCCCATCACTGACTATGGAAGGCAAAGACTGCCACCTATTTCTCCATGTCAGCTCTCATCATTGACTATGGAAGGCAAAGACTGCCACCTATTTCTCCATGTCAGCTCCCATCATTGACTATGGAAGGCAAAGACTGCCACCTATTTCTCCATGTCAGCTCCCATCATTGACTATGAAAGGCAAAAACTGCCACCTATTTCTCGGTGTCAGTTCCCATCATTGACTATGGAAAGCAAAGACTGCCACCTATTTCTCCATGTCAGCTCCCATCATTGACTATGGAAGGCAAAGACTGCCACCTATTTCTCTGTGTCAGCTCCCATCACTGACTATGGAAGGCAAAGACTGCCACCTATTTCTCTGTGTCAGCTCCCATCACTGACTATGGAAGGCAAAGACTGCCACCTATTTCTCCATGTCAGCTCTCTTCATTGACTATGGAAGGCAAAGACTGCCACCTATTTCTCCGTGTCAGCTCCCATCATTGACTATGGAAGGCAAAGACTGCCATCTATTTCTCCATGTCAGCTCCCATCATTGACTATGGAAGGCAAAGACTGCCACCTATTTCTCAGTGTCAGTTCCCATAATTGACTATGGAAGGCAAAGACTGCCACCTATTTCTCCATGTCAGCTCCCATCATTGGCTATGGAAGGCAAAGACTGCCACCTATTTCTCAGTGTCAGCTCCCATCATTGACTATGGAAGGCAAAGACTGCCACCTATTTCTCAGTGTCAGCTCCCATCATTGACTGTCGCGTAACGTGTTCTACTAGGGTGGAATTGGATCAAAGTAGATACTAAATAGACTTCTACGAATAGAGAATCTAACCACTGCTGAAGAAGCGATCAAATGGCTCGCAGTTCTAGAAGAATGATTAACAAAGTCCCAGAATGGATCACTACTTCTAAACAGTGCCAGGCGGAAAGTTATGACGACTAACTGTACTAACACACGAAGACAGTATGTCAAGTTATTCCTGCTAACGTGCCTGGATGAATAATGAGCCCCCACTGCCTAATGTATTCTCACACAACAGGAGATAAGACAGAATGATACGTATAGATGTAGTCCTTTCACTCGTCACACAATCTGATGATGCTAATTCTATAATGACAGATGCAGTTGTTAAAAGTACAAATATAACATAACGTTTAATCCTAAAGAACACTACGTGAGCCCCACTGGGAACTCACTGACACATAAGAGATACGCAGATCCCTGAAATCTTGACAAGATACTGTTCAGCTAGAGGATATAATCATAGACTCTTAGCCAATAGCGGACAAATTAGGATTGCTGTGCAGTGGCAAACGGGTGGGTAGCCACTCATCTGATAATCCTTAGCCTCCTGGATGGTAAGCTGGCAGTGCTGACTGGATCGTGGTATGGACTCCACTCTCTGCTGCATCAAGTGAGTGGTTCGTAGCTCAATCACCGGTCGTGACTACGGCTACAGATGATCAGGGTGCAGGCTCTGTGAATGACAGTGAGAAGGAGTGAATAATCCTTCAAGACAGAATTGTAAATTCTTTTGGCCATGTCCTGCATGGCATGCTTGTCTCATAAATTTTCATAGCATGTATTATCTAAAGTTACACATTTTGATTCCTTATCTGAAATCTACAACAGCACACTGATCTAATGGAAACAGCACACAAATGATATCCTATTCTCTCGGCTGACATTTAGATCAAACATGTACAATCACAATGCTCTACTTCAAAGACCACATTCCAAATATATATTCTAAGTCACGATTAATCATGGAAACATGAACCACAATTCACATAATGACTTAACAGTACATATAGGATGACTTCAATGGAATGGAACTCAGACGCCACAACTCCGACGTCACATATACATTAACAAACCATTAAATCGATGAAACACCACACATCATTTTCCAAGTATGGAAACACACAACCTACACTCCACACGATGAATTAACATCACATGATGAATTCCATAGAATGAAATGAAATCACACACAACAACTATAACTTCACGATGTACACGAGTGAACCATTAAAATCAATGAAACACCCCAAGTTCACATAAGGAGTTATGAGTTGTACTACTAGCAAGTCTTCCTTATATTAATTAAAACATAATTAATTATCTAGAAGATTTCTTAGCTAGATTTAAGATTACTTTCACTATATACAAGAACAATATTAGGGTTGGAGAATTCCCCCAAGGTTTGAACTTTGTTAAGTGGGCCATCTTGGACCACATGGTAGTAATCTGACTATGGGCAAGATAGAGATTAATAAAGAATAATTAATTGTAACTTATTCACTCCCTGAACTAATTCCTTCAACTAATAAGTATATTATCTAGAGAAATACGCTAGTTCCGAAGTTTAAGCACATAATTAAATTATCTTAACTCTAATCGTCTACTGACTAACTCAGGTGTCCTTCCGCAGGTGGATACCTAATTTCGAGAATCACGTAATGTAATTTATCCATGTTTCTAATGCCACATGTGACGAGCTTTGCGTTTTACCCTTGTCGGCAAGCCACATGGCACAAACATGGTCCTAATTCTAATATTAGTTAACTAACACTAGTTTTACTTAATATTATCTATTATCGATCGGCATGGCCTTTAGATTTTGCCTGCATTTTGACACACAGAAAATTATTTAACAAAATTATTATTAACTCACCCTGCAACTAGATTTTGACTGGCCTATCGGGAGTGGAGACTATCATTGGCTTTTCTATGTTTTAGATGGTTTTTAGGCTTAACAAGAGCCAGCAATAAAATATGTTTAAACACAGACAGGTGTTCAATTTTAGCCAATTGACTTGATAGCTCCTCCTGCTCCTTCCAGGTTGCTATCAGAAATGGCAGAAGTTAGGGTGCTACCGGAAGTTAACTTCTCATCCAGGAGAGTTCCCTTCCTGTGGCCAAATTATTATTCACAGCCAAAACTGAATATAAAATTCAGCCTGACTTGATTTCTTGGCTTGTAAACGAACTCTACCCTACATCTACTTCTAACTATAAGAAGAATTAGTATTTAACTCTCTCTATAGTTTTATGTATATAAATACACTAATCAAAGACGATTTTATCTAATATTTGAAAATATAGATAAAAATCAAAATTAATACAGGATACATAGAGGGGTTTACTGAGGGCTATCTCCATCTAGTAACAAAACGATCTGAGAGGTGGGCCAACCTGTCACAAATGCCCATCGTTCAAAAAAAGTTGGAGAAGCAACTTTTTCTCCAGCCCGAACTCTCATATAGTTTTGTCAGCCCTTACTCTGACATTTATGGGTCATTTGGACAGGTCCCCCTCTTCATCAATAGCACAATGTCTATTCAAAATTCTCAGACTCTTCGTTTCTAAGACACCTTCTAAGAAACCTCCTCCCTTGATGTCGCTTCCATGGAAATCTTCTCTGGAAACTCTGCGTTCGTTGGTCGGGTTGTCCTTCGTCTGTCACTGATAAAGGTCCTACAATTCCAACATCTCTCCTTCGACCCAATTGGTCTTGATCCCTATACTTCATGCGCGTCATCCTTACTTTCCCTTTAGCCGTCTCTAAGTTGGGTTCGTGTTCAGCCGCGTCATCTTCCTCACATCTGTCGGGGTTGTCTTCCCATCTGGATTGATCCCCTTTGGATCCATTATCAACCACAGCCAGAGTCATATTATGAACTGGTGGGTTCATGTTGTTCTCAAAATGTCTTTTGAGTAAATTCACGTGGAAGACTGTAGTTTTCCCGCGAATAGAAACAGAGTACTTGTTGCTGGACACCTTCTCTTTAATGATGAATGGTCCTTGCCAAGCAATTTCTAACTTATTATCCCCTTTGGTTAATAAGACGAGCACTTTATCTCCTACCTCTAGAGACTGGTTTCTAATAGGTTTATTATAGAAGGAAGCATGTTGTTTTCTGGCACGACGGAGAGTGGAGTTAGCTAATTTCCATCCCGTGTGCAGTTTCTGTTTCAGTTCCTCTACATACTGTGAAGACTTGACGACACTCTCATCTGTTCCTTCATCAGTCCAGGTTCTCAAAAGAGCCTCCAGCGGTCCTTTAATTGGTCGTCCGAACAATAGTGTAGCAGGTGGAAGACCGGTGGCGACATGTGGTACTTCTCGATAGGCAAACATTGCTGCTGATAAGTACGTGTCCCAACTATCTGGTTTCTCCTGGACTAACTTGTTCATGATCGATTTGAGAGTCCCCGTATATTTGACCACAAGTCGCTTATTCTCTGTGAGACTAAAACCTGTGGTGATATGGTGCCTCCTGAAGATGTCGGAGATTTCTCCCCTTAACTTCTCATTCAATAATGACCCACAATCACTTACAATAAGAATAGGGAATCCTACTCTGGTAAATATTTCTAGGAGAGCCTCTGCTACCCTAGTTGCATTGATGGAGGGCAGTACAGTAGCTTCAGCCCACATTGTACCTGTATCTACTACAGTTAAAATATAAGTATTTTTCTTCTTAGAAGTGGGCAGTGGACCAATAATGTCTATAGCTACTCGCTCAAAAGGAATGTTCAAAACTAACCCTTCCCCTATGGAAACAGGAGTAGACCACTGCTTGGGGGAGCCATGTTGACACTCCGGACAAGACTGGACGTATCTTCGTATGTCAGCAGTCATTCCCGGCCAAAAATAATGACAAGAAATACGCTGGGTAGTAACTCCTACAGTCATATGTCCACTGAAGGATATGGTATGTCCCATATGCAATATCTGATTACGATATTGTTTCGGCACGACAAGTTGCCCGTGTTCGGTACCCATAGTTCCTGCCCTATGGTACAACAACTTGTCCTTTAAATAGAAATTTCCAGCTGCTGGAGGATTTCTACCGTTTGGCAGTTTGCCAAAACAAGATGCTAAAGTTGGACATTCATTTTGTGCAGCCCTAATCTCCCGAGGTAGAGGGTTGATTGAGAGTATAGGTTCATGTGACTGTGCAACCTGACTCCGGGTCTCCACTGCTGCCATTATCATTGGTGATGAGGGTTCTCCTAAATATACATACTTACGACCAAGCATGAAAGGATATACCGGATCATCGATCACTGCAGCTGAAATGAGTCCAGTGACATACTTAGATGTCACATGTACTTTGGCTATCTTAGCTATTATAGTTGGAGAGCTCCTGGTAGCCCCTTTGACTACAACTGTTTGTTTTGTTAACTGTGATGGTTTCACTAACTGCTTAGCTATTATTGCATCACACTGGAGTCCACTGTCATAGAGACATAGTACTGGACTACCGTTAACCAGAATAGTTTCAACTGTGGGTGGCCTAATTCCATTACTTGAACATATGTTCTGTTGGGTACTTGCCCCCGTAATCATACACGCAGCATACTGGGTAGGGGGATTATTTCTGCACACGCTCGTGTGGTGATCATTACTTTTGCAGTTCTTGCAGTAAGGTTTACCCCATCCACTATTGTTCGCTGGTGGTTTTTGTTTTTGAAAACCAGGATTTTGGTGCGGACCCCCAGTGTGCCCTCTGGTGTCTTTACCATAAGAGTTGTTCTGCTGAAAACCCTTATTCTGTGTTGCAGGAGTATTTTGAGCAGTAGAAGAATTACAAGATTTAGTGGTAGCTACTTCGCCATGGGCAGTTAAATATCGTTCGGCTAGTGCGATAACCTCCTCTAGCCGAGCACCACCATTCTCTGCAATAAAGGTTTGTAGCTGTTTTGGAAGAACATCTTTAAATTGCTCAACAAGTATTAGTTCCGCCAGCCCGTCATAAGTAGCATCCAAATCACTCAGTTCTACCCACTTGTTAAAATAAGTGTGTAACCGTGAGGCGAACTGAGGAAATGATTCTCCTTGTGACCGTTTGGCGGTACGGAACTTCAACCTGTAGGCACTAGAAGTTAACTGATATCGTTTCAAGAGAGCATTTTTGAGTGTGACAAAGTCCTTCTCAAGACCTGGAGGGAGTTTTGCAAACACGTCATACGCTGGACCGCGAAGTGCTTGGGAGAGTTTAATATTAAATTTATCCTTAGGCAGATTGTAGGCTTCACACATTAACACAAATTTGTCAAGATATTCATCCATCTGATCCTCCTTCGGGTCGAAGTGGGCCAGTGGAAAACTCATTGATCCTGGAGTAATATGTGGTCCTGAGGAAATGTCTTGGCTGTCAGTTGGAGAGCTGGCACTGCTAAATCTGGAGGCATCAGGATTTTGTAGTTCTAATCTCCTCAGTTCTAACTCGTGCTGTCTTAACTGCTCAGCTAATTTCAACTCCTTGTCCAGTTCTGCTTGCTTCAACTGGTTGTCCAATTCAGCCTGTTTCAACTGGTTGTCCAATTCAGCCTGTTTCAACTGGTTGTCCAATTCAGCCTGTTTCAACTGGTTGTCCAATTCAGCTTGTCGCATCTTCTGTCTGGATTCAATTTCCGCCATCTGGATTTTTAATTTAATTCTTTCCTCTCGTTCGTCCTTCTCTTTGATGATGTCCCTTTGTTCTCGGCGCCATGTACAGTATGTCAAGTTATTCCTGCTAACGTGCCTGGATGAATAATGAGCCCCCACTGCCTAATGTATTCTCACACAACAGGAGATAAGACAGAATGATACGTATAGATGTAGTCCTTTCACTCGTCACACAATCTGATGATGCTAATTCTATAATGACAGATGCAGTTGTTAAAAGTACAAATATAACATAACGTTTAATCCTAAAGAACACTACGTGAGCCCCACTGGGAACTCACTGACACATAAGAGATACGCAGATCCCTGAAATCTTGACAAGATACTGTTCAGCTAGAGGATATAATCATAGACTCTTAGCCAATAGCGGACAAATTAGGATTGCTGTGCAGTGGCAAATGGGTGGGTAGCCACTCATCTGATAATCCTTAGCCTCCTGGATGGTAATCTGGCAGTGCTGACTGGATCGTGGTATGGACTCCACTCTCTGCTGCATCAAGTGAGTGGTTCGTAGCTCAATCACCGGTCGTGACTACGGCTACAGATGATCAGGGTGCAGGCTCTGTGAATGACAGTGAGAAGGAGTGAATAATCCTTCAAGACAGAATTGTAAATTCTTTTGGCCATGTCCTGCATGGCATGCTTGTCTCATAAATTTTCATAGCATGTATTATCTAAAGTTACACATTTTGATTCCTTATCTGAAATCTACAACAGCACACTGATCTAATGGAAACAGCACACAAATGATATCCTATTCTCTCGGCTGACATTTAGATCAAACATGTACAATCACAATGCTCTACTTCAAAGACCACATTCCAAATATATATTCTAAGTCACGATTAATCATGGAAACATGAACCACAATTCACATAATGACTTAACAGTACATATAGGATGACTTCAATGGAATGGAACTCAGACGCCACAACTCCGACGTCACATATACATTAACAAACCATTAAATCGATGAAACACCACACATCATTTTCCAAGTATGGAAACACACAACCTACACTCCACACGATGAATTAACATCACATGATGAATTCCATAGAATGAAATGAAATCACACACAACAACTATAACTTCACGATGTACACGAGTGAACCATTAAAATCAATGAAACACCCCAAGTTCACATAAGGAGTTATGAGTTGTACTACTAGCAAGTCTTCCTTATATTAATTAAAACATAATTAATTATCTAGAAGATTTCTTAGCTAGATTTAAGATTACTTTCACTATATACAAGAACAATATTAGGGTTGGAGAATTCCCCCAAGGTTTGAACTTTGTTAAGTGGGCCATCTTGGACCACATGGTAGTAATCTGACTATGGGCAAGATAGAGATTAATAAAGAATAATTAATTGTAACTTATTCACTCTCTGAACTAATTCCTTCAACTAATAAGTATATTATCTAGAGAAATACGCTAGTTCCGAAGTTTAAGCACATAATTAAATTATCTTAACTCTAATCGTCTACTGACTAACTCAGGTGTCCTTCCGCAGGTGGATACCTAATTTCGAGAATCACGTAATGTAATTTATCCATGTTTCTAATGCCACATGTGACGAGCTTTGCGTTTTACCCTTGTCGGCAAGCCACATGGCACAAACATGGTCCTAATTCTAATATTAGTTAACTAACACTAGTTTTACTTAATATTATCTATTATCGATCGGCATGGCCTTTAGATTTTGCCTGCATTTTGACACAGAAAATTATTTAACAAAATTATTATTAACTCACCCTGCAACTAGATTTTGACTGGCCTATCGGGAGTGGAGACTATCATTGGCTTTTCTATGTTTTAGATGGTTTTTAGGCTTAACAAGAGCCAGCAATAAAATATGTTTAAACACAGACAGGTGTTCAATTTTAGCCAATTGACTTGATAGCTCCTCCTGCTCCTTCCAGGTTGCTATCAGAAATGGCAGAAGTTAGGGTGCTACCGGAAGTTAACTTCTCATCCAGGAGAGTTCCCTTCCTGTGGCCAAATTATTATTCACAGCCAAAACTGAATATAAAATTCAGCCTGACTTGATTTCTTGGCTTGTAAACGAACTCTACCCTACATCTACTTCTAACTATAAGAAGAATTAGTATTTAACTCTCTCTATAGTTTTATGTATATAAATACACTAATCAAAGACGATTTTATCTAATATTTGAAAATATAGATAAAAATCAAAATTAATACAGGATACATAGAGGGGTTTACTGAGGGCTATCTCCATCTAGTAATAAAACGATCTGAGAGGTGGGCCAACCTGTCACATTGACTATGGAAGGCAAAGACTGCCACCTATTTCTCAGTGTCAGCTCCCATCATTGATTATGGAAGGCAAAGACTGCCACCTATTTCTCAGTGTCAGCTCCCATCATTGACTATGGAAGGCAATGACTGCCACCTATTTCTCCATGTCAGCTCCCATCATTGACTATGAAAGGCAAAGACTGCCACCTATTTCTCAGTGTCAGTTCCCATCATTGACTATGGAAGGCAAAGACTGCCACCTATTTCTCCATGTCAGCTCCCATCATTGACTATGGAAGGCAAAGACTGCCACCTATTTCTCAGTGTCAGCTCCCATCATTGACTATGGAAGGCAAAGACTGCCACCTATTTCTCCATGTCAGCTCCCATCATTGACTATGGAAGGCAAAGACTGCCACCTATTTCTCAGTGTCAGCTCCCATCATTGACTATGGAACGCAAAGACTGCCACCTATTTCTCCATGTCAGCTCCCATCATTGACTATGGAAGGCAAAGACTGCCACCTATTTCTCCATGTCAGTTCCCATCATTGACTATGGAAGGCAAAGACTGCCACCTATTTCTCAGTGTCAGCTCCCATCATTGACTATGGAAGGCAAAGACTGCCACCTATTTCTCCATGTCAGCTCCCATCATTGACTATGGAAAGCAAAGACTGCCACCTATTTCTCAATGTCAGCTCCCATCATTGACTATGGAAGGCAAAGACTGCCACCTATTTCTCCGTGTCAGCTCTCATCATTGACTATGGAAGGCAAAGACTGCCACCTATTTCTCCGTGTCAGCTCTCATCATTGACTATGGAAGGCAAAGACTGCCACCTATTTCTCCGTGTCAGCTCCCATCATTGACTATGGAAGGCAAAGACTGCCACCTATTTCTCCGTGTCAGCTCTCATCATTGACTATGGAAGGCAAAGACTGCCACCTATTTCTCAGTGTCAGCTCCCATCATTGACTATGGAAGGCAAAGACTGCCACCTATTTCTCCATGTTAGCTCTCATCATTGACTATGGATGGCAAAGACTGCCACCTATTTCTCCATGTCAGCTCCCATCACTGACTATGGAAGGCAAAGACTGCCACCTATTTCTCCATGTCAGCTCTCATCATTGACTATGGAAGGCAAAGACTGCCACCTATTTCTCCATGTCAGCTCCCATCATTGACAATGGAAGGCAAAGACTGCCACCTATTTCTCCATGTTAGCTCTCATCACTGACTATGGAAGGCAAAGACTGCCACCTATTTCTCCATGTCAGCTCTCATCATTGACTATGGAAAGCAAAGACTGCCACCTATTTCTCCATGTTAGCTCTCATCATTGACTATGGAAGGCAAAAACTGTCACCTATTTCTCCATGTTAGCTCTCATCATTGACTATGGAAGGCAAAGACTGCCACCTATTTCTCCATGTCAGCTCCCATCATTGACTATGGAAGACAAAGACTGTCACCTATTTCTCAGTGTCAGCTCCCATCATTGACTATGGAAGGCAAAGACTGCCACCTATTTCTCAGTGTCAGCTCCCATCATTGACTATGGAAGGCAAAGACTGCCACCTATTTCTCCGTGTCAGCTCTCATCATTGACTATGGAAGGCAAAGACTGCCACCTATTTCTCCATGTCAGCTCCCATCATTGACTATGGAAGGCAAAGACTGCCACCTATTTCTCAGTGTCAGCTCCCATCATTGACTATGGAAGGCAAAGACTGCCACCTATTTCTCCATGTCAGCTCCCATCATTGACTATGGAATGCAAAGACTGCCACCTATTTCTCCATGTCAGCTCCCATCATTGACTATGGAAGGCAAAGACTGCCACCTATTTCTCCGTGTCAGCTCTCATCATTGACTATGGAAGGCAAAGATTGCCACCTATTTCTCCATGTCAGCTCTCATCATTGACTATGGAAGGCAAAGACTGCCACCTATTTCTCCGTGTCAGCTCCCATCATTGACTATGGAAGGCAAAGACTGCCACCTATTTCTCCGTGTCAGCTCTCATCATTGACTATGGAAGGCAAAGACTGCCACCTATTTCTCCATGTCAGCTCTCATCATTGACTATGGAAGGCAAAGACTGCCACCTATTTCTCCGTGTCAGCTCCCATCATTGACTATGGAAGGCAAAGACTGCCACCTATTTCTCCGTGTCAGCTCTCATCATTGACTATGGAAGGCAAAGACTGCCACCTATTTCTCAGTGTCAGCTCCCATCATTGACTATGGAAGGCAAAGACTGCCACCTATTTCTCCATGTCAGCTCCTATCATTGACTATGGAAGGCAAAGACTGCCACCTATTTCTCCATGTTAGCTCTCATCATTGACTATGGAAGGCAAAGACTGCCACCTATTTTTCCATGTCAGCTCCCATCACTGACTATGGAAGGCAAAGACTGCCACCTATTTCTCCATGTCAGCTCTCATCATTGACTATGGAAAGCAAAGACTGCCACCTATTTCTCCATGTCAGCTCTCATCATTGACTATGGAAGGCAAAGACTGCCACCTATTTCTCCATGTCAGCTCCCATCATTGACTATGGAAGGCAAAGACTGCCACCTATTTCTCCATGTTAGCTCTCATCACTGACTATGGAAGGCAAAGACTGCCACCTATTTCTCCATGTCAGCTCTCATCATTGACTATGGAAAGCAAAGACTGCCACCTATTTCTCCATGTTAGCTCTCATCACTGACTATTGAAGGCAAAGACTGCCACCTATTTTTCCATGTTAGCTCTCATCACTGACTATTGAAGGCAAAGACTGCCACCTATTTCTCCGTGTCTGCTCCCATCACTGACTATGGAAGGCAAAGACTGCCACCTATTTCTCCATGTCAGCTCCCATCACTGACTATGGAAGGCAAAGACTGCCACCTATTTCTCCATGTTAGCTCTCATCATTGACTATGGAAGGCAAAGACTGCCACCTATTTCTCCATGTTAGCTCTCATCATTGACTATGGAAGGCAAAGACTGCCACCTATTTCTCAGTGTCAGCTCCCATCATTGACTATGGAAGGCAAAGACTGCCAATTATTTCTCAGTGTCAGTTCCCATCATTGACTATGCAAGGCAAAGACTGCCACCTATTTCTCAGTGTCAGCTCCCATCACTGACTATGGAAGGCAAAGACTGCCACCTATTTCTCAGTGTCAGTTCCCATCATTGACTATGGAAGGCAAAGACTGCCACCTATTTCTCCATGTCAGCTCCCATCATTGACTATGGAAGGCAAAGACTGCCACCTATTTCTCTGTGTCAGCTCCCATCATTGACTATGGAAGGCAAAGACTGCCACCTATTTCTCCATGTCAGCTCCCATCATTGACTATGGAAGGCAAAGACTGCCACCTATTCCTCAGTGTCAGCTCCAATCATTTACTATGGAAGGCAAAGACTGCCACCTATTTCTCTGTATCAGCTCCCATCATTGACTATGGAAGGCAAAGACTGCCACCTATTTCTCTGTGTCAGCTCCCATCATTGACTATGGAAGGCAAAGACTGCCACCTATTTCTCCATGTCAGCTCCCATCATTGACTATGGAAGGCAAAGACTGCCACCTATTTCTCCATGTCAGCTCCCATCATTGGCTATGGAAGGCAAAGACTGCCACCTATTTCTCTGTGTCAGCTCCCATCATTGACTATGGAAGGCAAAGACTGCCACCTATTTCTCCGTGTCAGCTCTCATCATTGACTATGGAAGGCAAAGACTGCCACCTATTTCTCAGTGTCAGCTCCCATCACTGACTATGGAAGGCAAAGACTGCCACCTATTTCTCCATGTCAGCTCCCATCATTGACTATGGAAGGCAAAGACTGCCACCTATTTCTCCATGTTAGCTCTCATCATTGACTATGGAAGGCAAAGACTGCCACCTATTTCTCCATGTCAGCTCCCATCACTGACTATGGAAGGCAAAGACTGCCACCTATTTCTCCATGTCAGCTCTCATCATTGACTATGGAAAGCAAAGACTGCCACCTATTTCTCTGTGTCAGCTCCCATCATTGACTATGGAAGGCAAAGACTGCCACCTATTTCTCCATGTCAGCTCTCATCATTGACTATGGAAGGCAAAGACTGCCAACTATTTCTCCGAGCACGAAGGCCGACCAAACTGTGGCAACACTTCACATACCCAGGCCAGGCTTCTGCTACAGGACTGGTTGTGTTTTAATGAAGCACATGATCTTGCATGTGACTTTTGTGCACTGTCTTCTTGTGCATCTTCAGATTGTGACTATGAGACCATGAGTAAATAGGTCATGCCTTGGTCTTCTTCTTCTTTCGTTTGCTTGAAATATGTCTATAACTGCAATGTTGTCTCTTGTATGAATTTAACTGTCTTTTTTAGTTCGCTCAGCGGTCCATAGAGTTTATTTTCCACTGTCGTCTCTCTAGGCCAGAAGGTTTGCCTAGGTATGTTATATTTTGGGCAGTCTTGGAGTATGTGCTCTTCTGTCTGTGACACCAATCCACATGTGCACATGGCTGATTCACCAATCTTGAATTTTGTATACATGTTGTTTTGTAATCTATTGTGTCCTGTTCTGAGGCACAGAATAATGACTTGTTCTGGTCTGTCCATAATGTGGTAGTTGTCTTGAGCAGGTTTTGGTGGCTTTCTGATTTGATCATTCTTTTCTTTTGGTTGTATGTAATGGACACATCAGGCTGGTCTTCTTTTGCTCCTTCCTTAGCCAATTCATCAGCTCTGTCGTTTTCGTGTACTCCACAATTGGATGGTATCCACTGTATTGTGACCTTATGCTGTCTGCTAAGTTCAGAAAGTAGTGTCCTTAGTACTGGCAATTTCCCAGACAGGAGCACCTCGAGTACTGATTTTGCATCTGTCAATTTCTGCTACGGGACTGGTTTTGTTTTAATGAAGCACATCATTTTGTACGTGACTGTTGTGCATTGTCTTCTTGTGCTTTTTAAGATTGTGAATATGAGACGATGAGTTAGTTAGTTAATTAGTCGACAGATCATCCTCATTGCACATCAAACCATTCAATCCATAAATGCTTGGATCCCCTCCTCAGCAAATCCCACAGCGTGTAGCGGCTAACGACACCAGTTCTGTGTTGGTTTATCAATCTTCTTTGGCTTCCTGCGTAGTGTTCTTGTTTGGCCACCCCTCTTTTAATTTGCTGTTCTCGCAGTCTGACCATGGTTGTAGATTCACAGTCATCACTTGGTTCTCGCAAAAGTCTTACTTCTTGTAGAGCATTCAGAATGTCAGTCTGGTCCATGGCGCGTCCGCCCTCCACATTAGCATTACCTGCGACCTTGTCAGCCCAGTCATTTCCTTGTACTCCCACATGCCCTGGCACGAAGATGAAACTAATCTTTGTCAGCCGAGACCACTCCAGAGACAGCAACCACTCTCTTCGGATTCACCCCATCTCTATCCTCTTGAGCATGCTCATTGAGTCGCTAAGGAAACAAGCCCTAGTGAATGTCTGTGTTTTAAAATACCTGGCCACCACATTATCATAGCTTCCACAAGATGAGACAGGCATGCACAATCATCATAACACCTGTAATGATTATCCAGTTATGTTCTCTCATGATATTCAAGATCGTCATATCAAACATGCACCATAAACATGACATTTGCTAGATGCCTCTTCTTTCTCTGCTAGCCTATCTATGCCTCTTCAGAATGTCAGTGTCACTACAATGTTTTCTGTGTGTTCTTCAAGAATGAGAATTAACAAAGCAAATGATAACCCAATGTCCCTTGGTAAAATCTACTTCTAGAAATTGATTCATTTACCTAATTAAGCATCAATGCACACAAAAATGGGGGAACAAACTGAGGTATTACAATAAGAATACAAACAGCAACTGCAACATTCATAGCACTAGGAAATGTGTGGTAGTCACAGGAAATATGAAATAAAGAAACAACATTATTGCACTCAGAACTTTCCCACACAATTTAGTAACATAACACATATACTTTATCAGGGTTAATAGACACAAGAATGTAAGCTGACTACCAAAATTAGAAATCTCAACTCTAATGTTAAATAAGTACTATATATAGTATGAATCATAAACATGGAGAACTAATAAATGTTAAATAAGTACTAGTGTATGAATCATAAACATGGAGAACTAATAAAGTACAAACATTGATTTAATTGGTGTCTGTGTAGGACAGAAGGACTAAAGTGGTAGGACACAATCACCAATGTGGTGCTCATGGAGAGAACTACAGAAATAACCAGTGAATCCAGAGGTCAGGAAAAGGCACTGGTGTTGGGTAGGACACATTGAGAAAAGCTAATAAAAGTACAACTAGAAAACCCCTTGTCTATAACCCACAGGACCAATGAAATAGAGGGGGAACTAAACATACATGGAGAAGATCATTAGAGACAGAGAAGAATAATGGGAGAACACGATGGAAACTGACTGAAATAGCAACAGTTGGGATGAATTGATGCAAGTTGGTTAAGGGCTGATACTCCATGAGGGGATAAAGAGCAGATAAAGAAGAAATGACACATTACAGCCATCAGATTTGCTAGGTTTCTCTAATGTTTGTGTTCTCTTTTAAAGCTTCAGATTGAAATCATGGATACAAGATGCACAACAATTACTTTTCTAAGATTTCTCATCCATATACATTCTTATGTGGTATGTCAAATGGCCAGCTTGTAAACATGATGACCACAATCACTGTATTTATAAGGTGTGTCTCCAGTATGTTTACTTGTCGTCATGCAACAAGTCAAGTCGCATTATCCTGTCAAGAAGCCTGATACGCGGGAAAATGTCACGTGGAAAGTCCAACAACAAGAAACACGCTGTTGCCAAAATGTGCAGCGTGGGAGCCAAAAAGAAGAAGAAGAACGTCGAGAGCCCACCTGCTAGCTGCATCAAAGAGCCAGATACTACAGCCATTACTGAAGCTACTACGAGGGAGAAGATTGACAGCCCAACACAGTCAAGAACCAAGACAGCAGAGAAGGAGGAGAAAGACACCAGAGTCGGAAACACCGACTCAAAAACAGTCCGATGGGTTGTCAAGCGGATTCCTGTGGAGCTGACAGATGAAGAAATCCTGAAGCAGCTACGTGAAGAGAATCTTCACATCCGATTCTTGAAGGCGGAGCGGCTTCTCACCTACTCCAAGATACCTAAAACCTTGGCAGTAGTGACGTCGGAGGGCAGCAAAATGCCGATCACAGTATCATTCAGCAAGAAAACTCAACAGCCAGAGAGATTCATCCCAAAAGTCAATCAATGTTCAAGATGCCAGAGGGCCGGCCACAGCAGAGCAACATGTCGAAGTAAGACGGAAATCTGTCGATACTACGCCGATCACCACGCCTTCAAGGAGTGTCCGCTGGCCAAGCTGGGCACGGACTTCCGAGCACCCAACAAAAGAAAGTGCGCCAACTGTCTGGGCAAATATGGAGCAAGATACCTGGGCTGTCCGTACCTGCAGAGACACAGAGACGTCTTAAAGATCGCCATCATCACAAAGACACCATTCAAGGAAGCAATGCAGAGGGGCGAGACAGCCACGGGTATAGCACAAGCTGAAAGAGATCAACTTCAAAAGCAGATAGACGAGTTGAAGAAGCAAGTCAAGGCACTGCTGACGACGACTCCGACCAGCGATAATGAGAAGATGCTGGCCGACATGAAAGAAATCCAGCTCGACATCAAACAAGAGATTCAGCGCATGGCTGAGATGAAGAAGGAGAACGAAGAAATCCTACAAATGATCAAGACCGAAAGAGAATTGCATAGAGCTGAAATGGAACTCTTTCAAAACAAACCAACAGAAGCCACACAAGAACTCACAGAGAAACCGCAAGAAGAAAATCAAGAGACCGAGCTGGAACCGCAAGCTGAAGCCAGCTGCCCAACCACAACGCCCAAGAGGGAACTACTATACCGTCGGATCTCTGAAGGAGGCACAGAATACCCAGTCGACAAGGAGGAACTCAAGCGCGAGGAATTCAGAAGGCGCTGGGAAGAAAAAGAAAAGAAGCCTAAGAAACTCCGGGGGAAACCGATGGTATACCCAGTCTTACACTACGACTGTGAGAACGACTTCGAGTACTATATAGATGACGGTAAAATCGTCCCATGGCTAACCACGGAGGAAGAAAACTTTAGGCAGCAGTATCGCAAACGCAACAGCGAAAACAGGCTCAAGGAGGAAAATGAAAACGTCAATAAGCTCCTACAGAAAATACACAATAAAGGAGACAAAAAGACCAAATAAAGTCCTTTTAAGGACTGCAACCAGTCAAGCCAGGAGCCTGCACCAACAAAGAAAACAAGAGGAAACATGCACAAAGGACAGCCGCCGACCGATCCTCCAGCTGGAGTGGGACTACGAAAAGTCCTTATAAGGACTGCAGTCAGTCAAGCCAGACGAGCCAGGAGCCTACACCAACAAAGAAAACCACAAAAACAGACGAGCACAAAGGATAGCCGCCAACCACTGCTGACGTCACAGACACAAACGCTACATAACCAGTCTGAGATAGGACTCACAAGACAAGAATTAGGGTGAATAAATCCACAAAAACCACGTACCTCAACAATAACCACAGCTGATGAAGCAGGTTAGACGAGGCCGAATTTGGAATTCTCTCATGGCACTTCAGACTGCCAGCACGATTAAATGATGCTCCACAATCATCACACTTGTAAGGTTTCTCACCTGTATGTCATCTTTTGTGGCTATACAGACGTACAGCGTTAGTAAACGATGCGCCACAGTCATTACATTTGTAAGGTTTCTCTCCTGTATGTATTCTCCTGTGGCATTTCAGTTTGCCCGCTTCAGTAAAAGATCCACCACAATCATCACATTTGTAAGGTTTCTCTCCTGTATGTTTTAACTTGTGGCGCTTCAGATGGCTAGAATTAGTAAATGATGCACCACAATCATCACATTTGTAAGGTTTCTCTCCTGTATGTATTCTCCTGTGGCACTTCAGGTTACCCGCATCAATAAAAGATGCACCACAATCATCACATTTGTAAGGTTTCTCTCCTGTGTGCTTTCTCAAGTGATTCATCAAATGGGATGTTCGAGCAAAAGATGCACCACAATTATCACACTTGTAAGGTGTCTCTCCTGTATGTCTTCTTCTGTGGCACTTCAGACTGCCTGCTTGAGTAAAAGATGCACCACAATCATCACATTTGTAAGGTTTCTCTCCTGTATGTATTCTCTTGTGGACCTTCAAATGGTTAACTTGACTAAAAGATGCACCACAATCATCACATTTGTAAGGTTTCTCTCCTGTATGTTTTATCTTGTGGCGCTTCAGACAGCTAAAACTAGTACAAGATGCACCACAAACATCACATTTGTAAGGTTTCACTCCTGTATGTGTTCTCATGTGGAGCTTCACACTGCCTATGTGAGTAAAGGATGCATTACAATCAACACATGTGTAAGGCTTCTCCCCTGTATGGATTCTCCTGTGGCACTTCAGGTTGCTCGCATCAGTAAAAGATGCACAACAGTCATCGCATTTGTAAGGTTTCTCTCCTGTATGTGTTCTCTCGTGGCACTTCAGACTGCCAGCACGATTAAATGATGCACCACAATCATCACACTTGTAAGGTTTCTCACCTGTATGTCATCTTTTGTGGCTATACAGACGTACAGCGTTAGTAAACGATGCGCCACAGTCATTACATTTGTAAGGTTTCTCTCCTGTATGTATTCTCCTGTGGCATTTCAGTTTGCCCGCTTCAGTAAAAGATCCACCACAATCATCACATTTGTAAGGTTTCTCTCCTGTATGTTTTAACTTGTGGCGCTTCAGATGGCTAGAATTAGTAAATGATGCACCACAATCATCACATTTGTAAGGTTTCTCTCCTGTATGTATTCTCCTGTGGCACTTCAGGTTACCCGCATCAATAAAAGTTGCACCACAATCATCACATTTGTATGGTTTCTCTCCTGTGTGCTTTCTCAAGTGATTCATCAAATGGGCTGTTCGAGCAAAAGATGCACCACAATCATCACACTTGTAAGGTGTCTCTCCTGTATGTCTTCTTCTGTGGCACTTCAGACTGCCTGCTTGAGTAAAAGATGCACCACAATCATCACATTTGTAAGGTTTCTCTCCTGTATGTATTCTCTTGTGGATCTTCAGATTGCTAGCTTGAGTAAAAGAAGCATCACAATCATCACATTTGTAAGGTTTGTCTCCTGTATGTATCATCTTGTGGACCTTCAAATGGTTAACTTGACTAAAAGATGCACCACAATCATCACATTTGTAAGGTTTCTCTCCTGTATGTTTTATCTTGTGGCGCTTCAGACAGCTAAAACTAGTACAAGATGCACCACAAACATCACATTTGTAAGGTTTCACTCCTGTATGTGTTCTAATGTGGAGCTTCACACTGCCTATGTGAGTAAAGGATGCATTACAATCAACACATGTGTAAGGCTTCTCCCCTGTATGGATTCTCCAATGGCACTTCAGGTTGCTCGCATCAGTAAAAGATGCACAACAGTCATCGCATTTGTAAGGTTTCTCTCCTGTATGTGTTCTCTCGTGGCACTTCAGACTGCCAGCACGATTAAATGATGCACCACAATCATCACACTTGTAAGGTTTCTCTCCTGTGTGCTTTCTCAAGTGATTCATCAAATGGGCTGTTCGAGCAAAAGATGCACCACAATCATCACACTTGTAAGGTGTCTCTCCTGTATGTCTTCTTCTGTGGCACTTCAGACTGCCTGCTTGAGTAAAAGATGAACCACAATCATCACATTTGTAAGGTTTCTCTCCTGTATGTATTCTCCTGTGGCACTTCAGGTTACCCGCATCAATAAAAGATGCACCACAATCATCACATTTGTAAGGTTTCTCTCCTGTATATTTTAACTTGTGGCGCTTCAGATGGCTAGAATTAGTAAATGATGCACCACAATCATCACATTTGTAAGGTTTCTCTCCTGTATGTATTCTCCTGTGGCACTTCAGGTTACCCGCATCAATAAAAGATGCACCACAATCATCACATTTGTAAGGTTTCTCTCCTGTGTGCTTTCTCAAGTGATTCATCAAATGGGCTGTTCGAGCAAAAGATGCACCACAATCATCACACTTGTAAGGTGTCTCTCCTGTATGTCTTCTTCTGTGGCACTTCAGACTGCCTGCTTGAGTAAAAGATGCACCACAATCATCACATTTGTAAGGTTTCTCTCCTGTATGTATTCTCCTGTGGCACTTCAGGTTACCCGCATCAATAAAAGATGCACCACAATCATCACATTTGTAAGGTTTCTCTCCTGTATGTTTTAACTTGTGGCGCTTCAGATGGCTAGAATTAGTAAATGATGCACCACAATCATCACATTTGTAAGGTTTCTCTCCTGTATGTATTCTCCTGTGGCACTTCAGGTTACCTGCATCAATAAAAGATGCACCACAATCATCATCACATTTGTAAGGTTTCTCTCCTGTGTGTGTTCTCTTGTGGGACTTCAGATTGCCAACATGATTAAAAGATGCACCACAACCATCACATTTGTAAGGTTTCTCTCCTGTGTGCTTTCTCAAGTGATACATCAAATGGGGTGTTCGAGCAAAAGATGCACCACAATCATCACACTTGTAAGTTTTCTCTCTTGTAGTCTTGTTGTATGTCATATTGTAAACTTGAGTAAAGCATGCACCAGAATCATCACATTTATGATGTTTCTCTCTTTAATGTTTTCTTTTGTTTCACTTCATGTTTTCAGATTCAGTAACAGATGCATCACAGTCACCACATTTGTAAGATGTCTCTATTGCTGTTGCTCTTATCTTTCTGTTTAAATATCTTATCTACACAAACAGTTGCATCACAAACATCAGACACTATGTCATGTCTTCTTGATTTGTTCTTTCATCACCACAACTGCCACAACCAACTGTATAATCAAGAGACTTTCTAGAGACCTGTGTAAATGTCACAGGTGTCTCTACAGTTTGTACATCACAAGTTTTACAAATCACATGTAGTTTAGTATCAATTTCATTGACAGATGTACCTCTGAAGTCAGAGTGGGTTCGCCTGTTGACGAGGGGCACTGTTAATAGGGAAAGCTAATCCACATACAAAATTCAGTCCATCACTGCTATAAATAGTGTGTATGGACTACGTTTGAGTTCAAAGTGAGCGAGTGTACAACAAAACCAAACATTGACAGATGACAGACATTCTGATAATTATTTCACATGAATCATGTTCTGCTGTTATATAACTATTCTCAATCCACTATTGTCAAATGATATGTTTCATGGTGACCGTGAGTTATTTTATGTTAAATAATTCTTAATTTTGGGTTTGTTTTTCCAGGCATGTCTTCGAAGATGCAACAACCTTTTAATTGAATGAATCTTTTGCGGCTCTTGTAATGATAGGACACATTTGAAAGTTCTTGTTTCACAAGTCCAAGCCTATGTTATCAAACTTCATCTTCTCCATTTGTCATTGGTTTCATGTAGGGAATGGAATGACAACTCTGAATTTTCTATATATATTATTTCTGAAAGAGATACAAAAAGTAAACAAAAGTTCATTACCATGGCCAGCAACATATTACAATAAAATGTCTCCGATCAAACCTAAATTTTTTTTACTGTAAATGTAATAAAACACTCAGGCAGAAATTGTAAGAATAATGAAACAAATGAACAGCTGGTGTAAATGTACTAAAACACCCAAACAGACATTGTAAGAATAATGAAACAAATGAACAGCTAGTGTAAATGTAAACTAACCAGTGCTTCTTCTTTAACGCTTTACTCCCCATTGGAGCATAGATCTTCAACCGACTCACTCCAAGCTTTCCTGTCCTCAGCTTTGCTATACAACTTTGTCCATGTCCTCACTCCAAGCCTTCCTGTCCCCAGCTTTGCTATACAACTTCATCCATGTCCTCACTCCAAGCCTTCCTGTCCTTAGCTTTGCTATACATCTTTGTCCATGTCCTCACTCCAAGCCTTCCTGTCCTCAGCTTTGCTATACAACTTCATCCATGTCCTCACTCCAAGCCTTCCTGTCCTCAGCTTTGCTATACAACTTCATCCATGTCCTCACTCCAAGCCTTCCTGTCCTTAGCTTTGCTATACAACTTCATCCATGTCCTCACTCCAAGCCTTCCTGTCCTTAGCTTTGCTATACAACTTTGTCCATGTCCTCACTCCAAGCCTTCCTGTCCTCAGCTTTGCTATACAACTTTGTCCATGTCCTCACTCCAAGCCTTCCTGTCCCCAGCTTTGCTATACAACTTTGTCCATGTCCTCACTCCAAGCCTTCCTGTCCTTAGCTTTGCTATACAACTTCATCCATGTCCTCACTCCAAGCCTTCCTGTCCTTAGCTTTGCTATACAACTTTGTCCATGTCCTCACCACATTATTCATTTTTGCTTCTACTTTTCTTCTCCGTGTGTTTTTAGACATTCCTCTATTTCTTTTGCCCTGTGGATTCCAGACAAAGGCCTGTCTAGTTATAACTAAACAGTTACTGCATGTTAAATACCTCACTTATATTCTTCATTCATTATTTCTAGTTATATCTAAACAGTTACTGCATGTTAAATACCTCACTTATATTCTTCATTCATTATTTCTAGTTATATCTAAACAGTTACTGCATGTTAAAGACCTCACATATATTCTTCATTCATTATTTCTAGTTATATCTAAACAGTTACTGCATGTTAAATACCTCACTTATATTCTTCATTCATTATTTCTAGTTATATCAAAACAGTTACTGCATGTTAAAGAACTCACTTATATTCTTCATTCATTATTTCTAGTTATATCTAAACAATTACTGCATGTTAAAGACCTCACTTATATTCTTCATTCATTATTTCTAGTTATATCTAAACAATTACTGCATGTTAAAGACCTCACTTATATTCTTCATTCATTATTTCTAGTTATATCTAAACAATTACTGCATGTTAAAGACCTCACTTATATTCTTCACTCATTATTTCTAGTTATATTTAAACAGTTACTCAGTTATCAGTTGGGGTATCTTCATTGCACTCCGGACATGTCCATAGGTACTCAGATCCTCCCCCCAGCATATGCATCAGCGTCCGGTGGCTAATAGTGCCAGTTCTGTGTTGGTTGACGAGGCGCTTTGTTTTCCCGATGTACCTCTTGCGTCTGGCTGTGCCAATTCTTACTCCCAAGTCTTTCATCCTGGACAGCGATGTGGAATCACTGACATCAAGGTCCTCTGTTCTCGCCATATCTTTGAGGACGTTAATACCACCAGCACGATCCATTGGCTGGCCATCTACAGGGGGTGCAGAGCCAGCCAGTTAATCAGCTCATTCACTTCCCTCGACTCCCGCATGTCCCGGGACGAAGATGAAGGTGACTTTACGGACAACAGACTTCCGCAGTGACTCAGTCCACTGTCTACGTACAGATCCAGCTTCGACCTTCTGAATCATGGTCATTGAATCACTTAGTACACACACTTCGTATAATGCTGTGATTCCAGCCATATGAAAGCCTGTGTGACTGCCATCACCTCCATCACCATGCTGCTCATGGTCATAGAGTGGGCACCACTGGATTCTTGAACGGTTCAGCCCGCTGGACGGGCTGTGAATGCCCACGCACTTCTCTGCTGCTTTACATCAGATCCATCTGTATAGATGAGCTCTTCGGGGCTATCTGGGTGTTCATAGATGAGCGCGTTAACCTCAGCATTGACAGCGGCAGGGTTCTGCTCTCTGCACCGTCTGTCGAGTGTGATAATGCAGGAGAAAGTGGACTTAAAAGCTGGAGGCACCGGCACCCATTCCTTGCCGGGGTTGATACTGGTAAGACTGCAGACCTGTCCGACGACATCTTCCGCCCGACCCATCCATGATTTGCCCCTCTTTAGCCTGTCACCCTTTTCTCTGAATATAGCGTCATGCAGAGGGTGCTGCTCATCTGCACTTATTTTTAAGTATACACGAGCTCTCCAGATCTTGATCCTGTGTTCCATTGTCGGGAAATCAAGGAGGTATTAGCAGTCTTTGCTCGATATTGGCAGTCGCAATGACTCTCATTGCTGACAAACCTTTTCGAGCTTCTGTTATGACATAATCGGCATGATCTCTGAAGGACAGGCTACGATCAAGCCTCATGCCAAGATATGTCATTGACTGGGTTCTACTCAAAATGCTCCCATCCATTCTTACTGCCGGCATGTCTGTTTTCCCAATATGGTTGTTTAGGGAGAACCATGTAACCGATGCCTTTGCAGGGTTGACAAGGGCATCGGCATCAGCACACCATGAGGAAATTCGATCTAGTTCGCCCTGCATATCATTGGCAACCGTCTGTCTATCTCGACCCTGTCGATACACGAGGATGTCATCAACGAATGACAGAGTCCTACCCCTCCCGTCCAATTGTTGTTCAGTGATCGGCACCGTATACACGTTGAATAGTACTGGTGACAGTGGTGAACCCTGCGGCAATCCTGACATATCGTTATCGGCTCAGAAGACCAACTCCCGCATCTTAGCACCACTTTCCTTTGGAGCAGAACTGCAGCTATCCATCGTACAAGGTGAGGGTGCACTTTCAGTCTGAGGAGGGTTTGCATCAAGTGCTCAAAAGATACTCTGTTATATGCGTCCTCTAAGTCTATGGCGGCCGCACATGTCTCTTCTCTGACCTGAAATCCTTCATAAACATCTTGAGCAAAGACCGCCGCATTCAGCCATGACTCTTTGTTGCGTCTGTATCCTCCAAGTGTGGGCGGGAAGCAGCTAACAGTTACTGCATGTTAAAAACCCCACTTATATTCTTCACTCAATATTTCTAGTTATATTTTAACAGTTACTGCATGTTAAAGACCCCACTTATATTCTTCACTCATTATTTCTAGTTATATCTAAACAGTCGAAGAAGTGTTTTTGTGAATGGGGAAACGCATGGCCATGGGTCATGGCGGCTGCGCATAGCGATCGGACTGGCGTGTACACTTTCACTTTGTAAGACTCAAAACACACATTAAAGTTACAGAAAATATAAGTTTACAGATTAATGATAATTTATTTGTATACCTGTACTATTTTTTAATCATTTAATGTGACGGAACATTTTTAAAGTCAGTTTTCATAATCCGCCTATGACCCGTGGTTGAGACCAACCTCACATGTGGTGAAAAATGAAAACAGCACACTGAAACGTAAATAATTTTTTTTCTGGCGCTTTCAATAGAAAACCATTCAATTGTAGATGGATATTCTAATTCTGCATCCAATTTTACAGAAGTTTGAAAGTTTCATCACTAGCCTTGCTTTAATTATGGTTGAAAAACAGGCGAAGATGTTACGACCATGATGAGTGCCTGGGTGAATACGAAACCCAAAATGACGACTTAACTATATTATTAATCTTTGTGGGAAAATCATTGTCCTTGTTAGCAAAGCACCCCGCCTGTCACGCGGGAGTTCTATTCCCCGCTGGGTATTTTTATTTTTTTTTATTTTTCAGAAATTTATTTAGGTGATATAATAGAAAATATTAAACATTACGAAGAATAATATGATACAGAACTAAGAAACTGGAAGTTTGTGAATAAAGTGTGCTCTATGGATCTGTGCAAGCTGCCGACTGCTGGGGAGCGCATCCCACAGAGGCAGCGGAATCATTGCATATCGGAATTGATGGATTCAATAGATGTCTGTTTAATGTGAATTTTAATTGCCATATAATAGCATGAACTATCACAATTTTAAATTTGAGTATTTACTAATGAGACCGCCACAGTAGATAGGCCTTGAAATTCAAAATCTAATGGTGCCTCAATGATGCCTGAATGTCACTTCTAAGTGAAGATATTCACATTTTTGTGAAGGTGAGATGAGTTGCGATTTCTCATGCTATTCACCCGATATTGTCGCTCTCCAGTGTCCGATTACCTTCACCAGTGATCTGTGCAAGTCTGTGTGTGCGAGATTGTCTCACACGGTCATATGAAAACTGACTTCAAAAATATGTTCCGTCATGTTAAATGATTAAAAAATAGTACAAGTACACAAACAAATTATTAATAATCTTTAAACTTGTGTTCTCTTTAACTTTAGTAGGTCACATCGCACGTTTTGTGTGTTGAAAAGTGCAGCGCAATCGATATGCGGCGGCCGTCATGACCCGTGGGTTTCCAATTCACAAAGTCACATCTTCGCAGAAATCTGTTTTTCAACCACAATACGAGCAAGTTTAGCAATGAAACTATGCTGATTCAGGGGCAATATTTTATATGGCAATCAAAATTCACATTAAACAAAGACATCTATTGGATCCATCGATTCCGATACCCGATCATTCCGCTGCCTCTGTGGGATGTCGAAAGTTGCTTAGAAGTCGACAGGGTCGACTTTATTGCGCCGGGTTTTTATCCCATATGGCTTGGTCTCTTTCCACAGCACGGAAAGCGTTGCACAAAGCACGAACTCCGGAGCTCTAGCGACGACCCACAAGAGTCTCCGAAAAATTTGACTCGTGAACCGAAGGACGCGGCCCGTCATGGTAATTGATTAAAAAATAGTACACGTATACAAATAAATTATTAATAATCTTTACACTTGTGTTCTCTTTAACTTTAGTAGGTCAAATTGCACGTTTTGAGCATTGAAAAGTGAAAGTTTACATGCCATTTCGATCGACATGCGCATGTGCAGACGCCATGGCGCATGCCATGCGTTTCCCCATTCACAAAGACACGCTTCACAGACAATGTTGTTTTTCATCCACAAATAAAACATATACTGCGATGAAACTATCCAAATGTATGTAAATTTGGATGGAGAATTTGAAAATCCATCTAAAATTTATGTATGTCTATTAACAGCACCAGAATAGTGTTACAAAGTGTACATGGCCGTCCGATCGATATGCCCAAAGAACAAAAACACATCCTCGCAGAAAAGTTTGTTTTCATCCACAAATAAAGCATATATTGCGATGAAACTTTCCAAATGTATGTAAATTTGGATGGGGAATTTGAAAATCCATCTAAAATTTATGTATATCTATTAACAATGCAAAAATAAAATTAATTACGGTAAGTATAAAATATATCCCTTATTTATATAAAAGGTCACGATGATTTCAACCAATTGCCGTGCACGGAATATTAGGCAAACCTTTCCTGGGAAACCCAGGATGACATGTGTTATTGTCACGTGAGATTTGAATGAATGAATGACGTCGAAAGAATACATGGTCAATACATAGCAATATTTGGAGACATGGTGGATCATTGCAGGGTGGCTCCATACATCACTTCCGTTTTAATTTCGGGTCACAGCCCAATCGAACCCTCTACTTCTACTGGCTGTGTCGTTTTGGTTAAAAACCACCTGATTAACCCAATCAGTAGCGAGTCGCATCGTGCCGTTATCGGAAATGGAAAAAAAAGTAATATACGGAGTCACCGAGCGGTGACTCACCGTGTCCCGGAAAACGCTATCTAATTTACCTTGCATTCTTTCGACGTCATTCATTCAAATATCACGTGACAACAATACACGTCATCCTGGGTTTTCCGGAAAGGTTTGCCTAATATTCCGTGCACAGCGGTTGGTTAAAATCATCGTGACCCTTTATGCAAATAAGAATATATTTCATACTTACCGTAATTATTTTTTGGCATTGTTCATAGAATGTAATCAAATATATATGTATTTTTGAATTCTGCATACAATTTTAAATATATCTGGAAAGTTTCATCGCTGTGGTAGCTATAAATGTGGATGAAAACAACATTTTCTGCGAAGATGTATTTTTGTTCTTTGAGCATACCGATCGAACTGGCATGTGCACTTTGTAACACTATTCTGTCGTTGTCCATAGAATTAATTCAATTATAGATGTATTTTTTAATTGTCCATAAAATTTTTAATATATTTGGAAAGTTTCATCGCTGTGATAGCTTGAAATGTGGATGAAAAACAACATTTTCGGCGAAGCGTGCCTTTGTGAATGGAGAAACGCATGGCCATGTGGCACGGCGACTGCACATGCGCATATCGATCGAATTGGCATGTACACTTTCACATTTCAACAATCAAAACGTGCAATTTGACCTGCTAAAGTTAAAGAGAACACAAGTTTAAAGATTATTAATAATTTATTTGCATACTTGTACTATCTTTTAATCAATTAACATGACGGAACATTGAGACCAACCTCTCACGTGGAGAAAAATGAAAACGGCACACTGAACTGTAAATAATTTTTTTTCTGGTGCTTTCAATAGAAAACCATCAACTGTAGATGGATCTTCGAATTCTATATTCAATTTTACAGAAGTTGGAAAGTTTCATCACTAAACTTACTTTAATTGTGGTTGAGAAACAGCGAAAATGTTACGATCATGTGACCCAAAACGGCGGCTTGACTATATAAATATCTTTGTAGAACTAACATTGTGTCCTCGCTAGCGTAGTGTAAGCAGTCCGCCTGTCACACGGGAGATCTGGGTTCTGTTCCCGACTGGGCATATTTTTTTTTTTTGGTTTAAATTTTTCACAAAATTATTAGGTGATATAATAGGAACTATTAAACATTTCGAAGTAAAATATTATATAGAACTAAGAAACTATAAGTTTGTGAATAAAGTGTGCTCTATGAATCTGTGCGAGCTGCCGACTGCCAGGGAGCGCATCCCACAGGGCAGCAGAATGATCGCGTATTGGAATCAATGAATCCAATAGATGTCTTTGTTTAATGTAAATTTTAATGCTATATAAAATATTGCCCCTGAATCAGCATTGTTTCATCGCTAAACTTGCTCGAATTGTGGTTGGAAAACATATTTTCTGCGAAGATGTGACTTTGTGAATTGGAAACCCACGGGTAATGATATGACGGCCGCGCATATCGATTGCGCTACAATTTTCAACACACAAAACATGCAATTTGACCTACTAAAGTTAACGCTATGTGCGGCAGTAAAAACATCGATCTTTGGTCAATTTGGCTATTTTTGGAATAGTTCATTTTCAGACACCTTATCATGTCTTCTATCAGATTCTGTACTTGTTTTTGTTTAAAAACAGTTATTTTAATGCAATATTCATATTTGACTGAACCCACCCTAGGTGTCAAATTGTCTAATTATTGAAAATTGTTGCGAAATTGACGGTTTTCAAACCCTAGCAACGATATCTCAGGAACAAACGACACGCACATGTAAGGTATCACTGCAAAGGTCGCGATCTTCCGTAATTGTTTGTGAAACTCCGAGTTCGTCTAATCGGAAACTTTTCTGTGTACATTGGGTTTTTTCGTATCTATCATCTTCCAGAAACTTCCATATATGGAACACCGTAAGCAATCCGCGTTCGCCGATGGCTGAAACTGATCACATGGGTTTCCAAAATGGTGGCTTTGTGTTGTTTATACCTCGAGACGTGCTGAACGTTCATTGTTGACGACAGATTGACACGCATTGAAATGCCTCGTTCTAAGAAGTTTAACATCCAGTCATCTACTCAACGTAAGAAATCTCTCAGACTACACCTCGCAAATGCTCGTAAGCAGCGAAAAGCCTATCAGAATGTCATAAACGATACAAACAATTCTGAAACTACTGAAAGCGACCCAGCTAAAGTGCACATGCCACTTCTTCTAAATCCAAGTGTTTTGACAGTGAATCTGAATGAATCAGTACTGTCGTGTTCTTCTCAAAGTTGTGGAAGTGATTCTTTTATTCAATCAATCAATCATGTGCCATACTGGAAAGCGTGGGCGGTCATGACTCGCCATTTCACTCTATCACCAGTGTCGTGGATCAGCTCAGTGTTCCTGTCTCGTCCATGCCATGTGGCCAAGCCATCCAGGTATTTTCCTCTCGGTCTTCCCCTTGGTTTGTTCCCCTCAATCTTGCCAGTTGTCACTAAGTTCTCCAATCTATTTCTTCTCATAACATGTCCAAAAAATTTTGACTGTCTACGTCTAATTTCTCTAATCAGTTTACGATGTTCATTTGTCTCTTGTAGTACTTGGTCATTGGTTTTTCTGTCTGTCCATGGTATTCTTTGCATTTTCCTCAGAAACCACATTTCTGCAGCCATCAGATGCTTTTCAGCTTGACTGCTCATTGTCCAAGTTTCACATCCATACAAAAAAACAGGCTCTATGTATCCCCTCAACACTCTTTTTCTCGTTTCAATTGACATCTTTTTATTGGTCAGAATGTTTTTCATCTTGCTAAAGGCTACTTTCGCCATGGCGATTCTTGTTCTAATCTCTTCAAGGCATCTCCCATCAGATGTTATAACTGTTCCAAGATAATTGTACCGATTCACTTGTTGAAGAATATTTCCATTTACTTGTATATTACATTGTGGCACTTCTTCCTTCCTACTGACGACCATAACCTGAGTCTTTTTACAATTTAATTCTAACCCCAGTTGCTCACTGTGTACAACAACCGCATCTACTAATTGTTGCAGGTCCTGCGCATTGTCTGCAATTAATACTGTATCATCTGCATATCTAATGTTATTGATGTTTCGTCCTCCAATGCTGATTCCATTTATATCCTCTACATTTCTGAAAATATTTTCACTGTACAGGGAAAAAAGATCTGGAGACATCACACATCCCTGCCTAACACCTCTCTTAATTGGCTGATACTGTCCCACTTCATTATCAATCCTTATTGCAGCTTGTTGTTTCCAATATATGTTTTTTATAAGTCTAATGTCTTTCCCATCAATTTGTAGATCTGCAAGCATATCCACCATGCTGACATGTCTAATGCTATCAAAAGCCTTTGTATAGTCAATAAAGCAAAGATGTATATCCTTGTTTACTTCTATAGCACTTTCAATAACTGTTCGCAGCATATACACAGCATTTACTGTACCCTTTCCTTCTACAGGTTGTATCTTCTTCCTCATTCTTTGCATGATAATTCTTAGCAAAATCTTTGTGATGTGACTCATTATACTAATTGTTCTATGTTGATCACATTCCAAGGTTCCTGATTTCTTTGGGATTGCAATGGTGGCTTTGTGTTGTTTATACCTCGCGACGTGCTGAATGTTCATTGTTGACAACAGATTGACACGCATTGAAATATGCCTCGTTCTAAGAAGTTTAACATCCAGTCATCTATGGAATTGCAGCTTGTTGAAGCCCGAAGCCAATTTAAAAGAGATACATATAAATACACAACATCCACTAGCAGCAAGTATGCTTCTGGTGACGACAATGGATATCAAAAACGGAAACAAAGAGCAGTAGTTGACTGTTGACAAAATTGAGGCAATAATCAAATTGTTATGTTGTCCAGTTTGTAAAAATGCTAGTCTTATTTTGAAAACTGACAGCAAGAAAGCCAAGGGATTAGCTGTGTATGCAGAGGTTTACTGCTCTTGTTATGAAGAAGTAGTGTGTGGAAGATACCTATCTGCAAGAAGTAATGATGGGGATAGATCTTTTGCTGTCAACAGCCAGTCAGTATATTCAGAATTAGTTTGTGGGATGGGTGCAACAACATTCAATAATGTTTATGAAAACATGAACTTGCAAGGTCTTCATCACAAAACATTTCACAGCAAAGCGAATAAACTATATTCAAAGATAGAAGATCTGGAGGACACTGTTTTCTCTCAAACCGTAAAGTATGTTCGACAGGCTCATGCACAACAGTCAGGCATAACTCTACATGACAATGATGTGCTAGATATTAGTGTAAGCTTTGATGACACTTGGCTGACTAGAGGCCACACATCCCACATTGGAGTTGGCTGTGCAGTGGATGTTCTTACAGGACTTTGCATAGATGCCCATGTTATGTCCATTTTGCCGGGTGTGTGAAACCACTGGTAAGACACTTTCCAGGGACAAACCAGATGAATTTGCAGCATGGAAGGCAGAACATTTTCTAAACTGTGATAACAATTTCACAGAATCTGCTGGAATGATGGAGGTGGAGGCCGCAAGGGCGCTTTTGCGACGGTCTGTGGCCCATCATAAACTTCACTACACATCAATACTTTCTGATGGTGACACCAAAACATTTGCGGAACTTACCAAGATCAAACCATATGGGGATGACATTCGGATAGACAAAGAGGAGTGTATCAATCGTGTCAGTAAATGCTTTGGAACAGCACTCCGCAATGTTGTTGCTGACTGCCGAAAGCAAGGTGTGACCCTAGGAGGACGCGGTAAAGGACAGCTTACACAAAATGCCATCCGTAGGCTGACAATTTATTACAATAGAGCCATACGAAACAACACAAATGTAGAGTCCATGAGGAAAAGTGTTATGGCTTTACTGCATCACTGCTTTTCAACAGACAAAAGTCCATGTCATGAAATGTGCCCAAGTGGAGAGCAATCTTGGTGTCTTTTTCAATCCACCCTGGCTAAGCATCAGGTCCCAGGTCCTTGTCACAAGATAGACGCCGTTTGATTCGGCCGTGCGGTATAAGACAGACAACCCTACTATTACCCTACTCGGTTCTCTGGAAAATTACCGCCCTTTGGCTGGCGTTCGAGATGATTCCAAAAACCTAGGTCGGGTGAACATGACTGTGGATTAGGCCGGGCGGGACAAAGACCAGTTGCTGGCGGTCAGGGCTCGTGGACAGATGCTTTTGTGCAAGTGTGTTTTCATTAGGGAGAGCTGGGGTGATCGATGTCTCATGGTTGTCAAAGAAATCCGACATCTAGTCCTGCTGAGTTACAGCTACTCCAGTATGAAACGGTGTTCAGCAATCTGAAGGTATGTGTACCCTTTAGTTTATTTAACTTTGGTACTCGGGGACCCGATAGTGCTAGGCGGTGTGTACTAACCATGGCACGGGAAAGTGGGGCATGTGTGAACATACTACTGGCGTTGCCTGAAGTCAAAACCGGTTGGAAGCGTTTATTAGCTAGCAGTGTAATACAGGGATATTTATTGTGTTAGCGGCGCTGGGGGTATTCACAGCTACTGTAGGTTGAGTTAAGTGGGTTCAGGACAACGAGAGCTTTAATTTGAGTTCACACATGAACCAGCTTCCTGAAATCGAACGTCGTCGATGCGGAATGACGTCACGAGGACGAAACCGGAAGTAGTGTAGGACGTCGCCTATACTAGGGTATGTGCGGGCTCGATCGACGCAGCTCGGCGAGGCAAATGTAGTGCGAAGATATGTAGAACTATCGAAAGTCGTTTCAAGGTCGTGACTTGAGTCGAAAGTCTTTGTCACTTGGTGGGGCGACCACTGGCTTCTTTCTTGGCTTTCCTCTCATCTGTCTTATAGATAGTGTCCCTCAATGGAATGCCAGCTTAATATATAGTGGATTCCGGAGAGGTGGACAATGTGTGAGAATTGACCGACGGGACAGGGCTGTCCTATAAGGGCAGTGACACCGTTCTAAATGCTCCGCCCCTTGAGGAGGAAGGGGAGAACGGGGTGTGGGTCTCTGCTACATGGAGAATGATTAAGACCATGTATATACTATTAGATTTGGATTTTGTACCTGAGGCACGGTACTATATCTGCGCTGGCTGGTAATAGGGACGTGAACCAGGGAGCTTGGCGTGACCAGGAAGGGGTCTAGGTGCTTCATCACCGGCCCTACTTCAAGGCCATTCTGCCTACCATTACTAATGATTCACTAACCCTATATGTCAGGTAGAAGTTTTGCAGGTTAGGACGACACCTCAGTGACGAGTGACCAGCCACCTTGGCCCAAGCTATACTCCGGTCCGGGGAAGATAAAGCGGGACACTTAGCAGCCTGCCAGGTCCAAGACCCAGTTCTTCTCTGGCACCTGTGAGCAGCATATGAAGGGACTGGGACTCTCCTGTGAAGAGTCCATGTCGCTGAGGAAGGTGGTGAGAGTGAACTCGCTCATGGTAAGCTTGGTTCTAGATACTTTCACTGAGTGTTGTCTTCCACAGGTCTACCTTCGTGAGTGAAGTCATATTAGTTGGTGACGGGTCCAGTGATTGGGGCCAGGCAAGTGTGCTTAGCGGACCAAGAACCCTACTATGAATCCTACCATGTATGTGTCACCTGAGTTTACTACACTGGAGGTTGAGTCCGGCTAACACTTGGCCGTCGTCATTACCAAGTAGGTAGACTATGTCTACGCTATCTGCTGACCGACTACACTCACGGCAAGTACCTTTATGGAGTGATTGTGCCTTGTATCAGAACTATTGACAGATTCACTACCAGCTAGAACCAGATAACATTACTTTGTGTGCCAGGCCATTTTGGCCCGTGAATTCGCTGGAGTCTAGAGACTGTATCTCCAGCATCAACATCCAACTTCCTCACTTGAGAAGTTGCTCTCATATTTCTGACACTCTATTCACGGCATGAAAGCCCGGGGATCAAATTCTCTTATGATACCAATACCTTTGGCGGGGAGGAACTACATGTCTGCTGGAACTAGTGACATTAACTTAGGACATTTCATTCCTCATGATGGGACGTTATAAGGGGGCAGAAATGTAATAATTACAGGCGTGTGAGACGATTGAAAATTCCTTCCCAGACAAGACAGTATGAGAGAGATATGCATAAATGATGGTAGGCCGACTAGAATGACAATTATGCCTGGCGATGCAGACATAGCTATTGACTTAGCGCTTGTCTCCCAGTCATCAGTCCTTGATGCAAAGTGGACTGTTTTTAATGACCATGTGTCGCGGAAAAACTTGATAGTTTCGATCGATGACAAACAAGACCCGACATTCGTCTACAAAAACAGGCAATCCTTCGATGAGCAGGGGACTGAGGGGCAGAAATGTAATAATTACAGGCGTGTGAGACGATTGAAAATTCCTTCCCAGACAAGACAGTATGAGAGAGATATGCATAAATGATAGTAGGCCGACTAGAATGACAATTATGCCTGGCGATGCAGACACAGCTATTGACTTAGCGCTTGTCTCCCAGTCATCAGTCCTTGATGCAAAGTGGACTGTTTTTAATGACCATGTGTCGCGGAAAAACTTGATAGTTTCGATCGATGACAAACAAGACCCGACATTCGTCTACAAAAACAGGCAATCCTTCGATGAGCAGGGGACTGAGGAACAAAATACGTCGCGAAAACTGTCTGCACACGGTCGGCATTTCTGTATGATGTGGGTTGTTCGAGAAACGTACAATGGTGCCATCCGTCTGCAAGACGGTAGACAGCCTTTGAAGTTGTAGACGGAAGGTCTGGACAGACGTCGGATGGATTCTGTGATGTGGGGAAAAATCCCCTGGCTCACAGACAGACAGGAATTTTGTTGTACGAGACAAAGATTTCCCCGATGAAAGCAAAATAGACGGCGAATTGATTCCAGTCAGTCTAAAACAGGGAGAAAGCCAGACTCTAGACTGATTAGCGTCTAGACTTTTTGGTGACGTCACGCAAGCCCGATTTAAGACCAGTTGCGGTAAACAAGTTGGAGTGAGTCGACCACAAATTCTGAAGTGTTAAAGATCGGCGCAGTATTCCGAGTTGTGTTAATTGAAAGAGACTATAGTGTCAAAGTGTTGATATTTATCGGCGGACATAGATCCAGTCTGTGATTGCATAGTCTCAATCATCAACCGGAATAGGCATATGGTAGTCTATTAATCATATCTAACTTAGAGTATGATTAGGAATAGAGTACAGTACTGTGCGGTTATAGAATGTTCTATAAGTGCGGTGCTAGAAAGTATTATAGGAGCGTCGGCACTAGTAACCTATTGTGCAGCTTTAACTAGCTTGTGTAATATATCATTTAACTCAGGGAGTTAAGGACAATGTAGTGGCATAATAATTAGAGAGATTGAGGATGGTTTGGAGGGATGAAGGGAATGTGAAATGGTAGGATCTTCCAGTAGGGCATCTGCTGGGTTTCTACCTGTTTCCTTTAATCTTTCCTTGTGTTTCCATGTCTCAGACCAATATGATGAGCTATTTGGCCGTATGACAGAGTTCGGTTTGCTGTTATAGATCTGAGTGCTGCTGTCGGCCTACACTCACCCAATTAAGGTCAGAATTGAGTTGCTCTCACCAGGGGATTCTCTATTCTACAGGTTCCACTTGATGATGCTACGATATACTACCAAGAAGTTAGTATCAAAGTTATCGAAAATGATGGGTCACGGATTGAAGACAGAGGTTACTGAGAGGCTTGTACACTGGGCTCATGGCCTAGTTGGTCTGCAGAAACCTGACTTCTGCTGAGCAGGACTTGATGAACATATGTGTGATTTTTCCATGAGTGATATGCTACATCACCGTAGATTCAGAACACTATACGTAACACATATACCAATATATATATATATATATATATATATATATATATATATATATATATATATATATATATATATATAACTACCTGGAACATTAATAGGTTGTTTTATATATATATATATATATATATATATATATATATATGTATATATATATATATATATACATATATATATATATATATATATATATATATATATATATATATATATATATATATATATATATATATATGGGAAAAATCGTATAACCAGTGACTTATGAACAGTTATATTTTCCCATGTGACATTTAAGTTATTGGAAAGATTCTCTAATCAACAAACATTATTGAACAGTGTAAATTCACAGTGTTTGCTAGAGTGAAGACCAATATCGAACAGTGTCTATCATTGATGACCAGCGTCCTGATTTTTCGAAAGTGATCGGAGAAAGTCGTCACGTGGCCGGAGAAACATCTTCTTGGTGAGGTTTTCTGTCCGGAATACTTGGTGCTGTTGTGTGCTCAGCACAGTGATGTAGCTAACTTTGCTCCTGATTCACTGGTCTGATTCTACATACACCTTAGAATATTCGACACACATTCTACACATTACACACACACACATTTCTCACACACATACTCTTTGCTTTAATAAATTATTTTGTTGTATTTAATTGTTAAAGCTAGAGTTGTTGAGTATGTTGTGTTGGGGAAGGATGAGAGGGGGTATGATCCAGGGGCGAGTGAGAGTAAGAAAGAGGTGTCTACAGACTGAAGGAGTTTTGTGGACGGATTCTGGTGGTTTCTCTAGGACAATAATATTGGGTTAATAAAAAATGTGGGTGTTGTTTCCCCTCACTCCAGGGACGACACTAAAGTAATAAAGGATTACTACGAGACCATGGGAGTGATCACATGTCATGCTCAGTCCTGATCTCTAAATCCAAGAAAGTTAAGGCTGGGAGAGCGGGCAAGACCTTCCGGTATGAGTGGACCGATAGCCTTCTTGGGCGCCTCAGACAGGGGGCATGCAACAGGACTGTGTAAAACTCATTTTTTGCATCCCCCATGGTGGACTCCAGAAGTAGACAATGCTTGGAAAGCAAAGAGAGCTGCAGTGAAGCAGCTAAGGAAAGCGCGACAGACACCCCGAAGCTCACGAGAGGAAGTGGACACAGCGGAAAATATCATGAAAGGCAAGGTGGAGGTTTTCAAGCGCTGTGCTGCAGAGGCCAAAAACGGAAAATGGGAATGTTTCCTGAAGGAGATTGGAGATGATAAAACACTGCGAACATTCTGGAAACTGTACAGACAAAAGCAAAGAAAATATCGGCCTATGACAGTGGGAACAGTTTATAGAAATGATTGTGTGCGCGTGACAACTGACAAAGAGAAAGGGGAGGCGTTTCTCCAGAGATTTTTTAGAGCAGACCAATCATAATGATGCTGATATCAGGGATGCCGTTAGAGAGGAATTATCTGGCACCATTAAGAATATGCATTATGAAGACATCATACGGGTTGAAGATGTTAAATATATTTTTGAAAAAGGCAAAATACACGGCACTAGGGCCCGATGGGGTTAGGTATGGCCACATGAAGACTTTGAGCGATGCAGACCTGAAGGAGATGACCGACTGCTTTAACCAGAGCATTAGGACAGCATCAGTACCACATGATTGGGTACACACCTATCTCATCCATCTCGCAAAACCATTCAAGGATCATTAAAGCTTAGCGGCTTTAGGTAATCACCCTTCAAAATACATTTGGGAAGGTTCTAGAAAAGATAGTCGCTATCAAGCTGCAAGAGTTCTTGGAAAGGGGGAAGCTTCTTCCAAGAGGCCTGTGGAGCTACAGGCCAGGAAAAGATACCTGGTCAAATGCAGCCACTTTTCCCTTTGACGTTTATGAGGGGTTCCATGGTAGACAGGAAACGATGGCGGCAGCGCTTGATTTCGAGGATGCGTACAATAGAGTTCGCTATGATATTTTGATGACCGCATTGATGGAGAAGGGGGTAAATCCCTGGTTGGTGAACTGGATAGCGGCCGTCCTGCATTCTCGCCGGGTTGCTCTCCGTCTGGGTGCATGGACCTCAGAGCCACATATTTTAACCCCGGGACTGCCACAAGGATCTGCAATCTCACCTGTGCTCTTTAACGTGTATACGAGCAAGATTGCAAACCTAGAAGCACCAAGGGTTGGAAGGATACTAACAGTTGCAGATGATGTTTTTGCATACAGGCAGGGGAGAGATGGGGAGCAAACAGCCCAGGAGCTGCAGGAGACAGTACACAAATTGATTGACTGGTGCACTGAAATGAGTGCTGTCATCCACCCGGAAAAGGCGGCTGTTTTGTGGTGCTCTCTGGACAACAGGATTGTGAGAGCTGATGTCCCAAGCCTCACGAAAGATGGTAGAAGCGTCAATAAAGAGAACAAACTGAAGTATTTGGGAATCACATTTGACAGGAGTCTGTCCTTCAAGGACCACGTGGAGACGGTTGTGAAAAGATCTCAAAAGGGACTCAATGCACTTAAAACTATGGCTGCAATGGACACAGAGCAGGGAATGCTCTTCACGCTATACCAGCACTTGATCCTCTCAGTGACTGATTATGGACTAGGACTGCTCACTGTCTCAAAGAGTCAGCTGGTGAAATTAGAGCGCATACAGAACAAAGCTATGCGGGTCATTCTACTGGCAAACTACTGAGCGTAATCTTGCCAAGAAATCAACAATCAGCTGAAAGATGCTGGTGTTGACCGTGATGTCCTGTAAAGGACATGCAAAAAAAAAAAAAAAACTAGAACAAGTATGGACGTCTATATAAAAAGTGATTTGCGGGTCTACTTACGATATAAAACCAATTTCAGAAGGGCGAGTAGTACAGGACCATAAAGTAATGGAGGGAAAAAAACAATATCAAGTAATCGGTTCTTGTATTAACGCGATCTTGAAATAATCTTATCCTCCCCCTCATGGAAATCCTAAAATTCACTCGGGGGGGGGGGGGGGGGGGACCCACCGTTTGAGAACCACTGCTCTAAAGAATTCTCGAAGATCAAAGCCTGTACTTCTGCCTCCGTTAAACATGGCTGCCCATTGATGAATGTGGGACTAGGCTCAGTATGCATATTGGCAGTGCTGGATATAGATCTGCATCTGATAGATTATTAGATTTGTTGATGGTAAGTATTGGGTTAATACAATCTGTCACCCTGTAATGGTGATTGTAATGATATTCCTTCGTTCATTTAATTTTAGAAGCACGTCCTTTGCAGAACCTTGCTCCCACAACAAACCTTCCGGAAAATTTCTCGATATATATTATAATTATAATTATTATAATATTAATTAGAATGTTCAATCATGATTTTCAAGTTGAGTATTTACTAATGAAACCACCACATTAGATAAGCCTTGAAAAACCAAATCTAATGGTAGCCCATTGATGCCTGTATGTCAATTCTAAGGGGAGATATTCATATTGAGTGTTGGTATCTCCTGCAAAAAATTATCACGATTCCTGTAATTATGGAGCTCTTCTGTGTGGCCCATTATCTCCACTTCCAGTCCTTGTAAGATAGTCTCAAACGGGTCATAGACAGATATGATAACTGACTTAAAAAATATGTTCTGTCATGTTAAATGATGAAAAAATAGTAAAAGCATGCAAACAAAATAATAATCTTTAAACTTGTATTCTCTTTAACTTTAGTAGTTCAAATTGTATGAGTTGAGCCTAGTTCGATCGATATTCGCGTCGGCCACCATTTTGGCTTTCCATTCACAAAGGCCAAACAACATATCCGCAGAAATAAACTTCTACCACACATCAAGTAATATAAGCGATGAAACTCCAAATATATATATATATATATAAATGGGTGCAGAATTTGAATATCCATCTAAAAATATCGTACAAGTAAATACACAAGCTCTAGAAAATAAAATTAATATTTATTTTGCCAAATAATTACATTTATTTAAAAGTCACAATAATTTCAACCAATCGCTATGCATAAAATGTTAGGCTAACCTTCTCTGCAGAACCTAAGATGGCGTTTGTTATTGTCACATGATATTTGAATGATTGAATGATGGCATGAATGGTCTTTACATAACCATTTTCTTCTTCTTCTGCTGCGTTCATCCGGAGTTTTTTTTTTCTCCCGGACATGATTGCGTTGTGCCTGATTACAGCAGAGCTGTGTTCTTGCGCCGTTAGGCTGACACATCCGACTTCTGTGGGCATTTGTTGACCGGGTTAACCTTCACGTTAGCCATTTCTGGGGACACAATGATTCATTCCGGGATGGCACGGTATATCATTTCCGGGATGGCACGGTATATCATTTCTGGGATGGCACGGTATATCATTTCCGGGATGGCACGGTATATCATTTCCGGTTTCAGTTCGGGTCGCTTCACTACTAGCATACCTAATATTATTAGTATTATTAATAAGACATAAAGCTTTTATTCAAGCAAGATGTCCTGCCTCCAATACACCCTATTGCACATCATCTGCCACATCCTGCACCTATCTTCTCTTTGGCCTTCCTCTTCCTCTCTTCCCGGGCATATACCCCTCCATGATTGTATTTGTTCTTTCCTTACTTTCATGATGTTTCAAGTGACCAAAATATTTCAATTTTCTTTGTTTTATCACCTTTAGTAGCCATCCTTCTATAATATTAATTGGGAGAGTTTATATATAACTGAAGTATGAATAAACGGATACTTTATACATAGTGAAGTATGAATAAACGGATACTTTATACATAGTTGAAGTATGAGTAAAGGGATACTTTGAATAAAGTCATCATTCTGTGGACCTCAGTCTTCAGGTTCGCCAATTCAACCCGTGGCATGTTAGCCTTTCTGGCTTTTTGCCAGTCTTTGACAGCCTGCCTCTTTCCTCTTTCCCAGCCATATCTTCTCTACCTCTCCATTCCACCATGGTGGCTGCAACCATCTTTCTTGTCTCCTATGGGAGGAAAATAGTTTTCTTCTTCTGATCTTGCTTATGGCGTCTTGATCAGTGTTGTCGTACGGGAAGGCATTTGTCTTGTTTCCTTGACTCCTGGCCCTGTCTTTCTCGATCAGGATGATACAAGGGTAGTGGGGACAAGGGACGGGAGAGAACATACAGGGCACTGCTCCTAGAGAAGAACCCCTAAAGTGTCAAACATAGCTCTTAATCCCGTATATCCACATCCGCTCACTAGTCAGTTTTAGTTTCCGCCAGTAAGAAGGTGGTTAATTTAAATAAGAACATCGATATTTTATTTGGCAAATTCACGGTAAACAAAGACATCTATTGGATCCATCGAATTCATCGATTCCGACACTCGATCAGTCTCCGTCGCTGCCTGGAGGATGCCCCCCAGCAGATTCCGCAGATCCATAGACCACACTTTATTCACAAGGTTCGAGTTTCTCAGTTCTATATTTTAGTTCATAATATTTTTTTGTTTATTATTAAAAAGTCGCTTTCACACCATTATTTGCGGAAGAATTTTAAAAAAAGCATCTGGATGGGAATTGAACCTTGAGCTCCAGCGTATCAGACGGAGACTCATACGACTATGCTACCGAGGACATGAGTTTAAATCAACAAAAATGTTTAACATAGCCACACACATGTCCCGGTGATGTCACATTCGTTAAGTCACGTGACTTGGAAAATCACGTGACCAGCCGGGACAGTTCAACTATGTATAAAGGAATACTTTATACATAGTGCCCTATGAATAAACACTTCATTTATACATAGTGCGCTATGAATAGACACTTCAATATTAATTATTAATTTAATATTTAATATCAATATTCACCTCCAATTTTTCCTCATTAACATATGTTTCTTTCTCCATATTATTATTATTAGTATGCATTATCTTTTTTTTTACTATGTTAAGATATAAGTTGTGATTTTCACTATTCTTTTGGGTTCTGGTTATTAGGTTTTCTATACCATTCTGTGATGTGTATAGTAATATTGTATCATCAGCATATGAATCTCTGGTATGTTGTGAACACCAATATTTAAGGCATCATGTTGCTCCTTGGTTATATCATCTCTGACGTTTCTTATTATATTTTTGGCGTACAGGTTAAACAAATAGGGGGCCGTTACACAGCCCTGATGGACTACTTGCTTGATGTCAAACCAATCTGATGTCTCGCCATCTATTCTAACCGCTGCTTGTTGGTCTAGATAGAGCATTCTTATGAGTTGTATTATATATGGTGGAAAGTCTATATTCCTTATGATTTCCAAAAGTTTCTGATTTTGTACACAGTCAAATGCCTTTGAATAATCCACAAAACATGAGAACATGTTTACATTAAATTCTCTGCACTTCTCTATTATTAAAGGCATGTTGAGTATGTGATCTCTTGCTCCTCTTCCTTGTCTAAATCCAGCTTGAACCATTCTAATTTCTTCTTCCATTTTCTTCTGAAGTCTTCCCATTATGATTTTTAGTAGAATTTTATTTATATGACTGATTGGGACAACAGTTCTATAGTTGGTGCATAATTTCAGGTTGCCCTATTTTGGTATTAGAATGAAGATAGTTTTCTTCCAATCTTTTGGCCATATACCATATTTACATATCTGTTTACATAATGCATGATAGATTTGTATGCTTTCTTCTCCTCTCGCTTTAATTAGTTCAGCTGGTATCTCATCACATCCAGGTAATTTACCATTCTTCAGGTTCTTTATTGCCAGTACAATTTCATCTAATGAGGGCTCAGGTTCTGTCTCTGCTGTAATGATATACCATTATTTTGTGTTATGCTGATATGGGCCACATCTTATGACTGTCTAGCCAGCGCCTGAGTTCTTCTTCCTCACATGCTTATTATTTATTATTTATTAAGGATATTTTTTTTTTTTTCGCATATCCTATACAGTACATTGCTGTCAACACCAGCATCTTTCAGCTGTATGTTGATTTCTTGGCAAGATTACGCTCCGTAGTTTGCCATTGCTTTCTGAGCGGCCGGCTCACATACCCCATAAGTTACTGATGCAATTCGAACCACTGCTGATTCTCACCATCATCACGTTACCTACGAGAGTATACGAGATTACGGAGAAAAGTCATAACCTCTAAGCCATGAAGCCGGCATTGAGGATATTATTATTATTATTATTATTATTATTATTATTATTATTATTATTATTATTATGATCTGATGTGTGATTTATCTAGCCACTTTATTAACATTTTCTAAATTGCTTTTTAATTATGAAACCTGCATAGTTTGATTTTTTGTTGTTGTTTGTTTGTTCGCATATTCAGGACATTGCTGTCAACGTCAGCATCTTTCAGCTGTTTGTTGATTTCTTGGCAAGATTACGCTCAGTAGTTTGCCATTGCTTTCTCGGCGACCAGCTCACATATCCCATGTTACCAATGCGGCGAGAACCGCTACAGATTCTCATGCAGGTTACGTTACTCATGAGAGTGTACGGGATTACTGAGAAAGACATTAATCCCTAGCATAGTTTGATACCTCTTGAAAACAGAAAAAAAATCCAACAGTACCTTATTCAAGTCTGTAGGTCAATTCTAATCTGAAATATTTATGTTTGTGTATCAGTTATCATTTAATATGAACAAACAGGAAGATACTGTTTGAGCACTTTGATAAAGTGCGTCCTAAATCACTGTTTTTAAACACATACACTTATGTAACTTTTATATTTGTGAACAAAGACATTCATCATCATCAAGTGCCTTGCCGGCTGGCGTAGGCGTTCATGGCTCTCCAGAGATCACGGTCTTTGGTGCTCTGGATCAACTCTGCTGATGATATTCCTCCATGCCACCATCTCAGTCCGTCCAGCATAATTTCTTTTGGCCTGCCTCTACCTCTCTTCCCCTCGATCTTTCCAGTTGTCACGATGTTCTCCAATGCCTCTCTTCTCATCACATGACTAAAGAAAGCTGTCTGTCTCTTTCTTATTGTTGTATATAGTGTTCTAGTTTCATTAGCCTCTTTCAGGCAATCGTTGTTAGTTACTCTGGCAGTCCAAGGAATTTGCAACATTCGTCTTAAAAACCACATCTCTGTTGCTTCCAAGTTCTTCCTAATTTGTTCATTTACATTCCAAGATTCACTGCCATACAGCAAAACTGGTTCTATATAGCATTTTAGCACTCTCTTTCTTACATTCATTGATATCGACTTATTGCATAAGATACTCTTCATTTTCTGAAATGCAGCTTTTGCCTGCCCTATTCTGCTCTTAATCTCTGTTGTACATCTTCCATCTGATGTTATAAGTGCCCCTAGGTATTTAAAATTATCCACTTGGTTGAGAATTTCCTCTTCTATTTCTATGTCACATTTACGTGTCCCCATTTTCTTTGATATCACCATTGTTGCTGTCTTCTTGATATTCAAGGAGAGTCCTTTCTGTGCACTCTCTGTTACTACACTGTCCAACAATTGTTGTAGGTCTGTTGCATTATCCGCCACCAATACTGTGTCATCTGCATAGCGTATATTGTTTATATTATATCCTCCAATTAGTATTCCTGGCTTCTTTTTGATCTCTCTCATTATTACTTCACTATATAGGGAGAAGAGATTGGGTGACAAGACACACCCCTGTCATACTCATAGCTTTATCTGTTCATAACTACCCTCTTTATTTCCCATTTTAATTGCTGCTACTTGGATCCAGTATATATTCTTTATTATTCTTAAATCTTTCCCATTAATGTTGATATCTTCCAACATTTTAATCAGCTCATCATGTTTTACTTTATCAAATGCCTTAATATAATCTATGAAGCATAAAAATACGTCTCTCTGTTTATCTATTGACCTTTCTATTCGTGTTTGTAATATATATATATTGCATTGTTTGTACCCTTTCCTTCCATAAAACCATACAGTTCTTCACTAATTTCCATTTTTATTTTCTTTCTTGTTCTTCTCATAATTCTGAGTATAAGCTTAGTGATATGGTTTATGAGGTTATTTGTACGAAAATCTTTGCATTCAATTGCTCCTGGTCTCTTTGGTATTGCTATAAATACAGATTTCAGCATATCGCTCGGTAAATATCCACTGTTGTAAATATCATTCAGCATTTTGGTTAATATATCTACCCCAAATTCTCCCAATAATTCTAATTCTTCTACTGTGATTTCATCTGGCCCATCTGTTTTTCCTTTCTTCATATGTTTCATAGCGTCAGTGGCTTCTTCTTTTAGAATAGGTGGACCTTCTAAGTTACTTTCTTCTGTTAATTCTTCCCTTTCTCCACTATATAATTCTCTTATATACTCATTCCACCTCTTCATTATAGCACCTGCCTCCAATAAAATCTTTCCTGTTTTTGATTTCAAACACTCTGTATTTATTCTTATTTTTCTTCCTGTGAGCTCACTGATTTGTCTGTGCATACTTTTTTGATCTTTAATGGAATTTAATTCAATTTTTGTGCATTGCTTGTTTAACCAACTTTCTTTTGCCTTAACACATTTATCTCTTATTTCTTTATGTATCTTAGCATACTCTTGTTTGTCATTTTTATTCTGTTTCATTTTGTCCATCAGCATTAAGATTTCATCATTCATAAATTTTTTCTTAGCTTTTTGGCTTCTCTCCGGTAATATTTCTTTGCTAGTTTGATGAATGGAGTCCCTTAACATTTCCCATTGTTCATTTATGTTCTGTATTTTAGTTATTGCATTGTACCTATTTTTCACAGTCACTTTATCTACTTTCAGAACCTCTTATTAAGTCTCAAGTTTTCAACCATTTTTTCCCCTCTCGTTAATCTTACTTTTATTTGTCCACATAGTGGTACATGATCACTATTACCGTCAGCACCAGGCATTGTCTTTACATTAATTAATGCATTTCTAAATCTTTTATTAATAAGCATGTAGTCAATTTGGTTGCGTATTTTCATATCGGGGTTTTTCCATGTGTATAGTCGTCTTTTATGGTGTTTAAACCATGTGTTTCCAATTATCATGTACAAAGACATTAGCAACCATATATCATATTGTTCATGATAATGAGACCTAATTTAGTAAACAATAAATTTTGAAATATTTGGTCATTTAATGACATTAATATTCAAAATGGCTATCCATTAATTTAAATAGACTCAAATAATGTTATATTATGTTTTTAAAAGAATTAAAAAGAACAAAGTGCCTAGGAAACCATATGATTTTAATCTGGAGGTGAATGAGTGGAACATAAAGGTGATATTTTTGTTGTAATCTTAAATGTTCTGACCTGATTAAAAGGTTCAAAATGACCGCCAATTAATGTTTCAAGTCATTAATCATTAATCTCTGATATGTTAACTAATAATTTAGCATATCCTTTTGCCATGATGAAAAATCTGCTTCTACAAATAAATAAATATACACTCACACACCCATACAAATACACACACACTCATATATATATCAGCACTTTTAACTTTGAGTTAATGATGTTCGATTTAAATGTTGTCTCCATGTGATGATAAGTCCAGCTGATGCCGATGGCCGGATTGTGGGTATTTCCATGTGACTTTATGCCGCTCTTTTGTTTCAAAAAGGAGTTTGTAATACATAATCATTCTGGTACATTTATATATGAAACATGTACATCTGTTAGAAGTCACTTGTATATCATAAATGTTCATTTGTTAGATTATATTTATATATATAATAAATATTTATGTGTTAGTTTACACTTATATGTAATAAATGTTTATATGTTAGATTACACTTATCTTATATATAAAAGGCAATCTCCGTCTGTATGTCCTTTATGCGTTCGCGAACGGTCCATCCGATTGAGATGAAATTTTCTACACGTCTTCCTTTCATTCCAGTGCAGCCAACTGTGATATTTTTTTAGTGTGAAATCGGCTGCTTACTTAATATTATTTAATTTTTCATTTTACATTGTAATTTATATACAGCGAGGGGACTTAACTCTAGAAAAGTTATTTCAAGGGGCATAACTTTTAATAACATTGCTGTATAACTTATCGTCATATTGTTGCATCGTTTTCAAAGATTTATAAACTCTTTGTCTATAGTTATGTACCGGCATATGAGTTATAATAAATAATGATACAATCTTTAAGGCATTTTCAAAGTTTTCATAAAAATAATGCATAACATTGTAACTCATCTTTTTATGCTTACGAAGTTATCTACAGTCATGCAGGTGATTAGAAACGGTTTTCATTAGAAATAATGGATGGTGTGTGGAAGGACATTCTTTTAAGTTACTTTATTTTGTTGTATGAATTTAATGAGACACTACCCGCCAGGAGCTGGGCGAAGCCACGGCGGGTCAGATAGATAGACAGACCCACCTTTTCGCTGCAGTTATCTACAGGCATATGCGTTATAATCCTCCTCCTCCTCCTCTCCCCTCCTCCTCTCCCCTCCTCCTCCTACCCTCTTCATCTTCCCCTCCCCCCTCTCCATCTTCCTCCTCCCTCTTTCTCCTCCTCCCTCTTCCTCCTCCTTCCTCTTCCTCCTTCCTCCTCCTCCTCCTCCCTCTTCCTCCTCCTACCTCCTCCCTCCTCCTAATCACTCCTCTTCCTTCCTCCTCCTCTCTCCTCCTACTCCCTCCTCCTTCCTCCTCCTCCCTTCTCCTCCTCCCTCCTCATCCTCTCTCCTCCTCCCTCCTCCTCCCTCTACCTCCTCCTCCCTCCTCCTCCTCCCTCCACATCCCTCCTCCTCCCTATTCCTCCTCCTCCTCCTCCCTCCTCCTCTTCCTCCCTCCTCCATCTCCCTCTCCTCCTCCCCTCCTCCTCCTGCATTTTTCTCCTCCCTCATCCTCCCTCCTCCCTCCTCCTCCCTCTTCCTCCTCCTCCCTACTCCTACTCTCCTCCTCCCTCCCCCTCCTCCTCCTTCCTCCCTCCTCATCCCTCTTCCTCCTCCTCCCTCCTCCCCCTCCTTGCTCTCCTCCTCCTAATCACTCCTCCTCCCTCCTCCTCCCTTCTCCTCTCTTCTTCCTCATCCTCCCTCCTCCATTCTTCCCCCTTCTTCCTCCCTCCTCTTCCTCCCTCCTCCTCCTCCTCCCTTCTCCCCCTCCTCCTCCTCCCTTATCCCCCTCCTCCCTCCTCCTCCTCCTTCCTCCTCCTCCTCCTCCTCCCTCCTCCTCTTAATCCGTCCTATTCCTCCCTACTCCTACTCCTCCCTCCTCTTCCCTCCTCCTCCTCTCTCCGCCTATCTCTTCCTCCCTCCACCTCCCTCTTCCTCCTCCCTCTTCCTCCTCCCAGCTCCTACTCCTCCTTTTTCTTCTTCTGCTGCTGCTGCTGCCGCCGCTCCATTTACCCAAGTTAATTGTTGGGGAAGATGTAAAGACCTTTCAAGTGCTCTTTCTAATGCTTTTTGTAAGTTGGTCTTCGTTTATCTAGGTTGTTTTAACTGCAACCAATAAATGATTAGGCAGACAGACAGACAGAGAGGGAGGGAGAGACAGACAGACAGACAGACGGGAACGGGAACTTATATGACTACTTATATGAATTAAATGAGATGCTCCCCATCAGGGGCTGGGCGAAGCCGGGCAGGGTCAGGCAGACAGATAGACAGACAGATAGACAGTCGGGAACGGGAACTTATATGACTACTTATATGTATTAAATGAGATGTTCCACACCAGGAGCTGGGCGATGCCGGGCATGGTCAGACAGACAGACAGACAGATAGTCGGTAAAGGGAACGAGAACTTATATGACTACTTATATGAATTAAATGAGATGCTCCCCACCAGGGACTGGGCGAAGCCGGGCCGGGTCAGCTAGTATGTTATAAATGTGTATGTGTTAGATTAACTTAGTTAGTTAGTTAGTTAGTCTTTCCTCTTGAGCCTAAGTCGGCGCATAGGGCAGAAGTCATGGCTCTCCATGTCTGGCGGTTCGATGCTACCTGTTGTAGATCCTGGATGTTCACTTGGCCGTTGAGTGAGCCTTCTCTGAAGATGGTTCTACGCAGGGTCTCTCTTGGTCTTCCCCGTTTTCTTTTCCCTACCGGTGAACATATGAGGGCTTGGTAGGGGAGTTTTGTCTTGTCCATTCTGAGTACATGGCCGATGTTAGATTCACTTACATATTAAAAATGTTTGCTTGTTAGATTATTCTTGCAACAACTCTTGAAGTGCTTTAGTACATGTACAATAATTATCAATTTCATAGATTATACATAAATATTTTATTGTACTGTCTGCTGCGCTAATGTTTAATCCAATGTTCATCATTTGTGTGTTTCAGAAATATTTTACTGTTGTCAGAGGTCTCCCTATTTTGTTTGAGTGCAGTCACAAATAGAGAAGATGGCATCTGATCACATTAAATTGGAGTTTGTGAAACAAGAACTTCCAGATGATTACACAACTCATGTCAGATTCAATAACATGGTAGGCATGGACAGTTGCTGCAGCCTTGAAGACATGGCAGGACACACAGACACAGGATCAAGTGTGACTGAAAATAACAAAACTCTTGCTCACCATGAACAAATATCACTTGATGATAGTGGGACTGAGAATAATTCAATAACTTCAGTAAAATACGAGGAATGTGATCAAATATTAGAGTGTGTGTCATCTACCAATGAAATTAACACTAAAATAAGGTGTGTGGCTTATGAGGCTAGTGAATTACACACAGTAGAACCACCAGTGACATGTACACAGATTTCTGAGAAGTCTGTTGATTATCATGATAGTTTTACCAGTTGTACTCATCAAGGAATAAAACAAGAAGACACAACTTACATGTCTGAAGTTTGTGATCCAAATGCTGGTGAAGATAAATATTTAAACAGAAAGACAGGAAATACAGTAAAGAAACCTTACACACGTGATGATTGTGGTGCATCTTTTAAACAAGCTTACAATCTGAAGGGCTACAAGATGATACATACAGGGGTGAATCCTTTCAAATGTAATGACTGTGGTGCATCGTTTTCTTGTGCTGGCAATTTGAACGCCCACAAGAGAACCCATACAGGAGAGAAACCTTACACATGTGATTATTGTAATACATCCTTTACTCAGGCTAGTACTTTGAGGTGCCACATGAGAACACATACAGGAGAGAAGCCTTACAAATGTGATGATTGTGGTGCATCTTTTTCTTATGCTGGCAATTTGAACGCCCACAAGAGAACCCATACAGGAGAGAAGCCTTACACGTGTGATGATTGTGGTGCATCTTTTTCTTGTGCTGGCAATTTGAAAAGCCACAAGAGAACCCATACAGGAGACAAACCTTACACATGTGATTATTGTAATGCATCCTTTACTGAGGCTGGTACTTTGAGGCGTCACATGAGAACACATACAGGAGAGAAGCCTTACAAATGTGATGATTGTGGTGCATCTTTTACGCTTGCTGGCAATTTGAACGTCCACAAGAGGATACATACAGGGGTTAAACCTTACAAATGTGATGATTGTGGTGCATCTTTTACTGAACAAGGCAGTCTGAACCGCCACAAAAGAACACATACAGGAGAGAAACCATACAAATGTAATTTTTGTGGTGCATCTTTTATTGAAGCGGGCAAACTGAATCGCCACAAGAGAACACATACAGGAGAGAAACCTTACAAATGTGATGATTGTAGTGCATCTTTTACTAAATCATGCAGTCTGCAGCACCACAAGAGAACACATACAGGATAGAAACCTTACAAATGTAATGAGTGTGGTGCATATTTTATTGAATCGTGCAGTCTGAAACAATACAAGATAACAGATACAGAAGAGAAACCCTACAAATGTGATGATTCTGGTGCACCTTTTGCTTAAAACAGTCATTTAAATTAACACATTAAGATGCATACAGGATAGAAACCTTACAGATGTCATGATTGTGGTGCATCTTTTAGTCAAGGTAAAAAGTTAAGATCTACAAGATGATACATTCAGGGGTGAATCCTGTCTAATATAATGATTGTGGTGCATTCTTTTCTAATGCTTCCAGTTTAAAATGCCATAAGAGAACACATACAGGAGAGAAACTTTACAAATGTGTTTATTGTAATGCACCCTTTACTCGGACTGGCAGTGTGAAGCTCCATGTGAGAAAACATACAGGAGAGAAATCTTACAAATATGATCATTGCGGTGCATCTTTAACTGAAGGGTGCAGCCTGAAGCTTCACGAGATAACACATAAGGAGAGAAACCTTACAAATATGATGTTTGTGGTACCTCATGTCTTGATTCATAGGCATTTTTTTAAACGTTATCTGCATGAGCTCACCATTGCTGTTTCTGTCATTTCACTTTAGTCCTTTACTGTACAGGTGCAAATTAACCAAAGTGTATAGTTTATTAGTAATGGTTTGAGTCATGTCCATGTTTATGATCGGTAAAGTTAGCTGTGTGTCCCTTATAGGACATCCCGATAAGCACCAGCAGTTATTGGTTGCTTGTGATTGTCTTTGCAATGTTACGTTCAGTAGCTTGCCATTGCTTTGTGAATGTCTGATGCCCATACCATTGTGAATGTCTGATGTCCATACTGTTGTGAATGTCTGATGCTCATACCGTTGTGAATGACTGATGCCCATACCATTGTGAATGTCTGATGCTCATACCGTTGTGAATGTCTGATGCCCATACCATTGTGAAAAGCAACACAAAGTGACCTGCTCCCAAATCATGCTCCCAAATCACTAACTTTGAATTCAGTAACTGGGCTTGTGATGTCTTCACTACCCCCACACCACAGATGTTGATGATGCTTGCATTAGTCGTGATGAAACATTAGAATTACAATGTCTAAACTTGGAGCTTTCATTTCTTTGACTTCCACAAATGTCCTAGTTCTATAAAAGCTCCTCTGCCATTTTGTATTCTTATTTGAATACCTTTATCTTTTTCCCCATCTGCGTCTGCGTTGCTAAACAGTTTTATGATTCCATCTCTTGAAGTGAGGATTCACCAAGGGAGATCAGATTATCATTTCCTTGATTTATTCTCATTAACTTTACGTGTTCCCTATAAATTTGTAGACCAAGTTGCTGTGGTCTCCCATCAAGTGTGGTTAGTTTATCTTGCATCTGATTGTGTGTGTGGGACAGGAGGACTGTATTCAGCAAAGTTCATTTCATTTGCTTTCTGTATCAGATGTCACTGAATTCCATTTCAGGCAGTAGTTATTGTTGTCTTCATAAACCAGTCTGTAGTCAGGAAGAATAATATAGATGACAAAAGGCATCCCTGTCTCACTCCTATTGTTATGTTAAATGTATTTATGAATTTGTCTCATGAAAACTGCATTTCATGCTTCTCAATTGTTGTCCTATTAATTAATGTTTTTATGTGGGATTAAATGTTTTTTATTTGCTTAAGTCAAATTTCTGAAATGTCTCAAGAAAACACACACAGGGTAATGTGATACATCTCTTATTCAAGTCTGCACTTTGAAGTGTCATAAAAGAAAACATATAAAGCATGTTAAGATCTTCGCTATGTGAATGGGTAACAAACTGATGAGTTATTGAGTTTAGTCTCTGTGAGTATTTACAACTCTTCTTCCCATGGATTAGCTTGATGGTATATGAGAAAGAAAGCATAAGTCCCATGATTGATTGAGCTGGGAAAACCATAGATAGAATATAATCATGTTTGACATAGGATTATTCTGCAACTGGGCACTCAATGGAGCCAAAGAAGGGAAGTAATAGTCAAGTCAGTCAATGACCCTTGTACACACCTTGTATAGGGAAGTAATAGTCAAGTCAGTCAATGACCCTTGTACACACCTTGTATAGGGAAGTAATAGTCAAGTCAGTCAATGACCCTTGTACACACCTTGTACACACCTTGTACACACCTTGAGGCATATGTTGCTAGACACATATTTGTATAGACAATTGGCACTCCAAGGTCATGTGGTCAATGTCACACCAACTGCCTTTACTTCCCAAGTCATTTTCTGGCACCCATTTTAGACTGGATCAATCTGGAAGCCCAGGTCAATGTTCACATCCACATAGAATTTGAACCCATGATTACCGGGTCGGTAGGCAAGTTTTTTCTTCTTTTGTTCGCTTGAAATATGTCTATAATTGCAATGTTGTCTCTTGTATGAATTTAACTGTCTTTTTTAGTTCCCCCTGTCGTCCATAGAGTTTATCTTCCAATGTCTTTTTTCTAGGCCAGAAAGTTTGCCTAGATATGTTGTAATTTGGGCAGTCTTGGAGTATGTGCTCTGCTGTCTGTGACACCAATTAACACGTGCACATGGCTGAGTCACCATATTTAATTTTGTATACATGTGGTTGCATAATCTATTGTGTCCTGTTCTGAGGCGCAGAATAATGACTTGTTCTGGTCTGTCCATAATGTGGTAGTCATCTTGAGCAGGTTTGGGTGGCTTTCTGACTGATTTGATCATTATTTTCTTTTGGTGGTATGTAACAGGCACATCAGGCTGTTCTTCTTTGGCTCCTTCCTTAGCCAATTGATCAGCTCTGTCGTTTCCGGGTACTCCACAGTGGGATGGTATCCACTGTATGGTGACCTTATGCTGACTGCTAAGGTCAGAAAGTAGTGTCATTAGCACTGGCAGTTTCCCAGACAGGAGCGCCCCGAGTACTGATTTTGCATCTGTCAATAGCACCACAGGTTGTGTACCATGGCTGGTTTTTAGTAATTTCTCTGTTGCTATCTTGATTGCCTCAATTTCAGCAACATAGTTATGGCAGTACTTTCCTGGTACTCTGACCGTGTCTCTAGTTTTATTTTGGTATTCTATGTACACTCCCGCTCCTCCATTTTGAACAGCATGTTGTGCTGACCAATCTGTGTAGACTCTGTTCCAGAGGTCCTGTGGGTATTCTTCATCAAGGAAGCTGAGAGTGGCTGTTCTGTGCTGCACACTGTTCTGTTCTTCCTTGTCAAATACTCCTCTCACTTTTGTCTGGATTTGTAGTGATAGTCTATGTTCAACTTTCCATGGAGTTCACTATGGTATAGTTTTCAGGGGGGTACCAACTGTGGTCAGATCGGTGGTTTCTCTGCAGAGTCATTTGGCCTGGTGGATAAAACTACTTCTTTTCAACCGCCCCATATCTAGGTTTTCAAATCTGTTCTTCATAGGGTGGCCTGGCCAGCTGAGGAACTTTTCTGCTTGTATTAGCGTTTTCGTATCTCTGCAATCTCTCAGTGCTTGTGTCCTCCCCATCTTCTCCATTTCCACTATAGGGATTGATCTCATACCTCCTGTGGTGACTCTAAGTGCTTGATTTTGCACATTGTCCAGCTCTTGTAGTGTGGTTTTTGATGCTGAACACCACGCAGTTGACCCGTATTCCAGGTGTGGTCATATGTTCTGTTGATAAACTTTGCTAAGTATTTTCCCACTGGCTCCCCATGTGGTTCCACTTAGCTTTCTCAGGATGGCTATTTTCCTTCTGGCTTTTGCTACTGCTTTGTTGATGTGCTTTCTCCATGTCAGCCTGCCATCAAATGTTACTCCAAGGTATGTTGGTCCTTTCTCTTCTTTAAGGGGTATTCCATTTATCTGGATGATCCCTGCCTTTTGTTTTGGAGAGAGGGTAAATAGGGTGGTGCTGCACTTGTCAGTGTTTATGCTGACACACCATCTATTTGCCTATGCAAGAAATGCATCTACAGCTCTTTGGAGTGATCTGGTGGCCACTGATGCATGTTCATTTGTGCTCCATAGAACCAGGTCATCAGCATACATTGCCGCTTTAATTCCATGCGGTAGATTAGCAACAAGATCATTGATGAAGATTAGAAAATGTATGGGGGAAAAGACTCCGCCCTGGGGAACACTGTGACGCAGTAGTACTTTCTTGCTTTTGAGTCTGTCTATCTGTTCTAGGGCTCTTCTGTTGTGCAGGTATGCTTTAGCCCATTTGTACATTCTTCCATTGACTTTATAGTTTCTCAGTTTCTTCATCAGACCTTCTTTCCAGACTTTGTCAAAGGCTTTCTTCAGATCTATCCATGCAGCAAGCACCAGCTTCTTCTCTTGGAATGCATCCTCAATTTCTTGAGAGAGGTAGGTTGTCTGATCTTCTGTAGAGTTGCACTGCCTAAAGCCAGCTTGTTGTGGCACAAGGATGTACCACTGCAGTCTGTGATTGATGATGCGCTCCATTGTTTTGCAGAGACAGCTGGTGAGGCTAATTGGTCTGTAGCTGAAGGCAATGGAACTATCTTTCACTGATTTTAGGAGGGGCATCATAATTGCTTCTCTCCAAGCTTGTGGAACACTGCCTAAGGTCCAACTGTTATTGAAGATCTCCAACAGCTTTGCTTTGGCCTCTGTTCCTAGGCTCCTGATCATTTCATTGGAGATACCATCAGCTCCTAGTGACTTTCTCTTTTTCAGTTTTGATATGGCTAGCTCCAGCTCGCTGATTGTGATAGGTACCTCCAGATCCTCATGTACTGTTTCATTCTGTCCTGTATGTTGTAATTTCTCTCGAATCTCTTGTTGTTTCTCTGGGCTAATGTCGATATTGTTATCTTGTGCGAATGAGCCCGCAAATCTGTCAGCTGCTTGTTTTCCTGTTGAGATGTTTCTGCCTTTATGTAGTGCAATTTTTGAGTTTCTCCCTGTGCCCTCATCGTTAAGTTGTTTTATTAGCTTCCACAATTTCCTTGTGTCTCTTTCAAAGTTCAGAGACTGTTTTCTCCTGCCAGCTTTCCCATCTAGTCTGCAGCTTGGCCCTTTGAAATTTGACTTTTGCATTGCTGGTATTTATTGTGGTGCTCTTGGCTGGGTTTGGCCTCTGCTTACTTTCTACACACTTCCACATCATTATGCAACTGTCCCAGTTCACTACTCCAGTAGGGTTTATAATGTTTAGGGGCTCCTCTTGGTACTGTTTCTCATGCTGCCTGTAGTATCATTTCCCAAACTCTTCAACTACTTTATTTATGTCTTTCTCAGTGTTCAGGTTTCTAACCAGTATGCTGGTGCAATGTTTGCACATTGCCCAGTCTGCTTTCTTGTAGTTCCACCTCAAGAGGGTGCTGCTTTCAATAACAAGCTCATTTTCTACAGTTAGAAAGACTGGCCGATGGTCACTGCCACCACGTTGTTTCCCAACAATTCGTGTAATGTTCCACTCCAGGTCTGGTGAATGAAATGCCAGGTCAGGTGTAGTTTTAGAGTGCCATGATCTCGAGTAGAAAGTATGTGGGTTGAATGGCTTGTTAATCAAGATGAATCTATTCTCATCCTGCCAGTCTTCCAGCCTCTCTCCTCTCTGGTCCATGTGATCATAGCCTCAGCTGTGCGAGTGGCTGTTGAAATCGCCACACACAATCATTTTTTTCTTTTAATAGTAATGTGTTCAGTGCCTGTGGGTGGTCACTTGGACAGTAGTAGTTGGTCAGATGTAGGTCTGTATTGCTTGTCTTAAGATTAAGTGTCTAATACTCAGCCCCTTCCATGTAGACTTTGATTTGGGAAGCAGTGATGTTATTTTTTACAAGGGTCAGTATCCCACCCTTTCGCCAGTCCTTTCGGTCAGATTGGTAACACTGGGAGCCTCTGATTTTGAAGGCTATATTTTCGTTGAGGTGAGTTTCTTGCAAGTAACATATGCTTACTTTTTTTTGGTCCAAGATGTTTTCTAGTTCTGTTTTTTTTTTTTTTTTTTGCTGACTCACTCTGCATTGTGTGATTCCAACAAGGAGAGACTATGAGGGGAAGAATCTTGTGTTTTACTGGAGCAATCAGCATCTATGCCACATGACATTTGCTGAACCAGATGAAGCATCTGTCAGTTAGCCCAGAATTCTGTGATGCCAATTTTTAGAAATCAAGAATAAAGTATGGAAGCTCTGTGACTGTTACATTACATACGTCAATTACGAGGCTGGTTAAATGGCAACTGAAATTGTTCGGCCATAAAATTGGGCTACGAATTGACAGTATACCACAACTAGCAATGATGTACAGACCAAATGGAACCAGAAGAGGAAAAAAACTATGTAAATGGTGGACAGAGGGAATAACGGAGACCACGGGAATCATTATATATGAAGCCCATAAACGGGCACTCTTATGCAGTGTATGCTTCACCCCGACGCCGCAAGGTACAAGAGGAACAAGATGAGAATGAAACATGTAAATACAGCTCTCCTGCTTTCTTCATCAGTCTCTACCAGACATGCATAAATATAAATCTGAAACATGTCAGACATATTCAGGCTAACATTCATGTTGATATTCAGGAATGTAACAAGACAAAAATATATTGTGTTGATATAACATCTCAAATCTTATTGTAAATATCAGAGTAATTCTGATGGGTTGTTTGCCTTTACATTACCTCAGTTCCTACATAATGACATATTGATGATTGATTGATTGATTGATTTAGGAACCGACATCACAGCATTCGGGACATTCCCATAAGCGCTCCGTCCCCATCCCCAGCAGCCAGCGAAGAGTTCCAACACTAATAGTTCCAGTAGCAATCTGATTATATGTCCGTTTCGCCTTTCCTCTGAGCGTCGAGCGTCAGCCAGATCCCCTCGTCACACCTCGCTGTCTCATTCTTACCAGACTATGGTGATCCATATGCTCCTCCGAGGTGTACACGTGCTCCCACAAGGCCGCAACCACGTCTGCCTTGTCATGCATCAATACTCCACCAAGTGTTGCCGAGCCAGCCAATCTGTCCGCCTGTTCATTCCCCAGCACACCGGCATGCCCAGGAGAAAAGATCCAGGTGATGCTTGCTACCCGTGACCTCCGAAGCGAAGCAAGCCACTCTGCACGAAGCTTGCCTGTTCTCACCCTTCTCAGCATGCTTTCTGAGTCAGTTACAATCACAATGTGTGTATGTATCGTGTTTTCTATCCAGCGGAAAGCTGCACTGACCGCCTCCACCTCCATTCTTAAGCTAGATGTAGTGTCATCATACGCCAGGCTCTCCTGCACCAAACGCCGACCATTAGTTTTTGCCAAGAACCCCCAGGCACTTCTCCTACCTCTCAACACTGACCCATCCGTGTAGATAATCACATCACCCGGGCGAGAATTTTCCTGAATTAGTTGCTGAATTTCCACTTCCGTGGCCCCTGCTGGCCACTCCCTGCACTCCCGGCTCAATGTTATTACAACTCTGCACAAGTCTGACTGCACGGCTGGCACTCTGACCCACTCTTTTTACCAGACCATAATGAATAAATCTGCTAATAACCGTGCAGACGAAACATGTTAAAAGCTATGCTAAGTACGACTGTATGGTTCCCTATGTATCATTCACAATATTAAAAAAAATTATTATTCAACGGGCATGCCCACCTGTCTACTTGATTGATGATACTTCTGGTAAAATTCAATATAGAAGTTCATTTATATTGTTAAGAATGCATGTCTTATATTTTGAACAAGATGTTTAATTATTAATATTATTAAAGATGTGTATTGTCTTGAATTCACTTTAATTTATATTGTCTTCCTTGTGTAAATAAACATTAATTAAATAAATGATTGATATAAATATTAATGTGTAATGTTTATTTCTTCTTCTTCTTTCGTTCGCTTGAAATATGTCTATATCTGCAATGTTGTCACGTGTATGAATTTAACTGTCTTTTTCAGTTCAATTTGGGGTATTGTTTGTAGATATTTTCCTCAGCCAGCATGATACACGAAACTCCAAACATGTAGGTATGTTGTAGATGTCTTGTGGTTTATATTTTTGCCACATTTATAAATAGATTGTATGTAATGTACCATAGTTTCATAATTCTTCAACCTATCAAATCAATAATGTACCATAGTTTCACAATTCTTCAACCTATCAAATCTATGGAAGATATGTTTTAAAATAGCATGCTGAAAATTGCTTGGACAAATCAAATCAAATCAAATCAACTTTATTAGGGTCACAAATTGGGCGCGCAGGCCCGTCTTACATTCGGCCCTTCCAATCACTCGTCTTTCGTTCATCAAGAGCATTATACATTTACATAGGAAGAAAAATAAACATTGTGAAATGAATGTTGTAAACATAAACAAGGCTAAACATGGAGAAAAATGTGTACATAAAAAGTATGTGACGTAAAAGTAGTGATGCCAGCGCGTCCCACACACACACACACACACACACACACCACACACTCTCTCTCTCACTCTCACTCATTCACTCACACACACACACCACACACCACACACACACTCTCTCTCTCTCTCATTCACTCTCACTCTCACTCATTCACTGACACACACACACTCTCACTCATTCACTCTCCCGCTCACTCATTCACTCTCCCGTTCACTCATACACTCTCCCGCTCACTCATTCACTCTCCCGCTCACTCATTCACTCTCCCGCTCACTCATTCACTCTCACGCTCACTCATTCTGTCTCTCCCGCTCACTCATTCACTCTCCCGCTCACTCATTCACTCTCCCGCTCACTCATTCACTCTCCCGTTCAATCATTCACGCTCCCGCTCACTCATTCACTCTCACTCATTCACTCTCACACTCACTCATTCACTGTCCCGCTCACTCATTCACTCGGCCGCTCACTCATTCACTCTCACGCTCACTCATTCACTCCCACGCTCAATCATTCACTCCCCCGCTCACTGATTCACTCTCACGCTCACTCATTCACTCTCACGCTCACTCATTCCTTCTCACGCTCACTCATTCACTCTCACTCATTCACTCTCACGCTCACTCAATCACTCTCACGCTCACTCATTCACTCTCACGCTCACTCATTCACTCTCACGCTCACTCATTCACTCTCCCGCTCAATCATTCACTCTCCTGCTCACTCATTCACTCTCACTAATTCACTCTCCCGCTCACTCATTCACTCTTCCGCTCACTAATTCACTCTCACGCTCACTCATTCACTCTCCCGCTCACTGATTCACTCTCCCTCATTCACTCACACTCATTCACTCCCACACACAGACTCTCACTCATTCGCTCTCACGCTCACTCATTCACTCTCCCGCTCACTCATTCACCCTCACGCTCACTCATTCACTCTCCCGCTCACTCATTCACTCTCACTCATTCACTCTCCCGCTCACTCATTCACTCCCACGCTCAATCATTCACTCTCCCGCTCACTCATTCACTCTCACGCTCACTCATTCACTTTCACGCTCACTCATTCACTTTCACGCTCACTCATTCACTCTCACGCTCACTCATTCACTCTCACGCTCACTCATTCTGTCTCTCATTTACACCCACTCACTCTCTCACTCAAACTACAGTAATGAACATAAGTTTAGATTATACATGATAAAATAAAATGGTATTTAACTGATAATATGACAGATGAGAATACACAAACATATGGATTCGCGTGTTACATAACATGCGTGTTACATGACATGCATCTGCTGAGCTCTCTCTCTCTCTCTCTCTCTCACTCTCTCTGTATTCTTTCATATACACACACTCACACGCATGCGTACGCTCACACACACACACACACTCTCTCTCTTTCTCTCTCATTCACTCTCACTCTCACTAATTCACTCTCCCGCTCACTCATTCACTCTCACGCTCACTCATTCGCTCTCACGCTCACTCATTCACTCTCCCGCTCACTCATTCACTCTCCCGCTCACTCATTCACTCTCACGCTCACTCATTCACTCTCACGCTCACTCATTCACTCTCCCGCTCACTCTTTCATTCTCCCGCTCACTCATTTACTCTCCCGCTCACTCATTCACTCTCCCGCTCACTCATTCACTCTCACGCTCACTCATTCTGTCTCTCCCGCTCACTCATTCACTCTCCCGCTCACTCATTCACTCTCCCGCTCACTCATTCACTCTCCCGTTCAATCATTCACTCTCACTCATTCACTCTCACGCTCACTCATTCACTCTCACGCTAACTCATTCACTGTCCCGTTCAATCATTCACTCTGCCGCTCACTCATTCACTCTCACACATTTACTCTCACGCTCACTCATTCACTCTCACGCTCACTCATTCACTCTCCCGCTCACTGATTCACTCTCACGCTCACTCATTCACTCTCACGCTCACTCATTCACTCTCACGCTCACTCATTCCTTCTCACGCTCACTCATTCACTCTCACTCATTCACTCTCACACTCACTCATTCACTCTCACGCTCACTCATTCACTCTCACGCTCACTCATTCACTCTCACGCTCACTCATTCACTCTCCCGCTCACTCTCACGCTCACTCATTCACTCTCCCGCTCACTCATTCACTCTCCCGCTCACTCATTCACTCTCCTGCTCACTCATTCACTCTCACGCTCACTCATTCACTCTCACGCTCACTCATTCACTCTCACGCTCACTCATTCACTCACACACACAGACACTCTCACTCATTCACTCTCCCGCTCACTCATTCGCTCTCACGCTCACTCATTCACTCTCCCGCTCACTCATTCACCCTCACGCTCACTCGTTCACTCTCACTCATTCACTCCCCCGCTCACTCATTCACTCTCACTCATTCACTCTCCCGCTCACTCATTCACTCTCACGCTCAATCATTCACTCTCCCGCTCACTCATTCACTCTCACTCATTTACTCTCACGCTCACTCATTCACTCTCACGCTCACTCATTCACTCTCACGTTCACTCATTCACACACACACACACACACTAACACATCAACTCTCCCACTGTCTCACTCTCTAACACATCCTACACACACACACTCACTCTATCAATCGCACTCTCTCACACATACACGTACACATGAACGCATGCACGCACGCACACACTCCCTCACTCACTCTCACACATACACGTACGAATGCATGCACTGACACATTCCCCCACCATTTCTCGCTCAATCACTCTCTCCACACACACGCATGCACACGCGCATTCACTCTCTCCCTCTCTCTGACACCCACTCTCTCTCTCTCGCTCCCACACGCACACACATATATAGTGAACAATTATAATGAACAATTATAATGAACAATTATACCAGTAAATGAATTATGGTGGCATATAGTCGGTATGGATTAAGTATTGAAAGAGTTTCTGGTTAAATGTGTAGGGACTCATTGGAGTTTTCAGATCTGGAGGCAGATGATTCCATAAGTGAGCACCAGAATAGGCAAAACATGTTTTGTATAGGTCCAATCTAGGCTTTGAGACATGTAACAAATTTAGGCGCTTGCTGTTCATTGCATTAGATTGAATCAGCGGCAGAAGATACTCTGGGGTATTTTGAGATATAATTTTATTCACTAATTTGGCTTTGTTGAAAAGGAAGCGCTTTTGTAGTGGTAGAAGTCTTAGATGACTGTACAAATTATTACTTTCAACGTGCTTTATGCCAGAAACCAGACGAATAGCGCGGTTTTGTAGAGAACATAGTCGTTTTAAATTAGATTTAGGGCAACCATCCCAAACTGTGGAACAGTAATCGAGATGTGATTGGATATAGCATGTATAGAATATTTTTCGTGTGCTTTCGTCCAGGAAGTGCTGAATTTTAGCAAGTTGGTAAACTTTTTGTGCTATTTTCTTGGTAAGAGCGTGAACATGAGAGCTCCAGTTCAAATGGCTGTCTATTAAAAGCCCTAGTGTTTTATGTTCAGTCACATTAACTATAGGTAACGTGCCCATGCGGAGTTCGAGCGGTGATCCAGTTATGGCTAGTGTCTGTAGTTTTTGTCTGGTCGTTATTAGCATGGATTTGGATTTGCCGATGTTAATTTGCATGCGGTTTTCATTGCTCCATCTAGTAAGATTATCAAGTTCCTTTTGTAAAGAATTCTCTAATTCACTACGGTTTTCTTGACTAGTATATATAGTACAGTCGTCAGCAAATAGATCACAAGTTGTATTGATATATAAAGGAAGATCATTAATATAAACTGAAAAAAGCAGCGGACCTAGTATTGAGCCCTGAGGCACACCAATATTAAGCTGTGTGGGTCTTGATAGACAGTTGTTGAAGGACACGACTTGTTGCCTGTCGGATAGAAATGACGTAATTATGTTCACCATGTTGGTGCTTGTCTTCATTTGCTTTAGTTTTCTAATTAAAATATCGTGATCTACCATATCAAAAGCTTTTTTAAAGTCTACAAACACCGCTCCACAAATTCTACCGTCGTTGATGTTTAAGTGCCAGTTATCGGTCATTTTTGTTAGAGCACTATGGCAAGAATATTTAGGTCGAAACCCAGATTGACTGTTAATTATTAGATCGTTGTTAATTAAATGGTGTAACGTTATTTTATGAATGTGTTTTTCTAGTGGTTTTGATAGCGACGATAATAAGGAAATAGGTCTATAATTACCCAAAACGCTATTATCGATTGAGCCATTTTTAATTAGCGGAAACACTTTAGCAATTTTAAAAGCAGATGGAAAGTAGTTTTTGGCCAGGCACTGGTTATATATGAACGTTAAGGACTCACTAATGACTGGTGCAGCACAGCGAAGAATTCTATTACTGATACCATCTAGGCCGTGTGAGTTTGTTGATTTGAGGTTCAAGAGATATTTATAAACGTCTGCAACAGACATTAAAGGAATCTCATCGGGAATATTTCTGGTGCACTTCTCCTCACAGAATGATGCCAGTGAACTTAAATTACACGATGAGTCTGGTATTGAAGACTTTAGATTCTCTATTTCTGATTGAAAGAACCAACTGAATTCATCGCATGTTATAGAATTTGGTATTGCTGATTCTGTAGGGCGTTTCTTATTGGTTAGCAAGTTAATAGCCTTCCATATATTTGTACTGTTTGAATTATCTACAATCAAATTTTTAAAATGATCTTTTTTTATCCTACGAATGTCATATTTAACTTTATTCCTTAGTCTGCGGTAATTGATGAAGTCTTTATTTTTGTGTGCTGTATCTCGCTCTCTCATGATTTCCAGCACTTCTCTAGTGACCCATGGGGATTTATGTTGATTTTTGACTCGAACTTCTTTGATTGGCACGTGTTTATCGAACACATTGTAGACTGTCTTCGTCCAGAAAGCTAATGCATCGTCCGGGTCAGGAAGTTGGTAAACGTGATCAAGGGCTGCTTTTCTTAAGTCTTGCAAAAATAAATCTTGGTTGAATGCTTTAAAATTCCTAAATTTGATACTTACATGTTTATGTTTAAGAGGTTTGAACCCAATTCTTGACCATGTACAACATGCCGGGTAGTGGTCACTAACTGTACAAACAGGAACAGAACATTCAACAATATTATCTGGACAAGTAACATATATATGATCAATTATAGTTGAGGATGTGTCAGTAACCCTTGTGGGACGGTTTATTAGTTGTTTGAAATTGTAAGAAAGAATGATATCATCCCATGTCTGGTTGGATTTAGGAATATCTATGTTAAAGTCACCTAATATCATGACTTCTCTACCTTCTGTAAACACTATATCCATCATTGTAGTGAAACAGTCATACCAATTGTACCCAGCACACGGATTCCTATATAGGTATCCAATGAGAAACGGCTGTTGGCTGGCTGGCTTCACCTCTAACCAAACACATTCTATCTCTACTGACTCGAGATCACTTCTACGGTAACAGTTGAGAGAATTGGAAATGTATACAGCAATACCTGTCTCTAATTTTTGATTTGCGTCTCTTCGAATTACTTTAAACCCCTTAAGAGTGATTTCAGAGTCGGATATTTTGTCGTTGAGACGACTTTCTGTGATTCCAAACACATGGAATTGTTTGCACAGTATTACCGAAAGCTCAGGTAATTTATTGAGCAAATGATAGATGTTGAGATGGCCTATACTTAGGCCATCTTTGTGAAGCCACTGATCGTGATTTGCGAACATTGCACGATGAAAGGATGATGTCGCTTGCGGTAGAAATTTTCAGAGTTTTTGAAACTTTATTTAGTAGTAGTTAAGACTATTAGATGGGGTAGGAAAATGTCTGTGCTGGAGTGACATCGTGAAAGCTTGATGCAGGGCTGCAGGATTGTATTGCATTAGCTGTTGAAGTTGGCGGTTCCACTGATAGGAGTGTAGATTACCATCCAACGAGGGACCACTGCTGTGAGAGTTACTGGAAGTGCCTACATTAGAAGCATACATCGGGGGCACAGCAACATTGTTTAACGGTGTCCCTTTTGACACAATAGGGGGAGGATGCTTTATGGGCAAGGGAGGAAACAAACCATCATAGTTAGCAACATTGGGATTGGAGCATGGGTTGCTATCCACGGCATTGTATTCCTGGGGTATAGGCAATGGTGGTGCAGGAAGAGAAGGAGCATTTTCTGAACACTTAGATGTCGCTGTCGCCGGGGGTGAAGTTCGGGTTACTCCTGTAACTGGTGCTGGTTGTTGTGCACGTTCGGGATATTTTATGTTCTTCGCTAGTATACTACTTCCTAGCTTGGAACAATGTATTTGATCCCTGTATAGTTTTTTCTTAGGAGCCCCGGACGACGAAGTAAAGTACGGGGTGTTATTAATGAAACTAATGGCATTGTCTTTACAAAATTTAAACAAAGTTAGATTGGCAGCATCGGCAGTCCGACGCTGGAGTCCATAACATGGTGGAATGATGGATGAAATGAACATAGATGAGTTAGGAAATTTATTTCGTAACAGTACCTCCAGCGTAGATAGTTGTGAGGTGCTTATAATGTTATTATCCATTATGTCATTGACACCAATATGGACTGTCGCTTTTTTAATTCTCTCATTCACTTGGAATTTTCGCAGTGTAGCGGTAAGCCTATCAATGTCAGCGCCTGGTAGAGGAAAGATTGAAGTTGACTCGCTGTCAGAAGATGACATGCGATCACTATAGATTCCCTTCAGCAGGGAGTCTCCAATGATAACATGAGTTGCACTGTCATCAATTGTAAGGTCACGCTGCTGGCGTGTCCGCTTGGGCTGTTGTTGCCACTGACCACTGCGGTCTTTCTTGTGTTCTTGATTATTATAGCTTGCTTGCGTTGGTTGTTGATGCCCAGTAGTGGTAACAATTGAACTTTGTGATTCCTGGTCTGCTGCTGGAGAGTCTACACTTAAGGCCTGGAACCTGTTGCTGATATGCACATCAATGGGGTAGATGGATGGTGTGCGTTCTACAGGTTTAGAAGTAGTTTTGTTGATTGTAGAAACTGTCTGTATGTCATTATGCGACGAACATTCACTGGTAGCACTCGCATCTATAACACCAAGGGTAGTTTCTGTCTGTGCACTTTTATTAGATGACTGTGCACTTCTTAGTTCTAAAGCATGTATTGATGCTTTGAAAGTTTCCTTCTCTTGTCTAAGGAGGCGGATTTCTTCTCGAAGAAGAAGGTTTTCGTTTTTAAGCACAGCAATAATATTAGTGGTGTTGCTGGTAATAAAATCTGTTAACCTCATCTCCAAAGCCTGAATAAGTTCACGACAATCAATATCATTGTGGCTCTGTGGTTCGGCCGAAGAAAGAGTGCTTGAATGTGATGTGCTGGTTTGATTAGATTGAGCTGGTGAATTCTGTTGTATGTCCAGCTGGAATTCAGTGTCTGATTGTTCACTAGACAACACGATTGAGGTTGGCGATGTAGTTGATCGATTCATTCGCTGAGCTGGCGTGCTCGTCAAAATTTGTCCCGTCTTGTTCTTGTTTACATTGTGCCGCTTGGACACAGTTGATGATCGCAAGTTGGAGGACATTTTGGCAACATAGGCAGCTCGATAAGGCAAGGAATAAAATAATATTGCAGGCTTTTCTGTAGGTCGTGCGTGACGTTTACTTGCTAGCCATGCATGGTTAATTCTCACGTTGTCGTAGATCGATAATTGGTAAAATTGAAAAATGGGTGATCTTACCGTCACGATTCACAAAGACATCCTCATTTAACTAAATACACATTCACATAAACTTGACATTTTGTGTTGTATGTAAATCCAGCTTTAAACGAACAAAATGATGGAGTAAATATACGCGCAGGCCTTTCTGTAGAAGGTGCGTGGTGTTTATCACTTGTTAGTCACGCATGGCAAACTCTCACGTTGTCGGACAGCCGATAAGAGTCCTCTGGACATTTTGAGGAATGCTAAGTCGCAAAGACAACTTATCACAAACATCAGAAAGAGGCAGTCATCATGTTTGGCCACATCACGAGAAGACAAAAGCTGGAAAATATTGTTACAGCTGGAAAGAGAGAATGAGGAAGACAGCAAGAGAAAATTATTAACAGTCTTGTGTTATGGCATGGAAGGAGTCAACACAAGAATTGATGTATGCTGTCGGAGATTGCAAGATGTTGAGAAGCATGATTGCCCACGCCAGTTGGCGTGACATTTGAAGGTCATGATCCAATTAGGGGTTCATAGTTAGCTGCATGTGATTTAGCAGCAGGTTCCATTATGTTGACTTTCAATGTTTATAAGATGTTATATATCTATAGATTTTAAAACGTTCAACACTTTGAGGTATTGGTTTCATGTCCTGTTATAGAACAGGGAAGCCGGTATGAAGAAATAAATAACATGATTGTCTGTCTGCCTGCTGTTGGGGTGTTCAACCCGTTACTGATACACTGACTTGTCTGGTTAGTTTGATTATTGTCCAAAGTACTTCAGTGTGCACTGAGCACTTGCTGGTAGTTTGTCTGATGTTTTTGTTTGTACGGGTGTATCTGCTGTAACATAAACCTAAGCCTTATTTAAGCAATGAGAGTATGTCCAGTGTGAACAATACAATGAACATTTGTCTCAAAGCTGTGCATCCTGTAGGTCTGTGATGTGATAGGGCCATCACATGTAGGCCTGAATGCACAGAGGAATAGAGGTTAGATCTGTCCCTCACTTTAGTAGGTGAAGAGTCCAGGCATCAAATTCATGCCTGACAGTTCCCTATCAGCTTTGATAAAGTGCACTATGACATCCAGTGTATCCCAGAATTATTTGCATCAATTTATTCAGGATGTGTTGCTGCAAGCCTGCAGTCGCCAACTGTTTAAAGTGCTGCAATTCAACGCCGGCATTTCTATATGGATAAAAGTAAGTTGCATGTCCTCAACAGTGTGTTGCCATCAACCCCAGAATTCGTTGGTTGTTTGTGATTTAGTAGGCAAGTTTTACTTTCAGTAGTTTGCCACTACTGGTCTCCATGGCCAAAGGCTTGGGAATTCGATTCGTAAGCCGGGTACCAGGCGTTCGAAGCTCAGCTGCGACAGATTTGTGCAGCAGACCATGTCGTGTTGTGTTATAACGTGCTGGTATGAGAGCCGGTCGTTCAGAAAGCAATGGCAAACTACTGAACGTAACACTTGCCTAGTACATCAACAGCAGATGAAAAATGCTGGTGGTGACTGCAGAGTCCCGTAAGGGATACGCAACTATTTTTTTTAAAAGTTAGCCACTGATGTCTGAATGACTGACGCTCATACCATATAAATCGACGCAAGAAGGTCTGCGGCTGGTGTCAAACCCTGGACTCAGTATTTCGGTGTGTTGTGACATGCGTTCACTGCCCCAAAGTCACAGCGCCTGCTATACTACTGTAAGCAAATTAAATTATTATAAAATAGCTTAACATCTGTACACGAAAAGCTAGAAAACATCACGATCTGAACATGTAGCATTTACATCAGTGTATTAGGTATTAGTTAAATGTGATGATCAAGCGTTGGTGGAAATATGTTCAGATAAACACACATTTTGTTCTACCCTGGAGGGAAGGAATGCAAAAGAGCGATTGGCATAATTTTGGATTAACAGCGCATAAAATTACTCAAAGGAATGTGGAACATCTCAGATGATATGATATTTAGTAATCACTGTAGCAAACCAATACTAGGCTGTAAAAAGTGAGCGGCGTGACTGGTGGATATAGCTTAGGTGAAAGGAATGAGAGAGGTAACAGATTTATATAAATTGGGCAGAATAAACTAAAGTGATAATAGGAAACACCTGGTTTAAACACTAGCCTTGATGATTATGGAATTGTAAAAGCTCTGGGGATAATGACGTTTACAATCAAATTGATTACAGATTCAGAAGCATTTTAGTAGAAATACAAACTAGACTAGAAACATACTGCCACCGTTATCACGTTCTTCTTCTTCTTCTTCTTCTTCTTCTTCTTCTTCTTCTTCTTCTTCTTCTTCTTCTTCTTCTTCTTCTTCGTCTTCTTCTTCTTCTTCGTCTTCTTCTACTGCATTCATCCTGAGTGTTTTTTCATATGTGATTGCGGTGTTTTGTTATGCACCCTTGGGCCAAAAACCTTAGACACACACATCCGAATTTAACGTCCGTTTTAAACCAGGTTAGCATTCTTGGGGGACTCTCACCTTTGTGGTGCCGTCCTTATTCCAGCTGGTCAAGTTAGAATGGTTGAAGACGTCATGGTCAGCTCTTGAGGGAAGCCAGGGGCAGTCCAAGGGCATTATCCGCCATCCAGGGAGGCTTCCATATTTGCGGAGCCAACACATAGCACTCTGATGCTTGGCTCACCCTAATTATCGCCAGGTCCTGTTCATGGCTGCTTTAATTCCTCACTTCAATTTATTGGGCATTTCGTTTGCTATGGGCCGCTCCCCGCACAAACCAGGAAAGGTCAGTCTGCAGATGATATCCACTCAGTGAGCTTTCGATTCGGACATGTGCTAGTCGTTGTGCCCAGAAAACAAGATAGTCAGAGCTGTTCCGGGCACGACGCATTCGGAAAACTGGGTAGTCAGAGCTGTTCTGGACATGAAGATCATTCGGAAGACTAGACAGGGACATTTCATTCAAGTGTTTTTGCCTTCATTCTCAGTAGCGAATTCTTCACTGCAAAGCCCACACAATGTTGCCTTTTTTCTGCCTGCCCTCTACCCTTCCAAAGAAAAGATGTCATTGTTTTCCCTGAGTGACCCTTCCCCAGCGAGGCGATTCTCCTGCAGGCCAGCAATATCAATGTTAAGATGAGTGCTATGTGTTGGCTCCGCAAATATGGAAGTCTCCCTGGATGGCGGATAATGCCTTTGGACTGCCCCTGGCTTCCCTTAAGGGCTGACCGTGACAGATTTATATAAATTGGGCAGAATAAACTAAAATTATAATAGGAAACACCTGGTTTAAACACTAGCAATGATGATTATGGAATTGTAAAGGACAGCGGGACATGACTGATAATGATATAGGCATTGATAATGCACACTGGGAGCAAGTCGCCGCTGAACGTGTTGCATGGAGGGCAAATATCAGAAATGGAATAAAGACAAAGGAGAAAGTTATTGCAGATATTAAGTCACACACCGATCGTGGGAGACGTAGGATGGTGCATGATGGAGGAAATGACCATGTGTTCACATGCAATTACTGTGGACGAACATTTACAGCTCGAATTGGCCTTATCAGTCACATGCACTACCGCCTTGGGTAGTAGTTATTATGCATTTTTGAAGCACAACCTATCGTCTGTCAAGACAGCAAGGTGCCAATGAATGTTAATCAACCTCCATACCAGAGCGCTAATTCAGTTATCGTCCGTAAGTAGCACTCAGCTGCAGCAACAAGAGATGGGTCGAGGAAATAAAAGGAAGAACCGGCTTCCTAGTAGAGTGCGGCGCTGTGAACGGGGCACCAAGAATAAACATGGCAGCGATGACATATGGAGGCGACAGAGGCCGTGGCTAGGGATGAAGCAGGCTCCCAACGACTACAGGTGCTAAGAGTAAGATGCAAGTACAGATTGCACACTCTCCTCTCTGAGGAAGGGGAGCAAAGGAACAAGAACAAAAAAATCGACCGAACGTCTCGCATGGCAGGGGAAAGACACCCGGAGCCATGACCCGGACGTGACTGCCCCCAGAGAGTGTGAAGAGCACAATGGTTCGAAACATTCGGGCAAGGGGGTAAATATCTGACGATCAGAAGGCCCCTGCCGTGTTTGTTCCGCGGCGGAGTTTTTATCACGGTTAACTTCCGGTATTGTTGGGAATATGGCGGATTGTTCGTGTTGACTAGCGGATTACACCGTTCTCTTAAACATCTACTTGATGTTAAATATCAGAGGTAAATAGTTGTTTCACATTTTGATGAAGTTAAATATGGACTACGAGCTGTAGATACTTTGAGAAACTGCATGCATGTAATTTTATTGTAGATCTACACTGAGAGAAGGCGAATTAGTCAGTCAGTTGGTGAGGCTGCTTAGTAATATAGTATATTAGTAATACTAATAGTTTTATAAAAATTAAAATAAATAAATTTAATTTAATTATAATTATATAATTTATAATATATTAATTCAAAACAATGTTTTCCCTTAGTGAATTTGAATAACGAAGACACAAACAATAGATTGCACGATTTATTGCCTGGCATATTTCGCTGCATCTCGTCAGGTACATACTGCAGAAATCACACAACTTACGTGAAATTAACTAGATAAATCCTTCAAGTTGAAATATACACATATTCGCACAGTAATGTCAATTATCTACCACGGTAATTTTAAGCTGACTAACATGTTTAGTAGTGTTGTATGGTCACCGCCATCTCAAATTTTGTGTTATGACTGTCATATCTCATTTTCGTGGTTGTGCTAAAAATTTTTACTAGCAAAGTAAGAAGCGATAATTTTTGAAACTTTTCACATATATGAGAAATTAAACGGAGAATCAAAAAATGCAACAAAACATCAGGTTTTATTTTTAAACTACAGGAGTTATGAGACAAATTAGCTTACTGTTGATAAATCAACTTCAATAAATCCAAGAGAAGACAGTTTCTCAACGGCAAATGTTTGCAGTTACACAGAGGGACCACTACTGCAATCATTAGAATTTTTTCCAGTGACTTCGTGCCACGTAGGTTTCGAATACATCAAATCAAATGGACTTGGCTAAAACCGGAAGCGACTGGAGAGGGTCGCTAAAAATTTTCCAGGAAAAACGGTTACATCGCCTAACATGGCCTCTCACAAAGACCAACAACTGACATTCTTCTTCTTCGGCATTCCGAGCCATTGAGGTTCTTTGCTGCAGATACAAGCCATCTCCATTCGTCTCTCTGGTTAACCTTCTTTTGCCAGTCGCTGATTCCAAGTGCTTGTAGGTCTGTATTATATTATCTCTCCACCGTCTTCTTGGTCTACATCTGGGTCTATTGTTATTTATGTCCTGAGTGTAAGCAAGTTTTGTTTCCCTATTATCTTCAATTCTTTCTATATGCCCCAGCCATTGCAGTCTATTAGCCTTCATGATGCCAGTGATTAGCGGGGACTTATAAACAGATCATAAATGTCTTTGTTGCTTCTTCTTTTCCACTCTCCACTTTGTGTATCTCTAATGGGCCCAAAGATGCGTCTTAAGACTTTGTTCTCAAAGGTTTGTAACAAGGCTTCGTCTCCCTTCATTGTACTCCAGGTTTCAGAGCCATACAGCACAACTGGTCTGATCAGTGTTTTGTATATTGTGATCTTGGTGTTACGAGATAGCGATTTTAGTAGATGTTGTAGTGCATAGTATATCTTATTTCCAGAATTTATTCTAGTTTGTATTTCTTCCCTTATGATGTTGGAGCAGTTGAAGATTGTACTCAGGTATTTGTATGTTTCCGTTCTTTTAATGGTCATATTATCTATTTGTGGCCAGAGATTTTAGCTGTTTCTTCTCTTGAAATTACCATATATTATGTCTTATCTTGGTTGATAACCAGCCCCATTTATTGAGCTTTTTCCTATAAGTGAGTCAATATTTCTAATGTCTTCTGTTCATTTTCCCCAATAATATCTATATCATCTGCATAACCAAGCAGTCTGGATGTTCCTCCAATGCTTATTGTTCATTTGTTGTCAAAGAATTGCTCATAGATGTTGAATGAAAGAATGTCTGAGAGGAAATAGAGAAGAAGGGCAGAATGCCCAATTCTCAGCCCAAATGGAAAATAAAAATAAATAAATAAATAAAGATTTACTTACTCCAATAGCACATTTCTCCGCTACCTTCCTTACAACTTTCTCTAGAGCCAGATTGAAAAGGAGTGGCGATAGTGCATCACCCCGTTTCAAACCAGATGTTATTTGGAAAAGGTCTGATTTCCTGCCTTTATATGTTACTATATTATAAGTATCTTCCATGCATAGTCTGGTTATGTTGATTACCTTCCTTGGTATTCCAAATTCCTGCATAGCATTCCATAGACTATTCCTATAGTCCTATGTTATGGAGATCTCTTTTATATTCCCAATTTTTCTTGGCTATTTGTCGTAAGATATCTGATCTATTGTTGATCTGTTTTATCTAACACCCGCCTGGTATTCACCTAATATGTCTTCTGAATATGGTTTTAGTCTATTTAGTAATACTGCGGATAGTATCTTATAGCTTGTGGACAGTAGTGATATCCCTCTATAATTTTCACATTGGAACTTGTCTCCTTTCTTAAAGATAGGTATCAATAATGACTCTTTTCAGTCATGGGGTAATTCTTCTGTCCTCCAGATTTTTATTATTAGTTCGTATAGCTTTAGATGTAATGCACGGCCACCTGCCTTTATAAATTCAGCAGCAATTCCATCATCCCAAGTTGCCTTATTGTTTTTAAGTCGTGTTATTACATATAGGATTTCTTCAAAAGTAGGTTCTTTAAATTGTGGTTCACACATTAGAACCTCTTCCTGTGGGAAAGTGTTACTTAGAGCTTCACAATTTAGTAATTCAACAAAGTATTCTTTCCATGTGTTACACATTTCCTCATTGGTATTTATCATATTCCCATTTTTGTCTTTTAAACCATATGTGTTGTGTTGGTGCCCTCGTTTCATTGACTTCAGTTCTTTAAAAAACTTTCTGGATTCGTTTTTCTGGTGATTGGTTTCCATATCTTTGATTATATTGCTCATATATTCTCGCTTCTGCTGCCAAACTATTTTTGTAGCCTCTTTACATTCAGTTCTATATTGCTCTTCATTTTGGATGTTGTTGATGTCATTTAGCCTTAGCTGTCTGGCATTCTTTTTCCTAATGACTGCTTTTTCACATTTTTGATTGAACCATCTGTTCTTTCTATGCAGGGTTAACACACCGAGACATTCTTCTGCGGTAGTTTGAATTGTATTCTTGATGTTCAACCAAGTTTGGTCAACTCTTTCCTCCAACGGGTTTTGTAGACTTTCAAGTTTACATTTTATTTCATCTGCAAATTTCTCGTTGAATGTAATTTCTTGTAGTTTTTCTCTGTTATATGTTGGGTGTAACCTTTGTAGTTTAGCATAGAAAGCTCTCTTAAGTTTTATTTTAAATTTTGCCCCAACGAGGAAGTGGTTGCTGTGGCACTCAGCTCCTCTATAGTTTCTAATTTGTTGTATGTTTGATGCATTTTTGTTGTTAATTAAAATGTGATCTATTTGATTGTAGGTTCTCTTGTCACATGATTTCCAAGTTTGTTGATGTATATCCTTTTTTTTGCAGTCTGGTGCTGCTGATCTGCAGTCCTTTGGCTTCTGCTAGGTTGATGACTCTCCATTTATTATCATTTGAAGTTGTATCAAGGCTTTCCATATTGGCCACTTTTTTATTAGTTAGCGCTCTACCTATTTTTGCGTTGAAGTCTCCCAGCATAATCAGGATGTCCTGTTTGGGGGTTTCTTCTATGACATCCTCCAAATCATTATAAAAGTCTTCTTTAATATCATCTTCTTTCTCTTCAGTAGGTGCATGTACATTAATCATTGTTATATTTTTCCATTTACCTTTTATTCGTAATTTACTAATCCTATCATTAACAGCTTTAAAGTTTAGAACGTTCCCCCATAACTCTTTTTTGATGACAAATCCTGTTCCTAATTCATGTTTATTTTGGGTGTTTCCTCCATATATTATAATCATTCCATTTTGCTCTAAAGTACCCTCTCCTGGCCCCCTTATTTCCTGAATTGCTGTTATATCCATTTGATATTCAACCAGCTCCCGGGTTAGTTCTTCGGCCGCTCCAACTCGATATAGTGTCCTTACATTCCATGTTCCAAATCTAAAAAGTTCTTTAACGTTCCAAGGTCGTTGTCCAAATAAGTCAGTTTGAATTTGAGGCTCATGTATCTGTTTCGTAACAAAATAGTTTTTACAAAGGTGGGGATGTTAACCCCACGCTTCAACCCCAAACCTGGAGGACCAGGGTGTTTCTCTTTGTCTGTTCTCTACCCTTTGACCTGTCCGGCTTGGGAGGCCCTGCTGGTAGCTACGCTACCGCCGGCATAGCTCTAAGGGTCATTGAGAAACTCAAGCTCCCCCACCACGACAAGGTAGAAACACCATCGGGGGAGAACAATTGACATTGTCTTGTCTTTCCTCTCGTGCATAAGTTCGCGCATAGGGCAGAAGTCGTGGCGCTAATATTAATTGATATCTAATTTAACTTAGTTAGTTAGTCGAGGTTCCAACTTCATGGTAACGGGTCATCTCCATATGCTCCATTCCTGTGCCAGTGAATATCACACAAAATGCTCCCCGCTGTCCAATGTGAAAATTGGAATAGGCAGGAGTCTCAGCAATCCAACAGCCCGCACAGGTACACTGTGCATAATGCCGCCGCCAGAATGCCAACACAAAATTAATTCACGAAAACCACAGTTCATCGTCGATGGACTCGGCAGTCACCAGAAAGACCTCATTGACCTGGGTTTTCTCGCATGGCTCGGTCTTTCACCACAGGGCGACTCACCAAAAGTGTCGCATAAAGCACGAACTCCGCTGCTTCAGCTCCGACACTCGGGAGTCTTCTGAAAAATGCACCCGTGAACCGAAAAGGCAATTCAGTCAATTCAGCAATAGCTGGTAGCTGTTGTTCCAAACATGCAGGTCACTGTACAATCTGTACAGGACAGATGTAAAAGCATACCCCGCGAATTTCACAGCTCACAGTGTCGCCCACGCACTCACTCAGTAGCAGGGCGATGGAACCATATCTAATAACTAATAAATAATACTAAAATAATCTAATATTAAATATTAATGTTCCCCTACCTGTTATATTATTGGCAATAGCAGGGGGAACTTACAAACCCTTTTATACGTCTATTCTAAATTGTTAGTTTTCAACGTTAGTAAGGAAACTAACACAGCTTTATTGAAACTTTCACTTTCAGTAGTCACCCAAAACTTTTTACATGGATTGGAGGCTGCATTGTCCTTTTCAGGCACATAAGGTTCCAGGTTGGAGCTCATCATAGAGCAATATTTCTCCAAGAATCGCTGGTATATAATGATATCGCACACCCCCTTATCTATTGGATGTGAAATAAGATACCTAGATTTCTCAGTTAAGGATGAAAACATGAGGTCCATATACAAACTGGGCACGTGAACAATCCCACCGGAAGTTGAACATGGCACAGAGTGGCCTTAAAGCAGCTGCCCTGGCAAAATTGTTAGAAAAGGAAACCAACACAGAACCTGTGACCTTGGATGGGATAAGCCTAGAAGTGTGGTAAACCTTACACATGCAAACTGAGGTTTGACACACTGATCTTCTAGTAATGTATAACTGTATAGTATGTGAATCATATCAAACTGAGATCTGACACACTAATCTTCTAGTAATGTATAACTGTATAGTATGTGAATCATGTCAAACTGAGGTCTGACACACTGATCTTCTAGTAATGTATAACTGTATAGTATGTGAATCATGTCAAACTGAGGTCTGACACACTGATCTTCTAGTAATGTATAACTGTACAGTATGTGAACCATGTCAAACTGAGGTCTGACACACTGATCTTCTAGTAATGTATAACTGTACAGTATGTGAACCATGTCAAACTGGAGTCTGACACACTGATCTTCTAGTAATGTATAACTGTACAGTATGTGAATCATGTCAAACACTACTTGTGATTATCTTAAGTTTTTATTTATACAGCTTTGTATTAAATTCAATAATAATACATGTTTCTATCCTGACTTTCACCTGTTTTCTTTCAGACTAAATGAAACATGGAAACAGGCAGCCTTTTATCAAGTACAAGTATAAAAATGGAACCAGATTTTGAAGTAAGAATATTTGATGTTACTGCAGATCTCCATCTATTTAAGCTACTTATTCTGTATGACTTGAAGAATTAGTATGGCTTGATGAATTAATAATAATTGAAGCACTAGTTTAAACTGAAGAAATTGTATGACTTACAGTTAAAGAATGACTTATAGAAATGGTATGGCATGAAAAGTTAGTATGGATTATTTAGTTGGATGATTATTTGTGTTTTGGTTGCACTGAGATATAAATTGTGTTTTTCATATTTCTCTTGCATTGACTTGATTAACTTCCCAATTCTTAATGGTATTGTTAATAGTAATACTGAGTTGCTAGAATATCAATGTTCAGCTATTTCTATTATTACTGCTGTGCCAAAAATTAAATATTACAATTAAAGGAACTGAACAAATGCAGAACTATCTCGATCAACCAGATAACTACCTGAACATGCTCAACCTGAAACAGGTCAGAGTAGGGATTGTTGTAACCAAGAAGCATTTAGAGAGATAACAAACATTCCTAACATTAAGTAACATCAATTTCACACTGTGGAAATAACAAACATTCCTAACATCATATAATATAAATTTGAAACTGTGGAAACAACAAATAATCACTATGGATATCCAGCCCACATCACTGTACGGCTGTGAAACATGGACTCTAACTAAAGGGACGGACACATCTTGGAAACATTTGAGATGGGGTGTTATTGTAGGATGCAAAGAATAAGCTGGACGGAAAAGAGATCAAATGAACACATTCTTGGAGATATAGGAGAAAATAAACAACTGTTAAACATAATATAAAACAGAAGGTTTTAGTCACAATATGAGACACAGAGATCCATTACTGAAAATAATAGAAGACATAATCCAGGGCAGGAGTAAAATGATGTCATAGGAATGACAACATTATACAAGCATGCAAGGACATTAGAGCTCAGACTTAAGCTGAGAAGAGGTGACAATGTAGGGCTATGATCAGACAACTTGAGCACCAGTCTCTGGACTGATTAACCTGATGATGATAGTTATCCTTATAACTTGTATCCCTCAGTGGAACAGAGATCGTCAACCATGTCACACCACGTCCTCCTTTCCTTTGTGTAATGGAGCAGAGATCTTTAACCATGTCACACCATGCCCTCCTTTCCTTTGTGTAATGGAGCAGAGATCTTCAACCATGTCACACCATGCCCTCCTTTGTGTAATGGAGCAGAGATCTTCAACCATGTCACACCTTTCCTTTGTGTAATGGAACAGAGATCGTCAACCATGTCACACCACGTCCTCCTTTCCTTTGTGTAATGGAGCAGAGATCTTCAACCATGTCACACCATGCCCTCCTTTCCTTTGTGTAATGGAGCAGAGATCTTCAACCATGTCACACCATGCCCTCCTTTGTGTAATGGAGCAGAGATCTTCAACCATGTCACACCTTTCCTTTGTGTAATGGAACAGAGATCGTCAACCATGTCACACCACGTCCTCCTTTCCTTTGTGTAATGGAGCAGAGATCTTCAACCATGTCACACCATGCCCTCCTTTCCTTTGTGTAATGGAGCAGAGATCTTCAACCATGTCACACCATGCCCTCCTTTGTGTAATGGAGCAGAGATCTTCAACCATGTCACACCTTTCCTTTGTGTAATGGAACAGAGATCGTCAACCATGTCACACCACGTCCTCCTTTCCTTTGTGTAATGGAGCAGAGATCTTCAACCATGTCACACCATGCCCTCCTTTCCTTTGTGTAATTGAGTAGAGATCTTTAACCATGTCACACCATGCCCTCCTTTCCTTTGTGTAATGGAGCAGAGATCTTCAACCATGTCACACCATGCCCTCCTTTGTGTAATGGAGCAGAGATCTTCAACCATGTCACACCATGCCCTCCTTTGTGTAATGGAGCAGAGATCTTCAACCATGTCAAACCATGCCCTCCTTTCCTTTGTGTAATGGAGCAGAGATCTTCAACCATGTCACACCATGCCCTCCTTTGTGTAATGGAGCAGAGATCTTCAACCATGTCACACCTTTCCTTTGTGTAATGGAACAGAGATCGTCAACCATGTCACACCATGCCCTCCTTTCCTTTGTGTAATGGAGCAGAGATCTTCAACCATGTCACACCATGCCCTCCTTTGTGTAATGGAGCAGAGATCTTCAACCATGTCACACCTTTCCTTTGTGTAATGGAACAGAGATCGTCAACCATGTCACACCACGTCCTCCTTTCCTTTGTGTAATGGAGCAGAGATCTTCAACCATGTCACACCATGCCCTCCTTTCCTTTGTGTAATGGAGCAGAGATCTTCAACCATGTCACACCATGCCCTCCTTTGTGTAATGGAGCAGAGATCTTCAACCATGTCACACCTCCTTTCCTTTGTGTAATGGAGCAGAGATCTTCAACCATGTCACACCATGCCCTCCTTTCTTTTGTGTAATGGAGCAGATATCATCAACCATGTCACACCATGCCCTCCTTTCCTTTGTGTAATGGAGCAGAGATCTTCAACCATGTCACAGCATGCCCTCCTTTCCTTTGTGTAATGGAGCAGAGATCTTCAACTATGTCACACCATGCCCTCCTTTCCTTTGTGTAATGGAGCAGAGATCTTCAACCATGCCACACCATGCCCTCCTTTCCTTTGTGTAATGGAGCAGAGATCTTCAACCATGTCACACCATGCCCTCCTTTCCTTTGTGTAATGGAGCAGAGATCTTCAACCATGCCACACCATGCCCTCCTTTCCTTTGTGTAATGGAGCAGAGATCTTCAACCATGTCACACCATGCCCTCCTTTCCTTTGTGTAATGGAGCAGAGATCTTCAACCATGCCACACCATGCTCTCCTTTCCTTTGTGTAATGGAGCAGAGATCTTCAACCATGCCCTCCTTTCCTTTGTGTAATGGAGCAGAGATCTTCAACCATGCCACACCATGCCCTCCTTTCCTTTGTGTAATGGAGCAGAGATCTTCAACCATGTCACACCATGCCCTCCTTTCCTTTGTGTAATGGAGCAGAGATCTTCAACCATGTCACACCATGCCCTCCTTTCCTTTGTGTAATGGAGCAGAGATCTTCAACCATGCCCTCCTTTCCTTTGTGTAATGGAGCAGAGATCTTCAACCATGCCACACCATGCCCTCCTTTCCTTTGTGTAATGGAGCAGAGATCTTCAACCATGTCACACCATGCCCTCCTTTCCTTTGTGTAATGGAGCAGAGATCTTCAACCATGTCACACCATGCCCTCCTTTCCTTTGTGTAATGGAGCAGAGATCTTCAACCATGTCACACCATGCCCTCCTTTCCTTTGTGTAATGGAGCAGAAATCTTCAACCATGCCACACCATGCCCTCCTTTCCTTTGTGTAATGGAGCAGAGATTTTCAACCATGCCACACCATGCCCTCCTTTCCTTTGTGTAATGGAGCAGAGATCTTCAACCATGTCACACCATGCCCTCCTTTCCTTTGTGTAATGGAGCAGAGATCTTCAACCATGTCACACCATGCCCTCCTTTCCTTTGTGTAATGGAGCAGAGATCTTCAACCATGCCCTCCTTTCCTTTGTGTAATGGAGCAGAAATCTTCAACCATGCCACACCATGCCCTCCTTTCCTTTGTGTAATGGAGCAGAGATCTTCAACCATGTCACACCATGCCCTCCTTTGTGTAATGGAGCAGAGATCTTCAACCATGTCACACCTTTCCTTTGTGTAATGGAACAGAGATCGTCAACCATGTCACACCACGTCCTCCTTTCCTTTGTGTAATGGAGCAGAGATCTTCAACCATGTCACACCATGCCCTCCTTTCCTTTGTGTAATTGAGTAGAGATCTTTAACCATGTCACACCATGCCCTCCTTTCCTTTGTGTAATGGAGCAGAGATCTTCAACCATGTCACACCATGCCCTCCTTTGTGTAATGGAGCAGAGATCTTCAACCATGTCACACCATGCCCTCCTTTGTGTAATGGAGCAGAGATCTTCAACCATGTCACACCATGCCCTCCTTTCCTTTGTGTAATGGAGCAGAGATCTTCAACCATGTCACACCATGCCCTCCTTTGTGTAATGGAGCAGAGATCTTCAACCATGTCACACCTTTCCTTTGTGTAATGGAACAGAGATCGTCAACCATGTCACACCATGCCCTCCTTTCCTTTGTGTAATGGAGCAGAGATCTTCAACCATGTCACACCATGCCCTCCTTTGTGTAATGGAGCAGAGATCTTCAACCATGTCACACCTTTCCTTTGTGTAATGGAACAGAGATCGTCAACCATGTCACACCACGTCCTCCTTTCCTTTGTGTAATGGAGCAGAGATCTTCAACCATGTCACACCATGCCCTCCTTTCCTTTGTGTAATGGAGCAGAGATCTTCAACCATGTCACACCATGCCCTCCTTTGTGTAATGGAGCAGAGATCTTCAACCATGTCACACCTCCTTTCCTTTGTGTAATGGAGCAGAGATCTTCAACCATGTCACACCATGCCCTCCTTTCTTTTGTGTAATGGAGCAGATATCATCAACCATGTCACACCATGCCCTCCTTTCCTTTGTGTAATGGAGCAGAGATCTTCAACCATGTCACAGCATGCCCTCCTTTCCTTTGTGTAATGGAGCAGAGATCTTCAACTATGTCACACCATGCCCTCCTTTCCTTTGTGTAATGGAGCAGAGATCTTCAACCATGCCACACCATGCCCTCCTTTCCTTTGTGTAATGGAGCAGAGATCTTCAACCATGTCACACCATGCCCTCCTTTCCTTTGTGTAATGGAGCAGAGATCTTCAACCATGCCACACCATGCCCTCCTTTCCTTTGTGTAATGGAGCAGAGATCTTCAACCATGTCACACCATGCCCTCCTTTCCTTTGTGTAATGGAGCAGAGATCTTCAACCATGCCACACCATGCTCTCCTTTCCTTTGTGTAATGGAGCAGAGATCTTCAACCATGCCCTCCTTTCCTTTGTGTAATGGAGCAGAGATCTTCAACCATGCCACACCATGCCCTCCTTTCCTTTGTGTAATGGAGCAGAGATCTTCAACCATGTCACACCATGCCCTCCTTTCCTTTGTGTAATGGAGCAGAGATCTTCAACCATGTCACACCATGCCCTCCTTTCCTTTGTGTAATGGAGCAGAGATCTTCAACCATGCCCTCCTTTCCTTTGTGTAATGGAGCAGAGATCTTCAACCATGCCACACCATGCCCTCCTTTCCTTTGTGTAATGGAGCAGAGATCTTCAACCATGTCACACCATGCCCTCCTTTCCTTTGTGTAATGGAGCAGAGATCTTCAACCATGTCACACCATGCCCTCCTTTCCTTTGTGTAATGGAGCAGAGATCTTCAACCATGTCACACCATGCCCTCCTTTCCTTTGTGTAATGGAGCAGAAATCTTCAACCATGCCACACCATGCCCTCCTTTCCTTTGTGTAATGGAGCAGAGATTTTCAACCATGCCACACCATGCCCTCCTTTCCTTTGTGTAATGGAGCAGAGATCTTCAACCATGTCACACCATGCCCTCCTTTCCTTTGTGTAATGGAGCAGAGATCTTCAACCATGTCACACCATGCCCTCCTTTCCTTTGTGTAATGGAGCAGAGATCTTCAACCATGCCCTCCTTTCCTTTGTGTAATGGAGCAGAAATCTTCAACCATGCCACACCATGCCCTCCTTTCCTTTGTGTAATGGAGCAGAGATCTTCAACCATGTCACACCATGCCCTCCTTTCCTTTGTGTAATGGAGCAGAGATCTTCAACCATGCCACACCATGCCCTCCTTTCCTTTGTGTAATGGAGCAGAGATCTTCAACCATGTCACACCATGCCCTCCTTTCCTTTGTGTAATGGAGCAGAGATCTTCAACCATGCCACACCATGCCCTCCTTTCCTTTGTGTAATGGAGCAGAGATCTTCAACCATGCCACACCATGCCCTCCTTTCCTTTGTGTAATGGAGCAGAGATCTTCAACCATGCCACACCATGCCCTCCTTTCCTTTGTGTAATGGAGCAGAGATCTTCAACCATGTCCCACCATGCCCTCCTTTACTTTGTGTAATGGAGCAGAGATCTTCAACCATATCACACCATGCCCTCCTTTCCTTTGTGTAATGGAGCAGAGATCTTCAACCATGCCCTCCTTTTCTTTGTGTAACGGAGCAGAGATCTTCAACCATGCCACACCATGCCCTCCTTTCCTTTGTGTAATGGAGCAGAGATCTTCAACCATGTCACACCATGCCCTCCTTTCCTTTGTGTAATGGAGCAGAAATCTTCAACCATGCCACACCATGCCCTTCTTTCCTTTGTGTAATGGAGCAGAGATCTTCAACCATGCCACACCATGCCCTCCTTTCCTTTGTGTAATGGAGCAGAGATCTTCAACCATGTCACACCATGCCCTCCTTTCCTTTGTGTAATGGAACAGAGATCTTCAACCATGTCACACCATGCCCTCCTTTCCTTTGTGTAATGGAGCAGAGATCTTCAACCATGCCACACCATGCCCTCCTTTCCTTTGTGTAATGGAGCAGAGATTTTCAACCATGCTACACCATGCCCTCCTTTCCTTTGTGTAATGGAGCAGAGATCTTCAACCATGTCACACCATGCCCTCCTTTCCTTTGTGTAATGGAGCAGAGATCTTCAACCATGTCACACCATATCCTCCTTTCCTTTGTGTAATGGAGCAGAGATCTTCAACCATGTCACACCATGCCCTCCTTTCCTTTGTGATCTCTTATAGTTTCTTCTGTGTCACTCCTATATGAATACTCTGTCTTATAGTGTGTTTACATTTGTCTGCCCCAATATAAAATTCCATATCTCAGTAACTAACTGAAGGAAAATGATGAGATTTAGCATATAACCTTATCATTATGTCCACCCAACAAAAATATTTTTGTTCTGGAGATTTTACAGCAGATTTCAAAGTTTGTTTATATGCAGTATATAATTTACGGGTCAGAGATGAAGTTCATAATTCTAAATGTATTACAGCGTAGCCAGACAATCAGCATTCAATGTTGAATATTTTACGTGTTTCACGGGATTGGTCTTATGCCAAGAACCCCGCACTGTTTAAACTGGGACTGTTCAGAGGTGTCGTCAAACCGGGTTATTTCATGAAATATTTTTTGAAATTCTTTTTTAAAAATCTTTCCACTTATCGCTAACATTTAAATGTGTGAATATGTGTCAATGGGATTGAATGCAAAATTGTGTATACACTTCAAAGCATCGCTATGAAGTTGTACACATATTTTTTTATAGAAGCTGATCGCAGGAAACTGTTTTATACTATTACAAATTCCGAAAAAAGAACAGTGTATACAGAGGGTTTGAGCAAATGGTCATTTCGTCGATGGGTGCAAGAATCTGGAATTAAACCACCACACAATTACCAAACTGTAGGTAGAAAGGTTATTGTAGACAGCTTTGACAAAGATGTCATAAGGCGAGCTATTATAAAAATGCTTTAAAAAGTCGCTTAAAAGTCGACAGGGTCGACTTCATTGCATCAGGTTCTATCCCATATGGCTTGGTCTCTTTCCGCAGCGCGGAAAGCATCGCACAAAGCACGAACTCCGCAGCTCTAGCGACGACCCACAGAAGTCTCCGAAAAATTTAACTCGTGAACCGAAGGATGCGGCCCGGAATCGAACCCACAACCTTTGGAGCCCGAGTCAAAAGGCTTGATCACTTCGCTACGGAGACTCCTAAAATTATAAAAATTTTGGATTTTATATCCAGGATTATCCAGCATTATAAAAATGCTGGATGTAAAAAAAAGTGACTGTAAGAAAACTTAGGGTTTAGTTGAGAAAGAACAAATCAAATCAAATCAAATTTATTTTAAAAGGGTAACAAATTGGGCACACAGGCCCGTCTTACATTCGGCCCTTCCAATCACTCATCTTTCGTTCATCAAGAGCATTATACATTTACATAGGAAGAAAGATAAGCATTGTGAAATGAATGTTGTAAACATAATCAAGACAAATTACCATGTTTTGAGGCCCATCTCCCACCTACCCATACACACAACCCCACCCACCCACACACACACACCCAGGGACACATACATACCCCACCAACCAACCCATCCCTCTCCTACACATCCCCCACCCACACACACTGCCCTCACCTGTTCCCCCAACCAAAACACATTCGCCACCCACAAACAACCTTCACCAACCCACACATCCCACGCCCACCCACATACACATCCTAACCCACACATCCTCTCCCCCACCCACACCTCCAACCACCCATCCCCCAGCCACATCTCCATCGACCACATATTCCCCACCAGCACACACACATCCCCCACCAACCCACACATCGCAAATCCACTCACACATCCCCAAAACATACACACACATTCCCACCAACTGACATCTCCCTACCCCAACACACACACATCTCCCTAACCACCTACACATCCCCAATCCACTCACACACACCCCACCACCGTCACATACATCCTCCACCCACCCACACATGCCCTAACCCAATCCCACATCACACACACCCCCACCCGCACATCACATAATCCTCTACCACGCAATATTCCCAACCCACACACTGCACACATATTCCTCACCAACACATCTCACACCCACATACCACCATGCATCCCCACCTACACACCACACACATATCCCCCACCCACATACCACACAATATTCCCACCCACACCCACACAGATACCCTTACCCATCCACCCCACATACACCCACACACACACATACCCCACCCACACAGTATCCCCAACCAACACACCACGCACCTCTCCCCACCCACACATGCATTTCCCACCCATCCAACAACACTCACTCACTCACACACACATCCTCCACTACGCACCCACACACCCCCACCCACCCCAACCAAACATCTCTTGATCACAATACCCCTACCCACACACATCCTCCACCCACTCATGCATCCCAACCCGACACATACACATTCCTCACCCACCTACACATCCCTAAGCCACTCATACACCCCAACCCACACATTCTCCATCCATGCACACATCTCCCACCCACACACCCCCACCACCCACACATACTTCTCCCAACTACCACACACCCCCTACTCACCCACATATATCCCCCACCCATACACACATTCCCCACACACATCCCCCACACCACAAACTATCCCCCACCCACACACATATCCTCACCCATACCACCACACACATACCTCCCATCCGCACATCCCCCACCAACACACTGCACACATATCCCAAACCCACACACCATACACTTCTCCCCACCCACCCTTACATCCCCAATCTACCCACACAATCCCCTACCCACACAACCCCGCCACCCACACATACTTCCCCAAACCATCCACACATCTCCACCCACCCACACATATCCTCCACCCAAACACACATCCCCCGCACCCATCCCATACACATATCCTCCACCCATACACACATCCACCACACCCATTCCCACACTTCTACTTTCACCCCCACACATCCATCCACACATCCCACCAACACCCACAAATATCACTACCTACAAACGCCCACACACCTCAACCCATCCAAACGCATACCCCCACCCACATTCCCCCACCCACACATATCCCCACACTCACACACATCCTCCACACACACTCACATCTAGACACATACAAAATGCCTCACGTGAGCATTGAAACTAGTATGAACAAACTCCCACACTTTACTCACACATAAACACTGATAATTGTCGTGAGCAGTCTCATAAAAATGTTAAACATGGAGAAAAATGTGTACATAAACTGTGTGAAGTAAAAATAGTGATGCTTCCCCCCCCCCCCCACACACACACACACATTCACTCTCACGCTCACTCATTCTGTCTCTCACTCTTCTTCTTCTTCTTCGTTCATCCGGAGTTTTTTTTCGGATGTGATTGCGTTGTGCCTGTTTACAGCAGAGCTGCGTTCTTGCGCCGTTAGGCAGACACATCCGACTTCTGCGGGCATTTGTTGACCGGGTTAACCTTCCCGGTGTCTCTCACTCAAACTACAGTAATGTACATGAGTTTACATTATCTATATATATAAAACACGATGTATGTATTTCCGTCCGTTCTTTATGCGTTCGCGAACGGTCCATCCGATTGAGATGAAATTTTCTACACGTTTTCCTTTCATTCCTGTGCAACTTTCTGTCATAGTTTTTTAGTTTTTTTTTTTTTTATTACTTACTAAAATTTAATATTTCATTATAATTTCTATATAGCAAGGGGACTTAACTCTAGAAAAGTTATTTCAAGGGGCATAACTTTTAATAACATTTCTATATACTTTATAGTCATACAGTTGCATCGTTTTCAAAAATTTATAAACTCTTTGTCTATAGTTATTTACAGGCATATGAGTTATAATAAATAATGACATAATCTTTAAGGCATTTTCAAAGTTTTCATAAAAATAATGCATAATGCATAACATTGTAACTCATCTTTTTATGCTTAAAGAAGTTATCTACAGTCATGTAGGTGATTAAAAATAATGGATGGTGTGTGGAAGGACATTCTTTTAAGTTACTGTGTGAATTTAATGAGACGCTCCCCGCCAGGAGCTGGGCGAAGCCACGCCAGGTCAGATAGATAGACAGACAGACAGACAGATAGTCGGGAATGGGAGCTTATATGACTACTTATATGAATTAAATGAGATGCTCCCCACCAGGGACTGAGTGAAGCCGGGCCGGCTCAGACAGACAGATAGACAGACAGACAGTTAGTTAGTTAGTTAGTCGCAGTTCCAACTTCACAGCAACGGGTCGTCCCCATTATGCTCCGTTCCTGTGCCAGTGAATATCATACAAAACGCTCCCCACTGCCCAATGTGAAAAAGACAGGAGTCTCGACAAACAACAGCCCGCACAGATGCACTGTGCATGATGCTGCCGCCAGAATGTCAACACAATAGTCCTCCACAAAACACCCAGTTCATTTCTGATGGAATCTGCAGCCATTTTCCCATCTGGATGTTTCCTAGATGTTCACCCACAGTCCACGAAATACAGTTCATCATCGATGGCAGTGGCAGTCAACCAGAAGCTCAGCAGCCACGCATTTCTGCATAAGGCAAAAACCGGTCAACTCTGGGACATAGCCATCTGCCATCACTCCGAACATGCAGTCACGTTCCAAAAAACCTCGGGCAGATTCAAAAGCACTTCACACGAAACTCACAGCTCACAGTGTCGCGCCACGCACTCACTCAGTAGCAGGGCGACGGAACCATCAAGCCTCCTTAGTGTTGCTATTCTTTGCTTCCCTTATGGGCCCCGGCAACACACGGGAGAGACAGATAGTCGGGAACGGGAGCTTATATGACTACATATATGAATTAAATGAGATGCTCCCCACCAGGGACTGGGTGAAGCCGGGCCGGGTCAGACAGACAGACAGACAGATAGTCGGGAACAGGAGCTTATATGACTACGTATATGAATTAAATGAGATGCTCCCCACCAGGGACTGGGTGAAGCCGGGCCGGGTCAGGCAGACAGATAGACAGACAGACAGTCAGATAGTCGGGAACGGGAGCTTATATGACTACTTATATGAATTAAATGAGATGCTCCCCACCAGGGACTGGGTGAAGCCGGGCCGGGTCAGACAGACAGACAAACAAGCAGACAGACAGACAGACAGACTGATAAACAGATAGATCCCCTCCAGGGACTGGGCGAAGTTGGGCCGGGTCAGCTAGTACATGATAAAATCAAATGGTATTTAACTGATAACATGACAGATGAGAATACACAAACATATGGATTCGCATGTTACATAACATGCGTGTTACATGACATGCATCTGCTCAGCTCTCTCTCTCTCTCTCTCTTTCTCTCTCTCTCTCTCTCTCTCTCTCTCTCTCTCTCTCTCTCTCTCTCTGTATTCTTTCATATACACACACTCACACACACACACACTAACACATCAACTCTCCCACTGTCTCACTCTCGCTCTCGTTCGCTCACTCTCTCTCTTTCTCTCTCACACTCACTATTTCCCCCATTCATTCACTCTGTCCATCTTCATTCACTTTATCTCTAACTCTCTTTCTCACACTCATATTCAGACAGACACACACCCTCACGCTATCACTCAATGTTTCACTTACCCTAGCGAACTCACTCACTCTTCTCTCTCTCTCTCTCTCTCTCTCTCTCTCTCTCTCACACACACACACACACATACTCTAACACTCATTCACTCACTCACACACTCACTCATTCACTCCTCACTCATTCACTCCTCACTCATTCACTCACTTACTCTCTCACTCTCTCACACACAATCCTTCACACTCATGCTCTCAATCACACACTCTCACACATACACATACGCATGAATGCACGCACGCACACACTCCCTCACTCACTCTCACACATACATGTACGAATGCATGCACTGACACACTCCCTCACCATTTCTTGCTCAATCACTCTCTCCACACACACGCATGCATGTGCGCACACACATTCACTCTCTCACTCACTCTGACACCCACTTTCTCTCTCTCTCTCTCTCTCTCTCTCTCTCTCTCTCTCTCTCTCTCTCTCTCTCTCTCTCTCTCTCTCTTTCTCTCTCTCTCTCTCTCGTGAACAATTATAGTTAAACAATTATAATGAACAATTATACCAGTAAATGAATTATGGTGGCATATAGTCGGTATGGATTAAGTATTGAAAGAGTTTTTGGTTAAATGTGTAGGGACTCATTGGAGTTTTCAGATCTGGAGGAAGATCATTCCATAAGTGAGCACCAGAATAGGCGAAACATGTTTTGTATAGGTCCAATCTGAGCTTTGAGACATGTAACAAATTTAGGCGCTTGCTGTTCATTGCATTAGATTGAATCAGCGGCAGAAGATACTCTGGGGTATTTTGAGATATAATTTTATTCACTAATTTGGCTTTGTTAAAAAGGAAGCACTTTCCAAGTGGTAGAAGTCTTAGATGCCTGTATAAATTATTACTTTCAACGTGCTTTCTGCCAGAAACCAAACGAATAGCGCGGTTTTGTAGAGAACATAGTCGTTTTAAATTAGATTTAGGGCAACCATCCCAAACTGTGGAACAGTAGTCGAGATGTGATTGGATATAGCATGTATAGAATATTTTTCATGTGCTTTCGTCCAGGAAGTGCTGAATTTTAGCAAGTTGGTAAACTTTTTGTGCTATTTTCTTGGTAAGAACGTGAACATGAGAGCTCCAGCTCAAATGGCTGTCAATTAAAAGACCTAGTGTTTTATGTTCATTCACATTAACTATAGGTAACGAGCCCAAGCGGAGTTCGAGCGGTGCTCCAGTTATGGCTAGTGTCTGTAGTTTTTGTCTGGTCGTTATTAGCATGGATTTGGTTTTGTCGATGTTAATTTGTATGCGGTTTTCATTGCTCCATCTAGTAAGATTATCAAGTTCCTTTTGTAAAGAATTCTCTAATTCACTACGGTTTTCTTGACTAGTATATATAGTACAGTCGTCTGCAAATAGATCACAAGTTGTATTGATATATAAAGGAAGATCATTAATATAAACTGCAAAAAGCAGCGGACCTAGTATTGACTCTGAGGCACACCAATATTAAGTTGTGTGGGTCTTGATAGACAGTTGTTGAAGGACACGACTTGTCTATCGGATAGAAATGATGTGATTATGTTCACCATGTTCACCAGATTGAGCCATTTTTAAGTAGCGGAAACACTTTAGCAATTTTAAATGCAGATGGAAAGTAGTTTTTGGCCAGGCACTGGTTATATATGAACGTTAAGGACTCACTAATGACTGGTGCTGCACAACGAAGAATTCTATTGCTGATACCATCTAGGCCATGTGAATTTGTTGATTTGAGGTTTAAGAGATATTTATAAACGTCTGCAACAGACATTAAGGGAATCTCAGCGGGAATATTTCTGGTGCACTTCTCCTCACAGAATGATGCCAGTGAACTTAAATTACACGATGAGTCTGGTATTGAAGACTTTAGATTCTCTATTTCTGATTGAAAGAACCAACTGAATTCATCGCATGTTATAGAATTTGGTGTTGCTGATTCTGTAGGGCGTTTCTTATTGGTTAGCAAGTTAATAGCCTTCCATATATTTGTACTGTTTGAATTATCTACAATCAAATTTTTTAAATGATCTTTTTTTTATCCTACAAATTTCATTTTGACTTTATTTCTCAGTCTACGGTAATTGATGAAGTCTTTATTTTTGTGTGCTGTATCTTGCTCTCTCATGATTTCCAGAACTTCATTAGTGACCCATGGGGATTTATGTTGATTTTTAACTTCTTTAATTGGTACGTGTTTATCGAACACATTGTAGACTGTCTTCGTCCACAAAGCTAATGCATCGTCCGGGTCAGGAAGTTGGTAAACGTGATCAAGGGCTGCTTTTCTTAAGTCTTGCCAAAATAAATCTTGGTTGAATGCTTTAAAATTTCTAAATTTGATACTAACATGTTTATGTTTAAGAGATTTGAACCCAGTTCTTGACCAGGTACAACATACAGGGTAATGGTCACTAACTCTACTAACAGGAACAGAACATTCAATAATATTATCTGGACAAGTAACATATATATGATCAATTATAGTTGAGGATGTGTCAGTAACATTTGTGGGACGGTTTATTAGTTGTTTGAAATTGTAAGAAAGAATGATATCATCCCATGTCTGGTTGGATTTACTAATATCTATGTTGAAGTCACCTAGTATCATAACTTCTCTACCTGCTGTAAACACTCTATCCAACATTGTAGTGAAGCAGTCATACCAACTGTACCCGGCACAAGGATTCCTATATAGGTATCCAATGAGAAACGGTTGTTGGCTGGCTGGCTTCACCTCTAACCAAACACATTCTATCCCTACGGTCTCGAGATCACTTCTACGGGAACAGTTGAGGGAATTGGAAATGTATACAGCAATACCTGTCTATAATTTTTGATTTGCATCTTTCCGAATTACTTTAAACCCCTTAAGTGAGATTTCAGAGTCGGTTATTTTGTCGTTAAGACGACTTTCTGTGATTCCAAACACATGGAACTGTTTGGACAGTATTACCGAGAGCTCATGTAATTTGTTGAGCAGATGAAAGATATTGAGATGGCCTATATATAGACCATTTTTGTTGAGCCACTGATCGTGATTGGCGAACATTACAAACTAAAAGGAAGATGTCGCTTGTGGTATACAAATTGCAGGGATTTTGAAATTTTATTTAGAAGTAGTTAAGGCTGTTAGAGGGGGCAGGAAAATGTCTTTGCTGGAGTGATATCATGAATGCTTGGTGCAGGGCTGCAGGATTGTACCGCATTAGCTGCTGAAGTTGACGGTTCCACTCATAGAATTGTATATTACTGTCCAGCGAGGGACTGCTATGAGTGTCACTGGAAGTGCCTACATTGGAAGCAGGCATCGGGGACACAGCACCATTGTTTAATGGTGTCCCCTTTGACATCATAGAGGGAGACTGTTTTACGGGCAAGGTAGGAACCACAGTATCATAGTTAGCAACATTTGTATTGGAGCTTGGGTTGCTATTCACGACATTGTGTTCCTGGGGTACAGGCAAGGGTGGTGTGGGAAGGGAAGGAGTGTTTTCTGAACATAGTGAGATGGCTGTTGCCGGAGGTGAAGTTCGGTTTACTCCTGTAACTGGTGCTGGTTGTGCACGTTCGGGATATTTTATGTTCTTCGCTAGGAAGCTGCATCCTAGCTTGGAACAATGTATTTGAGGTGAGGTGCTGATGATTTTATTATCCATTATGTCATTAACACCAATATGGACTGTTGCTCTCCTAATTCGGTCGTTCACTTGGAATCTTCGCAGTGTAGCGGTCAGCCTGTCAATGTCAGCGCCTGGTACAGGGTAGATTGAAGTTGATTCGCTGTCAGTAGATGACATGCGATCACTATAGATTCCCTTCAGCAGGAAGTCTCCAATGACGACATGTGTTGCACTGTGATCTATGGTTATTTCACACTGCTGGCGTGTCTGCTTGGACTGTTGTTGCCACTGGTCACTGTCGTCTTTCTTGTGTTCTTGTTTATTAAAGCTTGTTTGCGATGGTTGTTGATGCCCAGTAGTGGTAACTGCTGAGCTCTGTGATTCCAAGTCTGCTGCTGGAGAGTCTACACTTAAGGCCTGGAACCTGTTGCTGATATGCACATCGATGGGGTAGATAGATGGTGTGCGTTCTACAGGTTTAGTAGTGGTTTTGTTGCTTGTAGAAACTGTCTGTATGTCATTATGTGACGAACATGCACTGGTAACACACGCATCTACAACACCATGGATACTTTCTGTTTGTGCACTTTTATGAAATGACTGTGCACGCTTTAGTTTCAAGGCATGTATGGCTGTTTTAAAAGTTTCCTTCTCTTCTTTAAGGAGGCGGATTTCCTCTAGAAGAAGAATGTTTTCTTTTTTAAACTCCGCAATAATATTAGCGGTGTTACTGGTAATAAAATCTTTTAACCTCGTCTCCAAAGCCTGAATTAGTTCACGACAATTATTGTGGCCCTGTGTTTCGGCCGAATAAAGCGTCTTTGAAGGTGATGTGTTAGTTTGATAAGATTGAGCTGGTGAATTGTGTTGTTTGTCCAGCTGGAAATCAGTGTCTGATTGTTCACTAGACAACGTGATGGATGTTGGCGATGAAGATGATTGATTCAGTCGCTGAGCTGGCGTTCTAACTAACTTTTGTCCCGTCTTGTTTTTGTTTACATTTTCGCATCGCTTTGACACAGTTCATTCGGGAGACCCGGGTTCGATCCCCGGTAAGGTGCGGGATTTTTTTCTGTCGGGGGCAAAAAGAAAATCCTAACCTGCACAGTTCGCGGCGACTGCACTAGCCAGGCGGCCTTTATTCCTCAGGCTCAAAGACCCCTCTGCCATACACCACAAGGTACTATATTGGCAGTAAATGACAGTTTTTTTTTGGACACAGTTGATGATCGTAAGTTGGAGGACATGTTGGCAATATAGGCAGCTCGACAAGGCAAGGAGTAAATAAAACTGCAGGCCTTTCTGTAGATCGTGCGTGGCGCTTATCTCTTGCTAGTCACGCATAGTTAAGCCTCAAGTAGTGGTGAATCGATAATTGGTAAAAATTCAAAAATTGATGCTCTTACCCTCACGTGTCATAATGAAATCTTCATTTCACTAAATAAACAGTCACATAAACTTGACAGTTGAGAGTGTGTAAATTCAGTTTTAAAACGAGCACAATAAAGGAGTAAATAAAAGTGCCGGCCCTTCTGTAGGGTGTGCGTGGTGATTATCACTTGTTAGCCCCGCATGGCTAATTCTCATGTTGACGTGAATCAATAATTGATAACATTCAAAAATGAGTGCTCTTACCCTCACATATCACCAAGAATCCCTCATTTCACTAAATAAACGGTCACATAAACTTGAAGTGTTGAATAGTTTGTAAATCCACTTTTAGAATGAACACATGACAGAATGTGAATTAGAATGACACAGCATCGCGATTGAATTAAGTAAAACTTGTTAAAATATTCAAAAATCGAGAGAGCATGTGAAAATACGTCCGCTCGTTACCGGAAACCGCTACTGAACAATAACATAGAGCTATCCAAAACAACTTCTTTTCATGCATTTTAATGCTTATTGTTCTTTTGTTGTCAAAGAATAGCTTCATAAGAGATGTTGAATGAAAGAATGTATGAGAGGAAAAAGAGAAGAAGGGCAGAATGTCAGACAGGCCTGCGTGCCCAATTCTCAACCCTTGGAAAATAAAGATTTACTTACTTAGTTAGTTAGTTAGTTAGTCGCGGTTCCAACTTCACTTACTTACTACTTACTTACTAACTTTGTGGAAAATTATAAGGACATTATCTTCACTTTTAGAAAGTACAAGGGCTGTAGAAATATTCTTTGCGAGCAACTGCATTTAGGAGCCATGAGAAGCAGATACCTACGTGAAATAAGGGAAATGCGCAAAGAAAATTATGGCATAGTGTGTTTGGATGAAATGTGGATCAATGCGCACCACACAAGTGATAAGAAATGGCAGTCAGTGGATGGATAGATAAAGTGATATGTGCCCAGTAGTATAGGATAGCTTTTTTTGGTCATGGCCCATGCTGGTAATATGCATAAAGGCTTACAACAGATTGCTGGGCTCGTGTTCTTATCAAAGCATACAAACAATAAGGATTATGATAATAAGATGAATGGTAATGTATTTAGAGATTGGCTCGAGAATACTGTGCTTCCATCCCTAGATAGACCGTCGTGTCCAATTATGGACAATGCATGATATCAATGTTGTTGCCCAAGAAGACAAAATACCTACAGCATCGAGCACAAAGGGAGCAATAAAGATATGGCTCCGAATGGAAACATACCATTTCAAGAAACGTATTTCTATCTAGAATTGTTGTCCCTTGTAAAACAGATGCCCAAAAGCAAGAAATATCAAATTGACAAGTTGATAGAAGAGCATCGCCATGGGTGCTTGAGACTTCCGCCATACCATTCTCATTTTAACCCTATAGAACTCGTGTGGGCTAAAATTAAAGGACAGGTGGCAGCTGACAATACTATATTCAAACTGTCTGACTTCAAGATACTAATCCAGTTCACGCTATTAAATATTGATAAAAGTTACTAGAAAAATGTGAGGACCATGTGTTGAAAGAGGAAGAGGACTATTGGAGAAAGGATGGCTTGAATTTTATGCAACCGAGAGCAGTCATCAACTTACTGGAATCGTCCGACACAGATTAAGGTCTGAACAGATTGCAGACCTTAATCCATGTGCACACCAACTGGGATATTTTGCTACAAATATTCAGAAGAATTGCAGGCACTAAACATTACAGCATCGGCATAAACAATACAACTAGTTAATGGCAACAGTTTGTATTCCACAGTGATGAATTTTCAATTCCGTGAGCCCTCAACAGTGATAAACAACTGACATTGAAAAAGCAAAAAGCTCTAGACGCAACGAGTAACAACCGAAGAGAAATAATGCGGTGGGATCTGACATATTGTGGCATAACAAGAAATGTGAGAAGAAACACATTGTCAAATGAGGGGACAACACACGAACATACAAATCATTCTATAAACTTCAATGAAAAGAGGACCAACATCTTGACCGTTAAGAAGAAAGCCCACTACAGAGACATTCACAGCTATATTCGTTGTGCAAAACATGTAATCATGTTCCGTCTCAGCAGAGCAGACAAAGTACCCACCCCCATACGAATCTGGATACTCCTTGTGTTTGTCATCCGAACTGGCGGGGGAATTGACATTACTGTAAAACAAGTTTGTTAGCGAGAAATCACTAGTTTTTTTTTATCAAAACATCAAAGAAATGTCACTGCTTTTCATGATTTAAGTTGCTTTTGGACCTATCAAAAACATATTCCTTGGATGGAAGTAAATATAAGATGGCAGGAAACATTTCATAACGATGCAACAGAGAGTTTTCAAAATAATTAATTGTGAATGACGGCATTCATTTCTGGACATACTATAATTTTCTCCATGCTTTTTGGCCTCTATATATTTCTTTTGCCCTGTAGTTTCCAGCTGACATACTTTCTCATTGACCCATTAATAGACTTTCCCATTGTGTGTCCCCTGCCCACACCAGTTTGAGTCTCAATTCACTGAATTTTGTGTAGTTCTATGTGTGTTACTTTAATGTTTCCAGTTTATTTTCATATTGAATTAGAAATATATTTCTTCATTAACATTTGAAGACATTTGAACTGTCATAACATGCATTGTCCTGTATGTTTCTCAGACAAAACCAAGTAGGCCAATATTTCCTGTATTTATTAAAAGTGAAATAAAGCAAGAAGCTGGTGTTGAAGTAAGTTGTTACAGTATGTATTTTTTCCTTATATAGTATATAATGTTTATCATGTGACCAGATTGTTACTGCAGGCAGAGCAGACAATATAAACTACTAGTTTATCTCACACGGCTGTATCCAGTTTGTTTTTCTTTCCCACTCACTGGCTTTGAATGCAGGCATAGTACATACAGACTACTTCTAGTAGTGCTGGACTGAAGTTTGCTTGTGGATTAGATTTACTTATTAACAGTGTCCCTTGCCATCAGGGGAACCCACTCTGACTTTAGAGGTACTTTTAATTTACATCCCCAAGTCAAGGATGTGTGGTAAACATTTTAGTCCAACTGTCTGGTGTAAGGGTTGAACCCTTAACCTCAGCATCAGCATGTCAGATGTTTAAGGGTTGAACCCTTGACCTCGGCATCAGCACGTCAGATGTTTTAGGGTTGAACCCTTGACCTTGGCATCAGCATGTCAGATGTTTAAGGTTTGAACCCTTGACCTTGGCATCAGCACATCAGATGTTTAAGGTTTGAACCCTTGACCTCGGCATCACCTCGTCAGATGTTTAAGAACATGCCATACTGGCCTCCATACAGTATGTGTAATTGCTAGGGCTGTCAGTATAACATCTCAGGTTATCAGTATAACATCTCAGGTTATCAGTATAACATCTCAAGTTATCAGTATAACATCTCAGGTTATCAGTATAACATCTCAGGTTATCAGTATAACATCTCAGGTTATCAGCATAACATCTCATATGCACTGACACTCGATTCCTCTGATGATGTGAAGGATTCATTCTATTAGGAGTCAGACTCCGTGATCAAGGCAGTTCCAAAATCTGACTACATTTATATGCTCGGTGATTTCAGTGCTCATGTCGGCAAGGACTCGAGTTCATGGCCAGTGTGCCTTGGAAAATACAACATCGGTCGCATGAATGAAAATGGGCAAAGGCTGCTGGAGCATTGCACCAGAAATGACCTAAGTATTACAAACTCCTTTTTTAAAACAAAAGAGATGCATAAGGTCACATGGAAACATCCACGATCCGGCCATTGGCACCAGCTGGACTTCATCATCACACGGAGACAACATCTGAACAATATATCATTGACTCGAAGTTACCACAGTACTGACTGTGATACGTATCATTCTTTGGTTGTTGCAAGGGTTAGACTGAGACCAAAGAGAATCTACACAGCTAAACACAAATCTAGCTCCAGGATTAATATTATTAACACTCATGATCCTGAAAAGTGCTTTCAGTTTCAACAGCAACTTGAAGACGCTTTCACTGATACACCAGAAAATTGTACAGTAAATGAAAAGTGGGGTCAACTTAAGGAAACTCTTTATAAAACCGCTGTAGGGGTTTACGGCACTGTGGATCATAAGAGGTAGGACTGGTTTGCAGCAAACAGACTCTGGCTGTAAGGATGGGATTCCAATAGAGGTTATCAGGAGTGGGCAAGACACACTTACTCTACAGATCTACCAGCTAATAGAGCTATGCTGGCGAGAAGGACAAGTCCCACAGGATTTCAAAGATTCAAGCATCATAACACTGAACAAGAACAAGGGTGATTGGAGCGACTGCAACAACTATAGGGGTATCTCACTTCTGTGTATTGTTGGAAAAGTATTTGCCAGAATTGTTCTGCGCAGACTTCAAGTCCTAGGAGATCAAGTCTACCCCGAATCACAGTGTGGCTTTCGACAGAACTGGTCTACCATTGATATGATATTCTCATTGCGGCAAATGCAAGAAAAATGCCGTGAACAGAATCAACCTTCATCAACCTCACAAAGGCATTTGATTTTGTCTGTCGCGAGGGTCTGTTCAAGGCACTAAAGAAGGGTATAATCAAGTTTGATGGTGCAACTTCTGAAGAGTTTGAAATCAAGAGTGGAGTTAAGCAAGGTTGTGTACTAGCTCCCACCCTCTTTGGAATATACTTTTCACTTCTTCTGAAATATGCCTTTCGTGATCAAGATGGTGGTATATACATTCACTCACGGTCAGATGGCGGCCTCTACAATGCTCAGAGATTGAAGGCCAAGACCAAAATTAGGAGGGTACTGATCAGAGAGTTGTTTTTTGCAGACAATGCTGCAGTTACGACCCACTCTGAGGATGAATTAGAATGTCTACTATCTGCATTCTCCAATGCTTGTTCTGAATTTGGTTTAACAATTAGCAAAAAGAAGACACAGATTATGTCACAAGGTGCACATGGGGTATCATCAATCTTTATTGACGAAGCCGAACTAGAGATGGTAGACCATTTTACATATCTAGGATCAGTGGTAAATAGCAAATTATCCCTAGATCAGGAAATCAACATCCGGATTGGTAAGGCAGCAACAACAATGAACAGGTTAAGAAAAAGAGTCTGGGAGAACAGGAAGCTTACTGCCAAAACAAAAGTTCTTGTCTATCAAGCCTGTGTTCTTAGTACTCTTCTTTATGGCAGTGAAACCTGGACAACTTACTCACACCAAGAGAAACGTTTAAACAGCTTTCATATGCGGTGTCTGCGAAGAATTCTTGGTATTAAGTGGCAAGACAAAATCACAAATAATGAAGTATTGGAAAGTTCAGGTTGTGTGACGGTTTATGCCATGCTCAGTCTTTGTAGACTTAGATGGATAGGACATGTTAGGAGGATGGATGATGGTAGAATACCAAAGGATATCTTTTTTGGTGAATTACAGATGGGTAAGAGATCTCAGGGTCGACCTCTCCTACGATACAAAGATGTGTGTAAGCGGGACATGATTGATACAGGCATTGATAATGCACATTGGGAGCAAGTCGCCACTGAACGTGTTGCATGGAGGGCAAACATCAGAAATGGAATAAAGACAAAGGAGAAAATTATTGCAGATAAGTCACACACCGAGCGTGTGAGACGTAAGATGGTGCATGATTGTGGAAATGACCACGTGTTCACATGCACCCACTGTGAACGGACATTTACAGCGCGAATAGGCGTTATCAGTCCCATTCACTACCGCCATGGGTAAAAGTTATTATGCCATTTTGAAGCACAAACTATCGTCTGTCAAGACGGCAAGGTGCCAATGTACAGCATCACGACACTACTGTTTTGGCATACAGATCTACACAACATGGTGGAACACAACATGGAGAAACACATCAGGATAGAAGCTCATGTATAATAAATACTGTTGCTGCAACATCCATCCATCCATCATGTGCCATGCTGGTAAGCGTGGGCGGTCATATTCTGCCATCTTACTCGATCACCAGAGTCGTGGATCAGCTCTGTGTTTCTGTCTCGACCATGCCACCAGGCCAAGCCATCCAGGTATTTGCTTCTATGTCTTCCCCTTGGTCTCCTCCCTTCGATCTTGCCAGTTGTCACCAAGTTCTCCAATTCATTTCTTCTCATAACATGCCCAAAAAATTTTGACTGTCTACGTCTAATGACTCTAATCAGTTTACGATCTTCATTTGTTTCTTGAAGGACTTGTTCGTTGGTTTTTCTATCTGTCCATGGTATTCTTTGCATTTTCCTCAGAAACCACATTTCCCCAGCCATCAGCTGTTTTTTCAGCTTGACTGCTTATTGTCCACGTTTCACATCCATACAAAAGTTTAGGTTCTATGTAGCATCTCAACACTCTTTTTCTCGTTTCAATTGATATCTTTTTGTTGGTCAGTATGTTTTTCATTTTGCTAAAGGCTACCTTCGCAATGGCAATTCTTGTTCTAATCTCTTCAAGGCATCTCCCATCAGATGTTATGACTGTGCCAAGATAACAGTATCGATTCACTTGTTTAAGAATATGTCCATCTACTCGTATATCACATTGCGGTATTTCCTTCTTCCTAGTGACGACCATAATCTGTGTCTTTTTACAATTTAATTCTAACCCTAGTTGTTCACTGTGTGCAACAACCGCATCTACTAAATTTTGCTGGTCCTGTTCATTGTCTGCAGTAAAGACTGTATCATCTGCAAATCTAATGTTATTGATGTATCGTCCCCCAATGTTGATTTCTTCCATATCTTCTATATTTCTAAATATATATTCACTGTACAGGGAAAAAGGATCTGGAGATATTACACATCCCTGTCTCACACCTCTTTTAATAGGCTGATATTGACCTACATCGTTATCAATTCTTATGGCAGCTTGTTGTTTCCAATATATGTTTTTTACAAGTCTAAGGTCCTTTCCATCAATTTGTAGATCTTTAAGCATCCTTATCATGTCAACATGTCTCACTTTATCGAAAGTCTTTGTGTAGTCAATAAAGCAAAGATACAGATCCTTGTTTACTTCTATAGAACGCTCAATTACTGTTCTCAGTATATACACAGCATTTACTGTGCCCTTGCCTTCTACAAACCCACATTGTTCTTCTCCTATTTCGGGTTGTATTTTCTTCCTAACTCTTTGCATGATAATTCTCAGCAGAATCTTTGTGATGTGGCTCATTATACTAATTGTTCTATGTTGATCGCATTCCATGGCTCCTGATTTCTTCGGGATTGCAATAAATATAGAATTACATAATTCAGGAGGTACATCCCCTGTATTGTATATTGCGTTCAGCAGCCTGGTGATTTGGTCAATTCCATATTCTTCTAAGGCATTGATCATTTCTACTGTGATGTTATCTGTATCCGGGGTCTTGCCAGTTTTCATATGGTTAAGAGCATTCTGAACCTCTATCTTCAAAATTGATGGTCCTTCATTATTATTCCAATGATCATATTGTTCTTCTCTTGTATCATCATAAAGGTCCTTCACATAATGTGACCACGCATGTAAAATCTGATTTTTTTCTATTATAATTTTGCCATCTTTGGTTTTTAGGCAACCCGTTGATGTGTGTGTTCTTTTGTTAGTGATGTCATTAATTCTTTTGTGCATTAATTTGGTATTCTGGGTGTTGTGTTGGTGTTCAATTTCCTTGCAATTTTCCTCAAGCCATGTTTCTTTTGCCTCTTTGCATAGCTTCCTAATTTTCCTATGAATCTCTTCATATTTGTCCTTGTTATTTTTGTTATTTCTTCTTACTTCGATGAGTTTTAAGATGTCTTCCGTCATCCATTTCTTGCGTCCTATTATCTTTACTTTTGGAATGGTTGTTTCTGCAGCTTGGTTGACTGATTTCTTTAACATTTCCCATTGGTCATTAACATCTTGAAATAGTATTTCCATATCGGACAATGCATCAAATCTGTTTTTTACCTCTACGTTGAATTTATCTTTTATTTCCTCACTCTCCAGTGCTTGTAGATCAAATCGTGTGTTTCTTGGTGAATATTTGACTTTAATTTTATATGTAAATTGCTTAAGATTAATCTATGGTCGCTGTAGCAGTCTGCGCTTGGTATAGTTTTTGCGACTTTTAAGGCATTTCAAAATCTTCTATTGATGAGGATGTAATCAATCTGATTTTTAATCTTATGATCAGGACTCCTCCATGTCCATAATCTCCTTGGGTGCTGTTGAAACCAGGTGTTTCCAATAATCAAATCTTGCTCTTTTGCCCACTGTACAAGTCTGCAACCTCTTTCATTCTGTTCCCCTAGTGCATGCTTGACTACTATACATCCGTCCTGTTGATTTCCAACTTTGGCATTCAAGTCACCCATTATGATAGTTACATCAGAATTCTTGCATATTTTGAAGGCTTTCTCTAAATCACTATAAAATTCATCGATGCTGTCATCACTACTGTCAGCTGTTGGTGCATAAACTTGTATGACATTGACATCAAAAGGTCTTCCACTCAACTTCACGAGTAACACTCTGTCTGATACAGCCCAATATCCTTTGATCGATTTTGCTCTCTCTGTATCCATTATAATTGCTACTCCTCGCTGTTGTTTCTCTCCACCAGAATAGATTATTCTATACTCCTCAGATGTCATAATGCCCATTCCTGTCCATCTGGTCTCACATACACCTAACAGGTTAATATTTAGTCTTCTCATTTCATTCTTAATGTTATCAAATTTCCCATCCCCACTCATAGTTCTTACATTCCAAGTTCCTACTTTCAATGTTGATATTCTTTTGCACACAGTCGCCTGATGACGGTCTGGAGTCACCTGGTGCACATGGCTACCCCTACCGGGCGAGGCTGCTCCAATGGAGCACCCATTTACGCCGTTTCTCTGATTATCGATAAGACTGCAGTACATGATTTTCTTGGCATCTGTAAAGAAGGTAGTTTGCCATTGCTTTCCTTCCCAGCAGTGACCATACTGGTCGATGACCGTAGCCATTGTCTCTCAAAATAGGAGATCCTCTGCCTACCGTCGTGAAGCTGGAGACCATAACCTACAACTATCTGTTGGCTGCTCTTCAACTTCATCCACCCATGGCTTCATGTAACCCTGATCGGGGGGACATATGGGTACTCCACCTTGCCCAAGGGTGTCCCGTAGGCTAGCGGAGGGAAGGAGGCACCTTACCTCTCCTTTGATAGGGGATACCCCTATCCCGTCACCCATAAAATCAAAATTGCTGGTCCTTTATTATTATTTTGAACATCGTAGTGTTCGTCTCTGTTGTCATAAAGGTTTTTCACGTAATCTGATCATACATGTAAGATCTGATCTTTTTCTATTATGACTCTTCCATCTTTTGTCTTTAGGCAGCCTGCTGATGTACGTGTTCTTTGATTAGTAAGCTCCTGGATTCTTTTGTGCATTAATTTCGCATTTTTACTGTTGTGTTGTTTTTCAATTTATTCACAGTTTTTCTCAAGCCATGTTTATTTTTTAACCCTGCATAAGGTTCTGACTTTTCTGTGAATTTCTTCATATTTAGCAGGATTATTTTTGTTCTGTCTTCTTGTTTCCATTAGTTGTAAAATTTCTTCAGTCATCCATGACTTGCCGGTCTCTCTGGCTGTGGGGTTACAACACTTTCTCTCTGTAATCCCGTTTATCACGCAGAGTCTCGCAGCGGAGCGAGAACTGAGGTGGTTCGACCCCCGCTCGTGACTTGCGGATACTGAGCCGGCCGCTCAGAAAGCAATGGCAAACTACTGAGCGTAATCTTGCCAAGAGATCAACAGACAGCTGAAAGATGCTGCTGTTGACAGCTAAGTCCTGTAAAAGGATACGCAAAAACATTTATCCATGACTTACGGCCCACTTTCTTTAATTTTGGAATAGTTTTTTCTGCTACACAACTGATTGAATTCTTCAGCATTTCCCATTGATCATCTACATCTTGAAATAGGATCTCTAGATCAGACAATAAATCAAATTTGTTCTTTACTTCTATGTTAAAATTATCTACTGCATCATGTTAAAATTATCTGCTGCATCATGTTAAAATTATCTGCTGCAACATATGATCACATAAAACATGTACTTTGGCTGGGCTGCTTCAGGGTTTGAATACTCCAATCACTCAGTCACTCAACTGTGTAGCCATGGACCATGTCCCACAGGATCACTGGGCTAATCATGCCGACTGCTGAGACACGGTCCTCCCATAGCCACATGTGGTGGTAGGACCATGTTATTGTTGTGAGGGTGGGGGATGGTCCTCCCATAGCTACATGTCGTAGGACCATGTTATTGTTGTGAGGGTGGGGGACGGTCCTCCCATTGCCACATGTGGTAGGACCATGTTATTGTTGTGAGGGTGGGGGACGGTCCTCCCATAGCCACATGTGGTAGGACCATGTTATTGTTGTGAGGGTTGGGGATGGTCCTCCCATAGCCACATGTGGTGGTAGGACCATGTTATTGTTGTGAGGGTGGGGGACTGTCCTCCCATAGCCACATGTGGTGGTAGGACCATGTTATTGTTGTGAGGGTGGGGGACAGTCCTCCCATAGCCACATGTGGTGGTAGGACCATGTTATTGTTGTGAGGGTGGGGGACTGTCCTCCCATAGCCACATGTGGTGGTAGGACCATGTTATTGTTGTGAGGGTGGGGGACTGTCCTCCCATAGCCACATGTGGTGGTAGGACCATGTTATTGTTGTGAGGGTGGGGGACTGTCCTCCCATAGCCACATGTGGTGGTAGGACCATGTTATTGTTGTGAGGGTGGGGGACGGTCCTCCCATAGCCACATGTGGTGGTAGGACCATGTTATTGTTGTGAGGGTGGGGGACGGTCCTCCCATAGCCACATGTGGTGGTAGGACCATGTTATTGTTGTGAGGGTGGGGGACGGCCAGCAGTTTACGTATGTAAATCTAACCCTATCCCATACCGCAGCCATTCTGACCCGAGGGAAGGGAAATAACAATGATAGTTGTGGTTATGGTGTCATAAACTGTCCAGAAATGTACATATATAAAATATGGTGTCATCAACTGTCCAGAAATGTACAAATATAAAATATGGTGTCATCATTGGCACCTTGGCATCTTGAGAGATGGTAGTTTGTGCTTCAGAAAGGCATGATAACTATTACCCATCCATAGCACAATGCCTGGGCTAAAATAGAGAGATTATTTGTTGCCCATGCAGCATGATCCCTCTCTCGGCCTGCCTAATTCACTCCAGAGGAAAGGTAACACCTCTACATCTGGAACAAGACAAGCTGCAGAAGCTGCCGGATCAGTAAAGCAATGCTCTATCTGTCCGCCTGTCGGAGCTTCGATCCTAGACCAGCTGCCAACCAAGGCTTAGGGTCTGGTCTGCCCTGCCATGACATTTTGTCTTTAGGTTGCATTTCCTCGCACAGGGTAATTCCTCCCAATTGCGTTCCTCCGCCCGAAGCACAATGTGGGGTATCGGGTTTGGTAAAAGCCGCCCAACGTTCGGCGCTAACAGGAAGAAGGTAGTACCGTCTACTGTCATACGGTAGCTCAGTCATATCTGACTAAGACCTGACACTAAATATTGTGTCATAAACTGTCCAGAAATGTACAAATATAAAATAAAAACTTTCATAGACAGAGGCAACATATTCTAGACAGCGGCAACATATTCTAGGGGAGAAAAAGTTAGGTAGAGATGTAAATGGGAGATTATATAATTTTTATATGTGTACAAAATTTTCTTAAAGTTGTCAAAATGTTCATTAGTCTACCAAGAACAATTCACGGGAGAGTTTGTTTCCAGTATTTCAGTTTTACTTTCAATTTTGTAATGGCCATGGTCCTCTTTGAACAACAATCACCATTAAGTTAATATCCTATATATGGGGGGGGGGGGGGGGGGGTGAGAACCTTTGTGGCTGACTCAGTCACAGGATTATTAATCTGAGCCATTGATGGACCCTAATATAACTTCTCTTTGAGGTAGAATAGGGTTGGGGGTAATGGTATAATCTAAATCGTGATACTTTCAAACCCAGTGACTGAAGTTGCATAATTTCAAACAGGTTGACAATAAAAGCTGGACTAACACACACGAAGTTGGCCACCTAGATAGAAGTTTACAAGGTGGACACATGAATGAAGAACTGACAGACAATGAAGGTACAGTAACCAAAGCTAATTGTAAACATGTGTTTTATACAAATGTTTCTCCATGGCAAAGTGTTTAAGCTGCTTGTCTCACTCTGTGGCATAGTGTTTAAGCTGCTTGTCTCACTCTGTGGCAAAGTGTTTAAGCTGCTTGCCTCACTCTGTCGCAAAGTGTTTAAGCTGCTTGCCTCACTCTGTGGCAAAGTGTTTAAGCTGCTTGCCTCACTCTGTCGCAAAGTGTTTAAGCTGCTTGCCTCACTCTGTGGCAAAGTGTTTAAGCTGCTTGCCTCACTGTCACGAATTGGCCGCCTTAACATCCCAGAATATTTTTCTCGGTCTCCAAATTTGAGAGGCCAAATTGAGAAAGAATGAATTAATCACACTACTCCACGGCTATCTAGTCGTGAGGTAAGATTATTCACAAAAAGCCTCTAGCCATGACGTAAGCTTGCAGATGGCAAGTAAAATGGGGTACTTGAGATGGACACAACTAGATAATTTAAATTAGTCTACACCTTAGAAAACTGCTGACCCAGACGGGCTATGACACCACACAGACGCATTGGCACCTTCTTGCCCAGGTAGACCCAGACTGAATCAACAATGAACTGGGCCAATGAGTGAAATAAAACCACCCAGGCGTGAACAACATTGACACAGGGAGAGATAATGGCCCCAGGGCGGTAAACAAGCCCCGTCCACTCGGACTGGCAGACTCTGCAAGGTGTGAAATCACTGATAAGACTTAGTAGGCTAATAATGGTCAGACCCACAGGTGTGAAGGCTAGTGTGCATGCAGAAAGAATTTTATGACTGGACAGACTTGAAGTTAATTGCAGTTAACGTCAGGAGGAGATAAGAAGAATTTATGAATGGAATTCCTGGGAGATAAGTGTCTACTGCGAGGCTAGGTATAAAAACCCCTGCTAGACTTTTCCTCTTTAGATTAAATCTGACTTCAGAACAGGTAAGAACTATCTCAATGTTTGTAGTCATATGAAGGATTTCTTAGTAACTATGCAACAGTCTTTTAGACATATGAACTTTCAGTCGATATCTGATCTAGGTTATTCCAAGAACTATCTTTGGCGTAGGTTACTTGAGTGTGCGTTCTAAGTTCTGTGTTCAATATCATTGTGATTCATGTATTACTCTTCTGAGAAGTAGAAACTTATGGAAGGCAGGTCTTGTCTAGATATACTTGAGGTGTCGTAGCAGATGCTTGCCATCTCTTTCTAAACTAGACTAGTCTCGTTTTTGGTGTGTGCATTTGTTGTACAGAATATAGTCAACTGACTATTTATTTAATTCTTACAACAGCAGTAACTCGGTGGTGATTAAACCGGGCAGCTCAGCAAATATGGCTGGTCTGTTTGGTCACTTCAATTAGACTTGTTGTATATCTCATTTTGTAGCTATACAATATTAGTACTCATTAATAATGCCTGATGCTATTATGTGAGTATCATTAGATGTCTATCTTGAAGTAATATAATGTTTACGGATATGTTGGATGTATGTATGTGTAATTTCATATGAATATACGATGCTAGGAATATGCTTCGTACATATTCTTTTTGTGTATATACATCTCATTTCGTATACCTACAAACTAACTAGTGCATTATGCTATTATGTTAAAGTATCATAATATGTCTAGTTTAATTAATGTTTTATGTGTATTTCATGTTTGGTATATTGATTTGTCATATGCTAGCCTATCAATATGACGTGTTATATTATGGTGTGCGCATTGGCACACTAACCATCGATTGCATTTGTAGCAGAGGTGTAATGGTACAGACATTACCCACAAGTGTTATGGGGTATATGGTGCTAAACTTTCTCAGTGTATTGTGGGCGTGCGTCCACGGTAATGCACGGAAACCTGGCACAGCTACTGGTCACGGCTTGCAAGCCCGGATGATCAGGCATTGTTATAATACCCTTACCGACCCTGTGAGCTGCTAAACTAACATTGGACGGAGCGGCTGTACGACACAGAATTTCTGTATTAGCGACATGGACATGGGGCGGCAGAAATGTAATCATTACAGGCTTGTGAGACAATTGAAAAGCCCGTCCCAGACTGAACACAGTAGAGCTGGAAGATAAACTTGGCCAGACTGGTCATTGTATATGTTTGTGTTATGATATGTTTTAATTAGGATTGCGCTGATGTAGAACTGATATAACACATTCTTGACTTTCTTTCAAGCTCTCACAAGGAGCCCTATGTTATAGATCTCAAGACTAGAGACTACTGACTAGGAGTGTCAGGACTGACAGGATCTCAGAATACCGGCAAGCTGTTCTTTTTCTTTTGTTGAGTCTACTGGAGAGTGGGGATCTGGACCACAGTTCCAGATAGATGAAGTAACAAGTAAAGTTACGTAATGTTTCTCATCACAATATGTATATGATTTCATCATCCTCATCTTGAACCATCAGATGTCTATGATTATGATTAGTAAATAAATGTTGTAGTATTGTAACTCATAGGTCTGTCGTTATCTTTTAATTCCAATTGTGCATACGTGTTGTGTGTGTACATTGGTGGGGGTTCACTTACACACCAAGGAAGGGAGCAGTCAGGGAGAAAAACCTGTACTGAGAATAGTCGTCTATATTCATATATTTAGACTTAAACATCTATCTCAGCTAAACTTCTCTTTCCTGATCCTTGGCGAATATTCAGCACAGTTCATTTCAATTTTGTAACGAGCCACTAGGAACTGTACGTTGGATATTCAAGGGCTTAATCTGTAGTTCAGCCATATAGATTTTGTCCCTAGTCAGTTTCTGACTATCTGGGGTTGCTCGCCAGTGAATAATACATTCATCTAGCCGGTGGGGCACCCCGACTTCTGACAGATTGGTGTCTCGCCTCCGGGATTTAATTTTAACCCAATCCTACTGATTGGGCTTCTCGTACGGTATTTGAATTCGGACTTCTCGCTTTCAATAGACTCCGGTACTAGACCCTAGACATACGATGTTAAAAGTTAACTCTTGTAATCTTCAGTCATCAAAATAGACTATCATCAAATGTAGCTACTTTTAGTTGAGGAAGTTTCAGAGTACATATATAACTTTTCAAAAGTATAACAGATAAGAACTTATGAGAAAACTACCATCATCTATCATTTAGTGTTATCATTAATCTTTTATTGATAATTGGACACTTTAATCATATTTACATTGATGTGTTTGATGATTTAACTGCTTGACTGATTTGCAATTTTATGCTAATATATGCCATGTTCATTTTGACATGTATGCAGTGCATTTTAATGTTTATTTAGATAAATATTACTGTTGATTACTGTGTAGCATATCTCTCACACTTACTTCACTGCTGTCGCCAGGTACTACTTGAATATTATTTTCAGTTGTCTTTCACTGCTGAGGCTAAACTATACACATTGGATAGCGTAGACTGTCAGTAGTTAACTCTTGTCGTTCTAGCTTAGATCTGATTTTTGATATATACATAGGAGCTTACCGGAATATAGTCCTTAGCAATTATGGCCTTACGTTACCGGAATCCCGAAGAGGACATGAAGGCGCGCGCAGATTTCGCAGAGTCCGCGAAAGGGTGGGGCATAAGAAAAGGCTTAAAGGGGGAGCAACTAGAAATGTATATCACAGCTGAGTTAGAATGGCGGGACCAAGAAGAAGAAATTATGTTTAAAGAAAATGATGAGTTCTTTGGAGCACAAGAGCGTAGCAAAACTGAAGAAGCAGAGATTAATAAACAGCATATGGAAGTAGTCAATGCAGAGAAGCTAACCGTTCTAGCGGAACATAAGGTAGGAGATATGGATGCTCACCCAACCAGGAAGGAAGGGACATCTTTGCCAACCACCGCGGAATCAGAGGTAGTGGACCGGGAACTACAGGTTCTCATTCGACCCAGTCCTAAACGGAAAAGAGGGAAGAAAAAACGTGCCAAGGGCATTTCAAACAGTCACAAACGTGATAACTGTTTGCACCACGGCAATAGTCGTTTAACAGTACAGGACCTTCAGGAAAACCACTTGACTTCTATGAGAAATGAATCTCGAGAGAAAGAGGAACTGAAGACAACCTTTAATGAGGTCGCAGGCGGAGACCTAGCCGATTCTCACATTCCCTTCTGGTCACAGAATCACGAAGTGGAATTACATCTGACTGAAATAGGGAGGAAGGAAGGAACAGAATCCCAGGTGAATTTCACTGCTGCAACACGGGAAGAGTCACTAATTATCAGTTCAGATAATTTACCTAGTAACAGTTACCCAGAGGACAACTGTTTGCACTACGGTTTGCCAGTACAAGACTCCCAGGAATCTCATTTTACTTCAACGAGAGGTGAAACTCAAGAGGAAGATGACCTGAGGACATCTTTTAAGGAGGTCGGAGATCGAAAGGTAACCGACTTTATTATTCCCTTCAGCCCAGACGAGGAAGAAGTGGGATTAAATTTGACTGACAGTGGGATGAAGGATGACCCGGAACCCCTTGTGATCTTTGAGGCTGCAGCTCAGGAAAAGACACTAGACATCAGTTCAAATGATTTACTTAGTGTGATGGATTGTTTAGACACCAGCCCATCACAGGAGTTACCTCAACTGGACTTAGCCCATGAAAGCATGACCAGAGAGGAACATCCAGACCAGGAAACATTTCCAGTTGTTATCTCGGAGCATACCAGTTCGGAGACTCAGGAAACACCGGGAATTGTTAGGAGCCAGAATATGGACTCTGATATTGTGCAGACAACATTGTCTGTAGTTGCTAAAGAAGAACATTCTTTGCACAAGATGGAGGAAGAAACGCCTATCATCTCATTAGCTGAAGTTATCAGGGAATTCCAGCAACAGGAACCTGAAGTAACAGAAGTCAAGAGTGGTTTGGAATCAACACTCTTAGGACTCAATCTACCCTTCAGTCAGGTCGATTTGATAGGAGTAGATCAGCTATTTGTGGATACTTTATTCAAAAGTAACACCACTTTATCGCCCTGGAGTAACTATGTTATTTCTCAAGGCAGGACAACTTGGCACACTAAAATTCCACTTTCTAGCACGGTTTTCACACGAAACTCTAATGCAGAGAAACTCAGCCCATTAACTGATTATCAGGGGAAGAAACCGCGACACCGAGGAGGGACGATTGTTACTCCCGACTTTGAAGGAGGAAAGCGCCAGTTGAATTTATATCATGGGACCATGATGTGTAACATTATTCCTTGTAAAAGGAAGATATTGATAGATCTGTTAAGAATCTATAAAGGACGGAGGAAAATCACGGAGACAAGCTTTGCTGTGGCCAGCTTATGCAAGACCTCACTACGGGTACATCCTCGGCTGAAAGGAGTAAATCACGTGAGTGAATGGTGTAAAACAATTGCTGCCCAGAGGCGTAGAAGAATCCCGTTGATTGTGATCTTTCCCAGAGGGGTAAAATTACAACCTTCTGACAATTACCGGATTTTACCAAGCTATTGCATGGAATCCCGGCCTAAAACCAGGTACAAGGATCTATCCCGTGTATCTTTGGGTTATGGAAATGGAACGTCTTTATGCAGATGCAGGACAACCCACTGCCACAAGGAATATTGGAAACCTTTAGGCAGATACAGAACGGAGAGTGCTTAGGCATTATTCTGGGATGTACGGCGTGCTTTGACAAAAGATTTCTGGCAGAAACTTTTTTTTTAAGGGGAAAGCTCTGTCACGAATTGGCCGCCTTAACATCCCAGAATATTTTTCTCGGTCTCCAAATTTGAGAGGCCAAATTGAGAAAGAATGAATTAATCACACTACTCCACGGCTATCTAGTCGTGAGGTAAGATTATTCACAAAAAGCCTCTAGCCATGACGTAAGCTTGCAGATGGCAAGTAAAATGGGGTACTTGAGATGGACACAACTAGATAATTTAAATTAGTCTACACCTTAGAAAACTGCTGACCCAGACGGGCTATGACACCACACAGACGCATTGGCACCTTCTTGCCCAGGTAGACCCAGACTGAATCAACAATGAACTGGGCCAATGAGTGAAATAAAACCACCCAGGCGTGAACAACATTGACACAGGGAGAGATAATGGCCCCAGGGCGGTAAACAAGCCCCGTCCACTCGGACTGGCAGACTCTGCAAGGTGTGAAATCACTGATAAGACTTAGTAGGCTAATAATGGTCAGACCCACAGGTGTGAAGGCTAGTGTGCATGCAGAAAGAATTTTATGACTGGACAGACTTGAAGTTAATTGCAGTTAACGTCAGGAGGAGATAAGAAGAATTTATGAATGGAATTCCTGGGAGATAAGTGTCTACTGCGAGGCTAGGTATAAAAACCCCTGCTAGACTTTTCCTCTTTAGATTAAATCTGACTTCAGAACAGGTAGGAACTATCTCAATGTTTGTAGTCATATGAAGGATTTCTTAGTAACTATGCAACAGTCTTTTAGACATATGAACTTTCAGTCGATATCTGATCTAGGTTATTCCAAGAACTATCTTTGGCGTAGGTTACTTGAGTGTGCGTTCTAAGTTCTGTGTTCAATATCATTGTGATTCATGTATTACTCTTCTGAGAAGTAGAAACTTATGGAAGGCAGGTCTTGTCTAGATATACTTGAGGTGTCGTAGCAGATGCTTGCCATCTCTTTCTAAACTAGACTAGTCTCGTTTTTGGTGTGTGCATTTGTTGTACAGAATATAGTCAACTGACTATTTATTTAATTCTTACAACAGCAGTAACTCGGTGGTGATTAAACCGGGCAGCTCAGCAAATATGGCTGGTCTGTTTGGTCACTTCAATTAGACTTGTTGTATATCTCATTTTGTAGCTATACAATATTAGTACTCATTAATAATGCCTGATGCTATTATGTGAGTATCATTAGATGTCTATCTTGAAGTAATATAATGTTTACGGATATGTTGGATGTATGTATGTGTAATTTCATATGAATATACGATGCTAGGAATATGCTTCGTACATATTCTTTTTGTGTATATACATCTCATTTCGTATACCTACAAACTAACTAGTGCATTATGCTATTATGTTAAAGTATCATAATATGTCTAGTTTAATTAATGTTTTATGTGTATTTCATGTTTGGTATATTGATTTGTCATATGCTAGCCTATCAATATGACGTGTTATATTATGGTGTGCGCATTGGCACACTAACCATCGATTGCATTTGTAGCAGAGGTGTAATGGTACAGACATTACCCACAAGTGTTATGGGGTATATGGTGCTAAACTTTCTCAGTGTATTGTGGGCGTGCGTCCACGGTAATGCACGGAAACCTGGCACAGCTACTGGTCACGGCTTGCAAGCCCGGATGATCAGGCATTGTTATAATACCCTTACCGACCCTGTGAGCTGCTAAACTAACATTGGACGGAGCGGCTGTACGACACAGAATTTCTGTATTAGCGACATGGACATGGGGCGGCAGAAATGTAATCATTACAGGCGTGTGAGACAATTGAAAAGCCCGTCCCAGACTGAACACAGTAGAGCTGGAAGATAAACTTGGCCAGACTGGTCATTGTATATGTTTGTGTTATGATATGTTTTAATTAGGATTGCGCTGATGTAGAACTGATATAACACATTCTTGACTTTCTTTCAAGCTCTCACAAGGAGCCCTATGTTATAGATCTCAAGACTAGAGACTACTGACTAGGAGTGTCAGGACTGACAGGATCTCAGAATACCGGCAAGCTGTTCTTTTTCTTTTGTTGAGTCTACTGGAGAGTGGGGATCTGGACCACAGTTCCAGATAGATGAAGTAACAAGTAAAGTTACGTAATGTTTCTCATCACAATATGTATATGATTTCATCATCCTCATCTTGAACCATCAGATGTCTATGATTATGATTAGTAAATAAATGTTGTAGTATTGTAACTCATAGGTCTGTCGTTATCTTTTAATTCCAATTGTGCATACGTGTTGTGTGTGTACATTGGTGGGGGTTCACTTACACACCAAGGAAGGGAGCAGTCAGGGAGAAAAACCTGTACTGAGAATAGTCGTCTATATTCATATATTTAGACTTAAACATCTATCTCAGCTAAACTTCTCTTTCCTGATCCTTGGCGAATATTCAGCACAGTTCATTTCAATTTTGTAACGAGCCACTAGGAACTGTACGTTGGATATTCAAGGGCTTAATCTGTAGTTCAGCCATATAGATTTTGTCCCTAGTCAGTTTCTGACTATCTGGGGTTGCTCGCCAGTGAATAATACATTCATCTAGCCGGTGGGGCACCCCGACTTCTGACACTCACTCTGTGGCAAAGTGTTTAAGCTGCTTGCCTCACTCTGTGGCAAAGTGTTTAAGCTGCTTGCCTCACTCTGTGGCAAAGTGTTTAAGCTGCTTGCCTCACTCCATGGCAAAGTGTTTAAGCTGCTTGCCTCATTCTGTGGCAAAGTGTTTAAGCTGCTTGCCTCACTCTGTGGCAAAGTGTTTAAGCTGCTTGCCTCACTCTGTGGCAAAGTGTTTAAGCTGCTTGCCTCACTCTGTGGCAAAGTGTTTAAGCTGCTTGCCTCACTCCATGGCAAAGTGTTTAAGCTGCTTGCCTCACTCTATGGCAAAGTCTTTAAGCTGCTTGCCTCACTCTGTAGTTATGGTTGTGGGTTCAATTCTAGACTCATTTGGTTCATGAGTTATTTTGTTCAGAAAATCCTGAAGGTCGTCTCTGGAGCTACGGAATTGTGATTTGTGGCTCTTTTGGTGGGCCGCCCTGCAGAAAGAGACCAGACCATATAGGCTAAAATCCAAAGCAATGAAGTTGATCTTTGTTATGAGTAAACTTTCAACATCTGTGTACTTCAAGTTCAAGAGAATTATGTCTTGGTAATGTTACTGAGACAAGTGGGTCTGGAGAACGTTCATGTTTTGGTAATGTTACTGAGATGAGTGGGTCTGGAGAAAGTTTTAGCAACCTGAAGACAAGGCTACTGACAACAGAGGTTAAGAAAAGACAGAAATACTGTATGGGGTGGCAGAGAGACAAGGCAGGTGTACTGTGGTGGAGCTGATCAAGAACATAGAGGACATGGTTGTCAAGGGACATCATTGTTTGTGCTGACTGGCATGCCACCAGATGATGATGTCACAGGGCAGTAGGATATTCTGCTTCTTTGTTGTTATTGGTATAGATCCAGCTATGTTTGGGCTGTTGCCCTTTGACCCAGTGTCATGTGATGATACATGAATGTGTCTATCAGTCATTGGCTAGTCACCCAGTGTCTCACACATACACACACATACACTCATACATGTGCACACGCACACACATACACTCTCTCTCTCTCTCTCTCTTTCTCTCTCTCTCTCTCTCTCTCTCTCTCTCTCTCTCTCTCTCTCTCTGATCCTAAAATAGTGAATTGGATGTTTGGTGCCTTCTCAGACAACAGCAAATAACAAAGAAGGATCTATGTGCATGTTACAAACATAAGAAATCCATCAAGATTAGAAGTCAAAAGTTCAGTCCAAATAGGTCACTACCCAGGAAAACTTTCAAACAATTAGAAGACACCCCCACACAAAAGCATATTTTTTTATATTTGATCCTGATGGACACATGTATATCCTTGCCAGTACTGCAGAGTTCATATTCTGTGCTGAGATTCCCCAAGTGTGTTCATATTCTGTGCTGAGATTCCCCAAGTGTGTTCATATTCTGTGCTGAGATTCCCCAAGTGTGTTCATATTCTGTGCTGAGATTCCCCAAGTGTGTTAATATTCTGTGCTGAGATTCCCCAAGTGTGTTCATATTCTGTGCTGAGATTCCCCAAGTGTGTTAATATTCTGTGCTGAGATTCCCCAAGTGTGTTCATATTCTGTGCTGAGATTCCCCAAGTGTGTTAATATTCTGTGCTGAGATTCCCCAAGTGTGTTCATATTCTGTGCTGAGATTCCCCAAGTGTGTTCATATTCTGTGCTGAGATTCCCCAAGTGTGTTCATATTCTGTGCTGAGATTCCCCAAGTGTGTTAATATTCTGTGCTGAGATTCCCCAAGTGTGTTCATATTCTGTGCTGAGATTCCCCTAGTGTGTTAATATTCTGTGCTGAGATTCCCCAAGTGTGTTCATATTCTGTGCTGAGATTCCCCAAGTGTGTTCATATTCTGTGCTGAGATTCCCCAAGTGTGTTCATATTCTGTGCTGAGATTCCCCAAGTGTGTTAATATTCTGTGCTGAGATTCCCCAAGTGTGTTCATATTCTGTGCTGAGATTCCCCAACTGTGTTCATATTCTGTGCTGAGATTCCCCAAGTGTGTTCATATTCTGTGCTGAGATTCCACAAGTGTGTTCATATTCTGTGCTGAGATTCCCAAAGTGTGTTCATATTATGTGCTGAGATTTCCCAAGTGTGTTCATATTCTGTGCTGAGATTCCCCAAGTGTGTTCCTATTCTGTGCTGAGATTCCCCAAGTGTGTTCCTATTCTGTGCTGAGATTCCCCAAGTGTGTTCATATTCTGTGCTGAGATTCCCCAAGTGTGTTCATATTCTGTGCTGAGATTCCCCAAGTGCAGGGGAGGGCAAATTATGGCCCGCGGGCCGCATGCAGCCCGCCAAGTGATTTTATGCGGCCCGCGAGGGCATTTAGAAATTAAAATTTTAAATTCGTTTTTAAGTTATTTTGTTGGATTTTACAAAATTTCATGTACCGTTATGATGTGTGTCAATAACAAACGTAAGATTGAAGATGAATGCCGTGTTTTTAATGATGAATGGACAACTAAGTACTGTTTTATAAAAGTTGGTAGCAAATCAGTTTGCTTGTTGTGTCATGAGACAGTGGCTGTCTTCAAGGAGTACAATTTAAAAAGACATTATCAAACAAAACATTCCGATTTCGGATACAATTTAACGACCGAAGAGAAGGAAAGGAAATTACTTGAGTTGGTGAAAAATTTGGAGAAACAGCAAACTGTTTTCACTAAACAGTCTTCAATTCAAGATGCTGCAACTGAAGCTAGTCTTGTGCTGTCACACAGAATTGTAAAACAGAACAAGCCATTTTCTGATGGCGAGTTCATCAAGGAATGTTTGCTAGATGCAGCAAACATTATGTGTCCAGAACAAAAAACCAGATTTGACAACATTACTTTATCAAGGAGAACTGTGGTCAGACTTGCTGACAAGATCAGTGGCAATTTGATGCATAAACTTCAAGATGCAAGTAAACAATTTTTGTGGTACTCTCTTGCATTGGATGAGAGTACCGATGTACATGATTATGATGCCCAATTATTGACATTTATACGTGGAATAAACACTTCTTTCAAACTCAATGAAGAGTTACTGTGTGTTGAGTCACTCAGAGACACAACCACAGCCCATGATATATTCAATGCTGTTACTAACTGTATTGAAAGAACTGGGTTGGTTTGGAACAAGATGGCAAGTGTTATAACTAACGGAGCTCGTGCTTTGACTGGAAAAAATATAGGTCTGGTAAAGTTGATAAGTGATAAGATTAAAGCAGAATATCCAGATCACACATTATTACCACTTCACTCTGTGATTCATCAAGAAAGTCTGTGTAAAACTGTTTTGAATATCAAGCATATAAGAGGACTTAATCACAGACAGTTCAAGTCATTGCTTGACGATTTGGAAACTGAACATTCCGATATCTTGAACCACACCAATGTTCGATGGCTGAGTCTCGGCAAAGTGTTGAGGCGAGTGTGGGAACTCAGAGATGATATAGTGATGTTCCTAGAGATGAAGGGCATTGCATTTGACTTTAATACTGACATTGCCAATAAAGAGTGGCAGTTAGACTTTATGTTTGCCATTGAAATTATGGAAAAGTTAAATGAACTGAATGCCAAACTTCAGGGCAATGGTGTGTTTGCACATGAATTGTGTGTATATGTAAAATCATTTCAGGCAAAACTCTCACTGTTCTCCAGACAAACAAGTGAAAAAAGATTTTCTCACTTCCCTTTGCTGAAACAAGAAACCATTACGGGTGAAATGACTGAAAAATACAAAGCCCAATTAGATGCATTGATTGAAGAATTTGGATGGAGATTCCAAGATTTCAAGAAATTAGAGCCATAGTTCAATATTCTCAGTTCACCTTTTAGTGCAGAAGCTGATACAGCCACACAGGACATACAGTTGGAGCTGCTTGACTTACAAGCAGATCATGACCTGAAAGAGACATTCAAGACAGGTGGTTTGCTGGATTTCTATGGGTCTTTATCACAAGAATCATTTCCCAACTTGAAAAACTTTGCAGCTAAACTGTTATCCTTATTTGGATCAACATACATTTGCGAACAAGCATTCTCTTGCTTGAAGATCAACAAATCTAAGAATAGGTCTTTACTGTCGGACTGCAACTTGCATGCTGTCATGCGAATTTCAACAAGTAAACTTACTCCAGATTTCAAGAATATTGTCAAAAATTGCAAGCAGTTACATACATCTCATTAGAAATCAACAACTGTAGTGACAATGTAGTCGCTGTGTGTCTAAATTAAAGCCACTGATAGATAATAAAGAATATTTGTTGTAATAACAAGTTGTAAAATCGTGTTAACAAATTAGTAAAAGTTTTTGTCCATATTGTGAAATATAATGTTTAAGTGTATAAGTAAAATAAAATTGCAATAATTAGTTATTTATACCACTTAATAACCTATAAATAATTAATAATTACTTATTGTGATAGGTTGCTGTAAACAAAATGGATATATATATATATATATATATATATATATATATATATATATATATATATATATATATATATATATATATATATATGCGGCCCGCCAATAGCTTTACATTTGTCAATGCGGCCCTCCGCACGAAAAGTTTGCCCACCCCTGCCCAAGTGTGTTCATATTCTGTGCTGAGATTCCCCAAGTGTGTTCATATTCTTTACAGGATGTTGTAATCAACCCCATAATTTATTGGCTGTTTGTGATTTACTAGATAATTCTACATTTAGCAGTTTGCCATTTTTTTCTGAATTGTCAAAGCATTATACCATCAACATCAACACAGTAGCAGAATGTAAATCTACTCAGACACTGGGAAAAATAAGATCATAGGTGTGACCAAGTATCCACAGGGATCAGTGCACAACTCTGTAGTTGAGCAGAGCAGGGCTCTCTCTTGTCCCGGCAATAGGAAATTGTTGTCAGGGGCAGAGGTAAAAGACCCCAGTGTGACTATGGAAGGCAAGGGAAAATCACCACGTTATCTTCTCAAGACAAGTTTAAAATAGGAATGTGTATGTCAGGACATAGTTTTATATGGTTTTCCTTTATTTCAGTATCAAATCTTCATGAAGATATGATGGAATGTAAGAAATACATTCTCTACACTGTTTTTGTTTTAAATTCTCTACAGTTTTTTTTTATTTTTAAACTTCACTGAATCAATTACATTAAGCTTGGTTAACAATGCAACCAAACCTTCAAAATCAGTGTAGGGTCTGTAATTGTTGGTAGTACAGTATAATGCCTTGAAATGTACATTCATATGTTGCAGTGTATTAGCATCCCTGCTTTTCCCCCCTCTCACTAAAGGAGCATATTCAGGGTTGCTCTTTGTACTTTCAGCCTTCTGACACTTTATGTGCATATAGGATTTGTGATTGTGGTGCTTTGTAAGTTTAAAATTTAAATGGTTACAAACATGCAGACACAACTTTCAAATTTTGGTCTGCAGTGTTGGTGGGAAACTTTCTGCTCACTTCACAATTCTTTCTTTCTTTCTTCATATGGCAGCAGTGGTAACATTTCTAGCCATGATTGTCAAAATTTCCGACTGAGTGAATTTAGAAACACTATTATCAGTGCAACAGAATCAATTAACAGCATTGACGCTATATCAAAGAAGATCTGATATGAGAGCAAGAAGAAAATTGACTGACAACATCAAAGACTTTGTACAATTACAAGGAATTACCCAGGGCCGCTATAGTGTGTTTATTTATTTTTTTTTGTGCCCCAATATAAAATTCAATATCTCAGTAACCAACTGAGGGAAAATGATGAGATTTAGCATATAACTTTATCATTATGTCCACCCAACAAAAAATTTTTTGTTCTGGAGATTATACAGCAGATTTCAATGTTTGTGTATATGCGGTATATAATTTACGGCTCAGAGATTAAGTCCATCATTTTAAAAGTATTACAGCTTCACCAAGACACATCCTCGCTTTTTAAAAAATTGTCTCGCGGTTTTCGTTTTGGCACAGATTGAGCGCATTTATATGGGATTGTTCAGAGGTGTCTCCGATTGGGTTCTTTCATGAAACGTGATTATATAAATAAATCTTACCATTAATGTAATATTAATAGCTAATATTTGAATGTGTGAATATTGTTCAATGGGATTAAAAGTGAAATTGTGTACACTTCAAAACATCGCTATGAAGTTGTACACATATTTTTGTCAAGAAGCTGATCGCAGGAAACTGTTTCATACTGTTACAAATTCCGATAAAAGAACAGTGCATGCATTGGGTTTGAGTAAACGGTCTTTTCGTCGATGGGTGCAAGAATCTGGAATTAAACCAACACGCGATAAGCAAACGGTAGGTAGAAAGGCAATTGTAGACACCTTTGACAAGGATGTCATCAGGCGAGTTATTATAAAAATGATGGATGCCAAAGAAACAGTGACTGTAAGAAAACTGAGGGTTTTGTTGAGAAAGAACAATAACATAGAGCTATCCAAAACAACTTTGTGGAAAATTATAAGGACATTAGGCTTTACTTTAAGAAAGTACAAGGGAGGTAGAAATATCCTTTGCGAGCAACCGCATTTAGGAGCCATGAGAAGCAGATACCTACGTGAAATAAGGGAAATGTGCAAAGAAAATTATGACATAGTGTATTTGGATGAGACGTGGATCAATGCGCACCACAAGTGGAAAGGAATGGCAATCAATGGATGGAAAGTTAAAGCGTTATGTGCCCAGTAGTAAAGGACATCATTTGGTCATAACCTATGCTGGTAGTACTCATAATGGCTTACTACAGAATGCTGGGCTTGTGTTCGTATCAAAGCATACAGACAATAGGGATTATCATAATGAGATGAATGGTAATGTATTTAGAGATTGGCTCGAGAATACAGTACTTCCATCCCTTGATAGACCATCTTGTCTAATCATGGACAATGCGGGTTCCAAATGTTGCTGTATGTAGCCGAGGCGCAGTGTTGGGGTGAGCGCCCAACATTGCTTAAATACCCCAATGGCTCATGAATACATAACCTATGCAGCAAAAGTCCAACCCCTGGCCTTCACGTGGTGGACCTGTTTAAACTAACAGGAGAAGTGGCGACGGCGAGTCTCTGGCGCCGGAAAATAACCAGTATGCTCTAGATGTGTATGCACGTACATGCATGCGCAGACAGGTGTGTGTGCGCGTACACATCTACACTCGAGTGAGACCACAGTCTGCTCTAGCAAAGAAAGGTGCTGAAGATGGAGGCAACCAGCAAAGAGGCGCACCACAGAAATCAGGATGCCACGCAATCACGCAAAATGGAATATGTCGATAACTGCTAAATGTTATGGTGCTCGCCCTGCTTTGGACCCCCAGGCAGGTGCAGTGCCGGGCCCTATGTCTCGAAAGGGTCCAACCCCAACTACTGGAGATCCTTCTCAGATGTCCTGTGGAGCCAGGGGACATGAGAATAGGACGACTGGCCATACTAAACGAAGACTTAAAATAATGCACTGGAATGCGGAGGAAGTCAGCAACAACAAAAATAGAATTCGAAAAAAATCTTGGACCAAGAAAAAGTAAGCATATGTTGCTTGCAAGAAATTCACCTCAACGAAAATATAGCCTTCAAAAACAGAGGTTACCAGTATTACCGATCTGACCGAATGGACAGGCGAAAAGGTGGGTTACTGACCCTTGTAAAAAATAACATCATGGCTTCCCAAATCGAAGTCTACATGGAAGGGACTGAGTATCAGACACTTAAACTTAAGACAGGTAATACAGACCTACATCTGATCAATTACTACTGTCCCAGTGACCGCCCACAGGTACTGGAGACACTACCATTAAAAGAAAAAATGATTGTGTGTGGCAATTTCAACAGCCACTCGCAGAGCTGGGGCTATGATCACATGGACCAGAGAGGAGAGAGACTGGAAGACTGGCAGGATGAGAATAGATTCATCTTGATTAACAAGCCGTCCGACCCACATACTTTCTACTCGAGATCATGGCACTCTACAACTACATCTGACCTGGCTTTTCATTCACCAGACATGGAGTGGAACATTACACGAATTGTTGGGAAACAACTTGGTGGCAGTGACCATCGGCCAGTCTTTCTGACCATAGAAAATGAGCTTGTAAGTGAAAGCAGCACCCTCTCTAGGTGGAACTACAAGAAAGCAGACTGGGCAATGTACAAGCATCGCACCAGCATACTGGTTAGAAACCTGAGCACTGAGAAAGACATAAATAAAGTAGTTGAAGAGTTTGGGAAATGCATGCTACAGGCAGCACGAGAAACAGTACCAAGAGGAGCCCGTAAACAATATAAACCCTACTGGAGTAGTGAACTGGAACAGCTGCATAACGATGTGGAAGTGTGTAGAAAGCAAGCAGAGGCCACACCCAGCCAAGAGCACCACAATAAATTCCAGCATGCAAAAGCCAAATTTCAAAGGGCCAAGCTGCAGGCTTAGATGGAAAAGCTGGCAGGAGAAAACGGAGTCTCTGAACTTTGAAAGAGACACAAGGAAATTGTGGAAGCTAATAAAACAACTTAATGACGACGGCACAGGGAGAAACTGAAAAATTGTGCTACATAAAGATGGAAACATCTTAACAAGAAAGCAAGTAGCTGACCATTTTGTGGACTCATTCGCACAAGATAACAATATCAAAATTAGTCCAGAGAAACAACAAGAGATTCGAAAGAAACGACAACATACAGGACAGAACGAAATAGTACATGAGGTTCTGGAGGCACCCATCACAATCAGCGAACTGGAGCTAGCCATATCAAAACTGAAAATGAGAAAGTCACCAGGAGCTGATGGTATCTCCAATGAAATGATCAGGAACCTAGGAACAGAGGCCAAAACAAAGCTGTTGCAGATCTTCAATAACAGTCGGACCTTAGGCAGTGTTCTACAAGCCTGGAGAGAAGCAATCATGACACCCCTCCTAAAATCAGGGAAAGATGGTTCCATTGCCTCTAGCTACAGACCAATTAGCCTCACCAGCTGTCTCTGCAAAACACTGGAGCGTATCATCAATCACAGACTGAGTGGTACATTGAAAGTAAAAACATCTTTGTGCCACAGCAGGCTGGCTTTAGGCAGTGCTACTCTACGGAAGATCAGACAACCTACCTCTCTCAAGAAATTGAGGATGCATTCCAAGAGAAGAAGCTGGTGCTTGCGGCATGGATAGATCTGAAGAAAGCCTTTGACAAAGTCTGGAAAGAAGGTCTGATGAAGAAACTGAGAAACTGCAAAGTCAATGGAAGAATGTACAAATGGGTGAAAGCATACTTGCACAACAGAAGAGCCCGAGTACAGATAGACGGACTCAAGAGCAAGTAAGTACTACTGCATCACGGTGTCCCCCAGGGCGGAGTCTTGTCCCCCACACTTTTTCTAATCTTCATCAATGATCTTGTTGCTCACCTACCACATTGAATTAAAGCGGCAATGTACGCCGATGACCTGGTTCTATGGAGCACAAATGAATATGCATCAGTGGCCACCAGATTGCTACAAAGAGCTGTAGATACATTTGCTGCATGGGCAAATAGATGGTGTGTCAGCATAAACACTGACAAGTGCAGCACCACCCTATTTACCCTCTCTCCAAAACAAAAGGCAGGGACCATCCAGATAAATGGAACACCACTAAGAGATGATAAAGAACCAACATACCTTGGAGTAACATTTGATGGCAGGCTGACATGGAGAAAGCACATCAAAAAATCAGTAGCTAAAGCCAGAAGGAAAATAGCCATCTTGAGAAAGCTAAGTGGAACCACATGGGGAGCCAGTATGAAAATACTTAGCAAAGTTTACCAACAGAGCATACAACCACACCTGGAATATGGGTCAACTGCGTGGTGTTCAGCATCAAAAACCACACTACAAGAGCTGGACAAGGTGCAAAATCAAGCACTTAGAGTCACCACAGGAGGGATGAGATCAACCCCTATAGTGGAAATGGAGAAGATGGGGAGGACACAGGCACTGAGTGAGTGCAGAGATACGAAAACGCTAATACAAGCAGAAAAGTTCCTCAGCTTGCCAGGCCACCCTATGAAGAACAGATTTGAAAACCTAGCTATGGGGCGGTTGAAAAGAATTAGTTTTATCCACCAGGCCAAACGACTCTGCAGAGAAACCACCGATCTGCCCACAGTTATTATCCCCCTAACAACTATTCCAGAGCGAACTCCATGGAAAGATGAGCATAGACTATCATTACAAATCCAGACAAAAGTGAGAGGAATATTTGACAAGGAAGAACAGAACAGTGTGCAGCACAGAACAGCCACTCTCAGCTTCCTTGATGAAGAATACCCACAGGATCTCTGGATCCGAGTCTACACAGATGGGTCAGCACAAAATGCTGTTCGAAATGGAGAAGCGGGAGTATACATAGAATACCCAAATAATACTAGGGACACGGCCAGAGTACCGACAGGAAATTATTGCCATAGCTATGATGCTGAAATTGAGGCAATCAAGATAGCAACAGAGAAATTACTAAATAACAGCAATGGTACACAACCTGTGGTGCTACTGACAGATGCAAAATCAGTACTCGAGGCGCTCCTGTCTGGGAAATTGCCAGTACTAAGGACACTACTTTCTGAACTTAGCAGTCAGCATAAGGTCACCATACAGTGGATATCATCCCACTGTGGAGTACCCGGAAACGACAGAGCTGATCAATTGGCTAAGGAAGGAGCCAAAGAAGAACAGCCTGATGTGCCCGTTACATACCACCAAAAGAAAAGAATGATCAAATCAGTCAGAAAGCCACCAAAACCTGCTCAAGATGACTACCATGTTATCGACAGACCAGAACAAGTCATTATTCTGCGCCTCAGAACAGGACACAATAGATTGCGCAACCACATGTATACAAAATTCAAGATTGGTGAAACAGCCATGTGCACATGTGGATTGGCATCACAGACAGCAGAACACATACTCCAAGACTGCCCAAAATATAACATATCTAGGCAAACCTTCTGGCCTAGAGAGACGACAGTGGAAGATAAACTCTATGGACCACTGTGTGAACTGAAAAAGACAGTTCTTCTTCTTCTTTGCGTTCATCCGGAGTGTTTTTTCAGATGTGATTGCGGTGTGTCTGGTTAGGCACCCTTGGGTCGAAACCCTTAGGCCAACGCATCCGACTTTTAGCGTGCATTTTTGACCAGGTTAGCATTCCTGGGAAAAAGACAGTTCAATTCATGCAAGAGACAACATTGCAGATATAGACATATTTCAAGCGAACGAAAGAAGAAGAAGAAGAATGGACAATGCATCATATCACAATGTTGTTGCCCAAGAAGACAAAATACCTACAGCATCAAGCACAAAGGAAGCAATAAAGATATGGCTCCGAAGGGAAAATATACCATTTCCAGAAACATATTTCAAGCTACAGTTGTTGTCCCTTGTAAAACAGGCGCAAAAAAGCAAGAAATTTCAAATTGACAAGTTGATAGAAGAGCATGGCCATAGGTGCTTGAGACTTCCACCGTATCATTCTCATTTAAACCCTATAGAACTTGTGCGGGCTAAAATTAAAGGACAGGTGGCAGCTGACAATACTATATTCAGATTGTCTGACGTCAAGATACTAATCCAGTCCGCGCTATTAAATACTGATAAAAGTTACTGGAAAAATGGGAGGACCATGTGTTGAAAGAGGAAGAGGACTATTGGAGAAATGATGGATTGAATTTTATGCAACCGAGAGCAGTCATCAACTTACAGGAATCGTCCGACACAGATTAAGGTATGAGCAGATCGCAGACCTTAATCCGCGTGCATGCTTACTATTTTGCTCCAACTATTCAGACGAATTGCAGGCCCTAAATGGCAACAGTTTTTATTCAACAGCAGTGACAAACAATTGGTATTGAAGAAAAAAAATCACATTAAACGCATTGAGTAGAGTAATATTGCGGTGGAAACTGACATATTGTTTCATAACAAGAAACGTGAGAGCAAACACGTTGTCAAATTAGGGGACAACACACGTGCATACGGATCAGTCTATAAACTTCAATGAAAAGAGGACCAACATCTTGGTCGTTAAGAAGAAAGCCCACTACAGAGACACTGACAACTATTTTCACGGGTCTGTCACCCATGTGTACGTGTGAACAAACTACACAGACAATTGAACAGATCCTTAAAAATGGAAACATGGTGACTAAATTGCGGTATCATTTCTGGTCACTCCATACGCACATTAAAGCACAGCTATTTGGAAGCTTTCACGAATTCAATATAAAAAGCTAACATGAATACTTGTGTACACTTTATTAACCAGCAGCTGAAGAAACAAGAAGGAAATGAAAAATAAGGTAAGAAATATATTCCTTCTACTTTCCTGTTAATTTACAAATTATTTACCCCATGCCTCTGTAAATTCTCTGTCTTTACTAATATTACACATTGCACCCCTCTCGGGATTCTCCGTGGTGAAGTGGTCAAGCCGCATGACTCGGACTCTGAAGGTTGTATGTTCGATTCCGGGCCGCGTCCTTCATTTCACGAGTGCATTTTTTTTTAGACTCCCGAAGGTCGTTGCTGGAGCTACAGAGTTCGTGCTTTCTGCGACGCTTTCCGCACTGCGGAAAGAAACTGAGCCATGTGGGATAAAACCCGGTGCAATGCAGCTGACCCTGTCGACTTTTAAGCTACTTCTTTCATTGCACCCACTCCCATACGAATCCGGATACGCCTTGTGTGTCATCTGAATTGGCAGGGATTCCATTACTGTAAAAACAAATTTGTTAGCAAGAAATCACTAGTTTTTCAGCAAAACATCAAAGAAATGTCGCCGCTTTCAATGATTTAAGTTGCTTTTGGACCTATCAAAGACATATTCCTTGGGTGGGGGTAAATATAAGACAGCAGGGAAAATTTCATAACAATGCAACAGACAGTTTTCAAAATAATTGATCGTGAATGACGGCATTCGTTTGTGGACATACTATAATCGAGCACAGGAATGTTAATTATGAAATATAAAACAATAAAATATTTCTAGAACTGAATTTGAAAATTCAGGCAGCAGGTAAACATGTTCATGCACCAACAGTAGAGTTAAGCAGAGATAACTGCACTTAAAATAGACCTCATGCGTGAAAAGTGTCAGTAATAAATTAAACATACAGTACCTGTTCATCTGTTAATTTACACATACACAGTCATTTCATCTCTCTTAGATCAAATATCATCCTAGATCATACATCAGCTTAGATTATACCTGAGTGCATTAATCATTCTTTTTCTCCATCTTTCGTTCACTTAAGATTGATTGTCTATATCTGCAATGCTTGCCTGGTTGATTACACATCTGTTCATAATCAATACCTGGTATATTCTTGAGGATATTAATTATTTACTTTGGTGTGTTTCAGAAACACACTCTTGGTCTCCAAGTAGTCCTTACCTCTCCATACAAGAATATACACAAAAGTGGACGTATGACAGCATAGACATAAAGGTTGTGAAAGAAGAGCTATCGGATGTTCTGTGTGAGGACAGGAGTCACAGCTTCAGCAAAATGTTAGACATAGCTGGGGGTAGCATCATTCAAGAAATGGCAGGGTGCAGCAACTCAGAATCAAGATTGGTTCAGAACAGTTGTACACCATCAGTAAAACATGAGAATTGTCAAATGTCAGAAAGTGTGTCTTCTATGATTGATACAAACAATAAACTATCTCTGGCTATTGAGAATTATCAGCAGCAAAATAAGGAAAGACAAGAAAAACATACACCGAGCTTTACAAAGTCTCTTGATGACATTTTTGATGATGTCAGTTATAGCTTTCAAAGAACTCACACAGGAGACATGTCTGATGTTTCTAGCCCAAATGTTCGTGTAGACAGATATAAGAGAACACATACTGAAGGGATGCCAAACAAATGTAATGAATGGGATGGTCTTTTGTTTCAAGATGACCATCTAGAGTGCCAAAAGAACATGAATCACAAGAGAATACATACAGGAGAGAAACTTTACAAGTTTGGTGTTTGTGGTGCTTCTTTTACTCAAGTTGGCAAATTGAAGTACCACATGATATCACATACAGGAGATAAACCCTACAAGTGTGATGATTGTGGTGCTGCGTTTACTCAAGCTGGCAATCTGAAGGCACATGAGAGAACACATAGAGGAGAGAGATCTTACAAGTGTGATGTTTGTGGTGCTTCTTTTTCTCGAGCTGGCAGTCTGAAAAGACATACTAAACGGCAGCATCATCATGTGCCCTGCCAACTACCTTAGGTGTTCATGTATCTCCTTAGATCTCAGTTCATGTTCAAAATCAACTCTGCTGATAATATTTCTCAATGTCACCATACAGCCCATCCAGCATCATCTCTCTCAGTCTGCCTATGCCTCTTTCCCACTGATCTTTCCTGTCATCACAATGCTTTCCCACACTTCTCTTCTCATCACAGTACTAAAGAATGCTATTGTCTCTTTCTGATAGTTGTATGTAATGTTCTACTTTCTTTAGCCTCTTCCAGGCAATCATTATTAAGTTACTCTGGCAATGAAAGTTATTCACAACAACCATCTCAGGAATCACGTATTTGATGCTTACAACAAAATGGAAGACATTTTATTGACTCCAGCTGAATTTTACTTAGATCCTAAAGCCAGCAACCCCGAGGAATTGTATGCACAAGTGAGGAAAGAAATTCAGTCACTTTTAGATAGTAAATTCATCAGTGAGGCGACTGCACAGTTAATCATTCCACAGGGATCATAAACCCCCGACTTTATGACCTTCCTAAATTGCACTGGTCAAATGACTGGATACTCTTGATCTAAAACTAAAGCATGTGGCGTCAATGGATGTTGCCTCTATTTTCATTGACGTTTCCACGGAAGAAACTGATCATCATCTGTGATTGCATGCGGAGCCATATGGAGAACAAGTGAGCCAACTGTTTTAAGACATCAGATACAGGGGTGTGACAAGATCGCCTCGGGTACTGAGAGTTAACCACACCCGAGGTGTCTCTAGCACTCCCGTGTATTCTGACCCCAGGGGCTGGACAGGTAGATACACTGTTTTCTCTGCTGTTGACCTCGTATTAGTTAAATATTGATTATGTGGTTGTTTCGGGATTTGAAATTTAAATATTGAGCACAACCCACTACTGGCAACGCCGATCGCATTCTGGTATGAACCTAAGGCCTATCCACATCAATATGGAAGCACTATACTCGAGTTTCGCCCTTGTTTGAGCTCGTCAGTGCATATCCCTGACCGGATCCGGAAACAGTCCCGGATCACGCGTGTGAAGCAGGTGTGTAACCACGCGGCACACACTGGACACACAAAATTTGAGCATAGCCTATGATGGGTAGCGTTGTGATGTTCTGTTGTGATAATTTGGTGTGTCCAGTGTGTGCCGCGTGGTTACACACCCGCTTCACACGCGTGATCCGGGACTGTTTCCGGATCCGGTCAGGGATATGCACTACTGACGAGCTCAAATGAGGGCGAAACTCGAGTATAGTGCTTCCATATTGACGTGGACCATATTGCCTTAGGTTCATACCAGAATGCAATCGGCGTTGCCAGTAGTGGGTTGTGCTCAATATTTAAATTTCAAATCCCGAAACAACCACATAATCAATTGATTATTGCTCACTGGATTTAGGAGGCCTGGTGTTCCTTGCCAGTGAGAAGTCCTGATCGTTCGGGTCCCATCGATTGACGGACATTGGTCGCGGCGATTGGGCAATCTTGAGCATAGCCAACGATGGGTAGCATTGTGATGTTCTGTTGTGATAATTTGGTGTGTCCAGTGTGTGCTGCGTGGTTACACACCCGCTTCACACGCGTGATCCGGGACTGTTTCCGGATCCAGTCAGGGATATGCACTACTGACGAGCTCAAACGAGGGCGAAACTCGAGTATAGTGCTTCCATATTGACGTGGATAGGCCTAAGGTTCATACCAGAATGCGATCGGCGTTGCCAGTAGTGGGTTGTGCTCAATATTTAAATTTCAAATCCCGAAACAACCACATAATCAATTGATTATTGCTCACTGGATTTAGGAGGCCTGGTGTTCCTTGCCAGTGAGAAGTCCTGATCGTTCGGGTCCCATCGATTGACGGACATTGGTCGCGGCGATTGGGCAATCTTGAGCATAGCCAACGATGGGTAGCGTTGTGATGTTCTTTTGTGATATTTAGTTAAATATGTCTACAAGCCCCTCCAGATTCTAGACCCCCACTATCTACTTACTCCCTTGGGACAATGAACAATGAGGCATCGTCCAAGACCACACTCAATAAGTGTACAAAGAGTAAGTCAACATACACAAAGTTTATTCTACCCTTGAGAATATAGAACTGAATTGAACACCCTGCTATAATAATTCTATTTACAAAAGTAGAGGATAGAGTAGAGACAGAATCAGATATATGGCTCAAATCATCATCAGGCTGAGAAGTAGATTGGATGCAGATGTCCCGTACAGTCGGTCCGCCACTCACCCGACTTCCTTCCAGTGAGATGACTAGAACCGTGGAGACCACTCCGTCCCCAGAGCTTGGATCGACAACAAGAGGAGTTAACCACTTGGACTTCACTCAACTGGATGAACTGCACTCCATCACTTCCTAATGAGTCACTGTTAAAGGCACTAAACTAAAGTTCTCTGTAAACAACCTGGCTGGGAGACCCTCCTTGAGGTGACCCCAGTTACTCTAGACTTCAATAAATGTCTGTAGCCAATGATCAATCTAATGGTCCCTGAATGATATTACGTACCCCTGGTTGAGTAATAGTATAGTTCTGCTGCGAGTTCACAAGAGTCATCTGAGAAAACCATTTCACAGTTCGTAAACTCTATAGTTGCACACTTTGATTAGGCATCTATTTCACAATTAACTGCAACAATGTTCATTGGGACAATAATTAGTTGTCCTATATACCTGTTAACACGTTAGTCACTATACGTAAGCTGGTGTAGGTCTCATCATGACCTGCCACTAGTGCTGACGTAGGTACGCACAAGGGTATGTGTCAATCTCTGCTTTAAGTTTCCGATGTTTAGGCGGATCAACAAAAGACTTGGACTTGATGAGCTCCCAGAGCTGAGATTATCCCACCTTGATATATCTCACTGGGTGAACATAGCAACATCATTCCGTAGAAAGTCAATTGTCTCTTACACTTAAGCGTGATTGCTCAGGTTGCTGAACATTTCATTGCTGAAATAGAGCATCTTCAAACTATCAGAAAAGAAACAAACCATCACGTCCCGCATGTGCAATTTCAGGGCACTGGAATCAACTTGATGAGAATCAGTCAATCAGGAAGATTCACCCTTTCGTATGATGTGGTTTAGTCAGGATGTGGTAAGTAGCTTCTCTACCATTTGCTATGGTACACGAAGTGGTTTCAGGCAAACAACAATTGTAGTAGGCTGGTTCCTCAACAGGCAACTCCTGAAAGGAAGAGCGATCGGTGAGAGTATTCGGCCCCAAACATTGGTCCACATGCATCAAATCATTGACTACTCAACCCTCAGTCAAGCTAAATAGGTATTCAACTAACTAGAGCATCATCTCTATGTGGAGAGTAGTAAAGCAGCATGGGTATCCGTCAATGTCAGATGGCCTCAAAGAACAGCCCGTCAAACAGAGTATGTAACAAGAATGACGAGTATGATCGTACGTCTCACATATCCCTATTCATCTACCAGTTGTCGCTAACGTCAATAGCTATCCTAGTTCTAGAGTTAGAGAACTAAACATTAAGGTGAGGCGTCACTGGACCCCAACCTTACAGTATACATTCAATAGTAAATATAATAAGGATCAATGTACCATCACTCGGGATATAGTAATAATACATGACCACATAACGTATGTACACTATTTCGCTGGTGGAACATCCTGTAGCGAAACTCTTCTTATTAGACTCTTCCCTAGAGTCAAGAAGTCTTCTTGGCAAAACATGTTCCCCACATGTTCCACGGGTTCTGCACCAGTTCTGACCTTCCAAGTGGATTAACCTTGGCCTGGGCCGAACTTCACAGCTGGCCTGGTTCGCCAGTCTCATACTTTCATAACTTGCTCTCAATCCCCATATCCCATTTGTCCCCGTGCCTCTTTCAACCTCCTTTTGTCCTTCCATACTTCTATCACATCAGCACTGACTCGTACTTATGCAAGCATGAAAGAACAGGAAAGCAAAGAAAAGAATTAAGAACGCATGTTTACATCGCGATCGGTATCGCTCCTAGAAGTATCACATAACATGACCTAATATATATATACATCATGACACATCATTATATATATATATATATATATATATATATATATATATATATATATATATATATATATATATATATATATATATATATATATATATATCATCATCAATGAAGAACCTACCTTCTCACAGAATTCCACAGTTCCACAAAATGAATTCACTATTTCGTTAACACACAATAGTTACATCATTCCCTGTGGCTAAGCATTAAGTGCTCTCTTTACTTAGTAGCTAAGCACATCACTGTCTGAAATCTCCAACTAACAATTTACCTGGCTAACCAACAGTTCTTCTAGCCTCAGCTACTGACTGACATAAGTTAGGTTCATATCATACACTAGTAACTGTGTCCTATTCTAGTACAGCAACATAGTATATGCAACTATCTACCATACATGGGTAATAACAGGTGAACACAGTACACCGATACAACGGACTTTCTGTTCTAAGCGGTGGACAAAACAACACAGGCTTGTAAACAAACGCGACACACGCAGGTGTAATACTGCCCTGGTTTCTCAACTACCTTATCAATCCATTTCTCATTAGCGATGCAAAGTCAACCGCATATTTAATGAGATTAAACGATTGCTTTTTGTGATCAATTACAAAGTTATATTAATTAATAAAGTAAATACCTGAATTCACGGAACCCGACTCCAGTCAGATACCAGAACTGTTCATGGGCAAGCATGCCGTAATGGGTCAACAGTCAGCTGCATCTTTGTTGGGTGTGAGACGCTATACAATCGGCCTAACAGAGCCATGCGTCCTCACGCCTTGAGAGGTAGAAAGTGAATGACTTTTCCAGCCGCATTTCTCCGTACGTGTGTACCAAAGCGCACGAGAAACGAGTGCTTCTTGATGCAAGTCAACTTCATGGACAACATTCATTCCCCGTACTAGAATTTCCAGATTCTTCTGCACGAGAATTTGATGGAGCACCCAGAAACTCTGGTCACTCAAATCCAGGTGCTTCGAGAAGATTCTAGACGAAAAATCCCATTGACTTCCCCCAGTCTATAAATAACCAGGAAAGTCCCCGATGACGCACCGAATCGAGCCGAAACCTAATAGACAAAAGACAGATGAAGCGTCATTTCGCCACATAGCCCCCCCCCCCTCCCCACTTTAACAGGATCGACCCCTTTGTTCCACTTCTTTGCAGAAGCTGTCTATGTCGGTCCATCTTCTCTCTTAGAGACCGGATAGCGGGTGAGGAAGTCTAACCCGACAATATTTCATAGGATACTTTTACCACCTTTGGTGGGGTGACAAGTTATTAAGTATCACGGGTGATCAACGCCTACTCCGCTACTGCGATCGGGCATCTCGCAGTATCTTATGGACCAGAGCTCCCGTCTCGATCTGATTTAACGATCGCTCCTGCCAGAGTTTACTGGACTTCTGCAACTTCAGCTTCCCCTTTCGAGGACCCAGCTGAACTGCAGTTGGTCGGTTTGAGGAACCAGAGGTCCGTGTACGTTCAGACACAACCCACCTCTTCCAACCATGGTTCTCAGTGTAGCTAGCACTGCGGGTGTTGTTTTGGCCGGTCATGTTCCCCCGATCCCCGGGCTGAACCGAAGAAGGTACCTGCACATACATATAGAACTACCTATGGTGTGACAGGCTTTCCGCTACCTAACCTGAACCCCGAACCATGTTCTCAGTGAAACTTTAATGGGTGTGCAGACTTATCATCGGGCTTCCCCTCATAGCGCATGAGGAGAGTGGAATGGAAAGTAGCAGACTTTCCCAGGATCGCTTGTGGAGCCCCATTGTATCCACTAGGAATGGGCCCTGTCACCCGATTTCGAATTCGTTCCCCTCGATTGGGAGTAGTACTAGAACTTGGTCTCCAACCGTGAAGGATATCTTTGTCTTTGTCCGTTTCTCAAGTGTGCCTTTACGGCACTCAGGACAAGACCTGATATATCTGCACACGTCGCCTGTCATTCCCGGCCACCAATAGTACCGGGAAAGACACTTAGTGGTTACCCCTACATTCAGATGTCCGGTTGGGGACCTGACATGTACCGTTTACAGCAGATTCGCTCTAAAGCTCTCAGGAACCAACTTACATTCCCACTGCCGCTTCTCTGCTCCAGTCTGAACTATCTGCGACCGGTTTTCAGAGTTGAACTTACCCTGAGTTAATGGGTTCATACCGTTGGACAACCTGTTTGAACAAGGACACATCATCGCATCCTTGCTCCGAGCAGTACTCGTCACCTCCGTCGGAGGTTTCAGGAGACTTACCTTTTCTAGACCCTCTTCCTCTGTAGATCTGACCTGCCTAGACTTATTGATGCTAGGGTGCTTTGATTCGCCCAAAAACACGTACTTCCGGCCAAGAATCAAGGGGTATATAGGATCTGGCACTACTGCCGCCTGAATGGATCCAGTAACATACTTGCTCCGAATCTCCACATTGGCAATCGGGCAATGTAATGCTTCCGCACTCTTACTGGCTGGCTGTATCTCCGTTATCTCGCCGGTGAGTTGCTCTGTGCCTCAATGTGCCTTCGCCGGCAACAGTCGAGGTATCTCGAACTCGTAAATGCAATAAACAGCAACGAAGGACAACGAACCAAATGTGCGTCCTTACCTTGAACAGAACGTGAAAATGGCAACTCAAGATTGCAAAGCGCTACCATAATTTTATTCTGCAGCAGACATACGGACAAACTCTCGCAGACACATAGGTTGATCCCTATAAACGGGATCGGCACCTATTCTATTAATCCACCGATGAGCTTCCAACCTACCGTGCTCACCTTGAAGCCAAATCTACCGATTCTCTATTCAGGCTGTAAATCAGATCTAGGTTTTCATCACCCGGTTATTTCACTGTCGGATCATCATCAGCGAATCCCTCACCTGACTCAGAGCTGCCTCACGCTCAGATCATCGCGTCCAGATGTCACCTCACACAGATCCTACGAAAAACACGTCCTTATTCGAAAACCACAATCACAGCGTCTCCCGTTGCTATCTACTGACGTTGTCCACATTCTCCTTGGATTCCTTTGTTGCCGTCCACTTTAGTGTCCGAATGGGAAATTCCAGTATTCCACTTTATACTTTTCATGGTGGGGTGTGCCGCCGTATGGCACTCTGGGCCTGTCAGGTGTGATGCAATTACAGCAGGAAATTGCAATTCTGTGTCATAGAGGCACATCACCTGTTGCCCGTTCACTTCCCCTCTCTCAACCACTGGAGGTCTCTTAGGTTCACAATTCCCATCAACCGACTTCACTTTCCTGCATGGTCTATCCCTACTGTTTGGCGTCACGTGTCAGCCCAATCGACTCACATGACTTCCCGAACTCTCCAGAAGTTCACCCACGCGGACATGACCCTTCACGTTTCCCGAGATGTTCATACATTCCGATTTTCTCATAGGATTTTCTATGTCCCTTTAGAACCTGGCGGTATCTTCACCGGGCCGGTGAAATTCACTCAACCTCTGCTTCACTTCTCGAGAACAAAATATGGTCGGAGCTTGACTTGGACACCAAGAAATGCACCCACACACACCAAAACACTGTACACCCACTAAAAGTGGGTAAATCCAAGTGGAGAATGCATTGCCCCGTCTGAGGTCCACTTCTATTTTGTGACGACGGGGGGGGGGGGGGGGGGGAGAGGGAGAGGGAGAAAGAGAGAAGAACCTGCCTACTAGCTGTATCAATGCGTCACCACCACAGCCGAAAGACGGGAAACATCCAGAAGCCACAAATGTGACCACTGTGAAAGGTGATGACAACCCACTGCAAACAAGATCAAAGATTTCCAAAAGCAGACTGAGGAGAAAGACACCATAGTCGAAAAACTGACATGTGGCATACGATCAAAGTGATTAAAGACAAGAAACAACAACAGCCTGACTTCTTTATTCTTAGAAATACACAGCTCTCTGTGCCAGAGAGCCTGTCACAGTAAAACAACATGTCACATCAAGACAAACGTCTACCGATACTGCACTGAAGACCATACTTTCAACAAATGTCCACTAGCCAATCAGGACACGGACTTTTGGAAGCCTAATGATAATAGAAAGTGTGTAAACTGCCTTGGCAAACACAGAACAAGATACCTGGGCTGCCGCACCTCCAAAGACACTGAGACGCCATAACACAAGCCATAACAACAAACACACCATTCAAGGAAGTATGGCAGTGGTGCGAGACAGCCATAGGCATTTCACAAGATGACAAAAACCAACTTCAAGACCAGATAGCTGATCTAATGAAACAAATCAACAAACTTCTGACACAGAAGCCAACCAATGAAAACCAAGAACAAGACACCTGCAGCAAAGCAAGACTTCTGGAAGAAATGAAAGAAATCCAGCGCAGCATTCAGCAAGAGGTGGAACGCATGACTCAGATAAAGAAATAACAAGAAGACGTACTACAAGCGATTCACTCAGAACAAGAACAACTACAAATCAACAGGGAGCTAATCCAAAACAAGCCACCAGCCATGCAAAGACAACTGAGATTCCTCAATCTGAGGCCAAAGCCAAAATTACACAGAGACACACCATTCACAATGACCAATACATTCAAGTGTAAACCAGTTTTTACCCTGATAGATGACAAAAGCCTAGAGATAAATTTATCGAGGATCACAAAGAGATATTTGAATCAACCTACCGACATCCACATTCAAGAAATTACTGCTGCTGTGCACAACTAATATTAAACTCATTTTTCGTTAAAAATGGTAACATCAAATTGACAGAGTGGCCAGGGGGTTTCCTCTAGGTCCCATTCTAGCAGACATCTTTATGGTGCACTCAGAAAAACAAACAGCCTCAAATATTAAGACCCAGTTCTTTACCACTGGTATGTGGATGATATATTGTCCATCCCAGAAACCAAACAACAGGCTGAATCATTCCACTCCATCATGAACCAAGTCCACAAGAACATATCTTTGTCTGTTCACGAACATAATGACACCTTATCATTCTTAGAAATATTAATTCAACATTGACAGGATGGCACCATCCAAAGATCTCTCTAGTGACAGGGAACATAGACTGGCCAAAACCTGAAGGTAAATAACTTTGCACCTATTCAGTTGAGTTGAGTTAAGAACCAACATCACTGCACTCGGGACATTCCCATACGTGCTCAGTCCCCTTGTTCAACAGCCAGCAAAGAATCATGCTACTAATTGTTCCCATCGTTATCTGATTAAAAGTTCTCCTGATCTTCTCTCTCAGTTTTGAGATTCTTCCAGAACCCCTGTCGATCCCCCGCAATCTCATTCTTTCCACATATGGGTTCTCAATCTGTTCCTCCGCTTTCTCCATCTGGTCCCACAGTCGCACGACCACCTCCCCCTTGTCCATAGGCAAAATTCCACCAGAGGTGCATTCCCTGCTAGCCTATCAGCCTGTTCATTCCCCTGTACACCCGCATGGCCAGAGCAAAATATTCATACAATTCTCACGATCTGTGACCTCTGAAGCGACGAGAGCCATTCCACACGGAACATTCCTTTCTCCACGTTGCTAAGCATATTCTTTGAAACCGTAATGAACACAACGTATGTTGCAGTAGTTTCCTCTAGCCACTGGAATGCCGCTGTTACTGCCTCCACTTCCATTCTCATGCTGGAGGTCGTAGTCTCATATGCCAGGCTCTCCTTTTTCAAGACTGGCCCATTAGCCTTTGCAATAAAGCCCCAGCCACTACGTCTGTTTCTCACTACTGACCCATCGGTGTAGATGACTATGTCACCTTGATGTGTGTTGCTCTGGATCAGCTGTTGCACTTCAAACTCAGTCCACTCTCTGCCCTCACGACCCAGTGTTATTATTACATTGTGCCAGTCCGTCATGTCTTCCGGAACTTCAACCCACTCTCTTTCACGATTGATGGTCTCTAGATCACACACCTGACTTATAGAAAGTTCTGCCTGTGCCATCCAGGACCTGCCTCATCTTAGTCTATGACCCGTTACCATATCAATCATATATATATATATATATATAATAATATTTGCACCTATTCAGTATAAGCGTGGCCTGGTAGGACCCTGTGCCAATAATTTGTGCTAGCTCGATGTCTTAATTAATTGACAGATTCAACAGGAACATCCACGCATCACGAGGAACATAAGTCAATACTGATGTTCTTGGTACTCTTCATTTATTGTAGACAAATGTTACAGCAGACATAATCACATGTTCCCGTATATGTGGGAGGGCTTGTGATGAATCGTAGTAAACATATATTTCCTTCTGCTTTATAAATATCATTAATCAGAAGAGTCGACACAATCGTTTCAATACCACAAATATTCAACAGAGTACACGGATGTCATTCTTATTGATTAATGTCAACTTACAACCATGATCTTGGCGTTTGTTGTGCGTAGTCGCTGGGCTGCCATTAATTCAGTGAAATGCAACAAACCTTCACACTGGGTATTTGATTCACCGTATTTGCTTGATAACACATCCCTGACTTTTGATGTAGAATCAATATACAAACTACTTTGACAATTCTTCTCGGCTGGAAACACTTTGACGTCTTTCTTTGTCCAAATTCCTGACCTAACTGATTCGAGCAACCAGCAGGTTTGCTCTCGTGATCTCCGCTTTTCTGATCATGTGTTTAATCGAGCTTGAATGATTTGCTACAAAGGCACACTAAAAGAAGACTGGAAACGCTCAACCATACATTGCAATCACATTTATATTCAGCTGACTTCATCAAACATCATTACCAGTTACACAAACCTACTCCCACAGGTAGCAATGAGCAAATCATGTAACCAAACATACACCAGTATGGGTGGAAAACAGATGTAGTCAGTCTTCAGGAATCCCTGTGCATTCGACAGGTCATACAATGCTTAGCTCTGTGATTTTGAGTCATTTGTTTAATAGCCATCATATTGTAAAAAAAAAAAAAAAAGAAAACATCTTGTATATTGTGTTTGATGAACAATAAATGATTGCTCACATATATCAAGGCATTAGTAATTAGACGGCTTCAGTCAGTTGTGTGCAAACAGAAAGACTTCATTTTAAATGTGCAATAACCATGGGGAAAACTGATGTTCCACATTCAAACAATATCAGTGACTGTGTTTTAAGTATTTCAGCCCTGATATAATTCATTTATTCACTTCATATGATATGTAACTCTGCAGTATGCACCTGATGATATCAGCGAAATATGCCAGGCAATAAATTGGACAACATATTGTTTGTGGCTTGTGTGTTTAAACTGTAGAAATATATTCATTTTGATTTCTGTTTAATTCAAACTAACTCTTAAATACATCAATATTGTGACTGGCCTTAACAAATCAACCATATCTACGGAATGTCAATTGGTCTGAACATATGGGACTGCACCATATACCCAGTACAGCTCATGGTGTGAGAGCTGGTCCTTGACTTGACTTTCACGGATGTGATGTTTATGGTTGTTGTGTTCCTCTTGACTTGACTTTCACGGATGTGATGTTTATGGTTGTTGTGTTCCTCTTGACTTGACTTTCACGGATGTGATGTTTATGGTTGTTGTGTTCCTCTTGACTTGACTTTCACGGATGTGATGTTTGTGGTTGTTGTGTTCCTCTTTACTCAACACTTGTTAGTCTCTAATGATGGGGTATCACAGTGAACAGGCTATCACAGTGATCTTGACAGGAACAGCCACAAAGCATGTGCCAAAATATCTCTGGTAGATAACTCAATGAAGGTGATGGTGGCCAACTGTGTTTGCTTGGCCGGTCTGAAAAATAGACTTCATTGCACCGGTTTTATCCCATATGGTTCAATCGCTTTCCACAGAGTGGAAAGCGCTGCACAAAGAACGAACTCTGTAGCTTAAGCGACAACCCTCAGGAGTCTCTAAGAAAAATGCACTCGTGAACCAAAGGATGCGGGCCGGAATCAAACCCACAATCTTGGAGCCCAGGGCAGATGGCTTGATGACTTTGCCACAGAGACTCCTGACTGGTCTTCCTTGCTCCTGACAACTAGTGTAAACCATTCGCCATTTCTCTATTGTGTATATACTACATACTATGTACAATCAATTGTGTAGGGGTGCCCATAATTCCAGCCTGTTCATTTACATATAATGATGACTATCACAACTGATTAGAAGCCCACACAAAATAACATTGCCACACTAGTCCATTACATGCATCTTGGCAACTGTTACAGCCACAGTCTGACAGGGAAACAGTGATGCTGACACAGCTGTCCTGATCTTTCATGAATAACTGTAACATTTGCTTTATGTTTGTGTTCTTTTCTGGTGTAAAATCAAAGTTTAGTTTATCATATTTCTCAATTCACCGAGTTAGCTTGTTTAGCTACTTTTTAACTGGTTATGGAATATCCTGAGTTGTGTGCTCTTGTGAAACAACCTAGAAATTGTTATTCTTTGTAACAGACATTAATGTAATACACCTTTGTGAATAATAGTACAACTGTTGACATTTCCACATTAAATAAATACAGTTTGTTGATAATGCTTTTTCTACTTTTGTTCGCTTTAGATTATGATAAAGCTAAGAGGCTCTGTAACCAAGGGCTGACTAAAAATGTCTTTGATTCACTTACTAGGGTGGAGATTATAGTAAAGGACTTTCCTCTTTGAAGTGGTAATGACAAACAACATAACATGTAGTGTTATTGATTTGTTGCAGGATAATATTCTTTGAATATTTAAGTTTCATCTGTTGGGGTTTTCAAAACATTTTTCTCTTGGGTTGTGACTGGCAAGGCTGTTTTAACAGATGTCTCTTGGCAAACTTGTATTTGATCAACTTTCTATTACAGTCACCTTTCCGGCCTCACATGGCTAAGTTATAGATCGTGTGTTACTGTATTGTGGTCTTTCGTTTGCTGTATCTCGTTGTTAGCAGTGTTGTCATTGACAAAGATTCTGAGAATCGAAACGTCTGTGTGTCGTATTGTATGCGTTCGTGTGTATTTTATCTTATTTTATTATTCATTTTTATATTTATTGAGTGCTTCTGATTTCGGATTTTTCACCTGTATTTCGCGACACGTGGATCTCCTTGTAAGGTATGTGCAACGTTTGTTGATGTTTAGTTCGTTTTTTCTCGCAGGAGTTTAAAATACCTATTTGTTTCCATTTCATATTTCTATTACAGCTGTTCTCTTACAATAAAATAAGGTGTTTGTAGTGGTGGATGGTAGCCATGGCAGTGAAGTGACTAGCTTGTTTGCCTGTTTGCACAGTGATCAAGTATTTGAATACACATAAGTGCATTTCTTTAATTGACTTGGGCTCCAAAGTCAACCATCCTAAAACAGGCAGCAGGAAATGTATGGGGAAGTAAAGGCAGCCCACTTGATATTGACCACATCACCCATCGAGTGCTGATTGGTCTATACATTGTGGGGCTGGCACCATCGAGTGCTGATTGGTCTATACATTGTGGGGCTGGCACCATCGAGTGCTGATTGGTCTATACATTGTGGGGCTGGCACCATCGAGTGCTGATTGGTCTATACATTGTGGGGCTGGCACCATCGAGTTCTGATTGGTCTATACATTGTGGGGCTGGCACCATCGAGTGCTGATTGGTCTATACATTGTGGGGCTGGCACCATCGAGTGCTGATTGGTCTATACATTGTGGGGCTGGCACCATCGAGTGCTGATTGGTCTATACATTGTGGGGCTGGCACCATCGAGTGCTGATTGGTCTATACATTGTGGGGCTGTGTGGCGAAAGGCTGGCTGCACCCTCCCATCTTGCTTAGTACTCAGTATATTATAAAGATTCTTTAACATATGTTTACATTAAGGTTACAGTTATTTTGTATTTATAGTAATGGGATAATTTAATTTGGCTTACTTATCCTGGCCAACTACAACCAACAGACAACGGGGCCCGGAAACGGCCACTTGCTGGTGCTAGTTCCATGTCCGGTCTCACTTTTCTGCTAGTCATCGCATACAACGGTCAGGGCCAATTGTGGTGTTCAAAAAGCAACGTTTTTTAAATAGTAAATTACTTAAACAAGTAATAAGTCAATATTAGATTACTGAAATAAGTAATAAGCCTAACCAAAATTTTATATTGAACAAGGGCCCCGATCCGTAGTGAGAATCTGATTCTGGAACTAGAGTGTTGTGGTATACCAGAGCAACTCACTAGCAGCATCAACTAAGATAACTCATCAGCAGCATAAGATTCAGTTTGCGCATCCGCGACTCTGAAAGAACTGATTGTGGGCCACTGGCGAAGAGGGTGACCCAAAGAGGAACGCCGGGGAGACTACCATCTTCACCGGTGGAAACACCATTTGCAGCTGAGTGCCTAAACACCTTCCTGGAGTCACGGCCGTACTTTGCTTGACTTACCACCATCCCGTCTTATGATTAAGACCTCGCTCCGAGAACATTGTTTGATTTACATATTGTTTTTTTTTATACTTCTCATCAATTATTTGCCTTTTACGTTCCTTGTGGGAACTTATATTTCTATTTGTTCAGAATTAAACTTGTGATAAGCGGTGTTGTCGCTTATTGCTAAATAAGAATTCCTAGTTGTCATCCTCATATCCAACATTTAATTAGATCACACAAGTGTGAGAGTAGGACGAAAGTTGAATCTTTCATCTTTATCAACTTCTTTGTGCTGTATAGTTCAAGTCAAGTCTGGGGGCTAAATTCTTTTCCACAGGATAATCGTGTCGCTGCTAACTAAGTTTGCTGTCATCTTTGTGTGTATAGCTGTACAACTTTATCTGCAGTCCTGTGCCACTGTAAGAATAGTAGACTTCTTTTTCTGGGACAATTTGTCATACTCCCTTTGTTTTTCACGAGCCACTCGTCTGCTATTTCTTCAGTGGGGAGTCTTTCCTAGTGGTTAGGCTCATTGTCTTCTACTGTACATGTGAGACTTCTCTCAACAGTAGTAGACCACGCGACAGGCTGGCACCATCGAGTGCTGATTGATCTATACATTGTGGGGCTGGCACCATAAACCCATTACACCTCCTGGCATCTCAATAGGTCCTTTACTTTAGTGACTTATATGTGGTGGCTTTTCTCTTTGTGCCTTGTAAGGTTGTTGATGAAACTCTACTTACTGTAAGATCACAAACTTTTTCAAACTATTATATATCTTGGGAAATGACGGCTGTTATCTTGGCTTCTGATCTGACTGAATGATAAGAATAAAAGTGATATTTAAATGTGTTGAGAACATTTAAAAAAAATAATTTTCTGAAGTCCAATGTCACAATAGTGAATCCATTTTTTTTTTTTGGGGGGGGGGGGGATAACTTTTTGCTGATTCTAATGGTATGTCTCAATATAAATGAACAGCCATAATTGCTTATAAAATGATATACATGAAGGATGATGAACAATAGTGAGATTGTTTATTGTAAATCCTCCAGAAGACTGAGTTTTAATTCTTAAAGCTGATGCACTGGTGTTTATTTCATCTATGCGTCTTTCAAGGCTTGCATCTAATTGTTACATTTGACATTATTTTAGTGAACATAAACTGGTTATTTGAAACTCCACAAGAAAACACATAAAGAAAGGCAATGTTACAAATGATGACAGTATTAATGCTTTTATTATTCTTCTTCTTTCGCTCACTTGAAATATGTCTATAACTGCAATGTTGACTCTTGTATGAATCCAACAGTCTTTTGTTAGTTCACACAGCGGTCCATAGAGTTTATCTTCCACTGTTGTCTCTCTAGGCCAGAAGGGTTGCATGGATATGTTGTAGTTTGGGCAGTCCTGGAGTATGTGCTCTGCTGTCTGCGACACCAATCCACATGTGCACATGGCTGAGTCACCAATCTTGAATTGTATATACATGCGGTTGCATAATCTATTGTGTCCTGTTCTGAATTGAAGAATAATGACCTGTTCTGGTCTGTCCATAACGTGGTAGTCATCGTTAGTCACCACATTGAGTAGGTTTTGGTGGCTTTCTGACTGATTTAATCATTCTTTTCTTTTGGTGGTATGTAATGGGCACATCAGGCTGTTCTTCTTTTGCTCCTTCCTTAGCAATCAATCAGCTCTGTCGTTTCCTGGTACTCCTGTCATAATCTCCCCACTAGTTCTACCGCGTCGTCGTCCACGACGACTGGCGAGTACGGACAGGGGTTCACCTGTGAGCGAAACTAACCACACTGTGTCAGGAATAGCCAGTCGGTGAATGCGTGGATCATGCAGTCCATGCAGGGACGCAACCCCGACCAGCGAGACTCACAGTGGTTAGCTGGCAGACGGCTTGGGAGCGTTGGACGAGACAGACGGAATGAATGGTGCTTGTATACTTGAGTGTATGAACGCGAATAGAGAGAACGCCTGTGTGAATAATAGGAGACAGTGCGCTTGTGAGTTGTGCATATTGTGTTGATATATTTATTGAATATATTATTGCATCGTCATTGTAATTGTATGATGCATGTGATGAGTGAGATGTATGAATAAAGTGTTTGAATTGTAGTTGTAGCGTTTCACGTCAAGTCATTCTGTGACCGTGTTTGTATCACACTTGTTGGTGATTACGAGCCTGTGTTATTGCTGAAAGCAAGACCCTGACACTCCACAGTGGGATGGTATCCACTGTATGGTGACCTTATGCTGATTGCTAAGTTCAGAAAGTAGTGTCCTTAGTACTGGCAATTTCCCAGACAGGAGCGTCTCGAGTACTGATTTTGCATCTGTCATTAGCACCACAGGTTGTGTACCATTGCTGGTATTCAGTAATTTCTCTGTTGCTATCTTGATTGCCTCAATTTCAGCATCATAGTTATGGCAGTACTTTCCTGTTGGAACTCTTGTCGTGTCCCTAGTATTATTTGGGTATTCTATGTACACTCCCGCTCTTCCATTTCGAACAGCATTTGGTGCTGACCCATCTGTGTAGACTCGGATCCAGAGGTCCTGTGCGTATTCGTCATCAAGGAAGCTGAGAGTGGCTGTTCTGCGCTATACACTGTTCTGTTCTTCCTTGTCAAATACTCCTCTCCCTTTTGTCTGGATTTGTAGTGATAATCAATGTTCATCTTTCCATGGAGTTCGCTCTGGAATAGTTGTCAGGGGGATACCAACTGTGGGTAGATCGGTGGTTTCTCTGCAGAGTTGTTTGGCGTGGTGGATAAAACTACTTCTTCTCAACCGTCCCATAGCTAAGTTCTCAAATCAGTTATTCATAGGGTGGCCTGGCAGGCTGAGGAACATTTCTGCTTGTATTGGTGTTTTCGTATCTCTGCGCTCTCTCAGTGCTTGTGTCCTCCCCATTTTCTCGATTGCTACTATAGAGGTTGATCTCATCCTTCCTGTGGTGACTCTAAGAGCTTGATTTTGCACCTTGTCCAGCTCTTGTAGTGTGGTTTTTGATGCTGAACACCACACAGATGACCTGTATTCCAGGTGTTGTTGTTTGCTCTGTTGATAAACTTTGCTAAGCATTTTCCCACTGGCTCCCCATTGTGGTTCCACTTAGCTGTCTCAGGATGGCTAGTCTCCTTCTGGCTTTTGCTGCTGCTTTTTTGTGTGTTTTCTCCATGTCGGCGCTTCTTTTATTCTCGATGGAGATCTGAAATACCCTAGCTTAATACATGTGGACTAAAAACCTGTGAAATGTGTTATATTGTGTGTATATATTCATTAAATTGGCAGTAAATAGCATATATGAGACAGGTATAGCATTTGACGTTTTGGCGTGTCCCCAGGTCACAAACTACATGAACAATATATGAGAAACCTTATTGTTATGGTGTTTACATATGTAGCATTTAGTCTATATTCCTTTTCTCATTATTATTTATAACTTTCCTTTTGCTGTTTGTGGTTTATCTATTGTTTACATATGCAGCATGCAATGTATATTCTTTTTCTCATTATTTATATTTCTTTCTTCTTACTGGTTACGGTTTTTGTTTTACTGTTTGTGTTCGCTCGCTTTGAACTGAAGCATAGTCCATACAGCTAATATTGATCAGCCACGCTAAAATGTTCATGTCCAGTCTTTATATTTCTGGCTTCACATTCTTTAAGTTGCCAGCTGTGCTCATGGCATGAACACTTCATGACTCTACTGGAGCCAGTTGGCATTTGTGTTTAATTCAGTGCCATGACGAGAACCTGGATTCAGCTGATACACATCGCGTTCCCTAGTGGACAAGACTGTTACTTGCTATGTTGTATGTCAAACGTGTTAGGGATGCATAATGATGGCTTCTCCTTGCCTTCAGCTGGTTTGTCTGTTTAAACCAATTAGTGTCTAAAATGAAGAGTCAATCTTTCCTCTGTTGACAGGTGATGAACACACCCGTCATACGTGCATCCAACCAAGCTCATGACATTATCATCGCAGTACCTTATCAACTGCACTAACATGTCCGCCATATAAACAGATGCTGCATGTTAAAGCCATCTCTGACATTCTTCACTTGTTGGGTCTATGTTTTAAGTCCTATTATATCCAAACCACTTGTAGTAACACATAATGTTGGCATGTCATCAGTCATAAACAGGCGTGTCTTTCCCTCTTTGTCTGAAACAAACATCTGTGGTACAACTTGAATTGGTATGTCGAGGGGAAATAATTTGATGTCACATGTCAAGGGAAGCAACTTGGAGTGGAATGCTAGGAGCAAACAATCTGAGGTGGTATGTCAAGGGAAACAACTGGAAGTGGCGTGTTAAGAGAAAACAAAACCAATGCAAGGTGGTCCACTGCCAGATCGCCGGCACCTGTGTTTCGAATGTGGTATGTGGGATTACAAACTGCGTCCGTAACCTCTTGGCCACAGAGCGTGTGTATAAAACTAAACAGCTGGTTGCATATCCTTTACATGTTGTTGTAATCAACCGCAGCATTTATTGGTCGTTTGTGACGTACCAGAAAATTATACATTCAGTGGTTTGCCGTTGCTTTCTGAATGGCAGACACCTCATAACATCAAAATCAACACAAAGCGATTTGCTTTGGACAGAAAAGAGAAATACTTCTGGCCTGCACCCGCTCCATTCGAGGCCAAACTATGGTGAGGCCAACAGGCTCAGGTTGACTGCGGCTGCCTGTGTGTGTATATATATATATATATATATATATATATATATATATATATATATATATATATATATATATATATATATTCAGGTTGAAGGTTATCTGAGGGTGTATAAAGAAGAACCGGCGACTCGGTATGTCTGGGAGTTGTGAGACTGCACCTCACTAACTGAACCCACTGACTCCACGAGGGTATCAAACTAGTTGTATTGAAATCATGACTCGCTAGGACTATAATGGAGAGACGATCTTCACAGTTGTTGCATTTTAGATTTCTTCATTGGTGATTATGAATGTTGGTTTGTTTGTTGTAGGTTTCCGTGGTGAAGTGGTCAAGTGATATGCATTATGCTCAGAATGTTCTTGGTTTGATGCATCATTCAGACAAGAAGTGCAGTTTGTTGTCTATAATTCCGTGAGGCCACTGCTGGAGATACATAGTTCATGCTTTATGCCATGCCCTCAACAGGTAGGGTTCCATTTTGTGGCCAGAGACTGAGCCGTGAGAGGTGAAACCAGAAACAATGAAGTCTTTCTGCCTGCCTTTAACCTTTGACGGGAATCTAGTCTTCCCCGTTGATATTTTTTGAAGTTCAGAATAAGATTTTGATTCTCAGTGTTTCTTGACAGACAAATCAACTCGTCTTATCCCTTAGCACTTTTTGCGTTGAGGATTGTAGAGTCATCTGCATATCCGATTTTTGAAACTGGATTTCCACCTGTCATGACTGTTGTTTATTTAGTTTGGCTGCTGACTGCCTACTCAAACAGGACAGCACAACTCACGTTAGTCCATCAACAAGTCTATCACACCATATGAGGAGAACGACAACGTCTTTATTGTCGGTCAGCATCAGAAACGTTAAGGAATGCAAAGGATGATCCAGGCTTCAGTCCGTCACATGCTACTCTCATTCACGCCTTGAGCTTACAAATCAAACCTACACAATTGGGTAGACTGTTAGGCAACGGAGCGTGAACTCGCCTGTGTTGGTAGTGTCGATGTGTCTAGGTGTAAGCAACATGGCCCTAACCTCCTCGCGTGCTCTAATATCAAATCATTTGGGTATTACCTGTTCCACAGTATCATACATGCTCTGGCGCGGTCACTCCAAGAACCCTCAATAAGATACGAAACCACATCACCGTGTATAAGCCGTTGATGGCAAGCTGGCTTATAACTGTCGGCTGGTAACAACTGTAAGCTTGTGTCTTGTCTTCACCAAGGCTGGAGCTCGAATGCCCAAAACTACCGTTAAGTAGTTATGCCACGTACTGTATGACGTGGCATTTGCTTATTCTCGGTGCTCCATTGTGCACCTTTCCAAAACTTTCCAATTCTAATTATTGATGCACTCGCTCATCAAATTAATTCTATGCTACTGTCATTTGCTATATGACAGCTTTGCCCTCTCCACAATGAAACTCGACAGAAGATTCAGAAAATTTTGAACTCTTTACTCCAGATGAAACAACTGACCCACAGGGAATAAATGAACTTCTATTTGCACACGATCAGTGCCTTTTTTACAGCAATGAGGGCAGACTACAAAATCATATTACTAATCTGAGTTCAACCTGCAGCAGATACAATATGAGTATAAACACAGCCAAAACCGAAGTAATGCAAGTTAGCAGATCGCCAGGCCCACTAAGTATACAGATAAATAACACACCTCTGAAACAAGTTAAAGAATTCAAATACCTTGGAAGTATGATCACAGAAGATGGCAGATTGGACAGAGAAATTGAAATCAGATGTCAAAAAGCTAGTGCACTTACATATCAACTATCACCCTTACTGAAACATCCAAACATACACATGTTCGTAAAACGACAGATAATAAACAGCATATTCACACCGACCCTATGCTACCAATCTCAAACCTGGACTTTATCCAAATTACACCTTCGCAAAATCAACACCTGCGAAATGAGATGCCAGAGGAGAGCTGCCAACTTAACAATCCGAGACAGAGTAAGAAATGCTACTATCAGACAGACTGTGGGATCAACACCTTGTGCCACATTTATTGAAAGATTGATCAAGTGGTTTGGCCATGTCGTTAGAATGCAACATCATCAACTACCATCACTGGCCTTACATCAAAGATCATCTGCGACGAGATCACGAGGACGTCCAAGAAGAAAATGGATTGACGACATCAGAGAAATTGTCCAACCACACGGAATGACACTATCCAGTGCCGCCCACCGGGCGCTGAAACGCAAATTATTCTTCCCCACGACGCTTGACGGCAGAAGTGGAAGATGATGATGATGATGATGATGATGAATGAATGAATCAAAATAGTGTCTAGTCTCATAATGTTTGACATTTATCATTACGTTGTCTTCAAAGTTGTTCAAAAAATATGAGGGAATTAATATCGCCACAGAAATAATAATGCAAAAATTGTGAGTGTATTTTTGTAAAGTTTAGTCTTTTCACTTTTGTTGATTTATTCACTGTATTTTTACAGCGTAACTGAAGTTCATGTGGCGTAACTGTTAGTAGGCCGTCAACAGAAACCTATCAGCCAAGGACCATTTTGTCAGAGTAAACTGAATTTGTAACTGTTTCTCTTTGCTGAGATTATAACGTGTGTGATAAACGCCAAGCTAGGGCAGATGTAGGGGTTAAGAATCTTAAAGTAACAATGCTAGGTTACAGATGTGAGGCGAAAGTAAGGCAGATGTGGGACCAGAGAGGTTAATTAAGAAGTCCCAAGCGAATGGGGGGGGGGGGGGGGGAAAGACCCAATACAATGGGTTGTGCTAGCACGTACGTGTCAAAGGTAAATTTCCAAGGAGAGGCAGAAGCATTCTGGGAGGCGGATAGACAAATGGAAACTCAGAAAAGCATTCAGTAGCATGTCGTTTGCAGAACCTCGCTCCCATAACAACCTTCCGGAAAATCTCTCGATCATAAGCAAGATGTCCGGTGCCCGATACACCCATCTGGAGATCATCTGCCACATCATGCACCCATCTTCTCTTTGGCCTTCCTCTTCCTCTCTTCCCAGGCATATACCCCTCCATTATTGTTCTCTCCAAACTTTCGTGACTTTTCAAGTGACCAAAATATTTCAATTTGCTTTGTTTTATCGTCTTTAATAGCCAACCTTCTTCAATATTCTGATCTTGAAGCATTGATGCATTTGTTCTTTTCTTTACCCAAGATATTCTTAGAATTCGTCAATAACATTTATATTCAACGGCATTTATGTGCTGTTCAGCTTGTTTAGTAAGTGTCCAGGTCTCACAGGCGTATGTTGCAATGCTCTTAAATATCTAATTTTTTTTTAGTTCTGTCTGTCCCATTCCATAATTTATTCAGTTGTTTTAGTCTTTGAAGAGCAATTGATAGTCGTCGTTTAATTTCTTTCAATGTGTCACCGTTGTTGGTAATCAATGACCCAAGATATTCAAAATTTACCACCACCTCCAATTTTTCCTCATTAACATATATTTCATTCTCCATAGAGAATTGCATGCATTATCTTTGCATTTGCAATGTTAAGATACAAGTTGTGATTTTCACTATTCAATTGGATTGAAGCTATTAGGTTTTCTATACCAGTCTGTGTTGTGGATAGCAATACTGTATCATCCGCATACCGAATCTCTGGTATGTCAAGAGCACCGATATTTAGGACATCATTTATAGCTCCCTATTTATATCATCTCTTACATTACTCATTATATTTTCGGCGAACAGGTTAAACAAATAGGGGGACAGCTTTCATCCCTGACGGACTCCTTGCTTAATGTCAAACCAATCTGATGTCTCGCCATTTATTCTAACCGCTGCTTGTTGGTCTAGATAGAGCATTCTTATGAGTTATATTATAAATAGTGGAAAGTCCATATTCCTCATGATTTCCCAAAGTTTCTGATGTTGTACATAGTCAAATGCCTTTGAATAATCCACAAAACATGAGAATAGGTTTACAGTAAATTCTCTGCACTTCTCTATTATTAAACGCATATTGAGAATGTGATCTCTTGTTCCTCTTCCTTGTCTAAATCCAGCTTGAACCACGTTAATCTCTTCTTCCATTTTCTTACAAAGTCTTCCCATTATGATTTTTAGTTGAATTTTACTTGCATGACTGACCAGGGCAACAGTTCTACAGTTGGTGCATAATTTCAGATTGCCCTTTTTTGATGTTGGAATGAAGATAGTTCTCTCCCAATCTTTTTGCCATATACCATATTTCCATATCTTTTTACATAATGCGTGATAGATTTGTATGCTTTCTTCTCCTCCCGCTTTAATTAGCTCAGCTGGTATCTCATCACATCCAGATGATTTATCATTCTTCAGGTTCTTTATTGCCCATGCAATTTCGTCTAATGAGGGTTCAAGTTCTGTTTCTTCTGTCGTTGGCTCATGGAACTCATTCATATCCTCACTGTCACTCATATCATACATTCCACTGCAATACTCCTGCCATCTTTCTAGAATTTGTCTAGATTCTGTTAAGGTATTTCCCATCTTGTCACAGATAACATTCAATTGAAGTTGAACATTTCTTGTCAATAACTTCATTTCTTTGAACAGTCTTATGATATTGCTCTATTCTGATACAGCAATCTTTTATATATTCATTTTTGTCCTTTCTTGTATTCCTCCTTATTTCTCGAGTTAAAAGATTTATACTTCATCCTGCTGTTATCGGATTCACCTCCTTTCTGTTTCAGTTCCTTTCGTTGTTTTATTAATTCTAACGTGTCTGATGTAATCCATGGCTTAAGTTGATTTTTCTTGGTCACAATTAAATCTTTGGCTGCCGTTATCAAGATATATCTAGCTTGTACTGCCAGTTCATCAGGTGTCATTTCCTCTTGTACATACATCAAGACCCCAAAACGGATCCTAACTTCTACAGTGTATGCATCTGGTATTTTTGTGAGATCAAAACGAAGTGGCCTTGGTCCTTGGGTAAGCTTTTTGAGTTTTAATTTCAGATCTGCTTCTAATAACTGATGATCCGTATCACAGTCTGCACTTCGTAGGGTTATATATAAAACAGAGTGTATGTGGGTGTGTTTGTAGTTGGCTATGTATTGGATGCGTTCGATAACGGTACATCCGATTGAGATGAAATATTTTCTACACGTCTTCCTTTCATTCCTATGCAACCGACTATAATAGTTTCTTAGTGTAAAATCGGCTACTTACTTAATAACATTTAATTTTTCATTATATAATTTCTATATAGCAGGGGGACTTCACTCTAGAAATGTTATTTCAAGGGGCATAACTTTTAATAACATTTCTATATACTTTATAGTCATATTGTTGGACTTACTTGCACTATTGTTAAACTCTTTGTCCTCCCCCGATGTGTCTCCACCTTGACGTGGTGGGGGAGCTTGCGTGTCTCATAGACCCCATTTGCTTGCCGATGGGTGAAAAATTACATATCGGACAGCTTATGGGATAGGGACCAGACTAAGAGAGACACAACCTGCTGCTCTGCAGGCATAGACTGAGGATAGCAGTCAAAATTTAAATGAGGTGCACAAAGGCAGAATTTCTTGGTCCGGACAAAACTCTTAAAGCTCCCTGTCGAGGGCTGTGGCTGAACGCCTCTAAGCCACAAACCCTCGGATCTTAGAGCCAGGCTGATACCCGTCTACCGGAAAATAGAAACATGATACTGAGCAAGCTACATGCTCAGGTCTGATACATGTTCGAAGGCTCCCAGCTGGGGGATATGAGAGTTTCCCGGATGAAGGGGCCTGGCCGTTTCCCGTTCACTGCTGCACGAAGGTAAGGTGCTGAGCCGGCAGCACATGTAGCCTACCTCGTGAGCGAGTACAAAAAAGTCAGAAAAGTGCCCCAGTCGAAGGGTTACGGAAACTGTCTGTATCTAACTCATAGAGAGTGTAGACAAAAGTGGAATAATGTCTCATCAACGCGAAATGGAACGCACGGCGAGCGAACCTATTGCGTGGTCTGAAGTCACAAGCAAAAGCTTACCGAGTGGATGTCACTCGCAGTCTGACCGCTCCTGGTGTGTGATTGAGCGATCAGTGGCAAGTGGGATGCCCAACACATGGAAGTGAGGAACTAAAGCAGCTATGAGCAGGACGTGGAAACTCCTTGGGTGAGCCCAGTCTCAGAGCAATATGTGCCGGCTCTGCAATTATGGAAGCCTCCTTGGATAGCGTGATAATGCCCATGGTCTGCCCCTGCCTTCCCTTGAGGGCAGACCACGATATCGTTGATCGTTCTATCTTGACCAGCTGAGATGTGGGTGACATTACAACAGTCTAACGTGTCTCGAAACCAGAGGAAGGCCAACCTCACTAAAAAATGCCCGCCGGAAGTCGGAAGTGTCGTCCTACGGGTGGCAAACTAAAAATTGACACTACGCATTTACGTCCGAGTGAAATGTCTCGTCCGAATGTCTCCCGTGCTAGGAACAGCTCTGACTACCTAGTTTCCGAATGCCGCTCTTGTTCGGAACAGCTCTGACTAGGTAGTTTTCCGAATGTCCGCCGTGCCTGGAACAGCTCTGATGGGTACAGGGACAAGCACATGTCCGAAAACTCGCTTAGTGGAAACCAACCGCAGAGCTGACTGGTTTGTGCAGGAACGGCCCAGGGCGAGCGAAATGCCCAATATATTGAAGTGAGGAATTAAAACAGCCATGAGCAGGACGTGACGATTCCCTCGGTAAACCCAGCACCAGAGCGTTATGTGCCGGCTCTGCAATTATGGAAGCCACCCAGGATGGCGGAAAATGCTATGGACTGTCCCTGCCTTCACTTGAGGGATGACCGTGTAGTCTTCGACTGTTCCAACTAGACCAGCTGAGATGTGGACGGTACCACAAAAGTGAGAGTCTCCCAGGATTGCTAACCTGGTCAAAAATGCACGCTAAAAGTCGGATGTGTTGGCCTGAGGGTTTCGACCCGAGGGTGCCTAACCAGACACACCGCAATCACATCTGAAAAAATCACTCCGGATGAACGCAAAGAAGAAACTCTTTGTCTATAGTTATTTTCAGGCATATGAGTTATAATAAATAATGATATAATCTTTAAGGCAATTTCAAAGTTTTCATAAATATAATGCATAACATTGTAACCCATCTTTTTCTGCCTAAAGAAGTTATCAACTGTAATGTCGGTGATTAAAAACACATTTATTTAAAAATAATGGATGGTGTGTGGAAGGACATTCTTTTAAGTTACTGTGCGCCAGGAGCTGGGCGAAACCATGCCGGGTCAGATAGATAGACAGACAGACAGATAGTCGGGAATGGGAGCTTATTTGATTACTTATATGAATTAAATGAGATGCTCCCCACCAGGGACTGGGTGAAGCCGGGCCGGATCAGACAGACGGATAGTCGGGAACTGGAGCTTATATGACTACGTATATGAATTAAATGAGATGCTCCCCACCAGCGACTGGGTGAAGCCGGGCCGGGTCAGACAGACAGATAGTCGGGAACGGGAGCTTATATGACTACGTATATGAATTAAATGAGATGCTCCCCACCAGGGACTGGGTGAAGCCGGGCCGGGTCAGACAGACAGATAGACAGACAGACAGATAGTCGGGAACGGGAGAGCTTATATGACTACTTATATGAATTAAATGAGATGCTCCCCACCAGGGACTGGGTGAAGCCAGGCCGGGTCAGCCAGACAGACAGACAGACAGACTGATAGATAGATAGATCCCCTCCAGGGCCTGGGCGAAGCCGGGCCGGGTCAGCTAGTTAAGAATGTTTATCAGGCCACTATACAACACGGTTACCATAGACGCCTCTGAGGTGGATGGCCCTAATGGTGGGCGACCCTGCCAAAGTACCTCCCAAGCCAAACATGTCAAAGGATAGAGAACAGACAAAGAGAACACCCTGGTCCTCGAGGTTGGAGGTTGAAGCATGGGGTTAATATCCCCACCTTTGTAAAATCTATTTTGTTATGAAACAGATAAATAAGCCTCGAATTCGGACTGACTTATTTGGACAATGACCTTGGAACGTTAACGAAGTTTTGAGATTTGGAACATGGAATGTACGGACACTATATCGAACAGGAGCGGCCGAAGAATATAAACCGGGGGCTGGTTGAATATCAAATGGATAAAACAGCAGTTCAAGAAATAAGATGGCCAGGAGAGAGTACTTTAGAGCAAAATTGAATGACTGTAATATATGGGGGAAACACCCAAAATAAACATGAATTAGGAACAGGATTTGTCATCAAAAAAGAGTTATGGGGAAACATTCTAAACTTGTTTTTTTTTTTTTAACACTCAGAACGGAATTGTGAGGTACTATGAACATTTGTTCCAATTCTCATTTTCTCTTCATTGCTTTCATCCTTTTATTCTTCTCGTCTTGTCGTTACCTTTTGATGAGTCACAGGAGATCTCCTTGACTATAATCTATATGTTGTGTTTGTAATTGTGTTTGTCTGCTGATGAAGGCTAATCGCCGCAACGTCTTGTATGTGTCATAATTCTGTTATGTAAAGCTGCACTACTTTATATTGTGTATATGTATGATATACCGACGATAGCTCAGAACTAGACAAATAGACTGAAATGAGTTCAAGGACAGACGAGGGTAGATAAGAACTCAGGACAAGACGGGACGGTGTAGTGAACAGGGCTCGGACAAAGATGGGATGGTGTAGTGAACACGGCTCGGACAAAGATGGGATGGTGTAGTGAACAGGGCTCGGACAAAGATGGGACGGTGTAGTGAACAGGGCTCGGACAAAGACGGGACGGTGTAGTAAACAGGGCTCGGACAAAGACGGGACGGTGTAGTGAACAGGGCTCGGGCAAAGACGGGACGGTGTAGTGAACAGGGCTCGGACAAAGACGGGACGGTGTAGTGAACACGGCTCGGGCAAAGACGGGACGGTGTAGTGAACACGGCTCGGGCAAAGACGGGACGGTGTAGTGAACACGGCTCGGACGACATGATCCGTGAAGAGGGGAGCACGGGATAAAAAGTGAGGACAGAAAGGAAAGGACTGGAAAGGGGGGGGGGGGTATGTGTGTTTGACATCGGATTGAACAAGACATGTATTTTTCGGTTGAGGACATTTGGAATGGAGAGTGAGATTGTATCGTGTGGTAGTGAGATAACTGTGAGAGTGAATAGATGTTTGACAACTCCAATGACGGTATGGGTCTAGTGTTAATATAACAGACTGTCGGTGAGAAAGGTGAGTGAGTGTCTGAATAATCCTGCTTGTGTACGAGTAATATATAATCATGTGCTAATTTTATTGCCAATAAATGGATTACGATGTTATGATAATAAGTATTAAAATGCAGTAGATTCTTAAGAATGATATGCCTGTCCAAGGCTTAACGCAACCTTACAATTTATCGTGTGAATGTTTTAAATTATGACTAGGTCTCTGACAAACTGCTTCGCTTGACTCCCATGCCTCGGATCCATACACCCTGCATCATTGACCTAACGTTACGGTGAAATACTCCAAGTTAGTTATAAGTTTAACATCTCTGGACTATCACAAATTTCCCTGCGCTATGAACCCAATTTCTATCCATACACCCCTGCCCCCACATTCTCATTAAAATATCTCGATCTATTCCCCTACAGCCATACACAAAGCCATACGTGTATTTGATCCTACCTTCCTGAAATATGCTTCGTGCAGAGTGGAGTATCTGTTGGATCTTGTCCCCAGGACATGTTGGTGTGGTGAGAAACGAGCAGGAGGACAGGTTGGCTGGGTCTGCATGGATGGGTGGGTCTGCATGGATGGCTGGGTCTGCATGGATGGGTGGGGTATTGGTGCACGATAGAGCAGATGTGGTCAGGGTTCTGTGCAATCTTGTGTATAGTCTGGAATAACAGATAGATCATCACAGTCTGGAGAGAATGGTGTGGCAGGGAGTGAGCAGAGGATCTGACTGACACTAATGACTCAGAGGAAAGTTCTGACGGACACATAATCAGATTGCTACTGGTACCACTAGTATTGGGAATCTTCACTGGCCGTTGAAGATGAGCATATATGGAAATGTCCTGATTTATGATGTCGATTCTTGCCTCAACTCAACTTCCTGAAGCTAGGTCTCCACAGGGGAAATAGGGCCACCATTTGTTGTGATTAATTTGATTCACATATAAAAACGTGTCCTGACAAATTTTTTTAAAAACAATTAAATTATTTACAAAATGGTTTCAAATGTTGCTGTATGTAGCCGGGGCGCAGTGTTGGGGTGAGCGCCCAACATTGCTTAAATACCCCAATGGTTCATGAATACATAACATCTGCAGCAAAAGTCCAACTCCTGGCCTTCACGTGATGGAACTGTTTCAACTAACAGGAGAAGGGACGACGGCGAGTTTCTGCCGCCAAAAACTAACCAGTATGCTCTAGATGTGTATGCACGTATATGCATGCGCAGACACGTGTGCGCGCGCAGACACATCTAAACTCGAATGAGACCACAGTCTGCTCTAGCAAAGAAAGGTGCTGAAGACGGAGGCAACCAGCCAGGAGGCGCACCACAGAAATCAGGATGCCACGCAATTACGCAAAATGGAATATGTCGACTACTGCTAAATGTTATGGTGCTCACCCTGCTTTGGACCCCCAGGCAGGTGCAGTGCCGGGCCCTATGTCTCGAAAGGGTCCAACCACAACTACTGGAGGTCCTTCTCAGATGTCCCATGGAGTCAGGGGATATGAGAATAGGACGGCTGGCCATCCTAAACAAAGACTTAAAATAATGCACTTGAATGCAGAGGGAGTCAGCAACAAATAAAAATAGAATTAGAAAACATCTTGGATCAAGAAAACGTAAGCATATATTGCTTGCAAGAAACTCATCTTAATGAAAATATAGCCTTCAAAATCAGAGGCTACCAGTGTTACCGATCTAACCGAAAGGACAGGCGAAAAGGTGGTATACTGACCCTTGCAAAAGATAACATCACTGCTTCCCAAATTGAAGTCTACATGGAAGGGGCTGAGTATCAGACACTTAAACTTAAGACAAGTAATACAGACCTACATCTGATCAATTACTACTGTCCAAATGACCGCCCACAGGCACTGGACACACTACCATCCGTGGCAAAGTGGTCAAGCCTTTTGACTCAGGCTTTGAAGGTTGTGGTTTCGATTCCGGGTTGCATCATTCGGTTCACGAGTTAAATTTTTCGGAGGCTCCCGTGGGTTATAGCTAAAGCTTTGTGCTACGGAAAGAGACCACCCCATATGGGATAAAACCCGGTGCAATGAAGTCGACACTGTCGACTTTTAATCGGCCATTAAAAGGAAAAAATGATTTTGCGTGGCGCTTTCAACAGCCACTTGCAGAGCTGGGACTATGATCACATAGACCAGGGAGGAGTGAGACTGGAAGATTGGCAGGATGAGAATAGATTTATCTTGATGAACAAGCCTTCCGACCCACATACTTTCTACTCGAGATCATGGCACACTACAACTACACCTGACCTGGCTTTCCATTCACCAGACCTGGAGTGGAACATTACACGAATTGTTGGGAAACAACTTGGTGGCAGTGACCATCGACCAGTCTTTCTAACTGTAGAATGAGCTTGTAAGAGCAGCACCCTCTCTGGATGATGTAAACAGGAAAAGAATGAACTTGTGTACTATGAGAAAAGTATACAAGTATAAAGTATATTGTTTGAAAACGATCCAGACAATCAGAAAGGATGAGAACCAGACCAACAATAGCTACCATTCTCTTGACTGGCATGGACACATCATTGTTTTAAAGTTTATCTCCTATTTATGATCTCTCATGATATTCAAGATTGTCATAACAAAAATACATCATAAACATCACAATCGTTAGGTATCTCTTATTAGTCTACTAGCTTGTGCCCCTTTAGTTAGGTCAGTGTCAGTACAGTATGCACTTCAGATACCAGAATGTTTATTTCCTGTGTGTGTTCTTTTGTAGTGCTTCAAATATCACAATGATTCTATATCAATACATATATTATATATATTTTTTTTAAATATATATTATATTCAATGATTCACAATGATAAGTGGTGTTTCACAATGAATGCTCTTTTAATTAACAAGGCATAAATATAATTACAAATGTAAATATGCGATGTCTGAGTACTACTATTGTACAATGTCACATGTTTGTCCTTGATGCAATCCTGACAGCGATACTAGCACTCTACACATCAATGAACGACAGTTTCAATCATATATTCATTTATTCTACAAACACATTCCTCAATGTGCATAAATAAGAACAACGACCCAGAGCACATTGTTAAAACTATTCTAGTATCTAGGACACAACACTCATTGGTCTGTCACAAATAGCACAAACTACATGAGCATTTGGGCTCACCAATCTCCTGTGGGAGCCCCAGTAGAATAGTGGCTAGATACTTGCCTGCCGACCCGGTAATCATGGGTTCAAACTCAATGTGGATTTGAACCTTGGCTTTTAGATTAATCAAGTGTAAAATGGGTGCCAGAAAATGACTTGGGAAGTAAAGGCAGTTGGTGTGACATTGACCACATGACCTTGGAGTGCCAATTGTCTATACAAATATGTGTCTAGCACCATATGCCCACATTACCTGACTGTATGTACAAGGGTCATTGACTTAATTTACTATTACTTTCCTTCTGTTGCTAACTTAAAGAGTCCCCACTGAAAGTTGAATTATTAACTGAAAGTCAAACATTATATGTTACCTATGGTGTCCCCAGCTCACCCTTCCAAGGCATTTATGCTTTCATACATGCCACTCATGTACCATCAGGCTAAACTATGAGATGATGAGTTGTAAATACTAACTCGACACTGAATAACTCATTAAAGCTCACCACATATCAAAATCTCTACACTCTTCTATATGTGTTCTTATGTTCTACTTCAGAATACAAACTTGAGTAACAGATGCATCACAACAACCACACATGTAATATTACTCTATATTAATATAATATTATATATTTGTTCTCTTGTGACTTTTCATAAATTTGACTTAAGCAAATGACATACATGGGATCCCATGGAAAATAAGTAACTTAATAAGAGCAACACATAAAGACATGATATGAAGAGTTTGTCATGAGGGAAAACTAACAGATGCATATGAAAAATAAGATCACACGTGACACAGGGATGTCTTTTGCCATCTTTAATATTCTGACTATAGACTGGATTATGAAGACAACAATAGCTGCTCTTACTGACTGTAGACTGGACTATGGAGACAACAATAGCTGCTCTTACTGACTGTAGACTGGACTATGGAGACAACAATAGCTGCTCTTACTGACTGTAGACTGGACTATGGAGACAACAATAGCTGCTCTTACTGACTATAGACTGGACTATGGAGACAATAGCTGCTCTTACTGACTATAGACTGAACTATAAAGACAACAATAGCTGCTCTTACTAACTATAGACTGGACTATGGAGACAACAATAGCTGTTCTTACTGACTATAAACTGAACTATGAAGGCAACAATAGCTGTTCTTACTGACTATAAACTGAACTATAAAGACAACAATAGCTGCTCTTACTAACTATAGACTGGATTATGAAGACAACAATAGCTGCTCTTACTGACTATAGACTGGACTATGGAGACAACAATAGCTGCTCTTACTGACTGTAGACTGGACTATGGAGACAACAATAGCTGCTCTTACTGACTGTAGACTGGACTATGGAGACAACAATAGCTGCTCTTACTGACTATAGACTGGACTATGGAGACAACAGCTGCTCTTACTGACTATAGACTGAACTATAAAGACAACAATAGCTGCTCTTACTAACTATAGACTGGACTATGGAGACAACAATAGCTGCTCTTACTGACTATAGACTGGATTATGGAGACAACAATAGCTGCTCTTACTGATTATAGACTGGACTATGGAAACAATAGCTGATCTAACTGACTATAGACTGGACTATGGAGACAACAATAGCTGCTCTTACTGACAATATACTACTGGACTATGAAGACAATAATAGCTGCTCTTACTGACTATAGACTGGATTATGAAGACAACAATAACTGCCACCAGAAATGAAGTTTAATGGAATCTGATAGGGAAGCCCGACAATATAAACTTTGCTGAATACATTGTCCTCATGTTTCACACACACACAAGCAGATGCAATATAAACACTCTTACTGGGGGTCACAACAATTAGGTCTACAAATACACATGGAATAGGCAAAGACAATGAGAATGAACCAAGAAATTATAATCTCATCTCCCTTGGTGAAACCTCACTTCATGAGATGGAACCATACACCTATTTAGTTTCTCTCTTGTATGTGTTCACTTTCATACTTCAGATGTTTGAACTGAGGAAATAACACAACACATTCATACAGTTTCTCTCTCATATACAGTTGAGTCAAGAACTGACATCACAGCATTAAGAACATTGCTGTATGTGCTCCATCCTCATCTTCTATAGCCAGTGAACAGTCCCAAAACTAATGGTACCAGTTGATATCTGATTATGTGTCCACTGACCTTTCTTCAGAGTCCTGAGTGCCGGGAAGATCCTCTGGTCACTCTCCAGGCTATGATAGTTGATCTGGTCTACACTATACACAAGATCCTCTGGTCAATCCCTGCTGCACCATTCTCTCCAGGCTATGATAGTTGATCTGTTCTACACTATACACAAGATCCTCTGGTCAATCCCTGCTGCACCATTCTCTCCAGGCTATGATAGTTGATCTGTTCTACACTATACACAAGATCCCACAGTGCACCAATACTCCACCCATCCATGCAGACCCAGCCAATCTGTCCACCTGCTCATTTCCCACCACACCAGCATGTCCTGGGGACAAGATCTAATAAATGCTCCCTATCTTTGACTGTTTAAACATTGAAGCATGCCTGTCTTCACCTTTCTCAGTATACTGTATGATTCCATTACAATCACACCATGCTTGTGCCATTTGTCCTCTAGCCAATAGAATGCTGTTGCTATTGCCTCCATCTCCATCCATTCTCAGACTAGATGTCATGGTATCATATGCCAGGCTCTCCTATACTTAACCCCGCCATTAATCTGCACTATGAAACCCCAGGCATTCTTTAGCCTCTTAACACAGAGCCACCAGTATAGAAGATTAAATAAATTGGGTTCGAATTGTTGTGACATCTCCCATTCAGTGCAGTCTGCAGGCCAATCCCTGCATTCCTGGCTCAATGTAATTATGACCCTGCACAGGTCTGACTTGTTCCCCCTCCAAATGTTCTCAGGCATACACACTTCTCTGATAGTGTCCTCTGCCTGAGCCATCCATGATTTCTCTCTTATAAGTCTGTAGCCCTTGACTGTGTCCAGGGTTTTAGGAAGGCGGGTGCTCGTTGTTTGCAGCCACTCAGAGATATGACTTAACCTGCAGCACTTTGAACCTGTCTGCAATCCTGGGTAAAGCTAGGATGTATAGCATACACACTACCTGTGTGTTCCTTGGGCTTCCTAATATCACCTATATACTGCCTCCTGTGTGTGCTCTAGTTTCACCAGCGAACTCTTTGACACTGTGAGCTGTCCCATTCCATACTCAATTATTGAGAGAATCAGATGTTGAAAGAGTATGATCAACATTCTTTCCTCCATGTCCATTGCTGCTATGACCTTCAGCGCACCAAGCCCTTTCTTGGATCCCTTTTACATGATCCCTGAATGACAGACTTCTGTCAAAGGTAATTCCTTCCCTCTCTCAACATTTCTGCTACTTATTGTGAGAGCTCGTAACGAAACCAAGCAGGTTCCGGTCATCCCAACACATCCCCAATCTATTTCCACCCCTTCTGGAATTGGGGGAAGGCATGGGGGACAAAACCAACAGATCTGGGGGAGGAAATTGTCCATGCCTCATGAAAGATGGATGAAATCTTACTCATCCTTGTGATTCTGGTGAGCTACAGTTTCCCTACATGAAAAAATCCAGATCCCTCGAAGTTCTGATGTTCCAGACTATTTTCTATACTAACAACCCAGGTAACAGAATAGGCGATGGGGGTTAATAGAAGGAATAAAAGTTGCAAACTTATAAAGTGGGACAATAATGTAAAAGAAAACTGCACGAGAATGCACCAGAGGAGTTCTATGTAAGAAAGCTAGGAATAGTAATGATAGCTACAACATGAAAACAACCAAGGACAGAAAGTAAGAGAGCTGAGCTGTCAGCGGCCGTTTTTCTAGAAGGGCTCCAAGAATATGAATACATCTTATATAAGCTTTGTACACAGTCGACGTCAAGACATCCAGAAGGGTTAAGTATGCTTATTGCTGATGCATAATTATACGCTAAGGAAAAAATGATATAATGTAAAATTGGTTCTTTTGATAATGTTCCTTCGGAACACAGGGAGGATTAAAACAAAGGTCAGCGTGGAATTTATGTGCTTAATTTCCGTGGAACCATTACTAATTGTGAATCAAATTTGTTATATTAAAAACTTGGTCATTTTTAAAGAAAGAAATTATTTTCAGAAGTCCTATAAATTGAATGTTAAGAAATTTTTGCTGTTGAAAACAAGTTATCAAAATTTTACCATCGACACAACACAAGAGGGAATTACACCATGTGACAGTCAATCAGATGTGCACCTTCACAGCCTATGAAAGTAAATAAATCGTTGATAAAAATGAACGTTTAAGAAGGGCAATAAAGCTGAAGACCTTGAGGATGTTGCCAGGGGAGACAGTTCTAGCAATGACCTGAAAGAAGCACACACTTTCACATAGAGAAGTGTGCTCTGGTTTCCGTGACGCATGATTCTTGTTGAAGATGTTGGGCGCCACTATCACACACGTGGAAATCAGAAAAGTGAATTGTCCTCGTGTAAATATAGGTGAAGTTTTTGATACGCTTATAAACACATCCAGACTAGACTGTTGTGGTAAGTTTACGAGTTGCCAAGAGAGGACCATTCCATGATTCTGTAGTATAAAACGCAACATTGTGAAACCCACAACTGTTGATCTACTTCGTGAAACATGGAGGAGTCAAATTTTCTATTAAAAGGTAACCTCCTTATTTAGGGTCAACTCCCAGTTGACTTTCAAAATATTACATCGTTTTATATACAACTGGTATGGTACCAGTCAATTTCAAGTCAACGATCAACCAATTCCAGTGTAGTGTAAACTACTGGTGAACGACCAGTGGAATTTCAGTCAACTAGCAAAACTCCAGCTCAATGTCCAGTGACAGAAACAGTTGCAGAAGTATCACAATGAAGTCAAGCCAGGCATCATGTGTTGATACCTCTTCAATGCCTAGTCACACCAGCCAATCAAACATGGTATCTCCCACATCATTGTAAGATTCTGCAGAACGGGAGTCAGCTACACTTTTCACAATATCAAGAGGGAGGCTCAACAGCCTGCTGCCAGATTTCCATCAACCTAATCAAGTATATGAGGACCCAGGTCACCCCAATAGTACCAGTGGAAGACTGTATAAGGTGGATGTGTCTGTGCTCTTCTGGTCACCCTAACATCACCAGTGGAGTACTGTACAAGGTGGATGTGTCTGTGCTCTTCTGGTCACCCTAACATCACCAGTGGAGGACTGTACAAGGTGGATGTGTCTGTGCTATTCTGGTCACCCTAACATCACCAGTGGAGTACTGTACAAGGTGGATGTGTCTGTGCTCTTCTGGTCACCCTAACATCACCAGTGGAGGACTGTACAAGGTGGATGTGTCTGTGCTATTCTGGTCACCCTAACATCACCAGTGGAGTACTGTACAAGGTGGATGTGTCTGTGCTCTTCTGGTCACCCTAACATCACCAGTGGAGGACTGTACAAGGTGGATGTGTCTGTGCTATTCTGGTCACCCTAACATCACCAGTGGAGGACTGTACATGGGGGATGTGTCTGTGCTCTTCTGGTCACCCTAACATCACCAGTGGAGGACTGTACAAGGTGGATGTGTCTGTGCTCTTCTGGTCACCCTAACAATGCCAGTGGAGGACTGTACAAGGTGGATGTGTCTGTGCTCTTCTGGTCACCCTAACATCACCAGTGGAGGACTGTACAAGGTGGATGTGTCTGTGCTATTCTGGTCACCCTAACATCACCAGTGGAGGACTGTACATGGGGGATGTGTCTGTGCTCTTCTGGTCACCCTAACATCACCAGTGGAGGACTGTACAAGGTGGATGTGTCTGTGCTCTTCTGGTCACCCTAACATCACCAGTGGAAGACTGTACAAGGTGGATGTGTCTGTGCTCTTATGGACAGTTCATTGACCAGGACAGACCTAGTATATTCATTGGCTCAATGATGAGCCAGCCAGCAGGGACTTGCCTTCATAGATTCTGAACCTTCAGACAGTTAGGCTTTATAATCTGTATATTGTTTTATATTTTCAGACCAGCTGTCTGTATTAAATTCTTCTGTTCTATTGATCACTTTTCATCTGAAGTTGTCCAATTCTTTTGTTGGATAAGATAGATTAGAAGATACTTTGAGAAAATAGTTTATATCTTCTAGTGGTCTGCGTGGACAGCAGACATTCTTCAAGAGACAACATCTGGAAACATAACTGGTATACTGATTGCAACGAATTAGCAGCCATCCACCCCTAACATATTACAGAGCTGGGGTGTCAGCCTTAACAATCTTATTGTCCAGAGAGCACCAAAACACAGATGTCTTATCTGGGTTAAAGACACTACCCATCAATGTACACTACTTAATCTTTGTTTACCATCTCCTGCAACTCGTACGCTATTGGCATCCTGTCTCTCCCCTGCCTATACGCAAGAGCATCATCTGCAAATGTCAGTATTCTTCCAATCCCTGGTGCATCAATACTTGCAATCTTGCTAGTGTAAACATTGTACTGCACAGATGATGATACTGCAGATCTTGTGGTAGTCCCGGGTAAATATGCATCTCTCAGAAGTTCATGAACACAGAGCAATCCAACAAGACTGCAGGATAATTGCTATCCAATGAACAACATTCTCTTGTGACACTTTAGATCAGTGTTTCTCAACCTTTTTTGTGCTATGCCCCACCTAAGCCTTTCTAAAATTCTTATACACCCCCCCCCCCCCTCCCAACATATACATAATTTTCAATATGCAAAAATTGAAATGTTCACTAAAGAAACTTGAATGATAGGTTTTAGGAAGAAATCACTAGGAAATTATTGAGCAAACACAGTAAGTAAATTTTCAAAACATATAATGGAGAATTGAAATTAAAGTACAAAATAATTTTAATGAAAGATTTGTCTATATTATTCTAATTATTAATTATTAAAATTTAGTGAGATCCTTGCGCTTGATGCTTGCTGCAAAGAGATTTTATACCAGGTTACAATTTAGTTAACTTCAGTCTCAAGTCTCTCCGTTTTGTTATATATGGCCAATTTCTTTTTTTTTTTTTTAAAGCAGCAAATCATTTATGGCACTAAATCTGCATTCGCTAAATATGAAGATGGAAATGGTAACAATAGTTCTCTTGCACATTTGGTTGCATTTGGATATTTGATTGTGGTTTCCTCACAAAGGCATGCCATCGCTCCTTTTATCTATATCTATAAAACAGAGTGTATGTTTGTTTGTGGGTATTGGATGCGTTCGATAACGGTACATCTGATTGAGATGAAATTTTCTACACGTCTTCCTTTCATTCATTTGCAACCGACTATAATAATTTCTTAATGTAAAATCTTCGACTTATTTAATAACATTTACTTTTCCATTTTCATTATATAATGTCTATATAGCAGGGGCACTTCACTCTAGAAAAGTTATTTCAAGGGGCATAACTTTTAATAACATTTCTATATACTTTATAGTCATATTGTTGGACTTACTTGCACTATTGTTAAACTTTTTGTCTATAGTTATTTTAGGCATATGAGTTATAATAAATAATGATATAATCTTTAAGGCATTTTCAAAGTTTTCATAAAAATAATGCATAATGCATAACATTGTAACCCATCTTTTTCTAGTTTTCATTGAATGGTGTGTGGAAGGACATTCTTTTAAGTTACTGTGCGCCAAGAGCTGGGCGAAACCACGCCGGTCAGACAGATAGACAGACAGACAGTCGGGAACGGGAGAGCTTATATGACTACTTATATGAATTAAATTAGATGCTCCCCACCAGGGACTGGGTGAAGCCGGGCCGGGACAGAGAGACAAACAGATAGTCGGGAACGGGAGAGCTTATATGACTACTTATATGAATTAAATTAGATGCTCCCCACCAGGGACTGGGTGAAGCCGGGCCGGGACAGACAGACAGACAGACAGTCGGGAACGGGAGAGCTTATATGACTACGTATATGAATTAAATTAGATGCTCCCCACCAGGGACTGGGTGAAGCCGGGCCGGGACAGAGAGACAAACAGATAGTCGGGAACGGGAGAGCTTATATGACTATGTATATGAATTAAATTAGATGCTCCCCACCAGGGACTGGGTGAAGCCGGGCCCGGTCAGATAGACAGACAGACACGGGAACGGGAGAGCTTATATGACTACTTATATGAATTAAATGAGATGCTCCCCACCAGGGACTGAATGAAGCCGGGCCGGGTCAGCCAGCCAGACAGACAAACAAGCAGACAGACAGACTGATAGATAGATAGATCCCCTCCAGGGCCTGGGCGAAGCCGGGCCGGGTCAGCTAGTATTAAATAAAGTTTTAATTGACTCCTCATTTTGCATTTCTGCGAAGTCTTCTTGATACTGCATATTTGAAAAATCAGACAAATCCACTAACATTGGCTGCATCATCCAAGTTGGGAAATCAGTTTGTTTCAAATCAGAAAATCTTTCTTTTAAATCAGCCGATAAAATTTTCAGATGGTCGACAATAACATATATAGTGGTATCAGTCACTTCACAATGAAACTTTTCAAAATTTTTGTTGTAAATATATGTCTGACATAATTCAATAAGGTAATAAAACCAAATATCTTCGCTTTTGCTTCAACAAGAGTTTTATTTGTTCCTTGAAGTTGTATATTTAATATATTTAGTTTTTCAAAGGCATTGGCTAAATAACTCACAAATGCCTTACCATCGACCATCAACAGATTTGTCATTTCAGGTTTGTCGCTTAAAAAATCACTAAGAGTATCAATTGATAACTAGCCTCAAGAGTACGATTGATAGTTGCATTATGAGCAGTAAATAGAGACTTTAATATTACTCTTTTATTACATTTTTTCTTTAAAGTTTGAAAGTAATTCACATCTGATTAATATGAGCATTATGTGTCGCCTTCAAATGTGCCTCAAGACGACCTCATTTCTTTGATTCGTTTTTCAAGCATTGTTGGCATAAAAGACAAAAAGGTGACCGTTCATCGCGGGTATGAAACCAAACTTTAATTATTCCTACGAATACTGACAAATTTGTTTCTTGCTTGCACCACTATGGGCTGAAATAAAAAAATATTGATTGATTGATTGATTTAGGAACCAACATCACAGCACTAGGGACATTCCCATAATTGCCAATAAATAAATATAAGATCAATTAAAAACTAAACAAATATAATATGAACTGGAGTAAACGTAGACTAAAAATGCATATTTATATATGTATGGAACATTTACTCCATCGCAAGAAAAAAAAAAAACACTTTTATTTGACAAATTTGTCTGGAAAATGATGCTTCTAAAACTGAAATTAATAAAAATTACCAATTGAATTTACATACCATTTATATATCACTTATATTTATACAATGTATACATTTTTAAAACAACGAGACTTTTACAACAATTTAACGGACACTTATTTCAATTAACACCAATGGTGAATGCTGAGCATTACTGCGAAACACTGCAGAAACTAAGATCCCGGCACTAAGCATTTCGCGTCATTCAGAACAAATAGCACAAAATGCTTAGAGCCGGTCCAGTATAACCAGTAGTTGAACTCTAACGTCTAACAATGAAATCACGGCTACTAGCATGGCGGACAAAAGTTACTTATACTGGACTTGCCAAGCTCGAGTAGCGACTGAGAGTCGCCATATGGTTAACTTAAACTCTGGACGAGTCCATTTCTGAATTGCCCCCCTTAACAAGCGAATTGCCCCCCTTAACAAGCGAATTGCCCCCCTGTGGGGTGTGGGCCCCACGTTGGGAAACAAACTGCTTTAGATGGTCAACCTGAGTAAATAGTGCACTACAATCATCACATTTATGACATTTCTATACTGTATGTGTTCTTTAGTGCATCGGGAAGCCAGATCAAAGAAAATAATAACCAAAATTGACACACTGGTCAGGTGTTCCTCACGTGTTTTCTCACATGGTATATCAATGAGCCAGCATGAATGAAGTTAGTTAGTCGCAGTTCCAACTTCACAGCAACGGGTCGTCCCCATTATGCTCCGCTCCTGTGCCAGTGAATATCACACAAAATGCTCCCCACTGCCCCATGTGAAAAGTGGAAAAGACAGGAGTCTCGACAAACAACAGCACGCACAAATACACTGCATAATGTCACCACCAGAATGTCAACACACCAGTCCCCCACGAAACACCCAGTTCATCTCTGATGGAATCGGCTGTCATTTTCTGAGAGTATGTGTTCTCCTGTGTTGTTTCAAATTGCCAGCCTGAGTAAATGATGCACCACAATTATCACATATGTAAGGTTTCTCTCCTATATGTGTTTTGCTGTGGTGTTTTAAAATGCCAACTCGAGTAAATGATGCACCACAATGATCATATTTGTAAGGTGTCTCACCTGTGTGTGTTCTTTTGTGGATATTCAGACTGATAGCATGAGGAAATGACACATCACAATCATTACATTTGAAAGGTTTCTCTCCTGTATGTGTTCTCTTGTGAAATTTCTAATTGTCTGCCTGAGTAAAAGATCCAACACAATCATCACATTTGTAAGGTGTCTCTCCTATATGTATCCTAATGTGGCGTTTCACATGGCTGCTTTGAGTAAAAGATGCACCACAATCATCACATTTGAAAGGTTTTTCTCCTGTATGTATTCTCCTGTGGAGTTTCAAATGGCCAACTTGAGTAAAAGATGCACCACAATCATCACATTTGTTAGGTTTCTCTCCTGTATGTATTCTCCTGTGGAGTTTCAAATGGCCAACTTGAGTAAAAGATGCACCACAATCATCACATTTGAAAGGTTTCTCTCCTGTATGTATTCTCCTGTGGCATTTCAAATAACCTGCTTCAGTAAAAGATGCACCACAATTTTCACATTTGTAAGGTTTCTCTCCTGTATGTATTCTCCTGTGGCATTTCAAATGGCCAACTTGAGTAAAAGATGCACCACAATCATCACATGTGTAAGGGTTCTCTCCTTTGTGTTTTCTCATGTGAAGCTTCAATATTTCATGACGAGTAAAAGATGCAAAACAATCATTACATTTGTAAGGTTTCTCTCCTGTATGTATTCTCCTGTGGCGTTTCAAACTTTCTGCTCGAGGAAAAGATGCACCACAATCATCACATGTGTAAGGTCTCTCTCCTGTATGTGTTCTCATGTGGCCTTTCAAACTGCCAACATAAGCAAAAGATGCACTACAATTATCACATTTGTAAGGTTTCTCTCCTGTATGTATTCTTCTGTGTAACTTCAAATTGCCTGCTTGAGTAAAAGATGCACCACAATATTCACATTTGTAAGGTTTTTCTCCTGTATGTGTTCTCCTGTGGAGTTTTAAAATGCATCCATGGGTAAAAGATGCACCACAATAATCACATTTGTAAGGTGTCTCTCCCGTGTGTGTTCTTTTGTGGATCTTCAGACTGATAGCATGAGTAAAAGATGCAACACAATTATCACATTTGTAAGGTTTCTCTCCTGTGTGTGTTCTTTTGTGGATTTTCAGACTGACAGCATGAGGAAATGACACATCACAATCATTACATTTGAAAGGTTTCTCTCCTGTATGTTTTCTCTTGTGATATTTCAAATTGTCTGCCTGAGTAAAAGATGCACCACAATCATCACATTTGTAAGGTTTCTCTCCTATATGTACCCTAATGTGGCGGTTCACAATGCTGTTGAGAGTAAAAGATGCACCACAATCATCACATTTGTAAGGTTTCTCTCCTGTATGTATTCTCATGTGTAGTTTCACACTGCCAACTGCAGTAAAAGATGCACCACAATCATCACATCTGAAAGGTTTCTCTCCTGTGTGTGTTCTCCTGTGGAACTTCAAATGGTATTTTTGAGCAAAAGATGCACCACAATCATCACATTTGAAAGGTTTCTCTCCTGTATGTGTTCTCCTGTGGCATTTCAAATAGCTTGCTAGAGTAAAACATGCACCACACTCATCACATTTGTAAGGTTTCTCTCCTGTATGTGTTCTCCTGTGGCATTTCAAAGTGCTAGCTTCAGAAAAAGTTGCATCACAATTTTCACATTTGTAAGGTTTCTCTCTTGTATGTTTTCTCCTGTGGCGTTTCAATTCAGGAGCTCGAGTAAAAGATGCACCACAATCATCACATTTGTAAGGTTTCACGCCTGTATGTGTTCTTATGTGCGTCTTTATACTGATAGACTGAGTAAAAGATGCACCACAATCATCACATTTGTAACGTTTCTCTCCTGTATGTGTTAACTTGTGGCGCTTTAGATTACCTGCTTCAGTAAATGATGCTCCACAATCATTACATTTGTAAGGTTTCTCTCCTGTGTGTGTTCTCATGTGGCGCTTCAGACTGCTCGCTACAGCAAAACATGCACCACAATCATCACATTTGTAAGGTTTCTCTGCTGCATGTATTCTCCTGTGACATTTCAAACCACTAGCTTGACTAAAAGTGGCACCACAATTTTCACATTTGTAAGGTTTTTCTCTTGTATGTTTTCTCCTGTGGCGTTTCAAATCGGCAGCTCGAGTAAAAGATGCACCACAATCATCACATTTGTAAGTTGTCTCTTCTGTATTCATTCTTATCTTTCTGTTTATATTTCTGTCTGAACCAACAGCTGAATCACAAACATCAGACATACAAGTTATGTCTTCTTGTTTCATTCTTTGATGAATACAACTGGTAAGACTATCACTATCAAGAGACTCCTCACAGATCTGTGTACATGTCAGTGGTGTTTCTACAGTTTGTAATTCACCAGTTTCATTAGTTGCACACTTTAGTTTAGTGTTAATTTCATTGGTAGATGACGTACTCTCTGATATTTGATCACATTCCTCATGTTTTACTGAAGTTATATAACTATTTTCAATCCCACTATCATCAAGCGATATTTGTTCATGGTGAGTGAGAGTTATTTTATGTACAGTCACTCTTGATCATGTATCTGTGTGTCCTGCCATGTCTTCAAGGCTACAACAATCTTGTTAATTGAATCTGGCATGAGTTTTGTAATCATAGAAAACATCTGGAAGTTTTTGTTTCACAAACTCCAATTTAATGTTATCAGATGACATCTTCTCTATTTGTGGCTGAACTTAAGTGAAATAGGAAGTCACAGCTCTGGCATCAGTGGTGTATTTCTGAAACACACAAACAGTGAACATTTAATTAAACATATGACTGCTGTAATCATAGAACAAATCTAGAAGTTCTTGTTTCATTAACTCCAAATTAATATTATCAAACGCCATCTTCTCTATCTGTGACCGCACTCATTCAAATATGACAACTGTAGTGTAATTCTGAAACAGGCAACATGTGAACACTGGGTTAAACATGTTCACAGCAGGCAACATACAACAATAAAATGTTGAAGTTTCTATGTCACTATCATCATAATCATGTAGCATGTCATTGGCACTCTCAACACACGCCAGCAACAAGTGTCTTTATCTCTGCCAGCAACAAGTGTCTTTATCTCTGCCAGCAACAAGTGTCTTTATCTCTGCCAGCAACCAGTGTCTTTATCTCTGCCAGCAACCAGTGTCTTTATCTCTGCCAGCAACCAGTGTCTTTATCTCTGCCAGCAACAAGTGTCTTCATCTCTGCCAGCAACAAGTGTCTTTATCTCTGCCAGCAACCAGTGTCTTTATCTCTGCCAGCAACCAGTGTCTTTATCTCTGCCAGCAACCAGTGTCTTTATCTCTGTCAGCAACCAGTGTCTTTATCTCTGCCAGCAACCAGTGTCTTTATCTCTGCCAGCAACAAGTGTCTTTATCTCTGCCAGCAACAAGTGTCTTTATCTCTGCCAGCAACAAGTGTCTTTATCTCTGCCAGCAACCAGTGTCTTTATCTCTGCCAGCAACCAGTGTCTTTATCTCTGCCAGCAACCAGTGTCTTTATCTCTGCCAGCAACCAGTGTCTTTATCTCTGCCAGCAACAAGTGTCTTTATCTCTGCCAGCAACAAGTGTCTTTATCTCTAGCCACTTCTCCCACCTCATGAACCCCACTGCCCAAGTTGTCTGCAATGTCCTGTGTCCATTTCTGTACTGATCAACCCCTGTCACCTGTCACATGCACCCACTGTGAACGGACATTTACAGTGCGAATTGGCCATATCGGTCACATTCGCTACTGCCATGGGTAAAAGTTATTATGCCTTTTTGAAGCACAAACTATCGTCTGTCAAGACGGCAAGGTGCCAATATAATATTCAAATATATGCCCCAATAGAAGAATGCAGTGAATATACTGTAGAAGAATTTGATAATGACATAGAGTCTGCTTTAAAGAAATGTAAAAATTCAGAAATTAACATCATAATAGGTGACTTCAATGCAAAATTAGGAAATCAAGGTGATGGATACATAGTAGGAAACCATGGTTTGGGAGAGAGAAATGAAAGAGGATACAGACTTGTAGAATGGACAAAAGAGCAGGGAATGATTGTAGGAAACACCTGGTTTAAACAACACCCTAGAAGATTATGGACATGGAGGAGTCTTGATAGCCAGATTAGAAACCAGATTGATTATATTCTGATTAGCAGGTTTTGAAATTTGTTAACAATTGCAAAAACAGTTCCCAGGGTTGGTTGTTATAGTGGCCACAGATTACTTACAGGTACATTGAGGATAAAGTTAAATAAAGTTAAGTATATAACAGATGTGGATGATCAATAGGAAATGTTGAAAAATTCAATCAGTTTGGCTGCAGAAACAACTATTCAAAATTAAAGAAGGTGGGTCGTAAGAAATGGATGACGTAAACAACTAATGGAAATAAGAAGACTCAACAAAAATAACCCTGCCAAATATGAGAAAATTCACAAAATCAGAATATTATGTAAGGAGGCAATAGAAGCATGGCTTGAGAAAAATTGCATAGAAATTGAAAAACAACATAACAGTCAAAATACCAAATTAGTGCACAAAAGAATTCAGCAACTTACTAATAAAAGAACAAGTACATTAGCAGACTGTCTAAATACTAAAGATGGCAAAATCATAATAGAAAAAGACCAGATTCTACATGTATGGACAGATTATGTGAAAAACCTTTGATGATGATAACAGAGATGAACAGCATGATATTCAATTTAATGATGACGACGGACCGCCAATTTTGAAGATGGAGGTTCGGAATGTTCTTAAACATATGAAAGCTAGCAAGACACCCGGTTCAGATAACATCACAACAGAAATGATTATTGCTTTAGAAGAATATGGAATAGATCAAGTCACCAGACTGCTGTACACATTATATGATACAGGAGATGTAACTTCTGAATTATGTAATTCTGTATTTATTGCAATCCCAAAGAAATCGGGAGCCTTGGAATGTGATCAAGATAGAACAATTAGTAAAATGAGTCACATCACAAAGATTTTGCTACGAATTATCATACAAAGAGTGAGGAAGAAAATACAACCTGAAACAGAGGAAGAACAATGTGGGTTTGCAGAAGGAAAGGGTACAGTAAATACTGTGTATATGCTGCGATCAGTTATTGAACATTAAAAAAAAGATATACATCTTTGCTTTATTGACTACACAAAGGCTTTTGATAGAGTTTAGACACGTCAACATGGTGGATATGCTTGCAGATCTACAAATTGATGGGAAATACTTATAAAAGCATATATTGGAAACAACAAGCTGCCATAAGGATTGATGAAGTGGGACAATATCAGCCTATTACCAGAGGTGTGAGACAGGGATGTGTAACATCTCCAGATCTTTTCTCCCTATACAGTGAAAATATTTTCAGAAATGTATAAGATATAAATGGAATTAGCATTGGAGGACGAAACATCAATAACATTAGATATGCAGATGATACAGTATTGATTGCAGGCAATGAGCAGGATCTGCAACAATTAGTGGATGCGGTTTTTGGACACAGTGAACAACTGGGGTTAGAATTAAATTGTAAGAAGACACAGATTATGGTCGTCACTGGGAAGAAGGAAATACCACAATTTAAATACAAGTAAATGGGAATATTCTTCAACAAGTGAATCGGTACAATTATCTCAGAACAGTCATAACATCTGATGGGAGATGCCTTGAAGAGATTAGAAGAATCGCCACGGTGAAAGTAGCCTTTAGCAAGATGAAAAACATACTGACCAATAAAAAGATGTCAATTGAAACGAGAAAAAGAGTGTTGAGGGGATACATAGAGCCTGCACTTTTGTATGGATGTGAAACTTGGGCCATGAGCAGTCAACCTGAAAAACATATGATGGCTGTAGAAATGTGGTTTCTGAGGAGAATGCAAAGAATACCATGGACAGAGAGAAAATCCAATGACCAGATGTACTACAGGAAACAAATGAAAATCGTAAATTGATTAGAGAGATTAGACATAGACAGTCAAAATTGTTTGGACATGTTATGAGAAGAAATGAATTGGACAACTTGGTGACAACTGGCAAGACTGAAGGGAACAGACCAAGGGGAAGACTGAGAAGTAAATATATGGATGGCTTAGCCACATGGCATGGACGAGACAGGAACACTGAGCTGATCCACGACTCTGGTGATCGAGTGAAATGTCGAGTCATGACCACCCATGCTTATTGGCATGGCACATGATGGATGGATGGAGTATGTCTTCTAGTCTTTACTTCTTTCATCTACATCTATGAGCACCAAACAATATATGCAAATTGATTTATGAAAGAGCTGTAAAGATAGTTTGACATGGCAGACATTGTGTTCATTCTACTGGGTTGTATTTCTGTTTAAGCATCACCTTAGTCCAGACTCTCAACTGGAAGACATAGTAAGCTTGCCTCTATTGCCCTGTGAACATTAAATACATAATATCATTGTCACTGAGTCTCTATCTGATGTCACTGAGATGTACAGTGATGCTTTCAGGCCATCATCCCTTGATTTCAATGAAGTGATCGAGAGCAAACTTCACAGCACCATGACTGACTGAGCTGCCACAAACCACCGCATTTCTAAAAAGTTGCTGGGAAATTTATGCAATTCAGCTGACCTGAAGTGTCTGGTACATCCATTGGATGGCCTTGCCAGGGTTGCTTGTGGAGCTTTGCACAAAATGGAAACAGTCAACATGACAGATCAAGTCAGACAGAAGAATGCCTTGGGATGCCACGCTGCAGAATTTATTCATAAAATTTCCAAACTGAGGTAATTATCATCATCATGATTGCAGTGCACCATTACCTATTACCATCATAGTTAGTTAGTTAGTTAGTCGCAGTTTCAACTTCACAGCAACAGGCCATCCACATTATGCTCCGTTCCTGTGCCAGTAAATATCACACAAAATGCTCCCCGCTGCCCAATGTGAAAAGTGGAAAAGACAGGAGTCTCGACAAACAACAGCCCGCACAGATACACTGTGCATAATGCCGCCGCCAGAATGTCAACACACCAGTCCCCCACGAAACACCCAGCTCATCTCTGATGGAATCAGCAGTCATTTTCCTATTTGGATGTTTCCCAGATGGCGTGTGGCGATTTCAACAGCCACTCGCATAGTTGGTGCTATGATCACATGGACCAGAGAGGAGAGAGACTGGAAGACTGGCAGGATGAGAATAGATTCATCTTGGTTAACAAGCCGTCTGACCCACATACTTTCTACTCGAGATCATGGCACTCTACAAATACACCTGACCTGGCTTTTCATTCACCAGACCTAGAGTGGAACATTACACAAATTGTTGGGAAACAACTTGGTGGCAGCGACCATCGGCCAGTCTTTCTAACTGTAGAAAATGAGCTTGTAAGTGAAAGCAGCACCCTCTCGAGGTGGAACTACAAGAAAGCAGACTGGGCAATGTACAGGAATCGCACCAGCTTACTGGTTAGAAACCTGAACACTGAGAAAGACATAAATAAAGTAGTTGAAGAGTTTGGGAAATGCATACTACAGGCAGCGCGAGAAACAGTACCAAGAGGAGCCCGTAAACAATATAAACCCTACTGGAGTAGTGAACTGGAACAGTTGCATAACGATGTGGAAGTATGTAGAAAGCAAGCAGAGGCCACACCCAGCCAAGAGCACCACAATAAATTCCAGCATGCAAAAGCCAAATTTCAAAGGGCCAAGCTGCAGGCTAGACGGAAAAGCTGGCAGGAAAATACTGAACTTACTGAAAATACTGAGTCTCTGAACTTTGAAAGAGACACAAGGAAATTGTAGAAGCTAATAAAACAACTTAACGATGAGGGCACAGGGAGAAACTCAAAAATTGCACTACATAAAGATGGAAACATCTTAACAAGAAAGCAAGCAGCTGACCATTTTGCGGACTCATTCGCACAAGATAACAATATCTAAATTAGTCCAGAGAAACAACAAGAGATTCCAGAGAAACTGCAACATACAGGACAGAAGGAAATAGTACATGAGGTTCTGGAGGCACCCATCACAATCAGCAAACTGGAGCTAGCCATATCAAAACTGAAAATGAGAAAGTCACCAGGAGCTGATGGTATCTCCAATGAAATGATCAGGAACCTAGGAACAGAGGCCAAAGCAAAGCTGTTGCAGATCTTCAATAACAGTTGGACCTTAGGCAGTGTTCCACAAGCCTGGAGAGAAGCAATCATGATACCCCTCCTAAAATCAGGGAAAGATAGTTCCATTGCCTCTAGCTACAGACCAATTAGCCTCACCAGCTGTCTCTGCAAAACACTGGAGCGCATCATCAATCACAGACTGCAGTGGTACATTGAAAGTAAAAACATCCTTGTGCCACAGCAGGCTGGCTTTAGACAGTGCTACTCTACGGAAGATCAGAGAACCTACCTCTCTCAAGAAATTGAGGATGCATTCCAAGAGAAGAAGCTGGTGCTTGCGGCATGGATAGATTTGAAGAAAGCCTTTGACAAAGTCTGAAAAGAAGGTCTCATGAATAAACTGAGAAACTGCAAAGTCAATGGAAGGATGTACAAATGGGTAAAAGCATACTTGCACAACAGAAGAGCCCGAGTACAGATAGACGGACTAAAGAGCAAGAAAGTACTACTGCGTCACGGTGTTCCCCAGGGCGGAGTCTTGTCCCCCACACTTTTTCTAATCTTCATCAATGATCTTGTTGCTAATCTACCGCATGGAATTAAAGCGGCAATGTACGCCGATGACCTGGTTCTATGGAGCACAAATGAACATGCATCAGTGGCCACCAGATTGCTACAAAGAGCTGTAGATACATTTGTTGCATGGGCAAATAAATGGTGTGTCAGCATAAACACTGACAAGTGCAGCACCACCCTATTTACCCTCTCTCCAAAACAAAAGGCAGGGACCATCCAGATAAATGGAACACCCCTAAGAGAAGATAAAGAACCAACATACCTTGGAGTAACATTTGATGGCAGGCAGACATGGAGAAAGCACATCAACACAGCAGTAGCAAAAGCCAGGAAAATAGCCATCCTGAGAAAGTTAAGTGGAACTACATGGGCAGCCAGTGGGAAAATACGTAGAAAAGTTTATCAACAGAGCATACGACCACACCTGGAATACGGGTCAACTGCGTGGTATTCGGCATCAAAAACAATACTACAAGAGCTGGACAAAGTTCAAAATCAAGCACTTAGAGTCACCACAGGAGGGATGGGATCAACCCCTATAGTGGAAATGGAGAAGATGGGGAGGACACAAGCACTGAGTGAGCGCAGAGATACGAAAACGCTAATACAAGCAGAAAAGTTCCTCAGCTTGCCAGGCCACCCTATGAAGAACAGATTTCTTCTTCTTCTTCTTCGTTCATCCGGATTTTTTTTTCGGATGTGACTGCGTTGTGCCTGTTTACAGCAGAGCTGCGTTCTTGCGCCGTTAGGCCGACACATCCGACTTCTGCGGGCATTTGTTGACCGGGTTAACCTTCCCGGGGGTTTCTTAGGACGTTTTAATCTCACTGTTGTGGTGTTATCCCCCATCCTAGCTGGCCCATATAGAACAGCCAAAGACATCCTGGTCAACCCTCAAGGGAAGGCAGGGGCAGACCATGAGCATTCCCCGCCATCCAAGGAGGCTTCCATACTTGCAGAGCCATCACACAGCGCTCTGGTACTGGGCTCACCCAAGGAATCGTCACGTCCTGCACATGGCTGCTTAGCCTCACTTCCGTATATTGGGCCTTCCGTTCACCATAGGCTGTTCCTCCGGAAACCAGAAGAATGCAGTCTGCAGATGACATCCACACAGTGAGCTTTCGATTAAGACTTTCCACATAATGGATTTGCTATCCGAGAAATATTCCATTTCGTGCCACGAAGAACAGATTTGAAAACCTAACTATGGGGCGGTTGAAAAGAAGTAGTTTTATCCACCAGGCCAAACGACTCTACAGAGAAACCACCGATCTGCCCACAGTTGGTATTCCCCTAACAACTATTCCAGAGCGAACTCCATGGAAAGATGAGCATAGACTATCATTACAAATCCAGACAAAAGTGAGAGGAATATTTGACAAGGAAGAACAGAACAGTCTGCAGCTCAGAACAGCCACTCTCAGCTTCCTTGATGACGAATACCCACAGGACCTCTGGATCCGAGTCTACACAGATGGGTCAGCACAAAATGCTGTTCAAAATGGAGGAGCGGGAGTGTACATAGAATACCCAAATAATACTAGGGACACAGCTAGAGTACCAACAGGAAAGTACTGCCATAACTATGATGCTGAAATTGAGGCAATCAAGAAAGCAACAGAGAAATTACTAAATACCAGCAATGGTACACAACCTGTGGTGCTATTGACATGCAAAATCAGTACTCGAGGCGCTCCTGTCTGGGAAATTGCCAGTACTAAGGACACTACTTTCTGAACTTAGCAGTCAGCATAAGGTCACCATACAGTGGATACCATCCCACTGTGGAGTACCTGGAAACGCCAGAGCTGATCAATTGGCTAAGGAAGGAGCCAAAGAAGAACAGCCTGATGTGCCCGTTACATACCAACAAAAGAAAAGATTGATCAAATCAGTCAGAAAGCCACCAAAACCTTCTCAAGATGACTACCACGTTATGGATAGACCAGAACAAGTCATTATTCTGCGCCTCAGGACAGGGCATAATAGATTACGCAACCACATGTATACAAAATTCAAGATTGGTGAAACAGCCATGTGCACATGTGGATTGGCGTCGCAGACAGCAGAGCACATACTCCAAGACTGCCCAAAATATAACATATCTAGGCAAACCTTCTGGCCTAGAGAGACGACGGTGGAAGATAAACTCTAATGACCGCTGAGTGAACTGAAAAAGACAGTTCAATCCATACAAGAGACAGCTTTGCAGTTATAGACATATTTCAAGCAAACGAAAGAAGAAGAGGAAGAAATTTATTTTTCGATAGGATGTGCCTTGACCTAATTAAAAATTTAAAATGGCTTCACAGCTTCTCTCTCTCCAAAAAAAAATGAAAATGTACTTACATTTCCTTGATCTGGCTGTTCGCTGCTACCTGTTGCAGGTCTTGGATGTTCACTTGGCCGTTGAATGAGCCTTCTCTGATGACGGTTCTACGCAGGATCTCCCTTGGTCTTCCCCGTTTTCTTTTCCCTATCGGTGTCCAAATGAGGGCCTGCAATATATATATATATATATATAGAATAAGTTAATTAAACCATTCTGCCAGCTCAAGAAGATAAATAAAAAAAATTACATCAATAAATGTTACCTCTTTTGTAACAAATATCTGCAAGCAAAATTCTGAACTGAAAAATATAAATCATAAAATAACCTAGAAATAGATATATACATATAGCACAATAGTATAGTTTATAAATGTTATAACAAAAATATAAAAAATATAAAATAACACAAAGTAATGTAGCTTTACAGAAAAAAATTACAATTCTATAATCTATTGTGGGATGGGGTTAGATAAAATGTCTCCAACAGACTATCATAATGTAAATAAAACAAGATAATGAAAGATGCAAAAATAAAAATTACATTAACATTGGTTGTGAATTTAAACCACACACACACACACAAAACTGTCTCGCAGTATTTTATTTAAATTTGATTATTTATTTATGTACTGCTCTGCCTGGAAAAAAAAGTATTCAAGTAATCCTTACAGGTTTGTATAGACGTGTCTGAAAACTGACTTTTAAAATAATTTTCAGACATGTCAAATGGTGAAGAGAAGACTTTACACATATAACACTACTACTATGAATTAAACTTCTAATTCTAATCTATTCTGTTTAATTTTAGTAATTAACCCTTTACAGGGCAGAGCGGCCATTAACGGCCGATCGCTTAAACGTGCATAGCGGCCATTTACGTCCGATACTATTATGCATTGTAAAAACGCGATCTCTCGGCTTTCTGACACTTCCGACGGCTACTTTCACTTTCGCCGATAGCTTGACAACGTGGCCGCCATTTGTAAACGCGATAGTATGAATCTGAACGGACTTTTACTGACTTTTTTAAATAGTTTTCGGGATTTTAACGCTGTTTTTCAAAATGGATTTCGGCGATTCTTCAAGTGATAGCTGAGATTTCGCTGGGTTCAATTTAAATGACATTAAAGAGCACGAAGTTGACTATTTATCGGAGCTAGATATCAGTGCAAAGCGTTACTTTGCATTAGCAGTCTGAGTCGGACTTTAAAGAAAGTGATTATGATTCTGAAAATGTGTTTGTAAATTGCCGTATAGATGACGGAAAATCACAAACAACAAGCTGTATTTCGTAAATATTTGTGTTCATATATGGATTACCAACAACAATCACTTGAGTAACATATTCTGCATGCTTTTCCCTTCCTTGTGTTGTTTATTTAACTAAAATCGGTTGACTAACACCTTATTTGTGATGTTTTTACTAACGCGACCCGACATTTTACCAAACCTGAAAAAATCTTGCCCCTTCAGGGCTAAAAAACGGACAAGCGTCTGCCCTGTAAAGGGTTAAACTGATGGTTCAAATTATAAAATAAACAAAGGATCGCCTATAATAGTATATTAGTAATAATACTATACTATACCATGGGTGTCGCCATAGAATGAATTTTGCGAAGTGGATGCGCTATTCATTCTCAATATGACTGGCTATGCTGCTATACTAAAAATTTTCCTAACGAAGGACGAATCGGGGGATGTTGCAACTTTTCACATTTATGTCATCATCATCATCTTCCACTTCTGCCGTCAAGCGTCGTGGGGAGGAATAATTTGCGTTCCAGCGCCCAGTGGACGGCACTGGATAGTGTCATTCCATGTGGTTGTACAATGTCTCTGATGTCGTCAATCCATTTTCTTCTTGGACATCCTCGTGGTCTCTTCGCAGATGATCTTTGATGTAAGGCCAATGATGGTAGTTGCTGGTGTTGCATTCTAACGACATGGCCAAACCACTTGATCTTCTGTCTTTCAATAAATGTAGCACAAGGTGTTGATCCCACAGTCTGTCTGATAGTAGCATTTCTTACTCGGTCTCGGATTGTTAAGTTGGCAGCTCTCCTCAAGCATCTCATTTCGCAGGTGTTGATTTTGCGAAGCTGTAATTTGGATAAAGTCCAGGTTTGAGATTGGTAGCATAGGGTTGGTGTGAATATGCTGTTTATTATCTGTCGTTTTGCGAACATGGGTATGTTTGGATGTTTCAGTAAGGGTGATAGTTGATATGTAAGTGCACTAGCTTTTTGACATCTGATTTCAATTTCTCTGTCCAATCTGCCATCTTCTGTGATCATACTACCAAGGTATTTGAATTCTTTAACTTGTTTCAGAGTAGTGTTATTTATCTGTATACTTAGTGGGCCTAGTGATCTGCTAACTTGCATTACTTCGGTTTTGGCTGTGTTTATGCTCATATTGTATCTGCTGCAGGTTGAACTCAGGTTAGTAATATGATTTTGTAATCTGCCCTCATCGCTGTAAAACAGGCACTGATCGTCTGGAAATAGAAGTTCATTTATTCCCTGTGGCTCAGTTGTTTCATCTGGAGTAAAGAGTTCAAAATTTTCTGACTCTGTTCTGTCCAGACGTGCTTCTTTGGAAATTCTGTCCATGTAGATATTGAATAGCAGTGGAGAGAGCACACAACCCTGCCTCACTCCTGCATTGACTGTGAACATATCTGATATACCTTCTTGTGTTCTTACTGCACTTTGGCTTGAGTGGTACATGGCTATGATGTTTTCTAGCAGTTGCCCTTGTATCCCATAGTCTTCAAGGATGGTCCATAATTTGTATCTGTCTACTCTATCGAAAGCCTTTTCCTGATCTACAAACACAATAATCTGCTGGTCACTATATTCAATAGTTTTTTCACAAATTTGTCTAAGTGTAAATAATGCATCAGTGCAACTTTTACCTTTCCGAAAACCGAATTGTGCTTTGCTTAACTGTTGTTCAACTATTGGTCTAGCTCTTTGTTCCAATAGTTTTGCATACATTTTCCCTATATGGCTCAGGAGTGATATACCTCTGTATGTTTCGCACTCTCTCATATTGCCTTTCTTTTTCCATATTGGTACTATTATTGCCTGTTGCCAATCATCTGGGACTTTTCTTTCTTCCCATGCTATATTAAACATTCTTGTTAGCCATTTAACTTCTGAAGCCCAGAACACTTCGGAGGAAGACACAGTGACAGTGAAAGAAATCAAGGCTGTGCTTCGACGATCAAATAACAGTGCTCCAGGTCCTGATGGCATAAGATACAACGACATAAATAGGTGTACCGACAATGAGCTAGAGAAACTAGCAGACATGTACAACAACAGTATAGGGAGTGCTAGCATCAAGGAGGCATGGTTACACAGATATCTGATTCCCTTGCAGAAGCCTGACAAAGACCACAAAAAAATTCAGGGATATCGAATTATAACCATGCAGAATACAATAGGCAAGCTGCTGGAGAAGGTAATTGCCAGGAAAATATCAAGCCAACTAGAGAGGCAAGGTGTTTTCCCACCTACCCTGGACCGTCCAAAAAGAGAAACCTGGACCAATGCAGCAGTCTTTGCCCAGGATGTCTATGAAAGTTTCCACTCAGGCACTGAAACCGTTGCTGCAGCGATTGATCTTGAGGACGCATACAACAGAGTACCACTGGATTTTTTAATGTTTCAGCTTCTTGAACTAAACGTAAGTCCATTCCTCCTTAGTTGGATCGCTGCAGCCCTCTACCAACGGAAAGTAGTTTTTAGATGTGGCAGTTGGACTTCGGAACCAACAACAATATATCCTGGCCTACCACAGGGATCACCATTATCTCCGGTACTGTTCAACGCCTACACAGTGAGAATCACCAGTGAGCAGATCACTGGACCTGGCAGGACATTGTCGTATGCCGATGATGTTTTAGTGTATTGTGAGGGTAAGGATAGAGAGGAGGTTGCTGTGGAACTACAAACCGAACTCAATCGCATAAGTACTTGGTGTGATGAAGCTGGGTCAATGGTCAACCCAACAAAGGCAACAGTGACTTGGTTCTCGTTGAATAATCATATTGTCAACAACCCAACACCAACTGTAATGCTGTGTTCAGAGACGGTGGAAAGAACGCAGGCAATGAATTACCTGGGGATACGGTTTGATCGAAGCCTTGTTTATAATGTGCACATAGACCAGGTGATAACAAAGGCCAAGCGGGGTTTGGCAGCGATGCGGGTGATGGCGGCAGCAAACTGTGAGCAGCGCCATCTATGTCTTCTGTACGAGGGGCTGGTCATGTCTGTTTTGGAGTATGCAATGGCAATCCTGACTCTCAGCCATAAGCAGATAGAAAGGATGGAAAGGATACAGAATGAAGCTATGCACATTATTCTTGGATGTACAAGAGATACAGCATGCAGGGCGATGCGCTACCTTCTTGATTTTCCAACCATTGAAGAGAGAATACAAGTTTGCAGGGCACGCGCCTACCTCAGAATTAACGCAAACACACAACATCCACCGCATAGTCAAATTAGGAAGGTGAAGGGCAGCAGGTTAAAAAGAGGACGGTCGTGGATGGGTCAAGCCGAAGACATTCTTCAACAGGTGTGTTCACTTGAGGACTTAGAACCTGGCGAGGAGTGGGTGCAAGTGCCAACAGACTTCTGCACATCCTTTTCAGTTTGCATCCAACTAGATAGAAAATGCAGACAAGAAAATCCGGCTGCTGTTGAGGCTGAAGTACAAGCGTTGATTTTCGAGAATTCGCTAGACGGTGACGGGGTCATCTACACAGATGGGTCGGTCGTCCGACATGTGAGAAGCTCATGGGCCTTTACAGCTCGGGCCGGAGGGAGAATTGTGAAGGAGGACTCTGGTGCTTTCACTGAAACCACAAGTAGCCTGACCATGGAAGTCATGGCAGTAAGTAAAACAATAACATGGCTCGAGACACAGACATTCACTAGGGCTTGTTTCCTTAGCGACTCAATGAACATGATCAAGAGGATAGAGGAGGGGTCGATCCGAAGAGAATGGCTGCTGCCTATGAAGCGGTCTCGGCTGGCAAAGATTAGTTTCATCTTCGTGCCAGGGCATGCGGGAGTACAAGGAAATGAGCGGGCTGACAAGCTCGCAGGTGAGGCTACTGTGGAGGGCGGACGCGCCATGGACCAGGCTGACATTCTGAATGCTCTACGAGAAGTGAGACTTTTGCGAGAACCAAGTGATGACTGTGAATCTACAACAATGGCCAGACTGCAGGAGCAGCAAATTAAAAGAGGGGTGGCCAAACAAGAACACTACGCAGGAAGCCAAAGAAGATTGATAAACCAACACAGAACTGGCGTCGTTAGCCGCTACACGCTGCGGGATTTGCTGAGGAGGGGATCCGAGCACTAATGGACTGAATGGTTCGATGTGCAACGAGGATGATCTGTCGACTAACTAACTAACTAACTTAACTCCTGTTTCCCCACAGGCCTGAATAGCTTCTGTGGTTATTCTATCTGGACCTGGTGATTTGTTTTTAGGACTTTTCTGTATAACTGCTTTGACTTCTGCAGGTATGAAATTTGGTTCTTGCTGTCCCTGGCTTTTAGGCACAAAAGTGAGGTTTTCTATGTTATGTGTGGGGTTAAGTGGTTCTTGAAAGTATTCTGCCCACCTTGCTAGTCTTTGTTGTGGATTAAATATCGGTATTCCTCTTTTGCTGTTTCTGATGGTGGTTGGGTTGTAGCATGCATCTCTGTTTCTCATTGTGGTGACACGTTTATAAAATTCTCTTGGGCAGTCTTTGCTAAGGGTCGCCATCTGTTCACCATATATTCTCCAGGATTCATCTTTAGATGTTCTAATTGTTCGTTTGGCATTGCGTCGTGCTATTCTATAAGTAATATAGTCCTGTTCAGATTTAGTTGTAATCCACTTTTTGAATGCTGCCTTCTTTTTGAATATGTTATCTTTAACTTCGTTGTTCCATCAGGCTGTTAATAATCTTTTGTCCTGCCCTACTTTCTTTGTTCCACATTTATTTTCCAGTGTGTCGAGCATGGCAACCTTTAAACATGTCCATTCCTTATCTACGCTTGAGTGGTCATCAGTGATGTTCTTATGTAGGTTTTGGATTTCTTGATTGAATTCGTCTTTAACTGTATTTTCCTGCAGCCTCCTATAATTGATGACATGTTACCTTTTTGTTTCTTATTTTCTTGTGCGGTGAAATCTTTTTCATTATGACTGGTTTGTGATCAGTATCAACATCTGTATTTGGGAGTGCTCTTGAATCTTCTTCTTTTCGTTCATCCGGAGTGTTTTTTCAGATGTGATTGCGGTGTGTCTGTTATGCGCCCTTGGGCCGAAACCCGTAGGCCAACACATCCGGCTACAGCGTACTTTTTTGACCAGGTAGCATTCCTGGGAGACTCTCACTTTTGTGGTGCCATCTACAACTCAGCTGGCCAAGGTTGAACGGTCAAAGACAACGGTCATCCCTCAAAGGAAGGCAGGGACAGTCCACAACATTTTCCGCCATCCAAGGTTGCTTCCATAGTTGCAGGGCCGACACATAGCGCCCTGGTTCTGGGCTCACCGAGGGAATCGTCAGTCCTGCTTATGGCTGCTTTAAATCCTCACTTCAATATATTGGTTATTTCGTTTCCCCCGGGCCATTCCCGCACAAACCAGACAAGTTTGCAGACGGCATCCACTCAGCGAGTTTTCGGACATGTGCTTGTCGTTGCGCCCGTCAGACATTCGGAAAACTACCTAGTCAGAGCTGTTCCGAACAAGAGCGGCATTCGGAAACTAGGTAGTCAGAGCTGTTCCTAGCACGAGAGACATTCAGACGAGACATTTCACTCGGACGTAATTGCGTAGTGTCAATTTTTAGTTTGCCACCCGTAGGACAACACTTCCGGCTTCTGCCGGGCATTTTTTAATGAGGTTAGCCTTCCTCTGGTTTCGAGGCACGTTAGACTGTTGTGATGTCGCCAACATCTCAGCTGGTCAAGATAGTACGATCAACGACATCGCGGTCGGCCCTCAAGGGAAGGCAGGGGCAGATCGTGGGCATTCCCTCGCTATCCAAGGAGGCTTCCATAATTGCAGAGCCGGCACATAATGCTCTGAGACTGGGCTCCCGAGGAGTTGCCACGTCCTGCTCATGGCTGCTTTAGTTCCTCACTTCCATGTGTTGGGAAACTCGCTTGCCACTGATCGCTCAAGCACACACCAGGAGCGGTCAGACTGCGTGCGACATCCACTCGGTAAGCTTTTGCTTTTGACTTCGGACCACGCAATAGGTTCGCTCGGCGTGCGTTCCATTTCGCGTCATTGAGACATTCTTCCACTTTTGTCTACACTCTCTATGAGTTAGATACAGACAGTTTTCGTAACCATTTCCTTCGACTAGGGCACTTTTCTGACTTTTTGTACTCGCTCACAAAGTAGGCTACATGTGCTGCCGGCTCAGCACCTTACCTTCATGCAGCAGTGAATGAGAAACGGCCTGGCCCTCTCATCCGGGGATCTCTCATATCCCCCAGCTGAGAGCCTTCGAACTTGTATCAGACCTGAGCATGTAGCTTGCTCAGTATCACGCCTCTATTTTTCGAAAGGTGGATTTATGGCTTAGAGGCGTCCAGCCACAGCCCTCGACAGGGAGCCTTAAGTGTTTTGTCCGGACCAAGAACTTCTGCCTTCGTGCACCTGATTTGGATTTTTGACTGCTATCCTCATCTCAGTCTAACCCGCAGAGCAGCAGGTTGTGTCTCTCTTAGTCTGGCCCCTATCCCATAAGCTGTCCAATATGTAGTTTTTATCCAACGTCAAGCACATGGGGTCAGAGGGACACACAAACTCCCCCACCGCGGCAAGGTGGAGACACATCGGGGGAGCTCTTGAATCTAATAGTAGCTTTCTGTCTGATTTCCTAATTAGAATAAAGTCAATTTGAGATGCCTGGTCTATGTCATTCCATTTATACCAGGTTTTGGTGTGGCTACGACGATGTTGAAAAAAACTATTTGCTATTATTAGTCCATGTTCCAAACATATGTTGAGTAGATGATGACCATTGCTGTTACAATCAGTCTCTGTGTCGCTGAATGGCCCCATGCAATCCTCCCATGGTGTTCTTCGTGTGCCTATTCGTCCGTTAAAATCACCCATCACAACTAGTTCATCTGTCTCCTTGACATTATTTAGCGTGTCTGCAAGTTTATCAAAATATTCGTCTTTGTCGCTGTAAGTGTCATTACATGGGGCATATGTTTGTATACAAGTTGTTCTATTTCCTTCTTTGATCTGTACTAGTATTATCCTTTCCGATATAAATTTAGTGTTGATAATGGCTTACACTTTGTCTGGATGTAACAAAAAACCCACTCCATGTTTAGCTGTAGCTCGCTGGTCGACGCCACTCCATATATTGGCAAGTTCCATCGTGCCGCGACCAGAAATGAAAACAGAAATCATGTACGGAATCATATAGCCATGAGTCACCAGGTCTCCCAGTTCGCTCTAGTTCATACCATGCATTCTTTCGACATCATTCATTCATTCAGATCTCACGTGACAATAACACACGTCATCCGGGGTTTTCCAGGAAAGGTATGCCGAATATTCTGTGCACAGCGATTGGTTGAAATCATCCTAACCTTTTATATAAATAAGAATATATTTCATACTTACCGTAATTAATTATGTTTTGGCGTTGTCCATAGAATTTAATCAATTATATATGTACTTTTGAATTCTGCATACAATTTTACATATATCTGGAAAGTTTCATCGCTGTGATAGCTTGAAATGTGGACGAAAACAACATTTACTGCGAAGATGTGTTTTTGTTCTTTGGGCATATCGATCGAACTGGCATGTGCACTTTGTAACACTATTCTGGCGTTTTTATTAGAATTTAAGCAATCATAGATGTATTTTTGAACTCTGCATACAATTTCAAATATATCTGGAAAGTTTCATCGCTCCAATAGCTTGATATGTGGATGAAAAACAACATTTTCTGCAAAGCGTGCCTTTGAAAATGGGATAGAAGAAAAAGCAGACGCAAGACCATGTGCCGTGGCGACTGCCCATGCGCATATCGATCGAACTGGCATGTGCACTTTGGAACACTATTCTGGCGTTTTTATTAGAATTTAAGCAATCATAGATGTATTTTTGAACTCTGCATACAATTTCAAATATATCTGGAAAGTTTCATCGCTCCAATAGCTTGATATGTGGATGAAAAACAACATTTTCTGCAAAGCGTGCCTTTGTGAATGGGATAGAAGAAAAAGCAGACGCAAGACCATGTGCCGTGGCGACTGCCCATGCGCATATCGATCGAACTGGCATGTGCACTTTGTAACACTTTTCTGGTGTTTTTATTAGAATTCAAACAATCATAGATGTATTTTTGAACTCTGCATACAATTTTAAAAATATCTGGAAAGTTTCATCTCTCCAATAGCTTGATATGTGGACGAAAAACAACATTTTCTGCCATGATGTTTTTTGTTCTTTGCGCATATCGATCGAACTGGCATGTGCACTTTGTAACACTATTCTGGCGTTGTCCATAGAATTAATTTAATTATAGATGTACTTTTGAATTCTCCATAAAATTTTTAATATATTTGGAAAGTTTCATCGCTGTGATAGCTTGAAATGTGGATGAAAAACAACATTATCTGTGAAGCGTGCCTTTGTGAATGGGGGAAACGCAAGGCCATGCGCCATGGCGACTGCGCATATCGATCGCTGTGGCATGTTACACTTTCACTTTTCAACACTCAAAACGTGCAATTTGACCCACTAAAGTTAAAGAGAACACAAGTTTAAAGATTATTAATGATTTATTTATATACTTGTCTTCTTCTTCTTCTTCTTCTTCTTCAGCGTTCCGAGCCATTGAGGTTCTTTGCTGCAAATACAATCCGTCTCCATTCGTCTCTCTGGTGGACCTTCTCTTGTCAGTCGTTGATTCCAAGTGCTTGTAGGTCTGTACATGTATTATCTCTCCACCGCCTTCTTGGTCTACCTCGGGGTCTACGGTCATTTATTTCCTGAGTGTAAGCGAGTTTTGTTTCCCTATTATCTTCCATTCTTTCTATATGCCCCAGCCATTGTAGTCTATTAGCCTTCATGATACCAGTGATTAGCGGGGACTTAAACAGATCATAAATGTCTTTGTTACTTCTTTTCCACTCTCCACTTTGTGTATCCCTAATGGGTCCAAAGATGCGTCTTAAAATTTTGTTCTCAAAGGTTTGTAACAAGGCTTCGTCTCCTTTCGTTGTACTCCAGGTTTCAGAGCCATACAGCACAACTGGTCTGATCAGTGTTTTGTATATTGTGATTTTGGTGTTACGAGATAGCGCCTTTGATTTTAGTAGATGTTGTAGTGCATAGTATATCTTATTTCCAGAGTTGATTCTAAGTTTGTATTTCTTCCCTTATGATGTTGGAGCAGTTGAAGATCGTACCCAGGTATTTGTATGTTTCCGTTCTTTTAATGGTCATATTATCTATTTGTATGTAGCCAGAGTTTCTAGCCATTCAGTCTCTTGAAATTACCATATATTCTGTCTTATCTTGGTTGATAACCAGCCCCATCTGTTGCGCTTTTTCCTTTAAGTGAGTCAATATTTCCAATGTCTTTTGTTCACTTTGCCCTATAATATCTATATCATCTGCATAACCAAGCAGCTTGGATGTTCCTCCAAATATCACATTCCTCCTTTACCTTCCTTACAACTTTCTCTAGAGCCAGATTGAAGAGTAGCGGCGATAGTGCATCACCCTGTTTCAAGCCAGATGTTATTTGGAAGGGGTCTGATTTCCTGCCTTTATATGTTACTATATTATAAGTATCTTCCATGCATAGTCTGGTCATGTTGATTAACTTCCTTGGTATTCCAAATTCCTGCATAGCATTCCATAGACTATTCCTATGGACACTATCGTAAGCCTTTTTAAAATCCACAAAAATGTTATGGAGATCTCTTTTATATTCCCAATGTTTCTCGGCTATTTGTCGTAAGATAAATATCTGATCTATTGTTGATCTGTTTTGTCTAAAACCCGCCTGGTAGTCACCTAATATGTCTTCTGAATATGGTTTTAGTCTATTTAGTAATACTGCGGATAGTATCTTATAGCTTGTGGACAGTAGTGATATTCCTCTATAATTTCCACATTGGAACTTGTCTCCTTTCTTAAAGATAGGTATCAATAATGACTCTTTCCAGTCATGGGGTAATTCTTCTGTCCTCCAGATTTTTATTATTAGTTCGTATAGCTTTAGATGTAATGCATGGCCACCTGCCTTTATAAATTCAGCAGCAATTCCATCAGTCCCAGTTGCCTTATTGTTTTTAAGTCGTGTGATTACATATAGGATTTCTTCAAATGTAGGTTCTTCAATTTGTGGTTCGCATGTTAGAACCTCTTCCTGTGAGAAAATGTTACTTGGAGCTTCACAATTTAGTAATTCAATAAAATATTCTTTCCATGTGTTGCACATTTCCTCATTGGTATTTATCATATTCCCATTTTTGTCTTTTAAACCATATGTGTTTTGTTGGTGCCCTCGTTTCATTGACTTCAGTTCTTTAAAAAATTTTCTGGATTCATTTTTCTGGTGATTAGTTTCCATATCTTTGATTATATTACTCATATATTCTCGCTTCTGCTGTCTGACTATTTTTGTAGTCACTTTACATTCATTTCTATAATGCTCTTCCTTTTGAATGTTATTGATGTCATTTAACCATACATGTCTGGCATTCTTCTTCCTAATGACTGCTTCTTCACATTTTTGATTGAACCATCTGTTCTTTCTATGCGTGGTTAACACACCGAGACATTCTTCTGCGGTAGACTGAATTGTATTCTTGATGTTCAACCAAGTTTGGTCAATGCTTTCCTCCAAAGGGTTTTGCAGAGTTTCAAGTTTACATTTTATTTCATCTGTAAATTTCTCTTTGACTGTAATGTCTTGCAGTTTTTCTCTGTTATATGTTGGGTGTAATCTTTGTAATTTAGTATAGAAAGCTCTCTTAAGTTTTATTTTAAATTTTGCTCCAACGAGGAAGTGGTCACTGTGGCACTCAGCTCCTCTATAACTTCTGACTTGCTGTATGTTTGATGCATTTCTGTTGTTAATTAAAATGTGATCTATTTGATTATAGGTTCTCTTGTCACATGATTTCCAAGTTTGTTTGTGTATATCCTTTCTTTGTAGTCTGGTACTGCTAATCTGCAGTCCTTTGGCTTCTGCCAGGTTGATGACTCTCCATCCATTATCATTTGAAGTTGTATGTAGGCTTTCCATACCGGCCACTTTTTTATTAGTTTGCTCTCTACTTATTTTTGCATTGAAGTCTCCCAGCACAATCAGGATGTCCTGTTTGGGGGTTTCTTCTATGACATCTTCCAGATCATTATAAAAGTCTTCTTTAATATCATCTTCTTTCTCTTCAGTAGGTGCATGTACATTAATCATCGTTATATTTTTCCATTTACCTTTTATTCGTAATTTACTAATCCTGTCATTAAAAGCTTTAAAGTTTAAAACGTTCCCCCATAACTCTTTTTTGATGACAAATCCTGTTCCTAATTCATGTTTATTTTGGGTGTTTCCTCCATATATTATAATCATTCCATTTTGCTCTAAAGTACCCTCTCCTGGCCACCTTATTTCTTGAATTGCTGTTATATCCATTTGATATTCAATCAGCTCCCGGGTTAGTTCTTCGGCCGCTCCAGCTCGATATAGTGTCCGTACATTCCATGTTCCATTTATATTGTTATGCGTATATTCCATGTTCCATTTATGTTAAATGATTAAAAGATAGTACAAGTATATATTTATATACTTGTACTATCTTTTAATCATTTAACATAACGGAACATATTTTTGAAGTCAGTTTTCATAATCCGTCTATGACCCGTGTTGGTTGAGACCAACCTCACGCGCTGAGAAAAATGAAAACGGCAAGCTGAACCGTAAATAATGTTTTTCTGGCGCTTTCAATAGAAAACCATCAGTTGTAGATGGATCTTCGAATTTTGTATTCAATTTTACAGACGTTGGAAAGTTTCGTCGCTAAATTTGCTTTAATTGTGGTTAAAAACCAGACGAAAATATTACGATCATGTAACCCAAAACGGCGGCTTGGCTATATAGATTTGTTAGCAGAACAAATGTGTACACGTTAGCGTAAGTCGTAAGCAGTCCGCCTGTCACGCGGGAGGTCGGGGTTCTCTTCCCGGCTGGGCCTACTTTTTTTTTTTTTTTAATTTTCCAAAAAATTATTAGATGATATAATAGAAACTATTAAACATTACGAACTAAAATATTATATAGAACTAAGAAACTGAAAGTTTGTGAATAAAGTGTGCTCTATGGATCTCTGCGAGCTGCCGACTGCCGGGAGCGTATCCCACAGAGGCAACGGATTGATCACGTATCGGAATCGATGAATCCAACAGATGTCTTTGTTTAATGTGAATTTTAATTGCCATATAAAATATTGCCCCTGAATCAGCATAGTTTCATCGCTAAACTTGCTCGAATTGTGGTTGAAAAACAGATTTTCTGGGAAGATGTGAATTTGTGAATGGGTCATGACGGCCGCCGCATATCAATTGCGCTACCCGGGAAGGTTAACCCGGTCAACAAATGCCCGCAGAAGTCGGATGTGTCGGCCTAACGGCGCAAGAATGCAGCTCTGCTGTAAACAGGCACAACACAATCACATCCGGAAAAAAACTCCGGATGAACGCAGAAGAAGAAGAAGAAGAATTGCGCTACACTTTTCAACACACAAAACATGCGATTTGACCTACTAAAGTTAAATAGAACACAAGTTTAAAGATAATTAATAATTTATTTGTATACTTGTACTATTTTGTAATCATTTAACATAACAGAACATATTTTTGTAGTCAGTTGTCATATGACCGTTTGAAACAATCTCGCACGCATGGTCGCGCAGACACCAGCGGGTGTCGCTGGTGGGGAGGAAAGGGACACATTAGAGAGCTCCACTTACGGATGAAAAATCGCAACTCGTCTCACCTTCACAAAGATGTGAATATCTTCACTTAGAAGTGACATACAGGCATCATTGAGGTACCATTAGATTTTGAATTTTAAGGCCTATCTACTGTGGCAGTCTCATTTGTAAACACTCAAAATTAAATTGATGATGGGACTCGCTACTAACCTTCATATGTTTGTTTGGTGTTCTGCTCCTTTTTCCTAGTGTCTGCGAGTTTTAATATTTGATTTTTTCATGAACTCTAAAAGAGTTGGTTCCTTATATCCAAGACCAGTAACATTCCAAGTCGCAAAAATCTCCTTTCTATTTAAAGTATTTCGAAGTTTAGCAGTTTTTGTCGTTAGTCGCTTGTTGTTGTTCGGCGTCGGTGTGTCGTTTCCGGCGTGAACGACGCTGTTTGCGTTTTTCTTTCAATTTCCTCCATAATTCTCGAGCAATAGTTCTTGAACAAATAAATTCCCTACCGGTTTGCTGGACCTGTCGTAGGTTCATCCTTATTTGAACAGATTGATGTTAGGAAACACGCACAGAACACATTATTAACACATAATTAATCTCTGAATCGAGCGACGCGGTTTACACCGCCATCTTGTTTCTCTTCTGTTATGACATTTATGTAAAATTGAACGGGGGATTCAAAAATGCAATAAAAAGTTAAGTTTTCTTTAATCTACAAGGAGTTATAAGACAAATTAGTTTACTATTCATGAATATACTCCCAAAAAATGCAATATAAAATAGTTTTTCGGCAAACTATAACATAAATTCTCATTATTCTCTTACCTACTGTAGAAAATTAGAACTGTGCTTCGAGTCAGACAGACCACCTCACCCGCTTCTAACAAGGCCGGATGAAAGATTAACCATGTGACCACTCATTAAGGTTTTCATTCGCTATTTTCATGCACAAGTTTCGCATTTATCCAATTGGAAACACAGCAGAAGTATTTCAAGATTGAGCACAACCCACACCCGGCATTGCTGATCGTATCGCAGTACAAACCTAAGGCCTTGTCCACGTCAATGTGGAAGCACTAGACTCGAGTTTCGCTCTCGTTTGAGCTTGTCAGTAGTGCATATCCTTGATCGGACCCGGAAACAAACCCTGGATCAATGGCGTGTGATGCGGGTGTGTAACCACTTGACCACGCGGTACACGCTAGACGCAACCAAATTCTCACACCAGAATATCACAACGTCACCCATCGTAGGCTATAGCTCAAACTTTGCCCGATCGCCGCGATTGACATCCGTCGTTCAATGTGGCCCCAAATGATCAGGTCTTCTCGGCTGCAAGGCACACCAGGCCGCCTAAAGTCCAGCGAGCAATAATCAAATTGATTTATTTGGTTGTTTCGGGATTTGAGATTTAAAGATTGAGCACAACCCACAACTGGCAACGCTGATCGCATTCCGGTACAAACCTGAGGCCTTGTCCACGTCAATTTGGAAGCACTATACTCGAGTTCCGCTCTCGTTTGAGCTCGCCAGTAGTGCATATCCTTGACCGGACAGAAGTAGTTTCGTATACCGCTGTTACAGGCGCGCAGGAAACCGTCCTCGCACCCAATGACCTTGAACTTTCCGAAAACGGCAGTACTACTGGTAACAAAGACGCTACCTATATCTTCAAGGCACGTAATTAGTCGTTATTGTTGCACTCTATCAAAAGCTTTCTTGTAGTTTCTAGTAGAAGCTATCTAACGTTATTTACTGGAGAGCATGAAATGTGATCTCCAAAAGATGCCACTAATTTAATATACGGATCACTGCAATAAGTCTGTGCCAATGGGAACATGATGCAGATATGTAAACAATGTAGGCACAAATTATAATATAATAGCTTGCTCGACTTATTGCCGGGCATATTTCTCTGATTGTTGCCAGGTGCAATGAAGAATTATATATCGTATGAAGTGAATATTTTCTTCTTTCTCCACGCTGTTCTCAACATTATTCTAACAAATCATGTCTCCAGTTTCTTCATTATTTCATCATTCATTCTCAAACATTCACACCCATACAAAAGAACAGACCAGTTTCAGTAAGTGCCTTTTTGTGCTTACAATTTGTGTTTTAATGACATTGCTTATTTAAGTCAGCCAGTGCTTGCCAAGAAATCACAAACAGCCAAAAATGCTGGGGTTGACTGTGACGTCCTATACAGGATATATACGGCAAGGCACCTATATAGGAAATATACGGCAAGGCACGTAGAGCGCCCTGGACATCCACTGCACCTGTATTCGTCTTCAATCGATTCAACTTGTCTTGCCACTGGACTCAGATGGACTCAGGCGAGAGAGTGAGGTCGACGAATCGCGCAACTCTTTCTCACTTTAATCCAAGTCATTGCGCAAGTCATTCTTCACCCAACGTCATATATCACCTTCAAGCCCTGTGGCGATGGGCGAGCTGCGAAGCGGCAGGCGTGGGTACGCCCACAGCCGTAGTCGCAGACCTGCACACAGGCGGCTCAGGCCATATGGTCGTCTTCTACTGACCGGATCAGCAGTGAGATTCGGCAGCCCCCTGAGCGACCGAGCAGCCCTCTATAGGAACACACTGCTCACCTCCATAGCACGAGGAAGGGGCTATAAAAGGTGCCCTTAACATTGTCGGCTCCATCACTACCTAACAAGCTAGCCGCGGTTGGTGGGTACCCTAAACTGCGGTGACATACAAAGAAAGAAAAAACAGGTAACGCTAAAAGAGCAAACCATATTCCCTTAACAATCGGAACTTGGAATGTACGCACCCTACTTGACAGAGATGGTGCGTCAGGTCCAGAGAGACGAACAGCACTGATTGGGAGAGAGCTGGGTAGGTACAACATCGACATTGCAGCCTTGAGCGAGACACGACTTGCAGAAGAAGGCCAAATCTGTGAAATAGGTGCCGGCTACACATTTTTCTGGAGTGGAAGGAAAAGCGAGGAAAGACGCCAATCCGGTGTGGGATTTGCCATTAAGTCGACCCTGGTTGGCAAATTAGCTGGATTTCCAAAGGCTATAAACGACAGGCTCATGACCATGAAGTTGCCCCTGCTGAATGGAAGGAAGCATGCAACCATTGTGAGTGTCTACGCACCAACTATGACCAACGAAGATGATGTCAAGAACAAGTTCTATGAGGACCTGCACAATGTATTAACATCTGTTCCCAAAGGAGACAAACTTATACTCCTTGGGGATTTCAATGCCAGAGTAGGCACGGACACCACCTCTTGGAGTGGCATTATTGGAAAGCATGGAGTCGGAAATTGTAACAGCAATGGACTCCTCCTCCTTCAGACATGTGCCAAACATGATCTCCTGATTACGAACACAATTGTCCGTCTCCCCTTGATAAATAGGACATCGTGGATGCACCCTCGCTAGAAATACTGGCACCTCATTGACTATGTCATCGTCATCATCAGGAGGAGTGACAGACAAGACGTTCGAGTGACAAAATCCATGTGTGGTGCCGAATGTTGGACAGACCATCGTCTCATTGTCTCGAAAATAAACATTCACATCAGGCCACCACGGCGTCCTCAAGGGGTGAAAATGCAAAAAAAGCTAAATGTCACCCGCCTAAACAGCAAGAAAAGCAGCAGTCGTTTGAAAATAGTCTGGAAGACCGCCTCAAGCCCAATGCTGCAGCTAAACAGGATACAGAAACAGAATGGAGAGCCCTAAAGGACATAATTTACAACACTGCTATGGAAATCCTGGGACCAGCCACCTGAAAGCTTAAAGACTGGTTTGATGAAAATTACGAAGACATCAACCAATTGCTGGCCGAGAAACATCTTCTCCTCAAGGCACATTTGAATGACCCAAAGTCAACATAAAAAAAGATGCCTTCAAGAACATTCAGAGAGTAGTGCAGCAGAATCTTCGGCACACGCGGGACTCCTGGCTGAGCAGCAAAGCTGATGAAATTCAGGGCTTTGCTGACAGACATGATATGCAAAACTTCTACGACTCACTGAAAGCGGTCTATGGTCCTACATCACCAGGCATAGTTCCCCTCCTCAGTGCAGATGGGAGAACATTGGTCACCGATAAGAAAGAAATCCTTCAACGCTGGGCAGAGCATTTCAGCAACATCTTAAATGCAACTTCCTTCTTCGATGATGAAACCATCAACTGCCTTCCTCAAGTTCCCACCAATGAGACACTTGATGACCTGCCAACCATAGTGGAAGTAAACAAAGTCATCCAGCAACTGTCCAGCGGCAAGTCACCTGGTCCTGACTCCATCCCAGCAGAGATATACAAGGCAGGTGGGCTGGTCCTAACAGAGCAGCTTCACCAAGTCTTTACAAACATATGGGTGAACGAGACCATGCCACAAGATTTCAAGGACGCGCCAATAGTCCACCTTTACAAACGTAAAGGAAACCGCCAATCCTGTGACAACCACCGAGGCATCTCCTTGCTTTCAATTGCAGGGAAGATACTCGCCAGAATTTTTCTCAATCGCCTCACGGCCCATCTCGATCAAGGTCTTCTTCCCGAGAGTCAATGTGGCTTCAGAAAAGAACGTAGAACTGTTGACATGATTTTTGCTGCAAGGCAGCTGCAAGAGAAATGTCAGGAACAGAACTGCGAAATGTTCTCCACTTTCATTGACCTTACCAAGGCTTTTGATACAGTCAGCAGAGAAGGACTGTGGAAGATTATGGCAAAATATGGCTGTCCACGAAAGTTTGTCCAAATAGTGCGGCTATTTCATGATGGCATGCAGGCAAGAGTACAGGAAAATGGTGAACTGTCTGAACCCTTTCCTGTCACCAATGGAGTGAAGCAAGGATGTGTCCTGGCACCAACACTGTTCAGCCTCATGTTTTCAGCCATGTTGATGAATGCCTTCGAGAACGACGACATTGGAATAGACATCAACTACCGTATGGATGGAAAGTTATTCAATCTCAGAAGGCTGAAAGCTAACACCAAAATTAACAGCGACACCGTCAAAGAGCTCCTGTTTGCTGATGATTGCGCTCTATACGCCAACTCAGAGGCGGACATGCAACATAATGTTTCAGCTTTCTCACATGCCTGTGCCAACTTTGGGCTCAATATCAACTTGGAGAAGACTGTGGTTATGTACCAGCCAGCTCCAGGGAATAATCACACTGTGCCGAATATCAAAGTGAATGATCATAGACTAAGTGTTGTGGACAAATTCACCTATCTTGGCAGCACTGTGTCACAAGCTGTCACAATTAATGACGAAGTGAATGCAAGAATCTCCAAGGTCAGTGCGGCCTTTGGCAGACTGTACAAGAATGTATGGGACAGAACTGGAATAAGCCTGCAAACAAAGCTAAAAGTCTACAAAGCAGTTGTATTATCCACACTGCTATATGCTTGTGAAACCTGGACTGTTTATCAGCGACACGCTAGGAAATTAAACCACTTCCACACAGTCTGCCTAAGGAAGCTACTGAAGATTAAATGGCAAGACAAGATTCCAGACACTTAAGTCCTAGAAAGAGCGTCCATGCCCAGTATCCACACTCTACTGATGAAGAATCAGATTCGCTGGGCTGGTCACTTGACTCGCATGCTCCCTAAACGAATTTTTTTACAGCGAACTGCGTTGTGGTAAACGCTCCCAAGGTGGCCAGAGGAAACGCTTTAAAGACACTCTGAAAATCTCACTGAATGCTTTTGGAATTCATCATGAGCCAGCCAGAGACCGAAATTCGTGGCGTGCATCATTACACAAGGGTGCAGTCATATGTGAGGCAACCAGGACTGCAAGAGCTGTGAAGAAAAGGCAGGACAGAAAAACCACTGCAGGAAATCCTCCTCCAGAAACGTCAAGCATTCTTTGCCCACATTGTCAAAGAACATTTCGAGCCAAAATAGGCCTTATCAGCCATCTTAGAACACACGGCTCCATACCTTCAACCCCACTGGATGAAATGAATGGTCATCATCATTCTTGATGGACAAACAACATATAGGATATGCAACTAACTTTTATTTAGTAAAACATCTGGAATATGGCTATATTATTCATTGTCTCTGTCACATATTCCACCAGATGTCACTGTGTGGCCTAGATATTATACAAATGTTGACCCGTTTAGGACTATAGAGTTGTGCCGCTGGGGAGGTATCTGACAGCGCCGCTGGTGACTGTATAATCCAATGCGAGAGTGACAATCTCTGTCACAGTTTCCGCATCTGTAAGATGAGGCAGGTCCCGCAGTAAGTGACTGCATTTCATGCTTGTGCCTCTTATCGTTTGTTGGATCAGACTGCACTCAAATAGCACCAGTCCGTTTCGTACATCTCTTCTCCAGGAACATCTGTCTGCTGCAACTCTTTCCCACGTGTCTGGCTCTATGCCAAGGGTTTTAATATCTTGTTTACACACATCACTGTATCGCTTTTAGTGTCTCCCGGTTGGCCTCTTTCCTGTGGCTAGTTTTCTATATAGGAGATCTTTGGGAATACATTCATGCTCTATTCTAGATACGGTGCCCGGCCACCGGAGGCGTCTCTGCTTGAGGAGGGAGTGCACTGTGGTAATATCTGCTCTTTCAAGCACTTGTTTGTTTGTTATGTGGTCTTTCCACGATATGCCCAAGATACGTCTCAGACATGTCATATGGAAGGAATTCGGCTTTCTTTCTTCTCGTGAGTACAAAGTCCAGGATTCAGACCCATAGAGTAGTAGACACCTTGCAGTCTTGACAGACCAAAGTATGTGAGTGGAATGTGGCCAATATTCCATCACAATGTCTGGGCAGAGCTTCAGAGATCATGTGATGCCCAAACGACATGACCCCTCCCTCGGCCTAGTCTTGTGTATTCCAGAGGAATGGGTAACCAATACGTCTGGCACAAGGTAGGCTGCAGACGCTGGCGGCTCAGCGTCAATCCACCGAGACCTCACCACCACGAGCCGGTGGCGAGTTATAGCCAGACCCTGACACCCAAGGGACCCGGCTTAGAGGCGTTCAGCCATGTCCCACAGGTGAGGGCCTTGTACGAGCCCGGACCATGAGGGCGCGCACATCTGTCGATCACAAGTGTCCGGACCTGTGTAAAGCGTGCACTATCGTCAGACTCCCCACCTGACTTATAGCGGCCCCCGCGACCAGCGGGAATAGGTCCGCCATAGCTACCGCAGGAGATATTGCCTGTCTATTTGCACGCAAATCTCCCATACTTCCACTGTGCGGATCTCGCGACCAGCGAGAATAGACCCGCCGGAGATTATGCTCGTCTGCTGCGAACAAATCTCTACCGAGAGACTGAATAAGTAAAGAAGCGATAAAAGTAGTGGTATTTCAATTGCGCTTGCGCTCCCACCTATGCTACACCCTTCATGTGTCTTCACAAAGTCGGACTAGAGTCAAGCTCAACCATAGAGTAGTGTGCTAACAACACAAGGTTTATATGCTTGAACTTTTGCACGCTCTGTTAGTCTATTATTCTTCCAAACTTTCTTAGTTAGCCTGAAAAGCGTTGTAGCTGCCATTCAAACGTGTCTGTCGATTTCTGTCTCTAATGACAGACTATTTGATATTTTCGACCCCAAATATGCAAACTCATGGACAACCTTCAAGTTCGTAATTAGAAATTCTGATTGGTGGAGGCGCAACAACATCTTGTTCCATCACCTGTGTTTTATTTAGGCTGATGGGCAGCCCAAATTCTTTGCAGGCAGCTGCAAAACGATTGTTGGAGATCTTCTGCTGCATGAGTAGTCAGTATGGCATCGTTTGCAAAAAGTAGTTCTCCTATGCATCTTGATCTTATTTTGGTCTTTGCCTTGAGTCTTGATGGGTTAAAAAATTTGCCATCAGATCTTGTATGGAGGTATATGCCTTCAGTGACAGTCCCTAATACGTGCCTTAATAGAATGGGGAAGAAGATACCAAAAAGTGTAGGAGCAAGCACGCAGCCCTGCTTTACTCCACTGTTGATGCTAAATGACTAGGATGTTGAGCCATCGAATAAAATGGCCCCCTACGTATTTTCATAAAATGGTTTTATGGGGCTTAGCAGGATGGGTGGACATGATGTCTTCTATCTTCTGTTCCTATCTTCTCAAGGATCTTAAAATGACCGTCTATGCGCACGAGGTCAAATGCCTTTATGAGGTCAATTAAGGCAATATATAATGGATTCCTCCGTTCTCTGCACTTCTCCTGGAGTTGCCTGAGTGAGAAAATCATATCGATGGTGGACCTGTTGGGTCTAAATCCGCACTGTGATTCGGGGTAGATTCTTTCAGCAAGAATTGTAATCTTTTAAGGATTACTTGAGCGAAAATCTTGCCGGTAATCCTGAGGAGGGAAATGCCGCGATAGTTGTTGCAGTCGCTTCATTCACCTTTGTTTTTATAAATGATGACAATGTTTGCGTCCCTCATATCTTGTGGTACTGATTTTCTTCTTTCCAGCAGAGCTTAAGTGTTGCATACAGTTCTAGTCTAGGATGATTGTTTCTTTGCAACATTTTAAACCTGCTTGTGACATCTTTACTAAATATAAAGCATAGTGGATTGGTGCTTTCTTTGAAACAACACTACATTCAGTTTAGTTAACGTTTAGTGTATAATAATATTAATACTCATAGTTGGTCAACAACACATCGGAAAGTCATGTTTTGTTTAATTCATACTGTATGTGTGAATTTTGATTACTTACAAACAGTACATGTTATATCAAACAGTTTTATCTTTATGAACTTAGTCCACAGATTTGTCTCGTTACACATTGAACCATTCATTTCATAAGTGCTCAGATTCCTGCCTCAGTGTCTCCCTCAGCGTTTAGAGGTCAATGACACCAGTTCTGTGTTGACTGGCTATTCTTCTGTTGCCCCCTGCACAGCACTTGTCAGGCTCCACTTCTTTTGACGCGATGTTCATGCAGCATGGTCAAGGTTGCGGGTTCACAGTCATCTCTTGATTGGTTTAATCACCCTGTCCCTATGGCAGCATTCATTTGTAACTGATGAGATGCAGCGAAATATGCCAGACATTAAATAGTGCAATCTATTGTTTGTTACTTGGTTATTCCAATTCTCTCCGGGAAAATATTGTTATTATAGTTTGTGTGAAAATTGATAAGAAAAACAGTTATGGATAACCGATGAAATATTGCGTAAAATGTCTCAAAGAAAGAAAGCAAAGAATACTCCAGAGTATATAGTAATAGATAGAGAAATACGTCACATGTGCAGAGTTGCTAAAGAAGAGTGGTTGCAGAAACATTGCAAAGAAATGAAGGATTTGGAAATAAAACTCAACTCGAAAGAATTACATGAACATATAAAAAGATTTACAAACAAGAAAAATAATATAACAAGAAATGGTTGTATCCGAGGGAAAAAAATGGAGAAATTATAATTAATAACACTGACATAATTAAAAGATGAACAGAGTACACAGAAGATTTATTCTGAGACAACAGGGTTAATAAACCAACATTGTATAATACTCAAGATGGACCAAACATATTAACGGCTGAAGTAGTCAAGGCTATTTAAAAGATGAAAGAAGGAAAGGCTGCAGGTCCTGACAAGATAACAACAGAGATGATAAAATCCTTATCCAGCTTTGGCATTGAAACTATCACAGAGTTATGTAATGATATATATACTCACTCATTGGCACCTTGCCGTCTTGACAGACGATAGTTTGTGCTTTAAAAAGGCATAATAACTTTTAACTATGGCGGTAGCGAGTGTGACTGATAAGGCCAATTTGCGCTGTAAATGTCCGTTCACAGTGGGTGCATCTGAACACGTGGTCATTTCCACCATCATGCACCATCTTACGTCTCAAACGCTTGGTGTGTGACTTTTCTGCAATAATTTTCTCCTTTGACTTTATTCCATTTCTGATATTTGCCCTCCATGCAACACGTTCAGCGGCGACTTGCTCCCAATGTGCATTATCAATGCCTGTATCAATCATGTCCCGCTTACACACATCTTTGTATCGTAGTAGAGGCCGACCCTGAGATCTCTTACCCATCTGTAATTCACCAAAAAAGATATCCTTTGGTATTCTACCATCATCCATCCTCCTAAGATGTCCTATCCATCTAAGTCTACGAAGACTGAGCATGGAATAAACTGTCACACAACCTGATCTTTCCAATACTTCAGTATTTGTGATTTTGTCTTGCCACTTAATACCAAGAATTCTTCGCAGACACCGCATATGAAAGCGGTTTAAGTTGTTCTCTTGGTGTGAGTAAGTTGTCCAGGTTTCACTGCCATAGAGAAGAGTACTAAGGACACAGGCTTGATAGACAAGGACTTTTGTTTTGGCAGTAAGCTTCCTGTTCTCCCAGACTCTTTTTCTTAACCTGTTCATTGTTGTTGCTGCCTTACCAATCCGGATGTTGATTTCCTGATCTAGGGATAATTTGCTATTTACCACTGATCCTAGATATGTAAAATGGTCTACTATCTCTAGTTCGGCGTCGTCAATAAAGATTGATGGTACCCCATGTGCACCTTGTGACATAATCTGTGTCTTCTTTTTGCTAATTGTTAAACCAAATTCAGAACAAGCATTGGAGAATGCAGATAGTAGACATTGCAATTCTTCCTCAGAGTGGGTCGTAACTGCAGCATCATCTGCAAAAAGCAACTCTCTGATCAGTACCCTCCTAATTTTGGTCTTAGCCTTCAATCTCTGAGCATTGTAGAGGCCGCCATCTGAGCGTGAGTGAATGTATATACCACCATCCTGATCATGAAATGCATATTTCAGTAGAAGTGAAAAGTATATTCCAAAGAGGGTGGGAGCTAGTACACAACCTTGCTTAACTCCACTCTTGATTTCAAACTCTTCAGAAGTTGCACCATCAAACTTGATTATACCCTTCATGCCTGTGTGGAACGATTCCACAATGGACAGAAGAGTTGGTGGGCAGCCAATCTTCTTTAGTGCCTTGAACAGACCCTCACGACTGACCAAATCAAATGCCTTTGTGAGGTCGATGAAGGCAATAAACAGTGGTTGATTCTGTTCACGGCATTTTTCTTGCATTTGTGATATATATATATCATATATATTATATATATAATACTGGGTATATCCAAAGGACTTGAAAACATCCATTTTCATCACACTACCGAAGAAGCCAAGAGGTGTTGAGTGTGAGGATTACAGAACTATTAGCTTAATGAGCCACATAACTAAGATACTACTTAAGGTCATACAAGAAAAAAATTCAACATAAGATAGGTGAGGAAGTAGCTGAAGAACAATTTTGGTTCCGCAAAAACAGCGGCACCAGGGAAGCAATCATCTGTTTGAGGATGTTAATTGAAACATATATAGAAGTTCAAAAAGTGTATATGTTTGTTTTATAGACTACAAGAAAGCTTTTGATAGCGTACAACATGAACGACTAATCACGTGCCTTCAAGATATAGGAGTAGACGGAAAGGGCATCAGACTTATTAGTAACTTGTACTGGGAACAAGTGGCATCTATTAGATGCGGAAATAACTATTTGTCGCCTATAGAGATAAAACGAGGAGTACGCCAGGGATGTGTACTGTCCCCAAGCCTCTTCAATCTTTACACAGAAAGTATTTTGAAACAAGTTGAAATGTCTGGACTCATAATAAACAATCTTAGATATGCTGACGATACCGTGTTACTGGCAGAAAGTGAGCAAGAGTTGCAAGACCTAGTGGAAGAAGTAAACAGGCACAGTGCAGAATGTGGCTTAGATATTAACATTTTAAAAAAAAACAACTATGATAATTAGCAGTGAAAAGGAAAGGCCATCAATGAACATCACAGTAAACGGGCAGATACTAGAATAAGTAACAAGTTTCTCTGGTCTCGGACATATAATAACAGATGATGGCAGAAGTGAAATGGAAATCAAAAAGAGAATAGGAATAGCCAGAAATGCTTTCAGTGGCATGAAATCAGTATTAACGTCTAGAGAGATTAATAACGCATTAACAATTAGAATTGTCAAATGCTACGTATATTCAACGCTACTGTATGGCTCGGAAGCCTGGACATTGAACAAGCAACTAGAAAGTCGCATAGAAGCCCTGGAGATGTGGATATACAGGCGAATAGGTCGTTTTCATAGAAACAAAAACAATCAAATGCAGAGGTCCTAGAAAAACTGGGAATGAAGAGAGAGTTGATGAAAGAAATAAAGAGGAGACAAGTGAAATATTTTGGCCACGTTAAAAGACATGATACTCTTATAAAAACCATACTGGAAGGCAAGGTTGAGGACAAGCGAGCAAGAGGTAGACAACGATACAAGTGGGAGGTTAACATCAAGAGATGAACGAGCATCAGCCTGACAGAATGTACAGTCAAGGCAAGAGACAGACAGTGTTGGAGATCCATTGCAGCCAACCTTCATTGCGGAGACGGCACCTGATTGATTGAGTCATAGCTTATGTCACGTGACTGACTTCGTAGAAAACTACATTCGCCGTGTTATGCTATGGGTAAACACTGCCCGCTGTTTGACGTGGAGATCTCAGCATTCATTACATCACGTTCACAACAACTTGAGCTACAGTTAAGCCTCCATTTCTGAGCAGTCAGTTTTATTTGTTTAACTGTAGGTCAATTAAATAGTGGAATAATGTTCGATACATTCAATGTATTTTATTTTATTAATAACAGTTAACAGTAGCAGTACTGAGTACTAACTACTACTACTACTACTACTACTACTACTAGCAGGCAGTTTGAGTTTCCTCCTCGACAACACAACTCAACAACCAACCGGATCACACGCACAGTTCACAGTATTTACTGGTTCAGTATCAATTTCATTATATTATTAAATGTACTTAATATTATCAATATAATAACTAATACAATAATTTATATGTGAATGTGCAGAGTGAGTATGGTTATTGATTGATTATCAGCATCATTTCAATGTTAAAATTGCAAGCCCTCTGCAGGACGTTGTGATCAATCCCACACAAGGTTAATTGTCTAGGCAATTTGAATTTTGTGTTTAGTCAGTTTGCCACTCCAGTCTCCCTGGCCTAGGTGTTAAGTTAAGGACTTGGTTCGTAATACCATATATTCTCACAACTGCACGGGATTCGGCAGCGGATTGCGTCACGCTTGTTACTTACGGATGTATGGGAGCCGGTTGTTCAGAAAGCAATGACAAATTAGTGAACGTAAAACTTGCCAAGAAATCAACAGCAGCTGAAAAATGCTGGTGTTGCCTACGATGTCCTGTAAAGGATATGCGAAAAAAAAAGAAAAATAAAGTTTACCATTGCTTTCTGAATGAGAAGCCAATGGTGAACTTCAAAAGTCCTAACTTTTGTGTGTAGGAAATGACTGCGCTATCTCATCATCAGTGTACCAGCAGTTTAAGAGCTAGAACGCTCTCTTATTTCCCAATATATAACAATCAAAGTCGGCATCTGTAGCTTCGAGGTTAGCTAAATCACTGACATACCAGGCTTGAAAACCAAGGTTGAAAATTAGTGCAGTCGATTTTGAAATAGATCACCTTTTGAAGTTTTTGCACGTAATTTAATGGTATGAGGCATTTGTCATTCAGAAGTAAATGGCAAATTAATGAAAGTAAAATTGCCTAATCTAATAGATCACAAACAGATAATAAATGCTGGTTTGTTTGCAACATCCTGTAAAGGATATACTATGAGCTTTAGGAATGGTGAAAGCAATTTCATAATATATTATTACTTTCTTCTTCTTCTTCAGCGTTCCGAGCCATTGAGGTTCTTTGCTGCAAATACAATCCGTCTCCATTCGTCTCTCTGGTGGACCTTCTCTTGCCAGTCGTTGATTCCAAGTGCTTGCAGGTCTGTACATGTATTATCTCTCCACCGCCTTCTTGGTCTACCTCGGGGTCTACGGTCATTTATTTCCTGAGTGTAAGCGAGTTTTGTTTCCCTATTATCTTCCATTCTTTCTATATGCCCCAGCCATTGTAGTCTATTAGCCTTCATGATACCAGTGATTAGCGGGGACTTAAACAGAATTATTACTTTATTTTTTTTTATTCAACAACAATAAATTATTGTGTATAATGGTGATGAATGTGCAAAAATCAAAATGTAAACCGGCTTAATAATGATAATCACTCACTGACACCTTGCCATCTTGACAGACAATAGTTTGTTACACTGTGCTTTAAAATAAGGCATAATTACAACCCTAGGCATGAGATCACAGCAGCAAGAAACGCTGGTGTTGACTGCAACGTCCTGTACCATCCATCCATCATGTACCATGCTGGTAAGCGTGGGCGGTCATGTTCTTCCATCTCACTCGATCACCAGAGTTGTGGATCAGCTCTGTGTTTCTGTCTCGACCATGTCACGTGGCCAAGCCATCCAGGTATTTACTTCCTGGTCTTCCCCTTGGTCTCTTCCCTTCGATCTTGCCAGTTGTCACCAAGTTCTCCAAATCATTTCTTCTCATAACATACCCAAAAAATTTGACTGTCTGCGTCTAATATCTCTAATCAGTTTACGATCTTCATTTGTTTCTTGAAGGACCTGTTCATTGGTCTTTCTGGCTGCCCATGGTATTCTTTGCATTTTCCTCAGAAACCACATTTCTACAGCCATCAGATGTTTTTCAGCTTGACTGCTCATTGTCCAAGCTTCACATCCATACAAAAGAACAGGCTCTATGTATCCCCTCAACACTCTTTTTCTTGTTTCAATTAACATATTTTTTATTGGTCAGTATGTTTTTCATCTTGCTAAAGGCTACCTTAGACATGGCGATTCTTGTTCTAATCTCTTCAAGGCATCTCCCATCAGATGTTATTACTGTTCCGAGATAATTGTACCTATTCACTTGTTGAAGAATATTCCCATTTACTTGTATATTACATTGTGGTATTTTGTTCTTCCTAGTGACAACCATAATCTGTGTCTTTTTACAATTTAATTCTAGCCCTCGTTGTTCACTGTGTGTAACAACCACATCTACTAAATGTTGCAGGTCCTGTTCATTGTCTGCAATCGAGACTGTATCATCTGCATATCTAATGTTATTGATGCATCGTCCCACAATGTTAATTCCTTCCATATCTTCAATATTTCTGAAAATATTTTCACTGTACAGGGAAAACAGATCTGGAGACATTACACATCCCTGTCTCACACCTCTCTTGGTAGGCTGATATCAGCCTACTTCATTATCAATTCTTATGGCAGCTTGTTGTTTCCATTATATGTTTTTTACAAGTCTAAGGTCTTTTCCATCAATTTGTAGATCTTCAAGCATCCTTATCATGTCGACATGTCTCACTTTATCGAAAGCCTTTGTGTAGTCAATAAAGCAAAGGTGTAGATCTTTGTTTACTTCTATAGATCATTCAATTACGGTTCTCAGTAAATATACAGCATTTACTGTACCCTTTCCTTCTGCAAACCCACATTGTTCTTCTACTATTTCAGGTTGTATTTTCCTCCTAATTCTTTGCATGATAATTCTTAGCTAATTAAACTAATTGTTCGATGTTGATCACATTCCAAGGCTCCTGATTTCTTTGGGATTGCAATAAATACAGAATTACATAATTCATGAGGTATATTTCCAGTATCATATATTGTATTAAGCTTAGTTCCTAACCACTGAAAATTCTGTCATATTGCAAAACTAGATGGTTATCAATTAAACCAGCTGTTGAAGTAATTGTGAACCAATGGTTAGAGTTGAAGACACACTTTGAAATAACAAGACAAAGTGAAAAGTTCTACACAGCTGAAATACTATATGGAATGTACAGTGATGTAAAAGATGTGGCATTCTTTCTCTTTTTACAACCCATTACAGTACAGGATATGCAAGTAACTAACTAGGAAAGTACCAGGGATTGAGTACCTTTCCATAGCACGAAGCCTGCACTGAATTGCAGAGACCATGAGTTGCCCATGCTGCATGATCCCTCTCTTAGCCTGCCTAGTTTACTCCAGAGGAAAGGCAACACCATTACATGTGGAACAAGACAATACATGTGGAACCAGACCAGCTGCAGAAGCTGCTGTGCTCTAACTATGCCAGGCAATAAATCATGCAACACATTGTTAGTGGCCCCTGTGTGTAAATTCACTACGGCAGTACATTGTTGTGAATGCTCTAACTGTTGGCCTGTTGGGACATTGTTGTGAATGCTTTAACTGTTGGCCTGTTGGGACATTGTTGTGAATGCTTTAACTGTTGGCCTGTGGGGACATTGTTGTGAATGCTTTAACTGTTGGCCTGTTGGGACATTGTTGTGAATGCTTTAACTGTTGGCCTGTTGGGACATTGTTGTGAATGCTTTAACTGTTGGCCTGTTGGGACATTGTTGTGAATGCTATAACTGTTGGCCTGTTGGGACATTGTTGTGAATGCTCTAACTGTTGGCCTGTGGGGACATTGTTGTGAATGCTCTAACTGTTGGCCTGTTGGGACATTGTTGTGAATGCTCTAACTGTTGGCCTGTTGGGACATTGTTGTGAATGCTTTAACTGTTGGCCTGTTGGGACATTGTTGTGAATGCTTTAACTGTTGGCCTGTTGGGACATTGTTGTGAATGCTTTAACTGTTGGCCTGTTGGGACATTGTTGTGAATACTTTAACTGTTGGCTTGTTGGGACATTGTTGTGAATGCTCTAACCAATGTCCTGTTGGGACATTGTTGTGAATGCTCTAACTGTTGGCCTGTTGGGACATTGTTGTGAATGCTCTAACTGTTGGCCTGTTGGGACATTGTTGTGAATGCTCTAACTGTTGGCCTGTTGGGACATTGTTGTGAATGCTCTAACTGTTGGCCTGTTGGGACATTGTTGTGAATGCTCTAACTATTTCTGACAGTAAAGTGCTAAAGGACATGAAAATGCATCGCAGCAGTGTACAAATATGATCAGAAGTACTTTGTTTTCTCACTTTGAAGATTTGAACAGTGTATGTGTTATATATTATAGTAACAGCAAAGACAAAGTAGTTTCTACATTTCTTGGACTAGTTCACTTGGAAGAGTGTGATGCAGAAAGTATAGTTCGGGCACTGAAGAAAATTTTGGTCAGTAAACATTTAAACTTGAAGAATTTGGCCTGCAATTGGAACCAATAATGCATCGATAATGGTTGGTATCAACCATGGCGTTTATGCAAAATGAAGGAAGATATCCCATCTTTAATCCTCATAAAATGTGCGTGTCATTCCTTGCAGCTAGCATTATCACATGCCTCATCAGAATGTTTACCAAGCTAGTTTGAATTCCTTATTGCTGAAACACATAACTGGTTCTTCTCTTTTTACAACCCATTCTAAGTGAAGTGCAAAAAGTTAATAAACTGTTTCAACCTAAAAATGTTGATAAAGTTAAATTACTTGACGATCTCACTTTGCTCAATTGGTAAAAGATTTATATTGCCAACTTCAAAAGCTGACTTGTTCACTTGCACTATAGAGAGCTATTTGGCTCCTAAGCCATACCTGGGATACCAAATCGAATCAAAACTTGATGGTTTAAAAACAAAAGGATTGTTAATAGAAAATTAAGAGAACAACTTAAGAAAGCGCTGTCAAGATTTTCTTGTCTCATTATTCAAGCAATTGAAGCAGAGACTTCCTGAAAATTTAGATGTATTGAAAAATATTTCACTCTTTTCTGTTAACAACATACTTCAGCCAGTAAAGGACATATCAAAATATTGTCAAGTTATGAAATTTTTCGGGGCTACTAAATTTGGTTGACTGGAAAAACAAAACAGAAACTGAAACCTTTTGGAGTGAAGTAAGACAATTTAAGATGCCTCAGGTAACAGTCCATTCTGTGAGCTCTTTGAATGTGCAATGTCTGCTATGATACTACCCCATTAAAATGCTGATGTGGAAATAGTTTTTAGTGCTATGAATTATACAAAATGTAAACTAAGTGTAACATGCCTGGGTTCATCAACATTGGGATGATTGCCCGGAGCAAAAGTGCTAGTACATAAACAAGTGACAAGGCCTGAGAAATAAGACTGGGTGGTAGGTCCCCGGAGGGGGCAAATGAGAAGACAGATGGGGAAGGTTGGAGACAGTGAGTTAAAGGGGTGTAGAGGAGGTTTCAGATCGCTAGTGTGGTTGTGAGGCAGACAGTTTGGACTGGATAGGGAGTTGAAGCCTAGACCTAGAGAGGGTCTGATAGTTAGTTGAGGCTTAGACCCAGAGTGGGTTGGATCGAGTGAGTTCAGGCCAGGAGTCTGTGTTTCTGTAGCATGACAGCTGGCAGACAGGTAATCTAACCTCTGTGTTTCTGCAGCATGACAGCTGGCAGACAGGCATCCTGACATCTGTGTTTCTACAGCATGACAGCTGGTAGACAGGCATCCTAACCTTTGTGTTTCTGTAGCATGACAGCTGGCAGACAGGCATCCTAACCTCTGTGTTTCTGCAGCATGACAGCTGGCAGACAGGCATCCTGACATCTGTGTTTCTACAGCATGACAGCTGGTAGACAGGCATCCTAACCTTTGTGTTTCTGTAGCATGACAGCAGGCAGACAGGCATCCTAACCTCTCTGTTTCTGTAGCATGACAGCTGACAGACAGGCATCCTAATCTCTGTGTTTTTGTAGCATGACAGCTGGCAGACAGGCATCCTAACCTCTGTGTTTCTGTAGCATGACAGCTGGCAGACAGGCATACTAACCTCTGTGTTTCTGTAGTATAACAGCTGGCAGACAGGCATCCTGACCTCTGTGTTTCTGTAGCACGACAGCTGGCAGACAGTCTTTCTATCCACTGTGTTTCTGTAGCATGATAGCTGGCAGACAGGCATCCTAACCTCTGTGTTTTTGTAGCATGACAGCTGGCAGACAGGCATCCTAACCTCTGTGTTTCTGTAGCATGACAGCTGGCAGACAGGCATACTAACCTCTGTGTTTCTGTAGTATAACAGCTGGCAGACAGGCATCCTGACCTCTGTGTTTCTGTAGCACGACAGCTGGCAGACAGTCTTTCTATCCACTGTGTTTCTGTAGCATGATAGCTGGCAGACAGGCATCCTAACCTCTGTGTTTGTACAGCAGGCAGACAGGCATCCTAACCTCTCTGTTTCTGTAGCATGACAGCTGGTAGACAGGCATCCTAACCTCTGTGTTTCTGTAGCATGATAGCTGGCAGACAGGCATCCTAACCTCTGTGTTTCTGCAGCATGACAGCTGGCAGACAGGCATCCTGACCTCTGTGTTTGTGCAGCATGACAGCAGGCAGACAGGCATCCTAACCTCTCTGTTTCTGTAGCAGGACAGCTGGTAGACAGGCATCCTAACCTCTGTGTTTCTGTAGCATGATAGCTGGCAGACAGGCATCCTAACCTCTGTGTTTCTGCAGCATGACAGCTGGCAGACAGGCATCCTGACCTCTGTGTTTGTGCAGCATGACAGCAGGCAGACAGGCATCCTAACCTCTCTGTTTCTGTAGCAGGACAGCTGGTAGACAGGCATCCTAACCTCTGTGTTTCTGTAGCATGATAGCTGGCAGACAGGCATCCTAACCTCTGTGTTTCTGCAGCATGACAGCTGGCAGACAGGCATCCTGACCTCTGTGTTTCTGTAGCATGACAGCTGGCAGACAAGTAACCTAACCTCTGTGTTTCTGTAGCATGACAGCTGGCAGACAGGTAATCTAACCTTTGTGTTTCTGTAGCTACCTGATTTGATCTACAATAGAAATGGTGAATGAAGAATATAAAGTCAGCAGCTGACAGTAGTTGTTTATGTTGTAGTCTGTACATATTGTTGGTGTTCATCTGTTAGATTACACTTATGTATAATAAATGATCATTTGAAGTATTAAACTTATAAATGCAACATTTAAATTTATAATAAATATTAATTTCTTAGATAAGTCATGCAGTAGCTCTTCAAGTGCTATAGTACATTTACTATAAGTTTTCATTTTATAGATTATACTTACACAATTTATAGTACTATCCTGTCTGCTGTGCTAATGTTTAACCAAATATTCATCATTTGTGTGTTTCAGAAATACATCACTGTTGTCAGAGTTGTCTTCCTATTTTATATGAGTGCATGCAGAAATAGAGATGGTACTTGATAACATTAACTTGCAGTTTGTGCTAATGGACGATTATTGAAAAAGGAGTCTGGCGTATGAGACCACGATCTCCAACATGAGATTGGAGGTGGAAGCAGTAACAGCGGCATTCCATTGGTTAGAGGAGACCACTGCAACACATTATTACGGACTTGAGGAGTATGCTAAGCAATTGGAGAAAGGAATGGTTCGTGTGGAATGACTATCAGAGGTAACAGATTATGAGAATTGTATGAATTATTTGACCTGGCCATGCAGGTGAATGAAAAGGTTGATAGGCTGACAGAGAAGTCACCTCTTGGTGGTAGATTACCTATGTGCCAGGTTCTTACTATAGCTCGTTGTGAAGCACCTGACACTCTCATGACAACATAGTTAGCAGTTATAGAAATAAGAGCAAACACCAGCGTCCTAGTAGGAGATCACCAATTTATTTGACTCAGTCACCCAAAGTCTCATCATCCTTTTAGTCTACTGGAGGGTTGAAAGATCAGATAGATTTATACAACGACTGGTGTACTAATCCGTAGTCTCAGGTGTCTACTGCTATCATCTCAAGTGAAGCTGCCTTTTCTACTCTACAAAATGCTAAGTTCTACCATATTCAACTGACATCACCGTCTAGTCATCTTGGGGCGAACACACAACAGGGCTTGACAACTGAAATTCATTTAATCTGGGCTGCATTTGCCACAGAAATGTGCTCGATGTGTTAGCCTGCCGTAAAACATATTCACCGTCTTGCTTGTCATGTTCATCGGGCTGATTCACCGTTTCTCGAGTGCCTGGATGTGTTTTTCCAACCGTCCTCTAGCTGCCTCCCAGCCTAACTGCAGTCTAGCCCTTTGTTACCCCTGATGTCACTTCCGTCCCGTCATGTGATGTTTTGGGGCCCTAGTCGCTTGAGTCATTTCCCTTGATCGGGCCTGTAGTTCTATGGTTGATCAATTGTCACTACACTATGTTTATTCTATCCTGCCACGCTTTCATGGTGATTGTTACTCATGTACATCTTTAACTCTGCTATGGTCTAATCTTGTTGACTGTCACTTGTACCGAGTGACCTCATTTTGATACATGGCACTTTGGACATGGGAGAGGTGGTTGTGCACTTTTGGTACCAGATGGAGAAGGCAGGAGAACAGATTGAAAACCTATATGTAGAAAGAATGATATTGCGGGGGATCGGCAGGGGTTTTGGGAAAATTTCAACACTGAGAGGGAAGGATTAGTAGTAATACTCTTTGCTGGCTGTTGAACCAGAGGACAGAGCACATATAGGAATGTCCTGAGTGCAGTGATGTCGGTTCTAAGCTCAACTATGCTCAACTTAACAACTCAAACAAGACTTCCAGATGTTTTCTATGATTACAAAACTCATGACAAATTCAATAACATGGTACGCATGGAAGATTGTTGCAGACTTAAAGACATGGCAGGACACACAGATACAGGGTCAAGAGTGACTGAAAATAAAATAGCTCGCTGACAATGAAATCCTATGCACAATTTCTATTATGCATAATTTATATTCATAAGTTATTGTAGACTCCACCAAATAAATCGGAATGTTTTTGACATGTCAGTATAGAAATATCTCACATTATTCATAATTTACTGTAGGCTTATCCCAGTAAACATGACAATATCTAAACTGTTTTTCAGTCTTCATAACTTACTGTATACTCATCCTAATAAATGGATGTACCTTATTGTCTCGAGGTGTCCACAGAGATTGGATCACAAATGTTTCTTTTAGATTGGATCACAAATGTTTCTTTTAGATTGGATCACAAATGTTTTTTTTTAAACAAGAATGGAACTGTATCCTATAGTGCCAGAAATTGTTTTTATTGCTTATTACTATCAGCTGGTCAGAAGTGATTTCAAACAGACTAGAAATGATTAGTTAGTTAGTTAGTCGACAGATCATCCTCATTGCACATCGAACCATTCAGTCCATAAGTGCTCGTATCCCCTCCTCAGCAAATCCCGCAGCGTGTATCGGCTAACGACGCCAGTTCTGTGTTGGTTTATCAATCTTCTTTGGCTTCCTGCGTAGTGTTCTTGTTTGGCCACCCCTCTTTTAATTTGCTGCTCTTGCAGTCTGGCCATTGTTGTAGATTCACAGTCATCACTTGGTTCTCGCAAAAGTCTCACTTCTCGTAGAGCATTCAGAATGTCAGCCTGGTCCATGGCGCGTCCGCCCTCCACAGTAGCCTCACCTGCGAGCTTGTCAGCCCACTCATTTCCTTGTACTCCCGCATGCCCTGGCACGAAGATGAAACTAATCTTTGCCAGCTGAGACCGCTTCAGAGGCAGCAACCATTCTCTTCGGATCGACCCCTCCTCTATCCTCTTGATCATGTTCATTGAGTCGCTAAGGAAACAAGCCCTAGTGAATGTCTGTGTCTCGAGCCATGTTATTGCTTTACTTATTTCCTGCCATGACTTCCATGGTCAGGCTACTTGTTTCAGTGAAAGCACCAGAGTCCTCCTTCACAATTCTCCCTCCGGCCCGAGCTGTAAAGGCCCATGGGCTTCTCACATGTCGGATGACCGACCCATCTGTGTAGATGACCGCGTCACCGTCTAGCGAATTCTCGAAAATCAACGCTTGTACTTCAACCTCAACAGCAGCCGGATTTTCTTGTCTGCATTTTCTATCTAGTTGGATGCAAACTGAAAAGGATGTGCAGAAGTCTGTTGCCACTTGCACCCACTCCTCGCCAGGTTCTAAGTCCTCAAGTGAACACATCTGTTGAAGAATGTCTTCGGCTTGACCCATCCACGACCGTCCTCTTTTTTACCTGCTGCCCTTCACCTTCCTTATTTCATTATGCAGTGGATGTTGTGTGTTTGCGTTAATTCTGAGTTAGGCGTGTGCCCTGCAAACTTGTATTCTCTCTTCAATGGTTGGAAAATCAAGAAGGTAGCGCATCGCCCTGCATGCTGTATCTCTTGTACATCCAAGAATAATGCGCATAGCTTCATTCTGTATCCTTTCCATCCTTTCTATCTGCTTATGGCTGAGAGTCAGGATTGCCATTGCATACTCCAAAACAGACATGACCAGCCCCTCGTACAGAAGACATAGATGGCGCTGCTCACAGTTTGCTGCCGCCATCACCCGCATCGCTGCCAAACCCCGCTTGGCCTTTGTTATCACCTGGTCTATGTGCACATTATAAGCAAGGCTTCGATCAAACCGTATCCCCAGGTAATTCATTGCCTGCGTTCTTTCCACCGTCTCTGAACACAGCATTACAGTTGGTGTTGGATTGTTGACAATATGATTATTCAACGAGAACCAGGTCACTGTTGCCTTTGTTGGGTTGACCATTGCCCCAGCTTCATCACACCAAGTACTTATGAGATTGAGTTCGGTTTGTAGTTCCACAGCAACCTCCTCTCTATCCTTACCCTGACGATACACTAAAACATCATCGGCATATGACAATGTCCTGCCAGGTCCAGTGATCTGCTCACTGGTGATTCTCACTGTGTAGGCGTTGAACAGTACCGGAGATAATGGTGATCCCTGTGGTAGGCCAGGATATATTGTTGTTGGTTCCGAAGTCCAACTGCCACATCTAAAAACTACTTTCCGTTGGAAGAGGGCTGCAGCGATCCAACTAAGGAGGAATGGACTTACGTTTAGTTCAAGAAGCTGAAACATTAAAAAATCCAGTGGTACTCTGTTATATGCGTCCTCAAGATCAATCGCTGCAGCAACAGTTTCAGTGCCTGAGTGGAAACCTTCATAGACATCATGGGCAAAGACTGCTGCATTGGTCCAGGTTTCTCTTTTTGGACGGTACCCACCCAGGGTAGGTGGGAAAACACCTTGCCTCTCTAGTTGGCTTGATATTTTCCTGGCAATTACCTTCTCCAGCAGCTTGCCTACTGTATTCTGCATGGTTATAATTCAATATCCCTGAATTTTTTTGTGGTAATGAAGATGGTTTGAAATGATTGATGATGATAATGAAATGATTAATGAAGAATATAACTGGGGCCTTTAATATGCAGTAACTGTTTAGATATAACTTAAAAGTCACTATCATTGAATGTAAGAAAGAGATAATGCAATAAGACACTATCACTGGATGTAAGAAATAGAGTGCTGAAGTGCTATATAGAACCTGTTTTGCTGTATGGCAGTGCAGTTTGGAATTTATGTTAAAAAATTAGGAAGAACTTGGAAGCAACAGAGATGTGGTTTCTGAGATGAATGTTGTGAATTCCATGGACTGCCAGAGTAACTAACAATGATTACCTGAAAGAGGCTCATGAAACTAGAACATTATATACAACAATAAGGAAGAGACAAATGCCTTTCTTTTGTCATTTGATGAGAAGAGAGGCATTGGAGAATATCATGACAACTGGAAAGATCAAGGGGAAAAGAGGCAGAGGCCAATCAAGAGAAATGATGCTGGATGGATTGAGGCAGTGGCGTTGAGTAATATCATCAGCAGAGCTGATCTAGAACACCAAAGACTGAGATCTGTGGAGAGAAATGAACACCAATGCCAAGGGCACTTGATGATGATGATTAATCTATAGATTTTAATACTGGTTTCAGGATGTTGAAAGCATTTTTGGCCATTTCTATTTTCTTTTTGATTTATGTTTCATATCATACCTAATACTTCATAATTAATAATAATAAAGTAGAATGCTTTCATACAGACAATATACAGCCTGACTCATGGCAGGTTATATTACCAACAATAATGGGGACTTGGTGTCAGAGTCCTAACTATTTGCTCCTTCTAGCTCACTGGACTTGGACAGGCAAATTACAACATCTACGACACATATACTAATAACACATAACTGCAATCGGAAACTCGCAGGAGCTATCTCCTGAACAACCTTTATTATATTATACTACAGGATAACAATATGGTCGCACTTCACGCTCAAGCAATCATTCGACACAAGCAGCCAAACGCTCGCTCACATGGGCGATATTTACACTGTCGCCCGTATGACCATTCGCAATCACAGTCTCACATCATCTCGCACATATCACAGTTGGTACATTCCTCGAATATCAATACACAGCGTTCATCTCCATCTATCCGTCACAACACTATCGTTCGATCGTTCTATCACTCGCTAGATCTCCACACGTCCGTCTCTATTCGCTGTCTCACACACACTGACTCCGTCCTCCTTGACCTTCCCACATCACGTGGGTCTGTTCACGGGCTTCTTACTTGACCCTCCGTTAGCCAAGCCGTGATGTCTCCTACTGCCCTTGACCTCAGCTATGCTTACACTGACTCTCGCTTACATACCGGCACTTACACTATTACTTACATATAAGCACCTGACACTCTCCCCCCGCACAAACAATGTGGCACTTTCTCTTGGAAATGTGACACATTCTGCTGTTGTTACTCTTGGTACATCTTTTTAACCTTGTCAGGGGATTGTATGATCATCAGTATATGCTTGCGTCCCTTTTTATTCTGATCTTTTCCGAGATTAACTTTAAATATTGTTCTCTCTTTTTCAGTACTGAGGTTTCTCTCAAGGTTTTGTCGTGGTCTGGCAAATGTTCTGGTTGGGTCTACTTGCCATACCTCGTTATATTCTTCAATCCCCACTCCGTGACATTACATTCTGTTCATGTTTCCCAATCGATTCACTGTGTACTATCATCTCATAGTTATTGTGGCTATGCTGGTTTAAGGATTCTCCATTGATTCACGCCTGGAATAAGGCTACAACTTCCTCTTACAGCATTCTTAAATTTTCTCTCTATTCAGACGTGGTCCCCTGTCACAAAATAAAACCGTGTGTTTAACCAGTTGATTATTATAGAGGCTTTCTGATAAAACGGACTATCTGCTAAGCAAAAAGTGTTTCAACTAACAGTAGAGACAAATCCCGGCATCGCCTTGACAGTTTATCAACATTTGAATACAGATCGAAGCCATGGGATCATAGGGGCAATCGGATGTTGTCCATCACCTGTCGGACAAAATTAACAATGGCAGATGTAGATATGATTGATAGGACTGCAGTAGTGACATTTAAGGTATAACCTATTAATATATTCGTTCTAATTAATATAGGCTGTAGCTTTGTTAAAACTATAGTGTGATGATTAGCACTGTTAGTGGAAACTAGTTAGAGTAGAATAGTGATATTAGCTATGCTAGTTAAGAATCGAGTAATGATGGATAATTGGGAGACGGGGGAATTGGCCGCTGGGGTTTTGCACTCTGTATGGGTCTTTCCTTGTCATAGCCTGATTCGGCCCTAGGTGGGTAGCTAATCTGCTCTATGACAAAGTTTAGTTAGCTAAAGATCATTAAGCAAGGCAATAGGCTTACACTCAGCCGATAGGATCAGTGACTAGTACTATCACCAGATGTGTTGTTTCTATCCTAGGTTCCCTACCAGATCCGAGGAAACTCAACAAGTTTTTAGGAAAGGTTCAAATCCCATTCGGAAGAACACCAGTGGAACAGTCAATAAAGTTTCGTACAGAACGTAACTAAAGCTAGAAGGAAGATGATTCACCAAAGACGGGTGATGATTGTTGATGCATCACACAGCATCAGACAGTAGTAACTAACCGAGAACATTAATTATAACAGTTACCTAGTGTGATATAATCTCGTGTAATAGAACACAAGACATGATACTTGAGGCTAGATAGACACGAGTGAGGATCAAGTACATTGACAATTAACATTAATAACTGTGTACACACTACAAAGGACTTGTGCATTTTTTTAGGAATGATAGGAACGGACATTGTGTAGGGTGCAACCGGTCCATGATTAACTGTTAATACCACCGGTGTCTATTTCGGAAGATCATGAAAGGGGATTACCAGAGGTCTACAGAGGCAAATCAGTATCCAGCAGGATGGTTTCGGCACTGGGTGAGATGTACATGTTCTGACGTAACGTGCTGTGGTCTATCCTTGCTGGGATCAGCTGACTGGGGATTCTACACTTTATAGAACACGTCACACATTTTCTTCACATACACGTCTCATATAGTTACACTTTTCTTTTAATAAATTAATCTTTATTAATTTTTAGAAGCAAGAGTTGTTGAGTATGTTGCGTTGGGGAAGTATGAGAAGGGGGCATAGTACGACAGTGAGAGAGTGATAGGAAAAGGTGTCCATAGGCTGATGGAGTGTGTTGGATGGAAGCTGGTGGATTCTCCAGGATATTGATAAGGGAAAAAATATTATAATGTGGGTGTTGACTCTCTTCACTCCAGGGACGACACTGTAAAGGAGGACACGACATCCCCCTCGTCTTTATTTAATGCACCCTAATCGATTTTTTATGAGCACGCTATGTCACTGTTGTGGTCATGGTTCGAATATACTTCATGTATATAATAGTAACCCTTACCTCTTTTTATGTCAGACCTTGACTTGTTTCCCTTTTTGGGTACACCTCGTTTACTGTTCTGGAGAGTTATTATTAATCTCTTTTGTTGGTATATCCCTTATTGTTACAACAATATGGTATTCGTTTTGTAACACTATTGCTAAGCGTCATTCGTCGGGCCATCCACCATACGCGAAGGCAAGTTTGGTAACACTCGCGTATTGGGATTGCCAGGCGTTGATTCTCAGCATTACAACTTATACCTTTCACAGCTGTACTTACGCTTATCTGTACATATCACATTCTAACACTACACAGTACTATAATACTAAAATTAGACATTGGATGTCATGCACTTAATAAATTTACAATAAAATGTTCATCGTCGCTGCCTTTATGCATTTATAGGATACTGTTCTTGTCCTGTGAAAGTTATGCACACATACTTAAATTACCAGTGTTCACTGTTCATTGCGGTGCTGGAACATTTGGCATTTCTTCTTTCTGAACCGATTATTGACGTATTCTGTATATCATGATATTGTCTTTCATTCTGTATAGTATTTAAGACTTTGCACCACATTAGGACAATTTATAAATCTGTTCTGTAAACTTATTGGAGTTCACACCTGTGAAATATGTATTAAAGTTTTAAGTTCGGTGGCCTTACTTAGGAGTGTGGCCATGGTGCGTCTGTCTGTGACTGTCTTTGCCATAGTTTGTAGGTTGGCATCTGGTTTCTTAAACTGATCACTGGAAATGAATGTCTGTACTTGTGAAGTTCTTGTCGTTGTTAGTCGATTTCAAAATGTGGACTCTGTAGATACTCGTTTGAAACGAAGTCAATATGGGTATAGCTTATTGTTAGATACCTGAAATCACATGTTGAGTCTTACTGTTCTGCCGATGAAACTTTTCACGTTGAAGGAACTTTTATGTTGGTCTATACAATGAAGTGTGCTAGTATCATAGCGCTGGAGTCGTGCAGCAGACAAGGCAACTCTGGAGTTACTCGATCTAAGGATATAAAGTGGGTTACGGTTAAAATTAATTTTCCGACGGGTGGGGATTTTCAAATTTTATGTTGAGATCATTTTGAGTGCTATCTCCAAACCTGCACTCGTACATGTGTGTATACATCCAATAGTTCAAATAATAATAATACACCATGTATAGTTTTGAACTGTAATCGTGCATGTTTGTACACTTTTCTGCAATTTGTGTATATTTTCCAAAATATGTAGGGTACTTTATTGCTGACTTTTGTCAGTAATTCCACCGACTGATGCTTTACATTGTTCAGCATACGTATGTGTCTGAGTTGATTTGACATAGTGTTTATCAGTGGTAACAACAAACTTTGGTTCACCAGTAATGATGTAAGTAACAAAGTTAGCTGGTTTGTCATGAGTAATATCATCTGTGTTGCGTCATGATGATGTTTGAATAAAATTGTTTGTGAAGTCATTTGTTTTGCATTTACAATGAGTAGTGCGAGCTGAACCATCCATTATGTGCATTTGGGCATGTGTGTAGTTAACAGGAGGTATAGCATGTACCATGATGTTTTGTGAACTTTTCTAGCCCTTGTGAAATGCTTGTTATCTGTACCTTCTTTTCTTTGTTGATACACACCAGTTTCTGTTTTTTCTTGTTGTGAGATGGTAGTCACGGTGGTCTGGTGTGGTACTTTGGTCTGTTCATCATGTTGTTGTATGATGCATGGTGTGGTTAAGGCAGTGTTTGTTGTGGTGTTAACTTCCTGCCATGTCTGGGTTTTGGATTCTGTGTGGTCTATTACATTTAATACATTTCCAATCAATAAATTGCAGCATGGATTGTCTAATAATGCGCAAGTTACTCTGCCTGATAGGAAGGGTGATTTTATATTGGCCCATGCCATAGGATATTTCTCTACTGTCCCTGCAACAGTTCTGCAATAGATGTACTCATCTAGGTAGTCTTTAGGATCAGCTAGGGCCTTCCGAAGACCGATAAGACAGGACCCTGTGTCGCGTACACATGTGCATACTGTGTCATTAATGTATCCCTCATGGAATGTTAGTTTTCCTAACGACAGTCTGGATGTTTTGTTCATTTCATTTCTTGCTGGTGGAATATTCTCCTCTTTTACTAAGGAGTGCGGCTGACTGCTGTTGACAACGTTATTGAAATATGGTACGAAGTCTGTTGGGTAAAACTCAGTCTGTTCTGTATTTGCAGAATTTGGTCTTGTTTTCGTTTATGTGATGTTTACTTTTTCTAAGTTCTTTGCTGAACTGTTTGTTGTAATGTTTATGGCTGCATTTGCTTTTGCTTTCTGTAATCTTTTAACTCCTTCACACTCGAAACGTCTGTGGCCATACGCCAGGCAAAAATGACATTTTGTTCTATATTTCCTTTGATTTACCTTCCCCAGTTTTTGTGTTATAATAGTATTCAGGTATTCTTGATAAGTGGGATTCTTATCGCATATTCCATTTTCTGTATGTGGGGTGTTACAATGTTTGCACAGTACTGGTTTTGTTTTCTGTGATTTGTTTTGACAGTCTGTGGCTGCAGATGCATTTGCCCTTCCAGTACTCTTCTGTTGAGTGTTCTTAACCAGGTTCATACTTTGGTTGTAATATTCGCGGCATTTTTCTAATAAATTTTTGATAGGCTCTGTGTTGTGTTCTTCTAAATATTTTCCGCATTTGGCTGGGAGTGTTGCTTTTAGTTTTTCCACTACTAAGAAATTTATTGCTTCTTGATTGTTGTCTGTCTGTTTAATTTCAAATGTTAGCTTTCTGAAAAATTCTTCTATTTCCCTTATATACTGGGTGAATGACTTGTCTGTGGCTGGTTTCAAATTTTGTACCTCTAATTTTAGAGTCTCAAAATAGTTTACATAGTGTTTTAATATCCTTTTTTTTTTATAATATTCATAGTCTGCCCTTGACAAATCTGGTATGATCTCACTCAGTTTTTTTTCTTTTTATTGGTACGTGTCCCGTGTACCATAAACCCCAATAATCCTTTGGGATTTTGTAGTCTTGCATTTTCTTTTCAAATTTCTGTGTCCAATCACGTATTAGGTCATGTTTTATATTACACTTTGCTTTGTCTTGTGCCCGTGTACCATCAAAAAAATCTAGCAACTCTCTGTACTGATTTGTGCCCCATAAATGTGATTGATCTTCCTCATCCGACATCATTTTCTGTTAATTAATATTTAACTACCCCAATGATGATTTTTATACAAGCAACTCGAAGACTGCAGATTTGGGTAATTAGCAATCAAAATTAATCAACTTATCTTTTATCTGCTGTTTACTCGAACGCTTGATGTACAGGAACGTGATTCTCGTGCTGGTTACCGTTGACCTGTTCTGGTTACGCCGGTCGCTTTGTAGAATTGAAACCTGCTGTGGAAAGAAATGATGTTATTTTCGTTCTGATTTTGTTAACAACTCTCCGATTTATAAATTTTTACAGAATTATGCAATTTATCTTCTTCTTTACATAAGTAGCGTTCTTTTATGCATTTTAATTGGGAATGTGGTTCGTGTGTATTTCTGACACCATTATACCTGTCAGAGTCCTAACTATTTGCTCCTTCTAGCTCACTGGACTTGGACAGGCAAATTACAACATCTACGACACATATACTAATAACACATGACTGCAATCGGAAACTCGCAGGAGCTATCTCCTGAACAACCTTTATTATATTATACTACAGGATAACAATATGGTCGCACTTCACGCTCAAGCAATCATTCGACACAAGCAGCCAAACGCTCGCTCACATGGGTGATATTTACACTGTCGCCCGTATGACCATTCGCAATCACAGTCTCACATCATCTCGCACATATCACAGTTGGTACATTCCTCGAATATCAATACACAACGTTCATCTCCATCTATCCGTCACAACACTATCGTTCGATCGTTCTATCACTCGCTAGATCTCCACACGTCCGTCTCTATTCGCTGTCTCACACACACTGACTCCGTCCTCCTTGACCTTCCCACATCACGTGGGTCTGTTCTCGGGCTTCTTGCTTGACCCTCCGTTAGCCAAGCCGTGATGTCTCCTACTGCCCTTGACCTCAGCTATGCTTACACTGACTCTCGCTTACATACCGGCACTTACACTATTACTTACATATAAGCCCCTGACACTGGGACTGTTCAGAAGAAATGAAATGGAGACTGGTCATAGCAGTGTAGAGATTAAAGTGTGTTAAGGGCCATAGCAATGTAGAGATTAAAGTGTGTTAAGGGCCATAGCAATGTAGAGATTAAAGAGTGTTAAGGAGACTGCCCATAGCAATGTAGAGATTAAAGTGTGTTAAGGGCCATAGCAGTGTAGAGATTAAAGTATGTTAAGGGCCATAGCAATGTAGAGATTAAAGTGTGTTAAGGAGACTGGCCATAGCAATGTAGAGATTAAAGTGTGTTAAGGAGACTGCCCATAGCAGTGTAGAGATTAAAGTGTGTTAAGGGCCATAGCAATGTAGAGATTAAAGTGTGTTAAGGAGGCTGGCCATAGCAATGTAGAGATTAAAGTGTGTTAAGGAGACTGGCCATAGCAATGTAGAGATTAAAGTGTGTTAAGGAGACTGGCCATAGCAATGTAGAGATTAAAGTGTGTTAAGGAGACTGGCCATAGCAATGTAGAGATTAAAGTGTGTTAAGGAGACTGGCAGAGGCAGACCAAGAGAAATGATGCTGGATGGATTGAGACAGTGGCATGGAGGAATATCAGCAGCAGAGTTGATCCAAAAAACCAAAGACCGAGATCTATGGAGAGCCATGAACGCCTACTCCAGCCGGCACGGCACTTGATGATGATGAAGGAGACTGGCCATAGGAATGTAGAGATTAAAATGTGTTAAGGAGACTGGCCATAGCAATGTAGAGATTAAAGTGTGTTAAGGAGACACCATAACAATGTAGAGATTAAAGTGTGTTAAGGAGACTGGCCATAGCAATGTAGAGATTGTAGTGTGTTAAGGAGACTGGCCATAGCAATGTAAAGATTAAAGTGTGTTAAGGAGACTGGCCATAGCAATGTAGAGATTAAAGTGTGTTAAGGAGACAGCCCATAGCAGTGTAGAGATTAAAGTGTGTTAAGGAGACGCCATAGCAATGTAGAGATTAAAGTGTGTTAAGGAGACTGGCCATAGCAATGTAGAGATTAAAGTGTGTTAAGGAGACAGCCCATAGCAGTGTAGAGATTAAAGTGTGTTAAGGAGACGCCATAGCAATGTAGAGATTAAAGTGTGTTAAGGAGACTGGCCATAGCAATGTAGAGATTAAAGTGTGTTAAGGAGACAGCCCATAGCAGTGTAGAGATTAAAGTGTGTTAAGGAGACGCCATAGCAATGTAGAGATTAAAGTGTGTTAAGGAGACTGGCCATAGCAATGTAGAGATTAAAGTGTGTTAAGGAGACTGGCAGAGGCAGACCAAGAGAAATGATGCTGGATGGATTGAGACAGTGGCATGGAGGAATATCAGCAGCAGAGTTGATCCAAAAAACCAAAGACCGAGATCTATGGAGAGCCATGAACGCCTACTCCAGCCGGCACGGCACTTGATGATGATGAAGGAGACTGGCCATAGGAATGTAGAGATTAAAATGTGTTAAGGAGACTGGCCATAGCAATGTAGAGATTAAAGTGTGTTAAGGAGACACCATAACAATGTAGAGATTAAAGTGTGTTAAGGAGACTGGCCATAGCAATGTAGAGATTGTAGTGTGTTAAGGAGACTGGCCATAGCAATGTAAAGATTAAAGTGTGTTAAGGAGACTGGCCATAGCAATGTAGAGATTAAAGTGTGTTAAGGAGACAGCCCATAGCAGTGTAGAGATTAAAGTGTGTTAAGGAGACGCCATAGCAATGTAGAGATTAAAGTGTGTTAAGGAGACTGGCAATAGCAATGTAGAGATTAAAGTGTGTTAAGGAGACAGCCCATAGCAGTGTAGAGATTAAAGTGTGTTAAGGAGACGCCATAGCAATGTAGAGATTAAAGTGTGTTAAGGAGACTGGCCATAGCAATGTAGAGATTAAAGTGTGTTAAGGAGACAGCCCATAGCAGTGTAGAGATTAAAGTGTGTTAAGGAGACGCCATAGCAATGTAGAGATTAAAGTGTGTTAAGGAGACTGGCCATAGCAATGTAGAGATTAAAGTGTGTTAAGGAGACTGGCCATAGCAATGTAGAGATTAAAGTGTGTTAAGGAGACTGCCCATAGCAGTGTAGAGATTAAAGTGTGTTAAGGGCCATAGCAATGTAGAGATTAAAGTGTGTTAAGGAGACTGGCCATAGCAATGTAGAGATTAAAGTGTGTTAAGGAGACTGGCCATAGCAATGTAGAGATTAAAGTGTGTTAAGGAGACTGGCCATAGCAATGTAGAGATTAAAGTGTGTTAAGGAGACTGGCCATAGCAGTGTAGAGATTAAAGTGTGTTAAGGAGACTGGCCATAGCAATGTAGAGATTAAAGTGTGTTAAGGAGACTGGCCATAGCAGTGTAGAGATTAAAGTGTGTTAAGGAGACTGCTCATAGCAGTGTAGAGATTAAAGTGTGTTAAGGGCCATAGCAATGTAGAGATTAAAGTGTGTTAAGGAGACTTGCCATAGCAATGTAGAGATTAAAGTGTGTTAAGGAGACTGGCCATAGCAATATAGAGATTAAAGTGTGTTAAGGAGACTGGCCATAGCAATGTAGAGATTAAAGTGTGTTAAGGAGACTGCCCATAGCAGTGTAGAGATTAAAGTGTGTTAAGGAGACTGGCCATAGCAATGTAGAGATTAAAGTGTGTTAAGGAGACTGGCCATAGGAATGTAGAGATTAAAGTGTGTTAAGGAGACTGGCCATAGCAATGTAGAGATTAAAGTGTGTTAAGGAGACTGGCCATAGCAATGTAGAGATTAAAGTGTGTTAAGGAGACTGGCCATAGCAATGTAGAGATTAAAGTGTGTTAAGGAGACTGCCCATAGCAGTGTAGAGATTAAAGTGTGTTAAGGAGACTAGCCATAGCAATGTAGAGATTAAAGTGTGTTAAGGAGACAGCCCATAGCAATGTAGAGATTAAAGTGTGTTAAGGAGACGCCATAGCAATGTAGAGATTAAAGTGTGTTAAGGAGACTGGCCATAGCAATGTAGAGATTAAAGTGTGGTAAGGAGACTGGCCATGGCAATGTAGAGATTAAAGTGTGTTAAGGAGACTGTCCATGGCAATGTAGAGATTAAAATGTGTTAAGGAGACTGGACATAGCAATGTAGAGATGGTAGTGTGTTAAGGAGACTGGCCATAGCAATGTAGAGATTAAAGTGTGTTAAGGAGACTGGCCATAGCAATGTAGAGATTAAAGTGTGTTAAGGAGACTGGCCATAGCAATGTAGAGATTAAAGTGTGTTAAGGAGACTGGCCATAGCAATGTAGAGATTAAAGTGTGTTAAGTGCGTGTGGCACACCACCAGCAAACACATTAAAATAACATTTTTGAGAACATGCATCTTTTCTTTTCCTATTTCGCGTTGTATTTTCTTCCTAACTCTTTGCATGATAATTCTCAGCAAAATCTTCATGATGTGGCTCATTATACTAATTGCTCGATGTTGATCACATTCCAAGGCTCCTGATTTCTTCAGGATTGCAATAAATATAGAATTACATAATTCAGGAGGTATATCTCCAGTATCGTATATTGCATTCAGCAGTCTAGTGACTGGGTCTATTCCATATTCTTCTAAGGCATTGATCATGTCTATTGTGAAATAGTGCCCGAGGTCTTGCCAGTTTTCATATGGTTAAAGGCATTCTGAACTTCGATCTTAAAAATTGATGGTCCTTCATTCCGAAGATCATATTGTTCTTCTCTTGTATCATCATAAAGGTCTTTCACATAATCTGACCATGCATGTAAAATCTGATCTTTTTCTATTATGATTTTGCCATCTTTGGTTTTTAGGCAACCTGTTGAATCTTGTTGAACTTAGGAACAGAGGCCAAAGCAAAGCTGCTACAGATCTTTAGTAACACATGGACCTTAGGCAGTGTTCCACAAGCCTGGAGAGAAGCAATCATGATACCCCTCCTAAAATCAGGGAAAGATAGTTCCATTGCCTTCAGCTACAGACCAATTAGCCTCACCAGTGTCTCTGCAAACCACTGGAGCGCATCATCAATCACAGACTGCAGTGGTACATTGAAAGTAAAAACATCCTTGTGCCACAGCAGGCTGGCTTTAGGCAGTGCTACTCTACGGAAGATCAGACAACCTACATCTCTCAAGAAGTTGAGGATGCATTCCAAGAGAAGTAGCTGGTGCTTGCGGCATGGATAGATCTGAAGAAAGCCTTTGACAAAGTCTGGAAAGAAGGTCTGATGAAGAAACTGAGAAACTGTAAAGTCAATGGAAGAATGTACAAATGGGTGAAAGCATACTTGCACAACAGAAGAGCCCAAGCAGATAGACGGTCTCAAGAGTAAGAAAGTACTATTGCGTCACGGTCTTCCACAGGGCGGAGTCCTGTCCCCCTGTGGAGTTTCATCCACCAGGCCAAACGACTCTGCAGAGAAACCACCGATCTTCCCACAGTTGGTATCCCCCTGACAACTATTCTTCTTTTTCTGCGTTCATCCGGACTTTTTTTCCGGATGTGATTGCGTTGTGCCTGTTTACAGCAGAGCTGCGTTCTTGCACTGTTAGGCAGACACTTCTGACTTCTGCGGGCATTTGTTGACCAGGTTAACCTTCCCGGTGACAACTATTTCAGAGCGAACCCCGTGGAAAGATGAACATAGACTATTGCTACAAATCCAGACAAAAGTGAGAGGAATATTTGACAAAGAAGAACAGAACAGTGTACAGCGCAGAACAGCCACTCTCAGCTTCCTTGATGAAGAATACCCACAGGACCTCTGGATCCGAGTCTACACAGATGGGTCAGCACAAAATGCTGTTCGAAATGGAGAAGCGGGAGTATACATAGAATACCCAAATAATACTAGGGACACGGCCAGAATTCCAACAGGAAAGTATTGCCATAACTATGATGCTGAAATTGAGGCAATCAAGATAGCAACAGAGAAATTTCAAAATACCAACCATGGTACACAACCTGTGGTGATATTGACAGATGCAAAATCCATAATAGAGGCACTCATGTCTGAGAAATTGCCAGTTCTAAGGACACTACTTTCTGAACTTAGCAGTCAGCATAAGGTCACCATACAGTGGATACCATCTCACTGTGGAGTCCCCGGAAATGACAGAGCTGATCGATTGGCTAAGGAAGGAGCAAAAGAAGAACAACCTGATGTGCCCATTACATACCACCAAAAGAAAAGAATGATCAAATCAGTCAGAAGGCCACCAAACCCTACACAAGACGACTACCACATTATGGACAGACCAGAACAGGTCATTATTCTGCATTTCAGAACAGGACACAACAGATTACGCAACCACATGTATACAAAATTCGAGATTGGTGAATCAGCCAGCCATATGCACATGTGGTTTGGCGTCACAGACAGGAGAGCACATACTCCAGGATTGCCCAAACTACAACATATCCAGGCAAACCTTCTGGCCTAGAGCGACAACAGTGGAAGATAAACTGTATGGACCTCTGAGTGAACTAAAAAAAACTGTTAGATTCATACAAGAGACAACATTGCAGTTATAAACATATTTCAGGTGAACGAAAGAAAGAAGAAGAAAGGCAACCTGTTGATGTGTGTGTTCTTTTGTTAGTGATGTCATTAATTCTTTCATGCATTAATTTGGTATTCCAGGTGTTGTTTTGGCTTTCAATTTCCTTGCAATTTTCCTCAAGCCATGTTTCTTTTGCCTCTTTGCATAGCTTCCTAATTTTCCTGTGAATCTCTTCATATTTTTCCTTTTTATTTTTGTTATTTCTTCTTATTTCCATGAGTTTTAAGATGTCTTCCATCATCCATTTCTTGCGTCCTATTATCTTCATTTTTGGGGTGGTTGTTTCTGCAGCTTGGTTGACTGATTTCTTTAATATTTCCCATTGGTCACTGATGTCTTGAAATATTATGTCCATATTGGACAATGCATCAAATCTGTTCTTTATCCCTACGTTGAATTTATCTTTTATCTCCTCACTCTTCAGTGCCTGTAGATCACATTTTGTGTTTCTTGGTGAATATTTGACTTTCTTTAATTTTATATGTAAATTTCTTAAGATTAATCTATGGTCACTGGAGCAGTCTGCGCTTGGTATAGTTTTTGTAACTTTCAAGGCATTTCGAAATCTTCTGTTGATAAGAATGTAATCAATCTGATTTCTGATCTTATGATCAGGACTTCTCCACGTCCATAATCTCCTTGGGTGCTGTTTATACCAGGTGTTTCCAATAATCAAATCTTGTTCTTTTGCCCACTGTACAAGCCTGCAACCTCTTTCATTCTGTTCCCCTAGTCCATACTTGCCTACTATGCATCCTTCCTGTTGATTTCCAACTTTGGCATTCAAGTCACCCATTATGATATTTAATTCAAAATTCTTGCATTTCTTGAAGGCTTTCTCTAAATCGTCATAAAATTCATCAATGCTGTCATCACTACTGTCTGCTGTTGGTGCATAAACTTGTATGACGTTAACGGTCTTCCACTCAACTTCACCAGTAACACTCTGTCTGATACAGTCCAATATCCTTTAATCGATTTTGATCTCTCTGTATCCATTATAATTGCTACCCTTTGCTGTTGTTTCTCTCCACCAGAATAGATTATTCCATATTCCTCAGATGTTATAATGGATTAGGAACACAGAGCTGATCCACGACTCTGATGATCAAGTGAGATGGCAGAACATGACCGCCCATGCTTATCGGCATGGCACATGATGGATAGATGGATGCATCTTTTCTATGGCAGCATACAGATGTAGATCATTTCATAATTACTAAAGTAGATTTGAGAGATCATACTTGCAGTCACTGTTCAGGTACTATAGATCATTTACAGTAAATGTTCACTTTATAGACTAAGTTTAGCCGGCCACTCTAATGTTTAGCTAAATGTTCACTGTTTGTGCATTTCAGAAATACACCACTTTTGCCAGAGTTGTGACTTCCTATTTCACTTAAGTGCAGCCAAACATAGAGAAGATGGCATCTGATAACATTAAATTGGAGTTTGTGAAGCAAGAACTTCCAGATGTGTTCTATGATTACAAAACTCATGACAGATTCAATAATATGATAGACATTGATGGTTGCTGTAGCCTTGATGACATGGCAGGACACTCACACACAGGATCAAGCGTGACTGAAAATAAACTAACTCGCACTTACTTTGAACAAATATCACCTGCTGATAATGGGATTGAGAATAGTTCTATAACTTCAGTAAAACATGAGGAATGTGATCAAATACCAGAATGTGTGTCATCTACCAATGAAATTAACACTAAACTAAAGTGTATGGCTAATGAGATTAGTGAATTACAAACTGTAGAAACACCAGTGACATGTACACAGATCTCTGAGAAGTCTCTAGATTATCATGGCAGTCATACCAATTGTATTCATGATAGAATAGAAACAGAAGATGAACAATACATGTCTGATGTTTGTCATTTAACTGTTGGTGTAGACAGATATTTAATCAGAAAGATAAGAACAAATACAGAAGAGAAATCTTACAAATGTGATTATTGTAATGCATATTTTACTAAAGCCTCCTATCTGAAGCAACACAAGAGAACACACACAGGAGAGAAACCTTACAAATGTGACGATTGTGGTGCATCTTTTACTGATTCTAGCAATTTGAAGCGCCACAAGATAACACATACAGGAAAGAAACCTTACAAATGTGATGACTGTGGTGCATCTTTTACTAATTCTAGTAGTCTGAAGCAACACAAGAGAACACATACAGGAGAGAAACCTTACAAATGTGACGATTGTGGTGCATCTTTTACTGATTCTAGCAATTTGAAGCGCCACAAGAGAACACATACTGCAGAAAAACCTTATAGCTGTGATGACTGTGGTGCATCTTTTACTAATTCTAGTAGTCTGAAGTGCCACAAGAGAACACATATAGGAGAGAAACCTTACAAATGTGATGACTGTTGTGCATCTTTTACTAAAGTAGGCAGTCTGAAGTACCACATGAGAATACATACAAGAGAGAAACCTTACAAATGTGATAACTGTTGTGCATCTTTTACTGAAGTAGGCAGTCTGATGTATCACATGAGAATACATACAGGAGAGAAACCTTACAAATGTGATGATTGTGGTGCATCTTTTACTAATTCTAGCTATCTGAAGCGCCACAAGAGAACACATACAGGAAAGAAACCTTACAAATGTGATGACTGTGGTGCATCTTTTACTGAAATGGGCAGTCTGAAGCGCCACAAGAGAACACATACTGGAGAGAAACCTTACAAATGTGATGATTGTGGTGCATCTTTTACTAATTCTAGTAGTCTGAAGTGCCACAAGATAACACATACAGGAGAGAAACCTTACAAATGTTATGACTGTTGTGCATCTTTTACTAAAGTAGGCAGTCTGAAGTACCACATGAGAATACATACAGGAGAGAAACCTTACAAATGTGATGATTGTGGTGCATCTTTTACTGATTCTAGCAATCTGAAGCGCCACAAGAGAACACATACTGGAGAGAAACCTTATAGCTGTGATAATTGTGGTGCATCTTTTACTAATTCTAGCGGTCTGAAGTGCCACAAGATAAAACATACAGGAAAGAAACCTTACAAATGTGATGACTGTTGTGCATCTTTTACTGAAGTAGGCAGTCTGAAGTACCACATGAGAATACATACAGGAGAGAAATCTTACAAATGTGATGATTGTGGTGCATCTTTTACTAATTCTAGCTATCTGAAGCGCCACAAGAGAACACATACTGAAGAGAAACCTTATAGCTGTGATGAGTGTGGTTCATCTTTTCCTAATTCTAGCAGTCTGAAGCACTGCAAGAAACCTTACACTGGAGAGAAACCTTATAGCTATGGTGATTGTGGTGCATCTTTTACTAATTCTAGCAGTCTGAAATGCCACAAGATAACACATACAGGAAAGGAACCTTACAAATATGACTGTGGTGCATCTTTTACTGAAGTGGGCAGTCTGAAGTACCACATGAAAATACATACAGGAGAGAAACCTTACAAATGTGATGATTGTGGTGCATCTTTTACTAATTCTAGTAGTCTGAAGCGCCACAAGAGAACACATACAGGAGAGAAACCTTATAGCTGTGATGATTGTGGAGCATCCTTTACTGATTCTAGCACTCTGAAGTGCCACAAGAGAACACATACTGGAGAGAAACCTTATAGCTGTGATGATTGTGGAGCATCTTTTACTGATTCTAGCAATCTGAAGCGCCACAAGAGAACACATACTGAAGAGAAACCTTATAGCTGTGATGATTGTGGTGCATCTTTTACTAATTCTAGCAGTCTGAAGTGCCACATTAGAACACATACAGGAGAGAAACCTTACAAATGTGATGATTGTGGTGCATCTTTTACTAATTCTATTCATCTGAAGCGCCACAAGAGAACACATACAGGAGAGAAACCTTACAAATGTTATGAGTGTGGTGCATCTTTTACAAATTATGCACTATGAAGTGCCATAAGAGAACACATACACGAGGGGATCCCGTGTGTTGCCGGGGCCCATAAGGGAAGCAAAGAATAGCAACACTGCAACCTACCACGCATGTCGTAAGAGGCGACTAAGGAGGCTTGATGGTTCCGTCGCCCTGCTACTGAGTGAGTGCGTGGCGCGACACTGTGAGCTGTGAGTTTCGTGTGAAATGTTTTTGAATCTGCCCGAAGTTTTTTGGAACGTGACTGCATGTTCGGAGCGATGGCAGATGGCTATGTCCCAGAGTTGACCGGTGTTTGCCTTATGCAGAAATGCGTGGCTGCTGGGCTTCTGGTTGACTGCCACTACCATTGACGATGAACTGTATTTCGTGGACTGTGTGGGTGAACATCTAGGAAACATCCAGATGGGAAAATGACTGCAGATTCCATCAGAAATGAACTGGGTGTTTTGTGGGGGACTATTGTGTTGACATTCTGGCGGCGGCATTATGCACAGTTCATCTGTGCGGGTTGTTGTTTGTCGAGACTCCTGTCTTTTCCACTTTTCACATTGGGCAGTGGGGAGCATTTTGTATGATATTCACTGGCACAGGAACGGAGCATAATGGGGACGACCCGTTGCTGTGAAGTTGGAACTGCGACTAACTAACTAACTAACTAACTAACATACAGGAAATAAACCTTACAGATGTGATGACTGTGGTGGATTTTTTACAGAAGTGTGCAGTCTGAAGTACCACATGAGAATACATACAGAAGAGAAATATTACAAATGTGATGATTGTGGTGCATCTTTTACTGATTCTAGCAATGCCATAACTCAAATTAGATGAGGTCAGAGGTTATGGCAGTTTTCAGTAAATGGACACCTGGAACGTGAAAAGTGAATACTTTTCACACAGCACAGAAATGCTGGGACTCGCTTTGTGGTTGACACGAGGGGATCCTAAATGATTAGTTGGCATTGAGCCATCGTCCAGTGTGGACATGGTCAGATGTGTGCAGAGAGCTATGGCTAACAAAATAAGCTGTTCTTTTAATAATCGTTTAAATTTTTTTGGTTTTGTTAGATGCAATTGTGACATTGAATACGTGCAAGTATAACTGTATTGTACAATGTGCTTAGATGAAAATAAATTGTGGAAAACGCCATTGTAGTCGTGTTATCAATAGTTGCATTCTGTTCACCATCATTTGAGTGAAGAGAGAATCAAAAGGTAACCAATTATAAGGGTTGAACCAGCAGAAATTATGTGCTCAACCGAAAGAAGAAGGAATAACATATAGGCCATACATAAAGGTCACAGAATCAGAGGCGAAGGAAATAAGCGGGATTATGCAAAAGGAGACTGAATCCTCATCAATGGTGGGTGGACTGGTAGTATCGTGCCCACTGTAATAACTATCAGGATTATATATATTTTGTGATGTAATTGGCATAACCACTCAAACAATGTCATTGCAAGAATGTACAACAGGGTATGTGAGAATCTAGACAGATTAGTATGACCAGACTGGACATCCTTTGTCTCATGTCAATATATAAAGGACACCACAAGACTTTCAAAATATGTAAACACATTTTGAAGGGGGGGGGGGGTCCATAATGCCATGATACAAAGTACATTTGATCAGAGTTAATGTTATGGTAAGGGAGATAACCAAAATAATGTTGTAAAACAATTTTGTAAAAGAGTTAAGACCCAGGGTTCGAGAGAGTAATTGAGTGCAACTCAGCTCTGGCGACAAGTGAACAACTCCACCAGCGAAGGAGAGATACACGGGGAAAGTGAGGTGAACACACGCGGCTTAGAGGTCGGGAAGATTGTAGACTCCACTTGCATTGACAAAGCAGCAACAGCCATTCTGCGTTTAGAAATAACAGCAAGCCGTTTCTACAAGAAGAAACATATTCAAGTTTATATATTCGGCAACAGCGAAGATCTGGTGATGGAGCCGAAGCCGTACTGAGTGACTGCCGATACAAGATGTGTCAAATGCGAACCAGCCAGAACGCACGGCGAACTATTGCCTAATCTTCAATCTGAGCGGCATGAACGCTACAAAAGCACGCCTTGCAGGGAACCCAGTGTCGGTGGCGTAATGTTTGCTCTAGTGCTGATTGTAAGTAGTTGATAATTATTTAGCTGTGTAGCACTAGCAAGAACGATGAATCGGATACTGACGCCATGTAATGATGGTTAGGGTCACTCCTGGCAGACTTTCGGAACAGTGATGTCCGAATGTGTAATCTATGAAACAGGACACAGTCTGGTTCGCATGTTAGCTGTGCAGTGGCATGTGCTCAATAAACAACTGAAGTTGATGAAACCAAGATCCTTGCCTCGGTTGTCTTCAGTGTGTTTTTCAGCGTTGCCATGTGTTGGAAAGCCTAGACGAAAGAGCAGACAATACACCCCACCAACTCATTGGCAGCGCGTAAGCAGGGTCGCTACATGAGAGTAATCACTCAATTAATCAGTTGCCATCTCCACAAATAAGGTTGGCTGCTTTGGCTCTTCAACCCTATCTGTTCCTTGCTTTGACTGTCAGACCACTGTCCGTCCATCTCTTGATGTTACCTTCCCATTTGTACAGTTGTCTATCCCTTTATCGCTTGCCTTCAACCTTACCTTTCAGTATTGGCTTGATTAGAGTGTTATGTCTTCTAACATGGCTGACATATTTCACTTGTCTGTGGTAGATGCACCGGGTGCTCAATGTTCGCCCTCTGTCAACGTCTCAGAACACACTGGCAAACCTTAGTTCATAATTTTACACATCACAGCGAGTTCTCTCACATGCACTCATAGATCTCCAACGTTGCATGTGGTTCAAACCGTTTAATTATGGATTACAGCAAATCTCAACAAAATATATATGCACATCAACACTTTCGCACACATGGCATACACTATAGGTTATAACATTAACAGCAATTAACATTCAGCCATAGCCATCATGCGATCACAAAACCCCGCACTCAATACTCTCTCTATCGTAGCTCGGCAGGCTAGCTCTCACACCCCGCAATCAATACACTCGCTCCTCAGAATACATGCTTCTTTCCCCTAACGCGTCCAGTCTCCGTCTGAAGACCTCTGGTGTGCGGCCTGCTAACCACGTGGTCTTGACCCATTGTATCTCGGGCTAGTCGGGCTGTATCAGTAGTCACGCCGTCCTGGCTGTCCGGTCTTGTTGTCTCAGGTCCTTCAGTGCAAGCCTGAGTGTCGGTCAAGGACGTAGTCCTGTCTCTCTTTCCCTGTGTCCTGTCCATAGACTTGTGTCTCCTTTATAGCTGGGTCTTGTTGTCCCATCTATGTCCTGTCTATGACGTATCTCCTGTCCTTCTCTGACATCTCTATTGTTCTGTATATGTCCTGTACATGTCCTGTCTCTATTCCCCCAACACTCTGACACCATCCTTCTCGAGTCTATGTCTCAGTCAGCTAGCTAGTCTCCAATCCTCTGTGAACACTCTGCCCAGATCGCTTGTTTGTGTCTTATCGTGCAAATTCACCACGGGAGAGCATTGTGTTGAATTGTTTATATGAATTGTAGAATTATAATCGAAGTGATTATTACCAAAAGTTTGTTAATAATGTACTGAACATTATTCACAAACGGCTGGTCACGTGACCTACGTTTGCCTACATTATTACTGTTTGGTGAAATTAGCATTGTATTCTCGGTAGTGTAGTGGTTAGTATCTCCGCCTGTCATGCAGAAGACTGGGGATCGACGCCCCGCCGGCATTTTGTTTTAAAATTTGTAATAAAAAGATATTTAACAAGCAGCGACGGAATGATCGAGTGTCGGAATCGATCGATCCAATAGATGTCTTTGCTTAACGTGAATTTTATTTGTCAAATGAAATATTACTGTATGTAGTGTATGTCCTTGTCGACAAATATCGTCTTTGTGAGGTTTGAAGAAAAAGAACTTGCAAACAAAAGACAGCCAAGAAGAGAGAATAAGAAGAGAGTCTTCTAAAGCCAATCAACGGCGGTAGTAAACGTCACGTGACCAGCCGTTTGCTAATAATGTACGAGACAGTATTACCAAATGTTTGGTAACAATTATAATTGTTTCGGTGCTATTTGTGGCTGCTGCTAACTTTTGTACCGACCTCTGTTACCATGTTAAAGGTGGCTACTGGATCTGAACTTGTTAAAAGCAATATTTGCTAATTGGCAGTACTGGATTATAGGTCTACATTTGAGAGATTTATTGATGGTAAGTATTTGGGTTACTACAATCTGCCACCCTGTAAGTTGTAACGGTGATTGTAATGATATACATTATTATGCATATGCCGATAGCCGATATGGTCCGCATCTACGACTACCGTCGACTAGCAGCGTAGCCACGGTTCTGCAGAAACTAAGTTGGCGTTTGTTATTGTTACATGATATTTGAATAAATGAATGATGTCGGAAGCATGCTGGGGTGCTTCAAAGCCCTTCAAGAACAAGAACAGCAAATAAAGTTATGTACTGATTATATATGTTGTTGTTTGTCCATCAAGAATGAAGATGACCATTCATTTCATCCAGTGGGGTTGAAGGTATGGAGCTGTGGGTTCTAAGATGGCTGATAAGGCCTATTTTGGCTCGAAATGTTCTTTGACAATGTGGGCAAAGAATGCTTGACGTTTCTGGAGGAGGATTTCCTGCAGTGGTTTTTCTGTCCTGCCTTTTCTTCACAGCTCTTGCAGTCCTGGTTGCCTCACATATGACTGCACCCTTGTGTAATGATGCACACCACAAATGTCGGTCTCTGGCTGCAGCCTTCCAGGTGTCATGATGAATTCCAAAAGCATTCAGTGAAATTTTCAGAGTGTCTTTAAAACATTTCCTCTGGCCACCTTGGGAGCGTTTACCACAACGCAGTTCGCTGTAAAAAATTCGTTTAGGGAGCCTGTGATCTGGCATGCGAGTCAAGTGACCAGCCCAACGAATCTGATTCTTCATCAGTAGAGTGTGGATACTTGGCATGGATGCTCTTTCTAGGACTTCAGTGTCTGGAATATTGTCTTGCCATTTAATCTTCAGTAGCTTCCTTAGGCAACTGTGTGGAAGTGGTTTAATTTCCTAGCGTGTCGCTGATAAACAGTCCAGGTTTCACAAGCATATAGCAGTGTGGATAATACAACTGCTTTGTAGACTTTTAGGTTTGTTTGCAGGCTTATTCCAGTTCTGTCCCATACATTCTTGTACAGTCTGCCAAAGGCCGCACAGGCTTTGGAGATTCTTGCATTCACTTCGTCATCAATTGTGGCAGCTTGTGACACGGTGCTGCCAAGATAAGTGAATTTGTCCACAACACTTAGTCTATGATCATTCACTTTAATATTCGGCACAGTGTGATCATTCCCTGGAGCTGGCTGGTACATAACTACAGTCTTCTCCAAGTTGATATTGAGCCCAAAGTTGGCACAGGCATGTGAGAAAGCTGAAACATTATGTTGCATGTCCGCCTCTGAGTTGGCGTATAGAGCGCAATCATCAGCAAACAGAAGCTCTCTGACGGTGTTGCTGTTAATTTTGGTCTTAGCTTTCAGCCTTCTGAGATTGAATAACTTTCCATCCATACGGTAGTTGATGTCTATTCCAATGTCGTCGTTCTCGAAGGCATTCATCAACATGGCTGAAAACATGAGGCTGAACAGTGTTGGTGCCAGGACACATCCTTGCTTCACTCCATTGGTGACAGGAAAGGGTTCAGACAGTTCACCATTTTCCTGTACTCTTGCCTGCATGCCGTCATGAAATAGCCGCACTATTTGGACAAACTTTCGTGGACAGCCATATTTTGCCATAATCTTCCACAGTCCTTCTCTGCTGACTGTATCAAAAGCCTTGGTAAGGTCAATGAAAGTGGAGAACATTTCGCAGTTCTGTTCCTGACATTTCTCTTGCAGCTGCCTTGCAGCGAAAATCATGTCAACAGTTCCACATTCTTTTCTGAAGCCACATTGACTCTCAGGAAGAAGACCTTGATCGAGATGGGCTTTGAGGCGATTGAGAAGAATTCTGGCGAGTATCTTCCCTACAATTGAAAGCAAGGAGATGCCTCGGTGGTTGTCACAGGATTGGCGGTTTCCTTTACGTTTGTAAAGGTGGACTATTGACGCGTCCTTGAAATCTTGTGGCATGGTCTCGTTCATCCATATGTTTGTGAAGACTTTGTGAAGCTGCTCTGTTAGGACCGGCCCACCTGCCTTGTATATCTCTGCTGGGATGGAGTCAGGACCAGGTGCCTTGCCACTGGAGAGTTGCTGGATGGCTTTGTTTACTTCCACTATGGTTGGCAGGTCATCAAGTGTCTCATTGGTGGGAACTTGAGGAAGGCAGTTGATGGTTTCATCATCGAAGAAGGAAGTTGCATTTAAGATTTTGCTGAAATGCTCTGCCCAGCGTTGAAGGATTTCTTTCTTATCGGTGACTAATGTTCCCCCATCTGCACTGAGGAGGGGAACTATGCCTGGTGATGTAGGACCATAGACCGCTTTCAGTGAGTCGTAGAAGTTTTTCATATCATGTCTGTCAGCAAAGCCCTGAATTTCATCAGCTTTGCTGCTCAGCCAGGAGTCCCGCATGTGCCGAAGTTTCTGCTGCACTACTCTCTGAATTTTCTTGAAAGCATCTTTTTTTTATGTTGACTTTGGGTCATTCAAATGTGCCTTGAGGAGAAGATGTTTCTCGGCCAGCAATTGGTTGATGTCTTCGGAATTTTCATCAAACCAGTCTTTATGCTTTCGGGGGGCTGGACCCAGGATTTCCATAGCAGTGTTGTAAATTGTGTCCTTTAGGGCTCTCCATTCTGTTTCTGTATCCTGTTTAGCTGCAGCATTGGGCTTGAGGCGGTCTTCCAGCATATTTACAAACGACTGCTGCATTTTCTTGCTGTTTATGCGGGTGACATTTAGCTTTTTTTGCATTTTCACCCCTTGAGGACACCGTGGTGGCCTGATGTGGATGTTTATTTTTGAGACTCTGATTATATGTATATTGTACTGATTATATATATATATATATATATATATATATATATATATATATATATATATATATATACATACATACATACATATCTTGACGTCTTGACAGACGATAGTTTGTGCTTTAAAAAGGCATAATAACATTTCATTTACCTATGGCAGTAGCGAATTTTGCGCTGTAAATGTCCGTTCACAGTGGGTGCATGTGAACACGTGGTCATTTCCACCATCATGCACCATCTTACGTCTCACACGCTCGGTGTGTGACTTATCTGCAATAATTTTCTCCTTTATCTTTATTCCATTTCTGATGTTTGCCCTCCAAGCAACACGTTCAGCGGTGACTTGCTCCCAATGTGCATTATCAATGCCTGTATCAATCATGTCCCACTTACACACATCTTTGTATCGTAGTAGAGGCCGACCCTGAGATCTCTAACCCATCTGTAATTCACCAAAAAAGATGTCCTTTGGTATTCTACCATCGTCCATCCTCCTAAGATGTCCTATCCATCTAAGGCTACGAAGACTGAGCATGGAATAAACCGTCACACAACCTGATCTTTCCAATACTTCAGTATTTGTGATCTTGTCTTGCCACTTAATACCAAGAATTCTTCGCAGACACCGCATATGAAAGCTGTTTAAACGTTTCTCTTGGTGTGAGTAAGTTGTCCAGGTTTCACTGCTATAAAGAAGAGTACTAAGGACACAGGCTTGATAGACAAGGACTTTTGTTTTGGCAGTAAGCTTCCTGTTCTCCCAGACTCTTTTTCTTAACCTGTTCATTGTTGTTGTTGCCTTACAGATCTGAATGTTGATTTCCTGATCTAGGAATAATTTGCTATTTACCACTGATCCTAGATATGTAAAATGGTCTACCATCTCTAGTTCGGCGTCGTCAATAAAGATTGATGGTACCCCATGTGCACCTTGTGACATAATCTGTGTCTTCTTTTTGCTAATTGTTAAACCAAATTCAGAGCAAGCTTTGGAGAATGCAGATAGTAGACATTGCAATTCTTCCCCAGAGTGGGTTGTAACTGCAGCATCATCTGCAAAAAGCAACTCTCTGATCAGTACCCTCCTAATTTTGGTCTTGGCCTTCAATCTCTGAGCATTGAAGAGGCTGCCATCTGAGCGTGAGTGAATGTATATACCACCATCCTGATCACGAAAGGCATATTTCAGTAGAAGTGAAAAGTATATTCCAAAGAGGGTGGGAGCTAGTACACAACCTTGCTTAAATCCACTCTTTATTTCAAACTCTTCAGAAGTTGCACCATCAAACTTGATTATACCCTTCATGCCTGTGTGGAACGATTCCACAATGGACAGAAGAGTTGGTGGGCAGCCAATCTTCTGTAGTGCCTTGAACAGACCCTCACGACTGACCAAATCAAATGCCTTTGTGAGGTCGATGAAGGCAATGAACAATGGTTGATTCTGTTCACGGCATTTTTCTTGCATTTGTCACAATGAGAATATCATATCAATGGTAGACCGGTACTGTCGAAAGCCACACTGTGATTCGGGGTAGACTTGATCTCCTAGGACTTTTAGTCTGCGCAGAACAATTCTAGCAAATACTTTTCCAACAATACACAGAAGTGAGATACCCCTATAGTTGTTGCAGTCGCTCCGATCGCCCTTGTTCTCGTACAGTGTTATGATGCTTTGAAATCCTGTGGGACTTGTCCTTCTCGCCAGCATAGCTCTATTAGCTGGTGGATCTGTAGAGTGAGTGTATCTTGCCCACTCCTGATAACCTCTATTGGAATCCCATCCTTACCTGGAGCCTTGCCAGATGCAAGTTCATTTATAGCACACTTAACTTCTGTTATGGTGGGAAGTGTGTCCAGGTGGTCAAGAGTTAATAGAGACTCTATGGCGTTGAGGGCATCATCCGCTAGTTTGGTCTCACTTGAGTAAAGCTCCAAATAGTGCTCTTCCCATCTGTCCTTCTGCTGTTTCTTATCAGTTCTTTATTCCTTCATACATGTTTCTTATGATTCCCTTATCACTTACGATTTGAATGGACTCACATAACTTGATCCAATAATCATTTGCACACTGCCTGGCAGCCTTTTACACATCCTTCCTAGCTTGCCTTAGCTCACACAGTGTTACGCGTTGGTCTTTCCTTGTTTCTTAAGGGAGCTATCTTCTTCTTATCAATCAAGGGCTGCAGAGTCTCGCTGTTTGCCGCAAACCAGTCCTGCCTCTTATGATCCACAGTGCCGTAAACCCCTATGGCAGTTTTATAAAGAGTTTCCTTAAGTTGACCCCACTTTTCATTTACTGTACAATTTTCTGGTGTATCAGTGAAAGCGTCTTCAAGTTGCTGTTGAAACTGAAAGCACTTTTCAGGATCGTGAGTGTTAATAATATTAATCCTGGGGCTAGATTTGTGTTTAGCTGTGTAGATTCTAAATGGTCTCAGTCTAACCCTTGCAACAACCAAAGAATGATCTGTGTCACAGTCAGCACTGTGGTAACTTTGAGTCAATGATATATGGTTCAGATGTTGTCTCCGTGTGATGACGAAGTCCAGCTGGTGCCAATGGCCGGATCTTGGATGTTTTCATGTGACCTTATGCATTTCTTTTGTTTTAAAAAAAGAGTTTGTAATACATAGGTCATTACTGGTGCAATGTTCCAGCAGCCTTTGCCCATTTTCATTCATGCGACCGATGTTGTATTTTCCTTGTCCACACGAGCATTGAAATCACTGAGCATATAAATGTAGTCAGATTTTGGAACTGCCTTGATCACGGAGTCTAACTCCTCATAGAGCGAATCCTTCACATCATCAGAGGAATCGAGTGTCGGTGCATATGCAGTAATAATGGTGGCAAAACCACAAGAGGTTGTCAAGCGCAGGGATAATAGTCTTTCATTTCCTCTTGCTGGAATTTCAATCATTCCCAGTAGCGAATTCTTCACTGCAAAGCCCACACCGTGTTGCCTTTTTTCTGCCTGCCCTCAACCCTTCCAAAAAAAGGTGTAATTGTTTTCCCTGAGTGACCCTTCCTCAGCGAGGCGAGTCAGTCTGAGTTATAATCACCTTGAGCCGGGAGTGCAGGGAATGGCCAGCAGGGGCCACGGAAGTGGAAATCCAGCAACTAATTCAGGATAATGCTCGCCCGGGTGATGTGATTATATACACAGATGGTTCGGTGTTGAGAGGCAGGAGAAGTGCCTGGGGGTTCTTAGCAAAGGCTAATGGTCGACGTTTGGTGCAGGAGAGCCTGGCATATGATACCACAACATCTAGTTTAAGAATGGAGAGGGAGGCGGTCTGTGCAGCTTTCCGCTAGAGGGAGAATACGATACACACACACATCGTGATTGTAACTGACTCAGAAAGCGTGCTGAGTAGGGTGAGGACAGGCAAGCTTCATGCAGAGTGGCTTGCTTCACTTCGGAAGTCACGGGTGACAAGCATCGTCTGGATCTTTTCTCCGGGGCATGCTGGTGTGCTAGGGAATGAACAGGTGGACAGATTGGCTGGCTCTGCAAATATTGGTGGAGTGTTGATGCATGATAAGGCAGACGTGGTTGCGGCCATGTGGTAGCACGTGTACACCTCGGAGGAACAAATGAATCACCATGGTCTTTCAAGAATGCGAAGCGAGGGATGACGAGGGGATCTGGCCGACGCTCGACGCTGAGAGGAAAGGCGAAACCGATATATAATCAGATTGCTACTGGTACTATTAGTGCTGGAACTCTTCGCTGGCTGCTGATGATGGGGATGGAGCTTAGTTAGTTAGTTATCAGTTGGGGTATCTTCGTTGCACTCCGGACATGTCCATAGGTGCTCAGATCCTCCCCCCAGCATATGCATCAGCGTCCGGTGGCTAATAGTGCCAGTTCTGTGTTGGTTGACGAGGCGCTTTGTTTTCCCGATGTACCTCTCGCGTCTGGCTGTGCCGATTCTTACTCCCAGGTCTTTCATCCTGGAAAGCGATGTGGAATCACTGGCGTCAAAATCCTCTGTTCTCGCCATATCTTTAAGGGCGTTAATAACATCGGCACGATCCATGGGCTGGCCATCTACAGGGGGTGCAGAGCCAGCCAATTTATCAGCTCGTTCATTTCCCTCGACTCCCGCATGTCCCGGGACGAAGATGAAGGTGACTTCGCGGACAACAGACTTCCGCAGCGACTCAGTCCACTGTCTACGTACAGATCCAGCTTCGACCTTCTGAATCATGCTCATTGAATCACTTAGTACACACACGTTGGTATAATGCTGTGATTCCAGCCATATGAAAGCCTGTGTAACTGCCATCACCTCCATCGTCATGCTGCTCGTGGTCATGGAGTGGGCACCACTGGATTCTTGAACGGTTCGGCCCGCTGAGCGGGCTGTAAATGCCCACGCACTTCGCTGCTGCTTTACAACAGATCCATCTGTATAGATGAGCACTTCGGGGCTATCTGAGTGATCATAGATGAGCGCGTTAACCTCTGCATTGACAGCGGCAGGGTTCTGCTCTCTGCACCGTCTGTCGAGTGTGATAATGCAGGAGAAGGTACACTTAAAAGCTGGAGGCACCGGCACCCATTCCTTGCCGGGGTTGATACTGGTAAGACTGCAGACCTGTCCGACGACATCTTCCGCCCGACCCATCCATGATTTGCCCCTCTTTAGCCTGTCACCCTTTTCTCTGAATACAGCGGATGGAGCACTTATGGGAATGCCTGAATGCTGTGATGTCGGTTCCTAAATCAGTCAATCAATCAATCGCTGTGCATGGAATATGAGACTAACCTTTTCTGCAGAAGCTAAGCTGATGTCTGTTATTGTCACGTGATATATGAATGAATGACGTCGTAAGCATGAATGGTCTTTACAGCAGCCATTTTGGGGACACAATGGAAAATTCTGGGGTGGTGCGGTATCTCACTTGTGGTTTCATTTCAGGTCATTGCATGGTTGAACTTAATATCTAACTATATTTTACTATCTAACAGTATTTTCTCATTTACAGTTAATTCTAAAATAATATTAGCGGACTCTATTGTCATTTTCAATTTGAGTTTTTACTAATGAGACCACCGCAGATAGATAGGCCTTGAAAACCCAAATCTAATGGTATCTCAATGATGCCTGTATGTCTGTTATAAGCAGAGATATTCACATATGAGAGTAGGTGTCTCGGACTAAGAGATAATGGCATGGTTTCCTTAATTTTGGGACTCTTCAGAGTGTCTCATTATCTTCACTTCTGGACTGTCTCAAATGGGTCATAGACGGATTTGAAAACTGACTTCAGTAATGTGTTCCGTCAAGTTAAATAATGTAAAAATAGTACAAGTATGCAAATAAATTATTATTAAAACTTTAAACTGTATTCTCTTTAACTGTAGTAGGTAAATTGCACATTTGAGCCAAGACCGCTCAATATTTGTGTCGGCTGCCATCTTGGCTCTCCATTCGCAAAGTTGAAACATCCTTGCAGAACTATTTTTTTAATACCACAAATGGAAAATGATTGGCGATGAAACTCTTCAAATATATGTACAAATGGGTGCAGAATTTGAAAATCCATCTCAAAATATTCAAAGATTTACAAATACAGCTCTAGAAAATAAAACTATTTACTGTATACCAAATAATTAAATTTATTTCAAAGTCACAATAAGTTCAACCAATCGCCAAGCATGTAATGCTAGATGGACCTATTCTGGAGAAATTAAGATCGCTGACACAAAGTGAATGTTGACTAAGTGACAGATAGAGTGGCTATGGTTGTGTCTAGGGTATGTCCTCGTACCAATGTGATGTTGAACAACAGATTAACCAAGATGCATCACACCCAAACACCAGTCAGTGAACAAGCGTTAATTTGCGCACATAATATTCCTTTAATTCTGAATTAACACAGACACATGTAGCATATAAATCCAGGAACAATAATTCTCTAAGAATATATCTCCATCCCAATGGAACACTTCGAATAACATTGCCTCTTACGGCTACTAAAATCTCATCCCACACGACAGGTATACTAGCCTCTCTCTAGGCCCGACTCAAAGTAACCCACTATGGGTCTCGAATTCCACTCACTATCCCTGGAACCCACAGTGCGGAGTTATCTTCCAAACTCCGTCACAATTCTTCACTTTATCAGACCACGACCTTCTCCTGGTCTGGTCTACACTCAACTCCCCTCAGCTCGGAGTCCAAACAACAACTGCCCACCGTCAGTCTTTGTCCCTCTCTTTTCAACAATTCTATCCCCCACATTGCCTCACACACAACACACAATCTCACTGCTTCAACTGTCTGCCTTACCTTTATTTTAGCCAGCTGACTTCTTCTCAGCTCCCCCTTTCAATTACTGTCTTCTCATTTACGCCCTCTGGGGGACTTACTATCCGCCCTATTTTATCTTGTGAACTGTTTATATTGTACGGCCACTCACCTTAATGCCACTGAACACAGGCATGTGACACTACCCCACCCTCAAAAGAAAACATCGTTTTCAAATGTTGGGAGACTCATACTTATCAAATATGTGACCCAGACACATTGCCTGGGTAGTCGTTAGTATAAATCCAACTTACTCTAGCTACCACACTTAATAATATATCAAATACTCATAGTAAACTCCCCAATTCCCCACACATAAATACAAAACAACTTTCTATCTTGTGTACCAATGCATGAACTACTACATCACATAATAATAATAATACGCCATAGGAAAGCATTATACTTATGTACCCACAGGTCTCTTACTACTTCACGACCACACAATACTATTTGTGTACCGACCCTATATCAGGTGGTTCTGTTCTTGCATTAACCCACCTCTGATTCCTGTCGATGCTGTGTCTACCTTTCATGTACCCATGACTCATGGTACCTCTACAATTACAACATCTGTTTGCTATCCCTAGCCCTGGGTCAGTAATGTCGCGAACACTCTTTAGACCTAACTCAACTTTTCTATCTGCATATTGCACCGTTTTACTTGAGTCTCTGTTTAGTCTGAACTCTTTATTCAATCTTGGCCCATTTATCTGGCATCTTGCTTTCTGCTGCATATGCCTTATGCCTATGTGCCCTGCACATGCACTATCCTGAGCTGTTCTAGTATATCGGTCTCTATGTGCTAAAGGTACTGCTCCTTGCCCACGTGCAGTTCTGCTATCTGAAAACCGGTGAGTGAAAACATTGTTCTTCCTCTCGAAACACCATCTACCCTTCCCTGACTGACTATTTTCTACTCTACTACACCCTTGGGAACATTTGTTCAGAGTAGTATCTTGTCTCTGTGAGCCACTAGCACTATATTTGGGATCCATTCTCATCTGCTCAGCTGTACTATCCTTGTCCTGAGTTCCTGTGTCTACTTCAAGTGCCTCTTCTACCTCAGCTATACTCTCTAATTTAGGTTCTCTTGTGGTAACTACCTCATTACTGCTTACACTATATTTTTGGCCCCAATAAACTACTTCCTCTTCTGTACAATGTTTAACTCCTATAACATTTCCTATGATCAAATCAGCCACTGGTGAGTCCAAAACACACGCTGTCACTCTTCCAGTGATATATGGTGTTTTTACTGTTATTATGGCTAGTGGGTAGAACTCTACTGTCCCATTAAATGTTATGGATCTAATCTTTTTTCCTGTATAATCCGAGGGATGCACTAAACTCTTTCTCACCCCGATGGACGTACATCCGGAATCCCTAATTGTTAACGCTGGTCTATCATTGACAAATCCCTGATGCAGCTTCAAACTTCCTCCTTCATGCACTGCTGATCCTGCTTTCACTGCATGACCACACACTAAGACTGGTTGCCCGTCTTTTTCAAAAAGAGGTTTGCACCCACTACAATCTTCATTGTTGATAGTCTCAATCACTTGTGCTGCATTAGAATGCTCCGTTTCCCTCATCCTACATTGATGACTGACATGCCCCTTCCTTCCACATTTGAAACAAGTGATCTCCCTTTTACTGTTGTTCGTTGGTCCATCTGATGGTTGTGCATCACAATCTGCCATTTTGTGTCTCCAGCTCCCACAATTCCAACATCCGGCATAACTATTTGGCCGTCTCTGAAAATTCCCCCTTTTGTATGGGTACCGTCCTGCTCTGCCAAAATAGTTGCCACGGGAACCATTGTCCTTAGGTTCTTGTTCCTCATATCTTTGTGTTAAATCTACACTTTTTGATCTTGGTCTAATAACTGGATTCTGGTCCTGTTTCGTATATGCTGCACAGACTATTTCCTCACTAATCAGTCTACCAATAGAACTGTTTGGATGTGCAGTCATGTAATTTTGCCCTAACTGTGACATTGTGTCTATGTCCTTTGGCTTACGTTCTTCGAAGAAAGCCACTAAATTAGTATTGCACGATGATACCACCTTGTCTCTCAACATTAGATCTACTAATTTATTAAAATCTTTCCCTACTTCTGCAAGCTCCATCCATTTGTTAAATGTGTTCTTTACTGTGTTAACAAAGTCTGTGAAATCTTGATTTGTCTCTGGCACTAACTGTCTAAACTTTGTCCTATATCCATGCTCAGTGAGTTGGAACTTTGTCAGCAAACGTTGACGTAAGATAGTGTAGTTGTTTCTTTCTTCTACTGGTAAATTAAACATTGTATCTAGAGCCTTAGCCGTAAGCAACTCACCAAGTTTCATAGAATATTCCCCCTCTGGAATGCCTAAAGTTTTCACTGAAGATTCGAACCTAGACAAATAAGTTTCAAGATGGTCCCGGTCTGTAAAATATGGCAGTTTTAGTCTCTGTGACGACTGCAAAGATCTTCTGCTATCCTCACTTTGACCCTTCGAAGATAGTTCTAGTTTTTTTAACTCAATTTCAGTTTGCATCTGACACTTGATCTTCTCTTTCTCAATTTCCTGTAAACGCTTGTTTTCCATTTCAGCTAGTTTTACTTGTGTCTCTTTCTCTTCCTGTAGACGCTTTGCCTCGCGTTCATTATGCCTCTCCTCTCTTTCCGTCTGCTTTTGTTCTTTCACTTCTGCATACTCCTGTAACTCTTTACCTTTCAGGACTATTCTTTCACCTGCTTCAATATAATCCATTAAAGTAGGCATCTTGTACTTGTGGACACGTTGCTGTGAATCAGCCAACTATAAATGTACAGACTCTGCTGTTAGTCTTTGTGTCACTTCCCTAAGTACACCCGCACTCCCTGTGTACGTAAATTCGTAGTGCTAAAATATCACTCTGTACTCACCCAGTCACTCTATAAGCACTAGGTAGTGAGGGTGTATTTACCTATACTCCCTTATATATATATATATCAAATAGCTGTAGAACAATTCCTGGAAATAGTTTTAAACATACATATACATACACAAATGCATGATACACACTAAGTGCCAACTATTAAAACGCTAGACGCATAGGCCGGTGAAACGCAGACGGATGATTACATAGAAATAAAAACCACTGACATAAACATGCCCATGAAAGACCATACCGTGCGCATAATATAAACTGACAAATACCATCTAGATAGAAGCTATATTAACATAAGAATTACACCAATACCATATATCCAAAGAACTCAAATATTATATGTAACAGTAAAGAGAAAACAGTAAAAAGAACAAATATAAAATGAATAATGTACATAGATCTGACGTAGACACTTGGACACCGTGTATAATGTCGAGACAACCCAATGCCACAGCACAAAACAAACTGACTCGTCAGCTGTCTCTCAACAACATACAATATGTACCTAGACAATTTCACCTTTGCGCCGTCTCCCGCATTTCGAGAAACAATGCAAAAATATCCTACTTATAACGAACACTGGACCACATACAAATATTTACGTAACGCACAACAACAACAATACTTAGGACGATGAGAACAACAGAAGCAAACAAGGGTTGCCGCCACCAATGTGATGGTAGAATCTTACAAAAGTCCTTAGTTAGTTTTTAATAGTGTCCGAAAATCGCGTGGAAATGTTTGTCCGTTACTTTTTTGAAAAGATTAAGACGTTAGATTCCCACAATGAATTAATGTTCTGATGCGTTGTCACTTTTTGTTGACGTGGTGACACGATTTTCGACTGTCGTAAAAGTTTAAGATGATGATAATTATCCCAACGCCTTGTCTCTTCACAGTCCATAACGTTTTTGTAACCCTCCCTGTAGAGTTGGCCTGTGATTGTATAATGTATGTGAATGCTCTTGTTTTTCCAGAAATATTGGGTTTTCGTTGCGTTTTGGGGAGCCGAAAATACCTTTAAAATCAATGAATGTTTATCTGCGTAGTCACTGTCGCTTTGAAGTGATGGTATGGTTTCACTGTCGCTGACCCGGTTAAATCAACGAATGGCATAAAATGATCACGCGCTTTAAATCCGCTTTGCAAGTCTTTTTTTGTGTGAAGAAATGCGCTCATACTTGCGAAGACGGCACCTGAATGACTGTTGTGGTTTGTTTGCCGATGATGACACACACACACAAAGACGTTAAACGTAAATCCTGGTTTCAGTAGAAACCCAACGTGTTATTCTCAGTGGAAATTTTTCCGTCAAATTCCCTGGTTCTCGACCTTGACTCACAAGGTCATCTCTGTTTCTCTTTATCACAATAATCCGTGTAGAAACTTTTACTTTTCTGTGGAGCAACGATTGTCACCTTTGTGTGTTCCCCACACTTTACTCCTATAACTCCCCTCCTCCTGGCGAGTTTTTAACCATGAATTACCCTCGTAACTCCCCTGGCGCCCCTTTCCATCTTATTATCTGCGCCGAACTCTGAAGACGCCGTACACACACACACTCGCTGTCCTCGTAAACAGCACTGACCCTCTTGTCAACCCAATTTGTCCGTGGCGACTCACAATTTCCACCATCCTCACCCGTCGTTTTACCTGTGGTGAATTCTTAACCTATCGCCCTGCAACCACACTGTGCTTTGTCATCAACACACACACAAGATGTCTCACCACGCCCAGGACTTCCCAACGAAATTGCTCACTGTCTTAAATCCTGTCTTCGTCACACCCACACGCACCTGTCAGGATATCATCTTGCCAGTATCATGGCGCCGACTTTTTGTACTGTTCACTTGACCTATAAACACACGCGCCTGTTTGCGTTAATTTTCTGACGTCCCTGATAGCTGAAGAAATACTGCCTGGTATCCAATTTACCTGTCCTGACCTTCTCGTGACCTCTGTGCTACCCAGTTCCCGCACGGAAAAAAACCCAGTGTTTATACCGTGGACACGCTCCGCTGTCCACCCTCTCTCTCTCTGAGTGAGAAGTGTTATTTATATCTGGTTTCTCGTGGACTCTGTATTAATTCTCCGACACTTTTGAAATGCGCTGTCTACTGAAAATGGTGTTTATTCTTGACCGGAGAGCCCTCAGAAATCTACTCTGACACAAAGTGAATGTTGACTAAGTGACAGATAGAGTGGCTATGGTTGTGTCTAGGGTATGTCCTCGTACCAATGTGATGTTGAACAACAGATTAACCAAGATGCATCACACCCAAACACCAGTCAGTGAACAAGCGTTAATTTGCGCACATAATATTCCTTTAATTCTGAATTAACACAGACACATGTAGCATATAAATCCAGGAACAATAATTCTCTAAGAATATATCTCCATCCCAATGGAACACTTCGAATAACATTGCCTCTTACGGCTACTAAAATCTCGTCCCACACGACAGGTATACTAGCCTCTCTCTAGGCCCGACTCAAAGTAACCCACTATGGGTCTCGAATTCCACTCACTATCCCTGGAACCCACAGTGCGGAGTTATCTTCCAAACTCCGTCACAATTCTTCACTTTATCAGACCACGACCTTCTCCTGGTCTGGTCTACACTCAACTCCCCTCAGCTCGGAGTCCAAACAACAACTGCCCACCGTCAGTCTTTGTCCCTCTCTTTTCAACAATTCTATCCCCCACATTGCCTCACACACAACACACAATCTCACTGCTTCAACTGTCTGCCTCACCTTTATTTTAGCCAGCTGACTTCTTCTCAGCTCCCCCTTTCAATTACTGTCTTCTCATTTACGCCCTCTGGGGGACTTACTATCCGCCCTATTTTATCTTGTGAACTGTTTATATTGTACGGCCACTCACCTTAATGCCACTGAACACAGGCATGTGACAATGGCGTTTGTTATTGTCTTGTGATATTTTAACGAATGGTATCAGAAGCATGAAGGGTAATTTCATAGCCATTTTTGGATCCTTCTGCGTAGGCACGTTTTCCGGTTTCGGATTGGCTTGCAGTAGGCAATGAACCTGCTAATAATAATATATATCATATATAAATTATATTAATTATAAAGAATATATATATATATATATATATATATATATATATATATATATATATATATATATATATATATATATATATATATATATATATATAACAATGCTATATATCATATTAAATAATTAAATATTATAAATTAGACTAATACTAATTCAAATATTAAATTAGTAATATATAAGTATATTTCATTTGCACTGTGGGTATGGACAATACATTAGATTTTCTTGTTATACTTTATACTTGCCAACCCAACTATTGCCAGGTTTTCTCAATCTGAGTCCTACCTAGCATCAGTGTTGTTTCCTCACTTCTTGGTTTACTTGTATTTTAGCGTTTTTCACAAACTCCACAAATTGTTCATGTCATACCACTTGAGTCCCTGTATTCTACACAGCCACCAATGAATGAATGTTTGTAGTTCATTAGTCATTGGTTTAGACATTCTCATACATACAGCAGTAATGATTTAACTGACACATCCTTTAGTGCTATAGAAGTTCCTTTTATATGCTTATTTTAATATCTCTATATCATATGTTCCCCTATCTTTGTCCACATTGATATGTAAATATATGGGAGTCTCTGTGGCAAAGTGGTCAAGCCGTTTGACTCGGGCTCCAGAGGTTGTAGATTCGATTCCGGGCCACGTCCTTCAGTTCATGAGTGAAATTTTTCTGAGACTCCTGTGGGTCATCGCTAGAGCTACAGAGTTCGTGCTGCTTTGTGTAACGTTTTTCGCACTGAGAGACCGGAAAGAGACCGAGCCACGTGGGATAAAAACCCTGTGCAATGAAATCAAACCTGTCGACTTTTAAGTGACCTTAAGAGACGTAAATATATGTATGGTATGATTCCACTTCTCAAAGTGAGGTTACACTAAGGTGATTCATGGAGAGAACTAGACAAATCTGTTTACTTCTCTTATCTAGTATCATTCACTAAGAGTCATCAGGTTATACTTTGTTATGTTCATTCTTATTATCTTCAATTGTCATCCATAAATTGTAGATCTAGTTGCTGTGACCTCCCATCAAGTGTCTTTAAATAGTTTCATGACACTTCCCTATTTATTTGGGGGGAAGAAATTGAAGGGAAAACAAACAATTAAAATTAGTTGATGAAAGTGATGAAAATATTTACAACCTTGGCCTTTTGGAAATCCAAGGTATAGTATTTGAAACAAGAGAATTAACTCTCTCAGTAATCTCCCTTTCTCACACCATATGGCTGGCTCTGCTAAACCTTGGTGGAGTATTGATGCATGACAAGGCAGACGTGGTTGCGGCCTTGTGAAACCACGTGTACACCTCGAAGGAGCAAATGGATCACCATGGTCTGACAAGAATGCGAAAGCGAGGAGTGATGAGGGGATCTGGCCGACGCTTGATGCTTTCAGAGGAAAGGCGAGACGGACATATAATCAGATTGCCACTGGTACTATTGGTGTCGGAACTCTTCGCTGGCTGCTGAGGATGGGGACGGAGCGCTTATGGGAATACCCCGAAAGCTGTGATGTCAGTTCCTCAATCAATCAATCATTAGCCTCCCCTTTCCTTGTCCCCAAGATCAAACGACAATTGTTGAATGTCACATCTATATTTAGATGTTGGATTTTGTGTCAGGTCTTAGTCAGACATGACTGAACTACCGTATGACAGTAGACGGTACTACCTGCTTTCTGTCAGCACCAAATGTTAGGCGGTGCTTACCAAAGCCGACACCCCACATTGTGCCAATGGCTTCGGGCGGCAGAGCGCAATTGGTAGGGTACAAGCCTTATCCTGGTGTGAGGACAATCAATCAATCATGTGCCATGCCGGAAAGCGTGGGCGGTCATGACTCGCCATTTCACTCGATCACCAGTGTCGTGGATCAGCTCAGTGTTCCTGTCTCGTCCATGCCATGTGGCCAAGCCATCCAGGTATTTTCCTCTCGGTCTTCCTCTTGGTCTGTTCCCCTTGATCTTGCCAGTTGTCACTAAGTTCTCCAATCCATTTCTTCTCATAACTTGTCCAAAAAATTTTGACTGTCTACGTCTAATTTCTCTAATCAGTTTACGATGTTCATTTGTCTCCTGTAGTACTTGGCCATTGGTTTTTCTGTCTGTCCATGGTATTCTTTGCATTTTCCTCAGAAACCACATTTCTGCAGCCATCAGATGCTTTTCAGCTTGACTGCTCATTGTCCAAGTTTCACATCCATACAAAAGAACAGGCTCTATGTATCCCCTCAACACTCTTTTTCTCGTTTCAATTGACATCTTTTTATTGGTCAGAATGTTTTTCATCTTGCTAAAGGCTACTTTTGCCATGGCGATTCTTGTTCTAATCTCTTCAAGGCATCTCCCATCAGATGTTATAACTGTTCCAAGATAATTGTACCGATTCACTTGTTGAAGAATATTTCCGTTTACTTGTATATTACATTGTGGCACTTCTTCCTTCCTACTGACGACCATATCCTGAGTCTTTTTACAATTTAATTCTAACCCCAGTTGCTCACTGTGTACAACAACCACATCTACTAATTGTTGCAGGTCCTGCGCATTGTCTGCAATCAATACTGTATCATCTGCATATCTAATGTTATTGATGTTTCGTCCTCCAATGCTGATTCCATTTATATCCTCTACATTTCTGAAAATATTTTCACTGTACAGGGAAAAAAGATCTGGAGATATCACACATCACTGCCTAACACCTCTCTTAATTGGCTGATACTGTCCCACTTCATTATCTATCCTTATTGCAGCTTGTTGTTTCCAATATATGTTTTTTATAAGTCTAATGTCTTTCCCATCAATTTGTAGATCTGCAAGCATATCCACCATGCAACATGTCTAATGCTATCAAAAGCCTTTGTATAGTCAATAAAGCAAAGATGTGTATCCTTGTTTACTTCTATAGCACGTTCAATAACTGTTCGCAGCATATACACAGCATTTACTGTACCCTTTCCTTCTACAAACCCGCATTGTTCTTCCCCTATTTCAGGTTGAATCTTCTTCCTCATTCTTTGCATGATAATTCCTAGCAAAATCTTTGTGATGTGACTCATTATACTAATTGTTCTATGTTGATCACATTCCAAGGTTCCTGATTTCTTTGGGATTGCAATAAATATAGAGTTACATAATTCAGGAGGTATATCTCCAGTATCATATAATGTGTTCAGCAGTCTGGTGACTTGATCTAGTCCAAATTCTTCTAAAGCTTTAATCATTTCTGTTGTGATGTTATCTGCACCGGAGGCCTTGCCAGCTTTCATCATAAAGGTGTTTCACATAATCTGTCCATACCTGTAGAATCTGGTCTTTTTGTATTATGATTTTGCCATCTTCAGTTTTTAGACACCCTGTTGATGTACTTGTTCTTTTATTAGTAAGTTCCTGAATTCTTTTGTGCACTAATTTGGTGTTTTGACTGTTGTGTTGGCTTTCAATTTCTAAGCTCTTTTCCTCAAGCCATTTTTCTTTTGCCTCCTTACATAATGTACTGACTTGTCTGTGAATTTCTTCATATTTGGCAGAATTATTTTTGTTGAGTCTTCTTGTTTCCATGAGGTGTAAAATTTCTTCAGTCATCCATTTCTTACGACCCACCTTCTTTAATTTTGGAATAGTTGTTTCTGCAGCCACATTGATTGAATTTTTCAATGTTTCCCATTGATCATCCACATCCTGGAATAGGATCTCTAGATCAGACAAAATTTCAAATCTGTTCTGTACTTCTATGTTGAATTTGTTTTGTATTTCCTTGTCATTACTCAATGTACACAAATCATATTTAGTGTTTCCTGTTATATACTTGACTTTCTTCAACTTTATCCTCAATATTCCTGTGAGTAATCTGTGGTCACTATAACAATCAGCACTGGGAACTGTTTTTGCTATTGTTAATGCGTTTCTAAATCTTCTGCTAATCAGGTGTGAGGACATGGTCTATATGGCTTTGTGCCCAGGCTTTGTGCTATGCAGAGGTATAACTCCATCCCTGGTCTTAACCGGTCTTGGAATCAAAGCGAGAGGTAGCAATTACAGGTTATAAGTCCTTGTCAATTGGCGTAGACATGGGGTGCCACGGGTTGCCTTTGACGGTGGGAGACACCTACAGGTGTCACTGATCAACTACCACCTGCCTTAAGCTGGGCAGCCCCCAGCCAATTGGGTGCTGATCCACCACAGCCTGCCTGCTTCAATGGGTGCTTGGGGATAGGACAAAATCTGTGCTGACTGTGATACAGATCATTCTTTGGTTGTTGCAAGAGTTAAGACTTAGACAAAGAGAATCTACACAGCTAAACACAAATCTAGCCCCAGGATTAATGTTTATCACCCACGATCCTGATAAGTGCTTTGAGTTCCAACAGCAACTTGAAGACGCTTTCACTGATACATCAGAAATTTGTACAGCAAGTGAGAAGTGGGGTAAACTTAAGGAAACTCTTTTTAAAACATCGGCAGAGATTTATGGCACTGTGGATCATAAGAGGCAGGACTGGTTTGCGGCAAACAGCCAGACACTGCAGCCCTTGATTGATAAAAAGAAGACAGCTCTCTTAAGAAACAAGGAAAGAACAACGCGTAACACTCTCAGTGAGCTGAAGCAAGCTAGGAAGGATGTGCAAAAGGTTGCCAGGCAGTGTGCAAATGATTTATTGGATCAAGTTATGTGAGTCCATTCAAATCGCAAGTGATAAGGGAAACATAAGAAGCATGTATGAAGGGATGAAGAAAGCCTGTGGTCCAGTGATCAAAAGAAGTGCACCAGTGTGGAGAAATCATCACTGATAAGAAACAGCAGATGGATAGATGGGTAGAGCACTATATGGAGCTTTACTCAAGTGAGACCAAATTAGCGGATAATGCCCTCAACACCATAGAGACTCTGCCAACTCTTGACCACCTGGACACACTTCCCACCATAACAGAAGTGTGCTATAAATGAACTTGCATCTGGCAAGGCTCCAGGTAAGGATGGGATTCCAATAGAGGTTATCAGGAGTGGGCAAGACACACTCACTCTACAGATCCACCAGCTAATAGAGCTATGCTGGCGAGAACGACAGGTCCCACAGGATTTCAAAGACTCAAACATCATAACACTGTACAAGAACAAGGGCGATCAGAGCGACTGTAACAACTATAGGGGTATCTCACTTCTGTGTATTGTTGGGAAAGTATGTGCCAGAATTGGTCTGCGCAAACTTCAAGTCCTGAGAGATCAAATCTACCCCGAATCACAATGTGGCTTCCGACAGAACTGGTCTACCATTGATATGATATTCTCATTGCGACAAATGCAAGAAAAATGCAGTGAACAGAATCAACCACTGTTTATTGCCTTCATCGACCTCACAAAGGCATTTGATTTGGTCAGTCGTGAGGGTCTGTTCAAGGCACTACAGAAGATTGGCTGCCCACCAACTCTTCTGTCCATTGTGGAATCGTTCCACACAGGCATGAAGGGTATAATCAAGTTTGATGGTTCAACTTCAGAAGAGTTTGAAATCAAGAGTGGAGTTAAGCAAGGTTGTGTACTATCCCCGAACCTCTTTGGAATATACTTTTCACTTCTACTGAAATATGCCTTTCATGATCAGGATGGTGGTATATACATTCACTCACGCTCAGATGGCGACCTCTACAATGCTCAGAGATTGAAGGCCAAGACCAAAATTAGGAGGGTTCTGATCAGTGAGTTGCTTTTTGCAGATGATGCTGCAATTACGACCCACTCTGAGGAAGAATTAAATAATCTACTATCTGCATTCTCCAATGCTTGTTCTGAATTTGGTTTAACAATTAGCACAAAGAAGACAGATCATGTCACAAGGTGCACATGGGGTACCATCAATCTTTATTGACGATGCCGAACTAGAGATAGTAGACTATTTTACATATCTAGGATCAGAGGTAAATAGCAAATTATCCCTAGATCAGGAAATCAACACCAGGATTGGTAAGGCAGCAACAATGAACAGGGTAAGAAAAAGACTGGGAGAACAGGAAGCTTACTGCCAAAACAAAAGTTTTTGTCTATCAAGCCTGTGTCCTTAGTACTCTTCTTTATGGCAGTGAAGCCTGGACAACTTACTCACACCAAGAGAAACGTTTAAACAGCTTTCATATGCAGTGTCTGCGAAGAATGCTTGGTATTAAGTGGCAAGACAAAATCAGAAAACTGAAGTATTGGAAAGATCAGGTTGTGTGATGGTGTGTTCCATGCTCAGTCTTCGTAGATTTAGATGGATAGGAACACGTTAGGACGATGGATAATGGTAGAATACCAAAGAACATCATTTATGGTGAATTACAAGTGAGTAGATCTCAGGGTCAGCCTCTTCTATGATACAAAGATGTGTGTAAGCGGGACATGATTGATACAGGCATTGATAATGCACATTGGGAGCAAGTCACAGCTGAACGTGTTGCATGGAGGTCAAACATCAGAAATGGAATAAAGACAAAGGAGAAAATTATTGCAGATAAGTCACACACTGAGCGTGTGATGGTGCATGATTGTGAAAATGACAGGTCTTCACATGCATCCACTGTGGATGAACATGGACAACGCGAATTGGTCTTACCAGCCACACTCGCCACCGCCATGGGTTATAGTTATTAAGCCTTTTTGATGCACAATGTACCAAACTATCATCTGTCAAGATGGTAAGGTGCCAATGATTTCAACTCCAATCGTTTTCATTTTATCACAGAGAGTAGGGGGAAAGTGTGCTAATGTTACAATTAAAATCAACAGGTGTTCTTAGTCCAGACCCGGTTTAACACTGGAATATTTTCTCTGTATATCTCTGCTGTGTTTTTGGAATTTCCAGAGACTGAACAACAATATCTCACATCATCTATATCAACATTGATACCTAAATAGGTGTATTAATTATACTATAATTCTGTCTCTTGAAGTGAAGTTTCACCAAGGGAGATCAGGTTATCAATTGTTTGATTTATTCTCATTATCTCTGTCTTTCCCTACAAATTATTAGACTTAATTGTTGTGACCTCCCATCTAATGTACTTAGATAAATCTTGCACCTTATTTAAATGTTTTAGACAAGAAGGCAATGTCATCAATGAAGTCTAGATCATAGAGCTTCAGTGCGCAAGAAGACATTATTGGGACCACATGTACCTAATTGTCAAATATAGGCACACTCACAACTTTCATGTTAGAAGCTAATAAAGTACACATTCTTGCTCCTAAACAACAGTTGAGAGGGAACATTGATGAGTATTACATCAAGTTTAATGTGTGTATGATGTGTGACAAAAGTAATAATGATATTCCATAAAGCTGTCATGTATTATTATATTATGTTTGTCATGATAAACTGATATCATTACACTGTGATAGATTCCCAAACTAAAATTCTAAAATTGGACTTGAGGTATAACATATCAGAAATCATGTCTTGAAGTAATCATAAGACATGTTGTGCCAATAATCATCTTGAAAAACAAAATATCAAATTAATTTATATAGTTTATGTTTGCATACAAATGTTAACTTACAAATCCTTTCAGACTGACTGTAGACATAAGATGGAGAGTAAACTACCAGTAAGTGTCAAGATAGAACAACCTGAAGTCTGTGTAGGTCAAGGTAAGATCAATATAACGTAACAGTTAGTTGAATATTCTTTACAGGATGTTGCAATCAACCCCAGCATTTATTGGCTGTTTGTGACTTACCAGATAAATCTACATTTAGGAGTTTACCATTGCTTTCTGAATTGTCAAAGCTTTATACCATCAATGTCAACACAATAGCAGAATGTAAATCTACTTACCATCTTTGTTACAAAGAGGTATCGGACACAGTTCGTAAACCCGCATACCGTCTCCGAATCACAGCTACTGGCAGTTTCGCAGCATACTACCTTGCATTGGTTTTTATGAAATGGTATGAATGCTGGTCGTTCAGAAAGCAATGGCAAACCATTGAAAATAAACTTGCCAAGAAATCACAATTTGCCAAAAATGATGAATTTGACTGTGACATCCTGTAAAGGATATGCAACTAACTTTAAATCTACTCAAGACACTGGGAAACATAAGATCATAGGTGATCAATTATCCACTGAGATCAGTGCACAACTCTGTAGTTGAGCATAGCAGGGCACTCTCTTGTCCTGACAATCAGAAATTGTTGTCAAAGGCAGAGGTAAAAGATACCCGGTGTGAATATGGAAGGCAAGGGAAAACCACATTATCTTCCCAAGACAAGTTTAAAATTGGAATGTGAAATGTCAGGACTTAGTTGAGATAGGAAAGTTACATAAAAGAAATCTAGGCATGAGGGAGATGAGGTGGAGGAGTTCTAGTAAAGTAACAGACAGTAGTAGGCCTTGTTTAGTCCTGTAGGACTGTAGAGTTGTGCCGCTGGAATGTCACTTGCTTCACCGCTGGTGACTATATCGTCCAATGCAAGAGTGACAATGTCTGTCACTTTTTCAGCATCTGTAAGACGAGGCTGGTCCCGCAGTAAGTGACTGCATTTTATGCCTGTGCCTCCTATCCTCAGTTTGTTGGATCAGATTGTGCTCCAAGAGCACCAATCCGTTTCATTCGTACATCTCTTCTTCAGGAACAACTGTCTGTTGCAATTCTTTCCCACGTGTCTGGATTCATGCCATGGGTTTTCATATCTTGTTTACACACATCCTTATATTGCATTTGGGGTCTTCTGGTTGGCCTCTTTCCTATGGCTAGTCCATCGAAGGTGCCTCTGCTTGAGGACTGTGGCAATATCCGCTCTTTGAAGTGTGTGTTTGTTTGTTATGTGGTCTTTCCACGATATGCCCAGGATACATCCCAGACATCTTTTATGGAAGGAATTCAACTTTCTTTTCTGTCATGAGTACAAGGTCCAGGATTCAGACCCATAGAGTAGTGTGCTAACAACACAAGCTTTATATACTTGAGCATTCGTACGCTCTGTTAGTCTATTATTCTCCCAAACTCTTTTAGCTAGCCTGGAAAGTATTGTGGCTGCCTTTCCAATGCGTCTGTTGATTTCTGTCTCTAAGGAAAGATTATCTGATATTGTCGACTCCAAATAGGCAAACTTCAATTCGTAATTAGAAATTGTGATTGATGGAGGTGCACCAGCATCTTGTTCCATCACCTGTGTTTTATTTAGGCTAATGGTGAGCCCAAAGTCTTTGCAGGCGGCTTCAATACGATCTATGAGCCTTTGGAGATCTTCTGCTGCATGAGTAGTCAGTGCTGCATCATCTGCAAAAAGTAGTTCTCCTATGCATCTTGCTCTTATTTTGGTCTTTGCCTTGAGTCTTGATGGATTAAAAAGTTTGCCATCAGATCTTGTATGGAGGTATATGTCTTCAGTAAAAAAAACTGTCATTTACTGCCAATATAGTACCTTGCTGTGTATGGCAGATGGGTCTTTGAGCCTGAGGAATTAAGGCCGCCTGGCTAGTGCAATCACAGCGAAATGTGCGGGTTAGGATTTTATTTTTGCCCCCACAGAAAAAAATCCCACACCTTACCGAGGGATCGAACCAGGGTCTCTTGAAGGAGAGTCAAGCATTCTAGTCACTCGGCCAGCCGCTCCTCTATGTCTTCAGTGGCAGTCCCAAAAGCCTGCCTTAAGAGAACAGCGAAGAAGATACCAAAATGTGTAGGAGCAAGCATGTAGCCCTGCTTTACTCCACTGCTGATGCTGAATGACTGGGATGTTGAACCCTCGAATAAAATGGTCCCCTGCATGTTTTCATGAAATGATTTTACAAGGCTTAGCAGGGTGGGTGGACATCCTAGAGCAGAATAAGCTCTCCAGCCATGTTCATCTTGGAGTCTGCTTAGTCATGTGATCAGTCACATGATCTTCTTTAACCTCTGACTGATTAATATTCATGTTTCTTCATTCTATCATCTCTACCAAGTTGTCTTTCCAGTTACTAATGCTCATTATTTTCTCGTTTGTTCTGTGTGGTCTTGTGAATCTTTCTTATCACCGTCGTTTCTTTCCATTAACCCGATTCAGAGCTTTTTCATGACATGGCAAGTACAATGTCCTGAAATGTAATTACATATGTTGCAGCACATTAGATATACGGATGATACAGTATTGACTGCAGACAATGAGTAGGATCTGCAACATTTAGTAGATGCAGTTGTTGCACACACTGAACAATTAGGGTTAGAATTAAATCGTAAGAAGACACAGATTATGGTTGTCAGTAGGAAGAAGGAAGTACAATATTGTACTATACATGTAAATGGGAGTATTTTTCAACAAGTGAATTAGTACAATTATCTTGGAACAGTAATAACATCTGACGGGAGATGCCTTGAAGAGATTAGAACAAGAATCTACATTGCAACGGTAGTCTTTTGCAGGATGGAAAACATATTGATCAATAAAAAGATGTCATCTGCAATGAGAAAATGAATGTTGAGGTGTTACTTAGAACCTGTACTTTTGTATGGATGTGAAGCGTGGACAATGAACAAACAAATTTTAAAACATCTGATGGCTGTGGAAATGTGGTTTCTTAGGGCCATGCAAAAAATACCATGGACAGCCAGAAAAACCAATGACCAAGTCCTACAAGAAAAACATGAAAATCATAAATTGAATAGAGAAATTAGACGCAGACAGTCAAAAATTTTTGGTCCGCTATGAGAAGAAATAAACTGGAGAACTTGGTGACAACTGGCAAGATTGAGGGGAAGAGAACTAGGGGAAGGCAGAGAAGTAAATGATGATGATGTTACAGCATATTAGCATCCATGTTTTCTCTCACATTGCTAAAGGAGCACATTCAGGGTTGTTCTTTGTACTTTCAGCCTTCTGACGCTTGAAGTGCATATAGGATTTGTGGTGCTTTGTAAGTTTCCAATTTAAATGGCCCCAAACATCCAAACACAACTTTCAAATTTTGGTCTGCAGAGTTGGTGGGAAACTTACTGCTCACTTCACAATTCTTTCTTCATATGGCAGCAGTGGTAAAATTTCTAGCTATGATTGTCAAAATTTTCGGCTGAGCGAATTTAGAAATACTATTATCAATCCAAGAGAGACCCTGCGTAGAACCATCATTAGAGAAGGCTCATTCAATGGCCAAGTAAATATCCAAGATCTACAACAGGTAGCAGCGAACCGCCAAGCAAGGAAAGTCAGGACGTCTGCCCTATGCGCCGCCTTAGGCTCAAGAGGAAAGACTAACTAACTAACTAACTAATTATCAATGCAACAGCATCAATTAACAGCACTGATGCTATATCAAAGAAGATCTGATATGAGAGCAAGAAGAAAATTGACTGACAACATCAAAGGCTTTGTACAATTACAAGGAATGACACTACCCAGTGTCGCTAATTGAGCACAGGAATGTTAACTATGAAATATAAAAAATAACAAAATATTTCTAGAACTAAATTTGAAAATTCAGGCAGCAGGTAAACATGATCAGGCATCAATAGTAGAGTTTAATAGAGATAACTGCACTTAAAATAAACCTCATGCGGGAAATGTGTCAGTAATAAATTAAACATACAGTACCTGTTCATCTGTTAATTTACACATAAACAGTCACTTCATCTCTCTTAGATCATACATCAGCTTAGATTATACGTGAGTGCATTAATCATTCTTTTTCTCCATCTTTCCTTCACTTAAGATTGATTGTCTATTTCTGCAATGCTTGCCTGGTTGATTACGCATCTGTTCATAGTCAATACCTGGTATATTCATGAGGATATTAATTATTTACTCTGGTGTGTTTCAGAAAGACACTCATGGTCTCCAAGTAGTTCTTACTTCTCCATACAAGAATATACACACAAGTGGATGTATGACAGCATAGACATGAAGGTTGTGAAACAAGAACTATCAGATGTTCTGTGTGAGGACAGGAGTGACAGCTTCAGTAAAATGGTAGACATAGCTGGGGGTAGCATCATTCAAGAAATGACAGATCACAGCAACTCAGAATCAAGAATGGTTCAGAACAGATGTGCAGCATCAGTAAAACATGAAAATTGTTGTCAAATGTCAGAAAGTGTGTCTTCTGTGATTGATACAAACAATAAACTATCTCTGGCTATTGAGAATTGTCAGCAGCAACATAAGGAAAGACAAGAAAAACATACACAGAGCTTTGCAAGGTCTCTTGATGACATTTTAGATTATGTCAATTATAGCTCTCAAAGAACTCACACAGGAGACATGTCTGATGTTTCTAGTCCAAATGTAGACAGATATAAGAGAACACATACTGAAGGGATGCCAAACAAATGTAATGAATGGGATGGTCTTTTGATTCAAGGTGGCCATCTAGAGTGTCAAAAAGACACGAATCACAAAAGAATACATACTGGAGAGAAACCTTACAAGTGTGATGATTGTGGTGCTTCGTTTACTGTAGCTGGCAATCTGAAGGTACATAAGAGAACACATACAGGAGAAAAACCTTACAATTGTGATTACTGTGGTGCTTCTTTTACTCAAGCTGGCAATCTTATGAAACATAAGAGAACACATACAGGAGAAAAACCTTACAAGTGTGATGATTGTGGTGCTGCTTTTTCTGAAGCTAGCTATCTGAAGAATCACAAGAGAATGCATACAGGAGAAAAACCTTACAAGTGTGATGATTGTGGTGCTGCTTTTTCTTATACTAGCCATCTGAAGAATCACAAGAGAATGCATACAGGAGAAAAACCTTACAAGTGTGATCTTTGTGGTGCTTCTTTTACTCAAGCTAGCAATCTGAAGGCACATGAGAGAATACATACAGGAGAGAGGCCCTACAAGTGTGATGTATGTGGTGCTTCTTTTACTCAGACTTGTGATCTGAAGACTCACAGTAGAACACATACAGGAGAAAAACCTTACAAGTGTGATTATTGTGGTGCTTCTTTTACTCAAGCTTGCAATCTTATGAGACATAAGAGAACACATACAGGAGAGAGACCCTACAAGTGTGATGTATGTGGTGCTTCTTTTACTCAGACTTGTGATCTGAAGACTCACAGTAGAACACATACAGGAGAAAAACCTTACAAGTGTGATGTTTGTGGTGTTTCTTTTACTGAATCTGGCAGTCTGAAAAAACATACAAAACGGCAGCATCATCATGTGCCCTGCCAAATACCTTAGGTGTTCATGTATCTCCTCAGAACTCGGTCCCTGTTCAGGATCAACTCTGCTGATAATATTTCTCAATGTAACCATACAGTTCACCCAGCATCATCTCTCTCAGTATGCCCATGTCTCTTTTCCCACTGATCTGTCCAGTCATCACAATGCTTTTTCCATGCTTCTCGTCTCATCACAATACTAAAGAACACTATTGTCTCTTTCTTATAGTTGTATATAATGTTCTACTTGCATTAGCCTCTTCCAGGCAATCATTATTAAGTTGCTTTGGCAATCCAAGCTATTCACAATAACCATCTCAGGAATCACGTATTTGATGCTTACAACAATATGGAAGACATTTTATCGACTCCATCCAAATTTTACTTAGATCCTAAAGCCAGCAACCCTGGGGAATTGGATGCAAAAGTGAGGAAAGAAAGTCAATCACTTTTAGATAGTAAATTCATCAATGAGTCGACTGCACAGTTAGTCATTCCACAAGGCTCATAAACCCCTGACTTTATGGCCTTCCTAAATTTCACAAGCCTGGTGTACCAATGAGATCGATTTAGTCTATGCTCAACTCTATCCAACATAGAATGGTGAAATGGCTTGTAGAAACTGCTAAACCAGTGCGACAATCATTCAACCCCTTAATGTTAAAAGATTTATTTGAACTAGTCAAACGACTGGATAGTCTTGATCTTTAACTAAACCATGTGGCATCAATAGATATTGTCTCTATTTTCACTGACGTTTCCATGGAAGAAACAGTGATCATCATCTGTGATCGCATGCGGAGCCATATGGAGAACAAGTGAGCCAACTGTTTTAAGACATCAGATATGGGGGAGAATAATGGCATGTTCAAAGCCTAAAACTAGAAGATGCCCATTGTTCAAGATGAGAAGCGAAGAAGCCACTACTGACACCAAGGATGCCAAGAAGATGGGGGGGGGGGGGGGGGGAGGGGTGTATGTGTGTGTGTGTGTGACAACATTGGCTTGAATCTCAGTTATTGTTGTTATCTTGGGGTTATAAGTTTTTTTCTGCCTCCTATTCTCTCGTTGCTGTCTCTCTGGCTGTGGGGTTACAACACTTTCTCTCTGTAATCCCGTTTATCACGCAGAGTCTCGTAGCGGAGCGAGAGCTCAGGTGGTTCGACCCCCGCTCGTGACTTGCGGGATACTGAGCCGGCCGCTCAGAAAGCAATGGCAAACTACTGAGCGTAATCTTGCCAAGAGATCAACATACAGCTGAAAGATGCTGGTGTTGACAGCTAAGTCCTGTAAAGGATATGCTTAAAAAAAAAAAAAATTCTCTCGTTGCCATCAGGACGGTGCATGGACGCTAATTTCTTATCAGACTAACCTAGAGCACACACCGACCACTACCTGACCATAAGACAATGGTCTCAAGACAAGTAAATTACGAATCTTTAATGAAGATTCAGATTCAGGACAGACATTCGAGGACTAGACAAACATACAGAAACACTGAGTCTGGTGAGACTAGCCTGGAGGACAGTCTCCTCATTCCACCATTCTTGTCAGTATATGATGTGGAAGTGATGTAGACTCAGGTGGTAGGATACAGTCACCTCATCATCCTCTAACTCCCGGACCTTCTCTGGACTCGAGCCTAGTCAGCATTAACGTTCTTTAGGCCGTATGGTTGTTTCTCCGACCTGAGTGTAATCTGCCACTTCAGCTAGCTCAGCCATCTACGCTTTGCCAGAAGTCGTCAGATTGATGGCCCAGTCTTCTTCTATACATTGGCTGGAGGGGATTCTTCTTCTCAGTGGCACATCAATCAAGACTGGCAAAACAGGAAAACGAAAAGGGGTTCCTGAAAGTAAGACGAGACCTGGTGTACAACTCCCTCTCACTGGTCATTAATACATCACAACATAATCTCACACTGACATTAACATGTGGTCAGCTTTTCGAGCCTCAGACCACTTCCATGGGTCTGGCTTCAGACATATCTCTAATAGACCGGTGTATACCAGCCAGATGTTAGACCTCTATACCTCCGGTTACGTTGTCTCAGTGCTAGGGTAGCCCTCTGCCCACCACAGTCTATTACGTCAGAAAGAGGAGGTCAGTATCAGAATGACAGGTACAAGTATTCCCCATACTGGCCAAGGTTGCTTGAAGATGTCCCAGCTGCGCTGGTAAACCTTTCCTGAAATCCTAAATAAAGCTAGACAAACCAAGCAAGAATCTGTTCTTGTGTCCTGACTCCTCTTCTATGGTATGTGGATAGGCTGATATCTGTATACAATAGCCCCTACTGTTTGGCGTCATGTGTCAGCCCAAACGTGTGTAAAGTAACATCCAGAACATCCTGTTCCAATTACACTACAGGCCATATACCCATTAGACACGCCTGACAATATTATCCCTCTCTTAACAAAAGAGGTAATCCATTAAACAATACAGAATTTAGAAAGTAAAAAGTGTGTGTATGTGCGCCTTGTGTACATACATCAAGGTTAGGTAACACTAATTGGTGTGAAGATAGTTGTTACCCCATTTCATACACCTAGTTAGATAACACCTGACCTGGGGTGATGTCCCTTCATAACTTATAGTACGATATTTCCATCAGACGCGAATCACCCTTCATTGCTCTTGCGTGCCCACTGATGATGATGATGATGATGAAAGTGTGCTTGTCTCAACCCCAACCTTGCAGGTAATCAAACTGTAGCTTTTTGCAAGGGGAATACATATTTAACAACAATACTGTTGTATAAACATTCCTTCATTGGAGCAAGTATCGAACTTCTTTGCCATTTCACCTCCCCTAGACTGATCACAAACTGGTTCATGATATTAGTTATTTCACTTTCTGACTCAACATCTGCCGCCGCTTATCTGGGTCACAACACAGGTTTGTGATTAGATTGACCTATATCGCGAAACGTATTCAACCTATACTACTCTAAATAGTATTCACTCTTCACTTCGGAATTAGTCAGCCACAGACTGTGATACGATAGTTTTAAGAGGACCAGCACTGTAGGTCATTATCTGGGTCCTCAGATGAAGCATATAATACTGCTGGCATTCTCCGTGGCTCTGCATCTTAGGACAAACTATCGCTAGATTCAACACATTATTATGTGTAGCGCCTTATCTGGATCCCCAAACAAGGCATCAAATACAGAGACGACCTCTTTGTCTCCAAGATCAGCTGTGAATGACTTTGCTAGTCCCCTCTGGAAGTATGTCAATCAACTCATGTGACTTCCCAAACTCTCCAGAAGTTCGCCCACGCGGACATGACCCTTCATGTTTCCGAGATGTTTATACATTCCGATTTTCTCATAGGATTTTCTATGTCCCTTTAGAACCTGGCGATATCTTAATCGGGCCAGTGAAGTTCACTCACCTTCGCTACACTTCTTGAGAACAAAATATGGTCAGAGCTTGACTTGGACACCGAGAAATGCACCCACACACACCAAAACACTGTATACCCACTGTGGGATGTGGATTTTATATCTAAGAGAATATTGGCTACTTTATGTCTAGGGGATCCCCAAAATGGGGGATTTAAGTTTGATTCTCTTTTATATAGCCACTTGAGGTGATCCTGGAACTCTACCATAAACACAAGAAGGATAATACTTCACTCGTGTTCATAACTGCATTTATGTGTACTTCTCCATTCCCACTTGTCACCATGTTAACTTGTATATAGTGTTAGAGGACATTGATTGTTTAGTGTGGACGCCCAGAAGTGGCAGTGCTTAAGTGGCATATTAGGCCACGAGAGAAATGTTATTTTCTGTGGTGACTTCAACGCTAAAGGCAGATCATGGGGAAACATTTCCTCCAATACACAGGGGGAGGAGCTCGAGACTGCACTGGAAACCATCGACCTGGTTTGTATCAACAGTGGCTGTGTCACCGGGACAGCAAGCCATCCAGGCGATGAGGACAGTGCTATTGATCTGGCGCTAGTTTCACCTTCACTCACTACAGTGTGTAGATGGGGTGTCCTAGGACACCACGGCAGCGACCACCACCCTTGCAGCATATTGGTGGAGAAATGCAGAACCAGGCAGCACAAGCTAAAGGTAAAGACTTTCCATTATGACAGTACAGGGCAAGATGTGGTGAGTAAAATAAGACGTGACAAGCGCAGAAAGTTTCAGGGCAGGAAAAAAAGCTGGGAGCAGCCACTGTGGTGGAGTTTCGAGGTGGAGAAGGCTTGGGTTGATAAGCGTAGTGCTGTAAGGAGATGGCAAAATGCCAAGAAGAACAGAGCTGGTCATCCTAGTCCCTGCTTTCACTTAGAAAGAGAAATGCACACAAAAGTAAGCTATTTCAAAAAACTGGTCAAGGTGGTTAAAAGCGAAAAATGGGCAGAGGTGTGTCAAAGAGTAAGCACAGACAAGTCACTGAAATTGTTCTGGCGACTACATAAAAGCATGAGTGGTGTAGTCAAGAATAAGAGCATTTCTGACTTCCAAGGTGCTGACCTCATCTGGCAGAGGACTGACGAGGACAAGGGCAAAGCCCTCTTTGAACGCTATCTTGAGCAGAGCAACCAGACAGACATGGGAGGCCGAAATCTGGCCAAGGAGGTCACCTCAAACAGATGCAAGGCCCAGAACACTTCGGAGGAAGACACAGTGACAGTGAAAGAAATCAAAGCTGTACTTCGATGATTAAAAAAAAAACAGTGCTCCAGGTCCTGATGGCATAAGATACGACGACATCAATAGGTGTACCGACAATGACCTAGAGAAACTAGCACACATGTACAACAACAGTATAGAGAGTGCTAGCATCAAGGAAGAATGGTTACACAGCTATCTGATTCCCTTGCCGAAGCCTGACAAAGACCACACAAAAATTCAAGGAATCCGAATTATAACCATGCAGAATACAATAGGCAAGCTGCTGGAGAAGGTAATTGCCAGGAAAATATCAAGCCAGCTAGAGAGGCAATGTGTTTTCCCAACTACCCTGGGTGGGTACCGTCCAAAAAGAGAAACCTGGACAAATGCAGCAGTCTTTGCCCACGATGTCTATGAAGGTTTCCACTCAGGCACTGAAACCGTTGCTGCAGCGATTGATCTTGAGGACGCATACAACAGAGTACCACTGGATTTTTTAATGTTTCAGCTTCTTGAACTAAACGTAAGTCCATTCCTCCTTAGTTGGATCGCTGCAGCCCTCTTCCAACGGAAGGAGTTTTTAGATGTGGCAGATGGACTTCGGAACCAACAACAATATATCCTGGTCTACCACAGGGATCACCATTATCTCCGGTACTGTTCAACGCTTACACAGTGAGAATCACCAGTGAGCAGATAACTGGACCTGGCAGGACATTGTCATATGCCGATGATGTTTTAGTGTATCGTCAGGGTAAGGATAGAGAGGAGGTCGCTGTGGAACTACAAACCAAACTCAATCGCATAAGTACTTGGTGTGATGAAGCTCGGGCAATGGTCAACCCAACAAAGGCAACAGTGACTTGGTTCTCGTTGAATAATCATATTGTCAACACTCCAACACCAACTGTAATGCTGTGTTCAGAGACGGTGGAAATAACACAGGCAATGAATTACCTGGGGATACGGTTTGATCGAAGCCTTGCTTATAATGTGCACATAGACCAGGTGATAACGAAGGCCAAGAGGGGTTTGGCTGCGATGCGGGTGATGGCGGCAGCAAACTGTGAGCAGCGCCATCTATGTCTTCTATACGAGGGGCTGGTCATGTCTGTTTTGGAGTATGCAATGGCAATCCTGACTCTCAGCCATAAGCAGATAGAAAGGATGGAAAGGATACAGAATGAAGCTATGCGCATTATTCTTGGATGTACAAGAGATACAGCATGCAGGGCGATGCGCTACCTGCTTGATTCTCCGACAATTGAAGAGAGAATACAAGTTTGCAGGGCACGCGCCTACCTCAGAATTAACGCAAACACACAACATCCACTGCATAGTAAAATTAGGAAGGTGAAGGGCAGCAGGCTAAAAAGAGGACGGTCGTGGATGGGTCAAGCCGAAGATATTCTTCAACAGGTGTGTTCACTTCAGGACTTAGAACCTGGCGAGGAGTGGGTGCAAGTGCCAACAGACTTCTGCACATCCTTTTCAGTTTGCATCCAACTAGATAGAAAATGCAGACAAGAAAATCCGGCTGCTGTGGAGGCTGAAGTACAAGCGTTGATTTTCGAGAATTCGCTAGACGGTGATGCGGTCATCTACACAGATGGGTCGGTCGTCCGACATGTGAGAAGTTCATGGACCTTTACAGCTCGGGCCGGAGGGAGAATTGTGAAGGAGGACTCTGGTGCTGTCACTGAAACCACAAGTAGTCTGACCATGGAAGTCATGGCAGTAAGTAAAGCAGTAACATGGCTCGAGACACAGACATTCACTAGGGCTTGTTTCCTTAGCGACTCAATGAACATGATCAAGAGGATAGAGGACGTGTCGATCCGAAGAGAATGGTTGCTGCCTCTGGAGCGGTCTCGGCTGGCAAAGATTAGTTTCATCTTCGTGCCAGGGCATGTGGGAGTACAAGGAAATGAGCGGGCTGACAAGCTCGCAGGTGAGGCTACTGTGGAGGGCGGACGCGCGATGGACCAGGCTGACATTCTGAATGCTCTACGAGAAGTAAGACTTTTGTGAGAACCAAGTTATGACTGTGAATCTACGACAATGGCCAGACTGCGAGAGCAGCATATTAAAAGAGGGGTGGCCAAACAAGAACACTACGCAGGAAGCCAAAGAAGATTGATAAACCAACACAGAACTGGCGTCGTTAGCCGCTACACGCTGCAGGATTTGCTGAGGAGGGGTTCCGAGCACTTATGGACTGAATGGTCCGATGTGCAGTGAGGATGATCTGTCGACTAACTAACTAACTAACTAACTAACTAACTAACTAGTACATAGATTATTTGCAGATTTTCTAAGCATAGTTAGTGAGTGTCAGCGTCTAGCGTTATTTGAAAGTGAAGGGTTCAAGACAGGTAAATAGGATGAGCATAGATTAAAAATAAATTCAGGCGTCAATAACATATGATTTATTATTCTCGAATATAATTACATAATACTGTCTCATCATTCACTAACAGCGTTCATTCTCGCACTAGTCAATATACAGCAATAATGTGGCAATGCAATATTACGATATCAATTACTACACTCCCGTATCACAGCCCCACACACAAACACAAGTCACACAGCTCAGCTATTCAATAGCTCTGAAATACTAAATAGAGTCTATCCTGTCACACTCTCAGTCATGCATCCTCTGTCAGTCGTGTCCAAAGCCCGTCTGGTTTCCCTTCGACTGCCCAGTGGTCAAGAGGTACTTGCCCCTCGTGCAACCCGTGGGAAGTCAGATGTCTCGCATGCGCCGGGTTGAGACCAGGCGTACTGCGTTATTCACTTCAGAATGACCTGTCCTTCATGGGTACAGTCCGGTCTGAATCAGCATCTAGATTCTTCTCATTCCCACTTACTCACCCCATGTGCCTGTCTCTAACATCTGTCCTTTCTTATGTCCCTATAGGACCTTGACATACTTTCCCTCCTCCACTCCTGTGTGGTGAATTCTTTTAATTAGTTTGTACTAATTATGTCAAGGCCTAAGGGGATTACTTTAAGGGCCCAGGGCAGTAATATAGTAAATGGGAACTCAATGATGTCTATTGGAGCACCAGCAACTAATGCTATATACTGTAACATTTTGGGTGGTTGTCAAAGAGTCTATACTCTCGTCAATCTTAAATAAGGAGCTATCCAGACCGAAGAAACAAACGTCTCAGATTGCGGACTTTCGTTCACAACTGCGTCCTTCTCAGACATCCAAAATGATGCCATGGATATTGGCTGTTTTAACAGAGGCTCATCAAGGAAATATCCTTGGTCCCATTAAGAATGCTTGCACTTCATTGTCCCCAATATGTGTATGTATAAAATTTTTTTTTACTCCCGTATGTTGGCAGTGAATGTACTAGACATCTTTTGTTTCCATACCGAATTACTTAAGTCCCTTGTTCACCTGTAAGTGTTGACTAATCTCCCGTGATTGTACTATTAAAGTGTCTGCACGTTATCTGATTTTGTTGAGTGTTTAAGTGTTATATTTACATTGGTGTGTTTAGTATTTGTGCTAACTGTGTGTGTTTTAATGTGTGATGCTTTTAAGTTATCTAAGTGTCAAAAGCTAGAATTTCCAAAGTCATGATCCACAGTATATGTGTGATTCATGCGGTAGACTTTCGAGCTATGATTCTTAGATTCATAATTTATTTGGTCTAATTGCTATGTTATAAAACACTTATAAAAATCTGACAAATAACATGTGTTACACAAGACGCATACAATATAAAAGCACAAAAGTTGGGCGTACAATTTGTACGCTGTGAAGAACATACATTGTTTTTAATTCACGCCCTCTGTCTGTCACACGTCTTTTATTCACACGAAGTCTTTCTTAATTATCTTGTTAAAATAACAAATGAAGTTTAGGAATAATTATTGCCAATGTAAAAAATGTTGACAGCAAATTTGATTTTTAGAAAATAATTTTAACAACACGGTCAATAGTAGAAAAGGAAATTTAGGAAATTAAATTTAGGCTTAGTAAAGCCAAACTTTACGTTATTTCACATTAGTTTTATATGAAATATAAGTTAATTTATATATGATATTTACAGATTACATTTTAATTGACATGTTACATTACAAAATACAATTAAATAACATTTAAATTAACTAATTAACTTGGTGATCCTTCTGGTGATGTCGTTGATGCAGAATGTTAGTGGTAGATATCAAAAGTTTGCCGCGTGTAGTGGTTAGAAATGTTCTGTCCAAATTTCTGATAAATTGCACGGAGAATATACCCATGTAGAAAATGTGTTACTGGGTTTTGATGAATTTCGAATGTCGCTGCTTCATAGATGCAACGAAATAAAATATCATAGTTTGTATGTTCGGGCATCATAATGGCACTTCATTCATCTGGTGGGTCAGACATTCTTGTCAAAAGATCAGGTAAAATATTTTTGGACCCTTTAATATGCTGGATGTCAAAACTAAAATCTTGCAATATTAAAGCCCACCTTGCGATTCTGTTGTTTTTCGGCGTGCTCTGTTTGATTACCAACAATGGTGAGTTATCATTTTGGATGAAAAAGTGGGTGCCCCTGAGGTATTTTTCAAGTTTTAGGACACAATAGACTACACTCAGTTCCTCGAATTCTGCAGTGCTGTCTCTTTTCTCTGCGGGTTTGAGCTTGTGGCTGACGTAGAGAATTGGATGTTCAATTTCGTCGTGCTTTTGCATCAACATTCCCAAAATGGAAGTAGTGCTGGCATCTGTTTTCAATATAAACTGAGTGTTAATATCTGGGAGACGAAGAATAGGTGGATTGGAAAAAATCAATTTCAATTTCTTAATTGCGTCTTCTAAATATACACTCTTACAAATGCAATTAATATAAAATGTTCTGATTGAATATGGAATAACAGTTATGGAAATTGTCACAGTGGATATGAATTTACCATAGAAATACATTAAGTTAGAAATACATCTGTTTGTATAATTTAATATGTAGCTTGGAAATTCGACCAAGCAGATGACAATAATTTTGAATACATGATAGGCCAGTCTTGATTTAATTTCTTTGCCAAAATTGTACAAATGTATATGTGGGATTTTACACATTACAACTAAATTAACAATTTTGCGCCAATAATAATGAATAGCCATCATGGTGGTATTTGTAATTTCAGTATGAAAAAATGTTCACTGATTCACCAGTAAGGTTGTGATTGTCACAGAAAGTTCATTCGTCAACAAGATTGTGATTAGAGATAAATTCTGACGTATAAGCAATGCTGTTGTGAGTTTTGTCAATAATAACAATACTGTCAGTAGTTTACACCAGTGAGATTTAAACTTTGGTGAATTGGGTGTTTAGATCTGTCGGTTGCGTTGTATGTTTTAGAGAAAGTGTTGCTGTCTCTGTCAGTAGAACTGGTAGGTGGTAACTCTGTCTTAACTTTGTCAATTGTTTCCCTGCTGTTGTGTGTTGAGAAAAATCGTTCATTGTTTCTATTTTTGCTATAAAGCGGTTTGTTTGTATGCAGTAGTTGGAACTTTAGTTTTCGTCTTAAGTTAACCGTTTGAGTTGTTTTATTTGCATGCTGTTTGTATGCATGGTTGTTGTCTTGTGATGTTAGTTTGGTACTGATGATAATTTCTGTAGGTTTGTTAAGAGTATTAATGACTCTTTTATTTGTCAATCTGATGTGATAAATTTGTGCAGAACAAGTATAATGCATCTATTTGTTTCTTGCATCATTTTGTCACTGATAGTCTCCCTTGGAGTTTTTACTTGTTCATTTTCTTGTTGGAATTTATACTTTTGTTCAATTGCGGTTGGTTTTGTTACTGCCTTAATGTTACAATGCTTTTGTTCCCAAATCTTTATTTCTTTCTTGGAACAATTTTTTTTTTTACATCAGGAAGAAACCCAATAATAAGATCTGCGCACGGGTTATTCAATACTGCGCAGATTACACGACCTGATAAGAATATTGTGTCAATTTCTGTCAGTGCCAGAGGATATTTTTCAATATTCCCTGCAAATGTGCGACATGTTATAAAGTCTCCTATGTAGTCACTGTCTTGTATGAATGTTTTTCTGACCCCATTCAAGGTCGCTCCGCTATTCCAAATGCTTTTACATGGATGTTTGTTTATAAAGCCTTTGTGGAAGTCTAATTTGCCTTTTGATGTTAAGGCAGCGTTGGCGCTTTCATTTATGATTGGGATGGTATGACCACACCCCAAAATATTGTTTGAATGGAATTTCTTACAGGTGTTACATTCATCATAGTTAAATATGCCTATAACTTCTAAAGCGTTCCCATTCTCATGTTGACTTTCATTCTCTCTCTCATTCTCATCATTCTCATCTTGATCTGATGATGTGTCAATCAAAATAGCATCTGCTTCCTTTAGCATGCGACGACCCTCACAATTAGAGGAATAATGGCCAAAAGCCCGGCAAAAGAAGCATGTAACAGCTCTTTTGTACTCTGTACGCTTTGTCTTTTGTTTGTTTATCATCATTTCTAGGTGATGTTTATAGTTAGGATTCTTATCCCACATCGAGTAATCATCGTGTCCTAATTTACAATATTTACACTTTGTGTACCTCATTTTAGGTTTACTCCTATTCTGAAATGGTTTTGGTTTTGTTACATTTATAGCAGCTGCTGCATCATTCGGACTATCGTTTAAAATAAAAAATATCTCTGTTTGCTGGAAAAAAATGCGTTACCTTTCTGCTCAATGTCTTGAATAGTTTGACAATCACTCTGTTGCGAAAATTTGAAGAAAGCTGTTGGTAATGATGTTATGATTTTGTTTACAATCATTAAGTCTTTTAGCTTGTTGAAATTTTTTTCTACTTTTGCTGAGTTAATCCACTTAGTAAATACATCCTGTGTTGTTGAGACGTAGTCTATGAATGTTTGGTTGCCTTTTGGGCTTAATTTAGCAAACTGCATCTGATATCCAGCAGTGTCTAATGAAAAATGTTGCATTATTCTTTGTTTGATATAATCATAATTTATTCTTAATTCCTTAGGAATGGTTTCTATTACTTTTAATGGCTCTAAAGCTAAATTTCGCATGTATATATAGGCCAAATTCTCCTTTGCAATGTCATGGTATTGCATTAAACATTCAAAATGTTCTGTCCATGCGCCGATGGAGTCTCCAGAACAAAAGGGCTTTACTCTCCCATTGAATTTATTCAATTTCTGTTCTTCTTGCTTGCTTTTTAATTTATTCATTGAAATCTCTACGTTCGAGTCAATTTCTAATTGCTTTACTATCATTTGTGTTTCTGACTCAATTTTCTTAGCCTCTAATTCCGATTCTTTTTGTCTTATAGCTGCTTCTATTTCTAACTTTTTGTTAGGTGCTTCTATTTCTAACTTTTTGTTAGCTGCTTGTATTTCTAATTGTTTGTTGGTTGCTTCTAATTCTAGTTTCTTTTTTACACGTTCTAAAGCTCTATCTTGTCGTTCTCGTTCTTTCTCTTCTCTTAGCACGTTATCTGCATGTGTCTTTTGACTCCATTCTGCTAATTTATCTCCTGTGTAACCTAGCTTTTCTCCTAACTCGATACACTTTTCTAAAGTCGACATTTTAGAATGTGAAAAAATATTTATGTATACAAAAAGATTATGTCCCTTGGGAATTAATTATGAAATATATTGGTTGGTTATTTACCTTTTAATAAGATTGAAACATGGTACAATAAATTTACATATGTGAAAACAAAATGAGTGCCTTTTTAGAATTGCAATCAAAGAAATAAAGTTTAACTCATCTGATTTTAACGGGTGTTGTTCCAGCACTACTTGTAACTTCTGCTGTAGTTGCTTTCGTGGTCTCTGCAACTGGTTTATAGGTAATATATTTAGTACATCAACCTGTTGTAGGACAGAAAAGCATTAATGTCGTCGTATAGTCATGTCCATGTCAACGTTATGTTATGAGAGAGAATTATATCAGATTTTAGTTATAGAATAGACTTCAGAGTGGATCAGAATAAACACATATAAATAATTAGAATGCCGTTGTCGTGTGTGTGTTTACGATTTTACTCGGTTAGTCCAAGAATCACAGTTGTTTTATCTGTCTTTGGACTAGTCGAAATGGACGTTTTTCCCCTTGGTTAACCTGTCAGCGTCTAGCGGTATTTGAAAGTGAAGGGTTCAAGACAGATAAATAGTACGAGCATAGATGAAACATAAATTCAGGTGTCAATAACATATGATTTATTATTCTCGAATATAATTACATAATACTGTCTCATCATTCACTAACAGCGTTCATTCTCGCACTAGTCAATATACAGCAATAATGTGGCAATGCAATATTACGATATCAATTACTACACTCCCGTATCACAGCCCCACACACAAACACAAGTCACACAGCTCAGCTATTCAATAGCTCTGAAGTACTAAGTAGAGTCTATCCTGCCACACTCTCAGTCATGCATCCTCTGTAAGTCGTGTCCAAAGCCCGTCTGGCTTCCCTTCGACTGCCCAGTGGTCACGAGGTACTTGCCCCTCGTGCAACCCGTGGGAAGTCAGATGTCTCGCATGCGCCGGGTTGACACCAGGCGTACTGCGTTATTCACTTCAGAATGACCTGTCCTTCACGGGTACAGTCCGGTCTTTCAGCATCTAAATTCTTCTCATTCCCCCTTACTCACCCCATGTCTCTGTCTCTAACATCTGTCCTTTGTTATGTCCCCTATAGGACCTTGACAGTGAGATATAGTTCACAATGCATAGAAGAGGTTTTAACATAGGAATTAGAAATTGTAAGTATCGAAATTTGGCAGCTTGGTAAAAACATGGCCCTTAGTAGTAAAAATCAATCAGACTGTAGTTTACAAGAATTGTTGATTTATCATTTTAACCAATTCTTAATTAACACAATGGTATATGTACATTATCAAAATACATAAATACATAATAATGTAGCTTTAACATACCAATTGCTGCAGAGAATGGCATATTTTAGGGCTAAACTGCCCTCCCCGTAGGGAAAGGCTGACGTCTTCTCCCTTTGTTCTCTTGAACCAAAATGGCCATTAAAAACCTTTTGTTTCACAATCAAGCCGGTCTGGCAAGGTACGTGCCCAAACTAAGGCCAAATAAAGTTGGCTGCCCTACGCGTTAGTTCGGCTCTGTTTTCTTCCCCTAAAAGTAAGGTATTTAAACAGTAATCCCTAGGGCCTGTGATATTTTTAAGGGCGTCAATGCTAGGAAAGGGTAAGGATGTTTTAATATACTACACCCACCAAAAGTGGGTCAATCCAAGTGGGGAATGCATTGCCCCGTCTGAAGTCCACTTCTATTTTGTGACAGGAATGTTGGAGAAGAACCTGCCTACTAGCTGTATCAAAGTGCCACCATCACAGCCGAAAGAAGGAAAACTTCCAGAAGGCACATATGAAGCGACCACTGGGAAAGGTGACGACAACCCGCCGCAAATAAGATCAAAGACTACCCAAAAGCAGACTAAGGAGGAAGAAACAATAGTAAAAAGAACTAACATGCGGCAGATGATCAAAGTGACGAAAGATATGAAACAACAACAGCCTGAATGCTTTATTCCTAGAATTACACAATGTTCTCAGTGCCAGAGGGCCTGTCACAGAAAAACAACATGTCGCATCAAGACACACATCTGCCGATACTGCACCGAAGACCATGCTTTCAATGAATATCTGCTGTCCAAACAGGACAAGGACTTTTGGAAGCCTAATGATAATAGAAGCCTGCTAGAGGTTAGCGACCTTTCTCCGTAATGTCGTACACTCTCCTAAGTAACGTGACGACGGTGAGAATCAGCAGTGGTTCGAATCGCGTCGGCAACTTACGGGGTATGTGAGTCGGCTGCTCAGAAAGCAATGGCAAACTATTGAGCGTAATCTTGCCAAGAAATCAACAATCAGCTGAAATATGCTGACGTTGACAGTGATGTCCTGTAAAGGATATGCAAACATATATATAATGATAATAGAAAGTGTATACACTGCCTTGGCAAACACAGAACAAGATACCTGGGCTGCCCGTATCTACAAAGACACTGAAACGCCATAACACTAGCCATAACAACAAACACACAATTCAAGGAAGCATGGTGGTGGTGCGAGACGCCCACAGACATTTCACAAGATGACAAAAATCAGCTTCAAGACCAGATAGCTGATCTAATGAAACAAATCGACAAACTCCTGACACAGAAGCCAGCCAATGAAAACCAAGAACAAGACACCTGCAGCAACACAAGACTTCTGGAAGAAATGAAAGAAATCCAGCAAGCGGTGGAATGCATGAATTAGATAAAGAAAGAACAAGAAGTTATACTACAAGCGATTCACTCAGAAAGAGAACAACTAAAAATCAACAGGGAGCCAATCCACAACAAGCCAACAGCCACACCAAAGACAACTGAGAAACCTCACCCTGAAGCCACGCCAAAATTCCATGAAGAAATCTTAAGATGAAACCAGCACACCGTTCACAATGACCAATCAATTCGAGTGTAAACCAATTTTCATCGGGAAAGATGACAGAAGCCTAGAGATAAATTTATCGAAGATCACAAAGAGATATTTGAATGGACCAAACTACCTGAAGAGATGGCAGCACTGCTCATTGTTCAGGCACAGGAAACAAAGCAAACAAACAAAAGTATTGGTTTTTCTAAGGACTACATCCACTTAAAACAGATGAGCTGGGAGCCAACACTAACAAATGGAAAGGATGGAAGAAGCAGACTCAAAGGAAAACCCACCAGCCAAAACCAAAGCTGACGTCGCAGCCATAAACTCTGCTGCATCGAAAAGTCAGCTGAAACACAACTGAAATAAAATAATTTACATCCAGACCACGAACCACCAAAATTATAACCAAAGCTTCTAAAGCTGGTTGAACAAGGTGGAAAGTTTTTTTAAACGTATTTGAAGATCGGCCTACCGACACCCACATTTAAGAAATTACTACTGCTGTGCACATTTAATATTACATGCATATTATTTTTACAAACTTGTACCACCAAATTGACAGAGTGGCCATGAGGAGTCCTCTAGGTCCTATTCTAGCAGACATCTTTATGGTGCACTCAGAAAAACAAATAACTTCAAATATTAAGGACCTGGTTCTACACGGTTGGTATGTCGATGATATATAAATTTTATATTATTCATCCCAGAGACCAGACAACAGGCTGAATCATTCCACTCCATCATGAACCAAGCCCACAAGAATATTTCTTTGTCTGTTGACCACGAACATAATAACACCTTATCATTCTTAGAAATATAAATTCAACATTGACAGGATGGCACCATCCAAAGATCTCTCCTGCGTGACCTGGCAGGACCCTGTTTAATGGAGCTTAAATGATTTGCTACAATGACACACTAAAAGAAGATTTGAAACGCTTAACCATAAGCTGCAATCTAATGTATATTCAGCTGACTTCATCAAACATCATTACCAGCTAAACAAACCTACTCCCACAGGTAGCAATGAGCAAATCAAGTAACCAAACATATACCAGTTTGGGTGGAAGACAGATGTAATAAGTCTTTAAGAATCCCTGTGCAGTCGACAGGTCATAAAAAGTTTTGCTCGCCAATTTTGAGACGTGTTTAATAGGCATCATATAGTTAATAAAGAGAAAACATTGTGTATATGGTATCTGATGAACAATAAATGATTGCTCGAATCTATTAAGGCATTAGTAATTAGGCAGCTCCAGTCAGTTTTGTGCAAACAGAAAGACTTCATTTTAAATGTGCAATGAGCATGGGGAAAACTGATGCTCCACATTCAAACAATATCAGTGACTATGTGTTTTAAGTATTTCAGCCCTGGTATAATTCATGTATTCACTTCATATGATATGTAACTCTGCAGTATGCACCTGATGAGATGCAGGGAAATATGCCAGGCAATAAATTGGACAACATATTGTTTGTGGCTTGTCTGTTTAAACTTTAGAAATATATTAATTTTGATTTCTGTTTAATTCAAACTTAAGCTCTAACATACTCCCACATTATAACTGTGTGCCTAAACAAATCCCCCATATCTCCCATATTATAACTGTGTGCCTGAACAAATCCCCCTTATCTCCCACATTATAACTGTGTGCCTGAACAAATCCCCCATATCTCCAACATTATAACTGTGTGCCTGAACAAATCCCCCATATCTCCCACATTATAACTGTGTGCCTGAACAAATCCCCCATATCTCCCACATTATAACTGTGTGCCTGAACAAATCCCCCATATCTCCCACATTATAACTGTGTGCCTGAACAAATCCCCCATATCTCCCACATTATAACTGTGTGCCTGAACAAATCCCCCATATCTCCCACATTATAGCTGTGTGCCTGAACAAATCCCCCATATCTCCCACATTATAACTGTGTGCCTGAACAAATCCCCCATATCTCCCACATTATAACTGTGTGCCTGAACAAATCCCCCATATCTCCCACATTATAACTGTGTGTCTGAACAAATCCCCCATATCTCCAACATTATAACTGTGTGCCTGAACAAATCCCCCATATCTCCCACATTATAACTGTGTGCCTGAACAAATCCCCCATATCTCCCACATTATAACTGTGTGCCTGAACAAATCCCCCATATCTCCCACATTATAACTGTGTGCCTGAACAAATCCCCCATATCTCCCACATTATAACTGTGTGCCTGAACAAATCCCCCATATCTCCCACATTATAACTGTGTGCCTGAACAAATCCCCCATATCTCCCACATTATAACTGTGTGCCTGAACAAATCCCCCATACCTCCCACATTATAACTGTGTGCTGAACAAATCCCCCATATCTCCCACATTATAACTGTGTGCCTGAACAAATCCCCCATATCTCCCACATTATAACTGTGTGCCTGAACAAATCCCCCATATCTCCCACATTATAACTGTGTGCCTGAACAAATCCTCCATATCTCCCACATTATAACTGTGTGCCTGAACAAATCCCCCATATCTCCCACATTATAACTGTGTGCCTGAACAAATCCCCCATATCTCCCACATTATAACTGTGTGCCTGAACAAATCCCCCATATCTCCCACATTATAACTGTGTGCCTGAACAAATCCCCCATATCTCCCACATTATAACTGTGTGCCTGAACAAATCCCCCATATCTCCCACATTATAACTGTGTGCCTGAACAAATCCCCCATATCTCCCACATTATAACTGTGTGCCTGAACAAATCCCCCATATCTCCCACATTATAACTGTGTGCCTGAACAAATCCCCCATATCTCCCACATTATAACTGTGTGCCTGAACAAATCCCCCATATCTCCCACATTATAACTGTGTGCCTGAACAAATCCCCCATATCTCCCACATTATAACTGTGTGCTGAAGAAATCCCCCATATCTCCAACATTATAACTGTGTCTGAACAAATCCCCCATATCTCCCACATTATAACTGTGTGCCTGAACAAATCCCCCATATCTCCCACATTATAACTGTGTGCCTGAACAAATCCTCCATATCTCCCACATTATAACTGTGTGCCTGAACAAATCCCCCATATCTCCCACATTATAACTGTGTGCCTGAACAAATCCCCCATATCTCCCACATTATAACTGTGTGCCTGAACAAATCCCCCATATCTCCCACATTATAACTGTGTACCTGAACAAATCCCCCATATCTCCCACATTATAACTGTGTGCCTGAACAAATCCCCCATATCTCCCACATTATAACTGTGTGCCTGAACAAATCCCCCATATCTCCCACATTATAACTGTGTGCCTGAACAAATCCCCCATATCTCCAACATTATAACTGTGTGCCTGAACAAATCCCCCATATCTCCCATGGAATACCAATTGGTCTGAAAATATGGGGCTAGCACTATATACCCAGTACAGCTCATGGTGTGAGAGCTGGTCCTTGACTTGACTTTCACGGATGTGATGTTTATGGTTGTTGTGTTCCTCTTGACTTGACTTTCACGGATGTGATGTTTATGGTTGTTGTGTTCCTCTTGACTTGACTTTCATGGATGTGATGTTTATGGTTGTTGTGTTCCTCTTTACTCAACACTTGTTAGTCTCTAATGATGGACAGCCACAAAACATGTACCAAAATATCTCTGGTAGATAACTCAATGAAGGTGATGGTGGCCAACTATGTTTGCTTGGCCGGTCTTCCCTGCCCTAACAGCCAGTGTAAACCATTTCTGTATAGTGTATATACTACATACTACATGTATAAAATTGGGTAGGTAAGTGCATAATTTCAGCCTGTATATTTACAAATAATGATGACTATCACAAATGATTAGAAGCCCACACAAAATATTGCCACACTAGTCTATCACATGTACTTTGGCAACTGTTACAGCCACAGTCTGACAGGAAAACAGTGATGCCGACTGAGCTGTCTGTTTAATGAATAATTGTACAATTATTAACATTTGGAAAGTAAAGAAATAAAGTTTACTGATTATGTTGCTTCTTCTTTTGTTCGCTGTTAATTATGCTAAAGCTTAGTGGCTCTGTGACCAATGGCTAACTAAAAATGTCTTTGGTTCTCTTACTGAGTGGAGACAACAATAAGAGACTTTCTTCTCTGAAGTTGTATTGAAAAACACTAACACCTGTAATGTCATTGATTTGTTGCAGGATAATATTTTGAATATTTAAGTTAAGTTTCATCTGTTGGAGATTTTGAAACACTGTTCTCTTGGAGTGTGACAGGCAATGCTGTTGTAACAGATGTCTCTTGACAAGCTTGTATTTAATCAGCTTTCTATTACAGCTGTTCTCTTACAATAAAATAAGGTCTTTGTAGTGGTGGTTGGTAGCCATGGCAGTGAAGTAGCTAGCATGCTTGCCTGCTGGCAAAGTGATCAAGTATTTGAATACACATAACTGCATTGTTTAAAACTGACATGGGATCCAAAGTCAACCATCCTAAAACAGGCAGCAGGAAATGTCTGTGGAAGTCAAGGCAGCCCACTTGATATTGACCACATCACCCATCGAGTGCTGATTGGTCTATACATTGTGGGGCTGGCACCATCGAGTGCTGGTTGGTCTATACATTGTGGGGCTGACACCATCGAGTGCTGATTGGTCTATACATTGTGGGGCTGGCACCATCGAGTACTGATTGGTCTATACATTGTGGGGCTGACACCATCGAGTACTGATTGGTCTATACATTGTGGGGCTGACACCATCGAGTGCTGATTGGTCTATACATTGTGAGGCTGGCACCATCGAGTACTGATTGGTCTATACATTGTGGGGCTGACACCATCGAGTACTGATTGGTCTATACATTGTGGGGCTGACACCATCGAGTGCTGATTGGTCTATACATTGTGAGGCTGGCACCATCGAGTACTGATTGGTCTATACATTGTGGGGCTGACACCATCGAGTGCTGATTGGTCTATACATTGTGAGGCTGGCACCATCGAGTACTGATTGGTCTATACATTGTGGGGCTAGCACCATAAACCCATTACACCTCCTGGCATCTTAACAAGTCCTTTACTTTAGTGACCTACTTGTAGTAGCTTTTCTCTGTGTACTGTGTAAGGAATTTTATATAACTCTCTGGAAGCTCATAAACTATTTCAAGCTGTTATATATCTTGGGAAATGACAGCTGTCTTCTTGACCTCTGTTCTGATTGGATGATAAGAATAAAGGTGATATTTAAATGTGTTGAGAAAATATTTTTTTTTCAATTTTCTGAAGCACAATGTCAGAAAAATGAATCAATTTTTTTTCTGAGGACTTCTGTTTGCAAAATCTAGTGATTTTATACCAGTGACAAACTTGCTGACTTTGCAGGGTCCATAACTTTAGATAAAATCTAGTGATTTTATACCATAGACAAGCCTGCACATTACCAGTACGCCATGACTCTGTGACTTTCAGACAAACGATGTAAATGTGTATTCTATAGGATCAGCCTGGCACAGTAAGGAAAGTCATGTACATCTGGCAACTCCATTGCAATGGCATAATCTTCATCATCATCCTTGCCAGAATTCAGCATGGCCCAATGGATCAGGGCGTTCATACTTAAACTTCCAGTGTGCTGATGCTCAGATAGTGAGTTCAATCCCTACACCAGTCAGTTTGGAGTCCTTGATATGGAGATGTAAATCACAAGTACCTTTGAAGACGGAGTGGGTTCGCCTGTTGGCGAGGGACACTGGTAGCAGGGAAAACTAATTCACACAAAATCGGTGCAGTGTACTAGAATGAGTGGCAAGTGACGGACTACTCTTGAGTTCAAAGTGATTGAGCAAACAAAACAATCAGCCTTGCTGACTGGCGTGGGCGATCATGCTGTCACAGAACGCCGCTTTACCATCCCAGAATACTCTCTCGTCTACATCTGATGGACCACTTCACGAGAGACCATTTTCATTATGACATTTATGCAGTGCATTTTAATATTTATTTAGATAAATATTATTTTTGATTACTGTGTCTCTCATATCTCTCAAACTTACTTCACTCCTGTAGCCAGATACTACTTGAATATTACTTTCAGTTGTCTCTCACTGCTGAGGCTAAACTCTACACATTGACTTTGGTTCTGCTGTCAAAGATTCACTCTTGTCTTTCTAGCTTATCTCTGATTTTTTTATATTTACCAAGGCACACACCTGTATATAGCCATTAGCAAATATGGACTCACGTTCTCTGGATCTAGATTATCTGAAGGTGCGCCTAGATTTCTTAGAGGCCATGAAAAGTTTTATGCATAATAGAGTGCTTAACAGGAGAACAGCTCGAACAGCTCATCAGAGATGAAATGAAAGAGTGGGACATGGCGGACAAACAAATGAATAAATCAATTGATGAGTTATTTGAAGAAAAAGAGCTTATCAAAACTGAAGGAGCAGAAATGAAGAAAATGCATATGGAAGCAGTCAATGCGGAGAGCTAACCTTTTTAGCGGAATCAGAGGTAGTGGACCGAAAATTACAGGTTTTCATTTGACCCATCCTAAACGGAAAAGAGGGAAGAAGAAACGCACCAACGGTACTTCAAACAGTCACAAACGTGAAAACTTTTTGCACCACATCATTAGTGGTTTAACTGGTTTGCAATATAATATACTAGCTGACCCGGCCCGGCTTCGCCCAGGCCCTGGCGGGGATCTATCTATCTATCTATCTATCCATCCATCCATCCATCTATCTATCTATCTATCTATCTATCTATCTATCTATCTGTCTGTCTGTCTGTCTGTCTGACCCGGCCCGGCTTCGCCCAGCTCCTGGTGGGGAGCATCTCATTTAATTCATATAAGTAGTCATATAAGCTCCCATTCCCGTTCCCGACTATCTGTCTGTCTGACCCGGCCCGGCTGCACCCAGTCCCTGGTGGGGAGCATCTCATTTAATTCATATAGATATCTATATCCAGGGGACTTAACTTAAGATATAACAATGCTACTAAAAGTTATGTCCCTGTTTTAAAATATTTTTTAAAATATTTTCTTATGTTCAGTCATGTAATTACAAAATTAAATTTTTAGGAAGGTAATAGCTGATAGATAAAACTATGACAGTTGGTTGCACAGGAATGAAAGGAAAACGTGTAGAAAATTTCATCTCAACCGGATGGACCGTTCGCGAATGCATAAAGGACGGATCCACATACATCCTTACATACATACATTCTTTTTTTTAAATAGATATAGATAATATGGTTTGCCAGTACATTATCTTCAGAAAAACCACGACATCTACGAGAATTGAATCTCGAGAGAAAGAGGAACTGAGGACATCCTTTATTGAGGTCGCAGGGAAAGACTTAGCAGGCGCTCATATTCCCTTCGGCTCAGGGGATCACGAGGGGGAATTAAATATGACTGAACTAGGGACATATAATAACAGATGATGGCATAAGTGAAATGGAAATCAAAAAGAGAATAGGAATGGCCAAACATGCTTTCAACGGCATGAAATCAGTATTAACATCTAAAGAGATTAATAACGCATTAAAAATGAGAATTGTCAAATGTTACGTATATTCAATGCTGCTGTATGGCTCGGAAGCCTGGACATTGAACAAGCAACTACTAGAAAGTCGCATAGGGGCCCTGGAGATGTGGATATACAGACGAATACATCGTATTTCATGGAAATAAAAACAATCAAATGCAGATGTCCTAGAAAAACTGGGAATGAAGAGAGAGTTGATGAAAGAAATAAAGAGGAGACAAGTGAAATATTTTGGCCACGTTAAAAGACTTGATACTCTTTTAAAAACCATACAGGAAGGCAAGGTTAAGGGCAAGAGGTAGACAAAAGGTGGCCCCACAACTACTTAGATCCTGGCAGTTTATGTTTTTACAAGATGCGTTTACTTTACTTAAGTAACGAGGACATTCGTTGACACTTAACATATAGATATTGTCAGCAACTCAACTTTAACAGGCATACAAGGATTCCGCTTTTGTACCCACGCAATGATAACACGGAGGTTGTACATAAGGATACAAGTATAATACAAGTTTATTCTGAGCTTGATTTACAATAGCTCGGCGAGCGGATAACCACATGGGTAATACATATCATGGTATATCGTGATGATGTTAAATGAGAGATGATATCGATGGTAATCTCTATCAAAGTTAAGTAGTCTAAGGCACATCTATTGGTACTGTCCTTTCTAAGCAACATAGTATTCTCCGCGAATACAGCAGTCTGTCTTCTAGTTGTCGAGTCCCCGGTCTGAGGATCTTCGTGGCGTGTCCAGCCACGAGCGGTAGACCCCTTCATGCATTAGCTGGTTTTGCGTGCTTGGTGTTCCAGCACGCCGTTAATTACTAGTCACCCGGTTAGAGTTACCAGTGTTTTCCCTGGACACTTCTCGTTATGTGGGTTTCCGCATTCTATTCTGTGTAACCCCAGCTCACGTCTTCCGTTGTCCCCTTTTAGGACACGAGTGTGACCAGTTGGAGAACTATTCATAGTTCTCACTCGTGCTTCTGTCCTTACTGTCCCCTATCTCCTAGATAGCTATGTTCTTGCTCTCTTGTTTGAGTCTCTTTCCATAGTTCTTCTATCTTGTCTATTAGCAGCTTTTTGACAGGCTCTCCCTCCCTCTGTGTTGTGTTACAAACTTTCAACTCGTGGGTGTAACACAAGTAGTAATCTCCACAAAAATTAGGGTGTCTAATTTCGTCAAAGACTGCGTAGTTTTCTAACTCTGCTCTGGGCATAGGACAAGATCTCTCCTTTCCCTCGTCACACTGTTGTACTACTTCACTTGGCTAATTTATTAGCACACCGCACTGGTATAGTTGGCTCGAGACTGTGCTCATTCTAACATTATACTTCTCGGGAGTTGTGTGACCCGGACTCATGTCTTTTGGCCTGCCCTCAAATTGCCAATACAACTGATAACCCATACAAATTGCATCTGTTACGAGTACAATACATGATTAATATTCATGCTCCCATATAATATTCTACTCCAACTCGTATACATGCTTTATGTGCCAATGTTCACCTTTTTAGCTTCCGCTTGTGAAGAAATATTTCAGTGTTACTCTTAGGTTATTTGAGATTTTGTTGTGTCCCCTGTTTGGAGTAGTTATCTATCTTTGCAAATAATAGTGTATGCATCTTTATGTGTTAGTTTTACTGGTTGGTTGTTGTTTTATATTACACTAATGTGTATTAAACTTACCAATATGTGTTTGCATCTATAATTTACGTGTATGTATTCTTTTGAGCGCCGTAAAGCGGTTTGTTGCAGTCACAAACGAGTGTGTAAGTATGGTTTATGCCTACACTCCCGTCTTAGGATGCTCAAAATATATTTCCTATCTCTATCATCTAAGTATGGCAACTACACAGATAAAAATAGGACAACACACATTTGACACAGATGAATTACAAGAACTCGCATTGTGCGGCGAAAATTTCCGTAACATGTCTCACTTTTCCGTTTTTATTTCATTTTCTCATTCTCATTCATACATCTTTCATTCATCTTTCATTCCACACAGGTTTTAAAATACTTGTTCTGTCATTAAAATATGGTTGTAGAAAAATGGATGAACAATATCTATTTATAATAAACAATTGGCTGAATTTAAACAGGTTTTCAAGCCAAATGACTGTGCTATATTTATGCACTCGTCATTTATGTACAAAATTATACATACTTAAGAGGATTGTTCACTACCAATCCTGTAGGTAATGATTGCTCTTTATAATCTATTTTAAGTTGGTGCACTGTGCTACGCTAACTAAGGGAACTAATCTAACTAAATGATGAAAATGGGGAAAAGTGTGTTAGTTACCTTAATGTGTGTAAGTGCATAGGATGGTATAAATTTATAAATGGTGGGATTAATTTCTAAGTGATGTTATAATTAACTAACTCTTTAATATAATGTGTTTAAATGATGGTACAATAAAGTAATGTTTCCTAAGTTGTAAGGTAAGATGTAAGGGTTAAACTATATGAGTTTCTAACTAAATGTAAAGGGATTTTAAGTATTAAATGTTATTACTAACGTTATCTGGGTGGTTTTACATTTTGTTCTAACTAAGTAAAATACGATATTATATGCAACTGTCATAAAAATATATTATACATATCACAAAAAATCTATATCTAATTAAATTAACTAATTACATCCAGGTGTGTTATCGGAGTAGCCTGTTGAATATTGTTGGAAAATAGAGTTAATCGAGACAAAGTCTGGTACATACGCTCTCATCCTGGGTAATGTTGAAATATCGTTCTACTCATCGGTTGCATATATTGTGGTGGTGTAGACCTTTTATAACATGTCTGTTCACTTTCACTTGTACTGACACAGTTCATATTAAGCAAGTTCACGCGATTCATGATGGACAAGGTACTATAGTATCTGCATTCACCATCTAGGGCACTAGTTAACTACAGTGTCACTGACTTTGGTGATGTCGGATCGCTCTCTTCTCGTACCTCAGGTATCTCGATCTGAGTCGGTCGGCTGAATGTGTCTGCTAGCAAGTTCATGCTCCCCTTTATGTGCTTTATAGTAAATGAGTAATTTTGCAGGATCAACGACCATCTGTAGATCCTGTTGTTACGGTGGACTGCAGTCTGCATCACTGTAAGCGGTGAATTGTCCGTTTCAATGACAAAATGTGTACCCGCTAAGAATCTATGAAGCTTCCGGATAGAATAGATTACGCTTAAAGCTTCCAACTCAGAGACTGTGTATCTTGATTCAGTAGGGCTGACTTTGCGGCTTACATACATTATTGGGTGGGAGATTCCCTCATGGAATTGGCCTAAAACGCCAGTGATTGATATAGCACTTTCGTTTGTACGGAGAAAATACGTAAGATTTGGATTAGGCAAGCGCAGGATTGGTAAAACGCTGAACATATGTCTTAATTTTGATAAAGCAGCAATTAACTTTGCATCTTGTACATCTAATTTCACAGATGCTTTCAAAACATTAGAAAAAACGCTGGTGATTTCAGCTAAGTTGGGTATAAATTTGCTATAGTAATTCACTAACCCAAGCAAACTTCTGACCTGTTTCTTGGTCGTTGGCATAGTTAAGTTCAAAATTTTGGTGACAATTTTCTCGTCTGTTTTAAGTTGGCCTCTGGTGATCGTGTGGCCTAGAAAATCAATTTCTTCCAACCCCAACTCAACTTTGGTTGGTTTTACAGTAAGACCAAACAATCTTAATCTATTGAAGACATGTCGCAGTTTCTGTAAGTGTGATGTCCAGTCTGCAGTATGGATACAAATATCATCAATGTATGTCTCCGTATTTGTCACTCCGGGGAGAAGATTTCTGGTGAGTCGGACAAAGGTGGCTGGAGCATTACGAAGGCCAAAAGGAAGGAATCGCCACTCATACAGAACTAGAGGTGTTGAGAATGCAGTTAGATGGATCGAAAGTGGGTGCATCGGGACTTGCCAGTATCCCTTCATTAGGTCAAGTTTAGAGAGAATTTGAGAAGTTGACGTATTAAGAATTAGGTCTTCACATGGTGGGATAGGCTCTGCGTCGACTTTAGTAACATTGTTTAAACGGCGATAGTCGAAACAGAGGCGATTTGTCGAGTCCTTCTTCTTCACAAGGACAATAGGAAAAGAGTATTCTGACTGCGACTTTTGGATAATTCCACTCGACTCAAGATTTAGAATATTCTTGTCGAGATTTTCCCTGTAACTTAATGGGATGGAATACGGTCGGCATTTGATAGGAGTGGTATCAGTCAGAATAATGGAGTGTTCAATCCTGTCAGTCTTACCTGGAATGTCGGAAAAAATGTCTGTATTCCGTTACTAAATCTATTATTTGTCGTCTTTGCCCGTCTGTGAGTTTCGGTTCTAACCGTATGCTATTGATTGTCCCAGTCGTGTCTACTGTCGGGACTGGTAGTTCAATGTCATCGTCGTCTATCTGGTTCAGTATTGTTGTTGTGCTACCTGTGTGTTTAGTTTCTTGACTATGTGTGTATGCGCTGTCGTTGTCATCTGTCACCCTAACGAGTGTAGTTGCGCTATGTACGTCCATCGTCGAGTTGCTTGATGTAGGTGCATTTTGTTCGTCTGTCGTCGGTTCTTGTCGTGAGAAGTACGGCTTCAGCATGTTGATATGAAATATCTTTAATTTTTGGTTTATCGATATTTCATAATCGACATCTGATATCTTTCGTACCACTTTGAATGGCCCTTGCCATGAAGTTAATAATAGGTTACGTTTATCTGGTAGTAAAAGTAGCACCTCTTGATTGGGTTCAAGGTGTAGGGTTTTGGCACCCATGTTGGCATAATGGCGGTAGATCTGGCCTTTTCTCTCCAAAGATGATTTGGCTATTACACAAGCCTTCATAATTTTATTGCGTATGTCTGTTACCATCTCGTACGGTGTTACTGGGGTCGGGCTATCTACTGTATTAGTGACTATCTGATGGTAAATTGTTAGGGGTCCCCGAGGGTTCGCCCCATACACTAATTCAAACGGCGAGAAACCCGTACTTGAGTGCGGAATTTCTCGGTAGGCAAACAGCACTGATGGCAATAGAGTATCCCAATCAGTTGGGTTCTCTGCTGTTACCTTTGCCAGCATATGTTTGAGGTCCCCGTTAACCTTTTCTATGATTCCATTGCTGGCCGGGTGATAGGGACTGGTGAAATGTTGTTTAATCCCTAATAGTTTTGTAAGGGCTTGCATAGCAGCCGATATAAACTGCGTTCCTCGATCAGATAAAATGGGTCGAGGGAATCCGAATCTAGCAAATAGATGTAAAAATACATTAGCCACATCTTTGGAGGTAATATATTTTAGGGCTACCGCCTCAACCCACCTCGTACAGAGATTCACGAGTGTTAGTATGAACCGGTTTCCTTTGTTCGACACCTGATTCAGGGGTCCAACAATATCCACCGCTACACTTTCAAACGGTCTAGAGGCCAATGTTGAAGATTGGACCTCCGCTGTTACGTGTTTACCCTTTCTCACTAAATGTTGGCAAATGGTACATGACCGACAAAAAGTTTTAATATCTTTACAAAACTTAGGCCAATATAAATGTGCCAAAATTCTGGCTCTCGTTTTGTCATACGCCAGATGTCCAGCAAACGATGAATCGTGTGCAATCTTTAACACGTTTTGTCGATGTTTCAGAGGTAGCACCTTCTGCTGAATTTCATGGTTATTAGTAGTGTAATACCGCGTGAGAATTCCATTATGCAGTTTGAAGTACCAAGAGGCATTTTTGGTTAATTTCGCTTTCTCATCTAATAATTTAAAATAGGATGCAATGGTTGGATCAGCTTGTTGTGCCTCGATAAATTCTTGTCGAGTGGTTTTGTCCATAGTACCCGTAGGTGTTAATAAATGTAACATCTCATCTTGTAGGTCAGTTTGATGTGTTTGGGTCTCTGACCTAATTACTGCATTAGCCGTGTGTGTTTGTTTCCAGGCTAATATCTCGTCATCAGTGCAGTGTCTTAACCCTGGGAGGCAACCCAAAACAAGGTCAGTACAGGGGTTCTGTAGGATAGCGCACGTAAATGTGCCGGAAAGGAACGGGGTATTTATACGGATTTTTGCCAGCGGGTATTTCTCAATAGTGCCAGAAAAAGTGCGGCATTTAACAAAATCGCCCGTATAATCCTCCTTGTTAACTAGTTCCCTTCTAACCCCGATTACCCGGGAAGGTTAACCCGGTCAACAAATGCCCGCAGAAGTCGGATGTGTCGACCTAACGGCGCAAGAACGCAGCTCTGCTGTAAACAGGCACAACGCAATCACATCCGAAAAAAAAACGAAGAAGGATGAACGAAGAAGAAGAACCCCGATTAAAGTGCTCCCACTATCGAGTAAACATTGGCATCGATTTTCATTGACCAGTGCATCGTGGAACTTTAAATTGCCTCTGGAGGCTAAAGCTGAATTTGCATCTTCATTTGAACATGGTATAATGTGACCACATTTGAGTTTACCGTCCGTATGGAACGGATGACAAGTATCACATTTGTCAAAGTCTAAAATATCTTTAACAAGAGCTACACTTTCACACTCATTGAATAGTAATACATTTTCATTCTCGCACTCTGTTTCACTGCCACTATCAGACGATGTATCTATGAGCATAGCGTTGCTGGCTTTCATTCTTTGTCTGCCCAAACATTTATTATTAAAGTGGCCAAAAGAAGAAGAAAAACATTTGACTGCACGCTTGTATGCACTCCTTTTGTTCTCCTGTTTTTGATCATCATTTCGAGATGTGCAGGATATGATGGATTTCTATCACACATCGAAAATTGTGGGTGACATAAATGGCAGTACACACATTGTGGTGGCTTTTGGTATGGTTTATCTTTCTTATGATAAGCTTTCTGGTTGAAAGATGTGTTTGGTTCAATCTTAGCAAACGCAGTAATTTCAGAATCATGTATAGATGATTTAAATACATCTCGGTTGGAGGAATAATATGCCGAACCACGTTTCTCCAATTGCTCTAGAGATTCAATGTCTGATTGTGGAAGGAACTTAGCAAAGGGAGTTGGGACTGTGGATATTACTTATCCATAATCATTAAGTCCTGTAATTTGTCAAAATCTCTCCCTATTTTCGCTGCCTTCAGCCACTTACTGAATACACTCTGCACATTAGATACGTAATCTATGAACGTTTCGTTCGGTTTTGGTTTGATTTGTGAGTACTGGATCTGATATCCAGGAGCATCGAGTAGAAAATGCTGCATAATTCTGTCATGAATATATTGGTAGTTGTTTCTTAATTCTGTTGGTATAGACTTTTAAGGGCTCCCCTGAGAGATTTCTCATATAGATCATAGCCCAATCTTTTAACGGTATTTCTTGAAATTTGAGCTGGAATTCTATATTCTCAGTCCAGGCTGATATTGAATCTCTTTGACTGAAGGGTTTGATGATCCCTTTATATTTAGAAAATTTATTTTGCTCTTCTACACTCTTCTGTTTAGTGGAAGCTATTTGAATGTGTGAGTCGATTTCCATCTCTTTCATTCTTAATTTTGTTTGTGAGTCTGTTTCTATTTGTTTTTGTTTGGTGGCGTCATCTAATTCTATTTGCTTCTGTTTTATTTCTAATTCTTTCTGTTTAGTTGTTTCCTCTGATTCTATTTGTTTCTGCTTTATTTCTAATTCTTTCTGTTTAGTTTCCTCTAATTCTCTCATCTCTTTATGATGCTGTCTTTCAAGTGCTCTTTCATCTCTCTCTAGTGCAGCTTTTCTTTCTGTTTCTTCTTTGTATTTCTGTTCTGCCCATTTTTCTAGTTTCTCCCCGTTATGGCCTAGTTCTTTGCCAGCTTGGATACACTCACTTAATGTTGACATTGTAGGGCTTTATGTTCTTACACAAATGGTATATAAATAATTTTACAATTTATATGTGTTACAAATTCACAATCACTCACTGAAAAGTAAGATGCATGGTTAATTGTGATTATCAAAATAATGAAAAAAATACTCATCTAATCAGATGAAAAATGCGGCTCCTCGGGATGTTACCAAATTCGGATCTTCGGGATGTTACCAAATTCGGATCTTCGGGGTGTTTCACTGCTGTTTTGCAAACACAGAATCGAAAGGCTTGTTCGTACAATTGTTGATTCTGTTTTATAGAACAGCAACAATTAGCATCTCGTTACAAAATATATTTCACAATACATGGTTGTATTTCATTTACCTATCATCGTTTTTACGCCAGGCCAATTACAAATGTGATGTGAATAAATGAATGATATCAATGATATGAATGGTATGATTGTATGTATGAATCGTCAAATGGATAGTGAAAGGAATCGTCAAATGAGTAGTCAATTGTCGTCTTGTCTTCACTTCCCTACTGTCTCTGACTGAGCTTTGCTGTATGGCTTAGTCTGAACTTTAACTTACTTCCCATGTACTAAATGAATTTGACATTGTACAAGTTCCGTGAGTAATTTTGATGAAAGTTGGCATCATGAATATCGTACAACAGATGTTCACAAATAAGCGTTAAACTGGTGATTTGGATACATATTTCAAGTTTAAACACAATCACAGTTTAAGTTTCTAAATTTAAATAGTATAGAATATTTAATATAATTTCCGTAGAATTTCATAATTTATGTGGGAAAATGGTCTTGTAAAGTGCTTGAAGGTTGTTCAAGCCCCACCTTCTGACACCAAATCGGATCCTGCCTGTCAGCAACTCAACTTTAACAGGCATACAAGGATTCCGCTTTTGTACCCACGCAATGATAACACGGAGGTTGTACATAAGGATACAAGTATAATACAAGTTTATTCTGAGCTTGATTTACAATAGCTCGGCGAGCGGATAACCACATGGGTAATACATATCATGGTATATCGTGATGATGTTAAATGAGAGATGATATCGATGGTAATCTCTATCAAAGCTAAGTAGCCTAAGTCACATCTATTGATACTGTCCTTTCTAAGCAACACAGTATTCTCCGCGAATACAGCAGTCCGCCTTCTAGCTGTCGAGTCCCCGGTCTGAGGATCTTCGTGGCGTGTCCAGCCACGAGCGGTAGACCCCTTCGTGCATTAGCTGGTTTTGCGTGCTTGGTGTTCCAGCACGCCGTTAATTACTGGTCACCCGGTTAGAGTTACCAGTGTTTTCCCTGGACACTTCGCGTAATGTTTGTTTCCCCATTCTATTCTGGGTAACCCCAGCTCAGTCTTCCGTTGTCCCCTTTTAGGACACGAGTGTGTCCAGTTGGAGAACTATTCATAGTTCTCACTCGTGCTTCTGTCCTTACTGTCCCCTATCTCCTAGATAGCTATGTTCTTGCTCTCTTGTTTGAGTCTCTTTCCATAGTTCTTCTATCTTGTCTATTAGCAGCTTTTTGACAGGTATAAATCCAAGGTGTGGATTATAATTAATATACATTAATATTATAATTAATATTGCAGCACATGCAACAGAACAGTACGTGATCTTTGGGGGGTGTACGACTGGTGGTCTGTAAATATGACAACTTAACATTAGAGTTATCTGGTTCAGCTCCTGCCAGCTCCAAATGCCTACACTTGTCACCGTGATTTATGCTCTGGGCATGGTATGTCAATTTGGATTGAAACTCCAGCACCTTCAGCAATACTCAATATGGAACTGTCAAAACAAATGGCACACCTTAGACTGCCTGATCTGGGTTTTAGTTTAGAAAACTGCACACCACAAGTCCTCATATAATAAACAATACCATGATGGCATTACCCTTCACGTAAATCTTAAGATCTGCTCATCTGTTCTTGGGTATTGTGAGGTGGTAAATATAATAAAGTAGAATAAGGACAAGTTTTGCTAGGGGTATTCAGTATGAATGGGGTCTAAAACCCAAACACGCCCTCTATAGGAATTAATATATTGGCTCGTAACCCCCAAGTATTGAACAAGGCAGAAAAGGGTGCAAGTTCAACACTAACATAAAAGAAATGTTTCCCATAGAAGGCTGGGAGATCCGGGAAGTTCTACCACAGACACCCGAGTACTAATCACTCTACCCAGAGGGTGTGTCTATGTGTAAGTGCCCCACCCCACATTTAATCTCCCACATATATATATAAACAATGACAAGTATCCACTGTCATGCACATCCACAGTATTATACAACAGAGGGACAACAACCCATGTTAGACGCAACAACTGGCTTACATTGACAGAGGAAAAACAGCCACTGTTAGATAAAAACAGTACAATGACTCACTGTATCACATAACAGTAACAATAACTCACTGTATCACATAACAGTAACAATAACTGGACTATAAACATCAATTTTGGAACAACAGGTTAACAATGAAGTAACTGCAAGGCTTTGTTAAACCAAACAAACAAACAATTGTATTGTGGAAACATTTGGGTTCTGGAAAACCCTGTTGGCTACAATATGGTGACATGGAAATGAAAAATTATCATATTTCAGGCAATGCACACAAAGTATACAACCAAACAGAAGTCCCCAACATTATTTCCCCAAAAAAGGTTCACATCAAATACATGTGTCAAACACAAAACAAAGTAAATAATCCATACAAAGAAATAGATAAAGAAAATCTATCTAATCTGTCTCTAGAAATATCCTATGGGTCTGATGATGACTTCCTCTCCTTCATTATCCACTAGAAAAAGTCTGGCCATAATCACCCTCTCTATAATCCAGGAAAACAGCTGCTTTGCATATATCCACCTATTTAGAAAATTGGGGATTGCACACACACACACACAGAACTTTCACTTCTGGATCATATATCCATCGCGAAAAACATGTAGGAGTAATCCATATGAATCCAATGTGGATATACTGTAATCTCTCAAGTCACAGTTGCTAAGTCACTGGGCTAGGAGCGTTCCAGGGTGATATAACAGACATGTATAAATAAGTCTGAAGCATTCTGGCGTGGCGTGACACACAGGAGTCCATGTGATTGATTCGATCAGGCACACACACTTTCAGTATCTCTTTGGATGAGGAGTGACATCACATAATCCATTAGAATTTCCTGACAGAACTAACTTGAATGGGGCATGAATATTCCAGCCCCTTTCTCTGGATTAAGATGTAGGTTATTCTTTCTTCGGCTGAATATACGACTTGATTGACGGGAGTTGGTAATGTGCTTGATTATCCATGTCTGGGATATGATGGATGAGAAGATTCAAAGGAAGCTGGGAGTTCACACAATCAGTTGGTAAATCCATACTGGTAAATGATGGTGACTTCCAGACTTATCCATGAGCCTCTGGAATATGACAGTTGAATGTGGAATTAGGCGGTGACTTTTAGAAGAGGTTATACTCTGTATCCATCTAGGCCAGGCATGCCTCATGTCTTTGCAGACATTGAAAAGCTTAACACCGTCTTTAAGTTCCCAGAAGTAGGGAATCCACTTCAGCATATTTAAAATCCGTTAAGTATCCAGGCATTGACATTCAGGTTCAGGGTGAGTAGCAGTAACCAGCACTCTTTGTAGAATATTAGAGGAGGCTGATATCCCAGTTTCCTGCCTCTAAATCCAAACAAGTTGACTATAAATCCAGTGCGAAGCATGGTGACTAGTGCCAATACTCCACCGCCATCTCTAGCGCCTATGTAGTGAAGAAGAACAGGGTTGATATAGATTAGTTATACAATCCAAACTTGGATAACAATGTATCATAATAAACTATACATATATATGATGACTAACAGTGTATCATAATTAAAAATAGAGGGAACAAAAGGGAAGAAGGGAAAAAAAGTGTAGCTAGTTCCCTAGCACTTGTCGCCTACTGTAGAGTTTTGACCCACTCCAAAAGTGAGTAAGATATCTACTCAATAGGTACATTTCTTCTGGACTGATACTGGAGCTTCCTGAGGGGTTACGCACCACCTAATCCATCCAAACATTTTGATAGTACCGCTGTCACACCATGGAAAAAGTTCATGAGACACTGTCCTCATGTAAACAATTCATAAATCTCCTTTCCATAGTTACAAACAGCATTATGTAAGTACCACTGATAAATGGCAGAAGTTTAGCTACCAGTTCAGTTATCTCCTTTTGCCTCATCATCATCATCATCATCATCATCATCATCATCATCATCATCATCATCATCATCATCATCATCATGTGTTTGTCCCCAATGGGGTTGAAGTTAAAAGATCTACTTCAGCAGTAACATCATGAATAGAATATACATATGATATATATGATGAATAACAGAAAAACTTGTTAGACTTTTACTAAACATGGTATGAACTCTCTAGTGGGTATTACAACATCTCAAAGTAAAAACCCAAGAGCAGGTGTCATTTCCCACTCCCTTGAGATGATATATAGATATATCATACCAAATGACAATCTTATAACATCATTTATGAAAAAGGACTACAAGACAATTTCTGTGTATGTACAACCAGGTAAACAAAAGATTAACTCCTAAGTGCATGAAAAAGTCAAGCAAGAATATCTCTCTCTCTCTCTCTCTCTCTATCTAACAACCTATATTAAAGTTGTACACAAATGTGAGATAGTAATATTTCTCCATCATAAGAGCAGAAATACAAAATAAGCACTCAGGAAAAAAACACTTTAAAACACAGAGACCAGTTGTGAAAAATAAGCATTTAGGAATAAAGTAAGTTCACAAAATCATCTCAGAAGATTGACTCATTGCAAGATTATCTTGTAAGCTTTATGAAGGCTGACTGGACAAAATGGCTATGTCCAGGCTGCGTGACGTAAACCAACATTTCAATGAAAGTGATTCTCCTAATTTTCACACACACAACTTCAATCATGATATTAGTTGCCTCAAAGCATGTATCCTAATATCTAACATGATATGTTGTATATAATATAATGCTCACCTAAAACGCAGAGAATACGTAGCTAATAATTAACCCATTAACAATGGGTCACCCGCTACCCTTGGAGAAACATGGCGATTGAACAGCCCGCTTTGTCTCCCAAGCCTTTGTCTAGATTAAGCCTGTGTTTCCGGGGCGCGGCCAATCATTTAACTTTAAACGAAACGAAATTTCGTTTTGTTAATTTTCCCGTCGAATTTTTAATAGCCTCGTGCCTGCAGGTAGCGCATCCTAGCAACGTCTGCTGGAAAAGACTGAGGGATGATGACATATATGTCACAAGTCTCCCCCCTAGAGAGGTCTATCCACCTAGGAAGAGCTGCTACATTCATCCACAGTCTTCCACCTTCTTAATCTGATGCATTTGGTCTTCCAGGTCCTCCAATTATGCTTTACATTTAATCACTATTGTAGAATAATCTCTCCGTGCCACATTCATGTTTCTACTTGCCAAGACAACTGGACATAACATTGAAGATTCATCTAGCTTCGCTTGAAGAAGTGTAACTCTCTCCACTGTTGTCAGCATTCCATTGAAATATGAGTGGACGTTGAGATCTCTATATGAGGTATTGGTTCCACTGCAATCGAACCAATTTCTCGACGTTTGAACGAAGATATAAAGCTTCGACAACCGTTTCATTAGCAATAAGAATATCATCCTTAAAATATGCTAACAGCAGGATCTCCTCCTTCAAATCAGTCATAGTGGCATACTGAACTGGGTAAGTATAACTAGCACAGGTGTAGGTTCATTTGCTTTGAGGCCAAATCTACGAAAAGTCCTGGCTCGTTTATAAGTCCATCCGCTCTTTATACTGACTAGAATGAGTTACCGGCATTTATTCTCTCCCCTCCAACACGTATACGTTGCTTTCCTGGTGAAAATAGCGAGCAATTCTGCGTCGATTGTCGTAGATTGATCGTCATCTGCCTCCAAATATTTTGTAGACAATTTCCACCCAAGCACCGTTAAGTAGATGTAATAACATTGCACATAGCTGTATCACCATCCACATTATATTCAGTTCATAGATAAATTTAAAGCCGTAGGTGGTCCCTGTAATAGTCATCCGAACAACCAAGTTGTCGGTACACTCCCAGTTTACTGATGGGTTACCTTACTTGTAAGCAATGAAAGCCACAGGTATAAATATATCCCTCTATTCTGGTGTTTCCTGAGTTAACTTCCTCAAGATAAAAAAATCAGGGCACCTTTAAGTTTCTCTCCAGGTCTGTTCGTAACCGATCAATACGGAGAACAATGAATCTGTTGAAACTGGAAGAGTTTGAAAGCTTTTCCTTCTGAACTGAAATATATTACTAGTTAGACTCCCTAGAAGAAATACTAAACTAGTAAAAAGTCAAGCAACTCTCAGCCAATGGCTTCCAAGTGCTTGAAAAGTATAGTCCTTGCTATAGCCCAATCTAGCATGGTCTATGAATAAAAATAAGAATAAGGCGTCCTACTCTTCATCTGTCGAGAGGTACGTCAACAACAACCATTAGCTAATAGTTGTATAAATCGGGCTATCTCCTAGACCACCAAAATAGTTTGATGTTTTGGAGAAAAATCCTGACTTTAAGAACATAATGTGACAACTAGCAAGCTGTCCCTAGTCTTTCAAGTCAGTACAAGCAACATGCAAAATGACAGCTAACGCTGCCCGAGCCTGTTACTAATTCTCTGATGAGAATAAAATTGGGAATGTCGCAGATGAGGACCATATTTCCTGTTTTCTGACATCAAAAAATTTTCCGAGATACTGGCAGGTTTTTTTCGGTAGCTCTTAACTTCCTATGACATCCCAATAAAAAATAACAGGGTAAATTTACGGTCGAAACCATATCCTTCGTTCGCCAGTCACACAACGACGTATGCTTCTCTGTCACTGGTAATGCCAGAGGAACTAGCTTGTAAAAGGGGCCCTGTAATTCAATTGCTTTCACTCACATAGTAAATGGATCTTTGTTCACTACAGAGTTACAACAACCGAATAATAAAATTGACCAGTGCCATTTCTGACACATGGACAATAAAAGATCTGTTACGAATACCAGACCCTTAAACTGAAAGCGTTGAATAGGCGTCTTTATGTCCTTATAGGAATCATCAGTGTCAATCTATCTACTCTCAGTATTTCCGAACATGTTATGCATATGGGGTGGAATATAAAAATCCACTGTTTCCCGCTTGGCGGCTACGAATACTGCAATTTAAACAATATTCATACTCCTTCCATTATACATGTCGGATAAAATTGCAGGTGGAGTATTGGCCCTAACATTAAGTCAACTTAATTGGTTATTGTTATTTTCCCCTGATGTTCTAAAATCTCATCTATGCATGTAGTGTCCCACTTAAATAAAGATATCTTTACTGAATTCTTTAAAAAAAATTTTTGGGGTGCTATATCCTATCTGTCTCAGCCATTAAAATTTTTTTTGGATTTCTCTGTTGCTTTGGGTAAGTTTCAATAGTACATGACCCCAACAAACAGAGCATGCACAAAATAAAATGGCAATATATGACAACATAGTCAAACAGCCCAGGATTCATATGTGGGTCTATGCAAAAATGAGGACATATAGTACAGTAATATATTTATCATACTACCAAAATATACTAATCAAGAACATCCCAGAGTAACAATAACATCTAACATCAACATCACACAAAATCAATCAAGAATTCCTGACATCCTACCAGAAATAATCCTATATGGGTTAACCATCCCAGAGACCTTATTTTATGAGGTCCTATACAAGGAAAAGGTCTCCCACCAAAAGGATACAAAATACATGAGTTAACCATTCTCATATACAAACATTAACACAGGTTTCTATTTCTAGAATAAAGACATCACCTGTGAACATTAGTTGAAACACAACAAACAATACTTGTGATTAAGACACCATAGGTTCATAAAACTTGTGTCTAAGCCCATACTTGTGAACACCAGCCACCAATTAGTTGTAAAGTCTCAACTTGAGAGGTAGACATGGGTACAAATTTTCTGGGCAACGCCCACACTCATGGCATGGGGTAAGGGTTCAAAATTCTGCGACGAGCGCCCACTTGTGAGGTGGTAAATATAATAAAGTAGAATAAGGACAAGTTTTGCTAGGGGTATTCAGTATGAATGGGGTCTAAAACCCAAACACGCCCTCTATAGGAATTAATATATTGGCTCGTAACCCCCAAGTATTGAACAAGGCAGAAAAGGGTGCAAGTTCAACACTAACATAAAAGAAATGTTTCCCATAGAAGGCTGGGAGATCCGGGAAGTTCTACCACAGACACCCGAGTACTAATCACTCTACCCAGAGGGTGTGTCTATGTGTAAGTGCCCCACCCCACATTTAATCTCCCACATATATATATAAACAATGACAAGTATCCACTGTCATGCACATCCACAGTATTATACAACAGAGGGACAACAACCCATGTTAGACGCAACAACTGGCTTACATTGACAGAGGAAAAACAGCCACTGTTAGATAAAAACAGTACAATGACTCACTGTATCACATAACAGTAACAATAACTCACTGTATCACATAACAGTAACAATAACTGGACTATAAACATCAATTTTGGAACAACAGGTTAACAATGAAGTAACTGCAAGGCTTTGTTAAACCAAACAAACAAACAATTGTATTGTGGAAACATTTGGGTTCTGGAAAACCCTGTTGGCTACAATATGGTGACATGGAAATGAAAAATTATCATATTTCAGGCAATGCACACAAAGTATACAACCAAACAGAAGTCCCCAACATTATTTCCCCAAAAAAGGTTCACATCAAATACATGTGTCAAACACAAAACAAAGTAAATAATCCATACAAAGAAATAGATAAAGAAAATCTATCTAATCTGTCTCTAGAAATATCCTATGGGTCTGATGATGACTTCCTCTCCTTCATTATCCACTAGAAAAAGTCTGGCCATAATCACCCTCTCTATAATCCAGGAAAACAGCTGCTTTGCATATATCCACCTATTTAGAAAATTGGGGATTGCACACACACACACACACAGAACTTTCACTTCTGGATCATATATCCATCGCGAAAAACATGTAGGAGTAATCCATATGAATCCAATGTGGATATACTGTAATCTCTCAAGTCACAGTTGCTAAGTCACTGGGCTAGGAGCGTTCCAGGGTGATATAACAGACATGTATAAATAAGTCTGAAGCATTCTGGCGTGGCGTGACACACAGGAGTCCATGTGATTGATTCGATCAGGCACACACACTTTCAGTATCTCTTTGGATGAGGAGTGACATCACATAATCCATTAGAATTTCCTGACAGAACTAACTTGAATGGGGCATGAATATTCCAGCCCCTTTCTCTGGATTAAGATGTAGGTTATTCTTTCTTCGGCTGAATATACGACTTGATTGACGGGAGTTGGTAATGTGCTTGATTATCCATGTCTGGGATATGATGGATGAGAAGATTCAAAGGAAGCTGGGAGTTCACACAATCAGTTGGTAAATCCATACTGGTAAATGATGGTGACTTCCAGACTTATCCATGAGCCTCTGGAATATGACAGTTGAATGTGGAATTAGGCGGTGACTTTTAGAAGAGGTTATACTCTGTATCCATCTAGGCCAGGCATGCCTCATGTCTTTGCAGACATTGAAAAGCTTAACACCGTCTTTAAGTTCCCAGAAGTAGGGAATCCACTTCAGCATATTTAAAATCCGTTAAGTATCCAGGCATTGACATTCAGGTTCAGGGTGAGTAGCAGTAACCAGCACTCTTTGTAGAATATTAGAGGAGGCTGATATCCCAGTTTCCTGCCTCTAAATCCAAACAAGTTGACTATAAATCCAGTGCGAAGCATGGTGACTAGTGCCAATACTCCACCGCCATCTCTAGCGCCTATGTAGTGAAGAAGAACAGGGTTGATATAGATTAGTTATACAATCCAAACTTGGATAACAATGTATCATAATAAACTATACATATATATGATGACTAACAGTGTATCATAATTAAAAATAGAGGGAACAAAAGGGAAGAAGGGAAAAAAAGTGTAGCTAGTTCCCTAGCACTTGTCGCCTACTGTAGAGTTTTGACCCACTCCAAAAGTGAGTAAGATATCTACTCAATAGGTACATTTCTTCTGGACTGATACTGGAGCTTCCTGAGGGGTTACGCACCACCTAATCCATCCAAACATTTTGATAGTACCGCTGTCACACCATGGAAAAAGTTCATGAGACACTGTCCTCATGTAAACAATTCATAAATCTCCTTTCCATAGTTACAAACAGCATTATGTAAGTACCACTGATAAATGGCAGAAGTTTAGCTACCAGTTCAGTTATCTCCTTTTGCCTCATCATCATCATCATCATCATCATCATCATCATCATCATCATCATCATCATGTGTTTGTCCCCAATGGGGTTGAAGTTAAAAGATCTACTTCAGCAGTAACATCATGAATAGAATATACATATGATATATATGATGAATAACAGAAAAACTTGTTAGACTTTTACTAAACATGGTATGAACTCTCTAGTGGGTATTACAACATCTCAAAGTAAAAACCCAAGAGCAGGTGTCATTTCCCACTCCCTTGAGATGATATATAGATATATCATACCAAATGACAATCTTATAACATCATTTATGAAAAAGGACTACAAGACAATTTCTGTGTATGTACAACCAGGTAAACAAAAGATTAACTCCTAAGTGCATGAAAAAGTCAAGCAAGAATATCTCTCTCTCTCTCTCTCTCTCTCTCTCTATCTAACAACCTATATTAAAGTTGTACACAAATGTGAGATAGTAATATTTCTCCATCATAAGAGCAGAAATACAAAATAAGCACTCAGGAAAAAAACACTTTAAAACACAGAGACCAGTTGTGAAAAATAAGCATTTAGGAATAAAGTAAGTTCACAAAATCATCTCAGAAGATTGACTCATTGCAAGATTATCTTGTAAGCTTTATGAAGGCTGACTGGACAAAATGGCTATGTCCAGGCTGCGTGACGTAAACCAACATTTCAATGAAAGTGATTCTCCTAATTTTCACACACACAACTTCAATCATGATATTAGTTGCCTCAAAGCATGTATCCTAATATCTAACATGATATGTTGTATATAATATAATGCTCACCTAAAACGCAGAGAATACGTAGCTAATAATTAACCCATTAACAATGGGTCACCCGCTACCCTTGGAGAAACATGGCGATTGAACAGCCCGCTTTGTCTCCCAAGCCTTTGTCTAGATTAAGCCTGTGTTTCCGGGGCGCGGCCAATCATTTAACTTTAAACGAAACGAAATTTCGTTTTGTTAATTTTCCCGTCGAATTTTTAATAGCCTCGTGCCTGCAGGTAGCGCATCCTAGCAACGTCTGCTGGAAAAGACTGAGGGATGATGACATATATGTCACAAGTCTCCCCCCTAGAGAGGTCTATCCACCTAGGAAGAGCTGCTACATTCATCCACAGTCTTCCACCTTCTTAATCTGATGCATTTGGTCTTCCAGGTCCTCCAATTATGCTTTACATTTAATCACTATTGTAGAATAATCTCTCCGTGCCACATTCATGTTTCTACTTGCCAAGACAACTGGACATAACATTGAAGATTCATCTAGCTTCGCTTGAAGAAGTGTAACTCTCTCCACTGTTGTCAGCATTCCATTGAAATATGAGTGGACGTTGAGATCTCTATATGAGGTATTGGTTCCACTGCAATCGAACCAATTTCTCGACGTTTGAACGAAGATATAAAGCTTCGACAACCGTTTCATTAGCAATAAGAATATCATCCTTAAAATATGCTAACAGCAGGATCTCCTCCTTCAAATCAGTCATAGTGGCATACTGAACTGGGTAAGTATAACTAGCACAGGTGTAGGTTCATTTGCTTTGAGGCCAAATCTACGAAAAGTCCTGGCTCGTTTATAAGTCCATCCGCTCTTTATACTGACTAGAATGAGTTACCGGCATTTATTCTCTCCCCTCCAACACGTATACGTTGCTTTCCTGGTGAAAATAGCGAGCAATTCTGCGTCGATTGTCGTAGATTGATCGTCATCTGCCTCCAAATATTTTGTAGACAATTTCCACCCAAGCACCGTTAAGTAGATGTAATAACATTGCACATAGCTGTATCACCATCCACATTATATTCAGTTCATAGATAAATTTAAAGCCGTAGGTGGTCCCTGTAATAGTCATCCGAACAACCAAGTTGTCGGTACACTCCCAGTTTACTGATGGGTTACCTTACTTGTAAGCAATGAAAGCCACAGGTATAAATATATCCCTCTATTCTGGTGTTTCCTGAGTTAACTTCCTCAAGATAAAAAAATCAGGGCACCTTTAAGTTTCTCTCCAGGTCTGTTCGTAACCGATCAATACGGAGAACAATGAATCTGTTGAAACTGGAAGAGTTTGAAAGCTTTTCCTTCTGAACTGAAATATATTACTAGTTAGACTCCCTAGAAGAAATACTAAACTAGTAAAAAGTCAAGCAACTCTCAGCCAATGGCTTCCAAGTGCTTGAAAAGTATAGTCCTTGCTATAGCCCAATCTAGCATGGTCTATGAATAAAAATAAGAATAAGGCGTCCTACTCTTCATCTGTCGAGAGGTACGTCAACAACAACCATTAGCTAATAGTTGTATAAATCGGGCTATCTCCTAGACCACCAAAATAGTTTGATGTTTTGGAGAAAAATCCTGACTTTAAGAACATAATGTGACAACTAGCAAGCTGTCCCTAGTCTTTCAAGTCAGTACAAGCAACATGCAAAATGACAGCTAACGCTGCCCGAGCCTGTTACTAATTCTCTGATGAGAATAAAATTGGGAATGTCGCAGATGAGGACCATATTTCCTGTTTTCTGACATCAAAAAATTTTCCGAGATACTGGCAGGTTTTTTTCGGTAGCTCTTAACTTCCTATGACATCCCAATAAAAAATAACAGGGTAAATTTACGGTCGAAACCATATCCTTCGTTCGCCAGTCACACAACGACGTATGCTTCTCTGTCACTGGTAATGCCAGAGGAACTAGCTTGTAAAAGGGGCCCTGTAATTCAATTGCTTTCACTCACATAGTAAATGGATCTTTGTTCACTACAGAGTTACAACAACCGAATAATAAAATTGACCAGTGCCATTTCTGACACATGGACAATAAAAGATCTGTTACGAATACCAGACCCTTAAACTGAAAGCGTTGAATAGGCGTCTTTATGTCCTTATAGGAATCATCAGTGTCAATCTATCTACTCTCAGTATTTCCGAACATGTTATGCATATGGGGTGGAATATAAAAATCCACTGTTTCCCGCTTGGCGGCTACGAATACTGCAATTTAAACAATATTCATACTCCTTCCATTATACATGTCGGATAAAATTGCAGGTGGAGTATTGGCCCTAACATTAAGTCAACTTAATTGGTTATTGTTATTTTCCCCTGATGTTCTAAAATCTCATCTATGCATGTAGTGTCCCACTTAAATAAAGATATCTTTACTGAATTCTTTAAAAAAAAATTTTGGGGTGCTATATCCTATCTGTCTCAGCCATTAAAATTTTTTTTGGATTTCTCTGTTGCTTTGGGTAAGTTTCAATAGTACATGACCCCAACAAACAGAGCATGCACAAAATAAAATGGCAATATATGACAACATAGTCAAACAGCCCAGGATTCATATGTGGGTCTATGCAAAAATGAGGACATATAGTACAGTAATATATTTATCATACTACCAAAATATACTAATCAAGAACATCCCAGAGTAACAATAACATCTAACATCAACATCACACAAAATCAATCAAGAATTCCTGACATCCTACCAGAAATAATCCTATATGGGTTAACCATCCCAGAGACCTTATTTTATGAGGTCCTATACAAGGAAAAGGTCTCCCACCAAAAGGATACAAAATACATGAGTTAACCATTCTCATATACAAACATTAACACAGGTTTCTATTTCTAGAATAAAGACATCACCTGTGAACATTAGTTGAAACACAACAAACAATACTTGTGATTAAGACACCATAGGTTCATAAAACTTGTGTCTAAGCCCATACTTGTGAACACCAGCCACCAATTAGTTGTAAAGTCTCAACTTGAGAGGTAGACATGGGTACAAATTTTCTGGGCAACGCCCACACTCATGGCATGGGGTAAGGGTTCAAAATTCTGCGACGAGCGCCCACTTGTGAGGTGGTAAATATAATAAAGTAGAATAAGGACAAGTTTTGCTAGGGGTATTCAGTATGAATGGGGTCTAAAACCCAAACACGCCCTCTATAGGAATTAATATATTGGCTCGTAACCCCCAAGTATTGAACAAGGCAGAAAAGGGTGCAAGTTCAACACTAACATAAAAGAAATGTTTCCCATAGAAGGCTGGGAGATCCGGGAAGTTCTACCACAGACACCCGAGTACTAATCACTCTACCCAGAGGGTGTGTCTATGTGTAAGTGCCCCACCCCACATTTAATCTCCCACATATATATATAAACAATGACAAGTATCCACTGTCATGCACATCCACAGTATTATACAACAGAGGGACAACAACCCATGTTAGACGCAACAACTGGCTTACATTGACAGAGGAAAAACAGCCACTGTTAGATAAAAACAGTACAATGACTCACTGTATCACATAACAGTAACAATAACTCACTGTATCACATAACAGTAACAATAACTGGACTATAAACATCAATTTTGGAACAACAGGTTAACAATGAAGTAACTGCAAGGCTTTGTTAAACCAAACAAACAAACAATTGTATTGTGGAAACATTTGGGTTCTGGAAAACCCTGTTGGCTACAATATGGTGACATGGAAATGAAAAATTATCATATTTCAGGCAATGCACACAAAGTATACAACCAAACAGAAGTCCCCAACATTATTTCCCCAAAAAAGGTTCACATCAAATACATGTGTCAAACACAAAACAAAGTAAATAATCCATACAAAGAAATAGATAAAGAAAATCTATCTAATCTGTCTCTAGAAATATCCTATGGGTCTGATGATGACTTCCTCTCCTTCATTATCCACTAGAAAAAGTCTGGCCATAATCACCCTCTCTATAATCCAGGAAAACAGCTGCTTTGCATATATCCACCTATTTAGAAAATTGGGGATTGCACACACACACACACAGAACTTTCACTTCTGGATCATATATCCATCGCGAAAAACATGTAGGAGTAATCCATATGAATCCAATGTGGATATACTGTAATCTCTCAAGTCACAGTTGCTAAGTCACTGGGCTAGGAGCGTTCCAGGGTGATATAACAGACATGTATAAATAAGTCTGAAGCATTCTGGCGTGGCGTGACACACAGGAGTCCATGTGATTGATTCGATCAGGCACACACACTTTCAGTATCTCTTTGGATGAGGAGTGACATCACATAATCCATTAGAATTTCCTGACAGAACTAACTTGAATGGGGCATGAATATTCCAGCCCCTTTCTCTGGATTAAGATGTAGGTTATTCTTTCTTCGGCTGAATATACGACTTGATTGACGGGAGTTGGTAATGTGCTTGATTATCCATGTCTGGGATATGATGGATGAGAAGATTCAAAGGAAGCTGGGAGTTCACACAATCAGTTGGTAAATCCATACTGGTAAATGATGGTGACTTCCAGACTTATCCATGAGCCTCTGGAATATGACAGTTGAATGTGGAATTAGGCGGTGACTTTTAGAAGAGGTTATACTCTGTATCCATCTAGGCCAGGCATGCCTCATGTCTTTGCAGACATTGAAAAGCTTAACACCGTCTTTAAGTTCCCAGAAGTAGGGAATCCACTTCAGCATATTTAAAATCCGTTAAGTATCCAGGCATTGACATTCAGGTTCAGGGTGAGTAGCAGTAACCAGCACTCTTTGTAGAATATTAGAGGAGGCTGATATCCCAGTTTCCTGCCTCTAAATCCAAACAAGTTGACTATAAATCCAGTGCGAAGCATGGTGACTAGTGCCAATACTCCACCGCCATCTCTAGCGCCTATGTAGTGAAGAAGAACAGGGTTGATATAGATTAGTTATACAATCCAAACTTGGATAACAATGTATCATAATAAACTATACATATATATGATGACTAACAGTGTATCATAATTAAAAATAGAGGGAACAAAAGGGAAGAAGGGAAAAAAAGTGTAGCTAGTTCCCTAGCACTTGTCGCCTACTGTAGAGTTTTGACCCACTCCAAAAGTGAGTAAGATATCTACTCAATAGGTACATTTCTTCTGGACTGATACTGGAGCTTCCTGAGGGGTTACGCACCACCTAATCCATCCAAACATTTTGATAGTACCGCTGTCACACCATGGAAAAAGTTCATGAGACACTGTCCTCATGTAAACAATTCATAAATCTCCTTTCCATAGTTACAAACAGCATTATGTAAGTACCACTGATAAATGGCAGAAGTTTAGCTACCAGTTCAGTTATCTCCTTTTGCCTCATCATCATCATCATCATCATCATCATCATCATCATCATCATCATCATCATGTGTTTGTCCCCAATGGGGTTGAAGTTAAAAGATCTACTTCAGCAGTAACATCATGAATAGAATATACATATGATATATATGATGAATAACAGAAAAACTTGTTAGACTTTTACTAAACATGGTATGAACTCTCTAGTGGGTATTACAACATCTCAAAGTAAAAACCCAAGAGCAGGTGTCATTTCCCACTCCCTTGAGATGATATATAGATATATCATACCAAATGACAATCTTATAACATCATTTATGAAAAAGGACTACAAGACAATTTCTGTGTATGTACAACCAGGTAAACAAAAGATTAACTCCTAAGTGCATGAAAAAGTCAAGCAAGAATATATCTCTCTCTCTCTCTCTCTCTCTATCTAACAACCTATATTAAAGTTGTACACAAATGTGAGATAGTAATATTTCTCCATCATAAGAGCAGAAATACAAAATAAGCACTCAGGAAAAAAACACTTTAAAACACAGAGACCAGTTGTGAAAAATAAGCATTTAGGAATAAAGTAAGTTCACAAAATCATCTCAGAAGATTGACTCATTGCAAGATTATCTTGTAAGCTTTATGAAGGCTGACTGGACAAAATGGCTATGTCCAGGCTGCGTGACGTAAACCAACATTTCAATGAAAGTGATTCTCCTAATTTTCACACACACAACTTCAATCATGATATTAGTTGCCTCAAAGCATGTATCCTAATATCTAACATGATATGTTGTATATAATATAATGCTCACCTAAAACGCAGAGAATACGTAGCTAATAATTAACCCATTAACAATGGGTCACCCGCTACCCTTGGAGAAACATGGCGATTGAACAGCCCGCTTTGTCTCCCAAGCCTTTGTCTAGATTAAGCCTGTGTTTCCGGGGCGCGGCCAATCATTTAACTTTAAACGAAACGAAATTTCGTTTTGTTAATTTTCCCGTCGAATTTTTAATAGCCTCGTGCCTGCAGGTAGCGCATCCTAGCAACGTCTGCTGGAAAAGACTGAGGGATGATGACATATATGTCACAAGTCTCCCCCCTAGAGAGGTCTATCCACCTAGGAAGAGCTGCTACATTCATCCACAGTCTTCCACCTTCTTAATCTGATGCATTTGGTCTTCCAGGTCCTCCAATTATGCTTTACATTTAATCACTATTGTAGAATAATCTCTCCGTGCCACATTCATGTTTCTACTTGCCAAGACAACTGGACATAACATTGAAGATTCATCTAGCTTCGCTTGAAGAAGTGTAACTCTCTCCACTGTTGTCAGCATTCCATTGAAATATGAGTGGACGTTGAGATCTCTATATGAGGTATTGGTTCCACTGCAATCGAACCAATTTCTCGACGTTTGAACGAAGATATAAAGCTTCGACAACCGTTTCATTAGCAATAAGAATATCATCCTTAAAATATGCTAACAGCAGGATCTCCTCCTTCAAATCAGTCATAGTGGCATACTGAACTGGGTAAGTATAACTAGCACAGGTGTAGGTTCATTTGCTTTGAGGCCAAATCTACGAAAAGTCCTGGCTCGTTTATAAGTCCATCCGCTCTTTATACTGACTAGAATGAGTTACCGGCATTTATTCTCTCCCCTCCAACACGTATACGTTGCTTTCCTGGTGAAAATAGCGAGCAATTCTGCGTCGATTGTCGTAGATTGATCATCTGCCTCCAAATATTTTGTAGACAATTTCCACCCAAGCACCGTTAAGTAGATGTAATAACATTGCACATAGCTGTATCACCATCCACATTATATTCAGTTCATAGATAAATTTAAAGCCGTAGGTGGTCCCTGTAATAGTCATCCGAACAACCAAGTTGTCGGTACACTCCCAGTTTACTGATGGGTTACCTTACTTGTAAGCAATGAAAGCCACAGGTATAAATATATCCCTCTATTCTGGTGTTTCCTGAGTTAACTTCCTCAAGATAAAAAAATCAGGGCACCTTTAAGTTTCTCTCCAGGTCTGTTCGTAACCGATCAATACGGAGAACAATGAATCTGTTGAAACTGGAAGAGTTTGAAAGCTTTTCCTTCTGAACTGAAATATATTACTAGTTAGACTCCCTAGAAGAAATACTAAACTAGTAAAAAGTCAAGCAACTCTCAGCCAATGGCTTCCAAGTGCTTGAAAAGTATAGTCCTTGCTATAGCCCAATCTAGCATGGTCTATGAATAAAAATAAGAATAAGGCGTCCTACTCTTCATCTGTCGAGAGGTACGTCAACAACAACCATTAGCTAATAGTTGTATAAATCGGGCTATCTCCTAGACCACCAAAATAGTTTGATGTTTTGGAGAAAAATCCTGACTTTAAGAACATAATGTGACAACTAGCAAGCTGTCCCTAGTCTTTCAAGTCAGTACAAGCAACATGCAAAATGACAGCTAACGCTGCCCGAGCCTGTTACTAATTCTCTGATGAGAATAAAATTGGGAATGTCGCAGATGAGGACCATATTTCCTGTTTTCTGACATCAAAAAATTTTCCGAGATACTGGCAGGTTTTTTTCGGTAGCTCTTAACTTCCTATGACATCCCAATAAAAAATAACAGGGTAAATTTACGGTCGAAACCATATCCTTCGTTCGCCAGTCACACAACGACGTATGCTTCTCTGTCACTGGTAATGCCAGAGGAACTAGCTTGTAAAAGGGGCCCTGTAATTCAATTGCTTTCACTCACATAGTAAATGGATCTTTGTTCACTACAGAGTTACAACAACCGAATAATAAAATTGACCAGTGCCATTTCTGACACATGGACAATAAAAGATCTGTTACGAATACCAGACCCTTAAACTGAAAGCGTTGAATAGGCGTCTTTATGTCCTTATAGGAATCATCAGTGTCAATCTATCTACTCTCAGTATTTCCGAACATGTTATGCATATGGGGTGGAATATAAAAATCCACTGTTTCCCGCTTGGCGGCTACGAATACTGCAATTTAAACAATATTCATACTCCTTCCATTATACATGTCGGATAAAATTGCAGGTGGAGTATTGGCCCTAACATTAAGTCAACTTAATTGGTTATTGTTATTTTCCCCTGATGTTCTAAAATCTCATCTATGCATGTAGTGTCCCACTTAAATAAAGATATCTTTACTGAATTCTTTAAAAAAAAATTTTGGGGTGCTATATCCTATCTGTCTCAGCCATTAAAATTTTTTTTGGATTTCTCTGTTGCTTTGGGTAAGTTTCAATAGTACATGACCCCAACAAACAGAGCATGCACAAAATAAAATGGCAATATATGACAACATAGTCAAACAGCCCAGGATTCATATGTGGGTCTATGCAAAAATGAGGACATATAGTACAGTAATATATTTATCATACTACCAAAATATACTAATCAAGAACATCCCAGAGTAACAATAACATCTAACATCAACATCACACAAAATCAATCAAGAATTCCTGACATCCTACCAGAAATAATCCTATATGGGTTAACCATCCCAGAGACCTTATTTTATGAGGTCCTATACAAGGAAAAGGTCTCCCACCAAAAGGATACAAAATACATGAGTTAACCATTCTCATATACAAACATTAACACAGGTTTCTATTTCTAGAATAAAGACATCACCTGTGAACATTAGTTGAAACACAACAAACAATACTTGTGATTAAGACACCATAGGTTCATAAAACTTGTGTCTAAGCCCATACTTGTGAACACCAGCCACCAATTAGTTGTAAAGTCTCAACTTGAGAGGTAGACATGGGTACAAATTTTCTGGGCAACGCCCACACTCATGGCATGGGGTAAGGGTTCAAAATTCTGCGACGAGCGCCCACTTGTGAGGTGGTAAATATAATAAAGTAGAATAAGGACAAGTTTTGCTAGGGGTATTCAGTATGAATGGGGTCTAAAACCCAAACACGCCCTCTATAGGAATTAATATATTGGCTCGTAACCCCCAAGTATTGAACAAGGCAGAAAAGGGTGCAAGTTCAACACTAACATAAAAGAAATGTTTCCCATAGAAGGCTGGGAGATCCGGGAAGTTCTACCACAGACACCCGAGTACTAATCACTCTACCCAGAGGGTGTGTCTATGTGTAAGTGCCCCACCCCACATTTAATCTCCCACATATATATATAAACAATGACAAGTATCCACTGTCATGCACATCCACAGTATTATACAACAGAGGGACAACAACCCATGTTAGACGCAACAACTGGCTTACATTGACAGAGGAAAAACAGCCACTGTTAGATAAAAACAGTACAATGACTCACTGTATCACATAACAGTAACAATAACTCACTGTATCACATAACAGTAACAATAACTGGACTATAAACATCAATTTTGGAACAACAGGTTAACAATGAAGTAACTGCAAGGCTTTGTTAAACCAAACAAACAAACAATTGTATTGTGGAAACATTTGGGTTCTGGAAAACCCTGTTGGCTACAATATGGTGACATGGAAATGAAAAATTATCATATTTCAGGCAATGCACACAAAGTATACAACCAAACAGAAGTCCCCAACATTATTTCCCCAAAAAAGGTTCACATCAAATACATGTGTCAAACACAAAACAAAGTAAATAATCCATACAAAGAAATAGATAAAGAAAATCTATCTAATCTGTCTCTAGAAATATCCTATGGGTCTGATGATGACTTCCTCTCCTTCATTATCCACTAGAAAAAGTCTGGCCATAATCAACCTCTCTATAATCCAGGAAAACAGCTGCTTTGCATATATCCACCTATTTAGAAAATTGGGGATTGCACACACACACACACACAGAACTTTCACTTCTGGATCATATATCCATCGCGAAAAACATGTAGGAGTAATCCATATGAATCCAATGTGGATATACTGTAATCTCTCAAGTCACAGTTGCTAAGTCACTGGGCTAGGAGCGTTCCAGGGTGATATAACAGACATGTATAAATAAGTCTGAAGCATTCTGGCGTGGCGTGACACACAGGAGTCCATGTGATTGATTCGATCAGGCACACACACTTTCAGTATCTCTTTGGATGAGGAGTGACATCACATAATCCATTAGAATTTCCTGACAGAACTAACTTGAATGGGGCATGAATATTCCAGCCCCTTTCTCTGGATTAAGATGTAGGTTATTCTTTCTTCGGCTGAATATACGACTTGATTGACGGGAGTTGGTAATGTGCTTGATTATCCATGTCTGGGATATGATGGATGAGAAGATTCAAAGGAAGCTGGGAGTTCACACAATCAGTTGGTAAATCCATACTGGTAAATGATGGTGACTTCCAGACTTATCCATGAGCCTCTGGAATATGACAGTTGAATGTGGAATTAGGCGGTGACTTTTAGAAGAGGTTATACTCTGTATCCATCTAGGCCAGGCATGCCTCATGTCTTTGCAGACATTGAAAAGCTTAACACCGTCTTTAAGTTCCCAGAAGTAGGGAATCCACTTCAGCATATTTAAAATCCGTTAAGTATCCAGGCATTGACATTCAGGTTCAGGGTGAGTAGCAGTAACCAGCACTCTTTGTAGAATATTAGAGGAGGCTGATATCCCAGTTTCCTGCCTCTAAATCCAAACAAGTTGACTATAAATCCAGTGCGAAGCATGGTGACTAGTGCCAATACTCCACCGCCATCTCTAGCGCCTATGTAGTGAAGAAGAACAGGGTTGATATAGATTAGTTATACAATCCAAACTTGGATAACAATGTATCATAATAAACTATACATATATATGATGACTAACAGTGTATCATAATTAAAAATAGAGGGAACAAAAGGGAAGAAGGGAAAAAAAGTGTAGCTAGTTCCCTAGCACTTGTCGCCTACTGTAGAGTTTTGACCCACTCCAAAAGTGAGTAAGATATCTACTCAATAGGTACATTTCTTCTGGACTGATACTGGAGCTTCCTGAGGGGTTACGCACCACCTAATCCATCCAAACATTTTGATAGTACCGCTGTCACACCATGGAAAAAGTTCATGAGACACTGTCCTCATGTAAACAATTCATAAATCTCCTTTCCATAGTTACAAACAGCATTATGTAAGTACCACTGATAAATGGCAGAAGTTTAGCTACCAGTTCAGTTATCTCCTTTTGCCTCATCATCATCATCATCATCATCATCATCATCATCATCATCATCATCATCATCATCATCATCATCATGTGTTTGTCCCCAATGGGGTTGAAGTTAAAAGATCTACTTCAGCAGTAACATCATGAATAGAATATACATATGATATATATGATGAATAACAGAAAAACTTGTTAGACTTTTACTAAACATGGTATGAACTCTCTAGTGGGTATTACAACATCTCAAAGTAAAAACCCAAGAGCAGGTGTCATTTCCCACTCCCTTGAGATGATATATAGATATATCATACCAAATGACAATCTTATAACATCATTTATGAAAAAGGACTACAAGACAATTTCTGTGTATGTACAACCAGGTAAACAAAAGATTAACTCTAAGTGCATGAAAAAGTCAAGCAAGAATATATATATCTCTCTCTCTCTCTATCTAACAACCTATATTAAAGTTGTACACAAATGTGAGATAGTAATATTTCTCCATCATAAGAGCAGAAAAACAAAATAAGCACTCAGGAAAAAAACACTTTAAAACACAGAGACCAGTTGTGAAAAATAAGCATTTAGGAATAAAGTAAGTTCACAAAATCATCTCAGAAGATTGACTCATTGCAAGATTATCTTGTAAGCTTTATGAAGGCTGACTGGACAAAATGGCTATGTCCAGGCTGCGTGACGTAAACCAACATTTCAATGAAAGTGATTCTCCTAATTTTCACACACACAACTTCAATCATGATATTAGTTGCCTCAAAGCATGTATCCTAATATCTAACATGATATGTTGTATATAATATAATGCTCACCTAAAACGCAGAGAATACGTAGCTAATAATTAACCCATTAACAATGGGTCACCCGCTACCCTTGGAGAAACATGGCGATTGAACAGCCCGCTTTGTCTCCCAAGCCTTTGTCTAGATTAAGCCTGTGTTTCCGGGGCGCGGCCAATCATTTAACTTTAAACGAAACGAAATTTCGTTTTGTTAATTTTCCCGTCGAATTTTTAATAGCCTCGTGCCTGCAGGTAGCGCATCCTAGCAACGTCTGCTGGAAAAGACTGAGGGATGATGACATATATGTCACAAGTCTCCCCCCTAGAGAGGTCTATCCACCTAGGAAGAGCTGCTACATTCATCCACAGTCTTCCACCTTCTTAATCTGATGCATTTGGTCTTCCAGGTCCTCCAATTATGCTTTACATTTAATCACTATTGTAGAATAATCTCTCCGTGCCACATTCATGTTTCTACTTGCCAAGACAACTGGACATAACATTGAAGATTCATCTAGCTTCGCTTGAAGAAGTGTAACTCTCTCCACTGTTGTCAGCATTCCATTGAAATATGAGTGGACGTTGAGATCTCTATATGAGGTATTGGTTCCACTGCAATCGAACCAATTTCTCGACGTTTGAACGAAGATATAAAGCTTCGACAACCGTTTCATTAGCAATAAGAATATCATCCTTAAAATATGCTAACAGCAGGATCTCCTCCTTCAAATCAGTCATAGTGGCATACTGAACTGGGTAAGTATAACTAGCACAGGTGTAGGTTCATTTGCTTTGAGGCCAAATCTACGAAAAGTCCTGGCTCGTTTATAAGTCCATCCGCTCTTTATACTGACTAGAATGAGTTACCGGCATTTATTCTCTCCCCTCCAACACGTATACGTTGCTTTCCTGGTGAAAATAGCGAGCAATTCTGCGTCGATTGTCGTAGATTGATCGTCATCTGCCTCCAAATATTTTGTAGACAATTTCCACCCAAGCACCGTTAAGTAGATGTAATAACATTGCACATAGCTGTATCACCATCCACATTATATTCAGTTCATAGATAAATTTAAAGCCGTAGGTGGTCCCTGTAATAGTCATCCGAACAACCAAGTTGTCGGTACACTCCCAGTTTACTGATGGGTTACCTTACTTGTAAGCAATGAAAGCCACAGGTATAAATATATCCCTCTATTCTGGTGTTTCCTGAGTTAACTTCCTCAAGATAAAAAAATCAGGGCACCTTTAAGTTTCTCTCCAGGTCTGTTCGTAACCGATCAATACGGAGAACAATGAATCTGTTGAAACTGGAAGAGTTTGAAAGCTTTTCCTTCTGAACTGAAATATATTACTAGTTAGACTCCCTAGAAGAAATACTAAACTAGTAAAAAGTCAAGCAACTCTCAGCCAATGGCTTCCAAGTGCTTGAAAAGTATAGTCCTTGCTATAGCACAATCTAGCATGGTCTATGAATAAAAATAAGAATAAGGCGTCCTACTCTTCATCTGTCGAGAGGTACGTCAACAACAACCATTAGCTAATAGTTGTATAAATCGGGCTATCTCCTAGACCACCAAAATAGTTTGATGTTTTGGAGAAAAATCCTGACTTTAAGAACATAATGTGACAACTAGCAAGCTGTCCCTAGTCTTTCAAGTCAGTACAAGCAACATGCAAAATGACAGCTAACGCTGCCCGAGCCTGTTACTAATTCTCTGATGAGAATAAAATTGGGAATGTCGCAGATGAGGACCATATTTCCTGTTTTCTGACATCAAAAAATTTTCCGAGATACTGGCAGGTTTTTTTCGGTAGCTCTTAACTTCCTATGACATCCCAATAAAAAATAACAGGGTAAATTTACGGTCGAAACCATATCCTTCGTTCGCCAGTCACACAACGACGTATGCTTCTCTGTCACTGGTAATGCCAGAGGAACTAGCTTGTAAAAGGGGCCCTGTAATTCAATTGCTTTCACTCACATAGTAAATGGATCTTTGTTCACTACAGAGTTACAACAACCGAATAATAAAATTGACCAGTGCCATTTCTGACACATGGACAATAAAAGATCTGTTACGAATACCAGACCCTTAAACTGAAAGCGTTGAATAGGCGTCTTTATGTCCTTATAGGAATCATCAGTGTCAATCTATCTACTCTCAGTATTTCCGAACATGTTATGCATATGGGGTGGAATATAAAAATCCACTGTTTCCCGCTTGGCGGCTACGAATACTGCAATTTAAACAATATTCATACTCCTTCCATTATACATGTCGGATAAAATTGCAGGTGGAGTATTGGCCCTAACATTAAGTCAACTTAATTGGTTATTGTTATTTTCCCCTGATGTTCTAAAATCTCATCTATGCATGTAGTGTCCCACTTAAATAAAGATATCTTTACTGAATTCTTTAAAAAAAATTTTTGGGGTGCTATATCCTATCTGTCTCAGCCATTAAAATTTTTTTTGGATTTCTCTGTTGCTTTGGGTAAGTTTCAATAGTACATGACCCCAACAAACAGAGCATGCACAAAATAAAATGGCAATATATGACAACATAGTCAAACAGCCCAGGATTCATATGTGGGTCTATGCAAAAATGAGGACATATAGTACAGTAATATATTTATCATACTACCAAAATATACTAATCAAGAACATCCCAGAGTAACAATAACATCTAACATCAACATCACACAAAATCAATCAAGAATTCCTGACATCCTACCAGAAATAATCCTATATGGGTTAACCATCCCAGAGACCTTATTTTATGAGGTCCTATACAAGGAAAAGGTCTCCCACCAAAAGGATACAAAATACATGAGTTAACCATTCTCATATACAAACATTAACACAGGTTTCTATTTCTAGAATAAAGACATCACCTGTGAACATTAGTTGAAACACAACAAACAATACTTGTGATTAAGACACCATAGGTTCATAAAACTTGTGTCTAAGCCCATACTTGTGAACACCAGCCACCAATTAGTTGTAAAGTCTCAACTTGAGAGGTAGACATGGGTACAAATTTTCTGGGCAACGCCCACACTCATGGCATGGGGTAAGGGTTCAAAATTCTGCGACGAGCGCCCACTTGTGAGGTGGTAAATATAATAAAGTAGAATAAGGACAAGTTTTGCTAGGGGTATTCAGTATGAATGGGGTCTAAAACCCAAACACGCCCTCTATAGGAATTAATATATTGGCTCGTAACCCCCAAGTATTGAACAAGGCAGAAAAGGGTGCAAGTTCAACACTAACATAAAAGAAATGTTTCCCATAGAAGGCTGGGAGATCCGGGAAGTTCTACCACAGACACCCGAGTACTAATCACTCTACCCAGAGGGTGTGTCTATGTGTAAGTGCCCCACCCCACATTTAATCTCCCACATATATATATAAACAATGACAAGTATCCACTGTCATGCACATCCACAGTATTATACAACAGAGGGACAACAACCCATGTTAGACGCAACAACTGGCTTACATTGACAGAGGAAAAACAGCCACTGTTAGATAAAAACAGTACAATGACTCACTGTATCACATAACAGTAACAATAACTCACTGTATCACATAACAGTAACAATAACTGGACTATAAACATCAATTTTGGAACAACAGGTTAACAATGAAGTAACTGCAAGGCTTTGTTAAACCAAACAAACAAACAATTGTATTGTGGAAACATTTGGGTTCTGGAAAACCCTGTTGGCTACAATATGGTGACATGGAAATGAAAAATTATCATATTTCAGGCAATGCACACAAAGTATACAACCAAACAGAAGTCCCCAACATTATTTCCCCAAAAAAGGTTCACATCAAATACATGTGTCAAACACAAAACAAAGTAAATAATCCATACAAAGAAATAGATAAAGAAAATCTATCTAATCTGTCTCTAGAAATATCCTATGGGTCTGATGATGACTTCCTCTCCTTCATTATCCACTAGAAAAAGTCTGGCCATAATCACCCTCTCTATAATCCAGGAAAACAGCTGCTTTGCATATATCCACCTATTTAGAAAATTGGGGATTGCACACACACACACACACAGAACTTTCACTTCTGGATCATATATCCATCGCGAAAAACATGTAGGAGTAATCCATATGAATCCAATGTGGATATACTGTAATCTCTCAAGTCACAGTTGCTAAGTCACTGGGCTAGGAGCGTTCCAGGGTGATATAACAGACATGTATAAATAAGTCTGAAGCATTCTGGCGTGGCGTGACACACAGGAGTCCATGTGATTGATTCGATCAGGCACACACACTTTCAGTATCTCTTTGGATGAGGAGTGACATCACATAATCCATTAGAATTTCCTGACAGAACTAACTTGAATGGGGCATGAATATTCCAGCCCCTTTCTCTGGATTAAGATGTAGGTTATTCTTTCTTCGGCTGAATATACGACTTGATTGACGGGAGTTGGTAATGTGCTTGATTATCCATGTCTGGGATATGATGGATGAGAAGATTCAAAGGAAGCTGGGAGTTCACACAATCAGTTGGTAAATCCATACTGGTAAATGATGGTGACTTCCAGACTTATCCATGAGCCTCTGGAATATGACAGTTGAATGTGGAATTAGGCGGTGACTTTTAGAAGAGGTTATACTCTGTATCCATCTAGGCCAGGCATGCCTCATGTCTTTGCAGACATTGAAAAGCTTAACACCGTCTTTAAGTTCCCAGAAGTAGGGAATCCACTTCAGCATATTTAAAATCCGTTAAGTATCCAGGCATTGACATTCAGGTTCAGGGTGAGTAGCAGTAACCAGCACTCTTTGTAGAATATTAGAGGAGGCTGATATCCCAGTTTCCTGCCTCTAAATCCAAACAAGTTGACTATAAATCCAGTGCGAAGCATGGTGACTAGTGCCAATACTCCACCGCCATCTCTAGCGCCTATGTAGTGAAGAAGAACAGGGTTGATATAGATTAGTTATACAATCCAAACTTGGATAACAATGTATCATAATAAACTATACATATATATGATGACTAACAGTGTATCATAATTAAAAATAGAGGGAACAAAAGGGAAGAAGGGAAAAAAAGTGTAGCTAGTTCCCTAGCACTTGTCGCCTACTGTAGAGTTTTGACCCACTCCAAAAGTGAGTAAGATATCTACTCAATAGGTACATTTCTTCTGGACTGATACTGGAGCTTCCTGAGGGGTTACGCACCACCTAATCCATCCAAACATTTTGATAGTACCGCTGTCACACCATGGAAAAAGTTCATGAGACACTGTCCTCATGTAAACAATTCATAAATCTCCTTTCCATAGTTACAAACAGCATTATGTAAGTACCACTGATAAATGGCAGAAGTTTAGCTACCAGTTCAGTTATCTCCTTTTGCCTCATCATCATCATCATCATCATCATCATCATCATCATCATCATCATCATCATCATCATGTGTTTGTCCCCAATGGGGTTGAAGTTAAAAGATCTACTTCAGCAGTAACATCATGAATAGAATATACATATGATATATATGATGAATAACAGAAAAACTTGTTAGACTTTTACTAAACATGGTATGAACTCTCTAGTGGGTATTACAACATCTCAAAGTAAAAACCCAAGAGCAGGTGTCATTTCCCACTCCCTTGAGATGATATATAGATATATCATACCAAATGACAATCTTATAACATCATTTATGAAAAAGGACTACAAGACAATTTCTGTGTATGTACAACCAGGTAAACAAAAGATTAACTCCTAAGTGCATGAAAAAGTCAAGCAAGAATATATATCTCTCTCTCTCTCTCTATCTAACAACCTATATTAAAGTTGTACACAAATGTGAGATAGTAATATTTCTCCATCATAAGAGCAGAAATACAAAATAAGCACTCAGGAAAAAAACACTTTAAAACACAGAGACCAGTTGTGAAAAATAAGCATTTAGGAATAAAGTAAGTTCACAAAATCATCTCAGAAGATTGACTCATTGCAAGATTATCTTGTAAGCTTTATGAAGGCTGACTGGACAAAATGGCTATGTCCAGGCTGCGTGACGTAAACCAACATTTCAATGAAAGTGATTCTCCTAATTTTCACACACACAACTTCAATCATGATATTAGTTGCCTCAAAGCATGTATCCTAATATCTAACATGATATGTTGTATATAATATAATGCTCACCTAAAACGCAGAGAATACGTAGCTAATAATTAACCCATTAACAATGGGTCACCCGCTACCCTTGGAGAAACATGGCGATTGAACAGCCCGCTTTGTCTCCCAAGCCTTTGTCTAGATTAAGACTGTGTTTCCGGGGCGCGGCCAATCATTTAACTTTAAACGAAACGAAATTTCGTTTTGTTAATTTTCCCGTCGAATTTTTAATAGCCTCGTGCCTGCAGGTAGCGCATCCTAGCAACGTCTGCTGGAAAAGACTGAGGGATGATGACATATATGTCACAAGTCTCCCCCCTAGAGAGGTCTATCCACCTAGGAAGAGCTGCTACATTCATCCACAGTCTTCCACCTTCTTAATCTGATGCATTTGGTCTTCCAGGTCCTCCAATTATGCTTTACATTTAATCACTATTGTAGAATAATCTCTCCGTGCCACATTCATGTTTCTACTTGCCAAGACAACTGGACATAACATTGAAGATTCATCTAGCTTCGCTTGAAGAAGTGTAACTCTCTCCACTGTTGTCAGCATTCCATTGAAATATGAGTGGACGTTGAGATCTCTATATGAGGTATTGGTTCCACTGCAATCGAACCAATTTCTCGACGTTTGAACGAAGATATAAAGCTTCGACAACCGTTTCATTAGCAATAAGAATATCATCCTTAAAATATGCTAACAGCAGGATCTCCTCCTTCAAATCAGTCATAGTGGCATACTGAACTGGGTAAGTATAACTAGCACAGGTGTAGGTTCATTTGCTTTGAGGCCAAATCTACGAAAAGTCCTGGCTCGTTTATAAGTCCATCCGCTCTTTATACTGACTAGAATGAGTTACCGGCATTTATTCTCTCCCCTCCAACACGTATACGTTGCTTTCCTGGTGAAAATAGCGAGCAATTCTGCGTCGATTGTCGTAGATTGATCGTCATCTGCCTCCAAATATTTTGTAGACAATTTCCACCCAAGCACCGTTAAGTAGATGTAATAACATTGCACATAGCTGTATCACCATCCACATTATATTCAGTTCATAGATAAATTTAAAGCCGTAGGTGGTCCCTGTAATAGTCATCCGAACAACCAAGTTGTCGGTACACTCCCAGTTTACTGATGGGTTACCTTACTTGTAAGCAATGAAAGCCACAGGTATAAATATATCCCTCTATTCTGGTGTTTCCTGAGTTAACTTCCTCAAGATAAAAAAATCAGGGCACCTTTAAGTTTCTCTCCAGGTCTGTTCGTAACCGATCAATACGGAGAACAATGAATCTGTTGAAACTGGAAGAGTTTGAAAGCTTTTCCTTCTGAACTGAAATATATTACTAGTTAGACTCCCTAGAAGAAATACTAAACTAGTAAAAAGTCAAGCAACTCTCAGCCAATGGCTTCCAAGTGCTTGAAAAGTATAGTCCTTGCTATAGCCCAATCTAGCATGGTCTATGAATAAAAATAAGAATAAGGCGTCCTACTCTTCATCTGTCGAGAGGTACGTCAACAACAACCATTAGCTAATAGTTGTATAAATCGGGCTATCTCCTAGACCACCAAAATAGTTTGATGTTTTGGAGAAAAATCCTGACTTTAAGAACATAATGTGACAACTAGCAAGCTGTCCCTAGTCTTTCAAGTCAGTACAAGCAACATGCAAAATGACAGCTAACGCTGCCCGAGCCTGTTACTAATTCTCTGATGAGAATAAAATTGGGAATGTCGCAGATGAGGACCATATTTCCTGTTTTCTGACATCAAAAAATTTTCCGAGATACTGGCAGGTTTTTTTCGGTAGCTCTTAACTTCCTATGACATCCCAATAAAAAATAACAGGGTAAATTTACGGTCGAAACCATATCCTTCGTTCGCCAGTCACACAACGACGTATGCTTCTCTGTCACTGGTAATGCCAGAGGAACTAGCTTGTAAAAGGGGCCCTGTAATTCAATTGCTTTCACTCACATAGTAAATGGATCTTTGTTCACTACAGAGTTACAACAACCGAATAATAAAATTGACCAGTGCCATTTCTGACACATGGACAATAAAAGATCTGTTACGAATACCAGACCCTTAAACTGAAAGCGTTGAATAGGCGTCTTTATGTCCTTATAGGAATCATCAGTGTCAATCTATCTACTCTCAGTATTTCCGAACATGTTATGCATATGGGGTGGAATATAAAAATCCACTGTTTCCCGCTTGGCGGCTACGAATACTGCAATTTAAACAATATTCATACTCCTTCCATTATACATGTCGGATAAAATTGCAGGTGGAGTATTGGCCCTAACATTAAGTCAACTTAATTGGTTATTGTTATTTTCCCCTGATGTTCTAAAATCTCATCTATGCATGTAGTGTCCCACTTAAATAAAGATATCTTTACTGAATTCTTTAAAAAAAATTTTTGGGGTGCTATATCCTATCTGTCTCAGCCATTAAAATTTTTTTTGGATTTCTCTGTTGCTTTGGGTAAGTTTCAATAGTACATGACCCCAACAAACAGAGCATGCACAAAATAAAATGGCAATATATGACAACATAGTCAAACAGCCCAGGATTCATATGTGGGTCTATGCAAAAATGAGGACATATAGTACAGTAATATATTTATCATACTACCAAAATATACTAATCAAGAACATCCCAGAGTAACAATAACATCTAACATCAACATCACACAAAATCAATCAAGAATTCCTGACATCCTACCAGAAATAATCCTATATGGGTTAACCATCCCAGAGACCTTATTTTATGAGGTCCTATACAAGGAAAAGGTCTCCCACCAAAAGGATACAAAATACATGAGTTAACCATTCTCATATACAAACATTAACACAGGTTTCTATTTCTAGAATAAAGACATCACCTGTGAACATTAGTTGAAACACAACAAACAATACTTGTGATTAAGACACCATAGGTTCATAAAACTTGTGTCTAAGCCCATACTTGTGAACACCAGCCACCAATTAGTTGTAAAGTCTCAACTTGAGAGGTAGACATGGGTACAAATTTTCTGGGCAACGCCCACACTCATGGCATGGGGTAAGGGTTCAAAATTCTGCGACGAGCGCCCACTTGTGAGGTGGTAAATATAATAAAGTAGAATAAGGACAAGTTTTGCTAGGGGTATTCAGTATGAATGGGGTCTAAAACCCAAACACGCCCTCTATAGGAATTAATATATTGGCTCGTAACCCCCAAGTATTGAACAAGGCAGAAAAGGGTGCAAGTTCAACACTAACATAAAAGAAATGTTTCCCATAGAAGGCTGGGAGATCCGGGAAGTTCTACCACAGACACCCGAGTACTAATCACTCTACCCAGAGGGTGTGTCTATGTGTAAGTGCCCCACCCCACATTTAATCTCCCACATATATATATAAACAATGACAAGTATCCACTGTCATGCACATCCACAGTATTATACAACAGAGGGACAACAACCCATGTTAGACGCAACAACTGGCTTACATTGACAGAGGAAAAACAGCCACTGTTAGATAAAAACAGTACAATGACTCACTGTATCACATAACAGTAACAATAACTCACTGTATCACATAACAGTAACAATAACTGGACTATAAACATCAATTTTGGAACAACAGGTTAACAATGAAGTAACTGCAAGGCTTTGTTAAACCAAACAAACAAACAATTGTATTGTGGAAACATTTGGGTTCTGGAAAACCCTGTTGGCTACAATATGGTGACATGGAAATGAAAAATTATCATATTTCAGGCAATGCACACAAAGTATACAACCAAACAGAAGTCCCCAACATTATTTCCCCAAAAAAGGTTCACATCAAATACATGTGTCAAACACAAAACAAAGTAAATAATCCATACAAAGAAATAGATAAAGAAAATCTATCTAATCTGTCTCTAGAAATATCCTATGGGTCTGATGATGACTTCCTCTCCTTCATTATCCACTAGAAAAAGTCTGGCCATAATCACCCTCTCTATAATCCAGGAAAACAGCTGCTTTGCATATATCCACCTATTTAGAAAATTGGGGATTGCACACACACACACACAGAACTTTCACTTCTGGATCATATATCCATCGCGAAAAACATGTAGGAGTAATCCATATGAATCCAATGTGGATATACTGTAATCTCTCAAGTCACAGTTGCTAAGTCACTGGGCTAGGAGCGTTCCAGGGTGATATAACAGACATGTATAAATAAGTCTGAAGCATTCTGGCGTGGCGTGACACACAGGAGTCCATGTGATTGATTCGATCAGGCACACACACTTTCAGTATCTCTTTGGATGAGGAGTGACATCACATAATCCATTAGAATTTCCTGACAGAACTAACTTGAATGGGGCATGAATATTCCAGCCCCTTTCTCTGGATTAAGATGTAGGTTATTCTTTCTTCGGCTGAATATACGACTTGATTGACGGGAGTTGGTAATGTGCTTGATTATCCATGTCTGGGATATGATGGATGAGAAGATTCAAAGGAAGCTGGGAGTTCACACAATCAGTTGGTAAATCCATACTGGTAAATGATGGTGACTTCCAGACTTATCCATGAGCCTCTGGAATATGACAGTTGAATGTGGAATTAGGCGGTGACTTTTAGAAGAGGTTATACTCTGTATCCATCTAGGCCAGGCATGCCTCATGTCTTTGCAGACATTGAAAAGCTTAACACCGTCTTTAAGTTCCCAGAAGTAGGGAATCCACTTCAGCATATTTAAAATCCGTTAAGTATCCAGGCATTGACATTCAGGTTCAGGGTGAGTAGCAGTAACCAGCACTCTTTGTAGAATATTAGAGGAGGCTGATATCCCAGTTTCCTGCCTCTAAATCCAAACAAGTTGACTATAAATCCAGTGCGAAGCATGGTGACTAGTGCCAATACTCCACCGCCATCTCTAGCGCCTATGTAGTGAAGAAGAACAGGGTTGATATAGATTAGTTATACAATCCAAACTTGGATAACAATGTATCATAATAAACTATACATATATATGATGACTAACAGTGTATCATAATTAAAAATAGAGGGAACAAAAGGGAAGAAGGGAAAAAAAGTGTAGCTAGTTCCCTAGCACTTGTCGCCTACTGTAGAGTTTTGACCCACTCCAAAAGTGAGTAAGATATCTACTCAATAGGTACATTTCTTCTGGACTGATACTGGAGCTTCCTGAGGGGTTACGCACCACCTAATCCATCCAAACATTTTGATAGTACCGCTGTCACACCATGGAAAAAGTTCATGAGACACTGTCCTCATGTAAACAATTCATAAATCTCCTTTCCATAGTTACAAACAGCATTATGTAAGTACCACTGATAAATGGCAGAAGTTTAGCTACCAGTTCAGTTATCTCCTTTTGCCTCATCATCATCATCATCATCATCATCATCATCATCATCATCATCATCATCATCATCATCATCATCATGTGTTTGTCCCCAATGGGGTTGAAGTTAAAAGATCTACTTCAGCAGTAACATCATGAATAGAATATACATATGATATATATGATGAATAACAGAAAAACTTGTTAGACTTTTACTAAACATGGTATGAACTCTCTAGTGGGTATTACAACATCTCAAAGTAAAAACCCAAGAGCAGGTGTCATTTCCCACTCCCTTGAGATGATATATAGATATATCATACCAAATGACAATCTTATAACATCATTTATGAAAAAGGACTACAAGACAATTTCTGTGTATGTACAACCAGGTAAACAAAAGATTAACTCCTAAGTGCATGAAAAAGTCAAGCAAGAATATATATCTCTCTCTCTCTCTCTCTATCTAACAACCTATATTAAAGTTGTACACAAATGTGAGATAGTAATATTTCTCCATCATAAGAGCAGAAATACAAAATAAGCACTCAGGAAAAAAACACTTTAAAACACAGAGACCAGTTGTGAAAAATAAGCATTTAGGAATAAAGTAAGTTCACAAAATCATCTCAGAAGATTGACTCATTGCAAGATTATCTTGTAAGCTTTATGAAGGCTGACTGGACAAAATGGCTATGTCCAGGCTGCGTGACGTAAACCAACATTTCAATGAAAGTGATTCTCCTAATTTTCACACACACAACTTCAATCATGATATTAGTTGCCTCAAAGCATGTATCCTAATATCTAACATGATATGTTGTATATAATATAATGCTCACCTAAAACGCAGAGAATACGTAGCTAATAATTAACCCATTAACAATGGGTCACCCGCTACCCTTGGAGAAACATGGCGATTGAACAGCCCGCTTTGTCTCCCAAGCCTTTGTCTAGATTAAGCCTGTGTTTCCGGGGCGCGGCCAATCATTTAACTTTAAACGAAACGAAATTTCGTTTTGTTAATTTTCCCGTCGAATTTTTAATAGCCTCGTGCCTGCAGGTAGCGCATCCTAGCAACGTCTGCTGGAAAAGACTGAGGGATGATGACATATATGTCACAAGTCTCCCCCCTAGAGAGGTCTATCCACCTAGGAAGAGCTGCTACATTCATCCACAGTCTTCCACCTTCTTAATCTGATGCATTTGGTCTTCCAGGTCCTCCAATTATGCTTTACATTTAATCACTATTGTAGAATAATCTCTCCGTGCCACATTCATGTTTCTACTTGCCAAGACAACTGGACATAACATTGAAGATTCATCTAGCTTCGCTTGAAGAAGTGTAACTCTCTCCACTGTTGTCAGCATTCCATTGAAATATGAGTGGACGTTGAGATCTCTATATGAGGTATTGGTTCCACTGCAATCGAACCAATTTCTCGACGTTTGAACGAAGATATAAAGCTTCGACAACCGTTTCATTAGCAATAAGAATATCATCCTTAAAATATGCTAACAGCAGGATCTCCTCCTTCAAATCAGTCATAGTGGCATACTGAACTGGGTAAGTATAACTAGCACAGGTGTAGGTTCATTTGCTTTGAGGCCAAATCTACGAAAAGTCCTGGCTCGTTTATAAGTCCATCCGCTCTTTATACTGACTAGAATGAGTTACCGGCATTTATTCTCTCCCCTCCAACACGTATACGTTGCTTTCCTGGTGAAAATAGCGAGCAATTCTGCGTCGATTGTCGTAGATTGATCGTCATCTGCCTCCAAATATTTTGTAGACAATTTCCACCCAAGCACCGTTAAGTAGATGTAATAACATTGCACATAGCTGTATCACCATCCACATTATATTCAGTTCATAGATAAATTTAAAACCGTAGGTGGTCCCTGTAATAGTCATCCGAACAACCAAGTTGTCGGTACACTCCCAGTTTACTGATGGGTTACCTTACTTGTAAGCAATGAAAGCTACAGGTATAAATATATCCCTCTATTCTGGTGTTTCCTGAGTTAACTTCCTCAAGATAAAAAAATCAGGGCACCTTTAAGTTTCTCTCCAGGTCTGTTCGTAACCGATCAATACGGAGAACAATGAATCTGTTGAAACTGGAAGAGTTTGAAAGCTTTTCCTTCTGAACTGAAATATATTACTAGTTAGACTCCCTAGAAGAAATACTAAACTAGTAAAAAGTCAAGCAACTCTCAGCCAATGGCTTCCAAGTGCTTGAAAAGTATAGTCCTTGCTATAGCCCAATCTAGCATGGTCTATGAATAAAAATAAGAATAAGGCGTCCTACTCTTCATCTGTCGAGAGGTACGTCAACAACAACCATTAGCTAATAGTTGTATAAATCGGGCTATCTCCTAGACCACCAAAATAGTTTGATGTTTTGGAGAAAAATCCTGACTTTAAGAACATAATGTGACAACTAGCAAGCTGTCCCTAGTCTTTCAAGTCAGTACAAGCAACATGCAAAATGACAGCTAACGCTGCCCGAGCCTGTTACTAATTCTCTGATGAGAATAAAATTGGGAATGTCGCAGATGAGGACCATATTTCCTGTTTTCTGACATCAAAAAATTTTCCGAGATACTGGCAGGTTTTTTTCGGTAGCTCTTAACTTCCTATGACATCCCAATAAAAAATAACAGGGTAAATTTACGGTCGAAACCATATCCTTCGTTCGCCAGTCACACAACGACGTATGCTTCTCTGTCACTGGTAATGCCAGAGGAACTAGCTTGTAAAAGGGGCCCTGTAATTCAATTGCTTTCACTCACATAGTAAATGGATCTTTGTTCACTACAGAGTTACAACAACCGAATAATAAAATTGACCAGTGCCATTTCTGACACATGGACAATAAAAGATCTGTTACGAATACCAGACCCTTAAACTGAAAGCGTTGAATAGGCGTCTTTATGTCCTTATAGGAATCATCAGTGTCAATCTATCTACTCTCAGTATTTCCGAACATGTTATGCATATGGGGTGGAATATAAAAATCCACTGTTTCCCGCTTGGCGGCTACGAATACTGCAATTTAAACAATATTCATACTCCTTCCATTATACATGTCGGATAAAATTGCAGGTGGAGTATTGGCCCTAACATTAAGTCAACTTAATTGGTTATTGTTATTTTCCCCTGATGTTCTAAAATCTCATCTATGCATGTAGTGTCCCACTTAAATAAAGATATCTTTACTGAATTCTTTAAAAAAAAATTTTGGGGTGCTATATCCTATCTGTCTCAGCCATTAAAATTTTTTTTGGATTTCTCTGTTGCTTTGGGTAAGTTTCAATAGTACATGACCCCAACAAACAGAGCATGCACAAAATAAAATGGCAATATATGACAACATAGTCAAACAGCCCAGGATTCATATGTGGGTCTATGCAAAAATGAGGACATATAGTACAGTAATATATTTATCATACTACCAAAATATACTAATCAAGAACATCCCAGAGTAACAATAACATCTAACATCAACATCACACAAAATCAATCAAGAATTCCTGACATCCTACCAGAAATAATCCTATATGGGTTAACCATCCCAGAGACCTTATTTTATGAGGTCCTATACAAGGAAAAGGTCTCCCACCAAAAGGATACAAAATACATGAGTTAACCATTCTCATATACAAACATTAACACAGGTTTCTATTTCTAGAATAAAGACATCACCTGTGAACATTAGTTGAAACACAACAAACAATACTTGTGATTAAGACACCATAGGTTCATAAAACTTGTGTCTAAGCCCATACTTGTGAACACCAGCCACCAATTAGTTGTAAAGTCTCAACTTGAGAGGTAGACATGGGTACAAATTTTCTGGGCAACGCCCACACTCATGGCATGGGGTAAGGGTTCAAAATTCTGCGACGAGCGCCCACTTGTGAGGTGGTAAATATAATAAAGTAGAATAAGGACAAGTTTTGCTAGGGGTATTCAGTATGAATGGGGTCTAAAACCCAAACACGCCCTCTATAGGAATTAATATATTGGCTCGTAACCCCCAAGTATTGAACAAGGCAGAAAAGGGTGCAAGTTCAACACTAACATAAAAGAAATGTTTCCCATAGAAGGCTGGGAGATCCGGGAAGTTCTACCACAGACACCCGAGTACTAATCACTCTACCCAGAGGGTGTGTCTATGTGTAAGTGCCCCACCCCACATTTAATCTCCCACATATATATATAAACAATGACAAGTATCCACTGTCATGCACATCCACAGTATTATACAACAGAGGGACAACAACCCATGTTAGACGCAACAACTGGCTTACATTGACAGAGGAAAAACAGCCACTGTTAGATAAAAACAGTACAATGACTCACTGTATCACATAACAGTAACAATAACTCACTGTATCACATAACAGTAACAATAACTGGACTATAAACATCAATTTTGGAACAACAGGTTAACAATGAAGTAACTGCAAGGCTTTGTTAAACCAAACAAACAAACAATTGTATTGTGGAAACATTTGGGTTCTGGAAAACCCTGTTGGCTACAATATGGTGACATGGAAATGAAAAATTATCATATTTCAGGCAATGCACACAAAGTATACAACCAAACAGAAGTCCCCAACATTATTTCCCCAAAAAAGGTTCACATCAAATACATGTGTCAAACACAAAACAAAGTAAATAATCCATACAAAGAAATAGATAAAGAAAATCTATCTAATCTGTCTCTAGAAATATCCTATGGGTCTGATGATGACTTCCTCTCCTTCATTATCCACTAGAAAAAGTCTGGCCATAATCACCCTCTCTATAATCCAGGAAAACAGCTGCTTTGCATATATCCACCTATTTAGAAAATTGGGGATTGCACACACACACACACAGAACTTTCACTTCTGGATCATATATCCATCGCGAAAAACATGTAGGAGTAATCCATATGAATCCAATGTGGATATACTGTAATCTCTCAAGTCACAGTTGCTAAGTCACTGGGCTAGGAGCGTTCCAGGGTGATATAACAGACATGTATAAATAAGTCTGAAGCATTCTGGCGTGGCGTGACACACAGGAGTCCATGTGATTGATTCGATCAGGCACACACACTTTCAGTATCTCTTTGGATGAGGAGTGACATCACATAATCCATTAGAATTTCCTGACAGAACTAACTTGAATGGGGCATGAATATTCCAGCCCCTTTCTCTGGATTAAGATGTAGGTTATTCTTTCTTCGGCTGAATATACGACTTGATTGACGGGAGTTGGTAATGTGCTTGATTATCCATGTCTGGGATATGATGGATGAGAAGATTCAAAGGAAGCTGGGAGTTCACACAATCAGTTGGTAAATCCATACTGGTAAATGATGGTGACTTCCAGACTTATCCATGAGCCTCTGGAATATGACAGTTGAATGTGGAATTAGGCGGTGACTTTTAGAAGAGGTTATACTCTGTATCCATCTAGGCCAGGCATGCCTCATGTCTTTGCAGACATTGAAAAGCTTAACACCGTCTTTAAGTTCCCAGAAGTAGGGAATCCACTTCAGCATATTTAAAATCCGTTAAGTATCCAGGCATTGACATTCAGGTTCAGGGTGAGTAGCAGTAACCAGCACTCTTTGTAGAATATTAGAGGAGGCTGATATCCCAGTTTCCTGCCTCTAAATCCAAACAAGTTGACTATAAATCCAGTGCGAAGCATGGTGACTAGTGCCAATACTCCACCGCCATCTCTAGCGCCTATGTAGTGAAGAAGAACAGGGTTGATATAGATTAGTTATACAATCCAAACTTGGATAACAATGTATCATAATAAACTATACATATATATGATGACTAACAGTGTATCATAATTAAAAATAGAGGGAACAAAAGGGAAGAAGGGAAAAAAAGTGTAGCTAGTTCCCTAGCACTTGTCGCCTACTGTAGAGTTTTGACCCACTCCAAAAGTGAGTAAGATATCTACTCAATAGGTACATTTCTTCTGGACTGATACTGGAGCTTCCTGAGGGGTTACGCACCACCTAATCCATCCAAACATTTTGATAGTACCGCTGTCACACCATGGAAAAAGTTCATGAGACACTGTCCTCATGTAAACAATTCATAAATCTCCTTTCCATAGTTACAAACAGCATTATGTAAGTACCACTGATAAATGGCAGAAGTTTAGCTACCAGTTCAGTTATCTCCTTTTGCCTCATCATCATCATCATCATCATCATCATCATCATCATCATCATCATCATCATCATCATCATGTGTTTGTCCCCAATGGGGTTGAAGTTAAAAGATCTACTTCAGCAGTAACATCATGAATAGAATATACATATGATATATATGATGAATAACAGAAAAACTTGTTAGACTTTTACTAAACATGGTATGAACTCTCTAGTGGGTATTACAACATCTCAAAGTAAAAACCCAAGAGCAGGTGTCATTTCCCACTCCCTTGAGATGATATATAGATATATCATACCAAATGACAATCTTATAACATCATTTATGAAAAAGGACTACAAGACAATTTCTGTGTATGTACAACCAGGTAAACAAAAGATTAACTCCTAAGTGCATGAAAAAGTCAAGCAAGAATATATCTCTCTCTCTCTCTCTCTCTATCTAACAACCTATATTAAAGTTGTACACAAATGTGAGATAGTAATATTTCTCCATCATAAGAGCAGAAATACAAAATAAGCACTCAGGAAAAAAACACTTTAAAACACAGAGACCAGTTGTGAAAAATAAGCATTTAGGAATAAAGTAAGTTCACAAAATCATCTCAGAAGATTGACTCATTGCAAGATTATCTTGTAAGCTTTATGAAGGCTGACTGGACAAAATGGCTATGTCCAGGCTGCGTGACGTAAACCAACATTTCAATGAAAGTGATTCTCCTAATTTTCACACACACAACTTCAATCATGATATTAGTTGCCTCAAAGCATGTATCCTAATATCTAACATGATATGTTGTATATAATATAATGCTCACCTAAAACGCAGAGAATACGTAGCTAATAATTAACCCATTAACAATGGGTCACCCGCTACCCTTGGAGAAACATGGCGATTGAACAGCCCGCTTTGTCTCCCAAGCCTTTGTCTAGATTAAGCCTGTGTTTCCGGGGCGCGGCCAATCATTTAACTTTAAACGAAACGAAATTTCGTTTTGTTAATTTTCCCGTCGAATTTTTAATAGCCTCGTGCCTGCAGGTAGCGCATCCTAGCAACGTCTGCTGGAAAAGACTGAGGGATGATGACATATATGTCACAAGTCTCCCCCCTAGAGAGGTCTATCCACCTAGGAAGAGCTGCTACATTCATCCACAGTCTTCCACCTTCTTAATCTGATGCATTTGGTCTTCCAGGTCCTCCAATTATGCTTTACATTTAATCACTATTGTAGAATAATCTCTCCGTGCCACATTCATGTTTCTACTTGCCAAGACAACTGGACATAACATTGAAGATTCATCTAGCTTCGCTTGAAGAAGTGTAACTCTCTCCACTGTTGTCAGCATTCCATTGAAATATGAGTGGACGTTGAGATCTCTATATGAGGTATTGGTTCCACTGCAATCGAACCAATTTCTCGACGTTTGAACGAAGATATAAAGCTTCGACAACCGTTTCATTAGCAATAAGAATATCATCCTTAAAATATGCTAACAGCAGGATCTCCTCCTTCAAATCAGTCATAGTGGCATACTGAACTGGGTAAGTATAACTAGCACAGGTGTAGGTTCATTTGCTTTGAGGCCAAATCTACGAAAAGTCCTGGCTCGTTTATAAGTCCATCCGCTCTTTATACTGACTAGAATGAGTTACCGGCATTTATTCTCTCCCCTCCAACACGTATACGTTGCTTTCCTGGTGAAAATAGCGAGCAATTCTGCGTCGATTGTCGTAGATTGATCGTCATCTGCCTCCAAATATTTTGTAGACAATTTCCACCCAAGCACCGTTAAGTAGATGTAATAACATTGCACATAGCTGTATCACCATCCACATTATATTCAGTTCATAGATAAATTTAAAGCCGTAGGTGGTCCCTGTAATAGTCATCCGAACAACCAAGTTGTCGGTACACTCCCAGTTTACTGATGGGTTACCTTACTTGTAAGCAATGAAAGCCACAGGTATAAATATATCCCTCTATTCTGGTGTTTCCTGAGTTAACTTCCTCAAGATAAAAAAATCAGGGCACCTTTAAGTTTCTCTCCAGGTCTGTTCGTAACCGATCAATACGGAGAACAATGAATCTGTTGAAACTGGAAGAGTTTGAAAGCTTTTCCTTCTGAACTGAAATATATTACTAGTTAGACTCCCTAGAAGAAATACTAAACTAGTAAAAAGTCAAGCAACTCTCAGCCAATGGCTTCCAAGTGCTTGAAAAGTATAGTCCTTGCTATAGCCCAATCTAGCATGGTCTATGAATAAAAATAAGAATAAGGCGTCCTACTCTTCATCTGTCGAGAGGTACGTCAACAACAACCATTAGCTAATAGTTGTATAAATCGGGCTATCTCCTAGACCACCAAAATAGTTTGATGTTTTGGAGAAAAATCCTGACTTTAAGAACATAATGTGACAACTAGCAAGCTGTCCCTAGTCTTTCAAGTCAGTACAAGCAACATGCAAAATGACAGCTAACGCTGCCCGAGCCTGTTACTAATTCTCTGATGAGAATAAAATTGGGAATGTCGCAGATGAGGACCATATTTCCTGTTTTCTGACATCAAAAAATTTTCCGAGATACTGGCAGGTTTTTTTCGGTAGCTCTTAACTTCCTATGACATCCCAATAAAAAATAACAGGGTAAATTTACGGTCGAAACCATATCCTTCGTTCGCCAGTCACACAACGACGTATGCTTCTCTGTCACTGGTAATGCCAGAGGAACTAGCTTGTAAAAGGGGCCCTGTAATTCAATTGCTTTCACTCACATAGTAAATGGATCTTTGTTCACTACAGAGTTACAACAACCGAATAATAAAATTGACCAGTGCCATTTCTGACACATGGACAATAAAAGATCTGTTACGAATACCAGACCCTTAAACTGAAAGCGTTGAATAGGCGTCTTTATGTCCTTATAGGAATCATCAGTGTCAATCTATCTACTCTCAGTATTTCCGAACATGTTATGCATATGGGGTGGAATATAAAAATCCACTGTTTCCCGCTTGGCGGCTACGAATACTGCAATTTAAACAATATTCATACTCCTTCCATTATACATGTCGGATAAAATTGCAGGTGGAGTATTGGCCCTAACATTAAGTCAACTTAATTGGTTATTGTTATTTTCCCCTGATGTTCTAAAATCTCATCTATGCATGTAGTGTCCCACTTAAATAAAGATATCTTTACTGAATTCTTTAAAAAAAATTTTTGGGGTGCTATATCCTATCTGTCTCAGCCATTAAAATTTTTTTTGGATTTCTCTGTTGCTTTGGGTAAGTTTCAATAGTACATGACCCCAACAAACAGAGCATGCACAAAATAAAATGGCAATATATGACAACATAGTCAAACAGCCCAGGATTCATATGTGGGTCTATGCAAAAATGAGGACATATAGTACAGTAATATATTTATCATACTACCAAAATATACTAATCAAGAACATCCCAGAGTAACAATAACATCTAACATCAACATCACACAAAATCAATCAAGAATTCCTGACATCCTACCAGAAATAATCCTATATGGGTTAACCATCCCAGAGACCTTATTTTATGAGGTCCTATACAAGGAAAAGGTCTCCCACCAAAAGGATACAAAATACATGAGTTAACCATTCTCATATACAAACATTAACACAGGTTTCTATTTCTAGAATAAAGACATCACCTGTGAACATTAGTTGAAACACAACAAACAATACTTGTGATTAAGACACCATAGGTTCATAAAACTTGTGTCTAAGCCCATACTTGTGAACACCAGCCACCAATTAGTTGTAAAGTCTCAACTTGAGAGGTAGACATGGGTACAAATTTTCTGGGCAACGCCCACACTCATGGCATGGGGTAAGGGTTCAAAATTCTGCGACGAGCGCCCACTTGTGAGGTGGTAAATATAATAAAGTAGAATAAGGACAAGTTTTGCTAGGGGTATTCAGTATGAATGGGGTCTAAAACCCAAACACGCCCTCTATAGGAATTAATATATTGGCTCGTAACCCCCAAGTATTGAACAAGGCAGAAAAGGGTGCAAGTTCAACACTAACATAAAAGAAATGTTTCCCATAGAAGGCTGGGAGATCCGGGAAGTTCTACCACAGACACCCGAGTACTAATCACTCTACCCAGAGGGTGTGTCTATGTGTAAGTGCCCCACCCCACATTTAATCTCCCACATATATATATAAACAATGACAAGTATCCACTGTCATGCACATCCACAGTATTATACAACAGAGGGACAACAACCCATGTTAGACGCAACAACTGGCTTACATTGACAGAGGAAAAACAGCCACTGTTAGATAAAAACAGTACAATGACTCACTGTATCACATAACAGTAACAATAACTCACTGTATCACATAACAGTAACAATAACTGGACTATAAACATCAATTTTGGAACAACAGGTTAACAATGAAGTAACTGCAAGGCTTTGTTAAACCAAACAAACAAACAATTGTATTGTGGAAACATTTGGGTTCTGGAAAACCCTGTTGGCTACAATATGGTGACATGGAAATGAAAAATTATCATATTTCAGGCAATGCACACAAAGTATACAACCAAACAGAAGTCCCCAACATTATTTCCCCAAAAAAGGTTCACATCAAATACATGTGTCAAACACAAAACAAAGTAAATAATCCATACAAAGAAATAGATAAAGAAAATCTATCTAATCTGTCTCTAGAAATATCCTATGGGTCTGATGATGACTTCCTCTCCTTCATTATCCACTAGAAAAAGTCTGGCCATAATCACCCTCTCTATAATCCAGGAAAACAGCTGCTTTGCATATATCCACCTATTTAGAAAATTGGGGATTGCACACACACACACACAGAACTTTCACTTCTGGATCATATATCCATCGCGAAAAACATGTAGGAGTAATCCATATGAATCCAATGTGGATATACTGTAATCTCTCAAGTCACAGTTGCTAAGTCACTGGGCTAGGAGCGTTCCAGGGTGATATAACAGACATGTATAAATAAGTCTGAAGCATTCTGGCGTGGCGTGACACACAGGAGTCCATGTGATTGATTCGATCAGGCACACACACTTTCAGTATCTCTTTGGATGAGGAGTGACATCACATAATCCATTAGAATTTCCTGACAGAACTAACTTGAATGGGGCATGAATATTCCAGCCCCTTTCTCTGGATTAAGATGTAGGTTATTCTTTCTTCGGCTGAATATACGACTTGATTGACGGGAGTTGGTAATGTGCTTGATTATCCATGTCTGGGATATGATGGATGAGAAGATTCAAAGGAAGCTGGGAGTTCACACAATCAGTTGGTAAATCCATACTGGTAAATGATGGTGACTTCCAGACTTATCCATGAGCCTCTGGAATATGACAGTTGAATGTGGAATTAGGCGGTGACTTTTAGAAGAGGTTATACTCTGTATCCATCTAGGCCAGGCATGCCTCATGTCTTTGCAGACATTGAAAAGCTTAACACCGTCTTTAAGTTCCCAGAAGTAGGGAATCCACTTCAGCATATTTAAAATCCGTTAAGTATCCAGGCATTGACATTCAGGTTCAGGGTGAGTAGCAGTAACCAGCACTCTTTGTAGAATATTAGAGGAGGCTGATATCCCAGTTTCCTGCCTCTAAATCCAAACAAGTTGACTATAAATCCAGTGCGAAGCATGGTGACTAGTGCCAATACTCCACCGCCATCTCTAGCGCCTATGTAGTGAAGAAGAACAGGGTTGATATAGATTAGTTATACAATCCAAACTTGGATAACAATGTATCATAATAAACTATACATATATATGATGACTAACAGTGTATCATAATTAAAAATAGAGGGAACAAAAGGGAAGAAGGGAAAAAAAGTGTAGCTAGTTCCCTAGCACTTGTCGCCTACTGTAGAGTTTTGACCCACTCCAAAAGTGAGTAAGATATCTACTCAATAGGTACATTTCTTCTGGACTGATACTGGAGCTTCCTGAGGGGTTACGCACCACCTAATCCATCCAAACATTTTGATAGTACCGCTGTCACACCATGGAAAAAGTTCATGAGACACTGTCCTCATGTAAACAATTCATAAATCTCCTTTCCATAGTTACAAACAGCATTATGTAAGTACCACTGATAAATGGCAGAAGTTTAGCTACCAGTTCAGTTATCTCCTTTTGCCTCATCATCATCATCATCATCATCATCATCATCATCATCATCATCATCATGTGTTTGTCCCCAATGGGGTTGAAGTTAAAAGATCTACTTCAGCAGTAACATCATGAATAGAATATACATATGATATATATGATGAATAACAGAAAAACTTGTTAGACTTTTACTAAACATGGTATGAACTCTCTAGTGGGTATTACAACATCTCAAAGTAAAAACCCAAGAGCAGGTGTCATTTCCCACTCCCTTGAGATGATATATAGATATATCATACCAAATGACAATCTTATAACATCATTTATGAAAAAGGACTACAAGACAATTTCTGTGTATGTACAACCAGGTAAACAAAAGATTAACTCCTAAGTGCATGAAAAAGTCAAGCAAGAATATATATCTCTCTCTCTCTCTCTATCTAACAACCTATATTAAAGTTGTACACAAATGTGAGATAGTAATATTTCTCCATCATAAGAGCAGAAATACAAAATAAGCACTCAGGAAAAAAACACTTTAAAACACAGAGACCAGTTGTGAAAAATAAGCATTTAGGAATAAAGTAAGTTCACAAAATCATCTCAGAAGATTGACTCATTGCAAGATTATCTTGTAAGCTTTATGAAGGCTGACTGGACAAAATGGCTATGTCCAGGCTGCGTGACGTAAACCAACATTTCAATGAAAGTGATTCTCCTAATTTTCACACACACAACTTCAATCATGATATTAGTTGCCTCAAAGCATGTATCCTAATATCTAACATGATATGTTGTATATAATATAATCCTAAAACTTAAAGTAATAATCCTAAAAAAAAATATAATCCTAAAAATAATCCTAAAAAATAATCCTAAAGCTCACCTAAAACGCAGAGAATACGTAGCTAATAATTAACCCATTAACAATGGGTCACCCGCTACCCTTGGAGAAACATGGCGATTGAACAGCCCGCTTTGTCTCCCAAGCCTTTGTCTAGATTAAGCCTGTGTTTCCGGGGCGCGGCCAATCATTTAACTTTAAACGAAACGAAATTTCGTTTTGTTAATTTTCCCGTCGAATTTTTAATAGCCTCGTGCCTGCAGGTAGCGCATCCTAGCAACGTCTGCTGGAAAAGACTGAGGGATGATGACATATATGTCACAGGTATACACTCTAGCTCTAACTGTACATATCAATGCTCTGGATATCTGACAGCATCATTTACATCACTCTTCACGGTAGCATAGTTTCAAACTCAGAGGTTTACACCACAATGATGAATATTATAATCACATTTACATATCTGTTTTGGCTGTTTTGACAATCTCTCACATACACACGAAAACAGCATTCACGGACAGACATCGACAACAGTAGAAGATCCATATCACGGACAACTGTATTATGAAACTGGCAATAACTTCCAGCGCAGTCAATACACTACCATCAGTAGTTGCTACTCCTGGGAATTGCAATGGACTGATATTTACGTGTGATTTAACTTTCCCTATTGCCTGTGCTTTCCACCATCAGGCGAACCCACTCCGACTTGAAATGCATGTCCCCAAGTCAAGGACGAGAAGTCAATATTTTAATCCTACTGACTGGTGTGTGGTTTGAACCTGCCATCAACACACCGACAGTTTAAGAGTGAGCGCTCTTATACTTTCAGCTTCCACCATATCGTCCCCATATTAGAAAGTAAGACCGTCTTTCTAAGACGATAACCCAGGCTCATTGTGGCTTTCTCTGTATCACTGTGTACTTCTCGGAGTAGAAGAGCCATATTTCCCCTGGGGTATTCTTTTCTTTCTGGTCTTTGTGAGGTGTTGAAATAAATAAATAAAGGGATGTTGGGCTTGTTTTGATAGAGGTATCCCGGATGGGATGGGTTCTCCTTCCCTTTCAGCCTTCTTAAGGAAGCTTAGAAATGACTCTGATCCCCCAAGTGAGAAATTAGACAAAAATTGTTTAAGTCCCACACTAATTATATGAAGAAATAGCCTCCTATAGAAGGTGTAGAGATCCTGGAAATTTTACCACAGACAGCAGATGAATCAGCTCCTCTAAAAGAAGGATGTTGTCCATGTGTATGATTCCAGCCTTACTGGCGATCTCCATCAGTTTTATGAACAGGGTCACATGGCAACTGTATTATATAACTTGTGTGTGTGTGTGTGTGTGTGTGTGTGTGTGTGTGTGTGTGTATCCATATACAACAACCGCTGGTTATATCACACTAATAGTGGTGTCAAGGAAGAGCGCAATTGGGAGGGTACAAGCCTTACCCTGGTGCGAGGAAATGCAAGCTAAAGACAAAATTGTCATGGCAGGGCAGACCAGGCCCTAAGCCTTGGTTGGCGACTGGTCTAGGATCGAAGCTCCGACAGGCGGACAGTTAGAGCATTGCTTTGCTGATCCGGCAGCTTCTGCAGCTTGTCTTGTTCCAGATGTAGGGGTGTTACCTTTCCTCTGGAGTGAACTAGGCAGGCCGAGAGAGGGATCATGCTGCATGGGCAACACATGATCTCTATATTTTAGCCCAGGCTTTGTGCTATGGAGAGGCAATAACTTCATCCCTGGTCTTAACTGGTCTCGGAATCAAAGCGAGAGGCAACTGTTACGGGTTATAAGTCCTTGTCAGTTGGCGTAGACATGGGGCGCCACGCGTTGCCTCTGACGGTGGGAGACACCTATAGGTGTCACTGATCAGCTACCGCCCGCCTCAATCTGGGCAGCCCCCAGCCAATTGGGTGCTGATCCGCCACAGCCTGCCTGCTTCAATGGGTGCTTGGGGCTAGGACAAAATCAGAATCGCAGGCTGTAAAACCAATGCACCAGGTACAAACAAAAATATAAATAGAAACCTCAAGCTACGGCTTGCAACCTGGAACGTGAGAACCATGTGTCCAGGATTTTCCACTGACTTGACCAATATTGACGATGTGAGAAAAACGGCTGTGATTGATGCCGAACTCAATCGTCTTAACATTGATATTGCTGGCCTGCAGGAGACTCGCCTCGCTGAGGAAGTGTCACTCAGGGAAAACAACTACACCTTTTTCTGGAGGGGTAAAGGGCAGGCGGAAAGGAGGCAACACGGTGTGGGCTTTGCAGTGAAGAATTCGCTACTGGGAATGATTGAAATTCCAGCAGGAGGAAATGAAAGACTATTATCCCTGCGCTTGGCAACCTCTTGTGGGTTTGCCACCATTATTACTGCATATGCACCGACACTCGATTCCTCTGATGATGTGAAGGATTTGTTCTATGAGGAGTTAGACTCTGTGATCAAGGCAGTTCCAAAATCCGACTACATTTATATGCTCGGTGATTTCAATGCTCGTGTGGGCAAGGACTCGAGTTCATGGCCAGTGTGCCTTGGAAAATACAACATCGGTCGCATGAATGAAAATGGGCAAAGGCTGCTGGAGCATTGCACCAGTAATGACCTATGTATTACAAACTCTTTTTTTAAAACAAAAGAGATGCATAAGGTCACATGGAAACATCCAAGATCCGGCCATTGGCACCAGCTGGACTTCATCATCACACGGAGACAACATCTGAACCATATATCATTGACTCGTAGTTACCACAGTGCTGACTGTGATACGGATCATTCTTTGGTTGTTGCAAGGGTTAGACTGAGACCAAAGAGAATCTACACAGCTAAACACAAATCTAGCCCCAGGATTAATATTATTAACACTCATGATCCTGAAAAGTGCTTTCAGTTTCAACAGCAACTTGAAGACGCTTTCACTGATACACCAGAAAATTGTACAGTAAATGATAAATGGAATAAACTTAAGGAAACTCTTTGTAAAACTGCCGTAAAGGTTTACGGCACTGTGGATCATAAGAGGCAGGACTGGTTTGCGGCCAACAGCGAGACTCTGCAGCCCTTGATTGATAAGAAGAAGAAAGCTCTCTTAAGAAACAAGGAAAGACCAACGCGTAACACTCTGAGTGAGCTAAGGCAAGCTAGGAAGGATGTGCAAAAGGCTGCCAGGCAGTGTGCAAATGATTATTGGATCAAGTTATGTGAGTCCATTCAAATCGCAAGTGATAAGGGAGACATAAGAAGCATGTATGAAGGAATAAAGAAAGCCTGTGGTCCAGTGATCAAAAGAAGTGCACCATTGAAAACCTTGACTGGAGAAGTCATCACTGATAAGAAACAGCAGATGGACAGATGGGTAGAGCACTATTTGGAGCTTTACTCAAGTGAGACCAAACTAGCGGATAATGCCCTCAACGCCATAGAGGCTCTACCAACTCTTGACCACCTGGACACACTTCCCACCATAACAGAAGTTATGTGTGCTATAAATGAACTTGCATCTGGCAAGGCTCCAGGTAAGGATGGGATTCCAATAGAGGTTATCAGGAGTGGGCAAGACACACTCACTATACAGATCCACCAGCTAATAGAGCTATGCTGGCGTGAAGGACAAGTCCCACAGGATTTCAAAGATTCAAGCATCATAACACTGTAAAAGAACAAGGGCGATCGGAGCGACTGCAACAACTATAGGGGTATCTCACTTCTGTGTATTGTTGGAAAAGTATTTGCCAGAATTGTTCTGCGCAGACTTCAAGTCCTAGGAGATCAAGTCTACCCCGAATCACAGTGTGGCTTTCGACAGAACCGGTCTACCACTGATATGATATTCTCATTGCGACAAATGCAAGAAAAATGCCGTGAACAGAATCAACCACTGTTTATTGCCTTCATCGACCTCACAAAGGCATTTGATTTGGTCAGTCGTGAGGGTCTGTTCAAGGCACTAAAGAAGATTGGCTGCCCACCAACTCTTCTGTCCATTGTGGAATCGTTCCACACAGGCATGAAGGGTATAATCAAGTTTGATGGTGCAACTTCTGAAGAATTTGAAATCAAGAGTGGAGTTAAGCAAGGTTGTGTACTAGCTCCCACCCTCTTTGGAATATACTTTTCACTTCTACTGAAATATGCATTTCGTGATCAGGATGGTGGTATATACATTCACTCACGCTCAGATGGCGGCCTCTACAATGCTCAGAGATTGAAGGCTAAGACCAAAATTAGGAGGGTACTGATCAGAGAGTTGCTTTTTGCAGATGATGCTGCAGTTACGACCCACTCTGAGGAAGAATTGCAATGTCTACTATCTGCATTCTCCAATGCTTGTTCTGAATTTGGTTTAACAATTAGCAAAAAGAAGACACAGATTATGTCACAAGGTGCACATGGGGTACCATCAATCTTTATTGACGACGCCGAACTAGAGATAGTAGACCATTTTACATATCTAGGATCGGTGGTAAATAGCAAATTATCCCTAGATCAGGAAATCAACATCCGGATTGGTAAGGCAGCAACAACAATGAACAGGTTAAGAAAAAGAGCCTGGGAGAACAGGAAGCTTACTGCCAAAACAAAAGTCCTTGTCTATCAAGCCTGTGTCCTTAGTACTCTTCTCTATGGCAGTGAAACCTGGACAACTTACTCACACCAAGAGAACAATTTAAACAGCTTTCATATGCGGTGTATGCGAAGAATTCTTGGTATTAAGTGGCAAGACAAAATCACAAATACTGAAGTATTGGAAAGATCGGGTTGTGTGACAGTTTATTCCATGCTCAGTTTTCGTAGACTTAGATGGATAGGACATCTTAGGCGGATGGATGATGGTAGAATACCAAAGGATATCTTTTTTGGTGAATTACAGATGGGTAAGAGATCTCAGGGTCGGCCTCTACTACGATACAAAGATGTGTGTAAGCGGGACATGATTGATACAGGCATTAATAATGCACATTGGGAGCAAGTCGCCGCTGAACGTGTTGCATGGAGGGCAAATATCAGAAATGGAATAAAGTCAAAGGAGAAAATTATTGCAGAAAAGTCACACACCAAGCGTTTGAGACGTAAGATGGTGCATGATGGTGGAAATGACCACGTGTTCACATGCACCCACTGTGAACGGACATTTACAGCGCAAATTGGCCTTATCAGTCACACTCGCTACCGCCATAGTTAAAAGTTATTATGCCTTTTTAAAGCACAAACTATCGTCTGTCAAGACGGCAAGGTGCCAATGTCATATGGCAACTGTATTATATAACTTGTGTGTGTGTGTGTGTGTGTGTGTGTGTGTGTGTGTGTGTGTGTATCCATATACAACAACCGCTGGTGATATCACACTAATAGTGGTGTCAAGGAAAGAGGTGGTGGACATTTCTGTGGTGAATTTGATCGATGGATGGAAGTCAATGACATAATTAATTAAACGGTTCAGTTACGCTTCTGTCATGTCAGTGAGACCTATGCCGTCATCGATCTAGCGTCGGTTTATATCGTTGACCACTATTAAATTAATCCCTACAGGTCTCACGACCTCCGCGTACTACAAACCTACTGATGCTCACGGTTTCCTCCTGTACAGCTCATACCACCCCATAAGCTGCAAAGATTCCATCCCATATTCCCAGCTACTCCGCCTTCGTCGTATCTGTCAGGATAATAATGACTTCCTCGAGAGAGCCCATGAAATGCTTGACTTTTTCCGCAGACGGTCCTACCCAGAGGACGTCTTGTCCACAGCTTTCTGTCGCAAAACCCAAGTCTCGCGGGAAATGTCCCTCGTCAAACAAACGCGACCTCCAAACAATGAACCCAAGCTCATCCTCACCTTCCATCCACATGCCTATGCCATCAAGTACATTTTCCTGAGACACTGGTCCATCAAGGAATCCGATCCTACCACTCGTGAGGTATTCTTCAATGGCCCTAGGGTAATTTTCCGCCGTAACCAGAGCCTCAGAGACCACCTTGTGCATATCGCCTCCCCACGGTTACTTCATCTGTGGGCACATTCGAATGCCATCGTAAGAACTGTCTGACATGCCCATACGTTGTTCAGACACCAGAGATTGCATTTCCCCTAGGCACCTTCACCTTGAAAGATTCTTTCACTTGTACATCCCGCAATCTGATTTATGTTATCATCTGCAAACGATGTGACATGAAATACATTGGCCAAATTGGCAGACGTCTTGCTGACCGTTTTAGAGAATACCTCAGAGACATCAATCAGGGCGCTGACAAACCTGTCCCCAACATTTCAATTCCTCCAACCATAATGGAGTCGACGATGTATGTGTCACCGCATTAAAACCCTGCTACTCCAACAGCTCCGTTAGGCTCAGAAGTGAATGCCAGCTAATCAACAATCTGGGGTGCATCCATCCAGCAGGTATCAATACTGTTGTGGATGCTACGGTATAACTGTGCCATCTTCCCCAATTGTTTACACTATCTATTACTATGCTGTCCCCCCCCCCCCCTATCTATACCTAACTGTCCCCACACCCCTATATTTTCATAACAGACTGTTCGCATATTTTTGGCTACTTAAATCCTATCTGGCAACCCACTTTTAACTCTGCAGCCAACGAGCACCCTCGCAGCTGGTAAAGCTACCTTTTCTGCCCCACATGGCATCGGAGTAGTTGTGTATTTTTTCTTTGTTTGCTGTATTTCGTTGTGTTAGCTATCTGTGGTGTCCTGTCCTTGACAAAGATTCTGAGAATCGACACGTCGGCTGTCATGTGTGTCGTATTGTACGCTTTTGTGTGCATTTTATTTTATTATTAATTTTATATATTTATTGAGTGCTTCTGATTTCGGATTTTCACCTGTATTTCACGATACGATGGATCTCCTTGTAAGGTATGTGCAACGTGTTGATGTTTAGTACGTTTCTTTTTGCAGGAGCTTAATATACCTATTTGTTTCCAATTCATATTGTTATATCCTGCTGCAGCCGCTGCTTTTTCTTTCTATTCTTGGAAGAAGCTTACCCCTTTCCAAGACCTCTTGTAGCTTTACAGCGACTATCTTCTCTAAAACCTTCCCAAATATATTTTAAAGGGTGATGATCCTAAAGCCGCTAAGCTTTGAAAGAGCCTTGAATGGTACAACCAATTTCTAAACAATGTTAACCTAAAAAACTCAGTAACAATATCAGGACGGTTATTCATTTCCCACACAAACATATAGTAGACCATGTTGACAAAAGTCACTTACAAATAACAAACATTCCATGCACACAAATAGACAAAAACATCTAACTAAATTCAATATCCTCCTTTCTTTCGGGTAGATATTGGACAAAATGACAAATAATCCGTGTAATCCCAGGAAAGTGTGCATTCACCTAATCCACAGCTGCTGGTGTGCTGAGGTAACTAACTTCCTTTGTAATGTTACTACTATTCTTAATGAACTGAAAGTAAATAGGTGAAATTCCCTAATACTTAGGCTTGAATCGATGGTGTAATCAGCCCCTTTTGTATTAAGAAAATTCTGTTCGTCTTATGGAGCCTTACTGGTAGAAAATTTCCTATTAATCATATGAATCAATCATGTGCCATGCCGGAAAGCGTGGGCGGTCATGACTCGCCATGTCACTCTATCACCAGAGTCGTGGATCAGCTCAGTATTCCTGTCTCGTCCATGCCATGTGGCCAAGCCATCCAGGTATTTTCCTCTCGGTCTTCCTCTTGGTTTATTCCCTTCGATCTTGCCAGTAGTCACTAAGTTCTCCAATCCATTTCTTCTCATAACATGTCCAAAAAATTTTGACTGTCTACGTCTAATTTCTCTAATCAATCTACGATTTTTATTTGTCTCCTGTAGTACTTGGTCAATGGTTTTTCTATCTGTTCATGGCATTCTTTGCATTTTCCTCAGAAACCACATTTCTGCAGCCATCAGATGTTTTTCAGCTTGACTGCACATTGTCCAAGTTTCACATCCATAAAAAAAGAACAGGCTCTATGTATCCCCTCAACACTCTTTTCCTCGTTTCAGTTGACTTCTTTTTATTGGTCAGAATGTTTTTCATCTTGCTAAAGGCTACTTTCGCCATGGCGATTCTTGTTCGAATCTCTTCAAGGCATCTCCCATCAGATGTTATGACTGTTCCGAGATAATTGTACCGATTCACTTGTTGAAGAATATTCCCATTTACTTGTATATTACATTGTGGTACTTCGTTCTTCCTAGTGACAACCATAACCTGCGTCTTCTTACAATTTAATTCCAACCCAAGCTGCTCACTGTGGACAACAACCGCGTCTACTAATTGTTGCAGATCCTGTGCATTGTCTGCAATCAATAGTGTGAGTGAGTGGCACCTTGCAGTCTTGAAAGACTAAAGTATGTGAGTTGGAATGTGGCCAAAATTCCATCACAATGCCTGGGCAGAGCTTCAGAGAAACATGTGGCGCCCAAACGACATGTTCCCTCTCTCTGCCTAGTCGTGTGTATTCCAGAGGAATGGGTAACCAATACGTCTGGCACAAGATAGGCTGCAGACGCTTGCGGCACAGCGTCGAATCATCAATCACAAGTGTCCGGACCTGTATAAAGCGTGCACTATCGTGAGACTCTCCACCTTACTTTTAGCGGCCCCCGCGACCCGCGGGAATAGGCCCGCCAGAGCTACCTCAGGAGACATTGCTTGTCTATTGCGAGCAATGTCTCCCTTCCTTCCATTGTGCGGCTCTCGCGACCAGCGAGAATAGGCCCGCCGGAGATTATGCTCGTCTGCTGCGAACAAATCTCTACCGAGACTGAATAAGTAAAGAAACGATAAAAGTGTATCAATCAATAGTGTATCATATGCATATCTAATGTTATTTATGTTTCGTCCTTCAATGCTGATTGCATTAATGTCTTCTACATTTCTGAAAATATTTTCACTGTATAGGGAAAAAAGATCTGGAGACATTACACATCCCTGCCTAACACCTCTCTTAATAGGTTTACAGTGTCCCACTTCATTATCAATCCTTATGGCAGCTTGTTGTTTCCATTATTTGTTTTTTATAAGTCTAATGTCTTTCCCATTAATTTGTAGATCTATAAGCATATCCACCATGTTGACATGTCTAACTCTATCAAAAGCCTTTGTGTAGTCTGTAAAGCAAAGATGTATATCCTTGTTTACTTCTATAGCACGTTCAATAACTGTTCGCAGCATATACACAGCATTTACTGTAGGGATACCTATTCTGGTATCAACTGACTTGATGGGGTTGAGGCAGGGTACCTTTCTTTATAACGGGCAATCCTCTTGCAAATCACAATGTAAGGTGCCCAAAACATAAATAAATATGATGAAGGAGTCCCTTTGTTCAGGATAATGGATCTGAACATTTCAACACAAATCAGTAAGTCCAGTAGTATATCCCCGTGAACTATCATTTAATGCTTTATATAAATGATTATATTGCCATTGTCTGACAGATGATTTTGAGAACCAATTATGTGTTTCAGCAATAAAGAATTCCAAATTCCTTTGTAAACATGATGAGACATGTGATAATGCTAGCTGCATGGAATGACACGAACATTTTTTGAGGAATAAAGATGGGATATCTTCCTTCAATTTGGCGTAAACGCCATGGTTGACACCGAAAGAAAAGACAGCATCATCATCTTCCACTTCTGCCGTCAAGCGTCGTGGAGAGGAATAATCTGCGCTCCAGCGCCCGATGGTCGGCACTGGATAGTGTCATTCCGTGTGATTGTATACTGTCTTTGATGTCGTCAATCCATTTTCTTCTTGGACGTCCTGTAACAGAGCACCATCTCTGTTAGTTCTCTGTTAGTGGCTTAAGGGTTGGTGTGCAAAAGAATAGGCACGGTTGAGCATCCCATTAAAATGTATCTAGGGACGCTCAAGCTGTGACGCGGGGTTAGATATAAACAGTTACCATCTGGGCCTCGAATAGATAACACGTTTGTGAGATCATTGCCTATATTTTTATGTTGCTGGAAAAGTCTTCAATAAACTTGTGTTTCCTAGACAATCGGTGGCTCATCTATTTACTGCAGTTGCTCTTCGTGTGCTGTGCCCCTGTTACAGTCCTTTTGGTCTCGTCGCAGATGATCTTTGATGTAAGGCCAGTGATGGTAGTTGCTGATGTTACATTCTGACGACATGACCAAACCACGTGATCTTCTGTCTTTCAATAAATGTGGCACAAGGTGTTGACCCCACAGTCTGTCAGATAACAGCATTTCTTACTCGGTCTCGGATTGTTCAGTTGGCAGCTCTCCTCAGGCATCAGATTTCACAGGTGTTGATTTTGCGAAAGTGTGATTTGGATAAAGTCCAAGGTTGAGATTGGTAGCATAGGGTTGGTGTGAAAATGATGTTTATTATCTGTCGTTTGTATACAAAATTCAAGATTGGTGACTCAGCCATGTGCACATGTGGTCTGGCGTCGCAGACAGCAGAGCACATACTCCAAGACTGCCCAAACTACAACATATCCAGGCAAACCTTCTGGTCTAGAGAGACAACAATGGAAGATAAACTCTATGCACAGCTGAGTGAACTAAAAAAAAAAAGGCTGCTAGATTCATACAAGAGACAACATTGCAGTTATATAGACATATTTGAAGGGAACGAAAGAAGAAGAAGAAGAATCTGTCGTTTTACGGACATGGGTATATTTGGATGTTTCAGTAAGGGTGATAGTTGATATGTAAGTGCACTAGGTTTTTGACATATTATTTCGATTTCTCTGTCCAACCTGCCATCTTCTGTGATCATACTTCAAGTTCCAAGATATTTGAATTCTTTAACTTGTTTCAGAGTTGTGCTATTTATCTGTATATTTAGTGGACCAGGCGATCTGCTAACTTGCATTACTTCGGTTTTGGCCGTGTTTATACTCATGTTGTATCTGCTGCAGGTTGAACTCAGATTATTAGTATGATTTTGTTGTCTGCCCTCATCGCTGTAAAACAGGCACTGGTCGGCTGCAAATAGTTCATTTATTCCCCGTGAATCAGAATCTAGAATTACATCTGACTTCCAAACACCCAAAAACGACATCTAGACAAAAGCGAAAACATCTAGATCTAGATATTACACATCTAGAATGCCTTCTTTGTGTCCACCAAACATGGCCGTGTACTTGCAAATGTTGGACTGCACTCTCTTTTTAATTGACATTGTTGAATATGTTTAAATCTGACAGATTTGTTGATGGTAAGTATTGGGTTACTACAATCTGTCAACCTGTAACGCTGATTGTAATGATATACAGTTATTATGCCGATATGGGTTGCATCTTACGACTAGCTAGCCCGCGCCATAGTTTTATTTTGGGAGAGTTTATACGGAGCTGGGTCTGAATAAACAGTAGTTTATACGGAGCTGGAGTCTGAATAAACGAAGCTGTTTAAATATCAAGAATAATTTTCCAGATTGGTATCCCCAATAAAAATAATTGTGTCCCTATGCGAGTTAAAGAATTGTTAACTTGCGTTTCTGTACTCTTACTGTTTACAGGCTTCCTTCTTTGTTGTCATTACCGCCCTACTATTTCCTGCTATTGATGTCCTCATCATAGTTGCCATTCTAGATATTTTATATCCAGATCTAGAGGTTTTTGGCGGCATCTGGTTACCGTTTTCTGACGTTTGGATGCTGGATGCAATTCTAGATACTTTTCATTTGGAGTCGGATATTTTGAATACTTTCTAGATCTTTAATCCTCATGAAATGTGTATGTCATTCCTTGCAGCTAGCATTATCACATGCCTCATCAGTCAGAATGTTTACTAAGGAATTTGGAATTCCTTATTGCAGAAACACATAACTGGTTCTCCAAATCATCTGTCAGACAACAGCAATATAATAATATATATAAAGCATTAAATGATAGTTCCTCACCACTGAAAATTCTGTCATATTGCAAAACTAGATGGTTATCTATTCAACCAGCTGTTGAAGTAATTGTGAACCGATGGTTGGAGTTGAAGACACACTTCGAAATTGATTGATTGATTGATTGATTTAGGAATCGACATCACAGCATTCGGGGTATTCCCATAAGTGCTCTGTCCCCATCCTCAGCAGCCAGCGAAGAGTTCCAACACTAATAGTACCAGTAGCAATCTGATTATAAGACATATGTAATTTCTCACTTTCTCAATCTGGTTATTTTTCCTAGATACTTTGCAACAAAATCTAGATATTTATGGATGTTGTTTGGGCCGTTTCTAGATACCTTTGGTCAACAAAAAAAAAGTGGCAACCCTGGCCTCATAATTCCGGTCCAAGCTGACAGTAATATGCGTCGCCTCAGAAAGACATGATTAGGCAATTCAAACACTAGGCTTCCGACTTACTGGCCTGATGAATTAACAAATAAACAAGGAAATGCTACGCACATAAAGTGCAGGAAAACCTGGTATATGTGAAGCAGGTTGAAAAGAGAGAGGAGATAGATAGATAACGAAGCTAGTGTGAGAGACAGAGATATGAGAAAGATGTGTTGAAAGACATAAAAAAGTGATAACTTTTATATAATATAAATATGATAATATAAGTGACAAAACATCGGTTCATAATCATAGTTTCTAATATTTTTTTTTATTAAAATATATGTTGTAACATGAGTGATATGCAATACAAAGTGGGATCTTGCTTAAGACACAAAACCAGATGCTTGTAGTATGCATGATATGTGAAACCTGAAATGGCTCAAAAGACTGTCTAGGGGATGTGTTTTGCGTATCCTTTTACAGGACTTAGCTGTCAACAGCAGCATCTTTCAGCTGTCTGTTGATCTCTTGGCAAGATTACGCTCAGTAGTTTGCCATTGCTTTCTGAGCGGCCGGCTCAGTATCCGCAAGTCACGAGCGGGGGTCGAACCACCTCAGTTCTCGCTCCGCTGCGAGACTCTGCGTGATAAACGGGATTACAGAGAGAAAGTGTTGTAACCCCACAGCCAGAGAGACCGGCGTCTAGGGGATAGATGAATAATAAAGTGATGTTTCCTAACAGAGGTCAATAAAGCACTGGAAGTTTACCAGACCTCCTAGAGGAGAGCACTCACATTGTGTTTTTCCAGCCCACAGCAAGCTTCATAGTAATGTTGTCCCTGGACTAATTTCATCAGTGAGAACACACATGAAAACAAAATAACAAACTCAAACACCAACTAAGAAGTAAATAAACAACTATTGTTTTCAACAAACAATCTCATATTAAGATAACCTGGGGAAAAGAGACAAATATCTGCAGGTTCATAGTACATGGCATAATCATACACCCACATTAAAAATGAATAATAACATCTTATTAAACTCTTTAGCGATTAAGTCTAATTAATTAATTAACTATCCAGATGTTGTCGTGATGAAGGAATTAAATCATCATCTTCCTCACTCCACCAAAATGCGAAGGATTTTCTAGTTCTCACAGGGAAGGGTCATGGTTTGACAGGAACACAGTAAATTTCCATGAGTAAATCAAACGGAGTAACTGTCCATAGCCAATAACAAAGGGGATAGGTAAGTCCTTTCTATATGGGAGTACGAATGTCCATCCTTTAAACAGGGGGAGTGAATGTTCATCACTAATAACACACTGGGTGCGAAAGTCCATGAGCTTGCAGGTGTTGGCATTGGGAAAACGTGAAGTGGTAATAAAAGAGGCCCATCGTCGTTTATCCTGCTGGATTTGATGTTCAGACATTGAAGAGGCCAGTGATGGTTAAGGGGGAATTACTCTTCCTGTACTGGGAAAGCATTTCTCCTCCTGCCCGGAGAAATATGACCCTCCTATTGCCAGTTAGCATCATCTATAAACATGTCCCATTTTCATTTTATAAAAACATCCCACCTTCATTTTATACAATGACCATGCCTGCTCAAAGAAGAAACCACAGTGTCCTGCAGAAAATATATACCAACACTATAGCCATACTCATAGAAACAAGCGGGGGGGGGGGGGGGGGGGGGGGGGGGTTACATGATTAGGACCCAAGGGTAAGACACTCAGACCTGGCCTCATAACCTAACATCCGATGCAGTTCCTCCTCCTCATAACGACATAATATGTTTTCTCTCACTCCTGCCTTAGGGAGGAGAATTATTCTCATTCTTTCAAGTTGTAGCACTGAGAATATCTGGTGGACATCAGCATCTATTCTCTTCTCCCATATAAAAGTACAGGCAAACCCATAGCATGCATATATTTATAAATGAACTCATCAATGAGTCTGTATGCATGAACATACATACTAAGAAACAGTCTCCTATGAACATCAAGACAAAGAGATTGCACGAGCTTCTCCAGAAAGTATCTCCCTAAAAGAATATGAGTGATATTCTAGAAAATAACACAGTAGATCTTTTCTGAATCACCATCTACACTGGAAGACTGAATAACTAGTAGATACCATTCCTTATAAAGGGCATGAACTGACCACATAGACCTTCCTAAGTCAAAGAAAATGCACTTAATTCTTCAAAGATTTTCTTTAGATAGACACAAAGAAAACTCTAATAGATAATAGTCTTAAGTTAACTCTAGTCTTCAATTTACCAACAATCATCCTGAATGTTCCCTCGTGAATGTATTAAACACAACGCCACCATAATCACAACATTCAAACTGGCCCACACGTCTGGTTAGGTCAGGGCATTTCTGTAAAACTGCACCTCAACAAACAATTTCTCCTGGCACTTTCCAATATACCTCATTATTATATCTGACATCTAAAAGTTGACTTTGCCACTTCCAATCAGAATATTAGAATTTTGCTGCGAACATGATGTCACTCCTACGTGGGTGGGTTTTTGAAAATTCTACATGGGTATCGTCAAGGGGAAGTAACTTTTAGTTATCTCCAGTGATGAAAGTGATTAAAATCTTTACAACCTTGGCCTTGTGGAAATCCAAGGGGTAGTATTTGAAACAGGAGAATTAACTCACTCAATAATCTCCCTTTCTCACACCATTTGGCTGGCTCTGCTAAACTTGGTAGAGTATTGATGCATGACAAGGCAGACGTGGTTGCGGCCTTGTGGGAGCATGTGTACGCTTCGAAGGAGCAAATGGATAACCATGGTCTGGCAAGAATGTTACAGCGAGGAGTGACGAAGGGATCTGCTAGACGCTCAGAGGAAAGGCGAGACGGACATATAATCAGATTGCTACTGGTACTATTGGTGTTGGAACTCTTTGCTGGCTGCTGAGGATGGGAACGGAGCACTTATGGGAATGCCCTGAATGCTGTGATGTCAGTTCCTAAATCAATCAATCAATCAATCTTCTTCTTCTTCTGCGTTCATCCGGAGTTTTTTGTGTGGATGTGATTGCAATGTGCCTGTTTACAGCAGAGCTGCGTTCTTGCGCCGTTAGGCCGACACATCCGACTTCTGCGCGCATTTGTTGACCGGGTTAACCTTCCCGGGGAACCAATTAATAATTAACCTCCCCTTTCCTTTTCCCCAAGATCAAACGACAATTGTTGAATGTCACATCTATATTTAGATGTTGGTTTTTGTGTCAGGTTTTAGTCAGATATGACTTAGTTACCGTATGACAGTAGACAGTAATACCTGCTTTCTGTCAGCATCAAATGGTGGTCGATGCTTACCAAACCCGACACCCCACATTGTGCCAACGGCTTCGGGCGGAAGAGTGCAATTGGGAGGGTACAAGCCTTACCCTGGTGCGAGGAAATGCAACCTAAAGACAAAATGTCATGGCAGGGCAGACAAGATCCTAAGCCTTGGTTGGCAGCTGGTCTAGGATTGAAGCTTTGACAGGCGGACAGTTAGAGGATTGCTTTGCTGATCCAGCAGCTTCTGCAGCTTGTCTTGTTCCAGATGTATTGGTGTTACCATTCCTCTGGAGTGAACTAAGCAGGCCGAGAGAGGGATCATGCTGCATGGGCAACACATGGTCTCTATATTTTAGCCCAAGCTTTGTGCTATGGAGAGGTATAACTCCATCCCTGGTCTTAACCAGTCTCGGAATCAAAGCGAGAGGTAGCAATTACGGGTTATAAGTCCTTGTCAACTGGCGTAGACATGGGGCGCCACGGGTTGCCTCTGACGGTGGGAGACACCTACAGGTGTCACTGATCAGCTACCACCTGCCTTAAGCTGGGCAGCCCCCGGCCAATTGGGTGCTGATCCACCACAGCCTGCCTGCTTCAATGGGTGCTTGGAGCTAGGACAAAATCTGAATCGCAGGCTGTTAAACCAATAAAAATGAAAACAGAAACCTCAAGCTACAGCTTGCAACCTGGAACATAAGAACCATGTGTCCAGGATTTTCCACTGACCTGACAAATATTGACGATATGAGAAAATCTGTTGTGATTGATGCCGAACTCAATCGTCTTAAGATTGATATTGCTGGCCTGCAGGAGACTCACCTTGCTGAGGAAGGGTCACTCAGGGAAAACAATTAAACCTTTTTTTGGAAGGGTAGAGGGCAGACAGAAAAATAGGCAGCATGGTGTGGGCTTTGCAGTGAAGAATACGCTACTGGGAATGATTGAAATTCCAGTTAGAGGTATGAATGACTATTAACCCCGCGCTTGGCAACCTCTTGTGGTTCTGCCACCATTATCACTGCATATGCACCGACACTTGCTTCCTCTGATGATGTGAAGGATTCTTCTATGAAAATGGGCAAAGGCTGCTGGAGCATTGCACCAGAAATTACCCATGTATTACAAACTTCTTCTTTAAAACAAAAAAGCTGCATAAGGTCACATGGAAACATCCAAGATGCTGCCTTTGACATCAGCTGGACTTCATCATCACACAGAGACAACATCTGAACCATACATCATTAACTGGAAGTTACCATAGTGCTGACTGTGATACGGATCATTCTTTGGTTGTTGCAAGGGTTAGACTGAGACCAAAGAGAATCTACACAGCTAAACACAAATCTAGCCCCAGGATTAATGTTAATCACCCATGATCCTGATAAGTGCTTTGAGTTCTAACAGCAACTTGAAGACGCTTTCACTGATACATCAGAAATTTGTACAGCAAGTGAGAAGTGGGGTAAACTTAAGGAAACTCTTTTTAAAACAGCGGCAGAGATTTATGGCACTGTGGATCATAAGAGGCAGGACTGGTTTGCGGCAAACAGCCAGACACTGCAGCCCTTGATTGATAAAAAGAAGATAGCTCTCTTAAGAAACAAGGAAAGAACAACACGTAAAACTCGCAGTGAGCTGAAGCAAGCTAGGAAGGATGTGCAATAGGCTGCCAGGCAGTGTGCAAATGACTATTGGATCAAGTTATGTGAGTCCATTCAAATCGCAAGTGATAAGGGAAATATAAGAAGCACATATGAAGGGATGAAGAAAGCCTGTGTTCGAGTGATCAAAAGAAGTGCACCACTGTAAACCTTGACTGGAGAAATCATCACTGATAAGAAACAGCAGATGGATAGATGGGTAGAGCATTATATGGAGCTTTACTCAAGTGAGACCAAGCTAACGGATGATGCCCTCAATGCCATAGAGACCCTGCCAACTCTTGACCAGCTGGACACGCTTCCCACCATAACAGAAGTTAAGTGTTCTATAAATGAACTTGAATCTAGCAGGGCTCCAGGTAAGGATGGGATTCTAATAGAGATTATCAGGAGTGGGCAAGACACACTCACTCTACAGATATACCAGCTAATAGAGCTATGCTGGCGAGAAAGAGAAGTCCCACAGGATTTCAAAGACTCAAGCATCATAACACTGTACCCTGAATGACAGTGTGGCTTTCGACAGAACTGGTCTACCATTGATATTATATTCTCATTGTGACAAATGCAAGAATAATGCCATGAACAGAATCAGTCACTGTTTATTGCCTTCATCAACCTCACAAAGGCATTTTATTTGGTCAGTCGTGAGGGTCTGTTCAAGGCACTAAAGAAGATTGGCTGCCCACCAACTCTTCTGTCCATTGTGGAATCGTTCTGCACAGGCATGAAGGGTATAATCAAGTTTGATGGTGCAACTTCTGAAGAGTTTGAAATCAAGAGTGGAGTTAAGAAAGGCTGTGTACTAGCTCCCACCCTCTGTGGAATATACTTTTCACTTCTACTGAAATATGCATTTCATTATCAGGATGGTGGTATATACATTCACTCATACTCAAATGGGAGCCTCTATAATGCTCAGAGATTGAAGGCCAAGACCAAAATTAAGAGGATACTGATCAGAGAGTTGCTTTTTTGCAGACGATGCTGCAGTTATGACCCACTCTGAGGAAGAATTACAATGTCTACTATCTGCATTCTCCAATGCTTGTTCTGAATTTGGTTTAACAATTAGCAAAGAGAAGACACAGATTATGTCACAAGGTGCACATGGGGTACCATCAATCTTTATTGACGATGCCGAACTAGAGATAGCAGACCCTTTTACATATCTAGGATCAGAGGTAAATAGCAAATTATCCCTAGATCAGGAAATCAACACCAGGATTGGTAAGGCAGCAACAACAATGAACAGGTTAAGAAAAAGAGTCTGGGAGAACAGGAAGCTTACTGCCAAAACAAAAGTCCTTGTCTATCAAGCCTGTGTCCTTAGTACTCTTCTTTATGGCAGTGAAACCTGGACAACTTACTCACACCAAGAGAAACTTTTAAAGAGCTTTCATATGTGTCATAAGTCGGGGTGCCCCACCAGCTAGAGGAAAGTATTATTCACTGGCGAGCAACCCCAAATAGTCAGAAACTGACTAGGGACAAAATCTATATGGCTGAACTACAGATTAAGCCCTTGAATATCCAACGTACAGCTCGAAGTGGCTCGTTACAAAATGAAATGAACTGTGCTGAATATTCGCCAAGGGATAGGAAAGAGAATATTAGCTAGGATAGATTTTTAAGTCTGAATTAAAGTTGTAGGGACAACTATCCTTGTACAGGTTTTTCTCCCTGACAGCTTCCTTCCTTGGTGTCTAAGTGAACCCCCACCAATGTACACACACAACACGTATGCACAATTGGAATTAATATAATGACAGAACTATGAGTTACAATACTACAACATTTATTTACTAATCATAGACATCTTATGGTGGTCAATATGAGGATGATGAAATCATATAACATATTGTGATGAGAAACATTACGTAACTTTACTTGTTACTTCATCTATCTGGATCTGTGGTCCAGATCCCCACTCTCCAGTAGACACACAAAAAAGAGAACAGCTTGCCAGTATTCTGACGACTGCCAGTCCTGACACTCCTAGTCTTCACTCGTTTTTGAGATCTGTAACATAGGTGCTCCTTGTGAGAGCTGGCAAGAAAGTCAAGAATGTGTTATCTCTAGTTCTACATCAGCGCAATCTTAAGTAAAACATATTCTAGTAAACACATATACAATGACCAGTCTGGCCAAGTTTATCTTCCAGCTCTACTGCGTTCACCATCCTCCTTCTCCCTACTGTCTTTAGTCTGGGACGGGCTTTTCAATTGTCTCACACGCCTGTAATTATTACATTTCTGCCACCCCATGTCCATGTCGCTAATACAGGAATTCTGTGTCGTACAGCTGCTCCATCCAAAGTTTGTTTAGCAGCTCACAGGGTCGGTAATGGTATTATAATACTACCGGATCATCTGGGCTTACAAGCCGTGACCAGTAGCTGTGCCAGGTTTCCATGCATTACCGTGAATGCACGCCCACAATACACTGAGAAAGTTTAGCACCATGTACCCTATACCAATTGTGGGTAATGTCTGTACCATTACACCTCTGCTTCTAACACAATCGATGGCCAATGTGCCCAAGCACACACAATAGCACAACACCAATTTATTCTTAGTGAGTTACCATATAACAAATCACATCAAATAAACCTAAGATATGCGAATACAAAATGGCATATAAGGCTATTCTTTCTTACATTGTATAATACAAAAGGTAAGTAATATCCTTATCTACAACCAACCGGGAAACATAGTTTCTGTATACGCTACAGATCATATACACAAATTATGCAAATGACAATTCAACTATATCAACCTTCCAATACACATAAACATAATTAAAGAATGATACTCAACATAATAGCATAAGGCATTATTAATGAGTAATAATATTGTATAGCTACAAAATAAGATATACAACAAGTCTAATTGAAGTGACCACACAGACCAGCCATATTTGCTGATCTGCCCGGTTTAATCACCACATAGTCACTGCTGTGGTAAGAATTAAAGAAATAGTCAGTTGACTATATTCTGTACAACAAATGCACACACCAAAAAGAGACTAGTCTAGTTTACAAAGAACTAACAAGCATCTACCAAGACTGAGAAACTAATAGTGTCCATAGAGTAACAGACATCTAACCTGATAAATGAAAGTCAAAAGTCTCTCACCCAAGGTATAGTAAGAACAACTTGTATAGTAAGAATAACCCTTATAGCAGTAGGATATACACTCAAGTAACCTGAAGCAATGATAATTCTTGAAGTAACCTAGGTCAGATATGGACTGAGAATCAGTACATCCATCTAAAAGACTTGCTACTAAGAATTAATTCTCCTAGTGAAATCTACCAACATCAGAATCATACATATGGCTACAAAACGAGCTGGGTGCCTACCTGTTCTGAAGTCAGACTTAATCTAAAGGGGACCGGTCTAGCAGGGTTTTTATACCCAGCCTCGAAGTAGACACTTATCTCCCAGGAATTCAAGTCATCAATTCTTTCTTATCTCCCCCTGACGTTAATTGCAATTATCACTGCAACTGGCCATCACACCTTGCTCCTCTCTGTCTGGTACAAAGTCCACAGGCCCAGTGTTAATTGTCTTATCAGATCTGTTTTCACACATTCCCGAGTCTGCCATTCAGAGTGGACGGGGCTTAGTTTACAGCCCTGGGGCTATTATCTCTCCCTGGGTCAATGTTGTTCACACCTGGGCGATTTTCTACCTCTGCTTATCAGGTGTCATGCCTGGTCGGTTTTAATTACACAGTCCATTTTACTTGCCGTCTGCAAGCTTCCATCATGGCTAGAGGCTTTTTGTGAATAATCTTACCTCACGACTAGATAGCCGTGGAGCAGCGCGATTAATTCATTCTTTCTCAATTTGGCCTCTCAAAAGTGAACCGAAAATTGTTCTGGGATGTAAAGGCTGCAAATTCGTGACAGAATGCAGTCTCTGTGAAGAATACTTGGGTATTAAGTGGCAAGACAAAATCACAAAACTGAAGTATTGGAAAGATCAGGTTGTGTGACGGTGTGTTCCATGCGCAGTCTTCGTAGACTTAGATGGATAGGACACTTTAGGAGGATGGATTATGGTAGAATACCAAAGGACATCTTTTTTGGTGAATTACAAATGAGTAAGAGATCTCAGGGTCGGCCTCTACTTCGATACAAAGATGTGTGTAATGGGACATGATTGATACAGGCATTGATAATGCACATTGGGAGCAAGTCGCCGCTGCACGTGTTACATGGAGGGCAAACATCAGAAATGGAATAAAGACAAAAGAGAAAATTATTGCAGATAAGTCACACACCGAGCGTGTGATGGTGCATGATTGTGAAAATGACAGGTCTTCACATGCATCCACTGTGGATGAACATGTACAGCGTGAATTGGTCTTACCAGCCACACTCGCCACCGCCATGGGTTATAGTTATTAAGCCTTTTTGATGCACAATGTACCAAACTATCATCTGTCAAGATGGTAAGGTGCCAATGATTTCAACTCCAACTGTTTTTATTTTATCACAGAGAGCAGGGGGAAAGTGGACTAATGTTACAATTAAAATCAACAGGTGTTCTTAGTCCAGACCTGGTTTAACATTGGAATATTTTCTCTGTATATCTCTGCTGTGTTTTTGGAATTTCCAGAGGCTGGACAAAAAAATGTCACATCATCTGTATCTACATTGATACCTAAATAGGTGTATAAATTATACTATAATTCTGCCTCTTGAAGTGAAGTTTCACCAAGGGAGATCATGTTATCAATTGTTTGATTTATTCTCATTATCTTTGTCTTTCCCTATGAATTTTTAGACTTAATTGTTGTGACCTCCCATCTAATGTACTAGATAAATCTTGCATCTCATTTCAATGTGTTGGACAAGATGGCAATGTCATCAATGAAGTCTAGATCATAGAGCTTCAGTGCACAATCAGACAATATTGGGATCAAATGTACCTAGTTGTAAAATGTAGGCATGCTTGCAACTTTCATGTTAGAAGCTAATAAAGTACACATTCTTGCTCCTAAGCAACAGTTGAGAGGTAACATTGATGAGAATTACATCAACTTTAATGTGTGTATGATGTGTGACACAAGTAATAAGGATTTTCCATAAAGCTGTCATGCATTGTTATGTTGTTTTTATCCTGAGAAACTTATATCATTACACTGTAATAGGTTCCCAAACTCAAATTCTTAAATAAGACTTGAGGAATAACATATTAGAAATCATGGCTTGAAGTAATCATAAAACATTTTGTATCATTAGTCATCTTGAAAAACAAAATATCAAATTCATTGATATAGTTTATGTTTGCATACAAATGTAACTTACAAATCCTTTCAGACTGACTGTAGACATAAGATGGAGAGTAAACTACCATCAAGTGTCAAGATAGAACAACCTGAAGTCTGTGTAGGTCAAGGTAAGATTAAGTGCAATATAACGTAACAGTTAGTGGAATATTCTTTACAGGATGTTGCAATCAACCAAAGCATTTATTGGCTGTTTTTGATTTACTAGATAATTCTACATTTAGGAGTTTGCCATTGCTTTCTGAATTGTCAAAGCTTTATACCATCAACATCAACACAATAGTAGAATGTAAATCTACTTACCATCTCTGTTACAAAAAGGTATCGGACACAGTTTGTAATCCCACATACCGCCTCCGAATCACAGCTACTGGCAGTTTTGCAGCATACTACCTTGCATTGGTTTTTATGAAATGGTATGAATGCTGGTCGTTCAGAAAGCAATGGCAAACCACTGAAAATAAATTTGCCAAGAAATCACAATTTGCCAAAAATGCTGAGGTTGACTGTGACATCCTGTAAAGGATATGCAACTAACTTTAAATCTACTCAGACACTGGGAAACATAAGATCATAGGTGATCAAGTATCCACTGAGATCAGTGCACAACTCTGTAGTTGAGTGAAGCAGGGCACTCTCTTGTCCTGACAATCAGAAATTGTTGTCAAAGAATATGGAAGGCAAGGGTGTCAACAACTCATGTTTCAGGCATCATTGGATTACTTCTCCCACACCATACAAGAAACTTGCAAGTCGTGTGCGAGGAATGAAATGGTACATTTTATTGCCGTTGGCTCTTTACAATTGCAAAACAGTCGCTATCTAATCACACATAAAGTCACAATATTCTCTATCACTAGTTTTCCTAAACCCTATAGCTAATCTCTATCTACTAGGCTATACGAAAACTATCTCTATTCTACATGATGTGAACACTACAGAGTCAGTCCCCAGTCTGACTTCCTTCACTCGCATCGCTACACGCCACGCGGAAGGACCTTCATGCGTCCTTGGGCTCTTTGCGTGCTAGGTCAGTTAGCACGCTTCTATTAGCTGTCTTTGTGACCAGTAGTGCTAACTATCTGGTCAACGCCTCCGTGTGAGGACTAGTTAATAGTCCCCCTTTTCTATCATCTATCCTGCCCTGATCCCGGGCACTATGTTCCCTCTACTCTATCTGAGGTTGACCCCACGTCCCGGTGGTGTTCTATCATGAGGCAGGATTCCTGCCTCCTGTGTCAGTCTTTGACACACACCCTCCCCTCCTGTGTTGCGTCATCAACTTTGACTCATTGGTTGTGACGCAAGAGGTTTCTAAAAAATTAGTGTGTCTAATTTTTGTCAAAGACTGTAGATAACCTGGCTTTGGGCTACTCAATAGACCTACTGACTAATGTCACAATGTAGCATCACTTCACTTGGCTACTGGCAATCGCCACAAACTTGTCTGGTTGGCGTGAGCCCTATTCTCAATCGCAATATTATATTAATTAGAGGTATGTCTGAACCGGACCGTTGTCTTATAAGACCTGCCCTCAAATAGTAAATTAACTCACTACCCATACAAAGTTGACTTTCTGAAGGTCAACACATGAATTGCTTCATGTCCCCCATATAATATTAAACAACCATTACACAAGCTGTGAGCGACAGGCTTTACCTATCTCGCTTCCCCGTGTAAAGTCATATTTCACTGTTAAGTTAGTGTTTCGTTGTCTATTATGTCCCCTGACCCGGAGTTATCTCCCTTTGATCTAATAAAAGTGTATGCAATTTATATGTTTGTTTTTCTGGTTGTTTGTGTGTTTGGATGTAATTAAACGTCTAGTCTACCCTCTAACATGTGTATCTAACTATCATGTGTATGTAAGTTAGTTTTTCAAGTACCATAATTCACTTAACTGTGGTCACAAACATGTGTATAATACAAATCTGTGACTACGTTTTTGTCTTATGAGACTCAAAATACTTTCACTAAGATCCTAAACTAAACTACACAAAATACATTCATTACAACACATTTCCAACATTGCAACCAACATTTGACGGCAACAAAAATAAAAAGCTTTGTTGAGCGGCAGAAAAAATCCGCTGACTGCTCTCACTCTCTCCTGTACCTTTTACATTTGTTCTCACTTTCACACTTCTGTCACACATCTTTCACCTTCCCTTATGTCACACTTCTTTTACCCTCACTATTGGCACACATCTGTTACCCTCATTTCTGTCACACCTCTTTCATCCTCATTTCTGTCACCCTTCTTTCATCCTCATTTCTGTCACATAACTTTCACTCTCATTTTTGTCACGCATCTTTTACCCTCATAGTTATTTAAAAACCTTGGAGTGACACTGTACAAGTTTGGCTCAGTTTGAGCCTAATGACTGTGCATCAACCGTTGCACACGTCAAGTATTTACAACATATTTACATGTAAGAAAGAAAAAAAAAGGGTTGATGGTTTGTACCCTGGTATTATTAACCACTCTATTCTACTGAAATATTACTCTAAATACTGACATACTAATACTAGTTCTATACATTTAATGCGTTGTCTATTTTAATCTATCTGTCACATTAATCCTAAAATAAGCTTACATTACTCCTAATATTTATCTAATTTAAGGGATGTAATTTACCTATGTGAAATGAAATTGATGTGAGATGAGTTATGTCCCTTTGTGAAATGGGTAATGTGAAATGTAATAAGTTACGTCCCTTTCTAAAATGGGTGATGTGAAATATAACATATTCTAACTAATGTTTTTAAATGAAACAAACTATATGATTGATATTCTTATTCTATATGGTGTAAATGATGTATCCTTAAGTGTATAATATTTCTATTCTATTATGGTGTAACCTAATCATACTACTAAATGATAACGTTTGTTAAATGGATTGGCTAAGATGGAATGAAATCAAATGAAATGAAACAAAGTGAAATATAATAAACTGAATGATACTATTCATATCTAAACTTCTTATAATAAGTTGTCATGTTTAAATTACTATCCTAATCTACTTTTAAAGCTAAATAAATATGTAAATTAATAATCTATCTAAAGTAAAATGGAAAATATTATATTGTCTAACTCTAAATATAAATTAAAATGACATAATCTATCTATATTTTATCACTATATTAAAACATTATGATACATATCACATTAAGTTTTATATACACATGGTCTTTAAATACCTCAGCTTAGTCGTTGCCATTAATGTTCAGAAACATGCTTTCATTGGCATAATATCTATACAATTGTTCTGGGTATTTGAAATCCATTACACAGTCATATTTGTTCTATGGGTATTGCACCTGTAGAGTTCGTTTGTAAACGCGACCACTGTTTTCGTGTATATATGTATATAATCATCTGACACTGTTTTTCTCTGTTTAATACAACTCATTCACTGGAACATATATGGAGCTTAGCAGGTAATAAGCTGTCCTAGTTCACAAGGTGATATATTTGTTCCCAGAGTAAAGTTCTTACTTTTGATGTCTACGGACACATAGCAGGTCAATGTTTTTGGTACTTAGTTCAGCACATAATATTCATGTATTTCTAACATATTTCACATAGAATATTTGACTGTACTAAATTAACATATATTACTCTACACTCTCATGTGGAAATTTCTGGTATTGCTACATCAGATGGTCGACTAAGGGTATCAGCCAAGATGTTATCTTTCCCCTTAATATGCTCTATACTAAAGGTGTAATTTTGTAGTATTAGCGACCACCTGTATATTCGGTCATTTCGATGTACACCATTCTGTATGACCGTTATTGGGGAGTTGTCAGTCTGGACAATGAAGTGCACACCCGCCAGAAATCGATGCAGCTTTCTCACCGCATAGATGACGCTTAAGGCTTCCAACTCGGATATGGAATATCTGGACTCGGTGGGTGTGATCTTACGGCTCACGTAGCAAATCGGATGGAAGATGCCCTCATAAAATTGGCCTAGTACTGCAGCGATGGAGATCCTGCTGGCATCTGTCCTAAGATAATAAACGAGCCTCGGATTAGGCAAGCGGAGGATTGGAACATTACTAAACAAGATTTTCAATTTTGACAATGCAGAAATTAATAATGCATCTTTGACATCCAATTTTACAGAAGCTTTTAAAACATTGGAAAATACACATGTAATCTCCGCTAAATTTGGAATAAATTTACTATAGTAATTCACTAACCCCAAAAGGCTTCTGACCTGTTTCTTGGTGGTAGGCATGGTCAGATTCATAATTTTGGTAATAATTTTCTGGTCAGTCTTTAGTTGACCTTGAGAAATGACATGACCCAAAAAATCAATTTCTTTTAGGCCCAATTCGACTTTGCTCGGTTTGACAGTGAGCCCGAAGAGTCGCAACCTATTAAAGACATGTCTCAGTTTCAGTAGGTGTGTTGTCCAGTCATCAGTATGGACACATATATCATCTATATAGGTCACTGTATTCGTCACTCCATGAAGTAGATCTCTAGTTAAGCGTACGAAAGTGGCAGGAGCGTTTCGAAGTCCGAAAGGAAGAAAACGCCACTCGTATAGTCCCAAAGGTGTTGAGAAAGCAGTAAGATGGATAGATTGAGACTGCATAGGGACCTGCCAATATCCCTTAGTGAGATCTAATTTAGAAAAGATTTTGGAGGTGGACATGTCAAGAATAAGATCTTCGCAGGAAGGAATTGGCTCTGCGTCGATCTTGGTGACATTGTTGAGCTTTCGATAGTCCACGCACAGACGAATTGTAGAATCTTTCTTCTTAACTAGAACAATTGGAAAAGAGTACTCAGAGGTGGATTTCTGGATAATCCCACTAGCCTCTAAATTCAGAATTTCCTTATTTAGATTTTCCCTATAGCTTAGTGGGATTGAGTACGACCTGCATTTAATAGGCTTAGAGTCCGAAAGAAGAATGGAGTGTTCGATTCTGTCCGTCCTACCTGGAATGTCAGAGAATATGTCTTTGTATTCCGTCACTAATTCTACTAATTGTCGTCGTTGACTGTCTGTTAGTCCCTGTTCTATATGTATGCTATCTAATGTAGCAGTCTTGTCTACAATAGGAACTGGTAGTTCCATTCCGTCGTCGTCTACCTGATTCAGTACGGTGGTGGTGCTAAGTGTGTATTCTGTATTCTCACTAAGTGTATGCTTGTTGGATATGCCAGTCTCGCTAACTAGTGTAGTTGCGTTGTGTATGTCTGTCGTCTGATCACTTGGTGTGGGTGCACTGTGTTCGTCTGTCTCTACTTCTGTCTCTTGTCGTGAATAGTAAGGTTTCAACATGTTGACATGGAATATCTTTAAGTTTCCGTTTATTGATATTTCATAGTCAACATCTGAAATTTTACGTACCACCTTGAATGGCCCTTGCCATGAAGTCAATAATAAATTTCGTTTGTCAGGAAGCAAGAGAAGTATGTCTTGATCTGGTTCAAGTTCAATTGTTCTCGCCCCTTTGTTGGCATATTGGCGGTAGATTTGACCCTTCCTCTCCAAAGCTGCCTTAGCTATAATACACGATTTCATGATTTTATCTCGTGTTTCAGTCACCATTTCATAAGGTGTTTTTGGTTCGGGAATTTGAATAGAATTCGTTATTGCCTGATGATAAATGGTTAGGGGTCCACGTGGGTTAGCCCCGTACACTAATTCAAACGGTGAGAAACCCGTGCTTGAATGGGGAATCTCCCGATAGGCGAACAGCACTGTTGGTAACAGTGTATCCCAATCAGCTGGGTTTTCTGCTGTTACCTTAGCCAGCATATGCTTAAGATCTCCATTAATTTTTTCTACTATCCCATTGCTGGCTGGATGGTACGCTGTCGTGAAATGTTGTTTTATCCCTAACATTTTTGTAAGGGCTTGCGTTGCAGCCGATATGAATTGAGTTCCACGATCGGATAAAATGGTCCGTGGAAATCCGAATCGTGAGAACAGGTGTAGAAATACATTGGCAACATCTTTGGAGGTGATGTACTTCAAAGCTACTGCCTCAACCCACCTTGTACATAGGTCGACCATCGTTAATATGAAGCGATTTCCTTTGCTGGACACCTCATTCAGGGGTCCAACAATATCTACCGCCACACTCTCAAATGGCCTAGAAGCCAGTGTAGAAGGTTGTACTTCAGCTGTAGGATGTTTACCCTTACGTACTAACTGTTGACAGACATTACATGAACGACAAAATAATTTAATATCATTGCAAAAACCTGGCCAATAAAAATGAGCCTGAATTCTGGCCCTGGTTTTGTCATATGCAAGATGGCCAGCAAACGGTGACTCATGTGCAATCTTTAGCACAGGTATGCGATGTTGTACAGGTAACACCGTTTGCTGAATCTCATGGTTACCAGTAGTATAATATCTAGTAAGAATGCCATTATTTAATCTGAAGAACCACGATGCGTTCTTTGTCACTTTTGCTCGTTCTTTCAATACTTTTAAATAAGGAGACAAACTAGGATCAGCTTTCTGCTGTTCTATGAATTTTTGTCTGTTGGTATCATCAGTGCTAGATGGAGAAAGCAACAGTAGTCTCTCATCTTGAAGCGTGTCTTGATGTTTTATAGTGTCTGCTCTGGTTGTTGCATTAACTGCATTCAGTTGGTTCCATGCAGTTATTTCATCGCTAGTACATTGTTTTAGCTGGGGTAAGCAACCCAGAATTAAATCAGTACAAGGGTTGTCAAGTACAGCACAAGTAAATGTACCCGAAAGGAAAGGAGTGTTAATACGGGCTTTGGCCAAAGGGTAAATTTCAATGTTACCCGAAAAGGTTCGGCATTTGACAGAGTCACCTGTATAATCCTCTTGACTCACTAGTTCCTTTCTGAGGCCAATAAGGGTACTACCGCTGTCCAGCAAACATTGGCATGGTCTATCATTGACCATTGCATTGTGGAACTCTAAATTGCCTCTGGAGGCTAAGGCTGCATTCACACTCTCAGATGAGAATGGAACTGTATGTCCACATTCTAATTTTCCGTCAGCATGAAATTGGTGACATCGCTCACAACTGTCAAAACTCAACATATCGTTTACACAACACACCTCTTCCGTCTGGTTAACAGGTAATTCATTTTCAACATCACACTCAGTCTCACTACCACTATCAGAAGATGTATCAAGTAAAATAGCATTGTTGGCTTTCATACGTTGGCGGCCAAGGCACTTATTTGAATAATGGCCGTAGCTGGAACAAAAAAAACATTTGATGGCACGCCGGTATGCAGATCTTTTGTTCTGTTGCTTCTTAATAACATTTTCAAGATGTGCCGGATAACTCGGCGATTTGTCACACATTGAATAAGTGTCATGTAAAAGTTGACAGTGGATACATTTTGAAACTTTTCTATCTTTCTTGTCAAATTTATTAAATGGTTTTCTATTGCACTTCTGGCACCACATTTAATCCTATTGCCCGTCAACAACTCATGTTTCAGGCATCATCGGATTACTTCTCCCACACCATACAAGAAACTTGCAAGTCGTGTGCGAGGAATGAAATGGTACATTTTATTGCCGTTGGCTCTTTACAATTGCAAAACAGTCGCTATCTAATCACACATAAAGTCACAATATTCTCTATCACTAGTTTTCCTAAACCCTATAGCTAATCTCTATCTACTAGGCTATACGAAAACTATCTCTATTCTACACGATGTGAACACTACAGAGTCAGTCCCCAGTCTGACTTCCTTCACTCGCATCGCTACACGCCACACGGAAGGACCTTCATGCGTCCTTGGGCTCTTTGCGTGCTAGGTCAGTTAGTACGCTTCTATTAGCTGTCTTTGGTTTGAGTGGCAATCGTAGCGATCACGCAGGCGTGATTCTGTCGTGACCAGTAGTGCTAACTATCTGGTCAACGCCTCCGTGTGAGGACTAGTTAATAGTCCCCCTTTTCTATCATCTATCCTGCCCTGATCCCGGGCACTATGTTCCCTCTACTCTATCTGAGGTTGACCCCACGTCCCGGTGGTGTTCTATCATGAGGCAGGATTCCTGCCTCCTGTGTCAGTCTCTATATAGAGTTGTGTCGCTGGGGTGTCACTTGCTTCACCACTGGTGACTATATAGAGTTGTGCCGCTGGGGTGTCACTTCCTTCACCACTGGTGACTATATAGAGTTGTGTCTCTGGGGTGTCACTTGCTTCACCACTGGTGACTATATAGAGTTGTGCCTCTGGGGTGTCACTTGGTTCACCACTGGTGACTATATAGAGTTGTGTCTCTGGGGTGTCACTTGCTTCACCACTGGTGACTATATAGAGTTGTGCCTCTGGGGTGTCACTTGGTTCACCACTGGTGACTATATAGAGTTGTGTCTCTGGGGTGTCACTTGCTTCACCACTGGTGACTATATAGAGTTGTGCCGCTGGGGTGTCACTTCCTTCACCACTGGTGACTATATAGAGTTGTGTCTCTGGGGTGTCACTTGCTTCACCACTGGTGACTATATAGAGTTGTGCCGCTGGGGTGTCACTTGCTTCACCGCTGGTGACTATATAGAGTTGTGTCTCTGGGGTGTCACTTGCTTCACCACTGGTGACTATATAGAGTTGTGCCTCTGGGGTGTCACTTGGTTCACCACTGGTGACTATATAGAGTTGTGTCTCTGGGGTGTCACTTGCTTCACCACTGGTGACTATATAGAGTTGTGCCTCTGGGGTGTCACTTGGTTCACCACTGGTGACTATATAGAGTTGTGTCTCTGGGGTGTCACTTCCTTCACCGCTGGTGACTATATAGAGTTGTGTCTCTGGGGTGTCACTTGCTTCACCACTGGTGACTATATAGAGTTGTGCCTCTGGGGTGTCACTTGGTTCACCACTGGTGACTATATAGAGTTGTGCCGCTGGGGTGTCACTTCCTTCACCACTGGTGACTATATAGAGTTGTGCCGCTGGGGTGTCACTTGCTTCACCACTGGTGACTGTATAGTCCAATGCAAGAGTGACAATGTCTGTCACAGTTTCAGCATCTGTAAGACGAGGCAGGTCCCGCAGTAAGTGACTGCATTTTATGCCTGTGCTTCCTATCCTCAGTTTGTTGGATCAGATTGCACTCAAAGAGCACCAATCCGTTTTGCTCGTACATCTCTTCTCCAGGAACATCTGTCTGTTGCAACTCTTTCCCACGTGTCTGGATTCATGCCACAAGTTTTCATATCTTTTTTTACACACATCCTTATATCGCATTTGGGGTCTTCCAGTTGGCCTCTTCCCTATGGCTAGTCCACCGAAGATGCCTCTGCTTGAGGAGGGAGTGCACTGTGGCAATATCTGCTCTTTCAAGCGTGTGTTTGTTTGTTATGTGGTCTTTCCATGATATGCTCAGGATACGTCTCAGACATCTCTTATGGAAGGAATTCAACTTTCTTTCCTGTCATGAATACAAAAATACCATGGACAGACAGAAACACCAATGACCAAGTTCTACAAGAAAAAAATGAAAATCATAAATTGATTAGTGTCAGCATCCCCAATAAGGGCTTACAGAAGCAATGAGTTAACACTAGTCTAGTAGGGAGACACCAGACAGGAGAGACACCGAGTACTATTAATAGCCTCACAAGGAGACACATTTGTGTCAGACCAGAGGTCGATGAGTACAGTTGAGCGAGGGCTTCCCCCAAGCGAGTAACCGTGACATGCCCGGTTACTCGAGCTCACCAGCCAGCGTGCTTGCGAGACCATGTACGAAATAATAGCTACTGCATGGAGATGAGTGTCCGTGCTTGTCCACGCAATGTGTAGCATGTGGACAGACTGACTGGAGACGGTAGAGAGAGCAGACGTATCCTTGACCAATGCTAGAGTTTCTAGGCAATAGGCAAACATAGGGCTGTTCTTTTAGATTGTGAAATACTAGCATCATCTATCATCACGTTAATGCATTCATGTTGTATAATGATGATGAAACATAACGCTCGTAGAGCCATTCAAATGTCGGCTCTGAATAAATTGCATTCCTTTCGCAAATGTCACGAGTTGTGATTTCGTGCAGTGCGAAAGTAGGGGAGTCTGAGAATCTGCAGCGCACAATTCACTGACAGGCTAGACCCCGAATTGGTGTCAGAATATGTGAACCAACGCCAAGAATACAGTGAACCCAGGCTAGACCCCGAATTGGTGTCAGAACACAGTGAACCAACGCCAGCATTAAAATTACTGTCAGATTACAGTGAACGTTTCTGAGCAGTCATAGCAGGCAGGTGTTGTAGTATTCAACGAACAGTTAACGCCAACATGCAAGTGGTATTATGAACCACTGAACGAACGCTAGCTATCGATTGATATTACAAAATTCTGAACCAGCATCAATTCAATGCACGATTCAACATCATTGCTGTGTGATATATTTCAGAGTAATGCAAATTTGTTTCGATACATGCCATAAATAATTTTTTTTTCCTTGTGGTAAATTATACGATCGCCAATTTGTGGAGTGTGAACCACAATTGAGTCAAATTCTAACAATATTAATTAGAAAGTGTGTTATTATACTAAAAGCAATTGAAATGTATAAAATCATTAGTGAACATTACCATCCTAACCACCTTGTACATTTCATTGCATGTGATACAGCCATCAATGTCACCATTCTACGAAATCAGTAAATAGATTAGCGACGAACTGCAGCCTAGAACGAAGTTACGCCAGAGTCAAACAGCGAAGACAAGACGACATTGACGGCCATACGACTAATCATCTCACTTATCATCTAACAATCATTCAGACGATCATATCATTCATCATTAATACCATTTATCACTATTTATCACATTTTCATTCATCATTCGCATGCAATATGAGATTATATTGACAACTTAATGGAATATGAAATAAGTTATGAAATATGATGAAATATGAGCTTGTATTGACAACTTAAGCGTGTGTCTAATTTTTGCTGCTCTACTAACCAGAAGCAGCCCTTGGGGTTATCAAGTCAAACCATTGTGTAGTGTGAAAGACAGCGGTGAAACATCCCAAGTACTGTACTTTCCAACGAATTAGATGAGTATATTTTCCGAATATTTTGGTATGCTCTAACGTAATCATGCATCTTCTTTTTCAGCAAAAGATGTACACGTACTAACACATTATTGTAAACTATTCTGTGAATATTATTATATTATCATTTTGAACTAACATTACGCCAGAAAATGGCGTCACTAAATGAATGTATCCAGGCGGGCATCGCAATGGGCCACACTGGAGATAAGCTAGAAAAATGGGCGGATCAAAAGTATAAAGAAGAAATAGCTCGCATAGAAAAGAAGGCTGCTTTAGATAGAGATGAAAGAGCATTAGAAAGGCAACATCAAAAAGAAATGAAAGATATCGAGGAAGTTACCAAACAGAAACAATTAGACTTAGATCATGCCACCAAAGAAAAGCAAATACAAGTAGATTCAAAAACTACACTAAAGATGAAAGAAATGGAGGTAGATTCTAACATACAAATAGCCTCTAGCAAACAAAAGAGCCAAGAAGAACAGAACAAATTTAGTAAGTACAAAGGCCTTATCAAACCATACACTGTAGGTGATTCAATCAGCTCATGGACTGAAAATATAGAGTTCCAACTAAAAACACAGAAAATACCTTTAGAGGATTGGGCAATGATTTACATGAGGAACCTGAGTGGGGAGCCTTTAAAAGTAATAGAAACCATACCTACAGATCTTAGAAACAATTACCAGTACATACACGATAGGATAATGCAACATTTTCTTTTGGACGCTACTGGGTACCAAATTCAATTCTCACAGATTAAACCAAAAGCAACTGAAACTTTCTTAGATTACATCTCTAACGTGCAGAGCACATTTAAAAAGTGGACTAAAGCTGCTAAAGTAGGTAACAGCTATGAAAAACTAGAAGAGTTAATGGTAATGGACAAAGTCATTTCTACAGTACCTACCCCTTTTGCAAAATTCTTACAACAGTCAGATATTGATTCCATTCAACAATTAGAGAAACGGGGGTCAGCTTATTTTTCCTCTAATCAGGACATATTTAAAACTACATCACATGACACAGAAATTACAGCTTTTGCAAATAGAGTTCCTGATAGATCCTACAAACAGAAAGATTACAGTAAAAAGGACAAACCATATCAGAAACCACCTCGATGTAACTATTGCAATCTTTTTCATCCGGCTTACTCGATGTGTGATAAGAACCCCACATATCCGTCACACCTAGAAGCAATGTTAAAGAAGCAAGAAAGCAGAAGATCATCGTTTAAACGTGCTGTAAAATGTTATTTTTGTTCAAGTTATGGCCACTATAGCAATAAATGTCTTGGGAGACAGAGAATGAAGGCAAACAATGCAGCCCTCATCGATACATTATCAGACGATGAGAGTGACATAGATCCCGAACTTGTGAATGTATTGCCAACGAATGAATGTCAGAGTGTATCATCAGTAACCGATATTTTAGACTTTAAAACATGTAAAGTATGCCATCAATTTCATGCGGAGGGGAGATTGAAATGTGGACACATAATATCATGTTCAAATGAAGAAGCTAACGCAGTATGTGCCTCCAGAGGTAACCTTAAGTTCTAAGATGCACTGGTCAATGGTAAACCATGCCAATGTTTAGTTGATAGCGGAAGCACTCTACTGGGTTTAAGGAGAGAACTTGCTAGACCAGAAGATTATACAGGTGAATTTGTCAAATGCCGTACTTTCTCGGGAACCATCGAGAAATATCCACTGGCAAAAGCGCATATCAATACCCCGTTCCTTACCGGCACATTTACGTGCGCTATCCTCCAAGATCCATGTACGGATCTTATTTTGGGATGCCTAGATGCATTGAAAGAATGTACAGACGACAACATAAAAGCCTGGAAAGAGACACACATGGCCAACGCTGTAACGAAGTCAGATACAGAAACAAATTATACTGACTTACAAAATGAAATGCTACAGCTATTAACACCAAGTGGTGCAAATACCAACACGACTCGACAAAAGTTGATCGAGGCACAAAGCACCGACCAAACAATCACACCATATTTTAACTTGTTGTGTGAGCGAAAGAAAGTTTCTAAAAATTCTTCCTGGTACTTTAAAAAAGTTAACGGAATTCTTATGCGTTATTACACATATAATAACCATGAAATTCAGCAGACGGTGTTACCTGTAACATACCGACAAAAGGTGCTAAAAATCGCACATGCACCACCGTTTGCTGAACATTTGGCCTATCATTAAACGCGAGCCAGATTTGTATCACAATTTTACTGGCCGAAATTCTGTTAGGATATAAAATCTTTCTGTCGCTCTTGTACTGTGTGTCAACATCGTGTACGAAAGAAAAAGCATGTAAAGGCCGAAGTGCAATGGTCAGTGATAGCATCTAGACCACTTGAGAGTATAGCGGTCGATATTACTGGACCCCTAATGCAGGTGTCAAGTAATGGAAACCATAACTATCCAAACAAGGGTACTAAAACGATTCACCTTAAACCAAACCAGAAGGTTGTGATTCAACTGCCTGATAAACATAATATGGTACTAACATCTTACCCAGGGCCTCTCAACGTTGAACGCAAAATATCAGATGCGGATCATGAAATATCGATAAAAGAACACTTAGAGATATTTCATATCAACATCCTGAAACTATACTTTTCGCAAGAACAACAGACATACGAACAAATTGCACCAACACCAAGCAATGAGACGACAGACCTACACAACACAACTTCACTAGATAGGGCGACACACGACAGCGACAATGCAAACACACTTAGCCAGATAACAGCACACACAACTAGCAGCACAACAGTTTTGGACGAGATGGAACTACCAGTTCCTACGGTAAACGCAACTGCAACCAATATCTCGACATATAGAAATAACATATGCAGTCATACGAAAGACGGGACAAAACACTTACTGAAACTTCGACAAGTCTTCGACAGGTTGAGATTGTTTGGGCTCACAGCGAAGCCGTCCAAAGTAGAGTTGGGCATGGAACAAATTGACTTCCTGGGTCATACCATCTGCAGGGGCCAATTGAAAACTGATGACAGAATCGTCACTAAGATTCTGAATTTAACAATGCCAACAACAAAGAAACAGGTCCGAAGTTTACTGGGTCTGGTAAACTACTATAGTAAATTCATTCCAAACCTGGCGGAAATCATCAGTGTTTTTTCTAATATCTTAAAAGCTTCGGCTAAGTTATCTGTGAAATATGCACAATTAATTAGTGCGTTATCAAAATTGAAACATTTTTTCAGCGTTCCACCTATCCTTCGTATGCCTAACCCAAAACTCACTTATTTCTTATGCACAGATGCGAGTGCCATATCCATATCTGGGATACTAGGACAGTTCTACGACGGGACGTTCCACCCCGTAATGTATGTAAGTCGCAAGATTACTCCTGCTAAAGGAAGATACTCAGCATCAGAATTGGAGGGCCTTAGTTTGATCTATTGCGTGAGAAAGTTTCATAGATTTTTGGCAGGAGCACAGTTTGTAATCCAATCCGATAACTCTCCATTGTCTGTGATGCAATCTGGACATCCTACCAACAATAGAATTTACAGGTGGGCTTTGATTCTCCAAAATTACACATTTACCATCCAACATTTAAAAGGGAGATTAAATACGATTGCAGACATTTTGAGTCGTCCATCATCCATTCAAATACCTGAGTTACAGGAAGGGATCGACTATACACCACCAGAAACAGTGACACTGTAACGTTAGATAATTCAGTGCCGTATGTGGTGATTAAGACATATCGTAAGTGCGATATCATCGCCAGATATATAGCCTGTGTGAATAGAACAGTGCTATGAGAAGTGTAACGAACAGACGCAGAATTAACATGCGCTGACACACACACATAAGCGAGAATATATTGAACCAACGCTTAGACCCCGAATAACATTCCAGTGTTAGCTACGAACCTACATAATGTAGTAGGGAACTATATTTATACACTATCCTTGAAGGAGAGCATAAGAGACTTTGCCGGAATGAACTATGTTACAATAGTCTACAAAGAGTATTGCTCCATCTTCACAACGCAGAGGAGGACGTCGATTTAGTGTAATTAGATATAGAAATGTAACTGTGATATATGTATATTATTATTTTATTAACAGTATCTATAACTTCATTTTTCTATTATTTATTCTAGTGCAAATTCGTTAAATGCATATATAACTTTATTTTCTTATTTGCGTAGTTAGAAATCACCATAATTTAATTAATAATCCATTTATTAGAACACCAATTATAGAAACATAATTGTTAGATCTTATATTAGTTTATTACCAGATAATCATAATCATTTATACATCGATATATCTAAAATATCATTTCAAAATTAACCCAATCATTTAGGAATTAATATAATCTTTTTCACAAATAACACTTTAAGGTAATTAACCCATTTTTCTTAAATGAAAGTAGTTATTAAATTATTTCCCTTGACTGTAATTTAGGTCAGCACACCAAATTATGGAAGTTACTATAACAGGATCGGTAACAAACCAACCTCATAACTATGTATATTTTGTATTGACATGACGCGTGCAAACAAAACGCACAGTCATTTGGCTTGATTACTGTTAAAATTCAGCCAATCGTTTATTGTATATATATAATGTTTATCTAATTAATGCTATGAAATATATTTTAATGACGAGAGAATGGTTGAGTGAAAGAATGTATGAAAGGGAATGAAAGATGTAAGCAAGAAGAATAAATGCGAGGAGAGAATGCAAAAACTTAGTAAACATTGAAAGAAAGAGAGCGAGAGAGAAAGACAGCGGGAAAATTTTTCCACCGCTGGAAACGTCTTATTTGACTTGTCTGTGTCATCTGTGTATCCAATGTGTTGTCGAGTTTTTTATGTGTGTTACTGCCACACTTTAACAGAGTATATAGAGAACATACTTTGAGCTTCAGAAAGCGGAGTTGTGGTCACAAATAATAATAACGAACGTTTGTAACCAAAATAAACCGATTTGCGGCGCTCGAAGGAACACACACATTTAGTACACTAACGCATACACACGTTAGAGAGTTAAGTACACTTTATTTTATTAGAAAACACGCAAACAAACAGGAAAACGAACACATAAAAGTTGCACACACCATTAAGTTCAAAGTACAACAACTCTAAATTCAGGGGACACAATAAATTATTAGTAACCTAAATGTAACAGTGAATATAGCTTTTTCACATGCGGAAGCGAGAAGGTGAACAGTAGAGCTGTGTGTAGAGTTGGAGCGGATATTAATAGGAACATGAACACTTTGTGCTCATGTGTTGTACTCAGAATAGAGTCAACTTGTGTGTGGGTTGTCATTTTTGGGGCAATTTGAGGACAGGTCAAGACAGAAGTCAATAGGTGAAAGTCAAAAGACATAGGGTCAAACGACGGAAACCAGGACATAAGTCATAAGACAACGGTTCCGGTTCACTACCAATCCCAAAGATATCAATAGAACCAACTATACTGATACATGGGCTACTGAATTAGCCAAATGAAAAGATAAAACACTGTGAATGAAGGTAGAAGATAGTTGTTCTATCCCCAAAACGAGAAATTTATAACTTATTGGAGATCTGACAAAATTGGAACAACCAATTTTTCTTTTGTGACCAGAAGTGTTACAAATATGAATAAAAGGGAAGTAACACTTCGTGGAGAGGAGGGGACCCTGTCAGCATCCCCAATAAGGGCTTACAGAAGCAATGAGTTAACACTAGTCTAGTAGGGAGACACCAGACAGGAGAGACACCGAGTACTATTAATAGCCTCACAAGGAGACACATTTGTGTCAGACCAGAGGTCGATGAGTACAGTTGAGCGAGGGCTTCCCCCAAGCGAGTAACCGTGACATGCCCGGTTACTCGAGCTCACCAGCCAGCGTGCTGGCGAGACCATGCACGCAATAATAGCTACTGCACGGAGAGTTCCGTGCTTGTCCACGCAATGTGTAGCGTGTGGACAGACTGACTGGAGACGGTAGAGAGAGCAGACGTATCCTTGACCAATGCTAGAGTTTCTAGGCAATAGGCAAACATAGGGCTGTTCATTTAGATTGTGAAATACTAGCATCATCTATCATCACGTTAATGCATTCATGTTGTATAATGATGATGAAACATAACGCTCGTAGAGCCATTCAAATGTCGGCTCTGAATAAATTGCATTCCTTTCGCAAATGTCACGAGTTGTGATTTCGTGCAGTGCGAAAGTAGGGGAGTCTGAGAATCTGCAGCGCACAAGTCGCTGACAATTAGAGAAATTAGGCATAGACTGTCAAAATTTTTGGTCCGCTATGAGAAGAAATAAACTGGAGAACTTGGTGACAACTGGCAAAATCGAGGGGAAGAGAACTAGGGGAAGGCAGAGAAGTAAATGATGATGATGTTACAGCATATTAGCATCCATGTTTTCTCTCACATTGTTAAAGGAGCACATTCAGGGTTGTTCTTTGTACTTTCAGCCTTCTGACGCTTGAAGTGCATATAGGATTTGTGGTGCTTTGTAAGTTTCCAATTTAAATGGTTACAAACATGCAGACACAACTTTCAAATTTTGGTCTGCAGAGTTGGTGGGAAACTTACTGCTCACTTCACAATTCTGTCTTCATATGGCAGCAGTGGTAAAATTTCTAGCTATGATTGTCACAATTTTCGACTGAGCGAATTTAGAAATTTTTAAATTAATTTTTATTTTTTTGGTATATTCATGAGGATATTAATTATTTACTTTGGTGTGTTTCAGAAACACACTCATGGTCTCCAAGTAGTCCTTACCTCTCCATAGAAGAGAATTCACAAAAGTGGATGTATGACAGCATAGACATGAAAGTTGTGAAAGAAGAGCTATCAGATGTTCTGTGTGAGGACAGGAGTGACAGCTTCAGTAAAATGGTAGACATAGCTGGGGGTAGCATCATTCAAGAAATGACAGATCACAGCAACTCAGAATCAAGAATGGTTGAGAACAGATGTGCAGCATCAGTAAAACATGAAAATTGTTGTCAAATGTCAGAAAGTGTGTCTTCTGTGATTGATACAAACAATAAACTATCTCTGGCTATTGAGAATTGTCAGCAGCAACATAAGGAAACACAAAAAAAACATACACAGAGCTTTGCAAGGTCTCTTGATGACATTTTAGATTATGTCAGTTATAGCTCTCAAAGAACTCACACAGGAGACATGTCTGATGTTTCTAGTCCAAATGTAGACAGATATAAGAGAACACATACTGAAGGGATGCCAAACAAATGTAATGAATGGGATAGTATTTTGATTCAAGGTGGTCATCTAGAGTGTCAAAAAGACATGAATCACAAAAGAATACATACTGGAGAGAAACCTTACAAGTGTGATGATTGTGGTGCTTCGTTTACTGTAGCTGGCAATCTGAAGGTACATAAGAGAACACATACAGGAGAAAAACCTTACAATTGTGATTACTGTGGTGCTTCTTTTACTGAAGCTGGCAATCTTAGGAGGCATAAGAGAAGACACACAGGAGAAAAACCTTACAAGTGTGATGATTGTGGTGCTGCTTTTTCTGAAGCTAGCTATCTGAAGAATCACAAGAGAACGCATACAGGAGAAAAACCTTACAAGTGTGATGATTGTGTTGCTGCTTTTTCTTATACTAGCCATCTGAAGAATCACAAGAGAATGCATACAGGAGAAAAACCTTACAAGTGTGATGACTGTGGTGCTTCTTTTACTGAAGCTGGCAATCTTATGAAACATAAGAGAACACATACAGGAGAAAAACCTTACAAGTGTGATGTATGTGGTGCTTCTTTTACTCAAGCTGGCAATCTTATGAAACATAAGAGAACACATACAGGAGAAAAACCTTACAAGTGTGATGATTGTGGTGCTGCTTTTTCTGAAGCTAGCTATCTGAAGAATCACAAGAGAACGCATACAGGAGAAAAACCTTACAAGTGTGATGATTGTGGTGCTGCTTTTTCTTATAATAGCCATCTGAAGAATCACAAGAGAATGCATACAGGAGAAAAACCTTACAAGTGTGATCTTTGTGGTGCTTCTTTTACTCAAGCTGGCAGTCTGAAGGCACCTGAGAGAATACATACAGGAGAGAGACCCTACAAGTGTGATGTATGTGGTGCTTCTTTTACTCAGACTTGTGATCTGAAGACTTACAGTAGAATACATACAGGAGAAAAACCTTACAAGTGTGATTATTGTGGTGCTTCTTTTACTCAAGCTGGCAATCTTATGAAACATAAGAGAACACATACAGGAGAAAAACCTTACAAGTGTGATGTTTGTGGTGTTTCTTTTACTGAATCTGGCAGTCTGAAAAAACATACAAAACGTCAGCATCATCATGTGCCCTGCCAACTACCTTAGGTGTTCATGTATCTCCTCAGAACTCGGTCCCTGTTCAGGATCAACTCTGCTGATAATATTTCTTAATGTCACCATACAGTTCACCCAGCATCATCTCTCTCAGTCTGCCCTTGTCTCTTTTCCCACTGATCTGTCCAGTCATCACAATGCTTTCCCATGCTTCTCGTCTCATCACAATACTAAAGAACACTATTGTCTCTTTCTGATAGTTGTATATAATGTTCTACTTGCATTAGCCTCTTCCAGGCAATCATTATTAAGTTGCTCTGGCAATCCAAGCTATTCACAACAACCATCTCAGGAATCACATATTTGATGCTTACAACAATATGGAAGACATTTTATCGACTCCATCCAAATTTTACTTAGATCCTAAAGCCAGCAACCCCGAGGAATAGGATGCACAAGTCAGGATAGAGATTCAGTCACTTTTAGATAGTAAATTCATCAATGAGTCGACTGCACAGTTAGTCATTCCACAGGGCTCATAAACCACTAACCTTTCTAAATTGCACAAGCCTGGTGTACCATTGAGATCGATGTCGTGAAATCACTAAATTAACCATCAAATGATAGAAATTACCAAAGACAGTCTGATTCACAGCTGCAAGTTGTTTACTTCTAGTCGGTGAGATCAGAACAGTCGAGACCTTGAGAATTCTCCGACATGAAACAAATTCTGGGCTTGTTATCGGGCGATTGGGAAAATGCAGAAACTCGCTACCTTGTTTTGGGTGTTGAAACAAGGGGAATCACTTTTGTATTGAATTAAACCAAAGGGAGAGAACTTATTCTTAAATGGATAATCTGCCCCTGAAACCATCTGATGTTTTGACATCAAAAGAACGTCACGTGAACAATGTAAGGCTGTTTGACAAAAACATGATTTGTTTACAGCTAGTGCAAATCAGAAAGTGGACTTAGGCGGACGTGCTTTGTCACTGCAGTTATGGATTTTAATAACATCTACCATGTGCGGGATTAATTAGATTTAATTTTACACGTGCCTGTCATGGCAAAATGTAGATGTGATTTAAGAGAACTGCGGTGTTGTACAAGGTATTACATATAATAAAGTGTAATTAGGCCTAATTAATTTAGGCAGTAGCATGGTTGAAACTAGCTAGAGTGTGATGATTAGCTCTGTTAGTTGAGAATAGAGTAGAGAAGTGATGATAAGCTCTGCTAGTTGAGAATAGAGTAATGGGGGATAATTGGGAGATGGGGAAATTGTCCAATGGTGGGATCTTCTAGTGGGGTGCTCCCTGGGGGTTCTGCACTCTGTTTGTTGCTTTTTTTTTTCTTGTCTTGGCCTGATGAAGACCTAGGTGATGAGCTCATCTGTCCCTGACAGAGTTTGGGTCACTGTATTTTTCTGAGCGATGCCGGTGGCCTACGCTCATCTAATAAGGATCAGTGATGGGGTGGCTCTCACCAGTTGTGTTATATATTTTACGGGTTCCCTCTGGATGGGATGAAGAACACAGAAACATTGAAAATTCCGATCCCGGATATTTTTGGTGCAGGAAGATTGGCCAGCAACTTTTTCACTGGGCCTATGCTAGAAAAAGTTGATAAACATTTGCTCGGTGGAGCTGAATAGTATAAGTATCCCACAGGATAAATACTGAGAACATTATTGAGAATATTTCACACTACCTGTGGACAGCAACATAGTAATGGGTTCTGGTTTCCATACCATTCTGAATAAACCAGTGGTTATGGATGTTCATTCCACTTATTACTAAAACAGTAGGGATTGATTTTCACACTACATGAAACCAAACATTGGAGAGTGTTTGTCCCACTTAACAAGGACATCAGAACATTAAGACTTTATCTGGGAAATTAAGAGATCTATTTGAGACTATGTACAATGACTGTTTTAAGAGTGAAAACTTTAGAACATTTTGTAAGATGGAAGAATGTCATGTTCATGGGAAAATGTCCCTCTTTTCACTGTGCAGAAATTTTCTATAAACTATTAGGAACAGTTTTTTTAAAGGAAAAACAATAGTATCAGTCCCAGACTGTATAGTTGAGTGGGGATCAGGCCTCGTGGTTATCAAAGCTCCTGGAGGTGGACACTGTCTGGCGGGAGAGACGCAGCATCTGGTGAGGTCCATTGTGCTGATTCTTGTGATGTCGTGTACTCCTTGCCATGATGAGTGGACTCTGATCCTAAGCTTGGTGGTCTGATTTCTACATTTAAACTAGAATATACAACTCACATTTTCTTCGCATACACGTCTCACATATGTTACACTTTTCTTTTAATAAATTAAGTTTTATTAATTTTTAGAAGCAAGAGTTGTTGAGTATGTTGCGTATTATGCACAGGAAGTGGAGAGGGAGCTTCGTCAAGCAGAAAGGGAAGATCGAAAGGCTGAGCTGGAATTGAGAAGGATGGAGTTAGAATAGGCAGCTAAGAAACTGGAAGCTTAGAAGGCAGCTAAGAAACTTGAAGATGAGCAGGCAGCTAGGAAACTTGAAGCTGAGCAAGCCATTAGAAGGCTGGAACTTGAAGCTGAGCAAGCTGCTAAAAAAAACTTGAAGCTAAGGAAGCTGCTAGGAACTGGGAAGCTGAGCAGAAAGCTCAGAAAAGGGAGCACGAGTACCGGATGCGGGAACTCGAGCTTAAGAGGCAATCTAATGGGGAAACTGAGGGAGCAGTGGGAGGTTCCACCATCCCAGGCTCAACCCCAGCAGGTGGACATAGTTATCATGCTATGAAGTTTCCTCTAGCTATCTTTGAGAAAGACAAGGAGAAGATTGACCAGTACCTTCAACGCTTCGAGGCCATGTCTGTTGCTATGGGTCTGGACTGTGACAAATGGTGTCTTAAGCTATCCCAGGGATTACGTGGGACCAGATGAGGTTTATTCTCGCCTGCCACCAGGACATGAGAACAATTACGACGAGTTGAAGACGGCTCTGCTGAAACGATTCGAGGTTACGTTACATACCTACCGGAAAAAATTTCGAGCAGCGAAACGAGAACCGGGGAAGTTGTTTGCTGCCTACAGTTTGCGTCTAACATCCTATCTCCATAAGTGGATGGATTTGGCTGGGTTTGCACATGACTATGAGAGTCTGGAAGAGCTCATGGTGGTCGACCAGCTGAAGAAGCAAATGTCGAAACCTCTCAGGACGTTCCTGGGAGAACAAGAGGCAGAACGTATTGACATTGTGATGAAATTGAAAGAACGGTTCGTCGAGGTAATGGGGAGGCAAGGGAAAACCTTTCCAACAACACCAAAAGTCAGGAGAAACATGACAGGAAGAAAGCCAAAAACTCAGTAACCAGGAAGGGGGAACCTTATGTAAAAACCTCAGAGGATAGTTCATAGAAGACGAATGAGGGAAGCAAGAGCACTTCGAGCTCTACACCAAAACGACCGTGGTCGGAGAAGTGGTGTTCAATTTGTAAGTCGCCCTCTCACAATACGAGGGACTGCAAATCGAAGGCTAAGAGCCCTAACCTCGCAGCATGTCAAGTGACCTCCAAGGGGGAGGGGGTGGGGTCACGAAAAATGCCAAGGTCAACAAGGAAGCTCGCCACCAGGAGAGCTCACTCAAGGCCGGCACAGACCAGGAAAAACCACCTGTAGTGGAATTGGTAGAGGTTAACGGTCGTCAAGTGGAGTGTTTGTACGACACAGGACTGGACGGGGAGGCCGTGATTTCTGCAGATCTGGTACATCCAGAACAATTCACAGGTGAGACCATGGAGATACAGTGTGCACAGAAGAGTGCTGTGGCCATGAAGTTGCCCATTGCTAACGTGGAGATTCGGTCAAGGTATGTCACCGGCACAATCAAGGCCGCTGTATTAACCGATCCCATTTTCCCCATAATCCTCGGTTGCCGGTATGTCTTTCTGGGAATGCCCAGGGAGCCAATCCATATGGGAGCAATACAGAATCGCTCTCAGACGAGAACGGGAGAGGCAGAAGCAATTGTGACAAACCCATTGCCGGGGGAGCTACGAACTGCCCAGAGTGAGGATGCTACTTTACGCCCTTGCTACAAAAAGCTGCAGAGAAGTGCTGATCCACCAGGACGGGGGCAGTACTACATGAAGAATAGGATAATCTACAGGAGAGCCAGAAGGGGAGACACACTATACGGCAGTTGGTTGTCCCGAAAGCTCACCGGTCCCAGATTCTTCATATGGGGCATACCATCTCCTTTAGTGGGCATATGGGTATTGCCGCCACCATGCATCGAACTTCCTGCCATTACTATTGGCCGGGAATGACAGAGGATGAGCGTCGGTACGTGAAGTCAAGCCCTGAGTGCCAGAGGGTGGCACCGAAACACTGGACAGCATCGGTGGTCTTGGGTGAGATGTCCATCATGAACTCTCCTTTCGAGAGGGTAGCCATCGATATCGTGGGTCCACTTCCCAGGACGAGGAAGAGGAACATGTATATTCTCACAATGGTGGATAGCTGTAAAATGTTGGGTGAAGCCATACTGTTGACCACGATTGACTCGAAACGAGTGGCGGACGCACTGATGGAGGCCTTTACTAGTTTAGGCTTTCCGGACCAAATTCTGACGGACAATGGGTCCCAGTTTTGTGGAAAACTCATGGAGGAGGTATTTAGGGTGTTCCACTCTAACCACATACATACCAGCCCTTACCACCCTCAAGCCAATGGACAAGTAGAGCGTTTCAACGACACGTTGATGACAGTGCTCCGGAAACTGGCAAGGAAAAACCGGATGGGTGGGATGAATATATCCCATCAGCACTTTTTGCCTATCGGGAAGTTCCTCATGGCTCAACAGGACTACCACCTGCTACGTTGCTGTTTAGTCGTCCAATCAAAGGACCATTGGAAACCATTTTGAGGAGTTAGACTGAAGAGGGAACGTCAGAAGAAGTGATCTCCTATAAATACACGGAGGAACTGAAAGAAAGACTCCACAAGGGATGGACTCTGGCAAATCAAAACTTGAAAAAGGCCAGAAAAATACATGCGGCTTACTATAACCGTAGGTCTAAAGACAGATCTCTGAAGGTGGGAGACAAAGTCTTGTTGCTACTCCCAACGGGAAACAAACTGGAGATAGGTTGGCAAGGACCATTTGCCGTCGAAAGGGTGATATCCAGAACCAACTATCAGATCCGGATCCAGGGAAAAAGTTGAAGATTTTCCATATCAATCTCCTGCGGAAATACGAGGAGAGACCCGGAGACAAAGCAGCTCACCTCATGGCAATGGCAGCTGCAGTGGAGACTGAAGTGGGATCCAACGAGGGCAGGGAATATCCCTTAGTACACCAGGAAACCTATAGGGATGTACAAGTGAACCCTGATCTGACTTCCCAGGAGAGGGAAAAGATTACCCAGGTTCTCGAGTGTCATAAGGAGATACTGACTGATAAACCAGGACGAACGAGGTTGCTTGAGTTCGAGATGACTTTTACCACACAGGAGCCTGTTCGCCAAAAGGTCTATCCAGTGCCATTCTCTAAAGAAAAGGCCCTGGAGGAGGAAATACAGAAACTGTTGGAGGATGACGTGATTGCACCATCCACATACCCATACAATGCGGGCGTAATTTTGTTACTCAAACCAAGTGGAGACCACCGGTTGTGTATAGATTACCGACTTCTGAACAGTCATACACAATTTCAGGTGGAACCTTTGCCGAATCCAACTCAGTTATTCGCTAGGCTCTATAAGGCTCGGTACTTTTCAAAGGTGGATCTGAGTCGGGGGTACTATCAGATACCAGTCAAACCGGAGATTCGACCACTGTTGGCTTTCAGTACACCCAGTGCACATAACGAATTCAAGGTTATGCCCTTTGGACTCAGCAATGCACTTAGTGTGTTTACACGCATGATGAGGACTTTACTAGATCCTTTACAGGATCCGGCCATCATCTCATTCATGGGTGATATTCTGATTTCCAGTGACAGCTTGGATGACCACTTGCAATCCATGGAGAGAGTTTTTAATAGGCTCAGGGAAGCAGGGCTTACCGCTCGCCCAACCAAGTGCATGATTGGTTACCAGACTCTGGAATTTCTAGGTCACACCATCACTCCAGGACACATTATCCCAGAAGAAAAGAACCTAGAGAAAATTAGAAGTTCTCCAAGGCCAAAAACGAGCCACAGACTGTGCTACGATAGTTTTACGAGGACCAGCACTGTAGTCATCATCTTTGTCTTCAGATGAAGCATATAATACTGCTGGCTTTCGCCGTGGCCTCTGCATCTTAGGACGAACTAACGCTAGATTCAACACATTATTATGTGTAGCGCCTTATCTGGATCCCCAAACAAGGCATCAAATACACTGGACATAGAGACGACCTCTTTGTCTCCAAGATCAGCTGTGAATGACTTTGCTAGTCTCCTCTGGAAGTATGGTCAATCGACTCATGTGACTTCCCAAACTCTCCAGAAGTTCGCCCACACGCACATGACCCTTCACGTTTCCGAGATGTTCATACATTCCGATTTTCTCATAGGATTTTCTATGTCCCTTTAGAACCTGGCGGTATCTTAATCGGGCCAGTGAAGTTCACTCAACCTTTGCTACACTTCTCGAGAACAAAATATGGTCAGAGCTTGACTTGGACACCGAGAAACGCACCCACACACACCAAAACACTGTACACCCACTGTGGGATGAGGATTTTATATCTCAGAAAATATTGGCTACTTTATGTCTAGGGGATCCCCAAAATGGGGGAATTTAAGTTTGATTATCTTTTATTTAGCCACTTGAGGTGATCCTGGAACTGACCATAAACACAAGAAGGATAATACTTTACTCCTGTTCATAACTGTATTTATGTGTACTTCTCCATTCCCACTTGTCACCATGTTAACTTGTATATAGTTTTAGAGGACATTAATTGTTTACAACATATATAACAACCACTGTTGAGCAAACATTAACAAGTACTTGACGTAAACAACAACATCTTTAGTCAAACAGTTCAGGCATTAAATAAAGATCTGCAGTAACATTAGACAAATGTATTGACCCATGTGAGCTTCTTGAATATGTCTCACTTGACGTATGTATACATTCACTTGAAATATGACATAGGTATACATTTACATGAAATATGACAGCAGTCTACAATCACAAACATATATTGACCATACTGAAATACTGGAACAGGCATGGGATGAAGTATGACAGATCATACACATTAAAAGTGCAATCCCTTGTTCCTCCAAAATTTAACAATCTTCAAAAACCCACTAATACGTATCAGTTGATTCCCAACACCATTGACCCTTAATGATTTTTAAAAAACATTGGCATGTGTTCAACAAAATCAAACACTACATTCATTGCATGATATTAAACTAATTAATTAGTTGTTTACTCTCTTGTTGTATGGTTCAGGTTCATCTCCTATGTATATTAGATCCTATTCCAATTATCTGGGTACCGAAATAAATGCACTCAGTTGTGTTTCTAATATGTATATCCACTGGTAATTGGCTGGTGCAAATCATATTCCATAATCCAAGAATATAAATTACACACAATCACATATCCCCTCCGTGGGGCTAGAATTTCGAATACTCTGTTGCCAGGAGGCTCGGTGCCTTTGTGAAATTGAGGCCTTAGGTTGGTCATAGCTTCAGGAGATGCATCTTGAGGCTTGACACAAGGTTCTTCCCTATATCACCATATCCGATGAAAAGGATGACAGCCTTTCAGCTTCTTGGCTTCCGATATCCGAATTCCAATTATGTTCACAAAGATGTTACACCCACCAAGTCGCGAGTCTATAACCCATTCCACATTTTATAATGGCATTTAGGCTGACATTGGACCAGCAAAGAGTTAGTCATTACTATCTAGTCCTGTGTAGGCTGAGAGTCATTATTGGTAGCATCTGTGACTATGTCCAGGTTTGATCTGCACATACATGTATCCGAAGATGAATAATTCCAGTACACAGAGTCGTAAACAGTCCAATGATTTTGCTGCTGCTTGTGTATACATAATTACTCCACTAGCTTCATTCTGTGTCTTTGGGTTGGTATTCAGGTGTAGGAACTGGGTTAAACTTGTCGTTATGGTATATTTCAGTTGGTAGTCAGGTCTACAACCTGCTGTTGATGACTTGAGTCTTTCAGTTGGTGTTCACATTTGTGGCCTGGTGTTGACCTTGTGGTTATCTTGGTGTAGTTCAGTGTCTTCCAAATTTATTTGAGTTGGTGTTAGTATCTAGAACTTGGTTTTGAGTGTCTTGAACCTTATGATTGACTTTTCCTGCTGTGAGACTTTCTTTTGAAGACTTATCCATTGTTGGATATCAACTTGGGAATCCAACCGACAGTTGAAGGGTTCTCACTGTTGTTAGTCTTATTAAACTGGTAGGATTGTCCCATAGTTTCTTTGACTTCATTAACTGATGATGCTTCAGGTGGTATCACCCAGAAGTAAAACAGGTTATCCTTTTGTATCTGTGTACTAGGTATACAAAGATGTATACAAAGATTGATACAAAGATGTGTGTAAGTGGGACATGATTGACACAGGCATTGATAATGCACATTGGGAGCAAGTCGCCACTGAACGTGTTGAATAGAGGGCAAACATCAGAAATGGAATAAAGACAAAGGAGAAAATTATTGCAGATAAGTCACACACCGAGCGTTTGAGACGTAAGATGGTGCATGATTGTGGAAATGACCACGTGTTCACATGCACCCACTGTGAACGGATATTTACTGCGCAAATTGGTCTTATCAGTCACATTCGCTACCGCCTTAGGTAAAAGTTATTATGCCTTTTTAAAGCACAAACTATCGTCTGTCAAGACAACAAGGTGCCGATGGACTAGGTATATCATGTCGACATTTTGATAAGGAAGTCCATCCTGGGTATTCTGATAGGAGTCAGAATATTAAACACTGAGTGTCGATCATCTTCGAATGTGTCTTTTGCTTGCTATGGCAGCTAATGAGTGCAGCAGTCAACATTGAGGTTTTTCTAGATCCAGACTATCTTTAGGGCATGTTGCCATTTATCACATCTTCTGGCTGATAACCCAGTTTCCGCTTGGTGAAATGTCAAAATCCACCACTCGCTACTGTCTATAGAAATGGATGGCAAAGAATACCACACTGGCATGAACCTACTGTGGTATGATAACATGTTTATAACACATTTACAACAAAAACGGAGAAGGTAAAAGGAGTGGGTTTTCCACGTTCCAATGTCCCTTGTTGCTTGTTGTTTAGCTATTCTAGCTCTTATTGTGAGTAAGGTATCTTTTCACTCAGTATTCTATTCTCATGTTGTTACTGGGACTATTAGATGAGTGAAGCCATTCTTTCCATCCAATATTGCCTCTCCCGTACTTGAGGAGAATAACCTGTACATAATCTCTGTTGTTTCTAATGCCTCGTCTCTTTCCTTCGCTATAATCAGCATGAGGCCAAAGCTATTCAACATTGTCTTATGTACTGACATGCACAAGGATTCTTACATCAACATCATCATGTCCCCAGGGGTAACATTAAAATGTATATTCCCAACAGCAAAGTAACAATCATGACAGATTATATATAAATAAATTTCCTAACAGAGAAAACCAAACATGTACATTTTCTCATATATGAATTAACATGATAATCATTCATAATAATTAATCATAATAATGCAGGAGCCTATGTGTTTAGATTTCCTCATTGGTTAATCCATAAAACTAAATAAATTATTTGCCAATTGCTGCTAGCATTCTGAGTGTTATTTATCAGAATAACTAATGCTGCATGGTCCAGTCTTCTGAATATTGCAAGCAATTTATGAACACTAATCTTTGCAGCTGTTTCTACCACAGTGAGGTGATGCGGATTGAAGGCACATCCTATCCGAACATTCAATTATATCATGCATTTTCTTTGTTTGTTCGTGAATTTATATTCTCAAACATGGCATTTCCCTAGCATATTTATGAAATTTATTACATGTCCACCAAACATATTGTATGGTTACTAATACGTTAACAAGAAGATCGTACCAAAATTTGGCACGATAGCTTGAGTTACAGATTAGCAATTAGCAAAACAATTCCTCCAACATGAAACCATGTCTATAAGATAGGATGCGTTATCAATATTTTGCGTCCGCATGGAAAGAAAGTTTTTTTTTTTTTTTTTTGAAAATGTTCTTTAGAGTTGAATTCTCTATAGTACATAGATTATTTGCAGATTTACTAAGCATAGATAGTGAGATATAGTTCTCAATGCATAGAAGAGGTTTTAACATATGAATTAGAAATTGTAAGTATGGAAATTTGGCAGCGTGGTACAAACATGGCCCTTAGTAGTAAAAATCTGTCAGACTCTAGTTTACAAGAATTGTTGATTTATCATTTTAACCAATTCTTAATTAACACAATGGTATATGTACCTTATCAAAATACATAATAATGTAGCTTTACCATACCAATTGCTGCAGAACAGTAATCCCCAGGGCCTGTGATATTTTTAAGGGCGTCAATGCTAGGAAAGGGTAAGGACGGTTTAATACACCCACCAAAAGTGGGTCAATCCTAGTTGGGAATGCACTGCCCCGTCTGAAGTCCACTTCTATTTTGTGACAGGAATGTTGGAGAAGAACCTGCCTACTAGCTGTATCAAAGTGCCACCATCACAGCCGAAAGAAGGAAAACTTCCAGACGCCACATATGAAGCGACCACTGGAAAAAGTGACGACAACCCGCCGCAAACAAGATCAAAGACTACCCAAAAGCAGACTGAGGAGGAAGACACAATATTAAAAAGAACTAACATGCGGCAGATGATCAAAGTGACGAAAGATAGGAAACAACAACAGCCTGAATGCTTTATTCTTAGAATTACACAATGTTCTGAGTGCCAGAGGGCCTGTCACAGAAAAATAACATGTCGCATCACGACACATCTGCCGATAGGACTACTGCACCGAAGACCATGCTTTCAATGAATGTCCACCGTCCAATCAGGACAAGGACTTTTGGAAGCCTAATGATAATAATTAATAGAAGCCGGCTAGATGTTAGCGACTTTTCTCCGTAATCTCATATACTCTTGTAAGTAACGTGACGACGGTGAGAATCAGCAGTGGTTCGAATCTTGTTGGTAACTTACGGGGTATGTGAGCAGGCTGCTCAGAAAGCAGTGGCAAACTACTGAGCATAATCTTACCAAGAAATCGACAATCAGCTGAAATATGCTGACGTTGACAGTGATGTCCTGTAAAGGATATGCAAACATATATATATATATACCTGGGCTGCCCGTATCTCCAAAGACACTGAAACGCCATAACACTAGCCATAACAACAATTCAAGGAAGCATGGTGGTGGTGCGAGACAGCCACAGACATTTCACAAGATGACAAAAACCAGCTTCAAGACCAGATAGCTGATCTAATGAAACAAATCGACAAACTCCTGACACAGAAGCCAACCAATGAAAACCAAGAACAAGACACCTGCAGCAACACAAGACTTCTGGAAGAAATGAAAAAAAATCCAGCGCAGCTTCCAGCAAGAGGTTGTTACGCATGGCTTAGATAAAGAAAGAACATGAAGACATACTACAAGCGATTCACTCAAAAAGAGAACAACTAAAAATCAACAGGGAGCTAATCCAAAACAAGCCAACAGCCACACCAAAGACAACTGAGAAACCTCACCCTGAAGCCACGCCAAAATTCCATAAAGAAATCTTAAGATGAAACCAGCACACCGTTCACAATGACCAATAAATTCAAGTGTAAACCAATTTTCATCGGGAAAGATGACAGAAGCCTAGAGATAAATTTATCGAAGATCACAAAGAGATATTTGAATGGACCAAACTACCTGAAGAGATGGCAGCACTGCTCATTGTTCAGGCACAGGAAACAAAGCAAATAAACAAAAGTATTGGTCCTTCTAAGGACTACATCCACTCAAAACAGATAAGCTGGGAGCCAACACTAACAAATGGAAAGGATGGAAGAAGCAGACACAATGGGAAACCCACCAGCCAAAACCAAAGCTGACGTCGCAGGCATAAACTCTGCTGCATCGAAAAGTCAGCTGAAACACAACAGAAATAAAATAATTTACATCCAGACCACGAACCACCAAAATTATAACCAAAGCTGCTAAAACTGGTTGAACAAGGTGGAAAGTTTATTAAAACGTATTTGATCGGATCCGCATCCACATTCAAGAAATTACTACTGCTGTGCACATTTAATTTTACATGCATTTATTTTTTTTTTCAAAATTGTACCACCAAATTGACAGAGTGGCCATGAGGAGTCCTCTAGATCCCATTCTAGCAGACATTTTTATGGTGCACTCAGAAAAACAAATAACTTCAAATATTAAGGACTTGGTTCTACATGGCTGGTATGTGGATGATATATAAATTTTATATTATTCATCCCAGAGACCAGACAACAGGCTGAATCATTTCATGCTGTCATGAACCAAGCCCACAAGAATATTTCTTTGTCTGTTAACCACGAACATAATGACACCTTATCATTCTTAGAATTATTAATTCAACATTGACAGGATGGCACCATCCAAAGATCTCTCTATTGACAGGAACTTGGACTGGCCAAAACCCAAATGTAAATAGCTTTGCACCTATTCAGTATAAGTGTGGCCTGGTAGGACCCTGTTTAATCGAGCTTAAATGATTTGCTACAATGACACACTAAAACAAGACTGAATATGCTTAACCATAAGTTGCAATCTAATGTATATACAGCTGACTTCATCAAACATCATTACCAGCTAAACAAACCTACTCCCACAGGTAGAAATGAACAAATCAAGTAACCAAACATATACCAGTTTAGGTGGAAGACATGTAATCACTCTTTAAGAATCCCTGTGCAGTCGACAGGTCATAAAAAGTTTTGCTCGCCAATTTTGAGACGTGTTTAATAGTCATCATATAGTTAATAAAGAGAAAACATTGTGTATATGGTATTTGATGAACAATAAATGATTTCTCAAATATATTAAGACATTAGTAATTAGGCAGCTCCAGTCAGTTTTGTGCAAACAGATAGACTTCACTTTAAATTTGCAATTACCATGGGGAAAACTGATTCTCCACATTGAAACAATATCAGTGACTATATGTTTTAAGTATTTCAGCCCTGGTATAATTCATTTATTCACTTCATATGATATGTAACTCTGCAGTATGCACCTGACGAGATGCAGTGAAATATGCCAGGCAATAAATTGGACAACATATTGTTTGTGGATTCTGTATTTAAACTGTAGAAATATATTCATTTTGATTTCTGTTTCAAACTTAAGCTCTAACATACTCCCACATTATAACTGTGTGCCTGAACAAATCCCCCATATCTCCCACATTATAACTGTGTGCCTGAACAAATCCCCCATATCTCCCACATTATAACTGTGTGCCTGAACAAATCCCCCATATCTCCCACATTATAGCTGTGTGCCTGAACAAATCCCCCATATCTCCCACATTATAACTGTGTGCCTGAACAAATCCCCCATATCTCCCACATTATAACTGTGTGCCTGAACAAATCCCCCATATCTCCCACATTATAACTGTGTGCCTGAACAAATCCCCCATATCTCCCACATTATAACTGTGTGCCTGAACAAATCCCCCATATCTCCCATGGAATGTCAATTGGTCTAGAAATATGGGGCTAGCACCATATACCCAGTACAGCTCATGGTGTGAGAGCTGGTCCTTGACTTGACTTTCACGGATGTGATGTTTATGGTTGTTGTGTTCCTCTTGACTTGACTTTCACGGATGTGATGTTTATGGTTGTTGTGTTCCTCTTGACTTGACTTTCACGGATGTGATGTTTATGGTTGTTGTGTTCCTCTTGACTTGACTTTCACGGATGTGATGTTTATGGTTGTTGTGTTCCTCTTTACTCAACACTTGTTAGTCTCTAATGATGGACAGCCACAAAACATATACCAAAATATCTCTGGTAGATAACTCAATGAAGGTGATGGTGGCCAACTATGTTTGCTTGGCCGGTCTTCCCTGCCCTAACAGCCAGTGTAAACCATTTCTGTATAGTGTATATACTACATACTACATGTGTAAAATTGGGTAGGTAAGTGCATAATTTCAGCCTGTATATTTACAAATAATGATGACTATCACAAATGATTAGAAGCCCACACAAAATATTGCCACACTAGTCTATCACATGTACTTTGGCAACTGTTACAGCCACAGTCTGACAGGGAAACAGTGATGCTGAGTGAGCTGTCCATGGGTTTAATGAATAAGTGTCTTATTTGTTTGCTTTCTGTTTGTGTTGTTTTCTGATGTAAAATCAAAGTTTAGTTTATCATATTTCCTAATTCACAGAGTTAATTTGTTTAGCTAATTTTTAACTGGTTATGGAATATCCTGAGTTGTGTGCTCTTGTGAAACAACCTAGAAATTGTCATTCTTTGTTACAGACATTACTGTAATATACCATTATGAATAATTGTATAATTATTGACATTTGGAAAGTAAAGAAATAAAGTTTACTGATTATGTTGCTTCTTCTTTTGTTCGCTGTTAATTATGCTAAAGCTGAGTGGCTCTGTGACCAATGGCTAACTAAAAATGTCTTTGGTTCTCTTACTGGGTGGAGATAACAATAAGAGACTTTCTTCTCTGAAGTGGTAATGAAAAACAACAAAACCTATAACGTCATTGATTTGTTGCAGGATAATATTTTGAATATTCAAGTTTCATCTGTTGGAGTTTTCAAAACAATGTTCTCTTGGAGTGTGACAGGCAATGCTGTTGTAACAGATGTCCCTTGACAAGCTTGTATTTAATCAGCTTTTTATCACAGTTGTTCTCTTACAATAAAATAAGATGTTTGTAGTGGTGGTTGGTAGCCATGGGAGTGAAGTGACTAACATGCTTGCCTGCTGGCACAGTGATCAAGTATTCGAATACACATAAGTGCATTGTTTAAAATTGACCTGGGCTCCAAAATCAACCATCCTGAAACACTGACCTGGCCTCCAAAGTCAACCATCCTAAAACATTGACCTGGGCTCCAAAGTCAACCATCCTGAAACACTGACCTGGCCTCCAAAGTCAACCATCCTAAAACATTGACCTGGGCTCCAAAGTCAACCATCCTAAAACATTGACCTGGGCTCCAAAGTCAACTATCCTAAAACATTGACCTGGGCTCCAAAGTCAACCATCCTAAAACACTGACCTGGCCTCCAAAGTCAACAATACTAAAACATTGACCTGGGCTCCAAATTCAACCATCCTAAAACATTGACCTGGGCTCCAAAGTCAACCATTCTAAAACATTGACCTAGGCTCCAAAGTCAACCATCCTAAAACAGGCAGCGGGAAATGTCTGGCGAAGTAAAGGCAGCCCGCTTGATACTGACCACATCACCCATCGAGTGCTGATTGGTCTGTACATTGTGGGGCTGGCACCATCGAGTGCTGATTGGTCTATTCATTGTGGGGGCTGGCACCATCGAGTGCTGATTGGTCTATACATTGTGAGACTGGCACCATTGAGTGTTGATTGGTCTATACATTGTGGGGCTGGCACCATCGAGTGCTGATTGGTCCATACATTGTGGGGCTTGCACCATAAACCCATTACACCTCCTGGCATCTTAACAGGTCCGTTACTTTAGTGACCTAATTGTATTAGCTTTTCTCTGTGTACCGTGTAAAGATTTTGATATAACTCTCTGGAAGCCCATAAACTATTTCAAGCTGTTATATATCTTGGGAAATGTCAGCTGTTGTCTTCACCTCTGTTCTTATTGAATGATAAGAATAAAGGTTGTATTTAAATGTGTTAAGAAAATTTTTTTTTTTTTTTTTTCAATTTTCTGAAGCGCAATGTCAGAAAAGTGAATCAAATTTTCTCTGAGGACTTCTGTTTGCAAAATCTAGTGATTTTATACCATTGACAAACTTGCTGACTTTGCAGGGTCAATAACTTTAAATAAAGTCTAGTGATTTTATACCGTTGACAAACTTGCTGACTTTGCAGGGTCCATAACTTTAGATAAAATCTAGTGATTTTATACCATAGACAAGCCTGCACATTACCGGTACGCCATGACTCTGTGACTTTCAGATAAACGACGTAAATGTGTATTCTATAGGATCAGCCTGGCACAGTAAGGAAAGTCATGTACATCTGGCAACTCCATTGCAATGGCATAATCTTCATCATCATCCTTGCCAGAATTCAGCATAGCCCAATGGATAAGAGCGTTCATACTTAAACTTCCAGTGTGCTGATGCTCAGATAGTGAGTTCAACTCCTACACCAGTCAGTTTGGAGTCCTTGATATGGAGATGTAAATCACAAGTACCTTTGAAGTCGGAGTGGGTTGGCCTGTTGGCGAGGGACACTGGTAGCAGGGAAAGCTAATTCACACACAATCGGTGCAGTGCACTAGAATGAGTAGCAAGTGACGGACTACTCTTGAGTTCAAAGTGATTGAGCAAACAAAACAATCAGCCTTGCTGACTGGCGTGGGCGATCATGCTGTCACAGAACGCCGCTTTACCATCCCAGAATACTCTCTCGTCTACATCTGATGGACCACTTCACGAGAGACCATTTTCATTATGACATTTATGCAGTGCATTTTAATATTTATTTAGGTAGATATTATTTTTGATTACTGGTCTCTCATATCTCTCACACTTACTTCACTGCTGTAGGCAGATACTACTTGAATATTAATTTCAGTTGTCTCTCACTGTTGAGGCTAAACTCTACACATTGTTTTTTTTTTTTTTTTTTTTGGTTCTGCTGTCAGAGGTTCACTCTTGTCTTTCTAACTTATCTCTGATTTTTTTTTTTTTTATATTTACCTAGGCGCACACCTATATATAGCCATTAGCAATTATGGACTCACGTTTTCGGGATCTAGATTATCTGAAGGTGTGCCTAGATTTCTTAGAGGCCACAAAAAGGTTGGGCATAATAGAGAGCTTGAACAGCTTGAACTATACATCAGTGGGTCATCAGAGACGAGATGAAAGAGTGGGACACGGCGGATGAACAAATGAATAAAACAATTGATGAATTCTTTGAAGCAAAAGAGCTTATCAAAACTGAAGAAGCAGAAATGAGGAAAACGCAAATGGAAGCAGTCAATGCAGAGAAGCTACCCTTTCTGGCAGGATCCGAGTTAGTGGGCCGTGAATTGCAGGTGTTCATTTGACCCATTCCTTAACGGAAAAGAGTAAAGAAGAAACGTAGCAAAGGTACTTAAAACAGTCACAAACGTGAAAAATGTTTGAATCACATCATTAGTGATTTAACTGGTTTACCAGTACATTACCATCAGGAAAACCACTTGACGTCTACGAGAAGTGAATCTCGAGAGAAAGAAGAACTGAGGATAACCTTTATTGAAGTCGCAGGCAAATACTTAGCCGACGCTCATATTCCCTTCGGCTCAGAGAATCACGAAGTGGAATTAAATCTGACTGAACTAGGGAGGAACGAAGAATCTTTAATACTGCAACGCAGGAAGTATCACTAGTTGTCAGTTCAGATAACTTACATATTAGCAGTTACCTAGAGGACAACTATTTGCACCACAAGAATAGTGGATTATCGGGTTCGCCAGTACAAGACTCTCTGGAATCTCATTTGATTTCAACGAAGAGTGAATCTCGAGAGAAAGGGGACCTGAGGACATATTTTAAAGAGGTCTGAGATATAGAGGTAACCGACACTCTTATTCCCTTCTGCTCAGGCGAGCAAGAAGTGGGATCATATTTGACTAAAAGAGAAATGAAGGAAGACCCCGGAATCCCTTGTGATCTTTGAGGCTGCAGCTCAGGAAAAGTCACTAGACATCAGTTCAAATTATTTACCAAATGTGATGGATTGCTTAGACAAAAGCCCACCACAGGATTTACCTCAACTGGGCCTAGCACAGGGAAACACGACCAGAGAGGAACATCCAGACAAGGAAACAATTCCAGATGTTGTGATCTCGGAGGATATCAGTTCGGTGCCCCAGAACACAAGGGAAATGTTATAAACCAGAGTAATGGACTCTGATTTGTGCAGACAACGTTGTTACTAGCGAAGAAAACCCTTTTGCACAAGATGGAGGAAACCCCTAGCATCTGTATAGCCAAAATTATCAGGAAATTCCAGCTAAAGGAACCTTAAATAACAGAAATAAAGAGATTTTGGGAACCGACACTGTTAGGATTTTGGCCACTCTTCACTCCAAAGGATGTGATAAAAGTCGACCAGCTACTTGTGAATACTTTACTAACAAGTAACTTAACATTACAGCCCTCAAGAAACAGATTGAGTTCTCAAGGCGAGACAACTCGGCATAATAGAACACCAATTTTTAGCACGGATTTTACAAGAGACTCTAATGCAGAGAAACTCAGCCCTTTATTATCCGCGGAAGAAACTGCAGCACCGAGGAAGGAAGATTGTTACGCCTGACTCAGAAAGAGATAAACGCCAGCTGCATTTACATCATGGGGCCATGATGATTAACAGTGTTCCTTTTAAAAGGAGGATATTGATGGATCAATTATGGATCTACAAAGGATGGAGGAAAATCACGGCGACAACCTTTGCTGTGGCCAGCTTATGCAAGTCTTCACTACTGGTACATCCTCGGCTGAAAGGATTAGACAAAGTGAGGGAGTGGATTAAAAGAGTCGTTCAACAGCTCAGAAGAATCTCTTTGATTTTGAACTTTTTTCGGATTGATAAAAAAGGCAACCCCCCGAGGATTGTCGGAATGTACCGAGCTGTTGCACAAAATCCTGAACTGAAACCAGGAGCAAGGATATATCCAAAGTATACCGTGATTATAGATAACGGATATCTTTATGCACACGCAGGACAACTCACTGCCATAAAGAACATTGGAAGCCTACAATTTTAGGCAGATATACAACGGAGAGTGCTTGGGCATTATTCTGGGATGTTATCGCGAGCTTCGACAAAGTTTTCCTCCAGAAACCTTTTTAAATGGGGGAGCTTCTGACACAGAACGCGGCTTTACCATCCCATAATACTTTCTTGTCTACATCCGATGGACCACTTAAAGAAAGTACAAAAGACAGTTTAGTCGATCAACATCATGGCACACGGGTGTAACCCATAAGTGATTCGTTCTACTCCTAACTCAAGCCCGAGTTTGGAGAATTTCAGCTCAGTGCACGAACTCCGTAGCATCGTCGACGATCCAGAATTAATTTAAGTAGATTTTTAACTCGAAATTTTGCACGGGCAGCGCCATTATGCTACACTTTTTTCGACTTCCAACTGCCAAGGGAGTTTTTACCTACGCAACAATACACACGGGCGTCCGATCTCACTAACCAGAGACCAGGGGAAATTTTTGGTTACTAGAAGTCCACGTGAAAAAAATCCCGGCCCTCAATGGGGATTAAACCTGGGACCTCCACCACCCGAGGCGGAAACCATACCTCGAGACCACTCAGGCCTCTCAAGTACAAAAGAGTGAACTACATTTCCTACAAGCATTGTACAAGGTCCTCAATCCTTGACTTAAGATTACCCACAAAAGCATGCAAGTAAATAAACGGCCATGGACCGCTGCTACACGGGAACACTCTTAAATTTGACGCCATGAATCATCTTTCAGAATGCAGGTGAAAGGTTCTATTTGATAGGACACCATGGGTTAACAATAGAGTCAGACCAATGGGGCCGTCAAGCTACTCAACCAGTCCCGCTTCAAGGTGTTGGGTGTCAAACTGATATGGTAAATATACAGACGTGAACCGGACCTCGGCTGGAAAGTGAAACCCTTTAGGTGTAACGCTATGGTAAAGGCTGAATAAGGAACACCTGAGGGTGTTGGGTGTCTGATGGAGGGAATTAAAACTGGGCGTGTGTACCTCGAACCAGACAGGGAGTCGCCACAGAGATTTGAGCATGGATCATTCTTAGTATAAATAGGCTTTCTACATCTGTTCGCTTTAGATACGACAATCAGTCATTTCAGTTATGCAGCTATCTCAATGTATACATTCTGCATTCATATGTATGATTCTTATGGTGCCTAGAATTCCCCAGGAATGTTATTTCTTGTAACTATGCAAGTCTTTTAGAGGACTGACTTTCTGTTGGCCTGTGGCAGGCTAGTACTTTGAGACTATCAGTAGTTCTTGTTACTGATCTTTGAACTGGTATTCTTAAGTTATTGTCTATATAATATTGCTATAAGTTTTGTTCTTACTATACCCGTAGGATTATATAACTATAAGATCAGACTATGCTCCTTACATATTCTTTTAATGTTTATATGTCTCATTTTGTATGTGTAAAATATTATTACAATCAAGTAAGATTATCATGCTATGCATGTCAGAGTCTCACCCGAAGATAGAACGCGTTGTCTGCACCAACGCCCGACAATGCAACGCCAAACTATTATAAGCACGACAGCTATAACGCGGCGTCTTCAACATCGCCAGGCAATAATTGCTGAACGATAGTACGCCGGACAGCTAGCACGCAGCGTGAACATTGAGGGGTCACGCGTGCTGACTCGAGCACAACTGGATGGTGTGCTGAGTCCAGTCAGACTGGGCTGGATGGTCGTTAGAGACAGACGTATGAAAGCGGCTGAGAGTTTGATGCATGTCTTGAGAGCTAGCCTGTATGACCGTGGAAGATGGAATGCATGTCTGTGTGACTTGTAAGTTGGAGTACATTGATATCTTATTGTATTGATGTATTGATTACTTGCATTGTTATAATCTATTGTATATTGTGTATTATGATTGCGCGAAGCGTGTATTGGTTCATGATGTGTGCAGTGCGCGAATAAATAGCACGAAATATACTATCGGCTGTTCGCCTCGTGTGATTTTGATAGTATAATTAGTATCGTACTTTGTCAAGTGACGAGCCATAATTATTGCCCTAAGTAAGACTTTGACAAGTGCGAACGTGGTGGCTTTCGTCCGGGTTTTGAACCAAGTGTTTAACAAGTGCGAACGTGAATCAATTGTTTGCAAAAATGCGTCGGTGTTAAATAGAATTTTTTTCGTGACAATGTGAACGTGGCGACTGCGGTCGAGTTTGTTTGGTGATTCAATTATTATTATAAAACCCGAGTTGTGAACAAATGGAAGCGTGTGCGTTATAATTTAGTAGACAAATATCATCTTTCGAGTTAATGTAAGGAAAGTAGAAGTGCGTTTTTGAACTTAAAAAATTTCAACCGAGTCATTGAAGTGACAAAAACAAAATGGCGGCCATGTCCTTGAATGTCATTGAATGGTAGTAGTGTGAGCGGAACGTTTGAAAAGTGTGAAAAGAAAGTTGTTGAGAGTGGTGATACGACTAACAACAATACTTGACGACATACAAACCTACAAAAACTTAAGTGACATTACATACACCACACACTTGCACATGTTCTAATTTCTCTAGCTCCAAAAAGAACAGGTTGTTTGTTGTCATCTACACCTGTCCCTCGTAAACTACGAAATTGTTTGGCCGGCAGGAATTAAAAACCAGTGTGGTTTCGGGCAGTAGTAAGCAGCCATTGTCCAACACATTGTCTCAGGAGTACTTGAGTATAAAATTTTTTCTTCTTTCTTATATTTTCGTTCAGCAGGCCTAAACACAAGCTATAATATTAAGTACTGTAAACTTTCGAACTTAAATTACTAACAACGTTATTAATTTTGTGTCTATCGAGTTCACCATACATTTTGTTCATCATGGCTAGTTTAAACGAGTACATTGAAATGGGTTTAAAAATGAACTTTTCTAGTGAAGAGTTGAGAGCCTGGAGTGAGAAAAAGTTTGCAGAATACCTCCTACAACAGGAGAAGGCTAGTGAACGTGATGAAAGAGCAGCCGAAAGATCTTTTAAGCAGGCAGAATCAGAAACTAATTGAAACAGGCAGAGGCCTCCTTAAAACTTAAACAAGCGGAGTCAGACGCTTCTTTAAAACTTAAACAAGCAGAGTCAGACGCCTCTTTAAAACTTAAGCAGGCAGAATCAGATACTGCTTTGAAACAGGCAGAGGCTTCTTTAAAACTTAAACAAGCAGATTCAGATGATGCTTTAAAACTTAAACAAGCAGAAACAGATGCAGAAATAAGAAAAGCTGAAATTTTAGCCCAGACCAGGAAAGAAGAGCTTGAATTACAGCTAAAAATTGAACAGCTGAAAGCAGAAACTTCCAAAGAAAAGGAAGATAGAAAAGCTGACAAAGACCAGCCACATAAGAAATACCAAGGGCTGATTAAAAGTTACACCACAGGTGATTGCATAGCAGCTTTCACACAAAATTTTGAATGTATTATGGATCATTACCAGATCCCAAAGTCAGAATGGAGTATAATATATATGAGAAGTCTTTTTAGAGATCCTCTTAAAGTGATAGAGGCCATTCCAAATGACCTGAAGAAAGACTATCAGTATATTAAGACAAAAATTATGTCTCATTTTCTGCTAGATGAAGCAGGCTACAGAGAACAGTTTGGTAAATTGTCTCTTAAACCAACACAAACGTTCTCTGATTACATATCAGAAATACAGAATGTTTTTTCTAAGTGGCTATCAGCAGCCAAAGTAAATGGTAATTATGATAAGTTGGTGGACCTTATTTTGAGAGATAAAATTATTACATCTCTCCCACCATCATTTTCTAAATTTCTATTAGAATGTCAGTGTGAAAGTGTACAACAGATTGAAAGTCGTGGCTCAGGTTATTTTTCAGCCAATAAACAATATTTCATTACTGGTTTGACGAGCACAGACTTTGTAGCAGCCGCTACATATAATAAATCTAAGTCAGTGCCCTACAACAAACAGAAACCCTATAGGCAATCTTCTGAGCAAATTAACAAATGCAGATATTGTCATTTGCCACACATCGAAACTGATATGTGTGACCAAAATCCTGGTTACATGTCTTACTTACAAAACTACATCGCGAAGCAAGACAATGAAAGAAAGGTATACAGACGTGCCACCTAATGCTTCCTTTGTAAAGCTTATGGCCACTGGCGGAAAGATTGTAAAGCCAGATTAATGGCCGGAAAGGGTAATGCAGCCATGCTTGATAGTTCTGCCTCAGAAGATGAAAGTGTAGAAAATCACCCTGTAATCGCAGTACATGCTATTGATGGTTTTCAACAGGACAAATGTACTATCTGTTGTCAATTTCATGAGGATGGCATTTTAACATGCGGCCATGCCATACCTGTTACAAATGAAGAGGCCAATGTAGTAATAAACTCACAAGGTAAATTAATTATCCACCATGGGCATATTAACGGTAGAGCTGCCACCGTTTTACGTGATAGCGGCAGTACCCTCATTGGCATTAAGAAAGACTATATCTTACCATCACAATATAGTGGTAAATATGTTACATGCAGAACTTTCTCGGGTAACATCGAGAGATACCCTCTTGCATGGGCATATATAGATACACCATTCCTCTCCGGAAAGGTTAAATTCGCAGCATTGAACAATCCTTGTTGCGATGTTATCATCGGTAACCTTCCTGAGGTTAATGATATGCCACATGACAGTATTGTATCCACTGCCACTTGTAACATAGATTATACCATCTCACCATCATCACAAATAACCATTCATGATGTATTACCACCTGTAAATCAATGTATGTATGCCAATTCGGCAATGTCATCACAGGAATGTAGTTGTGTGAATGTAACACCAAGTTGTAATGTACATGATAACCTTGATATTACAAATGCAGTAACTAGATCTACTGCTCAAATGCAAGATCGAAGCGATCAGACAGAGGCTTTACAGCTAATAAGCCCAGTTGTAACATCTCCAGAAACAACTAGGGAGAAGTTTATAACAGCTAAAAAAGCCGATCGATCATTGCAAAAGTATTTTAAATTAATAGGCCAAAAGCCACGAGTAGCAAAGAACGCTAAATGGTATTTTGCTCTGAAAAACGGCATTCTGACACGGTACTATACCAAAGGTTCGAGCACTACTGAACAAACGGTGCTACCTTCAGAAAACCGCAACCAAGCATTACAGCTGGCGCATGACATACCCTTTGCAGAGCATATGGCGTATGCTAAAACACGAGCAAGGTTACTTACTCAATTCTATTGGCCTAAATTTTGCAGTGATACAAAATTGTATTGTAGATCTTGTGACATTTGTCAAAAGCTTGTTAAAAAGGGGAAACACCCGCAAGCAGAACTGCAAGTCACTGATTTGGCAAGTAGACCTTTTGAAAAGATCTCGGTCGATATAGTTGGCCCCCTTAACCACATAACATCAAGGGGAAACAAATATATTGTTACAATAATTGATTTATGTAGTCGGTGGCCAGAAGCCATTCCGATGAAGAATATAACTTCCAAAGATATCATGGAAGTATTTTTTCATATTTTTGCAAGGGTAGGATTCCCTGATACCATCCTTTCAGATCGCGGTAGCCAGTTTATTGCCGCAGCTATACAAGCATTTACTAAAATGTTGGGGGTGAAGCAATGCTTCAACAGCCCGTACCACCCACACTCCACGGGTATCATAGAAAAGATCAACGGCGATCTTAAATATATGCTCTCAAAAGTAACCCAAGAGCATCCCGAAGACTGGGACACGTATCTGCCTGCTATTTTATTTGCATATAGAGAAGTGCCACATTCCAGCACTGGATTCTCACCATTTGAAATTGTGTATGGTGCCAAACCACGCGTCCCATTATCATTGTACCAGTCTATGTTGACTGAAAGTAAAACCATATGTACACCCATTTCATCATATGAACATGTAATATCATTGCGCGATAGAATTATGAAATCATGTGTGTTAGCGAAAGAAGCACTACAAAAATCGGGTGCTATCTACAGACAATACGCTAACAGAGGAAATAGAACCATTACTCTGACGCCAGGACAGGACGTTCTTCTCTTATTGCCAAGTGACAGACATCTTCTGACAGACTCATGGCAAGGACCGTTTAAAGTTTTACGACAAATTTCGACAGTAGATTACGAAATTGCAGTTAGGGACAAACACACAATTTTTCATATTAACATGCTTAAACCATACTACCACAGGGACGACGAACAAGTGGAGACGACAGCAAGCACAACAATAGTGGGCCAGACAGACGGCAACGATACTGACGAGATACCAACACCAGTACTTGACACAACAACCAACCTACAGGACATAAAGGTAAATCCCCAATTGACGCAGACACAGATTGACAATTGCAGACAAGTATTACAAGACTACAGTGCAATTTTTTCCAACAACCCAGGACAGACAGACTTAGTGCATCATCATATTATTTTGACATCTGACATTCCAATAAAATGCAGACCATATTCCATTCCTATACACTACAAAGACAAATTACACCAAGAAATTACTGACTTAGAAGCAAACCATATCATCCGACGTTCACAATCACATTTTTGTTCACCTATTGTCATTGTGAAGAAAAAGGACAACACAATAAGACTCTGTGTTGACTATAGGAAACTCAACAGTATCACACAGTTGGATTTAGAACCTATGAGCAACTGTGAAGACATACTGACAGAACTGACTGACGCACGTTACTTTACTAAACTTGACATGACAAAAGGTTACTGGCAAATACCTATACATGCTGACAGTATATATTTGACAGCATTTGCCACACCCTGGGGACTATACGAATGGTGCAAGTTGCCATTCGGGCTAGTTAATGCTCCAGCAACATTTGTCAGAATGACAAGACGACTTTTGACAGGGATTCCTAACATCATTTGGTATATGGACGACATTTGTATACATACAAAGAACATGACAGACCATATAACAGCACTGCAGCAGACATTCGACAGGATTAGACAACTTGGATTGACAATAAAACCGTCTAAAGTTGATATAGCCTTTCAAGAAATTTCACTTTTGGGCTATAAGATCTCAAATGGCTTTATATCAACTGACGATAATATCATGTCTAGGATTTTGAAATTGTCGCTTCCGACAACTAAAAAAGAGTTGCGACGTGTGCTAGGTCTTTTGAACTATTATAGACAATTTATTCCTCATTTTGCTGAATTGACCAAATGTTTCACTGATTTACTAACAAACAAACACCCAAATGTCATTGTAAATAGCGAATGTTTAAGGCCTGCATTTGCGAAAGTACTATCTTATTTTTCCAGGGAACCTATTCTAAAATTACCAGATCTTAGCACTATTTTCAGGCTAAGATGCGATGCGAGCTCCGTAGCCATTGGAGGGGTACTACTTTAAGAGCACGACCAAGTGTTGTACCCGGTATACTACGTCTCCCGGAACCTGAACACCAGCAAACGAAATTATAGCACGCCGGAACTCGAAGTCCTCGCTCTTGTGTTCTCGGTACGTAAATTGTCCAGATTTCTTTTAGGTAAACACTTTATTATTGAAACAGACAATAGTCCGTTGACATTTATCACCAGGGGAACCCCAAGTAACCACAGAGTGGCCAGATGGTCCCTTCTTCTACAGGACTATAGCTTCGAAATCAGACATATAAAAGGCTCACATAACTCACTTGCCGATCTTCTATCGAGATGTCCTGACGACTCACCCAATATCCAGGTAACACCCGAGCACATTACAGATGGTGCATAAACTGCAACGTAGATAGTGCTCAACACCACAGCCAATTGTGACTTCATGTCAGTTACGCTGTGTAAAACTGTGTCATAGGGAAAATTTAATTTCCCATTGTAAATATATTGTGTACATATTGTTATTATGATGTGAATGAATGGGTCGTATAATTGTGAGAAATGTCATTAATATTGTAAATATGTATTATTATAAGAAATAGTAACCACAAGTGTCACAAGACCATACTACAGGACCCCAATACTTACTGAGCTTGAACAGCACCAAACAATCCTGAGTACAACTGCAAATATGGTCCACAAAGTTTTAACAAGTATGAATGATGACCGTGACAACCTAATCTGAGAATATGACGGAAGAAGGTATCCTACCACTGATGACAAGATCTGGGTGCTCCGTATATTTAAAGTCAATCAAAACGAGAGACCTTGATGTAATTGTGCAACAACATCTTTACACTTCCGTTATATATCTATATTAATTTGCAAGTAATGTACCATAATAAAATGTTTGTAAATTGATGACAATTGTATGAAAATTTGTGTATGAAATATTTCCATATACGAAATTGTATATGTCGACTTTTGTTAGATGTAATCTCAGCATCGTAACTTGATTTAATTTTTCACAAAAGTGACCTTTTGTACACTTTTGTCAGAGGGGATCAAATTATGACACTAAGAGAGAACATTGAGGGGTCACGCGTGCTGACTCGAGCACAACTGGATGGTGTGCTGAGTCCAGTCAGACTGGGCTGGATGGTCGTTAGAGACAGACGTATGAAAGCGGCTGAGAGTTTGATGCATGTCTTGAGAGCTAGCCTGTATGACCGTGGAGGATGGAATGCATGTCTGTGTGACTTGTAAGTTGGAGTACATTGATATCTTATTGTATTGATGTATTGATTACTTGCATTGTTATAATCTATTGTATATTGTGTATTATGATTGCGCGAAGCGTGTATTGGTTCATGATGTGTGCAGTGCGTGAATAAATAGCACGAAATATACTATCGGCTGTTCGCCTCGTGTGATTTTGATAGTATAATTAGTATCGTACTTTGTCAAGTGACGAGCCATAATTATTGCCCTAAGTAAGACTTTGACAATGCATATGTTTAACTTATGTTTCTAGGCATGTTTTAGTCATGTTTATATGTATCCTGTTTTGTTACACTCTTGATATGCATTCAGCAGACTTTATTGGGTATTTTCAGCTGTCTGTCACGTCTATTGAAATTATTAGTTTCCTAGTTTCATGTAGATAATTATATTACTACCTTTTTTTTTTCTCCCGTGTGTTGCCGGGGTCCATAAGGGAAGCAAAGAATAGCAACACTGTAGCCTACCACGCGTGTCGTAAGAGTCGACTAAGGAGGCTTGATGGTTCCGTCGCCCTGCTACTGAGTGAGTGCGTGGTGCGACACTGTGAGCTGTGAGTTTTGTGTGAAATGCTTTTGAATCTGCCCGGGGTTTTTTGGAATGTGACTGCATGTTCGGAGCGATTGCAGCTGGCTATGTCCAAGAGTTGACCGGTTTTTGCCTTATGCAGAAATGCGTGGCTGCTGGGCTTCTGGTTGACTGCCACTACCATCGACGATGAACTGTATTTCGTGGACTGTGTGGGTGAATATCTAGCAAACATTCAGATGGGAAAATGCCTGCCAATTCCATCAGAGATGACCTGGGTGTTTTGTGGGGGACTATTATGTTGACATTCTCGCGGCGGCATTATGCACAGTGTATCTGTGCGGGCTGTTGTTTGTCGAGACTCCTGTCTTTTCGACTTTTCACATTGGGCAGTGGGGAGCATTTTGTGTGATATTCACTGGCACAGGAACGGAGCATAATGGGGACGACCCGTTGCTGTGAAGTTGGAACCGCACCTAACTAACTAACATTACTACCTTTTTTGCTTCCATACTACTTAAGTAGGAATATCTGTATATGTATAACTTTTAAGTATATGTTGGATATATTGATTTGTCATATGCAAACCTACTAACATGAATGGGGTAATGCTATTTTGTTCTTATGCGCAGCACGCATTGGCATGGGGCCTATTGATTGTGTTTGAAGCAGTGGTGTAATTGTACAGACATTACCCACAATTGGTATGGGGTATATGCACTTAGCCCTTCCAGTGTGTGGTTCATGAGCGTGCATCGTAACTCACGGAGTCCTTTCACGGAGAATGATCATGGCAATTAAGCCCGGAGATCAGATACTTAATGATACCGCTACCGAAGTTTGAACGGAGCGGCTGTAAGGAACCAGGTGTCCGAATTAGTGACATGAACTTAAGACACTTCATTCCTTATGGCGGACGTTATAAAGGATGGCAGGAATTGTAATAATTACCGGCGTGTTAGACTGGAAAAGTCCTTCCCAGGCTAGACAGTAGTAGAGAGATATGTAGGTAGAAATTGGAGCGTGAACACAGTAAAGCTGGAAGAGAGACTCGGCTAGGTTGGCCACTGTATAGGGGGTGGTAGAATGTATGTGTTATTTAGGATTGTACTGATGTAGAACTAGATAATACACATTCTTAATTATCTCTTCCAAGCCATCAACAGGAGCCCAGGTTTTCACGTGCTGCGACAACCGAGGAACCTGGTAGTGTCAGGACGGACTTTTGTTCTGATCGCCGAGCGCCTATGCTGATCTGAACATAATTGTTGCGGATCACACTTGGAACCGGGACACAGATCCAGATAGGATACTAATAACATTAAAGTTATGTATTCTTTTGTCATCACTATTGTTATGTAATCGTCATATTCTATAAACTTATTCACCATCATATTGACAACCATCATTTGTGTAATAAGTAATGATAGAAAATACACATGATTGCAATTTGTTTTAACTCATAGTTAAGTTGTTATACTTTTATTTTTCAAGGGACGCAATTGCCTTGCTTACCTTAGCTTGGTGACTAATTAAGTACCAGGGAGGGGAGATAAGTCAGAGGGGAAGATCTGTTCCGGCTAGTAATAAATTCGTAGATGTAAATCTAGAAATCTAACTGTCCCTTTCCCAATCTTTGGCGGGATATCAATACCAGCTAATTTAACGAGCCACTTTTAGCTGTACTCTTGATATTCAGGGGCATAATCTTTTTTCAGCCATATAGATTTAGTCCCAAGTCAATTTCTGACAACCTGGAGTTGCTCACCAGTGAATAATACATTTAACTAGGCGGTGGTGCACCCCCACTTCTGACACATGCTTCTCCACAGCTTGCAATCTCCAATGGCATTATCAATTTTTGTGCTAACTACTGTTGTGAATTGGCATAGCAGACACAGAATGATCACTATGTCTAATGAACGACCGAAAACAAAGTAAATACAGTTGATTCCACTTAAGTCGAAATGAAGTCGACGTTACTGGCTTAGTCCCAGCCATTATCCTTCTTTATCATTGTATAAAAAGTCCTGATAAGTCGAATTCGGTTAACTAGAATTTTCGGATTTGTCGAACATACAAAAGAATTCCATCTATATAAGTGTTCATGTTTAAGTCGAACTGTTCATGTCACACACACACACACACACACACACACACACACACACACACACACACACACACACACACACACACACACACACAAATTGTTTCGCAAAAGAATTATTTTTAGTCAACCCGGAGAACAACAATCTCGCACATACGATATCTCGCTACATGTCAACATTGGCTGCTAGTGGACGACAGCTTACTACTTTAACTTTAAAATGAAAGATTGAACTGTTGGAAGAGGTTGAACATAGCTAGAGAATATAGCTAGAGAATTTGGTATTTCAACATCGACACTTTCCGGCATTTTAAAGCATAAAGACCGCTACAGAAAATTGTTTTTAGAATGTCAAATCGACAGTGATAGACAGCTAGCTAGACCTGCCGCGTGTGATTTTGTTGATGCTGTCCTTTTAAAATGGTTCACTGTGTTTAGATCCCCAAGTGTATCAGTAAATGGGTCTTTGCTTATTGCGAAAGCAGAAAAATTTGCACGTCTTGTAGGTCAGACAGACTGGAATTGTAGTGCTGGCTAGTTGGAACGCTTCAAAAGATGACATTGCATCACGTACAAGAATGTGTGTGGAGAGAAACATTCAGTCAACGAAGCAACGACTCACTCATGGATGGAAGACGTGCTCAGACCTGCTTTAGCAAAATATAATTCTGCGGATGTACTTAATGAGTATGAAACTTTAATTAATTTGGAAATGTTCATATAACTTCAATGTTCCGCTTTCTAAAATAATTAAACATTACTAATATTGCATTGCCATTTAACTGTTCACTAACTGTGTTTCCAAAGTGGTACAATCATTTTACTCAATGCTACTGCATGGTATTAGTGTAAATTAGTGTAAATGTGTGCAGTATGGATAAGTAGAATTTCTGATAAGTAGAACAAATTCCTTCGGCCACTGTGACTTCTACTTATCCAGATTCCACTGTAATTCCCACACAGTTTCCAGCTAAGATTTATGCTGAAAACTAAGAAAATAATGCTGTCGGACTTACTGTGGCAAAGAAAAGTAACTTCTAAACAGACAGTATAACCAGGAAATCCCAGCCTGAGAACCAGATTCTAAAATACTTAGCTTTCTCACTGTTGGATTAAAAGGTGGCCCCACAACCACTTAGATCCTGGCAGTTTATGTGCTTACAAGATGCGTTTACTTTACTTAAGTAAAATTTACATTCCTTGACACTTAACATATAAAAATAAATAGAAGGTGTGGAGTATAGGTAATATACATTAATATTATAATTAATATTGGAGCATATGCAGCAGGACAAAGCGTGAACTTTGGGTGGTGTGCATCTGGTGGTCTGTAAGTATGACAACTTAACATTAGAGATATCTGGTTCAGCCCCAAATGCCTACACTGTCACCGGGAGGTATGCTCTGGGCTTGGCATGTCAACGTGGATTGAAACTCCAGCACCTTCAGCAATACTCAATCTGGAACTGTCAAAACAATTGGCACACCTTAGATAGACTGCCTGATCTGGGTGTTAGTTTAGAAAGCTACACACCACAAGTCCTCATATAAACAATACCATGATAGCATCAGCCATCACGTATATCTTACAGATCTGCCCATCTGTTCTTGGGTATACACTCTAGCTATAACTGTACATATCAATGCTCTGGATATCTGGCAGCATCATTTACATCACTCTTCACGGTAGCATAGTTTCAAACTCAGAGGTTTACACCACAATGATGAATATTATAATCACATTTACATATCTGTTTTGGCTGTTTTGACAAACTCCCACATACACACGAAAACAGCATTCACGGACAGACATCGACAACAGCAGAAGATCTATATTATGAACAAGTGTAAAATGGAACTGGCAATAACTTCCAGCGTAGTCAATACACTACCATCAGTAGTTGCTACTCCTGGGAATTGCAATGGACTGATATTTACGTGTGATATAACTTTCCTTATTGCGTGTGCTTTCCGCCATCAGGCGAACCCACTCCGAATTGAAATGCATGTCCCCAAGTCAAGGACGAGAAGTCAATATTTTAATCCTACTGACTGGTGTGAGGTTTGAACCTGCCATCAACACACCGACAGTGTAAGAGTGAGCGCTCTTATACTTTCAGCTTCCACCATATCGTCCCCATATTAGAAAGTAAGACCGTCTTTCTAAGATGATAACCCAGGCTCATTGTGGCTTTCTCTGTATCACTGTGTACTTCTCGGAGTAGAAGAGCCATATTTCCCCTGGGGTATTCTTTTCTTCCTGGTCTTTGTGAGGTTTGAAATAAATAAAGGGATGTTGGGCTTATTTTGATAGAGGTATCCCGGATGGGATGGGTTCTCCTTCCCTTTCAGCCTTCTTAAGAAAGCTTAGAAATGACTCTGATCCCCCAGTGAGGAATTAGACAAACAATTGTTTAAGTCCCACACTAATTATATGAAGAAATAGCCTCCTATAGAAGGTGTAGAGATCCTGGAAATTTTACCACAGACAGCAGAGGAATCAGCTCCTCTAAAAGAAGGAAGTTGTCCATGTGTAGAGATCTAGCCTCACTGGCGATCTCCTTCAGTTTTATAAACAGGGTCATATGACAACTGTGCATATATATATATATATATATATATATATATATATATATATATATATATATATATATATATATATACACACACACACACATATATATATATATATTTGGTTCCAGGGTCTGGCCACCACTCGGCACCTGCTCGTGGTGGCGAGGTCTCCGAGGTTTGACGCTGAGCGTCTGCAGCCTATCTTGTGCCAGACGTATTGGTTATCCTTTCCTCTGGAATACACAAGACTAGGCCGAGAGAGGGAACATGTCGTTTGGGCACCACATGTTTCTCTGAAGCTCTGCCCAGGCATTGTGATGGAATTTTGGCCACATTCCAACTCACATACTTTGGGTTGTTAAGACTTCAAGGTGCCACTCACTATATATATATATTATATAACTCCATGATATGCAATGTGATGTCAAATAGTCAACTGATTATGACAAACACATGAATCCTCATCATCATTGACAAAAATAAACAACAACCATTTGAAGTTTCCCCTATAAAAACAAACAACCAATTCCTAAACACTGTTTAACCTGAAAAACTCAGTAACAATGTCAGGACGGTTATTCATTTCCCATACAAACATATAGTAGACCATGTCCACCAAAGTCACGTACAAGTAACAAACATTCCATGTACACAAATAGACAAAATAATCTAACTAAATTCAATATCCTTCTTTCTCTCGGGTAGATGTTGGAAGGTCTTTCTCCCTCTTAAACAAATTACAAATAATCCGTGTAATCCGAGGAAAGTGTGCATTCACCTAATCCACAGCTGCTGGTTGAGGTAACTAAGTTCCTTTGTAATGTTACTGCTATTATTAATGAACTGAAAGTAAATAGTTTGAGATTCCCTATTACTTAGGCTTGAATTGATGGTGTAATCAGCCCCTTTTGTATAAAGAAAATCCTGTTAGTCTTATGGAGCCATGCTGGTAGAAAAGTTCCTATTGATCAAATATCCCTACCTATTCTGGTATCAACTGACTTGATGGGGCTGAGGCAGGGCACCTTTGTAACGAGCAATCCTCTTGCAAATCCCGCATGTAAGGTGCCCAAATCATAAAAAAAATATGATGAAGGCGTCCCTTTGTTCAGGATAATGGAACTAAACATCTCAACACAAATCAGTAAGGCCAGTAGTATATCCCCGGGTCTCACGGCCAAGGCCCACCAGTGAGTTATCTAGCAAACACTGGAATTCTCCTGACATGAATAATTGTAGACAATGGGCAGGAGGCTGTTATCAAACCATTCATGATTAAGCTGGGTTAGCTACGCTCTTGTGTGGTGTAACAGTCTGGCGTGGGACCGACATTAGAGTGCTCTAGATGATCACATGTTGTGTAATATCATAGCGTCATCCAGATGGTGGTTGTAACTAGGACGTGGTGTCGATCCTGCCTGCACATGACCAGTACCGAAGTGTAATAATTCTTGTAAACGAAACTGGGAGTCCGCAGGGCAGTCGGAGTATTCATACTGCTATATGTTTGTCAAACATGGATTAAAGGCAGTCGGAGTATTCATACTGCTATATGTTTGTCAAACATGGATTAAAGGTAGTCGGAGTATTCATACTGCTATATGTTTGTCAAACATGGATTAAAGGCAGTCGGAGTATTCATATTGCTATATGTTTGTTAAACATGGATTAAAGGCAGTCGGAGTATTTATATTGCTATATGTTTGTTAAACATGGATTAAAGGCAGTCGGAGTATTCATATTGCTATATGTTTGTTAAACATGGATTAAAGGCAGTCGGAGTATTTATATTGCTATATGTTTGTTAAACATGGATTAAAGGTAGTCGGAGTATTCATACTGCTATATGTTTGTCAAACATGGATTAAAGGTAGTCGGAGTATTCATACTGCTATATGTTTGTTAAACATGGATTAAAGGCAGTCGGAGTATTTATATTGCTATATGTTTGTTAAACATGGATTAAAGGCAGTCGGAGTATTTATATTGCTATATGTTTGTTAAACATGGATTAAAGGTAGTCGGAGCATTCATACTGCTATATGTTTGTCAAACAAGGATTTTCCCTTTGCTTCTTGAAACTGCTGGTTGATACTGAAGTAAGGTGTTCAATCTCAAAAAGGAAATATAAAGATTAATATGCTTTAATCTGTGTACAAGTTAAATCCACATGTCTTGGCAGACATTATAAACAATGCAGTTCTGAAGTATCCCGACATAGGTCAGAAATTATCGCCAACATTTCTTAATTTCACTTTGTAAGCGTCTTTCTCTGGCAAAGTCAGCTAAGGAGTGTAACAGTAAACATTTTACTAGGGGTCCAGAATGTATAAGGTTAATCCACCACTTAGCTCTCTCTGGAGCTACGAAATGAAGAAACAACAATTAACTTATAGTTATACGAAAACTAAATGTCATTGTTCATAAAGAAAATAGTATAATAAGGAGAAGGAGGGCGTGGGTATTTCCCATTTACCCATCTTTCTTCTCTGCCGCTGGAGTTTTAATCCACTCTGATGGAGTGCGTGGTATCTACTTAATGCTCAACCTCCAGTCGTATTGGATATTGGGACGTCATAGCAAGACAAAATGTCACAACAAGACAATATGAATATTATAAGACAAAATGTTCACAATGACAAAGACCCAATGAGGCATGGACATCTTGAGACAACCACATCATCTCCCTTCTATAACTGCAATATGAAACTGTCCACTGAAATATGGCCAATGATCCAACCGGTCAATATTCTCTTCTCGTGTGGCACTCCGATGCACAAGGTCTTTTCCCGTAATCTACACTCATAAACTCGTTTACCCTTTCCTACTAGGATCAGTTGGGACATTTCGCCTCTCGCAGTCGGGCAACAATTTATAAACACATTCACATGGGAAACAAACGCAAATTTTGTGTGCTGACTGTAGCGCTGTTTGTCAGCATGAGGCCAAGAATGTAGGTTCATTTTGACCAGAGAATTCACGTTAAAAATTTGCAAAATTATCAATGATCTTGTCTGTGTAAAGTGATACAAAATTACACATAAATACAATAATGGACGTTGAATGTACACATTTTAGTCGCTCTGAATATTCCATAACAAAATTAAATATTCATAGCTGGAGTATGACAAGGAAAACTGCTATCTCCACCCATTGAAATAACACATTACAGCATGCGATCTTCATAATTTTAATGTGAGATTGATTGCCAACTTAAATGGCCGAAAACTACAAAATTCACATAAAAATGGATGCTAAATTTAATAATACATAGTAGGACAATGTAATACATCTTATAAAACGATATTTACGAGTTTACTTACCACTTATAATAGGTAGCCTGGTTCTCCAATATAACAAGGATTCCCGAAGCGCCAGAAATGCAGAACGCAAAACTGGGAGGGAAAAACTATGTCGAGTAATTGGTGTCTGTTTTAACGTGGTTTTGAAATAATGGGGGAATTTAACATCATGAATACATGTAATATCGTCATGTCGGAGACACATGGGAAACAAACACAAATATAAAACACATAATCATTTCCATATAATAATACAGGCCCATCCATTGGATATTGTTCCAACATCTCAAGAACCTCGAACACAAGAACATATAGCCTGTTCCCATTTGATGCCGAACACCACGCAGTTGACCCGTATTCCAGGTGTGGTCGTGTGCTCTTTTGATAAACTTTGCTAAGCATTTTCCCATTGGCTCCCCATGTGGTTCCACTTAGCTTTCTTAGGATGGTTATTTTCCTTTTGGCTTTTGCTACTATCCATGTCAGCCTGGCATCAAATGTTACTCCATAGTATGTTGGTTCTTTATCTTCTCTTATAGGTGTTAGATTTATCTGAATGATCCCTGCCTTTTGTTTTGGGAGAGGGTAAATAGAGTGGTGCTGCACTTGTCAGTTTTTATGATGACACACCATCTATTTGCCCATGCCACAAATGTATCTACAGCTCTTTGTAGCAATCTGGTGGCCACTGATGCATGTTCATTTGTGCTCCATAGAACCAGGCCATCGGCGTACATTTCCGCTTTAATTCCATGCGGTAGATTAGCAACGAGATCATTGATGAAGATTAGAAAAGGTATGGGGGACAAGACTCCACCCTAGGGAACACTGTGACGCAGTAGTACTTTCTTGCTCTTGAGTTCGTCTATCTGTACTCGGGCTTTTCTGTTGTGCAGATATGCTTTCACCCATTTGTACATTCTTCCATTGACTTTGCAGTTTCTCAGTTTCCTTATCAAACCTTCTTTCCAGAATTTGTCAAAGGCTTTCTTCAGATCTATCCATGCCACAAGCACCAGCTCCTTCTCTTGGAATGCATCCTCAATTTCTTGAGAGAGGTAAGTTGTCTGATCTTCTATTTCCTTCTGTCCTGCATGTTGTCGTTTCTCTCGAACCTCTTGTTGTTTCTGTCGTGAAATGCAGCCTTTACATCCCAGAACAATTTTCGGTTCACTTTTGATGGGCCATGTAGAGTTACAGAAAGGTACAGAATAAATGTAATTCTCTATAAAAAGAAAAATAAAGGAGAAATGGATGACAGAACAATCAGGCCTGCACACATAGAGGCATAAAATGTTGTAGCAAAAGGAACCCATTCAACTGTGAAGTGTCAGAACAGGTGGCTGCTGGCTACTAAAACAGGACTGTGGAAAATGCAATAAACCCAGAATGAAATCACACAGACAGTCGTACTAGGGTTGTAAACCAGCCAGTCCAGCTTAAAGGTGTTACATGTCAAACTGATAATTACACCCCACTGGAGGGCAGACTGTGACACTGATCTGGGGCTGGCAACTCAAAATCGCCCAGGTGTGACGCTATGGTGATGGTTAGTGGTTCAGAAAGAATTTATGAGTGGACAAACTGGGAGATAATGTGTCTGACCTGTAGGAATGTGTGAAACAGATCTGATAAGGCAATTAGAGCAGGAATGGAGGAATGTTAATGGCATTTGGGATACTGAGTTAAATAGGCTAGGCTTGTAAGTTTCAAGTCAGAAAATGTTTGACTTCAGAACAGGTAGGGCAGCCAGCTCAATGTTTGTAGGCATATGTATGATTCTGATGTTGCTAGATTTCATTAGGAAAGTTATTTCTTAGCAACTATCTAAGTCTTTTAGTGGACTGACTTTCTGTCGGCAAGTGGTAGGCTAGTTCAGTGAGCCCATCGGTTTATCTTGTTGCTGATCTGTGAACTATTCATTCTTTAGTTCTGTGTACAATATCATATTGCTAAAAGGGTTATTCTTTACAAGTAGATACTTTTTGGTGAGGCAGACTTTTGACTTTTATTTATCATGTTAGATGTCTGTTACTATATGGACACTATTAGCTTCTCAGTCGTTGTAGATAATTATGTTACTACAACTTGTTTGCATTTCATACTATGTATGTAGGAATACTTTCATTTGCCTAATGTTTAAGTATATGTTGGATGCATGTATTTGTAACTTCATATGAATATACGAGGCTAGGACTCATTTCGTATATATACAAACTAACTGGTGCATTATGCTATTGTGTTAAAGTATCATAATATGTCTACTTTAATTAATATGTTTTATGTGTATTGGTTGTTTGATATATTGATTTGCCATATGCAAACCTACCAATCAATTATCAGTTATCAGTTGAGGTATCTTCATTGCACTCCGGACATGTCCATAGGTGCTCAGATCCTCCCCCCAGCATATGCATCAGCGCACGGAGGCTAATAGTGCCAGTTCTGTGTTGGTTGGCGAGGCGCCTTGTTTTCCCGATGTACCTCTCGCGTCTGGACGTGCCGATTCTTACTCCCAAGTCTTTCATCCTGGACAGCGATGTGGATTCACTGACGTCAAAGTCCTCTGTTCTCGCCATATCTTTAAGGACGTTAATAACATTGGCACGATCCATGTGCTGGCCATCTACAGGGGGTGCAGAGCCAGCCAGTTTATCAGCTCGTTCATTTCTCTCGACTCCCGCATGTCCCGGGACGAAGATGAAGGTGACTTTACGAACAACAGACTTCCGCAGCGATTCAGTCCACTGTTTACGTACAGGTCCAGCTTCGATCTTCTGAATCATGCTCACTGAGTCACTTAGTACACACACGTTGGTATAATGCTGTGATTCTAACCATATAAAAGCCCGTGTAACTGCCATCACTTCCATCGTCATGCTGCTCGTGGTCATAGAGTGGGCACCACTGGATTCTTGAACGGTTCGGCCCGCTGAACGGGCTGTAAATGCTCACGCACTACTCTACTGCTTTACAACAGATTCATCTGTATAGATGAGCACTTCGGGGCTATCTGAGTGTTTATAGATGAGCGCGTTGACTTCTGCATTGACAGCGACAGGGTTCTGCTCTCTGCATCGTCTGTCGAGTGTGATAATGCAGGAGAAAGTGCACTTAAAAGCTGGAGGCACCGGCACCCATTCCTTGCCGGGGTTGATACTGGTAAGACTGCAGACCTGTCTGATGACATCTTCCGCCCGACCCATCCATGATGTGCCTCTCTTTAGCCTGTCACCCTTTTCTCTGAATATAGCGTCATGCAGAGGGCGCTGCTCATCTGCATTTATTTTTAAGTATGCACGAGCTCTCCAGATCTTGATCCTGTGTTTCATTGTCGGGAAGTCAAGGAGGTATCTCATTGCTACACAGCTGGTGTCTTTCGTGCAGCCCAAAATGATGCGTATGGATTCGTTTTGTACTTTTTCAAGTCTAAACCTACCAATATGAAGTGTTATGTTATTGTGCTCGCATTGGCACCTTGCCTTTCGATTGCATTGGAAGCAGAGGTGGAATGGTACAGACATTACCCGCAACTGGTATAGGGTATATGGGGCTTAGCCCTTTCAGGTATTTTGGACGGAGCGGCTGTACGACCCAGAATGTCGGTATTAGCGACAGGGACATGGACGGCAGAAATGTAGTAATTACAGGCGTGTGAGACAATTGAAAAGCCCGTCCCAGACTAAGACCTAGGACAGAGATATGGAGGGAGAAGGAGATTAGTGAACGCAGTAGAGCTGGAGGATAAATTTGGCCAGACTGGTCATTGTATAGGTGTGCTAGGATTTATGTAGTACTTAGGATTTTACTGATGTAGAACTAGATATAACACATTCTTGATTTCTTCCTAGCTCTCACAAAGAGCACCTGGGTATAGATCTCAAGAACGAGTGACAACCAGGTAGTGCCAGGACTGACAGGCGTCAGAATACCAGCAAACTGTTTTGTTTCTACTGGAGAGAGGGGATCTGGACCACAGATCCAGATAGTTGACAAGTAACATTGAAGTTATGTAATGTTTGTCATCACTATCAATATTTCATATGATTTCATCATCATCATCTTGAAAAACATCAGATGTCTAATAATAATATGATTAGTAATTAAAGTGAGTGTTGTTTGTTTTAACTCATAAGTTCAGTATTATATTTTTAATTCCAATTGTGCATACGTGTTGTGTGTGTACATTGGTGGGGGTTGACTTAGACACCAAGGAAGGGAGCAGTCAGGGAGAATAACCTGTACTGGGATAGTTGTCAATTCCTCTTAAATTTAGACTTAAAAATCTATCTTAACTAACCTCTCCTTCCCATTCCTTGGCGAATATTCAGCACAGTTCATTTCATTTTGTTACGAGCCACTTGGAGCTGTATGTTGGATATTCATGGGCTTAATCTGTAGTTCACCCATATAGATTTTGTCTCTAGTCAATTTCTGACTATTTGGGATTGCACGCCAGTGAATAATATTTTCATCTAGGTGGTGGCGTAAGTAGGGTAGCGGGGTAGAGGTATTCCCTATCAAAGGAGAAGTAAGGCGTCTCCTTCCCTCCGCTAGCCTACGGGAACCCTTGGGCAAGGTGGAGTACCCGTTTAGCCCCCCGATCAGGGTTACATAAAGCCATGGGTGCAGGTGGTGGATGAAGATGAAGAGCAGCCAACAGATAGTTGTAGGTTTTGGTCTCCACCTTCACGACGGTAGGCAGAGGATCTCTTTTTTGAGGAGACAATGGCTACGGTCACTGACCAGTATGGTCACTGCTAGGAAGGAAAGCAATGGCAAACTACCTTCTTTACAGATGCCAAGAAAATCATGTTGTGTGAAATAGTCTGCTTAATACAATATATGATACTGGAAATATACCTCAGGAGTTATGTAATTCTGTATTTATTGCAATCCCAAAGAAATCAGGAGCCTTGGAATGTGATCAACATCGAACAATTAGTATAATGAGTCACATCACGAAGATTTTGCTAAGAATTATCATGCAAAGAGTTAGGAGGAAAATACAACCTGAAATAGGAGAAGAACAATGTGGGTTTGTGGAAGGCAAGGGTACAGTAAATGCTGTGTATATACTGAGAAACATAATCGAACGTTCTATAGAAGTAAACAAAGATCTACACCTTTGCTTTATTGACTACACAAAGGCTTTTGATAAAGTGAGACATGTCAACATGATAAGGATGCTCGAAGATCTACAAATTGAGGGAAAAGATCTTAGACTTGTAAAAAACATATATTGGAAACAACAAGCTGCCATAAAAGTTGATAATGAAGTAAGCCAATATCAGCCTATTAAGAGAGGTGTGAGACAGGGATGTGTAATGTCTCCAGATCTGTTTTCCCTGTACAGTGAAAGTATTTTCAGAAATATTGAAGATATGGAAGGAATCAACATTGGGGGACGATGCATCAATAACATTAGATATGCAGATGATACAGTCTTGATTGCAGACAATGAACAGGACCTGCAAAATTTAGTGGATGCGATTGTTACACACAGTGAACAACTGTTAGCCTGTCATTTCTGTTAGCCTCGATCGTTGGGCGGCGCTTACCAAACCCGACACCCCACATTGTGCCAAAGGCTTCGGGCGGAAGAGCGCAATTGGGAGGGTATAAACATTGAGCACAACCTGCCAGCAGTGGGTTGTGCTCAATATTTAAATCTATCGTCTGTTAAGACAGTAAGTTGCCAGTGGTAGATAATTCAAATTACTGTGGGAATATATGTGATTTATATTTAAGTTTGAAATATTGTTCTTATTGCTTTAGTTTATGGTGTGAGAATGCTGTAGTATGCAACTGACGAGGTGCAGTGAAATAAGCCTGGCAATAATGTGTGCAGCTTGATGTTTGGTGTTTTTATTCTCCAATTTATTTACGGTAAACATTGCATTGAATGGTATAAGTGTCGGCCGTTCAGAAAACAAATTCAGTTACCGACAGTAATAGTCTCTAGAAAATCATAAACAGTTAATACATGCTTGGGTTGATTGTCATGTTCTGTAAGGGACATACAACTTACTTTCTAAGACTTTGGACATACAACTTTTTTTGTAAGACACGGGACATACAACTTACTTTCTAAGACATGAGACATACAACTTACTTTCTAAGACACTAAGACAACGTATCACAAACACAAGAAAGAGGCGTTAGTCATTTTTGTCACAGTATTAGAAAAGAACAACAGAAACAGTTCAGAAGAACTGGAAAGAGAGATGAAAAGAGAGATGGATAGGAGAGGAGATCGAGAACAAATGTTTGATGACCTTTCATCATGACGTGAAGAAATGTCAGATCACACTTCATACAGTCGCGTGGAAATCGCAAGATGAGATACAACATGATCGCCCATGATCGTCAAGGCACTTGGTGATGCTGATGATAATTATGATAAAGTATAGCACGTTAATTACCGATTCTTAATATGGTCAGGGGGAATCCAGCAACAGTGTATAAAAACATACATTCAATCCATTAACTATCCCCAAAAAACACACAATATGCAATATGTCTATAGCACTTTCTGTCTCTCAGGTTTGCGTGCCGCTCTGGTAATCACACATTCAATACCGTGATTTCTTTTATTTATTTCTTCCTTTATTTATGTATTAACCTTGGTACCCAGGTAAACACATTATGACATGTGTACCATGAAGTTTAGTGGGAGGCTAAGACGGTGGTCGAGATATTGCCGACATCAGCCATAGGGTGCCGGTTGGTGTACACACGTAATGCACAATACCATATACCCAATACATCTCATGGTGGGAAATGGGACATATGTGTTACGTCACTTATCTTGTCTGTCTGTCTCTCTCTCTCTCTCTCTCTCTCTCTCTCTCTCTCTCTGCGCGCGCTCTCTCTCTCTGTCGCACTCTGTCTCTCTCTGTGTCGCTCTCTCTCTCTCTGCTGGTACATTATCACTGTCTCTCTGTCTCTCTCTGTGTGGCTCTCTCTCTCTCTCTCTCTCTCTCTCTCTCTCTCTCTCTCTCTCTGCGCTGGTGCATTATCACAGACGTATGTTCTTTCATCTTTTGATATCTTCCCACCCTCTTCCTATCTCTATCCCGCTCTTCTCTTTCTCTCACTCTCTCTTTCTCCCTCTCGCTCCCTCAGTTTCTCTCTCTCTCTCTCTCTCTCTCTCTCTCTCTCGCTCGCTCTCTCTCTCACTCTATCTTCCTCTCTGCTGGTACATTATCACAGATGTATGTTCTTTCATCTTTTGATATCTTTCTTCCCTCTTTCTATCTCTCTCTGTCTCTCTGTCGCTGTCTCTCTCTCTATCTCTCTCTGTCTCTGTCTCTCTGTCTCCCTCTCTCTCCCTCTCTCCCCCCTCTCTCTCTCCCTCTCTCTCCCTCTCTATCACCATCTCTCCCTCTCTCCCCCTCTCTATCTATCTCTCTCCCTCTCTCCCCCCTCTCTCTCTCTCACTCTCCAGGTATATTATCAGATACGTATGTTCTGTCATCTGCTGATATCTTCCCACTTGTGTTTCTCTCTCTCTCCCTCTCTGTCTGTCTGTCTGTCTGTCTGTCTGTCTCTCTCTCTCTGTCTGTCTCTCTCTCTCTCCAGGTATATTATCAGAGACGTATGTTTTGTCCTCTGCTGAAATCTTCCCACCCTCTTCCTCTCTCTCTCTCTCTCTCTCTCTCTCTCTCTCTCTCTCTCTCTCTCTCTCTATCTATCTCTCTTTTTTTCTCTCTCTCTCTTTCTCTCTCTCTCTCTCTCTCTCTCTCTCTCTCTCTCTCTCTCTCTCTCTCCAGGTATATTATCAGAGACGTATGTTTTGTCCTCTGCTGAAATCTTCCTTCTTGTGTTGCAATCTAGCTCATATTCGCTGACCTTCAACATCTTCACAAACAGCCTTTTAATGTAGCAAGAATATTTGATTAGTATCATTGTTATTTTGTCCATCAATGTCCTATTCATTGGCGATGTCTGTGGGACGTCCGCACTTTTTTTTTTCTTCATAGAAACTAACCTATTCTTCTGTATATATACATTTCTATAACCTCAAATGGGTTTTCTAATTCGTATTTCAGTGCCCACAAGCTGGCTTGAATATTAAATAAAGATCGGCTGTTGTCAAAGGAAGGAAACAGGACACTTTTCTATGTCTGAAATAGTGCTGGCTATGTGGTGTTATTCTGCTAGTTTTATGGAGATTGGTGCTCAATGAGTATGTGGTCAATATCTCGACCGTCGTCTTTATTTCTCAGAACAACTCCTGATACAAATTTTAGGTTGGATTGACTGGGGAGGCCATGTACACTTTTGACTAAATTCTCTGCCTCGGGGCGGAGTCGAACTCAGGTTCACTCAGATTTTTTTATTTTTTATTCGCATATCCTTTACAGGACATCGCTGTCAACAGCAGTATCTTTCAGCTGTCTGTTGATTTCTTGGCAAGATTACGCTCAGTAGTTTGCCATTGCTTTCTGAGCGGCCGGCTCAGTGTCCCGCAAGTCACCAGCGGGGGACGAACCGCTCCCAGCTCGCTCCCGCTACGAAACTCTGCGTGACAAACGGGATTACGGAGAAAGTGTTGTAACCCCTCAGCCAGAGAGACCGGCTCACTCAGATTACAGGCATGCATTCTGAGCACTGAGCTATTGCAGCTCAACATTTTATAAAAGGGTCGCTTGTAAAGGTTCGCAATAATTCACCTTCATGTCACACCATTGTCCATTTTCTCTGTGATATTGCAAGCGTAATGACTGGCTGGTCTATGTCATATGTGGCAGAATGTTTGTACACACAGTCACAGTGACGAAAGCTCAATGACTGTTCTATGAAATATGTGACCGCATGTTTGTGCGTGCAGTCATAATGACAGAAGCACAATGACTGCTCTATGACGTATGTGACATCATGTTTGTGCGTGCAGTCATAATGACGGAAGCACAATGACTGTTCTATGACGTATGTGACATCATGTTTGTTTACACAGTCACAGCGACGAAAGCTCAATGACTGTCATATGACGAATGTGACAGCATGTGTGTGCATGCAGTCATAATGACGAAAGCTCAATAACTGTTCAATGGTAGCTGTTGCATAATGTGCATGCATACATAATGATGCAGTCATAATGACGCAGACATTATGCAGTCATGATGATGCAGTCATAATGATGCAGTCATAATTATGCAGTCATAATGATGCAGTCATAATGATGAAAGTTCAATGACTGTTCAATTATATTAATATATATGTAGCAGACTGCACGTGTAGTAAGTAATATTGAGGAAAGCTCGATGATTATTCTATGAAATAATGGCATAATGTTTGTATAAAACGATTAAAATGATATGAGTTTCAAAATAAATATGATGCAATGAATTATTTATTATATTAAGGAAGCATTAAAAACAAACACCGCATCTGTTTACGTATAAACGAACTAAATACCCGTATAAAGGGCTTAAAGGGCAAGAAGATCGACTTCATTGCACCGTGTGCTAACTCATATGGCTGGGTCTCCCTCCCCAGGGCGACCGGCCGGAGGGCATCCACAAAACACGAACGTAACTCCATTGACCACCTCTAGGAACCTCAGAGACAACTGCGCTCGTGAGCCGAACGACGTAGACAGAAATCGAACCCACAACCATCGGAGCGCGAGGCAGACGGTGTCAGCACTTCGCCATGGAGACTCTCAATACGTGTTTTATATAGAACATGTAGACACAGTAGAACATGTAGACACAGTAGAACATTAGACACAGTAGAACATTAGACACAGTAGAACATTAGACACAGTAGAACATTAGACACAGTAGAACATTAGACACAGTAGAACATGTAGACACAGTAGAACATGTAGACACAGTAGAACATTAGACACAGTAGACCATGTAGACACAGTAGAACCAATACGTGTATTATATAGAACAAGTAGACACAGTAGAACATTAGACACAGTAGAACATGTAGACACAGTAGAACATTAGACACAGTAGAACATGTAGACACAGTAGAACATTAGACACAGTAGACCATGTAGACACAGTAGAACCAATACGTGTATTATATAGAACAAGTAGACACAGTAGAACATTAGACACAGTAGAACATGTAGACACAGTAGAACCAATACGTGTATTATATAGAACAAGTAGACACAGTAGAACATTAGACACAGTAGAACATTAGACACAGTAGAACATTAGACACAGTAGAACATGTAGACACAGTAGAACATTAGACACAGTAGACCATGTAGACACAGTAGAACCAATACGTGTATTATATAGAACAAGTAGACACAGTAGAACATTAGACACAGTAGAACATGTAGACACAGTAGAACATTAGACACAGTAGAACATGTAGACACAGTAGAACCAATACGTGTATTATATAGAACAAGTAGACACAGTAGAACCAATGGAAATGAGGATGGTCACTTAAGACAAGAGAATATGGATTTTTTTGAAAAAAATAAATTATAATGATAATTATAAATAATAATAAATTAGTATCATCTGTATCATTTAGCATTACATTGTTTTATGTCATTTCATGTCCGTATTTATCCGCTGTTTTCGACGTGTTTTTTTTTCCTGGTCTATTTTAAGAAGATGAATATGCAAATGTCGCGCTGTATCTGCATTTGATTATATTACAAGATCCATAAGGTAATTGTTATAGTTCTTAATGGCTTTTTCTGATCTTGTTGCAGTCTCTCTCTCTCTCTCTCTCTCTCTCTCTCTCTCTCTCTCTCTCTCTCCTATCTATCTATCTATCTATCTATCTATCTATCTATCTATCTATCTATCTATCTATCTATCTATCTATCCGTCTATCTGTCTGTCTGTCTGTCTGCCTTCCTGCCTGTCTGTCTAATCATTTATTGGTTGCAGTTAGAACAACCTTAGGTAAACGAAGACCAACTTACAAAAAGTATTAGAAAGAGCACTTGAAAGATCTTTACATCTTCCCCCAACAATTAACTTGGGTAAATGGAGCGACGGCAGCAGCAGCAGTAGAAGAAGAAAAAGGAGGAGTAGAGGAAGGAGGAGGAAGAGGGAGGTGGAGGAGGGAGGAGGAGGGAAGAAGAGGGAGGCGGAGGGAGGAGGAGGAGACAGGAGTAGGAGGGAGGAGGAGGGATTAGGAGAGGGAGGGAGGAGGGAGGACGATGAGGGAGGAGGAACGAACGAACGAACGAACAAACTTTATTTTAAAAGGGTAACAAATTGGGCACGCAGGCCCATCTTACATTCGGCCCTTTCAATCACTCATCTTTCATTCATAAAATGTGCATGTTACATTAACATAGGGGAAAAAACATTGTCAAATGGAGTTTGTAAGCATAAACAATGCATATTACGCATGATACATTCACATGAGAAAAAAAACACATTATCAAATGAAAGTTGTAACCATAAAAAGTGCATATTGCCATGTTGTGAGACATATCCCCCATCCACCTTCATATCCCGCAGCCACCAACACATCCCCGACCCACCAAACCTCCCCCACCTACCCACACATACCTCCACACACTCACACAGAACCAGGCGAACATACATGCCGCCACACATCCACTGATCCCCCACCCACACACATTTCCCCAAGAAGAAGAAGAAGAAGGAGAAGAAGAAGAAGAAGAAGAAGAAGAAGAAGAAGAAGAAGAAGAAGAAGAAGAAGAAGAAGAAGAAGAAGAAGAAGAAGAAGAAGAAGAAGAAGACGAAGAAGGAGGAGGAGGAGAAGAAGAAAAAGAAGAAGAAGAAGAAGAAGAAGAAGAAGAAGAAGAAGAAGAAGAAGAAGAAGAAGAAGAAGAAGAAGAAGAAGAAGAAGAAACCACACACACATACCCACACATCCTGCACCTATCCACACACATATCCCGCACTCTCACAATTTTCCCCACCCACCCACCCACACACACATCAGCCAACCTACACCCACCCACCCAATATTTGCCATCTCTCAACTACACATCCCTACCTATACACACATCCCCACCCATAAACACATCTCCCCACCTGCCCACACATATCCCCCACCCATAACCCAAAATCACACACCTCCCACCCACACACACCCCGCCACCCACATATACCCCACAAACACACATCCGCCGCTCACACACATCTTCTCACAATTACACACCTCCCCCACCCATACACTCATCTCTCACACACATCCACCCACTCACGTACACATCCATCAACCACTCACACACACACATCACCCACGTGCCCATCAACACATGCATCTCTCGTCTACCCTCCCACCCACACATACCCCAACCACCCAGCCAAACACACATCCCCCATCCTCGCATGCATCCTTCAATCACCTGCACATCCCACATATCCCCCACATCTCCCCTCCCACACAAAACTCCACCCATAAACGCATTCCCCCCACACACACATCCCCCACATACATTCCCCATACACATCTCCGCCCACACATCTCCCCACCCACTCACACATCCTCCACCTACAAACATCCTCACCACCCACACATACATCCTGCACCTACTCACATATACCCCATCCACACTCACACACTCCCACCCACACAGACATATCCCATACACAGACACCCCTCACACCGATTACACACCCATCCCTCAACCCACACAATCTCCTACACACCCATTCACCCACCCAAACACACACTCCCTACCCACATCCCTCCCAACCCACCAACACCCACATACTTCCAACTATCCTCTCAAATATCCCCCCCCCCCTACACACACACACACACATATCCCTCACATACACATACATCCAACACCGACTACAAATCCCTTCACACATCCACACATCACCCATTAACCCATACACATCCCCCCATACAACCCCTCCACACATACATTCCCCACATCCCCACACACACCCATATCCCTCACATACACACTCATACACACATCCTCACATCTAGACACATACATGATGCCTCACATGATCACTGAAACTAATAAGAACAAACTCCCACACTTTACACACAATTGAGACAATGAAGATTGTCGTGAGAATTCTCGCAATTGCAAGAAGTGGAGAAATAATTTTACATATACATTATGTAGCGTAAACTTTAGTGATGCAATTGAACTCTCTCTCTCTTTCTCTCTCTCTCTCTCTCTCTCTCTCTCTCTCTTGCTCTCTCTCTCTCTCTCTCTCACACACATGTACATACACACATTCACATACAAAATACACACGCAAATACACACATATACCCACGCACATACACACACCTACACACATCTATATACTTACTCACACGTACTCACATAACACCCGAAGATACACTCCCTCGCATACACTGCATGCATGCACTTACACACACAATGTGGTGGATGGGTGGAGGCATGTATGTGTATCTGGGTTGTGTGTGTGGTTGGGTGGGGGAGTTGGGGTGAATGGGGGATGTGTGGGTGGGTGGTGGATGTGTCTCATAACATGGTAATATGTATTGTTTATGTTTACAAAATTCATTTGACAATGTTTTCTAGTTATATTTGGTCTCTGACTCAGATCCCTGGGTTCAACTCCATACTTGTAGGTCAGCATGGCCGAATGGATAAGAACACGTGTTCTTAAACATCCGGTGTGCTAATGCCGAGGTAAGGGGCTCAACCCCTACACCGGGCAGTTTGACCAAAATGCTGACCTATCGTCCTTGCTTGGAGATGTAAATTACAAGTACCTCTGAAGTCGGAGTGCATTCACTTGATGGCAAGGGACACTGTTAATAGGGGAAGCTAATCCACATGCAAAGTTCATTCCAGCATTACTTGAAATAGTGTGTATGGACTACACTTGAGTTCAAAGTTCAGTCCAATGCATGAATATGTATTGTGTATGGACTACACTTGAGTTCAAAGTTCAGTCCAATGCATGAATATGTATTGTGTATGGACTACACTTGAGTTCAAAGTTCAGTCCAATGCATGAATATGTATTGTGTATGGACTACACTTGAGTTCAAAGTTCAGTCCAATGCATGAATATGTATTGTGTATGGACTACACTTGAGTTCAAAGTTCAGTCCAATGCATGAATATGTATTGTGTATGGACTACACTTGAGTTCAAAGTTCAGTCCAATGCATGAATATGTATTGTGTATGGACTACACTTGAGTTCAAAGCAAGGGAGCGCAAATAAAAATCATGCTTCAGAGAATGTTCAATCAGACCCACAGCAGCCTGCTGACAATGATAATGATCAATTAACCTACAGCAGCCTGCTGACAATGATAATGATCAATTAACCTACAGCAGCCTGCTGACAATGATAATGATCAATCAGACCCACAGCAGCCTGCTGACAATGATAATGATCAATTAACCTACAGCAGCCTGCTGACAATGCTAATGATCAATCAAACCCACAGCAGCCTGCTGACAATGATAATGATCAATTAACCTACAGCAGCCTGCTGACAATGATAATGATCAATCAGACCCACAGCAGCCTGCTGACAATGATAATGATCAATCAGACCCACAGCAGCCTGCTGACAATGATAATGATCAATCAGACCCACAGCAGCCTGCTGACAATGATAATGATCAATCAGACCCACAGACAATGATAATGATCAATCAGACCCACAGCAGCCTGCTGACAATGCTAATGATCAATCAGACCCACAGACAATGCTAATGATCAATCAGACCCACAGCAGCCTGCTGACAATGATAATGATCAATCAGACCCACAATGATAATGATCAATCAGACCCACAGCAGCCTGCTGACAATGATAATGATCAATCAGACCCACAGACAATGCTAATGATCAATCAGACCCACAGCAGCCTGCTGACAATGATCAATCAAACCCACAGCAGCCTGCTGACAATGATAACGATCAATCAGACCCACAGCAGCCTGCATCAATATATGAAATTATATCTCGAAATTGTGGCACAAAAGTTGTAAATATTGTCCGAAAACATGTACTTTGTGATTGTGGCGCCACTGAAATTCTGCTAAATAAGTGTTAAACACTGTACGACTAGTGCCACCTTGGTATCTTTGTTTCCTTTTTACTTGCATCCACAACCCTTCAATTGTTTGGGTGTGAATGTCACTGTGTACAGGGTCAACAAAGTTATTGGCATGAACAACTGCATGATCGTAGATGCCATGGTTTAGTTGACCTACGTTGTTGTAGCCTCGCCAGGCATCGGTGACAATGGTCGTTTCTGGTAAGACGTGATCACTTATAATGCGTTCCAGTGTTGTCGCATCTCGCCTTTCCACAACTTCCAACCAGCAACGACCTCTACCACGTTCAACCAGGCCAACTACCCATTGACCACGATGAAAGTGACCACGGTGGTACTTTCGGTGGAAAAAAAGTAGCTCTCGTCAACTTCAATGGCCACTGACTGTCCCTGAGCATCAAATCCTCCCAACAGTGGATTGTTACGCAGCATCCAGTTGTAACACTCTACCCGAGCTGATGGTCTGCCTGGCATTATAATATTTCTTTACATCAAGTAGAAACAAGTGTATTGAAAGCCTCTGTATCAGTATCGGTATCTCCGTATTTATTTATATGTAACTAAGGAAGTAGTCAAAACGGAAGTAATCACACAATGAGGTCCTGTAAGGGATTCTTATTCACTACATTCACTGCGGAACTATTTGGGACCGGAATTCTGAAGAGTGCCTATATATATATATACTTTTATATATCTATATAGGGTTCTAATATTTGTTTTTGAATTTATAAAAGTGTCACTTCAGTCATTTCTGTACTCCAAAAAAAATGGCTCCGTCTTCTTCAGAGGGAAACCTAAATTTGGCACAATGTTGTTCCGTCCTAAAAGGGTTAAATTAAAATTGGCATAGGACTTGCTATAGTATATTAAATAATAATTAATAATGTTAATATAATAATTATATAGTATAATAACTATATATCATTACAATCAGCGTTACAGGTTGGCAGATTGTAGTTAGTAACCCATGTTATATGATGTCTGACAGCATCATTTACATTACTCTTTACAGTAGCATAGTTTCAAACTCAGAGGTTTACACCGCAATGATGAATATTATAATCACATTTACATATCTGTTTTGGCTGTTTTGACAAACTCTCACATACACACGAAAACAGCATTCACGGACAGACATCGACAACAGCAGAAGATCTATATTATGAACAAGTGTAAAATGGAACTGGCAATAACTTCCAGCGTAGTCAATACACTACCATTAGTAGTTGCTACTCCTGGGAATTGCAATGGACTGATATTTACTTGTGATATAACTTTCCTTATTGCGTGTGCTTTCCACCATCAGGCGAACCCACTCCGACTTGAAATGCATGTCCCCAAGTCAAGGACGAGAAGTCAATATTTTAATCCTACTGACTGTTGTGGGGTTTGAACCTGCCATCAACATATCGGCAGTTTAAGAGTGAGCGCTTTTATACTTTCAGCTTCCACCATATCGTCCCCATATTAGAAAGTAAGACCGTCTTTCTAAGATGATAACCCAGGCTCATTGTGGCTTTCTCTGTATCACTGTGTACTTCTCGGAGTAGAAGAGCCATATTTCCCCTGGGGTATTATTTTCTTCCTGGTCTTGAGGTGTTAAAATAAATAAAGAGAAGTTGGGCTTATTTTGATAGAGGTATCCCGGATGGGATGGGTTCTCCTTCCCTTTCAGCCTTCTTAAGAAAGCTTAGAAATTACTCTGATCCCCCAAGTGAGGAATTAGACAAACAATTGTTTAAGCCCCACACTAATTATATGAAAAAATGGCCACCTGGGGAAGGTGTAGAGATCCTGGAAATGTTACCACAGACAGCAGAGGAATCAGCTCCTCTAAAAGAAGGATGTTGTCCATGTGTAGAGATCCATCCTCACTGGCGATCTCCAGTAGTTTTATGAACAGGGTCGTATGACAACTGTATTATATAATGTGTATGTGTGTACACACACACACACACACACACACACACACACACACACACACACACACACACACAGAACAACCACTGGTGATATCACACTCACAATAACTTGACTCAGAACTTTGGTAAAACATACACTCTGTATAGACGAATAGGGTTCTGATAAAACTTCGTGATATGCAATGTGATGTCAAATACTGAACTGATTATGACAAACACATGAATCCTCATCATCGATGATAAAAATAAATAACAACCATTAGAGGTTTCACCTATAAAAACAAACAACCAATTCCTGATTGATTGATTGATTGATTTAGGAACCGACATCACAGCATTCGGGCCATTCCCATAAGGGCTCCGTCCCCATCCTCAGCAGCCAGCGAAGAGTTCCAACACTAATAGTACCAGTAGCAATCTAATTATAAGTCCGTATCGCCTTTCATTTGAGCGTTGAGCGTCGGCCAGATCCCCTCGTCACTCCTCGTTGTCTCATTCTTGCCAGACCATGGTAATCCATTTGCTCCTCCGAGGTGTGCACGTGCTCCCACAAGGCCACAACCACGTCTGCCTTGTCATGTATCAATACTCCACCAAGTTCTACATAGCCAGCCAATCTGTCCGCCTGTTCATTTCCCAGCACACCGGCATGCCCCGGAGAAAAGATCCAGGCGATGCTTGTCACCCGTGACCTCCAAAGCGAAGCAAGCCACTCCGCACGAAGTCTGCCAGTCCTCACCCTCGTCAGCATGCTTTCTGAGTCAGTTACAATCACGATGTGTGTGTGTGTGTGTGTGTGTGTGTGTGTGTGTGTCGTATTCTCCATCCAGCGGAGAGCCGCAGTGACTACCTCCACTTCCATTCTTAAGCTGGATGTTGTGGTATCATATGCCAGGCTCTCCTGCCTCAAACATCGACCATTAGCTTTGGCTATGAACCCCCAGCCACTTCTCTCACCTCTTGACACCGAACCATCCGTGTAGATAATCACATCACTCGAGTGAGCATTGTCCTGAATTAGTTGCTGGATTTCCACTTCCGTGGCCCTGCTGGCCACTCCCGGCACTCTGACGCAATCCTCTCCTCGCCTAATGTTCTCCGTGATGCACACCTGTCAGGTCGTATCCTCCGCCTAAGCCATCGATGATTTCCCTCCTATCAGTCGCTGACCCTTAATTGCGTCCAGCGCCTCATGCAACGGGTGATCTGTGTTTGCAGCTACTCTGAGGTATACCTTGGCCTGCATCACCTTGAGCCTACCGGCAACAGTCGACAAACCAAGGATGTAACGCATACACACTACTGGGGTGTCTCTGGTGCATCCCAGAGTGACCCGCATAGCTTCGTTCTGTACGCGCTATAATTTCACCAGCTGACTCTCTGAGACAGTGAGCAGTCCTAGTCCATAATCAATCACTGAGAGGATCAAGTGCTGGTATAGCGTGAAAAGCATTCTCTGCTCTGAGTCCATTGCGCTCATAGCTTTAAGTGCATTGAGCCCCTTTTTAGATCTTGTCACAACCGTCTCCACGTGGTCCTTGAAAGATAGGCTCCTGTCAAATGTGATTCCCAGATACTTCAGTTTGTTCTCTTCGTTGACGCTTCTACCATCTATCGCGAGGCTTGGGACATCAGCTCTCACAATCCTGTTGTCCAGAGAGCACCACAAAACAGCCGCCTTTTCCGGGTGGACGACAGCACTCATTTCAGTGCACCAGTCAATCACTTTATCTACTATCACCTGTAGCTCCTGGGCTGTTTGCTCCCTGTCTCTCTCCTGCCTATATGCAAGAATATAATTTGCAAATGTTAGTATCCTTCCAACCCCTGATGCTTCTAGGTTTGCAATCTTGCTCGTATACACGTTACAGAGCACCGGTGAGATTGAAGATCCCCGTGACAGTTCCGGGGTTAAAATATATGGCTCTGAGGTCCATGCGCCCAGACGGAGAGCAACCCGACGAGAATGCAGGACGGCTGCTATCCAGTTCACCAACCATGGATTGACCCCCTTCTCCATCAGTGCGGTCATCAAAATATCATATCGAACTCTATCATCCTCGAGATCAAGCGCTGCCGCCACCGTTTCCTGTCTCCCCTGGAACCCCTCATAAACATCAAAGGCAAAAGTGCCTGCATTCGACCAGGTATCTTTTCCTGGCCTGTAGCTCCCCAGGCCTCTTGGAAGAAGCTTCCCCCTTTCCAAAAACTCTTGCAGCTTAACAGCGACTATCTTCTCTAAAACCTTCCCAAATGTATTTTGAAGGGTGATGATCCTAAAGCCGCTAAGCTTTGAATGATCCTTGAATGGTACAACCAATTCCTAAACACAGTTAACATGAAAAATAACTCAGTAACAATATCAGGACGGTTATTCATTTTCCACACAAACATTTAGTAGACCATGTTCACAAAAGTCACGTACAAATAACAAATATTCCATGTACACAAATAGACAAAAATAAATCTAACTAGATTCAATATCCTCCTTTCTTTCGGGTAGATGTTGGAAGGTCTTTCTCCCTCTTAAACAAATGACAAATAATCCGTGTAATCCCAGGAAAGTGTGCATTCATCTAATCCACAGCTGCTGGTGTGCTGAGGTAACTAAGTACCTTTGTAATGTTACTACTATTCTTAATGAACTGAGAGTAAATATTTGAGATTCCCTATTACTTAGGCTTGAATCGATGGTGTAACCAGCCCCTTTTGTATAAAGAAAATTCTGTTCGTCTTATGGAGCCATGCTGGTAGAAAATTTCCTATTGGTCATATAAGGATACCTATTCTGATATCAATTGATATGATCGGGTTGAGGCAGAGTACCTTTCTTTGTAACGGGCAATCCTCTCAGTATTCAAAATCAGTACTAGGGGCGCTCCTGTCTGGGAAATTGCCAGTACTAAGGACACTACTTTCTAAACTTAGCAGTCAGCATAAGGTAACCATACAGTGGATACCATCCCACTGTGGAGTACCCGGAAACGACAGAGCTGATCAATTGGCTAAGGAAGGAGCCAAAGAATAACAGTCTGTTGTGCCCGTTACATACCACCAAAAGAAAAGAATGATCAAATCAGTCAGAAAGCCACCAAAACCTGCTGAAGATGACTACCACGTTATGGGCAGACCAGAACAAGTCATTATTCTGCGCCTCAGAACAGGACACAATAGATTATGCAACCACATGTATACAAAATTCAAGATTGGTGAAACAGCCATGTGCACATGTGGATTGGCGTCGCAGACAGCAGAGCACATACTCAAAGACTGCCCAAAATATAACATATCTAGGCAAACCTTCTGGCCTAGAGAGACGGCAGTGGAAGATAAACTCTATGGACCACAGGTGAACTGAAAAAGACAGTTAAATTCATACAAGAGACAACATTGCAAATATAGACATATTTCAAGCTTACGAAAGAAGAAGAAGAAGAATAGGTTGAGATTCCCTATTACTTAGGCTTGAATCGATGGTGTAATCAGCCGTTTTTGTATACCATGCTGGTAGAAAATTTCCTAATGATCATATAGGAATACCTATTCTAACAATTAGTATAATGAGTCACATCACAAAGATTTTGCTAAGAATTATCATGCAAAGAGTGAGGAAGAAGATACAACCTGAAATAGGGGAAGAACAATGCGGGTTTGTAGAAGGACATGGTACAGTAAATGCTGTGCATATGCTGCGAACAGTTATTGAACGTGCTATAGAAGTGAATATACATCTTTGCTTTATTAACTATACAAAGGCTTTTGATAGAGTTAGACATGTCAACTTGGTGGATATGCTTGCAGATCTACAAATTGATGGGAAAGACATCAGACTTATAAAAAACATATATTGGAAGCAACAAGCTGCAATAAGGATTGATAGTGAAGTGGGACAGTATCAGCCAATTAAGAGAGGTGTTAGACAGGGATGTGTGATATCTCCAGATCACATACTCCAGGACTGCCCAAACTACAACATATTCAGGCAAACCTTCTGGTCTAGAGAGACAACAATGGAAGATAAACTCTATGGACCGCTGAGTGAACTAACAAAGACTGTTATATTCATGCAAGAGACAACATTGCAGTTATAGACATATTTTAAGTGAACGAAAGAAGAAGAAGGATCTCTCATTTTTCGGACATGGGTATATTTGGATGTTTCGGAATTTGAAATTTAAATATTGAGCACAACCCACTACTGGCAACGCTGATCGTATTCTGGTATGAACCTTAGGCCTATCCAAGTCAATATGGAAGCACTATACTCGAGTTTCCCCTCGTTTGAGCTCGTCAGTAGTGCATATCCCTGACCGGATCCGGAAACAAGCCTCGGATCACTGGCGTGTGAAGCGGGTGTGTAACCACGCGGCACACGCTGGACATACCAAATTATCATATCAGAACATCACAACGTCACCCATCGTAGGCTATGCTCAAGATTGCCCAATCACCGCGACTGACGTCCGTCAATCGATGTGGACCCGAACGATCAGGACTTCTCACTGGCAAGGAACACCAGGCCTCCTAAAATCCAGTGAGCAATAATCAAATTGATTATTTGGTTGTTTCGGGATTTGAAATTTAAATATTGAGCACAACCCACTACTGGCAACGCTGATCGTATTCTGGTATGAACCTTAGGCCTACACGCTAGTGATCCGGGGCTTGTTTCCGGATCCGGTCAGGTATGTGCACTACTGACGAGCTCAATCGAGGGCGAAACTCGAATATAGTGCTTCCATATTGACGTGGATGGACCTTAGGTTCATACCAGAATATACGATCAGCGTTGCCAGTAGTGGGTTGTGCTCAATATTTATATTTGGATGTTTCAGTAAGAGTGATAGTTAATATGTAAGTGCACTAGCTTTTTGACATCTGATTTCTATTTCTCTGTCCAATCTGCCATCTTCTGTGATCATACGTCCAAGATATTTGAATTCTTTAACATGTTTCAGAGTTCAGCTATTTATCTGTATATTTAGTGGACCAGTCGATCTGCTAACTTGCATTACTTCGGTTTTGGCTGTGTTTATACTCATATTGTATCTGCTGCATTCATATGATTTTGTAGTCTGCCCTCATCGCTGTAAAACAAGCACTGATCGTCTGTAAATAGAAGTTCATTTATTTCCTGTGAATCAGAATCCGACATCTGACTTCCAAACGTCCAAAATCGACATCTAGACGCAAGCGAAAATATCTAGATCTAGATATGAAACATCTAGAATAGCAACCCTGTCATTTTGGTGTCCATCAAACATGGCCGCATATTTGCAAATGTTGGACTGCACTCTCTTTTTAATTGACATTGCTGAATATGTTTAAATCGGAGAGATTTGTTGATGGTAAGTATTGGGTTACTAACTACAATCTGCCAACCTGTAACGCTGATTGTAATGATATATAGTTATTATACTATATAATTATTATATTAATATTATTAATTATTATTTAATATACTATAGCAAGTCCTATGCCAATTTTAATTTAACCCTTTTAGGACGGAACAACATTGTGCCAAATTTAGGTTTCCCTCTGAAGAAGACGGAGCCATTTTTTTTGGAGTACAGAAATGACTGAAGTGACACTTTTATAAATTCAAAAACAAATATTAGAACCCTATATAGATATATAAAAGTATATATATATAGGCACTCTTCAGAATTCCGGTCCCAAATAGTTCCGCAGTGAATGTAGTGAATAAGAATCCCTTACAGGACCTCATTGTGTGATTACTTCCGTTTTGACTACTTCCTTAGTTACATATAAATAAATACGGAGATACCGATACTGATACAGAGGCTTTCAATACACTTGTTTCTACTTGATGTAAAGAAATATTATAATGCCAGGCAGACCATCAGCTCGGGTAGAGTGTTACAACTGGATGCTGCGTAACAATCCACTGTTGGGAGGATTTGATGCTCAGGGACAGTCAGTGGCCATTGAAGTTGACGAGAGCTACTTTTTTCCACCGAAAGTACCACCGTGGTCACTTTCATCGTGGTCAATGGGTAGTTGGCCTGGTTGAACATGGTAGTGGTCGTTGCTGGTTGGAAGTTGTGGAAAGGCGAGATGCGACAACACTGGAACGCATTATAAGTGATCACGTCTTACCAGGAACGACCATCATCACCGATGCCTGGCGAGGCTACAACAACGTAGGTCAACTAAACCATGGCATCTACGATCATGCAGTTGTTCATGCCAATAACTTTGTTGACCCTGTACACAGTGACATTCACACCCAAACAATTGAAGGGTTGTGGATGCAAGTAAAAAGGAAACAAAGATACCAAGGTGGCACTAGTCGTACAGTGTTTAACACTTATTTAGCAGAATTTCAGTGGCGCCAGTCACAAAGTACATGTTTTCGGACAATATTTACAACTTTTGTGCCACAATTTCGAGATATAATTTCATATATTGATGCAGGCTGCTGTGGGTCTGATTGATCATTAGCATTGTCAGCAGGCTGCTGTGGGTCTGATTGATCATTATCATTGTCAGCAGGCTGCTGTGGGTCTGATTGATCATTATCATTGTCAGCAGGCTGCTGTGGGTCTGATTGATCATTATCATTGTCAGCAGGCTGCTGTGGGTCTGATTGATCATTATCATTGTCAGCAGGCTGCTGTGGGTCTGATTGATCATTATCATTGTCAGCAGGCTGCTGTGGGTCTGATTGAACATTCTCTGAAGCATGATTTTTATTTGCGCTCCCTTGCTTTGAACTCAAGTGTAGTCCATACACAATACATATTCATGCATTGGACTGAACTTTGAACTCAAGTGTAGTCCATACACAATACATATTCATGCATTGGACTGAACTTTGAACTCAAGTGTAGTCCACACACAATACATATTCATGCATTGGACTGAACTTTGAACTCAAGTGTAGTCCATACACACTATTTCAAGTAATGCTGGAATGAACTTTGCATGTGGATTAGCTTCCCCTATTAACAGTGTCCCTTGCCATCAAGTGAATGCACTCCGACTTCAGAGGTACTTGTAATTTACATCTCCAAGCAAGGACGATAGGTCAGCATTTTGGTCAAACTGCCCGGTGTAGGGGTTGAGCCCCTTACCTCGGCATTAGCACACCGGATGTTTAAGAACACGTGTTCTTATCCATTCGGCCATGCTGACCTACAAGTATGGAGTTGAACCCAGGGATCTGAGTCAGAGACCAAATATAACTAGAAAACATTGTCAAATGAATTTTGTAAACATAAACAATACATATTACCATGTTATGAGACACATCCACCACCCACCCACACATCCCCCATTCACCCCAACTCCCTCACCCAACCACACACACAACCCAGATACACATACATGCCTCCACCCATCCACCACATTGTGTGTGTAAGTGCATGCATGCAGTGTATGCGAGGGAGTGTATCTTCGGGTGTTATGTGAGTACGTGTGAGTAAGTATATGGATGTGTGTAGGTGTGTGTATGTGCGTGGGTATATGTGTGTATTTGCGTGTGTATTTTGTATGTGAATGTGTGTATGTACATGTGTGTGAGAGAGAGAGAGAGAGCAAGAGAGAGAGAGAGAGAGAGAGAGAGAGAGAGTTCAATTGCATCACTAAAGTTTACGCTACATAATGTATATGTAAAATTATTTCTCCACTTCTTGCAATTGCGAGAATTCTCACGACAATCGTCATTGTCTCAATTGTGTGTAAAGTGTGGGAGTTTGTTCTTATTAGTTTCAGTGATCATGTGAGGCATCATGTATGTGTCTAGATGTGAGGATGTGTGTATGAGTGTGTATGTGAGGGATATGGGTGTGTGTGGGGATGTGGGGAATGTATGTGTGGAGGGGTTGTATGGGGGGATGTGTATGGGTTAATGGGTGATGTGTGGATGTGTGAAGGGATTTGTAGTCGGTGTTGGATGTATGTGTATGTGAGGGATATGTGTGTGTGTAGGGGGGGGGGATATTTGAGAGGATAGTTGGAAGTATGTGGGTGTTGGTGGGTTGGGAGGGATGTGGGTAGGGAGTGTGTGTTTGGGTGGGTGAATGGGTGTGTAGGAGATTGTGTGGGTTGAGGGATGGGTGTGTAATCGGTGTGAGGGGTGTCTGTGTATGGGATATGTCTGTGTGGGTGGGAGTGTGTGAGTGTGGATGGGGTATATGTGAGTAGGTGCAGGATGTATGTGTGGGTGGTGAGGATGTTTGTAGGTGGAGGATGTGTGAGTGGGTGGGGAGATGTGTGGGCGGAGATGTGTATGGGGAATGTATGTGGGGGATGTGTGTGTGGGGGGAATGCGTTTATGGGTGGAGTTTTGTGTGGGAGGGGAGATGTGGGGGATATGTGGGATGTGCAGGTGATTGAAGGATGCATGCGAGGATGGGGGATGTGTGTTTGGCTGGGTGGTTGGGGTATGTGTGGGTGGGAGGGTAGATGAGAGATGCATGTGTTGATGGGCATGTGGGTGATGTGTGTGTGTGAGGTTGATGGATGTGTACGTGAGTGGGTGGATGTGTGTGAGAGATGAGTGTATGGGTGGGGGAGGTGTGTAATTGTGAGAAGATGTGTGTGAGCGGCGGATGTGTGTTTGTGGGGTATATGTGGGTGGCGGGGTGTGTGTGGGTGGGAGGTGTGTGATTTTGGGTTATGGGTGGGGGATATGTGTGGGCAGGTGGGGAGATGTGTTTATGGGTGGGGATGTGTGTATAGGTAGGGATGTGTAGTTGAGAGATGGCAAATATTGGGTGGGTGGGTGTAGGTTGGCTGATGTGTGTGTGGGTGGGTGGGTGGGGAAAATTGTGAGAGTGCGGGATATGTGTGTGGATAGGTGCAGGATGTGTGGGTATGTGTGTGTGGTTTCTTCTTCTTCTTCTTCTTCTTCTTCTTCTTCTTCTTCTTCTTCTTCTTCTTCTTCTTCTTCTTCTTCTTCTTCTTCTTCTTCTTCTTCTTCTTCTTCTCCTCCTCCTCCTTCTTCGTCTTCTTCTTCTTCTTCTTCTTCTTCTTCTTCTTCTTCTTCTTCTTCTTCTTCTTCTTCTTCTTCTTCTTCTCCTTCTTCTTCTTCTTCTTGGGGAAATGTGTGTGGGTGGGGGATCAGTGGATGTGTGGCGGCATGTATGTTCGCCTGGTTCTGTGTGAGTGTGTGGAGGTATGTGTGGGTAGGTGGGGGAGGTTTGGTGGGTCGGGGATGTGTTGGTGGCTGCGGGATATGAAGGTGGATGGGGGATATGTCTCACAACATGGCAATATGCACTTTTTATGGTTACAACTTTCATTTGATAATGTGTTTTTTTTCTCATGTGAATGTATCATGCGTAATATGCATTGTTTATGCTTACAAACTCCATTTGACAATGTTTTTTCCCCTATGTTAATGTAACATGCACATTTTATGAATGAAAGATGAGTGATTGAAAGGGCCGAATGTAAGATGGGCCTGCGTGCCCAATTTGTTACCCTTTTAAAATAAAGTTTGTTCGTTCGTTCGTTCGTTCCTCCTCCCTCATCGTCCTCCCTCCTCCCTCCCTCTCCTAATCCCTCCTCCTCCCTCCTACTCCTGTCTCCTCCTCCTCCCTCCGCCTCCCTCTTCTTCCCTCCTCCTCCCTCCTCCACCTCCCTCTTCCTCCTCCTTCCTCTACTCCTCCTTTTTCTTCTTCTACTGCTGCTGCTGCCGTCGCTCCATTTACCCAAGTTAATTGTTGGGGGAAGATGTAAAGATCTTTCAAGTGCTCTTTCTAATACTTTTTGTAAGTTGGTCTTCGTTTACCTAAGGTTGTTCTAACTGCAACCAATAAATGATTAGACAGACAGGCAGGAAGGCAGACAGACAGACAGACAGATAGACGGATAGATAGATAGATAGATAGATAGATAGATAGATAGATAGATAGATAGATAGATAGATAGATAGATAGGAGAGAGAGAGAGAGAGAGAGAGAGAGAGAGAGAGAGAGAGAGAGAGACTGCAACAAGATCAGAAAAAGCCATTAAGAACTATAACAATTACCTTATGGATCTTGTAATATAATCAAATGCAGATACAGCGCGACATTTGCATATTCATCTTCTTAAAATAGACCAGGAAAAAAAAACACGTCGAAAACAGCGGATAAATACGGACATGAAATGACATAAAACAATGTAATGCTAAATGATACAGATGATACTAATTTATTATTATTTATAATTATCATTATAATTTATTTTTTTCAAAAAAATCCATATTCTCTTGTCTTAAGTGACCATCCTCATTTCCATTGGTTCTACTGTGTCTACTTGTTCTATATAATACACGTATTGGTTCTACTGTGTCTACATGTTCTACTGTGTCTAATGTTCTACTGTGTCTACATGTTCTACTGTGTCTAATGTTCTACTGTGTCTACTTGTTCTATATAATACACGTATTGGTTCTACTGTGTCTACATGGTCTACTGTGTCTAATGTTCTACTGTGTCTACATGTTCTACTGTGTCTAATGTTCTACTGTGTCTAATGTTCTACTGTGTCTAATGTTCTACTGTGTCTACTTGTTCTATATAATACACGTATTGGTTCTACTGTGTCTACATGTTCTACTGTGTCTAATGTTCTACTGTGTCTACTTGTTCTATATAATACACGTATTGGTTCTACTGTGTCTACATGGTCTACTGTGTCTAATGTTCTACTGTGTCTACATGTTCTACTGTGTCTAATGTTCTACTGTGTCTACATGTTCTACTGTGTCTAATGTTCTACTGTGTCTACTTGTTCTATATAATACACGTATTGGTTCTACTGTGTCTACATGGTCTACTGTGTCTAATGTTCTACTGTGTCTACATGTTCTACTGTGTCTACATGTTCTACTGTGTCTAATGTTCTACTGTGTCTACATGCTCTACTGTGTCTAATGTTCTACTGTGTCTACATGTTCTACTGTGTCTACATGTTCTATATAAGACACGTATTGAGAGTCTCCATGGCGAAGTGCTGACACCGTCTGCCTCGCGCTCCGATGGTTGTGGGTTCGATTTCTGTCTACGTCGTTCGGCTCACGAGCGCAGTTGTCTCTGAGGTTCCTAGAGGTGGTCAATGGAGTTACGTTCGTGTTTTGTGGATGCCCTCCGGCCGGTCGCCCTGGGGAGGGAGACCCAGCCATATGAGTTAGCACACGGTGCAATGAAGTCGATCTTCTTGCCCTTTAAGCCCTTTATACGGGTATTTAGTTCGTTTATACGTAAACAGATGCGGTGTTTGTTTTTAATGCTTCCTTAATATAATAAATAATTCATTGCATCATATTTATTTTGAAACTCATATCATTTTAATCGTTTTATACAAACATTATGCCATTATTTCATAGAATAATCATCGAGCTTTCCTCAATATTACTTACTACACGTGCAGTCTGCTACATATATATTAATATAATTGAACAGTCATTGAACTTTCATCATTATGACTGCATCATTATGACTGCATAATTATGACTGCATCATTATGACTGCATCATCATGACTGCATAATGTCTGCGTCATTATGACTGCATCATTATGTATGCATGCACATTATGCAACAGCTACCATTGAACAGTTATTGAGCTTTCGTCATTATGACTGCATGCACACACATGCTGTCACATTCGTCATATGACAGTCATTGAGCTTTCGTCGCTGTGACTGTGTAAACAAACATGATGTCACATACGTCATAGAACAGTCATTGTGCTTCCGTCATTATGACTGCACGCACAAACATGATGTCACATACGTCATAGAGCAGTCATTGTGCTTCTGTCATTATGACTGCACACACAAACATGCGGTCACATATTTCATAGAACAGTCATTGAGCTTTCGTCACTGTGACTGTGTGTACAAACATTCTGCCACATATGACATAGACCAGCCAGTCATTACGCTTGCAATATCACAGAGAAAATGGACAATGGTGTGACATGAAGGTGAATTATTGCGAACCTTTACAAGCGACCCTTTTATAAAATGTTGAGCTGCAATAGCTCAGTGCTCAGAATGCATGCCTGTAATCTGAGTGAGCTGGTCTCTCTGGCTGAGGGGTTACAACACTTTCTCCGTAATCCCGTTTGTCACGCAGAGTTTCGTAGCGGGAGCGAGCTGGGAGCGGTTCGTCCCCCGCTGGTGACTTGCGGGACACTGAGCCGGTCGCTCAGAAAGCAATGGCAAACTACTGAGCGTAATCTTGCCAAGAAATCAACAGACAGCTGAAAGATACTGCTGTTGACAGCGATGTCCTGTAAAGGATATGCGAATAAAAAATAAAAAAATCTGAGTGAACCTGAGTTCGACTCCGCCCCGAGGCAGAGAATTTAGTCAAAAGTGTACATGGCCTCCCCAGTCAATCCAACCTAAAATTTGTATCAGGAGTTGTTCTGAGAAATAAAGACGACGGTCGAGATATTGACCACATACTCATTGAGCACCAATCTCCATAAAACTAGCAGAATAACACCACATAGCCAGCACTATTTCAGACATAGAAAAGTGTCCTGTTTCCTTCCTTTGACAACAGCCGATCTTTATTTAATATTCAAGCCAGCTTGTGGGCACTGAAATACGAATTAGAAAACCCATTTGAGGTTATAGAAATGTATATATACAGAAGAATAGGTTAGTTTCTATGAAGAAAAAAAAAAGTGTGGACGTCCCACAGACATCGCCAATGAATAGGACATTGATGGACAAAATAACAATGATACTAATCAAATATTCTTGCTACATTAAAAGGCTGTTTGTGAAGATGTTGAAGGTCAGCGAATATGAGCTAGATTGCAACACAAGAAGGAAGATTTCAGCAGAGGACAAAACATACGTCTCTGATAATATACCTGGAGAGAGAGAGAGAGAGAGAGAGAGAGAGAGAGAGAGAGAGAGAGAGAGAGAGAGAGAGAGAAAAAAGAGAGATAGATAGATAGAGAGAGAGAGAGAGAGAGAGAGAGAGGAAGAGGGTGGGAAGATTTCAGCAGAGGACAAAACATACGTCTCTGATAATATACCTGGAGAGAGAGAGAGACAGACAGAGAGAGAGAGAGAGACAGACAGACAGACAGAGAGGGAGAGAGAGAGAAACACAAGTGGGAAGATATCAGCAGATGACAGAACATACGTATCTGTCTGATAATATACCTGGAGAGTGAGAGAGAGAGAGGGGGGAGAGAGGGAGAGATGGTGATAGAGAGGGAGAGAGAGGGAGACAGAGAGACAGAGACAGAGAGAGATAGAGAGAGAGACAGCGACAGAGAGACAGAGAGAGATAGAAAGAGGGAAGAAAGATATCAAAAGATGAAAGAACATACATCTGTGATAATGTACCAGCAGAGCGGAAGATAGAGTGAGAGAGAGAGAGCGAGAGAGAGAGAGAGAGAGAGAGAGAGAAACTGAGGGAGCGAGAGGGAGAAAGAGAGAGTGAGAGAAAGAGAAGAGCGGGATAGAGATAGGAAGAGGGTGGGAAGATATCAAAAGATGAAAGAACATACGTCTGTGATAATGCACCAGCGCAGAGAGAGAGAGAGAGCAACACAGAGAGAGAGCGACACAGAGAGAGAGCGACACAGAGAGAGACAGAGAGACAGTGATAATGTACCAGCAGAGAGAGAGAGAGAGACAGAGTGCGACAGAGAGAGACAGAGAGAGAGAGAGCGCGCGCAGAGAGAGAGAGAGAGAGAGACAGACAAGATAAGTGACGTAACACATATGTCCCATTTCCCACCATGAGATGTATTGGGTATATGGTATTGTGCATTACGTGTGTACACCAACCGGCACCCTATGGCTGATGTCGGCAATATCTCGACCACCGTCTTAGCCTCCCACTAAACTTCATGGTACACATGTCATAATGTGTTTACCTGGGTACCAAGGTTAATACATAAATAAAAGAAATCACGGTATTGAATGTGTGATTACCAGAGCGGCACGCAAACCTGAGAGACAGAAAGTGCTATAGACATATTGCATATTGTGTGTTTTTTGGGGATAGTTAATGGATTGAATGTATGTTTTTATACACTGTTGCTGGATTCCCTCTGACCATATTAAGAATCGGTAATTAACGTGCTATACTTTATCATAATTATCATCAGCATCACCAAGTGCCTTGACGATCATGGGCGATCATGTTGTATCTCATCTTGCGATTTCCACGCGACTGTATGAAGTGTGATCTGACATTTCTTCACGTCATGATGAAAGGTCATCAAACATTTGTTCTTGATCTCCTCTCCTATCCATCTCTCTTTTCATCTCTCTTTCCAGTTCTTCTGAACTGTTTCTGTTGTTCTTTTCTAATACTGTGACAAAAATGACTAACGCCTCTTTCTTGTGTTTGTGATACGTTGTCTTAGTGTCTTAGAAAGTAAGTTGTATGTCTCATGTCTTAGAAAGTAAGTTGTATGTCCCGTGTCTTACAAAAAAAGTTGTATGTCCAAAGTCTTAGAAAGTAAGTTGTATGTCCCTTACAGAACATGACAATCAACCCAAGCATGTATTAACTGTTTATGATTTTCTAGAGACTATTACTGTCGGTAACTGAATTTGTTTTCTGAACGGCCGACACTTATACCATTCAATGCAATGTTTACCGTAAATAAATTGGAGAATAAAAACACCAAACATCAAGCTGCACACATTATTGCCAGGCTTATTTCACTGCACCTCGTCAGTTGCATACTACAGCATTCTCACACCATAAACTAAAGCAATAAGAACAATATTTCAAACTTAAATATAAATCACATATATTCCCACAGTAATTTGAATTATCTACCACTGGCAACTTACTGTCTTAACAGACGATAGATTTAAATATTGAGCACAACCCACTGCTGGCAGGTTGTGCTCAATGTTTATACCCTCCCAATTGCGCTCTTCCGCCCGAAGCCTTTGGCACAATGTGGGGTGTCGGGTTTGGTAAGCGCCGCCCAACGATCGAGGCTAACAGAAATGATGTTGGATGGACTGGTGCGGTGGTGTCGAGCGAATATCATCAGCAAAATAAGCGTTTAAAAGGCTTTAAAAAAAAGTTGCTTAAAAGTCGACAAGGTCGACTTCATTGCACCGGGTTTATCCCATATGGCTCGGTCTCTTCCCGCAGCGCGGAAAGCGTCGCACAAAGCACGAACGCCGTAGCTTTTTTTTACCGACGACCCACAGGAGTCTCTGAATCATTTAACTCGTAAACCGGCCCGAAATCGAACCCACAACCTTCGAAGCACGAGTCAAACGGCTTGATCACTTCGCCACAGAGACAAAAAAATAAAGTAACGTAAATAAAACGATACAAAGGATCTCTTCATTGAGTAAAATCTTCTAACAATACAAAATAAAATTGATTACAAAAAAGGCAATCAAAAGTTAGCTAATTTTGTCAATATGCCGAATAACTGTCTTTGTACATAGTTATCTTGTCGCTTTCGCTTAATTAATTTATGAAAATTGAAAAAAAAAAATTACCACATTTTGCCGGTGGGGAATCGAACCACGGTCTCCTGCGCTACAGGCGGAGATACTTAACGCTATGCAACTGAGAACACGACGAAAGTTTAACAAAAATATGTCATGTAGTTAGTCCCGATGACATCACATAGACTTGCCTTTGACCCATTGCCTTTGACCCATTACCTTTGACCCATTGAGGCTCTGTAAGATATACCAAATCACGTATTCACTGCGGAACTATTTGGGACCGCAATTCGGAAGAGTGCCTATATATATATTCTTAAAGAGGATATTCATTCATTCAGTAGCATGTCCTTTGCAGAACCTCTTTCCCATAACAACCTTCCGGAAAACCTCTCGATCACAAGCAAGATGTCCTGCGTTTGACACATCCATCTGGAGATCATCCGCCACATCCTGCACCTATCTTCTCTTTGGCCTTCCTCTTCCTCTCTTCCCAGGCATATACCCTTCCATTATTGTTCTCTCCAAACTTGTGTGACGTTTCAAGTGACCAAAATACTTCAATTTTCTTTGTTTTATCGTCTTTAATAGCCATCCCTCCTCAATATTCAACTCTTGAAGTATGGATGCATTTTTTCTTTTCTTTACCCAAGATATTCTTAGAACTCGTCTATAACATTTATATTCAAAGGCATTTATGCGCTGTTCAGCTTGTTTAGTAAGTGTCCATGTCTCACAGGCGTATGTTGCAATAGGAAAGATGCATGCTCTTAAAAATTTAATTTTTGTCATTCTGTCTGTCCCCCTCCATAATTTATTCAGCTGTTTTAGTCTTTGAAGAGCAATTGATAGTCGCCGTTTAATTTCTTTCATTGTGTGACCGTTGTTGGTAATTAATGATCCAAGATATTCAAAATTTTCCACCACCTCCAATTTTTCCCCATTAATGTATATTTCTTTCTCCATAGTAGTTTTATCTGTATGCATTATTTTTTGTTTTTGCTATGTTAAGATATAAGTTGTGATTTTCACTATTCAGTTGGGTTGAGGCTTTTAGATTTTCTATGCCATCCTGTGTTGTGGAGAGTAATACTGTATCATCCGCATACCGAATCTCTGGTATGTCATGACCACCGATATTTAGGGCATTATATAGCTCCCTGTTTATATCATCTCTTACATTTCTCATTATATTTTCAGCATACAGGTTAAACAAATAGGGTGACAGCACGCAGCCCTGACGGACTCCTTGCTTGATTTCAAACCAATCTGATGCCTCGCCATTTATTCTAACTGCTGCTTGTTGGTCTAGATAGAGCATTTTTATGAGTTGTACTCCATGTGATGGAAAGCCCATATTCCTCATGATTTCCCAAAGTTTCTGATGTTGTACACAGTCAAATGCCTTTGAATAATCCACAAAACATGAGAATAGGTTTACATTAAATTCTCTGCACTTCTCTATTATTAATCGCATGTTGAATATGTGATCTCTTGTTCCTCTTCCTTGTCTAAATCCAGCTTGAACTACATTAATCTCTTCTTCCATTTTCTTATGAAGTCTTCCCATTATGACTTTTAGTAGAATTTTACTTGCATGACTGATCAGGGCAACAGTTCTATAGTTGGTGCATAATTTCAGGTTGCCCTTTTTTGGTATTGGAATGAAGAGTTCTCTTCCAATCTTTTGGCCAAATACCATGTTTCCAAATCTTTGTACATAATGCATGATATATGTGAATGCTTTCTTCTCCTCATACTTTAATTAGTTCAGCTGGTATCTCATCACATCCAGGTGATTTACCATTCTTCAGGTTCTTTATAGCCCAAGCTATTTCATCTAATGAGGGTTCAGGTTCTGTCTCTGCTGTCACTGGCTCATATCCTCACTGTCACTCACATCATACATTCCACTGCAGTACTCCTGCCATCTTTCTAGAATTTGTCTAGATTCTGTTAAGGCATTTCCCATCTTGTCACAGATAACATTCAATTGAGCTTGAACATTTCTTGTCAATAACTTCATTTCTTTGAACATTTCATAATCTCTTCCAGTCTTATGATATTGCTCTATTCTGATATAGGAATCTTGTATATGTTGATTTTTGTCCTTTCTTGTGTTATTTCTTATTTCTCGAGTTAAAGATTTATACTTCATCCTGCTGTTATCGGATTCATCTCCTTTTTGTTTCAGCTCCCTTCGTTGTTTTATTAATTCTAACGTGTCTGATGTAATCCATGGCTTAAGTTGCTTTTTCTTGGTCGGAATTAGATCTTTGGCTGCAGTTATCAAGATATCCCTAGCTTGTACTGCCAGTTTATCAGGTGTAATTTCTTCTTGTACAGACATCAAGACCCAAAAGCGATTCCTAACTTCTATGTTGTATGCGTCTGGTATGTTTGTGAGATCAAAACGAAGTGGCCTTGGTCCTCGGATAAGCTTTTTGAGTTTTAATTTCAGATCTGCTTCTAATAACTGATGATCTGTATCACAGTCTGCACTATGTAGGGTTTTTGCAGATGTTATGCTTGATCTCCATCTTCTTTGTATTAAAATATAATCTATCTGATTTTTGGTAATACTGTCTGGAGACTTCCATGTTAAGAGTCTTCTTGGATGTTGTTTAAAAAGCGTGTTGGCTATCGTTAACTCATTTTTTGTGCAAAATTCAATTAATTTGTCACATGCATCATTTCTATTTCCTGATCCAAATTTTCCTATTACGTGTCTCTCATTTTCAGCTCTTCCTGCACCTACTTTTGCATTAAAATCTCCCATTATTATTGCTATATCATTATGACCAATCTTATTTAATGTGTCTTGTAGTGTGTTGTAAAAATCTTCAATTTCGTCCTCCTCTGCTGTTGAAGTAGGTGCATATATCTGTATGAGAGTTGTGTATTTTGGATGGCCTTTAAGTCTAATGGTGAGGATTCTATCACTGACTGGATTTTATAACCCATTAAAGCTTTTGCAGTTGTCTTATCTAAACAAAATGCCACTCCATTCTGGCCTCCGACGTCTCTATCAGAATAAATGAAAATACTTCCATTTTTAGTTGTAAAATGTCCCTTGCCACTCTAGCGATGTTCACTTATTCCTAAAATTTGAATGTTTAACCTCTCAATCTCTTCACATACTACTTTAAGCTTTCCCTCATACAGACTTCTCACGTTCCACGTTGCGATTCTCACTCTATTTCTTAGTCTGACACAGGGGATTTCCTTGGTAACACAGTCAGGATTAACTCCGTCATCACGATTACTAGTACTGGTCTCTGTGTCACACTCTTCCCCAGTGTTATCTGATCTGCCTGGCCTGGGGGTCTCGCCACCAGATCTCTTTCTTATTATGTTTTCTTTCATGGTTGCTATGGATATAGTAAAGATTATTTCTGTGTATGATTGAAGTTGTTTTGTTCATGTTTACGCAAATTTGATGACCTCATTTGTATTTTGTGAAAAATAAAATATATCATACCACTATGTATGAATTGGTACTAAATATTTTTTTAAAAATGGTACTCACCTAAAATTTCCTCATTGAATACCTACACCACTTTAGAATAATTTTACTCACTTATGGTTAAATAAACAACTATGAAGTCCTTATTGACATTTGCAATATGTTGGCTATTAACTGGTGACATGTTTTTTGGTCCGGCCATTGCCATGAAAGGGTATAGATAAAACTATCCTTTTTATTCCCAATACACAAAACTACGGGGACACGAGGTTGAAATCCTCATTGGCACTTTCTGTATCACTAAAGTCACTATATTTTCATAGTCAATAGTCGAAATCTGTCTTAGTACCTTGAATGGTCCTTGTCATGAGTCTGTCAGTAGATGTTGATCACTAGGTAGAAGAAGTAGAACGTCCTGTCCAGGTGTTAGTGTTATCGTTCTATTTCCTCTGTTTTTGTACTGTCTGTAGATAGCACCCGATTGTTTTAAGTGCTTCATTATTCTTTCACGCAATGATGTTACATGATCATATGATGATATGGGTTTATGTACAGGTGTAGTTTCAGTTAACATGGAATGGTATATACACAATGGGCCACGTGGTTTGGCACCATACACAAGTTCAAATGGTGAGAAGCCTGTGCTGGAATGAGGTACTTCGCGATATGAAAATAATATGGCAGGCAAATAGGTATCCCAGTCTTCAGGATGTTCCTGGGTGACTTTAGAAAGCATATTTTTGAGATCCCCATTAATTTTTTTTCTATAATTCCTGTTGAGTGAGGATGGTACGGGCTATTGAAACATGGCTTCACCCCTAACATTTTGGTGAAAGCTTGAGTTGCTGATGCTATAAATTGACTTCCTCGGTCAGAGAGGATAGTGTCAGGAAACCCTACTCTCGAAAATATGTGGAAGAAAACTTCCATCACATCTTTGGCAGTTATATTCTTAAGTGGAATAGCTTCAGGCCAGTGGCTACAGAGATCAATTATTGTAATTATAAACTTATTTCCTCTAGATGTTACATGATTTAGAGGACCTACAATGTCGACAGAGATCTTCTCAAAGGGTCTACTAGCTAAATCTGTAATTCAGCTTGTGGGTGTTTACCCTTTTTGACCAGTTTTTGGCAGATGTCACACGTTCTGCAATATTGTTTAGTATCATTACAGAATTTTGGCCAGTAAAACTGGGTCAACAATCTAGATCTAGTCTTTGAATAGCTCATATGCCCTGCAAAAGGTATATCATGTGCAAGATGTAAGGCTTGTTTATGGTATTCTATTAGCAACACCGTTTGCTCTATGGTGCTGTTACCTCTGGTATTGTACCTTGTAAGGATGCCATCTTTTAGAGCAAAATGCCATCTCGCATTCTTGGTCAACCTTGGCTTTTGGCCTATAAGATTAAAATATTTATGCAATGATGGATCAGCTTTTTGGGCTGTTATAAAGTTCTCCTTCCTGGATTTAGGAGGTAATAACACTGGGCTTAGCATTTCTAGTGCCTCAGTTTGATTGATTTGCTCTTGCACTCTCGCAGCAGATCTAGTTACTGCGTTCACATTTTCAGTAACATGACATTGTGGTGAAAGAATTAAATCAATGGATTCATGTGATGATATTACTGAATTAGCAAACATGCATTCACTCGATGATACTACATTCTCAGCAATGCAATTGGATGGAGATGATGTTACATTATCATCAGTACATTTGGCAACAGATGTTATGGTGTTATGAGGCATATCATTTACGTCAGGACGGTTTAAAAAAAATAATTTTGTTGCGTATCCCTTACGGGACGTTGCAGTCAACAACAGAATTTTCAGCTGCTGTTGATGTACTAGGCAAGTGTTATGTTCAGTAGTTTGCCATTGCTTTCTGAACGACTGGCCCCTATACCTTTTTCGAAAAAACCAGCACCGCCATGTTTCGAACCCGGGTATACGGGCTCACAAACCGCGTTCGCAAGCCCGTAGCCACAGAGACCGGTTACCTACAATAATATCACAACATGGATTGGATAATGCTGCACATTTGACCTTTCCTGTGAGGAATTGGGTGTCAATATATGCCCATGCAAGTGGATATTTCTCGATGTTACCTGAGAAAGTTCTGCATGTTACATGTTTGCCTGTATAATCTGTAGGCAATATGAAATCTCTTTTCAAACCAATAAGAGTGCTTCTGCTGTCTTGTAAGACTGTAGCAGACTTGCCATTCACATATCCTTGATGGATGTTAATCTTGCCTTTGGAGTCTATCACCAAATTAGCTTTTTCATTGGTAATAGGTATTGAGTGGCCGCATGTCAATAGCCATCTTCATGGAACTGATCACAGATGGTACACTTTTCGAGATTAAATACACCAATGGCCTGTGCTGAGTTCACAGGGTGATTTTCAACTTGTTCCTCATCTGAGGAAGAGCTATCAAACAAGGCTGCATTAGCCTTCCTGGTCATGTATCTACCTTCACAAGAATGGCGCCAGTGGCCATACGCTTTGCAAAGGAAGCATTTGGTTAGTCTTTTATAGCTTCTTCGCTCCTTATCTTGCTTGTCTATGAATTTTTGCAAGTATGAGTGGTATTCTGGATTTTTGTCACACATATCAGTCTGTGTGGCAGCTGGCAAAATTTACATTGATGGTATTTCTCAGTAGTAGGCTTAAATGATCTTTGTCTATTGTAGGGCTCTGATCTTAATTTGTCATAGGTAGCAGCTGCTACAAAATTTATGTCAGTCAACCCACTAGAAAAACCTTGTTTGTTGGCTGTAAAATAACCTGAACCTCGTTCCTCTATCTGTTGTACACTCTTGCAAAAACTTAGAAAATGGTGGTGGTAGAGATGAGATGATTTTATCTCTAAGGATGAGATCTTTTAGTTTATTAAAGTCGTCGTTAATCTTGGTTGCTGACAGCCATTTACAGAAAATATCCTGTACTACAGAAATGTAGTCAGAGAACGTTTGTGTAGGTTTTGGACCTATTTTAATGAATTGTTCTCTGTAGCCTGCTTCATCTAACAGGAAGTGTGACATAATTTTGGATTTAATGTCCTGATAGTCTTTCCTAAGATCTTTAGGGATAGTCTCTATTACTTTAAGAGGTTCCCTGAAAGACTTTTCATGTATATCATGTTCCATTCAGTTTCTGGGATCTCATAATGCTCCATTATAGTTTCAAAGTTCTGGGTGAAGGCTGCTATGCAGTCACCTGTGGTGTAATTTCCTACAATCCCTTGGTACTTTTTGTACTGATTTTCTTTTTCAAGTCTTGCTGACTTTCTAGGCTCTTTGTCTACAGCTGTCTCAGCTTCCAGCTGCTTAATTTTTAGCTGCATTTCCAGTTCTTCTCATTTACTCTGAGCTACGATCTCGGCTTTTTTTCAACTCAGCATCTAACTCTGCCTGCTTAGTTTTTGCAGTCAATTCTACCTCTTTAGTTTTGGCAGATCTTTCATTGCATTCCCTAGCTTTTTCTTGGAGGTGCTCTGAGTATTTTGCCTCACTCCATTTTGTCAACTCATCACCAGTTAACTTTAGCTTTAAACCCATCTCGATGAAATCATTTAAAGTAGACATGATGGAATGTTTCAATGACAATGAATGTTCACACAAAAAATTTGGTTGTAAGTTGTTAGTAAATTGAACAATTTATACAGTATTTCTGAAATTACAACGCGTGCCTAAAATTGCATACAAAAGTATATGAAAAAGATAATACTTAAGTGTCTGGAGAATGGTGGAAAGCTGGACCAGAGACTGTAGGGTCTTTACTGCTCAGAAAAATTACCTCTACTGGTAACAGTTTCGGGTGACACACAAAAACCTGTTACTTTTGGAGGATAAAATATTAGGATCTGTGTTTTTATGAGGTGTATGCGTGTCAACTAAGTTTTGTAGGTTTGTATGCTGTTGAGTGTTATTGTTGGTTGTAATGTCGTCCGTTCAACAATTTCAACAACTTCCTTTCTTTCCAGAACTTTCTGCTTACACACGCTTTCTATGCTAGACAATTACTTTCACAAGGACAAGCTAGCCATATTATCTATGGTTTAATCACTAAAGACTAGCTATTCATGATCGCACAATACGTTCAAATACTATGAGGATGAATCACTCACGTACACAATTATTTTATGCACCGTTCGTCTAACGAAGCCTCCACGTTTACACATCTGGTTCACATCCAATGAGGATGAAAACCCCCACGTTCAAATCCGACAAGGACGACCCCCCACGTTCACGCATGTCAGGTTCTCACATTTAAGAATGAAGATGGCTTGTATGACCTAACACATATGAGACACACACAGTCACGAAATGAGTTGACGTGTGTAACATAATGGCTCCAGACGTTCGCATCCCCAGTCCATTTACATTTCTCAATATTAAAACAATTAAATAACGTAAGCCGTCTTGATAACTTGGTCTAAGAATAACTTAGAAACTTCGAGATCGGGAGAAAGGGGATGAACGGTGGTGACCCATAGTGATTGGTTGATCCTTGGGCGAGTAACGCTATTATCTAGGCATAATTAATTAGCCCGCCAGTCGAAGCTTTGATTCCATCTCGATAGGATGTGTCAACGATGCAGTGATCATAACGTGCCCAAAATCCATCTTTAAGATGTCGTTTCTGCATCTCAGGTACCACAAATCATTTATATGTTATGTGTAAGCCTGATGATAAGAGAGTGAAACGAATGGCATGGTATTTTTCTTGAGAAAATGTGAGAATGAAGACCGACATTCGTTCTACAGTGAAACTAAAGCTGCCGCTCTAACATGTCATGTCTGCCACAGTGAAATATTCTTACCATGTCTATTGGCTATCTGAATGATGATTTGCATGTGCTTGTGTCTGTAAACTACGCTCAATGCATATGGCAAAACCTCTGCGCGCTCTGAATATTCGTGAGTGCCTATCATGACTCATTCTAACCAAACTGTACACTGCTCTTGCTAGTTACATTTGGCAGTCTGGATTGGAATGTGGGATGCTGCATGTAATATTTCCTTTATAATGGCTGAGAATGTTTGAGTGAATGAGACGGTAATTATATAATTAACCTCTCATATTTGTAAAAGTAACGATGCTTAATATATCCATGTTTGCGGGACTGCATTGCGCTTTAGAAATTACAAAGTTCATGTAATATCTGAGGGCTATGTTACGCTCAAGAAAATTGCCAAAGCATTCATATAGATTTGCCTAGGATGCAATTTCTCTTCAACGTTATGTACTGGGTCCTTTGCAACAAAATGATTTGGGTTCATATGAATTACATTCCGACAAGGAGCAAGAGTGTCTGGTCTGCTGAATATAAATGACGGCTCAGGATAATTGTCAAGGAAAATTCATGTCTTCTTTCATATGTGTATTCCACATTTGAAAGCATTGCTTATGCAATACTGCTTGGTACTCATTGTAGTAAATATTACCATTACTCAGTGGGACAAGAGCACATGATGATGATAATTGATGGTGCTTGTGGATCTGGTCTGGCTTGGGAGGAAGTTTGGCATTGCGGTGTGAGTGTGAAGGAGGTGGGACATTCTTGTACAAAAGTATCACCTTTATGAATGCTAATTGGTCCATTGCCATTAGTTTAATGATATTGCCAAGTGCAGTCATGAAGGATGCCTGTCTTCTATCTATCTCATGTCTGCCTTATGGTGAATGGTTCAGCAGATGTACCTCATGATGGTGTTCATTTTCTGCTGTTTGCTTCATGTCTTGCTTTGCAACGCTAGTGCATGATGCTGCCTTACATTGCCTACTTCTGAATGCTAAACACTGTCTGTTCTTCATGGTACACAGGTCCACCGTGATCTACTTATTGTGAGAACCTAGTTAGACAAATAATTACAAGGTGATTTATAATGGTGTGAAGCTGCCCCGGATTTAGCATGTGTGCCTATGATCTCACAGTTTTGGGGATGGCCCTTGTGAGGGAGATATCACCCCGGACCACCAAATAAATTGCACATCATCACCAGTGAAAGGCGGGTGTTCGAATATCACTTCTCTCCCCCCTTCCCATTCCTCTCTGAATTTGAAATGGTATTACATCACCATGATCATGTTTAAACAGATGTAAAACACATGTTGTACCTTTGTTTATTAACAGAGAATGAGGAAGATGGAGGAGGCCCTTTCAATTAACAGGACAACTCCAGGGAAGTCCTGAGCTCTAACCTTCAATATAGCTTATACTTATAAGATGGACTCTCCAAGAAAAAATAACACATAAACCCAGGTTGCACACACTCAGCCTGCATTCACATAACCTGGCAGATACAGATGGCCTGGAAGAAAAGTTTTATAAAAAAAAAAAACTATAACAGGGATACTCTCCATTTATCAATGTTCCAAGCTCTATCTTCAAGAAACATTCTGGAAGAAATCTTAGGAGTGAGAGATCACCTGAATTTCAGCATGCATCTATTGGCCAAGGGTGAACATCAATTGTGAACTTGGAGTTTACCATCATTCTTCTCAAAACCATATCTTGAGGAGTATTCCAACTTAATACTGGCTGGAAAGCTTAACAGAAGAATAAAAATTAGAGCAAATTCACAATCTGGATTGTGCATTAACTGTGGTGTAGATCAGTACCATCAGAAACCTGCGGGAGAGACTGGCAGAAGGAAGAAGGCTGGGACATATTTGTTTCTTAGATCTTCCTCTACAGGAGGAGTAGAACAAAGTCCTAGGTGTCAACTTCATGAACAGTCTACTCGCCCTTAGGAAGTAAATGCTGTCCATTTTCATAGACTTGTTACAGCAGGAATTAGCATGAACTGGAAAAACATTGTAGGGAGAATGGCCACCTGAAACATTCCCAACACCTTCATAGGTGCTAAAAGAGGTTCAAGGATCAGTATGGCAGTGTCTCCTTATACTTGCCCCATGACTATGGCTATAAGTTATCATGTTTTCCTCAGTGACAGTTTAGGGAAGGACTTAAGCATAAAATGTTCTGTGGTGTAGGATGATTTTCTGAAGTAGTGAGATAAAGGAGGAGGGTTTGTTTTAAGTTGATGTTTTTCTTTGGGGAATTGGGTGAGGTATTTGGGTTTTTTCATAATCAATGTCAATTTTATTGCATATTACTAAAATGTTTGAAATGTGATTTTTGGCCGATTGTGAATGAAGCCTGGGTCTTCACTTGACCTCATAAAACATCAATAAAGATAGTAGGAAGAACTCAGTTTTGAGATAACATGTTTCTGTGATTGTCTTGTGCACTGTTGTGAAATATATTACTTTGTGATGAATTGTCCAACTGTTGTCAAGCATCTTCATGGTGACTGTTACCTCTACTGTGGTTGTTAGTTCAGAGATTGTGGAAGTCCTGTGTATATGTTGTCAAGTATCTTCCATGATGTATGACTTGTCTAATCTGTTGGTGTGATCATTCCTTTGTGAATGTGTGTCCAACTGTTGTCAAGATCTTCTCAGGTTGACTTGTTCAACTGGTGTAAAGTGCAGTTGGTGTTATTTATGTTCATTACAGTGGTCCAATTGTCAATGTGGTCATTTGTCCAAGTGTCTTGTGTCACTTGAATTAATTAAAGAGATCAATCATGAGGTGGGCGACCAGAACACAGTAAACAGGATAAGTGAAAGAACTGCTTTCATTTGTTGCTGTGGCTAACTGCCAAGATCTCTATATAACCTGTAGGAGGAATCATCTAATAATAATTCTGTGTTGATCTTAAACTTAGGTCTAATTTCTCACAGTGGGGATATTCGATGAGCCAAATTCTGTATGGTTTCTCTACAAAGGTTCTGCGAGACTACATATCAATACCTCTAGACAAGACTTGCTGTTACAAACCTGTATCTTTTATAAAGATCTATACTTTATGGAAAGTCACTTGTTGGTGCTTCTGTAATTATCTAAAACCCAAATACAAAAACGTCACATGTGGGTGCCTCTCCGCGATTGAACCCCGGGAAAAACCCCTCAGGGTATTCACATATTGTGGGCTCCTGTCTGCAATTGAACCCTGGGAAAAACCCCTCAAGGTAATCACATAATGAGTGCTTGATGCCACTGTTTGAACTCTGGGAAAACCCCTTGGGGTACTCACCTATTGGGACCTCGAGTATGGGAAATGAACCCTGGGAATACCTTTCATGGGATTCACATAGTGGGATCTGACAACTCAGGATATAAACTGTGGGCATACCTTGTCTGGAACCCCGGTGGGGGAAATCTAGGCTGGTATTAGAATCAGGGAGTAACCTCTCGCAAAATTAAGCTTATTGCTTAGAGTTTTATAGTGTGGTTAACGGATCCCGTCACATAAATGTAGACATAAGGTCCAGATGTTTGGCCCACAAGTAAATCTCTGGTATAGGTTGTTTCATCAATGGTGGTAATATTGCATGTATCACTGTTCATAAATGTCACATTGTACAATGTAATGAACGAAGATGTTAATTATCTTATGGGTCAACATGATTGATATACCCATGATAATGTTGTGTTTCAAAATGGGCTGATGTAATGGACTGTCAATATTGTTATGTAACTTTGTGCATGCTGTTGTTCACTATGAGTATCAGATAAAGGTACCTGAGAACCCAGAAGACACAAATTATTTTTAAATAACTTAGCTAATTTCAGGATAAACTTGATTTTTCTTGAGATAAATTAAAACACCTGATCCAGTGAATAATATAGGGCCTACTCCACCTCCAAATCTTATTGGCTGGCATGGGAGAAGAGGGAAATAATGTAATTAAAACATTTCAGTATCACTGCATCACAACATCATATAGTGGGTACTTAATTCCTCAGTCCCCATAACATGTTAGCAACACTGAGAGCAGAGAGTGTGAACCCTGATGGAAACTTTGGGCAACCATTAGGACACCTCACTAACCATCTCTCTCAGTAATAGTCAGTATTCGTACCGGCTAATGTCCAGTGTCGATTCGACGTTGGGTTTATTCTTCAGTTGTGTAATCTTGTCGGTAGCCCTGATCAAGCTGCTGAGAAAGTAAGCACGATTGAATCTCCAGGAGAAACATCCTTATCAACTCAGTCTCTTGCCATTCCTGATTTAGTGGTATTCTTAAGCGTACTTGATACGTGATGGACGAGATGAAGGGAAGATTCTACCTGATGTCATGGTCAGTCACTCATGACCCGACCACAGTCTGGTGTCTATAAGACATTAGTCTATTGTTCGATGGTGTGATCTCTGGTGTACTAGGATCCACGTCACCAGGAGTTAACTCATTGAATCTCCAGGAAGGCCATCAAAATAACTGGACCCCTAGCCATTCATATGGAAGTGGAGAGCGTACGCAAAAGTATGTGTCCAGGAAACGATGGATAACCAACCTGATGTCATTGGCGTATCATACGACTAGGAGCATAACGTGGACAACCTGAAAAATTTCATGAAGAGATAAAACAGGATCCGTCTCCGATGTCGGCCGTCAATTCATCCTCAGTTGAGAAAGCGTTTCTGCCTTTAAAATGGTGGAGATTAAAGGACGGACAAAGTTGAGTACAACTGATGTCATTCCCCTTTTTCATTCTCAATGGGAAGACTTTTCTGCCGGAAGAAGGTGGGAATGTAAATAAGGATTGCTGTTCTTAAACAGTTAACTTATATGGTAGAGATCACTGCAACTCCAACAGTTGACACTCTATACACAATGTCTGCGATTCAGTGGACTAACGAAAGATCACTGTTATCCAGCAGTCGACTCTTTCGAAGGTAAAGATCCCTGCAACTCCTGCAGTCGACTCTTTATACAAAGTAAGAACCATGCATTCCGCAGTGGAATCTTATATTATTACTGAGATGCGAGGTATATTCAAAAGACCTGGCCAGTCCTATCCTCAAAGTCAGTAAAATTGCTTCAAAAATAATTCCAGTCAATATTGGGATCTATGAAGCTATACCCACAAAATCACACCCCTTCAAAGGTGGCTGTGATAATGACGGACTTCTCTATGGCTGAGAAGAAACGCCTTATTCGCCAAAAAGTAAACGTTTTGCTCATGTGGGAGAGAAAGAACGGATACTACAGCCACTCAAAAGCACTTAGCTAGAGAGTTGCTGAAAACAAGTTGGAAATTCCACCTGGGATTCTAGCTTAGTGGATGTTAGTATAACAGCTTCTACAAAATTCGGTTGCTACGTTAGAAAATAGAGCAACTAAGGAGAGAAAATGCTGTCACTTCTCACAACACAACAAAATAGAGGCCTAACGGAATGAGGAAATCTCAACCAATAAGTGCACCTCTAAATCTATGGTAAGACTACAGAAATAAGTCAAGGAAATATAATGGGAAATTGCTACCATCTGCAAACACAAGAGGCTTATTGGAAAGGTAGACCCTGTGTCCAACGCTAACCAAATCTGCGCTTGGTGGATTTTAGTCTTAAGTTCTGCAGCGGCTGCTATACAGTTCACCCGGAAGTGATTGTTTTTGCTCCGGTGATGATCAAAAATTTTAACCCAGTTCCAAATGCCAAGATTGCTGTTGGAGAAAGTGTTCAGTTAAATACACTCTCACAGGATTATCATTTTCCAGAGGCGAAGGGAAGAATGAAGTTCTGATAGAAGTTGGTTAATTGCAAAGCCATTACTTCTCAAAATGAATCTCAATGGTTGACTCATACTTTGGAAGTGTGTGACTCTGAGAGATCATTCATCATGGATAGGAAAAATAGCATGGAGATTAACTGTGAAGCATTGTCAGAGATAAATTGGAGAGCAGTTCACTGATAAGTGTAGTCATAACTCTTCATACTTCCAGTGACTAAATGGAACTTCATGCAAGACTAACTTCATGGTCTTTGCAAATGTCACCAAATTCATGACTGATGGATGAATAGTGTGGCAGATTTTTCAAGGAAAAAATTATTTGATTCCATATGCACAGCTCTTGTGGGAGTGAATGGAGATAAGGAGTAAATGATGACATCACTTAAAGGATCTGGGAACTGTGAACGCCTGACCTATCAGTCACTTATCAATGACAGACTTATGGGGAGGCTATGTAACATAATGGCTCCAGACGTTCGCATCCCCAGTCCATTTACATTTCTCAATATTAAAACAATTAAATAACGTAAGCCGTCTTGATAACTTGGTCTAAGAATAACTTAGAAACTTCGAGATCGGGAGAAAGGGGATGAACAGTGGTGACCCATAGTGATTGGTTGATCCTTGGGCGAGTAACGCTATTATCTAGGCATAATTAATTAGCCCGCCAGTCGAAGCTTTGATTCCATCTCGATAGGATGTGTCAACGATGCAGTGATCATAACGTGCCCAAAATCCATCTTTAAGATGTCGTTTCTGCATCTCAGGTACCACAAATCATTTATATGTTATGTGTAAGCCTGATGATAAGAGAGTGAAACGAATGGCATGATATTTTTCTTGAGAAAATGTGAGAATGAAGACCGACATTCGTTCTACAGTGAAACTAAAGCTGCCGCTCTAACATGTCATGTCTGCCACAGTGAAATATTCTTACCATGTCTATTGGCTATCTGAATGATGATTTGCATGTGCTTGTGTCTGTAAACTACGCTCAATGCATATGGCAAAACCTCTGCGCGCTCTGAATATTCGTGAGTGCCTATCATGACTCATTCTAACCAAACTGTACACTGCTCTTGCTAGTTACATTTGGCAGTCTGGATTGGAATGTGTGATGCTGCATGTAATATTTCCTTTATAATGGCTGAGAATGTTTGAGTGAATGAGACGGTAATTATATAATTAACCTCTCATATTTGTAAAAGTAACGATGCTTAATATATCCATGTTTGCGGGACTGCATTGCGCTTTAGAAATTACAAAGTTCATGTAATATCTGAGGGCTATGTTACGCTCAAGAAAATTGCCAAAGCATTCATATAGATTTGCCTAGGATGCAATTTCTCTTCAACGTTATGTACTGGGTCCTTTGCAACAAAATGATTTGGGTTCATATGAATTACATTCCGACAAGGAGCAAGAGTGTCTGGTCTGCTGAATATAAATGACGGCTCAGGATAATTGTCAAGGAAAATTCATGTCTTCTTTCATATGTGTATTCCACATTTGAAAGCATTGCTTATGCAATACTGCTTGGTACTCATTGTAGTAAATATTACCATTACTCAGTGGGACAAGAGCACATGATGATGATAATTGATGGTGCTTGTGGATCTGGTCTGGCTTGAGGGGAGGAAGTTTGGCATTGCGGTGTGAGTGTGAAGGAGGTGGGACATTCTTGTACAAAAGTATCACCTTTATGAATGCTAATTGGTCCATTGCCATTAGTTTAATGATATTGCCAAGTGCAGTCATGAAGGATGCCTGTCTTCTATCTATCTCATGTCTGCCTTATGGTGAATGGTTCAGCAGATGTACCTCATGATGGTGTTCATTTTCTGCTGTTTGCTTCATGTCTTGCTTTGCAACGCTAGTGCATGATGCTGCCTTACATTGCCTACTTCTGAATGCTAAACACTGTTCTTCATGGTACACAGGTCCACCGTGATCTACTTATTGTGAGAACCTAGTTAGACAAATAATTACAAGGTGATTTATAATGGTGTGAAGCTGCCCCGGATTTAGCATGTGTGCCTATGATCTCACAGTTTTGGGGATGGCCCTTGTGAGGGAGATATCACCCCGGACCACCAAATAAATTGCACATCATCACCAGTGAAAGGCGGGTGTTCGAATATCACTTCTCTCCCCCCTTCCCATTCCTCTCTGAATTTGAAATGGTATTACATCACCATGATCATGTTTAAACAGATGTAAAACACATGTTGTACCTTTGTTTATTAACAGAGAATGAGGAAGATGGAGGAGGCCCTTTCAATTAACAGGACAACTCCAGGGAAGTCCTGAGCTCTAACCTTCAATATAGCTTATACTTATAAGATGGACTCTCCAAGAAAAAATAACACATAAACCCAGGTTGCACACACTCAGCCTGCATTCACATAACCTGGCAGATACAGATGGCCTGGAAGAAAAGTTTTATAAAAAAAAAAAACTATAACAGGGATACTCTCCATTTATCAATGTTCCAAGCTCTATCTTCAAGAAACATTCTGGAAGAAATCTTAGGAGTGAGAGATCACCTGAATTTCAGCATGCATCTATTGGCCAAGGGTGAACATCAATTGTGAACTTGGAGTTTACCATCATTCTTCTCAAAACCATATCTTGAGGAGTATTCCAACTTAATACTGGCTGGAAAGCTTAACAGAAGAATAAAAATTAGAGCAAATTCACAATCTGGATTGTGCATTAACTGTGGTGTAGATCAGTACCATCAGAAACCTGCGGGAGAGACTGGCAGAAGGAAGAAGGCTGGGACATATTTGTTTCTTAGATCTTCCTCTACAGGAGGAGTAGAACAAAGTCCTAGGTGTCAACTTCATGAACAGTCTACTCGCCCTTAGGAAGTAAATGCTGTCCATTTTCATAGACTTGTTACAGCAGGAATTAGCATGAACTGGAAAAACATTGTAGGGAGAATGGCCACCTGAAACATTCCCAACACCTTCATAGGTGCTAAAAGAGGTTCAAGGATCAGTATGGCAGTTGTAACAGAGCAGGAACTCACAAGACGTGTTGGTTTTATGCAAATACTGTTTATTTCTTCATGATGACAACTTGCTTCTTTACCTCTCAAGGGTGTGATGTTAACTGCCCTTGCCAACCCAATACGTCACGATTGAGCATCTCCCCCAGCTTTCAGTCTCAATGCTCAATCGTGCTGTATCTGTTTGTTTCCCACTAGATCCTAATAATACCCCAGTACTCCATTACTGTTACACCTCCCCATGTTTATTAAAGAATTTTCCTTATAAAGGAAAAATCTTTACTCCTAATCCCCTTACTCTATTCCCTCTTTTTCCTCTAATCTTCCCTAAATCATCTCAAGTAAATACTCTATTTCTTTAACTCTTCCCTTGCTATATATATATATATCAACCCACTTCTTCTTCGTTTCTGGCTCTTCAAACAACCATAACATATTTACATATCTTTAATAACAATTCAATATCAACTTTATAAAATACATTATAACACAACTTCTTAAATATTACTTTTCCACTTCATAAGCATTCCGCTTACTATTTCAAACTCTGATACCATTCTCCACTTTCGACTAACTTGAAATCACTTTCACACGATAGAAAGATAAAGAATCGGTGGCCACCGGTATTAAAAAGAAGCAGTAGAACTCTTCCACACAAAGACCACACTCAGCTAAAAATCACACACCCCCTTTACCAAACCATACTCCTTTACCCTCCTATGTCATTTGAGACTTTATGTAATAAAGTCTAAAACCACACTCACCTAAATCACACACCCCCTTTACCAAACCATTATGGTAAACGTTTACGCTGCTATCTACAGCATCAAAACCATTATTCACATCCAATTGTCTATATATTACAGACACTACTACTTTTATGTCTCTGAACCTTACTTCAAGCTCTCATTGTAATGTCAACCACAAAACACGTCCCGAGGACACAATTAAAAATCAAGACCTGTTCCAATACAGATCACTTCACATAATATACCTCTCTTGCCCCCTTACTGTCCATTTATTATGGGCACAACTACTCAAATCTCCCTTCATGCCGTTATCTACAGTAACTTCGAAATCTCCCCTTAAATGTCTATTTATTACAGACACCAGTAACTTCGGAATGTTAACCCCAACATCGTAATCTGACCATTATATACCCAACCCACTTATTATTCTATCTCTGAAGCTTAATACACCCAAAGGGATAAACATTTACATCCTGCCCAGGCCATGTAAGCCAATGCCTCTCTAACATCTTCTACCTCTCAATTCATAATTCGTGCCGTAACCCACAGCAGCAAAAATAACCACTCATATCTGTGACTGCTTGCAATCAACTTTATCTCAGTCCCTTTCTTACGGACCTACAAACACCCCAAGTCACTATGTCTCGACTACACACTTACACCCCTTTATTCTTGTACTGTTATCCACAGTGTCTAGTTAAACATGGATCCAATTCATGTTTACTCTCTGGGGTAATTTTCTTATTCTTCTATAACCCAGCATTCTCGTGTATATCATGACTCTTCTGACCTCTCGGAAACTATGTTTATAACTTTCCCTCATTTACTCTACTTCTGTATTCATTAATCTTTTCTTCTCCCATGTGGCTTCCAATCCTATATTTTTTTCTAATTAATGCTGACTTTATTGTATCTCTAAACTTTCCCATAACCACTTTACTTGTGTAATAAGCTCGTCCCCTGTTTCCAACACTTCATAACCATATTAACCTCTCTACGCTGATTATCACAGCAACAAAATACCCATGAACTTATTCTACACAAAGAGAATGTGTCTCTTTATTAGCTCTCAGTAGTTTTATTAACTCTTTTCTGAACGAAGGATCCCAAATAAATGTCTCTCTTCTAGTCCCCAGTAGTTTATTACTATTTTCTAAACGAAGGATCCCAAATAAATGTCTCTCTTCTAGTCCCCAGTAGTTTATTACTATTTTCTGAACGAAGGACTAAAATAAAGCCCATGTATTGTCTTTATTCTAGACAAAACCCTGTAACTTAAACATAACTTAACTAACTACTATTTAACATACAAAACAGCGAAATAAAATCACAACAGAATATCATACCCCCCCCAAATTTTTGTAACAATCATTTATGTTTCCCCGCAACTCAACTAAAGGTATGATGATGATGGTGATGATGATGGTGATGATGATACAACATACATCCTATTCTATTATTAGCTAATACTACTGGTCTCTTTTACGGACCAGTAGTTTACACACAAAAGTCTACAAACACAATAATCCTATTCTAAAATAATAACCATCATTTTACAGGACCAAATCGAGCAACAAAAAACATATTATATATGAGGCATCAAAACATAAAACAAGATAAAACAATTGTCTTCTCTCTACAGAGAAGGTTTTCAAAAAAAATACAACTCCCTTCAAATTACTACACACAGTGGCCCATCAATCTTGGCCTCCCATAACCGAGAAAACAAAACACCTCACTGCTACGTATATCTGTTAACTACAGACTAACTTTTTTAATCTAGAACAATATTTGTTCTCCTCAACCACAATCACCACTCCACCATTGACCGTTCCATTTTCTGGAAGTCAAACTAACTCCTTACACATCATATTATTTGTAATTCCATCACTGTAAACTACAGGTCAACTCCTTTTATCTATTCCTAATGTGGCGACTATTCCAATGTCAACTCAATGTACCAGCCATCATCCACTTATTAATACCCTGTAGCTCGGCACAGCTATTGTTTCCCTTGGCTTTATACAAAACATCACTACTACTTCTTAATCATTACTGTTAACTACAGTATCTTCACCATGCTACTCCCATCAAAAGAACTTGTCTATTTATTATAGACCTCTCACCAAAACCACCAATTCCACTTCCAACTTTCTCGTCTACCCGACGTAATTAACATTTCATCCTCCTGCTTCAATACTTTCAACGTCTCACCAACACTACTATAGCTATCCTCAAGTCTCTCCTAGCACTCTTACATCGTGACGACAATCAAACCGGTCACCCTCCTCGGAACACTTTCCCCAACATTCATTTTACCAACCATGTTTACCTCCGCATCTTTCACTCTTCTTATTATTTCTCGGAACTCTTTCAGAACTGCAACCCACGCCACTTATAACCAACAGCAGACCTCTCCTTCCTCGTTTCTCAGTCTTAGGCACTCTTGCTTCGCCATTTTCCTGTCAAGAATACTAAACATTCATAATGTTAATTCAGCATATAACTTCCATAATTTCCTTCCAAGTTCAGATATTCTACGAAAAGACATTACAATTTTCTTTCTATCTCTCGATTTTCGCATGCTCTATGTTCCACCACGATTTATCAACGTCACTTATCAACCGCTCTTCTCATATTCACACGGACAATGACACACAGTCTCGCTCTCATCTCACGCCTACTCTCGCATCGCGACAACCTAACGTCTCCATACTATTACTACAACAAAATACTTTAGACGCCACCTCAACATTCCAGCAATCATTCACCACATATCTACACGTATTGATCTCCTCTACACACATTGACACAAGACATATTAACGCCACTCTTACATTCTATCTACGTATTTCACTTAGGCGACTTCATCACACCTCTCTCCTACTTCCTTCATCACGCCGAACACCTGTCTGACTACAGTTATATTCACGTATGAACAACGCATGACCAGACGAATTAATCCAGAGGACTTTCTCAATTCACTGCTTTCTTATATCTCTACTCCTATACGAAGGTCAAACCCTATACATGACATCTCGCAACTTATATTGCTTTCACAGCACTATCTACTATCTCTTCAAAACAAACTTCATTCCAACATGTCACTAATCTCGTAATCATTCTATACTTCTCCACACATAACAACTTTCTTCTTTCTCCGCAAGCACGACGTGACTCGTATTTTTCAAGCATCCACTTCTACAGTCTATTACTTTTATTCTCACGTTCAACTGGCTATTTTACACACACAGGATACTCAGTGCCTCCTCAATCTATACCACCTCACCTGTCAGTCTTGGTTCACCTGTCAACAATACTCAAACCAACAAGCAAAACTATCTCGGACCTCACGTCATAGCTCCGAGTCAAACTATTTCTAATACAAACATTCATACTCTTACCCTCTACTAATTCTGTCCTGAATCTACCCTATTTTATTTAATGTACTCTCCCTACATCGTGACCCAATAGTAGATATCCTGTATTACGTAATCCACGTGGAATATCATTTGCCGTACTTCCTTAACCTCAACATCACTGTCACCTACCCTGTACCATGCTACCCCAAAAATTCATCTGTCTATTTTGGACAGCTCATATACCTATACTCTCAAACCGGAGTTCTTCTCATAAGCCCAAAACTATTTCATTTTAACCGTTATATAGTGTGTCCAAATTAAACACTTCACTGTCTTTCAATACATTCACCCGTCTTTCGCTTATTATGTCTTCATCACTATCTGTTGTCAACCTGTTAAAGTATTCAGGTCTTAAGGTCCTAAGATCTTCTATTTTACTTAAGTCACTTTCTGTCGTTGAATAAATTCCCGCTAACTGTCTACCACTATTCTTTTTCTTAAATGAGTTCCTTCCTTTATTTCTGTCGTCGGTCTGCTCACTGTTTCCTGTCAACCTTACGTAACGTTTGTACTTCCCCATCTCGTCTTCAGATGACACACTAATAATAGTTCCTTCATCAGACTCATTATAGTTTACTGCAAACACGTCGGCCCTATTTCCATAGTCATCTTTAAAACGTCTGACTTTCTTTCTCTTTCTCGGTCTTCGTCCCTTAGCCTTCCCTACTTTATTGTCATATAGTCCAGTATCTAGTTCTACATAGTCACTAACCAAAACTCTGTCCGTCTGTCCACCAGCAACTACTCCGTATGAGGGAACATCACGCCTCGATTCAGGATCTGCTCGTAGTGCAGCACTCTCATTCTCCGAATCCTCAGTAATAATATCCGTTTCAGCATCACTATAATATTCGGCTGTAGGAATATCTTCTCCGTAACTTGAACTCTGGCAGCTAATATTCCTACACCATTTGGGAATTAGTTTCCTGTCTATAGCTGAAGAACTTGACATGGCACTACCTCTATTTACAACCATACTATTTCTTTCTTCAATACTTCTCCTCTTTATCTTTCTTTCGTTCTTGGTCCTCGTCTGTCCATCTTTCCTAAATTCACCCTTGTCTCTCTTAGTCAATTGATTTTGTTTTGACTGATTCTCTATTAAGTCCGTTTGAGTTCCCTTTGTTACTTTGCTGACTGGTTGTACCTGAGTCTGCGTACTACTTTCTACTGTATTATTTGTCTGCGTCTGTGTCTCTCGGTTTATTTTCCTTACTAACACCGTCGTCTTCTTTTCCTGTTTAACAGTCATATTTGCAATCACCTTGGGAATAGTTGAATTTTCACTTACGTTTTCTACTTTGTTCTTTGACCCTGACTTCAAATACTGTCTCTGTCTCTTTTCAAACCAGTCGTTACGTCTTTTTCTGGCGGTTTCACTATGAGAGGGCCAGTTCCACGATTTCTTTGCAAGATTTCTGTCACGCCCACTACTATACCAGTTTGACCTTTCACTATTATGTCTGTTCTTCTTACTGTCTCTTACCCTATAAGCATTTGGACTTGGTTCGTCATAACCAGCCGCACACATAGACCCATATCGTCTTCTGTCTTCATTAAGCACTGGCTGTCTCTTGTTATTCCCTCTTACTCTGTTGTTCCCTTTTATCTCATTACCTCTTACATTGCTCTGTAACCAGTGTACAAAACATTCTACCTCGCTGACTGCCACCTTTAATTCTCCTAACCATGCAGTCACGTGTCCTAAGTCTCTGTTCAAGTACATTTTTACTCTTTATGCTATCTCAGCCGAAATAATTCTCACTTGTGTCGTGATGAATCTGTTCTGCTAAAATATTCCTAAACAGAGCTAAACCTGTGCTAAGGTGTCCTGTTCCGCCATGCTGAAATAATACTGAAACAAGGCAAGCAAAGAAACACACAATTTCAACCTCTAAATTTAAAGAATACACTTATTATAGACACAAATTTACTTCTAAATTTAAGTAATGCACTCACTTATTATATAGCAATGCGCAGTTATTTTCTGGGTCTAAGTATCACACAAATTTACTTCTAAATTTAAATAATGCACTCACTTATTATATAGCAATGCGCAGTTATTTTCTGGGTCTAAGTATCACACATTTGCAATTTCTTAATTTTTAAAGAGTACAATTCACTTGTTTTGTAAAACTAAATACAGAAATTTACCCTCGCCTTCAAATTAAGTTCGAACACCAGGTGCCTGCATCAGCTGACCATCAGTCGCGGAATTTAGGTAGTGGAGTTTAGGTAGCCTATCTCTTCCCCTCAGGTCACTTCTCATGGGATGCCTGGATAATCTTCAACCCCTGGTCGGGTCACATCTGATATTAGTCTTTGCGTTCACCCCGGGTGGGGTACATCTTCGACGATTTGGTAGGGTCTTAGTAATAACGAGGCCCAAAAAAATATCAGGATCAGCCGAGGCCCAGTGATATTTGAAATTAGCAAAACTCAGGCTATGGTAAGCCCCTTGGAAACGCTAAAGTCAGACAACGGCTATGGCAAGCCCCTTGATAATTCTAAAGTTCAGACAACGGCTATGGCAACGAGCAGGCTGTGTGACAACGATTCAACTTTGAAGTCCCTGCAACAGTGGGAGGTACGATCAGAAGTAGGTATCCCCATGTCGTCCGCCGAAATCAATCCCGTTAGCAAACCGCTCGAACAACAATGCCACAGTGCCCGGCGAGGACTTGACAGTGATAGCGGCTTTCACACACCAGTAAAGCTCGAAAACGATTTGAGAGCGGACTGGACTTCACCACCAGTAAGGCTCGAAAACGATTTGAGAGCGGACTGGACCTCACCACCAGTAAGGCTCGAAAACGACTTGAGAGCGTACTGGACTTCACCACCAGTAAGGCTCGAAAACGACTGAGAGCTGACTCAGCGAAGCGGGCTTCACAACCGCATAAAGACAGTGGAATTGAACCTGCAAAGCGGGCTTCACAACCGCATACAGATTCTTGTAGAAACTTCTTGAAATCTGTTCAGCAGAGGTTTGCTAACGTGCCAGTGTCAAGGGCACCGCATTTTCCCAACAAGCGCAGTATGAAGTAGTGGCTGTATCAAATATAGTGGCCCAGTACCTCCGCTATGTGCCGCGACGATTGAAGTTGTTCATCCTGGTCTGGGCAACATTTCGAGTCCTGTAACAGAGCAGGAACTCACAAGACGTGTTGGTTTTATGCAAATACTGTTTATTTCTTCATGATGACAACTTGCTTCTTTACCTCTCAAGGGTGTGATGTTAACTGCCCTTGCCAACCCAATACGTCACGATTGAGCATCTCCCCCAGCTTTCAGTCTCAATGCTCAATCGTGCTGTATCTGTTTGTTTCCCACTAGATCCTAATAATACCCCAGTACTCCATTACTGTTACACAGTGTCTCCTTATACTTGCCCCATGACTATGGCTATAAGTTATCATGTTTTCCTCAGTGACAGTTTAGGGAAGGACTTAAGCATAAAATGTTCTGTGGTGTAGGATGATTTTCTGAAGTAGTGAGATAAAGGAGGAGGGTTTGTTTTAAGTTGATGTTTTTCTTTGGGGAATTGGGTGAGGTATTTGGGTTTTTTCATAATCAATGTCAATTTTATTGCATATTACTAAAATGTTTGAAATGTGATTTTTGGCCGATTGTGAATGAAGCCTGGGTCTTCACTTGACCTCATAAAACATCAATAAAGATAGTAGGAAGAACTCAGTTTTGAGATAACATGTTTCTGTGATTGTCTTGTGCACTGTTGTGAAATATATTACTTTGTGATGAATTGTCCAACTGTTGTCAAGCATCTTCATGGTGACTGTTACCTCTACTGTGGTTGTTAGTTCAGAGATTGTGGAAGTCCTGTGTATATGTTGTCAAGTATCTTCCATGATGTATGACTTGTCTAATCTGTTGGTGTGATCATTCCTTTGTGAATGTGTGTCCAACTGTTGTCAAGATCTTCTCAGGTTGACTTGTTCAACTGGTGTAAAGTGCAGTTGGTGTTATTTATGTTCATTACAGTGGTCCAATTGTCAATGTGGTCATTTGTCCAAGTGTCTTGTGTCACTTGAATTAATTAAAGAGATCAATCATGAGGTGGGCGACCAGAACACAGTAAACAGGATAAGTGAAAGAACTGCTTTCATTTGTTGCTGTGGCTAACTGCCAAGATCTCTATATAACCTGTAGGAGGAATCATCTAATAATAATTCTGTGTTGATCTTAAACTTAGGTCTAATTTCTCACAGTGGGGGTATTCGATGAGCCAAATTCTGTATGGTTTCTCTACAAAGGTTCTGCGAGACTACATATCAATACCTCTAGACAAGACTTGCTGTTACAAACCTGTATCTTTTATAAAGATCTATACTTTATGGAAAGTCACTTGTTGGTGCTTCTGTAATTATCTAAAACCCAAATACAAAAACCTCACAACGTGACACACGGTAACACTAAGTTCAACACTTTATTTACACTTCTCATGCAACACAATCAGATCTGGCATCTCGCCATAACAATGTCAATACAACAATACAATCAGTCAGTGGATCAATACACTGGATACACTCACTCACAGACCTAAACCACAGCCGCACAGTCTTCCATCCTCTCACAAGAGTTACTATCAATCGGCATTCAAGCACAGCAGTTATACACGCCTCTCTCAAACCCGTCCGCTCTGTCCGGCAACCCAAGCCTGTCTGACGTTTCCCGCTCTGAACACTTGCCATGTGGGGTTAAGCCCCTGCAGGAACTACGTGCGTCACGCCTGTACTGGCTTGACCGCTGTCAGGTAAGTCCAGCTCACCGGCGAACCTGTGGATAGGTAACTGGTATTCGCCTGGCGCCCGTAACGACGCCGCAGCACAACTACAGGGGAGATTATGACATCTTGAAGTAATCATAAGACGTGTACCAATAATCATCTTGAAAAACAAAATATCAAATTCATTTATATAGTTTATGTTTGCATACAAATGTTAACTTACAAATCCTTTCAGATTGTCTGTAGACATAAGATGGAGAGTAAACTACCAGAAAGTGTCAAGATAGAACAACCTGAAGTCTGTGTAGGTCAAGGTAAGATTAAGTGCAATATAACGTATCAGTTAGTTGAATATTCTTTACAGGATGTTGCAATCAACCCCAACATTTATTGGCTGTTTGTGACTTACCAGATAAATCTACTTTTAGGAGTTTACCATTGCTTTCTGAATTGTCAAAGCTTTATATCATCAACATCAACACAATAGTAGAATGTAAATCTACTTACCATCTCTGTTACGAAGAGGTATCAGACACAGTTTGTAATCCTGCATACCACCTCCGAATCACAGCTACTGGCAGTTTGGCAGCATACTGCCTTGCATTGGTTTTTATGAAATGGTATGAGTGCTGGTCGTTCAGAAAGCAATGGCCAACTACTGAACATAAACTTGCCAAGAAATCACAATTTGCCCAAAATGCTGAGGTTGACTGTGACATCGTGTAAAGGATATGCAACTAACTTTAAATCTACTCAGACACTGGGAAACATAAGATCATAGGTGTTGCTGAGATGTGTCTTGCATAACTTCAACAGAATACGCTCAAATATATCAGGTCCAGGGTTTGCAGAAACAATCCAGCAATGTCAACAAAGCATCAACTGAACATCAGTGAAAGGACTCGAAGGCCTTCAGATTGATGAGGCCAAGTTTATTTGCCCATATTCTTGTGCTGCATGATCAATCAGAAAATTCATGAAATCATAATTGGTTTCGACCGGGTCTGTTATTTCCAGACGGGACTATCATAATAACATTAATTATAAATCATCAACTGTTGACCAGCCTAGCCACTAAGAACTATCAAGTCCATATCACAGTCCTTCTGTCCTTTGCAAGGTTGCCAAAATGTCCTTCTGCGGTGACATTCTAAGTTTCATTCTGGTATTCCACATCTGTCAAATATATTTAGTTTGCTATGTAAAATGCCATACTATTCTGGTTCTCCTTTCTCATATATGTTGGCCATGAGTACAGTTGTCCTGCCAGTAAATATCTTTCTAAGTTCCAGACAACTTCAATGTGCTGCTTCTCTGGTGGAGCTCTGTGATCTGAACTTCTGTTGTTGTTGACAATTCTCCTGACGTGTCCTCCGTTCTACGTCAGTCCATTCGATACTCCTAGACATTGGTTTCGTGATTTCTTCACGCGTTTAGTTTTGCATCATATTCTCTGTCCTGCTACTTGGAAGGTGTGATCAAGTATCCACTGAGATCAGTGCACAACTCTGCAGTTGAGCAAAGCAAGGCACTCTCTTGTCCTGACAATCAGAAATTGTTGTCAATGGCAGAAGTAAAAGATACCCGGTGTGAATATGGAAGGCAAGGGGAAACCACATTATCTTCCCAAGACAAGTTTAAAATAGGAATGTGGAATGTCAGGACTTAGTTGAGATAGAAAAGTTACATAAAAGAAATCTAGGCATGAGGGAGATGAGGTGGAGGAGTTCTGGTAAACTAACAGACAGTAGTAGGCCTTGTTTAGTCCTGTAGGACTGTAGAGTTGTGCCGCTGGGATGTCACTTGCTTCACCGCTGGTGACTGTATAGAGTTGTGCCACTGGGGTGCCACTTGCTTCACCGCTGGTGACTGTATAGAGTTGTGCCACTGGGGTGCCACTTGCTTCACCACTGGTGACTGTATAGAGTTGTGTCGCTGGGGTGTCACTTGCTTCACCGCTGGTGACTGTATAGAGTTATGCCACTGGGGTGCCACTTGCTTCACCGCTGGTGACTGTATAGAGTTGTGCCACTGGGGTGCCACTTGCTTCACCACTGGTGACTGTATAGAGTTGTGTCGCTGGGGTGTCACTTGCTTCACCACTGGTGACTGTATAGAGTTGTGCCACTGGGGTGTCACTTGCTTCACCGCTGGTGACTGTATAGAGTTGTGCCACTGGGGTGCCACTTGCTTCACCACTGGTGACTGTATAGAGTTGTGTCGCTGGGGTGTCACTTGCTTCACCGCTGGTGACTGTATAGAGTTGTGCCACTGGGGTGCCACTTGCTTCACCACTGGTGACTGTATAGAGTTGTGCCACTGGGGTGTCACTTGCTTCACCGCTGGTGACTGTATAGAGTTGTGTCGCTGGGGTGTCACTTGCTTTACCGCTGGTGACTATAGAGTTGTGTCGCTGGGGTGTCACTTGCTTCACCGCTGGTGACTGTATAGAGTTGTGTTGCTGGGGTGTCACTTGCTTCACCGCTGGTGACTATAGAGTTGTGTCGCTGGGGTGTCACTTGCTTCACCACTGGTGACTGTATAGAGTTGTGCCACTGGGGTGCCACTTGCTTCACCGCTGGTGACTGTATAGAGTTGTGCTGCTGGGGTGCCACTTGCTTCACCGCTGGTGACTGTATAGAGTTGTGCCACTGGGGTGCCACTTGCTTCACCGCTGGTGACTGTATAGAGTTGTACCACTGGGGTGCCACTTGCTTCACCGCTGGTGAATTTATAGAGTTGTGCCACTGGGGTGCCTCTTGCTTCACCGCTGGTGACTGTATAGAGTTGTGCTAATGGGGTGCCACTTGCTTCACCGCTGGTAACTGTATAGAGTTGTGCTGCTGGGATGTCACTTGCTTCACCGCTGGTGACTGTGTAGAGTTGTGCCACTGGGGTGCCACTTGCTTCACCGCTGGTGACTGTGTAGAGTTGTGCCACTGGGGTGCCACTTGCTTCACCGCTGGTGACTGTATAGAGTTGTGCCACTGGGGTGCCACTTGCTTCACCGCTGGTGACTGTATAGAGTTGTGCCACTGGGGTGCCACTTGCTTCACCGCTGGTGACTGTATAGAGTTGTGTCGCTGGGGTGTCACTTGCTTCACCGCTGGTGACTGTATAGAGTTGTGTCGCTGGGGTGTCACTTGCTTCACCGCTGGTGACTGTATAGAGTTGTGTCGCTGGGGTGTCACTTGCTTCACCGCTGGTGACTGTATAGAGTTGTGCCACTGGGGTGCCACTTGCTTCACCGCTGGTGACTGTATAGAGTTGTGCCGCTGGGGTGTCACTTGCTTCACCGCTGGTGACTGTATAGAGTTGTGTCGCTGGGGTGTCACTTGCTTCACCGCTGGTGACTGTATAGAGTTGTGTCGCTGGGGTGCCACTTGCTTCACCGCTGGTGACTGTATAGAGTTGTGCCGCTGGGGTGCCACTTGCTTCACCGCTGGTGACTGTATAGAGTTGTGCTGCTGGGGTGCCACTTGCTTCACCGCTGGTGACTGTATAGAGTTGTGCCACTGGGGTGCCACTTGCTTCACCGCTGGTGACTGTATAGAGTTGTGCCACTGGGGTGCCACTTGCTTCACCGCTGGTGAAAGTATAGAGTTGTGCCACTGGGGTGCCACTTGCTTCACCGCTGGTGACTGTATAGAGTTGTGCTAATGGGGTGCCACTTGCTTCACCGCTGGTAACTGTATAGAGTTGTGCTGCTGGGATGTCACTTGCTTCACCGCTGGTGACTGTATAGAGTTGTGCCACTGGGGTGCCACTTGCTTCACCGCTGGTGACTGTATAGAGTTGTGCCACTGGGGTGCCACTTGCTTCACCGCTGGTGACTGTATAGAGTTGTGCCACTGGGGTGCCACTTGCTTCACCGCTGGTGACTGTATAGAGTTGTGCCGCTGGGGTGCCACTTGCTTCACCACTGGTGACTGTATAGAGTTGTGCTGCTGGGATGTCACTTGCTTCACCACTGGTGACTGTATAGAGTTGTGCTGCTGGGATGTCACTTGCTTCACCGCTGGTGACTGTATAGAGTTGTGCCACTGGGGTGCCACTTGCTTCACCACTGGTGACTGTATAGAGTTGTGCTGCTGGGGTGCCACTTGCTTCACCGCTGGTGACTGTATAGAGTTGTGCCACTGGGGTGCCACTTGCATCACCACTGGTGACTGTATAGAGTTGTGTCGCTGGGGTGTCACTTGCTTCACCGCTGGTGACTGTATAGAGTTGTGCTGCTGGGGTGCCACTTGCTTCACCGCTGGTGACTATAGAGTTGTGCCACTGGGGTGCCACTTGCTTCACCGCTGGTGACTGTATAGAGTTGTGTCGCTGGGGTGTCACTTGCTTCACCGCTGGTGACTGTATAGAGTTGTGCTGCTGGGGTGCCACTTGCTTCACCGCTGGTGACTATAGAGTTGTGTCGCTGGGGTGTCACTTGCTTCACCGCTGGTGACTGTATAGAGTTGTGTCGCTGGGGTGCCACTTGCTTCACCGCTGGTGACTATAGAGTTGTGTCGCTGGGGTGTCACTTGCTTCACCGCTGGTGACTATAGAGTTGTGTCGCTTGGGTGTCACTTGCTTCACCGCTGGTGACTGTATAGAGTTGTGCCACTGGGGTGTCACTTGCTTCACCGCTGGTGACTGTATAGAGTTGTGCCACTGGGGTGCCACTTGCTTCACCGCTGGTGACTGTATAGAGTTGTGCCACTGGGGTGCCACTTGCTTCACCGCTGGTAACTATATAGAGTTGTGCCGCTGTGGTGCCACTTGCTTCACCGCTGGTGACTGTATAGAGTTGTGCCGCTGGGGTGTCACTTGCTTCACCGCTGGTGACTGTATAGTCCAATGCAAGAGTGACAATGTCTGTCACTGTTTCAGCATCTGTAAGACGAGGCTGGTCCCGCAGTAAGTCGTGCATTTTATGCCTGTGCCTCCTATCCTCAGTTTGTTGGATCAGATTGTGCTCAAAGAGCACCAATCCGTTTTGTTCGTACATCTCTTCTCCAGCAACAACTGTCTGTTGCAACTCTTTCCCATGTGTCTGGACAGGTTTTCATATCTTGTTTACACACATCCTTATATCGTATTTGGGGTCTTCCAGTTGGCCTCTTCCCTATGGCTAGTCCACCGGAGATGCCTCTGCTTGAGGAGGGAGTGCACTGTGGCAATATCCGCTCTTTCAAGCGTGTGTTTGTTATGTGGTCTTTCCATGATATGCGCAGGGTATGTCTCAGACATCTCTTATGGAAGGAATTCAACTTTCCTGTCATGAGTACAAGGTCCAGGATTCAGACTCATATAGTAGTGTGCTAACAACACAAGCTTTATACACTTGAACTTTTGTACGCTCTTTTAATTTATTATTCTCTCAAACTTAGTCAGCCTGTAAAGTGTTGTGGCTGCCTTTCCAATGCGTCTGTCGATTTCTGTCTCTAAGGAAAGATCTGATATTGTCGACCCCAAAATACGCAAACTTCAATTCCTAATTAGAAATTTTTATTGACGGAGGCGCACCAGCATCTTGTTCCATCACCTGTGTTTTATTTAGGCTGATGGTGAGCCCAAAGTCTTTGCAGGCGGCTGCAAAACGATCTATGAGCCTTTGGAGATCTTCTGCTGCATGAGTAGTCAGTGCTGCATCATCTGCAAAAAGTAGTTTTCCTATGCATTTTGATATTCTTTTGGTCTTTGCCTTGAGTCTTGATGGGTTAAAAAGTTTGACATCAGATCTTGTATGGAGGTATATGTCTTCAGTGGCAGTCCCAAAAGCCTGCCTTAAGAAAACGGCAAAGAAGATACCAAAATGTGTAGGAGCAAGCTTGTAGCCCTGCTTTACTCCACTGCTGATGCTGAATGACTGGGATGTTGAGCCCTCGAATAAAATGGTCCCCTGCATGTTTTCATGAAATGATTTTACAAGGCTTAGCAGGGTGAGTGGACATCCTAGAGCAGAATAAGCTCTCCAGCCATGTTCATCTTGGAGTCTGCTTAGTCATGTGATCAGTCACATGATCATCTTTAACCTCTGACTGATTAATATTCATGCTTCTTCATTCTGTCATCTCTACCAAGTTGTCTTTCCAGTTACTAATGCTCATTATTTTCTCGTTTGTTCTGTGTGGTCTTGTGAATCTTTCTTATCACCGTCGTGTCTTTTCATAAACCCTATTCAGAGCTTTTTCGTGACATGGCAAGTACAATGTCCTGAAATGTACATTCATATGTTGCAGCACATTAGATATACGGATGATACAGTATTGATTGCAGACAATGAGTAGGATCTGCAACATTTAGTAGATGCAGTTGTTGCTCACACTGAACAATTAGGGTTAGAATTAAATTGTAAGAAGACACAGATTATGGTTGTCAGTAGGAAGAAGGAAATACAATATTGTACTATACACGTAAATGGGAATATTCTTCAACAAGTGAATTAGTACAATTATCTCGGAACAGTCATAACATCTGATGGCAGATGCCTTGAAGAGATTAGAACAAGAATCTACATTGCAACAGTAGTCTTTTGCAGGATGGAAAACATATTGATCATTAAAACGATGTCATCTGCAATGAAAAAATGAGTGTTGAGGTGTTACTTAGAACCTGTACTTTTGTATGGATGTGTAGCGTGGATAATTAGCAAACAAATTTAAAAACGTCTGATGGCTGTTGAAATGTGGTTTCTTAGGGATATGCAAAAAAATACCATGGACAGACAGAAAAACCAATGACTAAGTCCTACAAGAAAAAAATGAAAATCATAAATTGATTAGAGAAATTAGACGTAGACAGTCAAAATTTTTGGTCCACTATGAGAAGAAATAAACTGGAGAACTTGGTGACAACTGGCAAGATCGAACGAACGGACGAACAGACTTTATTTTCAAAGGGTAACAAATTGGGCACGCAGGCCCATCTTACATTCGTCCCTTCCAATCACTCATCTTTCTTTCATCAACAGTGCATAGGAAAAAACATTGTCACATGAATTTTGTAAACATAAACAATGCATATTACTATGTTATGAGATACATCCACCACCCACCCACACATCCCCCATTCACTCCAACTCTCCCACCCAACCACACACACATACAATACATTCCCCCACCCATTCACCACATCCTTACACATCTCCCCACTCACATACACCTCTCACCCACCACACATCCCATCCACCCACACCCCAAACACACATACATTCAATAACCCACACATCCCCCACCTACACACATCTCCCCACCCACTCACATATCGAGGGGAAGAGAACTAGGGAAGGCAGAGAAGTAAATGATGATGATGTTACAGCATATTAGCATCCATGTTTTATCTCACATTGCTAAAGGAGCACATTCAGGGTTGTTCTTTGTACTTTCAGCCTTCTGACGCTTGAAGTGCATATAGGATTTGTGGTGCTTTGTAAGTTTCCATTTTAAATGGTCCCAAACATCCAAACACAACTTTCAAATTTTGGTCTGCAGAGTTGGTGGGAAACTTACTGCTCACTTCACAATTCTTTCTTCATATGGCATTTCTAGCCATGATTGTCAAAATTTTTAACTGAGTGAATTTAGAAATACTATTATCAGTGCAACAGCATCAGTTAACAGCATTGACACTATATCAAAGAAGATCTGATATGAGAGCAAGAATAAAATTGACTGACAACATCAAAGGCTTTGTACAATTACAAGGAATGACACTACCCAGTGCCGCTGATTGAGCACAGGAATGGTAACTATGAAATATAAAACAATAACAAAATATTTCTAGAACTAAATTTGAAAATTCAGGCAGTAGGTAAATATGTTCAGGCACCAATAGTAGAGTTTAGTAGAGATAACTGCACTTAAAATAGACCTCATGCGGGAAAAGTGTCAGTAATAAATTAAACATACAGTACCTGTTCATCTGTTAATTTACACATAAACAGTCACTTCATCTCTCTTAGATCATACATCATCCTAGATCAGGGGTCACTAAACTTATTTCACGGCAGGCAGGATAACTGACAAAATGACGAGCGCGGGCCGGATACTCATTCTGTACAATACTTGCGACGATCTCCGTGGCGAAGCTCTTACGAACACAGTTCGTAATCCCGTATACCCGCGTTCAAAACACAGCTGCGCGCTATTTGGTAGGAGACCTCGTTGCGCTGCTTTTTGTTAACGCTATGTTATGGGTGCTGATCGTTCAGAAAGTAATGGCAAACTACTGAACGTAAACTTGCCAAGACATCAACAACAACAAAAAATGCTGGTGTTGACTGCAAACGTCCTGTACAGGATATGCAACTAACTTTAACAATACTTGCAAGACAGACTGAAAGTTCTAGGGAAAAAAAGACGAAAAACTAAGTTAATCATGGGTAAGTGGCGTGCAATGCACGAAAAACATAGACAACCAACATATTTATTTACTTACAAATGTTATCAAGGAAGGCGATGTTAGCAAAAAGATGGTTACATCAGACCTTGTGTGCACATATCCGAATCTCACAAACTAAAAAAGGTTAGTGAGAAAAAGGTTGTGAAACTGATATTTGGCTTTCAAGATATCATCATGTTTAGTTTGGAATTGCTTCATCCAATCAAGAGAATTGCTTTCAAATGTTCATCAGTTAATCTCGTTCGATATGTTGACTTCACATACTCCATTTAAAAAAATGTTTGCTCACAGACATAAGTTGTTCCGAAAGCTGATGCCATACCAGTGGCAAATTTCTTCAGTTTCGGAAACTCAACATCAGGTAAGCAGCAGTAAAATTCAACAAGTTTTCCTTCTTTGTGCTTATCTTTCAACAAGTCATTTGCTTGCAAATCAATGAGCTCCAACTATAGTTCAATTGGCACATCATCAAGGTTACAATCAAACAGATTCTGGAACAGAAGAATGTCACTCTCAATTCTATCAAGATCTAAAAGTATCTCCAAAAAATGCTTTCGCGAAATCAAGGTTGACATCTTCAGCGATTGTAGCGCAAAACTCTTTGAAACAGTGAAAATGAGAAAAGTTTTCTCCTTCCAGGTGTGCTTCAAACAATGACAGCTTTCTCCGAAATCCTGTGATGATTCTGTAGAGATCACAGATGAAGTTATCATTTCCCTGAAGTTTCAAATTCATTTCATTCATGTGGGATGTGATGTCAACCAAAAATGACAACTTTAACAGCCAGGTAGGATCTGACAGCTGTAGATCAGCTCTATCTTTTTACAGTGAGGAAAACATCTATTTCATTTCGGGGCTTGTAAAAACCAAACTGGACTTTACCGCAGCTGAGCTACCTCACTGATATGCGATAAGGCAAGTCACAGAATTCAGAATCAATTTTTTCAAGAAAAGCCTGGAACTGATGGTGACTGAGTGCATGTCCCCGAATGAAGTTCACAGCAGAAACGACTGGTTTCAGTACACAAGAATTATCTAAATCTTTCAAACAGAGTGCTTGCTGATGTATGATGCAGTGTATGAACAGAGCGCACGGAATTTGCAAATCTTCCAAATGAGTCCTAATCTGCCCCATCAGTCCCTTTTTCACTCGAGGCATGTTTTTTCCCTCCATTAACTGTAACACTTCGAAGCTGATTCCACTGAAGATTATAGTCTTGCAAAACTTTTGCACTTCCATGAAAATGTCTTTTCCAGTTGTTGTTTCATGCATGCTGCAAACGGATGCCAACTCTTCCGTTATCTGAAAGTCCAAATTGACACCACGAATGAAAACGAGAAGTGGTGACGTACTCGAGAGACCAGTAGACTTATCCAGCACAAGAGAATACCACAAAAAGTTCCTAGTTTTCTCGCATATCTGTAGCACTATTTTCTCTCTAAGTTCTTCTGTTCTTCGCACAGCTTAACTTGCTGAAAGGTTGATAGTTCCAAACAAATCGGCTTTCTCAGGACACAAGTTATTTGCTGCTTCCACCATACACTCTTTGAGGAAGTTACCATCAGTAAACGGTTTTCCTCGTTCTGCCATCCCATGCACTATTTTGTAGCTTGCATGAGTGACAGATTAATTTTCAGCACACTTTCTCATGAAGAGATTTCTTTGTGTTTCTAAACCACATTTCATGGACTCATTTTTTTTTTCAGAGTGTAACTTTCCAGAAAACTTTGAATATTTTTATAGATGTATGCAATTTGTTTTATTGTCATTTGTTTCCACAAAGAAGTACTTTACTCCCCATTCTTCAATGAAAATAGGATACTCGGTGTCCACTTTTCTTTTCTTAGTAGCCATAATGAAGGGTGAAGTACACAGGATCTGAAAATGAAAAAGACTTTGAATTAGAAACATAATTAAAATCCTATTGAAACACAAGGATAGCAGAGGAGTAGAGGTCACTGGTATCTCATAATAAGGTTTACAAAATATATAAATAGAGCCGGCCTAAATAAACAGCCTGGAGCAAAGTTTTTCAACCTGTGTTTCGTGAGTGGCATCCAGGGGTTCCGCCGAAACAGACCGAAATCGCCTACATGCAACATCTCTGCCCATCTGGTTTATTACACAAAGTAGGACAAACACTTAGATCATCGCAGAGTTTCTTGAGCAAAGTAAACATTTGCGTAAGGATCTGTAGCTCACTTAACTATCACTGTCAAACAAATAAATCCTTGTTGCATATCTATAAAATTTATAACTGGCAAAAAAAGTAATTATTTCTGGAGCATAGGACCTGTGTTTACAGCCAGGCGCATCTGGGGAAGGGAAAGATGTGCTCACGCGCGCGCGCATGTGGCCATGAAAACCGTGGTAACGTCAGAGTGTAGGTGGCGCTTCCACGAGCCGAGGAAGGACTTGGGATGGCGAGAAATAAGCAAACATTACAATAAACAAGAACATCTAGATACAATAATTAATATCTGAAAATAGTAAATTTAAGACACATAGCAGTCAGGAGGTTCCCGCACGTGTGAAGATCTCCTATTATTCTAAACAGAATATTTACGTTTAAATTGTATCACAACGTCTCGTGTTCCAAATGTTTCATCAAGCAAGTTCAAGTCCATCGGCGGGCCGGATGAAATGACGTCACTGGCCGGATCCGGCCTGTGGGCCGTAGTTTGGTGACTCCTGTCCTAGGTGATACATCAGCTTAGATTATACATGAGTGCATTAATCATTCTTTTTCTCCATCTTTCGTTCACTTAAGATTGATTGTCTATATCTGCAATGCTTGCCTGTTTGATTACACATCTGTTCATAGTCAATACCTGGTATATTCATGAGGATATTAATTATTTACTTTGTTGTGTTTCAGAAACACACTCTTGGTCTCCAAGTAGTTCTTACTTCTCCATACAAGAGCATTCACAAAAGTGGACATATGACAGCAAAGACATGAAGGTTGTGAAACAAGAACTATCAGATGTTCTGTGTGAGGACAGGAGTCACAGCTTCAGTAAAATGGTAGACATAGCTGGGGGTAGCATCATTCAAGAAATGACAGATCACAGCAACTCAGAATCAAGAATGGTTCAGAACAGATGTGCAGCATCAGTAAAACATGACAATTTTTGTCAAATGTCAGAAATTGTGTCTTCTGTGATTGATACAAACAATAAACTATCTCTGGCTATTGAGAATTGTCAGCAGCAAAATAAGGAAACACAAGAAACACATGCACAGAGCTTTACAAAGTCTCTTGATGACATTTTTGATTATGTCAGTTATAGCTCTCAAAGAACTCACACAGGGGACTTGTCTGATATTTCTAGTCCAAATGTTTGTGTAGATAGATATAAGAGAACACATACTGAAGGGATGCCAAACAAATGTAATAAATGGGATGGCCTCTTGTTTCAAGGTGGCCATCTAGAGTGTCAAAAAAACATGAATCACAAGAGAACACATACAGGAGAGAAACCTTACAAGTGTGAATATTGTGCTGCTTCTTTTACTCAAGCTGACAGCCTGAAGAAACATAAGAGAACACATACAGGAGAGAAACCTTACAAGTGTGAATATTGTGCTGCTTCTTTTACTCAAGCTGGCAGCCTGAAGAAACATAAAAGAACACATACAGGAGAAAAACCTTACAAGTGTGATGATTGTGGTGCTGCTTTTTCTGAAGCTGGCAGTCTTATGAAACATAAGAGAACACATACAGGAGAAAAACCTTACAAGTGTGATGATTGTGGTGCTTCTTTTACTGAAGCTAGCAGTCTTAGGAGGCATAAGAGAAAACACACAGGAGAAAAACCTTACACGTGTGATGATTGTGGTGCTTCTTTTACTCAAGCTAGCAGTCTTATGAAACATAAGAGAACACATACAGGAGAAAAACTTTACAAGTGTGATGATTGTGGTGCTGCTTTTTCTGAAGCTGGCAGTCTTATGAAACATAAGAGAACACATACAGGAGAAAAACCTTACAAGTGTGATGATTGTGGAGTTTCTTTTACTGAAGCTGGCAATCTTAGGAGGCATAAGAGAACACATACAGGAGAAAAACCTTACAAGTGTGATGATTGTGGTGCTTCTTTTACTCAAGCTGGCAGTCTTATGAAACATAAGAGAACACATACAGGAGAAAAACCTTACAAGTGTGATGATTGTGGTGCTTCTTTTACTCAAGCTGGCAGTCTTATGAAACATAAGAGAACACATACAGGAGAAAAACCTTACAAGTGTGATGATTGTGGTGCTGCTTTTTCTGAAGCTGGCCATCTGAAGAATCACAAGAGAACACATACAGGAGAGAAACCTTACAAGTGTGATCTTTGTGGTGCTTCTTTTACTGAAGCTGGCAGTCTGAAGGCACATGAGAGAACACATAGAGGAGAGAGACCTTACAAGTGTGATGTATGTGGTGCTTATTTTACTCAGACTTGTAATCTGAAGACTCACAGTAGAATACATACAGGAGAAAAACCTTACAAGTGTGATGATTGTGGTGCTTCTTTTACTCAATCTGGCAATCTAAGGAGGCATATGCAAAAACACACAGGAGAAAAACCTTACAAGTGTGATGATTGTGGTGCTTTTTTTACTCACTCTGGCAATCTGAAAAAGCATACAAAACTGCAACATCATCATGTGCCCTGCCAACTACCATAGGTGTTCATGTATCTCCTTAGATCTCGGTCCCTATTCAGGATAAACTCTGCTGATAATATTTCTCAATGTCACCATACAGTTCACCCAGCATCATCTCTCTCGGTCTGCCCATATCTCTTTTCCCACTGATCTTTCCTGTCATCACAATGCTTTCCCACACTTCTCTTCTGATCACAATACCAAAGAATGCTATTGTCTGTTTCTGATAGTTGTATGTAATGTTCTACTTTCATTAGCCTCTTCCAGGCAATCATTATTAAGTTACTCTGACAATCCAAGCTATTCACAACACCCTTCTCAGGAATCACGTATTTGATGCTTACAACAATATGGAAGACATTTTATCGACTCCATCCGAATTTTACTTAGATCCTAAAGCCAGCAACCCTGGGGAATTGGATGCAAAAGTGAGGAAAGAAAGCCAGTCACTTTTAGATAGTAAATTCATCAGTGAGGTGATTGCACAGGTAATCATTCCACAGGGCTCATAAACCCCGACTTTATGGCCTTCCTAGATTGCACAAGCCTGGTGTACCAATGAGATAGATTTAGTCTATGGTCAACTCTGTCCAACACAGAATGGTGAAATGGCTTGCAGAAACTGCTAAACCAGTGTGACAATCATTCAACCCCTTAATATTAAAAGATTTATTTGAACTGGCCAAACGACTGGATAGTCTTGATCTTAAACTAAAGCATGTGGCGTCAATAGATATTGCCTATATTTTCATTGGTGTTTCCATGGAAGAAACAGTGATCATCATCTGTGATTGCATGCGGAGCCATATGGAGAACTAATGAGCCAACTGTTTTAAGACATCAGACACGGGGGAGAATAATGGCATGTTCAAAGCCTAAAACTAGAAGACGCCCAATGATCAAGATGAGAAGCGAAGAAGCCACTACCGACACCAAGGATGCCAAGATGATTGGGGGGGGGGGGGGGGGGGGGGTCTGTGTGTGTGTGACAACACTGGCCCGGATCTCAGTTATTGTTGATATTTGTTTATCTGGGGGTTATAGGGTTATTTCTGCCTCCTATTCTCTCGTTGCCACCGGGACAGTGCACGGATGCTAATTTCCTATCAGACTAACCTAGAACACACACCGACCACTACCTGACTATAAGACAACAATCTCAAGACAAGTAAATTACGAATCTTTAATGAAGATTCAGATTCAGGACAGACATTCGAGGACTAGACAAACATACAGAAACATGAGTCTGGTGAGACTAGCCTGGAGGACAGTCTCCTCATTCCACCATTCTTGTCAGTATATGATGTGGAAGTGATGTAGACGCAGGTGGTAGGATACAGTCACCTCATCCTCCTCGAACTCCCGGACTGTCTCTGGACTCGAGCCTAGTTAGCATTAATGTTCTTTAGGCCGTACGGTTGTTTCTCTGACCCGAGTGTAATCTGCCACTTCAGCTAGCTCAGTCATCTACACTTTGCCAGAAGTCGTCAGATTGATGGCCCAGTCTTCTTCTATACATTGGCTGGAGGAGATTCTTCTCCTCATTGGCACATCAATCAAGACTGGCAGAACAGCAAAATGAAAAGGGGTTCCCGAAAGTTAGAAGTAACCTGGTGTACAACTCCCCCTCACCGGTCATTAATACATCACAACATAATCTCATACTGACGTTAACATGTGGTCAGCTTTTCGAGCCTCATACCACTTCCATGGGTCTGGCTTCAGACATATCACTAATAGACCGGTGTATACCAGCCAGATGTTAGACCTCTATACCTCTGGTTACGTTGTCTCAGAGCTAGGGTGGCCCCTCTGCCCACCACAGTCTATTACGTCAGAAAGAGGAGGTCAGTATCAGAATGACAGGTACAAGCATTCCCCATACTGGCCAAGGTTGCTTGAAGATGTCCCAGCTGCGCTGGTAAACCTTCCCTGAAATCCTAAATAAAGCTAGACAAACCAAGCAAGAATCTGTTCTTGTGTCCTGACTCCTCTTCTATGGTATGTGGATAGTCTGATATCTATATACAATAGCCTCTACTGTTTGGCTTCATGTGTCAGCCCAAACATGTGTAAAGTAACATCCAGAACATTCTGTTCCGATTATACTACAGGCCATGTATCCATTAGACACGCCTGACAATATTATCCCTCTCTTAACAAAAGAGGTAATCCATTAAACAATACAGAATTTAGAAAGTAAGAAGTGTGTGTATGTGCGCCTTGTGTACATACATCAAGGTTAGGTAACACTAATTGGTGTGAAGATAGTTGTTACCCCATTTCATACACCTAGTTAGATAACACCTGACCTGGGGTGATACCCCTTCATAACTTATAGTACGATATTTCCATCAGACGCGAATCACCCTTCATTGCTCTTGCGTGCCCCCTGATGATGATGATGAAAAGCGTACTTATCTCAAACCCTACCTTGCGGGTAATTAAACGGTAGCTCTTCACAGGGGGAATACATATTTACCAACAATACTGTCGTATAAACATTAGCAACAATACTGTTGCATAAACATTCCTTCATTGGAGCAAGTATCGAACTTCTTTGCCAACTTGCCTCCCCTAGACTGATCACAAACTGGTTCATGATATTAGTTATTTCCCTTTCTGACTCAACATCTGCCACCGCTTATCTGGTTCACAACACAGGTTTGTGATTAGACTGACCTGGTCTCTAGTTGACCTATATCGAAAGACGTATTCAATCGATACAACTCTCAATATAGTATTTACCTTTCACTTCGGAACTAGTCAGCCACAGACTGATACGATAGTTTTAAGCGGACCACCAACGTAGGCCATCATCTGGGTCCCCAGATGAAGCATATAATACAGCTGGCATTCGCCATGGCCTCTGCATCTTAGGACAAACTATCGCTAGATTCAACACAGTCTTATGTGTAGCTCCTTATCTGGATCCCCAAACAAGGCATCAAATACAAAGACGACCTCTTTGTCTCCAATATCAGCTGTGAATGACTTTGCTAGTCCCCTCCGGAAGCATGGTCAATCGACTCATGTGACTTCCCAAACTCTCCAGAAGTTCGCCCATGTGGACATGACCCTTCTCGTTTCCCAAGATGTTCATACATTCTGATTTTCTCATAGGATTTTCTATGTCCCTTTAGAACCTGGCAGTATCTTAATCAGGCCTGTGAAGTTCACTCAACCTTTGCTACACTTCTCGAGAACAAAATATGGTCAGAGCTTGACTTGGACACCGAGAAATGCACCCACACACACCAAAATACTGTACACCCACCAAAAGTGGGTCAATCCTAGTGGGGAATGCATTGCCCCATCCGAGGTCCACTTCTATTTTGTGACAGGCGTGTTGGAGAAGAACCTGCCTACTAGCTGTATCAAAATGCCACCATTACAGCCGAAAGAAGGAAAACTTCCAGAAGCCACATATGAAGCAACCACCGGGAAAAATTATAACCAAAGCTGCTAAAGCTGGTTGAACGAGATGGAAAGTTTAAAACTTATTTGATCAAATCTGATTACTGGCATCCACATTCAAGAAATTACTACTTCTGTGCATATTTAATATTACATGCGCTTTTTCTTTACAAAATTGTGCCACCACATTCTAGCAGACATCTTTATGTTGCACTAAGAAAAACAAAGAGCCTCAAATATTAAGGACCTAGTTCAACAGGCTGAATCATTCCAGTCCATCATGAACCAGGTCCACATGAACATTTCTTTGTCTGTTAACCATGAACATAGTGACACCTTATCATTCTTAGAAATACTAATTCAACATTGACAGGATGGCACCATCCAAAGATCTCTCTATTGACAGGAACTTGGACTGGCCAAAACCCATATGTAAATAGCTTTGCGCCTATTCAGTATAAGCGTGACCTGGCAGGACCCTGTTTAATCGAGCTTGAATGATTTGCTACAATGACACACTAAAACAAGACTGGATATGCTTAACCATAAGTTGCAATCTAATGTATATACAGCTGACTTCATCAAGCATCATTACCAGCCCCCCAAACCTACTCCCACAGGTAGCAGTGAGCAAATCAAGTAACCAGACATATACCAGTTTAGGTGGAAGACATGTAATCAGTCTTTAAGAATCCCTGTGCAGTCGACAGGTCATAAAATGCTTTGCTCGCCAATTTTGAGACGTGTTTAATAGTCATCATATAGTTAAGGAGAAAAGATTGTGTTTATGGTATTTGATGAACAGTAAATGATTGTTCGAATGTATTAAGGCATTAGTAATTAGGCAACTCCAGTAAATTTTGTGCAAACAGAAAGACTTCACTTTAAATTTGCAGTTACCATGGGGAAAACGGATGCTCCACATTCAAACAGTATCAGTGACTATGTGTTTTAAGTATTTCAGCCCTCGTATAATTCATTTATTCACTTTATATCTTCTTCTTCTGCGTTCATCCGGAGTTTTTTTCCCCGGATGTGATTGCGTTGTGCCTGTTTACAGCAGAGCTGTGTTCTTGCGCCATTAGGCCGACACATCCGACTTCTGCGGGTATTTGTTGACCTGGTTAACCTTCCCGGGGATTCACCTTATATGATATGTAACTCTGCAGTATGCACCTGATGAGATGCAGTGAAATATGCCAGGCAATAAATTGGACAACATATTGTTTGTGGCTTGTGTATTTAAACTGTAGAAATATATTCATTTTGATTTCTGAACTCTCCAACATTATAACTGTGTGCCTGAAAAAATCCCCCATATCTCCCACATTATAACTGTGTGCCTGAACAAATCCCCCATATCTCCCACATTATAACTGTGTGCCTGAACAAATCCCCCATATCTCCCACATTATAACTGTGTGCCTGAACAAATCCCCCATATCTCCCACATTATAACTGTGTGCCTGAACAAATCCCCCATATCTCCCACATTATAACTGTGTGCCTGAACAAATCCCCCATATCTCCCACATTATAACTGTGTGCCTAAACAAATCCCCCATATCTCCCACATTATAACTGTGTGCCTGAACAAATCCCCCATATCTCCAATGGAATGTCAATTGGTCTAAACATATGGGGCTAGCACCATATACCCAGTACAGCTCATGGTGTGAGAGCTGGTCCTTGACTTGACTTTCACAGATGTGATGTTTATGGTTGTTGTGTTCCTCTTGACTTGACTTTCACGGATGTGATGTTTATGGTTGTTGTGTTCCTCTTGACTTGACTTTCACGGATGTGATGTTTATGGTTGTTGTGTTCCTCTTGACTTGACTTTCACATCTGTGTACAACTTTAATAGTTTGTTGGAGAGAGATATTCTCGCTTGACTTTTTCATGCACTTAGGAGTTAATCTTTTGTTTACCTGGTTGTAAATACACAGAGATTGTCTTGTAGTCTTTTATTTTCATAAATGATGTTATGGGATTTTCATTTTTTATGATATACATAATCTCAAGTGTATGGGAAAAGATTCCCATGATTTCTCTTTTATGAGTATTTTACCTTTTATGCTCATGATTGTTACTGCTTGATGCTGTAATAAATGCTGTTATAAGATTGTCATTTGGTATGATATATCTATATATAATCTCAAGGGAGTGGGAAATGACACCATGCTCTTGTGTTTTTACTTTGAGATGTTGGGTAATACCCACTCGAGAGTTCATACCATGTTTAGTAAAAGTCAAACAAGTTTTTCTGTTATTCATCATATATATTATATGTATATTCTATTCATGATGTTACTGCTGAAGTAGATCTTTTAACTTCACCCCAGTGGGGACAAATACACATGATGATGATGATGATGATAGTAATGGTGAGGATGATGCAAGAAGAGATGACTAATCTGGTAGCTAGCCTTTTTGCCATTTATCAGTGGTAGTCACATAATGCTGTTTGTAACTATGGAAAGGAGATTTATGAATTGTTTACATGAGGACATTGTCTCAGGAACTTTTCCCATGATGTGACAGCGGTACTATCAAAAGATGTTTGCATATTTAGGAGGTGAAGAAAACCTCTCAGGAAGCTCCAGTATCAGTCCAGAAGAGATGTACCTATTGAGTAGATACCTTACTCACTTTTGGAGTCGGTCAAAACTCTACAGTAGGCAACAAGTGCTTGGAAACTAGAAACACCTTTTGTTTTCTTCTTCTCTTTTGTTTCCTCTATTTTTATTATTATACACTGGTATCGGAATGTTTATTTTGTTATTTACACTGATATCAGAATATATGTTTTATTATGATACACGGTTATCGGAATATATATTTTATTTATGATACACTGTTATCAGAATGTATATTTTATTATGATAACTGATATCAGAATATATATTTTATTATGATAACTGATATCAGAATATATATTTTATTATGATACACTGTTATCGGAATGTATGGTTTATTATGATACATTGTTATCAGAAGTTGGGTTGTATTACTAATGTATATCGACCCTGTTTTTTTCTTCACTCTACATAGGCGCTAGAGATGCCGGCTGGAGTATGGGACCCGAAGTTATAGTCAACTTATTTGGATTTAGAGGCAGGAAACTGGGATATCAGCCTCCTCTAATATTCTACAAAGAGTGCGGGTTACTGCTACACACCCTGAACGTCAATGCCTGGATAATTACTGGATTTTGAATATGCGGAAGTGGATTCCCTACCTCTGGGAACTTACAGATGGTGTTAATCTTTTCAATGTCCGCGAAGACATGAGGCATGCCTAGCCTAGATGGTTTTCAGCGTATATCCTCTCTAAAGGTCACCGCCTGATTCCACGTTCAACTGTCATATTCCAGAGGCTCATGGATAAGTCTGGAATTCACCATCATTTACCAGTATGGATTTACCAACTGATTTTGTGAACTCCCAGCTTCCTTTGAATCTTCTCATCCATCATATCCCAGACATGGATAATCAAGCACATTACCAACTCCCGTCAATCAAGTCGTATATTGAGCTGAAGAAAGAATAACCTACATCTTAACCCAGAGAAAGGGGATGGAATATTCATGCCCAATTCAAGTTAGTTCTGTCAGGAAATTCTAATGGATTATGTGATGTCACTCCTCATCCAAAGAGATACTGAAAGTGTTTGTGCCTGATCCTGATCGAATCAATCACATGGACTCCTTTGTGTCACGCCACGCCAGAACGCTTCAGACTTATTTATACCTGTCTGTTATATCACCCTGGAACGCTCCTAGCCCAGTGACTTAGCAACTGTGACTTGAGAGATTACAGTATATCCACATTGGATTCATAGGGATTACTCCTACATGTTTTTCGCGATGGATATATGATCCAGAAGTGAAAGTTCTGTGTGTGTTTGTGTGCAATCCCCAATTTTCTGAATAGGTGGATATATGCAAAGCAGCTGTTTTCCTGGATTATAGAAAGTGTGATTATGGCCAGACTTTTTCTAGTGGATATTGAAGGAGAGGGAGTCATCATCAGACCCATAGGATAGTTCTAGAGACAGATTAGATAGATTTTCTTTATCTATTTCTTTGTATGGATTATTTACTTTGTTTGTGTTTGACACATGTATTTGATGTGAACCTTTTTTGGGGAAATATTTTTGGGGACTTCTGTTTTGGTTGTTACTTTGTGTGCATTGCCTGAAATATGATAATTTTTCATGTCCATGTCACCATATTGTAGCCAACAGGGTTTTCCAGAACCCAAATGTTTCCACAATACAATTGTTTGTTTGTTTGGTTTAACAAAGCCTTGAAGTTACTTCATTGTTAACCTGGTGTTCCAAAATTGATGTTTATAGTCCAGTTATGGTTACTGTTATGTGATACAGTGAGTTATTGTACTGTTTTTGTCTAACCGTGGCTGTTTTCCTTTGTCATGTAATCCAGTGTTGTGTCTAACAGTGGTTGTTGTCCCTCTGTTGTGTAATACTGTGGATGTGCATGGCAGTGGATACTTGTCATTGTTTATATATATGTGGGAGATTAAATGTGGGGCGGGGCAACTTACACATAGACACACCTTCTGGGTAGAGTGATTAGTACTCGGGTGTCTGTGGTAGAACTTCCCGGATCTCCCAGCCTTCTATGGGAAACATTTCTTCTATGTTAGTGTTGAACTTGCACCCTTTTCTGCCTTGTTCAATACTTGGGGGTTACGAGCCAATATATTAATTCCTATAGAGGGCGTGTTTGGGTTTTATACCCCATTCATACTGAATACTCCTAGCGAAACTTGTCCTTATTCTAATTTATTATATTTACCACCCTACAGTACGGTCATATATTATTAGCTTGTGCGACCGATTGCCATTAATAAAGTATTTCATTGACGTGGAACACCATCGTTACTACGATCATTTCAGTTGAGATTGATTCTGGTTCTAGTTAATCTGCTACAATGTTTTTGTTTGGACAGCGAGCGTCAGACATAAGAGAGAAGCATTATAGCAGTAGACAACGTTGTCTGTAGTTACTACCGAATAAAACTCTTTGCACAAGATGGAGGAAACCTCTAGCATCTGTATAGCTGAAATTATCAGGAAATCCCTGCTAAAAGAACCTGAAGTAACAGAAGTAAAGAGAGGCTGGGAACTGACACTCGTAGGACTTTAGCCACTCTTCACTCCAAAGGATGTGATAAGAGCTGACCAGCTATTTGTGAATACTTTACTAACAAGTAACTTAACATTACAGCCCTCAAGAAACAAATTGAGTTCTCAAGGCGGGACAACTCGGCACAATACAACACCAATTTTTAGCACGGATTTCACAAGAGACTCTAATGCAGAGAAACTCAGCCCTTTATTATCCGCGGAAGAAACTGCAGCACCGAGGAAGGAAGATTGTTATGCCTGACTCAGAAAAAGGTAAACGCCAGTTGCATTTACATCATTGGACCATGATGATTAACAGTAATCTATTTAAAAGGAAGATATTGGTGGATCAGTTATTGATCTACAAAGGATGGAGGAAAATCACGGAGACAACCTTTGCTGTGGCCAGCTTATGCAAGACTTCACTACTGGTACATCATAGGCTGAAAGGATTAGACCAGGGGTCACCAAACTTTTTTCACCGCTGACCGGATAATTGACAAAATGACGAGCGCGGGCCGGATAGTCATTCTGTACAATACTTGTGCTGGGCTCCGTGGCGAAGATCTTACAGACGCGATTCGCAATCCCATATAACCACGTTCGAAACACAGCTTCGCGCAATTTGCCAGCAGACAACGTTGCGCTGGTTTTTACGCTATGTTATGAGTGCCGTTCGTTCAGAAAGCAATGGTAAACTACTGAACGTAAACTTACCAAGACATCAACAACAGCAAACAATGCTTGTGTTGACTGCAAACGTCCTGTAAAGGATATGCAGAGAACTTTAACAATAATAGCAAGCTAGAACGAAATCTCTGGGGGAAAAAGACGAAAAACTAAGTTAATCGCGCACACACACACACAAGAAAAGACAACCAACATATTTATTTACTAAACAAAGTTATCAAAGAAGGCGACGTTAACAAACAAAAATAGTCACATCAGGCCTAATGTGCACATATTCGAATCTCACAAACTAAGCAGCAAAAGAGGTTAGTGAGATATGTGAAACTGACATATGGCTTTCAAGATACCATCAATGTTTGGTTTGGAATTGCTGCATCCAATCAAGCAAATTGCTTTCAAATGATCATCAATTAATCTGATTCGATGTGATGACTTCACCTACTTCATTTTTGAAAATGTTTGCTCACAGACACAGGTTGTTCCAATCACTGGTGCCATACCAGCGGCAAATTTCTTAAGTTTCGGAAACTCAAGATCAGGTAAGCAAGGTACTTTCTTCTCTGTGCTTCTCTTTCAACAAGTCATTTGCTTGCAAATCACTGAGCTCCACCTGTAGTTCAACTGGCACATCATCAAGTTTAAAATCAAACGGATTATGAAACAGAAGAATGTCACTCTCAATTCTTTCTAGATCTGAAAATCTCTCCAAACTCTTTGAAACAGTGAAAATGAGAAAGGTTTTCTGCTTCCAGTTGTGCTTCCAACAATGACAGCTTTCTCCTAAATCCATTGATGGTTCTGTAGAGATCACAGACGAGGTAATCCTTTCCCTGAAGTTTCAAGTTCAGTTCATTCATGTCGACCAAAAATAACAACTTTCACAGCCAGGTAGGATCTGAAAGCTGTGAATATGCTCTATCTTTTTCAGTGAGGAAAACATCTATTTCGTTTCGGAGCTTGTAAAATCGAAGCAGGACTTTACCGCAGTTAGTTTAGTTAGTTAGTTATCAGTTGGGGTATCTTCGTTGCACTCCGGACATGTCCATAGGTGCTCAGATCCTCCCCCCCCCCAGCATATGCATCAGCGTCCGGTGGCTAATAGTGCCAGTTTTGTGTTGGTTGACGAGGCGCTTTATTTTCCCGATGTACCTCTCGCGTCTGGCTGTGCCGATTCTTACTCCCAGGTCTTTCATCCTGGACAGCGATGTGGAATCACTGGCGTCAAAGTCCTCTGTTCTCACCATATCTTTAAGGGCGTTAATAACATCGGCACGATCCATGGGCTGGCCATCTACAGGGGGTGCAGAGCCAGCCAATTTATCAGCTCGTTCATTTCCCTCGACTCCCGCATGTCCCGGGACGAAGATGAAGGTGCCTTTGCGGACAACAGACTTCCGCAGCGACTCGGTCCACTGTCTACGTACAGATCCAGCTTCGACCTTCTGAATCATGCTCATTGAATCACTTAGTACACACACGTTGGTATAATGTTGTGATTCCAGCCATATGAAAGCCTGTGTAACTGCCATCACCTCCATTGCTGCTCCTGCTGCTCGTGGTCATAGAGTGGGCACCACTGGATTCTTGAACGGTTCGGCCCGCTGAACGGGCTGTAAATGCCCACGCACTTCTCTGCTGCTTTACAACAGATCCATCTGTATAGATGAGCACTTCGGGGCTATCTGAGTGTTCATAGATGAGCGCGTTAACCTCTGCATTGACAGCGGCAGGGTTCTGCTCTCTGCACCGTCTGTCGAGTGTGATAATGCAGGAGAAGGTACACTTAAAAGCTGGAGGCACCGGCACCCATTCCTTGCCGGGGTTGATACTGGTAAGACTGCACACCTGTCCGACGACATCTTCCGCCCTACCCATCCATGATTTGCCCCTCTTTAGCCTGTCACCCTTTTCTCTGAATACAGCGTCATGCAGAGGGTGCTGCTCATCTGCACTTATTTTTAAGTATGCACGAGCTCTCCAGATCTTGATCCTGTGTTCCATTGTCGGGAAGTCAAGGAGGTATCTCATTGCAACACAGCTGGTGTCTCTCGTGCAGCCCAAAATGATGCGCATGGCTTCGTTTTGTAACTTTTTTAAGTCTTCCAATCTGTGTAAGGCTGACAGTGAGGATGGCCAGGGCATACTCGATGCGTGAAAGCACAAGTCCTTGGAACAGAAGTAATAGCAGTCTTTGCTCGATATTGGCAGTCGCCATGACTCTCATTGCTGCCAAACCTTTTCTAGCCTTCGTTATGACATAATCGCCATGATCTCTGAAGGACAGGCTACGATCAAGCCTCACGTCAAGATATGTCATTGACTGGGTTCTACTCAGAATGCTCCCATCCATTCTTACAGCCGGCAGGTCTGTTTTCACAATATGGTTGTTTAGTGAGAACCATGTAACCGTTGCCTTTGCAGGGTTGACAAGGGCATCGGCATCAGCACACCATGAGGAAATTCGATCTAGTTCGCCCTGCATATAGTTGGCAACCGCCTGTCTATCTCGACCCTGTCGATACACGAGGATGTCGTCAACGAATGATAGAGTCCTACCCCTCCCATCCAACTGTTGTTCAGTGATCGGCACCGTATACACGTTGAATAGTACTGGTGACAGTGGTGAACCCTGCGGCAATCCTGGACATATCGTTATCGACTCAGAAGACCAACTCCCGCATCTTAGCACCACCTTCCTTTGGAGTAGAACTGCAGCTATCCATTGTACAAGGTGAGGGTGCACTTTCAGTCTGAGGAGGGTTTGCATCAAGTGCTCGAAAGATACTCTGTTATATGCGTCCTCTAAGTCTATGGCGGCCGCACATGTCTCTTCTCTGACCTGAAATCCTTCGTAAACATCTTGAGCAAAGACCGCCGCATTCAGCCATGACTCTTTGTTGCGTCTGTATCCTCCAAGTGTGGGCGGGAAGCAGCCGAGCTGTTCCAAGTCCAAAGCAAGTCTGTGTGCTACAATTTTACCGCAGTTGTGCCACCTCACTGATGTGTGATAAGGCAAGTCACAGAATTCGGAATCAATTTCTTCAAGAAAAGCCTAGAATTTACGGTGAATGATTGCGTGTTTCCGAATGAAGTTCGCAGCAGAAACGACTGGTTTCAGTTCACAATAAATATCTGAGTCTTTCCCACAGAGTACGTGCTAATGTACAATGCAGTTTATGAACAAAGCGCCCGGAATTTGCAAATCTTCCAACTGAGTCCTGATCTTCCCCACCAGACCCTTCCTCATTCCAGCCATGTTTTTCCCTCCACCAACTGTAACACATAGAAGCTGATTCCACCGAAGGTTATAATCTTGTAAAATTGTTTGCACTTCCACGAAAATGTCTTTCCCAGTTGTTGTTCTATGCATGCTGCAAACGGATGCCAACTCTTCCGTTATCTGAAAGTCCAAACTGACACCACGAATGAACACGAGATGTTGTGACGTACTCGAGTGATCAGTAGACTCATCCAGCGCCAGAGAATACCACAACAAGTTCCTAGGTTCTCGCGTATCTGTAGCACTATGTTCTCTCCAAGTTCTTCTGTTCTCCGCACAACTGAACTTGCCGAAAGGCTAATAGTTTCAAACAAATCGGCTTTCTTAGGACACAAGTCATTTGCTGCTTCGATCATACACTTTTTGATGAAGTTGCCATCAGTAAACGGTTGTCCTCGTTCTGCCATCTTATGCACTGTATTGTGTGTAACTTGCACGAGTGACATTTTCAGCAAATTTTCCCGTGAAGAGATTTCTTTGTGTTTCAAAACCACGTTTAAAGGTCTCATATTTCCCAGAGCGTAACTTTCAGAAAACATTTAATATGTTGATAGATGTTTTGTTTTGTAGTGACGCCGAAAATTGAACTCTTTCAAAACGGCAACACTTTCGCTGTATATTACACAACTGGTTTTCTGGTCCTTTGTTTTCACAAAGAAGTACTTTACTCCCCATTCTTCACTGAAAAATTGACATTCACGCGTCCGCTTTTTTTTTGTTTGTTGTTGTTGCTAGTAGCCATAATTAAGGGTGAAGTACACGGGATCTGAAAATGAAAAGAAAAAGACATTAAATTAGAAACATAATTAAAATCCTATTGAAACACAAGAAAAGCAGAGCACTAGGGGTCACTGGTGAAGCTACGGCTCATCAAAGCTACATATACAGTTTATAGATACCTTTGTGTAACCGCACAGAGATGATAGAGATAATAGCACAACGCTGACTGCTCATGGGCCGTAGAAGAAGAGAGGAATAAGAAGACACAGAGAATCTCATTCTATCTCTATGGCTAACAAGAAAACGACGATTTGGAGATATCAGAAAAAATTCGGGTCCGTGTACAGGGAATCATAATAATGTAATTGAATAGATACAACAACATCTGATTAATAATGCAAATTCCCTAATAAATAAATTGCATGATTAGATGCAATGACAAAATAGGCATCCACATGAATAAACATACACATGATCATCCTTCACAGTACCAGTGATCTTCCACCACAGCATGGGTAGTCATCCAACACAGTACCAGTGATCCTCATCACAGCATGGATAATCATCCAACACTGTAACTGTAGTCTGATACACAACACCAGCAATTATCAGACAACAAGATGGAACAAAGGTCATTCATTCAGTAGCATGTCCTTTACAGAAACTCGCTACTATATCAACCTTCCGAAAAACCTCTCGATCATAAGCAAGATGTCCCACTTCAGATGCATCCATCTGGAGACCATCCGCCACATCCTGCACCCATCTTCTCTTTGGCCTTCCTATTCCTCGCTTCCGAGGCATATACCCCTCAATTATTGTTCTCAGGCACAGACATAGCTATTATATTCCTAATTAAACTTTGAAGGTTCATTCAAAACTCACCCCACAGCAGATAATCGTCATTCCACAATCAAGATTCTCTTGGATCTTTTGGATCTTCACAGGGCCTGTCCGCCTTCTCAACTGCGGTCTGAAAAAAACAGTGGCCTCGCTCTGCCGTGACCTGGGGCATGTTCGCCGATCTGCTTCTTAGTGGCTCAGAGGGATGAGTTAAATCCCTCTGCTGAGAATTAGACATCAGCATCTCTTCGGCCTCATTTGCTATCAAGGCCAAAGAGATGGGAACACGGCGTGACTGGGCTCTTATGAGGCACGCCAACACAACATCCCAGCATCCTATGCATTTTTACCAAAGTATCATGGTCCTCCAGGTTGGGGGTTGAAGCGTGGGGGTAACATCCCCACCTTTGTAAAAACTATTTTTGTTACGAAAAAGATACATGAGACAAACTAGAATCAATTCTGGAAATAAGATATACTATGCACTACAACATCTACTAAAATCAAAGGCGCTATCTCGTAACACCAAGATCACAATATACAAAACACTGATCAGACCAGTTGTACTGTATGGCTCTGAAACCTGGAGTACAACGAAAGGAGATGAAGCCTTGCTACAAACCTTTGAGAACAAAGTTTTAAGATGCATCTTTGGACCCATTAGGGATACACAAAGTGGAGAGTGGAAAAGAAGAAGTAACAAAGACATTTATGATCTTTGTAAGTCCCCGCTAATCACTGGTATCATGAAGGCTAATAGACTACAATGGCTGGGGCATATAGAAAGAATAGAATATAACAGGGAAACAAAACTCGCTTACACTCAGGAAATAAATGACAGTAGACCCCGAGGTAGACCAAGAAGACGGTGGAGAGATAACATATATATAGACCTACAAGCACTAGGAATCAACGACTGGCAAGAGAGGGTCAACCAGAGAGACGAATGGAGGCGGATTGTATCTGCAGCAAAGAACCTCAATGGCTCGGAACGCTAAAGAAGAAGATCATGGGATTCCATTCCATTCCAATGTTCAAAACAAAAATTCCAAATTCGTCCTCGTCTAACCTGCTTCATCAGCTGTGGTTCTTATTGAGGATCGTGGTTTTTGTAGATGTATTCACCCTAATTCTTGTCGTGTGAGTCCTATCTCGGACTGGTTATGTAGCGTTTGTGTCTGTAACGTCAGCAGTGGTCGGCGGCTATCCTTTGTGCTCTTCTGTTGTTATGGTTTTCTTTGTTGGTGTTGGCTCCAAGCTCGTTTGGCTGCAGTCCTTATAAGGACTTTTCGTGATCCCACTCCAGCTGGGGTATAGGTCGGCGGCTGTCCTTTGTGCATGTTTCCTCTTGTGGTTTACTTTGTTGGTGCAGGCTCCAGGCTTGACTGGTTGCAGTCCTTAAAAGGACTTTTTATTAGGTCTTTTAGTCTCCTTCGTTGTGTAATTTGTGTAGGAGCTTTTCGACGTTTCTATTTTCCTTCTTGTACTTTTTTTTCATCTTCGAGTTTTAGCTTCGGCCATTTTCTTTTTTCCTCCGCGGTCAGCCATGGTATTCTCTCTCCATCTTTTATGTAGTACGCGTAGTCGGTACCTTTTTCTAAGATTTTTTGTGGCCATTCTACCGGTCGCCTGAGTCTTTTTGGTTTCTTCTTTTCTCTTTCAATCCAGCACCTTTCGAATTCCTTGTTTCTGAGGTTATCCTTCCTTAAGTACTCTCGTAGCTCCTCCAAAGTAATCCCCCCGGGCCGCTTCGTGTCTTCCTCAGGGTGCACGTCTTGGTTTGCTTCAGATGTCTGGAAGGACATCATTTTTTTTTTGCAAAAAAGGTAGTAATATAATTATCTACACCAAACTGGGAAACTGATAGTTTCAATATACTTAAGTAGGAATATCTGTATATGTATAACGTTTAAGTATATGTTGGATACATTGATTTGTCATATGAAAACCTACCAGTATGAATGGGGTTATGCTATTTTGTTCTTATGCGCAGCATGCATTGGCACAGGGCCTATTGATTGTGTTTGAAGCAGCGGTCAATAGGCCTACCCACAATTGGTATGGGGTATATGTGCTTATCCCATCCAGTGTGTGGTGCACGAGCATGCATCGTAACGCACGGAGGCATTTCACGGAGATTGATCATGGCAATTAAGCCCGGAGATCAGAAACTTTATCATACCGCTACCGAAGTTTGAACAGAGCGGCTGTAAGGAACCGGATGTCTGAATTAGTGACATGAACTTAGGACACTTCATTCGTCATGACGGACGTTATAACAGATGGCATGAATTGTAATAATTACCGGCGTGTATGACTGGAAATGTCTTTCCCAGGCTAGACAGTAGGAGAGAGATATGTAGGGAGAAATAGAAGCGTGAACGCAGTAAAGCTGGAAGAGACTCGGCCAGGCTGGCCACTGTATTGGAGTGGGGTGATAGAATGTTAGTCAGTTAGTTAGTTAGTTAGTCGCAGTTCCAACTTCACAGCAACGGGTTGTCCCCATTATGCTCCATTCCTGTGCCAGTGAATATCACACAAAACGCTCCCCACTGCCCAATGTGAAAAGTGGAAAAGACAGGAGTCTCGACAAACAACAGCCCGCACAGATACACTGTGCATAATGCCGCCGCCAGAATGTCAACACACCAGTCCCCCACGAAACACCCAGTTCATCTCTGATGGAATCGGCAGTAATTTTCCTATCTGAATGTTTCCTAGATGTTCACCCACACAGTCCACGAAAATACAGTTCATCACCGACGGCAGTGGCAGTCAACCAGAAGCCCAGCAGCCACGCATTTCTGCATAAGGCAAAAACCGGTCAACTCTGGGACATAGCCACCTGCCATCACTCCGAACATGCAGTCACGTTCCAAAAAACCTCAGGCAGATTCAAAGGCATTTCACACGAAATTCACAGCTCACAGTGTCGCGCCACGCACCCACTCAGTAGCAGGCCGACGGAACTATCAAGTCTCCTTAGTCGCCTCTTACGACATGCGTGGTAGGCTACAGTGTTGCTATTCTTTGTATGTACTATTTAGGATTGTGCTGATGTAGAACTAGATAATACACATTCTTGATTATCTCTTCCAAGCCATCAACAGGAGCCCAGGTTTTCACGTGCTGTGACAACCGAGGAACTTGGTGGTGTCAGGACGGACTTTTGTTCTGGCCGCCGAGTGGCTATGCTGATTTGAACATAACTGTCGCGTGTCACACTTGGAACCGGGACACAGATCCAGATAGGATACTAGTAACATTAAAGTTATGTATTCTTTTGTCATCATTATCTATATGTAATGGTCCTTATATAAATTCACCATCATATCTGTAACCATCATTATAACAATCATTTGTGTAATGAGTAATGATAGAAAATAAACGTGATTGTAGTTTGTTTTAACTCATAGTTCAGTTGTTATACTTTTGTTTTCCAAGGGACGCAATTGCCTTTCTAAATGTGGTGGGGGGAGGCTAATTAAGTACCAGGGAGGGGAGATAAGTCAGAGGGGAAGATCTGTTCTGGCCAGTAATCAATTAGTAGATGTAAATCTAGACATCTAACTTTCCCTTTCCCACTTCTTGGCAGGATATCAATTCCAGCTAATTTAACGAGCCACTTGTAGCTGTACTCTTTGATATTCAGGGGCATAATCTTTATTTCAGCCATATAGATTTTGTCCCAAGTCAATTTCTGACAACCTGGGGCTGCTCATCAGTGAATTTGACTAGCGGTTGCGCACCCCCACTTCTGACACATGCTTATCCACAGCTTGCAATCTCCAATGGCATTATAAATTTGTATCCTGACTCCTGTCGTCGGTTGGCATCGCTGACAAAGAATGATCACTATGTCTAATGAACGAGAGAAAGCAAAATAAATAATTCCCACACAGTTTCCAGTTAAGATTCATGCTTCAAAAAAAAAAAAAAAAATAAGAAAATAATATTGTCGGACTTATTGTGGCAAAGAAAAGAAAAATCTAAACAGACAGCATAACCAGGAAATCCAAGCCTGAGAACCTTTATCTAAAATACTTAGCTTTCTCACTGTTGGGTTAAAAGGTGGCCCCACAACTACTTAGAACCTGGCAGTTTATGTGCTTACAAGATGCGTTTACTTTACTTAAGTAAAATGGACATTCGTTGACACTTACCATATAGATATAAATCCAAGGTGTGGAGTATAGTTAATATACATTAATATTATAATTAATATTGGAGCACATGCAACAGGACAAGGCGTGATCTTTGAGTGATGTACGACTGGTGGTCTGTAAGTACGACAACTTAACATTAGAGTTATCCGGTTCAGCTCCTGCCAGCTCCAAATGCCTACACTTGTCACCGTGAGGTATGCTCTGGGCTTGGCATGTCAACTTGGATTGAAACTCCAGCACCTTCAGCAATACTCAATCTGGAACTGTCAAAACAAATGGCACACCTTAGATAGACTGCCTGATCTGGGTTTTAGATTAGACAACTACACACCACAAGTCCCCATATAAACAATACCATGATGGCATTAGCCATAAAGCATATCTTACAGATCTGCTCATTTGTTCTTGGGTATACACTCTTGCTCTAACTGTACATATAAATGCTCTGGATGTCTGACAGCATCATTTACATCACTCTTTACAGTAGCATAGTTTCAAACTCAGAGGTTTACACCGCAATGATGAATATTATAATCACATTTACATATCTGTTTTGGCTGTTTTGACAAACTCTCACATACACACGAAAACAGCATTCACGGACAGACATCGACAACAGCAGAAGATCTATATTATGAACAAGTGTAAAATGGAACTGGCAATAACTTCCAGCGTAGTCAATACACTACCATCAGTAGTTGCTACTCCTGGGAATTGCAATGGACTGATATTTACTTGTGATATAACTTTCCTTATTGCGTATGCTTTCCACCATCAGGCGAACCCACTCCGACTTGAAATGCATGTCCCCAAGTCAAGGACGAGAAGTCAATATTTTAATCCTACTGACTGTTGTGGGGTTTGAACCTGCCATCAACATATCGGCAGTTTAAGAGTGAGCGCTTTTATACTTTCAGCTTCCACCATATCGTCCCCATATTAGAAAGTAAGACCGTCTTTCTAAGATGATAACCCAGGCTCATTGTGGCTTTCTCTGTATCACTGTGTACTTCTCGGAGTAGAAGAGCCATATTTCCCCTGGGGTATTATTTTCTTCCTGGTCTTGAGGTGTTAAAATAAATAAAGAGAAGTTGGGCTTATTTTGATAGAGGTATCCCGGATGGGATGGGTTCTCCTTCCCTTTCAGCCTTCTTAAGAAAGCTTAGAAATTACTCTGATCCCCCAAGTGAGGAATTAGACAAACAATTGTTTAAGCCCCACACTAATTATATGAAAAAATGGCCACCTGGGGAAGGTGTAGAGATCCTGGAAATGTTACCACAGACAGCAGAGGAATCAGCTCCTCTAAAAGAAGGATGTTGTCCATGTGTAGAGATCCATCCTCACTGGCGATCTCCAGTAGTTTTATGAACAGGGTCGTATGACAACTGTATTATATAATGTGTATGTGTGTACACACACACACACACACACACACACACACACACACACACACACAGAACAACCAATGGTGATATCACACTCACAATAACTTTACTCAGAACTTTGGTAAAACATACACTCTGTATAGACGAATAGGGTTCTGATAAAACTTCGTGATATGCAATGTGATGTCAAATACTGAACTGATTATGACAAACACATGAATCCTCATCATCGATGATAAAAATAAATAACAACCATTAGAGGTTTCACCTATAAAAACAAACAACCAATTCCTGATTGATTGATTGATTGATTTAGGAACCGACATCACAGCATTCGGGCCATTCCCATAAGGGCTCCGTCCCCATCCTCAGCAGCCAGCGAAGAGTTCCAACACTAATAGTACCAGTAGCAATCTAATTATAAGTCCGTATCGCCTTTCATTTGAGCGTTGAGCGTCGGCCAGATCCCCTCGTCACTCCTCGTTGTCTCATTCTTGCCAGACCATGGTAATCCATTTGCTCCTCCGAGGTGTGCACGTGCTCCCACAAGGCCACAACCACGTCTGCCTTGTCATGTATCAATACTCCACCAAGTTCTACATAGCCAGCCAATCTGTCCGCCTGTTCATTTCCCAGCACACCGGCATGCCCCGGAGAAAAGATCCAGGCGATGCTTGTCACCCGTGACCTCCAAAGCGAAGCAAGCCACTCCGCACGAAGTCTGCCAGTCCTCACCCTCGTCAGCATGCTTTCTGAGTCAGTTACAATCACGATGTGTGTGTGTGTGTGTGTGTGTGTGTGTGTGTGTGTGTGTGTGTGTGTGTGTGTGTCGTATTCTCCATCCAGCGGAGAGCCGCAGTGACTACCTCCACTTCCATTCTTAAGCTGGATGTTGTGGTATCATATGCCAGGCTCTCCTGCCTCAAACATCGACCATTAGCTTTGGCTATGAACCCCCAGCCACTTCTCTCACCTCTTGACACCGAACCATCCGTGTAGATAATCACATCACTCGAGTGAGCATTGTCCTGAATTAGTTGCTGGATTTCCACTTCCGTGGCCCTGCTGGCCACTCCCGGCACTCTGACGCAATCCTCTCCTCGCCTAATGTTCTCCGTGATGCACACCTGTCAGGTCGTATCCTCCGCCTAAGCCATCGATGATTTCCCTCCTATCAGTCGCTGACCCTTAATTGCGTCCAGCGCCTCATGCAACGGGTGATCTGTGTTTGCAGCTACTCTGAGGTATACCTTGGCCTGCATCACCTTGAGCCTACCTGCAACAGTCGACAAACCAAGGATGTAACGCATACACACTACTGGGGTGTCTCTGGTGCATCCCAGAGTGACCCGCATAGCTTCGTTCTGTACGCGCTATAATTTCACCAGCTGACTCTCTGAGACAGTGAGCAGTCCTAGTCCATAATCAATCACTGAGAGGATCAAGTGCTGGTATAGCGTGAAAAGCATTCTCTGCTCTGTGTCCATTGCGCTCATAGCTTTAAGTGCATTGAGCCCCTTTTTAGATCTTGTCACAACCGTCTCCACGTGGTCCTTGAAAGATAGGCTCCTGTCAAATGTGATTCCCAGATACTTCAGTTTGTGCTCTTCGTTGACGCTTCTACCATCTATCGCGAGGCTTGGGACATCAGCTCTCACAATCCTGTTGTCCAGAGAGCACCACAAAACAGCCGCCTTTTCCGGGTGGACGACAGCACTCATTTCAGTGCACCAGTCAATCACTTTATCTACTATCACCTGTAGCTCCTGGGCTGTTTGCTCCCTGTCTCTCTCCTGCCTATATGCAAGAATATAATTTGCAAATGTTAGTATCCTTCCAACCCCTGATGCTTCTAGGTTTGCAATCTTGCTCGTATACACGTTACAGAGCACCGGTGAGATTGAAGATCCCCGTGACAGTTCCGGGGTTAAAATATATGGCTCTGAGGTCCATGCGCCCAGACGGAGAGCAACCCGACGAGAATGCAGGACGGCTGCTATCCAGTTCACCAACCATGGATTGACCCCCTTCTCCATCAGTGCGGTCATCAAAATATCATATCGAACTCTATCATCCTCGAGATCAAGCGCTGCCGCCACCGTTTCCTGTCTCCCCTGGAACCCCTCATAAACATCAAAGGCAAAAGTGCCTGCATTCGACCAGGTATCTTTTCCTGGCCTGTAGCTCCCCAGGCCTCTTGGAAGAAGCTTCCCCCTTTCCAAAAACTCTTGCAGCTTAACAGCGACTATCTTCTCTAAAACCTTCCCAAATGTATTTTGAAGGGTGATGATCCTAAAGCCGCTAAGCTTTGAATGATCCTTGAATGGTACAACCAATTCCTAAACACAGTTAACATGAAAAATAACTCAGTAACAATATCAGGACGGTTATTCATTTTCCACACAAACATTTAGTAGACCATGTTCACAAAAGTCACGTACAAATAACAAATATTCCATGTACACAAATAGACAAAAATAAATCTAACTAGATTCAATATCCTCCTTTCTTTCGGGTAGATGTTGGAAGGTCTTTCTCCCTCTTAAACAAATGACAAATAATCCGTGTAATCCCAGGAAAGTGTGCATTCATCTAATCCACAGCTGCTGGTGTGCTGAGGTAACTAAGTACCTTTGTAATGTTACTACTATTCTTAATGAACTGAGAGTAAATATTTGAGATTCCCTATTACTTAGGCTTGAATCGATGGTGTAACCAGCCCCTTTTGTATAAAGAAAATTCTGTTCGTCTTATGGAGCCATGCTGGTAGAAAATTTCCTATTGGTCATATAAGGATACCTATTCTGATATCAATTGATATGATCGGGTTGAGGCAGAGTACCTTTCTTTGTAACGGGCAATCCTCTCAGTATTCAAAATCAGTACTAGGGGCGCTCCTGTCTGGGAAATTGCCAGTACTAAGGACACTACTTTCTAAACTTAGCAGTCAGCATAAGGTAACCATACAGTGGATACCATCCCACTGTGGAGTACCCGGAAACGACAGAGCTGATCAATTGGCTAAGGAAGGAGCCAAAGAATAACAGTCTGTTGTGCCCGTTACATACCACCAAAAGAAAAGAATGATCAAATCAGTCAGAAAGCCACCAAAACCTGCTGAAGATGACTACCACGTTATGGGCAGACCAGAACAAGTCACTATTCTGCGCCTCAGAACAGGACACAATAGATTATGCAACCACATGTATACAAAATTCAAGATTGGTGAAACAGCCATGTGCACATGTGGATTGGCGTCGCAGACAGCAGAGCACATACTCAAAGACTGCCCAAAATATAACATATCTAGGCAAACCTTCTGGCCTAGAGAGACGGCAGTGGAAGATAAACTCTATGGACCACAGGTGAACTGAAAAAGACAGTTAAATTCATACAAGAGACAACATTGCAAATATAGACATATTTCAAGCTTACGAAAGAAGAAGAAGAAGAATAGGTTGAGATTCCCTATTACTTAGGCTTGAATCGATGGTGTAATCAGCCGTTTTTGTATACCATGCTGGTAGAAAATTTCCTAATGATCATATAGGAATACCTATTCTAACAATTAGTATAATGAGTCACATCACAAAGATTTTGCTAAGAATTATCATGCAAAGAGTGAGGAAGAAGATACAACCTGAAATAGGGGAAGAACAATGCGGGTTTGTAGAAGGACATGGTACAGTAAATGCTGTGCATATGCTGCGAACAGTTATTGAACGTGCTATAGAAGTGAATATACATCTTTGCTTTATTAACTATACAAAGGCTTTTGATAGAGTTAGACATGTCAACTTGGTGGATATGCTTGCAGATCTACAAATTGATGGGAAAGACATCAGACTTATAAAAAACATATATTGGAAGCAACAAGCTGCAATAAGGATTGATAGTGAAGTGGGACAGTATCAGCCAATTAAGAGAGGTGTTAGACAGGGATGTGTGATATCTCCAGATCACATACTCCAGGACTGCCCAAACTACAACATATTCAGGCAAACCTTCTGGTCTAGAGAGACAACAATGGAAGATAAACTCTATGGACCGCTGAGTGAACTAACAAAGACTGTTATATTCATGCAAGAGACAACATTGCAGTTATAGACATATTTTAAGTGAACGAAAGAAGAAGAAGGATCTCTCATTTTTCGGACATGGGTATATTTGGATGTTTCGGAATTTGAAATTTAAATATTGAGCACAACCCACTACTGGCAACGCTGATCGTATTCTGGTATGAACCTTAGGCCTATCCAAGTCAATATGGAAGCACTATACTCGAGTTTCCCCTCGTTTGAGCTCGTCAGTAGTGCATATCCCTGACCGGATCCGGAAACAAGCCTCGGATCACTGGCGTGTGAAGCGGGTGTGTAACCACGCGGCACACGCTGGACATACCAAATTATCATATCAGAACATCACAACGTCACCCATCGTAGGCTATGCTCAAGATTGCCCAATCACCGTGACTGACGTCCGTCAATCGATGTGGACCCGAACGATCAGGACTTCTCACTGGCAAGGAACACCAGGCCTCCTAAAATCGAGTGAGCAATAATCAAATTGATTATTTGGTTGTTTCGGGATTTGAAATTTAAATATTGAGCACAACCCACTACTGGCAACGCTGATCGTATTCTGGTATGAACCTTAGGCCTACACGCTAGTGATCCGGGGCTTGTTTCCGGATCCGGTCAGGTATGTGCACTACTGACGAGCTCAATCGAGGGCGAAACTCGAATATAGTGCTTCCATATTGACGTGGATGGACCTTAGGTTCATACCAGAATATACGATCAGCGTTGCCAGTAGTGGGTTGTGCTCAATATTTATATTTGGATGTTTCAGTAAGGGTGATAGTTAATATGTAAGTGCACTAGCTTTTTGACATCTGATTTATTTTTCTCTGTCCAGTCCCCCATCTTTTGTGATCATACTTCCAAGATATGTGAATTCTTTAACTTGTTCCAGAGTTGAGCTTTGTTTGTATATTTAGTGGACCAGGCGATCTGCTAATTTGCATTACTTCGGTTTTGTCTGTGTTTATACTCATATTGTATTTGCTGCAGGTTAAACTGAGATTATTAATATGATTTTGTAGTCTGCCCTCATCACTGTAAAACAGGCACTGACCGTCATTTATTTCCTGTGAATCAGTATCTGACATCTTCCAGTAATTTTCCCTGGTCTCTGGGTAGTGAGATCGGACGCCCGTGTGTATGGCTATTGTTGCGCACGTAAAAAATCCCTTGGCAGTTGGAAATCGAAAAATAGTAGCCTAACAGACGCTGCCCGGGCAAAATTTCGAGTTAAAAATCTAACCAAAGTATTTCAGGATCCTCGCCGTGGGCTACGGAGTTCGTGCACTGAGCTGAGTTTCTCCAGACTCAGGTTTGAGTTAGGAGGAGAACGGAGCACTTATGGGGTAAACCCGTGTGCCGTGATGTTGATCCAACGACTAAAACTAAAAACTATCCGACATCTGACTTCCAAACGTCCAAAATCGACATCTAGTCGCAAGCGAAAACATCTAGATCTAGATATGAAACATCTAGAATGGCAACCTGCCGTCTTGGTGTCCACCAAACATGGCCGTGTACTTGCAAATGTTGGACTGCACTCTCTTTTTAATTGACATTGCTGAATATGTTTAAATCTGAGAGATTTGTTGATGGTAAGTATTGGGTTACTACAATCTGTCAACCTGTAACACTGATTGTAATGATATACAGTTGTTATGCCGATATGGGCCACATCTTACGACTTTAAGATCTAGCTAAGATCTCTCTTTTTTTTTTTTTTAGCCAGCGCCATAGTTCTTGTCTTTCCCATGTTTATTAGCAATTATTTTACAATATAAAAAAAAAAAAAAACAACTGGGTGTTTACTTATGAATCCATCACAGTTGGATACAGCTTGACAAGACGAGTCCTACGGTATCTCATTGAAGACTGTACGTCAGTTCTAAGAGGAATTATTTTTATTATTAATATTTTTGTGTCATGATCATGATCTACAACTTCACACTACAAGTACAACTGGAAGTGCATAGAAATCTTCACCAATGTGGTTTCATCGCAGTCTAGTAAATAGGGAGCTAAGATGTTACCATGGTTTGATTATTTCTAAACGGACAACATAGTACTACTAATAGTACCACATATCATTGTGCCTGGAGTGGTGAGGCCTAACTTGACGCATTGTCTAGTTTTTAGTAGGATGTGCTGTGACCTAATTAACAATTAAAAATGGCCGCTAATTGTTTATTATTCTTTAAAAGTCTGTCCATCCATCCATCATGTGCCATGCCGGTAAGCGTGGGCGGTCATGTTCTGCCATCTCACCCGATCACCAGAGTCGTGGATCAGCTCCGTGTTTCTGTCTCGACTATGCCACAAGGCCAAGCCATCCAGGTACTTGCTTCTAGGTCTTCCCCTTGGTCTGTTCCCTTCGATCTTACCAGTTGTCACCAAATTCTCCAATCCATTTCTTCTCATAACATGTCCAAAAAATTTTGACTGTCTACGTCTAATTTCTCTAATCAATTTACGATCTTCATTTGTTTCTTGAAGGACTTGTTCATTGGTCTTTCTGGCTGTCCATGGTATTCTTTGCATTTTCCTCAGAAACCACATCTCTACAGCCATCAGATGTTTTTCAGCCTGACTGCTCATTGTCCACGCTTCACATCCATACAAAAGTACAGGCTCAATGTAGCATCTCAACACTCTCTTTCTTGTTTCAATTGACATCTTTTTATTGGTCAATATGTTTTTCATCTTGCTAAAGGCTACTTTTGCCATGGCGATTCTTGTTCTAATCTCTTCAAGGCATCTCCCATCAGATGTTATTACTGTTCCGAGATAATTGTACCTGCTCACTTGTTGAAGAATATTCCCATTTACTGTCACATTGCTAAAAAAGCTGGCAAGATGTATATTTCATTGTGTGTTTTGGTAACAGGAAAGTAAAGGTAACATTCCTCTTTTGATAGAATGTCAAGGAGATCGACTTCATTGCATGGGGTTTATCCCATATGGCTCGGTCTCCTTCCACAGGGGGCCTACTGAAAGCATCACACAAAGCATGAGTCTCTGTCTGAGTCACTGAGAAAAATGCACTCAACTTTTAAGACTTCCATAGGATGTGCTGTGACCTAAATTAACTGTTAAAAATAACTGCCCATTTATATTAATTAAATGTCATGTAAAATGTTCGTCATTAGCAAAAGAACAATTCATGAAAATGTACTCAAATTGTCTTAATGTACCCACTGCATTGCGGCAGCTTTCCTTTGTTGATTAAATATCATGCATTAACGTAAGTAAATAAGTTTGTAACTGCTGCATAAATTAAGCAGTCACGTTTGCTAATAATTTATTTCTACTTCTTATCTATGCTTACACTGTTCTGTATCTAACAGTGAGCAATTAATAATTAAATACTTTCTTTACTTATTCAGTCTCGTGGAAGGTCGGGAAACATTGCTCGCAATAGACAAGTGATGTCTCCTGTGGTAGCTCTGGCGGGCCTATTCCCGCTGGTCGCGGGGGCCGCTAAAAGTCAGGTGGAGAGTCTGATGATAGTGCACGCTTTACACAGGTCCGGACACTTGTGATTGACAGTAGTGCGCGCCCTTATGGTCCGGTCTCGTACGTGACCCTCACCTATAGGACTTGGCTGAACGCCTCTAAGCCGAGTCCTGTGGGTGTCAGGGTTTGGCCACCACTCGCCACCGCTCGTGGTGGCGAGGTCTTGGAGGATTCGACGCTGTGCCGCCAGCATCTGCAGCCTACCTTGTGCCAGACGTATTGGTTACCCATTCCTCTGGAATACACAAGACACGGCCGAGGGAGAGGTCGTGTCATTTGGGCATCACACGATTCTCTATAAGCTCTGCCCAGACATTGTGATGGAATATTGGCCACATTCCAACTCACATACTTTAGTCTGTCAAGACTGCAAGGTGTCACTCACTAACTTTAAAAAAGAAAAAACCACAACTTATTTCACAGTATTGTATTTAAATTTAAATAATAATGTACTGCTGCGCTGCTAAGAAAAAAAGTACTCCTTACACTACTTACAGGTTTACAGACAGGTCTGAAAACTGGCTTTCAAAATTATTTTCAGTAATGTCAAATGCTGAAAAATTATACAAGCACACAGGTAAATTACTACTACAAATGAAACTTGTATTCTGTATAATTTTAGTAGTTAAATTGCCAGTTCTAATTATAAATACAGGTCCGCCATAGTACAGTACTATTGTGTGGGCGCCTGTCAGATGCTTTTGGGACTATCTCAAAGAGATAGAGGACACACAAGTTCCTCATTCCCAATGTGATCCTGACCGTTTAATTATGTTAACCTTTAATGGCTCAGTTGCTCACGTCCAGAAAACTAAGGAATACCTCTAGGAAAACAATTACAAGTTTTTCCCTTTATACCCAAAATATCTTTTTGGTTGTTCCTTGCCGCTCCTCTCTCAGTTAACCTAATTTTATCTAGGATTGTTTTAATTAAACCAAGTGACTATGACAAGTACAAAATACACTCACGAGAGACATGACTTCCTTTTTTTCATCATTTATTAACTATACAGTTGGTAATGAGCTGTAATGTATTTAAAACAATATTCAGTTCAATACATCTTCATGAAAAAACAGAAGTTCATTTACATCAAGATCTCTACACTTAATGATATATCTCTATCAGTGAAACTTCTCTCCCCACATATGACCAATACTACAGGCTATTGTCCAATTTCTCAGGTAATTTTCCTGCAGATCCTCTTTGATAGTAAATCTGAAACAGAAAAATTGGTCTGCATTCCCTTGTATTGACTTTTGGGTTATGGATTCTTGCTCCAAGCAATCACTGAGATATATGTTAAGCTTCAGGGTGTTCTTTCCAGGTTGGTAGAATAGTTTAGTTGGCTCTGGGGTTTTCCATTTGTCAGGAAAATTATGCTAAAGAAATTTTACCTCTCCTCTAAGGGAAATGTAACTTTTGCAGGTGGATAGGTTTCTGCCCCAATCTCTCACAGAGCTTCATTTAGCAAAGTTGCTTCTATCACCAACGTCAGGTGCATCTAGATAGGTCTAGCCACTACCTGAAATTTCAGCAATCAACATACATCTAATCACCATCCTCAATATGACATTAGAAATGAAATGCTGTTAACTCTTAAGAACTCAACAAGTAAAAATCAGTAAAATAAATCTTGTTCCTAAAGAACAAATAAACGTAGGAGAAAGATGGTCTTGGTATTCTCAATTAGTTATCACCAACATAATTGGTTGCTCTCCATCCAATCTTCCATTATCAGGTGTTCAAGGTTTAGACTAGCTGATGTGCAGTTTCATCTTCACCTATGCCTGTCATCATGATTTCCAGGTTGAGTAATACCTAGATTGATTTGGAATTTGACAACTATGTTCACCATCCTCTTCTGTACCTAGTTATTTTCTCTACATCTTCTTCCATTAAAAGAAAAGGGCCTCATACATTAAGGTGTTTTAAAATCATTCCCCATTGCAATGAGTATTTGCTTATAAACAATATAAGTACATCATGGTATCAAGTCTTGTATAGTATTCAGGTGCATTCTTCTTAATTAAATTCTTCAAGGGAGAAGTTATCTTCCTTCCTCTTCTCATGGATGTAAGTTGATTTTACCTCATTCATCATCATCCTCATCCTCATCATTATCATACCATTATCCTTACAATCACCATCATCATCATTGTTATTACAATCATCATCCTCATTATCATTACAATCATCAGAACACTAGACCATATGTTGTAACATGAGTTAAAAATCTACCCAAAGTATTTCAGGATCCTTGCCAATGCTACAGAGTTTGTGCACTGAGCTGAGATTCTCCAGACTCAGGCTTGAGTTAAGAGAAGAACGGAGCACTTATGGGGTTCAACTGTGTGTCATAATGTTGATCTGTTGACTAAAAAAAGAATTTAAAAAAATGTTGTAACATGAGTGATATGAAATACAAAGTGGGGGTCTTGCTTATGACACAAAACCAGATGCTTATAGTATGCGTGATGTGTAATATAGGTTGGTGTCTTGCTTAGGACACAAAACCAGATGATGGTAACACAAGTGATATATAGTACAAAGTTGTGTCACTAAATTATTAATTAGTGTATCGGTCATGCAGAACATGTTCTTTTGTTATAGACAGGACATTACACATCAAAGTTGCCTTCTATCATGTGATTGATTGCTAGCTTATACTCCTTCTTGGCACGTCACTTCTCTTCACTCATTCACACTCATTCATCAGAAATCATTCTCATACTTGCATGTAAGATAAGTAATTGTCCATCCATCATGTGCCATCCTGATAAGAGTGGGTGGTCATGTTTTGCCATCTCATTCGATCACCAGAGTCGTGGATCAGCTAAGTAATTATACTTATGTGATTTCCCAGTGATAACTTTAAATGTTTAACACCATTGACATCACAATGAAATCTCAATAATTCCACAATCATTCATCAGACATAATCATATCTGTATGGTTGACAATTAAGCATATGTATGTACTTTACAAAGGAAAAATTAACAGATATTACAATGGAATCTCAATCATTCCACCATCCATCCATCCATCATGTGCCATGCCGGTAAGCGTGGGCGGTCATGTTCTGCCATCTCACTAGATCAACAGAGTCGTGGATCAGTTCCATGTTTCTGTCTCGACCATGCCACAAGGCCAAGCCATCCAGATACTTGTTTCTAGGTCTTCCCCTTGGTCTGTTCCCCTCGATCTTACCAGTTGTCACCAAGTTCTCCAAATCATTTCTTCTCATAACATGCCCAAAAAATTGTGACTGTCTACGTCTAATGTCTCTGATCAGTTTACGATCTTCATTTGTTTCTTGAAGGACTTGTTCATTGGTCTTTCTGGCTGTCCATGGTATTCTTTGCATTTTCCTCAGAAACCACATTTCTACAGCCATCAGATGTTTTTCAGCCTGGCTGCTCATTGTCCAAGCTTCACATCCATATAAAAGTACAGGTTCTATGTAGCATCTCAACACTCTTTTTCTCGTTTCAATTGACATCTTTTTATTGGTCATTATGTTTTTCATCTTGCTAAAGGCTACTTTTGCCATGGCGATTCTTGTTCTAATCTCTTCAAGGCATCTCCCATCAGATGTTATTACTGTTCCGAGGTAATTGTACCTATTCACTTGTTGAAGAATATTCCCATTTACTTGTATATTACACTGTGGTATTTCGTTCTTCTTAGTGACGACCATAATCTGTGTCTTTTTACAATTTAATTCTAACCCTTGTTGTTCACTGTGTGTAACAACCGCATCTACTAAATTTTGCAGGTCCTGTTCATTGTCTGCAATCAAGACTGTATCATCTGCATATCTAATGTTATTGATGCATCGTCCCCCAATGTTGATTCCTTCCATATTTTCAATATTTCTGAAAATATTTTCACTGTACAGGGAAAACAGATCTGGAGACATTACACATCCCTGTCTCACACCTCTCTTAATAGGCTGATATTGGCTTACTTCATTATCAACTCTTATGGCAGCTTGTTGTTTCCAATATATGTTTTTTACAAGTCTAAGGTCTTTCCCATCAATTTGTAGATCTTCAAGCATCCTTATCATGTTGACATGTCTCACTTTATCAAAAGCCTTTGTGTAGTCAATGAAGCAAAGGTGTAGATCTTTGTTTACTTCTATAGAACGTTCGATTACGGTTCTCAGTATATACACAGCATTTACTGTACCCTTGCCTACTACAAACCCACATTGTTCTTCTCCTATTTCAGGTTGTATTTTCCTGCTAACTCTTTGCATGATAATTCTTAGCAAAATCTTCGTGATGTGACTCATACTAATTGTTCGATGTTGATCACATTCCAAGGCTCCTGATTTCTTTGGGATTGCAATAAATACAGAATTACATAACTCCTGAGGTATATTTCCAGTATCATATATTGTATTAAGCAGACTGGTAACTTTATCTATTCCATATTCTTCTAAAGCATTAATCATTTCTGTTGTGACGCTGTCTGGACCGGGGGTTTTGCCAGATTTCATATGATTAAGAGCATTCTGAACCTCCATCTTCAAAATTGCTGGCCCTTCATTGTTATTTTGAACAATATATTGTTCGTCTCTGCTATCGTCATAAAGGTTTTTCACGTAATCTGACCATACATGTAAAATCTTATCTTTTTCTATTATGACTCTTCCATCTTTTGTCTTTAGGCAGCCTGCTGATGTACGTGTTCTTTGATTAGTAATCTCCTGAATTTTTTTGTGCATTAGTTTCGCATTTTTACTGTTGTGTTGTTTTTCAATTTCTCTGCAATTTTTCTCAATTTTTCCACCATCATTCATCAGAAATTATAATATTTTCCTGGATGATAATTAATCATACTGATGTGGTTCACAAATGATACATTCACTTCTGTTTACCAATAATGAAATCACACATGAATCACCACAGGCATGCTCTCATCAATTATATAGATTTATGTGATATACCCAATCCACATTCATTCATTATAAATCCTATAGAAATCTATTTGGCTCCGATGTGCTCATGGAAAAATAAACTACTTGACTTCTTATGTGCTCATGTAAAGAAAATATACTTGGCTATTACACATTACACTAATTTGTCTTACTAGTGTTTGCACATTTAAAATAGTTTTCTTACCACTGCACTAAGTATTCTTAGCCTTCTAAATCTTAAGTTATTCACCAACTTCTAAATGACTGCTGATTGAGTTTAACTACTTAAGAAATAAAATGTTCAACCTAGGTCTAATGCTTACACATTAAGTTAAGTTGTTTAACTGGGAGAAAAAGAAAACTCACTGTGGTTTATCCTAATGTACAGTTTATCTATGACTATGATAACTGCATATAATATTTAGCTTCTACTAAATTAATTTCTTAAGGACTAATCATGTGGTTTACGACACATTGACTCACTGACTTCTTCTTGAAAAGGGATCACTGACTAGCGTAATATAAAACATATTATTGTGTTTACCTTCATCCTTTTTGAATGACTCTAACACCACATGTCAACACCAAGATAACAGGTCCTAGATTTGTTTGGGTTTCCAAATACACTGGCTGCTGGTTTGTTGGTCCTTCTTTTCTCTCTCGACTTGACTTTCTATCTTGCATCCATAGAGATTTTTGAGGCTACCATTTCCTGCAGTCACAGTCGGCCTTTTTCTAGTGGTGACGAGTTTGTGGTACGCACAATGAGGCTGTTGCTATTTTTATGTTAGCTGTTATTGTAAAATTAGGATTTAGAAGTGGGGAACAAACCAGCACTGTTGCAGTGGTAATCTTGAATGGTATTGAAGGGAATATTCACAGTGACGTTGATGGCTTGCAAAAAATATACCACTGCTGCCATTTTGAATTTTGTGTTATGACTGCGATATCTCATTTTCATGGTTGTGCTAAACATATTTTCCTGACCGCTATTGAAAGCCATTGTTGAAACTCTTCACATATATGTAAAATTGAACAGAGAATTCAAAAATACAGCAAAAAGTCAAGGTTGGTTTAAAATACAGGAGTTATAAGAAAAATTAGCTAACCCTTTGTGAATAAACTTAAATAATTAAAGAATAGACAGTTTCTCAATGTCAAACACTTATAGCTTAGCACAAGTATACTACTATTCCCCTATATTACTAATATCAAGAATGAGAAATACTAGTCCCCTCTATTACTAATAACAAGGATGAGAAATCAATATTTAAGTCCAAAAGACCAGTTTGTGTAACAAACTCACTGTGCTACAGTCATAAAAGAAAGTTTAAGCCTGTTAAACCTCTCAGAGATGCTGATGTACATTATTATTTTTATTGTTGTTAATCTAATTAATTTAGTGGGAAATGAATTCTTGGGAAATGATTTGTATCAATCACCAAAGAACAGATACAGTGGTTCTTTGGGTTGCAAACTTAATTCGTTCCAGAACTCGGTTCATAACCCGAAACATTCGTAACCCGAAACATTGGAATCAATAAAATAGAGACAATCCTTTTCAAGATAAAAGAATCATTCTTTTTTAAATTAACATCCGGTCGTTTACCTGACAAAACGCAAAGAATATATGTACTTCGCATATTAAATCAAAAGAAAAAAAGAAATTAAATGTAAAATTTAAAAAAAAAATATTTAGTCTATCTTTCTTACCAAGAAAACGATCATGGGAAATTTGTCACTTTCTTTGCTATTCTGAATCATTAGTTTCAGGAATTTCTTGTCTCCATTTCTTGGTAGCTGACTGTTAATCTTTCTGCACCAAGAAACTATCAAGGGAAATTTGTCACTTCCTTTGCTGGAGAATCTTTCTGAAGTGGGCCATTACATTATCATTTATCAAGTTTACTGCCCTGTTAGCAACAAGTTTGTTTGGATGATAGTTCACAATGAAGTCTTCGATGTCTGCCCACTTGCTGCAAATTTCATTAATCCTGGCAGTTGAAACAGTCACTGGCTCCTTATCATCGGATGACTGCTCCTCCTTTAATGTCTTTAGCTGTTCATTCTGAAGATCCACAAGCTCATCTATAGTGAGCTTTCCACTGTGGTCCTCAGTCAGCTCTTCCAAGTTGTAACCATTGACTTCCAGGCCAAAATTTTTGCCCAAGGACACAATCTCAACCACTACTGCTGCTGTGTCTGCCTCTAATCCTTCAAGGGAAATTTGGTTCGGTTGTCAGGTCTTAGTCAGATATGACTGAGCTACCATATAACAGTAGAGGGTATAACAGTAGACTGTACTACCTGCTTTCTGTTAGCGCCGAATGTTGGGCGGCGCTTACCAAACCTGACACCCCACATTGTGCCAACGGCTTCGGGTGGAAGAACTGGGAGGGTACAAGCTTTACCCTGGTGCGAGGAAATGCAACCTAAAGACAAAGTGTCATGGCAGGGCAGACCAGGCCCTAAGCCTTGGTTGGTGGCTGGTCTAGGATCGAAGCTCCGACAGGCGGACAGTTAGAGCATTGCTTTGCTAATCCAGCAGCTTCTGCAGCTTGTCTTGTTCCAGATGTAGGGGTTACCTTTCCTCTGGAGTGAACTAGGCAGGCCGAGAGAGGGATCATGCTGCATGGGCAACACATGATCTCTATATTTTAGCCTAGGCTTTAAGCTATGGAGAGGCAATAACTCCATCCCTGGTCTTAACAGGCCTCGGAATCAAAGCGAGAGGCAACTGTTATGGGTTATAAGTCCCTGTCAATTGGCATAGGCATGGGGTGCCATGAGTTGCCTCTGACAGTGGGAGACACCTTCAGGTGTCACTGATCAGCTACCGCCCGCCTCAAGCTGGGCATCCCCTGGCCAATGGGGTGCTGATCCGCCACAGCCTGCCTGCTTCAATGGGTGCTTGGTGCTAGGACAAAATCTGTATCACAGGCTGTAAAACCAATGCACCAGGTACAAATAAAAAGAACAAATAGAAACCTCAAACTACCTGGAATGTGAGAATCATGTGTCCAGGAATTTCCACTGACTTGACCAATATTGACGATGTGAGAAAAACGGCTGTGATTGATGCCGAACTCAATTGTCTTCACATTGATATTTCTGGCCTGCAGGAGACTCGTCTCGCTGAGGAAGGGTCACTAAGGGAAAACAATTACACCTTTTTTGGAAGGGTAGAGGGCAGGCAGAAAAAAGGCAACACAGTGTGGGCTTTGCAGTGAAGAATTCGCTACTGGGAATGATTGAAAATCCAGCTGGAGGAAATGAAAGACTGTTATCCATGCGCTTGGATACCTCTTGTGGTTTTGCCACCATTATTACTGCATATGCACCGACACTCGATTCCTCTGATGATGTGAAGGATTCGTTCTATGAGGAGTTAGACTCAGTGATCAAGGCAGTTCCAAAATCTGACTACATTTATATGCTCAGTGATTTCAATGCTCGTGTGGGCAAGGAGTTCATGGCCAGTGTGCCTTGGAAAATACAACATCGGTCGCATGAATGAAAATGGGCAAAGGCTGCTGGAGCATTGCACCAGAAATGACCTATGTATTACATATTCCTTTTTTAAAACAAAAGAGCTGCATAAGGTCACATGGAATCATCCAAGATCCAGCCATTGGCACCAGCTGGACTTCATCATCACACGGAGACAACATCTGAACCGTATATCATTGACTTGAAGTTACCACAGTGCTGACTGTGATACGGATCATTCTTTGGTTGTTGCAAGGGTTAGACTGAGACCAAAGAGAATCTACACAGCTAAACACAAATCTAGCCCCAGGATTAATATTATTAACACTCATGAACCTGAAAAGTGCTTTCAGTTTTAACAGCAACTTGAAGATGCTTTTACTGATACACAAGAAAATTGTACAGTAAATGAAAAGTGGGGTAAACTTAAGGAAACTCTTTATAAAACTGCAGTAGGGGTTTATGGCACTGTGGATCATTAGAGGCAGGACTGGTTTGCGGTAAACAGCCAGACTCTGCAGCCCTTGATTGATAAGAAGAAGATAGCTCTCTTAAGAAACAAGGAAAGACCAACATGTAACACTCTGAGTGAGCTAAAGTAAGCTAGGAAGGATGTACAAAAGGCTGCCAGGCAGTGTGCAAATGATTATTGGATCAAGTTATGTGAGTCCATTCAAATCGCAAGTGATAAGGGAAACATAAGAAGCATGCATGAAGGAATAAATAAAGCCTGTGGTCCAATGATCAAAATAAGTGCACTATTGAAAACCTTGACTGGAGAAATCATAACTGATAAGAAACAGCAGATGGGTAGAGCACTATTTGGAGATTTACTCAAGTGAGACCAAACTAGCGGATGATGCCCTCAACGCCATAGAGTCTCTACCAACTCGTGACCACCTGGACACACTTCCCACCATAACAGAAGTTAAGTGTGCTATAAATGAACTTGCATCTGGCAAGGCTGCAGGTAAGGATGGGATTCCAATAGAGGTTATCAGGAGTGGGCAAGACACACACTCTACAGATCCACCAGCTAATAGAGCTATGCTGGCGTGAAGGACAAGTCCCACCGGATTTCAAAGATTCAAGCATCATAACACTGTACAAGAACAAGGGCAATCGGAATGACTGCAACAACTACAGGGGTATCTCACTTCTGTGTATTGTTGGAAAAGTATTTGCTAGAATTGTTCTGCCCAGACTTCAAGTCCTAGGAGATCAAGTCTACTCCGAATCACAGTGTGGCTTTCGACAGAACCGGTCTACCATTGATATGATATTCTCATTGTGACAAATGCAAGAAAAATGCAGTGAACAGAATCAATCAATCAATCAATCATGTGCCATGCCGGAAAGCGTGCGCGGTCATGACTCGCCATTTCACTCGATCACCAGTGTCGTGGATCAGCTCAGTGTTCCTGTCTCGTCCATGCCATGTGGCCAAGCCATCCAGGTATTTTCCTCTCGGTCTTCCTCTTGGTCTGTTCCCCTCGATCTTGCCAGTTGTCACTAAGTTCTCCAACCCATTTCTTCTCATAACATGTCCAAAAAATTTTGACTGTCTACGTCTAATTTCTCTAATCAGTCTACGATGTTCATTTGTCTCCTGTAGTGCTTGATCATTGGTTTTTCTGTCTGTCCATGGTATTCTTTGCATTTTCCCCAGAAACCACATTTCTGTAGCCATCAGATGCTTTTCAGCTTGACTGCTCATTGTCCAAGTTTCACATCCATACAAAAGAACAGGCTCTATGTATCCCCTCAACACTCTTTTTCTCGTTTCAATTGACATCTTTTTATTGGTCAGAATGTTTTTCATCTTGCTAAAGGCTACTTTCGCCATGGCGAACAGAATCAACCACTGTTTATTGCCTTCATCGACCTCACCAAGGCATTTGATTTGGTCAGTCGTGAGGGTCTGTTCAAGGCACTAAAGAAGATTGGCTGCCCACCAACTCTTCTGTCCACTGTGGAATCGTTCCACACAGGCATGAAGGGTATAATCAAGTTTGATGGTGCAACTTCTGAAGAATTTGAAATCAAGATTGGAGTTAAACAAGGTTGTGTACTATCCCCCACCCTCTTTGGAATATACTTTTCACTTCTTCTGAAATATGCCTTTCGCGATCAGGATGGTGGTATATACATTCACTCATACTCAAATGGGAGCCTCTATAATGCTCAGAGATTGAAGGCCAAGACCAAAATTAAGAGGATACTGATCAGAGAGTTGCTTTTTTGCAGACGATGCTGCAGTTATGACCCACTCTGAGGAAGAATTACAATGTCTACTATCTGCATTCTCCAATGCTTGTTCTGAATTTGGTTTAACAATTAGCAAAGAGAAGACACAGATTATGTCACAAGGTGCACATGGGGTCCCATCAATCTTTATTGACGACGCCGAACCAGAGATGGTAGACCAATTTACATATCTAGGATCAGTGGTAAATAACAAATTATCCCTAGATCAGGAAATCAACATCCGAATTGATAAGGCAGCAACAACAATGAACAGGTTAAGAAAAAGAGTCTGGGAGAACAGGAAGCTTACTGCCAAAACAAAAGTCCTTGTCTATCAAGCTTGTGTCCTTAGTACTCTTCTTTATGGCAGTGAAACCTGGACAACTTACTCACACCAAGAGAAAGGTTTAAACAGCTTTCATATGCGGTGTCTGCAAAGAATTCTTGGTATTAAGTGGCAAGACAAAATCACAAATAATGAAGTATTGGAAATATCAGGTTGTGTGACGGTTTATTCCATGCTCAGTCTTCGTAGACTTAGATGGATAGGACATCTTAGGAAGATGGATGATATTAGAATACCAAAGGACATCTTTTTTGGTCAATTACAGATGGATAACAGATCTCAGGGTCGGCCTCTACTACGATACAAAGATGTGTGTAAGTTAGTTAGTTAGTTAGTCGACAGATCATCCTCATTGCACATCGAACCATTCAGTCCATAAGTGCTCGGATCCCCTCCTCAGCAAATCCCGCAACGTGTAGCGGCTAACGACGCTAGTTCTGTGTTGGTTTATCAATCTTCTTTGGCTTCCTGCTTAGTGTTCTTGTTTGGCCACCCCTCTTTTAATTTGTTGCTCTCGCAGTCTGGCCATTGTTGTAGATTCACAGTCATCACTTGGTTCTCGCAAAAGTCTTACTTCTCGTAGAGCATTCAGAATGTCGGCCTGGTCCATGGTGCGTCCGCCCTCCACAGTAGCCTCACCTGCGAGCTTGTCAGCCCGCTCATTTCCTAGTACTCCCGCATGCCCTGGCATGAAGATGAAACTAATCTTTGCCAGTCGAGACCGTTCCAGACACAGCAACGATTCTCTTCGGATCAACCCCTCCTCTATCCTCTTGATCATGTTCATTGAGTCGCTAAGGAAACAAGCCCTAGTGAATGTCTGTGTCTCGAGCTATGTTATTGCATTACTTACTGCCATGACTTCCATGGTCAGGCTACTTGTGGTTTCAGTGAAAGCACCAGAGTCCTCCTTCACAATTCTCCCTCCGGCCCGAGCTGTAAAGGCCCATGAGCTTCTCACATGTCGGACGACCGACCCATCTGTGTAGATGACCGCGTCACCGTCTAGCGAATTCTCGAAAATCAACGCTTGTACTTCAGCCTCAACAGCAGCCGGATTTTCTTGTCTGCATTTTCTATCTAGTTGGATGCAAACTGAAAAGGATATGCAGAAGTCTGTTGGCACTTGCACCCACTCCTTGCCAGGTTCTAAGTCCTCAAGTGAACACACCTGTTGAAGAATGTCTTCAGCTTGACCCATCCACGACTGTCCTCTTTTTAACCTGCTGCCCTTCACCTTCCTAATTTCACTATGCAGTGGATGTTGTGTGTTTGCTTTAATTCTGAGGTAGGCGCGTGCCCTGCAACCTTGTATTCTCTCTTCAATGGTTGGAAAATCAAGAAGGTAGCGCATCGCCCTGCATGCTGTATCTCTTGTACATCCAAGAATAATGCGCATAGCTTCATTCTGTATCCTTTCCATCCTTTCTATCTGCTTATGGCTGAGAGTCAGGATTGCCATTGCATACTCCAAAACAGACATGACCAGCCCCTCGTACAGAAGACATAGATGGCGCTGCTCACAGTTTGCTGCCGCCATCACCCGCATCGCTGCCAAACCCCGCTTGGCCTTTGTTATCACCTGGTCTATGTGCACATTATAAGCAAGGCTTCGATCAAACCGTATCCCCAGGTAATTCATTGCCTGCGTTCTTTCCACCGCCTCTGAACACAGCATTACAGTTGGTGTTGGAGTGTTGACAATATGATTATTCAACGAGAACCAAGTCACTGTTGCCTTTGTTGGGTTGACCATTGCCCCAGCTTCATCACACCAAGTACTTATGCGATTGAGTTCGGTTTGTAGTTCCACAGCAACCTGCTCACTATCCTTACCCTGACGATACACTAAAACATCATCGGCATATGACAATGTCCTGCCAGGTCCAGTGATCTGCTCACTGGTGATTCTCACTGTGTAGGCGTTGAACAGTACCGGAGATAAAGATGATCCCTGTGGTAGGCCAGGATATATTGTTGTTGGTTCCGAAGTCCCAACTGCCACATCTAAAAACTACTTTCCGTTGGAAGAGGGCTGCAGCGATCCAACTAAGGAGGAATGGACTTACGTTTAGTTCGAGAAGCTGAAACATTAAAAAATCCAGTGGTACTCTTTTGTATGCGTCCTCAAGATCAATCGCTGCAGCAACAGTTTCAGTGCCTGAGTGGAAACCTTCATAGACATCCTGGGCAAAGACTGTTGCATTGGTCCAGGTTTCTCTTTTTGGACGGTACCCACCCAGGGTAGGTGGGAAAACACCTTGCCTCTCTAGTTGGCTTGATATTTTCCTGGCAATTACCTTCTCCAGCAGCTTGCCTATTGTATTCTGCATGGTTATAATTCGATACCCCTGAATTTTTTGTGGTCTTTGTCAGGCTTCGGCAAGGGAATCAGATAGCTGTGTAACCATTCCTCCTTGATGCTAGCACTCCCTATACTGTTGTTGTACATGTCTGCTAGTTTCTCTAGCTCATTGTCGGTACACCTATTTATGTCGTCACATCTTATGCCATCAGGACCTGGAGCACTGTTTTTTGATCGTCGAAGCACAGCCTTGATTTCTTTCACTGAAACTGTGTCTTCATCCGAAGTGTTCTGGGCCTTGCATCTGTCTGAGGTGACCTCCTTGGCCAGATTTCGGCCTCCCATGTCTGTCTGGTTGCTCTGCTCAAGGTAGCATTCAAAGAGGGCTTTGCCCTTGTCCTCGTCAGTCCTCTGCCAGATGAGGTCAGCACCTTGGAAGTCAGAAATGCTCTTATTCTTGACTGCACCACTCATGCTTTTATGTAGTCGCCAGAACAATTTCAGTGACTTGTCTGTGCTTACTCTTTGACACACCTCTGCCCATTTTTCGCTTTTAACAACCTTGACCAGTATTTTTGAAGTAGCTTACTTTTGTGTGCATCTCTCTTTCTAAGTGCAAGCAGGGACCAGGATGACCAGCTCTGTTCTTCTTGGCATTTTGCCATCTCCTTACAGCACTGCGCTTATCCACCCAAGCCTTCTCCACCTCGAAACTCCACCACGGTGGCTGCTCCCAGCTTTTTTTCCTGCCCTGAAACGTTCTGCGCTTGTCACGTCTTATTTTACTCACCACATCTTGCCCCGTACTGTCATACTGGAACGTCTTTACCTTTAGCTTGTGCTGTCTGGTTCTGCCTTTCTCCACCAGTATGCTGCAAGGGTGGTGGTCGCTGCCGTGGTGTCCTAGGACACCCCATCTACACACTGTAGTGAGTGAAGGTGAAACTAGCGCCAGATCAATAGCACTGTCCTCATCGCCCGGACGGCTTGCTGTCCTGGTGACACAGCCACTGTTGATAAAACCAGGTCGATGGTTTCCAGTGCAGTCTCGAGCTCCTCCCCCTGTGTATTGGAGGAAGTGTTTCCCCATGATCTGCCTTTAGCGTTGAAGTCACCACAGAAAATAACATTTCTCTCATGACCTAATATGTCACTTAAGCACTGCCACTTCTGGGCGTCCACACTGGCATTGCGGGCATAAACATTAACCAACACGAATGGTATACTGGAATGAACTCTCAACGCCTGTATTTGTATATCGTCACTGTCCCAACTGGACATGTCTAGCTCTGACGCCACCATGCTGTCGCGAACGAGAATCGCCATTCCCAGATGACGTCTGTTGTAGAAACATTTGAAGCCGGCAATTTGGAGTAGCTGATCGCCCAGTCTCGTCTCCTGGAGTGCTACAATGTCGTTCCTGTAAACTAGGGTTTTTAAAATAGAGCCTCGTTGTTTTACACTGGCACAGTTCCAATATAGAATATGGATATTCCTGAGTCCTAGACGGTGACACTTGAGTCTAAAACGCCTCAAACCACCACGCTTACCTTGCTTCTTTCTCCCTACGCGTCTACCACGCCGCTTCGGTATGTTGACTGCTGACCGCTCGAAGAACACATGTTGTTCCGCCATGTTGAAAAAACGTAAACACAGACTGAGAAAACCACACATGCTGCTGAAAATTCACTCAAGGATGGCTTCGCTCGATGCACGAACTCCGTAGCACCCGCGCAGATATTGAGTAGAAATTCCTGGTTTTACATCCTGGCACACCAATTACACGCAAGAGATGAATAAATCCATCCCCTACGCGAAAAAGTTAACGAACACAAAACAACACGACCGTCTGTCGCCATCTTGAAACCGGAACTTGATGTGTGTAAGCGGGACATGAATGATACAGGCATTGATAATGCACATTGGGAGCAAGTCGCCGCTGAATGTGTTGCATGGAGAGCAAACATCAGAAATGGAATAAAGACAAAGGAGAAAATTATTGCAGATAAGTCACACACCGAGTGTGTGAGACGTAAGATGGTGCATGATGGTGAAAATGACCATGTGTTCACATACATCTACTGTGAATGGACATTTACAGCATGAATTGGCCTTATCAATCACATTCACTACAGACATGGGTTAACGTTATTATGCCTTTTTGAAGCACAAACTACCGTCTGTCAAGACAGCACAGTGCCAATGGCTAGTGACCTGTAAACACCCTGAGAAGAGGTTCTTTGTATGCAGTTTCTTAAAGTTGGATATCACTTGCTGGTCAATGGGTTGAAGCAGAGGAGTGGTGTTGGGAGGCAGAACTTTGACCTTGATGAATATATACTCTATGTCCAAGTCCTCCTCCAGACCCGGTGGGTGGGTAGGAACATTGTCCATAAGCTGCAAACATCGAAGGGGCAGATTGCTTTCTTCTAGATACTTCTTCACACTTGGGGCAAACACTTTAGTCAGCCATTCCATAAAGATGGCTCTCGTCGTCCACGCCTCAGCATTAGACTTCCATATCACAGGCGGTTTGCTTTTTTTGACATTGTTATGTTTAAATACGTGAGGATTTTCTGAGTGGTAGACCAACATCGGCGTAATCTTGCAGTCACCACTGGCATTGGCACAGAACAGCAGAGTTAGCCTATCCTTCATTGGTTTGTGCCCGGGCAGTGCTTTCTCCTCCTGGGTGATAAAAGTCCTCTTTGGCATTTTCTTCCAGAAGAGGCCTATTTCATCACAATTAAAGGCTTGTTGTGGAACGTAGACTTCCTCTTTGATGAACTTATCAAATTCCACCTTGAACGCTTCTGCTTCTTTCTCATTAGAACTTGCAGCCTCTCTGTGCCTAATTACACTATGAATGCCACTTCTTTTTTTAAACTTTTCAAACCAACCGCTGCTGGCTTTAAAATCGTCAGTCTAACCACTTGTACCAAGCAATTTTGACAATAAATCACTGTGCAACAGCTTTGAATTTTCACATATTATTGCATTATTCATCCTTGTGCTACAGCAGGCTGACTTTAGGCAGTGCTACTCTACGGAAGATCAGACAACCTACCTCTCTCAAGAAATTGAGGATGCATTCCAAGAGAAGAAGCTGGTGCTTGCGGCATGGATAGATCTGAAGAAAGCCTTTGACAAAGTCTGGAAAGAAGGTCTGATGAAGAAACTGAGAAACTGCAAAGTCAATGGAAGAATGTACAAATGGGTGAAAGCATACTTGCATAACAGAAGACCCGAGTACAGATAGACGGATTCAAGAGCAAGAAAGTACTACTGCATCATGGTGTTCCCCAGTGTGGAGTCTTGTCCCCCACACTTTTTCTAATCTTCATCAATGATCTTGTTGCTAATCTACTGCAATGAATTAAAGCGGCAATGTACGCCGATGACCTGGTTCTATGGAGCACAAATGAACATGCATCAGTGGCCACCAGATTGTTTCAAAGAGCTGTAGATACATTTGTTGCATGGGCAAATAGATGGTGTGTCAGCATAAACACTGACAAGTGCAGCACCACTCTATTTACCATCTCTCCAAAACAAAAGGCAGGGATTATCCAGATAAATGGAACACCCCTAAGAGAAGATAAAGAACCAACATACCTTGGAGTAACATTTGATGGCAAGCTGACATGGAGAAAGCGCATCAACAAAGCAGTAGCAAAAGCCAGAAGGAAAATAGCCATTCTGAGAAAGCTAAGTGGAACCACATGGGGAGCCAGTGAGAAAATACTTAGCAAAGTTTATCAACAGAGCATATGACCTCACCTGGAATATGGGTCACCTGGATATGGTGTTCGGCATCAAAAACCACACTACAAGAGCTGGACAAGGTGCAAAATCAAGCACTTAGAGTCACCACAGGAGGGATGAGATCAACCCCTATAGTGGAAATGGAGAAGATGGGGAGGACACAAGCACTGAGAGAGCGCAGAGAGACGAAAACGCTAATACAAGCAGAAAAGTTCCTCAGCTTGCCAGGCCACCCTATGAAGAACAGATTTGAAAACCTAGCTATGGGGCGGTTGAAAAGAAGTAGTTTTATCCACCAGGCCAGACGACTCTGTAGAGAAACCACTGATCTGCCCACAGTTGGTATCCCTCTGACAACTATTCCAGAGCGAACTCCATGGAAAGATCAACATAGACTATCATTACAAATCAAGACAAAATTGAGAGGAATATTTGACAAGGAAGAACAGAACAGTGTGTGCAGCGCAGAACAGCCACTCTCAGCTTCCTTGATGAAGAATACCCAAATGAACCTCTGGATCCAAGTCTACACAGATGGGTCAGCACAAAATGCTGTTTGAAATGGAGGAGAAGGAGTGTACATAGAATACCCAAATAATACTAGGGACGCAGCCAGAGTACCGACAGGAAAGTACTGCCATAACTATGATGCTCAAATTGAGGCAATCAAGATAGCAACAGAGAAATTACTAAATACCAGCAATGGTACACAATCTGTGATGCTATTGACAGATGCAAAATCAGTACTCGAGGCGCTCCTGTCTGGGAAATTGCCAGTACTAAGGACACTGCTTTCTGAACTTAGCAGTCATCATAAGGTCACCATACAGTGGATACCATCCCACTGTGGAGTACCCGGAAACGACAGAGCTGATCAATTGGCTAAGGAAGGAGCCAAAGAAGAACAGCCTGATGTGCCCGTTACGTACCACCAAAAGAAAAGAATGATCAAATCAGTCAGAAAGCCACAAAAACCTGCTCAAGATGACTACCACGTTATGGAAAGACCAGAACAAGTCATTATTCTGCGCCTAGGACACTATAGATTAAGCAACCACATGTACAAAAACGAACGAACGAACGAACAAACTATATTTTCAAAGGGTTAAGAATTGGGCACGCAGGCCCGTCTAACATTCTGCCCTTCTATCACTCTCTTCCATACAATATTTCATTCACACATCATTCAAGGCTAACAGAGAACAGCAACAATATAAAACTTAATCATTATAAAGGCATGGGCAAAATGCGAACATCAAAACTACACGACACAGTAACATTAGATAATGGTCAGACATTTATTAGCCATGTGGAATATACTGGCCTACCAAAAGGGGACTGGCTGTTATACTAGGGTTATGTTGTTATTATTATTATCACTATTATTATGGGGGAAGGTAATCCGTACTGAGATAGTGTTCGAGTAATTTGCGATTATATGAATAAGGATTGGTGATGTCTTTTATTTCTTGTGGAAGATTGTTCCACAGCTGAGCTGCAGAGTACGTTAAGCTTGTTTTGTATAAGTCAATCCTAGGCTTCGGAATGTGTAATATATTTAAACGTTTACTGTGTCTAGCATTATATTTAAACAATGGCCAAAGGTAATTTGGGGCATTCCAATGCAAGATTTTGTGAATTATTTTAGCTTTATTGAAAAGCAGGCGTTTGCGGAGTGGTAGTAACTGAAGGCGTTTATACAGGCTGGGATTGTCAGATAAATGTTTGCTATAAATTAGACTCATGGCCCGTTTCTGGAGTGAGTAAAGTCGCTTGGTGTTTGAATTAGAACAACCGTCCCAGATTGTAGAGCAGTAGTCAAAGTGTGTCTGAATATGAGAAGTATAGAATAGTTTCCTTGTGTCCTCATCAAGGAAGTTTTTAATTTTGGCGAGTTGGTAGACTTTATTTGCTGTTTGTTTAATGAGCGCTTGAACGTGGGAATTAAAGGTTAGGTTTCTATCAATGATTAGACCTAATGTTTTGTGCTCAATTACACTTTCTACTGGCATGTTATCGATGTGAAGTTGAAGTGATGTGTGTGAGCTTAGAGTTTGAAGTCTTTGTCTGGTTGTTAATAACATTGATTTTGTTTTAGTGATATTAATTTGCATACGGTTTGAATAGCTCCACCTAACTACATTATTTAATTCTTGTTGTAAAGACGACTCCAGTAAAATACAGTTTTCAGCGTTTGTGTACACTGTACAGTCGTCTGCAAATAGATCGCAGGACGATGAAAGATGCAAAGGTAGATCGTTAATATATATGGCAAATAATAGAGGGCCAAGAATAGAGCCTTGTGGTACTCCAATATTGAATGTAGTGGTTTGAGACAGCGATTTATTATGTGATACTACTTGCTGTCTGTCCGATAGAAAAGATGATATTAGTGACTACATTAGGGCCAATTTTCATTGTCTCAAGTTTCTTAATTAAAATAACATGGTCTATCATATCAAATGCTTTCTTGAAATCAATAAACACAGTTCCACATAGACTGTTGTTGTTTATACTCTCGTGCCAATTTTCTATCATGTTTGTTAGGGCCGTATGGCAAGAATACTTTGGTCGAAATCCTGATTGGCTGTCAACAATAAGCTTGTTGCAAACTAAATACTGTAAAGTTACTTTATGGATGTGTTTTTCTAGTGGCTTAGATAGTGATGATAGTAAAGAAATTGGTCTGTAATTGTTCAGGAGATCATTGTCCAATGAACCAGATTTAAGATGTACACAAAATTCAAGATTGGTGAAACAGCCATGTGCACATGTGGATTGGCGTCGCAGACAGCTGAGCACATACTCCAAGACTGCCCAAAATATAACATATCTAGGCAAACCTTCTGGCCTAGAGAGACGACAGTGGAAGATAAACTCTATGGACCGCTGTGTGAACTACAAAAGACAGTTAAATTCATACAAGTGACAACATTGCAGTTATAGACATATTTCAAGCGAACAAAAGAAGAAGAATTGCTTCACTAACACTGTCTCCTGCAAGTTGCTTTTCATTGATCCAGATCAAGAGAAGATTATCAACTTTCTCTAAAATTTGAGGTCTTTGCATCGGCAGCTTAGTTATGCCTTTAGCCACATCGACTGATTTGAGTAACTCTTTGTTCTTTATGATGGTGGAGTTGATTTTGCCATGCTGTACTCATTAGCAATGTCACACACACAAACGCCATTTTCATGTTTCATAATTATTTCCTTCTTTACCTCCACTGTGATACGTTTCTGCTTCCTAGCAGCAGCACTACCGTTCTTCGAACTCATAATTGATGGGGTTAACAAGGAAAATAATGAAAGATATAAACTGATTACAGTGCCAGTACCAAGAAATCTTTTACTGCTGTGTAGTAAGGCCAATGAAAGCGAGGCTGCGCACTTGTGCAGAACTAGGCTACTAGACTGGCACTAAGCTATGTTAGTACTGCATGTCCTTTGTTTGTACCATATGCGATCGTTTGTCTCCAACGTTAAACCTTGCTCTCACTCACCTTCGTTCGTAACCCAAGGTACTGTTTGTTACCCGAGAAAATGTTTTTTCAAAGTTGTTGTTTGTAACCCAATTTGTTCGTGACCTGAGGTGTTCGTAAACAGAGGTTTGACTGTAATGAGCAAAGTGCATAATGCTGTCTGGATAATCAGTTCACAGAAACTTCATTGACACTATCACACATGGAACTATAAAAACTTGTTGATGTTGTGAGACACTATCACACATGGAACTGTGAAAACCTGTTGATGAGAGACAAGTGTCACACATGGAACAGTGAAAACCTGGTGATGTTGTGAGACACTATCACACATGGAACTGTGAAAACTTGTTGATGTTGTGAGACACAAGCTTTTCCACATGGTTTGTTGACACACAGCATGAGCAAAGACTGCCAATACTTCTGTTCCAAGGACTGGTGCTTTCACGCATCGAGTATGCCCTGGCCATCCTCACTGTCAGCCCTACACAGATTGGAAGACTTGAAAAGGTACAAAATGAAATAGATGAAAAAAATGAATGAGATACCTCCTTGACTTCCCGACAGTGGAACACAGGATCAAGATCTGGAGTGCTCGTGCATACTTAAAAATAAGTGCAGATGAGCAGCACCCTCTGCATGACGCTATATTCAGAGAAAAGGGTGACAGGCTAAAGAGGGGCAAATCATGGATGGGTCGGGCGGAAGATATCATCAGATAGGTCTGCAGTCTTACCAGTATCAACCCCGGCAAGGAATGGGTACCGGTGCCTCCAGCTTTTAAGTGCACTTTCTCCTGCATCATCACACTCGGCAGAGAGCAGAACCCTGCCGTTGTCAATGCAGAGGTCAATGCGCTCATCTATGAACACTCAAATAGCCCCAAAGTGCTAATCTTTACAGATGGATCTGTTGTAAAGCAGCAGAAAAGTGCGTGGGCATTTACAGCTTGTTCAGCGGGCCGAACCATTCAAGAATCCAGTGGTGCCCACTCTTTGACCACAAGCAGCATGACGATGAAGGTGATGGCAGTTACACAGGCTTTCATATGGCAGGAATCACAGCATTATACCAACGTGTGTGTACTAAGTGACTCAATGAGCATGATTCAGAAGATCGAAGCTGGATCTGTATGTAGACAGTGGACTGAGTCACTGCGGAAGTCTGTTGTCCGTAAAGTTACCTTCATCTTCGTTCCGGGACATGTGGGAGTCAAGGGAAATGAACAAGCTGATAAACTGGCTGGCTCTGCACCCCCTGTAGATGGCCAGCCCATGGATTGTGCCGATGTTATTAACGTCCTTAAAGATATGGCGAGAACAGAGGACTTTGACGTCAGTGAATCCACATCGCTGTCCAGGATGAAAGACCTGGGAGCAAGAATCGGCACAGCCAGACGCAAGAGGTACATTGGGAAAACAAAGCGCCTCGTCAACTGGCACTATTAGCCACCGCACGCTGATGCATATGCTGGGGAGGGGGGGGGGGGGAGGATCTGAGCTCCTATGGACCTGTCCGGAGTGCAATGAAGATACCCCAATTGATAACTGATAACTGATCGTTGACTGCTTAAAACATTACCATGAAAACATGTCTCCTATGTACATTGCATTTTTGCAGGAAATAAATACTGAAATTTAGAAGCATATACTGAAATAAACCATTACTCTGCTTCCATATAAGTGGATTGTTAATTATTATGTATGCTCTAATGCTAATTTCAACAGTATTCTTTGTAGGATTAATCATTAATAGAGGAGAATGAATAGTAGAGTTAATAATTATCAAGAAAGAGCAGTTGCAACCTTTGTGTTGATATGGTTGCTTATAATTAGCGTCATTGTTCACAGCTGGTAAAACCAATGCATGACAATATAATAGTCATCATAGATCACAGTTAGTGAAACAAACCATTGCCAGACAAAATAATAGTCATCATAGATCACAGTTAGTGAAACAAACCATTGCCAGACAAAATAATAGTCATCATAGATCACAGTTAGTGAAACAAACCATTGCCAGACAAAATAATAGTCATCATAGATCACAGTTAGTGAAACAAACCATTGCCAGACAAAATAATAGTCATCATACTTACTTGATGCGAGGTCAGCATGGCTTAATAGATAAGAGTGGATGTTTTTAAACATCCTGTTTGCTGAGGGTGCAGGTTCAACCCCTAAATTGATCAGTTGGACTACAATGTTGACTTCTCATCTTTGACTTGTGGACATAAATTACAAGTACTCCTGAAGTTGGAGTGGGTTTGCCTGATGGCGAGGGACACTGGTAATAATGAAAGCTAATCCACAAGCAACAATCAGTCTGTGCACTAGAAGTAGTACCATATGTGTGGACCACGCTTGAGTTCACATCGAGCCAACCTTCCTTGCCCTTGTGTTGTTGAACAAGGAGGTTGTCCCTTGTGTTGTTGAACAAGGAGGTTGTCCCTAGTGTTGTTGAACAAGGAGGTTGTCCCTTGTGTTGTTGAACAAGGAGGTTGTCCCTAGTGTTGATGAACAAGGAGGTTGTCCCTTGTGTTGTTGAACAAGGAGGTTGTCCCTGGTGTTGTTGAACAAGGAGGTTGTCCCTGGTGTTGTTGAACAAGGAGGTTGTCCCTTGTGTTGTTGAACAAGGAGGTTGTCCCTAGTGTTGTTGAACAAGGAGGTTGTCCCTGGTGTTGTTGAACAAGGAGGTTGTCCCTTGTGTTGTTGAACAAGGAGGTTGTCCCTTGTGTTGTTGAACAAGGAGGTTGTCCCTTGTGTTGTTGAACAAGGAGGTTGTCCCTTGTGTTGTTGAACAAGGAGGTTGTCCCTTGTGTTGTTGAACAAGGAGGTTGTCCCTAGTGTTGTTGAACAAGGAGGTTGTCCCTTGTGTTGTTGAACAAGGAGGTTGTCCCTTGTGTTGTTGAACAAGGAGGTTGTCTCTTGTGTTGTTGAACAAGGAGGTTGTCCCTTGTGTTGTTGAACAAGGAGGTTGTCCCTTGTGTTGTTGAACAAGGAGGTTGTCCCTAGTGTTGTTGAACAAGGAGGATGTCCCTAGTGTTGTTGAACAAGGAGGTTGTCCCTAGTGTTATTGAACAAGGAGGTTGTCCCTAGTGTTGTTGAACAAGGAGGTTGTCCCTTGTGTTGTTGAACAAGGAGGTTGTCCCTAGTGTTGTTGAACAAGGAGGTTGTCTCTTGTGTTGTTGAACAAGGAGGTTGTCCCTTGTGTTGTTGAACAAGGAGGTTGTCCCTTGTGTTGTTGAACAAGGAGGTTGTCCCTAGTGTTGTTGAACAAGGAGGTTGTCCCTAGTGTTGTTGAACAAGGAGGTTGTCCCTAGTGTTGTTGAACAAGGAGGTTGTCCCTAGTGTTGTTGAACAAGGAGGTTGTCCCTAGTGTTGTTGAACAAGGAGGTTGTCCCTAGTGTTGTTGAACAAGGAGGTTGTCCCTAGTGTTGTTGAACAAGGAGGTTGTCCCTAGTGTTGTTGAACAAGGAGGTTGTCCCTAGTGTTGTTGAACAAGGAGGTTGTCCCTTGTGTTGTTGAACAAGGAGGTTGTCCCTAGTGTTGTTGAACAAGGAGGTTGTCCCTTGTGTTGTTGAACAAGGAGGTTGTCCCTAGTGTTGTTGAACAAGGAGGTTGTCCCTAGTGTTGTTGAACAAGGAGGTTGCCCCTAGTGTTGTTGAACAAGGAGGTTGTCCCTTGTGTTGTTGAACAAGGAGGTTGTCCCTTGTGTTGTTGAACAAGGAGGTTGTCCCTAGTGTTGTTGAACAAGGAGGTTGTCCCTAGTGTTGTTGAACAAGGAGGTTGCCCCTAGTGTTGTTGAACAAGGAGGTTGCCCCTTGTGTTGTTGAACAAGGAGGTTGTCCCTAGTGTTGTTGAACAAGGAGGTTGTCCCTGGTGTTGTTGAACAAGGAGGTTGTCCCTGGTGTTGTTGAACAAGGAGGTTGTCCCTGGTGTTGTTGAACAAGGAGGTTGTCCCTGGTGTTGGTGAACAAGGAGGTTGTCCTTTGTCTTGTTGAACAAGGAGGTTGTCCCTTGTCTTGTTGAACAAGGAGGTTGCCCCTTGTCTTGTTGAACAAGGAGGTTGCCCCTTGTCTTGTTGAACAAGGAGGTTGTCCCTTGTCTTGTTGAACAAGGAGGTTGTCCCTTGTGTTGTTGAACAAGGAGGTTGTCCCTTGTGTTGTTGAACAAGGAGGTTGTCCCTTGTGTTGTTGAACAAGGAGGTTGTCCCTTGTGTTGTTGAACAAGGAGGTTGTCCCTGGTGTTGTTGAACAAGGAGGTTGCCCCTTGTGTTGTTGAACAAGGAGGTTGTCCTTTGTCTTGTTGAACAAGGAGGTTGTCCTTTGTCTTGTTGAACAAGGAGGTTGTCCCTTGTCTTGTTGAACAAGGAGGTTGTCCCTTGTGTTGTTGAACAAGGTGGTTGTCCCTTGTGTTGTTGAACAAGGAGGTTGTCCCTTGTGTTGTTGAACAAGGAGGTTGTCCCTAGTGTTGTTGAACAAGGAGGTTGTCCCTTGTGTTGTTGAACAAGGAGGTTGTCCCTTGTGTTGTTGAACAAGGAGGTTGTCCCTTGTGTTGTTGAACAAGGAGGTTGTCCCTAGTGTTGTTGAACAAGGAGGTTGTCCCTAGTGTTGTTGAACAAGGAGGTTGTCCCTAGTGTTGTTGAACAAGGAGGTTGTCCCTAGTGTTGTTGAACAAGGAGGTTGTCCCTTGTGTTGTTGAACAAGGAGGTTGTCCCTTGTGTTGTTGAACAAGGAGGTTGTCCCTTGTGTTGTTGAACAAGGAGGTTGTCCCTTGTGTTGTTGAACAAGGAGGTTGTCCCTAGTGTTGTTGAACAAGGAGGTTGTCCCTTGTGTTGTTGAACAAGGAGGTTGTCCCTAGTGTTGTTGAACAAGGAGGTTGTCCCTAGTGTTGTTGAACAAGGTGGTGGTCCCTTGTGTTGTTGAACAAGGGAGTTGTCCCTAGTGTTGTTGAACAAGGAGGTTGTCCTTTGTGTTGTTGAACAAGGAGGTTGGCTTCTGCCAAGCTAATACTTGAGTTCAAATAAACACAACATATGGAAATGAAGCTCAGTAAAAGAAAGAACAGACACAGGCACAGCAACAATTTAAACAAGTCTTTTTCAATGAACAAGGAAGAGAGAACCACCAAAACATATGAATAATTAGAATGGGAACTGAAGACGGTAAACTGATCCGAACTAGTTGAGTATTTTTTTTTTCTAAAATATATATTTTGAAATTTTCTATTATTTAATCATTGATCCAAACATTTGTCTGTATCTGTGAGGTTTTCCTGTCATCGAACTTCCTAGTCATATTTTGTGTTTATCTTTGATAGACTTTGTACAAACAGTTTGAAAGACAAAGCAGCATTGAGCAGATGATGTTATATTGTATGCTTCAATAAAACAATGTTTATTGAGGAGGAAACACAAATGTTAGAAAGCAAAAGAATTCAATGATGGGTCACAATAAAGTGGTGTTGTTTGTTTGATACATACATGCAGATGCTGTATTTCATACTATAACATATCCCTCCACAATCAAAAATATTCCTGTGTCATTTACAGCCACAAATATCTGTACTTATGAAACTGAGAGAAACTTCATGAGAGAGGAATTGATACTGAATGAGGGAGGAGTTTACCACTTGCCTTAACACCTACAGGTCATTCAGCAAGATTAACATTGCTTCAAGTGTGTACATGGTATTGGGTGAGTACCTGTTTATGTTGAACATCTGTTTTCTGTGTTTTAACCTAACCTTGACATAATTTATCCTGGCTGATGCCTACCCTGGTATACCATCTCAACAGTGGACAGATATGAGGTGTCTGGTATACCATCTCAACGATGGACAGAGATGAGGTATCTGGTTTTGTGTCACCTATTAACATATACATGTCTAATGTGTCAAATCCTATCATTTCTTACAAAATGAAGTAATGAAATGTCAACATCTCTTGGGACTTAATGAAGCAAAAACAGAATATATAACTCCTGGAGTACAGTGGGGGAGATACTTTTCTAAGACCACAATCTTGTGGAACAGGAGGATGGAGAAATTTAGATCTTCTCTTTGTGATTTTCACAGACCTTTAGATAAGTGACTGAGACCATGTGCCTATTCCTCACTATGAACCTCTGACAGTTCAGTTTGCCTTGTTTCTCACAGAAGTAATGAAAGAGACATGAGGACAAGTTTCGTCACAGCATCGGCTGACTGGGATGCCAGTATTTTTCCTCCATCATGCAGTAGTGAACTCACATGGTGGCTTCGGAGATAGTGAAATTGTGTTTCACAATTCCCCATCATGCAGTAGTTAACTCACATGGTGGCTTCAGAGATAGTGAAATTGTGTTTCACAATTCCCCATCATGCAGTAGTGAACTCACATGGTGGCTTCGGAGATAGTGAAATTGTGGTTCACAATTCCCCATCATGCAGTAGTTAACTCACATGGTGGCTTCAGAGATAGTGAAATTGTGTTTCACAATTCCCCATCATGCAGTAGTGAACTCACATGATGGCTTTCACAATTCCCCATCATACCAAGTTGAGGGATTGAAATCAGCCACGGTTGATGTGAAACAGACTACTTCCCGTTGTTGTTGATGGTATGAGGCATCATCTATTCAGAAAGCAATGGCAAACTACTAAACTAACATTTCCCGGTAAATCACATAGAGCCAAAAATACTGGGGTTGATTGTGATGTCCTGTAAACGATGTGAATATAACTTCATCATGCAGTAGTTGAGTGAAGCACCAAGTTTTAATCAACATTTCCAAGCCACGTTGAAGCATAACCAAACATTTTAAAACTATTAGTATGCATTCAGAAACCTTGTCCTGCTGTGTGAACTAACCAATGAAATCAACATTATCAAGTGACTTACCAACTAGTGTGATACATTCAGAAACCTTGTCCTGCAGTGTGAACTAATCAATGAAATCATCATCGTCAAGTGTCATACCAACTAGTGTGGGTAATTATGCTTCTCTTGCTACCAATATCTGCAAAAGTGTTATCACAACAATGTGTGTTCTTGTATTCTTCCTGTCACAGCACTCCATGGGGTGAGGGGAACCTGCTATCACACCTTAACAACCCCTTCAGCCTTTGGATCACTATCTCCCTCACTCTCAACCAAGAGACGTTACCCCTTTCAAACCTCGTCCTGAACTCATGACCCAACTCTGGCAGCTAACTATGTTAAAAATATGGTGTATTATACAAGATGAATGAGAATGCTAATGATGATTCCGAGATAGACCTTGCGGTATCTATGAGAGATAAGACATGGCAAGGATCGAGCAGCCTCCCGAAGAAAGTGTCATCATCGTCAGGCCTCAAGTCTCACACTATTGGGTAAGTCAGTCACGCTCTCCAAGTATATCAGACCTCTAGCCAGGTATAGGGTTCTCCACTTGGACAGGATGGCTGGCGAGTCGACTCACTGGTACTTGGGACCTCCGGTGGATGACGCCACTGAAGTCTGCACCACCTTAGGGTAGGGATAAATACTGTCTCGCGGGTGGCTGAGGAACTAGGACACTCCTCTGAAGCATCTGGAAGTATCGATGGTACTGCGGGTATAGCGAGAGGGTGATCTCTCACTCAATGGTAGTAGCAGCCCCAACTGTCTATGCACCCCGCGCAGATCATTCAACTCAAAGCGCAGATATCACAGCACAGATACCTCCCTCGCTGAAACATGGCCCTGTAGATAGAGTTCAAAGCAGAAAATAGTTCTTCCACAATATCAGGCACAATATGGTACCCAGCACTTGGTAGTGAAGACATCATAGCTAGCTGGCATGAAGGCAGTCAGTCAGGCTCACAACTGGGACACTAACAACATCCAGATACTTGCCTGGTGAAGTAACGAATAAGGCAATAGGGTGCTGTCATGGCAAACAACCTGGGATATCAGACGTGGAGTGGGCGATGAGTTAGCCGGAGCCCATACTTAGACGTAACTCTCGATGGTAAGTACCTCTTGCTGTGTTGGTGGACTTACAAGCTGCTAACACTGGCTCTCGCCATAGTCCGGATCACTGGACTCGTCCCCAGATCATCGCTCTGCTCTCATCAAGGTAGAACCTGTGGAGGATAACACTCAGTGAGAGCACTATGAATCAGACTCAAACACAGCAGATACACTTAGGTCCCTCGTACTCAGACGTGTGGACCCTTCCCATAAGGGCCGCACTCTTTCATTGGCCACTCGAACGGTCGAGGAAAGACTGGACCTGGAACCAACGTGGCAGCTGTCCACCTGCATCCTCTTTCCTAGATGAACGGAGGGCTGGGCCAAGGTCGGTGTCTGAGATATGGGTCTATGCTGAAACATAGCTAGATAATATATATACGGTTAGTGAGTTAGTCAGGTCTTAGTAGTCAGGTCTTAGTCAGATATGACTGAGCTACCGTATAACAGTAGACGGTACTACCTGGTTTCTGTTAGCGCCGAACGTTGGGCGGCGCTTACCAAACCCGACACCCCACATTGTGCCAACGGCTTCGGGCGGAAGAGCGCAATTGGGAGGGTACAAGCCTTACCCTGGTGCGAGGAAATGCAAGCTAAAGACAAAATTGTCATGGCAGGGCAGACCAGGCCCTAAGCCTTGGTTGGCGACTGGTCTAGGATCGAAGCTCCGACAGGCGGACAGTTAGAGCATTGCTTTGCTGATCCGGCAGCTTCTGCAGCTTGTCTTGTTCCAGATGTAGGGGTGTTACCTTTCCTCTGGAGTGAACTAGGCAGGCCGAGAGAGGGATCATGCTGCATGGGCAACACATGATCTCTATATTTTAGCCCAGGCTTTGTGCTATGGAGAGGCAATAACTCCATCCCTGGTCTTAACTGGTCTCGGAATCAAAGCGAGACACCACAGTGCTGACTGTGATACGGATCATTCTTTGGTTGTTGCAAGGGTTAGACTGAGACCAAAGAGAATCTACACAGCTAAACACAAATCTAGCCCCAGGATTAATATTATTAACACTCATGATCCTGAAAAGTGCTTTCAGTTTCAACAGCAACTTGAAGACGCTTTCACTGATACACCAGAAAATTGTACAGTAAATGATAAATGGAATAAACTTAAGGAAACTCTTTGTAAAACTGCCGTAAAGGTTTACGGCACTGTGGATCATAAGAGGCAGGACTGGTTTGCGGCCAACAGCGAGACTCTGCAGCCCTTGATTGATAAGAAGAAGAAAGCTCTCTTAAGAAACAAGGAAAGACCAACGCGTAACACTCTGAGTGAGCTAAGGCAAGCTAGGAAGGATGTGCAAAAGGCTGCCAGGCAGTGTGCAAATGATTATTGGATCAAGTTATGTGAGTCCATTCAAATCGCAAGTGATAAGGGAGACATAAGAAGTATGTATGAAGGAATAAAGAAAGCCTGTGGTCCAGTGATCAAAAGAAGTGCACCATTGAAAACCTTGACTGGAGAAGTCATCACTGATAAGAAACAGCAGATGGACAGATGGGTAGAGCACTATTTGGAGCTTTACTCAAGTGAGATCAAACTAGCGGATAATGCCCTCAACGCCATAGAGGCTCTACCAACTCTTGACCACCTGGACACACTTCCCACCATAACAGAAGTTAAGTGTGCTATAAATGAACTTGCATCTGGCAAGGCTCCAGGTAAGGATGGGATTCCAATAGAGGTTATCAGGAGTGGGCAAGACACACTCACTATACAGATCCACCAGCTAATAGAGCTATGCTGGCGTGAAGGACAAGTCCCACAGGATTTCAAAGATTCAAGCATCATAACACTGTACAAGAACAAGGGTGATCGGAGCGACTGCAACAACTATAGGGGTATCTCACTTCTGTGTATTGTTGGAAAAGTATTTGCCAGAATTGTTCTGCGCAGACTTCAAGTCCTAGGAGATCAAGTCTACCCCGAATCACAGTGTGGCTTTCGACAGAACCGGTCTACCACTGATATGATATTCTCATTGCGACAAATGCAAGAAAAATGCCGTGAACAGAATCAACCACTGTTTATTGCCTTCATCGACCTCACAAAGGCATTTGATTTGGTCAGTCGTGAGGGTCTGTTCAAGGCACTAAAGAAGATTGGCTGCCCACCAACTCTTCTGTCCATTGTGGAATCGTTCCACACAGGCATGAAGGGTATAATCAAGTTTGATGGTGCAACTTCTGAAGAATTTGAAATCAAGAGTGGAGTTAAGCAAGGTTGTGTACTAGCTCCCACCCTCTTTGGAATATACTTTTCACTTCTACTGAAATATGCATTTCGTGATCAGGATGGTGGTATATACATTCACTCACGCTCAGATGGCGGCCTCTACAATGCTCAGAGATTGAAGGCTAAGACCAAAATTAGGAGGGTACTGATCAGAGAGTTGCTTTTTGCAGATGATGCTGCAGTTACGACCCACTCTGAGGAAGAATTGCAATGTCTACTATCTGCATTCTCCAATGCTTGTTCTGAATTTGGTTTAACAATTAGCAAAAAGAAGACACAGATTATGTCACAAGGTGCACATGGGGTACCATCAATCTTTATTGACGACGCCGAACTAGAGATAGTAGACCATTTTACATATCTGGGATCGGTGGTAAATAGCAAATTATCCCTAGATCAGGAAATCAACATCCGGATTGGAAAGGCAGCAACAACAATGAACAGGTTAAGAAAAAGAGTCTGGGAGAACAGGAAGCTTACTGCCAAAACAAAAGTCCTTGTCTATCAAGCCTGTGTCCTTAGTACTCTTCTCTATGGCAGTGAAACCTGGACAACTTACTCACACCAAGAGAACAATTTAAACAGCTTTCATATGCGGTGTCTGCGAAGAATTCTTGGTATTAAGTGGCAAGACAAAATCACAAATACTGAAGTATTGGAAAGATCAGGTTGTGTGACAGTTTATTCCATGCTCAGTCTTCGTAGACTTAGATGGATAGGACATCTTAGGCGGATGGATGATGGTAGAATACCAAAGGATATCTTTTTTGGTGAATTACAGATGGGTAAGAGATCTCAGGGTCGGCCTCTACTACGATACAAAGATGTGTGTAAGCGGGACATGATTGATACAGGCATTGATAATGCACATTGGGAGCAAGTCGCCGCTGAACGTGTTGCATGGAGGGCAAATATCAGAAATGGAATAAAGTCAAAGGAGAAAATTATTGCAGAAAAGACACACACCAAGCGTTTGAGACGTAAGATGGTGCATGGTGGTGGAAATGACCACGTGTTCACATGCACCCACTGTGAACGGACATTTACAGCGCAAATTGGCCTTATCAGTCACACTCACTACCGCCATAGTTAAAAGTTATTATGCCTTTTTAAAGCACAAACTATCGTCTGTCAAGACGGCAAGGTGCCAATGTGTGTAGTGAGTTAGTTGTACTTATAGATAGAAGGGCCCTGAAGGAGGGTTGATGGCAGTTCTTCCTCAACCCCCTTCTGGTTATCCGCCAAGGCTGATGTCATACCAGACCATAGGTACAATCTATTAGATCAAATTAAATATACAGGGTGATCCCTCTGTAGCAGAAATCCACATCCCGTTCCCCCCTCCCTGGTCCCAGGTTGGGGCATTTAGAACGATGTCATGTCCAATATGAACAATTATGTTGCAACGGTCCCTTTTCCCTTTATCACCCTCTCAGGAATCCACTATATATTAAGCTGGTATTCTGTCGAGGGAAACTAATTAAAAGACAGATGTGAGGAAAGCCAAGAAGAAAGCCAGTGGTTGCCCCACCATGTGATCCAAAGTTTGACTCCCGGTATGACCTTGAAACGACCTCAGAAGTTTCAGCCAACCGGTGTATTCGATTCATCGCACTCGCCCGAGTTCATCAATATATCACTCGATATATCTGAAGTGACTCCTTAATCTACTTCTGGTAGTGCTGCGGGTAATGGTGGCCACACCGACGCTCGAAGTTACAAAGTTGGCCATGTGTGAACTCAAATTACAGGTCTCACTTTCCTGAACCCGATTTTCCCGATCTACAGGGGCTGCAAATAAGCTGCGCGTGGCTAACCTACGAAATATCTTAGCAGTACAATGCTGGTACACACGTGTTTGCCACAGGCTTAATTTACAGTCGTAAAACACAAGCTTACCAATGTTCACACATGACCTCCTTCCTCGTGACGGCCAGTACACGCGTTAGCGAAATCTCATAATTTGAACCACCAACGCCACACTAGTTAAGAAACAAGGCTGTACACATACCTTCACACAAACAGCACGACAGTGGATATGAGAAGCGTTGTCACTGCAACTGGACATGATGTCAAAGATCTTCAACCCTCATCAAGACACGGCGTCCCGCTTTCTATCACTTAGCACTGGGCCAAAATATCAACTGCCTGCCAGCAACCTTCGTCTCCAACTGATCCTTTGTTCTGGTACAATTGACTGCGCTTGCGTCGGACATGCGCAGTCCGTAGTGTCCGAAAACCTGTTCCGCCACCCAAGTGCTGGAAGCTTAAAGGGCGAGCAACGACTCTGGTCTGGTTGAGTCAAATTACTGGTTAATTCCCTTTCACCAGTAAATTTTTACAGGGCTATCTGATGTCCCCCGGGACATTTCATTAGCGCGAAAAATCCCGAGTTGGACCTACTGAGTTGCGTGACACTTCCTTACCATGATGAGATGCTGTCAAGAACATGTTCTTGCAGTCTTCCTCTCACTCTTCTTCCGTTGATATTTCCACATGTTACAAGTCCTGGTTAATACTGCATCATGCCACATCCACCACACTCACTGCACTTCTTCCTGTTTCCACACATGAAGAGTGTTTCACGGATATCTTTCTACTAACATCCAGGGTTTGATGACTGAACTGGAGATATAGTTCTGAACCCAGGCAGGCCAGTTCTACAATCAAGGCATCAGATTGGTGAAGAAGACATGGAAGAAGTGCATCACCTTGAGAATGATTAAAGTTCCCACCAATTTCCAGGCATGTGCCCTGACTGCTTCATACAAAAGTGCAAAACTTCTCAACCACACCTTGTATATTTAATGTTCTAGGAAGTGATGTTTTCTGTCTGGTTCTTGCTAGTTTAGATATTCTGGCATGATAAACATCCTTATTTAAGTCTTCAGACTCATTTAGCAACAATTTAAACACACTGTTTTAGCATCCTTTATCATTTATGTTTCTCAGATGAAACCAAAGGAGTCAATATTTCCTGCATTCCTTAAAGGAGAGACAAAACCAGACGCTGATGTTAAAGTATGATGGTATATAATTTGCTTTTCTTACAAGTATAACAATGTTTGTTATATTACTATTATTTACTGCATGATAAGGAACTAAAATGCTAGCAAATTAGATTACTTGGCACAACTATATCATATAATTGAGATTTTATTTTTTCATGACGTGTGGCACTTTATATTATCAACATTCCAAAGCATGTAAGCGCTGCTTTACCACTGAATAATTTGATTATGAATAGCAAATGTCATGTATATGACGTATCATTTACTGTTAGTTCAACTCTTAAAGAACATATACTGTTGAGAAGCCTCACATGTGTGATATTTGTATAGCATCATTTTATAATAGTAGGAGTCTAACAAATAATAAGAGTATGCATACTGTAGAGAAACCACACAAATGTGATATGTGTGGAGATTTGTTTGCTAATAATGATAGTCTAATACAACATAAGAGAATACATTATGGTGAAAAGCTTTACAATTGTGAACTGTGTGGAGTATCATTTAATTTTTTTTCAAATCTTCAAAAACACAAAAGAAGACATACTAGTGAGAAGCCGTTCAAATGTGATGATTGTGGAGCTTCATTTGCCTATATTTGTAGTATAATACAACATACAATAGCACATACTGGAGAGAAGCCTTACAAATGTGATGATTGTGGAGCTTCATTTGCCTATATTTGTAGTATAATACAACATACAAGAATACATACTAGAGAGAAGTCTTACAACTGTGATGATTGTGGAGCTTCATTTGCATACAGTTGTAGTATAAAACAACATTTAATAAAACATACTGGCGAAGAGCCGTACAAATGTGATATATGTGGGGCTTCATATTCCTGTAATAGAAGTCTAACAAATCATAAGTGTATGCATACTGGAAAGAAACCATACAGATGTGATATTTGTGGAGCATCATTTACTTTCAGTTCAAGTCTAGTAAACCACAACCACACACATACTGATGAGAAGCCTTACAAATGTGATATTTGTGAAGCTTTATTTGCCTGTAATAGTAGTTTCAAACGACATAAGATAATACATACTGGTGTAAAGCCATTCAAATGTGATGTGTGTAGAGCATCATTTATTAGGCGATCAGTTCTAAACCAACACAGCATAACACATACTGGCGAGAAGCCTTACACATGTGATGTGTGTGGAGCATCATTTACTGATAGATCAAATCTAAAACGACACAAAAGAACACATACTGGGAAGAAGTCTTACATATGTGATGTGTGTGGAGCATCATTTACTACGCGTCCAGGTCTAAAACAACACATTAGAAGACATACTGGTGAGAAACCATTCAAATGTGATGTGTGTGGAGCATCATTTGCTACTAGGTCACATCTACAACAGCACAAAATAACACATACTTGTGAGAAGCCTTACATATGTGATGTGTGTGGAGCATCATGTACTAGGCGTTCAGATCTAAAACAACACATCAGAAGACATACTGGTGAGAAACCATTCAAATGTGATGTGTGTGGAGCATCATTTGCTAGGTGTTCAGATCTAACACAACACATTAGAACTCATACTGGTGAGAAGCCATTCACATGTGATGTATGTGGAGCATCATTTGCTAGGAGTTCAGATCTAACACAACACAAAAGAACACATACTGGTAAAAAGCCATTCAAATGTGAAGTGTGTAAAGCATCATTTACTAAGCGTTGCAATCTAAAACAACACATTAGAACACATACTGGTGAGAAGCCATTCAAATGTGAAGTGTGTGGAGCATCATTTACTGTTAGATCAAGTCTAGAACGACACAAAATAACACATACTGATGAGAAGCCTTACATATGTGATGTGTGTGGAATATCATTTACTAGTCGTCCACATCTAAAACGACACATTGGAACACACACTGGTGGGAAGCCATTCAATTGTGATGTATGTGAGCCTTCATTTGCTTCTAGTTCACATCTTGTTTTTCTTAAAAAATTGAGTTGCACGTCCCTCACAGGATGTAGCAGTCAACCCCAGAATTTTGGCTGTTCGTGATTCCTGTTTTTTTAGTAACATTCAGTAGTTTGCCATTGCTTTCTGAACGACAGGCACCTATATCTTTTTTGAAAAAACCAGCACCGCTGTGTTTCGAACCCAGGTTTACAGGATTATAAACTGCACCTGTAACTCCTTTGCCACGGAGACAGTTCACATCTACAACATCACAAAAGATCTCATATTGGTAAGAAGCCATTCAAATGTGATGTATGTGGAGCTTCATTTTCTTCTAGTTCACATATACAACAGCACAGAAGAGCTCATACTGGTGAGAAGCCATTCATATGTGGTGTGTGTGGAGCATCATTTACTAGTCTTTCACATCTAAAACAACACATTAGAACACATACTGGTGAGTAACCTTACATATGTAATGCATGTGGAGTTTCATTTACTAGGTGTTCACATCTAGAACGAGACAAAAGAACACATACTGTTTAGACACCATACAAATGTGATATGTGTGGAGCATCATTTACTGTTAATTCAAGTCTAGATCGACACATTAGAACACATTCTGGTGATTGAAGAAAGGGAAACAATGTAGTTAAGAACATGTCTTAATAAAGAGGTTCTGAAAGTAGATAAGGAGATTAAAGAATAAGACGAGTAATTGTGAAAAATAGGTACAAAGCAATAGCTAAAATACAGAGTATAAATTAACAATGGGAAATGTTAAGAGACTCCATTCATCAAACAAGCTAAGAAATATTACCGTAGAGAAGCCAAAATGCTAAGAAAAAATGGATGACTGAAGAAATCTTAAAGTTGATGGACAAAAGAAAACGGAATGAAAATGACAAACAAGATTATGATCAGATAAATAAAAGATAAATGTGTGAAGACAAAAGAAAGTTAGTTAAATGAGCAGTGCAAAATAAACTGAATAAAATTCTAGTAAAGAAACAATTAATATGCACAGACAAATCAGTGAGCTCACAGGAAGAAACACAAGAGTAAATGCAGGGTGTTTGAAATCAAAAACAGGAAAGATATTATTGGAGGAAAGTGCTATAATGAAGATGTGGAATGACTATATTATAGAATTATATGATGAGGAAAGGATGAATTAACAGAAGAAAGTAACTTAGAAAGTCCACCTATTTTAAAAGATGAAGTCGCTGATGCGGTAAACCGTAAGAAGAAAAGAAAAGATCTGGGCCAGATGGAATCACAATAGAAGAATTAGAAGTACTGGGAGAATTCAGAGTAGATGTATTAATCAAACCAGTCTCCCTGGCCAATGGGTTAGCGATGTTGTTCGTAATCCCATATATCCATGTGGGGAAAATAGCTGAGCAGGTAACTTACGTGGTATGTGAACCGGTCATTTAGAAAGCAATGGCAAACTACTGAACGTAAAAACTTGCCTAGTGCATCAACAGCAGCTGAAAAATGCTGGTGCTGACTGCAACGTCCTGTAATGGATATGCAACATTAAAAAAAAAGTATTAACCAAAATGTTGAATTATATTTACAGCAGTGTATATTTGCTATGTGATATGCTGAAAGCTGTATTTATAGCAATACAAAAAGGCCAGGAGCAATTGAATGCAAAGATTTTTGTACAATTAACCTCATAAACCATGCCACTAAGCATCTACTCAGAATTATAATGAGAAAGAAAATAAAAATGTAAATTGGTGAAGAACAGTATGGGTTTGTTGAAAGAAAGATTACAAACATTGCAATATATGCATTTCGAACATTAATAGAACAATCAATAGAGACACAGAAAGACGTATATTTGTGCTTCATAGATTTTACTAAGACATATAATAAAGTAAAACATTATGAACTGATTAAAATGTTGGAAGATGTCATCATTGATGGTAACGATCTCAGAATAATAAATAATATTTACTGGAACCAAGTGGCAGCAATTAAAATGGGAAATAAAGAGGATAATTTTGAACAAATAATGCTAGGAGTATGAAAAGGATGTGGTTTGTCACCAGATCTCTTATCCCTCTATAGCAGGGGTCACCAAATTAAGGCCAGCGGGCCGGATCCGGCCCGTGATGTCATTTCATCTGACCCGCCGACGGTACTAAAACTTCCTTGGTATAACGTATGGAACAGGAGAGGCGTTGATACAGTTTAAATGTAAATATTATGTTTATAATAATATTAGATCTTCACACGTGCGTAGATCTCCTGGCTGCTATGTGTCATAAATTTACTATTTTCAATTATAAATTATTGTATCTAGATTTTCTTGTTTATTGTAATGTTTGCTTATTTTGCGCCATCCCAAGTTCTTACCCGGCTTGTGGTAGCGCCACCTTCGCTCTGACATTACCATGGTTTCCACAGCAAAACACATACACACACACGCAAGCATGCACGCGCACACACACACATATATATTGATTATTTGGTTGTTTTGGAATTTGAAATTTAAATATTGAGCACAACCCACTACTGGCAACGCTGATCGTATTCTGGTATGAACCTAAGGCCTATCCATGTCAATATGGAAGCACTATACTCGAGTTTCACTCTCGTTTGAGCACATCAGCAGTGCATATCCCTGAGCGGATCCGGAAACAAGCCCCGGATCACTGGCGTGTGAAGCGGGTGTGTAACCACGCAGCACACGCTGGACACGCCAAACCATCATAACAGACTATTACAACATCACCCATCGTAGGCTATGCTCAAGATTGCCCAATTGGCTATGCTCAAGATTGCCCAATTGCAATGACACACCCGCTTCACACGCCAGTGATCCGGGGCTTGTTTCCGGATCCGCTCAGGGATATGCACTGCTGATGAGCTCAAACGAGAGCAAAACTCGAGTATAGTGCTTCCATATTGATGTGGATATGCCTTAGGTTCATACCAGAATACGATCAGCATTGCCAGTAGTGGGTTGTGCTCAATATTTAAACATATACATTTATATATATATATATATATATATATATATATATATATATATATATATATATATATATATATATATATATATCCCTCCCCCAAATGCGTTTGGCTGTCAACACAGATCCGATGCTCCAAAAATATTTACTTCTTTTTGCCAGTCATCCATATTATAGGTATGTAACAAGAATTTCTATGTTTGACAGTGATAGGTAAGTGAACTACAGGTGTGAATAGAGGCAATAAAGTAGCAAACATAGCATAAAAATGCCTTAGAAGCCTCGTGCTATTACGAAAATATTATCCCCAGCTCAGAAGAATTCCCCGGTCAAGGTGTTAATCGAGATGGTCTCTAGGCCAGTGTTTTTCAGCCTTTCTGCTGGAGCAGATCCTTACGCAAATGTTTACGTTGCTCAAGGAACTCTATGCGATGATCCAAGTGTATGTCCTACTTTATGTTATAAACCAGATGGGCAGAAATGATTCGGTCTGTTTCGGCGGAACCCCTGGCTGCCACTCGCGTAACCCAGGTTGAAAAACTCTTCTCTAGGCTGCTTATTTAGATCAGTCCTATTTATATAATTTGCAAGCCTTCTTATGAGATATATATTTTATTACCAAAGGTATCTATAAACTTTATATGCACTTTTGGTGAGCTGTAGATTCACCAGTGACCCATAGTCCCCTGCTTTTATGTGTTTCAATAGGATTTTAATTGTTTCTAATTCAATGTCGTTTTCATTTTCAGGCCCCGTGTGCTTCACCCTTCATTATGGCTACTAAGAAAAGAGAAGTGGACGCCGAGTGTTCAATTAAGAATAGGGAGTAAATCACTTCTTCTGGAAACAAAGAACCAGAAAACCAATTGCGTAATATGCAGCAAAAATATTGCCGTTTTCAAAGAGCACAATCTTCGGCGTCACTACAAAACAAAACATCTATCAACATATTCAAAGTTTTCTGGAAAGTTATGCTCTGAGAAATATGAGTCCATGAAATGTGGTTTAGAAACACAAAGAGATCTCTTCACGAGAAAGTTTGCTGAAAATGAATCTGTCACTTGTACAAGTTACAAAATAGTGCATAATATGGAAGAACAAGGAAAACTGATGGCAACTTCATCAAAGAGTGTATGATTGAAGCAGCAAATGACTTGTGTCTTTGGAAAGCCAATTTGTTTGGAACTATCAGCCTTTCATCAAGTTCAGTTGTGCGAAGAACAGAAGAGCTTGGACAGAACGTAGTGATACAGCTACGCGAGAAAACTTGGAAGTTTTTGTGACATTCTCTGGCGCTGGATAAGTCTACTGATTTCTCGAGTGCGTCACAACTTCTCGTGTTCATTCGTGGTGTCAGTTTGGACTTTCAGATAACGGAAGAGTTGTCATCCATTTGCAGTATGCATGGAACAACAGCTGGAAAAGACATTTTCATGGAAGTGCAAAACGTTTTGCAGGACTATAACCTTCAGTGGAATTAGCTTCGAGGTGTTACATTTGATGAACAAACATGGCTGGAGTGAAGAAAGGTCTGATGGGGCAGATCAGGACTCAATTGGAAGATTTGCAAATTCTGGACACTTTGTTCATACACTGCATCATACATCAGCAAGAACTCTGTGGGAATGACTTAGATATTTCTTGTGTACTTAAACCAGTCGTTTCTGCTGTGAACTTCATTCTGGTACATGCACTCAATCACCGTCAGTTCCAGGCTTTTCTTGAAAAAATTGATTCTGAATTCTGTGACTTGCCTCATCACACATCAGCGAGGTGTCTCAGCTGCGGTAAAGTTCTGTTTCATTTTTACAAGCTCCGAAATGAAATAGATGTTTTCCTCACTGAAAAAGATGGAGCTGGTCCACAGCGGTCAGATCCTACCAGGCTGTCAAAGTTGTCATTTTTTGTCGACATCACATCCCACATGAATGAACTGAATTTGAAAGAATAACCTCGTCTGTGATCTCTACAGAATTATCAAAGGATTTCAGAGAAAGCTGTCATTGTTTGAAGCACAACTGGAAGGAGAAAACTTTTCTCATTTGCAGTTTCAAAGAGTTTTGCGCTACAATCGCCGAAGATGTCAACATCGATTTTCTGAATAAAACATTATTCGTGACTTGAAAATGTTGGAGAGGTTTTTAGATCTTGACAAAACTGAGAGTGACATTCTTTTGTTCCAGAATCCGTTCAATTGTAACCTTGATGATATGCCAGTTGAACTACAATTGGAGCTCATTGATTTGCAAGCAAATGACCTGTTGAAATAGAAGCACAGAGTAGGAAAACTTGTTGAAGTTTACCGCTGCTTACCTGATTTTGAGTTTCCAAAACTGAAGAAGTATTTTGCTGTATGGCACCAGTGTTTGGAACAACTTATGTCTGTGGGCAAACATTTTCAAAAACGAGGTATGTGAAGTCAGCACATCGAATGAGATTGACTGATGAACATTTGAAAGCAATTCTCTTGATTGGATGCAGCAATTCCAAACCAAACATTGATGATATCTTGAAAGCCAAATATCAGGTTCACACATTTCACTAACCTTTTTTACTGCTTAGTTTGTGAGATTCGGATATGTGCACACTTGGTCTGATTTAACTGTTTTTTGTGTGCTAATGTTGCCTTCTTTGATGACTTTTTTAAGGCAAATAAATATGTTGGTTGTCTCTGTGTTTTTTTGTGTTTTTTTTTGTGTGCATTGCATGCCACTCACCCATGATTAACGTAATTGTTTGTCATTTTTACAAGAGCTTTCGTTCTGTCTTGCAAGTTTTGTTAAAGTTAGTTGTATATCCATTACATGACATTTGCAGTCAACACCAACATTGTTTACTGTTGTTGATGTCTTGGAAAGTTTACGTTCAGTAGTTTGGCATTGCTTTCTGGACAACCGGCACCAATACCATTGTGTGAAAAAACAGTGCAACACGGTCTGCTGCCAAATCGCGCGCAGCTGTGTTTCTAATGCGGGTATACGGGATTATGAAGCACGTCCGTAAGACCTTCGCCATGGAGACCAGTGCAAGTATTGTACAGAATGAGTATCCGGCCCACGCTCGTAATTTTGTCAGTTATCCAACCCCCCACGAAAAATGTTTGGTGACCCCCTGCTCTATAGCGTCGTAATAATGAGAGAAATCAAAGATAAGCCAGGAATATTAATTTAATATTAAATATAAATTTATGCTTCACATAAAAAGTCCAGATTGCTCATTTTGGCTGTCCAATTGATTTTCAGTATTCTTCTATAAAACCACATCCCCAAGGCTTCCAGGGATTTTTTTTGCCACTTTACTAATTGTCCTAGATTTGTAACTGTTTGTTAAAACTGGTTTTATTTAACATGCAATAACTCTTTATCTAACTTTCAGTGACAGTGACTTGTTACACAAAACATTTTGTTTAAAGAACAGAATAGGGCAAGCAAAAGCTGCATTTGAGAAAATGAAAAGTATCTTATGCAACAAGTCACTATCATTGAATGTAAGAAAGAGAGTGCTGTAGTGCTATGTATAATGTTTTGTTGTATGGCAGTGAATCTTGGAATAGAACCTGTTTGCTGTATATCAGTGAATCTTGGAATAGAACCTGTTTGCTGTATGGCAGTGAATCTTGGAATAGAACCTGTTTGCTGTATATCAGTGAATCTTGGAATAGAAACTGTTTGCTGTATGACAGTGAATCTTGGAATAGAACCTGTTTGCTGTATATCTGTGAATCTTGGAATAGAACCTGTTTGCTGTATGTCAGTGAATCTTGGAATGTAAATGAACAAATGAGGAACAACTTGGAGGCAACAGAGATGTTCCTGAGACGAATGTTGCGAATTCCTTGGTCTGCCAATGTAACTAACAATGATTGCCTGAAAGAGGCTAATGAAATTAGAACATTATAAACAACAATGAGAAATAGATAAACAGCTTTATTTGGTTATGTAACAAGAAGAGAGGCATTGGAGAACATCGTGACAAACGGAAAGATCAAGGGGAAGAGAGGCAGAGGCCGACCAAGATAATTGATGCTGAATGGATTGTGATGGTGGCATGGAGAATTGTCATCAGTAGAGTTGATCCAGAACACCAAAGACCGAGGTATGTGGAGAGATATGAACGCCTACGACGGCTGGCAGGGCACTTGATGATGATGATGATGTTTGAGGGGCTTGCTTTGCTTATGATAGAAATCTAATACAACATAAGAGAATACATACTGGAGAGTCACCAGACATGTGTAATATTTGTGGAACACCGTCTACAATGGTTAAATCTAGAAAGACACAAAACAGATGGAAAAGTTATCCAAGACATCATGACAACCCATATCATCTTCACAGAAAGAACCAGTAATAATCTTCAGACTTTTCATGGTCTACATTCGACTCAGATATCACATCTTCAACGGGTTAAATATGACTACTATAGATCCGTGTCTATATGACACAGACATAATGACCGCTGACCATAACTCACAGAACTGCCCTGTATATCGGAGCCAACAGGAATGCATTTGGTCGACACTAGCAACATGTCAGGACACAATATATGGCAGCATGGTGACCTTGCATTGATCTGTAATGCTGATTGATATCATTCATAATAGTTTGCAAACACTCGAGTGGAGAGGTGCGGCAGGAGTGGGTACCAAGCCCAGACACTTCTCTCTTACAAAGACTTCAAATATCTCTCTGAGTGATGCTAGAATGTGAGGTAACAAATGAGCAAATCTTTTATCTTCAAGAGTACCACAAGTGGAAATACATATTGCACATGTGGATTGGCACCACAGACAGCAGATCACATACTCCAAGACAGTCCTGATTGTGGCATATTTATGCAAACCTTCTGGCCTAGAGAGCCAACAGTGGAAGAGAAACTCTATGGACCACTGAGTGAACTAAAAACGACAGTGAAGTTTATATAAGCAACAATATTGCAGATATAGACAATATATTTCAAGCAAACGGAATGAAAAAAAAAGGAGATGTTCTGAAGATATATAAACGACTGCCAGTTAAAGGTGCAATAACAGATGAAACAACATATTTGAAGTTGTTTAAGTTTAGATTTAAATGTGTTTCCATCAAGGAGAGACTATGAGGAGAAGAATCTTGTGTTTTATTGGAGCAATCAGCATCTACACCTTATGACATTTGCTGAGGCAGTTGAAGCATCTGTCAGAATGCTGTTATGCCAATTTTTTAAACAATAAATGCCAGTATATACCAATATATGCATAAATATAAATCTGAAACAAGTCCGGCACATTCAGGGTAACATGTTGATAGTCAGGAATGTAAGATGACAAAAATACATCATGTTTATATAAAATCTCAAATCTTTTTAAAAATATCAGAGCAAATCTGATAGGTTGTTTGCTTCTACATTACCTCAGTTCCTACACGATGTAATATTGATGATATTTCTGGTGAAATTTATTGAGAAATTCTTTTATATTGTTAAGAATGTATGTCTTATTGATATTTTGAACAAGATGTTTAATTAGTAATATAATTACAGATGTCCATTGTCTTGAATTCACTTTTCACAATTACTGTTCCACAGTTTGGGATGGTTGCCCTAAATCTAATTTAAAACGACTATGTTCTCTACAAAACCGTGCTATTCGTCTGGTTTCTGGCATAAAGCACGTTGAAAGAAATAATTTGTACAGTCATCTAAGACTTCTACCACTTCAAAAGCGCTTCCTTTTCAACAAAGCCAAATTAGTGAACAAAATTATATCTCAAAATACCCCAGAGTATCTTCTGCAGCTGATTCAATCTAATGCAATGAACAGCAAGCGCCTAAATTTGTTACATGTCTCAAAGCCTAGATTGGACCTATACAAAACATGTTTCGCCTATTCTGGTGCTCACTTATGGAATGATCTGCCTCCAGATCTGAAAACTCCAATGAGTCCCTACACATTTAACCGAAAACTCTTTCAATACTTAATCCATACCGACTATATGCCACCATAATTCATTTACTGGTATAATTGTTCATTATAATCGTTCATTATAATTCTTTAACTATAATTGTTCACTATATATGTATGTGCGTGTGGGAGCGAGAGAGAGAGAGAGAGAGAGAGAGAGAAAGTGGGTGTCAGAGAGTGAATGTGTGTGCGTGCGTGTGTGTGGAGAGAGTGATTGAGCGAGAAATGGTAGGGGAATGTGTCAGAGCATGCATTCGTACGTGTATGTGTGAGAGTGAGTGAGGGAGTGTGTGCGTGCGTGCATGCGTTCATGCGTGTGTGTATGTGTGAGAGAGTGTGATTGAGAGAGTGAGCGTGAAGGATTGTGTGTGAGAGAGTGAGACAGTTCGAGATTTGATGTGTTAGTGTGTGTGTGTGACAGCGCGCGCATGCGTGTGAGTGTGTGTATATGAAAGAATACAGAGAGAGAGAGAGCTGAGCAGATGCATGTCATGTAACACGCATGTTATGTAACACACGAATCCATATGTTTGTGTATTCTCATCTGTCATATTATCAGTTAAATACCATTTGATTTTATCATGTATAATATAAACTTATGTACATTACTGTAGTTTGAGTGAGAGAGTCAGTGAGTGTGAATGAGAGACAGAATGAGTGAGCATGAGAGTGAATGTATGTGTGTGTGTGTGTGCCTTCTCTGTGTGTGGGAGCATCACTATGTTTACATCACATACTTTTTATGTACACATTTTTCTCCATGCTTAACATTTTTATGAGACTGCTCATGACAAGTGTCAGTGTATGTGTGTGAGTAAAGTGTGGGAGTTTGTTCATACTAGTTTCAATGCTAACGTGAGACATTTTGTATGTGTCTAGATGTGAGGAGGTGTGAGTGTGTGTGGAGGATGTGTGTGAGTGTGGAGGATGTGTGTGAGTGTGGGGATATGTGGGGGTGGGGTATGCATTTGGATGGGTTGGGGTATGTGGGTTTTTGTGGATAGTGATATTTGTGGGTGTTGGTGGGATGTGTGGATGGATGTGTGGGGGTGAAAGTAGGGGTGTGGGAATGGGTGTGGGGGATGTGTGTATGGGTGGAGGATATGTGTACGGGACGGGTGTGGGGTGTGTGTTTATGTGGATGGAGATGTGTGGGTGGTTTGACGAAGTATGTGTGGGTGGCGGGGTTGTGTGGGTAGGGGATTGTGTTGGGTGGATTGGGGATGCAAGGGCGGGTGGGGAGAAGTGTATGGTGTGTGGGTTTGAGATATGTGTGCGGTGTATTGGTGGGGGGTGTGTGGTGGTATGGGCGTGGATATGTGTGTGGGTGGGGGATAGTGTGTGTGATGGGTGAGGGGAATGTGTGTATGGGTGAGGTATATGTGTGGGTGAGTAGGGGATGTGTGGTGGTTGGGGGAAGTATGTGGGTATGGGTGGGAGATGTGTGCGTGGATGGGGAATGTGTGGGTGGGGGTGTGTGAGTGGCTTAAGGATGTGTAGGTGGGTGAGGGATGTGCATGTGTCGGGGTGGGATGCGTGAGTGGGTAGGGGTATTGTGATCGAGAGATGTTTGATTGGGGGTGGGTGCGTAGTGGAGGATGTGTGCGTGAGTGAGTGTGTGTTGGTGGATGGGTAGGGAATGCGTGTGTGGTGTGTTGGTTAGGGATATTGTGTGGGTGAGGTATGTGTGTGTGGATGGGGGATTTTTGTGGTGTGTGGGTGGGGGTATGTTGGGTGGATGGGTAAAGGTATCTGTGTGGGTGTGGGTGGGAATATTGTGTGGTATGTGGGTTGGGGATTTGTGTGTGGGTGTGGGATGTGTTGGTGAGGGATATGTGTGTGTGCGGTGCGTGGGTTGGGAATATTGCATGGTAGGGGATGTATGTGATGTGCGGGTGGGGGATTGTGTAGTGGGGGATTGGGTTAAGGCATGTATGGGTGGGTGAAGGATGTATGTGTGGGTGGTGGTGTGTGTGAGTGGATTGGGGATGTATGGGTGGTTAGGGAGATGTGTGGGGGAGGGGGGATTGTGTGCGTGGGTGGGAAATATGTGGTCAATGGAGATGTGGCTGGGGGATGGGTGGTTTGAGATGTGGATGGGGAAAGGATGTGTGGGTTAGGATGTGTATGTGGGTGGGATATGTGGGTTGGTGGGGGAATGTTTCTGGGTGGCGAGTGTGTTTTGGTTGGGGGAACAGGTGAGGGGAGTGTGGGTGGGGGATGTGCGGGAGGGGGATGGGTTGGTTGGTGGGGTATGTATGTGTCCCTTGGTGTGTGTGGGTGGGTGGGGTGCTGTATGGGTACGTGGGAGATGGGCCTCATAACATGGTAATTTGCCTTGTTTATGTTTACAATTCATTTCACAATGTTTATTTTTCTTCCTATGTAAATGTATAATGCTCTTGATGAACGAAAGATGAGTGATTGGAAGGGCCGAATGTAAGACGGGCCTGCGCGCCCAATTTGTGACCCTAATAAAGTTGTTTTGATTTTGATTTGATTTGATTTCACTTATATTGTCTTGACTGTGTAAATAAGTATTAATGAAATAAATGATTGATACATTAATGTGTAATGTTTTTTTTGTTTTTTTTTAATTTTTAATTTGGGTATTGTTTATAGATATTTACCTCAGCCAGTATGACAGTGCAAACATGTAGGATATGTTTTAGTTGTCTTGTGGTTTATATTTCTCCCATTTTTAAAAATAGATTATATGCAACGTACCAAACTAACAATTCTTCAACCTATTAAATCTCTGGAAGCTTTGGAGATTTGGTTGTATAGAAGAATTCTGAACATTTTCTGGACAGCTAAAATGAGTAATCTGGGGTTGATTACCACATCCTATTAAGGACATGCAACTAACTTTTATCCATCCAGAAATGCAAGCGTTGAATTGCAGCACTTTAAAAAGTTGGCAACTGCACGCTTAAATAATATTTCCTCATTCCGGCTTGCCTGTTCTATGACAGGAAATGAATACCTCAAAGTGCTGATACAGAATGGTGGAATGGAGTAAGATATTTGTTTAGGGATGGCAGGTAAACAACCAGTGACACTGGGTAGCATAATATTCATGTGTGATGAGTGAGACGCTGTAGGAATTCATAAAGTAGGAGAACTCTCCATTTGATCATGTTAATATAGACTTCATTTCCCATACAACAAAATTTACAACATCATGCCAATATAGAAATCATATCAGGTGCCGCGATGAGTGATTGAGAGGTTATGATATCTGCCACAGACTCAGGTTTGAATTGTGGCCTTGGGTTTGCATTTTTTAAAGAATCATTGATGCCTATTCATATCACACATCCCTCTGTTCTCTAGGGTAGTCCCGTGGGATATTTAGACTTCTCATATGAGGGTAAAATATAGATGGTCTATTATCACCATCATCATGTGCCATGCCTATAAGCATGAGAGGTCATGGTTTTCCAACTCAAAAGATCACCAGAATATTGGTTCAGGGCCATGTTCCCCCCCCCCCTCCCGATTATGTCATGTGGTAAAGCCACCCAGGCATTTATCGCCTTACCTTACATTTGCTCTGTAACAATTAATTTTACCTGCCATCACCAAGTCCTCTAGTGCCTTTCTCTTCATAACATGCCCAATTAACTTTGTCATTGTCCAATTTCTCCAATCAATTTTGTCTTCATGTGTTGACTGTGTAACATTCTCACTTGGAGTCTTCATGTGTTGACTGTATAACATTCTCACTTAGAGTCTTCGTGGCAAAGTGGTTAAGCCATTTGACTCAGGCTCCGAAGGTTGTAGGTTCGATTCCAGCAGTGTCCTTATGTTCATAAGTGAAATTTTTCGGAGACTCCTGTGGGTTGTCGCTAGAGCTACAGAATGCATGCTTTGTGCGACGCTGTCCGAGCTGCAGAAAGAGACTGAGCCATATGGGGTAAAACCCGGTGCAATGAAGTTGACCCTGTCGACTTTTAAGCAACTTTGTTTCTTTTTATTCTCACTTGTATTTCTTTCCAGTCATGGTGTTCCTTGCATTTCCCTATGAAACCACATTTCCACATCCATCATATATTCTTGTCTGATTGTCCCATGCCTGAAATATCCATGATTTCCCTCTCATCAGCCTGTGGACATTAACTCCAGGGCTGTATTCTGGAGGTGTTCCTTGTCTGGGGCCACTCAATATTCTTCTTCTTATTTTGTTTCCTTGACATTTGTCTATATCTGCAGTGTTGTCTCTTGTATGAATTCCACTGCCTTGTTTTAGTTCACTCAGTGGCCTATAGTGTTTATCTTTGACTGTTGTTCCTTTAGGCCAGAACTCAGAGGTATGACTTAGCCTGCAGCATCTAGAGCCTGCACACATTTGTTGGCCAACCTAGAATGTACAGCACATATGCTGCCAGCATGTCCCTTGTGTAATCCAGGATCTCCTGCGTAATTCTCTCTGGTTGCACTATAGTTTCACTTGTTTACTCTTTGTCATGGTTAGCATTCTCAGTCCATACTCAATTACTGAGAGAACCAGATGTTGATAAATTATGAAATATATTCCTTGCTCCATGTCTACTGCTGCCATAATCTTTAGTGCACAAAGTCCATTATATGCAGATGACATGGTTCTTGTCTCAAATAGTCCTAAAGGATCAGAAGAGCTGATTCTGCCCGTCAAGCGACGCAGTGAAAATCAAAAGCCTTGTTCTGAATTTTTTTTTAAAAATATGATAATGTCCACAGATAAAACTACCTGCCAATCGAAAATCACGATCAACAATTAAATAATTGACAATGTCCACAGACAAAACCACATGCCAATCGAAGATCACAATAAACAATGGGAAAAAAATTACAATGTCCACAGACAAAACTACCTGCCAATCAAAGATCACAATCAACCATGAAATAATTATCATTGTCCACAGATAAAACCACATGCCATTCGAAGATTACAATCAACAATGAAAAAAATGACAATGTCCACAGACAAATCTACCCGCCAATCAAAGATCACAGTCAACAATGAAATAATTGAATATACTTTTCACTTCTACTGAAATATGCCTTTCGTGATCAGGATGGTGGTATATACATTCACTCACGCTCAGATGGTGGCCTTTACAATGCTCAGAGATTGAAGGCTAAGACCAAAATTAGGAGGGTACTGATCAGAGAGTTGCTTTTTGCTGATGATGTTGCAGTTACGACCCACTCTGAGGAAGAATTGCAATGTCTACTATCTGCATTCTCCAATGCTTGTTCTGAATTTGGTTTAACAATTAGCAAAAAGAAGACACAGATTATGTCACAAGGTGCACATGGGGTACCATCAATCTTTATTGACGACGCCGAACTAGAGATAGTAGACCATTTTACATATCTAGGATCAGTGGTAAACAGCAAATTGTCCCTAGATCAGGAAATCAACATCCGGATTGGTAAGGCAGCAACAACAATGAACAGGTTAAGAAAAAGAGTCTGGGAGAACAGGAAGCTTACTGCCAAAACAAAAGTCCTTGTCTATCAAGCCTGTGTCCTTAGTACTCTTCTCTATGGCAGTGAAACCTGGACAACTTACTCACACCAAGAGAAACATTTAAACAGCTTTCATATGCGATGTCTGCGAAGAATTCTTGGTATTAAGTGGCAAGACAAAATCACAAATACTGAAGTATTGGAAAGATCAGGTTGTGTGACAGTTTATTCCATGCTCAGTCTTCGTAGACTTCGATGGATAGGACATCTTAGGAGGATGGATGATGGTAGAATACCAAAGGATATCTTTTTTGGTGAATTACAGATGGGTAAGAGATCTCAGGGTCGGCCTCTACTACGATACAAAGATGTGTGTAAGCGGGACATGATTGATACTGTCAACAACCTATGTGTAAGGCATCATCAGATTACTTCTCCCACACCATACAAGAAACTTGCAAGTCGTGTGAGAGGAAATAAATGATACATTTTATTGCCGTTGGCTCTTTACAAGTACATAACAGTCGCTATCAAACCACACACAAAGCCACAGAATTGCCTATCACTAGTTTTCTAAACCCTAATGCTAATTCTATCTATTTGGTTACACAAATCTCCTATCAACACTAAGCGAGGTGCTCGCTACAAAGTCAGTCCCCAGTCTGACTTTCTTACTCGCGTCGCTACACAGCACGCGGAAGGACCTTGGGGTGTCCTTCGGCTTTTTGCGTGCCGTTACACCTGGCACGCTTACATTAGCTGTCTCTTGTTGAGTGGCAATCGTGGCTATCACGTAGGCGTGATCCTGTCGTGATCAGAGTGCTAACTGTCTGGTCAACGTCTCCGTGTCTCATGAGAGAACTAGTTAATAGTCCCCCATTCTATCACCTACCCTGCCCTGATATCGGGGCACTGTATCACCTCTAATCTATTTGAGGTTGACCACTCTTCCCGGTGGTATTCTATCTTGAGAAGACCTCCGCCCTTTATGTACCAGTCTTTGACACACACCCTCCCCTCCTGTGTTGCGTCATCAACTTTGACTCATTGGTTGTGACGCAAGGGGTTTCTAAAAAATTAGTGTCTCTAATTTTTTGTCAAAGACTGTAGATAACCTGGCTTTGGGTAACTCCATAGACTTCTACTGACTAATGTCACAATGTAGTATCACTTTACTTGGCTACTGGCAATCGCCACAAACTTGTCTGGTTGGCGTGAGCCCTCTTCTCAATCGCAATATTATATCAATTAGAGGTATGTCTGAACCGGACCGTTGTCTTATAAGACCTGCCCTCAAATAGTAAATTAACTCACTACCCATACAAAGTTGACTTTCTTAGGGTCAACACATGAATTGCTTCATGTCCCCCATATAATATTAAACAACCATTACCCAAGCTGTGCGCGACAGGCTTTACCTATCTCGCTTCCGCGTGTAAAGTTATATTTCACTGTTAAGTTAGTGTTTCGTTGTCTATTATGTCCCCTGACCCGGAGTTATCTCCCTTTGATCTATAAAATATGTATGCAATTTATATGTTTGTTTTTCTGGTTGTTTGCGTGTTTGGATGTAATTAATAATATAATCTAACTTCTAACATGTGTATCTCACTATCATGTGTATGTAAGTTAGTTTTCAAGTGCCATAATTCAGTTGAATGCGGCCACAAACAAGTGTATAAGACTAACTTGTGACTACGTTTCCGTCTTATGATACTTAAAATACTTTTTCTAAGATCTACACTAAACTACACACAACACATTCATCACAGCACACCTTCAACAAAGAAAGCACACATTTGACGCAGACAAAAAATAAAAAGTCGCGTTGAGCGGCAGAAAAATCCGCTGACCGATCTCACTCTCTCTTGTATAATTTACATTCGCTCTCACTTTCACACTTCTGTCACACCTCTTTCACTTTCACACTTCTGTCACACCTCTTTCACTTTAACACTTCTGTCACACATTTTTCACCCTCCCAATTATTTAAAAACCTTGGAGTGACACTGTACAAGTTTGGCTTAGTTTGCAAAAAGTTGAGCTCAATGACTGTGCGTAAATCGCTGCACGAGTCATGTATATACAACATATTTACATGTAAGAGCAAGGGTTGATGGTTTATACCCTGGTATTATGACTAACTATATATTACTGTAATAATATTCTAAATACTGACATACTAATACTACTTCTATAAATGTGTATTTAATGTGTTAACTATTTTAATCTATATTGCCACATTAATCCTAAGATATGCTTACATTAATCTTAATATTTATCTAATTTAAGGGATGTAATCTAATTATTTAAAATGGCATTGATGTGAGATGAGGTATGTACCTTTCTGAAATGGGTAATCTAAAATGTAATAAAATTATAACTAATGATTTTAGATGGAAAAAAAATTATATGAATGATATTCTTATCTAAATGTTGCAAATGATGTATGTTTAATTGTCTAATATTTTTATCCTATTATGGTGTAAACTAATCATATTATTAACTCATCACGTTTGTTAAATGGAATGGTTCATTAAGATGGAATGGACTGAAATGAAATAAAACAAAGTGAAATGTAATAAAGTAAATGGTACTATTACTATCTAAATTTATTATTCTAGTTTTTACTTAGTTGTTGTTATGTTTAAATTACTATCCTAATCTACTTTTAAGCTAAATAAGTGGGTAAATTAATAATCTATCTAAACCACACAAAAAAATGAAGACTATTATCTTGTCTAAATCTAAATATAAATTAAGATGATCTAATCTACCTATAATTTGTTACTATATTAAAACGTTATAATACATATCACAATGAGTATTTATATACATGGTATTTAAATACCTCAGGTTAGTCGTTGCCTTTAATGTTCAGAAAATGCTTTCATTGGCATACTATCTATACAATTGTCCTGGGTATATTAAATGCATTACACAGTCACGCTTGTGTCTTATGGGTATTGCACCTGTAGAGTTCGCTTGTGTCGTAGACCACAGTTTTCGTGTCTGTATTTATGTAATGTTCTGACACTGTTTTTCTCTGCTTAACACAAATGATTCACTGGAACACATATGGAGCTTAGCAAGTAATGAGCTGTCCTCGTTCACAAGGTGATATATTTGTTCTCAGAGCAAAGTTCTTATTTTGATGTCTACGGACACATAGTAATTCAATGTTCTTAGTACCTAGTTCAGCACATAATGTCTATGTATTTGTAACATATTTCACATAGAATATTTTACTGTACTAAGTTAACATCTATTACTCTACACTCTTATGTGGAATCTCTGGTATTTCTACCTCAGATGGTCGACTAAGGGTATCAGCCAGGATGTTGTCCTTACCCTTAATATGCTCTATACTAAAGGTGTAATTTTGTAGTATTAGCGACCACCTGTATATACGGTCATTCCGATGCACACCACTCTGTATGACCGTGATTGGGGAGTTGTCAGTCTGGACAATGAAGTGAACACCCGCCAGAAATCGATGGAGCTTTCTCACCGCATAGATGACGCTTAGGGCTTCCAACTCTGATATGGAATATCTGGACTCAGCTGGTGTGATCTTACGGCTCACGTAGCAAATCGGGTGGAAGATGCCATCATAAAATTGGCCTAATACTGCAGCGATGGAGATTCTGCTGGCATCTGTCCTAAGATAATAAACGAGCCTAGGATTAGGCAAGCGGAGGATTGGTACATTACTAAACAGGATTTTCAATTTTGACAATGCAGAAATTAATAATGCATCTTTGACATCTAATTTTACAGATGCTTTTAAAACATTGGAAAATACACTTGTAATTTCCGCTAAATTTGGTATGAATTTGCTATAGTAATTTACTAGTCCCAAAAGGCTTCTGACCTGCTTCTTTGTGGTAGGCATGGTCAGGTTCATAATTTTTGTAATAATTCTATTGTCAGTCTTAAGTTGACCTTGTGAAATGACATGACCCAAAAAGTCAATTTCTTTTAGGCCCAATTCAACTTTGCTCGGTTTGACAGTGAGACCGAAGAGTCGCAACCTGTCAAAGACATGTCTTAGTTTTAGTAAGTGTGTTGTCCAGTCATCAGTATGGACACATATATCATCTATATAAGTCACTGTATTCGTCACTCCATGAAGTAGATCTCTAGTTAAGCGTACGAAAGTGGCAGGAGCATTTCGAAGTCCGAAAGGAAGAAAACGCCACTCGTATAGTCCTAAAGGTGTTGAAAAAGCAGTAAGATGGATGGATTGAAACTGCATAGGGACCTGCCAATATCCCTTAGTAAGATCTAGTTTAGAAAAGATTTTGGAGGTGGACATGTCAAGAATAAGATCTTCGCAGGAAGGAATTGGCTCTGCGTCGATCTTAGTGACGTTGTTGAGTTTTCGATAGTCCACACACAGACGAATTGTGGAGTCTTTTTTCTTAACTAGGACGATTGGAAAAGAGTACTCAGAAGTGGATTTCTGGATGATCCCACTAGCTTCTAAATTAAGAATTTCCTTATTTAGATTTTCCCTATAGCTAAGTGGGATTGAGTACGGCCTGCATTTAATAGGCTTAGAGTCCGAAAGAAGAATGGAGTGTTCGATTCTGTCCGTCCTACCTGGAATGTCAGAAAATATGTCTTTGTATTCCGTCACTAATTCTACTAATTGTCGTCGTTGACTGTCTGTTAGTCCCTGTTCTATCTGTATGCTATCTAATGTGGCAGTCTTGTCCACAATAGGAACGGGTAGTTCCATTCCGTCGTCGTCTACCTGATTCAGTACGGTGGTGGTGCTAAGTGCGTATTCTGTATTCTCGCTAGATGTATGCATATCGTCGGATATGCCAGTCTCGCTAACTAGTGTAGTTGCGTTGTGTATGTCTGTCGTCTGATCACTAGATGTGGGTGCACTTTGTTCGTCTGTCTCTACTTCTGTCTGTTGTCGTGAAAAGTAAGGTTTCAGCATGTTGACATGGAATATCTTTAAGTGTCCGTTTATTGATATTTCATAGTCAACATCTGAAATTTTATGTACCACCTTGAATGGCCCTTGCCATGAGGTCAATAATAAATTTCGTTTGTCTGGAAGTAACAAAAGTATGTCTTGATCTGGTTCAAGATCAATTGTTCTTGCACTTTTGTTGGCGTATTGGCGGTAGATTTGACCCTTCCTCTCCAAAGCTGCCTTAGCTATAATACACGATTTCAAGATTTTGTCTCGTGTGTCTGTCACCATTTCGTAAGGTGTTTTTGGGGTGGGAATTTCAATGGAATTAGTTATTACCTGATGGTAAATGGTTAGGGGTCCACGTGGGTTAGCCCCGTACACTAATTCAAACGGTGAGAAACCCGTGCTTGAATGGGGAATCTCCCGATAGGCGAACAGCACTGTTGGTAACAGTGTATCCCAATCAGCTGGGTTTTCTGCTGTCACCTTAGCCAGCATATGCTTAAGATCTCCGTTAATTTTTTCTACAATTCCATTGCTGGCTGGATGGTATGCTGTTGTAAAATGTTGTTTAATCCCTAACATTTTTGTAAGGGCTTGCGTTGCAGCCGATATGAATTGAGTTCCACGATCGGATATTATGGTCCGTGGAAATCCGAATCGTGAGAACAGGTGTAGAAATACATTGGCAACGTCTTTGGAGGTGATGTATTTCAAAGCTACTGCCTCAACCCACCTTGAACAAAGGTCGACCATCGTTAATATGAAGCGATTTCCTTTGCTGGACACCTGATTCAGGGGTCCAACAATATCTACCGCCACAATCTCAAATGGCCTAGAAGCCAGTGTAGAAGGTTGTACTTCAGCTGTAGGATGTTTACCCTTACGTACTAATTGTTGACAGACATTACAAGAACGACAAAATAATTTTATATCATTGCAAAAACCTGGCCAATAAAAATGAGCCTGAATTCTGGCCCTGGTTTTGTCGTATGCAAGGTGACCAGCAAACGGTGACTCATGTGCAATCTTTAACACAGTAAGGCGGTGTTGTACAGGTAACACCGTTTGCTGAATCTCATGGTTACCAGTTGTATAATATCTAGTAAGAATGCCATTGTTAAGCCTAAAGAACCATGATGCGTTTTTGGTCACTTTGGCTCTTTCTTTCAATAATTTTAAATATGGAGACACACTAGGATCAGCTTTCTGCTGTTCTATGAATTTTTGTCTGTTGGTGTCATCTGTGCCAGTTGGGGAAAGCAACAGTAGTCTCTCATCTTGTAGTGTGTCTTGATGTTTTACAGTGTCTGCTCTGGTTGTTGCATTAGCTGCATTTAATCTTTCCCATGCAGCTATTTCATCGCTAGTACATTGTTTCAATTGGGGTAAGCAACCCAAAATTAAATCAGTACAAGGGTTGTCAAGTATTGCACAAGTAAAAGTACCAGAAAGGAAAGGAGTGTTAATACGGGCTTTGGCCAAAGGGTAAATTTCAATGTTACCCGAAAATGTTCGGCATTTAACAGAGTCACCTGTATAGTCATCTGGACTCACCAGTTCCTTTCTAAGACCAATAAGGGTGCTGCCGCTGTCCAGCAAACATTGGCATGGTCTATCGTTGACCATTGCATTGTGGAACACTAAATTGCCTCTGGAGGCTAATGCTGCATTTACATTCTCAGTTGAGAACGGTACTGTATGTCCACATTCTAATTTTCCGTCTGCATGAAATTGGTGACATCGTTCACAACTGTCAAAACTTAATATATCGTTTACACAACACACCTCTTCAGATTGGTTAACAGGTAAATCATTTACAATCTCACACTCAGTCTCACTACCACTATCAGAAGATGTATCAATCAAAATAGCATTGTTGGCTTTCATACGTTGGCGGCCCAGACACTTATTTGAATAATGGCCGTAGCTGGAACAAAAGAAGCATTTGATTGCACGCCTGTATGCAGATCTTTTGTTTTGTTGCTTCTTGATAACATTTTCAAGATGCGCAGGATAATTTGGCGATTTGTCACACATAGAATACGTGTCATGCAAAAGTTGACAATAAATACATTTTGATACTTTCCTATCTTTCTTGTCGATTTTCTGAAAGGGTTTTCTCTTACTTTGATAATTTTTCGGTTGGTCTTTCACAAAGGAAACTACTTCAGAGTCATTTGAGGTCTTAAAAATATCTCTGTTAGAAGAAAAATATGCAGACCCTTTCTTTTCGAACTGCTCTATGTTCTCAATGTCTGACTGCTGTAGAAATTTAGCAAAAGGAGATGGTATAGTGGATATGACTTTATCCATGGCTATTAAATTTTTAAGTCTATCAAAGTCTTTTCCTATGTTAGCTGCTTTAAGCCACCTATTTAGTACACTCTGAACATTTGAGACGTAATCAATGAAAGTCTCACTAGGTTTAGGTTTTAAATTTGAGAACTGAACCTGATACCCAGGGGCATCAAGTAAAAAGTGTTGCATTATCCTATCATGGATGTATTGATAGTTAGATCTAAGATCAGTTGGTATAGCTTCTATTACTTTAAGGGGCTCACCACTTAGGTTCTCATATAAATCATAGCCCACATCTCTATTGGTACTTGGTGATATTTAAACTGATACTCGACATTTTCTGTCCAGGCTGATATTGAATCTTCTTTACAATATGGTTTGATAATATTTTTGTATTTGTTGAACTTATTTTCTTCTTGTTGACTTCTTAGTTTAGTAGCAGAGATCTCTGCGTGTGAGTCTACATCCATACCTTTCATCTTTAACTGTGTCTCTGATTCTACTTGTATTTGTTTTTCCTTAACTCTTGCCATTTCATCTATCTCTCTTTGCTTTAGTTCTCTCTCCTGATCTAATTGCTTTTGCTTTAATTCCTTTTCCTGATCTATTTGCTTTTGCTTTAATTCCTTTTCCTGATCTAATTGCTTTAGCTTAATGTCCTTATCATGCTCTAACTGCTTCTGTTTTGTTATCTCATCTAGTTCTGTAATCTCCTTTTGATGTTGTCTTTCTCGTGCGCATTCATCTCTCTCCACCTCTTCTTTTCGTGTTCGTTCAGCTCTCTCAGCATCTTTTGCTTCTTTAAATTTTTGATCAGCGTATTGTTCTAGCTCCTTTCTTGTGTATTGTAACTCTTTACCAGCTTTTATGAACTCAGATAAAGTTGCCATGTTGTTGGCCTATTAGCTAGCAATGACCCTCACTGAAGTCTTTAATCACTTATTTATCTTTGATATGTTATGTTTCTTATTATATGAGCACTGCAAATTGTACTCTTTGTGTATAACCTGAAAAATTTAGTCCTGCAAAAAAACAGAGCACAAAAGTATGCTAATGCATCACAAGCTGAAAAAGAGATGCACTATTAATCACATTGCATGCCAAATATATCGAGTATACTCAACTTAATGTTCCCGAGAACAAGGAACACACTCCGGTAACACAGGTCACCTTGTTTGGCGCTTCGGTATCGCCACGAGTTTTCTATCTAGGTCACCTGTTTGGCACTTCGGCATACACACCAATCTTCTAATCAGCTGTTGTTCATCCTGGTTTACAGAGCAGCAACAATTAACAAATAGCAAACGACATATTATTCGACAAATTGATATAATCACAATGACATGCTCACGAACAAAACAGAATATAGTTTACTTAATATTAAATTGTCAATGTCCTGTCTTCGTTCTAACTGTATATGCCTTTCGTCACTAACCTAGTTTAATCTATGCAAGTGTTGTGCAGACCAAGTCTAATTTGCATGGCCGAAAAGTAGTGCCATCGTGACGGTAAACACAAGAAAAAGTACGAAAAACAAATTCAATAACTGCTTTGAAATAAACGAAAATATATTAATATTGTTTAAATAAACAAATATATTCAATTACTAACTCAAATCAACAAATAATAGGTATTATAAAGCACTGATTCAGGCGGGCAGCAGCTTACCGATTTGTAAACAGTCAGATGCTGAATGCCAATGGCGCAGAACAACTGCTTGTCAATCGTAACACGTCAGAGGTGCAGCGCTATTTTTAGCTTGCAAAAATCGATAATGTTGCTGGCTGTGTATCGCTCCGCCAAGAATCATTTTTGATAGTTATTCATAAATAAATAACTAATTACATGAATGAATAACAGAAAATAATAATGTCAATACTTACAATTCTGAAGAAACACATGATTTAAGTATATAATATTTTACTAAACACAAATAAGCATTATTTCGTCACGATAGGCACAGTTTCGTTAGCAACTTGTCCTAGTTCTGCACACGTCAACTGTCACTGACACAAATTAAATTCACTACTTCACTATTTGTAAACTTAGTCTAGAGCCGTGGATGAGTGTATTAGCTTGGCTCTTTCGTCCAAGCCACACTTCTGACACCACATTAATCTTTGCCTGTCAACAACCTATGTGTAAGGCATCATCAGATTACTTCTCCCACACCATACAAGAAACTTGCAAGTCGTGTGAGAGGAAATAAATGATACATTTTATTGCCGTTGGCTCTTTACAAGTACATAACAGTCGCTATCAAACCACACACAAAGCCACAGAATTGCCTATCACTAGTTTTCTAAACCCTAATGCTAATTCTATCTATTTGGTTACACAAATCTCCTATCAACACTAAGCGAGGTGCTCGCTACAAAGTCAGTCCCCAGTCTGACTTTCTTACTCGCGTCGCTACACAGCACGCGGAAGGACCTTGGGGTGTCCTTCGGCTTTTTGCGTGCCGTTACACCTGGCACGCTTACATTAGCTGTCTCTTGTTGAGTGGCAATCGTGGCTATCACGTAGGCGTGATCCTGTCGTGATCAGAGTGCTGACTGTCTGGTCAACGTCTCCGTGTCTCATGAGAGAACTAGTTAATAGTCCCCCATTCTATCACCTACCCTGCCCTGATATCGGGGCACTGTATCACCTCTAATCTATTTGAGGTTGACCACTCTTCCCGGTGGTATTCTATCTTGAGAAGACCTCCGCCCTTTATGTACCAGTCTTTGACAGATACAGGCATTGATAATGCACATTGGGAGCAAGTCGCCGCTGAACGTCTTGCATGGAGGGCAAACATCAGAAATGGAATAAAGACAAAGGAGAAAATTATTGCAGATAAGTCACACACCGAGCGTTTGAGACGTAAGATGGTGCATGATGGTGGAAATGACCACGTGTTCACGTGCACCCACTGTGAACGGACATTTACAGCGCAAATTGGCCTTATCAGTCACACTCGCTACCGCCATAGGTAAAAGTTGTACCTTTTTAAAGCACAAACTATCGCCTGTCAAGACGGCAAGGTGCCAATGTTCCACAGATAAAACTACTTGCCAATCGATGATCACAATCAACAATGAAATAATTGACAATGTCCACAGATAAAACTACTTGCCAATTGATGATCACAATCAACAATGAAATAATTGACAATGTCCACAGATAAAACTACTTGCCAATCGATGATCACAATCAACAATGAAATAATTGACAATGTCCACAGAAAAAAACCACCTGCCAATCAAAGATCACAATCAACCATGAAATAGTTGACAATGTCACAAAGTTTGAATATTTTGGCTCCATAATCAACTATAATAGGGAGTGTTAACAATAAGCAAGGCTGTCCATTGCAATGTAATAATTAAATAGCATGAACCACTCATGACATGACACCATCAAGCAAATTACAGTAACATATTTGAGGACATGCATTTTGTCTGTAAAATATGGTTGTGCGTCCCGAAGTGATCCATGACGTCATAGATCGTAATTTGTGGAGAGGCATGATCACACACGCCAACCGAGAAGGCACTGGATGATGATGTAGTGACTCACATTATAGTTATATTATAGAACATGGAAATTAGCCGACCAGGGGCTCTGAGCAAATCTAAAAATTTAGAGGGAAGACCAGGAGAACTTTGAATTAGATGGCCGTTGGAACCATTAGCAGTAGTATGACTCTTTGCTGGCTGTTGAACGAGGGGCCAGTGTGCACATGGGAATGTCCTGAGTGCAGTGTTGTCATTTCTTAGCTCAACTCAACTCAGTTACCACAGATTCATCAAATTCTCTCGAGGCACCCTGTCGGTGTGACTCTGTTATGAATGTTTTATTCTATACTACAAAACTATTTACAAGTTGCATTGCGTATTTTCCTTTACCGAAATTGCTGTGTTACATCTGTGAATACAGCAAATACATGCATTTACACTGTCATAATATTACATTCGTGGCGTAGTGTAATTTCCTACGTGTCAGAGTCCTCGGGACAGTACAGATAGGACATATCCCATAGACAGGACATGGGATGGGAAGACGAGACATGGGGACAGTAGACAGCACAGTACACCCATGAAGGGGACATGACAGTACGACCCCAGACTGGACCACGTGATACGACAGTCAGCAACGGACGGACTAACCCCAGGTCAAGGACGATAGAGAGTCCCATTGCCAAGACGTAATTACCTAGGACGTGGATCCGCGGAGGATACCACGTGATAGGGAACCAAAGACGACAGCTTTGGAGAGGCGAGACTGGACTGCTCAGGGGAAAGGACGTGTTTGACTGAGTGTTGTGAAAGTGAACTGTATAGCTAATATGATTGTTTGCGAGCGCAACGAGATATATGTATGAACAGCGTGTGCGCTAGCCGTGTGAGCTTATGACATAGTAGTTGAGTGGACGAGTGTGCTGTTCGATAATAAGATAAATTTGGATGTATAAATTGTGATATTGAAATCGTGATATTAATTAAACATATATTCATTATGTACGTGAATTGACTTATTCTGATATACGTACATGTATTCGTGTCCAGACTAAACGAACGAGCAACACAGGGTTGTACCATGAAAAACTTGGGAGAACTCGACCGGCCTTGACTTATTCAAGAAAACAGAACCGACAGATCTTGACTTATTCAAGAAAACAGAACCGACAGATCTTGACTTATTCAAGAAAACAGAACCGACAGATCTTGACTTATTCAAGAAAACAGAACCGACAGATCCTGACTTATTCAAGATAACAGAACTGACTAAACTTGTGTGTTCACGTCCAGTCGTACAGTTTTTCACAAACGTATAACATGAAATTTTGAATTATTATGAATTATTCTGTAAAGATTATGTCAACCAATGAACCATTGAAATCATTATCACAAGCATTACATTTTTGCTACAAGCCACATGACACCTGACTGACACAATATTTTACATCTACTAACATTTCCTTTTCTCCACAGCAGATTGCTGAGACGATTCTTGTATGTTCTCGGTCGAGCTATTCCTGTCTGTTGCGCTGTGCTAAACAATCTGGGCACTGAGCTAGCATGAGTTCTGCGTGGTTCGAACCCATGTTCCACGTGAGAAACCTGTTTGTTGAGAAACACAAACTTCTTGTGTGGTTCGAAACTTCTACACAACACGGAAACAGCTATGTTGCTGTCATTCACCGACCTCACTCGCTGCAGAGCAGACGCAATTTTGTCAGCCCAAATATTGTCTTATGAGAGATTTTGTCACTCGACAAGGGTATGGCTGCATACCGTAATTTCTCAAGCACTAAGGCAGTGGTTCTCAACCGGTGGGGAAATCCCCCCCCTGAAGGGGGGGGGGAGGGGATTTTAGGGTTTCCAGGGGGGGGATAAAGATTATTTCTAGATTGCGTTAACACAAGAACAGATTACTTGATATTGTTTTTCCCTTCATACTTAACGGTTCTGTACGTATCACCCTTCTGAAATTCATGTTATAACGTAAGTAGATCCGCAAATCACGTTTTATGTAGATATCTAGACTTGTTTTAATATGTGCTATTAGATTTAGCTTCAATTATTACGTATACTGTGTAAGGGCAGGGGAGAATTTTTAGGGAGGAAATATGAAAGGGGGGGGGGGATTGACGTTCTATAAATATGGTGAGGGGGGGAGACGTCCTAAAATATGGTGAAGGGGGGGGGGGGCAATGGCCAAAAAAGGTTGAGAACCACTGCACTAAGGTAACAACCTCCTTTCTCTGTTTCTTGCTTTGTTAACTGGTATTTTGCGAGTAACCGCGGCGCTATCGATAATATTCGAGTGTCAGTTCATGAATAATTAATTAAGGCGATCGATCGTTGCGAGAGATAAACATATGCCATAGGCTGTGTGTGGAATATTTATATATCACTGTAGTTCTGTGAAAACGGGATGAAAATAAATATTTAGTAACGTCCATTCCTACAGGCTGCATGGTGAAAGTGTTAGATCATGACATTAATTAATTACTGTGAGAATTTGCCTTAATTTGTTAAAATGTTATAAGGGCTGTAATTTCATTTACTGCTAGTACAGAGAGACCGTTTAGTAGAGAGAGCAAGCTTCGGTAGAGAAGTTAATGTGTTCTAATGATTATAGCTTTTCCATTAGAGGAGACAGTGAAAATAATAAGGGAACGCATTGAAGACAAACAACTAAAATTAGGCATACCAACACCTATTCTGGAGAGGCTACTACTACTATGTACCGCCAACATCCAATTCAATTTTCTAAGTTATACCGCCAAATTGACGGAGTGGCCATGGGGAGTCCTCTTGGTCCTATTCTAGCGGACATCTTCATGGCACACTTAGAAGAAAAGAGATCCTCAGACATCAACAACTTGGCCTTTTACCGGCGTTATGTGGACGATATACTAATTATCACCACAGACGAGCTACAAGCAACATCGTTTCAGGCCACAATGAACAAGACGCATAAAAACATCTCTCTATCTATGGAACACGAACACAACGAAGCGTTACCGTTCCTAGATATTCTAATGAGACGTAGAGCAGACGGCACAATTCAAAGATCGGTGTATCGCAAAGAAACATGGACTGGCCAATACCTAAATTTTCAGAGCTTCACACCTGTCCAGTACAAACGGGGCTTAGTACGGACCTTGTTTGACCGTGCTAGAAAGATATGCACCCAGGACACACTGACAGAGGAATTTGAAACTCTGAAGAATGTCTTAAACCTGAATGGGTACTCCACAGGATTTATAAAGCGCCATTGCCAACAGCTCAAACCCAAAGCAGACGTAACTACAGTCCCTAAACTCAAGGTATTCATCCAGCTAACTTTCGAGGGGATGACGTAATGCAACGTCTACAAGACCGGCTTACTACAGCAGTAGGTCGAACATTCTGTGCGGCAACTCCAGTCATTAGATGTAAAACCGTACCCATTCCTACACCAACAGTCAAAGAGCCTGTTCCTCTGTACGCCACAAACAATTGTATTTACCAATTCACATGTAGATGCCAGGCCGTTTACATTGGTCGAACGGAGAGACAGCTTAACAAACGGGTGTCAGAACACATACCTCAATGGGTCAACAAGATACAACACACAGGAGATGATAGCCACGAGGAGCCGACACACCGGAAGCTCCCGGCGTCTTAAATCGGCAGGCACATTGTCGCCAGTCGCCATGTTGTGTCCAGAGACACTGCATTTCGCGTGTTGTTTAGAACACAAAATACTCGCTTGTTAAAATTTGCAGAAGCAATTATGATCTATCAACGCAAGCCAGAATTGTGTAAACAGAAAGACAAGTTAGTCAGCTTAAAATTACCGTGGTAGACAATCGATATTACTGTGCGAAATTGTGTATATTTCAACTTGAAGGATTTATCTAGTTAATTTCACGTAAGTTGTGTGATTTCTGCAGTATGTACCTGACGAGATGCAGCGAAATATGCCAGGCAATAAATCGTGCAATCTATTGTTTGTGTCTTCGTTATTCAGATTATAGCTTTATCAGTTAGGACTCTGTAGTGCTGAATTATGGCAAAGCTGCTGTGGTGTTGTGATTTCAAGGGAGTGTGCTGTAGCTATGTCACAAAGTTGTTGTGGTGATGATTATACTCTTAAGGAAGTGGTGCTGATATTTCCGAGGGATGTACGGATGTGCAGTGTCGCTGTTGTGGTGATATTTCGTGTAGGTTCGTGATGTGTAGATTTTGCTAGCGATTCGGGAAGGAACGACGTGTGATTGTACCACACGAGTCCTGGCATTACGGCGTGCGCTTCTGCGTCGTTATTTCACCGCAACTGTTCGCTCTTGTGCACGACACTTTTCTTTACTCTATTCTTATGATTGGTGAACACCTAGATCTTATCCTCATTGTCCGAGGACACATATACTAGGGGTCTGATGAAAAGGGGATTGCTTCTATACCTCAGCAGATGACAATAATTATGGGATGAAAAGCATAATACATTCTAAATAGAATGTATGGTCCTAACCAACCAGAGGAACCGTTCTTACTTTAGTCTTCGCCTAAACACCAGGGTAAAGGAACAGGGATGGATATATACCATCTACATGTGGTATACCATGTAAAATATAATTGCTCTTTGCCGTCCAGCAGGGAAGGTGTAACAAAGAGGACTTTTCTCGGATCTGGGATAGGAATCCCAGAAGAGTTATTAGTTAATTAATTAATTAATTGTTAATTTAATTGATTGATTAATTATGAGATATTTTGATATTTTGTTGTTGATGATGATGATACGGTTGATAGCCCTGAAAGAGATTTGTCATAACGGACATAGCCACCTGAGAGAAACCTATACCGTAGTGTAATGTTTAAATATGTTACTTAAGTAATGGTAAAGGTGCAAGAGAGAGAGAGAGAGAGAGAGAGAGAGAGAGAGAGAGAGAGAGAGAGAGAGAGATAGCGGGAGGTATTTTGAAAGAAGCCTTTGACAAAGTCTGGAAAGAAGGTCTGATGAAGAAACTGAGAAACTGTAAAGTCAATGGAAGAATGTACAAATGGGTGAAAGCATGCTTGCAGAATAGAAGAGCCCGAGTCCAGATAAACTCTACCTATGTTCTGTCCTTGTCCTGTGTCCTCTCTCACACTCATCAGGACTCTGACATATACTAAACAGAAGTAAATACCTTCAAATATCAGAGGTGTGGCCCACTTGCTGGCGAAAATTTAGAGCCCCTTTAATGGCCATTATACGCTTAGCAAAGCACCACAAACCGACGAATACACTGCCAGTATCTCAACTGACTTGAAAACAGCAGTACATAAAAATGACCTTCAGCCTGAACTGCGCTCGGCTTCCACGCTTCGGTGCAGTTACCCCATGCAAACCATGAACTGATAACTCAGGCGCAGGGTCTAGAGCAGTGTTTCCCAACGTGGGGCCCACGCCCCACAGGGGGGCAATTCGATTGTTAAGGGGGGCAATTCGAAAATGGAAGAAATCGGCTGGATATAACAAAACGGGGAGACTTGAGACTGAAGTTAACTAAATTGGAACCTGACATAAAATCTCTTTGCAGCAAGCGTCAAGCGCAAGGATCTCACTAAATTTCAATAATTACTAATAATTAAAATAATATAGAAAAATCTTTCATTAAAATTATTTTGTACGTGAATTTCAGTTCACCATTATATGTTTTGAAAATTTACTTACTGTGTTTGCTCAATAATTTCCTAGTGATTTCTTACTAAAAGCTATCAATCCTTTGGCTAGGATCGGGTGCATTTGCTGCCCCCCCCCCCCCCCCCAAGTAGTGCGCCTTGTCCTGTCGGGGGTCGGGATGATCAAATAAAAACCCATCACATATCTTCGCCTTAGATGTGGGCCTGGTGGCCCACTGTGGGCAATAGCTCACAGTGAGACCAAGGGTCGACACACAAAAAAGGGGGAGGCAGGGGAAACAGCTTGACTGGGGTAACCGCCAAACCAAAAAAAAAAAATTCACCCAACTCAACCGACACACAGGGATGCGGGACCTGGGGGGCGGGGGGCCTTTGGCCCCTCTGGGAACCGTCAGCCCTTCTTAAAAAAAAATTCAAGTTTCTTTAGTGATCATTTCAATTTTTGAATATTAAAAATTATGCATATGTGGGGGGGGGGGGCATAAGAATTTTAGAAAGGCTTCGGTGGGGCATAGCACAAAAAAGGTTGGGAAACACTGGTCTAGAGTGTTCTATTCAGAGAACAAAGTAAAGTGAGAGCAAGACAATAACGGGGATAAAATCCGGGCAAGAATTTACACGGTAGTTTCCCTTTTACTATACTCCAGCGAAGACGGGACTCAGGTCAATTTCGCTACAATACCACCAAAATAAAATAATGATCCGATCGGTCAGAAAGCCAACAAAACCTGCTCAAGATGACTATCATATTATGGAGAGACTAGAACACGTCATTATTCTGTGCCTCAGAACAGGGCACAATAAATTACGCAACCAAAATTCAAGATTGGTGAATCAGCCATGTGCACATCTGGATTGGCGTCGCAGACAGCAGAGCACATACTCCAAGACTGCCCAAAATATAACATGTCTAGGCAAACCTTCTGGCCTAGAGAGACGCCAGTAGATTATAAACTCTATGGACTGCTGTGTGAACTGAAAAAGACAGTTAAATTCGTACAAGAGACAACATTGCAGTTATAGACATATTTCAAGCGAACGAAAGAAGGAGAAGAACCTATTGACAAGTAGTATTCTGTATACTGAGTACAGCACATAACAACCTGAGGTAACATAACATTTGTTCCGTGGGCTTGAGAAAGGATGTGCATGTTGAATGGAACTGGAATTGACAAAACATCTGCATAGGGAGATTAGAGAAATTGGTACTGGCTTCCCCTTGTTTCATTTGAGGACAAACTTCGCTTAGCAAAATATACCCACGGTGACTTAAGTCGTGTTGACTTATTTCCATTGTGTCAGAACCCCAGGGGTTAGACAGGTAGACGCACAACTAAATCTTCCTGCCCTGCACTGACCACCACCCAAGGAGTGCTAGTCTACTAAGCCTCTACCAGATTCAGGACACTGACTGTCCTTTACTCCCCACCTATGTACCCTTCCCGACAGAGGGCTCACCCTGGACGACACAGATAATGTCAAGCAGAAACATGGTAACAGAAAGTCAAAATTTAATAAATGAAAAGCGTCCAAATACAAAGAATAACAGTACGGTCAAAGAATAGGGCTATCTACAGTTACATCAGAAAGTAGAAGAGGTGCAGGAAGATTCCATAGTTCGTCATGAAGCACGTTAGACTCAGTGAAATCTACGTCTGGTCGGTATTGTTGACTCACCGGATCCCACGAAGCTGAGCTGACTGAAAAGTTGTGGACCCTTCCGGCTTCCTCCAAATCTCCAATGAATTGCCACTACCATGAACCATCCTGAGGTTCAATAACCAGAATGCATATCAGTTATCAGTTATCAGTTGGGGTATCTTCGTTGCACTCCGGACATGTCCATAGGTGCTCAGATCCTCCCCCCAGCATATGCATCAGCGTCCGGTGGCTAATAGTGCCAGTTCTGTGTTGGTTGACGAGGCGCTTTGTTTTCCCGATGTACCTCTCGCGTCTGGCTGTGCCGATTCTTACTCCCAGGTCTTTCATCCTGGACAGCGATGTGGAATCATTGACGTCAAAGTCCACTGCTCTCGCCATATCTTTAAGGACGTTAATAACATCGGCACGATCCATGGGCTGGCCATCTACAGGGGGTGCAGAGCCAGCCAGTTTGTCAGCTCGTTCATTTCCCTCGACTCTCGACTCCCGCATGTCCCGGGACGAAGATGAAGGTGACTTTACGGACAACAGACTTCCGCAGCGATTCAGTCCACTGTCTACGTACAGATCCAGCTTCGACCTTCTGAATCATGCTCATTGAATCACTTAGTACACACACGTTGGTATAATGCTGTGACTCCAGCCATATGAAAGCCTGTGTAACTGCCATCACCTCCATCGTTATGCTGCTCGTGGTCATAGAGTGGGCACCACTGGATTCTTGAACGGTTCGGCCCGCTGCACGGGCTGTAAATGCCCACGCACTTCTCTGCTGCTTTACAACAGATCCATCTGTATAGATGAGCACTTCGGGGCTATCTGAGTGTTCATAGATGAGCGCGTTAACCTCTGCATTGACAGCGGCAGGGTTCTGCTCTCTGCACCGTCTGTCGAGTGTGATAATGCAGGAGAAAGTGCACTTAAAAGCTGGAGGCACCGGCACCCATTCCTTGCCGGGGTTGATACTGGTAAGACTGCAGACCTGCCTGACGACATCTTCCGCCCGACCCATCCATGATTTGCCCCTCTTTAGCCTGTGACCCTTTTCTCTGAATATAGCGTCACGCAGAGGGTGCTGCTCATCTGCACTTATTTTTAAGTATGCACGAGCTCTCCAGATCTTGATCCTGTGTTCCATTGTCGGGAAGTCAAGGATGTATCTCATTGCTACACAGCTGGTGTCTCTCGTGCAGCCCAAAATTATGCGCATGGCTTCGTTTTGTATCTTTTCAAGTCTTCCAATCTGTGTAGGGCTGACAGTGAGGATGGCCAGGGCATACTCGATGCGTGAAAGCACAAGTCCTTGGAACAGAAGTATTAGCAGTCTTTGCTCGATATTGGCAGTCGCCATGACTCTCATTGCTGACAAACCTTTTCGAGCCTTCGTTATGACATAATCGACATGATCTCTGAAGGACAGGCTACGATCAAGCCTCACTCCAAGATATGTCATTGACTGGGTTCTACTCAAACTGCTCCCATCCATTCTTACTGCCGGCAGGTCTGTTTTCACAATATGGTTGTTTAGTGAGAACCATGTAACCGTTGCCTTTGCAGGGTTGACAAGGGCATCGGCATCAGCACACCATGAGGAAATTCGATCTAGTTCGCCCTGCATATCATTGGCAACCGCCTGTCTATCTCGACCCTGTCGGTACACGAGGATGACGTCAACGAATGACAGAGTCCTACCCCTCCCGTCCAATTGTTCTTCGGTGATCGGCACCGTATACACGTTGAATAGTACTGGTGACAGTGGTGAACATATCGTTATCGGCTCAGAAGACCAACTCCCGCATCTTAGCACCACCTTCCTTTGGAGCAGAACTGCAGCTATCCATCGTACAAGGTGAGGGTGCACTTTCAGTCTGAGGAGGGTTTGCATCAAGTGCTCGAAAGATACTCTGTTATATGGGTCCTCTAAGTCTATGGCGGCCGCACATGTCTCTTCTCTGACCTGAAATCCTTCGTAAACATCTTGAGCAAAGACCGCTGCATTCAGCCATGACTCTTTGTTGCGTCTGTATCCTCCAAGTGTGGGCGGGAAGCAGCCGAGCTGTTCCAAGTCCCAAGCAAGTCAGTGTGCTACAATTTTCTCCAATAGCTTGCCAACAGTATTCTGCATCGTAATGATTCTGTAGCCGCTTATCTTGGAATGGTCTTTGTTCGGTTTTGGTAGCGGCAGCAAGTAGCTGTGTAGCCATTCTTCTTTGACCTGACCCCTCTGGATACTGGTGTTGAATTCTCTGGCCAGTTCTTCCATGTCATCATCTGATATCACCAGTAGGTCACCATATCGGATGCCGTCTGGGCCTGGGGCGGTGTTAGGTGATTTCTTGAGCATCGCACGCAATATCTCAGCTGTGATTGTCCATTCTTCGTCTGTCCCGACCCCCTCGCACAACTGAGATAGTGTCGTTGTGGTCCTCTGTCTGGCGGGCTCGTCTTTCTGGTCAGTCTGTTCTATGTAGCGTGCAAGAAGGGCCTTACCTTTATCCGCATCCAACTTTTTCCATGCGAGGTCTGTGCCTTGAAAGTCTGGAATACCCCTACGTTGTGCAGCACCGTTCATGCTCTTGTGGAGGCGCCAGAATGTCGTAAGAGATCGCTCGGAGCACACCTTTCTGCAGAACTCGTCCCATTTCTCGGCCTTGGCCTGTTTGGCGCAGGATTTGAATAAAGTCGTCGTCCTATCGACCTCAGTCTTCAGGTTCGCCAACTCAATCTGTGGCATGTTATCCTTTCTGGCCTTTTGCCAGTCTTTGACAGCCTGCCTCTTTCCCAGCCATGCCTTCTCGACCTCTCCATTCCACCATGGTGGCTGCAACCATCTTTCTTGTCTCCTGCGGGAGGAAGTTAGTTTCCTTCTTCTGATCTTGCTTATGGCGTCTTGACCAGTGTTGTCGTACGGGAAGGCATTTGTCTTGTTTCTTTGACTCATGGCCCCGTCTTTCTTGATCAGGATGACACAAGGGTAGTGGTCACTATCGTGGTATCCCAGTGTGCCCCACCGGCACCTTGGTGCGATGGTGGGCGACACCAGAGCCAAGTCAATGATGCTGTCAGAGTCACCTGGTCGAGTGGCTATTCTAGTGACCTTTCCATCATTCAGACAGATTAGGGCAGCAGATGCCAGGGCGTCCTCCAGATTTTCTCCCTGTCTATTGGTGATGCAATTCCCCCATTGACTGCCTCTGGCATTGAAATCCCCACAGTAGATGATATGCCTTTCATCCATATCGAACAAACTCTGCCATTGTCGCACGTCGACCTTCCCATTTCGCGCATAAACGTTCACGATTACAAGCTGCACGGGTGTCATTATTCTTAATGCCTGCACTTGCAGAGCATCACTGTTCCAAGAAGACATATCGACCTCAGACACTAGTATGTTGTCGCGGACCAGAAAGGCCTGTCCGAGGTGCCGCCTGTTAAAGAATCCCTGAAATCCCGCGACATTGACTGTTCCGTCGCCGAGCTGTGTTTCTTGTAAGACTACAATATCGTTTCCGTACAGTAGTTTTTCAAGAATGGGTCGGCGTTGACTAAATGATGCACAGTTCCAGTACAGTACTCGAACGTGTCCGATGCCCAATCTGTCACATTTTAACCGCCTTCTGCGTGTGCCCGCCCTCTTACCACGCCGTGTTCTTGTCGGTCGTCTGGTCGTATGCATATATACACGCCCTCCATTACCAAAGTTTCCCATGGAGGTGTAGACGCACAACTAAAGTCTTGATCAAAAGTTTAACTTGCAGAACCTATGGCACTAGGTGCCCCCACTGGAGTTAAACATGAAGCACTAACTCATAGAGCGTAAGAGTTCCACTAACGTCAATGTAATACCATTCACAATAGTCTGTTCACCCATTCAGGGCCTGCTAAGTTCAAGTAAGCTTCATCAATACTGGATCTAGTAGACATCAGTTCAGATGACCCGTTCTGGGTCTGATGGGTATTAAGAAACATTACTGAGCTTGTGTCTAAAGTCCATATTGTACAAGACTATTACATTGACAAGTAGGACCTTAACTGGATCGTGTCGTGTAGCGTAACGGCCATCTTGAAGATTCAAAATGCAAAAGTCGTTTCAGACGATGTGTCGAGTAGACCACATCTGTGCCTGACCATACACTCATATTGTCGTGTAGACAGAAGAACCCGTCGAACTTGTTGATTACCACCAATGTTTACATATCGCAACTATCAATAGACTTAATTAATTATTCATGAAGTGACACGCGAACCTTACGGATAGCGTCGTTTTCACTCGCAAGATACCAGTTAGCAAAGCAAGAAACAGAGAAAGGAGGTTGTTACCTTAGTGCAGGAGCTATTACGGCATGCAGCCATACCCTTGTCGAGTGATGAACATCTCTCATAAGACAATATGTGGGTTGACAGAAATGCAGAGAGTGTGGTCGGTGAATGACAATAACATGGCTGTTTCCGTGTCGTGTAGTAGTCTCGAACCACACATGAAGTTTGTGTTTCTCATCAAACAGGTTTCTAACGTGGAACATGGGTTCAAACCACGCGGAACTCATGCTAGCTCAGTACCAAAATTGTTCGACACGATGCAATAGACAAGAATAGCTCTACCGAGAATATACTAGAATCATCTCGAAGCTACAAAACATAGACGACTTTCCTCGTCGATAATTTTAACTGGGAATCCGGCTAAGCGCCGCCTACTGGGAGGAGTTACGCGAAGACGTGCCCCTTAGTCCGTCTCGCTACAGAGACCAATTCCAATTCCAATTTTCAAAAAACAAAAATTCCAAATTCGGCCTTGTCTAACCTGCTTCATCAGCTGTTGTTATTGTTCAGAGCCGTGGTTTTTGTGGGTCTATTCACCCTAATTCTTGTCTTGTGGGTCCTATCTCGGACTGGTTATGTATCGTTTGTGTCTGTGACGTCAGCTGGGGGATCGGTTGGCGGCTTTCATTTGTGCTTGTCTGTTCTTGTGGTTTTCTTTGTTGGTGTAGACTCCTGGCTCGTCTGGCTTGACTGGCTGCAGTCCTTATAAGGACTTTTCGTTATCCCACTCCATGCTTCGTAAGCTGGGGGATCGGTCGGTGACTATCCTTTGTGCAGGTTTCCTCTTGTGGTTTTCTTTGTTGGCGCAGGCGCCTGACTTGACTGGTTGCAATCCTTAAAAGGACTTTTTATTTGGTATTTTTGTCTTCTCCATTGTGAAGTAACTGTAGAAGCTTTCCTTTGTACTCATCTGTTCTTGTGGTTTTCTTTGTTGGTGCAGGTTCCTGTCTCGTCTGGCTGCAGTCCTTATAAGGACTTTTTATTAGGTCTTTTAGTCTCCTTCGTTGTGTATTTTCTGTAGGAGCTTTTCGACGTTTCTATTTTCCTTCTCGTACTTTTTTTCATCTTCGAGTTTTAGCTTCGGCCATTCGCTTGTTTCCTCCGCGGTCAGCCATGGTTTTCTCTTTCCGTCTTCTATGTAGTACGAGTAGTCGGTATCCTGTTCCAAGATTACAGTTGGGTAATCTACCGGTCTCCTGAGTATTTTTGGTTTCTTCTTTTCTCTTTCAATCCAGCACCATTTGAATTCCTGGTATCTGAGTTTCTCCATCCTTGCCGACTCTCGTAGATCCTCCAAGGTAAGCCTCCTGGGCCACTCCGTGTCGTCCTCAGGGTGCTCGTCTTGGTTTACTTCGGATGTCTGGCGGGATAGTGTCGTGGCTGGGTTGCTGGCTTTGTCTAGCGGTTCCGGCTCGTCCTCTTGTTGGATGTCATCTTGCGGTTTCTCTGTATGCATTTCTGTTTCTTGTGCTGGTTTGTTTTGGGTTGGTTCCCTTTCGATTGTTAGAATTTCTCTTACCGCTTTGATGTCTCGCAGAATTTCTTCATTTATCTTTGTCATCTGCCACATATTCTCCACCTCTTGTTTGAAGTCCCGCTGGATCTCCTTTATTTCGGCAAGAAGTTTCCCATTGTCGCTGGTTGGTGCCGATGTTTGCAGTAGCTTGACTTGCTTCATTAGCTCTTCAATCTGGCTTTGCAGTTGCTCTTTCTCCGCATGTGAGATGCATGTTGCTGTCTCGCACCTCCGCATTGCTTCTTTGTATGGCGTCTTTGTGGTGATGGGGATCTTTAAGACATCTCTGTGACGTTGCAGGTACGGACAGCCCAGGTATCTTGCTCCATGTTTGCCCCCAGGCAGTTGGCGCACTTTCTTTTGTTGATGGGTGCTTGGAAGTCCGTGTCCAGCTTAGCCAGCGGGCACTCCTTGAAGGCGTGATGAGCTACAGAGACTTTTCATTGTTTACTTTTATACCTTCTACCCCGGCCATCATGTGTTACTGGGCCAGCAGGCGAGTGTCTAGCCACTACATCACCGGGTCAGCAGGCGAGTGTCTAGCCACTACATCACCGGGTCAGCAAGCGAGTGTCTAGCCACTACATCACCGGGTCAGCAGGCGAGTGTCTAGCCACTACATCACCGGGTCAGCAGGCGAGTGTCTAGCCACTACATCACCGGGTCAGCAGGCGAGTGTCTGGCCACTACATCACCGGGTCAGCAGGCGAGTGTCTAGCCACTAGGTCACCGGGTCAGCAGGCGAGTGTCTAGCCACTACATCACCGGGTCAGCAGGCGAGTGTCTAGCCACTACATCACCGGGTCAGCAGGCGAGTATCTAGCCACTAGGTCACCGGGTCAGCAGGCGAGTGTCTAGCCACTACATCACCGGGTCAGCAGGAGAGTGTCTAGTCACTAGGTCACCGGGTCAGCAGGCGAGTGTCTAGTCACTAGGTCACCGGGTCAGCAGGCGAGTGTCTAGCCACTAGGTCACCGGGTCAGCAGGCGAGTGTCTAGCCACTACATCACCGGGTCAGCAGGCGAGTGTCTAGCCACTACATCACCGGGTCAGCAGGCGAGTATCTAGCCACTAGGTCACCGGGTCAGCAGGCGAGTGTCTAGCCACTACATCACCGGGTCAGCAGGAGAGTGTCTAGTCACTAGGTCACCGGGTCAGCAGGCGAGTGTCTAGCCACTACATCACCGGGTCAGCAGGAGAGTGTCTAGTCACTAGGTCACCGGGTCAGCAGGCGAGTGTCTAGCCACGACGCTAGAGAATATTGTTGCCGGTGTTTCATACCTGCTTATACTGGTGCTTATGACCATACTGTCGGTGTTTATACATGTCAACATGGATATGCTGACTGATGGCGGATGTTTGTCTTCTGGTGTTCCCGTCTTTATGTGACTGGTGTGGCGCTGCCGTCATCCATCTTATCTCTGTCATCCTCTCTGTAATCTGTTACTCTGATGTAGTTGGTAATGTTTACATTGTCTTTCTTTCTTTCTTTCTTTCTTTCTGTCTGTCTGTCTGTGTGTTGTTAAAAATATGGTGCTTGTTCTGAAACACCATATCTTACACAATGCTAATTTTTATATTGCACATCTTCGACGGATACATCTAATAAATTACATTTGTCTTTTCCTTATGGTTGTGATAAACGATCTTGTGACAATCGTAGGGCTTAACATCCTAGCGTTTATTTTCTTAAATGTTTACATCCTCAGCATTCTTCTAAAACATCATAGCTTCACTGTCTCAATTTTAATTTGCGTCAAACCTGTTTTTTTTTTTTTATGCCATTAAGTTCTGTATAATAAATTTCCTTACATATCCTTTACTGGACTTTGCAGTCAACCCCAGCATTTCTTGCCGTTTGTGACTTCTTAGCAAGTTTACATTCAGTAGCTTGCCAGTGTTTCTGAACGACCGCCACATATAAGATTGTATGAAAATCAGCTCTTCCAAATAATCGCCAGAAAATGAAAGTGAATGATCATAGTTAAATTATTGTTGACAAATTCATCTACCTTGGCCTACAAACAAAGCTGACAGTCTACAAAGCAATCGTATTATCCACACTGCTATATGCTTGTGAAACCTGGACTGTTTACCAGCGACACACCAGGAAATTAAACCACTTCCACAAGGCTGTCTTAAGAACCTATTGACGATGAAATGTCACCCTCTAAACAGCAAAGAAAAAAAATGCAGCTATCGTTTTAAAATATGCTGGAAAACCGCCTCCAGCCCAATGCTTCAGCTAAACAGGATACGGAGAGTTGAGAGCCCTAAAGAACTTAATTTACAACACTGCTATGCAAATCCTGTGTCCGCCCCCCCCCCCGCCCCCCCCCCCCCCCCCCCCCCGAAAGCATAAAGACTGGTTTGATGAAAATTCCGAAGACAGTAACCAATTGCTGGCCGAGAAACATCTTCTCCACAAGTCATATTCGAATGACCCGAAGTCAACATAAAAAGATGCCTTCAGTAACACCCGGAGAGTAGTGCAGCAAAAACTTCGGCACATTGGGGACTCTTGGCTGAACAACAAAGCTGATGACATTCAAGGCTTAGCTGACAGACATGATATGAAAAATCTCTACGACTCACTGAAAGCGGTCCTACATTACCAGGCATAGTTTCCCTCCTAAGTGCAGATGGGGAACATTGATCACCGATAAGAAAGAAATCCTTCAACGCTGGGCAGAGCATTTCAGCAATATCTTAAATACACCCTTCTCCTTCGATGATTGCCAGACGACATCCCGGGGTATGTAATAACCCAAACAATGAAACTTGAAAACAAAACAGCTCGTAAACAACTGTTGTCAAAATGCAGGTTTCAGAAGCCAAAACGGAACCGAAGAACCAAGTCGACTCCGTTAGACGTTAGCAGTTATGACGCTGTTTATTTCCGCAGCGCACAGGCAAATCATGCGGCAATAATACCGCTTGTTCTGACCAAGCTGTGCAGTATAACAATTATAATTAAAACGAACATCATGTCCCAAGCCATTTCCGCTTGAAATTCGAAACAATGTCCTTGCCCGTCAACACGACGTCTTTCTCTCCATCCGTTCTCTTCTAAGTGTCCTTTCTGACGTTTCTCTGATATCGAGTTTCTGCGTTCGTCTGCATATTTATTCGTGGCTTATATGAACGTTGTCTCCACATATTGAGTCGTCCATTCCATGTATTAACTCAGCCACCAATGCGATATAATGCCAGTGCCTAGCCAACCTATCCTTCTCAAAACACATAAGCTGCCGCTCTTAAGAAGTTCCCAAGTCCGTCTGTCTTTGTTGTTGTTGACAATCTTCCGTGACGTTTTTGTGTTACCACGTCATATCCCTAGATTCATTAGCGTTTTGGCTTTGGGATTCTCTGATATTTCTTATTTGCCTCATTACGTCACACCTGCTACTTGGCAATGATGAAACCATCAACTGCCTTCCCCAAGTCCCCACCAATGATACTCGTGATGACCTGACAACTATAGTGAAACTAAACAAAGCCATCCAGCAACTTTCCAGCGGTAAGGCGCCTGGTCCTGACTTCACCCCAGCAGAGATATACAAGGCAAGTGGGCCGGTTCCAATAGAGCAGCTTCACCAAGCCTTCACAAACATATGGGCGAAAGAGACCATGCCACGAGATTTCAAGGATGCGTCAATAGTCCATCTTTACCAACGCCATTCCTGTGACAACCACCGAGGCATCTCCTTGCTCTCAACTGCAGTGAAGATACTCGACAGAAGTATTCACTATCGCCTCATAGCCCATCTCGACCATCTTCTTCCTGGGAGTCCATGTGGCTTTAAAAAAAAGAAAAAAAAAAGAACGAGGAATTGTTGACATGATTTTCGCTGCAAAGCAGCTGCAAGAGAAATGTCCGGAACAGAACTCCGAAATGTTCTCGACTTTCATTGATTTTACCAGGCTTTTGATGCATTCAGCAGAGAAGGACTGTGGAAGATTATGGCGAAATATAGCTGTGCACGATAGTTTGTACAAACAGTGCGGCTATTTCACGATGGTACGCAGGCAAGAGTTCAGGAAAATGGTGAGGTGCCTGAGCCCTTTCCTGTCACCAATGGGTTGAAGTAAGGCTGTGTCCTGGCACCAACACTATTCAGCCTTATGTTTTCAGCTATGCTGATGAATACCTTCGAGAACAAAGACATTGGAATAGACATCAACTATCGTATGGATGGAAAGTTATTCAATCTCAGAAGGCTGAAAGCTAAAACCAAAGCTAGCAGCGACACTGTCAGAGAGCTCCTGTTTGCTGATGATTGCGTTCTATATGCCAACTCAGAGGCAGACGTGCAAGACAATGTTTCAGCTTTCTCTTTTACCTGTGCCAACTTTGGGCTCAATATGAACTTGGAGAAGACTGTATTTATGTACCAGCCAGCTCCAGGGAATAATCACACTGTGCCGAATATCAAAGTGAATGGTCATAGACTAAATGTCGTGTGTGTAAAGAATGAATGTCGTAGTAGTTATTTGTTCTTCTTTACCACTTTAGTGTCGTCCCTGGAGTGAGGGGAATCAACGCCCACATTTGTTTCAATTCAATATCTCTATCATGGAGATATCCAGCAGACTCCGTCCACAACACTCCCTCAATCTGAAGACACCTTCTTCTCACTCTTACTCACTCCTGGATCATGCCCCCTCTCATTCTTCCCCAACATAACATACGTGACAACTCTAGCTTCAACAAATAAAAACAAGAAATTTATTAAAGCAAAGAGTATATGTAGGAGAATTGTGTGTGTGTGTGTGTGTGTGTGTGTGTGTGTGTGTGTGTGTGTATAAGGTGTAGAATGTGTGACGTGTACTCTAAAGTGTCTATAGACTCAGATCAGACTTCGTTTCAGCAGAGCCGTCTTCAACTCGTCATAACTGTTCTCATGTCCTGGTGGCAGGCGAGAATAAACCTCGTAACCGGTCCCGCGTAAACCCTGGGATAGCTTGAGATTCCATTTGTCACGCTCCAGACCCATAGCAACCGACATAGCCTCAAAGCGTTGAAGGTACTGGTCAATCTTCTCTTTGTCCTCCTCGTAGATCTCTAGAGGGAACTTCATAGCATGGTAGCTATGCCCACTTACTGGTGTTGAGCCAGGGAGAGAGGAACCTCCCACTGCTCCCTCAGTTTCCCCACTAGATTGCCTCTTGAGCTCGAGTTCCCGCATCCGGTATTCGTGCTCCCTTTTCTGAGCCTCTTGCTCCGCTTCCCGTTGCTTAGCAGTTTGCTCAACCTAAAGTATCTTAGCAGTTTGCTCTGCTTCCAGTTTTTTAGCTTCAATTTCCAGCCTTCTCATGGCTTGCTCTGCTTCCAGTTTCTTAGCAGCTTGTTCTAACTCCATCCTTCTCAATTCCAACTCAACCTTTCGATCTTCCCTTTCTGCTTGACGATACTCCCTCTCCACCTCCTGTACGTAATCTGTTCGTGCAGAACCCGACAATCCAATTTCTTCCCCCTTTGCCCTTAGTTCTGCCCCAGTTAATCTAGGAGTGGCCTTTTTTCAGAGAGGCAACTCAGCAGATAGAGTATAGATTATCTCTAAACAAATATATAGATAATGACCAAATACAATTAATCTATATATTTTATAACACACCACACAACACAACACAATCACTCAGTGACAAGAGTAGAATAAGGACCACAGACCTATGCAGACGTGTGAAGTGTGAACAGGTAAGATAAGTCCTGACCCCTATCCACATTCACTTTAGCTGGATTCTCACTAATAGGATATCTCCATCCTCTAACTAAAGATCCCGTGTCAAAAGATCCCGCTTAAGAAAGATCCCGTTGTCTAAAGATCCCGTTTACGAAAGATCCCGCTGTCCAAAGATCACGTTTACTAGCCCCCAATAAATGCCGTGTGTGTAAAGAATGATTGTCGTAGTAGTTATTTGTTCTTCTTTACCACTTTAGTGTCGTCCCTGGAGTGAGTGGAATCAACACCCACATTTGTTTTAATTCAATATCTCTATCCTGGAGATATCCAGCAGACTCCGTCCACAACACTCCCTCAATCTGAAGACACCTTCTTCTCACTCTTACTCACTCCTGGATCATGCCCCCCCCCCCCCTCATTCTTCCCCAACATAACATACGTGACAACTCTAGCTTCAACAAATAAAAACAAGAAATTTATTAAAGCAAGGAGTATATGTAGGAGAATTGTGTGTGTGTGTGTGTGTGTGTGTGTGTGTGTGTGTGTGTGTGTGTGTGTGTGTGTGTGTGTGTGTGTATAAGGTGTAGAATGTGTGACGTGTACTCTAAAGTGTCTATAGACTCAGATCAGTGTTCAGGAGTATAGTCATTCTCATCACTGTGCTGAGAACACACTAGCACCATGTATTCCAGACAAGCAACCTCACCAAGATGATGCTCCTCCGGTCACGTGAAGACTTCCTCCGTTGTCTCTCGAACCACTAGGATGCTTGGACATCCATGACAAACACTGTCTAATGAGAGTCTTCAATCTGATTCACACTATGAATTTACTCTGTTATTTAACTGATTGTTAATCAGAAAATTATAACACTATTGTCACTGTTACTGGGGAAATCTTAATGGATCTAATGTCACTGGTTTAAAAGATTCCCCATATTAACAACACACTCTGAATGTTCTGGGTATCAGTATAAATTTGTATGAATGTTCCTGGTATCAGTAGTGTATATCTACAATGTTCTGACTGTTCAGTGATACACCTATCACTTGCTAAACATAAATCTCCTCAGCATGTCCTGCTCAGCAGAAGCCAGGTTCCTGCAAACCAACTTGGCCCAATGTAGCGGCCTCTCAGCAACTTCTGTATTCGAATTCTGAGCCATCATCTTCTAAAATGTGTTAGCTTCACTGTTGAAAATCATAGCACACCTACGTGGACCTGTAAATGGAACCATATGCCTATTCCAGTTGCTAATCGAAACTATGCAATCACAGACTGGATCTATGTCCGCGGATAACTATCACCACTTAGACATTATAGTCTCTCTCATGTAACACAACTCGGAATAATGCACCGATCTTAACACTTCAGAATTTTTGGCCGACTCACCCCATTTGTTTACCGCAACTGGGTTTTATATCGGTGCTTGAGTGACGTCACCAAAAAGTCTAGACGCCAATCAGTCCAGAATCTGGCTTTGTCCTCCTATTCTAGACTAACTAGAGTCAATCTGCGGTCAAAGTTGCTTTCATTTGGGGAAATTCTTTGTCCCGTACATCAATAGTTCAACCTGAGAATTCCCCACATCACAGAAGCCATCCCGACTTGCATTCAGACATTTCGTCTCCACTTCAAAGGCTACTACCGCCGTTTTCTCAAACAACCCACATCATAACAAAATCGCCGACTGTGTAGACATTTTGACGCGACGTATTTTGTTTCTCAGTTAGAAATGCCGACCGTGTGCAGACAGTTTTAACGACGTATTTTTCTCCGTCTGTACAACATCCAAGGGTTGCTGGTGTTTTTGCAGACAAATGTCGGGTCTTGTTTGTCATCGATCGAACTAACAAGTTTATTTCGCGACACTAAGTGTTGTGGACAAATTCACCTATCTTGGCAGCACTGTGTCACAAGCTGCCACAATTGATGATGAAGTGATTGCAAGAATCTCCAAGGCCAGTGCGGCCTTTGGCAGACTGTACAAGAATGTATGGGACAGAAATGGAATAAACCTGCAAACAAAGCTGAAAGTCTACAAAGCAGTTGTATTATCCACACTGCTATATGCTTGTGAAACCTGGACTGTTTACCAGCGACAGGAAATTAAACCACTTCCACACAGTCTGCTTTAGGAAGCTATTGAAGATTAAATGGCAAGACAAGATCCCAGACACTGAAGTCCTAGAAAGAAAGTCCATGCCCAGTATCCACACTTTACTTATGAAGAGTCAGATTCACTAGGCTTGTCACCTGACTCGCATGTCAGATCACAGGTTCTCTAAACTATTTTTTAAAGTGAGTTGCGTTGTGGTAAACACTCCCAAGGCGGCCAGATGAAACCCTTTAAAGACACTCGGAAGATCTCACTAAAAGCTTTTGGAATTAATCATGACACTTGGGAGACTGCTGCCAAAGACAAAAATTCGTGGCGTACATCATTACGCAAGGGTGCAGTTGCTTGTGAAGCAACCAGGACTGCAAGAGCTGTGAAGAAAAGGCTGAACAGAAAAACTACTGCAGGAGATCCTCCTCCTGGAACGTCTAGCATTCTTTGCCCACATTGTCTAAGAACATTTCGAGCCCTTATCAGCCATCTTAAAACTCACAGTTCCATGCTTTCAACCCCAGTGGATGCTTGCTTGCTTGCTTGCTTGTGTTCGTTGGCTTGAGCTCCAACGCGAAGTCCTGTATGTCGGATGAAGGCATCCTGTTGTCCAACATCAGTGTGATGTCATACAGGACCTGAGGTTTGCGTGAGTATCCGTTGTTCCATGTCTGGCTTATCAGTGTGCAGACTGGTGGTTCCTCGCCGTACAGGCAGACACTCTCCGACTTCGGAGGAATCGGCGATCCTACTGACTTTAGCCAGGACCCCGAAGGGACCTGTTGTCCAGGACGCTCGACGAGGACGCGTCAATAGGTCTTGGCCAGAATATAACCCTGGTGCCTTGGAAACACCTCTGCGTCCCAACCCCAGTGGATGAAATGAATAGTCATCATCATTCTTGATGGACAAACAACAGGTTCGATTTCCTGACTCCGTCGTTCATGAGTGCAATATTCTCTGAGACTACCGGGCGTCGTCGCTAGAGTTAGGGAGTTCGTGCTTTGTGCAACGCTTTCGCCTGGCCGCCCTGAGGACAGAGACCGAGCCATATGGGATAAACCCGGTACAACGAGGTCGATCCTCTCGCCTTTAATCCCTTGTAATCCTGCAAAGAGAGTGGTTCATGCTAATTCCCTGGCAGATGCGGGTTTATATTCTTGCGATAAGAACAGCTCTAGGGATGAGTCTTTGAAACATGTCTGCTAGACAATTTTCAGGGGCGGAAAAGCGACGAGGAAGGGAACTGAGCTATGTCGTGGCCTAGAATATGGGAGAACATAACACGTGACACCCCAACGGCCGTAACTGTTATATAAGTCAAGCCAAGGAGCCTTTTACTCGCCTAGGGCGCATTGGGTAAATAGAGCCAGATCCATATTTCTATAAACCAAACTAACTCAGCGGGCGATGTTGGAATACCACGTCGGTCGCATTTACTTCTCAAGACATTTCCTTGTACATGTCTTAGGCTGGATTGCCCTGAGAGACAAGGTCAATTTTAAAAAAAATCGAAACAGCCCTGATGTGTATCGAAACTAAGGCCACCGATAGGGCAGGCGGGCGTCTAGCCATTACGCTACCACGGCGGTGGTATCTACTATTGATCCAGTTCGAGCCCATGTTGGATTTAAAAAAAAAATAAACTTTCCACCAACTTTCGACTAGCCTCTGTGGCGTCAGTTATACTTGTAGTGGTTCATGGTGCAGGATAAGTTTGTCTAGTTTTCTGCGCCAGCGTTAGCTGGCTTATCGGTTTTGAAGAGTGTATGCCCGTGACGTCAGCTGGGGGGGGGGGGGGGGGGGCCGGTGGTTCGCCTTTGTGTCCGTCACCTCTGGCGGATACTTTTGCCAGTGTTGGCTCCTTATGCGTTTTGTTTGACTGGGTGCAGTCCTTATAGGGACCTTTTGTTTGGTATTTTTGCCTCCTTATTTGTGTATTGCCATTAGAAGCTTTTCTATGGCTTCATTTTCTTCCTTGTGCCTTTTTTTTCTCTTTCGAGTTTAAATTTGAGATGCTTTTGTCTGTCGCGTTCGACATCCCGCTCGACATATTCCTCCATGGTCAATGTTGAGGACCATGGTTCTAGGTTTTCGTCATAGTACACATCTAGGTTTTATTCATAGTACACATCTAGGTTTTATTCATAGTACACATCTAGGTTTTCTTCAGAAGTCTGGCAGGATATTCGTTTCCCTTTGAATTTCTTATACATCGTGGTTGGACTGCTGGCTTTAGTTTGCGGTTTCTGATTGGTCTTTTCTTGGGTTTCATCTTCTGGCTTCTCTGTGGTCGTTTACGTGCCATCTGCTGGTTTGTTTTGGATCAGTTCCCTTTCAGCCTTTAGCAGTTCTCTCTCTGATTTGATGGTTTGTAGGATTTCTTCGTTCTACTTCTTTATCAGTGCCATGCGTTCCACCTCTTGCTTGAAGCTTTGCTGGATTTCCTTTATGTCAGCCAGCAGTTTTTCGTCCTCGCTGGTTTGTGTCGGTGTCTGAAATAGCTTGACTTGTTTCTTTAGCTCGTCTATTTGACCTTGAGCTTGAGATCTTTCAGCTTGTGAGATGCACGTGGCTGTGTCGCACCTCCGCATTGCTTCCATGTATGGTGTCTCTGTGGTAATGGCGATCTTTAAGTAAGATCTACTTTGGGACTGACTTTATTGTTTTATACACTTAAGCTTCTGCAGATGGGGTTGGGCTCTTGTCTTATAAATGTTAATGTTCTTCTTCTACTCCCTCCTCCTCCATCTTTTTCTTATTCTTCTTCTTGTTCTTAAATCTCCTCCCTCTCCTCATTTGCAAACAAGCCTCAACGAGAAAGTTGAAAGCTATTGTTAGTTGTAGGTTCATAACATTCCCTTAGACTATTTTGTTGTTGTGTGGACTGATGATTGATGACGACATAATTGCGTCATATATTAACTCCCCCCCCCCCCACACACACACACACGCACATATACAGACACACATCCATACACGTACATCTAGCACAGCTTCCAGGAACCTATTTGAATTTTTGAACGTTGTTATACTTCACATACATATAGATATTGCAATCCCCTCTGTCCTTTTAGTATTAAAGAACGCATGATCAGATTAAATACCTAAGGGCACTTATATTACTATAACATCAGATGGAAGGTGTACAACAAAGATTAAGAGCAGAATAGGGCAGGCAAAAGCCGCATTTAAGAAAATGAAGAGTATCTTATGCAATAAGTCGCTATCAATGAATGTAAGAAAGAGAGTGCTACAATGCTATATAGAACCAGTTTTGATGTATGGCAGCGAATCTTGGAATGTAAATGAACAAATTAGGAAGAACTTAGAAGCAACAGAGATGTGGTTTTTAAGACGAATGTTGCGAATTCCTTGGGCTGCCAGCAGTGGCGTGCAGAGATTCTTTGATGCCCGGAGCCAAAGCCTTGATTGGATGCCCCTAAATTGTTCTTTAACTCATTCATTCCTCCTCCCCTCCGACTGCACTGTGCTGCCCCCTCCCTAACTGGATACCCCCTACCGTCGCACCCCCCGCTGCACGCCACTGACTGCCAGAGTTAACTAACAACGATTGCCTGAAAGAAGCTAATGAAACTAGAACACTATATACAACAATAAGAAAGAGACAAACAGTTTTCTTTGGTCATGTGGCGAGAAGAGAGGCATTGGAGAACATCGTGACAACTGGAAAGATTGAAGGGAGGAGAGGCAGAGGCAGACCAAGAGAAGTGATACTGGATGGATTGAGACGGTGGCCTGGAGGAACATCATCAGCAGAGTTGATCCAGAACACCAAAGACCGAGATCTGTGGAGAGCCATGAACGCCTACGCCAGCCGGCAGGGCACATGATGATGATGATCAGATCTTGCCCTACACGTTAATTAGAAGCGTTACTTTAACATGATCTTGGAGCTAGTGTATCCATTGCGTCTTTTATGAAACTTTTACTTGTAGTCTTTGTTTCTAACCAAAAACCAAAATTGTTCTATTACATTTGGTCGTGGACTGGGTTTAGCTTTTGTATTATTGATTAACTTCCGGCATTGTTGGGAACATGGCGTCTTGTCCATGTTGACTAGCGGATTACACCGTTCTCTAAAACTTAAACATCTGATTGATGTTGAATATCAGAGGTAAATAGTTTTTCACATTTTGTTGAATTTAAATATGGTATACGAGCAGTAGGTACTTTGAGAAATTGTTTTCATGTAATTTTATTGTACATGAATTTAAATGTTATAATTATAATAGCAGTTTTGGTCAATATTTAAAAATTGGGTTTTTACTTATGAAATCATACCAGTTACAGTTAGATAGAGCTTGACGGTATCTCAACGAAGGGCGAACGTTAATTCTAAGCGGAGTTATGAATATTTTGGTGACGTAATTTAATACCAGGAAGTGCAATGATCACCTAAGAGATAAGGGAGATTTTTTATTACGGCCCTAAAATTGGAAGCTGAGAGGGTTCCAAATGTTGCTGTATGTAGCCGAGGCGCGGTGTTGGGGTGAGCGCCCAACATTGCTCAAATACCTCAATGGCTCGTGAATACATAACCTATGCAGCAAAAGTCCAACTCCTGGCCTTCACGTGGCGGGCCCGTTTAAACTAACAGGAGAAGGGGCGACGGCGAGTCTCTGGCGCCGGAAAATAACCAGTATGCTCTAGATGTGTATGCACGTACATGTATGCGCAGACAGGTGTGTGCGCATGTACACATCTACACTCGAGTGAGACCACAGTCTGCTCTAGCAAAGAAAGGTGCTGAAGACGGAGGCAACCAGCCAAGAGGCGCACCACAGAAATCAGGATGCCACGCAATCACGCAAAATGGAATATGTCGACTACTGCTAATCGTTATGGTGCTTGCCCTGCTCTGGACCCCCAGGCAGGTGCAGTGCCGGGCCCTATGTCTCGAAAGGGTCCAACCCCAACTACTGGAGGTCCTTCTCAGATGTCCTGTGGAGCCAGGGGACATGAGAATAGGACGACTGGCCATACTAAACGAAGACTTAAAATAATGCACTGGAATGCGGAGGGAGTCAGCAACAAAAAAAATAGAATTAGAAAATATCTTGGACCAAGAAAAAGTAAGCATATGTTGCTTGCAAGAAACTCACCTCAATGAAAATATAGCCTTCAAAATCAGAGGCTACCAGTGTTACCGATCTGACCGAAAGGACAGGCGAAAAGGTGGGATACTGACCCTTGTAAGAAATAACATCATGGCTTCCCAAATCAAAGTCTACATGGAAGGGGCTGAGTATCAGACACTTAAACTTAAGACAGGTAATACAGATCTACATCTGATCAATTACTACTGTCCAAGTGACCGCCCACAGGCACTGGACACTCTACCACTAAAAGAAAAAATGATTGTGTGTGGCGATTTCAACAGCCACTCGCAGAGCTGGGGCTATGATCACATGGACCAGAGAGAAGAGAGACTGGAAGACTGGCAGGATGAGAATAGATTCATGTTGATTAACAAGCCGTCCGACCCACATACTTTCTACTCGAGACCATGGCACTCTACAACTACACCTGGCCTGGCTTTTCATTCACCAGACCTGGAGTGGAACATTACACGAATTGTTGGGAAACAACTTGGTGGCAGTGACCATCGGCCAGTCTTTCTAACCGTAGAAAATGAGCTTGTAAGTGAAAGCAGCACCCTCTCGAGGTGGAACTACAAGAAAGCAGACTGGGCAATGTACAAGCATCGCACCAGCATACTGGTTAGAAACCTGAACACTGAGAAAGACATAAATAAAGCAGTTGAAGAGTTTGGGAAATGCATACTACAGGCAGCGCGAGAAACAGTACCAAGAGGAGCCCGTAAACAATATAAACCCTACTGGAGTAGTGAACTGGAACAGTTGCATAATGATGTGGAAGTGTGTAGAAAGCAAGCAGAGGCCACACCCAGCCAAGAGCACCACAATAAATTCCAGCATGCAAAAGCCAAATTTCAAAGGGCCAAGCTGCAGGCTAGACGGAAAAGCTGGCAGGAGAAAACGGAGTCTCTGAACTTTGAAAGAGACACAAGGAAATTGTGGAAGCTAATAAAACAACTTAACGATGAGGGCACAGGGAGAAATTCAAAAATTGCACTACATAAAGATGGAAAAATCTTAACAAGAAAGCAAGCAGCTGACCATTTTGCGGACTCGTTCGCACAAGATAGCAATATCAAAATTAGTCCAGAGAAACAACAAGAGATTCGAGAGAAACGACAACATACAGGACAGGAGGAAATAGTACATGAGGTTCTGGAGGCACCCATCACAATCAGCGAACTGGAGCTAGCCATATCAAAACTGAAAATGAGAAAGTCACCAGGAGCTGATGGTATCTCCAATGAAATGATCAGGAACCTAGGAACAGAGGCCAAAACAAAGCTGTTGCAGATCTTCAATAACAGCTGGACCTTAGGCAGTGTTCCACAAACCTGGAGAGAAGCAATCATGATCCCCCTCCTAAAATCAGGGAAAGGTGGTTCCATTGCTTCTAGCTACAGACCAATTAGCCTCACCAGCTGTCTCTGCAAAACACTGGAGCGCATCATCAATCACAGACTGCAGTGGTACATTGAAAGTAAAAACATCCTTGTGCCACAGCAGGCTGGCTTTAGGCAGTGCTACTCTACGGAAGATCAGACAACCTACCTCTCTCAAATCAAAATCAAATCAAATCAACTTTATTAGGGTCACAAATTGGGCGCGCAGGCCCGTCTTACATTCGGCCCTTCCAATCACTCGTCTTTCGTTCATCAAGAGCATTATACATTTACATAGGAAGAAAAATAAACATTGTGAAATGAATGTTGTAAACATAAACAAGGCTAATAACCATGTTATGAAGCCCATCTGCCACCTATCCATACATCACCCCACCCACACAACACCCCCACCTACCCACACACACGCAAACCAAGGGACACATACACACCCCGACCTACCGACACACACGCACACCAAGGGACACATATATATCCCACCAACCTATCCATCCCCCTCCCGCACATCCCCCACGCACACACACTGCCCTCACCTGATCCCCCAACCAAAATACACTCGCCACCCACAAACATTCCCCCACCAACCCACACATTCCACGCCCATCCACATACACATCCTACCCCACACATCCTCTCCCCACCCACACCTCAAACCACCCATCCCCCAGCCACATCACCATCGACAACATATTCCCCACCCATGCACACAATCCCCCACCAACCCACACATCACACATCCACATCCCAAAACCATACACACACATCCCCACCAACTGACATGTCCCTACCCCCCCCCCCCTCACACACATCTCCCTAACCACCCATACATCCCCAATCCACTCATACACACCCCACCACCCACACATACAACTTCCACCCACCCACACATGACTTAACCTAATCCCCCACCACACAATCCTCCACCCGCACATCACATACACCCCCTACCACGCACTATTCCCAACCCACGCACCACACACACACATACCCTCACCAACACATCCCCACTTACACACCACACACATATCCCCCACCCAGATACCACACAATATTCCCACCCACACAGATACCCTTACCCATCCACCCCACATACCCCCACTCACACACCACAAAAATCCCCCACCCACACACACAAACCTCACCCACATAATATCCCCAACCAACACACCACACACCTCTCACCACCCACACACGCATTCCCTACCCGTCCACCAACACACACTCACTCACGCATATATCCTCCACTACGCACCCACACATCCCCACCCACCCACCTCCAACCAAACATCTCTCGATCACAATACCCCTACCCCCACACACATCCTCCACCCACTCACACATCCCACCCCGACACATACAACTCCCTTACCCACCTACACATCCCTAAGCCATTCACACACCCCCACCCACACATCTCCCACCCACACTCCCCCACATACTTCCCCCAACCACCACAATCCCCTACTCACCCACACATATACCCCACCCATACGCACATTTCCCGCACCCATCACGCACATCCCCGACACCACACACTATCCTCCACCCATACCACAACAAACATACCCTCCACCCACACATCATTCACACATCCCCCATCAACACACCGCACACATATCTCAAACCCACACACCATACACTTCTCCCCACCCGCCCTTGCATCCCCAATCCACCCAACACAATCCCCTACCCACACAACCCCGCCTCCCACACATACTTCCTCAAACCATCCACACATCTCCACCCACATAAACACACATCTCCTGCATCCGTCCCATACACATATCCTCCACCCATACACACATCCCCCACACCCATTCCAACACCCCTACTTTCACCCCCACACATCCATCCAACACCCACAAATACCACTACCCACCAAAACCCACACACCCCAACCCATCCAAACGCATACCCCCACCCACACACCCCCCACCCACACATATCCCCACACTCACACACATCCTCCACATACACTCACACTTCCTCACATCTAGACACATACAAAATGTCTCACGTTAGTATTGAAACTAGTATGAACAAACTCCCACACTTTACTCACACACATACACTGACACTTGTCATGAGCAGTCTCATAAAAATGTTAAACATGGAGAAAAATGTGTACATAAAATGTATGTGACGTAAAAATAGTGATGCTCTCTCTCTCTCTCTCTCTCTCTCTCTCTCTCTCTCTCTCTCTCTCTCTCTCTCTCTCTCACACACACACACATTCACTCTTCCGCTCATTCATTCACTCTCACGCATTCACTCTCCCGCTCATTCACTCTCCCGTTCACTCATTCACTCTCCCGCTCACTCATTCACTCTCCCGCTCTCTCATTCACTCTCACGCTCACTCGTTCTGTATCTTATTCACACTCACTGACTCTCTCACTCAAACTACAGTAATGAACATGAGTTTATATTATGCATGATAAAATCAAATGGTATTTAACTGATAATATGACAGATGAGAATACACAAACATATGGATTCGCGTGTTACATAACATGCGTGTTACATGACATGCATCTGCTCAGCTCTCTCTCTCTCTCTCTCTCTCTCTCTCTCTCTCTCTGTATTCTTTCATATACACACACTCACACGCATGCGCACGCTCACACACACACACACACACTAACACATCAACTCTCCCACAGTCTCACTCTCTAACACACAATCCTTCACACACACACACACACACACTCACTCTCTCAATCACACTCTCTCAAACATACACATACACATGAACGCATACACATGAACGCATGCACGCACGCATACACTCCCTCACTCACTCTCCCACATACACGCACGAATGCATGCACTGACACATTCCCCCACCATTTCTCGCTCAATCACTCTCTCCACACACACGCATGCACGTGCGCACACACGCATTCACTTTCTCCCTCTCTCTGACACCCACTTTCTCTCTCTCTCTCTCTCTCTCTCTCTCTCTCTCTCTCTCTCTCTCGCTCCCACACGCACACACATATATAGTGAACAATTATAGTTAAACAATAATAATGAACAATTATACTGAACAATTATACCAGTAAATGAATTATGGTGGCATATAGTCGGTATGGATTAAGTATTGAAAGAGTTTTCGGTTAAATGTGTAGGGACTCATTGGAGTTTTCAGATCTGGAGGCAGATCATTCCATAAGTGAGCACCAGAATAGGCGAAACATGTTTTGTATAGGTCCAATCTAGGCTTTGAGACATGTAACAAATTTAGGCGCTTGCTGTTCATTGCATTAGATTGAATCAGCGGCAGAAGATACTCTGGGGTATTTTGAGATATAATTTTATTCACTAATTTGGCTTTGTTGAAAAGGAAGCGCTTTTGTAGTGGTAGAAGTCTTAGATGACTGTACAAATTATTACTTTCAACGTGCTTTATGCCAGAAACCAGACGAATAGCGCGGTTTTGTAGAGAACATAGTCGTTTTAAATTAGATTTAGGGCAACCATCCCAAACTGTGGAACAGTAATCGAGATGTGATTGGATATAACATGTATAGAATATTTTTCGTGTGCTTTCGTCCAGGAAGTGCTGAATTTTAGCAAGTTGGTAAACTTTTTGTGCTATTTTCTTGGTAAGAGCGTGAACATGAGAGCTCCAGTTCAAATGGCTGTCTATTAAAAGCCCTAGTGTTTTATGTTCAGTCACATTAACTATAGGTAACGTGCCCATGCGGAGTTCGAGCGGTGATCCAGTTATGGCTAGTGTCTGTAGTTTTTGTCTGGTCGTTATTAGCATGGATTTGGTTTTGTCGATGTTAATTTGCATGCGGTTTTCATTGCTCCATCTAGTAAGATTATCAAGTTCCTTTTGTAAAGAATTCTCTAATTCACTACGGTTTTCTTGACTAGTATATATAGTACAGTCGTCTGCAAATAGATCACAAGTTGTATTGATATATAAAGGAAGATCATTAATATAAACTGCAAAAAGCAACGGACCTAGTATTGAGCCCTGTGGCACACCAATATTAAGCTGTGTGGGTCTTGATAGACAGTTGTTGAAGGACACGACTTGTTGCCTGTCGGATAGAAATGACGTAATTATGTTCACCATGTTGGTGCTTGTCTTCATTTGCTTTAGTTTTCTAATTAAAATATCGTGATCTACCATATCAAAAGCTTTTTTAAAGTCTACAAACACCGCTCCACAAATTCTACCGTTGTTGATGTTTAAGTGCCAGTTATCGGTCATTTTTGTTAGAGCACTATGGCAAGAATATTTAGGTCGAAACCCAGATTAACTGTTAATTATTAGATCATTGTTAATTAAATGGTGTATCGTTATTTTATGAATGTGTTTTTCTAGTGGTTTTGATAGCGACGATAGTAAGGAAATAGGTCTATAATTACCCAAAACGCTATTATCGATTGAGCCATTTTTAATTAGCGGAAACACTTTAGCAATTTTAAATGCAGATGGAAAGTAGTTTTTGGCCAGGCACTGGTTATATATGAACGTTAAGGACTCGCTAATGACTGGTGCAGCACAACGAAGAATTCTATTACTGATACCATCTAGGCCGTGTGAGTTTGTTGATTTGAGGTTCAAGAGATATTTATAAACGTCTGCAACAGACATTAAAGGAATCTCAGCGGGAATATTTCTGATGCACTTCTCCTCACAGAATGATGCCAGTGAACTTAAATTACACGATGAGTCTGGTATTGAAGACTTTAGATTCTCTATTTCTGATTGAAAGAACCAACTGAATTCATCGCATGTTATAGAATTTGGTATTGCTGATTCTGTAGGGCGTTTCTTATTGGTTAGCAAGTTAATAGCCTTCCATATATTTGTACTGTTTGAATTATCTACAATCAAATTTTTAAAATGATCTTTTTTTATCCTACGAATTTCATATTTAACTTTATTCCTTAGTCTGCGGTAATTGATGAAGTCTTTATTTTTGTGTGCTGTATCTCGCTCTCTCATGATTTCCAGCACTTCTCTAGTGACCCATGGGGATTTATGTTGATTTTTGACTCGAACTTCTTTGATTGGCACGTGTTTATCGAACACATTGTAGACTATCTTCGTCCAGAAAGCTAATGCATCGTCCGGGTCAGGAAGTTGGTAAACGTGATCAAGGGCTGCTTTTCTTAAGTCTTGCAAAAAATAAATCTTGGTTGAATGCTTTATAATTCCTAAATTTGATACTTACATGTTTATGTTTACGAGGTTTGAACCCAATTCTTGACCATGTACAACATACCGGGTAGTGGTCACTAACTGTACAAACAGGAACAGAACATTCAATAATATTATCTGGACAAGTAACATATATATGATCAATTATAGTTGAGGATGTGTCAGTAACCCTTGTAAGACGGTTTATTAGTTGTTTGAAATTGTAAGAAAGAATGATATCGTCCCATGTCTGGTTGGATTTACTAATATCTATGTTGAAGTCACCTAGTATCATAACTTCTCTACCTGCTGTAAACACTCTATCCATCATTGTAGTGAAGCAGTCATACCAACTGTACCCGGCACAAGGATTCCTATATAGGTATCCAATGAGAAACGGTTGTTGGCTGGCTGGTTTCACCTCTAACCAAACACATTCTATCCCTACTGTCTCGAGATCACTTCTACGGGACCAGTTGAGAGAATTGGAAATGTATACAGCAATACCTGTCTCTAATTTTTGATTTGCATCTTTCCGAATTACTTTAAACCCCTTAAGTGAGATTTCGGAGTCGGTTATTTTGTCGTTAAGACGAATTTCTGTGATTCCAAACACATGGAACTGTTTGGACAGTATTACCGAGAGCTCAGGTAATTTGTTGAGCAGATGAAAGATGTTGAGATGGCCTATATATAGACCATTTTTGTTGAGCCACTGATCGTGATTAGCGAACATTACAAACTAAAAGGAAGATGTCGCTTGTGGTATACAAATTGCAGGGATTTTGAAACTTTATTTAGAAATAGTTAAGGCTGTTAGAGGGGGCAGGAAAATGTCTTTGCTGGAGTGATATCTCTCAAGAAATTGAGGATGCATTCCAAGAGAAGAAGCTGGTGCTTGCGGCATGGATAGATCTGAAGAAAGCCTTTGACAAAGTCTGGAAAGAAGGTCTGATGAAGAAACTGAGAAACTGCAAAGTCAATGGAAGAATGTACAAATGGGTGAAAGCATACTTGCACAACAGAAGAGCCCGAGTACAGATAGACGGACTCAAGAGCAAGAAAGTACTACTGCGTCACGGTGTCCCCCAGGGCGGAGTCTTGTCCTCCACACTTTTTCTAATCTTCATCAATGATCTTGTTGCTCACCTACCGCATGGAATTAAAGCGGCAATGTACGCCGATGACCTGGTTCTATGGAGCACAAATGAATATGCATCAGTGGCCACCAGATTGCTACAAAGAGCTGTAGATACATTTGCTGCATGGGCAAATAGATGGTGTGTCAGCATAAACACTGACAAGTGCAGCACCACCCTATTTACCCTCTCTCCAAAACAAAAGGCAGGGATCATCCAGATAAATGGAACACCCCTAAGAGAAGATAAAGAACCAACATACCTTGGAGTAACATTTGATGGCAAGCTGACATGGAGAAAGCACATCAACAAAGCAGTAGCAAAAGCCAGAAGGAAAATAGCCATCCTGGGAAAGTTAAGTGGAACCACATGGGGAGCCAGTACGAAAATACTTAACAAAGTTTACCAACTGAGCATACGACCACACCTGGAATATGGGTCAACTGCGTGGTGTTCAGCATCAAATACCACACTACAAGAGCTGGACAAGTGCAAAATCAAGCACTTAGAGTCACCACAGGAGGGATGAGATCAACCCCTATATTGGAAATGGAGAAGATGGGGAGGACACAGCCACTGAGTGAGCCCAGAGATACGAAAACGCTAATACAAGCAGAAAAGTTCCTCAGCTTGCCAGGCCACCCTATGAAGAACAGATTTGAAAACCTAGCTATGGGGCGGTTGAAAAGAAGTAGTTTTATCCACCAGGCCAAACGACTCTGCAGAGAAACCACTGATCTGCCCACAGTTGGTATCCCCCTAACAACTATTCCAGAGCGAACTCCATGGAAAGATGAGCATAGACTATCGTTACAAATCCAGACAAAAGTGAGAGGAATATTTGACAAGGAAGAACAGAACAGTGTGCAGCGCAGAACAGCCACTCTCAGCTTCCTTGATGAAGAATACCCACAGGACCTCTGGATCCGAGTCTACACAGATGGGTCAGCACAAAATGCTGTTCGAAATGGAGGAGCGGGAGTGTACATAGAATACCCAAATAATACTAGGGACACAGCCAGAGTACCGACAGGAAAGTACTGCCATAACTATGATGCCGAAATTGAGGCAATCAAGATAGCAACAGAGAAATTACTAAATAACAGCAATGGTACACAACCTGTGGTGCTACTAACAGATGCAAAATCAGTACTCGAGGCGCTCCTCTCTGGGAAATTGCCAGTACTAAGGACACTACTTTCTGAACTTAGCAGTCAGCATAAAGTCACCATACAGTGGATACCATCTCACTGTGGAGTACCCGGAAACGACAGAGCTGATCAATTGGCTAAGGAAGGAGCCAAAGAGGAACAGCCTGATGTGCCCTTTACGTACCACCAAAAGAAAAGAATGATCAAATCAGCCAGAAAGCCACCACAACCTGCTCAAGATGACTACCACATTATGGACAGACCAGAACAAGTCATTATTCTGCGCCTCAGAACAGGACACAATAGATTACGCAACCACATGTATACAAAATTCAAGATTGGTGAAACAGCCATGTGCACATGTGGATTGGCGTCGCAGACAGCAGAGCACATACTCCAAGACTGCCCAAAATATAACATATCTAGGCAAACCTTCTGGCCTAGAGAGACGACAGTGGAAGATAAACTCTATGGACCACTGTGTGAACTGAAAAAAAACAGTTCAATTCATGCAAGAGACGACATTGCAGATATAGACATATTTCAAGCGAACGAAAGAAGAAGAAGGAAGCTGAGAAATGCTGCCTTCTATTACCGTGGCTTGTTTATTTTTAAATGGACAACGTAGTGCCATATATATCATTGCGTCCGGGGCGACGAGGCCTAAGTTGACATATTATTTATTTTTTGATATGATGTGCCTTGACCTAATTAACAATTTAAAATGGCCACCAATTGTTTATTATTTGCCTTCTATTACCGTGGCTTATTTATTTTTAAACGGATAACATAGTGCCATATATCATTGCGTCCGGGGCGGCGAGGCCTAACTTGACGTAATATTTATTTAGTTTTATTACCATAATGTAAAACTAAAAATGAAATATCAAAAACTAAAGTTAAAATAGGTGAGGATGTATAAAAATGAAACATAACTTGTTTCGCAGTATTTTATTTAAATTCAATTATTTAATTTTGTGTACAGCTATGCTGCTAAAGACACACCCCCCCCCCCCCCAATCCCCTGTTACAGGTGTATAATATAATTTAGTATTAGGATCCAGAACACCAAAGACCGAGATCTGTGAAGAGCCATGAACGACTACGCCAGCCAGCACTTGATGATGATGATTATTAGTATTTGCATATACAGAGAATATTTTAAAATGGGGTTTCTAACTATGATTTGGTAACAGGAAAGTAAAGGTCACATTCCTCTTTCGATAGAATGTCGAGAGGAATGAGAGGATCTATAACAGTATCTCTGTTATGGGATTTAGGTTAGCTGGAAAGTAGTCAGAGAGTTAATAAATGCTGCGCATTCATTAACTAACGGGGAAATAAAGTTAGTGAACGCGTGAGCACGAATGGGTTGAGGTATCCAGGGGTGGCACACGCGTCACTTGGGATTCGGCTAGGGGAACAACAACAAACATGTCTGTAAATAACATCACCAGTTTGAAGATGTATTATTTCAATCAATAAACGCATACTTATATTATAGTCGAGACTTTGTCAACTATATCGACACGAGCCATCCACTGTACACAGCCTTATCGTGTCATCTGTACTGTTATAGATCAACTTCACTGCACCAAGTTTACCCCATATGGCTCGGTCTCTTTCCGCACGGCGGCCTGCCGAAAGCATCATACAAAGCACAAGAGTCTCAGAGTCTCTGACAAAGATGCACTTGACTTTTAAAACTTTTCGATATGATGTGCTGTGACCTAATTACTAGTTAAAAATAGCTGCACATTTATTATATTAATTAAATGTCATGTGAAATGTTTGTCGTTAGTGAAAGAACAATTCATGAAAATGTATCATATTGTCTTAATGTACCAACTGCATTGCGACATCTTTCTTTTGTTGATTAAATATCATGCATTAATGTAAGTAAATAAGTTTGTAACTGCTGCATAAATTAATATGAAATGGAAAAACAAATAGGTATTTTAAATTCCTGCGAGAAAAAACGAACTAAACATTAACAAACGTTGCACATACCTTACAAAGAGATCCACGTGTCGCGAAATACAGGTGAAAAATCCGAAATCAGAAGCACTCAATAAATATAAAAATGAATAATAAAATAAGATAAAATACACACGAACGCATACAGTACGACACACAGACGTTTCGATTCTAAGAATCTTTGTCAATGACAACACAGATAGCTGACGACAAACAACGACAAAAACACAAACACACGACCTATCACTTATAGTGCACAACCTGATAAGGTTATATTCTGCTGCAGCCGCTGCTTTTTCTCTCTATTCCATGCATAAATTAAGCAGCAGTTAATTAATTATTAAATTAAAAAAAAATATTAAATAATTGAATATTCACTAAAATTGATTTTTACTTCTGCTCTATAATTATTACACTGTTCTGTATCTAATTGTATCTAATCTAATCTATCTGTTGCTGGCCTGCAGGAGACTCGCCTCGCTGAGGAAGGGTCACTCAGGGAAAACAATTACACCTTTTTTTGGAAGGGAAGAGGGCAGGCAGAAAAAAAGGCAACATGGTGTGGGCTTTGCAGTGAAGAATTCGCTACTGGGAATGATTGATATCCCAGCTGGAGGTAATGAAAGATTATTATCACTGCGCTTGGCAACCTCTTGTGGATTTGCCACCATTCTCACTGCATATGCACCGACACTCGCTTCCTCTGATGATGTGAAGGATACGTTCTATGAGCAGCTAGACTCTGCGATCAAGGCAGTTTCAAAATCCGATTAAACTATTTATAAAACAGCGGTAGGGGTTTACGGCACTGTGGATCATAAGAGGCAGGACTGGTTTGCGGCAAACAGCCAGATACTGCAGCCCTTGATTGATAAAAAGAAGATAGCTCTCTTAAGAAACAAGGAAAGACCAACGCGTAACACTCTGAGTGAGCTGAAGCAAGCGAGGAAGGATGTACAAAAGGCTGCCAGGCAGTGTGCGAATGACTATTGGATCAAGTTATGTGAGTCCATTCAAATCGCAAGTGATAAGGGAAACATCAGAAGCATGTATGAAGGGATAAAGAAAGCCTGTGGTCCAATGATCAAAAGAAGTGCACCGCTGAAAACCTTGACTGGAGGAATCATCACTGATAAGAAACAGCAGATGGATAGATGGGTCGAGCACTATTTAGAGCTTTACTCAAGTGAGACCAAGCTAACGGATGATGCCCTCAACGCCATAGAGGCCCTGCCAACTCTTGACCACCTGGACACACTTCCCACTATAACAGAAGTTAAGTGTGCTATAAATGAGCTTGCATCTGGCAAGGCTCCAGGTAAGGATGGGATTCCAATAGAGGTGATCAGGAGTGGGCAAGACACACTCACTATACAGATCCACCAGCTAATAGAGCTATGCTGGCGTGAAGGACAAGTCCCACAGGATTTCAAAGATTCAAACATCATAACGCTGTACAAGAACAAGGGCGATCGGAGCGACTGCAACAACTATAGGGGTATCTCACTTCTGTGTATTGTTGGGAAAGTATTTGCCAGAATTGTCCTGCACAGACTTCAAGTCTTGGGAGATCAAGTCTACCCCGAATCACAGTGCGGCTTCCGTCAGAACCGGTCTACCATTGATATGATATTCTCATTGCGACAGATGCAAGAAAAATGCCGGGAACAAAATCAGCCACTGTTTATTGCCTTCATCGACCTCACAAAGGCATTCGATTTGGTCAGTCGTGAGTGTTCAAAGCACTAAAGAAGATTGGCTGCCCACCAACTCTTCTGTCCATTGTGGAATCGTTCCACACAGGCATGAAGGGTATAATCAAGTTTGATGGCTCAACTTCAGAAGAGTTTGAAATCAAGAATGGAGTTAAGCAAGGTTGTGTACTAGCCCCCACCCCCTTGGGATATACTTTTCACTTCTACTGAAATATGCCTTTCGTGATCAGGATGATGGTATATACATTCACTAACGCTCAGATGGTGGCCTCTATAATGCTCAGAGATTGAAGGCCAAGACCAAAATTAGCAGGGTACTAATCAGAGAGTTGCTTTTTGCGGATGATGCTGCGATTACGACCCACTCTGAGGAAGAATTACAACATCTACTATCATCATTCTCCAATGCTTGTTCTGAATTTGGTTTACCAATTAACAATAAGAAGACACAGATTATGTCACAAGGTGCACATGGTGTACCATCAGTCTTTATTGACGACGCCGAACTGGAGATAGTAGACCATTTTACATATCTAGGATCAGAGGTAAGTAGCAAATTATCCCTCGATCAGGAAATCAACATCAGGATTGGCAAGGCAGCAACAACAATGAACATGTAAGCAAAAAGAGTCTGGGAGAACAGAAAGCTTACTGTCAAAACAAAAGTCCTCGTCTACCAAGCCTGTGTCCTTAGTACTCTTCTTTATGGCAGTGAAACCTGGACAACTTACACACGCCAAGAGAAACGTTTAAACAGCTTTCATATGCGGTGTCTGCGAAGAATACTTGGTATTAAGTGGCAAGACAAAATCACAAATACTGAAGTATTGGAAAGATCAGGTTGTGTGACGGTGTATTCCATGCTCAGTCTTCGTAGACTGAGATGGATAGGACACGTTAGGAGGATGGATGATGGTAGAATACCAAAGGACATCTTTTTTGGTGAATTACAGATGGGTAGGAGATCTCAGTGTCGGCCTCTACTACGATACAAAGATGTGTGTAAGCGGGACATGATTGATACAGGCATTGATAATGCACATTGGGAGCAAGTCGCCGCTGAACGTGTTGCATGGAGGGCAACTATCAGAAATGGAATAAAGACAAAGGAGAAAATGATTGCAGATAAACCACACACAGAGCGTGAGAGACGTAAGATGGTGCAAAATGGTGGAAGTGACCATGTTTTCACATGCACCTACTGTGGGCAAACATTTGCAGCAAGAATTGGCCTTACCAGCCACACTCGCCACCGCCATGGATCGTAGTTATTAAGCCTTTTTGAAGCACAATGTACCAAACTATCATCTGTCAAGACGGAAAGATGCCAGTGAATGTATCTAATAGTGAGCAATTAATAATTAAATACTAACTTACTTAAAACATATAACTTATTTTACAGTACTGTATTTAAATTTAAATAATTATGTACTGCTGCGCAGCTTAGCAAAAAAGTACTCCTTACTTAGACTTCTTCCAAGTTTACAGTTTTCAAAATTATTTTCAGTCATGTCAAATGCTGAAATATATATCATATATGCAAGTACACAGATACTGCTGTAAATGACACTTGTATTCTGTTTAATTTTAGTAGTTAAATTACCAGTTCTAATTAAATATAAATAAATACAGGCCCGCTATAGTTTGTTTTATGGGCACCACAATCTTGAATTTTGTGTTATGAGTAATCATGGCCATGCGGCCATGTCATTAAATATTTTGTCCTGAACTCCAGCAAACACCAGCTGTGTTGAAACTCTTCACATTTATGTAAAATTGGACAAGGCATTCAAAAAATGCAATAAAAAGTTTAGACTTCTTTAAGCTACAGGAGTTATAAGACAAATTACCTTAATATTCGTGAATAGAATAAAATAGGATCCAGAGAAAACGGTTTTTTCGGCTCAATAACTTGGCGCCTAGCAGAAGGACCAATACTGAAAATATGAGAATAACTTCCCCTTTCATCGTACCACGCTGCTTTCGTATAATTTACATATAGATGGACATGGTCACAACCGGAAGTGAAATCGTTGGACGCAACTAAAAGTTCGTGAAATTAAGAAATACCATACCCGCCCCAGCCCGGAAGTTTGATATCTCTGACATTGCTAATTATAATTCACATTGTCGACCGTGATTTTAAAATTAAAATTTAAATTGAGTATTAAATTACTAATAAGACCACCACAGATAGATTGGCCTTGAAAATCCAAATCTAATGGTACCTCACTGATGCCTGTATGTCAATGCTAAGTCGATATATTCACATTTTTGTGAAGGTGAGTCAGGATAAAATATGGGAGGCTCTATTCGCAATAGAATTGCAAATAGAGAAAAATTATATTCGCAATAGACCTACAAATAGAAAACAATTATATTCGCAACAGAATTGCGGGAAGTAACAAACATGTCACAGCGTATGCTCACTAGTTAACTTTAGTTTGAGCCATTAAGAAGTCTAAGAAGGTGGTTAATTTAAATAGGAATGTTCACTGTTGCGAGTTTAATTCTGCCGAATTCTCCGTAATTTTTAATGAATCACCCTTCTTCATACTTCTGTCCATTCTTCAAGCATCCCATTTTATTTTTACATTACGTTAGTCCTGTATAAATATCAAGAATAAATTTCCAGAATTGGTATCCCCAATACAAATAACTCTTCTTCTTCTTCTTCTTCTTCTTCTTCTTCTTCTTCTTCTTCTTCTTCTTCTTCTTCTTCTTCTTCTTCTTCAGCGTTCCGAGCCATTGAGGTTCTTTGCTGCAGATACAATCCGTCTCCATTCGTCTCTCTGGTTGACCTTCTCTTGCCAGTCGTTGATTCCAAGTGCTTGTAGGTCTGTATATATATTATCTCTCCACCGTCTTCTTGGTCTACCTCGGGGTTTACGGTCATTTATGTCCTGAGTGTAAGCGAGTTTTGTTTCCCTATTATCTTCCATTCTTTCTATATGCCCCAGCCATTGTAGTCTATTAGCCTTCATGATATCAGTGATTAACGAGGACTTAAGATCATAAAGTCATGGCAGGGCAGACCAGGCCCTAAGCCTTGGTTGGCAGCTGGTCTAGGATCGAAGCTCCGACAGGCGGACAGTTAGAGCATTGCTTTGCTTATCCGGCAGTTTCTGCAGCTTGTCTTGTTCCAGATTATAGGTGTCAACTTTCCTCTGGAGTGAACTAGGCAGGCCGAGAGAGGGATCATGCTGCATGGGCAACACATGGTTTCTTTATTTTAGCCCAGGCTTTGTGCTATGGAGAGGCAATAACTCCATCCCTGGTCTTAACTGGTCTCGGAATCAAAGCGAGAGGCAACTGTTACGGGTTATAAGTCCTTGTCAGTTGGCATAGACATGGGGCGCCACGCGTTGCCTCTGACGGTGGGAGACACCTACAGGTGTCACTGATCAGCTACCGCCCGCCTCAAGCTGGGCAGCCCCCAGCCAATTGGGTGCTGATCCACCACAGCCTGCCTGCTTCAATGGGTGCTTGGGGCTAGGACAAAATCTGAATCGCAGGCTGTAAAACCAATGCACCAGGTACTAATAAAAAGAATAGAAACCTCAAGCTACGGCTTGCAACCTGGAACGTGAGAACCATGTATCCAGGATTTTCCACTGAGTGGTGAGCCCCTTAAAGTGATAGAATCAATACCAACTGATCTTAGATCTAACTATCAATACATCCATGATAGGATAATGCAACACTTTTTACTTGATGCCCCTGGGTATCAGGTTCAGTTCTCAAATTTAAAACCAAAGCTAGTGAGACTTTCATTGATTACGTCTCAAATGTTCAAAGTGTACTAGATAGGTGGCTTAAAGCAGCTAACATAGGTAAAGATTTTGACAGACTTAAAAATCTAATAGCCATGGATAAAGTCATATCCACTATACCATCTCCTTTTGCTAAATTCCTGCAGCAGTCGGACATTGAGAACATAGAACAATTTGAAAAGAAAGGCTCTGCATATTTTCCCTCAAATAGAGATATTTTTAAGACTTTACATGACTCTGAAATAGTTTCCTTTGTAAAAGACCAACCTAAAAACTATCAAAGTAATAGAAAACCATTTCATAAAGTTGATAAGAAAGATAGGAATGTGTCAAAATGTATATACTGTCAACTTTTGCATGACACTTATTCTATGTGTGATAAATCGCCAAACTATCCGGCGCATCTTGAAAATGTTATTAAGAAGCAACAAAACAAGCGATCTGCTTACAGGCGTGCAATCAAATGCTTCTTTTGTTCCAGCTACGGCCATTACTAAAATAAGTGCCTGGGCCGCCAACGTATGAAAGCCAACAATGCTATTTTGATTGATACATCTTCTGATAGTGGTAGAGAGACTGAGTGTGAAGTTGAGAATGTATTACCTTTTAAGCAATCTGAAGATGTCTGTTGTGTGAACGATGTGTTAGTCTTTGACAATTGTGACCAATGTCACCAATTTCATGCAGACGGCAAACTTACATGTGGGCATATTGTAACATCCTCCTTAGAGAATGCAAATGCAGCTATAGCCTCCAGAGGCAATCTATTGTTTCACTCTGCGTTGGTCAATGAGAAGCCATGCCGATGTTTGCTTGACAGTGGGAGCTCTATTATTGGTGTGAAAAAGGAACTTGTTAATCCAAAGGATTATACTGGTGACTCTGTAAAATGCCGGACTTTTTCTGGTAATATAGAAACCTATCCTCTGGCAAGAGCCCATATAAACACCCCGTTCCTTTCTGGTACCTTTACATGTGCAATTCTAGACAACCCTTGTACTGATTTAATTCTTGGGTGTCTACCCCAGCTAAGGCACTGTACAGATGAAGAAACATCTGTCTGGGAGGAGAAGAATGGTTTCACTCCAGTGAACAGTGCAGATATCATCAAACATCACAGTCCTAACAAAAGTGCTAGACCCATAACACTTGAAACTGATCAAGACGTAATGGTGCTACTACCAGACAAGCATAATAAAATACTTACTTCATGGCAAGGGCCTTTCAAGGTGATACAAAGACTTTCAGATGTTGACTATGAAATATCGATAAACGGACACTTAAAGATATTCCATGTCAACATGTTGAAACCTTACTTTTCACGACAGGAGACAGAAGTAGAGACAGACGAACACAGTGCACCCACACCTAGTGATCAGACGACAGACGTACACAACGCAACTACACTAGTTAGCGAGACTGGCAAATCCGACGATATCCATGCATCTAGTGAGAATACAGAATACGCACTTAGCACCACCACCGTACTTAATCAGGTAGACGACGACGGAATGGAACTACCTGTTCCCATTGTAGACAAGACTGCGACATTAGATAGCATACACATAGAACAGGGACTAACAGACGGTCAACGACGACAACTATTAGAATTAGTGACAGAGTATAAAGACATATTTTCTGACATTCCAGGTAGGACGGACAGAATCGAGCACTCCATTCTTCTTTCGGACTCTAAGCCTATTAAATGCAGGCCGTACTCAATCCCACTTAGCTATAGGGAAAATCTAAATAAGGAAATTCTTAATTTAGAAGCCAGTGGGATCATTCAGAAGTCTACATCTGAGTACTCCTTTCCAATCGTCCTAGTTAAGAAAAAAGACTCCACAATTCGTCTGTGTGTGGACTATCGAAAACTTAACAACGTTACCAAGATCGACGCAGAGCCAATTCCTTCCTGCGAAGATCTTATTCTTGACATGTCCACCTCCAAAATCTTTTCTAAATTAGATCTCACTAAGAGATATTGGCAGGTCCCTATGCAGACTCAATCCATTCATCTTACTGCTTTTTCAACACCTTTAGGACTTTACGAGTGGCGTTTTCTTCCTTTCGGACTCCAAAACGCTCCTGCCACTTTCGTACGCTTAACTAGAGATCTACTGCATGGAGTGACGAATACAGTGACGTATATAGATGATATATGTGTCCATACTGATGACTGGACAACACACCTACTGAAACTAAGACATGTCTTTGATAGGTTGCGACTCTTCGGGCTCACTGTCAAACCGAGCAAAGTCGAATTGGGCCTAAAAGAAATTGAATTTTTGGGTCATGTCATTTCACAAGGTCAACTAAAGACTGACAATAGAATCATTACCAAAATTATGAACCTGACCATGCCTACCACAAAGAAGCAGGTCAGAAGCTTTTTGGGGTTAGTTAATTACTATAGCAAATTCATACCAAACTTAGCTGAAATTACAAGTGTATTTTCAAATGTTTTAAAAGCATCTGTAAAACTAGATGTCAAAGATGCATTATTAATTTCTGCATTGTCAAAATTGAAAATCCTTTTTAGTAATGTACCAATCCTCCGCTTGCCTAATCCAAGGCTCGTTTATTATCTTAGGACAGATGCCAGCAGAATCTCCATCGCTGCAGTGCTAGGCCAATTTTATGAGGGCATCTTCCATCCGATTTGCTACGTGAGCCGTAAGATCACACCTGCTGAGTCCAGATATTCCATATCAGAGTTGGAAGCCCTAAGCGTCATCTATGCGGTGAGGAAGCTTCATCGATTTCTAGCGGGTGTTCACTTCGTTGTCCAGACTGACAACTCCCCAATCACGGTCATACAAAGTGGTGTGCATCGGAATGACCGGATATACAGGTGGTCGCTAATACTACAAAACTATACGTTTAGTATAGAGCATATTAAGGGTAAGGACAACATTCTGGCTGATACCCTTAGTCGACCATCTGAGGTAGAAATACCGCAGATTCCGCATAAGAGTGTAGAGTAATAGATTATTAGTACATTAGAATATTCTATGAAAAATATTTTACAAATACATAGATATTATGTGCTAAACTATGTACTAGGAACACCGATCTACCAGGTGTCCGTAGACATCAAAAGAAGAACTATGCTCCGAGAACAAATATATCACCGTGTGAACTGGGACAGCTCATTACTAACTAAGCTCCATATAGGTTCCGGTGAATCATTTGTGTTAAGCAAACAGTGTCAGAACATTACATAAATCCAGACACGAAAATACTGGTCTACGACACAATCGGACTCTACAGGTGCAATACCCATAGGACACAAGTATGACTGTGGAAAGTATTTAAGTATACCCAGGACAAGTGTGAATATATAGTATGCCAATGAAAGCAATTTCTGAACATTATGGCAACGACTAACCTGAGGTATTTAAATACTATGTATATATAAACTTATTGTGATATGTATTATAACATTTTAATATAGTGATAAATTATAGGTAGATTAGTTCACTTTAATTTACATTTAGAGTTAGACAATATAATAGTTTTCATTTGTTTTAATTAGTTTAGATAGGATTAATTAGATAGATCAGTAATTTACCCACTTACTTACTTTAAAAGTAGAATAGGATAGTAATTTAAACGTAATAACAGCTAATTATAGACTAGAATAAAAAGTTTAAATAGTATTAGTACCATTTAGGTTTATTACATTTCACTTTGTTTCATTTCATTTGAGTTCATCCCATCTTAATGAACCATTCCATTTAACAAACGTGATCATGTAGTATTAGGATTAATGTACATCATTATTATAGGATAAAAAGATTATACAATTAAACATACATCATTTACACCATATAGAGTAAAAATATCAATCATATATTTTTCCATTTAAAACCATTAGTTATAAATTTGTTATATTTCACATTACCCATGTTAGAAAGGTACATAATTGATTACATTTCACATTACCCATTTCAGGAATGTACATAACTCATCTCACATCAATTTCATTTTAAATAGTTAGATTACGTCCCTTAAATTAGATAAACATTAGGATTAAGGTGGCAAATTAAATTAAAATAGGTAACACATTAGATACATATTTATAGAACTAGTATGTCAGTATTTAGAGTATTATTTCAGTAGAATATAGTAGTTACTAATACCAGGGTACAAACCATCAACCATTTTTCTTACATGTAAATATGTGTAAATACATGACTCGTACAGCAATTTACGCACAGTCATTTAGCTCAACTTTGTCAAACTGAGCCAAACTTGTACAGTGTCACTCCAAGGGTTTTAAATAATTGTGAGGGTAAAAGATGTGTGACAGAAGTGAGTGTAAAAGATGTGTGATAGAAGTGTGAAAGTGAGAGCGAATGTAAATGATACAGGAGAGGGTTAGATCGGCGGAGTTTTTCTGCCGCTCAACGCGACTTTTTGTTTTTTGTCTGCGTCAGGTGTTTGTTTCGATGTTGAAAATGTGCTGTCTTGAATGTGTTGTGTGTAGTTTAGTGTAGATCTTAGATAAAGTATTTTAAGTCTCATAAGACGGAAACGTAGTCACGAATTAGTTTTATACACTTGTTTGTGACCACATTTAACCGAATTATGGCACTTGAAAACTAACTTACATACACATGATAGTTAGATACACATGTTAAAAGTTAGATTATACTATTAGTGAGATGCAAACACGCAAACAACCAGAAAAACAAACATATAAATTGCATACATTTTTTGTAGATCAAAGGGAGATAACTCCGGGTCAGGGGACATAATAGACAACGAAACACTAACTTAACAGTGAAAGATAACTTTACACGCGGAAGCGAGATAGGTAAAGCCTGTCGTACACAGCTTGTGTAATGGTTGTTTAATATTATATGGGGGACATGAAGCAATTCATGTGTTGACCCTAAGAAAGTCAACTTTGTATGGGTAGTGAGTTAATTTACTATTTGAGGGCAGGTCTTATAAGACAACGGTCCGGTTCAGACATACCTCTAAATAATATAATATTGCGATTGAGAAGAGGGCTCACGCCAACCAGACAAGTTTGTGGCGATTGCCAGTAGCCAAGTAAAGTGATACTACATTGTGACAATAGTCAGTAGAAGTCTATTAAGTTACCCAAAGCCAGGTTATCAGCAGTCTTTGACAAAAATTAGATACAAACCTCTTGCGTCACAACCAATGAGTCAAAGTTGATGACGCAACACAGGAGGGGAGGGTGTGTGTCAAAGACTGATATATATATAGGAATATAGGAAAGAGGTCTACCGCAAGATAGAAGACCACCGGGAAGAGTGGTCAACCTCAAGTAGATTAGAGGTAACATAGTGCCCCGAGATAAGGGCAGGGTAGGTGATAGAAAGGGGGACTAGTAACTAGTTCTCTCATGAGACACGGAGGCATTGACCAGATAGTTAGTACTCTGGTCACGACAGAATCACGCCTACGTGATAGCCACGGAGAAGAGTGCCACTCAATAGGAGAACGGCTGCTACCAGCGTGCTGAGTGTGACCGCACGCAAAAAGCCGAAGGACGCAACAAGGTCCTTCCGCGTGCTGTGTAGCGACGCGTGTAGGAAAGTCAGACTGGGGACTGACTTCGTAGAGAGCAGATCGTTTAGTGTCGATAGGAGTTTTTTGTAGCCAATTAGATAGAGATTAGCAATAGGGTTTAGGAAACTAGAGATAGGCAATTCTGTGGCTTTGTGTGTGATTTGATAGCGACTGTTTTTTGTAACTGTAAAGAGCCAACGTCAATAAAATGTACCATTCATTTCCTCTCACACGACTTGCAAGTTTCTTGTGTGGTGTGGGAGAAGTAATCCTATGATGCCTGACACTTTGGTTGTTGACAGGTTTGCGGCAAACAGCCAGATACTGCAGCCCTTGATTGATAAAAAGAAGATAGCTCTCTTAAGAAACAAGGAAAGACCAACGCGTAACACTCTGAGTGAGCTGAAGCAAGCGAGGAAGGATGTACAAAAGGCTGCCAGGCAGTGTGCGAATGACTATTGGATCAAGTTATGTGAGTCCATTCAAATCGCAAGTGATAAGGGAAACATCAGAAGCATGTATGAAGGGATAAAGAAAGCCTGTGGTCCAAAGATAAAAAGAAGTGCACCGCTGAAAACCTTGACTGGAGAAATCATCACTGATAAGAAACAGCAGATGGATAGATGGGTCGAGCACTATTTAGAGCTTTACTCAAGTGAGACCAAGCTAGCAGATGATGCCTTCAACGCCATAGAGGCCCTGCCAACTTTTGACCACCTGGATACACTTCCCACTATAACAGAAGTTAAGTGTGCTATAAATGAGCTTGCATCTGGCAAGGCTCCAGGTAAGGATGGGATTCCAATAGAGGTGATCAGGAGTGGGCAAGACACACTCGCTCTACAGATCCACCAGCTAACAGAGCTATGCTGGCGAGAAAGACAAGTCCCACAAGATTTAAAAGATTCAGACATCATAACACTGTACAAGAACAAGGGCGATCGGAGCGACTGCAACAACTATAGGGGTATCTCACTTCTGTGTATTGTTGGGAAATATTTGCCAGAATTGTCCTGCACAGACTTCAAGTCCTGGGAGATCAAGTCTACCCCGAATCACAGTGCGGCTTCCGTCAGAACCGGTCTACCATTGATATGATATTCTCATTGCGACAGATGCAAGAAAAATGCCGGGAACAAAATCAGCCACTGTTTATTGCCTTCATCGACCTCACAAAGGCATTCGATTTGGTCAGTCGTGAGGGTCTGTTCAAAGCACTAAAGAAGATTGGCTGCCCACCAACTTTTCTGTCCATTGTGGAATCGTTCCACACAGGCATGAAGGGTATAATCAAGTTTGATGGCTCAACTTCAGAAGAGTTTGAAATCAAGAGTGGAGTTAAGCAAGGTTGTGTACTATCCCCCACCCTCTTTGAGATATACTTTTCACTTCTACTGAAATATGCCTTTCGTGATCAGGATGACGGTATATACATTCACTCACGCTCAAATTGTGGCCTCTATAATGCTCAGAGATTGAAGGCCAAGACCAAAATTAGAAGGGTACTAATCAGAGAGTTGCTTTTTGCAGATGATGCTGCGATTACGACCCACTCTGAGGAAGAATTACAACATCTACTATCATCATTCTACAATGCTTGTTCTGAATTTGGTTTAACAATTAACAAAAAGAAGACACAGATTATGTCACAAGGTGCACATGATGTACCATCAATCTTTATTGACGACGCCGAACTGGAGATAGTAGACCATTTTACATATCTAGGATCAGAGGTAAATAGCAAATTATCCCTCGATCAGGAAATCAACATCAGGATTGGTAAGGCAGCAACAACAATGAACATGTTAGCAAAAAGAGTCTGGGAGAACAGGAAGCTTACTGCCAAAACAAAAGTCCTCATCTACCAAGCCTGTGTCCTTAGTACTCTTCTTTATGGCAGTGAAACCTGGACAACTTACTCACGCCTAGAGAAACGTTTAAACAGCTTTCATATGCGGTGTCTGCGAAGAATACTTGGTATTAAGTGGCAAGACAAAATCACAAATACTGAAGTATTGGAAAGATCAGGTTGTGTGACGGTGTATTCCATGCTCAGTCTTCGTAGACTTAGATGGATAGGACACGTTAGGAGGATGGATGATGGTAGAATACCAAAGGACATCATTTTTGGTGAATTACAGACGGGTAGGAGATCTCATGGTCGGCCTCTACTACGATGCAAAGATGTGTGTAAGCGGGACATGATTGATACAGGCATTGATATTGCACATTGGGAGCACGTCGTCGCTGAACGTGATGCATGGAGGGCAACTATCAGAAATGGAATAAAGACAAAGGAGAAAATGATTGCAGATAAAGCACACACAGAGCGTGAGAGACGTAAGATGGTGCAAAATGGTGGAAGTGACCATGCTTTCACATGCACCTACTGTGGGCAAACATTTGCAGCAAAAATTGGCCTTACCAGCCACACTCGCCACCGCCATGGATCGTAGTTATTAAGCCTTTTTGAAGCACAATGTACCAAACTATCGTCTGTCAAGACGGAAAGATGCCAATGAAGATCATAAATGTCTTTGTTTCTTCTTCTTTTCCACTCTCCACTTTGTGTATCCCTAATGGGTCCAAAGATGCGTCTTAAGACTTTGTGCTGAAAGGTTTGTAACAAGGCTTCGTCTCCTTTTGTTGTACTCCAGGTTTCAGAGCCATACAGCACAACTGGTCTGATCAGTGTTTTGTATATTGTGATCTTGGTGTTACGAGATAGTGCATTTGATTTTAGTAGATCTTGTAGTGCATAGTATATCTTATTTCCAGAATTGAATTTCCAGAATGCAAATAACGACCCCTACAAATAATTGGCGAGTTCAAGAATTGTCAACTTTCGTTTCTGCACACTTACCGGTACCAGGCATCTATGTTTGTTTACGTTACCGTCCTACTCTACTTTGTATGTGCTGATAATTCTGGTCCAAGCTGTCAGTAATATGCTTTGATCATCACACTTTATTCACATGCTTCGAGTTTCTCAGTTCTATATTTTTGTTCCTAATGTTTAATATTTTTACGTATTTGCTGACAATGAAAAAAAAATTTACTTCCTCGACGAGGAATCAAACCTCGAGCTCCCGCATGACAGACGGAGACACTTATCACTATGCTACTGAGGACACATTAACAAATCAGCAGAAATTTATAATATAGCTACAGGCATAGGAATAATCACGTGACCTACTTCTACTGCAAATATAATTTTTCTCTACTCTCAATTCTATTGCAAATAGTCACTTCGATAAAATATTCACATTTGCCATTACTTTGAAACTCTTCAGTCTGGCCATACCACTTGCGAGGTTGCCTCAAACGGGTCATAGACTGATATGAAAACTGATCTCAAATATATGTTCCGTCATGTTAAATGATAAAAAGTAGTATATGTATACAAATAAATTATTAATAATCTTTAAACTTGTGTTCTCTATAACTTTCTGTCAACTGTCATTTACTGCCAATAAAGTTATATAGTACTTTGCGATCTTTGGCAGAGGGGTCTTTGAGCCCGAGGAATTAAGACCGCCTAGTTAGTGCAGTCGCCACGAACTATACAGGCGCCGGCACTAGCCAGGCGGCCTTAATTCCTCGGGCTCAAAGACCCCTCTGCCATACACCACAATGTGTTAACTATATTGGCAGTAAATGACAGTTGACAGAAAGTTATAGAGAATACAAGTTTAAAGATTATTACTCTGTAACTTTAATAGTTAAAATTGCCCGTTTTGAGCCTGTCTGATCGATAATTCATGGCGGCTGCCATCTTTGCTTTCCATTCACAAACTCAAAACACATGAGGAGAAATATATTTTTTCTACTACCATAGTTAGTTAGTCGGCAAATCATCCTCTTTGCACATTGAACCATTCAGTCCATAATTGTTCGGATCCCCTCCTCAGCAAATCCCGCAGCATGTAGCGGCTAACGACACCAGTTCTGTGTTGGTTTATCAATCTTCTTTGGCTTCCTGCATAGTGTTCTTTTTTGGCCACTCCTCTTTTAATTTGCTGTTCTCACAGTCACTCAGGTTTGAGTTAGGAGGAGAATGGAGCACTTATGGGTTACACCCGAGTGCCGTGATGTTGATCCATCGACTAAACTAAACTAATCTCACAGTCTGACCATGGTTGTAGATTCGCAGTCATCACTTGGTCCTCGCAAAAGTCTTACTTCTCGTAGAACATTCAGAATGTCAGCCTGGTCCATGGCGCGCCCGCCCTCCACATTAGCCTCACCTGCGAGCTTGTCAGCCCGCTCATTTCCTTGTACTCCCGCATGCCCTGGCACAAATATAAAACATCTTTGCCAGCCAAGACAGCATCCACTCTCTTCGGATCCACCCCGTCTCTATCCTCTTCAGCATGCTCATTGAGTCGCTAAGGGCACACGCCCTAGTGAATGTCTGTGTCTCTAGCCATGTTATTGCTTTACTTACTGCCATGACTTCCATAGTCAGGCTACTTGTGGTCTCAACAAAAGCACCAGAGTCCTCCTTCACAATTCTCCCTCCGGCCCGTGCCGTAAAGGCCCATGAGCTTCTCACATATCCAACGACCGACCCATCTGTGTAAATGATATCATCACCGTCTAATGAATTCTCGAAAATCAACGCGTGTACTTCCGTCTCCACAGTAGCCAGATTTTCTTGTCTGCATTTTCTGTCTAGTTGGATGCAAACTGAAAAGGACGTACAGAAATCTGTTGGCACTTGTACCCACTCCTCGCCAGGTTCTAAGTCCTCCAGTGAACACACCTGTTGAAGAATGCCTCCTGCTTGACCCATCTACAACCTTCCTCTTTTTAACCTGCTGCCCTTCACCTTCTTAATTTCACCATGCAGTGGATGTTGTGTGTTTGCATTGGCTCTGAGGTAGACACGTGCTCTGCAAATTTGTAGTCTATGTCTTCAATGGTTGGAAAATCAAGACTGTAGCACATCGCCCTGCATGCTGTATCTCTTGTGCATCCAAGAATAATGCGCATAGCTTCGTTTTGTATCCTTTCCATCCTTTCTGTCTGCTTACGGCTGAGAGTCAGGATCGCCATCGCATACTCAAAAACAGACATGACCAGCCCCTCGTATAGGAGGCATAGATGGCGCTGCTCACAGTTTGCTGCCGCCATCACCCGCATCACAGTCAAACCCCGCTGGGCCTTTGTTATCACCTGGTCTATGCGCTCATTATAAGCAAGCCTTTGATCAAAAACGTATCCCCAGGTAATTCATTGCCTGCGTTCTTTCCACCGTCTCTGAACACAGATTAAAAGTTGGTGTTGGCGTGTTGACAATATGATTATTTAAAGAGAACCATGTCACTGTTGCCTTTGTTGGGTTGACCAATGCCCCAGCTTCAGCACACCAAGTACTTATGCGATTGAGTTCGGTTTGTAGTTCCACAGCAACCTGCTCTCTATCCTTACCCTGACGATACACTAAAACATCTTCGGTGTATGACAATGTCCTGCCAGGTCCAGTGATCTGCTCGCCAGTAATTCTCACAGTGTAGGCGTTGAACAGCACCAGAGATAATGGTGATCCCTGTGGCAGGCCAGGATATATTGTTGGTTCAGACGTCCAACTGCCACATCTAACAACTACTTTCTGTTGGAAGAGGGCTGCAGCGATTCAACTAAGGAGGAATGGACTTATCTTGAGTTCATGAAGCTGAAACATTAAGAAATCCTGTGGTACTCTGTTGTATGCATCCTCAAGATCAGTCGCTACATCACGTTTCAATGCCTGAGTGGAAACCTTCATAGACATCATGGGCAAAAACTGCTGCATTGGTCCAGGGTTCTCTGTTTAGATGGTACCCTCCCAGAGTAGGTGGAATACACCTTGCCTCTCTAGCTGGCTTGATATTGTCCTGGCAGTTAACTTCTCCAGCATCTTGTCTATTGTACTTTGCGTGGTTATTACCCGATACCCCTGAATTTTTGTGTGGTCTTTGCCAGGCTTTGGCAAGGGAATCAGATAGCTGTATAACCACTCCTCCTTGATGCTAGCACTCCCTATACTGTTGTACATATTTGCTAGCTCCTCTAGCTCATTGTCAGTACACAAATTGATGTCATCATATGTCAGCGACTAGTTCGCTACAGAGTTCTCAGGACTCCCCTACTTTTGCACCGCACGAAATAACAACTCGTGACATTTGCAAAAGGAATGCAATTTATTTAGAACTGACAATTTAATGGCTCTGCGAGCGTTATGCTTCATTATATTATACAACATGAATGCAATGAAGTGGTGAGAAATGATGCTAGTAATCACAATCTAAATCTACAGCCTAATATTTGACTATTGCCTAGAAACTATAGCATTTGTCCAGAACACGTCTACTCTCTACTGTCTCCAGTCGGGTCTGTCCACACGCTACACATTGCATGGACAAGCACGGACGCTGTCCCCTCCGTGCAGTAGCTAGTCTTGCGTGCATGGAGTCCCAAGCACGCTGGCTTGTGAGCTAGAGTAACCGGGCACTTCACGGTTACTCGTAAGGCCAAGCTTCCCAATGGCTTGGGGGAAGCCCTCGCTCACTTGTACGTATTGGCCCCTTGTCTGACACAAATGTGTCTCCTTGTGAGGCTATTTATAGTGCTGGTGTCTCTCCTGTCTGGTGTCTCCCTACTAGACTTGTGTTAACTCTTATCAATTGACAGGCTCCCCTCCTCTCTGTGAAGTGTTACTTCCCTTTAACTCATGTTTCTAACACGTCTGGTCACAAAGAAAAATTGGTTGCTCCAATTTTGTCAGATATCCAATAAGTTATAAATGTCTCGTTTGGGGATAGAACAACTCTCTTCTTCCTTTACTCTCACTGTTCTATCATTTCACTCGGCTAATTAAGTAGCCTATGTATCAGTATAGTTGGTTCTGTAGATATCTTTGGGAATTGTTTTGAACCGGAACCGTTGTCTTATGACTTATGTCCTGGCTTCCGTCGTTTGACCCTATGTGTTTTGACTTTCACCTATTGACTTCTGTCTCGACCTGTCCTCAAATTGCCCGAAATGACAACCCAAATACAAGTTGACTCTGTTATGAGTGCAACACATGAGCATAAAATGTTCATGTTCCCATTAATATCCCCTCCAACTCATATACACACAGTTCTACTTTTCACCTTCTCGCTTCCGCTTGTGAAAAGCTATTTTCAATGTTACATTAAGGTTCTTAAGAAGTTATTGTGTCCCCTGAATTAAAGTTGTTGTTCTTTGCAACAAATAGTGTGTGCAACTTTTATGTGTTTGTTTTCCTGTTTGTTTGCGTGTTTTCTAATAAACTACAGTGTACTTAACTTGATAACATGTGTATGCGTTAGTGTATTAAATGTGTGTGTTCCTTCGAGCGCCGTAAATCGGTTTATTGTGGTTACAAACGTTTGTTATTCTTATCTATGACCACAACTCCGCTTTCTGAAGCTCAAAGTACATTCCCTATCTAATCTATTAAAGTATGGCAGCAACACACATAAAAACTTGACAACACATTGGCTACACAGATGACACAGACAAGTCAAAACAAGACGTTTCCAGCGGTGAAAAAACCCTCCGCCATCTCTCTCTTTCTCTCGCTCTCTTTCTTTTAACGTTTACTAATTTTCACATTCTCTCCTCGCATTTATTCCTCTTGCATACATCTTTCACTCGCTTTCATACTCTCCTTTTGCTCAACCATTCACTCGTCATTAAAATATGTTTCATAGCATCAAATACATGAACATTACATATTTACAATAAATGATTGGCTGAATTATAACAGTAATCACGCCAAATGACTGTGCGTTTTGTTTGCACGTGTCATGTTATACACAATGTATAAAGTTATGAGGATGGTTTGTAACCGATCCTGTAATAGTAACTTAATATGATTTGGTGTGCTGTCCTAAATTGTCCCCAAGGGAAATAATTTAACTAATTAATTTTATTTAAGAGAATTGGGTTAACTACCTTAAAGTGTTATTTGTAAAAAAGATTATGTTAATTCCTAAATGGTTGGGTTAGTTTAGAAATGATATTTTAGATAAATGAATTTATAAATGATTATGATTATGCGGTGATAAACTAATGTAATATCTCTAACAATCGTATTTCTATCATTGGTGTTATATTAAATGGGTTATTAACTAACTGATGGTGATTTCTAACTACCACATGACATAAATAAAGTTATATCTGCATTTGAACAATTTGCAATTCAATTATTAATAGAAAAATGAAGTTATGTGTACTGTTAATAAAATAATAATATACATATATCACAGTTACATTTCTATATCTAATTACACTAAATCGAAGTCCTCCTTTGCGTTGTGAAGATGGTGCGATGTTCTTTGTAGACTATTATAACATAGTTCATTTCGGCAAAGTGTTCTATGCTCTCCTTCATGGATAGTGTATAAATATAGTTCCCTACTAACTTATGTAGGTTCATAGCTAACACTTCAATGTTAATCTAGCTTATGTGTGTGTCAGCGCATGTTACTTCTGCGTCTGTTCGTTACCCTTTTCATAGCACTGTTACTTTCACACTGGTTACATGTTTGGCGATGATAACGCACTTACAATGTATATTAATCACCACATACGGCACTGAGTTACCTAATATTACAGTGTCACTGTTTCTGGTGATCTGTGGTCGATCCCTTCCTGCAAATCAGGTATTTCAATGGATGATGGTCGACTCAAAATGTCTGCAACAGTGTTCAATCTTCCCTTTAAGTGCTGGATGATAAATGTGTAATTTTGGAGAATCAAAGCCCACCTGTAGATTCTGTTATTGCTGGGAAGTCCAGACTGCATCACAGACAACGGAGAGTTATCGGTTTCGATCACAAACTGTGCTCCTGCCAATAATCTATGAAATTTCTTAACACAATAGATCAAACTGAGGCCCTCCAATTCTGATGCTGAGTATTTAGATTCAGCAGGGCTAATCTTCCGACTTACGTACATTACTGGGTGGAACTTCCCTTCGTAGAACTGTCCTAGTATCCCAGATATGGAGATGGCACTCGCATCTGTGCGTAAAAAATAGGTAAGTTTTGGATTAGGCATACGAAGGATAGGTGGAACGCTGAAAAGATATTTCAGTTTTGATAATGCGCTAATTAATCCTGCATCGTGTACAGATAATTTAGCCGAAGCTTTTAAGATGTTAGAAAAACACTGGTGATTTCCGCCAGATTTGGAATAAATTTACTATAGTAGTTTACCAGACCCAGTAAACTCCGGACCTGTTTCTTGGTCGTTGGCATTGTCAAATTCAGAATCTTGGTGACGATTCTGTCATCAGTTCTTAATTGGCCCCTGCAGATGGTATGACCCAGGAAGTCAATTTGTTCCATGCCCAACTCTACTTTGGTCGGCTTCGCTGTGAGCCCAAATACTCGCAACCTGTCGAAGACTTGTCGCAGTTTCAGTAGGTGTGTTGTCCAGTCTTCCGTATGGATACATATGTCGTCTATATATGTAGAAATATTGGTCATCCCATGGAGAAGATCCCTAGTTAGACGGACGAAAGTTGCTGGAGCTTTACGAAGGCCAAAAGGAAGAAAGTGCCACTCATATAGCCCTAAAGGAGTGGAGAAAGCTGTTAGATGAATTGAATTTACTTCCATCGGGACTTGCCAATAACCTTTCGTGAGGTCAATCTTGCTAAATATGCGAGATGTAGACATGTCCAAGATCAAATCCTCGCATGATGGAATTGGTTCAGCGTCAATTTTGGTTATTTTGTTTAAACGGCGATAATCGACGCAGAGTCGAATAGTAGAGTCCTTTTTGGCGACAAGGACAATAGGGAAAGAATACTCTGACTGAGATTTCTGAATAATTCCGCTCGACTCAAGACATAGAATTTCTTTGTCGAGGTTCAACCTATAGTTTAGAGGGATAGAATAAGGTCGACACTTGATTGGTGTGTTGTCAGTCAGAATGATAGAATGTTCTATTCTATCTGTCTTTCCTGGGATGTCGGAGAAAATGTCTCTGTATTTCGTCACTAGCTCTATTATTTGTCGTTGTTGGTCGTCTGTCAGTTTCGTTTCTATCTTTATGCTGTCAATGGTCGCAGTCGTGTCTACAGTAGGGACTGGTAATTCCATCTCGTCTTCGTCTGTCTCGTTCAATACTGTTGTGGTGCTAGCTGTGTGTGCTGTTACCTGGCTAAGTGTGTTTGCGTTGTCGCTGTCTTGTGTCGCCCTACCTAGTGAAGTTGTGTTGTGTACGTCTGTCGTCTCATTACTTGGTGTTGGTGCAATTTGTTCGTCTGTCTGTTGTTCTTGTCGTGAAAAGTATGGTTTCAGCATGTTGATATGAAATATCTTTAAGTGTCCTTTTATCGATATTTCATAATCCACATCTGATATTTTACGTTCAACGCTGAAAGGCCCTTGCCAAGATGTTAGTAACAAATTACGTTTATCAGGTAGTAGAAGCAAAACCTTCTGGTTTGGTTCAAGGTGAATAGTTCTAGCACCCTTATTTGCATAGTCGCGGTACATCTGTCCTTTCCTCTCCAAAGATGCCTTGGCTATTACACACGCTTTCATTATTCTATTGCGTGTCTCCGTTACCATCTCATACGGTGTTACTGCTGTTGGATTGTCTGGTAAGCTAGTGATTAGCTGATGGTAGATGGTTAGGGGTCCTCGAGGGTTCGCCCCATAAACTAACTCAAAAGGTGAGAAACCCGTACTCGAGTGCGGAATTTCTCTATGGGCAAATAGCACTGCTGGCAATAGTGTGTCCCAATCAGATAGGTTCTCCGCTGTTACTTTAGCCAGCATGTGTTTCAGATCCCCGTTAATTTTCTCTATGATCCCGTTGCTCATTGGGTGATATGGGCTACAGAAATGCTGCTCAACTCCTAACAATTTGGTTAAGGCTTGCGTAGCAGCCAAAATAAATTGCGTTCCCCGATCTGATAAGATAGATCGTGGGAAGCCAAAGCGAGAAAATAGATGCAAAAATACATTTGCCACATCTTTGGAGGTGATGTATTTCAGTGGAATAGCTTCGATCCACCTGGTGCATAGATCCACGAGAGTAAGTATATATCGGTTTCCTTTGCTTGACACCTGATTCAGGGGTCCAACAATATCGACCGCTACACACTCAAATGGTCTGGATGCTAATAATGACCGTTGAACTTCGGCCGTCACATGCTTTCCCTTTCGTACAAGATGTTGACAAATAGTACAAGATCGACAGAAAAATTTTATGTCCGAACAGAATTTAGGCCAGTAAAAGTGTGACAGAACTCTGGCTCGTGTTTTATCATAGGCCAAATGTCCAGCAAAAGGTGACTCATGTGCGATTTTTAGCACATTTTGTCGGTAAGTTACAGGTAACACCGTCTGCTGAATTTCATGGTTATTATTTGTGTAATAACGCATGAGAATTCCGTTAAATTTTCTAAAGTACCACGATGCATTCTTAGTCACTTTCGCTCATTCACCCAACAATTTAAAATAAGGTGTGATTGTTTGGTCGGTGCTTTGTGCCTCGATAAATTTTTGTCGAGTAGTGTTGGTATCTGCACCACTTTGTGTTAATAGCTGTAGCATTTAATTTTGTAAGTCAGTATAGTTTGTTTCTGTATCTGACCTTGTTACAGCGTTAGCCATATGTGTATGTTTCCAGGCTCTTATGTCGTCGTCTGTACATTCTTTCAATGAATCTAGGCATCCTAAAATGAGATCTGTGCATGGATCTTGCAGGATTGCGCAAGTAAATGTGCCGGTAAGTAACGGGGTATTGATATGCGCTTTTGCCAGTGGATATTTCTCAATGGTTCCAGGGAAAGTACGGCATTTGACAAATTCACCCATATAATCTTCTGGTCTAGCAAGTTCTTTCCTTAAACCCAGTAGAGTGCTCCCGCTATCGATTAAACATTGGCATGGTTGATCATTGACCAGTGCATCGTAGAACTTAAGTTTACCTCTGGAGGCACTTGCTGCGTTAGCATCTTCATTTGAACATGGTATTACGTGCCCACATTCCAATTTACCATCCGCATGAAATTGGTGGCATACATTACATTTCTTAAAGTCTAAAATGTCTGTTACTAATGCTACACTCTCACATTCACTCGTTGGCAACACATTCGCAAGTTCCGGATCAATGTCACTCTCATCGTCTGATGATGTATCGATGAGTGCTGCATTATTTGCCTTCATTCGTTGTCTACCAATACATTTATTGCTATAGTGGCCATAACTCCAGATCTGTTTTCCCTGTACAGTGAAAATATTTTCAGAAATATTGAAAATATGGAAGGAATCAACATTGGGGGACGATGCATCAATAACATTAGATATGCAGATGATACAGTCTTGATTGCAGACAATGAACAGGATCTGCAAAATTTAGTAGATGCGGTTGTTACACACAGTGAACAACTAGGGTTAGAATTAAATTGTAAAAAGACACAGATTATGGTCGTCACTAGGAAGAACGAAATACCACAGTGTAATATACAAGTAAATGGGAATATTCTTCAACAAGTGAATAGGTACAATTATCTCGGAACAGTAATAACATCTGATGGGAGATGCCTTGAAGAGATTAGAACAAGGATCGCCATGGCAAAAGTAGCCTTTAGCAAGATGAAAAACATATTGACCAATAAAAAGATGTCAATTGAAACGAGAAAAAGAGTGTTGAGATGCTACATAGAACCTGTACTTTTATATGGATGTGAAGCTTGGACAATGAGCAGCCAGGCTGAAAAACATCTGATGGCTGTAGAAATGTGGTTTCTGAGGAAAATGCAAAGAATACCATGGACAGCCAGAAAGACCAATGAACAAGTCCTTCAAGAAACAAATGAAGATCGTAAACTGATCAGAGACATTAGACGTAGACAGTCACAATTTTTTGGGCATGTTATGGGAAGAAATGATTTGGAGAACTTGGTGACAACTGGTAAGATCGAGGGGAACAGACCAAGGGGAAGACCTAGAAACAAGTATCTGGATGGCTTGGCTTTGTGGCATGGTCGAGACAGAAACACGGAACTGATCCACGACTCTGTTGATCGAGTGAGATGGCAGAACATGACCGCCCACGCTTACCGGCATGGCACATGATGGATGGATGGATGGCCATAATTGGAACAAAAGTAACATTTAACAGCACGTTTAAATGATGATCTTCTGCTTTCTTGCTTCTTTAACACTGCTTCTAAGTGTGACGGATATGCGGGGTTCCTATCACACATCGAGTAAGTCGAATGAAAAAGACTACAATAGTTACATCGAGGTGGTTTCTGATATGGTTTGTCTCTTTTACGGTAATCTTTCTGGTTGTAAGATCTATCAGGAACTTTGTTTGCAAAAGCAGTAATTTCTGTATCATGTGTTGTAGATTTAAATATGTCCCGATTAGAGGAAAAATATGCTGACCCCCGTTTCTCTAATTGCTGAATGGACTCAATATCTGTCTGTTGTAAAAACTTCGCAAAAGGGGTAGGAACGGTAGATATCACCTTGTCCATTACCGTAAGATCTTCTAATTTTTCATAGTTGTTACCCACTTTCGCCGCTCTAGTCCACTTTTTAAATGTGCTCTGCACGTTAGAGATGTAGTCTAAGAAGGTTTCAGTTGCTTTTGGCTTAATTTGGGAGAATTGAATTTGGTACCCAGTGGCGTCTAAAAGAAAATGTTGCATTATCCTATCGTGTATGTACTGATAATTATTCCTTAGCTCTGTAGGTATGGATTCTATTACTTTTAACGGCTCCCCACTGAGGTTCCTCATGTAGATCATTGCCCAGTCATCCAAAGGTATTTTCTGCGTCTTTAGTTGGAATTCTATGTTCTCAGTCCATGCGCTAATTGAATCACCTACACTGTATGGTTTGATAAGGCCTTTATACTTACTAAATTTGTTCTGTTCTTCTTGGCTCTTTTGTTTGCTAGAGGCTATTTGTATGTTAGAATCTACCTCCATTTCTTTCATCTTTAATTTAGTATCTGAGTCTACTTGTATCTGCTTTTCTTTGGCGGCATGATCTAAGTCTAACTGTTTCTGTTTGGTAGCTTGATCTAACTCTAATTGTTTCTGTTTGGTAGCCTCTTCGATCTCTTTCATTTCTTTTTTTATGCTGCCTTTCTAATGCTCTTTCATCCCTGTCAAGAGCAGCTTTTCTTTCTGTTTCTTCTCTATGTCGAGCTATTTCTTCTTTATACTTTTGATCCGCCCACTTTTTTTAGCTTCTCTCCAGTGTGGAACATGTCTTTACCTGCCTGGATGCACTCACCTAGTGACGCCATTTTGTGGCGTAATGTTAGTTCAATATGGTATCACAATAATATTCACACAATAGTTTGTAATAATGTGTTAGTAAATATACATCTTTTCTGAAAAAGAAGATGCATGATTAATTTAGAGCATACCAAAATATTCTGAAAATATACTCATCTAATTTTTGGAAAATACGGTTCTTGGGATGTTCCACCGCTGTCTTCCACACTCACAAAATGATTGACTCGATAACACAATGACTGCTTCTGTTTAGTAGAGCATCAAAAATTAGACACACGCTTATGTTGTAAATACAAACTTATCTTTCATGCGAATGATGAATGAAAAAATGTGATAGATAATGATAAATGGTGTTAATGAATGAATGATATGATCGTCTGAATGATATGTTAGATGATATGTGAAATGATTCGTCATATGACAGTCGATGTCGTCTTGTCTTCACTTTCTGACTATGGTGTAACTTCGTTCTAGGCTTCAGTTCAGTCGCTAATCTATTTACTGACTCTGTAGAATGGTGACATTGATGGCTGTATCACACAAAATGAAATGTACACGATGGTTAAGTTGGTAATATTCACTGATGATTGTATACATTTCTATTGATTTCTGTATAATAACACACTTTCAAAATTAATTTTCGTAGAATTTCACACTTTATCGATTTAATTTGGCTTCATTGTGGTTCACGCTCCACAAATGGTATGATCACCACTGGATTTTTTAATGTTTCAGCGTCTCGAACTAAACATAAGTCCATTCCTCCTTAGTTGGATCGCTGCAGCCCTCTTCCAACGGAAAGTAGTTTTTAGATGTGGCAGTTGGACTTCGGAACCAACAACAATATATCCTGGCCTACCACAGGGATCACCATTATCTCCGGTACTGTTCAACGCCTACACAGTGAGAATCACCAGTGAGCAGATCACTGGACCTGGCAGGACATTGTCATATGCCGATGATGTTTTAGTGTATCGTCAGGGGAAGGATAGAGAGGAGGTTGCTGTGGAACTACAAACCGAACTCAATCGCATAAGTACTTGGTGTGATGAAGCTGGGGCAATGGTCAACCCAACAAAGGCAACAGTGACTTGGTTCTCGTTGAATAATCATATTGTCAACACTCCAACACCAACTGTAATGCTGTGTTCAGAGACGGTGGAAAGAACGCAGGCAATGAATTACCTGGGGATACGGTTTGATCGAATCCTTGCTTATAATGTGCACATAGACCAGGTGATAACAAAGGCCAAGCGGGGTTTGGCAGCGATGCGGGTGATGGCGGCAGCAAACTGTGAGCAGCGCCATCTATGTCTTCTGTACGAGGGGTTGGTCATGTCTGTTTTGGAGTATGCAATGGCAATCCTGACTCTCAGCCATAAGCAGATAGAAAGGATGGAAAGGATACAGAATGAAGCTATGCGCATTATTCTTGGATGTACAAGAGATACAGCATGCAGGGCGATGCGCTACCTTCTTGGGTTTCCAACCATTGAAGAGAGAATACAAGATTGCAGGGCACGTGCCTACCTCAGAATTAACGCAAACACACAACATCCACTGCATAGTGAAATTAGGAAGGTGAAGGGCAGCAGGTTAAAAAGAGGACGGTCGTGGATGGGTCAAGCCGAAGACATTCTTCAACAGGTGTGTTCACTTGAGGACTTAGAACCTGGCGAGGAGTGGGTGCAAGTGCCAACAGACTTCTGCACATCCTTTTCAGTTTGCATCCAACTTGACAGAAAATGCAGACAAGAAAATCCGGCTGCTGTTGAGGCTGAAGTACAAGCGTTGATTTTAGAGAATTCGCTAGACGGTGACGCGGTCATCTACACAGATGGGTCGGTCGTCCGACATGTGAGAAGCTCATGGGCCTTTACAGCTCGGGCCGGAGGGAGAATTGTGAAGGAGGACTCTGGTGCTTTTACTGAAACCACAAGTAGCCTGACCATGGAAGTCATGGCAGTAAGTAAATCAATAACATGGCTCGAGACACAGACATTCACTAGGGCTTGTTTCCTTAGCGACTCAATGAACATGATCAAGAGGATAGAGGAGGGGTCGATCCGAAGAGAATGGTTGCTGCCTCTGGAGCGGTCTCGACTGGCAAAGATTAGTTTCATCTTCGTGCCAGGGCATGCGGGAGTACAAGGAAATGAGCGGGCTGACAAGCTCGCAGGTGAGGCTACTGTGGAGGGCGGACGCGCCATGGACCAGGCCGACATTCTGAATGCTCTACGAGAAGTAAGACTTTTGCGAGAACCAAGTGATGACTGTGAATCTACAACAATGGCCAGACTGCGAGAGCAGCAAATTAAAAGAGGTGTGGCCAAACAAGAACACTACGCAGGAAGCCAAAGAAGATTGATAAACCAACACAGAACTGGCGTCGTTAGCCGCTACACGCTGCGGGATTTGCTGAGGAGGGGATCCGAGCACTTATGGACTGAATGGTTCGATGTGCAATGAGGATGATCTGTCGACTAACTAACTAACTAACTAAATGGTATGATCGTATAATTCACCAAAGAAAATTATTTCTGCCATGTATGGAAACAAATTTACATTACTTTCAAATATTTAACACAGCAATGATGTTGAATCGTGCAATTGACTGATGCTGGTTCAGAACTTTCTGATACCAATTGATAGCTGGCTTTGGTTCAGTGGTTTATAACACCACTTGCCTGCTGGCGTTGGTTCAGTGGTTTCTGACACCAATTGGAGTCCTGCCTGTCAGCGACTTGTTCGCTACAGAGTTCTCAGGACTCCCCTACTTTTGCACCGCACGAAATAACAACTCGTGACATTTGCAAAAGGAATGCAATTTATTTAGAGCTGACAATTTAATGGCTCTGCGAGCGTTATGCTTCATTATATTATACAACATGAATGCAATGAAGTGGTGAGAAATGATGCTAGTAATCACAATCTAAATCTACAGCCTAATATTTGACTATTGCCTAGAAACTATAGCATTTGTCCAGAACACGTCTACTCTCTACCGTCTCCAGTCGGGTCTGTCCACACGCTACACATTGCGTGGACAAGCACGGACGCTGTCCCCTCCGTGCAGTAGCTAGTCTTGCGTGCATGGAGTCCCAAGCACGCTGGCTTGTGAGCTAGAGTAACCGGGCACTTCACGGTTACTCGTAAGGCCAAGCTTCCCAATGGCTTGGGGGAAGCCCTCGCTCACTTGTACGTATTGGCCCCTTGTCTGACACAAATGTGTCTCCTTGTGAGGCTATTTATAGTGCTGGTGTCTCTCCTGTCTGGTGTCTCCCTACTAGACTTGTGTTAACTCTTATCAACTCTCTAAAGCCTTATTGGAGATCCTGACATCATACCTTATACCATCTGGCCCTGGAGCGCTGTTTTTTGTTCGTTGAAGCATAGCCTTGATCTCTTTCACTGTCACTGTGTCTTCAGCTGCAATGTTCTTACACCTATCTGAGGTAACCACCAATGAATGAATGTTTGTAGTCCATTAGTAATTGGTTTAGATATTTTCCATGTTTCTGATACAAACAGCAGTAATGATTTAAGGTTAGAGCTGAAACATCTTTTTGTGCTACAGAAGGGGTTAATGACTTTCTCCGTAATCCTGTATATACATGTGAGGAACACAGCTGTGTGAGATTCGGCAGCAGATTGCGTTGCGCTGGTTACTTACGGGGTATATAAGTCAGTCGTTTAGAAAGCAATGGCAAACTACTGAGTGTAATCTTTCCAAGAACATCAATAGCAGCTGAAAACTGTTGACTGCAAGGGATATGCAACTTTAAAAAATATATTATATGTTCCCCCATCTTTATCTACATTGGTACATAAATATATGTATGGTAGGTATGATTCCACTTCTCAAAGTGAGGCTTCACTAAGGAAACTCATGGAGAGAACTAGACAAATCTGTTTACTTCTCTGATCTATTATCATTCACTAAGAGAGATCATGTTATCATATGTTATGTTTATTCTTATTATCTTAAATTTTCACCTATGAATTGTAGACTTAGTTGTTGTGACCTCCCATCAAGTGTCTTTAGATAGTTTCATGACACTTTCCTAATTTTTTGAAGAAAAAAAAAATTGGAGCAATACAAACAAAAAACGCCTGAGAGTGTTTTTACCCTGGAACGGGGAAAATGGCAGAAAGCGTCTGAGCTACTACTAAACATTGTAAAAACGCGATCTCGCAGCTTTCCGAGACTTCTGATTGTCTACTTTCGGTTTCGTCGATAGCTTGACATTGTGGCCGCCATTTGCAAGCGTGTATTTTGAATTTAAACAGATTTTAAAAATATTTTTGGGGGGTATTATGCTTTGTATTTTAAAATGGATTTTGATGATTCTTCAAGTGATAACGGAGATTTCGCTGGGTTTAATTTAAGTGACATTGAAGGGCACCAAGTTGACTTTTAATTGGAGCTAGATAAGATATCACTATCAGTGATCAGTGTTAGCAGTCGTGAGTTGGACTTCAAAGAAAGTGATTCTGATTCTGAAAATGTGTTTGTAAATTGCTGTATAAATGACTGACAATCACAAACAATATGTTGTATTTTGTAAATATTTGTGTTCATGTGTGTATTACCGGCAACATTCACATGAGTAAAATAATCTGCATGCTTTTCCCTTCATTTTGTTTTTTATTTCACTAAAATCTGTTGACTAAAACCTTATATCATATGTGATGCTTTCATTAATGTAACCCAAAATTTTACTGAACCTGAAAAATCTTGCCCGTTCAGAGCTAAAAAAAATGGACAAACATCTGCCCTGTAAAGGGTTAAAATAAGTTGGATAGAACTGACATAATGAAATCCAATGGTTGATTGGTGCGTCATTCAAGACTCTAAGTCAATTATAATTGATATATTATTATTTGTTTGTGAATGAGTTGTGTTCTTCGGCTGCACAATTTACAAATAAATGCTACTGCCGGATGGTCAACTTTTGTCAAAAGAATGTGGAATTCATGGACACAAACCTAGACAGGAAGTCTTTTGTGCCAGGGTAAAAGATTAAATGCCTTTGGCCTGATATAATTTATGATACTTGGGAACTTGCCATGTTGGATTTACTTTATCTCCCATTTGGTATAGGCCGTCAACCAATTCAACCCAAGCCATTCTATCTTTAGCTATCTCATGCAGCTGCCCATGTCCTCCTGATATTAATTATTATTCATTTCTGTCTCTATCTCTCTTCTCCTTGTGTGTTTAGGTCTTCCTTTATTTCATTTGCCCTGTCTGTTCTGGACAAAGGCTTTTCATGTAATACAATTCTCAAGGGAGGTTAGCATGGCCGAATGGATACGAACACACATGCTTAAACATTTGGTGTGCTGATGTCGGGGTAAGAGTTTAAACCCCTACACCGGCTGACTTAATTGTTTTGACCTCCCATCTAATATATTTAGCTAAATCTTGCATCTCATTTCTTCTTCTTCTTCTTCTTCTTCTTCTTCTTCTTCTTCTTCTTCTTCTTCTTCTTCTTCTTCTTCTTCTTCTTCTTCTGCATTCATCCGGAGTGTTTTTTCAGATGTGATTGCAGTGTGTCTGGTTATGCACCATTGGGGCGAAACCCTTAGGCCAACACATCCGACTGTGATGTGCATTTTTGACCAGGTTATCAATCCTGGGAGATTCTCACTTTTGTGCTGCAATCCACATCCCAGCTGGTCAAGTTCAATGGTCGAAAGCATCCCGATCAGCCCTCAAGGGAAGGCAGGGAGGGACAGTCCATGGCATTTTCCGCCATTGTCGTAATAAGTGTCGTCCCTGGGGTGAGGAGAATCAACACCCACATTCTTTTAACCCGATATCATTATTTTGAGGATCTTCTGGATTTCTGTCCACAACACCCTGTCAGCCATTGGATCCCTCTCGCTCTCTTTCTCTCTTACCACTGGACCATGGCCCCTCTCATTCTTTTCCAAAACATACTCACACAACTCTAGCTTCTAACAAAATGACAAATTAATTTAATAAAGAAAAGTGTCAGGTGTGTGCAAAGTGTATGTGTAGAATGTCTGTCGTATAATCTAGTGTGTATGCAGAATCAGACCGAACAGCTCAGGATCAAAGTCTGCTTCATCACTGTACTGGCCACACAACAGCACCATAGATCAAGTACAAGAAGACCTCACCAAATGATGCGTCTCTCCGGCCAAATGTCGACTTCCTCCAATAGCACTTGGATAGTCTGGATACCTGGTCACCAATAGTGGATATAGTCCAATACTGACCATGACTCTGACTGACACACACAATGTAACTAATAGTTCACTCAAAGTTCTGTGATCTGATAACACTTGTACCGTAAAATAATGTCACTTTGAAACTCAATGTTAGTAGTTAAGGTCATAGGAATTCACCAATTAGAAAACTCAATGTTAATTGGTAATGTTTCACAGGAATTCCCCATTTAGAAAACACAAAGTTAATTTTCAAGTTGTCTATATACTACTATTGTTCTTGTTACTGGTGGTATTGTAAGTATATGTACTCTACTATAATAAGAACCACCACCAAGGAATCACTCTGAAATGATCATCAAGCAGACCCTCTGGGTTATGGGCCCAGTGCAAAAGCCGCTGAGTAAAAACTTCCTTCAAATGATCGAGCCATACTTTTCTGCTACTTCTTTGAACATATAGTGGAATGAGAGCAACCCGATTCTGACCTTTATAAGATGAGTGTAGGCCAACGGCCACACTCAGATATATAATGGAGAACTAAACTCTGTCATAATGCAGAGGAGCTCATCACATTGGTCTGAGTCATGGTAAGACAAGGAAAGACTAAAGGAAAAGTGCAGAAACCCAGTAGACACCCTACTGGAAGATCCTACCACTTTACATTTCCTTTACCCCCCCCCCCCCCCCAACCATCCTCAATCTCCCTAAACATCATCCCACCACATTGTTCTTAACTCACTGAGTTAATTGATATCTCACACAAGCTAGTTTAAACAACGCGACAGCCTACTGTTGCCGATGCTCCTATAATACATTCTCACAACGCATATCACTACACTCGATTCCTAAGAATAATCTAATTTAGGTCTATTAAATTAAATACCATATATTTATTCCAGTTTGAAAATTGAGACTACTAAATTACACGAAGGGAAAATGTCCGCCAATGTAAATCGACCGAAGTCACTGTAGTCCCTCGCCAGAATCAAACTCAGAATATCACACACGTCCTTGTTGTTTCACAACATTTGGTCAACTCCCCCAAAGTTGTTTATCCCAACTGTTTTAATACGGTGTCTGAATAACGTCACAGGTTTGTCTAGACAGTAGGCATCCAGAAGCTATTTTTCTCTCTCCATTTCCGACTGGATGTAAACAACTGGCTAGCTGTCCCGCTTTCATCTGGGGACTTGTCCCGCTTTCATCTGGGGACTTGTCCCGGTACTTCAAAAAGTCTTGCCGGCCTGTGATCTAGAGAATTCTTGTCCCCCCACAACAAAAGATCTTGCCGACTTATATCAGGACAGACTGTCTCCAACTTCAAAGGATGGCGCCCACCTGTAGACTAATTGGGCGACAGTCTTTTTTCCATCGACAACACATCAAAGAATGACGGCTGCTTGTAGACGCATGGCGCGACAGTCTTTCATCAATCAACATCTCCAAGAATTTATGCAACAGCCATCCTGGGCTGCTTCCATAGTTGCAGAGCTGACACATAGTGCTCTGGTGCTGGGCTCACCGAGGGAATCGTTACGTCCTGCTCATGGCTGCTTTAATTCCTCACTTCAGTGTATTGGACAAGAAGGCAATGTCATCAACAAAGTCCAGATCATCAAGCTTCAATGCACAAGCAGACAATATTGGGACCAAGTGTACCTAATTGTCACATGTAGGCATGATTACAACTTTCATGTTAGAAGGTAACAAAGTAAAAATTATTGCTCCTAAGCAACAGTTGAGAGGGAACATTGATGACAAGATTTTCTTGTTTTTCTCTCCAATTGAGATCTCATTATTGGGATCTATGGAAGGGGTTAAAAAGATACAACAATGAACGGCTGCTGCTATAAGTATTGCATCACCTTTAATGTATGTATGATGTATGACATACGCAATATGGATTTTCCATAAAAATTTCATGTATTATGTTTTTTGGTCACAATAAACTGATATAATTACACTGTGATAAGTTCCCAGACTCAAATCCTTAAAATTGACTTGAGGAATACTATATCACAAATTATGTTTTGAAGTAATCATAAGACTTTTTGTATCATTAATCATCTTGAAAAACAAAATATCAAATTCATTTATATAGTTTATGTTTGCATACAAATGTATTTTACAAATCCTTTCAGGCTGACTGTAGACATAAGATGGAGAGTAAACTACCAGTAAGTGTCAAGATAGAACAACCTGAAGTCTGTGTAGGTCAAGGTAAGATTAAGTGCAATATAACATAACAGTTAGTTGAATATTCTTTACAGGATGTTGCAATCAACTCCAGCATGTATTGGCTGTTTGTGATTTACTAGATAATTCTACATTTCAGAGTTTGCCATTGCTTTCTGAATTGTCAAAGCATTATACCATCAACATCAACATAATAGCAGAATGTAAATCTACTCAGACACTGGGAAAAATAAGATCATAGATGTGACCGAGTATCCACAGGGATCAGTGCACAACTCTGCAGTTGAGCAGAGCAGGGCACTCTCTTGTCCTGACAATCGGAAATTGTTGTCAGGGGCAGAGGTAAAAGACCCCTGTGTGAATACTGAAGGCAATGGAAAACCACCACGTTATCTTTCCAAGACAAATTTAAAATAAGAACGTGGAATGTCAGGACATAGTTGGGATAGGAAAGTTTCATAATGTAATAAAAGACATGAAAAATGTAAGGCATGAGTGAGATGAGGTGGAGGAGATCTGGTAAAGTAATAACAAACACACAATAATTTGTTCAGGAGGTAATACATACAGAAAAGTAGCAGAACTAATGTTTTTATGAGGAAGCAGCTAAATCATTGAATGGTTATTGGAGTAAATCAGATAGTTATTATTGTCAAATTCAAAGTCAAACCAAGAGATATAAATATACAAGAGTAGGCAACACAAACAAGCAGTAATGAAGTGGAATTACAAACATTTTATGACAGTAGAAATGACGACAGGGGTGGGAAATTTAAACATGATTCAGGAGTAGGCCCTTTTTCTCAAGAGCCAGTATATTTTTATTTAAAACACTGGCAAAGAAAAATATGAATCAATCTCAGATAAAATTACATACTTTGTAATGAGCCATTAAATGTCCTTTACTGGAGGTTCAATCAAAGATATCACTGTGAGAACACTTTGGTTATTCACACGTCTTTAGAGCTTTAAAGTAGCCAGCACTTGTTGCATCTTCCAATGGCACAATAGAAAGAAATGTCTCCTTCACTTTCCCTTCTCTGATAAAATTAATATATAGTATCAGCCCCTCATCATCAGATCTGTCTGCATCTCCATCAAGTAAGATACTGACATATGGTTTTCCTTTATTTCAGTATCAAATCTTCATGAAGATATGAGGCAATGTATGAAATACATTCTCTACATTTTTTGATTTTAAAACTCAAATCAATCACATTAAGCCCCTTCTGCCATGTCTCCACCTTACTGAGGTAGAGGGGTTTGAGTGTTCCAATGACACCAAGAGATATGCCGATGGTGGCACGGCTACTAGTAGGGTCTCCCATGTTGCACAGGTCAAGGGATAGGAAGCAGACAAAAAGAGACACATACCTGCTGCATTGTAGGTAAACTGGGGGAAGTAAAGGGCTTGGGAGAGCACACCCAAAAAATGCCTGTCGAAGTCAGATGTACTGAGCCACAGGCTTGACAAAACAGTGCAACATAACTCAATCATGATGCCACAAATTAAAATAAATCAGAATGTTGCTAATCCTGTGAAGTCCCGCCAGGCTGTAATAGTGCCCAGCCCACCTGCCTCGAGGGGTCCACCCAATGCAACTGGTGGTCACCTTCCCCTGTGCTGTGGAGTCAAGGCACAGACGGATAGGGTAAGAGCTATTGACCAAATACCCCGGACACTCAACATACTACAGTTGAATGTTGAAGGAGTTTATTTATAACAAGAAAGTCTCTCTAACAAATCATCTTCATAAAAATATAATAGATGTGGCATGCATTCAAGAATCACACCTCAATGTCCACTACAGATTATCTGTCAGAGGATATCAGGCCACATGTTTCAACTGCGAAAGACACAAAGGAGGAGTTCTCATACTTACACGAAATACAATACCTTTCAGTGAAGTGTCTGTGATCTCTGACAGCCAAATGGAAATTATAGGTGTTGATATAATGATAAAGGACATGAAAATAAGAATTTACAATCTATATTGCACAGCCAATAAGGACCTAACACTTTCAAACATGAGACTTTAATAGCCGTTCAGAAAGATGGGGATACTCAGATACTGACAACAGAAAAGATGAAGTGGAGAACTGGGAAATAGACTTTAATCTCCATCTACTAAAAAAAAAAAATGGATTACACACTGAGCTTCTACTCTGGAAGATGATTTAACACTTCCACTCCAGTTTTAGCCTTCAGCACAGGAGACATCCTCCACAAAATTGATCACCATGTGCTTGACCAATTAGCAGGTAGTGACCACAGACCAATCAAGCTTATAAAGAATATGGAGTAAGTTCCACAAGAGCAAAAGCCTTTACCTCACTGGAATTACAAAGAGGCTGATTAGGATAGATTTGCCATACTAACAAACAAATATTGTGAAAACATAAAAACATGGCATGGCAACATGAAAAAAATGGTGGCAAGTCTAAATAAAGCAATAACACAGGCAGCCACTAAGTCAATTCCAAGACGAGCAAGGACAAATTATAAACTATACTGGACTGAAGAACTACAAATTTTGGAGGACAAAGTTGAAGATGCCAGGAAGACGGCAAAGAGAGAACAAACAACTGAAGTGAATATCTCTCTCAAAGCTATCTCAGCAAAATATAAAAGAACATTAAATCAAATAACAGCTTATGGGAATGTCCCAAATGCTGTGATGTCGGTTCCTAAATCAATCAATCAATCAATCAAGCAACAAGAGATTGTTGGAGGGGAAAAAACAGGAAACCTGAAAATTGACAGGGATGGATGCAAACTATGGAAACTAGTGAAAGCCATGAACAATGAAGGACCCAGAAACAAACAAATTATAATTAAACAAGGAAATGCCTTGCTTACAGGGGGGAAAAAGGCTGCAAATGCACTAATGGAACACTAGGCTAATGCAAACTACATTGACATTACAACAGAACAGAAGAAAGCAGTCAAAGGTAAAAAGATACATCATAGTAATACAGAGACAGCAGCAGAATACAGGATGACAAATCTGAAAATGTAAGAAATGGAATACCCTAACAAAGAAGAAATCAACAGAAAAGGGTGGAGTCACAAATTAAATGCTAATAGGACTAGGTGCCTCAGTGATGCCGGGATTTTTTCTCATGGACCTCTAGTAATAAATTTCCCCTGGTCTCTGGGTAGTGAGATCGGACGCCCGTGTGTATGGTTGCACATGTAAAAAATCCCTTGGCAGTTGGAAATCGAAAAAGAGTAGCCTAACGGCGCTGCCCGGGCAAAATTTTGAGTTAAAAATCTACCCAAAGTATTTCAGGATCCTCGCAGGTGCTACGGAGTTTGTGCACTGAGCTGAGGTTCTCCAGACTCACGTTTGAGTTAGGAGGAGAACGGAGCATTTATGGGTTGCACCCATGTGCCATGATGTTGATCCATCGACTAAACTAAACTAAACTAAAGGACTAGGTACTGAAGCAAAAATCTACTAGCTGTCCTAAATTACAGCTGGAAGAGAGGAATAGTCCCACAGGCATGCATGTATAGCAGAGTAGCAGGGGGACCAAAGGCTGTGTCGTATAGCAGAGCGTGGAGGTGCATCGTTTCTCAAAGTCAAACTCTTAACTCAACTGATGTGAAGATAAAGTCCGCAGCATCTAACTTATGTTTTGTTTATTTGCCAAAAGGGTAGTGTTCCAATATGTTGTACAACGATGGCATACAAATGTCCACAGGTTTACAAAAGGCAATGTCATCTTAATTCCAAGATTCAACATCTTTAACACCAGATGGAACCAATTGTGCTGCTTCACTTTTCGATGGTCAAACGCTTTCTGTCTTGGTAACTAACTGGTTACCCCTATGACACGCTTAGTGCCAACCCAACATCACGGTGCTCACCCGTGTACTGCCAACCAACTACTCTTTACGTTGCGCATCGGCAAGCCCTATAATGCCATACAACCACTATAACAGGTCACACTGTTGTAGATGGAAGCTATACTAACACCAGTTCCAAAGAAAAGAAACGAACTAGAAGAACCAAATAGTTATCAACTTATCAGTCTACTTAGCTGTATAGGAAAATTAATGGAACACATTATCAACGGCATCTGGAAGGAACCCCAACTCTTAACTCCACACCAAGCAGGATTCAGAAAGTACATATTCACTTAAGATCGAATAACCTACATAGCTCAGGAAATAGAGGATGTCTTCCAAGAGAAAAAGCACATACTAGTGGTCTGGATAGATTTAGAAAAAGCATTTGATAAAGTATGGAAGGAAGGACTGAAAGTAAAACTGCAAAAAATGCAGGTTTGGGGGAAAATGTACAAATGAATTAGCCTTTACCTTGAGAAAGAACTGCCAGGGCAAAAGTACAAGGACAAACTAGCAAAAAGATGCTGTTGGAGTAAGGTGTCCCCCAAGCGGGGAGTTCTTTCACCAACATTATTCCTATCATATATAAATGACATCACGGAAAATTTTCCAGCCAGAATACACACATCCTCCTTTGTAGATGACCTAGCCATATGGACATCTGAAGAATATATTAGTACAGCTGACAGCAGAATACAGCAAGCCTTATTAGCGCTAGAGGACTGGTCAAAATCATTGCTAGTGAAGATAAGTGAGGAAAAAACATGCACAGTGTTCTCCCTCTCAAATAAAATCCAAACTATCTAAAATTCACCTTTGATTGGTGCCTGACGTGGAAGACACAGGTTGAGACAAATCGAACAAGAGCAAGGCAAAGAATGGCAGTCATGGAAAAAGTTTGCTGGTACAACATGGGGAGTAGATGAGAAAGTTCTCAAGAATTTATATACTGAAGGAGTGAGGCCACTATTGGAATATGGCATGTCAGCTTGGGCATCAGCAGCTAAGTCACGCTTCAACAAAATAGGTAGAGTCCAATATCAAGGAATTCAGATCATTACTGGAAGCCTGAAGACAACGCCTATTAATGAACTAGAACAGATCAATTGCTTACAACCAATGTAAGATAGAAGAGATAGTAGAGCCTAGCAAAAAGAACATTGATAGACCACCCCGTGTATAAAAGGTTTAATGGTCTTGGAATGGGAAGACTGAAGCGTAGAAACTGCAAAAAGAAAGATTAAGACAAATCCTTTACTTAACATATCAATAGTAAAAGCCATTTACAATGCACACAAGTTCCCAGCTTGGAGACAGCAGCAACTGCCTGAGATTATAGAAAACCTGGCATTGAGAAAAAGAACACTCATAATGAAGCAGAAAGAAGAAAAATAGCCCTAAACTACATACAAGAAAATTACCCAGCTAGCGATTGGACCATGCATATACAGTTGTATCAACCAAAAATTAAATGGAAAATGGAGGAGGAATTTGCCTAAATCTTTAAAAAAAAATGGAGGGGGAAAAAACAGTGGCAACCGGAAAATTCACAAGTAACTTCAAAGTAGAATTAGAAGCTTTAAAAACTGCAGCAGAAATGCTCTTGATGGAGGAAAACAAAGAGAAACAAATAGCTTTCTTCACAGATGCAAAGTCAGCTATCTCAATACTGCAGAGCAAAAACAGCACAGAACTAGCAGACCTAAGAGCAGTACTCTATGGACTATGTCAGAAATCCCCCAAAAAATGTTGTAATACAGTGGATCCTATCACCTTGCAGTTTACCTGGAAATGAAGAGGCTGACAGACTAGCAAAAGAGGGTGGACGACTATCATAGCCTGACATATAGACATAACCTAAAATTAAGCAAAGAGGTTTATAAAAAGCACTTATAGAACCAAATGGAAATACAGGCCACCAGAAAGATGCTGCATATTACCAACTAGACCGAAGTGAACAAGTTTCTTCAGACTTCACACAGGACATAACATACCACTTGTTTTATAAACTAAAGATAGGAGATACTGATGAATGTAATTGTCGAACTGATAAAATGATAGCTAAACATTTACTGCAGGAGTGTTCAATATATGCAGAACAGAGACATATATTTTGGGCCATGCCTATTTAATTTGATGACAAGCTCTATTGAGATGCCAATAAGCTCAAGTTGACTGCAGCTTTATTTAACTATATTCAGCTTAACATTTAAAGGTGCATGAAGAAGTAGTTTTTAACCTGCCACATTTCATGCCACCTGTATGTCAGTGGCAAAAGCATCCTAGTGGCACAAAATGAAATATTGCTTGGCTTACAAATCCATTACATGCCAAGATGTAGGTGGGGGGGGGGGGGGGGGGGGTGTTATGATCTGTAAACACAACCACATGGTTTGCTCACATGATTGTCTGGCAGATTCTGAGATTAATGCATGTAGCGCAGCTCATGGTGGCAGCTGACATAGTTTTTTCTGAGGATACACACCCAAACATCCCTCCACCCCCAGCTGAGTCACTGACTCTTTACTAGTTGATACTGTCCAAGTATGTACAGTACTTGTTGTAAATATGTCTCTTGAAAGTTGACTTAAAAGTTGACAGGGTCGACTTCATTGCACCAGGTTTTATCCCATATAGCTCAGTCTCTTTCTGCAATGTGTCGCACAAAGCACAAACTCTGTAGCTCTAGCGACGAACCACAGGAGTCTCAGAAAAATTTTACCTGTGAACCGAAGGACGCAGCCCAGAATCGAACCCACCGCCTTCGGAGCCCGAGTCAAACGGCTTGACCACTTCATCACGGAGACTCCCACTTCTTCCCACTTTGAACTCAAGCATAGAACATATACACTACTTCCAGTAATCATCATCATCATCAAGTGCCGTGCCGGCTGGCGTAGGCGTTCATGGCTCTCCACAGATCTCGGTCTTTGGTTTTCTGGATCAACTCTGCTGCTGATATTCCTCCGTGCCACCGTCTCAATCCATCCAGCATCATTTCTCCTGGTCTGCCTCTGCCTCTCTTCCCCTCGATCTTTCCAGTTGTCATGATGTTCTCCAATGCCACTCTTCTCATTACATGACCAAAGAAAGTTGTTTGTCTCTTTCTTATTGTTGTATATAGTGTTCTAGTTTCATTAGCCTGTTTCAGGTAGTGGTCGTTAGTTACTCTGGCAGTCCAAGGAATTCTCAACATTCGTCTAAGGAACCACATCTCTGTTGCTTCTAATTTCTTCTTAATTTGTTCATTTACATTCCAAGATTCACTGCCATACAGCAAAACTGGTTCTACATAGCATTTCAGCACTCTCTTTCTTACACTCAGTGATAGTGACCTATTGCACAAGATACTCTTCATTTTCTTAAATGCGGCTTTTGCTTGCCCTATTCTGCTCTTAATCTCTGTTGTACATCTTCCATCTGATGTTATAAATGCCCCTAGGTATCTAAAATTATCCACTTAGTTAAGAATTGTTCCTTCTATTTCTATGTCACATTTTGGTGTCACCATTTTCTTTGGTATCACCATTGTTACTGTTTTCTTGATATTCAAGGAGAGTCCTTTCCTTGCACTCTCTGTTACTACAGTGTCCAACAATTATTGTAGGTCTGTTGATTTATCTGCCACCAATACTGTGTCATCTGCATAGCATATATTATTTATATTATAACCTCCAACTAGTATCTTCCAGTAATGCTGGACTGAATTTTGCGTGTGGATTAGCTTTCTCTATTAACAGTGTCCCTTGAATATAACGTGTAACCTCTCTAACTAGCATGACTGATTGCTCTTGTATGATGTGTTGCTAAGCTGGACCATACAGTCCTCATGTCTGAGTGAGGTCTTTCTGCCCGATTTGGAATGACAACTCTGGCCTTAAACTGTCCTCATGCTAACCTGAGTTTATGTCTTTCGAGCTCACTGGCTTAGCTGCCTGACTGGCTTTCTGGGCATGTCACATATTTCTGTATAATGTGATGATTGGAAACAAATGGTTTGAACACTTTAAGAGACAACTGTACACAGGGAAAAGAACTGATAAAAAATATCCAATCAGATTAACTGCATACTGATCAATAAGAGGTTTAGAAATGTCTGAATAAATAAATAAAGACAATACCTGTTGGTAACAGTGATCACGTCCCAGTGTGTGGACAGTACTTCAAGTTCTTCTGTGTAGGTCAGCATGGCTGAAAGGATAAGAACATGTGTTCTTAAACATCCGGTATGCTATGTCGAGGTATGGGGTTCAACCCCTACACCGGACAGCTGGACTAAAATGTTGACCTGTCGTCCTTGACTTGGGGACATAAATTAGAAGTACCTCTGAAGTCATAGTGGGTTCACCTGATGGCAATTTTATGGGATGTTGCAGTCAACACCAGCATTTTTCAGCTGCTGTTGATGTACTAGGCAAGTGTTACGTTCAGTAGTTTGCCATGGCTTTCTGAACGACCGGCTCCCATACCAGCACGTTATAACACAACGCGACACGGTCTGCTGCACAAATCGGTCGCAGCCTTTAGCCACGGAGATTGATGGCAAGGGACACTGTTAATAGGGAAAGCTAACCCACACGCAAAATTCAGTCCAGCACTGCTAGAAGTAGTGTACATGGTCTACACTTGAGTTCAAAGTGGGACAATTGAGTACAGTCAACCTCATAAACCATGTCAATAAGCATGTACTCAGAATTATGAGAACAAGAATGAAGATAACGATGGAAACTGGTGAAGCACAGTATGGATATGTGAAGGAAAAGTTACAAATAATGCAATATACACATTATAAGCACTAATATAGAGATCAGTTGATACACAGAAAGCCATATTCTTGTGCTTTATAGGTTATACCAACTGTCTTGACTGAGGCGTGCTTATCACCTTGAGCGAGAAGCACACATTGAACTGAGTCAGAGAGAGAAAAGTCTCTCAAAAACACAACACTCATAGGGAAAACATGTCTCAGACTCAAGGTGGCCGATGGCCAGCACTTAGAGTAACACTAATATTTTATAGTGTTATATCAGTGTAGTGTAGTAGTGATTGAGAGCACGACTTTGTGATCATTTGAGACGTTTGAAAAGTGTAATACAGATTTTGAGAAGAGAAATATCATATGTGAAAGATCCATTATCCTTTTGTACTTTGAGTTCTTAAGTGTTGGTTAGACATTGTACATATTGAAGTTAATCATAAACGGCAACTCGTGATACTACTACTACACTCATGACAATGTAAGTCTAACCATGACACCAGGGTATTGGAAAACACTGTGATGATTGTGTGCTGGATCGACTGAGATAATGGCATGCTGGGATATCATCAGCACATTTGATTCAGAGCACCAGTTACCTGATAATGATGAATGTGAGTCTAGTCAGTGAGCATCAGCCAGTGACCAGTGGTTTTGTAACCTTTTCCTCTAAAAGTTTAATCTAAATAACTGGTGTTTCTGCTAATCTAATGGGAAGGTGATCACATCGTGGAGTTTAGTGCGCTGTAGCAGATGTATGGACCAAGAATTCTGAGTTACAGTGAGGAACAGTAACATTGAGTTACATTGAGGAAGTTTTATGTTTAGATATCCCACTTAAAAGTTATTTTTTCTTAAACTTGCAACCGACATTGATTTTTTTTTTCTTCTGACATTCTATTTCAAGTTGTTTATGTTTCTCTGATGTGCCACCTTAGGTTTTCTTTAATATGTCACCTCAAGTTGCACCATAGATGTTAGTATCAGGCAGGAGGTTAACACTCGTGATTGTGTCTGCAATGAAATATCAATATTTCTTGCTGTTATACATTATTTTTTTTAGGGATAACTGTACATATGATAGATTCCATAAGTGAAAATTGCGGTAATAAATGAAACATGAGTACATGTTAATCTGTTAATTTTCACTCATGCAGTCACTTCATCTCTCTTAGATCATACCTGAGCTTACATTATACATCAGCCTAGATCATACCTGAACTTAGATCTTACATCAGCCTAGATCCCACATCAACCTAGATCATATGTCAGGTCATATCCTCATGAACTTTGATCATGCATCAGCCTAGTTCATACATCAGCTTATATCATACCTTAACTTAGATCACACATCAGCTTAGATCCTGCAATTGCTTATATCATCATGAACTTAGATCATACATCTGCTTAGATCATGCATCAGCTTAGATCATCATGAACTTAGATCATATATCAGCTTAGATCATACATGAGCAAATTAATAATTCTTCTTCTCCATCTTTTGTTCACTTGAAACCGATTATCTATAGCTGCAATGTGTGCCTGCTTGATTACACATCTGGTTATAATCAATACCTGATATATTCATGAGGATATTAAAGATTTACTTTGTTGTGTTTCAGAAGTACACTCTTGGTCTTCAAGGAGTCCTTACCACTCCATACAAGAATATTCACAAAAGTGGACATATGACAACATAGACATGAAGGTTGTGAAACAAGAACTACCAGATGTTCAAGAAATGACAGAACACAGCAACTCAGAATCAAGCATGTTTGAGAACAGTTGTAAGGCATCAGTAAAACATGAATATGGTTGTCAAATGTCAGAACATGTGTCATCTGTGATTGATACAAACAATAAACTATCTCTGGTTATTGAGAATTGTCAGCAGCAAAATAAGGAAACACAAGAAAAACATACTCAGAGCTTTGCAAAGTCTCTTGATGACATTGTTGATTATGTCAGTTACAGCTCTCAAAGAACTCACACAGGAGACATGTCTGCTGTTTCTAGTCCAAATGTTTGTGTAGAAAGATATAAGAGAACACATAGTGAAGGGATGCCAAACAAATGTAATGAACGGGATTGCCTTTTGATTCAAGATGACCATCTAGAGTGCCAACAGAACATGAACCACAAGAGAAGACATACAGGAGAGAAACTTTACAAATGTGATGATTGTGGTGCTTCTTTTACTACAGCTGGCAATCTGAAGTCTCACAAGAGAACACATACAGGAGAGAAACCTTACAAGTGTGATGATTGTGGTGCTTCTTTTACACAAGCTGGCAATCTGAAGTCTCACAAGAGAACACATACAGGAGAGAAACCTTACAAGTGTGATGATTGTGGTGCTTCTTTTACACAAGCTGGTAAACTGAAGACTCACAAGAGAACACATACAGGAGAAACAGCTTACAAGTGTGATGATTGTGGTGCTTCTTTTACACAAGCTGGCAAACTGAAGACTCACAAGAGAACACATACAGGAGAAACAGCTTACAAGTGTGATGATTGTGGTGCTTCTTTTACACAAGCTGGCAAACTGAAGACTCACAAGAGAACACATACAGGAGAAAAACCTTACAAGTGTGATGATTGTGGTGCTTCTTTTATACAAGCTGGCAAACTGAAGACTCACAAGAGAACACATACAGGAGAAAAACCTTACAAGTGTGATGATTGTGGTGCTTCTTTTACTACAGCTGATTATCTGAAGTCTCACAAGAGAACACATACAGGAGAGAAACCTTACAAGTGTGATGATTGTGGTGCTTCTTTTACTACAGCTGAATATCTGAAGTCTCACAAGAGAACACATACAGGAGAAAAACCTTACAAGTGTGATGATTGTGGTGCTTCTTTTACACAAGGTGGCAATCTGAAGGTTCACAAGAGAACACATACAGGAGAGAAACCTTACAAGTGTGATGATTGTGGTGCTTCTTTTACTACAGCTGGCAATCTGAAGACTCACAAGATAACACATACAGGAGAAACATCTTACAAGTGTGATGATTGTGGTGATTCTTTTACTCGAGCTGAACATCTGAAGTCTCACAAGAGAATACATACAGGAGAAAAACCTTACAAGTGTGATGTTTGTGGTGCTTCTTTTACTCAAGCTGAATATCTGAAGTCTCACAAGAGAATACATACAGGAGAAAAACCTTACAAGTGTGATGTTTGTGGTGCTTCTTTTAATCGAGCTAAATATCTGAAGTCTCACAAGAGAATACATACAGGAGAAAAACCTTACAAGTGTGATGTTTGTGGTGCTTCTTTTACTCGAGCTGAACATCTGAAGTCTCACAAGAGAATACATACAGGAGAAAAACCTTACAAGTGTGATAATTGTGGTGCTTCTTTTACTCAGACTTGTAATCTAAAGAAACATATGAGACTGCATCATCATCATGTGCTCTGTCAACTACCATAGGTGCTCATTTATCTCCTCAGATCTCGATCCCTATCCAAGATCATCTCTGCTGATAATATTTCTCAATGTCACCATACAGTCCATCCAGCATCATCTCTCTTGATGCCCATGATCATGGTGCTTTCCCATGCTTCTCTTCTCATTACAGTACTGAAGAATGTGATTGTCTCTTTCTGATGGTTGTATATAATGTTTTATTTTCATTAGCCTCTTCCATGCAACCATTGTTAAAAGTTACTCTGGCAATCCAAGCTATAGTCTCTAAAGCTCCGAAGGTAGTGGGTTCAATTCTGGGCTACGACTTTCGGTTCGCTAGAGATACGGTGTTCATGCTTTTTGCAGGTCACCCTGTGGAGAGAGACCGAGCCATATAAGATAAAATTTGGAGCAATGAAGTTGATCCTCTCGACTTTTACGACTTTTTTAAAAATCCAAGCTATTCACAACACCCATCTCAGGAATCACATCTTTGCTGCTTCCAACAAAATAGAAGACATTTCATTGAATCCAACCAAATTTTACTCAGACGCTAAATCCAGCAACCCTTGGGAAATGGATGCCAAAGTGAGGAAATAGATTCTGTCTCTTTTAGATAGTAAATTCGTCAGTTAAGCGACTGCAGTTAGTCATTCCACACTGCTCATAAACCATTGAGACTGATTTAGTTTATGCTAAAATCTGTCCAACACAGGTTGGTGAACTGGCTTGCAGAAACTGCTAAACCAGTGCGATAATCATTCAACTCCTTAATATTAAAAGATTCATTTGAACTGGTCAAACGCTGGATACTATCAATCTTAAACTAAAGCATGTGGCATCAATGGATATTGCCTCTATTTTCAATGATGTTCTCATGGAAGAAACAGTGATCATCTGTTATTGCATAAAAGAACAGAAACAAGAGTTAAGCCTACCGACATGGAAATTTAAGAAATTGATACTGCTGTTCACATTTAATATTAAATTCATTTTTCTTTGAAAACTGGTATCACCAAATTGATAGAATTGGACTTGGGGAGTCCTCTAGGTCCCATTCCAGCAGACATCTTTGTGGTGCACATAGAAAAGCAAAGAGCCTCAAATATTAACGACCTAGCTCTATATCGCTGGTATGTGGATGATATATTATTCATTACAGAGACCAGACAATGGGCTGAATCATTCTTCTGCGAGAGACTGGAGCACTTAAGGCGTCACATGGGTCTCCTACAGGTGACTCAAGTCGGTGTAATATAATATTCAAGTATTGAAGATACACACAAGATATAGGGGTACGCATCATGAACACATGTCAGTGGCTATTGTTGAAGACAGCGTCCAGTGTGAGCGGCGGTGTAGGGGGAATACTGCTGTAAGCACAATGAACTTCTCAAGGGGTGAAAACTAAACCAGCCCTTTTGCCAGCCATGCGGAGCCAATATTAAATACCACAAACTGCGATACCAACAGGAGAATGGAGGCGCCTGAAAAGAATCAATATTTAAATTCCGGCAAAAATAAATTCCATTTGGAGAGAAGCGGAGAGGTGAGGGTACGAGGTCAACAGTAATCATGATCACCATAATACAGTTGCAAGAGGAAGCCCACCAATATGGGATGTAATACAGCCACCGCCACAAGGAGATTCTTGCCAGGGAAATAGCACATCTGTTCAAGGATATTGGGCTGTGTCGGACAGAGTTCTACTAGTTAAATTAAGTGGCAGACCTTTTAACATAAGTGTTATTCAAGTATATGCCCCAACAGGAGAATCTAGTGAAGGTCGTGTAGAGGAATTTTATAATGACATAGAGTCTGCCTTAAAGAAATGTAAAAATTCAGAAATAAACATCATATTAGGGGACTTCAATGCAAAAGTAGGAAATCAAGGGGATAGATACACAGTAGGAAACTATGGTTTAGGAGAGAGAAATGAAAGAGGATCGTAGAGTGGGCAAAAGAACAGGAAATTATTGTAGGAAACACCTGGTTTAAGCAACACCCTAGAAGATTATGGGCATGGAGGAGTCCTGATAGCAGGATTAGAAACCAAACTAACTATATTCTGATTAGCAGAAGATTTAGAAACGCGTTAACAATAGCAAAAACAGTTCCCAGTGCTGATTGTTATAGTGACCACAGATTACTCACAGGAACATTGAGGATAAAGTTGAAGAAAGTCAAGTATATAACAGGAAACACTAAATATGATTTGTGTATATTGAGTAATGACAAGGAAATACAAAACAAATTCAACATAGGAGTACAAAACAGATTTGATATATTGTCTGATCTAGAGATCCTATTCCAGGATGTGGATGATCAATGGGAAATGTTGAAGAATTCAATCAGTTTGGCTGCAGAATCAACTTTTCCCAAAGTAAAGAAGGTGGGTCATAAGAAATGGATGACTGAAGAAATTTTACACCAAATGGAAACAAGAAGACTCAACAAAAATAATTCTGCCAACTATGAAGAAATCCACTGACAAGTCAGAATATTATGTAAGGAGGCAAAAGAATCATGGCTTGAGGAAAAGTGCTTAGAAATTGAAAAACAAAACAACAGTCAAAATACCAAATTAGTGCACAAAAGAATTCAGGAACTTACTAATAAAAGAACAAGTACATCAACAGGCTGTCTAAAAACTAAAGATGGAAAAATCATAATAGAAAAAGATCAGATTCTACATGTATGGACAGATTATGTGAAAAACCTTTATGATGATAACAAAGAGGAACAGTATGTTATCAGATTTAATAATGAAGGGCTTCCAATTTTGAAGATGGAGGTTCGAAATGTTCTTAAGCATATGAATGCTGGCAAGGCCCCCCCCCCCCCCCCCCAGTGCAGATAACATCACAACAGAAATGATTAAAGCTTTAGAAGAATATGGACTAGTTCAAGTCACCAGACTGCTGAACACATTATATGATACTGGAGATATACCTTCTGAAATATGTAACTCTGTATTTATTGCAATTCCAAAGAAATCAGGAGTTTTGGAATGTGATCAACATAGAACAGTTAGCATAATGAGTCACATCACAAAGATTTTGCTAAGAATTACCATGCAAAGAGTGAGGAAGAAATTACAACCTGAAATGGGGGAAGAACAATGTGGGTTTGTAGAAGGAAAGGGTACAGAAAATGCTGTGTGTATGCTGCGAACAGTTACTGAACCTGCTATAGAAGTAAACAAGGATATTGCCAACGTCTCTAGGGGTTTACATATTGGGTTCAGACATGCAGATTGTGCGAGTACAGATGAGGCGTGAAAATGAGAATGTGATATGACATTATTTAATGGTGATACATCCTAAATATTACGTTCATAAATATACACGCTCCAAAATACGCTCTCGCACCGTTTGCAAAATACTCTTGCGCAACTATCAAGAAAATGCGCACTCGTGTATAGCCACGCACACCAACACACGTCAAGTATCGTTCACATTCACATTCACTGAAGTCTAAGCATTAGTCCATTCTGTCTCTCCACACACTCACACATCCTCTCTCTTCCGTGTCCGAGTCTCGTTTCCTTTCCTACTCAGTCCGGTGGTCACGAGGTGCTTGACCCTTGTGAAGTCCGTGTGAGGTTCTGCTAGTCTTTTCTGTCCTGCACTCGCCTGTTGAGGCAGGCGTACTGCGTCATTCCGTCCAAGGCGAACCTGCCCCGTCACTCAAGGGCACAGTCCTGTCTCTAACCTACTGTCCTAGACGTCTGGACCATTCTACTACCCCCGTACTCTTCCCATGTCCTATGTCTGTCCTCTGTCCTCGGTTATGCTCTCCCTAGGACCTTGACACACAAAGGCTTGTGATAGAATTAGATATGTCAACATGGTGGATATGCTTGCAGATCTACAAATTGATGGGAAAGACATTAGACTTATAAAAAAAATATATTGGAAACAACAAGCTGCCATAAGGATTGATAATGAAGTGGGACAATATCAGCCTATTAAGAGAGGTGTTAGGCAGGGATGTGTAATGTCTCCAGATCTTTTTCCCATGTACAGCGAAAATATTTTCAGAAATGTAGAAGATATAAATGGAATCAACATTGGAGGACAAAACATCAATAACATTAGATGTGCAGATGATACAGTGTTGATTGCGGACAATGCGCAGGATCTGCAACAATTAGTAGATGCAGTTGTTGTACACAGTGAGCAACTGGGGTTAGAATTAAATTCTAAAAAGACACAGGTTATGGTCGTCACTAGGAACAACAAAGTACCACAATGTGATATACAAGTAAATGGGAATATTCTTCAACACGTGAATCGGTACAGTTATCTCGGAACAGTCATAACATCTGATGGGAGATACCTTGAAGAGATTAGAACAAGAATCGTCACGGCGAAAGTAGCCTTTAGCAGATGAAAAATATTCTGACCAATAAAAAGATATCAATTGAAACGAGAAAAAGTGTGTTGAGGTGCTACATAGAACCTGTGCTTTTGTATGGATGTGAAGCGTGGACAATAAGCAGTCAAGCTGAAAAACAGCTGATGGCTGTGGAAATGTGGTTTCTGAGGAAAATGCAAAGAATACCATGGACGGACAGTACAACCAATGAGCAAGTCCTTCAAGAAACAAAGTAAGATCGTAAACTGATTAGAGTCAATAGACGTAGACAGTCGAAATTTTTTGGGCATGTTATGAGAAGAAATTACTTGGAGAACTTGGTGATAACTACTGGTAAGATCGACGGGAAGAGACCAAAGGGAAGACCGAGAAGTAAATACCTGGATGGATTGGCATGGTCGAGACAGGAACAGAGAGCTGATCCACGACTCTGGTGATCAAGTGAGATGGCAGAACATGACTGCCTACGCTTACTGGCATGGCACATGATGGATGGTTGCATTTACAGCTGTGAAGTGTCACTAGATCACAAACTACAGGAACAGTGTATGAGAAACCTGATGTTTATGGTGTAATTATTTCTACATATGCAGCATGTAGTCTGCATTCATTTTCTCATGATTATTTATATCTTTCTTCTTGCTGTTTATAGTTATCTATTGTTTACTTATGCAATATATATATTCCTGTTTTCATTATTTATATTTCTTTCTTCTGGCTATTTAAGGTTGATTGCTGTACTGTATTTGTCATCGAATAGATGTGCCTTATTGCTCCACATTGTCAACTGGTGTACATACTGTAATTGTCATCAAACATAATCATGTCTGTAAACAAAGTTCTTTCATGTCAACATATGACTATGAACTCTCAGGTTTCTGCCTAACATACTTCTATCAACATGTATCAACAAGGAGAGTTAGTTGTGAGGAGCAGCTTGCTCTGTAAAACACCTCCAAACTCTGTGATATGAACATCAACATGTAACAGAGCCACAACTTGTCCACCTGCTATCTTGCAAGGTTCCTAACTTTAGATAAAGTCTAGTGATTTTAGACAAACTAGTGACTTTAGACAAACCTGCTGTCTTGCAAGATTCCTAACTTTAGATAAAGTCTAGTGATTTTAGACAAACTAGTGACTTTAGACAAACCTGCTGTCTTGCAAGGTTCATAAATTTAGACAGTGGCTGTGTCACCAGGACAGCAATTCATCCAGGTGATGAGGACAGTGTTATTGACCTGGCGCTAGTTTCTCCTTTACTCACTACAGTGTGTAGATCGGGTGTCTTAGGGCACCATGGCAGTGACCACGGCTCTTGCAGCATTTTGGTGGAGAACGGCAGAATCAGGCAGCACAAGTAAATTGTCAAGATCTTCAAGTATGATAGTTCAGGGCAAGATGTGGTGAGTAAAATAAGGTGCGACAAGCACAGGAATCATCATGGCAAGAGCATCCACCTTGGTGGAATTGTGAGGTGGAAAAGGCCTGGATGGATAAGTGTTGCGCTGTAAGGAAATGGCAAAACGCCAAGAACAACAGAGTTGCCTATCCTAGTCTTATCGTGCACTTGGAAAGAGAGATGGATACAAAAGTTAGCTATTTAAAAAACAAACAAACTGGTTGAAGTGGTTAAAAGTGAAAAATGGGCAGAGTTGTGTCAAAGAATAAGCGCAGACAAGTCACTGAAATTGTTCTGACGACTATATAAAAGTATGAATGTGGTAGTCAAGAATAAGAGTTTATCTGACTTCCAAAGTGCTGATTTTATCTGGCAGAGTCCTGACGAGAATAGGCAATGCCCTCTTCGAACGCTATTTAGAGCAGAGCATACAGACATGACAGGCCAAAATGTTGCCAAAGCGATTACCTCAGATAGGTGTAAGGCCCAGAAAATTGCAGTTGAAGACACAGTAACAGAGATCAAGGCTGTGCTTTGACGAACAAAAAACAGCGCACCAGGGCCAGATGGGATAAAGGTATGACGACATTAGTTTGTGTAGATAAATTCTAGTGATTCTATACCATAGACAAACCTGCTGAAGGCAACGGGAAATACCGTTGTGCATTACCAGTATATCATGATTCCATGACTTTCAGATAAATGGCATAAATGACTGACTGACTGACTGTAATGACTAGATATGTAAAATGGTCTACCATCTCTAGTTCGGCGTCGTCAATAAAGATTGATGGTACCCCATGTACACCTTGTGACATAATCTGTGTCTTCTTTTTGCTAATTGTTAAACCGAATTCAGAACAAGCATTGGAGAATGCAGATAGTAGACATTGTAATTCTTCCTCAGAGTGAGCCGTAACTGCAGCATCATCTGCAAACAGCAACTCTATGATCAGTACCCTCCTAATTTTGGTCTTGGCCTTCAATCTCTGAGCATTATAGAGGCCGCCATCTGAGCGTGAGTGAGTGTATATACCACCATCCTGATCACGAAAGGCATATTTCAGTAGAAGTGAAATGTATATTCCAAAGAGGGTGGGAACTAGTACGCAACCTTGCTTAACTCCACTCTTGATTTCAAACTCTTCTGAAGTTGCACCATCAAACTTGATTATACCCTTCATGCCTGTGTGGAGCGATTCCACAATGGACAGAAGAGTTGGTGGGCAGCCAATCTTCTTAAGTGCCTTGAAAAAACCCTCACGACTGACCAAATCAAATGTTTTTGTGAGGTCGATGAAGGCAATAAGCAATGGTTGATTTTGTTCACAGCATTTTTCTTGCATTTGTCGCAATGAGAATATCATATCAGTGGTAGACCGGTTATGTCGAAAGCCACACTGTGATTCGGGGTAGACTTGATCTCCTAGGACTTGAAGTCTGCGCAGAACAATTCTGGCAAATACTTTTCCAACAATGCACAGAAGTGAGATACCCCTATAGTTGTTGCAGTCGCTCCGATGGCCCTTGTTCTTATACAGTGTTATGATGCTTGAATCTTTGAAATCCTGTGGGACTTTCCTTCACGCCAGCATAGCTCTATTAGCTTGTGGATCTGTAGAGTGAGTCTTGCTCACTCCTGATAACCTCTGTTGGAATACCATCCTTTGGCCATAGCAATGTAAGGGTTAAACAATATTCATAACTCACGGCTGGCCATAGCAATGTAGGGGTTAAACATTATTCACAGTTATCAGTTGGGGTATCTTCATTGCACTCCGGACAGGCCCATAGGTGCTCAGATTCCCCCCCCCCCCCAGCATATGCATCAACGTCCGGTGGCCAATAGTGCCAATTCTGTGTTGGTTGACGAGGCACTTCATTTTCCCGATGTAATTCTCGCGTCTGGCCGTGCCGATTCTTACTCCCAAGTCTTTCATCCTGGACAGCGATGTGGAATCACTGACGTCAAAGTCCACTGTTCTCGCCATATCTTTAAGGACGTTAATAGCATCGGCACGATCCATGGGCTGGCCATCTACAGGGGGTGCAGAGCCAGCCAGTTTATCAGCTCGTTCATTTCCCTTGACTCCCGCGTGTCCCGGGACGAAGATGAAGGTGTCTTTACGGACAACAGACTTCCGCAGCGACTCAGTCCACTGTCTACGTACAGATCCAGCTTCGACCTTCTGAATCATGCTCATTGAATCACTTAGTACACACACGTTGGTATAATGCTGTGATTCCAGCCATATGAAAGCCTGTGTAACTGCCATCACCTTCATCGCCATGCTGCTCGTGGTCATAGAGTAGGCACCAAAGGATTCTTGAACGGTCCGGCCCGCTGAACGGGCTGTAAATGCCCACGCACTTCTCTGCTGCTTTATAACAGATCCATCTGTATAGATGAGTACTTCGGGGCTATCTGAGTGTTCATAGATGAGCGCGTTGACAGCGGCAGAGTTCTGCTCTCTACACCGTCTGTCGAGTGTGATAATGCAGGAGAAAGTGCACTTAAAAGCTGGAGGCACCGGCACCCATTCCTTGCCGGGGTTGATACTGGTAAGACTGCAGACCTGTCTGACGACATCTTCCGCCCGACCCATCCATGATTTGCCTCTCTTTAGCCTGTCACCCTTTGCTCTGAATATAGCGTCATGCAGAGGGTGCTGCTCATCTGCACTTATTTATAAGTATGCACGAGCTCCCCAGATCTTGATCCTGTGTTCCATTGTCGGGAAGTCAAGGAGGTATCTCATTGCTACACAGCTGGTGTCTCTCGTGCAGTCCAAAATGATGCGCATTGGCTTCGTTTTGTACCTTTTCAAGTCTTCCAATCTGTGTAGAGCTGACAGTGAGGATGGCCAGGGCATACTCGTTTCGTGAAAGCACCAGGCCTTGGAACAGAAGTATTAGCAGTCTTTGCTCGATATTGGCAGGCGCCATGACTCTCATTGCTGACAAAACTTTTAGAGCTTTCGTTATGACATAATCGACATGATCTCTGAAGAACAGGCTACGATCAAGCCTCACGCCAAGATATGTCATTGACTTGGTTCTACTCAAATGCTCCCATCCATTCTTACTGCCGGCAGGTCTGTGTTTAGGGAGAACCATGTAACCGACACCTTTGGAGGGCTGAAAAAGGCATCGCCATCAGCACACCATGAGGAAATTCGATCTAGTTCGCCCTGCATATCATTGGCAACCGCTTGTCTATCTCGCCCCTGTCGATACACGAGAATGTAGTCAGCAAATGACAGATTCCTACCCCTCCCGTCCAACTGTTGTTCAATGGTCGGCACCGTATACGCGTTGAATAGTACTGGTGACAGTGGTGAACCCTGCGGCAATCCTGGACATATCGTTATCGGCTCAGAAGACCAACTCCCGCATCTTAGCACCACCTTCCTTTGGGGCAGAACTGCAGCTATCCATCGTACAAGGTGAGGGTGCACTTTCAGTCTGAGGAGTGTTTGCATCAAGTGCTCGAAAGATACTCTGTTATATGCGTCCTCTAAGTCTATGGCGGCCGCACATGTCTCTTCTCTGACCTGAAATCCTTCGTAAACATCTTGAGCAAAGACCGCCGCATTCAGCCATGACTCTTTGTTACGTCTTTATCCTCCAAATGTGGGCGGGAAGCAGCCGAGTTGTTCCAAGTCCCAAGCAAGTCTGTGTGCTACAATTTTCTTCAGTAGCTTGCCAGCAGTGTTCTGCATCGTAATGATTCTGTAGCCGCTTATCTTGGAATGGTCTGTGTTCGGTTTTGTTTGGCAGCGGCAGAAAGTACCTGTGTAGCCATTCCTCTTTGATCTGACTGACTGACAGACAGTCAGTCTTCGTAGACTTAGATGGTTAGGACATGTTAGGAGGATGGATGATGGTAGAGGTTATCAGGAGTGGGCAAGACACACACTCTACAGATCCACCAGCTAATAGAGCTATGCTGGCGAGAAGAACAAATCCCACGGGATTTCAAAGATTCAAGCATCATAACACTGTACAAGAACAAGGGCGATCGGAGCGACTGCAACAACTATAGGGGTATCTCACTTCTAAGTATTGTTGGAAAAGTGTTTGCCAGAATTGTTCTGCGCAGACTTCAAGTCCTAGGAGATCAAGTCTACCCCGAATCACAGTGTGGCTTTCGACATAACCGGTCTACCATTGATATGATATTACCATTGCGACAAATGCAAGAAAAATGCCGTGAACAGAATCAACCACTTTTGATTGCCTTCATCGACCTCACAAAGGCATTTGATTTGGTCAGTCGTGAAGGTCTGTTCAAAGCACTAAAGAATATTGGCTGTCCACCAATTCTTCTGTCCACTGTGGAAGGCATGAAGTTTGATGGTCCAACTTCTGAAGAGTTCGAAATCAAGATTGGAGGTAAGCAAGGTTGTGTACTAGCTCCCACCCTCTTTGGAATATACTTTTCACTCCTACTGAAATATGCCTTTCGTGATCAGGATGGTGGTATATACATTCACTTACGCTCAGATGGAAGCCTCTACAATGCTCAGAGATTGAAGGCCAAAACCAAAATTAGGAGAGTACTGATCAGAGAGTTGCTTTTTGCAGATGATGCTGCAGTTACGACCTACTCTGAGGAAGAATTGCAATGTCTACTATCTGCATTCTCCAATGCTTGTTCTTGTCACGAACCCACTGTCGTTAACGATAAGATGATAAACTAACAGAGAACCAGTCTGTATTCACAGCTGCAATTGTTTGTTACTAGTGGAAAAAACCTCAAGTCGGATCAAAGTAAACTACAAGTCTTTGAGAGTTCCCTAGGAACGAGAAATTTGTCGGCATTGTTTGATGTAGTCGTTGAGAGAAAAAGCCTGTTGTATTCGGAGCAGAAAGGGGAATAACTCTTCTTGTGAAGTTAGGGGACGGATTGTCTGCCCCTGGGGACACCTGTTGTTGACAGGAGAAATGAAGTCTCCAAATCACAGGCGGAAGGGACGTTTGATGTACGGGAAACTAGTCCCGAAAGGGAGGCAACCTGGTGTTTACCTCGAATGACGTCACAAGGACAAATCCCCGACTGTATGCAAAACAGAATTTGTTACCGTTAGTTTGCACAAGAGAGTTGGTCCAGGTGGAAGTGTTTCGACTCGCTCTGTGTTAGTTTAGAAAAGAATCTATCGTGTTCGGCATCAAGTAACGTTGAGGAACATGTGTCTTTATGGCAAGCATAGATTCGATGTAGGATAGAGCTGAGTGTTTATAAGGTATTTACAATAAATCGTTTAGATGTAAATAATGTAGAATAATCTCGTGTTTGATAGAACGAGCTTGAACACAGTGTTGTTGAGTTGTATTTAGGTATTCAAGGAGTATCGGCGACAGTGGGCAGTCGCATTGTTAAAATTAACTAGTGTGAGACGTCAATTAGCTCAGCTGGTTGGAAATAGTGAAGTGGGATGATATTTAGAAGGATTGATGATGTTGGGGGATAGGGGAAATGTCCAAAAGTGGGATCTTCCAGTGGGGGTCTACTGGGGTTCTGCACTTTACATTTTGGTCTTTCCTTGTCTTCCCTAATTCAGACCGATGTGATGAGCTCCTCTGCACCACGACAGAGTATGGTTCACTGTCATTTATCTGAGTGAGGCCGTCGGCCTATGTAACAGTGTGTACAGAGATTAACAAGCCAGAGGTTAAGTTAAAATAGTTTATTGCTTCATGATGACAACTTGCTTCTTTACCTCTCAAGGGTGTGATGTTAACTGCCCTTGCCAACCCAATACGTCACGATTGAGCATCTCTCCCAGCTTTCAGTCTCAATGCTCAATCGTGCTGTATCTGTTTCCCACTAGATCCTAATAATACCCCAGTACTCCATTACTGTTACACCTCCCCATGTTTATTAAAGAATTTTCCTTATAAAGGAAAAATCTTTACTCCTAATCCCCTTACTCTATTCCCTCTTTTTCCTCTAATCTTCCCTAAATCATCTCAAGTAAATAATATATCTTTTAACTCTTCTCCCAGTGATATGGTTTGCTAGTAACCCCCCCCCCCCCCCCCCATATACTTCTTCTTCGAACTCTCTTGGTATAATACCACGTATGGTAACCCTGTTAATCCAAATAGTCCTTCTTTCCTTCCCTTTATTTTTTTCTCAAAATTATATAGTCATCTACTATATATTTCTACTTTTCTGGTTCTTTCTTATCTCCTCCTGTTTCCTGTATCAAATATACATATTATAAGAACAGCTCATAAATTCTTTATCGAAACATTTTTCTTTTTTATAAAACTTCCCACTCTTCCAAAACCGAGGACGTACAAAAACAATGTAGTTAGAAAAAGTAAAGAAGCGGTGCGCACCTAGTAAGAAGTATAAAGAATGAATACACGACATGACCACATGTACATACAGTAATGCACATTTAAGACACTCACCCTTTACCTCCCTTGCCAATAAAAAAATTTTGTAAAATAATTTTTTAAAACACCTTATGAAATACATCGTTGTTCGTTATAAAACAATTTGGCATAAGTTTTCATAAAGCTTATACATTCCACATTGACATTGCCAACCACAATTCTGTTCCTTTTTCGTTATCTCACCTTCCACCCTGAGCCCATGTTCATATTTTATGAACACCTTTAATAAAATTAAAGCTGGTATTTCACAGCCCCTATTTCTTGCCCCCGTACTTCCCATACTGCCATTTATGAACACAGTGACGTGTGTGCAGGCCCTGGATACGTCTATCCATTCGTGTACACACGTTCACCAACCCTGATTTCCCACTAATTTATGAATGCACAGCATTGCTTAACTATTTCAACATTCAGGTCATCTAAGCTTCCCCCTACCTTATATCAGTGGATAATTTAGTTTTTATTACTCCTTTCTGAACGAAAACCTTAAGCAAAACTTTTATATTTGAAAATTAAACTTAATTAACTAACTTCATAACTTATTTACCAACCAAGTAACTTAATATACAAAACCATTTTATGTAATCAAGATCATATCACACCAGCCGTCATAACTCCAAATTAACATAAGGAAAAACACATTTATAAAATAACATGCATCAAATCAGAATAAAACACCTTACTTCTAACTATCACTATTGGACACTTTTATGGCCCAATAGTTTTTTATCAACTCAAATGCTAGGAACACAATCACCCTATTCTAACTCAATAAACCAACTAACCACAATTATTTTTCAAAACCAAAACAAAAAAACTTATAATGAAGGACTAAAGCAACTAAACATTAGCCATCATTTTCCAGAACCAACTCAATCATAAAAACTTATTACAACCTCGTATAGTGACCCACCAACATTGGCCCCTCCTACTAATTAAAACAACGTATATCTATTTATACAGGTCATTCTAGTATATCTATGACCGAAAAACTAAACAGTTCACTGTCCATCTGTATATCTGTTAACTACAGTCCAATTAGAATCACATCCGTTCCATCTATCTAAACAAATCAGTAATCAACATTTACCATACCATTTATTATCTCCTAACTCCCAACAGCACATAACATCCAAAATAACCTCTTAAGTGAGCACTGTAAACTACATGTTCAATCCCTTTTTTTTTTTTCATTTGTAATGTGGCCACTAATCCAATATTACTTCAACGTAGTAGCCAACCTCTACTTATCAACGAACTTGTGATCTGGTTTCCCTTGGAAACACGGCATTACCAACAGTAACGAAAAAATACCTTCACCCCTTTTGTATCAATATCTCAAGACCACTTCTACCGTTTCGTATGCTTCTTCAGGCATCCCTTTCACTTCTAACTCCTGCCATCTGCAGTACTTTCAAATATCTATCTCCTACGTTTCCGCTTCTTCAACAAGTCCAAATTTCTTTGAATAAGTGCCAATTCTACATCAATATCTTCTTCTTCGTACAACTTATTAGTTTCTTCCATACTACTACTAGACTCTGACTTTTCATCCATTTCCTCTTCTTCGTCTGTATGTCTCTCTTCAGCTGCCGCTAATCTCTTCCGTTCAACATCCCACCTAATTTGTCGATACCTATTTCTTAAGGATCTTTCTAGTAGAGGCATATCTTCCCCGCTTGTTGAATAATCTCTAATTCTTCTCTGTCGTTTCACTTCTTTATCTCTTTGACTGTCCATTCTTCTTTTCGTTGCTTGTCTAGTATCTTTAAATGGAGCACCTATGTCTTCTTCCATACTATCATAATGAGTTTCATTCAGCCCTTCTTCTTCCATTCTTTTCGGAATTGTCTGTTCTTGAGTATCTTCGTAACCTGGATTTGCTAGCAACTGATTTTGTGCTGGTTCTTTTCTAAGACCTGGGGTTACTGTAGCTCCTCTGACAACCTGTTCATCCAAAAATTTCGAGTCCGAATAATAATTATTATTATAATTATTATTTTCTATCTCATCTTCATCTCTTCTTAAGTGTTCAACGTGTGCCCTCACTATATGTGCTGTGACCTGGTTCTTTATAATATACGATACATTACCTAGTTTTTCCAAAACGTAATACCCTGGAATCCAACGAGCATCAAACTTAGAGTTTCTTCTATGTTTCTTGTAATAAACTCTATCACCTACCTTAAACTCCTGTAATTTTGTATTTACATTTTTGTACTTTTTCTGTCTTTCCCTAGCTTTAATTATATTATTCCTTAATCTCACATGTGCTTTATGCATTTCCTGTATAATGGTCTCTTGAAATTCTTCACCCATATATTTCCGTCTAGGTTTTAATAGATTATCTATAGGTAATATTGGTTCCCTCCCGTGTAATAAATAAAATGGTGAAAAACCCGTGCTCTCATTTTGATTTGTACGAATGGCGCTAAGGATCTGCTCGTAGTGCAGCACTCTCATTCTCCGAATCCTCAGTAATAATATCCGTTTCAGCATCACTATAATATTCGGCTGTAGGAATATCTTCTCCGTAACTTGAACTCTGGCAGCTAATATTCCTACACCATTTGGGAATTAGTTTCCTGTCTATAGCTGAAGAACTTGACATGGCACTACCTCTATTTACAACCCTACTATTTCTTTCTTCAATACTTCTTCTCTTTATCTTTCTTTCGTTCTTGGTCCTCGTCTGTCCATCTTTCTTAACTTCAACCTTGTCTCTCTTAGTCAAATGAGTTGGTTTAGACTGATTCTCTATGAAGTCAGTTTGAGTTCCCTTTGTTAACTTGCTGACTGGTTGTACCTGAGTCTGCGTACTACTTTCTACCGTATTACTTGTCTGCGTCTGTGTCTCTCGGTTTCTTTTCTTTACTAACACCGTCGTCTTCTTTTCCTGTTCCATATTAATGTTGGCAAGTACTTTAGGTGTCGTTGAATTCTTATCTTTGTGTTCCACTCTGTCTTTCGATCCTGACTTCAAATATTGTCTTTGTCTCTTTTCAAACCAGTCGTTACGTCTTTTTCTGGCGGTTAAACTGTGAGAGGGCCAGTCCCATGATTTCTTTGCAAGTTTTCTCTCACGCCCAATACTATACCAGTCTGACCTTTCACCATTATGTCTGTTCTTCTTACCGTCTCTTACCCTATAAGCATTTGGACTTGGTTCGTCATAACCAGCCGCATACATAGAATCATATCGTCTTCTGTCTTCATTAAGCACTGGCTGTCTTCTGTTATTCCCTCCTACTCTGTTGCCTTGTACATTAAATCTATAGGTTTCTAGTCCATTTGTTCTTCTTCTTAACCTTTCTACAAAATTATTTACCTCATCGACCGCTACTTTCAATTCTTGCAACCATGCAGTCACGCGTCCCAATTCTTTATCCATTTTTATCCTTTATGCTATCTCAGCCGAAATAATTCTCACTTGTGTCGTGATGAATCTGCTCTGCTAAAATATCCCTAAACAGAGCTAAACCTGTGCTAAGGTGTCCTGTTCCGCCATGCTGAAATAATACTGAAATAAGGCAAGCAAAGAAACACACAATTTCAACCTCTAAATTTAAAGAATACACTTACTTATTATAGACACAATTTTAACTTCTCAATTTAAGTAATGCACTCACTTATTATAGCAATGCGCAGTTATTTTCTGGGTCTAAGTATCACACAAATTTACTTCTAAATTTAAATAATGCACTCACTTATTATATAGCAATGCACAGTTATTTTCTGGGTCTAAGTATCACACAATTGCAATTTCTTAATTTTTAAAGAGCACAATTCACTTGTTTTGTAAAACTGTTCAGTCAATTACTATGTTCATATAATACAGAAATTTACCCTCGCCGTCAAATTAAGTTCGAACACCAGGTGCCTGCATCAGCTGACCATCAGTCGCGGAATTTAGGTAGTGGAGTTTAGGTAGCCTATCTCTTCCCCTCAGGTCACTTCTCATGGGATGCCTGGATAATCTTCAACCCCTGGTCGGGTCACATCTGATATTAGTCTTTGCTTTCACCCCGGGTGGGGTTCATCTTCGCCGTCTTGATAGGGTCTTAGTAATAACGAGGCCCAAAAAAGTATCAGGATCAGCCGAGGCCCAGTGATATTTGACTGTTTCAACAATTTATGGCCCGATCAACGAAAGAAACGAGGAGTCTTTCATGCTGTCCCGACAAAATGTTCAGATTGAATTGCTCCTCTACAGAATTCTTGAGTTCTTGTTCTGACCGACAAAATGTTCTGACTGAATTGCTGGTTTGCCCAAACTCTCAGGACATGATCACTCCGGTTCGTCCCCTCACAGCGGCTTTAATGGCTCTTGAAACGCAACCATTCAGGCACCGTCCATGTTAAGCCTGTTGCTGACAATCAAACTGCAGAACGGCGGCTATAATAAACTTCTTGAATTGCGGACTCTGCAAAGTGACGGTTATATCAAGGCTCTTGGCGCTACTTTATTTGTTATCTTAAGTCTTGAAAAAGACTTACAGAGGACCACTCCTGGGCGAGCTTTTGGCCTCTGTATTCACAGATAACTAAGATTTACAAATTTACTGGCCATCTTTTGGTGCGCCTGTTATCACGTTCACTAATTGTTCTCTAACGTGCCGCTAGTATTTCTGTTTAGTTATTGAACTTCTCCGCGATGTTATTCGGCTTGACTTCGCACTATTTTTTTTTTTCTCAGGCGATTATATCAGGTTCGTATCCTGGTCACATGCTCCATAATTAATCCTGTAACAGTGTGTACAGAGATTAACAAGCCAGAGGTTAAGTTAAAATAGTTTATTGCTTCATGATGACAACTTGCTTCTTTACCTCTCAAGGGTGTGATGTTAACTGCCCTTGCCAACCCAATACGTCACGATTGAGCATCTCTCCCAGCTTTCAGTCTCAATGCTCAATCGTGCTGTATCTGTTTCCCACTAGATCCTAATAATACCCCAGTACTCCATTACTGTTACACCTACACTCATCTAATGGAAGTCAGTATCTGGTTGCTCTCATCGGTGTGTTCTCTCTCTTTCACAGGTTCCCTCAGGTTACTCAAAGTACTCAAGTTACTCAGGTTACTCAGTGAAGCTGAAACATCACTGCTTACTAGAATGGAGACCTTAGTGCAGGCAGAGTTATTCAGCAGCTTTTGCACTGGACCCATGATGAAAGGGGTCTGAAGGAACAATCGTGAGATTAATTTATCAAACCCACATGTGAGCTGAACCCTAGAGATTGTTTTTCCACATCATTTGGAGAAGGAAAAATCGTGAGATTAATGTTTCAAAACCTTAAATGTGAACAGAACAATAGTATTTGTTTTAACACATCATATGGGAAGAGAACAATAGGGAGTATGTTAGGAAATCAGCATATTCCTATGAGACCATGTATAATAATTGTGTAAGGGTGAAAACTTTAGGACTTTTAGAACAAGAATCATGTTATGTCAAGGGACAGTGTTCCGGGTTTTCACAAGACAGGGATGTTTTAAGTCTCAGAACATTAGGGACATTTAATAGCATGCTGTGTGATCGATTCAGGATCAGTATCTGACTATATCTGTGATTGGTGACCAAGTATCTGGGTTATCCAAAAACCACCGGAGGAAGTCAACATCTAGCAGGAGGGACACATCGTTTTGGTGAGGTCATTTTGTGCTGACTCTAATGATGTGGTGTAATCCTTACTGGGATAATAGGATCTGACTCCTAAGCTGTTCGGTCTGATTCTGCAAACACACTAGAGTATACGACATACATTCTACACATACACTTCTCACATACATACACTTTTCTTTATTAAATTAATCTGTTATTAATTTTTTGAAGCTAGAGTTGTTAAGTATGTTGTTTTGGGGAAGCGTGAGAGGGGGCATGAGCAAGTGGTGAAAGAGAGATAGAAAGAGGTATCCATTGACTGAGGGAGTGTGGTGGATGGAATCTGGTGGATTCTCCAGAATAATGATATGGGGTTTAAAATAATGTGGGTGTTGATTCCCCTCACTCCAGAGACGACACAATAAAGAAAATCCACGACAGTTCTGAATTTGGTTTAACAATTAGCAAAAAGAAGACAGATTATGTCACAAGGTGCACATGGGATTTCATCAATCTTTATTGACGACACCGAACTAGAGATGGTAGACCATTTTACATATCTAGGATCAGTGGTAAATAGCAAATTATCCCTAGATCAGGAAATCAACATCTGGATTGGTAAGGCAGTAACAACAATGAACAGGTTAAGAAAAAGGGTCTGGGAGGACAGGAAGCGAACTGCCAAAACAAAAGTCATTGTCTATCAAGCCTGTGTCCTTAGTACTCTTCTCTATGGCAGTGAAACCTGGACAACTTACTCACACCAAGAGAAACATTTAAACAGCTTTCATATGCGGTCTCTGTGGCTAAGGGCTTGCGAACGCGGTTTGTGAGCCTGTATACCCGGGTTCGAAACACGGCAGTGCTGTTTTTTTCGAAAAAGGTATAGGGGCCGGTCGTTCAGAAAGCAATGGCAAACTACTGAACGTAACACTTGCCTAGTACATCAACAGCAGCTGAAAATGCTGGTGTTGATTGCAACGTCCCGTAAGGGATACGCAACAAAAATTCATATGCGGTGTCTGCGAAGAATTTTTGGTATTAAGTGGCAAGACAAAATCACAAATACTGAAGTATTGGAAAGATCAGGTTGTGTGATGGTTTATTCCATGCTCAGTCTTCGCAGACTTAGAATAGGACATCTTAGGAGGATGGAAGATGGTAGAATACCAAAGGACATCTTTTTTGGTGAATTACAGATGGGTAAGAGATCTAAGGGTCGACCTCTACTACGATACAAAGATGTGTGTAAGCAGGACATGATTGATACAGGCATTGATAATGCACATTGGGAGCAAGTCGCCGCTGAACGTGTTGCATGGAGGGCAAATATCAGAAATGGAATAAAGACAAAGGAGAACATGATTACAGATAAGTCACACACCAAGCGTGTGAGACGTAAGATGGTGCATGAAGGTGGAAATGACCACGTGTTCACATGCACCCACTGTGGACGAACATTTACAGCGCGAACTGGCCTTATCAGTTACATTCACTACCGCCATAGGTAAAAGTTATTATGCCTTTTTAAAGCACAAACTATCATCTGTCAAGACGGCAAGGTGCCAATGATGACATTGCTATGGCCAGCCATGAGTTAGTACTAATTAACCCCTACATGAGTACTATTTAACCCCTACATTGCAATGGTCAGCCATGAGTTAGTTTTGTTTAACCCCTACATTGCTATGGCCAGCCATGATTCAATGCTGTTTAACGCCTACATTGCTATTGTCAGCCATGAGTTAGTACTGTTTAACCCCTACATTGCTATGGCCAGCCATGAGTCAATACTGTTTAACCCTTACATGTCTATGACCAGCCTGTGCATGACTTTTATGTTGAACAGTCCCCTTTGTTGATCAGATATTGATTTCCTGATGTGTGTCAGTTCAGACAATGGGATCTGATGTTGTACCAAACATGTAAGTAGTGTATGATACTGATTCCGGGCAGCAGAAATTATGAGCAGTTATGTTAGCAGAGGGAGTAGACTGAGATACTTGAGAAGGATCGTCAACAGAAGCCTGCCTTTCAGAGACCATGTGGAAGGAATTGTTATGAGATCTAAGAAGGGACTTTGTGCACTAAAGATGGTGGCAGTGGTAGACATGGAGCAAAGAATTTAGTTCATACTCTATCAACATCTGATTCTCTCAGTACTTGAGTATGGATGGAGACTGCACACTATGTCAAAGAGTAGCCAAGTAAAACTAAAGCATTAACAGAATGAACTATGCAGGCGATCCTGGGCTGCACAAGGAACATACCGGCACATGTATGTGATACATTCTAGCTTGGCCAGCGGGTGTGTTCAGGCTCAAGATGCTGCAGGCTAAGTCATATCTCCGAGTGATCACAGACTAGGAACACCTCCAGCATTAAGCCCTGTAGCTGATACGAGGAAAGTCATGGATGTCTCAGGCAGAGAACTATCAGAGAAGAATATATGCTGAACATTTGGGGCGAAGAGGAGAGGGTCAGAATGACGACGGAAAAGTCAAACCTGTGCAGAGTTATAATCACATTGGACTGGGAGTGCAAGAACTAGCCAGCAGTCTGCACTGAATGGGCGGTGAAACAACTGATTACGACAATTAGCACCCAGGCCATGTAATCTTATAGAGGGATGGCTTAGTGCTAAGAAGCAAAAGATATGCCTTGGGGATCGTAGTTAGTGCAGGAGAGCCAGAAAATATGACACCTTACAGTGAAGTGAGAATATGAGTTGAAATGCTATGTAGAACCCACACTGTTATAATTGCTGGCTTCCAGGCGAGAGGCTTGTGGACGCAGTTCGTGACCCCGCATTCAAATCACAGCTGCAGGCAATTTGGCAGCAGACCACCTTGCGTTGGTTTTTTATGAAATGGTTTGGGTTCCGGTCGTTCAGAAAGCAATGGCAAACTACTGAACTTAAACTTACCAAGAGATCCCAATAGCAAATAATGCTGGGGTTGACTGCGACATCCTGTAAAGGATATGCAACTAAATTCTTTCACTGTTATAATCATGTCTGACACAAACTCTTTTGCACCAAAATGAGATTTGTCGTTGTCTAGGTTCTAATGCTTATACTATCTCACTGCAGAGTGGAAGCTGAGCTTGCCACCTATCTCACACCATACGTTACCGCAAGTTAACAAGAGTAAGGGTGCGCACAGACTATCCTTTAATTGTGAATGAACACGGACACACAACATATAAATCCAGGAACAATAATTCTCTCCGAATATATCTTCATCACAACTTAAACTCAAAGAACACTGCCTTCTCCAGGCCTACGGAATCTCCTCCACCACGACACTTTTACTACTAGCCACTCTTCTGGCCCGAAATCACTGGATCCAACCCACACTGGATCTAAGCCTCCGCTAACTATCCGACCCTCTTTATTGCTAGGCTTCTATTCACTATGTCTGCTCAATCTTTAATCCTTAGTCTCAGAATTCCCATCACTGAAAACCATAGGGCAGAGTTCTATCACTAACTCCCCTCTCATTCACTTCGCAGACCACCGACCTATAATTGTCGGCTCCCAACACTTAACTGCCCCAAAACGATCCGACCCTCTCTCGGTCTCAACTTCAACTGTCCCCTACAATGTTTGTCACTGTCTTTTTAACCCTTCTGTGCAGCCCTCCCTAGGCTCCACACACACTATCCCACAGCTCAACTGTCTGTCTCCAAAATCACACTAGCCAGCTGACTTCTCCTCACCTACCCCTTCCATCACTGTCCTCTTATTTGCCCCCTCCGGGGACTTATTACCCGGCCCCATTTTACCTCGTGAACTTGTTTATGTGTACCATTGCTATCCAGGACTCTGACCTTACTGTCAGTGACTCCAGGCATGTGTCAATGTCAAACATGGACGATAGGCAAAGTGAAAAAAAAACATGTGATGGAAGTGGAAATGTGCTTGTGAGGAAAATGCAGGGAATACCATTCATGAAAGAAACATTAGTGAGACTGTCCTACAGTAAACAAATGAAGACTGTAAATTGATTGGAGAAACTGGACAATGTCAGTCAAAGTTGAGTGGGCATGTTATGAAGAAAAAGGTACTTGAGAACTTGGTGATGGTTAATGTATGGTTAAAGAGCAGGTGTAAGACAAGAAGATAAATACCTGGATGGCTTGAGCACATGACATGATTGGGGAAAACATAGACCTGAACCAATATTCTGATGATCTTGTAAGACGGCAAACCATGACCGCTCATGCTTATAGGCTTGACACAGGTGATAATGGACCGTCTATATTTTACCCTCATATGAGAAGTCTAGATATCCCATATGATTTCCCTAGAGAACAGCATTAGATATCAACGATTCTTTTAAACATTGCAAACCAAAATTCAAACCTGAACCTGCGGCAGACATCATAACCTGTCAATATTTCCCAGCACATGATATTTCTATACTGCCATTATATTACATCATTTGTTGCATGGTAAATGAAGACTACAGTAGCAACATGATCAAATGGAGAGTTCTCCTATTTTATGGATCCCTACATCAATCATGAATAATATGCTGCCTAGTTTCATTGGGTTTTTACCTGCCATGTTAAACAAATATCTTAGTCCATTCCACTATTCTGTATCAGCTCTTTGAGGTATTCATTTCCTGTCATATCACAGGGAAGTTGGCATGAGGAAATAAATATAATGACCTTCTTTGTACCTACTGTTGGGGTGTTTAACCCATTACTGATACACTTACTAGTCTGGTTAGTTTGATTAATTATTACGTTTAAATTAGATATTACCTGTTTGTTTGTGAACTAAATTATTCTCTTAATTACAGGTTTATCTGCTGTAACATAAACCTAAGCAGTGAGAGGATATCAAGCTTATAAAAACAATGAACATTTGTCTCAAAGCCGTGCCTCCTGTAGGTCTGTGATGTGATAAGGCCATCACATGTAGGTCTGTAATGTGATAGGGCCATCACATGTAGGTCTGTGATGTGATAGGGCCATCACATGTAGGTCTGTGATGTGATAGGGCCATCACATGTAGGTCTGTGATGTGATAGGGCCATCACATGTAGGCCTGAATGCACAGAGGAATAGATGTTAGACCTTTCTCTCACTTTAGTAGGTGATGAGTCCAGGCATCAAACTCATACCCGACTGTGCTCATGACATTATCTACAGTTCCCTATCAACTCAGCTAATGTGCTCTATGATATCCAGTGTAACCAACATTATTTGTATCAATTTATTCAGGATGTGTTGCTTTCAGAGTTCAGTTGCCAACTGTTTCAAGAACTGCAATTCAATGCTTGCAATTCTATATGGATACAAGTTAGTTGCATGTCTTTTATAGGATGTCGTAATCAACCCCGGATGACTCATTGTGGCTGTCCAAGAAGTTTTCAGCATTCTACTATAAAACCAAATCTCTAAAGCTTCCAGGGATTTAATAGATTGACAAAATTATGAAGCTATGACAAAATTATGAAGCTATGATACATTGCATAAAATCTATTTTTAAAAGTTGCTAAAATATAAACTACAAGACAAGTACAACATATCCTACATGTTTCGAGCGTTCTGAATCATACTGGCTGAGGAAAATATCTATAAACAATATCCAAAAAATATAAACATGACAAATTCATATTTATTTCAATCATTTATTTCATTATTATTTACACAGTCAATATAAGTGAAAGTGAATTCAAGACAATAGACATCTGTAATAATGTTACTAATTAAATGTTTTGTTCAAAATACAAATAAACCATAGATTCTAAAGAATGTCTCTAATGAATTTCACAAGAACTATCATCAATATGACATTGTGTAGGATCTAAGGTAATGTAGAGGCAAACAATCCATCAGAACCTCTCAGATATTTACAATAAGATTTGAGATTTTAAATCAACACAATGTATTTTTGTCTTGAGTATCAACACGAATGTTAGCCTGAATGTGTCTGACATGTTTCAGATTTATATTTATGTTGATGGGCTGTTGAAGAAAGCGGGAGAGCTGTTGAAACATAGCTTGTTTCATTCTCATCATCATCTCATCTGGTTCCTCTTGTACCTTAGTGTCGAGGTGAAGTATAAAGAGAGAGAGAGTGCCAGTTTATGGACTTCATATGTCAAGATTCCCATGGACTCTGTTATTCCTCTCTGCCCATCATTTCCATGGTTGGACTCTTCTTGTGGCTCCATGTGGTCTGTACATCATTGCTTGTTGTGGTTTACTGTCAGTTCGTAGCTTAGTCGTATGGCCGAACCATTTAACCTGACATTTAACCTGCCATTTAACCTGACCTCGTAATTGACACATGCAATGTAACAGTCACAGAGCTTCCATACTTTATTCTTGATTTATAAAAATTGGCATCACAGAATTCTGGGCTAACTGACAGATGCTTCATCTGCCTCAGCAAATGTCATATGGTGTAGATGCTGATTGCTCCAGTAAAACACAAGATTCTTCTCCTCATAGTCTGTCCTTGCTGGAACCACACTTAAATCCAAACTTAAACATCTTCAAATATGTTGTTTCATCTGTTATTGCATCTTGAACTGGCTGTCATTTATTTGTCTTCATAACATCTCCCTTTTCCACCATAAGCAATTTTTTTGTCTTCTGTTTGCTTGAAATGTATTGTCTGTATCTGAAATGTTGTTGCTTGTATACACTTTTGTCTTTTTTAGTTCACTCAGTGGTCCATAGAGTTTGCCGTCCACTGTTGGCTTTCTAGGCCAGAAGATTTGCCTAAATATGTTGTAATCAGGACTGTCTTTGAGTATGTGATCTGCCAATTCACATGTGCAATAAGTGTGTCCACTAGTGGTACTCTTGAAGCCAAAATGTTCGCTCATTGATTGCCTCAAATTCCAGCATCACCCAGTGAGAGATTTGAAGTCTTTGTAAGAGAGAAGTGTCTATGCTTAGTACCCACTCCTGCCATACCTGTCCATTAGAGTTTTCACAATCTATTATGAATGATATCAATCAGCATTACAGATCAATGCAAGGCCACCTTGCTGCCATAGATTGTGTCCTGACATGTTGTTAGTGTCGACCAAATGTATTCTTGTTGGCTCCGATATACAGGGCAGTTCTGTGGGTTATGGTCAGTTGTCATTATGTCTGTGTCACAAGGATGCTGATCCATAGTAGTAAGATGGAAATCTGCCATTACTCCGACGATCAAGGATTGTCCGTTGGTCAAGCTGGACACAAGACTTCCGAGCACCCAACAACAAGAGAAAGTGCGCCAATTGCCGGGGCAAGCATGGAGCAAGATACTTGGGCTGTCCATACCTCCAAAACACTGAGATGTTCTAAAGATCGCCATTACCACAAAGACACCATACAAGGCAGCAAGTCAGAGGGGAGAGACAGCCACAGGTATATCACAAGCTGAAAGAGATCAACTGCAAAACCAGATAGACGAGTTGAAGAAGCAAGTCAAGGCACTGCTGACGCCGACTCCGACCAGCGACAATGAGAAACTGCTGGCTGAAATAAAGAAGATCCATCAAAACATCAAACAAGAAGTGGAACACATGACACTGATAAAGGAGGGAGAAGAAATCCTACAAACCATTAAATCAGAGCGAGAACTGCAAAAAGCTGAAATGGAACTTATCCAAAACAAACAGAAGCCATACAAGACATCACAGAGAAACCGCATGATGAAAACCAAGAGACCGAGCCTGAAGACTGCGAAAGGAAACAGAAACTCTATATTGAAGGTGAAAAAAGATGCATGAACAAAAAGGACAACATTGAAAAGCTTCTACGGACCATACACAAAACAGGAGGCAAAAAGACCAAATAAAAAGTCCTTATAAGGACTGCAACCAGTCAAGCCAGATGAGCCAGGAGCCTTCACCAACAAAGGAAACCACAAGAGGAGATGGGCACAAAGGATATCCGCCGACACCCCCCCCCCTCCCCCATGTCATAGGCACAAACGCTTAAGCAACCAGTCCGAAATAGGACTCAACTGTAAGAGTGCACAAGACAATAAACAGGGTAAACATACCTACAAAAACCACGGATCTCAGAAATAACCAACGCTGAGGAGGCAGGTGTAACGATACCTAATTTGTTTTTTTTTTCTTCGAAAATTAGAATTGGAACCACCCTGTAAATACCCACTGCTGTAAATATCATTCAACATTTTGGTTAATATATCTACTCCAAATTCTCCCAGTACTTCTAATTCTTCTATTGCGATTCCATCTGGCCCAGTTGTTTTTCCTTTCTTCATATGTTTGACAGCTTCAGCAACTTCTTCTCTTAGAATAGGTGAACTTTCTAAGTTACTTTCTTTTGTTAATTCATCCCTTTCTCCATTATATAATTATGTTATTTACTCATTCCACCTCCTCAATATAGCACCTTCCTCCAATAATAACTTTCCTGTTTTTGATTCCAGACATCCTGTATTTACTCTTGTTTTTCTTCCTGTGAACTCACTGATTTGTCCGAGCATATTTGCTTATATCTGTACTAGAATTTATTTCCATTTTATTGCACTGCTCATTTAACCAAATTTCTTTTGTCTTCACACATTTATCTCTTATTTCTTTTTCTTATCATAATCTTGTTTGTTATTTTTACTTTATTTCTTTTTGTCCATCAACTGCATCATTTCTTCAGTCATCCAGTTTTATAAACAATTCGGCTCCTCTCCAGTAATATTTCTTTGCTTGCTGATGAACGGAGACCTTAAATATTTCCCATTGTTCGGTTATACTTTATTTTAGCTATTGCATTGTACCTATTTTTCACAGTCACTCTGTATTGCTCTTGAATTTCTTTATCTGCTTTCAGAACCTTTCTATTAATAAGACATGTTCTTAACCACTTTATTTTCCTCTCTTCAATCACCAGTATGTGCTCTGTTGTGTCGTTCTAGACCTGAACTAACAGTAAATGATGCTCCACACACATCACATTTGTATGGTTTCTCTCTAGTATGTATTATTTTATGTTGTATAGAATACTATTATAAGCAAATGAAGCCCCACATACATCACATATGAAAGGCTTCTCACCAGTATATGTTATTTTTGTGTGGTTCTAGACTTGATCTATCAGTAAATGATGCTCCACACACATCACATTTGTATGGTTTCTCTCTAGTATGTATTATTTTATGTTGTTTAGAATACTATTATAAGCAAATGAAGCCCCACATACATCACATATGTAAGGCTTCTCACCAGTATATGTTATTTTTATGTCGTTCTAGACTTGATCTATCAGTAAATGATGCTCCACACACTTCATATTTGAATGGCTTCTCACCAGTATGTGTTCAAATGTGTTGTTTTAGATGTGAAAGACTAGTAAATGATGCTCCACACACATCATATTTCAATTGAATGGCTTCTCACCAGTATGTTTTCTAATGTGTTGTTTTAGACTATATCTGAGTAAATGATGCTCCACACACATCACAATTGAATGGCTTCTCACCAGTATGTGTTCTAATGTGTTGGTTTAGATTTGAAAAACTAATAAATGATGCTCCACAAACATCACATATGTAAGGTTTCTCACCAATATGTGTTTGTTAGTTAGTTAATTGCAGTTCCAACTTCACAGCATCGGGTCGTCCCCATTATGCTCCCTTCATATGCCAGTGAATATCACACAAATTGCTCCCCACTGCCCAATGTGAAAAGTGGAAAAGACAGGAGTCTCGACAAACAACAGCCCGCACAGATACACTGTGCATAATGCCGCCGCCAGAATGTCAACACAATAGTCCCCCATGAAACACACAGTTCATCTGATGGAATCCGCAGTCATTTTTCCATCTGGATGTTTCCTAGATGTTCATCCACACCGTCCACGAAAATACAGTTCATCATCGATGGCAGTGGCAGTCAACCAGAAGCCCAGTAGCCACGCATTTCTGCATAAGGCAAGCACTGGTCAACTCTGGGACATAGCCATCTGCCATCGCTCCGAACATGCAGTCACGTTCCAAAATACCTCGGGCAGATTCAAAAGCATTTCACACGAAACTCACAGCTCACAGTGTCGCGCCACGCACTCACTCAGTAGCAGGGCAACAGAACCATCAAGCCTCCTTAGTCGCCTCTTACGACGTGGTAGGCTACAGTGTTGCTATTCTTTGCTTCCCTTATGGGCAACACACGTATGTGTTCTTTTGTGTCATTCTAGACTTGATCCGTCAGTAAATGATGCTCCACACACATCACATTTGTAAGGCTTCTCACCAGTATGTGTTGGTTTAGATTTGAACAACTAATAAATGATGCTCCACACACATCACATATGTAAGGCTTCTCCCCAGTATGTGTTAGTTTGTGTCGTTGTAGATTTGAAAGCCTAGAAAATGATGTTCCACACACATCACATATGTAAGGCTTCTCACCAGTATGTGTTCTAATGTGTTGTTTTAGACTAGATCTATCAGTAAATGATACTCCACACACATCACATGTGAATGGCTTCTCACCAGTATGTGTTCTAATGTGTTTGTTTAGATTTGAACAACTAATAAATGATGCTCCACACACATCACATATGTAAGGCTTCTCACCAGTATGTGTTCTAATGTGTTCTTTCAGACTAGATCCATGAGTAAATGATACTCCACACACATCACATTTGTAAGGCTTCTCACCAGTATGTGTTCTGATGTGTTGGTTTAGATGTGAACACTGAGTAAATGATGCTCCACACACACCACATATGTAAGGCTTCTCACCAGTATGTGTTCTGATGTGTTGGTTTAGATTAGATCTATGAGTAAATGATGCTCCACACACATCACATTTGAAAGGCTTCTCACCAGTATGTGTTCTAGTGTGTTGTTTTAGACTCGATCCATGAGTGAATGATACTCCACACACATCACATTTGAAAGGCTTCTCACCAGTATGTGTTCTAATGTGTTGTTTTAGACTAGATCCATGAGTAAATGATGCTTCACACACATCACATTTGAAAGGCTTCTCACCAGTATGTGTTCTAATGTGTTCTTTTAGACTAGATCTGCCAGCAAATGATGCTCCACACACATCACATTTGTAAGGCTTCTCACCTGTATGTGTTCCAATGTGTCGTTTTAGACTAGATATATCAGTAAATGATGCTCCACACACATCACATGTGTAAGGCTTCTCAACAGTATGTGTTCTAATGTGTTGTTTTAGATGTGAAAGCCTAGAAAATGATGCTCCACACACATCACATTTGAATGGCTTCTCACCAGTATGTGTTCTAATGTGTCGTTTTAGATGTGAAAGACTAGAAAATGACACCCCACACACATCACATTTGAAAGGCTTCTCACCAGTATGTGTTCTAATGTGTTGTTTTAGACATGAATGCGTAGAAAATGATGCTTCACACACATCACATTTGAATGGCTTCTCGCCAGTATGTATTCTCTTATGTCGTAATAGGTGGCTACTATAAGTAAATGAAGCCCCACATATATCACATATGTAAGGCTTCTCACCAGTATGTGTTCTTTTGTGTAATTCTAGACGTGATCTTGCAGTAAATGATGCTCCACACACATCACATTTGTAAGGCTTCCCATCAGTATGTATTTTAATGTGTCGTGTTATAGCTGAACTACTAAGAGATGATGCTCCGCACATATCACATCTGTATGGTTTCTCATGTATTCTCCTATGTAGCATTAGATAACGATTATCAGCAAATGAAGCCCCACATACATCACAACATTTGTACAACTTCTCTACAGTATGTTTCATTAAATGTTGTTTTATACTACAACTATAGCCAAATGAAGCTCCACAATCATCACATTTGTATGGCTTCTCACCATTATGTCTTCTTTTGTGTTTTTGAAGATTTGAAAAAGAAGTAAAAGATACTTCACAAACTTCACAGTTGTAAAGCTTTTCACCAGTATGCATTCTCTTATGTTGTATTCTCTTATGTTGTATTCGACTATCATTATTAGCAAACAAATCTCCACAAACGTCACATTTGTGTGGTTTCTCTCCAGTATGCATACTCTTATTATTTGTTAGACTCCTGCTATTGGAAAATGATGCTGTACAAAAGTCATTCACATGAGGCTTCTCAACAGTATATGTTCTTTGAGAGTTAAATAACAGTAAATGATACATCACATACATGACATTTTCTATTCATAATCAAATGATTTAGTGGTAAAGCAGCGCTTACATGCTTTGGAATGTTGATAAAATAAGGTGCCACACTGTCTTGAAAAGGTAAAGTCACAATTATTTTATAGTTGTGCAAAATAATCTAATTTGCTAGTATTTTAGTTCCTTATTATGCAGTGGATAATTAGTAATATAACAAACATTGTTATACTTGTAAGAAAAGCAAATTATATCAATCATACTTTAACATCAGCATCCGGTTTTGTTTCTCCTTTAATGAATGCAGGAAATATTGACTCCTTTGGTTTCATCTGAGAAACATAAATGATAAAGGATGCTAAAACAGTGTGTCTAAAATGTTACTAAATGAGTCTGAAGACATAAATAAGGATGTTTAACATGCCAGAATATCTAAACTAGCAAGAACCAGACAGAAAACATCACTTCCTAGAACATTAAATATACAAGGTGTGGTTGAGAAGTTTTGCACTTTTGTATGAAGCAGTCGAGGCATGTGGCTGAAAATTGCTGGGAACTTTAATCATTCTCAAGGTGATGCACTTCTTCCATGTCTTCTTCACTAATCTGATGCCTTGATTGTAGAACTGGCCTGCCTTGGCACACCACAGATGGAATGCCTGGCACCGATTTTCACTGTTACGAAATTATCTAAATATCTCCTTGGCACACACTTCATCGTAAAGTCTGATAATAGTCCACTCAGCATTCTATACCAAGGCAAACCATCAAACCATTGGAAGATGGGCACTTCTACTTCAAAACTACAGCTTCGACATACAACACAGCAAAGGGACAGACAACACAATCGCAAACCTACTGTCCAGACTTCCGGTCAAGAACCCAACCAGCGTGCCAACTATGCCTGAGCGCAACTGATGAACACTGCACATTATAGCGCATACAACACAGTCACATACTAGCACAATGAACTAATCCGTCACACGATAGTGCTAATATGATATATTATTTAAATTTAAACATTTTCTTTTAAATTAATGTCACATACATTTTAAAAAGTGATAAATGTGTCGAGTGAGTTTATTCAGATGGAGACAACAACACTCGTGAGAGCACTTAAATGTGTCAGAGACTTTAAGTTACTATACAAACTGTGGTAGAGTTAGTGACTGCCATGACCCTTATGATGTCATGGCACCGTTAAGCCATAGCCCAGGTCAGAGAGTAGAGGTTATGGTTGTGTTAAAAAAGGGAACACCAAAACGTGAAAAGTGGGTACTTTCCACGCAATGTGAAAATGTTGCGACACACTTCCCAAGTGACAGGAAGTGGGGTCTGGACAAGCAGTCTGCATTCAGCCATCGTCCAGTATGGACAACGTTAGATGTATACAGAGTTATGGCCAACACTGAGCCACTCTTTTATATAGTGCACATTTAGATACTTGTGATATAGAATTATTGTGGAATACCTGTTTGTGCAATGGTGTTGTCTACTTTAGTTTGCGTAGAAGATTATACACCTGACACTACAATTGGTGTTTGAGTCGACTACTGTGTGAGTTTAATCCTGTGTGAGTTCACTACTGGTATGTCAAGTAGCGTTTGGAGTGAGCAGGGTAAGGTGTGGAGAATTGTAGAATAACTATCAGCAAGTCATATGCTGAGAGATGACCATGGTGCCGACTGCACAAGAAGTTACCTACAGTCATTACCCCTATGAAGGAGGGTGCACTAGATATAGCTATTATCATAGATGCCGCATGCTAGCAATGAACTTATAAGTCGCACTCAACAAACCATTAGCAAAAGAGCAGTCGGATTATGTTAACGACATTGTCTTCACTTAGAATCGTGTGAATAAACATCCACAACAGCACGTAAATGTGCCAAAGACTTTAATTTAGTATAGAAACTGTGTTAGATTTAGTGACACTGGGTTCCTTTATATTCTTATCAACATATTATTTCTGGACCGCACTTTCATGTTCCAGAGACTTGATTTCGCTTCGGTCTTTTTTATTTTATTTTGACCGCGTGAGCAAACTTTCGTATCACCAGCAGGCAAAATTTAGTATATTAATTAACATAATTAGTTAAGTATGAATGAAAGTATAAATGAAACATATAACATTAAAATTTGCATACAAGAAATTGAAGGAAAGGATACAAATATTGTAATGTAAGAATCATCGTTAGACATCAAGCATTCAACTGTGCTACTACTGTCACAATTTTGAATGACGTAAGGTCAAACATTTGACGCTTAGACTAGATACACAAATGCAACATAGTTAGTATTGTAATCTGAAAATATGATTGCACCCAAGGGAAGCAATCCACCCAAGGTAAAATTGGTTCACACTATAGACTACTCAAAGTGTCAAATGACTAGTGCATACCAAATATGTTCATCTAGATAGGGACTATAGGTACTGAGATTTGACTGGACCAGGAGTTGGATACCTATCAATTATGTCCAGGAAACCTTTCCTGATGCTGTCACACAGCATGATAGCATGACGTCTAACATTTTTTTTGTTGAGAGGGAGGGCGTAGCTTGAAAGATAGCATAAGTCATCGATTACTTCCGGTCTGTGCTGAGTCCTATAGCCAAACAAAGTACCAGTCCAAACAGAAGACTGTACATGATACTAGCTGGCCAAATGACAGCAATGAACAAGTCATGTAGTTTACACCAGTTTACTACGAAGGCAAGCACCGTGCCATCATAAAATCTTACTAGACTGAATACAAGTAAATAATACCGGTGGGTCTTTGACAGTAAATCAGAATGTAAATATAATTTCCCCAAACACAGAATGAAAAGTGTACCACTTTCATAGGAGAGAGGGGGAGAGTGTCACAGACCCACGATACTATCTAGCATAGCTGAGGGCAGTACTGACTAGACACGGGACTATAGAGACAGGTCAGTTGCAGGGACTGTAAGGTAGCAACGACAGGCACACTAAGAAAGGTCAGGGTTGTTTGTGTCTAGTACAGGTAAACATGCACTCAGGTCGGACCCATGGCCATTTAACTACACCAAGGATCATGGGATGTAGGGATCCGTGATCTGATTGAGCATCCCTGAATTAGGCAGATGGGTTAGGAGACTGCGACACAGACGGACGTAGAGTTGTGGCTGTGATTCCCGAATGTATCGTTTTGATAGCAGGAGTGAAGTAACTTATAGATTTAACTGTGGTTGAGATGGTGAGTATGAACAGCAAATGTGTACTGATAGTCAGTGAGTGCTTTGTACATAAAGTAAGGGTGTGAGAACGAGGTTACGATATTTCACTGTGATTGTTATGTGGTGATAAAATACAATCTCTGCAAGATTGCTCATGTGTATATTAGCATAGATTAAAAGTATCTTAAAATTGCCACGACTGTTCGTACGAGTGCTGTCTTGTAAGTGTGCGCTTGTTTACCTCTGTCTCAGACTTTGAGCCAAGATTTATAAGTATGCAAGAACATGACATAGGTGACACAAAAACGGGCACCTCATCTCTGTCCAATGTTGAGATGGTATGCCAGGGTAGGTATCAGCCAGGCTAAATTATGACAAGGTTAGATTAGGACACAGAATACAGATGTTCAAAATAAACAGATACTCACCCAATACCATGCACACACTTGAGGCAATGTTAATCTTGCTGAATGACCTGTAGGTGTTAAGGCATATGGTGAACTCCTCCCTCATTCAGTATCAATTCCTCTCTCATGAAGTTTCTCTAAAGTTTCATAAGTACAGATACCTGTGGCTGTAAATGACACAGGAATATTTTCTATTGTGGAGGGATATGTTATAGTAGGAAATACAGCATCGGCATGTATGTATCAAACAAACAACACTATAGTGACACATCATTGAACTATTTTGCTTTCTAACATTGTTGTTTCCTCATCAATACAATTTTAATTTATATATACAATAAATCATCTGCTAAATGCTGTTTTCTCTTTCAAACCTTTTGTACCAAGTCTATAAAACATAAACACAAAATATGACTAGGAAGGCTAATGACAGGAAAACCACACAGAGATACAGGCCAAAGTTTTTATCAAATTCTTTAACAACGAACAAATAATAAAAATCAACCAAAAATATATCTTAGAAAAAAAAAAAAACTCAACTAGTTCTGATCAATTTACGCCCTTCAGATCCCAAGTTAAGTATTTTTGTGTGTGTGTTTTTTTTTTGATGGTTCTCTCTTTCTTGTAATAAATCCAGACAAGGCATCAGTTGTGTGGTATTCCCTGAATAACCGAATCATGAAGGTAGATGTCCCATGTATTACATTGAATGGACATCCTCTCATTAGAGAGAGTAAATTGAGGTACTTGGGAATCACCATCGACAGATGTTTGGCTTTTAAGGATCAGGTGAACACCTACAGTAAGTGCAGTCTAATACATGAACAATTACTGCATGTCACAGACATTTACATGCCTTATTATTTCTATTATATATGAAATCAGTACTTGCGATGCTCCTGTCTGGGACATTGTCAGTACTATAGACACTACTTTCTGAACTTTGCAGCCAGCATACAGTTGATACCACCTCACTGTGGAGCACCCAGAAATAAGAGAGCTGATTGATTAGCTAAGATATAGACAATCGAAGAACAACCCGCTACATACCACCAAAAGAAAAGAATTATCACATCTGTTAGAAAGCCACAAAAACATGAGCGAGATGAATACCACATTATTCTGTACCTCAGAACAGGACACAATAGATTACACAACCACATGTATACACAATTCAAGATTGGCAAATCAGCCATGTTCACATGTGAATTGGTGACACAGACAGTGGATCACATACTCCAAGACTGCCCAAAACATGACATATCTAGGCAAACCTTCTGGTCTAGAGAAACAACAATGGAAGATAAACCTCTATGAACCACTGAATGTACTAAAAAAGACAAGTTACATTCATACAAGAGGCAACATTGCAGTTAAGACAAATTTCAAGCGAATGAAAGAGAAAAAAGAAATCAGGGAACTGTGATGTCACAGAGGCTCCAACAATGTGCCAGGTCAACCCAGCCTAAAGCAGACACAAGGTCCCAGGTCAACCCAGCCTAAAGCAGACACAAGGTCCCAGGTCAATCCAGCCTAAAGCAGACACAAGGTGCCAGGTTAACCCAGCTTAAAGCAGACACAAGGTCCCAGGACAACCCAGTCTAAAGCAGATACAAGGTCCCAGGTCAAAGCAGACACAAGGTCCCAGGTCAACCCAGCATAAAGCAGACACAAGGTCCCATGTCAACCCAGCTTAAAGCAGACACAAGGTCCCAGGACAACCCAGCATAAAGCAGATACAAGGTCCCAGGACAACCCAGCCTAAAGCAGACACAAAGTCCCAGGACAACCCAGCCTAAAGCAGACACAAGGTCCCAAGACAACCCAGCCTAAAGCAGACACAAGGTCCCAAGTCAACCCAGCCTAAAGCAGACACAAGGTCCCAGGTCAACCCAGCCTAAAGCAGACACAAGGTGCCAGGACAACCCAGCCTAAAGTAGACACAAGGTCCCAGGACAACCCCGCCTAAAGCGGACACAAGGTCCCAGGACAATCCAGCCTAAAGCAGACACAAGGTCCCAGGACAACCCAGCCTAAAGCAGACACAAGGTCCCAGAACAACCCAGCCTAAAGCAGACACAAGGACATGTCTGGGAAGTAAAGGTGGCTGTGGTGATGTTGAGCAGGTCACCCACCAAGTGCTGATTGGTCGAACCAAATATGAAAATAGCACCATATACCTGACATGTGGCATTGTGTGACCAGGATTCTGTACCTATATATATCAAGTCACATCTGAGGAGCTGATGATGATAAACAACATTTATAACAGTCATAGGCTAGAGTATCATTCTCTTGTTTCAAAGACACTGTTGTGAAACAATCTATCTGGTTATGTTAAAGGAATTATATCCTTCTACATTTATGTCTAGGAAATTTTGATGAAAGGAAGTTTGATGAAAGGAAAGCGATATACAAGCACACATGTCATTATACTATTATTTGCTCTAAAGTCGGCAGTTTATTTATCAATGCAATTAGATTGAAACCGAAAACAGTATACCGTGCATGCACAGAAGGATCAATTATGTCTCCAAAATAAAGGCTATGAAATGACCAGGCTGTGCATGTTTCTGACAGCATCCATTCATTCAAATATCATGTGACAATAACAAATACCCTCTTAGCTTCAGTAAAATAGGCCAGTTTAACATTCTATGCATTGCCATTGGTTGATATCTTCTTCTTCTTCTGCGTTCATCCGGAGTTTTTTTCCGGACGTGATTGCGTTGTGCCTGTTTACAGCATAGCTGCGTTCTTGCACCGTTAGGCCGACACATCCGACTTCTGCGGGCATTTGTTGACCGGGTTAACCTTGCCGGGGGTTTCTTAGGACGTTTGACTCTCACTGTTGGGGTGTTATCTCCCATCCTAGCTAGCCCATAAAGAACAGCCAAAGGCATCCTGGTCAGCCCTCAAGGGAAGGCAGGGGCAGACCATGGGCATTCCCCGCCATCAAAGGAGGCTTCCATAATTGCAGAGGCAACACACAGCGCTCTCGTACTGGACTCACCCAAGGAATCGTCACGTCCTGCACATGGCTGCTTAGCCTCACTTCCGTATATTGGGCCTTCCGTTCACCATAGGTTGTTCTTCTGGATGCCAGAAGAATGCAGTGTGCAGATGACATCCACATAGTGAGCTATTGGTCGATATTATCTTGTCTTTGAAATAAACTAAATTATTTGACATAAGTAATTTTTTTTTAGCACTCTTTAATATTTCTGCGGAGATGTTGTTTCATCTTTGTGGTTGGAAATCCAAAATGTCGGCGGCGCGCATATCAATCAGTCTAGCATGTAGACTTTTTACACTTAAAAAGTACAATTTGAACTACTAATGTTAAGTGGCGCAGAAAAAATTTAATTCTATATTTAATTTCTATGTTCTGTTGTAGTATAGGATTTGATACTTTTGGTCACGTTATGAGGTGAAATAATTTGGAGAACTTGATGACAACTGACTAAGCATGTGAATAAAGTGTGCTCTATGGATCTGCGGAAGCTGCCAGGGGCGCAGCCCCCAGGCAGCGACGGAGTGATCGAGTGTCGGAATCAATGGATCCAATAGATGTCTTTGTTCAATGTGAATCTATCTGCCAAATAAAATACCACTGTGTTTCCTTGTCGAAAAATATAATCTTAGTGAGGTTTGAAGAAAAATAACTTGCAAACAAAAGACAGACAAGACACATTTTTAAGAATAGGGGCTCCTTTTATTTACAAATTGTTGTGAATAGGGGCTCCCTTATCAAAACACCTATAATAATAATAATTTATATATAATTAATATACGATTATTAGTATTCTATTCACACCTATATGTCATATAGTTGTCATATAGTCATAATGATGGACAGAATCTCAACATACATACAATTGTACACTACAGATAGAAATGAAAATTATGAATTAAAAATAATTGTTCAAAAACGAAATCCGATGTCAATAACGATTTCTATGAAAAATTATAGAATTATATATGGGAGACTTTATTAGCAAATGTTTGCTAATAATGTCCTGTACATTATTCGCAAACGGCTGGTCACGTGATGTATACTACTGCCGTTGATTGGCTTAGGAAGACTATTATTCTCCCTTCTTGTCTGCCTTTTGCTTACAAGTTCTTTTTCTTCAAACCTCACTAAGACGATATTTGTCGTCAAGGACACACATTATGTACAGTGACAATTTATTTGGCAAATAAAATTCATGTTAAACAAAGATATCTATTGGATCCATCGATATTCTGACACTTGATCACTCCGTCACTGCCTGGGGACGACTCCCCCCCCCCCCCCCCCAGCATTCCGCACATCTATAGAGCACACTTTATTCAGAAGCTTCGAGTTTCTCAGTTCTATATTTTTGCTCATAATGTTTAATATGTCTTTTATTAAACTTTAAAAAAAAAAAATTTCCAGCGGGGCGATGAACCCCAGTCTCCCTCGTGACAGATGGTGGTGCTATCCACTACACTACCGAGGACACGATAATATTTCCACAAACATTAATAATGTAGTCAAACCTAGGTCACATGAATAGCTGTTTGCGAATAATGTTCCATACATTATTAGCATGTTTGCTTATAATCACTTCTATTATATATATATATATTTTATATTATTATATTATATTATATTATTATATATATTATATTATATTATTATATATATATATAATGGGTAAGCAATCAACAACGTATATAAAGTATACTTATATAGTATATCACAATTGCTTTATTGACTACACAAAGGCTTTAGATAGAGTAAGACATGTCAACATGGTAGATATGCTTGCAGACCTACAAATTAATGGGAAAGACATTAGACTTATAAAAACATATATTGGAAACAACAAGCTGCAATAAGGATTGATAATGAAGTGGGACAGTATCAGCCAATTAAGAGAGGTGTTAGGCAGGGATGTGTGATGTCTCCAGATCTTTTTTCCCTATACAGTGAAAATATTTTCAGAAATGTAGAGGATATAAATGGAATCAGCATTGGAGGACGAAACATCAATAACATTAGATATGCAGATGATACAGTATTAATTGCAGACAATGCGCAGGACCTGCAACAATTAGTAGATGTGGTTGTTGTACACGGTGAGCAACTGGGGTTAGAATTAAATTGTAAAAAGACTCAGGTTATGGTCGTCACTAGGAATGAAGAAGTGCCACAATGTAATATACAAATAAATGGAAATATTCTTCAACAAGTGAATCGATACAATTATCTTGGAATAGTCATAACATCTGATGGGAGATGCCTTGAAGAGATTAGAACAAGAATCGCCATGGCGAAAGTAGCCTTTAGCAAGTTGAAAAACATTCTGACCAATAAAAAGATGTCAATTGAAACAAGAAAAAGAGTGTTGAGGGGATACATAGAGCCTGTTCTTTTGTATGGATGTGAAACTTGGACAATGAGCAGTCAAGCTCATTCTGATGGCTGCAGAAATGTGGTTTCTGAGGAAAATGCAAAGAATACCATGGTCAGACAGAAAAACCAATGACCAAGTACTACAGGAGACAAATGAAAATCGTAGATTGATTAGAGAAATTAGACGTAGACAGTCAACATATTTTGGACATGTTATGAGAAGAAATGGATTGGAGAACTTGGTGATAACTGGCAAGATCGAAGGGAACAGACCAAGAGGAAAATACCTGGATGGCTTGGCCACATGGCATGGACGAAACAGGAACACTGAGCTGATCCACGACTCTGGTGATCGAGTGAAATGGCGAGTCATGACCGCCCATGCTTTCCGGCATGGCACATGATTGATATCCTTATTGTAACTCAGCAGTTTGAGCAGGATATTAATTGACAAAAACAATTACATAATCACAAACTTATTGACCGTTGAGTGGTGATCTTCGCTTTCTAAAGGGAATGGTTTCTTTGGTTTCTGTCACTGTCACAATATAATAATAATAATAGTGTGTTCCATCGTGCCATTAAACGATGTAAAAACAAAAGTCGTGTACGGAGTCAGATCGCCATTGAAAATCTTGTCCCGGAAATCGCTGTCTAATTTACCATGCATTCTTTCGACGTCATTCATTCATTCAAATCTCACGTGACAGTAACACACGTCATCCTGGGCTTTCCAGGAAAGGTTTGCTTAATATTCCGTGCACGGCGATTGGTTGAAATCATCATGACCTTTTATATAAATAAAGATATATTTTATACTTACCGTAATTAATTTTTTTGGGGGGCTGTTTATAGAATATCACCAATTATAGATGTATTTTTGAATTCTGCATACAATTTTAAATATATCTGGAAAGTTTCATCTCCGACTTTGCTTAAATTGTGGAGAAAAACAACATTTTCTGCGAAGGCGTGTTTTCGTTCTTTGTGCATATTGATCCGACTGGTATGTACACTGTGTAACACTATTCTGGCGCTGTTTAACCCCTTTACCGTGGAAAAAAAAATTTTTTTTTGTTATGCAAACTGTGTATTTTTTTTCTTTCATAATTTGATATGTTATGTTGTCCTGGCAAAATAAAATGTTTTTTTAAGTGAAAATGAGTTGTCTTTTAGAAATTGTGAGGAAAATAAGAAATGTTCTGTACTAAATGGTACTGTTCAATAACGAACTAAACTGATACGTATATTAGATGTCAATTGTTTTTAGTAATTATACTTGGTGTGGTAAACACCAAAACATGGAGCTGCACATAGTGCTGTGTCACACTCCGGACAGTAGTATCGTGTCTCTTTACGAAATTTGAAAACATCCGGAAAAAAAAAATCTGAAAAAAAAAAAAAAATATGAAAACCCAGCCAAGTTGTTCAAGCCCGTACTCTGTAGATTCCAAGCTTGCTAATAAAAACTATGCAAATACATGCCCATAGGATACATGTATGTACGCATACATCTACACAAGCTATACTATGCATAAATTATAATCATACTACAAAGTTATAAATTATAATCATAATAAAATCACAATAAAAAGTTTTTTGTTCTTTCGTACCTTTTTTTTCTTGTTTACTGTCCACTTTCACTTTTGGCATCACGTGATGACCTACTTTTATCTTCCGCTGTTGAACTGGCTGTTGGATTAGCCGCCCTATGCATTTCCTATGCTATTTTTGTATTAACACGAGTTTACTCGGGACGCACGGCACACAGAAGACTTTTACATCTGATGACGAGTTAACTCGTGATGCACGGTTAAAGCCAACTATTTTTATGACGAGTTAACTCGTGACACACGGTAAAGGGGTTAAAGAAAATCATCAATTATAGATATATTTTTGAACTTTGCCTACAATTTTAAATATATCTGGAAAGTTTCATTGCCGATATGCTTAAATTGTGGATGATAAACAACATTTTCTGCGAAGCGAGTTTTTGTGAATGGAGAAACGCATGGCGTGCGCCATGGTGACTGCGCGTATCGATCGCAATGGCATGTTACACTTTCACTTTAAAACACTCAAAACATGCAATCTGACCTACTAAAGTTAAAGAGAACACAAATTTAAAGATTATTAATAATTTATTTGTATACTTGTACTATTGTTTAATCATTTAACATGACGGAATATATTTTTGAAGTCAGTTTTCATAATCCGCCTATGACCCGTTTGGTTACGACCAACCTAGTGCGCGGAGAAAAATGGAAGGCACGCTGACATGCAATTCATGTTTTTGTTCTGACGCTTGCAATAGAAAACCATCAATTGTAGATGGATCTTCGAATTCTGCATCAGATTTTTCAGAAATGTGGAAAGTTTCATCGCTAACTTGCTTTAATTGTAGTTAAAAAAACAGGCGAAAATGTTACGATCATCAAATCCAAAACGGCGGCTTTACTATATAAATATCTTTGCAGAACAAGCATTGTGTGCTCGCTAGCGTAAGTCGTATGCAGCCCGCTGTCACGCGGGAGGTCGGGGTTCTGTTCCCTGCTGGACATTTTTTTTTTTTTATTTTTCACAAAATTATTAGGTGATATAATAGAAACTAGTAAACATTATGAAGTAAAATATTTTACAGAACTAAGAAAGTGGAAGTTTGTGAATAAAGTGTGCTCTATGGATCTGTGCAAGCTGCCGACTGCCGGGGAGCAAGCAGCGGAATTATCGTGTATCGAAATCGGTGAATCCAATAGATGTCTTTGTTTAATGTGAATTTTAATTGCCGTATAAAATATAGCCCCTGAATCAGCAAAGTTTCATCGCTAAACTTGCTCGAATTGTGGTTGAAAAACAGATTTTCTGCGAAGATGTGACTTTGTGAATTGGAAACCCACGGGTCATGACGGTCGCCGCATATTGATTGCGCTACACTTTTCAACACACAAAGCGTGCGATTTGACCTACTAAAGTTAAATAGAACACAAGTTTAAAGATTATTAATAATTTATTTGTATACTTGTACTATTTTGTAATCATTTAACATGACGGAACATATTTTTGAAGTCAGTTTTCATATGACCGTTTGAAACAATCTCGCACGCATAGACGCGCAGACACCAGCGGGTGTCGATGGTGGAGGAAAGGGACACATTAGAGAGCTCCACTTACGGGTGAATAGTATGAAAAAATCGCAACTCGTCTCACCTTCACAAAGATGTGAATATCTTCACTTAGAAGTGACATACAGGCATCATTGAGGTACCATTAGATTTTGAATTTCAAGGCCTATCCACTGTGGCAGTCTCATTTGTAAATACTCAAAATTAAATAAATGATGGGACTCGCTAAATAATTATGAAATGAAATTTTTAAAAAATGGATGTTAATATGTCACTAGGAATGTACTCACTTTCTAATATTGTAAATTATTTTTCGTCTGAAAATTGGGTCAAAATTTCGATTCCGAAATCTAGGGCCTCAATTTCCTCCAACCTTGCGTTATCTGAGCCAGGTGCCTTTCCTGTCTTCACGCGGTGTTGTGTATCTTCAACTGCCGTCGCACGCCATGTTGGGCCGCCGCCATTGTCTGCAATATCCACATCCGGTCTCCCTTACAGTGAAGAAACAGGGTCGACTTCATTGCACCGGGTATGACCCCATGTGGCTCGGTCTCTTTTTGCAGGGCGGCCTGTCGATGGCGTCGCTCTAAAAGCGACCCCCCCCCCCCCCGAAATCGAACCCACAACCTTAGGGGCGCGCGGCTGGAGGCGTAAGCACTACACCATGGAGAGTCCCTCCTTACCGTGGAAACCATACAGTGACTGCAGCCATCATCATCATCATCATCATCATCATCATCATATTTCACTATTGATTTCAAGCGTCGTGAGGAGAAATAGTTGATGCCCCAGCGCCCATTGGGTGGTACTGGATAGTGTTATTCCGTGTGACTGTATAATTATAATGTCTTTGATGACGACAATCCATTTTTTCTCGGGGGTCCACTTGCTCTCGTATAAGATCTTTTTTGATGTAGGGCCACTGCTGGTAGATGATGGTGTTGCTATCTTTGATGTAGGGCCACTGCTGGTAGATGATGGTGTTGCTATCTTTGATGTAGGGCCACTGCTGGTAGATGATGGTGTTGCTATCTTTGATGTAGGGCCACTGCTGGTAGTTGATGGTGTTGCAATCTTTGATATTTTGTCTTTCAGTATGTGTGGCACAGGGCGTTAATCCCACCGTGTGTCTGATAGCATTTCGTAACCGGCCTAGGATAGTTATGTTGGTAGCTCCCCTCAAACATTTCCTCTCGCAGGTGTTCATTTTTGCGTAAGTGTGATCTAAATAATGTTTCACATTGGTAGCATGGGTTTGGTATGCCTACTTAAAATATCTAAAAAATATTATCACAAAAGAAGACAGAATAGACAGAGAAATTAAAATCGGATGTCAAAAATTAAGTGCCCTTGTATGTCAACTATCTCCCATACTGAAAAATCCAAACATACCTATGTCCGCAAAACGACATATAATGGCTGTAACCAATGGCTTGAGAGATGGTTCAGCGCGGAAAAGTATTCACAAGCGTGCTTACTGAGCGCCTCATGAACGTGTTGGTCATGCGTCAATGTACTGTTCCTGCAGCGAGGCGATGTCGTCATTTGGAGGTGACAGGTTCGAATCCCGGTAGGTAACTATAGCTTTCAATTGTTATGTTGTCTAGTGCGTCCTTTGGTCTCTACTTCTTTTCTTCTACTTATGTAAACCGTGAGAATTGTATGGATATTTTGCCCTGGCCATGCGGGTGTACGGGGGAATGAACAGGCTGATAGGCTAGCAGGGAATGCACCTCTTGGTGGAATTTTGCCTATGGACAAGGGTAGTAGTGTTCTTGTGGTAGTGCTCTTGTGGGACCAGGTGGAGAAGGCGGGGGAACAGATTGAGAACCCATATGTGGAAAGAATGAGATTGCGAGGGATCGGCAGGGGTTCTTGAAGAATCTCAAAACTGAGATGGAAGACCAGGAGAATTTTTAATCAGATAGTGGTGGGAACGATTAGTAGTATAACTCTTCGCTGGCTGTTAAACGAGGGGACGGAGCACGTATGGGAATGTCCTGAGTGCAGTGATGTCGGTTCTTAACTCAATTCTGTGAACCGACCAATCATTTCTCTTGGTTACATGTTCGTGACTATACTGGACACAGCATTACGATGAATGTGTCTGTTTTTTATTTAACCTATACTGGTTTAATATACACTTCTGGTGCCTATGGTGCTAGCTCAATGGTTAGATAAGAATGATGTCCATATTCCACAGTTGGGATTCATGTGGATGATATTGATAGACCTGCCTAATGAAGACACATTGTTTTAGTGGTATCTAGTTGGCCACTCGTCGTATTACACGTGTTCTTGCAGTGAAATCCTGTTGCCATTTGGAGGTGACAAGCTGGAAACCCGGTCGCCTCACACAGAGAGCTAGTTGTTCATATCAGAAGAAGACAGCCTACATTCTGTGTCTGTGGGCACGTCGCGAGAAGGGGAAGGCTGGAGTATGTCATCACAACGGGAAAGTTGGAGAGGAGGAGAGGCGGGGAGAGACCAAGAGAGGAGATACTGGACAGTTTAACATCATGGCATGGAGGATCATCGGTATCAGAAATTAATAATTATTGGCGGCACAAGAGACAAACAGAACACTGTTACAGACATGAGCACCAACGTCACGCGGCATAAGATTATTATTATTATTATTATTATTATTATTATTATTATTATTATTATTATTATTTTATCAAAATGATGTGTGCTATTCAAATTTTGGTGAGCCGTAGCTTCGTCAGTAACTCCTAGTCCTCTGCTTTTTTTTTTCAGTAGGATTTTAATTATGTATCTAATTCAATGTCGTTTTCATATTTAGGTCCCGTTTACTTCACCCTTCATTATGGTTACTGAGAAAAGAAAAGTGGATGCACGGTGTCACGTTTTCAATGAAGAATATGGAGTAAAGCACTTCTTTGTGGAAACAAAAGACCAGAAAACCAGTTGCGTAATATGAAGCCAATGTGTTGCCGTTTTGATAAAGCATACAATCTTCGGCGTCACTATGAAACAAAACATCTATCAACACATTCAAAGTTTTCTGGAAAGTGTACGAGCCGAGAAATATGAGTCCATGAAACATGGTTTCGAAACACAAAGAGAAAGTTTGCTGAAAATAGGGGTGTACCGGATTTCGGCGCCGGCTCCGGCAAATCCGGAATCCGGCCATTTTTACAAATCCGGCTTCGGCTCCGGCTCCGGCCCAATTTTGCCGGATTTAGGCCAGATTTGTGTTGCCTAGTCACGTGAATTTTCTGTACATGTTTCATGAGGCCAAGCCGAATTTTAGACAATAGCACAGTAGCACTTCCGGTTTACTATTTCTCGCTGATGTAAATAAGAATTTTAAGAAAAAAACACTCATTTTGAATTTTAATGGTGCATTACTTCATGAGTTTGTGGGACTTGAATATTTCGGTACTTTTGCCTTAATTCACCCCAAACAAACAAGAATCCCTTCGAGCCTCATTTGCATCGGTCCGGCAATCACTTTCCGGTTAGGGTTAGGGTTGTGTGTGTGTATGTGTGTCGACGACACACACACACACACACATGCGCGCACACACACACACACACACAACCCTACCCCTACCCCTAACTTTAACCCTAACCGGAAAGTGATTGCAGGACCGATGCAAAGGAAGCTCGAAGGGATTCTTGTTTGTTTGGGGTGAATTAAGGCAAAAGTACCAATATTTCTTATTTTCGTAAATTTCTTTGGTCTTGCCCATAAAAGAAAATGGCTTCAAAATCTAAGTCATACAGCGCCGTTTGGGATTACTTCAAGGTTAAAGACGATGATTTAGCGAAGGTAATATGTAAGATGTGTGACAAACAGTTATCGCGTGGACGATCAGATCGCCCCAAAGACTTCTCAACATCATCAATGCAGACCCATTTGCGATCGATGCACAGGAAAAGCTATGACGAAATTATGGAAAAGAAAGCATCACTGGAGGCCAGTGTATTGGCGACCACATCTATGATGAATCTGGGACCGTGCTTGCACAAAGCAAGCAGCAGTACCCAGCAGTCAATTGTGCAGGCATGGGACCGGGCTAAAATTTGGGACATCAACAGTCCCAATGCTAAACGCATTCATGCTGCCGTAGCCCGAATGATAGCCATAGATATGGAACCTTTTCAAGTAGTGGAACGACCAGGTTTCAGAGAGTTGATGCATACAATGGAGAAAAGGTATGAATTGCCTTCAAGAAAGTACTTTGCTGAACATGTCATTCCTGACATGTGTAAACGTCTGAAGATAAAAATTGCAGCAATGATATCTGACACTGATTACATATCATTCACAACAGATACGTGGACAACTGAACACACCACTCAGTCATTTATGGGCCTCACTGGCCATTGGTTAACAGACTCCTTCGTTCACCGCAGTGTAGTCTTCCATTGGACTGCATTTGATGAACATCACAGGGCCACAAACTTGCTTGCACATTTTGAAATGATGCTGGATGAGTGGTCAGTTGCACGTGAGAAGTGCCATGTTGTTGTGAGAGACAATGCATTCAACATTGCCAAATGCTTTCGTGATGGCAGCTATTCAAGTGTTGGATGTTTTGCACACACACTGCAGCTGTGTGTGCGTGATGGTCTTTTGAGTCAAAAGTATGTTGCTGGCATCATCAGTACTGGAAGAAAATTGGTAGGACATTTCAAACACTCTTCTTCAGCAACCAGTCGTTTGCATGAACTTCAAAATGAATTAAACCTACCACAACATCAGATTATCCAGGACGTGACAACACGCTGGAACTCAACGTTCTATATGCTACGACGTCTGTTAGAACAACGGCGCAGCATCAGCCTGTACTGTGTTGAAATTGATTCGGTAACTGGGCTAACGGCACAGCAGTGGGCAGTCACGGAGAATGTGGTAGCTACTTTGGCACTATTTGAAGAAATCCCACGTGAAATAAGTGCAACTCAGGCATCAATATCAGTTGTGATCCCATTAGTGAAAACACTCATGGCTTTCCTCCAGAAAGAAGGTAGTGGTGCTGGGATCAAAACTATGACAGCAGCCCTGCTTGAAGCTGTTAGCAGCAGATTTGCGGACATTGAATCCAACAGTATTTACACCTGTGCCACACTACTGGATCCTCGATTCAAGCTGTGCTTCTTCTCCGAACGTGGTAGAAGTGATGCACGAGCCCATCTGCTGTTAGCAGCTAACTCCATTGTTGATTCAGCAAACACAGTCAGTCCACAGGATCCATCAGCTACTAGTAGTAGTAGTAGTACTAGTGTTTTGACTTCTGTGAGCACTGCCACACAGTACGAGTCCAACCTATGGAGCTGTTTTGACACAATTGTCGAGGAAAATCCTACCACAGATCGTTCTGCAAGTGCCGAAGGCAACAGCATTAACACTGAGGTGACACAGTACCTGTCAGGGCCACTTCAAACTCGACAGTCAGATCCAGTTTCATGGTGGCATGCCAATAAGCACAGATTTCCAAGTATGGCTAGACTGGCGCAAGCATTTCTTGCACCACCACCTACAAGTGTGCCATCGGAAAGGCTGTTCAGTACTGCAGGAGACATTATCACTGACCACCATAGTAGTCTTTTACCACAAAATGCGGAGACGTTGATTTTCCTGAAATACAACTCGTCCCTTCTTGACTCTGAGAGTTCAACTTCACAGCTATAGTGAAGACTGACTGACTGAAATAGTTATCAGTTATCAGTTATCAGTTCGGGTATCTTCGTTGCACTCCGGACATGTCCATAGGTGCTCAGATCCTCCCCCTAGCATATGCATCAACGTCCGGTGGCTAATAGTGCCAGTTCTGTGTTCGTTAACGAGGCACCTTGTTTTCCCGATGTACCTCTCGCGTCTGGCCGTGCCGATTCTTACTCCCAGGTCTTTCATCCTGGACAGCGATGTGGAATCACTGACGTCAAAGTCCTCTGTTCTCGCCATATCTTTAAGGACGTTAATAACATCGGCACGATCCATGGGCTGGCCATCTACAGGGGGTGCAGAGCCAGCCAGTTTGTCAGCTCGTTCATTTCCCTCGACTCCCGCATGTCTCGGGACGAAGATGAAGGTGACTTTACGGACAACAGACTTCCGCAGCGATTCAGTCCACTGTCTACGTACAGATCCAGCTTCGACCTTGTGAATCATGCTCATTGAATCACTTAGTACACACACGTTGGTATAATGCTGTGATTCCAGCCATATGAAAGCCTGTGTAACTGCCATCACCTCCATCGTCATGCTGCTCGTGGTCATAGAGTGGGCACCACTGGATTCTTGAACGGTTCGGCCCGCTGAACGGGCTGTAAATGCCCACGCACTTCTCTGCTGCTTTACAACAGATCCATCTGTATAGATGAGCACTTCGGGGCTATCTGAGTGTTCATAGATGAGCGCGTTAACCTCTGCATTGACAGCGGCAGGGTTCTGCTCTCTGCACCATCTGTCGAGTGTGATAATGCAGGAGAAAGTGCACTTAAAAGCTGGAGGCACCGGCACCCATTCCTTGCCGGGGTTGATACTGGTAAGACTGCAGACCTGTCTGACATCTTCCGCCCGACCCATCCGTGATTTGCCTCTCTTTAGCCTGTCACCTTTTTCTCTGAATATAGCATCATGCAGAGGGTGCTGCTCATCTGCATTTATTTTTAAGTATGCACGAGCTCTCCAGATCTTGAGGTGTTCCATTGTCGGGAAGTCAAGGAGGTATCTCATTGCTACACAGCTGGTGTCTCTCGTGCAGCCCAAAATGATGCGCATGGCTTCGTTTTGTACCTTTTCAAGTCTTTCAATCTGTGTAGGGCTGACAGTGAGGATGACCAGGGCAAACTCGATGCGTGAAAGCACCAGTCCTTGGAACAGAAGTATTAGCAGTCTTTGCTCGATATTGGCAGGCGCCATGACTCTCATTGCTGACAAACCTTTTCGAGCTTTCGTTACGACATAATCGACATGATCTTTGAAGGACATGTTACGATCAAGCCTCACGCCAAGACATGTCATTGAGTGGGTTCTACTCAAAATGCTCCCATACATTCTTACTGCCGTCAGGTCTGTGTTTAGGGAGAACCATGCAACCGATGCCTTTGCAGGGTTGACAAGGGCATCGCCATCAGCACACCATGAGGAAATTCGATCTAGTTCGCCCTGCATATCATTGGCAACCGCCTTTCTATCTCGACCCTGTCGATACACGAGTATGTAGTCAGCAAATGACAGAGTCGTAACCCTCCCGTCCAACTGTTGTTCAGTGATCGGCACCGTATACGCGTTGAATAGTACTGGTGACAGTGGTGAACCCTGCAGCAATCCAGGACATATCGTTATCAGCTCAGAAGACCAACTCCCGCATCTTAGCACCACCTTCCTTTGGAGCAGAACTGCAGCTATCCATCGTACAAGGTGAGGGTGCACCTTCAGTCTCGAGGAAGGTTTGCATCAAGTGCTCGAAGGATACTCTACATTATGCGTCCTCTAAGTCTATGGCGGCCGCACATGTTTCTTCTCTGACCTGAAATCCTTCGTAAACATCTTGGGCAAAGACCGCCGTATTCAGCCTTAACTCTTTGTTACGTCTCCAAGTGTGGGCGGGAAGCAGCTGAGTTATTCCAAGTCACAAGCAAGTCTGTGTGCTACAATTTCCTCCAGTAGCTTGCCAGCAGTGTTCTGCATCGTAATGATTCTGTAGCCGTTTATCTTGGAATTGTCTGTGTTCGGTTTTGGCAGCAGCAGAAAGTACCTGTGTAGCCATTCCTCTTTGATCTGACTGACTGGCTGACAGTCAGTCTTCGTAGACTTAGATGGTGGGAGGATGGATGATGGTAGAATACCAAAGGACATCGTTTTTGGTGAATTACAGATGGGTAAGAGATCTCAGGGCCGGCCTCTACTACGATACAAAGATGTGTGTAAGCGGGCCATGATTGATCCAGGCATTGATAATGCACATTGGGAGCAAGTCGCCGCTGAACGTGTTGCATGAAAGGCAAACATCAGAAATGGAATAACGACAAAGGAGAAAATTATTGCAGATAAGTCACACACCAAGCGTGGGAGACGTAAAATGGTGCATGATGGCGGAAATGACCACGTGCACCCACTGTGAACGAACATATACAGCGCGAACTGGCCTTATCAGTCACATTCACTACTGCCATGGGTAATAGTTATTATGCCTTTTTGAAGCACAAAGTATCGTCTGTCAAGACGGCTATGGCCTGTCGTAAGTTGTGAATATTGTTTAACCCCTACATTGCTATGGCCAGCCATGAGTTGTCAATACTGTTTAACTCCTACATTGCTATGGCCAGCCATGAGTTAGTGCTGTTTAACCCCTACATTGCTATGGCCAGCCATGAGTCAATACTGTTTAACCCCTACATGTCTATGACCATCCTGTGCATGACTCTTATGTTGAACAGTCCCCATTGTTGATCATATAATGATTGCCTGATGTGTGTCAGTTCAGACAAAGGGATCTGATACTGATAATGTTGTACCAAACATGTAAGTAGTGTATGATACTGATTCCGGGCAGCAGAAATTATGAGCAGTTATGTAAGCAGAGGGAGTAGACTGAGATACTTGAGAATGATCGTCAACAGAAGCCTGCCTTTAAGGGACCATGTTGGAGTTGCTGTGAGATCTAAAAAGGGACTTTGTGCACTGAAGATGGTGGCAGTAGTAGACATAGAGCAAAGAATTTAGTTCTTACCCTATCAACATCTGACTCTCTCAGTACTTGAGTATGGATGGAGACTGATCACTATGTCAAAGAGTAGCCAAGTAATACTAAAGCATTAACAGAATGAACTATGCAGGTGATCCTGGATTGCACAAGGAACACACCAGCAGCATGTGTGTGATACATCCTAGCTTGGCCAGCGGATGCTGCAGGCTAAGTCATATCTCCCAGTGATCACAGACTAGGAACACCTCCAGCATTAAGCCCTGTAGTTAACTGCAACACGCTGATATGAGGAAAGTCATGGATGGCTCAGGCAGAGCACTATCAGAGAAGAATATATGCTGAACATTTGGAGCGGAGAGGAGAGGGTCAGAATGACGAAGGAAAAGTCAAACCTGTGCAGAGTTATAATCATATTGGACTGGGAGTGCAGGAACTGGCCAGCAGTCTGCACTGAATGGGCGGTGAAATAACTGATTTACGACAATCAGCACCCAGGCCATGTAATCTTATAGAGGGATGGCTTAGTGCTAAGAAGCAAAAGATATGCCTTGGGGATCATAGCAAAGTTAATGAAAGACATTTAGTGCAGGAGAGCCAGAAAATATGACACCTTACAGTGAAGTGAGAATATGAGTTGAAATGCTATGTAGAACCCACACTGTTATAATTGCTGGCTTCCAGGCGAGAGGCTTGTGGACACAGTTCGTGACCCCGCATTCAAATCACAGCTGCAGGCAATTTGGCAGCAGACCACCTTGTGTTGGTTTTTTATGAAATGGTTTGGGTTCCGTTCGTTCAGAAAGCAATGGCAAACTACTGAATTTAAACTTGCCAAGAGATCACAATAGCAAATAATGCTGGGGTTGACTGCGACATCCTGTAAAGGATATGCAACTAACTTCTTTCACTGTTATAATCATGTCTGACACAAACTCTTTTGCACCAAAATGAGATTTGTCGTTGTCTAGGTTCTAATGCTTATACTATCTCACTGCAGAGTGGAAGCTGAGCTTGCCACCTATCTCACACCATAAGTTACCAATGCAGCACACATCCGCGAGTCAATTAACAAGAGTAAGGGTGCGCACAGACTATCCTTTAATTGTGAATGAACACGGACACACAACATATAAATCCAGGAACAATAATTCTCTCCGAATCTATCTTCATCACAACTTAAACTCAAAGAACACTGCCTTCTCCAGGCCTACGGAATCTCCTCCACCACGACACTTTTACTACTAGCCACTCTTCTGGCCCGAAATCACTGGATCCAACCCACACTGGATCTAAGCCTCCGCTAACTATCCGACTCTCTTTAGGGCTAGGCTTCTATTCACTATGTCTGCTGATAACCGGGCTCAGTCTTTAATCCTTAGTCTCAGAATTCCCATCACTGAAAACCATAGGGCAGAGTTCTATCACTAACTCCCCTCTCATTAACTTCGCAGACCACCGACCTACACTTGTCGGCTCCCAACACTCAACTGCCCCAAAACGATCCGACCCTCTCTCGGTCTCAACTTCAACTGTCCCCTACAATGTTTTTCACTGTCTTTTTAACCCTTCTGTGCAGCCCTCCCTAGGCTCTACACACACTACCCCACAGCTCAACTGTCTTGTCTCCAAAATCACACTAGCCAGCTGACTTCTCCTCACCTGCCCCTTCCATCACTGTCCTCTCATTTGCCCCCTCCGGGGACTTATTACCCGGCCCCATTTTACCCCGTGAACTTGTTTATGTGTACCATTGCTATCCAGGACTCTGACCTTACTGTCAGTGACCCCGGGCATGTGTCAATGTCAAACATGGACGATAGGCAAAGGGAAAAAAAAAACATGTGATGGAAGTGGAAATGTGCTTGTGAGGACAATGCAGGGAATACCATTCATGAAAAGAAACATTGGTGAGACAGTCCTGCAGTAAACAAATGAAGATTGTAAATTGATTGGAGAAACTAGACTGAGACTGTCCTGCAGTAAACAAATGAAGACTGTAAATTGATTGGAGAAACTGGACAATGTCAGTCAAAGTTGAGTGGACATGTTATGAAGAAAAAGGCACTTGAGGACTTGGTGATGGTTAATGTAGGGTTAAAGAGCAGGTGTAAGAAAAGAAGATAAATACCTGGATGGCTTGAGCACATGACATCATTGGGGAAAACATAGACCTGAACCAATATTCTGATGATCTTGTAAGACGGCAAATCATGACTGCTCATGCTTATAGGCCTGACACATTATGATGGTGATAATGGGCCGTCTATATTTTACCCTCATATGAGAAATCTAGATATCCCATATGACTACCCTATAGAACAGAGGGATGTGTGATATCAATAGACATCAATGATTCTTTTAAACATTGCAAGCCAAAATTCAAACCTGAGCCTGCGGCAGACATCATAACCTGTCAACATTTCCCAGCACATGATATTTCTATACTGCCATTATATTACATCATTTGCTGTATGATAAATGAAGACTATAGTAATAACATTATCAAATAGAGAGTTCTCCTATTTTACGGATCCCTACATCAATCATGAATATTATGCTGCCCAGTTCCATTGGGTTTTTATTGCACTTATGGGAATGCTCTGAATGCTGTGATGTTGGTCCCTACATCAATCAATCAACACTTTGAGGGATTCATTTCCTGTCATAGAACAGGGAAGCTGGCATGTGAGGAAATAAATATGACTGTCTTTGTACCTATTGTTGGGGTATTTAACACATTACTGATACACTTACTAGTCTGGTTAGTTTGATTAATTATTACGTTTAAATTAGATATTACCTGTTTGTGTACAAAACTTTCTCTTAATAACAGGTTTATCTGCTGTAACATAAACCTAAGCAGCGAGAGGATATCAAGCTTATAAAAACAATGACAATTTGTCTCAAAGCCGTGCCTCCTGTATCTTTGTGATGTGATAGGGCCATCACATGCAGGTCTGTGATGTGGTAGGGCCATCACATGTAAGTCTGTGATGTGATAGGGCCATCACATGTAGGTCTGTGATGTGATAGGGCCATCACATGTAGGTCTGTGATGTGATAGGGCCATCACATGTAGGTCTGAGATGTGATAGGGCCACCATATGTAGGTCTGTGATGTGATAGGGCCATCACATGTAGGTCTGTGATGTGGCCATCACATGTAGGTCTGAGATGTGATAGGGCCACCATATGTAGGTCTGTGATGTGATAGGGCCATCACATGTAGGTCTGTGATGTGATAGGGCCATCACATGTAGGTCTGAGATGTGATAGGGCCATCACATGTAGGCCTGTGATGTGATAGGGCCATTACATGTAGGTCTGTGATGTGATAGGGCCATCACATGTAGGTCTGTGATGTGATAGGGCCATTACATGTAGGTCTGTGATGTGATAGGGCCATCACATGTAGGCCTGTGATGTGATAGGGCCATCACATGTTGGCCTGAATGCACAGAGGAACAGATGTTTGATCTTTCCCTCACTTTAGTAGGTGATGAGTCCAGGCATCAAACTCATGCCCGACTGTGCTGACATAATCAGCAGTCCCCTATCAACTCAGCTAATGTGCTCTATGATATCCAGTGTAAACCAGAATTATTTGTATCAATTTATTCAGGATGTGTTGCTTTCAGAGTTCAGTTGCCAACTGTTTCAAGAACTGCAATTCAATGCTTGCAATTCTATATGGATACAAGTTAGTTGCATGTCTTTTATAGGATGTTGCAATCAACCCCAGATGACTCATTGTGGCTGTCCAAGAAGTTTTCAGCATTCTACTATAAAACCAAATCTCTAAAGCTTCCAGGGATTTAATAGATTGACAAAATTATGAAGCTTTGACAACATTATGAAGCTATGATGTATTGCATAAAATCTATTTTTAAAAGTTGCTAAAATATAAACCACAAGACAAGTACAACATATCCTACATGTTTCGAGCGTTCTGTATCATACTCGCTGAGGTAAATATCTATAAACAATACCCAAAAAATATAAACATGACAAATTAATATTTATTTCAATCATTTATTTCATTATTATTTACACAGTCAATATAAGTGAAAGTGAATTCAAGACAATAGACATCTGTAATAATGTTACTAATTAAATGTTTTGTTCAAAATACAAATAAAACATAGATTCTAAAGAATGTCTCTAATGAATTTCACAAGAACTATCATCAATATGACATTGTGTAGGATCTAAGGTAATGTAGAGGCAAACAATCCATCAGAACCTCTCAGATATTTACAATAAGATTTGAGATTTTAAATCAACACAATGTATTTTTGTCTTGAATATCAACACGAATGTTAGGCTGAATATATCTGACATGTGTCAGATTTATATTTATGTTGATGAGGCTGATGAAGAAAGCGGGAGAGCTGTTGAAACATAGCTTGTTTCATTCTCATCATCATCTCATCTGGTTCCTCTTGTACCTTGCGGTGTCGAGGTGAAGTATAAAGAGAGAGAGAGAGTGCCAGTTTATGGACTTCATATGTCAAGATTCCCATGGACTCTGTTATTCCCCTCTGCCCATCATTTCCATGGTTGGACTCTTCTTGTGGCTCCATGTGGTCTGTACATCATTGCTTGTTGTGGTTTACTGTCAGTTCGTAGCTTAGTCGTATGGCCAAACCATTTAACCTGACATTTAACCTGCCATTTAACCTGACATTTAACCAGCCTCGTAATTGACACATGCAATGTAACAGTCACAGAGCTTCCATACTTTATTCTTGATTTATAAAAATTGGCATCACAGAATTCTGGGCTAACTGACAGATGCTTCATCTGCCTCAGCAAATGTCATAAGATGTAGATGCTGATTGCTCCAGTAAAACACAAGATTCTTCTCCTCAGTCTCTCCTTGCTGGAACCACACTTAAATCCAAACTTAAACATCTTCAAAAATGTTGTTTCATCTGTTATTGCATCTTGAACTGGCCGTCATTTATTTGTCTTCATAACATCTCCCTTGTCCATCATAAGTGTTGTTTTTCTTCTTCTGTTTGCTGGAAATGTATTGTCTGTATCTGCAATGTTGTTGCTTGTATACACTTCATTGTCTTTTTTAGTTCACTCAGTGGTCCATAGAATTTGCTGTCCACTGTTGGCTTTCTAGGCCAGAAGATTTGCCTAAATATGGTTTAATCAGGACCGTCTTGGAGTATGTGACCTAGATATGTTGTAATCAGGGCTATCTTGGAGTATGTGATCTGCCAATTCACATGTGCAATAAGTATGTCCTCTAGTGGTACTCTTGAAGCCAAAATGTTCGCTCATTTCATTGCCTCAAATTCCAGCATCACCCAGAGAGAGATTTGAAGATTTTGTAGGAGAGGAGTGACTGAGACTGGTACCCACTCCTGTCCATTAGAGTTTTTACAAACTATTATGAATGATATCAATCAGCATTACAGATCAATGCTAGACCACCTTGCTGCCATACATTATGTCCTGACATGTTGTTAGTGTCGCCAAAATGCATTCTTGTTGGCTCCGATAAAAAGGCAGTTCTGTGGGTTATGGTCAGTTGTCATTATGTCTGTGTCACAAGGATGCTGATCCATAGTAGTAAGATGGAAATCTGCCATTACTGCGACGATCAAGGATTGTCCGTTGGTCAAGCTGGACACAAGACTTCCGAGCACCCAACAACAAGAGAAAGTGCGCCAATTGCCGGGGCAAGCATGGAGCAAGATACTTGGGCTGTCCATACCTCCAAAACATTGAGATGTTCTAAAGATCGCCATTACCACAAAGACACCATACAGGGCAGCAAGTCAGAGGGGAGAGACAGCCACAAGTATATCACAAGCTGAAAGAGATCAACTGCAAAACCAGATAGACGAGTTGAAGAAGCAAGTCAAGGCACTGCTGACGCCGACTCCGACCAGCGACAATGAGAAACTGCTGGCTGAAATAAAGGAGATCCATCAAAACATCAAACAAGAAGTGGAACATATGACACTGATAAAGGAGGGAGAAGAAATCCTACAAACCATTAAATCAGAGCGAGAACTGCAAAAAGCTGAAATGGAACTTATCCAAAACAAACAGAAGCCATACAAGACATCACAGAGAAAACGCACGATGAAAACCAAGAGACCTAGCCTGAAGACTGCAAAAGGAAACAGAAACTCTATATTGAAGGTGAAAAAAGATGCATGGACAAAAAGGACAACATTGAAAAGCTTCTACGGACCATACACAAAACAGGAGGCAAAAAGACCAAATAAAAAGTCCTTATAAGGACTGCAAGCAGTCAGGCCAGATGAGCCAGGAGCCTTCACCAACAAAGGAAATCACAAGAGGAGATGGGCACAAAGGATAGCTGCCGACACCCCCCCCCCCCCCATGTCATAGGCACAAACACTTATGCAACCAGTCTGAGATAGGACTCACCCGTAAAAGTGCACAAGACAAGAAACAGGGTAAACATACCCACAAAAACCATGGATCTCAATAATAACCAACGCTGAGGAGGCAGGTTTAACAATACCTAATTTTTTTTTTTTTTTTCGAAAATTGGAATTGGAACCACCCTGTAAATACCCACTGCTGTAAACATCATTCAACATTTTGGTTAATATATTTAATCCAAATTCTCCCAATACTTCTAATTCTTCTATTGTGATTCCATCTGGCCCAGTTGTTTTTCCTTTCTTCATATGTTTGACAGCTTCAGCAACTTCTTCTCTTAGAATAGGTGAACTTTCTAAGTTACTTTCTTTTGTTAATTCATCCCTTTCTCCATTATATAATTATGTTATTTACTCATTCCACCTCCTCAATATAGCACCTTCCTCCAATAATAACTTTCCTGTTTTTGATTCCAGGCACCCTGTATTTACTCTTGTTTTCTTTCCTGTGAGCTCACTGATTTGTCCGAGCATATTTGTTTATATCTGTACTAGAATTTAATTCAGTTTTCTTGCACTGCTCATTTAACCAACTTTCTTTTGTCTTCACACATGTATCTCTTATTTATTTTTCTTATCATAATCTTGTTTGTTATTTTTACTTTATGTCTTTTTGTCCATCAACTGCATCATTTCTTCAGTCATCCAGTTTTATAAACTATTCGGCTCCTCTCCAGTAATATTTCTTTGCTTGTTGATGAATGGAGACCTTAAATATTTCCCATTGCTCGGTTATACTTTATTTTAGCTATTTCATTGTACCTATTTTTCAGTCACTATGTATTGTTCTTGAATTTCTTTATCTGCTTTCAGAACCTTTCTATTAATAAGACATGTTCTTAACCACTTTATTTTCCTCTCTTCAGTCACCAGTATGTGCTCTGTTGCATCATTCTAGACCTGAACTAGCAGTAAATGATGCTCCACACATCACATTTGTATGGTTTCTCTCCAGTATGTATTCTTATGTTGTGTAGAATGCTATTATAAGAAAATGAAGCCCAACATACATCACATATGTTATTTTTATGTCGTTCTAGACTTGATCTATCAGTAAATGATGCTCCACACACTTCATATTTGAATGGCTTCTCACCAGTATATGTTAGTTTGTGTCGTTGTAGATGTGAACTAGAAGAAAATGAAGCCCCACACACATCACATTTGAATGACATCTCTCCAGTATGTGTTCAAATGTGTTGTTTTAGATGTGAATGACTAGTAAATGATACTCCACAAACATCATATTTCAATTGAATGGCTTCTCACCAGTATGTTTTCTAATGTGTTGTTTTAGACTAGATCTGAGTAAATGATGCTCCACACACATCACAATTGAATGGCTTCTCACCAGTATGTGTTCTAATGTGTTGGTTTAGATTTGAAAAACTAATAAATGATGCTCCACAAACATCACATATGTAAGGCTTCTCATATAAGATCAAGAGGATAGACGAGGGGTCGATCCGAAGAGAATGGTTGCTGCCTCTGGAGCGGTCTCGGCTGGCAAAGATTAGTTTCATCTTCGTGCCAGGGCATGTGGGAGTACAAGGAAATGAGCGGGCTGACAAGCTCGCAGGTGAGGCTACTGTGGAGGGCGGACGCGCCATGGACCAGGCTGACATTCTGAATGCTCTACGAGAAGTAAGACTTTTGTGAGAACCAAGTGATGACTGTGAATCTACAACAATGGCCAGACTGCAAGAGCAGCAAATTAAAAGAGGGGTGGCCAAACAAGAACACTACGCAGGAAGCCAAAGAAGATTGATAAACCAACACAGAACTGGCGTAGTTAGCCGCTACACGCTGCGGGATTTGATGAGGAGGGGATCCGAGCACTTATGGACTGAATGGTTCGATGTGCAATGAGGATGATCTGTCGACTAACTAACTAACTAACTAACTAGGCTTCTCACCAATATGTGTTTGTTAGTTAGTTAGTTGCAGTTCCAACTTCACAGCAACGGGTCGTCCCAATTATGCTCCCTTCATGTGCCAGTGAATATCACACAAATTGCTCCCCACTGCCCAATGTGAAAAGTGGAAAAGACAGGAGTCTCGACAAACAACAGCCCGCACAGATACACTGTGCATAATGCCGCCGCCAGAATGTCAACACAATAGTCCCCCACGAAACACAGTTCATCTCTGATGGAATCAGCAGTCATTTTTCCATCTGGATGTTTCCTAGATGTTCATCCACACCGTCCACGAAAATACAGTTCATCATCGATGGCAGTGGCAGTCAACCAGAAGCCCAGCAGCCACGCATTTCTGCATAAGGCAAAAACTGGTCAACTCTGGGACATAGCCATCTGCCATCGCTTCAAACATGCAGTCACGTTCCAAAAAACCTCGGGAAGATTCAAAAGCATTTCACACAAAACTCACAGTGTCGCGCCACGCACTCACCCAGTAGCAGGGCGATGGAACCATCAAGCCTCCTTAGTCGCCTCTTACGACATGCGTGGTAGGCTACAGTGTTGCTATTCTTTGCTTCCCTTATGGGCAACACACGTGTGTGTTCTTTTGTGTCATTCTAGACTTGATCTGTCAGTAAATGATGCTCCACACACATCACATTTGTAAGGCTTCTCACCAGTATGTGTTAGTTTAGATTTGAACAACTAATAAATGATTCTCCACAAATAACACCTATGTAAGGCTTCTCACCAGTATGTGTTAGTTTGTGTCGTTGTAGATTTGAAAGCCTAGAAAATGATATTCCACACACATCACATGTGTAAGGCTTCTCACCAGTATGTGTTCTAATGTGTTGTTTTATACTAGATCTATCAGTAAATGATACTCCACACACATCACATGTGTAAGGCTTCTCACCAGTATGTGTTCTAATGTGTTGTTTTATACTAGATCTACCAGTAAATGATACTCCACACACATCACATGTGAATGGCTTCTCACCAGTATGTGTTCTAATGTGTTGGTTTAGATTTGAACACTGAGTAAATGATGCTCCACACACATCACATATGTAAGGCTTTTCACCAGTATGTGTTCTGATGTGTTGGTTTAGATGTGAACACTGAGTAAATGATGCTCCACACACATCACATATGTAAGGCTTCTCACCAGTATGTGTTCTGATGTGTTGGTTTAGATTAGATCTATGAGTAAATGATGCTCCACACACATCACATTTGAAAGGCTTCTCACCAGTATGTATTCTAATGTGTTGTTTTTTATATGAACACCTAGCAAATGATGCTCCACACACATCACATTTGAAAGGCTTCTCACCAGTATGTGTTCTAATGTGTTGTTTTAGACTCGATCCATGAGTGAATGATACTCCACACACATCACATTTGAAAGGCTTCTCACCAGTATGTGTTCTAATGTGTTGTTTTAGACTCGATCCATGAGTGAATGATACTCCACACACATCACATTTGAAAGGCTTCTCACCAGTATGTGTTCTAATGTGTTCTTTTAGACTAGATCTGTTAGCAAATGATGCTCCACACACATCACATTTGTAAGGCTTCTCACCAGTATGTGTTCCAATGTGTCGTTTTAGACTAGATATATCAGTAAATGATGCTCCACATACATCACATGTGTAAGGCTTCTCAACAGTATGTGTTCTAATGTGTCGTTTTAGATGTGAAAGCCTAGAAAATGATGCTCCACACACATCACATTTGAATGGCTTCTCACCAGTATGTGTTCTAATGTGTCGTTTTAGATGTGAAAGCCTTGAAAATGACACCCCACACACATCACATTTGAATGGCTTCTCACCAGTATGTGTTCTAATGTGTTGTTGTAGACATGAATGCGTAGAAAATGATGCTTCACACACATCACATTTGAATGGCTTCTCGCCAGTATGTATTCTCTTATGTCGTAATAGGTGGCTACTACAAGTAAATGAAGCCCCACATATATCACATATGTAAGGCTTCTCACCAGTATGTGTTCTTTTGTGTAATTCTAGACTTGATCTTGCAGTAAATGATGCTCCACACACATCACATTTGTAAGGCTTCCCATCAGTATGTATTTTAATGTGTCGTGTTATAGCTGAACTACTAATAAATGATGCTCCGCACATATCACATCTGCATGGTTTCTCATGTATTCTCCTATGTAGCATTAGATAATGATTATCAGCAAATGAAGCCCCACATACATCACAACATTTGTACAACTTCTCTACAGTATGTTTCCTTAAATGTTGTTTTATACTACTACTATAGCCAAATGAAGCTCCACAATCATCACATTTGTACGGCTTCTCACCAGTATGTCTTCTTTTGTGTTTATGAAGATTTGAAAAAGAAGTAAAAGATACTTCACAAACTTCACAGTTGTAAAGCTTTCCACCAGTATGCATTCTCTTATGTTGAATTAGATTATCATTATTAGCAAATAAATCTCCACAGATTTGTGTGGTTTCTCTACAGTATGCATACTCTTATTATTTGTTAGACTCCTTCTATTGGAAAATTATGCTCTATAAACATCACACATGTGAGGCTTCTCAACAGTATATGTTCTTAGAGAGTTAAATAACAGTAAATGATACATCACATACATGACATTTTCTATTCATAATCAAATGATTCAGTGGTAAAGCAGTGCTTACATGCTTTGGAATATTGATAAAATAAGGTGCCACACTGTCTTGAAAAAGTAAAATCACAATTATTTTATAGTTGTGCCAAATAATCTAATTTGCTAGCATGTTAGTTCCTTATCATGCAGTGAATAATTAGTAATACAACAAACATTATTATACTTGTAAGAAAAGCAAATTATATACCATCATACTTTAACATCAGCATCTGGGTTTTGTTTCTCCTTTAATGAATGCAGGAAATATTGACTCACTTGGTTTCACCTGAGAAACATAAATGATAAAGGATGCTAAAACAGTGTGTCTAAAATGTTACTAAATGAGTCTGAAGACATAAATAAGGATGTTTAGCATGCCAGAATATCTAAACTAGCAAGAACAAGACAGAAAACATCACTTCCTAGAACATTAAATATACAAGGTGTGGTTGAGAAGTTTTGCTCTTTTGTATGAAACAGTCAGGGCATGTGGCTGGAAATTGGTGGGAACTTTAATCATTCTCAAGGTGATGCACTTCTTCCATGTCTTCTTCACCAATCTGATGCCTTGATTGTAGAACTGGCCTGCCTGGGTTCAGAACTATATCTCCAGTTCAGTCATCAAGCCCTGAATGTTAGAAGAAAGATATCCATGAAACACTCTTCATGTCTGGAAACAGGAGGAAGTCCAATGAATGTGGTGGGTGTGGTGGACTTTCTAAGTTACTTTCTTTTGTTTTTTATCCCTTTCTCCATTATATAATTATGTTATCTACTCATTCCACCTCTTCATTATAGCACTGCCAAGGAGCGAAACGTTAATATATATCTATGTTGTCTGATCCTCCTTGTTTGTTAAATTAAAACCAAAAACGGCCACTATAACCAAACCTTCACAAGACGACACTGGACAGTTTTTTCACAGTCCACTTTAATATGATGATTTTGACATGTCGAAACAAAAAGCAGTCGCTCCACATAAAGCTCCAAACTATACCTGACAACACACTATTTTAAAGAAAAGGCAGCATAATATTAGCCATGCTCTAGTGACAAGCAACCGTGTCCGACGCGGACGCCAGCTCAAGTCTAACTGATCTTATCGTGACGTTTTCATGCTTGCACCAAAACGTCTTGCACACTTTTCATTCTTTTGAAACTAATGCCATGCAAAGTGTGTCTTACAATCCATAGCCTGATCCAGGTGTATGGCATTCACCCCCTCTACCTTTCAAAATGTTGAAAACATTTTGTTAGTTTATTCTGTTTGTTATACCTTGAAAGGAACAAAAAGTGGTGTCATCTGTCTGTCCCACTTAACAAAGTTAACTTAATTTAAACTCATTAACTATCTAATAACCTATTCACATAATAATTATTATTAACAATCTAATAATACAATAGTCAAATAACAATATAATTCATTAAATCAGCAATGTTATAACAGCATAATAGTTTTCTCTGTGTAAACACCGATCAATAGACGAATCATATTTCTGTAACTATTCTTTTTGCTCCTTTAAGGATAAATCTAATGCTTTTCATTTCTTTCTCCAGCAGGATAAATCTTTTCCTTCAATCAACTGTTGTAATATGGTTCCATTGACCAATGATCACACATGTATGCAGAGAAGCTAACTCATAATGCTTTCATCTGTCCAATGGTGCTAGTAGAATGCTGATTTTATATAATTATATGACTTAGTATCCATAAAATCATCCGACGGTCATATCTCGGTATCATATAGACTGCCTTAGCATATTAGCTCAAAGAGAGTTTCCCCAAACCTCTTAGTCTAATGACGTTGGTTAGTCCACAGTATACCTCCATATTCGTCTAGAGATGTAACGCATATCTTGGTACAATTCTAGTGTACTGTTATATCTGTTTAGGGGAGTTACTTCTATCCCAGCACACCGCACTGCACCCTCACATTATGTGTGGTTCTCTCTGTACCCTTACTACCTATCGCTGCAATTACCCTTGATAAAAACAAATAGCAAACATTTGCGGATGATCAAGCAGTAATAGCAAAATCAAAAGCTGAATTACAAGACCACATGAATAGTCTAAATGAAATAAAACAGGGGTAATGACTAAAATTAAAGGAGAAAACAATAACAAATTACCCAAACGAATATCCGATGAAACATGTAAATACTTTCAAGTACCATACCCAGGAAGTATACTAACTGTTATCTGCAGTTACATTTTAAAATATGTATATATGATGTAAGATGTTCAAATGCTGGTTACATGTGGGAACAACATGAATTTCTTTTATTTGTGATGAGTGATGTAAATTAGTATATTATTTAGCATTCTTCAGATGCATTTGGTAAGGTGCATTCGACGACTGGTACATTTTTAAATGTCATTTGTATTTTAGTATCTTGATTCCATTCTCATAACAAAGTTCTCCGATAGTATCTCTGTATGTTTTCGCTCAATTTAACAACGTCGTGTGTTCATAATCTGGCATTGGTAAATGAACTGTTGTCCATGGTTGACACAGAAGTTAGGCAGATTGTCTTCTAGTACCAGATATTCCAATATAGACAACGACTGAGGTGGAGATATCGACGGAGGAATCGAACATCCATATAGAGGAGGTCACTGTGGGGTGGTAAATATAATAAATTAGGATAAGGACAAGTTTCGCTAGGGATATTCACTATGACTGGGGTCTAAATCCCAAACACGCTGCCATGGACCGATATGAGGTAGACAGCTGGAAACGGACAGAGTAAGAACATGGTTACAAGAGAAGTCGGTGGAGCAACAGATGATGATGAAGAAAGGGAAGTGACTCCAAGGAGTTGCGTATTACGTGACATTAGGTGTGTGGCACACGGGACAGACGGCAAGACCGGGTCAGTCTTGCCAGGGTCTGTGTACAAGACGGTTGTGAAAAGCGAGTGCAGAAGTCAAGCGACATCAATTCAGCATTACTCCAGGGTCGTAAAGATACTTCAACCTGCGGCCAGAGTGCGTCACCCAAGTTGAGCGGCTGATTATATAAGTCTGTCACGCTCGACAATTTGTACGCCGAGCAAACGGCAGTCGAGCTCCGCACACGCCGATGTCAAGTCAAGGTCGAGCCAAGCCGTAAGTTGGGGATAAATATTGTGTAGGAGATTTTGCAGTATTGAATGTTAGATAGAGTGTTTTAGAATCATCGCATGTCAGCCCACACCTGTTGGGAAATGAGTGTATAACGGCGGCGATGACTTTCGAGAATAAACACTGACTACAATGGCGAGGACATTGGTTTGTTTGATATTCTGCGTTGTTACATGTTCCTGCTTACAACTGTCCTTGTGGCTGAATAGACGAGCCGGTAATCAGCTACATGGCAAGTGGGAGGCTCGAATATAATAAAGCAGGAGCACCAAAAATAAGAGTTACCTTCAAGAAAATTCGGTAACATTCAGACAAAGAACATGGAAGGTCACCTTGGACGCCATTTGCAATTTTGAATGAAGGTGTCAACAAACAAGTTCAACTATCAAAGCGTGGTGTGAATATTGCTTTATAATACAAACATTTAAGCCACAACGCTGAACACAACAAATGAAATATTAATTTTGATAAATATTGACCCTGGCTGAGAAATCATTGGAGTTGTGAACTCCAAATAAACTCTTCAATACATTCACGAGTGTCAATAACTAAGTGTCAATAAGTCTAGAAAGAAAGACTCATGAATTACCGGGAGACATTCAACAATTGAAAAGAAAAAAGTCGGCACATGATCAGTTGTTCAAAGTGCTAACAGACAGTCCTGTCAACAGTTAAAACGCATCATATACGAGAATATATCAAAACAACGATGATGGCTGAATTTTGACTGAAATATCGCAACTACAGGTATATAAGTAGTAAGGAGAGCGACAACTGAGTCGATTTTGGGGGACAATCAAAATTTCAATTGAATACTTCAAGACGACAAAGATAATCATAACTACATGTGGAAGAAGGGTAGAGACCATCTAGCAGTCGTATACCAAGTTATTTTCATCTGGATTTAAGAATCAGATTTTTTCTAAAAAATTTTTCCAAAATTCAACTTTAGTCTCCAATCAACATGGAACAGTTTAAACAACCAAAATCAACATATCGATTCAGTCCAGAACAATAACACATCACCACAGTGAATCTACATAATATTAAAGGTTTTCCATTCAAGTTACAGAGAAGGCTGAAATTTCTTGACAATTCTATCTGACGGTTGAGCTTACGTCAACTATCAACACTCAAGACCTCGACTACTGGAGGGAAGACACCGGACCAGTGAAGAACCGCACCACAACAGCAGCAACAAGGCATCAGGCGAGTGAAATTGTCTGACTGTGTTTGTATCATTTTGTGCGGCTGGTTAGAGTGGATATTTGGTTATTTTCTCCACAGGTTTTTGTCATTTTTCTCCATTACAGGTATTGAGCTTGCATCAAGCAAAAATATTGAGATAATTTATGAATGAATTCAAGATCTCAATAAGAATTTTCAGTGACCAAAAACAAGATCCACGAGCATCACACATATGTTCTGAGTGTTCCAGTGCTGATAAATTAAGATAGTATACTTCATATAGACACTCATAGTATACATCACCTATCTTTTCAGGTGTAATATTTAAAACCTTGTAACACCACGATAACGTTACACAAAGGTTACTTCTAGTTGTGAGTATCATTGAATAACGTCACAACGATCAACTCTAAATAAGCACACCATCAGTCACCACATAATCAAAAACAGCATAGGCTATATACTGTTGATACCTTGGACTACTAATACATCATATTCTTAGCAAAGTAGTTGAGCATATTCAATAAACATGCCTTCAATACAAGACTACATAAGAAAATTCTGTTACAGTGGAATTACACTATTAACATTGGGACAAAACAAACTCATAAAAGTTCAAAACCAGATAAAAGAAAACAAAGAAAAAACTAAAAAACCTAGAGAATCAGAAAATAAACAAAGGATTGGAAAACTATCTGGCGAAAAATACAAAACCAATACTGACAAGAGGAGAAAAATATCGATCACACAAGACAATAACATCAAACCAACAAAATGTCATCTCTGTCGTAGCTTTGGTCACGACGATAAAAATTGCAGACTGAAGCAAATAACCACAACAAACACACTAAATGAAAAGAACATAAAAAGACCTAAGGATATGAATCAGAAAGACGACAAAAATATAACAATACAAAACGTAAAGACAGCAAAGATCGATAACGGAAGTCTAAGATTACAAAAGGCATTTGTCAACGGAATAATAACTACATGCATACGAGATCCCGCAAAATCGCTAGTTGGGGTAAAACAACAACTAGTTAAGACCAAAGACTACACAGGAGAAGAAATTAAGTGTCGAACTTTCGGTGGAAACATCGAAACGTATGACATAGCATGGATCACAATCAATAGCCGATATTATACAGGCAGAGTAAAAGCAGCGGTACTACCGGACCCGTGCGCTGGACTAATCATAGGCAACATACCACACGTAAAAGATACAGTAGCGAATGCCGTGACCAGAGCACAAATATCCAAAGAAAAAAATGAAGGTAACGAACTCAGTCGACAAGCGACACCAACCGCCAAGCCTAAAACAAACGAGAATGACCAGCAAAAAGTGGCCTAACCATACTCAAGTAACGGCGATGACAGTCCAGACACAGATAACCTACTTAAACGGCTAACAGATACAAACATAGACGGGAAGTCACTATCCGTCCGAGAGGAATTAAGCAAGGAAGAAGACAAAGTAACCTTTGCAATATAAAAGGTTAGCAAATTGAATCCATCAGTTAGTAAAAGCACAGTAACATTAAAACAAAGCATAAGTCCATATCTAAAAGAGAAAACAATCATGTGTGGAAATACAAAAACAGACAAAGCACAAAACGGAGTTACATGTACTACACAAAAATATCTCCCAGATTCAGGGGATAAATCTACCTCATCTTCTGAGGAAGAAGAAGATCTACCCCAGCCAGTAAAATCAAAATATAAGGTGACACCCCGACAAAATGATACAGTCGACTATACTGTATCAGGGTGGCAAGAGAAGACCCCACCAAAAATACCTAATACATGCTACACCAAAACTGACAGACCAAGTGAAACCGGGACAAAGTCAGTGATATCTAAATCAGAGATAGATACAAGAATACAAAAAATTAAAATAACAAACTGGGAAAAATATTTGAAAGATATAGGCTTAACAAAAGATGAAATAGAACACAAAAGACAAAAATTAGATAAATATGACATCAAAATATAACGACAAAAGATACATTGAACTGCACAGAAACAGCCTACCATCTACACAGGTCAATAGCAGTTCAATGGAATGACAACATTTATTCATTTATACATTTGTCTTATTTTATCCCATTATAAAACTGTGATAATAATTAAAGTAACTTCCATGGATATTCTATAAATATCTTATTATTTTAATTAGTTAGTTTAAGATACAAGAAACAAACAGCACTACCAAACACATTGAGAACACAGTAGAATCACAATATAGGGATATCACCTTGTTAACAAATAAGAAAAGAAACATCTCTTTACATATACATTCCACATTCAATTACTTACCATCTCAACCTATCTTGTGATGCACCTAGACACATACATATACAACTAAAGACATTAGTATTCACTACATACATACTCCACACTACATACACAATAGATACAACAATTTTTTTTTTTTAAACTTCAGTACATAAGAAAGATACTATACGGTAATGAGATAATTTAAAACAAGTATAGTCAGAGTACATTAAGGGTAACAAGGAGACAGTTATCCAAATATTACTTAACACTCTGAACTGCCGTATAGAATGAGTACAGATACCAACAGTCAATTTGACATTGTACTTAATTAATCAGTGAGAGTCAGAGATGTACATATTTTTTCCATTTTTATTAATTACCAGAATGCACAGAAGATGAATGAAAGAGTTGGAGAACCGTGCAAGCACCACCGTCAATCCATCCATATATCTGGAAAAGATACCATTCCTGGTCTACAATCCGAGGGCGCCAAACCAGCATAAACCAGCTAGCTGAAAAGACCAGCCCAGGTTAAACAAGTATGACAAACCACACCCACGGTTAAATAACTGAGGGAAAGTAGGTTTATTGATGGATAATATGAATTCATCTGTCATACTGCATATTCCATCGGTCAAATGTAAATTATCACATTACATATTCCATCAATCAGGTATAAATTATCATATTGCATATTCCATCAATCACATGTAAATTATCACATTACATACTCCATCGATCAGATGTAAATTATCATATTCCATCGATTAGATGTAAGTTATCAAATTGCATGTTTTATTCATTATAAGTAAGCTATCAGCCAATACAGGTATAACAGCCAAGTTTCAGATACCAAGTGAGAGAAACCTACGGTATCAAAAATAAAATATAGCAAAGCTGAGCATTGAGAATATTACAACAGACGACAACAATATCAAGCACAAGTACAACGAGAACACTGATGTCATCAAAGACCTAATGATATCGACACAAACTACTGTGATTAGGTCCGAGGTAACGGCAAGCCATCATAGACCATGGTATAATCACCGAGAAACATATCATCACACATATTACAATGATGATAACAAGATATCATTGTGCCATTGTGATATATAATTTTTCATACACATTATTATTCCTGTTAAAATTTTCTTACATATGCAGAGTGTGGGAATACTTAATAGTTGATCTTTTGCAGCAAGAACACAAGACAAGAGAAACACCAACCAAGACTAAGCAAGCGACACAAATCATATAGTATAACTATGGTGGCAACAAGAATAACATTAAATGACACGGTCAACATACAAATGTGCAACAAATGACACGAGTGAATGGTAGTAGTTAATTTTAATATTGATACTACAACATATAAACACATTGATAATGTAAATCAATGTCACATTTTTAATTTGCTGCCAGTGTATAATATTGCATGAATATCTCATATATGTCAATGAAATTTATTGATGATAATTTTATTCATTGATTGACATATTCCATAATAGAGATGACCATGCATACAAATGTACATATATATTAAGGTACATCTCCATTGTTCAACACTGAACGTGTCTAGCATACCAACATAAGGCTAAAAGACGGCATTGGACCAGCATGAAGAATGCAAGTAACAGAAAGCGGTTCAACATCTACCAACAGGGAAGATAGAAGATCAAAGTATTATAAACTTTGACAGACAAAAAGATATTGATAAATGAGTCTACAGTATACATCTATATCGGCAATAAGATGAACTTGCGGTTATAATAAGAAAAGACATCTTTAACGAAGAAGAAGTAATTACCCTAGACAACTGAAATATAAGTAGACCGCAAGCAGACAAGGGCTTTTGCAATGACCCCATCTATGAGTATTAAATTATTACGTCACATGGGAAACCCATGTGACAACCGAGAAATACAGTGGTACACAAGTCATGTACACATTGCTTATATATAAATAATAATATAGATGGTAATTGTACCTATTAACCACGCATATCCCCTCATTCGGATGTAATGGTCTTGATAGGTTTGAGGTTGCTTGTCTTTAGGGCAAATGAGGGACTACTATGAGGAGGTCACAGGACCTTATGATGCTCATAGTAGACTAACCCCACCCCCCCCCCCCCCCATAGGTTGGCTACACTTCGCCTGCGCGGAAAGTAGGTTGATAGGGCGTGCCTGAACATAATAATAATTTTTTTTTTCATTTTCTGCAGTGGTTAATAGAATGCCATGCTATCATATTATAGTATATAATAGTATAGTATAGAGTAATGAACTTCAGGACATCAAATTGGCGAAGAAGAGATAGGAGAAGTGCACTGTCTTGGAGAGTGAATACATAGAGAAGGACTGCATACCACTTTCTTGGTACACACCTTGACTTCTTCATTCTAAAGTGCAAAGCTGTTTGACCTCCGTTGATTTACGGTGTGTTCATCACAACTAGTCAGCTTGGCTCTTAGCTCCATTATTAATTCTACCTTCCTCTGTATTCTCTTCATCTATGACAATCTACTAAAGGTTAATAAAGAACATTTTATTTTCTCTAGTAAATGTAACAGAAGAACAAATACTGTTATAAATATATTACACAGATTTTTGCTAAAAAGAAAAAGATATGGCAAAAATAAACTGAAGATAAACATGGGCTGTCATGGTTCACCATCTCACATGATCACCAGAGTTGTTGATCAGGCCTGGGTTCTTGTCACCATTTAACATGTGGTCAAGTCATCCAGGTGTTTACAGCTGGTATTTACCAGGACTTGTAACATGTGGAATTATCAATGGAAGAAGAGACAGAGGAAGACAGGAAGAAATTATTCTTGACAGCCTCTCATCATGACAATGAAGAATAGAAGAACAGGCATTGTTCTGATAGCACTTATGCAGATACTGTGAGTTAGAGAAGCCTAATTATCCACGTTAGCTGGTATGTCACTTGATGATGTTGATTTAATTGATTAGTTTTCACTTAATAGTTTTAAAATGTCTGGTTATGTTTCAAGGTGGCTTGGGAATGCTGGTGAAAACTTGGTGCTTCACTCAACTACTGCATGGTGAAGTTACTTTCCTGTCCTTTACAGGTCATCACAATCATACCCAGCATTTTAGCTCTTTGTGATTTACAAGGCAATGCTAGTTCAGTAGTTGGCTATTGCTTTCTGAATAGGTGATGTCTCATACCATCAAAATCAACAGTAAGTGGTCTGTTTCACATCAACTGTGGCTGATTTCAATCCATCAACTTGGCATGATGGGGAATTATGAACCACAATTTCACTATCTCCGAAGCCACCGTGGGGGTTGATTGATTGATTGATTGATTGATCTAGGAACCGACATCACAGCATTCGGGACATTCCCATAAGCGCTCCGTCTCCATCCTCAGCAGCCAGCGAAGAGTTCCAACACCAATAGTTCCAGTAGCAATCTGATTATATGTCTGTCTCGCCTTTCGTGGGGGTTCACTACTGCATGATGGGGAATTATGAACCACAATTTAACTATCTCTGAAGCCACCGTGTGAGTTAACTACTGCATGATGGGGGAATATTACTGGCATCCCAGTCAGCCGATGCTGTGACCAGACTTGTCCTCATGTCTCTTTCATTACTTCTGTGAGAAACACGGCAAACCGAACTGTCAGGGGTTCATAGTGAGCAATAGGTACAGGGCCTCAGTCACTTATCTAAATGTCTGTGAAAATCACAAAGAGAAGATCTACATTCCCCCATCTTCCTCGAGCGAAGTAAATTCCCAGTGGCCTCGGCCTGGCCCCCTTGTTCGCCTGCATTCTGGCTACATACACTATGGCCACCAACTCAGTCAGGACTTTGTTGTGGCACCATGTGAATCGGCCTTGGGTTAGGGCTACTTTACATGCGGACAATATGTGCTCCGCTGTCTGGACCTTTTCACAGAGGGGACAGGACGGGTCGGTGGCTTTACCCCACTTGATCAGGTTGGCAGCTGATGGCAAGACATAGTAGTGGGATTGGACAATGAAACTTAAGTGAAGTGGTGCCATACACCATATCTCATTCCAGGTAAGAGACCTCTGCATTATCCCTTCGCATGACATCCAAGCTGGCCCTGCTGCGCTTGTTGGGCAGCCATTTGCACTCTCTCATCATCCTCTCCCTCGCGGATCTCCTGAACAACCAAGTCTCTGTGTTCTCTAGTCATCACCCTAGACTCACATCGGATCTCTGTCATGGTAACCGAACCCCCTTCTGTCCGACTGGGTGTGCCCCATGACCTCCTTCAGCTGGAGTGCTCTCTGGGCATCTTCGACCACACTGACGACTTTCCACTTCCTTCCCGTTCTCATGGGGGGTTGTGGGGCACTGACTGCTTCATCTGGAGACCAATGCAGCATCATCATGAGCCTGGCTTTTCCGACTTTGAATTCTTCCATGAGGGACCGGAACGGGATGACGAGCTCACTCTACTTACAATATAGTGCGACCATCGTGAGGCATGGTGGTGCTCCAAACCACTTCCTTGTGTAATTGCTTATTTTCACTTTCATCGTTTTCACTGTGGTCATGCCTATATCACATATAAGGGGCGTTCATTTGAAATGCGTTCATCCCGCATGGCGCATAATTGCCTACGTTGAACATGATCATGTCATAGTCATGTGATAAGTACTGACCAATGAACAAAAGAGCATGTGCTTATCATCCCATGATGAGTGGACATTCATCGAAGAATTCAGGCACCGTACGGTAACAAATGTGTCAAAGACAACAGTGACAGACTGGGCACGAATGTTTCGGAAAGGACGTCAGTTCACGACAGATCTTCGACGGCCGGGTCAAGCGCATATTTTTGCAACAGAAAAAATCATTGCCAAAATTGATGCAGCAATACAGATGAACCGTTGTTGAAGAATACGTTTGCTAGTGACAGAATTTGATGTGTCAATTGAGACAATTTAAAAGGTCGTTCATAAGAAACTGTAATATCGGAAAGTATGCTCACAGTGGGTACCACGGATGTTGACCGACCCCAAAAAGAGGAACGCATGGGTTGGTGTTTGAACCACTTGCTGCGTTACAGAGTGAAGGGTGATGCATTTCTCTTCCACATAGTGGCAGGTGATGAATCATGGTGTCACCACTTTGAGCCAAGAAGCAAAAGAGAGAGCATGCAATGGAAGCATGCTAGATCACCGAAAGCCAAAAAATTCAAGTTACTGGTTTCCACTAGTAAGGTTATGTTGAGCGCATTTTTTTTACCATGAAGGGCAATTGTTGGCCAACTTTAAAGAACCTGGTGTCAACATCAACTCTACGAACTACTTGGAAACACTAGACAAGCTGCAAAAAGCTATCAAGACTAAACAACCTGGCATGCTTTCTTGCGATGTGATTTTGTTGCACGATAATGCTCGTCCGCATGTCACAAAGATTGTGCAGGAAGCATTCGCAAGGAAGAAGTGGGAAATTCTGCAACACCCAGCCTATAGTCCTGATTTGTCACCATGTGATTTTCATTTGTTCGGACCTCTAAAATGATGGGGCAATGATTTCACACAGATGCAGAGATAATGAACGCAGTAAACACTTGGGTCATTGAGCAACTACAATCCTTTTTTACAGACGGCATTTGCCGCCTACCTAAGCAATGGGATGCTTGCCAGAATGCCTATGGTAACTTCTTCTTACCAACCCATGGTGCATAATTCATTCACAATGAATACTTCATTTAATTATACCACACCTGTTAATGTTTCTTTCATGCTTTTGAAATAAAGCCATTGGAACGGGTTTCAAATGAACATCCTTAATATCAACAGCGGCCACAGGAGTTTCAGAATAAGCATGAATTGGAGACACCAGATCTTGAATTTGCCTATCAGCCTGCTTCGATCGATGGTGCGCCGACCTTTTGCCAACACTTCTTGTATTTCTACCACCGCGTTTCAGTCCATCAGGGTTGAATTGTACACACGACCAAGACTCTTTACTGGTTCCTCCATCACCGTGGGAATTGCTTGCCTAGCAACCATGAACCTCATTTCCGCTGCTCTACCCTTCACTATCAACAGGCTTCTTGATTTCTTGGGCTTGAAGCTAATCCTGCACCAGCAAATCATTTTGTCTAGTCTCTGGAGGATGCTGCAGGCATCACTCTCCCTCAATGTCAGGATAGTCGTATCGTCCATGAAGGCTTTCAGTGGCAGAATGTTCCGTTCCTTGCTGAGTTTTGTACTGTGTGTGTAGCCAGATGCCGCATCCAGGATAAACTGCATGGCCATGACGAATAGTATCGGCAAAATCAGACATCCCATGGCAATACCCCCTGCAGGTCAATCCAACATTTATATGCAAATAGGTTGTCACAGACCCACGATATTACCTAGCATAGCCAAGGGCAGTGCTGACTAGACATGGGACAGTAGAGACAGGTCAGTTACAGGGACTGTAAGGTAGCAACGACAGGCAGACAGGTACACTAAGAAAGGTCAGGGTTGTTTGTTCTAGTACAGGTAAACATGTACTCGGGCCGGACTCGAGTCCATCAGACCACACCAAGCATCATGGGATTCACGGGATGTAGGGATCCGTGATCTGGATGAGCGTCCCTGAATTAGGCAGATGGGTTAGGAGACTGCAACACAGACGGCCGTAGGGTTGTGGCTGTGATTCCTGAATGTATCGCTTTGATAGCAGGAGTGAATTAACTTATAGATTTAACTGTGATTGAGATGGCGAGTATGAACAGCAAATGTGTACTGATAGTCAGCGAATGCTTTGTACATAAAGTAGGGGTGTGAGAACGAGGTTATGATATTTTACTGTGATTGTTACGTGGTGATAAAACGCAATCTCTGCGAGATTGCTAACATTAGCATCGATTAAAAGTATCTTAAAATTGCGATGACTGTTCGTACGAGTGCTATCTTGTAAGTGTGCACTTGTTTACCTCTGTCTCAGACTTCGAGCCAAGATTTATAAATAAGTATGCAAGAACATGACAGAGAGTAAAAGTGGGTGGCTCTCTGGTGGTATGATTTGAACTGCATGAAAGAGAGTAAAAATTGATTGACTCTCCGGGTGAACAGTATGAGAAATAGAGAGTAAAAGTAGACTGCTCTCCGACTGAACGAGGTGAGCAAGAAAGAAAGTAAAATCTGTTATTTCATCCTCCTGAAGGATACAATAGAGAACTTATCATAAGTAACATCATAACCACAGAGGCGAAATGTGCGTTATATCATCTTACGGAATTACAACACGGGCGGTATGAAAGTATCACATCCATAAACGGCAGACTACATACAAACCTACACACAGACAAATCGGCTGTATACACATGACAGAATTACATAGAAAACATACTAATATTTTTCCTTCCACAGCAACCAGATATGTTCTGGTAAATAATTACAGTACCATATGAATCCATCACCCCGATCAACCTCCCTAGTTTTGAAATTCAAGTCAAGGACAGCTCTGGACATCACCAGCAGCAAAGTATTCCTTTATTATTTTTGCAAAAAGTTAGGTCTGAACTTTATTTTTTTGTGTTGTACAAATGTATATTATTGTGTATTAATATATTGATTGTAAATTGAATGCATATTGTAATTTTTTTATCATATTGTCATTGTAAACATACCTGACAACAATTATGGCTACTCTAAATGACTTCATAGAATCAGGCATGAAATTTGGATATACAGGAAAAGAATTATCAGACTGGAGTGAGAGTAAATGGAAACAGGTTGAAAGAGATGAAAGAGCGAGTGACAGAGAGTTAAAGAAAGCTGAACTACAATTAAAACAAGCAGAACTCGATAGCAAAGTTAAAAAGGCAGAAATTGACGCACAAACTAAGACAGCTGAATTAGAAAATCAAGCTACACTTAGAGAAACAGAAATTAACGCCAAAACTAAGACAGAAGAAATAGAGATGCAACTCAAACTAAAACAACTAGAAATAGAAGCACAGAACAAAATAGAAAGTAAAGAGAAGGAAAACAAATTTAAGAAATATCAGGGGATTGTTACACATTTCACCATAGGTGATTGCATTTTGGCATGGACTCAAAATTTTGAGACTATTATGAAACAATACGATCTTCCATTATCAGACTGGAACATAATTTACATGAAAAGTCTTTCTGGTGGACCACTAAAAATGATAGAAACAATCCCTCCTCCAGAATTAAGAAAAGACTGAATACATTACGACCCGTATTATGCAACATTTTTTTAGATGCAGCAGGATATGGTGTCCAATTTTCAAAACTATCCCAAAAAACCTTCACAATCTTTCCTGGACTACGTCTCAGAAGTGCAGGATGTTTTTAGAACAAATGGCTCTCAGCAGGTAGAATAAACAATTTTGAACTTCAGAAAGATCTTATCTTAAGAGACAAACTAATCTCTTCATTACCTATACCATTTTCAAAGTTTTTGCAAGAAAATGAGTGTAAATCTGTGAAAGGGGTAGATAAGAAAGGGCCCACATACTACACAGCAAACAAAGATATTTATTCTAGCCTAGCCAAAGATACTGTGTAGGTAGCAGCGGCAACCTTTAACAGTCCAAAAACAGATAGTTACACTAAAACAAGAAATTCTATGAATTGTACAAACTATCAGTGTAAATACTGTCACAATAGGAACAAAGAAAATGAAATGTGCAACAAGAACCCAAATTATCAATGTTACTTACAACTGATCATAAATAAAGAGGAAATCAAATGTAACCAGTACAAAAGGTTAACCAAATATTACTTTTGTAAAGCCTTTGGGCACTGGAGAAGAATATGTGAAGGGACAAAGCTTGCAAGAAGAGCAAATGCAGCAATTTTTGATAGCTCATCTTCTGAAAATGAAGAACAAGAACAAGAACCAGTAAATGCGGTACAAAGTATTGATGTATTTTACTTAGGCAAATGTACCACATGTAATCAATTTCATACTGAAGGTATTTTAAATTGTGGACATAGCATGCCAATTACAAATGAAGAGACAAACGCAGTTATCAATTCTAAAGGGGAACTCAAAATCCATCAGGGTTTTGTAAACAACTGATTAGCCAGTATCCTACGTGATAGTGGTTCTACATTGATAGGTATGTGAAAAGAATTCCTACAGCCATCAGACTATACAGAAAAATTTGTCACATGTAGAAATTTTTTTGAGAATGTTGAGAAGTACCCACTTGCCTGGGCATATATTCAAACACTCTTCTTACCAGACAAAGTGAAATGTGCAGCGCTTGACAATCCATGTTGTGATTTGATCATTGGAAATCTACCAGAAGTAACTGATATGTCACAAGAAAACATAATTGCCTGGAATAATAACTTTATACCAGCCAACGCAGTTACAAGAGATACTGCAAAAATAGAGTCCGGGAGAAACCAAACTGAGACTCTACAACAAGTAGTTAAGGCTTTTTCTCTCTATTCCATATCATTTAATTTCCTGGCTGCTACCCCTTCTCATCGTCCGTGTTCCTGTTGTCAGTTTTTTAGTTTATATATCCATTATTTCATGTTTACCGACGTGTAGCCGATCATGCCTGCTGACAGACGGACCATGTCATCTCTCCACCACACCGTCTCCGACATATTTGCCCTCATACCCCAGGACATGTCCCGTGCAGCTATCAGCCTCGCGCGCACTATGTTTAACATCACTCGCTTCTCCTGCCACTTGAATTTCCTGAACAACTGTCTCCGGCTTAAAATTACACCCAAAGGCTTCCGGAGCAACATTCATCTCTCGTTAGGCAAACTGGTTCCTGCTGAGACACGACTCTTCAATCGCCTGGCACAGGAGCAGTCTGTCAAGTACATGAAGCTGGCAGTAACTGTGCATCAACGACATATCTCCGAACTCAAGGACACCAAGCACAACCTGTACCAGACTCTGCATCTACTGACGCTCAACAACCAGCTTGCTTTCCATTTGATCACCTCCATCATTCAACATTATAATAGAGAACTATATAAATGTCTATCTTCACGCAAGAAAGACAAAATTAGCCATCTACGTCCCCATGTCCGTTCCCCCATTTTGACACCTATCAACCACACCAAAGTGGTATGCATACCGCCTGACCTACCACTGTCTCCTGAAGAACATGCTGTGTTAGGGAAAGGTCTCAGTTTTGTCCCTCTATGCCCCCGCATGGACAGTCGCGCCATTTTGGAAGACGTCTCCAACTTCCACAGACGACTCCGCCTCAAGTACCACCACAAAGACAAGCCTGTCCTCAGTCCCACCCCACAGCTTCCAGACATTTTTCCATCTTCAACCAAATCCCGTTCCACATGGACCCCACCCCCCGGAGTTTCCAACGCGCTTGACCTCTACATAGCCAACACACTCCATGAGATCAAGCAACTTTCTTTCCCTCGCTTGAAACGCTCCAACCTAACCCCTTCCGAATGGCGTGCCCTGTCTCAACTACAGCGCAGACAGGACATAGTCATCAAACCGGCGGATAAAGGGGGTGCGGTAGTTGTTTGGCAAAAAGATCTATATGTCGAGGAAGTCATGTCTCAACTTAATAAACCTGACAATTATTCACCCTGCACCGAAGACCCCACTCTCTCCTACAACCGGAAGATTCAAAACACCATCAAACAGCTCATACGTGAGGATGCCTTACCACCCAGTGCCACTTCACTTCACATCCATGACTCCGACTTGGGCAAACCCACCCTCTACATGCTGCCCAAAATACATAAACTTAAAAATCCTGGACGTCCGATAGTTTCTGCCTGCTCGTGCCCGACTGAACTGATCTCAGCGTTTCTTGACAGGATTTTCCAACCTCTAGTTGCGAATCTCCCGTCATACATCAAGGATACAATGCATGCATTACTTTCATTCAACTCTCTCCAACTGACTCCTGGGAACACATACAGACTATTCCTAATAGATGTATGTTCCCTCTATACCTCCATTCCTCACGCTGATGGCCTCAGGGCGCTACAGTTCTTTCTGGATCAACGCACAGATCAAGCCATCCCTACACGCACACTTGTGAGACTCGCTGAATTGGTCCTCACCAACAATTCATTTGAGTTCAATGGCCACTACTTTGAACAAATCAGCGGTGTCGCCATGGGCACTAAAATGGGACCCAGCTACGCATGTGTATTTATGGGACATCTGGAACACCAGATTGAACTCAGCCATGATGGTCTTCTCCCTTCTTTTTACCGACGCTACATCGATGACGGCATAGGTCTCACTGACATGCCAGAGGCGGAACTGAACCGGTTCATTAATTATGTCAAGAACTTCCATCCATCGATCCAATTCACCTCAGAAATTTCCACCACCTCTGTCAATTTCCTTGACACCACCATCAAGTTAAACCCTACAGGCCTCACGACCTCCGTGTACTATAAACCTACTGATGCTCACGGTTTCCTCCTGTACAGCTCATCCCACCCCAAAAGCTGCAAAGATTCCATCCCATATTCCCAGCTACTCCGCCTTCATCGCATCTGTCAGGATGATAATGACTTCCTCGAGAGAGCCCACGAAATGCTGGACTTTTTCCGCAGACGGTCCTACCCAGAGGACGTCTTGTCGACAGCTCTGTCGCATAACCCAGGTCTCGCGGGAAATGTCCCTCGCCAAGCATACGCGACCTCAGAACAATGAACCCAAGCTTATCCTCACCTTCCATCCACATGCCTATGCCATCAAGCACATTTTCCTGAGACACTGGTCCATCTTGGAATCGGATCCTACCACTCGTGAGGTATTCTCAAATGGCCCCAGGGTAATTTTCCGCCGTAACCAGAGCCTCAGAGACCACCTTGTGCACAGTCGCCTCCCCACGGTTACCTCATCCGTGGGCACCTTTGAATGCCATCGTAGGAACTGTCTGACATGCCCATACGTTGTTCAGACACCAGAAATTGCATTTCCCCGAGGCACCTTCACCTTGAAAGATTGTTTCACCTGCACATCCCGCAATCTGATTTATGTTATCATCTGCAAACGATGTGACATGAAATACATTGGCCAAACGGGCAGATGTCTTGCGGATCGTTTTAGAGAACACCTCAGAGACATCAATCAGGGCGCTGACAAACCTGTCCCCAACCATTTCAATTCCTCCAACCACAATGGAGCCGACGATGCATGTGTCACCGCATTAAGGCGATGTGCGGCAGTAAAAACATCGATTTTTGATCAACTTAGCTATTTTTGGAATAGTTCATTTTTAGACACCTTATCATGTCTTCTATCAGATTCTGTACTTGTTTTTGTTTAAAAACTGTTATTTTTATGCAATATTCATAATTTACTGAACCCACCCTCTGTGTCAAATTGTCTAATTATTGACAATTGTTGAAAAATTGACGGTTTTCAAATCCTAGCAACGATATCTCAGGAAAACACGACACGCGCGTGTAAGGTATCCCTGGAAAGGTCGTGAACTTCCGTAACTGTTCGTGATACTCCGTGTTCGTCTAATCGGAAGCTCTTCTGTGTACATCGGGTTTATTCGTGTCTATCATCTTCCGGAAACTTCCATATATGGAACATCGTAAGCAATCCGCGTTCGCCGATGGCTGAAATTGATCACGTGGGTTTCCAAAATGGCGGCTTTGTGTTGTTTACACCTGGCGACGTGCTGAAAGTTCATTGTTGACGACAGACTGACACGCATTGAAATGCCTCGTTCTAAGAAGTTTAACATCCAGTCATCTACTCAACATAAGAAATCTCTCAGACTACACCTCGCAAATGCTCGTAAGCAGCGAAAAGCCTATCAGAATGTCATAAACGATACAGACAATTCTGAAACTACTGAAAGTAAGCGACCCATGCCACTTCTTCCAAATCCAAGTGTTTTGACAGTGAATCTGAATGAATCAGTGCTATCGTGTTCTTCTCAAAGTTGTAGAAGTGATTCTTTTATTACCCGAAGCCAATTTAAAAGAGATACGTATAAATACACAACATCCACTAGCAGCAAGTATGATTCTGGTGACGACAATGGATATCAAAAACGGGAACACAGAGTAATCAGAGTTGATTGTTCAGAAATTGAGGCAATAATCAAATTGTTATGTTGTCCAGTTTGTAAAAATGATAGTCTTATTTTGAAAACTGACAGCAAGAAAGCCAAGGGATTAGCTGTGTATGCAGAGGTTTACTGCTCTTGTTGTGAAGAAGTAGTGTGTGGAAGATACCTATCTGAAAAAAGTAATGGATCTTTTGCTGTCAACAGCCAGTCAGTATATTCAGCATTAGTTTGTGGGATGGGTGCAACAACATTTAATAATTTTGTGATGTCGGTTCCTAAATCAATCAATCAATCATTTAATAATTTTTGTGAAAATATGAACCTGCAAGGTATTCATCAGAAAACATTTCACAGCAAAGAGAATAAACTATATTCAAAGATAGAAGATCTGGAGGACACTGTTTTTTTCTCAAACCGTAAAGTATGTTCTACAGGCTCATGCACAACAGTCAGGCATAACTCTACATGACAATGATGTGCTAGATATTAGTGTCAGCTTTGATGGCACTTGGCTGACTAGAGGCCACACATCCCACATTGGAGTTGGCTGTGCAGTGGATGTTCTTACAGGAGTTTGCATAGATGCCCATGTTATGTCCACATATTGCCAGGTGTGTGAAACCACTTGTAAGACACTTTCCAGGGACAAACCAGATTAATTTGCAGCATGGAAGGCAGAAAATCTTCTAAACTGTGACAACAATTTCAAAGGATCTGCTGGAATGATGGAGGTGAAGGGTGCTGTGGCGACGGTCTGTGGCCCGTCATAAACTTCGCTACACGTCAATACTTTCTAATGGTGACATAAAAACATTTGCGGAACTTACCAAGATCAAACCATATGGGGATGACATTCAGATAGACAAAGAGGAGTGTATCAACCATGTCAGTAAACGCCTTGGAACAGCACTGCGCAAACTAAACTAAACTACTTAGTAGATGTGTGTCAGGACAAACTCAGAATTCAAATGAGTGTTTACACAGCTTGATATGGGCTCGATGCACTAAAGACAACTTTGCCTCACGCAAGCGCGTTCAGTTTGCAGTTGTAACTGCAGCAAGAGAGTTCAACTTTGGAGCTGCTGCTGCCCAAGACACTGCCCAGTTTTATGGACCTTCTACAGGCCTGCATATGCAGAGACTAGGAACATTTAGGATGCAGAAGCAAGTAAGAAATAGTCTGAAGTACAAGAAGGACAAACAAACTAAAAGACGCGACACTGTACAACCGGCCAAACTGAAGAGACAAGGTGAGCTGCATGCCCTGGAGAGAGGTCCTGCATATTCAGCAGGACAATTTTAACACTCAAGGTTCAGTTTTACACTTTTTGTCTCCGTAAAAGAGTGCATTAGTAATAAAAAACAAAAAAATAATTAGTTTTTCCCCGTTTTCTCATTTTGCCAATTTTTTATACATAAGTACAATTGTTTTAAAAACTATTCGTTATATTTCACTCAAACTTTGCAGAGATATTCTTTATTATATCACTTACATTGTGAGTAGATTAATCTTGAAAATTACATTTTAGTTTTTGTGCTACACTAAAAAAAAAAAAAATGTTATGAAAAATGTCATTACCATTTTCACATTTTGAAAAAAAAACTGCAAAGAGATATCATTAAAATTTTCTACTCAACTTTTAAAGGGTCTATTTATTTACACATAAAACAAAGAATTTAGCCTGTACATTAAAAAATAAATGTTTTAGAGGTACATTAAGAAATTCAAGATGGCCGCTGTTTATCTTGGTTTCCATAGCAATCGTTAAGTGCAAAGTCAATTTGACAATATTTTATCGATCAGCAGTCTTTAATATCAAACCCTATCCCATAAAAGAACATAGAAATTAAGTATTATGGAATTAAATTTTTTAAGGTTAGCATCGCCTTAAAACCCTGCTTCTCAAATAGCTGTGTCAGACTTAGAATTGAATGCCAGCTAATCAACAATCTGGGATGCATCCACCCGGCAGGAATGAATACTGTTGTGGACGCTACAGTATAACTGTGGCATCTTCCCCAATTGTTTACACTACCTATTACCGTGCTGTTCTCTCCCCCCCCCCCCCCACCCCCGCGACATCTAGACTTAATTGTCCCCACATTTCTATGTTTTCATAGCAGACTGTTCACATATTTTTGGCTACTCAAATCCTTTTTGGCAACCCATTTTCAATTCTGCGTCACGCGTTTTCGCAGCTGGCCTAGTCACATTTCCTGCCCCACATGTAAATATCAGGTTGTGCATCATAAGTGATAGGTCGTGTGCTTGTGTTTCTGTCGTTGTTTATCTGTGTTGTCATTGACAAAGATTCTTAGAATCGAAACGTCTGTGTATCTATTGTATGCGTTCATGTGTATTTTATCTTATTTTATTATTCATTTTTATATATTTATTGAGTGCTTCTGATTTCGGATTTTTCACCTGTATTTTGCGACACGTGGATCTCCTTGTAAGGTATGTGCAACGTTTGTTAATGTTTAGTTCGTTTTTTTCTCGCAGGAATTTAAAATACCTATTTGTTTCCATTTCATACAACAAGTAAGCTCAACTATAGCCCGTCCAAACATTATGAGGGAAAATTTCATCAAATTACATAAATCTGATGTGTCACTTGAAAAATATTTTAAACTTGTAGGCCAAAAGCCAAAAGTGACAGAAAACGCCACTTGGCATTTCAGTCTGAAGAACGGTATCCTAACCAGATACTATACAAGAAATTTTACCGCTTTAGCACAGACAGTGTTACCCACCCAACACCATAGAAAAGCTCTTTCAATAGCACATGATTTACCCTCTGCCGGACACATGGCCTATGCCAAAACATGGTCACGATTACTGACCCAATTCTACTGGCCTAAATACTGCAGTGAAATTAAACAATACTGCAGATCATGTGAAGTGTGTCAGAAGTTGGTGAAAAGGGGCAAACACCCTCAAGCTAAGTTACAACCAACTGATCTAGCTTCTAGAGCATTCGAAAAAGTGTCAGTAGATATTGTTGGCCCATTGAACCATGTCTCATCAAAAGGCAACAGATTGATTTTAACCATGACTGATCTATGTACAAGATGGCCAGAAGCTGTGCCTCTTAAGAACATTACTTCCAAAGATGTTACAGAAGTATTTTTTCATTTATTTTCTAGAATTGGTTTCCCAGACACTATTTTATCCAATAGATATAGCCAATTTATTTCAGCAGCCACCCAAGCGGTCAGTAAAATGCTTGGGATAAAGCAATGCTTTAACAGTCCATATCACCCACATTCCACGGGAATTATAGAAAAAAATCAACGGGGACCTGAAACACATGTTAGCTAAAGTAATACAGGAATGCCCCAATGACTGGGACACATTACTTCCAGTGATACGTTTCACTTATCGAGAAGCATCGTATTGTAGTACAGGTTTTTCACCTTTTGAACTTGTATATGGGGCTAACCCATGTGGCCCATTAACCATATATAAAGAGCTATTAATTGGGAAAAGCACCGACAGTAAAACCTTGTCAGCCTATCAGTTAATAGAATTATAAAATCTTGTGTAATTGCTAAAGAAGCATTATGTCAGACAGGTGCTATCTACAGAGATTACACCAATAGAAAGAACAAAACATTGACATTGACACCAGGACAAGACGTACTATACCTACCAGACAACAGAGACCTACTTGCAGTTGACTACAAAGTTTTAGTCAATGACAAAAACAAAATATATCACATTAACATGCTGAACCCTACTACAGCAGAGACAAAGACCATGATGAACAACAACACGAAACAGCCGCAAACAAAACTATACTCGACCACACAGACACAGACAGTACAGACGATATACCGGTACCAACAGTTGACACAACACTCACAATACAAGACATCAAACTGTCACCAAAACTCTCTAAAACTGACCAAGACAGCTGCACATTATTACTAAAAGAATATTCAACCATTTTATCAAACCAACCAGGAAAAACTGACCTGCTAAACACCACATCATACTTAAAAGTCAGACACCTATAAAATGCAGACCTTACTCTATACCACTACACTATAGAGAAAAACTTCACCAAGAAATTTTAGACCTTGAAAAACATATCATTAGGAAATCACATTCACAATACTGTTCTCCAATTGTCATTGTCAGGAAAAAGGACGGTTCGACACACCTCTGTGTCGACTACCGCAAATTAAATGCCATCACCCAATTAGTCGCAGAACCGATGCCTAATGACAGACTCCAGACTTTTTTTTTCTAAATTTGATATGACGAAAGGGTACTGGCACATACCCATGACAGATGATTCTATCTACCTAACAGCATTCGCCACACCATGGAGCTCATACGAGTGGTGTTACCTTCCTTTTGGGTTAGTCAACACCCCAGCGACCTTAGGATGACAAGACAACTGTTACAGGGCATACCACATGTACAATCATACATCGATGGCATTTGCATACACACAAACAATCTAACAGAACACCTAGCGATGCTGCAGCAGATTTTTGACCACATCAAACAACATGGTCTGACTATAAAACCCAACAAAGTCGAAATTGGATTCAAAGAAATAAACTTTTTGGGTTACAAGATCTCTGATGGCAACATCTCAAGTGACGACAAAATTGTGTCCAAAATTTTGAATTTAAATACCCCAACTATGAAGAAAGAAGTATGAAGCATGTTGGGTTTATTAAACTACTACAGGAAGTTCATTCAAAAGTTCTGAGAGTAAACAGAAATTTTTACCAGCTTGTTGACTAAACATCAACCCAAAACTATTGTAAAAAGTTTAGACCTAACAAACACTCTTGCAAAGATAAAGATGTTCTTTTCAACACCTCTGATTCTCAAACTTCCTAATATTAAATTACTCTTTACAGTCAGAACTGATTCAAGTGGCATCGGCCTTGCAGGAGTGCTTCTACAGACGTACGACAATATCTTACAACCAGTATTATATGTGAGTCACAAGTTAACCCCATGCGAGAGAAGATACAGCTCACCACAGATGGAATGCCTGGCACCGATTTTCACTGTTACGAAATTATCTAAATATCTCCTTGGCACACACTTCATCGTAAAGTCTGATAATAGTCCACTCAGCATTCTATGCCAAGGCAAACCATCAAACCATTGGAAGATGGGCACTTCTACTTCAAAACTACAGCTTCGACATACAACACAGCAAAGGGACAGACAACACAATCGCAAACCTACTGTCCAGACTTCCGGTCGAGAACCCAACCAGCGTGCCAACTATGCCTGAGCGCAAGTGATGAACACTGCACATTATAGCGCATATAACACAGTCACATACTAGCACAATGAACTAATCCGTCACACGATAGTGCTAATATGATATATTATTTAAATTTAAACATTTTCTTTTAAATTAATGTCACATACATTTTAAAAAGTGATAAATGTGTCGAGTGAGTTTATTCAGATGGAGACAACAACACTCGTGAGAGCACTTAAATGTGTCAGAGACTTTAAGTTACTATACAAACTGTGGTAGAGTTAGTGACTGCCATGACCCTGATGATGTCATGGCATCGTTAAGCCATAGCCCAGGTCAGAGAGTAGAGGTTATGGTTGTGTTCAAAAAGGGAACACCAAAACGTGAAAAGTGGGTACTTTCCACGCAACGTGAAAATGTTGCGACACACTTCCCAAGTGACAGGAAGTGGGGTCTGGACAAGCAGTCTGCGTTCAGCCATCGTCCAGTATGGACAACGTTAGATGTATACAGAGTTATGGCCAACACTGAGCCACTCTTTTCTATAGTGCACATTTAGATACTTGTGATATAGAATTATTGTGGAATACCTGTTTGTGCAATGGTGTTGTCTACTTTAGTTTGCGTAGAAGATTATACACCTGACACTACAATTGGCGTTTGAGTCGACTACTGTGTGAGTTTAATCCTGTGTGAGTTCACTACTGGTATGTCAAGTAGCGTTTGGAGTGAGCAGGGTAAGATGTGGAGAATTGTAGAATAACTATCAGCAAGTCATATGCTGAGAGATGACCATGGTGCCGACTGCACAAGAAGTTACCTACAGTCATTACCCCTATGAAGGAGGGTGCACTAGATAGAGCTATTATCATAGATGCTGCATGCTAGCAATGAACTTATAAGTCACACTCAACAAACCATTAGCAAAAGAGCAGTCGGACTATGGCAACGACATTGTCTTCACTTAGAATCGTGTGAATAAGCATCTGTAACAGCACGTAAATGTGCCAAAGACTTTAATTTAGTATAGAAACTGTGTTAGATTTAGTGACACTGGGTTCCTTTATATTCTGATCAACATGTTATTTCTGGACCGCACTTTCATGTGCCAGAGACTTGGTTTCGCTTCGGTCTTTTTGATTTAATTTTGACCGCGTGAGCAAACTTTCGTATCACCAGCAGACGAAATTTAGTATATTAATTAACATAATTAGTTAAGTATGAATGAAAGTATAAATGAAACATATAACATTAAAATTTGCATACAAGAAATTGAAGGAAAGGATACAAATATTGTAATGTAAGAATCATCGTTAGACGTCAAGCATTCAACTGTGCCACTACAGTCACAATTTTGAATGACGTGAGGTCAAATATTTGACGCTTAGACTAGATATACAAATGCAACATAGTTAGTATTGTAATCTGAAAATATGATTGCACTCAAGGGAAGCAATCCACCCAAGGTAAAATTGGTTCACACTATAGACTACTCAAAGTGTCAAATGACTAGTGCATACCAAATATGTTCATCTAGATAGGGACTATAGGTACTGAAATTTGACTGGACCAGGAGTTGGATACCTATCAATTATGTCCAGGAAACCTTTCCTGATGCTGTCACACAGCATGATAGCATGACGTCTAACATGTTTTTTGTGAGAGGGAGGACGTAGCTTGAAAGATAGCGTAAGTCATCGATTACTTCCGGTCTGTGCCGAGTCCTATAGCCAAACAAAGTACCAGTCCAAACAGAAGACTGTACATGATACTAGCTGGCCAAATGACAGCAATGAACAAGTCATGTAGTTTACACCAGTTTACTACGAAGGCAAGCACCGTGCCATCATAAAATCTTACTAGACTGAATACAAGTAAATAATATTTTGACAGTAAATCAGAATGTAAATATAATTTCCCCAAACAGAATTAAAAGTGTACCACTTTCATAGGGGAGAGGTGGAGAGTGTCACAGACCCACGATACTATCTAGCATAGCCGAGGGCAGTACTGACTAGACACAGGACTATAGAGACAGGTCAGTTGCAGGGACTGTAAGGTAGCAACAACAGGCAGACAGGTACACTAAGAAAGGTCAGGGTTGTTTGTGTCTAGTACAGGTAAACATGCACTCAGGTCGGACCCATGGCCATTTAACCACACCAAGGATCATGGGATGTAGGGATCCGTGATCTGATTGAGCATCCCTGAATTAGGCAGATGGGTTAGGAGACTGAGTTGTGGCTGTGATTCCCGAATGTATCGTTTTGATAGCAGGAGTGAAGTAACTTATAGATTTAACTGTGGTTGAGATGGTGAGTATGAACAGCAAATGTGTACTGATAGTCAGTGAGTGCTTTGTACATAAAGTAAGGGTGTGAGAACGAGGTTACGATATTTCACTGTGATTGTTATGTGGTGATAAAATACAATCTCTGCAAGATTGCTCATGTGTATATTAGCATAGATTAAAAGTATCTTAAAATTGCCACGACTGTTCGTACGAGTACTATCTTGTAAGTGTGCACTTGTTTACCTCTGTCTCAGACTTCGAGTCAAGATTTATAAGTATGCAAGAACATGACATAGGTGGCACAAAACCGGGCACTTCATCTCTGTCCACTGTTGTGATGGTATGCCAGGGTAGGTATCAGCCAGGCTAAATTATATCAAGGTTAGATTAGGACACAGAAAACAGATGTTCAATATAAACAGGTACTCACCCAATACCATGCACACACTTGAAGCAATGTTAATCTTGCTGAATGACCTGTAGGTGTTAAGGCATGTGGTAAACTCCTCCCTCATTCAGTATCAATTCCTCTCTCATGAAGTTTCTCTATAGTTTCGTAAGTACAGATACCTGTGGCTGTAAATGACACAGGAATATTTTCTATTGTGGAGGGATATGTTATAGTAGGAAATACAGCATCTGCATGTATGTATCAAACAAACAACACTATAGTGACACATCATTGAACTCTTTTGCTTTCTAACATTGTTGTTTCCTCATCAATACAATTTTAATTTATATATACAATAAATCATCTGCTAAATGCTGTCTTCTCTTTCAAACCTTTTGTACCAAGTCTATAAAACATAAACACAAAATATGACTAGGAAGGCTAATGACAGGAAAACCACACAGAGATACAGGCCAAAGTTTTTATCAAATTCTGTAACAACGAACAAATAATAAATATCAACCAAAAATATATCTTAGAAAAAAAAAACTAAACTAGGTCTGATCAATTTACACCCTTCAGATCCCAAGTTAAGCAATTTTGTGTGTGTGTTTTATTTTTGGTGGTTCTCTCTTTCTTGTAATAAATCCAGGCAAGGCATCAGTTGTGTGGTATTCCCTGAATAACCGAATCATGAAGGTAGATGTCCCATATATTACATTGAATGGACATCCTCTCAGTAGAGAGAGTAAATTGAAGTATTTGGGAATCACCATTGACAGATGTATGGCTTTTAAGAATCAGGTGAACACCTACAGTAAGCGCAGTCTAATACATGAACAATTACTGCATGTCACAGACATTTACATGCCTTATTATTTCTATTATATATGAAATCAGTACTTGCGATGCTCCTGTCTGGGACATTGTCAGTACTATAGACACTACTTTCTGAACTTTGCAGCCAGTGTAAGGTCACCATACAGTTGATAGCACCTCACTGTGGAGTACCCAGAAATAAGAGAGCTGATTGATTAGCTAAGAAAGGGACAATCGAAGACCAGCCTGATGTACCCGTTACATACCACCAAAAGAAAAGAATTATCACATCTGTTAGAAAGCCACAAAAACATGAACAAGATGAATACCACATTATTCTGTACCTCAGAACAGGACACAATAGATTACACAACCACATGTATACACAATTGATTGGCAAATCAGCCATGTTAACATGTGAATTGGTGACACAGACAGTGGATCACATACTCCAAGACTGCCCAAAACATGACATATCTAGGCAAACCTTCTGGCCTAGAGAAACAACAGTGGAAGATAAACTCTATGAACCACTGAATGAACTAAAAAAAGACGAGTTACATTCATACAAGAAACAACGTTGCAGTTAAGACAAATTTCAAGCGAATGAAAGAGAAAAAAGAAATCAGGGAACTGTGATGTCACAGTGGCTCCAACAATGTCCCAGGTCAACCCAGCCTAAAGCAGACACAAGGTCCCAGGTCAACCCAGCCTAAAGCAGACACAAGGTCCCAGGACAACCCAGCCTAAAGCAGACACAAGGTCGTGTCTGGAAAGTAAAGGTGGCTGTGGTGATGTTGAGCAGGTCACCCACCAAGTGCTGATTGGTAGAACCAAATATGGAAATAGCATCATATACCTGACATGTTGCATGGTGTGACCAGGATTCTGTACCTGTTTATATCAAGTCACATCTGAGGGGCTGATGATGATAAACAACATTTACAACAGTCATGGGCTAGAGTATCATTCTCTTGTCTCAAAGACACTGTTGTGAAACAATCTATCTGGTTATGTTAAAGGAATTATATCCTTCTACATTTATGTCTAGGAAATTTTGATGAAAGGAAGTTTGATGAAAGGAAAGAGATATACAAGCACACATGTCAATCAGTCATTATACTATTATTTGCTCTAAAGTCGGCAGTTTATTTATCAATGCAATTAGATTGAAACTGAAAATAGTATACCGTGCATGCACAGAAGGATTAATTATGTCCCCAAAATAAAGGCTATGAAATGACCAGGCTGTGCATGTTTCTGACAGCATCCATTCATTCAAATATCATGTGACAATAACAAACGCCCTCTTAGCTTCAGTAAAATAGGCCAGTTTAACATTCTATGCATTGCCATTGGTTGATATCTTCTTCTTCTGCGTTCATCCAGAGTTTTTTTTCCGGACGTGATTGCGTTGTGCCTGTTTACAGCAGAGCTGCGTTCTTGCGCCGTTAGGCCAAGAAAATAATAAAAAATAAAAAACATATATTCCAATAAAAAACATATATTGGAAACAACAAGCTGCCATAAGGATTGATAATGAAGTGGGACAATATCAACCTATTAAGAGAGGTGTTAGGCAAGGATGTGTAATGTCTCCAGATCTTTTTTCCCTGTACAGTGAAAGTATTTTCAGAAATGTAGAAGATATAAATGGAATCAGCATTGGAGGACGAAACATCAATAACATTAGATATGCAGATGATTCAGTATAAATTGACTGCAGACAATGCACAGGATGTACAACAATTGTCAATTAGTAGACGCGGTTGTTGTACACAGTGAGCAGGTGGGGGTTGGAATTAAATTGGTCGTCGCTAGGAAGAACAAAGTACCACAATGTAATATACAAGTAAATGAGAATATTCTTCAACAAGTGAATCGGTACAATTATCTAGGAACAGTCATAACCTCTGATGGGAGATGCCTTGAAGAGATTAGAACAAGAATCGCCATGGCGAAAGTAGCCTTTAGCAAGATGAAAAACATTCTGACCAATAAAGAGATGTCAACTGAAACGAGATAAAGAGTGTTGAGGGGATACATAGAGCCTGTTCTTTTGTATGGATGTGAAACTTGGACAATAAGCAGTCAAGCTGAGAAACATCTGATGGCTGCAGAAATGTGGTTTCTGAGGAAAATGCAAAGAATACCATGGACAGACAGAAAAACTAATGACCAAGTACTACAAGAGACAAATGAAAATCGTAGATTGATTAGAGAAATTAGACGTAGACAGTCAACATTTTTTGGACATGTTATGAGAAGAAATGGATTGGAGAACTTGGTGACAACTGGCAAGATCGAAGGGAACAGACCAAGAGGAAGACCGAGAGGAAAATACCTGGATGGCTTGGCCACATGGCATGGACGAGACAGGAACACTGAGCTGATCCACGACTCTGGTAATCGTGTGAAATGGCGAGTCATGACCGCCCACACTTTTCACATGATTGATATCCTTATTATAACTCAGCAGTTTGAGCAGGATATTAATTGACAAATACCAATACATAATCACAAACTTATTGACTGTTGAGTGGTGATCTTCGCTTTCTAAAGGGAACGGTTTCTTTGGTTTCTGTCACTGTCATAATATAATAATAATAGCGTGTTCCATCGTGCCATTACCCGAAGTAAAAACAAAAGTCGTGTACGGAGTCAGATCGCCATTGAAAATCTCGTCCCGGAAATCGCTGTCTAATTTACCATGCATTCTTTCGACGTCATTCATTCATTCAAATCTCACGTGACAATAACACACGTCATCCTGGGCTTTCCAGGAAAGGTTTGCTTAATATTCCGTGCACGGCTATTGGTTGAAATCATCATGACCTTTTATATAAATAAAGATATATTTTATACTTACCGTAATTAATTTTTTTTTGGTGCTGTTTATAGAATATCACCAATTATAGATGTATTTTTGAATTCTGCATACAATTTTAAATATATCTTTAAAGTTTCATCGCCGAATTTGCTTAAATTGTGGAGAAAAACATTTTCTGCGAAGGCGTATTTTCGTTCTTTGTGCATATTGATCCGACTGGCATGTACACTTTGTAACACTATTCTGGCGCTGTTTAAAGAAAATCATCAATTATAGATGTATTTTTGAACTTTGCCTACAATTTTAAATATATCTGGGAAAGTTTCATTGCCGATATGCTTAAATTGTGGATGATAAAAACATTTTCTGCGAAGCGTGTTTTTGTGAATGGAGAAACGCATGGCATGCGCCATGGCAACTGCGCATGCGCGTATCGATCGCAATGACATGTTACATTTTCACTTTAAAACACTCAAAACATGCAATCTGACCTACTAAAGTTAAAGAGAACACAAATTTAAAGATTATTAATAATTTATTTGTATACTTGTACTATTGTTTAATCATTTAACATGACGGAACATATTTTTGAAGTCAGTTTTCATAATCCGCCTATGACCCGTTTGGTTGCGACCAACCTCGCGCGCGGTGAAAAATGGAAGGCACGTAATTCATTTTTTTTGTTCTGTCGCTTTCAATAGAAAACCATCAATTGTAGATGGATCTTCGAATTCTGCATCAGATTTTCAGAAATGTGGAAAGTTTCATCGCTAACTTGCTTTAATTGTGGTTAAAAAACAGGCGAAAATGTTACGATCATCAAACCCAAAACGACGGCTTTACTATATAAATATCTTTGCAGAACAAGCATTGTGTGCTCGCTAGCATAAGTCGTAAGCAGCCCGCTTGTCACGCGGGAGGTCGGGGTTCTGTTCCCGGCTGGACATTTTTAAAATTTTTTTTTTTTTAAATTTTCACAAAATTATTAGGTGATATAATAGAAACTAGTAAACATTACAAAGTAAAATATTATACAGAACTAAGAAAGTGGAAGTTTGTGAATAAAGTGTGCTCTATGGATCTGTGCAAGCTGCAGACTGCCGGGGAGCAAGCAGCGGAATTATCGTGTATCGGAATCGATGAATCCAATAGATGTCTTTGTTTAATGTGAATTTTAATTGCCGTATAAAATATCGCCCCTGAATCAGTATAGTTTCATCGCTAAACTTGCTCGAATTGTGGTTGAAAAACAGATTTTCCGCGAAGATGTGACTTTGTGAATTGGAAACCCACGGGTCATGACGGCCGCAGCATATCGATTGCGCTACACTTTTCAACACATAAAATGTGCGATTTGACCTACTAAAGTTAAATAGAACACAAGTTTAAAGATTATTAATAATTTATTTGTATACTTATATTTTGTAATCATTTAACATGACGGAACATATTTGAAGTCAGTTTTCATATGACCGTTTGAGACAATCTCGCAGGCATAGACGCGCAGACACCAGGGGGTGTCGCTGGTGGAGGAAGGGACACATTAGAGAGCTCCACTTACGGGTGAATAGTATGAAAAATCGCAACTCGTCTCACCTTCACAAAGATGTGAATATCTTCACTTAGAAGTGACATACAGGCATAATTGAGGTACTATTAGATTTTGAATTTCAAGGCCTATCTACTGTGGCGGTCTCATTTGTAAATACTCAAAATTAAATTGATGATGGGACTCGCTAATATTACTAATAATAATTAAATGAACTTTAAAAAAATGGATGTGAATATGTCACTAGGAATGTACTCACTTTCTATTGTAAATTATTTTTCGTCTGAAAATTGGGTCAAAATTTCGATTCCGTAATCTAGGGCCTCAATTTCCTCCAACCTTGCGTTATATGAGCCAGGTGCCTTTCCTTTCTTCACGCGGTGTTGTGTATCTTCAACTGCCGTCGCACGCCATGTTGGGCCGCCGCCATTGTCTGCAATATCCACATCCGGTCTCCCTTACAGTGAAGAAACAGGGTCGCCTTCATTCCACCGGGTATGACCCCTTGTGGCTCGGTCTCTTTCTGCATGGCGGTCTGTCGATAGCCTCGCTCTAAAAGCGACCCCCAGGAGTCTGCGAGAAAAATTGGACCCGTGAACCGAGTGACGTAGCTCGAAATGGAACCCACAACCTTAGGGGCGCGCGGCTGGAGGCGTAAGCACTACACCATGGAGAGTCCCTCCTTACCATGGGATCCTTACAGTGGCTGTAATCCTCATTATCATCATCATGATCATCATCATATTTCACTATTGATTTCAAGCGTCGTGAGGAGAAATAGTTGATGCTCCAGCGCCCGTTGGGTGGTACTGGATAGTGTTATTCCGTGTGACTGAATAATTTATATAATGTCTTTGATGTCGACAATTCATTTTTTTCTCGGGCGTCCTCTTGCTCTCGTATAAGATCTTCTTTGATGTAGGGCCACTGCTGGTGTTGCAATCTTTGATGTAGGGCCACTGCTGGTAGATGATGGTATTGCAATCTTTGATGTAGGGCCACTGCTGGTAGATGATTGTATTGCAATCTTTGATGTAGGGCCACTGCTGGTAGATGAAGGTATTGCAATCTTTGATGTAGGGCCACTGCTGGTAGATGATGGTATTGCAATCTTTGATGTAGGGCCACTGCTGGTAGATGAAGGTATTGCAATCTTTGATGTAGGGCCACTGCTGGTAGATGAAGGTATTGCAATCTTTGATGTAGGGCCACTGCTGGTAGATGATGGTATTGATTGCAATCTTTGATGTAGGGCCACTGATGGTAGATGATGGTATTGCAATCTTTGATGTAGGGCCACTGTTGGTAGATGATTGTATTGCAATCTTTGATGTAGAGCCACTGCTGGTAGATGATTGTGTTGCAATCTTTGATATTTTGTCTTTCAGTATGTGTGGCACAGGGCGTTAATCCCACCGTGTGTCTGATAGCATTTCGTAACCGGCCTAGGATAGTTATGTTGGCAGCTCTCCTCAAACATTTCCTCTGGCAGGTGTTCATTTTGCGTAGGTGTGATCTGAATAACGTTTCACATTGGTAGCATGGGTTTGGTATGCCTATGTAAAATATCTAGAAAATATGATCATAAAAGATGACAGAATAGACAGTAAATTAAAATCGTATGTCAAAAATTAAGTGCCCTTGCATGTCAACTATCTCCCATACTGAAAAATCCAAACATACCTATGTCCGCAAAACGACATATAATGGCTGTAACCAATGGCTTTAGAGATGGTACAGCGCGGAAAAGTATTCACAAGCGTGCTTACTGAGCGCCTCATGAACGTGTTGGTCATGCGTCAAAGTGTTGTTCCTGCAGCGAGGCGATGTCGTCATTTGGAGGTGACAGGTTCGAATCCCGGTAGGTAACTATAGCTTTCAATTGTTATGTTGTCTAGTGCGTCATTTGGTCTCTACTTCTTTTCTTCTACTTCTGTGAACCGTGAGAATTGTATGGATATTTTGCCCTGGCCATGCGGGTGTACGGGGGAATGAACAGGCTGATAGGCTAGCAGGGAATGCACCTCTTGGTGGAATTTTGCCTATGGACAAGGGTAGTAGTGTTCTTGTGGTAGTGCTCTTGTGGGACCAGGTGGAGAAGGCGGGGGAACAGATTGAGAACCCATATGTGGAAAGAATGGGATTGCGGGGGATCGGCAGGGGTTCTGGAAGAATCTCAAAACTGAGAGGGAAGACCAGGAGAACTTTTAATCAGATAGTAGATAGTGGTGGGAACGATTAGTAGTATAACTCTTCGCTGGCTGTTGAACGAGGGGACGGAGCACATATGGGAATGTCTTGAGTGCAGTGATGTCGGTTCTTAACTCAACTCAACTCAACTATGTGAACCGACCAATAATTTCTTTGGTTACATGTTCGTTAATATACAGGACACAGCATTACGATGAATGTGTGTGTTTTTTATTTAACCTATGCTGGTTTAATATACACTTCTGGGGCCTATAGTGCTATCTCAATGGTTAGGTAAGAATGATGTCCATATTCCACAGTTGTGGGTTCATGTGGATGATTCATCCATTCAGTAGCATGTCCTTTGCAGAACCTCGCTCCCATAACAACCTTCCGGAAAACTTCACCCTCATTATGGCTACTGAGAAAAGAAAAGTGGATGCACGGTGTCACGTGTGGATGATAGACCTGCCTAATGAAGACACATTGTTTTAGTGGTATCTAGTTGGCCACTCGTCGTATTACACGTGTTCTTGCAGTGAAACCCTGTTGCCATTTGGAGGTGACAAGCTGGAATCCCGGTCGCCTAACTCACACAGAGAACTAGTTGTTCATATCAGAAGAAGACAGCCTACATTCTGTGTCTGTGGGCACGTCGCGAGAAGGGGAAGGCTGGAGTATGTCGTCACAACGGGGAAGTTGGAGAAGAGAAGAGGCGGGGAGAGACCAAGAGAGGAGATACTGGACAGTTTGACATCATGGCATGGAGGATCATCGGTATCAGAAATTAATAATTATTGGCGGCACAAGAGACAAACAGAACACTGTTACAGACATGAGCACAAACGTCACGCGGCATAAGATGATTCGTATTATTATTATTATTATTATTATTATTATTATTATTATTATTATTTTATGAAAATTATATGTGATATTCAAACTTTGGTGAGTCGTAGTTTCATCAGTGCTTGCTTGTGTTCGTTGGCTTGAGCTCCAACGCGAAGTCCTGTATGTCGGATGAAGGCATCCTGTTGTCCAACAGCAGTGTGATGTCCTACAGGACCTGAGTTTTGCGTGAGTATCCGTTGTCCCATGTCTGGCTTATTGGTGTGCAGACTGGTGGTTCCTCGCCGTACAGGCAGACACTCTCCGACTTCGAAGGAATCGGCGATCCTACTGACTTTAGCCAGGACCCCGAAGGGACCTGTTGCCCAGGACGCTCGACGAGGACGCGTCAATAGGTCTTGGCCAGTATATAACCCGGCCCTGGTGCCTTGGAAACACCTCTGCGTCCCAGTTTCATCAGTAACTCCCAGAACTCTGCTTTTTTTTCAGTAGGATTTTAATTATGTATCTAATTCAATGTCGTTTTCACATTCAGATCCCGTTTACTTCACCCTCATTATGGCTACTGAGAAAAGAAAAGTGGATACACGGTGTCACGTTTTCAATGAAGAATATGGAGTAAAGCACTTCTTTGTGGAAACAAAAGACCAGAAAACCAGTTGCGTAATATGAAGCCAATGTGTTGCCGTTTTGATAAAGCATACAATCTTCGGCGTCACTATGAAACAAAACATCTATCAACAAATTCAAAGTTTTCTGGAAAGTTACGATCTGAGAAATATGAGCCCATGAAACGTGGTTTCGAAACACAAAGATAAAGTTTGCTGAAAATGAATCCATCACTCGTACAAGTTACAAAATAGTGCATAAGATGGCAGAACGAGGACACCAGTTTATTGATGGCAACTTCATCAAAGAGTGTATGATGGAAGCAGCAAATGACTTGTGTCCCGAGAAAGCCGATTTGTTTGGAGCTATAAGTCTTTCAGCAAGTTCAGTTATGCGGAGAACAGAAGAACTTCGAGAAAACATAGAATAGTGCTACAGATACGCGAAAAAGCCAGGAACTTGTGGTATTCGCTGGCGCTGGATGAGTCTACTGATCTCTCGAGTACGTCACAACTCGTCTTCATTCGTTGTGTCAATTTGGACTTTCAGATAACAGAAGAGCTGGCATCCGTTTGCAGCCACATGGTGCAACAACTGGAAAAGACATGTTCGTGGAAGTGCACACAATTTTGCAAGGCTATAAGATTCAGTAGAATAAGCTTCGAGGTGTTACAAGGAAAAAAGAAAAAAAAAAGAAACATGGCTGGAGACAGGAAGGGTCTGGTTGGGCAGATCAGGACTCAGTTGGAAGATTTGCAAATTCCGGGCGCTCTGTAAGTCTGTTCATACACTACATCATACACCAGCAAGCCCTCTGTGGGAAAGACTTAGATATTTCTTGTGTAATGAAATGAGTCGTTTGTACTGTTAACTTCATTCGGGACATGCACTCAATCACTGTCAGTTCCAGGCTTTTCTTGAGGAAATTGATTCTGAATTCTGCGACTTACCTTATCACACATCAGTGAGGTGCCCAGCTGTGGTAAAGTCCTGTTTCGTTTATACAAGCTCCGAAACGAAATAAATGGTTTCCTAATGAAAAAGATAGAGCTGATCCACAGCTGTCAGATACTACCTGGCTGTTAAAGTTGTAATTTTTAGTCGACATCACTTCCCACTGCTCGTAGAAAAACTAAGAAGTGCAACCAGAAACTTCTACAAAAAGATAAGTGCAATGCGAACCAGAGGAGTACCCTTTGACCCAACTGAAATAATTAACAGCGAAAATGGAGAACCAATAAGTGAACAAAAACACATCCTAATAAGATGGAAGCAGTATTTCGAACAACTTCTCAACATCCCATCAGATGTCACAGGAATTCAAGAGACCTACACAGATGTCACCGAGGAACTAGAACCAGACATACTAAAAGAAGAAATTATAGAAGCCATCAGATTAGCCCCATTGAACAAATCACCAGGACAGGATGAAATACCAAATGAACTAATTAAAGCAGCAAGGGAAGTAGGAACAGCTTGGCTACATAGACTATTCAACCATGTTTGGGTAGAACAACAGACACCACGAGACTGGGGAAACGCCATAATTATCCCAATTTGGAAAAACAAAGGCAGCAAAAGAGATTGCACACAATACAGAGGCATTTCACTGTTGAGTCATACTGGGAAAATATTTTGCAAAATTCTTGAAAAAAGATTACGAACTACTTTAGAACCCCAGCTAAGCGAAACGCAGCTTGGATTTAGGAAAAACAAAGGATGCACAGACGCCATTTTTGCTCTTAGACAACTTATAGAAAAATCAATTGAATTCAATGAAACACTCTACTTAGCCTTTGTTGACCAAGAAAAGGCATTTGATAGGGTAGATAGAAACAAGCTGTGGGAAATCCTTAAACAATATGGAGTGAGTACACATCTAACAAACCTATGTAGAAGTTTATACGACAACAGTGAATGCATAGTGAGAGCAACTGGAGGACACTCAGATCCCTTCACCATAAGATCTGGAGTACGACAAGGTTGTGTCCTGTCCCCTCTCTTGTTCATAACATATATAGACAACATATGTAAAGAAACCAGCCAAGCAGAGACAGCAAGAATACCGCATGACGAGAACACAGAAGAAGAACCATCTGCAAATCTAACCATTAGAGAACTCCTGTTTGCGGACGACCAAGCACTAATAGCAAAATCAGAAGCTGAATTACAAGACCACATGAATAGTCTAAACGAAATGTGTAGGGAACATAACATGAAAATTAGCACAAGCAAAACAGAGGTAATGACTATAACTAAAGAAGAACAAACAGCAACAATTCACCTAAACGAACATCCCTTGAAACAAGTAAAGAGCTTCAAGTACCTAGGAAGTATAATATCATCAAATGGCAGATCAGAAGACGAGATCGAAAATAGGTGCAATAAGGCAAATCAACTCATTGGACAAATGGCACCAATACTAAAGAACAAACATGTATCAATAACTACTAAGAAAGCACTTTACAACACAATCTTCCTACCAACTCTGTGCTACCAATGCCAAACCTGGACAATGACAGAAAAAGAGAAAAGAAAAATCACAACAACAGAAATGAGGTTCCTGAGAAGAATACTCAACGTATCAAGAAGAGATAAGATCAGAAATGAAGAAATCAGGACTAAAGTGGGGGTTAAAGCTGCTCTAGATTTTATTAGAAAGCAGCAAGTCAAATGGTTTGGCCATGCAAGTAGGCTACCAGTCAACAGCATGCCACAACAGGCAATGACGTACAGACCAGATGGAAACAGAGGAAGAGGCCGACCACGTAAACGCTGGACGGAGGGAATAACAGAATCCATGGGAATGTCGATATACGAAGCCCATAACCGGGCACTCTCACGAAGTTTATACTTCACCTCGACACCGCAAGGTACAAGAGGAACATGATGAGATGAGATGAGAAGATCACTTCCCACATGAATGAACTGAACTTGAAGCTACAGGGAAAAAATAACCTCGTCTGTGATCTCTACAGAATCATCAAAGGATTTCTGAAAAAGCTGTCATTGTTTGAAGCACAATTGGAAGGAAAAAACTTTTAGCTGTTTCAAAATGCTCTGCGCTACAGTCGCCGAAGATGTCAACCTCGATTTTCCGAAAAATACTTAAATATTATTCGTGACTTGAAGAAGTATTTTTTGGAGAGATTTTCAGATCTTGACAGAACTGAGAGTGACATTCTTCTATTCCAGAATCCGTTTGATTGTAACCTTGATGATGTGCCAGTTGAACTACAGTTTGAGCTCACTGATTTGCAAGAAAATGACTTGTTGAAGGAGATGCACAAAGAAGGAAAACTTGTTGAATTTTACGCTACTTTCCTGATGGTGAGTTTCCGAAACTAAAGAAATTTGCTGCTGGTATGGCATCAGTGTTTGGAACAATTCATGTCTGTGAGCAACTATTTTCAATAATGAAGTATGTGAAGTCAACACATTGAACGAGATTGACTGATGAACATTTGAAGACAACTCTCTTGACTGGATGCAGCAATTCCAAATCAAACATTGATGGTATCTTGAAAGACAAACGTCAGTTTCACAAATCTCACTAAACTTTTTTGCTGCTTAGTTTGTGAGATTCGGATATGTGCACACTAGGTCTGATGTAACTATCCTTTTGCTAACGGCGCCTTCTTTGATAACTATTTTCAGTAAATATTGTTGTCTTTGTGTTTTGTGCACTGCACACCACTCACCCGTGATTAACATGGAATGATAAACTTAGTTTACCGTTTGTTTTTTGTCCCCAGAGCTTTCGCTCTGGCTTACAAGTATTATATAGAATGATTATGCAGCCTGCGCTTGTCATTTTATCAGGTAGCTGGCCCACTGTGAAAAAAGTTTGGTGACTCCTGTAAAAGGGTAAGGTAGAAGGCAAGCGAGCAAGAGGTACACAATGATACAAGTGGGAAGATAACATTAAGAGGTGGACTAACAGCAGTCTGGCAGAATGTACATTCAAAGCAAGAAAGACAGTTTCGGAGATCCATTGCAGCCAACCTTCATTGTGGAGATGGCGCTTGATTGATTGATTAAAAAGGCATGCATCTATTTAAATAGTAGTAGTTGTAGTAATAGTAGCAACAGTTGTTGAAGTTTAATTGTCAGTGTCTGCTTGTATGTAATGGCACATATTTTATGTTTCGTAACACACCCCATATTGGGTAGATAATTTCTGTGTCTCATTCACACACAGACAGAAAAGAAAACACCCAAAAACAAATTCACATTATGAAGCTTGTTTTGGAAATCATGTTCTTGCTGACATGGCTCTAATGGTTTACAAACAAATATGGGTTCTGTCTTAATACCGTGGTTGCATGACTCTGGCTCCCACTAATCTTAAATGCAAATGTCAGATCTAGTGTATATTGGCTGGCTCCATGGCGACGGTGTTATGGACGCAGTTCATAATCACAATACCGCATTCAAAACACTAGCTGCGGGCGATTTGGCAGCATTAGTTTTTGTAATGAAATAATATGAGTGCCAGTCATTCAGAAAGCAATGGCAAACTACAGAACGTAAAATTGCCAAGAGACCACAAACAACAGAAAATGCAGGGGTTGACTGTGATGTCCTGCAAAGCAAATGCAACTAACTTTTTAGTGTATGTTGGGTCATCTGTATTTCTCACCTATGATGGCATAAATATTACAGAGGCAGGCATTTGATGCAGAGCAAGTGGTGCACAGGGCACTTTAATATAATGATGATGATGATACACTGGGTATACGCATCGGAGAAGTATCAAACAGCAAACTTGTTTATTTGTGGATGAAGAAGACATAAAGACAACGTTATTTCTAGTGTTATGTTATTCTTCTGAGAACAAAACAAACCAACAATAAATACCATATTGCTTTCACCTATGGTTTAATACCGGTTGTTCCTTGATAAATTCATACAAAAGTATTGATAAATTAACATTTCACACAAAAGCATCAACAAATGACACATCTCAAAGAAAAATATTAAGAAATTATTATTTTCAAACAGAATTATCAACACAATACGTGATATATCTAAAACAATTATCAACACATGATAAATCTAACACAATTATCAACACATGATATATGTCACACAAATATCAACACATGATATATCCAACACAATTATCAACACATGATATATCTAACACAATTATCAATAAATGATATATGAAACACAATTGTTATGTTGTTTGTCCATCAAGAATGATGATAACCATTCATTTCATCCAGTGGGGTTGAAAGTATGGAGCCGTGAGTTCTAAGATGGCTGATAAGGCCTATTTTGGCTCAAATTGTTCTTTCACAATGTGGGCAAAGAATGCTTGACGTTCCAGGAGGAGGATCTCCTGCAGTGGTTTCTCTGTCCAGCCTTTTCTTCACAGCTCTTGCAGTCCTGGCTGCTTCACAAGTGACTGCACCTTTATGTAATGATGTACGCCACGAATTACGGTCTTTAGCAGCAGTCTTCCAGGTGTCAAAATGAATTCCAAAAGCTTTCAGTGCGATTTTCGGAGTGTCTTTAAAGCAATTCCTCTGGCCACCTTGGGAGCGTTTACCACAACGCAGCTCACTGTAAAAAAATTTGTTTAGGGAGCCTGTGATCTGGCATACAAGTTAAGTGACCGGCCCAGCAATCTGATGTTTCATTAGAAAGTGTGGATACTGGGCATGGACGCTCTGTCAAGAACTTCAGTGTCTGGGATCTTGTCTTGCCATTTAATCTTCAATAGTTTCCCAAGGCAGACTGTGTGGACGTGGTTTAATTTTCTAGCATGTCGCTGATAAACAGATCAGGTTTCACAAGCATATAGAAGTGTGGATAATAAACTGCTTTATAGACTTTCAGCTTTGTTTGCAGGCTTATTTCATTTCTGTCCCATACATTCTTGTACAGTCTGCCAAAGGCCGCGCTGGCCTTGGAGATTCTTGCATTCACTTCGTCATCAATTGTGGCAGCTTGTGACACAGTGCTGCCAAGATAGGTGAATTTGTCCACAACACTTAGTCTGTGACCGTTCACCTTGATATTCGGCATGGTGTGATTTAAGGTCACGTCAACTTAAAAGCCCATATCAATTAGAAACATCCGAGAATCTATGGGTAGGAAAATCTAAGCATAATTCAGGAGCCTGCCCCCTTCTCTCAGGAGCCAGTATTTGTATTTTAAAATATGAACTAAGAAATACACGCAGACTGTGTCAATGGGGATTCAAACACATGACCACAAGTCAGCAGGCAAGCATACTAGCCTGTATTACCATTGCTCCTGAACATGGACAATAATCACAAAACTTGTAGGATTATCTCCTATTTATGATCTCTCATGTCATTCAAGATAGTAATTTCAAAGATACGCCATAAAAATACATTTGTTAGGTGCCTCTTCTTTGTGTGCTTGCTTGCGCCTCTTCAGAAAGTCAGTGTCAGTGAAATGTGCACTACAAATATATCAATGTTTCCTGTATGTGTACGATCGTGGTGTTTCAAATATCTCTGTATGTATCCATCTGTGGTGCTTCAAACTAAATGTGATATTAAAAGGGCATAATAATAATCACAACTATTAATTTCCTCTTTGTCAGGGTGCTACTATTGTAAAATGGCACTGATTTGTCCTTGAAGCATTCCTGGCAACAATTCTGGCACTCCACACATCAATGAACAACAGTGTCAGTCATATATTCATGTATTCTACTAACACATTCCTCAATATGCATAAATAAGAACAACGACCTAGAACACATTGTTAAAACTATTCTAGTATCTACAACACAACACTCATTGGTCTGTTACAAATAGCAAACTACATGAGCATTTGGGCTCACCAATCTCCTGTGGGAGCTCCGGTAGAATAGTGGCTAGATACTTGCCTGCCGACCCAGTAATCATGGGTTCAAATTCCATGTGGATGTGAACATTGACCTGGGCTTCCAGATTGATCCAGTCTAAATGGATGCCAGAAAATGACTTGGGAAGTAAAGGCAGTTGGTGTGACATTGACCACATGACCTTGGAGTGCCAATTGTCTATACAAATATGTGTCTTAGCACCATATGCCTCAAGGTGTGTACAAGGGTCATTGACTGACTTGACTATTAATTCCCTTCTGTGGCTCCATTGAGTGCCCAGTTGCAGAATAATCCCTTGTCAAACATGATTATATTCTGTCTATGGTTTTCCCGGCTCACTCTATGCTTTCCTACTCATATACCATCACAGTAATCCATGGGAAGATGAGTTGTAAATACTCACAGAGACTAAGCTCAATAACTCATCATCTTGTTACCCATTCACATATTGAGGTTCTTACCATACTTTATATGTGTTCTTTTACAACAGGGGGCATAGTGGTTTTGAGGTATGGTGTCCGCCTCAAGTGCTGGAGGTCCCGGGTTCAAGACCCATTGAAGACCGGGGTTTTTTCACGTGGACTTCTAGTAACCAAATTTCCTCTGGCCTCTGGGTAGTGAGATCGGATGCCCGTGTATGTTGCGCACGTAACGAATCCCTTGGCAGCTGGAAATTGAAAAAGAGTAGCCTAACAGCGTTGCCTAAGCAAAATTTCAAGTTAAAAATCTACCCAAAGTATTTCAGGATCCTCGCCGGTGCTATGGAGTTCATGCACTGAGTTGAGATTCTCTGGACTCAGGCTTGAATTAGGAGTAGAACGGAGCACTTATGGGTTACACCAGTGTGCCGTGGTGTTGATCCATTGAATAAACTAAACTTTTACAACACTTCCTACTGCAAACTGGAATAAGAGGTGCATCACATTATCACACTGATTATATTTCTATCCTGTATGTGTTCTATATATGATACTGGAAACATACCTCATGAGTTATGTAATTCTGTATTTATTGCAATCCCAAAGAAATCAGGAGCCTTGGAATGTGATCAACATCGAACAATTAGTATAATGAGTCACATCACGAAGATTTTGCTAAGAATTATCATGCAAAGAGTTAGGAAGAAAATACAACCTGAAATAGGAGAGGAACAATGTGGGTTTGTAGTAGGCAAAGGTACAGTAAATGCTGTGTATATACTGAGAACCGTAATCGAACGTTCTATAGAAGTAAACAAAGATCTACACCTTTGCTTCATTGACTACACAAAGGCTTTTGATAAAGTGAGACATGTCAACATGATAAGGATGCTTGAAGATCTACAAATTGATGGGAAAGACCTTAGACTTGTAAAAAACATATATTGGAAACAACAAGCTGCCATAAGAGTTGATAATGAAGTAAGCCAATATCAGCCTATTAAGAGAGGTGTGAGACAGGGATGTGTAATGTCTCCAGATCTGTTTTCCCTGTACAGTGAAAATATTTTCAGAAATATTGAAAATATGGAAGGAATCAACATTGGGGGACGATGCATCAATAACATTAGATATGCAGATGATACAGTCTTGATTGCAGACAATGAACAGGACCTGCAAAATTTAGTAGATGCGGTTGTTACACACAGTGAACAACAAGGGTTAGAATTAAATTGTAAAAAGACACAGATCATGGTCGTCACTAAGAAGAACGAAATACCACAGTGTAATATACAAGTAAATGGGAATATTCTTCAACAAGTGAATAGGTACAATTACCTCGGAACAGTAATAACATCTGATGGGAGATGCCTTGAAGAGATTAGAACAAGAATCGCCATGGCAAAAGTAGCCTTTAGCAAGATGAAAAACATACTGACCAATAAAAAGATGTCAATTGAAACGAGAAAAAGAGTGTTGAGATGCTACATAGAACCTGTACTTTTATATGGATGTGAAGCTTGGACAATGAGCAGCCAGGCTGAAAAACATCTGATGGCTGTAGAAATGTGGTTTCTGAGGAAAATGCAAAGAATATCATGGACAGCCAGAAAGACCAATGAACAAGTCCTTCAAGAAACAAATGAAGATCGTAAACTGATCAGAGACATTAGACGTAGACAGTCACAATTTTTTGGGCATGTTATGAGAAGAAATGATTTGGAGAACTTGGTGACAACTGGTAAGATCGAGGGGAACAGACCAAGGGGAAGACCTAGAAACAAGTATCTGGATGGCTTGGCCTTGTGGCATGGTCGAGACAAAAACACGGAACTGATCCACGACTCTGTTGATCGAGTGAGATGGCAGAACATGACCGCCCACGCTTACCGGCATGGCACATGATGGATGGATGGTATGTGTTCTCTTATGAGATTTCAGAGATTTGACTTAAGCAAATAACAAACATGTGATCCCACATGAAAACATTAACTTAATAGGGCAACCTATAAAAAACATGAAATGCAAAGTTTCTCTTGAGGAAAATTAATAAATACATTTAACATAACAATAGGAGAGAGTTAGGGATGCCTTTTGTCAACTGTATTATTCTTCCTGATTACAGACTGGTGTATGAAGACAATAACTACTGCCTGAAATGGATTTCAATGACATCTGACATAGAAATCAAATGATATAGACTTTGCTGAATACAACAATCCTGTCCCACACACACAATCAGATGCAAGATAAACTAACCACACTTGATGGGAGACCACAGCAACTTTGTCTACAATTCGTAGGGAATAGACAAAGTTAATGAGAATAAACCAAGGAAATGATAATCTGATCTCCCTTGGTGAAACCTCAACTTCAAGAGATAGAATCATAAAACTATTTGGTTAGCAATGCAGACAAGGTGGGGAAACAGATAAAGATATTCAAATAAGAATACAAAATGTCAGATGAGCTTTTATAAATAGGACATTTGTGAAAGTCAAAGGAATGAAAGCCGGCTCCGTGGCCGAGGAGTTAGCAGCTTTCTCCGCTAACCCCGAATACTCTCGTCACGTGACGCGACGCGAATTAGCAGTGGTTCGAATCGCAAAAGTGACTTATGAGAGTATGGAGCCGGTCGTTCAGAAAGTCGTGGCGTGCTGATGAGCGTAATCTAGCCTAGGAATCAACATACAGCTGAAAGATGCTGGTGTTGACCGCAATATCCTAAAACAGGATGGAAACGCGAAAAAAAAAAAAAAAAAAAAAAAGGAATGAAAGCTCCAAGTTTAGACATTTTAATTCTAATGTTTCATCACGACTAATGCATGGATCTTTAACATCTGTGGTGTGGGGGTAGTGAAGATATCTTCACAAGCCCAGTTACTGAATTCAAAGTGAGTGATTTGGGAGCAGGTGACTTTGTGTTGCTTTTCACAACGGTATGGGGATCAGACATTCACAAAGCAATGGCAAACTGCTGAACATAACAATGCACAGAAAATCACAAACAGCCAATAAATGCTGGTGTTTATTGTGATGTCCTAGCTTTATAGATGAGCTAACTTTACAGATCATAAACAAGGACATGATAAAAACAATAACTAGTAAACTACAAACATTTATTGGGACTAAAGAAATTGAGGTTGAATTCCAAGATAAGAAAAGGTGCTTGCAGTATGGACTGACCTAAAGAAAACTTTTAACAAAGTAAGGAAAGAAGGTCTGATGAAGAAACTGAAAACCTATAAAGTGAATAGAAGAGTGTACAAATGGGTGAAAACACACTTGCACAACAGAAAAGCCCTAGTACACATAGACATACTAAAGAGCAAGAAAGTTCTATTGCATTAAGTAATCCTGACCCCCCCCCCCCCCCCCCCCCCCATTTTCCTAATCTACATCAATGGTGTTGGAATTAAAGTGGCAATGCACCTGATGACCTGGTCCCGTGAAGCACAAACGGACATGCATCAGTGACTACCAGATCGCTACAAAGAGATACAGATGCAATAGCTACATGGAGAAACAGATGGTGTGTCAGCATAAACACTGACAAGTGCAGCACTACTCTATTTACCCACTCTCCTAAACAAAACCAGGCATCATCCACATAAATGGAATACACCTAACAGACGGTAAAGAACCAACATAACCTGGAGTAACATTTGATGGCAGGCTGACATGGAGAAAGCACATCAACAAAGCAGATAGTCAGCTTGAAAAATAGACACACTACAATCATGATACTTGTAAATCTTATTTCCTGTATGTTACGCTTCAGAAATTCAACTTGGGCAAATAACACACCACAATCATCACATTTGTAAAGTACCCCTCATGTATGTGTTTTCTTATGATTCCTAAGATATTCAGCACGAGTAAAAGATGCTCCACACTTATCACATTTGCATTTCCCTCCTGTATGTGTTCTTTTGTGTCGTATCAGAATGTTAACAGAAGTAAAACATGCACAACACAAGTCACATTTGTAAGGTTTCTCTCCTGTATGTGTTCTCCTGTGGCGTTTCAAACTGCCAACTTGAGTAAAAGATGCACCGCAATCACATTTGTAAGGTTTCTCTCCTGTATGTGTTCTCTTGTGGCGCTTCAGATTACCTTCCTCAGTAAAACATGCACCACAATCATCACATTTGTGAGGTTTCTCTCCCGTATGTGTTTTTATGTGGCGTTTCAAATGTGCAACTGCAGTAAAAGATGCACCACAATCATCACATTCATGTTTCTCTTCTATATGTGTTCTAATGTGGAATTTCAAAATGCCAACTTGAGTAAAAGACATACTACAATCATCACATCTGTAAGATTTCTCTCCTGTATGTGTTCTCTGGTGGAGTTTCAAACTGTCAGCACGAGTAAATGATGCACTACAATAATCACATTTGTAAGGTTTCTCTCCTGTGTGTGTTCTCTCGTGAAGCTTCAATTTGTCATAACGAGTAAAAGATGCATCACAATCATCACACTTGTAAGGTTTCTCTCCTGTGTGTGTTCTCTTGTGGATCTTCAAATAGCAAGCCTGAGTAAAGCATGCACCACAATCATCACATTTGTAAGGTTTTTCTCCTGTATGCATTTTCTTGTGGGGCTTCAGACTGCCAGCACGAGGAAAAGATGCACCACAATAATTACATTTGAAAGGTTTAATTCCTGTGTGTGTTCTTATGTGCTCCTTTAAACTGACAGAATTAGTAAAAGATGCACCACAATCATCACATTTGTAAGGTTTCTCTCCTGTATGTATTCTCCTGTGGCATTTCAGATTGCCCGCTTCAGTAAAAGATGCACCACAATCATCACATTTATATGGTTTCTCTCCTGTATGTATTCTCTTGTGGCGTTTCAAACTGCCAACTTGAGTAAAAGATGCACCACAATTATTACATTTGTAAGGTCTCTCTCCTGTATGTGTTCTCTTGTGGAGCTTCATACTGTTAGCACAAGCAAATGATGCATCACAGTCATCACATTTGTAAGGTTTCTCACCTGTATGTGTCCTCTTGTGGAGGTTTAAACTGCCAACCTGAGTAAAAGATGCACCACAATCATTACATTTGTAAGGTTTCTCTCCTGTATGTGTTCTCTTGTGGAGCTTCATACTGTAAGCATGGGCAAATGATGCATGACAATCATCAAATGTGTAAGGTTTCTTGAATGTATGTGTTCTCTTATCGAGCATCAAAGTGCAATTTTTTGCAAAACTGCACCATAATCATCCCATTTGTAAGATATCTCTCTTATATGTATCCTAATGTGGTATATCAAATAGCTGCTTATGGAGAAGAAGTGTTATTTTATTTTCAGTCACTCTTGACCCTGTGTCTGTGTGTCCTGCCATGTCTTCAAGGCTACAACAACCTTCCATGTCTACCATGTTATTGAATCTGGCATGCGTTTTGTAATCATAGAACACATCACAAACTGAAATTTAATGTTATCAGATGCCATCTTCTCTATTTGTGGCGGCACTTATATGAAATAGAAAATCACTACTCTGGCAACAGTGGTGTATTTCTGAAACACACAAACAGTGAACATTTAGTTAAACATGTGACTCTTGTAATCTTAGAACACATCTTAAATTTGTTGCTTCATAAACTAAACATTAATATTATCAAACGCCATCTTCTCTATCTGTGAAATAGGATAACTGTAGTGTAATTCTGAAACACGTGAGATGTGAACACTGGGTTAAACATGTACATGGCAGGCAACATACAACAATAAAATGTTGAAGTTTCTTATGTCACTATCATCATAATCATGTAACATGTCATTGGCACTCTCATCACACACCAGCAACACGTGTCTTTATCTCTGCCAGCAACAAGTGTCTTTATCTCTGGCCACTTCTCCCACCTTATTGGCACTCTCATCCCATGCCAGCAACAAGTGTCTTTATCTCTGGCCACTTCTCCCACTTCATTGGCACTCTCATCACACGCCAGCAACAAGTGTCTTTATCTCTGGCCACTTCTCCTACCTCATTGGCACTCTCATCACACGCCAGCAACAAGTGTCTTTATCTCTGGCCACTTCTCCCACCTCATTCGCACTCTCATCACACGCCAGCAACAAGTGTCTTTATCTCTGGCCACTTCTCCCACCTCATTGGCACTCTCATCACATGCCAGCAACAAGTGTCTTTATCTCTGGCCACTTCTCCCACCTCATTGGCACTCTCATCACATGCCAGCAACAAGTGTCTTTATCTCTGGCCACTTCTCCCACTTCATAAGCACTCTCATCACACACCAGCAACAAGTGTCTTTATCTCTGCCAGCAACAAGTGTCTTTATCTCTGGCCACTTCTCCCACCTTATTGGCACTCTCATCCCATGCCAGCAACAAGTGTCTTTATCTCTGGCCACTTCTCCCACCTCATTGGCACTCTCATCACACGCCAGCAACAAGTGTCTTTATCTCTGGCCACTTCTCCCACCTCATGAACCCTACTGCCCAAGCTGTCTGCAATGTCCTGTGTCCATTTCTGTGCTGATCGACCCCTGTCACCTCTTCCTAGAACCATGCCTACCATCGCTGTTCTTCCCAACCCAGTCATGTTTACTATGGCTGAAGTATTTTAGTTTCCCAGACTTGATACTGTTTATGAGCGAGTTTTCTTCGATGTTCAGATCTGGTAGAATGTCAGTATTGTTATTCTTCTTAGTTCACAATATTCTAAGAATTGTTCAATCTCAATCTCCCAGTTTTCATCTTTAATTATAGTGGAATGGTTCATGTTGCCACACGAAAGATGCATGTGCAACAGAGATTAAGAGCAGAATGCACCACAATGAACAAGACCTGCAACATTTAGTATATGCAGTTGTTGCACACAGTGAACAACTAGGGTTAGAATTGAACTGTAAGAAGACACAGATTACAGTCGTCACTGGGAAGAAGAAAATACCACATACAAGTAAATGGGAATATTCTTAAACAAGTGAATTCATGCAGCATCATTTCTCTTGGTCTGCCTCTGCCTCTCTTTCCCTCGATCTTTCCAGTCGTTACGATGTTCTTCAATGAATCTCTTCTCATCACATGACCAAAGAAAGCTGTTTGTCTCTTTCTTATTATAAGTAATGTTCTAGTTTCATTAGCCTCATTCAGGCAATCATTGTTAGTTACTTTGGAGTCCAATGAATTTGCAACATTTATCTCAGGAACCACATCTCAGTTGCTTCCAAGTTCTTCCTAATTTGTTCATTTACATTCCAAGATTCACTGCCTCACAGCAAAACAGGTTCAATATAGCATTTCAGCACTTTCTTTCTTACATTCAAAGATAGTGACTTATTGCATATAATACTCTTCAATTTCTGAAATGCAGCTTTTCCTTGCCCTATTCTGTTCTTAATCTGTTTTGCACCTTCCATCTGATGTTATAAATGCCAACAGGTATTTAAAATTCTCCACTTGGTTAAGAATGTTCCATTCTATTTTTATTTCACATTCTGGTATCGCCTTTTTCTTTGAGGTCACCATTGTTACTGTTTTCTCTCACACTGTGACATGGCAAGTCCTTTCTTGGCACTCTCTGTTACTACAATGTCCAACAACTGTTTTGAGTGTTTACATTATCCGCCACCAATACTGTGTCATCTGCATAGTGTATATTGTTTATATTTTAACCTCCAATTAGTATTCAAGGCTTCTCTTTGATCTCTCTCATTATTACTTTGCTACAAAGGGAGAATAGATCCGGTGACAAGACACATCCCTATCGCACTCCTAGCTTTATTTGTTCATAATTGCTCTTTTTATTTCCAATTTTAATGGCTGCTACTTGGTTCTATTAACTCAGTGTTTCCCAACCTTTTTTGTACCATGCCCCACTTAAGCCTTTCTAAAATTCATATTGCCCCCCCCCCCCCCTGCCCCCCCCCCCCCACCCCCCCTTCAACATATAAATTATTTTTAATATTCAAAAATTTAAATGTTCACTAAAGAAACTTGAATGATAGGTTTTAGGAAGAAATCACTAGGTAATTATTGAGCAAACACAGTAAGTAAATTTTCAAAACATATAATGGAGAACTGAAATTCAAGTACAAAATAATTTTAATGAAAGATTTGTCTATATTATTTTAATTATTAGTAATTATTTATTATTTAAATTTAGTGAGATCCTTGCGCTTGATGCTTGCTGCAAAGAGATCTTATGTCAGGTTCCAATTTAGTTAACTTCAGTCTCAAGTCTCCCCGTTTTGTTATATTCAGCCGATTTCTTCCATTTTCGAATTGCCCCCCTTAACAGTCAAATTGCCCCCCTGTGGGGCGTGGGCCCCACGTTGGGAAACACTGCATTAACTAGTCTTTATTATTCTGAGAAAATTCCCATCAATGTTAATATCTTCCAACATTTTAATCAGCTCATCATAATATTCATGCCTTAGTATAATCTATGAAGCACAAATATCTGTCTTTCTGTTTCTCTATTTTTTTTTTTTTTTTTTAGCATATCCTTTACAGGACTTAGCTGTCAACACCAGCATCTTTCAGCTGTATGTTGATCTCTTGGCAAGATTACGCTCAGTAGTTTGCCATTGCTTTCTGAGCGGCCGGCTCAGTATCCCGCAAGTCACGAGCGGGGGTCGAACCGCCTCAGCTCTCGCTCCGCTACGAGACTCTGCGTGATAAACGGGATTACAGAGAGAAAGTGTTGTAACCCCACAGCCAGAGAGACCGGCACGTTTCTCTATTGATCTTTCTATTAGTGCCTGTAATGTATATATTGCATTGTTTGTACCCTTTCCTTCCACAAATCTATACTGTTCTTCACCAATTTCCATTTTTTTCTTCTTTCTTATTCATATCATTATAATTCTGAGTAGAAGCTTATGCAATAAATCACTATTATTTAATATATATGTGACTATATCAGCGCTCACATCGGAAACACACAGAACATGCACACAACAACAGCTAAAGTACGAAACATACAGAAGACACTCGGCACTTGGAGTGTTAGTGGAAGGTTGTTATGGGAGCGAGGTTCTGCAAAGGACATGCTACTGAATGAATGAATGAATGATTTTAGCTGTGGTAGTACTCATCTCATTAGTAAATACCTAATTTGAAAAACATCCAAATAATGCAACATTCACATTTAAATCTTTCTTCTTCTTCTTCTTCAGCTTTCCGAGCCATTGAGGTTCTTTGCTGCAAATACAATCCGTCTCCATTCGTCTCTCTGGTGGACCTTCTCTTGCCAGTCGTTGATTCCAAGTGCTTGTAGGTCTGTACATGTATTATCTCTCCACCGCCTTCTTGATCTACCTCGGGGTCTACGGTCATTTATTTCCTGAGTGTAAGCGAGTTTTGTTTCCCTATTATCTTCCATTCTTTCTATATGCCCCAGCCATTGTAGTATATTAGCCTTCATGATACCAGTGATTAGCGGGGACTTAAACAGATCATAAATGTCTTTGTTACTTCTTCTTTTCCACTCTCCACTTTGTGTATCCCTAATGGGTCCAAAGATGTGTCTTAAAATTTTGTTCTCAAAGGTTTGTAACAAGGCTTTGTCTCCTTTCGTTGTACTCCAGGTTTCAGAGCCATACAGCACAACTGGTCTGATCAGTGTTTTGTATATTGTGATTTTGGTGTTACGAGATAGCGCCTTTGATTTTAGTAGATGTTGTAGTGCATAGTATATCTTATTTCCAGAGTTGATTCTAGTTTGTATTTCTTCCCTTATGATGTTGGAGCAGTTGAAGATTTAGTCTTCACAAATTATCAGGCATGATGTCACCATGAAACAAATTATCAGGCATGATGTCACCATGAAACAAATTATCAGGCATGATGTCACCATGAAACAAATTATCAGGCATGATGTCACCATAAAACAAATTATAAGGCATGATGTCACCATGAAACAAATTATCAGGCATGATGTCACCATGAAACAAATTATCAGGCATGATGTCACCATGAAACAAATTATCAGGCATGATGTCACCATAAAACAAATTATCAGGCATGATGTCACCATGAAACAAATTATCAGGCATGATGTCACCATGAAACAAATTATCAGGCATGATGTCACCATAAAACAAATTATAAGGCATGATGTCACCATGAAACAAATTATCAGGCATGATGTCACCATGAAACAAATTATCAGGCATGATGTCACCATAAAACAAATTATAAGGCATGATGTCACCATGAAACAAATTATCAGGCATGATGTCACCATGAAACAAATTATCAGGCATGATGTCACCATGAAACAAATTATCAGGCATGATGTCACCATAAAACAAATTATCAGGCATGATGTCACCATGAAACAAATTATCAGGCATGATGTCACCATGAAACAAATTATCAGGCATGATGTCACCATGAAACAAATTATCAGGCATGATGTCACCATGAAACAAATTATCAGGCATGATGTCACCATAAAACAAATTATCAGTCATGATGTCACCATGAAACAAATTATCAGGCATGATGTCACCATGAAACAAATTATCAGGCATGATGTCACCATGAAACAAATTATCAGGCATGATGTCACCATGAAACAAATTCACGTTCTGAGTATGATGGGGTTCTGTATTTCTTTTTTGCGCTCGCTCACCTTGAACTTAAGCGTAGTGCATACACACTATTTATAGTAGTGATGGACTGAAATTTGCGTGTGGATTAGCTTTCCCTATTAACAGTGTCCCTCACCATCAGGTAAATCCTCTCCGACTTCAGAGGTACTTGTGATTTACGTCAAGGACGACAGGTCAACATTTTAGTCCAGCTATCCAGTGTAGGGGTTGAACCACTTACCTCAGCATCAGCGCAACGGATCTTACCCATTCGGCCATGTGGATCTGCGGGTTCAGTATAATAGAAAAATTTGAATAATGAAGACAGAAACAATAGATTGCATGATTTATTGCCTGGCATAATTCGCTGCATCTAGTCAGGTACAATACATACTACAACATTCACACAACATCTAGTCAGGTACAATACATACTACATCATTCACACAACATCTAGTCAGGTACAATACATACTACATCATTCACACAACATCTAGTCAGGTACAATACATACTACAACATTCACACAACATCTAGTCAGGTACAATACATACTACAACATTCACACAACATCTAGTCAGGTACAATACATATTACAACATTCACACAACATCTAGTCAGGTACAATACATATTACAACATTCACACAACATCTAGTCAGGTACAATACATATTACAACATTCACACAACATCTAGTCAGGTACAATACATACTACAACATTCACACACCATCTAGTCAGGTACAATACATACTACAACATTCACACAACATCTAGTCAGGTACAATATATACTACAACATTCACACAACATCTAGTCAGGTACAATACATACTACAACATTCACACAACATCTAGTCAGGTACAATACATACTACAACATTCACACAACATCTAGTCAGGTACAATACATACTACAACATTCACACAACATCTAGTCAGGTACAATACATACTACAACATTCACACAACATCTAGTCAGGTACAATACATACTACAACATTCACACAACATCTAGTCAGGTACAATACACATTACAACATTCACACATCTAGTCACGTACAATACATACTACAACATTCACACAACATCAAGTAAAATAACTAGATAAGTCCTTCAAGCTGAGATATACACATGTTCGCATAGTTTGCATTACACATAATAGAAAAACATTAGCTAAGGAGTGTGATCCTGCAATGTACAGTTCAGTAGGGTATTCGATCATGCCGCAACCCAAACATAAACCGGAAGTGATATAAGGCGCCACCCCAGCCAGACTCATTGTGTCCCCAAAATGGCTGCTGTAAAGACCATTCATGCTTTTGAAGTCATTCATTCTTTCAAATATCACGTGACAATAGCAGACGTCACCTTAGGTTAAGCAGAAAAGGTTAGCCCAAATATTCCGTGCACAGCGATTAATTGAAATTATCATGACCTTTTAAATAAATTGAATTACTTGGCAAAGAGTAAGTAAATTTAAATTCTAAAGCTTGATTATTTAATATTAAGATATTTTTAGATGGATATTCAAATTCAGCACCAATTTTTATAAATATTTGGAGAGTTTCATTGCTTATATCGCATTAGAAGTCATAAAAAGAAAATCTGACTGCGAGATGTTTGAATGGAACTCCAAGATGGCAGCAGCCAGCCCTGGAAAGTTTTAACTTTCAAACGTGCAATTTGACCTACTAAAGTTAAAGAAAACACAAGTTTAAAGATTATTAATAATTTATTTGTATACTTGTACTATTTATTTATCATTTAACATGACGGAACATATTGATGAAGTCAGATTTCATATCCATTTGAGACCATCTCGCACGCACAGACCGGTAGTGGAGGTAATGGACACGCTAAAGAGTTCCAAAATGTATGGGGAACATGGTAAAGTCTTGGCCATAGAAACCAAAACTCATATGTGAATATCTCCGTTTAGAATTGACATACGAGCATAATTGAGGTACCATTAGATTTTTTTTTTCCAAGGATTTTGTTTTTTGTTTTGGTTTAGATTTTGTTTTTTCTACTGTGGTGGTCTCATTAGTAAATACCCAAACTGAAAATCCTGATGGAACCTGCTATAATATTCTATAATATAGACTATATAGTATAGTAATTTACTAATTAGTATTACTAATTAGTACAGTTTAGCACACAAATGTACATGTTTTTTATGTTATGAGTATTCACAAAAATTCTACTTTAATATTAAATTTAAATGACAAAAAAATTTTAAAGAAACGTCTGGTCCGATAAATGATAAAAATCAAAGCGAAATTATGATAATATATAATCCGAATCGTGACAGTGACAGTGTGGACAGGAATCGCATGAGACGTCGCCCTTATTACTTACTTTTACTTATTGGCATAAATGCCGACATCGTGATTGATAGATTAAGATAGTCACAACCACTGTCACAGGGTGAGAGAAATTATTATGTGGCCCATTACTTACCATCAAGCAATTTCTCAGATGTAGAAACTATATTCAGCATTACTAACAAACTGAGTAGCCCAACATTCGTCAACAAGCAGCCATATTTAGTATTTAGAAGATACAAAAGCTTCATGAACACGGAAGTCAATCCATCCATCATGTGCCATGCCGGTAAACGTTGGGGGTAGGGGGTGATGTTCTGCCATCTCACTCGATCACTACAGTCGTGGATCAGCTCTGTATTCCTCTCTCGACTACGCTACGTGGCTAAGCCATCCAAGTATTTACTTCTCGGTCTTCCCCTTCGTCTCCTCCCTTCGATCTTACCAGTTATCACCGAGTCATTTCTTCTCATAACATTCCGGGATTCCCAAATAAATATTTTAGGCTGTCTACGTCTAATGTCTCTAATCAGTTTACTATCTTCATTTGTTTCTTGAAGGACTTGCTCATTGGTTTTTCTCTGTCCATGGTATTCTTTGCATTTTCCTAAGAAACCACATTCTCACAGCCATCAGATGTTTTTCTGCTTGACTGCTTCTTTTTCTTCTTCTTTCGTTCGCTTGAAATATGTCTATAACTGCAATGTTGTCTCTTGTATGAATTGAACTGTCTTTTTTTAGTTCACTCAGCGGTCCATAGAGTTTATCTTCCACTGCCGTCTCTCTAGGCCAGAAGGTTTGCCTAGATATGTTATTATTTTGGGCAGTCCTGGAGTATGTGCTCTGCTGTCTGCGACGCCAATCCACATGTGAACATGGCTGATTTGCCAATCTTGAATTTAGTATACATGTGGTTGCGTAATCTTTTGTGTCCTGTTCTGAGGCGCAGAATAATTACTTGTTCTGGTCTATCCATAACGTGGTAGTCATCTTGAGCAGGTTTTGGTGGTTTTCTGACCGATTTGATCATTCTTTTCTTTTGGTGGTATGTAACGGGCACATCAGGCCCTTCTTTGGCTCCTTCCTTAGCCAATTGATCAGCTCTGTCGTTTCCAGGTACTCCACAATGGGATGGTATCCACTGTATGGTGACCTTATGCTGACTGCTAAGTTCAGAAAGTAGTGTCCTTAGTACTGGCAATTTCCCAGACAGGAGCACCTCGAGTACTGATTTTGCATCTGTCAATAGCACCACAGGTTGTGTACCATTGCTGGTATTTAGTAATTTCTCTGTTGCTATCTTGATTGCCTCAATTTCAGCATCGTAGTTACGGCAGTACTTTCCTGTCGGTACTCTGGCTGTGTCCCTAGTATTATTTGGGTATACTATGTACACTTCTGCTCCTCCATTTCGAACGGCATTTTGTGCTGAACCATCTGTTTAGACTCGGATCCAGAGGTCCTGTGGGTATTCTTCATCAAGGAAGCTGAGAGTGGCTTTTCTAAGTTGTACACTGTTCTGTTCTTCCTTGTCAAATATTCCTCTCACTTTTGTCTGGATTTGTAATGATAGTCTATGTACATCTTTCCATGGAGTTCGCTCTGGAATAGTTTTTAGGGGGATACTAACCGTGGGTAGATCGGTGGTTTCTCTGCAGAGTCGTTTATCCTGGTAAATAAAACTACTTCTTTTCAACCGCCCCATGGCTAGGTTGTTCTTCAGAGGGTGGTCTGGCAAGCTGTGGAACTTTTTCTGCTTGTATTAGCGTTTTCGTATCTCTGCGCTCTCTCAGTGCTTGTGTCCTTCCCATCTTCTCCATTTCCACTATAGGGGTTGATCTCATCCCTTCTGTGGTGACTTTAAGTGCTTGATTTTGCACTTTGTCCAGCTCTTGAAGTGCGGTTTTTGATGCCGAACACCACGCAGTTGACCCGTATTCCAGGTGTGATCGTATGCTCTGTTGATAAACTTTGATAAGTATTTTCCCACTGGCTCCCCATTTGGTTCCACTTAGCTATTTTTCTTCTGGCTTTTGCTACTGCTTTGTTGATGTGCTTTTTCCATGTCCCCTGCCATCACATGTTACTTCAAGGTATGCTGGTTCTATATCTTCTCTTAGGGGTGTTGCACTTATCTGGATGATCCCTGCCTTTTGTTTTGGAGAGGGTAAATAGAGTGGTGCTGCAATTGTCTGTGTTTATGCTGACACACCATTTATTTGCCCATGCAACAAATGTATCTACAGCTCTTTGTAGTAGTCTGGTGGCCACTGATGCATGTTAATTTATGCTCCATAGAACCAGGTCATCGGCGTACATTGCCGCTTTAATTCCATGCGGTAGATTAGCAACGAGATCATTGATGAAGATTAGAAAAAGCGTGGGGGACAAGACTCTGCGCTTGGGAACACCGTGACTCAATAGTATTTTCTTGCTCTTGAGTCCGCCTATCTGTACTTGGGCTCTTCTGTTGTGCAAGTATGCTTTCACCCATTTGTACATTCTTCCGTTGACTTTGCAGTTTCTCAGTTTCTTCATCAGACCACTTTCTTCTCTTGGAATGCATCCTCAATTTCTTGAGAGAGGTAGGTTGTCTGATCTTCCGTAGAGTAGCACTGCCTAAAGCCAGCATGCTGTGGCACAAGGATGTTTTTATTTTCAATGTACCACCGCAGTCTGTGATTGATGATGCGCTCCAGTGTTTTGCAGAGACAGCTGGTGAGGCTAATTGGTCTGTAGCTAGAGGCAATGGAACTATCTTTCCCTGATTTTAGGAGGGGTATCATGATTGCTTCTCTCCAGGCTTGTGGAACACTGCCTAAGGTCCAACTATTATTGAAGATCTGCAACAGCTTTGCTTTGGCCTCTGTTCCTAGGTTCCTGATCATTTCATTGGAGATACCATCAGCTCCTGGTGACATTTTCATTTCCAGTTTTGATATGGCTAGCTCCAGTTCGCTGATTGTGATGAGTGCCTCCAGAACCTCATGTACTATTTCCTTCTGTCCTGTATGTTGCCGTTTCTCTCGAATCTCTTGTTGTTTCTCTGGACTAATTTTGATATTGTTATCTTGTGCGAATGAGTCCGCAAAATGGTCAGCTGCTTGCTTTCTTGTTCAGATGTTTCCATATTTATATAGTGCAATTTTTGAGTTTCTCCCTGTGCCCTCATCTTTAAGTTGTTTTATTAGCTTCCAAAATTTCCTTGTGTCTCTTTCAAAGTTCAGTGACTCCGTTTTCTCCTGCCAGCTTTTCCGTCTAGATTGCAGCTTGGCCCTTTGAAATTTGGCTTTTGCGTGCTGGAATTTATTGTGGTGCGCTTGGCTGAGTGTGACGGGCTCCTCTTGGTACTGTTTCTCGTGCTGCCTGTAGTATGCATTTACCAAACTGCTCAACTACTTTCTTTATGTCTTTCTCAGTGTTCAGGTTTCTAACCAGTATGCTTGTGCGATTCTTGTACATTGCCCAGTCTGCTTTCTTGTAGTTTCACCTCGAGAGGGTGCTACTTTCACTTACAATCTCATTTTCTACAGTTAGAAAGACAGCCCGATGGTCACTGCCACCAAGTTGTTTCCCAACAATTCGTGTAATGTCCCACTCCAGGTCTGGTGAATGAAAAGTCAAGTCAGGTGTAGTTGTAGTGTGCCATGATCTCGAGTTGAAAGTATGTGGGTCGGACGGGGTGTTAATCAAGATGAATCTATTCTCATCCTGCCAGTCTTCCAGTCTCTCTCCTCTCTGGTCCATGTGATCATAGCCCCAGCTCTGCGAATGGCTGTTGAAATCGCCACACACAATCATTTTTTCTGTTAATGGTAGTGTGTCCAATACCTGTGGGCGGTCACTTGGACAGTTATCAGTTATCAGTTGGGGTATCTTCATTGCACTCCGAACATGTACATAGGTGCTCAGATCCCCCCCCCCCCCCAGCATATGCATCAGCGTCCGGTGGCTAATAGTGCCAGTTCTGTGTTGGTTGACGAGGCGCTTTGATTTCCCGATGTACCTCTCGCGTCTGGCTGTGCCGATTCTTATCCCAAGTCTTTCATCCTGGACAGCGATGTGGAATCACTGACGTCAAAGTCCTCTGTTCTCGCCATATCTTTACGGACGTTAATAACATCGGCACGGTCCATGGGCTGGCCATCTACAGGGGGTGCAGAGCCAGCCAGTTTATCAGCTCGTTCATTTCCCTCGACTCCCGCGTGTCCCGGGACGAAGATGAAGGTGACTTTACGAACAACAGACTTCCGCAGTGACTTAGTCCACTGTCTATGTACAGATCCAGCTTCGACCTTCTGAATCATGCTCATTGAATCACTTAGTACACACACGTTGGTATAATGCTGTGATTCCAGCCATATGAAAGCCTGTGTAACTGCCATCACCTCCATCGTCATGCTGCTCGTGGTCATAGAGTGGGCACCATTGGATTCTTGAACGGTTCAACACGCTGAACGGGCTGTAAATGCCCACGCACTTCTCTGCTGCTTTACAACAGATCCATCTGTATAGATGAGCACTTCGGGGCTATCTGAGTGTTCATAGATGAGCGCGTTAACCTCAGCATTGACAGCGGCGGGGTTCTGCTCTCTGCACCGTCTGTCGAGTGTGATAATTCAGGAGAAAGTGCACTTAAAATCTGGAGGCACTGGCACCCATTCCTTGCCGGGGTTGATACTGGTAAGACTGCAGACCTGTCTGACGACATCTTCCGCCCGACCCATCCATGATTTGCCCCTCTTTATCCTGTCACCCTTTTCTCTGAATATAGCGTCATGCAGAGGGTGCTGCTCATCTGCACTTATTTTTAAGTATGCACGAGCTCTCCAGATCTTGATCCTGTGTTCCTTTGTCGAGAAGTCAAGGAGGTATCTCATTGCTACACAGCTGGTGTCTCTCGTGCAGCCCAAAATGATGCGCATGGCTTCGTTTTGTACCTTTTCAAGTCTTCCAATCTGTGTAGGGCTGACAGTGAGGATGGCCAGGGCATACTCGATGAGTGAAAACACAAGTCCTTGGAACAGAAGTATTAGGAGTCTTTGCTCGATATTGGCAGTCGCCATGACTCTCATTGCTGACAAACCTTTTCGAGATTTCGTTATGACATAATCGATATGATCTTTGAAGGACAGGCTACAATCAAGTCTCAGGCCAAGATACGTCATTGACTGGGTTCTACTCAAAATGCTCCCATCAATTCTTACTCCCGGCAGGTCTGTTTTCACAATATGGTTGTTTAGGGAGAACCATGTAACCGATGCCTTTGCAGGGTTGACAAGGGCATCGGCATCAGCACACCATTGTCTTGACACAAGCCGACGCATCTCAACTCCAAGACACAAAACTGCTCGTAATAAACAACAGATTAATAAAACAGCTCACCTCGATGAAACAGACGCAAACCAGCCGTTGGCAATTTCGGCATTTATTACATGCTCTCGCAGAACAACAAAGAACGCTACTCCATATGATAACCTGCCCCTAAATGCGGGGACGGGCGGTTATACAGTTATACAGAACCAGCTTCCAAATTCTGCCATTGCTTCAGGAAGGTCACTCTTTTCCCAAGCATTTACCAGCCGCGTTTAACTCGTCTAAAGGTTATTCCTGTCCCGGTCCCATCACTGTATGAATGTGAGACAACAGACGATTTCCTCGCTCACTAAGAAGATTTCGCCGACCAGATCATATCCTCTCCAACACGGAGCCCATAGAAAACACCGCTGTCCTGATGTCCTCTCTCGAAGCGTCTCTCGTTGCCGTTCTATGACGTTGTCCACATCGGCCTTAGTTTCTCATATGGTCATCTAGTTTTGTGACTTGTCTGGAAATATGCCTTTTTCCATTTGGTGGCGCGTGCCGCTATGTGGCATAATGCCCCCTCCCCGATAAAAAAATGATCTATCATTTTTTCTCCTCTAAATATGTATATATGATATGTACAACTATGACCATAATTTTTCTTTACCCACAATCACATAGTTCTAGGATCTACCACGTTACCAACCCTCAAAAAAAAATAAATTTAAGCTACATAACTGGCACGCCCACCTGTCCAATCCCTCCGTTGGACGTCGTGTGGCTGATCATGGGAAATCAGACCAACTAATACACATATTAGTCCCTACCTTGTCCTAATGACAAGTGTGTCCTAGCTCTAGGTATTACCATGAGTTTCGGACGAAGGTAATAATGAAGTTTTTCCCAGTAACCATGTTAGTTGTAGTTGATCTTTGTTGTTATTCTCGTACCATCTAACCATTTCTTTTTCCAACTCATATTTATGGGTAGGGTAGCCTTATCTTCTTTCCACCTTGAAACTTTTTTCCCCGATCCTTTTCTGTGGATACTTTGAGACTATCGCTTGATTGTATATTATTCTCTGGCTCTTCTTGAAGTGATCCATACAACATAATATTAATTAATAATACACAACCTTCTTAATGCAAATAACAATCAATAATTAATATCGTCGAATTAACCAATCCCGAATGGTAATTATTTTCTAAGTATTATTTAAATTCAACTATTAACTAATGAACAACCTATTAACACAATATCACAATATCAAATACAGTTAGTTGACAACAAAATACTTGATAATTTGATCACTGAATGTACCATGTCCTAAGCACACATCACTTGTAGTCTGATCATTTTCACCCTCACGCTGAATCTGTCGTGAATGTAAAATTAGTCACAAATGTACGTATTCGCCTCAATTCTATTTGTAATACTAATTTACTTATAAATTTGATTGTTATAACCTTGATTTTCTAATAAGGCGCTATGTTAATATATCTTTATCAACTTAATAATTTATGAAAGAACAGAACATTAACATACAACTAATTAACTTATAACAAAGATCTGTCTTTCATATATAATCGACTGAGAATGTCAGCAAGATTATTATCCTTTCCTGGAATGTGACAGATGTCAAATTCGTAATCTTGTAATAGTAAAGACCATCTATGTATTCTCGAGTTCTTCGGATGACCAGATGTAAAGATTTGTAAAGGTTTGTTATCCGAAAGAACTCGAGAATACATAGATACATAGACATATCTTTATCAACTTAATAATTTATGAAAGAACAGAACATTATACATTGCATTGGCACCTTGCCGTCTTGACAGACGATAGGTTGTGCTTTAAAAAGGCATAATAACTTTTAACTATGGCGGTAGCGAGTGTGACTGATAAGGCCAATTTGCGCTGTAAATGTCCGTTCACAGTGGGTGCATGTGAACACGTGATCATTTCCACCATCATGCACCATCTTACGTCTCAAACGCTTGGTGTGTGACTTTTCTGCAATAATTTTCTCCTTTGACTTTATTCCATTTCTGATATTTGCCCTCCATGCAACACGTTCAGCGGCGACTTGCTCCCAATGTGCATTATCAATGCCTGTATCAATCATGTCCCGCTTACACACATCTTTGTATCGTAGTAGAGGCCGACCCTGAGATCTCTTACCCATCTGTAATTCACCAAAAAAGATATCCTTTGGTATTCTACCATCATCCATCCGCCTAAGATGTCCTATCCATCTAAGTCTACGAAGACTGAGCATGGAATAAACTGTCACACAACCTGATCTTTCCAATACTTCAGTATTTGTGATTTTGTCTTGCCACTTAATACCAAGAATTCTTCGCAGACACCGCATATGAAAGCTGTTTAAATTGTTCTCTTGGTGTGAGTAAGTTGTCCAGGTTTCACTGCCATAGAGAAGAGTACTAAGGACACAGGCTTGATAGACAAGGACTTTTGTTTTGGCAGTAAGCTTCCTGTTCTCCCAGACTCTTTTTCTTAACCTGTTCATTGTTGTTGCTGCCTTACCAATCCGGATGTTGATTTCCTGATCTAGGGATAATTTGCTATTTACCACCGATCCTAGATATGTAAAATGGTCTACTATCTCTAGTTCGGCGTCGTCAATAAAGATTGATGGTATCCCATGTGCACCTTGTGACATAATCTGTGTCTTCTTTTTGCTAATTGTTAAACCAAATTCAGAACAAGCATTGGAGAATGCAGATAGTAGACATTGCAATTCTTCCTCAGAGTGGGTCGTAACTGCAGCATCATCTGCAAAAAGCAACTCTCTGATCAGTACCCTCCTAATTTTGGTCTTAGCCTTCAATCTCTGAGCATTGTAGAGGCCGCCATCTGAGCGTGAGTGAATGTATATACCACCATCCTGATCACGAAATGCATATTTCAGTAGAAGTGAAAAGTATATTCCAAAGAGGGTGGGAGCTAGTACACAACCTTGCTTAACTCCACTCTTGATTTCAAATTCTTCAGAAGTTGCACCATCAAACTTGATTATACCCTTCATGCCTGTGTGGAACGATTCCACAATGGACAGAAGAGTTGGTGGGCAGCCAATCTTCTTTAGTGCCTTGAACAGACCCTCACGACTGACCAAATCAAATGCCTTTGTGAGGTCGATGAAGGCAATAAACAGTGGTTGATTCTGTTCACGGCATTTTCCTTGCATTTGTCGTAATGAGAATATCATATCAGTGGTAGACCGGTTCTGTCGAAAGCCACACTGTGATTCGGGGTAGACTTGATCTCCTAGGACTTGAAGTCTGCGCAGAACAATTCTGGCAAATACTTTTCCAACAATACACAGAAGTGAGATACCCCTATAGTTGTTGCAGTCGCTCCGATCGCCCTTGTTCTTGTACAGTGTTATGATGCTTGAATCTTTGAAATCCTGTGGGACTTGTCCTTCACGCCAGCATAGCTCTATTAGCTGGTGGATCTGTATAGTGAGTGTGTCTTGCCCACTCCTGATAACCTCTATTGGAATCCCATCCTTACCTGGAGCCTTGCCAGATGCAAGTTCATTTATAGCACACTTAACTTCTGTTATGGTGGGAAGTGTGTCCAGGTGGTCAAGAGTTGGTAGAGCCTCTATGGCGTTGAGGGCATTATCCGCTAGTTTGGTCTCACTTGAGTAAAGCTCCAAATAGTGCTCTACCCATCTGTCCATCTGCTGTTTCTTATCAGTGATGACTTCTCCAGTCAAGGTTTTCAATGGTGCTCTTCTTTTGATCACTGGACCACAGGCTTTCTTTATTCCTTCATACATGCTTCTTATGTCTCCCTTATCACTTGCGATTTGAATGGACTCACATAACTTGATCCAATAATCATTTGCACACTGCCTGGCAGCCTTTTGCACATAACAGAACATTAACATACAACTAATTAACTTATAACAAAGATCTGTCTTTCATCTATAATCGACTGAGAATGTCAGCAAGATTATTATCCTTTCCTGGAATGTGACAGATGTCAAATTCGTAATCTTGTAATAGTAAAGACCATCTATGTATTCTCGAGTTCTTCGGATGACCAGATGTAAAGATTTGTAAAGGTTTGTTATCCGAAAGAACAAGAAATTTTCTACCTAATAAGTATCTCGAGAATTTCTCAATACTCTCAATTAAAGCTAGAGCCTCAAGCTCAGTAACAGCATAGTTTCTCTGAGTCTCTGATAGCTTCTTACTGAAGTAAAGAATAGGATAGGTACTGAACAGAGTTTTTATCTGTTGTAGAAGTTTCTCACAATCATCTGTCCAACTATTTTTGTAGGTCTGCAATATAGATATAGACTTGTGAAGAATCATACATTTAAAAGATTCAAGACTTTTATACGAACATAACTCAGAATTAAAATCTACTATTGTGACTCAACAAGAATAAATACTTAAACCAATTAAGTTCCTCCAATAACAATATAGTTACGAACAATTATCTGAAGAATATAGAATTTCCAGACAATTAAGTGTAGAGATATGAGATAGCGTAACCACTTTGGACAAGTCTAGATTCATATCAAAGAAAACTGGAATTCTAAGTAAAAAGACCCTAATGTGTCTGTACTGTATTATGTGTTGATATAAACCTAACACTTTCATCCCATTTTACTTTTCTTTATTTCTTTCTTTCAGTCTTCGTTTTATTCCCTTTCTTTCTCTCCTTCTTTCTTTCATACTTATGTTGTTTCTGTACTGTATGCATGCTAATATTTGTACTTTTCAACTTTGATGAATTGAACACTGTCATAATTTTCACTCGTATATATAATGACAATAAAGTATATTTGATTAATTTGTAGCAGAAATAAGCCCAGTAAATAAAGTATGCATTAGTCAATGCATGTTGTTTATTGTAATGTTGTTTGTTATTATTGGCTTGTGTGTAACTTTTCTTGAGTGATTGAATGACTGTATTTTTATTCGTACTGTCATCAATATATACCTTTGTTTGTGAGAATGTGTTCGTGACTGTGGATGTAATCTGAGATAAGGTTAATTTCATCCAAATCAAAATATTTGTAATAATTATGGTTACAATATCTGATTTTCGTATCTGTTGTTTGTAACCATTGTGTTTAACTTTTGTTCTCCTGTTAACATTTAGCGGAACCCGTAATGTATTTCCTTCTTCTTGTGACACGTGGACTTGTGTTCTCATGAGTGCTTTGATAGGTTCGTGTTCACTGGTCTCTTCTAGACTGTACTCTTTTACATTCGGAATATTACCTATAATTAACCCGGTACATGGGGTTGGCAATACTTCAGCACAAATTTTACCTTATAGTAAGGGCATTTTATCTCAACCCATGCAGTCTTGTACGTTTCTATAGTACCTCCAAATGTTCTGCACTCAATACTCTTACCTGTGTAATCACTTTCTTTTATCAGTTTGTGACTGACACCTGTAATATCAGACCCTGTGTCTCTAAAACAGGTTGTTGACGAACCATTCACCCATGCTTGGTGTATCATCAGAGTACCCTGACGAGTGCATGCTGCATTCGCTTCATGTATATGTCTCTTGTGGGCTGATGTGAGGTCCTCATCAATATTATGACCTTCCTTACCTGTTCTGTTATTGTATGACTCTATAATGGCTGCGTGTGTCCCCTCTAGATCATCTGAATCGCTACTACTACTAGACAATACATATGCAGTACTTGCTTCCTTCCAGGAATTTCTCATTGGACAACTCTTATATGTCCGTACGCCTGACATGAGAAACATTTTATGCTTCTCTTAAATGAGTCATACTTACTTCTCTTCTTTGCAGTAATGTCTTTTAAATAAGCTGTATAACCTGGATGTCTATCACACATCTCTAGGTTTCCATGAGATAACTTACAGTATTGGCATCTAGTGAAGTGGCCCTTTCTTGGTCTATCACCCTCTCTATTGTAAGGACTATTGCTATTGCTATTGCTACTAAACTTTCTGAACTTACCATTGCCTCTCTGGAATTTTGCACTTGCTCCTATTACTAATTCAGGTTGAGCACAGTTGGCAAATACGTCTCTATGTGCATTAAAGTAAGACTCACCTTTAGCTTCCATCTCACTCAGATTTCTACATTTATTCTCCATTAAGAATACATACATAGGTTCTGGTATCGCGGATAGAAGTCTACCTCTGATAATTAGATCCCTAACTTTCTCATAGTCAGATCCAATATCAGCAGCCTTACACCATTTGTCAAAACTTGAAGACATTTCAGAAGCGAAATCAAGGAACGTTTGGTTCGATTTCAGGGTAAGTGTTTTAAACTTAGTACGTAAACCCGAATCGTCCAACGAAAAATGTGAAAGCACACGATCGCGCATATATTTGTAGTTTGTACGCAAATGCTCAGGAATTAACTCTATCTTTTTTAACAGCTCTAACGCGAGGTGACGGTGAAATAGAATTGATACGTCCTTCTCCGGTACCTTGTAGTACCTTACGAGCACTTCGAAATTATTTATCCAAGAACTAACCGAATCACCTTGTTGGAAATTCCTGAATAAAATTGGTACTTTTTCACTGGATAGTTCTGTTTAGCAAGCATTTTCTCTCGCTCAATCTCAGCTTCATGTTCCATCTCAAGTGTCTTGATCTTTAGGTTGCCTCCAACCTCCTTGTCCTTCCAGAGTGTCTATATTGCAAGCCTTTCCTTATCAAAAGCCAGTTGTTTCTCCTTAAGTTCTGCCACTGCGGCTATCTGCTTCGCCTTCATCTCAGCCTCTGCGGCTATTTGTTTTGTCTTCAATTCTGCCTCTGCGGCTATTTGCTTCTCTTTCATTTGCATCTCCATAATTAACTTCTCGCGTTCCAAAGTTAATTCTATTTCTCTAGCCTCCGTTCGTTCGCGTTCCAAAGCCATCTCTTTTTCTTACATTTCTCTATCAAGAGCCATCTGAAGTTGTTTGGCTTCTTTTTCTGCTGCTAGTCTTTCTTGTCTTTCCACCTTCTTACATGTAGCTTGAAGTTGTCTAGCTTCCTTTTCTGCTGCCAGTCGTTCCTGTTTGTCACGTTTTTGTTGTTCACTGAACTCATGTTTTGCCCACTTTCTAAGTTCAGTACCAGTTAAACCAGTCTCCTCACCCAATTCCAAGAAATATTGCAGTGTAGACATCTAGTCCAACCTATAGAATGAGCTATCTGGCTGAAATAAATAGCGACGTAGGCAAGAGAAGAAAAGAATCGACAAAATTGTGATGTCTCAAGTAACTATCAACTCAGATAGTAAGTATCGTAGAATCAAAGTTGACCAAATATAATTAAGTAAATCTCTCTAATGAACGAACCACATATAAACTAGAGAAAATTAATATGGAGAAATATGTTCAATATAAAATATATGTAACGCAAGACAACTAAAAATCATAAAAGACGATTGACGTGTGACGTAAATACATATTACTGTTTACAACCGATAACAAAATTTATCCACAAATTTTTAACGGAGACTGAACTTATTATATTACTACAATTGTGACAGCACAACAATTATGTGTTGACACCCGCAAGATCAATACAAAAATAATTCGTAATGACCTGGCGACTTCCAACACAAATCACTTTTATGAAATAATCCCACAAGAAAAATATTGATGAACAGTGCCTTATTAGGATTCAACGTCATACTAATCAACAACACAAGTTACTGGCCTTTTTTCGCCTCTCCCGAACGTAGATAAAAATTCGAGTCGCTCGAAAATTGATATAGAATAATTGTGTGTCGATCAGTGTCAGTTCAATAAAAATGATCCGTAATCAGCAATCGAGAATTGGTATGCTGGTTGAGATATGAAAGAGGAGCTGTGTATACAACAGATTGTTGCTCCTGACTTGAACGATAGTACAATTAACTTGTACTCTAACCCTGGACCAACGCGGCCCGTGACCTACCCACGTGAAAACGTAATCGGTTTGGGTATAACGTCGAACCTTGAGTTTATTACTTCAGTCTTAGTCTGGAACCTCTAGGCTGAATGTCCGCTGTGGGTATTGGAATGACTGATGCCCACAGTGAAGTAAGTAGATCCGCTCGTGTACAGTTCTGGTATATAAAGTCCACTGCGTGAACAAGGTGACCGTGTCTGCTATCACGCTAAAATGATAGTGACAATCCGTGTGGCGTCTTGATGCGTTCCAGGTGACGTGTAGTGTCCCGTAGTATCTTGACGTATATGTGTAGTATCCTGACATGGTGATGTGTAAAATGTCCTTTAATGTCCCGACATAGTCAATATAACTGTCCCAATGTGGATCGTTATCGGTTAAATACCTTGAACAATTGGGTACCGTGTGACATTAAAGTCTATCTGTAAGCTTCGACTTCCAATCCAGTGAGTGTACATGTGTTAGATTTCATTTTCTGCATGCTGAGGTGTGATGATGATGTGTATCCATGTTATAACTCGGAAATATATGTTGCAGTTTCCCGTGAAAAGTAAAGTTTAAAGTAATGAAGTGGTACTGTGTAAAGTTTGTAAAGTTCAATGCTCGTATGTGACAGTAGTGAAGATTCAGTGAGGGTCGTTGTTGAAAATTATTTGCATCATGGCGTACTGTGTCAACTTAATCTTCAAATGTGTCCCCCTATTCTTTATACTCGTATGTTAAATGTGTGGGTACTGGCAATAACGTACCATCCTTGTGTGTAGCTATATCAGTGTCATAAACGTGAAAGTAAGTGTTCTTTCTCCTATTATAAGTTTGACTCACTGCTATGGTTAACAGAGTGGAAATGTCGTGTAGGAAGCTAACGACTCCTTCTTCTGTACCAACAACACATTATAAGTCGAGTGTGGACTCAAACGATCCGTAAACCAAATATATCAGTTGTGTTTACTTCTCCATTACTGTATTGTTTCAGTTTCCCAAACTTGGACAGTATTATGATCGTATTTAACTATTTACTATTGACTCAAAAGATAGCATATAATTTGCTGTTATTAAATACACGTAATGTTCATTATCTGTTTCTGCTCGTGCGCACCATGTATGTAGATCAGTTAATATAGCATAGTGTAATCTTTATTTCTTTCTTTCCACTGATAAACTTCTCAAACTGTGGCACTTATGAAGGACTAGTTTAATTAAATTATTTAGTCACTTTACCTGCAGATAATCGTCAAACAATAAGTATGTTGGCGTCACTCACGATCTTTCGGCAACTGCCATGTTGGCGCGTAACAAGCGATCTTGGTGCTGCATCGTGCTTCAGGAATTGATCCTGGTGTGCATTATCCTTTGTTTACTTAGCGATATGGCGGGAAACTTCGTTGTTTACATCCACACGATGCTTTCTGGATCAGAGACCCCACATTGTCTTGACACATGCCGACGAATCTCAACTCCAAGACACAAAACTGCTCGTAATAAACAACAGATTAATAAAACAGCTCACCTCGATGAAACAGACGCAAACCAGCCATTGGCAATTTCGGCATTTATTACATGCTCTCGCAGAACAACAAAGAATGCTACTCCATATGATAACCTGCCCCTAAATACGGGGACGGGCGGTTATACAGTTATACAGAACCAGCTTCCAAATTCTGCCATTGCTTCAGGAAGGTCGCTCTTTTCCCAAGGATTTACCAGCAGCGTTTAACTCGTCTAAAGGTTATTCCTGTCCCGGTCCCATCACTGTATGAATGTGAGACAACAGACGATTTCCTCGATCACTAAGAAGATCGCGCGGACAAGATCATATCCTCTCCAACACGGAGCCCATAGAAAACACCGCTGTCCTGATGTCTTCTCTCGAAGCGTCTCTCGTTTCCGTCCTATGACGTTGTCCACATCGGCCTTAGTTTCTCATATGGTCATCTAGTTTTGTGACTTGTCTGGGAATATCCCTTTTTCCATTTGGTGGCGCGTGCCGCTATGTGGCAACCATGAGGAAATTCGATCTAGTTCGCCCTGCATATCATAGGCAACCGTCTGTCTATCTCGACCCTGTCGATACACGAGGATGTCATCAACGAATGACAGAGTCCTACCCCTCCCGTCCAACTGTTGTTCAGTGATCGGCACCGTATACACGTTGAATAGTACTGGTGACAGTGGTGAACCCTGCGGCAATCCTGGACATATCGTTATCGGCTCAGAAGACCAACTCCCGCATCTTAGCACCACCTTCCTTTGGAGCAGAACTGCAGCTATCCATCGTACAAGGTGAGGGTGCACTTTCAGTCTGAGGAGGGTTTGCATCAAGTACTCGAAAGATACTCTGTTATATGCGTCCTCTAAGTCTATGGCTGCCGCACATGTCTCTTCTCTGACCTGAAATCCTTCGTAAACATCTTGAGCAAAGACCGCCGCATTCAGCCAAGACTCTTTGTTGCGTCTGTATCCTCCAAGTGTGGGCGGGAAGCAGCCGAGCTGTTCCAAGTCACAAGCAAGTCTGTGTGCTACAATTTTCTCCAGTAGCTTGCCAGCAGTGTTCTGCATCGTAATGATTCTGTAGCCGCTTATCTTGGAGTGGTCTTTGTTCGGTTTTGGCAGCGGCAGCAAGTAGCTGTGTAGCCATTCTTCTTTGATCTGACCCATCTGGATATTGGTGTTGAATTCTCTGGCCAGTTCTTCCATGTCATCATCTGATATCACCAGTAGGTCACCATATCGGATGCCGTCTGGGCCTGGGGCGGTGTTAGGTGATTTCTTGAGCATCGCACGTATTGTCTCAGCTGTGATTATCCATTCTTCGTCTGTCCCGACCCCTCGCACAACTGAGATAGTGTCGTTGTGGTCCTCTGTCTGGCGGGCTTTCTTTTCTGGTCAGTCTGTTCTATGTAGCGTGCAAGAAGGGCCTTACCTTTATCCGCATCCGACTTTTTCCATGTGAGGTCTGTGCCTTGAAAGTCTGGAATACCCCTACGTTGTGCAGCACCGTTCATGCTCTTATGGAGGCACCAGAATGTCGTAAGAGATCGCTCGGAGCACACCTTCCTGCAGAACTCGTCCCATTTCTCGGCCTTGGCCTGTTTGGCGCAGGATTTGCATAAAGTCATCGTCCTATCGACCTCAGACTTCAGGTTCGCCAACTCAACCTGTGGCATGTTAGCCTTTCTGGCCTTTTGCCAGTCTTTGACAGCCTGCCTCTTTCCCAGCCATGCCTTCTCGACCTCTCCATTCCACCATGGTGGCTGCAACCATCTTTCTTGTCTCCTGCGGGAGGAAGTTAGTTTTCTTCTGATCTTGCTTATGGTGTCTTGACCAGTGTTGTCGTACGGGAAGGCATTTGTGTTGTTTCTTTGACGCATGGCCCTGTCTTTCTTGATCAGGATGACACAAGGGTAGTGGTCACTATCGTGGTATCCCAGTGTGCCCCACCGGCATCTTGGAGCGATGGTGGGTGATACCAGAGCCAGCTCAACGACGCTGTCAGAGTCACCTGGTCGAGTGGCTATTCTAGTGACCTTCGCATCATTCAGACAGATTAGGGCAGCAGATGCCAAGGCGTCCTCCAGATCTTCTCCCTGTCTATTCGTGATGCAATTCCCCCATTGACTGTCTCTGGCATTGAAGTCCCCACAGTAGATGATATGCCTTTCATTCATATCAAACAAACTCTGCCATTGTCGCACGCCGACCTTCCCATTTCGCGCATAAACGTTCACGATTACAAGCTGCACTGGCGTCATTATTCTTAATGCCTGCACTTGCAGGGCAACACTGTTCCAGGAAGACATATCAATCTCAGACACTAGTATGTTGTCGCGGACCAGAATGGTCTGTCCGAGGTGCCGACTGTTAAAGAACCCCTGAAATCCTGTTGGACAGTAGTAATTGATCAGATGTAGATCTGTATTGCCTGTCTTAAGTTTAAGTGTCTGATACTCAGCCCCTTCCATTTAGACTTCGATTTGGAAAGCAGTGATGTTATTTTTTTACAAGGGTCAGTATCCCACCTTTTCGCCTGTCCTTTCGGTCAGATCGGTAACACTGATAGTCTCTGATTTTGAAGGCTATAATTTCGTTGAGGTGAGTTTCTTGCAAGCAACATACGCTTACTTTTTCTTGGTTCAAGATGTTTTCTAGTTCTATTATTATTATTATTTTTTGTTTTTTGCTGACTCACTCCGCATTCCAGTGCACTATTTTAAGTCTTTGTTTAGTATGGCCAGCCGTTCTATTCTTATGTCCCCTGGCTCCACAGCACATCTGAGAAGGACCTCCAGTAGTTGGGGTTGGAACCTTTCGAGACATGGGGCCCGGCACTGCACCTGCCTGGGGGTCCAGAGCAGGGCGAACACCATAACATTTAGCAGTAGTCGACATATTCCATTTTGCGTAATTGCGTGGCATCCTGATTTCTGTGGTGCGCTTCCTGGCTGGTTGCCTCCGTCTTCAGCACCTTTTCTTTGCTACAGCAGGCTGTGGTCTCACTCGAGTGTAGATGTGTACGCACGCACACACGTGCCTGCGCATGCATGTACGTGCATACACATCTAGAGCATACTTGTTATTTTTCGGCGCCAGAAACTCGCCGTCACCCCTTCTCCTGTTAGTAAAAACAGTTCCGCCACGTGAAGGCCAGGAGCTGGACTTTTGCTGCAGAGGTTATGTATTCACGAACCAGTGGGGTATTTAAGCAATGTTGGTCGCTCACCCCAACACCGCGCCCCGGCTACATACAGCAACATTTGGAACCAGCTTGACTGCTTATTGTCCACGTTTCACATCCATGCAAAAGTAAAGGTTCTACGTAGCGTATCTGCGAGTCATAATGAACTCATCATAATCATCATCATCATGTGTCATGCCGTTAGATATGGGCGGTCATGGTTCGCCATCTCCCGGGAGCAACAGAAATTGGATTAGGTCTGTGTTCTTGTCCCGATTATGCCAAGTTGCCGGGATATCCAGGTATTTATCTCTCTACCTTCTCCTGGCTCTTATTTCTATTGCCACGATATTGTTTTAATAGCCTTCTCTTCATCTTCTTCTTAACCCCTATCGTGTGCCTGTGATGATCAAGTCTGTCCACAGCTTTCTGTCTCACGCGCTGCCAATCATTTCTGATATTGCTGTTCCTCTGTCAGGGGTCACCAAACTACGGCCCGCGGGCCGCATCCGGGCCGTGACATCATTTCATCCGGCCCGCTGACCGTACTCGAACTTGCTTGATATATATGGAACACAAGACGTTGAGATACAATTTAAATGTAAACATTATGTTTAGAATAATAGGTGACCTTCACACGATGACAGGAGGGCAATATTACACATTGACTGGAATGTAAGATTACACATGGTGACTGGAGTGGCAGATATATACATGGTGACTGGAGTGTAAGATTACTTGGTGATTGGAGTGTAAGATTACACATGGTGACTGCAGTGGCAGATATATACATGGTGACTGGAGTGTAAGATTACATATGGTGACTGGAGTGTAAGATTACACATGATGACTGGAGTGTAAGATTACACATGGTGACTGGAGTACACATCATGACTGGAGTAGATTACACATGGTGACTGGAGTATAAGATTACATATGGTGACTGGAGTATAAGATTACACATGGTGACTGGAGTGTATGATAACACATGATGACTGGAGTGTAAGATTACACATGATGACTAGAGTACACATGATGACTGGAGTAGATTACACATGGTGACTGGATTATAAGATTACATATGGTGACTGGAGTATAAGATTAAACATGATGACTGGAGTGTAAGATTATGCATGGTGACTGGAGTGTAAGATTACACATGGTGACTGGAGTGTAAGATTACACATGGTGACTGGAGTGTAAGATTACACATGATGACTGGAGTGTAAGATTACCCATGGTGACTGGAGTGTAAGATTACACATGGTGACTGGAGTGAAAGATTACACATGGTGACTGGAGTGTAAGATTACACATGATGACTGGAGTGTAAGATTACATATGGTGACTGGAGTGTAAGATTACACATGATGACTGGAGTGTAAGATTACATATGGTGACTGGAGTGTAAGATTACACATGATGACTGGAGTGTAAGATTACATATGGTGACTGGAGTGTAAGATTACACATGATGACTGGAGTGAAAGATTACATGTGATGACTGGAGTGTAAGATTACACATGGTGACTGGAGTGTAAGATTACACATGGTGACTGGAGTGTAAGATTACACATGGTGACTGGAGTGTAAGATTACCCATGGTGACTGGAGTATAAGATTACACATGATGAATGGAGTGTAAGATTACCCTTGGTGACTGGAGTGTAAGATTACACATGATGACTGGAGTGTAAGATTACACATGGTGACTGGAGTGTAAGATTACACATGGTGACTAGAGTATAAGATTACACATGATGACTGGAGTGTAAGATTACACATGATGACTGGAGTGTAAGATTACATATGATGACTGGAGTGTAAGATGACACATGATGACTGGAGTGTAAGATTACACATGGTGACTGGAGTATAAGATTACACATGATGACTGGAGTGTAAGATTACCCTTGGTGACTGGAGTGTAAGATTATACATGGTGACTGGAGTGTAAGATTACCCATGGTGACTGGAGTGTAAGATTACCCATGGTGACTAGAGTGTAAGATTACACATGGTGACTGGAGTATAAGATTACACATGGTGACTGGAGTATAAGTTTACACATGATGACCGGAGTATAAGATTACACATGGTGACTGGAGTATAAGATTACACATGATGACTGGAGTGTAAGATTACCCTTGGTGACTGGAGTGTAAGATTACACATGATGACTGGAGTGTAAGATTACACATGGTGACTGGAGTGAAAGATTACACATGTTGGCTGGAGTGTAAGATTACCCATGGTGACTGGAGTGTAAGATTACACATGGTGACTGGAGTATAAGATTACACATGATGACTGGAGTGTAAGATTACACATGATGACTGGAGTGTAAGATTACACATGGTGACTGGAGTGAAAGATTACACATGGTGACTGGAGTGTAAGATTACACATGGTGACTGGAGTGTAAGATTACACATGGTGACTGGAGTATAAGATTACACATGGTGACTGGAGTGTAAGATTACACGTGGTGACTGGAGTGTAAGATTACATATGGTGACTGGAGTGTAAGATTACCCATGGTGACTGGAGTGTAAGATTACATATGGTGACTGGAGTGTTAGATTACACATGGTGACTGCAGTGTAAGATTACACATGGTGACTGGAGTGTAAGATTACACATGGTGACTGGAGTGTAAGATTACCCATGGTGACTGGAGTGTAAGATTACACATGGTGACTGGAGTGTAAGATTACACATGGTGACTGGAGTGAAAGATTACACATGGTGACTGGAGTGTAAGATTACACATGATGACTGGAGTGTAAGATTACACATGGTGACTGGAGTGTCAGATTACACATGATGACTCGAGTGTGTCAGCACCTCGTTTTATCTACTGAGGTCTAGCATATCACGCCTCAGTGAACCAATGACGTGAGTGTGTACAAATATACTGCTCTTTTATTCAACTTAGTATATACATCATTTCAACCATACAATATGTACATGTATAGCATATTCATAATTGTGAAATCACAATTCATGTAGGCTTGTATATTATTCTAACTATATACTCGCGTTCGCAGTCAGCGCACATACACAACTTGTAGCAGATAGTCCCAGCTCAGGTTATCATTCGCTCTTGTCAATTCTTCACTCGTTCAAGCATTGTCCAAACACAACCGTCTCTGTCTACAGCTTTATCCCGTCTTTATCCTTTGGCCTCGGTCGTCTATCACGTGGTGAAGCACCACTTGCCACCTCACCTGGGTCGTGGTTTGCCGTGACCAGTACTGCGTCTCAGTCTTGTCCTTCACCTCTGGGTCAGTCCTCGAGGTTAGTCCGTCCGTTGTTGCTAACGATCTTCTAATTAACTCATATCGTCCAGTCTGTCCCTGTACAGACTTAACCCATATGTCCCCTGTCCTCTACTCGGGCTTCGTCCTATGGGGGTCATCTATAGGGATCTGGCAGAGTGTAAGATTGCACATGATAACTGGAGTGTAAGATTACACATGATGAATGGAGTGGAAGATACAAAAGTAATGGTCACTTTAACATGCTGTCGCTTTGGGCATATGTTTCTAGTCCCATATTTTTGTAGGCCAAATTAAAAAAAAAAGATCCACAATATTGCTAATGAAACCCTGGACCATCAGGATGGTTGGGCAAATGTCTCACCACTTCTCTAAGGGACCATCTGGGAGACATACACACAATCACAGGAGTGAAAGATGATTCTCTACAGGGCCACCTGGGAGACATACACACAATCACAGGAGTGACAGATGATTCTCTATGGGACCACCTGGGAGACATACACACAATCACAGGAGTAAAAGATGATTCTCTATGGGACCACCTGGGAGACATACACACAATCACAGGAGTGAAAGATGATTCTCTATGGGACCACCTGGGAGACATACACACAATCACAGGAGTGAAAGATGATTCTCTACAGGGCCACCTGGGAGACATACACACAATCACAGGAGTGAAAGATGATTCTCTACGGGGTCATCTGGGAGACATACACACAATCACAGGAGTGAAAGATGATTCTCTATGGGACCATCTGGGAGACATACACACAATCACAGGAGTGAAAGATGATTCTCTATGGGACCACCTGGGAGACATATACACAATCACAGGAGTGAAAGATGCTTCTCTATGGGACCACCTGGGAGACATATACACAATCACAGGAGTGAAAGATGCTTCTCTATGGGACCACCTGGGAGACATATACACAATCACAGGAGTGAAAGATGCTTCTCTATGGGACCACCTGGGAGACATACACACAATCACAGGAGTGACAGATGATTCTCAATGGGACCACCTGGGAGACATATACACAATCACAGGAGTGAAAGATGCTTCTCTATGGGACCACCTGGGATACATATACACATTCACAGGAGTGAAAGATGCTTCTCTATGGGACCACCTGGGAGACATACACACAATCACAGGAGTGAAAGATGATTCTCTATGGGGTCATCTGGGAGACATACACACAATCACAGGAGTGAAAGATGATTCTCTACAGGGCCACCTGGGAGACATACACACAATCACAGGAGTGACAGATGATTCTCTATGGGACCATCTGGGAGACATACACACAATCACAGGAGTGACAGATGCTTCTCTATGGGACCACCTGGGAGACATATACACAATCACAGGAGTGAAAGATGCTTCTCTATGGGACCACCTGGGAGACATACACACAATCACAGGAGTGACAGATGCTTCTCTATGGGACCACCTGGGAGACATACACACAATCACAGGAGTGACAGATGATTCTCTATGGGGCCACCTGGGAGACATACACACAATCACAGGTGTGACAGATGCTTCTCTACGGGACCATCTGGGAGACATACACACAATCACAGGAGTGACAGATGCTTCTCTACGGGGTCATCTGGGAGACATACACACAATCACAGGAGTAACAGATGATTCTCTATGGGGCCACCTGGGAGACATACACACAATCACAGGAGTGAAAGATGATTCTCTACGGGGTCATCTGGGAGACATACACACAATCACAGGAGTGAAAGATGCTTCTCTATGGGACCACCTGGGAGACATTTACACACAATCACAGGAGTAACAGATGATTCTCTACGGGGCCACCTAGGAGACATACACACAATCACAGGAGTGAAAGATGATTCTCTACGGGGTCATCTGGGAGACATACACACAATCACAGGAGTGAAAGATGATTCTCTACGGGGTCATCTGGGAGACATACACACAATCACAGGAGTGAAAGATGATTCTCTATGAGACCACCTGGGAGACATACACACAATCACAGGAGTGAAAGATGATTCTCTATGGGACCATCTGGGAGACATATACACAATCACAGGAGTGAAAGATGATTCTCTACAGGGCCACCTGGGAGACATACACACAATCACAGGAGTGAAAGATGATTCTCTACAGGGCCACCTGGGAGACATACACACAATCACAGGAGTGAAAGATGATTCTCTACGGGACCATCTGGGAGACATACACACAATCACAGGAGTGACAGATGATTCTCTACGGGGCCACCTGGGAGACAAACACACAATAACAGGAGTGAAAGATGATTCTTTACGGGACCATCTGGGAGACATACACACAATCACAGGAGTGACAGATGATTCTCTACGGGACCACCTGGGAGACATACACACAATCACAGGACTAACAGATGATTCTCTACGGGGCCATCTGGGAGACATACACACAATCACAGGAGTGAAAGATGCTTCTCTATGGGGCCACCTAGGATACATACACACAATCACAGGAGTAACAGATGATTCTCTACGGGGCCACCTAGGAGACATACACACAATCACAGGAGTAACAGATGATTCTCTACGGGGCCACCTAGGAGACATACACACAATCACAGGAGTAACAGATGATTCTCTACGGGGCCACCTAGGAGACATACACACAATCACAGGAGTGAAAGATGATTCTCTACGGGGTCATCTGGGAGACATACACACAATCACAGGAGTGACAGATGATTCTCTACGGGACCACCTGGGAGACATACACACAATCACAGGAGTGAAAGATGCTTCTCTACGGGGCCATCTGGGAGACATACACACAATCACAGGAGTGAAAGATGCTTCTCTACGGGGCCATCTGGGAGACATACACACAATCACAGGAGTGAAAGATGCTTCTCTATGGGGCCACCTAGGAGACATACACACAATCACAGGAGTAACAGATGATTCTCTACGGGGCCACCTAGGAGACATACACACAATCACAGGAGTAACAGATGATTCTCTACTGGGCCACCTAGGAGACATACACACAATCACAAGAGTAACAGATGATTCTCTACGGGGCCACCTAGGAGACATACACACAATCACAGGAGTGAAAGATGATTCTCTAAGGGACCATCTGGGAGACATACACACAATCACAGGAGTAACAGATGATTCTCTACGGGGCCACCTAGGAGACATACACACAATCACAGGAGTAACAGATGATTCTCTACGGGGCAACCTAGGAGACATACACACAATCACAGGAGTGAAAGATGATTCTCTACGGGGCCACCTAGGAGACAAACACACAATCACAGGAGTGAAAGATGCTTCTCTAAGGGACCATCTGGGAGACATACACACAATCACAGGAGTGAAAGATGATTCTCTACCGGGCCACCTAGGAGACATACACACAATCACAGGAGTGAAAGATGATTCTCTACGGGGCCACCTAGGAGACATACACACAATCACAGGAGTGAAAGATGATTCTCTAAGGGACCATCTGGGAGACATACACACAATCACAGGAGTGACAGATGCTTCTCTACAGGGCCACCTGGGAGACATACACACAATCACAATAGTGAAAGATGATTCTCTACGGGGCCACCTGGGAGACATACACACAATCACAGGAGTGAAAGATGATTCTCTACCGGGCCACCTAGGAGACATACACACAATCACAGGAGTGAAAGATGATTCTCTACGGGGCCACCTAGGAGACATACACACAATCACAGGAGTGAAAGATGATTCTCTAAGGGACCATCTGGGAGACATACACACAATCACAGGAGTGACAGATGCTTCTCTACAGGGCCACCTGGGAGACATACACACAATCACAATAGTGAAAGATGATTCTCTACGGGGCCACCTGGGAGACATACACACAATCACAGGAGTGAAAGATGCTTCTCCTTCATGAATGTTCAGCTGCCACTCTAAACATATTTGAAACAATGCAACAGTTACTTGTTGACATCACCATCGAGTTTGTCCTCAAATGAAACAAGGGGAAGCCAGTAGCGCGTTCTCTTATCTCCCTAGGCTGGAGATAACAGCAGCTGATGTTTTATCAATTAGAGTTCCATTCAATATGAACATCCTATCTCAAGCTCACTGAACAGGTTTATTAAGTTCTGTGCTAAGTATAAAGATTACTACATGATAACATCTTTCCAAGAGGTAATATGCATAATCTTTTGATGGGCTGGGTGTGTGATTCCCACTTTCTTCTCTACCCGCTTCTTATAAACAGTGTGTCTTCATCAAAGATTCTGTTTTATAAGGTTTTTCTTTTGAATGGTTTATCTTGTGGCGCTTCAGAGGGCTAGAAGTGGCAAAACATGCACCACAATCATCACATTTGTAAGGTTTATCTCCTGTATGTGTTCTCATGTGGACCTTTACATTGCAAGTCTTAGTAAAGGATGAATTACAATCAACACATGTGTAAGACTTCTCTCCTGTATGTATTCTCCTGTGGGACTTCAGGCTGCCCGCTTCAGTAAAAGATGCACCACAATCATCACATATGTAAGGTTTCTCTCCTGTATGTTTTGTCTTGTGGCGATTCAGACTACCAGCACAATTAAATGATGCACAACAATCATTACATTTGTAAGGTTTCTCTCCCGTATGTTTTAACTTGTGGCACTTCAGATGGCTATAATTAGGAAAAGAAACACTACAATCATCACATTTGTAAGGTTTCTCTCCTGTATGTATTCTTCTGTGGCACTTCAGATTTCTCACGTCAGTAAAAGATGCACCACAGTCATCACATTTGTAAGGTTTCTCTCTGGTATGTATTCGCCTATGGCATTTCATATGGAAAGATCGAGTAAAAGCTGCACCACAATCATCACATTTGTAAGGTTTAACTCCTGTATGTGTTCTCATGTGGATCTTCACACTGCCAGCCTGAGTAAAGGATGTATTACAATCAACACATGTGTAAGGCTTCTCTCCTGTATGTATTCTCCTATGGGACTTCAGGCTGCTCGCTTTAGTAAAAGATGCACCACAATCATCACATTGGTAAGGTCTCTCTCCTGTATGTATTCTCCTTTGCGACTTGAGGCTGCCCGCTTCAGTAAAAGATGCACCACAATCATCAAATTTGTAAGGTTTCTCTCTGGTATGTATTCGCCTGTGGCATTTCAGATGGAAAGATCGAGTAAAAGTTGCACCACAATCATCACATTTGTAAGGTTTCACTCCTGTATGTTTCATTTTGTGGCACTCCAGAGATCTAGAAGTAGTAAAAGACACACCACAATCATCACATTTGTAAGGCTTCTCTCCTGTATGTATTCTTCTGTGGCACTTCAGGTGCCCTGCTTGAGTAAAAGATGCACCACAGTCATGACATTTGTAAGGTTTCTCTCCTGTATGTCTTCTCTTGTGGCGCTTCAGATTGCCAACATGATTAAAAGATGCACCACAATCATCACATTTGTAAGGTTTTCCTCCTGTATGTTTTAACTTGTGGCGCTTCAGATGGCTAGAATTAGTAAATGATGCACCACAATCATCACATCTGTAAGGTTTTTCTTCTGTATGGATTATCTTGTGGCGCTTCAGAGAGCTAGAAGTGGCAAAACATGCACCACAATCATCACATTTGTAAGGTTTATCTCCTGTATGTGTTCTCATGTGGATCTTCACACTGCCAGTCTGAGTAAAGGATGAATTACAATCAACACATGTGTAAGGTTTCTCTCCAGTGTGTATTCTCCTGTGGGACTTCAGGCTGCCCGCTTCAGTAAAAGATGCACAACAATCATCACATTTGTAAGGTTTCCCTCCTGTATGTTTTAACTTGTGGCGCTTCAGATGGCTAGAACTAGTAAATGATGCACCACAATCATGACATTTGTAAGGTTTCTCTCCTGTATGTATTCTCCTGTGGCACTTAAGGTTGCTCGCATCAGTAAAAGATGCACCACAATTATTACATATGTAAGGTTTGTCTCCTGTATGTGTTCTCTTGTGGCGCTTCAGACTGTCAGCACGATTAAATGATGCATCACAATCATTACATTTGTAAGGTTTCTCTCCTGTATGTTTTAACTTGTGGCACTTCAGATGGCTATAATTAGTAAAAGAGTCACCACAATCATCACATTTGTAAGGTTTCTCTCCTGTATGTATTCTTCTGTGGCACTTCAGATTTCCCACGTCAGTAAAAGATGCACCACAATCATCACATCTGTAAGGTTTTTCTTCTGTATGGTTTATCTTGTGGCGCTTCAGATGGCCTGAAGTAGTAAAACATGCACCACAATTATCACATTTGTAAGGTTTATCTCCTGTATGTGTTCTCATGTGGACCTTCACACTGCCAGTCTGAGTAAAGGATGAATTACAATCAACACATGTGTAAGGCTTCTCTCCTGTATGTATTCTCCTGTGGGACTTCAGGCTGCCCGCTTCAGCAAAAGATGTACCACAATCATCACATTTGTAAGGTTTCTCTCTGGTATGTATTCGCCTGTGGCATTTCAGATGGAAAGATCGAGTAAAAGTTGCACCACAATCATCACATTTGTAAGGTTTCTCTCCTGTATGTTTTATTTTGTGGCACTCCAGAGATCTAGAAGTAGTAAAAGATACACCACAATCATCACATTTGTAAGGTTTCTCTCCTGTATGTATTCTTCTGTGGCACTTCAGATTGCCCACTTGAGTAAAAGATGCACCACAATCATGACATTTGTAAGGTTTCTCTCCTGTATGTGTTCTCTTGTGGCTCTTCAGATTGCCAACATGATTAAAAGTTGCACAACAATCATCACATTTGTAAGGTTTCTCTCCAGTATGTGTTCTCTTGTGTCGCTTCAGACCAGTGACTGTAGTAAAAGATGCATCACAATCATCACATTTGTAAGGTTTCTCTCCTGTATGTCTTCTCTTGTGGCGCTTCAGATTGCCAACATGATTAAAAGATGCACCACAACCATCACATGTGTAAGGTTTCTCTCCTGTGTGTCTTCTCAAGTGATACATCAAATAGGCAGTTCGAGCAAAAAATGCACCACAATCATCACACTTGTAAGTTTTCTCTCTTGTAGGTGTTGTCTTGTTGTATGTCATATTGTAAGCTTGAGTAAAACATACACCAGAATCATCACATTGATAAGGTTTCTCTCTGTGATGTTTTCTTTTGTTTCACTTCATGTTTTTAGATTCAGTAACAGATGCATCACAGTCAACATTTGTAAGATGTCTCTATTGCATTTGCTCTTATCTTTCTGTTTAAATATCTTATCTACACAAACAGTTGAATCACAAACATCAAACATGTATGGCCTGTCTTCTTGATTTATTCTTTCATCACAACTGTACCAACTGTATAATCAAGAGACTTCCCAGAGACCTGTGTAAATGTCATAGTTTGTAAATCTCAAGTTTTAAAAATCACATGTAGTTAAGTGTCTATTTCATTGATAGATGACACACTTTCCAATAATTTTTTTACATTAATCATGTTCTGCTGATGTTATATAACTATTCTCAATCCGCTGTTGTCAAATGATATGTTTCATGGTGACCATGAGTTATATTGTTATTCTTAATTTTGGGTCTGTTTGTCCTGCTACTTTTTCAAAGATGTAACAACCTCATATTTCACTGAATCCTTTGTGACTCTTGAAATGAAAGGAAACGTTTGAAAGTTCTTGTTTCACAAGTCCGAGTCTCTGTTGTCAAACTTCATCTTCTCCATATGTCATTGTTTTCATGTAGGGAATGGCGAGACAACTCTGTCAGCAGTTGTATAATTCTGAAAGAGACACAAACAGTAAACAAGGGGTTAATTAGCATGGCAGGCAACATATTACAATAAAATGTCTAATTTTTACCTAAAATGTTGTACTGTAAATGTAATAACACGCTCAAACAGACATTGTAAGAATAATGATACAATGAACAGCTAGTGTAAATGTAATAAAACACTCAAACAGACATTGTAAGAATAATGAAACAAATCACCAGCTAGTGTAAATGTACTAAAACACTCAAACAGACATTGTAAGAATAACGAAACAAATGAACAGCTGGTGTAAATATAATCTAACCAGTGCTTCTTCTTTAACCCTTTACTCCCCATTGGAGCATCGATCCCCAACTAACTCACTCCAAGCCTCCCTGTCCTTTAGCTTTGCTATACAACTTCGTCCATGTCCTCACTCCACGCCTTCCTGTCCCCAGCTTTGCTATACAACTTCATCCATGTCCTCACTCCAAGCCTTCCTGTCCTCAGCTTTGCTATACAACTTTGTCCATGTCCTCACTCCGAGCCTTCCTGTCCCCAGCTTTGCTATACAACTTCATCCATGTCCTCACTCCAAGCCTACCTGTCCTCAGCTTTGCTATACAACTTTGTCCATGTCCTCACCACATTATTCATTTTTGCTTCTACTTTTCTTTTCCGTGTGTTTTTAGATCTTTCTCTATTTCTGTTGCCCTGTGGATCCCAGAAAAAGGCCTGTCTAGTTATATCTAAACAGTTACTGCATGTTAAAGACCTCACTTATATTCTTCATTCATTATTTCTAGGTATATCTAAACAGTTATTGCATGTTAAATACCTCACTTATATTCTTCACTAATTATTTCTAGTTATAGCTAAACAGTTACTGCATGTTAAAGACTTCGCTTATATTTTTCATTAATTATTTCTAGTCTGTTTTAAATCGTTTCCGAACAGCTCATAATCATCATCATCAAGTGCCATGCCAGCTGGCGTAGGCGTTCATGGCTCTCCACAGACCTCGGTCTTTGGTGTTCTGGATCTTCTTCTTCTTTCGTTCACTTGAAATATGTCTATAACTGCAATGTTGTCTCTTGTATGAATTTAACTGTCTGTGTTAGTTCACTCAGCGGTCCATAGAGTTTATCTTCCACTGTCGACTCTCTGGGCCAGAAGGTTTGCCTAGACATGTTGTAATTTGGGCAGTCTTGGAGTATGTGCTCTGCTGTCTGCGACGCCAATCCTCATGTGCAATTGGCACATTCACCAATCTTGAGTTTTGTATATATGTGCTTGTGTAATCTATTGTGTTCTGTTCTGAGGCGCAAAATAATGACTTGTTCTGGTCTGTCTATAATGTGGTAGTCATCTTGAGAAGGTTTTGGTGTCTTTCTGACTGATTTGATCATTCTTTTTTTTTTGGTGGTATGTAACATGTACATCAGGCGGTTCTTCTTTTGCTCCATCCTTAGCCAATTGATCAGCTCTGTCGTTTCCAGGTATTCCACAGTGGGATGGTATCCACTGTATGGTGACTTTATGCTGACTGCTAAGTTCGGAAAGTAGTGTCCTTAGTACTGGCAATTTCCCAGAAAGGAGCACCTCGAGTACTGATTTTGCATCTGTCAATAGCACCAAAGGTTGTGTACCATGGCTGGTATTTAGTAATTTCTCTGTTGCTATCTTGATTGCCTCAATTTCAGCATCATAGTTATGGCAGTAACTTTCATGTTGGTACTCTGGCCGTGTCCCTGGTATTATTTGGGTATTCTATGTACACTCCCGCTCCTCCATTTCGAACAGCATTTTGTGCTGACCCTTCTGTGTAGACTGGGATCCAGAGGTCCTGTGGGTATTCTTCATCAAGGAAGCTGAAAGTGGCTGTTCTGCACATCACACTATTCTGTTCTTCCTTGTCAAATACTCCTCTCACTTTTGTCTGGATTTGTAGTGATAGTCTATGTTCATCTTTCCATGGAGTTTGCTCTGGTATAGTTTTCAGAGGGATACCAACTGTGGGCAGATCGGTGGTTTCTCTGCAGAGTCGTTTGGCCTGGTGGATAAAACTGCTTCTTTTCAACCGCCCCATAGCTAAGTTTTCAAGTCTGTTCTTCATAGGGTGGCCTGGCAAGCTGAGGAACTTTTCTGCTTGTATTAGCGTTTTCGTATCTCTGCAATCTCTCAGTGCTTGTGTCCTCCCCGTCTTCTCCATCTCCACTATAGGGATTGATCTCATCCCTCCTATGGTGACTCTAAGTGCTTGATTTTGCACCTTGTCCGGCTCTTGTAGTGTGGTTTTTTTATGCTGAACACCACGCAGTTGACCCGTATTCCAGGTGTCGTCGTATGTTCTGTTGATAAACTTTGCTAAGTATTTTCCCACTGGCTCCCCATGTGGTTCCACTTAGCTTTCTTAGGATGGCTATTTTCCTTCTGACTTTTGCTACTGCTTTGTTGATGTGCTTTCTCCATGTCAGCCTGCCATCAAAGGTATGTTGGTTCTTTATCTTCTCTTAGGGGTATTCCATTTATCTGGATGATCCCTGCCTTTTGTTTTGGAGAGAGAGTAAAAAGAGTGGTGCTGCACTTGTCAGTGTTTATGCTGACACACCATCTATTTGCCTATGCAAAAAATGCATCTACAGCTCTTTGTAGCGATCTGGTGGCCACTGATGCATGTTCATTTGTGCTCCATAGAACCAGGTCATCAGCGTACATTGCCGCTTTAATTCCATGCAGTAGATTAGCAACAAGATCATTGATGAAGATTAGAAAAAGTGTGGGGGACAAGACTCCGCCCTGGGGAACACCGTGGCGCAGTAGTACTTTCTTGCTCTTGAATACGTCTATCTGTACTCTGGCTCTTCTACTGTGCAAGTATGCTTTCACCCATTTGTACATTCTTCCATTGACTTTACAGTTTCTCAGTTTCTTCATCAGACCTTCTTTCCAGACTTTGTCAAAGGCTTCTTTCAGATCTATCCATGCAGCAAGCATCAGCTTTTTCTCTTGGAATGCATCCTCAATTTGTTGAGAGAGGTAGGTTTTTTGATCTTCCGTAGAGTAGCACTGCCTAAAGCCAGCATGCTGTGGCACAAGGATGTTTTCACTTTCAATGTACCACTGCAGTCTGTGATTGATGACGCGTTCCATTGTTTTGCAGAGACAGCTGGTGAGGCTAATTTGTAGCTAGAGGCAATGGAACCATCTTTCCCTGATTTTAGGAGGGGTATCATGATTGCTTCTCTCCAGCTTTGTGGAACACTGCCTAAGGTCCAGCTGTTATTGAAGATCTGCAACAGCTTTGCTTTGGCCTCTGTTCCTAGGTTCCTGATCATTTCATTGGAGATACCATCAGCTCCTGGTGACTTTCTCATTTTCAGTTTTGATATGGCTAGCTCCAGTTTGCTGATTGTGATAGCTGATTCCAGAACGTCATGTACTATTTCATTCTGTCCTGTATGTTGCCATTTCTCTCGAATCTCTTGTTGTTTCTCTGGACTAGTGTCGATAATGAGTCCGCAAAATTGTCAGCTGCTTGCTTTCCTGTCAAGATGTTTCCGTCTTTATGTAGTGCAATTTTTGAGTTTCTCCCTGTGCTCTCACTGTTGTTTTATTAGCTTCCAGAGTTTCCTTGTGTCCCTTTCAAAGTTCAGTGACTCTGTTTTCTCATGCCAGCTTTTCCGTCTAGCCTGTAGCTTGGCCCTTTGAAATTCGGCTTTTGTGTGCTTGTATTTATTATGGTGCTCTTGGCTGGGTTTGGCCTCTGCTTGTTTTCTACACACTTCCACATCATTATGCAACTGTTCAAGTTCACTACTCCAGAAGGGTTTATAATGTTTACGGGCTCCTCTTGGTACTGTTAATTGTGCTGCCTGTAATATGCATTTCCCAAACTCTTCAACAACTTCTTCTTCTTCTGCATCACCATCTACGTTTTTTTTCTTTTCTGGACGTGATTGCGCTGTGCCTGTTTACAGCAGATCTGCGTTCTTGCGTCGTTAGGTTGACACATCCGATTTCTACGGGCATTTGCTGACCAGGTTAACCTTCCTGGGGGTTTCTTAGGACGTTTGACTCTCACTGCTGTGGTTTTATCTCCCATCCCAGCTGGCCCATATAGAACAGCCAAAGACATCCTGGTCAGCCCTTAAGGGAAGGCAGGGGCAGACCATGGGCATTCCCCACCATCCAAGGTGGCTTCCATACTTGCAGAGCCGACACACAGCGCTCTGGTACTAGGCTCACCCAAGGAATCGTCATGTCCTGCACATGGCTGCTTAGCCTTACTTCCGTATAATGGGCCTTCCATTCACCATAGGTTGTTCTTCCGGAAACCAGAAGAATGCAGTCTGCAGATGACATCCACACAGTGAGCTTTCGATTTGAACTTTCCACGCAATGGATTTGCTATCCATTTCATGCCTCTGGGACGCTTTTGCAACCGACATACCTGTGGTATGAAGTGTGGCAATCTAAATACTTCTTCGTGCACCTTTAGATGTCAATCTGAATGTAGTTAAAGTAAGCTGCAGTCAATTTGAGCTTGTTGATATCTCCATAGAGACATCATACAGGTTGAAGATGTTAAACATATTTTGAAAAAGGCAAAAGACTTGGCACCAGGGCTTGATGGGGTTAGGTATGGCCACATGAATGTTTTGAGTGATGCAGACCTGAAGGAGATGACCGACTGCTTTAACCAGAGCATTAGGACAGCATCAGTACCGCAGGACTGGGTGTACAGCTATCTCATCCCTCTCCCAAAACCATTCAAAGCTTAGCGGCTTTAGGATCATCACCCTTCAAAATACATTTGGGAAGGTTTTAGAGAAGATAGTCGCTGTCATGGTGCAAGAGTTTTTTGGAAAGGGGGACTATTCTTCCAAGAGGTATGGGGAGCTACAGGCCAGGAAAAGATACCTGGTCAAATGCAGCCACTTTTGCCTTTGATGTTTATGAGGGGTTCCAGAGTAGACAGGAAACGATGGCGGTGGCGCTTGATCTCGAGAATGCATACAATAGAATTAGATATGATATTTTTATCACCGCACTGATGGAGAAGGGGGTATATCCCTGGTTGATGAACTGGATAGCAGCCGTCCTGTATTCTCGTCGAGTTGCTCTATGTCTGGGTGCATGGAATTCAGAGCCACATATGTTAATTTAATTTAATTTTTGTTGATTTATTTGGTTGTTTCGGGAAATTTTGTTTCCCAAAACAAACAAATAAATCAATTTGATTATTGCTCACTGGACTTTAGGTGGCTTGGTGTGCCTTGCCAGTGATAAGACCTGATCGTTCAGGTCCACATCGATTGACGGACGTTAGTCGCGGCGATCGGGCAAATCTTGAGCTACAGCCTACGATGGGTGACGTAATATTCTGTTGCGATAATTTGGCCGTGTCCAGTGTGTGCCGCATGGTTTAGTGTTTACACACCCGCTTCATATGCCAGTGATCCGGGGTTTGTTTCCGGGTCCAGTCAAGGATATGCACTACTGACGAGCTCAAACGAGAGCGAAACTTGAGTCTAGTGCTTCCAAATTGATGTGGATAGGCCTTAGGTTCATACCAGAATACGATCAGCGTTGCCAGTAGTGGGTTGTGCTCAATATTTAAACATACATATTTCGGCTTAGAATTGACCTACAGACTTGAATAAGGTACCACTGGATTTTTTTTTTCCCAAGAGGTATCTAACTATGCAGGTTTCATAATTAAAAAGCAATTTAGAAAATGTTACTAAAGTGGCTAGATAAATCACACATCAGATCATAATAATAATAATAATATCCATTTTTTTTTAAATGTTGCATATCCCTTACAGGACGCTGCAGTCAACACCAGCATCTTTCAGCTACAGTTGATGTACTAGGCAATATTACGCTCAGTAGTTTGCTACTGCTTTCTGAGCGGCCAGCTCACATACCCCATAAGCCACCAACGCGACGAGAACCACTACCGATTCTCGCTAAAGTTACATTCCTCATGTGGATATACGGGATTACGGAGAAAGTCACTAATCCCTAGGCCAGGGAGACCAGCAATGATATCCTTAATAAATAATAATATACAATAAACATGAAAGGAACAAAATCTCAGGCGCTAGCTAGACAGTCATAAGATGTGGCCCATATCAGCATAACACAAAATAATTGTATATCATTACAGCAGAGACAGAACCTGAGCCCTCATTAGATGAAATTGTACTGGCAATAAAGAACCTGAAGAATGGTGAATCACCTGGATGTGATGAGATACCAGCTGAACTAATTAAAGCAGGAGGAGAAGAAAGCATACAAATCTATCATGTATTATGTAAAAAGATATGGAAATATGGTATATGGCCAAAAGAAAAATCTTGTGGACATATACCATATTTCCATATCCTTGTACGCAGTACATGATAGATTTGTGTGCTTCATTTCAATACCAACAAAGGGCAACCTGAAATTATGCACCAACTATAGAACTGTTGCCCTGATCAGTCATATAAGTAAAATTCTACTAAAAATCATAGTGGGAAGACTTCAGAAGAAAATGGATGAATAAATTAACGTGGTTCAAGCTGGATTTAGACAAGGAAGAGGAGCAAGAGATTTGATTACATACTCAACATGCGTTTAATAATAGAAAAGTGTAGAGAATTTAATTTAAATCTATTCTCATGTTTTGTGCATTATACAAAGGCATTTGACTGTGTACAACATCAGAAACTTTTGGAAATCATGAGGGAAATGGGCTTTCCATGACATGTAGTACAACTCATAAATATGCTCTATCCAGACCAACAAGCAGCGGTTAGAATAGATGGTGAGACATCAGATTGGTTTGTTGTCAAGCAAGGAGTCCATCAGGGCTGTGTAACGGCCCCCTATTTGTTTAACCTGTATGCTGAAAATATAATGAGAAATGTCAGAGATGATATAACCAAGGAGCAATATGATACCATACCTTAAATATTGGTGGTGGTGACATACCAGAGATTTGATATGCTGATGATACAGTATTACTATACACATCACAGAATGGTATAGAAAACCTAATAACCTCAATCCAAAAGAATAGTGAAAATCACAACCTATATCTTAACATAGTAAAAACAAAGGTAATGCATACAGATGAAACTAATAATATGGAGACAGAAATACATGTTAATAAGGAAAAATTGGAGGTGAAGATTTATATTAAATATTAAATTAATAATTAATATTGTAGAAGGTTGGCTACTAAAGGTGATAAAACAAAGAAAATTGAAATATTTTGGTCACTTAAAACATCATGAAAGTAAGGAAAGAACAAATACAATCATGGAGGGGTATATGCCCAGGAAGAAAGAAAGAGGAAGGCCAAAGTGAAGATAGGTGTAGGATGTGGCAGATGATCTGCAATTGGGTGCATTGGACACAGGACATCTTGCTTGAATAAAAGCTTTATGTCTTATTAATAATACTAATAATATTACGTATGCTAGTAGTGAAGTGACCCGAACTGAAACTGGAAATGATCCACTGTGTCACCAGGAAATGATCCACTGTGTCACCAGGAAATGATCCACTGTGCCACCCGGAAATGATCCACTGTGTCACCAAAAACGGCTATGTAAAGACCATTCATGCTTCCGACATCATTCAAATATCATGTGACGACAACAAACGCCATCTTAGGTTCAGCAGAGAAGGTTAGCCTAACATTTTATGCATAGCAATTGGTTGAAATTATTGTGACTTTTGAATAAATTTAATTATTTGGCAAGATAAATACTAATTTTATTTTCTAAAGCTTGTGAATTTAATTGTACATGTTTGGAAGGATATTCGAATTCTGCACCCATTTTTACATATATTTGGAGAGTTTCATCACTTATATTGCTTGATAAGTAGCAGTTTATTTCTGCAAATATGTTATTTGGTCTTTGTGAATGGAAAACCAAAATGGCGGCCGACACGAATATCGATCAAACTAGGCTCAACACATGCAATTTGAACTACTAAAGTTAAAGAGAATACAAGTTTAAAGATTATTATTTTATTTGCAAACTTTTACTGTTGATACTACAACAATTGCTGGACATTGTAGTAATAGAGAGTGCAAGGAAAGGACTCTCCTTGAATATCAAGAAAACAGTAACAATGGTGACATCAAAGAAAATGGTGACACCAAAATGTAACATAGAAATAGAAGGGAAAATCCTTAACCAAGTTGATAATTTTATATACCTAGGGGCATTTATAACATCAGATGAAAGTTGTACAACAGAGGTTAAGAGCAGAATATGGCAACAAAAGCCACATTTCAGAAAATGAAGAGTATCTTATGCAATAAGTCACTATTACTGAATGTAAGAAAGAGAGTGTTGAAATGCTATGTAGAACCAGTTTTGCTGTATGGCAGTGAATCTTGGAATGTAAATGAACAAATTAAGAAAAAACTAGAAGCAACAAGGATGTGGTTCCTGAGACGAATGTTGCGAATTCCTTGGACTGCCAGAGTAACTAACAACGACTGCCTGAAACAGGCTAATGAAACTAGAACATTATATACAACAATAAGAAAGAGACAAACAATTTTCTTCAGTCATGTGATGAGAAGAGAGACATTGGAGAACATCGTGACAACTGGAAAGATCGAGGGGAAGAGAGGCAGAGGCAGACCAAGAGAAATGATGCTGGACGGACTGAGACTGTGGCGTGGAGGAATATCATCAGCAGAGTTGTTACATAACACTAAAGACAGAGATCTGTGGAGAGCCATGAACGCCTACACCAGCTGGCAGGGCACTTTATGATGAGTTTTACTATTTTTTCATCATTTAACATGACAGAATATATTTTTTCACTTTTCAACACTCAAAACGTGCAATTTGAACTACTAAGGTTAAAGAGAACACAAATTTAAAGATTATTAATAATTTACTTGTATACTTGTACTATTTTTTAATCAATTAACATGACAGAACATATTTTTGAAGTCAGTTTTCATAATCAGCCTATGACCCGTTGGTTGAGACCAACCTCGCACGCGGTGAAAAATGGAAATGGCACACTAAGCCATAATTAATTTTGTTTCTGGCGCTTTCAATAGAAAACCATCAATTGTAGATGGATCTTCGAATTCTGCATCAAATTTTTCAGAAATTTGGAAAGTTTCATCGCTAAACTTGCTTTAATTGTGGTTGAAAAACAGGCGAAGATGTTATGATCATGATGAGTGCCTTTGTGAATGGGAAACCCAAAACGGCGGCTTTACTATATAAATAGTCTTTGTAGAACAATCATTGTGTCCTCACTAGCGTAGTCATAAGCATTCCACCTGTCACGCGGGAGGCCGTGGTTCTATTCCCGGCTGGGTATATTAATATTTTTTTGGGGTTTATTTTCCACAAAATTATTAGATGATATAAACATTGCGAACTAAAATATGATATAGAACTAAGAAACTGGAAGTTTGTGAATAAAGTGCTCTATGGATCTGTGCAAGCTGCCGACTGCCAGGGAGCGCATCCGACAGAGGCAGCGGAATGATCGCAATCGGAATCAATGGATCCAATAGATGTCTTTGTTTAATGTAACTTTTAATTGCCAAATAAAATATCGCCCCTGAATCAGAATAGTTTCATCGCTAAACTTGCTCAAATTGTGGTTGAAAAACAGATTTTCTGCGATGATGAGCCTTTTTGAATTGGAAACCCACTGGTCATGACGGCCGCGCATATTGATTGCGCTACACTTTGTAACACTCAAAACGTGCAACTTGAACTACTAAGGTTAAAGTGAACACATTTTTAAAGATTAATAATAATTTATTTGTATACTTAATAATACTTGTACTATTTTGTAATCATTTAACATGACGGAACATATTTTTGAAGTCAGTTTTCATATGACCGTTTGAAACATTCTCGCACACACAGAAAGCTGGTGGAGGTAACGGACACACTGAAGAGCAACAATATCGGGTGAGGAGCATGAGAAATCAAAGTACCTAGAAATCGCAACTCGTCTCACCTTCACAAAAATGTTAATAATATCTTCATTTAGAAGTGACATACAGGCATCATTGAGGTACCATTAGATTTTGATTTTCAAGGCCTATCTACTGTGGTGGTCTCATGAGTAAATACTCAAATTTAACATCGTAATACTAATAATAGTTCATGCTACATCGAGAAATTTTCCGGAAGGTTGTGTAAGCTGCTAGTCTGCAAAGGACATGCTTCTAAATGAATGAAGGAATAATCATCCGAATATCATTACAATCACCATTACAGGGTGACAGATTGTATTAACCCAATACTTACCATCAACAAATCTAATAATCTATCAGATGTAGATCTATATCCAGCACTGCCAATATGCACACTGAGCCTAGTCCCACATTCATCAATGGGCAGCCATGTTTAACGGAGGCGGAAGTACAGGCTTTGATCTTCGAGAAATCTTTAGAGCAGTGGTTCTCAAACGGTGGAGAATTCATCATTCCCCCCCCCCCCACCCCGGGGGGGGGGGGTGAATTTTAGGTGTTCCAGGAGGGGGGAGGATTAAGATTATTTCAAGATCCCGTTAATACACGACCGATTACTTGATATTGTTTTTCACTCCATTACTTTACGGTTATGTAATTCTCGCTTTTCTGAAATTGGTTTTATAACGTAAGTAGATCAGCAAATCACGTGTTGTGTAGACGTTTAGACTTGTTCTAGTGTTCTAGTATGTGTTATTAAATTTATCTTCCATTTTTACGTATACTGTGTATGGGCGGGGAGAGGGATTTATAGGGAGTATTGCGAAAGATGGGAATGACATTCTGAACACATGGTGAAGGGGTGCATGGGCTAAAAATGGTTGAAGGCCATGCTTTAGAGGGTGTTACTGTCCATATCGTTTTACACAGAGGGGTTGGTCGTTCGAGAGAAGTTCAAGGGCCTTACGGCTCAGGCTAGAGGGACAAATGTAAAGGAAGATTCTTGTGCTTTTGCCTTGATCAAAAGTAGACTTGCTATGGAAGTCATATAAAATTATATTAACATGGCTCGAAACACAGACATTCAAAAGGGCATGTGTCCTTAGTGACTTAATGAGCCTGTTCTTCTTCTTCCTCCTCTTCTTCTTCTTCTTCTTCTTCTTCTTCTTCTTCTTCTTCTTCTTCTTCTTCTTCTTCTTCTGCGTTCATCCGGAGTTTTTTTTTTTCTTTTTTCGGACGAGATTGCGTTGTGCCTGTTTACAGCAGAGCTGCCTTCTTGCGCCGTTAGGCCGACACATCCGACTTCTGCGGGCATTTGTTGACCGGGTTAACCTTCCCGGGGGTTTCTTAGGACGTTTGAATTTCACTGTTGTGGTGTTATCCCCCATCCCAGCTGGCCCATATAGAACAGCCAAAGACATCCTGGTCAGCCCTCAAGGAAAGGCAGGGGCAGGCCATGGGAATTCCTCGCCATCCAAGGAGGCTTCCATACTTGCAGAGCCGACACACAGCGCTCTGGTACTGGGCTCACCCAAGAAATCGTCACGTCCTGCACATGGCTGCTTGGCCTCACTTCCGTATATTGGGCCTTCCGTTCACCATAGACTGTTCCTCCGGAAACCAGAAGAATGCAGTCTGCAGATAACATCCACACAGTGAGCTTTCGATTTGTACTTTCCACGTAATGGATTTGCTATCCAAGCAATATTCCATTTCATGCCTCTGGGACGCTTTTGCAACCGACATACCTGTGGTATGAAGTGCGGCAATCTAAATACTTCTTCATGCACCTTTAAATGTCAACCTGAATGTAAGGGATAACACCACAGCAGTGAACCAGTCAGGTCTTAGTCAGATATGACTGAGCTACCGTATAACAGTAGACGGTACTACCTGGTTTCTGTTAGCGCCGAACGTTGGGCGGCGCTTACCAAACCCGACACCCCACATTGTGCCAACGGCTTCGGGCGGAAGAGCGTAATTGGGAGGGTACAAGCCTTACCCTGGTGCGAGGAAATGCAAGCTAAAGACAACATTGTCATGGCAGGGCAGACCAGGCCCTAAGCCTTGGTTGGCGACTGGTCTAGGATCGAAGCTCCGACAGGCGGACAGTTAGAGCATTGCTTTGCTGATCCGGCAGCTTCTGCAGCTTGTCTTGTTCCAGATGTAGGGGTGTTACCTTTCCTCTGGAGTGTAGGCAGGCCGAGAGAGGGATCATGCTGCATGGGCAACACATGATCTCTATATTTTAGCCCAGGCTTTGTGCTATGGAGAGGCAATAACTCCATCCCTGGTCTTAACTGGTCTCGGAATCAAAGCGAGAGGCAACTGTTACGGGTTATAAGTCCTTGTCAGTTGGCGTAGACATGGGGTGCCACGCGTTGCCTCTGACGGTGGGAGACACCTATAGGTGTCACTGATCAGCTAACGCCCGCCTCAAGCTGGGCAGCCCCCAGCCAATTGGATGCTGATCCGCCACAGCCTGCCTGCTTCAATGGGTGCTTGGGGCTAGGACAAAATCTGAATCGCAGGCTGTAAAACCAATGCACCAGGTACAAACAAAAATAAAAATAGAAACCTCAAGCTACGGCTTGCAACCTGGAACGTGAGAACTATGTGTCCAGGATTTTCCACTGACTTGACCAATATTGACGATGTGAGAAAAACGGCTGTGATTGATGCCGAACTCAATCGTCTTAACATTGATATTGCTGGCCTGCAGGAGACTCGCCTCGCTGAGGAAGGGTCACTCAGGGAAAACAACTACACCTTTTTCTGGAAGGGTAGAGGGCAGGCAGAAAAAAGGCAACACGGTGTGGGCTTTGCAGTGAAGAATTCGCTACTGGGAATGATTGAAATTCCAGCAGGAGGAAATGAAAGACTATTGTCCCTGCGCTTGGCAACCTCTTGTGGGTTTGCCACCATTATTACTGCATATGCACCGACACTCGATTCCTCTGATGATGTGAAGGATTTGTTCTATGAGGAGTTAGACTCCGTGATCAAGGCAGTTCCAAAATCTGACTACATTTATATGCTCGGTGATTTCAAAGCTCGTGTGGGCAAGGACTCGAGTTCATGGCCAGTGTGCCTTGGAAAATACAACATCGGTCGCATGAATGAAAATGGGCAAAGGCTGCTGGAGCATTGCACCAGTAATGACCTATGTATTACAAACTCTTTTTTTAAAACAAAAGAGATGCATAAGGTCACATGGAAACATCCAAGATCCGGCCATTGGCACCAGCTGGACTTCATCATCACACGGAGACAACATCTGAACCATATATCATTGACTCGTAGTTACCACAGTGCTGACTGTGATACGGATCATTCTTTGGTTGTTGCAAGGGTTAGACTGAGACCAAAGAGAATCTACACAGCTAAACACAAATCTAGCCCCAGGATTAATATTATTAACACTCATGATCCTGAAAAGTGCTTTCAGTTTCAACAGCAACTTGAAGACGCTTTCACTGATACACCAGAAAATTGTACAGTAAATGAAAAGTGGGGTCAAATTAAGGAAACTCTTTATAAAACTGCCGTAGGGGTTTACGGCACAATGGATCATAAGAGGCAGGACTGGTTTGCGGCCAACAGCGAGACTCTGCAGCCCTTGATTGATAAGAAGAAGAAAGCTCTCTTAAGAAACAAGGAAAGACCAACGCGTAACACTCTGAGTGAGCTAAGGCAAGCTAGGAAGGATGTGCAAAAGGCTGCCAGGCAGTGTGCAAATGATTATTGGATCAAGTTATGTGAGTCCATTCAAATCGCAAGTGATAAGGGAGACATAAGAAGCATGTATGAAGGAATAAAGAAAGCCTGTGGTCCAGTGATCAAAAGAAGTGCACCATTGAAAACCTTGACTGGAGAAATCATCACTGACAAGAAACGGCAGATGGACAGATGGGTAGAGCACTATTTGGAGCTTTACTCAAGTGAGACCAAACTAGCGGATGATGCCCTCAACGCCATGCACACTTCCCACCATAACAGAAGTTAAGTGTGCTATAAATGAACTTGCATCTGGCAAGGCTCCAGGTAAGGTTGGGATTCCAACAGAGGTTATCAGGAGTGGGCAAGACACACTCACTCTACAGATCCACCAGCTAATAGAGCTATGCTGGCGTGAAGGACAAGTCCCACCGGATTTCAAAGATTCAAGCATCATAACACTGTACAAGAACAAGGGCGATAGGAGCGACTGCAACAACTATAGGGGTATCTCACTTCTGTGTATTGTTGGAAAAGTATTTGCCAGAATTGTTCTGCGCAGACTTCAAGTCCTAGGAGATCAAGTCTACCCCGAATCACAGTGTGGCTTTCGACAGAACCGGTCTACCACTGATATGATATTCTCATTGCGACAAATGCAAGAAAAATGCCGTGAACAGAATCAACCACTGTTTATTGCCTTCATCGACCTCACAAAGGCATTTGATTTGGTCAGTCGTGAGGGTCTGTTCAAGGCACTAAAGAAGATTGGCTGCCCACCAACTCTTCTGTCCTTTGTGGAACCGTTCCACACGGGCATGAAGGGTATAATCAAGTTTGATGGTGCAACTTCTGAAGAATTTGAAATCAAGAGTGGAGTTAAGCAAGGTTGTGTACTAGCTCCCACCCTCTTTGGAATATACTTTTCACTTCTACTGAAATATGCATTTCGTGATCAGGATGGTGGTATATACATTCACTCACGCTCAGATGGCGGCCTCTACAATGCTCAGAGATTGAAGGCTAAGACCAAAATTAGGAGGGTACTGATCAGAGAGTTGCTTTTTGCAGATGATGCTGCAGTTACGACCCACTCTGAGGAAGAATTGCAATGTCTACTATCTGCATTCTCCAATGCTTGTTCTGAATTTGGTTTAACAATTAGCAAAAAGAAGACACAGATTATGTCACAAGGTGCACATGGGGTACCATCAATCTTTATTGACGACGCTGAACTAGAGATAGTAGACCATTTTACATATCTAGGATCAGTGGTTAATAGCAAATTATCCCTAGATCAGGAAATCAACATCCGGATTGGTAAGGCAGCAACAACAATGAACAGGTTAAGAAAAAGAGTCTGGGAGAACAGGAAGCTTACTGCCAAAACAAAAGTCCTTGTCTATCAAGAATGTGTCCTTAGTACTCTTCTCTATGGCAGTGAAACCTGGACAACTTACTCAAACCAAGAGAACAATTTAAACAGCTTTCATATGCGGTGTTTGCGAAGAATTCTTGGTATTAAGTGGCAATACAAAATCACAAATACTGAAGTATTGGAAAGATCAGGTTGTGTGACAGCTTATTCCATGCTCAGTCTTCGTAGACTTAGATGGATAGGACATCTTAGGAGGATGGATGATGGTAGAATACCAAAGGATATCTTTTTTGGTGAATTACAGATGGGTAAGAGATCTCAGGGTCGGCCTCTACTACGATACAAAGATGTGTGTAAGCGGGACATGATTGATACAGGCATTGATAATGCACATTGGGAGCAAGTCGCCGCTGAACGTGTTGCATGGAGGGCAAATATCAGAAATGGAATAAAGTCAAAGGAGAAAATTATTGCAGAAAAGTCACACACCAAGCGTTTGAGACGTAAGATGGCGCATGATGGTGGAAATGACCACGTGTTCAGATGCACCCACTGTGAACGGACATTTACAGCGCAAATTGGCCTTACCAGTCACACTCGCTACCGCCATAGTTAAAAGTTATTATGCCTTTTTAAAGCACAAACTATCGTCTGTCAAGACGGCAAGGTGCCAATGGAATGTAGTGAAAGTAAGCTGCAGTCAACTTGAGCTTGTTGATATCTCCATAAAGCTTTTCCTCAAATGAAGCAGGCGTGGGCCAAAATATCTTTCTCTGTTCTGCATATATTGGGCACTCCTGCAGCAAATGTTTAGCTGTCATTTTACCAGTTCCACAATTACATTCATCGATATCTCCTATCTTTAGTTTATTGAGCAAGTGGTATTTCAGCCTGTTATGTCCTGTGCGGAGTCTGAAGATTGCTACTTGTTCTCTTCGGTCGAGTTTGTAATATGCATCATCCTTCTGGTGACCTGGATGCTCTGATTCCCATTTGGTTCTATAAATGCTTTTTATAATCCTTTTTGCCTCATTATAGGTTATGTCTATGTCAGGCTGTGGTAATCGTCCACCCTTTTTTGCTAAAGGTAGTGGCTGATCCATTTATACATTTTCCCACAAACATGCATTTTTTGCAGTTTTACTTTCAGTCCTTCCTTCCATACTTTATCAAATCTTCTTCTTCTTCTTCTTCTTCTTCTTCTTCTTCTTCTTCTTCTTCTTCTTCTTCTTCTTCTTCTTCTTCTTCTTCTTCTTCTTCTTCTTCTTCTTCTTCTTCTTCAGCGTTCCGAGCCATTGAGGTTCTTTGCTGCAGATACAATCCGTCTCCATTCGTCTCTCTGGTGGACCTTCTCTTGCCAGTCGTTGATTCCGAGTGCTTGTAGGTCTGTATATGTATTACTTTATCAAATGCTTTTTCTAAATCTATCCAGACCACTAATGTGTGCTTTTTCTCTTGGAAGGCATCCTCTATTTCCTGAGCTATATAGGTTATTTGATCTTCAGTGGATCTGTACTTTCTGAATCCTGCTTGGTGTGGTGTTAAGAGTTAGTTTTCTTCCAGATGCCATGTTAGCCTGCCTTTGATAATACGTTCCATTAATTTTCCTACACAGCTAAGTAGACTGATAGGTCGATAGCCATTTGGTTCTTCCAGGTCTTTTCCATTCTTTGGGACTGGTATTAGTATAGCTTCCTTCCATGCATGTGGGACTATTCCTCTCTTCCAGCTGTAATTTAGGACTGCTAGTAGTTTCTTTTTTGCCTTAGTGCCTATTCCTGTTAGCATTTCATTTGTGATTCCATACTTTCCTGGTGATTTCTTCTTTTTAGGGTGTTCATTGCCTGTTCCATTTCTTCCATTGTTAGATTTGCCATCATATATTCTACTGGTGTCTCTGTATTACTATGATGTATCTGTTTGTCTTTGATTGCTTTCTTCTGTTAGATTGTAATATCAATGTGGTTTGCACTGGTATAGTGTTCCATTAGTGCATTTGCAGCCTTTTTTCTTGTAAGCAAGGCATTTCCTTGTTTATCTGTTTGTTTATGGATCTTTACATATCTATGATCAGTGGTAAATAGCAAATTGTCCCTAGATCAGGAAATCAACATCCGGATTGGTAAGGCAGCAACAACAATGAACAGGTTAAGAAAAAGAGTCTGGGAGAACAGGAAGCTTACTGCCAAAACAAAAGTCCTTGTCTATCAAGCCTGTGTCCTTAGTACTCTTCTCTATGGCAGTGAAACCTGGACAACTTACTCACACCAAGAGAAACGTTTAAACAGCTTTCATGTGTGGAGTCTGCGAAGAATACTTGGTATTGAGTGGCAAGACAAAATCACAAATACTGAAGTATTGGATAGATCAGGTTGTGTGACGGTTTGTTCCAAGCTCAGTCTTCATAGACTTAGACGGATATAACATCTTAGGGGGATGCATGATGGTAGAATACCAAAGGGCATCTCTTTTTTTGTGAATTACAGATAGGTAAGAGACAGGAACATGGAGCTGATCCACGACTCTGGTGATCGAGCGAGAAGGCACAACATGACCGCCCACGCTTATCAGCATGGCACATGATGGATGGGAAGAGATCTCAGGGTCGGTCTCTACTACGATACAAAGATATATGTAATCGGAACATGGTTGATACAGGCATTGATAATTCACATTAGGAGCAAGTCGCCGCTGAACGTGTTGCATGGAGGGCACATATTAGAAATGGAATAAAGACAAAGGAGAAAATGATTGTAGATAGGTCACACACTGAGCGTATGTTGACATAAGATGGTACGTGATGGTGAAAATTACTATTTGTTCACATGAATCCACTGTGGACGAACATTTACAGCGCGAATCGGCCTTATCAGTCACATTCGCTACTGCCATGTGTCAGGGTCTTAAACCTGGCTCGTTTTTCCTAACATATGTGAGACAGTACAAGTACAACGTGATTTGACTTGAGACTCAACGACACAACGTTCAATGGATTTATTTACGAATCAGATACGATACGATGATCATTACAAGATATAAGTTATACTTCAATACACTTACATACACAATACAGCTCACAGTCTATCTCTCAAGATGAACAGACACTCGACTTTCGGGCACAGAAACCACACAACGCCTTTCTCTCATCATACGTCCAGTCGAGTCCACGTCCCAGAGCTGTCTGTCTATAGCTCGCAATGTGCCTCCCCACCTGAAGTGGCTTCACGAGGCATGCGTGCGTCTTGCTTCGTCCTTGCCTGACCGCTGGCCGTCTCGTCAGCCAGCAACCTCGCAGGCAGGTAACTACTACTCGCCTGGCGGGCGTAACGAAGTTACGGCATCCCGGCTGGGGAACTAAGTCGCCTGGCGGGCGTAACGATGTCACTGCATCACTGCACTACTCTAGACTCTGACATGCTCCCCCGGGCAGCTCCATGAAAGATGTCATCTTTCATGTATACTATATGTACATACTGGGTTAATATTTTAACCTTGTCAGAGTCGACCCTTCTGTTGTTATATACATTGGAATCAGAATACATAGACATACACATCTTGACATAGAAACATATAAGAAATGGAAGTTGTATTCAACGACATGTGGTGTTCAACCTTTAACACTTGTCAAGTTTCATCCTCTCGATGGCTGATTACCTCAATTGCATTATTGACCCAGTCAGATCGGCAGTACCAGCTCCAAGCATCTACCTAGCAGCCTTTCAAAAAAAAGTAATAATATGGTTTCTGAAACAAAAACCATCTGGCTAGACCGAAATACGGCTTTACATAAGTCGCATTAAACGCTCAAACCCTGACCTTATTTGGCCAGGAGCTCTTGTGTTGGTCTGCAATGTCGGTAACACTCTACCATGCCCAGTAGATGGCTTCCTGGTGTGTTAACAATCTGGCAACAACATGGCTATTTATATACAACACATAATCGTATACATTTCACATTATAGCCCTTTGTGTAATGTCATAACAATTAAATGAAAGGGGAATAACTTCACAATTTATGAAATATAATATTTTACAATAATTATTCTATTTCTTAGCGTCATCGCTTGATGTTTCTTCATACTGGCGAGAAAAAGTCGGTAGTATGAATAAATTAATCAAGATATGATTCTAAGATTACACTACATAAAAAATATAAATACACACTTTGTGTATTCAAACTTGTTGATTCCTAAAGATTTTAGAATCGTCATAGCTTTTTAAACTTTTGTTTGTCGTCTGCTAATTTTGAACTAAATTTCTAACTAATCCGGAAGTACACACGAACACTAAACAGCTGATGTTGAAACTTGTAGAACACACTTGTTCCGGTCTGATGTAGTTACTGTGACAGGTTGGCCCACCTCTCAGATCGTTTTGTTACTAGATGGAGATAGCCCTCAGTAAACCCCTCTATGTATCCTGTAGTAATTTTTATTTTTATCTATATTTTCAAATATTAGATAAAATCGTCTTTGGTTAGTGTATTTATATACATAAAACTATAGAGAGAGTTAAATACTATTTCTTCTTATAGTTAGAAGTAGATGTAGGGTAGAGTTCGTTTACAAGCCAAGAAATCAAGTCAGGCTGAATTTATATTCAGGTTTGGCTATGAAAAATAATTTGGCCACAGGAAGGGAACTCTCCTGGATGAGAAGTTAACTTCCGGTAGCACCCTAAGATCTGCCATTTTTTCTAGCAACCTGGAAGGAGCAGGAGCTATCACGTCAATTGGCTAAAATTGAACACCTGTCTGTGTTTAAACATATTTTATTGCTGGCTCTTGTTAAGCCGAAAAACCCTCTAAAACATAGAAAAGCCAATGATAGTCTCCACTCCCGATAGGCCAGTCAAAATCTAGTTGCAGGGTGAGTTAATAATAATTTTGTTAAACAATTTTCTGTGTGTCAAAATGCCGGCAAAATCTACCGGCCATGCCGATCGATAATAGATACTATTAATTAAAACTAGTGTTAGTTAACTAATATTAGAATTAGGACCATGTTTGTGCCATGTGGCTTGCCGACAAGGGTAAAACGAAAAGCTCGTCACATGTGGCATTAAAAACATGGATAAATTACATTACGTGATTCTCGAAATTAGGTATCTGCCTGCGGAAGGACACCTGAGTTAGTCAGTAGACGATTAGAGTTAAGATAATTTAATTATGTGCTTAAACTTCGGAACTAGGGGATTTCTCTAGATAATATACTTATTAGTTGAAGGAATTAGTTCAGAGAGTGAATAAGTTACCATTAATTATTCTTTATTAATCTCTATCTTGCCCATAGTCAGATTACTACCATGTGGTCCAAGATGGCCCACTTAACAAAGTTCAAACCTTGGGGGAATTCTCCAACCCTAATATTGTTCTTGTGTATAGTGAAAATAATCTTAAATCTAGCTAAGAAATCTTCTAGATAATTAATTATGTTTTAATTAATATAAGGAAGACTTGCTAGTAGTACAACTCATAACTCTTTAAGTGAACTTGGGGTGTTTCATTGATTTTAATGGTTCACTAGTGTACATCGTGAAGTTATAGTTGGTGTGTGTGATTTCATTTCATTCTATGGAATTCATCAATATGTGATGTTAATTCATCGTGTGGAGTGTAGTTTGTGTGTTTCCATACTTGAAAAATGATGTGTGGTGTTTCATCGATGTAATGGTTTGTTAATGTATATGTGATGTCGGAGTTGTGGCGTCTGAGTTTCAGTCCATTGAAGTCATCCTATATGTACTGTTAAGTCGTTATGTGAATTGTGGTTCATGTTTCCATGAGTAATCATGACTTAGAATATATATTTGGAATGTGGTCTTTGAAGTAGAGCATTGTGATTGTACATGTTTGATCTAAATGTCAGCAGAGAGAATAGGATATCATTTGTATGCTGTTTCCATGAGATCAGTGTGCTGTTGTAGATTTCAGATAAGGAATCAACCTGTAAATTTCAATAATACATGCTATGAAAATTTATGAGACAAGATGCCATGCAGGACATGGCCAAAAGAATTTACAATTCTGTCTTGAAGGATTATTCACTCCTTCTCACTGTCATTCACAGAGCCTGCACCCTGATCATCTGTAGCCGTAGTCACGACCGGTGATTGAGCTACGAACCACTCACTTGATGCAGCAGAGAGTGGAGTCCATACCACGATCCAGTCAGCACTGCCAGCTTACCATCCAGGAGGCTAAGAATTATCAGATGAGTGGCTACCCACCCGTTTGCCACTGCACAGCAATCCTAATTTGTCCGCTATTGGCTAAGAGTCCATGATTATATCCTCTAGCTGAACATTATCATATAGAGATTTCAGGGATCTGCGTATCTCTTATGTGTCAGTGAGTTCCCAGTGGGGCTCACGTAGTGTTCTTTAGGATTAAACGTTATGTTATATTTGTACTTTTAACAACTGCGTCTGTCATTATAGAATTAGCATCATCAGATTGTGTGACGAGTGAAAGGACTACATCTATACGTATCATTCTGTCTTATCTCCTGTTGTGTGAGAATACATTAGGCAGTGGGGGCTCATTTTTTTTCATCCAGGCACGTTAGCAGGAATCACTTGACATACTGTCTTCGTTTGTTAGCACAGTTCGTCGTCATAACTTTCCGCCTGGCACTGTTTAGAAGTAGTGATCCATTCTGGGACTTTTGATAATCATTCTTCTAGAATTGCGAGCCATTTGATCGCTTCTTCAGCAGTGGTTAGATTCTCTATTCGTAGAAGTCTATTTAGTATCTACTTTGATCCAATTCCATCCTAGTAGCATACGTTACGCGACACTGGTGGCTCGGTCCGGGCATGACAATCCTATAGATTGTTGGGTTCAGTCGAGTATCCAACTTCATAGATAGTTCTAACTTTCAGTCACTAAATAGAGATAGCTACTAATCATACTAGTTAATATATACATACTTATAATATAGGATAACACATACGTAGGATTAGTATAAGATAACATAAGTTAGGGCAAAGGTGAATTGCTGGCAAACGGGTAAGTGTTGTGTCATTGTGTAACATTTTTTATGCTTGTCATTGAAGATATTTGTGAATCTTTGCGACAAACACATTCTTGATTAAGTGAGTGAGTTATCCAGGTGTATCAACAGATATCATATTATTACATAACTAACATGTCTTCTGAAAAGCCACCTACTAAGGAGGAACTGCGAGAACAAGGAACATTGTTAGGTTATGAGGGTGCAGAGTTGGAAAAATATGTAATAGAAGAAGGAAGAACATGGCGCCGAGAACAAAGGGACATCATCAAAGAGAAGGACGAACGAGAGGAAAGAATTAAATTAAAAATCCAGATGGCGGAAATTGAATCCAGACAGAAGATGCGACAAGCTGAATTGGACAACCAGTTGAAACAGGCTGAATTGGACAACCAGTTGAAACAGGCTGAATTGGACAACCAGTTGAAGCAAGCAGAACTGGACAAGGAGTTGAAATTAGCTGAGCAGTTAAGACAGCACGAGTTAGAACTGAGGAGATTAGAACTACAAAATCCTGATGCCTCCAGATTTAGCAGTGCCAGCTCTCCAACTGACAGCCAAGACATTTCCTCAGGACCACATATTACTCCAGGATCAATGAGTTTTCCACTGGCCCACTTCGACCCGAAGGAGGATCAGATGGATGAATATCTTGACAAATTTGTGTTAATGTGTGAAGCCTACAATCTGCCTAAGGATAAATTTAATATTAAACTCTCCCAAGCACTTCGCGGTCCAGCGTATGACGTGTTTGCAAAACTCCCTCCAGGTCTTGAGAAGGACTTTGTCACACTCAAAAATGCTCTCTTGAAACGTTATCAGTTAACTTCTAGTGCCTACAGGTTGAAGTTCCGTACCGCCAAACGGTCACAAGGAGAATCATTTCCTCAGTTCGCCTCACGGTTACACACTTATTTTAACAAGTGGGTAGAACTGAGTGATTTGGATGCTACTTATGACGGGCTGGCGGAACTAATACTTGTTGAGCAATTTAAAGATGTTCTTCCAAAACAGCTACAAACCTTTATTGCAGAGAATGGTGGTGCTCGGCTAGAGGAGGTTATCGCACTAGCCGAACGATATTTAACTGCCCATGGCGAAGTAGCTACCACTAAATCTTGTAATTCTTCTACTGCTCAAAATACTCCTGCAACACAGAATAAGGGTTTTCAGCAGAACAACTCTTATGGTAAAGACACCAGAGGGCACACTGGGGGTCCGCACCAAAATCCTGGTTTCCAAAAACAAAAACCACCAGCGAACAATAGTGGATGGGGTAAACCTTACTGCAAGAACTGCAAAAGTAATGATCACCACACGAGCGTGTGCAGAAATAATCCCCCTACCCAGTATGCTGCGTGTATGATTACGGGGGCAAGTACCCAACAGAACATATGTTCAAGTAATGGAACTAGGCCACCCACAGTTGAAACTATTCTGGTTAACGGTAGTCCAGTACTATGTCTCTATGACAGTGGACTCCAGTGTGATGCAATAATAGCTAAGCAGTTAGTGAAACCATCACAGTTAACTAAACAAACAGTTGTAGTCAAAGGGGCTACCAGGAGCTCTCCAACTATAATAGCTAAGATAGCCAAAGTACATGTGACATCTAAGTATGTCACTGGACTCATTTCAGCTGCAGTGATCGATGATCCGGTATATCCTTTCATGCTTGGTCGTAAGTATGTATATTTAGGAGAACCCTCATCACCAATGATAATGGCAGCAGTGGAGACCCGGAGTCAGGTTGCACAGTCACATGAACCTATACTCTCAATCAACCCTCTACCTCGGGAGATTAGGGCTGCACAAAATGAATGTCCGACTTTAGCATCTTGTTTTAGCAAACTGCCAACCAGTAGAAATCCTCCAGCAGCTGGAAATTTCTATTTAAAGGACAAGTTGTTGTACCATAGGGCAGGAACTATGGGTACCGAACACGGGCAACTTGTCGTGCCGAAACAATATCGTAATCAGATATTGCATATGGGACATACCATATCCTTCAGTGGACATATGACTGTAGGAGTTACTACCCAGCGTATTTCTTGTCATTATTTTTGGCCGGGAATGACTGCTGACATACGAAGATACGTCCAGTCTTGTCCGGAGTGTCAACATGGCTCCCCCAAGCAGTGGTCTACTCCTGTTTCCATAGGGGAAGGGTTAGTTTTGAACACTCCTTTTGAGCGAGTAGCTATAGACATTATTGGTCCACTGCCCACTTCTAAGAAGAAAAATACTTATATTTTAACTGTAGTAGATACAGGTACAATGTGGGCTGAAGCTACTGTACTGCCCTCCATCAATGCAACTAGGGTAGCAGAGGCTCTCCTAGAAATATTTACCAGAGTAGGATTCCCTATTCTTATTGTAAGTGATAGTGGGTCATTATTGAATGAGAAGTTAAGGGGAGAAATCTCCGACATCTTCAGGAGGCACCATATCACCACAGGTTTTAGTCTCACAGAGAATAAGCGACTTGTGGTCAAATATACGGGGACTCTCAAATCGATCATGAACAAGTTAGTCCAGGAGAAACCAGATAGTTGGGACACGTACTTATCAGCAGCAATGTTTGCCTATCGAGAAGTACCACATGTCGCCACCGGTCTTCCACCTGCTACACTATTGTTCGGACGACCAATTAAAGGACCGCTGGAGGCTCTTTTGAGAACCTGGACTGATGAAGGAACAGATGAGAGTGTCGTCAAGTCTTCACAGTATGTAGAGGAACTGAAACAGAAACTGCACACGGGATGGAAATTAGCTAACTCCACTCTCCGTCGTGCCAGAAAACAACAGGCTTCCTTCTATAATAAACCTATTAGAAACCAGTCTCTAGAGGTAGGAGATAAAGTGCTCGTCTTATTAACCAAAGGGGATAATAAGTTAGAAATTGCTTGGCAAGGACCATTCATCATTAAAGAGAAGGTGTCCAGCAACAAGTACTCTGTTTCTATTCGCGGGAAAACTACCGTCTTCCACGTGAATTTACTCAAAAGACATTTTGAGAACAACACGAACCCACCAGTTCATATTATGACTCTGGCAGTGGTTGATAATGGATCCAAAGGGGATCAATCCAGATGGGAAGACAACCCCGACAGATGTGAGGAAGATGACGCGGCTGAACACGATCCCAACTTAGAGACGTCTAAAGGGAAAGTAAGGACGACGCGCATGAAGTATAGGGATCAAGACCAATTGGGTCGAAGGAGAGATGTTGGAATTGTAGGACCTTTATCAGTGACAGACGAAGGACACCCCGACCAACGAAAGCAAAGTTTCCAGAGAAGATTTCCATGGAAGCGACATCAAGGGAGGAGGTTTCTTAGAAGGTGTCTTAGAAACGAAGAGTCTGAGAATTTTGAATAGACATAGTTCTACTGGGGAAGAGGGGGACCTGTCCAAATGACCAATAAACGTCAGCGTAAGGGCTGACAAAACTATATGAGAGTTCGGGCTGGAGAAAAAGTTGCTTCTCCAACTTTTTTTGAACGATGGGCATTTGTGACAGGTTGGCCCACCTCTCAGATCGTTTTGTTACTAGATGGAGATAGCCCTCAGTAAACCCCTCTATGTATCCTGTAGTAATTTTTATTTTTATCTATATTTTCAAATATTAGATAAAATCGTCTTTGGTTAGTGTATTTATATACATAAAACTATAGAGAGAGTTAAATACTATTTCTTCTTATAGTTAGAAGTAGATGTAGGGTAGAGTTCGTTTACAAGCCAAGAAATCAAGTCAGGCTGAATTTATATTCAGGTTTGGCTATGAAAAATAATTTGGCCACAGGAAGGGAACTCTCCTGGATGAGAAGTTAACTTCCGGTAGCACCCTAAGATCTGCCATTTTTTCTAGCAACCTGGAAGGAGCAGGAGCTATCACGTCAATTGGCTAAAATTGAACACCTGTCTGTGTTTAAACATATTTTATTGCTGGCTCTTGTTAAGCCGAAAAACCCTCTAAAACATAGAAAAGCCAATGATAGTCTCCACTCCCGATAGGCCAGTCAAAATCTAGTTGCAGGGTGAGTTAATAATAATTTTGTTAAACAATTTTCTGTGTGTCAAAATGCCGGCAAAATCTACCGGCCATGCCGATCGATAATAGATACTATTAATTAAAACTAGTGTTAGTTAACTAATATTAGAATTAGGACCATGTTTGTGCCATGTGGCTTGCCGACAAGGGTAAAACGAAAAGCTCGTCACATGTGGCATTAAAAACATGGATAAATTACATTACGTGATTCTCGAAATTAGGTATCTGCCTGCGGAAGGACACCTGAGTTAGTCAGTAGACGATTAGAGTTAAGATAATTTAATTATGTGCTTAAACTTCGGAACTAGGGGATTTCTCTAGATAATATACTTATTAGTTGAAGGAATTAGTTCAGAGAGTGAATAAGTTACCATTAATTATTCTTTATTAATCTCTATCTTGCCCATAGTCAGATTACTACCATGTGGTCCAAGATGGCCCACTTAACAAAGTTCAAACCTTGGGGGAATTCTCCAACCCTAATATTGTTCTTGTGTATAGTGAAAATAATCTTAAATCTAGCTAAGAAATCTTCTAGATAATTAATTATGTTTTAATTAATATAAGGAAGACTTGCTAGTAGTACAACTCATAACTCTTTAAGTGAACTTGGGGTGTTTCATTGATTTTAATGGTTCACTAGTGTACATCGTGAAGTTATAGTTGGTGTGTGTGATTTCATTTCATTCTATGGAATTCATCAATATGTGATGTTAATTCATCGTGTGGAGTGTAGTTTGTGTGTTTCCATACTTGAAAAATGATGTGTGGTGTTTCATCGATGTAATGGTTTGTTAATGTATATGTGATGTCGGAGTTGTGGCGTCTGAGTTTCAGTCCATTGAAGTCATCCTATATGTACTGTTAAGTCGTTATGTGAATTGTGGTTCATGTTTCCATGAGTAATCATGACTTAGAATATATATTTGGAATGTGGTCTTTGAAGTAGAGCATTGTGATTGTACATGTTTGATCTAAATGTCAGCAGAGAGAATAGGATATCATTTGTATGCTGTTTCCATGAGATCAGTGTGCTGTTGTAGATTTCAGATAAGGAATCAACCTGTAAATTTCAATAATACATGCTATGAAAATTTATGAGACAAGATGCCATGCAGGACATGGCCAAAAGAATTTACAATTCTGTCTTGAAGGATTATTCACTCCTTCTCACTGTCATTCACAGAGCCTGCACCCTGATCATCTGTAGCCGTAGTCACGACCGGTGATTGAGCTACGAACCACTCACTTGATGCAGCAGAGAGTGGAGTCCATACCACGATCCAGTCAGCACTGCCAGCTTACCATCCAGGAGGCTAAGAATTATCAGATGAGTGGCTACCCACCCGTTTGCCACTGCACAGCAATCCTAATTTGTCCGCTATTGGCTAAGAGTCCATGATTATATCCTCTAGCTGAACATTATCATATAGAGATTTCAGGGATCTGCGTATCTCTTATGTGTCAGTGAGTTCCCAGTGGGGCTCACGTAGTGTTCTTTAGGATTAAACGTTATGTTATATTTGTACTTTTAACAACTGCGTCTGTCATTATAGAATTAGCATCATCAGATTGTGTGACGAGTGAAAGGACTACATCTATACGTATCATTCTGTCTTATCTCCTGTTGTGTGAGAATACATTAGGCAGTGGGGGCTCATTTTTTTTCATCCAGGCACGTTAGCAGGAATCACTTGACATACTGTCTTCGTTTGTTAGCACAGTTCGTCGTCATAACTTTCCGCCTGGCACTGTTTAGAAGTAGTGATCCATTCTGGGACTTTTGATAATCATTCTTCTAGAATTGCGAGCCATTTGATCGCTTCTTCAGCAGTGGTTAGATTCTCTATTCGTAGAAGTCTATTTAGTATCTACTTTGATCCAATTCCATCCTAGTAGCATACGTTACGCGACACTGGTGGCTCGGTCCGGGCATGACAATCCTATAGATTGTTGGGTTCAGTCGAGTATCCAACTTCATAGATAGTTCTAACTTTCAGTCACTAAATAGAGATAGCTACTAATCATACTAGTTAATATATACATACTTATAATATAGGATAACACATACGTAGGATTAGTATAAGATAACATAAGTTAGGGCAAAGGTGAATTGCTGGCAAACGGGTAAGTGTTGTGTCATTGTGTAACATTTTTTATGCTTGTCATTGAAGATATTTGTGAATCTTTGCGACAAACACATTCTTGATTAAGTGAGTGAGTTATCCAGGTGTATCAACAGATATCATATTATTACATAACTAACATGTCTTCTGAAAAGCCACCTACTAAGGAGGAACTGCGAGAACAAGGAACATTGTTAGGTTATGAGGGTGCAGAGTTGGAAAAATATGTAATAGAAGAAGGAAGAACATGGCGCCGAGAACAAAGGGACATCATCAAAGAGAAGGACGAACGAGAGGAAAGAATTAAATTAAAAATCCAGATGGCGGAAATTGAATCCAGACAGAAGATGCGACAAGCTGAATTGGACAACCAGTTGAAACAGGCTGAATTGGACAACCAGTTGAAACAGGCTGAATTGGACAACCAGTTGAAGCAAGCAGAACTGGACAAGGAGTTGAAATTAGCTGAGCAGTTAAGACAGCACGAGTTAGAACTGAGGAGATTAGAACTACAAAATCCTGATGCCTCCAGATTTAGCAGTGCCAGCTCTCCAACTGACAGCCAAGACATTTCCTCAGGACCACATATTACTCCAGGATCAATGAGTTTTCCACTGGCCCACTTCGACCCGAAGGAGGATCAGATGGATGAATATCTTGACAAATTTGTGTTAATGTGTGAAGCCTACAATCTGCCTAAGGATAAATTTAATATTAAACTCTCCCAAGCACTTCGCAGTCCAGCGTATGACGTGTTTGCAAAACTCCCTCCAGGTCTTGAGAAGGACTTTGTCACACTCAAAAATGCTCTCTTGAAACGTTATCAGTTAACTTCTAGTGCCTACAGGTTGAAGTTCCGTACCGCCAAACGGTCACAAGGAGAATCATTTCCTCAGTCCGCCTCACGGTTACACACTTATTTTAACAAGTGGGTAGAACTGAGTGATTTGGATGCTACTTATGACGGGCTGGCGGAACTAATACTTGTTGAGCAATTTAAAGATGTTCTTCCAAAACAGCTACAAACCTTTATTGCAGAGAATGGTGGTGCTCGGCTAGAGGAGGTTATCGCACTAGCCGAACGATATTTAACTGCCCATGGCGAAGTAGCTACCACTAAATCTTGTAATTCTTCTACTGCTCAAAATACTCCTGCAACACAGAATAAGGGTTTTCAGCAGAACAACTCTTATGGTAAAGACACCAGAGGGCACACTGGGGGTCCGCACCAAAATCCTGGTTTCCAAAAACAAAAACCACCAGCGAACAATAGTGGATGGGGTAAACCTTACTGCAAGAACTGCAAAAGTAATGATCACCACACGAGCGTGTGCAGAAATAATCCCCCTACCCAGTATGCTGCGTGTATGATTACGGGGGCAAGTACCCAACAGAACATATGTTCAAGTAATGGAACTAGGCCACCCACAGTTGAAACTATTCTGGTTAACGGTAGTCCAGTACTATGTCTCTATGACAGTGGACTCCAGTGTGATGCAATAATAGCTAAGCAGTTAGTGAAACCATCACAGTTAACTAAACAAACAGTTGTAGTCAAAGGGGCTACCAGGAGCTCTCCAACTATAATAGCTAAGATAGCCAAAGTACATGTGACATCTAAGTATGTCACTGGACTCATTTCAGCTGCAGTGATCGATGATCCGGTATATCCTTTCATGCTTGGTCGTAAGTATGTATATTTAGGAGAACCCTCATCACCAATGATAATGGCAGCAGTGGAGACCCGGAGTCAGGTTGCACAGTCACATGAACCTATACTCTCAATCAACCCTCTACCTCGGGAGATTAGGGCTGCACAAAATGAATGTCCGACTTTAGCATCTTGTTTTAGCAAACTGCCAACCAGTAGAAATCCTCCAGCAGCTGGAAATTTCTATTTAAAGGACAAGTTGTTGTACCATAGGGCAGGAACTATGGGTACCGAACACGGGCAACTTGTCGTGCCGAAACAATATCGTAATCAGATATTGCATATGGGACATACCATATCCTTCAGTGGACATATGACTGTAGGAGTTACTACCCAGCGTATTTCTTGTCATTATTTTTGGCCGGGAATGACTGCTGACATACGAAGATACGTCCAGTCTTGTCCGGAGTGTCAACATGGCTCCCCCAAGCAGTGGTCTACTCCTGTTTCCATAGGGGAAGGGTTAGTTTTGAACACTCCTTTTGAGCGAGTAGCTATAGACATTATTGGTCCACTGCCCACTTCTAAGAAGAAAAATACTTATATTTTAACTGTAGTAGATACAGGTACAATGTGGGCTGAAGCTACTGTACTGCCCTCCATCAATGCAACTAGGGTAGCAGAGGCTCTCCTAGAAATATTTACCAGAGTAGGATTCCCTATTCTTATTGTAAGTGATAGTGGGTCATTATTGAATGAGAAGTTAAGGGGAGAAATCTCCGACATCTTCAGGAGGCACCATATCACCACAGGTTTTAGTCTCACAGAGAATAAGCGACTTGTGGTCAAATATACGGGGACTCTCAAATCGATCATGAACAAGTTAGTCCAGGAGAAACCAGATAGTTGGGACACGTACTTATCAGCAGCAATGTTTGCCTATCGAGAAGTACCACATGTCGCCACCGGTCTTCCACCTGCTACACTATTGTTCGGACGACCAATTAAAGGACCGCTGGAGGCTCTTTTGAGAACCTGGACTGATGAAGGAACAGATGAGAGTATCGTCAAGTCTTCACAGTATGTAGAGGAACTGAAACAGAAACTGCACACGGGATGGAAATTAGCTAACTCCACTCTCCGTCGTGCCAGAAAACAACAGGCTTCCTTCTATAATAAACCTATTAGAAACCAGTCTCTAGAGGTAGGAGATAAAGTGCTCGTCTTATTAACCAAAGGGGATAATAAGTTAGAAATTGCTTGGCAAGGACCATTCATCATTAAAGAGAAGGTGTCCAGCAACAAGTACTCTGTTTCTATTCGCGGGAAAACTACCGTCTTCCACGTGAATTTACTCAAAAGACATTTTGAGAACAACACGAACCCACCAGTTCATATTATGACTCTGGCAGTGGTTGATAATGGATCCAAAGGGGATCAATCCAGATGGGAAGACAACCCCGACAGATGTGAGGAAGATGACGCGGCTGAACACGATCCCAACTTAGAGACGTCTAAAGGGAAAGTAAGGACGACGCGCATGAAGTATAGGGATCAAGACCAATTGGGTCGAAGGAGAGATGTTGGAATTGTAGGACCTTTATCAGTGACAGACGAAGGACACCCCGACCAACGAAAGCAAAGTTTCCAGAGAAGATTTCCATGGAAGCGACATCAAGGGAGGAGGTTTCTTAGAAGGTGTCTTAGAAACGAAGAGTCTGAGAATTTTGAATAGACATAGTTCTACTGGGGAAGAGGGGGACCTGTCCAAATGACCCATAAACGTCAGCGTAAGGGCTGACAAAACTATATGAGAGTTCGGGCTGGAGAAAAAGTTGCTTCTCCAACTTTTTTTGAACGATGGGCATTTGTGACAGGTTGGCCCACCTCTCAGATCGTTTTGTTACTAGATGGAGATAGCCCTCAGTAAACCCCTCTATGTATCCTGTAGTAATTTTTATTTTTATCTATATTTTCAAATATTAGATAAAATCGTCTTTGGTTAGTGTATTTATATACATAAAACTATAGAGAGAGTTAAATACTATTTCTTCTTATAGTTAGAAGTAGATGTAGGGTAGAGTTCGTTTACAAGCCAAGAAATCAAGTCAGGCTGAATTTATATTCAGGTTTGGCTATGAAAAATAATTTGGCCACAGGAAGGGAACTCTCCTGGATGAGAAGTTAACTTCCGGTAGCACCCTAAGATCTGCCATTTTTTCTAGCAACCTGGAAGGAACAGGAGCTATCACGTCAATTGGCTAAAATTGAACACCTGTCTGTGTTTAAACATATTTTATTGCTGGCTCTTGTTAAGCCGAAAAACCCTCTAAAACATAGAAAAGCCAATGATAGTCTCCACTCCCGATAGGCCAGTCAAAATCTAGTTGCAGGGTGAGTTAATAATAATTTTGTTAAACAATTTTCTGTGTGTCAAAATGCCGGCAAAATCTACCGGCCATGCCGATCGATAATAGATACTATTAATTAAAACTAGTGTTAGTTAACTAATATTAGAATTAGGACCATGTTTGTGCCATGTGGCTTGCCGACAAGGGTAAAACGAAAATCTCGTCACATGTGGCATTAAAAACATGGATAAATTACATTACGTGATTCTCGAAATTAGGTATCTGCCTGCGGAAGGACACCTGAGTTAGTCAGTAGACGATTAGAGTTAAGATAATTTAATTATGTGCTTAAACTTCGGAACTAGGGGATTTCTCTAGATAATATACTTATTAGTTGAAGGAATTAGTTCAGAGAGTGAATAAGTTACCATTAATTATTCTTTATTAATCTCTATCTTGCCCATAGTCAGATTACTACCATGTGGTCCAAGATGGCCCACTTAACAAAGTTCAAACCTTGGGGGAATTCTCCAACCCTAATATTGTTCTTGTGTATAGTGAAAATAATCTTAAATCTAGCTAAGAAATCTTCTAGATAATTAATTATGTTTTAATTAATATAAGGAAGACTTGCTAGTAGTACAACTCATAACTCTTTAAGTGAACTTGGGGTGTTTCATTGATTTTAATGGTTCACTAGTGTACATCGTGAAGTTATAGTTGGTGTGTGTGATTTCATTTCATTCTATGGAATTCATCAATATGTGATGTTAATTCATCGTGTGGAGTGTAGTTTGTGTGTTTCCATACTTGAAAAATGATGTGTGGTGTTTCATCGATGTAATGGTTTGTTAATGTATATGTGATGTCGGAGTTGTGGCGTCTGAGTTTCAGTCCATTGAAGTCATCCTATATGTACTGTTAAGTCGTTATGTGAATTGTGGTTCATGTTTCCATGAGTAATCATGACTTAGAATATATATTTGGAATGTGGTCTTTGAAGTAGAGCATTGTGATTGTACATGTTTGATCTAAATGTCAGCAGAGAGAATAGGATATCATTTGTATGCTGTTTCCATGAGATCAGTGTGCTGTTGTAGATTTCAGATAAGGAATCAACCTGTAAATTTCAATAATACATGCCATGAAAATTTATGAGACAAGATGCCATGCAGGACATGGCCAAAAGAATTTACAATTCTGTCTTGAAGGATTATTCACTCCTTCTCACTGTCATTCACAGAGCCTGCACCCTGATCATCTGTAGCCGTAGTCACGACCGGTGATTGAGCTACGAACCACTCACTTGATGCAGCAGAGAGTGGAGTCCATACCACGATCCAGTCAGCACTGCCAGCTTACCATCCAGGAGGCTAAGAATTATCAGATGAGTGGCTACCCACCCGTTTGCCACTGCACAGCAATCCTAATTTGTCCGCTATTGGCTAAGAGTCCATGATTATATCCTCTAGCTGAACATTATCATATAGAGATTTCAGGGATCTGCGTATCTCTTATGTGTCAGTGAGTTCCCAGTGGGGCTCACGTAGTGTTCTTTAGGATTAAACGTTATGTTATATTTGTACTTTTAACAACTGCGTCTGTCATTATAGAATTAGCATCATCAGATTGTGTGACGAGTGAAAGGACTACATCTATACGTATCATTCTGTCTTATCTCCTGTTGTGTGAGAATACATTAGGCAGTGGGGGCTCATTTTTTTTCATCCAGGCACGTTAGCAGGAATCACTTGACATACTGTCTTCGTTTGTTAGCACAGTTCGTCGTCATAACTTTCCGCCTGGCACTGTTTAGAAGTAGTGATCCATTCTGGGACTTTTGATAATCATTCTTCTAGAATTGCGAGCCATTTGATCGCTTCTTCAGCAGTGGTTAGATTCTCTATTCGTAGAAGTCTATTTAGTATCTACTTTGATCCAATTCCATCCTAGTAGCATACGTTACGCGACACTGGTGGCTCGGTCCGGGCATGACAATCCTATAGATTGTTGGGTTCAGTCGAGTATCCAACTTCATAGATAGTTCTAACTTTCAGTCACTAAATAGAGATAGCTACTAATCATACTAGTTAATATATACATACTTATAATATAGGATAACACATACGTAGGATTAGTATAAGATAACATAAGTTAGGGCAAAGGTGAATTGCTGGCAAACGGGTAAGTGTTGTGTCATTGTGTAACATTTTTTATGCTTGTCATTGAAGATATTTGTGAATCTTTGCGACAAACACATTCTTGATTAAGTGAGTGAGTTATCCAGGTGTATCAACAGATATCATATTATTACATAACTAACATGTCTTCTGAAAAGCCACCTACTAAGGAGGAACTGCGAGAACAAGGAACATTGTTAGGTTATGAGGGTGCAGAGTTGGAAAAATATGTAATAGAAGAAGGAAGAACATGGCGCCGAGAACAAAGGGACATCATCAAAGAGAAGGACGAACGAGAGGATAGAATTAAATTAAAAATCCAGATGGCGGAAATTGAATCCAGACAGAAGATGCGACAAGCTGAATTGGACAACCAGTTGAAACAGGCTGAATTGGACAACCAGTTGAAACAGGCTGAATTGGACAACCAGTTGAAGCAAGCAGAACTGGACAAGGAGTTGAAATTAGCTGAGCAGTTAAGACAGCACGAGTTAGAACTGAGGAGATTAGAACTACAAAATCCTGATGCCTCCAGATTTAGCAGTGCCAGCTCTCCAACTGACAGCCAAGACATTTCCTCAGGACCACATATTACTCCAGGATCAATGAGTTTTCCACTGGCCCACTTCGACCCGAAGGAGGATCAGATGGATGAATATCTTGACAAATTTGTGTTAATGTGTGAAGCCTACAATCTGCCTAAGGATAAATTTAATATTAAACTCTCCCAAGCACTTCGCAGTCCAGCGTATGACGTGTTTGCAAAACTCCCTCCAGGTCTTGAGAAGGACTTTGTCACACTCAAAAATGCTCTCTTGAAACGTTATCAGTTAACTTCTAGTGCCTACAGGTTGAAGTTCCGTACCGCCAAACGGTCACAAGGAGAATCATTTCCTCAGTTCGCCTCACGGTTACACACTTATTTTAACAAGTGGGTAGAACTGAGTGATTTGGATGCTACTTATGACGGGCTGGCGGAACTAATACTTGTTGAGCAATTTAAAGATGTTCTTCCAAAACAGCTACAAACCTTTATTGCAGAGAATGGTGGTGCTCGGCTAGAGGAGGTTATCGCACTAGCCGAACGATATTTAACTGCCCATGGCGAAGTAGCTACCACTAAATCTTGTAATTCTTCTACTGCTCAAAATACTCCTGCAACACAGAATAAGGGTTTTCAGCAGAACAACTCTTATGGTAAAGACACCAGAGGGCACACTGGGGGTCCGCACCAAAATCCTGGTTTCCAAAAACAAAAACCACCAGCGAACAATAGTGGATGGGGTAAACCTTACTGCAAGAACTGCAAAAGTAATGATCACCACACGAGCGTGTGCAGAAATAATCCCCCTACCCAGTATGCTGCGTGTATGATTACGGGGGCAAGTACCCAACAGAACATATGTTCAAGTAATGGAACTAGGCCACCCACAGTTGAAACTATTCTGGTTAACGGTAGTCCAGTACTATGTCTCTATGACAGTGGACTCCAGTGTGATGCAATAATAGCTAAGCAGTTAGTGAAACCATCACAGTTAACTAAACAAACAGTTGTAGTCAAAGGGGCTACCAGGAGCTCTCCAACTATAATAGCTAAGATAGCCAAAGTACATGTGACATCTAAGTATGTCACTGGACTCATTTCAGCTGCAGTGATCGATGATCCGGTATATCCTTTCATGCTTGGTCGTAAGTATGTATATTTAGGAGAACCCTCATCACCAATGATAATGGCAGCAGTGGAGACCCGGAGTCAGGTTGCACAGTCACATGAACCTATACTCTCAATCAACCCTCTACCTCGGGAGATTAGGGCTGCACAAAATGAATGTCCGACTTTAGCATCTTGTTTTAGCAAACTGCCAACCAGTAGAAATCCTCCAGCAGCTGGAAATTTCTATTTAAAGGACAAGTTGTTGTACCATAGGGCAGGAACTATGGGTACCGAACACGGGCAACTTGTCGTGCCGAAACAATATCGTAATCAGATATTGCATATGGGACATACCATATCCTTCAGTGGACATATGACTGTAGGAGTTACTACCCAGCGTATTTCTTGTCATTATTTTTGGCCGGGAATGACTGCTGACATACGAAGATACGTCCAGTCTTGTCCGGAGTGTCAACATGGCTCCCCCAAGCAGTGGTCTACTCCTGTTTCCATAGGGGAAGGGTTAGTTTTGAACACTCCTTTTGAGCGAGTAGCTATAGACATTATTGGTCCACTGCCCACTTCTAAGAAGAAAAATACTTATATTTTAACTGTAGTAGATACAGGTACAATGTGGACTGAAGCTACTGTACTGCCCTCCATCAATGCAACTAGGGTAGCAGAGGCTCTCCTAGAAATATTTACCAGAGTAGGATTCCCTATTCTTATTGTAAGTGATAGTGGGTCATTATTGAATGAGAAGTTAAGGGGAGAAATCTCCGACATCTTCAGGAGGCACCATATCACCACAGGTTTTAGTCTCACAGAGAATAAGCGACTTGTGGTCAAATATACGGGGACTCTCAAATCGATCATGAACAAGTTAGTCCAGGAGAAACCAGATAGTTGGGACACGTACTTATCAGCAGCAATGTTTGCCTATCGAGAAGTACCACATGTCGCCACCGGTCTTCCACCTGCTACACTATTGTTCGGACGACCAATTAAAGGACCACTGGAGGCTCTTTTGAGAACCTGGACTGATGAAGGAACAGATGAGAGTGTCGTCAAGTCTTCACAGTATGTAGAGGAACTGAAACAGAAACTGCACACGGGATGGAAATTAGCTAACTCCACTCTCCGTCGTGCCAGAAAACAACAGGCTTCCTTCTATAATAAACCTATTAGAAACCAGTCTCTAGAGGTAGGAGATAAAGTGCTCGTCTTATTGACCAAAGGGGATAATAAGTTAGAAATTGCTTGGCAAGGACCATTCATCATTAAAGAGAAGGTGTCCAGCAACAAGTACTCTGTTTCTATTCGCGGGAAAACTACCGTCTTCCACGTGAATTTACTCAAAAGACATTTTGAGAACAACACGAACCCACCAGTTCATATTATGACTCTGGCAGTGGTTGATAATGGATCCAAAGGGGATCAATCCAGATGGGAAGACAACCCCGACAGATGTGAGGAAGATGACGCGGCTGAACACGATCCCAACTTAGAGACGTCTAAAGGGAAAGTAAGGACGACGCGCATGAAGTATAGGGATCAAGACCAATTGGGTCGAAGGAGAGATGTTGGAATTGTAGGACCTTTATCAGTGACAGATGAAGGACACCCCGACCAACGAAAGCAAAGTTTCCAGAGAAGATTTCCATGGAAGCGACATCAAGGGAGGAGGTTTCTTAGAAGGTGTCTTAGAAACGAAGAGTCTGAGAATTTTGAATAGACATAGTTCTACTGGGGAAGAGGGGGACCTGTCCAAATGACCCATAAACGTCAGCGTAAGGGCTGACAAAACTATATGAGAGTTCGGGCTGGAGAAAAAGTTGCTTCTCCAACTTTTTTTGAACGATGGGCATTTGTGACAGGTTGGCCCACCTCTCAGATCGTTTTGTTACTAGATGGAGATAGCCCTCAGTAAACCCCTCTATGTATCCTGTAGTAATTTTTATTTTTATCTATATTTTCAAATATTAGATAAAATCGTCTTTGGTTAGTGTATTTATATACATAAAACTATAGAGAGAGTTAAATACTATTTCTTCTTATAGTTAGAAGTAGATGTAGGGTAGAGTTCGTTTACAAGCCAAGAAATCAAGTCAGGCTGAATTTATATTCAGGTTTGGCTATGAAAAATAATTTGGCCACAGGAAGGGAACTCTCCTGGATGAGAAGTTAACTTCCGGTAGCACCCTAAGATCTGCCATTTTTTCTAGCAACCTGGAAGGAGCAGGAGCTATCACGTCAATTGGCTAAAATTGAACACCTGTCTGTGTTTAAACATATTTTATTGCTGGCTCTTGTTAAGCCGAAAAACCCTCTAAAACATAGAAAAGCCAATGATAGTCTCCACTCCCGATAGGCCAGTCAAAATCTAGTTGCAGGGTGAGTTAATAATAATTTTGTTAAACAATTTTCTGTGTGTCAAAATGCCGGCAAAATCTACCGGCCATGCCGATCGATAATAGATACTATTAATTAAAACTAGTGTTAGTTAACTAATATTAGAATTAGGACCATGTTTGTGCCATGTGGCTTGCCGACAAGGGTAAAACGAAAAGCTCGTCACATGTGGCATTAAAAACATGGATAAATTACATTACGTGATTCTCGAAATTAGGTATCTGCCTGCGGAAGGACACCTGAGTTAGTCAGTAGACGATTAGAGTTAAGATAATTTAATTATGTGCTTAAACTTCGGAACTAGGGGATTTCTCTAGATAATATACTTATTAGTTGAAGGAATTAGTTCAGAGAGTGAATAAGTTACCATTAATTATTCTTTATTAATCTCTATCTTGCCCATAGTCAGATTACTACCATGTGGTCCAAGATGGCCCACTTAACAAAGTTCAAACCTTGGGGGAATTCTCCAACCCTAATATTGTTCTTGTGTATAGTGAAAATAATCTTAAATCTAGCTAAGAAATCTTCTAGATAATTAATTATGTTTTAATTAATATAAGGAAGACTTGCTAGTAGTACAACTCATAACTCTTTAAGTGAACTTGGGGTGTTTCATTGATTTTAATGGTTCACTAGTGTACATCGTGAAGTTATAGTTGGTGTGTGTGATTTCATTTCATTCTATGGAATTCATCAATATGTGATGTTAATTCATCGTGTGGAGTGTAGTTTGTGTGTTTCCATACTTGAAAAATGATGTGTGGTGTTTCATCGATGTAATGGTTTGTTAATGTATATGTGATGTCGGAGTTGTGGCGTCTGAGTTTCAGTCCATTGAAGTCATCCTATATGTACTGTTAAGTCGTTATGTGAATTGTGGTTCATGTTTCCATGAGTAATCATGACTTAGAATATATATTTGGAATGTGGTCTTTGAAGTAGAGCATTGTGATTGTACATGTTTGATCTAAATGTCAGCAGAGAGAATAGGATATCATTTGTATGCTGTTTCCATGAGATCAGTGTGCTGTTGTAGATTTCAGATAAGGAATCAACCTGTAAATTTCAATAATACATGCTATGAAAATTTATGAGACAAGATGCCATGCAGGACATGGCCAAAAGAATTTACAATTCTGTCTTGAAGGATTATTCACTCCTTCTCACTGTCATTCACAGAGCCTGCACCCTGATCATCTGTAGCCGTAGTCACGACCGGTGATTGAGCTACGAACCACTCACTTGATGCAGCAGAGAGTGGAGTCCATACCACGATCCAGTCAGCACTGCCAGCTTACCATCCAGGAGGCTAAGAATTATCAGATGAGTGGCTACCCACCCGTTTGCCACTGCACAGCAATCCTAATTTGTCCGCTATTGGCTAAGAGTCCATGATTATATCCTCTAGCTGAACATTATCATATAGAGATTTCAGGGATCTGCGTATCTCTTATGTGTCAGTGAGTTCCCAGTGGGGCTCACGTAGTGTTCTTTAGGATTAAACGTTATGTTATATTTGTACTTTTAACAACTGCGTCTGTCATTATAGAATTAGCATCATCAGATTGTGTGACGAGTGAAAGGACTACATCTATACGTATCATTCTGTCTTATCTCCTGTTGTGTGAGAATACATTAGGCAGTGGGGGCTCATTTTTTTTCATCCAGGCACGTTAGCAGGAATCACTTGACATACTGTCTTCGTTTGTTAGCACAGTTCGTCGTCATAACTTTCCGCCTGGCACTGTTTAGAAGTAGTGATCCATTCTGGGACTTTTGATAATCATTCTTCTAGAATTGCGAGCCATTTGATCGCTTCTTCAGCAGTGGTTAGATTCTCTATTCGTAGAAGTCTATTTAGTATCTACTTTGATCCAATTCCATCCTAGTAGCATACGTTACGCGACAGTTACGGAATGTACAATGTTCTAATCGTTCATGTGTTGGGTGTTTCCCTGGAAAAACTTCTGGATTTCGATTGACTGCAGTGGTGTAGATGTCAATGTTCAGGTCACACTTTCACACACGGATTTAAAATATCACTGGAATGCTCCACACGCAGATACCACTGTCAAATTGGATAGTTCGCTTACGGTAAGTTTTGAGCGAATGTGGCACTGTTCTTGTTTCGCAATATATACAATTAATAAAGTTCGCTTTCTACCACACACTACACAATTATACACGACAATCACTACATTAATTAGTAAAATAAGAACACTATATATATTGGGAGTAAACCCTATCACATCACATCGTAGACATTACACAGCTTTCGTGAATGAAAAAAATTATTCACTGATGGATGCCTGTGTTGATCTGAGTGTATTTTACACACTGCACTCAGACATTGGTGCTCACTGGGTCGGTCGGACAACGGGACAAGAGATCGGCAATAGTGTTGGTTCTGCCTGGGATATGTCGAACCTCGGAGCTGTAATCTTGGAGCTTAAGAGACCAGCGCGCTACCATTTGGTTTGAAGGTACACCTGAATTGATAAATCGCAGTGGACTACTGTCGGATTCGACAATAAAATGACGTCCTAGAAGGAATATGGACAATTTAGTTATACCCACCACTAGAGCTAGGGCTTCCAACTGGGGTATTGACCAAGCCCGTTCTCTCGGTTTCAATTTTCTGGAGACGAAGTACAGGATGAAGGATGTTATTATGCTCCTGCAACAAGACTGCTCCAATCGCTACGGAGCTCGCGTCTGTACGCAATCTGAAAGGGACATGTAGATTGGGCAACTTCAGAATAGGATTATTTAAACTATTATTAGAAAACAAAGATAATACTTTTTGGAATGCAAATTTTAGGCATTCATTGCTTACAATTTTCTCCGGTTTATCTTTTGTTAGTAAGTTAGTAAATACTTCGGTCAGTTCGGAAAAATCAGGAATGAACTGCCTGTAATAATTTATCAGTCCCAACAAACTTCTGACTTGCTTTTTCGTAGTCGGAAGTGAGAGTTTTAGTATCTTGGACACGATGTTTTCGTCTGTCGTGACAAAGCCATTGGATATTTTGTACCCCAAGAAGGATATTTCCTGGTAGGCCATGTCTACTTTTGCAGGCTTTACCGTCAGTCCGTGCTGTCTAATGCGTTCAAATGTCTGTTCTAATGTCTTTATGTGGTCTATCATCGTCTTTGTGTGAACACAAATGTCGTCTATATAGCAAATTATGTTCGGTATATCTACTAGTAAAAGTCGTGTCATACGTACGAATGTGGCTGGGGCATTGACAAGCCCAAATGGAAGTTTGCACCATTCGTACAGTCCCCAAGGTGTGGCAAATGCTGTCAGATGTCTGCTCTGTTCGTCTACTGCTATTTGCCAGTAACCTTTAGTCATGTCTACCTTCGTAAAGAACCTAGCGTCTGTCAGTTCTGTCAGTAGATCGTCAGAGTTTGCCATTGGCTCCAGATCTAGAAGAGTTATCTTATTGAGCTTTCTATAGTCGACACAGAGTCTTATCGTGTTGTCCTTTTTGCGTACTATGACCATTGGAGATGAGAAGTCTGATTGGGATCGTCTTATGATGTTGTTTTTCTCTAAGTTGATGATCTCCTGATGTAAGTTTTCTTTGTAATGCAGTGGGATGGTGTATGGTCTGCATTTTATGGGTGTCTTTGACGTGAGTGTGATGTGATGTTGTACTAATTCTGTTTGTCCTGGGTTGTTGGAGAAGATGGTGTTGTACTGTTGTATAAGATGTTTGCAACTGTCTGTTTCTGCTTGAGTTAACTTTGAGTTGATTTTAATTTCCTTCAAGCAGTTTGTCGTGTCTAATGCAGGTGTTGGAATTTCGTCACTAGCCTCGTCATCTTCATGGTCTATTATCACTGTACAAGCTGTTGTATCGTCATGTTCGTTGTCTCTGTTGTAATATGGTCTTAGCATATTGATGTGGAATATTTTGTGTTTGTCTTTTATTTGGATCTCGTAGTCTACAGGTGAAATTTGTCTCGTCACTTTAAAAGGTCCTTGCCAAGAATCAGTCAATAAGTGTCTGTCACTAGGTAGTAGAAGAAGAACGTCCTGTCCAGGTGTCAACGTTATTGTCCTGTTACCTTTGTCAGCATATCGTCTATAAGTAGCACCAGATAATTTTAGTGCATCCTTTGCAATTATACAAGATTTGATGATTATTTCACGCAATGATGTAACGTATACGTATGATGATATGGGTTTAAGTACTGGAGTGGAGTCAGTTAACATTTGATGATAAATAGTCAATGGGCCACGTGGTTTGGCACCATAGATAAGTTCAAAAGGAGAGAAACCTGTACTAGAATGTGGTACCTCGCGATAAGCAAAGAGAATAGCAGGTAAATATACGTCCCAGTTCTTGGGATGCTCTTGAGTGACTTTAGCAAGCATGTGCTTTAAATCGCCGTTAAATTTTTCTATTATCCCACTCGAGTGAGGATGGTACGGGGAATTGAAACATTGCTTCACTCCCAACATTTTGGTAAAAGCTTGAGTAGATGCGGCGATAAACTGAGTTCCCCTATCTGATTGGATAGTGTCTGGAAATCCTATCCGAGAAAATATATGGAAGAAAACTTCCATTATATCATTGGCAGTTATGTTCTTTAGCGGAATCGCTTCCGACCAGCGGCTACATTGATCAATGCCAGTTAGAATATATTTATTCCCTCTAGTTGTTGTCTGATTAAGAGGGCCCACTATGTCGACAGATATTTTCTCAAAAGGTCGACTGGCTAAGTCAGTAACTTGTAACTTTGCCTGTGGGTGTTTACCTTTCTTTACCAGTTTTTGGCAGATGTCACAACTTCTGCAATATTGTTTAATGTCATTGCAAAATTTGGACCAATGAAACTGTGTTAATAATCTTGATCTGGTCTTAGCGTATGCCATATGCCCTGCAAGAGGTATATCATGGGCAAGATGTAAGGCTTGCTTGCGATACTCACTTGGCAAAACAGTTTGCTCTGTTGTGCTGTCACCTCTGGTATAATACCTAGTGAGGATAAAATTTTTCAAAGCAAAATGCCATTTTGCATTCTTGGTTACCTTTGGCTTTTGGTCGATCAGATTAAAATATTTCGACAATGAAGGGTCAGCCTTTTGAGCTGTTACAAACGTTTCCTTCATGGTTTTATAAGGTAGTGATACTGGGCTAAGCATTTGTATAGCCTCAGTTTGGTTACTTTCATCTTGCACTCTAGCAGTAGCTCTGGTTACTGCGTTCACACATTCAATGATATCAGATGGCGATGAAACAGTGGTATCAATGATGTCATGAGATCTTAGTGCTACATTAGCTACCATACATTAATTAGGTGGTGTAACATTATCAATGATGACATTTGATGGTGATGTTATGATATCATCAATGCAAAGAGATGTTATGTCATGAGGCATATCATTCACCTCTGGTAAATTTCCAATTATAATATCGCACACCGGGTTTGTTAATGCTGCGCATTTTACTTTACCAGTGAGGAAAGGTGTTTGAATATATGCCCATGCTAGTGGGTACTTTTCAATATTGCCAGAGAATGTTCTGCATGTTACGTGCCTGCCTGTATAGTCTGTAGGCATTATGAACGTTCTCTTTAGACCAATAAGTGAGCTTCCCGTGTCCCGAAGGACTGTAGCAGACTTGCCATTCACGTATCCTTGATGGACGTTTATTCTGCCTTTGGAATCTACTACCAAATTAGCTTCTTCATTGGCAATAGGAATGGAGTGGCAGCATGTTAAAATGCCATCTTCATAAAAGGTATTACAAACAGTACATTTATTTGCGTTAAACATATCAAAAGCCTGTGCTGAGTTCACAGGATGTTTCTCTGATTGTTCTTCATCTGACGATGAACTGTCAAACAAGGCGGCATTGGCTTTGTTGGTCATTTGCCTACCTTTACAATCATGGCGATAATGTCCATACGCCTTACAGAGGAAACATTTACGCAAATTTCTAAAGGATCTACGCTCCTTATCTTGTCTGTTTACCATGTTTTGTAGATAAGTATGATATGCGGGGTTCTTGTCACACATCTCACCTTGATGGTGTGAAATTTTACAATATCTACAGTGATTATACTTCTCAGATGTAGGCTTATGAGGTTTCTGCCTACTATAGGGTTTGTCATAGTTAGCCGATGCTACAAAATTTATGTCAGTAGCTTCACTGGCAAAACAATGTTTGTTGGCTGTGTAATACGCCGAACCACGTCTCTCAATCTCATCTACACTAGTGCATTCATTCTCTTGCAAAAATTTTGAAAATGCTGATGGAATGGATGAAATGACTTTATCTCTTATGATCAGATCTTCTAATCTTTGATAGTTTTTATCAATTTTAGCTGCTGAAGTCCATTTGGAAAATATATCTCGGACTAAGCAGAGGTAGTCAGAGAACGTTTGAGTCGGTTTTGGGCTCAACTTGCTGAATTGTTCTCTGTAACCTGCCTCATCTAACATAAAATGTGCCATAATCTTTGATTTTAGATAATGGTAATCTTTTCTGAGGTCTTTGGGGATAGTCTCAATGACTTTAAGAGGCTCCCCTGATAAACTCCTCATATAAATAATATTCCATTCAGACAGTGGAATCTGGTAATGGTCCATTAACGTCTCAAAATTTTGGGTAAAGGCTGCAATGCAGTCACCCGAGGTATAATTACGTACTATACCTTGGTATTTCTTGTACTGGTTTTCTTTCTCTAGTCTCTCAGATTTCTTAGACTCTTTGTTAATGGCAGTTTCAGTATCAAGTTGTTTGATTTTAAGTTGTAATTCCAGCTCTTCCCGTTTACTCTGAGCTGCTATTTCAGCTTTCTTCATTTCTGTCTCTCTTTCAATCTCTGCCTTTTTCAATTCGATATCTAGCTCCGCTTGTTTTGTCTTTGCAGACAGTTCTGCTTCTGCTTGCTTTAAGGTTGTTTCTGCCTCTAATTGCTTGGCAGCCCTTTCAGTCTCTGCCTGCTTGAGTGCTCTTTCAGCTGCTCTTTCATCGCGTTCATTAGCTTTTTCCTGTACTAGGAGGTATTCAGAGTATTTCCTTTCACTCCACTTTGTCAACTCGTCACCTGTTAACTTTAATTTCAACCCCATATCGATGAAATCATTTAATGACGACATGATGGAAAATGCCAATGAAATACCAGCCACACAATTTGTTACAAGTGGTTAGTAAAGTAAACAATTTACAATTGTGTTCTATTGACAATACGTGCCTAAATTTGCATCCTAAAGTATATGAAAAGAAAAATATACTCAAGTGCACCGGATGCGGTGAAAACTGTTGGAAATCGGCCTAGGAACTGTAGGGTCGCTACTTCAAACACAAATGACCTCTACGGGCAAGGGTTTCAGATGGCACAGAAAACCTGCTTTGTTTTTGGAGGAAATAAATTAGTGTCTATTTGATGTGGCGTGCCTGCTTGTCACTAAGTTTTGATTAGGTTTGTATGGCGTTGAGTGTAATTGTAGGTCGTAATTTTGTCAGTCAACAATTTTTTTTTTTCAAAACACAAGTCACTTTCTTTCCAAAACTTTCTGCTTTCCACAATTCACTTTACAAAGACACTCTAAATATATCTCAACACGCTACAACATTGATGACACATCACTTACATCAAGATGACATTCAGTAAGGACATAGACATCAAGTTTACAAGATGGCGACAAGGTCACAATGGCGACAAGTTTACAATGTCGACAAGGTCAAAACGGTGACAAGTTTCACAACCACAAATGTTTTACACGTTTACAAGACCAACCAATATGTATGCACTGTACAATCACATTTAGTCTCCATGTTTAAATAATGTAATAATATCTATCAAAATGAGCCTTCAACGATCACATTTACATGTACAATAAAGTTGGACAAAAATTCTAAGTTCACAACTCTAAGTTTAAATGTTAAATTATCTAAACTACGTTCATTTCAAAGCCGGACGAATGCCACCACGTCCACACATGTCAGGGTCTTAAACCTGGCTCGTTTTTCCTAACACATGTGAGACAGTACAAGTACAACGTGATTTGACTTGAGACTCAACGACACAACGTTCAATGGATTTATTTACGAATCAGATACGATACGATGATCATTACAAGATATAAGTTATACTTCAATACACTTACATACACAATACAGCTCACAGTCTATCTCTCAAGATGAACAGACACTCGACTTTCGAGCACAGAAACCACACAACGCCTTTCTCTCATCATACGTCCAGTCGAGTCCACGTCCCAGAGCTGTCTGTCTATAGCTCGCAATGTGCCTCCCCACCTGAAGTGGCTTCACGAGGCATGCGTGCGTCTTGCTTCGTCCTTGCCTGACCGCTGGCCGTCTCGTCAGCCAGCAACCTCGCAGGCAGGTAACTACTACTCGCCTGGCGGGCGTAACGAAGTTACGGCATCCCGGCTGGGGAACTAAGTCGCCTGGCGGGCGTAACGATGTCACTGCATCACTGCACTACTCTAGACTCTGATTGTAGTTATTATGCCTTAAGCACAATGCACCGAACTATCGTCTGTCAAGACGGCAAGGTGCCAATGAAAAATGTTTGTCTAACTACCCCCCCCCCCCAAAAAAAAAAGATCTATAGAAGCAAGAAGCTCAATGAGCGGATTCCTGAGTATTCCTTTTTCAAGGTCGCAACACTCAATGTCTCCGCTTAGAATTGTACAAGATTCAATGAGATTTTATTTTTCAAGGCCTACGTAGCGGTGGCAACATTCATTAGTAAATATCCAATTTGAAAAACGTGATCAAAGTATTGCAAAATTAACATTTAACAATGTAGTCTTGAAAATGATCAGGCATGATGTCGCCATGAAAATTCATTTTCTGAGTATGATGGGGTCCATGTAGAAAAATGTATCCAACAGACAATCTCTCTCACCTTATGACTGTGTTTGTACTTATCTAAATCATCATATGCAATGCCAAAATAAGGGCGATGTCTCATGCGATCACCAGTCCTGGATCAAGTTGTTCTTGTCCCTTGATGAAGTTGGAAGTTTTTAGATCATTATTATGATCGGTTGTTATTATTTGTCTGACTACACGATTCTTTTGTTTTCTTATTGTAAATTTAACATTAAAATGTATAAATTTAGCGAATATTCAGAAAATAGAAACATGTACATATTGTTATCTTTCTTGGACATCCTAATCCGACGTCGAGATGATCCAAAAGCAGTTTATCGAAAAGAAGCATGGACAAGTCAATACATAACTTATAAGTGTGGCCTGTGATCGACCTTGTTTAATCGAGCCAGAAAGATTTGCTTCCATGACCCTCTACAAAAGGAACTGGACACCCTTTACCAGACTATCTCCAATCTAACGCGGGATATCCAGCTGACTCCAGCAAGCATCACTGTCAGCCACCCAAACCCACCCCCAACAGAATCATCAGTTTCCAAATTTTAAGTGTTTTTTCAACTGACCTTACGAGAGGACTATGTAATTAAACAATTACAAAATCGGCTTAAAACAGTTAGTTAGTTGATATATCATACTCAGTGCACAACGAACCATTCAGTCCATAAGTGCTCGGATCCCCTCCTCAGTAAATCCCGCAGCGTGTAGCGGCTAATGACACCAGTTCTGTGTTGATTTGTTAATCTTCTTTGATTGCCCGCGTAGTGTTCTTGTTTGGCCAGACCTCGTTTAATTTGCTGTTCTCGCATCCTGACTTTGGTTGTAGATTCACAGTCATCACTTGTCTCTTGCGAACGACTTACTTCTCGTAAAGCATTCAGAATGTCAGTCTGGCCCATGGCTCGTCCGTCTTCCATAGTAAGTAGCCTTACCTGCGAGCTTGTCAACCCGCTCATTTCCTTATACTCCCGCGTGCCCTGCAAAAAAATTAAACTAATCTTTGCCAGCCGAGACCACTCCAGAGATAGCAACCACTCTCTTCGGATCCACCCCATCTCTATCTTCTTGAGCATGTTGAGTGAGTCACTAAAGAAATATGCTCTGGTGAATGTCTGTGTCTCGAGAAATGTTATTGCTTTACTTAATGTCATTACTTCAATTGTCAGGCTACTTGTGGTCAAAGCAAAAGTACCAGAATCTTCCTCCCAATTCTCGTTCCGGATTGAGCCGTAAAGGCCCATGAACTTTTCACTCGACCGACCCATCTGTGTAAATGACAGCACCACCCTCTTAAAACAGAAGGAGATTGTAAAACCCAAAAAAATCTGAGTGCGTGTAGGAATCAGACTTAAAACAGAAGTAAGCCAAACATTCTTTGCTACTGAACCAATGATCACCCCTCTGCCGTGCGTCCACTTTGACGAGGTAGAGGGGCTTGAGCGTTCCAATGACCCCAAGAGCTATGCCGACGGTAGCACAGCTACTGGTAGGGTCACCCATGTCGGACAGGTCAAGGGAGAGGGTCCAGACGAAGAGACGTACAAACCTGCTGCCTTGTAGGTAGACTGGGGACAGTCAAAGGCTAGGGAAAGCATCCCAAACAAATGCTTGTCGAAATCGGATGTACTGAGCCACAGGCTTGACAAAGAAGTGCAACGTAACTTTATCATTTCATGATGCCACAGATGAAAATTAATCGTTATGGTGCTAATCCCGTGAAGTCCCATCAGGCGGTGATAGTGCCGGGCCCCCTGCCTCGAGGGGGTCCACCCATGACTACTGGTGGTCACCTTCCCCTGTGCTGTGGAGTCAAGGCACAGAGGAGTAGGTTAAGAGCTATTGACCAAACACCCCGGACACTCAACATACTACAATGGAATGCAGAAGGAGTTTATAACAAGAAAGCCTCCCTAACACAGCGTCTTCATAAAGATAGAATAGATGTGGCATGCATTCAAGAGACACACCCCAACGCCAATCGCACATTTTCAGTCGAGGGATATCAGGCCACACGTTTCGACCGCGAAGGACACAAAGGAGGAGTTGTAATACTTACACGAAATACAATACCTTGCAGCGAAGTATCTGTGATCTCTGACAACCAAACGGAAATTATAGGTGTTGATATAATGATAAAGGACGTGAAAATAAGAATTTACAATCTATATAGCCCGGCAGACCAGCTCCGTGGCCGAGGGGTTAGCAGCTTTCTCCGCTAACCCCGAATACTCTCGTCACGTGACGCGACGAGAATTAGCAGTGGTTCGAATCGCAAAAGTGACTTATGAGAGTATGGAGCCGGTCGCTCAGAAAGTCGTGGCGTGCTGATGAGCGTAATGTAGCCTAGGAATCAACATACAGCTGAAAGATGCTGGTGTTGACCGCAATATCCTGAAACAGGATGGAAACGCGGAAAAAAAATAGCCCGGCAGATAAGGATCTTACACTCTCAAACATGGAAATAACTGACACAAATTGCATTGTTGTCGGAGACTTTAATAGCCGTTCAGAAAGATGGGGATACCCAGATACTGACAAAAGAGGAGATGAAGTGGAGGACTGGGAAACAGACTCAAATCTCCATCTACTTAACAAAGCGGATGACACACCGAGCTTCTACTCCAGAAGATGGATTACCACTTCTACTCCAGACTTAGCTTTCTGCACAGGAGACATCCTCCACAAAATCGATCGCCATGTGCTGGACCAATTAGCAGGTAGTGACCACAGACCAATCAAGCTTGTAATAAATATGGAGTATGTTCCACAGGAGCAAAAGCCTTTGCCCCGTTGGAATTACAAACGAGCAGATTGGGACAGATTTGCCATACTAACAGACAAATATTGTGAAAACATAAATACACGATATGGCAACATGAAGCAAATGGTGGAAAGTCTAAACAGAGCAATAATACAGGCGGCCACTGAGTCTATTCCAAGAGGAGCAAGGAAAAATTACAAACCATACTGGACTGAAGAACTACAATTTTTGGAGGACAAAGTTGAAGATGCTAGGAAGACCGCAGAGAGAGAACAAACAACTGAAGCGAACATCTCTCTCAAAGCCATCTCAGCAAAATATAAAAGAACAGTAAATCAAACAACAAGAGATTGTTGGAGGAAAAAAACAGAAAACCTGAATTTTGACAGGGATGGAAACAAACTATGGAAACTAGTGAAAGCCATGAACAATGAAGGACCTAGAAACAAACAAATAACAATTAAACAAGGAAATGCCTTGCTTACAGGAAAAAAAGGCTGCAAATGCACCAATGGAACACTATGCCAGTGCAAACCACATTGATATTACAGCCGAACAGAAGAAAGCAATCAAAGATAAACAGATACATCATAGATATACAGAGACAGCAGCAGAATATATGATGGCAAATCTAACAATGGAAGAAATGGAACAGGCAATGAATACCCTAAAAAAGAAGACATCACCAGGAAAGGATGGAATCACAAATGAAATGCTAATAGGACTAGGCACTAAGGCAAAAAAGAAACTACTAGCAGTCCTAAATTACAGCTGGAAGAGGGTAGTAGTCCCACAGGCATGGAAGGAAGCTATACCAATACCAGTCCCAAAGAAAGGAAAAGACCTGGAAGAACCAAATGGCTATCGACCTATCAGTCTTCTTAGCTGTGTAGGAAAATTAATGGAACGCATTATCAATGGCAGGCTAACATGGCATCTGGAAGAAAACCAACTCTTAACACCTCACCAAGCAGGATTCAGAAAGTACAGATCCACTGAAGATCAAATAACCTATATAGCTCAGGAAATAGAGGATGCCTTCCAAGAGAAAAAGCACACACTAGCAGTCTGGATAGATTTAGAAAAAGCATTTGATAAAGTATGGAAGGAAGGACTGAAAGTAAAACTGCAAAAAATGCATGTTTGCGGGAAAATGTACAAATGGATCAGCCACTACCTTGAGAACAGAACTGCCACGACAAAAGTACAAGGACAAACCAGCAAAATGATGCTGTTGGAGCAAGGTGACCCCCAAGGAGGAGTTCTTTCACCAACATTATTCCTAGCATATATAAACGACATCACGGAAAATTTTCCAGCCAGAGTACACACATCATCCTTTGCAGATGACCTAGCCATATGGACATCTGAAGAATATATTAGTACTGCTAACAGCAGAATACAGCAAGCCCTATTAGCGCTAGAGGACTGGTCAAAATCATGGCTAGTGAAGATAAGTGAGGAGAAAACAACATGCACAGTGTTCTCCCTCTCAACTAAAACTCAGCAACCTAAGCTGGTATTGAATGGAAAAATATTGCGCCATGAAGAAAATCCAAACTATCTAGGAGTCACCTTTGATCGTCGCCTGACATGGAAGACACAGGTTGAGAAAAATCGAACAAGAGCAAGGCAAAGAATGGCAATCATGAAAAAGCTTGCTGGTACAACATGGGGAGCAGATGAGAAAGTTCTCAAGAAGTTATATACTGGACGGGTGAGGCCAGTACTGGAATATGGCATTGCTGCTTGGGCAACAGCAGCTAAGTCAAACTTTAACAAAATAAGTAGAGTCCAAAATCAAGGAATGCGAATCATAACTGGAAGCCTGAAGACAACGCCTATTAATGAATTAGAAAAGATCACTTGTTTACAACCAATGCAGGATAGAAGAGATAGCAGAGCCCAGCAACAAGCTGAAAAATTTAGAAGATTGACAGACCACCCTATGTATAAAAGGTTTAGTGGTTTTGGAAAGGGAAGACTGAAGCGTAGCAACTTTGTAGAAACTGCAAAACGAAAGATTAGGGCAGATCCCATACTTAACATATCAACAGTCAAACCCATTTACAATGCAGACAAGTTCCCAGCTTGGAGACAGCAGCAACTGCCTGAGATGATAGAAAACATTCCTGGTATTGAGAAAAAGAACACTCAGCATGAAACCGAAATAAGAGAAATAACCCTAAACTACATAAAAGAACATTACCCAAGCAGCAATTGGACCCATGCATATACAGATGGATCAGCCAAAAATTCAGTAGAGAATGGAGGGGGAGGAATTCTCCTAAATTTAAAAAATGGAGTGAAAAAAACACATTCAGTGGCAACTGGAAAGTTTTCAAGTAACTTCAAAGCGGAGGTAGAGGCTCTGAAAACTGCAGCAGAAATGCTCTTGATGGAGGAAAAAAAAGAGACGCAAATAGCTATCTTTACAGATGCAAAGTCAGCTGTCTCAATACTGAAGAGCAATAACAGCACAGAAATAGCTGACCTAAGAGCAGCACTCCATGGTCTATGCTAAGAAATCCAAAAAAGTTGAAATACAGTGGATCCCATCACATTGCAGTATACCTGGAAATGAAGAGGCTGACAGACTGGAAAAAGAGGGCGGACGACTACCACAGACTGACATGGACATAACCTATAATGAGGCAAAGAGGTTGATAAAAAGCACTTATAGAACCAAATGGGAATCAGAGCATCCAGGCCACAAGAAGGATGATGCATATTACAAACTCGACCGAAGAGAACGAGTAGCAATCTTCAGACTCCGCACAGGACATAACAGGCTGAAATACCACTTGTTCAACAAACTAAAGATAGGAGATACAGATGAATGTAATTGTGGAACTGGTAAAATGACAGCAAAACATTTGCTGCAGGATTGCCCAATATATGCAGAACAGAGAAAGATATTTTGGCCCACACCTGCTTCATTCGAGGACAAGCTCTATTGAGATATCAACAAGCTCAAGTCGACTGCAGCTTACTTTAACTGTATTCAGGTTGACATTTAAATATACATGAAGAAGTATTTGGACTGCCACACTTCATACCACAGGCATGTCAGTTACACAAGCCTCCCAGAGGCATGAAATGGAATATTGCTTGGATAGCAAATCCATTACGTGGAAAGTCCGAATCGAAAGCTCACTGTGTGGGCTTCATAAAAGGTGGAAAAAGTGTCCTAGTGGCACAAAATGGAATATTGCTTGGATAGCAAATCCATTACGTGGAAAGTCCGAATCGAAAGCTCACTGTGTGGATGTCATCTGCAAACTGCATTCTTCTGGCTTCTGGAAGAACAGCCTATGGTGAACGGAAGGCCCAATATACGGAAGTGAGGCTAAGCAGCCATGTGCAGGACGTGACGATTCCTTGGGTGAGCCCAGTACCAGAGCACTGTGTGATGGCTCTGCAATTATGGAAGCCTCCTTGGATGGCGGGGAATGCCCATGGTCTGCCCCTGCCTTCCCTTGAGGGCCGACCAGGATGCCTTTGGCTGTTCTATATGGGCCAGGTGGGATGGGAGATAACACCACAACAGTGAGAGTCAAACGTCCTAAGAAACCCCCGGGAAGGTTAACCCGGTCAACAAATGCCCACAGAAGTCGGATGTGTCGGCCTAACGGCGCAAGAACGCAGCTCCGCTGTAAACAGGCACAACGCAATCACGTCCGGAAAAAAACTCCGGATGAACGAAGAAGAAGAAGAAGAAGAACCAATGATCACACATAGAACCATTCTGTTACCTACTCCATTTATAAAAGAAACATTGTCTCCGCACAATAATACTCCGTATTATAAATGGAACTTAATTTATCTATTTCAGTGTGAGTGCCAAGCAACTTACATAGGTAGACTGAAAAGACGGTTAGCAAATCGAGTAGCTGAACATATACCAGTGTGGGTGGGGAAGAGAGTTAATTAGTCTTCAGGAATCCCTGTGCAGTTGAAAGGCTATAAAGCGCCGTCATCGTCGATTTCTAAACATTTAATACAATACGGTCATAGCGTGAACAAAGAAAAGGTGTTTTGTATACTGTATTGGATGAACAATAAATGGTTGCTCAAATATTCGGTAGTTTCCCTGAGGACTTCTCTTGTAAGATCTGTGAAACACCGGGGAAAATGGTTTGTCTCCGTGCAGAACCCGAGTCCATGTTTTATACTCGCCCATAAGAGTTCGGCGGACGTCGCCATTTTCAGTTGAGCCTCAAGACTTCATACCGACAGGACACGTCCACTAACAATTCCAAAGTATACACACACTAGTGTGGGGGACACCCGTACTGATCTATTTCGCAAATGGACAAGGTGTCAAATGTGTCTTTCTGAAGGTAATTGAACGATTTTATTCTTGAGTCATTTGTAAATAAACCAATCTGAGTGGGTTAATCGGGTGGTATTTAAATGTTGTTGTTGTTGTTTGTCCATCAAGAATGATGATGACCATTCATTTCATCCAGTGGGGTTGAAGGTGTGGAGCCGTGGGTTCTAAGATGGCTGATAAGGCCTATTTTGGCTCGAAATGTTCTTTGACAATGTGGGCAAAGAATGCTTGACGTCTCTGGAGGAGGATTTCCTGCAGTGGTTTTTTTGTCCTGCCTTTTCTTCACAGCTCTTGCAGTCCTGGTTGCCTCACATATGACTGCACCTTTGTGTAATGATGCACGCCACGAATTTCGGTCTCTGGCTGCAGCCTCCCAGGTGTCATGATGAATTCCAAAAGCATTCAGTGAAATTTTCAGAGTGTCTTTAAAACGTTTCCTCTGGCCACCTTGGGAGCGTTTACCACAACGCAGTTCGCTGTAGAAAATTCGTTTAGGGAGCCTGTGATCTGGCATGCGGGTCAAGTGACCAGCCCAGCGAATCTGATTCTTCATCAGTAGAGTGTGGATACTGGGCATGGATGCTCTTTCTAGGACTTCAGTGTCTGGAATCTTGTCCTGCCATTTAATCTTCAGTAGCTTCCTTAGGCAGACTGTGTGGAAGTGGTTTAATTTCCTAGCGTGTCGCTGATAAACAGTCCAGGTTTCACAAGCATATAGCAGTGTGGATAACACAACTGCTTTGTAGACTTTTAGCTTTGTTTGCAGGCTTATTCCAGTTCTGTCCCATACATTCTTGTACAGTCTGCCAAAGGCTGCACTGGCCTTGGAGATTCTTGCATTCACTTCGTCATCGATTGTGGCAGCTTGTGACACAGTGCTGCCAAGATAGGTGAATTTGTCCACAACACTTAGTCTATGATCATTCACTTTGATATTCGGCACAGTGTGATTATTCCCTGGAGCTGGCTGGTACATAACTACAGTCTTCTCCAAGTTGATATTGAGCCCAAAGTTGGCACAGGCATGTGAGAAAGCTGAAACATTATGTTGCATGTCCGCCTCTGAGTTGGCGTATAGAGCGCAATCATCAGCAAACAGGAGCTCTCTGACGGTGCCGCTGTCAATTTTGGTTTTAGCTTTCAGCCTTCTGAGATTGAATAACTTTCCATCCATACGGTAGTTGATGTCTATTCCAATGTCGTCGTTCTCGAAGGCATTCATCAACATGGCTGAAAACATGAGGCTGAACAGTGTTGGTGCCAGGACACATCCTTGCTTCACTCCATTGGTTACAGGAAAGGGTTCAGACAGTTCACCATTTTCCTGTACTCTTGCCTGCATGCCGTCATGAAATAGCCGCACTATTTGGACAAACTTTCGTGGACAGCCATATTTTGCCATAATCTTCCACAGTCCTTCTCTGCTGACTGTATCAAAAGCCTTGGTAAGGTCAATGAAAGTGGAGAACATTTCGCAGTTCTGTTCCTGACATTTCTCTTGCAGCTGCCTTGCAGCGAAAATCATGTCAACAGTTCCACGTTCTTTTCTGAAGCCACATTGACTCTCAGGAAGAAGACCTTGATCGAGATGGGCTGTGAGGCGATTGAGAAGAATTCTGGCGAGTATCTTCCCTGCAATTGAAAGCAAGGAGATGCCTCGGTGGTTGTCACAGGATTGGCGGTTTCCTTTACGTTTGTAAAGGTGGACTATTGACGCGTCCTTAAAATCTTGTGGCATGGTCTCGTTCATCCATATGTTTGTGAAGACTTGGTGAAGCTGCTCTGTTAGGACCGGCCCACCTGCCTTGTATATCTCTGCTGGGATGGAGTCAGGACCAGGTGCCATTTAAATACTATTACTAGCACGGCACCGCCAGCTCTTCAATGTTGAAGGAAAGCAAAGCCACAAGTCTAGCAGACAAAGTGATGCTGTTAGAAACCGATACGTTTCAATTTATGTTCTTAAGTGGGACGCAGAGGTGTTTCCAAGGCATCGGGGCCAGGTTGTATACTGGCCAAGACCTACTAACACGTCCTCGCCGAGCGTCCTGGGCAACAGGTCCCTTTGGGGTCCTGGCTAAAGTCAGTAGGATCGTTGATTCCTCCGAAGTCGGAGAGCCGGAGATTGTCTGCCTGCACGGCGAGGAACCACCAGTCTGCACACCAATAAGCCAGACATGGGTCAACGGATACTCACGTAAACCTCAGGTCCTGTATGAAATCACACTGATGTTGGACAACAGGATGTCTTCATCCGGCATACAGGACCTTGCGCTGGAGTTCACAGCCAGCGAACACAAGCAAGCAAGCAAGCATGTTCTTATGTTTTATAAACTTAATTTAAAACGTGTAAAACTTTGCATGTCTTCTGGCCTGTGCCATAAGATTCCTATCTTTTAAATCCCAACATGGGATACGTTGAAATAGGTTTTGGAATTATATCATCTAGTGGTGTGATTGAGACCTTCCTTCTCTTGCGGTCTTTGAAGTAGATAGTCACTCCACACCGGAGGGCTTACAAATAATTGACTTTTGAGTCACTTCTCCGAGATATTATTCAAGAGATCATGCAGGTCCTAGGGGATCATGTTTACCCCTAACTTACCAGGGATTACTTTTCTGTTACATAAAAAGAATCATAGTGGGTCTAGTTTAACTCCTCTCTCTGCACTCTTCTGAATAACGGTCCTAAATGGGGACATAACTGTGTAGTGTAAAAAGCTACCCTTACAGGGCCTCATTAGGTAGCACTCATTGGGTGATGTAGCACCCACTGGGTGATGTAGCATTCATTGGGAGATATAGCACCCACTGGGTGATGTAGCACTCATCGGGAGATGTAGCACTTTATGGGCGATGTAGCACCCACTGGGAGATTTAGCACTCGCTGGGCGTTGTAGCACTCACTGGGAGATTTAGCACTCACTGGGAGATTAGCACTCACTGGGAGATTTAGCACTCACTGGGAGATTAGCACTCACTGGGAGATTAGCACTCATTGGGAGATGTAGCACCCACTGGGTGATGTAGCACTCATCGGAAGATGTAGCATTCATTGGGAGATGTAGCACCCACTGGGTGATGTAGCACTCATCAGAAGATGTAGCACTTTATGGGCGATTAGCACTCACTGGGTGATGTAGCACTCATCAGACGATGTTGTCAGTCACACACCGGCTGTCTGTACTTGACAGACCATTTTCTGGTGTCCATTTTAGGCTGGCTGACCTAAAACGTCATGAAAGTTTGGAGAGAACAATAATGGAGGAACATATGCCTGGGAAGAGAGGTAGAGGAATGCCAAAGAGAAGATGGGTGCAGGATGTGGCAGATGGGTGTATCAGACGTGGGGCATCTTGATTATGATCGAGAGGTTTTCCGGAAGGTTGTTATCGGAGCGAGGTTCTGCAAAGGACATGCTATTGAGTGAGTGAGTGGGTAAGTGAGTGAGTGAATGAATGAATGAACGAACGAATGAACGTTCGAACGAACGAACTGGGAGCCTAGGTCAGTTTTTAAAATATTCCTGCCTGGAGGAGGATTCAAGCACATGGCAGGTGGCAGACAGGCATCCTTGCCTCTGTGTTTCTATAGCATGACAGCTGGCAGACAGGCATCCTGACCTCTGTGTTTCTGCACCATGACAGCTGGCAGACAAGCATCCTAACCTCTGTTTCTGCAGCATGACAGCTGGCAGACACGCATCCTAACCTCTGTGTTTCTGTAGCATGACAGCTGGCAGACAGGCATCCTGACCTCTGTGTTTCTGTAGCATGACAGCTGGCAGACAGGCATCCTAACCTCTTGTGTTTCTGTAGCATGACAGCTGGCAGACAGGCATCCTAACCTCTGTTTCTGCAGCATGACAGCTGGCAGTCAGGCATCCTGTCTTCTGTGTTTCTGTAGCATGACAGCTGGCAGACAGGCATCCTGACCTCTGTGTTTCTGTAGCATGACAGCTGGCAGACAGGCATCCTAACCTCTGTGTTTCTGTAGCATGACAGCTGGCAGACAGGCATCCTAACCTCTGTGTTTCTGTAGCATGAAAGCTGGCAGACAGGCATCCTAACCTCTGTGTTTGTGCAGCATGATAGCTGGCAGACAGGCATCCTAACCTCTGTGTTTCTGTAGCATGACAGCTGGCAGACAGGCATCCTAACCTCTGTGTTTCTGTAGCATGGCAGACAGGCATCCTAATCTCTGTGTTTCTGTAGCATGACAGCTGGCAGACAGGCATCCTAATCTCTGTGTTTCTGTAGCATGACAGCTGGCAGACAGGCATCCTAATCTCTGTGTTTCTGTAGCATGACAGCTGGCAGACAGGCATCCTAACCTGTGTTTCTGTAGCATGACAGCTGGCAGACAGGCATCCTAACCTTTGTGTTTCTGCAGCTACCTGATTTGATTTACAATAGAAATGATGAATGAAGAATATAAAATCAGCAGCTGGCAGTAGTTGTTTATGTTGTAGTCTGTACATATTGTTGGTGTTCATCTGTTAGATTACATAAATATGTAATAAATGATCATTTGTAACATTAACCCTTTACAGGGCAGTCGTTTGTCTGTTTTGTAGCCCTGAACGGGGAAGAAGAATTTTGAAGTTCGGTAAAATTTTGGGTTACGTTAGTAAAATCATCACATAAAAAGTGTTAGTCAACCAATTTTACTTAAATAGTGAATAAAATGAAGTAAAAAGCATGCAGAGTATTTTACTCATGTGAATAATCCCGGTAATCTACACATGAACACAAAATATTTACAAAATACAACATATTGTTTGTGATCGTCAGTCATTTATACAGCAATTTACAAACACATTTTTATGAATCAGAATCACTTTCTTTAAAGTCCAACTCACGACTGCTAATGCAAAGTAACGCTGATCACTGATATCTAGCTCTGATTCAGTCAAATTCGTGCACTTAAATGTCAAAATTGAACCCAGTGAAATCTCTGAATCCATTTTGAAATACAACGCGTTAAACCCCAAAAACATATTTTAAAATCCATTCAAATTCAAAGTACACGCTTGCGAATGGTGGCCACATTATCAAGCTATCAGCGAAACCAAAAGTAGATAATCGGAAGTCTCAGAAAGCCGAGAGATCACGTTTTTGTAATGCATAATAGTCACTAGCGCTTTAGGACATTTGCTCATTTGAGGGTAAAGTCGCATTCGCACGATTTGCCTGGTAAAGAGTTAAACTTATAAATACAACATTTAAATTTATAATAAATATTCATTTCTTAAGTGCAGACTGTGATACGGATTATCAGTTATTAGAAGCAGATCTGAAATTAAAACTCAAAAAGCTTATCCGAGGACCAAAGGCACTTTGTTTTGATCTCACAAAAATACCAGATGCATACACTGTAGAAGTTAAGAATCGTTTTGGGGTCTTGATGTCTGTACAAGAGGAAATGACACCTGATGAACTGGCAGTACAAGCTAGAGATATCTTGATAACTGCAGCCAAAGATTTAATTCCGACTAAGAAAAAGCAACTTAAGCCATGGATTACATCAGACACGTTAGAATTAATAAAACAACGAAGTGAACTGAAACAGAAAGGAGGTGAATCCAATAACAGCAGGATGAAGTATAAATCTTTAACTCGAGAAATAAGAAAGAACACAAGAAAGGACAAAAATCAATATATATATAAGACTGCAGTACCAGAATAGGGCAATATCATAAGACTGGAAGAGATTACAAAATGTTCAAAGAAATGAAGTTATTAACAATAAATGTTCAACCTCAATTGAATGTTATCTGTGACAAGATGTGAAATACCTTAACCCTTTACAAGGCAGAACATCCATTTCCATCCGATCGCTTTAACGAGCAAATCGGTCGATTGCATCCAATACTATTATGCATTGTAAAAACACGATTTCTTGGCCTTAACGATACTTCCGACAGCTACTTTCGCTTTTGCCGATAGCTTGACAACGTGGCCGCCATTTGTAAGCGCCTACTATGAATTTGAACGGACTTTTACGAACGTTTTTTGATAGTTTTCGGGGTTTTTACGCTTAGTTTTTCAAAACGGATTTCGGCGATTCTTCAAGTGATAGCCGAGATTTCGCTAGGTTCAATTTAAGTGACATTAAAGAGCACGAAGTTGACTATTAATCGGAGCTAGATATCAATGAAAAGCGTTACTTTGCATTAGCAGTCTGAGTCGGACTTTAAAGAAAGTGATTATGATTCTGAAAATGTGTTTGTAAATTGCCGTATAGATGACGGAAAATCACAAACAACATACTATATTTCGTAAATATGTGTGTTCATATATGGATTACCAACAACAATCACGTGAGTAACATATTCTGCATGCTTTTCCCTTCATTGTGTTATTTAACTAAAATCGGTTGACTAACACCTTATTTGTGATGTTTTTACTAACGCAACCCGAAATTTTACCGAACCTGAAAAAATCTTGCCCGTTCAGGGCTAAAAAACGGACAAGCATCTGCCCTGTAAAGGGTTAACAGAATCTAGACAAATTCTAGAAAGATGGCAGGAGTATTGCAGTGGAATGTATGATATGAGTGACAGTGAGGATATGAATGAGATACATGAGTCAACGACAGCAGAGACAGAACCTGACCCCTCATTAGATGAAATTGCATGGGCAATAACGAACCTAAAGAATGGTAAATCACCTGGATGTGATGAGATACCAGCTGAGCTAATTAAAGCAGGAGGAGACGAAAGCATACAAATCTATCACGCATTATGTAAAAAGATATGGAAATATGGTATATGGCCAAAAGATTGGAAGAGAACTATCGTCATTCCAATACCAAAAAAGGGCAACCTGAAATTATGCACCAACTATAGAACTTTTGCCCTGAACAGTCATGAAAGTAAAATTCTACTAAAAATCATAATGGGAAGATTTTGTAAGAAAATGGAAGAAGGAATTAACATGGTTCAAGCTGGATTTAGACCAGGAAGAGGAACAAGAGATCACATTCTCAATATGCGTTTAATAATAGAGAAGTGCAGAGAATTTAATGTAAACCTATTCTCATGTTTTGTGGATTATTCTAATGCATTTGACTGTGTACAACATCAGAAACTTTAGGAAATCATGAGGAATATGGGCTTTCCCCCACATGTAATACAACTCATAAGAATGCTCTATCTAGACCAACAAGCAGCAGTTAGAATAGATGGCGAGACATCTGATTGGTTTGACATCAAGCAAGGAGTTCGTCAGGGATTTTTTCTGTCCCCCTATTTGTTTAACCTGTACGCCGAAAATATAATGAGAAATATAACAGATGATATAAATAGGGAGCTATATGATACCCTAAATATCGGTGGTCTTGACATACCAGAGATTCGGTATGCTGATGATACAGTATTGCTACCCACAACACAGACTGGTATAGAAAACCTAATAGCCTCAACCCAATTGAATAGTGAAAATCACAACTTGTATCTTAACATTGCAAAAACAAAGATAATGCATACAGATAAAACCACTATGGAGAAAGAAATATATGTTAATGAGGAAAGATTGGAGGTGGTGGAAAATGTTTGATACCTTGGGTCATTGATTACCAATAACGGTAACACAGTGACAGAAATTATACAACAACTATCAATTGCTTTTCAAATACTAAAACAACTGAATAAATTATGGAATGGGACAGACAGAACTACAAAATTTAAATATTGAGCACAACCCACTACTGACAACGCTGATCGCATTCTGGTATGAACCTAAGGCCTATCCACGTCAATATGGAAGCACTATACTCGAGTTTCGCTCTCGTTTGAGCTAGTCAGTAGTGCATATCCCCTGAACTAGGCAATGAATGAATCACCCAAAAAAAAAACGAGAAGTAGATTGTGAGCTTTACTAAAACACGACTACAAGAGACAAATTGGACGTTGCGGCCAAAGCCTTCGTCAGCACAGGACAAACAAATACAAACCAACACAAACCTACATGAAACACACTATGACAATATTAAACTATTAAACTCCGGAAGGTTAACCCGGTCAACAAATGCACGCAGAAGTCGGATGTGTCGGCCTAACGGCGCAAGAACACAGCTCTGCTGTAAACAGGCACAACGCAATCACATCCGGAAAAAAAACTCCGGATGAACGCAGAAGAAGAAACTATTAAACTAATAAAATGTATTCATCTGATTCTGTGTCCGTGCTTGGAAAAACTGACACGTGTAGTGCTCCAGTGGATTAATAGACCGGATGTATGGTACACGGGTCAAAGGTCAAGCGGGAGGGGAGTGGGGCGGAGAAGCGCCCATGTGTGCGGGAAAGTGAAATTTAAGACCTGCAAAGATGTCGCGGACGCAGTAGACAATTAGCAATTCTCGTTAAGCGCTCGAAACACTGCTGCGGAAAACTACATAGTGTTGGTCCACACAGAGGGGCATGAGTGGCGGTCGTTCAGAAAACGATGGCAAAACACCGAACGCAAATCTACCAAGAAAGTTGACTGTGATGAACTATAAAGGACCTGCACGTACCAAGATGGTGGACTGTAAGCTAGGGGGTGGGAGGGGTGGGGTAGGGAGTTAAATGAAGCTGTGTTGGACATTAAGGCCGTGAGGGGAGAGTGTGCCCAACTGAAAGATGAGACGGTGTTCCAATGTCTTCCGATCCCGTTCGTGGGATGCGCATGATTTGATGGCCGTGACCTGTATGTCGGCTGCGCCATGGTGGTCAGGACTGTTGAAATGCATGGATACTGGTTTCTGGGCGCCGCTGGTACAAAAATTAAATTTTTAAGAGCATACATCTTTCCCATTGCAACATACGAATGTGAGTCCTGGACACTTACTAAAGACATTTATGATCTGTTTAAGTCCCCGCTAATCACTGGTATCATGAAGGCTAATAGACTACAATGGCTGGGGCATATAGAAAGAATGGAAGATAATAGGAAAACAAAACACGCTTACACTCAGGAAATAAATTACCGTAGACCCCGAGGTAGACCAAGAAGACGGTGGAGAGATAATACATATACAGACCTACAAGCACTTGGAATCAACGACTGGCAAGAGAAGGTCAATATGAGAGACGAATGGAGATGGATTGTATCTGCAGCAAAGAACCTCAATGGCTCAGAACGCTGAAGAAGATACATCTTTCCCGCCGGCCTCCCTGGCTGAGGGATTAGCAGCTTTCTCCGTAACCCCGAATACTCTCGTGGTTGACGTGAGCGCACGAGAACTTGAAGGGGTTCGAGTCGCACCAGTGACTTATGAGAGTATGGAGCCAGTCGCTCAGAAAGTCATGGCGTGCTGATGAGCGTAATCTAGCCTAGGAATCAACATACAGCTGAAATATGCTGGTGTTGACCGCAATATCCTGAAACAGGATGGAAATGCGGGGGGAAAAAATGCATCTTTCCCATTGCAACATACGCCTGTGAGACCTGCACACTTACTAAACAAGCTGAACAGAGCATAAATGCCCTTGATTATAAATGTTATAGACGAGTTCTAAGAATATCTTGGGTAAAGAAAAAAACAAATGCATCAATACTTCAAGAGATGAATATTGAAGAAGGTTGGCTATTAAAGACAATAAAACAAAGAAAATTCGAATATTTTGGTCACTTGAAACATCACGAAAGTTTGGAGAGAGCAATAATGGAGGGGTATATACCTGGGAAGAGAGGAAGAGGAAGGCCAAAGAGAAGATGGGTGCAGGATGTGGCGGATGATCTCCAGATGGATGTATTGGACATGGGACATCTTGCTTATGATCGAGAAGTTTTCCGGAAGGTTGTTATGGGAGTGGAGTTCTGCAAAGAACATGTTACTGGCTGGGTGGGTGGGTGGATGGATGGATGGATGGATGGATTGATCGATGGATCATAGAACACATGTTACTTTCATGTGTTTGCCGGTGTTGTGCCACACACTGGTACCACACTTTAATCTCTGCATTGTTATGGCCAGTCTCCTTAACACACTTTAATCTCTGCATTGCTATGGCCAGTCTCCTTAAAACACTTTAATCTCTGCATTGCTATGGCCAGTCTCCTTAACACACTTTAATCTCTGCATTGCTATGGCCAGTCTCCTTAACACACTTTAATCTCTACATTGCTATGGCACACTAGCTCCACACCTTGTGGCACACTAGCTCAGGCACACTAGCTCCACACCTTGTGGCACACTAGCTCCACACCTTGTGGCACACTAGCTCCACACCTTGTATCACACTAGCTCCACACCTTGTATCACACTAGCTCCACACCTTGTGGCACACTAGCTCCACACCTTGTGGCACACTAGCTCTGGCACACTAGCTCCACACCTTGTGGCACACTAGCTCTGGCACACTAGCTCCACACCTTGTATCACACTAGCTCCACACCTTGTGGCACACTAGCTCCACACCTTGTGGCACACTAGCTCCACACCTTGTGGCACACTAGCTCCACACCTTGTGGCACACTAGCTCCACACCTTGTGGCACACTAGCTCCACACCTTGTGGCACACTAGCTCCACACCTTGTGGCACACTAGCTCTGGCACACTAGCTCCACACCTTGTGGCACACTAGCTCTGGCACACTAGCTCCACACCTTGTATCACACTAGCTCCACACCTTGTGGCACACTAGCTCCACACCTTGTGGCACACTAGCTCTGGCACACTAGCTCCACACCTTGTATCACACTAGCTCCACACCTTGTATCACACTAGCTCCACACCTTGTGGCACACTAGCTCCACACCTTGTGGCACACTAGCTCCACACCTTGTGGCACACTAGCTCCACACCTTGTGGCACACTAGCTCCACACCTTGTGGCACACTAGCTCCACACCTTGTGGCACACTAGCTCCACACCTTGTGGCACACTAGCTCCACACCTTGTGGCACACTAGCTCCACACCTTGTGGCACACTAGCTCTGGCACACTAGTTCCACACCTTGTGGCACACTAGCTCTGGCACACTAGCTCCACACCTTGTATCACACTAGCTCCACACCTTGTGGCACACTAGCTCCACACCTTGTGGCACACTAGCTCCACACCTTGTGACACACTAGCTCCACACCTTGTATCACACTAGCTCCACACCTTGTGGCACACTAGCTCCACACCTTGTGGCACACTAGCTCCACACCTTGTGACACACTAGCTCCACACCTTGTATCACACTAGCTCCACACCTTGTGTTACACTAGCTCCACACCTTGTGTTACACTAGCTCCACACTTTGTATCACACTAGCTCCACACCTTGTGTTACACTAGCTCCACACCTTGTGTTACACTAGCTCCACACATTGTGTTACACTAGCTCCACACTTTGTATCACACTAGCTCCACACCTTGTGTTACACTAGCTCCACACCTTGTGACACACTAGCTCCACACATTGTGTTACACTAGCTCCACACCTTGTGTTACACTAGCTCCACACCTTGTGTTACACTAGCTCCACACTTTGTATCACACTAGCTCCACACCTTGTATCACACTAGCTCCACACCTTGTGTTACACTAGCTCCACACTTTGTATCACACTAGCTCCACACCTTGTATCACACTAGCTCCACACTTTGTATCACACTAGCTCCACACCTTGTATCACACTAGCTCCACACCTTGTATCACACTAGCTCCACACCTTGTGTTACACTAGCTCCACACATTGTGTTACACTAGCTCCACACTTTGTATCACACTAGCTCCACACTTTGTATCACACTAGCTCCACACTTTGTATCACACTAGCTCCACACCTTGTGTTACACTAGCTCCACACCTTGTGTTACACTAGCTCCACACTTTGTGTTACACTAGCTCCACACATTGTGTTACACTAGCTCCACACCTTGTGTTACACTAGCTCCACACTTTGTGTTACACTAGCTCCACACTTTGTGTTACACTAGCTCCACACTTTGTGTTATACTAGCTCCACACTTTGTGTTACACTAGCTCCACACTTTGTGTTACACTAGCTCCACACCTTGTGTTACACTAGCTCCACACCTTGTATCACACTAGCTCCACACTTTGTATCACACTAGCTCCACACCTTGTATCACACTAGCTCCACACCTTGTATCACACTAGCTCCACACCTTGTGTTACACTAGCTCCACACATTGTGTTACACTAGCTCCACACATTGTGTTACACTAGCTCCACACTTTGTATCACACTAGCTCCACACTTTGTATCACACTAGCTCCACACTTTGTATCACACTAGCTCCACACTTTGTATCACACTAGCTCCACACCTTGTGTTACACTAGCTCCACACCTTGTGTTACACTAGCTCCACACCTTGTGTTACACTAGCTCCACACTTTGTGTTACACTAGCTCCACACCTTGTGTTACACTAGCTCCACACCTTGTATTACACTAGCTCCACACCTTGTGTTACACTAGCTCCACACCTTGTGTTACACTAGCTCCACACTTTGTGTTACACTAGCTCCACACTTTGTGTTACACTAGCTCCACACCTTGTGTTACACTAGCTCCACACTTTGTGTTACACTAGCTCCACACCTTGTGTTACACTAGCTCCACACCTTGTGTTACACTAGCTCCACACTTTGTGTTACACTAGCTCCACACCTTGTGTTACACTAGCTCCACACCTTGTGTTACACTAGCTCCACACTTTGTGTTACACTAGCTCCACACCTTGTGTTACACTAGCTCCACACCTTGTGTTACACTAGCTCCACACCCTGTGTTACACTAGCTCCACACATTGTGTTACACTAGCTCCACACCTTGTATCACACTAGCTCCACACTTTGTATCACACTAGCTCCACACCTTGTGTTACACTAGCTCCACACCTTGTGTTACACTAGCTCCACACTTTGTATCACACTAGCTCCACACCTTGTGTTACACTAGCTCCACACCTTGTGTTACACTAGCTCCACACTTTGTATCACACTAGCTCCACACCTTGTGTTACACTAGCTCCACACCTTGTGTTACACTAGCTCCACACTTTGTGTTACACTAGCTCCACACTTTGTGTTACACTAGCTCCACACCTTGTGTTACACTAGCTCCACACCTTGTGTTACACTAGCTCCACACCTTGTGTTACACTAGCTCCACACCTTGTGTTACACTAGCTCCACACCCTGTGTTACACTAGCTCCACACTTTGTGTTACACTAGCTCCACACTTTGTGTTACACTAGCTCCACACCTTGTGTTACACTAGCTCCACACCTTGTGTTACACTAGCTCCACACTTTGTATCACACTAGCTCCACACCTTGTGTTACACTAGCTCCACACCTTGTGTTACACTAGCTCCACACCTTGTGTTACACTAGCTCCACACATTGTGTTACACTAGCTCCACACCTTGTGTTACACTAGCTCCACACTTTGTGTTACACTAGCTCCACACATTGTGTTACACTAGCTCCACACCTTGTGGTACACTAGCTCCACACCTTGTATCACTCTAGCTCCACACCTTGTGGCACACTAGCTCCACACCTTGTATCACACTAGCTCCACACCTTGTGACACACTAGATATCTGATGCTGGCTGCATATTTATATAGGCCAATCAACAATTGATGGGGCAGTCAAGTACAGGAGACACATTCTGACCTCTGTGTTTCTGCAGCATGACAGCTGGCAGACAGGCATCCTTACCTTCATGTTTCTGCAGCTACCTGATTTTATTTACAATAGAAATGATGAATGAAGAATATAAAGTCAGCAGTTGGCAGTAGTTGTTTATGTTGTAGTCTGTACATATTGTTGGTGTTCATCTGTTAGATTAAACATGTATATAATAAATTATGATTTGTAACTTTAAACTTTTAAATGCAACATTTAAATTTATAATAAATATTAATTTCTTAGATTAGTCATGCAGTGAATCTTCAAGTGCTATAGTATGTGTACAACAAGTGTTCATTTTATAGATTGTACTTACACATTTTATTTTAGTATCCTGTCTGCTGTGCTTCTTCTTTTGTTCGCTTGAAATATGTCTATAACTGCAAGGTTGTCTCTTGTATGAATTTAACTGTCTTCTTTAGTTCACTCATCGGTCCATGTCTGCTGTGCTGATGTTTAACCAAATATTCATCATTTGTGAGTTTCAGAAATACATTCCTGTTGTCAGAGTTGTCTTCCTATTTTATATGTGTGCATGCAGAATTAAAGATGGTATTTGATAACATTAACTTGGAGTTTGTGCTAATGGACGATTCTTGAAAAAGGAGAGTCTGGCATATGAGACTACGACCTCCAGCATAAGAATGGAGGTGGAAGAAATAACAGCGGCATTCCATTGGTTTGAGGAGACCATCGCAACATACATTACGGACTCGAGGAGTATGCTAAGTAAGGTGGAGAAAGGAATTGTTCATGTGGAATGACTATCAGAGGTAACAGATTGTAAGAATTGTGTGGATTATTTGACCTGGCCATGCAGGGGAATGAACAGGTTGATAGGCTGGCAGGGAACGCACCTCTTGGTGGTAGATTAGCTATGGACATGGGAAAGGTGGTCGTGCGCTTAGGTGGAAAAGGCGGGGGGAACAAATTGAAAACCCATATGTGGAAATAATGAGATTGTGAGGGATTGGCAGGGGTTTTGGGAGTCTCAACACTGAGAGGGTAGACCCTGAGAACTTTCAATCAGATAGCAGTGGGAAGGATTAGTAGTATGACCCTTTGCTGGCTGTTGAAAGGGGGGGGGGGGGGAGAACAGAGTGCATATGGGAATGTCCTGAGTGCAGTGATGTCGGTTCTTATCTCAACTCAGCTCAACTCAACAACTCAAACAAGACTTCAGATTTGTTCTATGATTATAAAACTCATGACAAAGTCAATAACATGGAAGGTTGCTGCAGCCTTGAAGACACGGCAGGACATACAGACACAGGATCAAGAGTGACTGAAAACAAAATAGCTCGCTGACTATGAAATCCTATGCACAATTTCTGTTCTGCATAATTTATATTCATAAGTTATTATAGACTCCACGTGGGGTTTTACGCTTTGTATTTCAAAATAGATTTCAATGATTCTTCAAGTGATGGTGGAGATTTCGCTGGGTTCAATTTAAGTGACACTGAAGTGCACAAAGATGACTATGAATTGCAGCTAGATATCAGTGATACCAACGAAGGCAGTGTACACACTTCGGATCTATCGGACTTTGAAGAAAATGATTCTGATTCTGAGTACAGTGTATAAGACTAACAATCACAAACAATATGTTGTATTTTGTAAATATTTGTGTTCATGTGTGGATTACCATCAACATTCATGCGAGTAAAATAATATGCATGCTCTTTACTTCATTTTGTGTTTTATTTTACTAAAATAGGTTGAGTAACACCTTACATGTGATGTTTTTACTAACATAACCCGAAAATTTACCGAACCTGAAAAAAATCTTGCCCGTTCTGAGCTAGAAAATGAACACACGTCTGCCCTGTAAAGGGTTAAGGAGACCGGCCATAGCAATGTAGAGATTAAAGTGTGTTAAGAGCGTGTGGCACAACACCAGCAAACATATGAAAGTAACATTTTTGAGAACATGCATCTTTCCTATGGCAACATACAGATGTGGATTATTTCACAATTACTAAAGTAGATTTGATAGGTTATACTTGCAGTGACTGTTTAGGTGCTGTAGATAATATATAGTATATATTCACTTTATAGACTAAGTTTAGTCGGCCACTCTAATGTTTAGCTAAATGTTCACTGTTTGTGTGTTTCAGAAATACACCACTGTTGCCAAAGGTGTGACTTCCTATTTCACATAAGTGCAGCCAAACATAGAGAAGATGGCATCTGATAACATTAAATTGGAGTTTGTGAAACAAGAACTTCCAGATGTGTTCTATGATTACAAAACTCATGACAGATTCAATAACATGGTAGGCATGGAAGGTTGCTGCAGCCTTGAAGACATGGCAGGACACACAGACACAGGATCAAGAGTGATTGAAAATAAAATAACTCTCACTCACCATGAACAAATATCACCTGATGATAGTGGGATTGAGAATAGTTATAGAACATGTGTAAAACATGAGGAATGTTATAAAATATCAGAGTGTGTGTCATCTACCAATGAAATTAACACTAAACTAAAGTGTGTGGCCAGTAAGGCTAGTGAATTACAAACTGTAGAAACACCAGTGACATGTACACAGATCTCTGGGAACTCTCTAGATTATCATGGCAGTCATACCAATTGTATTCCTGAAAGGATAGAAACAGAAGATGCACAATACATGTCTAATGTTAGTGATTCAGTTGTTGGAGTAGACAGATATTTAATCAGAAAGATAAGAACAAATACAGAAGAGACAACTTACAAATGTTGTTATTGTAATGCATATTTTACTGAAGCCTCCTTTCTGAAGCAACACAAAAGAACACATACAGGTGAGAAACTTTACAAATGTGATGATTGTGGTGCATCTTTTACTGATTCTAGCAATCTGAAGCGCCACAAGAGAACACATACAGAAGAGAAATCTTACAAATGTGATTATTGTAATGCATATTTTACTGCAGCCTACTATCTGAAGAGACACAAGAGAAAACATACAGGAGATAAACCTTACAAATGTGATGATTGTGGTGCATCTTTTACTGATTCTAGCAATCTGAATCGCCACAAGAGAACACATACAGGAGAGAAACCTTATAGCTGTGATGTTTGTAGTGCATCTTTTACTAATTCTAGCAGTCTGAAGTGCCACAAGATAACACATACAGGAAATAAACCTTACAAATGTGATGACTGTGGTGCATCTTTTACTGAAGTGGGCAATGTTAAGTACCACATGAGAATACATACAGGAGAGAAACCTTACAAATGTGATGATTGTGGTGCATCTTTTACTAGTTCTAGCCATCTGAAATGCCACAAGAGAAAACATACAGGAGAGAAACCTTACAGATGTGATGACTGTAGTGCATCTTTTACTAATTCTAACAGTCTGAAGTGCCACAAGATAACACATACAGGAAAGACACCTTACAAATGTGATGATTGTGGTGCATCTTTTCCGTATGCTAGCGGTCTGAAGATCCACAAGATAAAACATACAGGAGAGAAACCTTGCAAATGTGATGATTGTGGTGCATCTTTTACTGAATTGGGCAGTCTGAAGTGCCACAGGAGAATACATACAGGAGAGAAACCTTACAAATGTGATGATTGTGGTGCATCTTTTACTGATTCTAGTAATCTCAAGCGCCACAAGAGAACACATACTGGAGAGAAACCTTATAGCTGTGATGATTGTGGTGTATCTTTTACTGATTCTAGCAATCTGAAGTGCCACAAGAAAACACATACAGGAAAGATACCTTACAAATGTGATGACTGTGGTGCATCTTTTACTGAAGTGGGCAGTGTGAATTACCACATGAGAATACATACAGGAAAGAAACCTTACAAATGGGATGATTGTGGTGCATCTTTTACTCATTCTAGCCATCTGAAGTGCCACAAGAGAACACATACAGGAGAAAAACCTTACAGATGTGATGATTGTGGTGCATCTTTTACTCACACTGACAGTCTGAAGATCCACAAAAGAACACACAGAGGAGAGGAACCTTACAAATGTGATGATTGTGGTGCATCTTTTACTCAAGTTGGCAGTTTGAAACACCACAATAGAACACATACATGAAAGAAATCTTACAAATGTGATGATTGTGGTGCATCTTTTACTCAAGTTGGCAGTTTGAAATTCCATTTGAGAATGCATACAGGAGAGAAACCTTACAAATGTTATGATTGTGGTGGATCTTTTCCTTATACTGGCAGTCTGAAGCTCCACGGGGAAACACATGCAGGAGAGAAACCTTAAATATGTGATGATTGTAGTGCATCTGTTGGCCAAACTGGACTGGCCAAACTTTGGCCAAAGATGGCCAAACAGGACACAGACTTCCGAGCACCCAACAACAAGTGAAAGTGCGCCAACTGCCTGAGCAAGCACAGAGCAAGATACTTGTGCTGTCCTTACCTCCAAAGACACAGAGACATCTTAAAGATCGCCATTATCATAAAGACGCCATATAAGGAAGCAATGTGGAGGTGCGAGACAGACAGCCACGTGCATCTCGCAAGCTGAAAGAGCACAGCTACAAAACCAGATTGACGAATTAAAGAAACAAGTCAAACTACTACAAGCACCGACCAGTGACAATGAAACGCTGCTTGCTGAAATAAAGGAGATCCAGCAAAACATAAACAAGAGGTGGAGAACATGATCCAGACGACAAAAAAAAATGAAGAGATCCTACAAGCAATAAAAGTCCAGAAAGAACTGCTAAACACTGAAAGGGAGTCAACCCAAATCAAACCAGCAAAAGAACACAGAAAAGCTACACGATGGAGCACAACAAGAAAACATCGCAAAGCTTCTAAAGACACTACACAAAAAAGGAGGCAAAAAAGACGCATGATGGAGCCAAGCCACAGACCAATCAGAAACCTCAAACTAGAACCAGCAGTCCAGCCATGATGCCCAAGCAGATCAAGGAGAAACCAGAAGCCTGCCATGACACCTAAATAAGTGGCCGGTGGAGGACTCTGACAAACTTGAAGAAAACTGGGGCGTATACAAGAAAGGGGCAACCCGCAAAGAGACGAAGGCGGTATGGGACGCTGTCCATGCAGAGAAGGAAAAGCAAGTCACTACGACTACAAGAGTTTGAAAGCAGCGGCACATGGTGCAAACAATTGACAACATACATGGATCTCATCAGACAGAAAATGGCTGAAGAACGCATACGACAAACCTAAGAAGACACCACCTCAGAGGAAGAGGAAAGCTAACCAACAATCATACAAGGACTCTTTAGGAGGACTGCAACATCAAAAATGATGCCAGAAGCCATCACTAACCAAGGAAACCATCTGTGGAGACTGATTCAAAGAAAAACTTGCCGGCCAACCAAACCCCCAGCTGACGTCACGGGCATAAAATCTGCAACCGATAAGCCAGCTAACACTGGTGCAGAGAAAGTTAAACTCATTCCGCACCATGAACCACCACAATATAACTAACGCCACAGAGGATAGTTGAACGATGGTGGAAAGTGTTTGTTTTTTTCGCAAATGAAGAAAAAGTGCATCTTTTACTCAAGTCTGCCATCTGAAAATCCACAAGAGAACACATACAGGAGAGTAACCCTACAAATTTGATAATTGTGATGCATCTTTTACTCATGTTGGCAATGTAAAGAAACACATAAGAACACACACGGGAGTTAAACATTACAAGTGTGATGATTGTGGTCTACAGGAAGGTTAACCCAGTCAACAAATGCCCGCAGAAGTCGGTTGTCTCGGCCTAACAGCGCAAGAACACAGCTCTACTGTAAACAGGCACAACACAATAACGTCCGAAAAAACTCCGGATGAACACAGAAGCAGAAGATTGTGGTGCATCATTTACTCATGTGAACAATATGAAGCTCCATAAGAGAACCCATACTGGAGAGAAACCTTACTAATGTGATAGGTGTGGTGCATATTTCATTTATGATGGCAGTCTGAAGCTACACAAGAGAAGACATACAGGAAAGAAACCTTACATAAGTGATGATTGTGGTGCATCGTATAGCTGTATTGACAAGCTGAAACAGCACAAGACTACACATTCGTGAGATACATTACAATTGTGATTTTAGTGGTGTGGCATTTGCCCATATTGAATTTCTCTGTGTAACAATTAAACATATATACAAAAGAAGGTATATAATTAGGATTATTGTAGTGCATCTTTTACTAAAGATGACTATCTAAAGTACCCAGTGAGAACTTACACCAGGCTATCTTTTACTAAAGCTGACTATCTCAAGTACCCAGTGAGAACTTACACCAGGCTAAACCTTATAAATGTGATGATTGTGGTGTGTTGTTCATCCATGCTGGCTCATTGATGTACCATGTGAGAAGACTTACCACGTCTGCCTTGTCATGCATCAATACTCCACCAAGTTTTGCAGAGCCAGCCAATCTGTCCCCCTGTTCATTCTCCAGCACACCGGCATGCCCCGGCAAAAAGATCCAGGCGATGCTTTACACCCATGACCTCCGAAGCGAAGCAAGCCACTCTGCATGAAGCATGCCTGTCCTCACCTTCGTCAGCATGCTTTCTGAGTCAGTTACAATCACGATGTGTGTGTGTATCATATTCTCAATCCAGCAGAAAGCTGCACTGACTGCCTCCACCTCAATTCTTATGCTAGATGTTGTGGTAGCATATGCCAGGCTCTCCTGCACCAAACGTTGGCCATTAGCTTTTGCTATGAACCCCCAGGCACTTCTCCTACCTCTCGACACTGAATCATCTGTGTAGATAATCACATCACCTGAGCGAGCATTATCCTGAATTAGTTGCTTGATTTCCACTTCTGTGGCCACTGCCTGCACTCCCAGCTCAATGTGATTATAACTGCACAAGTCTGACTGCTCCGCTGGCACTCTGACCCACTCCTCTCCTCGCCTAATGTTCTCCAAAATGCACACATGTCTGATCGTATCCTCCGCCTGAACCATCCATGATTTCCCTCTTATCAGTCGCTGGCCCTTAACTGCATCTAGTGCCTCATGCAAAGGGTGATCTGTGTCTGCAGCTACTCTGAGGTATGTCTTCGCTTGCATCACCTTGAACCTACCAGCAACAGTCGGCAGACCAAGAATGTAATGCATACACACTACTGGGGTGTCTCTAGTGCATCCCAGAATGACCCACATAGCTTCGTTCTGTATGCGCTCTAACTTCACCAGCTGACTCTTTGAGACAGTGAGCAGTCCTAGTCCATAATCGATTACTGAGAGGATCAAGTGCTTGTATAGTGTGAAAAGCATTCTCTGCTCTGTGTCCATTGCAGCCATAGTTTTGAGTGCATTGAGTCCCTTTTGAGATCTTGTTGCAAACGTCTCCACATGGTCCTTGAAGGACAGGCTCCTTTCATGTGTGATTCCCAGATACTTCAGTTTGTAATATATGAGAGAGAAACGTTATGAATGTGTTGTCATTTTTACTCATTTAAAACATCTGAAGTGTGAAAATGAACACATACAAAAGAGAAACTAAATAGGTGTATAGTTCCATCTCATGAAGTGAGGTTTCACCAAGGGAGATTAGATTATCATTTCTTGGTTCATTCTCATTGTCTTTGCCTATTCCATGTGTATTTGTAGACCTAATTGTTGTGACCCCCAGTAAGAGTGTTTATATTGCATTTGCTTGTGTGTGTGTGAAACATGAGGACAATGTATTCAGCAAAGTTTATATTGTCAGGCTTCCCTATCTGGTTCCATTAAACTACATTTCTGGTGGCAGCTAATGTTGTCTTCATAATCCAGTCTATAGTCAGTAAGAACAGCTATTGGTGTCTTCATATAACAGTTTATAGTCATTCAAAACAATGTTTTCCCATAGTGAATTTGAATAACGAAGACACAAACAATAGATTGTACGATTTATTGCCTGGCATATTTCGCTGCATCTCGTGAGGTGCCTACTGCAGAAATCACACAACTTACATGAATTAACTAGATAAATCCTTCAAGTTGAAATATACACATATTCGCACAGTAATGTCACTTATCTACCACGGTAATTTTAAGCTGACTAACATGTCTTTCTGTTTACACAATTCTGGCTTGCGTTGATTGATCATAATTGCTTCTGCAAACTTTAACAAGCGAGTATTTTGTGTGTTAAACAACACGCGAAAGGCAGTGTCTCTGTCCACCACATGACCGCTTTCGATAATGTGCCTACCAATTGAAGATGCCGGGAGCTTCCGGTGTGTCGGCCCCACGAGGCTAGCATTTCCTGTGTGTTGTATCTTGTTGACCCATTGAGGTATGTGTTCTGACACTTGTTTGTTAAGCTGTCTCTCTGTTCTACCAATGTAGAAGGCCTGGCATCTACATGTGAATTGGTAAATACAATTGTTTGTGGCGTACAGAGGAACAGGCTCTTTGACTGCTGGTGTAGGAATCGGTACGGTTTTATATCTAATGACTGGAGTTGCAGCACAGAATGTTCGGCCTACTGCTGTAGTAAGCCGGTCTTGTAGACGTTGCATTACGTCATCCCCTCGAAAGGTTAGCTGGATGAATACCTTGAGTTTGGGGACTGTAGTTACGTCTGGTTTTGGTTTGGGCTGTTGGCAGTGGCGCTTTATAAATCCTGTGGAGTACCCATTCAGATTTAAGACATTCTTCAGAGTTTCAAATTCCTCTGTCAGTGTGTCCTGGGTGCATATCTTTCTAGCACGGTCAAACAGGGTCCGTACTAAGCCCCGTTTATACTGAACAGGTGTGAAGCTCTGAAAATTTAGGAATTAGCCAGTCCATGTTCCTTTGCGACACACCGATCTTTGAATTGTGCCATCTGCTCTACATCTCATTAGAATATCTAGGAACGGCAACGCTTTGCTGTGTTCGTGTTCCATAGATAGAGAGATGTTTTTATGCGTCTTGTTCATTGTGGCCTGGAACGATGTTGCTTGTAGCTCGTCTATGGTGATAATTAGTATATCGTCCACATAATGACGGTAAAAGGCCAAGTTATTGATGTCTGAGGTTCTCTTTTCTTCTAAATGTGCCATGAAGATGTCCGCTAGAATAGGATCAAAAGGACTCCCCATGGCCACTCCGTCAATTTGGTGGTATGACTTAGAAAATTGAATTGTATGTTGGCGGTACACAGTTGTAGTAGCCTTTCCAGAATAGGTGTTGGTATGCCTAATTTTAGTTGTTTGTCTTCAGTTTATAGTCAGTAAGAACAGCTATTGGTGTCTTCATATAACAGTTTATAGTCAGTAAGAACAACTATTGTCACTCATGTTCTTATTTCATGTGTATCTGTTAGTTCTCCCTCATGACAAACTCTTCTTTTCATGTCTTTGTGTGTTGCATTTATTAAGTTAAACATTTTCCGTAGGATCCCATGTGTGTCATTTACTTAAGTCAAATTTATACAAAGTCACAGGAGAACACATATAGGAGAGTAACCTTACAAGTGTGGTTGTTGTGATGCATCTTTTACTCAAGCTTGCATTCTGAAGTACAACATAAGAATACATATAGAAGAGTGTAGAGATGTTGATATGTGATGAGGTTTAATGAGTTATTCAGTGTCGAGTTAGTATTTACAACTCATCATCTCATAGTTTAGCCTGATGGTACATGAGTGGCCTGTATGAAAGCATAAATGCCTTGAAAGGGTGAGCTGGGAAAACCATAGATACAATATAATGTTTGACATGGGATTAATTAAAGGTGCAGGATTTTAAACTCCAGGCAGCAGAGGCAAAAAGGATGAAGTGGGAACATTTTAACAATGAATTCAGTGGGTATGTGACATTGGGTAAACTCTGGAGGCTGCGCTGGCAGATGAAGAGACAGGCTTAGCCTGGTACACATGGTACTGTTTATGATGATAACAACCGACCTATGACAACTGAACAGGACAAAGAGGAGGCTTTTCTTGCATAATTTTTAACACAGACGGACCAGCAAGATAGAGATATGGCGATTAGAGTTATGGTCAGAGAAGCCTTGTCACCTATCACTAGGAAGGAGGACTGATATTACAATGGAGGATATTAGACGGGTACTGGAGTGGGCTAAAGACACGGCGCTAGGTCCAGATGGGGTGAGGTACTCCCATATGAGGAATATAAATGATGTGGACTCGGAGGAGGTGGCTCTTTGCTTCAACCTAAGCATCAATACGGCGGAAATACCACACGATTAGCTGCATAGCTACTTGGTCCAACTCTCAGAGCCAGGTAAGGATCACTCCAGACTTAATGGATATTGATTCATAACCCTGCAAAACACGGCAATGTCCTCAAAAAGATTGTGTCAGCCAAAAAGTGCGAATATCGCAGCTCTGCTGTAAACAGGCACAACACAATTAGTATTACGTCTAAAACAACATTCTGGAAGAACGAAGAAGAAGGTATATTGTCCTCAGGTTTTCTGAACGTGTGTCCTACCCAGCTCCAGCGTCTTGTCCTCACTTCCTGGTTCACTCAGATTTGTTTAGTTCTTCTGTGATTCTTCTATAGAGTCGAGTCCATTTAAGTCGAACTTGGATGAGTAGAATTTTGCTTAAGTCGACGTTACTGGCTTCATCCCGGCCATTATCTTTCTTTATCATTGTATAAAAAAGTCCTGATAAGCCGAATTCAGTTAACTCGAATTTTCGGATTAGTCGAACATAAAAATGAATACCGACTATAAGTGTTCATGTTTAAGTTGAACTGTTCATTTCACACACACACACAATTATTTCGCGAAAGAATTATTTTTAGTCAGCCCGGAGAACAACAATCTCACACACATGATATCTCGCTACATGTCAACAATGGCGGCTAGTGGATGAAAGCTTACTATTTTAACTTTAAAATGAAAGATTGAGCTGTTGGAAGAGGTTGAACATAGTGGGAAGAAGAAAGTGAATTTAGCTAGAGAATTTGGTATGCCAACATCGACACTTTCCGGCATTTTAAAGCATAAAGACCACTACAGAAAATTGCCTTTCAATTGTCAAAAGACTGGATGTTCATATGATGTAGTCTCACCATTTTGTGCCTTTAAGCAGGCCATGTGAAAACATTTTTCACAAGTCAAGAAGCAAAGCAAAATTACAGATTTTTTCTTTAGTTTGGAAATTTTTATATGACTTTAATGTTCCACTTTCTAAAATAATTAAACATTTCAACATTTCTGATATTGTATTGCTTATTTATTTGTTCACTACCTGTGTTTCCTAAGTGGTACTCTAGCTAAATTCACTTTCTTCTTCCCACTATGTTCAACCTCTTCCAACAGCTCAATCTTTCATTTTAAAGTTAAAATAGTAAGCTTTCATCCACTAGCCGCCATTGTTGACATGTAGCGAGATAGCCAGAGACCGAAATTCGTGGCGTGCATCATTACACAAAGGTGCAGTCATATGTGAGGCAACCAGGACTGCAAGAGCTGTGAAGAAAAGGCAGGACAGAAAAACCACTGCAGGAAATCCTCCTCCAGAGACATCAAGTATTCTTTGCCCACATTGTCAAAGAACATTTCGAGCCAAAATAGGGCTTATCAGCCATCTTAGAACCCACGGCTCCACACTTTCAACCCCACTGGATGAAATGAATGGTCATCATCATTCTTGATGGACAAACAACACAACACAATCATTTTACTCCCTCCGACCTGAGCCATAAAGGCCCATGAACTTATAACACGTATAACGACTGACCCATCTTTGTGAATGACAGCATCGCCGTCTAATTAATTCTCGAAGATCAAATGCTTGTACTTCCGACTCCACAGCAGCCGGATTTTTTGTAAACATTTTCTGTCTAGTTTGATGCAAACTGAAAAGGACGTACAGAAATCTGTTGGCACTTGTACCCACTCCTCGCCGGTTCTAAGTCCTCAGGTGAACACACCTGCTGAAGAATGTCTTCGGCTTGAACCATCCACGACCGTCCTCTTTTTAACCTGCTGCCCTTAACCTTCTTAATTTCACTATGCAGTGGATGTTATGTAACTCTGGAAATAAGATATACTATGCACTACAACATCTACTAAAATCAAAGGCGCTATCTCGTAACACCAAAATCACAATATACAAAACACTGATCAGACCAGTTGTGCTGTATGGCTCTGAAACCTGGAGTACAACGAAAGGAGACGAAGCCTTGTTACAAACCTTTGAGAACAAAATTTTAAGATGCATCTTTGGACCCATTAGGGATACACAAAGTGGAGAGTGGAAAAGAAGAAGTAACAAAGACATTTATGATCTGTTTAAGTCCCCGCTAATCACTGGTATCATGAAGGCTAATAGACTACAATGGCTGGGGCATATAGAAAGAATGGAAGATACTAGGGAAACAAAACTTACTTACACTCAGGAAATAAATGACCGTAGACCCCGAGGTAGACCAAGAAGGCGGTGGAGAGATAATACATGTACAGACCTACAAGCACTTGGAATCAACGACTGGCAAGAGAAAGTCAACCAGAGAAACGAATGGAGACGGATTGTATTTGCAGCAAAGAACCTCAATGGCTCGAAACACTGAAGAAGAAGAAGTGGATGTTATGTGTTTGCATTGACTGACGTAAGCACGTGCTCTGCAAACTTGTAATCTGTCTTCAATGGTTTGAAAATCAAGAAGATAGTGTATCCCCCTGCACGCTGTATCTCTTGCACATCCAAGAATAATACGCATAGCTTTGTTCTGTATCCTTGACATCTGCTTAGGGCTGAGAGTCAGGATCGCCATCACATACTCAAAAACAGACATGACCAGCCCCTCATATAGAAGACATAGGTGGCGTTCCTCACAGTTTGCTGCCACCATCACCCGCGTCGCAGCCAGACCCCGCTTGGCTTTTGTTAGAACCTGGTCTATGTGCTCATTATAAGCAAGGCTTCGAGAAATGTATTCCCATGTAATTCATTGCCTGCGTTCTTTCCACAGTCTCTGAACACATATTTACAGTTGGTGTTGGAGTGTTGACAATATGGTTATTCAAAGAGAACCATGTCACTGCTGCCTTCTTTGGGTTGACCATTGCCCCAGATCCCACACACCAAGTGCTTATGCGATTTAGTTCGGTTTGTAGTTTCTCTATCCTTACCCTGACGATACACTAATATAGTAATACATCGTCGGCATATGACAGTGTCCTCCCCGGTCCTCTGATCTGCTCGCTTGTAATTATCACAGTGTAGGCGTTGAAAAGCAGCGGAGATAATGGTGATCCCTGTGGTAGGCCCGGATATATTGTTGTTGGTTCAGAAGTGCAACTGCCACATCTAAAAACTACTTTCCGTTGGAAGAGGGCTGCAGCGATCCAACTAAGGAGGAAATGACTTATCTTGAGTTCAAGAAGCTGAAACATTAAAAAATCCAACGGCACTCTATTGTACGCGTCCTCAAGATCAGTCACCGCAGCACATGTTTCAATGTCTGAGTGGAAACCTTCATAGACATCATGGGCAAAAACTGCTGCGTTGGCCCAGATTTCTCTATGTGGACTGTACCCTCCCAGGGTAGGTGGAAAACAACCTCGCTTTTCTGGCTGGCTTGATATTTTCCTGGTGATAGTTAGTAATTCTGTCAGTTGTTCTCCATGTTTCTGACCCATGCAATGGTACCAATTTAACATTGCAGTTAATATTTCTAAGTTTAGTGCTAATTTTAACTTCCTTTGTCTTCCACACATCTGACGGGGGATGCCTTGAAGAGATTATAACAAGAATTGCCATTGCGAAAGTAGCCTTTTGCAAGATGAAAAACATACTGACCAATAAATAGATATCAACTGAAACAGAGTGTTGAAGTGCTACATATAACCTTTTCTTTTGTATGGATGTGAACCGCGGACAATGAGCAGTCAAGCTGAAAAACATATGATGGCTGTGGAAAATGCAAAGAATACCATGGACAAGCAGAAAAACCAATGAACAAGTCCTTCAAGAAACAAACAAAGATCGTAAACTGATTAGAGACATTAGACATAGACAGTCAACATTTTTTCGGGCATTTTATGAGAAGAAATGACTTGGCGAACTTGGTGACAACTGGCAAGATCGAAGGGAAGAGACCAAGGGGAAGACCAAGAAGTAAATACCTGGATGGCTTGGCCACGTGGCATGGTTGAGACAGGAACACGGAGCTGATCCACGACTCTGGTGATCGAGTGAGATGGCAAAACATGACCGCTCACGCGTATCTGCGTGGCACATGATGGATCGATCTTACCTGGGAATAGCCAGAACCCTGGTCACCGCACCTCCTACAGAAAATTAGTGCTGACACATTGAAAGCTTGACCCTGACTGAGCCGGGAGGTACCGCCACATCGGTCTTGGTGACTTGCGTAGCACTTAACGCCCACACTTTCTCCTATTTCATCAGAAACTTATGGTGTCCCGTTTTATTATTATTTATTCCATTTGTGTCAGTAAATTTCTGATGTCTGGATAATATGTCATAATCATCTTCGTAACGCCTATCGTATTTCTTTGGCGATCAGTTCTGTCTACAGCAGGGGTGGCCAACACGCGGGCCGCATGCGGCCCGCCGGTAGTCATGTTGCGGTCCGCAGAGTGGGAAACGACGATGTGGTCGAAGCTGTAGCACGCTTGCTTGTTTACTTTAATTTAACAAAAAAATTTGGTGCGTGGCCCGGCAGAAAATATTATTTCTGAAATTTGGCCCGCCTGCTGAAAAGGTTGGAAACCCCTGGTCTACAGCCTTCTGTCTCACGCGCTGCCAATCATTTCTGATATTAGTGTTCCTCTATGTCATAATGATACATATCAACAGCAGCTGAAAGATACTGATGTTGACTGAAACGTCCTGTAAAGGATATGCGAAAACAAAAATCTCTCTTGGTCTCCCACAGCCTCTCTTCTGTGACGACATACTCCAGCTTCCCTTGTTATCTGTATGAGGCTTCAGTTCAGTAGCTAATCTATTTACTGAATATGAAGAATGGTGACATTGATGGCTGTATCATACAAAATGAAATGTACACGATGGTTTGCTTGACAAAATAAACTGATGATTGTATACATTTTCATTACTTTCCGTAGAATAACACACTTTCTTCAATTTTTCGTCGAATCTTACAATTTGTAACTTAATTTTGCTTCATTGTGGTTCAAGCTCCACAAATGGTATGATCGTAATAATTCACACAAGAAAATTATTTCTGCCATTATATGCAAACAAATTTACATTACTTTCAAATATTTTAACACAGCAATGATGTCGAATCGTGCTTGTTGAAGATGGTTCAGAACTCTCTGATACCAATCGCCTGTTGACGTTGGTTCAATGACTTCTGACACCAATTGGGGTCCTGCCTGTCAGCAACTTGCTTGCGACAGGTCTTTCAGGACTCCCCTACTTTTGCACCGCACGAAATAACAACTCGTGTCATTTGCAAAAGGAATGCAATTTATTTAGAGCTGGCAATTTATAAGCTCTGCGAGCGGTATGCTTCATTGACATTAAACACCATGGATGTAATGAAGTGGTGAGAAATGATACTAGTAATCACAATCTAAATCTAAAGCCTAATATTTAACTATTGCCTAGAAACTTATAGCATTTGTCAAGAACACGTCTACTCTCTAATCGTCTCCAGTCTGGTCTGTTCCACGCTACACATTGCGTGGTCAAACACGGACGCTGTCTCCTCCGTGCATTAGCGAGTCTTGCGTGCATAGAGTCCCAAGCACGCTGGATCGTGAACTTGAGTAACCGGGTACTCCACGGTTACTCGTAAGGCCAAGCTTCCCAATGGCTTGGGGAAGCCCTCGCTCAACTGTCCTTAGTGCTCCCTTGGTTGACACAAATGTGTCCCCCTGTGAAGCTATTTATAGCGCTGGTGTGTTTCCTGTCTGGTGTCTCCCTACTAGACTTGTCTTAACTCTTATTAACTCTCTAAACCCTTATTGGAGATTCTGACAGTGGCACAGGGGTTGAAGAGAGGCAGTTCTTACATGGCATGGCTGCAGATACGATCAGACCTGATTGTGACAGTGCTAAGATAGAGCAGGGAGATGAACGGGCCATTGTGACGTCAAACATGGCAGCCTTATAAAGGAATGATAGTCACATTGGACCGAGGGTGCAGGGATTGAACAGCTGGTGAGACAGACTCATCCGTGCAACAGTTGATGAAGGAAAACTCACATCCAGTAGATGTGATAGTATACACGTATGGATCTATTGTTAGAGGTAAGCAGAGCGCGTTTGGTCTACAGTGTGAAAAGTTAAGAACCTGTGTGAAAGTGGAGAACCTGGCATATCAAATCATGCCTTAAAAGAATGAGGATGGAGTAGGAGGGTGTTTCTGTGGGTTCCGATGGCCAGCGTGTATTTCAGCATTACATGTCTTTGTGGAGAGTGGAAAAGAAGAAGTAACAAAGACATTTATGATCTGTTTAAGTCCCCGCTAATCACTGGTATCATGAAGGCTAATAGACTACAATGGCTGGGGCATATAGAAAGAATGGAAGATAATAGGGAAACAAAACTTGCTTACACTCAGGAAATAAATTACTGTAGACCCCAAGGTAGACCAAGAAGACGGTGGAGAGATAATATATATACAGACCTACAAGCACTTGGAATCAACGACTGGCAAGAGAAGGTCAACCAGAGAGACGAATGGAGACGGATTGTATCTGCAGCAAAGAACCTCAATGGCTCTGAACGCTGAAGAAGAAGAAGAAGAAGAAGAAGAAGAAGAAGAAGAAGAAGAAGAAGAAGATGTCTTTGCAACAGAATCTCAGATGACGCTACGTAAAATAGAAACCAGTGTATTCCACTTGGTGTCGCTTTTTTTTTTTTTTTTTTTTTTTGCAATACGATGGCCAAAAGCATTTTCTGCCCAGATCGTTTGGATGTTGGAGAAATGAACAGGCTGATAGACTTGCTGGAAGCACTCCATTGGACAAGGGTCCTGAGTGATCTCGAGGTATGGTGTCTGCCTCGAGTGCTGGAGGTCACAGATTCAAGTCTCGTTGAGTACCGGGATTTGTTCACGTGGACTTCTAGTAACAAAATTTCCCCTGGTCTCTGAGTAGTGAGATCAGACCCCCCCCCCCCCCCCCCCCGTGTGTATTGTTGCACACGTAAAACATCCCATGGCAGTTGGAAATGGAAAAAGAGTAGCCTGACGGGGCTGCCCGGGCAAAATTTCGATTTTAAACATCTACCCAAGGTATTTCAGGATCCTCGCCGGTGCTGCGGAGTTCGTGCCACTAAGATTCTCCGGACTCAGGCTTGAGTTAGTAGTAGAACGGAGCACTTATAGGTTACACCCGTGTGCCGTGATGTTGATCTGTCGACTAAACTAAACTAAATTGGACGTCTAGCTGGGTAGGGGTATCCCCTATCAAAGGAGAAGTAAGGCGCCTCCTTCCCTCCGCTAGCCTACGGGACACCCTTGGGCAAGGTGGAGTACCCGTTTAGCCCCCCCCCCCCCCGATCAGGGTTACGTGAAGCCATGGGTGCAGGTGGTGGATGAAGATGGAGAGCAGCCGACAGATAGTTGTAGGTTATGGTCTACACCTTCACGACGGTAGGCAGAGGATCTCCTTTTTTGAGGAGACAATGGCTACGGTCACTGACCAGTATGGTCACTGCTGGGAAGGAAAGCAATGGCAAACTACCTTCTTTACACATGCCAAGAAAATCATGTTGTGTTCACTTATCGATAATCAGAGAAACGGCGTAAATGGGTGCTCCATAGGAGCAGCCTCGCCCGGTAGGGATAGTCATGCGCACCAGGTGACTCCAGACCGTCAACAGGCTACTAGGTGCAAAAGATTAATATCATTGAAAGTAGGAACTTGGAATGTTAGAACAATGAATGCAGATGGAAAGTTGGAGGACATCAAAAAAGAAATGGAGAGAGAGAAGATTAACATATTAGGAATATCGGAAACGAGATGGAGGGGAGCAGGGATAAGGACAGGAGAGGATTGTAAGATTATTTACTCGGGGGGAGAAGAACAGCAAAGAGGTGTAGCCATTATATTAGATAAGCAAAGATCAAATTCTGTCAAAGGATATTGGGCTGTGTCAGACAGAGTTCTATTAGTAAAATTAAACGGAAGACCTTTTAAAATAAATGTAATTCAAGTATATGCCCCAACAAGTGAAAGCAGTGAAGAAAGTATAGAGGAATTTTATAATGACATGGAGTCTGCTTTGAAGAACTGTAAAAAATCAGAAATAAATATCATAATGGGTGATTTCAACGCAAAAATAGGAAAGCAAAGCGATGGATACAGTGTAGGCAACCATGGTTTGGGAGAGAGAAATGAAAGAGGTTACAGACTTGTAGAATGGGCAAAAGAACAAGAATTGGTTGTAGGAAACACCTGGTTTAAACAACATCCTAGAAGATTATGGACATGGAGGAGTCCAGACAGCAGGATTAAAAACCAGATAGATTACATCCTGATAAGCAAAAGGTTTCGAAATGCATTAACAGTTGTAAAAACAGTTCCAAATGCAGACTGTTACAGTGATCACAGATTAATTACTGGCACATTGAGGGTAAAGTTAAAGAAAGTCAAGTATACAGCAGGAAACCCTAAATATGACTTGTGCAAATTGAAAACTGACAAAGAAATACAAGATAATTTTAACATAGAAGTAAAGAACAAATTTGATTTATTGTCTGATCTAGAGATCCTATTTCAAGATGTAGATGATCAATGGGAAATGCTGAAGAATTCAATCAGTTGTGCAGCAGAAAAAACTATTCCAAAAGTAAAGAAAGTTGGCCGTAAGACATGGATGACTGAAGAAATTTTACAACTAATGGAAACAAGAAGACAGAACAAAAATAATCCTGCCAAATATGAAGAAATTCACAGAAAAGTCAGAACCTTATGTAAGGAGGCTAAAGAAACATGGCTTGAGAAAAATTGCAGAGAAATTGAAAAACAACACAACAGTAAAAATGCGAAACTAATGCACAAAAGAATTCAGGAGATTACTAATCAAAGAACACGTACATCAGCAGGCTGCCTAAAGACAAAAGATGGAAGAGTCATAATAGAAAAAGATCAGATTTTACATGTATGGTCAGATTACGTGAAAAACCTTTATGACGATAGCAGAGACGAACAATATATTGTTCAAAATAACAATGAAGGGCCAGCAATTTTGAAGATGGAGGTTCAGAATGCTCTTAATCATATGAAATCTGGCAATGTATACAGTACATTGGCACCTTTCCGTCTTGACAGACGATAGTTTGGTACATTGTGCTTCAAAAAGGCGTAATAACTACGTCCCATGGCGGTGGCGAGTGTGGCTGGTAAGGCCAATTCTTGCTACAAATGTTTGCCCACAGTAGATGCATGTAAAAACCTGGTCATTTCCACTACTGTGCACCATCTTACGTCTCTCACGCTCTGTGTCTGCAATCATTTTCTCTTTTGTCTTTATTCCATTTCTGATGTTTGCCCTCCATGCAACACGTTCAGCGGCGACTTGCTCCCAATGTGCATTATCTATGCCTGTATCAATCATGTCCCGCTTACACACATCTTTGTATCGTAGTAGAGGCCGACCCTGAGATCTCCTACCCGTCTGTAATTCACCAAAAAAGATGTCCTTTGGTATTCTACCATCATCCATCCTCCTAACATGTCCTATCCATCGAAGTCTACGAAGACTGAGCATGGAATACACCGTCATACAACCTGATCTTTCCAATACTTCAGTATTTGTGATTTTGTCTTGCCACTTAATACCAAGTATTCTTCGCAGACACCGCATATGAAAGCTGTTTAAACGTTTCTCTTGGCGTGAGTAAGTTGTCCAGGTTTCACTGCCATAAAGAAGAGTACTAAGGACACAGGCTTGGTAGACGAGGACTTTTGTTTTGGCAGTAAACTTCCTGTTCTCCCAGACTCTTTTTGCTAACATATTCATTGTTGTTGCTGCCTTGCCAATCCTGATGTTGATTTCTTGATGGATAATTTGCAATTTACCTCTGATCCTAGATATGTAAAATGGTCTACTATCTCCAGTTCGGCGTCGTCAATAAAGATTGATGGTACACCATGTGCACCTTGTGACATAATCTGTGTCTTCTTTTTGTTAATTGTTAAACCAAATTCAGAACAAGCATTGGAGAATGCAGATAGTAGATGTAATTCTTCCTCAGAGTGGGTCGTAATCGCAGCATCATCCACAAAAAGCAACTCTCTGATTAGTACCCTGCTAATTTTGGTCTTGGCCTTCAATCTCTGAGCATTATAGAGGCCACCATCTGAGCGTGAGTGAATGTATATACCGGCTCCTGATCACGAAAGGCATATTTCAGTAGAAGTGAAAAGTATATCCCAAAGAGGGTGGGGGATAGTACACATCCTTGCTTAACTCCACTCTTGATTTCAAACTCTTCTGAAGTTGAGCCATCAAACTTAATTATACCCTTCATGCCTGTGTGGAACGATTCCACAATGGACAGAAGAGTTGGTGGGCAGCCAATCTTCTTTAGTGCTTTGAAAAGACCCACACGACTGACCAAATCGAATGCCTTTGTGAGGTCGATGAAGGCAACAAACAGTGGCTGATTTTGTTCCCGGCATTTTTCTGGCATCTGTCGAAATGAGAATATCATATCAATGGTAGACCGGTTCTGACGGAAGCCGCACTGTGATTCGGGGTAGTCTTGATCTCCCAGGACTTGAAGTCTGCGCAGGACATTTCTGGCAAATACTTTCCCAACAATACACAGAAGAGAGATACCCCTATAGTTGTTGCAGTCGCTCCGATCGCCCTTGTTCTTGTACAGCGTTATGATGTTTGAATCTTTGAAATCCTGTGGGACTTGTCCTTCTCGCCAGCATAGCTCTATTAGCTGGTGGATCTGTAGAGCGAGTGTGTCTTGCCAATCCTGATTACCTCTATTGGAATCCCATCCTTACTTGGAGCCTTGCCAGATGCAAGTTCATTTATAGCACACTTAACTTCTGTTATAGTGGGAAGTGTGTCCAGGTGGTCAAGAGTTGGCAGGGCCTCTATGGATTTGAGGACATCATCCGCTAGCTTGGTCTCACTTGAGTAAAGCTCTAAATAGTGCTCGACCCATCTTTCCATCTGGTGTTTCTTATCAGTGATGATTTCTCCAGTCAAGGTTTTCAACGGTGCACTTCTTTTGATCATTGGACCACAGGCTTTCTTTATCCCTTCATACATGCTTCTGATGTTTCCCTTATCACTTGCGATTTTAATGGACTCACATAACTTGATCCAATAGTCATTCGCACACTGCCTGGCAGCCTTTTGTACATCCTTCCTCGCTTGCTTCAGCTCACTCAGAGTGTTACGCGTTGGTCTTTCCTTGTTTCTTAAGAGAGCTATCTTCTTTTTATCAATCAAGGGCTGCAGTATCTGGCTGTTTGCCGCAAATCAGTCCTGCCTCTTATGATCCACAGTGCCGTAAACCCCTACCGCTGTTTTATAAATAGTTTCCTTAAGTTTACTCCATTTATCATTTACTATACAATTTTCTGATGTATCATTGAAAGCGTCTTCAAGTTGCTGTTGAAACTCAAGGCACTTTCCAGGATCGTGAGTGTTAATAATATTAATCCTGGGGCTAGACTTGTGTTTAGCTGTGTAGATTCTCTTTGGTCTCAGTCTAACCCTTGCAACAACCAAAGAATGATCTGTATCACAGTCAGCACTGTGGTAACTTCGAGTTAATGATGTATGGTTCAGATGTTGTCTCCGTGTGATAATGAAGTCCAGCTGATGCCAATGGCCGGATTTTGGATGTTTCCATGTGACCTTATGCAGCTCTTTTGTTTTAAAAAAGGAGTTTGTAATACATAGGTCATTTCTAGTGCAATGCTCCAGCAGCCTTTGCCCATTATCATTCATGCGATCGATGTTGTATTTTCCAAGGCACACTGGCTATGAACTCGAGTCCTTATCCACACGAGCATTGAAATCACCGAGCATATAAATGTAGTCGGATTTTGGAACTGCCTTGATCGCAGAGTCTAGCTGCTCATAGAACGTATCCTTCACATCATCAGAGGAAGCAAGTGTCGGTGCATATGCAGTGAGAATGGTGGCAAATCCCCAAGAGGTTGCCAAGCGCAGTGATAATAATCTTTCATTACCTCCAGCTGGGATATCAATCATTCCCAGGAGCGAATTCTTCACTGCAAAGCCCACACCATGTTGCCTTTTTTCTGCCTGCCCTCTTCCCTTCCAAAAAAAGGTGTAATTGTTTTCCCTGAGTGACCCTTCCTCAGCGAGGCGAGTCTCCTGCAGGCCAGCAATATCAATGTTAAGACGATTGAGTTCAGCATCAATCACAGCCGTTTTTCTCACATCGTCAATATTTGTAAAGTCAGTGGAAAATCCTGGACACATGGTTCTCACGTTCCAGGTTGCAAGCCGTAGCTTGAGGTTTCTATTATTCTTTTTATTAGTACCTGGTGCGTTGGTTTTACAGCCTGCGATTCAGATTTTGTCCTAGCCCCAAGCACCCATTGAAGCAGACAGGCTGTGGCGGATCAGCACCCAATTGGCCGGGGGCTGCCCAGCTTGAGGCGGGCGGTGGCTGATCAGTGACACCTGTAGGTGTCTCCCACCGTCAGAGGCAACGCGTGGCGCCCCATGTCTACGCCAACTGACAAGGACTTATAACCCGTAACAGTTGCCTCTCGCTTTGATTCCGAGACCGGTTAAGACCAGGGATGGAGTTATTGCCTCTCCATAGCACAAAGCCTGGGCTAAAATAAAGAAACCATGTGTTGCCCATGCAGCATGATCCCTCTCTCGGCCTGCCTAGTTCACTCCAGAGGAAAGGTAACACCCCTACATCTGGAACAAGACAAGCTGCAGAAGCTGCCGGATCAGCAAAGCAATGCTCTTACTGTCCGCCTGTCGGAGCTTCGATCCTAGACCAGCTGCCAACCAAGGCTTAGGGCCTGGTCTGCCCTGCCATGACTTATTTTGTCTTTGGGTTGCATTTCCTCGCACCAGGATAAGGCTTGTACCCTCCCAATTGCGCTCTTCCGCCCGAAGCCGTTGGCACAATGTGGGGTGTCAGGTTTGGTAAGCGCCGCCCAACATTCGGCGCTGACAGAAAGCAGGTAGTACCGTCTACTGTCATACGGTAGCTCAATCATATCTGACTAAGACCTGACTGACGATACAGTAAGAAGAAAGAAATATAAATAATGAGAACAGAATTACACATTGCATGCTGCATATGTAAACACTGTTTTTTTTTTTTTTTTTTTTTTTTACAGTTGCATATCCATTACAGAACGTTGCAATCAACAGCTTATTCTTCTTCTTCTTCATCTTTCGTTCGCCTGAAATATGTCTATAATTGCAATGTTGTCTCTTGTATGAGTTTAAACTGTCATTTTTAGTTCAAACAGCGGTCGATAGAGTTTATCTTCAACTGTCGTCTCTCTAGGCCAGAAGGTTTGCCTAGATATGTTATATCTTGGGCAGTCTTGGAGTATGTGCTCTGCTGTCTGCGATGCCAATCCACATGTGCACATGGCTGAGTCACCAATCTTGAATTTTGTATACATGTGGTTGCGTAATCTATTGTGTCCTGTTCTGAGGTGCAGAATAATGACATGTTCTGGTCTGTCCATAATGTGGTAGGCATCTTGAACAGGTTTTGGTGGCTTTCTGACTGATCTGATCATTATTGTCTGTTGGTGGTATGTAACGGGCACATCAGGCTGTTCTTCTTTGACTGCTTCCTTAGCCAATTGATCAGCTCTGTCATTTCCGGGTACTCCACGGTGGGATGGTATCCACTGTATGGTGACCTTATGCTGACTGCTAAGTTCAGAAAGTGGTGTCCTTAGTACTGGCAATTTCTCAGACAGGAGCGCCTCGAGTATTGATTTTGCATCTGTCAATAGCACCACAGGTTGTGTACCATTGCTGGTATTTAATAATTTCCCTGTTGCAATCTTGATTGCCACAATTTCAGCATCATAGTTGTGGTAGTACTTTCCTGTTGGTACTCTGGCTGTGTCCCTAGTATTATTTGGGTATTCTAAGTACACTCCCGCCCCTCCATTTCGAAGAGCATTTTGTGCTCACCCATCTGTGTAGACTTGGATTCAGAGGTCCTGTGGGTATTCTTCAGTGGCGTCACTGGGGTTGGTGTCACCCAGTGCGGTAAACTCTTGGTGTCACCCCTCTAGACTTTCACCATGGTCTTCTTCCGAGTGTTCCTGTACCATATATAATCGCATATAGTAATGTTTGTAAAATAAGTCAAAAAGTTAATAAGGACATAAGAAAGAAAACAAATTGAACAATATAACTTCAATACTTCAGGTAAAACATAAATAAAGAACTTCGACAAACTCGGACAAAGTTAAATTTTTGTTATTTAACATTAAAATTTCGGTTATTTAAAATTAAAAGTTCCCCATCCTGGTCTTCAAAGCTGCAAACCTGTCAACCACATCATCAAAATCAATATCTTTCACCATATCACTTTCAATTATTGTCTGCTTTGTCAAATTTGCAATTTTTTTTTATTTTGGTGTCACCCCTTGATGGTGTCACCCGGTGCGGCCCGCACCCCCCGCACCCCCCCTAGTGACGCCCCTGGTATTATTCATCAAGGAAACTGAGAGAGGCTGTTCTGCGCTGCACACTGTTCTTTTCTTCCTTGTCAAATACTCTTCTCACTTTTGTTTGGATTTGTAATGATAGTCTATGTTCATCTTTCCACGGAGTTCGCTCTGGAATAGTTGTTAGGGGGATACCAATTTTCAAATCTGTTCTTCATAGGGTGGCCTGACAAGCTGAGGAACTTTTCTGCTTGTATCAGCGTTTTCGTATCTCTGCGCTCTCTCAGTGCTTGTGTCCTCCCCATCTTCTCCATTTTCACTATAGGGGTTGATCTCATCCCTACTGTGGCGACTCTAAGTGCTTGATTTTGCACCTTGTCCAGCTCTTGTAGTGTGGTGTTTGATGCCGAACACCACGCAGTTGACCCATATTCCAGGTGTGGTCGTATGCTCTGTTGATATACTTTGCTAAGTATTTTCCCACTGGCTCCCCATGTGGTTCCACTTAGTTTTCTCTGGATGGCTATTTTCCTTCTGGCCTTTGCTACTGCTTTATTGATGTGTTTTCTCCTTGTCAGCCTGCCATCAAATGTTACTCAGAGTGGTGCGGCACGTGTCATTGTTTATGCTGACACACCATCTATTTGCCCATGCAGCAAATGTATCCACAGCTCTTTGTAGCAATTTGGTTGCCACTGATGCATGTTCATTTGTGCTCCATAGAACCAGGTCATCAGCGTACATTGCCGCCTTAATTCCATGCGGTAGATTAGCAACAAGATCATTGATGAAGATTAGAAAAAGTGTGGGTGACAAGACTCCGCCCTGGGGAACACTGTGACGCAGTAGTACTTTCTTGCTCTTGAGTCCGTCTATCTGTACTCGGGCTCTTCTGTTGTGCAAGTATGCTTTCACCCTTTTGTACATTCTTCCGGCTGGCTAAACCAGGCATGGGTAGCCGATTTGGTGTCAAACCAAGCGGTAAACTAGGGTATGTGTCACAGTCTTGCGTTACCCACACAGGCACTCTCGCGACTTTATCTATACCTCAAATATAACTTCGCTTGTATAGATGGTATACACGGATTTTATTTCAGGCAAGGCTGACAATCATACATTTGCGTTATCTGCCTGTCAAATCAATACAATGGTCACCACTCGTCACACAGTATATATATCATTAAACATGATCACTCTCTAGGAGACGAAGCCTTGATACAAACCTTTGATAACAAAATTTTAAGACGCATCTTTGGACCCATTAGGGATACACAAAGTGGAGAGTGGAAAAGAAGAAGTAACAAAGACATTTATGATCTGTTTAAGTCCCCGCTAATCACTGGTATCATGAAGGCTAATAGACTACAATGGCTGGGGCATATAGAAAGAATGGAAGATAATAGGGAAACAAAACTCGCTTACACTCAGGAAATAAATAACCGTAGACCCCGAGGTAGACCAAGAAGACGGTGGAGAGATAATACATGTACAGACCTACAAGCACTTGGAATCAACGACTGGCAAGAGAAGGTCCGCCAGAGAGACGAATGGAGACGGATTGTATTTGCAGCAAAGAACCTCAATGGCTCGGAAAGCTGAAGAAGAAGAAGAGATGATCACTCTCTCTCTAATATCACATGCGTTCACAACATTAGATAATGGCTTCAGAAAAACGCTATGTCCTGTCGTGAAGCCGTCTCGTCGCTGTCTGACTCAACTCAGTCCGTCGCTTGCCTACGTGGTCAAAATCCCTCGTGCGGTCAGCAACTCTGCGTGCTGTTCTGTTTGTCACGTAGTACTGTCGTCTTAGTACTGGTTAACCCTAAAGTTCTATTACTATTTACGTCGTCACGGTATTCTCCGTGACCTAAAGTACCCATCCCCTATTCTCGGGGTTGGTCTCTCGGGGTTGTCCTAAACATGACACGTTAGTGTCCCCACCCGAGTCTGGTCTTATAACTGTTCTTAAGTCCTAGCTTGGGTGCTGTCTCTACTCCTATACCTTTATAGAGGCCCTGTCTCTCTGTCCTCTCAGTCTTTGCCCCTCTTCTGTCCCTAGTCTGTCCTAGTGGTATCTAACACCTTGACAGTATGCCTACCCAGCATGTGAAGACAGGATTCGGCAGACTGCGCGGAAGAAATCATTCCTGATTCAACGGGCAAGACGGTGTTTACCTGCAAAGCGTTGTGGAACGTAATGAGCACGGCAAGGCACGTAGAGCGCCCTGGTCATCCACTGCACCTGTATTCGTCTCCAGTCGTCCCGACTTGTCTTGCCACTGGACTCAGATGGATTCAGGCGAGAGAGTGAGGTCGACGAATTGTGCAACTCTTCCTCACTTTAATCCAAGTCATCGCGCAAGTCATTCTTCATCGGCGGACATGTTTCAGCTTTCTCACATGTCTGTGCCAACTTTGGGCTCAATATCAACTTGGAGAAGACTGTAGTTATGTACCAGCCAGCTCCAGGGAATAATCACACTGTGCCGAATATCAAAGTGAATGGCCATAGACTAAGTGTTGTGGACAAATTCACCTATCTTGGCAGCACTGTGTCACAAGCTGCCACAATTGATGACGAAGTGAATGCAAGAATCTCCAAGGCCAGTGCGGCCTTTGGCAGACTATACAAGAATGTATGGGACATAACTGGAATAAGCCTGCAAACAAAGCTAAAAGTCTACAAAGCAGTTGTATTATCCACACTGCTATATGCTTGTGAAACCTGGACTGTTTATCAGCGACACGCTAGGAAATTAAATCACTTCCAGTCTGCCTAAGAAAGCTACTGAAGATTAAATCGTGCTGGAATTTATTGTGGTGCTCTTGGCTGGGTGTGGCCTCTGCTTGCTTTCTACACAGCTTCCATATCATTATGCAACTGTTCCAGTTCACGACTCCATTAGGGTTTATGTTTATGGGCTCCTCTTCGTACTGTTTCTCGGGCTGCTTGTTGTATGAATTTCCCTCTTCAACTCTTGAAAACTCTTCAACAACTTCATTTATGTCTTTCTCTGTGTTCAGGTTTCTAACCAGTATACTGGTGCGATTCTTGTACATTGCCCAGTCTGCTTTCTTGTAGTTGCACCTCGAGAGGGTGCTGCTTTCACTTACAAGCTCATTTTCTACAGTCAGAATTTTTCAGGTGCTGTTGATGTTCTTGGCAAGATTATGCTCAGTAGTTTGCCATCGCGACCGGCTCACATAACCCTAAGTAATCAATGTGACGCAATTTGTGCTGAATCTCACGCAGCTTTGTTCCTCAAGTGGATATATCAGGGTATGGAGAAAGTCATTAAGCTCTTCGCCAGGGAGACCGGTACATGTAAACAATAGATAACCCATACATGCGGGGGGCTGGGTGGTCTTGAGGTATGGTGTCCACCTCAAGTGCTGGAGGTCCCAGGTTCAAGACTCGGTGAAGACCGGGACTTTTTCACGTCGACTTCTAGTAATAAAATTTCCCCTGGTCTCTGGGTTGTGAGATCAGACGCCAGTGTATATTGTTGTACACGTTAAAAATCCCTTGGCAGTTGGACATCGAAAAAAAGTAGCCTAATGGTGCTGCCCGGGAATAATTTTGAGTTAAAAATCTACCCAAAGTACTTCAGGATCCTCGTCGGTGCAACAGAGTTCATGCACTGAGCTGAGTTTCTCCAGACGCATGTTTGAATTAGGAGAACGGAGCACTTATGGGTTGCACCTGTGTGCCATGATGTTGATCCATCGGTAAACTAAACAAAATTAACCCATACACAGCAAGAAGAGGTTTCCTACATATTGTCCATGTAGTTTGTGACCTGGGGACACACCAAAATGTCAAATGCTATACCTGTTTTATATATGCTATTTACTGCCACTGTAATCAATACATACACCAAATATAACACATTTCAATGGTTTCTAGTCCACATTTATTAAGACAGGGTATTTCAGATCTCCATCCTGAATAAAAGAAGCATTAATATCATCATCATATGCAACATTTTCATTCGTCATGTGTTTTCTTGTAGTGCTTAAAATGACCAGTTTAAATTGAATAACTTCAAATGTAACAATTAGATGGAAGTCTTGAAAGATGTATAATTGAAATATACACCACAATTTATAGAACAATCAGACACTCGATGCGTGATGTGGTCAATATCAAGTGGGCTGACTTTACTTCCCCAGAAATTTTCTGCTGCCTGTTTTAGGATGGTTGACTTTAGAGCCCAGGGCAATTTGTAAAAATGTGCTTATGTGTATTAAAATACTTGGTCTCTGGACCAGCAGGCAAGCATTATAGTCACTTCATTGCCATGGCTACCAACAACCACTACAAAGACCTTATTTTATTGTAAGAGAACAGCTGTAATAGAAAGTTGATCAAATACAAGCTTGCCAAGAGACATCTGTTGCAACAGCCTTGCCAGTCACACTCCAAAAGAACAGTCTTTTGAAAACCTCAACAGATGAAATTTAAATAGTTAAAGAATATTATCCTGCAAGAAATCAATAACACTACAAGGTATTGCGTTTGTCATGACTACTTCAAAGAAGAAAGTCCCTTACTACTATCTCCACCCCAGTAAGTGAACCAAAGACATTGTAATCAGTCATTGGTCACAGAGCCACTCAGCTTTACAAAGAATAACAATTTCTGATTTATCACACTAGTGTACACAACTCAGGAAGTTCCATCATCAGTTTAAAAAGTTAACTAGCCAAGTTAACCCAGTGAATTGTGAACTATGATAAACTAAACTATGAAAACAGTTTCAATTTTACACCATAAACCAACACAAACACAAAGCAAACAAGTGTTACATTTATTCATGAAACCCGGGACAGCTCAGTCGGCATCACTGTTTCCCTGTCAGACTGTGGCTGTAACAGTTGCCAAAGTGCATGTGATAGACTAGTGTGACAATATTATTTTGTGTGGGCTTCTAATCAGCTGTGATAGTGATAGTCATCAATTGTAAATTTAAAGGCTGAGATTATGGGCACACCTACACTGCCAGATAGCTATCACTGAAACACAGTATGCAGAGAGAGGTTAAAGGGATTTTTCCTAAGCATGCACCAAAGTGTATAGTGCACAAAAAACTAAGGGAGATGACAGACGTCACAGGACAACAAAGAAACATAGCTGTGGTGCCACTTTCAAGACTAGGCGTGTTTTCCTTTTGTGGATCCAAATTCGTGTGGCGATTGGATATGTGGAGGCAAGTGTACTCGATCTCAAGTGGATAACAAGAGGAGGCATTTGTTGAGAAGAAACTATGGATCTAAGAACAGTGGACCTGGAAGAAAACGAGATGAAGCTATCATGAATGTAACGACAAGGATCGAAAAAGCAGTGGAATGGAAATAGGCTGGGCGCTGAGGTGAAGGTTGTAGGCATTACCCATATTAATTCTGGATATTTAAAATAGATGTTATTCCTGCAGTAAGGGTGCTCTATAGTGACACTGAATTATATGAACTGATGCTACGACAACGAATAAAAAGGTATTAACTCTTCACTGGAGCCACGTCATTGTTTCATTATCAAGTTTCATTTACTTTTGTTCGTTCGTGTTACTGGTGACGAGCCAAGGTTGAATACCTCTTGTAGATTTTCAATATCTTATATTATAGCACAGCTGAGATGGATCTACATTGAGGCATACACAATTGTATAAATGTATGATCATTGAGTTATCTACCAGAGATATTTTGGTACATGATTTGTGGCTGTTCCTATCAAGATGACTGTGATAACCTGCTCACTGTGATATCGCATCATTAGAGACTAACAAGTGTTGAGTAAAGAGGAACACAACAACCATAAACATCACATCCATGAAAGTCAAGTCAAGAGGAACACAACAACCATCAACATCACATCCATGAAAGTCAAGTCAAGAGGAACACAACAACCATAAACATCACATCCGTGAAAGTCGAGTCAAGAGGAACACAACAACCATAAACATCACATCCGTGAAAGTCAAGTCAAGAGGAACACAACAACCATAAACATCACATCCGTGAAAGTCAAGTCAAGAGGAACACAACAACCATAAACATCACACCCGTGAAAGTCAAGTCAAGAGGAACACAACAACCATAAACATCACACCCGTGAAAGTCAAGTCAAGAGGAACACAACAACCATAAACATCACATCCATGAAAGTCAAGTCAAGAGGAACACAACAACCATAAACATCACATCTGTGAAAGCCAAGAGGAACACAACAACCATAAACATCATATTCGTGAAAGTCAAGTCAAGAGGAACACAACAACCATAAACATCATATCCATGAAAGTCAAGTCAAGAGGAACACAACAACCATAAACATCACATCTGTGAAAGTCAAGTCAAGAGGAACACAACAACCATAAACATCACACCCGTGAAAGTCAAGTCAAGAGGAACACAACAACCATAAACATCACATCCATGAAAGTCAAGTCAAGAGGAACACAACAACCATAAACATCACATCTGTGAAAGCCAAGAGGAACACAACAACCATAAACATCATATTCGTGAAAGTCAAGTCAAGAGGAACACAACAACCATAAACATCATATCCATGAAAGTCAAGTCAAGAGGAACACAACAACCATAAACATCACATCTGTGAAAGTCAAGTCAAGAGGAACACAACAACCATAAACATCACATCCGTGAAAGTCAAGTCAAGAGGAACACGACAACCATAAACATCACATCTGTGAAAGTCAAGTCAAGAGGAACACAACAACCATAAACATCACATCCATGAAAGTCAAGTCAAGAGGAACACAACAACCATAAACATCACACCGGTGAAAGTCAAGTCAAGAGGAACACAACAACCATAAACATCACATCCATGAAAGTCAAGTCAAGAGTAACACAACAACCATAAACATCACATCCGTGAAAGTCAAGTCAAGAGGAACACAACAACCATAAGCATCACATCCATGAAAGTCAAGTCAAGAGGAACACAACAACCATAAACATCACACCCGTGAAAGTCAAGTCAAGAGGAACACAACAACCATAAACATCACACCCGTGAAAGTCAAGTCAAGAGGAACACAACAACCATAAACATCACACCCGTGAAAGTAAAGAGGAACACAACAACCATAAACATCACACCCGTGAAAGTAAAGAGGAACACAACAACCATAAACATCACATCCGTGATAGTCAAGTCAAGAGGAACACAACAACCATAAACATCAAACCCATGAAAGTCAAGTCAAGAGGAACACAACAACCATAAACATCACACCCGTGAAAGTAAAGAGGAACACAACAACCATAAACATCACACCCGTGAAAGTAAAGAGGAACACAACAACCATAAACATCACATCCGTGAAAGTCAAGTCAAGAGGAACACAACAACCATAAACATCACATCCGTGAAAGTCAAGTCAAGAGGAACACAATAACCATAAACATCACATCTGTGAAAGTCAAGTCAAGAGGAACACAACAACCATAAACATCACATCCGTGAAAGTCAAGTCAAGAGGAACACAACAACCATAAACATCACACCCGTGAAAGTAAAGAGGAACACAACAACCATAAACATCACACCCGTGAAAGTAAAGAGGAACACAACAACCATAAACATCACATCCGTGAAAGTCAAGTCAAGAGGAACACAACAACCATAAACATCACATCCGTGAAAGTCAAGTCAAGAGGAACACAACAACCATAAACATCACATCCATGAAAGTCAAGTCAAGAGGAACACAACAACTATAAACATCACATCTGTGAAAGTCAAGTCAAGAGTAACACACCAACCATAAACATCACATCCGTGAAAGTCAAGTCAAGAGGAATACAACAACCATAAACATCACATCCGTGAAAGTCAAGTCAAGAGGAACACAACAACCATAAAAATCACATCTGTGAAAGTCAAGTCAAGAGGAACACAACCATAAACATCACATCCATGAAAGTCAAGTCAAGAGGAACACAACAACCATAAAAATCACATCCGTGAAAGTCAAGTCAAGAGGAACACAACAACCATAAACATCACATCCGTGAAAGTCAAGTCAAGAGGAACACAACAACCATAAACATCACATCCGTGAAAGTCAAGTCAAGAGGAACACAACAACCATAAACATCACATCCATGAAAGTCAAGTCAAGAGGAACACAACAACCATAAACATCACATCCGTGAAAGTCAAGTCAAGAGGAACACAACAACCATCAACATCACATCCATGAAAGTCAAGTCAAGAGGAACACAACAACCATAAACATCACATCCGTGAAAGTCAAGTCAAGAGGAACACAACAACCATAAACATCACATCCGTGAAAGTCAAGTCAAGAGGAACACAACAACCATAAACATCACATCCATGAAAGTCAAGTCAAGAGGAACACAACAACCATCAACATCACATCCATGAAAGTCAAGTCAAGAGGAACACAACAACCATAAACATCACATGTGTGAAAGTCAAGTCAAGAGGAACACAACAACCATAAACATCACATCCATGAAAGTCAAGTCAAGAGGAACACAACAACCATAAACATCACATCCGTGAAAGTCAAGTCAAGAGGAACACAACAACCATAAACATCACATCCGTGAAAGTCAAGTCAAGAGGAACACAACAACCATAAACATCACATCCGTGAAAGTCAAGTCAAGAGGAACACAACAACCATAAACATCACATCCGTGAAAGTCAAGTCAAGAGGAACACAACAACCATAAACATCACATCCATGAAAGTCAAGTCAAGAGGAACACAACAACCATCAACATCACATCCGTGAAAGTCAAGTCAAGAGGAACACAACAACCATCAACATCACATCCATGAAAGTCAAGTCAAGAGGAACACAACAACCATAAACATCACATCCGTGAAAGTCAAGTCAAGAGGAACACAACAACCATAAACATCACATCCGTGAAAGTCAAGTCAAGAGGAACACAACAACCATAAACATCACATCCGTGAAAGTCAAGTCAAGAGGAACACAACAACCATAAACATCACATCCGTGAAAGTCAAGTCAAGAGGAACACAACCACAATAAACATCACATCCATGAAAGTCAAGTCAAGGACCAGCTCTCACACCATGAGCTGTACTGGGTATATGGTGCTAGCCCCATATTTTTAGACCAATTGACATTCCATGGGAGATATGGGGGATTTGTTCAGGCACACAGTTATAATGTGGGAGATATGGGGGATTTGTTCAGGCACACAGTTATAATGTGGGAGATATGGGGGATTTGTTCAGGCACACAGTTATAATGTGGGAGATATGGGGGATTTGTTCAGGCACACAGTTATAATGTGGGAGATATGGGGGATTTGTTCAGGCACACAGTTATAATGTGGGAGATATGGGGGATTTGTTCAGGCACACAGTTATAATGTGGGAGATATGGGGGATTTGTTCAGGCACACAGTTATAATGTGGGAGATATGGGGGATTTGTTCAGGCACACAGTTATAATGTGGGAGATATGGGGGATTTGTTCAGGCACACAGTTATAATGTGGGAGATATGGGGGATTTGTTCAGGCACACAGTTATAATGTGGGAGATATGGGGGATTTGTTCAGGCACACAGTTATAATGTGGGAGATATGGGGGATTTGTTCAGGCACACAGTTATAATGTGGGAGATATGGGGGATTTGTTCAGGCACACAGTTATAATGTCTGAGATATGGGGGATTTCAGGCACACAGTTATAATGTGGGAGATATGGGGATTTGTTCAGGCACACAGTTATAATGTGGGAGATATGGGGGATTTGTTCAGGCACACAGTTATAATGTTGGTGTATTTTAGAGCTAAAGTGTGAATTAAACAGAAATCAAAATGAATATATTTCTAAAGTTTAAACACACAAGCCACAAACAATATGTTGTACAATTTATTGCCTGGCATATTTCACTGCATCTCATCAGGTGCATACTGCAGAGTTACATATCATATGAAGTGAATAAATGAATTATACCAGGGCTGAAATACTTAAAACACATAGTCACTGATATTGTTTGAATGTGGAGTGAATAAATGAATTATACCAGGGCTGAAATACTTAAAACATATAGTCACTGATATTGTTTCAATGTGGAGTGAATAAATGAATTATACCAGGGCTGAAATACTTAAAACATATAGTCACTGATATTGTTTGAATGTGGAGTGAATAAATGAATTATACCAGGGCTGAAATACTTAAAACATATAGTCACTGATATTGTTTCAATGTGGAGTGAATAAATGAATTATACCAGGGCTGAAATACTTAAAACATATAGTCACTGATATTGTTTGAATGTGGAGCATCAGTTTTCCCCATGGTAACTGCAAATTTAAAATGAAGTCTGGTTCCAAATGTTGTTATGCAGCCAGGGGCAGAGTTAGGGTACAGCGCCCAACCTTGCATAAATACCCCATGGCTCATGCATTCATCACCTCTGCAGCAAAACTCCAACTCCTGGCATTCACATGGCAGAACTGTTTTAACTAACAGGAGAAGGGGCAGCGGCGAATCCCTGGGACCAAAAAATAACCAAATGGCTCTTGATGTGTGTGCAAGAATGCGGGTAGGGAATGCGTGTGTGGGTGGGGAGAGGTGTGTGGTGTGTTGGTTGGGATATTGTGTGGGTGAGTGGGGGTATGTGGGGTGGATGGGTAAGGAGTAAGGGTATCTGTGTGGGTGTGGGTGGGAATATTGTGTGGTATCTGGGTGGGGGATATGTGTGTGTGGTGCATGGGTTGGGAATATTGCGTGGTAGGGGGTGCATGTGATGTGCGGGTGGGGGATTGTGTGGTGGGGGATTGGGTTAAGGCATGTGTGGGTGGGTGGAAGTTGTATGTGTGGGTGGTGGGGTGTGTATGAGTGGATTGGGGATGTATGTGTGGTTAGGGAGATGTGTGTGTGTGGGGGGGGGGTAGGGACCTGTCAGTTGGTGGGGATGTGTGTGTATGGTTTGGGGATGTGTGAGTGGATGTGCGATGTGTGGGTTGGTGGGGGATTGTGTGGGTTGGTGGGGGATTGTGTGCGTGGGTGGGGAATATGTGGTCGATGGAGATGTGGCTGGGGGAGGGTGGTTTGAGGTGTGGGTGGGGAGAGGATGTGTGGGTTAGGATGTGGATGGGCATGGGATGTGTGGGTTGGTGGGGGAATGTTTGTTGGTGGCGAGTGTGTTTTGGTTGGGGGATCAGGTGACGGCAGTGTGTGTGGGTGGGGGATGTGCGGGAGGGGATGGGTCGGTTGGTGGGGTATGTATGTGCCCCTTGGTGTGCGTGTGTGTGGGTGGGGTGATGTATGGATACGTGGGAGATGGACCTCATAACATGGTAATTAGCCTTGTTTATGTTTACAATATTCATTTCACAATGTTTATTTTTCTTCCTATGTAAATGTATAATGCTATTGATGAACGAAAGACGAGTGATTGGAAGGGCCGAATGCAAGACGGGCCTGCGCGCCCAATTTGTGACCCTAATAAAGTTGATTTCTTCTTCTTCTTCGTTCATCCGGAGTTTTTTTTCTGACGTGATTGCGTTGTGCCTGTTTACAGCAGAGCTGCGTTCTTGCGCCATTAGGCCGACACATCCGACTTCTGCGGGCATTTGTTGACCGGGTTAACCTTCCCGGATAAAGTTGATTTGATTTGATTTGATTTGTGCATGCACTCCGCTGAGGGATACGGGTGAACGTCTCTAGGTCAATATCCTTCGAAAGACTGGGGACATGCAGTCAATGACTGGAGACAGGCTGTCAAAGTCTGGGGACAAGCAAACCTATTGCACTCAAAAGTCAGAATCAGGCCGTGTAGAACTAAGTCCTTAATATTTGAAGTTATTTGTTTTTCTGAGTGCACCATCAAGATGTCTGCTAGAATGGGACCTAGAGGACTCCTCATGGCCACTCTGTAAATTTGGTGGTACCATTTGTTAAAGAAAAATTAATTTAATATTAGAGGTGCAATGTAGTAGTAATGCCTTGAATTTGGATGTCAGTAAGAATAACTTTTGTTTTTTTTCTATTATGCGATCACAGATGATAATCAGTTTCTTCCATGGTAATGTCAGTGAAAATAGCAGCAATTCCCATTGATGCCAAGTGCTTTAGTTTAATATCGATAGTATCCAGTAGACTGACCAGTTCAAATTTCCTTTTTAATATTAAGGGTTTGAATGACCCTCACACTAGTTTAGCAGTTTCTGCAAGCCATTTCATCATCATGTGTTGGGCAGAGTTAAGCATAGATTAAATCGGTCTCAGTGGTACCCCAGGCTTGATCAATTTAGAAAAGCCATAAGGTTGGGGGTCTATGAGCCCTGTGGAATGACTAACTGTGTAGTCACCTCACTGATGAATTTACTGTCTAAAAGTGACTGAATCTCTTTGTCCAATTCCTCAGGGTTGCTGGCTTTAGGATATAAGTGAAAAAGTCGCTTAAAAGTCGACAGGGTTGACTTCATTGCACCGGGTTTATCCCATATTGCTCGGTCTCTTATAGTGAAATTTGGTTGGATTCAATAAAATGTCTTCCATTTTGTTGTAAGCATCAAAGATGTGATTCCTGAGATGGTTGTCATGAACAGCTTGGATTGCCGAAGTAACTTAACAATGATTGCCTGGAAGAGGCTAACGAAAGTAGAACATTATATTTTAGTCGCATGTCCTTCACAGAACGTAGCAGCCAATCCCAGCATTTTCGCCGTTCGTGATTCCTGGGCAAATTTTACGCTCAGTAGTTTGCCATTGCTTTCTGCACGACCGGCATCTATACCTTTTTCGAAAAAACCAGCACCGCTGTGTTTCGAACACAGGTATACAGGCTCACAAACCGTGCTCGCAAGCCCTTAGCCACAGAGACCGGTAGAACATTGTATACAACTATCAGAAAGAGACAATAGCATTTTTTAGTATTGTGATGAGAGGAGAAGTGTGGGAAAGCATTGTGATGACTGGACAGATCAGTGGGAAAATAGACATGGGTGGGGAAAAGAGACATGGGCAGACTGAGAGAGATGATGCTGGATGGACTGTATAGTGACATTGAGAAATATTATCAGCAGAGTTGATCCTGAATAGGGACAGAGATCTGAGGAGATACATGAACACCTATGGCAATTGGCAGGGCACATGATGATGATAGTATCATATGTTTCTTCAGATTACAAGTCTGAGTAAAAGAAGCACCACAATCATCATATTTGTGAGGTTTCTCTCCTGTATGTGTCATCTTATGTTTCTTCAGACTGCCAGGTTGAGTAAAAGAATCACCACAAACAACACACTTGTAAGGTCTCTCTCCTGTATGTGTAAACTTGTGGTATCTCAAATTACTATCATGCCTAAAATAAGCACCACAAACATCACATTTGTAAGGTTTCTCTCCTGTATGTGTTCTCTTATGTTTCTTGAGACTTCCAGCTTGAATAAAAGAAGCACCACAAACATCACACTTGTAAGGTCTCTCTCCTGTATGTGTTCTCTCATGTGCCTTCAGACTGTCAGCTTGAATAAAAGAAGCACCACAAACATCACACTTGTAAGGTCTCTCTCCTGTATGTGTTCCTTTGTGGTATTTCAAACCATTAGCATAAGTAAAAGAAGCATCACAAACATCACACTTGTAAGGTCTCTCTCCTGTATGTGTTCTCTCATGTGCCTTCAGACTGTCAGCTTGAGTAAAAGAAGCACCACAAACATCACACTTGTAAGGTCTCTCTCCTGTATGTGTTCCTTTGTGGTATTTCAAACTATTAGCATGAGTAAAAGAAGCATCACAAACATCACACTTGAAAGGTCTCTCTCCTGTATGTGTTCTTTCATGTGCCTTCAGACTGTCAGCGTGAGTATAAGAAGCACCACATACCTCACATTTGTAAGGTTTCTCTCCTGTATGTGTTCTCTTATGTCTCTTCAGACTGCCAGCTTGAGTAAAAGAAGCACCACAAACAACACACTTGTAAGGTCTCTCTCCTGTATGTGTTCTTTTATGTGCCTTCAGACTGTCAGTTTGAGTAAAAGAAGCACCACAATCATCACACTTGTGAGGTTTCTCTCCTGTATGTGTTCTCTTATGTTTCTTCAGACTGTCAGTTTGAGTAAAAGAAGCACCACAATCATCACACTTGTGAGGTTTCTCTCCTGTATGTGTTCTCTTATGTTTCTTCAGACTCACAGATTGAGTAAAAGAAGCACCACAAACATCACACTTGTAAGGTTCCTCTACTGTATGTATTCTCTTGTGATTCATATTCTTTTGGCACTCCAGATGGTCATCAAGAATCAAAAGATCATCCCATTCATTACATTTGTTTGGCATCCCTTCAGTAGGTGTTCTTTTATATCTGTCTACACAAACATTTGGACTAGAAACATCAGACATGTCTCCTGTGTGAGTTCTTGGAGAGTTATAACTGACATAATCTAAAATGTCATCAAGAGACTTTGTAAAGATCTGTGTATGTTTTTCTTGTGTTTCCTTATTTGGCTGCTGACAATTCTCAATAGCCAGAGATAGTTTATTGTTTGTATCAATCACAGAAGGCACACTTTCAGACATTTGACAACAACTGTCAAGTTTTACTGATGCCTTAAAACTGTTCTCAACCATTCTTGATTCTGAGTTGCTGTCCTCTGCCATTTCTTCAATGATGCTATCCCCAGCTATGTCTACCATTTTACTGAAGCTGTCACTCCTGTCCTCACACAGAACATCTGATAGTTCTCGTTTCACAACCTTCATGTCTATGCTGTCATATGTCCACTTTTGTGAATGCTCTTGAATGGAGTGATAAGGGCTCCATGGAGACCAAGAGTGTATTTCTGAAACACATGAAAGTAAATAATTAATATCCTCATGAACATAAATCAAGCAGGCTACAGACAATCAATTTCAAGTGAATGAAAGATGGAGAAGATAAATGATTAACGTGCTCATGTATGATCTATTCTGATGTATGATCTAAGTTCAGGTGTGATATAAGTTTATGTAGGATCTAGTCTTACGTATGATTTAAGTTCATAAGCTGATGCATGATCTATGTTCATGATGATCTAAGCTGATGTGTGATCTATTTTAATTATGAGCTAAGCTGATGTATGATCTGCATTCAGGCATATAATCTAAGTTGATGCATGATCTAAGTTCAAGGATGATCTAGGCTGATGTATATGTAAGTTCAAGGATGATCTAGGCTGATGTATGATGTAAGCTGAGGTAAGATCTAAGAGAGGTGTAGTGAATGTGAAAGTGTAAATTAACACATGAACAGGTACTGCATGTTTAATTTATTTCTGACATTTTGCACTTATGAAATCTATTTTAGGGGTATGCGTTGTCTCGAGGTATGGTGTCCGCCTCGAGTGCTGGAAGGTCCCGGGTTTAAGCCACGGTTAGGACGGGAGTTTTTCTCGTGGACTTCTAGTAATAACATTTCCCCTGGTCTCTAGGTAGTGAGATCGGACACCCGTGTGTATTGTTGCGCACGTAAAATATCCCTTGGCAGTTGGAAATCGAAAAAGAGTAGCCTAATGGCGCTGCCCGGGCAAAATTTCGAGTTAAAAATCTACCCAAAGTATTTCAGGATCCTCGCCAGTGCTACGGAGTTCATGCACTGAGCTCAGTTTCTCCAGACACAGGTTTGAGTTAGGAGGAGAATGGATTACTTATGGGTTACACCCGTGTGCCATAATATTGATTCATCGACTAAACTAAACTAGACTAAACTGAAGTCTATTTTAAGTTTGGTTATCTCTAAAAGAAAGTAACATTATAAAAGAAGTTGACACTATCAAGCATGCGAAGAAAGGAAACACAGCTGGGTCAGATGGAATCACATTTGAAGAATTAGAAGTGTTGGGAGAATTTGGAGTAGATATATTAACCAAAATGTTGAATATTTACAGCAGTGGATATTTACTGAGTGATATGCTGAAATCTGTATTTATAGCTATACCAAAAAGACCAGGAGCAATTGAATGTGAAGATTTTCATATGATTAACCTCATAAACCACATCACTAAGCTTCTACTCAGAATTATAATGAAAAGAACAAGAAAGAAAATACAAAATGGAAATTGGTGAAGAATAGTATGGATTTGTGGAAGGAAAAGGTACAAACAATGCAATATATACATTACGGACACTATTAGAAAGATCAATAGAGACACAGAAAGACATATATTTGTGCTTCATAGATTATACTAAAGCATGTGACAAAGTAAAACATGATGAAATGATTAAAATGTTGCAAGATATTAACATTGATGGGAAAGATCTTAGAACAGTGGTTCTCAAGCTTTTTTGCCCCGTGCCCCCCCCTTCACCATATTTTCAGAACGTCGTCACCCCCCCCCCCCTCTCCGTATTTCCTCCCTAAAAATTCCCCCTAATTCAGTATACGTAATAATGGAAGCAAAGGAGAAAATGATTGCAGATAAAGCACACACAGAGCGTGAGAGACGTAAGATGGTGCAAAATGGTGGAAGTGACCATGTTTTCACATGCACCTACTGTGGGCAAACATTTGCAGCAAGAATTGCCCTTACCAGCCACACTCGCCACCGCCATGGATCGTAGTTATTAAGCCTTTTTGAAGCACAATGTACCAAACTATCGTCTGTCAAGACGGAAAGGTGCCAATGAATAATGGAAGCTAAATTTAATAGAACATACTAAAACAAGTCTAGACGTCTACATAAAACGTTATTTGCGGGTCTACTTAAGTTATAAAATGAATTTCAGAAGGGTAAGACACACAGAACCATAAAGCATAAAGGGAAAAACAATATCAAGTAATTCTCTTCTCCCCCCCCCCCCCCCCCACACCCTGTAATCCTAAAATTCCCCCCTGGTTGAGAACCACTGACTTAGAATAATAAATAATATTTACTGAACCAAGTAGCAGCAATTACAATGGGAAATAAAGAGGGCATTTGTGAACAAATGGGGCTGGGAGTATGACAGGGATGTAATTTGTCACCAGATCTCTTCTCCCTCTGTCCATCCATCATGTGCCATGCTGGAAAGCTAAGGCTTTCTTGTGAGATACTCTTTGTTTGAGATACTGCCATTTAGGGATAGAAAAATCTAAGCGCCCGGTCACCATGGCATCTGAAAATGTTTAACTGGTGCCTGAATTTTTTTAAAATCTTTGCTCTTGTATCAGATCTGCTTTAATGTAGTGCCAGTGCTGTAACTGATGCTGTTGTACTGAAGATAGTGTTTCTAAATTCCCTCAGTCGCGTAAACGAACAATTCAGCAGTCGTGGCTGAACATCTACCACTGCTGTGCTATGAAGAAAACAATTTGAAGTGAGCAGCAAGTGTCCCACCAACACTGCAGACCAAAATTTAAAAGTTGTGTTTGGGTGTTTGGGACAATTTAAATTGGAAACTTACAAAGCACGACAAATCATATATGCACTTCAAGTGTCAGAAGGCTGAAAGTGCAAAGAAAAATCATGAATGTGCTCCTTTAGCAAAGTGAGAGGGAGGAAAAACATGGATGCTAATATGCTGCAACATATGAATGTACATTACATGGCACTGTATTGTACTGCCAACAGTTACAGACCCTACACTGATTGTGAAGGTTTGATTGCATTGTTAATCAAGCTTAATTGGATTGATTTAGAGAAGTTTAAAAAAAAAAAGTTTAGAGAATTTATTTCATATATTGCCTGATATCTTCATGAAGATTTGATACTGACATAAAGGAAAACCATATGTCAGTATCTTACTTGATGGAGATGCAGACAGATCTGATTATGAGTGGCTGATACTATATATTCATTTTATCAGATAAGGGATTGATTTAATGATTGATCTTTATTTTAGAAGGGTTACAAATTGGGCACGCAGGCCTGTCTTACATTCGGCCCTTCCAATCAGTCATCTTATGCTCACCAATACTGCATGATGCATTTACAGAGTAAAGAAAACATTGTCAACTGAATGTTGTAAACATAAACAATGCATATTAATCCCCCACCCACTCACACATCCCCCCACCCACGCACACCTCCCAATCATGCACCCAGCCCCAGGCACACACATATTCCCCCACCTATAACCACCACACACATCTCCCCTACACACATCCCCCACATCTTCCACCCACCCCCAACCACTAAGCCAAACACACATCCCCAACCACGCATACCCCCATCCAGGCACACATCCCCTGCCAACCCACGCCCATCCACACCCCCTATCACCCTCCCCCAACCACATACCCCACATTCCTCAACCACACATCTCCCACCCACACACACATCTCCCACCCACACACACATCCCCCACCAACCCACACATACACCAATCACACTCACACATGCATGCACACATCCTCCACCCATGTACTCATCCCTCAACCACTCACTCCCATGCATCCCCACCCACCCATCAACACATACAACCCCACCTATCTACCCACACACCACAACCAACCAGCCAAACACACATCCTCCACCCTCATGAGCATCCCTCACACAAAAGCACCCCCACCAACACAGACATATCCCTCTCCCCACACACACACCCCCACACACCCATCCCCAACCCACACACATCCCCAACACACTCATTCACCCACACAACCCCACACCCACACACCAAAGCACCCACCCAAACATATCCCACCCACACACACATCACTTCACCCACCCACACACCGCCAGCCACCCACACCTACCCCCTCCAAACATACATCCCCCACACACCCGCACATACATCCTCACATCTAGACACATACATGATGCCTCACATAATCAATGAAACTAGTATGAACAAACTCCCACACTTTACACTCACATACACTGATGATTGTCGTGAACATTCTCACAGAAATTGTAAATAATGGAAAAAATATTGTACATTTACAATGTGTAATGTAATAAATAGAAATGAAATTCAACTCTCTCTTCTCTCTCTCATGCATGCACTCTCTCTCTCTCTCTCTCTCTCAGGTAAAGTGAAGGAGACATTTCTTTCTACTTTGCCATTTTAAGATGCAACAAGTGTCGGCTATTTGAAAGCTTTAAAGGTGCGTGAATAACTTAAGTTTTCTTCTAGTGATTACTATGACTGGGCCTCCAATAAAGGACATTTAATGGCTCATTTCAAAATATGTAGCTTTATCTGAAATTGATTTATATTTTTCTTAGCCTTGTTTTTAAAAAATATACTGGCTCCAGGGAAAAGGCCTGGCTCTTGAATTAAATTGTCCAACCGTCATCATTTATACTTTGTCATAAAATGTTTGTAATTCCACTTTACTACTGCTTGTTTTTATGCCTACACTTGTATAATATTTATCACTCGGTGTGCTTTGAATTTGACAATATATACTATCTGATTTAATCAAACATTACTTGATGTAGCTGTTTCCTCATCAAACATTAGACCTACTCCTTTTCTGCATGTATTACCTCCTGGACAAATTATTGTGTGTTTGTCTGTTATTACTTTACCAGATCTCCTCCACCTCATCTCAGTCATGCCTAGGATATTAATTTGACATTTTTCATTTCTTTTATTACATTATGTAATGTTTCTATCTCAACTATGTCCTGACATTCCACATTCCTATTTTAAACTTGTCTTGGAAAGATAAAGTGGTGGTTTTCCATTGCCTTCAGTATTCACACTGGGGTCTTTTACCTCTGCCCTTGACAACAATTTCCAATTGTCAGGACAAGAGAGTTCCCTGCTCTGCTCAATTGCAGGGTTGTGCACTGATCCCTGTGGATACTTGGTCACACCTATGATCTTATTTTTCCCAGTGTCTGAGTAGATTTACATTCTGCTATTGTGTTGATGTTAATGGTATAATGCTTTGACAATTCAGATATATATTATATTCAATATATTACATTGTGGTACTTCGTTCTTCCTAGTGACGACCATAACCTGTATCTTCCTACAATTTAATTCCAACCCCAGCTGCTCACTGTGTACAACAACAGCGTCTACTAATTGTTGCAGATCCTGTGCATTGTCTGCAATCAATACTGTATCATCTGCATATCTAATGTTATTTATGTTTCGTCCTCCAATGCTGATTCCATTTAGGTCTTCTACATTTCTGAAAATATTTTCACTGTATAGGGAAAAAAGATCTGGAGACATTACACATCCCTGCCTAACACCTCTCTTAATAGGTTGATATTGTCCTACTTCATTATCAATCCTTATGGCAGCTTGTTGTTTCCAATATATGTTTTTTATAAGTCTAATGTCTTTCCCATCAATTTGTAGATCTGCAAGCATATCCACAATGTTGACATGTCTAACTCTATCAAAAGCCTTTGTGTAGTCAATAAAGCAAAGATGTATATCCTTGTTTACTTCTAAAGCACGTTCAATAACTGTTCGCAGCATATACACAGCATTTACTGTACCCTTTCCTTCTACAAACCCACATTGTTCTTCCCCTATTTCAGGTTGTATTTTCTTCCTCACTCTTTGCATGATAATTCGTAACAAAATCTTTGTGATGTGACTCATTATACTAATTGTTCTATGTTGATCACATTCTAAGGTTCCTGATTTCTTTGGGATTGCAATAATACAGAGTTACATAATTCAGAAGGTATATCTCCAGTATCATATAACGTGTTCAGCAATCTAGTGACTTGCTCTAGTCCAAATTCTTCTAAAGCTTTGATCATTTCTGTTTTGATGTTATCTGCACCGGGGGCCTTGCCAGCTTTCATATGCTTAAGAACATTTTGAACCTCCATCTTTAAAATTTCTGGTCCTTCATTATTAAATCTAATAGCATACTGTTCCTCTCTGTTATCATTATACAGGTCTTTCACATAATCTGTCCATACATGTAGAATCTGATCTTTTTCTATTATGATTTTGCCATCTTTAGTTTTTAGACAGCCTGTTGATGTACTTGTTCTTTTATTAGTAAGTTCCTGAATTCTTTTGTGCACTTTTCCTCAAGCCATGATTCTTTTGCCTTCTTACATAATATTCTGACTTGTCTGTGAATTTCTTCATATTTGGCAGGATTATTTTTGTTGAGTCTTCTTGTTTCCATTAAGTGTAAAATTTCCTCAGTCATCCATTTCTTACGACCCACCTTCTTTAATTTTGGAATAGTTGTTTCTGCAGCCACATTGATTGAATTATTTAACATTTCCCATTGATCATCCACATCCTGGAATAGGATCTCTAGATCAGACAATATTTCAAATCTGTTCTGTACTTCTATGTTGAATTTGTTTTGTATTTCCTTGTCATTACTCAATGTACACAAGTCATATTTAGTGTTTCCTGTTATATACTTGACTTTCTTCAACTTTATCCTCAATGTTCCTGTGAGTAATCTGTGGTCACTATAACAATCAGCACTGGGAACTGTTTTTGCTACTGTTAGCGCGTTTCTAAATCTTCTGCTAATGAGAATGTAGTCAATCTGGTTTCTAATCCTGCTATCAGGACTCCTCCAGGTCCATAATCTTCTAGGGTGTTGCTTGAACCAGGTGTTTCCTACAATCATTTCCTGTTCTTTTGCCCACTCTACTAGTCTGTATCCTCTTTCATTTCTCTCTCCTAAACCATAGTTTCCTACTGTGTATCTATCCCCTTGATTTCCTACTTTTGCATTGAAGTCCCCTATTATGATGTTTATTTCTGAATTTTTACACTTCTTTAAGGCAGACTCTATGTCATTATAAAATTCCTCTACACTATCTTCACTGGACTCTCCTGTTGTTGCATATACCTGAATAACATTTATGTTAAAAGGTCTGCCACTCAATTTAACTAGTATAATTGGATAACATCCTGCAATTTGAACTAGTAAACTTAAAGAGAATATACGTTTAAAGATTATTAATAATTTATTTGTATACTTTTACTATTTATTTATCATTTAACATGACGGAACATATATTTGTAGTCATTTCAAGATAGGTCTATGACCCGTTTGAGACAATAACCGAACTGGCAGGGGAGATAATAACGGGCCACATTGAAGAGTTCCAATAATAAGGCAAATGTGATCATTTTATACGGAACTACCTTCACAAAAATGTGAATATCTTCATTTAGAATTGATATACGGGGATCATTGAGGTACCATTAGATTTCGTTTTTCAAGGCCCTTCTACGGTGGTGGTCTCATTAGTAAATATTCAAATTTAAAATCAGGATCATTCCTGCTAATATAGGCAAACCTTTCCTGGAAAACCCAGGATGATGTGTGTTATTGTCACGTGAGATTTGAATGAATGAATGACGTCGAACGAATGCATTGTCTTAACTAGCAAATTGGGAGACACAGTGAATCATGGCGGAATGACTCCGTACATCACTTCCGTTTTAATTTCGGGTAATGGCAGTGGCACAATGAAACTGTCTACTAACCGCCATGCTGGGGACAGTGAATAAAATTTGGTGGAACTGCGGTAAAGCTGTGAAAGTGTAAAAATTATAAAATGACACAAAGTAGTGCAGCTTTACATAACAGAGTTAAGACACATACAGAACGTTGCGGCGATTAGCCTTCATCAGCAAACAAACACATTCACAAACACAACATACAGTCAAGGAGAACTCCTGTGACTACATCAGAAGGTGACGACAGGACAAGAAGAACAAAAGCATGGAAAAATGGAAGCAATGAAGAGAAAATGAGAATTGAGAAAAATGTTAATTGGAAAAAATGTTAGTTGAAGAAAATGTTTAATTAATCAACCTTACTGGCTCTAGCTCATAGGGAACAGTATGAGTGAAGCCTCGTATCTGTAGACTGACCCATCCGCATTCCTCATGCGGTATGTCGCAGGCGGTTTCCCGGCCTCTCTCTCTCTCTCCTTGCATCTTGCTTCTCTGTGCCTACCTACTTCATGTGTATTACCAGTGGTTGGATCCTATACAGCCCCAACAACTCGAGCACTGGGTGAATGGATCCTTAAATATGTTGTATAACAATCAACCATACTGACTATTTCATAGGGTACAGTGTGAGTGAAACGTCGTACGTGTAGACCGACGTACTCCACATGCCTCATGTGGTATATCACAGGCACTTTTCCTCTCTCTCTCTCTCTCTCTCTTCTTGCATATACTTTGCACATGTCCACATACACTAGCATTTTGTCTGTTGAGGTGTGTCTATGTATGTATGCGCATTCACGCATATCAGTCCACCCAGACTTTAGGACTCGCCCCTATAATAACACAATGGGGTTTTGGTTAGTGCCATCTTCAATCTTACTCGTCTCATACTCCACTGGTACATCCACTGTGATTGCTCGAATGCCCTTGCCAGGCCAGTTACCGTCCTCCTGCCCCGCCCCCTTCCATGTGCTCACTGGGCCATGACACTCAGCGCCGGGTGTGGGAACACATAAGAGATTTTCGTGGTTACTTACAGGTGAGGTGAGTACGAACGTTTTCTCTATTAACATTGTTTCAATTAAACATTTTCTTCAACTAACATTTTTTCCAATTAACATTTTTCTCAATTCTCATTTTCTCTTCATTGCTTTCATTTTCCCATGTTTTTGTTCTTCTCGTCCTGTCGTCACCTTCTGATGTAGTCACAAGAGTTCTCCTTGACTGTATGTTGTGTTTGTGAATGTGTTTATTTGCTGATGAAGGCTAATCGCCGCAACGTTCTGTATGTGTCTTAACTCTGCTATGTATCATTTTCATTTTATAATAATTATTAATTAGGTAATATAATAAAAAATAAATTATTTATTTTTTATTATATTACCTATTTAATTATATTGTTCGGACAGGACCACTGACCCTGGAGCGGTGGAGTGACACATAATAAATGATTGCAAGCACCATCACGAGATAAGAGAAATACGTAACCAATTACTTACCATCAATAAATTTCTCAGATGTAGACATATTCAGCAATGTCAATTAACAAGAGAATGCAGTTCGACATTCGGAGGCAGCCATGTTTAATAGACACCAGCGCTTCACTATAACGGAAGTGATCAATTAAAAATTATCAGTGGCCAGAAGTAATACTGATTATACTGAAACAATTATAATTAACAAATTATTAGGCACTGTTCCGAATTCCGGTCCCAAATAGTTCCGCAGTAAATGTAGTGAATAAGAATCCCTTACAGGACCTCATTGTGTGATTACTTCCGTTTTGACTACTTCCTTAGTTACATATAAATAAATACGGAGATACCGATACTGATACAGAGGCTTTCAATACACTTGTTTCTACTTGATGTAAAGAAATATTTTAATGCCAGGCAGACCATCAGCTCCGACACAGATCTGCAATAATGTTCTACCAATTGATCAGCTGGCAGCTGTAGATGTCAGACCTGGTGACTTATATACATTAATGAACAATAAACTACAGTGGCTACAATGGCTTGCTACACACAGATTGATACGCAACACAGTAGAATGTTCGCGTTGCCAACGTCCGATGTCATTAGTTTCGCGGTTGGAAACTTCTGACACATTCTCGTGGCGGTGTCGTCAATGTAATAGTCGTTCCAGTGTACGAACAGGTTCGTTCTTTGCCTATTGTGAGCTCCCAACTGAAAAAGTTGTGATGATAATGTTTTACTGGTTGTTCGATGTGAAATTGAAACATGTGATGTTTTTCGAACGCCTGACAAGCTGTGACACTATCGTCAACTACAATAACTATTTTCGGATAGAGTGTTACAACTGGTTGCTGCGTAACAATCCATTGTTGGGAGGATTTGATGCGCTGGACCAGTCAGTGGTCGTTGAAGTTGACGAGAGCTACTTTTTCCACCGAAAGTACCACCGTGGTCACTTTCGTCGTGGTCAGTGGGTAGTTGGCCTGGTTGAACGTGGTAGTGGTCGTTGCTGGTTGGAAGTTGTGGAAAGGCGAGATGCGACAACACTGGAACGCATTATAAGTGATCACGTCTTACCAGGAACGACCATTGTCACCGATGCCTGGCGAGGCTACACCAACGTAGGTCAACTAAACCATGGCATCTACGATCATACAGTTGTTGTTCATGCCAATAACTTTGTTGACCCTGTACACAGTGACATTCACACCCAAAGAATTGAAGGGTTGTGGATGCAAGTAAAAAGGAAACAAAGATACCAAGGTGGCACTAGTCGTACAGTGTTTTAACACTTATTTAGCAGAATTTCAGTGGCGCCACAGTCACAAAGTACATGTTTTCGGACAATATTTACAACTTTTGTGCCACAATTTTGAGATATAATTTCATATATTGATGCAGGCTGCTGTAGGTTTGATTGATCATTAGCATTGACAGCAGGCTGCTGTGAGTCTGATTGATCATTATCATTGTCAGGAGGCTGCTGTGGGTCTGATTGATCATTATCATTGTCAGCAGGCTGCTGTGGGTTTGATTGATCATTGTCAGCAGGCTGCTGTGGGTTTGATTGATCATTCTCTGAAGCATGATTTTTATTTGCGCTCCCTTGCTTTGAACTCAAGCGTAGTATATACGCAATACATATTCATGCATTGGACTGAAATTTGAACTCAAGTGTAGTCCATAAGTCGTGCTGGACTGAACTTTGAACTCAAGTGTAGTGCATAAACAATACATATTCATGCATTGGACTGAACTTTGAACTCAAGTGTAGTGCATAAACAATACATATTCATGCATTGGACTGAACTTTGAACTCAAGTGTAGTGCATACACAATACATATTCATGCATTGGACTGAACTTTGAACTCAAGTGTAGTGCATACACAATACATATTCATGCATTGGACTGAACTTTGAACTCAAGTGTAGTGCATACACAATACATATTCATGCATTAGACTGAACTTTGAACTCAAGTGTAGTCCATAAGTCGTGCTGGACTGAACTTTGAACTCAAGTGTAGTGCATACACAATACATATTCATGCATTGGACTGAACTTTGAACTCAAGTGTAGTGCATACACAATACATATTCATGCATTAGACTGAACTTTGAACTCAAGTGTAGTCCATAAGTCGTGCTGGACTGAACTTTGAACTCAAGTGTAGTGCATACACAATACATATTCATGCATTAGACTGAACTTTGAACTCAAGTGTAGTCCATAAGTCGTGCTGGACTGAACTTTGAACTCAAGTGTAGTGCATAAACAATACATATTCATGCATTGGACTGAACTTTGAACTCAAGTGTAGTGCATAAACAATACATATTCATGCATTGGACTGAACTTTGAACTCAAGTGTAGTGCATACACAATACATATTCATGCATTGGACTGAACTTTGAACTCAAGTGTAGTGCATACACAATACATATTCATGCATTGGACTGAACTTTGAACTCAAGTGTAGTGCATAAACAATACATATTCATGCATTGGACTGAACTTTGAACTCAAGTGTAGTGCATACACAATACATATTCATGCATTGGACTGAACTTTGAACTCAAGTGTAGTCCATAAGTCGTGCTGGACTGAACTTTGAACTCAAGTGTAGTGCATAAACAATACATATTCATGCATGGAGTTTCACTGGGCGTGGAACTTCTATTAACTATCAGAGATTTATTTTGTCACATTTCTCTAATTCCTTGCTCGTTAACATATATTCAGATTGTGGGCACAGGCGGGTGCCTTGGCAAAATCAAATTTTGTTTGCTTTTGTTTTTGTAATAAATTTATTTGTATTGTTAGAAGTGTTTACTCAATGAAGCGATCCTTTGTTAACGCACCGAGACATTCTTCTGCAGTTGATTGAATTGTATTCTTAATGTTCAACCAAGTTTGGTCAAGACTTTCCTGCAACGGGTTGTGTAGAAGTTCAAGTTTACATTTTATTTCATCTGCAAATTTCTCTTTGACTGTAATTTCTTGTAAGTTTTCTCTGTTATATGTTGGGTGTAACCTTTGTAGTTTAGCATAGAAAGCTCTCTTAAGTTTTATTTTAAATTTTGCCCCAACGAGGAAGTGGTCGCTGTGGCACTCAGCTCCTCTATAGCTTCTAACTTGTATGTTTGATGCATTTCTGTTGTTAATTAAAATATGATGTATTTGATTATAGTTTCTCTTGTCACATGATTTCCAAGTTTGTTTGTGTATATCCTTTCTTTGTAGTCTGGTACTGGTAATGTGCAGTCCTTTGGCTTCTGCCAGGTTGATGACTCTCCATCCATTATCATTTGAAGTTGTATGGAGGCTTTCCATACCTGCAACTTTTTAATGAGTTTGCTCTCTACCTATTTTTGCGTTGAAGTCTCCTAACGCAATCAGGATGTCCTGTTTGGGGGTTTCTTCTATGACATCCTCCATGTTAGACAAATCAGTGTTGAGATTTTGTGTTTGCTTGTGATGTGTGATGTAAGTGAATCTAATGAATAAGTGTCAGGATGTTGCATCTTGTGTCTATTTGTCACAAGTACAAAAGTGTTGTCTGTCTTACGTAGAAAGACTGGGTGTTGGTGTTGTATTGTTGGGTCATCATGTTGAAATGTTTGACTTGTCTTTCCCTAATAGTATTTTCGTTGGTTTTTATTTCATCTACAGGATAAGCCACAATTCTAGGTTTAGATGTGAGATTTTCCTGGGTTTTTAGTGTACTAGAATTTTTTGGTAAATTAGTTCTTAATATACTAGAAGTTTTTGGTTGATTGGGATCTAGTGCACTGGAAGATTTTGCAACACTTAGGAATTTTGTTTGTTGGAATAGTGTTTTTGCTGTTTGGTTTTGCTGGATTATAACTTCTGTGTTGATGCTACATGTCTGTATATTATTGTCCCTTTCTCCTCACATCACCATACCAGAAGTAAGTTGTTCTTGCTCCTGTTTCACCTCTGTTTCACAAAAATGGATGCCACCCATGTATTACTCATGCTCATATGGCATATTCCCGTTTTTAAAAAGCTAAATGTAAGCATGTTTTCTGCATATCAATCGCTAGCCATGCTTGACCTTTGTCATACGAAGACAATATGTGTTTGTGTTTTCTCAACAAAAAAAACTTGTTTTCCCCCAAAATAAAGGATCCAATTTTCTTGTGTACGATATTGTGAGGCATTTAACACAGTAGATTGTTCCTTGTTGAGATATCTATGCCATTTGTAGTTGTCTTTTTTTTTTGGGGGGGGGGGGGGGGGAGGGAGTGTGTGTGTGACATGCCTGTCAGTTGAGAAGTGAGCATTCTAGTCAGGTGACATCAAGGTTGGGTTTGTTGTTGGTGGTGCCTCTGTGAACTGTTTGTTGCCCTCAGATTCCATCAGCATTGTCATCAGGCTGCTGTGGGTTTGATTGAAAATTCTCTGAAGCATGTTTTTTATTTGCGCTCGCTCGCTTTGAACTCAAGCGTAGTCCATACACACTATTTCAAGTAATGCTGGAATGAACTTTGCATGCGGATTAGCTTCCCCTATTAATAGTGTCCCTTGCCATCAAGTGAATACACTCCGACTTCAGAGGTACTTGTAATTTACATCTTCAAGCAAGGACGATAGGTCAGCATTTTGGTCAAACTGCCCGGTGTAGGGGTTGAGCCCCTTACCTCGGCATCAGCACACCGGATGTTTAAGAACACGTGTTCTTATCCATTCGGCCATGCCGACCTACAAGTATGGAGTTGAACCCAGGGATCTGAGTCAGAGACCAAATATAACTAGAAAACATTGTCAAATGAATTTTGTAAACATAAACAATACATATTACCATGTTATGAGACACATCCACCACCCACCCACACATCCCCCATTCACCCCAACTCCCCCACCCAACCACACACGCAACCCAGATACACAAACATGCCTCCACCCATCCACCACATCCTCACACCTACACATCTCCCCACCTACACGCATCTCCCCACCCACTCACAAATCCTCCACCCATCCCATTACCCACCCACATATCCTCCACCCACACACCTCCAACCACCCAGCCAAACACACATCCCTCAACCACACATCCAACACACACACACACACACACACACACACACACATCTCCCCGCCAACTCACATATCCCGCACACAAATTCCTCACCCACCCACATAATCTCCCATCTCCATTAGCTATAAGTGTGTTGTTTAAACTATTTGTAAATTCAATTATTATACTTTATTATTGTTATTACACACATTTTTCTATAGTTTTCTTTGGTTGCTTTTGCTGTTCATGTAATTAAAAGTAACGTGTTATTGGATAGTGATAATAAAGGATTTGAAAATCAGACTTTAAAAAATGTTTTGTTTTCTTTTCTGCTTCACATTTATTTTTGTTTGCACTTCTATCTGCACATACATTCTTTCTACCAATCCATGTAGATTATTTCTCATCAACAAGATGTGTCATGACGAGAGAGAGAGAGAGAGAGAGAGAGAGAGAGAGAGAGAGAGAGAGAGAGAGAGAGAGAGAGAGAGAGAGATAGAGGAGAGAGAGAGAAAGAAAGAAAGTTATTGGGATAATGTTATGGCAGGAAGACAAATGAGGACTTTCAAATGCAAGCGAGCGAACGATCGTGTGAGAGAGAGAGGAGACAGGTATAGAAAAAAAAAGAGAGAAAGAGGTAGAAAGGAAAATAAAGGTTGTTGTCATTATGAGTTTATGCAAGAAGACAGATGACGACATATTCTTAGGTGGGTACGTCAGTTATATAAACCCCACTGGGCAGAAGAGACATGGGCAAGGTCTGCTGGTAAAGAAAGGAGTAAAGCATGTGGCACTTGACTTGAGCCAGGACTGTTTTGAATGACCATGGGAGTGATCACATGCCATGCTCAGTCCTGATCTCTACGTCCAGGAAAGTCAAGGCTGGGAGAGCGCGCAAGACCTTCCGGTATGAGTGGAGCGACAGCCTTCTTGGACGCCTCAGACAAGGGGCATGCAACAGGACTGTTAAAACTCCTTTTTTGCAGCCCCCATGGTGGACCCCAGAAGTAGACAATGCGTGAAAAGCAAAGAGAGCTGCAGTGAAGCAGCTAAGGAAATTGCGACAGACACCCCTAAGCTCACGAGAGGAAGTGGACACAGCGGAAAATGACAAGAAAGACAAGGTGGAGGCTTTCAAGCGATGTGCTGCAGAGGCCAAGAAAGTAAAATGGGAATGTTTTATGAAGGAGATTGGAGGTGATAAAACACTGCATAAATTCTGGAAACTGTACAGACAAATGCAAAGAAAAGATCGGCCTATGACAGTGGAAACAATTTATAAAGAGGATGGGGTACGCGTGACAACAGACAAGGAGAAAGGGGAGGCGTTTCTCCAGAGATTTTTAGAGCAGACCAATCACAGTGATGCGGATACCAGGGATGCAGTTAGAGTGGAATTATCTGGCACAATAGAGAATATGCCTTACAGAGACATCATACGGGTTGAAGATGTTAAACATATTTTGAAAAAGGCAAAAGACACGGCACCAGGGCCTGATGGTGTCAGGTATGGCCACGTGAAGGCTTTGAGCGATGTGGACCTGAAGGAGATGGCCGGCTGCTTTAATCAGAGCATTAGGGCAGCGTCAGTACCGCAGGATAGGCTGCATAGCTATCTCATCCCTCTCCCAAAACCATACAAAGATCATTCAAAGCTTGGCGGATTTAGGATCATCACCCTTCAAAATACATTTGGGAAGGTTATAGAGAAGATAGTCGCTGTTAAGCTGCAGGATGTTGTTGGAAAGGGGGAAGCTTCTTCCAAGAGGCGTGGGGAGCTACAGGCCAGGAAAAGATACCTGGTCAAATCGGCCACCTTTGCCTTTGACGTTTATCAGGGGTTCCAGAGTTGACAGGAAACGATGGCGGCAGTATCAGTGAAAGAAATCAAGGCTGTGCTTCGACGATCAAAAAACAGCGCTCCAGGGCCAGATGGCATAAGATACGACATCAATATGTGTACCGACAACGAGCTAGAGGAACTAGCAGACATGTACCATAGCAGTATAGGGAGTGCTAGCATCAAGGAGGAGTGGTTACACAGCTATCTGATTCCCTTGCCGAAGCCTGGCAAAGACCACACAAAAATTAAGGGTTATCGAGTTATAACCATGCAGAATACAATAGGCAAGCTGCTGGAGAAGTTAATTGCCAGGAAAATATCAAACCAGGCGAGGGTTTTTCCCACCTACCCTGGGTGAGTACCGTCCAAAAAGAGAAACCTGGACCAATGCAGCAGTTTGTGCCCATGATGTCTATGAAGGTTTCCACTCAGGCATTGAAACCTTTGCTGCAGCGATTGATCTTGAGGACGCGTAAAACAGAGTATCATTGGATTTCTTAATGCTAAAGCTTCTTGAACTCAAAATAAGTCCATTCCTCCTTAGTTGGATCGCTGCAGCCCTCTTCCAAAGGAAAGCAGTTTTTAGATGTGGCAGTTGGACGTCGGAACCAACAACAATTTATCCTGGCCTACCACAGAGATCACCATTATCTCCAGTACTGTTCAATGTCTACACTGTGAGAATAACCAGCGAGCAGATCACGGGACCGGGGAGGACCGGGGAGGACATTGTCATATGCCGACGATGTTTTAGTGTATCACCAGGGTAAGGATAGAGATCAGGTTGCTGTGGAACTACAAACCGAACTCAATCACATAAGTACTTGGTGTGTTGAGGCTGGGGTAATGGTCAATCCAACAAAGGCAACAGTGACTTGGTTCTCGTTGAATAATCATATTGTCAACACTCCAACACCAACTGTAAATCTGTGTTCAGAGACGGCGGAAAGAACGCAGGCAATGAATTACCTGGGGATACGATTTGATCGAAGCCTAGCTTATAATCAGCACATAGACCAGGTGATAACAAAGGCCAAGCAAGGTTTGGCTGCGATGCGGGTGATGGCAGCAGCAAACTGTGAGCAGCGCCATCTATGTCTTCTATACGAGGGGCTGGTCATGTCTGTTCTTGAGTATGCGATGGCAATCCTGACTCTCAGTCTTAAGCAAATAGAAAGGATGGAAAGGATACAGAATGAAGCTATTCGCACCATTCTTGGATGTACAAGAGGTACAGCATGCAGGGCGATGCGCTAACTTCTTGATTTTCCAACTATTGAAGACAGAATACAAGTTTGCAAGGCTCGCGCCTACCTCAAACACATAACATCCACTGCATAGTGAAATTATGAAGGTGAAGGGCAGCAGGTTAAAAAGAGGGCGGTCGTGGATGGGTCAAGCCGAAGACATTCTTCAACTGGTATGTTCACTTGAGGACTTAGAACCTGGCGTGGAGTGGGTACAAGTGCCAACAGATTTCTGCACATCCTTATCAGTTTGCACCCAACTAGACAGAAAATGCAGACAAGAAAACTGTGGAGGCGGAAGTACAAGCGTTGATTTTCGAGAATTCGCTAGACGGTGATGCTGTCATTTACACAGATGGATCGGTCGTCCGACATGTGAGGAGCTCATGGGTCTTTACGGCTCAGGCCGGAGGGAGAATTGTGAAGGAGGACTCTGGTACTTTTGCTGAGACCACAAGTAGCCTAACTATAGAAGTCATGACAGTAAGTAAAGCATTAACATGGCTCGAGACACGGACATTCACTAGGGCGTGTTACCTTAGCGACTCAGTAACATGCTCAAGAGGATAGAGATGGGGGAGATCCGAAGAGAGTGCTTGCTGTCTCTGGAGCGGTCTCGGCTGGCAAAGATTAGTTTCATCTTCGGGAGTACAAGGGAATGAGCGGGCTGACAGGCTCGCAGGTAACGCTACTGTGGGGGGGGGGGGGGGGCGGACGCGCCATGGACCAGGCTGACATTCTGAATGCTCTACGAGAAGTAAGACTTTTGCAAAAACCAAGTGATGACTGTGAATCTACAACCATGGCCAGACTGCGAGAACAGCAAATTAAAAGAGGGGTGGCCAAACAAGAACACTACGCAGGAAGCCAAAGAAGACTGACAAACCAACACCGAACTGGTGTCGTTAGCCGCTACACGCTGCGGGATTTGCTGAGGAGGGGATTCTCCTCCATCCTCCTCCTCCTCCTCCTCCTCCTAATCACTCCTGTGTGGACATATGTGTGGACATATGTGTGAGAGATTTAGTTAGAGAATGAGTGAGTCTGAGAGAGTGGGTGTGTTGTGTGCCTGCCTGTCTGTGTGATAGAGTGTGAAAGTTAGTGAGTGAGTGTGAGTTAGAGAGTCAGCGAGTAAATGAGTGAGTAAGGGAGCGTGAGTGAGTGAGTGAGAATTTGTGGGTATGCGTGTATGTGCGCGAATGAGTGAGTGTGAGAGCGAGTTGAGAGCGAGTGAGTGTTTAAAAGAGAGAGCGTGGGTGAATGAGAGAGTGCATGAGAAAGTGTGATGTATGTGTGTGCATGTCTGGATGTGTGTATGGGTGTATATGTGTGTGTACATGTGTGTATCTGTGTGTGCCTCTGTGTGTATGTCTGTACGTGTGTTAAGGTGTGCGTTCATGTGTTTATATGTGTTTACATGCATGTGCGTGTGTATATGTGTGTATGGATGAGTGTGTGGGTGGATGAGTGTGTGTGTGTGTGCTCGTGTATGTATTGTATATCTTTGTGTGTGTAAGTGTGCATGCATGCAATGTATGCGAGGGAGAGTATCTTCGGGTGTTATGTGAGTACGTGTGCGTAAGTATATGGATGTGTGTAGGTGTGTGTATGTGCGTGGGTATATGTGTGTATTTGCGTGTGTCTTTTGTATGTGAATGTGTGTATGTACATGTGTGTGTGAGAGAGAGAGCAAGAAAGCAAGAGAGAGAGAGAGAGAGAGAGAGAGAGAGAGAGAGAGAGAGAGAGAGAGAGAGAGAGAGAGAGAGAGAGAGAGAGAGAGAGAGAGTGTGTGAGTTCACTTGCATCACTAAAGTTTACGCTACATAATGTAAATGTAAAATTATTTCTCCACTTCTTGCAATTGCGAGAATTCTCACGACAATCGTCATTGTCTCAATTGTGTGTAAAGTGTGGGAGTTTGTTCTTATTAGTTTCAGTGATCATGTGAGACATCATGTATGTGTCTAGATGTGAGGATGTGTGTATGAGTGTGTATGTGAGTGATATGGGTGTGTGTGGGGATGTGGGGAATGTATGTGTGGAGGGGTTGTATGTGGGGGATGTGTATGGGTTAATGGGTGATGTGTGGATGTGTGAAGGGATTTGTAGTCGGTGTTGGATGTATGTGTATGAGAGGATAGTTGGAAGTATGTGGGTGTTGGTGGGTTGGGAGGGGTGTGGGTAGGGAGTGTGTGTTTGGGTGGGTGAATGGGTGTGTAGGAGATTGTGTGGGTTGAGGGATCGGTGTGTAATCGGTGTGAGGGGTGTCTGTGAATGGGATATGTCTGTGTGGGGGGAGTGTGTGAGTGTGGATGGAGTAAATGTGAGTAGGTGCAGGATGTATGTGTGGGTGGTGAGGATGTATGTAGGTGGAGGATGTGTGAGTGGGTGGGGAGATGTGTATGGGGAATGTATGTGGGGGATGTGTGTGGGGGGAATGTGTTTATGGGTGGAGTTTTGTGTGGGAGGGGAGATGTGGGGGATATGTGGGATGTGCAGGTGATTGAAGGATGCATGCGAGGATGGGGGATGTGTGTTTGGCTGGGTGGTTGGGGTATGTGTGGGTGGGAGGGTAGACGAGAGATGCATGTGTTGATGGGCACGTGGGTGATGTGTGTGTGTGAGTGGTTGATGGATGTGTACGTGAGTGGGTGGATTTGTGTGAGAGATGAGTTTATTGGTGGGGGAGGTGTGTAATTGTGAGAAGATGTGTGTGAGCGGTGGATGTGTGTTTGTGGGGTATATGTGGGTGGCGGGGTGTGTGTGGGTGGGAGGTGTGTGATTTTGGGTTATGGGTGGGGGATATGTGTGGGCAGGTGGGGAGATGTGTTTATGGGTGGGGATGTGTGTATAGGTGGGGATGTGTAGTTGAGAGATGGCAAATATTTGGTGGGCGGGTGTAGGTTGGCTGATGTGTGTGTGGGTGGGTGGGTGGGGAAAATTGTGAGAGTGCGGGATATGTGTGTGGATAGGTGCAGGATGTGTGGGTATGTGTGTGTGGTTTCTTCTTCTTCTTCTTCTTCTTCTTCTTCTTCTTCTTCTTCTTCTTCTTCTTGGGGAAATGTGTGTGGGTGGGGGATCAGTGGATGTGTGGCGGCATGTATGTTCGCCTGGTTCTGTATGAGTGTGTGGAGGTATGTGTGGGTAGGTGGGGGAGGTTTGGTGGGTCGGGGATGTGTTGGTGGCTGCGGGATATGAGGGTGGATGGGGGATGTGTCTCACAACATGGCAATATGCACTGTTTATGGTTACAACTTTCATTTGATAATGTTTTTTTTTTCTCATGTGAATGTATAATGCGTAATATGCATTGTTTATGCTTACAAACTCCATTTGACAATGTTTTCTCCCCTATGTTAATGTAACATGCACATTTGATGAATGAAAGATGAGTGATTGAAAGGGCCGAATGTAAGACGGGCCTGCGTGCCCAATTTGTTACCCTTTTAAAATAAAGTTTGTTCGTTCGTTCGTTCCTCCTCCCTCATCGTCCTCCCTCCTCCCTCCCCATCCTCCTCCTCCCTCCTACTCCTGTCTCCTCCTCCTCCCTCCGCCTCCCTCTTCTTGCCTCCTCCTCCCTCCTCCACCTCCCTCTTTCTCCTCCTTCCTCTGCTCCTCCTTTTTCTTCTTCTACTGCTGCTGCTGCCGCCGCTACATTTACCCAAGTTAATTGTTGGGGGAAGATGTAAAGATCTTTCAAGTGCTCTTTCTAATACTTTTTGTAAGTTGGTCTTCGTTTACCTAAGGTTGTTCTAACTGCAACCAATCTTCGGCGCTAACAGAAATGATGTTGGATGGACTGGTGCGGTGGTGTCGAGCAAATATCATCAGCAAAATTAGCGTTTAAAAGGCTTTAAAAAAAAAGTCGCTTAAAAGTCGACAAGGTCGACTTCATTGCACCGGGTTTATCCCATATGGCTCGGTCTCTTCCCGCATCGCGGAAAGCGTCGCACAAAGCACGAACGCCGTAGCTTTTTTTAGCGACGACCCACAGGAGTCTCTGAATCATTTAACTCTTAAACCGAAGGGCGCGGCCCGGAATCGAATCCACAACCTTCGAAGCACGAATCAAACGGCTTGATCACTTCGCCACAGAGACAACGATACAAAGGATCTCTTCATTGAGTAAAATCTTCTAACAATACAAAATAACATTAATTACAAACAAGGCAATCAATAGTTAGCTAATTTTGTCAATATGCTGAATAACTGTCTTTGTACATAGTTATCTTGTCGCTTTCGCTTAATTAATTTATGAAAATTGAAAAAAAAAAATTACCCCATTTCGCCGGTGGGGAATCGAACCACGGTCTCCTGCGTTACAGGCGGAGATACTTACCGCTATGCCACTGAGAACCCGACGAAAGTTTAACAAAAATATGTCATGTAGTTAGTCCCGATGACATCACATAGACTTGCCTTTGACCCATTGCCTTTGACCTATTATCTTTGACCCATTGAGGCTCTGTAAGATATACCAAAATCACGTATTCACTGCGGAACTATTTGGGACCGCAATTCGGAAGAGTGCCAATTATTATAACAAAATGGCATATATCAGGCAAAAGCCGCATTTCAGAAAATGAAGAGTATCTTGTGCAATAAGTCGCTATCAATAAATGTAAGAAAGAGAGTGCTGAAATGCTATATATATATATATAGGATTTTTTTTTTTTTTTGCATATCCTTCACAGGACATCGCTGTCAACAGCAGCATCTTTCAGCTGTCTGTTGATTTCTTGGCAAGATTACGCTCAGTAGTTTGCCATTTCTTTCTGAGCGGCCGGCTCAGTATCCTGCAAGTCACCAGCGGGGGTCGAACCGCTCCCAGTTCTCTCCCGCTACGAGACTCTGCGTGATAAACGGGATTACGGAGAAAGTGTTGTAACCCCTCAGCCAGAGAGACCGGCTATATATATAGAGGATAGTATAAGTTTATAGAATAAGTTTTGCTGTATGGCAGCGAATATTGGAATGTAAATGAACAAATTACTAAAATTAGGGAAGAACTTAGAAGCAACAGAGATGTGGTTTTTGAGACGAATGTTGAGAATTCCTTGGACTGCCAGAATAACTAAAAACGATTGCCTGACAGAGGCTAGTGAAACTAGAACACTATAAACAACAATAAGACTGAGACAAAAAGCTTTCTTTGGTCATGTGACGAGAAGAGAGGCATTGGAGAACATCGTGACAACTGGAGAGATCAAGGGGAAGAGAGACAGAGGCAGACCAAGAGAAATGATGCTGGATGGATTGAAATTTGGCATAGAGAAATAGCATCAGCAGAGTTGATCCAGAACACTAAAGACCGAGATCTATGGAGAGCCATGAACGCCTACGCCAGCTGGCAGGGCACTTGACGACGGCGACGATGATGATGATGATGATGATGTGTGTGTGTGTGTGTGAGGTCTTAGTCAGATAAGACTGAGCTATCGTCTGACAGTAGACGGTACTAGTACCTGCTTTTATGACACTTGATGTTAGCGACGGCTTAACGTGTTCATTCTTCGGGAGACGCTGTTTTAGTGTTTTCTTATGGATTATGTGGTGTTATTTCGTATTCGTTTATTGGAAGTGTTTAAAAGAAGTCACGGAAGGCAGGTGGTGGATGAAATTTTGAGGGAAGCCGACGCATAGTTGTTGGTTATGGTCTCACATTTCGCGACGGCAGGCAGAAGATCTCTTTATTGAGACAATGGCTGCGGTCACCTGGTCAGTATGGTCACTGCCAAGAAGGAAATCAACGACAAATTACCTTCTTTAAAAGTGCCTAGTTCATTTTGATTCGTCTAATAACAGATCATCGCAAGACAATGACTGAGACATTAACATTAGCAACATGGAATGTTAGGACGTTAAACGACGACGAAAAATTAGATAACATCAAACAATAATTGGAAAAAGAGAAAGTTAATATTTTAGGGATGTGCGAAACGAGATGGACAGAAGCAGGCATTAAGATAGATAAAGATTTTAAGATTATTTATTCTGGAGGAGAACTTCAACAAAGTTGGGACAATGGTCTGTATCCTCTTTCATTTCTCATGTTTGCCGGTCCAAGATAATTGCCACCCCCTGGCAATTAGAATTATCTTGGACCGGCAAATATCAAAATCTGTTCAATGATATTGGGCCATGTCAGGCAGAGTTCTACTTGATGGATTAAGTGGCAGACCTTTTAGCATAAACATTTTTTCAAGTATATGCCCCAACAGGGAAATCCAATGAAGATAATGTATAGGAATTTTATAATGACATAGAGTCTGCTTTAAAGAAATGTAAAAATTCAGAAACAAACAGCAAAGTATGAGACTTCAACGCAAAAGTGGTGGGTCCTAATTAACTCGTAAATGAGGTTGGCAACCTCAGATAAATCCTTCTTTACAGGGTTACCAACCTCACAGAAAACGTCACAAAAGCGGACCTCATTTTACATTTTTGGCGGGTATTTTCTTGGGTTATGTCTGGTTGTCACTTCCGATTGTCACTTCCTGTTTACTACTTCCGGTCCATGGGTACCCGCCATCGGTACCCCCAGATGCTCCGCCGGCCGCCTCCGCTTCCCCGGTCCGTCCCGGGGCCGCTTGAACACAGTGAGGCAAGCCCCGGACATGTGGAATACTTATATAGATAAGTAGACCAAATAGGCGCCAGTGTTTGTGTGGGGGGGGGAGGTGGAGGGGGTAGGCCGATGTGAGGGGCGCGAGGGAATAGGCACCTACCCCGGATATTGGTCTTTGTCCCACAAAGGGGGCCACCATCCCATACCTACTGAGAGGAAATGGAGAGTGGTGAGCCAAAGGTGATCAATTTTTTTTTTTAAATTTCATACAAAGCAATGTATATTTACAAGTTGTAGTGTGTGTTTCTTTTGTTTGTGTATATTACAGAGTGTTGCCGTTTGTTAGTGTTGAGTGTAACATTGTGAATAAAACAAATACATACATATATACAGTTATGATAATGCCAAGTAGCTGATTACCGGCTCGTCTAGTCAGCCACAAGGGCAGTTGTAAGCAGGAACAGGTCACAACGGAGAATATCAAATAAACCAATGTCCTCGCCATTGTGGTCAGCGTTTATTCTCAAAAGTCATCGCCGCCGTTATACACTCATTATTAACAGGCGTGGGCTGACATGCGATGGTTATAAAACACTCTATCTACTATTTACTACCAACTTACAGCTTGGCTCAACCTTGGCTGGACATCCGCGTTTGTTGAATTGATGTCGCTTGACTTCTGCATTCGCTTTTCTCAACCGTCGTGTACAAAGACCCTGGCAAGAGTGACTCGGTCTTGCCGTCTGTCTCGTGTGCCACACAACTAATGTCACATGATACGCAACTCATTGGAGTCACTTCCCTTTCTTCATCATCATCTGTTGCTCCACCGACTTATCTTGTAACCCTGTTCTTACTCTGTCCGTTTCCCGCTGTATCCCTCATATCGGTCCATGGCAATATGCCCGCCCCCCAATTTTTGAAAATGGTGTAGCCATTTTCACAGTCTATTTGGTTTTTTAATCCCATGACATGGAGCGATATGAGTAGTCAGGTTATTACTCTACACTATATTGTTGTTCTTCCACAACCGTATTAAGTCTGATAATATGATAGCATGGCATTCTATTAACCACTGCAGAAAATGAAAAGAAAATTATTATTATGTTCAGGCACGCCCTATCAACCTACTTTCCGCGCAGGCGACGTATAGCCAACCTATGGGGGGTTAGTCTAACATACTATGAGCTTCATAAGGTCCCGTGGCCTCCCCATAGTAGTCCCTCATTTGCCCTAAAGACAAGCAACCTCAAACCTATCAAGACCATTACGTCCGAATGAGGGGATATGCGTGGTTAATAGGTACCATTACCATCTATATTATTATTTTTATATGGTATCGTGGAACATGAGCAATGTGTACATGACTTGTGTACCGCTGTATTTCTCGGTTGTCATTTGGGTTTCCCATGTGACGTAATAATTTAATACTCATAGATGGGGTCATTGCATAAGCCTTTGTCTTCTTGCGGTCTACTTATATTTCAGTTGCCTAGGGTGATTACTTCTTCTTCGTGAAAGATGTCTTTTTGTACTATAACCGCAAGTTCATCTTATTGCCGATATAGATGTATACTGTAGACTCATTTATCAATATCTTTTTGTCTGTAAAAGTTTATAATACTTTGATCTTCTATCTTCCCCGTTGGTCGATGTTGGTCGATGTGGAACCGCTTTCTGTTATTTGCATTCTTCATGCCGGTCCAATGCCATCTTTTAGCCCTAAGTTGGTGTGGTAGACTCTTCAGAGTTAAACAATGGCGATGTACCTTAATATATATGTACCTTTGTATGCATGGTCATCTCTATTATGGAATATGTCAATCAATGAATAAAATTATCATCAATAAATTTCATTGACATATATGAGATATTCATGCAATATCATACACTGACAGAAAATTAAAATGTGACATCGATTTACATTATCAGTGTATTTCTATGTTGTAGTATCAATATTAAAATTAACTACCACCATTCACTCGTGTCATTTGTTACATCTTTGTTTCTTGACCGTGTCATTCTATGTTACTCTTGTTGCCACCGTTATTATACTATATGATTTGTGTCTCTTGCATAGTCTTGGTGTATCTCTTGTCTTGTGTTCTTGTTGCAAAATATAAATTATTAAGTATTCCCCCACTCTGCATACGTAAGAACATTTTACCATAAATAGTAATGTATATGAAAAATTATATCTCACAATGGCACAACGATATCTTGTTATCATCATTGTAATATGTGTGATGATATGTTTCTCGGTGATTATACCATGGTCTATGATGGCTTGCCGTAACCTCGGACCTAATCACAGTAGTTTGTGTCGATATCATTACATCAGTGTTCTCGTTGTACTTGTGCTTGGTATTGTTGTCGTCTGTTGTAATATTCTCAATTCTCAACTATGGTATGTTCTCTTTTTGATACCGTAGGTTTCTGTCACTTGGTATCTGAAACTTGGCTGTTATACCTGCATTGGCTGATAGCTTGCTTATAATGAATAAAACATGCATCTAATAACTTACATGTGATAGATTTAATATGATAATTTACATGTGATTGCTGGAATATGCAATATGACAGTTTATACCTGATCGTTGGAATATGTAATGTGATAATTTACATTTGACTGATGGAATATGCAGCATGACAGATGAATTCATATTACCCATCAATAACCCTACTTTCGCTGAGTTATTCAACCGTTGGTGTGGTTTGTTCTACTTGTGTAACTTGGGCACATGCTGGTTTGGCGCCCTAGGATTGTAGACCAGGAATGGTATCTTTTCCAGGTAAATGGATGGATTTACGGTGGTGCTTGCACGGTTCTCCAACTCTTTCATTCGTCTTCTGTGCATTCTGGTAATTAATAAAAAATGGAAAAAATATGTACGTATCTGACTCTTACTAATTAATTAAGTACAATGTCAAATTGACTGCTGGTATATGTAGTCATTCTATACGGCAGTTCAGAGTTTTAAGTAATATTTGGATATCTTTATCCTTGTTACCCTTAATGTACTCTGAATGTACTTGTTTTAAATTATCTCATTACCTTATAGTGTCTTTCTTATGTACTGAAGTTAAAAAAAAAATTGTTGTATTTTTTGTGTATGTAGTGTTGAGTATGTATGTAGTGAATAGTATTGTATTTAGTTGTATATGTATGTGTCTAGGTGCATAACAAGATAGGTTGAGATGGTAAGTAACTTGAATGTTGAATGTATATGTAAAGAGATGTTTCTTTTCTCATTTATTAATCTGGTACTATACCTATCCTGTGATTCCACTGTGTTCTCCATGTGTATGGTAGTGTTTTTTGTTTTCTGTATCCTAACCATACTAATTAAAATCATCAGACATTTACAGAATATATGTGAAAGTTACTTTACTTATTATCACAGTTTTACCGTAGGATAAAATAACTATGTTTATTACATTGAACTGTCAATGATCTAATTGTAATTGTTTATATGCAGTTCAATGTATCTGTAGCCGTTATCTTTTGGTATTTTTTTTTCTAGTTGATGTTTTTTGTCTTCGATTTCCAAGTTGTAATATAGTGTTTTCATCTTTTTATTTTTGGTTGGATAAAGTATTGTTGCATCGTCCGACTGTTGGTCGCTCAGAAATGTGTATTCCCATTCCTGTATATCTCGATCCGTGCACTCCTTTACATTAGGAATGTTGCCTAGTATCAAGTATTTTATTGGGTATGGTAACGCGACAGCTGTAATTCGTCCCCTGTAGTATAGACAGTTTAAGTCGATCCGTGCTACTTTGTATTGTTCTAATGTTCCTTCAAATGTCTTACATGTTATCTTTTTATTTGTGTAGTCTTTATCCTTAACTAGTCTTTCGTCTACTCCGACAATTGAAGTCCCTATGTCTCTTATCATTGGAACTGAAATTCCGTTTACTAGTGCTACACACATGTGTAAGTTTCCGTCTGTCGAGTACAGCGAATTCGCTTCGTCTATGTACGCCTTGTTATTTGTATCGTCACTACTGTCATTTCTTTTAGTCTGTATGTTCACTGCATTTGTTTCTTCATCTTCATTTGATGAACTGCTGGTACTTACGAATGCTGCCCTGTTCTCTTTCCATATTTTTCTAATCTTACAGTGTCTACTCACATGTCCATATGTATTACATGCGTAACACTTCACCTTGTTCTTACACGTAACGTACCTGCTAAGTTTTTGGGATGTTAAGTTTTGAAGATACGTGTCATAATCCGGGTTCTTATCACACATTTCCAGAGAGCCGTGTTGTATCTTGCAATAAGGACATTGTATCCAGTATCTTTTTTTTTTTTGACTCTCTGTGGTTCCCTTTGTGCGTTCTCAGTCTTGTAATATGGTCCTCTTCCTCGATATTGTGGGCCATTTTGTTGGAAATTCTTTGGTTTTATATCATGGCTTTGATTGAACATATTGGTTGCTGCCCCTATCACTAAGTCTGGCTGAGCCCCTTCTGCGAAACTATCCTTGTGGGCGTTGTAGAATGCTTCGCCTTTGGCTTCCATTTCTGATATCGTTGTACATTTATTCTCTACTAGAAATGTTGCCATTTCTGCTGGAACTGAGGAGATTAGTTTGTCTCGAACCATGAGATCCCGTAGTTTATTGAAGTCCGACCCTATGTCGGCAGCTTTGAGCCATTTATCAAAGAGCGACGTAGTCTCAGCTACGTAATCTAGAAAATTTTGATTGGCTTTTGGTGTTAAGGTTCTAAATTTGCTTCGTAATCCTGCTTGGTCTAGTGAGAAATGTGATAAAACTCGGTTTCTAACGTAAGTGTAGTTAGTGCGAAGGTTTTCAGGTATTACCTCCAGCACTTTTAAGGGCTCCAGGGCCAAATGTCTGTGGAAGAGTATGGCCCAGTCTTCTGATGGAATTTTGTAGTGGTTCATTAATAGTTTGAAGTTTGTTACCCATGCCGAGATGGAATCCCCTTGCGTAAAGTTTCTAATAAGCACACTATACCATTTAATGGAATCTACCGCTTTTGCTGTTACCTTTGCTTGGGCTATCTCTGTGTCTTTGTTTTTTTCTAGTATCTTCACCTTTAAGTTGTCCTCAATCTTTTTGTCTTCAATTGCTAACTCTGTTGCTAGTCTCTCTTGCTCAAAGGCAAGTTTTTCTTTCTCCAAAGCTATTTTTTCCTTTTCTATTGCTGCTTGTGCCTCCATTTTTCCTTTATCTATGGCTGCTTGTGCCTCCCTGGCTTCCTTTGCAGCTGCTCTCTCTTCACGTTGTTGCGCTTGATGTTCTTTTAATTCTTGTTTGGCCCACGTTGCTAAGTCGGGCCCTGTCATGCCACACTTCTCTCCCATGGCTATGAAGTCTTGTAATGACGACATGTTCGTTAGATATGCTCACCTACTCTGCTACGAATGTGATGTTTTAGCAGGTATTAATAGTATCTAGCATATGCTGTTTTTGGTTATGTGGTGATTGATGGTGTGCTTATTTAGAGTTGATGTTGTGACGTGTTTCAATGATACTCACCACTAGAAGTAACCTTTGTGTAACGTTATCATGGTGTCACAAGGTTTTAAATGTTACACCAGAAAAGATAGGTGTTGTATACTATGAGTGCCTATCTGAAGTATACTATCTTAATTTAACAGCACTGGAACACTCAGAACATATGTGTGATGCTCGTGAATCTTGTTTTTTGGTTACTGAAAATTCTTATTGAGATTTTGGCTTAATTCATAAATTATCTCAATGTTTTTTCTTGTTGCAACCATGCACGCTCAATCCCTGTAATGGAAAAAAATGGCAAAAACCTGTGGAGAAAATAACCAAATATCCACTCTAATCAGCCGCACAAAATGATACAATAACAGTAAGACAATTTCACTCGCCTGATGCCTTGTTGGTGCTGCTGCGGTGCGGTTCTTCCCTGGTCCGGTGTCTTCCCTCCAGTAGTTGAGGTCTTGAGTGTTGCCAAAGTCACCACCAGTCTTGAGTGTTGACGTAAGCTCAAACGTCAGATAGTTGTGCCAAGAAATTCTGGCCTTCTCTATAACTTGAATGGAAAAACTTTAATATTATGTAGATTCACTGTGGTGCTGTCGTATTATTGTTCTGGAATGAATCGATATGTTGATTTCGGTTGTTTAAAGTGTTCCATGTCGGTTGGAGACTAAAGTTGAATTCTGGAAAAATGTCTTAGAAAAAGTTTGATTCTTGACTCCAGATGAAAATAACTTGGTATAAGACTGCTAGATGGTCTTTACCCTTCTTCCACATGTAGTTATGATAGTCTTTGTCGTTTTAAAGTATTCAGTGGAAATTTTGATGGTTCCTGAAAACCGACTCACTTGTCACACTCGTTACTACTTATATACGTGTAGTTGCGAGATTTCAGTGAAAATTCAGCCATCATCACTGATTTGATATATTCTCGTCTATGATGAGTTTTAACTGTTGACAGGACTGTCTGTTGGCACTTTGAACCTCTGATCATGTGCCGACTTTCTATTTGTAGGTTCACTTTCTTGATTCTTTTCCCTTTTCACTTATTGAACGTCTCCCGGTAATTCATGAGTCTTTCTTTCTAGACATTGATACTTCGTTCTTGACACTCGTGAATGTATTTAAGAGTTTATTCGGAGTTAACAACTCTAACGTTTTCTCAGCCAGGGTCAATATTTATGAAAATTAATATTTCACTTGTTGTGTTCAGCGTTGTGGCTTAAATGTTTGTATAATAAAGCAATATTCACACCACGTTTTAATAGCTGAACTTGTTTGTTGACACCTTCGTTCAGAATTGCAATTGGCGTTCAAAGTGACCTTCCTTGTTCTTTGTCTGCCCGTTACCGAATTTTCTTGAAGGTAACTCTTATTTTCGGTGCTCCTGCTTGATTATTTTCGAGCGCCTCACTTGCCAAGTAGCTGATTACCGGCTCGTCTAGTCAGGCACAGTGGCAGTTGTAAGCAGGAACAGGTCACAACGGAGAATATAAAAAAAAACCAATGTCCTCGCCATTGTGGTCAGCGTTTATTCTCAAAAGTCATCACCGCCGTTATACACTCATTATTAACAGGCGTGGGCTGACATGCGATGGTTCTAAAACACTCTATCTACTATTTACTACCAACTTACAGCTTGGCTCAACCTTGGCTGGACATCCGCGTGCGTTGAATTGATGTCGCTTGACTTCTGCATTCGCTTTTCCCAACCGTCGTGTACAAAGACCCTGGCAAGAGTGACACGGTCTTGCCGTCTGTCTCGTGTGCCACACAACTAATGTCACGTGATGTCATTGGAGTCACTTCCCTTTCTTCATCATCATCTGTTGCTCCACCGACTTCTCTTGTAACCCTGTTCTTACTCTGTCCGTTTCCCGCTGTATCCCTCATATTGGTCCATGTCAGATAATATGACATTTATGGCATAGTGCATGTAGATACACATTCCTTGCATATGCTTCACTTCCACTTCCGTAAGCGGAATGCATGAAACACCTGTCCATCTCTCTCTCTCTCTCTCTCTCTCTCTCTCTCTCTCTCTCTCTCTCTCTCTCTCTCTCTCTCTCTCTCTCTCACACACACACACACAATCTCGTGCTTTCTGGAGACAGCAGTACATTAAATGCCCCGCGCTTGGACAATAAACTGTAAACTATCATTTCCATTAAAATGTGGCTTCTTTGTAATTTCTGGGTCACTTAGCTACCGAGGTGAAGGTCGTTGGTGTTGTTGCCTGATGACAAATTACAGGGTGACGCTCTAGTCCATAATACCTTTTGTTTGGGGGACAAGAATCAGGGATTTACTACTAGCAATTAGAGTCCATGGCCTGTCCCCAGGGAGATAATTGGTCCAAAGTTGTGATAGTGTCTGGGTTTCATATACAATGGGAAGGACTTAAAACCTGGCCATTAAAAGCCACCTTAGCTTACTGGGTACTTAAAGGGCTAATTCAATTTGTTTATACCTGGTGGTGCATATTTTTCTTTTGAAACACATCATTACCATATAACATCATTTTAATACTTGAGATACCGCCATGGTTTAAAGGCTGCTACACGCACGCACGCACGCGCGCGCGCACACACACTCCTACACATGCGCGTGCAAATTCATGCACCACACACACACCTGCATCCACACACAGACGCATACATATGTTACTGCCAACGGCACAGACACCCATTCACAATATATTTCATGTTGCACATTCAAATATAATAATGGGAAAATTCCAAAGGTGATCAAATGTAGTATAAACTTCACTTTGATCTGACCCAAAAGATCGCTTGGGCATATTCAACTTTAAGAAAAAAGACTGAAGCCAGATTACGGCTATTAATTCTATATGTGGGTATATTGCCACAATTAATAAACACGTAATGAAATATAGAAACTGATTAATTCTAAAGAAAATAACACTAGTGACCTGTCTCAATAGGATACAGTCAAGTAAATTAAAATAAACAGCGAAAGTTGCAAATTAATCAGTAAAATAATCTATATCTATAAAACAGAGTGTATGTGGCTTTGTTTGTTTGTTTGTATTGGATGCGTTCGATAACGGTACATCCGATTGAGATGAAATTTTCTACACGTCTTCCTTTCATTCCTGTGCAACCGACTATAATAGTTTCTTAGTGTAAAATCTTCTACTTATTTAATAACATTTACTTTTTCATTTTCATTATATAATTTCTATATAGCAGGGGGACTTCACTCTAGAAAAGTTATTTCAAGGGGCATAACTTTTAATAAGATTTCTATATACTTTATAGTCATATAGTTGGACTTACTTGCACTATTGTTAAACTCTTTGTCTATAGTTATTTTGAGGCATATGAGTTATAATAAATAATGATATAATCTTTAAGGTATTTTCAAAGTTTTCATAAAAATAATGCAAAATGCATAACATTGTAACCCATCTTTTTCTGCTTAAAGAACTTATCAACTGTCATGTCGGTGATTAAAAACAGTTTTCATTAAAAATAATGAATGATGTGTGGAAGGACATTCTTTTAAGTTACTGTGCGCCAGGAGCTGGGCGAAACCACGCCGGGTCAGATAGATAGACAGACAGACAGATAGTCGGGAACGGAAGCTTATTTGACTACTTATATGAATTAAATGACATGCTCCCCACCAGGGACTGGGTGAAGCCGGGCCGGGTCAGCCAGACAGACAGACAAACAAGCAGACAGACAAACTGATAGATAGATAGATCCTCTCCAGGGCCTGGGCGAAGCCGGGCCGGGTCAGCTAGTATTTTATAAAAATAACGACAGTTATTCCCCTTCCATATTTTTGAAATAGTTGTGTCCCCTTGATACCGACAAACATGGGGTATGTCATCTGCGCTTAGTGTAATATCGCAGTAACCGAGTAACGCATGATAGTGGACATTTGAATATAGTGGTTTTAAATGGTGCTTAATCGCGTGAGCTCATCGCCAAATGTATAAACAAATATTTTTATGTACTTTGCTTGAGTGTCAATGATGTATTCACATGAAAAGTTGCGTAAATATGAACAGAAAATCAACAAATAGTGTCAGGAACTGTCCCTCTTCCACGGCGGTCTGCGTGGGTGGAGACAAATATACTTTAGTTTGCAGTAATCGCACAAAAGTGGTAAAAACTACATCAGCGAGGCAAGGTCCGGGTATGTCATGCGAGGTAAGTTCCGGACATGCCTTTAGCTCTAAAAATTAGCTTACTGTCGCAGAATACCATACAGACATTAACAAGGTACTTTATGTTATTTATATTAAGATATTAACAAGGTATGTCCCGACATTATGAATTATTACCAGCACACAAAAAGAGATAAATACGGTATCCAGTCTTCACGCATAGGCCAGTATGCAATAGAAAATGGTTATCTCACTCACACACACACTAGTTTTATTGTCACAGTTTTGTAATCTAATGTATGAGTGGTATTCTGTAATAGTACATTATTTTAGAGCTAAAGACATGCCTGAGACTTTAAGCACGTTTTATGGTTTTGTTATTACCACGTATGATAGAATCATTGAGCCATGGTGACCTCCTCGATAATCAGTTTTCCACCTCTGTCATCACCATTCAGCCACGTCACCACACGCCTATGCACGTCCCGACATTATGAAGTACTACCAGCACACAAAAAAGAGATACATACGGCATCCAGTCTTCACGCATACGCCAGTATGGAATAGAAAATGGTGATCACACACACACACATCGCGCACACACACATACGCGCGCGCACACACATACACGACAAGGCACTGGATGTTTATGCTAAATATGATAGTAATGCTTTGTTTGAACAGTACCCGTATTAATAATTCTGTTCAAGTTAAGGATTCTGCGGAATTACCATAGAGCTAAACACGAAGACATAACCCTACCCACTGTGCTCTGAAATAGTCCTTCGAATGTTTGTCTTGTCGTGTAGTAAGTACGTTGGCAGTAGCTGCTAGCACCATATATGCTTTATACATAATGCAAACTACGGCAAAATAAAAGCCGATTTGTCAAACTTCCCGCATTTTCTTCGGATTTGTTTTTCGTTTCTGTATGTACAATTTCTGACACTATTTGTTGATTTTCTGTTCACATTGTATGGGAATGACCTACAGTTCCTTGTTAATGTCTGAATGGTATTCTGCGATAGTAAGCTAATTTTTTGTGCTAACGACATGTACGGGGCTTGTTTCGCATGACATGCCCTGACCTTGCCTCGCTGATGCAGTTTTTACCTCTTTTGTGCGATTACTACAAACTAAAGCATATTTGTCACCATCCACGCAGACCGCCGTGGAAGAGGGGCAGTTTCTGACAATACTTGTTGATTTTCTGTTCATATTTACGCAACTTTTCATGTGAATACTTCATTGGCACCCAAACAAAGTACCTTACAATTTTTGTTTATACATATGGCGATGAGCTCGCGCGATTCAGCGCCATTTAAAACACAATATATTCAAAAGTTCACTATCGTGCGTTACTCGGTTGCTGCGACATTACACTAAGCGCAGATGACATACCCCATGTTTGTCGGTATCCAGGGGACACAACTATTTCAAAAATATGGAAGAGGATTAACTGATGTTATTTTTATAAAATACTAGCTGACCCGGTCCGGCTTCGCCGAAGCCCTGGCGGGAATCTATCTATCTATCTGTCTGTCAGTCTGTCTGACCCGGCTCGGCTTCGCCCAGCTCCTGGTGGGGAGCATCTCATTTAATTCATATAAGTAGTCATCTAAGCTCCCATTCCCGTTCCCGACAATCTGTCTGTCTGTCTATCTGTCTGTCTGTCTGTCTGACCCGACCCGGCTTCACCCATTCCCTGGTAGGGAGCATCTCATTTAATTCATATAAGTAGTCATATAAGCTCCCGTTCCCGACTATCTGTCTGTTTGTCTGTCTGTCTGATCTATCTGTCTGTCTGATCTATCTATCTATCTATCTATCTATCTATCTATCTATCTATCTATCTATCTATCTATCTATCTATCTATCTATCTATCTATCTATCTATCTACATACCTACCTATCTATCTATCTATCTATCTATCTATCTATTTATCTATCTATCTATCTATCTATCTATCTATCTATCTATCTATCTATCTATCTATGTTCGACCGGTTCCCGTTAAAAATATAGATAGAATAGAAGAATAGATAGATTTATAGTAGACAATATGATTGGAAGAGATCTATCTAAAGTAAACTTACCAAGATATCACGAACAGCCAATAAATGGTGGGCGGTGGGTTGATTGCAGAGTACTACAAAGGATATGCAACTAACTTTCTATCACAAAAAATTACTTTTCTTTTATCGAACGGAAATCTTTCACAGGCTCGACCTACATTCTGACCTTCTTCTCTATTTCCTCTCATACATTCTTTCATTCAACATCTCTTTTGAAGCAATTCTTTGACAACTGTCATCAGAAATACCTAACGTGGGTGTAACTCGCCATACATATGAGAATGTTAAAAAAAAATTAATGTGCTGTTGAAGCAAAATAAAAAGATGAGTTAGAAAATTTTCACTATTTAAATAGATGCATTATTTGTATGAAAACTATGAAAATGCTTTTAAGATTATATCATTATTTATTATAACTCATATGCCTGCAAATAACTATAGACAAAGAGTTTATACATCTTTGAAAACGATGCAACAATATGACTATAAAGTATATAGCAATGTTATTAAAAGTTATGTCCCTTGAATAAACTTTTCTTATGTTAAGTCCCCTTGCTATATGGAAATGATAATGAAAAATTAAATATTAAATTTTAGTAAGTAAGTAGCCGATGTTACACTAAAAATCTATGACAGTCGGTTGGATGGGAATGAAAAGAAGACGTGTAGAAAATTTCATCTCAATCGGATGGACCGTTATCGAACGCATCAAATACATACGGATACACATTGCCTGTTATATATATAGATTATTTTACTGATTAATTTGCAACATTTCGCTGATTATGTTAATTTACTTGACTGTATACTATTGAGACAGGTTTCTAGTGTTATTTTCTCTAGAATTAATCAGTGTCTATATTTCATTACGTATTTATTAATTGTGGCAATATACCCATATATAGAATTAATAGCCGTAATCTGGCTTCAGTCTTTTTTCTTAAAGCTGAATATGCCCAAGCGATCTTTTGGGTCAGATCAAAGTGTAGTTTATACTACATTTGATCAACTTGTGGCTCACCACTCTCCATTTCCTCTCAGTAGGTATGGGATGGTGGCCCCCTTTGTGGACAAAGGCCAATATCCGGGGTAGGGGTCTATTTCCTCGCGCCCCTCACATCGGCCTACCCCTCACACACACACACACACACACACACACACACACACACACACACACACACACACACACAATAGGGCCTCGAACCCAGGTGCCCGGCGCCTATTTGGTCTACTTCTCTATATGAGTATTCCACATGCCCGGGGCTTGTCGCACTGTGCTCAAGCGGCCCAGGGGAAGCGGAGGCGTCTGGGGGTACCGAGGGCGGGTACCCATGGACCGGAAGTAGTAAACAGGAAGTGACAACCGGAAGTGACAACCAGACATAACCCAAGAAAATACCCGCCAAAAATTCAAAAATGAGGTCCGCTTTTGTGACGTTTTCTATGAGGTTAGTAACCCCGTAAAGAAAGATTTATCTGAGGTTGCCAACCCCTTTACGAGTTAATTAGGACCCACCCTACTACTCAGCTGTTTAACAACACCCTAGAAGATTATGGACATGGTTGAGTCCTGATAGCAGGATAAGAAACCAAATTGATTACATTATGATTAGCAGAAGATTTAGAAACGCACTAACAGTAGCAAAAACAGTTCCCAGTGCTGATTTTCATAGTGACCACATATTACGTACAGGTGCATTGAGGGTAAAGATAAAGAAAGTCAAGTATATAAAAGGAAACTCTAAATATGATTTGTGTACATTGAGTAATGACAAGGAAATAAAAACAAATTCAACATAGAAGTACAGAACAGATTTGACATATTGTCTGATCTAGAGATCCTATTCCAGGATATGGATGATCAATGGGAAATGTTAAAGAATTCAATCAGATTGGCTGCAGAAACAACTATTCCAAAATTAAAGAAGGTGGGTCGTAAGAGTTGGATGACTGAAGAAATTTTACAACTAATGGAAACAAGAAGACTCAACAAAAATAATCCTGCCAAATATGAAGAAATTCACAGACACGTCAGAATATTATGTAAGAAGGCAATAAAAAAAAAAAAAAGCATGTGTCAACGTCTCACACGCACACAGGTATTCTAACTCCTTCATACGCACTCAAGAAAACCATCAGTCGTACGTATGGGGTTTTACAATTTATTCAGGCGAACCTGATCATCATCATAATGTGCATACAGGCGGTGAATTCATTACATACATATACAAATGCCGCCTTACAAACGCTAATAGCACACAGCCAATTAAACAAGTCCTACACTCGCTATCTACAAACTAGCACTCTCGCAAAAGCTATACAGACACTCGCTCTAGAAAACACAACGTCCTTCCCCTGAAACTGTCCCGTCTGACGGTTTTTTGTTGATTCATTCATTGCCTTTTTAAGCTTTACTGCAGTTCCCCTTATTCTTGTTAATCAACCTCCATACCAGAGCGGTAATCGTTCGCAAGTCGCACTCAGCTGCAGGGACCAAGAGTTGGGTCGAGGAACTAAAAGTATTAAAAGGAAGAACCGGCTTCCTAGTAGAGTGTGGCGCTGTGAACGAGGCACGAAGAAGAAACATGGCAAGGAGGTGATAGAGGCCGTGACTGAGGATGAAGCAGGCTCCCCACGACCACAGGTGCTAAGGGTCAAGCACAGATTGCACAGACTCTTTTCACTAAGGGAGGGGAGGCTTGAGATGGACATGTTAACTAATAACAGTGAAGGGACAAGCACAACAACATGGACAACGAAATCGACCGAACGTCTCGCATGGCAGGGGAAAGCCCGGAGCCATGACCCAGATGGGACCTCCCCCAGAGAGTGTCAAGAGTACAATGGTTCGAAACATTCGGGGAAGGGAGGACGATCAGAAGCCCCCTGCCGTTTTCGCTCCGCGGCGGAGATTTTATCACGGTCAACTTCCGGTATTGTTGGGAACATGGCGGCTTGTTCGTGTTGACTAGCGGTACACCATTCTCTTAAACATCTGATTGATGTTGAATATCAGAGGTAAATTAAATAGTTTTTCACATTTTGTTGAATTTAAATATTGACTTCGAGCAGTAGGTACTTTGAGAAACTGTATGTAAGCATGTACTTTTATTGTAGATCTCTGAGAGTTATCAGTTATCAGTTGGGGTAGGCACTCTTCCGATTGACGGGTCTAAATAGTTCCGCAGTGAATAAGTTAGGGTTAAGGGTTAGGGTCAGTGTTAGTTTAACACTAACCCTAACCCTTAACCCCTGACTTATTCACTGCGGAACTATTTAGACCCGTCAATCGGAAGAGTGCCATTGGGGTATCTTCATTGCACTCCGGACATGTCCATAGGTGCTCAGATCCTCCCCCCAGCATATGCATCAGCGTCCGGTGGCTAATAATAGTGCCAGTTCTGTGTTGGTTGACGAGACACCTCGTTTTCCCGATGTACCTCTCGCGTGCCTATTCTTACTCCCAAGTCTTTCATTCTGGACAGCGATGTGGATTCACTGACGTCAAAGTCCTCTGTTCTCGCCATATCTTTGAGGACGTTAATAATATCGGCACGATCCATGGGCTGGTCATCTACAGGGGGCGCAGAGCCAGCCAGTTTATCAGCTCCTTCATTTCCCTCGACTCCCGCATGTCCCGGGACGAAGATGAAGGTGACTTTACGAACAACAGACTTCCGCAGTGACTCAGTCCACTGTCTAAGTACAGATCCAGCTTCGACCTTCTGAATCATGCTCATTGAGTCACTTAGTACACACACGTTGGTATAATGCTGTGATTCCACCATATAAAAGCCTGTGTAACTGACATCTCCTCCATCGCCATGCTGTTCGTAGTCATAGAGTGCGCACCACTGGATTCTTGAATGGTTCGACCCGCTGAACGGGCTGTAAATGCCCACGCACTTCTCTGCTGCTTTACAACAGATCCATCTGTATAGATGAACACTTCGGGGCTATCTGAGTGTTCATAGATGAGCGCGTTAACCTCTGCATTGACAGCGACAGGGTTCTGCTCTCTGCACCGTCTGTCGAGTGTGATAATGCAGGAGAAAGTGCACTTAAAAGCTGGAGGCACCGGCACCCATTACTTGCCGGGATTGATACTGGTAAGACTGCAGACCTGTCTGACAACATCTTCCGCCCGACCCATCCATGATTTGCCCCTCTTTAGCCTGTCACCCTTTTCTGTCACCCCTACACTGAGAGGAGGCGAGTTAGTTGTTGGGGCAGCTATAGTAATAGTAATAGTATAAATAATATAATAATATTAATAATGGAATGACGACATTGCGAATAGAAAAAAATTATATTCGCAATGGAAGTAGGTCACGTGATTATTCCTATGCGTGTTTCCATATTACAATATTTTGTTGATCTAATAACGTGTTCTCAGTAGCATAGTGGTTAGTGTCTCTGCCTGGTAAACGGGATCTCGAGGATCGATTCCCCGCCAGGAAGGCAACTTTTTTTTTTTCATTTTCAGGAATAAGGTGACACCAATGCTATAAATAGTCTGATGATTTCGCTTTAGGCATATGTTTTCTATGGATTTTGTGTATTAGGTGTTGTTTTCCTTGCTGCACAAGAACCTGCGCACTTGTCTTTCTGTTCTTATCTGTCCTCTACTTTTGTTGTCTTGGGAAAGGCGCTTAGCCACCCGAACATGAGTTCTTCTCTCTCTCTCTCTTTCTCTCTCTCTCTAAGTCTCAATCTCCCACCTCTGTCTTTCTTGTCTTTACCACTCTTTAATGTCTTTCAATACATCTTTCTCATATCTCTGTCTCTCACACTATCTTCGTTATCTATCTCTCTCCTCTCTCTTTTCCACCTGCTTCATATATACCAGGTTTTCCTGCACTTTATATGCGTAGCATTTCCTTATCCTTGTTTATTTATTAATTCATGAGGCCAGTCAGTCGAAAGCCTGGTGTTTGAATTGCTTAATCATGTCTCTCTGAGGCGAAGCATATTACTGGAGGTCATAGAAAGTGTCAAATTAAGAGAATCATCACTGCTGCGATATTATCAGGACATAAATAGTAGGACGGTAACGTAAACAAACATGGATGCCTGGTAACAGTAAGTGTACAGAAACGAAAGTTAACAATTCTTGAACTCGCCTGGGGACAGAATTATTTGTAGGGATCGTTATTTGTATTGGGGATACCTGTTCTGAAAAATTATTCTTGATATTTAAACGTAATGTGAAAATAAAACGGGATGCCAAAAGAACGGACAGAAGTAAGAAGAAGAGTGATTTATTAAAAAATACGGAGAATTCGGCAGAATTAAACTCGCAACAGTGAACATTCCTATTTAAATTAACCACATTCTTAGACTTCTTAATGGCCCAAACTAAAACTGACTAGTGAGCAGACACTGTGACATGTTTGTTACTTCCCGCAATTCGATTGCGAATATAATTTTCCTCTATTCGCAATGGAATTGCGAATAGAGCCTCCCTGTTAATAAATATATTATTGATATAATTATAATTTGAATTTAATTATAATTATAAATTATATTAATATTAATTATTATTATAAATGCCTTTAATAAGTTTTAATTTTATTTTTGTATAATATATTATTATTAATTTATATTAAATAATTAAATATTATAAATTAGACCATTATAAATTATTAATATTAAATTAGAAGGGAGACTTTATACATAGCTGAAGTATGAATAAACGGATACATTATACATAGTGAAGTATGGCTGTTTAAATATCAAGAATAGTTTTCCAGATTGGTATCCCCAATACAAATAACTGTGTCCCCAGGCGAGTTCAAGAATGGTTAACTTGCGTTTCTGTACACTTACAGTGTTTATAGGCATCCATCTTTGTTTACGTTACCGACCTGCTATTTCCTACTATTTATGTCTTGATAATTCTGGTCCAAGCTGACAGTTATATGCATCGCCTCAGAGAGACATCTTTAGGCAATACAAACACCAGGCTTCCGACTGACTGGCCTGATGATTAACAAATAAACAAGGAAATGCTACGCATATAAAGTGCAGGAAAACCTGGTATATGTGAAGCAGGTTGAAAAGAGAGAGATAGATAAAGAAGATAGTGTGAGAGACAGAAATATGAGAAAGATGTTTTGAAAGACATTCAATCAATCAATCAAGTGCCGTCTCTGCAATGAAGGTTGGCTGCAATGGATCTTCAACACTGTCTGTCTCTCGCCCTGACTGTACATCCTGTCAGGCTGATGCTAGTCCATCTCTTGATGTTATCCTCCCACTTGTATCGTTGTCTACGTTACTTGTTCTAGTATCTGCCCATTTACTGTGATGTTCATTGATGACCTTTCATTTTCACTGCTAATTATCAGTTTTTTGTTTTTTGGATGTTAATATCTAAGCCACATTCTGCACTGTGCCTGTTTACTTCTTTAGTTCCTAATATTTGTTTATTAAAAAGTCGCTTTCACCAAATTAATTGCTGAAGAATTTTAAAAAAAATAGTGTCCAGCAGGGAATCGAACTTTGATCTCCCGCGTATTAGGCGGAGACACTTACCACTATGCTACTGAGGATATGATCTTGAATCAACAAAACTTATATAATATAGGCATTCGTATGTCCCGATGACGTCATATAGTTAAGTGCAAATCACATGACCAGCCGGGAAAGTTCCACTATGAATAAAGGGAGAATTTATTCATAGTCGGGGTATGAATAGTCACTTCGAAATTAGAAATATATAAATATGTAATATGTTTCATTTGTACTGTGGGTATGGACAAATAGATTTTCTTGTTATTCTTTAAAATCATCGTCATCAAGAGCCCTCCCTGCCAGCTGGCGCAGGCGTACATGGCTCTCCACAGATCTTGATCGTTAGTGTTTTGGATCAACTCTACTGATGGTATTCATCTATGCCATCGTCTCAGTCCATTACTTTATAATAAATATTACTTTATAATAAATATTACTTTATAATATAATTATCACTTTCAGGTGTTCGCAATCTGTTGTGTCTTACCCAGCACCAATGTCTTTTCCTCACTACTTGGTTCAATTGTACTTTAGCTTTTTTCATGAACTCCACAAATTGATTGTCATACCACTTGAGTCCCTTTGTTCTACACAAGCACCAATGAATGAATGTTTGTAGTTCATTAGTCATTGGTTTAGACATTCTCCATGTTTCTGATACATACAGCAGTCATGATGTAACTAACGTTAGAGCTGAAACAGCTTTTAGTGCTTTAGAAGTTCCTTTTATATGCTTATTTTAATATCTCTATATCATGTGTTTCCCCACCTTTGTCTACATTTGAATGTAAATATATGTATGGTATGATTACACTTCTCGAAGTGAGGTTTCAATACGGGAAGTCATGAAGAGAACTAGACAAATATGTTTACTTCTCTTATCTATTGTTATTCAGGAGTCTGGCAAAGTAGTCAAGACATCTGACCCGGGCTTAGAAGGTTGTGGGTTCAATTCCAGGCAGCGTCCATCGGTTCACAAGTGCATTTTTCTGAGACTCCTGAGGGTCGTCACTGGAGCTACGGAGTTCGTGCTTTGTGCGACGCTTTCTGCGCTGTGGAACAAAACTGAGCCATATGGAAATAACCAATGCAATGAAGTCGACTTTTAAGCAACTTTTATTAATCTATTATTATTCACTAAGGGAGATTAGTTTATACTTTGTTATATTTATTCTTCTTATCTTAAATTTTCACCTATTAATTGTAGACCTAGTTGTTGTGATCTCCCATCAAGTGTCTTTAGATAGTTTCATGATACTTCCCTAATTTTTTGGAAAAAAAAGAGGAAAACAAATAAAATAAGTTGATAGAACTGACATAATGAAATCCAATGGTGCCTCATTCAAGACTCTAAGTCAGTTATAATGGATATATTATTATTTGGTAGTGAATGAATTGTGTCCTTCAGCTGCATAATTTACAAATAAATTCTACTGCCAGTTGGTCGACTTTATCAAAAGAATGTGGGAATCCATGGACACAGACCTGGACAGGAAGTCTTTTGTGCCAGGGTAAAAGATTAAATGTCTCTGGCCTGATATATTTTATGATACCTAGTGACACTTTGGATTTGATCAAAATCTATTCTTTTTCACTTTATCCCCCATTTGGTATTGGCTGTCAATCAATTCAGTCCAAGCCATTCTATCTTTAGCTTTCTCATGCAGCTGCCCATGTCCTCCTGATATTATTTATTTCTGTCTCTAACTCTTATCTCCTTGTGTTTTTGGGTCTTCCTTTATTTCATTTGCCCTGTCAATTCTGGACAAAGGCTTTTCATGTAATACAGTTCTCAGGTGAGGTCAGTAAGGCTAAATGGATAGGAACGCACATTCTTAAGCAAGACGAAAAGTGGAGAGACTAGGTTTCAACCATGTAAGAGTGGGATACTGGAATTATCGTAGTGCCAGGCAGAGAGGTCCTGTATTGGAGAGGCTAATATATGATTTTGATTTCCTCATGCTCCAGGAGCTAAATACAGACAAATACCATTGCCCTGGGTACGCCAGTTATATAAACCCTACTGGGCAGATGAGACGTGGGCAAGGTCTGCTGGTGAAGGAAGGAGTGAAGCATGTGGTATTTGACTTGAGCCAGTGGAATCACAGTGCAAGAGAGGTCCAGGGTATACAAATGGAGATTGGTGGCATAAGTTGGAACATCATAAATGTATATGCCACAGTGGACTGTTTTTGTCAGAAAGGAACAATGGGACTGGCTTAAGGAATTGGAGGAATTACAAGTTGATATGTTACTCATATGTGGAGACTTCAATGCGAGGGACAGAGATTGAGACAGTAGTGGAGAAAACCGACAGGGAATTGCCCTTGCGGATGCCATGGTGGACTCCGATGTGGTCTGCATAAATGATGGTAGACCAACTAGAATGGCAATGAGGCTTGGCGATGCAGACACAGCGATTGGCTTGGCACTTGTCTCCCAGTCATCAGTCCGTGATGTAAAGTGGACTGTTTTGAATGACCATGGGAGTGATCACATGCCATGCTCAGTCCTGATCTCTAAATCCAGGAAAGTTAAGGCTGGGAGAGCGCGCAAGACCTTCCAGTATGAGTGGGCCAACAGCCTTTTTGGACTCCTCAGACAGGGGGCATGCAAGAGGACTGTTAAAACTCCTTTTTTGCAGCAGCGGCCCCCCCCCCCCCTCCCCATGATGGACCCCAGAAGTAGACCATGCTTGGAAAGCAAATAGAGCTGCAGTGAAGCAGCTAAGGAAAGTGCGACAGACACCCCGAAGCTCACGAGAGGTAGTGGACACAGCGGAAAATGTCAAGAAAGTCAAGGTGGAGGCTTTCAAGCGATGTGCTGCAGAGGCCAAGAATGTAAAATATCAATGTTTTATGAAGGAGATTGGAGTTGATAAAACACTGTGAAAATTCTGGAAACTGCACAGACAAATGCAAAGTAAAGATCGGCTTATGACAGTGGGAACAATTTATAGAGAGGATGGTGTGCGCGTGACAACAGACAAAGAGAAAGGGGTGGCGTTTCTCCAGAGATTTTTAGCGCAGACCAATCATAATGATGCGGATATCAGGGATGCAGTTAGAGAGGAGTTATCTGGCACCATAGAGAATATGCATTATGAAGACATCATACGGGTTGAAGATGTTAAACATATTTTGAAAAAGGCAAAAGACACGGCACCAGGGCCCGATGATGTAAGGTATGGCCACATAATGGTTTTGAGCAATGTAGCCCTGAAGGAGAATACCGACAGCTTTAACCAGAGCATTATGACAGCATCAGTACCGCAGGATTCAGTACACATCTCTCATCCCTCTCCCAAAACCATTCAAGGATCATTCAAAGCTTAGCAGCTTTAGGATCATCACCCTTTAAAATACATTTGGGAAGGTTTTAGAGAAGATAGTCGCTGTCAAGCTGCAAGAGTTTTTGGAAAGGGGGAAGCTTCTTCCAAGAGGCCTGGGGAGCTACAGGCCAGGAAAAGATACCTGGTCAAATGCAGCCACTTTTGCCTTTGACATTTATGAGGGGTTCCAGAGAAGACAGGAAACAATGGCGGCAGCGTTTGATCTCGAGGATGCGTGCAATAGAGTTTGCTATGATATTTTGATGACCGCACTGATAGAGAAGGGCGTCAATCCCTGGTTGGTGAACTGGATAGCTGCCATCCTGAATTCTCGTCGGGTTGCTCTCTGTCTGGGTGCATGGACCTCAGGGCCACATATTTTAACCCCGGGACTGCCACAGGGATCTGCAATCTCACTGGTGCTCTTTAACATGTATACAAGCAAGATTGCAAAACTAGAAGCGCCAGGGGTTGGAAGGATACTAACATTTGTAGATTATATTCTTGCATATAGGCAGGGGAGAGATAGGGAGCAAACAGCCCAGGAGCTACAGGCGACAGTAGACAAAGGGATTGATTGGTGCACTGAAATGAGTACTGTCATCCACCCGGAAAAGGCCACTGCTTTGTGGTGCTCTCTGGACAACAGGATTGTGAGAGCTGATGTCCCAAGCCCCACGATAGATTGTAGAAGCGTCAACAGAGAGAACAAACTGAAGTATATGGGAATCACATTTGACAGGAGTCTGTCCTTCAAGGACCATGTGGACACAGTTGTGACAAGATCTCAAAAGGGACTCAATGTTCTTAAAACTGGCTGCAATGGACACAGAGCAGAGAATGCTCTTCACACTATACCAGCACTTGATCCTCTCAGTGATTGATTATGGACTAGGACTGTTCACTGTCTCAAAGAGTCAGCTGGTGAAATTAGAGCGCATACAGAACGAAGCTATGCAGGTCATTCTGGTATGCATTACATCCTTGGTCTGCCGACTTGCTGGTAGGCACAAGGTGATGCAGGCGAAGGCATACCTCAGAGTGGCTGCAGATACAGATCACCCGTTGCATGAAGTGCTGGACGCAGTTAAGGGTCAGAGACTGATAAGAGGGAAATCATGGATGGCTCAGGCGGAGGATACGATCAGACAGGTGTGCATCTTGGAGAACATTAGGCGAGGAGAGGAGTGGGTCAGAGTGCCAGCGGAGCAGTCAGACTTGTGCAGAGTTATAATCATAATGAGCCGGGAGTGCAGGGAGTGGCCAGCAGGGGCCACGGCAGTGGAAATCCAGCAACTAATTCAGGATAATGCTTGTCTGGGTGATGTGATTATCTACACAGATGGTTCTGCGTTGAGAGGTAGGAGAAGTGCCTGGGGATTCTTAGCAAAAGCTAATGGTCGAAGTTTGGTGCAGGAGAGCCTGGCGTATGATACCACAACATCTAGCTTAAGAATGGAGATGGAGGCGGTCAGTGCAGCTTTCCGCTGGATGGAGAATACGATACATACACACATCGTGATTGTAACTGACTCAGAAAGCATGCTAAGGAGGGTGAGGACAGACAGGCTTCGTGCAGAGTGGCTTGCTTCGCTTTGGAGGTCACGGGTGGCAAGCATCACCTGGATCTTTTCTCCGGGGCATGCTGGTGTGCTGGGGAATGAACAGGGGGACAGATTGGCTGGCTCGGCAAAACTTGGTGGAGTATTGATGCATGACAAGGCAGACATGGTTGTGGCCTTGTGGGAGTACGTGTACACCTCGGAGGAGCAAATGGATCACCATGGTCTGGCGAGAATGAGGCAGCGAAGAGTGGCAAGGGGATCTGGCCGATGCTCGACGCTCAGAGGAAAGGCGAGACGGACATATAATCGGATTCTACTGGAACTAATGGTGTTGGAACTCTTCACTGGCTGCTGAGGATGGGGACGGAGCACTTATGGGAATGCCCTGAATCCTGTGATGTCGGTTCCTAAATCAATCAATCACCGGACAGTTGGACTAAACTGTTGGCATTTCATCCTTGACTTGGGGACGTAAGTTACAAGTACCTATAATGTCAGAGTGGGTTCGCTTGATGGGCTACTGGTAATAGGGAAAGCTAATCCACATGCAAGGCGAGTGAGTGCAAAAACAACAAAACAAACAAAGCAACAACAACAACAACAACAAATAAAAATAAAATTATCAGGTGTTCTCAGAGTATGTCAATGCAGTACAGCATCTGTTATTCGTTCTTGATACACTTGTATTTGTGTAGTTCTCTCCAGGAGTTCCACATTGGTGATTCTGTCATACTATTTTAGTCTACCTATTTTGCCCAGTCAACAATTAATGCATTTTTTGCAGTTTATTAATAATCATTGTATGTCATTCTCCACATTTCTGATACATATAGTAGTACTGTTTTAATGCTTTACTTGAACAATCTGTTGTTTAATTTCTTTGACTTCCACAAATGTCCAATTGCTGTGAAAGTTCCTTTTGCCTCTTTCATTCTTTCTTTAATATCTTTATATGTTGATCCATCTGTGTCTACATTGCTATCTAAGTAGGTGTATACATTATACCATAATTCTGCCTCTTGAAGTGAAGTTTCACCAAGGGAGATCAGGTTATCATTTGCTTGATTTATTCTCATTATCTTTCCCTATGAATTTTTAGACTTAATTGTTGTGTCCTCCCATCTAATGTACTTAGATAAATCTTGCATCTAATTTCAATGTTTTGGACAAGAAGGCAATGTCATTAACAAAGTCCAAATCATCAGGCTTCAATGCACAAGCAGACAATATTGGGATCACATGTACCTAATTGTCAAATGCAGGCATGCTTACAACTTTCATGTTAGAAGCTCACAAAGTAAACATTCTTGCCCCTAACCAATAGTTGAGAGGGAACATTGATGACAAGATGTTCTTGTTTTTCTCTCCAATTGAAGACTTTTTATTGGATGTATGGAAGAAGGAAAAATGATACAACAAAGAAAGTATTCATCAACTTTAACGTGTGTGTGTGCGTGCGTGCGTGTGTGTGTGTGGCACAAGTAATAAGGATTTTCCATAAAGCTGTCATGTATTGTTATGTTATTTTTGTCCTGACAAACTGTTATCATTAAACTGTAAAAGGTTCTGAAACTCAAATTCTTAAACAGGAATTTAGGAATAACATATCAGAAATCATGGCTTGAAGTAATCATATGACATTTGTATCATTAATCTTGAAAAACAAAATATCAAATTCATTTATATAGTTTATGTTTGCATACAAATGTAACTTACAAATCCTTTCAGACTGACTGTAGACATAGATGGAGAGTAAACTACCATCAAGTGTCAAGATAGAACAACCTGAAGTCTGTGTAGGTCAAGGTAAGATTAAGTGCAATATAACGTAGCAGTTAGTTGAATATTCTTTACAGGATGTTGTAATCAATACCATCATTTATTGGCTGTTTGTGATTTACTAGATAATTCTACATTTAGGAGTTTGCCATTGCTTTCTGAACTGTCAAAGCAATATATCAACACAGTTTTGTTTTTTTAAATGTTGCATATCCCTTACAGGACTTTTCAGTCAACACCAGCATTTTTCAGCTGCTGTTGATGTACTAGGCAAGTTTTACGTTCAGTAGTTGCCATTGCTTTCTGAACGACCGGCTCACATACCAACACGTTATAACACAATGTGACATGGTCTGCTGCACAAATCAGTGGTAGCTGAGTTTTGAACGCCTGGTAAGCGGCTCACGAACTGCTCTAGCAAGCCTTTGGCCATGGGACCGGTTACCAACACAATGGCAGAATGTAAATCTACTCAGACACTGGGAAAAATAAGATTTTAGGTGTGACCAAGTATCCACAGGGATCAGTGCACTACCCTGCAGTTGAGCAGAGCAGGGCACTCTCTTGTCCTGACAATTGGAAATTGCTGTCGAGGACAGAGGTAAGAGACCCCAGTGTGAATATGAAAAGCAAGGGAAAACCACCACATTATCTTCCCAAGACAAGTTTAAAATAGGAATGTGGAATGTCAGGACATAGTTGAGATAGGAAAGTTTCATTATGTAAAAAAAACAAAAACGAAATGGAATATGTGAAATTAATATCCTTGGCATGAGTGAGATAAGGTGGAGGAGACTTGGTAAAGTAATAACAGACAAACACAATAATTTGTTCAGGAGGTAATACAAACAGAAAAGGAGTAGGACTAATGTTTGATGAGGAAACGGCTAAATCAGTTAATGTTTATTTGATTAAATCAGGTAGTTATTATTGTCATATTCAAAGCAAACCAAGAGATAAATATTATACAAGTGTAGGCAACAAAAATAAGCAGTAGTGAAGTTGAAATACAAATATTTTATAACAAAATAGAAATGGTGACGGGTGGAAAATTTAAACATTATTCAGGAGCTAGGCCTTTTCCCAGGAGCCCGTATATTTTTTTAACATGAGCTAAGCAAAATATAAATCAATCTCGGATAAAGCTGCATATTTTGAAATGAGCCATTAAATGTCCTTTATTGTAGGCCCAGTCAAAGATATCACTGAGAGAACACTTACGTTATTCACACGTCTCTAAAGCTTTAAAGTAGCCAGTACTTGTTGCATCTTCCAATGGCTCAATAGAAAGAAATGTCTTCTCCACTTTCCCTTCTATGATAAAATGAATATATAGTATCAACCTCTCATCATCACATCTGTCTGCATCTCCATCATGTAAGATACTGACATACGGTTTTCCTTTATTTCAGTATCAAATCTCCATGAAGCAATATATGAAATAAATTCTCTACCGTTCTTTTTTTTTTTCTTTCTTAAACTTCTCTGAATCAATCACATTAAGCTTGATTAACTATGAAATGTCTCCAGATCTGTTTTCCCTATACAGTGAAAATATTTTCAGGAATGTAGAAGATATAAATGGAATCATCATTGGAGGACGAAACATCAATAACATTACATATGCAGATGATACAGTATTGATTGCAGACAATGAGCAGGATCTGCAACAATTAGTAGATGCGGTTGCTGCACACAGTGAACAACTGGGGTTAGAATTAAATTGTAAAAAAACACAGATTATGGTCATCACTAGGAGGAAAGAAATACCACAATGTAATATACAAGTAAATGGGAATATTCTTCAACAAGTGAATCCATCGGTACAATTATCTCAGAACAGTCATAACATCTGATGGGAGATGCCTTGAAGAGATTAGAACAAGAATCGCCATGGCGAAAGTAGCCTTTAGAAAGATGAAAAACATACTGACCAATAAAAAGATGTCAATTGAAATGAGGAAAAAGAGTGTTGAGGTGCTACACAGAGCCTGTACTTTTGTATGGATGTGAAACTTGGACAATGAGCAGTCAAGCTGAAAAACATCTGATGGCTGTAGAAATGTGGTTTCTGAGGAGAATGCAAAGAATACCATGGACAGACAGAAAAACCAATGACCATGTACTACAGGAAACAAATGAAAATCGTAAATTTATTAGAGAAATTAGACGTAGACAGTCAAAATTTGTTGGATATGTTGTGAGAAGAAATAAACTGGAGAACGAACGTGGTGACAACTGGCAAGATTGAAGGGAACAGACAAAGGGGAAGACCGAGAAATAAATACTTGGATGGCTTGAGCACATGGCATGGACGAGACAGGAACACTGAGCTGATCCACGACTGTGGTGATCGAGTGAAATGGCGAGTCATGACTGCCCATGCTTTCCGGCATGGCACATGATGAATGAAACAATGAAACCAAACCTTTAAAATCAGCGTAGGGTCTGTAACTGCTAGTAATACAGTACAATGCCATGAAATGTATATTCATATGTCGCAGCATATTAGCATCCATGTTTTTGTCTCCCTCTCACTTTGCTAAAGGAGCAAATTCAAGATTCTTCTTTGTACTTTCAGCCTTCTGACACTTGAAGTGCATATAGGATTTGTGGTGCTTTGTAAGTTTCCAATTTAAATGGTCACAGACATCCAAACACAACTTTCAAATCTTGGTCTGCAGTGTTGGTGGAAAACTTACTGCTCACTTCACAATTGTTTCTTCAAAGCGCAGCAATGGTAGCAGTTCTAGCCATGATTGCTGAAATGTTCATTTGTGCAACTGAGGGAATTTAGAAACACTATCTTCAATGCAACAGCATCAGTTACAGCACTGGCACTACATTAAAGCAGATCTGATACGAGAGCAAGAATTTGAAAAAGTTCTGGGACCAGTTAAACATTTTCAGATGCCATGGTGACCGGGCACTTAGATTTTTCTATCCCTGAATGGCGATATCGCAAACAAATTCACAAGAAACAAAAATAATACTTGGTGCCTGGAGACTACTATGTAGGTCAAGGGGGATTATGACGTAGATGATAGACTGTAAACACACAATGTGGTTTGCTCACATGATAGTCGGGCTTATGTTGGGATTAATGCATGTAACATAGTTCGTGATGGCAGCTGACACATAGTTTATTTCTGAGGATACACACCCAAACAAACCTCCAAAGCTAGCCGAGTCACTCACATTTTACTAATTGATACTGTCCAAGTATGTAAAGTACTTGTTGTTAATATGTCCCTTGCTTATAACGTATGACCTCTCTAACTTGTATGACTGGTTGCTAATGGATGACTTGTCGCTAAGCTGGATGACTTGTCTCTAAGCTGGATGACTTGTTGTTAAGCAACCTCGTGCCTGAATGAAGGGTTCTTTCTGCCCTATTTGTGATGACAACTCTGGCCTTGCACTTTGCTCATGCTAACCTGAGTTTATGTCATTCGAGCTCTCTGGCTTAGCTGTTTGTCTGGCTTTCTGAGCATGTCACATATTTCTGTCTCACTATAGTCCTGTTTCCATTTGAACTATTGTGTAACTGTCTTTAACACTTTACGTTGCATCTTTTTGTCTGTCTGGATACCTGACACTTGGAGATTTCAATGCAAAAGCAGGAAAGGTAATAATGTAAGATGTAGTAGGTCATTAGTGTTTAGGAACAAACAATGAAAAAGGATACAAACTGATGGAATGGGCAAAACTAAATAATATGATGACTGGAAACAAATGGCTTGAATACTTTAAGAGACACATGTACACAGGGAAAAGAATTGAAATAACATTCATGCTTACTGACTGGTGTACTGATCAACAAGAGGTTTAAAATTGCCTGAATAAATAAAGACAATACCTGGTGGTAACAGTGATCACGTCCCAGTGTTTGGAAAGATAACAGTAAGATTTAAGAGAGAGGAAAAGAGGTTCAGAACATGAGACTTAATAAAGATATTCCAAAAACAGATAAACATATTAAGGAACAATACATAGTGATTGTGAAAAACGGATATAATACAATAAATAAAATACAAAGTATACATGAAGAACAGAAAATGCCAAGGGACTCAAATAAGCAAAAAGATATTATTGGAGAGAAGATGGAAAAAGCAAAGAAGAAGTGGATAATGACGAATACTTACAGTGGAAAACAATGGAAAACAAAGTAAAAATATTACAGTAGACTATGATAAGATTCACAAAGAAAAAAAGAGAGAAATGCACAAAGCAAAAGAAAATTGGTTAAACAAGCAATGTTTGAAATAAAAAAAACAAAAAAACATCAAACATATTAATAGAAGTAAGTGCTATGATAAAGAGATGGAATGAATACATAAGAGTAAGATAAGATATGATATGAAGATATGACGTAAAGAGAGCAGAATTAACAGAAGAAAGTAATTTAGAAGGCCCACCTTTACTAAAAGATGAAGTCACTGGTGCTATCAAACATATGAAGAAAAGGAACACAGCTGGAACAAATGGAATCATTATAGAAGAATTTGAAGTACTGGGAGAATTTGAAGAAGAAATATTAAATAAAATGTTGAATTATATTTACAACAGTGGATACTGTACTGGCATCTTGCTGTCTTGATGATAGTTTGTTACTTTGTGCTTCAAAACAGCGTAACAGCTAAAACCTATGGCAGGAGCGAATATGACTAATCAGACCAATTTGTGCTGTAAATGTTCGTCCACAATTGTTGCATGTTCCTCTTCTACCTTTTTTTCGCTTGAAATATATGTATAACTGCATTGTTGTCTCTTGTATGAATTTAACTGTCTTGTTTAGTTCACTCAGCGATCCATAGAGTTTATCTTCCACTGTCATCTCTCTAGGCCAGAAGGTTTGCCTAGATATGTTGTATTTTGGGCAGTCGTGGAGTATGAGCTCTGCTGTTTGCGATGCCAATCCACATTTGTTCATGGCTGATTCACCAATCTTGAATATTGTATACATGTGGTTGTGTAATATTTTGTGTACTGTTCTGAGGTGCAGAATGATGACTTGTTCTAGTCTGTCCATAATGTGGTAGTCATCTTGAGCAGGTTTTGGTAGCTTTCTGACTGATTTGATCATTCTTTTCTTTTGGTGGTATATAACGAGCACATCAGATTGTTCTTCTTTTGCTCCTTCCTTAGCCAATCGATCGCTCTCTTGTTTATGGGTACTCCACAGTGGAATGGTATTCACTGTATGGTGACCTTATGCTGACTGCTAAGTTCAGAAAGTAGTGTCCTTAGTACTGGCAATTTCCCAGACAGGAACACCCCGAGTACTGATTTTGCATCTGTCAATAGCATCACAGGTTGTGTACCATGGCTGGTATTTAGTAATTTCTCTGTTGCTATCTTGATTGCCTCAATTTCAGCATCATAGTTATGGCAGTATTTTCCTGATGGTACTCTGGCTATGTCCCTAGTATTATTTGGGTATTCTATGTACACTCACGCTCCTCTATTTCAAACAGCATTTTGTGCTGGCTCATCTGTGTAGACTCGGATCCAGAGGTCCTGTGGGTATTCTTCATCAAAGAAGCTGAGAGTGGCTGTTCTGCTCTGTACATTGTTCTGTTCTTCCTTGTCAGATATTCCTCTCACTTTTGTCTGAATTTGTAGTGATAGTCTATGTTCATATTTCCATGGAGTTCACTCTGGAATAGTTTTCAGGGGGATACCAACTGGGCATATTGGTAGTTTCTCTGCAGAGTCATTTGGCCTCATTGATAAAACTACTTCTTTTCAACCGCCCCACAGCTAGGTTTTCAAATCTGTTCTTCACAGGGTGGCCTGGCAAGCTGAGGAACTTTTCTGCTTGGTATTAGCGTTTTTGTATCTCTGCGCTCTCTCAGTGCTTGTGTCCTCCCCATCTTCTCCGTCTCCACTATAGGGGTTGATCTCATCCCTCCTGTGGTGACTCTAAGTGCTTGATTTTGCACCTTGTCCACCCCTTTTAGTGTGGTTTTTGATGCCGAACACCACACAGTTGACCCGTATTCCAAGTGTGGTTGTATGCTCTGTTGATAAACTTTGCTAAGTATTTTCCCACTGGCTCCCCATATGGTTCCACTTAGTTTCCTCAGGATGGCTAGTTTCCTTCTGACTTTTGCTACTGCTTTGTTGATGTGCTTTTACCATGTCAGCCTGTCATCAAATGTTACTCCAAGGTATGTTGGTTCTTTATCTTCTCTTAGGGGTGTTCCATTTATCTGGATGGTCCCTGCCTTTTGTTTTGGAGAGAGGGTAAATAGGGTGGTGCTGCACTTGTCAGTGTTTATGCTGACACACCATCTATCCGCCCATGCAACAAATGTGTCTACAGCTCTTTGTAGTAATCTGGTGGCCACTGATGCATGCTCATTTGTGCTCCATAGAACCAGGTCATCAGTGTATATTGGCGCTTTAATTCCATGCGGTAGATTAGCAACAAGATCATTGATGAAGATTAGAAAATGTGTGGGGGACAAGACTCCGCCCTGGGGAACACTGTGACGCAGTAGTACTTTCTAGTGCTCTTGAATCTGTCTATCTGTACTCGGGCTCTTCTGTTGTGCAAGTATGCTTTCACCCATTTGTACATTCTTCTATTGACTTTAAAGTTTCTCAGTTTCTTCATTAGACCTTCCTTCCAGACTTTGTCAACGGTTTTTTTCAGATCTATCCATGCTGCAAGCACCAGCTTCTTCTCTTGGAATGCATCCTCAATTTCTTGAGAGAGGTAGGTTATCTGATCTTCCATAGAGTAGCACTGTCTAAAGCCAGCATACTGCGGCACAAGGATGTTTTCACTTTCAATGTACCACTGCAGTCTGTGATTGATGATGCGCTCCAGTGTTTTGCAGAGACAGCTGGTGAGGCTAATTGGTCTGTAGCTAGAGGCAATGGAACCATCTTTCCCTGATTTTAGGAGGGGTATCATGATTGCTTCTCTCCAGGCTTGTGGAACACTGCCTAGGGTCCAGCTGTTATTGAAGATCTGCAACAGCTTTGTTTTGGCCTCTGTTCCTAGGTTCCTGCTAATTTCATTTGAGATACCACCAGCTCCTGTTGACTTTCTCATTTTCAGTTTTGATATGGCTAGCTCCAGTTTGCTGATTGTGATAGGTGCCTCCAGAACCTTATGTACTATTTCATTCTGTCCTTATGGTGCCATTTCTCTCGAATCTCTTGTTTTTTCTCTGGACTAATTTCAATGTTATCTTGTGCGAATGAGTTCGCCAAATGGTCAGCTTGCTTGCTTTCTTGTTAAGATGTTTCCGTCTTTATGTAGTGCAATTTTTGAGTTTCTCCCTGTGCCCTCATCATTAAGTTGTTTTATTAGTTTTCACAACTTCCTTGTGTCTTTTTCAAATTTCAGTGACTCTGTTTTTTCCCGCCAGCTTTTCCATCTAGCTGCAACTTGGAGCTGTGTAATTTGGCTTTTGCGTGATGGTATATTTTGTGGTGCTCTTGGTCGAGTTTGGCCTCTGCTTGCTTTCTACACACTTCCACATCATTATGCAACTGTTCCAGTTCACTACTCCAGTAGGGTTTATATTGTTTACGGGCTCCTCTTGGTACTGTTTCTCGCGCTGCCTGTAGTATGCATTTCCCAAACTCTTCAACTACTTTATTTATGTCTTTCTCAGTGTTCAGGTTTCTAACCAGTATGCTGGTGCGATGCTTGTACCGTGTCCAGTCTGATTTCTTGTTCACCTCGAGAGGGTGCTGCTTTCACTTACAAGCTCATTTTCTACAGTTAGAAAGACTGGCCTGTGGTCACTGCCACCAAGTTGTTTCCCAAAAATTTGTGCAATGTTCCACTCCAGGTCAGGTGAATGAAAAACCAGGTCAGGTGTAGTTGTAGTGTGTCATGATCTCGAGTAGAAAGTATGTGGGTCGGATGGGTTGTTAATCAAGATGAATCTATTCTCATCCTGCCAGTCTTCCAGTCTCTCTCCTCTCTGGTCCATGTGATCATAGTCCCAGCTCTGCGAGTGGCTGTTGAAATCACCACACACAATCATTTTTTCTTGTAATGGTAGTGTGTCCAGTGCCTGTGGGTGATCACCTGGACAGTAGTAATTGATCAGATGTAGGTCTGTATTGCCTGTCTTAAGTTTAAATGGTTGCAAGCGAACACATGGTAATTTCATGCACCATCTTACGTCTCATACGCTTAATATGTGACCTATCTGCAATCATTTTCGCTTGTCTTTATTCCATTTCTGATCATTGCCCTCCATGCAACACGATCAGCAGTGACTTGCCCCGCTTACAATGGATACTTAACTGGTGATATTCTGAAATCTGTATTTATAATTCTGCTGAAAAGACCAGAAGCTATCATATATGAGGACAGTGTATACTCAACCTCATAAATCATGTCGCCAAGCATCTTCTCAGAATTATGAGAACAAGAATGAAAATAAAGATATAAACTGCTAAAGAACAGTATGGATATGTCGAAGGAGAAGTTACAAATAATGCATATTTCTTGTGTGGTATAGATTATACCAAGGCATTTGATAAAGTGGTTTAATGTTGAAAATGTTGGAAGATATTAATAAAGTTGGGAAAGATCTTAGAATAATAAAATATATTTACTGGAAACAAGCAGTAGCAATTAAAATGGGAAATAAAGATGGCAGTTATGAACATATGAAGCTATGAGTAAGACAATGAGGGGTTTAGTCACCAGATCTAATCTCTCTTTTTTCTATAGCAAAGTAGTAATGAGAGAGATGAAAAAGGGAGTCGGGATTATGAGTCGGAGGTTATAATATAAGCAATATATACTATGCAAATGACACAGGGTTGAAAGCTGAAAACACATCAGATCTACATCTTTTTAACATTGTAGTCATTATATATCAGAGAGTCCTGAAATGTTATATAGAACCTATCTTATTGTATGGCAGTGAATCATGGAACATGAATAAACAAATTCAGAACAGCTTAGAAGCAGCAGAGATGAGGATGATGAGACAAATGTTGCGAATATGTTGGGCCTCAAGAGTAACTAACAATGATTGCCTGGTAAAGGTTAATGACACTAGAACATTCTATACAACTATAAGAAGGAGACAAACATTCTGTGGTCGTGTAGTGAGAAGAGGGACATTGGAAAACACTGTGATGATTGCATGCTGGATGGACTGAGACAGTGGCATGGTGGATGGACTGAGACAGTGGCATGCTGGATGGACTGAGACAGTGGCATGCTGGATGGACTGAGACAGTGGCATGCTGGATGGACTGAGACAGTGGCATGCTGGATGGACTGAGACAGTGGCATGCTGGATGGACTGAGACAGTGAGTGGCATGCTGGATGGACTGAGACAGTGGCATGCTGGATGGACTGAGACAGTGAGTGGCATGCTGGATGGACTGAGACAGTGGCATGGTGGATGGACTGAGACAGTGGCATGCTGGATGGACTGAGACAGTGAGTGGCATGCTGGATGGACTGAGACAGTGGCATGCTGGATGGACTGAGACAGTGGCATGCTGGATGGACTGAGACAGTGGCATGCTGGATGGACTGAGACAGTGACATGCTGGATGGACTGAGACAGTGGCATGCTGGATGGACTGAGACAGTGGCGTGCTGGGTGGACTGAGACAGTGGCATGGTGGATGGACTGAGACAGTGGCATGCTGGGATATCATCAGCAGATCTGATTCTCAGCACCAGGGACCGAGATCTGTGGAGAGATATGAACTATCTACACCAGCCGGCAAGGCACATGATAATGATGAATGTATGAGTCTAGTCAGTGAGCATCAGCCAATGAACAGTGGTTCCATAACCTTGTCCTCAAACAGTTTAGTCTAAATAACTGGTGTTTCTGCTAACCTAATGGAAGGGTGAATACCTCTCGGAGTTCAGCGTTTTGTAGCATATGTGTGGACCAAGAACACATAGTTACAATGAGTAACAGTAACACTGATTTGCATTGAAAAATACAAAATTTGAGTTATATTGAGGAAGTTATATTTTTAGACATCCCATTTAAAAGTTATGTTCTTCTTCTTCTTCTTCTTCTTCTTCTTCTTCTTCTTCTTCTTCTTCTTTTGTTCACTTGAAATATGTCTATATCTGCAATGTGTTGTATGAATTAAAAGTTATGTTACTTAGACATGCAGCCCCACATTCATTGTTTTACTGACATTCTGTTTGACGTTTTTGTTTTCTGAAATGCCACCTTAGGTAGTTTTATTTAATATGTCAACTCAAGTTGCACTATAAATGTTAGTTTCAGGCAGAAGATTAATACTCTTGATTGGAACTACAATGAAATATCAATAGACTTCATAAGTGTAAATTGTCAGTAATAAATTAAACATGCATTACCTGTTCATCTGTTAATTTACACTTACAGTTACTATGCCTCTCTTAGATCATACGTCAGCATAGAACATACATCAGCTTATATCATCGTGCACTTAGATCATACATTAGCTTAGATCATATGTCAGCTTAGATCATTTTGAACATCGATCATACATCAGCTTAGATCACACCTGAACTTAGATCATACATGAACTTAGATCATACATCAGCTTAGATCATACCTGAACTGAGATCATACATCAGCTTATATCATCATGAACTTAGATCACACATCAGCCTAGATCATACATCAGCCTGGATCATACCTGAACTAAGATCATACATCAGCTGAGATGATATAACTTTGAACATGCATTAATTTCCATAATCATGAACTTAAATCATACATCAGCCTAGATTATACCTAAATCATACATCAGCCTAGATCATACATCAGCTGAAATCAAACTTGAACTAAGATCATACATCATGTACTTAGATCATGCATCAGCTTATACCATCATGAACTTAGATCATACATCAGTTATGATCTAAGCCTATGTATGATTTAGGCTGATATATGATCTAAGATCATGATGATTTAAGCTGATGTATGATCTTGGCTGATACATGATCTAGTCTGATGTATGATCCCATCTGATGTATGATCTCAGCTGATGTATGATCTAGGCTGATCTAAGCTTAGGTATAATTTAGGCTGATGTATGATCTTAGTTCATGATGATATTAGCTGATATATGATCAGGTCTGATGTATGATCTAAGTTGATGTATGATCTTGGCTGATGGATGATATCAGTTCAGGTGTGATCCAAGTTTATGATAATATAGCTGATGTATGATCTAACTTAGATACATTAGCCTAGATTATGCACCAGCTTATATCATACATCAGCCTAGATTATACATCAACTTATATCATCATTAACTTAGATCTTACATCAGCTAAGAACATACATCAGCCTGGACCATACATCAGCTTAGGTCATAGATCAGCTTATATCAGCATGAATGTAGTTCATACATTAGTTTAGATCAATCATCAACTTAGACAATACATCAGCTTAGGTCTTACATCAGCCTAATCATACTTGAATTTAGATCATACATAAGCCTAGATCATACATCACATTAGATCATGCTGGAATGTAGATCATACATCAGCCTAGATCATTCATCAGCTTAGATCACATATCAGCCTAGATCATACATTATCCTAGAACATCCATCAGTGTAGATCAGACATCAGACTAGATCATACATCAGATTATATCGTCATGAGCTTAGATCATACATCAGCCTAGATCATACATCAGTCTAGAGCAGTGTTTCCCAACCTTTTTTGTGCCATGCCCCACTTAAGCCTTTCTAAAATTCATATTGCCCCCCTTCCCCGCCCCATGCCCCCCTCAACATATACATTATTTTTAATATTCAAAAATTGAAATGTTCACTAAAGAAACTTGAATGATAGGTTTTAGGAAGAAATCACTAGGTAATTATTGAGTAAACACAGTAAGTAAATTTTCAAAACATATAATGGAGAACTGAAATTCAAGTACAAAATAATTTTAATGAAAGATTTTTCTATATTATTTTAATTATTAGTAATTATTTATTATTTAAATTTAGTGAGATCCTTGCGCTTGATGCTTGCTGCAAAGAGATCTTATGTCAGGTTCCAATTTAGTTAACTTCAGTCTCAAGTCTCCCCGTTTTGTTATATTCAGCCGATTTCTTCCATTTTCGAATTCCCCCCCCCCCCCCCCCCCCCCCCCCCTAACAGTCAAATTGCCCCCTGTGGGGCGTGGGCCCCACGTTGGGAAACACTGGTCTAGATCATACATCAGTCTAGATCCTACATCAGCCTAGATCCTACATCAGCCTAGATCATACATCAGCCTAGATCATACATCAGCCTAGATCATACATCAGCCTAGATCATACATCAGCCTAGATACTACATCAGCCTAGATCCTACATCAACCTAGATCCTACATCAGACTACATCCTACATCAGCCTAGATCATACATCAGACTACATCCTACACCAGCCTAGATCATACATCAGACTACATCCTACATCAGCCTAGATCACACATCAGCCTAGATCATACATCAGACTACATCCTACATCAGCCTAGATCATACATGTGCACATTAATTATTCTTTTTCTTTCATTCACTTGCAATTGTCTGTAGCTGCAATGTGTGCACATCTGTTCATAATCAATACCTGGTATGTTCATGAGGATATTAATTATTTACTTTGGTGTGTTTCAGAATTACACTCTTGGTCTCCATGGAGCCCTTACCACTCCATACAAGAGCATTCACAAAAGTGGACATATGACAGCATAGACATGAAGGTTGTGAAACAAGAACTATCAGATGTTCTGTGTGAGGACAGGAGTCACAGCTTCAGTAAAATGGTAGACATAGCTTCTGGTAACATCATTCAAAAAATGGCAGGGAACAGCAACTCAGAATCAAGAATGGTTGAGAACAGTTGTAAGGCATCAGTAAAACTTGACAGTTGTTATCAAATGTCAGAAAATATGTCTTCTATGATCGATACAAACAATAAACTATCTCTGGCTATTGAGAATTGTCAGCAGCAAAATAAGGAAACACAAGAAAAACATGCACAGAGCTTTGCAAAGTCTCTTAATGACATTTTTGATTATGTCAGTTATAGCTCTCCAAGAACTCACACAGGAGACATGTCTGATGTTTCTAGTCAAAATGTTTTTCTAGACAGATATAAAAGAACACATACTGAAGGGATGCCAAACAAATGTAATGAATCGGATGATCTTTTATTTCAAGATGAGAATCTAGAGTGCCAAAATAACATGAATCAAAAGAGAATACATACAGGAGAGAAACCTTACAAGTGTGATGTTTGTGGTGCTTATTTTACTCTAGCCGGCCATCTGAAGAAACATAAGAGAACACATACAGGAGAGAGACCCTACAAGTGTGATGACTGTGGTGCTTCTTTTACTGAAGCTTGCAGTCTGAAGACTCACTTGAGAACACATACAGGAGAAAAACCGTACAAGTGTGATGTTTGTGGTGCTTCTTTTACTCAAGTTGGCCACATGAAGACTCACAAGAGAACACATACAGGAGAGAAACCTTACAAGTGTGATGTTTGTGGTGCTTCTTGTACTCAAGCTGGTGATCTGAAGAAACATAAGAGAACACATACAGGAGAGAAACCTTACAAATGTGATGTTTGTGGTGCTTCTTTTACTCAAGCTGGCGATCTGAAGAAACATAAGAGAACACATACAGGAGAGAAACCTTACAAGTGTGATGTTTGTGATGCTTCTTTTACTCAAGCTGACAGTCTGAAGAAACATAAGAGAATACGCACAGGAGAGAGACCTTACAAGTGTAATTTTTGTGATGCTTCTTTTACTCAGGCTGGTGATCGGAAGGCTCATGAGAGAACACATACAGGAGAGAAACCTTATAAGTGTGATATTTGTGGTGCTTCTTTTACTCAAGCTGGCAGTCTGAAGAAACACGAGAGAACACATACAGGAATAAAACCTTACAAGTGTGATATTTGTGGTGGTGCTTTTACTGAATCTGGCAATCTGAAGAAACATGAGAGAACACATACAGGAGAGAAGCCTTATACGTGTGATGTTTGTGGTGCTTCCTTTGCTGAAGCCGGCAGCCTGAAGAAACATAAGAGGACACATACAGGAGTAAAACCTTACACATGTGATGTTTGTGGTGCTTCTTTTACTGAAGCTGGCAGTCTGAAGAAACATAAGAGAAAGCATACAGGGGAGAGACCTTACATGTGTGATGTCTGTGGTGTTTCTTTTACTCAAGATAGCAGTTTGAAATACCACAAGAGAACACACACAGGAAAGAACCCTTACAAGTGTGATGTTTGTGGTGCTACTTTTACTCAAGCTGGCTATCTGAAGACTCACAAGAGAACACATACAAGAGAGAAACCTTACAAATGTGATGATTGTGATGCTTCTTTTACTGTAGCTGGCCATCTAAAGAAACATAAGAGAACACACAGGAGAGAAACCTTACTAGCGTGATGATTGTGATGCTTCTTTTACTGTAACTGGCCATCTGAAGAAACATAAGAGAACACATACAGAAGAGAAACCTTATAAGTGTGATATTTGTGGTGCTTCTTTTACTCAGACTACGGAGTGGGAGCAAAAAGTTGAGAAGGGGCAAGAGGGTTTTGAGAACATTTCTAGAAACATTAAAAAGGAAGTGGCACGATTTGAGAAGTTGCGGGTCAGTGACTTCAAGGACATCGTAATAAAATACCTTCGGGTGCTCATGGATAATCAAGAAAAGCTCATCAAGTATTGGGAAGCGTTCCTGCCAGAAGCCAGAACAATAGCTTAGCCTTACAGTCTGTAGGAACTATTCAGCCATCTTGTTTCGTAAAAGTCACTAGTTAATATCAGTCAATACTATCTCTACATTATTCAAACATGGTACCCTATTGTATGCCAGTAATTTGTACTTGCGGATGTTATTTTTATTTACTTTTCCAAAGTGACATCAAAACACTAAATTCACAAAAGTGTGTGCACTTATTACTGCTTATTAAATAACAATATGGAATAATCTTGATGTCATATATATGTGGCATTGTTATATTGTAATTTATATTGTATTATCTTTACAAGTGGCTTAGTTTAGTGTGATTCATATACTACAAAACCTGGCAGGATATTGACACTGTCCTCATACTTTTGAGACAGCTTAGCATCACCTGCTGCTGTGTTCTTTAGAAAATGAAACAGTGTGGCATCACCTACTGCTTTGTTCTTTAGAAAATGAAACAGTGTGGCATCACCTACTGCTGTGTTCTTTAGACAATGAAACAGTTTGGCATCACCTACGGCTTTGTTGTCATTAGAAAATGAAACTGTGATGCCACCTGCTGCTGTGTTCTTTAGAAAATGAAACAGTGTGTCAGTGTGGCATCACCTACTGCTTTGTTGTCATTAGAAAATGAAACAGCGTGGCATCACCTACTGCTTTGTTGTCGTTAGAAAATGAAACAGCGTGGCATCACCTACTGCTTTGTTGTCATTAGAAAATGAGACAGTGTGGCATCACCTACTGCTGTGTTCTTTAGAAAATGAAACAGTTTGGCATCACCTGCTGCTGTGTTGTCGTTAGAAAATGAGACAGTTTGGCATCACCTACTGCTGTGTTCTTTAGAAAATGAAACAGTTTGGCATCACCTGCTGCTTTGTTGTCGTTAGAAAATGAGACAGTGTGGCATCACCTACTGCTGTGTTCTTTAGAAAATGAAACAGTTTGGCATCACCTGCTGCTTTGTTGTCGTTAGAAAATGAGACAGTGTGGCATCACCTACTGCTGTGTTCTTTAGAAAATGAAACAGTTTGGCATCACCTACTGCTTTGTTGTCGTTAGAAAATGAAACAGCGTGGCATCACCTACTGCTTTGTTGTCGTTAGAAAATGAAACAGCGTGGCATCACCTACTGCTTTGTTGTCATTAGAAAATGAGACAGTGTGGCATCACCTACTGCTGTGTTCTTTAGAAAATGAAACAGTTTGGCATCACCTGCTGCTGTGTTGTCGTTAGAAAATGAGACAGTTTGGCATCACCTAGTGCTGTGTTCTTTAGAAAATGAAACAGTTTGGCATCACCTGCTGCTTTGTTGTCGTTAGAAAATGAGACAGTGTGGCATCACCTACTGCTGTGTTCTTTAGAAAATGAAACAGTTTGGCATCACCTACTGCTTTGTTGTCGTTAGAAAGTGAGACAGTTTTGCCTTTAGAAAATGAGATGGTTTGGAATCGCCTGCTGCTATGTTGTCGTTAGAAAAAGAGACAGTTTGGCATCAACTACTGCTGTGCTGTGGCTATTAGAAAATGAGACAGCTTCTCCTGCTAAGCACATCTTCCTAATTTCTCCATCAATAGGGGCATGCCATATCCAGTTATTCACCTCTGCCAATCTGAGGTCAATGTGCAAGACTTCAGCATGCACTAATGTAAGGTTGACTTCCTATAGATAGATTCCCTCCAAAGGATTGAGCTCTGTCTACTCATGGCTAGGTGTTTCAATCCACACAATTCTTTCAGGACAACAGCCTTTTGCTTTACTGTCTGTGAACACAACTGTCATGGGTTTCTTTTATCCTTCATAACTTTGCAAACAAAACCTTATTTGAGATGGTTAGGTATCCGGCCTCACTACCCAAGAGATTGTGGGACATGCAATAATGATAACAATGGTTCTTGTAAAGATTCTCAGTCTACTTATGCTTTACCTGTTTATGATTCCAACTGCCATAGGATGTTTATCCTTCACAACATGCAAACAAAACTCCCCCTTCTTTTAAACTTGTATTTGAGATGGCTAGGTATCCAGCCTCACTACCCAAGAGATAGTGGGACATGTGATAATCATAAGATAACAATGGTTCTTGTAAACATTCTCGGCCCTATGTCTGGATTCTGTGAGCGATGGTTGCACGGTAGTTAGTTCATTTGTCTGCCTACCCAGGGTTCACCTGTGTGTGTGTGTTAAATTTCTCGTGGCTCCCACATCGATCAAACCTAAAATGGGCACCAGAAATCACCTTGAGAAGCAAAGGCCAGTGTGTTGACTACACCACCCATTGAGTGCAGATTGGTTTATACAGTATGGGGCCAACACCATATATCTAGTATACCTCAAGGCATGGGAAAGGGTCCTTTTTATGCTGGGATCCAGACCCCATAACTTGTGAGTCAGGCGGACTCTGCAGTAGGAAATGCACTATTTGGCAATCCAGCCCAGCTGATTTAAACTTGACACATGGTCCAGGAAGATGAAGTTTGAACTGTTATACATTGGCATCAAAATATTGTCAATGTTCCTGGTAGCAACTGATGGGATTGTGTTAATTTGCCTTCACTGCTTTAGAGTGGTAGACTTCACATGAACCACTGCATGATACATGAAGAGTGTGCTTTGTCTAGGTTTTAATGTCACATGTTCAGTATTGTGAAAATTAGTTTTGTTTTATATTTACAAATATTTAGTCGTAACTTTGGCAAAAACTTGCCCAAAGAAATGCAGCAGAGTTGTTTCTGCATGATATAATAATCCATAAAACTACTTACAACAACACAGATTAGAACAGACACAAAATCACTTTAGTTAGATGACTGGTGTGAGGGTTTTTGAACAACGAAGTCCACCAGAGATCTAGCTCTCTGACTGTGGTAAGCAATCAATAGAGTGGTTTCCCCTTCTGACCATAAGGTTAATGTGTTGCATATTAGAAGTGGTCTAAATTTTAGATGTAATTTTTCCAATCAATAATGATGTTTGCCAATACTGTATCTTTTCAAACATAAATAAATAATCTAATCTAATCCGTGTATTGTAGCGCATGTAAAAAATCTCGGCAGTTGGAAATTGAAAAAGAGTAGCCTAACTGCGCTGCCTGGGCAAAATTTTGAGTGAAAAATCTACCCAAAGTATTTCAAGATCCTATCCGGTGCTACAGAGTTTGTGCACTGAGCTGAGTTTCTCCAGACTCAGGTTTGAGTTAGAAGGAGAATGGAGCACTTATGGGTTGCACCCGTGTACTGTGATGTTGATCCATCGACTAAACTAAACTTTTACTCAGACTTGTAATCTGAAGAGGCATATGCGACTGCATCATCATCATTTGCCCTGCCAACTACCATAGGTGTTCATGTATCTCCTCAGATCTTGGTCTCTATTAAGGATTTACTCTGCTGATTATATTTCTCAATGTCACCATAAGTCCATCCAGCATCATCTCTCTTGGTCTGTCCATGTGTCTTTTCCCACTGATTTTTACAGTTGTCACAATGCTTTCCCACACTTCTCTTCTCATTACAATACCAAAGAATGCTATTGTCTCTTTCTGACAGTTGTATATAATGTTCTACTTTCATTAGCCTCTTCCAGGCAATCATTGTTAAGTTACTCTGATAATCTAAGCTATTCGCAACAACCATCTCAGGAATCATGTAATTGATGCTTACAACAAAATGGAGTGATGTGTGTGGAGCATCATTTACTGTTAGATCAAGTCTAGAACAACACAAAAGAACACACACTGGTGAGAAGCCATTCAAATGTGATGTGTGTGGAGCATCATTTACTGTTAGATCAAGTCTAGAACCACACAAAAGAACACATACTGGTGAGAAGCCATTCAAATGTGATGTGTGTGGAGCATCATTTACTGTTAGTCTAGAACCAAACAAAAGAACACATACTGGTGACTGAAGAGAGGAAAACAAAGTGGATAAGAACATAAAGAGGTTCAGAAAGTAAATAAAGAAATTCAAGAACAATACAGAGTGACTGTAAAATTGGTACTATGGAAGAGCTAAAATCAATAACTACTAAGAAAGCACTTTACAACACAATCTTCCTACCAACTCTGTGCTACCAATGCCAAACCTGGACAATGACAGAAAAAGAGAAAAGAAAAATCACAACAACAGAAATGAGGTTCCTGAGAAGAATACTCAACGTATCAAGAAGAGATAAGATCAGAAATGAAGAAATCAGGACTAAAGTGGGGGTTAAAGCTGCTCTAGATTTTATTAGAAAGCAGCAAGTCAAATGGTTTGGCCATGCAAGTAGGCTACCAGTCAACAGCATGCCACAACAGGCAATGACGTACAGACCAGATGGAAACAGAGGAAGAGGCCGACCACGTAAACGCTGGACGGAGGGAATAACAGAATCCATGGGAATGTCGATATACGAAGCCCATAACCGGGCACTCTCACGAAGTTTATACTTCACCTCGACACCGCAAGGTACAAGAGGAACATGATGAGATGAGATGAGATGAAGAGCTAAAATGAACAACGGGAAATGTTAAGGGATGTCATTCTTCAAGTAAGCAACAAAATATTACTGGAGTAAAGCTGAAAAGCTAAGAAAAAATGGATGACTGAAGAAATCTTAAAGTTGATGGACAAAAGAAGACAGAGTAAAAATGACAAACAAGAGTACAATAAGATAAAGCAAATCACTGACAAATCAGTGTGCTCACAGGAAGAAAAACAAGAGTAAATAAAGGGTGTTTGAAATCAAAATCAGGAAAGTTATTATTGGAGGAAGGTGCTATAATGAAGAGGTGGAGTGAGCATTTGAGAGAATTACATGATGGAGAAAAGGAAGCATTCCAGAAGAAAGTAACGTGGAAATTCCATCTATTCTAAAAGAAGAAGTCGCTGATGCTATCAAACAACTGGGCCAGATGGAATCACAATAGAAGAATTAGAAGTACTGGGAGAATGTGTAGTAGATATATTAACCAATATGTTGAATGATATATACAGCAGTGGGTATTTACTGAGTGATATGCTGAAATCTGTAGTTACAGATATACCAAAAAGACCGGGAGCAATTGAATGCAAAGGTTTTTGCACAGTTAACCTCATAAACCATGTCACTAAGCTTCTACTCAGAATTATAATGAGAAAAACGAGAAAGAAAATAAAAATTAAAATTAGTTAAGAACAGTATGGATTTGTGGAATTAAAGTGTACAAACATTGCAATATATACATTATGGACACTAATAATCAATCAATAGAGACACTGAATGACATATATTTGTGCTTCATAGATACTAAGGCATTTGATAAAGTAAAACATGATGAACTGACTAAAATGTTAGAAGATGTCAACATTGTTGGGAAAGATCACAGAATAATAAAGAATATTTACTGAAACCAAGTAGCAGCTGAAGAAGAAGAAGAAGAAGTAGCAGCAATTAAACTGGGAAATAAAGAGGATAATTATGAACAAATAAAGCTAGGAGTATGACAGGAGTGTGTTTTGTCACCGGATCTCTTCTCTTTCTATAGCAAAGTAATAATGAGAGAAATCAAAGAGAAGCCAGAAATACTAATAAGAGTTTATAATATAAACAATATACACTATGCAGACGACACAGTATTGGTGGTGGATAATACAAAAGATCTGCAGCATTTGTTGGACGTTGTAGTAACAGAGAGTGCAAAGAAGATTCTCCTTGAATATCATGAAGTCACTAACAATGATATCAAAGAGAAAGGTGACACCAAAATGTGAAATTGAAATAGAAGGGACAATTCTTAACCAGGTGGATACAGTAAATACCTAGCGGCATTTATAACATCAGATGGAAGGTGCACAACAGAGATTAAGAACAGAATCATCATCATCATCCAGTACCTTGCCAGCTGGTGTGGGCAATCATGCCTCTCCACAAATTACAATCTCAGACGTTATGGATCAGTTTGTGTGTTGACTCCCTTCCATGCGATGACACAAGACTGTAAAGAATCTTCTCACATTGTCTTCCTCTATCTCTCTTTCCACAAATCTTTCAAGTTGTCACAATGTGTTCCAGTTTTTGTCTTCTTATAACATGGCCAAACAATGATGGCTGCCTCTTCCTGATGGTTGTGATAAGTTGTCTTTGCGACTCAGCATCCCGTAAAATGTCCTGATTGCTCATTTTGGCTGTCCAATTAGTTTTCAGCATTCTTCTATAAAACCACATCTCCAAGCCTTCAATTGATTTTCTTGCCTTTTTACTAATTGTCTAGGATTCACAGCCGTATGTTAACCCTACCAGACCTGAGGCCCTGAACCTAATTGTCCCTATTACCTGGGCTCGTGAGCATTAAATAGAAAAAACCAACATGATATAGAAAAATATTAGTTACATGCAAACTAGTGGTTAGAATAAGATGTAACTTGGAGACATTGTAGAAAATAGGTCCACCTTTCATCTAGCACCAATATTCTACCTTTGTGTGCCAATCCAGTCTGAATAAACCAAAGTATCCATCACCTGTTGGACTGTGAAAAGCCTAGACCTACTTTGCTTTCTTGTTGAAGTGCTTGGTTCATCAGCCGCTCGTTTAATTGTGAATTTTCAGAATTTTTTTGCATTAAATCACACAAAGTCAATTCAAACCTATGGGGGAAGACATTTGCAATGGCTAATCATGAGGTTTGGTCATGATTGGTTGGTTATGTTTAGTTTGTGATGCATTTTTTTCACGTACTAGGCAAAATACCGAAAATTACACTTTTTGTAACTTTCAAGGACAGTGACTTATTGCACAAAACTTTCTTTAAAGAACAGAATAGGGCAAGCAAAAGCTGCATTTCAGAAAATGAACAGTATCATATGCAATAGGTCACTATCATTGAATGTAAGAAAGAGAGTGCTAAGTGCTTTATAGAATCTGTTTTGCTGTATGACAGTGAATCTTGGAATGTAAATGAACAAATTTGGAGGCAACAGAGATGTGGTTCCTGAGATGAATGTTGTGAATTGCTTGGTCTGCGAGAGTAACTAACAATGATTTCCTGAAAGAGGGTAATGAAACTAGAACATTATATACAGCAATAAGAAAGAGACAAACAGCTTTCTTTGGTCATATGACGAGAAGAGAGACATTGGAGAACATTGTGACAACTTGAAAGATCAGAGGGACGAGAGATGGGCCGACCAAGAGAAATGATGCTGTGTGGATTGAGATGGTGGCATGGAGGAATAACATCAGCAGAGTTGATCCAGGACACCAAAGATCGAGAATTGTGGAGAGCCATGTACGCCTACGCCAGCTGGCAGGGCACTTGATGATGATGACGATATTTGTGGGGCGTCATTTGCTTATAATAAAAATCTAATACAACATAAGAGAATACATGGAGGGTCACCACACATGTGTGATATTTGTGGAGCATCATCTACAATTGTTTAAATCTAGAAAGACACAAAACAGATGGAAAAGTTGTCCAAGACATAATGAAAACAACCCATACCATAATCTTCACAGAAAGAACCAGTAATAATCTTCAGACTTCACATGGTCTACACTCGACTCAGGTATCACGTCTTCAACAGTTAAAGATTGCTACTATGGATCAGTGTTCATGTGACACAGACATAATGAACGCTGACCATAACCCACAGAACTGCCCTGTATATTGGTGCCAACAAGAATGCATTTGGCCGACACTAACAACATGTCAGGACACAATCTATGGCAGCAAGGTGGTCTTGCATTGATCTGTAATGCTGATTGATATCATTCACAAGAGTTTGCAAAATCTCTAATGGACATGTGAGGTAGGAGTGCACAGACAATTCTCTCTTACAAAGACTTCAGATATCTCTCTGAGTGATGCTAGAATGTGAGGCAACAAATGAGCAAATCTTTTGGCTTCAAGAGTACCACAAGTGGAAACACATATTGCACATGTAGATTGGCACCACAGACAGCAGATCACATACTCCAAGACAGTCCTGATTGCAGCATATCTAGATAAACCTTCTAGATAGCCAACAGTGGAAGATAAACTCTATGGACCACTGAGTAAACTAAAAATGACTGAAGTGTATACAAGCAACAATATTGCAGATATAGATAAACAGAAGAGAAAAAAAATGCCTATGATGGAAAAGGGAGATGTTATGAAGACAAATGAATGACTGCCAGTTGAAGATGCAATAACAGATTAAACAACATATTTGAAGATGTTTAGATTTAAGTGTGATTTCCAGCAAGGAGAGACTGAGAAGAATCTAGTGTTTTACTGGAGCAATCAGCATCTACATCTTATGACATTTTCTGAGGCAGATGAAGTATCGGTGAATTTGGCCAGAATTCTGTGATGCCAATTTTTAAAATCAAGAACCAAGTATGGAAGCTCTGTGACTTACTTTGCATGTGTCAAGTACGAGGCTTGTTAAATGTCAGGTTAAATGATTTGGCCATATGACTAAGCTACGAACTGACAGTATACCATGCCTTGTCGCAAGTCCTCTTTTCTTCAAGTATTATGCCACTGAATTCTCATCTTCTGGACCCGCAACAAGGAACATGAATTGGCTCATTGGAGAAATGACTTCAGGCACTCACTGTCGAACATGGAATGAAGTACAACGCTCAGGAAACGATAATACCGTTTAGTTTCCGGACTTAACAGAACTGTCACATACAAATTGAGTGGTGACTAATTAGAGTCTCGTAATACCGAGAAGGGCAACTAATTATTAATGCACGACCCTCATATGCCGTCCTGCATCTTTCCTAACAGCGTTGACTAACCTTCGATTCCCGCCTGCTCCTTCAGGTCGTCCTTACACTTACCGTCTTCTTCCTCCGAATCTCTGGCTGTCTAGAGCTTGCCCGTATTCATAGATCCATGGCATTTTCCAGAAATGTTGCTAGCTTAATTTGGAATAAGTCCCTTGCTAGCCTGCCAACAATCCACTATCCAGATCGAATTGCTCTCACGATCGAATACACGTCCGTTCACCTTGATCTCAACACAACGTATCCTTTGTTGTCCTTTTGTTGTCAAGTTGTCATTTGCGTGACGTATTTTCCTATCTCCTGGTTTCGGTGCACTATTCCCTTCGGGATTTTCCTTCTTTCTTTTATATACTGTGCATTGGGGCACTTGCTCTGTGGCATATCACAACAAGCAATGATGTACAGATCAAATAGAACCATAAGAGGCCAACCATGTAAGCGATGGACAGAGGGAATAACAATCCATGGGAATCTTGATATATGAAGTCCATAAATGGGCACTCCCTCGCTGTTTATGCTTCACCTTGACACCGCAAGGTACAAGAGGAACAATATGAGATGATGAGAACGGAACAAGTAAATATAGCTGTGTTTCAACAGCTCTCCTGCTTTCATCATCAGCCTCATCAACATAAATATAAATCTGAAACACGTCAGACACATTCAGGCTAATGTTCATGTTCATATTCAGGAATGTGAGAAGATGAAGACATTGTGTTGATATACAATCTCAAATCTTATTGTAAATATCTGAGAGATTCTGATGGGTTGTTTGCCTCTACATTACCTTAGTTCCTACACAATGTCATATTGATGATATTTGAATAACGAAGACACAAACAATAGATTGCACGATTTATTGCCTGGCATATTTCGCTGCATCTCGTCAGGTACATACTGCAGAAATTGAACAACTTACGTGAATTAATTAGATAAATCCTTCAAACTGAAATATACACAAGTTCGCACAGTAATGTCGATTGTCTACCACGGTAATTTTAAACTGACTAACATGTCTTTCTGCTTGCACAAGGACGGCTTACGAAGGTTGATTATTATAGCTTCAGCAAACTTTAACAATCGACTACTTTGTGTGTTGAACAACACACGGAAGGCACTGTCTCTTTCAACCACGTGACCGCTCTCGAGCACAATTAAACAAGGAAATGCCTTGCTTACAGGAAAAAAGACTGCAAATGCACTAATGGAACACTATGCCAGTGCAAACCACATTGATATTACAACCGAACAGAAGAAAGCAATCAAAGACAAACAGATACATCATAATAATACAGAGACATCACCAGAATATATGATGGAAAATCTAACAATGGAAGAAATGGAACAGGCAATGAATACCCTAAAAAAGAAGAAATCACCAGGAAAGGGTGGAATCACAAATGAAATGCTAATAGGACTAGGCACTAAGGTAAAAAAGCAACTACTCGCAGTCCTAAATCACAGCTGGAAGAGAGGAATAGTCCCACAGGTATGGAAGGAAGCTATACTAATAGTAATACCAATCCCAAAGAAAGGAAAAGACCTGGAAGAACCAAATGGCTATAGACCTATCACTATCAGTCTACTTAGCTGTGTAGGAAAATTAATAGAACGCATTCATTATCAATGGCAGGCTAACATGGCATCTGGAAGAAAACAAACTCTTAACACCACACCAAGCAGGATTCAGAAAGTACAGATCCACTGAAGATCAAATAACCTATATAGCTCAGGAAATAGAGGATGCCTTCCAAGAGAAAATGCACACACTAGCAGTTTGGATAGATGTAGAAAAAGCATTTGATAAAGTATGGAAGGAAGGACTGAAAGTAAAACTGCAAAAAATGCATGTTTGTGGGAAAATGTATCAATGTATCAGCCACTACCTTGAGAACAAAACTGCCAGGACAAAAGTACAAGGACAAACAAGCAAAATGATGCTGTTGGAGCAAGGTGTCCCCCAAGGAGGAGTTCTTTCACCAACATTATTCCTAGCATATATAAATGACATCACGGAAAATTTTCCACCCAGAGTACACACATCCTCCTTTGCAGATGACCTAGCCATATGGACATCTGAAGAATATATTAGTACAGCAAACAGCAGAATACAGCAAGCCTTATTAGCGCTAAAGGACTGGTCAAAATCATGGCTAGTGAAGATAAGTGAGGAGAAAACAACATGCACAGTGTTCTCCCTCTCAAATAAAACTCAGCAACCTAAGCTGGTATTGAATGGAAAAATATTGCGCCATGAAGAAAATCCAAACTATCTAGGGGTCACATTTGATTGTCGCCTGACATGGAAGACACAGGTTGAGAAAAATCGAACAAGAGCAAGGCAAAGAATGGCAATCATGAAAAAGCTTGCTGGTACAACGTGGGGAGCAGATGAGAAAGTTCTCAAGAAGTTATATACTGGACGGGTGAGGCCAGTACTGGAATATGGCATTGCAGCTTGGGCAACAGCAGCTAAGTCAAACTTTAACAAAATAAGTAAAGTCCAAAATCGAGGAATGCGAATCATAACTGGAAGCCTGAAGACAACGCCTATTAATGAATTAGAAATGATCACTTGTTTACAACCAATGCAGGATAGAAGAGATAGCAGAGCCCAGCAACAAGCTGAAAAATTTAGAAGATTGACAGACCACCCTATGTATAACAGGTTTAATGGTTTTGGAAAAGGAAGACTGAAGCGTAGCAACTTTGTAGAAACTGCAAAACGAAAAATTAGAGCAGACCCCATACTTAACATATCAACAGTCAAGCCCATTTACAATGAACACAAGTTCCCAGCTTGGAGACAGCAGCAACTGCCTGAGATGATAGAAACCATTCCTGGTATTGAGAAAAAGAACACTCAGAATGAAACCGAAAGAAGAAAAATAACCCTCAACTACATAAAAGAACATTACCCAAGCAGCAATTGGACCCATGCATATACAGATGGATATGCCAAAGATTCAATTAAAAATGGAGGAGGAGGAATTCTCCTTAATTTAAAAAATGGAGTGATAAAAACACAGTCAGTGGCAACTGGAAAATTTTCAAGTAACTTCAAAGCGGAGGTAGAGGCTTTGAAAACTGCACCACAAATGCTCTTGATGGAGGAAAATAAAGAGAAGCAAATAGCTATCTTCACAGATGCAAAGTCAGCTGTCTCAATACTGAAGAGCAAAAACAGCACAGAACTAGCTGACCTAAGAGCAGCACTCCATGGTCTATGCCAGAAATCCAAAAAAGTTGTAATACAGTGGATCCCATCACATTGCAGTATACCTGGAAATGAAGAGGCTGACAGACTAGCAAAAGAGGGTGGACGATTACCACAGCCTGACACAGACATAACCTATAATGAGGCAAAAAGGTTTATAAAAAGCACTTATAGAACCAAATGGGAATCAGAGCATCCAGGCCACCAGAAGGATGATGCATATTACAAACTCGACCGAAGAGAACAAGTAGCAATCTTCAGACTCCGCACAGGACATAACAGGCTGAAACACCACTTGTTCAATAAACTAAAGATAGGAGATACCGATGAATGTAATTGTGGAACTGATAAAATGACAGCTAAACATTTGCTGCAGGAGTGCCCAATATATGCAGAACAGAGAAAGATATTTTGGCCCACGCCTGCTTAATTTGAGGACAAGCTCTATGGAGATATCAGCAAGCTCAAGTTGACTACAGCTTACTTTAACTACATTCAGTTTGACATCTAAAGGTGCATAAAGATGTATTTAGACTGCCACACCTCATACCACAGGTATGTCGGTTACAAAAGCGTCCCAGAGGCATGAAATGGAATATTGCTTGGATAGCACATCCATTACGTGGAGAGTCCGAATCAAAAGCTCACTGTGTGGGCTTCGTAAATGGTGGAAAAGGTGTCCTAGTGACATAAAATGGAATATTGCTTGGATAGCAAATCCATTACGTGAAAAGTTCGAATCGAAAGCTCACTGTGTGGGCTTCATAAAAGGTGGAAAAAGTGTCCTAGTGGCACGAAATGGAATATTGCTTGGATGGCAAATCCATTATGTGGAGGGTCTTAATCGAAAGCTCACTGTGTGGATGTCATCTGCAGACTGCATTCTTCTGGTTTCCGGAGGAACAGCCTATGGTGAACGGAAGGCCCAATATACGGAAGTGAGGCTAAGCAGCCATGTGCAGGACGTGACGATTCCTTGGGTGAGCCCAGTATCAGAGCGCCGTGTGTCGCTCTGCAAGTATGGAAGCCTCCTTGGATGGCGGGGAATGCCCATGGTCTGCCCCTGCCTTCCCTTGAGGGCTGACCAGGATGTCCTTGGCTGTTCTATATGGGCCAGCTGGGATGGGGGATAACACCACAACAGTGAGAGTCAAACGTCCTAAGAAACCCCCGGGAAGGTTAACCTGGTCAACAAATGCCCGCAGAAGTCGGATGTGTCGGCCTAACGGTGCAAGAACGCAGCTCTGCTGTAAACGGGCACAACGCAATCACGTCCGAAAAAAGACTCCGGATGAACGAAGAAGAAGAAGAAGAAGAAGAATCAACAAGAGATTGTTGGAGGAGAAAAACAGAAAACCTGAATTTTGACAGGGATGGAAACAAACTATGGAAACTAGTGAAAGCCATGAACAATGAAGGACCTAGTTGTCATGGAACTGCTGAGAATTCACCTAGCAAAACTCCCAAAAGTCCAATTCCCCTTTTCAGTCGGCCTAGAACAGCCGATCTAGTCGAAGGGATACAACCGAGGTATTAATGTACCCCACACAAGAGCTATTGGTGGCCCTTGACTTCTAGACTGTTCGGGTGAGGGATGCTCAACCCAACCAGATCCGCTAACGCATGCACAATAACCTCCTCAGAACAAAGACAGGCTCAGTTGAGATCCGGCCTGGCTTGAACAAAGTTGTGTTTGGACGACTGTGTTAATTCGTAAATGGGAAAGAGGAAGCCAGAGTCTTGCTGTTTGTTGAAGAAAACGGACAGAACGTCCAGTGTTGGGACGGGAGCTCCTCAATTCCGAATGCACAGTTTGTCGTAAGGTACGTTAAACATATTTAGATAAATAATGTGTGTCGATACCGTGTTGACCCGAAACTGTTCGACAGCATGTCCCGCCCGGCGCACAAAGGTCAGTCAGGGGTGAACCTGTGGGCTTGTGTTTTAACTTAACACTGCAGGTTAGTTGAACACGATGGATTGTAGGCCTGTTTTTACGTTACAATTGTACAAGTGCGTGAATGCGTGTTATCGCCGCTACAAGTAACTATAGAAATTTAGGACAGGCCCAATAGTGTTAGTAGTCCGAGTTCACTCCTGGGCGGCCTTAGAACTCTAACGTAGTCGACACAAACGGAAGTTGGCGAAGGCGTTGTAGAACATAGGTCGAGTGAGGTATCAGGGAACTCGGCCCAACTAGACGAAACCCATGCGAAGGTCGCCGGACGTGTCGAAGGTCATTCGAAGGACATTGCGGGTGTCTAAGTTCGAATTCTTTGGTGTGGCGACCACTGGCTTTGCTGGACTTTCCGCTTACTCTTTATGTTATTGGTTGCCGTAACGGAACACCATCTTGATAGGCAGTTGGTTCCCGAGAGGTTGACACTGGAGAAACTGGGGAATGCGACAGAGCTGGTCACAGCCAGCTGAACACCGTTCCAAATGCTCTGACCTTAACTAGGGGAGGAGGGAACGGGATGTGGACTTCCGCTACAGGGGGATTTCCCTGTATAATGTATTAAATTCCTGGATCACAGCTCGAGCCCCGGGAAACCTGTTGTATAGTAGGTAATCATAAAATAGAACCAGGGAGAGGGGGCTACCTCCGAGGGAGGGGAATTCAGTGCCACCGGCCCTCCTTCAGGGCCATTGTGTCTCTAGGTACTTTTAACCTACTAACCTGGTATATTGTGTCATTAGAAGTCTTTTTAGGACAGAAGGATTTCGCAGACACCATGACCAGATACACAGCCCTACCCTGGACTGGTTCGAGACAGAGGACGGTTCAGCCAGCACTTGTTAGGACCCAGACCTAGTTCAGTTGGCAGGGGGTCCTGGTCTGTGAGGCTGCCGACCGGGTCATGGCGACACCGGCCTATGCTGAGTACACATAGGTGACGTGTACCTCTGGGGGTAAGTCGGTGTCACGATATTCACACATGGTGTTATCTTTGTCTTAAGGTTCTACTTTCTGAAAGACTTACGTGACGGGACCAGAGGAAGATGACTTGGTGAAGGCTGCTAAATGGCTGGCTTACCTATATGCCGGAAAGTGCTGCTTCTACACTACACCACGTGCCGGGAAGTCATTACTCCACAGTCCAGTCCCTTCTCAACCGCTAAATGATCTTCAGTCAGTCCAACAATTATTATGATGGCTACTCACGGGCGAGTATCGTGTCCTCTTGTCTGTGATCATTTTTGACATTGTGACCCACTAGCCAACCGGGTAGAGAAGAACTACCTTACACTTTATTTCAGGATGGCCTGGTGTTCCGGGAATAGTCTACCATTTCATAATAGGAACATTGGTGACCTTCATTACAGGGTCACGAGCTACCAGTACTGACTTTGAGGGACAGAGTCCACTTGAACTGTGCCAACTTTCTGTGCTTATAGGCCCAGTTATACCCATCCGGATCCCATTAGAGACCACCATCTATTTCCAGAACTTTGACATTGTTAACTGTGTGGTAAATGTTATGGTGGCTTCTTAGGACCGTTGTCTAGCACCGGCCTGACCAGTAAAGCTTGAATGACCGGCCTTCAGAACTTCTACATGGATGTTAGCCATCACGTACCACCGCAACTAAGAGTCACCACATTGACGTGTTAGTCATTCCAGTTGAGTCTACACCTCGGCAGAGACATTCCACACTACGTGTGCAGATGAGTGACCTCTTTAACCTTTTGGTAACGTACCCCGTGTACAGTGATGAGTGAGACGGCCTGAGACTAATCCAGATAGCCATTTCTTCTATCGCCTGTCGGTGGCCAGGATTCTCTCATGAACATTCCCCTTGTTGATAATCTTCTTGTACATTATATCATCTAGTCATTATGTGTAGACACCAGAGTCGTGTCATCTGTTCTGGATGAGAGGTGAAAAGGGTATTGTCCAGAGGTTGATAGTGAGAGAGACAGGAATCCAAGGGCTGGTGGGGTCTGTAGACTGAGATTTATTGTATTCCCAGAGTGCCTCTATCCCGTTATTAAGGTGTAATAGTATGCTTCCCTCACCCCAGGAAATACTACGACACTAGTAACAAACAAATAACAATTAAATAAGTAAATGCCCTGCTTACAGGAAAAATGGCTGCACATGCACTAATGGAACACTATGCCAGTGCAAACCACATTGATATTACAACCGAACAGGAGAAAGCAATCAAAGACAAACAGATACATCATAGTAATACAGAGACAGCAGCAGAATATATGATGATAAATCCACCAATGGAAGAAATGGAACAGGCAACGAATACCCTAAAAAAGAAGAAATCACCAGGAAAGGATGGAATCACAAATGAAATGCTAATAGGACTAGGCACTAAGGCAAAAAAGAAACTACTAGCAGTCCAAAATTACAGTTGGAAGAGAGGAATAGTCATACAGGCATGGAATGAAGCTATGCAAATACCAGTCCCAAAGAAAAGAAAAGACCTGGAAGAACCAAATGGATATCGACCTATCAGTCTACTTAGCTGTGTAGGAAAATTAATGGAACACATTATCAATGGCAGGCTAACATGGCATCTTGAAGAAAACAAACTCTAAACAAAACAACCAAGCAGGATTCAGAAAGTGCAGATCCACTGAAGATCAAATAACCCATATAGCTCAGGAAATAGAGGATGCCTTACAAGAGAAAAAACACACACTAGCGGTTTGAATAGATTTAGAAAAAAACATTTGATAAAGTATGGAAGGCAGGACTGAAAGTAAAACTGCAAAAAATGCATGTTTGTGGGAAAATGTATAAATGGACCAGCCACTACCTTGAGAACAGAACTGCCAGGACAAAAGTACAAGGATAAACCAGCAAAATTATGCTGTTGGAGCATGGTGTCCCCCAAGGAGGAGTTCTTTCACCAACATTATTCCTAGTATATATAAATGACATTACAGAAAATTATCCAGCCAGAGTACACACATCCTCCTTTGCAGATGACCTAGCCATATGGACATCTGAAGAATATATTAGTACAGCTAATAGCAGATTACAGCAAGCCTTATTAGCGCTAGAGTTCTGGTCAAAATCATGGCTAGTGAAGATAACTGGGGAGAAAACAAAATGCACAGTGTTCCCCCTCTCAAATAAAACTCAGCAATCTAAGCTGGTATTGAATGGAAAAATATTGCGCCATGAAGAAAATCCAAACTATCTAAGAGTCAACTTTGATCGTCGCCTGACATGGAAGACAGAGGTTGAGAAAAATCAAACAAGAGCAAGGCAAAGAATGGCAATCATGAAAAAGCTTGCTGGTACAATATGGGGAGCAGATGAGAAAGTTCTCAAGAAGTTTTATACTGGACGGGTGAGGCCAGTACTGGAATATGGCATTGCAGCTTTGGCAACAGCAGCTAAGTCAAACTTTAACAAAAATAAGTAGAGTCCAAAATCAAGGAATGCGAAGACAACGCCTATTAATGAACTAGAAAAGATCACTTGTTTACAACAAATGGAGGATAGAAGAGATAGCAGAGCCTAGCAACAAGCAGAAAAATTCAGAAGATTGACAGACCACCCTATGTATAACAGGTTTAATGGTTTTGGAAAGGGAAGACTGAAGCGTGGCAACTTTGTAGAAACTGCAAAACGAAAGATTAGGGCAGATCCCATACTTAACATATCAACAGTCAAACTCTTTCACATTTTACACAAGTTCCCAGCTTGGAGACAGTAGTAACTGCCTGAGATGATAGAAAACATTCCTGGCATTAAAAAGAAGAACACTCAGAATGAAACCGAAAGAAGAAAAATAACCCTAAATTACATAAAAGAAAATTACCCAAGCAGCAATTGGACCCATGCATATACAGATGGATCAGCCAAAAATTCAATTAAAAATGGAGGAGGAGGAATTCTCCTTAATTTAAAAAAATGGAGTGGAAAAAAACACAGTCAGTGGCAACTAGAAAATTTTCAAGTAACTTCAAAGCAGAGGTAGAAGCTTTGAAAACTACAGCAGAAATGCTCTTGATGGAGGAAAATAAAGAGAAGCAAGTAGCTATCTTCACAGATGCAAAGTCAGCTGTCTCAATACTGAAGAGCAAAAACAGCACAGAACTAGCTGACCTAAGAGCAGTACTCCATGGTCTTTGCCAGAAATCCCCCAAAAAAAGTTGTAATACAGTGGATCCCATCACATTGCAGTATACCTGGAAATGAAGAGGCTGACAGACTAGCAAAAGAGGGTGGACGACTACCACAGCCTGGCATAGACATAACCTATAATGAGGCAAAGATTACATAGGACAAGAGCACATAAAAAGCACGTATAGAACCAAATGGGAATCAGAGCATCCAGGCCACCAGAAGGATGACGCATACTACAAACTCGACCGAAGAGAACAAGTAGCAATCTTCAGACTCCGCACAGGACATAACAGGCTGAAATACCACTTGGTCAATTGTCAGCGACTTGTTCGCTGCAGATTCTCAGGACTCCCCTACTTGCGCACCGCACGAAATAACAACTCGTGACATTTGCGAAAGGAATGCAATTTATTTAGAGCCGACATTTCAATGGCTCTGCGAGCGTTATACTTCATCATTGTTATACAACATAAATGCAATGAAGTGGTGAGAAATGATGCTCGAAATCACAATCTAAATGAATAGCCTAATGTTTGCTTATTGCCTAGAAACTATAGCATTGGTTAAGGATACGTCTGCTCTCTACCGTCTCCAGTCGGGTCTGTCCACACGCTACACATTGCGTGGACAAGCACGGACACTGTCCTCTCCGTGCAGTAGCTATTATTGCGTGCATGGTCTCGCAAGCACGCTGGCTTGTGAGCTCGAGTAACCGGGCACTTCACGGTTACTCGCAAGGACAAGCTTGCCAATGGCTTGGGGAAAGCCCTCGCTCAGCTGTATGCATTGGCCCCTGGTCTGACACAAATGTGTCTCCTTGTGAGGCTATTTATAGTGCTTGGTGTCTCTCCTGTCTGGTGTCTCCCTACTAGACTTATGTTTACTCTCCTTAACTCTGTAAGGTCTTATTGGAGATCTTGACAGGCACCCCTCCTCGCTGTGAAGGAAGTTACTTCCCTTTAACTACTTTTTGTAACACTTCTGGTCACAAAGAAAAATTGGTTGCTCCAATTTTGTCAGATATCCAATAAGTTAAACTCTCTAGTTTGGGGATAGAACAACTCTCTTCTTCCTTTACTCACACTGCTTTACCTTTTCACTTGGCTAATTAAGTAGCACATGTCTCAGTATAGTTGGCTTTATAGATATCTTTGGGAATTGTTTTGGACCGGAACCATTGTCTTATGACTTATGTCCTGGCTTCCGTCGTTTGACCCTATGTCTTTTGACTTTCACCTATTGACTTCTGTCTTGACCTGTCCTCAAATTGCCCGAAATGACAACACACATACAAGTTGACTCTATTCTGAGTACAACACATGAGCACAAAGTGTTCATGTTCCCATTAATATCCCCTCCAACTCTTATACACATAGTTCTACTTTTCACCTTCTCGCTTCTGCTTGTGAAAAGCTATATTCACTGTTACATTAAGGTTTTAAGAAGTTATTGTGTCCCCTAAATTTAAAGTTATTGTTCTTTAAACTGAATAGTGTGTGCATCGTTTATTTGTTTGCTTTCCTATTTGTTTGCGTGTTTTCTAATAAACTACAGTGTACTTAACTCTCTAACATGTGTATGCGTTAGTGTACTAAATGTGTGTGTTCCTTCGAGCGCCGTAAATCGGTTTATTGTGGTTACAAACGTTCGTTATTCTTATTTGTGACCACAACTCCGTTTTCTGAAGCTCAAAGTACGTTCTCTATATAATCTTATTAAAGTATGGCAGTAACACACCTAAAAACTCGACAACACATTGCTACACAGATGACACAGACAAGTCAAAATAAGACGTTTACAGCGGTGGAAAAATTTTCCGCTGTCTTTCTCTCTCACTCTCTTCCTTTCAAAAGGAAAAATTTTCCGCTGTCTTTCTCTCTCGCTCTCTTCCTTTCAATGTTTACTAATTTTCGCATTCTCTCCTCGCATTTATTCTTCTTGCATACATCTTTCATTCACTTTCATATCTTTCTTTCACTCAAGCATTCTCTCGTCATTAAAATATGTTTCATAGCGTCAAATACATGAATATTACATATATACATTAAAAGATTGGCTGAATTTTAACAGTAATCACGCCAAATGACTGTGCATTTTGTTTGCACGCGTCATGTCTATACATTATATACATAGTTATGAGGATGGTTTGTTACCGAACCTGTTGTAGTAACTCACATAGTTTTGGTGTGCTGACCTAACCTACCCTCAAGGGAAATAATCTAATAAATACTTTCATTTAAGTGAATTGGGTTAATTACCTTAAAATGTTATTTGTGAAAAAGATGATATTAATTCCTAAATGGTTGGGTTAGTTTGGAAATGATATTTTAGATAAATGAATTTATGAATGATTATGATTATATGGTAATAAACTAATATAATATCTAACAATCGTATTTCTATAATTGGTGTTCTATTAAATGGGTTATTAACTAAATAATGGTGATTTCTAACTACCAAATAAGAAAATAAAGTTATATATGCATTTAAACAATTTGCAATTCAATTATTAATAGAAAAATGAAGTTATAGGTACTGTTAATAAAACAATAATATACATATATCACAGCTACATTTCTATATCTAATTACACTAAATCGACGTCCTCCTTTGCGTTGTCAAGATGGAGCAATACTCTTTGTAGACTATTATAACATAGTTCATTTCGGCAAAGTCTTCTATGCTCTCCTTCGTGAATAGTGTATAAATATAGTTTCCTACTAAGTTATGTAGGTTCATAGCTAACACTTTAATGTTCCTCTAGCTTACGTGTGTCAGCGCATGTTACTTCTGTGTCTGTTCGTTACACTTCTTATAGCACTGTTACTTTCACATATTTACATATTTGGCGATGATAACGCACTTACAATATATCATAATGACCACATACGGCACTGAGTTATCTAACATTACCGTGTCACTGTTTCTGGTGGTCTGTGGTCGATCCCTTCCTGTAAATCAGATATTTCAATGGATGATGGTCGACTCAAAATGTCCGCAACAGTGTTCAATCTTCCTTTTAAGTGCTGGATGGTAAACGTGTAATTTTGGCGAATCAAAGCCCACCTGTAAATTCTGTTATTGCTAGGAAGTCCAGACTGCATCACAGACAACGGAGAGTTATCGGATTGGATTACAAACTGTGCTCCTGCCAAAAATCTATGAAATTTCTTGACGCAATAGATCAAACTGAGGCCCTCCAATTCTGATGCTGAGTATTTTGATTCAGCAGGGGTAATCTTGCGACTTACGTACATTACGCGGTGGAACGTCCCGTCGTAGAACTATCCTAGTATCTCAGATATGGATATGGTACTCGCATCTGTGCGTAAGAAATAAGTGAGTTTTGGATTAGGCATACGAAGGATAGGTGGAACGCTGAAAAGATATTTCAATTTTGATAACGCACTAATTAATACTGCATCTTGTACAGATAACTTAACCGAAGCTTTTAAGATGTTAAAAAAAAAAAAAACACTGGTGATTTCCGCCAGATTTGGAATGAATTTACTATAGTAGTTTACCAAACCCAGTAAACTTCGGACCTGTTTCTTGGTCGTTGACGTTGTCAAATTCAGAATCTTGGTGACGATTCTGTCATCAGTTTTTAATTGGCCCCTGCAGATGGTATGACCCAGGAAGTCAATTTGTTCCATGCCCAACTCTACTTTGGTCGGCTTCGCTGTGAGCCCAAATAATCGCAACCTGTCGAAGACTTGTCGAAGTTTCAGTAGGTGTGTTGTCCCGTCTTCCGTATGGATGCATATGTCATCTATATAAGTAGAAATATTGGTCATCCCATGGAGAAGATCCCTAGTTAGACGGACGAAAGTCGCTGGAGCGTTACGAAGGCCGAAAGGAAGAAAGCGCCACTCATAAAGTCCTAAAGGAGTGGAGAAAGCTGTAAGATGAATAGAATTTACTTCCATCGGGACTTGCCAATAACCTTTCGTGAGGTCAATCTTGCTAAATATGCGAGATGTAGACATGTCCAAGATCAGAATCCTCGCATGATGGAATCGGTTCAGCGTCAATTTTGGTTATTTTGTTTAAGCGGCGATAATCGACGCAGAGTCGAATAGTAGAGTCCTTTTTGGCAACAAGGACAATTCGGAAAGAATACTCTGACTGAGATTTCTGAATAATTCCGCTCGACTCAAGAGATAGAATTTCTTTGTCGAGGTTCCACCTATAGTTTAAAGGGATAGAATAAGGTCGACACTTGATTGGTGTGGTGTCAGTCAGAATGATAGAATGTTCTATTCTATCTGTCTTTCCTGGGATGTCGGAGAAAATGTCTCTGTACTCTGTCACTAGCTCTATGATTTGTCGTTGTTGGTCATCTGTCAGTTTCGTTTCTATCTTTATGCTGTCAATGGTCGTAGTCGTGTCTACCGTAGGAACTGGTAATTCCATCTCGTCTTCGTCTGTCTCGTTCAATACTGTTGTGGTGCTAGCTGTGTGTGCTGTTACCTGGCTAAGTGTGTTTGCGTTGTCGCTGTCGTGTGTCGCCCTATCTAGTGAAGTTGTGTTGTGTACGTCTGTCGTCTCATTGCTTGGTGTTGGTGCAATTTGTTCGTCTGTCTGTTGTTCTTGTCGTGAAAAATATGGTTTCAGCATGTTGATATGAAATATCTTTTAGTGTCCTTTTATCGATATTTCATAATCCACATCTGATATTTTACGTTCAACGTTGAAAGGCCCTTGCCAAGATGTTAGTAACAAATTACGTTTGTCGGGTAGTAGAAACAAAACCTTCTGGTTTGGTTCGAGGTGAATAGTTTTCGCACCCTTATTTGCATAATCGCGGTACATCTGTCCTTTCCTCTCCAAAGATGCTTTGGCTATTACACACGCTTTCATTATTCTACCGCGTGTTTCGGTTACCATCTCATACCGTGTTACTGCTGTTGGATTTTCTGGTAAGCTAGTGATTAGCTGATGGTAGATGGTTAGGGGTCCTCGAGGGTTCACCCCATAAACTAACTCAAAAGGTGAGAAACCCGTACTCGAGTGCGGAATTTCTCTATGGGCAAATAGCACTGCTGGCAATAGTGTGTCCCAATCAGCTGGGTTCTCCGCTGTTACTTTAGCCAGCATGTGTTTGAGAACCCCGTTAATTTTTTCTATGATCCCGTTGCTCATTGGGTGATACGGGGTACAGAAATGCTGCTCTACTCCTAACAATTTAGTTAAGGCTTGCATAGCAGCCGAAATAAACTGCGTTCCCCGATCTGATAAGATAGATCGTGGGAAGCCAAAGCGAGAAAATATGTGCAAAAATACATTTGCCACATCTTTGGAGGTGATGTATTTGAGTGGAATTGCTTCGATCCACCTGGTGCATAGGTCCACGAGAGTAAGCATATAACGGTTTCCTTTGCTTGACACCTGATTCAGGGGTCCAACAATGTCGACCGCTACACACTCAAATGATCTGGATGCTAATAATGACCGTTGAACTTCGGCCGTCACATGCTTTCCCTTTCGTACAAGATGTTGACAAATAGTACAAGAACGACAGAAAGATTTTATGTCCGAACAGAATTTCGGCCAGTAAAAGTGTGACAGAAATCTGGCTCGCGCTTTATCATAAGCCAAATGTCCAGCAAACGGTGACTCATGTGCGATTTTAAGCACATTTTGTCGGTATGTTACAGGTAACACCGTCTGCTGAATTTCATGGTTATTATTTGTGTAATAACGCATGAGAATTCCGTTAAATTTTCTAAAGTACCAAGATGCATTCTTAGTCACTTTCGCTCGTTCACCCAAAAATTTAAAATATGGTGTAATTGTTTGGTCGATGCATTTCATTTTGTAAGTCAGTGTGACAAATTATTAGATGATTGACAGAGGACCTAGTTAGTAGTGTTCTCTGGAGATATATCTTGAATAATAAATAACAAGATAAAGGATATGATTTAGCACGTTTTGTCTAGAGGTCACTCAAATGAGCTAATCATTCCCACAATAGCCTTTTTTGGAGAATATTTTTCTTTGGCTCAAACCCCCAATGTGAGACCACTATGTATCTACACAGAAATTTATAAAAGAAGTAAAATAGTTCACCCAAGGCCAGAGAAGATCTGAACTATTAGCGCCTGTACAACTGAGGATCCATCTCACTCAACATAATGTTGCCAGTGTGCTGTTCGTCCGTCACATAGATCTTCTCCTATATATTTTGTAATTTTGTGACCTATATCAGTTTGTCCAATTTCTTTGGGATTGTAGGACTCAATTATTTGTAGGCAAACTCAACAATAAATGTACATTACATCTGTTGGACAAGACATCTACATGACAGTTTCTTGACAAAAGTGGGACATACATTCACAAGGAATTGTTTACACCACAATTGTACAAGATAGACATCATGTGATACTTGACAACATCTATACAGGACTTTTCACAATATGTATAACCAAAGCACTTAAGACAGTCACCAGAGACAACACTTGACAGCAACTGTACAAGAAATTCACTGGGGACATGTACTTAAAACACTGGTTCATCGAATACACAATTTATTGAGTTGATGGTGAGTCGAGTGATGACCATTGTCTCATCTCCTGTCATGTCAACACTTCAATTATTGCATAGAAAATGCATAAAATATGTCACACATGCAGGTTGATAAACAAGATACAACACCTCCCCATTACTCCACCACCCAATAATAAATTCTCCCCCTCCTCTCCTCTCTAATTACCACTACACCATTGACTTTTATCCTTTCCTCTACTGTTAATGAGGGAAAACCAAGATAAGCCATAACCTGGGTGTCAAAGACTGAAATATGAGGCCAGAGGTCTGCCTCAAGATAGAACACCACCGGGAAGAGTGGTCAACCTCAGATAGATTAGAGGGAACACAGTGCCCTGTATAAGGGCAGGGTAGGTGATAGAAAGGGGGACTATTAACTAGTCCTCTCATGAGACACGGAGGCGTCGACCAGATAGTTAGCACTACTGGTCACGATAGAATCACGCCTGCGTGATAGCCACGATTGCCACTCAATAGAAGACAGCTAATAGAAGCGTGCTAAGTAAAATAGCACGCAAAGAGCCGAAGGACGCACGAAGGTCCTTCCGCGTGCCGTGTAGCCACGCGAGTAGCAAAGTGAGACTGGGGACTGACTTTTGTAGAGAGCACTTCGTTTAGTATCGATAGGAGTTTTTGTGTAGCCAAGTAGATAGAACTTAGCAATAGGGTTTTAGGAAAACCAGTGATAGGCAATCCTGTGACTTTATGTGTGATTTGATAGCGACTGTTTTGTAAATGTAAAGAGCCTACGGCAATAAAATGTATCATTCAGTTCCTCTCACACGGCTTGCAAGTTTCTTGTGTGGTGTGGGAGAAGTAATCCGATGATGCCTGAAACATGAGTTGTTGACACTGGGGCAAGCATAGGGACATTCTGCTCCACTGGTCTGTTTAATCCTTTTAGCACCTATGATGGGTGTTGGACAAGCTCAGGTTGCAGTTCTCCCCATGATGATTTTCCAAGTCTGACTAATTATCCCCTACTGTCACAGTTTGAAGAAAAGCTACAGCCTTGTCTTTCACTGGTGAGTTGACTGTTCATGAAGTTGAGACTTAGGATGTTGTTCTCCTTTTCCTGTAGAGGAAGATCTAAGATACAAATATGTCCCAGTCTTCTTCCTTCTCCTCAGTCTATCTCACGTACTTTACATACAAGTCTTCATTCTGAACACTGTGTGAGCACCAGGCTGGAGATTAACTAAGATAAGTCCTAGCCAAACAATCCATTGCCCCAGTCATTTCACCAGACGTCTCGAATGAGGTTCACCACCATAGACCTGTTGTTTAGTTCTCAGATGACATTTGATTGACTCAAAGATCACTGTCCAGTTCACCACATTTGTAGTGCTCCAGATTGTGTCATGCTCCCATTTATGCATTCAGATGTTGAGCTGAGAGAAAACTCTTCTTGATATTCCCACATTTTGATAGGGAGTCACATCTGGATCTAGGACTTCTGTTTAGTTGTCCCAGATGATATATGGAAACCTCTCCTCCATCCTGTTCTCTGTCGATATACAAAATGGCACAACATCTCTTTACATATGTTAAAAGATAATGTTATTATACATCAACAGACACAGATTGGGGATGGGGAGGAAAAGGATGGGTGTGGTCCAAACACACCTCTCCTAGTTTGATGATGCAGTGTATTTCACTCTGATGTACTGTGGGTGATATGTGTTCAATTCACCTTTATCTGTGGTAATCACAAGACCATATGCTGAGACAGGGTAGCTTAACACAATTACAAGCATTCATGTGGTCTAAGTTCCACCATGTTTGAACCACAGTAGACCTGGGCACAAGGAGGACCAGACACAGTACAGCAATCATTGTGACATAGCAACATGGGACAGACATTGTGAAGGGAAATGGAAAATAGGCATTTACAACTGCAATATGCATTATGTATTAACTAATGGCATTTACCCAATTAGCAGACCAGACATCCATTCCTATGGCTGTGATGTTGGTGCATGAATGTCCTATTCCATATTCACTTACACAGCAATGCCAGACCTCACCCCTTTTCTCAGACAGACCTGACTCACAGGTACATCATCTTTATCATCATCATGTGCTCTTTCCCCACTGAGTAATTTTCATGTCTACTACAGTAGGTAACAGAAGCTCAATTGCATAGCAATGGTTCATATATGCACCAAGCACATATGGGAAAAACATGTTTAGTCCCTGTAAATTTGCATGAGCCATACATTATATTCAGCCAACTAAGACACAGGTTCACACACCTATGGTTCTCTTAGGAACTAGTTTATATGAACCAACCAACAGTAAAGGTACCAGTGTAATACTTCAGAGAGAAATTATATTAATTCTCTTGAGCTTATAGCCACCAGAAATCACATGGACTTAGCAATTCTGGCGTGCCATACACAACCTGTTTACATATGGATATTGAAGCATCTTTCCTTCCACTAGATGTGAGAGGCTATTTATTAAATCACCAACTCACTCACTCCAACATTCTCAGCTTTTTACAAAGGAACTTGTACATGTTTACATCACCCATTCCAATCCAGACTGCCATCTGTTAACTCGCGAGAGCAAAGGTACAGTTGAGTTAAGAATGAGTCATCCTAGGCATGAAGAATGCACAAGGGGTTTGGGTTTGCGAATCTGCATGAGTGTGCTATACATTCATCAAGCATACGCAACCAGTCACAACAAGGGATTGATATGCACTTGGAGTATACAGCGTGAAAGACGTGTCAAGGTTGAAGAAGCAGTATCCAGAATACTGGCGCACAGAAGTTAGGTTTTCCACTTTCACATTTTATTCATAAAATACTCGTATATTCTTCTCATTCGTTCACTAGGCACAACTACAACATCAAAGTATGTTTTACAGTGGTACCTGTTGTCCAGAGAACAATATATTATTGAATCTTTAAGGGCATTGTTGGGTCATCACACTAGCGACCGCTCCCGGTGAAATCCCGCTCAACTAATTAGATTTTAAAATATGGCCCAGGAATAGCGTGGGCTCATTACTTATTAACCAATCAAAAGACAAGCGCATATACCTCTGCCCTCCCCTAACTCGTTCTAGAACATACTAGTTCCAAGAATCGTCCTTCTATTTATAAACGCCACTTAAATCGAAAGTATTTTTATGAATGTGTAGGGTTGGGAATGGGGAATTCTGTTCCATCATGCTACAGTCAGTATAGTTTGTTTCAGTATCTGACCTTGTTACAGCGTTAGCCATATGTGTATGTTTCCAGGCTCTTATGTCGTTTTCTGTACATTCTTTCAATGCATCTAGACAGCCTAAAATAAGATCAGTGCATGGATCTTGAAGTATAGCGCACGTAAATGTGCCGGTAAGGAACGGGGTATTGATATGCACTTTTGCCAATGGATATTTCTCGATGGTTCCAGAGAAAGTACGGCATTTGACAAATTCACCCGTATAATCTTATGGTCTAGCAAGTTCTCTATTTAAACCCAGTAGAGTGCTTCCGCTATCAACTAAACATTGGCATGGTTGCCCATTGACCAGTGTGTCGTAGAACTTAAGTTTACCTCTGGAGGCACACGCTGCGTTAGCATCTTCATTTGAACATGGTATTATGTGCCCACATTCCAATTTCCCATCCGCATGAAACTGATGGCATACTTTACATTTCTTAAAATCTAAAATATCTGTTACTGATGCTACACTCTGACATTCACTCGTTGGCAACACATTCACAAGTTCCGGATCAATGTCACTCTCATCGTCTGATGATGTATCGATGAGTGCTGCATTATTTGCCTTCATTCTCTGTCTTCCCATACATTTATTGCTATAATGGCCATAACTTGAACAAAAATAACATTTAACAGCACGTTTAAAGGATGATCTTCTGCTTTCTTGCTTCTTCAACACTGTTTCTAAGTGTGACGGATATGCGGGGTTCTTATCACACATCGAGTAAGCCGGATGAAAAAGATTGCAATAGTTACATCGAGGTGGTTTCTGATATGGTTTGTCCTTCTTACGGTAATCTTTCTGGTTGTAAGATCTATCAGGAACTTTGTTTGCAAAAGCTGTAATTTCTGTGTCATGTGATGTAGTTTTAAAAATGTCCCGATTAGATGAAAAATAAGCTGACCCCCGTTTCTCTAATTGCTGAATGGAATCAATATCTGACTGTTGTAAAAACTTCGCGAAAGGGGTAGGAACGGTAGAAATCACTTTGTCCATTACCATCAGCTCTTCTAGTTTTTCATAGTTGTTTTCTACTTTAGCAGCTCTAGTCCACTTTTTAAATGTGCTCTGCACGTTAGAGATGTAGTCTAAGAAGGTTTCAGTTGCTTTTGGCTTAATCTGTGAGAATTGAATTTGGTACCCAGTAGCGTCTAAAAGAAAATGTTCCATTATCCTATCGTGTATGTACTGATAATTGTTTCTAAGCTCTGTAGATATGGATTTTATTACTTTTAAAGGCTCCCCACTTAGGTTCCTCATGTAAATCATTGCCCAATCATCTAAAGGTATTTTCTGTGTTTTTAGTTGGAACTCTATGTTTTCAGTCCATGTGCTAATAGAATCACCTACACTGTATGGTTTGATAAGGCCCTTGTACTTACTAAATTTGTTCTGTTCTTCTTGGCTCTTTTGTTTGCTAGAGGCTATTTGTATGTTAGAATCTACCTCCATTTCCTTCATTTTTAACTTAGTCTCTGAGTCTACTTGTATCTGCTGTTGTTTGGTGGCATGATCTAAGTCTAACTGTTTCTGTTTGGTAGCTTCCTCGATCTCTTTCATTTCTTTTTGATGTTGTCTTTCTAATGCTCTTTCATCTCTGTCAAGAGCAGCTTTTCTTTCTGTTTCTTCTCTTTGTAGAGCAATTTTCCTTTCTGTTTCTTCTCTATGTCGAGCTATTTCTTCTTTATACTTTTGATCTGCCCATTTCTCTAACTTTTCACCAGTATGGCCCATTTCCTTGCCTGCCTGGATACAGTCATTTAGCGACGCCATTTTTGCGTGATGTTAGTTCAAAATGATATCACAATAATATTCACACAATAGTTTGCAATAGTGTGTAAGTAAATATACATCTTTACTGGAAAAGAAGATGCATGATTAATTTAGAGCATACCAAAATATTTTGAAAATATACTCATCTAATTCTTTGGAAAGTACGGTTCTTGGGATGTTCCACCGCTGTCTTTCACACTTACAAAATGATTTGACTTGATAACAAAATGGCTGCTTCTGTTTAGTAGAGCAGCAAAAATTAGACACATGCTTATGTTGTCAATACAAGCTTATATTTCATGCGAATGATGAATGGAAAAATGTGATAGATAGTGATAAATGGTGTTAATGGATGATTGATATGATCGTCTGAATGATTGTTAGATGATATGTGAGATGATTCGTCGTATGACAGTCGATGTCGTCTTGTATTCACTTTCTGACTATGGCGTATCTTCGATCTAGGCTTCAGTTCGTCGCTAATCTATTTATTGACTTCGTAGAATGGTGACATTGATGGCTGTATCACACGCAATGAAATGTACACGGTGGTTACGATGGTAATATTCAATGATCATTGTATACATTTCTATTGATTTTTGTATAATAACACTTTCAAATTAATCTTTGTAGAATTTCACACTGTAGCGATTTAATTTGGCTCAATTGTTGCCATAAGGCAGATAACCGATATGCCATAAGGCAGATACTCGCGGTTGACGTCATTAATAATAGGTAGAGAATCCTGAAACTCAAAAGCTTACGGAAAGCTAGGAGACTGGTGATAAACGGTGAATCGTCACTCTGACGTAGAAGGACAATAGAGGTTGTGACTTTGATGGAACAGATCGGTTGTGCTTCGGAGTGTGAGAAAAGGAAGAAGGCGCGTTCCAGAGGAATGAGGTATCAACGGAGATTCATTCTGTAAAGGACCTAGACGATATTGAAATAGAAAACGATAGAACAAGTGGAAGGAAGATAACTGGGAATCGGAGACATAGGATTTTAAGAATTGTTTTGGACAACTAGTTCTTAGATGTTTTGAATGAAGACCGACCATGCATTAAATGGCACTTCATTTGTCTTCGAGTAGTTTGATCTATGAAAGATTCTACAGTGCATGAATAAATGCCGTCCTTCAGTTCTCACGGTTTATCGTCAGTTATTTCCATTCGCTGCGTTTGATCATTTTTCAGACAGGTGAGAAGATACTTTCGTTTTGTTGTTGACTGTTACCAATTATCATTAACGAGCGGCAGCACAGGCTCCGTGGCAACTTGGGGACTTCAGTTCCGGGTATATAGTGAATCCGTTGGACTAAGTTTTAAGGCAACGCAAAAGAAATACGCCACTTGCCTCAATGTTACATTACCGATTGCACGCTACGCATCTCATTTCGTATGCATACCATCCACTACCACGGCTGAACAGGAAACCGGAAGCCGCAGTGTAGCCCAGACGTCTGACAATGTCAAATTAAATGGTCACAACTACAAACGATCTTTTCTTCGTTTTAATTTGAAGAATATTCAGTGACAGATCTGCAGTAAGTACATTTAATGCACAAAATAATACTCTCCGAAATGTCTACGTTTCATAGACGTATCACAAGTACTTATACTTATGATTTTATCAGAACTGACTTCGACATGTGTTGAGATCGAACATAGTCCACAGTGAGTCTCCATTTGCAAATCATACTAGACTTTATTATACACAGTCAATACCACACGATGACATTATTTACCTATACTTTGTCATCTGGACATTAACAGCACGAAGAACAGTCACTACTTAGCATGTATCTGGACAGGATGCTGGTTATATCACTACTGCGTCCCACTGTGTAACTGATGCGATGTATTACGTTGATGGACTTTGCTAGTCGGTCCTGGGACTTTAACGAGATAGGACTATTATGCAGTTTGTTATCGAATTTCAGCAACATGTTTATCGATATCAAGAGGACATCGTGACACAGTTTACTGAGTTTTGAGTACTGGAATCTTAAGTCACTACTCTTCACGGAAAACATATCACACATCAGTCATCCTACATCGGGATCAGACAGTCGCTAGTATACATACTGTGAACATTTTTTCTACACGAATATTAAGAAGATAGAGACACAGTACACCAAGATGCGAGTATTTGTCAACAGCGATCCTCACTGGAAGACCATTACTATCAGATACGAACATTGAACTTGTCACAGTACCACGTCATTGTTTACCCTACTATACACACGAAACTTCAACATATACTTACGAATATCGGACAGAATACAGGGATACACGTCATCACCTAGATTCCGACACGGCAAATTAGACAAGCAGTTGACACAGCACTTAGCACGTCGGGACTTATTGCATTTAGTCAGCTGAGCGTAGAAAATTTGCACGCCGACATCTTGAGTTGCACCGTACTACACGAATCACACACAGAAAGAAAGAACGCACGAAAACTCCACGTCACAAAAATGGTGAAGATCAGGAAGTATTTCAAGTAAGTTGAAGATCTTAGACGTTACAAAGTTTACAACAGTAAGTGAAAGTATATATATTATAAGAACGGTACAATGAGAATTAACATGTCAAGACAGTGATAAAGTAGTACTGTAATAACACCGTTGCGTATAATCATTGGCACCTTGCCGTCTTGACAGACGATAGTTTGTGCTCTAAAAAGGCATAATAACTTTTAACTATGGCGGTAGCGAGTGTGACTGATAAGGCCAATTTGCGCTGTAACCCGTAACAGTTGCCTCTCGCTTTGATTCCGAGACCAGTTAAGACCAGGGATGGAGTTATACTCCATAGCACAAAGCCTGGGCTAAAATATAGAGATCATGTGTTGCCCATGCAGCATGATCCCTCTCTCGGCCTGCCTAGTTCACTCCAGAGGAAAGGTAACACCCCTACATCTGGAACAAGACAAGCTGCAGAAGCTGCCGGATCAGCAAAGCAATGCTCTAACTGTCCGCCTGTCGGAGCTTCGATCCTAGACCAGTCGCCAACCAAGGCTTAGGGCCTGGTCTGCCCTGCCATGACAGTTTTGTCTTTAGCTTGCATTTCCTCGCACCAGGGTAAGGCTTGTACCCTCCCAATTGCGCTCTTCCGCCCGAAGCCGTTGGCACAATGTGGGGTGTCGGGTTTGGTAAGCGCCGCCCAACGTTCGACGCTAACAGAAACCAGGTAGTACCGTCTACTGTTGTACGGTAGCTCAGTCATATCTGACTAAGACCTGACTGTCGTTGCGTATAAGAATGACAATAACAGTATAATAGTTACACAGCAAGAATGCATCAGACGCGCAAAACGGCACTATATTAAACACAACACAGCGCTATCAAATATTTCTGAACAACGAACAGTATAAGAGATTATAAGATATTTAAGAACATTATATTTAGAAAGAATGTATGACACTTATAGCTTGAATGTTACCTTTGAAAAGAAGAGAGACAACAGATGCAGGCCATATGAACAATTTGACTATATAGTCGACATGGAAGATACTTATGGCAATCATAGTAGGCAGTGAGCTCGTAATAAACACTGCGTTGTGACATTAAGCTATTAACAGATTGACATTTCACAGTAATGTGCGGTACTTACAAGAAATGAATGCAACTGATCGTTTGAAACTGCTCAGGAGTTATTAATTATTCTCGCAACTCCATTGCTGAAATAATACATTAATAACGATTTGTGGGTTGAATTGTTACATACCCCACATTATCGAGGAACTCCGAAACAGAAGACAGTATATACGAATTATCCTATCAGAATTTGGGGACAGAGCAGAGCAGTATACAAGAGCAGCAAGTTACACTGCAGTCAGAGATATATATGGTATACTGAACATGACAACGTTGAGGAGCATGGGTCACCGGTAAATTTCGGAGGTGCACTATTATAATCTGTGGAAAACGAACATACTACTTTGTAATGAACGACACTACTCCCAAACCTTGTCCCTCCACATAACCCTTTCAGGGCATTTTTCCTCATTGACACTGCCCTCCATAATATTCCCGCACTCAACCTTCACTATGTCAACCATGTATTATTATGCCGTTATCGGAGACTAGACTCATGAACTTTACGTGACACACATTGCGCCGCCATACCAAGTGAGCAAGGATTTATTAACGACATTTCAGTCGTCCAGGACACATTGTTGCTGACTATTTACAGTCGCCGAAGCAGCATTTTGGTTGTTTCACGGTGCCAGTTCATTATATTAGACTGACACCTCACTGGCATAGAATCAACGGACACGAAGTTTCTTCACAGAATATCGCATTCTTTATCGTCAACACTACACATTATACGCGCACCATTTGAAACATACTGTCCACGACGCTATATTAAGGAAGAAACGACGATACAAACATTAACTCATTACGTCGACATCTACGGACAACGGTAACGTTTGGACACTGATTGACTGTACACGGATACACTACACACGTCAGGAGGCTACTCACTTTACACTTCAGCGGTTACACATCGGAACGTTATACGGATTGACAATTACTATTTTTTTTTCATCGTGATACCAGACACAATCGAATCGTTCACACATTGGACTTTAGGTACCAGAACCGGATGCAAGCAGATCTACTGATTTCACTGTGGGCATCATTCATTCGGATACCTACAGCAGCCTAAACGTATCACAATAAGGCTGCAGTAAAATTCAAACGTCGTCGTTACACTACAGCCAACTACGTGTTATGGGTTGGTTACGGACTTCCTTAGTCCAGGGTGAAAGTACAAGTTAATTGTACTATCGTTCAAGCCAGGAGCAACAGTCTATTGTGGACACAGCTTCTCTGTTATAAATCAACAAACATACCAATACTCGAGTGGTGACCACGGATCAATTTCTTATTGAATTGATCGACACAATTCAATGTCAAATTTTTTGAACGACAGGAACTCTACTCAGTTATATTTACGGACACGAGAACCTGAAAAAGGCCAGTATATGTTACTGTTGGTTAATGTGTTATTGTTGATAAATGAGGTGCTTATTATTTAATAATGAGTAAATTAATTCAAAAATGGATAGTGTGGGCAGTTAGAAGGGCATTTTTACATTAAGCAAGGATACTTGAATATTGTGGTGTCAACAGATAATTTTTGTCTTGGATTAAGTATAGTAGTAATTTCTATAAAAGTGATATTTTATAAAAGAAAATATCTATTTACGTCACTCGTCAGTCGTCTTCTGTCATTGTTGAGTGTCTAGTACTAAATATGTATTTATTAGTATTTATTGATATGATTTGGCATTATGTTCGCGCTAGCTCACAGCCGAAGATTATGACACGTGTTAATTTCACCATGAATTGCCAGGAAATTGTTGAGAGTCAACGGATGCGACATAGGATTACAACTATGACGGAGTACCGCTACTGCCACATTCAAGGCAAAGGACCTCACCTATACGGAAAAGATCATAGCAAGGGATATATATTACAGCGAGAGTTATAAAGCAAGCACTAGGACGGACAGCTTGGTACCTATGAATCAAACACGTCCCCTACTCAAGCTTAGCTTGAGTTAGGACGCTTGGCCATATGGTCAAATGAGGGACTAAATTATATAGATTTATATATTTAGTTAGTACAGCCTCCCCATGGGCTGACTACATGACGTCTACCGCGGGATAGTAGACAGGTGGGCATGCCCGTCAATAATAATTTTTATTTTAATTTTGTGTAAGATACATAGGGAACCATACAGTCGTACTTGGCATAGCTTTTAATATATTTCGTCTGCACGATTATTAGCGGATTTATTCTTGATGGTCTAGTAAAATGATAAGATCATTTTAAAGGTGAGGGGGGTATATGCCATAAGGCAGATAACCGATATGCCATAAGGCAGATACTCGCGGTTGACGTCATTAATAATAGGTAGAGAATCCTGAAACTCAAAAGCTTACGGAAAGCTAGGAGACTGGTGATAAACGGTGAATCGTCACTCTGACGTAGAAGGACAATAGAGGTTGTGACTTTGATGGAACAGATCGGTTGTGCTTCGGAGTGTGAGAAAAGAAAGAAGGCGCGTTCCAGAGGAATGAGGTATCAACGGAGATTCATTCTGTAAAGGACCTAGACGATATTGAAACAGAAAACGATAGAACAAGTGGAAGGAAGATAACTGGGAATCGGAGACATAGGATTTTAAGAATTGTTTTGGACAACTAGTTCTTAGATGTTTTGAATGAAGACCGACCATGCATTAAATGGCACTTCATTTGTCTTCGAGTAGTTTGATCTATGAAAGATTCTACAGTGCATGAATAAATGCCGTCCTTCAGTTCTCACGGTTTATCGTCAGTTATTTCCATTCGCTGCGTTTGAGCATTTTTCAGACAGGTGAGAAGATACTTTCGTTTTGTTGTTGACTTTTACCAATTATCATTAACGAGCGGCAGCACAGGCTCCGTGGCAATTGTGGTTCACACTCCACAAATAGTATGATCGTATAATTTACCAAAGAAAATTCTTTATGCCATGTATGGAAACAAATTCACATTACTTTGAAATATATCACACAGTAATGATGTTGAATCGTGCAATGAACTGTTGTTGGTTCAGAACTTTCTAATACCAATCGATAGCTGGCGTTAGTTTAGTGGTTTATAACACCACTTGCCTGCTGGCGTAAACTGTTGGTTGAATATTACAACAAATGCCTGCTATGACTGCTTTGCTGGCGTTGGTTAACTGTTTTCTGATACCAATTGCTTTGCTAGCGTTGGTTCACTGCATTCTGACAGCAATTGCTTTGCTGGCGTTGGTTCACTGTATTCTGACACCAATTGCTTTGCTGGTGTTGGTTCACTGTGTTCTGACACCAATTGCTTTGCTGGCGTTGGTTCACTGTATTCTGACACCAATTGAGGTCCTGCCTGTCAGCGACTTGTTCGCTGCAGATTCTCAGGACTCCCCTACTTTCGCACCGCACGAAATAACAACTCGTGACATTTGCGAAAGGAATGCAATTTATTTAGAGCCGACATTTCAATGGCTCTGCGAGCGTTATACTTCATCATTGTCCTCTCCGTGCAGTAGCTATTATTGCGTGCATGGTCTCGCAAGCACGCTGGCTTGTGAGCTCGAGTAACCGGGCACTTCACGGTTACTCGCAATGACAAGCTTGCCAATGGCTTGGGGAAAGCCCTCGCTCAGCTGTACGCATTGGCCCCTGGTCTGACACAAATGTGTCTCCTTGTGAGGCTATTTATAGTGCTTGGTGTCTCTCCTGTCTGGTGTCTCCCTACTAGACTTATGTTTACTCTCCTTAACTCTGTAAGGTCTTATTGGAGATCTTGACATCAATAAACTAAAGATAGGAGATGCTGATGAATGTAATTGTGGAACTGGTAAAAGGACAGCTAAACATTTGCTGCAGGAGTGCCCAATATATGCAGAACAGAGAAAGATATTTTGGCCCACGCCTGCTTCATTTGAGGACAAGCTCTATGGAGATATCAACAAGCTCAAGTTGACTGCAGCTTACTTTAACTACATTCAGGTTGATATTTAAAGGTGCATGAAGAAGTATTTAGACTGCCGCACTTCATACCACAGTTATGTCGGTTACAAAAGTGTCCCAGAGGCATGAAATTGAATATTGCTTGGATAGCAAATCCATTAAGTGGAAAGTCCGAACCAAAAGCTCACTGTGTGGGCTTGATAAACGGTGGCAAAAGTGTCCTAGTGGCACGAAATGGAATATTGCTTGGATAGCAAATCCATTACGTGGAAAGTCCGAATTAAAAGCTCACTGTGTGGATGTCATCTGCAGACTGCATTCTTATGGTTTCCGGAGGAACAGCCTATGGTGAGCGGAAGGCCCAATATACGGAAGTGAGGCTAAGCAGCCATGTGCAGGACGTGGCGATTCCTTGGGTGAGCCCAGTACCAGAGCGCTGTGTGTTGGCTCTGCAATTATGGAAGCCTCCTTGGATGGCGGGGAATGCCCATGATCTGCCCCTGCCTTCCCTTGAGGGCTGACCAGGATGTCTTTGGCTGTTCTATATGGACCAGCTGGGATGGGGGATAACACCACAACAGTGAGAGTCAAACGTCCTAAGAAACCCCGGGAAGGTTAACCTGGTCAACAAATGCCCGCAGAAGTCGGATGTGTCATCCTAACGGCGCAAGATCGCAGCTCTGCTGTAAACAGGCACAACGCAATCACGTCCAAAAAAAAAAAAAAAAAACTCCGGATGAACGCAGAAGAAGAAGACTATATGTGACTTTATGTAGCTTTGAAGTATCAACCATCTATGACAGCATAATCTGCCAGGAGACTATATGTGACTTTATGTTTCTTTGAAGTATAAACCTTCTATGACAGCAAAATCTGCCAGTAGATTATACGTGTCTTTATGTTGCTTTAAAGAATAAACCAACTATAACCACTTGTGTCACATCCACTTTCCAGTTGAGGCATCCACACATCAACACCCGCTTGGCTATCCAACTGTCACTAGCATAAGTTTGTTTTATCTCTGTCTACTGACCGGTTCTATGATGAAGGGCTTTAGAATGCAGTTCGTAATCCCACTCTCCATGTTCAAAATACAGCTGTTGGTGATTTGGAAGCAGACCATCATGCGTTGGTTTTCATTCAATGGTATGGAAACTGGTCAGTCAGAAAGCAAATGGCAAACTACTGAAAGTAAACTTGCCAAGAAATAAAAAACACACACAAATTGTTGGGGTTGACCATGACATCCGGTAAAGGATATGCAACTAACATTTAAATAAACTAAACCATGAATTATCACTTTTAGTTAACAATTTTCTGTAAGAGACAAAAACATATGATATAACACTGTTATTTTATTATTCATTGTAAAGGTAATATATAAACCAATGCACCAAAAGCATCTGTAATTTTAATCAAATTATTGCCGCAATAATCCTGTATGTGTTCTATTGTGGCAGTTTGTATAATCAGATTGAGTAAAAGATGCACCACAGTCACGACACTTGCAAGTTTTCTCTCCTATATGTGTTCTATTCTGCACATTCAGATGTGAACTTAAGAAAAGGATGCACCACAATTATCACATTTGTATAATATCACAACTGTTCGTGTTCTGTTGTGCTGATTCAGACAGATTGAGTAAATGATGCACCACAATCATCTCACTTGTCAAGTTTCTCTCCTGTAAGTCTTCTCTTGTGCTGCTTCAGACAGATTGAGGGAAAGAAACATCACAATCATCACACTTGTAAAGTTTCTCTCCTGTAAGTGTTCTCTTGCGATTCACCAGATAGATTGAGTGGGAAAATAAAACACCACAATTATCACACTTGTAAAGCTTCAGATTACCAGCATGAGTAACTAATGCATCAGAATCATCACATTTGTAGAGTTCTCTCTTGTATGTGTTCACTTGTGGCATTTCAGATGTTGAGTCTGAGCAAATTAGACACTGCAATTATCACATGTTTAAATTTTCTCTCTTGTATGTATTATCTTGTGTCGCATCAAATAACAAGACTGACGAAAAGTTGCATGACAATCATCACATTTGTAAGGGTTTTCTCCTTATGTAATCTTGTGTGCACATTCATAATGACAACTTTAGTAAATGTTGCACCACAATCATCACATCTGAAGGGTTTTTCTCCTATATGGGTTCTCTTGTGCCGCTTTAGATAGTCAGGTGGAGTAAAAATTGTAACACAATCACAACAATTGTAAGGTTTCTCTCTTGTATGTATTCTCTTGTGCACATTCAGATTTTCAACTTTGGCAAAAAGATGCACTAAATTCAACACATTTTTAAGGTTTCTCTCCTGTATGTGTTTTCTTGTGACACTTGAGATGTTCAGCTTGAGCAAAAAACACATCACAATAATCACATTCAAAAGGCTTCTCCCCTGTATGCATCCTCTTGTGACATTTCAGATTGCCAAATAAAGAAAATGTTGCACCACAGTCATCACATCTGTAAGGTTTCTCCCCTGTATGTATCCTCTTGTGACATTTCAAATTGCCAAATAAAGAAACTGTTGCACCAAAATCATCACATTTGTAAAGATTCCCTCTTACGTGTGATTTCTTATGTTGCTTCATAAAGTCAGCTTCAGTAAAGGTGCACCACAGTCATCACACTTGAAAGGTTTCTCTCCTGAATGCATCTGTTTGTGGTAGCCCAGAATGCCAACTTGAGTAAATGATGTGCCATAATTGTAACAAGATCGCCTTGGGTATTGAGAGTTAACCACACCCGAGGTGTCTCTAGCACTCCCGTGTATTCTGACCCCAGGGGCTGGACAGGTAGATACACTGTTTACTCTACTGTTGACCTCAGATTAGTTAATTAAGTCTACAAGCCCCTCCAGATTCTAGACCCCCACTATCTACCTACTCCCTTGGGACAATGAACAATGAGGCATCGTCCGAGACCACACTCAATAATTGTACAAAGAGTAAGTCAACATACACAAAGTTTATTCTACCCTTGAGAATATAGACATGAATTGAACACCCTGAGAAGTAGATTGGATGCAGATGTCCCGTCCAGTCGGTCCGCCACTCACCCGGCTTCCTTCCAGTGAGATGACTAGTACCTTGGAGACCACTCCGTTCCCAGAGCTTGGATCGGCAACAAGAGGAGTTACCCACTTGGACCACAATCACTTGACGAACTGCACTTCTATCACTTCCTAATGAGTCACTGTTAAAGGCACTAAACAGCCTGGCTGGGAGACCCTCCTCCTTGAGGTGACCCCAGTTACTCTCGACTTCAATAAATGTCTGTAGCCAATGACCAATCTAATGGTCCCTGAGTAGTAACACGTACCCCTGGTTGGGTAATAGTATAATACTGCTGCGAGTTCACAAGAGTCATATGAGAAAAACATTTCATAGTTCGTAGACTCTATAGTTATACAATTTGGATCAAGCACCTATTTCACAATTCACAGCAACAATGTTCATTTGGACAATAATGAGTTGTCCTATATACCTGTTAACACTTTATAGAGTCACAATACGTAAGCTGGTGTAGGTCTCATCATGACCTGCCACTAGTGCTGACGTAGGAACCACACAAGGTTATGTGCTAATCTCTGCTTAAAGTTGCCGACGTTTAGGCGGATCAACAAAAGACTTGGACTTGATGAGCTCCCAGAGCTGATATTACCCCAACTTGGTACATCTCACTGGGTAAACATAGCACCATCATTCCGTATGCAGTCGATTGTCTCTTACACTTAAGCGTGATTGCTCAGGTTGCTGAACATCTCATTGCTGAAATAGAGCATCTTGAAACTCAGAAAAAGATACAAACCATCACGTCCCACATGTGCAATTTCAGGGCACTGGAATCAACTTGGTGAAAATCAATCAGTCAAGATGATTCACCCTTTCGCATGATGTGGTTTAGTCAGGCGTGGTAAGTAAGTGGTTCTACCCTTCGCTATGGTACACGAAGTGGTTTCAGGCAAACAACAATTGTAGTAAGCTGGTTCCTCAACAGGCAACTCCTGAAAGGAAGAGCGATCGGTGAGAGTATTCGGCCCCAAACATTGGTCCACATGCATCATATCATTGACTACTCAACCCTCAGTTAGGCTAATTAGTTATTCAACTAACTAGAACATCATCTCTATATTGAGAGTAGTAAAGCATGGGTATCCGTCAATGTCAGATGGCCTCAAAGAACAGCACGTCAAACAGAGTAAGTAACAAGAATGAGTCTGATCGTACGTCTCACATATCCCTATTCATCTACCAGTTGTCGCTAACGTCAATAGTTATCCTAGTTCTAGAGTTAACAGAACTAAACATTAAGGTGAGGCTTCCCTGGACCCCAACCTTACATTATCCATTCAAAAATAAACATAATCACGATCTATGTACCATCACTTGGGATATAGTAATAATACATGACCACATAAAGTATATACACACTCCATTTCGCTGGTGGGACATCCTGTCAACCCTATAACGAAACTCTTCTTATTAGACTCTTCCCTAGAGTCAAGTGTTCTTCTTGGCAAACATGTTCCCCACATGTTCCAAGGGTTCTGCTCCAGTTCTGACCTTCCAAGTGGATTAGCCTTGGCCTGGGCCGAACTTCACGGCTGGCCTGGTTCGCCAGTCCCATACTTTCATAACTTGCTCTCAATTCCCATATCCCATTTGTCCCCGTGCTTCATTCAACCTCCTCTTGTCCTTCCATAATTCTATCACATCAGCACTGACTCGTACTTATGCACTTATGATCAGGACAGGACAGTAAAGAACATAATTAAGAACGCATGTTTACATCGCGATGGTAACGCAGTGTTATCACGCGTCGAACCACTCGGCGTTCGGTATCGCTCCTAGAGGTATCACATAACATGACCTAATATATATACATCATGACACATCATATATATATATATATATATATATATATATATATATATATATATATATATATATATATATATATATATATATATATATATATATATATCATCATCATCATCATCATCATCATCATCATCAATGAAGAACTTACCTTCTCACAAAATTCCACAGTTCCACAAAATGAATTCACTATTTCCTTAACACACAATAGTTACATCATTCCCTGTGGCTAAGCATTAAGTGCTCTCTTTACATAATACCTAAGCACATCACTGTCTGAATTCTCCAACTAACAACTTACCTGGCTATCCAACAGTTCTTCTAGCCTCAGCTACTGACTGACATAAGTTAGGTTCAGATCATACACTAGTAACTGTATCCTATTATAGAACAGCAACCTAGTATATGCAACTAGTTTTACCACATATGGTTAATAATAGTTGAACACAATACGCCAATATCACAGGCCTACATTTCAAGCAGTTACCGCAACTACACAGGCTTGTAAACAAACGCGACACGCGCAGGTGTATATGCCCTAGTTTCTCAACTACGTTATCGATCCGTTTCTCATTAGCGATGCAAAGTCAACCGCATATTTAATGAGATTAGAACGATTGCGTTTTGTGATCAATTACAAAGTTAATTTAATTAACCAAGTAAATACCTGAATTCTCTGAACCAGACTCCAGTCAGCTACCAGAACTGTTCATGGGCAAGCATGCCGTAATGAGACAACAGTCAGATGCATCTTGGTTGGGCGTGAGACGCTCTACAGTCGGCCTAGCAGAGCCATGCGTCCTCACGCCTTGAGATGGAGAAAGTGAATGACTCTTCCAGCCGCATTTCTCCTACGTGCATTCTAACGCGCACGAGAATCGAGTGCTTCTTGATACAAGTCAACTTCTCGGACAGCATTCATTCCCCGGACTAGAATTTCTAGATTCTTCTGCACGAGAATTTGTTGGTGCACCCACAAACCCTGGTCACTCAAACCCAGGTGCTTCGAGAACCTGCTAGACGGAAAATCCCATCGACTTCCCTCAGTCTATTAATAACCGGGAAAGTCCCTGATGATGCGCCGAATAGAGCCGAAACCTAGTAGACAAAAGACAGATGAAGCGTCGTTTCGTCACAATAATCACCCCATTTGTAATGTTTCTCTTCTGTATGTTTGTCTTGTGGTAATTGAGATGTTTACCTTCAGCAAACTATAAAAAACAACCATCATATTTGTAAGGTTCCCCTGTATGCATCTCCTTGTGGCAGTTCAGACTGTCAGTTTGAGTAAATGATGCACTACAATCATTCCATTCGTAAGGTATCTCTCTTGAATGTGTTGTATTCTGGAGCTTCAGATTTTCAACATGAGCAAACACATCACTTTTTTAAAGTTTCTCTCCCATATGTGTTCTATTGTGGCGCTTCAGATAGTTATATCAAAGAAACGATGCACCGCAGTCATCACTTTTGTATGATTTCTCTCCTGTGTGTGTTCTGTTGTGGCACTTCAGATTGTCAGATTGAGTAAAAGATGCATCACAATCATCACATTTGTATGGTTTATCTTCTGTGTGTGTTCTCATGTGGCACTTCAAAATTTGAGCTTTAATAAAGATTGCGCCACAATCATCACTCTTGTAATGTATCCCTACAGTATGTGTTCTTAAATTTATGTTTAAACATCTGTCTACACCAGCATTTGGATCACAAACATCAGACATGTAAGTTGTTTCTTCTTGTTTTATTCTTTGATGAACACAAATAGTAAAACTATCATGATAATCAAGAGACTTCCCAGAGATCTGTGTACATGTCACTGGTGTTTCTACAGTTTGTAATTCACCAATATCATTAGCCACACACCTTAGTTTAGTGTTAATTTCATTTGTAGATGACACACTCTGATATTTGATCACATTCCTCATGTTTCACTGAAGTTTTATAACAATTCTCAATCCCACTGTCATCACGTTATATTTGTTCATGGTGAGCAAGAGTTATTTAATGTTCAGTCACTCTTGATCATGTGTTTGTGTGTCCTGCCATGTCTTCAAAGCTGCAACAATCTTCCATGTTATTGAATCTGCTGAGACTGTTGTGATTATAGAACACACAAGGAAGCTATTGTTTCACAAACTGCAAGTTAATGTTATCAAACGCCATCTTCTCTATTTGTCACTGCACACGTGTAAGCGTTAAGCGACATCCGGAGCAGCAGTAAGATTCGGCAGCCACCTGAGCGACTGAGCAGCTCTCTATAGGAAAACACTGCTCACCTCCATAGCATAAGGAAGGGCTAGAAAAGGTGCCCTAAACATTGTCTGCTCCATCATTACCTAACCAGCTAGCCGCGGTTGGTGGGTACCCTATACTGTGGTTGACATACAAACAAAGAAAAATTAAGGTAAAGCCAAAAGAGCAAACCATATTCCCTTAACAATCGGAACTTGGAATGTACGCACCCTACTTGATAGAGACGGCACGTTGGGTACAGAGAGACGAACAGTACTGATTGGGAGAGAGCTGGGCAGGTACAACATCGACATTGCAGCCTTGAGTGAGACACGATTTGCAGAAGGCCAGATCTGTGAAATAGGTGTCGGCTACACATTTTTTCTGGAGTGGAAGGAAAAGCGAGGAAAGACACCAATCCCGTGTGGGATTTGCCATTAAGTCGGCCTTGGTTGGCAAACTAGCTAGATTTCCAAAGGCTATAAACGACAGGCTTATGACCATTAAGTTGCCCCTGCTGAATGGAAGGAAGCATGCAACCATTGTGAGTGTCTACGCACCAATTATGACCATGAAGATGATGTCAAGAACAAGTTATATGAGGACATTCACAATGTATTAACATCTGTTCCCAAAGGAGACAAACTTATATTCCTTTGGGATTTCAATGCCAGAGTAGGCACGGACATCACCTCTTGGAGTGGCATTATTGGAAAGCACGGAGTCGGAAATTGTAAGAGCAATGGACTCCTCCTCCTTCAGACATGTGACAAACATGATCTCCTGATTACCAACATAAATTTTCCGTGTGTGGTGCCGAATGTTGGACAGACCATCATCTCATTATCTCGAAAATAAACATACACACCAAACCACCATGGCGTCCTCAAGGGGTAAAAATTGCAACAACAACAAAAAAAAAAAAACGCCAACAACAACTAAATGCCACCCGTCTGAACAGCAAAACAATGCAGCTGTCGATTGAAAATATGCTGGAAGACCGCCTCATTCCCAATGATGCAGCTAAACATGATACAAAAACAGAGTGAAGAGCCCTAAAGGAGATAATTTTGAAGACTGCTATGGAAATCCTGGGTCCAGTTCCACCCCCTCCCCCGAAAGCATAAAGACTGGTTTGATGATAATTCCGAAGACATTAACCAACTGCTGGCCGAGAAACATCTTCTCCTCAAGGCACATTTGAATGACCCGAAGTCAACATCTAAAAAAGATGTTTTCTAGAACATTCAGAGAGTAGTACAGCAGAAACTTCGGCACATGCGGGACTCCTGGCTGAGCAGCAAAGCTGATGAAATTCAAGACTTTGCTGACAGACATGATATGAAAAACTTCTACGACTCACTGAAAGCGGTCTACGGTCCTACATTACTAAGCATAGTTCCCCTCCTCAGTGCATATGGGGATGGCAATTTGCTATAACAAGGTGTTGTGGAATTATTTTGGGATTGTGCAGCCGTAAATTTTTTAGGTACAGCATTTATATAAGGAGCAGGCTCACCCAAATCTCTAGCCTGTCTCCGAGTCTGCATTGCAGATGCTTCGGGTTCCCCTAAGTAAACATATTTACTTCCCAGCATGAAGTCATACATAGGGTCTGACATCACCGCTGCTGAGATTGTCCCTGTGACATACTTCGAAGTAACTTTCACTTTTGCAATTGGCAATCTCATCGACTCCGAGCTCGTGATAGCTCCTTTCACCTCAGTGGTTTGGTTGGTCAGCTGTCCTGGTAGTACCAAATGAGCAGCTATGATCCCATCATAATTAAGTCGTGAATCATATTAGAATTCAACTTGCCTTCCATTGACCACAGTTGTCTCGACTACTGGAGGCCTGTAACCCTGTCACTTCCTTTGGTAAGGCATACCTTAGTCAAACATGCCACATGGAAAGGTTGCAGTTTGAGTTTGTTTCTGCAGACACTGGTATTGTGATCATTCGTCCTGCAAAAAGTGCAAAATGGCTTCTTCCAGCCTGCTGCTGGCACTTGAGAATTATGAGACAACTGTCTATTATTATTATTATTATTATTATTATTATTATTATTATTATTATTATTATTATTATTATTACAATGGATAGGTGGTCTAGCAGTTTGGTCTCTGCTCTCCTTAAAATTAGAGTTCCGGCTAAAACTCTAATCTGGTGGCTTTTCCGCTTGTGGATCATGGTTCAACTTTGTGGAGCCAGCCTCTCCATGGGCTGTCAGGTAACGTTCGGCAATGTTGATTATAACATCTAATCGTATGCCACCGTTCTCGGTCACAAACGTTTGTATCGGCCTTGGCATCGTCTCCCTAATCTGCTCTGCCAAAATCATCTACTCCAGACCTGCGTAGGTCGCCTCGTATTCACTCAGTCCGACCCAATAAGTATGTGAAATAAGTATGTATCCGTGAGGCAAACTGGAAATAAGATTCTCCCTGTAAACGCTTGGCGTTTCGGAACTTCATTCGGTAGACATATGAGGTCAACTCATACCTCTTGAGTAGAGCCCTTTTAAGAGAGTCGAGGTTCCTTTCGTGTCCTGGAGGTAGCTTAGAAAACACATCAGCACGCATATAGAAAGTGTAACTGAGCACAAGGCACTGGGTCTTATCATAAATCAAAATCTATCCTTTAATTCCCATGTTCATGCTCTAGTTAAACAAATAGCCAAAAAAGTATACCAACTTGCCAAAATTAAAAACTTCCTCGACGAAAACACAAAAAAGATATTCTATACTTCCCACATACAAACACATATTGATTATTGCTCCACAATCTGGGATTGATGCTCCAAATCAATAGCAAAACGCCTTTATTCACTCCAGAAAAGGGCAGTGCATCTAATCAATGGTGATAAGTTTACAGATAATTCTAACCTACATGAACGTCTTCAGTTACTGCGGCATGGATAGATCTGAAGAAAGCCTTTGACAAAGTCTGGAAAGAAGGTCTGATGAAGAAACTGAGAAACTGCAAAGTCAGTGGAAGAATGTACAAATGGGTGAAAGCATACTTGCACAACAGAAGAGCCCGAGTACAGATAGACGGACTCAAGAGCAAGAAAGTACTACTGCGTCACAGTGTCCCCCAGGGTGGAGTCTTGTCCCCCACACTTTTTCTAATCTTCATCAATGATCTTGTTGCTCACCTACCGCATGGAATTAAAGCGGCAATGTACGCCGATGACCTGGTTCTATGGAGCACAAATGAATATGCATCAGTGGCCACCAGATTGCTACAAAGAGCTGTAGATACATTTGCTGCATGGGCAAATAGATGGTGTGTCAGCATAAACACTGACAAGTGCAGCACCACCCTATTTACCCTCTCTCCAAAACAAAAGGCAGGGATCATCCAGATAAATGGAACACCCCTAAGAGAAGATAAAGAACCAACATACCTTGGAGTAACATTTGATGGCAAGCTGACATGGAGAAAGCACATCAACAAAGCAGTAGCAAAAGCCAGAAGGAAAATAGCCATCCTGAGAAAGCTAAGTGGAACCACATGGGGAGCCAGTACGAAAATACTTAGCAAAGTTTACCAACAGAGCATACGACCACACCTGGAATATGGGTCAACTGCGTGGTGTTCAGCATCAAATACCACACTACAAGAGCTGGACAAGGTGCAAAATCAAGCACTTAGAGTCACCACAGGAGGGATGAGATCAACCCCTATAGTGGAAATGGAGAAGATGGGGAGGACACGGGCACTGAGTGAGCGCAGAGATACGAAAACGCTAATACAAGCAGAAAAGTTCCTCAGCTTGCCAGGCCACCCTATGAAGATTTGAAAACCTAGCTATGGGGCGGTTGAAAAGAAGTAGTTTTATCCACCAGGCCAAACGACTCTGCAGAGAAACCACTGATCTGCCCACAGTTGGTATCCCCCTAACAACTATTCCAGAGCGAACTCCATGGAAAGATGAGCATAGACTATCGTTACAAATCCAGACAAAAGTGAGAGGAATATTTGACAAGGAAGAACAGAACAGTGTGCAGCGCAGAACAGCCACTCTCAGCTTCCTTGATGAAGAATACCCACAGGACCTCTGGATCCGAGTCTACACAGATGGGTCAGCACAAAATGCTGTTCGAAATGGAGGAGCGGGAGTGTACATAGAATACCCAAATAATACTAGGGACACAGCCAGAGTACCGACAGGAAAGTACTGCCATAACTATGATGCCGAAATTGAGGCAATCAAGATAGCAACAGAGAAATTACTAAATAACAGCAATGGTACACAACCTGTGGTGCTACTAACAGATGCAAAATCAGTACTCGAGGCGCTCCTCTCTGGGAAATTGCCAGTACTAAGGACACTACTTTCTGAACTTAGCAGTCAGCATAAAGTCACCATACAGTGGATACCATCCCACTGTGGAGTACCCGGAAACGACAGAGCTGATCAATTGGCTAAGGAAGGAGCCAAAGAGGAACAGCCTGATGTGCCCGTTACATACCACCAAAAGAAAAGAATGATCAAATCAGCCAGAAAGCCACCAAAACCTGCTCAAGATGACTACCACATTATGGACAGACCAGAACAAGTCATTATTCTACGCCTCAGAACAGGACACAATAGATTACGCAACCACATGTATACAAAATTCAAGATTGGTGAAACAGCCATGTGCACATGTGGATTGGCGTCGCAGACAGCAGAGCACATACTCCAAGACTGCCCAAAATATAACATATCTAGGCAAACCTTCTGGCCTAGAGAGACGACAGTGGAAGATAAACTCTATGGACCACTGTGTGAACTGAAAAAAACAGTTCAATTCATGCAAGAGGCGACATTGCAGATATAGACATATTTCAAGCGAACGAAAGAAGAAGAAGAAGAACTGCCACTCCACAAACGCCTATTTTTTAATAAGGCTAAACTAACTCACAAAATCCTATTTCAAAATGCCCCAAGCTACCTTTGGTCATTGGTTAAATATAACGCAAGACATAGCGAATGACTAAATATACTTCATGTCCCTAAACCTAGGATACTTATATAAAACAAGCTTAGCATACTCTGCCACTCAGTTGTGGAATAATCTTCCACAAGAAATCAAAGACACCACCAATCATACATACAGTCGCAACCTTTTTGAACACTACCTCAGGATAGACTACATGCCCCTTAAAAATAAAAAAACAAAAAAAAACAACAACAACAAAGACAATAATAATGGTAAATTATCTTGAACGACAACTGGCCAGAAAAAAAAATCCCCATATTGTGGCACGTTACACCCACTTTGGGTATTTACGATGCCCATATTAAACATTTCTTCAACGAGTCATGTATTATTGATTATTTTTCATGCGTTTTAATGTTTATTGTTCTTTTGTTGTTAAAGAATTGCTTCATAAGAGATGCTGAATTAAAGAATTATGAGAGGAAATAGAGAAGAAGGGCAGAATGTCAGATGGGCCTGCGTGCCCAATTCTTAACCCTTTGAAAATAAAGATTTTATCGTTCGTTCGTTCATTATACGCTGCGCCACGGAGTCTTTGTGAAAGTTTCAAATTACATTTTTCCGTGGGTAGGCTATATGTTTCGGCCATCAAAACAAATTTTTCAATCCAGTTGTCCATCTGATTGGTCTTTTCATGAAATGGGAACAGTGGAAATCTCATGGATCCAAGAGAACCATTCTATATTGGAGGAGTTTCTATACTACAGATGGGAGAACTCGCACTACTGAATCTTGAAGCATCTGGGTGTTGTAATTCCAGTCTTCTTAATTCTATCTCATGCTGTTTCATCTGTTCCGCTAGTTTTAACTCCTTGTCCTTCTCCAGTTCGGCCTGTTTCATCTGTTTCTGGGATTCTATTTTCACCATCCGGATTCTTTCTTCCCTTTGTTCTTGTCTCTATTATCTTTCCGCATCTCTAATGTACTTTCTCAATTCATCACCCTCATATTCCATTAGGGTTCCTTTCTCAGTCAACTCTTGGGTAGTAGGTTGCTTGTCGAACTACATGATACTGGAGCAAGTCGATGAGATACCTGAAGCCTGAAAACTTAACAATACTCACACACTATCTAGCAATCAACTTAATCCCTGTGTACTACGCGCATATGTTAAGCAATCAATATCTTTGACTTAATTACTAACTATCAATATCTCTGATATCAAGAAATCAATCTTTGACTTAATTAACAATTCTTAATTAAGACACACACAAACATTTACCTTTCCTTTCGTCAGCACCACTTTGCTTAACAATCAGTTTATCACTAGGGAATATGTTATGGGAATATGCCTCGGTGCATACGCAAGAATTACAAGCATAACCGAGCAGTATCCGACCAATAATAATGATACCAGACCTACTAAGAATACCTCTCCTAGCAGATTATCCAACATTGATAGACCTATCGAGTTAAAGAGACTAAGAAAGTTGATCTTATACAACACTCAAGATACTAATATATGGTATTAGCTCTCAGACTGTTATCAATGTGTAGGACTGGTTTAAAATTAAGATCCCGGAACGAGACACCAATCTCACGCGTGATCAGCTACTGTTGAGAGAAGTCTCGTAGGTACACGATGATCCTGTGGAAAAGAATTTATCCTCCAGACTTGACTTGTGCTATGCAGCACAAAGAAGTCGATAAAGATGAAGATTCAGCGTTCGTCCTATTCTCCCACTTGTGTGATCTAATTAAGTGTTAGATATGAAGATAATAACTAGGGTTGCTTATTTAGCAATAAGCGACAACGCCGCTTATCACAAGTTTAATAATTGAAAATAGAAATTATAAGTTCCCACAAGGAACTAAAAGGAGAATAACCGATGAGAAGTATACATAAAAAACAATGTTCTGGGAACGAGGTCTCATTAATTATGAGAGGGGATGGTGGTAGGGCAAGCAAAGTATGGATGTGACTCCAGGAAGGTGTTTAGGCACTTAGCTGCAAGTGGTGTTTCTAACGGTGAAGCTGGTAGTCTCTCTGTCGTTCTTCTTTGGGTCACTCTATTCGCCAGTGGCCCACAAATCAGTTCTTTCACAGGGTCGCTGATGCACAACACTGATATTTTGTTGCTGGGTTGCAGCGATAGTTGATGCTGCTGGTGAGTTGCTCTGGTATACCACAACACTCTAGTTCCAGAATCAGATTCGCACTACGGGTCAGGGCACTTGTTCAATATAAAATTTGATGAGACTTATTACTGGTTTCAGTAATCTACTATTTCAGTAATCTACTGTAAAAGGTTCGCCTTTCGAACACCTCAATTGGTCCCGACCGTTGTCTGCTATTTCTAGCGAACGAGTGAGGAAGAAAGTGGAACTAGGATTAGCAAGTGGTCGTTTCCAGGCCCAGTTGTCTGTTGGTTGCAGTTGGCCAGGATAAGTAAGCCAAACTAAATTACCCCATTACTATAAATACATAGTAAACTTAACCTTAATGTAAACATATATTAAAGAATCTTTATAATATACTGAGTACTATGCAAGAGGGGAGGGTGCAGCCACGCTTTCGCCACAATCGGCGCGATTCATGGGCTGGCGATCTGCAGGGGATGCAGAGCCAGCCAGTTTATCAGCTCGTTCATTTCCCCCGACTCCCGCGTGTCCCGGGAACAGCGCGTAAATGACTTTGAATATAAAGACAGGTTCTAAGAAGTTCTTGGATAAAGAGGAGAACAAATGCATCCATACTTTAAGAGCTGAATACTGAAAAGGGTTGGCTATTAAAGACGATCAAACAAGGAAACCGAAATATGTTGGTTACTTGATTGATTGATTGATTGATTGATTGATCTAGGAACTGACATCACAGCACTCGGGGCATTCTCATAAGCGCTCCGTCCCCATCCTCAGCAGCCAGCGAAGAGTTCCAACACCAAAAGTACCAGTAGCAATCTGATTATATGTCCGTCTCGCCTTTCCTCTGACCGTTGAGCGTCGGCCAGATCCCCTCGTCACTCCTCGCTGTCTCATTCTTGCCAGACTATGGTGATCCATTTGCTCCTCCGAGGTGTACACGTGCTCCCACATGGCCGCAACAACGTATGCCTTGTCATGCAGCAATACTTCACCAAGCTTTGCAGAGCCAGCCAATCTGTCCGCCTGTTCATTCCCCAGCACACCGTCTTGCCCCGGAGAAAAGATCCAGGTGATGCTTGCCTCCCGTGACCTCCGAAGCGAAGCAAGCCACTCTGCACGAAGCTTGCCTGCCCTCATCTTCCTCAGCATGCTTTCTGAGTCAGTTACAATCACGATGTGTGTGTGTGTGTGTGTGTGTGTGTGTGTGTGTGTGTGTGTGTGTGTGTGATTGGTTAATTAAAACGTCATGCAAATTTGGAAAGAACAATAATGGTGGTATATATGCCCGAGAAGAGAGGAAGAGGAAGGCCAAAAAGAAGATGGGTGCAAGATGTGATATATGATCTTCAGATGGGTGTATCGGACGCGGGACATCTTGCTCATGACAGAGACATTTTCCAGAAGGTTGTTATGCGAGCGAGGTTCTGCAAAGAACATGCTACTGAATGAATATGAATTTGAAACAAATAGGTATGTAAAACTCCTTCGAGAAGAAACGTACTAAACAATAACATCAACAACGTTAACATACCTTACAAGAATATCCATCGTATCGCGAAATACAGGTGAACATCCGAAATCAGAAGCACTCAATAAATATATAAAATCAATTCTTCTTCTTCTTCAGCTTTCCGAGCCATTGAGGTTCTTTGCTGCAAATACAATCCGTCTCCATTCGTCTCTCTGGTGGACCTTCTCTTGCCAGTCGTTGATTCCAAGTGCTTGTAGGTCTGTACATGTATTATCTCTCCACCGTCTTCTTGGTCTACCTCGGGGTCTACGGTCATTTATTTCCTGAGTGTAAGCGAGTTTTGTTACCCTATTATCTTCCATTCTTTCTATATGCCCCAGCCATTGTAGTCTATTAGCCTTCATGATACCAGTGATTAGCGGGGACTTAAACAGATCATAAATGTCTTTTTTACTTCTTCTTTTCCACTCTCCACTTTGTGTATCCCTAATGGGCCCAGAGATGCGTCTTAAAATTTTGTTCTCAAAGGTTTGTAACAAGGCTTCGTCTCCTTTCGTTGTACTCCAGGTTTCAGAGCCATACAGCACAACTGGTCTGATCAGTGTTTTGTATATTGTGATTTTGGTGTTACGAGATAGCGCCTTTGATTTTAGTAGATGTTGTAGTGCATAGTATATCTTATTTCCAGAGTTGATTCTAGTTTGTATTTCTTCCCTTATGATGTTGGAGCAGTTGAAGATTGTACCCAGGTATTTGTATGTTTCCGTTCTTTTAATGGTCATATTATCTATTTGTATGTGGCCAGAGTTTTTAGCCATTCCGTCTCTTGAAATTACCATATATTCTGTCTTATCTTGGTTGATAACCAGCCCCATCTGTTGGGCTTTTTCCTTTAAGTGAGTCAATATTTCCAATGTCTTTTGTTCACTTTGCCCTATAATATCTATATCATCTGCATAACCAAGCAGCTTGGATGTTCCTCCAATATCACATTCCTCCTTTATCTTCCTTGCAACTTTCTCTAGAGCCAGATTGAAGAGTAGCGGCGATAGTGCATCACCCTGTTTCAAGCCAGATGTTATTTGGAAGGGGTCTGATTTCCTGCCTTTATATGTTACTATATTATAAGTATCTTCCATGCATAGTCTGGTCATGTTGATTAACTTCCTTGGTATTCCAAATTCCTGCATAGCATTCCATAGACTATTCCTATGGACACTATCATAAGCCTTTTTAAAATCCACAAAAATGTTATGGAGATCTCTTTTATATTCCCAATGTTACTCGGCTATTTGTCGTAAGATAAATATCTGATCTATTGTTGATCTGTTTTGTCTAAAACCCGCCTGGTAGTCACCTAATATGTCTTCTGAATATGGTTTTAGTCTATTTAGTAATACTGCGGATAGTATCTTATAGCTTGTGGACAGTAGTGATATTCCTCTATAATTTCCACATTGGAACTTGTCTCCTTTCTTAAAGATAGGTATCAATAATGACTCTTTCCAGTCATGGGGTAACTCTTCTGTCCTCCAGATTTTTATTATTAGTTCGTATAGCTTTAGATGTAATGCATGGCCACCTGCCTTTATAAATTCAGCAGCAATTCCATCAGTCCCAGTTGCCTTATTGTTTTTAAGTCGTGTGATTACATATAGGATTTCTTCAAATGTAGGTTCTTCAATTTGTGGCTCGCATGTTAGAACCTCTTCCTGTGGGAAAATGTTTCTTGGAGCTTCCCAATTTAGTAATTCAATAAAATATTAATTCCATGTGTTGCACATTTCCTCATTGGTATTTATCATATTCCCATTTTTGTCTTTTAAACCATATGTGTTTTGTTGGTGCCCTCGTTTCATTGACTTCAGTTCTTTAAAAAATTTTCTGGATTCATTTTTCTGGTGATTAGTTTCCATATCTTTGATTATATTACTCATATATTCTCGCTTCTGCTGTCTGACTATTTTTGTAGCCTTTTTACATTCATTTCTATAATGCTCTTCCTTTTGGATTTTATTGATATCATTTAACCATACATGTCTGGCATTCTTCTTCCTAATGACTGCTTCTTCACATTTTTGATTGAACCATCTGTTCTTTCTATGCGTGGTTAACACACCGAGACATTCTTCTGCGGTAGATTGAATTGTATTCTTGATGTTCAACCAAGTTTGGTCAACGCTTTCCTCCGAAGGGTTTTGCTGAGTTTCAAGTTTACATTTTATTTCATCTGTAAATTTCTCTTTGACTGTAATTTCTTGTAGTTTTTCTCTGTTATATGTTGGGTGTAATCTTTGTAATTTAGTATAGAAAGCTCTCTTACGTTTTATTTTAAATTTTGCTCCAACGAGGAAGTGGTCACTGTGGCACTCAGCTCCTCTATAACTTCTGACTTGCTGTATGTTTGATGCATTTCTGTTGGTAATTGAAATGTGATCTATTTGATTATAGGTTCTCTTGTCACATGATTTCCAAGTTTGTTTGTGTATATCCTTTCTTTGTAGTCTGGTACTGCTAATCTGCAGTCCTTTGGCTTCTGCCAGGTTGATGACTCTCCATCCATTATCATTTGAAGTTGTATGTAAGCTTTCCATACCGGCCACTTTTTTTTATTAGTTTGCTCTCTACCTATTTTTGCATTGAAGTCTCCCAGCACAATCAGGATGTCCTGTTTGGGGGTTTCTTCTATGACATCTTCCAGATCAGTATAAAAGTCTTCTTTAATATCATATTCTTTCTCTTCAGTAGGTGCATGTACATTAATCATCGTTATATTTTTCCATTTACCTTTTATTCGTAATTTACTAATCCTGTCATTAAAAGCTGTAAAGTTTAAAACGTGCCCCCATAACTCTTTTTTTTAATGACAAATCCTGTTCCTAATTCATGTTTATTTTGGGTGTTACCTCCATATATTATAATCATTCCATTTTGCTCTAAAGTACCCTCTCCTGGCCACCTTATTTCTTGAATTGCTGTTATATCCATTTGATATTCAACCAGCTCCCGGGTTAGTTCTTCGGCCGCTCCAGCTCGATATAGTGTCCGTACATTCCATGTTCCAAATCTCAAAAGTCCTTTAACGTTCCAAAGTCGTTGTCCAGATAAGTCAGTCCGATATCGAGGCTCATGTATTTGTTTCGTAACAAAGAAAGGTTTTTACAAAGGTGGGGATGTTAACCCCACGCTTCAACCCCCAACCTGGAGGACCAGGGTGTTTCTCTTTGTCTGTTCTCTACCCTTTGACCTGTCCGGCTTGGGAGGCCCTGCTGGTAGCTACGCTACCGCCGGCATAGCTCTCAGGGTCATTGAGAAACTCAAGCTCCACCACCACGACAAGGTGGAAACACCATCGGGGGAGATATAAAATCTATAATAAAATAAAATAAAATAAACTACACACAAACGCGTACAATACGGCACACAGGACTACCGACGTTTCGATTCTCAGAATCTTTGTCAAGGACACCACAGATCAACGAAGTACAGCGAACACAGAAACAAGGGGGAAAACACACACACGAACTGTCCCTATGCCATGTGGGGCAGGAAAGGTGATTTGGCCAGCTGCTGGTTGGCTGTAAAAATAAAAGTGGGTTGCCAGATAAGATTAAATTAGCCAAAAATATGTGAACAGTCTGCTAAGAAAATATAATGGTGTGGGGACAGTTAGGTATAGATATGGGTGGGGGGGGGGGACATCATAGTGATAGATAGTGTAAACAATAGGGGAAGATGCCACAGTTATACCGTAGCGTCCACAACCGTATTGATGCCTGCCGGATGGATGCATCCCAGATTGTTGATTAGCTGGCATTCAATTTGGAGTCTGACAGGGCTATTGGAATAGCAGGGTTTTAATGCGGTGACACATACATACTCCATTATGGTTGGAGGAATTGAAATGGTTGGGGACAACTTTGTCAGCGCCCTGATTGATGTCCCTGAGGTGTTCTCTAAAACGGTCAGTGTCAAAGACTGGTACATAAAGGGCGGAGGTCTTCTCAAGATAGAATACCACCGGGAAGAGTGGTCAACCTCAAATAGATTAGAGGTGATACAGTGCCCCGATATCAGGGCAGGGTAGGTGATAGAATGGGGGACTATTAACTAGTTCTCTCATGAGACACGGAGACGTTGACCAGATGGTTAGCACTCTGGTCACGACAGAATCACGCCTACGTGACAGCCACGATTGCCACTGAACAGAAGACAGCTAACGTAAGCGTGCCAGGTACCACGGCACGCAAAAAGCCGAAGGACACCTCAAGGTCCTTCCGCGTGCTGTGTAGGCACGGGAGTAAGAAAGTCAGACTGGGGACTGACTTTGTAGCGAGCACCTCGCTTAGTGTTGATAGGAGATTTGTGTAACCAAATAGATAGAATTAGCATTAGGGTTTAGAAAACTAGTGATAGGCAATTCTGTGGCTTTGTGTGTGGTTTGATAGCGACTGTTATGTACTTGTAAAGAGCCAACGGCAATAAAATGTATCATTTATTTCCTCTCACACGACTTGCAAGTTTCTTGTATGGTGTGGGAGAAGTAATCTGATGATGCCTTACACATAGGTTGTTGACAGGCAAAGATTAATGTGTTGTCAGAAGTGGTGCTTGGACGAAAGAGCCAAGCAAATACACTCACCCACGGCTAAAGATTAATGTGGTGTCAGAAGTGTGGCTTGGACGAAAGAGCCAAGCTAATACACTCATCCACGGCTCTAGACTAAGTTTACAAATAGTGAAGTAGTGAATTTAATTTGTGTCAGTGACGGTTGACGTGTGCAGAACTAGGACAAGTTGCTAACGAAACTGTGCCTATCGTGACGAAATAATGCTTATTTGTGTTTAGTAAAATATTATATACTTAAATCATGTGTTTCTTCAGAGTTGTAAGTATTGATATTATTATTTTCTGTTATTTATTCATGTGATTATTTATTTATTTATGAATAACTATCAAAAATGATTCTTGGCGGAGCGGTACACAGCCAGCAACATTATCGATTTTTGCAAGCTAAAAATAGCGCTGCGCCTCTGACGTGTTACGATTGACAAGCAGTTGTTCTGCGTCATTGGCATTCAGCATCTGAATGTTTACAAATCGGTAAGCTGCTGCCCGCCTGAATCAGTGCTTTAGAATACCTATTATTTGTTGATTTGAGTTAGTAATTGAATATATTTGTTTATTTAAACAATATTAATATATTTTCGTTTATTTCAAAGCAGTTATTGAATTTGTTTTTGTACTTTTTTCTTGTTTTTACCGTCACGATGGCACTACTTTCGGCTATGCAAATTAGACTGGTCTGCACAACACTTGCATAGATTAAACTAGGTTAGTGACGAAAGGCATATACAGTTAGAACGAAGACAGGACATTGACAATTTAATATTAAGTAAACTATATTCTGTTTTGTTCGTGGGCATGTCATTGTGAATATATCAAATTGTCGAATAATATGTCGTGTGCTATTTGTTAATTGTTGCTGCTCTGTAAACCAGGGTGAACAACAGCTGATGAGAAGAATGGTGTGTATGCCGAAGTGCCAAACAGGTGACCTAGATAGAAAACTCGTGGCGATACCGAAGCGCCAAACAAGGTGACCTGTGTTACCGGAGTTTGTTCCTTGTTCTCGGGAACATTAAGTTGAGTATACTCAATATATTTGGCATGCAATGTGATTAATAGTGCATCTCTTTTTCAGCTTGTGATGCATTAGCATACTTTTGTGCTTTGTTTTTTGCAGGACTAAATTTTTCAGGTTATACACAAAGAATACAATTTGCAGTGCTCATATATTAAGAAACATAACATATCAAAGAAAAAATAAGTAAATAGAGAGTTCATTGTAGGTCAACGCTAGCTATTTACCTAACATCATGGCTACTTTAGCTGACTTCGTAAAAGCAGGCAAAGAAATGCAATACACAGGTAAAGAGCTAGAAGAATATGCTGATAAGAAATTTAAAGAAGCAAAGGATGCAGAAAGAGATGAACGCGCACAAGAAAGACAACATCAAAAAGAAATAGCACAACTAGCTGAGATAACAAAACAGAAGCAATTAGAACATGATAAGGAAATTAAGCAACAACAATTAGAACATGGTAAGGAAATTAAACAGAAGCAATTAGATCAGGAGAAAGAATTAAAACAGAAGCAATTAGATCAGGAGAAAGAATTAAAACAAAAAGACTTAGAAATAAAACAAAGAGAAATAGATGAAATGGCAAGAGTTAAGGAAAAACAAATTCAAGTAGAATCAGAGACACAGTTAAAGATGAAAGGTATGGATGTAGACTCACACTTAGAAATCTCTGCTACTAAACTAAGAAGTCAACAAGAAGAAAATAAGTTCAATAAATACAAAAATATTATCAAACCATATTGTAAAGAAGACTCCATATCAGCCTGGACAGAAAATGTCGAGTATCAGTTTAAATATCACCAAGTTCCAATAGACATGTGGGCTATGATTTATATGAAGAACCTAAGTGGTGAGCCCCTTAAAGTGATAGAAGCTATACCAACTGATCTTAGATCTAACTATCAATACATCCATGATAGGATAATGCAACACTTTTTACTTGATGCTCCTGGGTATCAGGTTCAGTTCTCAAATTTAAAACCTAAACCTAGTGAGACTTTCATTGATTACGTCTCAAATGTTCAGAGTGTACTAAATAGGTGGCTTAAAGCAGCTAACATAGGAAAAGACTTTGATAGACTTAAAAATTTAATAGCCATGGATAAAGTCATATCCACTATACCATCTCCTTTTGCTAAATTTCTACAGCAGTCAGACATTGAGAACATAGAGCAGTTCGAAAAGAAAGGGTCTGCATATTTTTCTTCTAACAGAGATATTTTTAAGACCTCAAATGACTCTGAAGTAGTTTCCTTTGTGAAAGACCAACCGAAAAATTATCAAAGTAATAGAAAACCATTTCATAAAGGTGATAAGAAAGATAGGAATGTGTCAAAATGTATTTACTGTCAACTTTTGCATGACACTTATTCTATGTGTGATAAATCGCCAAACTATCCGGCGCATCTTGAAAATGTTATTAAGAAGCAACAAAACAAGCGATCTGCATACAGGCGTGCAATCAAATGCTTCTTTTGTTCCAGCTACGGCCATTACTCAAATAAGTGCCTGGGCCGCCAACGTATGAAAGCCAACAATGCTATTTTGATTGATACATCTTCTGATAGTGGTAGTGAGACTGAGTGTGAAGTTGAGAATGTATTACCTTTTAGGCAGTCTGAAGATGTCTGTTGTGTGAACGATGTGTTAAGTTTTGACAATTGTGACCAATGTCATCAATTTCATGCAGACGGCAAACTTACATGTGGGCATATTGTAACATCCTCCCTAGAGAATGCAAATGCAGCTATAGCCTCCAGAGGCAATCTATTGTTTCACTCTGCGTTGGTCAATGATAAGCCATGCCGATGTTTGCTAGACAGTGGGAGCTCTATTATTGGTGTGAAAAAGGAACTTGTTAATCCAAAGGATTATACTGGTGACTCTGTAAAATGCCGAACTTTTTCTGGTAATATAGAAACCTATCCTCTGGCAAGAGCCCGTATAAACACCCCGTTCCTTTCTGGTACCTTTACATGTGCAATTCTAGACACCCCTGGTACTGAGTTAATTCTTGGGTGTCTACCCCAGCTAAGGCACTGTACAGATGAAGAAATATCTGTCTGGGAGGAGAAGAATGGTTTCACTCCAGTGAACAGTACAGAGATCATCAAACATCTCAGTCCTAACAAAAGTGCTAGACCCATAACACTTGAAACTGATCAAGACGTAATGGTGCTACTACCAGACAAGCATAATAAAATACTTACTTCATGGCAAGGGCCTTTCAAGGTGATACAAAGACTTTCAGATGTTGACTATGAAATATCAATAAACGGACACTTAAAGATATTCCATGTCAACATGCTGAAACCTTACTTTTCACGACAACAGACAGAAGTAGAGACAGACGAACAAAGTGCACCCACATCTAGTGATCAGACGACAGACATACACAACGCAACTACACTAGTTAGCGAGACTGGCATATCCGACGATATCCATACATCTAGCGAGAATACAGAATACGCACTTAGCACCACCACCGTACTGAATCAGGTAGACAACGACGGAATGGAACTACCCGTTCCTATTGTGGACAAGACTGCCACATTAGATAGCATACAGATAGAACAGGGACTAACAGACAGTCAACGACGACAATTAGTAGAATTAGTGACGGAATACAAAGACATATTTTCTGACATTCCAGGTAGGACGGACAGAATCGAACACTCCATTCTTCTTTCGGACTCTAAGCCTATTAAATGCAGGCCGTACTCAATCCCACTTAGCTATAGGGAAAATCTAAATAAGGAAATTCTTAATTTAGAAGCTAGTGGGATCATCCAGAAATCCACTTCTGAGTACTCTTTTCCAATCGTCCTAGTTAAGAAAAAAGACTCCACAATTCGTCTGTGTGTGGACTATCGAAAACTCAACAACGTCACTAAGATCGACGCAGAGCCAATTCCTTCCTGCGAAGATCTTATTCTTGACATGTCCACCTCCAAAATCTTTTCTAAACTAGATCTTACTAAGGGATATTGGCAGGTCCCTATGCAGTCTCAATCCATCCATCTTACTGCTTTTTCAACACCTTTAGGACTATACGAGTGGCGTTTTCTTCCTTTCGGACTTCGAAATGCTCCTGCCACTTTCGTACGCTTAACTAGAGATCTACTTCATGGAGTGACGAATACAGTGACTTATATAGATGATATATGTGTCCATACTGATGACTGGACAACACACTTACTGAAACTAAGACATGTCTTTGACAGGTTGCGACTCTTCGGTCTCACTGTCAAACCGAGCAAAGTTGAATTGGGCCTAAAAGAAATTGACTTTTTGGGTCATGTCATTTCACAAGGTCAACTTAAGACTGACAATAAAATTATTACAAAAATTATGAACCTGACCATGCCTACCACAAAGAAGCAGGTCAGAAGCCTTTTGGGGTTAGTAAATTACTATAGCAAATTCATACCAAATTTAGCGGAAATTACAAGTGTATTTTCCAATGTTTTAAAAGCATCTGTAAAATTAGATGTCAAAGATGCATTATTAATTTCTGCATTGTCAAAATTGAAAATCCTGTTTAGTAATGTACCAATCCTCCGCTTGCCTAATCCTAGGCTCGTTTATTATCTTAGGACAGATGCCAGCAGAATCTCCATCGCTGCAGTATTAGGCCAATTTTATGATGGCATCTTCAACCCGATTTGCTACGTGAGCCGTAAGATCACACCAGCTGAGTCCAGATATTCCATATCAGAGTTGGAAGCCCTAAGCGTCATCTATGCGGTGAGAAAGCTCCATCGATTTCTGGCGGGTGTTCACTTCATTGTCCAGACTGACAACTCCCCAATCACGGTCATACAGAGTGGTGTGCATCGGAATGACCGTATATACAGGTGGTCGCTAATACTACAAAATTACACCTTTAGTATAGAGCATATTAAGGGTAAGGACAACATCCTGGCTGATACCCTTAGTCGACCATCTGAGGTAGAAATACCAGAGATTCCACATAAGAGTGTAGAGTAATAGATGTTAACTTAGTACAGTAAAATATTCTATGTGAAATATGTTACAAATACATAGACATTATGTGCTGAACTAGGTACTAAGAATTACTATGTGTCCGTAGACATCAAAATAAGAACTTTGCTCTGAGAACAAATATATCACCTTGTGAACGAGGACAGCTCATTACTTACTAAGCTCCATATGTGTTCCAGTGAATCATTTGTGTTAAGCAGAGAAAAACAGTGTCAGAACATTACATAAATACAGACACGAAAACTGTGGTCTACGACACAAGCGAACTCTACAGGTGCAATACCCATAAGACACAAGTGTGACTGTGTAATGTATTTAATATACCCAGGACAATTGTATAGATAGTATGCCAATGAAAGCATTTTCTGAACATAAAGGGCAATGACTAACACGAGGTATTTAAATACCATGTATATAATTACTCATTGTGATATGTATTATAACGTTTTAATATAGTAACAAATTATAGGTAGATTAGATCATCTTAATTAATATTTAGATTTAGACAAGATAATAGTTTTCATTTTTATTTTTTTTATTTTTGGTTTAGATAGATTATTAATTTACCCACTTATTTAGCTTAAAAGTAGATTAGGATAGTAATTTAAACATAACAACAACTAAGTAGAAACTAGAATAATAAATTTAGATAGTAATAGTACCATTTACTTTATTACATTTCACTTTGTTTCATTTCATTTCAGTTCATTCCATCTTAATGAACCATTCCATTTAACAAACGTGATGAGTTAATAATATGATTAGTTTACACCATAATAGGATAAAAATATTAGACAATTAAACATACATCATTTACACCATTTAGATAAGAATATCATTCATATATATATTTTTATTTTTTTTTGCTTCTAAAAACATTAGTTATAATTTTATTACATTTTAGATTACCCATTTCAGAAAGGTACATAACTCATCTCACATCAATGCCATTTTAAATAATTAGATTACATCCCTTAAATCAGATAAATATTAAGATTAATGTAAGCATATCTTAGGATTAATGTGGCAATATAAATTAAAATAGTTAACACATTAAATACACATTTATAGAAGTAGTATTAGTATGTCAATATTTAGAATATTATTACAGTAAAATATAGTTAGTCATAATACCAGGGTATAAACCATCAACCCTTACTCTTACATGTAAATATGTTGTATATACATGACTCGTGCAGCGATTTACGCACAGTCATTGAGCTCAACTTTTTGCAAACTGAGCCAAACTTGTACAGTGTCACTCCAAGGTTTTTAAATAATTGGGAGGGGGGAAAATGTGTGACAGAAGTGTTAAAGTGAAAGAGGTGTGACAGAAGTGTGAAAGTGAAAGAGGTGTGACAGAAGTGTGAAAGTGAGAGCGAATGTAAATTATACAAGAGAGAGTGTGATCGGTCAGCGGATTTTTCTGCCGCTCAACGCGACTTTTTATTTTTTGTCTGCATCAAATGTGTGCTTTCTTTGTTGAAGGTGTGCTGTGATGAATGTGTTGTGTGTAATTTAGTGGAGATCTAAGAAAAAGTATTTTAAGTATCATAAGACGGAAACGTAGTCACAAGTTAGTCTTATACACTTGTTTGTGGCCGCATTCAACCGAATTATGGCACTTGAAAACTAACTTACATACACATGATAGTGAGATACACATGTTAGAAGTTAGATTAGATTATTAATTACATCCAAACACGCAAACAAGCAGAAAAACAAACATATAAATTGCATACATATTTTATAGATCAAAGGGAGATAACTCCGGGTCAGGGGACATAATAGACAACGAAACACTAACTTAACAGTGAAATATAACTTTACACGCGGAAGCGAGATAGGTAAAGCCTGTCGCACACAGCTTGGGTAGTGGTTGTTTAATATTATATGGGGGACATGAAGCAATTCATGTGTTGACCCTAAGAAAGTCAACTTGGTATGGGTAGTGAGTTAATTTACTATTTGAGGGCAGGTCTTATAAGACAACGGTCCGGTTCAGACATACCTCTAATTAATATAATATTGCGATTGAGAAGAGGGCTCACGCCAACCAGACAAGTTTGTGGCGATTGCCAGTAGCCAAGTAAAGTGATACTACATTGTGACATTAGTCAGTAGAAGTCTATGGAGTTACCCAAAGCCAGGTTATCTACAGTCTTTGACAAAAAAATTAGAGACACTAATTTTTTAGAAACCCCTTGCGTCACAACCAATGAGTCAAAGTTGATGACGCAACACAGGAGGGGAGGGTGTGTGTCAAAGACTGGTACATAAAGGGCGGAGGTCTTCTCAAGATAGAATACCACCGGGAAAAGTGGTCAACCTCAAATAGATTAGAGGTGATACAGTGCCCCGATATCAGGGCAGGGTAGGTGATAGAATGGGGGACTATTAACTAGTTCTCTCATGAGACACGGAGACGTTGACCAGATGGTTAGCACTCTGGTCACGACAGAATCACGCCTACGTGACAGCCACGATTGCCACTGAACAGAAGACAGCTAACGTAAGCGTGCCAGGTACCACGGCACGCGAAAAGCCGAAGGACACCTCAAGGTCCTTCCGCGTGCTGTGTAGGCACGGGAGTAAGAAAGTCAGACTAGGGACTGACTTTGTAGCGAGCACCTCGCTTAGTGTTGATAGGAGATTTGTGTAACCAAATAGATAGAATTAGCATTAGGGTTTAGAAAACTAGTGATAGGCAATTCTGTGGCTTTGTGTGTGGTTTGATAGCGACTGTTATGTACTTGTAAAGAGCCAACGGCAATAAAATGTATCATTTATTTCCTCTCACACGACTTGCAAGTTTCTTGTATGGTGTGGGAGAAGTAATCTGATGATGCCTTACACATAGGTTGTTGACAGTCAGCAAGATGTCTGCCCGTTTGGCCAATGTATTTCATGTCACATCGTTTGCAGATGATGACATAAATCAGATTCCGGGATGTACAAGTGAAAGAATCTTTCAAGGTGAAGGTGCCTCGGGGAAATGCAATCTCTGGTGTCTGAACAACGTATGGGCATGTCAGACAGTTCTTACGATGGCATTCGAATGTGCCCACAGATGCAGTAACCGTGGGGAGGCGACTATGCACAAGGTGGTCTCTGAGGCTCTGGTTACGGCGGAAAATTACCCTGGGGCCATTGTTGAATACCTCACGAGTGGTTGGATCCGATTCCAAGATAGACCAGTGTCTCAGGAAAATGTGCTTGATGGCATAGGCATGTGGATGAAAGGTGAGGATAAGCTTGGGTTCATTGTTCGGAGGTCGCGTATGTTTGGCGAGGGACATTTCCCGCGAGACCTGGGTTATGCGACAGAGAGCTGTCGACAAGACGTCCTCTGGGTAGGACCGTCTGCGGAAAAAGTCCAGCATTTCATGGGCTCTCTCGAGGAAGTCATTATCGTCCTAACAGATACGACGAAGGCGGAGTAGCTGGGAATTTGGGATGGAATCTTTGCAGCTTTTGGGGTGGGATGAGCTGTACAGGAGGAAACCGTGAGCATCAGTAGGTTTGTAGTACACAGAGGTCGTGAGGCCTGTAGGGTTTAATTTAATAGTGGTGTCAAGGAAATTGACAGAGGTGGTGGAAATTTCTGTGGTGAATTTGATCGATGGATGGAAGTTATTGACATAATTAATGCAAATTAATGCAAAATTAATGCAAATAGAAGTTCATTTATTTCCTGTGAATCAGAATCTAGAATTACATCTGACTCCCAAACATCCAAAATCGACATCTAGACGTAATTCAAAACAATGTTTTCCCGTGATGAATTTGAATAACGAAGACACAAACAATAGATTGCACGATTTATTGCCTGGCATATTTCGCTGCATCTCGTCAGGTACATACTGCAGAAATCACACGACTTACGTGAATTAATTAGATAAATCCTTCAAACTGAAATATACACATGTTCGCACAGTAATGTCGATTGTCTACCACGGTAATTTTAAACTGACTAACATGTCTTTCTGCTTACACAAGGACGGCTTAGTTAGTTAGTTAGTTATCAGTTGGGGTATCTTCGTTGCACTCCGGACATGTCCATAGGTGCTCAGATCCCCCCCCCCCATATGCATCAGCGTCCGGTGGCTAATAGTCAGTTCTGTGTTGGTTGACGAGGCGCTTTGTTTTCCCGATGTACCTCTCGCGTCTGGCTGTGCCGATTCTTACTCCCAGGTCTTTCATCCTGGAAAGCGATGTGGAATCACTGGCGTCAAAATCCTCTGTTCTCGCCATATCTTTAAGGGCGTTAATAACATCGGCACGATCCATGGGCTGGCCATCTACAGGGGGTGCAGAGCCAGCCAATTTATCAGCTCGTTCATTTCCCTCGACTCCCGCATGTCCCGGGACGAAGATGAAGGTGACTTTGCGGACAACAGACTTCCGCAGCGACTCAGTCCACTGTCTACGTACAGATCCAGCTTCGACCTTCTGAATCATGCTCATTGAATCACTTAGTACACACACGTTGGTATAATGCTGTGATTCCAGCCATATGAAAGCCTGTGTAACTGCCATCATCTCCATCGTCATGCTGCTCGTGGTCATAGAGTGGGCACCACTGGATTCTTGAACGGTTCGGCCCGCTGAACGGGCTGTAAATGCCCACGCACTTCTCTGCTGCTTTACAACAGATCCATCTGTATAGATGAGCACTTCGGGGCTATCTGAGTGATCATAGATGAGCGCGTTAACCTCTGCATTGACAGCGGCAGGGTTCTGCTCTCTGCACCGTCTGTCGAGTGTGATAATGCAGGAGAAGGTACACTTAAAAGCTGGAGGCACCGGCACCCATTCCTTGCCGGGGTTGATACTGGTAAGACTGCAGACCTGTCCGACGACATCTTCCGCCCGACCCATCCATGATTTGTCCCTATTTAGCCTGTCACCCTTTTCTCTGAATACAGCGTCATGCAGAGGGTGCTGCTCATCTGCACTTATTTTTAAGCATGCACGAGCTCTCCAGATCTTGATCCTGTGTTCCATTGTCGGGAAGTCAAGGAGGTATCTCATTGCTACACAGCTGGTGTCTCTCGTGCAGCCCAAAATGATGCGCATGGCTGCGTTTTGTACCTTTTCAAGTCTTCCAATCTGTGTAGGGCTGACAGTGAGGATGGCCAGGGCATACTCGATGCGTGAAAGCACAAGTCCTTGGAACAGAAGTAATAGCAGTCTTTGCTCGATATTGGCAGTCTCCATGACTCTCATTGCTGCCAAACCTTTTCCAGCCTTCGTTATGACATAATCGACATGATCTCTGAAGGACAGGCTACGATCAAGCCTCACGCCAAGATATGTCATTGACTGGGTTCTACTCAGAATGCTCCCATCCATTCTTACTGCCGGCAGGTCTGTTTTCACAATATGGTTGTTTAGTAAGAACCATGTAACCGTTGCCTTTGCAGGGTTGACAAGGGCAACGGCATCAGCACACCATGAGGAAATTCGATCTAGTTCGCCCTGCATATAGTTGGCAACCGCCTGTCTATCTCGACCCTGTCGATACACGAGGATGTCGTCAACGAATGATAGAGTCCTACCCCTCCCATCCAACTGTTGTTCAGTGATCGGCACCGTATACACGTTGAATAGTACTGGTGACAGTGGTGAACCCTGCGGCAATCCTGGACATATCGTTATCGGCTCAGAAGACCAACTCCCGCATCTTAGCGACGGCTTACGAAGGTTGATTAGAATAGCTTCAGCAAACTTTAACAATCGACTACTTTGTGTGTTGAACAACACACGGAAGGCACTGTCTCTTTCAACCACGTGACCACTCTCGAACACGTGTCTCCCGACCGATGAAGCCAGATTTTTCCGGTGTGTCAGCCTGCCTAGGCTACCATCTTCTGTGTGTAGTATCTTGTCCAACCAATTCGGGATATGTTCCGAAACCCTGCAATGTAACTGTCGCTCAGTTCTGCCTATGTAGATGGCCTAGCATCTGCATGTAAATTGGTAAATACAATTTGATTTGGCGTACAAAGCTACAGGTTATTTTACTGCTGGGACTGGGATCGGTGTGTTTCTGTACCTGATGACTAGAGCTGCAGCACAGAATGTTCGCTCGACTGCTGTGGTGAGCCGGTCCCGCAGACGTTGCATTACGTCATCTCCTCGGAAGGTTAGCTGGATGAATACTTTGAGTTTAGGGACTGTAGTTACTTTTGATTTCGGTTTGGGCTGTTGGCAGTGGCGCTTTATAAATCCTGTGGAGTACCCATTCAGGTTTAAGGCATTCTTCAGAGTTTTAAATTCCTCTGTCAGTGTGTCCTGGGTGCATATCTTCCTAGCACGGTCAAACAGGGTCCGTACTAAGCCCCGTTTGTACTGGACAGGTGCGAAGCTCTGAAAATTTAAGTATTGGCCAGTCCATGTTTCTTTGCGGTACACCGATCTTTGAATTGTGCCATCTGCTCTACGTCTCATTAGGATATCTAGAAACGGCAATGCTTCGTTGTGTTCGTGTTCCATAGATAAAGAGATGTTTATATGTGTCTCGTTCATTGTGGCCTGGAACGACGTTGCTTGTAGCTCGTCTGTGGTGATAATTAGTATATCGTCCACGTAACGACGATAAAAGGCCAAGTTATTGATTTCTGAGGATCTCTTTTCTTCTAAGTGTGCCATGAAGATGTCCGCTAGAATAGGTCCAAGTGGGCTCCCCATGGCCACTCCGTCAATTTGGCGATATGACTTGTTTAGAAAGTTGAATTGTATGTTGGCAGTACATAATTTTAATAGCCTCTCTAGAATAGCTGATGGTATGCCTAGTTTTAGTTGTTTGATGCGTTCGCTTATTATATTCACGGTCTCATCTAATAAAACGTTGGTGAATAAAGAGGCAATATCCATGCATGCCATGTGTTTGTTGTTTATGTCCATAGTATCCAATAATTCCATCAGTTTGAATGTATCCCTGAGTGTTCTTGGATCGAAGGGTTGTCGTATTGGCTTCGTAAGCCGTCCTTGTGTAAGCAGAAAGACATGTTAGTCAGTTTAAAATTACCGTGGTAGACAATCGACATTACATGTGTATATTTCAGTTTGAAGGATTTATCTAATTAATTCACGTAAGTCGTGTGATTTCTGCAGTATGTACCTGACGAGATGCAGCGAAATATGCCAGGCAATAAATCGTGCAATCTATTGTTTGTGTCTTCGTTATTCAAAATCTAGACGTAAGCGAAAATATCTAGATCTAGATTTAAAACATCTAGAATGGCAACCCTGCCATCTTGGTGTCTAACAAACATGGCCGCGTATTTGCAAATGTTGGACTGCACTCTCTTTTTAATTGACATTGCTGAATATGTTTAAATCTGGGAGATTTGTTGATGGTAAGTATTGGGTTACTACAATCTGTCAACCTGTAACGCTGATTGTAATGATATACAGTTATTATGCGTTATGCCGATATGGGCCGCTCTTAGTTCTTACGACTAGTCTAGCTAGCCAGCGCCGTATTTCTTTCCCTCCCATGTTTATTAGTTAGTAGGCAGTCCTATGTCGATTTTAATTTAAGTATTTACTAATGAGACGGCCACAGAATATAGGCCTTAAAATTCAAAATCTAATGGTACCTCAACGATGCCTGTATGTCACTTATTTTTTTTTTTTTTTTTTAGCATATCCTTTACAGGACCTCGCTGTCAACACCAGCATCTTTCAGTTGTATGATGATTTCTTGGCAAGATTACGCTCAGTAGTTTGCCATTGCTTTCTGAGCGGCCGGCTCACATACCCCGTAAGTTACAGATGCGATTCGAAACATTGCTGATTCTCACCGTCCTCACGTTACCGACGAGAGTATACGAGATTACGGAGAAAAGTCATAAACTCTAAGCCACGAAGCTGGCATGTCACTTATAAGTGAAGATATTCACATTTTTGTGAAGGTGAGACCAGTTGCGATTTCTCATGCTATTCACCTGTAAATGGAGCTCTCCACTCTCCAATGTGTCCAATTAGTCGGATCGAATGATCATGTGAAATGATTACAAAATAGTGCACAAGTATACAAATAAATTATTAATAATCTTTAAAATTGTGTTCTCTTTAACTTTAGTAGGTCATATCGCACGTTTTGTGTGTTGAAAGGTGCTGCGCAATCGATATGCGGCGGCCGTCATGACCTGTGGATTTCCAATTCACAAAGTCACATCTTCGCAGAAAATCTGTTTTTCAACCACAATTCGAGCAAGTTTAGCGATGAAACTATACTGATTCAGGGACAATATTTTGTATGGCAATTAAAATTCACATTAAACAAAGACATCTATTGGATTCATCAATTCCGATACGCCGCAATCATTCCGCTGCCTCTGTCTGTGGGATGCGCTCCCCAGCAGTCGGCAACTTACACATATCCATAGAGCAAAAAAAAAAAAATTTCATTATGAAATAATGCAATCAATAAAATCATATTATAGCATCCATCTTATGAATTCCTTTTTCAAATTCATAAATCACAATAGGATTACTTCAATTGCATTAATACATTCAAATTTAATCAATCAATCAAAACTTATGGTAATAATCATCAGTTATCAAATCATTATCGCTCTTTATAATTTATATAACATGTAATGAAATATATGTACTATACCAATCAATTGATAAATCAATCATGTTTGTAAACAGTGAATCCATTTAACATATTATTCTTTCCACATAAAATCAGATCATGCAGTTAACACATGTAAACATATTTCCACGTCTAATATATGATTAGTTTAGTTTAGTTTAATCGATGGATCAACATCACAGTACACGGGTGCAACCCATAATGCTCTGTTCTCCTCCTAACTCAAACCTGAGTCTGGAGAAACTCAGCTCAGTGCATCAGAGATTGTATCACAAATGTTTGTTTCAGACAAGAATGCAACTCTAGCCTATGGCTGCAAGTGTTGTAAATATTGCTTATTATTATCAGCTGGTCAGAGATGATTTCAGACTAGAAATAATGAATGAAGAATATAAGTGAGGCCTTTAACATGCAGTAACTCTTTAGATATAACTAAAAATAATGAATGAAGAATATACGTGAGGTCTTTAACATGCAGTAACTGTTTAGATATAACTAGAAATAATGAATGAAGAATATAAATGAGGCCTTTAACATGCAGTAACTGTTTAGATATAACTAGACAGGCCTTTGTCTGGAATCCACAGGACAAAAGAAATAGAGGAACAGCTAAAAACACACGGAGAAGAAAAGTAGAAGCAAAAAAAGAATAATGTGGTGAGGACATATACGAAGTTGTATAGCAAAGCTAAGGACAGGAAGGCTTGGAGTGAGGACATGGACGAAGTTGTATAGCAAAGCTGAGGACAGCAAGGATTGGAGTGAGGACATGGACAAAGTTGTATAGCAAAGCTAAGGACAGGAAGGCTTGGAGTGAGGACATGGACGAAGTTGTATAGCAAAGCTGAGGACAGCAAGGCTTGGAGTCAATCAGTTGAGGTCTGTGCCCCAGTGGGGACTCAAGGGTTAAAGAAGAAGCACTGGTTAGATTACATTTACACTAGCTGTTCATGTGTTTCATTATTCTTACAATGTCTGTTTGTTTTATTACATTTATACATTGGCACCTTGCCGTCTTGACAGACGATAGTTTGTGCTTTAAAAAGGCATAATAACCTTTACCTATGGTGGTAGCGAATGTGACTGATAAGGCCGATTCGCGCTGTAAATGTTCGTTCACAGTGGGTGCATGTAAACATGTGGTCATTTCCACCATCATGTACCATCTTACGTCTCGCTTGCTCTGTGTATGACTTATCTGCAATAATTTTCTCATTTGTCTTTATTCCATTTCTGATGTTTGCCCTCCAGTGTGCATTATCAATGCCTGTATCAATCATGTCCCGCTTACACACATCTTTGTATCGTAGTAGAGACCGACCCTGAGATCTCTTACCCATCTGTAATTCACCAAAAAAAAAGATGTCCTTTGGTATTCTACCATCATCCATCCTCCTAAGATGTCCTATCCATCTAAGTCTATGCAGACTGAGCGTGGAATAAACCATCACACAACCTGATCGTTCCAATACTTCAGTATTTGTGATTTTGTCTTGCCACTTAATACCAAGAATTCTTCGCAGACACCGCATATGAAAGCTGTTTAAACGTTTCTCTTGGTGTGAGTAAGTTGTCCAGGTTTCACTGCCATAAAGAAGAGTACTAAGGACACAGGCTTGATAGACAAGGACTTTTGTTTTGGCAGTAAGCTTCCTGTTCTCTATTACATTTACACTGTGTATGTGTATTACATTTACACTAACAACATTTAGGTTACACTGAAACATTTTATTGTAATATGTTGCTGGCCACGCTAATAAACTCTTTTTTTTCATTTTGTGTCTCTTTCAGAATTATACAACTGCTGACAGAGTTGTCCCTCCATTCCCTAAATGAAACCAATGACAGATGGAGAAGATGAAGTTTGATAACATAGACTCAGACTTGTGAAATAAGAACTTTCAAATGTTCCAATCATTACAAGAGTCATAAAGGATTCAATCAATTAGAAGGTTGTTGCATCTTCGAAGACATATCTGGAAAAACAAACCCAAAATTAAGAATTATTTAACATAAAATAACTCATAGTCACCATGAAACATATCATTTGACAAAAGTGGATTGAGAATAGTTATATAATATCAGCAGAGCATGATTAATGTAAAAAAAATAAACACAATTATCAGAAAGTGTCATCTATCAATGAAATTGACACTAATCTATGTGTGATTTTTAAAGCTTGTGATTTTATAAATTTGTAGTAACACCTATGACATTTACACAGGTCTCTGGGAAAACTTTTGATTATACAGTTGGTTATGGCAGTTGTGGTGATGAATAATAAATCAAGAAGACATGCCATATGTGTCTGATGTTTGTGATCCAACTGTTTGTGTAGATAAGATATTTAAACCTCTTGAAAAAATAAGAACAAATGCAATAAAGAAATCTCACAAATGTGGTGACTGGTGCATCTTTTACTCAAGCTGACAACCTGAAATGAAACAAAAGAACACACCATAGAGAGAAACCTAATAAATGTGATGATTCTGGTGCATGTTTTATTCAAGCATACAATATGAAATACCACAAGAAAAAAACGCATACAGGAGAGAAAACTTACAAGTGTGATGATTGTGGCACATTTTTATTGTCTCTTACACTTTGAAGTGTTATGAAAGAATGCATATAGGAGAGAAGCCTTGTAATTCTGATCTTTGTGATGTCTCTTATAATAAGGCATCTTTTCTTATTTGCCACAAGAGAAAACATATATGGGGGAAACCTTACAATTGTGATGATTGTGGTGCATCATTTACTCACCTTCGGAATCTGAAGCACCACAAAAAAGCACATACTGGAGATAAACCTTTGAAATGTGATGATTGGGGTGCATCATTTAATTGTGTCGGCAATCTGCAGTGCCACATGAGAACACATACAGGAGAGAAGCCTTACAAATGTGATGATTGTAATGCATCCTTTAATTGGGTTGACTATTTGAAGCTCCACATGAGAACACATACAGGAGAGAAACCTTACAAATGTGATGATTGTAATGCATCCTTTAATTGGGTTGGCAATTTGAAGCTCCACATGAGAACACATACAGGAGAGAAGCCTTACAAATGTGATGATTGTAATGCATCCTTTAATTGGGTTGGCAATTTGAAGCTCCACATGAGAACACATACAGGAGAGAAACCTTACAAATGTGATGGCTGTGGTGCATCTTTTGCTCATTCTAGCAGTCTGAAGGGCCACAAGATAACACATACAGGAGAGAAACCTTACAGATGTGACGATTGTGGTGCATCTTTTGCTTATTCTAGCAGTCTGAAGAACCACAAGATGATACATACAGGAAAGAAACCTTACAAATGTGATGACTGTGGTGCATCTTTTGGTCTAGGTAAAAGTTTAAAGGCCCACAAGAAGATACATACAGGAGAGAAACTTTACAAATGTGATGATTGTGGTGCATCTTTTAATCTAGCATGCAATCTGAAGCGCCACAAGAAAATGCATACAGGAGAGAAACTTTACAAATGTGATGATTGTGGTGCATCTTTTAATCTAGCGGGCAATCTGAAGCGCCACAAGAAAAGACATACAGGAGAGAAACTTTACAAATGTGATGACTGTGGTGCATCTTTTGGTCTAGGTGAGGGTTTGAAGGCCCACAAGAAAATACATACAGGAGTTAAACCTTACAAATGTGATGATTGTGGTGCATCTTTTAATCAAGCGGGCAATCTGAAGCGCCACAAGAAAACACATACAGGAAAGAAACCTTACAAATGTGATGGTTGTGGTGCATCTTTTACTGAAGCGAGCAGTCTGAAGCACCACAAAATAAAACATACAGGAGAGAAACCTTACAAATGTGATGATTGTGGTGCATCTTTTGCTGATTCTCGCAGTATGAAAAACCACAAGATGATACATACAGGAGAGAAAACTTACGCATGTGTTGATTGTAATAAATCCTTTACTCGGGCTGGCAGTGTGAAGCTGCACATGAAAACACATACAGGAGAGAGGCCTTACAAATGTGATTATTGTAATGCATCCTTTATTCAGTTTGGCAATTTGAAGTTCCACATGAGAGCACATACAGGAAAGTAACCTTACAAATGCAATGACTGGTGGTGTTTTTATGCATGCTAGAAATCTAAAACGCCACATGAAAATTCATACAGGAGAGAAACATTACTAGATTGTGGTGTATCATTTACTCAAGTTTATGATCTGAAGTGTCACAAGATGGTGCATACAAGAGAAACTTTTGCATGTTGTGTGGCATCTGCTCAATTGAAGATGTACAAGTAAACATACTGGAGACAAACCTTACAAATACAGTTATTGTGGTCATCTTTTTTACCAGGTGGTCATTTGACATACCAAATGAGAATACAGTGGAGTCTGGATAAGTAGAAGTTACAGGGGCCGAAGGAATTTGTTCTGCTTATCAGAAATTCTACTTATCCAGACTGCATGCATTTACACTAATACCATGCAGTAGCATTGAGTAAAATGATTGTACCACTTGGGAAACACAGTTAGTGAACAAATAAATAGCAATACAATATCAGAAATGTTTAATTATTTTAGAAAGCGGAACATTAAAGTCATATAAAAATTCCAAATGAATTACTAAAAAGTCTGTGATTTTGCTTTGCTTCTTGACTTGTGAAAAATGTCTTCCCATTGCCTGCTTAAAGGCACAAAATGGTGAGACTGCATCATCTGAACATCCAGTCTGCATCATGTAAGTGTCAATTTTGTCAATCCATGCCAAAATATCTGACTGCGATACAGGTTGTGCTTGCAGCCCACAGACATTATCAGAGTCAGAGTCAGGGCCAGGGTGACCAGATCGCCCTGATAAAAAAGCCAAGCCACGGAAAAAGCCAAAATAAAGCCAAACACTGTCCAGTAAAAAAAATATGAAAAAGCCAAACATTGCCCAGTAAAAAGATATATTAAAAATATACTTACATCACACGAAGACCTCTTCTTCAAATAAGTATTCCTCTTCATTGTTGAGAAATTCAGTACTGGATTCATTAGAATATACAATTCCAGCTTTGAAATCATTCAACATTTTGGATGAAGGAACAAATTCATTACAGCACTTGTTTGAAGATAATAGTTCTACTCTAATTCTAATAATTGCTTCTAAGAGAGACAGCTGAAGTCTATTCCTTGCTTTGGTTTTTATGCATGTTACAAGAGAGAACATTCTCTCCAATGAAGCATTGCTAATAGGTGTTATTAAGCAAGTAGGAGCAAAAGAAGCAAGCTCTTTAAATTGGGGATGTTTCATGACTCCTTGCCAGAACTGCTCTGTATCTTTAGGCAGTCCATTTTCTTTAAATTGTTCTTCTTCCTTCCAATCAATAAAAGGCAATTTTCTGTATTGTTCTTCAATAATAGTGTGGTGGTTTTCTTCAGCCAAATTCAAAAAGGGCAATTTCGAAAATAGTGGTCTAGAAGCCTGGTTTAAGATTATTACAGGGTTAAAATTGGTTAGATCTTTAAATATATTTCTTGCTGAAGGAAGCCGCTTTCTAACTTAATCAAGTGCTTCTTCTAGCATGAACATCTTTCTTTGAGATCTAAGACCTCTTGTTGGCAATTAATGTTTGTATCAGAACTTTTCTGAATGTAGTTATCACACTCTGACAGGAATTTGATGCCAAAATCAACATTAGAAACATCTTTTTTCTTACTATTGGTATCATAAATCCTACTATTAAGACTCTTATAATGCAAAAATAGTTCTTCATGTAATTTGTGAGGATCTGCCTTACTTTTCTGAAAAAGGCACCTTTCGAGTTCCTGCACAATAGGGGTTGCAAAATGAAAATAAAGGTAGTTTCTTTGATCTAGAAGCATTTCCTTTATAAGTCGTGACTTAAATTTAGTGTCATAATTTGCTAATTCAGCAGAAATAAAATAAGCCTTGAGTTCTTCCCAATTCATTAGAATGTTGAACATTACTTTTTCCCGGACAAGCCAGCGAGTAGGAGAAATTTTCTCAAAAGGAAGTGGTGCATTTCTAGCTTGCTGAAATTCTGTCGATGAGTTCATAATTTTGAATAAATCTTTAAATGCTTCTCGTCTTAGATTGCTATGTCTAAACCAATTTGGTATTTCTGTCAGCAAAAATCCAATGCTTGAAGGTAGTTTTGACACTGCATATTTGATGCACAATGCTAATGAATGGCAAACACACTTATACTGAACACGTGAAGGAGATACATCTGTCATTCTGGACCAAACTGAATTGTTGCATCCAACCATACTGGAAGCACCATCGCATGCAAAACCAATGCAATTTTTTAATGATTGATTACATTTTTCAATTTCAGTGTTAATCAAATTAAATATATTCTCTCCTGTAGCCTCCTGAACTGGAATCAAACCTAGAAAACTAGTAGTAATTTCATTTCTTTTATCGCTGAGGTATCTAACTAACATGCACAAATACTTTTGGGTCGAGACATCAGTGGACTCATCAATGATGAGTGTATACTTCTTGTTAGATCTAGGATTAGATCAGATCTTAAAGACGGTGAAATAACATTTTTTATTAGTAATATGCTCTTCGTTCGGTGCAATTGTATCTGATCAAGAGTGCTGTCACAACCATGGGCTACCATTATGTAACCTAAGTGATCGATGGTGCGCAAGGCACTATGGCAGGCCATGTTAACAGCAATTTGTACCTGCTAATTTGACTTTATCATCAATTTTCTTGCTTATTGTCACCACTGAAAGTGTTTTTTTGAAGAAAATGGCGCGCTCCGCTTGTGTTTTTCTGTTGTTGCATGATTTGCGAGATTTGAACATCTTGGAACAATATTACAATGGCACAATTTGCAATATGCCTGTTCAGAACCGTCAGTGGATTTCTTGAGCCACACAGTCTTTTCCCATTGATCTATATATATTTCCGATTAGTATCATAAGATGGTTTCCACTTTGGCATGATAATAGGCTCAATCAATAATAATAAATACTTGCGATTGCGATGAAGGTATAATTAATTTGAAAACTTAACTAAACAGTAAGCTGCTCAGTGCGTCAGTGTGCATAGAACATGACCAGGTACGAAAACCATACGCTTAGCTTATCGTTTTGCATTTGTGTTAGCTAAAAAATAGTAAAACAAGACAACAATTAACTTGAAAAATTCAAAAAGAGGTATATGCCATTAAAATTTTTTTTTAAGCCAAACCGATTTTCTGACGCCAAACCTGTCAAATTTGTCGAATTTGGCTTTAAAAAAGCCAATCTGGTCACCCTGGTCAGGGCTCCTCGTCATCAGAGTCAGTCGTTGCTTCGTCGACTGACTGTTTCTCTCCACACACATTCTTGTACATGATGCAATGTCGTTTTTTGAAATGATCCAACCAGCCAGCACTACAATTCCAGTCTGTCTGACCTCCAAGACATGCCAATTCTTCTGCTTTCACAATAAGTAAAGGCCCATTTACTGGTACATTTGCCGATCTAATCACAGTGAACCATTTTGAAAGGGCAGCATCAACAATATCACACGCTGCAGTTCTAGACAGGGTTGCTAGACGTCAGGCAAAAAGAGGACATTTCCTCCTTTTTAGCCTAATATTCTCCGTCCGGCAGACAACGCTGAAGACCTTTAAAATGTCCAGCTTTTCTTATATTTTATGTTTTGTTTTTTTTTAAATATTTTATGAATAACTAGCTGACCCGGCCCGGCTTAGCCCAGCCCCTGGCGGTGATCTATCTATCTGTCTGTCTGTCTGAAGGCCCAGCTGTCTGTCTGTCTGTCTGTCTGACGACCCAGATGTCTATCTGTCTGTCTGTCTATCTATCTATGTTCGGCCCTTTCCCGTTCCCGTTAACAATATAGATAGAAGAGAAGAATAGATATTTAGATTGATAGTAGAAAATATGATTGGAAGAGATCTATCTTCATTCCAATAACTAAAAATGGCAACGTGAAAGTACTGAAAGCAAACTTACCAAGATATCACGAACAGCCAATAAATTGTGGGCGGTGGGTTGACTGCAAAGGATATGCAACTAACTTTCTCTCACAAAAAATTAAATTTTTTTTATTTAAATGAACGAAAATCTTTATTTTCAAAGGGTTAAGAATTGGGCACGCAGGCCCATCCTACATTCTGGCCTTCTCTATTTCCTCTCATAGATTCTTTCATTCAACATCTCTTATGAAGCAATTCTTTGACAACAAACGGACAATAAGCATTAAAACACATGAAAAATAATAAGTAATACATGACTCGTTGAGGCAATGTTTAACATGGGCATCATAAATACCCAACATGGGTGTAACGTGCCATACATATGCTGTCAACATCAGCATCTTTCAGCTGTATGTTGATTTCTTGGCAAGATTACGCTCGGGAGTTTGCCATTGCTTTCTGAGAGGTGGGCTCACATACCCTGTAAGTTACCGACCCGATTCGAACCACTGCTGATTCTCACGTCTTCACGTTACTAACGAGAGTATACGAGATTAAGGAGAAAAGTCGCTAACCTCTAAGCCAGGAAGCCGGCGCCATACATACGGGAATGTTAAACAAAATTACATTACATAGAAGAAAAAAAAAGTAAAACATCTGGATATGCAACTAACTTTCTCTCACAAAAAATTTCATTTTTTTTTAACGAATGGAAATCTTTATTTTCAAAGGGTTAAGAATTGGGCACGCAAGCCCATCCTACATTCTGCCCTTCTCTATTTCCTCTCATACATTCTTTCATTCAACATCTCTTATGAAGCAATTCTTTGACAACAAAAGAACAATAAGCATTAAAACGCATGAAAAAAATTAATAATACATGACTCGTTTAACACGGGCATCATAAATACCCAGCATGGGTGTAATGTGCCATACATATGGGAATGTTTAAAACAAAATTACATTTCATAGAAGAAGAAAAAAAAGAGTAAAACATCTAATGTGCTGTTGAAGAAACATTAAAAAATGAGTTAGAAAATGTGCACTTATTTAAAATAGATGCATTATTTGTATGAAAACTTTGAAAATGCCTTAAAGATTTTATCATTATATATTATAACGGATATGCCTGTAGATAACTGTAGATAAACATTTTATAAAACTTTGAGAAAGATGCAACAATTATTTAAATTACATATATAGTAATGCTACTAAAAGTTATGTCCCTTGATATAACTTTTCTTAAGTTAAGTCCCCTTGCTATATATTAATTATAATGTAATTAAAAATTTAAATTTTATTACATAAATAACTGTTTGTAAACTAACAAACTATGCCAGTTGGCAGCACGCGAATGACAAGAACACGTGTAGAAGATGTCATCTCAATCAGATTTACCATTCGTGAACGCATAAAGAACATACGGACATACATTGTATTTTATATATACACATACACATTGGCACCTTGCCGTCTTGACAGACGATAGTTTGTGCTTTAAAAAGGCATAATAACTTTTAACTATGGCGGTAGCGAGTGTGACTGATAAGGCCAATTTGCGCTGTAAATGTCCGTTCACAGTGGGTGCATGTGAACACGTGGTCATTTCCACCATCATGCACCATCTTACGTCTCAAACGCTTGGTGTGTGACTTTTCTGCAATAATTTTCTCCTTTGACTTTATTCCATTTTATATATATAGATTAATAAAGATTATAAGGTAATTATTGTACAATCAGCTGTTTAAATAATATTTTTTAGCATTCTGAAAAAAAGGCCTCCATTTAATGTATATTAATTTTTTTTAAATTTTTTTTTTTTTTTTTGTTTAAAGGGGGGGGGGGGGGGGGGGTACGGGGTGTCAGGCGTTGGTAGCACCTTTGGTAAGGATGACTCTCATGTCCTTTTCAGGACCCATCCCCCACTGGTCCAAGCCTGACACTTAGCTCGTGCCTGTGGCTCCTAGTAGCTGTCAGCATGCGACAGCCCCCCCCCCCCCCCGGGCAACAGCTGTGAGAGGCTGGCTAAACCAGGCATGGGTATCCGATTTGGTGTCAAACGAAGAGGTAAACTAGGGTATGCCTACCCAGCATGTGAAGACAGGATTCGGCAGACTGCGCGGAAGAAATCATTCCTGATTCAACGGGCAAGACGGCGTTTACCTGCAAAGCGTTGTGGAACGTAATGAGCACGGCAAGGCACGTGGAGCGCCCTGGTCATCCACTGCACCTGTATTCGTCTCGTCGTCTCGACTTGTCTTGCCACTGGACTCAGATGGACTCAGGCGAGAGAGTGAGGTCGACGAATTGCGCAACTCTTCCTCACTTTAATCCAAGTCATCGCGCAAGTCATTCTTCATCCAACGTCACATATTACAAGACGTTTGAGTGACAAAATCCATGTGTGGTGCCGAATGTTGGACAGACCATCGTCTCATTGTCTCGAAAATGAACACCCACATCAGGCCACCACGGCGTCCTCAAGGGGCGAAAATGCAAAGAAAGCTAAATGTCACCCGCCTAAACAGCAAGAAAATGCAGCAGTCGTTTGAAAATATGCTGGAAGACCGCCTCAAGCCCAATGCTCAAGCTAAACAGGATACAGAAACAGAATGGAGAGCCCTAAAGGACATAATTTACATCACTGCTATGGAAATCCTGGGTCCAGCCCCCCCCCCCCCCCCCCCCCGAAAGCATAAAGACTGGTTTGATGAAAATTCCGAAGACATCAACCAATTGCTGGCCGAGAAACATCTTCTCCTCAAGGCACATTTGAATGACCCAAAGTCAACATAAAAAAAGATGCTTTCAAGAACATTCAGAGAGTAGTGCAGCAGAAACTTCGGCACACGCGGGACTCCTGGCTGAGCAGCAAAGCTGATGAAATTCAGGGCTTTGCTGACAGACACGATATGAAAAACTTCTACGACTCACTGAAAGCGGTCTATGGTCCTTCATCACCAGGCATAGTTCCCCTCCTCAGTGCAGATGGGGGAACATTGGTCGCCGATAAGAAAGAAATCCTTCAACGCTGGGCAGAGCATTTCAGCAAAATCTTAAATGCAACTTCCTTCTTCGATGATGAAACCATCAACTGCCTTCCTCAAGTTTCCACCAATGAGACACTTGATGACCTGCCAACCATAGTGGAAGTAAACAAAGCCATCCAGCAACTCTCCAGCGGCAAGGCACCTGGTCCTGACTCCATCCCAGCAGAGATATACAAGGCAGGTGGGCCGGTCCTAACAGAGCAGCTTCACCAAGTCTTCACAAACATATGGATGAACGAGACCATGCCACAAGATTTCAAGGACGCGTCAATAGTCCACCTTTACAAACGTAAAGGAAACCGCCAATCCTGTGACAACCACAGAGGCATCTCCTTGCTTTCAATTGCAGGGAAGATACTCGCCAGAATTCTTCTCAATCGCTTCACAGCCCATCTCGATCAAGGTCTTCTTTCTGAGAGTCAATGTGGCTTAAGAAAAGAACGTGGAACTGTTGACATGATTTTCGCTGCAAGGCAGCTGCAAGAGAAATGTCAGGAACAGAACTGCGAAATGTTCTCCACTTTCATTGACCTTACCAAGGCTTTTGATACAGTCAGCAGAGAAGGACTGTGGAAGATTATGGCAAAATATGGCTGTCCACGAAAGTTTGTCCAAATAGTGCGGCTATTTCATGATGGCATGCAGGCAAGAGTACAGGAAAATGGTGAACTGTCTGAACCAATTCCTGTCACCAATGGAGTGAAGCAAGGATGTGTCCTGGCACCAACACTTTTAAGCCTCATGTTTTCAGCCATGTTGATGAATGCCTTTGAGAAAGACGACATTGGAATAGACATCAACTACCGTATGGATGGAAAGTTATTCAATCTCAGAAGGCTGAAAGCTAAAACCAAAATTAACAGCGACACCGTCAGAGAGTTCCTGTTTGCTGATGATTGCGCTCTATACGCCAACTCAGAGGCGGACATGCAACATAATGTTTCAGCTTTCTCACATGCCTGTGCCAACTTTGGGCTCAATATCAACTTGGAGAAGACTGTAGTTATGTACCAGCCAGCTCCAGGGAATAATCACACTGTGCCGAATATCAAAGTGAATGATCATAGACTAAGTGTTGTGGACAAATTCACCTATCTTGGCAGCACCGTGTCACAAGCTGCCACAATTGATGACGAAGTGAATGCAAGAATCTCCAAGGCCAGTGCGGCCTTTGGCAGACTGTACAAGAATGTATGGAACAGAACTGGAATAAGCCTGCAAACAAAGCTAACAGTCTACAAAGCAGCTGTATTATCCACACTGCTATATGCTTGTGACACCTGGACTGTTTATCAGCGACACGCTAAGAAATTAAACCACTTCCACACAGTCTGCCTAAGGAAGCTACTGAAGATTAAATGGCAAGACAAGATTCCAGACACTGAAGTCCTAGAAAGAGCATCCATGCCCAGTATCCACTCTATACTGATGAAGAATCAGATTCGTTGGGCTGGTCACTTGACTCGCATGCCAGATCACAGGCTCCCTAAACGAATTTTTTACAGCGAACTGCGTTCTGGTAAACGCTCCCAAGGTGGCCAGAGGAAACGTTTTAAAGACACTCTGAAAATTTCACTGAATGCTTTTGGAATTCATCATGACACCTGGGAGGCTGCAGCCAGAGACCGAAATTCGTGGCGTGCATCATTGCGCAAAGGTGCAGTCATATGTGAGGCAACCAGGACTGCAAGAGCTGTGAAGAAAAGGCAGGACAGAAACAACCACTGCAGGAAATCCTCCTCCAGAGACGTCAAGCATTCTTTGCCCACATTGTCAAAGAACATTTCGAGCCAAAATAGGCCTTATCAGCAATCTTAGAACCCACGGCTCCACACCTTCAACCCCACTGGATGAAATGAATGGTCATCATCATTCGTGATGGACAAACAACATTTATTTTTTTTAACATGATTGCTTCTTGGTCGATTCACTAAGAGTAAGAGACACTTATTGGCGGCTATTGTAATAAATTTGTACTGATTGTGGGTTTAATTGGGAACGATTCACATGAAATATTCAATATGTCCTCCTTTGTTCTATTTTTGGTCTTATTATGTCCTCCTTTTGGTGCCCATGTATCCGGCAACTCTTGTTCTAGATCGCTGTCTATCACTGTCGATTTGGGAGTCAAAAAACAATTTTCTGTAGCGGTCTTTATGCTGTAAAATGCCGGAAAGTGTCGATGTTGGAATATCAAATTCTCTAGCTATATTCACTTTCTTCTTCCCACTATGTTCAACCTCTTCCAACAGTTCAATCTTTCTTTTTATAGCTAAAGTAGTAAGCTTTTGTCCACTAGCCGCCATTTTTGACATGTAGCAAGATATCGTATGTGCTCAGGCCAGCTGTGCTTCGTCATCGAAAGTTCCGGAGGAACCATTTACGTCATAGGGTAATTCCCCAGTTATAAATAACGCGGGGGAAGTCGGCTTGTTTACTAAGTCTGGAACGTTTGCGAAGTGACGAGATTCAAAAGATAGAGATCGCAGGGTACACTCAAATTAACCCATGAGTTAACGAAGAATGTTCTCTAGTCAGGAGAATTCATGCTTCACGCTCAACGTGGCATAATATGTGATTCACTACTTCTCCGGGCATGTAGAGAGTAATACGCAAAATGGAACTAGCCATTTTGTCATCATTCACTCTCGATATCTCCACCAGAGCGGTTGCTCGGTAACGTCAGCAGACTGTCATGATAGCCACAGACCGTCAAGTCAGCTGAATTAGTGGTGGTTCAACGGTTCAGGTATAACCACTTTTAAGTATTTTCGGGGTGTAATGCAGTGAAACGCGCGATTATACTGCAGCTAATTATATATGAAACTATTTATAAAACAGCGGTAGGGGTTTACGGCACTGTGGATCATAAGAGGCAGGACTGGTTTGCGGCAAACAGCCAGATACTGCAGCCCTTGATTGATAAAAAGAAGATTGCTCTCTTAAGAAACAAGGAAAGACCAACGCGTAACACTCTGAGTGAGCTGAACAAAGCGAGGAAGGATGTACAAAAGGCTGCCAGGCAGTGTGCGAATGACTATTTGATCAAGTTATGTGAGTCTATTCAAATCGCAAGTGATAAGGGAAACATCAGAAGCATGTATGAAGGGATAAAGAAAGCCTGTGGTACAATGATCAAAAGAAGTGCACCATTGAAAACCTTGACTGGAGAAGTCATCACTGATAAGAAACAGCAGATGGATAGATGGGTCGAGCACTATTTAGAGCTTTACTCAAGTGAGACCAAGCTAGCGGATGATGCCCTCAAATCCATAGAGGCCCTGCCAACTCTTGACCACCTGGACACACTTCCCACTATAACAGAAGTTAAGTGTGCTATAAATGAACTTGCATCTGGCAAGGCTCCAGGTAAGGATGGGATTCCAATAGAGGTAATCAGGAGTGGGCAAGACACACTCGATCTACAGATCCACCAGCTAATAGAGCTATGCTGGTGAGAAGGACAAGTCCCACAGGATTTCAAAGATTCAAACATCATAACGCTGTACAAGAACAAGGGAGATCGGAGCGACTGTAACAACTATAGGGGTATCTCACTTCTGTGTATTGTTGGGAAAGTATTTGCCAGAATTGTCCTGCACAGACTTCAAGTCCTAGGAGATTAAGTCTACCCCGAATCACAGTGCGGCTTCCGTCAGAATCAGTCTACCATTGATATGATATTCTCATTGCGACAGATGCAAGAAAAATGCCGAGAACAAAATCAGCCACTGTTTATTGCCTTCATCGACCTCACAAAGGCATTCGATTTGGTCAGTCGTGAGGGTCTGTTCAAAGCACTAAAGAAGATTGGCTGCCCACCAACTCTTCTGTCCATTGTGGAATCGTTCCACACAGGCATGAAGGGTATAATCAAGTTTGATGGCTCAACTTCAGAAGAGTTTGAAATCAAGAGTGGAGTTAAGCAAGGTTGTGTACTAGCCCCCACCCTCTTTGGGATATACTTTTCACTTCTACTTAAATATGCCTTTCGTGATCAGGATGACGGTATATACATTCACTCACGCTCAGATGGTGGCCTCTATAATGCTCAGAGATTGAAGGCCAAGACCAAAATTAGCAGGGTACTAATCAGAGAGTTGCTTTTTGCGGATGATGCTGCGATTACGACCCACTCTGAGGAAGAATTACAACATCTACTATCTGCATTCTCCAATGCTTATTCTGAATTTGGTTTAACAATTAACAAAAAGAAGACACAGATTATGTCACAAGGTGCACATGGTGTACCATCAATCTTTATTGACGACGCCGAACTGGAGATAGTAGACCATTTTACATATCTAGGATCAGAGGTAAATAGCAAATTATCCCTCGATCAGGAAATCAACATCAGGATTGGCAAGGCAGCAACAACAATGAACATGTTAGCAAAAAGAGTCTGGGAGAACAGGAAGCTTACTGCCAAAACAAAAGTCCTCGTCTACCAAGCCTGTGTCCTTAGTACTCTTCTTTATGGCAGTGAAACCTGGACAACTTACTCAAGCCAAGAGAAACGTTTAAACAGCTTTCATATGCGGTGTCTGAGAAGAATACTTGGTATTAAGTGGCAAGACAAAATCACAAATACTGAAGTATTGGAAAGATCAGGTTGTGTGACGGTGTATTTCATGCTCAGTCTTCGTAGACTTAGATGGATAGGACACGTTAGGAGGATGGATGATGGTAGAATACCAAAAGACATCTTTTTTGGTGAATTACAGACGGGTAGATCTCAGGGTCGGCCTCTACTACGATACAAAGATGTGTGTAAGCGGGACATGATTGATACAGGCATTGATAATGCACATTGGGAGCACGTCGCCGCTGAACGTGTTGCATGGAGGGCAACTATCAGAAATGGAATAAAGACAAAGGAGAAAATGATTGCAGATAAAGCACACACAGAGCGTGAGAGACGTAAGATGGTGCAGAATGGTGGAAGTGACCATGTTTTCACATGCACCTACTGTGACAAAACGTTAGTGGCCCATGTCCTCAGGCCTTCTTTGGGTTTGGGTAAACTGGGGGAAACAGCTTTCGGGAACCCTCAGTTCTCTTATTCGCTCAATCACTATGGAAGATAGTTCTCTGGGATACTTTAACAACACGATCTTGGTAATAGAATAATTAGATATATGTCTTTTCTTTGGGGAAAACCCGCTAGGGCGCCTTGCACCAAATACACACGGGTTCAACTTCGGGGGGAGAATTCATGTCCGTTTCTAGACCCACCGTTACCCACTGCATAATGTCAAGATGTCAAGTTGAAGATTGGGACATTTTAAGTGCAACATACTGATGGTGTATGAAAAGTAATCTTAGGTTGTAATTAGTCCTGCACTTATAAATCTCCATTGTCTCCACTACTGACAGGAATTGGCGAAACGGCAGTCTTGCCATATTGGGAGGGGGTGACCGTTAGCCAATCTGGCTAAGCGTCTTGATCTTGGCATGGCAAGGGAACAAATCTGAACAATAAATATTTCCCAAATGATATCGCTTGTCTTGGCAGCCGATAGACGAGTGCTATCTTTCTTCCTACGGCTTTACCTCTACTTAGTGTCATCTCTAGTCAGGTCTTAGTCAGATATGACTGAGCTACCGTATAACAGTAGACGGTACTACCTGGTTTCTGTTAGCGCCGAACGTTGGGCGGCGCTTACCAAACCCGACACCCCACATTGTGCCAACGGCTTCGGGCGGAAGAGCGCAATTGGGAGGGTACAAGCCTTACCCTGGTGCGAGGAAATGCAAGCTAAAGACAAAATTGTCATGGCAGGGCAGACCAGGCCCTAAGCCTTGGTTGGCGACTGGTCTAGGATTGAAGCTCCGACAGGCGGACAGTTAGAGCATTGCTTTGCTGATCCGGCAGCTTCTGCAGCTTGTCTGGTTCCAGATGTAGGGGTGTTACCTTTCCTCTGGAGTGAACTAGGCAGGCCGAGAGAGGGATCATGCTGCATGGGCAACACATGATCTCTATATTTTAGCCCAGGCTTTGTGCTATGGAGAGGCAATAACTCCATCCCTGGTCTTAACTGGTCTCGGAATCAAAGCGAGAGGCAACTGTTACGGGTTATAAGTCCTTGTCAGTTGGCGTAGACATGGGGCACCACGCGTTGCCTCTGACGGTGGGAGACACCTATAGGTGTCACTGATCAGCTACCGCCTGCCTCAAGCTGGGCAACCCCCAGCCAATTGGGTGCTGATCCGCCACAGCCTGCCTGCTTCAATGGGTGCTTGGGGCTAGGACAAAATCTGAATCGCAGGCTGTAAAACCAATGCACCAGGTACAAACAAAAATATAAATAGAAACCTCAAGCTACGGCTTGCAACCTGGAACGTGAGAACCATGTGTCCAGGATTTTCCACTGACTTGACCAACATTGACGATGTGAGAAAAACGGCTGTGATTGATGCCGAACTCAATCGTCTTAACATTGATATTGCTGGCCTGCAGGAGATTCGCCTCGCTGAGGAAGGGTCACTCAGGGAAAACAACTACACCTTTTTCTGGAAGGGTAAAGGGCAGACAGAAAAAAGGCAACACGGTGTGGGCTTTGCAGTGAAGAATTCGCTACTGGGAATGATTGAAATTCCAGCAGGAGGAAATGAAAGACTATTATCCCTGCGCTTGGCAACCTCTTGTGGGTTTGCCACCATTATTACTGCATATGCACCGACACTCGATTCCTCTGATGATGTGAAGGATTTGTTCTATGAGGAGTTAGACTCTGTGATCAAGGCAGTTCCAAAATCCGACTACATTTATATGCTCGGTGATTTCAATGCTCGTGTGGGCAAGGACTCGAGTTCATGGCCAGTGTGCCTTGGAAAATACAACATCGATCGCATGAATGAAAATGGGCAAAGGCTGCTGGAGCATTGCACCAGTAATGACCTATGTATTACAAACTCTTTTTTTTAAACAAAAGAGATGCATAAGGTCACATGGAAACATCCAAGATCCGGCCATTGGCACCAGCTGGACTTCATCATCACACGGAGACAACATCTGAACCATATATCATTGACTCGTAGTTACCACAGTGCTGTCTGTGATACGGATCATTCTTTGGTTGTTGCAAGGGTTAGACTGAGACCAAAGAGAATCTACACAGCTAAACACAAATCTAGCCCCAGGATTAATATTATTAACACTCATGATCCTGAAAAGTGCTTTCAGTTTCAACAGCAACTTGAAGACGCTTTCACTGATACACCAGAAAATTGTACAGTAAATGAAAAGTGGGGTCAAATTAAGGAAACTCTTTGTAAAACTGCCGTAAGGGTTTACGGCACTGTGGATCATAAGAGGCAGGACTGGTTTGCGGCCAACAGCGAGACTCTGCAGCCCTTGATTGATAAGAAGAAGAAAGCTCTCTTAAGAAACGAGGAAAGACCAACGCGTAACACTCTGAGTGAGCTAAGGCAAGCTAGGAAGGATGTGCAAAAGGCTGCCAGGCAGTGTGCAAATGATTATTGGATCAAGTTATGTGAGTCCATTCAAATCGCAAGTGATAAGGGAGACATAAGAAGCATGTATGAAGGAATAAAGAAAGCCTGTGGTCCAGTGATCAAAAGAAGTGCACCATTGAAAACCTTGACTGGAGAAGTCATCACTGATAAGAAACAGCAGATGGACAGATGGGTAGAGCACTATTTGGAGCTTTACTCAAGTGAGACCAAACTAGCGGATAATGCCCTCAACGCCATAGAGGCTCTACCAACTCTTGACCACCTGGACACACTTCCCACCATAACAGAAGTTAAGTGTGCTATAAATGAACTTGCATCTGGCAAGGCTCCAGGTAAGGATGGGATTCCAATAGAGGTTATCAGGAGTGGGCAAGACACACTCACTATACAGATCCACTAGCTAATAGAGCTATGCTGGCGTGAAGGACAAGTCCCACAGGATTTCAAAGATTCAAGCATCATAACACTGTACAAGAACAAGGGCGATCGGAGCGACTGCAACAACTATAGGGGTATCTCACTTCTGTGTATTGTTGGGAAAGTATTTGCCAGAATTGTTCTGCGCAGACTTCAAGTCCTAGGAGATCAAGTCTACCCCGAATCACAGTGTGGCTTTCGACAGAACCGGTCTACCACTGATATGATATTCTCATTGCGACAAATGCAAGAAAAATGTCGTGAACAGAATCAACCACTGTTTATTGCCTTTATCGACCTCACAAAGGCATTTGATTTGGTCAGTCGTGAGGGTCTGTTCAAGGCACTAAAGAAGATTGGCTGCCCACCAACTCTTCTGTCCATTGTGGAATCGTTCCACACAGGCATGAAGGGTATAATCAAGTTTGATGGTGCAACTTCTGAAGAATTTGAAATCAAGAGTGGAGTTAAGCAAGGTTGTGTACTAGCTCCCACCCTCTTTGGAATATACTTTTCACTTCTACTGAAATATGCATTTCGTGATCAGGATGGTGGTATATACATTCACTCACGCTCAGATGGCGGCCTCTACAATGCTCAGAGATTGAAGGCCAAGACTAAAATTAGGAGGGTACTGATCAGAGAGTTGCTTTTTGCAGATGATGCTGCAGTTACGACCCACTCTGAGGAAGAATTGCAATGTCTACTATCTGCATTCTCCAATGCTTGTTCTGAATTTGGTTTAACAATTAGCAAAAAGAAGACACAGATTATGTCACAAGGTGCACATGGGGTACCATCAATCTTTATTGACGACGCCGAACTAGAGATAGTAGACCATTTTACATATCTAGGATCAGAGGTAAATAGCAAATTATCCCTAGATCAGGAAATCAACATCCGGATTGGTAAGGCAGCAACAACAATGAACAGGTTAAGTAAAAGAGTCTGGGAGAACAGGAAGCTTACTGCCAAAACAAAAGTCCTTGTCTATCAAGCCTGTGTCCTTAGTACTCTTCTCTATGGCAGTGAAACCTGGACAACTTACTCACACCAAGAGAACAATTTAAACAGCTTTCATATGCGGTGTCTGCGAAGAATTCTTGGTATTAAGTGGCAAGACAAAATCACAAATACTGAAGTATTGGAAAGATCAGGTTGTATGACAGTTTATTTCATGCTCAGTCTTCGTAGACTTAGATGGATAGGACATCTTAGGAGGATGGATGATGGTAGAATACCAAAGGATATCTTTTTTGGTGAATTACAGATGGGTAAGAGATCTCAGGGTCGGCCTCTACTACGATACAAAGATGTGTGTAAGCGGGACATGATTGATACAGGCATTGATAATGCACATTGGGAGCAAGTCGCCGCTGAACGTGTTGCATGGAGGGCAAATATCAGAAATGGAATAAAGTCAAAGGAGAAAATTATTGCAGAAATGTCACACACCAAGCGTTTGAGACGTAAGATGGTGCATGATGGTGGAAATGACCACGTGTTCACATGCACCCACTGTGAACGGACATTTACAGCGCAAATTGGCCTTATCAGTCACACTCGCTACCGCCATAGTTAAAAGTTATTATGCCTTTTTAAAGCACAAACTATCGTCTGTCAAGACGGCAAGGTGCCAATGATGATGATGAGTGTCATCTTTCATTTGAATATAATCATTGGATAGCTACAGTATGCCGGAAGGAGGGAAGAGCTCCGTGGGGATGGGGTCCACCAATCTATGATCTATCTTCTTGAGCCGGAAGAGGATATCCACTGGGTTATCTTGTGCATCTTTTGGCGGATAGGGTGGCCAGGTGAACTGAATGGTTACGGGTCGAAAAGATCATCGAGTTTTACGTGTAAGTTGAGGCACGGCCGGTACATTGCGGCGACAGCTCAGACAAGAGCAGCAGCCCGAGGGAGTAGTATCTTCTTTTCTATTCTTGCTGGGGATGGGGAACTAGCCTGAGTACCATACTTCCTCACTACTATAATATTAGTTAAGGGGGAGAAACACAGTTCTTTAAGCACACCACACCACAGGAGCTTTGTCGTGAGAAAGGCATGGTTTGCAAGGGAGAGAGAAGCCGGGAAACGAATGTGCCCAATAATAATAAAGGCTTGGTATGAGTGTGGAGAGTGAGTCTTGTAGGCAAAAAGTACTTAGGGTCAAACGACCGGACTTTGTCAAGCTAAAGGCCTAGTCTAGAAAAGACGCCGCCAATCCAGGACCTCTTGTCAGGTCAGGCTAATTCACGCAGGTATGGTAAATAAATATATATATCTAGGAATATTATATATTTTGTTGATAGCAGCTGATGTGCTGAGACCATAAGGAGTCTCCATGTCGGCTGTACCAGAAGTTTAGGCTGGAGACGCTCACTAAATTTTGTCATCTACAGGGTCCTCCTTTTGACCGTAAAGTGAGCTGAAGGTCTCGACAGAACTTCTATGCCTAAAGCTAGGGGCAACTGATGAGGCCCGGTCAAGTCATTGGCCATACCAGGTAGAATGTTTATAACTTTGAGGAAGACTCAGGACTAAAATTAAACGAGTGACAATATCACAACTCAAGTCTTCACATCGACTTAAGGTCAAGTGTTTGGTTTTGATACTGATTGGACCTACGCCTAATTCCCATCCTTGTCCGGGACAGCGAAAGACTCTGACTCATTCCCTATACACAATCTGGTCTCAGGACATTATTTCCCAACCAAAATTGTGCCAAGTGATCCCATGGCACTTTCCCAGACCAGATGAGTGACTATATCGTGTTGGCCACGGAAACCTGAAAGCTGTTGTTCGAACAACCTACGCTGGAAAGAGAAGCCTAAGGATTTGTCCGGGTGAGGTGGATGTGAACTAACTGGACAATATTAAGATCTGTGGTCTATGATGTTCAGAGTTATGTTGCTTCATGTCTGGACTAGAGTTATCTCCTCAGTTTCTTTATAGACTTTTATAGGTTCATCTGTCTTGATGTTTTTCTGTGCTGTCATTTATTACGGTATTAAATTCTAATTATAATGACTGAGACGATCGTCAGGTTATGTTTGTGTCAGCCAGAAATACACTGCAGGAAATAGACCCCGAGGTCGAAAGAGAGAGTGACAGTGAGTCCGGGGAACGGAGGAGGGTTGGCAGCAAAGACCTATCCCAGCCAGGGCTATAGAATAGTATGGAAACTTTGTGACAGGCTATTTGGGACCCTCCACGTAGCGTGTTACACCTACTGTGGGCAAACATTTGCAGCAAGAATTGGCCTTACCAGCCACACTCGCCACCGCCATGGATCGTAGTTATTAAGCCTTTTTGAAGCACAATGTACCAAACTATCGTCTGTCAAGACGGAAAGGTGCCAATGTAATTATATATGCGAGAGCCCATGAATGAGTAATAAGTTTGCGGTTGATAGGCAACTTGAAACTAGGCCATAGGTCGTGTATGTACTACTGCGTTTACGACCGATATGTGTGAAAGCATAGCATAAATATACTGGTCGTGTACAAGTCCCTTAAAGAGGCAAAAGTGTGTGTATTTACTAGTTAACTTGCATGCTGTGAGAACATTTATTACTATTAGTTTGCTGGTACAATTGAAGTGAATTGTTTACTGCTATTACCTGAAGTACTTTGTGAACCCAAGTTATGTTCAGTTGTCTTCTGTTATTGGTGCTTCTTGATTATGTAGTTAGGCAGATACAGTTTGGAATTCAGACAATGATGTGATTAGTCTAATTAAAGTAGAGCAAGTAGTGCTAAGCACTAGGAAGTGATGTATGAATGAATAAACATCTTTATTTTCAAAGGGTTAAGAATTGGGCACGCAGGCCCGTCTGACATTCTGCCCTTCTTCACAATTTCCTCTCATACATTCTTTCATTTAACATCACTTATGAAGCAAATTTTTGACAACAAAAGAACAATAGAATTATAACGCATGAAAAATAATCAATAACAAATGACTCACTGAGGCAATGTTTAACATGGGCATTATAGATACCTAAGGAAGGTGTAAAGTGTCATACATATGGGAATGTTTTTTGGCTAGTTGTCGTTTGAGATAATTTACCATTATTATTGTATTTTTGTTTTTTGTTTATGGGGGAATGTAGTCTGTACTGAGGTAGTGTTCAAACAGGTTGCGAATGTATGTATAATGATTTGTGGTGTCTTTGATTTCTTGTGAAAGATTGTTCCACAACTGAGCGGCAGAGTATGCTAAGCTTGTTTTATGTCTATCCTAGGTTTAGGGACATGAAGTATATTTAGTCGCTCGCTATGTCTTCCGTTATATTTAAACAATGGCCAAAGGTAGCTTGGAGCATTTTGAAATATGATTTTGTGAATTAGTTTGGCCTTATTAAAAAGTAGTCGTTTGTGGAGTGGCAGTAACCGAAGACGTTTATGTAGGTTAGAATTGTTGGTTAGCTTTTCACCATTAATTAAACGCACTGTCCTTTTCTGGAGTGAATATAGGCGTTTTGTTATTGATTTGGAACATCCATCCCAGATTGTGGAGCAATAATCAATATCTATTTGTATGTGGGAAGTATAGAATATCTTTCTTGTGTTTTCGTCAGGGAAATTGTTAATTTTGGCAAGTTGATATACGGTATTGAGCATAGCCTACGATGGGTAGCGTTGTGATATTCTGTTGTGATAATTTGGTGTGTCCAGTGTGTGCCGCGTGGTTACACACCCGCTTCACACGCGTGATCCGGGACTGTTTCCGGATCCGGTCAGGGATATGCACTACTGACGAGCTCAAATGAGGGCGAAACTCGAGTATAGTGCTTCCATATTGACGTGGATAGGCCTTAGGTTCATATCAGAATGCGATCGGCGTTGCCAGTAGTGGGTTGTGCTCAATATTTAAGTTGATATACTTTTTTTGGCTATTTGTTTAACGAGAGCATGAACATGTGAGTTAAAGGTTAGATGTTGATCTGTGATAGACCCAGTGCCTTGTGCTCGGTTAAACTTTCTATAGGCATGCTACCAATGTTCAGCTGTAGAGTTCTCTGCGAGTTTAGCGTGTGAAGTCTTTGCCTGGTTCCTATTAGCATAAATGTTGTTTTAGAAATGTTGATTTGCATGCGGTTTGTATGACTCCAGCTAATTACCCTATTTATTTCCTGTTGCAATGATACTTCTAGCACAATACGATCAATAGCGTTTGTATATACTGTGCAGTCATCTGCAAATAGATCGCAGGACGATGACAGATATAAGGGAAGATGGTTTATATAAATGGCAAATAACAGGGCCAAGAATAGATGCCTGCGGTACTCCAATATTAATGGTAATGGCTTGAGATAAAGATTGATTGTGTGATACTATTTGTTTTCTGTCTAATAAAAATTATTTTATTAATGTCACTATTTTAAAGCTTACTTTCATTGTTTCTAGTTATTTAATTAGGATATTATGATCTTGAATAACGAAGACACAAACAATAGATTGCACGATTTATTGCCTGGCATAGTTCGCTGCATCTCGTCAGGTACATACTGCAGAAATCACACAACTTACGTGAAATTAACTAGATAAATCCTTCAAGTTGAAATATACACAATTTCGCACAGTAATGTCAATTATCTACCACGGTAATTTTAAGCTGACTAACATGTCTTTCTGTTTGCACAATTCTGGCTTGCGTTGATTGATCATAATTGCTTCTGCAAATTTTAACAAGCGAGTATTTTGTGTGTTAACATGCGAAAGGCAGTGTCTTTGTCAACCACATGGCCGCTCTCGACAATGTGCCTACCAATTGAAGATGCTTGGAGCTTCCGGTGTGTCGGCCCCACTAGGCTAGCATATCCTGTGTGTTGTATCTTGTTGACCCATTGAGGTATGTGTTCTGACACTCGTTTGTTAAGCTGTCTCTCTGTTCTACCAATGTAGAAGGCCTGGCATCTACATGTGAATTGGTAAATACAATTGTTTGTGGCGTACAGAGGAACAGGCTCTTTGACTGTTGGTGTAGGAATCGGTACTGTTTTATATCTAATGACTGGAGTTGCAGCACAGAATGTTCGGCCTACTGCTGTAGTAAGCCGGTCTTGTAGACGTTGCATTACGTCATCCCCTTGAAAGGTTAGCTGGATGAATACCTTGAGTTTAGGGACTGTAGTCTGTTGGCAGTGGCGCTTTATAAATCCTGTGGAGTACCCATTCAGGTTTAAGACATTCTTTAGAGTTTCAAATTCCTCTGTCAGTGTGTCCTGGGTGCATATCTTTCTAGCACGATCAAACAGGGTCCGTACTAAGCCCCGTTTGTACTGGACAGGTGTGAAGCTCTGAAAATTTAGGTATTGGCCAGTCCATGTTCCTTTGCGATACACCGATCTTTGAATTGTGCCTTCTGCTCTACGTCTCATTAGAATATCTAGAATATCTATATTATGATCTATCATATCGAACGCTTTTCTAAAGTCTATAAACACCGCTCCACATAGAGTATTGTTGTTAATATTTTGATGCCAGTTTTCTATCATGTTTGTTAGGGCCGTATGACAAGAATATTTTGGCCGAAATCCTGACTGACTGTCAACTATTAGTTTGTGGCGAACTAAGTTCTCTAGTGTTGTTTTGTGGATGTGCTTTTCTAGTGGTTTGGATAGTGAGTATAATATGGAAATTGGCCAATAATTACTCATGAGACAATCGTCTAGAGAACTAGCTTTTAAGTGAGGATACGTCTTAGCGATTTTAAAGGCGGATGGGAAGTGACCGTTAGTGAGACATTGATTAGATATAAAAGTTAGTGACTCGCAGATCGCCGGTGCAGCATGGCGAAGGATACGATTACCTATTCCATCAATTCCTGATGAGTTATTGTTTTTTAGGTTACTGAGATGCGTAAATACTTCTGTGGTCGTCATTAGCGGTATGTTGGAAGGAATGTCTCCATAGCATTTGTTTTGACAGAATGATGATAATAAAGATATGTCATGAGGCGCATCTAGTATTGCAGCCTTCAGTTGGTTTATGTCGGACTGAAAGAATCTACTGAATTGATCACATGTAGCCTGATTTGATGGTGTTGGTTGTGATGATTTGTATTTGTTTGTCAAGGTATTAATTGCTTTCCATATATCTTTAGTGTTGGTTTTATCTATTATTAAGTTCTTAAAATAGTTTTTCTTTTCCTTTCGAATAACATATTGAACTTTGTTTCTCAAACTACGGTACATAGTTAGGTCTCTATCTTTATGTGCCCTGTCCTGGTCTCTCGTAAGTTCAACTACCTCCTGTGTGATCCACGGGGGCTTTGTGTGATGTTTAACACGAATTTCCTTAAATGGAACATGCTTATCAAATATACATAGAAAGGTCTTTAGCCAGTGGTCCAGAGCATCATCTGGGTCAGGAATCTGGTAAACATAGTCCAGAGATGAGTTGAGCAAGTCTTGTAAGAAGACGTCTCGATTGAAATTTTTGTAATTTCTATATTTTATACTTATATGTTTGTGTTTTGGAGTTTTGGTACTTCCTTCCGACCACGTGCAACACACTGGGTGTGAACGCTCATTGCGTTAATAGGTACAGTACATTCTGTGATGTTGTCAGCACACGTAGTATAAATATGATCTGTAAGTGTTGCAGATGATTTTGTTATTCTAGTGGCTTGTTTGACTAACTGTTGGAAGTTATATGACTCTCTTATGTTTTCCCATGTTTTGTTTGATTTGTTAGTGTCTATGTTGAAGTCACCTAGCAGTATTATTTCTCTCGCATTACTAAATACTACATCCATCATAGTGGTGAATTTTTCATACCAGATATTTCCTGCACTGGGAAAGCAGGCAGATCCATCCCATAAAGATCTCGACTCCCTCATTGGCTGCTCGCATCTGCCAAGGATAAACTGGGCCTAGGGCTGAACCGGTAGCTGACTGAACGACGTCATATTCTCCGGACTGAAGTTGAGGTGGGCCCAAGGGTTTCTGTCCCCTGTCGCTGAGAGATTGTCCTGTCCTGCAAACTGCTACATAACATATAGGGTTAGTGAGTTAGTGATACCCATAGGCAGAATGGTCCTGAAGGAGGGCCGAAGGTCTTATATCCGAAACCCTCTCCCAGTTATCCGCCAGAGATTATGTCATACCGTGTCGCAGGTACAATATCCAATAGATCCAATAGAATATACAGGGTAATCCCCCTATGGTAGAAATCCACACCCCGTTCTCCCCTCCTTGGTCCCAGGTCGGAGCATTTAGAACGGTGCCCTGTTCCATATGAACAATCCTGTCATATCGGCCACTTCCCTCTTTGTTAACATCTCAGGAATCCACTATATATTAAGCTGGTATTCCGTCGAGGGATACTAATTAAAAGACAGATGTGAGGAAGGCCAAGAAGAAAGACAGTGGTCGCCCCACCACGTGACACAAAGTTAGACTCCCGATACGAACTTGAAACGACCTCTGAGGTTTCGGCCGACCTGTGCACTCAATTCGTCTTAATTGCCTGAGTTCATCGATATATAACACGATATTCACGATGCGACTCCTTAATCTGTTTCCGGGTCCGCTTCGGGTACTGCCGAACCTGCCGGCGCTCGAGTTCGTGAAGTTGGCCATGTGTGAACTCAAATTACAGGTCTCGTTTCCCGGCACCGGATTTGCCCGATCTACAGTGGCTGTGAATAATCCGCGCGCTGCTAACCTACTAAATATCTTTTAAGTACAAAGCTGGTAAACACACCTTTGCAACAGGCTTAAATTACAAGTATAAAACACAAGCCTACAACAGTTTACACCTGACCTACTTTCTCGCGGCGGTCACTAGACGCGTCCTAGCAATCTCGCGTTACGAATCACCGACACGGCATTACGAAAGACTTTACACCTAACTTCAAACAAACAGCACAACTGTGAATATGGGAGCCGTTGTCAATTCAACCGGACATGATGCGAAGTTCTCCAAAACTCATCAAGACATGTGTCGTCCCGCTCTCCATAACAAGTCACAGGGCCATAATGCCGTCTGTCTGCCAGCTAGTTCAAGTCACAACTGAACTCTTTTTGTGCTGGGCGTACCACTGCGGCTGCTGGTACTTGGTTACTGTGCAAACTTCATGAATATCTTCGTGGAGACCAGACTCAGGCGGAGTCGGGTCAGTCTTGAATTCAACCACGTGTTCTAAAAGTCATCCACCAGAGTTTAGAAACACACACGAGATCTTCCATAGCCAAAGTTTGAGATGCTATAACTGAGAAGTGCTTGTGAAATCCTACTTCGCCAAACCAGGGGTACTTATATATGCATACATATTCACTGGACATTAAGTTGCTCTTTTGAATTAAACATGGGTGCAGTTGTTATCAATGATCACCAGGGGACACCTCAGGTCAGAGGGTCGCCAATCCAGACTGTGTAGGAAGGACAGTGGTAGTGACATTAGCAAGTGACTCATGGTGAAATTGTTGTTGTGTTAGCTCTGTCATATGGCAAATGACAGTGATGCAACATTCAATTGATGAGCTATCGCATCAAAGAAGAAGATACATAGTGTCACAAATGTTGAACATAGTGACACCAACATTGAACGCAATTCAGACGTCAGGGTAATACGTCACCTAACGCCGTAACGGCTCAAGCGAGAGTTGTGATCCAGCTTGGGAAGCCAGAGGATGTGTTTTACCACCAGTCACGGAATTCCAGCCGTGATGCTGCTGCCGGTCTCCGGTATCTACAGGGAGTAGCTCTGGTTTGTGTCTCACCATTGAATGTAGGTAGTCCGGGCTGTACAGACGCCACATCGCTGACATTCGTTGGAGTCGCATGTTGATGCGTGCGGGTCTAATCATGATCGGGCCATAGACGTTGGCTGACAGACATTGGTTACCAGTTGTGTACGAGTGAAGGTAGGCGATGATCCTATGTGCATTAGTATTATAGCAGACAGACAGCTTGGTTCCTAACACTATCATTGGGTTGGGGAGACGATTCGTGATGGAAGGACAGGAGTGCTTGTGATGCGTGAAAGACTCAAGTCTGGATGTGCATACACACTCATAGCTGTTAGCTGATGTCACCTGTGTGTAATTATACCACAGTTCGCTCTACCTCATATTTGTTGAGTTGTTCTTGGAATACATAGTGATGCTGTTCTATATATTGTGCAGTCATGTCGGCGCATGCCACTCAAGTTCGCAGAGAGTCATTTTACCCTAGAGCCAAAATAGATCTGGAGTTAAACATGGGGTCGATATCCAGCCTGAACTATGAGAATGTTTAACCCATGACTAGGGGACGTCGTCCGAGGAAATATGAACCAGAAGAGTGGTCAGTAAGTCAAGGATAATAGTTGATTGTACAGATACGGTACAGAGACACAATCAGTGGATTTTACCTTGTTTGACTGGATAAAACTGCTTGAGATGGCGGTTGCAAATCTGTGAATGACATTATGGCGGTCATATTCTCAGCCTAATAAAGAAACACATTCACGAACACGCAACTTATCTGTATATGTGAGGATCATGCCGATCAATTGCTGGTGATCAAGTGGCGCATCCTCGTTTGTTTAATTGTCTTGTCATCTTGTCAATGATGAACCGCACTGTCAGTGTCAGTTGGAGACCGTTTTCTTGATGCTGGAGGGGACATCTGTGCTATACTCGATTATCTGAGGCCGCATATTGACATTATCGCTCTGATTGTTGGCCCAGATGGAGAAAATCTGCTCGCATGGTATTATACTCATTCTAGGAGCGAGATTGAAAGTCTAATTATACTATATTTGAAAAAAATATCAATCACCATTTTGGATCAAAATAGATGCCACTATACATAGGAGACACACTTGCTACGAGAGATTATTGATGACTGATTTATATCAAGATTTGCAAATTCAGCGGTGGTCGGATCTTCAATATGTCACCTTCTCTGGATGAGTTTGTCGTGTAAACCAACAACATTTCGTCACAGTGACATATGTTCTACTGAAATTGAATTTTTTCAGTGCTGTTCAGGTTTGCGAGATAGTCAACGCCTCGCTGAAGTTGTATCAACGCACAGTGGTTATCCTGGTGCATATCGACACAGTATTACAAGATATTGCTCAACCTGATAGCTACATTCGGTAGCAAATAACACTCACATCAGTCAGGCTCCTTCTAAGGCTGATCACAGGCATCATGCCTAGGGTGTTATTCTCGTAATTTCAAATATCTAGGAAAGGTTTGTTTAACGTACGACAGTTCAACATTTTAAACCACAACGGAAACTTGATGGATTAACGCCTCAGTACAACAAAATCGACGCAATATTATCATTTAGGAAATTGCGCAGACCTTGGATTTCAGGAGTGTACTTGTAAAGAAACCGTTATACACAGTAACTCATCAGATTGGTGTTCGCTGAGTAACATCGAACATAATTATTTGTCAAATCGATTGGATTGGACAACTATTGAAGATTATTTCTACACCATTATTACGAACATAATCATTTATCAAATCGATTGGATTGGTCTACGATCAAACTATTGGAAAATGTTTGCTGATTCTTGAGCTGAGTATTATAATTGTTTGTTGTTTTTTTTTAAGTAATTAGTTATAGTCAAAATACTGTAACTTTGCACGCATTTATTTTTCTTTATTATCGCAACTTTGATGACGTCATAGGCGCGATACACAATTTTGTGCTATTTTATGCTGTGAATTCTTATTCGCCGTGCATTATTGTTTTGTTTACATAATAATAGGGTTTCTTTGCTAAATTCTGGAATCTAAAGAACTTTAACTCAGTATATACTTTAACTGCTGAGTTATAGGTCTTGTCTATTATAAAATTATTTGTTATTTTTCATTATTAATTTATCTAATTAGAATTTATCAAGGATTTCTTTCTACTTTATTATACTTTATCTGTCGATTGTGATACTTATAAGCTCTGTCTCTTTTGTGGTAAACTAGTTTCTTCATTTATCTCTTGTGATTATTGTTGAATATTGTGAAAACATAACAACATGACATCGTTGCAGGATTTTGTTGCAATTGGGAAAGAGGCAGGTTTGACAGCACAGGATTTGATAACGTGGTCTGAGAAACAATTTGCGAATTTTCAGGCTCACGAAAGGAATGAAAAAGCGGCTGTAAGACAGTTGGAAAAGGATCGATTAGATCAACAAGAGAAACAAAGATTATTTTAAAGAGAAAAAATGGCTGCAGAAAATGAAAGAATTGCAACTCAAATTGTAGCAGATAAAGAGAGGATAGCTGCAGAAAATGACAGAATTGCAGCTCAATTGGTCGCTGATAAGGAAAGGATAGCATTACAAATTGCCGCAGAGAAGGAAAAACTAGATAGAGAGGCACAATTAAGGGAAAAAGAGATGGCTTTTAATCTTGAGAAATTGAATACAGAAAGGCTTCTGAAGGAAAAAGAATTGGAGAATAACTTCAAAATGAAACAGTACGAGAAGGACAAGGATGAACAGATCGCTAAGAACAAAGTGGAGGCACATGCCACAGATTCCATTAAGAAATATAATGAGGTGGTCAAGACCTATTCCAACTCTGACTCCGTCTCTGCATGGCTAACTAATTTTGAATTAATCATGAGACACTACGGGGTTGCAGAAACCGAATGGGCAGTTTTACTACATAGACATTTAAGTGGCGAACCTTTACAGGTTGTAGAACTAATCCCAGATGAGTTACGTAGTGATTACTCATACATTCGAAATAGACTACTATCTCATTTTTGCTTGGACGAATTTGGTCTTCGTACAGCATTTAAAAATCTTGTTCCTAAAGCAGGACAGACGTTCCTTGACTTCTCTTCTCTGACTCAATTGACATTTGATAAATGGGCTCGTTCAGCGAATGTCAATAACGACTACAAGAAGTTACGTGACTTAATTGTTAGAGATAAGATGATTTCGGCGGTCCCTCCATCTATGTCTACTTTTCTTATTGAACAAAAATGTTCAAATATTCAACAGATGGATGAGAAAGGGGAGTCTTTCTTCAACGCCCACAAAGACATATTTAATAATAGTTTTTCCCCGTTGGTAGAGACAAATGCATGTGATAGATTCCCTCATAAATCAAGGATGCAGGGATATAAAGCACAACAACAGTCTGATGGACAATATCAAAGGAGGGAAAAACAACAACAACCAAAGTATCAACCTTACGTTAAACACGAGAAAAAAGGTGTGTGGACAACTTGCAAATACCGTGGTTTCACCCACGGCTCAAATCAGATGTGTGACAAACACCCGCAGTTTGACAGTTACATAAAGAAATTAGCACTTAGAAATAGAGACAGATTTAACACCTATCAAAACAAACACAATGCTTTAAATGTAAAAGTTTTGGGCATATGTTTTCAGTTTGTCCGTTAAGACAACTGTATAAAGAAGCAAACATAGGTATGTTAACATCTAGTAGTGACAGTGACTCAGACGACACTAATCATGCAAATACAGTGGAGGTGGAATATTCTCCCATCGACCCAACTTGTGGTACCTGCCGGATCTTTCATAAAGAGGGCAACTTGACGTGTGGTCACAAGGTACCCGTGCAGGAGACTAATGCGGTCCAAATTACCAATGGATCACTGGTCGTACAACACGCCACGGTGAATGGAAAGAACTGTAGCTTAGTACGCGATTCCGGAGCGAGTATAGTTGGGATACATAAAATGCTCATTAATGAAAGTGACTATACTGGAGAATATGTGATATGCAGGACTTTTGGAGGAAGAAAAGAAAAGTTTAAAATCGCATGGGCGGAAATCAACTGCCCATATTATACCGGAAGGATAAAGGTTGCGGTACTTCCAAACCCTTGTGCAGATGTATTATTGGGTAATATCCCAAATGTGCATGATGCCTCACCAGAGGACATAACCAAATGGGAAACAACACATATTGTGGCAAACGCGGTAACAAGGTTACAAACGCATAAAGATAAACAGATAGAACAGAACGACACATTGGGTCCAATACAAACAATAAACCAACTATTGGAGAAACCTGAAGATTTTTCTTATACACAGGAAAATGATGAGTCGTTAAAAAAGTGCTATGAGAAAATAGACAAACAACCAAAATGCTCAAAAACAGGCAAATGGTATTTTACGAAACAAAACAACATCTTAAAACGAGTATTTAATAGGGGTAAACATCAGTTAGTACAGACTGTACTTCCATTACAGTTTCGACAGAAAATTTTACAGACAGCCCATGACATTCCTTTCGCGGGACATATGGGTATTGCAAGAACATCGGCCAGAATTGTATCGAATTTTTATTGGTCAGGATTTGCAAATGACATTCGCAAATACGTTCGGACATGTAAGGTGTGTCAGACCATGTTTCAAAAGGGTCGACACCCCAAAGCACTTGTGCGACCGACAGATTTGGCATCTCGCCCGTTTGAAAAGATTGCGGTTGATATTGTCGGACCATTAAATACTGTAACAATCAGAGGGAATAGGTACATTCTAACAGCCATTGATACATGCAGTCGGTGGTCAGAAACTGTGGCATTAAAGTCCATTACAGCGTCAGTAATTATAGATGCTTTTCTTCTAATCTTCTCCAGAATTGGGTTTCCTTTATACATTCTATCAGATAAAGGATCGCAGTTTATTGCTGGAGCGACAAAAGCCATTAGTAGCATGTTGGGGATTAAACAAATGTTTTCCTCAAGTTTCCATCATATGTCTAATGGGATTATAGAAAATCTGAATGGTACATTAAAACGTGCATTGGCCAAGATTACTGCTCAACGGCCAGGTGATTGGGATGTTCTATTGCCTGCAGTGTTAATTGCATATAGAGAAGTTCCACAGGCAAGTACGGGTTTTTCGCCTTTCGAACTAATATATGGGGCGACCCAAGAGGACCAATGCAGATTCTAGATGAATTGTTAACAGGAGAGGTTAAAGATCAACCTACGAAGGAAGCATATGAACAAGTCACTAACCTCCGTGAATAGATAATAACTTCATGTTCAATTGCTAAGCAAGCATTAAATGTAGCAGGAACAAAATATAGACAATATGCAAACAGGTTAGCTAAAACAATCGAGCTACATGAAGAGGATGAAGTTTTATTATTACTGCCATTCAAAGTGGTTAAGAAAATATCCGAAGTGGATTATCAGATTTTGGTGAAAGGTAAACCTAGAATTTACCATATTAACATGTTGAAACCTTATCACTCAAGGCAACCTGACACCACTGATGATGTGACAGACGTACATATTAGAAATGCTGCTTTATGTTCGGTGATAAATGAACAGGCGGAAGATGCTGTTTCACAGACGATACCTACACCGATTATAGGAAATAAAAATAGTTGGAAATCAGTAATTAGAAACAAGCAGTTATCGCAAGATGATTTTGAAATGTTTAAGAAATTGATAGAGGAATTTGCAGACATATTTTCAGATTCGCCAGGTAGAACGTCTGTAATCAAACACCACATTCATTTAAATTCACAAGTTCCAGTTAGAACTAAACCATACCCAATTCCATTACATTATCAGGAAAGGGTAATTAATGAGATTAAGGAATTAGAAAAGACGGGCATCATTAGAAAATCTGTGTCGAATTATTGTTCGCCGCTGGTGATTATAAAGAAAAAGGATGGAAATCTACGAATTTGTGTAGATTATAGGAAAGTAAACAAGTTGACTTACTTGGATCCAGAACCTATGCCGCAGATAGACGAATTGATAGCGAGCATGGCTAAGTCTACATGGTTTTCTAAATGAGATCTGACGAAAGGGTATTGGCAGATAACGATGGCAGAAGATTATGTACACATTACTGCATTCGCAACACCTTTAGGTGTATATGAATTTCTTTATCTTCCGTTTGGTCTTCAGAATTCTCCTTCATCATTTACAAAAATGATGCGTCTACTACTTAGGGACATCACAAATATAGCATCCTATATGGATGACATTGGTATCCATACTACGGAGACAGTACATCATGCGTACATTCTTAGACAGATCTTTTGTCGCATTCGAGTGTTTGGTCTTACAGTAAAGCCAAGTAAAACTGAGATTGCATTTCAGGAAATTAAATTTTTAGGTCATAGGATTTCAAAGGGTTTTCTATATACTGATCCGAACATTGTTACTAAGATTATTAACACTAGTTCGCCCAAAACTAAAAAAGAGGTTAGAACATTGCTTGGTCTTATTAATTATTATCAAAAATTTATAAAAAATTTTGCTGGAATGACTGCTAAATTATCAGAATTTCTTAAAAAAAAAGAGCAGCCAAATAAGATCCAATGGTCGGAGGACCATGAGAGAATTCTTCAGGAAATAAAATCATTGTTTAGTTCTCCACCAATTCTTAGAATTCCTGACATGTCAAAGGACTTTGTGGTACAGACAGATGCCAGCTCACATACCATATCTGCAATTTTGCTTCATGAATTTAATGGACTGTTGTATCCAGTTTTATATTCAAGTCGTAAATTGAATCAAACTCAACGGCGGTATGCAATTACCGAACTTGAGGCACTGTCTGTGGTTGAGGCAATTAGGAAATTTGAGAAATATCTGTTGGGTAAAAAGTTTCTGATAATATCGGACAGTATGCCACTGAAAATCTTTAAGGATGGTTCTTCCAAAAACGCGAGAATACACAGATGGTCGCTTTTGTTTCAGGATTTCGATTTTTCTGTTGCTCACATTTCTGGATTAGAAAATAACTTAGCTGATCTACTCAGTAGACTATAAAAATAAAAAGTGTAACATTTCAGTAAATTGACTGTAGCTATAAATATATTATTTATTTTTTTTTGAAAGAAAGTATAGGCGTAAGATAGTCACTTGTTATTATTGTTATTTCAGGAAAAGAGACTAGAATCGTGGATGTCGATGATGAATTGTTTTAAAAAGCATCAGTCTTGGACAAAGTACTGGTAGCAGGTTTTAAGTATTAGATGTACTTCTTGGAAAAACAATCAGTTCATGAATATACAGGAATTGTATACAGTAGGTATATAAGTAAAAACAGAGAACTATAATTGTGCATTTCCGGTGTTAAATATAATTAGTTCTCGGTGCATTACAAATAATAATGATTATTGTTTTATTTATTATTATTATTATTAATTTTATATATAACTATCATTTATCATTTGAAGTATCAATTAATCATATGTTTGATATGTGTTGTCAGTAGTATGTTAAACAATCATCATATATGTATCATTCTCATGATGGACGAATGAAGAGAAAGGTATGAAAGTAAATTAATCAATACAAACGTACATACAGTTATGAAACAATACAAATATATATATTTATAGACATAGAAGAAACTACACATTACGGATATAAAATATTATATAGAGAATAGTTTTCCCTATCGACATGATGTAGCGAAAAGAAATGATGGTGTACCAGGTCGACTTGGAGTTGTGTGGATATATGTATTCACGTCAAGGACGATCAGTTGTCGACTACGGATCATGTGATCGTTGGGTATACAACATAGGACGGTGTTTTTATTTAACTAACGGCATTCGGGGTTACAGAGACCGTTAGTAGTTTTAAGGTGTCAACATATATACGCGATAACAGGTCTTAGTATATGAACTGGCGGTGTTTGAGCCTGATTTAGTTTCAAGTAGCCGGGCATTTAACGCGATAACATCTCAAGGATCATTTATATAATGTAGAGGTGGCGGTGTTCGGGACTTGTAGTTTAGTCCGGTGTTCAATATCCCACGATCTAGATTGGTTCACGTTGACAAACTGAGTTCCAAGGACGGTGAATTCGTGGTCTATCACAATATGATGTAATTTACGTCGCAGACATCATTTGCTTGCATGTCAAGATAACATGGAAAATGTTTTAACAAACATTTTCATTGTAGAGGGGGCAAAGCTGTCATATGGCAAATGACAGTGATGCAACATTCAATTGATGAGCTATCGCATCAAAGAAGAAGATACAGAGTGTCACAAATGTTGAACATAGTGACACCAACATTGAACGCAATTCAGACGTCAGGGTAATACGTCACCTAACGCCGTAGCGGCTCAAGCGAGAGTTGTGATCCAGCTTTGGAAGCCAGAAGATGTGTTTTACCACCAGTCACGGAATTCCAGCCGTGATGCTGCTGCCGGTCTTCGGTATCTACAGGGAGTAGCTCTGGTTTGTGTCTCGCCATTGAATGTAGGTAGTCCGGGCTTTACTGACGCCATGATCGCTGACATTCGTTGAAATCGCATGTTGATGCGTGCGGGTCTAATCATGATCGGGCCATAGACGTTGGCTGACAGACATTGGTTACCAGTTGTGTACGAGTGAAGGTAGGCGATGATCCTATGTGCATTAGTATTATAGCAGACAGACAGCTTGGTTCCTGACACTATCATTGGGTTGGGGAGACGATTCGTGATGGAAGGACAGGAGTGCTTGTGATGCGTGAAAGACTCAAGTCTGGATGCGCATACACACTCATAGCCGTTAGCTGATGTCACCTGTGTGTAATTATACCACAGTTCGCTCTACCTCACATTTGTTGAGTTGTTCTTGGAATACATAGTGATGCTGTTCTATATATTGTGCAGTCATGTCGGCGCATGCCACTCACGTTCGCAGAGAGTCATTTTACCCTAGAGCCAAAATAGATCTGGAGTTAAACATGGGGTCGATATCCAGCCTGAACTATGAGAATGTTTAACCCATGACAAGCTCCATCCAGTCATTGGTGGTCCAGGTGTTGTGTTGTTAGCTCCATCCAGTCATTGGTGGTCCAGGTGGTTAACTCCATTACATGATCATCGGGTGCTCGAGGCAGGGAAGTCCACAAGTTTCTAGTCAACCATGCTAGAAGAAAGCCCGGTGAGTCTATTGGACGGACTAGACGGAACACACACAGCAGATCTTCCGCTACACCAAGGGATGAACATGGAATTATCCCTGACTCTTTTCTAACCTATTCTCTATATTGTATATAGGTCTTCTTCTATCAGGGTGTTCATTTCCTACATGTGACTGTAGTGTACATTAAACTTTTTGATTGTTGACATGTCTTTTCTACAGTTACTGTGTGTGGTCTTGGACGAGGCCCTAGGGTTCAATGTCCCAAGTAGAGGGTGGATAGTAAAGGTTTAGAATCTGGAAGGGGCCTATAGACTCTGAACAGATTCAGAATATTTAGAACTCTTTACTGCAGATGAAACAACTGATCCACAGGAAATAAATGAACTTTTATTTGCAGACGATCAGCGCCCGTCTTATAGTGACGAGGGCAGACTGCAAAATCATATTATTACACTGAGTTCAACATGTAGCAGATACAATATGAGTATAAATACAGGCAAAACTGAAGTTAGGTGTCTCCGTGGCGAAGTGGTCAAGCCGTTTGACTTGGACTGTGAAGATTGTGGGTTCAATTCCAGGCCGCGTCCTTCAGTTCACGAGTTAAATTTTTCGGAGACTTCTGTGGGTCGTCGCTAGAGCTACGGAGTTTGTGCTTTATGTGACGCTTTCCGCGCTGCGGAAAGAGACCAAGCCATATGGGATAAAACCCGGTGCAATGAAGTCGACCCTGTCGACTTTTAAGCGACTTTTTTTTTTTAAATCTCAAGTAATGCAAGTTAGCAGATCGCCTGGTCCACTAAGTACACAGATAAATAGCACAACTCTGAAACAAGTTAAAGAATTCAAATATCCTGGAAGTATGATCTCAGAAGATGGCACATTGGACAGAGAAATCAACATCAGATGTCAAAACGCTAGTGCACTTACATATCAACTATCACCCTTACTGAAACATCCAAATATACTTATATCCGCAAAATAACAGATAATAAACAGCATATTTATACCAACTCTATGCTACCAATCTCAGACTTGGACTTTATCCAAATCACAATTTTGCAAAACCAAAACCTGTGAGATGAGATGCCTGAGGAGAGCTGTCTACCTAACAATCCGAAACCGAGTAAGAAATGCTGTTATCAGACAGACTGTGGGATCAATACCTTGTGCCACATTTATTGAAACACAGAAGATCAAGTGGTTTGGCCATATCGTTAGAATATAACACCATCAACTACCATCACTGTCACTACATCAAAGATCGTCTGCGGCATGAACAAGAGGATGCCCAAGAAGAAAATGGATTGACGGTTAACTCGAATTTTCAGAAATGTCATAAAAATGAATACCGACTATATAAGTGTTCATGTTTAAGTCGAACTGTTCGTTTCACAAAAGAAACATTGTTACGCGAAAGAATTATTTCTAGTCAGCCCGGGAGTTAACACAAGACCCGAGGTATCACTGCCACTCACGTGTATACTAACCCCAGGGGTTGGACAGGTAGATACACTGTTACTACTAGTACTGACCACCTTCTCAAGGTTCTAAGTGTTCAGTCAAGGCTTGCTTCTTTCGATATCACAGAGGAGATTGATTGATTGACTGATTTAGGAACCGATATCACAGCATTTAGGGCATTCCCATAAGCGCTCAGTCCCCATCCTCAGCAGCCAGCGAAGAGTTCCAACACCAATAGTTCCAGTAGCAATCTATTTATATGTCCGTCTCGCCTTTCCTCTGAGCGTCGATCGTCGGCCAAATCCCCTGGCCACCCCTCGCTGTCGCATTCTTGCCAGAACATAGTGATCCAATTGCTCCTCCGAGGTGTACACGTGCTCCCACAAGGCGGCAACCACGTCTGCCTTATCATGCATCAATACTCCACCAAGTTCTGCAGAGCCAGCCAATCTGTCCGCCTGTTCATTCCCCAGAACACCAGCATGCCCCGGAGAAAAGATCCAGACGATGCTTGTTACCCGTGACTTCCTAAGCGAAGCGAGCCCCTCTGCACGAAGCTTGCCTGTCCTCACCCTACTCAGCATGCTTTCTGAGTCGGTTACAATCACGATGTGTGTGTATCGTATTCTCCATCCAGCGGAAAGCTGCACTGACCGCTTCCACCTCCATTCTTAATCTAGATGTTGTGGTATCATATGCTAGACTCTCCTGCACCAAACATCGACCATTAGCTTTTGCTAAGAACCCCCAGGCACTTCTCCTACCTCTCAACACCGACCCATCTGTGTAGATAATCACATCACCCGAGCGAGCATTATCCTGAGTTAGTTGCTGAATTTCCACTTCGGTGGCCCCTGCTGGCCACTCCCTGCACTCCCGGCTCAATGTGATTATAACTCTGCACAAATCTGACTGCTCCGCTGGCACTCTGACCCACTCCTCTCCTCGCCTAATGTTCTCCAAGGTGCACACCTGTCTGATCGTATCCTCCGCCTGAGCCATTCATGATTTCTCTCTTATCAGTCGCTGATCCTTAACTGCATCCAGCGCCTCATGCAACGGGTGATCTGTGTCTGCCGCTATTCTGAGGTATGCCTTCTCCATACTCTTCCCAGTCTTTTTGTTTTTCCCTCTTTACTATTCTATTCACATGTCTTCTCGCTATTCTATATTCTGTGTAATCACATTCCTGTCTGCTCTTCAACCACTTTTTATATTTTTCATTTTTGTCTTTTACCGCTTTTATTACTCCTGCGCTCCACCAACTTGTTATTTTCTTAATCCGTGATTTGCGTTTTTTCGTGGTTCCACATGTTATTTTTTCAGTATTTACAATGCTTGAAATGTGGCAGTAAAAATTAACAAATTTAGGTCGTGTTGGCTATTTTTGGAATAGATCATTTTTACACACATTAGCACGTCTTCTATCAGATCCGGTACTTGCTTTTGTTTTAAAAATATTATTTTATTGCAATATTTATATTTTACTTAACTACCTGGTTGTTTATTTATTGAAAATTGTTGCTAAATTTATATTTTTCAAACCATAGTAACAGTATTTGCTCAAAGAGATAACTATGTATCATATACCCTTGTAATTGTTATTATCTGCCCCCAAAATGTTCGGGAATCTTCGTGATCATGGCATGCCAACTTTCTGATAAAAAGCTCCTTCATTCATGCCAGCAATCTTCTGGAATCTTCCATATATGAACCTTACTCATTAGGATTAACAATGCACACTTTCCGTTGGGTGAAACTGATCACTTGGGCATCTATTTTTTCCAAGATGCCCATTTTGTTATGTTTACACTTCACGGCGATTGACACAGAGAATTGAAAATGCCTCATTCCAAGAAATTTACCATTCAGTCAGCTGCTCAACATAAAAAAACAACTAGTAGTCTACAACTGGCATATGCTCGTAATCCCCGAAAAGTCTACCAGAATGTCGTAAACATTACAGAAAATTCTGAATTTGATCCAGCTAAACATCTCTGACACTTGCCATGCATCACTGGGCTTTTGCCTTTTGACGGTGAATGATTCTGTACCATTGTGTTCTCAAAGTTGTGGAAGTAACTCTTTTATTGCAGACAAAACACAAAGCCAGTTATAAAAACAAAATGTATTCAAAGTTAGAAGATCTGGAGGGCACTGTTCTCTTTTAAACTGTAAAGTATGTTCGACAGGTTCATGTTCAACAGTCAAGCATCGCTCTACATAACAATGATGTGCTATACATTAGTGTCAGCACTTGGCTAGCTAGAGGCCACACATCCCACATTAGAGTTGGCTGTGCAGTGGATGTTCTTACAGGACTTTGCATATATGTGCATGTTATGTCCACATATTGCCAGGTGTGTTAAGCTACCGATAAGACACTTTCCAGAGACAAACCAGATGAATTTGACGCATGGAAGGCAGAACATCTTCTAAACTGTGATAACAATTTCACAGGATGTGCTGGAATGACGGAGGTGGAGGCTGTAAGAGTGCAGTGGTGATGGTCTGTAGCCTGTCATAAGCTTCACTGTACATCAATACTCTGATTTTCTGATTCTGAAGATTATGACAGGCTACAGACCATCACCACTGCACTCTTGCAGCCGCCACCTCCATCATTCCTGGCTCTGATCTTTGAGAATTCTTTAGAGGATGATGCTGTCATTTACACGGATGGGTCGGTCGTTTGTGGAGTGAGAAGTTCATGGGCCTTTACATCTCAGGCCAGAGGGAAAATTGTGAAGGAAGAGTCTGGCGTGTTTGCTTTGACCACAAGTAGCCTGACTCTACGAGTAGCCTCTACGAGAAGTAAGTCATTTACGAGAACAAAGAGATGACTGTGAGTCTACAACCATGGTCAGGCTGCGAGAACAGCAAGTTAAAAGAGGTGTGGCCAAACATGAACACTACACAGGAAGCCAAAGAAGATTAATAAACCAACACAGAACTGGTGTTGTAAGCCATTACACGCTGCGGGATTTGCTGAGGAGGGGGTCCAAACACTTATGGACTGAATTGTTCGATGTGCAATGAGGATGATCTGTCGACTAACTAATACATCAATACTTTCTCATGACAAGATGTTACACACATGGCTCAATCATGACAAGCTAGAGAAATATCTTTTGCCAATTTATGACAGGTTGTCTGACACTAAACTACTTAGTAGATATGGAGTAAAAGAAAAAGCAGAGGCTGCAGCATGATATATCAATGTGAATTGGAAACAAATTGGTATATTTAGCTCCTGCGAGAAGAAACATACTAAACACAGACATGTTGCACATACCTTATGTACTCGGCTCGCGATGATGGTGGAATTCTGCAAGAGGGCATCTGATTGGTCTGGAACTCTGGGACCCAAGTATAAAAGGCCTCTGCGCACGTAGAACTGGCCCTTTCTGTAGTCCACCGCACTGAGTGACGAGGCGCCAATGCCTATTGCAAATGTGTGTTTAGTAGTTAGACCCTGAAGTTTTGCAGTGGAAAAGCCAGAATTCTAGTTTTAGATTTTAGATTTTCCTGGGGTTTTTAGTGGACTAGAAGTTTTTGGTAAATTAGTTGTTGGTGGATTAGTGTTTGGTGGATTTGGAGTTTTTACAGGATTAGAAGTTTTTGCTACACTTAGGAATTTTATTTGTTGGATTAGTGTTTTGGCTGTTTGATTTTTGCTGCATCCTAACTTCTTTGTTGATGCTACATGTCTGTATATGATTGGGAAGTTCAGAAGTTTAATAAACAAATGATGCTTGTGTTACTCTTACTTTGTCGTTTAGTTGATAGACTCTTATTATAGTCATTGGTGTTAGAACAACTCTCGGAGTAATTTGTCTGGGATTGGAGAATATTGTTCCAATTCCCTGGATCTTCTTAAACCTTAATTCTTTTCTATTCTTGTTAACCGAGGACGGTGAGAGGTTCTTTCTCTTTATTCATTTTCTCCTTTGGCCCTACGCAGTCAGGGTTGCGCTCTTCTCCTCACATCACCGTAGCAGAAGTAAGTGGTCCTTGCTCCTGTTTTTACCTCTGTTTCACTTACAAGGATATCCATCGTAGACAGGTGAAAACAAAGTCAGTGGCTTATCCAAGTTAGTTAGTTAGTCGCAGTTCCAACTTCACAGAAACGGGTCGTCCCCATTATGCTCCGTTCCTGTGCCAATGAATATCACACAAAACGCTCCCCACTGCCCAATGTGAAAAGTGGAAAAGACAGGAGTCTCGACAAACAACAGCCTGCACAGATACATTGTGCATAATGCCGCCGCTAGAATGTCAACACACCAGTCCCCCACGAAACACCCAATTCATCTCTGATGGAATCGGCAATCATTTTCCTATCTGGATGTTTCCTAGATGTTCACCCACACAGTCCACGAAAATACAGTTCATCACCGACGGCAGTGGCAGTCAACCAGAAGCCCAGCAGCCACGCATTTCTGCATAAGGCAAAAACCGGTCAACTCTGGGACATAGCCACCTGCCATCGCTCCGAACATGCAGTCACGTTCCAAAAAAAAAAAAAAAAAAACTTGGGCAGATTCAAAAGCACTTCACACGAAACTCACAGCTCATAGTGTCACGCCACGCACTCACTCAGTAGCAGGGCGACGGAACCATCAAGCCTCCTCAGTCGCCTCTTACGACATGCGTGGTAGGCTACAGTGTTGCTATTCTTTGCTTCCCTTATGGGCCCCGGCAACACACGGGAGGGCTTATCCAAAACATCCCTCACCCACAAACATACTCACACCCACCCACACAACCCCTTCCATCCACACACCCCAAGGCACACATATATTCCCCCACCACCCACCCACCCCACTTACCCATCCCCCACCCACAAACATCCCTACAAGAGATTCTAAAGAAATTGTGACAGACACCTCGAAGCTCATGAGAGGAAGTGGACACAGTGGAAAATGTCAAGAAAGACAAGGTGGAGGTTTTCAAGCGCTGTGCTGCAGAGGGCAAAATGGGAATGTTTCATGAAGGAGATTGGAGGTGATAAAACACTGCCAAAAATTCTGGAAACTGCACAGACAAATACAAAGAAAAGATTTTGAACAATTTATAGAGATGATGGTGTGCGCATGACAACAGACAAAGAGAAAGGGGAGGCATTTCTCCAGAGATTTTTAGAACAGACCAATCATGATGATGCGGACACCAGGGATACAGTTAGAGAGGGGTTATCTGGCACCATAAAGAATATGCATTATGAAGAAATCATACGGGTTGAAGATGTTAAACATATTTTGAAAAAGGCAAAAGACACGGCACCAGGGCCTGATGGGGTCAGGTATGGCCACATGAAGGCTTTGAGCGATGCAGACCTGAAGGAGATGACCAACTGCTTTAACCAGAGCATTAGGACAGCATCAGTACCACAGAACTGGGTGCACAGCTATCTCATCCCTCTCCCAAAACCATTCAAGGATCATTCAAAGCTTAGCGGCTTTAGGATCATCACCCTTCAAAATACATTTGGGAAGGTTTTAGAGAAGATAGTTGCTGTCAAGCTGCAAGAGGTTTTGGAAAGGGGGAAGCTTCTTCCAAGAGGTCTGGGGAGCTACAGGCCAGGAAAAGATACCTCGTCAAATGCAGGCACTTTTGCCTTTAATGTTTATGAGGGGTTCCAGAGTAGACAGGAAATGATGGAGGCAGCGATTGATTTTGAGGATGCGTACAATAGAGTTCGATATGATATTTTGATGACCGCACTGATGGAGAAGGGGGTCAATCTCTGGTTGGTGAACTGGATAGTGGCCATCCTTCACTCTCGTCGGGTTGCTCTCCGTCTGGGTGCATGGACCTCAGAGCCTCATATTTTAACTCCGGGGCTGCCACATGGATCCGCAATCTCGCCGGCGCTCTTTAATGTGTATACGAGCATGATTGCAAACCTAGAAGCACAAGGGGTTGGAAGGATGCTAACATTTGCAGATGATATTCTTGCGTATAGGCAGGGGGAGAGATAGGGAGCAAACAGCCCAAGAGCTACAGGCGACAGTAGACAAAGTGATTGACTGTTGCACTGAAATGAGTGCTGTCATCCACCTTGAAAAGGTAGCAGACTTGTGGTGCTCTCTGGACAACAGGATTGTGAGAACTGATGTCCCAAGCCTCACGATAGATGGTAGAAGCGCCAACAGAGAGAAAAAACTGAAGTATCTGGGAATCACATTTGACAGGATCCTGTCTTTCAAGGACCATGTGGAGACGGTTGTGACACGATCTCAAAAGGGACTCAATGCACTTAAAACTATGGCTGCAATGGACACAGAGCAGAGAATGCTTTTCACACTATACCAGCACTTGATCCTCTCTGTGATTGATTATGGAATAGGACTGCTCACTGTCTCAAAGAGTCCGCTGGTGAAATTAGAGTGCATACAGAATGAAGCTATGCGGGTCATTCTGGGATGCACCAGAGACACCCCAGTAGTGTGTATGCGTTACATCCTTGGTTTGTCGACTGTTGCTGGTAGTAAATAATATAATCTAATCTGTGTATTGTTGCGCACGTAAAAAATCTCTTGGCAGTTGGAAATCGAAAAAGAGTAGGCTAACGGCGCTGCCTGGGCAAAATTTTGAGTTAAAAATCTACCCAAAGCATTTCAAGATACTATCCGGTGCTACGGAGTTCGTGCACTGAGCTGAGTTTCTCCAGACTCCGGTTTGAGTTAGGAGGAGAACGGAGCACTTATGGGTTGCACCCGTGTGCCATGATGTTGATCCATCGACTAAACTAAACTTTTACTCAGACTTGTGATCTGAAGAGACAAATGCGACTGCATCATCATCATTTGCCCAGCCAACTACCATAGGTGTTTATGTATCTCCTCAGATCTTGGTCTCTGTTAAGGATCAACTCTGCTGATAATATTTCTCAACGTCACCATAAGTCCATCCAGCATCATCTCTCTTGGTCTGCCCATGTGTCTTTTTTCACTGATCTTTACAGTTGTCACAATGCTTTCCCATGCTTCTCTTCTCATTACAATACCAAAGAATACTATTGTCTCTTTCTGATTGTTGTATATAATGTTCTACTTTCATTAGTGTCTTCCTGGCAATCATTGTTAAGTTACTCTGATAATCCAAGCTATTCGCAACAACCATCTCAGGAATCATGTAATTGATGCTTACAACAAAATGGAAGACATTTTTTCGACTCCAGCCAAATTTTACTTAGATTCTTAAGCCAGCAACCCTGAGGAATTGTATGCACAAGTGAGGAAAAATATTAGATAGTACATTCATCATTGAGGTGACTGCACAGTTAATCATTCCACAGGGCTAATAGCCCACCAACTTTATGGCCTTCCTAAATTGCACAATCCTGGGGTACCACTGAGACAGATTTAATCTATGCTTAACTCTGTCCAACACAGGATGGTGAAATGGCTTGCAGAAACAGATAAACCAGTGCAACAATCATTCAATCCCTTAATATTAATAAAATAGTTATTTGAACTAGTTAAACTACTGGATACTATTGACCTTAAACTAAAGCATGTGGCATCAATGGATATTGTCTCTATTTTCATTGACATTCCCATGGAAGAAACAGTAATCATCATCTGTGGTTGCATGCAGATCTATATGGAGAACAAGTGACCCAACTGTTTAAGACATCAGATATGAGGGATGAGAGAATGATGACACCCTCCAAGCCTAAAACTAGAAGACACAAGACGCCCAATGTTCAAGAATAGAAGTGAAGAAGCCGCTACCGACACCAAGGCCGTGAAGAAGATTGGGAGGGGGGGGGAGGGGAGAGAGAGAGAGAGAGAGAGAGAGAGAGAGAGAGAGAGACCTGCCTACTAACTGTATCAATGCGCCACCATCACAGCCGAAAGAAGGAAAACATCCAGAAATGAAGTGCCAATGTGAAAGGTGACGACAACCCAATGCAAACAAGATCAAAGACTTCCCAAAAGCAGACTGAGGAGAAAGACACCATAGTCGAAAAACTGACATGCGGCAGATGACCAAAGTGACGAAAGAGAGGAAACAACAACAGCCTGAATGCTTTATTCTTAGAATTACACAGCTCTCTGTGCCATAGAGCCTGTCACAGTAAAACAACATGTCACATTAAGACAAACATCTGCCGATACTGCACTGAAGACCATACTTTCAACGAATGGTCACTGGCCAAACAAGACAAGGAATTTTGGAAGCTAAATGATCGTAGAAAGTGTGTAAACTGCCTTGGCAAACAGAACAAGATACCTGGGCTGCCTGTACCTCTAAAGACACAGAGATGCCATAACACCAGCCATAACAACAAACACACCATTCAAGGAAGTATGGCAGTGGTGCGAGACAGCCACAAGATGACAAAAACCAGCTTCAAGACCAGATAGCTGATCTAATGAAACAAATCAACAATCTTCTGACACAGAAGCCAACCAGTGAAAACCAAGAACACCACAACTGCAGCAAAGCAAGACTTCTGGAAGAAATGAAAGAAATCCAGTGCAGCATCAGCAAGAGGTGAAATGCATGGCTTAGATAAAGAAAGAACATGAAGATATACTACAAGCAATTCACTCAGAAAGAGAACAACTAAAAATCTACAGGGAGCTAATCCAAAACAAGCCAACAGCCACACCAAAAACACCTGAGAAACCTCAAGCTGAAGCCAATGCCAACATTCCACAGAGGCACCTTAAGATGAAACTAAAACCCATTCACAATGACCAATACATTCAAGTGTGAACCAGTTTTTACCCTGAAAGATGACAAAAGCCTAGAGATAAACTTATCGAAATCACAAAGAGATATTCAAATTGACCAAACTACCCGAATAGGTGACAGCCAACCAGATGGCAGCACTGTTCATTGTTCAGGCACAGAAACACAGGAAACAAAGCAAATAAACCAAAGGATGAGGCCTTCAAAGCACTACATCCACTCATAACAGATGAGCTTGGAGCCAACACTGAGAAATGGAAAAACAGGAAGAAGTAGACACAAAGGAAAACCCACTGGCCAAAACCCTAGCTGATGTCACAAGCATAAACTCTGCTGCATCGATGCCATGGACTGACCAATTGTATATTATTGATGTGTTGGCTTGTAACTGGTAGTACAGCACAGTCTTGCTTAAATAGAAACAAAGGACATCACTGTTTCATGTTAGTGAGCACACTCAGCCGCTTCTGTAACCCGCTGGCAGAGATTGCTTTACTCAATGTGTGGCGCCCTCAGTTCCTACACTGTGTTATCGAGTTATCGGTCGGGGGTGACCCTTGTCTCGCCAACAGTGGCGTATATTCTTCTGTCCATGTTCCCTCTAAGTTTTGTCACATCACGTAAGTCATTTATCATGTTAATAAATTTACAATAAGAGTTCAACTTACGGTTAATTATTAGCGAATGTCATCCTACCGCACAAAGTTACACCTCAAATGTGGCTGTGAAATCTTGTAGTACACACTTAGCAAATATACTGGCAAATCGCCCATACTGGTAACTTCTAGTAGGTGTTGAAAGGGATTTACTTGTTCTCCAGTTCCCTAATTTCAAGCATTCAGCATAGCCAAATATCGTTATTACTTCTAAATTCAAGTGAAGAAATACTGGTATCACTAGCCTTCCTGACTGATGTTGACAGCCTGATTCCTGAGTGACTCGCTAAGCATCTCAGTTTCTCAGTCTGTGCATTTCCGCACTTTTTTCCAATGTACTTTCATTTTTGTCCGTGATACAATCTCCTGGTCAGTCACGCCGAGCGACTGTCAGTGTTACCTGGTACTTTACACATTTTGACAATCTAGTGGTGATATATCTAACTTGTCCGGTCTGGTCACTAATAATGTCTAGATTATCACATATACCCTTTCGTACATCACTCTTATTGCATGAGTGGTTCTGCCACGTACATCACACACACACACAAAAACAATTATTATTCTTGGGCACGAAACTACCAGTTCATCGCTTTGAATGTGATGGGGATTCAGTTTCTTTTTTTTATTCAGAGAACTGATATCCAACTGCCATGGGATCCAATGCCTCTGTGGAAATCCTCATGCAGTCCCTGTCTTCAAGCTTTCGCATGGAATATCTTACACTCTTCTCAGAAGCCATTACCCTCTGGGTGAAGATGCATGTATAGTCGGCTCACCATACTCGTTACAATTACTTTTTGTGTACATGGGTGTATTTCTTTCATTAGCTTCTGATCATTGACAATATCTCTTTTGTCTTATGTGTCACTCACATTATGACTGTTCATTATGATGTATGCTCTATGGGGTTAAGCCGTTTTCTCACCCTGTTAATTTGTTGTGTCCAGATTTATTTAGTGTCTTTTAGTATACATGAGGCAGGGGACAGCCAGCACAACGACAGACACAGGACAATGAAGACAGACTGGGAATGAGGCAGCCAGCACGACTACGGACACAGGACAATGAAGACAGACTGGGAATGAGACAGCCAGCACGACTACGGACACAGGACAATGAAGACACACTGGGAATGAGACAACCAACACGACTACGGACACAGGACAATGAAGACACACTGGGAATGAGGCAGGGGACAGCCAGCACAACGACGGACACAGGACAATGAAGACAGACTGGGAATGAGACAGCCAGCACAACGACGGACACAGGACAATGAAGACACACTGGGAATGAGACAGCCAGCACAACGACGGACACAGGACAATGAAGACACACTGCGAATGAGGCAGGGGACAGCCAGCACAACGACGGACACAGGACAATGAAGACACACTGGGAATGAGACAGCCAGCACAACGACGGACACAGGATAATGAAGACACACTGCGAATGAGACAGCTAGCACAACGAAGGACACAGGACAATGAAGACACACTGGGAATGAGACAGCCAGCACAACGACGGATACAGGACAATGAAGACACACTGGGAATGAGACAGCCAGCACAACGACGGACACAGGACAATGAAGACAGACTGGAAATGAGACAGCCAGCACAACGACGGACACAGGACAATGAAGACAGACTGGGAATGAGACAGCCAGCACAACGACGGACACAGGACAATGAAGACACACTGCGAATGAGGCAGGGGACAGCCAGCACAACGACGGACACAGGACAATGAAGACAGACTGGGAATGAGACAGCCAGCACAACGACGGACACAGGACAATGAAGACACACTGGGAATGAGGCAGGGGACAGCCAGCACAACGACGGACACAGGACAATGAAGACAGACTGGTAATGAGGCAGCCATCACAACGACGGACACAGGACAATGAAGACAGACTGGGAATGAGATAGCCAGCACAACGACGGACACAGGACAATGAAGACACACTGGGAATGAGGCAGGGGACAGCCAGCACAACGACGGACACAGGACAATGAAGACAGGCTGGGAATGAGACAGCCAGCACAACGACGGACACAGGACAATGAAGACACACTGGGAATGAGGCAGGGGACAGCCAGCACAACGACGGACACAGGACAATGAAGACACACTAGGCATGAGGTAGGGGAATTAGCTTGGGATCGTGAATGTTTTCGGTGATAAGGGCGACGTTCTACAAAGCACCTGCTACTTCAATATAGTAATTTTTTGAACAGCTATGAAATTATTATGGGAGGAAAAGTGAGAAAGGGAAGCGGTCACTCCCACCTTATTACGCCATGTCGCAGAACTCAGTGGGTCCGCCTCGTGATGTTTCTGCTGAGGAAATGTCCGTTGAGACATCGGGCAGTCGGGGAAAGAAAATTGCCGGTGAAAGGGAATTAACCGGTAATTTGACTCAACCCGACCAGAGTCGTTGCTCGTCCTTTAATAAGATTCCAGTGTGTGGATGGCGGAACAGGTTTACGGGCAAAACCGACTGCGCTTGCGTCAGATTGTCCCGGAACAAATGATCCGTTGGAGACAAAGGTTGCAGGCACGCAGTCGACATTTTGGCCCCAATGCTAAGGGAGAGAGAGCGGGACGCCGTGTCTTGACGAGGGTTAAAGACTTCCGACATAATGTCCAGTTGCAGTGACAACGCTTCTCGTCTCCACTGTCGTGCTGTTTGTGTGAAGGTATGTGTACAACCGTTTTCATTAACTAGTGCGGTGTCGGTGATTCAAATTATGAGATTTCGCTAACGCGTGTACTGACCGGCGCGGGAAAGGAGGTCACGTGTGAACAGAGGCAAGCTTGTAGTTTACGACTGTAAAATTAAGCCTGTGGCAAACGCGTGTGTAGCAGCATTGTGTTCTGTTGTTTGTCCATCAAGAATGATGATGACCATTCATTTCATCCAGTGGGGTTGAAGGTGTGGAGCCGTGGGTTCTAAGATGGCTGATAAGTCCTATTTTGGCTCGAAATGTTCTTTGACAATGTGGACAAAGAATGCTTGACGTCTCTGGAGAAGGATTTCCTGCAGTAGTTTTTCTGTCCTGCCTTTTCTTCACAGCTCTTGCAGTCCTGGTTGCCTCACATATGACTGCACCCTTGCGTAATGATGCACGCCACGAATTTCGGTCTCTGGCTGCAGCCTCCCAGGTGTCATGATGAATTTCAAAAGCATTCAGTGAAATTTTCAGTGTCTTTAAAACGTTTCCTCTGGCCACCTTGGGAGCGTTTACCACAACGCAGTTCGCTGTAGAAAATTCGTTTAGGGAGCCTGTGATCTGGCATGCGAGTCAAGTGACCAGCCCAGCGAATCTGATTCTTCATCAGTGTGTAGTGTGGATACTGGGCATGGATGCTCTTTCTAGGACTTCAGTGTCTGGAATCTTGTCTTGCCATTTAATCTTCAGTAGCTTCCTTAGGCAGACTGTGTGGAAGTGGTTTAATTTCCTAGCGTGTCGCTGATAAACATTCCAGGTTTCACAAGCATATAGCAATGTGGATAATACAACTGCTTTGTAGACTTTTAGCTTTGTTTGCAGGCTTATTCCAGTTCTGTCCCATACATTCTTGTACAGTCTGCCAAAGGCTGCACTGGCCTTGGAGATTCTTGCATTCACTTCGTCATCGATTGTGGCAGCTTGTGACAGGGTGCTGCCAAGATAGGTGAATTTGTCCACAACACTTAGTCTATGATCATTCACTTTGATATTCGGCACTATGTGATTATTCCCTGGAGCTGGCTGGTACATAACTACAGTCTTCTCCAAGTTGATATTGAGCCCAAAGTTGGCACAGGCATGTGAGAAAGCTGAAACATTATGTTGCATGTCCGCCTCTGAGTTGGCGTATAGAGCGCAATCATCAGCAAACAGGAGCTCTCTGACGGTGCCGCTGTCAATTTTGGTTTTAGCTTTCAGCCTTCTGAGATTGAATAACTTTCCATCCATACGGTAGTTGATGTCTATTCCAATGTCGTCGTTCTCGAAGGCATTCATCAACATGGCTGAAAACATGAGGCTGAACAGTGTTGGTGCCAGGACACAACCTTGCTTCACTCCATTGGTGACAGGAAAGGGTTCAGACAGCTCACCATTTTCCTGTACTCTTGCCTGCATGCCGTCATGAAATAGCCGCACTATTTGGACAAACTTTCGTGGACAGCCATATTTTGCCATAATCTTCCACAGTCCTTCTCTGCTGACTGTATCAAAAGCCTTGGTAAGGTCAATGAAAGTGGAGAACATTTCGCAGTTCTGTTCCTGACATTTCTCTTGCAGCTGCCTTGCAGCGAAAATCATGTCAACAGTTCCACGTTCTTTTCTGAAGCCACATTGACTCTCAGGAAGAAGACCTTGATCGAGATGGGCTGTGAGGCGATTGAGAAGAATTCTGGCGAGTATCTTCCCTGCAATTGAAAGCAAGGAGATGCCTCGGTTGTTGTCACAGGATTGGCGGTTTCCTTTACGTTTGTAAAGGTGGACTATTGACGCGTCCTTAAAATCTTGTGGCATGGTCTCGTTCATCCATATGTTTGTGAAGACTTGGTGAAGCTGCTCTGTTAGGACCGGCCCACCTGCCTTGTATATCTCTGCTGGGATGGAGTCAGGACCAGGTGCCTTGCCGCTGGAGAGTTGCTGGATGGCTTTGTTTATTTCCACTATGGTTGGCAGGTCATCAAGAGTCTCATTGGTGGGAACTTGAGGAAGGCAATTGATGGTTTAGCAGCATTGTACTGCTAAGATATTTCATAGGTTAGCAGCGCGCGGCTTATTTACAGCCCCTGTGGATCGGGAAAATCGGGTTCAGGGAAGTGAGACCTATAATTCGAGTTCACACATGGCCAACTTTATAACCTCGAGCGTCGGCGGGGCCAGCGCGGCCAAACCGTTACTCACAGCGCTAACGGAAGTAGATTAAGGAGTCGCTTTGGATATATCGATGAACTAGGGCGAGTGCACCGAATCGAATGCACCGGTCGGCCGGAACCCTCCGAGGTCGTTTCAAGGTCGTACCGGGAGTCGAGCGTCTGATCACCGGGTGGCCGACCACTGGCTTTCTTCTTGGCTTTTCTCACATCTGTCTTGTAAATTAGTTCCCTCGATGGAATGCCCGCTTAATATATAGTGGTGTCCTGAGAGATTGATAGAGGGAGAAGGGACCATTGCGACAGAATTGTTCATATTGAACATGACACCGTTCTAAATGCCCGACCTGGGACCAGGGAGGGGGGGAACGGGGTGTGGATTTCTGCTACAGGGGGATCACCCTGTATATTTATTTGGAGTTATTGGATTGTGCCTACGGCCTGGAACGACATCAGCGTTGGCGGATAACAGGAAGGAGGTGAGGAAGTACTGCCATCGGCCCTCCTTCAGGGCCCTTTTATCTATAAGTACCATTAACTCACTAATCACATGTGTTGTCTAGCTATGTTTCAGCAGAGACCCAGAACTCAAGACACCAACCTTGGCCCAGTCCTACGGTCGTCTGAGAAAGAGGATGTAGGTGGACAGCTGCCACTTTGGTTCTAGGTCCAGTCTATCCTCGACCATTTGAGCAGCCAGTAAAGGAGTGCGGCCCTATGGGAAGGGTCCACACGTCTGAGTAAGGGGGACTTAAGTGTATCTGCTGTGGGTAAGTCTGATTCATGGTGCTCTCACTGAGTGTTATCCTCCACAGGTTCTATCTTGTTGAGAGCAGAGCGATGATCTGGGGACGAGTCCAGTGATCCGGACTAGAGCGATAGCTGGTGTGAACAGCTTGGAAGTCCACTACCTCAGCGAGCAGTACTTACAATCGAGAGTACGTCTCATGATGGGCTCCAGCTAACGCCTCGCCCACTCTACGTCTGATAGCCCAGGTTATGTGCCATGACAGCATCATATCACCTTGTTCATGACTTCAGCTGGGCAAGTATCTGGTTCTTGTTAGTGTCCCCACTGTGAGCCTGACTGACTGCCTTCATGCCAAATAGTTATGATGTCTCCGCTACCAAGTGCCTGGTACCCTGTGGTGCCTGATATTGTGGAAGAACTTTTGTCTGTTTTGAACTCTATCTAAAGTGTCACGTTTCAGCGGGAGAGGTATCTGTGCTGTGATATCTGCAATATGAGTCGGGAGATCTGCACGGGTTGCATAGACAGTTAGGACTGCTACTACCATTGAGTGAGAGATCACCCTCTTGCTATACCCGCAGTACCATCGATACTTCCAGACGCTTCAGAGGAGTGTTCTAGTTCCTCAGCTCCCAAGAGACAGTCTTTATCCTTACCCTAAGGTGATCTAGATTTCAGGGACGTCATCCACCGGAGGTCCCAAGTACCAGTGAGTCGACTCGCCAGCCATCCTATCCAAGTGGAGAAACCTATACCTGAAGGGAGGCCTGAGAGACTTGGTGAGCGTGTCTGACTTACCCAATAGTGTGACTTGAGGCCCTGACGATGATGACATTTCCGCCACGAGGCTACTCGATCCTTGCCACGTTTTATCTCTCATAGATACTGCAAGGCCTATCTCGGAATCAGCATTATCATTCTCATTCATCTTGTATAATACACCATATTGTTAACATAGTTAGCTGCCAGAGTTGCCTCATGAGTTCAGGACGAAGTTTGAAAGGGGTAACGTCCCTTGGTTGTGAGGGAGATAGGGTTCCAAGGGCCGAAGGGGGTTCGTGGACTGAGGTCACCTATGTCCCAGGGCTAAAGGTATCCCGTTGTTAAAGTGTGATAGCAGGTTCCCCTCACCCCAGGGAGTGTTATGACACGCCATGACCCAGTATATGTAAGATCTAACCCTGTCATGAACTTTCTTACCTACCTATAAGATCTTCCTGTATGAAGTTTTAAACTACTGACTTATAAACCTACAACTAATGAAAAGAATCTACTTAACATGGAATCTACTGGAATCTACTTAACATCTATGGTTTTCCTACCAAATATACCAACGTCATAAAATCTTTCTACAAAGAGACACGTTGCTGCGTAAGAACAGAAACAGGCAACTCTGACTGGTTCTCAGTCGAAACAGGAGTGAAACAGGGTTGTGTCTTATCACCGATGCTTTTTGGAATAGCTATCGATTGGGTCATGCGCAAATGCACAAGCAACACAAATATGGGTATTCATTGGGTTGACAAAATTCTAGAAGACCTGGACTTTGCCGACGACATAGTGCTTTTGAGTTCAACACATCCGGATGCTCAAGAGAAAATAAACCACCTCCAAAATGTTTCAGGGCAAATTGGTCTCCAAATTAACACCACAAAAACAAAGACTATTGATCTTACCAACAGTTCAGATGAGACCGAATTGAACAGCTACGTTCTTGAAAAAGTCAACAGCTTCACATACCTAGGAAGCAAAATGACATCCACAGGGGACTCAACACCAGAAATATCAACTAGAATCGCACTGGCATCTAGTGCCTTCAACAAACTGTCAAACATCTGGAAGTCAAAGACACTCAGCAAACACACAAAACTTAAAATCTTCAACTCTTGTGTGATTCCAGTGTTAACGTATGGATGTGAAAGTTGGAAATCAACGGTAGCTTTAGATAAAAAATTAGACAATTTTGAGAACAAATGTCTTAGAAGACTTCTAAACATCCACTGGACAGACTTCAGAACCAATTCGCAAATAAGACAAGAGACTAAGCAAGATACAGTATCCAATTTCATAAGAAGACGCCGTTGGAACTACATCGGCCATGTACTCAGAATGGACAAGACAAGACTCCCCTACCAAGCCCTCATATGGTCACCGGTAGGGAAAAGAAAACGGGGAAGACCAAGAGAGACCCGGCGTAGAACCATCATTAGAGAAGGCTCATTCAATGGCCAAGTAAATATCCAAGATCTACAACAGATAGCAGCGAACCGCCAGGCATGGAGAGACAGGACTTCTGCCCTATGCGCCGCCTTAGGCTCAAGAGGAAAGACTAACTAACTAATGAAAAGAATTACTTGTGGGAAGACTTTCACAACAACAAGTACAACCAACAGAAACAAAAACAGGTGCCTGCACAGAACAGGACTATAATGGTATTACAGAATCACTAATGGGTATCTTAAAGAGAGAAATGGACAGATCAAATCAAGAGATGAGGACAAGATGATGGCCTCGGGTAGGACACGTTCTGGCTCTGGTTAGGACACGTTCTGAGAGAACCTGATGACAGTATAATTAGAAAGTCTTTTCTCTGGAAAACACAGGACAAATAAAATATAGGGGGGATAATTAGAGAGACAGAGATGAATATTATGGAGGGAACTGCAGGAGACAGCAAGAGATAGGCTTGGCATGAAATGGTTCATGGCCTGTGTTCCAACAAGAGATAGGCTTGGCATGAAATGGTTCATGGCCTGTGTTCCAACAAGAGATAGGCTTGGCATGAAATGGTTCATGGCCTGTGTTCCAACAAGAGATAGGCTTGGCATGAAATGGTTCATGGCCTGTGTTCCAACAAGAGATAGGCTTGGCATGAAATGGTTCATGGCCTGTGTTCCAACAAGAGATAGGCTTGGCATGAAATGGTTCATGGCCTGTGTTCCAACAAGAGATAGGCTTGGCATGAAATGGTTCATGGCCTGTGTTCCAACAAGAGATAGGCTTGGCATGAAATGGTTCATGGCCTGTGTTCCAACAAGAGATAGGCTTGGCATGAAATGGTTCATGGCCTGTGTTCCAACAAGAGATAGGCTTGGCATGAAATGGTTCATGGCCTGTGTTCCAACAAGAGATAGGCTTGGCATGAAATGGTTCATGGCCTGTGTTCCAACAAGAGATAGGCTTGGCATGAAATGGTTCATGGCCTGTGTTCCAACAAGAGATAGGCTTGGCATGAAATGGTTCATGGCCTGTGTTCCAACAAGAGATAGGCTTGGCATGAAATGGTTCATGGCCTGTGTTCCAACAAGAGATAGGCTTGGCATGAAATGGTTCATGGCCTGTGTTCCAACAAGAGATAGGCTTGGCATGAAATGGTTCATGGCCTGTGTTCCAACAAGAGATAGGCTTGGCATGAAATGGTTCATGGCCTGTGTTCCAACAAGAGATAGGCTTGGCATGAAATGGTTCATGGCCTGTGTTCCAACAAGAGATAGGCTTGGCATGAAATGGTTCATGGCCTGTGTTCCAACAAGAGATAGGCTTGGCATGAAATGGTTCATGGCCTGTGTTCCAACAAGAGATAGGCTTGGCATGAAATGGTTCATGGCCTGTGTTCCAACAAGAGATAGGCTTGGCATGAAATGGTTCATGGCCTGTGTTCCAACAAGAGATAGGCTTGGCATGAAATGGTTCATGGCCTGTGTTCCAACAAGAGATAGGCTTGGCATGAAATGGTTCATGGCCTGTGTTCCAACAAGAGATAGGCTTGGCATGAAATGGTTCATGGCCTGTGTTCCAACAAGAGATAGGCTTGGCATGAAATGGTTCATGGCCTGTGTTCCAACAAGAGATAGGCTTGGCATGAAATGGTTCATGGCCTGTGTTCCAACAAGAGATAGGCTTGGCATGAAATGGTTCATGGCCTGTGTTCCAACAAGAGATAGGCTTGGCATGAAATGGTTCATGGCCTGTGTTCCAACAAGAGATAGGCTTGGCATGAAATGGTTCATGGCCTGTGTTCCAACAAGAGATAGGCTTGGCATGAAATGGTTCATGGCCTGTGTTCCAACAAGAGATAGGCTTGGCATGAAATGGTTCATGGCCTGTGTTCCAACAAGAGATAGGCTTGGCATGAAATGGTTCATGGCCTGTGTTCCAACAAGAGATAGGCTTGGCATGAAATGGTTCATGGCCTGTGTTCCAACAAGAGATAGGCTTGGCATGAAATGGTTCATGGCCTGTGTTCCAACAAGAGATAGGCTTGGCATGAAATGGTTCATGGCCTGTGTTCCAACAAGAGATAGGCTTGGCATGAAATGGTTCATGGCCTGTGTTCCAACAAGAGATAGGCTTGGCATGAAATGGTTCATGGCCTGTGTTCCAACAAGAGATAGGCTTGGCATGAAATGGTTCATGGCCTGTGTTCCAACAAGAGATAGGCTTGGCATGAAATGGTTCATGGCCTGTGTTCCAACAAGAGATAGGCTTGGCATGAAATGGTTCATGGCCTGTGTTCCAACAAGAGATAGGCTTGGCATGAAATGGTTCATGGCCTGTGTTCCAACAAGAGATAGGCTTGGCATGAAATGGTTCATGGCCTGTGTTCCAACAAGAGATAGGCTTGGCATGAAATGGTTCATGGCCTGTGTTCCAACAAGAGATAGGCTTGGCATGAAATGGTTCATGGCCTGTGTTCCAACAAGAGATAGGCTTGGCATGAAATGGTTCATGGCCTGTGTTCCAACAAGAGATAGGCTTGGCATGAAATGGTTCATGGCCTGTGTTCCAACAAGAGATAGGCTTGGCATGAAATGGTTCATGGCCTGTGTTCCAACAAGAGATAGGCTTGGCATGAAATGGTTCATGGCCTGTGTTCCAACAAGAGATAGGCTTGGCATGAAATGGTTCATGGCCTGTGTTCCAACAAGAGATAGGCTTGGCATGAAATGGTTCATGGCCTGTGTTCCAACAAGAGATAGGCTTGGCATGAAATGGTTCATGGCCTGTGTTCCAACAAGAGATAGGCTTGGCATGAAATGGTTCATGGCCTGTGTTCCAACAAGAGATAGGCTTGGCATGAAATGGTTCATGGCCTGTGTTCCAACAAGAGATAGGCTTGGCATGAAATGGTTCATGGCCTGTGTTCCAACAAGAGATAGGCTTGGCATGAAATGGTTCATGGCCTGTGTTCCAACAAGAGATAGGCTTGGCATGAAATGGTTCATGGCCTGTGTTCCAACAAGAGATAGGCTTGGCATGAAATGGTTCATGGCCTGTGTTCCAACAAGAGATAGGCTTGGCATGAAATGGTTCATGGCCTGTGTTCCAACAAGAGATAGGCTTGGCATGAAATGGTTCATGGCCTGTGTTCCAACAAGAGATAGGCTTGGCATGAAATGGTTCATGGCCTGTGTTCCAACAAGAGATAGGCTTGGCATGAAATGGTTCATGGCCTGTGTTCCAACAAGAGATAGGCTTGGCATGAAATGGTTCATGGCCTGTGTTCCAACAAGAGATAGGCTTGGCATGAAATGGTTCATGGCCTGTGTTCCAACAAGAGATAGGCTTGGCATGAAATGGTTCATGGCCTGTGTTCCAACAAGAGATAGGCTTGGCATGAAATGGTTCATGGCCTGTGTTCCAACAAGAGATAGGCTTGGCATGAAATGGTTCATGGCCTGTGTTCCAACAAGAGATAGGCTTGGCATGAAATGGTTCATGGCCTGTGTTCCAACAAGAGATAGGCTTGGCATGAAATGGTTCATGGCCTGTGTTCCAACAAGAGATAGGCTTGGCATGAAATGGTTCATGGCCTGTGTTCCAACAAGAGATAGGCTTGGCATGAAATGGTTCATGGCCTGTGTTCCAACAAGAGATAGGCTTGGCATGAAATGGTTCATGGCCTGTGTTCCAACAAGAGATAGGCTTGGCATGAAATGGTTCATGGCCTGTGTTCCAACAAGAGATAGGCTTGGCATGAAATGGTTCATGGCCTGTGTTCCAACAAGAGATAGGCTTGGCATGAAATGGTTCATGGCCTGTGTTCCAACAAGAGATAGGCTTGGCATGAAATGGTTCATGGCCTGTGTTCCAACAAGAGATAGGCTTGGCATGAAATGGTTCATGGCCTGTGTTCCAACAAGAGATAGGCTTGGCATGAAATGGTTCATGGCCTGTGTTCCAACAAGAGACAGGCTTGGCATGAAATGGTTCATGGCCTGTGTTCCAACAAGAGATAGGCTTGGCATGAAATGGTTCATGGCCTGTGTTCCAACAAGAGATAGGCTTGGCATGAAATGGTTCATGGCCTGTGTTCCAACAAGAGATAGGCTTGGCATGAAATGGTTCATGGCCTGTGTTCCAACAAGAGATAGGCTTGGCATGAAATGGTTCATGGCCTGTGTTCCAACAAGAGATAGGCTTGGCATGAAATGGTTCATGGCCTGTGTTCCAACAAGAGATAGGCTTGGCATGAAATGGTTCATGGCCTGTGTTCCAACAAGAGATAGGCTTGGCATGAAATGGTTCATGGCCTGTGTTCCAACAAGAGATAGGCTTGGCATGAAATGGTTCATGGCCTGTGTTCCAACAAGAGATAGGCTTGGCATGAAATGGTTCATGGCCTGTGTTCCAACAAGAGATAGGCTTGGCATGAAATGGTTCATGGCCTGTGTTCCAACAAGAGATAGGCTTGGCATGAAATGGTTCATGGCCTGTGTTCCAACAAGAGATAGGCTTGGCATGAAATGGTTCATGGCCTGTGTTCCAACAAGAGATAGGCTTGGCATGAAATGGTTCATGGCCTGTGTTCCAACAAGAGATAGGCTTGGCATGAAATGGTTCATGGCCTGTGTTCCAACAAGAGATAGGCTTGGCATGAAATGGTTCATGGCCTGTGTTCCAACAAGAGATAGGCTTGGCATGAAATGGTTCATGGCCTGTGTTCCAACAAGAGATAGGCTTGGCATGAAATGGTTCATGGCCTGTGTTCCAACAAGAGATAGGCTTGGCATGAAATGGTTCATGGCCTGTGTTCCAACAAGAGATAGGCTTGGCATGAAATGGTTCATGACCTGTGTTCCAACAAGAGATAGGCTTGGCATGAAATGGTTCATGACCTGTGTTCCAACAAGAGATAGGCTTGGCATGAAATGGTTCATGGCCTGTGCCCCAATGTCAGCTAAAGAGCGGAAGAGAGCTTAGAAGGAAACAGTTAACATGGGTAACAGCCTCATTCCCATGTCATCACGGGGACACAGTGCATATTTACTTGACCACACAGCACTCTAATGATGAGGCCAGCGTCACATCAACCATATTACTCCCCAGAACAGATTTTGTAGCCTCTTTTATAAGCAGAGTTAACACCAGAGTCACATGGCATGAAACAAATCAGGCCTCACAAGGAATGCCAACTCCAGACCAGCACATGCCACTTTGCTACCACAGCTCTATAGGTAAAAAGTTGTTGCATATCCTTTACAGGACATCACAGTCAACCCCAGCATTAAGGCTGTTTGTGATCTCTTGGCAAGTTAATGTTCACTAGTTTGCCATTGCTTTCTGAAAGCCTGGCACTCACAGCACTTTATCAAAAAACCAACGCAAGGCAGTCTGCTCTACAGGTAAAGAACTGGAAAATCTATGTACATAATCATAAACCTCAAAGAACATGATCATAAACCCCTCCAGCCTACATGAAGAATATTGTTTGATGTCAATTAGTATCCACCAAGGAACAGTATTCCAGTTTCGAAGAAATAGCACACTGCCTATTTTATGAACGATACGACAGTGATAGTGAGCAACTATGGTGGTACAACTGTGTTTAATTACTGAAGGTGCAAGATAGGTCTAACCAGTGTCCAGCATAGTAACTGGAGGAATTAAGCCAGAACTCAAGCAAGGAGATGAATCAACCGTCTAGTGCAGAACCAGTCTGTGATCTAGGGGAGTCCTGAGAAGAGCATCATGCAAGCAGGTGAAGTGTATGTCACTGACCAGACAGACATATACACTGAAGTCCCTGGATATGATGAAACTGCAGTGAACATTCTGTGCCCCTTCCATTTCCATTTGTTCAATCTTCTGATAGCCCTATATTTATTGTATGAATTCATGTGTTGTTTGTAATGTGGGTTAAATTGAGTTAATTAAAATAGTGAATACTAGTGACCTGGTCCTTGTTGAAGAAACAGCTTTGAGTGAATGCCATGTTGAGAAGCGGTATTTCTTGAGTCCCGAGGCGTCAGCAAGAATAACAGTTGATTAAGACCAAGATAGATATATGATACCATTGTGGCAATTCGTACGCCAACCCCACAAGTTCTGTCACAGTGGGCGATCATGCTTCTCAACTTCTTGCAATCTCCAACAACATACATCAATTTGTGTGTTGACTCTCTTCCATGCCATGACACAAGACTGTTAAGAATTTTCTCTTGCTGTCTTCCTCTATCTTTCCATAAATCTTTCTGGATGTCACAACATTTTCCAGTTTTTGTCTTCTCATGACGTGGCCAAAATAATGGCTGCCTCTTTCTGATGTTTGTGACAAGTTGCCTTTGTGACTTAGCCTTCTTTGAAATGTCCAGATTACTCATTTTGGCTGTCCAAGCAATTTTCAGCATTCTACTATAAAACCACATCTCCACTCTTCCAGAGATTTGATAGGTTGAAGAATTATGAAACTATGGTAGACTGCATAAAATCTATTTTTAAAAGTTGCAAAAATAGAAACCACAAGACAACTAAAACATATCCTACATGTTTCGAGTGTCCTCCTTCATACTGGTTGAAGAAAATATCTATAAACAATACCCAAAATAAACATTACACATTAATATAAATCATTTATTTCATTTCTTTAATGCTGTGTTTGCAAAGTTAAGACAAGATATGTGAACGTGAATTCAAGACAATAGACATCTGTAATAATATTACTAATTAAATGTCTTGTTCAAAATACCAATAAAACGTACATTCTAGCGAATGTCTCTAATGAATTTCACAAGAATTATCATCAATATGACATTGTGTGAGAACTGAGGTAATGTAGAGGCAAACAACCCACTAGAATCGCTCAGATATTTACAAAAGGTTTTTAAGATTTTACATGGACACAAGGTCTTCATCTTAAATTCCTGAATATCAACATGAATGTTAGCCTGAATGTGTCTGACATGTTTCAGATTTATATTTATGCATGTTTGGTAGAGACTGATGAAGACAGCAGGAGAGCTGTTGAAACATAGCTATATATACTTGCTTCATTCTCATCATCATCTCATCTTGTTCCTCTTGTACCTTGCGGTGTCGAAGTGAAGCATAAACAGCGAGGGAGTGCCCATTTATGGGCTATATATATATATATCAAGATTCCCACGGACTCTGTTATTCCCTCTGTCCATCACTTACATGGTTGGCCTCTTCTGGTTCTATTTGATCTGTACATCATTGCTTGTTGTGGTATACTGTCAGTTTGTAGCTTAGTCGTATGGCCAAACCATTTAACCTGACATTTAACCAGCCTCGTAATTGACATATGTAATGTAACAGTCGCAGAGCTTCCATACTTGGTTCTTGATTTTAAAAATTGGCATCACAACATTCTAGGTTAACTAACAGATGCTTCATCTGCCTCAGCAAATGTCATAAGATGTAGATGCTGATTGCTCCAGTAAAACACAGGATTCTTCTCCTGTTTCTCCTTGCTGGAACCACACTTAAATCCAAACTTAAACATCTTCAAATATGTTGTTTCATCTGTTATTGCATCTTTAACTGGCATTCATTCATTTGTCTTCATAACATCTCCCTTTTCCATCATAAGCAATTTTTCTCTCTTCTGTTTTCTTGAAATTTATTGCCTATATCTGCAATGTTGTTGCTTGTATACACTTCAGTCTTTGTTTAGTTTACTCAGTGACCCAGTTTATCTTCCACTGTTGGCAGACCAGAGGGAAGCAGAGGAAGAGGCCAACCACGTAAACGATGGACGCAGGGAATAATAGAGTCCATAAGCAGGCACTCTCCCGCTGTTTATACTTCACCTCGACACTGCAAGGTACAAGAGGAACATGATGAGATGAGATGAGTTGGCAATCTAGAAGGTTTGCCTAGATATGTTTCAATCAGGGCTACCTTGTTGTATGTGATCTGCCAATCCACATGTGCAATGTGTGTCCACTAGTGGTACTCTTGAAGATAAGAGATATGTTCATTTGTTGCCTCACATTCTAGCATCACTCAGAGAGAGATTTGAAGTCTTTGTAAGAGAGAAGTGTCTGTGCCTGGTACCCACACCTGCCCATTCAAGTTTTCACAAACTATTATAAAAGATATCAATCAGCATTACAGATCAATGCAAGACCACCTTGCTGCCATAGATTGTGTCCTGACATGTTGTTAGTGTCGGCCAAATGTATTCTTGATGGCACCGATACCCAGGGCAGTTCTGTGGGTTATGGTCAGCGGTCATTATGTCTGTGTCACATGGACACTGATCCATAACAGCAATATTTAAGTGTTGAAGATGTGATACCTGAGTCGAGTGTAGACCATGTGGAGTCTGAAGATTATTACTGGTTCTTTCTGTGAAGATCATGGTATGGGTTGTTGTCATGATGTCTTGGATAACTGTTCCATCTGTTTTGTGTCTTTCTAGATTTGAACAACTGTAGATGATGCCCCACAAATATCACACATGTCTGGTGATCCTCCATGTATTCTCTTATGCTGTATTCCCCCCCATCCTGTTTCAGGATATTGTGGTCAACATCAGCATCTTTCAGCTGTATGTTGATTCCTAGGCTGAATTACGCTCATCAGCTTGCCACGACTTTCTGAGTGACCGGCTCAATACTCTCATAAGTCATCGGCGTGACTCGAACTGCTTCCAATTCTCATGCGCTCATGTAAATCACGAAAGTATTCAGGGTTACAGAGAAAGATGCTAACCCCTCGACCAGCTCTTATGTTGTATTAGATTTCTATTATAAGCAAATGAAGCCCCACAAATGTCATCATCAAGTGCCCTGCCAGCTTGCGTAGTCATTCATGTCTCTCCACAGATCTTGGTCTTTGGTGTTCTGGTCAACTCTGTGGATATTCATCCATGGCACCATCTCAATCCATCCAGCATCCTTTCTCTTGTTCGGCCTATTTCTCTTCCCCTTGATCTTTCCAGTTGTCACGATGTTCTCCAATGTCTCTCTTCTCATCAAATGACAAAAGAAAGCTGTTTGTCTCTTTCTTAGTGCTGTAAATAATGTTCTGATTTCATTAACCTCTTTCAAGCAATCGTTGTTATTTACTCTAGTAGACAAAGACATTTGCAACATTCATCTCAGGAACAACATCTCTGTTGCCTCAAAGTTCTTCCTAATTTGTTCATTTACATTCCAAGATTTACCGCCATACAGCAAAACAGGTTCTATTCCAAGATTCACTGCCAAACAGGTTCTATTCCAAGATTCACTGTCATACAGCAAAACAGGTTCTATTCCATGATTTGCTGCCATACAGCATTAAAAAGTCGCTTAAAAGTTGACAGGTTTGACTTTATTGCACCGGGTTTTATCCCATATGGCTCGGTCTCTTTCCGCAGCACGAAAAGCGTCGCACAAAGCACGAACTCCGTAGCTTTTAGCAATGACCCACAGGAGTCTCCAAAACATTTAACTCGTAAACCGAAGAACGCGGCCTGGAATCAAACCCACAACCTTCAGAGCATGAGTCAAACGGCTTGACCACTTCGTCACAGAGACTCCCATGCCATACAGCAAAATAGGTTATATTCCAAGATTCACTGCCATACAGCAAAACAGGTTCTATTCCGAGATTCACTGCCATACAGCAAAACAGGTTCTATTCCGAGATTCACTGCCATACAGCAAAACAGGTTCTATTCCGAGATTCACTGCCATACAGCAAAACAGGTTCTATTCCGAGATTCACTGCCATACAGCAAAACAGGTTCTATTCCGAGATTCACTGTGATACAGCAAAACAGGTTCTATATATCACTCCAGCACTCTCTTTCTTGTCAGCTCCGTGGTGAAGGGCTTATGGACTGAGTCTGTAATCTCGCATACCCGCGTTAAACACAGCTGAGGGCAATTTCGCAGCAGACCGCCTTGCATTGTTTTTTACGAAATAGTATGGGTGCCAGTCATTCAGAAAGCAATGGCAAACTACTGAACATAAACTTGCCATGCGATCACAACAGCAAAAAAATGCTGGTGCTGACTGTGACAACAAACTTTTAACTCTCTTTCTTACATTCAATGATAGTACTTACTGCATAAGATACTTTTCATTTTCTCAAATGCAGCTTTTGCTTGCCCTATTCTGTTCTTTAAAGAATGTTTTGTGCAATAAGTCACTGTCCTTGAGAGTTAGAAAAAGAGCTCTTGCATGTTACATAGAACCAGTTTTAACATACGGCTGCGAATCCTGGACAATTAGTAAACAGGCAGATAGATCCTTGGATATGTGGTTTTATAGAATGCTAAAAGTTAATTCGACAGCCAAAATAAGCAATCAGGATGTTTTACGGGAAGATGAGTTGCAAAGACAACTGATCACAAACATCAGAAAGAGACAATCATCGTTCTTTAGCCATGTTATAAGAAGACACAATCTGGAACATGTGACAACCAGAAAGATTTGCAGAAAGACAGGTAGAGGAAGACAGTGTGAGAAGATGTTTTACAGTCTTGCGTCATGGCATGGAAGGGAGTCAACGCACAAACTTATCCATGATGTCGGAGATTGTAATATGTAAAGAGGCATGATCGCCCAAGCCAGCCGGCAAGGTACTGGATGATGATGATGATGATTATTTTGTTCTTAATCTCTGTTGTGCACCTTCCATCTGATGTTATAAATGCCGCTAGGTACTTAATTTATCCACTTAGTTAAGAATGGTCCCTTCTATTTCAATTTCACTTTGGTGTCATCTTTTTCTTTGATATCATTGTTACTGATTTATTGATATTCAAGCAGAATCCTTTCTTTGCACTCTCTGTTACTACAATGTCCAACAATTGCTGTAGATCTTTTACGTTATCAGCCACCAATACTATGTCATCTGTATAGCGAATATTGTTTATATTATAAACTCTGATTAGTATTTCTGACTTCTGTTTGATCTCTATCATTATTATTTCGCTATAGAGGGAGAAGAAATCCGGTGACAAAACACACCCCTGTCATACTCCTAGCTTTATTTGTTCATAATTATTCTCTTTATTTCCCAGTTTAATTGCTGCTGCTTGGTTCCAGTAAACATTCTTTATTATTCTGTGATCTTTCCCATCAATGTTAACATCTTCTAACATTGTAATCAGTTCATCATGTTTTACTTTACCAAATGCCTTGGTATCTAGGAAGCACAAATATATGTCTTTCTGTGTCTCTATTGACCTTTTTATTAGTGTTTGTAATGTATATATTGTAATGTTTGTACCCTTTACTTCCACAAATCCATACGGTTCTTCACCAATTTCCATTTTTATTTTCTTTCTCATTCTTCTCATTATAATTCTGAGTAGAAACTTAGTGTTATGGCTTATGAACTTAATTGTGCAAATATCTTTCTTTGCATTAAATTGCTCCTGGTCTTTTTGGTATAGCTATAAATACAGATTTCAGCATATCACTCAGTAAATACCCACTGCTGTAAATATCAGTCAACATTTTGGTTAATATATCTACTCCAAATTCTCCCAGTGCTTCTAATTCTTCTATTGTGATCCTATCTCGCACAGTTGTTTTTCCTTTCTTCATGTTTGACAGCGTCAGCGACTTCTTTTAGAAAGGTGGAATTGCTACATTACTTTCTTCTGTTAATTCTTCCCTTTCTCCATCACATAATTATCTCATATACTCATTCCACCTCTTCATTATACCACCTTCCTCCAATAATAACTTTCCTGTTTTTGATTTCAGATACCCTGTATTTTCTCTGGCATCAAAATATTAACAACAATACTCTATGTGGAGCAGTGTTTATAGACTTTAGAAAAGCATTGGATATTATAGATCATACTATTCTAATTAAAAAACTGGAAACAATAAAAGTAAGCTTTAATATAGTGACATTAATGGAATCATTTTTATTAGACAGAAAACTAGTATCACACAATAAATCTCTATCCCAAGCCATTCCTTTCTCCGTCACATAATTATCTCATATACTCATTCCACCTCTTCATTATACCACCTTCCTCCAATAATAACTTTCCTGTTTTTGATTTCAGATACCCTGTATTTACTCTTGCATCAAAACTGGCACCAAAATATTAACAACAATACTCTATGTGGTGCGGTGTTTATAGACTTTAGAAAAGCATTTGATATTATAGATCATATTATTCTAATTAAAAAAACTAGAAACAATAAAAGTAAGCTTTAATATAGTGACATTAATAAAATCATTTTTATTAGACAGAAAACAAGTAGTATCACACAATAAATTTCTATCCCAAGCCATTACCATCAATACTGGATTACCTCAGGGGTCTATACTTGGTCCTCTGTTATTTGCCATTTATATAAATGATCTTCCCTTACACTTTTCGTCATCCTGCAATCTGTTTGCAGACGACTGCACAATATATACAAATGCTATTGATTGTAATATGCTAGAATCATCCTTGCAACAGGATATAAATTGTGTAGTTAACTGGAGTCATGCAAACCGCATGCAAATTAACTTTTCTAAAATAAAATCTATGTTAATAGCAACAAGGCAAAGACTTCACAGTCTAAACTCACAGAGAACTCTTCAGCTGCACATTGGTAGCATGCCTGTAGAAACTGTAACCGAGCACAAGGCACTGGGTTTCACTGTTGATCAAAATCTAACCTTTAACTCCCATGTTCACGCTCTCGTTAAACAGATAGCCAAAAAGTATATCAACTTGCCAAAATTAAAAATGTCCTTGATGAAAACACAAGAAAGATATTCTATACTTCCCATATACAAACACATATTGATTATTGCTCCACAATCTGGGATGGATGCTCCAAATCAAAAACAAAACGCTTTCATTCGCTCCAGAAAAGGGCAGTGTGTTTAATTAATGGTGAAAAGCTTACCGACAATTCTAACCTACATAAACATCTTCAGTTACTGCCACTCCACAAACGTCTACTATTTAATAAGGCTAAACGAATTTAAAAAATCCTATTTCAAAATGCTCCAAGCTACCTTTGGCCATTGTTTAAATATAACGCAAGACATAGCGAAGGTCTAAATATACTCCATTTCCCTAAACCTAGGATAGACTTATATAAAACAAGCTCAGTATACTCTGCCGCTCAGTTGTGAAATATTCTTCCACAAGAAATCAAAGACACCACCAATCATTATACATACATTCGCAACCTGTTTGAACACTACCTCAGTACAGACTTCATGTCCCCATAAACAACAAAAATAAACAACAAAAAAGACAATAATTATTTCAAAGACAACTAGCCAAAAAACATTCCCATATATATGGCACGTTACACCTTCCTTAGGTATTTATAATGCCCATGTTAAACATTGCCTCAATGAGTCATGTAATATTGATTAATTTTCACGTGTTTTAATGCTTATTGTTCTTTGTTGTCAAAGATTTGCTTCATAAGTGATGTTGAATGAAAGAATGTATGAGAGGAAAGAAAGAAGAAGGGCAGAATGTCAGACAGGCCTGCATGCCCAATTCATAACCCTTTGAAAATAAAGATTGTTCGTTCTTGTTTTTCTTTGTGTGAGCTCACTGATCTGTCTGTGCATATTTTATGATTCTTTACTAGAATTTAGTTTTCTTGCACTGCTCATTTAACCAACTTTCTTTTGTCTTCACGCATTTATCTCTTCTTTCTTTATTTACCTCATTATACTCTTGTTTGTCATTTTTACTCAGATTTCTTTTGTCCATCAACTTTAAGATTTCTTCAGTCATCCATTTTTTCTTTGCTTACTTGATGAATGTTAGTTAGTTAATTAGTCGACAGATCATCCTCATTGCACATCGAACCATTCAGTCCATAAGTTCTCGGACCCCTCCTCAGCAAATCCCGCAGCGTATAGCGGCTAATGACACCAGTTCTGTGCTGGTTTATCAATCTTTAGCTTTCTGCGTAGTGTTCTTGTTTGGCCACACCTCTTTTAATTTGCTGTTCTCGCAGTCTGACCATGGTTGTAGATTCACAGTCATCACTCAGTTCTCTCAAAAAGTTTTACTTCTCATAGAGCATTAAGAATGTCAGCTTGGTCCTTGGCCCGTCCGCCCTCCACAGTAGCCTGCTGCCCTTCACTTTCGTAATTTCACTATGCAGTGGGTGTTGTGTGTTTGTGTTAACACTGAGGTAGGCAAGTGCTCTGCAAATTTGTATTCTGTCTTCAATGGTTGGAAAATTAAGAAGGTAGCGCATTTCCTGCATGCTGTATCTCTTGTACATCCAAGAATAATGTGCATAGCTTCATTTTTAGATATGACTGACTAGTAAGTGATGCTCCACACACATCACATATGTAAGGCTTCTCACCAGTATGTGTTCGTTTGTGTGGTTCTAGACTTGATCTAACAGTAAATGATGCTCCACACACATCACATTTGAATGGCTTCTCACCAGTATGTGTTCTAATGTGTATTTTTAGATTATGACTGACTAGTAAATGATGCTCCACACACATCACATATGTAAGGCTTCTCACCAGTATGTGTTCTTTTGTGTCGTTCTAGATTTGATCTATCAGTGAATGATGCTCCACACACATCACATTTGAATGGCTTCTCACCAGTATGTGTTCTAATGTGTATTTTTAGATATGACTGACTAGTAAGTGATGCTCCACACACATCACATATGTAAGGCTTCTCACCAGTATGTGTTCTTTTGTGTCGTTCTAGATTTAATCTATCAGTAAATGATGCTCCACACACATCACATTTGAATGGCTTCTCACCAGTATATGTTCTAATGTGTATTTTTAGATGTGAATGACTAGTAAATGATGCTCCACACACATCACATATGTAAGGCTTCTCACCAGTATGTGTTCTTTTGTGTCGTTCTAGACTTGATCTAACAGTAAATGATGCTCCACACACATCACATATGTAAGGCTTCTCACCAGTATGTGTTCTTTTGTGTTGTTTTAGACTTGATCTATCACTAAATGATGCTCCACACATCACATTTGAATGGCTTCTCACTAGTATGTGTTCTAATGTGTATTTTTAGATGTGAATGACTAGTAAATGATGCTCCACACACATCACATATGTAAGGCTTCTCACCAGTATGTGTTCGTTTGTGTGGTTCTAGACTTGATCTAACAGTAAATGATGCTCCACACACATCACATTTGAATGGCTTCTCACCAGTATGTGTTCGTTTATGTGGTTCTAGACTTGATCTAACAGTAAATGATGCTCCACACACATCACATTTGAATGGCTTCTCACCAGTATGTGTTCTAATGTGTATTTTTAGATATGACTGACTAGAAAATGATGCTCCACACACATCACATATGTAAGGCTTCTCACCAGTATGTGTTCTTTTGTGTCGTTCTAGATGTGATCTATCAGTAAATGATGCTCCACACACATCACATTTGAATGGCTTCTCACCAGTATGTGTTCTAATGTGTATTTTTAGATGTGACTGACTAGTAAGTGATGCTCCACACACATCACATATGTAAGGCTTCTCACCAGTATGTGTTCTTTTGTGTCGTTCTAGATTTGATCTATCAGTAAATGATGCTCCACACACATCACATTTGAATGGCTTCTCACCAGTATGTGTTCTAATGTGTATTTTTAGATGTGAATGACTAGTAAATGATGCTCCACACACATCACATATGTAAGGCTTCTCACCAGTATGTGTTCTTTTGTGTCGTTCTAGAGGTGATCTAACAGTAAATGATGCTCCACACACATCACATATGTAAGGCTTCTCACCAGTATGTGTTCTTTTGTGTTGTTTTAGACTTGATCTATCACTAAATGATGCTCCACACACATCACATATGTAAGGCTTCTCACCAGTATGTGTTCTTTTGTGTCGTTCTAGACTTGATCTAACAGTAAATGATGCTCCACACACATCACATATGTAAGGCTTCTCACCAGTATGTGTTCTTTTGTGTTGTTTTAGACTTGATCTATCACTAAATGATGCTCCACACACATCACATTTGTAAGGCTTCTCACCAGTATGTGTTCTTTTGTGTTGTTTTAGACTTGATCTATCACTAAATGATGCTCCACACACATCACATTTGTAAGGCTTCTCACCAATATGTGTTCTAATGTGTATTTTTAGATATGAATGACTAGTAAATGATGCTCCACACACATCACATATGTAAGGCTTCTCACCAGTATGTGTTCTAATGTGCCGTTTTATATGTGAATGACTAATAAATGATGCTCCACACACATCACATATGTAAGGCTTCTCACCAGTATGTGTTCTAATGTGTATTTTTAGATATGAATGACTAGTAAATGATGCTCCACACACATCACATATGTAAGGCTTCTCACCAGTACGTGTTCTTTTGTGTTGTTTTAGACTTGATCTATCACTAAATGATGCTCCACACACATCACATTTGTAAGGCTTCTCACCAGTATGTGTTCTAATGTGCCGTTTTATATGTGAATGACTAATAAATGATGCTCCACACACATCACATTTGAATGGCTTCTCACCAGTATGTGTTCTAATGTGTATTTTTAGATGTGAAGGACTAGTTAATGATGCTCCACACACATCACATCTGTAAGGCTTCTCACCAGTATGTCTTGTAATGTGTCGTGCTATAGCTGAACTAATGGTAAATGATGCTCCACACATATCACATTTGTAAGGCTTCTCTCCAGTATGTATTCTCTTATGTCGTATTAGTTCCCTATTATAAGCAAATGAAGCCTCACATGTATTACATTTGTACAGCTTCTCTCCAGTATGTTTCATTAAATGTTGTATTATACAACAACTATTGGCTAATGAAGCTCCACAATCATCACATTTGTAAAGCTTCTCTCCAGTATGTTGTACTTTGTGTTTTTGAAGATTTGAAACAAAAGTAAATGATACTCTGCACACTTCACAGTTGTGAAGCTTTCCACCAGTATGTATTATCTTATGTTGTATTATATTATCATTATTAGCAAATAAATCCCCACAAATATCACATTTGTATTGTTTCTCTCCAGTATGCATACTCTTATTAATGGTTAGACTCTTTCTATTGGAAAATGTTGCTCTACAAACATTGTACATACGCGGCTTCTCAACAGTATATGTTCTTCCAGAGTTGAGCTAACAGTAAATGATACATCACATACATTATATTTGCTATTTATAATCACATGATTTAGTGGTAAAGCAGTACTGACATACTTTGGAATGTTGATAATATAAGGTGATGCAGTCTTGAAAAAATACAAACACAATTATTTTATATAGCTGTGCAAATAATTTAATTTGCTAGCATTTTAGTTCCTAATCATGCAGGGAATAATTAGTAATATAACAAACATTGTTATACTTGTAAGAAAAGCATATTATATACCATCATACTTTAACATCAGCATCTGGTTTTTTTCTCCTTTAATGAATGCAGGAAATATTCACTCCTTTGTTTTCATCTGAGAAACATAAATGATAAAAGATGCTAAAACAGTGTGTTTAAAATGTTACTAAATAAGTCTGAAGACATAAATAAGAATGTTTAGCATGCCAGAATATCTAAACTAGCAAGAACAAGACATAAAACATCACTTCCTAGAACATTAAATATACAAGGTATGGTTGAGAAGTTTGGCACTTTTGTATGAAGCAGTCGGGGCACTTGCCTGGAAATTGGCGGGAACTTTAATTATTCTCAAGGTGATGCACTTCTTCCATGCCTTCTTCACCAATCTGATGCCTTGATTGTAGAACTGGCCTGCCTGGGTTCAGAACTATATCTCCAGTTCAGTCATCAAGCCATGGATGTTAGAAGAAAGATATCCGTGAAACAGACTCTTCATGTCTGTAAACAGGAAGAAGTCCAGTGAGTGTGGTGGGTGTGGCATGATGCCATACCTGCTCTGCTGGGCACATTATCCACAAGCAGACAAATATCTCTGGGCACATCCCACGTCTTTTGCATTTGATTTCTTCTGGAAGCTTCTTAAGAAACTTTTTGGAAATATGTGGATAGCTTGGCTCCACATGACTTCTTCCTGTTTCCTGACATGAAGAATCTGTTTTGTGGGTGTCATTTCTCAAATGACCAGGACTTTATTACTACATGAACATGTCACTTTGACTCACATGGTGAAGAGTTCTACAATTAGGGCATCAGATTGATGAAAAAGAGATAGGAGAAGTGTATTGCCTTGGAGAGTGAATACATAGAGAAGGACTGCATACCACTTTCCTGGTACATATCTTGACTTCTTCATTCTAAAGTTCAAATCTGTTTGACCTCCGTTGATTTACAGTGTGTTCATTATATTATAACTAGTCAGCTTGGCTCTTAGCTCCATTATTAATTCTACCTTCCTCTGTATTCTCTTCATCGTTGACAATTTACTTAAGATTAATAAAGAACATTTTATTTTCTCAAGTAAATGTAACAGAAGAACAACTACTGATATGAATATATTACAACAATTTTTTTTAAGAAAAAAAAGAAATGGCAATAATAAACTGAAGATAAACATGGGCTGTCACGGTTCACCATCTCACAAGATCACCAGAGTTGTTGATCAGGCCTGGATTCTTGTCACCATTTATCACGTGGTCAAGTCATCCAGGTGTTTACAACCGGTATTTACCAGGACTTGTAACATGTGGAAATATCAATCGAAGAAAAGACAGAGGAAGTCAGGAAGAAAATATTCTTGACAGTTTCTCATTATGGCAAGGAAGAATTAAAGAACACGCATTGTTCTGATAACACTTTTGCAGATACTGTGAGTTAGAGAAGCCTAATTATCCACACTAGTTGGTTTGTCACTTGATGATGTTGATTTAATTGATTAGTTCACACTACAGGACAAGGTTTCAGAATGTATCGTAATAGTTTTAAAATGTCTGATTATACTTCAAGATGGCTTGGAAATGCTGGTGAAAACTTCACTCAACTACTGCTTCGTGAAGTTATTTTCGTGTCCTTTACAGGACACCCCAATCAACCCCAGCATTTTTGGCTCTTTGTGACAGGCAATGTTAGTTCAGTAGTTTGTCATTGCTGTCTGAATAGGTGATGCCTCATACCCTCAAAATCAACGGTAAGTGGTCTGTTTCACATCAACAGTGGCTGATTTCAATCCCTCAACTTGGTATGATGGGGAATTGTGAAACACAATTTCTTCTTCTTCTTCTTCTTCTGCTGCGTTCATCCGGAGAGTTTTTTCGGCTGAGATTGCGTTGAGCCTGTTTACAGCAGAGCTGCATTCTGGCGCCATTAAGCTAACACATACGACTTCTGCGGGCATTTGTTGACCGAGTTAATCTTCCTGGGAAACACATTATCACTATCTCTGAAGTCACCATGTGGGTTCACTAATGCATGATGGGGGAATAATACTGACATCCCAGTCTGCCAATGCCATGACCAGCCTTGTCCTCTTGTCTCTTTCATTGCTTGTGAGTGTGACGAAACGACTAGATTCAGTCTGTCCTCTGCATTATTTCCCTTTGGTCGGGATACAACGGGTTGGTCTCCCTTGAAATTGTGACCATAACTAGGGAAATCCCCAGTCAAAGTAGTTCTGGTGACTTCTGGAAGATGCTAGAATATCCTCGGCAAAGTGCGTACATGGTTTGCTATCACGTTGGATCCACAATTGCTCGGGGTTCACGGGGGTTTGAATTTCTCCGTGATCCATGGGATTCTCTAGGCCCGATGAGGCAATTGTGAGTGCGCACTTGGCTATCGGACCTCAGTCGCCGTTCAGATGTCAGAGACAGTCGCGATTCACAGACTGCTAGACATTGATGTCTTTACATCTGTCAGCCAAGCGGGACATCTGCAGTCAAGGAATGTGGTGATCAAGTAACTAAGGTATTTTCTTCCTACCCTATTAGTTAACTGATGTGTGTAAATAAAACGCCGGCAGTTGAAATATGGTTAATCGCCGACTGAAATAATTGTCTCCGCGGAGCACATAAATTGTCCGTCGATTGTCTGCATTTATAATTAGCTGCTATTGATCGGCTAGCTAATGTGTAGGTCAGCCGTGGGCGATGAGAACACATGTTGTGGGCTTGTAAACATCAGGCGTGTTAATGTCACTTCTGCTAAGCGGTGTAAAATTGATGTTATTTTAGCTGATATAAGCAAATGTGTTAACTATCTGGTTTAATGATTACATACTCAGGGCTGTAAGGAATTTTGACATTAGTTAATCTGTGTTATTAGAATCATTTAATAGTGATGAGTTATTAGCATGAGCTAGCCAGGAATGTGTCATTTGCTTAGCTAGAATAGGATTGTAACTTATGCCGTATCAGTGGTGTGTAATTCCTGGACTCAAGGTGTATATTTCCATTGGGATATGAAGGTAAGGATTTGCTAAGTTAGGCAACCAGTGCTATTCCACCTTTATATAGAAATGTCTTATATTTCTTTGATAGAGGTAAATAGGAATTACCGGTGGATTTCTGATATCATTACTAGTATATATGCTGCCCGCATAAGTGAATAGGCATGCCTGATCGTGCTTATTAGGTCTGTCCGACCGACTGGTTATTTGGCTGTACGAATGAGTGAATCTGCGTGCCCGATCGTGGTTATAATGTGCGGCCGGTACGTCCGACGAGGGATTGGCCTATCCGACCCAAGTGATGATGGATAACCGATGGTTGAATTTACATACCCGACCGAGAGCAATGTGTCGCTCGGTACTCAAGGACGTTGTGCTAATGTAGAGCCGATCTTCGAACTGAACCTTGTCTATTTTTACTGCTCTTCTCTTTGATAAACCTGATTCAGTTAGTGGAGTCACTTATGCAATGAAGTGAGGAAGTAGTAGTGACCTAGGTGCTAATTGCGCAGAATTTGTGGGACTGGAGATTGAGGAGATGAGGGGCTGGATGCCACTCTAAAATGGATGATGTGGCCTAATTCGCCATGGGATCAAGGTGCTCTTGGCCCACAGCCGCTGTGGGAAAGTGTTCTCGGTGGATGGCCACCACAGCTGTGCTAGACCGGCACAGACTCGACCATCATGGATGAGGGTCAATTAATAAAGGTAAAACCCTGTTCTGGGACGGAGATCCCAGAACAGAAGCTATGGCCATCAAGCAACTCTCCAGTGGCACGGCACCTGGTCCTGACTCCATCCCAGCAGAGATATACAAGGCAGGTGGGCCTGTCCTAACAGAGCAGCTTCACCTAGTCTTTACAAACATATGGGTGAACGAGACCATGCCACAAGATTTCAAGGACGCATCAATAGTCCACCTTTACAAACATAAAGGAAACCGCCAATCCTGTGACAACCACCGAGGCATCTCCTTGCTTTCAATTGCAGGGAAGATACTCACCAGAATTCTTCTCAATCGCCTCACGGCCCATCTCAATCAAGGTCTTCTTCCTGAGAGTCAATGTGGCTTCAGAAAAGAACATAGAACTGTTGACATGATTTTCGCTGCAAGGCAGCTGCAAGAGAAATGTCAGGAACAGAACTGCGAAATGTTCTCCACTTTCATTGACCTTACCAAGTCTTTTGATACAGTCAGCAGAGAAGGACTGTGGAAGATTATGGCAAAATATGGCTGTCCACGAAAGTTTGTCCAAATAGTGCGGCTATTTCATGATGGTATGCAGACATGAGTACAGGAAAATGATGAACTGTCTGAGCCCTTTCCTGTCACCAATGGAGTGAAGCAAGGATGTGTCCTTGCACCAACACAGTTCAGCCTCATATTTTCAGCTATGCTGACAAATGCCTTCGAGAACAACTACATTGGAATAGACATCAACTACTGCATGGAAGGAAAGTTATTCAATCTCAGAAGGCTGAAAGCTAAAACCAAAATTAACAGCGACACCGTCATAGAGCTTCTGTTTGCTGATGATTGCGCTCTATATGCCAACTCAGAGGCGGACATGTAACATAATGTTTCAGCTTTCTCAACATGCATGTGCCAACATTGGGCTCAATATCAACTTGGAGAAGACTGTAGTTATGTACCAGCCAGCTTCAGGGAATAATCACACTGTGCCGAATATCAAAGTGAATGGTCATAGAATGGTCATTTGTTGTGGACAAATTCACCTATTTTGGCAGCACTGTGCAACAAGCTGCCACAATTGATGATGAAGTGAATGCAAGAATCTCCAAGGCCAGTGCGGCCTTTGGCAGACTGTACAAGAATGTATGGGACAGAATTGGAATAAGCCTGCGAAAAAAGCTAAAAGTTTACAAAGCAGTTGTATTATCCACACTGCTATATGCTTGTGAAACCTGGACTGTTTATCAGCGACACGCTAAGACATTAAACCACTTCCACACAGTCTGCCTAAGGAAGCTACTGAAGATTAAATGGCAAGACAAGATCCCAGACACTGAAGTCCTAGAAAGAGCGTCCATGCCCAGTATCCACACTCTACTATTGAAGAATCAGATTCGCTGGGATGGTCACTTGACTCGTATACCAGATCACAGGCTCCCTAAATGAATTTTTTACGGCGAGTTGCGTTGTGGTAAATGCTCCCAAGGTGGCCAGAGGAAACGCTTTAAAGACACTCTGAAAATCTCACTGAATGCTTTTGGAATTCATCATGACACCTGGGAGACTGCAGCCAGAGACCAAAATTCGTGGCGTGCATCATTACGCAAGGGTGCAGTCACGTGTGAGGCAACCAGGACTGCAAGAGCTGTGAAGAAAAGGCAGGACCAAAAAACCACTGCAGGAACTCCTCCGCCAGAAGTGTCAAGCATTCTTTGTCCACATTGTCAAAGAACATTTCGAGCCAAAATATGCCTTATCAGCCATCTCAGAACTCACGGCTCCATACTTTCAACCCCGCTGGATGAAATGAATGGTCATTATCATTCTTGATGGACAATACATTGGCACCTTGCCGTCTTGACAGACGATAGTTTGTGCTTTAAAAAGGCATAATAACTTTTAACTATGGCGGTAGCGAGTGTGACTGATAAGGCCAATTTGCGCTGTAAATGTCCGTTTACAGTGGGTGCATGTAAACACGTGGTCATTTCCACCATCATGCACCATCTTACGTCTCAAACGCTTGGTGTGTGACTTTTCTGCAATAATTTTCTCCTTTGACTTTATTCCATTTCTGATATTTGCCCTCCATGCAACACGTTCAGCGGCGACTTGCTCCCAATGTGCATTATCAATGCCTGTATCAATCATGTCCCGCTTACACACATCTTTGTATCGTAGTAGAGGCCGACCCTGAGATCTCTTACCCATCTGTAATTCACCAAAAAAGATATCCTTTGGTATTCTACCATCATCCATCCGCCTAAGATGTCCTATCCATCTAAGTCTACGAAGACTGAGCATGGAATAAACTGTCACACAACCTGATCTTTCCAATACTTCAGTATTTGTGATTTTTGATGGACAAACAACAATAAGAATTACTCCTTAAAACCATCCAAAAAGAAGTTTTGCTGCATATTTTGAAGCATGTCTTTTTCACACGCAATTTAGAAAATCAGGAACACATTTGGCAGATTTGTTCAACAGATTTACAATTAATATATACACATTTATGTTTATTATTATGTACAAGTTTGTGAAATTAAAAAGTTGTTACCATCAGATTTATTCTTATTTTGTACTTTTTGTTTTCCTTTGAGCTTAGTAGTAATTCTGACATCCTGATATTCATTGCCAGACACCTCAGTTGATGACAAACTTCTACTGTAATTGTAGTTTCCCCTATCACGACATGCTGAAAAACTAGACTCACTATCATCAGAATCTTCAACAACAATCGTTAAAATCGGAATCACTATCGTCTAAAACCATTTCAAACAACAATCTTGCTTGATCTGATGTAAGTCTACGAGGCCGCAAACTAGAAGGCGTTGCCATTTGTAAAAACTACTAAACACTTGTTTTCTACTCTAAAAAAGTGGATTCTAGTGCCTTGTTTCACACTGGCAGAAGCAAAATCTTTCTGTGTGTAAATTTTAATTTACCAGAGCACTAAAAATTGTGAAAAATAAGAGAACTGGAACAAATAACGCACATCATGAGGCATGGTTGTGCTCCAAGCCACTTCCTTGTGTACTTGCTTATTTTCATTTCCATCGTTTTCACTGTGGTTGTGCCTACATCATATATCAACAGCAGCTCCAGGAGTTTTGGAATAAGCATGAATTGAAAACACCAGTTCTTAAATTTGCCTATCAGCCTGCTTCAATCAATGGTACGCAGACCGTTCGCCTACACTTCTTGTATCTCTACCACCGTGTTCCCGTCCTGCCAGGGTTGAATCGTACACACAACCGAGAATTTTTACCGGTTCCTCCATCACTGTGGGAATTGCTTGACCAGCAATCATTAACCTCATTTCCGCCACTCTACCCTTCATGATCGACAGGCTTCTCAATTTCTTGAACTTAACCCTTTACAGGGCAGACGATTGTCCATTTTTTAGCCCTGAACGGGCAAGATTTTTTCAGGTTCGCTAAAATTTCGGGTTGCGTCAGTAAAAACATCACAAATACGGTGTTAGTCAACCGATTTTAGTTAAATAAACAACACAATGAAGGGAAAAGCATGCAGAATATGTTACTCACGTGATTGTTGCCGGTAATCCATATATGAACACAAATATTTACAAAATACGGCATGTTGTTTGTGATTTTCCGTCATCTATACGGCAATTTACAAACAATTTTCAGAATCATAATCACTTTCTTTAAAGTCCGACTCACGACTGCTGATGCAAAGTAACGCTTTGCACTGATATCTAGCTCCGATTAATAATCAACTTCGTGCCCTTTAATGTCATTTAAATTGAACAGAGCGAAATCTCGGCTATCACTTGAAGAATCGCCGAAATCCATTTTGAAAAACAGCGTAAAAATCCCGAAAACTATCAAAAAAAGTCCGTTAAAGTCTGTTCAAAGTCATTGTAGCGCGTTTACAAATGGCGGCCACGTTGTCAAGCTATCGGCGAAAGTGAAAGTAGTCATCGGAAGTGTCGGAAAACCGAGAGATCGCATTTTAAAAATGACTAGTCGTCAAAGACGCGATTGAGCGCTATGCCCGTTTAACGCATCGAACGCTATCAGGCGCTGTGCCTGTTAAAGGGTTAAAGGTCATCCTGCACCATTGAATCATTTCGTAGTCTATGGAGGATGCTGTGGGCATCCCTCTCCCTCTGTGTCATGATAGTTGTATCGTCCATGAAGGTCTTCAGCTGCAGAATGTTCCGTTCCTCGATGAGTTTCGGGCTGTATGCATTGCCAGATGCAACATTCAGGGTAACCTGCATGGCCATGACGAATAGTATCGGCGAAATCGTACATCCCATGGCAATAACCACCTGCTGGTCGATCCAACATTTATATGCAAATAAGTGACACAATATCAGACACCTCATCTCTGTCCACCGTTGAGATGGTATGCCAGGGTAGGCATCAGCCAGGCTAAATTATGACAAGGTTAGATTAAGGCACAGAATACTGGAAATAAACTGATAAAATACTGGTTCAAAATAAACAGGTACTCACCCAATACCATGTACACACTTGAGGCAATTTGTAATCTTGTTGAATGACTTGTAGGTGTTAAGGCATGTGGTAAACTCCTCCCTCATTCAGTATCAATTCCTCTCTCATGAAGTTTCTCTAAAGTTTCATAAGTACAGATATCTGTGGCTGTAAATGACACAGGAATATTTTTTATTGTGGGGTGGGGGGGGGGGGGGGGGGATATGTTATAGTATGAAATACAGCATGTGCATGTACATATCAAACAAGCAACACCACTTTATTGTGACCCATCACTGAACTCTTTTTGCTTTCTAACATGTATGTTTCCTCCTCAATACAGTTTTTAATTTATATATACAATATAGTAGCATCTGCTAAATGCTGCCTTCTCTTTCAAACCTTTTGTGCCATGGCTATACAAAATAAACACAAAATATAACTAAGGAGGTCAGTGACAGGAAAACCACACAGAGATACAGGCAAATGTTTTTATCAAATTCTTTATCAATGAATAAATAATAAATTTCAACAAACTATATACTGAAGAAAAAACATACACTCAACTAGTTCTAATCAATTTACAATCTTCAGATCCCATGATAAGTATTCTTGTGTTTTTTGTGGTTCTCTTTTTCTTGTAATAAATCCAGACAAAACATCAGTTGTGTGGTATTCCCTGAATAACTGAATCATGAAGGCAGGTGTCCCTTGTATTACATTGAATGGACATCCTCTCAATAGAGAGAGTAAATTGAAGTATTTGAGAAACACCATCGACAGATGTATGGCTTTTAAGAATCAGGTGAACACCTACAGTAAGTGCAGTCAATAGATGAACAATTACTGCATGTCACAGACATTTATTTACATGCCTTATTATTTCTGTTATACATGAAATCAGCACTTGAGATGCTCCTGTCTGAAAAATTGTCAGTACTATAGACACTCCTTTCTTAACTTTGCAGCCAGCATAAGGTCACCATACAGTTGATACCACCTCACTGTGGAGTACCCCGAAATAAGAGCTGATTGATTAGCTAAGAAAGGAACCAGTTAGAAAACCACAAAAACATGAACAAGATTACTACCACCTTGTGGACAGACCAGAACAAATAATTATTCTGTACCTCAGAACAGGGCACAGTAGATTACACAACCACATGTATACACAATACAAGATTGGCAAATCAGCCATGTTCACATGTGGATTGGTGACACAGACAGCGGATCACATACTCCAAGACTGCCCAAAACACAACATATCTAGGCAAATCTTTTGGCCTAGAGAAACAACAGTAGAAGATAAACTATATGAACCATTAAATGAACTTAAAAAAATTCTTACAAGAGACAACATTGCAGTTATAGACAAATTTCAAGTGAACGAAAGATGAAGAAGAAATCAGGGAGCTGTGATGTCACAGTGGCTCCCACGCTTTCCAGTGTCGTCATGAGCTTGCATCCTCCTCAATGTGGGAATTTCTTTTTTAAATGGCTTGGTCCCAGGTCAACCCAGTCTAAAGCAGACACAAGGTCCCAGGACAACCCAGCCTAAAGCAGACACAAGGTCCTAGGTCAACCCAGCCTAAAGCAGACACAAGGTCCCAGGTCAGCCCAGCCTAAAGCAGACACAAGGTCCCAAGCCAGCCCAGCCTAAAGCAGACACAAGGTCCCAGGTCAACCCAGCCTAAAGCAGACACAAGGTCCCAGGACAACCCAGCCTAAAGCAGACACAAGGACCCAGGACAACCCAGCCTAAAGCAGACATAAGGACAACCCAGCCTAAAGCAGACACAAGGTCCCAGGTCAGCCCATCCTAAAGCAGACACAAGGTCCCAGGTCAGCCTAGCCTAAAGCAGACACAAGGTCCCAGGACAACCCAGCCTAAAGCAGACACAATGTCCCAGGACAACCCAGCCTAAAGCAGACACAAGGTCCCAGGACAACCCAGATAAAGAGATGTCAATTGAAACGAGAAAAAGAGTGTTGAGGTGCTACATAGAGCCTGTTCTTTTGTATGGATGTTAAACTTGGACAATGAGCAGTCAAGCTGAAAAACATCTGATGGCTGCAGAAATGTGGTTTCTGAGGAAAATGCAAAGAATACCATGGACAGACAGAAAAACCAATGACCAAGTCCTACAGGAGACAAATGAAAATCTTAAATTGAGAAATTAGATGTAGAAAGTCAAAACTTTTTTGACATATTATGAAAAGAAATGATTGGAGAACTTAGTGACAACTGGCAAGATCGAAGGGAACAGACCAAGGGGAAGACCGAGAAGTAAATACCTGGATGGTCTGGCCACATGGCATGGTCGAGACAGGAACACTGAGCTGATCCATGACTCTGGTGATTGAGTGAAATGGCGAGTCATGACCGCCCACGCTTTCCAGCATGGCACATGATTGATTGATTTTGTCTTGTAACTCCTGTAGTTTAAACAAACCATAACCTTCTGTTGCATTTTTGAATCCCCCATTCAATTTTCCATAAATGTGAAGAGTTTCAACATTGCTGGGTTTTGCTCGCGTTCATGGAAAAAATATTTAGCACATGAAAATGAGATATGGCCGTCATAACACAAAATTCAAGATGGCGGCGCCCATACAATAGTACTAAACTATAGCGGACCTGTATTTATTTATAATTAGAACTGGTAATTTAACTACTAAAATTAAACAGAATACAAGTTTGATTTGTAGCAGTAATTTATCTGTGTACTTGTATAATATTTGACATGACTGAAAATAACTTTGAAAGCCGCCAGTGTTTAGACCTGTCTGTAAACCTGTAAATAGTCTAAGTAAGGAGTACATTTTTTCTAAGCAGCGCAGCAGTACATAATTGTTTAAATGTAAATACAAAACTGTAAAATAAGTTAGGGTTTTTTTTAAAGTTAGTATTTAATTATTAATTGCTTTATTGAAAATACATTTATTGAAAGACAGAAGATCAAGTGGTTTGGCCATGTTGTTAGAATGCAACATCAGCAACTACCATCACTGGCCTTACATCAAAGATCATCTGCGACGAGACCACGAGGACGTCCAAGAAGAAAATGGATTGACGACATCAGAGACATTGTACAACCACACGGAATGACACTATCCAGTGCCGCCCACCGGGCGCTGGAACGCAAATTATTCCTCCCCACGACGCTTGACGGCAGAAGTGGAAGATGATGATGATGATGAATTGCTCACTTTTAGACACAGAACAATTTAGTTTATTTTCTAAACTAAAAATAGTGTAATTATAGAGCAGAAGTAGAAATCAATTATTACTATTAGTGAAAGTGACTGCTTAATTTATGCAGCAGTTACAAACTTATTTACTTACATTAATGCATGATATTTAATCAACAAAAGAAAGCTCTCACTAACTTTCACTAACGACGAACATTTCATTACCTACGAACAATTTACTAACAACGAACATTTCACATGACATTTATTTAACCCTTTACAGGGCAGACGCTTGTCCATTTTGTAGCCCTGAACGGGCAAGATTTTTTCAGGTTCGGTAAAATTTTGGGTCGCGTTAGTAAAACCATCACAAATAAGGTGTTAGTCAACCGATTTTAGTTAAATAAACAACACAATGAAGGGAAAAGCATGCAGAATATGTTACTCACGTGATTGTTGCCGGTAATCCATATATGAACACAAATATTTACGAAATATGGCATGTTGTTTGTGATTTTCCATCATCTATACAGCAATTTACAAACACATTTTCAGAATCATAATCACTTTCTTTAAAGTCCGACTCAGACTGCTAATGCAAAGTAACGCTTTGCACTGATATCTAGCTCCGATTAATAGTCAACTTCGTGCCCTTTAATGTCATTTAAATTGAACCTAGCGAAATCTTGGCTATCACTTGAAGAATCCCCGAAATCCATTTTGAAAAACAGCGTAAAAATCCCGAAAACTATCAAAAAAAAGTCTGTAAAAGTCCGTTCAAATTCATACTATCGCGTTTACAAATGGCGGCCACGTTGTCAAGCTGTCGGCGAAAGCAGTCGTCGGAAAGCCGAGAGATCGCGTTTTTACAATGCATAATAGTATCGGATGTAAATGGCCGCTATGCGCGTTTTATGGCATCAGCCGGATATGGCCGCTGTGACCTGTAACGGGTTAATATAAAAGGGCAGCTATTTATAACTTTTAATTAGGTCACAGCACATCCTACCGAAGTCTTAAAGGTCAAGTGCATTTTTCTCAGAGACTTTGTGCGATGCTTTCGGCAAGCCACCCTGCGGAAAGAGACCAAACCATATGGGATAAAATCCAGTGCAATGAAGTCGATCATCTCGATCCTGCCGACATTCTATCGAAAGAGGAATGTGAGTTTTATTTTCCTGTTATCAAAATGCACAATAAAGTATACATCTTGTCAGGTTTGTTAGCGATGCGATATATTTTTAATGAATAATAAACAACTGTGGCCATTTTTAATTGTTAATTAGGTCACGGCACATCTTATCGAAAAATAGATAATACGTAAAGTTAGGCCCAAATGCAATGATATATGGCACTATGTTGTCCGTTTAAAAATAAGCAAGCCACAGTAATAGAAGGCAGAAGTTCTCAGCGCCCAATTTTTTTGGCCGTGATCAGCTAAGATTACTAAGATTCATTTACACTTTCTGGGTTAGATTTTTTTTTTTTTTAGCATATCCTTTTTGCAGGACTTAGCTGTCAACACCAGCATCTTTCAGCTGTATGTTGATCTCTTGGCAAGATTACGCTCAGTAGTTTGCCATTGCTTTCTGAGCGGCCGGCTCAGTATCCCGCAAGTCACGAGCGGGGGTCGAACCGCCTCAGCTCTCGCTCCGCTATGAGTAGCCATTTTGATTCAATGTCGTGATCGGGCATTTGCGGGTGAGATCACGTGATCCGGCGGCCATGTTGCTTGCTTCCAAAAATTTGACCCGATTCCTAATGTGTTCACATTTTTTCTGAAATTCCGAAAATCGCCGGATTTTGACGAGCTATAAATAGGCCAGTATTGAGAACCATGCGGTCTAGTTTCACGCGCATGTGCTCTGAAAGCTTTTAGTTGATAACTATTATTGCTGTGTATTTTCAAGTGTTGAGGTAAGTTCCCGTATGTACAGACTGTTGCTAAAGTCATCAGTAGTTTAATATTAGTAATAATTGAATTCTCCATCCACTTCTATATCTCTGTGTAAAATTTCATTACTTGAAACGATTTTGGGTATTTACAGTAGCTGTTTGAAGTGGATCACGTCAGCCGGTCTGAAGCGAAAAAATTGGCAGTCATTTTGCCTTTTCTGAGATAGGACCTGTCTTTGTTTACACTGGTTGTTTATTGAACAGTTCGTTGCTAAAGTCATCAGTAGATTAATATCAGTAATAAATGAATTCTCTACCCTCTTCTATATCTCTGTGTAAAGTTGCATTACTTGAAACGATTGCGGGTATTTACAGTCGGTGTTTGAAGTGGATCACGTCAGCCAGTCTAAAGTGAAAAAATCGGCCGCCATTCTTTATGCCCGTTTTTTATTGAAAAATTCATTGCTAAAGTCACCAGTAGATTAATATTAGTAATAATTGAATTATTTATCCACTTCTATATCTTTGTGTAAAATGTCATTATTTGAAATGATTAGGAGAGTTTACAGTAGCTGTTTGAAGTGGGTCACATCAGCCCGTCTCCAAGTCAAAACAAAATTGGCAGCCATCTTGCCTCCTTTTCTGAAATAGGACTTTTCTTTGTTTACACTGGTTGTTTATTGAACAGTTCGTTGCTGAAGTCACCAGTAGATTAATAAACATTGTTAAGGCAGTAGATCCAGACCAGCAAATACTGAATTTCTATATCTCTGTGTAAAATAGATTATAACTAGCCTGATTAATTAATAAATATGAATTATTTAATTGCATCTCTACCCTGCCCCTCCCCTTTTTTCTTTTTCTTTTTAATTTTATTTCTCCCTCTCCCTTCCCTCCCTCTCACTCCCTCTCTCTCCCTCTCTTCCCCTCCCCTCCCTCCAACTTCATGCCACTGAAATTATTTTAGAACAATTTTTTCCTCCACAGTTCTAAAGTTCATCATCATCATGGAGAGGAAAACTGCAAGTGACATGAGACAGATAGATGCTCGTGAAGTTTTGCAAATGCTAGAACCAGTCTCAGTCAACACTACAGATGAAGACAGACAGAAGAGTGCCTTGGGATGCCACACTGCAGAACTTATCCATCACATTTTCAAACTGAGGTAATTAATTATCGTCATCATCATCATATCATCATCATTGCAGTGCACCATTACCTAGTACAATTATAATCATGTTGTAATTCTATTGCACACAATTTTGTGTATGGTATCTTATAAAAACAATCCCTTTCATATTTGTAGTTTCAAACAAAGCACACTTACATGCCATAACACTGGAATGTTTGAATATGTTTTACAGATACAAGGATGGGTCTGGCGATCCAGGTGCTAATCATTTATGACCGTCTTGAAGAATAAAGAGATCTATTTATTTTTCTCATCCCATCCTTATGCCTTAATGTTGTCACCGGATGTCTTCTCCATGACTATGTTGTGTTTTGTGTATGCATTTGTTTGCTGATGAAGGCTAGTTGCCGCAATGTCCTTGTATTTTTCATAATTCTGTTCTGTAAAGCTGCATTACTTTTGTTATTTTATATTGTTTACATATCCACAGCTTTACCCCAGTTCCATTAATTTTATTTTTTAATTTTTTTTTACATTTCACAGGTGATCTACGAAGGTTTGACAGACCCATGTGTCTACTCCACTTGCAAGTGCTTATGCTGTACTCACGCTTCCTCACCGAATGGATGCAGAGATTTTACGGAGACAGAAAAAGACCCTTCGATGCAGTAAGCATTTTCATGTTTAAAAAAAAACATGTTCTTTTAGTTGCAGTCTTGTATATTATATTATTGCTACAACAAACAAATATGTTAGTAGTCAGTAGTTTTATAACAAACAGATGACATGCTTACAGAAATCAAATGAAATATTTTGTTTCCACTTACCTTCATAAAATAATCCACAATGAATCACAAATGAAGGTAAAGCACTTATTATATCCACCAAATATTATATCAATAGAATTGCTAATAGAGAAAAATTATATTCGCAATAGAATTGCTGGAAGTAATAAACATGTCCCAGCGTCTGCTCACTAGTCAATTTTAGTTTGAGCCATTAAGAGTCTAAGAAGGTGGTTAATTTAAATAGGAATGTTCACTGTTGCCAGTTTAATTCTGCCGAATTCTCTGTAATTTTTAATGAATCACCCTTCTTCTTACATTTCCACAGTTTTACCCCAGTTCCATTAATTTTATATTTTAATTTTGTGTACATTTCACAGGTGATCTACGAAGATTTGACAGACCCATGTGTCCTACTCCACTTGCAAGTGCTTATGCTGTACTCACGCTTCCTCACCGAATGGATGCAGAGATTTTACGGAGACAGAAAGAGACATTTCGATGCAGTAAGTATTTTCATGTTTTAAAAAAACATGTTCTTTTAGTTGCAGTCTTATATAATATATTAAAACAAACAAATATGTTAATAGTTATATAATAGCAAACAGATGACATGCTTTCAGAAATCAAGTGAAATATTTTGTTTCCACTTACCTTCATAAAATAATCCACAGCGAATCACAAATGAAGTTAAAGCACTTATTATACCCACCAAATAATAATATAAAAGTAATTGGATAAAATGTGTTTAGTCTTACTAGATATTTATGATTACAAAATTGCCTTTGTTAAGAATGTTTCTGTAACATTGATTTCACACAGGTAAAGGAGACAAAAATCTGTTTACAAGACTTAACAGATTTGTAGACGTCACCAGACGGTTTTAATGACCACGAACTTGTGTATTAGTTTTTTTAATTAGTACTAGTAGTACTAGTACTATTAACTAATAGTTTGTTTTTTTCTTTTTCTTTTCCAGGTTGGCAGGATGCTTTCTAGATCTTCATTATGTTTGATACATAATTTTTTTTTTTTTTTTTTTTTTTTTGAGTTCGCTCGCTTTGAACTCGAGCGTAGTCCATACACACTGCTTCTAGTGCTTCTATATATAATTAATTGGCTGCTTTTTGAATTTTAATTAGTAATAAAGCATATTTATAAAATCATAACATGATCTATTGATTTGTTTTATCAAACTGAATAGGGGAGAATACATTTTTTTTTTTTCGCTCACTCGCTGGCTTTGAACTCGAGCATAGTCCATACACATGACTTCTAGTGCATTCAACTGAATTTTGCATGTGGATTAGCTTCCCCTATTGCCAGTGTCCTTTTTCATCGAAGGTGAACCCACTCCAACTTCGGAGATACATAATTGGTCTTTCAAGGTTCGTTAACCAAGTTTACATTTTTAAACTTAATTATTAATTAATTAATTGGCAGCCATTTTGAAATTAAATTAGTAACAAAACATATTTACAACATCACAACATGGCCATTTTATTTGTTTGATCAAACTGAAGGGAAAAATATTCATAATTGGCATTTTAAGGTTCGTTAGCTAAGTTTAATCATTATGAAATAATTAATTAGCGGCCATTTTGAATTTTAATGAGTCGATATTGCATAACATCAAAAATTTTCTATCTAGGCAGTTAGGCCTCGCCGTTCCGAACAAGACAATATATAGTTGCTATGGGGTTTTCTCAAAACTAAAGAAGTTATAGCAGTTTTAAACACATTGTAAACAATTGTTGTTTCTGGGCAGCAAGTAAAATTCAGTCAGATTAGTATTTTCCTATATTTTCCATATAATGACATAATTTGACACACAAATCTGGATATCTCAGCTTAGAATCAACGTACAGACTTGAATGAGGTACCGTTGGAAAATATTTTTCAGGTCCTATTCATCTGTCCAGATTTAATCAATGCCAAACCAATTTTTAAAATGTCATCAAAGTACCTACTATGAGACTCTGCGTGATAAACGGGATTACAGAGAGAAAGTGTTGTAACCCCACAGCCAGAGAGAAAGGCGGGTGTAGATTACCACACCAAAATAAATTAATAACTCCGCTTAGAATTAACGTACAGTTCATTGAGATACCGTTGGATTCCTCTTGTCGAGCTGTATCCAACTGCCATTTATTCATAAGTAAAAATACAACTTTTAAATATTATTATTTTATATATATATATATGAGTGATGATCTTCGCTTTCTAAAGCGAGTGAACGGTTTCTTTGGCAGAGCTGTCAATCATAATTAATGAACTGGATGGATTTGTATTTGTCACTAGAAATGTACTCACCTTCTATTGTAAATCATATGTCGTCAGGAAATTTGGTCAATATTTCGATTCCAAAATCTAGGGGCTCAGTTCCTCCAACCTTGTGTTATCTGAGTCAGGTGCAATTCCTTTCTTCACGCGGTGTTGTGTATCTTCAACTGCCATTGCACGCCATGTTGAGCCGCCGCCATTGTCTGTGACATCTACATCCGGTTTCCCTTACAGTGAAGAAACAGGGTCGACTTCATTGCACCGGGTATGACCTCATGTGGCTCGGTCTCTTTCTGCAGGGCGGCCTGTCGATAGCGTCGCTCTAAAAGCGACCCATAGGAGTCTCCGAGAAAATTGGACTTGTGAACCGAGTGACGTAATCCGAAATCTAACCCACAACCTTAAGACTACCTTCTTACCATGGAAACCTTACAGTGGCTGCAACCATCATCATCATCATCATCATAATCATCATCATCATAATCATCATCATCATCATCATCATCAGCATCATCATCATCATATTTCCCTATTGATTTCAAGCGTCGTGAGGAGCAAAAGTTGACGCTCCAGCGTCCGATGGGTGGCACTGGATAGTATCATTCCGTATGACTATGTCTATAATGTCTTTGATTTCCATTTTTTTTTTCGGGGTTCCACTTGCTATATCGTATTAGATCTTCTTTGATGTAGGGCCACTGCTGGTAGATGATGGTATTGCAATCTCACGAGATGGTCGAGCCATTTGATATTCTGGTTTTCAGTATGTGTGGCACAAGGCGTGAATCCCACTGTGTGTCTGTTAACATTTATTCGGTCTAGGATAATTATGTTAGAAGCTCTCCTCAAGCATTTCGCCCCACAGGTGTTCATTTTGCCTAACTATGATTTGCATAATGACTGACATTGGTAGCATGGGGTTGGTGATCCCTATATATCTAGAAAATATTATCACAGAATAGACAGAGAAATCGAAATCGGATGTCAAAAAGCAAGTGCCCTTATATATCAACTATCTCCCATACTGAAAAATCCAAACATACCTATGTTCGCAAAACGACAGATAATGTCTGCAACCTGTAACAAATGGCTCAGCGCTCAAAAGTGTTCACACACGAGCTTACTGAGCGACTCATGAACATGTTGGTCATGCGTCAAAGTTATGTTCCTGACAGGTGACAGGTTCGAATCCCAGTAGGTAACTATAACTTTCAATTTGTATGTTGTCTAGTGCGCCCTTTGGTCTGTAATTCTTTCTTCTACTTCTGTCTTGATTACATGTTCATTACCAATGCCAAACCCGGACAATGACAGAAAAAAGAGAAAAGAAAAATCACAACAACAGAATTGAGATTCGTGAGAAGAATACTCAATGTATCAAGAAGAGATAAGATCAGAAATGAAGAAATCAGGACTAAAGTGGGGGTTATAGCTGCACTAGATTTTATTAGATGGCAGCACGTCAAATGGTTTGGCCATACAAGTAGGTTACCAACTAACAGTATACCACAACAAACAATGATGTACAGACCAGTGGGAAGTAGAGGAAGAGGCCAACAATGTAAACGATGGATGCAAGGAATAACAGAGTCCATGGGAATGTCGATACATGAAGCCAATAAGCGGGCACTTACCCGCTGCTTATACTTCACCTCGACATCGAAAGGTACAAGAGGAACGTGATGAGATAAGATGAGAACTGACGCATTAAGGTTTTTTTGCAAAGAAGGAGGAGGAGAGGGTGGGGGAGTGAGAACGAGAAGAAGAACAAGAAAAAGGTGGAGGAGGAGGATACAGAAGAAGAAAGGTAACAGATATAACAAAAGAGCCCACAAGACACGTCACACCCCCATCTGCAGAAATCGGAGTGCATAAAATAACAAAGTCAGTCCCATAGCAGACATGACAGCCGTGGTAGTGTAGCGGATAGACGCTCGCCTGCCCTACCGGTGGCTTTGGTTTAGATATGCATCAGGGCTGTTTCAAATGTTTAAAATTGACCTTGTCTCTCAGGGTAACCCAGCTTAAGATATGTACCAGGAAATGTCTTGAGAAGTAAAGGCGACCGACGTGGTATTCCAACATCATCCGCTGAGTTAGTTTGGTTTATAGAAATTGTCACGAAACGGCTGGAAATCGTCGACCCTAATGGATCAAAGGCCAGAGATCGTCGGTTTATATCGCTACGATTTTGTTTGTTGTGAGAACGGGGGCCCGATCAAACAAGACGGAACGATTTGAATATGGAGACGGTGTCCCGATCAACCACGATCGGAGATCTTTGAAATACGGTGAACGTAGATCCCGTGAGCAACGGACGAAACGATAACAACTAAAAGTTTCTACATCAAAGAAGATTGTCAGCATGTTTTTGTACAAGGATCAAAAGACGAGAAAAGAGCACGGGTTACTTGGTGGAGGGGAAAAACCAGTGACGTCCTACAGACAACATTCTAAGCTGTCTGAAAGTGCCGTTTTTAAATTCAGTGTGCTAACGAGGATTGCAACGAGAGGAAGTGTTTCACTATTCTGGGTCCTATTAAGAAAAGGAACCACAATGTTCCGAGTTGTTTAAAGACAACGGACATATGTACAGAATGTGCCTGTAATATTCCAATTCAAACGAGCATAGTTTTTATAAGGTAGTAGTGATGTAGATTAGAACTCGAACATAGTGGACTCGCGTGTGTGACCGTAGTATAGAGTGTCGGCAGCATTAGGCTGAGGCGTGACTTAGGCTGTGTCGAGTGAGGTGTCATGGCACTCGGTAGGATAAGTACAATGACATGAGAAGATAGTCTACAAGATGGGGAAAGGGTGGGGAGATAAAGGATATGTCTATGCTAGGATATTCTCGTAGGGGTGTCTACTGGGAGTTCTGTGCTTTTCCTTTGGCTTTTCCTTCTTTTACCTAGACTAAGGTAATGTGATGAACTCCTCTGTTTAATGCCAGAGTTTAGTTCTATAAAAATATAGATGTTACAGTCTGAATACGGCCTTAAACCTACACTCACCTATAATGAGTCTGAGTCAGGTTGATATCACCTGGTGTTATTTCTTCGACAGATTCCACTTGAAAGTACAATGGCCTACAACACTGAGAAGAAGAAAATGACCATACTCGGGTTCAGTGATAACTGACAACAAGCTTTAAACCCTGTTTTCCCAAGAAGGTCAGACAATTTAGGAGCTAGTTGAATATAAAAAGAGTCAATATAAGAGAGACTCATAAACTAAAGAATTACAAGCAAACAAGGAAGTGATAACCATAATGTTCGCTCTAAGAATTATATAAAGTGAAAGACAATTATAAATCACTAACATTTTCCCGGCTTACCTGATCACTTCGTTTGAGTAACAGACAACAGTGTGTCGGCGATATATTTTTTGGACAGTGGTTGTGTTCGTTCATATATAAACTATAGAAAATACCGAGTTATAGACAGTGAATAAATAAAGGAAACGAACTAAATAAATTACTCAGTGGTGATTAGACTTTTCAAACGTTCCAGGATATTTTGCATGAAGTCAAATTTCGGTCTGAGAGACACATCATCGGGTGAGCGCATTCCAGTTCTGTGCTGTGTTGAAGTCGTATGGCCGTAGCATGATTAGAACTGTGATGGTGGTCATAGACTAAATAGCCCTGTCTCTCACACACACACACACACACACACACACACACACACGATAGACTACACCACATATTTCTATACCCATACACTACACACACACCTGACATATTTTCTTCATTAAATAATTTTATTATTTGTGAAGGACAGTGTTTTGTGGTTATGTTCTGGAGGAATATGAAGAGGAGTATTGCCTTGGGGTAAGAGAGAGAGAGAGAGAGAGAGAGAGAGAGAGAGAGAGAGAGAGAGAGAGAGAGAGAGAGAATAAGACTGAACGGGGGGAGTGTAGACAAAGGTCCGGCAGCAGACCAAAACTGAGAAAAGGATATTTAACAGTTGTGCTTGTTGATTCCCCCCCCCCCCAGGGACGACAAGTGACATTTATGGGGGGGACGTCGCAGGGGATAGTGACATTACATTAATGTTGGTGACATTACATTAATGTTGGGGACATTACAGTGATAGAGGCAGTTGGAAAGGTAAAGATCCAGCTAGGGTGAATGTGGATAGGTGTTAAGACATACCTGTTCACACTTTACAAGTCTACATAGATATTGTGTATTTACATACTGATTTGGGGTTTTTATACTCAACCTGCTGACTCACCTTCTTAAAATATGGCCACTCCTAAACTAGATATGGCAGAATTGAGGGCAAGGGGTGAAGGAATGGGTTTGTCCGGTCAGGTACTATCAGAGTTATACAGGGGGTGGAAAGAGAGTTTCGTCAGGCAGAAAGAGAAGATCGAAAGACCGAGTTAGAGCTAAAAAAGATGGAGTTGAAGACCAAAAGAATAGCGGCGGAGCAGGCCACTAAAAAGCTGGAACTTGAAGCTGAACAAGCTACCAAGAAACTTGAAGCTAAACAAGCTGCTAGGAAATGGGAAGCTAAACAAGAAGCGCAGAAAAGAGAGCATGAGTACCGGATGTGAAAGGAACAAACTAAGGGAGAAACTGATGGGGCAGAAGGAGGATCCTTTTCCCATGGTTCACCCAACATGAGTGGAAATGATTACTATGCCATGAAGTTTCCTTTGGCGGTCTATGAGGATAGTAAAGAAAGAATTTACCAGTACTTGCAACGCTTCGAGGCTATGTCTGTCGCTATGGGTCTGGATCGAGACAAATATTGCCTTTAATTGTCCCAGGGATTACGCAGAACCGGTTACGAGGTTTACTCCCGCCTACCACCAGGACATGAGAACAATTACGAAGAATTGAAAGCCGCTTTGCTGAAACACTACGAGATCACCTCACACACGTATCAGAAGAAGTTTTGATCAGCGAAACGAGAGCCAGGAGAGCTATTCGCCGCCTACAGTATGCGCCTGAAATACTACCTCCAAAAATGGATGGATTTGGAAGGGTTCACGCGGAACTATGAGAGTCTTGAAGAGCTCATGGTAGTCGACCACATGCGAACGCACATGTCGAAACCTCTCAGAACATTCTTGGGAGAACAATGGGCGGAACGGATTGATGTAGTGAATAAGTTAGCAGATAGATTTATTGAAGTCCATGGGAAAGCGGAGGAAACCTGTACACCAATCACCAAAGGTCACGAGAAACATGACCGAAAGAAATACAAAAACTCGGAGGCTAGGAAAGTGGAACCTTATGCAGAGAACACTTCAGAGAAGAGTCCAGAGAAGAAAAAGGATGGAAGACAGAGCCCACTCAACTCTCAACCGACCCGAAAGTGGTCTGAGAAGTGGTGTTCGATCTGCAAGTCGCCCTCTCACAACACAAAAGACTGCAAATCGAAAGTGAAAAGCTCTTACTTCGTTGCCTGCCTCGTAGCTCCAAGGGCAGTCACCACCGAAAAGGTCGAGGTCGTTGAAGGAACTCTGGACCAAGAGAGGCCACCTGTGGTCGAACTGATTGAAGTCAATGGCCAGCAGATTATCTGTCTCTATGACACTGGCTTGGATGGGGAAGCCGTAATTGATGCCAGCCAGGTAAGCCCAGACCAACTTACAGGGGAGACCATTGAGATACAGCCTGCAATGAGGAGTGCTGTTACCATGACGCTGCCAATAGCCAAAGTGGAGATTAAGTCCAGGTACGTCACGGGCATTATTCCAGCAGCTATATTATCTGACTCCCTGTTTCCCGTGATCATTGGTACGAAATACGTGTTCTTCGGGGTGCCAAAACAACAAACCCACCTAGGAGCAGTAGCCACTGGATTCCAAGGGAAGAAAGAAGAGACAGACACACTAAGCAACAACCCATGGCTAGGGGAATTGCATATTGCCCAGAGGAAGGACATTACGTTGCGTCCTTGCTACAAGAAGCTGCAAAGAAGTGCTGACCCACCAGAACGGGGACAGTACGTTCTAAGGAATCGACTGCTTTACCGGAGAGCTGGAAGGGGAGACAAACTGCACGAGCAGTGGGTGGTCCCAGAGACCCACCGTTCTCACATTCTCCAGAGCGGGCACACCATATCCGAAAGTCAAATATCCGGGAATCGACATATGGGGGTCAGAGAGACGTTGCAGCAGATTTCCGGACATTATTGCTGACCAGGAATGATCGGTAATGTACGCCGGTGGGTTAAGTCTTGCTCAGAGTGCCAGAAAGCACCACCCAAAAATCGGACGAATAATAAAGGAGCTCTTAAGGTGGGAGACGGAGTAGTAGTATGGGGTCCAGCAGAGACCAATATACTGCAAGTAGGATGGCAAGGACCTTATCATGTGGTAAGGGTTGTGTCCAAGAACACCTACGAGATCCGGATCGGGGGAGAACTGAAAAGACTTCCTAGACATCTCCTTCAGAAATATGAGGATAGATCCGAGGTCAAATCTTCTCACTTTGTGGTGATGGCAGCCATTGAGAAAAAGGTTACAGGTCCAGACGAAGACCACAGATCCCAATTACTACACAGGAGGGCCTATAGGAACGTACGAGGTAGGTCAGATTTTTCAGCCGAAGAGAGGAGGGAAATCACACGTCAGGGAGAGGCTCATAGTGAGAAAATCGCTAGTAGCACAGTTCAGAAAGGGTGGGTAACGTCCGGAAGGTTCGCGAGATCCCCATGACTCCAACCGAAGATTGGCTGACCAGATCCAATATCGACCGAGATGGTCCTGGAAGCAAAAGTCTAGGGGTTTTGGGAAAAACGATTCTGTCCAAAGAGGACGATACCGCAAATCCCAGGATGCCAAGCTTGGGGAAACTAAGCGGGTATGGAGATACTGTTACAGTCAGGATGGGACGATCCATCTGTATTGTGAACCGTCGCTTATGCAAGTCGGAAGTTGGCCGACCGAACGTACAGGAGCGAGGGGCCAACACTAGTGTCTGTCATGAGGAGGATATAAGCTGTCAGTGAGATCGCCTAATTGATGGGGAGGTGATACATTTGAGGGTATCGGCAGACCATCAACATGGAGTGTGCGGAGCCATCTCCCGGAAACTGAACATGAGCTGAATGCATGGATTCTGGTTTATCATCAGGATCGCACCTCCAGGGAGTAAGAGTCGACGCTGTCAACTCTCTTAAGAGACGCTGGAAGTCGTCGACCCTAATGGATCAAAGGCCAGAGATCGTCGGTCTATACCGCTACAATTTTGTTTGTTGTGAGAACGGGGGCCCGATCAAACAAGACGGATCGATTTGAATATGGAGACGGTGCCTCGATCAAACACGATCGGATATCTTTGAAATACGGTGAACGTAGTTCCCGTGAGCAACGGAAGAAACGATCTGAAATAGAAATTTCTACATCAAAGAAGATTGTCGGCATGTTTTTGTACAAGGATCATTGACACCTTGCCGTCTTGACAGACGATAGTTTGTGCTTTAAAAAGGAATAATACCTTTTACCTATGGCTGTAGTGAGTGTGACTGATAAGGCCAATTTGCGCTGTAACACGTGGTAATTTCCACCATCATGCACCATCTTACGTCTCAAACGCTCGGTGTGTGACTTATCTGCAATAATTTTCTCCTTTGTCTTTATTCCATTTCTGATGTTTGCCCTCCGTGCAACACGTTCAGCGGCGACTTGCTCCCAATGTGCATTATCAATGCCTGTATCAATTATGTCCCGCTTACACACATCTTTGTATCGTAGTAGAGCCGACCCTGAGATCTCTTACCCATCTGTAATTCACCAAAAAAGATATCCTTTGGTATTCTACCATCATCCATCCTCCTAAGATGTCATATCCATCTAAGTCTACGAAGACTGAGTGTCACGAATTGGCAGCCTTTACTTCCCAGAACAATTTTCGGTTCACCATGTAGAGAAGTTACAGAAGAACAAATGCAATTCTCTATAATAAAGGAGGAGAAATGGAAGACAGAACAATCAGGCCTGCACACATAGAGGCATAAAATGTTGTAGCAAAAGGAACCCATTCAACTGTGAAGTGTCAGAACAGATGGCTGCTGGCTACTAAAACAGGATGGTGGGAATTGCAATAAACCCAGAATGAAATCACACAGACCATCAGACTAGGGTTGTAAAACCAGGCAGTCCAGCTTAAAGGTGTTACAGGTCAAACTGACAATTACCCCCACTGTAGGGCAGACTGTGAAACTGATCTGGGGCTGCCAACTCAAAACCATCCAGGTGTGACACTATGGTGAGGGTTAGTGGTTCAGAATAGATTTATGACGGCCAGGGGGAGATAAGTCAGTCTGCATGAGAAAAGAGGTGTGAACTGGCCCCACACTTGAATAGAATTAATTACCTTAGGAGGTCAGCATGTTTCTGTCATACCAGACAGAAAGGTGCCAAGGAGATAATAGGGTCTGCTGGACTCAGCTTAAATAAGGGTCCCTAGCTCTGGTCATGTTAGAAACGAAAAAATCTCTGAACAGGTAGGAACTATCTCAATGTTCTGTGGTCATATGTATGATTCTTATTATGTTAGATTTCACTACAAAAGTTATTTCTTAGTTACTGACTTTCAGTCTATATCTGATCTAGGTTATTGCAAGAACTATCATTGTCGTAGGGTACTGGAGTGTGAATTATTCCTTCTTCAGTTCTGTGTTCAATATCATTGTGCTGTAAGTGCTACTCTTCTGAGAAGTAGAAACTTATGGAAGGCAGGTCTTGTCTAGATATACTTGAGGTGTCGTAGCAGATGCTTGCCATCTCTTTCTAAACTAGACTAGTCTCTTTTTGGTGTGTGCATTTGTTGTAAAGAATATAGTCAACTGACTATTTCTTTAAACCGGGCAGAGCAGCAAATATGGCTGGTCTGTGTGGTAACTTCAATTAGACTTGTTGTATATCTCATTTTGTAGCTATACAATATTAGTACTCATTAATAATGCCTGATGCTATTATGTTGAGTATCATTATATGCCCATCTTGAAGTAATATAATGTTTACGGATATGTTGGATGTATGTATGTGTAATTTCATATGAATATACGATGCTAGTAATATGCTTCGTACATATTCTTTTTGTGTATATACGTCTCATTTCGTATACATACAAACTTAACTAGGGCATTATGCTATGATGTTAAAGTATCATAATATGTCTAGTTTAATCAATAGGTTTATGTGTATTGGATGTTTGATATATTGATTTGTCATATGCAAACCTACCAATATGAAGTGTTATGCTATTGTCTGTGCATTGGCACATTGGCCAATGATGGTGTTGGAAGCAGAGGTGTAATGGTACAGACATTACCCACAATTGGTATATGGTGCTAAACTTTCTCAGTGTATTGTGGGCGTGCGTCCACGGTAATGCATGGAAACCTGGCACAGCTACTGGTCACGGCTTGCAAGCCCGGATGATCAGGCATTGTTATAATACCCTTACCGACTGCCAGGGTCTGTGTCTGTCTGAATGAGCTACTATCAATACTTGTGTAGCAACACTTCTCGTGTCCAACAGGGGATGATTCCTTCTTCTCTTCTTCTCCAGTCAGAACCCTGGTCATCTCGCAGCACATGAGTATATCATGGTTACTCGATCATACGTCATAAACCTCACCCACTCGAACTGCAGTTAACTCGAACAAGAGTGAACACAAAGACTGTTATAAGTTTCCTACGTATAATATACACAATCACATAATCGAAGATATCATCACTTATTCGACAGTCACACCACATTACACTACATCACAGATTAAATGCGTGGCTCAATATAGAGCCATAACGCTGTCTACTTTTCACCATGTCCACACAGGACGATGGATCAACGCCGACTGCTTGGCCCGAGCTCACTTCCTGTCACCTGGGAAGTGAGTTCCAACGTTTTTCACGTTGTGTGGAAAGCCCCTTCTTTCCACGTTCCCGTGTTCAATTCTGAACACAGTCGCAACCTGTACTCTGTGACCCAGGCTATAACTGAACCATGCCATGACGTCGTCAGGCTCATGGCATTCCCCCCTTCCACGGGCAAAAATTGAGAATCAATTTTTGAAATATCCAATTTTTAGTTATGTAAGCAATATTAATGTAGTTCTAATTCTAATTTAACTATCTGTCGTCTTTCCATAAACCTTGTTAAGTTCTTGTCACTCTGAAATATACAACTAGTTAATTATTCTCATCAACATATAAAGTACATCCAAATACATACCTCTATTTTGTCCTACAACCTTTTATCAAATTACTATATAACAATATCAATGTAACTGTTCTTTGTAACATTGAATCAGAATTTCTACATCTAAATTCTAATCTGTCTATATATGAACCCTCAGTTTGTAATATGACTCCGATAATTAATATTTCCATTCTATTAATGCTGTGATGGTATCATAATCAATTCCGCGTTTTGTTGGTAGGTAGCGTCTATAGTGGTCATACAAGACTGACTATCACTCAGCTTCATCTGCTCATCCTCACCACTCATTTGCTAAGCTACTCGTCCCAGGTCTAGAAGATCAGCTGTTATCGCGTTACATACAAGGCCACCTGTACAACGCAAGCCAGCGTTCCCATGGTAGACAGACTGATACCCGACTGCAAAGATTACCCAAGGAAGATACTAAGTTCCAAGTACCGCCAGCACATCTTTGCTGTTGTCGCGTTACCATACTTGACCACCCGCATCCCCAGTCAGTCAACCACTGCAGCCACAGCCTTCCACCACCGCCCATGCCTGTATCAAGTTCCAAGTACCGCCAGCCTAAACATCCTCTTGACTCTGTCGTTGTAGACCCAGCGTATAGCAATGAACATAGTTGCAGCTAATAAGCCTGAGAGCATCTTATATTACTGGCCGTTTCGTTCCATTTGACCAACTCATTACGCTTCAACTGCCACAGCTTCTATTGTGTCTTCATCCTCTATATCGTACTCTCATCAATTTCATTAATGATTCCAATACTAAGTATCCTATACATCTAAACAATTTGTTCTTAAATTAATTAAAATCAATCAACAAATACCAATAAATGCAACATAATAATAAATATGAACACCAATATATGTCTCAATCAATCAATTAATAACAAAATTAAATAATATCTATACTCAACCAATAAATTATATTCTCATTACTAGAATTATAATTATATAGCATTTACATAAATAGTTCACAATATTCATTAATATGTATCAATAATAACTATGCAATAGTAATAGTAATTATATACTATAAAATATCATACTATATTTGCAATACTAACAATCATTGCTTATAATTTAAGTTCCATAAAATAATTACTAATTGTTCTCAATCTAATTACATAGTCACTCATATTGCAATATAGCTTCCTTTCCAATAACATCTCTTTAATTTCAATTCTAACTCAACCTGTATGGCTATGTGGCACCATGACCACGTGTTAGTAATACATGCAATCAATCATCAAATTATTTACATAGGTTAGTTCTGTACAGTCAGTTAATTCATAGTGCCTCCACACATGAGTGAGTCTCCATCTGCCACTAAACCATACATATTAACAAGCTGCAATGCGAGACCGCCATCACACAGCGAGCACACACTCAGCTCACCCGGTGTTAGCAACCCCACATTAAATGATGCCAATACCCATATGGTTTTACCTACCCACTACTGTTGTCAATCACAAAATCTTCCAAAATTAAAATATAAACCTAACAAATATCGAAATGATCTGTGCCGCCGGTCCCCGTCACGGATTATCATTTAACACATTCATTCCATTCACATCAACCACCATAACCCGTATCAGAGATCAGCCGCCCACATGACGTAACTTATCATACTATCAATATTGACAAAGTCATCTCCGGTTTCCATCCCCACTGATGTTTTCTCCCAGCGATCTCTGCCAATGCCGTGCTAGAGTCGACAAGTCTGATGTTACCAAAGAGAACACTGCACTGCCAAACACCGCTCGGATATCCACCCATTTGACATGAATTCCCATTCACTAAAGATAGTATTAACCAAAATCCACTAATGAAAATTAAACCAACTACCACACTCAACCATAGCATGCAAGACACGATGATGTTAACCTAAATAATTTTCCATGCCACAAACTCAACTTCAAAGAGATTTATACAGTGGAAAATATGAACTAAATGCTTAGAAATTACGTTCCACCATAGCCCAAACAATGTCGCGTATCATAACCCAGAGACGCGACACCGGTCAGGTGTTGATGTAACACAACCTCACAAGCTGTTATTATTTGTAAGCTATTTTTATTTCTAGACCACTCTTTTCCGCAACAACACTCTGTTGTGTATCATTAACCCATACACACAACAACAGTTAGTTGAACCTACAATCCCATATGCCCAACACCCCGCATAGCAAGTCCCCCGCCACATAACAATTACCCATGCCATATGCCGGAAGGCTGCTCTACACGATGCGAAACACATTCTTAAGAAATGCTCTTGTCGGCACAGAAAGATTACCCACGAACCATGCCGGCAATGCACGTCTCCAGTTGTAAACAAACTCACTCATGCGAAATTCACTTCGCCAGGTGTTTATTCCCTATCTGTTAATTGTCCACTGGACAAACAATTGCCAATTCTATTTTAAATAACAATAAAATACCTGCAGAATAATAATAATATCCTCCTCAAACCTGCATGCAAGAAATGATGATGATCTAAATTAACCAAACTTCTGCATGCAATAATTCCTTAAGAACCAAACAAAATAATTACTAAAATTATAACAAAATTCAGAAATCATGCATAAAAGTAACCTATAACCAAAATTAATTATAACAACATAACCATGAAATATTCTACCGTATCGTTCACTAATTATTATTATCATCTTATTATCGTATAATGTTCGTTAATATATTGGTTTCCACACATAAGTACTAGTACTCCTTAACTATTATTACACTAACTGTGAACTAGTAAGTTGTTCAATAATTATAATCATAGTTATTTCCTAACGTAGGCTGCACTCCACTTATTACATAATGCTACTACCAAGTAATTTTATATGCATTCGTTAGGTTACTGTCACATAAAACAAATTCACAATTACATATCTAACACAAACTAAACAATAACAACATATCACAAATATAACTACACATGCTTAATAATAATATAGACTAATGTTAAATACTAATTGCACAACGCTAATGGTTTCTATATTGCCTGTTCTTAGCTTAAACTGTCCTGCTGTTTGTTTACCATTTTCCTAACTTACACTGTCTAATCACACAGTTAAAATATTTAACCTAATTTTAGTTGATCCAATAGCCTACTTAATGTTTTTACGGCAGCTATGAACTACACACACACCAGGCCCCACGAATATAACACGGTGTTCTGTCAAATACCGGCACTTTACAAGTTCACTCAGTTCCGGTGTTTATTAGAAAATGTTCCCGTTTTACAATAGTTTATTTCAGCCTGGCTGATCACATCCTGACGTCTCAAATTGTTAACTTGTGTGTCGTTTCTTGACTTTACACGCTGTAGCCAGCTATGACTGTCGCTTCTCTGTTGACCATCTGTTCATCAACACAGTAGACCTGTCGACCGTCTGACCTCGCTTGTTGACACAGCAAGCCTGTCACAACACTGTAGGCCTGATTCATATTTTCTCTTGCTGTGACCTGGTTTTAACAGTTCGTACGGGGAATTCCCGTCACATATGTCTATTGCCTCATTAGCATAATCAATACTTGCTGTTGATTTGTCTTTATTCACACTTATAATAATTTCGCAGTTCAACTTGTGCACACTCATTGTTACTAGAGACACATTTATAGGAAACTAGCTGACCCTGCCCGGCTTCGCCCAGACCCTGGTGGGGAGCATCTCATTTAATTCATATAAGTAGTCATATAAGTTCTCGTTCCCGTTACCGACTGTCTGTCTGTCTGTCTGTCTGTCTGTCTGTCTGTCTGTCTGTCTGTCTGTCTGTCTGTCTGTCTGTCTGACCCGGCCCGGCATTGCCCAGCTCCTGGTGTGGAGCATCTCATTTAATTCATATAAGTAGTCATATAAGTTCCCGTTCCCGACTGTCTGTCTGTCTGTCTGTCTGACCCGGCCCGACATCGCCCAGCTCCTGGTGTGAAGCATCTCATTTAATTTATATAAGTAGTCGTATAAGTTCCTGTTCCCGACTGTCTATCTGTCTGTCTGTCTGTCTATCTGTCTGCCTGACCCTGTCCGGCTTCATTAAATTCATACAACAAAAAAAATGTAACTTAAAAGAACGTTCTACCACACACCATCCATTATTTTTAATGAAAACTCTTTCTAATCACCTGCATGACTACAGTAACTTCTTAAGCAAAAAAAGATGAGTTACAATGTTATGCATTGTGCATCATTTTTATGAAAACTTTGAAAATGCCTTACAGATTGTATCATTATTTATTATAACTCATATGCCGGTACATAACTATGGACAAAGAGTTTATAAATCTTTGAAAACGATGCCACAATATGACTATAAGTTATACAGAAAAGTTATGCCCCTTGAAATAACTTTTACGAGTTAGATCCCCTGAAATATATGACATTATGATGAAAAATGAAAAATGAAATAATACTGAGTAAGCAGGCGATTTCACACTAACAAAATATCACAGTTGGCTGCTCTGGACTGAAAGGAAGGCGTGTAGAAAATTTCATCTCAATCGGATGGGCCGTTCGCGAACAAATAAAGGACATACGGAGATACATAAATACATACAGAGATACGCTCCTTTTTTATATATAAGATAAATTTCTCTTGGTCTTTAAAGTCTTGCACCAATATTAAGTCAATCTCTTCAATCACATAGTACTAACTGTTTATATATTTCACATAGTCACATTTTCAATACTTGATAAGACATTTAATTATTACACTTGTTGACTACATCTTTTTGCCGAATCTGTTCAATTGTTCACATGCCTTTTGTAATGCGTACAGTTCAACGCCTGTTTTATCATTTCAAATTCATTATGATAGCAGGAGTTGGTGATTATGTTTCTCGTTTCATCATGTGTGATATCCACTTTTCCGTTAGCCAATTCTCTACTTGTAGAATGATACTTTGTGGCTTAAACTTTACGTTGGCACGTGTTACGTATGTCAAATCATCATCTGTGGCCTCAGGTTTCATATGGACGATAAACCCCCAAGTGCCAGGGTCTGTGTCTGGGTCTATCTGAATGAGCTACTATCAATACTTGTGTAGCAACACTTCTCGTGTCCAACAGGGGATGATTCCTTCTTCTCTTCTTCTCCAGTCAGAACCCTGGTCATCTCGCAGCACATGAGTATATCATGGTTACTCGATCATACGTCATAAACCTCACCCACTCGAACTGCAGTTAACTCGAACAAGAGTGAACACAAAGACTGTTATAAGTTTCCTACGTATAATATACACAATCACATAATCGAAGATATCATCACTTATTCGACAGTCACATCACATTACACTACATCACAGATTAAATGCGTGGCTCAATATAGAACCATAACGCTGTCTACTTTTCACCATGTCCACACAGGACGATGGATCAACGCCGACTGCTTGGCCCGAGCTCACTTCCTGTCACCTGGGAAGTGAGTTCCAACGTTTTTCACGTTGTGTGGAAAGCCCCTGCTTTCCACGTTCCCGTGTTCAATTCTGAACACAGTCGCAACCTGTACTCCGTGACCCAGGCTATAACTGAACCATGCCATGACGTCGTCAGGCTCATGGCACCGACCCTGTGAGCTGCTAAACTAACTTTGGACGGAGCGGCTGTATGACACAGAATTTCTTTATTAGCGACATGGACATGGGGCGGCAGAAATGTAATCATTACAGGCGTGTGAGACAATTGAAAAGTCCGTCCCAGACTAAAGATAGTAGGGAGAAGGAGGATGGTGAACACAGTAGAGCTGGAAGATAAACTTGGCCAGACTGGTCATTGTATATGTTTGTGTTATGATATGTTATACTTAAGATTGCGCTGATGTAGAAAAAGATCTAACACATTCTTGATTTTCTTTCAAGCTCTCACAAGGAGCACCTATGTTATAGATCTCAAGACTAGAGACTACTGACTAGGAGTGTCAGGACTGACAGGATCGTCAGAATACCGGCAAGCTGTTTCTTTTGTTGAGTCTACTGGAGAGTGGGGATCTGGACCACAGTTCCAGATAGATGAAGTAACAAGTAAAGTTACGTAATTTTTCTCATCACAATATGTTATATGATTTCATCATCCTCATATTAAAAACCTTACATGTGTAATATGAGTAATAAATAAATGTTGTAGTCTTGTAACTCATAGTTCTCTCGTTATATTTTAATTCCAATTGTGCATACGTGTTGTTGTGTACATTGGTGGGGGTTCACTTAGACACCAAGGAAGGGAGCAGTCAGGGAGAAAAACCTGTACTGAGATAGTCGTCTATACTAATATATTTAGACTTAAACATCTATCTTAGCTAACCTTCTCTTTCCCATTCCTTGGCGAATATTCAGCACAGTTCACTTCATTTTGTAACGAGCCACTTAGAGCTGTACGTTGGATATTCAGGGCTTAATCTGTAGTTCAGCCATATAGATTTTGTCCCTAGTCAGTTTCTGACTATTTAGGGTTGCTCGCCAGTGAATAATATTTCCATCTAGCCGGTGGGGCACCCCGACTTATGACACTGAGCATGGAATAAACTGTCACACAACCTGATCTTTCCAATACTTCAGTATTTGTGATTTTCTCTTGCCACTTAATACCAAGAATTCTTCGCAGACACCGCATATGAAAGCTGTTTAAATTTTTCTCTTGGTGTGAGTAAGTTGTCCAGGTTTCACTGCCATAGAGAAGAGTACTAAGGACAAAGGCTTGATAGACAAGGACTTTTGTTTTGGCAGTAAGCTTCCTGTTCTCCCAGACTCTTTTTCTTAACCTGTTCATTGTTGTTGCTGCCTTACCAATCCGGTTGTTGATTTCCTGATCTAGGGATAATTTGATATTTAACACTGATCCTAGATATGCAGTATGGTCTACTATCTCTAGTTCGGCGTCGTCAATAAAGTTTGATGGTACCCCATGTGCACCTTGTGACATAATCTGTGTCTTCATTTTGCTAATTGTTAAACCAAATTCAGAACAAGCATTGGAGAATGCAGATAGTAGACATTGCAATTTGTGACATAATGGATCAGGCATCCACATTCCCAGTCCAACACATCCATAATAATACTTTTAATCTTGAACGGAGACCATCCAGATATTAGGGTTATTAATAGAATCGAATGTTCCAGAACGCGGTGGGGAAGGGCAGCGGTGTACGCTCGCCTTTTCATTGGCTAATACGTGGCAGCCCACGCTAACCACTAGGCCAAATTTCAAATATCTGGTAGTTTGAGCTCGTATTCCACCAGGAGCAGTCGCTATCTGTGGTGTGGGGACCCAAAAATGCCCTTAAAGATTCCGTAAAATATTGTTTTCTGGACAACAGGTACCACTTTAAAACATACTTTAATGTTGTGGTTATGCCTAGTGAACGAAAGAGAAGAATATAAGAGTATTTTATGAAGAAAGTGTGAAAGTGAAAACAGAACTTCTATGTGCAGGTATTCTGAATACTGCTTCTTCAACCTGTCAGGTCTTCCACGCTGTATACTCCAAGTGCATATTATTCCCCTGTTGTGACTGGTTGCGTATGCTTGATGATTGCAAAGTACACTCAATGCAAATTCGCAAACCCTTTGTGCATTCTTAATGCGTAGCATGACTCATTCTTAACCAAACTGTACACTGCTCTTGAGAGTTAACATTTGGCAGTTTTGGATCAGAGTGTGTGATGTAACATGTATTAGTTCCTTTGTAAATGCTGAGAATGTTGGAGTGAGTGAGCTGGTGATTTGATAAGTAGCCTCTCACATTGGTAGAAAGATAGATGCTTCATATCCATATGTAGGCGGGACGTGTATGGCACGCCAGAATTGCAAAGTTCCTGTGATGCCTGGTGGCTAGATTACGCTCAGGAGAATTAATATAATTTCTCTCTGAAGTATTACACTAGTACCTCTACTGTTGGTTGGTTCATATAAACTACCTCATAAAAGGACAATAGGTGTGTGAACCTGTGTCTTGGTTAGCTGAATATAATGTATGGCTCATGCAAATTTACATGTTTTCCCCATATGTGCTTTGGTGCATATGTGAACAATTGTTTATGCAATTTGGCTTCTTTTACCTACTGTAGTAGATATGGACATTACTCAGTGGGGAAAGAGCACATGATGATGATGATGATGATGATGATGATGATGTACTTGTGAGCCAAGTCTGGTCTGAAAGGGGTGAGGTCTGGCATTGCTGTGTGAGTGTGTATGGAATAGGACATTCATGCACCAACATCACAACCACTGGAATTGATGTTTGGTCTGCTAATTGGGTAAATGCCCTTAGTTTAATACATATTGCATACTGCAGTTGTAAATGCCTATTTTCCATTTTGCCTCACCATGCCTGTTCATCTGCTGATTCACAATGCCTGTCTCATGTTGCTATGTCACAATGCTTGCTCATGCTGCTTGCCTTATAGTGCTTGCTTTACTGTGTCTGTTCCTCATTGTGCCCAGGTCTACTGTGGTATAAACATTGTAAGAACTTAGACATATAAAATGCTTGTAATTGTGTAAGCTACCCCTGTCTCAGCATATAGGCTTGTGATTACCACAGATAGGGGTGAATAAAGAAAACATATCACCCACAGTCCATCAGAGTGGAATACACTCCATCATCAACCAGGAGAGGTGTGTTTGGTCAACACCCTCCCTTACCTCCCCATCTCCATCTGTGTATGTTGATGTATGATAACATTTTCTTTTAACAAATGTACAGAGATGTTGTACCATTTTATATATCAACAGAGAACAAAGGATGGTGGAGAGGCCTTCATATTTTCTCTGGGACAACTAACCATTTGAAGTACCCCAGTGTCAGCAATCACAGGCAGTCTGGTCAACAGTGAGAAACAGTGCCATATCATCACCCCAAATTCTGTTCTCAAGAGGAAATAATCTGCCATGAGACTTATTATAGGAAGTCTGCTACCTGGAGCTTTCCCAACATCAATTGCTGATGATAACAGGATGCAACTGATCCAGAACAGTAGTTCCTTCCTTATGTTTCCCCATATATAGGATTTTATAAAATTCCCAAGAGACAGGAAGTGATGATAGATACAGTGAATGAGTAGTGTAGTTAGAGATTAGAGAGGAGGAGAAGAGTATATTGATCGGTTTGTGGATTACTTGGGAGTTGTTGTATCATGTTTATCTGCATGCATGCTCTGCATATTTGTACATTATGCATGTACTTTTTTGAAGTGTAGACATGGCAAAAGGATGAACCATTGGTCTTCACTCGACCCACCAGCAGTTCAATAAAGAGTATTAATGAACCAGTGTTATAAGTACATGTCTCAGGAGAATGTCTTGTACAGTTGCTGTCAAGTATTGTCTCTGGTGAATGTCTTAAGTTACTGTGGTTGGTTACAGATATTGTGAAACGTCCTGTATAGATGTTCTCAAGTATCTCTTATGATGTGTGCCTTGTGCAATGGTTTGGTGTAAACATTTCCATGTAAATGTATGTCCCACTTTTGTCAAGAACCTGTCATGTAGATGTCTTGTTCAACAGATGTTATGTACAGTTATTGTTGAGTGTGTCTACTAATATTGAATCCTAAAGTCTTAAAGTCTAATTAGACAACTGATATAGGTCACACTTCTTCTTCTTCTTCTTCTTCTTCTTCTTCTTCAGCTTTCCGAGCCATTGAGGTTCTTTGCTGCAAATACAATCCGTCTCCATTCGTCTATCTGGTGGACCTTCTCTTGCTAGTCGTTGATTCCAAGTGCTTGTAGGTTTGTACATGTATTATCTCTCCACCGTCTTCTTGGTCTACCTCGGGGTTTACGGTCATTTATTTCCTGAGTGTAAGCGAGTTTTGTTTCCCTATTATCTTCCATTCTTTCTATATGCCCCAGCCATTGTAGTCTATTAGCCTTCATGATACCAGTGATTAGCGGGGACTTAAACAAATCATAAATGTCTTTGTTACTTCTTCTTTTCCACTCTCCACTTTGTGTATCCCTAATGGGTCCAAAGATGCGTCTTAAAATTTTGTTCTCAAAGGTTTGTAACAAGGCTTCGTCTCCTTTCGTTGTACTCCAGGTTTCAGAGCCATACAGCACAACTGGTCTGATCAGTGTTTTGTATATTGTGATTTTGGTGTTACGAGATAGCGTCTTTGATTTTAGTAGATTTTGTAGTGCATAGTATATGTCATAAGTCGGGGTGCCCCACCGGCTAGATGGAAATATTATTCACTGGCGAGCAACCCTAAATAGTCAGAAACTGACTAGGGACAAAATCTATATGGCTGAACTACAGATTAAGCCCTGAATATCCAACGTACAGCTCTAAGTGGCTCGTTACATAATGAAATGAACTGTGCTGAATATTCGCCAAGGTATAGGAAAGAGAAGGTTAGCTAGGATAGATTTTTAAGTCTGAATTAAAGTTTAAGGACAACTATCCTAGTACAGGTTTTTCTCCCTGACTGCTCCTTTCCTTGGTGTGTAAATGAACCCCCACCAATGTACACAACAACACGTATGCACAATTGGAAAAAATATAATGACAGAACTATGAGTTACAACACTCCAACATTTATTTACTAATCATAGACATCTGATTGTTTTCAATATGCGGATGATGAAATCATATAACATATTGTGATGAGAAACATTACGTAACTTTACTTGTTACTTCATCTATCTGGAACTGTGGTCCAGATCCCCACTCTCCAGTAGACTCCAAAAAAAAAAAAAAAAAGAAACAGCTTGCCGGTATTCTGACGATCCTGTCAGTCCTGACACTCCTAGTCAGTAGTCTCTAGTCTTGAGATCTATAACATAGGTGCTCCTTGTGAGAGCTTGAAAGAAAATCAAGAATGTGTTAGATCTTGTTCTACATCAGCGCAATCTTAAGTATAACATATCATAACACAAACATATACAATGACCAGTCTGGCCAAGTTTATCTTTCAGCTCTACTGCGTTCTCCGTCCTCCTTCTCCCTACTGTCGTTAGTCTGGGACGGGCTTTTCAATTATCTCACACGTCTGTAATTATTACATTTCTGCCGCCCCATGTCCATGTCGCTAATACAGAAATTCTGTGTCATACAGCCGCTCGGTCCAAAGTTGGGTTAACAGCTCACAGGGTCGGTAATGGTATTATAATAATGTCGGGTCATCCAGACTTACAAGCCGTGACCAGTAGCTGTGCCAGGTTTAAATGCATTACCGTGGACGCACGCCCACAATACACTGAGAAAGTTTAGCACCATATATCCTATACCAGTTGTGGGTAATGTCTGTACCATTACACCTCTGCTTCCAACACAATCATTGGCCAATGTGCCAATGCGCAGACAATAGCATAACACTTCATATTGGTAGGTTTGCCTATGACAAATCAATATATCAAACATCCAATACACATAAACATATTGATTAAACTAGACATATTATGATACTTTAACATCATAGCATAATGCACTAGTTAAGTTTGTATGTATACGAAATGAGACGTATATACACAAAAAGAATATGTACGAAGCAGATTACTAGCATCGTATATTCATATGAAATTACACATACATACATCCAACATATCCGTAAACATTATATTACTTCAAGATGGACATATAATGATACTCAACATAATAGCATCAGGCATTATTAATGAGTACTAATATTGTATAGCTACAAAATGAGATATACAACAAGTCTAATTGAAGTTACCACACAGAGCAGCCATATTTGCTGCTCTGCCCGGTTTAAAGAAATAGTCAGTTGACTATATTCTTTACAACAAATGCACACACCAAAAAGAGACTAGTCTAGTTTAGAAAGAGATGGCAAGCATCTGCTACGACACCTCAAGTATATCTAGACAAGACCTGCCTTCCATAAGTTTCTACTTCTCAGAAGAGTAGCACTTACAGCACAATGATAATGAACACAGAACTTAGAAAGAACACTCAAGTAACCTATGACAATTATAGTTCTTGCGATAACCTAGATCAGATATAGACTGAAAATCACTAACTAAGAAATAACTTTTGTAGTGAAATCTAACATGATAATCCTGCATATGACTACAGAACATTGAGATAGTTCCTACCTGTTCAGAGATTTTTTCGTTTCTAACATGACCAGAGCTAGGGACCCTTATTTAAGCTGAGTCCAGCAGACAGTGTCTGAGACACTATTATCTCTTTAGCATTCCCGTCATAAATTCTTCTTATCTCCTCCTGACGTTAATTGCAATTAACTCCAAGTCTGTCCAGTCATAAAAATTCTCTTAACCACTAACCCTCACCATAATGTCACACCTGGATGGTTTTGCTTTGCCAGCCCCAGATCAGTTTCACAGTCTTATCAGTGATTTCACACCTACCTGAGTCTGCCAGTCAGAGTGGATGGGGCTTGTTTATAGCCCTGGGGCTATTATCTCCATCTGGCGTTAATTGCCTTTATTCAACCAATGGCCTAGTTCATTGTTGATTCAGCCAGGGTCTACCTGGACGAGAAGGTGCCAATGTGTCTGTGTGGTGGCATTTAATTTAAATTATCTAGTTGTGTCCATCTCAAGTATCCCATTTTACTTGCCATCTGCAAGCTTACGTCATGGCTAGAGGCTTTTTGTGAATAATGTTACCTCACGACTAGATAACCTTGGAGTAGCGTGATTAATTCATTCTTTCTCAATTTGGCCTCTCAAATTTGGAGACCGAGAAAAATATTCGGGGAAGTTAAGGCGGCATTCCACGACAGTATATCTTATTTCCAGAGTTGATTCTAGTTTGTATTTCTTCCCTTATGATGTTGGAGCAGTTGAAGATTGTACCCAGGTATTTGTATGTTTCCGTTCTTTTAATGGTCATATTATCTATTTGTATGTGGCCAGAGTTTTTAGCCATTCCGTCTCTTGAAATTACCATATATTCTGTCTTATCTTGGTTGATAACCAGCCCCATCTGTTGGGCTTTTTCCTTTAAGTGAGTCAATATTTCTAATGTCTTTTGTTCACTTTGCCCTATAATATCTATATCATCTGCATAACCAAGCAGCTTGGATGTTCCTCCAATATCACATTCCTCTTTTATCTTCCTTACAACTTTCTCTAGAGCTAGATTGAAGAGTAGCGGCGATAGTGCATCGCCCTGTTTCAAGCCAGATGTTATTTGGAAGGGGTCTGATTTCCTGCCTTTATATGTTACTATATTATAAGTATCTTCCATGCATAGTCTGGTCATGTTGATTAACTTCCTTGGTATTCCAAATTCCTGCATAGCATTCCATAGACTATTCCTATGGACACTATCATAAGCCTTTTTAAAATCCACAAAAATTTTATGGAGATCTCTTTTATATTCCCAATGTTTCTCGGCTATTTGTCGTAAGATAAATATCTGATCTATTGTTGATCTGTTTTGTCTAAAACCCGCCTGGTAGTCACCTAATATGTCTTCTGAATATGGTTTTAGTCTATTTAGTAATACTGCGGATAGTATCTTATAGCTTGTGGACAGTAGTGATATTCCTCTATAATTTCCACATTGGAACTTGTCTCCTTTCTTAAAGATAGGTATCAATAATGACTCTTTCCAGTCATGGGGTAATTCTTCTGTCCTCCAGATTTTTATTATTAGTTCGTATAGCTTTAGATGTAATGCATGGCCACCTGCCTTTATAAATTCAGCAGCAATTCCATCAGTCCCAGTTGCCTTATTGTTTTTAAGTCGTGTGATTACATATAGGATTTCTTCAAATGTAGGTTCTTCAATTTGTGGTTCGCATGTTAGAACCTCTTCCTGTGGGAAAATGTTACTTGGAGCTTCACAATTTAGTAATTCAATAAAATATTCTTTCCATGTGTTGCACATTTCCTCATTGGTATTTATCACATTCCCATTTCTGTCTTTTAAACCATATGTGTTTTGTTGGTGCCCTCGTTTCATTGACTTCAGTTCTTTAAAAAATTTGCTGGATTCATTTTTCTGTTGATTAGTTTCTATATCTTTGATTATATTACTCATATATTCTCGCTTCTGCTGTCTGACTATTTGTGTAGCCTCTTTACATTCATTTCTATAATGCTCTTCCTTTTGGATGTTATTGATGTCATTTAACCATACATGTCTGGCATTCTTCTTCCTAATGACTGCTTCTTCACATTTTTGATTGAACCATCTGTTCTTTCTATGCGTGGTTAACACACCGAGACATTCTTCTGCGGTATATTGAATTGTATTCTTGATGTTCAACCAAGTTTGGTCAACGCTTTCCTCCGAAGGGTTTTGCTGAGTTTCAAGTTTACATTTTATTTCATCTGTAAATTTCTCTTTGACTGTAATGTCTTGTAGTTTTTCTCTGTTTTATGTTGGGTGTAATCTTTGTAATTTAGTATAGAAAGCTCTCTTAAGTTTTATTTTAAATTTTGCTCCAACGAGGAAGTGGTCACTGTAACACTCAGCTCCTCTATAACTTCTAACTTGCTGTATGCTTGATGCATTTCTGTTGTTAATTAAAATGTGATCTATTTGATTATAGGTTCTCTTGTCACATGATTTCCAAGTTTGTTTGTGTATATCCTTTCTTTGTAGTCTGGTACTGCTAATCTGCAGTCCTTTGGCTTCTGCCAGGTTGATGACTCTCCATCCATTATCATTTGAAGTTGTATGTAGGCTTTCCATACCGGCCACCTTTTTATTAGTTTGCTCTCTACCTATTTTTGCATTGAAGTCTCCCAACACAATCAGGATGTCCCGTTTGGGGGGTTTCTTCTATGACATCTTCCAGATCATTATAAAAGTCTTCTTTAATATCATCTTCTTTCTCTTCAGTAGGTTCATGTACATTAATCATCGTTATATTTTTCCATTTAACTTTTATTCGTAATTTACTAATCCTGTCATTAAAAGCTTTAAAGTTTAAAACGTTCCTCCATAACTCTTTTTTTAAAATGACAAATCCTGTTCCTAATTCATTTTTATTTTGGGTGTTTCCTCCATATATTATAATCATTCCATTTTTCTCTAAAGTACCCTCTCCTGGCCACCTTATTTCTTGAATTGCTGTTATATCCATTTGATATTCAACCAGCTCCCGGGTTAGTTCTTCGGCCGCTCCAGCTCAATATAGTGTCCGTACATTCCATGTTCCACATCTCAAAAGTTCTTTAACGTTCCAAGGTCGTTGTCCAGATAAGTCAGTCCGATATCGAGGCTCATGCATTTGTTTCGTAACAAAGAAAGGTGTTTACAAAGGTGAGGATGTTAACCCCACGCTTCAACCCCCAACCTGGAGGACCAGGGTGTTTCTCTTTGTCTGTTCTCTACCCTTTGACCTGTACGGCTTGGGAGGCCCTGCTGGTAGCTACGCTACCGCCGGCATAGCTCTATGGGTCATTGAGAAACTCAAGCTCCCCCACCACGACAAGGTGGAAACACCATCGGGGGAGGATATATAGGTCACACTGACACAAATAAAATAAGGGAAAATCTAATGTGACGGACGAATAGCACACTGACAACATTATGAAGAGTGAATTGGATCCTCAGTTGTACAGGGGCGAATAGTCCAGATCTTCTTTTGGCCTTTGAGGGAACCTTTTTCTTCTTTTATAAATTTCTGTGTAGATACTTGGTAGTCTCACAGTGGGGTTCAGATCCAAGGGAAAAATGGTTCAACAAAAGGGCTATGCGGGAATGATTATCTATCTCATTTAAGAGACCTCTAGACAAAAACGTGCAAAATCATATCCTTTATCTTGTCTATTTATTATTCCAGATATATTTCCAGAGAACACTACTAATTAGGTCCTCTGTCAACTATCTAGCCTGTCACACAATTCTTCCTCAGAGTGGGTCGTAACTGCAGCATCATCTGCAAAAAGCAACTCTCTGATCAGTACCCTCCTAATTTTGGTGTTAGCCTTCAATCTCTGAGCATTGTAAAGGCCGCCATCTGAGCGTGAGTGAATGTATATACCACAATCCTGATCACGGCATATTTCAGTAGAAGTGAAAAGTATATTCCAAAGAGGGTGGGAGCTAGTACACAACCTTGCTTAACTCCACTCTTGATTTCAAATTCTTCAGAAGTTGCACCATCAAACTTGATTATACCCTTCATGCCTGTGTGGAACGATTCCACAATGGACAGAAGAGTTGGTGGGTAGCCAATCTTCTTTAGTGCCTTGAACAGACCCTCACGACTGACCAAATCAAATGCCTTTGTGAGGTCGATGAAGGCAATAAACAGTGGTTGATTCTGTTCACGGCATTTTTCTTGCATTTGTCGCAATGAGAATATCATATCAGTGGTAGACCGGTTCTGTCGAAAGTCACACTGTGATTCGGGGTAGACTTGATCTCCTAGGACTTGAAGTCTGCGCAGAACATTTCTGGCAAATACTTTTCCAACAATACATAGAAGTAAGATACCCCTATAGTTGTTTGCAATCGCTCCGATCGGCCTTGTTCTTTACAGTGTTATGATGCTTGAATCTTTGAAATCCTGTGGGATTGTCCTTCTCGCCAGCATAGCTCTATTAGCTGGTGGATCTGTATAGTGAGTGTATCTTGCCCACTTCTGATAACCTCTATTGGAATCCCATCCTTACCTGGAGCCTTGCCAGATGCAAGTTCATTTATAGCACACTTAACTTCTGTTATGGTGGGAAGTGTGTCCAGATGGTCAAGAGTTGGTAGAGCCTCTATGGCGATGAGGGCATCATCCGCTAGTTTGGTCTCACTTGAGTAAAGCTCCAAATATTGCTCTACCCATCTGTCCATCTGCTGTTTCTTATCAGTGATGATTTCTCCAGTCAAGGTTTTCAATGGTGCACTTCTTTTGATCACTGGACCACGGGCTTTCTTTATTCCTTCATACATGCTTCTTATGTTTCCCTTATCACTTGCGATTTGAATGGACTCACATAACTTGATCCAATAATCATTTGCACACTGCCTGGCAGCCTTTTGCACATCCTTCCTAGCTTGCCTTAGCTCACTCAGAGTGTTACGCGTTGGTCTTTCCTTGTTTCTTAAGAGAGCTTTCTTCTTCTTATCAATCAGAGTGGCTGCAGAGTCTCGCTGTTTGCTGCAAACCAGTCCTGCCTCTTATGATCCACAGTGCCATAAACCCCTACGGCAGTTTTATAAAGAGTTTCCTTAATTTGACTCCACTTTTCATTTACTGTACAATTTTCTGGTGTATCAGTGAAAGCGTCTTCAAGTTGCTGTTGAAACTGAAAGAACTTTTCAGGATCGTGAGTGTTAATAATATTAATCCTGGGGCTAGATTTGTGTTTAGCTGTGTAGATTCTCTTTGGTCTCAGTCTAACCCTTTCAACAATCAAAGAATGATCCATATCACAGTCAGCACTGTGGTAACTTCGAGTCAATAATATATGGTTCAGATGTTGTCTCCGTGTGATGATGAAGTCCAGCTGGTGCCAATGGCCGGATCTTGGATGTTTCCATGTGACCTTATGCATCTCTTTTGTTTTAAAAAAGGAGTTTGTAATACATAGGTCATTACTGGTGCAAGGTACTTCTATTTTAATTCACCGCAAACAAAGAAGAATCCCTTCGAGCCTCATTTGCATCGGTCCGGCAATCATTTTCCGGTTTAGTGTTCGGTGGACTGCTAGACCGATCGATTGATGTTTTTTTAAGTTTTGGGACCAGTTAAGACCAGGGATGGAGTTATTGCCTCTCCATAGCACAAATCCTGGGCTAAACTATAGAGATCATGTGTTGTCCATGCAGCATGATCCCTCTCTCGGCCTGCCTAGTTCACTCCAGAGGAAAGGTAACACCCCTACATCTGGAACAAGACAAGCTGCAGAAGCTGCCGGATCAGCAAAGCAATGCTCTAACTGTCCGCCTGTCGGAGCTTCGATCCTAGACCAGTCGCCAACCAAGGCTTAGGGCCTGGTCTGCCCTGCCATGACATTTTGTCTTTAGCTTGCATTTCCTCGCACCAGGGTAAGGCTTGTACCCTCCCAATTGCGCTCTTCCGCCCGAAGCCGTTGGCACAATGTGGGGTGTCGGGTTTGGTAAGCGCCGCCCAACGTTCGGCGCTAACAGAAACCAGGTGGTACCGTCTACTGTTAAATGGTAGCTCAGTCATATCTGACTAAGACCTGACACTAAATGTACAAGGATTTGTTTTTTCTGTACAAGGATCAAAAGACGAGAAAAGAGCAGGAGTTACTTGGTGGAGGGGAAAAACCAGTGACGTCCTACATACAGCATTCTAAGCTGTCTGAAAGTACCGTTTTTAAATTCAGTGTGCTAACGAGGATTGCAACCAGAGGAAGTGTTTCACTATTCTGGGTCCTATTAAGAAAAGGAACCACAATGTTCCGAGTTGTTTAAAGACAACGGACATATGTACAGAATGTGCCTGTGGTATTCCAATTCGGGACGAGTATAGTTTTTATAAGGTAGTAGTGATGTAGATTAGAACTCGAACATAGTGGACTCGCGTGTGTGACCGTAGTATAGAGTGTCGGCAGCATTAGGCTGAGGCGTGATTAGGCTGTGTCGAGTGAGGTGACATGGCACTCGGTAGGATAAGTACAATGACATGAGAAGATAGTCTACAAGATGGGGAAAGGGTGAGGAGATAAAGGATAGGTCTATGCTAGGATGTTCTCGTAGGGGTGTCTACTGGGAGTTCTGTGCTTTTCCTTTGGCTTTTCCTTCTTTTACCTAGTCTAAGGTAATGTGATGAACTCCTCTGTTTAATGCCAGAATTTAGTTCTATAAAAATATAGATGTTACAGTCTGAATACGGCCTTAAACCTACACTCACCTATAATGAGTCTGAGTCAGGTTGATATCACCTGGTGTTATTTCTTCGACAGGTTCCACTTGAAAGTACAATGGCCTACAACACTGAGAAGAAGAAAATGACCATACTCGGGTGCAGTGATAACTAACAATAAGCTTTAAACCCTATTTCTCCAAGAATGTCAGACAATTTAGGAGCTAGTTGAATATAAAAAGAGTCAATATAAGAGAGACTCATAAACTAAAGAATTACAAGCAAACAAGGAAGTGATAACCATAATGTTCGCTCTAAGAATTATATAAAGTGAAAGACAATTATAAATCACTAACATCTGTAACAGTACAGGTACAGAGGATCAATAACCAAGCCCTTCAGTGTTTCTTTATAACGAATTTATTGAATCATAATAAACTGATAATCATGTAGAGGTCATGAGACCAGATGTTGTCTTCTCTTGAGTTTTGCTGTAACTAACCCAAAACAATCTACGTCACGGCTTGAGCATCCATCCCTAGTAGCGTTCTTATAGGATGCTCAACCGTGCCCCTAAGTTTACGCATCAACCTATTGACATAGATGTTACTCATTCCGTTACACCTCCCTTTCTTTAAAAAGACTTTTCTTCTTCAAAAGTCTTAACTCCTAACCCCTTTATCCTCCACACTCTCTCTTTCCCCCGGTCCCAAACTAACTCTATCTTAAGTAAATCCTTTCTTCTATTTGTACCTTATCCCCGTGCCACATAGCAAACCACTATGGAGTTATATTTCTTCTTCGTTTCTGGCTCTTCAAAGTTTCTTTACAAAATTTATAGATCATAAGAATGGCTCGTAAAAAAATCGTTAGTATACACTTGACATTATGAACTTTCTCATTCTTTCTCCACACAACACAGGATAGACAGAAAAGATGTAGTTAGAAAAAAGGGTAAAGAAGGGGTGCGCACCCAAATTTATGAAAGTATAGAAATAGGTCCTCTAAAAGTACTGGAGAGTTTTGGTCAGAGACCATAACTTTATGAAGGGAAAATCCCAACTGCACCTCCCCGCGGTAGAGGATGGAAACACACCACGGTGTGGCTAACACAGCTCTGGGGACCGAGTATCCACCGGAATAAGTGGACAACTCTGCAGCTGAGCAGAGCAGGGCACTCACTTGTCCTTACAGTCGGAAATGGCTGTCAAAGGCAGAGGGTAAAAAGACCACCATGTGAATGTGGAAGGCAAGGGGAAACCACCACATTATCTTCCCAAGACTTCATGGCAAAACATATTTCAAAGTTAGTGAAGGACGTTAATGGCTGTCTTAGGGCATCCTCGTCCGGTAGGGACAGTCATGAGCCACAGGTGACACCAGACCGTCATCCAGCTACTGATGGCAAAAACTTAACTAAAATAAATAAATTTAGAGTAGGAACATGGAATGTTAGGACATTAAATGAGCTAGGAAAGTTGACCAATGTTCTAAGAGAGATGGATAGCATGAAAATGAATATACTAGGCATTAGTGAGATGAGATGGAAGGGATCGGGCAAAATTATAGCTGACAATCACACAATAATGTATTCTGGAGGGGATACACATGAAAAAGGTGTAGGAATAATATTAGACGAAAAAACAGCCACGTCAATTAATGGATACTGGTGTATTTCAGATAGAGTTATTATGGTAAAAATCAAGGGCAAAACAATAGATATAAATATTATACAAGTATATGCACCAACAGCAAGCAGTAGTGATGAAGAAATACAACACTTTTACGACGAAATAGAAATGGCGATGGCTCAAATTGGATCACAAGAAGTAAAGATAATGCTTGGTGATTTTAATGCAAAAGTAGGAAAGGGAAAAATGGAGGATGTAGTAGGGAATTATGGTTTAGGTACAAGAAATGAAAGAGGGGAAAAGCTAATAGAATGGGCAAATATCAATGAAATGATAATTGGAAACACATGGTTTAAACACCATAAAAGACGACTGTACACATGGATAAGCCCTGATAAGAAAATACGCAACCAAATTGACTACATACTAATTAATAAAAGATTTAGAAATGCTTTAATTAATGTAAAGACAATGCCTGGTGCTGACTGTAATAGTGATCATGTACCACTATGTGGACAAATAAAAGTAAGATTAAAGAGAGGGAAAAAAATGATTAAGAACATGAGACTTAATAAAGAGGTTCTGAAAATAGATAAAGAAATGCAAGAACAATACAGAGTGACTGTGAAAAATAGGTACAATGCAATAACTAAAATACAGAGTATAGATGAACAATGGGAAATGTTAAGGGACTCCATTCATCAAACTAGCAAAGAAGTATTACCGGAGAGAGGCAAAATAGCTAAGAAAAAATGGATGAATGAAGATATCTTAAAACTGATGGACAAAAGAAAACAGAGTAAAAATGACAAACAAGAATACGCTAAGATAAATAAAGAAATAAAAGATAAATGTGGGAAGGCTAAAGAAAGTTGGTTAAACGAGCAATGCAAAAAAATTGAATTAAATTTCATTAAAGATACAAAAAATATACACAGACAAATCAGTGAGCTTACAGGAAGAAAAATAAGAATAAATACAGGGTGTTTGAAATCAAAAAACAGGAAAGATAATATTAGAGGAAGATGCTATAATGAAGAGGTGGAATGAGTATATAAGAGAATTATATGAAGGAGAAAGGGAAGAATTAACAGAAGATAGTAACTTAGAAGGTCCACCTATTCTAAAAGAAGAAGTCACTGACGCTATGAAACGTATGAAGAAAGGAAAAACAGCTGGGCCAGATGAAATCAAAATAGAAGAATTAGAAGTATTGGGAGAATTTGGAGTAGATATATTAACCAAAATGTCGAATGATATTTACAGCAGTGGATATTTACCCAGTGATATGCTGAAATCTGTATTTATAGCTATACCAAAAAGACCAGGAGCAATTGATTGTGAAGATTTTCGTACAATTAACCTTATAAACCATATCACTAAGCTTCTACTCAGAATCATAATGAGAAGAACCAAAAAGAAAATAAAAATGGAAATTAGTGAAGAACAGTATGGATTTGTGGAAGGAAAGAGCACAAACAATGCAATTTATACATTACGGACACAAATAGAAAGGCCAATAGAGAAACAGAGAGACATATATTTGTGCTTCATAGATTATACTAAGGCATTTGATAAAGTAAAACATGATGAACTGATTAAAATGTTGGAAGATAACATTGATGGGAAAGATTTAAGAATAATAAAGAATGTTTACTGGAACCAAGTAGCAGCAATTAAAATGGGAAATAAAGAGGGTAGTTACGAACAGATAAAGCTAGGAGTACGACAAGGGTGTGTCTTGTCACCAGATCTTTTCTCCCTGTATAGCGAAGTAATAATGAGAGAGATCAACGAGATGCCAGGAATACTAGTTGGAGGTTATAATATAAATAATATACGCTATGCAGATGACACAGTATTGGTGGCGGATAATTCAACAGACCTACAACAATTATTAGACGTAGTAGTAACAGAGAGTGCAAGGAAAGGACTCTCCTTGAATATCAAGAAAACAGTAACAATGGTAATATCAAAGAAAATGGTGACACCAAAATGTGACATAGAAATAGAAGGGAAAATCCTTAACCAAGTTGATAATTTTAGATACCTAGGGGCATTTATAACATCAGATGGAAGATGTACAACAGAGATTAGGAGCAGAATAGGGCAGGCAAAAGCCGCATTTCAGAAAATGAAGAGTATCTTATGCAATAAGTCACTATCACTGAATGTAAGAAAGAGAGTGCTGAAATGCTATGTAGAACCAGTTTTGCTGTATGGCAGTGAATCTTGGAATGTAAATGAACAAATTAAGAAGAAATTAGAAGCAAATGAGAGATGTCGTTCCTGAGACGAATGTTGCGAATTCCTTGGACTGCCAGGGTAACTAACGACGACTGCCTGAAACAGGCTAACGAAACTAGAACATTATATACAACAATAAGACAGAGACAAACAGCTTTCCTCGGTCATGTGATGAGAAGAGAGGCATTGGAGAACATCGTAACAACTGGAAAGATCGAGGGGAAGAGAGGCAGAGGTAGGCCAAGAGAAGTGATGCTGGATGGATTGAGACGGTGGCATGGAGGGATATCAGCAGCAGAGTTGATCCAGAAAACCAAAGACCGAGATCTATGGAGAGCCATGAACGCCTACGCCAGCCGGCACGGCACTTGATGATGATGATAGAAATAGTCAAAAACAATCACCTTTACCTCCCCTGCAAAAACATATCTTATGAAGGTACATCTCTGTTCGTTATAAATTAAGTTAATCCAAAATTTCTTTTATATACTCAATACTTATATTGCCATCCACAACCCTGCCTATATTTCACTTATCTCACCTCCAACCCTAAAACAATGTTCATATTCCATGAACATTTTAAATGAATTAACGCTGTTTATCACAGCTCCTATATTTTCCCCCCTCACATCCCATGACAAGCCTCCTTGTTTATTTAACCCATATACCCAACCCTATGTACTGCCATTCACAGCTCCCTTTATATCTATTCTCTATCAACTAACTTCTTATATTTGTTTCACTATCACAGCATCTTTAAAAGTTAATCACGTATATAATATGGCATCCAATCCATATATATTCAATCAATGCTGACTTAATGCAGCTCCCATTTTTAACTCCCCCATAACCATTTTACTTGTGTAGTAACCCCATCACTTAAGTATGGAATATGTTTCCAACACTTCATAGCCACTATATTATCAACCTCTCTACGCTGATTATCACAGCACTCTTGCTAACAGAATATACCCATGAACTTATTATTCACAAAGAGAATGTGTCTCTCTACCAGTCCTCAGTAGTTTATTAACTCTTTTCTGAAGGAAGGGTCCTAAATAAAGCCCCATGTATTGCCTTTATTCTAGACAAAACCATAACTGTTTGTGAAGTAAACTTAACTTAAACAATTTATAAACAGAATAACTACTATTCAACAGACAAGACAATTCAACCTAAATCATTTTTTTCTTCTTTTATCAGCGTTTTCGGTATTGTCTGTTCCTGAGTATCATCATAAACTGGCGTTGTTATTAATTGGCTTTGTACTGGATCTTTTCTAAAATCAGGGGGTGTTGTAGCTCTTCTGACGACTTGTTCATCTAAGTATAAGGCGTCTGAATAATAATTATTATTATAATTATTGTTTCCCTTATCATCATTATCTCTTCTTAAGTGCTCTACGTGTGCCCTTGCCATATGTCCCGTGATCTGGTTCTTTATACTGTATGATACATTTCCTAACTTTTCTAAAATGTAATAACCTGGAACCCAAAGAGCATCAAATTTAGAGTTCCTTCTATGCTTCTTATAATAAACTCTATCACCTACTTTGAATTCCTGTAATTTTGTATTCACGTTTCTGTACCTTTTCTGTCTTTCTCTAGCTTTAATTATATTGTTCTTTAACCTTACATGCGCTTTATGCATTTCTTGTATAATGACTTCTTGAAAATCTTCCCCTATATATTTACGTCTTGGTTTTAACAGATTGTCGATAGGTAGTATAGGCTCTCTCCCGTGCAATAAATAAAATGGTGAAAACCCTGTACTCTCATTTTGATTTGTGCGTATAGAGCTTAGTGATGGTCCCAGGAATAAATCCCAATCTCTTTCATGTTCATCGACAATCTTTGCTATAATGTCGTACAATGTTCTATGTTGTCTTTCGTTCTTAGCATTTGAAGAAGGTCTATAGTATGAGGTCTTTATATGATTTATATTCAAATCTTTTAATAACTTTTCAAATTTCTTGTTCACAAATTCTTTACCATTATCTGTGAGTATGATCTGTGGGCAACTAAATCTTGGTATGAATTCCTGTAAAAAAAATATTAATGATAGTATCTGCGCTCTTATCTGGGATTGCATAAACCTCCGGCCAGAGACTATAGATGTCCACCATATGAATTAAATATACGTTACCCGATAGTGTTCTAGGGTGAGGACCGGATATATCTAAACTAACTTTTTGCATAGGAAACTGTGGAATATCTGTATCTTGTAAGGGACATTTAATTGTTTTCATATTCCTTAATCTGCATTTTTCACACGTATCGACATATTTACAAGCAGTTTTAAATAAATTCGGCCAATAATATTTATTCGTAAGTGCTTTCACTAATTTATCACGACCATTCCGATGGCCATTCTCATCATGATATGCTTTGAAAACTTCACTTTCCAAATGTTTTGGAATATATTTCCTTAACTGTTCGTTTCTTTCATTCATGTAATATAACTGTTCATCATCTTGCAAAACTAAATAATTCTTCTTATATTTGTTTTCACCCGTTTCCTTTAATTTCTGTTTTATTTATAAAACTTTTGGATCTAATTCTCGTTCTTCTTTCATATTAAATTGTATTAAATTTGGGTCTTCTGCTCTAAGTTCAGATTCTTGATCCGATGGTAAACTCCCAAAATCTTCTCTATTTATTATGGCAGAATCTAATATATTTACTTGCCAGCTTCGGTCGTCTATTTCCGGTTCGCCTTCGTCTTCCGTGTTTCCTGATGACTGTAGATACGGGATTCTGGTTGCACATGTATTGTTCCTACCTGGTACGTATTCTATTCTAGTATTGTATCCCTGTAGATTCAACGCCCATGTCTGTATTTTTCTGTTCCGCACTGGAGCTTCTAATAAAGATTTTAAAGGCATGTGGTCAGTTCTAATGATGAAATTTGCGTTATGTAGATAATAGTTAAGTTTCTGAAGAACATAATAAATAGCATAAGCTTCTTTCTCAATAGTCGACCATTTGCGCTGAGACCTGCTAAGTTTATGTGTTAAAAATAGATTAGCCTTTCATTTTTAACCCCTGGTATTCCAGATTCTTTTCCTTCATATGGTTGAACCAAACACGCTCCTATAGCCTTATCTGAAGCATCTGTATACAATATTAGCTGTTTATTCAAATCTGGATGTGTCAATAGTGGCACTACTGTTAAACTATTTTTTAAAAACTCAAACACTTTTTGACATTCATCATCCCACTTAAATCTAGCGTATTTGCCAGTTAGGTTAGTAATAGGCTTGCTATTTTTGAGAACCCTGGAATGAAACGACGATAATACCCACAGGTTCCAATAAACGCACGAACTTCTTTTACGTTAGTTGGAGGAGGTAGTTCTCTAATAACCTTTATCTTATCCTGATCTGGTTTAATTCCGTCTCTATTAATAATATACCCCAAATACTTTGTTTCTGTTTTTAAAAACTCGCATTTACTGAGCTTCAGTTTAACATCATGTATTCTTAATCTGTCGAATACTAATTTTACATGTTTTAGGTGATCTTGTACGTCTCCTGCTGTGTAAATCAGAATGTCATCTATGTATGCCAATGCAAACTTTTGCATGCCCTCCAATACTTGATTTATTAATAGCATATAATGAGAAGGCGCCGTTCCTATTCCAAAAGGCATTCGTAAGAATTCGTAAGAACCTGCGTGTGTACAAAAAGCACTCTTCTTTTGGGCATCTGGGGACATAGGTATACACCAAAATCCTGATCTTGCATCTAACGTGGTAAAGAAAGTAGACCCATTAAGTAAGCCTAAAATATCATCAATCACCGGCAATGGGTACGCTACATTCTTAGTGATTTTATTCAACGCCCGATAGTCACAACAGAATCGATGTGAACCATCGGCTTTGGTCACAATTACTATCGGAGATGACCACTCTGATTTGGACCTTGTTATGATTCCCGCTTTTAGCATATCTTCTATTGCTTTTTCAACAATTTCTCTATTTCTTAAGGGAGTTCTATACGGTTTTAAACTAATTGGTGGGTGATCTCCAGTATCTATTTCCATCGTAACTGTTTTTGTTTTTCCCAATTCTAAGTCATTAATTGCAAACACATCTTGATTTTCTTTTATAAGTCGTTCTAATATTTCCTTATTTTCTGGTGGAGTTTTTAACTGTGCTAACAATTCTTGTTCTCTTGTTATTTTGTCTACTGAATGTATTTGTGATGTATGTCTTCTGAATGGATGGATCAATTCATCATTCTGGACGTTCCCTTTTCTTTCGCGTCTGTGTCTGTTATTAATTCTTTCACTAGGAGTTTCTGAATAATTTATTCTCGGCATTTCTACTCTATCTGTTGCTAATATGTCATTAATATCATGTTCTACTTTGGCTATTACACATCCTCTGTATAATTTAATTTCTCTACCTGTGTTGTTAATAATCATTACTGGAAAAGTTAATTGTTTATCTAATGATATTATTCCATCCGGAACTTCTAGACCAGGCTCATCAATTACCCCCCTTTGCAATTCAGTGATTCTAACTGTGTGTCCTACTAAATAATACGGATGTCTTTTTACCTTTGCCTGAATCAAATTAACCGTCTGTGGTTTTAACGTCGTAGACATTTTAACTCTAACCAGTGCTGAAATGTGCATGTCTTCTTCCAAATCTACATATACGTCCTTGAATTTTAATTTGTGCAAATCAAAAAGAAGTCTTACACCGTTTTTTATTAAAAAAATCTCTACCTATAAGCATATTTCTATCTAAATCTTTCACTACATGAAAAAGATGTCTTACTTTGATCCCTCCTAATTTAAGATTTATTACTGTTTGTCCGATTACTTGTAAATTCTGTCCTGTAACAGAGTGAAGATTATTATAACTCCTGAATATTTTGCAATTTCTAATTATTTTATATAAAAAACTTTCTTTGATTACACTAACCTGAGCTCCCGAATCAATTAATGTACGAATTCTATACTTCCCTATTTCTATTATACATGAACTGGGATCTGTTTTATTCACTGTAAACTGTTTGATTTCATCTAGTTGAGAGCACTTCTTACTCGTCCTGCTATACCTGTTATTAAAATATTCTTTAAATCCTGGGACCTTGTTATCTTCCCTCCTACTACAGGTCCTATTTAATAGGTAGGGTGCCGGTTTTCCTGCGTTCTTGGACTTGTAAAACTTCTGTCTATCTTCAAAATTCCTATTTAATCTGCTATTGCCATTTCTATTTTGTGTATTCGACTGGACACGCCTGTTACCACAGAAGCGAAAAATGTGTCCCCTTTGGCCACAACCCCAACAGACTATATTTGTGTTATTTGTGTTACCTACCGTCTCACTTGTATGATTTCTCATTTGTCTTCTTCCATAATAAGCATTTCCGTTACTTCTTTGTAATGTCTGTATACCTCCTCTCCTATTCCATCTGAACCTTGTTTGTCCTATCTCCATGGGCTCTTCAATCCTGTCTTCTCGACTGGTTCCTATTTCTCGTCCTAATCTCAATCTAAATCTACGTCTCAAGTTCTCCTCTTGTACCGCTATATCTACAGCTTGTGATAACCTCTCAGGGCTTTCCCCCATCAACTTAAATTTCAGTCCATCTGACTTTATACCATCTACAAAAATCCCGACCAACATCCGCTCCACCTCTTCTCCTCGTACGTTCTGTCCTAAGACTGCTTCTTCGGCCAGGTTAATCAACCTATCACTAAACAATTGTATAGTTTCTCCAGTGTTTTGTTTGGATTGTCTTAACACTGAAAACGCATGTTGGGGGTCCGTGATTTCAGCGTACTTATGGGCTAGATCGTCCCTGAACTGCTCCCATGTCTCATCTACCCTAGCTTCTAATTTTCTTCTGATATGATCAGAAACCGGTTCTGTCGCTGCCTGATAAGCAAGTTTCATTTTTTCTTCATCTGATGCTGACACCAAGTATGCATACTTCTCTATTGCAGTTATCCACTTCTTAAAGTCCTTCGCCTGTCCACTAAATTTAACAATTTCAGCTGCCATTCCTTGTTGTTTCATGACTGTGTTGAGTTTACCTATTACCGTCCCTACCCCAGTCAAAACTTGTGCTAGTGAACTTTGTTCTTCTGCCATTTTGCAATGTGCTGAAATATCAATTCATATAAGCAACTCACATTTATAATAATTTAGATATATGATCGTATTTAAATTACGTAATTCTTAATTGTTAAATGTTCAATCAGTCAATGGTATAAAATGACGTTTAAACTTTATCTAATTACCGTTATCTATTTCTTTTCTTGATCTACGATGAAGGTGAATCTTCGTACGTCAGCCGAGAATCTATTTGTCAAGGGTCACGTATAAACCAATTCTGGAGTCTGCGTTATCCGAAGGTGTCTGTATTTCTCCAACCGACGACGCAATTTCAGGTATCCACATCCGACTTCTCCAGCGGAAAAAAATTGAAGAGGAATGCCCAAACTTTCACCCTTGGATGGGCCCGACCAGCTTTGCGCTTTCTTTTCACCCTAACAGGGCTCTTCAAGGCGTCGACTTGAAAACGGCTCTAGCTCAATAAAGCGATTTAATTTGGCATTGAGATTTTCGCTTTAACTCAAAAACATTCTAATATGCTAGAGTTCAGGACCGCTGGAGTGATGAGCAAACACGATTGGCACTTTTCTCGAAATTTCCAAACGAAGGAGCAATTGACCCGTCTCAATATAAGCTCTCGTAATTCTTCAGGTACTCAAAGTCAAGGTTCAATGAGTACAACAGCTTTTGAGTTTGCCCTAGCTTGATATACGGAAGATAACAGCTCCTTCAAAACGAGTTCTCCATTTAATTCGAGTTGTTTATATCTGTCTTAAGATTTCTTTGCTTCTAGAGCTGGACAGTCCTAGTATGTAAGTGGCTGACCTTCAAACGCAAGGTTAACTAACGGCTGTAATAATGGCAGGTCAAACTTCATAGTATTTGGACAGCATTTTGGCAAAAATCACGTTACTTCAAGTAGTTATGATGAGAAACAGCTTACTTACTCTACTGGCAACCATGTTATAAAGATGGCTTCATCTAGAAATCTTGATGCATATTATTTACATTTAGCCAGTCCGAAAAAATGCTTCACTTTGACTTTGACTCCATTAAAAGTGGTCCGGTTTTGCACTTTTTGTTTAACGAATTTATTAAAAATTTATTGATTCATACCTCAGTAAGTTGGTAAAATTTCTCATGAAAATCCGCTGTGGCATGTTGGTTTCGGTACTTCACGTTATACATGTCCGCGACATTCAAACCAAAATCGGCATCCTGGTGTGCGGCGCCATAAATCCATCTGTAACAGTACAGGTACAGAGGATCAATAACCAAGCCCTTCAGTGTTTCTTTATAACGAATTTATTGAATCATAATAAACCGATAATCATCTAGAGGTCATGAGACCAGATGTTGTCTTCTCTTGAGTTTTGCTGTAACTAACCCAAAACAATCTACGTCACGGCTTGAGCATCCATCACTAGTAGTGTTCTTATAGGATGCTCAACCGTGCCCCTAAGTTTACGCATCAACCTATTGACATAGATGTTACTCATTCCGTTACACATTTTCCCGGCTTACCTGATCAGTTCGTTTGAGTAACAGACAACACTGTGTCGGCGATATATTTTTCGGAGAGTGGTTGTGTTCGTTCATACATGAACTATAGAAAATACCGAGTTATAGACAGTGTATAGATAAAGGAAACGAATTAAATAAATTACTCAGTGGTGATTAGACTTTTCAAACGTTCCAGGATATTTTGAAAGAAGTCAAACTTTGGTCGGAGAGACACATCATCGGGTGAGCGCATTCCAGTTCTGTGTTGTGTTGAAGTCGTATGGCCGTAGCATGATTAGAACTGTGATGCTGATCATAGACTAAATAGTCCTGTCTCACACACACACACGATAGACTACACCACAGATTTCTATACCCATAGACTATACACACACCTGACATATTTTCTTCATTAAATAATTTTATTATTTATAAAGGACAGTGTTTTGTGGGTATTTTCTGGAGGACTATGAAGAGGGGTATTTTCTTGGGGTAGAGAGAGAGAGAGAGAGAGAGAGAGAGAGAGAGAGAGAGAGAGAGAGAGAGAGAGAGAGAGAGAGAGAGAGAGAGAGAGAGAGAGAATAAGACTGATCGGGGGGAGTGTAGACAAAGGTCCGGCAGCAGACCAAAACTGAGAAAAGGATATTTAACAGTTGTGCTTGTTGATTCCCCTTCCCCCCAGGGACGACAAGTGACAGAAATATGGATCTGGCTCTATATACCCAATGCGCCCTAAGCGTGTAAAAGGCTCCTTGACTTGACTTAATAACAGATACGGCCGTTGGGGTGTCACGTGTTATGTTCTCACACATTCTAAGCCACGACATCGGTGGGGAGTTCAGGTCTCTTCCTCGTCGCTTTCCCGTCCCTGACAATTCTGAAAATTGTTTAATAGCCATTTTTCAGAGGCTGTGCCATCCTCACAGATGTTCAGATTGAAACGTTGACTTCTGCCGGGATTCCATTTAGTAGCTCGCACATGTTTGTTAGACTTAAACACTGACGTCTGCTGGGATTCCATTTAGTAGCTCGGACATGTTAGTTAGACTTAAACACTGACGTCTGCTGGGATTCCATTTAGTAGCTCACACATGTTAGTTAGACTTAAACATTGACTTCTGCTGGGATTCCATTTAGTAGCTCGGACATGTTAGTTAGACTTAAACATTGACTTCTGCTGGGATTCCATCTAGTAGCTCGCACATGTTAGTTAGACTTAAACAAACATTGACTTCTGCTGGGATTCCATTTAGTAGCTCGCACATGTTAGTTAGACTTAAACATTGACTTCTGCTGGGATTCCATTTAGTAGCTCGCACATGTTAGTTAGACTTACACATTGACGTCTGCTGGGATTCCATTTAGTAGCTCGCACATGTTAGTTAGACTTAAACACTGACGTCTGCTGGGATTCCATTTAGTAGCTCGCACATGTTAGTTAGACTTAAACATTGACTTCTGCTGGGATTCCATTTAGTAGCTCGGACATGTTAGTTAGACTTAAACATTGACTTCTACTGGGATTCCATTTAGTAGCTCGCACATGTTAGTTAGACTTAAACATTGACTTCTGCTGGGATTCCATCTAGTAGCTCGCACATGTTAGTTAGACTTAAACATTGACTTCTGCTGGGATTCCATCTAGTAGCTCGCACATGTTAGTTAGACTTAAACATTGACTTCTGCTGGGATTCCATCTAGTAGCTCGCACATGTTAGTTAGACTTAAACAAACATTGACTTCTGCTGGGATTCCATTTAGTAGCTCGCACATGTTAGTTAGACTTAAACATTGACTTCTGCTGGGATTCCATCTAGTAGCTCGCACATGTTAGTTAGACTTAAACAAACATTGACTTCTGCTGGGATTCCATTTAGTAGCTCGCACATGTTAGTTAGACTTAAACATTGACGTCTGCTGGGATTCCATTTAGTAGCTCGCACATGTTAGTTAGACTTAAACACTGACGTCTGCTGGGATTCCATTTAGTAGCTCGCACATGTTAGTTAGACTTAAACATTGACTTCTGCTGGGATTCCATTTAGTAGCTCGGACATGTTAGTTAGACTTAAACATTGACTTCTGCTGGGATTTCATTTAGTAGCTCGCACATGTTACTTAGACTTAAACATTGACTTCTGCTGGGATTTCATTTAGTAGCTCGCACATGTTAGTTAGACTTAAACATTGACTTCTGCTGGGATTCCATTTAGTAGCTCGCACATGTTAGTTAGACTTAAACATTGACTTCTGCTGGGATTCCATTTAGTAGCTCGCACATGTTAGTTAGACTTAAACATTGACTTCTGCTGGGATTCCATTTAGTAGCCCGCACATGTTAGTCAGACTTAAACATTGACTTCTGCTGGGATTCCATTTAGTATCTCGCACATGTTTGTTAGACTTAAACATTGACTTCTGCTGGGATTCCATTCAGTAGCTTGCACATGTTAGTTAGACTTAAACATTGACTTCTGCTGGGATTCCATTTAGTAGCTCGCACATGTTTGTTAGGCTTAAACATTGACTTCTGCTGGAATTCCATTTAGTAGCTCGCACATGTTAGTTAGACTTAAACATTGACGTCTGCTGGGATTCCATTTAGTATCTCGCACATGTTTGTTAGACTTAAACATTGACTTCTGCTGGGATTCCATTTAGTAGTACTTACAAGTCAGTTGGACTTAATCATTGACGTCTGCTGGGATTCCATTTAGTAGCTCGCACATGTTAGTTAGACTTAAACATTGACTTCTGCTGGGATTCCATTAAGTAGTACTTACAAGTTAGTTGGACTTAATCATTGACTTCTGCTGGGATTCCATTTAGTAGCTCGCACATGTTAGTTAGTGTCAACAACTCATGTGTCAGGCATCATCGGATTACTTCTCCCACACCACACAAGAAACTTGCAAGTCGTGTGAGAGGAAATGAATGATACATTTTATTGCCGTTGGCTCTTTACATGTACATAACAGTCGCTATCAAACCACACACAAAGCCACAGGATTGCCTATCACTAGTTTCCTAAACCCTATTGCTAATCTCTATCTACTTGGCTACACAAAACTCCTATCAACACTAAACGATCTGCTCGCTACAAAGTCAGTCCCCAGTCTGACTTTCCTACTCGCGTCGCTACACAGCACGCGGAAGGACCTTGATGCGTCCTTCGCCTTTTTGCGTGCCGTTACACTTGGCACGCTTACATTAGTTGTCTCCTGTTGAGTAGCAATCGTGGCTATCATGTAGGCGTGATGCTGTCGTGACCAGAGTGCTAACTATCTGGTCAACGCCTCCGTGTCTCATGAGAGAACTAGTTAATAGTCCCCCATTCTATCACCTACCCTGCCCTTACATCGGTGCACCGTATCACCTCTAATCTACTTGAGGTTGACCACTCTTCCCGGTGGTATTCTATCTTGGGGCAGACCTCCGGCCTTTATGTTTCAGTCTTTGACACACACCCTCCCCTCCTGTGTTGCGTCATCAATTTTGACTCATTGGTTGTGACGCAAGAGGTTTCTAAAAAATTAGTGTCTCTAATTTTTTGTCAAAGACTGTAGATAACCTGGCTTTGGGTAACTCCATAGACTTCTACTGACTATTGTCACAATGTAGTATCACTTTACTTGGCTACTGGCAATCGCCACAAACTTGTCTGGTTGGCGTGAGCCCTCTCCTCAATCGCAATATTATATTAATTCGAGGTTTGTCTGAACCGGACCGTTGTCTTATAAGACCTGCCCTCACATAGTAAATTAACTTACTACCCATACAAAGTTGACTTTCTTAGGGTCAACACATGAATTGCTTCATGTCCCCCATATAATATTTAACAACCATCATACAAGCTGTGTGCGACAGGCTTTACCTATCTCGCTTCCACGTGTAAAGTTATCTTTCACTGTAAAATTAGTGTTTCGTTGTCTATTATGTCCCCTGACCCGAAGTTATCTCCCTTTGATCTACAAATTATGTATGTAATTTATATGTTTGTTTTTCTGGTTGTTTGCGTGTTTGGATGTAATTAATAATATAATCTAACTTCTAACATGTGTATCTACTATCATGTGTATGTAAGTTAGTTTTTAAGTGCCATAATTCGGTTAAATGTGGCCACAAACAAGTGTATAACACTAATTCGTGACTACGTTTCCGTCTTATGAGACTTAAAATACTTTATTTAAGATCTAAACTAAACTACACACAACACATTTAAAACAGCACAATTTCAACAACGAAAGCAAACATTTAACGCAGACAAAAATTAAAAGTCGCGTTGAGCGGCAGGAAAAATCCGCTGACTGATCTCACTCTCTCTTGTATATTTTACATCCGCTCTCACATTCACACTTCTGTCACACATCTTTTACCCTCACTTCTGTCACACATCTTTTACCCTCCCAATTATTTAAAAACCTTGGAGTGACACTGTACAAGTTTGGCTCAGTTTGAGAAAGTTGAGCTCATTGACTGTGCGTAAATCGCTGCACGAGTCATGTATTTATAACATATTTACATGTAAGAGAAAGGGTTGATGGTTTGTACCCTTGGTCTTATTAACCACTATATTCTACTGAAATAATATTCTAAATACTGACATACTAATACAAATTCTATAAATATGTATTTAATGTGTTAACTACTTTAATCTATTTTGCCACATTAATTCTGAGATATGCTTCCATTAATCCTAATATTTATCTAATTTAAGGGATGTAATCTAACTATTTAAAATGAAATTGATGTGAGATGAGTTATGTACCTTTCTGAAATGGGTAATGTGAAAATAAATTATGTACCTTTCTAAAATGGGTAATGTGAAATATTAACTAATGTTTTTAAATGCAAAAAAAATATATGACTGATATTCTTAATCTAAATGGTGTAAATGATGTATGTTAAATTGTATAATCTTTTTATCCTATTACGGTGTAAACTAATCATAATACTAAATGATAACGTTTGTTAAATGGAATGGTTCATTAGGATGGAATGAACTTAACTGAAATGAAGCTAAGTGAAATGTAACAAATAAATGGTACTATTACTATCAAAACTTTAATCCTAGTTTATAATTAGATGTTATTAAGCCTAAATTAATATCCTAATTTACTTTTAAGCTAAGTAAGTGGGTAAATTAATGATCTATCTAAACTATAAAAAAAAAATGAAAACTATCACATTTCCTAAATCCAAATGTATCTTAGAGTGACCTAATCTAACTCTAATTTATCACTATCTTAAAATGTTATATTACATATCACAATAAGTTTATATATACATGGTATTCAATTACCTCAGGTTAGTTGTTGCCTTAATGTTTAGACATTGCTTTCATAGGCATATTATATATACACAATTGGCCTGGGTATATGAAATACATTGCACAGTCATACATGTGTCCTATGGGTAATGCACTTGTAGAGTTCGCTGGTGTCGTAGACCACTATTTTCGTGTCTGTATCTATGTACTGTTCTGACACTTTTTTTCTCTGCTTAACACAAACGATTCACCGGAACAGGTATGGAGCTTAGTCGGTAACGAGCTGTCCCAGTTCACACGGTGATATATTTGTTTTCGGAGCACAGTTCTTCTTTTGATGTCTACGGACACATGATAGTTCACTGTTCTTAGTACATGATTCAGCACATAATGTCTATGTATTTATAACATATTTCACATAGAATATTATTATGTACTAATTTAACATGTATTACTCTACACTCTTATGTGGAATCTCCGGTATTTCTACCTCAGATGGTCGACTAAGGGTATCAGCCAGAATGTTGTCCTTACCCTTAATATGCTCTATACTAAAAGTATAGTTTTGTAGTATTAGCGACCACCTGTATATACGGTCATTCCGATGCACACCACTTTGTATGACCGTGATTGGGGAGTTGTCAGTCTGGACAATGAAGTGAACACCCGCTAGAAATCGATGGAGCTTTCTCACCGCATAGATGACGCTTAGGGCTTCCAACTCTGATATGGAATATCTGGACTCAGCAGGTGTGATCTTACCGCTCACGTAGCAAATCGGATGGAAGATGCCATCATAAAATTGGCCTAGTACTGCAGCGATGGAGATTCTGCTGGCATCTGTCCTAAGATAATAAACGAGCCTAGGATTAGGCAAGCGGAGGATTGGTACATTACTAAACAGAATTTTCAATTTTGACAATGCAGAAATTAATAATGCATCTTTGACATTTAATTTTACAGATGCTTTTAAAACATTGGAAAATACACTTGTAATTTCCGCTAAATTTGGTATGAATTTGCTATAGTAATTTACTAATCCCAAAAGGCTTCTGACCTGCTTCTTTGTGGTCAGGTTCATAATTTTGGTAATAATTCTATTGTCAGTCTTAAGTTGACCTTGTGAAATGACATGACCCAAAAAATCAATTTCTTTTAGGCCCAATTCAACTTTGCTCGGTTTGACAGTGAGACCGAAGAGTCGCAACCTATCGAAGACATGTCTTAGTTTCAGTAAGTGTGTTGTCCAGTCATCCGTATGGACACATTGCGTATTCTGTAAGCTCACTAGGTGTATGGATATCGTCGGATTTGCCAGTCTTGCTAACTAGTGTAGTTGCGTTGTGTACGTCTGTCGTCTGATCACTAGGTGTGGGTGCAATATGTTCGTCTGTCTCTACCTCTGTCTCTTGTCGTGAAAAGTAAGGTTTCAACATGTTGACATGGAATATCTTTAAGTGTCCGTTTATTGATATTTCATAGTCAACATCTGAAATTTTACGTACCACCTTGAATGGCCCTTGCCATGAGGTCAATAATAAATTTCGTTTGTCTGGAAGTAACAAAAGTATGTCTTGATCTGGTTCAAGATCAATAGTTCTCGCACCTTTGTTTGCATATTGGCGGTAGATTTGACCCTTCCTCTCCAAAGATGCCTTAGCTATAATACACGATTTCATGATTTTGTCTCGTGTTTCTGTCACCATTTCATAAAGTGTTTTTGGGGTGGGAATTTCAATAGAATTAGTTATTACCTGATGGTAAATGGTTAGGGGTCCGCGTGGGTTAGCCTCGTATACTAATTCAAACGGTGAGAAACCCGTGCTTGAATGGGGAATCTCCCGATAGGCGAACAGCACTGTTGGTAACAGTGTATCCCAATCAGCTGGGTTTTCTGCTGTTACCTTAGCCAGCATATGCTTAAGATCTCCGTTAATTTTCTCTACTATTCCATTGCTGGCTGGATGGTACGCTGTTGTAAAATGCTGTTTAATCCCTAACATTTTTGTAAGGGCTTGCGTTGCAGCCGATATGAATTGTGTTCCACGATCGGATAAGATGGTACGTGGAAAACCGAATCGTGAGAACAGGTGTAGAAATACATTGGCAACGTCTTTGGAGGTGATGTATTTCAAAGCTACTGCCTCAACCCACCTTGAACAAAGGTCGACCATCGTTAATATGAAGCGATTTCCTTTGCTGGACACCTGATTCAGGGGTCCAACAATATCTACCGCCACACTTTCAAATGGCCTAGAAGCCAGTGTAGAAGGTTGTACTTCAGCTGTAGGATGTTTACCCTTACGTACAAATTGTTGACAGACATTACAAGAACGACAAAATAATTTAATATCATTGCAAAAACCTGGCCAATAAAAATGAGCCTGAATTCTGGCCCTGGTTTTGTCGTATGCAAGGTGACCAGCAAACGGTGACTCATGTGCAATCTTTAGCACAGTAAGGCGGTGTTGTACAGGTAACACCGTTTGCTGAATCTCATGGTTAACAGTTGTATAATATCTAGTAAGAATGCCATTGTTAAGTCTAAAGAACCATGATGCGTTTTTTGTCACTTTGGCTCTTTCTTTCAATAATTTTAAATATGGAGACACACTAGGATCAGCTTTCTGCTGTTCTATAAATTTTTGTCTGGTAGTATCATCTGTGCCAGTTGGGGAAAGCAACAGTAGTCTCTCATCTTGTAGTGTGTCTTGATGTTTTATAGCGTCTGCTCTGGTTGTTGCATTAGCTGCATTTAATCTTTCCCATGCAGCTATTTCATCGCTAGTACATTGTTTCAATTGGGGTAAGCAACCCAAAATTAAATCAGTTCAAGGGTTGTCAAGTATTGCACAAGTAAAGGTACCCGAAAGGAAAGGAGTGTTAATACGGGCTTTGGCCAAAGGGTAGATTTCAATGTTACCCGAAAAGGTTCGGCATTTGACAGAGTCACCTGTATAATCATCTGGACTCACCAGTTCCTTTCTAAGACCAATCAGGGTGCTGCCGCTGTCCAGCAAACATTGGCATGGTCTATCGTTGACCATTGCATTGTGGAACACCAAATTGCCTCTGGAGGCTAATGCTGCATTTACACTCTCAGATGAGAATGGTACTGTATGTCCACATTCTAATTTTCCGTCTGCATGAAATTGGTGACATCGTTCACAACTGTCAAAGCTTAACATATCGTTTACACAACACACATCTTCAGATTGGTTAACAGGTAAGTCATTTTCAACATCACACTCAGTCTCACTACCACTATCAGAAAATGTATCAATCAAAATAGCATTGTTGGCTTTCATACGTTGGCGGCCAAGGCACTTATTTGAATAATGGCCGTAGCTGGAACAAAAGAAGCATTTGATTGCACGCCTGTATGCAGATCTTTTGTTTTGTTGCTTCTTAATAACATTTTCAAGATGTGCCGGATAGTTTGGCGATTTATCACACATAGAATAAGTGTCATGCAAAAGTTGACAGTAAATACATTTTGACACTTTCTTTCTTTCTTGTCGATTTTCTGAAAGGGTTTTCTATTACTCTGATAGTTTTTAGGTTGGTCTTTCACAAAAGAAACTACTTCAGAGTCATTTGAAGTCTTAAAAATATCTCTATTAGAAGAAAAATATGCAGAGCCTTTCTTTTCAAATTGTTCTATGTTTTCAATGTCTGACTGCTGCAGGAATTTAGCAAAAAGAGATGGTATAGTGGATATAACTTTATCCATGGCTATTAAATTTTTGAGTCTGTCAAAGTCTTTTCCTATGTTAGCTGCTTTAAGCCATCTATCTAGTACACTTTGAACATTTGAGACGTAATCAATGAAAGTCTCACTAGGTTTAGGTTTTAAATTTGAGAACTGAACCTGATACCCAGGGGCATCAAGTAAAAAGTGTTGCATTATCCTATCATGGATGTACTGATAGTTAGATCTAAGATCAGTTGGTATAGATTCTATCACTTTCAGGGGCTCACCACTCAGGTTCTTCATATAAATCATAGCCCACATCTCTATTGGAACTTGGTGATATGTAAACTGATACTCGACATTTTCTGTCCAGGCTGATATGGAATCTTCTTTACAATATGGTTTGATAATGTTTTTGTATTTATTGAACTTATTTTCTTCTTGTTGACTTTTTAGTTTAGTGGCAGAGATCTCTGCGTGTGAGTCTACATCCATCCCTTTCATCTTTAACTGTCTCTGATTCTACTTGAATTTGTTTTTCCTTAACTCTTGCCATTTCATCTATCTCTTTTTGCTTTAGATCTAATTCCTTTTGTTTAATTTCCTTATCTTGTTCTAATTGTTTTAGCTTAATCTCCTTATCATGTTCTAACTGTTGTTGCTTAATTTCCTTATCATGTTCTAACTGTTGTTGCTTAATCTCCAATTCTTTTTGTTTCATCTCTTTATCATCTTCTAACTGTTTTTGCTTTGTTATCTCAGCTAGTTGTTTAATTTCCTTATCATGTTCTAACTGTTGTTGCTTAATTTCCTTATCCTGATCTAACTGTCTTTGCTTTGTTATCTCAGCTAGTTGTGCCATCTCTTTTTGATGCTGTCTTTCTTGCTCTCTTTCTCGTGCGCGTTCGTCTCTCTCCGCATCATTTGCTTCCTTAAATTTTTTATCAGCATATTCTTCTAGCTCTTTTCCTGTGTATTGCATTTCTTTGCCTGCTTTTACGAAATCAGCTTCTTTATCTTTGATATGTTATGTTTCTTAATATCTGAGCACTACAAATTGTACTCTTTGTTTATAACCTGGAAAATTTTATCATGAAAAACAGAGCACAAAAATATGCTAATGCATCACAAGCTGAAAAAGAGATGCACTATTAATCACATTGCATGCCAAATATATTGAGTATACTCAACTTAATGTTCCCGAGAATCAGGGAACAGCAATCCGGCAACACAGGTCACCTTGTTTGGCACTTTGGCATAGACACGAGTTTTCTAATCAGGTCACCTTGTTTGGCACTTCGGCATACACACAAGTTTTCTACTCAGCTGTTGTTCACCCTGGTTTACAGAGCAGCAACAATTAACAACTAGTAAACGACATATAATATTCTCGACAAATCAGAACAATCACAATGACATGCCCACGAACAAACAGAATATCGTTTAATTAATATTAAATTGTCAATGTCCTGTCTTCGTTTTACCGTTTTATGCCTTTTGTCACTAACCTAGTTTAATCTATGCAAGTGTTGTGCAGACCAAGTCTAATTTGCATGGCCAAAAGTAGTGCCATCGTGACGGTAAACAAAGAAAAAGTACGAAAAAAAAATTCAATAACTGCTTTGAAATAAATAAAAATATATTAATAATGTTTAAATAAATAAATATATTCAATTACTAACTTAAATAAACAAATAATAGTTAGTTAGTTAGTTATCAGCTGGGGTATCTTCGTTGCACTCCGGACATGTCCATAGGTGCTCAGATCCTCCCCCCAGCATATGCATCAGCGTCCGGTGGCTAATAGTGCCAGTTCTGTGTTGGTTGACGAGGCGCTTTGTTTTCCCGATGTACCTCTCGCGTCTGGCTGTGCCGATTCTTACTCCCAGGTCTTTCATCCTGGAAAGCGATGTGGAATCACTGGCGTCAAAATCCTCTGTTCTCGCCATATCTTTAAGGGCGTTAATAACATCGGCACGATCCATGGGCTGGCCATCTACAGGGGGTGCAGAGCCAGCCAATTTATCAGCTCGTTCATTTCCCTCGACTCCCGCATGTCCCGATACGAAGATGAAGGTGACTTTGCGGACAACAGACTTCCGCAGCGACTCAGTCCACTGTCTACGTACAGATCCAGCTTCGACCTTCTGAATCATGCTCATTGAATCACTTAGTACACACACGTTGGTATAATGTTGTGATTCCAGCCATATGAAAGCCTGTGTAACTGCCATCACCTCCATCGTCATGCTGCTCGTGGTCATGGAGTGGGCACCACTGGATTCTTGAACGGTTCGGCCCGCTGAGCGGGCTGTAAATGCCCACGCACTTCTCTGCTGCTTTACAACAGATCCATCTGTATAGATGAGCACTTCGGGGCTATCTGAGTGATCATAGATGAGCGCGTTAACCTCTGCATTGACAGCGGCAGGGTTCTGCTCTCTGCACCGTCTGTCGAGTGTGATAATGCAGGAGAAGGTACACTTAAAAGCTGGAGGCATCGGCACCCATTCCTTGCCGGGGTTGATACTGGTAAGACTGCAGACCTGTCCGACGACATCTTCCGCCCGACCCATCCATGATTTGCCCCTCTTTAGCCTGTCACCCTTTTCTCTGAATACAGCGTCATGCAGAGGGTGCTGCTCATCTGCACTTATTTTTAAGTATGCACGAGCTCTCCAGATCTTGATCCTGTGTTCCATTGTCGGGAAGTCAAGGAGGTATCTCATTGCTACACAGCTGGTGTCTCTCGTGCAGCCCAAAATGATGCGCATGGCTTCGTTTTGTACCTTTTCAAGTCTTCCAATCTGTGTAGGGCTGACAGTGAGGATGGCCAGGGCATACTCGATGCGTGAAAGCACAAGTCCTTGGAACAGAAGTAATAGCAGTCTTTGCTCGATATTGGCACTCGCCATGACTCTCATTGCTGCCAAACCTTTTCGAGCCTTCGTTATGACATAATCGACATGATCTCTGAAGGACAGGCTACGATCAAGCCTCACGCCAAGATATGTCATTGACTGGGTTCTACTCAGAATGCTCCCATCCATTCTTACTGCCGGCAGGTCTGTTTTCACAATATGGTTGTTTAGTGAGAACCATGTAACCGTTGCCTTTGCAGGATTGACAAGGGCATCGGCATCAGCACACCATGAGGAAATTCGATCTAGTTCACCCTGCATATAGTTGGCAACCGCCTGTCTATCTCGACCCTGTCGATACACGAGGATGTCGTCAACGAATGATAGAGTCCTACCCCTCCCATCCAACTGTTGTTCAGTGATCGGCACCGTATACACGTTGAATAGTACTGGTGACAGAGGTGAACCCTGCGGCAATCCTGGACATATCGTTATCGGCTCAGAAGACCAACTCCCGCATCTTAGCACCACCTTCCTTTGGAGTAGAACTGCAGCTATCCATCGTACAAGGTGAGGGTGCACTTTCAGTCTGAGGAGGGTTTGCATCAAGTGCTCGAAGGATACTCTGTTATATGCGTCCTCTAAGTCTATGGCGGCCGCACATGTCTCTTCTCTGACCTGAAATCCTTCGTAAACATCTTGAGCAAAGACCGCCGCATTCAGCCATGACTCTTTGTTGCGTCTGTATCCTCCAAGTGTGGGCGGGAAGCAGCCGAGCTGTTCCAAGTCCCAAGCAAGTCTGTGTGCTACAATTTTCTCCAGTAGCTTGCCAACAGTATTCTGCATCGTAATGATTCTGTAGCCGCTTATCTTGGAGTGGTCTTTGTTCGGTTTTGGCAGCGGCAGCAGGTAGCTGTGTAGCCATTCTTCTTTGACCTGACCCCTCTGGATACTGGTGTTGAATTCTCTGGCCAGTTCTTCCATGTCATCATCTGATATCACCATTAGGTCACCATATCGGATGCCGTCTGGGCCTGGGGCGGTGTTAGGTGATTTCTTGAGCATAGCACGCAATATGTCAACTGTGATCGTCCATTCTTCGTCTGTCCCGACCCCCTCGCACAACTGAGAGAGTGTTGTTGTGGTCCTCTGTCTGGCGGGCTCGTCTTTCTGGTCAGTCTGTTCTATGTAGCGTGCAAGAAGGGCCTTACCTTTATCCGCATCCGACTTTTTCCATGCGAGGTCTGTGCCTTGAAAGTCTGGAATACCCCTACGTTGTGCAGCACCGTTCATGCTCTTGTGGAGGCGCCAGAATGTCGTAAGAGATTGCTCGGAGCACACCTTCCTGCAGAACTCGTCCCATTTGTCGGCCTTGGCCTGTTTGGCGCAGGATTTGAATAAAGTCGTCGTCCTAACGACCTCAGTCTTCAGGTTCGCCAATTCAACCTGTGGCATGTTAGCCTTTCTGGCCTTTTGCCAGTCTTTGACAGCCTGCCTCTTTCCCAGCCACACCTTCTCGACCTCTCCATTCCACCATGGTGGCTGCAGCCATCTTTCTTGTCTCCTACGGGAGGAAGTTAGTTTCCTTCTTCTGATCTTGCTTATGGCGTCTTGACCAGTGGTGTCGTACGGGAAGGCATTGGTCTTGTTTCTTTGACTCATGGCCCCGTCTTTCTTGATCAGGATGACACAAGGGTAGTGGTCACTATCGTGGTATCCCAGTGTGCCCCACCGGCACCTTGGTGCGATGGTTGGCGACACCAGAGCCAAGTCAATGATGCTGTCAGAGTCGCCTGGTCGAGTGGCCATTCTAGTGACCTTCCCATCATTCAGACAGATTAGGGCAGCAGATGCCAGGGCGTCCTCCAAATCTTCTCCCTGTCTATTGGTGATGCAATTCCCCCATTGACTGCCTCTGGCATTGAAGTCCCCGCAGTAGATGATATGCCTTTCATCCATATCGAACAAACTCTGCCATTGTCGCACGTCGACCTTCCCATTTCGCGCATAGACGTTAACGATTACAAGCTGCACTGGTGTCATTATTCTTAATGCCTGCACTTGCAGGGCATCGCTGTTCCAGGCGGACATATCGATCTCAGACACTAGTATGTTGTCGCGGACCAGAATGGCCTGTCCGAGGTGCCGCCTGTTAAGGAAACCCTGAAATCCCGCCACATTGACTGTTCCGTCGGTGAGGTGTGTTTCTTGCAAGACTACAATATCGTTTCCGTAGAGTAGTTTTTCAAGAATGGGTCGGCGTTGACTAAATGATGCACAGTTCCAGTACAGTACTCGAACATTTCCGATACCCAATCTGTCACATTTTAAGCGCCTTCTGCGCGCGCCCGCCCTCTTACCACGTTGTGTCCTAGCTGGTCGTCTGGCCGTCATGTTAGGCTTAACTATCGCCACCGGGCGCCGATGATACGCCGAAAGAAGACCGGACGCGCGTGCACGAACTCCGTTGCACGGTCCGAACTCCATTTCACCACGAAAAAACACTTAATCCATACACATTTCGGAAAAAACACGTTCCATTTTACGGGACGAAGAAATGTCAAAAAACAAATAATAGTTAATATAAAGCACAGATTCAGGCGGGCAGCAGCTTGACGATTTGTAAACAATCGGATGCTGAATGCGAATGGCGTAGAACAACTGCTTGTCAATCGTCTTACGTCAGAGGCGCAGCGCTATATTTAGCTTGCAAAAATTGATAATGTTGCTGGCTGTGTATCGCTCCGCCCTGAATCATATTTGGTAATTATTCATAAATAAATAGGTAAATACATAAATAAATGGAAGAAAATAATAATATCAATACTTACAACTTTGAAGAACACATGATTTAAGTAAATAATATTTTAATAAACACAAATAAGCATTATTTCGTCACGATAGGCACAGTTTAGCTCGCAACTTGTCCTAGTCTGCACACGTCATCCGTCACTGACACAAATTAAACCTGTAATTCACTATTCGTAACCTTAGTCTAGAGCCGTGGATGAGTGTATTAGCTTGAACTTTCGTCCAAGCCACACTTCTGACACCACATTATTCCTTGCCTGTCAACAACTCATGTGTCAGGCATCATCGGATTACTTCTCCCACACCACACAAGAAACTTGCAAGTCGTGTGAGAGGAAATGAATGATACATTTTATTTCCGTTGGCTCTTTACATGTACATAACAGTCGCTATCAAACCACACACAAAGCCACAGGATTGCCTATCACTAGTTTCCTAAACCCTATTGCTAATCTCTATCTACTTGGCTACACAAAACTCCTATCAACACTAAACGATCTGCTCGCTACAAAGTCAGTCCCCAGTCTGACTTTCCTACTCGCGTCGCTACACAGCACGCGGAAGGACCTTGATGCGTGCTTCGCCTTTTTGCGTGCCGTTACACTTGGCACGCTTACATTAGTTGTCTCCTGTTGAGTAGCAATCGTGGCTATCATGTAGGCGTGATGCTGTCGTGACCAGAGTGCTAACTATCTGGTCAACGCCTCCGTGTCTCATGAGAGAACTAGTTAATAGTCCCCCATTCTATCACCTACCCTGCCCTTACATCGGGGCACCGTATCACCTCTAATCTACTTGAGGTTGACCACTCTTCCCGGTGGTATTCTATCTTGGGGCAGACCTCCGGCCTTTATGTTTCAGTCTTTGACAGTTAGACTTAAACATTGACTTCTGCTGGGATTCCATTTAGTAGCTCGCACATGTTAGTTAGACTTAAACATTGACTTCTGCTGGGATTCCATTAAGTAGTACTTACAAGTCAGTTGGACTTAATCATTGACTTCTGCTGGGATTCCATTTAGTAGCTCGCACATGTTAGTTAGACTTAAACATCGGCACCTCGGACAGGCCATTCTGGTCCGCGACAACATACTAGTGTCTGAGATCGATATGTCTTCCTGGAACAGTGATGCCCTGCAAGTGCAGGCATTAAGAATAATGACACCAGTGCAGCTTGCAATCGTCAACGTTTATGCGCGAAATGGGAAGGTCGACGTGCGGCAATGGCAGAGTCTGTTCGATATGGATGAAAGGCATATCATCTACTGTGGGGACTTCAATGCCAGAGGCAGTCAATGGGGGAATTGCATCACCAATAGACAGGGAGAAGATCTGGAAGACGCCCTGGCATCTGCTGGCCTAATCTGTCTGAATGATGGGAAGGTCACTAGAATAGCCACTCGACCAGGTGACTCTGACAGCGTCATTGACTTGGCTCTGGTGTCGCCCACCATCGCACCAATGTGCCGGTGGAACACACTGGGATACCACGATAGTGACCACTACCCTTGTGTCATCCTGATCAAGAAAGACGGGTCCATGAGTCAAAGAAACAAGACAAATGCCTTCCCGTACGATAACACTGGTCAATACGCCATAAGCAAGATCAGAAGAAGAAAACTAACTTCCTCCCGCAGGAGACAAGAAAGATGGTTGCAGCCACCATGGTGGAATGGAGAGGTCGAGAAGGCATGGCTGGGAAAGAGGCAGGCTGTCAAAGACTGGCAAAAGGCCAGAAAGGCTAACATGCCACAGGTTGAGTTGGCGAACCTGAAGACTGAGGTCGATAGGACGACGACCTTATTCAAATCCTGCGCCAAACATGCCAAGGCCGAGAAATGGGACGAGTTCTGCAGGAAGGTGTGCTCCAAGCGATCTCTTACGACATTCTGGCGCCTCCACAAGAGCATGAACGGTGCTGCACAACGTAGGGGTACTCCAGACTTTCAAGGCACAGACCTGGCATGGAAAAAGTCGGATGCGGATAAAGGTAAAGCCCTTCTTGCACGCTACATAGAACAGACTGACCAGAAAGACGAGCCCGCCAGACAGAGGACCACAACGACACTCTCTCAGTTGTGCGAGGGGGTCGGGACAGACGAAGAATGGACAATCACAGCTGAGATATTGCGTGCGATGCTCAAGAAATCACCTAACACCACCCCAGGCCCAGACGGCATCCGATATGGTGACCTACTGGTGATATCAGATGATGACATGGAAGAACTGGCCAGAGAATTCAACACCAGTAGAGGGGTCAGGTCAAAGAAGAATGGCTACACAGCTACTTGCTGCCGCTGCCTAAACCGAACAAAGACCATTCCAAGATAAGCGGCTAAAGAATCATTACGATGCTGTTGGCAAGCTACTGGAGAAAATTGTAGCACACAGACTTGCTTGTGACTTGGAACAGCTCGGCTGCTTCCCGCCCACACTTGGAGGATACAGACGCAACAAAGAGTCATGGCTGAATGCGGCGGTCTTTGCTCAAGATGTTTACGAAGGATTTCAGGTCAGAGAAGAGACATGTGCAGCCGCCATAGACTTAGAGGACACATATAACAGAGTATCTTTCGAGCACGTGATGCAAACCCTCCTCAGACTGAAAGTGCACCCTCACCTTGTACGTTGGATAGCTGCAGTTCTGCTCCAAAGGAAGGTGGTGCTAAGATGCGGGAGTTGGTCTTCTGAGCCGATAACGATATGTCCAGGATTGCCGCAGGGTTCACCACTGTCACCAGTACTATTAAATGTGTATACGGTGCCGATCACTGAACAACAGTTGGATGGGAGGGGTAGGACTCTGTCATTCGTTGACGACATCCTCGTGTATCGACAGGGTCGAGATAGACAGGCGGTTGCCAATGATATGCAAGGCGAACTAGATCGAATTTCCTCATGGTGTGCTGATGCCGATGCCCTTGTCAACCCTGCAAAGGCAACGGTTACATGGTTCTCACTAAACAACCATATTGTGAAAACAGACCTGCCGGCAGTAAGAATGGATGGGAGCAGTTTGAGTAGAACCCAGTCAATGACATATCTTGGCGTGAGGCTTGATCGTAGCCTGTCCTTCAGAGATCATGTCGATTATGTCATAACGAAGGCTCGAAAGGGTTTGTCAGCAATGAGAGTCATGGCGACTGCCAATATCGAGCAAAGACTGCTAATACTTCTGTTCCAAGGACTTGTGCTTTCACGCATCGAGTATGCCCTGGCCATCCTCACTGTCAGCCCTACACAGATTGGAAGACTTGAAAAGGTACAAAACGAAGCCATGCGCATCATTTTGGGCTGCACGAGAGACACCAGCTGTGTAGCAATGAGATACCTCCTTGACTTCCCGACAATGGAACACAGGATCAAGATCTGGAGAGCTCGTGCATACTTAAAAATAAGTGCAGATGAGCAGCACCCTCTGCATGACGCTATAAAGGGTGACAGGCTAAAGAGGGGCAAATCATGGATAGGTCGGGAGGAAGATGTCGTCAGACAGGTCTGCAGTCTTACTAGTATCAACCCCGGCAAGGAATGGGTGCCGATGCCTCCAGCTTTTAAGTGCACTTTCTCCTGCATTATCACAATCGACAGACGGTGCAGAGAGCAGAACCCTGCCGCTGTCAATGCAGAGGTCAACGCGCTCATCTATGAACACTCAGATAGCCCCGAAGTGCTCATCTATACAGATGAATCTGTTGTAAAGCAGCAGAGAAGTGCGTGGGCATTTACAGCCCGTTCGGCGGGCCGAAGCGTTCAAGAATCCAGTGGTGCCCACTCTATGACCACGAGCAGCATGACGATGGAGGTGATGGCAGTTATACAGGCTTTCATATGGCTGGAATCACAGCATTATACCAACGTGTGTGTACTAAGTGATTCAATGAGCATGATTCAGAAGGTCGAAGCTGGATCTGTACGTTGACAGTGGACTGAATCGCTGCGGAAGTCTGTTGTCCGTAAAGTCACCTTCATCTTCGTCTCGGGACATGCGGGAGTCGAGGAAAATGAACGAGCTGACAAACTGGCTGGCTCTGCACCCCCTGTAGATGGCCAGCCCATGGATCGTGCCGATGTTATTAACGTCCTTAAAGATATGGCGAGAACAGAGGACTTTGACGTCAGTGATTCCACATCGCTGTCCAGGATGAAAGACCTGGGAGTAAGAATCAGCACAGCCAGACGCGAGAGGTACATCGGGAAAACAAGGCGCCTCGCCAACCAACACAGAACTGGCACTATTAGCCACCGGACGCTGATGAATATGCTGGGGGGAGGTTCTGAGCACCTATGGACATGTCCGGAGTGCAACGATGATACCCCAACTGATAACTGACTGACTGATTGACGTCTGCTTGGATTCCATTTAGTAGCGCTCACATGTTAGTTAGACTTAAACATTGAGTTCTCTTCCTGAAAGCAATGCCAAAATATTGAACCTAAATTTGCCTTAGGTTGGGGTTGATTGAATGTCCTGCAAAGGGCACACAAAATGAGAATAGGAATGTGTGACAATATCAACTAACTTCCGATATTTTTGTTATCTAGGGATAGACCGGCCCGAAAACGTTATGTAAAATATTCTGATTGTTTAGATATATAACCATATATTATATGTGATATTAGTTGTTTGGTGTGTGTGTGTGTGTGTGTGTGTGTGTGTGTGTGTGTGGGTGGGTGGGTGGGTGTGTGTGTGTGTGTGTGTGTGTGTGTGTGGGTGGGTGTGTGTGTGGGTGTTTTTTTTTCTCCACCAAGAATGATGATGACCATTCATTTCATCCAGTGGGGTTGAAAGTATGGAGCCGTGAGTTCTAAGATGGCTGATAAGGCCTATTTTGGCTCGAAATGTTCTTTGACAATGTGGACAAAGGATGCTTGACGTTTCTGGAGGAGGAATTTCTGCAGTAGTTTTTCTGTTCTGTCTTTTCTTCACAGCTCTTGCAGTCCTGGTTGCCTTACTCGTGACTGCACCCTTGCGTAATGATGCACGCCACGAATTTCGGTCTCTGGCTGCAGCCTCCCAGGTGTCATGACGAATTCCAAAAGCATTCAGTGAAATTTTCAGAGCGTCTTTAAAGCGTTTCCTCTGGCCGCCTTGGGAGCGTTTACCACAAAGCAACTAGCCGTAAACTATTCGTTTAGGGAGCCTGTGATCTGGCCTGCGAGTCAAGTGACCAGCCCATCGAATCTGATTCTTCATTAGCAGAAGTCTAGGGAGTCTCTGTGGCGAAGTGGTCAATCCGTTTGACTCGTGCTCCGAAGGTTGTGGGTTTGATTCCGGGGCACATCCTTCGGTTTACGAGTTAAATGTTTCGGAGACTCCTGTGGGTCGTCGCTAAAAGCTACGGAGTTCGTGCTTTGTGCGACGCTTTCCGTGCTGCGGAAAGAGACCGAGCCATATGGGATAAAACCCGGTGCAATAAAGTCGACCCTGTCGACTTTTAAGCGACTTTTTTTTAGTAGAGTGTGGATACTGGACACTCTTTCTAGGACTTCAGTGTCTGGGATCTTGTCTTGTTATTTAATCTTCAGTAACTTCCTAAGGCAGTCTGTGTGGAAGTGGTTTAATTTCCTAGCGTGTCGCTGATAAACAGTCCAGGTTTCACAAGCATATAGCAGTGTGGATAATACAACTGCTTTGTAGACTTTCAGCTTTGTTTGCAGGCTTATTCCATTTCTGTCCCATACATTCTTGTACAGTCTGCCAAAGGCTGCGCTGGCCTTGGAGATTCTTGCATTCACTTAGTCATCAATTGTGACAGCTTGTGACACAGTGCTGCCAAGATAGGTGAATTTGTCCACAACATTTAGACTATGACCATTCACTTTGATATTCGGCACAGTGTGATTATTCCCTGGAGCTGGCTGGTACATAACTACAGTCTTCTCCAGATTGATATTGAGCCCAAAGTTCTCACACGCATGTGAGAAAGCTGAAACATTATGTTGCATGTCCGCCTCTGAGTTGGCGTATAGAGCACAATCATCAGCAAACAGGAGCTCTCTGACGGTGTCGCTGTCAATTTTGGTTTTAGCTTTCAGCCTTCTGAGATTGAATAACTTTCCATCCATACGGTAGTTGATGTCTATTCCAATGTCGTCGTTCTCGAAGGCATTCATCAACATGGCTGAAAACATGAGGCTGAACAGTGTTGGTGCCAGGACACATCCTTGTTTCACTCCATTGGTGACAGGAAAGGGCTCAGACAGTTCACCATTTTCATGTACTCTTGCCTGCATGCCACCATGAAATAGCCGCACTATTTGGACAAACTTTCGGGGACAGCCATATTTTGCCATAATCTTCCAGTCCTTCTCTGCTGACTGTATCAAAAGCCTTGGTAAGGTCAATGAAAATGGAGAACATTTTGCAGTTCTGTTCGTGACATTTCTCTTGCAGCTGCCTTGCAGCGAACATCATGTCAACAGTTCCACGTTCTTTTCTGAAGCCACATTGACTCTCAGGAATAAGACATTGATCGAGATGGGCTGTGAGGCGATTCAGAAGAATTCTGGCGAGTATCTTCCCTGCAATTGAAAGCAAGGAGATGCCTCGGTGGTTGTCACAGGATTGGCGGTTTCCTTTTCGTTTGTAAAAGTGGACTATTGATGCGTCCTTGAAATCTTGTGGCATGGTCTTGTTCACGCATATGTTTGTAAAGACTTGGTGAAGCTGCTCTGTTAGGACCGGCCCACCTGCCTTGTATATCTCTGCCGGGATTGAGTCCGGACCAGGTGCCTTGCCGCTGGAGAGTTGCTGGATGGCTTTGTTTACTTCCACTATGGTTGGCAGGTCATCAAGTGTATCATTGATGTGAACTTGAGGAAGGCAGTTGATGGTTTCATCATCGAAGAAGGAAGTTGCATTTAAGACGTTGCTGAAAAGTTCTGCCCAGTGCTGAAGGATGTCTTTCTTATCGGTGACCAATGTCCCCCCATCTGCACTGAGGAGGGGAGCTAAAAATATTGCTTGTGCAAAAAACAAAGACTGAAGCAATAATAAACCACACTGTTGATCAACTGGATTTATCTTTAAGTGGTGTGTCATGTTTCTGTCTTTTGACAGATGCTAGCAATCACTGTTCGCAGAAAATATTTCGGATCATTGTTCAATACTTTGACTGGAAGGCAGGTAGAATCCAAACTAAGATTCTCGAGTTAGACAACACACCAAATGAAACTTCAGAAACTATATCACAGTATATTTTGAGAACACTCCAAAACCATGATTTGTACTCCAAATGTGTTGCTTCTGCTGGTGACAATGCCAATGTGAATTTTGGAGGCATTATCAGAAGAGAAGGTAAAAATGTGCTCTCGCTTTTGAAGGATGCCTTGAGCAAGCCTATAGTACAATGGTTCTCAACCGGTGGGGAATCCCACCCCCCCCCCCCCCGGTGGACTTTTAAGGTTTCCGGGGGAGGGGAGAAATAAGACTATTTCAAGGTCGCATTAATACAAGAACCAGTTACTTGATATTGTTCTTCCCTCTAAATTTTACAGTTCTGTACTTCTCGCCCTAATGAAATTCGTTTTATAACGTAAATAGACTCGCAAATCACGTTTTATGTAGATATGTAGACTTGTTCTAGCTTCCATTTTTATGTATACTGTGTAAGGGTGGGGGATTTATAGGGAGGAATATCGAAGAGGGGGTGGTGGGAATGACATTCTGAACATAAGGTAAAGTGGGGCATGGGCCAAAAAAGGTTGAGAACCACTGCATTAGTAGGTGTTGGATGTTCTGCACAACTGCATCCAACTCGGTGCAGATTTAATGCAGATTGACGTTAAATCTATTGTCTTAAAAATATTCAATTACTTTTCTATATACATTGTCAGAATAGAAACTTTAAAGGATTTTTTTGACTATATCAATATCAACATTAACTATCAGCAACTACTCTATCACTCTAAAACTAGATGGTGTCGCGGAAATTCTTGGAGTTGTCGATCGATGAAAGACTGTCGCGCCATTCGTTTACAGGCGGCAAGACTTTTTGGAGTACCGGGAACAATTCCCCAGATTAAATCGGGACAGCCGGCCAGTTGTTTACATCGAGTCGAAAAAGGAGAGAGAAAAATAGCTTCTCGACGCCTATGTCTAGTCAGATTTGCGACGTCATTCAGACAGTATTAAAACAATCTGGACAAACAACTTTGGCGGGAGTCGACCAAATGTTGTGAGGCAACAAGGACGTGTGTGATGTTCCTGGTTTGATTATGGAGAGAGACTACGGTGTCTTATGTTGATTTACATCGGCGGACATTTATCCATGGTGTGATTTAGTAGTCTCGATTTCAAACAGGAATAAATATATGGTTCCACTATGTTTTCCAAAAAGCTAGCAGAAAAGTCATAGAGGAAGATTATGGCTCGATCATTGAAGGCAGTTTTTACTAAGTGGCTTTTGCACTGGGCCCATAACCCAGAGGGTCTGCAAGAACCTGGCCTCTGCTAAGCGGGAACTGATGATCATCTAAGAGTGATTCCTCAGTGGTAGTTCTCATCATAGTAGAGTGAAGATACTTACAATACCACCAGTAACAGGAACAATAGTAGTTATATAGAGAAATTGAAAATTAACACTGCGTTTTTCCAAATGGTGAATTCCTGTGAGACATTAACAATTAACATTGTGTTTTCCAATTGGTGAATTCCTGTGAGAAATTAACTACTAACATTTTGTTTCTAAGTGACAGTAAACATTATTTTACTGTACGAGGGTTATCAGAGCACAGAACTTTTAATGATATATTAGTTACACTGTGTGTGTAGGATTTATGGTCAGTATTGGAGTACATCCACCATTGGTGACCAGGCATCCGGACTATCCAAGAGCCATTGGAGGAAGACGACACCTGGCCGGAGAGACGCATCATTTGGTGAGGTCCTTCTGTACTTGATCTATGGTGCCGTTGTGTGGCCGGTACTGTGATGAAGCAGACTTTGCTCCTGAGCTGTTCGGTCTGATTCTGCATACACACTAGATTATACGACAGACATTCTACACACACTTTGCACACACCTGACACTTTTCTTTATTAAATTAATTTGTCATTTTGTTAGAAGCTAAAGTTGTGTAGTATGTTTTGGAAAAGAATGAGAGGGGGCATGGTCCAGTGGTAGGAGAGAGAGAGAGAGAGAGAGAGAGAGAGAGAGAGAGAGAGAGAGAGAGAGAGAGAGAGAGAGAGAGAGAGAGAGAGAGAGATCCAAGGACTGATGGGGTGTTGTGGACAGAAATCCAGAAGGTCCTCAAGATAATGATATGGGGTTAAAAGAATGTGGGTGTTGATTCCCCTCACCCCAGGGACGACACTTATTACGACAGATGGCTCAGTTTGTTTCCAGCTGTTGAGGGTGTTTACTGCTTTGAAAGAGTATTTTCTCTCCATAAACCAACCACCTGCTATGATTTAAAAAAAAAAAAAAATTTAAAAACATTGAGAACTATTTTTCAGAAGTTTACCTTTGATTTGTGCATTCTTTGATGTCTGTCTTCCAAGTCAATATTTCGGTTATTTGAAACAGAAGAAACATCAGTGTTAGAGGTTATTAACCTTCTTCACACAACCTTGGAAGTTTTGAAAGGCAAATTGAAGGAGACAGTTATTTCACTGAAAGTCAGGGAGATGTTGAGAAGACTTAAGGAAGGTGGCCGAGAAGAAGAGTGTAATAGTTTTATGGCATGCATTAGTTACTTAGAAAAGTGGTTGAACCGTTTGATTAATTTTAGTGCTTTAGTTGGATGTACTTAATTAGAATCAAAGACCGTACATGTGATGACCTTTTGACATGCATATTGTACTTGAAAGAGAAGGGTATTACTGTAGATGATGTGTAATTGTTTGACCAATGCTGCAATCTTAAATCATTTGTGCAAGACAAGAATGAAAAGTTGTTTGAAAGACTCTTGCATGAACAGTAGAGTTTATTTTTCCAAAGTTGCCCATATGCATGTTGCTTTTCAGAGTTACTTAAATTTGTGAAGTATTCTTCTGTATCCCTGGACACAATGGCAATGTGGAAAGAGTGTTCTCCTTGATTAATTAATGCTCAATGGACAAAGGAAAAGAACACTCTTATTTGACTCTGTAAAGGGCATCATTCTCACAAAGTACAATTTGAAGAATATTACATGTGAACAGCTTTATGCATACGTGATTGCTAACGAGGATCTTCTATGAAAAGTTGGCTCCTATGAGAAATATGTTGCATAATTAATACAGATTATAAGGTAATAATTTACAATCGGCTGTTTAAATAATGTTTTTTAGCATTTTGAAAAAAGCCTCCTGTGAATTTATATTAATTTTTTTAACATGAATGTTTCTTGGTCAATTCACAAACAGTGAGATACACTTATTGGCAGCTATTGTAATAAATTTGTTCTAATTGTGGATTTAATCTGGAACGATTCAAATGAAACATTCAATATGTCCTCCTTTTTGTCTTATTATGTCCTCCTTTTGGTGCCCGCATATCTGGCAACCCTAGTTCTACATGAGAACATCGGGATACGAGGTGAGAGGACAACCCCAGGAAGAATTGATTAGGTGGAGTAAAAAAAAACATTGAAGAAATCAAATTTGATGTTAGTACAAGACAAGAGAAGCACAGAACTTTGCATCTATCTCTCTGCGACGCTTCAAGGCAAAAGCAGTAGAACCCAAGAAGAAAGAAAAAGACACAAACACTATATTGCACAATTTATTGTTTGGCATATTTCGCTCTACCTCGTCAGGTTTAACAAACAAACAAACAGTTCAACAGATGATGAAGTAACGTAATGGATTCTTTAAGCTGAAATACACAGACAACTAAATGCCCTGTTTAACTGTCACCATGGCCATATGCCAAATAGACGTACCATCTACAATCTAGATGGTAAATCTGGGTAGTACACTGTGCAATGGGGATAGTGGATGATGTGACTGCCTTTGGTAAACATGATATTAGATGAGATTAGCCTATTGTTGTATATCGCAGCACGTCCATGTTAGAAATGATATGAGCATATGCAATAGAGACAGCATGGATGATTGGTTTTCTGTGGCTAGGATACACCACAGCTTCTCACCCCATTGTACGTCTATTTCATGATGCAATTATGGCGATCTAATATACCATATATGTACAGAAGTGTTGCAGATATGATAATACCCTGTGTGGGAGATGAAAGGATAGTGTAATACATATATGCGCACCAAACCTATGTCGAAGTCGACTCCACCTTTGACAGACCAATAAATGAAAGAATTTCATCCTGGGTAGTGGATATAACTAGGGCGAAAAGGGGTTAGAGAAATTCGAATAACGAACAGGGAGACGAGAAGAAAGGAATACACCCGGTTACATGCCCAGAGCTCTCGGATCAAGCTTCGTACCCGCTGTCGCACTCAGGTGGCTTCTGTATCAGACAGCTTGGAGACCCAATACCCCAATGTCCTCGCTGCTATGTCAGTCACCGCTCTACGCTAGTCGTCACGACATCCAGTCACAACATACAGGGGCGGGTACGATGTCGTACATGTATTCAACTAAAGGAAAATGTACCAATCAAAGTTAGGTCACCCAGATTATAAAAGAGGAATCAAATAAAACCATGTTGGACAGTGAGTCTGTCAGGGGAGAACGATGCCAACTGGAAAATGTGAATGTTCCTGTAACTGATGAATGCCATGACTAATCGTCTCACACAACTTAGCGTATCTGCCATGGGCTCTTCTATCGCCAAGATGTCACTGCGCTATAACTATAACACAACATGGCTGCTACCATATTAACAACTGTGAAGTCATAGCTGTGACACACCGTTACTTACTTACCAGAATTCACGATCCATTTTTGTTTGGTCCAAACCTATTTTTTATTTGGCACAGAATCTGACATAATTGTTAGAGATGAAGTCCCAAACCTCACAGATAACTACACTCTGAACAGAAATAAAACCATTTAACACCCAAACCTCACAGATAACTACACTCTGAACAGAAATAAAACCATTTAACACCCAAACCTCACAGATAACTACACTCTGAACAGAAATAAAACCATTTAACACCCACACCTCACAGATAACTACACTCTGAACAGAAATAAAACCATTTAACACCCAAACCTCACAGATAACTACACTCTGAACAGAAATAAAACCATTTAACACCCAAACCTCACAGATAACTACACTCTGAACAGAAATAAAACCATTTAACACCCAAACCTCACAAAAAATACACTCTGAACAGAAATAAAACCATTTAACACCCAAACCTCACAGATAACTATACTCTGACCAGAAATAAAACTATTTAACACCCAAACCTCACAGATTACATTCTGACCAGAAATAAAACCATTTAACACCCGGGATAACATTTGAAGAAAGTTCGTTTTTCGGGGCCATGTGGGAGAAATGGTGTATGCGGTTAGAATGAGACTCAATGCACTAAAGATGATGGCAGCAGTGGGATGGAAAAACATCTTTTGTACATTCTCTACAAACAACTTGGAAGAAGCAGTAGCATACAGATTAGAGAGGATCTCACCGAAAGGTCATTTGTTCAAATTCGGACAGAGGCAGGATTTTAAGACTGACCTGGTCTCCCAGGTCGACCCAGTCTAAAATGGGCACCAGGAAATGTTGGGGGAAATCCAGCGGCCAGTGTGATATTCAACACATCACCAGTCACATGCCGATTGTTGTATAAAATAGAGGTCTAGTACATTGTGTTCTATGTGATATTCAACACATCACCAGTCACAAGCCGATTGTTGTATAAAATAGAGGTCTAGTACATTGTGTTCTATGTGATATTCAACACATCACCAATCACATGCCGATTGTTGTATAAAATAGAGGTCTAGTACTTTGTGTTCAATGGGCCTTAAGGCAAGTAAACGGGTCTACTTTTACCAACAATTAATTATTTCGGTAATTGAATCATGCATGGTGTTGCCCTCAGTATCCACAGCCAGCTGGTGAAGATGACGCACACAAAATGAGGCCATACCAGTAATTGTGGCATGTACAAACGACTCTCTCCCATATGACCAGACATGTTTGCCAAGTTATTAAGATAGTGCAGGGAGAGGAATGCGCCACGGTGCCGCAAACACAGCAGCTTTACACAGAGAATGAGCCACTTTGGACTCAGGGTGCAGGGATTTGACAGCAAGTGAGACAGTCATTCGACAACAGCTGATAGGGGGAACCTCACAGCCAAGTGATGGGATAGTATACATGGATGGGTCTGTGGTCAGAGGTAAACGGAGTTGTTGGGGATCTTCACTGCAGAAGTGGAGGAACTCAGTGTAAAGGAGGAAAGTTGGGCATATGAAATCATGATTCCCTGCATGAAAATAGAGGTGTAATATGCAACGGTAGAATTTCGACGGCATAAAGATCACATTTTATAGGTGCCTCTTCTTTGAGCGCCTGCTTGTGCCTCTTCAAAAAGTCAGTGTCAGTGAAGTGTGCACTACAAATATCTCAATGTTTCCTGTATGTGTAGGTTTGTGGCGTTTCAAATATCACAAAGTCTCTGTATGTATTTGCTTGCTTGCGTTCGCTGGCTGTGAACTCCAGCGCAAAGACCTGTATGCCGGATGAAGACATCCTGCTGTCCAACATCAGTGTGATGTCATACAGGACCTGAGGTTTGCGTGAATATCCGTTGTCCCATGTCTGGCTTATTAGTGTGCAGACTGGTGGTTCCTCGCCGTGCAGGCAGACAATCTCTGACTTCTGAGGAATCAACGATCCTACTGACTTTAGCCAGGACCCCAAAGGGACCTGTTGCTCAGGGCGCTTGGCGAGAACGCGTCAATAGGTTCTGGCCAGTATAGAACCTGGCCATGGTGCCTTGGAAACACCTCTGCGTCCCCTCTGTATGTATTTATCTGTGGTGCTTCAGATTGAAAGCTTTATTAAAATGGTATAGTAATAATCACAGCTATGAAGTTCCTCTGTGTCACGGTGCTACTATTGTAAAATGTCACTGATTTGTCCTTGAAACATTCCTGGCAACAACTCTAGCACTCTACACATCAATGAACAACACTGTCAGTCATATATTCATTTATTCTACTAACACATTCCTCAATATGTATAAATAAGAACAACGACCAAGAACACATTGTTAAAACCATTCTAGTATCTAGGACACAACACTCATTGGTCTGTCACAAATAGCAAACTACATGAGCATTTGGGCTCACCAATCTCCTGTGGGAGCCCCAGTAGAATAGTGGCTAGATACTTGCCTGCCGACCCGGTAATCATGGGTTCAAATTCCATGTGGATGTGAACATTGACCTGGGCTTCCAGATTGATCCAGTCTAAAATGGGTGCCAGAAAATGACTTGGGAAGTAAAGGCAGTTGGTGTCACATTGACCACATGACCTTGGAGTGCCAATTGTCTATACAAATATGTGTCTAGCACCATATGCCCACATGACCTGACTGTATGTAAAAGGATCATTGACTTAATTTACTATTACTGTCCTTCTGTTGCTAACTTAAAGAGTCCCCACTGAAAGTTGAATTGCAGGGTAATCCCATGTCAAACATATTTTATCTATGGTGTCCCCAGCTCACCCTTTCAAGGCATTTATGTTTTCATACATGCCACTCATGTACCATCAAGCTAAACTATGGGAAGATGAGTTGTAAATACTAACAGGACTAAACACTCAATAAACCTCATCACGTATCAAATTATCTACTCTTCTATATGTGTTCTTATGTTGTACTTCAGAATGCAAGCTTAAGTAAAAAATGCATCACAACAACCACACTTGCAAGATGTCTAATATAAGATGTCTCTCTAATATGTTGTTTATTGTGACTTTATAGAACAGATTATGAAGACAACAATAGCTGTTCTGACTATAGACTTGATTATGAAGACAACAATAGCTGTTCTAACTGACTATAGACTTGATTATGAAGACAACAATAGCTGTTCTGACTATAGACTGGAGGCTATGATAGTTTATCTGTTCTACTCTATACACAAGATCCCTCAGGGCCCTAACCACATCTGTCTTATCGTGCACCAATACCCCAGCCATCCATGCAGATCCACCCATCCATGCAGATCCACCCATCTATGCAGACCCAGCCATCCACCCATGCAGACCCACCCATCCATCCATGCAGATCCACCCATCCCTGCTGACCCAGCCAATCTGTCCACCTGCTTGTTTCCCACCACACCAGCATGTCCTGGGGACAAGATCCAACAGATGCTTCCATTCTTTGATTTGATTAATTGGAGCATGAATGTCCTCATCTTTCTCAATATACTGGATGACTCAATGATTGAGCCATTTGTCTCCGAGTCAGCAGAATGCCATTGTTAATGCCTCCACCTCCATTCTCAGACTAGATGTCATGGTATCATATGTCATGCTCTCCTGTACTTAATTCCATCAATTAATCTTCTCTGTCCAAAAACACTCTCTTGATGAACGCAGAAGATATTAAGGGGTTGAATGATTGTCACACTGGTTTAACAGTTTCTGCAAGCCATTTCACCATCCTGTGTTGGACAGAGTTGAGCATAGATTAATCCGGTCTCAATGGTACCTTAGGCCTGTGCAATTTTGGAAGACCGTAAAGTTGGGGGTTTATGAGCCCTGCGGAATGACTAACTATGCAGTTGCCTCACTGATAAGTTTATGAGTCCTGTGGAATGACTAACTGTGCAGTTGCCTCACTGATAAGTTTATGAGCTCTGTGGAATGACTAACTGTGCAGTTGCCTCACTGATAAGTTTATGAGTCCTGTGGAATGACTAACTATGCAGTTGCCTCACTGATAAGTTTATGAGTCCTGTGGAATGACTAACTATGCAGTTGCCTCACTGATAAGTTTATGAGCTCTGTGGAATGACTAACTGTGCAGTTGCCTCACTGATAAGTTTATGAGTCCTGTGGAATGACTAATATGCAGTTGCCTCACTGATAAGTTTATGAGTCCTGTGGAATGAATAACTATGCAGTTGCCTCACTGATAAGTTTATGAGCTCTGTGGAATGACTGACTGTGCAGTTGCCTCACTGATAAGTTTATGAGCTCTGTGGAATGACTAACTATGCAGTTGCCTCACTGATAAGTTTATGAGTCCTGTGGAATGACTAACTATGCAGTTGCCTCACTGATAAGTTTATGAGCTCTGTGGAATGACTAACTGTGCAGTTGCTTCACTGATAAGTTTATGAGTCCTGTGGAATGACTAATATGCAGTTGCCTCACTGATAAGTTTATGAGTCCTGTGGAATGAATAACTATGCAGTTGCCTCACTGATAAGTTTATGAGCTCTGTGGAATGACTAACTGTGCAGTTGCCTCACTGATAAGTTTATGAGCTCTGTGGAATGACTAACTATGCAGTTGCCTCACTGATAAGTTTATGAGCCCAGCGGAATGACTAACTACGCAGTTGCCTCACTGATGAATTTACTATCTAAATGTGATGGAATTTCTTTCCTCACTTTCGCATCCAATTCCTTATGGTTGCTGGCTTCAGGCTCTAAGTAAAATTTGGTTAGATTCAATAACATATCTTAAATTCCGTAGGAAGCATTAAAGGCATGATTCATGAGATGGTTGTTGTGGATAGCTTGGATTGCCAGAGTAACTTAACATTGAATAGAAGCGTGAGAACACATTGTGATGTTTGGAAAGATCAGTGGGAAAAGAGACATGGGCAGACTAGGAAAGATAATGCTGGATGGACTGTATAGTGACATTGAGAAATATTATCAGCAGAGTTGATCCTGAATAGGGACTCCGGGAAGGTTAACCCAGTCAACAAATACCTGATGCTCGGATGTGTCGGCCAAAATGTGCAAATATCACAATTCTGCTGTAAACTGCTGCAGTTACGTTCAAAACATTCTGGATGAAAGCACAAGAAGAATAGGGACTCAATTCTAACGAGATACATGAACACCTATGATAGTTGGCAGGGCACTTGATGATGATGCAGTCTCATATGTTTCTTCACATTAAAAATATGAGTAAAAGAAGTACCACAATCATCACACTTGTATGGTTTCTCTACTGTATGTCATCTATTATGGACTTCCAGATGGCAAGCTATAGTAAAATAAGAACCACAAACATCACACTTGTAAGGTTTCTCTCGTGTATGTGTTCTCTCATGTTTCTTCAGATTACCAACTTGAGTAAACGATGCACCACAAACATCACACTTGTATGGTTTCTCTCCTGTATGTGTTCTCCTATGGTTCTTCAGATCGCCGACTTGAGTAAAAGAAGCACTACAAACATCACACTTGTATAGTTTCTCTCCTTTATGTGTTCTCCTATGTGCTTTCAGATTGTCAGCTTGAGTAAAAGAAGCACCACAAACATCACACTTGTAAGGTTTCTCTCATGTATGTGTTCTCTTATGTTTCTTCAGACTATCAGCTTTAGTAAAAGAAGCACCACAAACATCACATTTGTAAGGTTTGTCTCCTGTATGTTTTTTCCTATGGCATTTTAGATCGCCAGCTCGAGCAAAAGAATCATCACACACATCACACTTGTAAGGTTTCTCTTCTGTATGCATTCTCTTATGTTCCTTTAGACTGCCAGCTCGAGTAAAAGAAGCACCACACACATCACACTTGTAAGGTTTTTCTCCTGTATGCGTTATCTTATGTTCCTTCAGATTGCCAGCTCTTGTAAAAGAAGCACCACAATCATCACACTTGTAAGGTTTCTCTCCTGTGTGTGTTCTCAAGTGGTACTTCAACCTGCCAACTTGAGTAAAAGAAGCACCACAATCATCACACTTGTAAGGTTTCTCTCCTGTATGCGTTATCTTATGATCCTTCAGACCGCCAGTTCCTGTAAAAGAAGCACCACAATCATCACACTTGTAAGGTTTCTCTCCTGTATGTGTTCTCTTATGTTTCTTCAGATGACCAGCTTCAGTAAAAGAAGCACCACAAACATCACACTTGTATGGTTTCTCTCCTGTATGTGTTCTCCTATGTGCTTTCAGATTGCCAGCTTGAGTAAAAGAAGCACCACAAACATCACAATTGTAAGGTTTCTCGCCTGTATGTATTTTCTTATGGCTTCTCAGACTGCCAGTATGAGTAAAAGAAGCACCACAAACATCACACTTGTAAGGTTTCTCTCCTGTATGTGTTCTCCTATGGCATTTCAGATCGCCAGCTCCAGTAAAAGAAGCACCACAAACATCACACTTGTAAGGTTTCTCTCCTGTATGCGTTCTCTTATGTTCCTTCAGACTGCCAGCTCAAGTAAAAGAAGCACCACACACATCACACTTGTAAGGTTTCTCTCCTGTATGCGTTATCTTATGTTCCTTCAGATTGCCAGCTCCTGTAAAAGAAGCACCACAATCATCACACTTGTAAGGTTTCTCTCCTGTATGGGTTCTCTTATGTATTTTCAGATTGCCAGCTCGAGTAAAAGAAGCACCACAATCATCACACTTGTAAGGTTTCTCTCCTGTGTGTGTTCTCAAGTGGTACTTCAACCAGCCAACTTGAGTAAAAGAAGCACCACAATCATCACACTTGTAAAGTTTCTCTACTGTATGTGTTCTCTCGTGATTCATGTTCTTCTGGCACTCTAGATGGTCATCTTGAATTAAAAGACAATCTCATTCATTACATTTGTTCTGTGTATGTTTTTCTCATGTTTCCTTATTTTACTGCTGGCAATTCTCAATAGCCCGAGATAGTTTATTGTTTGTATCCATCACAGAAGACACACTTTCTGATATTTGACAACAATTTTCATGTTTTACTGATGCCTTACAACTGTTCTCAAGCCTTTCATCATTCTAAGTTGCTGTGTTCTGTAATTTCTTGAATGATGCTACCCCCAACTATGTCTACCAAGTGATTGAATCTGTGACTCCTGTCCTCACAAAGAACATCTGATAGTTCTTGTTTCACAACCTTCATATCTATGCTGTCATATGTCCACTTTTGTGAATGCTCTTGTATGGAGTGGTAAGGACTACTTGGAGATCAAGAGTGTATTTCTGAAACACGCCAAAGTAAATAATTAATATCCTCATGTATTGATTATGAACATATGGGTATGTACAATCAAGCAGGACACAGTGCAGCTATAGACAATTAAATTCAAGTAAACAAAAGATGCAGCAGAAGAATGATTAATGTGCTCATTCATGATCTAAGCTGATGTATGATCTAAGTTTATGATGATATATAAGCTGATTTATGATCTAAGTTCATGCATCATCTCAGTTCATGTATGATCTATATTCATTTATGATCTATGTTTATGTATGATCTAGTGATAAAAATTAGTCAACTAGAACTAAAAACTAGATCTAGTGATATGTTTTTCATGAATTTGTGGTGTCTTGTCTTGTATACATAGTCTCAGAAGTCATGATGTTTTGTATGTCTTGTATACATACATTGTCAGATTTCATGGTGTTTTGTATGTCTTGTATATGTAGTTTCAGATTTCACGGTGTTTTGCATGTCTTGTATATATAGAGTCTCAGATTTCATGGTGGTTTGTATGTCTTGTATATGTAGAGTCTCAGATTTCATGGTGTTTTGTATGTCTTGTATATGTAGAGTCTCAGATTTCATGGTGTTTTGTGACATGTGTATGTAGTTATGTATATGCTGTTTGTCAGGTCTTAGTCAGATATGACTGAGCTACCGTATAACAGTAGACGGTACTACCTGGTTTCTGTTAGCGCCGAACGTTGGGCGGCGCTTACCAAACCCGACACCCCACATTGTGCCAACGGCTTCGGGCGGAAGAGTGGAATTGGGAGGGTACAAGCCTTACCCTGGTGTGAGGAAATGCAAGCTAAAGACAAAATGTCATGGCAGGGCAGACCAGGCCCTAAGCCTTGGTTGGCGGCTGGTCTAGGATCGAAGCTCCAACAGGCGGACAGTTAGACCATTGCTTTGCTGATCCGGCAGCTTCTGCAGCTTGTCTTGTTCCAGATGTAGAGGTGTTACCTTTCCTCTGGAGTGAACTAGGCAGGCCGAGAGAGGTATCATGCTGCATGGGCAACACATGATCTCTATATTTTAGCCCAGGCTTTGTGCTATGGAGAGGCAATAACTCCATCCCTGGATTTAACTGGTCTCGAAATCAAAGCGAGAGGCAACTGTTACAGGTTATAAGTCCCTGTCAATTGGTGTAGACATGGGGTGCCCCGCATTGCCTCTGATGGTGGGAGACACCTACAGGTATAGCACATAGTGCACATAGACCAGGTGATAACAAAGGCCAAGCGGGGTTTGGCAGCGATGCGGGTGATGGCGGCAGCAAACTGTGAGCAGCGCCATCTATGTCTTCTGTATGAGGGGCTGGTCATGTCTGTTTTGGAGTATGCAATGGCAATCCTGACTGTCAGCCATAAGCAGATAGAAAGGATGGAAAGGATACAGAATGAAGCTATGCGCATTATTCTTGGATGTACAAGAGATACGGCATGCAGGGCGATGCGCTACCTTCTTGATTTTCCAACCATTGAAGAGAGAATGCAAGTTTGCAGGGCACGTGCCTACCTCAGAATTAACGCAAACACACAGCATCCACTGCATAGTGAAATTAGGAAGGTGAAGGGCAGCAGGTTAAAAAGAGGACGGTCGTGGATGGGTCAAGCCGAGGACATTCTTCAACAGGTGTGTTCACTTGAGGACTTAGAACCTGGCGAGGAGTGGGTGCAAGTGCCAACAGACTTCTGCACATCCTTTTCAGTTTGCATCCAACTAGATAGAAAATGCAGACAAGAAAATCCGGCTGCTGTTGAGGCTGAAGTACAAGCGTTGATTTTCGAGAATTCGCTAGACAGTGACGCGGTCATCTACACAGATGGGTCGGTCGTCCGACATGTGAGAAGCTCATGGGCCTTTACAGCTCGGGCCGGAGGGAGAATTGTGAAGGAGGACTCTGGTGCTTTCACTGAAACCACAAGTAGCCTGACCATGGAAGTCATGGCAGTAAGTAAAGCAATAACATGGCTCGAGACACAGACATTCACTAGGGCTTGTTTCCTTAGCGACTCAATGAACATGATCAAGAGGATAGAGGAGGGGTCGATCCGAAGAGAATGGTTGCTGCCTCTGAAGCGGTCTCGACTGGCAAATATTAGTTTCATCTTCGTGCCAGGGCATGCGGGAGTACAAGGAAATGAGCGGGCTGACAAGCTCGCAGGTGAGGCTACTGTTGAGGGCGGACGCGCCATGGACCAGGCTGACATTCTGAATGCTCTACGAGAAGTGAGACTTTTGCAAGAACCAAGTGATGACTGTGAATCTACAACAATGGCCAGACTGCGAGAGCAGCTAATTAAAAGAGGGGTGGCCAAACAAGAACACTACGCAGGAAGCCAAAGAAGATTGATAAACCAACACAGAACTGGCGTCGTTAGCCGCTACACGCTGCGGGATTTGCTGAGGAGGGGATCCGAGCACTTATGGACTGAATGGTCCGATGTGCAACGAGGATGATCTGTCGACTAACTAACTAACTAACTAGCTACCGCCGCCTCAAGCTGGGCAGCCCCTGGCCAATTGGGTGCTGATCCGCCACAGCCTGCCTGCTTCAATGGGTGCTTGTGGCTAGGACAAAATCTGATTTAACGGGCTGTAAAACCAATGCACCAGGTACAAATAAAAATAAAAATAGAAACCTCAAGCTACGGCTTGCAACCTGGAACGTGAGAACCATGTGTCCAGGAGTTTTGACCAATATTGACGATGTGAGAAAAACGGCTGTGATTGATGCCAAACTCAATCGTCTTAACATTGATATTGTTGGCTTGCAGGACTCGCCTCGCTGAGGAAGGGTCACTCAGGGAGAACAATTACACCTTTTTTTGGAAGGGTAGAGGGCAAGCAGAAAAAAGGCAACACGGTGTGGGCTTTGCAGTGAAGAATTTGCTACTGGGAATGATTGAAATTCCAGCAGGAGGAAATGAAAGGTTATTATCCCTGCACTTTGCAACCTCTTGTGGTTTTACCACCAATATTACTGCATATGCACCGACACTCAATTCCTCAGATGATGTGAAGGATTTGTTCTATGAGGAGTTAGACTCCGTGATCAAGGCAGTTCCAAAATCTGACTACATTTATATGCTCAGTGATTTCAATGCTCGTGTGGGCAAGGACTCGAGTTCATGGCCAGTGTGCCTTGGAAAATACAACATCAGTCACATGAATGAAAATGGGCAAAGGCTGCTGGAGCATTGCACCAGTAATGACCTATGTATTACAAACTCCTTTTTTAAAACAAAAGAGATGCATAAGGTCACATGGAAACATCCAAGATCCAGCCATTGGCACCAGTCGGACTTCATCATCACATGGAAACAACATCTGAACTATATATCATTGACTCAAAGTTACCACAGTGCTGACTGTGATACGGATCATTCTTTGATTGTTGCAAGGGTTAGACTGAGACCAAAGAGAATCTACACAGCTAAACACAAATCTAGCCCCAGGATTAATATTATTAACACTCACGATCCTGAAAAGTGCTTTCAGTTTCAACAGCAACTTGAAGACGCTTTCACTGATCTTCTTCTTTTTCTTCAGCTTTCCGAGCCATTGAGGTTCTTTGCTGCAAATACAATCCGTCTCCATTCGTCTCTCTGGTGGACCTTCTCTTGCCAGTCATTGACTCCAAGTGCTTGTAGGTCTGTACATGTATTATCTCTCCACCGCCTTCTTGGTCTACTTCGGGGTCTGCGGTCATTTATTTCCTGAGTGTAAGCGAGTTTTGTTTCCCTATTATCTTCCATTCTTTCTATATGCCCCAGCCATTGTAGTCTATTAGCCTTCATGATACCAGTGATTAGCGGGGACTTAAACAGATCATAAATGTCTTTGTTACTTCTTCTTTTCCACTCTCCACTTTGTGTATCCCTAATGGGTCCAAAGATGCGTCTTAAAATTATGTTCTCAAAGGTTTGTAACAAGGCTTCGTCTCTTTTCGTTGTACTCCAGGTTTCAGAGCCATACAGCACAACTGGTCTGATCAGTGTTTTGTATATTGTGATTTTGGTGTTACGAGATAGTGCCTTTGATTTTAGTAGATGTTGTAGTGCATAGTATATCTTATTTCCAGAGTTGATTCTAGAGTTGATTCTAGTTTCTTCCCTTATGATGTTGGAGCAGTTGAAGATTGTACCCAGGTATTTGTATGTTTCCGTTCTTTTAATGGTCATATTATCTATTTGTATGTGGCCAGAGTTTTTAACCATTCCGTCTCTTGAAATCACCATATATTCTGTCTTATCTTGGTTGATAACCAGCCCCATCTGTTGGGCTTTTTCCTTTAAGTGAGTCAATATTTCCAATGTCTTTTGTTCACTTTGCCCTATAATATCTATATCATCTGCATAACCAAGCAGCTTGGATGTTCCTCCAATATCACATTCCTCCTTTACCTTCCTTACAACTTTCTCTAGAGCCAGATTGAAGAGTAGCGGCGATAGTGCATCACCCTGTTTCAAGCCAGATGTTATTTGGAAGGGGTCTGATTTCCTGCCTTTATATGTTACTATATTATAAGTATCTTCCATGCATAGTCTGGTCATGTTGATTAACTTCCTTGGTATTCCAAATTCCTGCATAGCATTCCATAGACTACTCCTATGGACACTATCATAAGCCTTTTTAAAATCCACAAAAATGTTATGGAGATCTCTTTTATATTCCAATGTTTCTCGGCTATTTGTCGTAAGATAAATATCTGATCTATTGTTGATCTGTTTTGTCTAAAACCCGCCTGGTAGTCACCTAATATGTCTTCTGAATATGGTTTTAGTCTATTTAGTAATACTGCGGATAGTATCTTATAGCTTGTGGACAGTAGTGATATTCCTCTATAATTTCCACATTGGAACTTGTCTCCTTTCTTAAAGATAGGTATCAATAATGACTCTTTCCAGTCATGGGGTAATTCTTCTGTCCTCCAGATGTTTATTATTAGTTCGTATAGCTTTAGATGTAATGCATGGCCACCTGCCTTTATAAATTCAGCAGCAATTCCATCAGCCCCAGTTGCCTTATTGTTTTTAAGTCGTGTGATTACATATAGGATTTCTTCAAATGTAGGTTCTTCAATGTCACTGATACACCAGAAAATTGTACAGTAAATGAAAAGTGGGGTCAACTTAAGGAAAATCTTTATAAAACTGCCATAGGGGTTTACGGCACTGTGGATCATCAGAGGCAGGACTGGTTTGCGGCAAACAGCGAGACTCTGCAGCCCTTGATTGATAATAAGAAGTAAGCTCTCTTAAGGAACAAGGAAAGACCAACGCGTAATACTCTGAGTGAGCTAAGGCAAGCTAGGAAGGATGTGCAAAAGGCTGCCAGGCAGTGTGCAAATGATTATTGGATTAAGTTATGAGAGTCCATTCAAATCGCAAGTGGTAAGGGAAACATCAGAATCATGTATGAAGGAATAAAGAAAGCCTGTGGTCCAGTGATCAAAAGAAGTGCACCATTGAAAACCTTGACTGGAGAAATCATCACTGATAAGAAACAGCAGATGGACAGATGGGTAGAGCACTATTTGGAGCTTTACACAAGTGAGACCAAACTAGCGGATGATGCCCTCAACGCCATAGAGGCTTTACCAACTCTTTACCACCTGGACACACTTCCCACCATAACAGAAGTTAAGTGTGCTATAAATGAGCTTGCATCTGGCAAGGCTCCAGGTAAGGATGGGATTCCAATAGAGGTAATCAGGAGTGGGCAAGACACACTCACTATACAGATCCACCAGCTAATAGAGCTATGCTGGCGAGAAGGACAAGTCCCACAGGATTTCAAAGATTCAAGCATCAAAACACTGTACAAGAACAAGGGCGATCGGAGCGACTGCAACAACTATAGGGGTATCTCACTTCTGTGTATTGTTGGAAAAGTATTTGCCAGAATTGTTCTGCACAGACTTCAAGTCCTAGGAGATCAAGTCTACCCCAAATCACAGTGTGGCTTTCGACAGAACCGGTCTACCATTGATATGATATTCTCATTGCGACAATTGCAAGAAACATGCCGTGAACAGAATCAACCACTGTTTATTGCCTTCATCGACCTCACAAAGGCATTTGATTTGGTCAGTCGTGAGGGTCTGTTCAAGGCACTAAAGAAGATTGGCTGCCCACCAACTCTTCTGTCCATTGTGGAATCGTTCCACACAGGCATGAAGGGTATAATCAAGTTTGAAGGGTATAATCAAGTTTGAAGCAACTTCTGAAGAGTTTGAAATCAAGAGTGGAGTTAAGCAAGGTTGTGTACTAGCTCCCACCCTCTTTGGAGTATACTTTTCACTTCTACTGAAATATGCCTTTCGTGATCAGGATGGTGGTATATACATTCACTCACGCTCAGATGGCGGCCTCTACAATGCTCAGAGATTGAAGGCCAAGACCAAAATTAGGAGGGTACTGATCAGAGAGTTGCTTTTTGCAGATGATGCTGCAGTTACGACCCACTCTGAAGAAGAATTGCAATGTCTACTATCTGCATTCTCCAATGCTTGTTCTGAATTTGGTTTAACAAATAGCAAAAAGAAGACACAGATTATGTCACAAGGTGCACATGGAGTACCATCAATCTTTATTGATGATGCCGAACTAGAGATGGTAGACCATTTTACATATCTAGGATCAGTGGTAAATAGCAAATTATCCCTAGATCAGGAAATCAACATCCGGATTGGTAAAGCAGCAACAACAATTAACAGGTTAAGAAAAATGGTGTGGGAGAACAGGAAGCTTACTGCCAAAACAAAAGTCCTTGTCTATCAAGCCTGTATCCTTAGTACTCTTCTTTATGGCACTGAAACCTGGACAACTTACTCACACCAAGAGAAACGTTTAAACAGCTTTCATATGCGGTGTCTACGAAGAATTCTTGGTATTAAGTGGCAAGACAAAATCACAAATACTGAAGTATTAGAAAGATCAGGTTGTGTGACGGTTGATTCCATGCTCAGTCTTCGTAGACATAGATGGATAGGACATCTTAGGAGGATGGATGATGGTAGAATACCAAATCACATCTTTTTTGGTGAGTTACAGATGGATAAGAGATCTCAGGGTCGGCCTCTACTATGATACAAAGATGTGTGTAAGCGGGACATGATTTATACAAGCATTGATAATGCACATTGGGAGCAAGTCGCCGCTGAACGTGTTGCATGGAGGGCAAACATCAGAAATGGAATAAAGACAAAGGAGAAAATTATTGCAGATAAGTCACACACCGAGCGAGTGAGACGTAAGATGGTGCATGATGGTGGAAATGACCACATGTTCACATGCACCCACTGTGAACAGACATTTACAGCGCAAATTGGCCTTATCAGTCACATGCGCTACCGCCATAGGTAAAAGTTATTATGCCTTTTTAAAGCACAAACTATCGTGTGTCAAGACGGCAGGTGCCAATGTTTGTATGTATGATAAAAACTCCGCCGCAGAGCAAACACGGCAGGGGGGCATCTGATCACCAGAAGCGTACCCCCTCCCTGAATGTTTCGGACCATTATACTCTTGACACTCTCTGGGGGCAGTCCCATCCGGGTCATGACTGTGGGCATCTTTCCCTTGCCGTGCGAAATGTTCGGTCGAGTTCGTTGTCCTTGTTGTGCTGTGCTTGTCCCTTTGCTGTTAACGTGTCCACTCTCAAGCTTCCCTCCCTCAGTGAGGAGAGTCTGTGCAGCCTGTGCTTGCCCCTTGGCACCTGTGGTTGTGGGGAGCCTGCTTCTTCCCCAGCCATGGACTCCCATATGTCTCCGTTGCCATGTTTCTTCTTCGTGCCCTGTTCATGGCGCCGCACTTTATTAGGAAGCCAGTTCTTCCTTTTGTTTTCTCGACACATCTCTTGGTCCCAGCAGCTGAGTGTAACTTAGGGAGGATTACTGCTCTTGGTATGGAGGTTGGACTTCGGCCAACATTTGCATGATATAACTGCACTTAAATGGTCACTTTGTTTATTTTATGGTGTGTGTGGTGGCCTAATTAGCAATTAAAAATGGCCGCTAATTAATTACTAAATCAGAATTTAGCCTGCGTTTTATTTTATCTTTAAAAATTACAAGTTATGCATGTTGTTATGCGGAATGATGTTACGGACCTAATGGTCACTTTGTTTTTTTTAATGGTGTGTGTGGTGGCCTAATTAGCAATTAAAAATGGCCGCTTATTAATTACTAAATCAGAATTTAGCCTGCGTTTTATTAATTTTATCTTTAAAAATTACAAGTAATGCATGTTGTTATGCGGAATGATGTTACGGCCCTAATGGTCACTTTGTTTTTTTTTTATGGTGTGTGTTAATTAATTACTAATTCATTAATAGGCCTCCGTTTTCTTAATTTTAGCTTTAAAAATTTTGAGATGTATATGGTTTTATGCGGAATGATGCGGAAAGCTTTAAAAAATTGCAAGATGTATATTTTATTTTCCAAGAAATGTGTATAATCAGAAAGACAAGAATAAAAGCTAAACTGGTTGGAGATTTTAAAAAACATATATAATAATAATATAACTGATCTCAGTTTAAACTATTATTTAACATTTACAAGTAAATTAAAATAAAATATGCTGCCAGAGCGGAGTATACAAAGTCGGTCACGGACGGGTTTGAAAAATGACTTTATATCTTCTCTCCATCCTCTGTACACTTCCTTCATTGTCATTCCCTGAACCCCTCGAGGTACGATATGGTCTTTACTACCACCACCGACTCAGCCGTGGGTCCCGGGCGCATTTACCCACTACCACAATTGAGAACTGACAAGCGTTTGCATGCCCGGGGCAGGAGTCGAACCTGCGCAACTGAGTGATGGCGGTGACAGTAGCAGCCGTAAACGTACCTCAACGCGGCCACGCTAAGAGTAATGAGAGTGCTGACAACAAAAACAGCGTACAGAGGACGTACAGCGTACAGAACTGATGGTCTCTTTGCTGTGTCAGTATGATGTGTGGTGACCTAATTAGCAACTATAAATGGCCGCTAATTAATTACTAATTCATAAATTGCTAGATGTATATTTGATTTTCTCCAAGCAAGAAGAATGTCATGGAAGATAAAAGATTAAATCGTTGTTGGACTGTCTACGTTTAATTAATGGTTGGCAATAAAAAGTACAGGCATGATCTGTGTTTACGATTTTGTGTCTTTTGTATCTTATTTATATGACATTGTTGTGATGACAGCTGATCTGGCATCTATGACTACGTATCTGCCTATATGACTGTGTTTGTGTGTGATTGCATACAGGTCTGTATCAACAGAGTAAAATGTACTTACAGTTTCTTGTTGTATTTCTTTAAGTTTAAATACATCTGGTACAGAACGATGATCTGCTAAGAATATCCAAGCAATGTAGCGTAGTCTTTCTTTATGGGATACTCATGTTCAAACACTGACAGATTCCTTTCTGCCATGATAAATCTAATGAGAAAAAGTAAATAAAAGCAAACAATTAAAACACTTCCTGGTTGTAAATTACGTCACCATAAAATTCATAACTCCGCTTAGAATTAATGTACACTCTTGGTTGAGATACCGTTGGATTCGTCTTGTCAAGCTGTATCTAACTGTGATGATTTCATAAGTAGAAACACCATTTCAAAATATTCTCTAAATATGCTAGTAAAAGTATAAAGTACAACAAGAACGTCTATTCAATTGTCCATCAATCAAAATGATGGCACTAGTTCATCCCATTACATTTTCTCGGTCTCTTTTCACAGGGCCGCCTGCAGAAAGCGTCACACAGAGCATGAACTCTGTGGCTCCAGCGATAAACCCCAGGAGTAGGAGTTTCTAGGGAACTCACACTGCACCGCCACCTGTGAATGAATCATAGAGGCCGGAATGGAACCCACAACTTTCAAAACGTGCGGCAGGTTCATTAACCTCTTGGCCACCGAGACCCCTGTGAGATAGTATGACGATATTCAACACTATAAGACGATAAGTGAATGATGTAATACAATATTCAACATTACCAACCTGAGAGTGTGGTTTAGTCCGCCATTTAACAAGAACATGCCACCATGTTTCCACCAACTGCCGAAGTTAATACAAAAAGAAGTGACTATTCATAATTGTAGCATGAACCATCAGATTTTTACATTTGAGTATTTACTAATGGGACCACCACCAAAAGATAGGCCTTGAGAAACCTAATCTAATGGTACCAAGATGATGCATGTATGTCAGTTAGAAGCGAAGATATGCACCTTTGAGTGTCGTGATCATTAACGCAGAAATTGACACAAAAGATCTCCTCCGGGCATCTTTTTTTCGTGTCCAAACCAAGGTCATAGCAGAAGTTATCAAAATTTATGTTCTTACTAGCGTAGCTTGTTTATTTTTAAACGAAAATCCTAGCAACCATACACGAACATCCTAGCAACCATACATCATTGCGATCGGTGTAGCGAAGCCTAATTGCTCATGTCATCTATTTTTACATATGATGCAACGTTACCTAATTAGCATATAAAAATGGCCGCTAATTAGTAGTTATATTAATTAATTACCACGAGCATTCTTTATATTAGCTTTAAACCCTGGCAAATTGTATCTTGTATTCTGCGGAATTGTGCAACGCACGATATGTGTTATATCCTGTTTAGATAGTATGCAATGTTACCTAATTAGCATATAAAAATGGCCGCTAATTAGTAGTTATATTAATTAATTATCACGAGCATTCTTTATATTAGCTTTAAACCCTGGCAAGTTGTATCTTGTATTCTGCGGAATTGTGCAACACACGATATGTGTTATATCCTGTTTAGATAGTATGCAATGTTACCTCATTAGCATATAAAAATGGCCGCTAATTAGTAGTTATATTAATTAATTACCACGAGCATTCTTTATATTAGCTTTAAACCCTGGCAAGTTGTATCTTGTATTCTGCGGAATTGTGCAACGCACGATATGTGTTATGTCCTGTTTAGATAGTATGCAATGTTACCTAATTAGCATATAAAAATGGCCTCTAATTAGCAGTTATATTAATTAATTACCACGAGCATTCTTTATATTAGCTTTAAACCCTGGCAAGTTGTATCTTGTATTCTGCGGAATTGTGCAGCGCACGATATGTGTTATATCCTGTTTAGATAGTGTGCAACGTTATCTAATTAGCATATAAAAATGGCCGCCATTAGCTATGAAGGAGAAGAAGATTGGCCACGATATGAAAAAGATTTGCAGAAAGAAATACAGAGAGACAGCATGATCGACCACAGTTTTACTCACCATTTCTTCCTGCACCTCTTTTACTCACTGTGTACTGTTTACTCTTTTGTGCCAGCTCTATTGAAATTTTAACATCCGCAAAAATAATTTTTATTCTACAAGAAATAACGCGTATATTTCAACGAAACTTTCCAAATATATGTATCTTTGGATGCACAATTATAAAATCCAGTTAAAATTAAAGAATATCTATTATTTGCACTAAAAACATTTTTTATTTGCGTACCGACAATGTGGATTTACAATCGCAAAGAGAAATTTTAACCACGTCCGCAAAAATAATTTTTTTCTACAAGAAATAATGTGTATATTTCAACGAAACTTTCCAAATATAGGTATCTTTGGATGCACAATTATAAAATCCAGTTAACATTAAAGAACATCTATTATTTGCACTAAAAACATTTTTTGTTTGCGTACTGACAATATGGATTTACAATCGCAAAGAGAAATTTTAACCACGTCCGCAAAAATAATTTTTTTTCTACAAGAAATAATGCGTATATTTCAACGAAACTTTCCAAATATATGTATCTTTGGATGCACAATTATAAAATCCAGTAAAAATTAAAGAATATCTATTATTTGCACTAAAAACATTTTGTTTTTGCGTACCGACAATGTGGATTTACAATCGCAAAGAGAAATTTTAACCACGTCCGCAAAAATAATTTTTCTTCTACAAGAAATAATGCGTATATTTCAACGAAACTTTCCAAATATATGTATCTTTGGATGCACAATTATAAAATCCAGTTAAAATTAAAGGATATCTATTATTTGCACTAAAAACATTTTTTTTTTGCGTCTCGACAATGTAGATTTTACATTATTTATACCTCAGTGAAAGATCCCTTGATACTTTATACCTCAGTGAAAGATGCCTTTATGACTATTAATTATTATATTATTATTAATAATTGTAACCACGTATTCTCTTGAACTTGTAGTTCAAATTGCATGTTTTAAAATTAAGTGACAAGCATGCCAGCATCCGACATTTTGGATTTCTAATCGCAAAGAATTTAATAATGTCCACAAATAAAAATATATTATGTTTTCTACCAGAAGTAATGCATATATTTCAATGAAACTTTCCAAATATATGTATCTTTAAATGCACAATTCGAAAATGCAACTAAAATTAAAATATATCTATTAATTGTACAAAACCACTTTTTTTGGCGTGCCGACAATGTGGATTTACAATCACAAAGAGGAATTTATCATGTCCGCAAAAAAATTTTTTTCTACCAGAAGTAACCCATATATTTCAATGAAACTGTCCAGATATATGTATATTTGGATGCACAATTCGAAAATGCAACTAAAATTAAAATATATCTATTAATTGTACTAAAAAAATTATAATTATTTATGGTATGTCAAATTGTGAAAGTTTGTCAAAGACAAATTCAAATCTAACCACCGGCTATATGCACAATGATTATACTGGCCATTTTACCGGAAGCTGAGATGGCAATCATTGCCACGAGTTATTTAAATATATCTAATCAGATACACACAGGTTATGGTAATAGTCCATGATGTAGCGACACGACGAAACCCTTCTGCGCAAGCACGGAAAATGGCTTCCGGTTAAAGTATGCTTATGATCGTGGATCGGCGTCGCTAATAATTGAATTGTCCCGGCTGGTCATGTGATTATTCCCGGTGCGGGAAACCCCCTTTGATCACGTGACATAGTGACATCACCGAGACGTGTGTGACTAATGTGGATTAGCTTCCCCTATTGCCAGTGTCCTTCGCTATCAGGCGAACCCACTCCAACTTCGGAGATACATAATTGGTGTTGCAAGGTTCGTTAACAAAGTTTAAATGTTTAAAATTATTAATTAATTAATTGGCAGCCATTTTGAAATTAAATTAGTAACAAAACATATTAACAACATCACAACATGGCCTTTTTATTTGTTTGATCAAACTGAAGGGGAAAATATTCATAATTGGCATTTTAAGGTTCGTTTTTTTGTGTTGTTGCGTATCCCTTACTAGACATTGCAGTCAACACCAGCATTTTCAGCTGCTGTTGATGTACTAGGCAAGTGTTACATTCAGTAGTTTGCCATTGCTTTCTGAACGACCGGCTCCTATACCTATACCTTTTTTAAAAAAAACAGCACCGCTGTGTTTCAAACCCGGGTATACGGGCTCACAAACCGCGTTCGCCAGCCCTTAGCCACAGAGACTGGTTAAGGTTCATTAGCTAAGTTTAATTATTATTAAATAATTAATTAGCAGCCATTTTGAATTTTAATGAGTCGATATTGCATAACATCAAAAATTTTCTACCTGGGCAGTTAGGCCTCGCCATTCCGTACAAGACAATATATAGTTGCTATTTTCTCAAAACTAAAGAAGATATAGCAGTTTTAAACACATTGTAAACAATTGTTGTTTCTGGGCAGCAAGTCAAAATCAGCCAGATTAGTATTTCGCATATGACATAATTTGACACACACATCTGGATATCTCGGCTTAGAATCAACGTACAGACTTGAATGAGGTACCGTTGGAAAGCATTTTTAGGTCCTATTCAACTGTCCAGATGTAATCAATATCAAACCAATTTTTAAAATGTCACTTGAATGTCACTAAGTACTTGAATCTGAATGGAATCATTTTTGATGGACAAAAAACACACACAATAAAATTACATGCATACAGTTTCTCAAAGTATCTACAGCTCGTAGTCCATATTTAAATTCAACAAAATGTGAAAAACTATTTAATTTACCTCTGATAACCAACATCAATAAGATATTTAAGAGCGGTGTATTCCGCTAGTCACCACGCACAAGTCGCCATGTTCCCAACCATGCCGGAAGTTCATCAATAATACAAAAGCTTAACCCAATGGCCGGGATCCCTGGCGGAGGTGTTAACCACTTTCTCCGTAATCCCGTATATCCACGTGAGGAACACAACTGTACGAGATGCGGTAGCGGATCGCGTCGCGTTGGTTGCTTATGGGGTATGTAAATCGGTCGCACAGAAAGCAATGGCAAACTACTGAGCGTAATCTTGCAAAGAACATCAACAACAGCTGGAAAATGCTGGTGTCTACTGCAACGTCCTGTAAGGGATATGCATCATCATCATCATCATCATCATCATCTTCCACTTCTGCCGTCAAGCGTCGTGGGGAGGAATAATTTGCGTTCCAGCGCCCGGTGGGTAGCACTGGATAGTGACGAGTGTCATTCCGTGTGGTTGTACAATGTCTTTGATGTCGTCAATCCATTTTCTTCTTGGACGTCCTCACTTGGTCTTGTCACAGATGATCTTTGATGTAAGGCCAGTGATGGTAGTTGATGGTGTTATATTCTAACGACATGGCCAAACCACTTGATCTCCTGTCTGTCAATAAATGTGGCACAAGGTGTTGATCCCACAGTCTGTCTGATAACAACATTTCTTACTCGGTCTCGGATTGTTACGTTGGCAGCTCTCCTCAGGCATCTCATCTCGCAGGTGTTGATTTTACGAGGAGGCTTGTTGTTTCACTAAGTATTTGTATATATTATGTACTATGTACTATAAAGCTAGTTTGTATTGTATGCCGTGTAATGTCATGCTGAAATATCTGTCTTTTGTAGTTGTAAGAAGTGATGACGTCATAAGCTGAAACATCCACTGTATCATTGCGCCAGCTAACTGACAGTCTCTTCATTGCCACGAAAAAGTCTCATTGTGAGATAATCAGATATCGATAACTCCCTTCTCCACACTGAATGCATCAGGGGTGCATGACAAATAGGAGCAAACAACGATACGGTATTTAAAAAGCAAGGACAAGGCAAAATGGCGTCGAATATAGCGTAGCATACAAAACTGATGAGATCATCGGTTGTCTGTTCCATCACGGTCAGCAAACAGATCTTCACTAAGCCCTCAAATTGCTCACCCAAACACACATATAAAATATATGCTAATAAGTCACCAACCCAAACAATAAACACTGACAAAAAACAACGAAAAATGACATAAACACGGAACGATCCACAAATGTAAACATCAAAATGTAACACACATAAAGAAATCAACAACTAATGAAAACAATAAAATGACACGACAAAATGACACAAACAATGAAACCTGACGCAACAACACACTGAAGCAAATAAAAGGAAAACCAAAATATCCAAAATGTAACAAATGCCTACACAAAAAGAAATCAACGACAAATTGGCCACAAAAAAAAAAAACAACAACAACAACAAACAAATACAACTGAAACAAACAATGAAAAAATGACATAAACACTGAGCGAAGCACAAATGTAAAAGTCAAAAGGTAACATATACAAAGATATCGGCAACTACTCAAAAATAAAATGACACGACAAAATCACACAAACAATGAACAAATGATACAACGACAAAATGACACAACGACAAACTGACACAAACACGCAAACATGCTGACATAACCACTGAAAACTGACACAACAACATACTGAACTAGACACCTAAAGAAAAAATGACATCCAAATGTAAATGTCAAAATGTAACACACACACACACACACACACACACACACACACACACACACACACACACACACACACACACAAGAAAAAATACATCGACAGCAAACGAAAATGACAGATTCAAGGATAACTGACACGACACAGCAACAAAATTGCTGACATAATCACTGACAACTGACACAAACACTGAACAAGGCACATAAAGAAAAGCAATACATCCAAAATGTAACAGAAACATACACAAAAAGAGGTTGACAAAAGGGACAAATAACATAGCCACTGAAAAATGACACACCAACACAAGGAGACAACCAATGAAAACGACTAACACAAACAATAAACAAAAACTACATAAACAATTAATTGTGCACCTCAAGAAAACAAGACATTCAAATGTACAAATCAAAAAGTAACAGACACGTGCACAAAAAGAAATCGACAAAAAATGAAAAATAACACAACCACTGAAAAAGCGACAACCATTGACACAAGCAATGAGGCGACACAGGTAAGGGAAACTAAAACAACCAATGAAAACTGCCAACATAAACACTGAAAACTTGACACAACGAAAACTGATACAACCAAAGAAAAAAAGACAGCCAAATGAAGAAAACAGCGACAGAAGAAAATAAAAACAAAAACCGAAAAAGACACCACCACTGAAAATGACAAACATTGAGACTATCAAAGAAGCAACATAATCAATCAAAGGGACACGAACACTGAAAACTGACATGACCAGTGGCAACTTCTAACACAGCCAAAGAAAACAGACATCTAAATGTAAACGTCAAAGTAAAATGTAACACGAAAAGAAATCGACCATAGCTAAAAATGATGCACTCTGAAAAAAAATTACACAATGACAAAACGAAACAACCAATGAAAACAGACACAACCAAAGAAAACTGACACAACAGACTGACACAAAAAAAGAAACCAACACATGTCGACTTGCCCTATCAACTTACCCACTTATGCGCAGAACTTGACTACTTTCCCTAACATTCTCCCCACTTACTGTAACAACTCGCCCAATGACTCTCACAGAATGTCGACTTACCCTATCAAAACCCACTTGCCCTAACAATTATCCACTTGCTCACACAACTTACCCACTGGCAATGTCAACTTGTCAACTACTTCTTACAAACTTGTCCACTGGCTCTCTCAACTTGTCGAATTGCCCTGACTACTTATCCACTTACGTTCACAACTTGGCCACTTACCCTAACAACTCCCCCATTTACCCTATCCACTTGTCCACTAACTCGCACATCTTGTCGACTTGCCCTAGCAACTTGCACACTTACCATAACAACTTCCCCACTGATCGACACAACTTGTCGAATTGACCCATCAACTTCCCATTTGCCCTAACAACTCTTCCATTTGCCCTAACAACTTGACCACTAGCTGTCGCACCTTGTCGACTTGTCCTAGCAAGTTGCACACTTAACATAACTTCCCCCACTAACTCTCACATCTTGTCGACTTGCCCTACCAACTTGCCCACTGGGCCAAACAACTTCCCCACATCCTCTCACAACTTGCCAAATTGACCTATCAACTTCCCCACTTGCCCTAACAACTCCCCCATTTGTCCCAACAAATTGTCTACTAGCTCTCGTGTCTTGTCGACTTGCCATATCAACTGACACAATTACCATAAATTCCCCACTAAATATCGTATCTTGTCTACTTGCCCTACCAACTTACCCACTGAACCTAACAACTGTCCAACTTGCTTTCACACTTGCTCTCGCCTCATTAGTTATACTTATTTTTTATCTTTATGACGTCAAGGGTAATACCACCTTCTGGGGCATACATTTTCATAATTCTCAGTCTAGGGGGGGGGGGGGGGGGGGGGGCTACTTCGGTTACTTTTTCTCATTAAAATGATGCTATTACTTCCGGAAGGTTGTAACAATTCAAGCATGTTTCCATTCAATGTAAGTACATTTTCTCAACTTTAGCGGATGTGTTTGAATAGCTGTTTGAATAGCTGTCCATAGGAAGTGGTAGTAATTGACCACTCAGTTTGAATTTCGAGCCAACAGACTTCTTTTTTTTTAATTTTTTTTAAAAAGAAAATATCCCTTACCAAAACATGAACCGTCGAAGACATGAACTTACAACAACAACAACAACAACAACAACAACAACAACAACAACAACAACAACAACAACAACAACAACAAGTAATTGGTCATGAAGACATGAACTTAAAAATAATATTACTGTGAAGACATGAACCTACAAAAAGAAAAATAAATAAACATGAATTGACAAACATCTGGATTTATGGTGATGAAGATATGCACTTAGCAAAAATGGACGCAGATGTAGGACAAGGGGTTCATTTCTGTATGACGCGAGGACCATTTATGTTCGCCTTAAGGGATACTTCTCTATACGGTAAGGAAGACATGAAATCACAAGTGGACACCTTTGTGAGAGCAATTGCGGCAGTTTGTAAAAGTAAGTGGTGATTTGTGAGAGGCTGTCAACAAGTGGATATTTTGTGAGCGCAAGTGGAGAAGTTGGTAGACCCAGTGGGTATGTCGATAGGGCAAGTCGACAATATGAGACAGTCAGTGGACACGTTGTAAGGGAAGTGAGATATTTTTTATGATAAGTGTGTGAGTTGATGGGGCAGGTTGACAAATTGTAATAGCAAGTGGACAAATTGCTAGAGCCAGCGGGCAAGTTTGTAAGAACAAAAGGGGAAGTTTGAAGTCAAGTGGGCAAGTTGTTAGGGCAATTCGACAAGCTGTGAAAGCAAGTGGAGAAATTGAGAGAACCAGCAGGAAAGTTTGTAAGAGTAAGAAGGGAAGTTGTGAGGTCCAGTGGGCAAATTGTTAGGGCAATTCGGCAAATTGTGAGAGCAAGTAGGGAAGTTGTTAGGTTCAGTGGGTAAGTTAGTAGGACAAGTCGACAAGATGCGATAGTTAGTGGGGAAGTTATGGTAATTGTGTCAGTTGATAGGGCAAGACGACAAGACACCAGAGCTAGTGGACAAGTTGTTGGGACACATAGGGGAGTTGTTAGGGCAAGTGGGGAAGTTGATAGGTCAATTCGATAACTTGTGAGAATTAGTCAGGAAGTTGTTATGATAAGTGTTCAAGTTGCTATAGCTAGTCGACAAGATGCGAGAGCTAGTGGACAAGATGTTAGGGCAAACGGGAGAGTTAGGGTAAGTGGCCAAGTTGTGAACGTAAGTGAATAAGTAGTCACGCAATTCCACAAGTTGTGAGAGCCAGTGGACAAGTTTGTAAGAGGTAGTTGACAAGTTGACATTGCCAGTGGATACGTTGTTTGAGCAATTGGACAGTTGTTAGGACAAGTGGGTATTGATAAGGTAAGTCAACATGCTGTGAGAACCATTGGGCAAGTTGTTACAGTAAGTGGGGCGGATGTTAGGGAAAGTGGTCAAGTTATGCGCGTAAGTGGGTAATTTGATAAGCCTAGTTGACATTTGTTGGTTTCTTTGGTTGTGTCAGTCTGTTGCGTCAGTTTTTGTTGCTTGTGTCAGTTTTCATTGGTTGTTTCATTTTGTCATTGTGTCCTTTTTTCAGAGTGCGTCATTTTTAGTTGTCAATTTCTTTTCGTGTTACATTTTTACTTTGACATTTAGATTTGGATGTCTTTTACTTTTCACTGTTTGAGTCAGTGACTTATTATGATATATGTGTGTTTGGGTGAGCAATTTGAGGACTTAGTGACCACGTATTTGTCGTCCGTGATGGAACAGACAACCGATGATTTCATAAGTGTTGTATGTTACGCTATATTCGACGCCATTTTGCCTTGTTGCATTTTAATTGCCGTATCATTGTTTGCTCCTAATTGTCATGCACCACTGAAGCATTCAGTGCGGAGAAGGGAGTTATCGATATTTCACAATGAGACGTTTTCGAGGCAATGAAGAAACTGTCAATAAACTGTCGACAATGTTACAGTGTATGTTTCAGCTTATGACGTCATCACCTCTTACAACCACTAAAGACAGATATTTCAGCAACACATTAAACAAAATACAATAAAAATAGCTTTATAGTACATAATATACACAAATACTTAGTGAAACAATAAGCACAGTCGCCATTCTACTACTCCTATTATTTCAACAACAAAAACAACAACAACAACAACAACAACTACTACTACTACTACTACTACTACTACTACTACTACTACTACTACTACTACTACTACTACTACTACTACTACTACTACTACTACTACTACTACTACTACTACTACTACTACTACATCTATACTACTACTATTGCTACTACTGCGTTTGCTATAACTACTATTATTACAAATATTATTACTACTTGTATTACTGATCCATACCATCGGGATTGCCATCGAATCTGCAAAGCAGACTTAGAAGAAGTACAAATACTGACGTCCTTGAATCACACCTGTTTAATGTGGACATATATCACAACATACAGTCAATCACGAACGACACATGTTCCAGTGTTTAGGATGGCATATGGACGTCCTAATACTTTCTGTGCTGACTGTATTAAATATTTATCAAGACCCAGGTCATCAGTCTCACTTTATTCGACGCCACACAATGAAATCGAACTTAACTACAATGTCAATTTACAGAGTCTTCGACATCTTTGACACCCAGCGTCACACACTTGACTGATAGACCTTTACTTACTTGTACGAGCATTCACCTTAGATCCTCGATCTATCGTTCTAGGCTGATGAAATATCTTTTAACAAACTTGCTGGCAATATTTTGGCGAACTTCTAGACTATTCGTAAGTCATAGTCATAAGTCATTCGTAAAACTTCTTGACTATTCCTCGATCTATCGTTCTAGGCTGACTAAATATCTTTGAACAAACTTGCTGGCATTATTTTGGCGAACTTCTTGACTATTCGGCACAGTTGAAAACAATTTTACGTCCGCTCAACTGAACGCCTTCTGGCTTAACAAATTTTTAATGTCTTCCTGGCGTGACCTTACCCCCGGCTTCTCATGTGAGGTTGTAACCTCAGATACTTTCGTTTCCGCTTTACTTGTAGTTCAGTGTCTCAATGCTGAATTTTATTCAACCTTAAGCGTGATCAATCTTCCACCACGATTTCGTGGAGAATATAACTGTTCTCTTATTAATACTAATCTAGCTTGTTCTTGTTGATAAATGCTACAAGGCAATGTGCCCCTACCCCTCTTTTTCAAAATAATGCAACCATTGTGATAGTCTATTCAGTCTGTTTAGCCATGACATGTAGCAACATTGATAGTTATTGGTCATATTATACACATATTATATATAGTTAGTTCATATGCAGTTTGCATTTTCGTAATATGATAGCGTGGCATGCAAGTAAACACTACACAAAATAAATGAAAAAATATTATATGTATCGGAGACACGCTTCTAGTCCTTCCGTGGACGGCGTATACCTCCCGACTCCTTTATTTTCAGAGTACTGGAGAGTAACATTGCTATGAGTTTCAAAAGGTCTCCCGGGCCTCCCCATGCAGTTCCTCATTCATGCTTAAGCATGAGCATCTTCATCCCTATCTAGGCCATTACGCCCGAATGAACCTACCTGCCCTGATCAGCGACATCCTACCACAGCATTCAGTTCGATACCTCACGATTGAGACACCCCACCCTCTAGACCTAACAACTATAGCACCTCACACACCACTGGCTATATCTGCTCATCCCGACCCCTATACCATTTCACCATAACCACCACCATGCTTCTCATTTAATTATTTTTCTTTATATGTTTCCCTTAATTACATTTTTATATCTTCTTTGATTCGTTTTGTTTTATGTTGCATTATTTATGTTTCATGTTGTATACTAGACGTACCTACAATTTAAGCTGTCAATTGACCACCCTTGACCACTTGACCACCTCTAGAGCACCTCTTGACCACATCTTAGCTCGCTTTAACCATCACTGTGTCACTACACGTACTCTCCCCTACAATTTATGGGGTCATTGATCACCCCCTTGACTACTTGACCACCTCTTGAGCAGCACTTGACCACGTCATCTCTCACTATAACCACCACCACACCACTAGCCTAACTCTCCCCTACAATTTAAGGGGTCACTTGACCACCCCTTGACCTCTTGACAACTTTACCACCTCTTGACCACCACTTAATCACCACTTTACCACGTCAACGCTCACTTCAACCACCACCGTGTCACAACACGAACCCATCCTACAATTTACGAGGTCACTTGACCACCCCAGACCATCTCTTAACCACTCAATATCTCACTTTAACCACCACCGTGTCAGTACACGTACTCTTCTACAATTTAAGGGATCACTTAACCACCCTTGACCTCTTGACCACCACTTGATCACGTAATCGCTCACTTTAACCACTACCAGATTACTACAGTACTCTTCCCTATAATTTATGGAGTCACTTGCCCACCTCTTGACCACTTGACCACCTCTTGACACTGTCAGAGCTCATTTTAACCACCGACGTGTAACTATTGAGCCTTCCTCCTGGAACGGTGTCTTGAAGGAAGCAAGTCATAATTTGTGGTTGAGAGTGGTCTAGCAGTTTGGCCTCTGCTGTCCTTAAAATTAGAGCTCTGGCTAAAACTCTGATCTGGTGGCTTTTCGGCTTGGGAAGCATGGTCAAACTTTGTGGAGCCAGCCTCTCCATGGGCTGTCAGGTAACGTTCGGCAGTGTTGATTATATCATCTAATCGTGTGCCGCCGTTCTCTGTCACAAACGTTTGCATAGGCTTTGGCATCGTCTCCCTAATCTGCTCTGCCACAATCATCTCCACCAGCCCTGCGTAGGTCGCCTCGTATTCACTCAGTCCGACCCACTTGGTGAAATAAGTATGTAGCCGAGAGGCAAACTGGAAATTCGATTTTCCTGTAAACGCTTGGCGTTTCGGAGTTTCATTCGGTAGGCAGATGAGGTCAACTCATACCTCTAGAGTAGAGCACTTTAAGAGAGTCGAAATTCCTTTCGTGTCCGGGGGGTAGTTTGCAAAACACATCATACGTTGTGCTGCAGAGTTCTTGTGAAAGTTTTAAATTCCATTTGTCCTTGGGCAGGCTAAATGCTTCGGACATCACAACAAATTTTTCAGTCCAGTTGTCCATCTGCTCGGTATTTTCATAAAATTGGAGCAGTGGAAAACTCATGGATCCAAGAGAACCATTCTGTACAGAAGGAGTATCTATACTATAAACGGGAGAATTCGCACTACTGAATCTTGAAGCATCTGAGTGTTGTAATTCAAGTCTTCTTAATTCCATCTCATGCGGTCTCATCTGTTCCGCTAGTTTCAGCTCCTTCTCCAATTCAGTCTGTTTCATCTGTTTTGGGGATTCTTCTTCTTCTTCTTCTTCTTCTTCTTCTTCTTCTTCTTCTTCTTCTTCTTCTTCTTCTTCTTCTTCTTCTTCTTCTTCTTCTGTGTTTATCCAGAGTTTTTTTCGGATGTGTTTGCGTTGTGCCTGTTTACAGCAAAGCTGCGTTCTTGCGCCTTTAGGCCGACACATCCGACTTCTGCGGGCATTTGTTGACCTGGTTAACCATCCCGGGATTTTGGGGATTCTATTTCTGCCATCCGGATTCTTTCATCCCTTTGCTCTTACCTCCATTCTCTTTCCGCCTCTCTAATATACTTTCTCAATTCATCACCCACATATGCCACCAGTGTCCCTTTCTCAGTCCACTCCTGGGTAGTGGGTTGCTGGTCGAAAGACATGATACTTGAGCACTTTCATGAGATACCTAAAACCTAAAAACTTAATAATACTCACACACTATCTAGCAATCAACTTAATCACTCTTCACTAAGCGCATATATGTTAATCAATCAATATATTTGACGTAATTACTCACTATCAATATCTCTTATATGTATTCGGTGTTTTAACATGGCGGAACAACCTGTGTTCTCCGAGCGGTCAGCAGTCAACCTAACGAGGCGGCGTGGATGCCGCGCAGGCAGAAAGAAGCAAGGTAAGCGTGGTGGTTTAAGACGTATTAGACTCAAGTGTCACCATCTGGGACTCAGGAATATCTGTATTCTGTATTGGAACTGCGCCAGCGTAAAACAACGGGGCTCTATTTTAGAAACCCTGGTTTACAGGAACGATATTGTAGCACTCCAGGAAACAAGACTGGGCGATCAGCTACTCCGAATTGCCGGCTTCAAATGTTTCTACAACAGACGACATCTGGGAATGGCGATTCTCTTTCTCGACAGCATGGTGGCGTCAGAGCTAGACATGTCCAGTTGGGACAGTGACGATATACAAATACAGGCGTTGAGAGTTGTTTCCAGTATACCATTCGTGTTGGTTAATGTTTATGCCCGCAATGCGAGTATGGACGCCCTGAAGTGGCAGTGCTTAAGTGGCATATTAGGTCACGAGAGAAATGTTATTTTCTGTGGCGACTTCAACGCTAAAGGCAGATCATGGGGAAACATTTCCTCCATTACACAGTGGCAGGAGCTCGAGACTGCACTTGAACCCATTGACCTGGTTTGTATCAACAGTGGCTTTGTCACCAGGACAGCAAGCCGTCCAGGCGATGAGGACAGTGCTATTGATCTGGCGCTGGTTTCACCTTCACTCAATACAGTGTGTAGATGGGGTATCCTAGGACACCACGGCAGCGACCACCACCCTTGCAGTATATTGGTGGAGAAAGGCAGAACCAGGCAGCACAAGCTAAAGATAAAGACTTTCCAGTATGGCAGTACAGGGCAAGATGTGGTGAGTAAAATAAGACGTGACAAGCGCAGAAAGCTTCAGGGCAACAAAAAAAAGCTGGAAGCAGCCACCTTGGTGGAATTTCGAGGTGGAGAAGGCTTGGGTGGATAAGCGTAGTGCTGTAAGGAGATGGCAAAATGCCAAGAAGAACAGAGCTGATCATCCTAGTCCCTGCATGCACTTAGAAAGAGAGATGCACACAAAAGTAAGCTATTTAAATTAAAAAAAGAAAACTGGTCAAAGTGGTTAAAAGCGAAAAATGGACAGAGGTGTGTCAAAGAGTAAGCACAGACAAGTCACTGAAATTGTTCTGGCGACTACATAAAAGCATGAGTGGTGTATTCAAGAATAAGAGCATTTCTGACTTCCAAGGTGCTGACCTCATCTGGCAGAGGACTGACGAGGACAAGGGCAAAGCCCTCTTCGAACACTATCTAGAGCAGAGCAACCAGACAGACATGGGAGGCCGAAATCTTGCCAAAGAGGTCACCTCAGACAGGTGCAAGGCCCAGAACACTTCGGATGAAGACACAGTGACAGTGAAAGAAATCAAGGCTGTACTTCGACGATCAAAAACCAGCGCTCCAGGGCCAGATGGCATAAGATACGACGACATCAATAGGTGTACCGACAATGAGCTAGAGAAACTAGCAGACATGTACAACAACAGTATAGGGAGTGCTAGCATCAAGGAGGAATGATTACACAGCTATCTGATTCCCTTGCCGAAGCCTGACAAAGACCACAAAAAAATTCAGGGATATCGAATTATAACCATGCAGAATACAATAGGCAAGCTGCTGGAGAAGGTAATTGCCAGAAAAATGTCAAGCCAGCTAGAGAGGCAAGGTGTTTTCCTACCTACCCTGCGTGGGTACCGTCCAAAAAGAGAAACCTGGACCAATGCAACAGTCTTTGCCCATGATGTCTATGAAGGTTTCCACGCAGGCATTGAAACATTTGCTGCAGCGATTGATCTTGAGGACGCATACAACAGAGTACCACTGGATTTTTTAATGCTTCACCTTCTCGAACTAAAAGTAAGTCCATTCCTCCTTAGTTGGATCGCTGCAGCCCTCTTCCAACGGAAAGTAGTTTTTAGATGTGGCAGTTGGACTTCGGAACCAACAACAATATATCCTGGCCTACCACATGGATCACCATTATCTCCGGTACTGTTCAACGCCTACACAGTGAGAATCACCAGTGAGCAGATCACTGAACCTGGCAGGACATTGTCATATGCCGATGATGTTTTAGTGTATCGTCAGGGTAAGGATAGAGAGCAGGTTGCTGTGGAACTACAAACCGAACTCAAACGCATAAGTACTTGGTGTGATGAAGCTGCGGCAATGGTCAACCCAACAAAGGCAACAGTGACTTGGTTCTCGTTGAATAATCATATTGTCAACACTCCAATACCAACTGAAATGCTATGTTCAGAGATGGTGGAAAGAACGCAGGCAATGAATTACCTGAGGATACGGTTTGATCGAAGCCTTGCTTATAATGTGCACATAGACCAGGTGATAACAAAGGCCAAGCGGGGTTTGGCAGCGATGCGGGTGATGGCGGCAGCAAACTGTGTTGGTTTTTCAATCTTCTTTGGCTTCCTGCGTAGTGTTCTTGTTTGGCCACCCCTCTTTTAATTTGCTGTTCTCGCAGTCTGGCCATGGTTGTAGATTCACAATCATCACTTGATTCATGCAAGAGTCTTACTTCTCGTACAGCATTCAGAATGTCAGCCTGGTCCATGGCGCGTCCGCCCTCCACCGTAGCCTCACCTGCGAGCTTGTCAGCCCGCTCATTTCCTTGTACTAGCGCATGCCCTGGCACGAAGATGAAACTAATCTTTGCCAGCCGAGACCGCTCCAGAGGCAGCAACCATTCTCTTCGGATCGACCCCTCCTCTATCCTCTTGATCATGTTCATTGAGTCACTAAGGAAACATGCCCTAGTGAATGTCTATGTCTCGAGCCATGTTATTGCTTTACTTACTGCCATGACTTCCATAGTCAGGCTACTTGTGGTTTCAGTGAAAGCACCAGAGTCCTCCTTCACAATTCTCCCTCCGGCCCTGTGACAAGTTGGCCCAACTCTCAGATCGTTTTTTATTAGATGGAGATAGCCCTCAGTAAACCCTTCTAAGTATTCTGTATTATTTTTCATTGTTATCTATATTTTCAAATATTAGATAAAATCGTCTTTCGTTAGGGTATTTATATACATAAAACTGTAGTCAAGGGAAAAGACAAAGGGAGACAATCATAAAGACTGATGCTTCCTTCACTACGGTGCTAAAAGGTAGAGAGTAGTTCTGACTTCGTTACGGCCAAAGAAGAAAAATAGTGAAAAGAGAGAGAACCTCACACCGCCTCAACCGACAAAAAAAAGATGATAGTAATTAGATAAGAAGATGTACGAGATCTCGAGCAGAGGCAGAAACTATTTTATAGATGTTCACTCAGGAAACACCATGTTAGAGCCCAAGCAATGAATTAAGGTGTTAGATTGTAGTAGAAATAGTGGTTGTAAAAACTAAAAGAGACAAACAAACAAATCATAAACAGTACAAAAATAGCTCTTTATTTATCAACTGCTACAAATTTTGGTGACAATTTGTGTTCAAACACATTGAATAAAGCATGCAATAAGGGATGTTCAATTACAGATACAACAGACAACTGGATATATCAAACAACAGTAGTGGGTAACCCCCAACCAATCAACAGCACTTAAGACAACAGGGTACACCAAGTACCACAACACAGGTGCTCCAAGCAATAGCTGGTTCGACTGTCACGATAAAGAACCTTGACACAAGCAACACTGCACAGACAATAAGGCACTACAAAAACATAGGTTACACAACATAAACCCCAAGACATGACATAAACAAAGAGTTGTGACACAATTTACTATCCCACCAAGAACCCAGGCTTGCTGTCACTAACTAGTCAGCCGCTCCTGTAACAATGGAAAACACAATCTATGATTATCATGGTAAAGACAACATATTAAACACATGAAGCAATGAGCACATGCAATATAACATTTGAATTAACCCATAGATCATAACTGCCCCACATCTAATTATCCATTTTGTTATTCTGAGGTAACCCTTGATGTCTGTCATGATCATTCTTTGCTACCTCCTTCTTCAAGTTGACTACATCTCTAATTGTTAAATACAACAGTCAATGTTGCATCATCAGATCACCCACTTTATTGTCTTCTCCAGTTGTGCCACTGCTGTCATGAGATTACACTTGATATTGCTAGGATGGAACACCTTCTAATGCAACAACCTCAGCCTGCTCCACCTCCCCATACAGCCCAGCATTCACTTACAGAATGTCTTCAGTTCAGGGAGGTCATTACCTACAGGTCTCTGGTCCAACACAACTTCTCATCCCCAACAGCAATGGCTGACAATACCCCCCATAAATGCCAATGTTACACAGCAACACTAATCAACTTGTCAAAATCAACACCGAACACAACTCAGCTACACCGGTGTACAACGACTCTAACAGGACAACACCATTAGAATGTGTACATAGAGGACATAAATACAGTCCAATGCACCAACAGCAACCCAGCAGACATAGGGTATGCAATTCAAAATGGCATCACAAGGACACACACCTTTGTACTGATGACAGCTAGACAACATCAATATACCAGAGATACAGTTCTACACATGACACCAGCAACAATCAGGACACAGGCTATAACATAAGTCACCGACAACAACCCAGACATATAACATACATCGTGACATAAAACCATCACAATCATCAAATGATCACTCTCACCATAGCCATAATCATCCCAATCATCCTAGCTGACACTACATGATCAGCCTCAACATAGTCATCACCACAATCATAATCACCATCACAATCCCCATCATCACATGATCACTCTCACCATAGCCATCATCATCCCAATCATCCTAGCTGACATCACTACATGATCAGCCTCAACATAGCCATCACCACAATCATAATCACCATATTTGTAGAATGTGCAAATGCAACACTTGCACATAGGTGAATCACAAAATTCACAGAAAGTTAAAGATAAACATGTATTACACAGGAACTCAATAGAGGAACTCTCTGATACCCTTAAGACAGTTCATAAAATAAACACACCATAGTATCAAGTAAGAGTGCATCATCCATATGAGACAGAATTAAAGCATAACAATGCTCATGGGCAGAAACATATATCAGTACTAGTATAACAACCAGTGTACTATATATATTATGTCATTATTATTACACACTAATGTCAACCAGTGTTGTCTAATGCAAACCACCTCAGTGTATTATTCTGTGTTACTAGGCAAAAGATATACATTTGTGTCCTCTTTTCCCCATCATTCGTCCTATGATATACCGGTTATAAATTTTGCTATCTTACGCTTCATGTCACATGACAACTACATATTAATATCTCTGCGAAAGGTGGTACGTAGCAATAAATCACACCCTTCCCCTGGTACAACAAACACCCTGTTTTACTACACATAAAACTCCCAGTTTGATACACTAGCACAAACACTACTGCACTCTGGTAACAGATGTGACACCAGACTTCAATGCTAAATGAGAAACCCCTTTACCAATATCAGTTCCAGATGCACCTGCCTGTTCTCCCTCAGTAAAGCCACACTAAGACAGTTCATAAACAAACACACCATAGTATCAAGGGAAAGTACAAAATAATGGCAAGAATGCCTCATTCATATGAGACAGAATCAAAGCATAACAATGTTCATGGGTAGAAACAGCATATCAGTACTAATATAGCAACCGGTGTACTATATATATTATGTCATTATCATTACACACTAATGACAACCAGTGGTGTCGAATGCGTACCACACCAGTGTACTATTATCCCATGTCATTATTACACACAAATGACTAACAAATGTTATTTAATGTCAATCACAATCTAATGCAACAATCAGGGTACTATTTATATTATGTCATTAGTACACACTAATGACCTACAAGTGTTATTTAAGGCCCAACACAGTGTAATATTATTTGTGAGTGGACAGTAAGTGTACAGTTGTGCCCTCTATTCCCCATCATTCTTCCTATGATACACCGGTTATAAATTCTGTTATCTTACGCTTCATGTCACACAACAAATACATATTAATATCTCTGCGAAGGGTGGTACGCAGCACTAAATCACATTCTTCCCCTCAGTAAAGCCACACTTCATTCGCAGTTGTCATGATTACATTACGATTGCTCATACGCACCCCGCGTATTAAAGGTGCATTATTTCCTACGCCTAGTAGCTATCAATCTGCATGGCATCCCTACAATTCAACACATTATTTCCTTCACTTCTATTTATTACCTACATGTTCTAACTGCTTAGCTTAACCATTAACCCATCATTGCCACATATAACATGTAAGTACTCTTCTCTGCTTTACACATGTTATAAATATTACACCTAAATTATGGTTATTTTCCCCTACTCATAAGCATTCAATTTTATGCATGGCTCCAGTCTCTTCATTACCTATAATTTATGACCTCATACATCTCAATTTACACCTAATACATATACCTTGGTGAATCTCCCACTTTTTTGCTAGCTTGGGACATTTACAGAGGGACAGCACAAAATCAATCACTACCTATTTGGCCAGTAACACAATGTCCTATGATAATCATGTAAAATACATTCTCAACAAACTAATCTTGTGCCATCATGGCTGGCATAACATGACTTCAATCTTTACCATATTTAACCACCACTAATGACCTATCTTCGTATTTCACATCACCATGCTTGATTGCTTACATCTCTATGTACTAGCCTGTTAAATGTTATTTTCCTAAAGCTTCAGGGACACCAAATCAATCTGTTGAACAGCTCACTTTAGTAATACTCATCTACATTATCTGTTTGTATTTCTTTGTTCCTACAAGCTCACCTAATTAGCAATTATTTTCACCCACGCCTGTTCCACCATGTAAACAATTTCAAGTTGGTAAACTGGCGAGTGCTGCGATTTAACAAATATTTATTAAATTAAACATTTTACACTTACGGCTTTTTCTTCTGACATATGTTGTTCACTGATGTACAGATGGGAAACCACACATCTCTCGTCTCAAGGCGGGTTGGCCACAAAACTACACAGGGCCCCAGCGCCTGCCTTCACACACCGCTGGCTGCTACAAGGAAAAATGGACTCCGGTCCCTTTATTTCAGAGTAGCGTTTCCGGCGTTGCCAGATATCTTCTTTAGGCAGACCAAACCAAAATAAATCGTTGGTTTGGCGTTATCACATATCCAACCCCTTACTTTTTTTGTCGTCCCGACTAAAGAATAGACTATTTTATATCCTCACCCTAACTATCTCTTTAAAAATTAACGCCAAGTCCCTAAAAAATTAATTCCTCTTCAGTGACCACAAAAATAAAAAAAATAGTAATCAAGCAAGCAATTACCAACATCTACACATAAACCATCATCAAAATGACAACTGCCATTATTACATGGGGACAACAATCTCATAAATATCTACATAGATATGTACCTAAAATCAATAATCATGTCAACAACTAAAAAAGATCTCACTGATTTCCATACGCTAATGGTTATCAAGATGTCACCTATAACCTGGATATAAACACAAAGGAACACCCCATACAGGGTCAACAAAACATTGTTATCTCAATAATATCCCACCTCATGAATTCACCCTGGAATATACTCTCTTACTGGACATGATGGTAATGACAACACCATATGAACAACCGAACCACCCCTTTCACCTGGTCTGCCTGGTGTTCTTGCACTCTAAAAGAAAAACATGTCATCACATGACACCATCTACCTGTAACTATAATATATAAAAACAGCAAAACATAACTGCTAATTAACTAACTACACTAAGGCTGTCAATCCAAAAGACTGGAATTCCTAAACAGATGAAAAAAGTCTCTATCTTTCACAACCATGTCTAACGGGCAAAAGTTCTTGCTGGTGATCTTTCACCATCCCCTTTTGCACAAAGTCACGAGTTGACATATCCGTATGCGGAAAATTTTGGCTCACACCCGTCACAATATGCGGTCCACCTGTCACATTTATAACACTTTCTAACTGGTCGACCCCACTGACACCAGGAGACATCCATCGTCCCCTCTTCCTCCGCCTCTTCCTGCGAAAGAAATTTATCCGGTTGCCACGCAGAATCCTTTAGAAGGATCAACCTGGGGCGGACTCTGTTGTTGCTTAAGGCCCTGCCGGTCTCGGTGGCTTATGCTTGCAAACACTTCGCTACAATTAACTCTAGAGGGATTCTTAAAACCACTAACCCCTCTCTTCGGACACCTGTTCTGGAGGTGGGTGCGGCTTCTACAAACATTGCACCTCTTGCGTCGTACCTTGGGCTGCAGCAACGAATCAGCTAAGGCTCTCATCCGACCTAGCTCCGCTTGAAGCTCTTCCACCACCACATCATCATGCTGGACCCCTTGACACTCACCACTGGCATTAGGCCACCTCTCTGAGCTGTAATCTTGAGGTTCGACATATTGGTATGCACAGACTTCTGGAGCTAATGACACACCAGCCCTTCGCATGACCAAGTCTCTAACACTGAGGAAAGTCACTGAAGGATCTTGCAATATCCTCTCCTCCGCCATCCTCATGCTGAGAACATTACGTAGTTTTGCGACAAACCAGTCTCTTAGGATCACTGGATTCCAAGCAACCATGGCCCTCTTTCTCTGTGCTTCCAGAACCAAATGAAAAGCTTTGTGGACTCGGTGAGAGAAATCCATGATGGATTCCCCAGCTTCTTGTTTGGTCTTGAAAAAAACTGCAGCCAACTCCACCATGCTGCGCTGTTCTTCATACACCTGCTGAATGGTCTGCAGCATCTTGTCAGGGTCATTACAAACTGACCTAAGTTCAAGTTCTGCCTACACACTGGGAGCAACACTTTCCCAAATGATGTCAACTCTGTCCTCATCACACACCGCACCAGCCCTCCATGCAGATCTCGCCTTCCTCACATACTTCTCAACAGTTGGCCCACCTTGCCGGCCAAAACAAGGTACTTCTATCTTCACAGGTGCAACTATGTACCTGATTTCACCAGTGGGCCCTGTGACGTCAGGGGCACCAACTGGGAGGGGAACTACGGTCCCTAACGTTGAAGACAGAGCCATCTTTGCTCTGGATAAGATACAGTGAAGGTGTACTAGGAGGCAATTTATCTGAGCCCACTCACCATACAGGGGACTCCTCTCTTGTGCAGGAATGCCCGGGGGGTTTCAGCAGCAAACCTGGGTTCTAATGTCACAACTCAAAGACAATGGGCACCATAAACATAAGCACTGACCTATCGCACAAAACAATCACTAGATACTAAAACAATTCTAACAGAACAATTCAAAGGCTGCCACTATATCTCGTCGGGGTCGCCATTTTGTAGTCGAGGGAAAAGACAAAGGGAGACAATCATAAAGACTGATGCTTCCTTCACTACGGTGCTAAGAGGTAGAGAATAGTTCTGACTTCGTTACGGCCAAAGAAGAAAAATAGTGAAAAGAGAGAGAACCTCACACCGCCTCAACCGACAAAAAAAGATGATAGTAATTAGATAAGAAGATGTACGAGATCTCGAGCAGAGGCAGAAACTATTTTATAGATGTTCACACAGGAAACACCATGTTAGAGCCCAAGCAATGAATTAAGGTGTTAGATTGTGGTAGAAATAGTGGTTGTAAAAACTAAAAGAGACAAACAAACAAATCATAAACAGTACAAAAATAGCTCTTTATTTATCAACTGCTACAAATTTTGGTGACAATTTGTGTTCAAACACATTGAATAAAGCATTCAATAAGGGATGTTCAATTACAGATACAACAGACAACTGTATATATCAAACAACAGTAGTTGGTAACCCCCAACCAATCAACAGCACTTAAGACAACAGGGTACACCAAGTACCACAACACAGGTGCTCCAAGCAATAGCTGGTTCGACTGTCACGATAAAGAACCTTGACACAAGCACCACTGCACAGACAATAAGGCACTACAAAAACATAGGTTACACAACATAAACCCCAAGACATGACATAAACAAAGAGTTGTGACACAATTTACTATCCCACCAAGAACCCAGGCTTGCTGACACTAACTAGTTAGCCACTCCTGTAACAATGGAAAACACAATCTATGATTATCATGGTAAAGACAACATATTAAACACATGAAGCAATGAGCACATGCAATATAACATTTGAATTAACCCATAGATCATAACTGCCCCACATCTAATTATCCATTTTGTTATTCTGAGGTAACCCTTGATGTCTGTCATGATCATTCTTTGCTACCTCCTTCTTCAAGTTGACTACATCTCTAATTGTTAAATACAACAGTCAATGTTGCATCATCAGATCACCCACTTTATTGTCTTCTCCAGTTGTGCCACTGCTGTCATGAGATTACACTTGATATTGCTAGGATGGAACACCTTCTAATGCAACAACCTCCCCATACAGCCCAGTATTCACTTACAGAATGTCTTCAGTTCAGGGAGGTCATTACCTACAGGTCTCTGGTCCAACACAACTTCTCATCCCCAACAGCAATGGCTGACAATACCCCCCATAAATGCCAATGTTACACAGCAACACTAATCAACTTGTCAAAATCAACACCGAACACAACTCAGCTACACCGGTGTACAACGACTCTAACATGACAACACCATTTGAACGTGTACATAGAGGACATAAATACTGTCCAATGCACCAACAGCAACCCAGCAGACATAGGGTATGCAATTCAATATGGCATCACAAGGACACACACCTTTGTACTGATGAAAGCTAGACAACATCAATATACCAGAGGTACAGTTCCACACATGACACCAGCAACAATCAGGATACAGGCTATAACATAAGTCACCGACAACAACCCAGACATATAACATACATCGCGACACAAAACCATCACAATCATCAAATGATCACTCTCACCATAGCCATAATCATCCCAATCATCCTAGCTGACACTACATGATCAGCCTCAACATAGTCATCACCACAATCATAATCACCATCACAATCCCCATCATCACATGATCACTCTCACCATAGCCATCATCATCCCAATCATCCTAGCTGACATCACTACATGATCAGCCTCAACATAGCCATCACCACAATCATAATCACCATATTTGTAGAATGTGCAAATGCAACACTTGCACATAGGTGAATCACAACATTCACAGAAAGTTAAAGATAAACATGTATTACACAGGAACTCAATAGAGGAACTCTCTGATACCCTTAAGACAGTTCATAAAATAAACACACCATAGTATCAAGTAAGAGTGCATCATCCATATGAGACAGAATTAAAGCATAACAATGCTCATGGGCAGAAACATATATCAGTACTAATATAACAACCAGTGTACTATATATATTATGTCATTATTATTACACACTAATGTCAACCAGTGTTGTCTAATGCAAACCACCTCAGTGTATTATTCTGTGTTACTAGGCAAAAGATATACATTTGTGTCCTCTTTTCCCCATCATTCGTCCTATGATATACCGGTTATAAATTTTGCTATCTTACGCTTCATGTCACATGACAACTACATATTAATATCTCTGCGAAAGGTGGTACGTGGCAATAAATCACACCCTTCCCCTGGTACAACAAACACCCTGTTTTACTACACATAAAACTCCCAGTTTGATACACTAGCACAAACACTACTGCACTCTGGTAACAGATGTGACACCAGACTTCAATGCTAAATGAGAAACCCATTTACCAATATCAGTTCCAGATGCACCTGCCTGTTCTCCCTCATTAAAGCCACACTAAGACAGTTCATAAACAAACACACCATAGTATCAAGGGAAAGTACAAAATAATGGCAAGAATGCCTCATTCATATGAGACAGAATCAAAGCATAACAATGTTCATGGGTAGAAACAGCATATCAGTACTAATATAGCAACCGGTGTACTATATATATTATGTCATTATCATTACACACTAATGACAACCAGTGGTGTCGAATGCGTACCACACCAGTGTACTATTATCCCATGTCATTATTACACACAAATGACTAACAAATGTTATTTAATGTCAATCACAATCTAATGCAACAATCAGGGTACTATTTATATTATGTCATTAGTACACACTAATGACCTACAAGTGTTATTTAAGGCCCAACACAGTGTAATATTATTTGTGAGTGGACAGTAAGTGTACAGTTGTGCCCTCTATTCCCCATCATTCTTCCTATGATACACCGGTTATAAATTCTGTTATCTTACGCTTCATGTCACACGACAAATACATATTAATATCTCTGTGAAGGGTGGTACGCAGCACTAAATCACATTCTTCCCCTCAGTAAAGCCACACTTCATTCGCAGTTGTCATGATTACATTACGATTGCTCATACGCACCCTGCGTATTAAAGGTGCATTATTTCCTACGCCTAGTAGCTATCAATCTGCATGGCGTCCCTACAATTCAACACATTATTTCCTTCACTTCTATTTATTACCTACATGTTCTAACTGCTTAGCTTAACCATTAACCCATCATTGCCACACATAACATGTAAGTACTCTTCTCTGCTTTACACATGTTATAAATATTACACCTAAATTATGGTTATTTTCCCCTACTCATAAGCATTCAATTTTATGCATGGCTCCAGTCTCTTCATTACCTATAATTTATGACCTCATACATCTCAATTTACACCTAATACATATACCTTGGTGAATCTCCCACTTTTTTGCTAGCTTGGGACATTTACAGAGGGACAGCACAAAATCAATCACTACCTATTTGGCCAATGACACAATGTTCTAGGATAATCATGTAAAATACATTCTCAACAAACTATTCTTGTGCCATCATGGCTGGCATAACATGACTTCAATCTTTACCATATTTAATCACCACTAATGACCTATCTTCGTATTTCACATCACCATGCTCGATTGCTTACATCTCTATGTACTAGCCTGTTAAATGTTATTTTCCTAAAGCTTCAGGGACACCAAATCAATCTGTTGAACAGCTCACTTTAGTAATACTCATCTACATTATCTGTTTGTATTTCTTTGTTCCTACAAGCTCACCTAACTAGCAATTATTTTCACCCACGCCTGTTCCACCATGTAAACACTTTCAAGTTGGTAAACTGGCGAGTGCTGCGATTTAACAAATATTTATTAAATTAAACATTTTACACTTACGGCTTTTTCTTCTGACATATGTTGTTCACTGATGAACAGATGGGAAACCACACATCTCTCGTCTCAAGGCGGGTTGGCCACAAAACTACACAGGGCCCCAGCGCCTGCCTTCACACACCGCTGGCTGCTACAAGGAAAAATGGACTCCGGTCCCTTTATTTCAGAGTGGCGTTTCCGGCGTTGCCAGATATCTTCTTGAGGCAGACCACACCAAAATACATCGTTAGTTTGGCGCTATCACAAAACTATAGAGAGAGTTAAATACTATTTCTTCTTATAGTTAGAAGTAGATGTAGTGTAGAGTTTGTTTACACGCCAAGAAATCAAGTCAGGCTGAATTTTATATTCAAGTTTGGCTGTGAATTTTAATTTGGCCACAGGAAGGGAACTCTCCTTGATGAGAAGTTAACTTCTGGTAGCACCCTAACATCTGCCATTTTAATCTCAGTACTGGACGGTGAAGGATGTGGCAAGTCCCTGGCAAAAATAGAACACATGTATGTGTCTTAGACCTTTTTCTGGCTCGTGTTAAGCCGTGCAATTTCTAATCACCATAGAAATGCCAGTGCCACTTCTAACCCGATAGGTACAATCAAAATAAGTTGCAGGGTGAGTTAATAATAATTTTGCTAAAATTTTTCTGTGTGTGTAGATATGCCGGCTAAATCTAAAGGCCATGCCGATCGATAATAGATACTTGTAATTAAAACTAGGGTTAGTTAGTTAATACTAGAATTAGTACCATGTTTGTGCCATGTGGCTTGCCGACAAGGGTAAAACGCAAAGCTCGTCACATGTGGCATTAAAGGCAGGGCTAAATGACATTACGTGATTCTCGAAATTAGGTATCCACCTGCGGAAGGACACCTGAGTTAGTCAGTAGACGATTGGAGTTAAGATATATTAATTATGTGCTTAAACTTTGGAACTAGCGTATTTCCCTAGATAATATACTTATTAGTGGAAGGAATTAGTTTGGAGAGTGAATAAGTTACGCTTAATTGAATGAATGTTTTGCGTATCCTTTTACAGGACTTAGCTGTCAACAGCAGCATCTTTCAGCTGTCTGTTGATCTCTTGGCAAGATTACGCTCAGTAGTTTGCCATTGCTTTCTGAGCGGCCGGCTCAGTATCCGCAAGTCACGAGCGGGGGTCGAACCACCTCAGTTCTCGCTCCGCTGCGAGACTCTGCGTGATAAACGGGATTACAGAGAGAAAGTGTTGTAACCCCACAGCCAGAGAGACCGGCTACGCTTAATTATTCTTTATTAATCTCTATCTTGCCCATAGTCAGATTACTATCATGTGGTCCAATATGGCCCACTTAACAAAGTTCAAACCTTGGGGGAATTCTCCAACCCTAATATTGTTCTTGTGTATATTGAAAGTAATCTTAAACCTAGCTAAGAAATCTTCTTGATAAGTAATTATGTTTTAATTAATATAAGGAAGACTTGCTAGTAGTATAACTCAACTCTTTAAGTGAACTTGTGGTGTTTCATGGATTTAATGGTTCACTCATGTACATCGTGACATTATAGTTGTTGTGTGGGATTTCATTGCATTCTATGTAATTCATCAATATGTGATGTTAATTCATCGTGTGGAGTGTAGTTTGTGCGTTTCCAGACTTGGAAAACGATGTGTGTGGTTTCATCGATTTAATGGTTTGTTAATGTATATGGTGACGTCGGAGTTCTGGCGTCTTGAGTTTCATTCCATTGAAGTCATCCAATGATATGTACTGTTAATTCATTATGTGAAGTGTGGTTCATGTTTCCATGATTAATCAGTACTTAGAATATATATATTGGAATGTGGTCTTTGAAGTAGAGCATTGTGATTGTACATGTTTGATCTAAATATCAGCAGAGAGAATAGAATATCATTTGTGTGCTGTTTCCATTAGATCAGTGTGCTGTTGTAGATTTCAGATAAGGAATCAAAATATGTAAATTAAGATAGTACATGCTATCAAACATTATATGAGACAAGCATGCCATGCAGGACCATGACATGGGCAAAATAATTTACAACTCTGTCTTGAAGGATTATTCACTCCTTCTCACTGTCATTCACAGAGCCTGCACCCTGATCATCTGTAGCGGTAGTCACGACCGGTGATTGAGCTACGAACCACTCACTTGATGCAGCAGAGAGTGGAGTCCATACCACTATCCAGTCAGCACTTTCAGCTTACCATCTAGGAGGCCAGGAATATCAGATGAGTGGCTTTGAATGAAAGAATGTATGAGAGGAAATAGAGAAGAAGGGCAGAATGTCAGACGGGCCTGCGTGCCCAATTCTTAACCCTTTGAAAATAAAGACTTATTATTATTATTATTATTATTATTATTATTATTATTATTATTATTTGCCACTGCACAGCAATCACAATTTGTCCGCTATTGGCTAGGAGTCTGTGATTACATCCTCTAGCTGAATACTTTGTTGAAATTTAGTCTAACCAGGGATCTGCGTATCTCTTATGTGTCAGTGAGTTCCCTGTGGGGCTCACGTAGTGTTCTTTAGAATTAAACAAGCTATGTTATATTTGTAATTTTAACAAACTGCGTCTGTCATTATAGAATTAGATTATAGCATCACCAGATTGTGTGACGAGTGAAAGGACTATATCTATACGTATAAGTCTGTCTTATCTCCTGTTGTGTGAGAATACATTAGGCAGTGGGGGCTGATTATTCATCCAGGCACGTTAGCAGGAATCACGTGACATACTGTCTTCGTTTGTTAGTACAGTTAGGCGTCATAACCTCCGCCTGGCATTGTTTAGAAGTAGTGATCCATTCTGGGACTTTGATAATCATTCTTCTAGAATTGCGAGCCATTTGATCGCTTCTTCAGCAGTGGTTAGATTCTCTATTCGTAGAAGTCTATTTAGTATCTACTTTGATCCAATTCCATCCTAGCAGTATACGCTACGCGACAGGCCCGAGCTGTAAGGCTCATGAGCTTCTCACATGTCGGACGACCGACCCATCTGTGTAGATGACTGCATCACCGTCTAGCGAATTCTCGAAAATCAATGCTTGTACTTCAGCCTCCACAGCAGCCGGATATTCTTGTCTGCATTTTCTATCTAGTTGGATGCAAACTGAAAAGGATGTGCAGAAATCTGTTGGCACTTGCACCCACTACTCGCCAGGTTCTAAGTCCTCAAGTGAACACACCTGTTGTAGAATGTCTTCGGCTTGACCCATCCACGACCGTCTTCTTTTTAACCTGCTGCCCTTCACCTTCATAATTTCACTATGCAGTGGATGTTGTGTGTTTGCGTTAACTCTGAGGTAGGCGCGTGCCCTGCAAACTTGTATTCTCTCTTCAATGGTTGGAAAATCAAGAAGGTAGCGCATCGCCCTACATACTGTATCTCTTGTACATCCAAGAATAATGCGCATAGCTTCATTCTGTATCCATTCCATCCTTTCTATCTGCTTACGGCTGAGAGTCAGGATTGCCAATGCATACTCCAAAACAGACATGACCAGCCCCTCGTACAGAAGACATAGATGGCGCTGCTCACAGTTTGCTGCCGCCATCACCCGCATTGCAGCCAAACCCCGCTTGGCCTTTGGTATCACCTGGTCTATGTGCTCATTATAAGCAAGGTAATTCAGTTATGATCGCGACCACTCTTCGCTCTTGGGGCGCCTAAGATCATAGGGAGGATCTAAACCAACAAGAAGAATCTTTACCCAACCACCATGGTAGACACCTGAGGTCAAGAATTATTGGAGGGAAAAGAGGGTGGCCATAAGGAATTGGCAGAGAGTGCGGAGAGCAACCAATTCAGTTGACACAGAATTGGAAGAGGCTGAAAGGCGTAAAAAAGTAAAGGTACAGGACTTCATACTCAAGGCAGCAGAGGCAAAGAGGATTAAGTGGGAACAGTTTATCAATGAAGTCGGTGTTGGGTGTGACATTGGGAAAATTCTGGCGGCTGCACCATCAGATGAAGAGACAGGTGGTGCCTGGTACACATGGCACCGTTTATGATGATAATAACCGACCAAGGACAAAGGGGAGGCTTTACTTGCGCGATTTTTAAAGCAAGTGGATCAGCAAGATAGAGCTATTAGAGATAACGTCAGAGAAGCCTTGTCACGGGTCACTAGGAAGGAGGACTGTGAGATTAAAGTGGAGGACATTAGACGAGTACTGAAGCGGGCTAAAGACACAGCGCCAGGTCCAGATGGGGTGAGGTACTCCCATATGAGGAACATAAATGATGGGGACTTGGAGGAGATGGCTCTTTGTTTCAACCTAAGCATCAATACGGCGGAAATACCCCACCATTGGCTGTATAGCTACCTTGTCCCACTCCCAAAGCCAGGTAAGGACCACTCCAGGCTTAATGGATACCGAATCTTAACTCTGCAAAACACGTATAGCAAAGTACTCGAAAAGATAGTAGCACGCAGGCTCCAGCGACATTTGGAAAGTCGTAATCTGCTTCCCCAAGGACTCGGGAGCTACCGGCCTGGAAAGGGCACCTGGGCAAGTGCTGCAACTCTTGCCTTTGATGCCTACGAGGGCTTCCAGGATAAACAGGAGACAGTGGCGGTAGCTCTTGACCTGGAGAGTGCGTATAACAGGCTTAGGTATGATCGGTTAATCCACACACTGTTGGACATGGAGGCCTGCCCTTGCCTTGTTAGATGGGTTGCGGCAGTCCTTTATGAGCGTAAGGTTGCACTTCGCATGGGTTCCTGGAATTCTGACCCCTGTACTATTAGTACTATTACACTTGGTTTGCCGCAGGGATCTGCCTTGTCCCCCGGTGCTCTTTAATGTCTACACCATCAAAATCGCAGCTATTGAGACACCAGGTCCCCTCTGCCGTGTGTTCACCTTGACGAGGTAGAGGGGCTTGTGCGTTCCAATGACCCCAAGAGCTATGCCGACGGTAGCACAGCTACTGGTAGGGTCACCCATGTCGGACAGGTCAAGGGAGAGGAACCAGACGAAGAGACACACAAACCTGCTGCCATGTAGGTAGACTGGGGACAGTCAAAGGTTAGGGAAAGCACCCCGAAAAATGCTTGTCGAAATCGGATGTACTGAGCCACAGGCTTGACAAAGCAGTGCAACGTAACTTAATTAATGATGTAACAAATTAAAATTAATAGTTATGGTGCTAATCCCGAGAAGTCCCATCAGGCGGTGATAGTGCCGGGCCCCTCGAGGGGGTCCACCCATGACTACTGGTGGTGACCTTCCCCTGTGCTGTGGAGTCAAGGCACAGAGAAGTAGGTTAAGTGCTATTGACCAAACACCCCGGACACTCAACATACTACAGTTGAATGCCAAAGTAGTTTATAACAAGAAAGTCTCCCTAACAAAGCGTCTTCATAAAGATAGAATAGATGTGGCATGCATTCAAGAGACACACCTCAATGCCAATCGCAAATTCTCAGTCAGAGGATTTCAGGCCACACGTTTCGACCGCGAAGAACACAAAGGAGGAGTTCTAATACTTACACGAAGTACAATACCTTGCAGTGAAGTATCTGTGATCTCTGACATCCAAACGGAAATTATAATGATAAAGGATGTGAAAATAAGAATTTACAATCTGTATAGCCCAGCAGATAAGGACCTTACACTCTCAAACATGAAAATAAATGACACAAACTGCATTATTGTCGAAGACTTTAATAGCCGTTCAGAAAGATGGGGATAACCAGATATTGACAAAAGAGGAGATGAAGTGGCGGACTGGGAAATAGACTCAAATCTCCATGTACTCAACAAAGCGGATGACACACCGAGCTTCTACTCCAGAAGATGGCTTACCACTTCCACTCCAGACTTAGCTTTTTGCACAGGAGACATCCTCCATAAACTCGATCGCCATGTACTTGACCAATTAGCAGGTAGTGACCACAGACCAATAAAGCTTGTAATGAACATGGAGTATGTTCCACAGGAACAAAAGCCCCGCTGGAATTACAAACGAGCAGATTGGGACAGATTTGCTATACTAACAGACAAATATTGTGAAAACATAAATATACGATATGGCAACATGAAGCAAATGGTGGAAAGTCTAAAAAGAGCAATATTACACAGGCGGCCACTGAGTCTATTCCAAGAGGAGCGAGGAAAAATTACAAACCATACTGGACTGAAGAACTACACATTTTGGAAGACAACGTTGAAGATGCCAGGATACAACGTTGAAGATGCCAGGAAGACAGCAGAGAGAGACCAAACAACTGAAGCGAACATCTCTCTCAAAGCCATCTCAGCAAAATATAAAAGAACAGTAAATAAAACAATAAGAGATTGTTGGAGGAATAAAAACAGAAAACCTGAATTTTGACAGGGATGGAAACAAACTATGGAAACTAGTGAAAGCCATGAACAATGAAGGACCTAGAAACAAACAAATAACAATTAAACAAGGAAATGCCTTGCTTACAGGAAAAAAGGCTGCAAATGCACTAATGGAACACTATGCCAGTGCAAATCACATTGATATTACAACCGAACAGAAGAAAGCAATCAAAGACAAACAGATACACCATAGTAATACAGAGACAGCAGCAGAATATATGATGGAAAATCTAACAATGGAAGAAATGGAACAGGCAATAAATACCATAAAAAAGAAGAAATCACCAGGAAAGGATGGGATCACAAATGAAATGCTAATAGGACTAGGCACTAAGGCAAAAAAGAAACTACTAGCAGTCCTAAATTACAGCTGGAAGAGAATTACAGGCATGGAAGGAAGCTATACTAATACCAGTCCCAAAGAAAGGAAAAGACCTGGAAGAACCAAATGACTATCGACCTATCAGTCTACTTAGCTGTGTAGGAAAATTAATGGAACGCATTATCAATGGCAGGCTAAGATGGCATCTGGAAGAAAATCAACTCTTAACACCACACCAAGCAGGATTCAGAAAATACAGATCCACTGAAGATCAAATAACCTATATAGCTCAGGAAATAGAGGATGCCTTCCAAGAGCAAAAGCACACAATAGCGGTCTGGATAGATTTAGAAAAAGCATTTGATAAAGTATGGAAGGAAGGACTGAAAGTAAAACTGCAAAAAATGCATGTTTGTGGGAAAATGTATAAATGGATCAGCCACTACCCTGAGAACAGAACTGCCAGAACAAAAATAGAAGGACAAACCAGCAAAATGATGCTGTTATAGCAAGGTGTCCCCCAAGGAGGAGTTCTTTCACCAACATTACTCCTAGTATATATAAATTACATCACGGAAACTTTCCCAGCCAGAGTACACACATCCTCCTTTGCAGATGACCTAGCCATATGGACATCTGAAGAATATATTAGTACAGCTAACAGCAGAATACAGCAAGCCTTATTAGCACTAGAGGACTGCTCTAAATCATGGCTAGTGAAGAGAAGTTAGGAGAAAACAACATGCACAGTGTTCTCCCTCTCAAATAAAACTCAGCAATCTAAGCAGGTATTGAATGGAAAAATATTGCGCCATGAAGAAAATCCAAACTATCTAGGAGTCACCTTTGATCCGCGCCTGACATGGAAGACACAAATTGAGAAAAATCGAACAAGAGCAAGGAAAAGAATGGCAATCATGAAAACGCTTGCTGGTACAACGTGGGGAGCAGATGAGAAAGTTCACAAGAAGCTATATACTGGACGGGTGAGGCCAGTACTGGAATATGGCATTGCAGCTTGAGCAACAGCAGCTAAGTCAAACTTTAACAAAATAAGCAGGGTTCAAAATCAAGGAATGCGAATCATAACTTGAAACCTGAAGACAACGCCTATTAATGAACTTGAAAAGATCACTCGTTTACAACCAATGCAGGATAGAAGAGATAGCAGAGTCCAGCAACAAGCAGAAAAATGTAGAAGATTGATAGACCACCCTATGTATAAAAGGTTTAATGGTTTTGGAAAGGGAAAACTGAAGCGTAGCAACTTTGTAGAAACTGCAAAACGAAAGATCCTATACTTAACATATCAACAGTCAAATCCATTTACAATGCACACAAGTTCCCAACTTGGAGACAGCAGCAACTGCCTGAGATGATAGAAAACATTCCAGGTATTGAGAAAAAGAACACTCAGAATGAAATAGAAAGAAGGAAAAATAACCCTAAACTACATAAACGAACATTAGCCAAGCAGTAATTGGACCCATGCATATACAGATGGATCAGCCAAAAATTCAATAGAAAATGGAGGAGGAGGAATTCTCCTAAATTTAACAAAATGGTTTGAAAAAAACACAATGTGGGCCAGGTGGAGAAGGCGGTGGGACAGATTGAGAACCCATATGTGGAAAGATTGAGATTGCGGGGGATCGGTAGGGGTTCTGGAAGAATCTCAAAACTGAGAGGGAAGACCAGGAGAACTTTTAATCAGATAGCAGTGGGAACGATTAGTAGTATGACTCTTCGCTGGCTGTTGAACGAAGGGACTGAGCACATATGGGAATGTCCTGAGTGCAGTGATGTCGGTTCTTAACTCAACTCAACTCAACATACCGGTTCTGTCGAAAGCCACACTGTGATTTAGGATAGACTTGATCTCCTAGGACTTGAAGTCTGCGCAGGACAATTCTGGCACATACTTTTCCAACAATACATAGAAGTAAGATACCTCTATAGTTGTTGCAGTCGCTCCGATCACCCTTGTTCTTGTACACTGTTATGATGCTTGAATCTGTGAAATCCTGTGACTTGTCCTTCTTGCCAGCATAGCTCTATTAGCTGGTGGATCTGTAGAGTGAGTGTGTCTTGCCCACTCCTGATAACCTCTACTGGAACCCCATCCTTACCTGGAGCCTTGCCAGATGCAAGTTCATTTATAGCACACTTAACTTCTGTTATGGGGGGAAGTGTGTCCAGGTGGTCAAGAGTTGGTAGAGCCTCTATGGCGTTGAGGGCATCATCCGCTAGTTTGATCTCACTTGAGTAAAGCTCCAAATAGTGCTCTACCCATCTGTCCATCTGTTGTTTCTTATCATTTATGATTTCTCCATTCAAGGTTTTCAATGTTGCACTTCTGTTGATCACTGGACCACAGGTTTTCTTTATTCCTTCATACATGATTCTGATGTTTCCCTTACCACTTGCGATTTGAATGGACTCACATAATTTGATCCAATAATCATTCGCACACTGCCTGGCAGCCTTTTGCACATCCTTCCTTGCTTGCTTTCGCTCACTTAGAGTGTTATGCGTTGGTCTTTCCTTGTTTCTTAAGAGAGCTATCTCCTTCTTATCAGTCAAGGGCTGCAGAGTCTCGCTGTTTGCCGCAAACCAATCCTGCCTCTTATGATCCACAGTGCCGTAAACCCCTACTGCTGTTTTATAAAGAGTTTCCTTAAGTTGACCCCACTTTTCACTTACTGTACAATTTTCTGATGTATCAGTGAAAGCGTCTACAAGTTGCGGTTGAAACTCAAAGCACTTTCCAGGATCATAAGTGTTAATAATATTAATCCTGGGGCTAGATTTGTGTTTAGCTGTGTAGATTCTCTTTGGTCTCAGTCTAGCCCTTGCAACAACCAAAGAATGATCTGTATCACAGTCAGCACTGTGGTAACTTCGAGTCAATGATATATGGTTCAGATGTTGTCTCCGTGGGATGATGAAGTCCAGCTGGTGCCAATGGCCGGATTTTGGATGTTTCCATGTGACCTTATGCAGACTTATTGTTTTAAAAAAGGAATTTGTAATACATAGGTCATTTCTGGTGCAATGCTGCAGCAGCCTTTGCCCATTTTCATTCATGCGACCGATGTTGTATTTTCCAAGGCACACTGGCCATGAACTCGAGTCCTTGCCCACACGAGCATTGAAATCACCCAACATATAAATGTAGTCAGATTTTGGAACTGTCTTGATCACGGAGTCTAACTCCTCATAGAACGAATCCTTCACATCATCAGAGGAATCGAGTGTCGGTGCATATGCTGTAATAATGGTGGCAAAACCACAAGAGGTTGCCAAGCGCAGGGATAATAGTCTTTCATCTCCTCCTGCTGGAATATCAATCATTCCCAGTAGCGAATTCTTCACTGCAAAGCCCACACAGTATTGCCTTTTTTTCTGCCTGCCCTCTACCCTTTCAAAAAAGGTATAATTGTTTTTTCCTGAGTGACCCTTCCTCAGCGAGGCGAGTCTACTGCAGGCCAGCAATATCAATGTTAAGACGATTGAGTTCGGCATCAATCACAGCCGTTTTTCTCACATCGTTAATATTGGTCAAGTCAGTGGAAAATCCTGGACACATGGTTCTCACGTTCCAGGTTGCAAGCCGTAGCTTGAGGTTTCTATTTTTCTTGTTATTAGAACCTGGTGCATTGATTTTACAGCCTGCGATTCAGATTTTGTCCTAGCCCCAAGCACCCAGTGAAGCAGGCAGGCTGTGGCGGATCAGCACCAAATTGGCCGGGGGCTGCCCAGCTCGAGGCGGGCGGTAGCTGATCAGTGACACCTGTAGGTGTCTCCCACTGACAGAGGCAACGCGTGGCGCCCTATGTCAACGCCAATTGACAGGGACTTATAACCCGTAACAGTTGCCTCTTGCTTTGATTCTGAGACCGGTTAAGACCAGGGATGGAGTTAGTGCCTCTCCATAGCACAAAGCCTGAGCTAAAATATAGAGATCATGTGTTGCCAATGCAGCATAATCCCTCTCTCGGCCTGCCTAGTTCACGCCAGAGGAAAGGTAACACCTCTACATCTGGAACAAGACAAGCTGCAGAAGCTGCCGGATCAGCAAAGCAATGCTCTAACTATCCGCGTGTCGGAGCTTCGATCCTAGACCAGCTGCCATCCAAGGCTTAGGGCCTGGTCTGCCCTGCCATGACATTTTGTCTTTAGATTGTATTTCCTCGCACCAGGGTAAGGCTTGTACCCTCCCAATTGCGCTCTTCCGCCCGAAGCCGTTGGCACAATGTGGGGTGTCGGGTTTGGTAAGCGCCGCCCAACGTTCGGCGCTAACAGAAAGCAGGTAGTACCGTCTACTGGTGTACGGTAGCTCGGTCGTACGTGACTAAGACCTGACACTAACAACACACCAACCAACATTCATAATCAACAATGAAGACATCTAAAATGTCAACAACTGTGAATATTGTCTCTCCATTATAGTCCTAGCGAGTCATGATTTCAATACAACTAGTTTGATACCCTCATGGAGTCAGTGGGTTCAGTTAGTGAGGTGCAGTCTCACAACTCCCAGACATACCGAGTTGCTGGTTCTTCTTCTTCATACACCTTCAGATAACCTTCAACATGAATATACAAGGGGAAGACAATAAGTAAGTCACAAATTGCCGTAGAAAAATAACTAAATATGATAACAACTTGAAACTAGTTTATTTTTACACATACATTGTCCCTTTATTTCTCAACATAATTTCCAGCAAGGTTGATGCATTTATCCCATCGTCTTATCCGTCCTCCCAAACCGGCTGCATTGAACCGTGTGCTCTGTTTTCTAACCCACGTTTTAACGTCACATTCAACTTCGGCATCATTTGCAAAATGTCTCCCACCAAGGTGGGTTTTCAGTGAACCAAAAAGGTGGAAATCGCTAAGGGCTAAGTCGGGACTGTAAGGTGGATGTTCCAGAACTTCCCACTTAGTTGGTTAATTTTCTCCTGAGTTAATCAAGCTGTATGTGGTCTGACATTGTCATGAAGAAGCAACACTCCTCTAGTCAGCAGTAATGGAAATGTCAATCGATCATGCATTATTCTGTATGCTGAACCATGTGAGCACCCAATTGCAGATGCTACAGTCCACCGTTACTCACCTCTAATCATCTCCTCCACCCGCTGCACGGATGCTTCTGTTGCAATCTGAACAGGACGACCAGATCAGATTTAATAAACAATTTTAGAGCATCCTTGAGAAAAATTTTCTACCCAGCTCTGCACCGCTTTATTGGACATACATTTGTCAGCATAAACAGGAAGAATTTCCTTATGAATGTCCCTTTGCAGGCAGTCCTTTCGCCCACAAAAAAAGAACAACAGCATGTTGCTTTTTGGTTGTACACGCCATAAATACAGTCGCCATTTTGTTTATGTGCTTTTGTTTATGCGCATGAGACCATGAGACACATAGCACCAATGTAAAGTTAGATGTCGCTGTCACATAATGACACCTGTAGAAAACACCAACTACATTTATCTGCCATCTCACAGAACTGTGTGACTTACTTATTGACTCACCCTTGTATATACAGGCAGCCGCAGTCAACCTGAGCTGGCTGACCTCACCATAGTACACGTTCAGATGTCAACTTGAATATATATACTCAAATGGAGCGGGTGAAGGCCAGAATGATGTTCTCTTTTCTGTCTAAAGCAAATGGCTTTGCGCTGATTTTGATGTTATGAGGGGTCTGCCATTCAGAAAGCAAAGGCAATCCATTGAACGTACAATTTCCTAGTAAGTCACAAACAGCCAATAAATGCCGGGGTTGATTGCAACGTCATGTAAAGGATATGCAACCAGCTGTTTAGTTTGATACCAGACTCTGTGGCCAAGGGGTTACGGTCGCAGTTTATAATCCCACATACCACATTCTAAACACAGGTGCCGGCGATCTGGCAGTGGACCACCTTGCATTAGTTTTGTTTTCTCTTAACATGCCACTTCCAGTTGTTTCCCTTGTCATACCACTTCAGATTGTTTTCTTTTAACAGCACATTGTTTCCCCTCGACATACCAACTCAAGTTGTACCTCAGATGTTTGTTTCAGACAAAGAGGGAAACACGCGCCTGTTTATGACTGATGAGATGCCAACATTATGTGTTACTACAAGTGGTTTGGATATAGTAGGACTTAAAAATAGACCCAACAAGTAAAGAATGGCAGAGGTGGCTTTAACATGCAGCATCTGTTTATATGGCGGACATGTTAGTGCAGTTGATAAGGTACTACGCTGATAATGTCATGAGCTTGGTTGGATGCACGTATGACGGGTGTGTTCATCCCCTGTCAACACAGGAAAGATTGACTCTTCTTTTTAGACACTATTATTCATTTAAACCATAGACAGACCAGCTGAAGGTAAGGAGAAACCATCACTATGCACCCCTTACATGTTTGACAACCAACATAGCTTTAGATGATGAGTTCTTCACAGTAGCAGTCTGGTCCAATAGGGAATGCCATGTGCATCAGCTGAATCCAGGCTCTCATCATGGCACTGAATTAAACACAGATGCCCGCTGGCTCCAGTAGAGTCATGAAGTGTTCATGCCATGAGCACAGCTGGCAACATAAAGAATATGAAGCAAGAAATTCACAGACTGGACATGAACATTTTAACGTGACTGATAAAGTAGTAGATGTATGGACTATGCTTCAGTTCAAAGCACGCGAATGCAAAAAACAAACCAAAAACCATGAACAGTAAGAAGAAGGAAATATAAATAACTAGCTGACCCGGCCCGGCTTCGCCCAGTCCCTGGCGGGAAGCGTCTCATTTAATTCATATTCGGCCCCTGCCCCCGTTCCCGTTCCCGAAAAAAGAAGCCTGGCCCGGCTTCGCACAGCCACTGGCAGGGAGCGTCTCATTTAATTCATATTCGGCCCCTGCTCCCGTTCCCGTAAAAGACGACCCGGCCCGGCTTCGCCCAGTTCCTGGTGGGGAGCGTCTCATTTAATTCACATTAGTAGTCATATAAGCTCCCGTTTCCGTTCCCGGAAATATGGCGAACAGATTGGAAGAGAACAATCTTCATCCCAATAACTAAATAGGGCAATCTGAAACTACTGGTCGTAAACCAGTATTTCCCAACGTGGGGCCCACGCCCCACAGGGGGGCAGATCGATTGTTAAGGAGGCAATTCGAAAATGGAAGAAATCGGCTGGATATAACAAAACGGGGAGACTTGAGACTGAAGTTAACTAAATTTGAACCTGACATAAAATCTCTTTGCAGCAAGCATCAAGCACAAGGATCTCACTAAATGTAAATAATAAATAATCACTAATAATTAAAATAATATAGAAAAATCTATCATTAAAATTATTGTGTACTTGAATTGCAGTTCTCCATTATCTTCTTCTTCTTCTTCAGCATTCCGAGCCATTGAGGTTCTTTGCTGCAGATACAAGCCGTCTCCATTCGTCTCTCTGGTTGACCTTCTCTTGCCAGTCACTGATTTCAAGTGCTTGTAGGTCTGTATATATATATATATATATATATATATATATATATATATATATATATATATATATATATATATATATATATATATATATAATGTCTCCACCGTCTTCTTGGCTACCTCGGGGTCTACTGTCATTTATTTCTTGAGTGTAAGCGAGTTTTGTTTCCCTATTATCTTCCATTCTTCCTATATGCCCCAGCCATTGCAGTCTATTAGCCGTCATGATACCAGTGATCAGCGGGGAATTAAGCAGATCATAAATGTCTTTGGTACTTCTTCTTTTCCACTCTCCAATTTGTGTATCTCTAATGGGCCCAAAGATGTGTCTTAAGACTTTGTTCTCAAAGGTTTGTAACAAGGCTTCGTCTCTTTTAGTTGTACTCCAGGTTTCAGAGCCATACAGCACAACTGGTCTAATCAGTGTTTTGTATACTGTAGTTCTCCATTATATGTTTTGAAAATTTACTTACTGTGTTTGCTCAATAATTTCCTGGTGATTTCTTCCTAAAAACCTATAATTCAAGTTTCTTTAGTCAACATTTCAATTTTTGAATATTAAAAATAATGTCTATGTTGGGGAGGGGGGGGGGGTATAAGAATTTTAGAAAGACTTGGATGGAGCATAGCACAAAAAGGTTGGGAAACACTGTCGTAAACTTACCAAGATATCATGAAAACCCAATTAATGTTGGGATGACTGTATTGATGTCGAAGAGAAATAAAAAGATGAGTTAGAAAATTTTCACTTATTTAAAATAGATGCATTATTTTTATGAAAACTTTAACAATGCCATAAATATTTTATCATTATATATTATAACGCATATGCCTGTATATAAATGTAGACAAACATTTTATAAAGCTTTGATAACAATGCAACAATTATATATATATATAATATAAATATAGCCATGCTACTAAAAGTTATGTCCCTTGATATAACTTTTCTTAAGTTAAGTCCCCTCGCTATATATTAATTATAATGTAAATTAAAATATTAAATTTTATTACGTAAACAGCTGTTTGTCAACTAACAAACTATGACAATTGGCTGCACGGGAATGAGAAGAAGACGTGCAGAAAATTTCATCTCAATCAGATGGACCGTTCGCGAATGCATAAATAACATACACAGACAGACAGACAGACAGACAGACAGACAGACAGACAGACATTGCATTTTATATATATAGATGAGACTAAATGCTACATATGTAAACAATAACTACACAATAAACATCATAACTATAAGGTTTCTCATATATTGTTCATGTAGTTTGTGACCCGGGGACACACCAAAACGTCAAATGCTATACCTGTTTTATATATGCTATTTACTGCCAATGTAATTAATATATGCACAAAATATAAGACATTTCACAGGTTTCTAGTCCACATTTATTAAGTTAGGGTATTTCATGTCTCTATCATGAATAAATGAAGCATTAATACTGTCATCATTTGTAACATTTTCTTTCTTTATGTGTTTCCTTGTGGGGCTTCAAATAACTAGTTTAAGGTTAATAGAATAATGTCAAACATAATAATCAGATGCAAACCTTGAAAGATGCATAAATGAAATTAAAACTCAATCTTCTGGAGGATTTACAATAAACAATCCCACTATTCTTCGTCATCCTTCGTGTAATTATTAACAAATCACCATACATGTTTACACTATTCTGTACAACCATTGTATTCAGTATGACAGGTGCATACATCCTCAAAATTACGTAGATTAGCCAATATTGAAAATTTACAACATGAGTATCATTTTATAAGCAATTATGGCTGTTCTTTTTTGTCAAGACATACCATCAGATTCTGCAAAAAAAGTTCTCAGAAAAAAATGGATTGACTATTGTGACACGGGGCATCAGAAAATCTGATTCTCTGCCGGAGACCGAATGGTCGGTTCTAGAGCCCAAATTTGGCACCCAATGACCGACCTAACGGTTCCGTATATATAGTGCTTTAATTGATTCATTTCTCCTTTTTAGTCCACAATTTTTAGTGTCCCATTGAATTAAATTTTAGAGCGAAAGATTTCCCTTCCGTCCGTGTGCAAAAACACGCATGGCCAACAAGATTACACATGAAAACATGCATGGCATGAGATTCGAAATTGATTGTTGTGATTCGAAATTTGATGTGACAATACCTTCTGGTTCTGGGCCTCATATATTGTAATAAAATTACCGTTTTAAACGGTTTTATATTATAGTTATTGTGATGTAAAGGACTTTGTGAAAGATTCTAAAACGAACGATGTGCAGTAGTCAGATAATTATTTAGAAGACGGTCATAATATAAAAAGAAATCTAACCGTAAAAGTTCCTCAGAATATGATGGCACAGGCTGACTTATGCTTGCGCTAACGGGTCACACTTGTGCCACTAAATTTGCTATGCCTATCAAAGAGTATATAAATAATTAAATTTAGAATAATAATATTAATAACAAAATAGAAAATAGTGTTATAATGTTTCTCAGCAGTCTACTCCTCAGTAATCTGCTTGATGTGTTCCTGACATTTTCCATTTTGTGTGAAAATTATGTGCTTCATAATTTTATGATTTCATTGTGTTTTATTCGTGTTATGGAGCAGTTTTTGTGATATTCTTGAACACAAGTGGTGTGTGTAACATTATTCACTAAATTTAACTGGATTAGCGGCTTCGGATAGAAAATAACGCCTTGGTAAGTGAATTTTTTTTCATAATTTTTAACACTTTAATTTCAATTGTTATTACTAAAACTCTCATTATTGTCATAGTATTTGTATATCAATTAATTATTAACACTGTCAGGTTCCCTGTGCAATCCTCTTTAATTTGATATGTAATACAATGCATCTACTACCATTTTAACCATTTTAAAAGCAATATTGTGACACACCCCTACTTCAAATTTTCTGCCTTTGAATTTCTGTTTGGTCAGGACCCACTTTATGTTTGGCAGAGAATCAGTTAAAACATTATTTTCTGAACACATTTAAATATTACTTTTATTTTTATCATTCAGTCAGATCAGAGGCCAAGATAACAGCTGTCAGTTCCTCAAATACATAACAACTTGAAAAATGTTGTGAGCTTTGTGAGTAGAGCTGTTTCAACAACAATACAAGGCACACAGTATAAAGCCACTACCAGTAAGTCAATAAAGTAAAGGACCGCGTAAGATGCCAGGAGTTGTGATGGGTTTATGCTGCCAGCCCCACAATGTATAGACCAATCAGCACTCGATGGTACCAGCCCCACAATGTATAGACCAATCAGCACTCGATGGTACCAGCCCCACAATGTATAGACCAATCAGCACTCGATGGTACCAGCCCCACAATGTATAGACCAATCAGCACTCTATGGGTGATGTGGTAAATATTAAGTGGGCTGCCTTTATTTTCCCAGACATTTCCCGCTGCCTGTTTTAGGATGGTTGACTTTAGAGCCCAGGTCAATTTGTAAAAATGCGCTTATGTGTATTAAAATACTTGGCTCTGGACCAGCTGTCAAACATGCTAGTCACTTCACTGCCATGGCTACCAACAGCCACTACAAAGACCTTATTTTATTGTAAGAGATCAGCTGTAATAGAAAGCTGATCAAATACCAGTTTGCCAAGTGACATCTGTTACAACAGCCTTGCCAACCACACCCCAAGAGAACAGTGTTTTGAAAACCCCATCAGATGAAACTTTAATATTCAAAGAATATTATCCCGCTAAAAATCAACAACACTACATGTTGTGTTGTCTGTCATTACCACTTAAAGAAGAAAGTCCTTTACTATTGTCTCCACCCTAGTAAATGAACCAAAGACATTTTTAGTCAGCCATAGCTCACAGAGCCACTCCATCCATCATGTGCCATGCCGGTAAGCGTGGGCGGTCATGTTCTGCCATCTCACTCGATCACCAGAGTCGTGGATCAGCTCAGTGTTTCTGTCTCGACCATGCCATGAGGCCAAGCCATCCAGGTATTTGCTTCTAGGTCTTCCCCTGGGTCTGTTCCCTTCGATCTTGCCAGTTGTCACCAAGTTCTTCAATTCATTTCTTCTCATAACATGCCCAAACAATTTTGACTGTCTGCGTCTAATGTCTCTAATCAGTTTACGATCATTTGTTTCTTGAAGGACTTGTTCATTCGTCTTTCTGGCTGTCCAAGGTATTCTTTGCATTTTCCTCAGGAACCACATTTCTAGAGCCATAAGATGCTTTTCAGCTTGACTGTTCATTGTCCAAGCTTCACATCCATATAAAAGTACAGGTTCTATGTAGCACCTCAACACTCTTTTTCTCGTTTCAATTGAAATCTTTTTATTGGTCAGTATGTTTTTCATCTTGCTAAAGGCTACTTTTGCCATGGCGATTCTTGTTCTAATCTCTTCAAGGCATCTCCCATCAGATGTTATTACTGTTCCGAGATAATTGTACCTATTCACTTGTTGAAGAATATTCCCATTTACTTGTATATTACATTGTGGTATTTCGTTCTTCTTAGTGACGACCATAATCTGTGTCTTTTTACAATTTAATTCTAACCAGAGCGTTAGCATAATCAACAGTGAACAAAAGACGAAGAAGCATAATCAAACAATTTTATTTGTTTACTTTCCAAATGTCAAGAATTACATATTATTCATAATGGTGTATTACATACATGTCTGTTACAAAGAATGACAATTTCTAGTTTATTACACAAGAGCACCCGGGTAGCGGGGTAGGGGTATACCCTATCAAAGGAGAAGTAAGGTGCCTCCTTCCCTCCGCTAGCCTACGGGACACCCTTGGGCAAGGTGGAGTACCCGTTTAGCCCCCCCCCCCCCCAACAGGGTAACGTGAAGCCATGGGAGCAGGTGGTGGATTGGACTTGGGAGCAGCCGACAGATAGTTGTTGGTTATGGTTTCAAGTCAGTGACGGTGGGCAGAGGATCTCTCAGTAGAGACAATGGCTACGGTCATCCGATCAGTATGGTCACTGCCAGGAAGGAAGAATGGTAGACTTCCCTCCTTATTGATTCCCGGGCAGAGGAGGCTCGTCAGCCTTGGTTGGTATCTCTTCTAAGAGAGGGAACTCTAAATCTCAAACCTCCGCTGCCTTGCGGGTATACCCATATGGGAAAGGCTTCGGGAGTAAACCCTGAGGACAAATCCGGAGATGGAGTCCCTAAGGCAGTTCCATGTTGAAAACAACATAGTTCTGGCAACTCCTGCGACGGCACCGATGCCAAGTTGCATTGGCTACTGCCTTTCCCTTGGTCAACATCGGCGACGTGGAGAGGGGGAACCTGCTACTGGGCAACAGCTAGTTCTCCGATTTCCATTGCCCAGGCTTGTGCCCTGAAGAGGTCACTTCAGCACCGCGTAAAGCGGTGACACAACACGGGAAGTAGCATTTGCCGGTTATAAGTCTTAATGCTCGATTGGCGTAGAGCAAGGCGCCAGGGGCTACTTCCGACGGTGGGAGAGATCATCGTATCTCACTAGACAGCTACCGCCCGCCTAAGCTGGGCAGCCCCCAGTCAATAAGGTGTTGTCTCGCCACGGTTCATCTGCTCCTGAGGGTGTGTGGAGCTTAGGGGGAAATCCTGACACATGGACCGCAATCTATACACCTAACAGCAAGAAAAAAACAAAACAACCGGCCCTAAGGCTGGGAACATGGAACGTAAGAACCATGACCCCTGGCATCTCAGACGATCTAAATGAGATTGTGGATGCCCGCAAAACTGCAGTGATAAACAACGAACTGCTAAGACTGGGGATAGACATTGTCGCCCTGCAAGAGACCAGACTCCAAGAATCTGGAAGCATCAAGGAGAGGGACTTCACTTTCTACTGGCATGGCAAGCCGTGCGGAGAGACCAGGGAGCATGGAGTTGGCTTCGCTATCAGAAACAAGCTGCTCAATTCCATCATACCTCCAAGTGATGGCACTGAAAGAATATTGAAGCTCCAACTCCAGACAGAGGCAGGCCCAGTTAGTATTATAAGCGTTTACGCCCCAACACTAACTGCAGCATCAGAATCTAAAGAAAAGTTCTATGACAACCTTAGCAAAGAAGTCAGTGAAACACCAGAGAAACAACATCTTTTTATCCTGGAGGATTTCAATGCCAGGTTTGGCTCCGACCACGAATCTTGGCCTTCATGTCTAGGACAGTTTGGCGTTGGGAAGATCAATGACAATGGACACCGTCTCTTGGAATTCTGCAGCCACCATAATCTGTGCGTGACCAACACCTTCTTTGACACGAAACCTCAACACAAGGTGTCATGGAGGCACCCCAGATCAAAGAACTGGCACCAACTCGACCTGGTGCTCACTAAACGCAGCAACCTCCGCAATGTACGGATGACTCGCATCTATCATGGTGCTGACTGCGACACCGACCATTCACTCATCTCCAGCAAGGTGAAGATAAAGCCCAAGAGAATCTACAGAAGCCGAACAGAAGGAAGACCACGCATTGACACCAGTGGCACCCAAAATAAAGAGAAGGTCAACAAATTCATGCAGGCTCTAGCGGATACTCTGCCCGGCCCCACAGACGGAGATTCCACCGAGAGATGGAGTCATTTTCGCGACACCATCTACAATACAGCACTATCAACATTTGGCAAGAAGCAAACTAAGTCAACCGACTGGTTTGAAGCACACTCTGAAGAGATGCTCCCAGTCCTGGAGATAAAGAGACATGCATTCTCGATGTATAAAACATCACCTTCAGAGAAAACACTGCAGGCATTGCGAACGGCCAGAAATAGAGTACAACAGATGGCAAGAAGATGTGCGAACAGGTACTGGCTACAGCTCTCTGCTCAAATTCAAACCTGTGCAGACACTGGAAATATAAGAGGAATGTATGAGGGCATCAAGCAAGCTGTCGGTCCATCAAAAAATAAGATGGCCCCTTTACGATCAACTGAGGGGGTAATCATAAAAGATCGAGCGAAACAAATGGATCGCTGGGTAGAACACTACTCAGAGCTATACTCAGTGGATAACACTGTCAGCGAAGAAGCTCTGGAAGCCATCGATCAACAGTCCGCCATGCATGCCTTGGATAACGAACCTTGCCTCACAGAAATCAGCGAAGCACTAGACTCTCTCAAATCCGGCAAGGCACCTGGAAAAGATAGTATTCCACCTGAAATTTTAAAATGTAGCAAAGAAACAATCATCCCAGAACTGTATGCAATATTACAGCTCTGCTGGAGAGAAAAATCAATACCACAAGATATGAAAGACGCAAACATCGTTACCCTTTATAAAAACAAAGGCGACAGAAGCGACTGCAACAACTATCGCGGCATTTCCCTTCTCAGCATTACAGGCAAGATTTTTGCCAGAGTAATCCTTAAAAGATTACACATTCTTGCTGAAAGAATCTACCCCGAATCGCAGTGCGGATTTAGACCCAACAGGCCACCATCGATATGATTTTCTCACTCCGGCAGCTCCAAGAGAAGTGCAGAGAACAGAGGAAGCCATTATATATAGCCTTCATCGACCTCACAAAGGCATTTGACCTCGTGAGCAGAAGCGGCCTTTTTAAGGTCCTTGAAAAGGTTGGATGTCCACCCACCCTTCTTAGTCTCGTGAAATCATTCCACGAAAACATGCAGGGGACCATTTTATTTGACGGCTCAACATCCCAGTCATTCAGCATCAGCAGCGGAGTAAAGCAAGGCTGCGTGCTTGCCCCTACACTCTTTGGTATCTTCTTCGCTGTTCTCTTAAGGCAAGCATTTGGGACTGCCACTGAAGGCATATACCTCCACACAAGATCTGATGGCAAACTTTTTAACCCATCAAGACTCAAGGCAAAGACCAAAATAAGACCAAGATGCGTAAGAGAACTACTTTTTGCAGATGATGCAGCACTGACTACTCATACAGCAGAAGATCTCCAAAGGCTCATAGATCGTTTTGCAGCTGCCTGCAAAGACTTTGGGCTCACCATTAGCCTAAATAAAACACAGGTGATGGAACAAGATGCTGATGCGCCTCCGTCAATTAAAATCTCTAATTATGAATTGAAAGTCGTCCACGATTTTGTGTATCTGGGATCGACAATATCAGATAATCTTTCATTAGAGACAGAAATCGACAGACGCATTGGAAAGGCAGCCACAACATTTTCCAGGCTAGCTAAAAGAGTTTGGGAGAATAATAGACTAACAGAGCGTACAAAAGCTCAAGTATATAAAGCTTGTGTTGTTAGCACACTACTCTACGGGTCTGAATCCTGGACCCTGTACTCAAGACAGGAAAGGAAGTTGAATTCCTTCCCCCCTCTGCTGTGTGTCCACCGTGACGAGGTAGAGGGGCTTGTGCGTCCCAATGACCCCAAGAGCTATGCCGACGGTAGCACAGCTACTGGTAGGGCCACCCATGTCGGACAGGTCAAGGGAGAGGGACCAGACGAAGAGACACACAAACCTGCTGCCTTGTAGGTAGACTGGGGACAGTCAAAGGCTAGGGAAAGCACCCCAAATACATGCTTGTCGAAATCGGATGTACTGAGCCACAGGCTTGACAAAGCAGTGCAATGTGAAACCTGCTGCCTTGTAGGTAGACTGGGGACAGTCAAAGGCTAGGGAAAGCATCCCGAATAAATGCTTGTCGAAATCGGATGTACTGAGCCACAGGCTTGACAAAGCAGTGCAACATAACTTAATTCATGATGTCACAAATCAAAATTAATCGATATGGTGCTAATCCCGTGAAGTCTCATCAGGCGGTGATAGTGCCGAGCCCCCTGCCTCGAGGGGGTCCACCCATGACTACTGGTGGTCACCTTCCCCTGTGCTGTGGAGTCAAGGCACAGAGGAGTAGGTTAAGGGCTATTGACCAAATACCCCGGACACTCAACATACTACAGTGGAATGCCGAAGGAGTTTACAAGAAGAAAGACTCCCTAACACAGCGTCTTCATAAAGATAGAATAGATGTGGCATGCATTCAAGAAACACACCTCAACGCCAATCACAAATTCTCAGTCAGAGGATATCAGGCCACACGTTTCGACCGCGAAGGACACAAAGGAGGAGTTCTAATACTTACACGAAATACAATACCTTGCAGCGAAGTATCTGTGATCTCTAACAACCAAACGGAAATTATAGGTGTTGATATAATGATAAAGGACGTGAAAATAAGAATCTACAATCTGTATAGCCCAGCAGATAAGGACCTTACACTCTCAAACATGAAAATAACTGACACAAACTGCATTATTGTCGGAGACTTTAATAGCCGTTCAGAAAGATGGGGATACCCAGATACTGACAAAAGAGGAGATGAATTGGAGGACTGGGAAATAGACTCAAATCTCCATCTACTCAACAAGGCGGATGACACACCGAGCTTCTACTCCAGAAGATGGCTTACCACTTCTACTCCAGACTTAGCTTTCTGCACAGGAGACATCCTCCACAAAATCGATCGCCATGTGCTGGACCAATTAGCAGGTAGTGACCACAGACCAATCAAGCTTGAAATGAATATGGAGTATGTTCCACAGGAGCAAAAGCCCTTGCCCCGCTGGAATTACAAACGAGCAGATTGGGACAGATTTGCCATACTAACAGACAAATATTGTGAAAACATAAATACACGATATGGCAACATAAAGCAAATGGTGGAAAGTCTAAACAGAGCGATAATACAGGCAGCCACTGAGTCCATTCCAAGAGGAGCGAGGAAAAATTACAAACCATACTGGACTGAAGAACTACAAAGTTTGGAGGACAAAGTTGAAGATGCCAGGAAGACAGCAGAGAGAGAACAAACAATTGAAGCAAACATCTCTCTCAAAGCCATCTCAGCAAAATATAAAAGAACAGTAAATCAAACAACAAGAGATTGTTGGAGGGAAAAAACAGAAAACCTGAATTTTGACAGGGATGGAAACAAACTATGGAAACTAGTGAAAGCCATGAACAATGAAGGGCCTAGAAACAAACAAATAACAATTAAACAAGGAAATGCCTTGCTTACAGGAAAAAAGGCTGCAAATGCACTAATGGAACACTATGCAAATGCAAACCACATTGATATTACAACCGAACAGAAGAAAGCAATCAAAGACAAACAGATACATCATAGAAATACAGAGACAGCAGCAGAATATATGATGGCAAATCTAACAATGGAAGAAATGGAACAGGCAATGAATACCCTAAAAAAGAAGAAATCACCAGGAAAGGACGGAATCACAAATGAAATGCTAATAGGACTAGGCACCAAGGCAAAGAAGAAACTACTAGCAGTCCTAAATAACAGCTGGAGGAGAGAGGAATAGTCCCACAGGCATGGAAGGAAGCTATACTAATACCAGTCCCAAAGAAAGGAAAAGATCTGAAAGAACCAAATGGCTATCGACCTATCAGTCTACTTAGCTGTGTAGGAAAATTAATGGAACGCATTATCAATGGCAGGCTAACATGGCATCTGGAAGAAAACAAACTCTTAACACCACACCAAGAAGGATTCAGAAAATACAGATCCACTGAAGATCAAATAACCTATATAGCTCAGGAAATAGAGGATGCCTTCCAAGAGAAAAAGCACACACTAGCAGTCTGGATAGATTTAGAAAAAGCATTTGATAAAGTATGGAAGGAAGGACTGAAAGTAAAACTGCAAAACATGCATGTTTGTGGAAAAATGTATAAATGGATCAGCCACTACCTTGAGAACAGAACTGCCAGGACAAAAGTACAAGGACAAAGAAGCAAAATGATGCTGCTGGAGCAAGGTGTCCCCCAAGGAGGAGTTCTTTCACCAACATTATTCCTAGCATATATAAATGACATCACAGAAAATTTTCCAGCCAGAGTACACACATCCTCCTTTGCAGATGACCTAGCCATATGGACATCTGAAGAATATATTAGTACAGCTAACAGCAGAATACAGCAAGCCTTATTAGCGCTAGAGGACTGGTCAAAATCATGGCTAGTGAAGATAAGTGAGGAGAAAACAACATGCACAGTGTTCTCCCTCTCAAATAAAACTCAGCAACCTAAGCTGGTATTGAATGGAAAAATATTGCGCCATGAAGAAAATCCAAACTATCTAGGAGTCACCTTTGATCGTCGCCTGACATGGAAGACACAGGTTGAGAAAAATCGAACAAGAGCAAGGCAGAGAATGGCAATCATGAAAAAGCTTGCTGGTACAACGTGGGGAGCAGATGAGAAAGTTCTCAAGAAGTTATATACTGGACGGGTGAGGCCAGTACTGGAATATGGCATTGCAGCTTGGGCAACAGCAGCTAAGTCAAACTTTAACAAAATAAGTAGAGTGCAAAACCAAGGAATGCGAATCATAACTGGAAGCCTGAAGACAACGCCTATTAATGAACTAGAAAAGATCACTTGTTTACAACCAATGCAGGATAGAAGAGATAGCAGAGCTCAGCAACAAGCAGAAAAATTTAGAAGATTGACAGACCACCCTATGTACAACAGATTTAATGGTTTTGGAAAGGGAAGACTGAAGCGTAGCAACTTTGTAGAAACTGCAAAACGAAGGATTAGGGCAGATCCTATACTTAACATATCAACAGTCAAGCCCATACACAATGCACACAAGTTCCCAGCTTGGAGACAGCAGCAACTGCCTGAGATGATAGAAAACATTCCTGGTATTGAGAAAAAGAACACTCAGCATGAAACCGAAAGAAGAGAAATAACCCTAAACTACATAAAAGAACATTACCCAAGCAGGAATTGGACCCATGCATATACAGATGGATCAGCCAAAAATTCAATAGAGAATGGAGGAGGAGGAATTCTCCTAAATTTAAAAAATGGAGTGAAAAAAACACATTCAATGGCAACTGGAAAATTTTCAAGTAACTTCAAAGCGGAGGTAGAGGCTTTGAAAACTGCAGCAGAAATGCTCCTGATGGAGGAAAATAAAGAGAAGCAAATAGCTATCTTCATAGATGCAAAGTCAGCTGTCTCAATACTCAAGAGCAATAACAGCACAGAACTAACTGACCTAAGAGCAGCACTCCATGGTCTATGCCAGAAATCCCAAAAAGTTGTAATACAGTGGATCCCATCACATTGCAGTATACCTGGAAACGAAGAGGCTGACAGACTGGCAAAAGAGGGCGGACGACTACCACAGCCTGACATAGACATAACCTATAATGAGGCAAAGAGGTTGATAAAAAGCACTTATAGAACCAAATGGGAATCTGAGCATCCAGGCCATCAGAAGGATGATGCATATTACAAACTCGACCGAAGAGAACAAGTAGCAATCTTCAGACTCCGCACAGGACATAACAGGCTGAAATACCACTTGTTCAATAAACTAAAGATAGGAGATACCGATGAATGTAATTGTAGAACTGGAAAAATGACAGCAAAACATTTGCTGCAGGATTGCCCAACGTATGCAGAACAGAGAAAGATATTTTGGCCCACACCTGCTTCATTTGAGGACAAGCTCTATGGAGATATCAACAAGCTCAAGTTGACCGCAGCTTACTTTAACTACATACAGGTTGACATTTAAAGGTGCATGAAGACCCAGAGGCATGAAATGGAATATTGCTTGGATAGCAAATCCATTATGTGGAAAGTCCAAATCAAAAGCCCATAGTGTGGGCTTCATAAAAGGTGGAAAAGTGTCCTAGTGGCATGAAATGGAATATTGCTTGGATAGCAAATCCATTACGTGGAAAGTCCGTATCTAAAGACCACTGTGTGGACTTCATAAAAGGTGGAAAAGTGTCCTAGTGGCACGAAATGGAATATTGCTTGGATAGCAAATCCATTACATGGAAAGTCCGAATCGAAAGCTCACTGTGTGGATGTCATCTGCAGACTGCATACTTCTGGTTTCCGGAAGAACAGCCTATGGTGAACGGAAGGCCCAATATACGGAAGTGAGGCTAAGCAGCCATGTGCAGGACGTGACGATTCCTTGGGTGAGCCCAGTACCAGAGCGCTATGTATCGGCTCTGCAATTATGGAAGCCTCCTTGGATGGCGGGGAATGCCCATGGTCTGCCCCTGCCTTCCCTTGAGGGCTGACCAGGATCTTTGGCTGTTCTATATGGACCAGCTGGGATGGGGGATAACACCACAACAGTGAGAGTCAAACGTCCTAAGAAACCCCCGGGAAGGTTAACCCGGTCAACAAATGCCCGCAGAAGTCGGATGTGTCGGCCTAACGGCGCAAGAACGCAGCTCTGCTGTAAACAGGCACAACGCAATCACATCCGGAAAAAAACTCCGGATGAACGAAGAAGAAGAATTCCTTCCACATAAGATGTCTGAGACGTATCCTGGGCATAACATGGAAAGACCACATAACAAACAAACAGGTGCTTGAAAGAGCAGATATTACCACAGTGCACACCCTCCTCAAGCAGAGACGCCTCCGGTGGTTGGGCCACGTATCTCGAATGGAGGATGAACGTATTCCCGAAGATCTCCTTTACGGAGAACTAGCCACAGGAAAGAGGCCAACCGGAAGACCCCAAATGCGATATAGGGATGTGTGTAAACAAGATATGAAAACCATTGGAATAGATCCAGACACGTGGGAGAGAGTTGCCACAGACAGATGCTCCTGGAGAAGAGATGTACGAAACGGACTGGTGCTCTTTGAGCGCAATCAGATCCAAAAAACTGAGGAGAGACGGCACAGGCTCAAAGAGCAGTCACTTACTGCGGGACTTGCCTCGTCTCACAGATGCGGAAACTGTGACAGAGATTGTCATTCTCGAATTGGACTATACAGTCACCAGCGGTGCTGCCAGGCACCTCCTAAGCGGCACAACTCTATAGTCCTTCAGGACTGAAAGAGGCCTACTACTACTACTACACAAGAGCACACAACTCAGAATATTCCATCACCAGTTAAACAAAGTTAGCTAAACAAGTTAACCCAGTGAATTGTGAAATATGATAAACGAAACCATTATTTTACATCAGATAAGAACACAAACATAAAGCAAACAAATGTTACACTAATTTATGAAACCCCTGGACAGCTCAGATGGTATCACTGTTTCCGTGGCTGTAACAATTGCCAAAGTACATGTGATAGACTTTTTTTTTTTTTGCATATCCTTTACAGGACATCGCTGTCAACAGCAGCATCTTTCAGTTGTCTGTTGATTTCTTGGCAAGATTACGCTCAGTAGTTTGCCATTGCTTTCTGAGCGGCCGGCTCAATTTCCCGCAAGTCACCAGCAGGGGTCAAACCGCTCCCAGTTCTCTCCCGCTACAAGACTGTAAATGTACACCTGAAATTATGGGCACACATAAACAATTGTATATACATAGTATGTAGTATATACACTATACAGAAATGGCTGACACTGGCTGTTAGGGCAGGGAAGACCGGCCAAGCAAACATAGTTGGCCACCATCACCTTCATTGAGTTATCTACCAGAGATATTTTGGCACATGCTTTGTGGCTGTTCATAATTAGAGACTAACGAGTGTTGAGTAAAGAGGAATACAACAACCATAAACATCACATCCATGAAAGTCAAGTCAAGGACAACCTCTCACACCATGAGCTGTAATGGGTATATGGTGCTCTCACACCATGAGCTGTAATGGGTATATGGTGCTCTCACACCATGAGCTGTACTGGGTATATGGTGCTCTCACACCATGTGCTGTACTGGGTATATGGTGCTCTCACACCATGAGCTGTACTGAGTATATGGTGCTCTCACACCATGTGCTGTACTGGGTATATGGTGCTCTCACACCATGTGCGGTACTGGGTATATGGTGCTCTCACACCATGTGCTGTACTGGGTATATGGTGCTCTCACACCATGAGCTGTACTGAGTATATGGTGCTCTCACACCATGTGCTGTACTGGGTATATGGTGCTCTCACACCATATGCTGTACTGGGTATATGGTGTTCTCACACCATGTGCTGTACTGGGTATATGGTGCTCTCACACCATGAGCTGTACTGGGTATATGGTGCTCTCACACCATGTTCTGTACTGGGTATATGGTGCTCTCACACCATGTGCTGTACTGGGTATATGGTGCTCGCACACCATGAGCTGTACTGGGTATATGGTGCTCTCACACCATGTGCTGTACTGGGTATATGGTGCTCTCACACCATGAGCTGTACTGGGTATATGGTGCTTTCACACCATGAGCTGTACTGAGTATATGGTGCTCTCACACCATGAGCTGTACTGGGTATATGGTGCTCTCACACCATGAGCTGTACTGGGTATATGGTGCTCATTCATTCATATTTTTTATGTTTGCTTTGAACTCAAGCGTAGTCCATACACACTAATTCTAGTAGTGCTGGACTGAATTTTGCATGTGGATTAGCTTTTCCTATAGGCAATGTAGTAAACGGAATGAGTATATAAAAGAATTATAATTATATGATTGGGAAAGGGAAGAGTTAACAGAAGAAAGTAACTTAGAAGGTCCACCTATTCTTAAAGAAGAAGTCGCTGACACTATGAAATATATGAAGAAAGAAAAAACAGCTGGACCAGATGAAATCACAATAGAAGAATTAGAAGTATTGGGAGAATTTGGAGTAGATATATTAACCAAAATGTTAAATGATATTTACAGCAGTGGATATTTACCCAGTGATATGCTGAAATCTGTGTTTATAGCTATACCAAAAAGACCAAGATCAATTGAATGTGAAGATTTTCGTACAATTAACCTCATAAACCATATCACTAAGTTGATCCAGAAAACCAAAGACTGAGATCTCTGGAGAGCCATGAACGCCTACGCCAGCTGGCAGGGCACTTGATGATGATGTTAAACAGTGTCCCTCGCCATCAAGTGAACCCACGCTGACTTCAGAGACAATTCATTTATTCAGTAGCATGTCCTTTGCAGAACCTCACTCCCATAACAACATTCCAGAAAGTTTCTAGGTCATAAGCATGAATACATTCACCTGGAGATCATCTGCCACATCCTGCATTCATCTTCTGTTTGGCCTTCCACTCTTCTCGGGCATTTACGCCTCCACTTTTGTTCTCTCCAAAATTTGATTGCATTTTTAGACCAATTGACATTCAATGGGTGATATAGTTGATTTGTTAAGGCACACTGTTATAATTTTGAAGTAGTTTAGAGTTTAAGTTTGAATTAAACAGAAATCGAAATGAATATATTTCTAAAGTTTAAACACACAAGCCACAAACAATATGTTGTCCAATTTATTGCCTGGCATATTTCACTGCATCTCATCAGGTGTATACTGCAGAGTTACATATCATATGAAGTGAATAAATGAATTATACCAGGGCTGAAATACTTAAAACATATAGTCACTGATATTGTTTGAATGTGGAGTGAATAAATGAATTATACCAGGGCTGAAATACTTAAAACATATAGTCACTGATATTGTTTGAATGTGGAGTGAATAAATGAATTATACCAGGGCTGAAATACTTAAAACACATAGTCACTGATATTGTTTGAATGTGGAGCATCAGTTTTCCCCATGGTCATTGCACATTTAAACATGAAGTCTTTCTGTCTGCACAAAACTGGCTGAGACCATCTAATTACTAATGTCTTGATGTATTTGAGCAATCATTTATTGTTCATGAAATACAACATATAAGATGTCTTCTGTTTTTGTTTTTTTTAAAACTTTATAATGGCTATTAAACAAATGCCTCAAAATTGCTCGTCTAAGCATTTCATGACCTGTCGACTGCACAGAGATTCCTGAAGACTGATTAAACCCGTACTTACTGATATATGTTTAGTTACATGATTTGCTAACTGTCTTTCTGCATTAGTGTTCCATGAAAGGCTAAATGAAAAAATGAATGGTGCTTCACAATGAATCAATTACAAAAACTTAAATGTAATTACAAATGTAAACATTATCTGTCCAAGCGCAACTATTGTAAAATGTCACTGATTTGTCCTTGAAACATTACTGGCAACAATTCTAGTACACTACACATCAATGAACAACAGTGTCGAGTGATCTACAGCCGTATAAGGAAACCTATGAATAAAGATGTAGATAGAAAAGCTGACCCTTGGTGAGGTCGGTGAAATGTAGGATAAGAAGATAAAATGGCTCATGGTGGGCTAGGTAGTATGAATCCTTGTCCCAGATGAGTCTACTTTCCTATCAGTGGCACAGGGAACTGCAAGTAAAGTTGTACCGATAGATGATAGCTGACTGACTTAGCAGCGACACACTACCCAGTGATGAAGAAATGTTCCCCAGCGCCCTCAATTATAACATACAGGAGAGATGCAAGTAGTTCACCCAACTTCTATCCTTGCACACTACACTACTATTAATTATTATGAGGTGAAAAAGGCAGTAGGTTAAGTTTTTGTGTGATGGTCTATAAATCAGACAGCGTGGTTTAATTATAAATTGAAAACCGAGTAGCTCCCCTCGGGAGATAGAAAAAGAAAACACAGTATCCTATCAAAGTCTGTTCTTGGCTACTACAGCAAACAAGGCTGTTCAGTGAAGACACATTGAATCATTGAGGAAAAGCAAAACATGTGGTGGTGGGTTGGAGTCAGATTGATGGCTCTGTACTTAGCTCATGCCTGTAGCCCCCACGATAGTTGTCTGCAGCTTTCCTCTCCAGTCCTTCCTCAGTTCTCACTTGATGATGACAGCCAAAGTGACGGTACTACTGCAAACTACACAATGTTCAGTCCTAATGTTTGTGTCACAAAATCAAATGGTTAGCTTTGGTAAGCTTTAACTGGAAGTCTGGGTAGCCGTGGTAAGCAAAACTGTCAATGGTATGGCTACCTACTTCAACATGGGCTTTGGTGACTCAGACTAGTATGTGTGAACTCGATGTGTGTGAACTTGATGATGCTGATTGATGATGATGGTGCCTCTTGAGGGTGAACCACAACAACTCTACAAATAAATTCAAACAGAAAATCTGGTAAGTGGTGGACTGGAATCACTCTTCCATCTCTATTCAACCATTGTGCTATAGCTATAGTCCTCTCATAAGGCAAAGGCAGCTCTAATAATGAGGACATATTTCTAACTGTTATTCTGACTGGACGTACCGATAAGATAGACAGGAAAGGATTGATTTCCACCCGTACATGACACTGCCTATCCCTATTCATGAGCAGAGTATGGTCTGGCCTGAATTAATATAGCCATGAGTGAAATGATCCAATTCCATTGCAGTGAATAGAAATATTCAAGACAAGTAGTGATTACATTACAGAGTATTTGTTCTACAACATGAATTAAAATAACCATGAAGGAAATGTTTAAATTCAATTGCAGCGAATAGGAATATTATTGACAAGTAATGATTCTCTAACTAGCAGTGACTTACTCTACATTTGCATTCTGGGTCTCGCTATCGAACCAATCCATAACTGTGACTGTACAGTTGATGTGATAGGAAAGGAAATGGATCACAAACCTAACAACCACAACTGATGTGCCTAAGTGTACAAGAGACACAAGGGCATATTGTAAAGTAATAAAACTGCTCCAGATACAAAGGGGAATGAATATGCTTTCCATTGATATTCATTCCTAGATATTAGTTAGTTAGTTAGTCGACAGATCATCCTCACTGCACATCGAACCATTCAGTCCATAAGTGCTCGGATCCCCTCCTCAGCAAATCCCGCAGCATGTAGCAGCTAACGACACCAGTTCTGTGTTGGTTTATCAATCTTCTTTGGCTTCCTGCATAGTGTTCTTGTTTGGCAACCCCTCTTTTAATTTTCTGTGTGCTGCATCTCTTGTACATCCAAGAATAATGCACATAACTTCATTCTGTATCCTTTCTATCTGCTTACGGCTGAGAGTCAGGATTGCCATCGCATACTCAAAAACAGACATGACCAGCCCCTCGTACAGAAGACATAGATGGCGCTGCTCACAGTTTGCTGCCGCCATCACCGGCATGGCAGCCAAACCCCGCTTGGCCTTTGTTATCACCTGGTCTATGTGCTCATTATAAGCAAGGCTTCAATCAAACCGTATCCCCAGGTAAATTATTGCCTGCATTCTTTCCACCATCTCTGAACACAGCATTACAGCTGGTGTTGGAGTGTTGACAATATGATTATTCAACGAGAACCAAGTCACTGTTGCCTTTGTTGGGTTGACCATTGCCCCAGCTTCATCACACCAAGTACTTATGCGATTGAGTTCGGTTTGTATTTCCACAGCAACCTGATCTCTATCCTTACCCTGACGATACACTAAAACATCGTCGGCATATGACAGTGTCCTACCAGGTCCAGTGATCTGCTCACTGGTGATTCTCACAGTGTAAGCGTTGAATAGTACCGGAGATAATGGTGATTCCTGTGGTAGGCCAGGATATATTGTCATTGGTTCTGAAGTCTAACTGCCACATCTAAAAACTACTTTCCGTTGGAAGAGGGCTGCAGCGATCCAACTAAGGAGGAATGGACTTATTTTGAGTTCAAGAAGCTGAAGCATTAAAATATCCAACGGTACTCTGTTGTACGCATCCTCAAGATCAATCGCTGCAGCAAAGGTTTCAATGCCTGAGTGGGAATCTTCATAGACATCATGGGCAAAAACTGCTGCATTGGTCCAGGTTTCTCTATCTGGATGGTACCCACTCAGGGTAGGTGAGAAAACACCTTGCCTCTCTAGATGGCTTGATATTTTCCTGGCAATTAACTTCTCCAGCAGCTTGCCTATTGTATTCTGCATGGTTATAACTCGATATCCCTGAATTTTTGTCTGGTCTTTGCCAGGCTTCGGCAAGGGAATCAGATAGCTGTGTAACCACTCGTCCTTGATACTAGCACTCCCTATACTGTTGTTGTACATGTCTGCTAGTTCCTCTAGCTTGTTGTCGGTACACCTATTGATGTTATTGTATCTTATACCATCTGGCACTGGAGAGATGTTTTCTGATCGTTGAAGCGCAGCCTTGATTTCTTTCAGTCATTGTGTCTTCGTCTGAAGTGTTCTGGGCCTTGGACCTGTCTGAGGTGACCTCCTTGGCAAGATTTCGACCTCCCATGTCTATCTGGTTGCTCTGCTCTAGGAGTTCAAAGAGGGCTTTGCCCTTGTCCTCAACAGTCCTCTGCCAGATGAGGTCAGCACCTTGGAAGTCAGAAATGCTCTTATTCTTGATTACCCCACTCATGCTTTTATGTAGTCACCAGAACAATTTCAGTGACTTGTCTGTGCTTACTCTTTGACACACCTCTGCCAATTCTTCACTTTTAACCACCTTGACCAGTTTTTTGAAATAGCTTACTTTTGTGTCATCTCTCTTTCTAAGTGCATGCAGGGACCAGGATGTGCAACTCTGTTCTTCTTGGCATTTTGCTATTCCCTTACAGCTCTACGCTTATCCACCCAAGCCTTCTCCACCTTGAAATTCCACCAAGGTGGCTGCTCCGAGCTTTTTTTCCTGCCTTGAAGCCTTCTGCGCATGTCACGTCTTATTTTATTCACCACATCTTGCCCTGTACTGTCATACTGGAAAGTCTTCATTCATGGAAATTCATTCCTAGATATTGATTCCTGAAAATAGTCTCCAATGAATACTGCCTGGGTTTGTGATAGTCACCCACCTATACATATATCTTCTTGATATAAAGAAGAGTCTTCCTCTTGACAATACATTAAACAGCAAAGAGATCCTATACATACTTAAGAACTGGGCTGATCTAGAAAAGAACAGTATTGGCGCCCAAGCGGCGTGGGCATGATAACTAGGTCATGCATGGCGTGGGGCTGATTTTTGATATAGTGAGGCTATTTTAATGAAATACATACTATTTGATTTAAACCATTACATTCAGTAACTATATCTTCTAGTTTTAGCAGCATAATAATAATAATAACACTATTGTAATATATTAACAAAATATCTCAACCAGAGTATACTTTAAAACTCACGTGGTTTTGTATCACGTTGCAATGTCTCCTTTGTCTGCTAGCGATCATATTCTCCGACACAGAATTTGTATGATTATTCTAGAATGGGTTTTGTTCTATTAAGTCCAATTTTGTTATGCTCCTCTGCTTCAGCTGAACTCCGTCGTAATTTGAATTTTATATTAATGTATATATTGTGTGGGCGATCATGCCGTTTTGTGATTTGACCCTAACCACCCATGTCGTAAAATAGCATTAATCGCGCCTGTCCTACATCTAAGCCTGATATATTAAATGGATTTCCACTTGTTGGGAAATGAATTTATAAAGAAGGCTATTCTTTACTAGTCCTCCTGACTGGTTTCTCCTACCACATTTCTCCCCAACGGGGCTTCAACAGACAAACATGTTATGGACATAAAAATATAGGAATAATAATCGTTTGGCCTTACCTAGTTCCAGAATCAGATTCTCACTACTACCGGTCGGGGCACTTGTTCATAGGCATAACAGTTTTGTTGGAACTATTACTGGTTTCAGTATCTACTAGCACAAGGTTCGCCTTTCGAACAGCTCAATTGGCCCCGACTGTTGTCTGCGATTTTTCGCTGAAGAGTGAGACCCATAATGGAACTAGGATTAGCAAGTGGCCGTTTCCTGGCCCAGTTGTCTGTTTGCTAGTAGTTGGCCAGGATAAGTAAGCCAAACGTAAATTAGTACATAAACATAAATATATACACACTAAGTAAACGTAACACTAATGTAAGCATAATTCTAATAAATATTAGATCATAGGCAAGAGGAGTAGGCTTGGCCAAGGCTTTTCCACAAACAGTGTCAGTCATATATTCATTTATTCTAATAACATTCTTTAATGTGCATAAATAAGAGCAATAACCAAGAACACATTGTTAAAACTATTCAAGTATCTAGGACACAACACCCATTGGTCTGTCACAAAGAGCAAATCACATGAGCTCACCAATTTCATGTGGGAACCCCAGTAGAATAGTGGCTAGATACTAATACTGTTGCTAACATAGAGTCCCCACTCATTGCTGAATTACAGGGTAATCCCATGTCAAACATTATATTTTATCTATGGTTTTTCATACTCAACACTGAATAACCCATTAAACCTCACCACATATCACAATCTCTAAACTCTTTCTAAGAACATGAGTGACACATGAATGCCTTTTCTCACCTTTATTATTCCGACTATAGACTGAACTATGAAGACAACAATAGCTGCTCTTACTGACTATATGATACTGGACTATGAAGACAACAATAGCTGCTCTTACCGACTATATGCTGCTGGACTATGAAGACAACAATAGCTGTTCTTACTGACTATAGACTGGATTATGAAGACAACAATATCTGCCACCAGAAATGGAGTTCAATAGAATCTGACATGGAGGCCTGACAATATAAATTTTGCTGAATACATTGTCCTCATGTTTCACACACACGCCCGCGCACGCACACACACAAGCAGATGCAATATAAACACTCTTACTGGGAGTCACAACAATTAGGTCTACAAATACACATGGAATGGGCAAAGACAATAAGAATGAACCAAGAAATGATAATCTGATCTCCCTTGGTGAAACCTCACTTCATGAGATGGAACCATACACCTATTTAGTTTCTCTCTTGTATGTGTTCACTTTCACAGTTCAGATGTTCGAACTGAGGAAATGACACAACACATTCATAAAGTTTCTCTCTCATATGCAGTTGAGTCAAGAACTGACATCACAGCATTCAGAACATTCCTGTATGTGCTCCATCCTCATCTTCAATAGCCAGTGAAGAGTCCCATTACTAATAGTACCAGTTGCCATCTGATTGTGTCCACTGACCTTTCTTCAGAGTCCTGCCTGCTGCACCATTCTCTCCAGGCTATGATAGTTGACCTGTTCTACACTATACACAAGATTCTCTGGTCACTCCCTGCTGCACCATTCTCTCCAGGCTATGATAGTTTACCTGTTCTACACTATACACAAGATCCTCTGGTCACTCCCTGCTGCACCATTCTCTCCAGGCTATGATAGTTTACCTGTTCTACACTATACACAAGATCCTCTGGTCACTCCCTGCTGCACCATTCTCTCCAGGCTATGATAGTTTACCTGTTCTACACTATACACAAGATCCTCTGGTCACTCCCTGCTGCACCATTCTCTCCAGGCTATGATAGTTGATCTGTTCTACACTATACACAAGATCCTCTGGTCACTCCCTGCTGCACCATTCTCTCCAGGCTATGATAGTTGATCTGTTCTACACTATACACAAGATCCTCTGGTCACTCCTTGCTGCACCATTCTCTCCAGGCTATGATAGTTGATCTGTTCTACACTATACACAAGATCCTCTGGTCACTCCTTGCTGCACCATTCTCTCCAGGCTATGATAGTTGATCTGTTCTACACTATACACAAGATCCTCTGGTCACTCCTTGCTGCACCATTCTCTCCAGGCTATGATAGTTGATCTGTTCTACACTATACACAAGATCCTCTGGTCACTCCCTGCTGCACCATTCTCTCCAGGCTATGATAGTTGATCTGTTCTACACTATACACAAGATCCTCTGGTCACTCCCTGCTGCACCATTCTCTCCAGGCTATGATAGTTGATCTGTTCTACACTATACACAAGATCCTCTGGTCACTCCCTGCTGCACCATTCTCTCCAGGCTATGATAGTTGATCTGTTCTACACTATACACAAGATCCCACAGTGCACCAATACCCCAGCCATCCATGCAGACCCAACCATCCATGCAGACCCAGCCATCCATGCAGACCCAGCCATCCATGCAGACCCACCCATCCACGCAGACCCACCCATCCATGCAGACCCAACCAATCTGTCCACCTGCTCGTTTCCCACCACACCAGCATGTCCCGGGGACAAGATCCAACAGATGCTCCCTTTCTTTGATTTGATTAATTGGAGCATGAATGTCATCTTTCTCCGTATAATGTATGACTCAATCACGATCAAAAATGCTTGAGCCATTTGTCTCCGAGTCAGCAGAATGCCATTGTTAATGCCTCCACCTCCATTCTCAGACTAGATGTCATGGTATCATATGCCATGCTCTCCTGTACTTAATTCCATCCATTAATCTTCTCTTCTCTATGAATCCCCATTATAATATTAAGGGTTTCTTGGAAGGTTAACCGGTCAACAACGCCCATTCAAGTCGGATGTGTTAGCCTAACGGCACAAGAACACGGCTCTCCTGTAAACAGGCACAATACAATCACGTCTGAAAACACTCTCCGGATGAACACAGAAGAAGAAGATATTAAGGTATAAGATATTATGATTGCTAGAGTAACTTAACAATGAAGAGAACAATGAGAACGCATTATGATGACTGGAAAAATCAGTTGAAAAAGAAACATGGGCAGACTGAGAGAGATATTTTTCATCTTACAAGTGTGAGTACAAGAAGAGATTAAAAGACTGAGAGAGATGATTCTGGATGGACTGTATGGTGACATTGAGAAATATTATCAGCAGAGTTGATCCTGAATAGGTGATGCCGGGAAGGTTAACCCAGTCAACAAATGCCTGATGCTCGGGTGTGTCGGCCAAAAGGTACAAATGTCGTAATTCTGCTGCAAGCAGACATAACGCAGTTACGTTCAAAACAACATTCTAGACGAACGCACAAGAAGAAGAATAGGGACTCAATTCTGAGGAGATACATGAACACCTTTTATAGTGGGCAGGGCACTTGATGATGATGCAGTCTCATATGTTTCTTCAGATTAAAAATATGAGTAAAAGAAGCACCGCAATCATCACACTTGTAAGGTTTCTCTACTGTATGTGATATATTATGGACTTTCAGATGGCAAGCTATAATAAAATAAGAACAAAAAACATCATACTTATAAGGTTTTTCTCCTGTATGTGTTCTCTTATGTTTCTTCAGATGGCCAGCTTGAGTAAAAGAAGCACCACAATCATCACACTTGTAAGGTTTCTCTCCTGTATGTGATCTGTTATGGACTTTTAGATGATAAGCTCTAGTAAAATAAGCACCACAAATATCACACTTGTAAGGTTTCTCTCCTTATGTGTTCTCTTATGTTTCTTCAGACTGCCAGCTTCAGTAAAAGAAGCACAACAAATATCACATGTGTAAGGTTTCTCTCCTATATGTTTTCTCATGTTTCTTCAGACTGCCAGCTTCCGTGAAAGTAGCACTACAATCATCACACTTGTAAGATCTTTCTCCTTTATGTGTTCTCTTATGTTTCTTCAGATTGCCAGAGTGAGTAAAAGAAGCACCACAAACATCACACTTGTAAGGTTTCTCTATTGTATGTGTTCTCATATGTGTCTTTAGATTGCCATCGTGAGTAAAAGAAGCAAAACAAACATCACACTTGTAAGGTTTTTCTCCTGAATGTGTTCTCTTATGTGTCTTCAGATAGTCAGCTCAAGTGAAAGAAGCACCACAAACATCACATTTGTAAGGTTTCTCTCCTGTATGTGTTCTCTTATGTTTATTCAGACTGCCAGCTTCAGTAAAAGAAACACCACAAACATCACATTTGTAAGGTTTCTATCCTGTATGTGTTCTCTTATGGCACCTGAGACTGCCAGCTTGAGTAAAAGAAGCACCACAAACATCACACTTGTAAGGTTTCTCTCCTGTATGTGTTCTCTTATGTGTCTTTAGATGGCCAGCTCGAGTGAAAGAAATACCACAAACATCACATTTGTAAGGTTTCTCTCCTGTATGTGTTCTCTAATGTTTCTTCAGACTGCCAGCTTCAGTAAAAGAAACACCACAAACATCACACTTATAAGGTTTTTCTCCTGTATGTGTTTGCTTATGGCACCTGAGACTGCCAGCTTGAGTAAAAGAAGAACCACAAACATCACACTTGTAAGGTTTTTCTCCTGTATGTATTCTCTTGTGAGTCCTTAGATCACCAGCTTGAGTAAAAGAAGCACCACAAACATCACACTTGTAAGGTTTCTCTCCTGTATGTGTTCTCTTATGTGTTTTCAGATTGCCAGTATGAGTAAAAGAAGCACCACAAACATCACACTTGTAAGGTTTTTCTCCTGTATGTATTCTCTTGTGAGTCCTTAGATCACCAGCTTGAGTAAAAGAAGCACCACAAAATCACATTTGTAAGGTTTCTCTCCTGTATGTGTTCTCTTATGCGTTTTCAGATTGCCAGTATGAGTAAAAGAAGCACCACAAACATCACATTTGTAAGGTTTCTCTCCTGTATGTGTTCTCTTATGTTTCTTCAGATTACCAGCTTCAGTAAAAGAAACACCACAAACATCACACTTATAAGGTTTTTCTCCTGTATGTGTTCTCTTATGGCACATGAGACTGCCAGCTTGAGTAAAAGAAGCACCACAATCATCACACTTGTAAGATTTCTCTCCTGTATGTTTTCTTTTGTGAATCTTCAGGTGGCCAGCTCCAGTAAAAGAAGCACCACAAACATCACACTTGTAGGGTCTCTCTCCTGTATGTGCTCTCATGTGGTACTTTACACTGCCAACGTGAATAAAAGAAGCACCGCAGTCATCACACTTGTAGAGCCTCTCTCCTGTATGTGCTCTCATGTGGTACATAACACTGCCAACTTGAATAAAAGAAGCACCACAATCATCACACTTGTAGGGCCTCTCTCCTGTATGTGCTCTCATGTGGTACTTTACACTGCCAACGTGAATAAAAGAAGCACCGCAGTCATCACACTTGTAGGGCCTCTCTCTTGTATGTGCTCTCATGTGGTACATAACACTGCCAATTTGAATAAAAGAAGCACCACAATCATCACACTTGTAAGGTTTCTCTCCTGTATGTGTTCTCTTATGTTCCTTCAGATGGCCAGCTCGAGTAAAAGAAGCACCACAAACATCACATTTGTAAGGTTTCTCTCCTGGATGTATTCTCTTGTGATTCATGTTCTTTTGGCACTCTAGATGGTCATCTTGAAACAAAAGACCATCCCATTCATTAAATTTGTTTGGCATCCCTTTAGTATGTGTTCTCATATATCTGTATACACAAATATTTGGACTTGAAACATTAAGACAAGTCTCTTGTGCGAGTTCTTTGAGAGCTATAACTGACACAATCAAAAATGTCCTCAAGAGACTTTGCAAAGTTCTGTGCATGTTTTTCTTGTGTTTCCTTATTTTGCTGTTGAAAAGTTTCAATAGCCAGAGATAGTGTATTGTTTGTATCGATCATAGAAGACATATTTTCTGACATCTGATACCAATTTTCATGTTTTACCAATCCCTTACAAGTGTTCTCAACCATTCTTGATTCTGAGTTGTTTTCCCCTGTCATTTCTTGAATGATGCTACCCCCAGCTATGTCTAACATTTTACTGAAGCTGTGACTCCTGTCCTCACACAGAACATCTGATAGTTCTTTTTTCACAACCTTCACGTCAATGCTGTCATATGTCCACTTATGTGAATGTTCTTGTCTGGAGTGGTAAGGACTACTTGGAGACCAAGAGTGTATTTCTGAAATGCGCCAAAGTAAATAATATATATGAATAATCCACATGAACATACCAGGTATTGATTATCAACGGATGTACAATCAAGCAGGCACACATTGCAGTTACAGACAATCAATTTCAAGTGAACAAAAGATGAAGAAGAATGATTAATGTGTTCTTGTATGCTGATGTATGATCTAAGTTCAGGTTTGAACTAAGTTGATGTAGGATCCAGTCTGATGTATGATTTAAGTTCATGATGATATAAGCTCACGTATGATCTAGGCTGATGTATGATCTAGGCTGCTATATGATCTAGGCTGACGTATGATATAGGCTGACGTATGATCTAGGCTGATGTATGATCTAGGCTGATGTATGATCTAGGCTGATGTATGATCTAGGCTGATGTATGATCTAGGCTGATGTATGATCTAAGTTCATGATGATATAAGCTGATGTATGATCTAAGTTCATGATGATATAAGCTGACGTATGATCTAGGCTGACGTATGATCTAGGCTGACCTATGATCTAGGCTGACCTATGATCTAGGCTGACCTATGATCTAGGCTGACCTATGATCTAGGCTGACCTATGATCTAGGCTGCTATATGATCTAGGCTGACCTATGATCTAGGCTGACCTGTGACCTAGGCCAGTGGTTCCCAACCTTTTTTGTGATATGCCCCACCCAAGCCTTTCTGAAATTCTTATCCCCCCCTTCCCCCCCCCCCCAACATATACATTATTTTTAATATTCAACAATTGAAATGTTGACTAAAGAAACTTGAATGATAGGTATTAGGAAGAAATCACTAGGAAATTATTGAGCAAACACAGTAAGTAAATTTTCAAAACATACAATGGAGAACTACAATATACAAAACACTGATTAGACCAGTTGTGCTGTATGGCTCTGAAACCTGGAGTACAACTAAAGGAGACGAAGCCTTGTTACAAACCTTTGAGAACAAAGTCTTAAGACGCATCTTTGGGCCCATTAGGGATACACAAAGTGGAGAGTGGAAAAGAAGAAGCAACAAAGACATTTATGATCTGTTTAAGTCCCCGCTAATCACTGGTATCATGAAGGCTAATAGTAAGAGACTGCAATGGCTGGGGCATATAGAAAGAATGGAAGATAATAGGGAAACAAAACTCGCTTACACTCAGGAAATAAATGACCGTAGACCAAGAAGGCGGTGGAGAGATAATACATATACAGACCTACAAGCACTTGGAATCAACGACTGGCAAGAAGGTCAACCAGAGAGATGAATGAGACGGATTGTATCTGCAGCAAAGAACCTCAATGGCTCGGAATGCTGAAGAAGAAGAAGAAGATAATGGAGAACTGCAATTCAAGTACACAATAATTTTAATGAAAGATTTTTCTATATTATTTTAATTATTAGTAATTATTTATTATTTAAATTTAGTGAGATCCTTGCACTTGATGCTTGCTGCAAAGAGATTTTATGTCAGGTTCCAATTTAGTAACTTCAGTCTCAAGTCTCCCCGTTTTGTTATATCCAGCCGATTTCTTCCATTTTCAAATTAACCCCCTTAACAATTGAATTGCCCCCCTGTGGGTCGTGGGCCCCACGTTGGGAAACACTGGTCTAGATCATGCATCAGCTTAGATCATACTGGAATGTAGATCATACATCAGCCTAAATCATACATCAACTTAGATCATATATCAGCTTACATTATGCACATAGATCATACACCAGGGTAGATCACATGTCAGCATACATCATACATCAGCTTAGATCATACATCAGCCTAAGTTTAGTTTAGTTTAGTCGCCGGACCAACATCACGGCACACGGTTTAATCCATAAGTGCTCCGTTTTCCTCCAAACTCAAACCTGAGTCTGGAGAAACTCAGCTCAATGCACGAACTCCGTTGCATCGGCGAGAATCCTGAAATACTTGGGTAGATTTTTAACTCGAAATTTTGCCCGGGCAGCGCCGTCAGGCTACTCTTTTTCGATTTCCAACAGCCAAGGGATTTTTTACATTTAATTAATAAATAATTACTAATAATTAAAATAATATAGAAAAATCTTTCATTAAAATTATTGTGTACTTGAATTGCAGTTCTCCATTATCTTCTTCTTCTTCTTCTTCAGCATTCCGAGCCATTGAGGTTCTTTGCTGCAGATACAATCCGTCTCATTCATATCTCTGGTTGACCTTCTTGCCAGTCGTTGATTCCAAGTGCTTGTAGGTCTGTATATGTATTATCTCTCCACCGCCTTCTTGGTCTACGGTCATTTATTTCCTGAGTGTAAGCGAGTTTTGTTTCCCTATTATCTTCCATTCTTTCTATATGCCCCAGCCATTGCAGTCTATTACTATTAGCCTTCATGATACCAGTGATTAGCGGGGACTTAAACAGATCATAAATGTCTTTGTTGCTTCTTCTTTTCCACTCTCCACTTTGTGTATCCCTAATGGGCCCAAAGATGCGTCTTAAGACTTCGTTCTCAAAGGTTTGTAACAAGGCTTCGTCTCCTTTAGTTGTACTCCAGGTTTCAGAGCCATACAGCACAACTAGTCTAATCAGTGTTTTGTATATTTAGTTCTCCATTGTATGTTTTGAAAATTTACTTACTGTGTTTGCTCAATAATTACCTAGTGATTTCTTCCTAAAACCTATCATTCAAGTTTCTTTAGTGAACATTTCAATTGTTGAATATTAAAAATAATGTATATGTTGGGGGGGGGGGGGGGGGGGGAATAAGAATTTCAGAAAGGCTTGGGTGGGGCATATCACAAAAAAGGTTGGGAACCACTGGCCTAGGTCATAGGTCAGCCTAGATCATAGGTCAGCCTAGATCATAGGTCAGCCTAGATCATAGGTCAGCCTAGATCATATGTCAGCCTAGATCATACGTCAGCCTAGATCATAGGTCAGCCTAGATCATAGGTCAGCCTAGATCATACATCAGCTTATATCATCATGAACTTAGATCATACATCAGCTTAGATCATACATCAGCTTATATCATACATCAGCCTAGATCATACATCAGCCTAGATCATACATCAGCCTAGATCATACATCAGCCTAGATCATACATCAGCTTATATCATCATGAACTTAGATCATACATCAGCTTAGATCATACATCAGCTTATATCATACATCAGCTTAGATCATACATCAGCCTAGATCATACATCAGCCTAGATCATACATCAGCCTAGATCATACATCAGCTTATATCATACATCAGCTTAGATCATACATCAGCCTAGATCATACATCAGCCTAGATCATACATCAGCCTAGATCATAGGTCAGCCAACTCTGCACATATGACGCATTTCTCTATCTTTCTTTCTTTGAATCATTTTGTTCAATTTCATCGGTTATCCATAATTTTTGATTCTTTCTTGTTATACTTTATATTATTTTCAGGTTTTCTCTATTAGTGTCTTACCCAGGATCAGTGTCTTTTCCTCACTTCTTGATTCACTTGTATTTTAGCTTTTTTCGTGAACTCCACAAAGCCTTAGTCATAACACTTTAGCCCCTTTATTCTATACAACCACCAATGAATGAATTGAAAAACTTCTACAACTCACTGAAAGTGGTCTATAGTCCTACATCACCAGGCATAGTTCCCCTCAGTGCAGATGGGGGAACACTGGTCACCAATAAGAAAGAAATCCTTCAACGCTGGGCAGAGCATTTCAGCAACATCTTAAATGCAACTTCCTTCTTCGATGATGAAACCATCAACTGCCTTCCTCAAGTTCCCACCAATGAGTCACTTGATGACCTGCCAACCATAGTGGAAGTAAACAAAGCCATCCAGCAACTCTCCAGCAGCAAGGCACCTGGTCCTGAATCCATCCTGGCAGAGATATACAAGGCAGGTGGGCCGGTCCTAACAGAGCAGCTTCACCGTCTTTACAAACATATGGGTGAACGAGACCATGCCACAAGATTTCAAGGACGCGTCAATAGTCCACCTTTACAAACGTAAAGGAAACCGTCAATCCTGTGACAACCACCAAGACATCTGTTTGCTTTCAATTGCAGGGAATATACTCGCCAGAATTCTTCTCAATCGCCTCATGGTCCATCTCAATCAAGGTCTTCTTCCTGAGAGTCAATGTGGCTTCAGAAAAGAACATGGAACTGTTGACATGATTTTCGCTGCAAGGCAGCTGAAAGAAAAATGTTAGGAACAGAACTTTGAAATGCTCTCCACTTTCATTGACCGTACCAAGGCTTTTGATACAGTCAGCAGAGAAGGACTGTGGACGATTATGGCAAAATATGGCTGTCCACAAAAGTTTGTCCAAATAGTGCAGCTATTTCATGATGGCATGCAGGCAAGAGTACAGGAAAATGGTGAACTGTCTGAGCCCTTTCCTGTCACCAATGGAGTGAAGCAAGGATGTGTCCTGGCACCAACACTGTTCAGCCTCATGTTTTCAGCTATGTTGACGAATGCCTTCGAGAACAACAACATTCGAATAGACATCAACTACCGCATGGATGGAAAGTTATTCAATCTCAGAAGGCTGAAAGCTAAAACCAAAATTAACAGCGACACCGTCAGAGAGCTCCTGTTTGCTGATGATTGTGCTCTACACGCCAACTCAGAGGCGGACATGCAACACAATGTTTCAGCTTTCTCATATGCCTGTGCCAACTTTGGGCTCATTATCAACTTGGAGAAGACTAAATGTCTATGTGAAATAGAAATCAAAAAGATAATAGGAATGGCCAAAAATGCTTTCAACAGCATGAAATCAGTATTAACATTTAGAGAGATTAACAACACATTAAAAATGAGAATTGTCAAATGCTACATATATTCAACGCTATTGTATGGCGCAGAAGCTTGGCCATTGAACTTTAAAAAAAAAAATTTGTTGCGTATCCCTTACGGGACGTTGCAGTCTACACCAGCATTTTCAGCTGCTGTTGATTTACTAGGCAAGTGTTACGTTCAGTGGTTTGCCATTGCTTTCTGAACGACCGGTCTCTATACCTTTTTCGAAAAAACCAGCACCGCCGTGTTTCGAACCCGGGTATACAGGCTCACAAACCGCGCTCGCAAGCCCTTCAGCCACAGAGACCATTGTACTAGCAACTAGAAAATCAAATAGAGGCTCTGGAGATGTGAATATACAGACGAATATGTCATATTTCATGGAAACAAAAACAATCAAATGCAGAGGTTCTGGAAAAACTGGGAATGAAGGAAGTTGATGAAAATATAAAGATGAGGCAAGTGAAATATTTTCGCCACGTTATAAAGATACTGGACGGCAAGCGAGCAAGAGGTAGACAATGATGCAAGTGGGCAGATAACATCAAGAGATGGACGAATGACATAATTTATAGTCAGGGCCAGAGACAGACAGTGTTGGAGACCCTTTATAAACAAAAAAGTTGGAGATCCATGGCAGCTAACCTTCATTGTGGGGAGATGGCACCTAATTGATTGATTGATAACAAGAAAATCTATTGTATTGTCCATACCCACAGTACAAATGAAATATACTTATATATTCCTAATTTAATATTAGTATTAGTCTAATTTATAATATTTAATTATTTTTAAATAAAAATTAAAAGCTTTATAATAATTAACCCTTTACAGGGCAGACGCTTGTCCGTTTTTTAGCCCTGAACAGGCAAAATTTTTTCAGATTCGGTAAAATTTTGGGTTGCGTTAGTAAAAACATCAGATCTAAGGTGTTAGTCAACCGATTTTAGTTAAATAAACAACACAATGAAGGGAAAAGCATGCAGAATATGTTACTTACGTGATTGTTGTTGGTAATCCATATATGAACACAAATATTTACGAAATACAGCATATTGTTTGTGATTTTCCGTCATCTATACGGCAATTTACAAACATTTTCAGAATCATAATCACTTTCTTTAAAGTCCGACTCACTAATGCAAAGTAATGCTTTTCAATGATATCTAGCTGCGATTAATAGTCAACTTCGTGCCCTTTAATGTCACTTAAATTGAACCTAGCGAAATCTCGGCTATCACCTGAAGAATCACCAAAATCCATTTGGAAAAACTAAGCGTAAAAATCCCGAAAACTATCAAAAAAAGTCCGCAAAAGTCTGTTCAGATTCATAGTAGGCGCTTACAAATGGCGGCCACGTTGTCAAGCTAACGGCGAAAGCGAAAGTAGCCATCAGAAGTGTCGGAAAGCCGAGAGATCGTGTTTTTACAATGCATAATAGTATCGGGCGGTTTCAGACGATCTGCTCGTTTAAGCGATCGGCCGAAAATGGACGTTTTGCCCTGTAAGGGGTTAATACAATCATTGGCACCTTGCCGTCTTGACAGACGATAGTTTGTGCTTTAAAAAGGCATAATAACTTTTTAATTAATACAATATAAACAAATAATAATATAGATTATACAGTTAGCTGCCCAACCAACTAACTCGCCTCCTCTCACCAACACTGTTCAGCCTCATGTTTTCAGCTATGCTGACAAATGCCTTCGAGAACAACTACATTGGAATAGACATACAACTACCGCATGGATGGAAAGTTGTCCAATCTCAGAAGGCTGAAAGCTAAAACCAAAACTATCAGTGACACCATCAGAGAGCTCCTGTTTGCTGATGATTGCACTCCATATGCCAACTCAGAGGCAGACATGCAACACAATGTTTCAGCTTTCTCACATGCCTGTGCCAACTTTGGGCTCAATATTAACTTGGAGAAGACTGTAGTTATGTACCAGCCAGCTTCAGGGATTAATCACACTGCTGAATATCAAAGTGAATGGTCATAGACTAAATGTTGTGGACAAATTCACCTATCTTGGCAGCACTGTGTCACAAGCTGCTACAATTGAAGAAGTGAATGCAAGAATCATGTATACAAAATTCAAGATTGGTGAATCAGCCTTGTGCACATGTGGATTGGGATTGGTGTCGCAGACAGCAGAGCACAAACTCCAAGACTGCCCAAATATAACATATCTAGGCAAACCTTCTGGCCTAGAGAGACAACAATGGAAGATAAACTCTACAGACAGCTGTGTGAACTAAAAAAGACAGTTAAATTCATACAAGAGACAACATTGCAGTTATAAACAATTTCAAGTGAATGAAAGAAGAAGAAGAAATCCACACTCTACTAATGAAGAATCAGATTCACTGGCTGGTCACTTAATTCGCATGCCAGATCACAGGCTCCCTAAACAAATTTGTTACCATGAGCTGCATTATGGTAAACGCTCCCAAGGCGACCAGAGGAAACACTTGACACTATGAAAATCTCACTGAAAGCTTTTGGAATTCATCATGACACTTGGGCGACTGCTACCTAAGACCGAAATTTGTGGCGTACAAAACGGCACATCATTACTTTAATTACTTGTGAAGCAACCATGACTGCAAGAGCTGTGAAGAACAGGCAGGACAGAAAAACCACTGCAGGAGATTCTCCTCCTAGAACGTCAAGCATTCTTTGTCCACATTGTCAAAGAACATTTCGAGCCAAAATAGGCCTTATCAGCCATCTTAAGACGATTTAATTTTAGGTTATTCAATTGTGCCACTACATGAACTGAAAACGGAAGTTAAGATATGGCGCCACCCCAAGCTGTTCATTGTGTCACTAACAATGGCTGCTGTAAAGGCTATTCATGCTCGTGATGTCATTTATTCATTCAAATATCACGTGGGAATAACAGAAGGGAGAAGCTATACACACAATTTTTTTTATAGTCTGAGCCGCTTTACCCAAAATTTTGTGGCTGGTCACATGATTATTTGGCACAAAATTTTGTGAATAGTATGAGCCGCTATTCACAAAAATTTGAAGAAGACTATTATTCTCTCTTCTCGTCTGTCTTTTTTTTTTTTTTTTTGCAAGTTCTTTTTCTTCAAACCTCCATCCATCCATCATGTGCCATGCCGGTAAGCGTGTGCGGTCATGTTCTGCCATCTCACTCGATCAACAGAGTCGTGGATCAGTTCTGTGTTTCTGTCTCAACCATGCCACAAGGCCAAGCCATCCAGATACTTGTTTCTAGGTCTTCCCCTTGGTCTGTTCCCCTCGATCTTACCAGTTGTCACCAAGTTCTCTAAATCATTTCTTCTCATAACATGCCCAAAAAATTGTGACTGTCTACGTCTAATGTCTCTGATCAGTTTACGATCTTCATTTGTTTCTTGAAACATCTTTCAAGAAGGTTTCTTCAAACCTCACAAAGACAATATTTGTCGACAAGGACACACACACTATGTACAGTGATATTTTATTTGGCAAATAAAATTCACGTTATACAAAGACATCTATTGGACTTGATCACTCCGTCGTTGCCTGGAGGATGCCTGCCCACCCCCCCCCCCCCCCCACCGTAGATCCATAGAGCACACTTTATTCAGATGCTTTGAGTTTCTCAAAAACTGGGAATGAAGAGAAAGAGAGAGTTGACAAAAGAAATAAAGGAGGCAAGTGAAATATTTCAGCCATGTTATTGTTAAAGGACATGAAACTCTTATAAAATCCATACTGGAGGGCAAGGTTGAGGGCAAGTGAGCAAGAGGTAGACAACGATACATGTGGGAAGATAACATCAAGAGATGGACGAACATCAGCCTGACAGAATGTACAGCCAAGGCGAAAGACAGTGTTGGAGATCCATTGCAGCCAACGTTCATTGTGGAGACAGCACCTGATTGACTGATTAAAAATATTAAAAATAAAAAAAAATAAATTGCTAGCAGGGAGTTTAACCCCAGTCTCCCGCATGACAGGCAAAGATACTAACCACTACACTACAGAGAGCACAATGATAGCTCCACAAACATTAATAATGTAGTCAAAAGGAAGTAGACATCACGTGACCAGCTGAATAATCACGTGACTGGCCACAATTTGTTGTGTATAGCGGCTCGTACTACTCACAAAATTTTGTGTATAGTCACTCCGATAACAGAAGTCATCTTGTCTTCAGGAGAAGAGGTCCATCTAATATTCCATGCATAGTGATTGGTTGAAAATATCATGGCATTTAAGTAAATTAAAATTATATTTCACACTTGCCGTAATTAATGTTTTTGGCCCTGTTTACAGACTATCATTAATGTTAGACGGATTTTCAAATTCTACATGCAGTTTTATATATATATGTGGAAAGTTGAATCGCTGAACTTGCTTGAACTGTGGTTGAAACAAACATTTTCTGTGAAGATGTTATGATGATGATGGGAAACCCACAATGCAAAAATACAACAACACGCATATCAATCGGTTGGCGTGTACGCTTTCTAACACTCAAAACGTGAATTTGAACTACCAAAGTTAAAGAGAATATAAGTTTAAAGATTATTAATAATTTATTTGTATACTTGTACTATTTTTTTTATCATTTAACATTATGGAACACATTGATACAGTCCGATTTCATATCCGTCACTGACCGTCTGAGTGAAACATATTAATGAAGTCTGATTCCATATCCGGGCACTCTTCCGAATAACAGTTCTAAATTGAGACATAACTCTGTAGTGTAAAAAGCATCCCTTACAGGGCCTCATTAGTTGATGTGACATGGACTGCTAGACCGATCTATGGATGCAATAAATGTTTCCTGGGCCTGGAGGGCCCTAACTGTCATTGGAGTGTAATATCTATTTCCACGGTATACTCCGATGACTGTGAGGGCCCTCCAGGCCCAAAAAGATTTATTGCATCCATGGGTCGGTCTAGCCGTCCATGTCACACTGAAGTGGAAGTGATCGACAACACATTCAATGCTCGTTCCAATATGTACAGTTTTTTCACAAAGAACATGCTTTCAGGCAGTATTTACAACTTTTGTGCCACAATTTTCACATATAACTGTGAAATATTATTGGTATGTAATTCCATTTTCTCAGTTCTATATTTCAGTTCATAGTGTTTCATTTTTAAAAAAAAATTATATCACCTAATGAGGCCCTGTAAGGGATGCTTTTTACACTACAGAGTGATGTCCCCATTTAGAACCGTTATTCGGAAGAGTGCCCATACCCGTCATATTAACCATCTGAGACAATCTCAGTTGGACTGGGAGTGGAGATAAAAAATTAGGCACTCTTCCGACAGACGAGTCTAAATAGTTCTGCAGTGAATAATTTTATATAACTAACTCTAACCCTAATCACTTATTCACTGCAGAACTATTTAGACCCGTCTGTCGGAAGAGTGCCAAAAATTACACCCTTTTTCAGCATCAAAGTATGAATAGCATCTCATTTCTGTTATAGAAATTAAAATTTTGACACTCAGATGTGAATATCTCCACTTAGAATTATCAATTAACATCCAGGCATCATCGAGGTACCATTAGATTTGGTTCTTCAAGGCCCATCTACTGTGGTAGTCCCATTAGTAATAACCCAATTTGAAAATCACGATGGAACCTCCTATAATGTATAATATATAATATTAATATATAAAATAAATTATATATTAATTTCAATCTTCAACCCCACTGGATGAAATGAATCATTGAATGGTCATCATCATTCTTGATGGGCAAAAAAACACAATAAAATTACATGCATAGTTTCTCAAAGTATCTACAGCTCGTAGTCCATATTTAAATTCAACAAAATGTGAAAAACTATTTAATTTACCTCTGATAACCATCATCAATAAGATATTTAAAGAGCGGTGTAATCCGCTAGTCAACACACACAAGACGCCATGTTGCCAACCATGCCGGAAGTTCATCAATAATACAAAAGCTTAACCCAGTGGCCGGTATCCGTGGTGGAGGTGTCGACGACTTTCTCTGTAATCCCGTATATCCACGTGAGGAACACAACTGTACGAGATGCGGTAGCGGATCGCGTCGCGTTGCTTGTTTATGGGTATGTGAGCCGGTCGCACAGAAAGCAATGGCAAACTGCTGAGCGTAATCTTGCTAATAACATCAACAACAGTTGAAAAATGCTGGTGTTGACTGCAACGTCCTGTAAGGGATATGCAACTCAAACCAAAAAAAAACAACAACAACCCAGTCAACGACCAAATGTAATAGAACAGTTTTGGTTTTTGGTTAGAAACAGACTACAATAAACGTAAACGCTTCATATCAGACGCAATGGATACAGTACCCCCATAATCATGTGAAAATAACGCTTATATTCAACTTGTTTACGCCCTAGTGTAGAAGAGGAAAGACTAAACAAGACTGTAATTTACTTTACGCCCTGGTGTAGAAGAGGAAAGACTAAACAAGACTGTAATTTACTTTACGCCCTAGTATAGAAGAGGACTGGTCACTGACCAGTATGGTCACTCCATCCATCCATCATGTGCCATGCCGGTAAGCGTGTGCGGTCATGTTCTGCCATCTCACTCGATCAACAGAGTCGTGGATCAGTTCTGTGTTTCTGTCTCAACCATGCCACAAGGCCAAGCCATCCAGATACTTGTTTCTAGGTCTTCCCCTTGGTCTGTTCCCCTCGATCTTACCAGTTGTCACCAAGTTCTCTAAATCATTTCTTCTCATAACATGCCCAAAAAATTGTGACTGTCTACGTCTAATGTCTCTGATCAGTTTACGATCTTCATTTGTTTCTTGAAACATCTTTCAAGAAGGTTTCTTCAAACCTCACAAAGACAATATTTGTCGACAAGGACACACACACTATGTACAGTGATATTTTATTTGGCAAATAAAATTCACGTTATACAAAGACATCTATTGGACTTGATCACTCCGTTGTTGCCTGGAGGATGCCTGCCCCCCCCCCCCCCCCTACCGTAGATCCATAGAGCACACTTTATTCAGATGCTTTGAGTTTCTCAAAAACTGGGAATGAAGAGAAAGAGAGAGTTGACGAAAGAAATAAAGGAGGCAAGTGAAATATTTCAGCCATGTTATTGTTAAAGGACATGAAACTCTTATAAAATCCATACTGGAGGGCAAGGTTGAGGGCAAGTGAGCAAGAGGTAGACAACGATACATGTGGGAAGATAACATCAAGAGATGGACGAACATCAGCCTGACAGAATGTACAGCCAAGGCGAAAGACAGTGTTGGAGATCCATTGCAGCCAACGTTCATTGTGGAGACAGCACCTGATTGACTGATTAAAAATATTAAAAATAAAAAAAAATAAATTGCTAGCAGGGAGTTTAACCCCAGTCTCCCGCATGACAGGCAAAGATACTAACCACTACACTACAGAGAGCACAATGATAGCTCCACAAACATTAATAATGTAGTCAAAAGGAAGTAGACATCACGTGACCAGCTGAATAATCACGTGACCAGCCACAATTTGTTGTGTATAGCGGCTCGTACTACTCACAAAATTTTGTGTATAGTCACTCCGATAACAGAAGTCATCTTGTCTTCAGGAGAAGAGGTCCATCTAATATTCCATGCATAGTGATTGGTTGAAAATATCATGGCATTTAAGTAAATTAAAATTATATTTCACACTTGCCGTAATTAATGTTTTTGGCCCTGTTTACAGACTATCATTAATGTTAGACGGATTTTCAAATTCTACATGCAGTTTTATATATATATGTGGAAAGTTGAATCGCTGAACTTGCTTGAACTGTGGTTGAAACAAACATTTTCTGTGAAGATGTTATGATGATGATGGGAAACCCACAATGCAAAAATACAACAACACGCATATCAATCGGTTGGCGTGTATGCTTTCTAACACTCAAAACGTGAATTTGAACTACCAAAGTTAAAGAGAATATAAGTTTAAAGATTATTAATAATTTATTTGTATACTTGTACTATTTTTTTTATCATTAAACATTATGGAACACATTGATACAGTCCGATTTCATATCCGTCACTGACCGTCTGAGTGAAACATATTAATGAAGTCTGATTCCATATCCGGGCACTCTTCCGAATAACAGTTCTAAATTGAGACATAACTCTGTAGTGTAAAAAGCATCCCTTACAGGGCCTCATTAGTTGATGTGACATGGACTGCTAGACCGATCTATGGATGCAATAAATGTTTCCTGGGCCTGGAGGGCCCTAACTGTCATTGGAGTGTAATATCTATTTCCACGGTATACTCCGATGACTGTGAGGGCCCTCCAGGCCCAAAAAGATTTATTGCATCCATGGGTCGGTCTAGCCGTCCATGTCACACTGAAGTGGAAGTGATCGACAACACATTCAATGCTCGTTCCAATATGTACAGTTTTTTCACAAAGAACATGCTTTCAGGCAGTATTTACAACTTTTGTGCCACAATTTTCACATATAACTGTGAAATATTATTGGTATGTAATTCCATTTTCTCAGTTCTATATTTCAGTTCATAGTGTTTCATTTTTAAAAAAAAATTATATCACCTAATGAGGCCCTGTAAGGGATGCTTTTTACACTACAGAGTGATGTCCCCATTTAGAACCGTTATTCGGAAGAGTGCCCATACCCGTCATATTAACCATCTGAGACAATCTCAGTTGGACTGGGAGTGGAGATAAAAAATTAGGCACTCTTCCGACAGACGAGTCTAAATAGTTCTGCAGTGAATAATTTTATATAACTAACTCTAACCCTAATCACTTATTCACTGCAGAACTATTTAGACCCGTCTGTCGGAAGAGTGCCAAAAATTACACCCTTTTTCAGCATCAAAGTATGAATAGCATCTCATTTCTGTTATAGAAATTAAAATTTTGACACTCAGATGTGAATATCTCCACTTAGAATTATCAATTAACATCCAGGCATCATCGAGGTACCATTAGATTTGGTTCTTCAAGGCCCATCTACTGTGGTAGTCCCATTAGTAATAACCCAATTTGAAAATCACGATGGAACCTCCTATAATGTATAATATATAATATTAATATATAAAATAAATTATATATTAATTTCAATCTTCAACCCCACTGGATGAAATGAATCATTGAATGGTCATCATCATTCTTGATGGGCAAAAAAACACAATAAAATTACATGCATAGTTTCTCAAAGTATCTACAGCTCGTAGTCCATATTTAAATTCAACAAAATGTGAAAAACTATTTAATTTACCTCTGATAACCATCATCAATAAGATATTTAAAGAGCGGTGTAATCCGCTAGTCAACACACACAAGACGCCATGTTGCCAACCATGCCGGAAGTTCATCAATAATACAAAAGCTTAACCCAGTGGCCGGTATCCGTGGTGGAGGTGTCGACGACTTTCTCTGTAATCCCGTATATCCACGTGAGGAACACAACTGTACGAGATGCGGTAGCGGATCGCGTCGCGTTGCTTGTTTATGGGTATGTGAGCCGGTCGCACAGAAAGCAATGGCAAACTGCTGAGCGTAATCTTGCTAATAACATCAACAACAGTTGAAAAATGCTGGTGTTGACTGCAACGTCCTGTAAGGGATATGCAACTCAAACCAAAAAAAAACAACAACAACCCAGTCAACGACCAAATGTAATAGAACAGTTTTGGTTTTTGGTTAGAAACAGACTACAATAAACGTAAACGCTTCATATCAGACGCAATGGATACAGTACCCCCATAATCATGTGAAAATAACGCTTATATTCAACTTGTTTACGCCCTAGTGTAGAAGAGGAAAGACTAAACAAGACTGTAATTTACTTTACGCCCTGGTGTAGAAGAGGAAAGACTAAACAAGACTGTAATTTACTTTACGCCCTAGTATAGAAGAGGACTGGTCACTGACCAGTATGGTCACTCCATCCATCCATCATGTGCCATGCCGGTAAGCGTGTGCGGTCATGTTCTGCCATCTCACTCGATCAACAGAGTCGTGGATCAGTTCTGTGTTTCTGTCTCAACCATGCCACAAGGCCAAGCCATCCAGATACTTGTTTCTAGGTCTTCCCCTTGGTCTGTTCCCCTCGATCTTACCAGTTGTCACCAAGTTCTCTAAATCATTTCTTCTCATAACATGCCCAAAAAATTGTGACTGTCTACGTCTAATGTCTCTGATCAGTTTACGATCTTCATTTGTTTCTTGAAACATCTTTCAAGAAGGTTTCTTCAAACCTCACAAAGACAATATTTGTCGACAAGGACACACACACTATGTACAGTGATATTTTATTTGGCAAATAAAATTCACGTTATACAAAGACATCTATTGGACTTGATCACTCCGTCGTTGCCTGGAGGATGCCTGCCCCCCCCCCCCCCTACCGTAGATCCATAGAGCACACTTTATTCAGATGCTTTGAGTTTCTCAAAAACTGGGAATGAAGAGAAAGAGAGAGTTGACGAAAGAAATAAAGGAGGCAAGTGAAATATTTCAGCCATGTTATTGTTAAAGGACATGAAACTCTTATAAAATCCATACTGGAGGGCAAGGTTGAGGGCAAGTGAGCAAGAGGTAGACAACGATACATGTGGGAAGATAACATCAAGAGATGGACGAACATCAGCCTGACAGAATGTACAGCCAAGGCGAAAGACAGTGTTGGAGATCCATTGCAGCCAACGTTCATTGTGGAGACAGCACCTGATTGACTGATTAAAAATATTAAAAATAAAAAAAAATAAATTGCTAGCAGGGAGTTTAACCCCAGTCTCCCGCATGACAGGCAAAGATACTAACCACTACACTACAGAGAGCACAATGATAGCTCCACAAACATTAATAATGTAGTCAAAAGGAAGTAGACATCACGTGACCAGCTGAATAATCACGTGACCAGCCACAATTTGTTGTGTATAGCGGCTCGTACTACTCACAAAATTTTGTGTATAGTCACTCCGATAACAGAAGTCATCTTGTCTTCAGGAGAAGAGGTCCATCTAATATTCCATGCATAGTGATTGGTTGAAAATATCATGGCATTTAAGTAAATTAAAATTATATTTCACACTTGCCGTAATTAATGTTTTTGGCCCTGTTTACAGACTATCATTAATGTTAGACGGATTTTCAAATTCTACATGCAGTTTTATATATATATGTGGAAAGTTGAATCGCTGAACTTGCTTGAACTGTGGTTGAAACAAACATTTTCTGTGAAGATGTTATGATGATGATGGGAAACCCACAATGCAAAAATACAACAACACGCATATCAATCGGTTGGCGTGTATGCTTTCTAACACTCAAAACGTGAATTTGAACTACCAAAGTTAAAGAGAATATAAGTTTAAAGATTATTAATAATTTATTTGTATACTTGTACTATTTTTTTTATCATTAAACATTATGGAACACATTGATACAGTCCGATTTCATATCCGTCACTGACCGTCTGAGTGAAACATATTAATGAAGTCTGATTCCATATCCGGGCACTCTTCCGAATAACAGTTCTAAATTGAGACATAACTCTGTAGTGTAAAAAGCATCCCTTACAGGGCCTCATTAGTTGATGTGACATGGACTGCTAGACCGATCTATGGATGCAATAAATGTTTCCTGGGCCTGGAGGGCCCTAACTGTCATTGGAGTGTAATATCTATTTCCACGGTATACTCCGATGACTGTGAGGGCCCTCCAGGCCCAAAAAGATTTATTGCATCCATGGGTCGGTCTAGCCGTCCATGTCACACTGAAGTGGAAGTGATCGACAACACATTCAATGCTCGTTCCAATATGTACAGTTTTTTCACAAAGAACATGCTTTCAGGCAGTATTTACAACTTTTGTGCCACAATTTTCACATATAACTGTGAAATATTATTGGTATGTAATTCCATTTTCTCAGTTCTATATTTCAGTTCATAGTGTTTCATTTTTAAAAAAAAATTATATCACCTAATGAGGCCCTGTAAGGGATGCTTTTTACACTACAGAGTGATGTCCCCATTTAGAACCGTTATTCGGAAGAGTGCCCATACCCGTCATATTAACCATCTGAGACAATCTCAGTTGGACTGGGAGTGGAGATAAAAAATTAGGCACTCTTCCGACAGACGAGTCTAAATAGTTCTGCAGTGAATAATTTTATATAACTAACTCTAACCCTAATCACTTATTCACTGCAGAACTATTTAGACCCGTCTGTCGGAAGAGTGCCAAAAATTACACCCTTTTTCAGCATCAAAGTATGAATAGCATCTCATTTCTGTTATAGAAATTAAAATTTTGACACTCAGATGTGAATATCTCCACTTAGAATTATCAATTAACATCCAGGCATCATCGAGGTACCATTAGATTTGGTTCTTCAAGGCCCATCTACTGTGGTAGTCCCATTAGTAATAACCCAATTTGAAAATCACGATGGAACCTCCTATAATGTATAATATATAATATTAATATATAAAATAAATTATATATTAATTTCAATCTTCAACCCCACTGGATGAAATGAATCATTGAATGGTCATCATCATTCTTGATGGGCAAAAAAACACAATAAAATTACATGCATAGTTTCTCAAAGTATCTACAGCTCGTAGTCCATATTTAAATTCAACAAAATGTGAAAAACTATTTAATTTACCTCTGATAACCATCATCAATAAGATATTTAAAGAGCGGTGTAATCCGCTAGTCAACACACACAAGACGCCATGTTGCCAACCATGCCGGAAGTTCATCAATAATACAAAAGCTTAACCCAGTGGCCGGTATCCGTGGTGGAGGTGTCGACGACTTTCTCTGTAATCCCGTATATCCACGTGAGGAACACAACTGTACGAGATGCGGTAGCGGATCGCGTCGCGTTGCTTGTTTATGGGTATGTGAGCCGGTCGCACAGAAAGCAATGGCAAACTGCTGAGCGTAATCTTGCTAATAACATCAACAACAGTTGAAAAATGCTGGTGTTGACTGCAACGTCCTGTAAGGGATATGCAACTCAAACCAAAAAAAAACAACAACAACCCAGTCAACGACCAAATGTAATAGAACAGTTTTGGTTTTTGGTTAGAAACAGACTACAATAAACGTAAACGCTTCATATCAGACGCAATGGATACAGTACCCCCATAATCATGTGAAAATAACGCTTATATTCAACTTGTTTACGCCCTAGTGTAGAAGAGGAAAGACTAAACAAGACTGTAATTTACTTTACGCCCTGGTGTAGAAGAGGAAAGACTAAACAAGACTGTAATTTACTTTACGCCCTAGTATAGAAGAGGACTGGTCACTGACCAGTATGGTCACTGCATCCATCCATCATGTGCCATGCCGGTAAGCGTGTGCGGTCATGTTCTGCCATCTCACTCGATCAACAGAGTCGTGGATCAGTTCTGTGTTTCTGTCTCAACCATGCCACAAGGCCAAGCCATCCAGATACTTGTTTCTAGGTCTTCCCCTTGGTCTGTTCCCCTCGATCTTACCAGTTGTCACCAAGTTCTCTAAATCATTTCTTCTCATAACATGCCCAAAAAATTGTGACTGTCTACGTCTAATGTCTCTGATCAGTTTACGATCTTCATTTGTTTCTTGAAACATCTTTCAAGAAGGTTTCTTCAAACCTCACAAAGACAATATTTGTCGACAAGGACACACACACTATGTACAGTGATATTTTATTTGGCAAATAAAATTCACGTTATACAAAGACATCTATTGGACTTGATCTCTCCGTCGTTGCCTGGAGGATGCCTGCCCCCCCCCCTCCCCCCCCCCCCATACCGTAGATCCATAGAGCACACTTTATTCAGATGCTTTGAGTTTCTCAAAAACTGGGAATGAAGAGAAAGAGAGAGTTGACGAAAGAAATAAAGGAGGCAAGTGAAATATTTCAGCCATGTTATTGTTAAAGGACATGAAACTCTTATAAAAGCCATACTGGAGGGCAAGTGAGCAAGAGGTAGACAACGATACATGTGGGAAGATAACATCAAGAGATGGACGAACATCAGCCTGACAGAATGTACAGCCAAGGCGAAAGACAGTGTTGGAGATCCATTGCAGCCAACGTTCATTGTGGAGACAGCACCTGATTGACTGATTAAAAATATTAAAAATAAAAAAAAATAAATTGCTAGCAGGGAGTTTAACCCCAGTCTCCCGCATGACAGGCAAAGATACTAACCACTACACTACAGAGAGCACAATGATAGCTCCACAAACATTAATAATGTAGTCAAAAGGAAGTAGACATCACGTGACCAGCTGAATAATCACGTGACCAGCCACAATTTGTTGTGTATAGCGGCTCGTACTACTCACAAAATTTTGTGTATAGTCACTCCGATAACAGAAGTCATCTTGTCTTCAGGAGAAGAGGTCCATCTAATATTCCATGCATAGTGATTGGTTGAAAATATCATGGCATTTAAGTAAATTAAAATTATATTTCACACTTGCCGTAATTAATGTTTTTGGCCCTGTTTACAGACTATCATTAATGTTAGACGGATTTTCAAATTCTACATGCAGTTTTATATATATATGTGGAAAGTTGAATCGCTGAACTTGCTTGAACTGTGGTTGAAACAAACATTTTCTGTGAAGATGTTATGATGATGATGGGAAACCCACAATGCAAAAATACAACAACACGCATATCAATCGGTTGGCGTGTACGCTTTCTAACACTCAAAACGTGAATTTGAACTACCAAAGTTAAAGAGAATATAAGTTTAAAGATTATTAATAATTTATTCGTATACTTGTACTATTTTTTTTATCATTTAACATTATGGAACACATTGATACAGTCCGATTTCATATCCGTCACTGACCGTCGAGTGAAACATATTAATGAAGTCTGATTCCATATCCGGGCACTCTTCCGAATAACAGTTCTAAATTGAGACATAACTCTGTAGTGTAAAAAGCATCCCTTACAGGGCCTCATTAGTTGATGTGACATGGACTGCTAGACCGATCTATGGATGCAATAAATGTTTCCTGGGCCTGGAGGGCCCTAACTGTCATTGGAGTGTAATATCTATTTCCACGGTATACTCCGATGACTGTGAGGGCCCTCCAGGCCCAAAAAGATTTATTGCATCCATGGGTCGGTCTAGCCGTCCATGTCACACTGAAGTGGAAGTGATCGACAACACATTCAATGCTCGTTCCAATATGTACAGTTTTTTCACAAAGAACATGCTTTCAGGCAGTATTTACAACTTTTGTGCCACAATTTTCACATATAACTGTGAAATATTATTGGTATGTAATTCCATTTTCTCAGTTCTATATTTCAGTTCATAGTGTTTCATTTTTAAAAAAAAATTATATCACCTAATGAGGCCCTGTAAGGGATGCTTTTTACACTACAGAGTGATGTCCCCATTTAGAACCGTTATTCGGAAGAGTGCCCATACCCGTCATATTAACCATCTGAGACAATCTCAGTTGGACTGGGAGTGGAGATAAAAAATTAGGCACTCTTCCGACAGACGAGTCTAAATAGTTCTGCAGTGAATAATTTTATATAACTAACTCTAACCCTAATCACTTATTCACTGCAGAACTATTTAGACCCGTCTGTCGGAAGAGTGCCAAAAATTACACCCTTTTTCAGCATCAAAGTATGAATAGCATCTCATTTCTGTTATAGAAATTAAAATTTTGACACTCAGATGTGAATATCTCCACTTAGAATTATCAATTAACATCCAGGCATCATCGAGGTACCATTAGATTTGGTTCTTCAAGGCCCATCTACTGTGGTAGTCCCATTAGTAATAACCCAATTTGAAAATCACGATGGAACCTCCTATAATGTATAATATATAATATTAATATATAAAATAAATTATATATTAATTTCAATCTTCAACCCCACTGGATGAAATGAATCATTGAATGGTCATCATCATTCTTGATGGGCAAAAAAACACAATAAAATTACATGCATAGTTTCTCAAAGTATCTACAGCTCGTAGTCCATATTTAAATTCAACAAAATGTGAAAAACTATTTAATTTACCTCTGATAACCATCATCAATAAGATATTTAAAGAGCGGTGTAATCCGCTAGTCAACACACACAAGACGCCATGTTGCCAACCATGCCGGAAGTTCATCAATAATACAAAAGCTTAACCCAGTGGCCGGTATCCGTGGTGGAGGTGTCGACGACTTTCTCTGTAATCCCGTATATCCACGTGAGGAACACAACTGTACGAGATGCGGTAGCGGATTGCGTCGCGTTGCTTGTTTATGGGTATGTGAGCCGGTCGCACAGAAAGCAATGGCAAACTGCTGAGCGTAATCTTGCTAATAACATCAACAACAGTTGAAAAATGCTGGTGTTGACTGCAACGTCCTGTAAGGGATATGCAACTCAAACCAAAAAAAAACAACAACAACCCAGTCAACGACCAAATGTAATAGAACAGTTTTGGTTTTTGGTTAGAAACAGACTACAATAAACGTAAACGCTTCATATCAGACGCAATGGATACAGTACCCCCATAATCATGTGAAAATAACGCTTATATTCAACTTGTTTACGCCCTAGTGTAATTTACTTTACGCCCTGGTGTAGAAGAGGAAAGACTAAACAAGACTGTAATTTACTTTACGCCCTAGTATAGAAGAGGACTGGTCACTGACCAGTATGGTCACTCCATCCATCCATCATGTGCCATGCCGGTAAGCGTGTGCGGTCATGTTCTGCCATCTCACTCGATCAACAGAGTCGTGGATCAGTTCTGTGTTTCTGTCTCAACCATGCCACAAGGCCAAGCCATCCAGATACTTGTTTCTAGGTCTTCCCCTTGGTCTGTTCCCCTCGATCTTACCAGTTGTCACCAAGTTCTCTAAATCATTTCTTCTCATAACATGCCCAAAAAATTGTGACTGTCTACGTCTAATGTCTCTGATCAGTTTACGATCTTCATTTGTTTCTTGAAACATCTTTCAAGAAGGTTTCTTCAAACCTCACAAAGACAATATTTGTCGACAAGGACACACACACTATGTACAGTGATATTTTATTTGGCAAATAAAATTCACGTTATACAAAGACATCTATTGGACTTGATCTCTCCGTCGTTGCCTGGAGGATGCCTGCCCCCCCCCCCCTACCGTAGATCCATAGAGCACACTTTATTCAGATGCTTTGAGTTTCTCAAAAACTGGGAATGAAGAGAAAGAGAGAGTTGACGAAAGAAATAAAGGAGGCAAGTGAAATATTTCAGCCATGTTATTGTTAAAGGACATGAAACTCTTATAAAATCCATACTGGAGGGCAAGGTTGAGGGCAAGTGAGCAAGAGGTAGACAACGATACATGTGGGAAGATAACATCAAGAGATGGACGAACATCAGCCTGACAGAATGTACAGCCAAGGCGAAAGGCAGTGTTGGAGATCCATTGCAGCCAACGTTCATTGTGGAGACAGCACCTGATTGACTGATTAAAAATATTAAAAATAAAAAAAAATAAATTGCTAGCAGGGAGTTTAACCCCAGTCTCCCGCATGACAGGCAAAGATACTAACCACTACACTACAGAGAGCACAATGATAGCTCCACAAACATTAATAATGTAGTCAAAAGGAAGTAGACATCACGTGACCAGCTGAATAATCACGTGACTGGCCACAATTTGTTGTGTATAGCGGCTCGTACTACTCACAAAATTTTGTGTATAGTCACTCCGATAACAGAAGTCATCTTGTCTTCAGGAGAAGAGGTCCATCTAATATTCCATGCATAGTGATTGGTTGAAAATATCATGGCATTTAAGTAAATTAAAATTATATTTCACACTTGCCGTAATTAATGTTTTTGGCCCTGTTTACAGACTATCATTAATGTTAGACGGATTTTCAAATTCTACATGCAGTTTTATATATATATGTGGAAAGTTGAATCGCTGAACTTGCTTGAACTGTGGTTGAAACAAACATTTTCTGTGAAGATGTTATGATGATGATGGGAAACCCACAATGCAAAAATACAACAACACGCATATCAATCGGTTGGCGTGTACGCTTTCTAACACTCAAAACGTGAATTTGAACTACCAAAGTTAAAGAGAATATAAGTTTAAAGATTATTAATAATTTATTTGTATACTTGTACTATTTTTTTTATCATTTAACATTATGGAACACATTGATACAGTCCGATTTCATATCCATCACTGACCGTCTGAGTGAAACATATTAATGAAGTCTGATTCCATATCCGGGCACTCTTCCGAATAACAGTTCTAAATTGAGACATAGCTCTGTAGTGTAAAAAGCATCCCTTACAGGGCCTCATTAGTTGATGTGACATGGACTGCTAGACCGATCTATGGATGCAATAAATGTTTCCTGGGCCTGGAGGGCCCTAACTGTCATTGGAGTGTAATATCTATTTCCACGGTATACTCCGATGACTGTGAGGGCCCTCCAGGCCCAAAAAGATTTATTGCATCCATGGGTCGGTCTAGCCGTCCATGTCACACTGAAGTGGAAGTGATCGACAACACATTCAATGCTCGTTCCAATATGTACAGTTTTTTCACAAAGAACATGCTTTCAGGCAGTATTTACAACTTTTGTGCCACAATTTTCACATATAACTGTGAAATATTATTGGTATGTAATTCCATTTTCTCAGTTCTATATTTCAGTTCATAGTGTTTCATTTTTAAAAAAATATTATATCACCTAATGAGGCCCTGTAAGGGATGCTTTTTACACTACAGAGTGATGTCCCCATTTAGAACCGTTATTCGGAAGAGTGCCCATACCCATCATATTAACCATCTGAGACAATCTCAGTTGGACTGGGAGTGGAGATAAAAAATTAGGCACTCTTCCGACAGACGGGTCTAAATAGTTCTGCAGTGAATAATTTTATATAACTAACTCTAACCCTAATCACTTATTCACTGCAGAACTATTTAGACCCGTCTGTCGGAAGAGTGCCAAAAATTACACCCTTTTTCAGCATCAAAGTATGAATAGCATCTCATTTCTGTTATAGAAATTAAAATTTTGACACTCAGATGTGAATATCTCCACTTAGAATTATCAATTAACATCCAGGCATCATCGAGGTACCATTAGATTTGGTTCTTCAAGGCCCATCTACTGTGGTAGTCCCATTAGTAATAACCCAATTTGAAAATCACGATGGAACCTCCTATAATGTATAATATATAATATTAATATATAAAATAAATTATATATTAATTTCAATCTTCAACCCCACTGGATGAAATGAATCATTGAATGGTCATCATCATTCTTGATGGGCAAAAAAACACAATAAAATTACATGCATTTTCTCAAAGTATCTACGACTCGTAGTCCATATTTAAATTCAACAAAATGTGAAAAACTATTTAATTTACCTCTGATAACCATCATCAATAAGATATTTAAAGAGCGGTGTAATCCGCTAGTCAACACACACAAGACGCCATGTTGCCAACCATGCCGGAAGTTCATCAATAATACAAAAGCTTAACCCAGTGGCCGGTATCCCTGGCGGAGGTGTCGACGACTTTCTCTGTAATCCCGTATATCCACGTGAGGAACACAACTGTACGAGATGCGGTAGCGGATCGCGTCGCGTTGCTTGTTTATGGGTATGTGAGCCGGTCGCACAGAAAGCAATGGCAAACTGCTGAGCGTAATCTTGCTAATAACATCAACAACAGTTGAAAAATGCTGGTGTTGACTGCAACGTCCTGTAAGGGATATGCAACTCAAACCAAAAAAAAAAAAACAACAACCCAGTCAACGACCAAATGTAATAGAACAGTTTTTGTTTTTGGTTAGAAACAGACTACAATAAACGTAAACGCTTCATATCAGACGCAATGGATACAGTACCCCCATAATCATGTGAAAATAACGCTTATTAAGTTATATTCAACTTGTTTACGCCCTAGTGTAGAAGAGGAAAGACTAAACAAGACTGTAATTTACTTTACGCCCTGGTGTAGAAGAGGAAAGACTAAACAAGACTGTAATTTACTTTACGCCCTAGTATAGAAGAGGACTGGTCACTGACCAGTATGGTCACTCCATCCATCCATCATGTGCCATGCCGGTAAGCGTGTGCGGTCATGTTCTGCCATCTCACTCGATCAACAGAGTCATGGATCAGTTCTGTGTTTCTGTCTCAATCATGCCACAAGGCCAAGCCATCCAGATACTTGTTTCTAGGTCTTCCCCTTGGTCTGTTCCCCTCGATCTTACCAGTTGTCACCAAGTTCTCCAAATCATTTCTTCTCATAACATGCCCAAAAAATTGTGACTGTCTACGTCTAATGTCTCTGATCAGTTTACGATCTTCATTTGTTTCTTGAAGGACTTGTTCATTGGTCTTTCTGGCTGTCCATGGTATTCTTTGCATTTTCCTCAGAAACCATATTTCTACAGCCATCAGATGTTTTTCAGCCTGGCTACTCATTGTCCAAGCTTCACATCCATATAAAAGTACAGGTTCTATGTAGCATCTCAACACTCTTTTTCTCGTTTCAATTGACATCTTTTTATTGGTCAGTATGTTTTTCATCTTGCTAAAGGCTACTTTTGCCATGGCGATTCTTGTTCTAATCTCTTCAAGGCATCTCCCATCAGATGTTATTACTGTTCCGAGATAATTGTACCTATTCACTTGTTGAAGAATATTCCCATTTACTTGTATATTACACTGTGGTATTTCGTTCTTCCTAGTGACGACCATAATCTGTGTCTTTTTACAATTTAATTCTAACCCTTGTTGTTCACTGTATGGTCACTGCTAGGAAGGAAAGCAATGGCAAACTACCTTCTTTACAGATGCCAAGAAAATCATGTTGTAAACTAATGCACAAAAGAATTCAGGAGCTTACTAATCAAAGAACACGTACATCAGCAGGCTGCCTAAAGACAAAAGATGGAAGAGTCATAATAGAAAAAGATCAGATTTTACATGAATGGTCAGATTATGTGAAAAACCTTTATGACGATAACAGAGACGAAGAGTATGATGTCCAAAATAATAATGAAGGACCAGCAATTTTAAAGATGGAGGTTCAGAATGCTCTTAACCATATGAAACCTGGCAAGACCCCCGGATCAGACAGCGTCACAACAGAAATGATTAATGCTTTAGAAGAATATGGAATAGATAAAGTTACCAGTCTGCTTAATACAATATATGATACTGGAAATATACCTCAGGAGTTATGTAATTCTGTATTTATTGCTATCCCAAAGAAATCAGGAGCCTTGGAATGTGATCAACATCGAACAATTAGTATAATGAGTCACATCATGAAGATTTTGCTAAGAATTATCATGCAAAGAGTTAGGAGGAAAATACAACCTGAAATAGGAGAAGAACAATGTGGGTTTGTGGAAGGCAAGGGTACAGTAAATGCTGTGTATATACTGAGAAACATAATCGAACGTTCTATAGAAGTAAACAAAGATCTACACCTTTGCTTTATTGACTACGCAAAGGCTTTTGATAAAGTGAGACATGTCAACATGATAAGGATGCTTGAAGATCTACAAATTGATGGAAAAGATCTTAGACTTGTAAAAAACATATATTGGAACATATATTGGAAACAACAAGCTGCCATAAGAGTTGATAATGAAGTAAGCCAATATCAGCCTATTAAAAGGGGTGTGAGACAGCGATGTGTAATGTCTCCAGATCTGTTTTCCCTGTACAGTGAAAGTATTTTCAGAAATATTGAAGATATGGAAGGAATCAACATTGGGGGACGATGAATCAATAACATTAGATATGCAGATGATACAGTCTTGATTGCAGACAATGAACAGGACCTGCAAAATTTAGTAGATGCGATTGTTACACACAGTGAACAACTAAGGTTAGAATTAAATTGTAAAAAGACACAGATTATGGTCGTCACTAGGAAGGACGAAATACCACAATGTAATATACAAGTAAATGGGAATAGTCTTCAACAAGTGAGCAGGTACAATTATCTCGGAACAGTAATAACATCTGATGGGAGATGCCTTGCAGAGATTAGAACAAGAATCGCTATGGCAAAAGTAGCCTTTAGCAAGATGAAAAACGTATTGACCAATAAAAAGATGTCAATTGAAACGAGAAAAAGAGTGTTGAGATGCTACATTGAACCTGTACTTTTATATGGATGTGAAGCGTGGACAATGAGCAGTCAGGCTGAAAAACATCTGATGGCTGTAGAGATGGGTTTCTGAGGAAAATGCAAAGAATACCATGGACAGCCAGAAAGACCAATGAACAAGTCCTTCAAGACACAAATGAAGATCGTAAATTGATTAGAGAAATTAGACGTAGACAGTCAAAATCTTTTGAGCATGTTATGAGAAGAAATGGATTGGAGAATTTGGTGACAACTGGTAAGATCGAGGGGAACAGACCAAGGGGAAGACCTAGAAGCAAGTACCTGGATGGCTTGGCCTTGTGGCATGGTCGAGACAGAAACACGGAGCTGATCCACGACTCTGGTGATCGAGTGAGATGGCAGAACATGACCGCCCACGCTTACCGGCATGGCACATGATGGATGGATGGATAGAAGAGGAAAGACTAAACACGACTGTAATTTACTTTACGCCCAGGTGTAGAAGAGGAAAGACTAAACAAGACTGTAATTTACTTTACGCCCTAGTGTAGAAGAGGAAAGACTAAACAAGACTGTAATTTACTTTACGCCCTGGTGTAGAAGAGGAAAGACTAAACAAGACTGTAATTTACTTTACGCCCTGGTGTAGAAGAGGAAAGACTAAACAAGACTGTAATTTACTTTACGCCCTTGTGTAGAAGAGGAAAGACTAAACAAGACTGTAATTTACTTTACGCCCTAGTGTAAAAGAGGAAAGACTAAACAAGACTGTAATTTACTTTACGCCCTGGTGTAGAAGAGGAAAGACTAAACAAGACTGTAATTTACTTTACGCCCTGGTGTAGAAGAGGAAAGACTAAACAAGACTGTAATTTACTTTACGCCCTAGTGTAGAAGAGGAAAGACTAAACAAGACTGTAATTTACTTTACGCCCTGGTGTAGAAGAGGAGAGACTAAACAAGACTGTAATTTACTTTACACCCTGGTGTAGAAGAGGAAAGACTAAACAAGACTGTAATTTACTTTACGCCCTAGTGTAGAAGAGGAAAGACTAAACACGACTGTGATTTACTCTACGCCCTAGTGTAGAACAGGAAAGACTAAACAAGATTGTAATTTACTTTACGCCCTAGTGTAGAAGAGGAAAGACTAAACAAGACTGTAATTTACTCTACACTTTAGTGTTGGTTAAAGGCTTGCGAACGAGGTTCGTGAGCCGGGTACCAAGCGTTCGAAGCTCAGCTGCGATTGATTTGTGCAGCAAATCGTGTCGCGTTGTCGTCTTATAACGTGCTGGTATGGGAGCCGGTCGTTCAGAAATCAATGGCAAGCTACTGAACGTAACACTTGCCTAGTACATCAACAGCAGCTGAAAAATGGGATACGCAACAAAATTATCATTATTCAACTTGTAAGGCAAAATCTGATCATGAGTTCTAACAGGACAAAGCGGATTGAAATATCTATATGAAGTATTATATAACAACGTTCAAAGATTTAAATAGGTTCGTGGAAGCTGTGTTAGATGTACGTGTATGGATGATTTTGTGTGTGTGGGGGGGGGGGTGATATATGACGCAATTATGGCGTCAGCTAGCATCATTCTACACAACAACAAAATGTTACATGGGAATGTGATGAACGTGCAACTAATGATAGCTTTCAACCGACGCATTGAGGTTTGTTTGCAAAGAAGGAGGAGAAGATGGGGGTGGGGGCGAGGACGAGAGAAGAACAAGAATAAGGTGGAGGATGAGGATATAGAATAAGAACGTTAACATATATGACATAAGAGCCCACGAGACACTCCCCCCCCCCCCCCCACCCCATCTTCAGAAACTGAAGTGTATAAACTAATAAAGTCAGTCCCATGCAGATATGACAGCCGTGGTAGCGTAGCTGATTAACGCTCGCCTGCCCTATCGGTGGCCTTGATTTTGATACGCATCAAGGCTGTTTCGAGTTTTTAAAATTCACCTTGTCTCTCAGGGCAATCCAGCCAAAAAATATGTACCAGGAAATGGTTCCAAATGTTGCTGTATGTAGCCAGGGCTCAGTGTTGGGGTGAGCGCCCAACATTGCTTAAATACCCCAATGGTTCGTGAATACATAACCTATGCAGCAAAAGTCCAACTCCAGGCCTTCACGTGGCGGAACTGTTTAAACAGGAGAAGGAAGGACGGCAAGTTTCTGGCGCCGGAAAATAACCAGTATGCTCTAGATGTGTATGCACGTACATGCTATACAACTGAACGCTTTCTCCATTGTCTTGTCTAGACTGTCTCAACACTGAAAATGCGTGTTGGGGAACTGTGATCTCAGCATATTTATGTGCTAAGTCATCTTTAAAATGTTCCCAAGTCTCATCTGTTCCTGCCTCTAATTTCCTCCTTATATGGTCAGAAACTGGCGATACACTAGCCTGATAAGCAATTTTTTCTTCTCTTCGTCTGTGGCTCCTACCAAAAAAGCTTGTTTCTCGATGGCTATAATCTATTTTTTTAAATGCCTGGCCTGACCGCTAAATTTCTCGATATCAGTACCTACACCCTGCTGTTTCAACGCTGTATCTAGCCTGCATATAGCTCTCCCAACTCCACTTAAAACTTGTGTCAACGACGCTTCCTCTTGTGCCATTTTGTTATACCTGTAAATTAGGATAATTCAATCTCTAATCAATAATATTAATTAATAGTATATCTATAAATTAAGTTCAATCAATAGTAGTAATTAACAATATTATGATCATATTTATAATGTTTACACATTTATACTGTTAAATTTACCCAAATTACTATGTATCCATCGGCGGGAGGAAGAAGTCTTGAAAGTTCACCTTGCAACACAGGGAGGTACGATCAGAGGTATCCGACACCCAAAAACGATCTTGATAGCAAGCCGCACGAACAACAGAGCCCGGAGATGACTTGATAGCGGCTCTCACCTACAACAGAGCCCGGAGATGACTTGATAGCGGCTCTCACAAACAACAGAGCCCGGAGATGACTTGATAGCGGCTCTCACAAACAACAGAGCGCGGAGATGACTTGATAGCGGCTTTCACAAACAACAGAGCCCGGAGATGACTTGATAGCGGCTCTCACAAACAACAGAGCCCGGAGATGACTTGATAGAGGCTCTCACAAACAAAAGAGCCCGGAGATGACTTTATAGCGGCTCTCACAAACAACAGAGCCCGGAGATGACTTGATAGCGGCTCTCACAAACAACAGAGCCCGGAGATGACTTGATAGCGCTGGCTTCACGACCCAGCAGAGAGCCCACGATTGACTTGATAACGCGGGCTTCACGACCCAGCAGAGAGCTCACGATTTATCGGCATTTTGAAAACTTCTCGAAGTGTTCAATAGAGGTCTGATTAGGTGCTATAGTGTCAGAGGTATCGAATTTTCCACATTCTGTTGTACAGGCACGGTATAGATCTGTGACCCCATCAAGTATAGTGGTCCAGTACTTCGGTCAAACTCGAATCCTGGTCACGGCACCATTTCACCAATGTGACAATACGGCGAAGTAAGGGCGAACAGGCAATAAATTTCACTCCAAGACTGTTCTTTCTTCAAGTTGCTTTAATCTGATTCAATGAAGACAGGTTATAACGAACCAGCGCTCAAACCCCGATGTTCTCCTTCTCAGACGGTGGGTCGTTCGGAACTGACCTTGTTTCTACGATCCTCGTCATAGGACGACCCGCCTAGCTACCTAGCAGTTCTTAGCTACCCCCTACTATGGTGCTTGCCCGTGCACTATTTCATTATTGACTATGCACATCTCAGTGCCCCTTCTTCCTATTACTAACTCTGTTATAGTTCTTCCTTGTCAAATATTCCTCTTACTTTTGAATAACGAAGATACAAACAATCCATCCATCCATCATGTGCCATGCCGGTAAGCGTGGGCGGTCATGTTCTGCCATCTCACTCGATCAACAGAGTCGTGGATCAGTTCCGTGTTTCTGTCTCGACCATGCCACAAGGCCAAGCCATCCAGATACTTGTTTCTAGGTCTTCCCCTTGGTCTGTTCCCCTCGATCTTACCAGTTGTCACCAAGTTCTCCAAATCATTTCTTCTCATAACATGCCCAAAAATTTGTGACTGTCTACGTCTAATGTCTCTGTTCAGTTTACGATCTTCATTTGTTTCTTGAAGGACTTGTTCATTGGTCTTTCTGGCTGTCCATGGTATTCTTTGCATTTTCCTCAGAAACCACATTTCTACAGCCATCATATGTTTTTCAGCCTGGCTGCTCACTGTCCAAGCTTCACATCCATATAAAAGTACAGGTTCTATGTAGCATCTCAACACTCTTTTTCTCGTTTCAATTGACATCTTTTTAACAAACAATAGATTGCACGATTTATTGCATGGCATATTTCGCTGCATCTCGTCAGGTACATACTGCAGAAATCACACAACTTACGTGAATTAATTAGATAAATCCTTCAAACTGAAATATACACATGTTCGCATAGTAATGTCGATTGTCTACCACGGTAATTTTAAACTGACTAACATGTCTTTCTGCTTACACAAGGACGGCTTACGAATGGTGATTATTGCCATGCTATAAGTCCAGCATTCATAACAATTACATGAAAAATGTCCAAATAGCACGATCAATAATTTCGGCTCGACACAAACTTATAACAGTAAACGAGCAAAGTTCAGAACTGGAACGGCAGGGAAATGACGAAGCCAACTGTCACGTTGAAGATTTTGAAACGTAATAACATTTAATAAGTTCTCACAGTCAGTTTGAGATTTTCTATCAATTCTATCCGTACCTAGGTGCTTGTCGTTGCCAAGCGGGACCTAGTTCTATTTACAGGAACTCATTGATACTCAACACTAACCTGCTTACATAGAGATTGTACCTTCGCATCTTCCGTTGCCCTTCTGTCGTTCTGCCTGCAGTTCTCCTTTGCCGCTCTGCGCGATGTAGGTCTAGGTACCCCGTAAGTTATGTAGCGACACGTTGTAGCAAACCTTGTATATCTTCCTTCCCTGCTATCTCAGTCGCAGCCACTGTTTCATGTGCCAACACTATTCTACCGCCAATATTTGCATTTCACGGCCAGCTAGTACCTTCCCAATCAATGTCTTTTTCGTTGATCACTGACGTCACTCTCCTTTGTGTTTATTATCAACAGTCTCTTAGTTTCTTGTGGTGTTTTCCTCTATATCATTTTCTACCGCATTTTCCGATGACGTCATTCTGTCTAAACGCCATGTGGCAGTATGCCCCCCTCCCTTTTAAAATGATGTAATCATTTTTTTTACATCAAGAGAATTAACCTGACACATAGCAGTGCAGACACAATGACTTTTATCGGACTAGCAAGATGCTATGGACACCTATCCATTACCCACAAAATAAAAAAAATATATAACGGGAAAGTAAACATGCTCAGGGATCTTACGTTGTACACATTGCGTTGAGTCAAGCATTTATCAACGTCATTCCAGTAATCAAGGTCGTCACGGGGACACTGTCGCTGGCTGTTAGAGACGTTGAAGCAGCATTTCGTTTATCACGGTGCCATTTCAATATATTGGACGGACACCGCACTTGCATATAATCAACGCAACGAGTTCTGCACACTTCATCGTAGACAAATTACAGGACAAGTCACACATTAGTCATTGTATTCTGGACATTATAGACTTGACCTCCATCGACGCTTCCTTCCATCATCAGTCTTTGGGAAAGCTGGATTTTATTGAGACGCTCATCTAGACATTGTTCACCGGATCTTTCATGAATAGGTACCTACATTTCAAATGACACTTCTAAGCGGACGTCAACTCATTATCGGACATTGTCACGGACACATCAAGCAACCTACTTCGGGATCAGACAGTCATCATACTGTGAACATTCTTTTATACGGATAGAATTGATAGAAAATCTCAAACTGACTGTGAGAACTTATTAAATGTTATTACGTTTCAAAATCTTCAACGTGACAGTTGGCTTCGTCATTTCCCTGCCGTTCCAGTTCTGAACTTTGCTCGTTTACTGTTATAAGTTTGTGTCGAGCCGAAATTATTGATCGTGCTATTTGGACATTTTTCATGTAATTGTTATGAATGCTGGACTTATAGCATGGCAGCCTTGGGGGCTCGTCCATGCTATAAGTCCAGCATTCATAACAATTACATGAAAAATGTCCAAATAGCACGATCAATAATTTCGGCTCGACACAAACTTATAACAGTAAACGAGCAAAGTTCAGAACTGGAACGGCAGGGAAATGACGAAGCCAACTGTCACGTTGAAGATTTTGAAACGTAATAACATTTAATAAGTTCTCACAGTCAGTTTGAGATTTTCTATCAATTCTATCCGTATAAAAGAATGTTCACAGTATGATGACTGTCTGATCCCGAAGTAGGTTGCTTGATGTGTCCGTGACAATGTCCGATAATGAGTTGACGTCCGCTTAGAAGTGTCATTTGAAATGTAGGTACCTATTCATGAAAGATCCGGTGAACAATGTCTAGATGAGCGTCTCAATAAAATCCAGCTTTCCCAAAGACTGATGATGGAAGGAAGCGTCGATGGAGGTCAAGTCTATAATGTCCAGAATACAATGACTAATGTGTGACTTGTCCTGTAATTTGTCTACGATGAAGTGTGCAGAACTCGTTGCGTTGATTATATGCAAGTGCGGTGTCCGTCCAATATATTGAAATGGCACCGTGATAAACGAAATGCTGCTTCAACGTCTCTAACAGCCAGCGACAGTGTCCCCGTGACGACCTTGATTACTGGAATGACGTTGATAAATGCTTGACTCAACGCAATGTGTACAACGTAAGATCCCTGAGCATGTTTACTTTCCCGTTAATGGCATCATAAATCTCACGTGTAGCAGGTAGTAAAACAGTGAAAATTGGCGTGAGGGAATCTTGTGGAGAGAAGTGTCGGTGAGGGAAAATGTCTTGAGTGGATCTTGTGGAGAAAAGGAAGTGTGTGGAAGGGACAGTCTATTGTGTATGTTCCATCTCTATATCTCCTCTAGTACCTATATCCACGTGTAAATGGTATGTTTCCTGTCTATATAAACTTGACTGGTGGTAGACACGATTCCTGACTTGACCAATAATTATATAGATAATTACTTTTGTGATTGGGTTCCGATGTTTTCCTGGCCAGTGCAAATAAGTGGCAAATGGCGGATGTGAATGAGTGGCTAGTTAGTAATATTTTCTGTTGGCACTCCCGGAAAAACGATGCACCCAAGGCTGCCATGCTATAAGTCCAGCATTCATAACAATTACATGAAAAATGTCCAAATAGCACGATCAATAATGTCGGCTCGACACAAACTTATAACAGTAAACGAGCAAAGTTCAGAACTGGAACGGCAGGGAAATGACGAAGCCAACTGTCATGTTGAAGATTTTGAAACGTAATAACATTTAATAAGTTCTCACAGTCAGTTTGAGATTTTCTATCAATTCTATCCGTACCTAGGTGCTTGTCGTTGCCAAGCGGGACCTAGTTCTATTTACAGGAACTCATTGATACTCAACACTAACCTGCTTACATAGAGATTGTACCTTCGCATCTTCCGTTGCCCTTCTGTCGTTCTGCCTGCAGTTCTCCTTTGCCGCTCTGCGCGATGTAGGTCTAGGTACCCCGTAAGTTATGTAGCGACACGTTGTAGCAAACCTTGTATATCTTCCTTCCCTGCTATCTCAGTCGCAGCCACTGTTTCATGTGCCAACACTATTCTACCGCCAATATTTGCATTTCACGGCCAGCTAGTACCTTCCCAATCAATGTCTTTTTCGTTGATCACTGACGTCACTCTCCTTTGTGTTTATTATCAACAGTCTCTTAGTTTCTTGTGGTGTTTTCCTCTATATCATTTTCTACCGCATTTTCCGATGACGTCATTCTGTCTAAACGCCATGTGGCAATTATTATAGCTTCAGCAAACTTTAACAATCGACTACTTTGTGTGTTGAACAACACACGGAAGGCACTGTCTCTTTCAACCACGTGACCACTCTCGAGCACATGTCTCCCGACCGATGAAGCCAGACTTTTCCGGTGTGTCGGCCTGCCTAGGCTACTATCTTCTGTGTGTAGTATCTTGTCCAACCAATTCGGAATATGTTCCGAAACCCTGCAATGTAACTGTCGCTCAGTTCTGCCTACGTAGATGGCCTCGCATCTGCATGTAAATTGGTAAATACAATTTGATTTGGCGTACAAAGCTACAGGTTCTTTTACTGCTGGGACTGGGATCGGTGTGTTTCTGTACCTGATGACTAGAGCTGCAGCACATAATGTTCGCTCGACTGCTGTGGTGAGCCGGTCCCGCAGACGTTGCATTACGTCATCTCCTCGGAAGGTTAGCTGGATGAATACTTTGAGTTTAGGGACTGTAGTTACTTCTGATTTCGGTTTGGGCTGTTGGCAGTGGCGCTTTAATAAATCATGTGGAGTACCCATTCAGGTTTAAGGCATTCTTCAGAGTTTTAAATTCCTCTGTCAGTGTGTCCTGGGTGCATATCATCCTAGCACGGTCAAACAGAGTCCGTACTAAGCCCCGTTTGTACTGGACAGGTGCGAAGCTCTGAAAATTTAAGTATTGGCCAGTCCATGTTTCTTTGCGGTACACCGATCTTTGAATTGTGCCATCTGCTCTACGTCTCAATAGGATATCTAGAAACGGCAACGCTTCGTTGTGTTCGTGTTCCATAGATAAAGAGATGTTTATATGTGTCTCGTTCATTGTGGCCTGGAACGACGTTGCTTGTAGCTCGTATGTGGTGATAATTAGTATATCGTCCACGTAACGACGGTAAAAGGCCAAGTTATTGATTTCTGAGGATCTCTTTTCTTCTAAGTGTGCCATGAAGATGTCCGCTAAAATAGGTCCAAGTGGGCCCCTCATGGCCACTCCGTCAATTTGGCGATATGACTTGTTTAGACAGTTGAATTGTATGTTGGCAGTACATAATTTTAATAGCCTCTCTAGAATAGCTGATGGTATGCCTAGTTTTAGTTGTTTGTCTCTAATGCGTTCGCTTATTATATTCACGGTCTCATCTAATGGAATGTTGGTGAATAAAGAGGCAATATGTCTGGATTTGTAATGATAGTCTATGTTCAGCTTTCCATGGAGTTCGCTCTGGGATAGTTGTTAGGGGAATACCAACTGTGGGCAGATCGGTGGTTTCTCTGCAGAGTCGTTTGATCTGGTGGATAAAACTACTTCTTTTCAACCGCCCCATAGCTAGGTTTTCAAATCTGTTCTTTATGGATGGCCTGGCAAGCTGAGGAACTTTTCTGCTTGTATTAGCGTTTTCGTATCTCTGCGCTCACTTAGTGCTTGTGTCCTCCCCATCTTCTCTATTTCCACTATATGGGTTGATCTCATCCCTCCTGTGGTGACTCTAAGTGCTTAATTTTGCATCTTATCCAGCTCTTGTAGTGTGGTTTTTTATGCTGAACACCACGCAGTTGACCCATATTCCAGGTGCGGACGTATGCTCTGTTGGTAAACTTTGCTAAGTATTTTCCCACTGGCTCCCCATGTGGTTCCACGTTTATGGGTGGGGTGTTGTGTGGGATGGGGGATGTGTGGGTTGTGCCGGTGGATGAAGGATGTATGTGAGGATGGGGGTGTGTGTTTGGCTGGGTGGTTGGGGTGTGTGTGGGAGGGTAGATGAGAGATGCAGGTGTAGGCAATGGAACCATCTTTCCATGATTTTAGGAGGGGTATCATGATTGCTTCTCTCCAGGCTTGTGGAACACTGCCTAAGGTCCAACTGTTATAGAAGATCTGCAACAGCTTTGCTTTGGCCTCTGTTCCTAGTTCCTAATAATTTCATCGGAGATACCATCAGCTCCTGGTGACTTTCCCATTTTCAGTTTTGATATGGCTAGCTTCAGTTCGCTGATTGTGATGGGTGCCTCCAGAACCTCATGTACTATTTCCTTCTGTCCCGTACGTTGTCGTTTCTCTCGAATCTCTTGTTGTTTCTCTGGACTAATTTTGATATTGTTATCTTGTGCAAATGAGTCCGCAAAATGGTCAGCTGCTTGCTTTCTTGTTAAGATGTTTCCATCTTTATGTAGTGCAATTTTTGAGTTTCTCCCTATGCCCTCATCGTTAAGTTGTTTTATTAGCTTCCATAATTTCCTTGTGTCTCTTTCAAAGTTCAGAGACTCTGTTTTTTCCTGCTAGCTTTTCCGTCTAGCCTGCAGCTTGGCCCTTTGAAATTTGGCTTTTGCATGCTAGAATTTATTGTGGAGCTCTTGGCTGGGTGTGGCCTCTGCTTGCTTTCTACACACTTCCACATCGTTATGCAACTGTTCCAGTTCACTACTCCAGTAGGGTTTATATTGTTTACGGGCTCCTCTTAGTACTGTTTCTCGCGCTGCCTTTAACATGCATTTCCCAAACTCTTTAACTACGTTATTTATGTCTTTCTCAGTGTTCAGGTTTCTAACTAGTATGCTGGTGCGATGCTTGTACATTGCTTTCTTATAGTTCCACTTCGAGAGGGTGCTGCTTTCACTTACAAGCTCACTTTCTGCGGTTAGAAAGATTGGCCGATGGTCACTGCCACCAAGTTGTTTCCCAACAATTCGTGTAATGTTCCATTCCAGGTCTGGTGAATGAAAAGTCAGGTCAGGTGTAGTTGTAGTGTGCCATGATCTCGAGTTGAAAGTATATGGGTCGGACGGCTTGTTAATCAAGATGAATCTATTCTCATCCTGCCAGTCTTCCAGTCTCTCTCCTCTCTGGTCCATGTGATCATAGCCCCAGCTCTGCGAGTGGCTGTTGAAATCGCCACACACAATCATTTTTTTCTTTTAATGTTAGTGTGTCCAGTGCCTGTTGGTGGTCACTTGGACAGTAGTAATTGATCAGATGTAGGTCTGTATTACCGGTCTGAAGTTTAAGTGTTTGATACTCAGCCCCTTCCATGTAGACTTCGATTTGGGAAGCAATTATGTTATTTTTAACAAGGGTCAGTATCCCACCTTTTCGCCTGTCCTTTCGGTCAGATCAGTAACACAGGTAGTCTCTGATTTTGAAGGCTATATTTTCGTTGAGGTGAGTTTTTTGCAAGCAACATAAGCTTACTTTTTCTTGGTCCAAGATGTTTTCTAGTTCTATGTTTTTGTTGCTGACTCCCTCCGCATTCCAGTGCATTATTTTAAGTCTTCGTTTAGTATGGCCAGCCAGGGGCGTCACTAGGGGGGTGAGGGGGGTGCGGGCCGCACCGGGTGACACCATCAAGAGGTGACACCAAAATAAAAAAATTGCAAATTTGACAAAGCAGACATAGCTCTGTCTAGTCGGGTTTCATAACCGTTCATTGTTAATTTTAGAAATTTTAATGTTAAATAACAAAAATTTAACTTTGTCCGAGTTTGTCGAAGTTCTTTATTTATGTTTTACATGAAGTATTGAAGTTATATTGTTCAATTTGTTTTCTTTCTTATGTCCTTATTAACTTTTTGACTTATTTTACAAACATTACTATATGCGATTATATATGGTACAGGAACACTCGGAAGAAGACCATGGTGAAAGTCTAGAGGGGTGACACCAAGAGTTTACCGCACTGGGTGACACCAACCCCAGTGACGCCACTGTGGCCAGCCGTCCTTTTCTCATGTCCCCTGGCTCCACAGGACATCTGAGAAGGACCTCCAGTAGATGTGGTTGGACCCTTTGGGCCCGGCACTGCACCTGCCTGGGGGTCCAAAGCAGGGCGAGCACCATAACATTTAGCAGTAATCGACATATTCCATTTTGCGTGATTGCGTGGCATCTTGATTTCTATGGTGCGCCTCTTGGCTGGTTGCCTCCGCCTTCAGCACCTTTCTTTGCTACAGCAGACCGTGGTCTCACTCGAGTGTAGATGTGTACGAGCGCACACACGTGTCTGTGCATGCATGTACGTGCATACACATCTAGAGCATACTGGTTATTTTCCGGCGCCAGAAACTTGCCGTCGCCCCTTCTCCTGTTTAAATAGTTCCGCCACGCGAAGGCCTGGAGTTGGACTTTTGCTGGTTATAGGTTATGTATTCACGAACCAGTGGGGTATTTAAGCAATGTTGGGCGCTCACCCCAACACTGAGCCCCGGTTACATACAGCAACATTTGGAACCATTTCCTGGTACATATTTTAGGCTGGATTGCCCTGAGAGACAAGGTCAATTTTAAAAACTCGAAACAGCCTTGATGCGTATCAAAACCAAGGCCACCGATAGGACATGCGAGCGTTTATCCGCTACGCTACCACGGCTGTCGTACCGCCGCAACACTAGTCTGCAGAAGATGATTATCAACTCATGCATACAGCAGTATCATCCAGCAATGAGCCCTTTTCAAGGCCACTAGAAGAATGCCATAACAGAACGGGCCCTTTTCAGGGTCACAAATTAGCACACAATAACAGCCCCTAAGTGTGCACAAGAGTATACAACCACTGAAATATTCAGGTCAACTCACACACATAACTAAACCATTTGCTGCACACCGACAACGTTATTCCGGTCAAGGTCATGCACACCGAGATACAGCGCGAATAAGGGGACTCCAGGATATGACGTGTGCCCTGGAATTCCCTTTGTTTGCGGTGAATTAAGATTGAAGTACCGTAATATGCATCATCCTTCTGGTGGCCTGGATGCTCTGATTCCCATTTGGTTCTATCGGTGCTTTTTATAACCCTCTTTGCCTCATTATAAGTTATGTCTATGTCAGGCTGTGGTAATCGTCCACCCTCTTTTGCTAGTCTGTCAGCCTCTTCATTTCCAGGTATACTGCAATGTGATGGGATCCACTGCATTACAACTTTTTTGGATTTCTGGCATAGCCCATGGAGGTCAGCTAGTTCTGTGCTGTTTTTGCTCTTCAGTATTGAGACAGCTGACTTTGCATCTGTGAAGATGGCTATTTGCTTCTCTTTATTTTCCTCCATCAAGAGCATTTCTGCTGCAGTTTTCAAAGCCTCTACCTCCGCTTTGAAGTTACTTGAAAATTTTCCAGTTGCCACTGACATTGTTGTTTTCACTCCATTTTTTAAATTTAGGAGAATTCCTCCTCCTCCATTTTCTATAGAATTTTTGGCTGATCCATCTGTATATGCATGGGTCCAATTGCTGCTTGGGTAATGTTCTTTTATGTAGTTTATGTTTATTTTTCTTTCAGTTTCATTTTGCGTGTTCTTTTTCTCAATACCAAGAATGTTTTCTATCATCTCAGGCAGTTGCTGCTGTCTCCAAGCTGGGAACTTGTGTGCATTGTAAATGGGTTTGACTGTTGATATGTTAAGTATGGGGTCTGCCCTAATTTTTTGTTTGGCAGTTTCTACAAAGTTGCTACGCTTCAGTCTTCCCTTTCCAAAACCATTAAACCTGTTATACATAGGGTGGTCTGTCAATCTTCTAAATTTTTCTGCTTGTTGCTGCTCTGTTATCTCTTCTATCCTGCACTGGTTGTAAACAAGTGATCTTTTCTAATTCATTAATAGGCGTTGTCTTCAGGCTTCCAGTTATGATTCACATTCCTTGATTTTGGACTTTACTTATTTTGTTAAGTCTTTACTTATTTTGTTGCCCAAGCTGCAATGTCATATTCCAGTACTGGCCTCACCCGTCCAGTATATAACTTCTTGAGAACTTTCTCGTCTGCTCCCCACGTTGTACCAGCAAGCTTTTTCATGATTGCCATTCTTTGCCTTGCTCTTGTTCGATTTGTCTCAACTTGTGTCTTCCATGTCAGGCGACGATCAAAGGTGACTCCTAGATAGTTTGGATTTTCTTCATGGCACAATATTTTTCCATTCAATACCAGCTTAGGTTGCTGAGTTTTATTTAAGAGGGAGAACACTGTGCATGTTGTTTTCTCCTCACTTATCTTCACTAGCCATAATTATGACCAGTCCTCTAGCGGTAATAAGGCTTGCTGTATTCTGATGTTGGCTGTACTAATATATTCTTCAGATATCCATATGGCTAGGTCATCTGCAAAGGAGGATGTGTGTACTCTGGGTGGAAAATTTTCCGTGATGCCGTTTATATATGCTAGGAATAATGTTGGTGAAAGAACTCCTCCTTGGGGGACACCTTGCTCCAACAGCATCATTTTGCTTGTTTGTCCTTGTACTTTTGTCCTGGCAGCTCTGTTCTAAAGGTAGTGGCTGATCCATTTATACATTTTCCCACAAACATGCATTTTTTGCAGTTTTACTTTCAGTCCTTCCTTTCATACTTTATCAAATGCTTTTTCTAAATCTATCCAGACCGCTAGTGTGTGCTTTTTCTCTAGGAAGGCATCCTCTATTCCTTGAGCTATATAGGTTATTTGATTTTCAGTGGATTTGTACTTTCTGAATCCTGCTTGGTGTGGTGTTAAGAGTTGGTTTTCTTCCAGATGCCATGTTAGCCTGCCATTGATAATGCATTCCATTAATTTTCCTACACAGCTAAGTAGACTGATAGGTCGATAGCCATTTGGTTCTTCCAGGTCTTTTCCTTTCTTTGGGACTGGTATAATTTTATGATACAAATGTGGTCTTAACAACATAAATGATTGAAAGCAAACACAATCTCTGGGATTTGTTTAATTCTATGACACAAATGTGGTATTAACAACATAAATGATATAAAGCAAACACAATATTTTACATGAGTTCTTGTGCATGTGTTCTGTTGTGGATGATAACATTATGTACATGAGGAAAACATCGAATGCATATATTATTTGTCTCTGAAATGTTTTTTTCTTGCAGGTCATCAGTTTGTCAGCTCAAGTAAAGAATGTACCACAATCATGATATTTGTGTGATTTCTTTACTGTATGTGTTTTCCTGTGCTACATAGATCTCCTACATTGAACAAACAATTAGACACTTGTAAGGTTTCTCTCTGATATGTTTCATCTGGGTTCCCTCGATTTTTATTTTCAAATCACCATTTTGAGAAAGTGATACATCACAACTGTATGTTTGTGTGTGTGTGCATTGTTTGCTTGTGCATCTTCAGATTGTGAACATGAGATCATAAATCAAGGAATCCCATTCATGAATTGTAACATATTGGGTATATGGTGCTGGCCCCATATTTGTACAGACACACGAGCGTATGATGGAAGGCCAGGTCAACATTTGTACAGACACATGAGCGTATGATGGAAGGTCAGGTCAACATTTGTACAGACACATGAGCGTATGATGGAAGGTCAGGTTAACATTTGTACTGACACACGAGCGTATGATGGAAGGCCAGGTCAACATTTGTACAGACACATGAGCGTATGATGGAAGGTCAGGTCAACATTTGTACAGACACAGGAGCATATGATGGAAGGCCAGGTCAACATTTGTACAGACACAGGAGCGTATGATGGAAGGCACGGTCAACATTTGTACAGACACATGAGCGTATGATGGAAGGCCAGGTCAACATTTGTACAGACACAGGAGCGTATGATGGAAGGCCAGGTCAACATTTGTACAGACACATGAGCGTATGATGGAATTCCAGGTCAACATTTGTAGAGACACACGAGCGTATGATGGAATTCCAGGTCAACATTTGTACAGGCACACGAGCGTATGATGGATGGCCAGGTCAACATTTGTACAGACACGCGAGCCCATTCAAGTCGGATGTGTTAGCCTAACGGCGCAAGAACACGGCTCTCCTGTAAACAGGCACAATGCAAACACTCTCCTGATGAACACAGAAGAAGAAGATATTAAGGTATAAGATATTAAGATTGCCAGAGTAACTTAACAATGAAGAGAAGCATGAGAACACATTGTGATGACTGGAAAAATCAGTGGGAAAAGAAACATGGGCAGACATGAGAGAGATGATCCTGGATGGACTGTATGGTGACATTGAGAAATATTATCAGCAGAGTTGATCCTGAATAGGTGACTCCGGGAAGGTTAACCCAGTCAACAAATGCCTGATGCTCAGGTGTGTCGGCCAAAAGGTGCAAATGTCGTAATTCTGCTGCAAACAGACATAACGCAGTTACGTTCGAAACAACATTCTAGATGAACGCACAAGAAGAAGAACAGGGACTCAATTCTGAGGAGATATATGAACACCTTTTATAGTGGGCAGGGCACTTGATGATAATGCAGTCTCATATGTTTCTTCAGATTAAAAATATGAGTAAAAGAAGCACCACAATCATCACACTTGTAAGGTTTCTCTACTGTATGTGATATATTATGGACTTTCAGATGGCAAGCTATAATAAAATAAGAACCACAAACATCATACTTATAAGGTTTTTCTCCTGTATGTGTTCTCCTATGTTTCTTCAGATGGCCAGCTTGAGTAAAAGAAGCACCACAATCATCACACTTGTAAGGTTTCTCTCCTGTATGTGATCTGTTATGGACTTTTAGATGATAACCTCTAGTAAAATAAGCACCACAAATATCACACTTGTAAGGTTTCTCTCCTGTATGTGTTCTCTTATGTTTCTTCAGACTGCCAGCTTCAGTAAAATAAGCACCACAAATATCACACTTGTAAGGTTTCTCTCATGTATGTGTTCTCTTATGTTTCTTCAGACTGCCAGCTTCAGTAAAAGAAGCACAACAAATATCACACTTGTAAGGTCTCTCTCCTGTATGTGTTCTCTTATGATTCTTCAGATTGCCCGAGAAAGCAAAAGAAGCACCACAAACATCACACTTGTAAGGTTTTTCTCCTGTATGTGTTCTCTTATGTTTCTTCAGATTGCCAGCTTCAGTAAACGAAGCACCACAAACATCACACTTGTAAGGTTTCTCTCCTGTATGTGTTCTCTCATGTTTCTTCAGATTTCCAACTTTAGTAAAGTAAGCACCACAAACATCACACTTGTAAGGTATCTCTCCTGTATGTGCTCTCTTATGTGTCTTGAGACTATCAGTTGTAGTAAAAGAAGCACCACAATCATCACACTTGTAAGGTTTTTCTCCTGTATGTATTCTCCTATGGCACCTCAGAATGCCACCTAGAGTAAAGGAGGCACCACAAACATCACACTTGTAAGGTTTCTCTCCTGTATGTGTTCTCATATGGTTCTTTAGATTGCCAGCTTGAGTAAAAGAATCACCACAAACATCACACTTGTAAGGTTTCTCTCCTGTATGTGTTCTCTTGTGAGTCTTCAGATCACCAGCTTGAGTAAAAGAAGCACCACAAACATCACACTTGTAAGGTTTCTCTCCTGTATGTGTTCTCTTATGTGTTTTCAGATTGCCAGTATGAGTAAAAGAAGCACCACAAACATCACACTTGTAAGGTCTTTCTCCTGTATGTGTTCTCTTATGGCACCTGAGACTGCCAGCTTGATTAAAAGAAGCACCACAAACATCACACTTATAAGGTTTCTCTCCTGTATGTGTTCTCCTATGGTTCTGCAGATCACCAACTAGAGTAAAAGAAGCACCACAAAAATCACACTTGTAAGGTTTCTCTCCGGTATGTGTTCTCCGATGGCCCTTCAGCATGTCAGCCCGAGTAAAAGAAGCACCACAAACATCACACTTGTAAGGTTTCTCTCCTGTATGTGTTCTCCTATGGTTCTTCAGATTGCCAGCTTGAGTAAAAGAAGCACCACAATCATCACACTTGTAAGGTTTCTCTCCTGTGTGTGTTCTCATGTGGTACTTCAACTTGTCAACTTGAGTAACAGAAGCACCACAATCATCACACTTGTAAGGTTTCTCTCCTGTGTGTGTTCTCAAGTGGTACTTCAACCTACCAACTTGAGTAAAAGAAGCACCACAATCATCACACTGGTAAAGTTTCTCTACTGTATGTATTCTCTTGTGATTCATGTTCTGGCACTCTAGATGGTCATCTTGAATTAAAAGACAATCTCATTCATTACATTTGTTCTGCGTATGTTTTTCTTGTGTTTCCTTATTTTACTGCTGGCAATTCTCAATAGCCCAAGAGAGTTTATTATTTGTAACCATCACAGAAGACATATTTTCTGATATTTTACAACAATTTTCATGTTTTACTGATGCCTTACAACTGTTCTCAACCATTCTTTATTCTAAGTTGCAGTGTTCTGTAATTTCTTGAATGATGTTACCCCCAGTTATGTCTACCATGTGATTGAATCTGTGACTCCTGTCATCACAAAGAACATCTGATAGTTCTTGTTTCACAACATTCATGTGTATGCTGTCATATGTCAACTTTTGTGAATGCTCTTGTATGGAGTGGTACTTGGAGACCATGAGTGTGTTTCTGAAACACACAAAAGTAAATAATTAATATACTTATGAATAAACCAGGGTTTGATTATGAACAGATGGGAATGTATAATCAAGCAGTAAACATTGTAGCTATAGACAATTACATTTAAGTGAATGAAAGATGGAGCAGAAGAATGATTAATGTGCTCATGCTTGATCAAGGCCGATGTATGATCTAAGTTTATGATTATATGATCTGATGTATGATCTAAGTTCATGATGATATAAGGTGATGTATGATCTAAGTTCATGATGATATGTAAGCTGATGTATGATCTAAGTTCATGTATGATCTATATTCATTTATGATCTATGCTTATGTATGATCTAGTGATAAAAACTCTGCCGCGGAGCAAATACGGCAGGGGGCTTCTGATCATCAGAAGTGTACCCCCTTTCCCAAATGTTTCAGACCATTATACTCTTGACACTCTCTGGGGGCGGTCCCGTCTGGGTCATGACTCCGGGCCTCTTTCCCCTGCCATGCGAGATGTTCAGTCAATTTTGTTGTGCTTGTCCCTTAGCTGTTAACACGCCCACTCTCAAGCTTCCCTCCTTCAGAGAGGAGAGTCTGTGCAGCCTGTGCTTGCCCCTTAGCACCTGTGGTCGTGGGGAGCCTGATTCTTCCCCAGCCATGGCCTCTATTGCCTCCATACATCTCCGTTGCCATGTTCCTTATTTGTGCCCCGTTCATGGCGCCACACTTTATTAGGAAGCCAGTTTGTCCTTTTGTTTTCTCGACCTACCTCTGGGTCCCTGCAGCTGAGTGCAGCTTACGGAGAATTACCGCTCCTGGTATGGAGGTTGGGCTTCGGCCGACATTTGCATGATACAACTGCACTTAGATTCCCCACCCTCATTTACATGATATAACTGCACTTAGATTCCCCACCCTCATTTGCATGATATAACTGCACTTAGATTCCCCACCCTCATTTGCATGATATAACTGCACTTAGATTCCCCACTCCCATTTGCATGATATAACTGTACTTAGATTCCCCACCCTCATTTGCACGATATAACTGCACTTAGATTCCCCACCCTCATTTGCATGATATAACATCACTTAGATTCCCCACCCTCATTTGCATGATATAACTGTACTTAGATTCCCCACCCTCATTTGCATGATATAACTGCACCTTGATTCCCCACCCTCATTTGCATGATATAACTGCACTTAGATTCCCCACCCTCATTCGCATGATATAACTGTACTTAGATTCCCCACCCTCATTTGCATGATATAACTGCACTTAGATTCCCCACCCCCATTTGCATGATATAACTGCACTTAGATTCCTCACCCTCATTTGCATGATATAACTGCACTTAGATTCATCACCCTCATTTGCATGATATAACTGCAGTTAGATTCCCCACCCTCATTTGCATGATATAACTGCACTTAGATTCCCCACCCTCATTTGCATGATATAACTGCAGTTAGATTCCCCACCCTCATTTGCATGATATAACTGCACTTAGATTCCCCACCCTCATTTGCATGATATAACTGCAGTTAGATTCCCCACCCTCATTTGCATGATATAACTGCAGTTAGATTCCCCACCCTCATTTGCATGATATAACTGCACTTAGATTCCCCACCCTCATTTGCATGAAATAACTGCAGTTAGATTCCCCACCCTCATTTGCATGATATAACTGCACTTAGATTCCCCACCCTCATTTGCATGATATAACTGCAGTTAGATTCCCCACCCTCATTTGCATGATATAACTGCACCTAGATTCCCCACCCTCATTTGCATGATATAACTGCACTTAGATTCCCCACCCTCATTTGCATGATATAACTGCACTTAGAGTCCCCACCCTCATTTGCATGATATAACTGCACTTAGATTCCCCACCCTCATTTGCATGATATAACTGCACTTAGAGTCCCCACCCTCATTTGCATGATATAACTGCACTTAGATTCCCCACCCTCATTTGCATGATATAACTCCACTTAGATTCCCCACGCTCATTTGTATGATATAACTGCACTTAGATTCCCCACCCTCATTTGCATGATATAACTGCACTTAGAGTCCCCACCCTCATTTGCATGATATAACTGCACTTAGATTCCCCACCCTCATTTGCATGATATAACTCCACTTAGATTCCCCACCCTCATTTGCATGATATAACTGCACTTAGAGTCCCCACCCTCATTTGCATGGTATAACTGCACTTAGATTCTCCACCCTCATTTGCATGATATAACTGCACTTAGATTCCCCACCCTCATTTGCATGATATAACTGCACTTAGATTCTCCACCCTCATTTGTATGATATAACTGCACTTAGATTCCCCACCCTCATTTGCATGGTATAACTGCACTTAGATTCTCCACCCTCATTTGCATGATATAACTGCACTTAGATTCCCCACCCTCATTTGTATGATATAACTGCACTTAGATTCCCCACCCTCATTTGCATGGTATAACTGCACTTAGATTCTCCACCCTCATTTGCATGATATAACTGCACTTAGATTCTCCACCCACATTTGCATGATATAACTGCACTTAGATTCCCCACCCTCACTCAGAGGAAAGGCTCTAGAGTCGACATGAGAACGTTGCAAGTTCGTGCTTTTATTTGAGAAATTGTGAGTTGTTCTGCAGTTACTGCTTTTCACCATATTAGTTGTCCCAAGCCAGTTTCCAAGAATTCCACAGCCAGCACGAGGCTTTTTTTGGCTGCCTCACCCAGTTGTTTTTGTGCCTGAGTTCTCACTTGTCCTTTAATGCCCATTTGCTTTAGCACATCATATATGAAGTGGGAGACTAGGCCTCTCACGCCTACCTCTATGGCAAATATCCTGACAGTGTACCCTTTCAGCTTAAGACTAGCGACCATATCATCATACGTCTCCATGCTGCTCCTCAATATTTGACTCGTAAGGGACGGTCAACTCAATCTAGGCTGATGTATGATCTAAGTTCACGATGATATAAGCTGATGAATGATCTAAGATCATGATGATAAAAGCTGATGTATGATCTAAGTTCATGTATGATCTAAGTTCATGTATGATTTATGTTCATTTATAATCTATGTTTATTTATGATCTAAGCTGATGTATGATCTAAGCTGATGTATGATCTAAGCTCATGTAGATCTTGGCTGATGCATGATATAAGCTCGTGTATGATGTAAGTTCAGGTATGATCTAAGAGAGGGTGAAGTGAGTGCTTGATTTTGTAATTTAACAGATTAACAGGTACTGCATTTTTAATTTATTACAGATATTTTTCACTTATGAAATCAATTGTAAGTACAGTTATCACTAAACAATTTATAACAGCAAGCAATATTGATATTACATTACAGTCACAATAAAGAGTGTTAACTTCCTGCCTAAAACGAACATTTATGGTACAATTTAAGGTGACATATTAAAAGGCAAAAACCTAAGTTGACATGCCAGAAAGAAAAAAAAAACTTGAAATAGAATGTCAGGAATAATCAATGTTGTGTTGCATGTCTAAGTTTGATTGATTGATTGATTGATTTAGGAACCAACATCACAGCATTCGGGACATTCCCATAAGCGCTCCGTCCCCATCCTCAGCAGCCAGCGAAGAGTTCCAACACTAATAGTTCCAGTAGCAATCTGATTATATGTCCGTCTCGCCTTTCCTCTGAGCGTCGAGCGGTGGCCAGATCCCCTCGTCACACCTCGCTGTCTCATTCTTGCCAGACCATGGTGATCCATTTGCTCCTTCGAGGTGTACACGTGCTCCCACAAGGTCGCAACCACGTCTGCCTTGTCATGCATCAATACTCCACCAAGTTTTGCCGAGCTAGCCAATCTGTCCGCCTGTTCATTCCCCAGCACACCGGCATGCCCAGGAGAAAAGATCCAGGTGATGCTTGCTACCCATGACCTCCGAAGCGAAGCAAGCCACTCTGCACGAAGCTTGCCTGTTCTCACCCTTCTCAGCATGCTTTCTGAGTCAGTTACAATCACAATGTGTGTATGTATCGTGTTTTCTATCCAGCGGAAAGCTGCACTTTCTAAGAAAAATAATGTGATATGTCTAAAAAATAAAACTTCCTCATTGTAACTCAGTGTTACTGTTCCTCACTGTAACTTATTGTTCTTGGTCCACACATCTGTTACACTGCACTGAACTCCACGGGGCGTTCACCCTTCCATTAGGTTCGCAGAAACACTAGTTATTTAGACTAAACTGTTTGAGGACAAGGTTATGAAACCACTGTTCATTGGCTGATGCTCACTGACTAGACTTGTACATTCATCATTATCATGTGCCTTGCTGGCTGGCATAAGCATTCACATCTCTCCACAGATCTCTGTCCATGGTGCTCAGAATCAGATCTGCTGATGATATCCCAGCATGCCACTGTCTCAGTCCATCCAGCATGCCACTGTCTCAGTCCATCCAGCATGCCACTGTCTCAGTCCATCCACCATGATGCTGTCTCAGTCCATCCAGCATGCCACTGTCTCAGTCCATCCAGCATGCCACTGTCTCAGTCCACCCAGCATGCCACTGTCTCAGTCCATCCACCATGATGCTGTCTCAGTCCATCCAGCATGCCACTGTCTCAGTCCATCCAGCATGCCACTGTCTCAGTCCATCCACCATGATGCTGTCTCAGTCCATCCAGCATGCCACTGTCTCAGTCCATCCAGCATGCCACTGTCTCAGTCCACCCAGCATGCCACTGTCTCAGTCAATCCAGCATGCCACTGTCTCAGTCCATCCAGCATGCCACTGTCTCAGTCCATCCAGCATGCCACTGTCTCAGTCCATCCACCATGCCACTGTCTCAGTCCATCCAGCATGCCACTGTCTCAGTCCATCCAGCATGCCACTGTCTCAGTCCATCCAGCATGCCACTGTCTCAGTCCACCCAGCATGCCACTGTCTCAGTCCATCCACCATGATGCTGTCTCAGTCCACCCAGCATGCCACTGTCTCAGTCCATCCAGCATGCCACTGTCTCAGTCCATCCAGCATGCCACTGTCTCAGTCCATCCACCATGATGCTGTCTCAGTCCATCCACCATGCCACTGTCTCAGTCCATCCAGCATGCCACTGTCTCAGTCCATCCAGCATGCCACTGTCTCAGTCCATCCAGCATGCCACTGTCTCAGTCCATCCACCATGCCACTGTCTCAGTCCATCCAGCATGCCACTGTCTCAGTCCATCCAGCATGCCACTGTCTCAGTCCATCCAGCATGCCACTGTCTCAGTCCATCCAGCATGCCACTGTCTCAGTCCATCCAGCATGCCACTGTCTCAGTCCATCCACCATGATGCTGTCTCAGTCCATCCACCATGCCACTGTCTCAGTCCATCCAGCATGCCACTGTCTCAGTCCATCCAGCATGCCACTGTCTCAGTCCATCCAGCATGCCACTGTCTCAGTCCATCCAGCATGCCACTGTCTCAGTCCATCCAGCATGCCACTGTCTCAGTCCATCCAGCATGCCACTGTCTCAGTCCATCCATCATGCAATCATCACAGTGTTTTCCAATGTCCCTCTTCTCACTACACGACCACAGAATGTTTGTCTCCTTCTCATGGTTGTATATAATGTCTTGATATAATCTATAAAGCACAAGTATATGCATTATGTGTAACTTTTCCTTCGACATGTCCATACTGTTTTTTACCGGTTTCGATCTTTATTTTCATCCTTGTGCTCATAATTCTGAGTAGATGCTTAGTGACATGGCTTATGAGGTTGAGTGTACAAAATTCTTCATATTCAATAGCTCCTGGTCTTTTCAACAGAGCTAAAAATACAGATTTCAGAATATCGCTAGGTATGTAGTCACAGTAAGCGAGATATGACTGATACAGGCAAATCGCCGCTGATCATGTTGCATGGAGAAAAGATCAGAAATGGAATTAAAGACAGGAGAAAATGATTGCAGATAGGTCACACATTGAGCGTGTGAGACGTAAGATGGTGCATGATGGTGGAAATGACCATGTGTTCACATGAAACCATTGTGGACAAACAATTACAGCACAATTTGGTCTCATTCGTCACATTCACTAGCGCCACGGTTTTAGCTGTTAAGCCTTTTTGAAGCACAAAGTAACAAACTATCATCTGTCAAGACAGCAAGGTGCCATTACAGTATCCCCTGTTGTAAATATTATTCAACATTTTAGTTAATATTTCTTCTTCAAATTCCCCCAACACTTCAAATTCTTCTACAATAATTCCATTTGGCCCAGCTGCTTTTTCTTTCTTCTTATGTTTGGTAGCACCAGCGACTTCATCTTTTAGAAAAGGTGGATCTTCTAGGTTACTTTCTTCAATTAATTCTGCTCTTTCTCCATCATATAACTCTCTTATGTATTAATTCCATCTCTTTATTATAGCACTTTCTTCTATTAATATTTTTGATGATTGTTATTTCAATATCCTCTGTTTACTCTTATATTTCTTCTTGCCAACTCATTCACCTGTCTGTGAATATTCACTCTATCTGAAATAGAATTCACTTCAGTTTGGTTGCACTGCTTGTTTAACAAATTTAATTTTTCCTGTGTGCACTTATCTCTTATTTTTTGGTGAACCTTATCATAGGCCTATGGCCATCTCCGTGGCCTAAAGGCTTGCTAACGTGATTTGTGAGCCACTTACCACACATTTGAAATGCGACGGTGACTGATTTGGCAGCAGACCGTGTTGCGCTGGGGTTTTAACGTGTTGGTATGTGAGCCAGTCGTTCAGAAAGCAATGGTCAACTACTGAACGTAAAACTTGCCAAGACATCAACAACAGCTGTAAATTGCTGGTGCTGACAGTCATGTCCAGTAAATAGGATATGCAAAAACCAAAAACAAAAAAACTTATCATAATCTACTGTGATATCTTTACTTTGTTCATCTTTGTCCATCAACTTTAAGTATTCACCAGTATCCATTTCTTCTTACTTTTTTAAAAACATATTCTCTCCACTAATATCTTTTTGCTTATTTGAGGCCCTTGGCATTTTCTGTTCTTCATTTATACTTTGTATTTTATTTATTGCATAATATCAGTTTTTCACAATCAATATGTATTGCCCTTTAATATCTATCTGTTTATGGAATATCTTTATTAAGTCTTCTTCTTCTTCTTCTTCTTCTTCTTCTTCTGCGTTCATCAGGAGTTTTTTTTTCTTTTCCGGATGTGATTGCATTGTGCCTGTTTACAGCAGAGCTGCGTTCTTGCGCTGTTAGGCTGACACATTTGACTTCTGCGGGCATTTGTTGACCGGGTTAACCTTCCCGGTTATTACGGTAAGTCTCATGTTCTTAACCTCTTTTCTTCTCTCTTAAATCTTACTGGTATCTTTGACGTGATCACTGTTACAACCAGGTAGTCTTTATTTGTTCAGGCATTTCTAACCCTCTTGTTGATCAGTACACAGTCAATCTGCTTGGATATTTGTTATCAATTCTTTTTCCTATGTACAATTGTATTGTCTCTTAAGTACACTGCACTCTCAGATGTCAAACTACGGGCCGTGTGACATGAGTGTCCTTAGTCTAGACCACATGTGTCAAACAGAGATGCCCCAGCTTCGTCTACATGCGACTCGAACCTTCAGCATGTTTGGTAGCACATATCTGTATGAGCAGCTGTTTTCTGTGATGAAGATTAACGAAACATCACACAGGAGTCATCTCACTGATGAACACTTGCAGTCCATCATGAGAATCTCTATGACACAAAACATTACTTCTAACATAAACGAACTTGTAACCAAGAAAAGATGCCAAACATCGTGCTCTGACAAATGACATAACATAAGCCATAAGCGTGGAAATGTGTATAACAATGATTTTTTTTAAGTAATAAAATTTGTTTCTGTTTTAATTTATATTAATGTTGATAAAAGGTTTAATTGTCGGCTTATTGAATGTTTATCCGGTTCGGCCTGCAACCTTCTTACGTGTAATTTGAGTTTTGGCCCGCTGAGTGATTGAGTTTGACACCCCTGGTCTAGACTATCAAATACATTTTAGCATCATGATCGTTCGTCAGAATTCTATCATGTCCACCATACATATAATATAATAGTTCTAGGTCAACTTACAGTTAGTGTCGAGTGTGAAATTTGCACCACTTCCACTGAGCGCGTCAACTACACATGAATACTGTGTATATCACGCCTATTATTACGCTGAAGGCTTGGCAATCGTCTGTTGTGAATTCTCTCTGGCTGGCTTTCTACAATCTTCTTTCATTAAGTCTAATTAACAAGACATCTGATCCATCACTGGATATTCACTGCCACTGTGTATACTTCGATATCATTTCATATAAGCTGTTGTCTCAGTGTGGAACTACCGATGTTACCGCTAGCCTGCACTGGCTCCCAAGTGACATTTTCCGCCTAACATGGCTGTTAGTTGTGTGCCATCTCTTTCTTTGTGATTCTCTGGATGCTTGGTGACACAGATTTGGGTCCCTGGTCTGTGTTGAGCAGTAATCGATTCCACGAAGTGACTGAGTTCTACTTTCTGCCTGGCTCTGTTGCTTTGTTTATTTACCTCCTATATATGTATTAACTCTAGTCTGACCTATCTTTGTATAATGGCATTCACCAGTATTTATTGTCTCAACCTCACCTTTACTTTACTTATTGTATTATAATTATTATACTATTATATTCACCTTTACTTTACTTATTGTACGATAATTATACTATTATATTCACCTTTACTTTACTTATTGTATTATAATTATTATACTATTATATTCACCTTTACTTTACTTATTGTATTATAATTATTATACTATTATATTCACCTTTACTTTACTTATTGTTTATGTGGTTGTTTCGGGATTTGAAATTTAAATATTGAGCACAACCTTATTTACTTATTGTATTATAATTATACTATTATATTCACCTTTACTTTACTTATTTTATTATAATTATTATACTATTATATTCACCTTTACTTTACTTATTGTATTATAATTATACTATTATATTCACCTTTACTTTACTTATTGTATTATAATTATTATACTATTATATTCACCTTTACTTTACTTATTGTATTATAATTATACTATTATATTCACCTTTACTTTACCTATTGTATTATAATTATACTATTATATTCACCTTTACTTTACTTATTGTATTATAATTATACTATTATATTCACCTTTACTTTACTTATTGTATTATAATTATACTATTATATTCACCTTTACTTTACTTATTGTATTATAATTATTATACTATTATATTCACCTTTACTTTATTTATTGTATTATAATTATTATACTATTATATTCACCTTTACTTTACTTATTGTATTATAATTATACTATTATATTCACCTTTACTTTACTTATTGTATTATAATTATACTATTATATTCACCTTTACTTTACTTATTGTATTATAATTATTATACTATTATATTCACCTTTACTTTACTTATTGTATTATAATTATACTATTATATTCACCTTTACTTTACTTATTGTATTATAATTATTATACTATTATATTCACCTTTACTTTACTTATTGTCTCACTATCCCCTTTACTTGTTGTCTCATGTTCACCTTTACTTATTGTCCAGAGGAGCTCCATGGCGAAGTGGTCAAGCCGTTTGACTCGGGCTCCGAAGGTTGTGCGTCCTTCGGTTCACGAGTGAAATTTCTTCGGAGACTCCTGTGGGTCGTCGCTAGAGCTACGGAAGTTCGTGCTTTGTGCGACGCTTTCCGCATGGGATAAAAACCAGATGCAATGAAGTCGACCCTATCAACTTTTTAAAGCGACTTATTGTCTCATGTTCTGATATGGAATTCAAGTCCTGTAGACACGTCTTTCTTTTATTGTACCTCCTGGTAAAAGCTTGTACCTGTCTCGGTCTACCGTTTTTACTAGGGACAGTTTAACGTTAGAAAATCCGCAGGATGATAGCAGAGGAAGAAGCAGGAATTGATACATCAGCACCAAATCTACCAGTGTGGTTCAGAAAAAGTGAGTTGGACAGCAGTACCAAGAGTATCAGAAGACACAGATAGAAGTGATTCACACAAAGGGGGGCTTGGCGATTCCTAGGGTGAGCCCAGCACCAGAGCGCTGTGTCGGCTCTGCAATTATGGAAGCCTCCCTGGATGGTGGAAAATGCCATGGACTTCCCCTGCCTTCCCTTGAAGGCTGACCGTGAAGCCCTCGACCGTTCCAACTTGACCAGTTGAGCTGTGGACGGCACCCCAAAAGCGAGAGTCCTCCAGAAATGCTAGTCTGGTGAAAAAAATGCATGCTAAAGTCGGATGTGTTGGCCTAAGGGCCTCGGCCCAAGGGTGCCTAACGTAGACACGCCGCAATTACATCTGGAAAAAAAAAACACCCCGGATGAACGCAGCAGAAGAAGAAGAAGTCTCATGTTCACCTCTACATTACTAATTGTCTCATACTCACCGTTACTTATTGTCTCATCTTCACTTTTACTTATTGCCTCATCTTCACCTTTATATTACTTACTGTCTTATGTTTACCTTTAATTATTGTTTCATGTTCACATCTACATTACTTATTGTCTCATACTCACCTGTCACGAAAAATAAACTTGTTAGTTTCGATCGATGACAAACAAGACCCGACATTCGTCTGCAAAAACAGGCAACCCCTTGATGTTGTATAGACTGAGAAAAATAAGTCGCGTCAAGATGACTATACACGGTCGGCATTTTGTTATGATGTGGGTTGTTCGAGAAACGAAGAATAACGCCAGACGGCTGCCAGGGCGGTTGTTAGCCTTTGAAGTGGTAGACGGAATGTCTGGCCAGACGTCGGATGGAGTCTTGTGATGTGGAGAAGGTCTCTAGATCACAGACAGGAGACAATTTCTAAGATGAAAGGGGACGTCAGATGTTCACATTGAGTTGGGAAAAATAAAGAGAAAAACAACTTCTCGACGCCGATGCGTCTAGACTTTTTGGTGACGTCACTCAAGCCCGATATAAAACCCGTTGCGGTAAACAAGTGGAGTGAGTCGACCAAGATTTCTGAAGTTTGAAGGATCGGTGCAGTTTCCGAGTTGTGTTTTCGAAAGAGACTATAGTGTCCAAGTGTTGATAATTATCGGCAGACATAGATCCAATCAGGGATTGCATAGTCTCAATTATCAACCGGAATAGGCATATGGTAGGCTATTAATCATATCTAACTTAGAGTATGATTAGGAATAGAGTACAGTACTGTGCTGTGATATAATGTATTATAGGTGTGGTGATATAGTGTATTATAGGTGTGGTGATAGAATGTTCTATAAGTGCGGTGCTAGAAAGTATCATAGGAGCGTCGGCACTAGTATCCTATTGTGTGGCTTTAACTCAATCAATCAATCATGTGCCATGCCGGAAAGCGTGGGCGTTCATGACTCGCCATTTCACTCGATCACCAGTGTCGTGGATCAGCTCAGTGTTCCTGACTCGTCCATGCCATGTGGCCAAGCCATCCAGGTATTTTTCTCTCGGTCTTCCTCTTGGTCTGTTCCCCTCGATCTTGCCAGTTGTCACTAAGTTCTCCAATCCATTTATTCTCATAACATGTCCAAAAAATTTTGACTGTCTACGTCTAATTTCTCTAATCAGTTTGCGATGTTCATTTGTCTCCTGTAGTACTTGGTCGTTGTTTTTTCTGTCTGTCCATGGTATTCTTTGCATTTTCCTCAGAAACCACATTTCTGCAGCCATCAGATGCTTTTCAGCTTGATTGCTCATTGTCCAAGTTTCACGTCCATACAAAAGAACAGGCTCTATGTATCCCCTCAACACTCTTTTTCTCGTTTCAATTGACATCTTTTTATTGGTCAGAATGTTTTTCATCTTGCTAAAGGCTACTTTCGCCATGGCGATTCTTGTTCTAATCTCTTCAAGGCATCTCCCATCAGATGTTATAACTGTTCCAAGATAATTGTACAGATTCACTTGTTGAAGAATATTTCCATTTACTTGTATATTACATTGTGGCACTTCTTCCTTCCTACTGACGACCATAACCTGAGTATTTTTACAATTTAATTCTAACCCCAGTTGCTCACTGTGTACAACAACACAATCTACTAATTGTTGCAGGTCCTGCGCATTGTCTGCAATTAATACTGTATCATCTGCATATCTAATGTTATTGATGTTTCGTCCTCCAATGCTGATTCCATTTATATCCTCTACATTTCTGAAAATATTTTCACTGTACAGGGAAAACAGATCTGGAGACATCACACATCCCTGCCTAACACCTCTCTTAATTGGCTGATACTGTCCCACTTCATTATCAATCCTTATTGCAGCTTGTTGTTTCCAATATATGTTTTTTATAAGTCTAATGTCTTTCCCATCAATTTGTAGATCTGCAAGCATGTCCACTATGCTGACATGTCTAATGCTATCAAAAGCCTTTGTATAGTCAATAAAGCAAAGATGTATATCCTTGTTTACTTCTATAGCACGTTCAATAACTGTTCGCAGCATATACACAGCATTTACTGTACCCTTTCCTTCTACAAACCCGCATTGTTCTTCCCCTATTTCAGGTTGTATCTTCTTCCTCATTCTTTGCATGATAATTCTTAGCAAAATCTTTGTGATATGACTCATTATACTAATTGTTCTATGTTGATCACATTCCAAGGTTCCTGATTTCTTTAGGATTGCAATAAATATAGAGTTACATAATTCAGGAGGTATATCTCCAGTATCATATAATGTGTTCAGCAGTCTGGTGACTTGATCTAGTCCAAATTCTTCTAAAGCTTTAATCATTTCTGATGTGATGCTATCTGCACCGGGGGCATTGCCAGCTTTCATATGCTTAAGAACATTTCGAACCTCCATCTCCAAAATTGGCGGTCCTTCATGATTAAATCTAATATCATACTGTTCGTCTCTGTTATCATCATAAAGGTGTTTCACATAATCTGTCCATACCTGTAGAATCTGGTCTTTTTCTATTATGATTTTGCCATCTTCAGTTTTTAGACACCCTGTTGATGTACTTGTTCTTTTATTAGTAAGTTCCTGAATTCTTGTGTGTACTAATTTGGTATTTTGACTGTTGTGTTGGCTTTCAATTTCTAAACACTTTTCCCCAAGCCATGCTTCTTTTGCCTCCTTACATAATGTTCTGATTTGTCTGTGAATTTCTTCATAATTGACAGAATTATTTTTGTTGAGTCTTCTTGTTTCCATGAGGTGTAAAATTTCTTCAGTCATCCATTTCTTACGACCCACCTTCTTTAATTTTGGAATAGTTGTTTCTGCAGCCACATTGGTTGAATTCTTCAACGTTTCCCATTGATCATCCACATCCTGGAATAGGATCTCTAGATCAGACAAAATTTCAAATCTGATCTGTACTTCTATGTTGAATTTGTTTTGTTTTTCCTTGTCATTACTCAATGTACACAAATCATATTTAGTGTTTCCAGTTATATACTTGACTTTCTTCAACTTTATCCTCAATGTTCCGGTGAGTAATCTGTGGTCACTATAACAATCAGCACTGGGAACTGTTTTTGCTATTGTTAATGCGTTTCTAAATCTTCTGCTAATCAGAATGTAGTCAATCTGGTTTCTAATCCTGCTATCAGGACTCCTCCATGTCCATAATCTTCTAGGGTGTTGTTTGAACCAGGTGTTTCCTACAATCATTTCCTGTTCTTTTGCCCACTCTACGAGTCTGTATCCTCTTTCATTTCTCTCTCCTAAACCATAGTTTCCTACTGTGTATCTATTTCCTTGATTTCCTACTTTTGCATTGAAGTCCCCTATTATGATGTTTATTTCTGAATTTTTACATTTTAACTAGATTTAACTAGCTTGTGTGATATATCATTTTACTCAGGGAGTTGAGGACAATGTAGTGGGATAATAATTAGAGAGATTTAGGATGGTTGGGAGGGAGGAGGGGAATGTGAAATGGTAGGATCTTCCAGTAAGGCATCTCCTGGGTTTCTGCCCGTTCCATTATTCTTTCCTAGTGTTGCCATGTCTCAAACCATGTGATGAGCTATTTTGCCATATGACATAGATCGAATCTCTGTTGTAGATCTAAGTGCTGCTATTGGCCTACACTCACCTAATTCCGGACAGGATTGAGTTGCTCTTACCATGGTATTCTCTACTCAACAGGTTCCACGTAGGTGTGCTATGATATTCAACAGTGAAGCTAGAACACAGTTTAGAAGATGGTGGCTCAGGATTTGAAGACAGAAGTTGCTGAAAGGCCTCTACAGTGGGCTTATACCCAAGTTGGACTTGGCTTCTGCTGAGCAGGACATGCTGATGATACTTATATTAAGCAAGTGATAGTTGTAGCACTGAACAGTAAGAACATTATATATATATATATATATATATATATATATATATATATATATATATATATATATATATATATACACACACACACACACACACACACATATATATATATATATATATATATATATATATATATATATATATATATACACACACACACACACTCACACAACACTGATACCAGGAACATTCATTTAAATTTATAGAAATACCTGGAACATTCAGATTGTGGTGTTAATATGGGGAATCTTTACAACCAGTGACACTAGATCAATTAAGATTTCCCAAGTAACAGTGACAATAGTGTTAGAATTCTCTGAGTAACAAACAGTTAATAACAGAGGAAATTCATAGTGTGAATTAGATTGAAGACTCTCATTAGACAGTGTTTGTCATGGATGTCCAAACATCTGGATGCCTCGAGAGATAGAGGAGAAACTCTACACGTGACTGGAGAAGCATCACCTCGGTGAGGTTGTTTGTCTGGAATACATGGTGCTGGTGTGTTCTCAGCACAGTGATGAGAATGACTATACTCCTGAACACTGATCTGAGTCTATATACACCTTAGAATATACGTCACACAGTCTACACATTATACACACACACACTTCTCCTACATATACTTTTTGCTTTAATAAATTTCTTGTTTTTATTTGTTGAAGCTAGAGTTGTCAAGTATGTTATGTTGGGGAAGAATGAGAGGGGCATGATCCAGGGGCGAGTAAGAGTGAGAAGAAGGTGTCTTCAGATTGAGGGAGTGTTGTGGACGGAGTTTGCTGGATATCTCCAGGATAGTAATATTGAATTATAATAAATGTGGGTGTTGATTCCCCTCACTCCAGGGACGACACTAAAGTAGTAAAGAAGAACAGATAACTACTACGACATTCTTTACTTACGACATTATTGGGGGCTTGTAAATGTGATCTTTGGACAGCGGGATCTCTTGTAAGCGGGATCTTCTGACAGCGGGGTCTTTTAACACGGGATCTTTTGACACGGGATCTTTAGTTAGAGGATGGAGATATCCTATTAGTGAGAATCCAGCTAGAGTGAATGTGGATAGGGGTTAAGACACTTATCTTACCTGTTCACACCTCACACGTCTGCATAGGTCTGTGGTCCGGATTCTACTCTTGTCACTGAGTGATTGTGTTGTGTTGTGTGGTGTGTTATTAAATATATAGATTAATTGTACTTGGTCATTATCTATTTATTTGTTTAGAGATAATTAATATTCTCTAAACCATGGCCACTCCTAATCTAACTACGGCAGAACTAAGGGCAAAGGGGGAAGAAATGGGTTTGTCGGGTTCTGCACTAACAGATTACATAAGGAGGTGGAGAGAGATTATTGTCAAGCAGAAAGCGAAGATCGAAAGGCCGAGCTGGAGTTGAGAAGGATGGAGTTAGAAACCAAGAAATGGGAAGTAGAACAAGCTGCTAAGAAATGGGAAGCAGAACAAGCTGCTAAGAAATTGGAAGCAGAACAAGCTGCTAGACAATTGGAAGCAGAACAAGCTGCTAAGAAATAGGAATCAGAGCAAGCCATGAGAAGGCTGGAAATTGAAGCTAAGCAGTGCCACATTGCGTTTAGACATAATGACATCATCGGAAAAGGCGGTAGAAAATCATAGAGGAAAACACCACAAGAAACTAAGAAACTGTTGATAAAGAACACAAAGGAGTGACGTCAGTTATCAACAGAAAGGACAAGGGAGAGGACCTTGGGTGATTCGGCTGAAGCGCGACATATTGTGTGAAGCCCGTGTTCGTTTGGAGATTTGGTTGTGAGAAGGCAAAGGCTTGGCTGAGGACTATCAGGTGGAGGATGTCTAACGAAGAAGGTGTCAATATTGAGCAGAGGACCTGAAGGCATGGAACACCTAGACAATCTGTGAAAATGAGAACAGCGAGATAGATTGAGCTCCTAAATACAGTAGGACATTACTGGGATAGAGTCGTAAATATTTTGTATGAATGCCGTTCCTGTGTTAAAAGGGACAATTCATTTTCTCGATGAATCCATTGTATTGATCCAGCGCATCATTAAAAGAATGTGTGAGTACTGTTGTTTAGGATGGCGTCGGTTGATTCTTCGCATTTACAGTTCGAGCTTATTATTGCTTCAACGTTGACGTTGCCAATTTTATAATTGCGGGAGTTGCGTTGTGGCAGATGTTGCGTTGTGGCAAGCAGGCAGCTAAGAAACTGGAAGCAGAGCAAGCGGCTAAGAAACTTGAGGTTGAGCAAGCTGCTAAGCAACGGGAAGCTGAACAAGAAGCTCAGAAAACGGAGCACGAGTACCGGATGCGGGAACTCGAGCTCAAGAGGCAATCTAGTGGGAAAACTGAGGGAGCAGTGGGAGGTTCCTCTCTCCCTGGCTCAACACCAGTAGAAGGACATAGTTATCACGCTATGAAGTTCTCTCTAGCGATCTGAGAAGAGGACAAGGAGAAGATTGACCAGTACCTTCAACGCTTCGAGGCTATGTCGGTTGCAATGGGTCTGGAGCGTGATAAATGGAATCTCAAGCTATCCCAGGGATTACGCGGGACCGGTTACGAGGTTTATTATCGCCTGCCATCAGGACATCAGAACAACTATGACGAGTTGAAGACGGCTCTGCTGAAACGATTCGAAGTTACGTCACATACCTACCGGAAAAAATTTCGAAGAGCGAAACGAGAACCAGGGGAGTTGTTCGCCGCCTATAGTCTGCGCCTGAAAGCCTATCTCCAAAAGTGGATGGATTTGGCTGGGTTCGCGCATGACTATGAAAGTCTGGAAGAGCTCATGGTAGTCGACCGGATGCGAAAGCAAATGTCGAAACCTCTCAGGACATTCTTGGGAGAACAAGGGGTGGAACGAATCGACATGGTGACGAAATTGGCAGAACGGTTCGTCGAGGTACATAGGGAGGCAGCAGAAAACCTTTCTACAAACACCAAAAGTCAGGAAAAACATAACCTGAAGAAAGCCAAGAGCACAGGAACTAAGAAAGTGGAACCATATGTCAAAACTTCAGAGGAGAACTAGGAGAAGACGAAGGAGGGAAGCAAGAGCACTTCGAGCTCTACACAAAAACGACCGTGGTCGGAGAAGTGGTGTTCGATTTGTAAGTCACCTTCTCACAATACGAGGGGTTGCAAATCGAAGACTAAGAGCCCTCACTTCGCGGCATGTCAAGTGACTTCAAAGCAGGTGGACACTGACAATGCCAAGGTCGACAAGGAAGCTCACCAGCAGGAGAGCTCAATAAAGTCCGGCACTAGAAAATCTAGGACAGGGAAATGGTGCAAACACTGCAAGTCGAATACGCATAATGCTATTGATTGCAGGGGAAAGTCAGGAGACTCTAAATTCGTCGTGTGCCCCGGGAAACCTAAGGTGGAGCCCACCGAACAGGTCGAGGCCGAGGAAGAGACTCCAGACCAGGATAAACCACCTGTAGTGGAATTGGTAGAAGTTAACGGTCGTCAAGTGGAGTATTTGTACGACACAGCACTGGACGGGGAGGACGTGATTTCTGCGGATCTGGTACACCCAGAACAATTCACAGGTGAGACCATGGAGATACAGCCTGCACAGAAGAGTGCTGTCGCCATGAAGTTGCCAATCGCTAAAGTGGAGATTCGGTCAAGATATGTCACCGGTACAATCAAGGCCGCTGTATTGACCGATCCCATTTTCCTGTCATCCTCGGTTGCCGGTATGTCTTTCTGGGAATGCCCAGGGAGCCAATCCATATGGGAGCAATTCAGACTCGATCTCAGACGAGAACTGATCAGGCAGAAGCAATTGTCACTAACCCACTGCCGGGGGAGTTGCGAAGTGCCCAGAGTAAGGATGCAACCTTACGTCCTTGCTACAAGAAGCTGCAGAGAAGTGCTGATCCACCAAAACGGAGGCAGTACTATATGAAGAATAGGATACTCTACAGGAGAGCAGGAAGAGGAGACAACCTACACAGTCAGTTGGTGATCCCGAAGGCCCACCGTTCCCAGATTCTTCATATGGGGCATACCATCTCATTTAGTGAGTATATGGGTATTGCCGCCATCATGCAGCGAATTTTCTGCGATTACTATTGGCCGGGAATGACCGGTGATGTGCGTCGGTATGTGAAGTCATGCCCTGAGTGCCAGAGGGTGGCACCGAAATACTGGACAGCGCCGGTGGTCTTGGGTGAATTGCCTATCATGAACTCTCCTTTCCAGAGGGTAGCCATCGATATCGTGGGTCCACTTCCTAGGAGTAGGAAGAGGAATATGTACATACTCACAATGATGGATTGCTGTACAATGTGGGGTGAAGCCATACCATTGACCACAATTGACTCGAAAAGAGTGGAGGACGCACTGATGGAGGCCTTTACCAGATTAGGCTTTCCTGATCAAATACTGACGGACATTGGGTCCCAGTTTTGTGGAAAACTTACGGAGGAGGTATTTAGGGTGTTCCACTCTAACCATATCCATACCAGCCCTTACCATCCTCAAGCCAATGGATAAGTAGAGCGTTTCAACGGCACGTTGATGACAATGCTCAGGAATCTGGCACAGGAAAAACCTGATAGGTGGGATGAATATATCCCAGCAGCACTCTTTGCCTATCGGGAAGTTCCTCATGGCTCAACAGGACTACCACCCGCTACTTTGCTGTTTGGTCGTCCAATCAAATGACCGTTGGAAGCCATGTTGAGGAGTTGGACTGAAGAGGGGACGTCAGAAGAAGTGATCTCTTCTTATAAATATGTGGAGGAACTGAAAGAAAGACTTCACAAGGGATAGACTCTGGAAAATCAAAACTTGGAAAAGGCCAGAAAAAGACATGCGGCTTACTACAACCGTAGGTCTAAAGACAGATCTCTAGAGGTGGGAGACAAAGTATTGTTGCTACTCCCAACGGGAAACAACAAACTGGAGATATGTTGGCAAGGACCATTTCCCGTGGAAAGGGTGATATCCAGGACCAACTATCAGATCCGGATCCGGGGAAAGTCGAAGATTTTCCATATCAATCTCTTGCGGAAATTCGAAGAGAGACCCGGAGACAAAGAAGCTCACCTCAAGGCAATGGCAGTTGCAGTGGAGACAGAAGTGGGAACCAACGAGGGCAGGGAATATCCCCTGGTACACCAGGAAACCTACAAGGATGTGCAGGTGAACCCTGATCTGACTTCCCAGAAGAGGGAAAAGATAACCCATGTTCTCGAGTCTCATAAGGAGATACTGACTGATAAACCAGGACGAACGAGGTTGGTGGAGTTCGAGATGACTTTGACCACCCAAGAGCCTGTTCGCCAAAAGGTTTACCCAGTGCCATTCTCTAAAGAAAAGGCCCTGGAGGAGGAAATACAGAAACTGTTGGAGGATGACGTGATTGAGCCATCCACATCCCCATACAATGCGGGGGTGGTTTTGTTGCGCAAACCAAGTGGAGAACACCGGTTGTGTATAGACTACCGACTTCTGAACAGTCATACACAATTTCAGGTGGAACCTTTGCCGAATCCAACTCAGTTATTCGCGAGGCTCCATAAGGCAAGGTATTTCTCAAAGGTGGATCTGAGTCGAGGGTATTATCAGAGTCCAGTCAAACCAGAGGTTCGACCACTGCTGGCTTTCGGTACCCCCAGTGGACATTACGAATTCAAGGTCATGCCCTTTAGACTCAGCAATTCACCTAGTGTGTTTACTCGCATGATGAGGACGTTACTAGATCCCTTACAGGATCCGTCCATCATCTCATTCATGGATGATATTTTGATTTCCAGTGACAGTTTGGATGACCATTTACAATCCTTGGAAAGAGTTTTTAATAGGCTCAAGGAATCAGGGCTTACCGCTCGCCCAACCAAGTGCATGATTGGTTACCAGACTCTGGAATTTCTAGGTCACACCATCACTCCAGGAGAAATTGTCCCAGAAGAAAAGAACCTAGAGAAAATCAGATGTGCTCCAAGGCCAAAAACGAAGAAGGATGTGCGATCTTTTCTCTCGTTGTGTGGGTCCTACCACAAATTTATCCCATTTTTCACTGAACTGGGAGCTCCATTAACAGAAACCTTGAAAAAGGGATTCCCGGACCAAAGTATTTGGACACCGGAATGCGAGAGTGCATACAGTCAGTTGAAGGAGGCCTTGGTCAGCAAACCTGTGTTACAGCTCCCGGACATTTCCAAACCATTTGTGTTGAGAACGGATGCAAGTGGGATTGGGATAGGGGCAGCTTTGTTACAGGAAGGAGAAGACGATGCTTCGGTTTCGAAACCAGTGGCATACGCAAGCAAGAAACTTCTACCGGCTGAGATGAATTATTCGACCGTCGAGAGAGAGAGAGAGAGAGAGAGAGAGAGAGAGAGAGAGAGAGAGAGAGAGAGAGAGAGAGAGAGAGAGAGAGAGAGAGAGAGAGAGAGAGAGAGTGTGTTTGTCTCCCGTATGGGCCGTGCAAAATTTCCAGCCATATTTGTATGGAGTTCAGTTTCGAGTTCAGTCGGATCATCAACCCTTGATGTTCCTGGCCACTTCTCAGAAGCTCAACGCCCGTTTGATGCGGTGGTCGTTGCTACTTCAGCCATACCACTTTACAGTGGAGTATATACCTGGTAAGAAAAATGTTGGGGCTGATTTCCTGTCTAGACATCCAGCTCCGGAAGAAGAGGAATAGATCATCTGGATCGAACCTCCAAGAAGAAAGAGTTGTTGCGGACTACTCTCTTAAGAGGGGGCCTATGTCACGAAAAATAAACTTGTTAGTTTCAATCGATGACAACACAAGACCCGACATTCGTCTGCAAAAACAGGCAACCCTTTGATGTTGTATAGACTGAGAAAAATAAGTCGCGTCAAGGTGTCTACACACGGTCGGCATTTTGTTATGATGTGGGTTGTTCGAGAAACGAAGAATAACGCCAGACAGCTGCCAGGGCGGTTGTTAGCCTTTGAAGTGGTAGATGGAATGTCTGGCCAGACGTCGGATGGAGTCTTGTGATGTGGAGAAGGTCTCTAGATCACAGACAGGAGACAATTTCCCAGATGAAAGGGGACACCAGTCAGATGTTCACATTGAGTTGGGAAAAATAAAGAGAAAAACAACTTCTCAACGCCGATGCGGCTAGACTTTTTGGTGACGTCACTCAAGCCCGATATAAAACCCGTTGCGGTAAACAAGTGGAGTGAGTCGACCAAGATTTCTGAAGTTTGAAGGATCGGTGCAGTTTCCGAGTTGTGTTTTCGAAAGAGACTATAGTGTCCAAGTGTTGATAATTATCGGCAGACATAGATCCAATCAGGGATTGCATAGTCTCAATTATCAACCGGAATAGGCATATGGTAGGCTATTAATCATATCTAACTTAGAGTATGATTAGGAATAGAGTACAGTATTGTGCGGTGATATAATGTATTATAGGTGTGGTGATAGATTGTTCTATAAGTGCGGTGCTAGAAAGTATCATAGGAGCGTCGGCACTAGTATCCTATTGTGTGGCTTTAACTAGCTTGTGTGATATATCATTTTACTCAGGGAGTTGAGGACAATGTAGTGGGATAATAATTAGAGAGATTTAGGATGGTTGGGAGGGAGGAGGGGAATGTGAAATGGTAGGATCTTCCAGTAGGGCATCTGCTGGGTTTCTACCCGTTCCTTTATTCTTTCCTGGTGTTGCCATGTCTCAGACCATGTGATGAGCTATTTGGCCTTATGACAGAGATCGGATCTCTGTTGCCCCGGGAAGGTTAACCCGGTCAAAAAATGCCCGCAGAAGTCGGATGTGTCGGCCTAACGGTGCAAGAACACAGCTCTGCTGTAAACAGGCACAACGCAGTCACATCCGAAAAAAAAAAATCCGGATGAACGCAGAAGAAGAAGAAGAAGAAGGATCTCTGTTGTAGATCTGAGTGCTGCTATTGGCCTACACTCACCTAATTCCGGCCAGGATTGAGTTGCTCTCACCGTGGTATTCTCTACTCAACAGGTTCCACGTAGGTGTGCTATGATATTCAACAGTGAAGCTAGAACACAGTTTAGAAGATGATGGCTCAGGATTTGAAGACAGAAGTTGCTGAGAGGCCTCTACAGTGGGCTTATACCCAAGTTGGTCTGCGGGAACCTGGCTTCTGCTGAGCAGGACATGCTGGTGATACTTATGTTTAGCAAGTGATAGTTGTATCACTGAACAGTCAGAACATTATATATATATATATAACACTGATACCAGGAACATTCATATAAATTTATAGAAATACCTGGAACATTCAGATTGTGGTGTTAATATGGGGAATCTTTAAAACCAGTGACACTAGATCAATTAAGATTTCCCAAGTAACAGTGACAATAGTGTTAGAATTCTCTGAGTAACAAACAGTTAATAACAGAGGAAATTCATAGTGTGAATTAGATTGAAGACTCTCATTAGACAGTGTTTGTCATGGATGTCCAAACATCTGGATGCCTCGAGAGATAGCGGAGAAACTCTTCACGTGACCGGAGAAGCATCACCTCGGTGAGGTTGTTTGTCTGGAATACATGGTGCTGGTGTGTTCTCAGCACAGTGATGAGAATGACTATACTCCTGAACACTGATCTGAGTCTATATACACCTTAGAATATACGTCACACAGTCTACACATCACACACACACACACACACACACACTTCTCCTACATATACTCTTTGCTTTAATTAATTTCTTGTTTTTATTTGTTGAAGCTAGAGTTGTCAAGTATGTTATGTTGGGGAAGAATGAGAGGGACATGATCCAGGGGTGAGTAAGAGTGAGAAGAAGGTGTCTTCAGATTGAGGGAGTGTTGTGGACGGAGTGTGCTGGATATCTCCAGGATAGTGATATTGAACTAAAATAAATGTGGGTGTTGATTCCCCTCACTCCAGGGATGACACTAAAGTAGTAAAGAAGAACAAATAACTACTACGACATTCTTTACTTACGACATCACCGTTACTTATTGTCTTATGTTCACCTTTACTTATTGTTTCTAGTTCACATTTACTTATTGTCTCATATTCACCTTTACTTATTGTCTCATGTTTACCTTTACTTTACATATTGTCTCATGTTTACCTTTACTTTACTTATTGTCTCATGTTTACCTTTACTTTACATATTGTCTCACCTTTACTTTACTTATTGTCTCACCTTCACCTTTTCTTTACTTATTGTCTCATATTCACCTTTACTTATTGTCTCATGTTTACCTTTACTTTACATATTGTCTCATGTTTACCTTTACTTTAATTAATGTCTCATGTTTACCTTTACTTTACATATTGTCTCATGTTCACCTTTACTTTACGTATTGTCTCATGTTCACCTTTACTTTACTTATTGTCTCATGTTCACCTTTACTTTACTTATTGTCTCATGGTCACCTTTACTTTACTTATTGTTTCATGTTCACCTTTACTTTACTTATTGTCTCATATTCACCTTTACTTATTATCTCATGTTTACCTTTACTTTACATATTGTCTCATGTTTACCTTTACTTTACTTATTGTCTCATGTTTACCTTTACTTTACATATTGTCTCATGTTCACCTTTACTTTACTTATTGTCTCATGTTCACCTTTACTTATTGTTTCTAGTTCACATTTTCTTATTGTCTCATATTCACATTTACTTATTGTCTCATGTTTACCTTTACTTTACATATTGTCTCATGTTTACCTTTACTTTACTTATTGTCTCGTGTTTACCTTTACTTTACATATTGTCTCATGTTCACCTTTACTTTACTTATTGTCTCATATTCACCTTTACTTTACTTATTGTCTCATGTTCACCTTTACTTTACTTATTGTCTCATGTTCACCTTTACTTTACTTATTGTCTCATGTTCACCTTTACTTTACTTATTGTCTCATGTTCACCTTTACTTTACTTATTGTCTCATATTCACCTTTACTTATTGTCTCATGTTTACCTTTACTTTACATATTGTCTCATGTTTACCTTTACTTTACTTATTGTCTCATGTTTACCTTTACTTTACATATTGTCTCATGTTCACCTTTACTTTACTTATTGTCTCATGTTCACCTTTACTTTACTTATTGTCTCATGTTCATCTTTACTTTACTTATTGTCTCATGTTCACCTTTACTTATTGTCTCATGTTTATCTTTACTTTACATATTGTCTCATGTTTACCTTTACTTTACTTATTGTCTCATGTTTACCTTTACTTTACATATTGTCTCATGTTCACCTTTACTTATTGTCTCATATTCACCTTTACTTATTGTCTCATGTTTATCTTTACTTTACTTATTGTCTCATGTTCACCTTTACTTTACTTATTGTCTCATGTTCACCTTTACTTTACTTATTGTCTCATATTCACCTTTACTTATTGTCTCATGTTTACCTTTACTTTACATATTGTCTCATGTTTACCTTTACTTTACTTATTGTCTCATGTTTACCTTTACTTTACATATTGTCTCATGTTCACCTTTACTTATTGTCTCATATTCACCTTTACTTATTGTCTCATGTTTATCTTTACTTGACTTATTGTCTCATGTTGACCTTTACTTTACTTATTGTCTCATGTTTACTTTTACTTTACTTATTGTCTCATGTTTACCTTTACTTTACATATTGTCTCATGTTTACCTTTACTTTACTTATTGTCTCATGTTCACCTTTACTTTACTTATTGTCTCATGTTCACCTTTACTTTACTTATTGTCTCATGTTCACCTTTACTTTACTTATTGTCTCACCTTCACCTTTACTTTACTTATTGTCACATGCTAACTTTTAATTTACTTATTGTTTCATGTTCACCTTTACATTACTCATTGTCTCATGTTCACCTTTACTTTACTTATTGTTTCATGTTTACCTTTACCTTACTTATTGTCTCATGTTCACCTTCATGTTCCTTATTGTCTCATGTTCACCTTCAGGTTCCTTATTGTCTCATGTTCACCTTTACTTGTTGTCTCATGTTTACCTTTACTTGTTGTCTCATGTTTACCTTTACTTTACTTATTGTCTCAAGTTCACCTTCACATTACTTATCGTCTTATGTTTACCTAACTTTACTTATTATTTCATATGTTAATATTGAGCTAAGAACCGACATCACTGCACTCAAGACAATCTCTCAAGCGCTCTGTCCCCCGTTTACCAGCCAGCAATTAGTCACACCGTTAATCGTTCCAGCTGCCATTTGATTGAAAGTTTTCCCGGTCTTCCATCTCATTGTTGAGATTTCCCCCAGAACCCCTGCCGATCCCCCGACATATTATTCTCTTCATATACAAGTTCTCAGTATGTTCCACCACTGTTTCCAGTTCTACACTGTTCTACACTCCCGCGTGACCATGGCAGAAAATCCATACAGTTCTCACAATCTGTGACCTCTGAAGCGAGGAAAGCCATTCTACACGAAACATTCCATTCTCCACCTTGCTAAGTATACTTCGTGAGTACGTAATGAATAATACAATATGTCTTGCAGTGGTCTCCTCTAACCATCAGATGGCGGTTGTTACTGCTTCCACCTCCATTCTAATGCTGGAGGTTGTAGTCGCATATGCCAGACTCTCCTTTTTTTCAAGCATCGTCCACTAACCTTTGCAATGAAACAGCAGCCAATTCGTTTGTCTCTCACCAATGACCCATCGGTGTAGATCACAATGTCACAATGATGTGTGTTGCCCAGGATCAGTTGTTGCAACTCAAACTGTGTGTGGCCTTCTGCCCATTCTCTGTTACTATTATTACCTTGCAGGCTAGTTCATGATTGATTGGATGTTGGCTTCATTTTTCTACGATGTGAGATACCCTGTCTCAAGTCAACCCTCTTTAATTGCCTTTATAGGCATACACACGAGATCTTGAAACCGTTAAACGATATACTATATAGGTTTGGCTTCTTATGTGCTATATGCCTTAGAGTTTGTAAACGAGTGCTTAACTTTTGTTTCAAATACTGCTGTACAGTTTTATTATTCATTACTTGCCTTTGAGGTCCCGGTAACACAGAGGCAGTTCTTACAAGTTGAACAGATAGAGAACTGATTACGTGATCGTTGGAGATTCAATGGGAAAAGCTTCGAACCGAAAGAGTTCAGGGTGTGCTGGAAAAGAAGCTTACGGTGAAACAACAAGATTACATGTGGGTTGATGACATGGAGATATAGACTAGAAGGAGCTTATAAGAGTACTATGATGATGCGGGCCAGAGATTATTTGAGACTCATTACAGCAGACCTTGAGTGCGCAGACAACATTTTTGATTAAATATGAAGCAAACGTGTACAACAGTTGGTAATAAAAGAGACCCGACTTTGTTGTAGAGCAGTTGCTTTCAACTCCAAAGTAGTAAACTGTACACTGATATTTGCGCGTGGGCTAGCTGTCCCCATTATCAGTGTCCCTTGCCCACCAGGCTGGCAGGAAAGTGCGCCAGCCACTGCGCCAGCACAGCTACTTCTATCTTATGGCCCCTTTATTTGCTCTAATTGCTGTCACTAGCCTCTTCCAGGCATTCGTTGTTAGTTACTCTAGCAGTCCATGGTATTCACAACGGTCGTCTCAGAAACATCACCGCTGTTTCTGAGCTCTTTAAAATTTGTTCGTTCTCATTCCTGGTGATCGAGTTAAATGGCGAGTCATGACCGCCCACGCTTTCCGGCATAGCACATGATTGATTGATCTCATTCCAAGATTGATTGTCATACAGCACACCAGGTTTAATAATAATAATAATAATAATAATAATTTTAAACAGCTTTCATATGCGGTGTCTGCGAAGAATTCTTGGTATAAAGTGGCAAGACAAAATCACAAATACTGAAGTATTGGAAAGATCAGGTTGTGTGACGGTTTATTCCATGCTCAGTCTTCGTAGACTTAGATGGATAGGACATCTTAGGAGGATGGATTGTCGTATTATTTCTGTGTCGTCCCTGGGGTGAGAAGCATCAACACCGACATTCGTTTAACCCCATATCAATATCTTGAGGATATCCCAGCTTTCTGTCCACAACACCCCGTCAGTCCCTGGATCTCTCTCTCTCTCTCTCTCTCTCTCTCTCTCTCTCTCTCTCTCTCTTTCTCACTACTGAACCAAGCCCCCTCTCATTCTTTTCCCAAAACACACTACACAACACTGGCTCTAACAAAAACAACAAATTGGTTTAATAGAGAAAAGTGTCATGTATCATCAATCAATCAATCAATCAGTGTCATGTATGTGCAAAGTGTATGTGAAGAATGTCTGTCGTATACTCTAGTGTGTATGTAGAGTCAGACCGAATAGATCAGGAGCAAAGTCAGTTTCATCACTGTACTGGCCACACAACAGCACCATATATGATGGACAGAAGACCTCACCCAACTAATGTGTCTCTCAGGCCAAGTGTCGACTTCCTCCGATAGCTCTTGGACAATCCGGATGCTTGGTCATCAATAGTGGAAACAGTCCAATATTGATCATCAATCTAACACACACAATGTAACTACTCTGTTCACAAAAGTTCTGTGATCAGAGAATCCTTAAATACTGTTACTGTCACTTGGGAAAACTCAATGTTAGTATTTAACTGTTCCTAGGAATTCACCAATTGTAACTCAAAGTGTTAATTTCCCCTGTATTTATATCTACTAGTGTTCCTGGTACAGGTGTTATTGTCAGTGTCTTGATTTTACTATGATGTAAACTATCACTTAGGAAACACACTTAAATAACCATCGTTTCCTGCTCAGCAGAGGCCAGGTTCCAGCAGACCCTCTGGGTTATGGGACCAGTGCAAAAGCCTCTCAGTAAACTCTGCCTTCAATGCTCGAGCCATGACTTTTCTTCTAGTTGGTAACCTAGTGGAATCTGTTGAAGAGAGAACACACCTGGTGAGAGCAACCTGATTCCGACCTTTATTAGGTGAGTGTAGGCCGACGGCAGCACTCAGATCCATAACAGAGAACCAACCTCTGTCATAAGGCCGAGGAGCTCATCACATCGGTCTGAGTAATGGTAAGACAAGGACAGGCTAGAGGAAAAGGGCAGAAACCCAGTATACTGGAAGATCCTACCATTTGACATTTCCCCCATCCCCCGAACCATCCTCAATCTCCCTAAATATTAAAGAGAGTAGTCCGCATCAACTCTTTCTCATTGGAGGTTCGATCCAGATGATCTATTCCTCTTCTTCAGGAGCTGGATGTCAAACGGGCTTTGAGCTTCTGAGAAGTGGCCAGGATCATCAATGGTTGATGATCCGAATGGACCCGAAACTGAACTCCATACAAATAGGGCTGGAATTTTTGCACGGCCCATACGAGAGACAAACACTCCCTCTCGACGCTCGAATAATTCCTTTTAGCCGGGAGAAGTTTCTTGCTTGCCACAGGTTTCAAAACCGAAGCATCGTCTTTCCCTTCCTGTAACAAGGCTGCCCCAATTCCAATCCCACTCTCATCCGTTCTCAACACAAATGGCTTGTAAAGGTCGGGGAGCTGTAAAACAGATTTGCTGACCAAGGCCTCCTTCAACTGACTGTATGCACTCTCGCACTCGGGTGTCCATACGATTTGATCCGGGGATCCCCTTTTCAAGGTTCCCGTTAATGGAGCTCCCAGTTCAGTGAAATGCGGGATGAATTTTTGGTAGAACCCACACAACGAGAGAAAGGATCGCACATCCTTCTTCGTTTTTGGCCTTGGAGCACGTCTGATCTTTTCTAGGTTCTACTCCTCTGGGACAATTTGTCCTGGAGTGATGGTGTGACCCAGAAATTCCAGAGTCTGGTAACCAATCATGCACTTGGTTGGGCGAGCGGTAAGTCCTGCTTCCCCGAGTCTATTGAAAACTCTCTCAAAGGATTGCAAATGGTCATCCATGCTGTCACTAGCAATCAGTATATCATCCATGAACGAGATAATGGACGGATCATGTAAGGGATCTAGCAAGGTCTGTCAGAGTCTTGCGTAGAGCAAGAATAGTGGCTCGTTTTCTGGCAAGTGTAAAGCAATATCAAACTATCAAATCACACGAAGTGAATATCCGAAAGTATTATTCACACGCTTTATTTACGCGCTGCATTTATTATCGCACAAACATCGCGCACTGACAATCCATAGCAATCATTACGGCATGAACAATATCACTACAATACATAATAATACATGCAAGCAATAAACATCTCACTTACAAGTCAAACTATTCAAGCGTTCGAATCAATCTCCCACTGTCGTACAGGCTAGCTCTCAAGGCAGATTCAAACACTTCTCGCATACCCATGCGACCTGTCCGTTCCAAACACCTAAACCCGTCTGCCAGTTCTGGCGTTCTACACGCTACACGCCCGTCGGCGCTCACGTCAGCTAGTGTGACCCCTGCAAGGTTCACGGGTTGTACTGCTGGCCAGCGGTCGTTTACGCTTCGCTCAATTGCTGTGCTTGGCTGCTTATCCGGGCGTCGTCGAAGACGCCGCGTTATCTCTGCAGTGTTTAACATCACTCAGGGTTGCGTGTTGTTATGTTGTCTGGCGTTGGTACAGACAACGCGTCGCAACCTCGGATGTGAGACCTTGACACTCTCCACACCCCTTTTTCATGAAAGGATTTCCTTTCATGTACAATATATCTCTAGGTGTTATTAAAACATGTCAAAGTCGAACATTATACCTTAACAATTATAATAAATATATACAGGTGAATAGTAAACAATATGTATACACCAATTATGTTGCACTATGAAGTACAACAGTCAAGTACAATCTATTTCATGGGCATTACCTCGCTGTGACACAGCTAGTCCGGTAGGTATCGGCTAAACTGGCCCCTACCTCACAACCAAGAACAAAAATACTAAATAATCAGGTCAAGCCGTTAGCATCTCCCTCTGAGATAGCTCCATCATCAGACCTCTGTTTAGAGTTTCTAATGAAGGTCAACAGTTTTGGCAATATACTGTCCATATCTAAACGACGTTACATTGACATGTTATTTATCAAGCACACATGTTAATGGTTACAATACATATTTACATATCACCAACAATTTAGAGTAATGTCCCCTGGTTATTATACAAACAATTTAGGAACAATAATTTATCGTCGTTTACAAGACATAAATTACCACTGCAAATTTATTTCTTAGTGTCATAATTTGATCCTTATTGACAAATGTGCACAAAAAGTCACGTTTGTAAAGAAGCAATCAAGTTACGATGCTGAGATTACATCTTATAAAAATCGACATATACAATACCGTATATGGAAATATTTTAACTTACAATTTAATACAACTGTCATACATTTATAGACTTTTTAGCGTAGTCTGATAACTTTTAATATAATATGCAAAAAATCGGGAAGTATACAGCTGTACTATTACATGTGTTGTGGTGTCATTCATACAACGTTGGTCCGTTCTGGATGGATCTTCTATAAACAGAGTAGTAGTTGTTACCATCAGCTGTGGGATCGTCTCTTCCGCCTTCTGCTCGGATTGTACTGTCGCAGTCATCTTTCGTACCTTGTTAAAACGTCTTGGACAACTCGGTCTGGATACCTTCAGGATTACCTCACGTTGTAGTGACTTGGTAAATTCCTGGATCTTGTAGTGTTGTCCAGTGACACTTCTCTGTAGTGTCTGGTTGTTACAATATTTATGTATTTACAATAATAATTACATTCTTTCTCATATCTCACAGTTATACAACACATTAGTTTAAATAATACTGATTCCATTCTTTCCCATATCTCACAATTATACACGCATTCATTCGCATGATAATAATAAGAATACAAATATGTACATATGTTATATACATTGGGAGATACAATCTACCCTATCACAATGGTGTACACAGCGTTACTGACACATTGTCACAATTGGCTGTGGTACTGAGCACTATCTACGTTGCAGTTTTATACACCCTCTGCACTGTGCTCTGGTGTTGACTGGGTATTAGGTTCGTTGTATGGACATCTCGACAAGAGATCTGCAAGACAGTTTTGTGAACCCTTTATATGGTTAATCTCATAGCTATAGTCCTGCAGAAGAAGGGACCATCTTGCCACCTTGCTGTTACTTGGCGTTCCTCTGGTAACAATTGTCAGCGGACTATTATCTGTTTCAATAATGAAATGTTTGCCTAACAAAAATCTAGAAAGTTTACGTACCGAAAATACCATGGCAAGAGCCTCTAGTTCCGGTGTACTGTAATTTCGTTCGCTGGTGTTCAGTTTTCGAGAGACGTAGTATACTGGGTACAAGATCTGGTCGTGTTCTTGGAGAAGCACACCTCCAATGGCTACGGAGCTCGCATCACATCTTAATCTAAAAGTAATATTCAAATTTGGCAATTTCAGAATAGGTGATTTAGAAAAATATGACAGAATCTTATTAAATGCTGGCCTTAAACATTCACTGTTTACAATCACGTTGGGATGTTTATTTGTTAGTAGAACAGTGAAACATTTGGTCAATTCAGCAAAATGAGGAATAAACTGTCTATAATAGTTTAAAAGACCTAACACACTTCGCAACTGTTTCTTAGTTGTTGGAAGCGACAATTTCAAAATTCTGGACATGATGTTATCGTCAGTTGATATAAAGCCATTTGAGATCTTATAGCCCAAAAATGAAATTTCTTGAAAGGCTATATCAACTTTGGAAGGTTTTACAGTCAGTCCATGATGTCTAATCCTGTCAAATGTCTGCTGTAGTGCTGTTATGTGCTCTGTCATGTCCTTTGTGTGTATGCAAATGTCGTCCATGTACCAAATGATGTTAGCAATGTCTGTCAAAAGAATTCTTGTCATTCTGACGAAGGTAGCTGGTGCATTGACTAATCCGAAAGGTAGTTTACACCATTCGTATAAACCCCACAGTGTGGCAAATGCAGTCAGATGTATACTATCATGATGTACAGCTATCTGCCAGTAGCCTTTTGTCATGTCAAGTTTAGTATAATAACGTGAGTCAGATAGTTCAGTCAGGATGTCTTCACAGTTGCTCATTGGTTCTAAATCCAACTGTGTAATGCTGTTGAGTTTACGATAGTCCACACAAAGTCTAATAGTGTTGTCCTTTTTGCGTACTAAAACTATTGGTGAACAGAAATGAGATTGTGAACGTCGAATGATATGATTTGCTTCTCAATCAATGATTTCTTGATGAAGTTTTTCCTTATAGTGTATAGGGATGGAATATGGTCTACACTTAATAGGAACGTCAGATGTTAAGATGATTTGGTGTTGCACTAAATCTGTCTGTCCTGGGCTGTCGGAAAAGATCGTCCTGTAGTCTTGTATCAGTTGTCTACAACTGTCAGTCTGTCTCTGTATCAGTTTAGGATTTACCTTGATGTCCTGTAAGTTGGTCGTCGTGTCAAGAACTGGTGTCGGTATCTCGTCAGTGTCGTTGTCGTCCGTCTGGTCCACTATGGAGGTGCTTGCTGCAGTCTCTACTTGTTCGTCTTGCCTGTGGTGATATGGTTTGAGCATGTTAATATGGAAAATTTTATGTTTGTCCCTAACTGCAATCTCCTAATCTACCGTCGAAATTTGTCGAAGCACTTTGAACGGTCCTTGCCATGAGTCAGTTAGGAGATGTCTATCACTTGGCAAAAGGAGAAGAACGTCCTGTCCTGGCGTCAGTGTAATAGTTCTATTTCCTCTGTTAGCATATTGTCGGTAAATAGCTCCTGATTTTTGGAGAGCTTCTTTAGCTAACATACATGATTTCATAATTCTATCACGCAATGATGTTACATGTTCATATGGTGAAATGGGTATAGACAAAGTTGTACTTTCAGTCAACATAGATTCATACAGAGATAATGGTCCGCGTGGTTGTGCACCATATAACATTTCGAATGGTGAGAACCCAGTGCTGGAATGGGGCACTTCCCTATATGCAAACAAAATGGCAGGCAGATAAGTATCCCAATCTTCAGGATGTTCTTGGGTTACCTTAGATAGCATATGTTTCATATCGCCATTAATCTTTTCCACTATACCGGTCGAATGTGGGTGGTATGGACTGTTGAAGCATTGTTTAACACCCAACATTTTGGTAAAGGCTTGTGTAGCAGAGGAAATAAACTGGCTACCCCGATCTGAAAGGATGGTATCAGGGAATCCTACCCTCGCAAAAATATGAAAGAACACTTCTATGATGTCTTTGGAAGTTATGTTCTTCATTGGATCGCTTCTGGCCAACGAGTACATAGATCAATGAGTGTTACAATGTATCTATTACCTTTAGATGTTATATGGTTCAGAGGACCAACTATATCGACCGAGATCTTTTCAAACGGTCTACTCGCCAAATCAGTAACTTGCAATTCAGCTTGTGGGTGTTTACCCTTTTTGACAAGCTTTTGACAGATGTCACACGATCTGCAATACTGTTTGGTATCGTTGCAAAACTTTGGCCAATAAAATTGAGTAAGTAACCTTGCTCTAGTTTTAGCATACGCCACGTGTCCTGCAAAGGGTATGTCATGAGCTAGATTCAATGCTTGTTTGCGGTTTTCTAACGGTAGCACTGTTTGTTCTATAGTGCTGGAACCTTTGGTGTAGTACCGTGTTAGAATTCCGTTCTTCAGAGCAAAGTACCATTGAGCATTCTTTGCTACTCTTGGCTTTTGGCCTACAAGTTTAAAATACTTTTGCAGAGATCGATCGGCTTTTTGAGATGTTATAAACGTCTCCCTAGTTGTCTCAGGAGATGTTACAACTGGACTTACTCGTTGTACAGCCTCTATCTGATCGATTCGATCTTGCATCTGTGCAGTAGATCTAGTTACTGCATTTACTACATTACAACGATCATTCTCATCACACACTGATGTTACATTCACACAATTACATGCATGTTCCGGCGTAGCCAGGTTGGTATTTGTACATTCATTTACAGGTGGTAATACATCATGAATGGTGATTGGTGATGAAGGTGAAATGGTAGTATCAATATTACAACTGACAGTTGATGTACTGCTGTCATGTGGTATGTCATTCACTTCAGGAAGGTTTCCAATGATAATATCGCAGCAAGGATTGGTTAATGCCGCGCATTTAACCTTTCCTGTAAGGAATGGTGTAGTTATATATGCCCATGCAAGTGGATATTTCTCTATGTTTCCTGAGAATGTCCTGCATGTGACATATTTACCACTATATTGTGATGGTAAAATGTAATCTCTCTTTACACCAATGAGAGTACTGCCGCTATCACGTAAAACTGTGGCAGCTCTACCATTAACATACCCCTTGTGGATGTTTAGTTTACCTTTGGAGTTTACTACAGAATTGGCCTCCTCGCTGGTAAAATGTATAGAATGGCCGCATGTTAACACGCCATCCTCATGAAATTGATCACAAATGGTACATTTTTCCTGATGGAACACCTCAATTGAATGTGCTGAGTTTACTGGGTGATCTTGTACACTTTCATCTTCTGACGAAGAACTGTCAAATATGGCTGCATTAGCCTTTTTGGTCATTGACTTGCCTTTACAATCTTTACGCCAGTGACCATAAGCTTTGCAAAGGTAACATTTGATAACTTTTCTGTAGTTCTTCCTTTCTTTATCTTGCTTAGAAATGTAATTATGCAAGTACGTAGTGTACCCAGGGTGTTGGTCGCACATATCATTCTCATTGTGTTTATAATCGCAATATTTGCACTGATACAATTTCTCTGTAGCTTGTTTATAAGGTCTTTGTTTGGTATTTTACCCTGCCTGATATTTGCCATATGTAGCTGCTGCTACAAAGTCTGTGCTGGTCAGACTACTAGAGAAACAATGCTTATTGGCTGCAAAATAACCAGAGCCACGACTTTCAATCTGTTGAACACTTTCACACTGACATTCTAACAAAAATTTAGAAAAGGGGGGTGGGAGAGATGCGATAATCTTATCTCTCAACATAAGATCAACTAATTTGTCATAAATTCCATTTACTTTGGCTGCTGACAGCCATTTAGAAAACATATTTTGAATTTCTGAGATGTAATCAGAGAACGTGTGTGTTGGCTTAGGAGACAACTTCCTAAACTGTTCTCTATAACCTGATTCATCCAGTAGAAAATGTGACATAATTTTAGATTTAATGTAAAGATAATCTTCTTTCAGGTCATTTGGGATCGACTCTATGACTTTAAGAGGTTCCCCAGAAAGACTTCTTACATATACTATCCCCCATTCAGGTTTTGGGATTTTGTAATGATCCATAACAAATTCAAAGTTTTGGGTAAATGCTGCTATGCAATCACCTGTGTTGTAACTTCTGATCAGACCTTGGTACTTCTTATGAGGTTGATCTTTGTCTGTTTCTCTATTAACTTTATCTTTAGAAGATTCAGCTTTCAGCTGTTCAATTTTCAGTTGTGTTTCTTGCTCTTCTTTCTTACTTTGGGCTAAGATCTCAGCTTGCCTCACTGCAGCTTCTGACTGTGCTTGTTGAAGCTTTAAAGCAGCTTCTGATTGTGCTTGTTGCAGCTTTAAAGCAGCTTCTGATTGTGCTTTTGACGCCCTTTCGGCCGCTCTCTCATTCCGCTCAATAATCTGCTCTTGTTTCACAAGATATTCTGCATATTTATTTTCACTCCATGTTCTCAAACCCTCACCAGACATATTCATTTTTAAACCCATTTCAATGAAATCGTTTAAAGAAGACATGATGAACAATAGGTATGATGGAATAAATATAAACAAAATTACTTATGATGTTAGTAAGTTACAAATATTTATAGCATAGTTAATGTCTAAAGCCAGACTAACGAAAGTATAAAGAGGAATGAAAAAAATTTATACTCAAGTAATCCTTGGGTAATGTGCTGTTCAGTGGTGCTCGAAATCACACTGGAACGTCTTTCGGGTTGATGCACAAAACATTTTTGAAGTTCACCAGACTCAGGTAAAGTTGACAAAAAAACCTGTACTTTTTAAACTAAACGAAATTAGAACGTTTGTAAATGTATGGTGTGTGTAATGTCACTGAAGTCTGTAAAGGTTTGTATGCTGTCAAGTATTATTGTTAGTCGTTACCACAATAAACAACTTTCACGCTCACACTAACCCTACTCAATGACATTCAAGGGCACGGCCGCCATTTTGGATTTTAGGTACAAAATTTGTTGAATTTAGTGATAAGTCTGAAGACGCCTCGGTTGGCTTCAAATAATATCTTCACACTTATAATTTAATTAAATCAACTCTATTTAATCGTTACTTTACCTTAATCTATGACTTGCGCACTTCTATCTTCATGTTCACATTCGCTTCAAACTCGGACCAAAAATTTACAAGTTCGCATTTAGTTCAAAACCCGGACGAAAGCCCGTACGTTCGCACTTGTCAGAGTCTTGCGTAGAGCAAGAATAGTGGCTCGTTTTCTGGCAAGTGTGAAGCAATATCAAACTATCAAATCACACGAAGTGAATATCCGAAAGTATTATTCACACGCTTTATTTACGCGCTGCATTTATTATCGCACAAACATCGCGCACTGACAATCCATAGCAATCATTACGGCATGAACAATATCACTACAATACATAATAATACATGCAAGCAATAAACATCTCACTTACAAGTCAAACTATTCAAGCGTTCGAATCAATCTCCCACTGTCGTACAGGCTAGCTCTCAAGGCAGATTCAAACACTTCTCGCATACCCATGCGACCTGTCCGTTCCAAACACCTAAACCCGTCTGCCAGTTCTGGCGTTCTACACGCTACACGCCCGTCGGCGCTCACTTCAGCTAGTGTGACCCCTGCAAGGTTCACGGGTTGTACTGCTGGCCAGCGGTCGTTTACGCTTCGCTCAATTGCTGTGCTTGGCTGCTTATCCGGGCGTTGTCGAAGACGCCGCGTTCTCTCTGCAGTGTTTAACATCACTCAGGGTTGCGTGTTGTTATGTTGTCTGGCGTTGGTACAGACAACGCGTCGCAACCTCGGATGTGAGACCTTGACAGTCCTCATCATGCGAGTAAACACACTAGGTGCATTGCTGAGTCCAAAAGGCATGACCTTGAATTCATAGTGTCCACTGGGACTACTGAAAGCTAGCAGCTGTCGAACATCTGGTTTGACCGGGATCTGATAATAACCCCGACTCAGATCCACTTATGAGAAAAACCTAGCTTTATGGAGCATAGCGAATAAATGAGTTGGATTCGGTAAAGGTTCCACCTGAAATTGAGTGTGACTGTTCAGAAGTCGATAGTCTATAAACAACCGGTGTTCTCCACTTGGTTTGCGTAACAAAACCACCCCCGCATTGTATGGGGATGTGGATAGCGCAATCACGTCATCCTTCAGCAGTTTCTGTATTTCCTCCTCCAGGGCCTTTTCTTTAGAGAATGGCACTGGGTAAACCTTTTGGCGAACAGGCTCTTGGGTGGTCAAGGACATCTCGAATTCAACCAACCTGGTTCGTCCTGGTTTATCAGTCAGTATCTCCTTATGAGACTCACGAACCTGGGTAATCTTTTCCCTCTCCTGGGAAGTCAGATCAGGGTTCACTTGCACATCCCTATAGGTTTCCTGTTGTGCCAGTGGATATTCCCTGCCCTCGTTGGTTCCCGTTTCAGTCTCCACTGCAACTGCCATTGCCATAAGGTGAGCTGCTTTATCTCCGGATCTCTCCTCGTACTTTCGCAGGAGATTAATATGGAAAATCTTCGACTTTCCCCGGATCCGGATCTGATAGTTGGTTCTGGAGACCACCGTTTCCATGGGAAATGGTCCTTGCCTCTAGAGATCTGTCTTTGGACCTATGGTTGTAGTAAGCCGCATGTCTTTTTCTGGCCTTTCTCAAGTTCTGAGTTGTCAGAGTCCATCCCTTGTGAAGTTTTTCTTTCAGTTCCTCCACGTATTTATAAGAGGAAATCACTTCTTCTGACGTCCCCTCCTCAGTCCAACTCCTCAACATGGCTTCCAATGGTCCTTTGATTGGATGACCAAACAGCAAAGTAGCGGGTGGTAGTCCTGTTGAGCCATGAGGTACTTCCCGATAGGCAAAAAGTGCGGCTGGGATGGATGAATATGCTCCTGTGCCAGTTTCCGGAGCATTGTCATCAACGTGCCGTTGAAACGCTCTACTTGTCCATTGGCTTGAGGGTGGTAAGGGCTGGTATGTATATGGTTAGAGTGGAACACCCTAAACACCTCCTCCATAAGTTTTCCACGAAACTGGGACCCATTGTCCGTCAGAATCTGATTAGGGAAGCCTAATCTGGTAAAGGCCTCCATCAGTGTGCGTCAGCCACTCGTTTCGAGTCAATTGTGGTCAATGGTATGGCTTCACCCCACATTGTACAGCAATCCACCATTGTGAGTATGTACATATTCCTCTTCCTAGTCCTAGGAAGTGGACTCACGATATCGATGGCTACCCTCTCGAAAGGAGAGTTCATGATAGGCAATTCACCCAAGACCACCGGTGCTGTCCAGTGTTTCGGTGCCACTCTCTGGCACTCAGGGCATGACTTCACATACCGACGCACATCACCGGTCATTCCCGCCAATAGTAATAGCAGGAAATTCGCTGCATGGTGGCGGCAATACCCATATGCCCACTAAATGAGATGGTATGCCCCATATGAAGAATCTGGGAACGGTGGGCCTTCGGGACCACCAACTGACCGTGTAGGTTGTCTCCCCTTCCGGCTCACCTGTAGAGTATCCTATTCTTCATGTAGTATTGCCCCCGTTTTGGTGGATCAGCACTTCTCTGCAGCTTCTTGTAGCAATGACGTAAGGTTGCATCCTCACTCTGGGCAGTTCGCAACTCCCCCAGCAGTGGGTTAGTGACAATTGCTTCTGCCTGATCAGTTCTCGTCTGAGAGCGAGTCTGAATTGCTCCCATATGGATTGGCTCCCTGGACATTCCCAGAAAGACATACCGGCAACCGAGGATGACGGGAAAATGGGATCGGTCAATACAGCGGCTTTGATTGTGTCGGTGACATATCTTGACCGAATCTCCACTTTAGCGATTGGCAACTTCATGGCGACAGCATTCTCCTGTGCAGGCTGTATTTCCATGGTCTCACCTGTGAATTGTTCTGGGTGTACAAGATCCGCAGAAATCACGGCCTCCCCGTCAAGTCCAGTGTCGTATAGACACTCAACTTGTCGGCCGTTAACCTCTATCAATTCTATTACAGGTGGCTTATCCTGGTCTGGAGTCTCTTCCTCGGCCTCGACCTGTTCGGTGGACTCCACCTTAGGTTCTACTGGGCACACGACGAAATGAGAGTCTCCTGACTTAACCCTACAGTCTTTAGCATTGTGCGTGTACGACCTGCAGTGTTTACGCCATTTCCCTGTCCTAGAGTCTCTCGTGCCTGACTTTAGTGAGCTCTCCTGGTTGTGAGCTTCCTTGTCGATCTCAAAATTTTCAGTGGTAATCTCCTTTGGAGCCACTTTACACGCCGCGAAGTGAGGGCTCTTAGCCTTCGATTTGCATTCCCTCGTATTGTGAGAGAGCGACGTACAAATCGAACACCACTTCTCCGTCCACGCTCGTTTTGGTGACGAGCTCGAAGTGCTCTTGCTTCCCTCCTTCGTCTTCTCCAAACTCTCCTCTGAAGTTTTAACGTATGATTCCACTTTCTTAGTTCCCGTGCTTTTGGGTTTTTTCCGGTCATGTTTCTCTTGACTTTTGGTGTTTGTGGAAAGGTATTCTCCCGCCTCCCCATGTACCTCAACAAACCGTTCTGCCAATTTCGTCACGATGTCAATACGTTCCGCCCCTTGTTCTCCCAAGAATGTCCTGAGAGGTTTCGACATTTGCTTTCGCATCTGGTCCACTATCATGAGCTCTTCCAGACACTCATAGTCATGCGCGAACTCAGCCAAATCCATCCACTTATGGAGATAGGATTTCAGATGCAGACTGTAGGCGGCAAACAACTCTCCCGGATCTCGTTTCGCTGCTCGAAATTTTTTCCGGTAGGTATGTGACGTAATTTCGAAATGATTCAGCAGAGCCGTTTTAAATTCATCGTAATTGTTTTCGTGTCCTTGTGGCAGGCGAGAATAGACCTCGTAACCAGTCCCGCGTAATCCCTGGGACAACTTAAGATACCATTTGTCACAATCCAGACCCATAGCAACAGACATGGCCTCGAAGCGTTGTAAGCACTGGTCGATCATCTCTTTGTATTCTTCGTAGACAGCCAAAGGAAACTTCATAGCATGGTTGCTATGTCCACCCACTGGGGTTGAGCCAGGAAGAGAGGAGCCTCCCACTACTCCCTCAGGTTCCCCACTAGATTGTCTCTTAAGCTCGAGTTCCCGCATTCGGTATTCATGCTCCCTTTCTGAGCTTCTTGTTCAGCTTCCAATCTCTTAGCAGCGTGCTCCGCTTCAAGATTCTTCACATCTTGCTCAGCTTCAAGTTTCTTAGCAGCTTGCTAAGCTTCAAATTTCTTAGCAGCTTGCTCAGCTTCAAGTTTCTTAGCAGCTTGCTCAGCTTCAAGTTTCTTAGCAGCTTGCTCAGCTTCAAGTTTATTAGCAGCTTGCTCAGCTTCCAGTTCTAACCTTTTAGTGGCTTGCTCAGCTTCTATTCTCTTAGTCTCTAACTCCATCTTTCTTAATTCCATCTCAGCCTTCCGATCTTCCCTTTCTGCTTAACGAAAATCTCTCTCCACCTCCTGTATGTAATCTGTTAATGCAGAACCCGACAAGCCCATTCCTTCCCCCCTTGCCCTTAGTTCTGCCAAATCTAATTTAGGAGTGGCCATATTTAAGAGAGTTGAGTCAGCAGGTTGAGTGTAAATTTCTCTAAATATATAGATATTCACTAGTTAAATTTTATCATATATTTAACACCACCCAGCACAACACAAAACAATCTCTCAATGACAAGAGTAGAATTAGGACCAAAGACCTATGTACACGTGTGAAGTGTGAACAGGCAATATATGTGCCTTAACTCCTATCCACATTCACCCTAACTGGATCCTCAATAATCTGATATCACCGTCCCGTGTCGAGATATCCCGTGTCAGGCAATCCCGTGTCAAGATATCCCGTGTCGAGATATCCCGTGTCAAAAGATCCCGTGTCAAAATATCCCGTGTTGAGCCCCCAGTAATGTCGTATTATTTCTGCGTCGCCCCTGGGGTGAAGGGAATCAGCACCGACATTATTTTAACCCCATATCAATATCTTGAGGATATCCCAGCTTTCTGTTCACAATACCCCGTCAGTCCCTGGATCTCTCTCTCTCTCTCTCTCTCTCTCTCTCTCTCTCTCTCTCTCTCTTACATACTGAACCAAGCCCCCTCTATTCTTTTTCCCAAAACACACTACACAACACTGGCTCTAACAAATACAACAAATTAGTTTAATAGAGAAAGGTGTCATGTATGTGCAAAGTGTATGTGAAGCATGTCTGTCGTATACTCTAGTGTGTATGTAGAGTCAGACCGAATAGATCAGGAGCAAATTCAGTTTCATCACTGTACTGTACAACAGCACCCTATATGATGGACAGAAGACCTTACCCAACTGATGTGTCTCTCAGGCCAAGTGTCGACTTCCTCCGATAGCTCTTGGACAATCCGGATGCTTGGTCATCAATAGTGGAAACAGTCCAATATTGATCATCAATCTAACACACACAGTGTAACTACTCTGTTCATAAAAGTTCTGTGATCAGAGAATCCTTAAATACTGTCACTTGGGAAAACTCAATGTTAGTATTTAACTGTTCCTAGGAATTCACCAATTGTAACTCAAAGTGTTAATTTCCCCTGTATTTATATCTACTAGTGTTCCTGGTACAGGTGTTATTGTCAGTGTCTTGATTTTACTGTGATGTAAACTATCACTTAGGAAACACACTTAAATAACCATCGTTTCCTGCTCAGCAGAGGCCAGGTTCCAGCAGACCCTCTGGGTTATGGGCCCAGTGCAAAAGCCTCTAAGTAAACTCTGCCTTCAATGCTCAAGCCATGACTTTTCTTCTAGCTGGTAACCTAGTGGAATCTGTTGAAGAGAGAACACACCTGTTGAGAGCAGCCAGATTCCGACCTTTATTAGGTGAGTGTAGGCTGACGGCAGCACTCAGTTCCATAACAGAGAACCAACCTCTGTCATAAGGCCGAGGAGCTCATCACATCGGTCTGAGTAATGGTAAGACAAGGAAAGACTAGAGGAAAAGGGCAGAAACCCAGTATATACCCTACTGGAAGATCCTACCATTTGACAATTCCCCCATCCCCTCAATCATCCTAAATCTCCCTAAATATTATCCCACTACATTGTCCTTAACTCACTGAGTTAAATGATATCTCACACCAACTAGTTCAAGCAACGCGTATGGCTACTGTTGCCGACGCTCTTATAATACTTACCATCAACGCACATTACTACACTCGATTCCTAAGAATAATCTAATGTAGGTCTAGTTACTTAATTACCATATATTTATTCCGGTTTGAAAATTGGAACTGCTAAATCACACGAAAGTAACATGTCCGCCAATGTAAATCGACAGAAGACACTGTAGTCCCTCTCCTAACTCGAACTCGGAATAACACACACGTCTTAGTTGGTTCACAACATTTGGTCGACTTCCCCAAAGTTGTTTACCTCACTGTTTTTTATACTGGGTCTGAATGACGTCACAGGTCTGTCTAGACACTAGACATCGAGAAGCTATTTTTCTCTCTCTGTTTCCGACTGGAGGTAAATAACTGGTCGGCTGTCCTGCTTTCATCTCGGGACTGGTTTCCCGTACAACAAAAAGTCTTGCCCGCCTGTGAACTAGAGAATTCTTGTCCCCACAACAAAAGATCTGGCCGACTTTTACCCAGACAGTTTGTCTATCTCATCAAAAGGATGGCTGCCGCTTGCAGACTTATGGCGCGACAGTCCTTCCTCGATCAACAACACATCAAAGAATGCCGGCTGCTTGCAGACGAATGGCGCAACAATCTGTCATCGATCGACCTCCAAGATTTAATGTGACATGGATGATGGTAGAATACCAAAGTACATCTTTTTTGGTGAATTACAGATGGGTAAGAGATCTCAAAGTCGGCCTCTACTACGATACAAAGATGTGTGTAAGCGGGACATGATTGATACAGGCATTGATAATGCACATTGGGAGCAAATCGCCGCTGAACGTGTTGCATGAAGGGCAAACATCAGAAATGGAATAAAGACAAAGGAGAATATTATTGCAGATAAGTCACACACCGAGCGTGTGTAAGATAGTGCATGATGGTGGAAATAACCACGTGTTCACATGCACCCACTGTGAACGCACCTTTACAGCGCGAATTGGCCTTACCAGTCACATTCGCTACCGCCATGGGTAAACGTTATTATACCTTTTTGAAGCACAAACTATCGTCTGTCAAGACGGCAAGGTGCCAATGTATGTAATGTAATAATAATAATAATAATAATAATAATAATAATAATAATAATAACAATAATAATCATCTTATGCCGTGTGGCGTTGGTATTCATGTCGGTCACAGCGTTCTGTTTGTCTCTTGTGCCGCCAATAATTATTAATTTCTGATACTGATGATCCTTCATGCCATGATGTCACACTGTCCAGTATCTTCTCTCTTGGTCTCTCCCCGCCTCTCCTCCTCTCCAACTTTCCCGTTGTGATGACATACTCCAGCCTTCCCCTTCTCGCGACGTGCCCACAGACATAGAATGTATGCTGTTTTCTTCTGATATGAACAACTAGTTCTCTGTGTGAGTTAGCCAACCAGGATTCCATCCTGTCATCTCTAAATGACGACAGGGTCTCACGGCAAGAACAAGTGTAATACGACCCATGACCAGCTAAATACCACTAAAACATTGTGTCTTCATTAGCCAGGTCTGTCATCCACATGAACCCACAACTGTGGAATATGGACATCATTCTTATCTAACCATTGATATAGCACCGTTGGCCTCATAATTGTATATTAAACCAGCATAGGTCAAATAACAATCACACAAATACATCGTAATGCTGTGTCCTGTATATTCATGAACATGTAACCAAGAGAAATGATTGGTCGGTTCACAGAAGTAGACGAAAGAATTACAGACCAAAGGACGCACTAGACAACATACAAATTGAAAGCTATAATTACCTACCTGGATTCAAACCTGTCACCTCCAAATGACGACATCGCCTCGCTGCAGGAACAACACTTTGACGCATTACCAACACGTTCATGAGTCGCCCAGTAAGTACACGTGTGAATACTTTTGGGCGCTGAGCCATTTGTTACAGGTTACAGCCATTATCTGTCGTTTTGCGGTCATAGGTATGTACGGGACAGAACTGGAATAAGCCTGCAGACAAAGCTAAAAGTCTACGAAGCAGTTGTATTATCCACACTACTATATGCTTGTGACACCTGGACTGTTTTTCAGCGACACGCTAGGACATTAAACCACTTCTACACAGTCTGCCTAAGGAAGCTACTGAAGATTAAATGGCAAGACAAGATCCCAGACACTGAAGTCCTAGAAAGAGCGTCCATGCCCAGTATCCACACTCTACTAATGAAGAATCAGATTCGCTGGGCTGGTCACTTGACTCGCATGCCAGATCAAGGCTCCCTAAACGAAGTTTTTACGGTGAGTTGCGTTGTGGCAAACGCTCCCAAGGCGGCCAGGGGAAACGCTTTAAAGACACTCTGAAAATCTCACTGAATGCTTTTTGAATTCATCATGACACCTGGGAGACTGCAGCGAGCGACCGAAATTCGTGGCGTGCATCATTACGCAAGGGTGCAGTCATATGTGAGGCAACCAGGACTGCAAGAACTGTGAAGAAAAGGCAGGACAGAAAAACCACTGCAGGAAATCCTCCTCCAGAAACGTCAAGCATTCTTTGTGCACATTGTCAAAGAACATTTCGAGCCAAAATAGGCCTTATCGGCCATCTTAGAACTCACGGCTCCATACCTTCAACCCCACTGGATGAAATGAATGGTCATCATCATTCTTGATAGACAAACAACATGGAGAGTATGCAGTATTGAAGATAGTTGATATATAAGGGCACTTGCTTATTGACATCCGATTTCGATTTCTCTGTCTATTCTGTCATCTTCTGTGATAATATTTTCTAGATATTTAAATAGGGATCACCAACCCTATGCAACCAACGTCAAACATTATCCAAATCACACTTACGCAAAATCAACACCTGTGAGACGAAATGCTTGAGGAGAGCTGCCAACATACCTAATAGTAATAGTTGTGTTAATACTATTAATAGTTAAACTATCCTAGGCCGGTTACGAAATGCTATCACTATCAGACACACAGTGGGATTAACGCCTTGTGCCACACATACTGAAAGGCAGAATATCAAATGGCTCGACCATCTCGTGAGATCGCAACATCATCAGTTACCAGCACTGGCCCTACATCAAAGAAAATCTGATACGAGGGCAGAGGACACCCGAAGGAAAAAAAAAAAAAAAACACAACTGGATTGACGACATCAAAGACATTCTACAGTCACACGGAATGACACTATCCAGCGCCACCCATCGCGTGCTGCAGAGTCAACTATTTCTTTTTACGACGCTTGACACAATACAATAGTGAAATATGATGATGGTGATGATGATGGTTACAGCCACTGTTATTGTATTGTTTCCATAGTAACGAGTACCATGGTGTAGTGCTTACGCCGCCAGCCGCGCGCTCCTAAGGTTGTAGGTTCGATTTCGGGCTACGTCACTCGGTTCACGGGTCGCTTCTAGAGCGACTCTTTCGACAGGCCACCCTGCAGAAAGAGACCGAGCCACATGGGGTCATACCCGGTGCAAGGAAGTCCACCCTGTTTCTTCACTGTAAGGGAAGACCGGATGTAGATGTCGCAGACAATCAGGGTTGCCACTTTTTTTTGGGACCAAAAGTATCTAGAAACGGCCCAAACAACATCCATAAATATCTAGATTTCGTTGGAAAGTATCTAGGAAAAATATCCAGATAGAGAAAGTAAGAAATTACATATGCATTGATGTGACTGCCGGGCTCCCTGGCGAAGATTTTACGGCTGTCGCCGTAATCCCGTATATTCTAGTGAGTAACGCAGCGGCATCCGAACCGGCAGTGGTTCGAGCCGCGCTGGTAATTTAAGGGGTATGTGAACCGGTCGCTCAGAAAGCAATCGCAAACTACTGAGCATAATCTTGCCTAGTAGTCTAGTACATCAACAGCAGCTGAAAAATTCTGATGTTGACTGCAACGTCCTGTAATGGATATGTGTCAAAGACTCGACCGCATCCCCTCCGCCAGGGAGAGCGGTCAATCCTGAAGAGACCAGGAGGAGATACGGTGCCCGAGGCAAGGGCAGGGGAGATGAGGTAATAGGAGAAGGTTAGCCACTCCCTCATGAGACACGCAGGCGTTGTTCAGAGAGTTAGCACTCTCATCACGATAACATCACACCTCGTGTAGCCACAGCACAGTTGAGTATGCACTCAACAAGCCACGGTTGCCAACGGCGTGCGATGTGAGGTAACACGCACCAAGGTGAAGGTCACGCCGCGTGGTGTGTGGCCATGGGACAGAAGTTGGGCAGACGGGAGACTGGACTTGAGGCGTTCACATCGTTTAGAATAGCGTTAGGAGTTTTGTGTTCACTAATAGATAGAACTAGCATAGGGTTAGCAGTTTGTGTTAGATAATTCTGTGGCTGTATATTGTGTATTGCATTAGCGACTGTTTACCGCTTGTAAGCGAGCCAACGGCAATAAAATGGACCATGCATTTTGCCTCCCACACGACTTGCAAGTTGTCTTGTATGGGTGTGTGAGAAGTACCCGATGATGCCTGTCAGTTGAGTTGTTGACAGGCCAGGGTAATTGTGGTGTCAGAAAGTGAAGCTTGAACGAAAAGTTCAAGCTAAATCCACTCATCCACAGGGCTCCAGACTAGGGTTTAATTTGTGTAGTAACGATAATTTGTGCAGACAGGAGAATTTGCGAGCTAGAAATATGCCTATCGTGACAAAATAGTGTTTAATTGTGTTTATGATATATTTATTGAATGAAATCATGTATTCTTCGAAGCTGTAAGTATTAATATTCTTATTTTCTTATATTTATTCATATATTTACCAATTTATTCGTGAATAAGCACCAAACATGATTCACGGCGCAGGAATACACTGTCAGCCGACAATATCGATTTTTGAGATCTAAAAATAGCGCTGCGCGATGACGTAGAGTGTTTGACAGACAGTTGTTCTGCGTCATTAGCATAAAGCAGTCGAGTGTTTACAAGATCGCTTAGCGGCGGCCCGCCTGAATCTGTGCTGTATATTGTTTATTATTTACTTATTTAAGTTACTAAATGAATATATTTATTTATTTACACATTATTATGTTATTTTGATTTCTTTACAAGCATTTATTCATTTTTGGGTCTATTTTCTCTTTGCTTATCGTCACGATGGAACTATTTTCGGGCTAAGCATCTGATACTTAGCTGCACAACGTTTACAGAAATTAACTAGGTTAGTAACGAAAGGCAATTATTGTTTAAAACAAAGACAGGACATTGACATTAAAATTAATTGATACATGTTCTGGTTGTTCGTAAGTCTGTCATTGTCTAAGTCATTGTCCTTAGTGGTCGAGTAAATCATATCGTTTAGTAGGCGTGTTTACTGCTGCCCTACATATCAGAGGGCAAACAACAGCTGTGCACATACACCTGTAGGCCAAATACAGTGTGCTACTTACGAAACGTGCCTCCACCCCAGTGTACCAAACAAGGTGACCTGTGTCAAAGGAGCTTCGTTCCCACATTAAGCTGAGTACAACTATATTTTTGGCATGCATTGTGATTAATAGTGCATCTCTTTTTCAGCTTGTGATACACTATAATATTTTTTGTGCTCTGATTTTCCAACATAGAAGTTTGTTCAACATATAAACTGGAAATAAAATTAATATTCCTTAACAAGGAACAAATAGATAACATTGGAAATAAATAGGTAAATAAACAAAACAGTGTAGGTCAACACTAGCTACATTACTAAACAGCATGGCTACGTTATCTGATTTTATAAAAGCAGGTAAAGAGTTACAATATACAGGAAAAGACTTAGAAGAATATGCTGATAAGAAATTTAAAGAAGCAAAGGATGCTGAGAGAGACGAACGTGCTCGTGAAAGACAACACCAAATACAATTAGCGGAGGTAAATAAGCAAAAAGAAATAGAAACAAAACAACAACAATTAGAACATGAGAAGGAGATAAAACAGAAAGAAATAGAAACAAAACAACAACAATTAGAACATGAGAAGGAGATAAAACAGAAAGAAATAGAATTAAAACAAAGGGAGTTAGATCTAAAGGAAAAACAGATTCAAGTAGAATCAGAGACACAGTTGAAAATGAAAAGCATGGACGTAGAGTCACACGCAGAGGTCTCTGCCACTAAACTAAGAATGCAACAAGAGGAAAATAAGTTCAACAAATACAAAAATATTATCAAACCATATTGTAAAGAGGACTCCATATCTGCCTGGACAGAGAATGTAGAGTATCAATTTAAATATCACCAAGTTCCTTTAGGGATGTGGGCTCCTATTTATATGAAGAATCTGAGTGGTGAGCCCCTTAAAGTAATAGAGTCTATTCCTATTGAACTTAGATCTAGCTATCAATACATCCATGATAGGATTATGCAGCACTTTTTACTTGATGCCCCTGGGTATCAGGTTCAGTTCTCAAATTTAAAACCTAAACCTAGTGAAACTTTTATAGATTATTTTTCAAATGTGCAGAGTGTACTAAACAGGTGGCTTAAAGCAGCTAACATAGGAAAAGACTTTGATAGATTAAAAAACCTAATAGCTATGGACAAGTGTATATCTACTATACCTTCTCCGTTTGCTAAGTTTTTGCAGCAGTCGGACATTGAAAACATCGAGCAGTTCGAAAAAAAAGGCTCAGCATATTTTTCTTCTAACAGAGAGATTTTTAAGACCTCAAGTGACTCTGAGATAGTTTCCTTTGTCAAAGACCAATCAAAAAACTATCAGGGTAACAGAAAACCTTTTCAGAAGTATGATAAGAAAGACAGAAAAGTTTCCAAATGCATGTACTGTCAACTAATGCACGACACTTATGCTATGTGCGACAAATCGCCGAATTATCCGGCGCATCTTGAAAATGTGATCAAGAAGCAGCAAAGCAAACGGTCTGCATACAGGCGTGCAATCAAATGTTTTTTTTGTTCCTCTTATGGCCATTATTCTAATAAGTGCCTTGGCCGCCGACGTTTGAAAGCTAACAACGCTATGTTGATTGACACCTCGTCAGATAGTGGTAGTGAGAATGAGTGTGAGGTTGAAAGTGACTTACCTACTAACCAAGCAGAAGATGTGTGTGGTGCAAACGATATGTTAAGCTTTGACAGCTGTGAACGATGTCACCAATTCCATGCAGACGGAAAACTAGAATGTGGACATACAGTACCATTCTCATCTGAGAATGTAAATGCAGCATTAGCCTCCAGAGGCAGTTTAGTGTTCCACAATGCAATGGTCAATGATGTACCATGCCAATGTTTGCTGGATAGCGGCAGCACCCTTATTGGTCTTCGAAAAGAACTAGTGAGTCCGGGTGATTACACAGGTGACACTGTGAAATGCCGAACCTTTTCGGGTAACGTTGAAATTTACCCTTTGGCAAAAGCCCGTATTGATTCTCCTTTTCTTTCCGGTACCTTTACTTGTGCAATACTTAACAACCCGTGTACTGACTTAATTTTGGGGTGCTTACCTCAACTGAAACAATGTACTAGTGAAGAAATAGTTGCATGGGATAAATTAAATGCAGCTAATGCAACAACAAGAGCAGACAGTGTGAAACATCAAGACACACTACAAGATGAGAGACTACTGTTGCTTTCTCCAACTGGCACAGATGACAACAGCAGACAGAAGTTTATAGAACAGCAGAAAGCTGACCCTAGTGTGTCTCCATACTTGAAATTATTAAAAGATAAAGCCAAAGTGACCAAAAATGCTTCATGGTTCTTTAGACTTAATAATGGCATTTTAACTAGATATTATACTACTGGTAACCATGAAATTCAGCAAACGGTGTTACCTGAACAACATCGTCTAACTGTGCTAAAGATTGCACATGAGTCACCGTTTGCTGGTCATCTTGCATATGATAAAACCAGGGCCAGAATTCAGGCTCATTTCTATTGGCCAGGTTTTTGCAATGATATAAAATTATTTTGTCGGTCTTGTGATGTCTGTCAACAATTAGTACGCAAGGGTAAACATCCTACAGCTGAAGTACAACCTTCTACACTGGCCTCCAGACCATTTGAGAGTGTGGCGGTAGATATTGTTGGACCCCTGAATCAGGTGTCCAGCAAAGGAAATCGCTTCATATTGACAATGGTCGACCTATGTACAAGGTGGGTTGAGGCAGTAGCTTTGAAGTACATCACCTCCAAAGACGTTGCCAATGTATTTATACACCTGTTCTCACGATTCGGATTCCCACGGACCATTTTATCCGATCGTGGAACTCAGTTCATATCGGCTGCAACGCAAGCCCTTACAAAAATGTTAGGTATTAAACAACATTTTACGACAGCATACCATCCAGCCAGCAATGGAATAGTAGAGAAAATTAACGGTGACCTAAAGCATATGCTGGCTAAGGTGACAGCAGAAAACCCAGCTGATTGGGATACACTGTTACCAACAGTGCTGTTCGCCTATCGGGAGATTCCCCATTCAAGCACGGGTTTCTCACCGTTTGAATTAGTTTACGGGGCTAACCCACGTGGACCCCTAACCATTTACCATCAGGTATTAACTGATTCTATTGAAATTCCGATCCCTAAAACACCTTATGAAATGGTGACAGAAACACGAGACAAGATCATGAAATCGTGTGTTATAGCTAAGGCAGCTTTGGAGAGGAAGGGTCAAATCTACCGCCAATATGCCAACAAAGGGGCAAGAACAATTGAACTTGAACCAGATCAAGACATACTCTTGCTACTTCCAGACAAAAGAAATTTATTATTAACCTCATGGCAAGGGCCATTCAAGGTGGTACGTAGAATTTCAGATGTTGACTATGAAATATCAATAAACGGACACTTAAAGATATTCCATGTCAACATGTTGAAACCTTACTTTTCAAGACACGAAACAGAAGTAGTGACAGACGAACAGAGTGCACCAACACCTAGTGATCAGACGACAGACATACACAACGCAACTACACTAGTTAGCGAGACTGGCAGTTCCGACAATGGCAATACACCTAGTCAGTTAACAGAATACGCACTTAGTACCACCACTGTACTGAATCAGGTAGACGACGACGGAATGGAACTACCTGTTCCCATCGTAGACAAAACTGCGACATTGGACAGTATACATATAGATCAGGGACTAACAGACAGTCAACGACGACAATTAGTGGAGTTAATTACTGAATACAAAGACCTATTCTCTGACATCCCAGGTAGGACGGACAGAATCGAACACTCCATTCTTCTTTCGGACTCTAAGCCTATCAAATGCAGGCCGTACTCAATCCCACTCAGCTATAGGGAAAATCTAAATAAGGAAATTCTTAATTTAGAAGCTAGTGGGATTATCCAAAAGTCTACATCTGAGTACTCTTTTCCAATCGTCCTAGTTAAGAAGAAGGATTCCACAATTCGTCTGTGCGTAGACTATCGAAAACTCAATAACATCACTAAGATCGACGCAGAACCTATTCCTTCCTGCGAAGATCTTATCTTGGACATGTCTACTTCAAGAATCTTTTCAAAACTAGATCTTACTAAGGGATATTGGCAGGTTCCTATGCAGCCTCAATCTATGCATTTTACTGCGTTTTCAACCCCTTTAGGACTATACGAGTGGCGATTTCTTCCTTTCGGACTTCGAAATGCTCCTGCCACTTTCGTACGCTTAACTAGAGATCTATTACATGGAGTGACGAATACTGTGACCTATATAGATGATATATGTGTCCATACTGAAGACTGGACTACACACTTACTGAAACTGAGACATGTCTTTGATAGGTTGCGACTCTTCAGTCTCACTGTCAAACCGAGCAAAGTCGAATTAGGCCTAAAAGAAATTGAATTTTTGGGTCATGTCATCTCTCAAGGTCAACTGAAGACTGACAATAGGATTATTACAAAAATTATGAATCTAACCATGCCTACTACGAAAAAGCAGGTTAGAAGTCTTTTAGGATTAGTTAATTACTACAGTAAATTTATTCCAAACCTAGCTGAAATTACAAGTGTATTTTCTAATGTGCTAAAAGCATCAGTAAAATTGGATGTGAAAGATGCATTATTAATTTCTGCATTGTCAAAATTGAAAATTCTTTTTAGTAATGTTCCCATCCTCCGCTTGCCTAACCCTGGGCTCGTTTATTATCTTAGGACAGATGCCAGCAGGATCTCCATCGCTGCAGTCCTAGGCCAATTTTATGAGGGCATCTTCCATCCGATTTGCTACGTGAGCCGTAAGATCACACCTACCGAGTCCAGATATTCGATAGCAGAACTGGAGGCCCTGAGCGTCATCTACTCGGTGAGAAAGCTCCATCGTTTCCTGGCGGGTGTGCACTTCATTATCCAGACCGACAATTCTCCCATCACGGTCATCCAGAGTGGTGTGCATCGAAATGACCGGATATACAGGTGGTCTCTTATTTTGCAAAACTTTACATTTAGTATAGAACATATCAAGGGTAAGGATAATATTCTGGCTGATACCCTTAGCAGACCATCTGGGGTAGAAATACCTGAAATCCAACAGTTAAATGTAGAGTGATAGTTGGTACATGAATATTTGATAATATAAGATGTAAAATAGCTTACATACATATCCACATTATTGGCGTAATCATGTACCAAAACACTGAACTATCATATGTCCGTAGACATCAGATTAAGAACTGTGCTGCTATACTTAGATACCACCGTGTGAACGAGGACAGCTCATTTCCAACTAAGCTCCATTCCGGTGTATCATGTGTGTTAAACGCAGAAAACAGTGTCAGAACAGTGCTTAATTTCAGACACAAAAAGGCTGAACTACGACACCAGTTAACTCTACACGTGCACTACCGAGAGAACATTAAGATGACTATGTGATGTATTTCAGATACCCAGGCAAAGTGTGTAGATATATTATGCCTATACAACAAATGTACAAACGTTAAGGCAACTACTAACCTGTGGAAACTGAAGACCATGTATATAAACTTATTGTGATATGTAAAAATTATTTTAAGATAACGATCAGGTAGATGTAGGTTAGGGAAAGATACCAGTTCTCATTTAGTTTAATAGAATAGTTAATAAAGTATTTAAAATTTACTTAGCTTAAATATTAAAATATTAGTTTAGACATAGAAATACTTAAAATTAAATTTATGTTAGGAATAGTACCATTTACAGGGTTACACTTCATTTAGCTATAGCTTAGTTTAGCTTACCCCATCTTAATAAAACCATACCATCCAACTAACATTACCATGTATTAGTTTCATCCAGTCACACCATAGTAGAATAAAAACATTATATAAGTGAACATACATCTTTTACAACATTTAGATTAACAACATCACTCATGTAATTTCTTTCAGCTATTAAAAACATTATTTAGCTTAGTATTGAGAAAAATAGATAATTGCTATTCATATCATCCATTTAATTAAGGTACATAACTCACATCACATCTATGACATTTAGTTAGTTATATTACATCCCTTAGATTAGATAAAGATAAGAATTAATATAACCATATCATATAATTAACATAACAAAGTTAATAAAGAAGTTAACACATAGTTATAGAATTAGTATTAGTAGGGTAGAATATAGAATTTTTATTTTAGTGTAATATAGTATGATAAGATCAAGGGAACAAACCATCAACCCTTGCTCATCCATGTAAATATATTGTATATACATGACTCGTGCAACGACTTTCGCACAGTCATTGGGCTCACTTATCTCAAACTGAGCCAAACCTGTATAGTGTCACTACAAGGTTTTTAAATAATCGGAAGGATTAGTGTGGAAGGATAAAAGATGTGTGACAGAATTAAGGGTGAAAGGAGTGTGACAGAAATGTGGAAGTGAGAGCGAATGTAAAATAGATGGGAGAGAGTGAAATCAGTCAGCGAATTCTTCTGCTGCCTGGCGCAAATTTTAGTATTTCTCTGGGTTAATGTTGGTTTTCGTTAGTAAAAATGTGCTAGTGTGAATGTGTTGTCTGTAATATGGTTTAGAACTTAGATTACAGTATTTTGGGTTTCATAACAATGGAATGTAGTCACGAATCAGTGTTATATACCTGCTTGTGGCCACATTGAACAAAATTATGACACTCAAAAAACTAACATACATACACAGATAAGTTAGAAATATAGAGTAGAACTTAGATTAGTAGATTTATTACATCCAAACACGCAAACAACCAGAAAAATAAACATATAAATTGCATACACTATTTGTAAATCAAAGGCAGATAACTTTGGGGCCAGGGGACATAATAGACAACGAAGAACTAAATTTACAGTGAAATAAAGTCTTACGTGCGGAAGCGAAGGAGGTAAAGCCTGTCGCACACACTCTTGTAGAATGGTTGTTAAATATTATATGGGGGACATGAAGCAATTCATGTGTTGACCCTAAGAAAGTCAACTTTGTATGGGTAGTAAGTTAATTTACTATGTGAGGGCAGGTCTTATAAGACAACGGTCCGGTTCAGACATACCTCTGATAAATATAATATAGCATGTGAGAAGAGGGCTCACGCCAACCAGTCAAGTTTGTGGCGATTGCCAGTAGCCAAGTAAGGCTTTGCTACATTGTGACAATAGTTATTAATAGTCTATTGGAATACCCAAAGCCAGGTTATCTAGAGTCTTTGACAAAAATTAGAGACACTAATTTTTTGTTTAGGAACCTCTTGCGTCACAACCAATGAGTGAAAGTTGATGACGCAACACAAGAGGGGTGGGTGTGTGTCAAAGACTCGACCGCATCTCCTCCGCCAGGGAGAGCGGTCAATCCTGAAGAGACCAGGAGGAGATACGGTGCCCGAGGCAAGGGCAGGGGAGATGAGGTAATAGGAGAAGGTTAGCCACTCCCTCATGAGACACGCAGGCGTTGTTCAGAGAGTTAGCACTCTCATCACGATAACATCACACCTCGTGTAGCCACAGCACAGTTGAGTATGCACTCAACAAGCCACGGTTGCCAACGGCGTGCGATGTGAGGTAACATGCACCAAGGTGAAGGTCACGCCGCGTGGTGTGTGGCCATGGGACAGAAGTTGGTCAGACGGGAGACTGGACTTGAGGCGTTCACATCGTTTAGAATAGCGTTAGGAGTTTTGTGTTCACTAATAGATAGAACTAGCATAGGGTTAGCAGTTTGTGTTAGATAATTCTGTGGCTGTATATTGTGTATTGCATTAGCGACTGTTTACCGCTTGTAAGCGAGCCAACGGCAATAAAATGGACCATGCATTTTGCCTCCCACACGACTTGCAAGTTGTCTTGTATGGGTGTGTGAGAAGTACCCGATGATGCCTGTCAGTTGAGTTGTTGACAATATGCAACATGTAAAAAAAATTGATGTGACTTACCTATAGAATCATGTCCTCATCTTCACTGATGATGCACTCTCACAAGATGCACTTAGTTTGGATGATGAAGTTGAAGCCTCAGATTCAAAATGACTCTGGTATGCTTTAGCTGTTCCAATTTCTTTTAATACACGATCAGGGAGCTGATAAGTTGAACAGCATTTTCCTGCTCTCATCATGCCAAATCTTATTGTCAAGATAGCATTTAAGAGGTCAAGTTTCATCCTGTTTCTTAGTTTACATTTTGTATAATTCACAGTACTGAAAACTCTTTCCGCATCAGCATTTGAATGGGGTAGTATCATGGCAGACATCGCATATTCAAAGAGCTCACGGAATGGACTGTTACCTGAGGCATCTTTAAATTGTCGTACTTCACTCCAAAAAGCTTCAGTTTCTGTTTTGTTTTCCAGTCAACCAAATTTATTTTGGTTAACTAATATTCTGCTTCCGCCACACTATTATCAGTAGCCCTTAAAAATTTAATAACGTGACAATATTTAGGTATGTCCTTTACTGGCTGAGGTATGTTGTTAATAGAATAGAATGAAATATTTTTTCAATACATCTAAATTTTCAGGAAGTCTCTGCTTCAGTTGATTGAATAATGAGACAAGAAAATCTTGACAGCGCTTTCTTAAGTTGTTCTCTTCATTTTCTGTTAACAGTCCTTTTGTTTTTAAACCATTTTTGATTCGATTTGGTATCCTAGGTATGGCTTAGGAGCCAAATAGCTCTCTATAGTGCAAGTGAACAAGTCAGCTTTACAAGTTGGCAATATAAGTCTTTTACCAATTGAGTGAAATAGTAAAATAGGGTCGTCAAGTAATTTAACTTTATCAACATTTTGAGATTCAAATAGTTTATTAACTTTTTGCACTTCACTTAAAATGGGTTGTAAAAAGAGAAGGAATGCCAAATTTTTTTCATCACTGTACATTCCATATAGTATTTCAGCTGTGTAGCATTTTTCACTTTGTCTTCTTTCAGGTCATTTGGGATCGACTCTATGACTTTAAGAGGTTCCCCAGAAAGACTTCTTACATACACTATCCCCCATTCAGGTTTTGGGATTTTGCAATGATCCATAACGAATTCAAAATTTTGGGTGAATGCTGCTATGCAATCACCTGTGTTGTAACTTCTGATCAGACCTTGGTACTTCTTATGAGGTTGATCTTTGTCTGTTTCTCTATTCACTTTATCTTTAGAACATTTATGTCTCAACATGCTTACAACCGATAGAACTCAAACTTGAATGAATGTATGTAATAAAAGTCGCTCACCTTGAAGACTGATATAATTTTGAGATAAATCCTTTTATTTCGGATCTGCTCTCTTTTAGACAAAATGAACACAACACTGCCGTATCATATAACGGGGCCCTAACACGGGCACGGGACGTTATATATGTTAATACAACTTGGCCGTTCATATAATTCTATAATTACCCAATCTCCTAAAGCATATTGCAGCTAATGTCCAACATAACTCGTTAACTCGTTGTCTATACTTGATATCTGTTCCGGTCCTGAGTATGACAAGAATGCTATTTCCAAACAGGCGATATCCCTTCTCGGTAACAATGCTTTGCCCTAGATGATCAAACCTTTTGCTCACGGAGCTTTCAGGGAAAAATACACACAGCCGTCTTGATCTCCTTTCTCGAAGTCATCTTTCCGCTGTCCCGGACGATGATTACGTCGTCCTCAGTTTCTAGTCGTCAAGTCATTCTATTTTTAGACTGGGAATCTCCCAATTTACATTTGGTGGTGCGTGTGGGCGTGACCACCATGTGGCATAATGCCCCCTCCCAAAAAAAAAATGCTATGTCATTTTTCTTCTCATAATTACTTACAACTGTAACCATATTTTTACGCACTACCACATAGTTCCAGGATTTACCCCACCATTAACCCTCCAAAAAAAATCATAAATGCTACATAACGGGCACGCCCACCTGTCCGAACCCTACGTCGAAGGTCGTGTGACTGATCCTATGGGATCAGTTCAACTAATAAGTTAATATTAGTCCCTACCTTGTCCTAATGACAAGTATGTCCTAGTTCTAGGACGAGGGTAATAATGATGTTTTTTCCAGTAACCAGGTTAGACGTAATCGTTACTTGGTGTCGTATGACAATATTAATGGGTAGGGTGCTTGTCTGTGATTCCACCTTAACTTTTCCCCGATATTTTCCTTTGGGATTTGGATTGTCACTTGGTCATATTTAGCTCCTGTACTGATTCATAAGCATACAGCATAACATAACACATACCCTTCGGACCCAACATTTCTCATTAACTAATATAAATGCTAAATAAATCAAATATAGTCATTCACAATTACAACTTTATACTCAAGTGTTTCTGAGTTCTTTTCGATCGGAAGTCCTTGTCTCTGTTAATAACTTTCATCCTTGCCGTGGCCCTGTTTTGAACACATATCAGATACAAATGTACCTTATTTATAATATTTAATCAAATAACCTATCTTAACATGTTGGTTATTGTTATCTTGACCCACTAATAAGGTTTATAATACGTAATCAACTCAATATATATCTGAACTTTGAACTTAATACAACAAAACTATAACTCTAATTCAACTCTACATAATCAACAAGAAAATTTGCCATTCTATAATCGACTCAGAATGTCAGCAAGATTATTATCTTTTCCAGGAATATGACAAATGTCAAATTCATAATCCTGTAATAGTAATGACCATCTATGTATTCTAGAATTCTTTGGATGACCCGATTTGAAAATTTGTAGCGGTTTGTTATCCGAAAGAACTAGAAATTTCCTACCTAGTAAGTATCTAGAGAACTTTTCAATACTTTCAATTAAAGCTAAAGCCTCTAGTTCAGTAACAGCATAATTTCTTTGAGTTTCAGATAGCTTTTTACTGAAATAAAGAATAGGATGTAGTTTCCCCTCATGCAATTGAAGTAATACAGCTGAAATAGCATGTAAACTAGCATCCGTTTGTAACACAAAATCTTTTGAAATATCAGGTAATTTCAAAATAGGATATGTACTAAACAGAGTTTTTATTTGTTGTAATAACTTCTCGTGATCCTCTGTCCAAACTATCTTTGTTGGTTGACCTTTTTTTAAAAGTTCCGAAAATGTTGCTGTCATATGTGCAAAATTAGGGATAAACTTTTGATAATAATTAATCAACCCTAATACACTCCTAAGCTCCTTCTTGGATGTTGGAGGTTTGATATTAAGAATCTTTGTCACAACTAATGGATCTGTTTTCCTAAATCCGTTAGAGATTCTATGACCCAGAAATTGTATCTCAGTAAACCCTATCTCAATTTTACTTGGTTTAGCTTTCAACCCATGTTCTTGTATTTTCTGGAAAACTTGTTTTATAATTTTAACATGTGTGTCAATATCACAAGTATGAATACAAATATCATCCATATACGATGCTACGTTGGTAATTCCATGAAGTAATCTTCTCATCATTCTCATGAATGTACTTGGTGCATTTTGTAAACCAAATGGAAGATATTCCCATTCATATAAACCTAACGGCGTGCTAAAAGCTGTAATATGCTTTGAATCTTCCTCCATCGGAATTTGCCAATATCCTTTTGTAAGGTAAATTTTCGAAAATATCTTCGAGTTTGCCATGGTTTCAATTAACTCATCAATATTTGGCATAGGTTCTGCATCTAGTAAAGTTAATTCATTAACTTTCCTATAATCAACGCATAAACGTAATGACCCATCTTTTTTCTTAACAATTACAACTGGTGAACAGTAATTTGAAATTGATTTTTTTATAATTCCAGTCTTATCTAGATCTGAAATTTCTGCAGTAACTTTTTCCAAATAATGTATTGGAATAGGATATGGTTTCACTTTAACGGGGACATTTGATAATAAAGTTATTTTATGTTTAATCAGTGATGTCTGCCCCGGTTTATCTGAAAAAAATTGAACTATATTCCTTTATTGCAGTAATAAGCTTTTCTCTATCTTGTACTGATAAATCTTTACTTATCTGAATCGCTTGCCAATTACTGTCACTATTAACTATAGGTGTTGGAATCTGTTGTTCTATAGCATCTTCTTGTTGTTCATTAATTACCCAACAAGCTGTTGCTATCCTATGAGGAATTTGTTGTGTCACTTGACCTGAGTTATCCTCACGTGGAATATATGGCTTCAACATATTAATATGAAAAATCTTATGTTTGCCATTCACATCAATACGATAATCAACATCGCTAATTTTCTTAATTACCTTAAACGGACCTTGCCATGAAGTAACCAGACAATCTCGAGGATCAGGTAATAATAACCAAACCTCTTCTTCTTCTTTCAAGACTATTGTCTTGGCGTTCCGATTATCATACTGTCTGTATCTTTCTCCAGCTTTATCCAGTGCAGATTTTGCAATCTGACAAGCTGTGATAATTTTATCTCTTAACTGTGTTACTATTTCATATGCATCTCTTTTCGGATGATCATATGTTTTATTTGTGAGTAGGTCGTTATATATTAATAATGGACCTCGTGGATTTGCTCCATATACCAACTCGAATGGAGAAAACCCTGTACTAAATTGTGGTACCTCTCGTTATGCTAATCGTACCGCTGGTAATAAAATATCCCAATCTTTGGGCCTTTCCGCAGCAACTTTCGCCAGAGTTCGTTTAAGAACTCCGTTGTAGTTCTCATTCACACCATTTGTCATTGGGTGCCAAGGTGAACTAAACACCTGTGGAATCCCAAGTATCTTCATTGCCTCTTGAGTAGCCGTTGATATAAACTGACTACCTCTATCTGATAATATGCAGCTAGGGAATCCTATTCTGCTAAAAATTATCAACAATGAATCGAGAATGCATTTTAAAGGAATAGCCTCTGGCCAACGAGTACAGAGATCAATCATAGTTAATATGAATCTATTGCCTCGATCAGTAGTTGTATTTAACGGACCCACAATATCTATAGCTATTTTCTGAAATGGTCGTGATGCCAAATCAGTTTTCTGAATATGTGCTTTGGGATGTTTGCCTTTTTGCGTGGTCATCTGACATAATGTACATGAACGTACATGTGTGGTAATGTCTTTGCTATAACCAGGCCAATAGAATTGCGTTAGCAATCTATTAGTGGTTTTAGCAATCCCCATATGACCAGCGAATGGAGAATCATGTGCTAATTTTAATGCCTCAGTACGATATTTCGATGGAAGTACTGTTTGAAAATAACGTGATGTACCTCTATCATATCGTCTCGATAAAATATTATTGTCTAGGAAAAATTTCCAATTACCTCTTTTACCTTGTTTTATTGGTTCAGTCAGTTTCTTAAAACAAGATTTTAGAGTTGGATCTTGTTTTTGATCTTCTGGTAAATCAGTCACTAGTCTGATATTATTTTCTAATTTGTCACTGTCTTTATCCCTTTTGTCTTGAGCTCTTGTAATTGCATTAGCTCTTGCATGATCAATTTCCCATTGTTTTGCTTCCTCATGCATTAATTGTTTCGCATCTGGTATGTTACCAATCAGTAATCTGGCACATGGATTTGGTAATACGGCTGCATTTATTGTGCCTTCGTAATATGGTGACATAATTGTAATCGTGGCAATCTTATATCTTTCTATTGTGCCACCGAATGTTCTGCACTCTACAGTTTCGCCTGTATAATCTTCTTCTTTTATCAGCTTTCGATCTACTCCGACAATCGAAGCTCCCGAATCACGAATGCAAGTAGTGGGTTCACCATTTACCCATGCTTGATGGATTTTTAGTTTGCCATTTTGTATGCTAACGGCGTTAGCTTCATGAATTGTTTCTATACATTCATTACCAATATTGTCAGTTATACCTTTATTAAACTTGTCAGTCTGATCATCATACTGTTGTATGATAGCTGCGTGTGTCTCTTCTAAATCGTCTGAGTCACTACTGGAGTATATGTATGCTGTACTAGCTTCCTTCCAGGAATTTCTCATCGGACAAGTCCTACTAGTGTGTCCGTAAGCCCTACATGAGAAACATTTTATACTTCTTTTAAAAGAGTCATACTTATTTCTCTTCTTCGCCGTAATATCTTTTAGATATGCGGAATAACCTGGATGTTTATCACACATCTCTAAGTTTCCATGCGATAATCTACAATATTGGCATCTGGTGAATTGGCCTTTTCTTGGTCTTTCACCGTCTCTATTGTAAGGACTATTTCTATTGCTACCACTACTAAACTTTCTAAACTTACTGTTTCCTCTTTGAAATTTTGCACTTGCTCCTATCACTAATTCAGGTTGTGTACAGTTAGCAAAAATATCCCTATGTGCATTGAAATAAGATTCACCCTTATTTTCCATTTCACTTAAACTTTTACATTTGTTTTCCATAAGAAATACTGACATAGGTTCTGGTATTGCAGATAACATTCTATCTCTGATAATTAAGTCTCTCACTTTCTCATAACTATCATTAATATCCGCAGCCTTACACCACTTATCAAAACTAGAAGACATTTCCAAAGCGAAATCCAGGAATGTTTGATTCGATTTCGGTGTAAGTGTTTTAAACTTAGTTCGTAATCCAGATTCGTCTAATGAAAAATGTGACAGCACACGATCGCGCATATATTTGTAATTTGTACGTAAATCCTCAGGAATCAACTCAATCATTTTTAACGGCTCCAATGCCAGATGACGGTGAAATAAAATTGGTATGTCCTTCTCTGGTACCTTGTAATGCTTTACGAGTACTTCAAAATTAGTCATCCAAGAACTAACCGAATCACCTTGTTGAAAATTCCTGAATAAACCTTGGTACTTTTTCACAGGATCGTTCTGCTTAGCCAGCATTTTCTCTCGTTCGATTTCAGCTCCACGTTCCATCTCAAGCGTCTTGACCCTTAGGTTACCTTCAACCTCCTTGTCCCTCCAGAGTGTTTCTGTAGCAAGTCTTTCCCTATCAAAAGCCAATTGTTTCTCTTTAAGTTCTGCTTCAGCAACAATTTGTTTCATCTTCAAATCTGCCTCTGTAGCCATTTGTTTTTCCTTAAGTTCCGCTTCTGCAGCCATTTGCTTTATCTTCAATTCCGCTTCTGCAGCCATCTGTTTCTCTTTTATTTGCATCTCTATCATTAACTTCTTTTTTTCCGCATTTAATTCTTTTTCTCTAGACTCCATTCGTTCACGTTCCAAAATTATCTCACTTTGTCTGATCGCCATCTCTTTTTCTTTCATTTCTCTCTCAAGTTGTTTCGCTTGCTTTTCTGATGCGTCTTTCCTGTTTTTCCTCCTTGTCACGTTTCTGTTGTTCACTGAACTCAAGCTTTGCCCAATTTCGAAGCTCAGCACCAGTTAGACCAGTCTTCTCGCCCATTTCAATGAAATGTTGCAGCGTAGACATCTTGTCCTATTGTCCTACCTGTAAAATGAGCTATCTGGCTGAAATAAATATGGACGTAGGCAAGAGAAGAAAAGAATCGACAAAATTGTGATAATATCTCAAATCACCATCAATCAGATAGTAACGTAAGTGTTGTATCACCGTTGAGCAAACACGAACTCAATCAACTCTGTAGTGTAAATTCGAACACAACAAAAGAATCAACCAATTATATCTATAATGAACGAAACAGATCTAAATTATAAAATAAATATGAAGAAATATGTCTAATATACAATATGTGTGACGCAAGACAACTAATAATCATAAGAGATGATCGACGACTGACGTAAATACATATTACTGTTTACAAACGATAACAAAATTTTATCCCCATTTTTGACGGATAATGTTCCTACTATACTACTAACGTAAAGACGAGACTATAATATTGAGGTGACGCCCGCAAGATCAAAACCAAACAAAATTAATTCGTAATGACCTGGCTCTTGTCAACACACAAATCACTTCATGAACTAATCAAGATATCAGATATCATTAGCTCATCAAGGCCTTCTAACCACCCGCAAATAAAATAAGTAGCCTTATTATGAGTCAACATAACATCAATCAACAATGAATAACAATTACTGGCCTTTTTCCGGCTCTCTTGTACATAGATAACCGAGTAGAGTTCCTGTCGTTCAAAAATTTTTGACATAGAATTGTGTCGATCAGTTCATTAAGGAATTGATCCGTGGTCACCACTCGAGTATTGGTATGCTTGTTGATTTATACCCGAGAAGCTGTGTCCACAATAGACTGTTGCTCCTGGCTTGAACGATAGTACAATTAACTTGTACTACTTTCACCCTGGACTCAGGAAGTCCGTAACCAACCCATAACACGTAGTTGGCTGTAGTGTAACGACGACGTTTGAATTTTACTGCAGCCTTATTGTGATACGTTTAGGTTGCTGTAGGTATCCGAATGAATGATGCCCACAGTGAAATCAGTAGATCTGCCTGCATCCGGTTCTAGTACCTAAAGTCCAATGTGTGACCGTTTCGACTGTGTCTGGTATCACGATGAAAAAAAATAGTAATTGTCAATCCGTAAAACGTTCCGATGTGTAACCGCTGAAGTGTAAAGTGAGTAGCCTCCTGACGTGTGTAGTGTATCCGTGTACAGTCAATCAATGTTCAAACGTTACCGTTGTCCGTAGATGTCGACGTAATGAGTTAATGTTTGTATCGTCGTTGTGTCAATCCACAATCATGAAATGGTGTCGTTAGACGAACGAAGTGTTACTTCCATGTCCGTAAATGAGCTCAATGGTGTCCTAGTGAGGATCGCTAACATTGGAACAATGTCAATAAATAATTGAGTCATTTGCTACAGCGGTGCAATGTGTAACATCCATAAGTGTCTTTATATGTTCCTGTCGTCAGAGTCTTGAGGAACATGTAACGTCTCGATGCGTTCCAGGTGCAGTGTAGTGTCCAGTAGTATCTTGATGTGTATAATGTCCTTTAATGTCCCGATATAATAAATATAACTGTCCCAATGTGAATCGTTATCGATTAAATACCTTGAACAATTGGGTACTATGTGACATTAAAGTCTATCTGTATCTTCGACTTCAAATCAAGTGAGTGTACACGTGTTAGATTTCCTGCATGTTGAGGTGTAATGATAACGTGTCTCTATGTATTCTGTCAGATATCCCGTTGTAACTCGTAAATATATATTGAAGTTTCCCGTGAAGAGTAAAGTTCGAAGTAATGAAGTGGTACTGTGTCAACTTAATCTTCATATGTGTCCTCCTATTCTTGATACTCGTATGTTAAATGTGTGGGTACTGGCAATATCGTACCATCCTTGTGTGTAGTTATATCAGTGTCATAAGCGTGAAAGTAAGTGTTCTTTCTCCTATTATAAGTTTGACTCACTGCTTTGTTAACAGAGTGGAAATGTCGTGTAGGAAGCTAACGCCTCCTTCTTCTGTACCAACAACACATTATAAGTCGAGTGTGGACTCAAACGATCCGTAAACCAAATATATCAGTTGTGTTTACCTCTCCATTACTGTATTGTGCTTCACTTTCCCAAACTTGGACAATATTATGATCGTATTTAACTATTTACTATTGTCTCAAACGATAGTATATAATTTGCTGTTATTAAATACACGTAATGTTCATTATCTGTTTCTGCTCGTGCACACCATGTATGTAGACCAGTTAATATAGTATAGTGCAATCTTTATTCCTTTCTTTCCACTCATAAACTTCTCAAACTGTGACACTTATGAAGGACTAGTTTAATTAAATTATTTAGTCACTTTACCTGCAGATAATCGTCAAATAATAAGTATGTTGGCGTTACTCACAATCTTTCGGCAACTGCCATGTTGGCGCATTCTGTGTACTCCTGATGTCTTATCGTGCAAAGGAATTTATCATTGTGGCGCGCATTCATTGTATCTTTACTTCTGATATAGCGGGAATCAATCATCGCTTGTTTGCATTACACCATTGTTTCCTCGGATCGAAGTCCCCACGTGTCTCAACATGCTTACAACCGATAGAACTCAAACTTGAATGAATGTATGTAATAAAAGTCGCTCACCTTGAAGACTGATATAATTTTGAGATAAATCCTTTTATTTCGGATCTGCTCTCTTTTAGACAAAATGAACACAACACTGCCGTATCATATAACGGGGCCCTAACACGGGCACGGGACGTTATATATGTTAATACAACTTGGCCGTTCATATAATTCTATAATTACCCAATCTCCTAAAGCATATTGCAGCTAATGTCCAACATAACTCGTTAACTCGTTGTCTATACTTGATATCTGTTCCGGTCCTGAGTATGACAAGAATGCTATTTCCAAACAGGCGATATCCCTTCTCGGTAACAATGCTTTGCCCTAGATGATCAAACCTTTTGCTCACGGAGCTTTCAGGGAAAAATACACACAGCCGTCTTGATCTCCTTTCTCGAAGTCATCTTTCCGCTGTCCCGGACGATGATTACGTCGTCCTCAGTTTCTAGTCGTCAAGTCATTCTATTTTTAGACTGGGAATCTCCCAATTTACATTTGGTGGTGCGTGTGGGCGTGACCACCATGTGGCAATTTAGCTTTTAGCTGTTCAATTTTTAGTTGTGTTTCTTGCTCTTCTCTCTTACTTTGGGCTAAGATCTCAGCTTGCCTAACTGCAGCTTCTAATTGTGCCTGTTGAAGCTTTAAAGCAGCCTCTGAGTCTGCCTCTTTACTTTTCAAAGCCCTTTCGGTTGCTCTCTCATCCCTCTCACTAATTTACTCTTGTTTCAAACAATATTCTGCATATTTACTTTCACTCCATGCTCTCAATCCCTCACCAGACATATTCATTTTTAAACCCATTTCAATGAAATCGTTTAAAAAAGACATGATGAACAATAGGTATGATGGAATAAATATAAACAAAATTACTTATGATGTTAGTAAGTTACAAATATTTATAGCACAGTTAATGCCTAAAGCCAGACTAACGAAAGTATAAAGAAAGCTGAAAAAACATGTTATACTCAAGTAATCCTTGGGTACTGTGCTGTTCAGTGGTGCTCAAAATCACACTGGAACGTCTTTCGGGTTGACGCACAAAAATTTTTTGAAGTTCACCAGACTCAGGTAAAGTTGTCACAAAAACCCTGTACTTTTTAAACTAAACGAAATTAGAACGTTTGTAAATGTATGGTGTGTGTAATGTCACTGAAGTCTGTAAAGGTTTGTATGCTGTCAAGTATTATTGTTAGTCGTTACCACTTTCAACAACTTTCACGCTCACACTACCTCTACTCAATGACATTCAAGGGCACGGCCGCCATTTTGGATTTTAGGTACAAAATTTGATGAATTTAGTGCTAAGTCTGAAGACGCCTCGGTTGGCTTCAAATAATATCTTCACACTTATAATTTAATTAAATCAACTCTATTAATTCGTTACTTTACCTTAATCTATGGCTTGCGCACTTCTATCGGCATGTTCACATTCGCTTCAAACTCGGACAAAAAAAATTTATACGTTCGCATTTGATTCAAAACCCGGACGAAAGCCTCCACATTCGCACTTGTCAGAGTCTTGCATAACACAAGACAAGTAGCTCGTTTTCTGGCAAGTGTGAAGTAATATCAAACTATCAAAACACATGAAGTGAATATCCGAAAGTATTATTCACACGTTTTATTGACGCGCCGCATTTATCATCGCACAAACATCGCGCACTGACAATCCATAACAATCATAGCATAAACAATATCACTACAATACATAATAATACATGCAAGCAATAAACATCTCACTTACAGTCAAACTATACAAGCGTTCGAACCAGTCTCCCACTGTCATACAGGCTAGCTCTCAAAGCAGATTCAAACTCAACTCGCATTCCCTTGCGACCTGTCCGTTCAACGATCTAAGCCCGTCTGCCAGTTCTGGCGTCTTACATGCTTACACGCACACGTCAGCTGGTGTCCCCTGCACGGTTCACGGGGTGAACTCAATTGCTGTGCGTGGCTACCTATCCGGGCGTCGGTAACGACGCCAAGTTCTCTCTGCCGTGTTTAACATTACTCAGGGTTGCGTGTTATTATGTTGTCTGGCGTTGGTACAGACAACGCGTCGCAACCTCGGATGTGAGACCTTGACAACTATACACAAGATCCTCTGGTCACTGCCTGCTGCACCATTCTCTCCAGGCTATGATAGTTGATGTGTTCTACACTATACACAAGATCCTCCGTTCTCTCCCTGCTGCACCATTCTCTCCATTCTATGATAGTTGATCTGTTCTACACTATACACAAGATCCTCTGGTCACTGCCTGCTGCACCATTCTCTCCAGGCTATGATAGTTGATCTGTTCTACACTATACACAAGATCCTCTGGTCACTCCCTGCTGCACCATTCTCTCCAGACTATGATAGTTGATCTGTTCTACACTATACACAAGATCCTCTGGTCACTCCCTGCTGCACCATTCTCTCCAGACTATGATAGTTGATCTGTTCTACACTATACACAAGATCCTCTGGTCACTCCCTGCTGCACCATTCTCTCCAGGCTATGATAGTTGATCTGTTCTACACTATACACAAGATCCTCTGTTCTCTCCCTGCTGCACCATTCTCTCCAGGCTAAATATAGTTGATCTGTTCTACACTATACACAAGATCCTCTGGTCACTCCATGCTGCACCATTCTCTCCAGGCTAAATATAGTTGATCTGTTCTACACTATACAGAAGATCCTCTGGTCACTCCCTGCTGCACCATTCTCTCCAGGCTATGATAGTTGATCTGTTCTACACTATACACAAGATCCTCTGGTCACTCCCTGCTGCACCATTCTCTCCAGGCTATGATAGTTGATCTGTTCTACACTATACACAAGATCCTCTGGTCACTCCCTGCTGCAGCATTCTCTCCAGGCTATGATAGTTGATCTGTTCTACTCTATACAGAAGATCCTCTGGTCACTCCCTGCTGCACCATTCTCTCCAGACTATGATAGTTGATCTGTTCTACTCTATACACAAGATCCTCTGGTCACTCCCTGCTGCACCATTCTCTCCAGGCTATGATAGTTGATCTGTTCTACTCTATACACAAGATCTTCTGGTTACTGCCTGTTGCACCATTCTCTCCAGGCTATGATAGTTGATCTGTTCTACACTATACACAAGATCCACTGGTCACTCCCTGCTGCACCATTCTCTCCAGGCTATGATAGTTGATCTGTTCTACACTATACACAAGAACCTCTGGTCACTCCCTGCTGCACCATTCTCTCCAGGCTATGATAGTTGATCTGTTCTACACTATACACAAGAACCTCTGGTCACTCCCTGCTACACCATTCTCTCCAGGCTATGATAGTTGATCTGTTCTACACTATACACAAGAACCTCTGATCTCTCCCTGCTGCACCATTCTCTCCAGGCTATGATAGTTGATCTGTTCTACACTATACACAAGATCCTCTGGTCACTCCCTGCTGCACCATTCTCTCCAGGCTATGATAGTTGATCTGTTCTACACTATACACAAGAACCTCTGATCTCTCCCTGCTGCACCATTCTCTCCAGGCTATGATAGTTGATCTGTTCTACACTATACACAAGATCCTCCATTCTCTCCCTGCTGCACCATTCTCTCCAGGCTATGATAGTTGATCTGTTCTACACTATACACAAGATCCCATAGTGCACCAATACTCCAGCCATCCATGCAGACCCAGCCATCCATGCAGACCCAGCCATCCATGCAGACCCAGCCAATCTGTCTACCTGCTCGTTTCCCACCACACCAGCATGTGCTGGGGACAAGATCTAACAGATGCTCCCTATCTTTGATTTGATTAACTGGAGTATGCATGTTTTCACCTTTCTCAATATACTGTATGACTCCATTACAATCAAAAATGCTGAGTCGTTTGTCCCCCAGTCAGCAGAAAGCCATTGTGAATGCCTGCACCTCCATTCTCAGACTAGATGTCATGGTATCATATGCCATGCTCTCCTGTACTTAATTCCATCCTTTAATCTTCTCTATGCATCCCCATTATAATATTAAGGGTTTCTGGGAAGGTTAACCGGTCAACAACCCCATTGAAGTCGGATGTGTTAGCCTAACAGCACAAGAACACAACTCTCTTGTAAACAAGCACAACGCAACTATGTCCAAAAACACTCTAGATGAACGCAGCAGAAGAAGATATTAAGGTATAAGATATTAAGATTGCCAGAGTAACTTAACAATGAAGAGAAGCGTGAGAACACATTGTGATGACTGGAAAAATCAGTGGGAAAAGAAACATGGGCAGACTGAAAGAGATGATGCTGTGTGGACTGTATGGTGACATTGAGAAATATTATCAGCAGAGTTGATCCTGGATAGGGACTCCGGGAAGGTTAACCCAGTCAACAAATGCCTGATGCTCGGATGTGTCAGCCAAAAGGTGCAAATGTCGCAATTCTGTTGATAGTTGGCAGGGCACTTGATGATGATGCTGTCTCATGTTTTGTCAGATTAAAAATATGAGTAAAAGAAGCACCACAATCATCACACTTGTAAGGTTTGTCTACTGTATGAGATACATTATGGACTTTCAGATGGCAAGCTATAGTAAAATAAGAACTGTAAACATCATACTTATAAGGTTTTTCTCCTGTATGTGTTCTCTTTGTTTCTTCAGATGGCCAGCTTGAGTAAAAGAAGCACCACAAATATCACATGCGTAAGGTTTCTCTCCTGTATGTGATCTGTTATGGACTTTTAGATGATAAGCTCTAGTAAAATAAGCACCACAAATATCACACTTGTAAGGTCTTTCTCCTTTATGTGTCCTCTTATGTTTCTGCAGATTGCCAGAGTGAGTAAAAGAAGCACCACAAACATCACACTTGTAAGGTTTCTCTCCTGTATGTGTTCTCTTATGTGCCCCGAGACTATCAGTTGTAGTAAATGACGCACCACAATCATCACACTTGTAAGGATTTTGTCCTTTATGTATTCTCCTATGGTACCTCAGAATACCACCTAGTAGTAAGTAAGTAAGTAAGTAAGTAAGTAAGTAAGTAAATAAATCTTTATTTTCCAAGGGTTAAGAATTGGGCATGCAGGCCCGTCTGACATTCTGCCCTTCTTCTCTATTTCCTCTCATACATTCTTTCCTTCAACATCTCTTATGAAGCAATTCTTTGACAACAAAAGAACAATAAGCATTAAAACGCATGAAAAATAATCAATAATATAAGAGTCGTTGAGGCAATGTTTAACATGGGCATCATGAATACCCAAGGTGGGTGTAACGTGCCATACATATGGGAATGGTGTTGTTGTTGTTGTTGTGTTTTTTTTTGGCTAGTTGTCGTTCGAGATTATTGTCTTTGTTGCTGTTTTTTTTTTAAAGGGGGCGTGTAGTCTGTCCTGAGGTAGTGTTCAAACAGGTTGCGACTGAATGTATAATGATTGGTGGTGTCTTTAATTTCTTGTGGAAGATTGTTCCACAACTGAGTGGAATGGCCAAAGGTAGCTTGGGGCATTTTGAAATAGGATTTTGTGAATTAGTTTAGCTGTATTAAAAAGTAGGCGTTTGTGGAGTGGCAGTAACTGAAGACGTTCATGTAGGTTAGAATTGTCTGTAAGCTTATCACCATTGATTAGATGCACTGCCCTTTTCTGGAGTGAATAAAGGCGTTTTATTATTGATTTGGAGCATCCATCCCAGATTTTGGAGCAATAATCAATATGTGTTTGTATGTGGGAAGAATATCTTTCTTGTGTTTTCGTCGAGGAAATTTATCATTCTGGCACGTTGGTATACTTATTTGGCTATTTGTTTAATTAGAGCATGAACATGGGAATTGAAGGATAGATTTTGATCTATGATAAGACCCAGTGCCTAGTGCTTAGTTACACTTTCTATAGGTGTCCTACCAATGTGCAGCTGAAGAGTTCTCTGTGAGTTTAGAGTGTGAAGTCTTTGCCTGGTTCCTATTAACATAAATTTAGTTTTAGAAATGCTAATTTGCATGCGGTTTGCATGACTCCAGTTAACTACACTATTTATTTCCTGTTGCAAGTATAATTCTAACACATTACGATCAACAGCGTTTGTATATACTGTGCAGTCGTCTGAAAATAGATCGCAGGATGATGACAGATATAAGGGAAGATCATTTATATAAATGGAAAATAACAGAGGGCCAAGTATAGACCCCTGTGGTACTCCAGTATTAATGGCAATGGCTTGGGATAGAGATTTATTGTGTGATACGACATGTTTTCTGTCTAATAAAAATGAGTTTATTAATGTCACTATATTAAAGCTTACTTTCATTGTTTCTAGTTTTTTAATTATGATAGTATGATCTATCATATTGAATGCTTTTCTAAAGTCTATAAACATCGTTCCACATAGAGTATTGTTGTTAATATTTGGATGCCAGTTTTCTATCATGTTTGTTAGGGCCGTATGACAGGAATATTTTGGCCGAAATCCTGACTGACTGTCAGCTATTAGTTTGTGGCGAACTAAGTGCTCTAGTGTTGTTTTGTGGATGTGCTTTTCTAGCTGTTTGGATAGTGAGGATATGGAAATTGGCCTATAATTACTCATGATACACTCGTCTAATGAACCAGCTTTTAAATGGACTCGCAGTTCGCCGGTGCAGCATGGCAAAGGATCCGATTACTGATTCCATCTAGTCCTGATGAGTTATTGTTTTTTAGATTACTGAGATGAGTAAATACTTCAGTGGTAGTCATTAGCGGTATGTTGGAGGGAATGTCTCCATAGCATTTGCTCTCACAGAATGATGATAATAAAGATATATCATGAGGCACATCTGGTATTGCAGCCTTCAGTTGGTTTATGTCGGACTGAAAGAATCTACTGAATTGATCACATGTAACCCGATTTGATGGTAATGATTGTGATGATTTGTATTTGTTTGTCAAGGCATTAATTGCTTTCCATAAATCTTTAGTGTTGGTTTTATCTATTATTAAGTTCTTACAATAGCTTTTCTTTTCCTTTCGAATAACATATTGAACTTTGTTTCTCAGACTACGGTACATAGTTAGATCTCTATTTTTATGTGCCCTGTCCAAGTCTCTCATAAGTTCAACTACCTCCTGAGTGATCCACAGGGACTTATTGTGATGTTTAATACGAACTTCCTTAAATGGAACATGCTTATCAAATACACTTAGAAAGGTCTTCAGCCAGTGGTCCAGAGCATCATCTGGGTCAGGAAGCTGGTAAACATAGTCCAGAGATGAGTTGAGCAAGTCTTGTAAAAAGGCACCTTGATTGAAGTTTTTTATAATTTCTATTTGCCGATGATTTTGTTATTCTAGTGGCTTGTTTGACTAACTGTTGGAAGTTATATGACTCTATTATGTTTTCCCATGTTTTGTTTGATTTGTTAGTGTCTATCTTGAAGTCACCTAGAGTAAAGGAGGCACCACAAACACACATTTGTAAGGTTTCTCTCCTGTATGTATTCTTTTGTGAGCCTTCAGACCACCAGCTTTAATAAAAGAAGCACCACAAACATCACACTTGTACGGTTTCTCTCTTGTATGTGTTCTCTTATGTACTTTCAGATTGCCAGTATGAGTAAAAGAAGCACCACAAACATCACATTTGTAAGGTTTCTCTCCTGTATGTGTTCTCCTATGGCATTTCAAATCGCCAGCTCGAGTAAAAGAAGCACCACAAACATCACACTTGTATGGTTTCTCTCCTGTATGTATTCTTTTGTGAGCCTTCAGACCACCAGCTTCAATAAAAGAAGCACCACAAACATCACACTTGTAAGGTTTCTCTCCTGTATGTGTTCTCTTATGTACTTTCAGATTGCCAGTATGAGTAAAAGAAGCACCACAAACATCACACTTGTAAGGTTTTTCTCCTGTATGTGTTCTCTTATGTATTTTCAGATTGCCAGTATGAGCAAAAGAAGCACCACAAACATCACATTTGTAAGGTTTCTCTCCTGTATGTGTTCTCCTATGGCATTTCAAATAGCCAGCTCGAGTAAAAGAAGCACCACACACATCACACATGTAAGGTTTCTCTCTTGTATGCGTTCTCTTATGTTCCTTCAGACTACCAGCTTGAGTAAAAGAAGCACCACACACATCACACTTGTAAGGTTTCTCTCCTGTATGCGTTCTCTTATGTTCCTTCAGACTACCAGCTTGAGTAAAAGAAGCACCACAATCATCACACTTGTAAGGTTTCTCTCCTGTATGTGTTCTCTTATGTTTCTTCAGACTGCCAGCTTCAGTAAAAGAAGCACCACAAACATCACATTTGTAAGGTTTCTCTCCTGTATGTGTTCTCTTATGTTTCTTCAGATTGCTAGCTTCATTTAAAGAAGCACCACAAACATCACATTTGTAAGGTTTCTCTCCTGTATGTGTTCTCGTATGGCTCTTCAGATGCCCAGCTTTAGTAAATAAAGCAGCACAAATATTACACTTGTAAGGTTTCTCTCCTGAATGTGTTCTCTCATGTTTCTTTAGATTACCAACTTGAGTAAATGATGCACCACAAACATCACACTTGTATGGTTTCTCTCCTGTATGTGTTCTCCTATGTTTCTTCAGATTGCCAGCTTGAGTAAAAGAAGCACCACAAACATCACACTTGTATGGTTTCTCTCCTGTATGTGTTCTCCTATGTGCTTTCATATTGTCAGCTCGAGTAAAAGAAGCACCACAAACATCACACTTGTAAGGTTTCTCTCCTGTGTGTGTTCTCAAGTGGTACTTCAACCTGCCAACTTGAGTAAAAGAAGCACCACAATCATCACACTTGTAAGGTTTCTCTCCTGTATGGGTTCTCTTATGTATTTTCAGATTGCCAGCTTGAGTAAAAGAAGCACCACAAACATCACACTTGTAAGGTTTCTCTCCTGTGTGTGTTCTCAAGTGGTACTTCAACCTACCAACTTGAGTAAAAGAAGCACCACAATCATCACATTTGTAAAGTTTCTCTCCTGTATGTATTCTCTTGTGATTCATGGTCTTCTGGCACTCTAGATGGTCATCTTGAATTACAAGACAATCTCATTCATTACATTTGTTCTGTGTATGTTTTTCTTGTGTTTCCTTATTTTACTGCTGGCAATTCTCAAAAGCCCGAGATAGTTTATTGTTTGTATCCATCACAGAAGACACACTTTCTGACATTTGACAACAATTTTCATGTTTTACTGATGCCTTACAACTGTTCTCAAGCCTTTCATCATTTTAAGTTGCTGTGTTCTGTAATTTCTTGAATGATGCTACCCCCAACTATGTCTACCAAGTGATTGAATCTGTGACTCCTGTCCTCACAAAGAACATCTGGTAGTTCTTGTTTCATCTTCATATCTATGCTGTCATACATCCACTTTTGTGAATGCTCTTGTATGGAGTGGTAAGGACTACTTGGAGATCAAGAGTGTATTTCTGAAACACGCCAAAGTAAATAATTAATATCCTCAGGTATTGATTAGGAACATATGGGTATGTACAATCAAGCAGGACACAGTGCAGCTATAGACAATTAAATTCAAGTAAACAAAAGATGCAGCAGAAGAATGATTAACGTGCTCATGCATGATCTAGGCTGATGTATGATCTAAGTTTATGATTGTATATAAGCTGATGTATGATCTAAGTTCATGATGATATATAAGCTGATTTATGATCTAAGTTCATACATCATCTCAGTTCATGTATGATCTATATTCATTTATGATCTATGTTTATGTATGATCTATATTCATTTATGATCTATGTTTATGTATGATCTAGTGATAAAAACTCCGCCGCAGAGCAAACACGGGAGGGGGCATCTGATCGCCAGAAGGGTACCCCCTCCCTGAATGTTTCGGACCACTATACTCTTGACACTCTCTGGGAAGTCCCATCCGGGTCATGACTGTGGGCATCTTTCCCCTGCCGAGCGAAATGTTCGGTCGATTTCATTTTCCTTGTTTTTGTGCTGTGCTTGTCCCTTTGCTGTTAACATGTCCACTCTCAAGCTTCCCTCCCTCAGATAGGAGAGTCTGTGCAGCCTGTGCTTGCCCCTTAGCACCTGTGGTTGTGGGGAGCCTGCTTCTTCCCCAGCCATGAACTCTATCGCCTCCATTCGTCTCCATTGCCATGTTCCTTCATCATGACCCGTTCATGGTGCCACACTCTACTAGGAAGCCGGTGCTTCTATTTGTTTTCTCGACCCACCTCTGGGTCCCTGCAGCTGAGTGCAATCAAATCAAATGGAGGATTACCGCTCTTGGTAGGGAGGTTGGACTTCGGCCGACATTTGCATGATATGACTGCACTTAGATTCCCCACCCTCGCTCGGAGGAAAGGCTCTAGAGTCGACATGAGATTGTTGCAAGTTTGTGCTCTTATTTGAGAAATTGTGAGTTGTTCTGCAGTTACCATTTTTCACCATACTAGTTGTCCCAAGCCAGTTTCTGACAATTCTACAGCCAGCACGAGGCCTTTTCAGGTGTCACACACAGTTGTTTTTGTGCCCGAGCTCTTAGTTGTCTTTTAATGTCCATTTGCTTTAGCACATCATACACGGAGTGGGAGATTAGACCTCTTGCGCTTACCTCTACGGCAAATATCCTGACAGTGTATCCTTTCATCTTAAGACTAGCGACAGTGTCATCACACTTCTCCATCTTGTACATATGCTGCTCCTCAATATTTGACTCATAAGGGACGGTCAGCTCAATCAGCATTAGCTGCTTGGTTGACCAGGAGTGAAGTATGATGCCAGGTCGCAAGTCAAACTTTCATATCACCTTAGGGTATTTGCCATGGCCCTTTAGATGCCAGTCATCCGCACCATCAAAAATGGTCGGAAGTGGCAAGTCAGCAGCATTGCCTTCGTTGTCTCTGCGCAGCCCTGCTCGGATGAAGTAAATATCCATCAGCCTTGGCCTGGACTTTTTGTTCGCCAGCATTCTGGCTAAATCCACTATGGCCACCAACTCAGTAAAGACTTAGTTGTGATGCCACGTGAATCGGACTTGGGTTAGGGTGACTTTACATGCGGAATATATGTGCTCCGCTGTCTGAACCTCTTTACAGAGGGGACAGGACAGATCGAGACAGGAATAGTGAGCTAATCCACAATTCTGGTGATCAAATGAAATGGCAAGTCATGACCACCCAAGCTTACCGGCATGAGACATGATGGATGGACGGACAGGACAGGTTGGTGGCTTTATCCCACTTGACCAAGTTGGCAGCCGAAGGCAGGACATCGTAGAGAGATCGGGCGACAAAACTTAAGTGCAGTGGTGCCATACGCCATATCTCATTCCAGGTTAGGGATTTCTGCACTATCCCTTTCCATGACATCCACTGGCCCTGCTGCACCTGCTTGACAGCCATTTACACTCTCTCGTCGTCCTCTCTCTTGCAGAATCTCCTGAACCACCATGTCTCTGCATTCCTTAGTCGTCGCTTTAGACCACAACGGGTCTGTCATGGTAACCGAACCCCCTTTTGTCTGACAGGGTGTGCCCCATGATCTCCTTCAGCTGGAGTACTGCCTAGGCATCTTCGACCATTTTGACGACTTTTCACTTCCTTCCCGTTCTCAGGGCGGAAACTGAAGTACTGACAGAATGAGGCCTTTTTGGCTGCCTCACACAGTTGTTTTTGTGCCCGAGTTCTCGCTTTTCCTTTAATGCCCATTTGTTTTAGCACATCAAACACGGAGTGGGAGACTAGGCCTCTTGCGCTTACCTCTACGACGAATAGCCTGACAGTGTATCCTTTCAGCTTAAGACTAGCGACCCATTCCTTGTACATCTCCACCTTGTAAATATGCTGCTCCTCAATATTTGACTCGTAAGGGACGGTCAACTCAATCAGCGTGTATGATCGAGGCTGATTTATAATCTAAGCTCATGATGATGTAAGCTAATTTGTTCTAAGCTGATGTATGATCTAGACTGATGTATGATCTAGGCTGATGTACGAGGGAAAGTCAATAAGTAAGTCACAAATGGCTGTAGAAAAAATAACTACATCATATAACAACTTGAAACCAGTTTATTTTTATACATACATTGTCCCTTTATTTCTCAACATATTCTCCACCAGCATGGATGCACTTATCTCATCGTTTTATCAGTCCTCCCAAACCGGCTGCATAGAACTGCATGCTCTGTTTTCTAAACCATGTTTTAATTTCACATTACACTCTGGCGTCATTCGCATAATGTCTCTCACCAAGGTGAGTTTTCAGTGGACCAAAAAGGTGGAAATCGCTAGGGGCTAAAGTCAGGACTGTAAGGTGGATGTTCCATAACTTCCCATGTCAGTCGGTTAATTTTCTCCTGAGTTGATTGAGCTGTATGATTTTTTGGCATTGTCATGAAGAAGCAACACTCCTCTAGTCAGCAGTCCTGGACATTTGCTTTGAATTGCATCATGAAGCATCGATAGAACTTCACAGTACAATTCAGAATTCACATTGTCACCTTTCTTCTTGAAATTAGTTAAAAGGACTCCTTGACAATCCCAGAACACTGTCAACATAACCTTCCCTGCTGATGGCGTAGTTTTGAATTTTTGGACACAAGGCGAAGGATGTTTCCCATGACTCATCCCCAGTATAAACAGGAAGCATTTCCTTATGAATGTCCTTTGCAGGCAGTCCTGTTGCCCACAAAATGCGCACAACAGCATGTTGCTCTTTGGTTGCACACTCCATAAGTACAGTCTCCATTATGTTTATGCACTGCGCATGAGACACCTAGTGCTACCTGACGAATGGGAATATAAAGTTTGGTGTTGCTGTCACCTAATGACACCTGTAGAAATCACCAACTACAGAACTGTGTGACTTACTAACTGACTTACCCTCGTATGGTCTAAGTTCTTGATGATATAAGCTGATGTATGATCTAGGCTGATATATGATCTAAGTTCATGATGAGGTAGGCTGATGTATGATCAAAGTTCATTGTGATATAAGCTGATGTATGATCTAAGTTCATGATGATATCAGCTGATGCATGATGTAAGTTCATGTATGATCTAAGTTCATGTTCTGGCAATGAACCTCTCCATCAGCTTGCCTATTGTATTCTGCAGTAGTGACCTGGTTTGTATCAACAGTGGCTGTGTCACCAAGACATCAAGCCGTCCAGGTGATGAGGACAGTGCAATTGCTCTGGCGCTGATTTCTCCTTCACTCACTACAGGGTGTAGATGGACACCACGGCAGCGACCACCACCCTTGCAGCATATTGGTGGAGAAAGGCAGAACCAGGCAGCACAAGCTAACGGTCAAGACTTTCCAGTATGACAGTACAGGGCAAAATGTGGTGAGTAAAATAAGATGTGACAAGCGCAGAAAGCTTCAGGGCAGGAAAAAAACCTGGGAGCAGCCACCTTGGTGGAATTCTGAGGTGGAGAAGGCCTGTGTGGATAAGCGTAGTGCAAAATGCAAAGAAGAACAAAGTTGCCAATCCTAATCCCTGCATGAACTTAGAAGGAGAAATGCACACAAAAGTAAGCTATTTTTAAAAAACTGGTTATGGTGGTTAAAAGTGAAAATAGGCAGAGGTATGTCAAAGAGTAAGCACAGACAAGTCACTGAAATTGTTCTGGCGAGTACATAAAAGCATTAGCGGGGTAGTCAAGAATAACAGAATTTCTGACTTCCAAGGTGCTGACCTCATCGGGCAGAGGACTGACGAGGACAGCTCTTCGAATGCTATCTACAGCAGAGCAACCAGACAAACATGAGAGGCCGAAATCTTGCCAAGGAGGTCACCTCAGACTGGTGCAAGAATGAAGACACAGTGACGGTGAAAGAAATCAAGGCTGTGCTTCAACGATTAAAAAAAAACAGCACTCCAGGGCCAGATACATTAGATACAACATCAATATGTGTACCGACAATGAGCTAGAGAAACTACTAGACATGTACAACAACAGTATAGGGAGTGCTAGCATTAAAGAGTGGTTACACAGCTATCTGATTTCCTTACCGAAGCCTGGCAAAGACCAAACAAAAATTCAGGGATATTGAATTATAACCATGCAGAATACAATAGGCAAGCTGCTGGAGAGGTTAATTGTCAGAAAAATATCAAGCCAGCTAGAGAGGCAAGGTGATTTCCCACCTATCCTTGGAGGGTACCGTCCAAAAAGAGAAACCTGGACCAATGCAGCAGTTTTTACCTATGATGTTTATGAAGGTTTCCACTCAGGCATTGAAACCTTTGCTGCAGTGATTGATCTTGAGGACGCGTACAACAGAGTACCATTGGATTTTTTAATGCTTCAGCTTCTTGAACCCAAGATAAGTCCTTCCCTCCTTAGTTTGATGGCTGCAGATCTCTTCCAACGGAATGTAGTTTTTAGATGTGGCGGTTGGACTTCGGAACCAACAACAATATATCCTGGCCTACCAAAGGGATCGCCATTATCTCCGGTGCTGTTCAACGCCTACACTGTGAGAATCACAAGTGAGCAGACCACTAGACCGGGGAGGACATTGTCATATGCCGCCGATGTTTTAGTGTATCCTCAGGGTAAGGATTGAGATCAGGTTGCTGTGGAACTACAAACTGAACTCAATAGCATAAGTACTTGGTGTGTTGAAGCTGGGGTAATGGTGAACCCAACAAAGGCAACAGTGACATGGCTCTCTCTGAATAATCATCTTGTCAACACTCCAACACCAACAGTAAATCTGTGTTCAGATGCTGTGGAAAGAACGCAGGCAATGAATTACCTGGGGATATGTTTTGATCGAAGCCTTGCTTATAATGAGCACATAGACCAGGTGATAACAAAGGCCAAGCGGGGCTTGGCTGTGATGCGGGTGATTGCGGCAGCAAACTGTAAGCAGCGCAATCTTTGTCTTCTATATGAGGGGCTGGTCATGCCTGTTTTTGAGTATGTGATGGCGATCCTGACTCTCAGCCATAAACAGATAGAAAGGATGGAAAGGATACAGAATGAAGCTATGCACATTATTCTTGGATGTACAAGAGATGCAGCATGCAGGGCGATGCGCTACCTTCTTGATTTTCCAACCACTGAAGAGAGAATACAAGTTTGCAGAGTACGTGCCTACCTCAGAGTTAACACAAACACACAATATCCACTGCTTAGTGAAATTAGGAAGGTGAAGGGCAGCTGGTTAAAAAGAGGAAAGTCATGGATAGGGCAAGCCGAAGACATTCTTCAACAGGTGTGTTCACTTGAGGACTAAGAACCTGGTGAGGAGTGGGTACAAGTGCCAACAGATTTCTGTATGTCTTTTTCAGTTCGCATCCAACTAGACAGAAAATGCAGGCAAGAAAATCCAGCTGCTGCGGAGGCAGAAGTACAAGAGTTGATTTTCGAGAATTCGCTAGACGGTGATGCTGTCATTTACACAGATGGGTCGGTCGTCCGACATGTGAGAAGCTCATGGGCCTTTACGGCTCAGGCCGGAGGGAGAATCGTGAAGGAGGACTCTGGTGCTTTTGTTGAGACCACAAGTAGCCTGACTATGGAAGTCATGGCAGTAAGTAAAGCAATAACATGGCTCAGGACACAGACATTCACTAGGGCATGCTTCCTTAGCGACTCAATGACCATGCTCAAGAAGATAGAGATGGGGTGGATCCGAAGAGATTGTTTGTTGTCTCTGGAGCGGTCTCGACTGGCAAATATTAGTTTCATCTTCATGCAAGGGCATGCAGGAGTACGAATGAACGAATGAATGAAAGTCTTTATTTTCAAAGGGTTAAGAATTGGGCACGCAGGCCCGTCTGACACTATGCCCTTCTTCATTATTTCCTCTCATACATTCTTTCATTCAACATCACTTATGAAGCAAATTTTGACAACAAAAGAACAATAGCATTAAAACACATGAAAAATAATCAATAACGAATGACTCACTGAGGCAGTGTTTAACATGGGCATTATAAATACCTAAGGAGGGTGTAACGTGCCATACATAAGGGAATGTTTTTTGGCTAGTTGTCATTTGAGATAAGTTACCATTATTGTCTTTTTATGTTTTTGTTTATGGGGGAATGTAGTCTGTACTGAGGTAGTGTTCAAACAGGTTGCGAATGTATGTATGATTGGTGGTGTCTTTGATTTCTTGTGGAAGATTGTTCCACAACTGAGCGGCAGAATATGTTTTATATAAGTCTATCCTAGGTTTAGGGACATGAAGTATATTTAGTCGTTCGCTATGTCTAGTGTTATATTTAAACAATGGTCAAAGGTAGCTTGGAGCATTTTGAAATAGGATTTTGTGAATTAGTTTGGCCTTATTAGGCACTTAGGGAGTGGCAGTAAATGTTGGTAAGCTTTTCACCATTAATTAAATGCACTGCCCTTTTCTGGAGTGAATATAGGCGTTTTGTTATTGATTTGGAGCATCCATCCAAGACTGTGGAGCAGTAATCAATATGTGTTTCTATATGGGAAGTATAGAATATCTTTCTTGTGTTTCCATCAAGGACATTTTAAATTTTGGCAAGTTGGTATACTTCTTTGGCTATTTGTTTAATGAGAGCATGAACATGTGAGTTAAAGGTTAGATTTTGATCTATGATAACACCCAGTGCCTTGTGCTCGCTGACACTTTCCACAGGCGTGCTACCAATGTGCAGCTGAAGAGTTCTTTGCGAGTTTAGAGTATGAAGTCTTTGCCTGGTTCCTATTAACATAGACTTTGTTTTAGAAATGTTGATTTGCATGCGGTTTGCATGACTCCAGTTAACTACACTATTTATTTCCTGTTGCAAGGATAATTCTAGCACATTAAGATCAATAGCGTTTGTATATACTGTGCAGTCATCAGCAAATCAATCGCAGGATGACGACAGATTTCAGGGAAGATCATTTATATAAATGGCAAATAACAGAGGGCCAATAATAGACCCCTGAGGTACTCCAATATTAATGGTAATGGCTTGAGATAAAACTTTATTGTGTGATACTACTTGCTTTCTGTCTAATAAAAATGATTTTATTAATGTCACTATATTAAAGCTTATATTCATTGTTTAAGTTTTTTAATTAGTATAGTATGGTCTATCATATCAAATGCTTTTCTAAAGTCTATAAACACTGCTCCACATAGAGTATTGTTGTTAATATTTTGATGCAAGTTTTCTATCATGTTTGTTAGTGCCGTATGGCAAGAATATTTTGGCTGAAATCCTGACTGACTGTCAACTATCAGTTTATGGCTAACTAAGTGATCTAGTGTTGTTTTGTGGATGTGCTTTTCTAGCGGTTTGGATAATGAGGATAATATGGAAATTGGCCTATAATTACTCATGAGACGATCGTCTAGAGGACCAGCTTTTAAATGAGGATACACTTTAGCGATTTTAAAGGCTGATGGGAAGTGACCTCTGGTTAGACACTGATTATATATAAAAGTTAGTGACTCGCAGATTGCCGGTGCAGCTTGGCGAAGGATCCGATTACTGATTCCATCTAATCCTGATGAGTTATTGTTTTTTAGATTACTGAGATGAGTAAATACTTCAGTGGTAGTCATTAGCGGTATGTTGGAAGTAATGTCTCCATAGCATTTGTTCTCACAGAATGATGATAATAAAGATATGTCATGAGGCGCATCTGGTATTGCAGCTTTCAGTTGGTTTATGTCGGACTGAAAGAATCTACTGAATTGATCACATGTAACCTGATTTGAGGGTAATGATTGTGATGATTTGTGTTTGTTTGTCAAGGTATTAATTGCTTTCCATATATCTTTAGTGTTGGTTTTATCTATTAAGTTCTTAAAATAGTTTTTTTTTTCCTTCCGAATAACATACTGAACTTTGTTTCTGAGACTACGGTACATAGTTAGATCTCTATTTTGATGTGCCCTGTCCCGGTCTCTTATAAGTTCAATTACCTCCTGTGTGATCCACGGGGACTTACTGTGATGTTTAACATGAACTTCCATAAATGGAACATGCTTATCAAATATACTTAGAAAGGTCTTTAGCCAGTGGTCCAGAGCATCGTCTGGGTCAGGAAGCTGGTAAACATAGTCCAGAGATGAGTTGAGCAAATCTTGTAAGAAGACGTCTCAATTGAAATTTTTGTAATTTCTATATTTTATACTTATATGTTTGTGTTTTGGAGTTTTGGTGCCTCTTTTCGGCCACGTGCAACATACTGGGTAGTGATCGCTCATTGCATTAATAGGTACGGTACATTCTGTGATGTTGTCAGCACACGTAGTATAAATATGATCTATAAGTGTTGGAGATGATTTAGTTATTCTAGTGGATTGTTTGACTATCTGTTGGAAGTTATGTGACTCTATTATGTTTTCCCATGTTTTGTTTGATTTGTTGGTGTCTATGTTGAAGTCACCTAGCAATATTATTTCCCTCGCATTACTAAAGACTACATCCATCATAGTGGTGAATTTTTCATACCAGATATTTCCTGCACTGGGGTTTCGATAAAGATAGCCAACTATTCGCGGTGTTATTAACGTCCTCAAAGATATGGCGAGAACAGAGGACTTTGACGTCAATGATTCCACATCGCTGTCCAGAATGAAAGACTTGGGAGTAAGAATCGGCACGGCCAGACGCGAGAGGTACATCGGGAAAACGAGGTGCCTCGTCAACCAACGCAGAACTGGCACTATTAGCCACCAGACGCTGATGCATATGCTGGGGGGAGGATCTGAGCACCTATGGACCTGTCCGAAGTGCAATGAAGATACCCCAACTGATAACTGATAGCGGTATGCGATTTTGAAGTTTAACCTCAAGCCAAGTATAAGAGAAAGGAGTACAAGAAAATGAGCGGGCTTAAAATCTCGCAGGTAAGGCTACTGTGGAGCGCCATGGAACAGGCTGACATTCTGAATGCTCGACGAGAAGTAAGACTTTTTCAAGAACCAAGTGATGACCGTGAATCTACAACCATGGTGAGACTGCAAGAACAGCAAATTAAAAGAGGTGTGGCCAAACAAGAACACTACACAGAACTTTAAATATTGAGCACAACCCACTACTGGCAACGCCGATCGCATTCTGGTATGAACCTAAGGCCTATCCACGTCAATATGGAAGCACTATACTCGAGTTTCGCCCTCATTTGAGCTCGTCAGAAGTGCATATCCTTGACCGGACCCGGAAACAGTCCCGGATCACGCGAGTGAAGCGGGTGTGTAACCACGCGGCACACACTGGACACACCAAATTATCACAACAGAACATCACAACGCTACCCATCGTAGGCTATGCTCAAGATTGCCCAATCGCCGCGACCGACGTCCGTCAATCGATGGGACCCGAACGATCAGGACTTCTCACTGGCAAGGAACACCAGGCCTCCTAAATCCAGTGAGCAATAATCAATAGATTATGTGGTTGTTTCGGGATTTGAAATTTAAATATTGAGCACAACCCACTACTGGCAACGCCGATCGCATTCTGGTATGAACCTAAGGCCTATCCACGTCAATATGGAAGCACTATACTCGAGTTTCGCCCTCATTTGAGCTCGTCAGTAGTGCATATCCTTGACCGGACCCGGAAACAGTCCCGGATCACGCGTGTGAAGCGGGTGTGTAACCACGCGGCACACACTGGACACACCAAATTATCACAACAGAACATCACAATGCTACCCATCATAGGCTATGCTCAAGATTGCCCAATCGCCGCGACCGACGTCCGTCAATCGATGGGACCCGAACGATCAGGACTTCTCATGGCAAGGAACACCAGGCCTCCTAAATCCAGTGAGCAATAATCAATTGATTATGTGGTTGTTTCGGGATTTGAAATTTAAATATTGAGCACAACCCACTACTGGCAACGCCGATCGCATTCTGGTATGAACCTAAGGCCTATCCACGTCAATATGGAAGCACTATACAGAAAGCCAAAGAAGATTGATAAACCAACACAGAAGTGGTATCGTTTGCCACTACACGCTGCAAGATTTGCTGAGGAGGGCAATTATGGACTGAATGGTTCAATGTGCAATGAGGATGATCTGTCGGCTAACTAACTAACTAACTAACTAAGTTCATGTATGGTTTATGTTCATTTATGATCTATGTTTATGTATGATCTTAGCTGATGCATGATCTTGGCTGATACATGATATAAGCTGATGTATGATGTAAGCTCAGGTATGATCTAAGAGAGGTGAAGTGACTGCTTAAGTGTAAATTAACAGATGAACAGGTACTGCATGTGTAATTTATTACTGACATTTGACTGCTCATTGTCCACGCTTCACATCCATACAAAAGTACAGGTTCTATGTAGCATTTCAACATTCTTTTTCTCGTTTGATATCTTTTTATTGGTCAGTATGTTTTTCATCTTGCAAAAGGCTACCTTCACAATGGCAATTCTTGTTCTAATCTCTTCAAGGCATCTCCCATCAGATGTTATGGCTGTTCCGAGATAACTGTATTGATTCACTTGCTTAAGAATATGCTCATTTACTTGTATGTCACATTGTGGTATTTCCTTCTTCCCAGTGACGACCATAATCTGTGTCTTCTTAATATTCAGCTCTAACCCTAGTTGTTCACTGTGTGCAACAACCACATGTACTAAATTTTTATCAGGTCCTGTTCATTGTCTACAATCAAGACTGTATCATCTGCATATCTAATGTTATTGATGTATCGTCCCCCAATGTTGATTCCTTCCATATCTTCTATATACACGGGAAGCATCGCCAGAGCTACGGAGCATATGCTCTGCCCTTGACACATCTTTCAGAGGCTAGTGAAGAGAGAGTGAGAAGGAGAAGATGAGGAAATGCTGTGAGAAGAAGGCTTAGAAATAGGAGGGCAGGCGCCAGGAGAACAAGACGAAAAGTGGAGAGACTAGGTTTCAACCATGTAAGAGTGGGATACTAGAATTGTCGTAGTGCCAGGCAGAGAGGTCCTGTATTGGAGAGGCTAATATATAATTTTTATGTCATGCTCCTGGAGCTAAATACAGACAAATACCATTGCCCTGGGTACGCCAGTTATATAAACCCTACTGGGCAGAAGAGACATGGACAAGGTCTGCTGGTGAAGGAAGGAGTGAAGCATATGGTACTTGACTTGAGCCAGTGGAATCACAGTGCAAGAGAGGTCCAAGGTATACAAATGGAGATTGGTGGCTTAAGTTGGAACATCATAAATGTATATGCCACAGTGGACTGTTTTGTCAGAAAGGAACACTGGGACTGGCTTAAGGAACTAGAGAAATTACCAGGTGATAGGCTACTCATATGTGGAGACTTCAATGCGAGGAACAGAGATTGGGTGGAGAAAACCGACAGGGAATTACCCTTGCAGATGGCATGGTGGACTCCGATGTGGTCTGCATAAATGATGGTAGGCTGACTAGAATGGCAATGAGGCCTGGCAATGCAGACACAGATATTGACTTGGCACTAGTCTCCCAGTCATCAGTCCTTGATATAAAGTGGACTGTTTTGAATTACCAAGGGAGTGATCACTTGCCATGCTCAGTCCTGATCTCTAAAGCCAGGAAAGTTAAAGCTGGGAGAGCGCGCAAGACCTTCCGGTATGAGTGGACCAATAGCCTCCTTGGACGCCTCAGGCAGGGGGCTTGCAACAGGAATGTTAAAACTCCTTTTTTGCATCCCACATGGTGGACCCCAGAAGTAGACCATGCTTGGAAAGCAAAGGGAGCTGCAGTGAAGCAGCTAAGGAAAGTGCGACAGACACCCCAAAGCTCATGAGAGGAAGTGGACACAGCGGAAAATGTCAAGAAAGACAAGGTGGAGGTTTTCAAGCGCTGTGCTGCAGAGGCCAAAAACGCAAAAATGGGAATGTTTCATAAAGGAGATTGGAGGTGATAAAACACTGCGAAAATTCTGGAAACTGCACAGACAAATGCAAAGAAAAGATTGGCCTATGACAGTGGGAACAATTTATAGAGATAATGGTGTGCGCGTGACAACAGACAAAGAGAAAGAGGAGGCATTTCTCCAGAGATTTTTAGAGCAGACCAATCATAATGATGCAGACAGAAAGGAATTATCTGGCACCATAAAGAATATGCATTATGAAGACATCATACGGGTTGAAGATGTTAAACATATTTTGAAAAAAGGCGAAAGACACTGCACCAGGGCCCGATGGGGTTAGGTATGGCCACAAGAAGGCTTTGAGCAATGCAGACCTGAAGGAGATGACCGAATGCTTTAACCAGAGCATTAGGACAGCATCAGTACCGCAGGACTGGGTGCACAGCTGTCTTGTCCCTCTCCTGGGGCCATTCAGGGATCGTTCGGGGCTTGGCGGCTTTGGGATCATTGCCCTTCAGAATACATTTGGGAGGGTTTTGAAGAGGATGGTTGCTGTCGAGCTGCGGGAGTTGTTTGTTTGTTTGTTTTTTTTTTTTGGGGGGGGGGGGGGGGGGCTTCTTCCAGGAGGCCTGGGGGTGGGGGCTGCGGACCAGGAGGAGATACCTGGTCAGGTGCTGGCACTTTTGCCTTTGACGTCTGTGGGGGTTCCGGGGTGGGGGGAATGGCGGTGGTGCTTGATCTCGAGGATACATACGGTAAAGTTAGATATGATATTTTGGTAGCCGCGCTGGTGGAGGGTGGGGGTCAGCCCCTGGTTGGTGGGCTGGGTGGCAGCTATCCTGTGTTTTCGTCGGGTTGCTCTCCATCTGGGTGCGTGGACCTTGGGCCACATATTTTAGCCCCGAGACTGCCAAAGGGATCTGCAATCTCACTGGTGCTCTGTAACGTGTATACAAGCAAGAGTGTGGACATAGAAGCACCAGGGGTTGGAAGGATCCTAACATTTGTAGATGATGTTCTTGCATGTGGGCGGGGGTGAGGTGGGGGCAGGCGGCCCAAGGGCTGCCGGTAACGTAGGACAAGGTAGTTGGCTGGTGCACTGGGGTGGGTGCTGTCGTCCACCCTCGGTGGGGGGGGGGGGGGGGGGCTGTTTTGTGGTGCTCTCTGGATGGCGGGATTGTGGAGGCTGGTGTACCGGGCCTCGCGGTGGATGGTGGAGGTATCGGCGGAGAGAGCGGCTGAGGTGTCTGGGGGTCGGGAGCATGTCATTCGGGGGCCATATGGAGACGGTCATGACAAGAACTCAAAAGGGACTCAATGCACTTAAAACTATGGCTGCAATGGACACAGAGCAGAGAATGCTTTTCACACTATACCAGCACTTGATCCTCTCAGTGATTGATTATGGACTGGGGCTGCTCGCTGTCTCAGAGAGTCGGCTAGTGAGGTTGGAGTGCATGCAGAGCGAGGCTGTGCGGGTCATTCTGGGATGCACTGAGGATGCCCCAGTGGTGTGTGTGCATTGCATCCTTGGTCTGCTGACTGTTGCTGATGGGCTCAAGGTGATGCAGGCGAAGGCATACCTCAGAGTGGCTGTGGACGCGGATCGCCCATTGCATGGCGCTGGACACAGTTGGGGGTCAGCGACTGGTGGGAGGGGGGGGGGGTCTTGGATGGCTCGGGCGGGGGATGCGATTGGACAGCTGTGCAGCTTGGAGAACAGACGAGGAGAGGGGTGGGTTGGAGTGCCAGTGGAGCAGTCAGACTTGTGCAGAGTTATGATCACATTGAGCGGGGAGTGGACGGCAGGGGCCACGGGGGGTTGAAGTCCAGCGGCTAATTCAGGATAGTGCTCGATTATCTGCACAGGTGGGTCGGTGTTGGAAGGTGGGAGGGGTGCCTGGGGGTTCTTGGCAGAGGCTGATGGTCTTCATTTGGTGCGGGGAAGCCTGGCATATGGTGCCACGGCATCTAGCTTGGGAATGGGGGTGGAGGCAGTCGGTGCAGCTTTCCATTGGATGGAGAGTGCGGTGCACGCACACACCGTGATTGTGGCTGACTCAGAGAGCGTGCTGGGGAGGGTGGGGACAGGCAAGCTTCAGGCAGAGTGGCTTGCTTCGCTTCGGGGGTCACAGGTGGCAGGCATCGCCTGGGGCTTGCCGGTGTGCTGGGAGGGTGGGTGAGTGAACAGATTGGCTGGCTCTGCAGGACTAGGTGGAGTATTGATGCATGACAAGACAGACATGGTTGCAGCCTTGTGGGAGCGCCTGTCCACCTCAGGGGAGCAGGTGGATCACCGTGGTCTAGCAGGAGAGGGACAGTGGAGGTGGGGGATGTCTGCCAATGCTCAGGGGAGGAGCGAGAGAGACATATAATCAGATTGCTACTGGTACTATTGGTGTAGGAACTCTTCGCTGGCTGCTGAGGATGAGGACGGAGGGCTTATGAGAATGCCCTGAATGCTGTGATGTCGGTTCCTAAATCAATCAATCATATCTTCTATATTTCTGAAAATATTTTCACTGTACAGGGAAAAACGATCTGGAGACATTACACATCCCTGTCTCACACCTCTTTTAATAGGCTGATATTGACCTACATCGTTATCATTTCTGATGGCAGCTTGTTGTTTCCCATACATCTTTTATACATTATGTTAATTCTGTCCAACTTGTTTGGACTGTTTTGTTCTCTCCAATTTTGTTTCCAAAAATTTAGAGAAGTGAAATAAACTATCTAAAGACACTTGATGGGAGGTCAAGACAACTAGGTCTACAATTCATAGGTGAAAATTGAAGATAATAAGAATAAACATAACAAATGATAACCTGATCCCTCTTAGTGAATAATAATAGATAAGAGAAGTACACAGATTTTTCTAGTTCTCTCCATGAGTTCCCTTAGTGAAACCTCACATCAAGAAGTAGAATCATACACATATTCATGTACCAATGTAGACAAAGATGGGGGTACATATAGAGATGTTAAAATAAAGATATAAATGGAACTTCCATAACATTAAAAGATGTTTCAATTCTAAAGTTAAATCATCACTGCTGTATGTATCAGAAACATGGAGAATGTGTAAATCAATTGCTAATTCAAACTACAAACATTCATTCATTGGTGGTTGTGTAGAATAAAAGGATTAAAGTGGTGTGACATAATCACTTTGTGGAGTTCATGAAAAAAGCTAAAATACAAGTGAATCAAGAAGTGAGGAAGACATCGATGCTGGGTAGAACACAGATTGAGAAAACCTGACAATGGTCGATAGTATAAAGTATAACAAGAACGTCTATTCAATTGTCCATAAATCAAAATGATCGCACTAGTTCATCCATATGCACGGTCTCTTTCCACAGGGCAGCCTGCCGAAAGCGTCACACAGAGCACGAACTCTGTGGCTCCAGTGATGACCCCCAGGAGTAGGGGTTCCTAGGGAACTGCACAGCCACCCGTAAATGAATGACAGAGGCCAGAATGGAACCCACAACTCCCGGGAAGGTTAACCCGGTCAACAAATGCCCGCAGAAGTCGGATGTGTCGGCCTAACGGCGCAAGAACGCAGCTCTGCTGTAAACAGGCACAACGCAATCACGTCCGAAAAAAAAAACTCCGGATGAACGAAGAAGAAGAAGAAGAACCCACAACTTTCAAAATGTGAGGCAGGTTCATTAACCTCTTGGCCACTGAGACCCCCAGTGAGATAGTATTAGCAAGGTCAAAGGTCGACATATCCTAATGTGGGTGGGGGGAGGAGTGACCCTAATTAGCATAAAGTTCCTTGTGACACCGGTCTATGCCTGGGGATACCTACGTTTGTTTCTGATTGAATGTATTCGGAAATAACCAGTTAACCCTTAGACCCCGGTGAGGCCGATATACTGACGTCACCACACGGTCATAGTGAAAATCCCGATTCGGTCGAAAAGGCCGATCCCGTTGTAAGAACTGCTTTGATTGGTTTGCTTTTAATAGTACAGACCAATCAATTGCTTCCTTGCAATCGTCAGCCATTTTACCTTTACATTGCCGTGTGTAGCGTGATTCAAACAAGTGGACATTATTTTGTGTTTTTTCCCCGAAGTAACCCATTTTTTCATGGATTTTTGAGTTCTAAAATGGCCAGCTTTGAGCCCTCAACAACCCTTCAACCCGCTTTGAACAATCACTCTGAAAATTCCATAAGTGGTCTGTCTGCTAAGACTGCAAATCTTTGTTGCCAAACATTATTTCTCCGTGAAGTTAATTTCGATATTTGATGCCCGGTAAGCTAATTGTTCTCATAACTCACATATAGTAAATATCAGTAGACTTTTTATTGCATTTTTGGATTCCCCGTTCAATTACTCATATATGTGAAGAGTTTCAAAATTGCCCGCTTCGGCCTTTTTTTTTTTTTTTTTAGTATAGCCAGTATAGTCTAAGATTAGTGCAGCATAGCCAGTCAGATTGAGAATGAAATTGAAATAACGCATCCATTTTGCAAAATTCTATCTATGGCGGCACCCACACTATAGTATTTATTACAGCCAATCCTTTGTTAATTTTATAATTTGAACACTCAATTTAATTACTAAAATTAAACAGAATAGAAGTTTAATTGATAGTAATTTTTAGCATAACAATGAGATATCGCAAAATTCAAAATGGCAGACACATGCCGTAAGTCCCTAGTATAACAGAGCGGACTTCTTTTTATTTTATAATTAAAATTAAACAGAATACAAGTTTCATTTGTAGTAGCAGTAACTTATCTGTGTACTTGTATAATTTTTCAGCATTTGACATGACTGTAAATAATTTTGAAAGCCAGTTGTAAACCTGTAAAGTGTAAACTGTAAGGAGTACCTTTTTTGATTTTTCTTAGCAGCACACCAGTACATAATTATTATTTAGATTTAAATAAAATACTGTGAAATAAATTATTGTTTTTTAAAATGTTAGTATTTAATTATTAATTGCTCACTTTTAGATACAGAACAGTATGACGATATTCAACGTTATCAGACGATAAATGAATGATGTAAATAGTAATACAATATTCAACATTACCAACCTGAGAGTGTGTTTTAGGCCGCCATTTAACATGAATTTATGCCGTTAGGCGTCGTGGGGAGGGATCATTGAAGTTCCGGCTTCTGTGACTAGCGCATAGTTGCCATTCTAGATATTTTATCCAGATCTAGAGGTTTTTGCCGGCATCTGGATACCGTTTTCTGACGTTTGGATGCTGGATGCAATTCTGGATACTTTTCAATTGGAGTCGGATATTTTGAATACTTTCTAGATTTTACTTTTCTTTCGGTGTCATTTACCCATTTTATGTTTGGTCTGGACGCGCGTAAGTTATGGTAACTGCCATTATTTAAACTTTGAACTGACTTGGGTTAACGCTCAACAATTTGGCAACCCCCCCCCCCCCCCCACAACCCCGGCGGTAATGAGTAAAAGGGCGCATAAGGGCGGTGAAGAAACTTTTGGTCAGTAAACATTTAAACTTAAAGAATTTGGCTGCAATTGGAACCGATAATGCATCGGTAGTGGTCGGTATCAACCATGGCGTGTATGCAAAATTGAAGGAAGATATCCCATCTTTAATCCTCATGAAATGTGTATGTCATTCCTTGCAGCTAGCATTATCACATGCCTCATCAGTCAGAATGTTTACCAAGGAATTTGGAATTCCTTATTGCTGAAACACATAACTGGTTCTCCAAATTATCTGTCAGACAACAGCAATATAATAATTTATATAAAGCATTAAATGATAGTTCCTCACCACTGAAAATTCTGTCATATTGCAAAACTAGATGGTTATCAATTCAACCAGCTGTTGAAGTAATTGTGAACCGATGGTTGGAATTGAAGACACACTTCGAAATAACAAGAAAAAATGAAAAGTGCTACACAGCCGAAATACTATATCATACTATATGGAATGTACAGTGATGAAAAAAAAAAATTGGCATTCCTTCTCTTTTCACAACCCATTTTAAGTGACGTGCAAAAAGTTAATAAACTATTTGAATCTCAAAATGTTGATAAAGTTAAATTACTTGACGACCTCACTTTGCTATTTCACTCAATTGGTAAAAGACTTAGCCTATATTGCCAACTTGTAAAGCTGACTTGTTCACTTGCACTATAGAGAGCTATTTGGCTCCCCAAGCCATACCTGGGATACCAAATCGAATCAAAAATTGATGGTTTAAAAACAAAAGGGCTTAACAGAAAATGAAGAGAACAACTTGGGGAACTTAGTGGTCTCGAGGTATGGTGTCCGCCTCGAGTGCTGGAGGTCCCGGGTTCAGGCCCCGGTGAGGACCGGGATTTATTTAAAGAATCCACCTGGACTTCCAGTAATAAAATTTCCCCTGGTCTCTGGGTAGTGAGATCGGACGCTCGTGTGTATTGTTGCGCACGTAAAAAATCCCTTGGCAGTTGGAAATCGAAAAAGAGTAGCCTTACGGCGCTGCCCGGGCAAAATTTCTAGTTAAAAATCTACCCAAATTATTTCAGGATCCTCGCCGATGCAACGGAGTTCATGCATTGAGCTGAGTTTCTCCAGACTCAGGTTTGAGTTAGGAGGAAAACGGAGCACTTATGGGTTAAACTGTGTGCCGTGATGTTGATCCAACGAGTAAACTAAACTAAACTGAAGAGAACAACTTAAGAAAGCGCTGTCAAGATTTTCTTGTCTCATTATTCGATCAACTGAAGCAGAGACTTCCTGAAAATTTAGATGTATTGAAAAATATTTCACTCTTTTCTATTAACAACATACCTCAGCCAGTAAAGGACATACCTAAATACTGTCAAGTTTTTAAATTTTTAGGGGCTACTGATAATAGTGTGGCGGAAGCAGAATATTAGTTAACAAAAATAAATTTGGTTGATTGGACAAACATAACAGAAACTGAAACTTTTGGGAGTGAAGTAAGACAATTTAAAGATGTCTCAGGTAACAGTCCATTCTGTAAGCTCTTTGAATGTGCGATGTCTGCCATGATACTACCCCATTCAAATGTTGATGCGGAAAGAGTTTTCAGTGCTATGAATTATACAACATGTAAACTAAGAAACAGGATGAAACTTGATCTCTTAAATGCTATATTGACAATAAGATTTGGCCTGATGAGAGCAGGAAAATGCTGTTCAACTTATCAGCTCCCTGATCGTTTAGTAAAAGAAATTGGAACAGCTAAAGCATACCAGTGTCATTTTGAATCTGAAGCTTCAACTTCATCATCCAAGCTAAGTGCTTCTTGTGAGACAGGCATCAGTGAAGATGAGGACACGATTCTATAGGTAAGTCACATCAATTTTCTTTTTAATGTTGCATATTCCTTACAGAATGGTGCAGTCAACATCAGAATTTTTCAGCTGCTGATGATGTACAAGGCAAGATTACGCTCAGTAGTTTGCCATTGCTTTCTGAGCGACCGACTCACATAGCCCTGTAAGTTACCAGCGCGGCTCGAACCGCTGTCGGTTCGGGCGTAGCTGCGTTACTCACGAGAATATACGGGATTACGGCGACAGCCGTAAACTTGTCGCCAGGGAGAGCGGCAGTCACATCAATACATATGTAATTTCTTACTTTCTCAATCTGGATATTTTTCCTAGATACTTTCCAACGAAATCTAGATATTTATGGATGTTATTTGGGCCGTTTCTAGATACTTTTGGTCAACACAAAGTGGCAACCCTGGACTAGCGCCTTTCTTCCAATTTCCTCCATGAATCTTGAGCAGAATTTCAGTATCAAGTAAATTGCCTACCGGTTTAGCTAGACCAGTCGTAGGTTCCTGACCTACTTAACTCTTGTATATTTGCTACTATAGTATGTTCCGATTTGAATGCCTTAATTCACGATCAATTATTTTGAAAACTGTCTGTTGCATCGTTATGAAATTTTTCCAGCCGTCTTATATTTACCCCCACCCAAGGAATATGTCTTTGATAGGTCCAAAAACAACTTAAATCATTGAAAGCGGCGACATTCCTTTGATGTTTTACTGAACAACTAGTGATTTCTCGCTAACAAAGTCAAGTTTACAGTAATTGGAGACCTGTCAATTCAGATGACACACAAAGGCGTGTCCGGATTCGTATGGGAGTGGGTGCAATGAAAGAAGTAACTTAAATTCGACAGGGTCGGCTGCATTGCACCAGGTTTTTATCCCATATGGCTCAGTTTCTTTCCGCAGCGTGGAAACCGTCGCACAAAGCACGAACTCCGTAGCTCCAGCGACGACCCTCGGGATTCTCCAAAAAAAATGCACTCGTTAAATGAAGGACGCGGCCCGCAATCGAACATACAACCTTCGGAGCCCGAGTCAGACGACTTGACCACTTCACCACGGAGAATCCCGAGACGGGTGGAATGTGTAATATTAGTAAAGAGAGAATTTACAGAGGCACGGGGTAAATAATTTGTAAATTAACAGGAAAGTAGAAGGACTATATTTGTTACCTTATTTTTCATTTCCTTCTTGTTTCTTCAGCTGATGCTGATGCTGTAATGTTTAGGGCCTGCAATTCGTCTGAATAGTTGGAGCAAAATATCCCAGTAAGTGTATACGTAGATTAAGGTCTGCGATCTGCTCAGATGTTAATCTTTGTCGGACGATTCCAGTAGATTGATGATTGCTCTCGGTTGCATAAAATTCAATCCATCCTTTCTCCAATTGTCCTCTTCCTCTTTCAACACATGGTCCTCACATTTTTTTAGTGACTTTTATCAATATTTAATAGCGCAGACAGACAGACAGAAAGGTAGGTAGGTAGGCAGAAATGTAGGTAGGTAGGTAGGTAGGCAGAAAGGTAGGTGGGTGGGTCAGTCGGTGGGTGGGTCGGTCGATCGGCCGGCCGGCCGGCCGGCAGGCAGGCAGGAGATAGATAGAAAGGTAGCTAAGATAGATAGATAGATAGATAGATAGATAGATAGATAGATAGATAGATAGATAGATAGATAGATAGATAGATAGATAGATAGATAGATAGATAGATCCCCGCCAGAAGTCGGGCCTTGTCAGCTAGTTTATTTATATAATCACGTTTCATGAAAGAACCCCCATTTGGAGACACCTCTGAACAATTCGCGCTGTTTGTTTCAAAATGGAAATCACGTGAAAATTTAAAAAAATGCGGGGACGTGTCTTGGTGAAGCTGTAATACTGTTAAAATGATGAACGTAATCTCTTAGTCGTAATTTATATACCGCATATAATCAAACTTTGAAATCTGCTGTAAAATCTCCAGAACAAAAATTTTTTTGTTGGGTGGACATAATGATAAGGTTATATACTAAATCTCATCATTTTCCCTCAGTTGGTTACTGAGATATTGAATTTTATATTGAGGCAACAAAAAAACAAACACACTATACCACCATATCACATCCACTGGTACCAACGAAGTGACTATTCTTAATCGAATTATCTCGGCTGGTCACGTGATTATTCCCGGTCCCGGAAACCCTCTTGTCACGTGACGTCACCGGGACTTGTGTGTGGCTATTATTAATTTGCGTTGATTTAGTTGATTTAGTTGATTTTTAGTATATAACCTTATCATTATGTCCACCCAACAAAACGTGTCGTCAGTGGCATTGTGGTTAGTGTCTCCGCCTGTCACGAGGGAGGTCGAGGTTTGGTTCCCCGCCTGGAAGGCAATATATATTTTTTCCATTTTCAGCAATTAATTAGGTGAAAGCGACTTTTTAATAAAATAAATTATTAAACATTATATTAAATCCATCCATCCATCATGTGCCATGCCGATAGGCGTGGGCGGTCATGTTTTGCCATCTCACTCGATCACCGGAGTCGTGGATCAGCTCCATGTTCCTGTGGCGACCATGCCACGTGGAAAAGCCATCCAGGTATTTACTTCTCAGCCTTCCACTTGGTCTCTTCCCTTCGATCTTACCAGTTGTCACCAAGTTCTCCAATTCATTTCTTCTCATAACATACCCAAATATTTTAGACTGTCTACGTCTAATGTCTCTAATCAGGTTATGATCTTCATTTGTTTCTTGAAGGACTTGTTCATTGGTTTTTCTGTCTGTCCATAGTATTCTTTGCATTTTCCTCAGAAACCACATTTCTACAGCCATCAGATGTTTTTCAGCTTGCCTGCTTATTGTCCACGCTTCACATCCATACAAAAGCACAGGTTCTATGTAGCACTGCAACACGCTTTTTCTCTTTTCAGTTGATATATTTTTATTGGTCAGTATGTTTTTCATAAAAGGCTACCTTCGCAATTTCAGGACCTGTCATAAGTCGGGGTGCCCCACCGGCTAGATGAAAATATTATTCACTGGCGAGCAACCCTAAATAGTCAGAAACTGACTAGGGACAAAATCTATATGGCTGAACTACAGATTAAGCCCATGAATATCCAACGTACAGCTCCAAGTGGCTCGTTACAAAATGAAATGAACTGTGCTGAATATTCGCCAAGGAATGGGAAAGAGAAGGTTAGCTAAGATAGATGTTTAAGTCTAAATATATTAGTATAGACGACTATCTCAGTACAGGTTTTTCTCCCTGACTGCTCCCTTCCTTGGTGTCTAAGTGAACCCCCACCAATGTACACAACAACACGTATGCACAATTGGAATTAAAATATAACGAGAGAACTATGAGTTACAATATTACAACATTTATTTACTAATCATAGACATCTGATGGTTTTTAATATGAGGATGATGAAATCATATAACATATTGTGATGAGAAACATTACGTAACTTTACTTGTTACTTCATCTATCTGGAACTGTGGTCCAGATCCCCACTCTCCAGTAGACACAAAAAAGAAACAGCTTGCCGGTATTCTGACGATCCTGTCAGTCCTGACACTCCTAGTCTTCACTCGTCCTTGAGATCTACAACATAGGTGCTCCTTGTGAGAGCTTGAAAGAAAGTCAAGAATGTGTTATATCGAGTTCTACATCAGCGCAATCTTAATACACATCATAACACACACATATACAATGACCAGTCTGGCCAAGTTTATCTTCCAGCTCTACAGCGTTCTCCATCCTCCTTCTCCCTACTGTCTTTAGTCTGGGACGGGCTTTTCAATTGTCTCACACGCCTGTAATGATTACATTTCTGCCGCCCCATGTCCATGTCGCTAATACAGAAATTCTGTGTCATACAGCCGCTCCGTCCAAAGTTGGGTTAGCAGCTCACAGGGTCGGTAAGGGTATTATAACAATGCCTGATCATCCGGGCTTACAAGCCGTGACCAGTAGCTGTGCCAGGTTTCCATGCATTACCGTGGACGCACGCCAACAATACACTGAGAAAGTTTAGCACCATATACCCTATACCAATTGTGGGTAATATCTGTACCATTACACCTCTGCTTCCAACACTATCATTGGCCAATGTGCCAATGCGCAGACAATAGCATAACACTTCATATTGGTAGGTTTGCATATGACAAATCAATATATCAAACATCCAATACACATAAACATATTGATTAAACTAGACATATTATGATTCTTTAACATCATAGCATACTGCACTAGTCTGTATGTATACGAAATGAGACGTATATACACAAAAATAATATGTACGAAGCATATTCCTAGCATCGTATATTCATATGAAATTACACATACATACATCCAACATATCCATAAACATTATATTACTTCAAGATGGACATCTAATGATACTCAACATAATAGCATCAGGCATTATTAATGAGTACTAATATTGTATAGCTACAAAATTAGATATACAACAAGTCTAATTGAAGTTACCACACAGACCAGCCATATTTGCTGAGCTGCCCGGTTTAATCACCACTTAGTTACTGCTGTTGTAAGAATTATCTAAATAGTCAGTTGACTATATTCTGTACAACAAATGCACACACCAAAAAGGACTAGTCTAGTTTAGAAAGAGATGGCAAGCATCTGCTACGACACCTCAAGTATTTCTAGACAAGATCTGCCTTTCGCAAGTTTCTCCTTCTCAGAAGAGTAATACATGAAGCACAATTATATTGAACACAGAACTTAGAAAAAACACTCAAGTAACCTATGACAATGATAGTTCTTGCATTAACCTAGATCAGATATAGACTGAAAGTTCATATGTCTAAAAGACTGTTGCATAGTTACTAAGAAATCCTTCCTAGAAGCCAACATAATAATCATGCATATGACTACAAACACTGAGCTGGCTGCCTACCTGTTCTGAAGTCAGACTTAATCTAAAGGGAAAAAGTCTAGCAGGGGTTTTTATACCTAGCCTAGCAGTAGACACTTATCTCCCCGGAATTCCATTCATAAATTCTTCTTATCTCCTCCTGACGTTACTTGCAATTATCTCCAAGTCTGTCCAGTCATAAAAATTCTTTCTGCATGCACACTAGCCTTCACACCTGTGGGTCTGACCATTATTAGCAACCTGAGTCTTATCAGTGATTTCACACCTTGCTACAGGTAATTGCCTTTATTCACCCAATGGCCCAGTTCATTGTTGATTCAGCCAGGGTCTACCTGGGCAAGAAGGTGCCAATGTGTCTGTGTGGTGTCATAGCCCGTCTGGGTCAGCAGTTTTCTAAGGTGTAGACTAATTTAAATTATCTAGTTGTGTCCATCTCTATCCCATTATACTTGCCATCTGCAAGCTTACGTCGTGGCTAGAGGCTTTTTGTGAATAATCTTACCTCACGACTAGATAGCCGTGGAGTAGCGTGATTAATTCATTCTTTCTCAATTTGGCCTCTCAAATTTGGAGACCGAGAAAAATATTCTGGGATGTTAAGGCGGCATTCCACGACAGGACCCATCCCCCACTGGTCCAAGCCTGACACCCAGCTCGTGCCTGTGGCTCCTAGTAGCTGTCAGCATGCGACAGCGGCCACCCCCGGGCAACAGCTGTGAGAGGCTGGCTAAACCAGGCATGGGTATCCGATTTGGTGTCAAACCAAGAGGTAAACTAGGGTATGCCTACCCAGCATGTGAAGACAGGATTCGGCAGACTGCGCGGAAGAAATCATTCCTGATTCAACGGGCAAGACGGCGTTTACCTGCAAAGCGTTGTGGAACGTAATGAGCACGGCAAGGCACGTAGAGCGCCCTGGTCATCCATTGCACCTGTACTCGTCTCCAGTCGTCTCGACTTGTCTTGCCACTGGACTCAGATGGATTCAGGCGAGAGAGTGAAGTCGACGAATTGCGCAACTCTTCCTCACTTTAATCCAAGTCATCGCGCAAGACATTCTTCATCCAACGTTATATATCACCTTCAAGCCCTGTGGCGATGGGCGAGCGGCGAAGCGGCAGGCGTGGGTACGCTGGCAGCCGCAGTCGCAGACCTGCACACAGGCGGCTCAGGCCATATGGTCGTCTTCTATTGACCAGGGTAGCAGTGGGATAAAGAATACCATGGACAGCCAGAAAGACCAATGAACAAGTCCGTCAAGAAACAAATGAAGATCGTAAACTGATCAGAGACATTAGACGTAGACAGTCAACATTTTTTGGGCATGTTATGAGAAGAAATGATTTGGAGAACTTGGTGACAACTGGTAAGATCGAGGGGAACAGACCAAGGGGAAGACCTAGAAACAAGTATCTGGATGGCTTGGCCTTGTGGCATGGTCGAGACAGAAACACGGAACTGATCCACGACTCTGTTGATCGAGTGAGATGGCAGAACATGACCGCCCACGCTTACCGGCATGGCACATGATGGATGGATGGAGCAGTGGGATTCGGCAGCCCCCTGAGCAACAGAGCAGCCCTCTATAGGAACATACTGCTCACCCCCATAGCATGAGGAAGGGGCTAGAAAAGGTGCCCTAAACATTGTCTGCTCCATCACTACCTAACCAGCTAGACGCGGTTGGTGGGTACCCTTAACTGCGGTCGACATACAAACAAAGATAAAACAAGCAAAGCTAAAAGAGTAAACCATACTCCCTTAACAACTGGAACTTGGAATGTACGCACCCTACTTGACAGAGACGGCGCGTCGGGTCCAGAGAGACGAACAGCACTGATTGGGAGAGAGCTGGGCAGGTACAACATCGACATTGCAGCCTTGAGCGAGACACGACTTGCAGAAGAAGGCCAAATCTGTGAAATAGGTGCCGGCTACACATTTTTCTGGAGTGGAAGGAAAAGCGAGGAAAGACGCCAATCCGGTGTGGGATTTGCCATTAAGTCGGCCCTGGTCGGCAAATTAGCTGAATTTCCAAAGGCTATAAATGACAGGCTCATGACCATGAAGTTGCCCCTGCTGAATGGAAGGAAGCATGCAACCATTGTGAGTGTCTACGCACCAACTATGACCAACGAAGATGATGTCAAGAACAAGTTCTATGAGGATCTGCACAATGTACTAACATCTGTTCCCAAAGGAGACAAACTTATACTTCTTGGGGATTTCAATGCCAGAGTAGGCACGGACACCACCTCTTGGAGTGGCATTATTGGAAAGCATGGAGTCGGAAATTGTAACAGCAATGGACTCCGCCTCCTTCAGACATGTGCCGAACATGATCTCCTGATTACGAACACAATTTTCCGTCTCCCCATGAGAAATAGGACATCGTGGATGCACCCTCGCTCGAAACACTGGCACCTCATTGACTATGTCATTGTCAGGAGGAGTGACAGACAAGACGTCCGAGTGACAAAATCCATGTGTGGTGCCGAATGTTGGACAGACCATCGTCTCATTGTCTCGAAAATAAACATTCACATCAGGCCACCACGGCGTCCTCAAGGGGTGAAATGCAAAAAAAGCTAAATGTCACCCGCCTAAACAGCAAGAAAATGCAGCTGTCGTTTGAAAATATGCTGGAAGACCGCCTCAAACCAAATGCTGCAGCTAAACAGGATACAGAAACAGAATGGAGAGCCCTAAATGACATAATCTACAACACTGCTATGGGAATCCTGGGTCCAGCCCCCCGAAAGCATAAAGACTGGTTTGATGAAAATTCCGAAGACATCAACCAATTGCTGGCCGAGAAACATCTTCTCCTCAAGGCACATTTGAATGACCCAAAGTCAACATAAAAAAAAGATGCTTTCAAGAACATTCAGAGAGTAGTGCAGCAGAAACTTCGGCACATGCGGGACTCCTGGCTGAGCAGCAAAGCTGATGAAATTCAGGGCTTTGCTGACAGACATGATATGAAAAACTTCTACGACTCACTGAAAGCGGTCGATGGTCCTACATCACCAGGCATAGTTCCCCTCCTCAGTGCAGATGGGGGAACATTGATCACCGATAAGAAAGAAATCCTTCAACGCTGGGCAGAGCATTTCAGCAACATCTTAAATGCAACTTCCTTCTTCGATGATGAAACCATCAACTGCCTTCCTCAAGTTCCTACCAATGAGACACTTGATGACCTGCCAACCATAGTGGAAGTAAACAAAGCCATCCAACAACTCTCCAGCGGCAAGGCACCTGGTCCTGACTCCATCCCAGCAGAGATATACAAGGCAGGTGGGCCGGTCCTAACAGAGCAGCTTCACCAAGTCTTTACAAATATATGGGTGAACGAGACCATGCCACAAGATTTCAAGGACGCGTCAATAGTCCACCTTTACAAACGTAAAGGAAACCGCCAATCCTGTGACAACCACCGAGGCATCTCCTTGCTTTCAATTGCAGGGAAGATACTCGCCAGAATTCTTCTCAATCGCCTCACAGCCCATCTCGATCAAGGTCTTCTTCCTGAGAGTCAGTGTGGCTTCAGAAAAGAACGTGGAACTATTGACATGATTTCCGCTGCAAGGCAGCTGCAAGAGAAATGTCAGGAACAGAACTGCGAAATGTTCTCCACTTCCATTGACCTTACCAAGGCTTTTGATACAGTCAGCAGAGAAGGACTGTGGAAGATTATGGCAATATATGGCTGTCCACGAAAGTTTGTCCAAATAGTGCGGCTATTTCATGATGACATGCAGGCAAGAGTACAGGAAAATGGCGAACTGTCTGAACCCTTTCCTGTCACCAATGAAGCAAGGATGTGTCCTGGCACCAACACTGTTCAGCCTCATGTTTTCAGCCATGCTGATGAATGCCTTCGAGAACGACGACATTGGAATAGACATCAACTACCGTATGGATGGAAAGTTATTCAATCTCAGAAGGCTGAAAGCTAAAACCAAAATTAACAGCGACACCGTCAGAGAGCTCCTGTTTGCTGATGATTGCGCTCTGTACGCCAACTCAGAGACGGACATGCAACATAATGTTTCAGCTTTCTCACATGCCTGTGCCAACTTTAGGCTCAATATCAACTTAGAGAAGACTGTAGTTATGTACCAGCCAGCTCCAGGGAATAATCGCACTGTGCCGAATATAAAAGTGAATGATCATAGACTAACTGTTGTGGACAAATTCACCTATCTTGGCAGCACTGTGTCACAAGCTACCACAATTGATGATGAAGTGAATGCGAGAATCTCCAAGGCCAGTGCGGCCTTTGGCAGACTGTACAAGAATGTATGGGACAGAACTGGAATAAGCCTGCAAACAAACCTAAAAGTCTACAAAGCAGTTGTATTATCCACACTGCTATATGCTTGTGAAACCTGGACTGTTTATCAGCGACACGCCAGGAAATTAAACCACTTCCACACAGTCTGCCTAAGGAAGCTACTGAAGATTAAATGGCAAGACAAGATTCCAGACACTGAAGTCCTAGAAAGAGCATCCATGCCCAGTATCCACACTCTACTGATGAAGAATCAGATTCGCTGGGCTGTTTACTTGACTCGCATGCCAGATCACAGGCTCCCTAAACGAATTTTTTTACCGCGAACTGCATTGTGGTAAACGCTCCCACGGTGGCCAGAGGAAACGCTTTAAAGACACTGAAAATTTCACTGAAGGCTTTTGGAATTCATCATGACACCTGGGAGGCTGCAGCCAGAGACCGAAATTCGTGGCATGCATCATTACGCAAGGGTGCAGTCATATGTGAGGCAACCAGGACTGCAAGAGCTGTGAAGAAAAGGCAGGACAGAAAAACCACTGCAGGAAATCCTCCTCCAGAAACGTCAAGCATTCCTTGCCCACATTGTCAAAGAACATTTCGAGCCAAAATAGGCCGTATCAGCCATCTTAGAACCCATGGCTCCATACCTTCAACCCCTCTGGATGAAATGAATGGTCATCATCATTCTTGATGGACAAACAACAACCTTCGCAATGGCAATTCTTGTTCTAATCTCTTCAAGGCATCTCTCATCAGATGTTATGACTGTTCGGAGATAATTGTACCGATCCACTTGTTGAAGAGTATTCCCATTTACTTTTATATTATATTATATTAATAATATAATATATAGAAAATAATATTTATTATATTAAATATAAAACTATTAAATTACTATATTAAATATAAAAAATATTAAACTGATGCACTGCTTACACTTAGACAAATATGTGAAAAAACTATCGAATATAGTGATCAGCAGAATATTGTGTTTGTAGATCAGGAAAAGGCTTTCGATAGAGTAGACAGATGCAAAGTATGAGCCGAATTGCAGTAAGAACACAAGACGGTATATCAGATATGTTCACAGTCAATACAGGAGTGACATAGGGATGTGCTCTTTCCTCTGCTATTTAATGTCTACATGGACAGAATATCCAAAGATGCAAGTCTTGACAAAACAGATTCAGAAAATTTAGAACTCTTTACTCCAGATGAAACAACTTTTTTTCATATCCTTTACATGACATCGCTGTCAACACCAGCATCTTTCAGCTGTATGTTGATTTCTTGGCAAGATTATGCTCAGTAGTTTGCAATTGCTTTCTGAGCGGCCGGCTCACATACCCCGTAAGTTACTGATGCGCTCGAACCACTGCTGATTCTCACCGTCATCACGTTATCTACGAGAGTATACGAGATTACGGAGAAAAGTCGCTAACCTCTAAGCCACGAAGCTGGCATGAAACAACTGTCCCACGGGAAACAAATGAACTTCTATTTCATGCTACCAATCTCAAACCTGGACTTTATTCAAATCACACTTTCGCAAAATCAACACCTGCGAGATGAGATGCCCGAGGAGAGCTGCCAACCTAACAGTCCGATACTGAGTAAGAAATGCTATTATCAGACAGACTGTGGGATCAACACCTTGTGCCACATTTATTGAAAGACATAAGATCAAGTGGTTTGGCCATGTCGTTAGAATGCAACACCAACAACTAACATCACTGGCCTTACATCAAAGATCATCTGCGACGAGACCACGAGGACGTCCAAGAAGAAAATGGATTACGACATCAAAGGCATTGTACAACCACACAGAATGGCACTATCCAGTGCCGCCCACCGGGCGCTGGAATGCAAATTATTCCTCCCCACGACGCTTGATGGCAGAAGTGGAAGATGATGATGATTATTAAACATAATTAGCTAACATACAGAACTGAGAACATCAAAGCTTGTGAATAAAGTGTGCTCTGTGGAAGCTGCCGGGGGGGGGGGGGGGGGGGGGGGCGCAGTCTGAGTGTGGAAATCGATGGATCCAATAGACGTGTTTGTTTAACGTGAATTTTATTTGCCAAATGAAATATTGGCCCAAATTAACCACCCTCTTACTGGCTCAAACTAAAATTGACGACTGAGCGAACGCTGTAACCGTCAAACTGTCATATACTGCCAGTATAGTACCTTGCGGTGTATGGCAGGGGGGGGGGGGGGGGGTCTTTGAGCATGAGGAATTGAGGCCGCCTGGCTAGTGCAGTCGCCGCGAACTGTGCAGGTTAGAATTTTTTTTTTGCCCCCGACAGAAAAAAAGATCCCACACCTTACCGAGGATTCGAACCCGGTTCTCCTGAAGGAGAATCCGGCGTTCTAGCCACTCGGCCAGCCGTTCCTCTTGAACATTTTTTGTTAATTCCCGCAATTCGATTGCGAAATAATCTTAGCTTTATTCACCATTCAATTATGAATAAAACCTGGCTTTATTCACTATTCGATTATGAATAAAGTCTCCCTAATACAAAACCTTAACGATACTCTCACATTGTCAATAGCATTAACGAAAAAATAATTACATTCGAGAATTAAATTCATATGCATAATATGTATTCATTGGTACCTAACATAGCAAAACCAAAGATAATGCATACAGATACAACTACTATGGAGAAATAAATTTATGTTAATTAATGAGGAAAGTTTGGAGATGGTGGACAATTTCGAATATCTTGGATCATTGATTACCAACAATGGTGACACAATGACAGAATTAAAAGACGACTATCAGTTGCCCTTCAAAGAATAAAACACTTGAATAAATTATGGAGGGGGGGGGGCAGAAAGAGCTACAAAAATAAGAATTTTAAGAGCACGCGTCATTCATATTGAAACATACGCCTGTGAGACCTGGACACTTACTAAACAAGCTAAACAGCGCATAAATGCCTTTGATTATAAATGTTATAAGAATATCTTGGATAAAGAAAAGAACAAATGCATCCATATTCCAAGAGCTGAATATTGAAGAGGGTTGGCCATTAAAGACGACAAAACAAAGAAAATTGATATATTTTGGTCACTTTAAACGTCATGAAAGTTTGGAGAGAACAATAATGGAGGGGTATATGCTGGGTAGAGATGCAGAGGAAGGCCAAAGAGAAGATGGGTGCAGAATGGGCGGATGATCTCCAGATAGATGTTTCGGGACATCTTGCTTGTGATCGAGAAGTTTTCCGGAAGGTTGTTATGGGAACGAGGTTCTGCAAAGGACATGCTACTGAATGAATGAATGAATGGTACTTCCATAAGTATAACACACAAATTGGAACCTACCTTTGTGGTCGTAGTTTGTGAATTGACTTCTCATGCTGTTTCAATTTGCTCTAAACATCAATATGTATGTATTTTACTTGAACATGCGCACACACTATCACATTCACAAATAATGACACATGTTTGCATTTGCTGTTTAAATTTAACCTTACATCATATTTTTCGCGTGACAAAGCTTCGTCTCCTTCGTGTTCATTCAGATGTCAAACTTTAATTTATTTAAAGAAAATAGCAGTGTTTTAACGTCTCAAACTTCTCATAGTGTATCCTTAATTGGAACCTGTATTTGCCAAAGTAATTTTCTCCGTTCTGCATATGTTGTATGCTCTTGCAGCAAATGTTTACTTAGCCGTCATGTTCCCGTGACTAAATGCTCGAGTGCACCCTAATGCCTTCCTACATGAAAGTATTCCATCAGAGAAGAAGAAGAAAACTAGAGCAAATAAAGCTAGAATCACGTTTATCAACGTCTTTTCAGCTATGAATAAGATTGCTAACAATGGCTTGGCAAGCAAATAAAACCGCCCAGGCATGACACAAGCAATCTGGTTTATCAAAAGAGTTGTAAAACTGGCAGTCTACCCACCAGAGCCAAATTGCTCCTTTGACACGACACAACATGCAAATCAAATCAGTGATAGGGAAATCGCTCAACGGGGAAGGCTGACTGCCTTCTGAAACAGACCAGAGTCGCGAGGTGCGAACTCACTGCTTGATAAGACTCCCCGGGGTAAACAGTGTCAGACTGAATGGGACCTCTCAACCCCACAAGATGTGAAAGTCAGGCTGAATAGAGACTGCCAACGGTCATAGGTGTGAGGGCCAGTTGTTCAGAAAGAATTAATGATGGATATGTTGGGAGAAAATTTAGTCTGCACCATAGAAATGTGTACCTCGAACCAGACAGTGAGGCGCCACGGATATTAAAGCCTGGATCATACTTAGTATAAATAGGCTAGGCGTGAAAGTTCACTTTAGACACGGCAAATGTTTGAAACAGGTATGAAGAGAGAAAGTAAATGTATATTTCTTAGCAACTATGGAAGTCTTTTAGAGGACCGACTTTCTGTCGGCTTGTGGCAGGCTAGCTCTTTGAGACTATCAGTAGTGAACTAGTATTCTTTAGTTACTGTCTATTCAATATCATATTGCTATAAGTGTTATTCTTGCTATACAAGTAGAAACCTTTTTTTGCGAGGCAGACTTTGGCTATGTTCTAGATATACTGTTAACTTTTAATTGGTATTGTCAGCTGTGTGTCACGTCTATGGAAACTATTAGTTTCTCAGTTGTTTTGGATTATCATGTTACTACAATTATTTTTCCATTCATACGACTTATGTAAGATATCTTCATTTGCCTAATGAAGACCAGACCAGAAATTTAAACCAGATTGCTGTATGTGTTGGATATATGTATTTGTAACTCACTAGGAGGAACAAGCAATGCAACGACTGTGCTCCTTACATATTCTTTTAATGTTTGTATGTCTCATTTTGTATTGTTACTAACTCATGCATTATGCTATTGGGTTGAATAGCATAATATGTATATTTAGAATTGGTATACTTTATGTGTATTTGATGTAAGAGATTGATTTGTCATATGCAAACCTACCAATATGAATGGGGTTATTGCCATAGGGCATGTACCCACTATAGACGTCAACAAAAACATGCAGGGAATCCTGGAACCCAAAAGCGTACGGAATCTAGGATACAAGTTGTGAACGCAGAAACGTCATTCTGACGTCAGAGGACAACAGACTTGGTTGGAGTTGGGCATGGCAGCTATATGGCCATTTAAACTAGCAAACCAATAATCTACAGAGATAAAGTGGCAGGAATCACAGTTATTGATAGAAAAGATATTGTGACACGCTCTCAGGAGAACATGCTGAAAATAAATCAACCGTTTGCCGAGAAAAATTAGTGAAAATTCAGAACAGCAACATATGGACCTGTAGGATGGAGAGAGGGTGAATTGAAAGACATGGATCGCGAATCAAGAACAAGTACTTAAAGGTTTGTGGAAGCTAACATTTAATATGAATATCAATTACGTACTTACCGGCCGCCCTGGTAGATCACCAGGCACGGTAGAATTTGATGACTATTGATGGTATGCAACAACCAATATTCATTGGCACCTTGCCGTCTTGACAGACGATAGTTTGTGCTCTAAAAAGGCATAATAACTTTTAACTATGGCGGTAGCGAGTGTGACTGATAAGGCCAATGTGCGCTGTAAATGTCCGTTCACAGTGGGTGCATGTGAACACGTGGTCATTTCCACCATCATGCACCATCTTACGTCTCAAACGCTTGGTGTGTGACTTTTCTGCAATAATTTTCTCCTTTGACTTTATTCCATTTCTGATATTTGCCCTCCATGCAACATGTTCAGCGGCGACTTGCTCCCAATGTGCATTATCAATGCCTGTATCAATCATGTCCCGCTTACACACATCTTTGTATCGTAGTAGAGGCCGACCCTGAGATCTCTTACCCATCTGTAATTCACCAAAAAAGATATCCTTTGGTATTCTACCATCATTCATCCTCCTAAGATGTCCTATCCATCTAAGTCTACGAAGACTGAGCATGGAATAAACTGTCACACAATCTGAACTTGCCAATACTTCAGTATTTGTGATTTTGTCTTGCCACTTAATACCAAGAATTCTTCGCAGACACCGCATATGAAAGCTGTTTAAATTGTTCTCTTGGTGTGAGTAAGTTGTCCAGGTTTCACTGCCATAGAGAAGAGTACTAAGGACACAGGCTTGATAGACAAGGACTTTTGTTTTGGCAGTAAGCTTCCTGTTCTCCCAGACTCTTTTTCTTAACCTGTTCATTGTTGTTGCTGCCTTACCAATCCGGATGTTGATTTCCTGATCTAGGGATAATTTGCTATTTACCACTGATCCTAGATATGTAAAATGGTCTACTATCTCTAGTTCGGCGTCGTCAATAAAGATTGATGGTACCCCATGTGCACCTTGTGACATAATCTGTGTCTTCTTTTTGCTAATTGTTAAACCAAATTCAGAACAAGCATTGGAGAATGCAGATAGTAGACATTGCAATTCTTCCTCAGAGTGGGTCGTAACTGCAGCATCATCTGCAAAAAGCAACTCTCTGATCAGTACCCTCCTAATTTTGGTCTTAGCCTTCAATCTCTGAGCATTGTAGAGGCCGCCATCTGAGCGTGAGTGAATGTATATACCACCATCCTGATCACGAAATGCATATTTCAGTAGAAGTGAAAAGTATATTCCAAAGAGGGTGGGAGCTAGTACACAACCTTGCTTAACTCCACTCTTGATTTCAAATTCTTCAGAAGTTGCACCATCAAACTTGATTATACCCTTCATGCCTGTGTGGAACGATTCCACAATGGACAGAAGAGTTGGTGGGCAGCCAATCTTCTTTAGTGCCTTGAACAGACCCTCACGACTGACCAAATCAAATGCCTTTGTGAGGTCGATGAAGGCAATAAACAGTGGTTGATTCTGTTCACGGCATTTTTCTTGCATTTGTCGCAATGAGAATATCATATCAGTGGTAGATCGGTTCTGTCGAAAGCCACACTGTGATTCGGGGTAGACTTGATCTCCTAGGACTTGAAGTCTGCGCAGAACAATTCTGGCAAATACTTTTCCAACAATACACAGAAGTGAGATACCCCTATAGTTGTTGCAGTCACTCCGATCGCCCTTGTTCTTGTACAGTGTTATGATGCTTGAATCTTTGAAATCCTGTGGGACTTGTCCTTCACGCCAGCATAACTCTATTAGCTGGTGGATCTGTAGAGTGAGTGTGTCTTGCCCACTCCTGATAACCTCTATTGGAATCCCATCCTTACCTGGAGCCTTGCCAGATGCAAGTTCATTAACAACCAATAAGCTGTTTACCAAATTAAACAGAGATTGATTCTGATACAATCATGTCAACGATTCGACCTCATGTGTTCTTATGGTTTTAAACAAAAGCGCTGTTCATTGAAAGCGAGCTACGTTGAGTTACATTCTTCACATTTAATGTTCCAATTTTATATATGAACGCACGTTGGCAGTTATGCTACTGAGTGCTCATGCGCAGCGCGCATTGGCATAGAGCCGATTGATTGTGTTTGAAGTAGCGGTGTAATGATACATGGTATATGGTACTTAGCCCTTCAAGTGTGTAATGCACGAGCGTGCATCGTAAATAACGGTTGACTTTTACAGAGGCTGATCACAGCATGTAAGCCCCATAGCGCAGGTACTGTTATGATACCTTTACTGACCTTGAGATCTGCTAAACAGGGAGAGGAAACAGTCAGGGGAGAAATATCTGCACTGTGCTAGTAACTAACTAACTAATCTTCTTCTTCTTCAGCGTTCCGAGCCATTGAGGTTATTTGCTGCAGATACAATCTGTCTCCATTCGTCTCTCTGGTTAACTAACTAATCTATATATATATATATATATATATATATATATATATATATATATATATATATATATATATATATATATATATATATATATATATATAATGCAATGTCTGTCTGTTTGCCTGTCTGTTTGTTATTGATGCGTTCGCGAACGGTCCATCCGAATGAGATGAAATTTTCTACACGTCTTCTTATTCCCGTGTAGCCAACTGTCATAGTTTGTTAGTTTACAAACAGCTATTTACGTAACAAAATTAAATTTTGTTATTACATTATAATTTATATATAGCAAGGGGACTTAACTTAAGAAAAGTTATATCAAGGGACATAATGTTTAGTAGCATTGCTATATATTTTATATATAACTGTTGCATTGTTATCAAAGCTTTATAAAATGTTTGTCTACAGTTATTTACAGGCATATGCGTTATAATATATAATGATAAAACCTTTAAGGCATTTTTAAAGTTTTCATAAAAATAATACACCTATTTTAAATACGTGAAAATTTTCTAACTCATCGTTTTATTTCTCTTTGACATCTATACAGTCATCCCTGCATTGATTGAGTTTTCGTGATAGCTTGGTAAGTTTACGTTCAGTAGTTTCAGAGAAATGAGACATAGACAGTCAAAGTTTTTTGAAAATGTTATGAGAAGAAATGGACTGGAGAACTTAGTGACAGCTGGCAAGATCGAAGGTAACAGACCAAAAGGAAGACCGAGAGGAAAATATCTGGATGGCTTGGCCACATGGCATGGACGAGACAGGAACACGGAGCTGATCCACGACTCTGGTGATCGAGTGAAATGGCGAGTCATAACCGCCCACGCTTTCCGGCATGGCACATGATTGATTGATTGAGTTTCAGATTGCCCTATTTAGTTATTGGGATGAGATTGTTCTCTTCCAATCTGTTCACCATATTTCCGGGAACGGGAACAGGAGCTTTTATGACTACCAATATGAATTAAATGAGATGCTCCCCACCAGGGACTGGGCGAAGCTGGGCCGGGTCGTCTTTTTGGGGAACGGGAGCAGGGGCCGAAGATGATTTAAATGAGACGCTCCCTGCCAGGGGCTGGGCGAAGCCGGGGCGGGTCGTCTTTTTTACGGGAACGGGAGCAGGAGCCGAATATGAATTAAATGAGATGCTCGCCGCCAGGAGCTGGGCGAAGCCGGGCCGGGTCAGCTAGTTAATTATATTCAAGTGTTGAGCCGGTTCACACCTCTTTTACAGTGCAGACTGACTTATCTCCCCATTTTCGTCTCACGTCTGGGTGGTTTTACAACTCTGTGATAACACAGCCTGCTTGTGTCATGCCTGGGTGGTTTTATTTGCTTGCCAAGCCATTGTAATATTCTCACGTCACTGCTCCGTGGTCTTGTACAATACTTGTAATACCTTGCCCCAGATTTCTGTATTATAGAGAATGCCAGTCATTCTTCTGTAATTCTCTATGTGGTCCATCAATTTTGAAGTCCAGGAAAGTCTTATAGGATGGTAAAGCAGCATTCTGTGACAGTGTCAACAAAGAGAAACAATTGCAAATTCAGTTTACTCTGACAAAATGGTCCTGGGCTGATAGGTCTCCGTTGACTGCCTACTAAAAATTACGCGACTTGAACTTCAGTAAAGCTGTACAAATACAGTGAATAAATCAACAAAAGTGAACAGACTAAACTTTAAAAACATACAATCACAATTAACATATTTTTGTTTCTGTAGCCATATTCTTCTTCTTCTTCAGCGTTCCGAGCCATTGAGGTTCTTTGCTGCAAATACAATCCGTCTCCATTCGTCTCTCTGGTGGACCTTCTCTTGCCAGTCGTTGATTCCAAGTGCTTGTAGGTCTGTACATGTATTATCTCTCCACCGCCTTCTTGGTCTACCTCGAGGTCTACGGTCATTTATTTCCTGAGTGTAAGCGAGTTTTGTTTCCCTATTATCTTCCATTGTTTCTATATGCCCCAGCCATTGTAGTCTATTAGCCTTCATGATACCAGTGATTAGCGGGGACTTAAACAGATCATAAATGTCTTTGTTACTTCTTCTTTTCCACTCTCCACTATGTGTATCCCTAATGGGTCCAAAGATGCGTCTTAAAATTTTGTTCTCATAGGTTTGTAACAAGGCTTCGTCTCTTTTCGTTGTACTCCAGGTTGTAGCCATATTAATTCCCTCATATATTTTGAACATCTATGAAGGCAATTTAATGAGAAATGTCAAACATTATGAGGCTAGACACTATTTTAATCCGTTCATGGCTGGTGGAAATCCAGTTTCAAAAATTAGGGCACTCTTCCGATTGACGGGTCTAAATAGTTCCGCAGTGAATGATAAATCTTAGGTGTAAACAGTTTCCCTTACAGGGCCTCATTGGGTGATTGGAGTTATTTCCCCGGTTGCTAGACACAGATTAATACGAAACACAGCAGAATGTTCACGTTGCCAACGTCCGATGTCATTAGTTTCGGGGGTCGAATGTTTTGACAGATTTTCGTGGCGGTGTTGTCAGTGTCATTTCGTTCTTTGCCAACTCCCAACTCCCAAGTGAAAAAGTTGTGATGATAATGTTTTACTGGTTGTTCGATGTGAAGTTGAAACATGTGATGTTTTTCGAACGCCTGACAAGCTGTGACACTGACACTATCGACAACTACAATAACAATTTTCGGGTAGAGTGTTACAACTGGTTGCTGCGTAACAATTAACTTTTGGGAGGATTTAATGCTCAGGGACAGTCAGTGGTTGTTGAAGTTGACGAGAGCTACTTTTTCCACCGAAAGTACCACCGTGGCCACTTTCGTCGTGGTCAATGGGTAGTTGGCCTGGTTGAACGTGGTAGTAGTCGTTGCTGGTTGGAAGTTGTGGAAAGGTGAGATGTGACAACACTGGAACGCATTATAAGTGATCACGTCTTACCAGGAACGACCATTGTCACCGATGCCTGGCGAGGCTACAACAACGTAGGTCAACTAAACCATGGCATCTACGATCATACAGTTGTTGTTCGTGCCAGTAACTTTGTTGACCCTGTACACAGTGACATTCACACCCAAACAATTGAAGGGTTGTGGACGCAAGTAAAAAGGAAACAAAGATACCAAGGTGGCACTAGTCGTGCGGTGTTTATCACTTATTTAGCAGAATTTCAGTGGCGCCACAGTCACGAAGTATGTTTTCGGACAATATTTACAACTTTTGTGCCACAATTTCGAAATATAACTTTTGACAATAATTGGACGTTTCTGACTGCTGAGACATTTCTGGAAGCTACCCTGTCATCAGGCTGCTGTGGGTTTGATTGAAAATTCTCTGAAGCATGTTTTTTATTTTTTTTTTAATTTGCGCTCTCTCGCTTTGAACTCAAGCGTAGTCCATACACACTATTTCAAGTAATGCTGGAATGAACTTTGCATGTGGATTAGCTTCCCCTATTAACATTGTCCCTTCCCATCAAGTGAATGCACTCCGACTTCAGAGGTACTTGTAATTTACATCTCCAAGCAAGGACGATAGTTCAGCATTTTGGTCAAACTGCCCGGTGTAGGGGTTGAACCCCTTACCTCGGCATCAGCACACCGGATGTTTAAAAACACGTGTTCTTATCCATTCGGCCATGCTGACCTACAAGTATGGAGTTGAACCCAGGGATCTGAGTCAGAGACCAAATATAACTAGAAAACATTGTCAAATGAATTTTGTAAACATAAACAATGCATATTACCATGTTATGAGACACATCCAGCACCCACCCACACATCCCCCATTCACCCCAACTCCCCCACTCAACCACACACACAACCCAGATACACATACATGCCTCCACCCATCCACCACATCCTCACACCTACACATCTCCCCACCTACACACATCTCCCCACCCACTCACAAATCCTCCACCCGTCCCATTACCCACCCACATATCCTCCACCCACACACCTCCAACCACCCAGCCAAACACACATCCCTCAACCACACATCAAACACACACACACACACACATCTCCCCGCCAACTCACATATACCGCACACAGATTCCTCACCCACCCACATAATCTCCCATCTCCATTAGCTATAAGTGTGTTGTTTAAACTATTTGTAAATTCAATTATTATACTTTATTATTGTTACTAGCTGACCCGGCCCGGCTTCTCCCAGTCCCTGGTGGGGATCTATCTATCTGTCTGTCTGTCTGTCTGTCTGTCTGTCTGTCTGACTCGGCCCGGCTTCGCCCAGTCCCTGGTGGGGAGCATTTCATTTAATTCATATAAGTAGTCATATAAGCTCCCGTTCCCGACTATCTACTGTCTGTCTGTCTATTATTAGAAAGAGCACTTGAAAGATCTTTACATCTTCCCCCAACAATTAACTTGGGTAAATGGAGCGTCTTATTTAATTCATATTCGGCCCCTGCTCCCGTTACCGTTCCCAAAAACGACGACCCGGCCCGGCTTCCCCCAGTCCCTGGTGGGGAGCATATCATTCAATTCATATTAGGCGGAGGGAGGAGGAGGGAGCAGGAGGGAGGTGGGAGCAGGAGGGGGGATTAGGAGGAGGAGGGAGGAATGAGGGGAGATGGGGGAGGAGGAGAAAGAGGGAGGAGGAGGAGGGAAAGGGAGGAGGTAAGAGGAGGAAGGAGGAGGAGGAGGGAGGAGGAGAGAGAAGGAGGAGGGAGGAGGGAAAGAGGAGGGGGAGGAGGTAGAGGGAAAGAGGGGGGAGGAGGTAGAGGGAGGAGGAGGATGGAAGAGGGAGTAGGAGGGAGAGGGAGGATGAGGAGGAAGGAGTAGGGGGAGAAAGAGGGAGGAGAAGGAGGAAGAGGGAGGAGGAGTAGGGAGAAGGAAGAGGGAGAGGGAGGAGGAGGAGAAAGAGAGAGAAGGAGGAAGAGGGAGGAGGAGGAGGTAGAGGTTGGAGGAGGGAGTTCGCCATTCCCAATTCATACTCGTCTAGGTTCTGTGATTTAGGTCCTTCCATTGATTGTTCTTCCCTTCTACATGACTGTAGATAACTTCTTTACACATAAAAAGATGAGTTGTTATTGACATTGCCGTGTGACGATTCTGTGTAATCTCGTCATTTTCTTCGCTTTTCCTAGCGTTGTGGTTCAGGGATTCTTTCATCATCATCATCATATATTTACGTACGTATTTAGGGAGGAGGGAGGAGGAGGAAGAAGAAAAAAAAAACTATGACAGTTGGCAGCGCGGGAATGAGAGGAAGACGTGTAGAAAATTTCATCTCAATCGGATGGACTGTTCGCGAACGCATAAAGGACATACATACATACAGACGGAGATTGCCTTTTATTTATAAGATTACACACATTTTTCTATATTTTTCTTTGTTTGCTTTTGCTGTTCATGTAATTAAAAGTAACGTGTTATTTGATAGTGATAATAAAGGATTTGAAAATCAGACTTTAAAAAATGTTTTGTTTTCTTTTCTGCTTCACATATATTTTTGTTTGCACTTCTATCTGCACATACATTCTTTCTACCAATCCATGTAGATTATTTCTCATCAACAAGATGTGTCATGACGAGAGAGAGAGAGAGAGAGAGAGAGAGAGAGAGAGAGAGAGAGAGAGAGAGAGAGAGAGAGAGAGAGAGAGAGATGGATAACTTTCTGACAGGCAGACAGGCAAGGGCATGTTCTTAAGTGTGTGTGAGAGAGAGATTTTTATAGGTATAACTTTATGACAGGCAGACAGATGACGGTGTGTTCTTAAGTGAGGGAGAGAGAGAGGCATAACTTTCTGATTGGCAGACAGGCGAGGGTGTGTTCTTAAGTGAGAAAGGAAGGGGGAGGAAGAGAGATAGAGGAGAGAGAGAGAAAGAAAGAAAGTTATTGGGATAATGTTATGGCAGGAAGACAAATGAGGACTTTCAAATGCAAGCGAGCGAACGATCGTGTGAGAGAGAGGAGACAGGTATAGAAAGAAAAAAAGAGAGAAAGAGGTGGAAAGAAAAAGAAAGGTTGTTGTCATTATGAGTTTATGCAAGAAGACAGATGACGACATATTCTTAGGTGGGTACGTCAGTTATATAAACCCCACTGGGCAGAAGAGACATGGGCAAGGTCTGCTGGTGAAGAAAGGAGTAAAGCATGTGGCACTTGAGACAGTGGAATCACAGTGCAAGAGAGGTCCGGGGTATACAAATGGAGATTGGTGGCTTAAGTTGGAACATCATAAATGTATATGCCACAGTGGACTGTTTTGTCAGAAAGGAACAATGGGATTGGCTTGGAACAATGGGATTGGCTTAAGGAATTATAGGACTTACCAGGCGATAGGCTACTCATATGTGGAGACTTCAATGCGAGAAACAGAGATTGGGACAGTAGTGGAGAAAATCGACAGGGAATTGCACTTGCGGATGCCATTGTGGACTTCGATGTGGTCTGCATAAATGATGGTAGGCCGACTAGAATGGCTATGAGGCCTGGCGATGCAGATACTGCTATTGATTTGGCACTTGTCTCCCAGTCATCAGTCCTTGATGTAAAGTGGACTGTTTTGAATTACCATGGGAGTGATCACATGCCATGCTCAGTCCTGATCTCTAAGTCCAGGAAAGTCAAGGCTGGGAGAGCGCGCAAGACCTTCCGGTATGAGTGGAGCGACAGCCTTCTTGGACGCCTCAGACAAGGGGCATGCAACAGGACTGTTAAAACTCCTTTTTTGCATCCCCCATGGTGGACCCCAGAAGTAGACAATGCGTGAAAAGCAAAGAGAGCTGCAGTGAAGCAGCTAAGGAAATTGCGACAGACACCCCTAAGCTTACGAGAAGAAGTGGACACAGCGGAAAATGACAAGAAAGACAAGGTGGAGGCTTTCAAGCGATGTGCTGCAGAGGCCAAGAAAGTAAAATGGGAATGTTTTATGAAGGAGATTGGAGGTGATAAAACACTGCATAAATTCTGGAAACTGTACAGACAAATGCAAAGAAAAGATCGGCCTATGACAGTGGGAACAATTTATAAAGAGGATGGGGTACGCGTGACAACAGACAAGGAGAAAGGGGAGGCGTTTCTCCAGAGATTTTTAGAGCAGACCAATCACAGTGATGCGGATACCAGGGATGCAGTTAGAGTGGAATTATCTGGCACAGTAGAGAATATGCCTTACGAAGACATCATACTGTTTGAAGATGTTAAACATATTTTGCAAAAGACACGGCACCAGGGCCTGATGGTGTCAGGTATGGCCACATGAAGGCTTTGAGCGATGTGGACCTGAAGGAGATGGCCGGCTGCTTTAATCAGAGCATTAGGACAGCATCAGTACCGCAGGATTGGCTGCATAGCTACCTCATCTCTCTCCCAAAACCATACAAGGATCATTCAAAGCTTAGTGGCTTTAGGATCATCACCCTTCAAAATACATTTGGGAAGGTTTTAGAGAAGATAGTCGCTGTTAAGCTGCAGGATTTTTTTGGAAAGGGGGAAGCTTCTTCCAAGAGGTCTGGGGAGCTACAGGCCAGGAAAAGATACCTGGTCGAATGCGGCCACCTTTGCCTTTGATGTTTATGAGGGGTTCCAGAGTAGACAGGAAACGATGGCGGCAGCGCTTGATCTCGAGGATGCGTACAATAGAGTTCGCTATGATATTTTGATGACCGCACTTATGGAGAAGGGGGTCAATCCCTGGTTAGTGAATTGGATAGCAGCCGTCCTGCATTCTCGTCAGGTTGCTCTCCGTCTAGGTGCATGGACCTCAGAGCCACATATTTTAACCCCGGGACTGCCACAGGGATCTGCAATCTCACCGGTGCTCTTTAATGTGTATACGAGCAAGATTGCATACCTAGAAGCACCAGGGGTTGGAAGGATACTAACATTTGCAGATGATATTCTTGCATACAGGCAGGGGGGAAATAGGGATCAAACAGCCCAGGAGCTACAGGTGCCAGTAGACAAAGTGATTGACTGGTGCACTGAAATGAGTGCTGTCATCAACCCGGAAAAGGCGGCTGTGTTGTGGTGCTCTCTGGACAACAGGATTGTGAGAGATGATGCCCCAAGCCTCACGATAGATGGTAGAAGCGTCAACAGAGAGAACAAATTGAAGTATCTGGGAATCACATTTGACAGGAGCCTGTCCTTCAAGGACCATGTGGAGACGGTTGTGACAAGATCTCAAAAGGGACTCAATGCACTTAAAACTATGGCTGCAATGGACACAGAGCAGAGAATGCTCTTCACACTATACCAGCACTTGATCCTCTCGGTGATTGATTATGGACTAGGACTGCTCACTGTCTCAAAGAGTCAGCTGGTGAAATTAGAGCGCATACAGAATGAAGCTATGCGGGTCATTCTGGGATGCACCAGAGACACTCCAGTAGTGTGTATGCGTTACATCCTTGGTCTGCCTACTGTTGCTGGTAGGCACAAGATGATGGAAGCGAAGGCATACCTCAGAGTAGCTGCAGACACAGATCACCCGTTGCATGAGGCGCTGGTTGCAGCCACCATGGTGGAATGGAGAGGTCGAGAAGGCATGGCTGGGAAAGAGGCAGGCTGTCAAAGACTGGCAAGTGGCCACAAAGGCCAACATGCCACAGGTTGAGTTGGCGAACCTGAAGACTGAGGTCCATAGGACGACGACTTTATTCAAATCCTGTGCCAAACAGGCCAAGGCCGAGAAATGGGACGAGTTCTGCAGGAAGGTGTGCTCCAAGCGATCTTTTACGACATTCTGGCGCCTCCATAAGAGCATGAACGGTGCTGCACAACGTAGGGGTATTCCAGACTTTCAAGGCGGGAGCCTTCGTAGCGAAGTGGTCAAGCCGTTTAACTCGGGCTCCGAAGGTTGTGGGTTCGATTCTGGGCCGCGTCCTTCGGTTCACGAGTTAAATTTTTCGGAGACTCCTGTGGGTCGTCGCTACAGCTACGAGTTCGTGCTTTGTGCGACGCTTTCCGCGCTGCGGTAAGAGACCGAGCCATATGGGATAAATCCCGGTGCAATGAAGTCGACCCTGTCGACTTTTAAGCCACTTTTTTTTTTAAGGCCTCACATGGAAAAAATCGGATGCGGATAAAGGTAAGGCCCTTCTTGCACGCTACATAGAACAGACTGACCAGAAAGACTAGCCCGCCAGACAGAGGACCACAACAACACTCTCTCAGTTGTGCGAGGGGGTCGGACAGACGAAGAATGGATAATCACAGCTGAGATAATGCGTGCGATGTTCAAGAAATCACCTAACACCGCCCTAGGCCCAGACGGCATCCGATATGGTGACCAACTGGTGATATCAGAGGATGACATGGAAGAACTGGCCAGAGAATTCAACACCAGTATCCAGAGGGGTCAGATCAAAGAATAATGGCTACACAGCTACTTGCTGCCGCTGCCAAAACCGAACAAAGACAATTCCAAGATAAGCGGCTACAGAATCATTACGATGAGAACACTGCTGGCAAGTTACTGGAGAAAATTGTAGCACACAGACTTGCTTATCACTTGGAACAACTCAGCTGCTTCCCGTCCACACTTGGAGGATACAGACGTAACAAAGAGTCATGGCTGAATGCGGCGGTATTTGCTCAAGATGTTTACGAAGGATTTCAGGTCAGAGAAGAGGCATGTGCGGCCGCCATAGACTTAGAGGACGCATATAACAGAGTATCTTTCGAGCACATGATGCAAACCCTCCTCAGACTGAAAGTGCACCCTCACCTTGTACGATGGATAGCTGCAGTTCTGCTCCAAAGGAAGGTGGTGCTAAGATGCGGGAGTTGGTCTTCTGAGCCGATAACGATATGTCCAGGATTGCCGCAGGGTTCACCACTGTCACCAGTACTATTCAACGTGTATACGGTGCCGATCACTGAACAACAGTTGGACGGGAGGGGTATGACTCTATCATTTGCTGACGACATTTTCGTGTATCGACAAGGTCGAGATAGACAGGCGGTTGCCAATGATATGCAGGGCGAACTAGATCGAATTTCCTCATGGTGTGCTGATGCCGGTGCCCTTGTCAACCCTGCAAAGGCATCGGTTGCATGGTTCTCCCTAAACAACCATATTGTGAACACAGACCTGCCGGCGGTAAGAATGGATGGGAGCATTTTGAGTAGAACCCAGTCAATGACATATCTTGGCGTGAGGCTTGATCGTAGCCTGTCCTTCAGAGATCATGTCGATTATGTCATAACGAAAGCTCGAAAAGGTTTGTCAGCAATGAGAGTCATGGCGACTGACTGCCAATATCGAGCAAAGACTGCTAATACTTCTGTTCCAAGGACTGGTGCTTTCACGCATCGAGTATGCCCTGGCTATCCTCACTGTCAGCCCTACACAGATTGGAAGACTTGAAAAGGTACAAAACGAAGCCATGCGCATCATTTTGGGCTGCACGAAAGACACCAGCTGTGTAGCAATGAGATACCTCCTTGACTTCCCGACAATGGAACACAGGATCAAGATCTGGAGAGCTCGTGCATACTTAAAAATAAGTGCAGATGAGCAGCACCCTCTGCATGACGCTATATTCAGAGAAAAGGGTGACAGGCTAAAGAGAGGCAAATCATGGATGGGTCGGGCGGAAGATGTCGTCAGACAGGTCTGCAGTCTTACCAGTATCAACCCTGCAAGGAATGGGTGCCGGTGCCTCCAGCTTTTAAGTGCACTTTCTCCTGCATTATCACACTTGACAGAACCCTGTCGCTGTCAATGAAGTCAATGCGCTCATCTATGAACACTCAGATAGCCCCGAAGTGCTCATCTATACAGATGGATCTGTTGTAAAGCAGCAGAGAAGTGCGTGGGCATTTACAGCCCGTTCAGCGGGCCGAACCGTTCAAGAATCCAGTGGTGCCCACTCTATGACCACGAGCAGCATGACGATGGGGAAAGAGCACAAAGAGAGGAATAGCCGGATGATTTGGTCGCCTATCATTATCGGGACTAGAACACTGACCTGATACAAGACTGATGATTGTGTGAGATCACGAACCATGACCTTCCACGCTTATCGGCATTGCACCTGATGATGATGATGTTGATGATTATGATAATGATGATGATGAACCAACACTGCGAAAATGCGTTACTGGTTGGTTTTTATTATCTATATCTATAAAACAGAGTGTATGTTTGTTTGTTTGTGGGGATTTGATGCGTTCGATAACGGTACATCCGATTGAGATGAAATTTTCTACACGTCTTCCTTTCATTCATTTGCAACCGACTATAATAATTTCTTAATGTAAAATCTTCGACTTATTTAATAACATTTACTTTTCCATTTTCATTATATAATGTCTATATAGCATGGGCACTTCACTCTAGAAAAGTTATTTCAAGGGGCATAACTTTTAATAACATTTCTATATACTTTATAGTCATATTGTTGGACTTACTTGCACTATTGTTAAACTTTTTGTCTATAGTTATTTTTAGGCATATGAGTTATAATAAATAATGATATAATCTTTAAGGCATTTTCAAAGTTTTCATAAAAATAATGCATAATGCATAACATTGTAACCCATCTTTTTCTACAGTTTTCATTGAATGGTGTGTGGAAGGACATTCTTTTAAGTTACTGTGCGCCAGGAGCTGGGCGAAACCACGCCGGTCAGACAGATAGACAGACAGACAGTCGGGAACGGAAGCTTATTTGACTACTTATATGAATTAAATGACATGCTCCCCACCAGGGACTGGGTGAAGCCGGGCCGGGACAGACAGACAGACAGATATACAGACAAACAGACAGTCGGGAACGGGAGAGCATATATGACTACGTATATGAATTAAATGAGATGATCCCCACCAGGGACTGGGTGAAGCCGGGCCGGGACAGAGAGACAAACAGATAGTCGGGAACGGGAGAGCTTATATGACTACTTATATGAATTAAATTAGATGCTCCCCACCAGGGACTGGGTGAAGCCGGGCCGGGACAGACAGACAGACAGACATACAGACAGTCGGGAACGGGAGAGCTTATATGACTACTTTTATGAATTAAATGAGATGCTCCCCACCAGGGACTGATTGAAGCCGGGCCGGGTCAGCCAGCCAGACAGACAAACAAGCAGACAGACAGACTGATAGATAGATAGATCCCCTCCAGGGCCTGGGCGAAGCCGGGCCGGGTCAGCTAGTTATTATATATTAACCAACATTATGCTGTGTTTCGTATAGTAGCATAACCCAATGAGGCCCTGTTTTACACGTAATATTTATCATTCACTGCGGAACTATTTAGACCCGTCAATCGGAAGAGTGCCAAAATTAGATATGCAGATGACACTACGATCCTCAATGCAAAAAGTGCTAAGTGGTTAGAAGAGTTGATTTGTCTGACAAGAGACACTGAGAATCAAAATCTTATTCTGAACTTCAAAAAATGTCAACAGAGATGACTATATTCCCGTTAAAGGCAGGCGGAAAGACTTCATTGTTTATGGTTTGACCTCTCATGGCTCAGTCTCTGACCACAAAATGGAACCCTACCTGTTGAGAGCCTGGCATAAAGCATGAACTATGTAGCTCCAGCAGTGGCATCACGGAATTATAGACAACAAAATGCACTTCTTGTCTGAATGATGCATCAAACCAAGAACATTCTGAGCATGAGGCATATCGCTTGACCACCTCACCACGGAAACCTACAACAAACCAACCACATTCATAATCACCAATGAAGACATCTAAAATGTCAACAACTGTGAATATCGTCTCTCCATTATAGTCCTAGCGAGTCATGATTTCAATACAACTAGTTTGATACCCTGGTGGAGTCAGTGGGTTCAGTTAGTGAGGTGCAGTCTCACAACTCCCAGACATACCGAGTCGCCGGTTCTTCTTTTTCATATACCTTTAACATGAATATACAAGGGGAAGACAATAAGTAAGTCACAAATTTCTGTATAAAAATAACTAAATATAATAACAACTTGAACCCAGTTTATTTTTATACATACATTGTCCCTTTATTTCTCAACATAATTTCCAGCAAGGTTGATGCATTTATCTCATCGTCTTATCCTTCCTCCAAAACTGGCTGCATAGAACTGCGTGCTCTGTTTTCTAACCCACGTTTTCACGTCACATTCAACTTTGGCGTCATTCGCGAAATGTCTCCCGCCAAGGTGGGTTTTCAGTGGTCCAAAAAGGTGGAAATCGCTAGGGGCTAAGTCTGGTGGATATTTCAGAACTTCCAAACTTAGTTTGTTAATTTTCTCCTGAGTTAATCGAGCTGTATGTGGTCTGACATTGTCATGAAGAAGCAACACTCCTCTACTCAGCAGTAATGGAAATTTCAATCGATCATGCATTATGATGTATGCTGAACCATGTGAGCACCCTATTGCAGATGCTACAGTCTATCGTTACTCGCCTGTCACCTCTAATCATTTCCTCCACCCGCTGCACGGATGCTTCTGTTGCAATCTGATCAGGACGACCAGAGCGGATTTCATAAATAATTTTAAAGTGTCCTTGAGAAAATTTTTCTACCCAGCTATGCATCGCTTTACGGAACTAACATTTGTCAGCATAAACAGGAAGCATTTCCTTATGAATGTCCTTTGCAGGCAGTCCTTTTGCCCACAAAAACGCACAACAGCATGTTGCTCTTTGGATGTGCACTCTGTAAGTACAGTAGCCATTTTGTTTATGTGCTGCATATGCGCATGAGACACCTAGCACCACCTGACGAACGGGAATATAAAGTTTGATGTTGCTATCACCTAATGACAGATGTAGAAAACACCAACTACATTTACCTGTCATCCCACAGAACTGTGTGACTTACTTATTGACTCGCCCTCGTATATGCAGGCAGCCGCAGCCAACCTGAGTTGGCTGGCCTCACCATAGTACACCTTCAGATGTCAACCTGAATATATATACAGGCAGCGACAGTCAACCTGCGCTGGCTGACCTCACCATAGGTTTACCTCAAATGGAGCGGGTGAAGGCCAGAATGATGTTCTCTTTTCTGTTGAAAGCAAATGGCTTTGTGTTGGTTTTGATGTTATGAGGTGTCTGCCATTCAAAAAACAACGGCAAACCATTGAACATATAATTTCCTAGTAAGTCACAAACAGCCAATAAATGCTGGAGTTGATTGCAACATCATGTAAAGGATATGCAACCAGCTGTTTAGTTTGATACCAGACTCTGTGGCCAAGGGGTTACGGTCACAGTTATAATCTCGCATACCACATTCGAAACACAGGTGCAGGTGATTTGGCAGCAGACCACCTTGCATTGGTTTTGTTTTCTCTTAACATGTCACTTCCAGTTGTTTCCTTTGACATACCACCTCAGATAGTTTTCTCTTAACCTGCCAAGCTGCTTCCCTTGACATGCAACATCAAATTATTTCCCCTTGACATACCAACTCAAGTTGTACCTCAGATGTTTGTTTCAGACAAAGAGGGAAACACGCCTGTTATGACTGATGACATGCCAACATTATGTGTTACTATAAGTGGTTTGGATATAATAGGACTTAAAAATTGACCCAACAAGTGAAGAATGGCAGAGATGGCTTTCTTCTTCTTCCTCTTTTTGTTCGCTCGCTTAAACTCGAACGTAGTCCTTACACACTGTTTAAAGTAGTAAAGGACTGAGTTTTGCGTGTGGGCGGACATGATAGTGCAGTTGATAAGGTACCATGCTGATAATGTCATGAGCTTGGTTGGATGCAGGTATGACGGCCGTGTTCATCACCTGTCAACAGAGGAAACATTGACTCTTCTTTTTAGACACTCTATAATTGATTTAAACCATAGACAGACCAGCTGAAGGCAAGAGGAACCATCATTATGCATCCCTTATATGTTTGACAACCAACATAGCTTTAGATAATGAGTTCTTCATAGTAGCAGACTGGTCCACTAGGGAATGCCATGTGCATCAGCTGAATCCAAGCTCTCGTCATGGCATTGAATGAAACACAGATGCCCGCTGGCTCAAGTAGAGCCATGAAGTGTTCATGCCATGAGCACAGCTGGCAATATAATGAATTTGAAGCAAGAAACTCACAGACTGGACATGAATAGTGTAGCATGGCTGATCAAGTAGCAGTTGTATAGACTATGCTTCAGTTCAAAGTGAGCGAATGCAAAAAATAAACCAAACACCATAAACAGTAAGAAGAAAGAAATATAAATAATGAGAAAAGGAATATAGACTACATGATACATATGTACACAATAACTACACAATAAACATCATAACTATAAGGTTTCTCATATATTGTTCATGTAGTGTGTGACCTGGGGACACGCCAAAACTTCAAATGCTATACCTGTTTTATATATGCTATTTACTGCCAATGTAATTAATATATACACAAAATATAACACATTTCACAGGTTTGTAGTCCACATATATTAAGTTAGGGTATTTCAGATTTCCATCGTGAATAAAAGAAGCATTAATACTGTCATCATTTGTAACATTGCCCCTCTTTATGTGTTTTCTTGTGGGGCTTCGAATGACTAGTTTAAGGTGAATAAAATAATGTCAAACATAACAATTAGATGCAAGCTTTGAAAGATGCATAAATGAAATAAATACCAGTGCATCAGTCTTAAGAATTAAAACTCCGTCTTCTGGAGGATCTCAGTATTCTTCATTATCCTTCGTGTAATTATTAACAAATCACCGTGCATGTGTACACTATTCTATACAACCATTGTTCTTTTTTTATCAAGACATACCATCAGATTCTGCAAAAAAGAAGTTCTCAGAAAAAAAATGGATTGATTATTGTGAAAATTAAAACATTATTTTCTCAACACATTTAAGTATCACTTTTATTCTTATCATTCAGTCAGATCAGAGGCCAAGATAACATCTGTCAGTTCACAAAATATATAACTTTTTTTTTTTCGCATTTCCATCCTGTTTCAGGATATTGCGGTCAACACCAGCATCTTTCAGCTGTATGTTGATTCCTAGGCTTGATTACGCTCATCAGCACGCCACAACTGTCATAAGTCACTAGCGTGACTCGAACCACTTCTAATTCTCATCCGCTCACGTTGACTACGAGAGTATTCGGGATTAACGGAGAAAGCTGCTAACCCCTCGGCCAGGCAGCCGGCACAAAATATATAACAGCTTGAAAAATGTTGTGAGCTTACAGCAAGTAGAGTTGTATCAACAACCTTACAAGGCAGACAGTATAAAACCACTACAAGTAAGTCACTAAAGTAAAGGACCTTTTAAGAAGCCATGAGATGTAATGGGTTTATGGTGCCAGTCCCACAATGTATAAACCAATTAGCACTCGATGGTGCCAGCCCCACAATGTATAGACCAATCAGCACTCGATGGTGCCAGCCCCACAATGTATAGACCAATCAGCACTCGATGGGTGATGTGGTCAATATCAAGTGGGCTGCCTTTACTTCCCCAGACATTTCCTGCTGCCTGTTTTAGGATGGTTAACTTTTGAGTCCAGGTCAATGTTTTAGGATGGTTGACTTTGGAGCCCAGGTCAATGTTTTAGGATGGTTGACTTTGGAGCCCAGGTCAATGTTTTGGGATCATTGACTTTGGAGCCCAGGTCAATGTTTTAGGATGGTTGACTTTGGAGCCCAGGTGAATGTTTTAGGATGGTTGACTTTGGAGCCCAGGTCATTTTAGGATGGTTGACTTTGGAGCCCAGGTCAATGTTTTAGGATGGTTGACTTTGGAGCCCAGGTCAATTTTAAAAAATGCACTTAAGTGTATTCAAATACATGATCACTGTGCCAGCAGGCAAGCATGCTAGTCACTTCATTGCCATGGCTACCAACCATCACTACAAACATCTTATTTTATTGTAAGAGAACAGCTGTGATAAAAAGCTGATTAAATACAAGCTTGCCAAGAGACATCTGTTACAACAGCCTTGCCAGTCACACTCCAAGAGAACAGTGTTTTGAAAACCCCATCAGATGAAACTTTAATATTCAAAGAATATTATCCTGCTAAAGTTCAACAACACTACATGTTGTGTTGTCTGTCATTACCAATCAAAGAAGAAAGTCCTTTACTATTATCTCCACCCCAGTAAATGAACCAAAGACATTTTTAGTCAGCCATAGCTCACAGAGCCACTCAGCTTTAGCATAATCAACAGCGAACAAAAGAAGAAGAAGCATAATCAATCAATTTTATTTGTTTACTTTCCAAATAATTGCACATGATACATAAAGGTGTATTACATACATGTCTGTTACAAAGAGTAACAATTTCTAGTTTATTACACAAGAGCACACACAACTCAGAATATTCCATCACCATTTAAACAAAGTTAGCTAAACAAGTTAACCCAGTGAATTGTTAAATATGATAAACCAAACCATTATTTTACATCAGATAAGAACACAAACATAAAGCAAACAAATGTTACACTAATTTATGAGCACCCCGGACAGCTCAGTCGACATCACTGTTTCCCTGTCAGACTGTGGCTGTAACAGTTGCCAAAGTACATGTAATAGACCAGTGTGACAATATTGTATTTTGTGTGGGTTTCTAATCAGTTGTGATAGTCATCATTATTTGTAAATGTACACGCTGAAATTATGGGCACACCTACACATTTGTATATACATAGTATGTAGTATATACACTATACAGAAATAGTTTACACTGGTTGTTAGGGCAGGGAAGACTGGCCAAGCAAACATAGTTGGCCACCATCACCTTCATTGAGTTATCTACCAGAGATATTTTGGCACATGCTTTGTGGCTGTCCATCATTAGAGACTAACGAGTGTTGAGTAAAGAGGAACACAACAACCATAAACATCACATCCGTGAAAGTAAAGGACCACCTCCCACATGAGCTGTACTGGGTATATAGTGCTCATTCATTCATTATTTTTTTTTCTCATTAGCTTTGAACTCAAGCATAGCCCACACACACTAATTCTTGAAGTGCTTTACATGTGGATTAGCTTTTTCTATAAACAGTGCCCCTCACTAGTTAGTTAGTTAGTCGCGGTTCCAACTTCACGGCAACAGGTCGTCCCCATATTGCTCCGTTCATGTGCCAGTGAATATCACACAAAATGCTCCTCACTGCCTATGTGACCAATGGAATAGACAGGAGTGTTGGCAAGCCAATAGCCCGCACAGGTGCAGGTACACTGTGCATAATGCCACCGCCAGAATGCCAACACAAAAGTCCTCCACGAAAAATACAATTCATCGTCGATGGAAACGGCAGTCACCAGAAAGACTTCATTGACCCGGGTTTTATCCCATATAGCTCAGTCTCTTTCCGCAAGGTGACCCACTGAAAGCGCAGCACAAAGCACAAACTCTGTAGCTACAGTGCCGACTCCCAGGAGTCTCCTGAAAAAAAGTACTCGTGAACCGAAAAGGCAAACCAGTCAATCCAGCAACAGCCGGCCGCCATCGTTCCGAACACGCAGGTCATGCTAAAACCAACCGCGGACCAATGCAAAAGCATTCCACGCGAAATTCACAGCTCACAGTGGCGCGCCACGCACTCACTCAGTAGCAGGGGGATGGAACCATAAACTCCTTAGTCGCCTCTTATGACGTGCATGGTAGGCAACAGTGTTACTATTCTTTGCTCCCCAGTATGGGTCCCGGCAACACACGGGTGCCATCAGGTGAACCCACTCCGACTTCAGAGGCAATTCATTTATTCAGTAGCATGTCCTTTGCAGAACCTCACTCCTATAACAACATTCCAGAAAATTTCTCAGTCATAAGCAAGATGTCCTGCATCCGATACATTCATCTGGAGATCATCTGCCACATCCTGCATTCATCTTCTGTTCGGCCTTCCACTCTTCTTGGGCATATACGCCTCCACTTTTGTTCTCGCCAAAATTTAATTACATTATTAGACTAATTGACATTCAATGGGTGATATAGTCGATTTGTTAAGGCACACAGTTATAATTTTGGAGTATTTTAGACCTAAAGTTTGAATAAAACAGAAATCAAAATGAATATATTTCTAAAGTTTAAACACATAGTCACTGATATTGTTTGAATGTGGAGCATCAGTTTTCCCCATGGTAATTGTACATTTAAAATGAAATCTTTCTGTTTGCACACAACTGGCTGGGACCATTTAATTATTAATGCCCTGATGTATTTGAGCAATCATTTATTGTTCATGAAATACAACATACAAGATGTCTTCTGTTTTGTTTTTAAACTTTAGGATGGCTATTAAACAAATGCCTCAAAATTGCCGGTCTAAGCATTTCATGACCTGTCAACTGCACAGGGATTCCTGAAGATTGATTAAACCTGATTTCTATGTGCACTCATATATGTTTGGTTATTTGATTTGCTAATTGTCTTTCTGTTATAACGATGTAAGTTGCTTGGCACTCACGCTGGAATTGATAAATGCAGTTAGATTTGGTGTACAGAGATAATAGTTCTTTCACAGATGGGAGTAGTGTATTTGTTTCATTAGTGTCCCTTGAAAGGCTAAATGAAAAAAAAAAACACGGTCGACTGAGTGTGAGTAGGTTTGGGTGGCTGGTAATGACGCTTAATGAAATCAGCTGAATATACATTCGATATTAGATTATGGTTTTATACTAGAGACAACTTCAGAAAGCAACAGCAAACTACTGAACGCAAACTTGCCAAGAGATCACAACAGCAAAAAATGCTGGCGTTGACTCCGACGTCCTGTAAAGGGTATACGACTTTTAACTAACTAATAGAGACAGCATTGCAGTTATATAATAATTTCAAGTGAACGAAAGAAAAAGAAAAAGATTATAGTTAAGAGTTTCCAATCTTTTAAAAAATAATGATAATAAAGATAGTGAATGTAGGTTTCCTAGGAAGGTGTGGGGATCAAGGAACTTTACTACTGGCACCAGGTACTGAATACGATGGTATCAAATCATTCTAGCTAGATTAAACAGGGTCCAGTATACTGGATAGATGCAAAGCTATGTAAATTCAGTTATTGGTCCGTCCATGTTCCCTTTCAATAAACAGAATTTTGGATAGTGCCATCCTGTCAATGTTGAATTAATATTTCAAAGAATGATAAGGTGTCATTATGTTCGTGGTCAACAGACAAAGAAATGTTCTTGTGGGTTTGGTTCATGATGGAGTGGAATGATTCAGCCTGTTGTCTGGTTTCTGGGATGAATAATATCTCATCCACATACCAGCAGTATAGAACTCAATCAATCAATCAATCATGTGCCATGCCGGAAAGCGTGGGCGGTCATGATTCGCCATTTCACTCGATCACCAGAGTCGTGGATCAGCTCAGTGTTCCTGTCTCGTCCATGCCATGTGGCCAAGCCATCCAGGTATTTTCCTCTCGGTCTTCCTCTTGGTCTGTTCCCCTCGATCTTGCCAGCTGTCACCAAGTTCTCCAGTCCATTTCTTCTCATAACATGTCCAAAAAATTTTGACTGTCTACGTCTAATTTCTCTAATCAATCTACGATTTTCATTTGTCTCTTGTAGTACTTGGTCATTGGTTTTTCTATCTGTCCATGGTATTCTTTGCATTTTCCTCAGAAACCACATTTCTGCAGCCATCAGATGTTTTTCAGCTTGACTGCACATTGTCCAAGTTTCACATCCATACAAAAGAACAGGCTCTATGTATCCCCTCAACACTCTTTTTCTCGTTTCAATTGACATCAATTTATTGGTCAGAATGTTTTTAATCTTGCTAAAGGCTACTTTCGCAATGGCGATTCTTGTTCTAATCTCTTCAAGGCATCTGCCATCAGATGTTATGACTGTTCCGAGATAATTGAACCGATTCACTTGTTGAAGAATATTCCCATTTACTTGTATATTACATTGTGGTACTTCGTTCTTCCTAGTGACGACCATAACCTGTGTCTTCCTACAATTTAATTCCAACCCCAGCTGCTCACTGTGTACAACCACAGCGTCTACTAATTGTTGCAGATCCTGTGCATTGTCTGCAATCAATACTGTATCATCTGCATATCTAATGTTATTTATGTTTCGTCCTCCAATGCTGATTCCATTTAGGTCTTCTACATTTCTGAAAATATTTTCACTGTATAAGGAAAAAAGATCTGGAGACATTACACATCCCTGCCTAACACCTCTCTTAATAGGTTGGTATTGTCCTACTTCATTATCAATTCTTATGGCAGCTTGTTGTTTCCAATATATGTTTTTTATAAGTCTAATGTCTTTCCCATCAATTTGTAGATCTGCAAGCATATCCACAATGTTGACATGTCTTACTCTATCAAAAGCCTTTGTGTAGTCAATAAAGCAAAGATGTATATCCTTGTTTACTTCTAAAGCACGTTCAATAACTGTTCGCAGCATATACACAGCATTTACTGTACCCTTTCCTTCTACAAAACCACATTGTTCTTCCCCTATTTCAGGTTGTATTTTCTTCCTCACTCTTTGCATGATAATTCGTAACAAAATCTTTGTGATGTGACTCATTATACTAATTGTTCTATGTTGATCACATTCTAAGGTTCCTGATTTCTTTGGGATTGCAATAAATACAGAATTACATAATTCAGAAGGTATATCTCCAGTATCATATAATGTGTTCAGCAGTCTAGTGACTTGCTCTAGTCCAAATTCTTCTAAAGCTTTAATCATTTCTGTTGTGATGTTATCTGCACCGGGGGCCTTGCCAGCTTTTATATGCTTAAGAACATTTTGAACCTCCATCTTTAAAATTGCTGGTCCTTCATTATTAAATCTAATAGCATACTGTTCCTCTCTGTTATCATTATACAGGTCTTTCACATAATCTGTCCATACATGTAGAATCTGATCTTTTTCTATTATGATTTTGCCATCTTTAGTTCTTAGACAGCCTGTTGATGTACTTGTTCTTTTATTAGTAAGTTCCTGAATCCTTTTGTGCACTAATTTGGTATTTTGACTGTTGTGTTGTTTTTCAATTTCTAAGCACTTTTCCTCAAGCCATGATTCTTTTGCCTTCCTACATAATATTCTGACTTGTCTGTGAATTTCTTCATATTTGGCAGGATTATTTTTGTTGAGTCTTCTTGTTTCCATTAAGTGTAAAATTTCCTCAGTCATCCATTTCTTACGACCCACCTTCTTTAATTTTGGAATAGTTGTTTCTGCAGCCATATTGATTGAATTCTTTAACATTTCCCATTGATCATCCACATCCTGGAATAGGATCTCTAGATCAGACAATATTTCAAATCTGTTCTGTACTTCTATGTTGAATTTGTTTTGTATTTCCTTGTCATTACTCAATGTACACAAATCATATTTAGTGTTCCCTGTTGTATACTTGACTTTCTTCAACTTTATCCTCAATGTTCCTGTGAGTAATCTGTGGTCACTATAACAGTCAGCACTGGGAACTGTTTTTGCTACTGTTAGGGCGTTTCTAAATCTTCTGCTAATGAGAATGTAGTCAATCTGGTTTCTAATCCTGCTATCAGGACTCCTCCAGGTCCATAATCTTCTAGGGTGTTGCTTGAACCAGGTGTTTCCTACAATCATTTCCTGTTCTTTTGCCCACTCTACTAGTCTGTACCCTCTTTCATTTCTCTCTCCTAAACCATAGTTTCCTACTGTGTATCTATCCCCTTGATTTCCTACTTTTGCATTGAAGTCCCCTATTATAATGTTTATTTCTGAATTTTTACATTTCTTTAAGGCAGACTCTATGTCATTATAAAATTCCTCTACACTATCTTCACTGGACTCTCCTGTTGGGGCATATACTTGAATAATATTTATGTTAAAAGGTCTGCCACTCAATTTAACTAGTAGTACTCTGTCCGACACGGCCCAATATCCCTGAACAGACGTTGATGTTTTCCGGTCCAAAACTATTGCCACTCCCCCATGCCGATCCTCACCTCCAGAATAAATAATCTTAAAATCTTTATGTATCTTGATGCCTGCTCCTGTCCATCTCGTTTCGCACATACCTAATATATTAATTTTTTCTCTTTGAATTTCTTGTGTTATGTTCTCTAATTTTCCGTCGTTGTTTAGCGTCCTAACGTTCCATGTTCCTAATTTTAATGTCTCTGTCCTTGTCTTGCGATGATCAGTCTTTAAGCGAATCATAATAAACTAGGCAATTTCAAAGAGGTAGTTTGCCGTTGCTTTCCTCTATGGCAGTGACCATACTGGCCGGATGACCGCAATCAGTGTCTCTCGAAAGAGAGAAAGCTTGCCGTCGCGAAACTCGAGACCATAACCAACAAATATCTGTCGGCTGCCCTCATAATTTCATCCACCACCTGCCTTCCGTGGCTTCTTTTGAACACTTCCAATTAACGAACACGAAATAACATCACATAATCCAAAGGAAAAACACTATCCACACGAATTTCACGGGAATTTCCATAAGGAATCCACAGAAAAACACTGAACAGCTTCTCCCCCAAGACAGCGAGTCATCGCGTCTCCATTACAACTAGGTCCGTAATATTTGAGGCTCTTTGTTTTTCTAAGTGCACCATAAAGACGTCTGCTAGAATGGGACCTAGAGGACACCTCCTGGCCACACTGTCAATTTGGTGGTACAACTTGTAAAAGAAAACCATGAATGTTATATTGGATGTACACAGCAGTAGTATTTTCTTAAATTTGGATATCGATAGACTTAACTTTTGTTTCATTTTTTTAATGCAGTCACGGATGATGATTACTGTTTCTTCCATGGGAACTGTGAGGTGTGAAATTGTTAGACCAGGAGATACCCATGGAAATCCCAGTTAGGAGGGGTTATCATCCGAATATGCCTTCTCCAGGTAGCCTGGAATTGGCTCGTTGTCTCCCACGTGAGGTTCCCTACTACATAGCAAGTACCCTTCACGAAAAATAATAATAAAGATAGTGAATGTAGGTTTCCTAGAAAGATGTGGGGATCAAGGAACTTTACTACCGACCCCAGGGACTGAATCACCCTATGTAATATTGATAAAGTTGGGCCAATATGTAGGTCTCCTCCCTCAAAAATAATCTCCACTGTCTCTCAATGTATTATGTATGTACCAGCCATCTAGGGACTGACCGGACATACATAGATATTATTGAACAACCACTGTAGGTACATAACAAACAATGTTGTCACATAACAGGGTGTACTGTGTATACATAACAACCAGATTGTTCACGTAACAATGTATACTTTACGTATGTAACATGAGTGTCACAGAACAAGGTGTAACCAAAGAATTAATAAGGTTTTTGTATTTATTGAAGTATATCCAACATTTCACAATGAATCAGGTTTTTGTATTTATTAAAGTATATCCAACATTTCACAATGAATCAGGTTTTTGTATTTATTAAAGTATATCCAACATTTCACAGTGAATCAGGTTTTTGTATTTATTAAAGTATATCCAACATTTCACAATGAATCGCAGGGGTAATTTGCAAAGCATTCCTTCAGCAATCAATCAATCAATCGTGTGCAATGCTGGAAAGCGTGGGTGGTCATGACTCGCCATTTCACATGGATCACCAGAGTCGTGGATCAGCTCAGTGTTCCTGTCTCGACCATGCCATGTGGCCTAGCCATTCAGGTATTTAATTCTTGGTCTACCCCTTGGTCTCTTCCCTTCGATCTTGCCAGTTGTCTCTAAGTTCTCCAGTCCATTTCTTCTCATAACGTGCCCAAAACATTTTGACTGTCTAATTTCTCTAATCAATTTACAATTTTCATTTGTCTCCTGTAGTATTTGGTCATTGGTTTTTCTGTCTATTCATGGTATTCTTTGCATTTTCCTCAGAAACCACATGACATAATCAAATACAGCAAGTGATCTATTATAACATGATCTTGATGGCAACCACACAAATAGATAGAATAATTTCTTACACTACGAGTGGCTGGGGGACAAAAATAATGGTCACTGCTAGTAATGTTCATGCTGAGGATTTGTCATCTGGGAGTGTTATTCATGCTGAGGATTTGTCATCTGGGAGTGTTATTCATGCTGAGGATTTGTCATCTGGGAGTGTTATTCATGCTGAGGATTTGTCATCTGGGAGTGTTATTCATTCTGAGGATTTGTCATCTGGGAGTGTTATTCATGCTGAGGATTTGTCATCTGGGAGTGTTATTCATGCTGAGGATTTGTCATCTGGGAGTGTTATTCATGCTGAGGATTTGTCATCTGGGAGTGTTATTCATGCTGAGGATTTGTCATCTGGGAGTGTTATTCATGCTGAGGATTTGTCATCTGGGAGTGTTATTCATGCTGAGGATTTGTCATCTGGGAGTGTTATTCATGCTGAGGATTTGTCATCTGGGAGTGTTATTCATGCTGAGGATTTGTCATCTGGGAGTGTTATTCATGCTGAGGATTTGTCATCTGGGAGTGTTATTCATGCTGAGGATTTGTCATCTGGGAGTGTTATTCATGCTGAGGATTTGTCATCTGGGAGTGTTATTCATGCTGAGGATTTGTCATCTGGGAGTGTTATTCATGTTGAGGATTTGTCATCTGGGAGTGTTATTCATGCTGAGGATTTGTCATCTGGGAGTGTTATTCATACTGAGGATTTGTCATCTGGGAGTGTTATTCATGCTGAGGATTTGTCATCTGGGACTGTTATTCATGCTGAGGATTTGTCATCTGGGAGTGTTATTCATGCTGAGGATTTATCATCTGGGAGTGTTATTCATGCTGAGGATTTGTCATCTGGGAGTGTTATTCATGCTGAGGATTTGTCATCTGAGAGTGTTATTCATGCTGAGGATTTGTCATCTGGGAGTGTTATTCATGCTGAGGATTTGTCATCTGGGAGTGTTATTCATGCTGAGGATTTTTCATCTGGGAGTGTTATTCATGCTGAGGATTTGTCATCTGAGAGTGTTATTCATGCTGAGGATTTGTCATCTGGGAGTGTTATTCATGCTGAGGAATAGTTTGCTGGTAGGAACTCAAGTATGGTTTGTTTCCCAGTGGTACAGAATTCCCAAGTATATATGATGATGAGGTCTAGGCTGGTATGTATGAATTCCTGCTGGAGTTCTAGAGTGACCAGGAAGTTCCCCAGGGATCATAAAATAATTCTTCCTGATGCCAAACAGGCTTTTACAAAATATAAGAGTATACCATCATTTGGAGGCTAAGGGTGGCATCTCTGCATGGACAGAATTCTCCTTCACCATAATGTGTGGGAGCATCAGCTCCTCTCGACCGGCCAACACATACCCTTCTGAAATAATGCAAACAAAACCGACCTGTCTAAGCATCTCATACATACAGTCAATATTCACAAACATACAAGCATTATCTATAAAACACACACAGAATGAAAAAAGAGGGGGGGGGTGTTGTATTGGGAGGAGGCTGGGAGGTGGTTCCACTCACAGGTGATATCACTACTCTCATCTCCTTGGATGTAAGGTATTAAAACAAATGTTGGAGCAAGACCAGTATTTTTGGATAATACAGCATTTTTCTCCAGTAGTGTTTTAGTTTCCTAATGAGATAAACTCAGAATGATACAATGATATCAAGATAAGGAAAATCATCCAGATGAGATCAAGTGCAGTTGAAAGGAAGGAATGGTCAGGTTAAGATAAGTGGAATAAAACATGTTATGACAGATATCTGCTAGAACACTGCCTGTTGGAATTCTGCATATCAAGATGAATACAGTGGGTGACATTTGCAGTTTAAAGCAAAGCCTGATGAAATGTATGTAGATCAAGACAAGACATGATGCATGGCCCTTACTACAACCTTACAGCATCCTACTTCTGTCACATAAAATCTGGCCTTCATTTCTCAGGAGTTAGACGTGACTCTCAAGTGTCTTTCTCATCTTTCATCACCACCACCATTATTAGTTCAGGTGCCTTTCATGAGTGAGTGGGGGGAGGGAAGAGAGGGGTGTGTGTGTGTGCGTGCGTGAGAGAGAGAGAGAGAGAGAGAGAGAGAGAGAGAGAGAGAGAGAGAGAGAGAGAGAGATTCAACAAACTCCTCCATCAGAAAAAGGAACAGTTATGAACTAACATCACATATAAAACTCTCACAATGAAAATACATAATAAATTAATATCTCTCATGCACAATGCAAAAGCCGTAACATAAATATGCATCTAATATATTCAGTATTTCAAATACAATGTCATGTGTCTCTCCCAGCGGTTCTCTCAAATACAATGACATGTGTCTCTCCCAGCGGTTCTCTCAAATACAATGACATGTGTCTCTCCCAGCGGTTCTCTCAAATACAATGACATGTGTCTCTCCCAGCGGTTCTCTCAAATACAATGACATGTGTCTCTCCCAGCGGTTCTCTCAAATACAATGTCATGTGTCTCTCCCAGCGGTTCTCTCAAATACAATGACATGTGTCTCTCCCAGCGGTTCTCTCAAATACAATGACATGTGTCTCTCCCAGCGGTTCTCTCAAATACAATGTCATGTGTCTCTCCCAGCGGTTCTCTCAAATACAATGTCATGTGTCTCTCCCAGCGGTTCTCTCAAATACAATGACATGTGTCTCTCCCAGCGGTTCTCTCAAATACAATGACATGTGTCTCTCCCAGCGGTTCTCTCAAATACAATGTCATGTGTCTCTCCCAGCGGTTCTCTCAAATACAATGTCATGTGTCTCTCCCAGCGGTTCTCTCAAATACAATGACATGTGTCTCTCCCAGCGGTTCTCTCAAATACAATGACATGTGTCTCTCCCAGCGGTTCTCTCAAATACAATGACATGTGTCTCTCCCAGCGGTTCTCTCAAATACAATGTCATGTGTCTCTCCCAGCGGTTCTCTCAAATACAATGACATGTGTCTCTCCCAGCGGTTCTCTCAAATACAATGTCATGTGTCTCTCCCAGCGGTTCTCTCAAATACAATGACATGTGTCTCTCCCAGCGGTTCTCTCAAATACAATGACATGTGTCTCTCCCAGCGGTTCTCTCAAATACAATGTCATGTGTCTCTCCCAGCGGTTCTCTCAAATACAATGACATGTGTCTCTCCCAGCGGTTCTCTCAAATACAATGACATGTGTCTCTCCCAGCGGTTCTCTCAAATACAATGACATGTGTCTCTCCCAGCGGTTCTCTCAAATACAATGACATGTGTCTCTCCCAGCGGTTCTCTCAAATACAATGACATGTGTCTCTCCCAGCGGTTCTCTCAAATACAATGACATGTGTCTCTCCCAGCGGTTCTCTCAAATACAATGACATGTGTCTCTCCCAGCGGTTCTCTCAAATACAATGACATGTGTCTCTCCCAGCGGTTCTCTCAAATACAATGACATGTGTCTCTCCCAGCGGTTCTCTCAAATACAATGACATGTGTCTCTCCCAGCGGTTCTCTCAAATACAATGACATGTGTCTCTCCCAGCGGTTCTCTCAAATACAATGACATGTGTCTCTCCCAGCGGTTCTCTCAAATACAATGACATGTGTCTCTCCCAGCGGTTCTCTCAAATACAATGACATGTGTCTCTCCCAGCGGTTCTCTCAAATACAATGACATGTGTCTCTCCCAGCGGTTCTCTCAAATACAATGACATGTGTCTCTCCCAGCGGTTCTCTCAAATACAATGACATGTGTCTCTCCCAGCGGTTCTCTCAAATACAATGACATGTGTCTCTCCCAGCGGTTCTCTCAAATACAATGACATGTGTCTCTCCCAGCGGTTCTCTCAAATACAATGACATGTGTCTCTCCCAGCGGTTCTCTCTTGAGCAAATACAATGACATGTGTCTCTCCCAGCGGTTCTCTCTTGAGCAAAAGGGACTAAAGATGTATTTAACCCATCATTGTTGTCAGTATCGTACACACCTGACCTATCAGTTAAAGTCTGCTGCATGACCCTCTGTCTGAACACAATTTGGCAGGTACTGATCGCAACAGTAAATTAATCATCAGCCCTAATGTGGGTGATGCTGTCATTGAGTGCAACTGCTAACAACATCTGAGTTCAAGGTGCATTTGTTTTCTTTGATTATTGAACATTAATTTTCATGCAAAAAACATGGGAATTGTACATAGCATTTTCACGAAAGAAAGGTACAAAGGAATCACATGATATATTAAGACTTAAGAGTTATGTGGGTCTCTGCACAGGAAGTTTAAGAGACTGACTCAGAATCATTTACTCTTGTAGAATCATCAATGCTTAGAATGTTCATTTGAAATGTGCATTATAAGTGCACTGGTTATGCATTTAAGACGGATTAGCATGCTTTTACATATAGAGACATTGCAATCTTAGTAGAAAGATTCTAACCTGGTGGATTGCAGTAATGAAACAAGCATAGTGTCATACAAGAATTTTCTTTCGAAAAGGAACATTTTTAATGAAGCATAAATAACATGGTTACACCATTTTATACATAAACACCTAACCTTTCTGGTTAGGAATGTCAGTTAATGACTTCTGGTGTGTGAGCCCATCCTGAGAATAACCAGAACACTGGTCACCTCACCTCCTACAGAAAGAATTATTGACACATTGAACGCTTGACAGACTGAGCTGGAAGGGTCTGCCAATTTCGGTCTTGACGACTTGTTCGGGCATTTCAAATCCAGCTAATCCAAATCATCCACTCAATGCCTATACTTTCTCCCGTTTCGTCAGAAATATTATGGCGTCCCAAAGTGGTTATTTATTTTATAAAGGTCAGCAAATTGTTGATGGCTGTACAGTACGTCACAGGAACGTCAGTGAAAATAGAGGCAATATCCATTGACGCCATGTGCATAAGTTTAAGATCAAGAGTATCCAGTAGTTTGACCAGTTCAAATGAATCTTTTAATATTATGGGGTTGAATGATTGTCACACTGGTTTAGCTGTTTCTGCAAGCTATTTCACCATCTTGTGGTGGACAGAGTTAAGCATAGATTACATCTGTCTCAGTGTTACCCCAGGCATGCGCAATTTAAGAAGGCCATAAAGTTGGGGGTTTATGAGCCCCGTGGAATGACTAACTATGCAGTCATCTCACTGATGAATTTAATATCTAAAAGTGACTGAATCTATTTCCTCACTTGTGCATCCAATTCCACATGGTTGCAAGCTTTAGGATCTAAGTAAAATTTGGTTGGATTCAATAAAATGTCTTCCATTTTGATGTAAGCATCAAAGATGTGATTCCTGAGAGGGTTGTTGTAAACAGCTTGGATTGCCAGAGTAACATAATAATGATTGCCTGGAAGAGGCTAAAGAAAGTAGAACATTATATACAACTATCATAAATAGACAATAGCATTCTTTACTACTGTGATGAGAAGAGAAGCATGGGAAAGCACTGTGATGAATGGAAATATCGTTGGAAAAGAGACATAGGCAGACCGAGAGAGTTGATGCTGGATGGACTGTATGGTGACACTGAGAAATATTATCAGCAGGGATGATCCTGAACAGGGACCGAGATCTGAGAAGATACATGAACACCTATGGTAGTTGGCAGGGCACATGATGATGATGCAGTCTCATATGTTTCTTCAGATTACAAGTCTGACTAAAAGAAGCACCACAAGCATCACATGTGTAAAGTTTCTTTCTTGTATGTGTTCTCTTGTGAGTCTTCAGGTGGCCAGCTAGAGTAAAAGAAACAGCGCCATCATCACACTTGTACAGTTTTTCTCCTGTATGTGTTCCCTTATGTTTTTTTCAGAATGCCAGCTTTAGTAAAAGAAGCATCACTATCATCATACTTGTAAGGTTTCTCTTCTGTATGTGTTCCCTTATGTTTTTTCAGAATGCCAGCTTCAGTAAAAGAAGCACCACAATCATCACACTTGTAAGGCTTCTCTCCTGTATGCGTTTTCTTATGTATCTTCAGAATGTCAGCTTGAGTAAAAGAAGCACCACAACCATCACACTTGTAAAGTTTCTCTCCTGTATGTGTTCTCTTATGGCACATCAGATGGCCACAATGAGTAAAAGAAGCACCACAGCCATCACATTTGTAGGGTTTCTCTCCTGTATGTGTTCTTTTGTGAATATTCAGGTGGCCAACTCCAGTAAAAGAAGCACCACAGTCATCACACTTGTGGGCATCTCTCCTGTATGTGCTCTCATGTAGAACTTTACGTTGCCAACTTCAATAAAAGAAGGACCACAATCATCACACTTGTAGGGTTTATCTCCTGTATGTGATATCATGTGGTACTTCAATTTGCCAACTTGAGTAAATGAAAAACCACAATCATCACACTTGTAAGGTTTCTCTCCTGTATGTGTTCTCTTATGTTCCTTCAGATGGCCGGCTCGAGTAAAAGAAGCACCACAAACATCACATTTGTAAGGTTTCTCTCCTGTATGTTTTCTTATGGTCCTCCAGATTACTAGCACACTTAAAAAAAGCACCACAATCATCAAAAGGGTGACAGGCTAAAGAGAGGCAAATCATGGATGGGTCGGGCGGAAGATGTCGTCAGACAGGTCTGCAGTCTTACCAGTATCAACCCCTGCAAGGAATGGGTGCCGGTGCCTCCAGCTTTTGAGTGCACTTTCTCCTGCATTATCACACTCGACAGACGGTGCAGAGAGCAGAACCCTGCCGCTGTCAATGCAGAGGTCAACGCGCTGATCTATGAACACTCAGATAGCCCCGAAGTGCTCATCTATACAGATAGATCTGTTGTAAAGCAGCAGAGAAGTGCGTGGGCATTTACAGCCCGTTCAGCTGGCCGAACCATTCAAGAATCCAGTGGTGCCCACTCTGTGACCACGAGCAGCATTACGATGGAGGTGATGGCAGTTACACAGGCTTTCATATGGTTGGAATCACAGCATTATACCAACGTGTGTGTACTAAGTGATTCAATGAGCATGATTCAGAAGGTCGAAGCTGGATCTGTACGTAGACAGTGGACTGAGTCGCTGCGGAAGTCTGTTGTCCATAAAGTAACCTTCATCTTCGTCCCGGGACATGCGGGAGCCGAGGGAAATGAACGAGCTGATAAACTGGCTGGCTCTGCACTCCCTGTAGATGGCCAGCCCATGGATTGTGCCGATGTTATTAACGTCCTCAAAGATATGGCGAGAACAGAGGACTTTGACGTCAGTGAATCCACATCGCTGTCCAGGATGAAAGACTTGGGAGTAAGAATTGGCACGGCCAGACGCGAGAGGTACATCGGGAAAACAAGGCGCCTCGTCAACCAACACAGAACTGGCACTATTAGCCACCGGACGCTGATGCATATGCTGGGGGAGGATCTGAGCACTTATGGACATGTCCGGAGTGCAATGAAGATACCCCAACTGATAACTGATAACTAACTGATAACCAGAAACATCACATTTGTAAGGTTTCTCTCCTGTGTGTATTCTTGTATGGTTCTTCAAACTGCCACTGTATGTATTCTCTTGTGATTCATGTTCTTTTGGTACTCTAGATGGTTATATTGAAACAAAAGACCATCCCCTTCATTACATTTGTTTGGCATCCCTTCAGTATGTGTTCTCTTATATCTGTCTACACAAACATTTGGACTTGAAACATCAGACATGTCTCCTGTGTGAGTTCTTTGAGAGCTATAACTGATATAATCAAAAATGTCCTCAAGAGATGTTTCAAAGCTCTGCTCATGTCCTTCTTGTGTTTCCTTATTTTGCTGCTGAAACGTCTCAGTAGCCAGAGATAGTATATTGTTTGTATCGATCATAGAAGATATATTTTCTTACATCTGACAACAACCGTCATGTTTACTAATCCCTTACAACTGTTAACCATCCTTGATTCTGAGTTGCTGCACCCTGCCATTTCTTGAATGATGCTACCCCCGGCTATGTCTACCATTTTACTGAAGCTGTCACTCCTGTCCTCACACAGAACATCCGATAGTTCTGGTTTCACAACCTTCATGTCTATGCTGTTACTTTTCTGAATGCTCTTGTATGGAGTCGTAAGGACTCTGTGGAGACCAAGAGTGTATTTCTAAAACACACCAAAGTAAATAAGTAATAGCCTCATGAACATACCAGGTATTGATTATCAACAGGTGTGTAATGAAGCAGGCACACATTGCAGCTATAGACAATCAATTTCAAGTGAACAAAAGATGAAGAAGAAGAATGGTTAATGTGCTCATCTCTGATCTATGATCTAAGTTCAGGTTTGATCTAAGTTGATGTAGGATCTAGTCTGATGTATGATCTAAGTTCATAATGATATAAGCTGAAGTATCTCGGATGATGTATGATCTAGGCTGATGTATCATCTAAGTTCAAGTATGATCTAGGCTGATGTATGTTTTTAGCTGATGTATGATCTAAGTTCAGGTTTGATCTAAGTTGATGTAGGATCCAATCTGATGTATGATCTAAGTTCATGATGATATAAGCTGATGTATGATCTAGGCTGATGTGTGACCTAACTTCATGATGATAAAAACTGACGTATGATCTAGGCTGATGTATGATCTAAGCTGATGTATATGATCTAAGCTGATGTATGATCTAAGCTGATGTATGATGTATGCTGACACATGATCTACCCTGGTGTATGATCTATATCTATGTGCATAATGTAAGCTGATGTATGATCTAAGCTGATGCATAATCTAGACTGATATATGATCTCAGCTGATGCATTGATTGTCCATCAAGAATGATGATGACCATTCATTTCATCAAGTGAGGTTGAAGGTATGGAGCCGTGAGTTCTAAAACGCCACAAATTTCGGTCTTTGGCAACAGTCTCCCAAGTGTCATGATGAATTCCAAAAGCTTTCAGTGAGATCTTCAGAGTGTCTTTAAAGTGTTTCCCCTGGCTGCCTTGGGAATGTTTACCTTAACACAGCTCGCGGTGAACAAATCTGTTTAGGGAGCCTGTGATCTGGCATTCGAGTCAAGTGAACAGCTCAGCGAATCTGATTCTTCATTAGTAGAGTGAGGATACTGGGCATGGACGCTCTTTCAATGACTTCAGTGTCTGCGATCTTGTCTTGCCATTTAATCTTCAATAGCTTCCTAAGGCAGACTGTGTGGAAGTGGTTTAATTTCCTAGCATGTCGCTGATAAACAGTCCAGGTTTCATAAACATATAGCAGTGTGGATAATACGGCTGCTTTGTAGACTTTCAGCTTTGTTTGCAGGCTTATTCCATTTCTGTCCAACACGTTCTTGTACAGTCTGCCAAAGGCCACGCTGGCCTTGGAGATTCTTGCATTCACTTTGTCATCAATTGTGGCAGCTTGTGACACAGTGCTACCAAGATAAGTGAATTTGTTCATAACACTTAGTCTGTGACCATTCACTTTGATATTCCGCTCGGTTTGATTCATCCCTGGAGCTGGCTGGTACATAACTACAGTCTACTCCAAGTTGATATTGAGCCCAAAGTTGGCACAGGCATATGTGTTGCATGTCTGCCTCAGAGTTGGCATATAGAGCTCAATCATCAGCAAACAGAAGCTCTCTGGCGGTGTCGCTGTTAGTTTTGGTTTTAGATGCCAACTTTCTGAGATTGAACAACTTTCCATCCATGCAGTAGTTGATGTCTATTCCAATGTCATTGTTCTCGAAGGCATTCGTCAGCACTGCTGAAAACATAAGGCTGAATAGTGTTGGTTGCCAGGACACATCCTTGCTTCACTCCACTGGTGACAGGAAAAGGCTCAGATAGCTCATCATTTTCCTGAACTCTTGCCTGCACACCATCATCATGAAATAGGCGGCACTAGTTGGACAAACTTTCGTGGACAGCCATAATCTTCCACAGTCCTTCTGTGCTGACTGTATCAAAAGCCTTGGTAAGATCAATGAAAGTCGAAAACATTTCAGAGTTCTGTTCCTGAAACTTCTCTTGCAGCTGCCTTGCAGCAAAAAAATCATGTCAGCAGTTCCACGTTCTTTTCTGAAGTCACATTGACTCTCATGAAGAAGACCTTGGTTGAGATGGGCTGTGAGGCGATTGAGAAGAATTCTGGTGAGTATCTTCCCTGTAATTGAGAGCCTCGGTGGTTGTCACAGGATTGGCGGTTACCTTTATGTTTGTAAAGATGGACTATTGACGCGTCCTTGATACCTTGTGGCATGGTCTCGTTCAACCATATGTTTGTAGACTTGGTGACGCTGCTTTTAGGACCGGCCCACCTGCCTTGTATATCTCTGCTGGGATGGAGTCAGGAAAGTTGCTGGATGGCTTTGATTACTTCAACTATGGTTGGCAGGTCATCAAGAACATCATTGGTGGGGACTTGAGGAAGGCAGATGGTTTCATCATCGAAGTAGGAGGTTGTATTTAAGATGTTGCTGAAATGTCTGCCCAGTATTGAAGGATTTCTTTCTTATCGGTGACCAATGTTCCCCCATCTGCACTGAGGAGGGGAACTATGCCTGGTGATGTAGAACCATAGATCACTTTCAGTGAGTCATAAAAGTTTTTCATATCATGTCTATCAGCAAAGCCTTGAATCTCATCAGCTTTGTTGCTCAGCCAAGAATCCTGCATGTGCCAAAGTTTCTGCTGCAATACTCTCCAGGTGTTACTGAAGGTATCTTTTTTATTTCATGTTGACTTCGGGTCATTCAAATATGCCTTGAGGAGAAGATGTTTCTCGGCCAGAAATTGGTTGATGTCTTCAGAATTTTCATCAAACCAGTCTGTAAGCGTTCGGGTGGCTGGGCCCAGGATTTCCATAGCAGTGTTGTAAATTATGTCCTTTAGGACTCTCCAATCTGTTTCCGCATCCTGTTGAGCTGAAGCATTTGGCTTGAGGTGGTTGTCCAGCATATTTTCAAACGACAGCTGCAGGTCTTTGCTGTTTAGGCGGGCGACATTTAGTTTTTTTTTTTTTTTTTTCATGTTTACCCCCTGAGGACGCTGTGGTGGTTTGATGTGTATGTTTGCTTTCGAGATAATGAGACGATGGTCTGTCCAACATTCGGCACCATACATGGATTTTGTCACCCAAACGCCTTATCTGTCACTCCTCCTGATGATGACATAGTCAATGAAGTGCCAGTGTTTCGAGCAAGGGTGCATCCACGATGTCCTATTTCTTGTGGGAAGATGGACAATTGTGTTGGTAATCAGGAGATCGTGTTCATCATATGTCTTAAGGAGGAGGAGTCCATTGCTGTTACAATTTCCAGCTCCATGCTTTCCAATAATGCCACTCCAATAGGTGGTGTTTGTGCCTACTCTGGCATTGAAATCCCCAAAGGGAATAGATGTTAATACATTGTGCAGGTCCTCATAGAACTTGTTCTTGATGTAATTTTAATTGGTCATGGTTGGTGTGTAAACACTCATGATAGTTGCATGCTTCCTTCCATTCAGCCGGGACAATTTAATGGTCATGAACCTGTCATTTATAGCCTTTGGAAACCCAGCTAGTTGTCCAACCAGGGCCGACTTAATGGCAAATCCCACATGTCTCGTTCAAGGCTGCAATTGTAACAATGCAGACAACGGGATAATATATAATAAGAAGCCTGGAGATGTTCTTCCAGAAGGTTTATTACATTCTTGTAGGCCGGTAAAAAATACAGAGGACACAAAAGTTGATGTTGCCTTACCTCGGCCCTAGCAGTTACTGAACTCCCTAACAACCCCACGTCGCGGCTTGAGCATCCTTAGTTATGTTCTTCTAGGATGCTCAACCGTGCCCTAAGCTTGCGCATCAACCCAATAACGAAGATGGTACTCATTCTGTTACACCTCCCTTTCTTTAAAAAGACTTTTCTTCTTCAAAAGTCTTAACTCCTAACCCCCTTATCCTATACCTACCTCCCTTCAATTACAGTTAAATAACCCCCAATATTCTTTCTCTAAGCCGTCCCCAAACTAACTCTATCTCAAGTAAATACTTTCTTCTATTTGTTCCTCATCACCATGCCACATAGCAAACCGCTATGAATTTATACTTCTTCTTCGTTTCTGACTCTTCAAAAAAAAAAAAAAAACTCAGTTTATATATTATTTATATATCCTATCACAAAACCCTCTCTGGTATCTATTATACCTCATAATATTTAAATCTCAGTTTTATACAACACCTCATAACATATATGGGTATTTCTTCTTCTTCTTCTCCTCATAAGCAATCCGCTTAAACCTTCTTATCACGATCTAAAAAATTCAAAACGCCATAGTCTTTTGATACCACCTCAAACTTTCTATCGTCATCACTAACAGTATTACCTCCACAGTACCACTTCTCTACTTTCAATCATCCTGAAATCACTCGCACACGATAGGAAAACAAAGAATCGGTGGCCACCGGAATACAAAGAAGAACCAGAACTCTTCCTCACAAAAAACCACACTCATACTTACCCCCCTATGTTATCTGAGACTTTATGTAATAAAGTCTAAAACAAATGCAACCTACCACTTTCTTCTCATTTCTCCGAAACTCACCTAATTTAATCTTTGACTAAAACTATCATCGACGTCTAGCTCACCATGGCTCTGAACTATCTCTCTCTAATGCCGTTATCCACAGCAATCTAGCAACTCTGCAACCTCCCCTAAACGTCTATTTATTACAGACACCAGCCACTTCTAAATGTCAACTATAAAACTCAACATTATTAATATACACGTAATCTAATCTCTGATCATTAGATACACCATCCATGTACTTAATCATGATCTCGTAAAATTATCAATGTCCATTTCCCATGGGCATTACCTCCTCCTAACACCAAAATTACTACCACTGAAGTCATGCCTGTGAACTTCCATCCCTATTATTAAGTTTAGTCCATATATCACAGACCCCCAAAACCTCCTGGTATTTCATCTATTTTCGCTGTAACCACAGCACACACTTACTTCCCTATTGTACTGATATCCACAGTATATAGTTATTCTTTGGAGTAAAACATGGCATTCAATTCATGTTTTACTATTTGTCTTCACGCTGTCTTGGCGCAGCACGTTACCCACTTCAGCTTCTTCTACAATCCAGCAATCGCTTATTACATCATGGTACTAACTCCATGATCACTTCCGACCCCATAGAGATCATCTTCTGAACGTAACCCTGTCTCCAGAACTCCCAAAAACCCCTTACTAAATTTCTGTCTTTAATATAAAGCTGTTTAATTTTCTAATTCCCCACAACTGAACGTCAAACTAAAACTAATTTAAACATAGTCAGTGCAACTTAATAATTAAGATCATTAATAACTTTTGCAAATGAAAATTGATAAACAAAGTAACATACTAATATTTAACTAAAGTAAGCTAAATAAACTCACAATTGAATAACTGGAGTCAAGACAAATCAAAATAGAACAATATCACCCCTCCCCGGTTTTCAAACGTTTATCCCCACATAAAACAAGCATCAATTTAAATTAAAAGAAAATATCTAGTGCTTTCTAACACTACTGGTCTCTTTTACGGACTAATAGTGTGTACGTAAAAGACCAAAAACACAACAATCCTATTCTAAAATAAAATGGCAACCACTTTACAGAACTAAGTCGAGTAAAGAAAAATAATATAACATCTCATACATATTCTATTAAACCCAACTGCTTATAGTTGGACAACATTGGTTTCCTATACTAACTAATGAAATACCTATCTATTCACACAATTAACACAATTAATGCCCATTCCATTATTCTTAAAAAATTACAACTCTATGCTAGGCATTAACCCCAAAATATATCTGTTACCTACAGACTATTTTATCATCATAACTCAGAACAATATTTGTTCTTGTCAACCAAAAGTCATTAATTTACAAATGACCGTACGTTGATTATCCCCCTTCACAACCCTACGTCTTTTACAAACTAACTCCTAACACATCACAATATTTGAAATATAAACCTAACCAACCGCTGTAAACTGCAGCTCAAATCACTTCACCTACTACTATTGTGGCGGCTATCCCAGCACACTACAACTCATTTCTCTACTAAAGGAAACCGTAACTCGGCACACTAGTTGTTTCCCTTGGATTTATACCAAGTATTACCACAACTTCTTAACATTACCGTTAACCAAGGTATCTCCACACTACTACACACAACAAAAATTTTGTCTATTTACTATAGACCTCCCCAATACATCTATCCACTATATTTATCAATAACTAATTCTAATTTTAAGTCTCTCGTCTACCCGACGCAACTAACTTCCTGTATCAATACTTTCTAACATCTCACCACAACAACTCTAAACTATCCTCCACTCTCTCCTAGCGTTCTCATACCGCGATAATAGTCAAACCTCTCACTCTTATCGGAACACCTTCTATAGTGCTCTATTTATAATGCTCCGACGTTCATTTAGCTAATCACTTTCTCTCCTTCTCTTGCTTACTCCTATTTATCGGGACTCTATCAGAAACAATAAACAACACCGCACATGACTAACGACAAATCTCACTCCATATTCTCTCAATTCTCTGTATCAGGCATTCTTGCTTCGACATGTCTCTGCCAACACTACTAAATCTGTTTCATGAAACATCATTCAAAATGTCAACTCTCTTTCCGTCAGTCTGTCATACAATTTCCATTAATTCTGTCTAACGTCAGACATTCTAACCAAAAGACATCACAAATTTCTAATCATATTCTTTCCACTTCAAACAACAGAATCAGATACACTCGACGCGTCACACCGTCTATCTCTGCCTTCAACACGCGCATACCATGTTCGTTTAGACAGTACATCGTCTAGGTGCCTTTTATATAATTTCTCACTTCACACTTTTATGAAGTATATCTCGCTGAAAACTTAACATCCATACATTTCCAACCATCTTCTCTCTACTTTCTAACTTTCGCATACTCACTTACTCACCGGCATGTTTTAACAGCGTCACCCATCAGCCACTCATCGCATTTTCGCACGGCGCTCGTATTTATACTTCTCATATGCATTGACCATTGTGTACAAACAAGCTCATTCTCATCTCATCACTATTCTCGTATCACGTGCCTATACTATAACTTCTACCACAAATAATTTAGACATCAATTCAACATTCCAGCAATTACTCAGCACAGGCTAAGCGTATCGATCACTTCCAAACGCCTCGTATATGCATGCGTTACTAATCACCTGACATCATTCTATCCATACTCGACGAACACATATGTTTGTCTACATTTTTACACATGCTAGAACAACGCATTACCAGACGAATTACTTAACAGGACTTTCACACTTCAACTGTTTTCTTATTTCTACTTTTCTCAATCATTTACTCCTTTTCAAAGGTCAGAACCTATACATTATCTCTCACAACTTATATCTCTTCTACACATTCACTAGCACTATCAACGATCTCTAAGAACAAACCTCATTCCGACGAGCTACTAACCTCGTAACCATCATTCTATACTTCTCCACACAACAACTTTCTCAGATTTAATCACGTCAACTTTCTCCGCAAGCATCATGTAAATACGTCATCCCTCTCACCAAGAACTCGTATTCTTCAAGCATCAGCTTCCATAGTCTTTTACTCTTAATACTCTTGCGCTCCACTGGCTATTTTACACAGGATACTCAATTCCTCCATAATCTATATCTCCTCATCATACACGCTCGGTTCATCTGCCAATGCTACTATACCTATTTCTCAAACTACCAAGCGAAACTATCTCAGACATCACATCATAGCTCTGAGTCGAACCAACTCTAGTACGAGCATTCATATTTAGTTTATCTCTCTCTCTCTCTCTGCTGAATCTATCCTACTTTAATCACACCAGCCATACATCAGTCAACGTGATCAACTCTCTCTATCTAGCCATTCCGGACAAGGGACATTTCAATTTCTACATTGTTTACTCTCCCCACACCGCTACTAGACACAAGATATTCTTTATAACGTATCCACGTAGAATATTCTATCAGTTGCCTTGACTCTTTATCCTCAACAACACTATTGCCTACCCTGTACCATGTGATACTACAGCAAAAAAAAATTTTCTCTGCCTATTTTAGACAGCCCATATGTTTATGCTCAAACCGCAATTCCTTTCATAAACTAAACCAATGCCCTATGTCCTTCCTCACCCTCTCAATTCTAACAGTTATAAAGTGCGTCTAAGCCAAATATTTCATTGTCTCCCAATACATTAGTACATCTTTCTTCAATTATGTCATCTTCACTATCCGTTGTTAATCTGTTGTTAAAGTACTCAGGTCTTAAAGTCATATATTCTTTGATTTTTCTGAAGTCACTTTCTGTCGTCGAATAATTTTGTCTATTACTATTCTTCTTCTTAAATACTTTCTTTCTATTTTCTTTATTTGCGTCGGTCTGCTCACTGTTTTTTGTATATCTTACATAACGTTTACATCTCCCCATTTCGTCTTCAGATGATACACTGATGATAGTTCCCTCATCAGACTCATAATAATTTACTGCAGACACGTCGATCATATTCCCATACTCGGCTTTATAACGTCTGACTTTCTTCTTACCTCTATTCCCATGCTCCGGTTCGGGACAACTTCAATATCTTTAGCCGAGGAAACTGACATCTCAGTTGTACCTTTATCAGACTGTTTATATTTCTTTCCCCAATACTTTTCCTCTTTGGTCTCTTTTCGACTGTGGTTCTCGTCTGTTTATCTTTCTTAATTTCAACCGTGTCTCCCTTAGTCAAGTAAGTTGGTTTTGACTGAGTCTCTACTAACTCGGTTTGACTTCCTTTCGTTATCTTGCTGGTTGGTTGTACCTGGACCTTTTTCTCTACTGTATCAACCTGTGTCTGTGTGTTCCGTTCAACCACTTCAATTACCTGCATCTGAGTCTGTTGGTTTATTTTCTTTACTAATACCGTCGTCTTCTTTTCCTGTTTAACAGTCAGATTCGCAACCACCTTAGGAGCAGTCGAATTTTTACTTATGTATTCTACTTTGTTTATCGATCCTGACTTCAAATACTGTCTCCGTCTCTGCTCAAACCAATCGTCTCGTCTTTTTCTAGCATTCACACTATAAGAAGGCCAACTGCGTTGTTTACTGGAAAGTCTTTCTCATACCCACCTCTGTATCTTCGTCTATTACAACTGCTTCTGGACCTAGTCACATCTGGCTCAACATAACTGTCTCTATATACTACGTTATGTTGTCTTCTATTTTTATTGGATACTGTCTGTTTCCTTACTATTTCATTGCACTCTACTTTACATCTACAAGGCTCTTGTCTAGCCGTTCTTCTCTGTAACATTTCAATAAAATTCTCCACTTCACTAACTGCCACTTTTAACTCTCCCAACCATGTGCTGATACGTTTTAGTTCTGAATGTAGGTAGTTCATAATAATTTCTCTGTATTTTATTTCAAGCCAAAACAATATGCCTACTTCTTCTTCTATGGATTTCTTGGTGCCTGTAAGAAAACCTCGTCCTGAGCTCTGCTGAAATACTTTTCAATTATGCCTGTTTCTCCATCGTGCTGTGTTGAGTTAGCCTGTTGCCACCACCACTCTAATCAAAACTTGTGCTAATGAACTCCATTCTTCTGCCATGCTGAAATATTTCACTATATACTTATACAAACAAAAACAATCAATAGATATTAATAAGTGTACTATAAGCACATTTAAATTAGCTAAAGAATGTAATCTATAGTTTTTCTTCTTAAAAAAAAAAATTTTCATTTCAATTTCACACCAAATAATTCACTATAATATAATTAATTAAACTTATCAGGTCTTCTAATACTATAATATTACATTTATACTTTACAAGTGTTGGCTGTCAAAGATAGTTCCCTGCCTGTAGTTAGACACTCGTCAAAAGCTGTACATTAATGGTTCCCAGGTTTCGCTCTCGTATGCTGAGACTGAGAGGCACGGTATTTGGCACTCAAATACTTGAAAAAGGATCAACAAGGTGGCCTCAGTACTCCGTAAGGATCAATAAGGCACGATAAGGCTCGACAAGGCTCTCGACAAGGCTCGATAAGGCTCGACAAGGCTCGATAAGGCTTGATAAGGCTCGATAAGGCTTGATAACAACAGTGCAGGCAGCGGCTGACTGACTTGACAAAGCGGGCTTCACCACCCCGTAAATATCTTAAGGCTGAAAACTTCTGGAAGTCGACAACCAACAACTGTGATCAGAGGACAGCACTGGCCAGCCCTCTGAAATCAGCAATGAACGATAGTGTAGAGCAGCAGCAAAATTTGACAACGAGGATGTATGTCGTTTTCTTCATTCCAGCATGTTGAACAAATTTGTACTTCTGGACGCTTTGAAACGGCTCGATCTGGCAACTAACGCGACTTAAGTAGGGTCCTTTCTTCAACAGGACGGCAACTCAGTTTGCCTACCCGCTTCCAAGGGTTCTACATCAACGTGATCGCTTAACATTTTGATAATCACCAGAGTCCAAGACACTTATGATCAAGCGAAGTAATTTTTCGTTAGAGATTTTCTCGTTATTTGAGCTGCTGATCCAAACGATTTTTCGGTTTTGATTCCGTCAAGCGAGGTCAGATTCAACAATGATAAAGGCTCTTGATCTCCCCTCAAGCGACGACCAAGGTCATATACTGGTTCAAGGGTAATGGCTCTTGTAAAACACCTTGACGTTCAAAGCAACGGTTATTCTGGAACATGATGGCAAGCCTTATTTTGATATATAGCTTATAATTCCCATATGTATGGCGGACTCAAAAAACAACAGCCAAGTCAGCGCAGAATCTGATCAGAGACGCACTGTGTAGCGAAGATTTGATTAGAGACGCACGCCCTGATATTACTGTGTAGCAAAGATTTGGTCAGAGACGCCGGCTTGTTAAATTTCTCTATAGTCGACAATTTTCAGCTGCCATTACGCTATGGTATTGACAAAAACAAAGAAACAGCCATGTTTCTATTCAGGAGGCCACTTACATTCCGCGACAAACCATGACCCGCACCTGGTCACGGCACCATTTTCATCCCTGTAACAATGCAGACAACGGGATAATATATAATAAGAAGCCTGGAGATGTTCTTCCAGAAGGTTTCTTTCTTTCTTGTAGGCCGGTAAAAAATACAGAGGACACAAAAGTTGATGTTGCCTTACCTCGGCCCTAGCAGTTACTGAACTCCCCAACAACCCCACGTCACGGCTTGAGCATCCTTAGTTATGTTCTTCTAGGATGCTCAACCGTGCCCTAAGCTTGCGCATCAACCCAATAACGGAGATGGTACTCATTCTGGTACACAATGTTGATGTTGTACCTGCCTAGCTCTCTCCCAATCAGTGCTGTTTGTCTCTCTGGGTCTGACGCATCGTCTCTATCAAGTAGTGTGCGTACATTCCAAGTTCTGAATGTCAAAGGAATATGGTTTTCTTTTTTAGCTTTACCTGTTTTTTACTTTCTTTGTACGTCGACCACAGTATAGGGTACCCAACAACCGTGATTGGCTGATTAGATAATGACGGAGCAGACAATGTTTAGGGCACCTTTTCTAGCCCCTTCCTCATGCTATGGAGGTGAGCAGTGCTTTCCTATAGAGGGCTGCTCAGTCACTCAGGCGGCTGACGAATCCCACTGCTGCTCCAGCCAGTAGAAGACGACTGTATGGCCTGAGCCGCCTGTGTGCAGGTCTGCGACAACTGCCGCCAGCGTCCCCACAACTGCCGCTTTCCTGCTCGCCCATCGGCACAGGGCTTGAAGGTGATATATGAAGTTAGATGAAGAGTGACGTACGCAATGAATTGGATTAAAGTGAGGAAGAGTTGTGCAATTCGTCGACCTCACTCTCTTGCCTGAGTTCATCTGAGTCCAGTGGCAAGATAAGCCAACACGTCTGGAGATGAATACAGGTGCAGTGGATGACCACGGCGCTCTACATGCCTTGCCGTGCTCATTACGTTCCACAACACTTTCCATGCAGGTAAACACTGTCACATGCTGACAGCTACTAGGAGCCATTGGCATGAGCTGGATGTCAGGCTTGGACCAGTGGTTGTAAGCTGATGTATGATCTATGTTCATGATATAAGCTGATGTATGATCTATGTTCATGATATAAGCTGATGTATCTCAGCTGATGTATAATCTAATATAATCTAAGTTAATGTATGATCTAAGCTAAAGTATGATTTAAGCTGATGTATGATCTAAGCTAAAGTATGATTTAAGCTGATGTATGATCTATGTTCATGATATAAGCTGATGTATGATCTATGTTCATGATATAAGCTGATGTATGATCTATGTTCATGATATAAGCTGATGTATGATCTATGTTCATGATATAAGCTGATGTATGATCTATGTTCATGATCTAAGCTGATGTATCTCAGCTGATGTGTAATCTAATATAATCTAAGTTGATGTATGATCTATCCTGATGTATGATTTAAGTTGATGTATGATCTAAGTTGATATATATGATCCAGGCTGATGTATGATCTAAGCAGATATATAATCTAGACTGGAGTGTGATCTAGGCTGATTTATGTTATTTTAAATTAAGATGCATGTCCTTCACAGGACGTAGCAGTCAACGTCAGCATTGTCGCTGTTAGTGATTCGTGGGCAAATTTTACGTTCAGTAGTTCGCCATTGCTTTCTGAATGACCGGCTCCTATAACTTTTTCGAAAAAACCAGCACCGCTGTGTTTCGAACCCGGGTATACGGGCTCACAAACCGCGTTCGCAAGCCCTTAGCCACAGAGACCGGCTATGTATGATATTAGCTGATGCATAATTTAGGCTACTCCCTGGCCTAGAGGTTAATGTCTTTCTCCGTAATCCCGCAAATTCTCGTAACATAACCTGCGCGAGAATCGGTAGCGGTTCTCGTCGCATTTGTAACTTACGGGGTATGTAAGCCGGTCACTCAGAAAGCAATGGCAAACTACTGAGTGTAGTCTTTCACGCAATATTGATATTTCATTGTGGTCCCAATCAATAGTATTAATCTCCTGCTTGAAACTAACATTTATAGTGCAACTTGAGGTGACATATTAAATAAAACTACCTAAGGTGGCACTTCAGAAAACAAAAACATCAAACAGAATATCGGTAAAACAATGAATGTGGGATTGCATGTCTAAGAAACATAACTTTTAAATGGGATGTCTAAAAAATATAGATTCCTCATTGTAACTCAAATTTTGTAGTTTTCAATGCAGCTCAGTGTTATTGTTCTTCATTTTAACTCAGAGTTCTTGGTTCACACATCTGCTACAATACACTGAACTCCACGTGTTCACCCTTCCATTAGGTTAGCAGAAACACCAGTTATTTAGACTAAACTGTTTGAGGACAAGGTTATGGAACCACTGTTCATTGTCTGATGCTTACTGACTAGACTCATACATTCATCATTATCATGTGCCTTGCGGGCTGGCATAGGCATTCATATCTCTCCACAGATCTCGGTCCCTGGTGCTGAGAATCCAATCTGCTGATGATATCCCAGCATGCCACTGTCTCAGTCCATCCAGCATGCCACTGTCTCAGTCCATCCAGCATGCCACTGTCTCAGTCCATCCAGCATGCCACTGTCTCAGTCCATCCAGCATGCCACTGTCTCAGTCCATCCAGCATGCCACTGTCTCAGTCCATCCAGCATGCCACTGTCTCAGTCCATCCAGCATGCCACTGTCTCAGTCCATCCAGCATGCCACTGTCTCAGTCCATCCAGCATGCCACTGTCACAGTTCATCCAGCATGCCACTGTCTCAGTCCATCCAGCATGTCACTGTCTCAGTCCATCCAGCATGCCACTGTCTCAGTCCATCCAGCATGCCACTGTCTCAGTCCATCCAGCATGCCACTGTCTCAGTCCATCCAGCATGCCACTGTCTCAGTCCATCCAGCATGCCACTGTCTCAGTCCATCCAGCATGCCACTGTCTCAGTCCATCCAGCATGCCACTGTCTCAGTCCATCCAGCATGCCACTGTCTCAGTCCATCCAGCATGCCACTGTCTCAGTCCATCCAGCGTGCAATCATCAGTGTTTTCCAATGTCCCTCTTCTCACTACACGACCACAAAATGTTTGTCTCCATCTTATAGTTGTATAAAATGTTCTAGTGTCATTAACCCTTACCAGGCAATCATTGTTAGTTATAGTTGTATATAATGTTCTAGTGGCATTAACCTTTACCAGGCAATCATTGTTAGTTATAGTTGTATATAATGTTCTAGTGGCATTAACCTTTACCAGGCCATCATTGTTAGTTATAGTTGTATATAATGTTCTAGTGGCATTAACCTTTACCAGGCAATCATTGTTAGTTATAGTTGTATATAATGTTCTAGTGTCATTAACCTTTACCAGGCAATCATTGTTAGTTATAGTTGTATATAATGTTCTAGTGTCATTAACCTTTACCAGGCAATCATTGTCAGTTACTCTGGAGGTCCAACATATTCACAACATTTGTCTCATCATCCACATCTCTGCTGATTCTAAGCTGTCCTAAATTTGTTTATGTTCCATGATTCATTGCCATACATTAAGACAGGTTCCATATAAAATTTCAGGACTCTTTTTCTGACATTCAATAGTGGTTACTTATTGCCTAAGATACTTTTCATTTTCTGAAATGGAGCTTACATTTATCAGCTTGGTTAAGTGTTTCTTGTCTATTATCATTTCTTGGGCTGGTGTTGAATTCTTCTTTGGTATAATCATTGTCTCTATTATCTTGATGTTCAAGAATAGTCCTTTTAGTGCTATCTCTATTACTACAATGTCCAAAAGATGTGGATCTGTTGTGTTTTCAGCTTTAAACCCTGTGTTATTTCCATAACATAGATCGTTTACATTATAGCTGAAGGTCAGCATGGCCGAATGGGTAAGAACGCATGTTCATAAACATCCATTGTGCTAATGCCAAGGTAAGTAGTTTAACCCACACACTGGACAGCTGGACTAAAATGTTGACCAGTCGTTCTTGGCTTGGGAACGTAAATTATAAGTACCTCTGAAGTCGGAGTGGGTTCGCCTGTTTGCGAGAGACACTGTAAATAGGAAAAGCTAATCCCCATAGCAAAATTCAGTCCAGCACTACTTCAAGTAGTGTGTATGGAATATGCTTTAGTTCAAAGCGAGCACGCGTTAAAAAAAAACATTATTATAACCTCCAACTCATAATCGTGGCCCCTTTTTTGTAATCTCTCTCATTACTACTTTGCTATAGAAAAATAAAGAGATTAGATCTGGTGACAAAACACCTCTTTGTCTTACTCATAACTTCATAACTGCTATCTTTACTTCCCATTTTAATTGCTACTGCTTGTTTCCAGTAAATATATTTTATTATTCTAAGATCTTTTCCATCTTCATTAATACCATCCAACATTTTGATCATTTCATCACTTTATCAAATGCCTTGGACAGATTTCAGAATATCACCAGGTAAGTATTCACTGTAAGCGAGCCATGATTGATACAGGCAAGCCACTGCTGATCGTGTTGCATGGAGGGCAAATATCAGAAATGGAATAGAGACAGGAGAAAATCTTCTTCTGCGTTCATCCAGAGTTTTTTTTTCGGACTCGATTGCGTTGTGCCTGTTTACAGCAGAGCTGCGTTCTTATGCCATTAGGCCAACACATCAGACTTCTGCGGGCATTTGTTGACCGGGTTAACCTTCCCGGGGGTTTCTTAGGACGTTAGACTCTCACTGTTGTGGTGTTATCTCCCATCCCAGCTGGCCCATATAGAACAGCCAAAGGCATCCTGGTCAGCCCTCAAGGGAAGGCAGGGGCAGACCATGGGCATTCCCCGCCATCCAAGGAGGCTTCCATAATTGCAGAGCCAACACACAGCGCTCTGGTACAGGGCTCACCCAAGAAATCGTCACGTCCTCACATGGCTGCTAGCCTCACTTCCGTATATTGGGCCTTCCGTTCACCATAGGCTGTTCTTCCGGAAGCTAGAAGAATGCAGTCTGCAGATGACATCCACATAGTGAGCTTTCGATTCAGACTTTCCACGTAATGGATTTGCTATCCGAGCAATATTTCATTTTGTGCCACTAGGACGCTTTTTCCACCTTTCATGAAGCCCACACAGTGAGCTTTTGATTCGGACTTTCCACGTAATGGATTTGCTATCCAAGCAATATTCCATTTTATGCCTCTGGGAGGCTTGTGTAACTGACATGCCGGTGGTATTAAGTGTGGCAGTCTAAATACTTCTTCGTGCACTTTTAAATGTCAACCTGAATGTAGTAAGCTGCAGTCAACTTGAGCTTGTTGATATCTCCATAGAGCTTGTCCTCAAATGAAGCAGGTGTGGGCCAAAATATCTTTCTCTGTTCTGCATATGTTGGGCGATCCTGCAGAAAATGTTTTGCTGTCATTTTACCAGTTCCACAATTACATTCATTGGTATCTCCTATCTTTAGTTTATTGAACACTAGCTGAACTGGCCCGGCTTCGCCTAGCCCCTGGTGGGGATGGATCTATCTATTTATCTATCTTACTATCTATCTATCTATCTAATTTATCTACCTACCTGCAACCTATCTATCTATCTATGTTCAGCCCTTTCCCGTTCCCGTTGCGGGAAAAATGGGTTCAAAAATGTTCACGTATCTAAAATAGATCCATTATTTTTATGAAAATTTTGAAAATGCCTTAAAGATTTTATCATTATATTATAACGCATATGCCTATAGATAAATGTAGATAAATATTTTATAAAACTTTGAGAAAAATGCAACAATTATTTTATATAGCAATGCTACTAAAAGTTATGTCCCTTGATATAATTTTTCTTAAGTTAAGTCCCCTTGCTATATATTAATTACAATGTAATTAAAAAATATGGGTAGTGGGGTAGGGGTATCCCCTATCAAAGGAGAAGTAAGGCGCCTCCTTCCCTCCGCTAGCCTGCGGGACACCCTTGGGCAAGGTGGAGTACCCGTTTAGCCCCCCGATCAGGGTTACGTGAAGCCATGGGTGCAGGTGGTGGATGAAGATGGAGAGCAGCAGACAGATAGTTGTAGGTTATGGTCTCCACCTTCACGACGGTAGGCAGAGGATCTCCTTTTTTTGAGGAGACAATGGCTACGGTCACTGACCAGTATGGTCACTGCTGGGAAGGAAAGCAATGGCAAACTACCTTCTTTACACATGCCAAGAAAATCATGTTGTGTTCACTTATCGATAATCAGAGAAACGGCGTAAATGGGTGCTCCATAGGAGCAGCCTCGCCCGGTAGGGATAGTCATGCGCACCAGGTGACTCCAGACCGTCAACAGGCTACTAGGTGCAAAAGATTAATATCATTGAAAGTAGGAACTTGGAATGTTAGAACAATGAATGCAGATGGAAAGTTAGAGGACATCAAAAACGAAATGGAGAGAGAGAAGATTAACATATTAGGAATATCGGAAACGAGATGGAAAGGAGCAGGGATAAGGACAGGAGAGGATTGTAAGATTATTTACTCGGGGGGAGAAGAACAGCAAAGAGGTGTTGCCATTATATTAGATAAGCAAGCATCAAATTCTGTCAAAGGATATTGGGCTGTGTCAGACAGAGTTCTATTAGTAAAATTAAACGGAAGACCTTTTAAAATAAATGTAATTCAAGTGTATGCCCCAACAAGTGAAAGCAGTGAAGAAAGTATAGAGGAATTTTATAATGACACGGAGTCTGCTTTGAAGAACTGTAAAAAAATCAGAAATAAATATCATAATGGGTGATTTCAACGCAAAAATAGGAAAGCAAAGCGATGGATGCAGTGTAGGCAACCATGGTTTGGGAGAGAGAAATGAAAGAGGTTACAGACTTGCAGAATGGGCAAAAGAACAAAATTGATTATGTGGTTGTTTCGGGATTTGAAATTTAAATATTGAGCACAACCCACTACTGGCAACGCTGATCGCATTCTGGTATGAACCTAAGGCCTATGTCACGGTGTGTAAATGAACAAGGGCTTACAAGTCTGGTAGAAATCATAAATCCAGTTTATTAAACGTTTAGGTCGACAAAGACTCTGGATATTATACAAACGTGTGAACAGCCTGCCTTCTAGGGCTGAGTTCTGATGTAAACTAACTTGACTACCCACTACGTCACGACTTGAGCATCTCTCCTCTCGTTCGACCCCGATGCTCAATCGTGCTGTAGCTGTTTCCCACCTAAATACTACTAAAACCCATACCTCTGTTACACCTCCCTATGTTTTTCTAAAGAATTTTTTCCTATAAAGGAAAAATTCTTTACTCCCAACTCTCTTACTCTATTCCCTCTTTTTCCTTACCTCCCACATTTCCTCTAATCTTCCCCAAACCAACTCAAATTTGAGTATATATTATATCCTTTAACCCTTCTCCCGGTTATATTGTCAGCTAGTAACCCACTATATACTTCTTCTTCGATTCTACTTTGTACAATATATCATACCACGTATGGTAACTCTTTTAAAGTAAACACTCCTTCTCCCCTTTCTTTAGTTCTTACAGTTCCCAAATCTCCCTAAACCACTTTATGTTAAGTAACCCAATCTATTTCCCCAAACTATATAGCCATCCACTATATATTTCTGGTCCTTTCTTGGCTCCTCGAGTTTCTGTATCAAACATACATATCATAAGAAGAATAGTTCGTATAATCGTTATTGTACACATGGCATTGTGAAATCCCTCGCTCTTTCACAACATAAGACAACCAGAACAACATAGAAACAACGTATTTAGAAAAAGTAAAGAAGGGGTGCGCACCCAGTGATAAGCATAAAGGATGAAAAGTCAACGTGATCACATTTACATAAAGCAATGCATAGTCCACACAACCACATTTACCTCCCTTGCCAATAAAAAAATTTGTACAACAATTTTTTAAAATACGTCTTATGAAAATAGATCTTTGTTCTCTATAAACCAAGTTGACATACGTTTTCTCAACATTTATATATATATATAACATTTATATTGCCATCCACAATCTTGTCTATATTTCCGTCACCTCACCTTTTACCACGAGCCAATGTTCATATTCTGTGAACATTATCAATTTAATTAACGCTGGTTTTTCACAGCACCTATTTCTTTCCCCCTCACATCCCATAATATTTATATAAACACTCCCGCTTATATGCTGCCATTCACAGTCTCCCCCCTCCTTTTTCTTCCTATAATGCTGACTTTAATGCAGCTCCTATTTTCTAATACTTCATATCCATAAGAACCTCTTCATGCCGACTATCTATATGTCTCTCTATTTGCCCTCAGTATGTGTCTCTCTGTTAGCCCTCATATTATTTTCTTTATTCCAGCCAACACCATAACTACTTGAAAATTAACTTACTTAATTAAATTTATAACTATGTAACCTAATACACCAAACAACTTAATTAACTTAAACGAAATAAAATCAAAACAAGATATCCCCCAACTCATTCAAAGAAAACAGATTTTAAAATAATACAACATGCATCTTATCAAATCAAAATAAAATTTTCTAATACTACCTAACACTATTGGTCTCTTTTACGGACCAACAGTTTGTACGTAAAAGTCTAAGAACACAATAACCCTATTCTAAAATCAAGTAACAACAATCATATTACAGGAGCAAATTAAGCAAAGAAAAAACATATTATATATGAGGCATTACAAACTCAGACTCAATAAAACAAGTGTCTTCTCGCTAAAGAGAAGTTCTTCAAAAAAAATTATAATTCACATAGAATTATCTACTTAAAGTAACAAAGCAAAATTTTCCTCCTATACGAATCAACGTAAGTCATATCTATTCACTCAAGTCACTCCATTGTTTTTATAAGCAAGAACCTGAAACAATTCACCACCAGGTCTATATATATATCTATATCTGTTATTTACAGACCAAATTCTAATTTAAAACAATATCTGTTCTTTTCGTACAAGCCTTTAACTAACAATGGCCGTATTATCTACACCCCAATTGCTTCTCGTGGACATATTCCTATAACTACTTAATCATTACCATACACCACGATATTCCTAGCACCAGTAAAAACTTGTCTATTTACTATATAGTACAACTACCTGCTGTACCATTGATTAACTTATCCATCCAATAAGAAACCAAAACATAATATCAACCAGCAATTCCGTCACTGAGAGAACAAAAATATATATATACCTCAGTCGAACCTACATCCATTGCTTGACTACTCATCCAGATCATTTATAAAAAGTATCAACAGAAGCCTTTTCCATTTCCACCGTCTCACACACTTCATCAAGTATCTCTTTCCTTAAAGCCTGAAACTTACATCTTGCAATCTGCAATATTCTCTATCAATTTATCTCTTACGTTTCCACTTCTTCAACAACTCCAAGTTTCTCTGTATCAATGCTATCTCTACATCAATATCCTCCTCCCCGTATAATCTATCATCTTCCTCCATACTACTAATTGACTCTGACTTCTCATCCATTTCTTCTTCTTCATCTGTTTGTCTCCCGTTAGCAGCCGCTAATCTCTTCTGTTCAATATCCCATCTAATTTGTCTATCATTATTTCTTAAGGACCTTTCCAGTAAAGGCATCTCTTCACCGCTTGTTGAATACTCTCTAATTCTCCTCTGTCTTTTCACTTCTCTTTCTCTTTGTTTATCCATTCTTCTTTTTGTTGCTTGTCTAGTATTTTTAAATGGAGCACCTACCTCTTCTTCCATAGATTCTATACTATCACAATGAGTCTCATTCAATTTTTCTCCTACTATCGTTTTCGGTATTGTTTGTTCTTGAGTATCATTGTAACCTGAAGCCGTTTTTAACTGACTGTGTGTCGGATCTTTTCTAAAGGCTGGGGTTATTGTAGTCCCCCTGACGACTCGTTCATCTACGTATCCGGTGTCTGAATAATAATTATCATTTTCCTTCTCATCATCATCTCTTCTTAAGTGTTCCACGTGTGCCCTTGCCACATGTCCCGTCACCTGGTTCTTGATACTATACGACACATTTCCTAGCCTTTCTATAACATAATAACCTGGGACCCAACGATCATCAAACTTAGAGTTCCTTCTATGCTTTTTGTAATACACTCTATCTCCTACTTTAAACTCCTGTAACTTTGTATTCAGGTTTTTGTACTTTTTCTGTCTTTCTCTAGCTTTAACTATATTATTCTTCAACCTCATGTGTGCTTTATGCATTTCTTGTATAATGGTCTCCTGAAAGTCTTCTCCCATATACTTCCGTCTTGGTTTTAAGAGATTATCTATTGGTAGTACTGGTTCTCTCCCGTGTATTAAATAAAATGGTGAAAAGCCTGTGCTCTCATTTTGATTTGTGCGTATGGCGCTAAGTGCTGGTCCTAAAAATAAATCCCAGTCTTGTTCATGTTCATCCACAATCTTTGCTATAATATCATATAATGTCCGATGTTGTCGTTCGTTTTTAGCATTTGAAGAAGGTCTATAGTATGAGGTCTTTATATGTTTTATATTTAAATCCTTTAACAACTTTTCGAATTTTTTATTTACAAATTCTCTACCATTATCCGTAAGTATACTTTGTGGGCAACTAAATCTTGGTACGAACTCTTGTAAAAAAATATTAATGACTGTATCTGCGCTCTTATCTGGAATTGCATAAACTTTCGGCCAAAGACTGTAGACGTCTACTATATGAATTAAATACAAGTTTCCTGACAATGTCCTGGGGTGTGGACCTGATATATCTAAACTAATCTTTTGCATTGGGAACTGAGGAATATCTGTATCTTGTAAGGGACACTTAATTGTTTTCATATTCCTTAACCTGCATTTTTCACACGTATCTACATATTTGCAAGCAGATTTAAACAAATTTGGCCAATAATATTTGCTCGTAAGTGCTTTCACCAACTTGTCCCGACCGAGATGTCCATTTTCATTGTGATATGCTTTTAAAACTTCATTTTCTAAATGTTTTGGAATATATTTCCTTAGCTGTTCGTTCCTTTCACACATATAGTATAACTGTCCATCCTCTTGTAAAACCAAATAATTCTTCTTATATTTGTTCTCCTCCGTTTCACTTAATTTCTGTTTTATTTGTAAGACTTTTGGATCTAATTCCTGTTCTTCTTTCATACTAAACTGTGCTAAATGTGGGTCTTCTTCCACTCTATGTTCAGCCTCCTGATCCGATGGTAAACTCTCAAAGTCTTCTCCATTTATTATGGCAGAATCTAAAATATTTACTTGCCAGTTTCGATCGTCAATCTCTGGTTCTCCTTCATCTTCTGTGTCACCTGACGACTGTGGGTAGGGAATCCTAGATAATAAATCAGCGCATGTGTTAATCCTACCTGGAATGTACTCAATTTTCGTATTGTATCCCTGTAGATTCAATGCCCACGTCTGTATTTTCCTGTTCTGCACTGGAGCTTCTAAAAAAAAGACTTTAAAGGCATATGATCAGTTCTAATAACAAAATTTGCGTTATGTAAGTAGTAATTTAGTTTCTGAAGGGCATAATGAATGGCATACGCTTCTTTTTCAATAGTCGTCCATTTGCGTTGAGATTTGCTAAGTTTATGAGATAAGAAGTAAATTGGCCTTTCATTTTTAACCCCTGGTATTCCAGACTCTTTTCCTTCATATGGTTGAACCAAACATGCTCCTATTGCATTGTCCGAAGCATCTGTGTACAGTATTAACTGTTTGTTTAAGTCTGGATGCGTCAATAATGGTACCAGTGTTAAGCTGTTTTTTAAATACTCGAAGGCTTTTTGACACTCATCATCCCACTTAAATCTAGCGTATTTGCCTGTTAAATTTGTAATAGGTTCTGCTATCTTTGAAAACGCCGGGACAAACCGCCTATAATACGCACAAGTTCCTATAAACGCACGCACTTCCTTAACATTAGTTGGAGGAGGTAACTCTTTAATAACCTTTATCTTTTCCTGGTCTGGTTTAATTCCGTCTCTATTTATAATATACCCCAAATATTTTGTTTCTGTCTTTAAAAACTGGCACTTACTAAGCTTCAATTTAACGTCATGTACTCTTAATCTCTCGAATACTAATCTAATATGTTTTAAATGATCATCCACATCTCCTGTCGTAAAAATCAGAATATCGTCTATATAGGCTAGTGCAAACCTTTGCATACCTTCTAATACTTCATTTATTAAGAGCATGTAGTGAGACGGCGCAGTTTTGACTCCAAAAGGCATTCGTAAGAATTCGTAAGAACCCATATGAGTACAGAAAGCACTTTTTTTTTGAGCGTCCTTCGACATCGGAATACACCAGAACCCTGATCTTGCGTCCAGCGTCGTGAAATATGTAGAGCCATTAAGCAGCCCCAAAATATCATCAATTACCGGCAGTGGGTATGCTACATTCTTAGTGATTTTGTTCAACGCCCTGTAGTCGCAACAGAAACGACTCGAACCATCAGGTTTGGCCACGATGACGACCGGAGATGACCATTCCGACTTCGACCTTGTTATTATTCCTGCTTTCAACATATCTGCTATTGCCTTTTCCACGATTTCTCTATTTCTTAATGGAGTTCTATATGGTTTTAAACTAATTGGTGGATGGTCTCCCGTATCTATTTCCATTGTAACTGTTTGTGTCTTTCCCAATTCTAAATCATTAATTGCAAATACATCCTGATTTTGCTTTATAAGTTGCTCTAACACTTCCTTATTTTCTGGCGGAGCTTTTACCTGTGCCAACAATTCTTGTTCCCTTGTCATTTTGTCTAGTGAATGTATTTGAACTGTATTTCTTCTGGATGGATGGATCAATTCATCCATTCTGACGTTCCCTCTTCTTCCGCGTCTGCGTCTGTTATTAAGTCTTTCACTAGAAGTTTCTGAATAACGTGTTCCCGACATTTCTGCTCTATCCGCTGCCAATATGTCACTAATGTTATCTTCTAATTTAGCTATTACACATCCTCTGTATAATGTGATTTCTCTACCTGTGTTGTTGATAACCATCACTGGAAAAGTTAAGTGTTTATCCAACTCTATTATTCCATCCGGAACTTCTAAACCAGGCTCACCAATTACTTCCTCTTGCAACTCAGTGATTCTGACTGTTTTTCCTGCCACATAATATGGGTTTCTCTTCAGCTTTGCTTGTATCAAATTAACCGACTGTGGTTTTAACGTCGTTGACATTTTAACTCTAACTAGTGCTGATATATGCATGTCTTCCTCCATATCTACATAGACGTCCCTGAATTTTAATTTATATAAATTAAAAAAAAGTCTTACTCCATTTTTTATTAAAAAATCTCTTCCTATCAGCATGTTTCTATTTAAATCCTTCACTACATGAAAAAGATGTCTTATGTTGACCTCTCCTAACTTAAAATTTATCATTGTTTGTCCAATTACTTGTAAATTCTGTCCAGTAACAGAGTGTAAATTACTATGACTCTTAAATACTCTACAATTTCTCACTACTTTGTATAGAAAACTTTCTTTTACTACACCAACCTGAGCTCCCGAATCAATTAATGTACGAATTCTATACTTTCCTACTTCTATTATACAAGAACTATAATCTGTTTTATTTTCTATAAACTGCTTGACTTCATCTAGTTGAAAATATTCTCTGTTCGTCCTAGTATACCTGTTATTAACGTATTCTTTAAACCTTGGGACCTTATTATTTCCCTTCCTACTCCAGGTCCCATTTAATAGGTAGGGCGCCGGTTTTCCTGCGTTGTTCTTGTACCTGTAAAATTTCTGTGTCTATCTTCTACACTCCTATTCAACATGCTATTGTCACTTCTACTTTGTATATTCAACTGGACACGCCTGTTACCACAAAAACCAGACAAATGTCCGCGCTGGCCACACAACCAACAGACCACATTTGTGCTGTTTGTTCTACCCAGTGTCTCACCCGTAGGGCACCTCACCTGTCTTCTCTCGTCATAATCACTTCTATTCCTACCTTGCAACGTCTGTATACCTCCTCTCCTATTCCATCCGAACCTTGTTTGTCCTATTTCCATAGGCTCCTCAACTCTGTCTTCTCGACTAGTTCCTATTTCTCGTCCTGTTCTCAATCTAAATCTACATCTCAAATTTTCTTCTTGTACCGTGATATCTACCGCTTGTGACAACCTCTCAGGGTTTTCCCTCATCAGCTTAAATTTCAAACCATCGGATTTTATACCATCTACAAAAATGCCGACTAACATCCTCTCTACCTCTTCTCCTTGTACATTCTGTCCCAAGAATGCCTCTTCAGCCAGGTTAATCAACCTATCGCTGAACAACTGTACCGTCTCTCCACTATTTTGTTTAGACTGTCTCAACACCGAAAACGCATGTTGTGGATCCGTTATTTCTGCGTATTTGTGTGCCAGGTCATCCTTAAACTGCTCCCATGTCTCATTTACTCTAGCCTCTAATTTTCTTCTAATATGCTGTGAAACTGGTTCTGTGGCTGCCTGATATGCAAGTCTCATTTTCTCTTCATCTGATGCAGATACTAAATACGCATATTTTTCTATGGAAGTTATCCATTTCTTAAACTCTCTGGCCTGTCCACTAAACTTAACAATTTCAGTTCCCTGTTGTTTTATGACCGTATGAAGTCTATCTACCGCTGTTCCCACTCCCAACAAAACGTGTGCTACTGAATCTTGTTCTGTCATGTTAAAATATTTATACTTGTACAAGCAAACAAACAATCAATTCTTATTAATATCTAAATTAATTAACTAAAGGATGTTATCGTCCTCCTGAAATTCAATTATTTTCTATCTAATATCAAATATGTTACCCTTTTTCTTGTTGAGGTTATCTTTCCAACCGGTTTCAGTAAGGACCAAAAATGTTCAACTGGGCTCGACAGGTACGACTGTACTCCACAGGGCTCGATAGGGCACGACAAAACCTCACAGGCCTCGACAAAACTTTACAGGCCTCGATAGGGCACGACAAAACTTTACAGGCCTCGATAGGGCACGACAAAACTTTACAGGCCTCGATAGGGCACGACAAAACTTTACAGGCCTCGATAGGGCAGTGAAGAATGGTTGAACGTATCAGCCACCCAAGGACGGGCTCTTGAAACACAGTAAGGAACGATCGAATGTATCAGCCACCCAAGGACGGGCTCTTGAAACACAGTAAGGAACGATCGAATGTATCAGCCACCCAAGGACGGGCTCTTGAAACACAGCAAAGCTCTGAGATGAGCTGAGAACGGCTCGATTTTAATGACTTAGTTTACTGGGCCATAGCTATCCAAACCATCACTGGATGATCGTTCGGGTCCCATCGATTGACGGACGTCGGTCGTGGCGATTGGGCAATCTTGAGCATAGCCTACGATGGGTAGCGTTGTGGTATTCTGTTGTGATAATTTGGTGTGTCCAGTTTGTGCCGCGTGGTTACACACCCGCTTCACACGCGTGATCCGGGACTGTTTCCGGATCCGGTCAGGGATATGCACTACTGACGAGCTCAAATGAGGGCGAAACTCGAGTCTGGTGCTTCCATATTGACGTGGATAGGCCTTAGGTTCAAACCAGAATGCGATCAGCGTTGTCAGTAATGGGTTGTGCTCAATATTTAAATTTCAAATCCCGAAACAACCACATAATCAATTTGATTGTTGCTCACTGGATTTTAGGAGGCCTGGTGTTCCTTGCCAGTGAGAAGTCCTGATCGTTCGGGTCCCATCGATTGACGGACGTCGGTCGCGGCGATTGGGCAATCTTGAGCATAGTCTACGATGGGTAGCGTTGTGGTATTCTGTTGTGATAATTTGGTGTGTCCAGTGTGTGCCGCGTGGTTACACACCCGCTTCACACACGTGATCCGGTACTGTTTCCGGATCCGGTCAGGGATATGCACTACTGACGAGCTCAAATGAGGGCGAAACTCGAGTCTGGTGCTTCCATATTGACGTGGATAGGCCTTAGGTTCATACCAGAATGCGATCAGCGTTGCCAGTAGTGGGTTGTGCTCAATATTTAAAAGAACAAGAAATGGTTGTAGGAAACACCTGGTTTAAACAACATCCTAGAAGATTATGGACATGGAGGAGTCCAGACAGCAGGATTAAAAACCAGATAGATTACATCCTGATAAGCAAAAGATTTCGAAATGCATTAACAGTTGTAAAAACAGTTCCAAATGCAGACTGTTACAGTGATCACAGATTAATTACTGGCACATTGAGGGTAAAGTTAAAGAAAGTCAAGTATACAGCAGGAAACCCTAAATATGACTTGTGCAAATTGAATACTGACAAAGAAATACAAGATAATTTTAACATAGAAGTAAAGAACAAATTTGATTTATTGTCTGATCTAGAGATCCTATTTCAAGATGTAGATGATCAATGGGAAATGCTGAAGAATTCAATCAGTTGTGCAGCAGAAAAAACTATTCTAAAAGTAAAGAAAGTGGGCCGTAAGACATGGATGACTGAAGAAATTTTACAACTAATGGAAACAAGAAGACAGAACAAAAATAATCCTGCCAAATATGAAGAAATTCACAGAAAAGTCAGAACCTTATGTAAGGAAGCTAAAGAAACATGGCTTGAGAAAAATTGCAGAGAAATTGAAAAAGATCACAACAGTAAAAATGCGAAACTAGTGCACAAAAGAATTCAGGAGATTACTAATCAAAGAACACGTACATCAGCAGGCTGCCTAAAGACAAAAGATGGAAGAGTCATAATAGAAAAAGATCAGATTTTACATGTATGGTCAGATTATGTGAAAAACCTTTATGACGATAACAGAGACGAACAATATATTGTTCAAAATAACAATGAAGGGCCAGCAATTTTGAAGATGGAGGTTCAGAATGCTCTTAATCATATGAAATCTGGCAAAACCCCCGGTCCAGACAGCGTCACAACAGAAATGATTAATGCTTTAGAAGAATATGGAATAGATAAAGTTACCAGTCTGCTTAATACAATATATGATACTGGAAATATACCTCATGAGTTATGTAATTCTGTATTTATTGCAATCCCAAAGAAATCAGGAGCCTTGGAATGTGATCAACATCGAACAATTAGTATAATGAGTCACAGCACGAAGATTTTGCTAAGAATTATCATGCAAAGAGTTAGGAGGAAAATACAACCTGAAATAGGAGAAGAACAATGTGGGTTTGTAGTAGGCAAGGGTACAGTAAATGCTGTGTATATACTGAGAACCGTAATCGAACGCTCTATAGAAGTAAACAAAGATCTACACCTTTGCTTTATTGACTACACAAAGGCTTTTGATAAAGTGAGACATGTCAACATGATAAGGATGCTTGAAGATCTACAAATTGATGGGAAAGACCTTAGACTTGTAAAAAACATATATTGGAAACAACAAGCTGCCATAAGAGTTGATAATGAAGTAAGTCAATATCAGCCTATTAAGAGAGGTGTGAGACAGGGATGTGTAATGTCTCCAGATCTGTTTTCCCTGTACAGTGAAAATATTTTCAGAAATATTGAAAATATGGAAGGAATCAACATTGGGGGACGTTGCATCAATAACATTAGATATGCAGATGATACAGTCTTGATTGCAGACAATGAACAGGACCTGCAAAATTTAGTAGATGCGGTTGTTACACACAGTGAACAACAAGGGTTAGAATTAAATTGTAAAAAGACATAGATTATGGTCGTCACTAGGAAGAACGAAATACCACAGTGTAATATACAAGTAAATGGGAATATTCTTCAACAAGTGAATAGGTACAATTATCTCGGAACAGTAATAACATCTGATGGGAGATGACTTGAAGAGATTAGAACAAGAATCGCCATGGCAAAAGTAGCCTTTAGCAAGATGAAAAACATACTGACCAATAAAAAGATGTCAATTGAAACGAGAAAAAGAGTGTTGAGATGCTACATAGAACCTGGCGAAGATGGCGACGGACGGTCGTGTTGTTTTGTGTTCGTTAACTTTTTCGCGTAGGGGATGGATTTATTCATCTCTTGCGTGTAATTGGTGTGCCAGGATGTAAAACCAGGAGTTTCTACTCAAGATCTGCGCGGGTGCTACGGAGTTCGTGCATCGAGCGAAGCCATCCTTGAGTGAATTTTCAGCAGCGTGTGTGGTTTTCATAGTCTGTGTTTACGTTTTTTCAACATGGCGGAACAACGTGTGTTCTTCGTGCGGTCTGCAGTCAACATACCGAAGCGGCGGGGTAGACGCGCAGGGAAAAAGAAGCAAGGTAAGCGTGGAGGTTTGAGGCGTTTTAGACTCAAGTGTCACCGTCTAGGACTCAGGAATATCCGTATTCTATATTGGAACTGTGCCAGTGTAAAACAACGGGGCTCTATTTTAGAAACCCTAGTTTACAGGAACGACATTGTAGCACTCCAGGAGACGAGACTGGGCGATCAGCTACTCCAGATTGCCGGCTTCAAATGTTTCTACAACAGACGACATCTGGGAATGGCGATTCTCGTTCGCGACAGCATGGTGGCGTCAGAGCTAGACATGTCCAGTTGGGACAGTGACGATATACAAATACAGGCGTTGAGAGTTCATTCCAGTTTACCATTCGTGGTGGTTAATGTTTATGCCCGCATTGCCAGTGTGGACGCCCAGAAGTGGCAGTGCTTAAGTGGCATATTAGGCCACGAGAGAAATGTTATTTTCTGTGGTGATTTCAACGCTAAAGGCAGATCATGGGGAAACACTTCATCCAATACACAGGGGGAGGAGCTCGAGACTGCACTGGAAACCATCGACCTGGTTTGTATCAACAGTGGCTGTGTCACCAGAACAGCAAGCCGTCCGGGCGATGAGGGCAGTGCTATTGATCTGGCGCTAGTTTCACCTTCACTCACTACAGTGTGTAGATGGGGTGTCCTAGGACACCATGGCAGCGACCACCACCCGTGCAGCATACTGGTGGAGAAAGGCAGAACCAGGCAGCACAAGCTAAAGGTAAAGACGTTCCAGTATGACAGTACAGGGCAAGATTTGGTGAGTAAAATAAGACGTGACAAGCGCAGAACGTTTCAGGGCAGGAAAAAAAGCTGGGAGCAGCCACCGTGGTGGAGTTTCGAGGTGGAGAAGGCTTGGGTGGATAAGCGTAGTGCTGTAAGGAGATGGCAAAATGCCAAGAAGAACAGAGCTGGTCATCCTAGTCCCTGCTTGCACTTAGAAAGAGAGATGCACACAAAAGTAAGCTACTTCAAAAAACTGGTCATGGTTGTTAAAAGCGAAAAATGGGCAGAGGTGTGTCAAAGAGCAAGCACAGACAAGTCACTGAAATTGTTCTGGCGACTACATAAAAGCATGAGTGGTGTAGTCAAGAATAAGAGCATTTCTGACTTCCAAGGTGCTGACCTCATCTGGCAGAGGACTGACGAGGACAAGGGCAAAGCCCTCTTTGAACGCTACCTTGAGCAAAGCAACCAGACAGACATGGGAGGCCGAAATCTGGCCAAGGAGGTCACCTCAGACAGATGCAAGGCCCAGGACACTTCGGATGAAGACACAGTGACAGTGAAAGAAATCAAGGCTGTGCTTCGACGATCAAAAAACAGTGCTCCAGGTCCTGATGGCATAAGATACGATGACATTAATAGGTGTACCGACAATGAGCTAGAGAAACTAGCAGACATGTACAACAACAGTATAGGGGGTGCTAGCATCAAGGAGGAATGGTTACACAGCTATCTGATTCCTTTGCCGAAGCCTGACAAAGACCACAAAAAAATTCAGGGATATCGAATTATAACCATGCAGAATACAATAGGCAAGCTGCTGGAGAAGGTAATTGCCAAGAAAATATCAAGCCAACTAGAGAGACAAGGTGTTTTCCCACCCACCCTGGGTGGGTACCGTCCAAAAATGGAAACCTGGACCAATGCAGCAGTCTTTGCCCAGGATGTCTATGAAGGTTTCCACTCAGGCACTGAAACCGTTGCTGCAGCGATTGATCTTGAGGACGCATACAACAGAGTACCACTGGACTTTTTAATGTTTCAGCTTCTCGAACTAAACATAAGTCCATTCCTCCTTAGTTGGATCGCTGCAGCCCTCTTCCAACGGAAAGTAGTTTTTAGATGTGGCAGTTGGACTTCGGAACCAACAACAATATATCCTGGCCTACCACAGGGATCACCATTATCTCCGGTACTGTTCAACGCCTACACAGTGTAACAGTATGTGTAGTTTGGGTTATAATTAGGATCTAGTGGGGAATTAGAGATACAGCACGATTGAGCATTATGAGTGAAAGCGGAGAGAGATGCTCAATCGTGACGTATTGTTGTTGTGAAGATCAGTCAAGATCCGATATTCCAGCAAGGCAGACACGGCTTGTCATCTTACGCAAATAAACAAACTTTTATTCAACCTTCGACTTTATTACTTCTTTCTACACTATGACAGAAGTAAATATGGTGCCGTGACCAGGATTCTGAATTGAGCCGTCCGGCTACCACGCGAAGTACTATATAACTCTGAAGATAAAAGTATCAAGAGGCTTTTCTAGAGCCGTGGCTGAATTGTAATGTCATCAGGGAACTGATAATGGCCGTTAACTGAATCTCAGCCTTCAACGCTTTCCAGGGCCGCGATCTGAACTCTGGAGTTTCAAAAGAAAAGGCTTACTATTTCCAAGCGCCAGCCAATGAACGTTATCAAATTCAAGGGGCCTCCCATGGCCGTTGCATGAATCCTATCGTTTTTCAAGAAGAGCCATCCTGTCCTGGGACCTTGAGAAAATCAGAAATTCAAGTTGAACATTTGTCGGGCTCAACTAATCATGGAAAAAGCCTCGTAAATTCGTGATCGGGCTTCTTGAAACTAATTGTCATTGGGCTTCGGTTGACCTTGACAATTTTTTGGGCCTTGTCAATCCTACGACCCAAACACACCTGATCCATTTTTGGACCTTGTCAATCCTACGACCCAAACACACCTGATCCATTTTTGGGCCTTGTCAATCCTACGACCCAAACACACCTGATCCATTTTTGGGCCTTGTCAATCCTACGACCCAAATGTATGACCCATCCCAAATGACGATGAAATACCCACTCGAGAATCAAGGAAGGGACCCAACCAGGGGTCGAAAATAATCCAGGCATCCCATGAGACGGGACCCAAGCAGGAAGAGTGTCCAGCAGCCCACGAGAAGGACGAAATTATCTGAGGACGAGAGGGGATATCTGAACTCCGCCACCGGAACTCTGGAACTAATTGTCAGTTGATGCGGGCTCGTGTAAGTGAACTGGATCCGTCAGCGAGCAAAAGAAGGTAACTGTTTAATTAAGGAGACAATTTGTATTTCCTGGATCTCCGGTGATGTGCCGTAATTTCTTAGTTAGAGCAGAGTCTAAAACATTATTGTACTCTAAGAAACAGGTACGAGGATTTATAGTGAACTTTTTGGTTTCAATATGAGTTATTGAGGACAGGGTTCATTCTTCCTCTGCTCGGACAGGATATTGTTGGTGCTTCTTATGATTAATGTTCCATCTTACAATATTATAAACAACTGAATTGTGCTGTTTGGGATTTGGGAAATTGTAATTGGGTGATTGGTTGCTTGCCTTGTTTCAGTATTATTTCAGCATGGCGGAACAGGACATCTTAGCACAGGTTTAGTTCTGTTTAGGAATATTTTAGCAGAGCAGATTCATCACGACACAAGTGAGAATTATTTCGGCTGAGATAGCATAAAGAGTAAAAATGTACTTGAACAGAGACTTAGGACACGTGACTGCATGGTTAGGAGAATTAAAGGTGGCAGTCAGCGAGGTAGAATGTTTTGTACGCTGGTTACAGAGCAATGTAAGAGGTAATGAGATAAAAGGGAACAACAGAGTAGGAGGGAATAACAAGAGACAGCCAGTGCTTAATGAAGACAGAAGACGATATGGGTCTATGTGTGCGGCTGGTTATGACGAACCAAGTCCAAATGCTTATAGGGTAAGAGACAGTAAGAAGAACAGACATAATAGTGAAAGGTCAAACTGGTATAGTACTGGGCGTGAGAGAAACTTTGCAAAGAAATCGTGGGACTGGCCCTCTCATAGTGAAACCGCCAGAAAAAGACGTAACGACTGGTTTGAAAAGAGACAGAGACAGTATTTGAAGTCAGGGTCAAAGAACAAAGTAGAAAACGTAAGTGAAAATTCAACTATTCCCAAGGTGATTGCAAATATGACTGTTAAACAGGAAAAGAAGACGACGGTGTTAGTAAGGAAAATAAACCGAGAGACACAGACGCAGATAAATAATACAGTAGAAAGTAGTACGCAGACTCAGGTACAACCAGTCAGCAAGATAACAAAGGGAACTCAAACTGACTTCATAGAGAATCAGTCAAAACCAACTCAATTGACTAAGAGAGACAAGGTTGAAGTTGGGAAAGATGGACAGACGAGGAACAAGAACGAAAGAAAGATAAAGAGAAGAAGTATTGAAGAAAGAAACAGTATGGTTGTAAATAGAGGTAGTGCCATGTCTAGTTCTTCAGCTATAGACAGGAAACTAATTCCCAAATGGTGTAGGAATATTAGCTGCCAGAGTTCAAGTTATGGAGAAGATGTTCCTACAGCCAAATATTATAGTGATGCTGAAACGGATATTATTACTGAGGATTCGGAGAATGAGAGTGCTGCACTAAGAGCAGATCCTGAATCGAGGCGTGATGTTCCCTCATACGGAGTAGTTGCTGGTGGACAGACGGACAGAGTTGTAGTTAGTGACTATATTGGGAAGGCTAAGGGACGAAGACCGAGAAAGAGAAAGAAAGCCAGACGTTTTAAAGATGACTATGGAAATAGGGCCGACGTGTTTGCAGTAAACTATAATGAGTCTGATGAAGGAACTATTATTAGTGTGTCATCTGAGGACGAGATGGGGAAGTGTAAACGTTACGTAAGGTTGACAGGGAACAGTGAGCGGACCGACGACAGAAATAAAAGAAATAGAAATAACTCATTTAAGAAAAAGAATAGTGGTAGACAGATAGCGGGAATTTACGCAACGACGGAAAGCGACTTAAGAAAAATAGAAGACCTTATGACCTTAAGACCTGAATACTTTAACAGGTTGACAACAGATAGTGATGAAGACATAATAAGCGAAAGACGGGTGAATGTATTGAAAGACAGTGAAGTGTTTAATTTGGACACACTATATAACGCTTAAAATTCCTTGGGTGAAGAAGGAAAATGAAATAGTTTTGGCTTAGGAGAAGAACTCTAAAATAGACAGATGAAATTTTTGGGGTAGAATGGTACAAGGTAGGTGATAGTGGTGCTGAGGATAAGGAAGTACGGCAAATGATATTCCACGTGGATTACGTAATACAGGATATCATATCTTCTGTTTGGTTAAGATGTAGGGAGAGTACATTAAATAAAATAGGGTGGATTCAGCACTTAGTAGAGAGAATTAGTAGAGGGTGAGAGATAAATTAAGTATGAATGTTCGTATTAAAAGTGGTTTGACTCAGAGCTATGACGTGATGTCCGAGATAGTTTTGCTTGTTGGTTGGAGAAGAAAGAATAGTATTGTTGACAGGTGAACCGAGAGTGTCTGGTGAAGAGATATGGATCGAGGTGGTACTGAGCGTCCTGTGTGTAAAGTAGCCAGTTGAACACGAGAATATTAAGAGTAAAAGACTGTAGAAGTGGATGCTTGAAAAATACGAGTTACGTAGTGCTTGTGGAGAAAGAAAAAGTTGTTGTGTCTGGAGAAGTATAGAATAATAGTTACGAGATTTGTGACATGTTGGAATGAAGTTTGTTTTGAAGAGATAGTAGATAGTGCTGTGAAAGCAATATAAGTTGCGAGATGGCATGTATAGGGTCTGACCTTCGTATAGGAGTAGAGATATAAGAAAACAGTGAATTGAGAAAGTCCTCTGGTTATGCGTTGTTCATACATGAGTATAACTGTAGTCAAACAGGTGTTCGTCGTGATGAGTAAGGCAGGATAGAGCTGTGATAACGTCACTTAAGTGTAATATATAGATAAAATGTAATGGTTGCGTTAAAATGTCTTGTGTAAATGTGTGTAGAGGAGATCAATACGTGTAGATATGTGGTGAATGATTGCTGGAATGTTGAGGTGGCGTCTAAAGTGTTTTGTTGTAGTAATAGTATGGAGACGTTAGGTTGTCGCGATGCGAGAGTAGATGAGAGCGAGGTTGTGTGTCATTGTCCGTGTGAATATGAGAAGAGCGGTTGATAAGTGACGTTGATAAATCGTGGTGGAACATAGAGCATGCGAAAATCGAGAGATAGAAAGAAAATAGTAATGTCTTTTCGTAGAATATCTGAACTTGGAAGGAAATTATGGAAGTTGTATGCTGAATTAACATTATGAATGTTTAGTATTCTTGACAGGAAAATGGCGAAGCAAGAGTGCCTAAGACTGAGAAGCGAGGAAAAAGAGGTCTGCTGTTGGTTATAAGTGGCGTAGGTTGCAGTTCTGAAAGAGTTCCGAGAAATAACAAGAAGAATGAAAGATGCGGAGGTAAACATGGTTAGTTAAATGAGTGTTGGAGAACGTGTTCCGAGGAGGGTGACCGGTTTGATTGTCGTCACGATGTAAGAGTGCTAGGAGAGACCTGAGGATAGTTATAGTAGTGCTAGTGAGACGTTGAAAGTATTGAAGCAGGAAGATGAAATGTTAATTGCGGCAGGTAGACGAGAAAGTTGGAAGTGGAATTGGTGGTTTTGGTGAGAGGTCTATAATAAATAGACAAGTTCTTTTGATGGGAGTAGCATGGTGGAGATACTGTAGTTAACAGTAATGATTAAGAGGTGGTAGTGATGTTTTGTATAAAGCCAAGGGAAACAATAGCTGTGCCGAGCCACAGGTTATTAATAAGTGGATGATGGCTGGTACATTGGGTTGACATTGGAATAGTCGCCACATTAGGAATGGATGAAAGGAGTTGACCTGTAGTTTACAGTGATGGAATTACAAATAATATGATGTGTAAGGAGTTAGTTTGACTTCCAGAAAATGGAACGGTCAATGGTGGAGTGGTGATTGTGGTTGAGGAGAACAAATATTGTTCTAAGATTAAAAAGTTAGTCTGTGGTTAACAGATATATATATACGTAGCAGTGAGGTGTTTTGTTTTCTCGGTTATGGGAGGCCAAGATTGATGGGCCACTGTGTGTAGTAATTTGAAGGGAGTTGTTTTGTTATACATGACTTGGCTAAATAGATAGGTGTTACATTGGTTAGAAAAGGAGGCTAATGTTGCTGGGTCACTTTAAGTGGTTAATTCTAAGTGAATTATATATTTTTTTTTAAAAACCTTCAGTTGTGTTTATTGAAATTGAGCTTTCAATGCCTCATATGTAAAAATTTTTTTGCTTGATTTGGTCCTGTTATTATTTTAGAATAGGATTATTGTGTTCGTAGACCTTTATGTGTGAACTACTGGTCCGTAAAAGAGACCAGTAGTATTAGGTAAAAATAGAATAGGATGTATGTTGTATCATCATCACCATCATCATCACCATCATCATCATACCTTTAGTTGAGTTGCGGGGAAACATAAATGATTGTTACAAAAATTTGGGGGGGGGGGGGGGGGGTATGATGTTCTGTTGTGATTTTATTTCGCTGTTTTGTATGTTAAATGGTAGTTAGTTAAGTTATGTTTAAGTACAGGGTTTTGTCTAGAATAAAGACAATACATGGGCTTTATTTTAGTCCTTCGTTCAGAAAATAGTAATAAACTACTGGGGACTAGAAGAGAGACATTTATTTGGGATCCTTCGTTCAGAAAATAGTAATAAACTACTGGGGACTAGAAGAGAGACATTTATTTGGGATCCTTCGTTTAGAAAATAGTAATAAACTACTGGGGACTAGAAGAGAGACATTTATTTGGGATCCTTCGTTCAGAAAAGAGTTAATAAAACTACTGAGAGCTAATAAAGAGACACATTCTCTTTATGAAGAATAAGTTCATGGGTATTTTGTTGCTGTGATAATCAGCATAGTGAGGTTGAGATGGTTATGAAGTAGTGGAAATATATGGATGGTTATGGGGAAGTTTAGAGTTACACTAAAGTCAGCATTGATTGGAAATATATGGATTAGAAGCCATATGGGGGAAGAAAAGATTAATATAGCAGTGGGGTAAATGAGGAGAAAGTTTTTAACATGGGTTACATGGGGTCAGAAGAACCATGATGTACACAGAATGCTGGGTTATAGAAGAATAAGAAAATTACCCCAGAAAGTAAACATGAATTGGATCCATGTTTAACTAGACACTGTGGATAACAGTACAATAGTAAGGGAGTGTAAGTTGATGAACATAGTGGAGACATAATGACATGGGTTCTTGAGAGTCCGTTAAAGACGGGAGGTAAATGGTTATCCCTTTGGGTGTATTAAGTTTCAGAGATAGAATAATAAGTGGGTTGCTAGAGTAGTCTATATAGTGGTCAGATTACGATGTTGTGAAGTTACGGGTGTCTGTAATAAATAGACATTTAAGGTTGCTGTAGATTACGGCATGAATAATGAGTTGAGAGGTGGAAGATTTTAGAGAGACATTGGGTTACATGGCCTGGGCAGGATGTAAATGTTTATAAGTGGGTCAGATTACAATGTTGTGTTTGATGGTTAATATTTAAGGGGAGATTTCAAGGTTACTAGGTTGCTGTTGATGACGGCATAAGTAGAGCATTTTAGTAGATATGCCCATAAGAAATGGACATTAAGAGAGAACCTGAGATATTGGAGAAGATTAGTTATACGAGGATGAGGTTATGTGAGGTGTTCTTAGGGGATAATAGATTTTTTAATTGTGTCTTCGGGATGTGTTTTGTAGTTTACATTACTATGTGAGGTTGAGGTAAGGTAGTGTCTGTTATATAGACACTTAGAAGTGAAGAATATTATTGGATGTGAATAATGTTTTTGATGCTGTAGATAGCAGCATAAACGTTTACCATAATGAGTGGTAAAGGGGGTGTGTGATTTAGGTGAGTGTGGTTTTAGACTTTATTACATAAAGTCTCAAATGACATAGGAGGGTAAAGGAGGATGGTTTGGTAAAGGGGGTGTGTGATTTTTTAGCTGAGTGTGGTCTTTGTGTGGAAGAGTTCTACTGCTTCTTTTAAATACCGGTGGCCACCGATTCTTTGTCTTCCTATCGTGTGAAAGTAATTTCAGGTTAGTTGAAAGTGGGGGATTAGTAGCGTTGGTGATAAAAATAAGGAGTTGGTGTTAGAGTTTGAAATTTACTTATGAAGAGGAGTATTTAAGAAGACGTGTTATGATGTATTGTATATAGTTGAATTTGAAATGTTATTAAAGATATGTAAATATGTTACGTTTGGTTAAAGGACCAAGAACGAAGAAGAAGTGAGTTGACTGTATAGCTGGGGAAAGAGTTAAAGAAATAGAATGTTTAATTAAATTGGAGTTGGTTTGGGGAGGATTAGAACTATGGAAGATTAGAGGAAAAAGAGGGAATAGAGTAAGGGGATTAGGAGTAAAGATTTTTCCTTTATAAGGAAAATTCTTTAATAAACATGGGGAGGTGTAACAGTATGTGTAGTTTGGGTTATAATTAGGATCTAGTGGGGAATTAGAGATACAGCACGATTGAGCATTATGAGTGAAAGCGGAGAGAGATGCTCAATCGTGACGTATTGTTGTTGTGAAGATCAGTCAAGATCCGATATTCCAGCAAGGCAGACACGGCTTGTCATCTTACGCAAATAAACAAACTTTTATTCAACCTTCGACTTTATTACTTCTTTCTACACTATGACAACAGTGAGAATCACCAGTGAGCAGATCACTGGACCTGGCAGGACATTGTCATATGCCGATGATGTTTTAGTGTATCGTCAGGGGAAGGATAGAGAGGAGGTTGCTGTGGAACTACAAACCGAACTCAATCGCATAAGTACTTGGTGTGATGAAGCTGGGGCAATGGTCAACCCAACAAAGGCAACAGTGACTTGGTTCTCGTTGAATAATCATATTGTCAACACTCCAACACCAACTGTAATGCTGTGTTCAGAGTTGGTGGAAAGAACGCAGGCAATGAATTACCTGGGGATACGGTTTGATCGAAGCCTTTCTTATAATGTGCACATAGACCAGGTGATAACAAAGGCCAAGCGGGGTTTGGCAGCGATGCGGGTGATGGCGGCAGCAAACTGTGAGCAGCGCCATCTATGTCTTCTGTACGAGGGGTTGGTCATGTCTGTTTTGGAGTATGCAATGGCAATCCTGACTCTCAGCCATAAGCAGATAGAACGGATGGAAAGGATACAGAATGAAGCTATGCGCATTATTCTTGGATGTACAAGAGATACAGCATGCAGGGCGATGCGCTACCTTCTTGGGTTTCCAACCATTGAAGAGAGAATACAAGATTGCAGGGCACGCGCCTACCTCAGAATTAACGCAAACACACAACATCCACTGCATAGTGAAATTAGGAAGGTGAAGGGCAGCAGGTTAAAAAGAGGACGGTCGTGGATGGGTCAAGCCGAAGACATTCTTCAACAGGTGTGTTCACTTGAGGACTTAGAACCTGGCGAGGAGTGGGTGCAAGTGCCAACAGACTTCTGCACATCCTTTTCAGTTTGCATCCAACTTGACAGAAAATGCAGACAAGAAAATCCGGCTGCTGTTGAGGCTGAAGTACAAGCGTTGATTTTCGAGAATTCGCTAGACGGTGACGCGGTCATCTACACAGATGGGTCGGTCGTCCGACATGTGAGAAGCTCATGGGCCTTTACAGCTCGGGCCGGAGGGAGAATTGTGAAGGAGGACTCTGGTGCTTTTACTGAAACCACAAGTAGCCTGACCATGGAAGTCATGGCAGTAAGTAAATCAATAACATGGCTCGAGACACAGACATTCACTAGGGCTTGTTTCCTTAGCGACTCAATGAACATGATCAAGAGGATAGAGGAGGGGTCGATCCGAAGAGAATGGTTGCTGCCTCTGGAGCGGTCTCGACTGGCAAAGATTAGTTTCATCTTCGTGCCAGGGCATGCGGGAGTACAAGGAAATGAGCGGGCTGACAAGCTCGCAGGTGAGGCTACTGTGGAGGGCGGACGCGCCATGGACCAGGCCGACATTCTGAATGCTCTACGAGAAGTAAGACTTTTGCGAGAACCAAGTGATGACTGTGAATCTACAACAATGGCCAGACTGCGAGAGCAGCAAATTAAAAGAGGTGTGGCCAAACAAGAACACTATGCAGGAAGCCAAAGAAGATTGATAAACCAACACAGAACTGGCGTCGTTAGCCGCTACACGCTGCGGGATTTGCTGAGGAGGGGATCCGAGCACTTATGGACTGAATGGTTCGATGTGCAATGAGGATGATCTGTCGACTAACTAACTAACTAACTATAGAACCTGTACTTTTATATGGATGTGAAGCTTGGACAATGAGCAGCCAGGCTGAAAAACATCTGATGGCTGTAGAAATGTAGTTTCTGAGGAAAATGCAAAGAATATCATGGACAGCCAGAAAGACCAATGAACAAGTCCTTCGAGAAACAAATGAAGATCGTAAACTGATCAGAGACATTAGACGTAGACAGTCACAATTTTTTGGGCATGTTATGAGAAGAAATGATTTGGAGAACTTGGTGACAACTGGTAAGATCGAGGGGAACAGACCAAGGGGAAGACCTAGAAACAAGTATCTGGATGGCTTGGCCTTGTGGCATGGTCGAGACAGAAACACGGAACTGATCCACGACTCTGTTGATCGAGTGAGATGGCAGAACATGACCGCCCACGCTTACCGGCATGGCACATGATGGATGGATGGAATTAAAAAATTAAATTTTATTATGTAAATAACTGTTTATAAAATAACAAACTATGCCAGTTGGCTGCATGGGAATGAAAAGAACATCTGTAGAAGATCTCATCTCAATCGGATGGACCGTTCGTGAATGCATAAACGACATACAGACATACATTGTCTTTTATATATACAGAAGTGGTATTTCAGCCTGTTATGACCTGTGCGGAGTCTGAAGATTGCTACTTGTTCTCTTCCGTCGAGTTTGTAATATGCATCATCCTTCTGGTGGCCCGGATGCTCTGATTCCCATTTGGCTCTACAGGTGTTTTTTATAAACCTCTTTGCCTCACTATAGGTTATGTCTTTGTTAGGCTGTGGTAGTCGTCCTCCCTCTTTTGCTACTCTGTCAGCCTCTTCATTTCCAGGTATACTGCAATGTGATGGGATCCACTGTATTACAACTATTTTGGATTTCTGGCATAGACCATGTAGTGCTGCTCTTAGGTCAGCTAGTTCTTGCTGTTTTTGCTCTTCAGTATTGAGACAGCTGACTTTGCATCTGTGAAGATAGCTATTTGTTTCTCTTTATTTTCCTCCATCAAGAGCATTTCTGCTGCAGTTTTCAAAGCCTCTACCTCTGCTTTGAAGTTACTTGAAAATTTTCCAGTTGCCACTGACTGTTTTTTTTCCCCCACTCCATTTTTTAAAGTTAGGAGAGATGCTCCTCCTCAATTTTCTATTGAATTTTTGGCTGATCCATCTGTATATGCATGGGTCCAATTGCTGCTTGGGTAATGTTCTTTTATGTAATTTAGGGTTATTTTTCTTCTTTCGGTTTCATTCTGAGTGTTCTTTTTCTCAATACCAGGAATGTTTTCTATCATCTCAGGCAGTTGCTGCTGTCTCCAAGCTGGGAAGTTGTGTGCATTGTAAATGGGTTTGACTGTTGATATGTTAAGTATGGTATCTGCCCTAATCTTTTGATTTGCAGTTTCTACAAAGTTGCTACGCTTCAGTCTTCCCTTTCAAAAACCATTACACCTGTTATACATAGGGTGGTCTGTCAATCTTCTAAATTTTTCTGCTTGTTGCTGGGCTCTGCTATCTCTTCTATCCTGCATTGGTTGTAAACAAGTGATCTTTTCTAGTTCATTAATAGGCGTTGTCTTCAGGCTTCCAGTTATGATTCGCATTCCTTGGTTTTGGACTCTACTTATTTTGTTAAAGTTTGACTTAGCTGCTGTTGCCCCACGTTGTACCAGCAAGCTTTTTCATTATTGCCATTCTTTGCCTTGCTCTTGTCCAATTTTTCTCAACCTGTGTCTTCCATGTCAGGTGACTCCTAGATAGTTTGGTTTTTTTTCATGGCGCAATATTTTTCCATTCAATACCAGCATAGGTTGCTGAGTTTTATTTGAGAGGGAGAACACTGTGCATGTTGTTTTCTCCTCACTTATCTTCACTAGCCATGATTTTGACTAGTCCTCTAGCGCTAATAAGGCTTGCTGTATTCTGCTGTTAGCTGTACTAATATATTCTTCAGATGTCCATATGGCTAGGTCATCTGCAAATGAGGATGTGTGTACTCTGGCTGGAAAATTTTCCATGATGTCATTTATATATGCTAGGAATAATGTTGGTGAAAGAACTCCTCCTTGGTGGACAACTTGCTCCATAAGAATAATTTTGCTGGTTTGTCCTTCTACTTTTGTCCTTGCAGGTCTGTTCTCAAGGTTTGCTGATCCATTTATACATTTTCCCACAAACATGCATTTTTTGCAGTTTTACTTTCAGTCCTTCCTTCCATACTTATCAAATACTTTTTCTAAATCTATCCAGACTGCTAGTGTGTGCTTTTTCTCTTGGAAGGCATCCTCTATTTCCTGAGCTATATAGGTTATTTGATCTTCAGTGGATCTGTACTTTCTTAATCCTGCTTGGTGTGGTGTTAAGAGTTGGTTTTCTTCCAGATGCCATGTTAACCTGCCATTGAAAATGCATTCCATTAATTTTCCTACACAGCTAAGTAGACTGATAGGCCGATAGCCATTTGGTTCTTCCAGGTCCTTTCCTTTCTTTGGGACTGGTTTTAGTATAGCTTCCTTCCATGCCTGTGGGACTATCCCTCTCTTCCAGCTGTGATTTAGGACTGCTAATAGTTTCTTTTTTGCCTTGGTGCCTAGTCCTATTAGCATTTCATTTGTGATTCCATCCTTTCCTGGTGATTTCTTCTTATTTAGGGTATTCATTGCCAGTTCCATTTCTTCCATTGTTAGATTTGCCATCAAATATTCTGCTGCTGTCTCTGTATCTCTATGATGTATCTGTTTGTCTTGATTGCTTTCTTCTGTTCAGTTGTAATATCAATGTGGTTTGCACTTGCATAGTGTTCCATTAGTGCATTTGCAGCCTTTTTTCCGGTAAGCAAGGCATTTCCTTGTTTAGTTGTTATTTGTTTGTTTCTAGGTCCTTCATTGTTCATGGCTTTCACTAGTTTCCATAGTTTGCTTCCATCCCTGTCAAAATTCAGGTTTTCTGATTTTTCCCTCCAACAATCTCTTGTTTGATTTGTTGTTCTTTTATATTTTGCTGAGATGGCTTTGAGAGAGAGAGGTTCGCTTCAGTTGTTTGTTCTCTCTCTGCTGTCTTCCTGGCATCTTCAACTTTGTCCTCCAAAATTTGTAGTTCTCCAGTCCAGTAAGGTTTGTAATTTTTCCTCGCTCCTCTTGGAATAGACTCAGTGGCCGCCTGTTTTATTGCTCTGTTTAGACTTTCCACCATTTGCTTCATGTTGCCATATCGTGTATTTATGTTTTCACAATATTTGTCTGTTAGTAAGGCAAATCTGTCCCAATCTGCTCGTTTGTAATTCCAGCGGGGCTAAGGCTTTTGCTCCTGTGGAACATACTCCATATTCATTACAAGCTTGATTGGTCTGTGGTCACTACCTGCTAATTGGTCAAGCACATGGCGATCGATTTTGTGGAGGATGTCTCCTGTTCAGAAAGCTAAGTCTGGAATAGAAGTGGTAAACCATCTTCTGGAGTAGAAGCTCGGTGTGTCATCCGCTTTGTTGAGTAGATGGAGATTTGAGTCTATTTCCCAGTCCTCCACGTCATCTCCTCTTTTGTCAGTATCCGGGTACCCCCATCTTTGTGAACGGCTATTAAAGTCTCAGACAATAATACAGTTTGTGTCGGTTATTTTCATGTTTGAGAGTGTAAGGTCCTTATCTGCTGGGCTACACAGATTGTAAATTCTTATTTTCACGTCCTTTATCATTATATCAACATCCTGTTTGGTTGTCAGAGATCACAGACACTTCGCTGCAAGTATCTGTGTTTCGTGTAAGTATATAGAACTCCTCCTTTGTGTCCTTCGCGGTCGAAACGTGTTGCCTGATATCCTCTGACTGAGAATTTGCAATTGGCGTTGAGGTGTGTCTCTTGAATGCATGCCACATCTATTCTATCTTTATGAAGATGCTTTGTTAGGGAGACTTTCTTGTTGTAAACTCCTTCAGCATTCAAATGTAGTATGTTGAGTGTCCAGGGTGTTTGGTCAATAGCTCTTAACCTACTCCTCTGTGCCTTGACTCCACAGCACAGGGGAAGGTGACCACCAGTAGTCATGGGTGGACCCCCTCGAGGCAAGGGGCCCGGCACTATCACCACCTGATGGGACTTCGCAAGATTAGCACCATAATGATTAATTTTGATTTGTGACATCATGAATTAAGTTACGTTGCACTGCTTTGTCAAGCCTGTGGCTCAGTACATCTGATTTCGACAAGCATTTTTTGGGGTGCTTTCCCTAGCCTTAGACTGTCCCCAGTCTACCTACAAGGCAGCAGGTTTGTGTGTCTCTTCGTCTGGTTCCTCTCCCTTGACCTGTCCGACATGGGTGACCCTACCAGTAGCTGTGCTACCGTCGGCATAGATCTTGTGGTCATTGGAATGCGCAAGCCCTCTACCTCGTCATGGTGGACACACAGCAGAAGGGACAGGAGAACGAATGAACAAACAAACTTTATTTTCGAAGGGTAACAAATTGGGCACGCAGGCCAGTATTACAATCGGCCCTTCCAATCATCACACTTGTAAGGTTTTTCTCCTGTATGTATTCTCCTATGGTACCTCAGAATGCCACCTAGAGTAAAGGAGGCACCACAAACATCACATTTGTAAGGTTTCTCTCCTGTATGTATTCTCTTGTGAGCCTTCAGATCACCTGCTTGAATAAAAGAAGCACCACAAACATCACACTTGTAAAGTTTCTCTCCTGTATGTGTTTTGTTATGTTTTCAGATTGCCAGTATGAGAAAAAGAAGCACCACAAACATTACACTTGTAAGGTTTGTCTCCTGTATGTGTTCTCTTATGTGTTTTCAGATTGCCAGTATGAGTAAAAGAAGCACCACAAACATCACACTTGTAAGGTTTCTCGCCTGTATGTGTTCTATTATGTTTCTTCAAATTACCAGCTCGAGTAAAAGAAGCACCACAAACATCACATTTGTAAGGTTTCTCGCCTGTATGTGTTCTCTTATGTTTCTTCAAATTGCCAGCTTCAGTAAAAGAAGCACCACAATCATCACACTTGTAAGGTTTCTCGCCTGTATGTGTCCTCTTATGTTTCTTCAGACTGCCAGCTTCAGTAAAAGAAACACCACAAACATCACACTTGTAAGGTTTTTCTCCTGAATGTGTTCTCTTGTGTGTCTTCAGATGGCTAGCTTGAGTAAAAGAAGAACCACAAATATCACACTTGTAAGGTTTCTCTCCTGTATGTGCTCTCATGTGGAACTTTACACTGCCAACTTGAATAAAAGAAGCACCACAAACATCACACTTGTAAGGTTTCTCGCCTGTATGTGTTCTCTTATGTTACTTCAGACTGCCAGCTTCAGTAAAAGAAACACCACAAACATAACACTTGTAAGGTTTTTCTCCTGAATGTGTTCTCTTGAGTGTTTTTAGATTGCCAGTAAGAGTAAAAGAAGCACCACAAACACCACATTTGTAAGGTTTCTCTCCTGTATGTGTTCTCTTATGTTTCTTCAAATTGCCAGCTCGAGTGAAAGAAGCACCACAAACATCACATTTGTAAGATTTCTCGCCTGTATGTGTTCTCTTATGTTTCTTCAGACTGCCAGCTTCGGTAAAAGAAACACCACAAACATCACACTTGTAAGGTTTCTCTCTTGTATGTATTCTCTTATGAGTCCTTAGGTCACCAGCTTGAGTAAAGGAAGCACCAAAAACATCACACTTGTAAGGTTTATCGCCTGTATGTGTTCTCTTATGTTTCTTCAGACTGCCAGCTACAGTAAAAGAAGCAACACAAACATCACACTTGTAAGGTTTCTCTCCTGTATGTGTTCTCTTATGTCTTTTCAGATTGTCAGTATGAGTAAAAGAAGCACCACAAACATCACATTTGTAAGGTTTCTCTCCTGTATGTGTTCTCTTATGTTTCTTCAGATTGCCAGCTTCAGTAAAAGAAGCACCACAAACATCACATTTGTCAGGTTTTTCTCCTGAATGTGTTCTCTTATGTGTCTTCAGATGGCTAGCTTGAATACAAGAAGAACTACAAATATCACAAGTGTAAGGTTTCTCTCCTGTATGTGTTCTTTTGTGGTACTTCAGCGTGCCAGCCCATAATCATCACACTTGTAGGGTTTCTCTCCTGTATGTGCTCTCATGTGGAACTTTACACTGCCAACTTGAATAAAAGAAGCACCACAATCATCACACTTGTAGGGTTTCTCTCCTGTATGTGCTCTCATGTGGAACTTTACACTGCCAACTTGAATAAAAGAAGCACCACAATCATCACACTTGTAGGGTTTCTCTCCTGTATGTGCTCTCATGTGGAACTTTACATTGCCAACTTGAATAAAAGAAGCACCACAATCATCACACTTGTAGGGTTTCTCTCCTGTATGTGCTCTCATGTGGAACTTTACACTGCCAACTTGAATAAAAGAAGCACCACAATCATCACACTTGTAGGGTTTCTCTCCTGTATGTGCTCTCATGTGGAACTTTACACTGCCAACTTGAATAAAAGAAGCACCACAATCATCACACTTGTAGGGCCTCTTTCCTGTATGTGTTCTCATGTGGTACTTCAATTTGCCAACTTGAGTAAAAGAAGCACCACAATCATCACATTTGTAAGGTTTCTCTCATGTATGTGTTCTCTTATGTTTCTTCAAATTGCCAGCTTCAGTAAAAGAAGCATCACAAACATCACACTTGTAAGGTTTCTCTCCTGTATGTATTCTCTTGTGAGTCCTTAGATCACCAGCTGGAGTAAAAGAAGCATCACAAACATCACATTTGTAAGGTTTCTCTCCTGTATGTGTTCTCTTATGTGTTTTTAGATTGCCAGTATGAATAGAAAAAGACCAGATTCTACAGGTATGGACAGATTATGTGAAACACCTTTATGATGATAACAGAGACGAACAGTATGATATTAGATTTAATAATGAAGGACCGCCAATTTTGGAGATGGAGGTTCGAAATGTTCTTAAGCATATGAAAGCTGGCAAGTCCCCCGGTGCAGATAACATCACAACAGAAAAGATTAAAGCTTTAGAAGAATTTGGACTAGATCAAGTCACCAGACTGCTGAACACATTATATGATACTGGAGATATACCTCCTGAATTATGTAACTCTATATTTATTGCAATCCCAAAGAAATCAGGAACCTTGGAATGTGATCAACATAGAACAATTAGTATAATGAGTCACATCACAAAGATTTTGCTAAGAATTATCATGCAAAGAATGAGGAAGAAGATACAACCTGAAATAGGGGAAGAACAATGCGGGTTTGTAGAAGGAAAGGGTACAGTAAATGCTGTGTATATGCTGCGAACAGTTATTGAACGTGCTACAGAAGTAAACAAGGATATACATCTTTGCTTTATTGACTATACAAAGGCTTTTGATAGCGTTAGACATGTCAGCATGGTGGATATGCTTGCAGATCTACAAATTGATGGGAAAGACATTAGACTTATAAAAAACATATATTGGAAACAACAAGCTGCAATAAGGATTGATAATGAAGTGGAACAGTATCAGCCAATTAAGAGAGGTGTTAGGCAGGGATGTGTGATATCTCCAGATCTTTTTTCCCTGTACAGTGAAAATATTTTCAGAAATGTAGAGGATATAAATGGAATCAGCATTGGAGGACGAAACATGAATAACATTAGATATGCAGATGATACAGTATTAATTGCAGACAATGCACAGGATCTGCAACAATTAGTAGACGCTGTTGTTGTACACAGTGAGCAACTGGGGTTAGAATTAAATTGTAAAAAGACTCAGGTTATGGTCGTCAGTAGGAAGGAAGAAGTGCCACAATGTAATATACAAGTAAATGAAAATATTCTTCAACAAGTTAATCGGTACAATTATCTTGGAACAGTTATAACATCTGATGGGAGATGCCTTGAAGAGATTAGAACAAGAATCGCCATGGCGAAAGTAGCCTTTAGCAAGATGAAAAACATTCTGACCAATAAGAAGATGTCAATTGAAACGAGAAAAAGAGTGTTGAGGGGATACATAGAGCCTGTTCTTTTGTATGGATGTGAAACTTGGACAATGAGCAGTCAAGCTGAAAAGCATCTGATGGCTGTAGAAATGTGGTTTCTGAGGAAAATGCAAAGAATACCATGGACAGACAGAAAAACCAATGACCAAGTACTACAGGAGACAAATGAACATCGTAAACTGATTAGAGAAATTAGACGTAGACAGTCAAAAAATTTTTGACATGTTATGAGAAGAAATGGATTGGAGAACTTAGTGACAACTGGCAAGATCGAGGGGAACAGACCAAGAGGAAGACCGAGAGGAAAATACCTGGATGGCTTGGCCACATGGCATGGACGAGACAGGAACACTGAGCTGATCCACGACACTGGTGATCGAGTGAAATGGCGAGTCATGACCGCCCACGCTTTCCGGCATGGCACATGATTGATTGATTGATTGAGTATGAGTAAAAGAAGCACCACAAACATCACATTTGTAAGGTTTCTCTCCTGTATGTGTTCTCTTATGTTTCTTCAGATTGCCAGCTTCAGTAAAAGAAGCACCACAAACATCACACTTCTAAGGTTTTTTCTCCTGAATGTGTTCTCCTATATCTCTTCAGATGGCCAGCTCAAGTAAAAGAAGCACCACAAACATCACATTTGTAAGGTTTCTCTCCTGTATGTGTTCTCTTATGTGTTTTCAGATTGCCAGTAAGAGTAAAAGAAGCACCACAAACATCACATTTGTAAGGTTTCCCTCATGTATGTGTTCTCTTATGTTTCTTCAAATTGCCAGCTTCAGTAAAAGAAGCACCATAAACATCACACTTGTAAGGTTTCTCTCCTGTATGTATTCTCTTGTGAGTCCTTAGATCACCAGCTTAAGTAAAAGAAGCATCACAAACATCACATTTGTAAGGTTTCTCTCCTGTATGTGTTCTCTTATGTGTTTTCAGATTGCCAGTATGAGTAAAAGAAGCACCACAAACATCACACTTGTAAGGTTTTTCTCCTGGATGTGTTCTTTTATGTTTCTTCAAATTGCCAGCTCGAGTGAAAGAAGCACCACAAACATCACATTTGTAAGGTTTCTCGCCTGTATGTGTTCTCTTATGTTTCTTCAAATTGCCAGCCTCAGTAAAAGAAACACCACAAACATCACACTTGTAAGGTTTCTCGCCTGTATGTGTTCTCTTATGTTTCTTCAGACTGCCAGCTTCAGTAAAAGAAACACCACAAACATCACACTTGTAAGGTTTTTCTCCTGAATGTGTTCTCTTGTATGTCTTCAGATGGCTAGCTTGAGTAAAAGAAGAACCACAAATACCACACTTGTATGGTTTCTCTCCTGTATGTGCTCTCATGTGGAACTTTACACTGCTAACTTGAATAAAAGAAGCACCACAAACATCACACTTGTAAGGTTTCTTGCCTGTATGTGTTCTCTTATGTTTCTTCAGACTGCCAGCTTCAGTAAAAAAAACACCACAAACATCACATTTGTAAGGTTTTTCTCCTGAATGTGTTCTCTTATGTGTTTTTAGATTGCCAGGAAGAGTAAAAGAAGCACCACAAACATCACATTTGTAACGTTTCTCTCCTGTATGTGTTCTCTTATGTTTCTTCAAATTGCCAGCTTCAGTAAAAGAAGCACCACAAACATCACACTTGTAAGGTTTCTCTCCTGTATGTGTTCTCTTATGTTTCTTCAAATTTCCAGCTTCAGTAAAAGAAACACCACAAATATCACACTTGTAAGGTTTCTCTCTTGTATGTATTCTCTTATGAGTCCTTAGGTCACCAGCTTGAGTAAAGGAAGCACCAAAAACATCACACTTGTAAGGTTTATCGCCTGTATGTGTTCTCTTATGTTTCTTCAGACTGCCAGCTACAGTAAAAAGAAGCAACACAAACATCACACTTGTAAGGTTTCTCTCCTGTATGTGTTCTCTTATGTGTTTTCAGATTGCCAGTATTAGTAAAAGAAGCACCACAAACATCACATTTGTAAGGTTTCTCTCCTGTATGTGTTCTCTTATGTTTCTTCAGATTGCCAGCTTCAGTAAAAGAAGCACCACAAACATCACATTTGTCAGGTTTTTCTCCTGAATGTGTTCTCTTATATGTCTTCAGATGGCTAGCTTGAATAAAAGAAGAACCACAAATATCACAAGTGTAAGGTTTCTCTCCTGTATGTGTTCTTTTGTGGTACTTCAGCGTGCCAGCCCAAGTAAAAGAAGCACCATAATCATCACACTTGTAGGGGTTCTCTCCTGTATGTGCTCTCATGTGGAACTTTACACTGCCAACTTGAATAAAAAAAGCACCACAATCATCACACTTGTAGGGTTTCTCTCCTGTATGTGCTCTCATGTGGAACTTTACACTGCCAACTTGAATAAAAGAAGCACCACAATCATCACACTTGTAGGGTTTCTCTCCTGTATGTGCTCTCATGTGGAACTTTACACTGCCAACTTGAATAAAAGAAGCACCACAATAATCACACTTGTAGGGTTTCTCTCCTGTATGTGCTCTCATGTGGAACTTTACACTGCCAACTTGAATAAAAGAAGCACCACAATCATCACACTTGTAGGGCCTCTCTCCTGTATGTGTTCTCATGTGGTACTTCAATTTGCCAACTTGAGTAAAAGAAGCACCACAATCATCACATTGGTAAGGTTTCTCTCATGTATGTGTTCTCTTATGTTTCTTCAAATTGCCAGCTTCAGTAAAAGAAGCACCACAAACATCACACTTGTAAGGTTTCTCTCCTGTATGTATTCTCTTGTGAGTCCTTAGATCACCAGCTGGAGTAAAAGAAGCATCACAAACATCACATTTGTAAGGTTTCTCTCCTGTATGTGGTCTCTTATGTGTTTTAAGATTGCCAGTATGAGTAAAAGAAGCACCACAAACATCACACTTGTAAGGTTTTTCTCCTGAATGTGTTCTTTTATGTTTCTTCAAATTGCCAGCTTGAGTGAAAGAAGCACCACAAACATCACATTTGTAAGGTTTCTCGCCTGTATGTGTTCTCTTATGTTTCTTCAAATTGCCAGTCTCAGTAAAAGAAGCACCACAAACATCACACTTGTAAGGTTTCTCTCCTGTATGTGTTCTCTTATGTTTCTTCAAATTGCCAGCTTCAGTAAAAGAAGCACCACAAATATCACACTTGTAAGGTTTCTCTCCTGTATGTGTTCTCTTATGTTTCTTCAGATTGCCAGCTTCAGTAAAAGAAGCACCACAAACATCACATTTGTAAGGTTTCTCTCTTGTATGTATTCTCTTATGAGTCCTTAGGTCACCAGCTTGAGTAAAGGAAGCACCAAAAACATCACACTTGTAAGGTTTATCACCTGTATGTGTTCTCTTATGTTTCTTCAGACTGCCAGCTACAGTAAAAGAAGCAACACAAACATCACACTTGTAAGGTTTCTCTCCTGTATGTGTTCTCTTATGTGTTTTCAGATTGCCAGTATGAGTAAAAGAAGCACCACAAACATCACATTTGTAAGGTTTCTCTCCTGTATGTGTTCTCTTATGTTTCTTCAGATTGCCAGCTTCAGTAAAAGAAGCACCACAAACATCACATTTGTCAGGTTTTTCTCCTGAATGTGTTCTCTTATATGTCTTCAGATGGCTAGCTTGAATAAAAGAAGAACCACAAATATCACAAGTGTACGGTTTCTCTCCTGTATGTGTTCTTTTGTGGTACTTCAGCGTGCCAGCCCAAGTAAAAGAAGCACCATAATCATCACACTTGTAGGGTTTCTCTCCTGTATGTGCTCTCATGTGGAACTTTACACTGCCAACTTGAATAAAAAAAGCACCACAATCATCACACTTGTAGGGTTTCTCTCCTGTATGTGCTCTCATATGGAACTTTACACTGCCAACTTGAATAAAAGAAGCACCACAATCATCACACTTGTAGGGTTTCTCTCCTGTATGTGCTCTCATGTGGAACTTTACACTGCCAACTTGAATAAAAGAAGCACCACAATCATCACACTTGTAGGGTTTCTCTCCTGTATGTGCTCTCATGTGGAACTTTACACTGCCAACTTGAATAAAAGAAGCACCACAATCATCACACTTGTAGGGCCTCTCTCCTGTATGTGTTCTCATGTGGTACTTCAATTTGCCAACTTGAGTAAAAGAAGCACCACAATCATCACATTTGTAAGGTTTCTCTCATGTATGTGTTCTCTTATGTTTCTTCAAATTGCCAGCTTCAGTAAAAGAAGCACCACAAACATCACACTTGTAAGGTTTCTCTCCTGTATGTATTCTCTTGTGAGTCCTTAGATCACCAGCTGGAGTAAAAGAAGCATCACAAACATCACATTTGTAAGGTTTCTCTCCTGTATGTGGTCTCTTATGTGTTTTAAGATTGCCAGTATGAGTAAAAGAAGCACCACAAACATCACACTTGTAAGGTTTTTCTCCTGAATGTGTTCTTTTATGTTTCTTCAAATTGCCAGCTCGAGTGAAAGAAGCACCACAAACATCACATTTGTAAGGTTTCTCGCCTGTATGTGTTCTCTTATGGTTCTTCAAATTGCCAGTCTCAGTAAAAGAAGCACCACAAACATCACACTTGTAAGGTTTCTCGCCTGTATGTGTTCTCTTATGTTTCTTCAGACTGCCAGCTTCAGTAAAAGAAACACCACAAACATCACACTTGTAATGTTTTTCTCCTGAATGTGTTCTCTTGTGTGTCTTCAGATGGCTAGCTTGAGTAAAAGAAGAACCACAAATATCACACTTGTATGGTTTCTCTCCTGTATGTACTCTCATGTGGAACTTTACACTGCCAACTTGAATAAAAGAAGCACCACAAACATCACACTTGTAAGGTTTCTCGCCTGTATGTGTTCTCTTATGTTTCTTCAGACTGCCAGCTTCAGTAAAAGAAACACCACAAACATCACATTTGTAAGGTTTTTCTCCTGAATGTGTTCTCTTATGTGTTTTTAGACTGCCAGTAACAGTAAAAGAAGCACCACAAACATCACATTTGTAAAGTTTCTCTCCTGTATGTGTTCTCTTATGTTTCTTCAAATTGCCAGCTTCAGTAAAAGAAGCACCACAAATATCACACTTGTAAGGTTTCTCTCCTGTATGTGTTCTCTTATGTTTCTTCAGATTGCCAGCTTCAGTAAAAGAAGCACCACAAACATCACATTTGTAAGGTTTCTCTCTTGTATGTATTCTCTTATGAGTCCTTAGGTCACCAGCTTGAGTAAAGGAAGCACCAAAAACATCACACTTGTAAGGTTTATCGCCTGTATGTGTTCTCTTATGTTTCTTCAGACTGCCAGCTACAGTAAAAGAAGCAACACAAACATCACACTTGTAAGGTTTCTCTCCTGTATGTGTTCTCTTATGTGTTTTCAGATTGCCAGTATGAGTAAAAGAAGCACCACAAACATCACATTTGTAAGGTTTCTCTCCTGTATGTGTTCTCTTATGTTTCTTCAGATTGCCAGCTTCAGTAAAAGAAGCACCACAAACATCACATTTGTAAGGTTTTTCTCCTGAATGTGTTCTCTTATGTGTCTTCAGATGGCTAGCTTGAATAAAAGAAGAACCACAAATATCACAAGTGTAAGGTTTCTCTCCTGTATGTGTTCTTTTGTGGTACTTCAGCGTGCCAGCCCAAGTAAAAGAAGCACCACAATCATCACACTTGTAGGGTTTCTCTCCTGTATGTGCTCTCATGTGGAACTTTACACTGCCAACTTGAATAAAAGAAGCACCACAATCATCACACTTGTAGGGTTTCTCTCCTGTATGTGCTCTCATGTGGAACTTTACACTGCCAACTTGAATAAAAGAAGCACCACAATCATCACACTTGTAGGGCCTCTCTCCTGTATGTGTTCTCATGTGGTACTTCAATTTGCCAACTTGAGTGAAAGAAGCACCACAATCATCACATCTGTAAGGTTTCCCTCCTGTAGGTGTTCTCTTATGTTCCTTCAGATGGCCGGCTCGAGTAGAAGAAGCACCATAAATATCACATTTGTAAGGTTTCTCTCCTGTATTTATTCTCTTGTGATTCATGTTCATTTGGCACTCTAGATGGTCATCTTGAAACAAAAGACCATCCCATTCGTTACATTTGTTTGGCATCCCTTCAGTATGTGTTCTCTTATATCTGTCTACACAAATATTTGGACTTGAAACATCAGACATGTCTCCTGTGTGAGTTCTTTGAGAGCTATAACTGACATAATCAAAAATGTCCTCAAGAGACTTTGCAAAGCTCCGTGCATGTTTTTCTTGTGTTTCCTTATTTTGCTGTTGAAAAGTCTCAATAGTCAGAGATAGTTTATTGCTTGTATCGATCATAGAAGACATATTTTCTGGCATCTGATAATTTTCATGTTTTACCAATCCCTTACAAGTGTTCTCAACCATTCTTGATTCTGAGTTGCTGCCCCCTGTCATTTCTTGAATGATGCTACCCCCAGCTATGTCTAACATTTTACTGAAGCTGTGACTCCTGTCCTCACACAGAACATCTGATAGTTCTTGTTTCACAACCTTCATGTCTATGCTGTCATATGTCAACTTTTGTTAATGTTCTTGTCTGGAGTGGTAAGGACTACTTGGAGACCAAGAGTGTATTTCTGAAATGCGCCAAAGTAAATAATATATATAAATAATCCGCATGACCATACCAAGTATTGATTATCAACGGATGTACAATCAAGCAGGCACACATTGCAGCTACAGACAATCAATTTCAAGTGAACAAATGATGGAGAAGAAGAATGATTAATGTGCTCATGTATGTTGATGTATGATCTAAGTTCAGGTTTGATCTAAGTTGATGTAGGATTCAGTCTGATGTATGATCTAAGTTCATGATGATATAAGCTGATGTATGATCTATGCTGATGTATGACCTAATTTCATGATGATTAAAAACTGACCTATGATCTAGGCTGATATATGATCTCAGCTGATGTACGGTCAAGGCTGATGTATGATCTAAGCTTATGTATGACCTAAGCTTATGTATGATGTATGCTAACATATAATCTACACTGGTGCATGATCTATGTGCATACGTAAGCTGATCTCGTTAGCCGCTACACGCTGCGAGATTTGCTGAGGAGGGGATCCGAGCACTTATGGACTGAATGGTTCGATGTGCAATGAGGATGATCTGTCAACTAACTAACTAATTAATGTAAGCTGATCTATGATCTAAGCTGATGTATGATTTAGGCTGATGTATGATCTACATTCCAGTATGATCTAAGCTGATGCATGATCTAGACCAGAGGTCACCAAACTACGGCCCGCGGGCCGGATCCGACCCGTGACATCATTTCATCCGGCCCGCCGACGGTACTCGAACTTGCTTGATAGAACGTATGAAACACGAGATGTTGTGATACAATTTAAATGTAAATATTATGTTTAGAATAATAGGAGATCTTCATACATGCGGAAACCTCCTGGCTTCTCTAGGCTGTTTATTTATGTGGCCCTATTTACATATTTTGTAAACCTTATTATGAGATATATTCTATTACCAAATGAAGCCGCCCACCGCGGCTCTACAAGAGTATGGAGAAGCATATCCCATGATACCCTGGTAAAAATGCATATCATGCTGGGATATTGTGTTGGTGTGCCTATAAGAGCCCAGTCACGCCATGTTCCCACCTCTTTGGCCTTGAGAACTAAGGCCAAAGAGATGCTGATGTCTAATTTTCAGCAGAGGGTTTTAACTCATCCCTCTGAGCCACTACAAAGCAGATGGGCGAACGTGCCCCAGGCACGACCGAGTGTCGCCACTGTTTTTCCAGACCGCAGTTGAGAGGGCAGACAGGCCCTGTGAAGATCCAAAAGATCCAAGAGGATCTTGACTGTGGATTGACGATTATCTCCTGTGAGGTGAGTTTTGAATGAACCCTCATACTTTAAATAGGAATACAGGAATAGAATAGCTATGTCTGTGCCAAGAACAATAATGGAGGGGTATATGCCTGGGAAGAGAGGAAGAGGAAGGCCAAAGAGAAGATGGGTGCAGGATGTGGCGGATGATCTCCAGATGGGTGTATCTGAAGCGGGACATCTTGCTTATGATCGAGAGGTTTTCTGGAAGGTTGTTATGGGAGCGAGGTTCTGCAAAGGACATGCTACTGAATGAATGACATTTGTTCCATCTTGTTGTCTGATAATTGCTGGTATTGTGCATCAGACTACAGTTGCAGTGCTGTGATAGAAGATCACTGGTATTGTGTTGGATGAAACCCATGCTGTGATGGAAGATCATTGGTACTGTGAAAGATGATCGTGTGTATGTTTATTCATGGGGATGCCTATTTTGTTATTGCATCTAATCAGGAATTTTATTTATTTGTGCATTGGCATTATTAATCAGATGTTGTTGTATCTTTTCAATTACATTATTCTGATTCCCTGTATACGGACCTGAATTTCCTCTGATATTTCTAAATCTTTTCTTTTCTTGTTAGCCGTAGAAATAGAATGAGATTCTCTGTGTCTTCTTATTCCTCTCTTCTTCTACGGCCCATGAGCAGTCGGCGTTGTGCTATTATCTCTATCATCTCTGTGCGGTTACACAAAGGTACCTATAAACAGTATGTGTACCTTTGATGAGCCGTAGCTTCACCAGTGACCCCTAGTCCTCTGCTTTTCTTCTGTTTCAATAGGAATTTAATTATGTTTCTAATTTAATGTCTTTTTTCATTTTCAGATCCCGTGTACTTCACCCTTAATTATGGCTACTAGGAAAACAAAAGTAAACGCCGAGTGTCGATTTTTCAATGAAGATTGGGGAGTAAAGTACTTCTTCGTGGAAACAAAGGACCAGAAAACCAGTTGCGTAATATGCAGCGAAAGTGTTGTCGTTTTGAAAGAGTACAATCTTCGAAACAAAAAATCTATCAACATATTAAAAGTTTCCTGGAAAGTTACGCTATGGGAAATATGAGTCCATTAAACGTGATTTCAAAACACACAAAAATCTCTTCACAAAAAAATTTGCTGAAAATGAATCTGTCACTCATACAAGTTACAAAACAGGGCATAAGATGGCAGAATGAGGACAACTGTTTACTGATGACAACGTCGTCAAAGAGTGTATGATCGAAGCAGCAAATGACTTGTGTCCTGAGAAAGCCGATTTGTTTGGAACTATCAGCCTTTCTGCAAGTTCAGTTGTGCAGAGAACAGAAGAACTTGGAGAAAACAGTGCTACAGATACGCGAGAAAGCTAGGATCTTGTGGTATTCTCTGGTGCTGCATGAGTCTACTGACCTCTCGAGTACGTCACAACTTCTCGTGTTCATTCATGGTGTCAATTTGGACTTTCAGATAACAGAAGAGTTGGTGTCCATTTGCAGCATGCATGGAACAACAACTGGGAAAGACATTTTTGTGGAAGTGCAAACAATTTTGCAAGACTATAACCTTCAGCGGAATCAGCTTCAAGGTGTACAGATAATGGAGGAAAACAACATGGCTGGAGTGAGGAAGGGTCTGGTGGGGCAGATCAGGACTCAGTTTGAAGATTTGCAAATTCCGGGCGCTCTGTTCATACACTGCATCATACATCAGCAAGAACTCTGTGGGAAGACTTAGATATTTATTGTGTACTGAAACCGTCAGTTCCAGGCTTTTCTTGAATAAATTGATTCTGAATTCTGTGACTTGCCTTATCACACATCAGTCAGGTGGCTCAGCTGCGGTAAAGTCCTGCTTCATTTTTACAGGATCCGAAATGAAATAGATGTTTTCCTCACTGAAAAAGATAGAGCTGATTCACAGCTGTCAGATCCTATCTGGCTGTCAAAGTTGTCATTTTTGGTGGACATGAATTAACTGAACTTGAAACTTCAGTGAAAGGTTTACCTCGTCTGTGATCTCTACAGAACCATCAAAGGATTTCGGAGAAAGCTGTCATTGTTGGAAGCACAACTGGAAGGAGAAAAACCTTTCTCATTTTCACTGTTTCAAAGAGTTTGGAGAGATTTTCAGATCTTGACAGAATTGAGAGTGACATTCTTCTGTTCCAGAATCCGTTTGATTGTAACCTTGATGATGTACCAGTTGAACTACAGTTGGAGCTCATTGATTTGCAAGAAAATGACTTGTTGAAAGAGAAGCACAGAGAAGGAAAACATGTTGAATTGTACCGCTGCTTACCTGATGTTGAGTTTTGAAACTTAAGAAATTTGCCGCTGGTATGGCATCAGTGTTTGGAACAACTTATGTCTGTGAGCAAACATTTTCAAAAATGAAGTCTGTGAAGTCACCACATCGAACGAGATTGACTGATGAACATTTGAAAGCAATTCTCTTGATTGGATGCAGCAATTCCAAACCAAACATTGATGGTATTTTGAAAGCCACACGTCAGTTTCACAAATCTCCCTAACCTCTTTTGCTGCTTAGTTTGTGAGATTCGGATATGTGTACATTAGGTCTGATGTAACTATTTTTTTGCTAACGTCGCCTTTTTTGATAACTTTGTTTAGTAAATAAATGTGTTGGTTGTCTTTGTTTTTGTGTGTATTGTATGCCCTTCCTATGATTAACTTAGTTTTTCGTCTTTTTTTCCCCAGAGCGTTCATTCTAGCTTGCAATTATTGTTCAAGTTAGTTGCATATACTTTACAGGACGTGTGTAGTCAACACCAGCATTGTTTGCTGTTGTTGATGTCTTGGCAAGTTTACGTTCAGTAGTTTACCATTGCTTTCTGAACGACCGGCACCCATAACATAGTACAAAAAACAAGCGCAGCATTGTCTGCTGCCAAATCGCGTGCAGCTGTGTTTCGAATGCGGGTGTATGGGATTATAAACCGCGTCTGTAAGACCTTCGCCATGGGGTCCGGTGCAAGTATTGTACAGAATGACTATCCGGCCCGCGCTCGTAATTTTCTCAGCTAATCCGGCCCGCCGTGAAAAAAGTTTGGTGACCCCTGATCTAGACTGATGTATGATCTCAGCTGATGTGTTGATTGTCCATCAAGAATGATGATGACCATTCATTTCATCCAGTGAGGTTGAAAGTATGGAGCCGTGAGTTCTAAAACGCCACAAATTTTGGTATTTGGCAAGTCTCCCAAGTGTCATGATGAATTCCAAAAGCTTTCAGTGAGATCTTCAGAGTCTCTTTAAAGTGTTTACTCTGGCCACTTTGGGAGTGTTTACCATAACACAGCTTGCCGTAAAACAATTTGTTTAGGGAGCCTGTGATCTGGCATTCGAGTCAAGTGACCAGCTCAATTAATCTGATCCTTTATCTGTAGAGTGTGGATACTGGGCATGGACGCTCTTTCTATGACTTCAGTGTCTGGGATCTTGTCTTGCCATTTAATCTTCAATAGTTTCCTAAGGCAGACTGTGTGGAAGTGGTTTAATTTCCTAGCGTGTCGCTGATAAACAGTCCATGTTTCACAAGCATATAGCAGTGTGGATAATACAACTGCTTTGTAGACTTTCAGCTTTGTTTGCAGGCTTATTCCATTTCTGTCCCATACATTCTTGTACAATCTGCCAAAGGCTGTGCTGGCCTTGGAGATTCTTGCATTCACTTTGTCATCAACTGTGGCAGCTTGTGACACAGTGCTGCCAAGATAAGTGAATTTGTCCACAACACTTAGTCTATGACCATTCACTTTGATATTCGCTTGGTTTTATTCATCCCTGGAGCTGGCTGGTACATAACTACAGTCTTCTCCAAGTTGATATTGAGCCCAAAGTTGGCACAGGCATATGAGAAAGCTGAAACATTGTGTTGCATGTCTGCCTCAGAGTTGGCATATAGAGCGCAATCATCAGCAAACAGAAGCTCTCTGACGATGTCGCTGTTAGTTTTGGTTGTAGATGCCAACTTTCTGAGATTGAACAACTTTCCATCCATGCAGTAGTTGATGTCTATTCCAATGTCGTTGTTCTCGAAGGCATTCGTCAGCACAGCTGAAAACATAAGGCTGAACAGTATTGGTGCCAGGACACAGCCTTGCTTCACTCCCTTGGTGACAGGAAAGGGCTCAGACATCTCATCATTTTCCTGAACTCTTGCCTGCATACCATCATGAAATAGCGCACACTTTGGAGAAACTTTCATGGACAGCCATATTTCGCCATAATCTTCCACAGTCCTTCTCTGCTGACTGTATCAAAAGCCTTGGTAAGGTCAATTAAAGTGGAGAACATTTCAGAGTTCTGTTCCTGACACTTCTCTTGCAGCTGCCTTGCAGCAAAATATCATGTCAGCAGTTCCACATTCTTTTCTGAAGCCACATTAACTCTCATGAAGAAGATCTTGGTCGAGATGGGCTGTGAGGCGATTGAGAAGATTTCTGGCGAGTATCTTCCCTGTAATTGAAAGCAAGGAGATGCCTCGGTGGTTGTCACAGGATTGACGGTTTCCTTTATGTTTGTAAAGGTGGACTATTGATGCATCCTTGAAATCTTGTGGCATGGTCTCGTTCACCCATATGTTTGTAAAGACTTGGTGAAGCTGCTCTGTTAGGACCAGCCCACCAGCCTTGTATATCTCTACCGGGATGGAGTCCGGACCAGGTGCCTTGCCGCTGGAGAGTTGCTGGATGGCTTTGTTTACTTCCACTATGGTTGGCACGTCATCAAGTGTCTCATTGGTGGACAGAGTATACAGAAGATTTATTCTGGGACAGCAGAGTCAATAAACCAACATTGTATAATACTCAAGATGGACCAAACATATTAAAGGCTGAAGACGAGCAGGCTAATAAAAAGATGAACGAAGGAAAGGCTGCAGGTCCGGACAAGATAACAACAGAGATGATAAAATCCTTATCCAGCTTTGTCATTGATACTGTCACAGAATTATGTAATGATATATATAATACTGGTTACATCCCCAAGGACTTGAAAACATCCATTTTCATCACACTACCGAAGAAGCCAAGAGCTGTTGACTGTGAGGATTACAGAACTATTAGATTAATGAGCAACATAACTAAGATTCTACTCAAGGTCAAGGTTATGTTTTCAACATAAAATAGATGAGGAAGTAGCTTAAGAACAATTTGGGTTCTGCAAAAATAGCGGCACCAGAGAAGAAATTATCAGTTTAGGATGTTAATTAAAAATATATAGAAATTCAGAAAAGTATATATGTTTGTTTCATAGACTATGAGAAAGCTTTTGATAGAGTACAACATGAACGACTAATTACATGCCTTCAAGATATAGGAGTAGACCGAAAGGACATCAGACTTATTAGTACCTTGTACTGGGAACAAGTGGCGTCTATTAGATGCGGAAATTGTCACCTATAGAGATTTAAAGAGGAATACGACAGGGATGTGTGCTGTCCCCAAGCCTCTTCAACCTAAACACAGAAAGAATTTTTAAACAAGTTGAACTGCCTGGACTTATCAATGGAAGAATCATAAAGTAAGTAAGTAAGTAAGTAAGTAAGTAAGTAGTAAGTAAGTAAATCTTTATTTTTCAAGGGTTAAGAATTGGGCACGCAGGGCCATCTGACATTCTGCCCTTCTTCTCTATTTCCTGTCATACATTCTTTCATTCAACATCTCTTATGAAGCAATTCTTTGACAACAAAAGAATAAACATTAAAATGCATGAAAAATAATCAATAATACATGACTCGTATTTATTAGGTATGCTGATGATACCATGTTACTAGCAGAAAGCAAGCAAGAGTTACAAGACCTAGTGGAACAAGTAAACAGGCACTGTGCAGAATGTGGCTTAGATATTAACATCCAAAGAACGTGAAAACTATGATAATTAGCAGTGGAAAGGAAAGGTCATCCATGAACAATGAACATCACAGTAAATGGGGAGATGCTAGAACAAGTAACAAGTTTCTCCCATCTTGGACATATAATAACAGATGATGGCAGAAGTGAAATAGAAATCAAAAAGAGAATAGGAATGGCCAAAAATGCTTTCAACAGCATGAAATCAGTATTAACATTTAGAGAGATTAACAACACATTACAAATTAGAATTGTCAAATGCTACGTATATTCAACGCTATTGTATGGTGCAGAAGCCTGGACATTGAACTAGCAAGGTCTGGAAGGTTAACCCGGTCAACAAATGCCAGCAGAAGTCGGATGTGTCTGCCTAACGGCGCAAGAACGCAGCTCTGCTGTAAACAGGCACGACACAATCACGTCCGGGGAAAAACAACTCCGGATGAACGCAGAAGAACTAGCAACTAGAAAATCAAATAGAGGCTCTGGAGATGTGAATATACAGACGAATAGGTCATATTTCATGGAAACAAAAACAATCAAATGCAGAGGTTCTAGAAAAGCTGGGAATGAAGAGAGCTGATGAAAGAAATAAAGAGGAGGCAAGTGAAATATTTTCGCCACATTATAAAGACGATACTGGATGGCAAGGTTTAGGGCAAGCGAGCATGAGGTAGACAATGATGCAAGTGGGCAGATAACATCAAGAGATGGACGAATGACATAACGTATAGTCAGGGCGAGAGACAATGTTCGAGATCCTTTAAAAAAAAGGGAGACTTTATTAGCAAACATTTTCTAATAATGTACTACATTATTCGCAAACGGCTGGTCACGTGATGTTTACTACCGCCGTCGATTGGTTTAAGAAGACTATTATTCTCCCTTCTTGTCTGTCTTTTGTTTGCAAGTTCTTTTTATTCAAACTCCACTTTCTTTTTGAATTTCAACTATATATACTAGTTTAATCCATAAAACTTTAATGTTTATATCTTAATGAATGCGTAGATACGGTACTTACTTCTTCTTCTTCTTCTTTTTCTTTCGTTCGCTTGAAATATGTCTATAACTGCAATGCTGTCTCTTGTATGAATTGAACTGTCTTTTTCAGTTCACACAGCGGTCCATAGAGTTTATCTTCCACTGTCGTGTCTCTAGGCCAGAAGGTTTGCCTAGATATGTTATATTTTGGACAGTCTTGGAGTATATGCTCTGCTGTCTGCGACGCCAATCCACATGTGCACATGGCTGTTTCACCAATCTTGAATTTTGTATACATGTGGTTGCGTAATCTATTGTGCCCTATTCTGAGGCGCAGAATAATTACTTGTTCTGGTCTATCCATAATGTGGTAGTCATCTTGAGCAGGTTTTGGTGGCTTTCTGACTGATTTGATCATTCTTTTCTTTTGGTGGTATGTAACGGGCACATCAGGCTGTTCTTCTTTGGCTCCTTCCTTAGCCAATTGATCAGCTCTGTCATTTCCGGGTACTCCACAGTGGGATGGTATCCACTGTATGGTGACCTTATGTTGACTGCTAAGTTCAGAAAGTAGTGTCCTTAGTACTGGCAATTTCCCAGACAGGAGCGCCTCGAGTACTGATTTTGCATCTGTCAATAGCACAACAGGTTGTGTACCATGGCTGGTATTTAGTAATTTCTCTGTTGCTATCTTGATTGCCTCAATTTCAGCATCGTAGTTATGGCAGTACTTTCCTGTCGGTACTCTAGCTGTGTCCCTAGTATTATTTGGGTATTCTATGTACACTCCCGCTCCTCCATTTCGAACAGCATTTTGTGCTGACCCATCTGTGTAGACACGGATCCAGGTCCTGTGGGTATTCTTCGTCAAGGAAGCTGAGAGTGACTGTTTTGCGCTGCACACTGTTCTGTTCTTCCTTGTCAAATATTCCTCTCACTTTTGTCTGGATTTGTAATGATAGTCTATTCTCATCTTTCCATGGAGTTCGCTCTGGAATAGTTGTTAGGGGGATACCAACTGTGGACAGATCGGTGGTTTCTCTGCAGAGTCGTTTGGCCTGGTGAATAAAACTACTTCTTTTCAACCGCCCCATAGCTAGGTTTTCAATTCTGTTCTTCATAGGGTGGCCTGGCAAGCTGAGGAACTTTTCTGCTTGTATTAGCGTTTTCGTATCTCTGCGCTCACTCAGTGCTTGTGTCCTCCCCATCTTCTCCATTTCCACTATAGGGGTTGATCTCATCCCTCCTGTGGTGACTAAGTGCTTGATTTTGCACTTTGTCCAGCTCTTGTAGTGTGGTTTTTGATGCCGAACACCACGCAGTTGACCCGTATTTCAGGTGTGGTCGTATGCTCTGTTGATAAACTTTGCTAAGTATTTTCCCACTGGCTCCTCATGTGGTTCCACTTAGCTTTCTCAGGATGGTTATTTTTCTTCTGGCTTTTCCTACTGCTTTGTTGATGTGCTTTCTCCATGTCAGCCTGCCATCAAATGTTACTCCAAGGTATGTTGGTTCTTTATCTTCTTTTAGGGGTGTTCCATTTATCTGGATGGTCCCTGCCTTTTGTTTTGGAGAGAGGGTAAATAGGGTGGTGCTGCACTTGTCAGTGTTTATGCTGACACACCATCTATTTGCACATGCAACAAATGTGTCTACAGCTCTTTGTAGCAATCTGGTGGCCACTGATGCATGTTCATTTGTGCTCCATAGAACCAGGTCATCGGCGTACATTTCCGCTTTAATTCCATGTGGTAGATTAGCAACGAGATCATTGATGAAGATTAGAAAAAGTGTGGGGGACAAGACTCCGCCCTGGCGAACACTGTGACGCAGTAGTACTTTCTTGCTCTTTAGTCCATCTATCTGTACTCGGGCTCTTCTGTTGTGCAAGTATGCTTTCACCCATTTGTACATTCTTCCATTGACTTTGCAGTTTCTCAGTTTATTCATGAGACCTTCTTTCCAGACTTTGTCAAAGGCTTTCTTCAAATCTATCCATGCCGCAAGCACCAGCTTCTTCTCTTGGAATGCATCCTCAATTTCTTGAGAGACTTACTTCTTAACATTGAATTTGCGTACGCACAAGATTAAAGTTAGCCTATAGATGATGAATACTCTACCTGCAAAGAGGTTGACATGATTTAGTTGAGAATCTAAGCTTCATTGGAAAATGAAAAGAAGGGAAAGAATACTATTTGTAGTTTTCACTTTGTTTTATATTGTCCATCAACTCTAAGATTACACCTGTCATCTATTTTTGTTCGCCTTCTTTTCAGTAATATACACAGATGTCGTTCTTTTGAATTTCCCTTTGTTTGCCTATGCTTTACGTCTATTTCTATAAAAAATTACTGGTGGGAAGTCGAACCCCAGTCTCCCATGGGACAGGCAGAGATACTAACCACTACACTACCTGGGACACAATTATATTACCACAAACATTAATAATGTAGTCAAGCGTAGGTCATGTGACTAGCCGTTTGCGAATAGGTCAAGTGACCAGCCGTTTGCGAATGGGTCACGTGATCAGCCGTTTGCGAATAATGTCCCTACATTATTAGCAAATGTTTGCTTATAATCACTTAGAAAAAAAAAAAGTTGGAGATCCATTGCAGCCAACCTTGATTGATCCACAGTGCAAATGAAATATACTTATATATTCCTAATTTAATATTAGTATTAATCTAATTTATAATATTTAATTATTAGTCTATAATAATATAAATAATAACAAAATAAATATGTATTTATAAATTTAATATGTATAAATATATAATAAAATAATATAAAAATATTAGTCTAATTTATCATATTTAATTATTTAATATAAATTAATAATAATATCTAAAAATTAAATTAAAAGCTTTATAATAATTAATACAATATAAACAAATAATAATATAGATTATACAGTTAGCTGCCTAACCAACTAACTCGCCTCCTCTCAGTGTACATCTACTATCACCAATTGAGTGAAGCAAGGATGTGTCCTGGCACCAACACTGTTCAACCTCATATTTTCAGCTATGCTGACAAATGCCTTTGAGAACAACGACATTGGAATAGACATCAACTACTGCATGGATGGAAAGTTGTTCCATCTCAGAAGGCCGAAAAGTAAAACCAAAACTATCAGCGACACCATCAGAGAGCTCCTGTTTGCTTATGATTGCACTCTATTTGCCAACTCAGAGGCAGAAATGCAACACAATGTTTCAGCTTTCTCACATGCCAGTGCCAACTTTGGGCTCAATATAAACTTGGAGAAGACTGTAGTTATGTACCAGCCAGCTCCAGGGATTAATCACACCATGCTGAATATCAAAGTGAATGGTCATAGACTAAATGTTGTGAACAAATTCACCTATCTTGGCAGCACTGTGTCACAAGCTGCCACAACTGATGATGAAGTGAATGCAAGAATCATGTATACACAATTCAAGATTGGTGAATTAGCCATGTGCACATGTGGATTGACGTTGCAGACAGCAGAGCACATACTCCAAGACTGCCCAAAATATAACATATCTAGGGAAACCTTCTGGCCTAGAGAGACGACAGTGGAAGATAAACTCTACAGACCGCTGAGTGAACTAAAAAAGACGGTTAAAATTCATACAAGAGACAACATTGCAGTTATAGACACATTTTAAGGGAATGAAAGAAGAAGAAGAAGAAATCCACACTCTACTAATGAAGAATCAAATTCGCTGGCTGGTCACTTAACTCGCATGCCAGATCAAAGGCTCCCTATACAAATTGTTTACCGTGAGCTGCATTATGGTAAACGCTCCCAAGGCGACCAGAGGAAACACTTGACACTATGAAAATCTCACTGAAAGCTTTTGGAATTCATCAAGACACTTGGGAGACTGCTATCAAGGACCGAAATGTGTGGCGTACAAAATGGTACATCATTACTTTAATTACGCAAGGGAGCAGTCACTTGTGAAGCAACCAGGACTGCAAGAGCTGTGAAGAACAGGCTGGACAGAAAAACCACTGCAGGAGATCCTCCTCCTGGAACGTCAAGCATTCTTTGTCCACTTTATCAAAGAAAATAGGCCTGATCAGCCATCTCAAGACTTAAGATTTAATTTTAGGTTATTCGATCGTGCCCGAACTGAAAACGGAAGTTGAGATACGGAACCACCCCAGCCTGTTTCATTGTGTCACTAACAATGGCTGCTGTAAAGGCTATTCATGCTCTTGACGTCATTTATTCATTCAAATATCACGTGGGAATAAATTAAGCCATCTTTGTCTTCAGAAGAAGAGGTCTATCTAATATTCCATGCATAGTGATTGGTTGAAAATATCATGGCATTTAAATAAATTAAAATTATATTTTACACTTACTGTAATTAATGTTTTCTTTTTGCCCTGTTTACAGACTATCATTAATTAGGGTGGATTTTCAAATTCTGCATGCAATTTTATATATGTATGAAAAGCTTAATTGCTGAACTTGCTTGTACTGTGAACCTCTATGAAGATGTTTTGATGATGATGGGAAGCCAAAATGGCGGTCACGCATATCAATCGGATTGGTGTGTACACTTTTTAACACTCAAAACGTGAATTTGAACTACTAAAATTAAAGAGAACACAAGTTTAAAGATTATTAATAATTTATTTGTATACTTGTACTATTTTTTAAAATCATTTAACATGACAGACAACATTGATGAAGTCCGATTTCATATCCGTCATATTGACCGTCTCAGACAATCTCGTTTGGACCGGAAGTAGTGATGAAAATGACATCCTTTTTCAGCATCAAGGTATGAATAGTTATAGAAATTTTGACACTCAGGTGTGAATATCTCCACTTAGAATTTACATCCAGGCATCATTGAGATGCCATTCGATTTTGTTTTTCATGGTCCATCTACTGCGGTGGTCCTATTAGTAATAACCCAATTTGAAAATCACGATGGAACCTCCTATAATCTATATTCATTTCAATCTTCAACCCCACTGGATGAAATGAATGGTCATCATCATCATCATCTTCCACTTCTGCCGTCAAGCGTCGCGGGGAGGAATAATTTGCGTTCCAGCGCCCGGTGAGCTGCACTGGATAGTGTCATTCCGTGTGGTTGTACAATGTCTCTGATGTCGTCAATCCATTTTCTTCTTGGACGTCCTCGTGGTCTCGTCGCAGATGATCTTTATATAAGGCCAGTGATGGTAGTTGCTGATGTTGCATTCTAACGACATGGCCAAACCACTTGTTCTTCTGTCATTAAATAAATGTGGCACAAGGTGTTGATCCCACAGTCTGTCTGATAATTAATCGTAATAGTTAATTGCACGATGGAATTGTCTACTAACCGCCATGCTGGGGACAGGACCACTGACCCTGGAGCGGTGGAGTGACACATAATAAATGATTGCAAGCACCGTCACGAGATAAGAGAAATACGTAACCAATTACTTACCATCAATAAATCTCTCAGATGTAGACATATTCAGCAATGTCAATTAACAAGAGAATGCAGTTCGACATTCGGACGCTGCCATGTCTAATGATAGACACCAGCGCTTCACTATAACGGAAGTGATCAATTAAAAATTATCAGTGGCCAGAAGTAATACTGAAACAATTATAATTAACAAATTATTATAACAAAATGGCATGCGAAGTTTATATATATACTAGCTGACCCTGCCCGGCTTCGCCCAGACCCTGGTGGGGAGCATCTCATTTAATTCATATAAGTAGTCATATAAGTTCTCGTTCCCGTTACCGACTGTCTGTCTGTCTGTCTGTCTGTCTGTCTGTCTGTCTGTCTGTCTGTCTGTCTGACCCGGCCCGGCATTGCCCAGCTCCTGGTGTGGAGCATCTCATTTAATTCATATAAGTTCCCGTTCCCGACTGTCTATCTGTCTGTCTATCTGTCTGTCTATCTGTCTGCCTGACCCTGCCCGGCTTCGCCCAGTCCCTGGTGGGAAGCATCTCATTTAATTCATATAAGTAGTCATATAAGTTCTCGTTCCCGTTACCGACTGTCTGTCTGTCTGTCTGTCTGTCTGTCTGTCTGACCCGGCCCGACATCGCCCAGCTCCTGGTGTGAAGCATCTCATTTAATTTATATAAGTAGTCATATAAGTTCCTGTTTCCGACTGTCTATCTGTCTGTCTGTCTGTCTATCTGTCTGCCTGACCCTGTCCGGCTTCATTAAATTCATACAACAAAAAAAATGTAACTTAAAAGAACGTTCTACCACACACCATCCATTATTTTTAATGAAAACTCTTTCTAATCACCTGCATGACTACAGTAACTTCTTAAGCAAAAAAAGATGAGTTACAATGTTATGCATTGTGCATCATTTTTATGAAAACTTTAAAAATGCCTTACAGATTGTATCATTATTTATTATAACTCATATGCCGGTACATAACTATGGACAAAGAGTTTATAAATCTTTGAAAACGATGCCACAATATGACTATAAGTTATACAGAAAAGTTATGCCCCTTGAAATAACTTTTACAGAGTTAGGTCCCCTGAGATATATGAAATTATGATGAAAAATGAAAAATGAAATAATACTGAGTAAGCAGGCGATTTCACACTAACAAAATATCACAGTTGACAGATCTGTAAGGTGTGGAATGCGCCTGGCCCTGCAGCCAGCAGGGTTAGGATCGGCTAGCCTCTCCCAGGAGGGGTGAAGAGCGAAAATTAGTAGCCTGCCGATGACCCGCAGACTACACAAGTCAACCCCCACCTCCACGTGGTGCAGACCGGGCAACCATGACCGCGAGGTCATGGGCTAACGGGGCTATGGCTCGCCATAGGGGATGGACTCCCTGTGGTCAGATTAGTGTCCTAAACCTGCGACTGGCCTAGCAAGCCGGCAGGGGATCTTCATACTGCTCGTAGAAAAACTAAGAAGTATAAACGGACTGACCCAAACGGCTATCGACCCGGCAATGTTAACGGACTACGAGATAGATCAGCGAAAAGATGGAAACAGAGGAAGAGGCCGACCACGTAAACGCTGGACGGAGGGAATAACAGAATCCATGGGAATGTCGATATACGAAGCCCATAACCGGGCACTCTCACGAAGTTTATACTTCACCTCGACACCGCAAGGTACAAGAGGAACATGATGAGATGAGATGAGAGACAGCTCTGGAATGAAAGGAAGGCGTGTAGAAAATTTCATCTCAATCGGATGGGCCGTTCGCGAACGGATAAAGGACATACATAGATACATACAGAGATACATAAATACGGACGCACATCCTAATTTATATATAAGATATATATATATATATATATATATATATATATATATATATATATATATATATATATATATATATATATATATATATATATATAAGGAGGGGAGTCTCTGAGGCGAAGTGGTCAAGCCGTTTAACTAGCGCTCCGAAGATTGTGGGTTCGATTCCGGGCCGCGTCCTTCGGTTGAGTTAAATGTTTCGGAGACTCCTGTGGGTCGTCGCTAAAAGCTACGGAGTTCGTGCTTTGTGCGACGCTTTCCGTGCTGCGGAAAGAGACCGAGCCATATGGGATAAAACCCGGTGCAATGAAGTCGACCCTGTCGACTTTTAAGCGACTTTTGTATATATATATCAGGCAACAGCCGCATTTCAGAAAATGAAGAGTAACTTATGCAATAAGTCGCTATCAATAAATGTAAGAAAGAGAGTGCTGAAATGCTATATACTATATAGGATAGTATAAGTTTATAGAATAAGTTTTGCTGTATGGCAGCGAATCTTGGAATGTAAATGAACAAATTACTAAAATGAGGGAAGAACTTAGAAGCAACAGAGATATGGTTTTTGAGTCGAATGTTGAGATTGCCTGACAGAGGCTAATGAAACTATAACATTATACTGTACTAATAATACTATAATTACTATAAAAAACAATAAGAAAGAGACAAACAGCTTTCTGTGGTCATGTGATGAGAAGAGAGGCATTGGAGAACATCGTGACAACTGGAGAGATCAAGGGGAAGAGAGACAGAGGCAGACCAAGAGAAATTATGCTGGATGGATTGATACGGACGGTGGCATGGAGGAGTACCATCAGCAGAGTTGATCCAGAACACCAAAGACCGAGATATGTGGAGAGCCATGACCGCCTACGCCAGCTGGCAGGGCACTTGACGACCGCGACGACGATGATGATGATGATGATGTGGTGTGTGTGATGTGGTGTGTGTGTGTGTGTGTGTGTGTGTGTGTGTGTGTGTGTGTGTGTGTGTGTGTGTGTGTGTCAGGTCTTAGTCAGATAAGACTGAGCTATCGTTAGACAGTAGACGGTACTAGTGCCTGCTTTTTGACACTTTTCGTTAGCGACGGCTTAACGCGTTCATTCTTCGGGAGACGCTGTTTTTAGTGTTTTCTTATGGATTATGTGGTGTTATTTCTTATTCGTTTATTGGAAGTGTTATTGGAAGGCAGGTGGTGGATAAAATTTTGAGGGAAGTCGACAGATAGTTCTCAAATTTCGCGACGGTGGGCAGAAGATCTCTTTATTGGGACAATGGCTGTGGTCACCCGGCCAGTATGGTCACTGCCAAGAAGGAAATCAACGGCAAACTACCTTCTTTACAAGTGCCTAGTTAATTTTGATTCGTCTAATATTAGTAATAACAGATCATCGCAAGACAAGGACAGAGACATTAAAATTAGCGACATGGAATTTTAGGACGTTAAACGACGACGAAAAATTAGATAACATCAAACAAGAAATGGAAAAAGAGAAAATTAATATTTTAGGGATGTGCGAAACGAGATGGACAGAAGATAGATGAAGATTTTAAGATTATTTATTCTGGAGGAGAAGTTCGACAAAGTTGGGACAATGGTCTGTATACTCTTTCATTTCTCATGTTTGCCGGTCCAAGATAATTGTCACCCCCTGGCAATTATCTTAGACCGGCAAATATCAAAATCTGTTCAATGATATTGAGTTGTGTCAGGCAGGGTTCTGCTTGTTAAATTAAGTGGCAGACCTTTTAGCATAAACATTTTTCAAGTATATGCCCCAACAGGGGAATCCAGTGAAGATAGTGTAGAGGAATTTTATAATGACATAGAGTCTGCTTTAAAGAAATGTAAAAATTCAGAAATAAACAGCAAAGTCTGAGACTTCAACGCAAAAGTATGACATTAAGGTAATAGATACACAGTAGGAAACTATGGTTTAGGAGAGAGACATGAAAGAGGAAACAGACTTGTAGAGTGGGCAACAGAGCAGGAAATGATTGTAGGAAACACCTGGTTTAAACAACACCCTAGAACAGTGGTTCTCAACAAGTGGGGAATTCCCCCCCCCCCCCTAGGGGGGAATTTGGGGGTTTCCAGGGGGGGGGGGAATGATGATTATTTTAAGATTGCGTTAATACAAGATACGATTACTTGATCTTGCTTTTCTCTTCATACTTTACGTTTCTGTACGTCTCACCTTTCTAAAATTCATTTTATAAAGTACTAGCTGACCCTGCCCGGCTTCACCCAGGCCCTGGCGGGGATCTATCTATCTATCTATCTATCTATCTATCTATCTATCTATCTATCTATCTATCTATCTATCTATCTATCTATCTATCTATCTATCTATCTATCTATCTATCTATCTATCTATCTATCTATCTATCTATCTATCTATCTATCTATCTATCTATCTATCTAATCTATCTATCTATCTATCTATCTATCTATCTATCTATCTATCTATCTATCTATCTATTTCAGGATCCTCGCCGATGCAACGGAGTTCGTGCATTGAGCTGAGTTTCTCCAGACTCAGGTTTGAGTTAGGAGGAGGACGGAGCACTTATGGGTTGCACCCGTAAGCTGTGATGTTGATCCATCGACTAAACTTATATATATATATATATATATATATATATATATATATATATATATATATATATATATATATATATATATATACACTAGCTGACCCGGCCCGGCTTCGCCCAGGCCCTGGAGGGGATCTATCTATCTATCAGTCTGTCTGTCTGCTTGTTTGTCTGTCTGTCTGACCCGGCCTGGCTTCACCCAGTCCCTGGTGGGGAGCATCTCATTTAATTCATATAAGTAGTCATATAAGCTCTCCCGTTCCCGACTATCTGTCTGTCTGTCTGTCTGTCTGTCTGTCTGTCTGACCCGGCTTCACCCAGTCCCTGGTGGGGAGCATCTCATTTAATTCATATAAGTAGTCATATAAGCTCTCCCGTTCCCGACTGCCTGTCTGTCTGACCCGGCCCGGCTTCACCCAGTCCCTGGTGGGGAGCATGTCATTTAATTCATATAAGTAGTCAAATAAGCTTCCGTTCCCGACTATCTGTCTGTCTGTCTATCTATCTGACCCGGCGTGTTTCGCCCAGCTCCTGGCGCACAGTAACTTAAAAGAATGTCCTTCCACACACCATTCGTTATTTTTAATGAAAAGTCACCGACATGACAGTTGATAAGTTCTGTAAGCAGAAAAAGATGGGTTACAATGTTATGCATTATGTATAATTTTTATGCAAACTTTGAAAATGCCTTAAAGATTATATCATTATTTATTATAACTCATTTGCCTGAAAATAACTATAGACAAAGAGTTTAACAATAGTGCAGATAAGTCCAACAATATGACTATAAAGTATATAGAAATGTTATTAAAAGTTATGTCCCTTGAAATAACTTTTCTAGAGTGAAGTCCCCCTGCTATATAGACATTATATAATGCAAATGGAAAAGTAAATGTTATTAAATAAGTAGAAGATTTTACATTAAGAAATTATTATAGTCGGTTGCACAGGAATGAAAGGAAGACGTGAAGAAAATTTCATCTCAATCGGATGTACCGTTATCGAACGCATCCAATACATAAATACCCACATGGGCGGTCATGTTCTGCCATCTCACTCGATCAACAGAGTCGTGGATCAGTTCCGTGTTTCTGTCTCGACCATGCCACAAGGCCAAGCCATCCAGATACTTGTTTCTAGGTCTTCCCCTTGGTCTGTTCCCCTCGATCTTACCAGTTGTCACCAAGTTCTCCAAATCATTTCTTCTCATGTCTAATGTCTCTGATCAGTTTACGATCTTCATTTGTTTCTTGAAGGACTTGTTCATTGGTCTTTCCGGCTGTCCATGGTATTCTTTGCATTTTCCTCAGAAACCACATTTCTACAGCCATCAGATGTTTTTCAGCTTGGCTGCTCATTGTCCAAGCTTCACATCCATATAAAAGTACAGGTTCTATGTAGCATCTCAACACTCTTTTTCTCGTTTCAATTGACATCTTTTTATTGGTCAGTATGTTTTTCATCTTGCTAAAGGCTACTTTTGCCATGGCGATTCTTGTTCTAATCTCTTCAAGGCATCTCCCATCAGATGTTATTATTGTTCCGAGATCATTGTACCTATTCACTTGTTGAAGAATATTCCCATTTACTTGTATATTACACTGTGGTATTTCGTTCTTCCTAGTGACGACCATAATCTGTGTCTTTTTACAATTTAATTCTAACCCTTGTTGTTCACTGTGTGTAACAACCGCATCTACTAAATTTTGCAGGTCCTGTTCATTGTCTGCAATCAAGACTGTATCATCTGCATATCTAATGTTATTGATGCATCGTCCCCCAATGTTGATTCCTTCTATATTTTCAATATTTCTGAAAATATTTTCACTGTACAGGGAAAACAGATCTGGAGACATTACACATCCCTGTCTCACACCTCTCTTAATAGGCTGGAATTGGCTTACTTCATTATCAACTCTTATGGCAGCTTGTTGTTTCCAATATATGTTTTTTACAAGTCTAAGGTCTTTCCCATCAATTTGTAGATCTTCAAGCATCCTTATCATGTTGACATGTCTCACTTTATCAAAAGCCTTTGTGTAGTCAATAAAGCAAAGGTGTAGATCTTTGTTTACTTCTATAGAACGTTCGATTACGGTTCTCAGTATATACACAACATTTACTGTACCCTTGCCTACTACAAACCCACATTGTTCTTCTCCTATTTCAGGTTGTATTTTCCTCCTAACTCTTTGCATGATAATTCTTAGCAAAATCTTCGTGATGTGACTCATTATACTAATTGTTCGATGTTGATCACATTCCAAGGCTCCTGATTTCTTTGGGATTGCAATAAATACAGAATTACATAACTCATGAGGTATATTTCCAGTATCATATATTGTATTAAGCAGACTGGTAACTTTATCTATTCCATATTCTTCTAAAGCATTAATCATTTTTGTTGTGACGCTATCTGGACCGGGGGTTTTGCCAGATTTCATATGATTAAGAGCATTCTGAACCTCCATCTTCAAAATTGCTGGCCCTTCATTGTTATTTTGAACAATATATTGTTCGTCTCTGTTATCGTCATAAAGGTTTTTCACGTAATCTGACCATACACGTAAAATCTGATCTTTTTCTATTATGACTCTTCCATCTTTTGTCTTTAGGCAGCCTGCTGATGTACGTGTTCTTTGATTATTAATCTCCTGAATTCTTTTGTGCATTAGTTTCGCATTTTTACTGTTGTGTTGTTTTTCAATTTCTCTGCAATTTTTCTCAAGCCATGTTTCTTTAGCCTCCTTACATAAGGTTCTGACTTTTCTGTGAATTTCTTCATATTTGGCAGGATTATTTTTGTTCTGTCTTCTTGTTTCCATTAGTTGTAAAATTTCTTCAGTCATCCATGTCTTACGGCCCACTTTCTTTACTTTTGGAATAGTTTTTTCTGCTGCACAACTGATTGAATTCTTCAGCATTTCCCATTGATCATCTACATCTTGAAATAGGATCTCTAGATCAGACAATAAATCAAATTTGTTCTTTACTTCTATGTTATAATTATCTTGTATTTCTTTGTCAGTATTCAATTTGCACAAGTCATATTTAGGGTTTCCTGCTGTATACTTGACTTTCTTTAACTTTACCCTCAATGTGCCAGTAATTAATCTGTGATCACTGTAACAGTCTGCATTTGGAACTGTTTTTACAACTGTTAATGCATTTCGAAATCTTTTGCTTATCAGGATGTAATCTATCTGGTTTTTAATCCTGCTGTCTGGACTCCTCCATGTCCATAATCTTCTAGGATGTTGTTTAAACCAGGTGTTTCCTACAACCATTTCTTGTTCTTTTGCCCATTCTACAAGTCTGTAACCTCTTTCATTTCTCTCTCCCAAACCATGGCTGCCTACACTGCATCCATCGCCTTGCTTTCCTATTTTTGCGTTGAAATCACCCATTATGAAATTTATTTCTGATTTTTTACAGTTCTTCAAAGCAGACTCCATGTCATTATAAAATTCCTCTATACTTTCTTCACTGCTTTCACTTGTTGGGGCATATACTTGAATTACATTTATTATTATTATATATATATATATCTTCTTCTTCTTCTTCTTCAGCGTTCCGAGCAATTGAGGTTCTTTGCTGCAAATACAATCTGTCTCCATTCGTCTCTCTGGTGGACCTTCTCTTGCCAGTCGTTGATTCCAAGTGCTTGTAGGTCTGTACACGTATTATCTCTCCACCGCCTTCTTGGTCAACGGTCTACGGTCATTTATTTCCTGAGTGTAAGCGAGTTTTGTTTCCCTATTATCTTCCATTCTTTCTATATGCCCCAGCCATTGTAGTCTATTAGCCTTCATGATACCAGTGATTAGCGGGGACTTAAACAAATAATAAATGTCTTTGTTACTTCTTCTTTTCCACTCTCCACTTTGTGTATCCCTAATGGGTCCAAAGATGCGTCTTAAAATTTTGTTCTCAAAGGTTTGTAACAAGGCTTCGTCTCCTTTCGTTGTACTCCAGGTTTCAGAGCCATACAGCACAACTGGTCTGATCAGTGTTTTGTATATTGTGATTTTGGTGTTACGAGATAGCGCCTTTGATTTTAGTAGATGTTGTAGTGCATAGTATATCTTATTTCCAGAGTTGATTCTAGTTTGTAGGGCACCAACAAAACACATACGGTTTAAAAGACAAAAATGGGAATATGATAAATACCAATGAGGAAATGTGCAACACATGGAAAGAATATTTTATTGAATTACTAAATTGTGAAGCTCCAAGTAACATTTTCCCACAGGAAGAGGTTCTAACATGCGAACCACAAATTGAAGAACCTACATTTGAAGAAATCCTATATGTAATCACACGACTTAAAAACAATAAGGCAACTGGGACTGATGGAATTGCTGCTGAATTTATAAAGGCAGGTGGCCATGCATTACATCTAACGCTATACGAACTAATAATAAAAATCTGGAGGACAGAAGAATTACCCCATGACTGGAAAGAGTCATTACTGATACCTATCTTTAAGAAAGGAGACAAGTTCCAATGTGGAAATTATAGAGGAATATCACTACTGTCCACAAGCTATAAGATACTATCCGCAGTATTACTAAATAGACTAAAACCATATTCAGAAGACATATTAGGTGACTACCAGGCGGGTTTTAGACAAAACAGATCAACAATAGATCAGATATTTATCTTACGACAAATAGCTGAGAAACATTGGGAATATAAAAGAGATCTCCATAACATTTTTGTGGATTTTAAAACGGCTTATGATAGTGTCAATAGGAATAGTCTATGGAATGCTATGCAGGAATTTGGAATACCAAGGAAGTTAATCAACATGACCAGACTATGCATGGAAGATACTTATAATATAGTAACATAAATAAAGATTATAAGGTAATAATTTACAATCGGCTGTTTAAATAATGTTTTTTAGCATTTTGAAAAAAGCCTCCTGTGAATTTATATTAATTTTTTTAACATGAATGTTTCTTGTTCAATTCACAAACAGTGAGATACACTTATTGGCAGCTATTGTAATAAATTTGTTCTAATTGTGGGTTTAATCTGGAACGATTCAAATGAAACATTCAATATGTCCTCCTTTTTGTCTTATTATGTCCTCCTTTTGGTGCCCGCATATCTGGCAACCCTAGTTCTACATGAGAACATCGGGGTACGAGGTGAGAGGACAACCCCAGGAAGAATTGATTAGATGGAGTTAAAAAAAAACATTGAAGAAATCAAATTTGATGTTAGTACAAGACAAGAGAAGCACAGAACTTTGCATCTATCTCTCTGCGACGCTTCAAGGCAAAAGCAGTAGAACCCAAGGAGAAAGAAGAAGACACAAACACTATATTGCACAATTTATTGTTTGGCATATTTCGCTCTATCTCGTCAGGTTTAACAAACAAACAAACAGTCCAACATATGATGAAGTAACGTAATGGATTCTTTAAGCTGAAATACACAGACAACTAAATGACCTGTTTAACTGTCACCATGGCCATTGTCAGAAGTCGGGATGCCCCACCGGCTAGATGAAAATATTATTCACTGGCGAGCAACCCTAAATAGTCAGAAACTGACTAGGGACAAAATCTATATGGCTGAACTACAGATTAAGCCCATGAATATCCAACGTACAGCTCCAAGTGGCTCGTTACAAAATGAAATGAACTGTGCTGAATATTCGCCAAGGTATAGGAAAGAGAAGGTTAGCTTAAGATAGATGTTTTAAGTCTAAATATATTAGTATAGACGACTATCTCAGTACAGGTTTTCTCCCTGACTGCTCCTTTCCTTGGTGTGTAAGTGAACCCCCACCAATGTACACAACAACACGTATGCACAATTGGAAAAAATATAATGACAGAACTATGAGTTACAAGACTACAACATTTATTTACTAATCATAGACATTGGATGATTGTCAATATGAGGATGATAAAATCATATGCATATTGATATTGATGACAAACATTACGTAACTTTACTTGTTACTCGATCTATCTGGATCTGTGGTCTAGATCCCCACTCTCCAGTAGACACACACAAAAGAAACAGCTTGCCGGTATTCTGACGATCCTGCCAGTCCTGGCTCTACCTAGTCAGTAGTCTCTAGTCCTTAGATCTATAACATAGGTGCTCCTTGTGAGAGCTTGAAAGAAAGTCAAGAATGTGTTATATCAGTTCTACATCAGCGCAATCCTAATTAAAACATATCATAACACAAACATATACAATGACCAGTCTGGCCAAGTTTATCTTCCAGCTCTACTGTGTTCACCATCCCCCTTCTCCCTACTGTCTTTAGTATGGGACGGGCTTTTCAATTGTCTCACACGCCTGTAATGATTACATTTCTGCCGCCCCATGTCCATGTCGCTAATACAGAAATTCTGTGTCGTACAGCCGCTCCGTCCAAAGTTAGTTTAGCAGCTCACGGGGTCGGTAATGGTATTATAATAATGCCGGGTCATCCGGGCTTACAAGCCGTGACCAGTAGCTGTGCCAGGGTTCCGTGAACTACCCTCCACCATACGATGAAAAAGGTTTAGCATCATATACCCCATAACACTTGTGGGTAATGTCTGTACCATTACACCTCTGCTACAAATGCAATCGATGGTTAGTGTGCCAATGCGCACACCATAATATAACACTTCATATTGGTAGGCTTGCATATGACAAATCAATATACCAAACATCCAATACACATAAACATATTGATTAAACTAGACATATGATACTTTAACATCATAGCATAATGCACTAGTTAGTTTATGAAATTACACCTACATACATCCAACATCCGTAAACATTATATTACTTCAAGATGGACATATAATGATACTCAATATAATAGCATCAGTCATTATTAATGAGTACTAATATTGTATAGCTACAAAATGAGATACACAACGTCTAATTGAAGTTACCACACAGACCAGCCATATTTGCTGAGCTGCCCGGTTTTCTCACCACTTAGTTACTGCTGTAAGAATTAAATAAATAGTCATTGACTATATTCTGTACAACAAATGCACACACCAAAAAAAAGCAACTAGTCTAGTTTAGAAAGAGATGGCAAGCATCTGCTACGACACCTCAAGTATATCTAGACAAGACCTGCCTTCCATAAGTTTCTACTTCTCAGAAGAGTAGCACTTACAGCACAATTATATTGAACAAAGAACTCAGAAAGAACACTCAAGTAACCTATGACAATGATAGTTCTTGCAATAACCTAGACTGAAAATCGGTCCATCCATCCAAGAAACTAAGAGACTTACTAAGGGACTAGTTACTAAGAAATAATTCCTAGCAGCCAACATAATATTCATGCATATGACTACAGACATTGAGATAGTTCCTACCTGTTCTGAAGTCAAACTTAATCTAACATAAAACAGGCTAGGGACCCTTATTTAAGCTGAGTCAAGCAGATCATAGTATCTCCTTGGCATTCCCCTCATAAATTCTTCTTATCTCCACCGGACGGTAATTGCACTTATCACTGCAATTGGCCATCACACCTGTGGGTCTGACAATTATTAGCCCACTAAGTCTTATCAGTGATTTCACACCTTGCGCCTCTAGTCTCTACCAGATGGGGTCATCCACGCGGTTGGGCGATTTCCTAGCTATTCTTATCAGGTGTCATGTCAAGGGCACAACTAGGTTCTCATGGTCAACAGCCAGTTTACAACTCGGTTGGTAACTCAGGTTTGCTTGCGTCATGCCTGGTCGGTTTTAATTACACAGTCCATGGCCCAGTTCATTGTTGATTCAGCATGTCTGGGTCAGCAGTTTCCCAAGGTGTATACTAATTATCTAGTTGCCATTTTACTTGCCATCTGCAAGCTTACGTCATGGCTAGTTGGTTTTAATTACTACTCCGTCCCTTGAGTCTGCCCTCCCGTCTGGCTGGATTGATAAGACTGTGAAACTGATCTGGGGGTGACTGGTACTGGTGTCAAATTAACTTCCCAAATAGAAAGCCATTCCTGGTGGTTTGTTTACTTGCAGGTTTTGCAAGCTTACGTCAAGACAGTATAGTCTTGAATATAGAGAAAGCAGTTTTGTTCGTCTGTTGATCCTCTACATGGCCCATCAAAAGTGAACCGAAAATTGTTCTGGGAAGTAAAGGCTGCCAATTCGTGACAGAGCTTTCCCCTTAAAAATAAAGTTTCTGCCAGAAATCTTTTGTCAAAGCACGCCGTACATCCCAGAATAAATGCCTAAGCACTCTCCGTTCTGTATCTGCCTAAAGGTTTCCAATATTCCTTGTGGCAATGGGTTGTCCTGCTTCTGCATAAAGACGTCCCATTTCCATAACCCAAAGATACTCTGGATAGATCCTTGTACCTGGTTTTCGGCCGGGATTCCATGCAATAGCTTGGTAAAATCCGGTAATTGTCAGGAGATTGTAATTTTACCCCTCTGGGAAAGATCACAATCAACGGGATTCTTCTACGCCTCTGGGCAGCAATTGTTTTACACCATTCACTCACGTGATTTACTCCTTTCAGCCGAGGATGTACCCGTAGTGAGGTCTTGCATAAGCTGGCCACCGCAAAGCTTGTCTCCGTGATTTTCCTCCATCCATTATAGATTCTGAACAGATTCATCAATATCTTCCTTTTGAAAGGAATAATGTTACACATCATGGTCCCATGATATAAATTCAACTGGCGCTTTCCTCCTTCAAAGTTGGGCGTAACAATCTTCCCTCCTCGGTGTCGCGGTTTCTTCCCCTGATAATCAGTTAACGGGCTGAGTTTCTCTGCATTAGAGTTTCGTGTGAAAACCGTGCTAGAAATTGGAAATTTAGTGTGCCAAGTTGTCCAGCCTTGAGAAATAACATAGTTACTCCAGGGCGATAAAGTGGTGTTACTTTTGAATAAAGTATCCACAAATAGCTGATCTACTCCTATCAAATCGACCTGACTGAAGGGTTGATTGAGTCCTAAGAGTGTTGATTCCAAACCACTCTTGACTTCTGTTACTTCAGGTCCCTGTTGCTGGAATTCCCTGATAACTTCAGCTAATGAGATGATAGGCGTTTCTTCCTCCATCTTGTGCAAAGAATTTTCTTCTTTAGCAACTACAGACAATGTTGTCTGCACAATATCAGAGTCCATATTCTGGCTCCTAACAATTCCCTGTGTTTCCTGAGTCTCCGAACTGGTATACTGTGAGATAACAACTGGAAATGTTTCCTGGTCTGGATGTTCCTCTCTGGCCGTGCTTTCATGGGCTAAGTCCAGTTGAGGTAAATCCTGTGGTGGGCTGTCTAAGCAATCCATCACAATAGGTAAATGATTTGAACTGAGATCTAGTGTCTTGTCCTGAGCTGCAGCCTCAAAGATCACAAGGGGTTCCGGATCGTCCTTCATCCCACTGTCAGTCAAATTTAATCCCACTTCATCCTCTCCTGAGCTGAAGGGAATAATAAAGTTGGTTACCTTTCGATCTCCGACCTCCTTAAAAGATGTCCTCAGGTCATCTTCCTCTTGAGTTTCACCTCTCGTTGAAGTAAAATGAGATTCCTGGGAGTCTTGTACTGGCAAACAAGTTAAACCACATATCTTGTGGTACGAACAGTTGTCCTCTGGGTAACTGTTAGTAGGCAAATTATCTGAACTGATAATTAGTGATTCTTCCCGCGTTGCAGTAATGAAATTCACCTGGGATTCAGTTACTTCCATCCTCCCTATTTCAGTCAGATGTAATTCCACTTCATGATTCTGTGAACAGAAGGGAATGTGAGAATCGGCTAGGTCTCCGCCTGCGACCTCATTAAAGGTTGTCTTCAGTTCCTCTTTCTCTCGAGATTCATTTCTCGTAGCAGTCAAGTGGTTTTCCTGAAGGTCCTCTACTGTCAAACGGCTATTGCCGTGGTGCAAACAGTTATCACGTTTGTGACTGTTTGAAATGCCCTTGGCACGTTTTTTCTTCCCTCTTTTCCGTTTAGGACTGGGTCGAATGAGAACCTGTAGTTCCCGGTCCACTACCTCTGATTCTGCGGTGGGTGGCAAAGATGTCCCTTCCTTCCTGGTTGGGTGAGCATCCATATCTCCTACCTTATGTTCCGCTAGAAAGGTTAGCTTCTCCGCATTGACTGCTTCCATATGCGTTTTCTCCATCTTTACTCCTTCAGTTTTGCTACGCTCTTGTGCTTCAAAGAACTCATCATTTTCTTTAAACATAATGTCTTCTTCTTGGTCCCACCATTTTAACTCTGCTATGATATATGTTTCTAGTTGCTCCCCCTCTAAGCCTTCTCTTATGCCCCACCCTCTCGCGGTCTCTGAGAAATCTGCGCGCGCCTTCAGATCCTCTTCAAGATTCCGGTAAAGCAAGAACATAATTGCTAATGACTATATTCAGGTTAGCTTCTATGTATATATCAAAAATCAGATCTACTAGAAAGACAAGAGTTAACTACTGACAGTCTACGCTATCCAATGTGTATAGTTTAGCCTCAACAGTGAAAGACAACTGAAAATAATATTCAAGTAGTACCTGGCGACAGCAGTGAAGTAAGTGTGAGAGATATACTACACAGTAATCAACAGTAATATTTACCTAAATAAACATTAAAATGCACTGCATACATGTCAAAATGAACATGGCATATTATTAGCATAAAATGCAAATCAGTCAAGCAGTTAAATCATCAAACACATCAATGTAAATATGATTAAAGTGTTCAATTATCAATAAATGATTAATGATAACACTAAATGATAGATGATGGTATTTTTCTCATAAGTTCTTATCTGTTATAAACTTTTGAAAAGTTATATTTATACTCTGTAACTTCCTCAACTAAAAGTAGCTACATTTGATGATAGTCTATTTTGATGATTGAAGATTACAAGAGTTAACTTTTAAAAATCGTATGTCTAGGGTCTAGTACCGGAGTCTATTGAAAGCTAGAAGTCCGAATTCAAATACCGTACGAGAAGCCCAATCTGTCAGAAGTCGGGATGCCCCACCGGCTAGATGAAAATATTATTCACTGGCGAGCAACCCTAAATAGTCAGAAACTGACTAGGGACAAAATCTATATGGCTGAACTACAGATTAAGCCCATGAATATCCAACGTACAGCTCCAAGTGGCTCGTTACAAAATGAAATGAACTGTGCTGAATATTCGCCAAGGTATAGGAAAGAGAAGGTTAGCTTAAGATAGATGTTTTAAGTCTAAATATATTAGTATAGACGACTATCTCAGTACAGGTTTTCTCCCTGACTGCTCCTTTCCTTGGTGTGTAAGTGAACCCCCAACAATGTACACAACAACACGTATGCACAATTGGAAAAAATATAATGACAGAACTATGAGTTACAAGACTACAACATTTATTTACTAATCATAGAAATTGGATGATTGTCAATATGAGGATGATAAAATCATATGCATATTGATATTGATGACAAACATTACGTAACTTTACTTGTTACTCGATCTATCTGGATCTGTGGTCCAGATCCCCACTCTCCAGTAGACACACACAAAAGAAACAGCTTGCCGGTATTCTGACGATCCTGCCAGTCCTGGCTCTACCTAGTCAGTAGTCTCTAGTCCTGAGATCTATAACATAGGTGCTCCTTGTGAGAGCTTGAAAGAAAGTCAAGAATGTGTTATATTAGTTCTACATCAGCGCAATCCTAATTAAAACATATCATAACACAAACATATACAATGACCAGTCTGGCCAAGTTTATCTTCCAGCTCTACTGTGTTCACCATCCCCCTTCTCCCTACTGTCTTTAGTCTGGGACGGGCTTTTCAATTGTCTCACACGCCTGTAATGATTACATTTCTGCCGCCCCATGTCCATGTCGCTAATACAGAAATTCTGTGTCGTACAGCCGCTCCGTCCAAAGTTAGTTTAGCAGCTCACGGGGTCGGTAATGGTATTATAATAATGCCGGGTCATCCGGGCTTACAAGCCGTGACAAGTAGCTGTGCCAGGGTTCCGTGAACTACCCTCCACCATACGATGAAAAAGGTTTAGCATCATATACCCCATAACACTTGTGGGTAATGTCTGTACCATTACACCTCTGCTACAAACGCAATCGATGGTTAGTGTGCCAATGCGCACACCATAATATAACACTTCATATTGGTAGGCTTGCATATGACAAATCAATACACCAAACATCCAATACACATAAACATATTGATTAAACTAGACATATGATACTTTAACATCATAGCATAATGCACTACTTAGTTTATGAAATTACACCTACATACATCCAACATCCGTAAACATTATATTACTTCAAGATGGACATATAATGATACTCAATATAATAGCATCAGTCATTATTAATGAGTACTAATATTGTATAGCTACAAAATGAGATACACAACGTCTAATTGAAGTTACCACACAGACCAGCCATATTTGCTGAGCTGCCCGGTTTTCTCACCACTTAGTTACTGCTGTAAGAATTAAATAAATAGTCATTGACTATATTCTGTACAACAAATGCACACACCAAAAAAAAAGCAACTAGTCTAGTTTAGAAAGAGATGGCAAGCATCTGCTACGACACCTCAAGTATATCTAGACAAGACCTGCCTTCCATAAGTTTCTACTTCTCAGAAGAGTAGCACTTACAGCACAATTATATTGAACAAAGAACTCAGAAAGAACACTCAAGTAACCTATGACAATGATAGTTCTTGCAATAACCTAGACTGAAAATCGGTCCATCCATCCAAGAAACTAAGAGACTTACTAAGGGACTAGTTTTTTTTTTTTTTTTTTTTTTTTTTTTTTTTTTTTTTTTTTTAGCATATCCTTTACAGGACTTAGCTGTCAACACCAGCATCTTTCAGCTGTATGTTGATCTCTTGGCAAGATTACGCTCAGTAGTTTGCCATTGCTTTCTGAGCGGCCGGCTCAGTATCCCGCAAGTCACGAGCGGGGGTCGAACCGCCTCAGCTCTCGCTCCGCTACGAGACTCTGCGTGATAAACGGGATTACAGAGAGAAAGCGTTGTAACCCCACAGCCAAAGAGACCGGCAAGGGACTAGTTACTAAGAAATAATTCCTAGCAGCCAACATAATATTCATGCATATGACTACAGACATTGAGATAGTTCCTACCTGTTCTGAAGTCAAACTTAATCTAACATAAAACAGGCTAGGGACCCTTATTTAAGCTGAGTCAAGCAGACCATAGTATCTCCTTGGCATTCCCCTCATAAATTCTTCTTATCTCCACCGGACGGTAATTGCACTTATCACTGCAATTGGCCATCACACCTGTGGGTCTGACAATTATTAGCCCACTAAGTCTTATCAGTGATTTCACACCTTACGCCTCTAGTCTCTACCAGATGGGGTCATCCATCGCGGTTGGGCGATTTCCTAGCTATTCTTATCAGGTGTCATGTCAAGGGCACAACTAGGTTCTCATGGTCAACAGCCAGTTTACAACTCGGTTGGTAACTCAGGTTTGCTTGCGTCATGCCTGGTCGGTTTTAATTACACAGTCCATGGCCCAGTTCATTGTTGATTCAGCATGTCTGGGTCAGCAGTTTCCCAAGGTGTATACTAATTATCTAGTTGCCATTTTACTTGCCATCTGCAAGCTTACGTCATGGCTAGTTGGTTTTAATTACTATTCCGTCCCTTGAGTCTGCCCTCCCGTCTGGCTGGATTGATAAGACTGTGAAACTGATCTGGGGGTGACTGGTACTGGTGTCAAATTAACTTCCCAAATAGAAAGCCATTCCTGGTGGTTTGTTTACTTGCAGGTTTTGCAAGCTTACGTCAAGACAGTATAGCCTTGAATATAGAGAAAGCAGTTTTGTTCGTCTGTTGATCCTCTACATGGCCCATCAAAAGTGAACCGAAAATTGTTCTGGGAAGTAAAGGCTGCCAATTCGTGACAGCCATATGCCAAATAGCTGTACCATCTACAATCTAGATGGTAAATCTGGGTAGTACACTGTGCAATGGGGATAGTGGATGATGTGACTGCCTCTGGTAAACATGATATTAGATGAGATTAGCCTATTGTTGTATATCGCAGCACGTCCATGTTAGAAATGATATGAGCATATGCGATAGAGACAGCATGGATGATTGGTTTTCTGTGGCTAGGATACACCACAGCTTCTCACCCCATTGTACGTCTATTTCGTGAAGCAATTATGGCGATCTAATATACCATATATGTACAGAAGTGTTGCAGATATGATAATACCCTGTGTGGGAGATGAAAGGATAGTGTAATACATATATGCGCACCAAACCTATGTCGAAGTCGACTCCACCTTTGACAGACCAATAAATGAAAGAATTTCATCCTGGGTAGTGGATATAACTAGGGCGAAAAGGGGTTAGAGAAATTTGAATAACAAACTGGGAGACGAGAAGAAGGGAATACACCCGGTTACATGCTCAGAGCTCGCGGATCAAGCTTTGCACCTGCTGTCGCACTCAGGTGGCTTTTGTATCAGACAGCTTGGAGACCCAATACCCCAATGTCCTCGCTGCTATGTCAGTCACCGCTCTACGCTAGTCGTCACGACATCCAGGGGCGGGTACGATGTCGTACATGTATTCAACTAAAGGAAAATGTACCAATCAAAGTTAGGTCACCCAGATTATAAAAGGGGAATCAAATAAAACCATGTTGGACAGTGAGTCTGTCAGGGGAGAACGATGCCAACTGGAAAATGTGAATGTTCCTGTAACTGATGAATGCCATGACTAATCGTCTCACACAACTTAGCGTATCTGCCATGGGCTCTTCTATCGCCAAGATGTCACTGCGCTATAACTATAACACAACATGGCTGCTACCATATTAACAACTGTGAAGTCATAGCTGTGACACACCGTTACTTACTTACCAGAATTCACGATCTATTTTTGTTTGGTCCAAACCTATTTTTTATTTGGCACAGAATCTGACATAATTGTTAGGGATGAAGTCCCAAACCTCACAGATAACTACACTCTGAACAGAAAAAAATAAATAAAAAAACGGCATAAAGATCACATTTCATAGGTGCCTCTTCTTTGAGCGCCTGCTTGTGCCTCTTCAAAAAGTCAGTGTCAGTAAAGTGTGCACTACAAATATCTCAATGTTTCCTGTATGTGTAGGTTTGTGGCGTTTCAAATATCACAATGTCTCTGTATGTATTTGCTTTGCTTGTGTTCGCTGGCTGTGAACTCCAGCGCAAAGTCCTGTATGCCGGATGAAGACATCCTGCTGTCCAACATCAGTGTGATGTCATACAGGACCTGAGGTTTGCGTGAGTATCCGTTGTCCCATGTCTGGCTTATTGGTGTGCAGACTGGTGGTTCCTCGCCGTACAGGCAGACACTCTCCGACTTCGGAGGAATCACCGATCCTACTGACTTTAGCCAGGACCCCGAAGGGACCTGTTGCCCAGGACGCTCGGCGAGGACGCGTCAATATGTCTTAGCCAGTATATAACCCGGCCCTGGTGCCTTGGAAACACCTCTGCGTCCCCTCTGTATGTATTTATCTGTGGTGCTTCAGACTGAATGCTTTATTAAAAGGGTATAGTAATAATCACAGCTATGAAGTTCCTCTGTGTCAGGGTGCTAATATTGTAAAATGTCACTAATTTGTCCTTGAAACATTCCCGGCAACAATTCTAGCACTCTACACATCAATGAACAACAGTGTTGGTCATGTATTCATTTATTCTACTAACACATTCCTCAATGTGCATAAATAAGAACAACGACCAAGAACACATTGTTAAAACTATTCTAGTATCTAGGACACAACACTCATTGGTCTGTCACAAATAGCAAACTACATGAGCATTTGGGCTCACCAATCTCCTGTGGGAGCCCCAGTAGAATAGTGGCTAGATACTTGCCTGGTGAACCGGTAATCATGGGTTCAAATTCCATGTGGATGTGAACATTGACCTGGGCTTCCAGATTGATCCAGTCTAAAATGGGTGCCAGAAAATGACTTGGGAAGTAAAGGCAGTTGGTGTGACATTGACCGCATGACCTTGGAGTGCCAATTGTCTATACAAATATGTGTCTATCACCATATGCCCACATTACCTGACTGTATGTGAAAGGGTCATTGACTTAATTTACTATTACTTTCCTTCTGTTGTTTACTTAAAGACTCCCCACTCAGTGCCGAAATGCAGGATACCCATGTCAAACAATATATTTTATCTATGGTTTCCCCAGCTCACCCTTTCAAGGCATTTATGTTTTCATACATGCCACTCATGTACCATCAAGCTAAACTATGGGAAGATGAGTTGTAAATACTAACAGGACTCAACACTCAATAAACCTCGTCACGTATCAAATTATCTACAATTTTCTATATATATATATTCTTATTGACATAAGCCTAGGTCATTGACAATGAGTTGAGTGACCGGGCATGAGAAAGAATGGAGACGAAAGTGGGAGACAGTAAAGTGACTGACCTGGCTATGAGAAAACAGCCAGTCCTGAGAAATAAAATAGTGAGGGTAGAGAAAAAACCCTAGGGTGGATGGGGCGAGAGATAGGGTATTTGTGTGTTGAAGTCAAGGGACTTCAGGGAGTGGAGTTTTAGATACCGAACGAGTCGGTAGTCGGCGGAGAACGGTGTTGTGTGATTCTCCGAGCTGTGAATGCAGTCCTAAACCCCAGAGTGGGTTACATAGTGAGCAGAGGCTCCGACCCAGTGGGTGGGTCGTATTGTGGGAGATCCAGTCGTGGATAGTAGCTGGACTACATGTCTATGAATTTGAGATTCAGCAGGCCGTGAGAAGGCATTGATGTGTGCGTGTAGAGTTGTGAGGAATATATATATCTCTTCGGTGGATTACATTGTGTTCTGGATTTATAAACATGTTCCGTTTGTCCGTGGGTCTGTGTTATTTCTGTAATAAAGGATTATGTGCGCCAACTGAATCTTGTTTAATGACTGGTGAATGTGCACGGCGGGGGTGAGATATATTGCAAGACAGTTCGATAGCTCAATTGACACTCCAGGAGTATTGTTACCTAGACAACGACCATCACACGCCCTTAACAAAGTTGCTAAGCTTCAGTCTTCCCTTTCCAAAACCATTAAACCTGTTATACATAGAGTGGTCTGTCAATCTTCCAAATTTTTCTGCTTGTTGCTGGTCTCTGCTATCTCTTCTATCCTGCATTGGTTGAAACAAGTGATCTTTTCTAGTTCATTAATAGGCGTTGTCTTCAGGCTTCCAGCTATGATTCGCATTCCTTGGTTTTGGACTCTACTTATTTTGTTAAAGTTTGACTTAGCTGCTGTTGCCCAAGCTGCAATGCCATATTCCAGTACTGGCCTCACCTGTCCAGTATACAACTTCTTGAGAACTTTCTCATATGCTCCCCACGTTGTACCAGCAAGCTTTTTCATGATTGCCATTCTTTGTCTTGCTCTTGTCCGATTTTTCTCAACCCGTGTCTTCCATGTCAGGCGACGATCAAAGGTGACTCCTAGATAGTTTGGATTTTCTTCATGGCGCAATATTTTTCCATTCAATACCAGCTTAGGTTGCTGAGTTTTATTTGAGAGGGAAAACACTGTGCATGTTGTTTTCTCCTCACTTATCTTCACTAGCCATGATTTTGACTAGTCCTTTAGCGCTAATAAGGCTTGCTGTATTCTGCGGTTTTTTTGTTTTTTTTTAGCATATCCTATACAGGACTTAGCTGTCAACACCAGCATCTTTCAGCTGTATGTTGATCTCTTGGCAAGATTACGCTCAGTAGTTTGCCATTGCTTTCTGAGCGGCCGGCTCAGTATCCCGCAAGTCACGAGCGGGGGTCGAACCGCCTAAGCTCTCGCTCCGCTACGAGACTCTGCGTGATAAACGGGATTACAGAGAGAAAGTGTTGTAACCCCACAGCCAGAGAGACAGCATTCTGCTGTTAGCTGTACTAATATATTCTTCAGATGTCCATATGGCTAGGTCATCTGCAAAGGAGGATGTGTGTACTCTGGCTGGAAAATTTTCCGTGATGTCATTTATATATGTTAGGAATAATGTTGGTGAAAGAACTCCTCCTTGGGGGACACCTTGCTCCAACAGCATCATTTTGCTTGTTTGCCCTTGTACTTTTGTCCTGGCAGTTCTGTTCTCAAGGTAGTGGCTGATCCATTTATACATTTTCCCACAAACATGCATTTTTTGTAGTTTTACTTTCAGTCCTTCCTTCCATACTTTATCAAATGCTTTTTCTAAATCTATCCAGACTGCTAGTGTGTGCTTTTTCTCTTGAAAGGCATCCTCTATTTCCTGAGCTATATAGGTTATTTGATCTTCAGTGGATCTGTACTTTCTGAATCCTGCTTGGTGTGGTGTTAAGAATTGGTTTTCTTCCAGACGCCATGTTAGCCTGCCATTGATAATACGTTCCATTAATTTTCCTACGCAGCTAAGTAGACTGATAGGTCGATAGCCATTTGGTTCTTCCAGGTCTTTTCCTTTCTTTAGGACTAATATTAATTTAGCTTCCTTCCATGCCTGTGGGACTATCCCTCTCTTCGAGCTGTGATTTAGGACTGCTAGTAGTTTCTTTTTCGTCTTGGCGCCTAGTCCTATTAGCATTTCATTTGTGATTCCATCCTTTCCTGGTGATTTCTTCTTTTTTAGGGTATTCATTGCCTGTTCCATTTCTTCCATTGTTAGATTTGCCATAATGTATTCTGCTGCTGTCTCTGTATTTCTATGATGTATCTGTTTGTCTTTGATTGCTTTCTTCTGTTCGGTTGTAATATCAATGTGGTTTGCAATGCATAGTGTTCCATTAGTGCATTTGCAGCCTTTTTTTTCCTGTAAGCAAAGCATTTCCTTAATTGTTATTTGTTTGTTTCTAGGTCCTTCATTCTTCATGGCGTTCACTACTTTCCATAGTTCCATCCCTGTCAAAATTCAGGTTTTCTGTTTTTTCCCTCCAACAATCTCTTGTTTGATTTACTGTTCTTTTATATTTTGCTGAGATGGATTTGAGAGAGATTGCTGCATTTGCTTCATGTTGCCATATCGTGTATGTTTTCACAATATTTGTCTATTAGTAAGGCAAATCTGTCCCAATCTGCTCGTTTGTAATTCTAGTGGGGCAAAGGCTTTTGCTCCTGTGGAACATACTCCATATTCATTACAAGCTTGATTGGTCTGTAGTCACTACCTGCTAATTGGTCAAGCACATGGCGATCAATTTTGTGGAGGATGTCTCCTGTGCAGAAAGCTAAGTCTGGAGTAGAAGTGGTAAACCATCTTCTAGAGTAGAAGCTTGGTGTGTCATCCGCTTTGTTGAGTAGATGGAGATTTGAGTCTATTTCCCAGTCCTCCAATTTATCTCCTCTTTTGTCAGAATCTGGGTATCCCCATATTTCTGAACGGCTATTAAAGTCTCCGACAATAATGCAGTTTATGTCAGTTATTTTCTTGTTTGAGAGTGTAAGTTCCTTATCTGCTGGGCTATACAGATTGTAAATTCTTATTTTCATGTCCTTTATCATTATATCAACACCTATAATTTCCGTTTGGTTGTCAGAGATCACAGATACTTCGCTGCAAGGTATTGTATTTCGTGTAAATATTAGAACTCCTCCTTTGTGTCCTTCGCGGTTGAAACGTGTGGCCTGATATCCTCTGACTGAGAATTTGCAATTAGCGTTGAGGTGTGTCTCTTGAATGCATGCCACATCTATTTTATCTTTATGAAGACGCTGTGTTAGGGAGACTTTCTTGTTATAAACTCCTTCGGCATTCCACTGTAGTATGTTGAGTGTCCTGGGTATTTGGTCAATAGCTCTTAACCTACTCCTCTGTGCCTTGACTCCACAGCACAGAGGAAGGTGACCACCAGTAGTCATGGGTGGACCCCCTCGAGGCAGGGGGCCTGGCACTGTCACCACCTGATGGGACTTCGCAGGATTAGCACCATAACGATTAATTTTGATTTGTGACATCATGAATTAAGTTATGTTGCACTGCTTTGTCAAGCTTGTGGCTCCGTACATCCGATTTCAACAAGCATATTTGGGGTGCTTTATCTAGTCTTTGACTGTTCCCAGTCTACCTACAAGGCAGCAGGTTTTACGTTGCACTGCTTTGTCAAGCCTGTGGCTCAGTACATCCGATTTCAATAAGCATATTTGGGGTGCTTTATCTAGTCGTTGGCTGTTCCCAGTCTACCTACAAGGCAGCAGGTTTTACGTTGCACTGCTTTGTCAAGCCTGTGGCTCAGTACATCCGATTTCAACAAGCATATTTGGGGTGCTTTATCGTCTTTGACTGTTCCCAGTCTACCTACAAGGCAGCAGGTTTGTGTGTCGCTTGGTCTGGTCCCTATCCCTTGACCTGTCTGACATGGGTGACCCTACCAGTAGCTGTGCTACCGTCGGCATAGCTCTTGGAGTCATTGGAACGCGCAAGCCCCTCTACCTCGTCATGGTGGACACACAGCGGAGGGGACAGGAGAACGAACGAACGAACAAACAAACTTTATTTTCGAAGGGTAACAAATTGGGGCACGTAGGCCCGTCTTATATTCGGCCCTTCCAAATCAAACTTGTAAGGTTTGTCTCCTGTATGTATTCTCCTATGGTACCTCAGAATGCCACCGAGAGTAAAGGAGGCACCACAAACATCATATTTGTAAGGTATCTCTTCTGTATGTGTTTTCAGATCACCAACTACAGTAAAAGAAGCACGACAAAAATCACACTAGTAAGGTTTCTCTCCTGTATGTATTCTCTTGTGAGTCTTCAGATCACCACAACCATCACACTTGTAAGGTTTCTCTCCTGTATGTATTCTCTTATGGCGCCTGAGATTGCCAGCTTGATTAAAAGAAGCACCACAAACATCACACTTGTAAGGTTTCTCTCCTGTATGTGTTCTCTTATGGTTCTTCAGATCACCAACTACAGTAAAAGAAGCACAACAAAAATCACACTAGTAAGGTTTCTCTCCTGTATGTATTCTCTTGTGAGTCTTCAGATCACCACAAACATCACACTTGTAAGGTTTCTCTCCTGTATATGTTCTCTTATATGTTTTCAGATTGCCAATATGAGTAAAAGAAGCACCACAAACATCACATTTGTAAGGTTTCTTTCTCTCCTGTATGTGTTCTCAGATTGCCAGCTTGAGTAAAAGAAGCACCACAAACATCACACTTGTGAGGTTTCTCTCCTGTATGGGTTCTCTTATGTGTTTTCAGACTGCCAGTATGAGTAAAAGAAGCACACAAACATCACACTTGTAAGGTTTCTCTCCTGTATGTGTTCTCTTATGTGTTTTCAGACTGCCAGTATGAGTAAAAGAAGCACCACAAACATCACACTTGTAAGGTTTCTCGCCTGTATGTATTCTCTTGTGAGTCCTTAGATCACCAGCTTGAGTAAAAGAAGCACCACAAACATCACACTTGTGAGGTTTCTCTCCTGTATGGGTTCTCTTATGTGTTTTCAGACTGCCAGTATGAGTAAAAGAAGCACACAAACATCACACTTGTAAGGTTTCTCTCCTGTATGTGTTCTCTTATGTTTCTTCAGTCTGCCAGCTTCAGTAAAAGAAGCACCACAAACATCACACTTGTAAGGTTTCTCGCCTGTATGTGTTCTCTTATGTTTCTTCAGACTGCCAGTTTCAATAAATGAAGCACCACAAACATCACATTTGTAAGGTTTCTCGCCTGTATGTGCTCTCTTATGTGTTTTCAGACTGCCAGTATGAGTAAAAGAAGCACCACAAACATCACATTTGTAAGGTTTCTCTCCTGTATGTGTTCTCTTATGTGTCTTCAGATGGCCAGCTTGAGTAAAAGAAGCACCACAAACATCACACTTGTAAGGTTTCTCGCCTGTATGTGTTCTCTTATGTTTCTTCAGACTGCCAGTTTCAGTAAAAGAAGCACCACAAACATCACACTTGTAAGGTTTCTCTCCTGTATGTGTTCTCTTATGGTTCTTCAGATCACCAACTACAGTAAAAGAAGCACGACAAAAATCACACTAGTAAGGTTTCTCTCCTGTATGTATTCTCTTGTGAGTCTTCAGATCACCACAAACATCACACTTGTAAGGTTTCTCTCCTGTATATGTTCTCTTATATGTTTTCAGATTGCCAATATGAGTAAAAGAAGCACCACAAACATCACATTTGTAAGGTTTCTTTCACTCCTGTATGTGTTCTCTTATGTTTCTTCAGATTGCCAGCTTGAGTAAAAGAAGCACCACAAACATCACATTTGTGAGGTTTCTCTCCTGTATGTGTTCTCTTATGTGTTTTCAGATTGCCAGTATGAGTAAAAGAAGCACCACAAACATCACACTTGTAAGGTTTATCTCCTGTATGTGTTCTCTTATGTGTTTTCAGATTGCCAGCTTGAGTAAAAGAAGCACCACAAACATCACACTTGTGAGGTTTCTCTCCTGTATGTGTTCTCTTATGTGTTTTCAGACTGCCAGTATAAGTAAAAGAAGCACCACAAACATCACACTTGTAAGGTTTTTCTCCTGAATGTGTTCTCTTATGTGTCTTCAGATGGCCAGCTTCAGTAAAAGAAGCACCACAAACATCACACTTGTAAGGTTTATCGCCTGTATGTGTTCTCTTATGGCACCTGAGACTGCCAGCTTGAGTGAAAGAAGCACCACAAACATCACACTTGTAAGGTTTCTCTCCTGTATGTATTCTCTTGTGAGTCCTTAGATCACCAGCTTGAGTAAAAGAAGCACCACAAACATCACATTTGTAAGGTTTCTCTCCTGTATGTATTCTCTTATGTTTCTTCAGTCTGCCAGCTTCAGTAAAAGAAGCACCACAAACATCACACTTGTAAGGTTTCTCGCCTGTATGTGTTCTCTTATGTTTCTTCAGACTGCCAGTTTCAGTAAAAGAAGCACCACAAACATCACATTTGTAAGGTTTCTCGCCTGTATGTGCTCTCTTATGTGTTTTCAGACTGCCAGTATGAGTAAAAGAAGCACCACAAACATCACATTTGTAAGGTTTCTCTCCTGTATGTGTTCTCTTATGTGTCTTCAGATGGCCAGCTTGAGTAAAAGAAGCACCACAAACATCACACTTGTAAGGTTTCTCGCCTGTATGTGTTCTCTTATGTTTCTTCAGACTGCCAGTTTCAGTAAAAGAAGCACCACAAACATCACATTTGTAAGGTTTCTCGCCTGTATGTGTTCTTTTATGTGTTTTCAGACTGCCAGTATGAGTAAAAGAAGCACCACAAACATTACATTTGTAAGGTTTCTCTCCTGTATGTGTTCTCTTATGTTTCTTCAGACTGCCAGCTTCAGTAAAAGAAGCACCACAGACATCACACTTGTAAGGTTTTTCTCCTGAATGTGTTCTCTTATGTGTCTTCAGATGGCTAGCTTGAGTAAAAGAAGCACCACAAACATCACACTTGTAAGGTTTCTCTCCTGTATGTATTCTCTTGTGAGTCCTTAGATCACCAGCTTGAGTAAAAGAAGCACCACAGACATCACACTTGTAAGGTTTCTCTCCTGTATGTGTTCTCTTATGTGTTTTCAGATTGCCACTATGAGTAAAAGAAGCACCACAAGCATCACACTTGTAAGGTTTTTCTCCTGAATGTGTTCTTTTATGTGTCTTCAGATAGTCAGCTCGTATGAAAGAAGCACCACAAACATCACACTTGTAGGAACTCTCTCCTGTATGTGCTCTCATGTGGAACTTTACACTGCCAACTTGAATAAAAGAAGCACCACAATCATCACACTTGTAGGGTTTATCTCCTGTATGTGATATCATGTGGTACTTCAATTTGCCAACTTGAGTAAAAGAAGCACCACAATCATCACATTTGTAAGGTTTCTCTCCTGTATGTGTTCTCTTGTGATTCATGTTCTTTTGGCACTCTAGATGGTCATCTTGAAACAAAAGACCATCCCATTCATTACATTTGTTTGGCATCCCTTCAGTATATGTTCTCTTATATCTGTCTACACAAATATTTGGACTTGAAACATCAGACATGTCTCCTGTGTGAGTTCTTCGAGAGCTATAACTGCATAATCAAAAATGTCCTCAAGAGACTTTGCAAAAATCTGTGCATGTTTTTCTTGTGTTTCCTTATTTTGGTGTTGAAAAGTCTCAATAGCTAGAGATAGTGTATTGTTTGTATCGATCATATTAGACATATTTCCTGACATATGACAACAACTGTCATGTTTTACTGATGCTTTACAACTGTTCTCAACCATTCTTGATTCTGAGTTGTTGTCCCATGTCATTTCTTGAATGATTCTACCCCCAGTTATGTCTAACATTTTACTGAAGCTGTGACTCCTGTCCTCACACAGAACATCTGATAGTTCTTGTTTCACAACCTTCATGTCTATGCTGTCATATGTCAAATTTTGTTAATGTTCTTGTCTGGAGTGGTAAGGACTACTTGGAGACCAAGAGTGTATTTCTGAAATGCGCCAAAGTAAATAATATATATAAATAATCTGCATGAACATACCAAGTATTGATTATCAACGAATGTACAATCAAGCAGGCACACATTGCAGCTATAGACAATCAATTTCAAGTTAACAAAAGATGGAGACGTAGGATGATTAGTGTGCTCATGTATGCTGATGTATGATCTAAGTTCAGGTTTAAACTAAGTTGATGTAGGATCCAGTCTGATGTATGATCTAAGTTCATGTTGATATAAGCTGATGTATGATCTAGGCTGATGTGTGATCTAGGCTGATGTATGATATAATCTGATGTATGATATAAGCTGATGTATGATCTACACTGGTGTATGATCTATGTGCGTAATGTAAGCTGATCTATGATCTAAGCTGATGTATGATTTAGGCTGATGTATGATCTACATTCCAGTATGATCTAAGCTGATGCATGATCTAGACTGATGTATGATCTCAGCTGATGTGTTGATTGTCCATGAAGAATGATGATGACCATTCATTTCATCCAGTGAGGTTGAAAGTATGGAGCCATGAGTTCTAAAACGCCACAAATTTTGGTCTTTGGCAAGTCTCCCATGAATCATGAGTCATGGTGAATTCCAAAAGCTTTCAGTGAGATCTTCAGAATGTCTTTAAATTGTTTACTCTGGCCACCTTGGGAGTGTTTACCATAACACAGCTCTTCCTCTTCTTCTTCAGCGTTCCGAGCCATTGAGGTTCTTTGCTGCAGATACAATCCGTCTCCATTCGTCTCCCTGGTGGACTTTCTCTTGCCAGTCGTTGATTCCAAGTGCTTGTAGGTCTGTATATGTATTATCTCTCCACCGTCTTCTTGGTCTACCTCGGGGTCTACGGTCATTTATTTCCTGAGTGTAAGCGAGTTTTGTTCCCCTATTATCTTCCATTCTTTCTATATGCCCCAGCCATTGAAGTCTATTAGCCTTCATGATACCAGTGATTAGCGGGCACTTAAACAGATTATAGATGTCTTTGTTACTTCTTCTTTTCCACTCTCCACTTTGTGTATCCCTAATGGGTCCAAAGATGCGTCTTAAAATTTTGTTCTCAAAGGTTTGTAACAAGGCTTCGTCTCCTTTCGTTTTACTCCAGGTTTCAGAGCCATACAGCACAACTGGTCTGATCAATGTTTTGTATATTGTGATTTTGGTGTTACGAGATAGCGCATTTGATTTTAGTAGATGTTGTAGTGCATAGTATATCTTATTTCCAGAGTTGATTCTAGTTTGTATTTCTTCCCTTATGATGTTGGAGCAGTTGAAGATTGTACCCAGGTATTTGTATGTTTCCATTCTTTTAATGGTCATATTATCTATTTGTATGTGGCCAGAGTTTTAGCCATTCCGTCTCTTGAAATTACCATATATTGTCTTATCGTGGTTGATAACCAGCCCCATCTGTTGGGCTTTTTCCTTTAAGTGAGTCAATATTTCCAATGTCTTTTGTTCATTTTCGCCTATAATATCTATATCATCTGCATAACCTAGCAGCTTGGATGTTCCTACAATATCACATTCCTCCTTTACCTTCCTTACAACTTTCTCTAGAGCCAGATTGAAGAGTAGCGGCGATAGTGCATCACCCTGTTTCAAGCCAGATGTTATTTGGAAAGGTCTGATTTCCTGCCTTTATATGCTACTATATTATAAGTATCTTCCATGCATAGTCTGGTCATGTTGATTAACTTCCTTGGTATTCCAAATTCCTGCATAGCATTCCATAGACTATTCCTATGGACACTATCATAAGCCTTTTTAAAATCCACAAAAATGTTGTGGAGATCTCTTTTATATTCCCAATTTTTCTCGGCTATTTGTCATAAGATAAATATCTGATCTATTGTTGATCTGTTTTGTCTAAAACTCGCCTTTTAGTCACCTAATATGTCTTCAGAATATGGTTTTAGTCTATTTAGTAATACTGCGGATAGTATCTTATAGCTTGTGGACAGTAGTGATATTCCTCTATAATTTTCACATTGGAACTTGTCTCCTTTCTTAAAGATAAAGTAATTTAAGAGTTTGGGAAATGCATACTACAGGCAGCACGAGAAACAGTACCAAGAGGAGCTCATAAACAATATAAACTGTACTGGAGTAGTGAACTGGAACAGTTGCATAATGATGTGGAAGAACAGCCAAGAACACCACAATAAGTGCCAGCATGCAAAAGCAAATTGCATAGCTCCAAGCTGCAGGCTAGATGGAAAATCTGGCAGGAAAAAACAGCCACTGAACTTTGAAAGAGACACAAGGAAGTTGTGGAAACTAATAAAACAACTGAGCAATGAGGGCACAGGGAGAAACTCAAAAATTGCACTACATAAAGATGGAAACAACAGGAAAGCAAGCAGCTAACCATTTTGCGGACTCATTCGCACAAGATAGTAATATCAAAATTAGTCCAGAGAAACAACAAGAGATTTGAGAGAAATGGCACCATACAGGACAGAATGAAATAGTACATGCGGTTCTGGAGGCACCTATCACAATCAGCGAGCTGGTGCTAGCCATATCAAAACTGAAAATGAGAAAGTCACCAGGAGCTGATGGTATCTCTAATGAAATGATCAGGAACCTAGGAACAGAGGCCAAAGCAAAGCTGTTGCAGATCTTCAATTACAGTTGGACCTTAGGCAGTGTTCCACAAGCCTGGAGAGAAGCAATCATGATACCCCTCCTAAAGTCAGGGAAAGATAGCTCCATTGCCTTTAGCTACAGACCAATTAGCCTCACCAGCTGTTTCTGCAAAACACTGGAGCGCATCATCAATCACAGACTGCAGTGGTATATTGAAAGTAAAAACATCCTTGTGCCACAGCAGGCTGGCTTTAGGCAGTGCTACTCTACGGAAGATCAGACAACCTACCTCTCTCAAGAAATTGAGGATGCATTGCAAGAGAAGAAGCTGGTGCTTGCGGCATGGATAGATCTAAAGAATGCCTTTTGACAAAGTCTGGAAAGAAGGTTTGATGAAGAAACTGAGAAACTGTAAAGTCAATGAAAGAATGTATAAATGGGTAAAAGTATACTTGCACAACAGAAAAGCCAGAGTATAGATAGATCACCAATCCGCCCACAGTTGGTATTCCCCTGAAAACTTCCAGAGCGAACTCCATGGAAAGACGAACATAGACTATCACTAAAAATCCAGATAAAAGTGACAGGGATATTTGACAAGGACAAACAGAACAGTGTACAGCCCAGAACAGCCACTCTCAGATTCCTTGATGAAGAATACCCACAGGACCTCTGGATGCGTGTCTATTCAGATGGGTCAGCACAAAATGCTGTTTGAAATGGAGCGGGAGTGTACACAGAATACCCAAATAATACTAGAGACACGCCTAGAGTACCAACAGGAAAGTACTGCCATAAACATGATGCTTAACTTGAGGCAATCAAGATAGCAACATATAAATTACAAAATACTAGCCATGGTACACAACTTGTGGTGATATTGACAGATGCAAAATCAGTACTCGTGGCACTCCTGTCTGGGAAATTGCCAGTATTAAGGACACTACTTTCTTAACTAAGCAGTCAGCATAGGCTAAAGCCACCATACAGTGGATACCATCCCACTGTGGCATACCTGGAAACGACAGAGCTGATCGATTGGCTAAGGATAGAGCAAAAGAAGAACAGACTGAAGTGCCCGTTACATACCACCAAAAGAAAAGAATGATCAAATCAGTCAGAAAGCCAATAAAACCTGCTCAAGATGACTACCACATTATGGACAGACCAGAACAAGTCATTATTCTGCGCCTCAGAACAGGACACAATAGATTATGCAACCACATGTATACAAAATTCAAAAGCCTTCTGGCCTAGAGAGACGACAGTGAAAGATAAACTCTATGGACCACTGAGTGAACTAAAAAAGACAGTTAAATTCATACAAGAGACAACATTGCAGTTATAGACATATTTCAAGTGAACGAAAGAAGAAGAAGAATCTATACTTTCTTCACACCATTCACTTGTTGGAGCATATATTTGAATGACATTTATTTTAAAAGATCTTCCATTTAATTTTACTAATACAACTCTGACAACTGACAGTTCTATCCTTTACAGTTCTATTTTAATTGTTTTCCTCCATTTTTTTTATTTCTTCACAAAATTAGGGAAGTGTCATGAATCTATCTAAAGACACTTGATGGGAGGACACAACAACTAGGCCTACAATTCATAGGTGAAAGTTGAAGATAATAAGAATAAACATAACAAATGATAACCTGATCTCTTTTTGTGTGTGTTGCATATCCTTTACAGGACATTGCAGTCAACACCAGCGTTTTTCAGCTGCTGTTGATGTCTTGGCAAGCTTCACGGTCAGTAGTTTGCCACTGCTTTCCGAATGACCAGCCCACATACCTCTGTAAGTGACCAATGTGATGCGATCCGCTGCCGAATCTCGGGCAGCTGTTTAGTACAAGAGTATACGTCTTTAACCACTACGCCAGGAATCTCTCTTAGTGAATAATAATAGATAAGAGAAGTAAATGGATTTCTCTAGTTCTCTTCATGAGTTCTCTTAGTGAAACCTCACTTCGAGAAGTGGAATCATACAGTATATTTATTTACGTACCAATGTAGACAAAGATGGAGGAACATGATATTCATTCATTCATTCAGTAGCATGTCCTTTGCAGAACCTCGCTCCCATAACAACTGTCATGAAATGCAGCCTTTACAGCCCAGAACAATTTTCGGTTCACTTTTGATGGACTGCTTTCTCTATAAGCATGTATATGACGTTCACATGACGCAAGATTACAAACCACCACAGATGGCTTTCTGTATGGGAAATTTAATTTGACACCAGTACAGGTCACCCCCAGAGGTTATCAATCCAGCCAGACTGGAGGGCAGACTCAGTGGAGTGTGTAATTAAACCCGACCAGACATGAAGCAAGCAAACCAGGTTTACCAACAGAGTTGTAAACTGGCAGCTGACCATGAGAACTTAATTGTTCCTTTGACATGACACCTGATAAGCAGAGCTAGGAAAATCGCTCAACCGTGACAGGACCACATTCTGATCCAGAAATTAGGTGTTGGGTGTCTGGCAGAGGCAATTAACACTGGGCCTGTGGACTTTGTACCAGACAGAGAGGAGCAAGGTGTGAAGGCCAGTTCAGGAAGAATTTATGACTGGGAGATAATGTGTCTGCTCTGTAGGAATGTGTGAAACAGATCTGATAAGGCAATTACAGCAGGGCTGGAGGAATATTAATGACATTTTGGGATACTGAGTTAAATAGGGGAGGCTTGTAAGTTTCAAGTCAGAAAATGTTTGAACTCATAACAGGTAAGGCAGCCAGCTCAATGTTTGTAGACATATGTATGATTCTGATGTTGCTAGACTTCACTGGGAAAGTTATTTCTTAGCAACTAAGTCTTTTAGGGGACTGACTTTCTGTCGGCAAGTGGTAGGCTAGTGAGCCCATCAGTTTCTCTTGTTGCTGATCTGTGAACTATTCATTCTTCAGTTCTGTGTACAATATCATATTGCTAAAAGGGTTATTCTTACTATACAAGTAGATAGATACCTTTTGGGAGGCAGACTTTTGACTTTCACTTATCAGGTTAGATGTCTGTTACTCTATGGACACTATTAGTTTCTCAGTCGTTGTAGATAATCATGTTACTACAACTTGTTTGCATTTCTTACTACGTATGTAGGAATACTTTCATATGCCTAATGTTTAAGTATATGTTGGATGTATGTATTTGTAACTTCATATGAATATACGATGCTAGGACTATGCTTCGTAATATTTTTTTTAAGTGTATACGTCTCACTTTGTATGCATACAAACTAACTTTGCATAATGCTATTATGTTAAAGTATTATAATATGTAACGTTTAATTAATATATTTTATGGGTATTTCATGTTTGGTATATTGATTTGTCACATGCAAACCTACCAATATGAAGTGTTATGCTATTGTGCGCGCATTGGCACCTCACCTATTGGTCACATTTGTAGCAGAGGTGTAATGGTACAGACATTATCCACAATTGGGATATAGTATATGGTGCATAGCCTTTTCAGTGTATTTTGGATGAGCGTCCACGGTAATGCATGGAAACCTGGCACAGATACTGGTCACGGCTTGTAAGCCCGGATGACCCGGTACTATTATAATATCATTACCGACCCTGTGAGCTGCTAAACCAACTTTGGATAGAGCAGCTGTATGACCCAAAATGTCTGTATTAGCGACATGGACATGGGACGGAAGAAATGTAATAAATACAGGCGTGCAAGACAATTGAAAAGCCCGTCCCAGACTAAGACTGTACGACAGAGATATGGAGGGAAAAGGAGGATGGTGAACGCAGTAGAGCTTGAAGATAAACTTGGCCAGACTGGTCATTGTATATGGGTGTGCTAGGATATGTTTTACTTAGGATTGCACTGATGTAGAACTAGATATAACACATTCTTGACTTTCTTTCAAGCTCTCATAAAGAGCGCCTATGTTTAGATCTCATAACTGGAGACGACTAGGTAGTGCCAGGACTGACAGGAGTCAGAATACCAGCAAGCTGTTTTGTTTCTACTGGAGAGTGGGGATCTGGACCACAGATCCAGATAGTTCAAGTAACAATGGAAGTTATGTAATGTTTGTCATCACTATCATGTTATATGATTTCATCATCATCATCTTGAAAACCATCAGATGTCTATTATTATGATTAGTAAATAAATGTTGTAGTATTGTAACTCATAGTTCTGTCATTATATTTTTTTCCAATTGTGCATACATGTTGTGTGTGTACATTGGTGGGGGTTCACTTAGACACCAAGGAAGGGAGCAGTCAGGGAGAAAAACCTGTAGTGGGATAGTTGTCAATACTCTTAAATTTAGACTTAAAAATCTATCTTAGCTAACCTTCTCTTTCCCATTCCTTGGCAAATATTTAGCACAGTTCATTTCATTTTGTAATGAGCCGTTTGGAGCTGTATGTTGGATATTCAGGGCTTAATCTGTTGTTCAGCCATATAGATTTTGTCCTTAGTCAATTTCTGACTATTTGGGGTTGCACACCAGTGAATAATACTTTCATCTAGGCGGTGGCAACCCGGACTTCTGACAGATTGGGGTCCAGTCCGCGATCCTGAACCAGGATTCTAGTAATCATAGTGATTCTACTAGACCCTAGACATACGATTTTTAAAAGTTAACTCTTGTAATCTTCAATCATCAAAATAGTCTATCATCAAATGTAGCTAATTTTAGTTGAGGAAGTTACAGAGTATAGATATAACTTTACAAATGTGTATAACAGATAGTAACTTATGAGAAAACTACCGTCATCTATCATTTAGTGTTATCATTAATCATTTATTCATAATTGAACACTTTAATCATATTTACATTGATGTGTTTGATGATTTAACTGCTTGACTGATTTGCCATTTTATGCTTACTTATGCCATTTTCATTATGACATGTATGCAGTGCATTTTAATATTTATTTAGGTAAATATTACTAGTGATTACTGTGTAGTATATCTCTCACACTTACTTCACTGCGGTTGCCAGAAACTACTTGAATATTACTTTCAGTTGTCTTTCATTCCTGAGGCTAAACTCTACACATTGGTTTAGGTTCTGCTGTCATTGGCTCACTCTTGTCTTTCTAGCTTAGCTCTGAATTTGATAGATACATAGGAGCTTACCTGAATATAGCCATTAGCAAATATGGACTCACCTTCCCAGGATCTAGATTATCTGAAGGCGCGCACGGATTACTTAGAGTCCACGAGAAGGTTAGGCATAATATAGGGCTTAACAGGAGAACAATTAGAAATATACATCAGAGACGAGATGAAAGAGTGGGACATGGCGGAGGAACAGATGACTAAAACAATTGATGAGTTATTTGAAGCAAAAGCGCGTAGAAAAACTGAAGAAGCAGAGATTAATAAAAAGCACATAAAAGTAGTCAATGCAGAGAAGCTAACCTTTCTAGCGGAACATAAGGTAGGAGATATGGATGCTCACACAACCAGGAAGGAAGGGACATCTTTGCCAACCACCACGGAATCAGAGATAGTGGACCGGGATCTACAGGTTTCCATTTTACCCAGTCCTAAACGGAAAAGAGGGAAGAAGAAACATGCCAAGGGCACTTCAAACAGTCACAAACGTGATAACTGTTTGCACCACGGCAATAGTGATTTAACGGCAGAGGACCTTCAGGAAAACCACTTGACTGCTACGAGAAATGAATCTTGAAAGAAAGAGGAACTGAAGACAACCTTTAATGAGGTCGCAGGCAGAGACCTAGCCGATTCTCACTTTCCCTTCTGTTCAGGGAATCACGAAGTGGAATTACATCTGACTGAAATAAGAAGGAAGGAAGAAATTGAATCCTAGGTGAATTTCATTACTGCAACGCGGGAATAATCACTAATTATCAGTTCAGATAATTTACCTATTGTGATGGAGTGCTTAGACACAAGCCCACCACAGGATTTACCTCAACTGGACTTAGCCCATGAAAGCACGACCAGAGAGGAACATCCAGACAAGGAAACATTTCCAGTTGTTATCTCGGAGTATACCAGTTTGAAGACTCAGGAAACACAAGGAATTGTCATGAGCCAGAATATGGACTCTGAAATTGTGCAGACAACATTGTCTGTAGTTGCTAAAAAAGAAAATTCTTTGCACAAGATGGAGGAAGAAACGCCTATCATCTCATTAGCTGAAATTATCAGGGAATTCCAGCGACAGGAACATGAAGTAACAGAAGTCAAGAGTGGTTTGGAATCAACACTCTTAGGACTAAATCTACCCTTCAGTCAGGTCGATTTGATAGGAGAAGATCAGCTATTTGTGGATACTTTATTCAAAAGTAACACCACTTTATTGTCCTTGAGTAACTATGTTATCTCTCAAGGCAGGACAACTTGTCATACTAAATTTCCAATTTCTAGCACGGTTTTTACAAGAAACTCTAATGCAGAGAAACTCAGCCCGTTAACTGATTATCAGGGGAAGAAACCGCGACACCAAGGAGGGAAGATTGTTACGCCCGACTTTGGAGGAAAGCGCAAGTTGAATTTATATCATGGGACCATGATGTGTAGCATTATTCCTTTCAAAAGGAAGCTATTGATGGATCAGTTAAGGATCTATAAAGGATGGAGGAAAATCATGGAGAAAAACTTTGCTGTGGCCAGCTTATGCGAGACTTCACTACGGGTACATCCTCGGCTAAAAGGATTAAATCACGTGAGTGAGTGGTGTAAAACAATTGCCCAGAGGCGCCGAAGAATCCCGTTGTTTGTGATCTTTCCCAGAAGGGTAAAAATACAACATCCTGACAATTACCAGATTTTACCAAGCTATTGCATGGAATCCCGGCTGAAGACCAGGTACAAAGACCTATCCAGAGTATCCTTGGATTATGGAAATGGGACGTCTTTATGCAGATGCAGGACAACCCACTGCCACAAGGAATATTGGAAACCTTTAGGCAGAAACAGAACGGAGAGTGCTTCGGCATTATTCTGGGATGTACGGCGTGCTTTGACAAAAGATTTCTGGCAGAAACTTTTTTTTAAAGGGGGAAGCTCTGTCACGAAATGCAGCCTTTACAGCCCAGAACAATTTTCGGTTCACTTTTGATGGACTGCTTTCTCTATAAGCATGTATAAGACGTTTCACATGACACAAGATTACAAACCACCACAGATGGCTTTCTGTATGGGAAATTTAATTTGACACCAGTACAGGTCACCCCCAGAGGTTATCAATCCAGCCAGACTGGAGGGCAGACTCAGTGGAGTGTGTAATAAAACCCGACCAGACATGAAGCAAGCAAACCAGGTTTACCAACAGAGTTGTAAACTGGCAGCTGACCATGAGAACTTAATTGTTCCTTTGACATGACACCTGATAAGCAGAGCTAGGAAAATCGCTCAACCGTGACAGGACCACATTCTGATCCAGAAATTAGGTGTTGGGTGTCTGGCAGAGGCAATTAACACTGGGCCTGTGGACTTTGTACCAGACAAAGAGGAGCAATGTGTGAAGGCCAGTTCAGGACGAAATTATGACTGGGAGATAATGTGTTGCCCTGTAGGAATGTGTGAAACAGATCTGATAAGGCAATTAAAGCAGGGCTGGAGGAATGTTAATAGCATTTTGGGATACTGAGTTAAATAGGGGAACCTTGTAAGTTTCAAGTCAGAAAATGTTTGAACTCAGAACAGGTAAGGCAGCCAGCTCAATGTTTGTAGGCATATGTATGATTCTGATGTTGCTAGACTTCACTGGGAAAGTTATTTCTTAGCAACTATCTAAGTCTTTTAGGGGACTGACTTTCTGTCGGCAAGTGGTAGGCTAGTGAGCCCATCAGTTTCTCTTGTTGCTGATCTGTGAACTATTCATTCTTCAGTTCTGTGTACAATAGCATATTGCTAAAAGGGTTATTCTTACTATACAAGTAGATAGATACCTTTTGGGAGGCAGACTTTTGACTTTCACTTATCAGGTTAGATGTCTGTTACTCTATTGTTACTATTAGTTTCTCAATCGTTGTAGATAATCATGTTACTACAACTTTTTTGCATTTCATACCCCACTGGATGAAATGAATGGTTATCATCATTCTTGATGGACAAACAACATGTATGTAGGAATACTTTCATATGCCTAATGTTTAAGTATGTGTTGGATGTATGTATTTGTAACTTCATATGAATATACGATGCTAGGACTATGCTTCGTAATATTCTTTTTAAGTGTATACGTCTCATTTTGTATGCATACAAACTAACTTTGCATAATGCTATTATGTTAAAGTATTGTAATATGTATCGTTTAATTAATATATTTTATGGGTATTTCATGTTTGGTATATTGATTTGTCACATGCAAACCTACCAATATGAAGTGTTATGCTATTGTGCGTGCATTGGCACCTCGCCTATTGGTCACATTTGTAGCAGAGGTGTAATGGTACAGACATTATCCACAATTGGGATAGAGTATATGGTGCGTAGCCTTTTCAGTGTATTGTGGATGAGCGTCCACGGTAATGCATGGAAACCTGGCACAGATACTGGTCACGGCTTGTAAGCCAGGATGACCGGGTACTATAATAATATCATTACCGACCCTGTGAGCTGCTAAATCACCTTTGGACGGAGCGGCTGTATTACCCAAAATGTCTGTATTAGCGACATGGACATGGGACAGCAGAAATGTAATAATTACAGGCGTGTGAGACAACTGAAAAGCCCGTCCCAGACTAAGACCATACGACAGAGATATGGAGGGAGAAAGGGGATGGTGAACGCAGTAGAGCTGGAAGATAAACTTGGCCAGACTGGTCATTGTATATGGGTGTGCTAGGATATGTTTTACTTAGGATTGCACTGATGTAGAACTAGATATAACACATTCTTGACTTTCTTTCAAGCTCTCACAAAGAGCGCCTATGTTTAGATCTCATAACTGGTGTAACAGTACAGGGACGATTATAAGATGTGTATATAAATGAAGTCCCGAAGTCCTGATTGTAGTTTTCATGAGTTTATTTGACGAAAGATATCAGAATAAATATATCAGGATACAAGAGATTTTCTATTATAAGCAAACGATGTTGTCACCTCAAAGTCCAGCCCGTAACTACTTCTCTAACCCCCCGTGTCACGGCTTGACCATCCTTAGTTACGTTTTCATAGGATGCTCAACCGTGTCTAGTCTTTGCACATCATCCCCTCCTAATCTATTAACAGAGATGGTGCTCTGTTACATACCTCTCTTTCTTTAAGAAGACTTTTCTTAAAAAGTCTTAATCCCGAACCTACTTATTCTATTTATTCTTTCCCTCACTAACACCCATATTATTTCTCCAACCCATCTTAAACTAACCCCTCTTAACCAATGAACTCTATTTCTACTCCTTCGAATCCAATCCTCCACTTATCTCTTATAGCTAACCGCTATGTTTTGTTATTGATCTTCATGAAGTGATACTTCTTTGTTTCCGTACATGAGCCTACAAGGTTTCATTTAAAAACATAATTCATAAGGATATTTCATTTCATATATTCATCAAAATCGTTGGTATATAATTTGAAATTTATCATGCGTTATGTAACCTCTCATTTTCTCTCAACATTCACGACACAGGATAGACAGAAAAGATGGGGTGCGCACCCAGTTATGAAGATATAAAGAAGTAGTCAAAAAGCAATCACATTTACCTCCCCTGCAAACGCAAAAACTTTATAAATAAAGTTTTTAAAAACACATCTTATGATCTATGAACATATATCTCTGTTTGTTATAAATTAAATCGATCTAAAATTTGCTGTCATCCACACCCATGACTATATTTCACCTGTCTCATGTCCCATCATGAAACCATAATATTAACAATGTTCATTTCCCATGAACATATTTTAAATTAATTAACGCTGTTTATCACAGTTCCTATATTTACCCCCTCACATCCCATGACAAGCATCCTTGTTCATATACGTATCTAACCCTGTACCAAACCATATACACTGCTATCTACAGCCCCATTAATATCCATTCTTTATTAACCAGCTTCTTATATTTTCTAACTATCACAGCCTCTTTTTATACCCGCTATAGACGTTAGTCACGTTTATTCCTTAATATAATATGGCATCCAATCCATATATCTTCAATCAATGCTGACTTAATGCAGCTCCTATTTCAACTCCCTAGAACCCTTTTATTTGTGTAGGATCCATTATAAAACCCCGTCATCTAAGCATGGCATGTGTTTCCAAAACTTCATAGCCACTATGTAATTAACCTCCCTATCCTAAAACATTAACGCTGATTGGCGCAGCAGCCTTCTTACCAGCACAAGGCCAAAGTTTTTGGTACTCATGTTTACTACAACTTATTACTCATAAGGAGAATGTGTCTCTTTTCTAGTCCTCAGTCGTTTGTTAACTATTTTCTGAACGAAGGGTTTTAAATAAAGCCCCGTCTTATTACTCTTTATTCTAAACGAAACAATAACTGCTTGTGAACAAATTTTTTTAAAACAATTTTCAACTTATTTGTAAACAAGGGTAAATACTATTCAATACACAAGACAATTCAACTAAAATCACAATTCATGAGCCAACCAAAACGAAGTCAAAACAGGATATCATACCCTCCAACGTTTTGAAGACAAATTTTCTTTCCCCTCATAACAAATAAAGGTAATCAACCAATTCAAAGAAAGACATTATTCAAAATAATATGACATACATGATGAAACAAAAGAAACCATTTTTAAATATATCCTATCCATTTGTTAGTCACTTTTATGGACTAACAATAAATTATTTATCTATTAAGAAAACTCAACAAGTCAAATCTCAAAATCAAATGGTAATAAAAAATACATCTTCAAGAGCACACGAGAATTTACATCCATATTACCTAACTTATTACCAAAATATATAACATCATGTCTACTCCTCAAGACAACTCACTACAACTATTAATTAAGCTATTTGCCAATCTGTTTCTATAAAACACCTGTAATACACAGCTACCGTATTTCATCAATTATCAATTTCTTCTTTAAACCACAAAATTTTCATCCTGCTATCTGCAGCCTTTTCTATCAATTTATTTACTATGTCTCCATTTCTTCAGTAATTCTAGATTTTTCTGTATGTGCCATTTCCACATCAATGTCTTCATCCTCTCGTAGAGAAATATTTTCCTTCATGCTACTATCTCTATTAGATTCTGAATTTTCATCCATTCCTTCTTCATCTGTATGTCTGTTGCTAGCAGCCGCTAATTTTTTCCTTTCTATATCTAATCTAATCTGTCTATCATAGTTTCTTAACGATCTTTCGAGTAATGGCATTTCTTCATCGCTTGATGAATTTTCTCTAATTCTCCTCTGTCTTTTCACTTCTCTTTCTCTCTGTCTCTCTATTCTCCTTTTCACTGCTTGTCTGGTATTTTTAAATGGAGCGTTTACCTCTTCCTCCATAGATTCCACACTATCATAACAACCATCATACATATTCCTTTCTTGTATCCTGATATATTTATTCTGATATATATCGTCAAATAAACTCATGAAAACTACAAACCTGGTCACGGCACCAAATCTGTACTGTAACAGTACAGGGACGATTATAAGATGTATATAAATGAAGTCCCGAAGTCCTTATTGTAGTTTTCATGAGTTTATTTGACGAAATATATCAGAATAAATATATCAGGATACAAGAGGTTTTCTATTATAAGCAAACGATGTTGTCACCTCAAAGTCCAGCCCGTAACTACTTCTCTAAACCCCCGCGTCACGGCTTGAGCATCCTTAGTTACGTTTTCATAGGATGCTCAACCGTGTCTAGTCTTTGCACATCATCCCCTCCTAATCTATTAACAGAGATGGTGCTCTGTTACACTGGAGACGACTAGGTAGTGCCAGGACTGACAGGAGTCAGAATACCAGCAAGCTCTTTTGTTTCTACTGGAGAGTGGGGATCTGGACCACAGATCCAGATAGTTCAAGTAACAATGGAAGTTATGTAATGTTTGTCATCACTATCATGTTATATGATTTCATCATCATCATCTTGAAAACCATCAGATGTCTATTATTATGATTAGTAAATAAATGTTGTAGTATTGTAACTCATAGTTTTGTCATATTTTTTCCCAATTGTGCATACATGTTGTGTGTGTACATTGGTGGGGGTTCACTTAGACACCAAGGAAGGGAGCAGTCAGGGAGAAAAACCTGTACTGGGATAGTTGTCAATACTCTTAAATTTAGACTTAAAAATCTATCTTAGCTAACCTTCTCTTTCCCATTCCTTGGCGAATATTCAGCACTGTTCATTTCATTTTGTAACGAGCCATTTGGAGCTGTATGTTGGATATTCAGGGCTTAATCTGTAGTTCAGCCATATAGATTTTGTCCTTAGTCAATTTCTGACTATTTGGGGTTGCACGCCAGTGAATAATACTCTCATCTAGGCGGTGGCCACCCCGACTTCTGACAACAACCTTCCGGAAAACCTCTCGATCATAAGCAAGATGTCCCGCGTCCGATACACCCATTTGGAGATCATCTGCCACATCCTGCACCCATCTTCTCTTTGGCCTTCCTCTTCCTCTCTTCCCAGGTATATACCCCTCCATTATTGTTCTCTCCAAACTTTCATGACGTTTAAAGTGACCAAAATATTTCAATGTTCTTTGTTTAATCGTCTTTAATAGCCAACCTTCTTCAATATTCAACTCTTGAAGTATGGATGTATTTGTTCTTTTCTTTACCCAGGATTTTCTTAGAACTCGTCTATAACATTTACATTCAAAGGCATTTATGCGCTGTTCAGATTGTTTAGTAAGTCTCCAGGTCGCTCAGGCATATGATGCAATGGGAAAGATACATGCTCTTAAAAATACATATGATATAGAGATACTGAAATAAGCATATACAAGAACTTCTGTAGCACTAAAAGATGTTTCAGCTCTAACGTTAGTTAAATCATTACTGCTGTATGTATCAGAAACATTGAGAATGTCTAAACCAATTACTAATGGACTACAAACATTCATTCATTGGTGCTTGTGTAGAATAAAGGGACTCAAGTGGTATGGCATAATCAATTTGTGGAGTTCATGAAAAAAGCTGAAATACAAGTGAATCAAGAAGTGAGGAAAAGACAACGATGCTGGGTAAGACACAAATTGAGAAAAACTGAAAATAATATAAAGTATAACAAGACAAAAACAAAAATTATGGATAACCGATGAAATTGAGTAAAATGATTCAAAGAAAGAAAGAGAGAATTGCATCATATGAGAAGAGTTGCCAAAGAAGAGTGGTTGCAGAAAAAATGCAAAGCAATAGAGGATCTAGAAATAAAACACAACTCGAAAGAATTACATGAACACATAACAATATTTACAAAGAATAAAAATAATATAACAGGAAATGGTGTATCAGAGGAAAAATATGGAGAAGTTATAATTGATAACGCTGACATAATAAAAAGATGGAAAGAGTACACAGAAGATTTATTCTGGGACAGCAGGGTCAATAAACCAACATTGTATAATACTCAAGATGGACCAACATATTAAAGGCTGAAGAAGAGAAGGCTATTAAAAAGATGAAAGAAGGAAAGGCTGCAGGTCCAGACAACATAACAACAGAGATGATAAAATCCTTATCCAGCTTTGTCATTGAAACTGTCACAGAATTATGTAATGATATATATAATACTGGTTACATCCCCAAGGACTTGAGAACATCCATTTTCATCACACTACCGAAGAAGCCAAGAGCTGTTGATTGTGAGGATTACAGAACTATTAGCTTAATCAGCCACATAACTAAGATACTACTCAAGATCATACGAGAAAGAATTCAACACAAAATAGATGAGGAAGTAGCTGAATAACAATTTGGGTTCAGCAAAAACAGCGGCATCAGAGAAGCAATTATCTGTTTGAGGATGTCAATTGAAACATATACAGAAGTTCAGAAAAGTATATATGTTTGTTTCATAGACTGAGAAAGCTTTTGATAGAGTGCAACATGAACTACTAATTACATACCTTCAAGATATAGGAGTAGACCGAAAGGGCATCAGACTTATTAGTACCTTGTACTGGGAACAAGTGGCGTCTATTAAATGCGGAAATAACTATTTGTCACCTATAGAGATAAAAAGAGGAGTATGGCAGGGATGTGTGCTGTCCACAAGCCTTCAACCTATACACAGAAAGAATTTTTAAACAAGTTGAACTGCCTCGACTTATCAATGGAAGAATCATAAACAATTTATTAGGTATGCTGATGATACCATGTTACTATCAGAAAGCAAGCAAGAGTTACAAGACCTAGTGGAAAAAGTAAACAGGCACAGTGCAGAATGCGGCTTAGATATTACCATCCAAAAATGCAAAAACTATGATAATTAGCAGCGGAAAGGAAAGGTCATCGATGAACATCACAGTAAATGGGGAGATGTTAGAACAAGTAACAAGTTTCTCCCATCTTGGACATATAACATATGATGGCAGAAGTGAAATGGAAATCAAAAAGAGAATAGGAATGGCCAAAAATGCTTTCAACAGCATGAAATCAGTATTAACATTTAGAGAGATTAACAACACATTAAAAATGAGAATTGTTAAATGCTACGTATATTCAATGCTACTGTATGACGCAGAAGCCTGGACATTGAACTAGCAACTAGAAAATCAAATAGAAGCTCTGGAAATGTGAATATACAGACAAATATGACATATTTCACGGAAACAAAAACAATCAAACGCAGAGGTTCTAGAAAAACTGGGAATGGAGAGAGAGTTGATGAAAAAATAAAGAGGCAAGTGAAATATTTTGGCCACGTAATAAAGACGATACTGGACGACCAAGAAGTAGACAATGATGCAAGTTGGTAGATAACATCAAGAGATGGACGAATGACATAATGTATAGTCAGGGCGAGAGACAGACAGTGTTGGAGATCCTTTTAAAAAAAAAAGTTGGATATCCATTGCAGCCAACCTTCATTATGGGGAGATGGCACCTAATTGATTGATTGATAACAAGAAAATCTATTGTATTGTCCACAGTGCAAATGAAATATACTTATATATTCCTAATTTAATATTAGTATTAGTCTAATTTATAATATTTAATTATTTTTAAATAAAAATTAAAAGCTTTATAATAATTTATACAATATAAACAAATAATAACATAGATTATACAGTTAGCTGCCCAACCAACTCGCCTCCTCTCAGTGTACATTTACTGTCACCAATTGAGTGAAGCAAGGATGTGTCCTGGCACCAACACTGTTCAGCCTCATATTTTCAGCTATGCTGACAAATGCCTTCGAGAACAATTAAAAGGGAATAGACATACAACTACCGCATGGATGGAAAGTTGTTCAATCTCAGAAGGCGGAAAGCTAAAACCAAAACTAACAGTGAACCAACAGAGAGCTCCTGTTTGCTGATGATTGCGCTCCATATGCCAACTCAGAGGCAGACATGCAGCACAATGTTTCAGTTTTATCATATGCCTGTGCCAACTTTGGGCTCAATATCAACTTGGAGAAGACTGTAGTTATGTACCAGCCAGCTGCAGGGATTAATCACACCATGCTGAATATCAAAGTGAATGGTCATAGACTAAATGTTGTGGACAAATTCACCTATCTTGGCAGCACTGTGTCACAAACTGCTACAATTGATGATGAAGTGAATGCAAGAATCATGTATACAAAATTCAAGATTGGTGAATCAGCCTTGTGCACGTGTGGATTGGGATTGGTGTCACAGACAGCAGAGTACATACTCCAAGACTGCCCAAATATAACATATCTAGGCAAACTTTCTGGCCCAGAGAGACAACAGTGGAAGATAAACTCTACAAACCACTGAGAACTAAAAAAGACAATTAAATTCATACAAGAGACAACATTGCAATTATAAACCATTTCAAGTGAATGAAAGAAGAAGAAGAAATCCACACTCTACTAATGAAGAATCAGATTCGCTGGCTGGTCACTTAATTCGCATGCCAGATCACATGCTCCCAAAACAAATTTTTTACTGTGAGCTGCATTATGGTAAACACTCCCAAGGCGACCAGAGGAAACACTTGACACTATGAAAATCTCACTGAAAGCTTTTGGAATTCATCATGACACTTGGGACACTGCTACCAAAGACTGAAATTTGTGGCGTACAAAACGGTACATCATTACTTTAATTACGCCAGGGTGCAGTCACTTGTGAAGCAACCATGACTGCAAGAGCTGTGAAGAACAGGCAGGCCAGAAAAACCACTGCAGGAGATCCTCCTCCTGGAACGTCAAGCATTCTTTGTCCACATTATGAAAGAACATTTCGAGCCAAAATAGGTCTTATCAGCCATCTTACGACTTAAGATTTAATTTTAGACTATTCAATCATGCCACTACCCGAACTGAAAACGGCAGTTGAGATATGGCGCCACCCCAAACTGTTCATTGTGTCACTAACAACGGCTGCTGTAAAGGCTATTCATGCTCTTGACATCATTTATTCATTCAAATATCACGTGGGAATAACAGAAGGGAGAAGCTATACACAAAATGTGTGGCTGGTCACGTGATTATTTGGCACAAAATTGTGTGAATAGTATTCTCTTTTATCGTCTGTCTTTTTTTTTGTTTTTGCAAGTTATTTTTCTACAAACCTCACAAAGACAATATTTGTCGACAAGGACACACACTATGTACTGTGATATTTTATTTGGCAAATAAAATTCACGTTAAACAAAGACATCTATTGGACTCGATCATTCCGTCGTTACCTGGAGGATGCCTCCCCCCCCCCCCCCTACTGTAGATCCATAGAGCACACTTTATTCAGATGCTTCGAGTTTCTCAAACACTGGGAATGAAGAGAGAGTTGACAGAAGAAATAAAGAGGAGGCAAGTGAAATATTTCGGCCATGTTATTGTTAAAAGACATGATACTCTTATAAAAACCATACTGGAGGGCAAGGTTGAGGGCCAGCGAGCAAGAGGTAGACAATGATACAAGTGGGAAGCTAACATCAAGAGATGGACGAACATCAGCCTGACAGAATGTACAGCCAAGGCGAAAGACAGTGTTGGAGATCCATTGCAGCCAATGTTCATTGTGGAGACGGCACCTGATTGACTGATAAAAATTTAAAAAAAAAAAAAAAAAAATGCTAGCAGGGAGTTTAACCCCAGTCTCCCACGCGACAGACGAAAATACTAACCACTACACTACAGAGAACACAATGATAGCTCCACAAACATTAATAATGTAGTCAAAAGGAAGTAGACATCACATGACTAGCCGAATAATCACGTGACCAGCCACAAATTGTTGTGTATAGCGGCTCGTACTACTCACAAAATTTTGTGTATAGTCACTCCGATAACAGAAGCCATCTTGTCTTCAGGAGAAGAGGTCCATCTAATATTCCATGCATAGTGATTGGTTGAAAATATCATGGCATTTAAGTAAATTAAAATTATATTTCACACTTGCCGTATTTAATGTTTTTGGCCCTGTTTACAGACTATCAGACTTAAATGGATTTTCAAATTCTGCATGCAATTTTATATCTATATATATATATATATATGTGGAAAGTTTAATCGCTGAACTTGCTTGAACTGTGGTTAAAGCAAACATTTTCTGTGAAGATGTTATGATGATGATGGGAAACCCACAATGCAAAAATGCAACAACACACATATCAATCGGGCTGGCATGTACACTTTCTAACACTCAAAACATGAATTTGAACTACCAAAGTTAAAGAGAATAAAGATTATTAATAATTTATTTGTATACTTGTACTATTTTTTTTATCATTTAACATTACGGAACACATTGATGAAGTCCGATTTCATATCCGTCACTGACCATCTGAGTGAAACATATTGATGAAGTCTGATTTTATATCCAGGCACTCTTCCGAATAACAGTTCTAAATGGAGACATAACTCTGTAGTGTAAAAAGCATCCCTTACAGGGCCTCATTAGTTGATGTGACATGGACTGCTAGACCGATCGATGGATGCAATAAATGTTTTCTGGGCCTGGAGGACCCTGACTGTCGTCGGAGTGTATACCTATTTCCACATATAACTTAAAGGTATACACTCCGATGACTGTGAGGGCCCTCCGGGCCCAAAAACATTTATTGCATCTATCGGTCGGTCTAGCTGTCCATGTCACACTGAAGTGGAGCTGATCAACAACACATTCAATGCTTGTTCCGATATGTACAGTTTTTTCACAAAGAACATGCTATCGGGCAGTATTTACAACTTTTGTGCCACAATTTCCACATATAACTGTGAAATATTATTGGTATGTAATTTCATTTTCTCAATTCTATATTTCAGTTCATAGTGTTTCATTTTTAAAAAAAATTATATCACCTAATGAGGCCCTGTAAGGGATGCTTTTTACACTACAGAGTTATGTCCCCATTTAGAACCGTTATTCGGAAGAGTGCCCATATCCGTCATATTAACCATCTGAGACACTCTCGGCTGGACTGGGAGTGGAGATAAAAATGATTTTCAGCATCAAAGTATGAATAGCATCTCATTTCTGTTATATAAATTAAAATTTTGACACTCAGGTGTGAATATCTCCGCTTAGAATTAACATCCAGGTATCATCGAGGTACCATTAGATTTGGTTCTTCAAGGCCCATCTACTGTGGTAGTCACATTAGTAATAACCCAATTTGAAAATCACGATGGAACCTCCTATAATGTATAATAATAACATATATTAATTTCAATCTTTAACCCCACTGGATGAAATGAATGGTAATCCATTCAGATTTGAGTAGTAATGTCAGAGTTATCAAACTTTCCGGGCTGGGGCAGGCTTGGTATTTCTTAATTTCGCAAATTTTTTGTTGCGTCCAACGATTCACTTGTGACCATGTCCATCTAGATGTCAATTAAACGAAAGCAGCGTGGTACGATGAAAGGGGAAGTTATTCTGATATTTTCAGTATTGATCCTTCTGCTGTGCGCCAAGAGATTGAGCCGAAAAAACCGTTTTCTCTGGAATATTTTTGATTCTATTCACGAATAGTAAGCTAATGTGTCTTATAACTCGTGTAGCTTAACTGATTGCCTGCCGGAGACCGTCTGATAGACCCCGTAACCCTTGTGCGACACCCGTGAACCACACTTTAGGCTTTTTATATATGGTGGTTTAAACTGAACCATTTCTCCATTCCAGTCCACTATTTTAGTGTCCCATTAAATTAATCTCCCCAGCGCAAGATTTCGCTTCCGGCATTGTGATATTGGGATCCATTTTCTGTGTTAGACTGTTAGAAAGGACATTTTCAAAGTTTTGTTTTGAATTTTCTTACAAATGGCAACGCCTCCTTCTAGTTTGCGGCCTCGTAGACTCACATCAGACCAAGCAAGATTGTTATTTGAAACAGTTTTGGACGATAGTGATTCCGATTTGAATGAAGATTCTGATAGTTGTAGTTAGTGAATCAGGTAAAGTGTTAGCACATGGTGATAGGGAAACTTACGACAGTGAAAGTTTGTCATCAGCTGATGGGTCTCACAATGAATATCAGCAAGTCAGAATTACTACTAAGCGCAAACAAATGCAAACAGTTCAAAAAAAGAATAAATCTGGAGGTAAAAGCTCTTTAATTTTACCAGACACTTTAGAGATTGAAGCAGCTCTACCATCTTCTTCAACAGCATCCACATGTCATGATGTGTCAGAAGGAAAAACAAAACCTAAGTTTGAGATTCGTCCTCGCAGGATTCACGTCAATCCTGAACTTTATAAACTTCAAACACCAATGGATTTTCTCAATGTGTTTTTTGACGATCACATAGTAGACTGTATAATTACAAATGTAAATGAATATGCAGAAAAGATGCTGATGCAGAACACTCCTAAAAGAAAACATTCTCGTCTGCATTCCTGGACCCCACTCACGAAGCACGAATGGTTGAAGTTTACGTCTGTCATTATTTCTATGGGACTTGATCGAAGACCATGGATCAAGGACTACTGGAGTACTGCTTCACATTTCTATACTCCTTGGTATGCCACAATGTTTTCCAGAAATAGATTTGAATCTATTTATCACACCATGTTTCACGTATGTGAACTAGACGCAGTGGGCGCAACTAAAATTGAACCTCTTGTTGACATGATTCTGAAGAAATTCCAGGCAGCATATTACCCATTTGAAAATGTGTCCATTGATGAAATGGTTATTGGGTGGCAGGGCAGATTTCAGCACAAACAATACAATGCAAAAAAGCCGCACAAGTACCACATCAAAACATTTGGCCTTTGTGATTCTGCGACTGGCTATGTGATGAATTTAAAAATATACTATGGAAGAAACACCGCGTACAATCCGGAGTTAGATCCACATCTGCTCATGCAGTGAAAGTGTTTGCCACACTACTGAATGTTCTCGGCTGCACTAATAGACCACACTTGTGCCCCAAAGTTTGCTTCGCAGCCTATCACAAATAGACTGTCATATATTGTAAATAACAATAAACTGACATTTGTAAATAGTAATCTTTTATCTATGTGCAAAAAAATCTGCCAAGTGTTTTCCTGATTTCCTAAATCTTGTGTTAAAAAGACATGCTTCAGAATCTGCAACAAAACTTATTTTTGGATATTTGTTAGGAATAATTCTGTTCCTAACGTTGGACAAGTGGTGTTTGTGTAATAATTCAATAAATTCAACAGGATTAGCTGCAGAGGAGTACACTAAACCCCTTGGTGAGTGCAATTTTTTTTTATTAATTTTTATCTATACATTATTTTTTATTATACTTCTAAACTACAGCAATAGAAACAACACTAACATGTTCCTTATGCAATCCCCTTTACTTTCATATCATATATAATACAACATTTCTGCTACCATTTCATAACATTATTGTGATAGACCCTAACGTGAAGGTTGCGGCCATTATTTGTTGTCATTTGTTGTGAAAAAGACATGGTTCAGAATATGCACCAAAATTTCCTTTTGGTGTATTTTATGGAGCAATACTGTTTATATTCTTGAAGACAAGTGGTGTTTGTTTGATTATTCAGTAAACTAAACATGATTAGTAGTATAGGAATGTAGAAAAGAAGTTATATGTGCAATGTTTACATTAATTTTACCTATTTTTGTCAAATTATTTGACAAATTATATTATTATTTTATTATATTTCTAAACTACAGCAATAAATCCATTACCATCACATTCCTTGTGCAATCCCCTTTATTTTGATATATAATACAACATTTCTGCTACAATTTTAACCATTTTCATAACATTATTGTGATAGACCCTAACGTGAAGGTTGCGGCCATTATTTGTTGTCATTTGTTGTGAAAAAGACATGGTTCAGAATATGCACCAAAATTTCCTTTTGGTGTATTTTATGGAGCAATACTGTTTATATTCTTGAAGACAAGTGGTGTTTGTTTGATTATTCAGTAAACTAAACATGATTAGTAGTATAGGAATGTAGAAAAGAAGTTATATGTGCAATGTTTACATTAATTTTACCTATTTTTGTCAAATTATTTGACAAATTATATTATTATTTTATTATATTTCTAAACTACAGCAATAAATCCATTACCATCACATTCCTTGTGCAATCCCCTTTATTTTGATATATAATACAACATTTCTGCTACAATTTTAACCATTTTCATAACATTATTGTGATAGACCCTAACGTGAAGGTTGCGGCCATTATTTGTTGTCATTTGTTGTGAAAAAGACATGGTTCAGAATATGCACCAAAATTTCCTTTTGGTGTATTTTATGGAGCAATACTGTTTATATTCTTGAAGACAAGTGGTGTTTGTTTGATTATTCAGTAAACTAAACATGATTAGTAGTATAGGAATGTAGAAAAGAAGTTATATGTGCAATGTTTACATTAATTTTACCTATTTTTGTCAAATTATTTGACAAATTATATTATTATTTTATTATATTTCTAAACTACAGCAATAAATCCATTACCATCACATTCCTTGTGCAATCCCCTTTATTTTGATATATAATACAACATTTCTGCTACAATTTTAACCATTTTCATAACATTATTGTGATAGACCCTAATGTGAAGGTTGCGGCCATTATTTGTTGTCATTTGTTGTGAAAAAGACATGGTTCAGAATATGCACCAAAATTTCCTTTTGGTGTATTTTATGGAGCAATACTGTTTATATTCTTGAAGACAAGTGGTGTTTGTTTGATTATTCAGTAAACTAAACATGATTAGTAGTATAGGAATGTAGAAAAGAAGTTATATGTGCAATGTTTACATTAATTTTACCTATTTTTGTCAAATTATTTGACAAATTATATTATTATTTTATTATATTTCTAAACTACAGCAATAAATCCATTACCATCACATTCCTTGTGCAATCCCCTTTATTTTGATATATAATACAACATTTCTGCTACAATTTTAACCATTTTCATAACATTATTGTGATAGACCCTAACGTGAAGGTTGCGGCCATTATTTGTTGTCATTTGTTGTGAAAAAGACATGGTTCAGAATATGCACCAAAATTTCCTTTTGGTGTATTTTATGGAGCAATACTGTTTATATTCTTGAAGACAAGTGGTGTTTGTTTGATTATTCAGTAAACTAAACATGATTAGTAGTATAGGAATGTAGAAAAGAACTTATATGTGCAATGTTTACATTAATTTTACCTATTTTTGTCAAATTATTTGACAAATTATATTATTATTTTATTATATTTCTAAACTACAGCAATAAATCCATTACCATCACATTCCTTGTGCAATCCCCTTTATTTTGATATATAATACAACATTTCTGCTACAATTTTAACCATTTTCATAACATTATTGTGATAGACCCTAATGTGAAGGTTGCGGCCATTATTTGTTGTCATTTGTTGTGAAAAAGACATGGTTCAGAATATGCACCAAAATTTCCTTTTGGTGTATTTTATGGAGCAATACTGTTTATATTCTTGAAGACAAGTGGTGTTTGTTTGATTATTCAGTAAACTAAACATGATTAGTAGTATAGGAATGTAGAAAAGAAGTTATATGTGCAATGTTTACATTAATTTTACCTATTTTTGTCAAATTATTTGACAAATTATATTATTATTTTATTATATTTCTAAACTACAGCAATAAATCCATTACCATCACATTCCTTGTGCAATCCCCTTTATTTTGATATATAATACAACATTTCTGCTACAATTTTAACCATTTTCATAACATTATTGTGATAGACCCTAACGTGAAGGTTGCGGCCATTATTTGTTGTCATTTGTTGTGAAAAAGACATGGTTCAGAATATGCACCAAAATTTCCTTTTGGTGTATTTTATGGAGCAATACTGTTTATATTCTTGAAGACAAGTGGTGTTTGTTTGATTATTCAGTAAACTAAACATGATTAGTAGTATAGGAATGTAGAAAAGAACTTATATGTGCAATTTTTTAAATAATTTATACATCTTTAATTTCAGTTGTTATTATTAAACCTGTCATTATTGTCCTAATATTTGTAACCTATCAATTTATTATTAACACTGTCATGTTCCTTGTGCAATCCTCTTTACTTTGATATGCAATACAATAGATCTGCTACAATGTTAACCATTTTACAAGCAAAATTGTGGCATACCTCTAGTTCAAATTTTCTGCCTTGAATCTCTGTTTGGGTATGGCCATTTTTTTGTTTGGCAGGCAATCAGTTAAAGAAGTCTAAACGTTTGATTGCATTTTTGAATCCCTCATCCAATTTTACATAAATGTGAAGAGTTTCAACACAGCTGGTGTTTGCTGGAGTTCAGGGAAAAATATTTAGTGACATGACCCACCGTCATAACACAAAATTCAAGATGACGGCGCCCATACAATACAATAGTACTAAACTTTAGCAGACCTATATTTATTTATAATTAGAACAGGTAATTTAACTACTAAAATTAAACAGAATACAAGTGTCATTTGTAATCTGTGTACTTGTACAATATTTCAGCATTTGACATGACTGAAAATAATTTTGAAAGCCAGTTTTCAGACCCGTCTCTGTAAACCTGTGACCTGTAAGTGTAAGGAGTACTTAACTTATATCTTAGCAGAGCACCAGTATTTAATTATGGGAGAGTTTATACATAGGGCGCTATGAATAGACACTTTGTTTATACATAGTGCGCTATGAATCGATACTTTATAATTAGTTGAAGTATGGCTGTTTAAATATCAAGAATAATTTTCCAGATTGGTATCCCCAATACAAATAATTGTGTCCCAGGTGAGTTTAAGAATTGTTAACTTGCATTTCTCTACACTTACTATTTACAGGCATCCATCTTTGTTTACGTTACCGACCTACTATTTCCTACTATTTATGGCCTGATAATTCTGGTCCAAGCTGACAGTAATATGTGTCACCTCAGAGAGACATGATTAGGGTCATTAGGCAATACAAACACCAGGCTTTTGACTGACTGGCCTCATGAATTAACAAATAAACAAGGAAATGCTACGTATATAAAGTGCAGGAAAACCTGGTATATGTGAAGCAGGTTGAAGAGAGAGAGGTTGAAGATAGCATGAGTACTGTGAGAGACAGAGATACAAGAAAGATGTGTTGAAATACATAAAAAAGTGATAAAGACAAGAAAGAGAGTGGGAGGGAGATAGAGAAGGAGAGAGAGAGAGATGTCTGTATGTCTCTCTACATGCCTGCTTATCTGGATGTCTGTCTGTCTGATTTCTTGTTCTCTGTCAGTCTATTTGTCTGACTTTCCATTTGTATATATGTCTATCTGAATCTCTGTCTAACAAACTGTCTGTCTGTCTTTCCATATGTATGTCTGGCTGACTCTCTGTGTGTATGTATGCGTGTGTCTGACTCTCTATCTGTCTGCCAGTTTATATATCCATTGTTTATTTGTCTTTATCTCTGACTCTCTCTCTCTCTCTCTCTCTCGGTCGCTCGGCCGGTCAACCTGCCTGTTCAGAGTATTGCAGGGAGAGGTTGAAAAAGATGTATGAATTGGCATGGTGGAACACAGATGATCCGACGAGCGAGCGTCGGGTTGGATCTAGCTACCCATCTACCTGCGTACCTACTCATCCACCTACCTGTCTACCTACCCACATATCTGCCTATCTAACCATCTATCTGTCTAACAACCCACCTACCTGCTTACTTAGCCACTTTCGCGTCTAACTACCCACCTACCTAACCAACTATGAATAATACAAAGAATTATCGCCGAAGCAACAGAGTACGTGCTTTGTGCTCGATTCTTTTGACAACAGCCAGCAGGGAGAGAATGAAGCGGAGGAGAAGAGGTAGGGGAGAGGGGGGAAGGAAAAGGAAGAAGAGGGCTGGAGCCAGAAGGGGTAGAAGGAAAACAGATCGTTTGGGACTCAAAAATGTACGGGTTGGGTATTGGAATTGCTGTAGTGCAAAGCAACGAGGACCAATACTGGAGAAACTGATCTACGATTTTGATGTCCTGATGTTACAGGAACTGAATACGAACTCTTTTAAGTGCCCTGGCTATACATGTTACATCAACCCAACTGGGCAGGGAAGACATGGACAGGCTCTGGTGGTCAAGGACGGTTTACAGCATTCAATACTGGATATGAGTGAGTGGGGTCAGGAGAGTAAAGAGGTGCAGGGAATGCGGATACAAATCGGCCGATACAGCTGGAACGTGATAAATATATATGTGAGTGGGGAATCTTGCATAAGCAGAGAGAGTTGGGATTGGTTGAGAGGTTTAGTGGACACCCTAGGTACCTGGAGGATGCGTATAAAAGGGTTAGGTATGATCGGTTAAGAAACCCACTGTTGGACATGGAGGTCTGCCCTTGTCTTGTTACATGGGTTGCGGCAGTCCTTTATGAGCGTAAGGTTGCATTGCGCAAGGGTTCCTGGACTTCTGACCCCTGTACTATTACACCTGGGAGGTGAATGGAGGTGGAGGCAGTAACGGCGGCATTCCAGTGGCTAAAGGAGACTACTGCAACACATGTTGTATTCATTACGGATTAAAGTGTATGCTTAGCAAGGTGGATAAATGAATGTTTCATGTAGAATGATTGAGAACAGATTGAGAACTGTCATAGTCTTGCTCGTATCTAGGTAACTAAACTTGGGTTCATACAGGCAACAATAAATCTGTTCGTTATGAGATCGAATATTTATTGTATTTACATATACAGTATGCGTTGGCGCAGTGGGTAAACAGACCCGCGCTATATTACATCTCCCAAATAGTAAACATCAAACACATAAGTATCATTTAACAGTCTAGCAAACTATCTAGCCTATGTCTATATATCTATTGATATCTATAGAGCCCCTCAAAGGCAGGCCCTGTTGCCTCTCTCAAGTCCGTCTGTCCTCTGCCGGTCTCCGCGTGTCCTCACTAGACACGGGCGGTAACTCTGTCCGAGTTCCTCGTGGACCCCGCATTAGGCGGGCCACATCAGTGTCCACGGAATCATGGACTTGGTGACCATCTCTTTTGAGAAGGTTCTAGATTACTCGGGTCCTGCTCGACTCAATGGTTTCCCTTGGGCTGGAATTGCAGCCCTTTACTAAATGTGCAAGTGAGGCGGTGACAGGATCCCTCCTCCCCCGTGACATGATTTGTTGTTGGGAATTAGATCCGTTCTAATTCTGTCAGCGACTCACATACAGTTGGTGTTGTAGTTTGGTGGATAGTAACCTGGCAACCTACCTATTAGCACTAAAAACTCATGTATTCTACCATACAACACTTGTCTGATTTGGTGCAGAGATCCCTGTCTCTCGTGTGCTTAAATATGCTTATCAGACCGAAGTTACGTGGCATTTTAGTAGTTGTATTTACAACTTGCCCTTCTCATAGTACCCAAAATGGTACCCAGACAAATAACCCCTATATAATAGAGGGTTAACAAGACCGAAGTCTTGGCTAAATAAGTACACCTTCAAATCTTGATCTGTGTGTGTATTTCTATACACTTTTACTCCCGTATGTTATATAATGCTAAATATGTAGTTACCTTGTTCTTTTATCCCCTTCATACTACAAGTGTCCCTGTTGGCTTGTTAGTGTGCTTGACTAATAAGTTGATGTTTCTAATAAAGTGACTGTGACTTTTAACTTGATAGTGTTGAGTTTTAAGGTTTGTGTACTGTGTGTGCTGAATGTGTGGCGTATTTCCAAGCGTCACGAGTTGGGATAACCTCAATCATGAACTACTGCACTGTGTGCAATACATGAACAGGCATTCCAAGTAGTGGTGCTTAGATGTATCCTAACTGCTAAGCTAAGTATATTAACTCACTATTAAACTAAGTACTACACATGTATTCACAAATTAGACAAGTCATACAATTTACATGAAAGACGCAGACAAATTAAAATAAATACGGTTTGCGTACAATTTGTCCGCCAAGTGTATCGTTCTCTCATTTAATCCATTCACACAGTCATTCACTCACTTTTCATTAAAAATAGTATTTGGTTAAAATATATAATTAAAGTTGAGGTAAGTGTTATTGCCCTTAGAAAAAATGGGCTAGGCGATATTTGCTCTTTAAGAAAATACGTACTTCTTGTACGATGACTCACAAATGGGTTATAATTTAAATAGAGACAATTGTATAGGACGGTTCTTTAGCTTAGGAATGGTACCGCCTGTAATATTAATGTCGAATATGTACAAATTACAGGTGAATACAATTTATATACAACAATAATGGAAATATAATACATATTTAATCCTAAACTAATTAATTAATTAAATCCAACGATGATGTGCGCGTTGTCCTGTCGCTAGCGTGTTATGCCATGAATGGTAAAGCTAGTATGGCCGTCTCTTGAGTGTCGTAGTCGATGGAGTTCTGTTTCGGCTGTTTGTAAAGTTACGTAGTAACAGCAAGTATGGCATGTTCTTAATGTCCTATATAACGAGTTCTTACAGAATTCGGAGTTAGTTCGTTGGTTGATCTTATTTGTTGACACAAATACAGTTACTGTTTCTTGCTGGAATCGTTCTAGCGCTTAGGCAGTTGATGGTATAGTTCTTAAAGTAACGTATTATGTTCTTGGGTGTCGTAATTCAACTAATCACTGAGAGTACTCTAGCAGGTGTAGAGTTCCACTGTAATATGCAACCGACTAAAAGTATCACAGTTTATAGTATGGCTAATGGTCGATGTGATCAGAGTCATTCTACTGGCGCATTCACATGCCGTGACAAAAGGTCAGCCACAATGTTGTCGGTGCCTCTGATGTGGCGGATTTCGAAGTCGAAATCTTGAAGTAGAAGACACCATCTTTGTAGGCGATGGTTTTTAGGCGACCCCTGGTTAAGGACCAATAATGGCGAACTGTCAGTGAGGACCACAAAGTGACTCCCTAAGAGGAACTTCGATAATCTCAATATACAAAACACTAGGCTCAAACACTCTAATTCAACTGTGGCATACCGAGTCTCAGCCTTCTTTAGTTTGCGGCTTACATAGAGAATGGGGTGTCTTATGCCATCCACTTCCTGCATCAAGCATCCTCCTATTGCGATAGCGCTCGCATCTGTGGTCAAAATAAAGGGTAAATTTATGTTGGGTAATCGTAAGACTGGTGGATTAGAAAAAATATGTTTCAATTTACACATTGCATCATCTAAGCTGGTACTTTTACAAATTTTTGATGGATGATTTTTAGTTAACATATCCGAAAAGATTGAGGTTAGTTCTGCCCAATGTGGAATAAATTTAGAATAATAGTTAATCAGACCTAGTAAACTTCTAACTTGCTTCTTTGTGGTAGGTACTTCTAGCTTAAGGATCTTGGAAACAATTTGATCATCAGTCAATAATTTTCCTTCAGAAATTCTATGACCAAGGAAGTCTATTTGTGTATAACCTATTTCAACCTTGGAAGGTTTGATAGTAAGTCCAAAAAGAGAGATTTGGTGGAAGACTTGTTTAAGGGTGAGTAAGTGAGAAGTCATATCAGAAGAATGGATGCATATATCATCAATATAAGCAACTACGTCATTAATTCCGTGTAATAACAATCTTGTTAGTCTTACAAATGTGGCCGGTGCGTTCTTGAGCCCAAACGGAAGATATAGCCATTCGTACAAGCCGAGAGGTGTTGCGAATGCTGTTATATGTCTACAAGAAGGGTGTAATGGAACTTGCCAATATCCTTTAGCTAAATCGGTCTTAGAAAATAAGGATGATTGAGCCATATTTAAGATAAGATCTTCACAGCTGTTCATTGGCTCTGCATCCGTTGTTGTTCTTGTATTTAATACTCGATAGTCAATGCACAAGCGAATTGTCTGGTCCTTTTTCTTCACCAGAACAATCGGTGACGAATATTGAGACATCGATTTTTGAATAATGCCATTTTTCTCTAAATCTAAAATTTCTTTATCTAAATTAGATCTGTAATGGAGAGGAATAGAATATGGTCTACATTTGACCGGTCTCAGATCTGTCAGCACAATTGAATGTGTTATTTTATCAGTGCGTCCAAGAGCCAAATTTCTCATTAGAATAAATGCCCAATCTGATTTACTGATTTTATGATGAGACATGAGACATTCAAAATTTTCTAAGTAAGCGGAGATGGAATCTCCAGAACAGAAAGCCTTCACGAGACCTTTATATTTATTATATTTTTGCTCTTCTTCTTTGCTTCTTAACTTATTTATTGATATTTCTGCGTTGGCCTCCATTTCCATCTGTTTTAGTTTAATCTGTGTCTCGGCATTTAGTTGGGCCTGTTTGGCGGCGGCCTCAAGCTCCATCTGTTTCTCTTGAGCCTGCAATTGTATTTTCTTTTCATCTGCTTGTATTTGCATTTGTAATTTATTTTCATCGGCCTCGATTTGCAATCTCTTTTCCTCTGCTTGCATTTGCAGTTTCCTTTCCTCTCGTTCTATCGCTCTTTCTTCACGGGCAATGTTTTCTGCGTGTGTTTTCTGTGCCCATTCTGACAGTTTCTCTTCTTTATAACCTAACTTCATTCCTTGCTTAATGCATTGATCTAAACTAGACATTTTGTGTTTTACTTGTTTGTTAAGTTTATAGAGTTAAATCCCTTTAGAAAAATATGTTGTGTGGTCGAAAATTTGGTTAACTCCCCTACTTATTAATGTGTAAATCAAAATGCAAGGTTATGTTGGTGAAAATTTCATGAATATGCAACGAAATCAATATGATACAAAATAATACATTGATGAAACATGAGAAGTACAGCTTAGAAGTACAATGAGTATGAGGTGAAACTTAGCTCTGAATTTTGAAGCTCCTCGATGTTATCTTGCACTCTCGTTATTGTTGGAAAGGTTTCATCGGTTGGACGCGGCACTTGTTGCGGAACAATCTGCTCGTGGAGCGAGAAAACATTAGTGACTGTCACAAAAAAAAAATGTCAAAATAGTAACATGTCAAAAAAAAATTGTTTACAGAATCAAAATAAAGAGGCGCTGTGGAGGCAATGGTGAGACATTGCCGAGGGACTCAGATTACTTCTATTTTATCGCTAGATAGCTACTAGTTCTATGTAACCTTGTAACGTTAACAATTTCTTTGATTTAAACAAATCAATGTGTTACCAAAAATCAATGTTTTATCAAAAATCAGTGTGATATGATTAAATAATTAATTTTACATGGCATTTAATAGGTTTTTAAGAAAACATTCTATGCCAAAACCGGAAAACTAGCCCCCAAAAAGCCTGTCATAGTCTTGCTCGTATCTAGGTAACTAAACTTGGGTTCATACAGGCAACAATAAATCTGTTCGTTATGAGATCGAATATTTATTGTATTTACATATACAGTATGCGTTGGCGCAGTGGGTAAACAGACCCGCGCTATATTACATCTCCCAAATAGTAAACATCAAACACATAAGTATCATTTAACAGTCTAGCAAACTATCTAGCCTATGTCTATATATCTATTGATATCTATAGAGTCCCTCAAAGGCAGGCCCTGTTGCCTCTCTCAAGTCCGTCTGTCCTCTGCCGGTCTCCGCGTGTCCTAACTCGACACGGGCGGTAACTCTGTCCGAGTTCCTCGTGGACCCCGCATTAGGCGGGCCACATCAGTGTCCACGGAATCATGGACTTGGTGACCATCTCTTTTGAGAAGGTTCTAGATTACTCGGGTCCTGCTCGACTCAATGGTTTTCCTTGGGCTGGAATTGCAGCCCTTTACTAAATGTGCAAGTGAGGCGGTGACAGAACCCATATGCGGAAAGAATGAGATTGTGGGGTGTCGGCAGGGGTTCTGGAAGAATCTCAAAACTGAGAGGGAAGATCAGAACTTTTAATCAGATAGCGGTGGAAATGATTAGTAGTATGACTCTTCGCTGGCTGTTGAACGAGGGGACGGAGCACGTATGGGAATGTCCTGAGTGCAGTGATGTCGGTTCTTAACTCAACCCAACTCAACTTGTTCTTCATTTACCTATCTGTTATGTTATGAGGTTACCTAAGCGCACGCTCCAAAGAGTGGGACAGGTCGGGAGAGAACACGCAGGGCACTGCTCTTGCTGAGGCCTGGCTTGAGACGGATGTTGTCTGTCTAAATGATGGGACACCAACTAGGCAGGCAATGAGACCAGGGCACCCTGACACGGCCATCGACCTGGCACTTGTATCAAAAGAGGTGGCATCATACATAAAATGGAGTGTCCTTGGGGATTATAGAAGCGACCACCTACCCTGCTCTGTACTGATACCTAAGTCCAGTAAAGTCAGGGCTCAAGAGGAAAGACTAACTAACTAACTTACACTCACTTTAAACAACACAATTCTAAATACCCAAAGAGATAAAGGATTGACTTTCACCCAATTAATTGCTGAACAATTAAAAAAACAATTGTCCGGCAAGGAAACAAACGATTGACATTTGACTTTCACCTAATTAATTGCTGAACAATTAAAAAAAAAAATTGTCCGGCAAGGAAACGAACCTCGAGCTCCCGCCCATCAGGCAGGGACACTACCAACTATGCTACTGATGACATGTTTTCAAATCTACGAAAATGTATAGTATAGCCACAGACTTACATTAAGTCACGTGACTTGGCAAATCATGTGACCAGCCGGGACAGTTAACTATGTATAAACACTGTTTATACATAGTGCGCTATGAATAGACACTTCCTTTAATTATTTAAATTTAAATAAAATACTGTGTAATAAGTTATGGTATTTTTTTCTAAAAGTTAGTATTTAATTATTAATTGCTCACTTCTAGATACAAAACAGTGTAATTATTGAGCAGAAGTAGAAATCCATTATTAGCGAATATTTTATTTACTTATTTTTTTTTTAAATTTAATATTTTAATAATTAATTAACTACTGCTTAATTTATGCAGCAGTTACAAACTTATTTTAAATATTTACTTACATTAATGTCATTATTGTCAATAGAAAGATAATGCAGTGTATAGTGAACAGATCAAGGAAATGTAAGTACATTTTCATATATTTTTTAGGGAGGATCATTAATTGTTAATTAGATCGCGGCACATCCTATTAAAAAATAAATAATACGTCAAGTTAGGCTTCGCCGCCCAGGACGCAATTGATATATGGCACTATGTTGTCCGTTTAAAAAATAAACAAGCCACAGTAATAGAAGGCAGAATTTCTCAGCTTATAATTTAAGGGCCGCGATAAAATCTCCCTTATCTCTTAGGTCATCATTGCACTTCCTAGTATTAAATTACGCCACAAAAAAATTCATAACTCCGCTTAGAATTAACGAATACTCTTCATTGAGATACCGTTGGATTCGTCTTGTCAAGCTCTATCTAACTGGTATGGTTTCATAAGTAAAGACCCAATTTTTAAATATTGACCAAAATTGCTAATTTGAGAATGGTCATCTGTCATCATTCTTGGTGGGCAAAAACAAACAATAAAATTACATGCATACAGTTTCTCAAAGTATTTACAGCTCGTAGTCCATATTTAAATTCAACAAAATGTGAAAAACTATTTAATTTACCTCTGATAACCAACATCAATCAGATGTTTAAGAGCGGTGTAATCCGCTAGTCACCACGCCCAAGGCGCCATGTTGCCAACCATGCCGGAAGTTCATCAATAATACAAAAGCTTAACCCAGTGGCCGGGATCCCTGGCGGAGGTGTTAACGACTTTCTCCGTGATCCCGTATATCCACGTGAGGAACACAACTGTACGAGATGCGGTAGCGGATCGCGTCGCGTTGGTTGCTTATGGGGTATGTGAGCCGGTCGCACAGAAAGCAATGGCAAACTGCTGAGCTTAATCTTGCTAAGAACATCAACAACAGTAGAAAAATGCTGGTGTTGACTGCAACGTCCTGTAAGGGATATGACCGATATGCAACTTAAAAAAAAAAAAAAAACCTAGTCAGCGACCAAATGTAATAGAACAGTTTTGGTTTTTGGTTAGAAACAGACTACAATAAACGTAAACGTTTCATATCAGACGCAATGGATACAGTATCTCCATGATCATGTGAAAATAACAATTATAATATATTCATCTTGTAAGGGAAGATCTGATCATGAGTTCTAACAGGACAGAGCGGATTGAAATATCTATATGAAGTATTATATAACAACGTTCAAAGATTTAAATAGGTTCGTGGAAGCTGTGTTAGATGTACGTGTATGGATGATTGTATGCGTGTGTGTGTGTGTGTGTATGTGTGTGTGTGTGGGGGGGGGGGGGGGGAAGGGGGTAGTATATGACGCAGTTATGGCGTCAGGAAGCATCATTCCACACAACAACAAAATATTACATGGGAATGTGATGAACATGCAACTAATGATAGCTTTCAACTGACGCCTTGAGGTTTGTTTGCAAAGAAGGAGAAGGAGAAGATGGGGGGGGGGGGGGCGAGAACGAGAAGAAGAACAAGACAAAGGTGGAGGAGGAGGATATAGAAGAAGAACGTTAACACATATTTGAATAACGAAGACGCAAACAATAGATTGCACGATTTATTGCCTGGCATATTTCGCTGCATCTCGTCAGGTACATACTGCAGAAATCATACAACATAAAGTGAAATAACTAGATAAATCCTTCAATCTGAAATATACACATATTCGCACAATAATGTCAATTGTCTACCACGGTAATTTTAAACTGACTAACATGTCTTTCTGCTTGCACAAGGACGGCTTACGCAGGTTGATCACTATGGCTTCAACAAACCTTAACAACCGACTACTCTTTGTGTTGAACAACACACGGAAGGCACTGTCTTTTTCAACCACATGACCACTCTAGAGCACGTGTCTCGCGACGCAGGACTGAAGCAGGACTGTTCCGGTGTGTCGCCCTACATAGGCTACCATCTTCTGTGTGTAGTATCTTGTCTACCCAGTTCGGAATGTGTTCCAACACTGTTATGTAATTGTCGCTCTGTTCTACCTATGTAGATGGCCTCGCACCTGCATGTAAATTGGTAAATACAATTCGATTTGGTGTACAAAGCTACAGGTTCTTTAACCGCTGGGATGTGGATCGGTGTGGGGAGTCTCTGTGGCGAAGTGGTCAAGCCGTTTGACTCGTGCTCCAAAGGTTGTGGGTTCGATTCCGGGCCGCGCCCTTCGGTTTACGAGTTAAATGTTTCGGAGACTCCTGTGGGTCGTCGCTAAAAGCTACGGAGTTCGTGCTTTGTGCGACGATTTCCGTGCTGCGGAAAGAGACCGAACCATATGGGATTGCACCCGATGCAATGAAGTCGACCCTGTCGACTTTTATGCGACTTTTTATCTTTGTGGTTTGTACCTCATAACCGGAGTTACAGCACAGAATGTTCGCCCGATTGCTGTGATGAGCCGGTCCTGCAAACGTTGCAATACATCATCCCCTTGGAAGGTTAACTGGATGAAAACCTTGAGTTTAGGGACTGTAGTTTCTTCTGGCTTAGGTTTGGGCTGTTGGCAGTGGCGCTTTATAAATCCTGTGGAGTACCCATTCAGGTTTAAGGCATTCTTCAGAGTTTAAAATTCTTCTGTCAGTGTGTCCTGGTTGCATATCTTCCTAGCACGGTCAAACGGGGTCCGTACTAAGCCCCGTTTGTACAGGACAGGTGCGAAGCTCTGAAAATTTAAATATTGGCCAGTCCATGTTTCTTTACGGTACACTGATCTTTGAATTGTGCCGTCTGCTCTACGTCTCATTAGGATATTTAGAAACGGCAACGCTTCGTTGTGTTCGTGTTCCATAGATAGAGAGATGTTTTATGTGTCGCGTTCATTGTGGCCTGGAACGATGTTGCTTGTAGCTCGTCTGTGGTGATAATTAGTATATCGTCCACGTAACGACGGTAGAAGGCCAAGTTATTGATGTCTGAAGATCTCTTTTCTTCCAAATGTGTCATGAAAATGTCTGCTAGAATAGGTCCAAGCGGACTCCAAATGGCCACTCCGTCAATTTGGCAGTATGACATTTTTAGAAAATTGAATTGAGTGTTGGCAGTACATAATTTTAATAGCCTCTCTAGGATAGCTGATGGTATGCCTAGTTTTAGTTGTTTGTCTCTAATTCGTTCACTTATTATATTCACGGTTTCATCTAATTGAACGTTGGTGAATAAGGAGGCAATAACCATGCATGCCATGTGTTTGTTGTTTATGTCCATAGTATCCAATAATTCCACCAGTTGGAATGTCTCTCTGAGTGTTCTTGAATCGAAGGACTGTCGTACTGGCTTTAAAATTTCAGCTAGGCATCTCGCCATTCGGTGTTGTGCAGAGTTAACCATGGACAGGATAGGTCTTAGCGGGATGCCGGGCTTGTGAAGTTTGGGTAGACCGTACATCTGACGAGTTTGGGAGCCACGCGGTGTGAGCGTTTTTGCAGTGGCCTCACTGATGAGTCCCGCATTCACAATAGACTGGATCTCTTTCCTCATTTTTGCATCCAGGTCCTCCGACTTGTTGACTTTTTGATGTACCCTGAATTTAGATTCATCTGATAATATTTCATCCATTTTTCCCTGGTAGTCTGACATGTCCATCAGTACTGTACCACTTCCTTTGTCGGGTTTCAATATTACGAGAGTTTTGTTGTCCTTTAACGCTTTTAAAGCAGTAAGGTGTTCGTTGGTCAGCGGACATGTCTGTTTAGAGGGTATTGTGCGATACTGGTGTTCTAAATCTACCAGTTTGGCCTTCAGCCACCCGACCGACTCAGCAGAAGTAGGTGATAACTTGGAGACTTGATCAAACAACATTTCAAACTGTGCTTGCGACTCAACACGGTTAATATGTTTGGGCTTTATGCAGAATTTTAATCCGTATACAAGGGCCTCCGTTTCAATGTTGTTGAGTACGTACGACGATAAGTTCCTCACATACTTCTCTGGGTTGTCTAGTACTGACGTTGTTATCTTTTCAGTGCTCAGTGATTTGTTGAGGCGAGCATTCTCTGCGATGTTCACCTTGTACACTGTTTCTGTGCAGAATTTAGTGAACTTCAAGTAGCCATACAAGCTCAGTTCTTTGATGACGTAGTAGACAGAACTGTGTGTGCGCTTGAGGATGGTCAGTTTAGACTGGGTTTCTTCTGTCTGGTTTTTTGTCAGTCGTCTCAGGTTTTTTCTTGTTGGACATATTCTGTCGGCCCTCAGAGATCTGAAATACCGGTGAGGAAATATCCCCGTCTTTAGGCATTCCTCGAGAAATCTCAATCTACAATTCTGCACCGATATTTTACACTTCAGCTTGAGAAATCCATCTAATCGCTTCACCGTTGGTAATGGGAGGCGACGTTTCAGAAATTCAAAACAATGTTTTCCCGTAGTGAATTTGAATAACGAAGACACAAACAATAGATTGCACGATTTATTGCCTGGCATATTTCGCTGCACCTCGTCAGGTACATGTAGTTTGTCCATCAAGAATGCTGATTACCATTCATTTTATCCAGTGGGGTTGAAAGTATGGAGCCGTGGGTTCTAAGATGGCTGATAAGGCCTATTTTGGCTCGAAATGTTCTTTGACAATGTGGACAAAGAATGCTTGACGTTTCTGGAGGAGGATTTCCTGCAGTGGTTTTTCTGTCCTGTCTTTTTTTTTTTTTTTTTTTAACAGCTCTTGCAGTCCTGGTTGCCTCACACATGACTGCACCCTTGTGTAATGATGCACGCCACGAATTTCGGTCTCTGGCTGCAGTCTCCCAGGTGTCATGATAAATTCCAAAAGCATTCAGAGAGATTTTCAGAGTGTCTTTAAAGCGTTTCCTTTGGCCACCTTGGGAGCGTTTACCACAACGCAGTTCGCTGTAAAAAATTCGTTTAGGGAGCCTGTGATCTGGCATGCGAGTCAAGTGACCAGCCCAACGAATCTGATTCTTCATCAGTCGAGTGTGGATACTGGGCATGGACGCTCTTTCTAGGACTTCAGTGTCTGGGATCTTGTCTTGCCATTTAATCTTCAGTAGCTTCCTTAGACAGACTGTGTGGAAGTGGTTTAATTTCCTAGCGTGTCGCTGAAAAACAGTCCAGGTTTCACAAGCATATAGCAGTGTGGATAATACAACTAATACAACTGCTTTGTAGACTTTTAGCTTTGTTTGCAGGCTTATTCCAGTTCTGTCCCATACATTCTTGTACAGTCTGCCAAAGGCCACACTGGCCTTGGAGATTCTTGCATTCACTTCGCCATCAATTGTGGCAGCTTGTGACACTGCTGCCAAGATAGGTGAATTTGTCCACAACACTTAGTCTATGGCCATTCACTTTGATATTCGGCACAGTGTGATTATTCCCTGGAGCTGGCTGGTACATAACTACAGTCTTCTCCAAGAGAGAAGTTGATATTGAGCACAAAGTTGGCACTGGAATGTGAGAAAGCTGTAACATTATGTTGCATGTCCGCCTCTGAGTCGGCGTATAGAGCGCAATCATCAGCAAACAGGAGCTCTCTGATGGTGTCGCTGTTAATTTTGGTTTTAGCTTTCTTTCTTCTGAGATTGAATAACTTTCCATCCACACGGTAGTTGATGTCTATTCAAATGTCATTGTTCTCGAAGGCATTCATCAACATGGCTGAAAACATGAGGCTGAACAGTGTTGGTGCCAGGACACATCCTTGCTTCACTCCATTGGTGACAGGAAAGGGCTCAAGACAGTTCACCATTTTCCTGTACTCTTGCCTGCATGCCATCATGAAATAGTCGCACTATTTGGACAAACTTTCGTGGACAGCCGTATTTTGCCATGATCTTCCACAGTCCTTCTCTGCTGACTGTATCAAAAACCTTGGTACGGTCAATGAAAGTGGAGAACATTTCGCAGTTCTGTTCCTGACATTTCTCTTGCAGCTGCCTTGCAGCGAAAATATTATGTAAACAGTTCCACGTTCTTTTCTGAAGCCACATTACTCTCAGTAAGAATACCTTGATCGAGATGGGCCGTGAAGCGATTGAAAAGAATTCTGGCGAGTATCTTCCCTGCACCTGAAAGCAAGGAGATGCCTTGGTGGTTGTCACAGGATTGGCGGTTTCCTTTACGTTTGTAAAGGTGGACTATTGGCGCATCCTTGAAATCTTGTGGCATGGTCTCGTTCACCCATATGTTTGTAAAGACTTTGTGAAGCTGCTCTTGTTAGGACCGGCCCACCTGCCATGTATATCTCTGCTGGGATGGAGTCAGGACCAAATGCCTTGCCGCTGGAGAGTTGCTTGATGGCTTTGTTTACTTCCACTATGGTTGGCAGGTCATCAAGTGTCTCATTTGTGGGAACTTGAGGAAGTCAGTTGATGGTTTCATCATCAAAGAAAGAAGTTGCATTTAAGATGTTGCTGAAATGCTCTGCCCAGCGTTGAAGGATTTCTTTCTTATCGGTGACCAATGTTCTCCCATCTGCACTGAGGAGAGGAACTATGCCTGGCGATGTAGGACCATAGACCGCTTTCAGTGAGTCGTAGAAGTTTTTCATATCATGTCTGTCAGCAAAGCCCTGAATTTCATCAGCTTTGCTGCTCAGCCAGGAGTCCCGCATGTGCCGAAGTTTCTGCTGCACTACTCTCTGAATGTTCTTTTTTTATGTTGACTTCGGGTCATTCAAATGTGCTTTGAGGAGAAGATGTTTCTCGGCCAGCAATTGGTTGATGTCTTCGGAATTTTCATCAAACCAATCTTTATGCTTTCGGGGGGCTGGACCCTGGATTTCCATAGCAGTGTTGCAAGTTATGTCCTTTAGGGCTCTCCACTCTGTTTCTGTATCCTGTTTAGCAGCAGCATTGGGCTTGAGGCGGTCTTCCAGGATAATTTCAAACGACTGCTGCATTTTCTTGCTGTTTAGGCGGGTGACATTTAGTTTTATTTTGCATTTTTACCCCTTGAGGACGCCGTGGTGGCCTGATGTTAATGTTTATTTTCGAGACAATGAGACGATGGTCTGTCCAACATTCGGCACCACACATGGATTGTGTTACCCGAACGTCTTATCTGTCACTTCTCCTGACGATGACATAGTCAATGAGGTGCCAGTGTTTCGAGCGAGGGTGCATCCACGATGTCCTATTTCTCATGGGTAGACAGAAAATTGTGTTTGTAATCAGGAGATCGTGTTCGGCACATGTCTGAAGGAGGAGGAGGAGTCCTTTGCTGTTACAATTTCCGACTCCGTGCTTTCCAATAATGCCACTCCAAGAGGTGGTGTCCGTGCCTACTCTGGCATTGAAATCCCCAAGGAGTATAAGTTTGTCTCCTTTGGGAACAGATGTTAATACATTGTGCAGGTACTTGTTCTTGACATCATCTTCGCTGGTCATAGTTGGTGCGTAGACACTCACAATGGTTGCATGCTTCCTTCCATTCAGCAGGGAAACTTAATGGTCATGAGCCTGTCGTTTATAGCCTTTGGAAATCCAGCTAATTTGCCGACCAGGGCCGACTTAATGGCAAATCCCACACCGAATTGGCGTCTTTCCTCGCTTTTCCTTCCACTCCAGAAGAATGTGTAACCGGCACCCATTTCACAGATTTGGCCTTCTTCTGCAAGTCGTGTCTCGCTCAAGGCTGCAATGTCGATGTTGTACCTGCCCAGCTCTCTCCCAATCAGTGCTGTTCGTCTCTCTGGACCCGACGCGCCGTCTCTGTCAAGTAGGGTGCGTACATTCCAAGTTCCAATTGTCAAGGGAATATGGTTTCCTCTTTTAGCTTTACTTGTTTTATCTTTGTTTGTACGTCGACCGCAGTTAGGGTACCCACCAACCGCGGCTAGCTGGTTAGGTAGTGATGGAGCAGACAATGTTTAGAGCACCTTTTCTAGCCCCTTTCTCATGCTATGGAGGTGAGCAGTGTGTTCCTATAGAGGGCTGCTCAGTCGCTCAGGGAGCACCGAATCCCACTCTGCTCCTGTCAGTAGAAGACGACCATATGGCCTGAGCCACCTGTGTGCACGTCTGCGACAACAACTGCCAGCGTACCCACGCATGCAGCTTCGCCGCTCGCCCATCGCTTGAAGGTGATATATGACGTTGGATGAAGAATGACTTGCGCGATGACTTGGATTAAAGTGAGGAAGAGTTGCGCAATTCGTCGACCTCACTCTCTCGCCTGAGTCCATCCAAGTCCAGTGGCAAGACAAGTCAAGACGACTGGAGACGAATACAGGTGCAGTGGGTGACCAGGGCGTTCAACGTACCTTGTCGTGCTAATTACGTTCCACAACGCTTTGAAGGTAAACGCCGTCTTGCCCATTGAATCAGGAATGATTTCTTCCGCGCAGTCTGCCGAATCCTGTCTTCACATGCTGGGTAGGCATACCCTTGTTTACCGCTTGGTTTGACACCAAATCGTCTACTCACGCCTGGTTTAGCCATCCTCTCACAGCTGTTGGCCGGGGGGGGGGGGGTGGCCGATGTGGCATGCTGACAGCTACTAGGAGCCACAGGCACGAGATGGGTGTCAGGCTTGGACCAGTGGGGGATGGGTCCTGAAAAGGACATGAGAGTCATCCTTACCAAAGTTGCTACCAATGCCTGACACCCCATACCCCCCCCCCCCCCCATGTCAGGTACATACTGCAGAAATCACACAACATAAAGTGAAATAACTAGATAAATCCTTCAATCTGAAATATACACATATTCGCACAATAATGTCAATTGTCTACCACGGTAATTTTAAACTGACTAACATGTCTTTCTGCTTGCACAAGGACGGCTTACGCAGGTTGATCACTATGGCTTCAGCAAACCTTAACAACAGACTGTCTTTTTCAACCACATGACCACTCTCGAGCACGTGTCTCGCGACCGTTGAAGCAGGATTGTTCCGGTGTGTCGGCCTTCCTATATGACATAAGAGCCCACGAGACACGCCCGCCCCCTATCTGCAGAAACTGAAGTGTATAAAATAACAAAGACAGTCCCATAGCAGACATGACAGTCGTGGTAGCGTAGTGGCTAGACGCTCGCCTGCCGTACCGGTGGCCTTGGTTTCGATACGCATCAAGGCTGTTTCGAATTTTTTAAAAATGACCTTGTCTCTCAGGGCAACCCAGCCTAAGATATGTACCAGGAAATGTCTTGAGAAGTAAAGGCGACCGACGTGGTATTCCAACATCGCCCGCTGAGTTAGTTTGGTTTATTGAAATATGGATCTGTATACCCAATGCGCCCTAGGCGTGTAAAAGGCTCGACTGGACTTACAAAACAGCTACGGCCGTTGGGGTGTCACGTGTTTTGTTCTAAGACATTCTAGGCCACGGCATCGGTGGGGATCAGTTCCATTCCTCATCGCTTTTGAGAAACCCTGTCAATTTTGACAATTGTCTAGTAGCTACTTTTGAGAGGCTGTGTCATCCCTGGGACTGTTCTGATGGGAAGAATATAATCCCGCTTCTGCCAGGGAATGAGCATGAACCGCTTTCTTTGCAGGATTACAAGGGATTAAAAGCGAGAGGATCTACTTCATTGCACTGAGTTTTATCCCATATGGCCCAGTCTCTGTCCTCAGTGCAGCCTGCCGAAAGCACAAAGCACGAACTCCCTATCTCCAGGGACGATTCCCGGTAGTCTCCGAGAAAATTGCACTCGTGAACCACCGAGTCCGGAATCGAACCCACAATCTTCGAAGACTACGACTTGACCATGGAGATCCCCTGTCTTGGCACTTAATACCACGACTCCATGGTATGTGTCACCTCCACGGCTCCATGGTATGGTCAACGACATCACGGTCATCCCTCAAGGGAAGGCAGGGGCAGACCATGGGCATTCCCCCGCTATCCAAGGAGGCTTCCATAATTGCAGAGCCGGCACATATTGCTGAGACTGGGCTCACCCGAGGAGTTGCTTTAGTTCCTCACTTCCATGTATTGGGCATTTCGCTTGCCACTGGACACCCAGAACACACCAGGAACGGTCAGTCAGCGGGCGACATCCACTAGGTAAGCTTTCGCTTCGGACTTCGGACCACGCAATGGCTTCGCTAGCCATGCGTTCCATTTCGTGTTATTGAGACGTTTTCCACCGTTGACTACACTCTCTGTGAATATAGATACAGACATTTTTCGTAACCATTTCGTGCGACATTTTCTACCTTTTGTTCTCGCTCACGAGGTAGGCTACATGTGTTGCCGGCTCAGTACCTTACCTCCATGCACCAGTGAGCAAGAAACGGCCAGACCCTCTCATTTGTGGATCCCACATATCCCCCAGATGAGAGCCTTTGAACAAGTATCTCCCGGGAAGGTTAACCCGGTCAACAAATGCCCGCAGAAGTCGGATGTGTCGGCCTAACGGCGCAAGAACGCAGCTCTGCTGTAAACAGGCACAACGCAATCACATCCGGAAAAAAAAACTCCGGATGAACGAAGAAGAAGAAGAAGAAGAAGAAGAAGAACAAGTATCTGAACTGAACATGTAGCGTGCTCAGCGTCTCACCTCCATTTTTCGGTAGGTGGGTATCGGCCTGGCTCTCACACCCGAGGGTTTATGGCTTAGAGGCGTTCAGCCATGTCCCTCGAATGGGAGCCTTAGATTATATTTCTGGACCTCGAAATAGCGGCATTGTGCGCCTGATTTAGACTTTGACTGCTATCCTCAGTCTTATCTGCAGAGCAGCAGGTTGTGTCTCGCTTAGTCTGGTCCCTATCCCAAGGCCTGTCCGACATGTAGTTTTGTTTCCGTCGACAATGCTCTTGGGGTTACTGGGACACGCAAGCGTCCCCCCCCCCCCCCGCCAAGGTGGATACACATTGGTGGGGGGGGGGGGGAGGAAGCAGATTTGAACACCTAGCTATGGGGCGATTGAACTGAAGCAGTTATATCCACAAGGCTGAATGACTGTAGACAAACCACCAAACTGCCCACAGTTAGTATCCCCATGAAGAACATCCTAGAACAAACTCCAGACTTCACTCTAAACTCACTGAGAACTTTCCCGCTCCACATTGGTAACATGTCTGTAGGACGTGTAACTGAACACTAAGTACAGGGCCTTGTCATTGATAGAAATCTAATCTTTAACTGCCATGTTCAAGCACTTATTAAACAGAGAGCAAAATACAAGTCTACAGCTTGCTAAAATTACACATTTTTCTTGAAAACAGACAGATATTCTATACGTCTTATATATAAACACATATTGACTATTGCTCCACAATCTGGGATGGATGTTCCAATGCAATCACAAAGCGTATTTATTCACTCAAGAAAAGGGATGCATGTTTAATTAATGGTAAAAAGCTTACAGACAATTCTAGCCTATATAAAATTCTTCAGTGATTGATCTTCGAAAGTGAGGCAGATTCCAATCAGAATGAAAATGGCCATCGGCACCTTGGGTATGACAAAACATAACTCAGGGTAACTGACAAAGTATACATGTTTGTTTACCCAGCAGGCCGTGATAATAGCGACGTTCGGCAAAGTACCTGCTACATGATGCTGACTTCAGGCAATCTGAGGTGACAAGTGGAATTTTCAGTTGTAGGTCGAAATGAAGAAATGAGTTTAAGAATGCTAAAACTATTCACGACCGGAAATTTACTCCCAAAGATCAGTTTGTTAGCGGTGGATTCTGAGCCCGGACTCTCAAAAAGTTAACCTCAACTACTGATGCCATTCTATGTGGAGTTTGGGGCGAATTATGGGCCAGTTCAACTGTAACTAAGAGTTGAAGTGGTGAACTATCAACTGTACCTAAGAGTTGAAGTGTCACATAGAGTCCACACGGTTGACTTCTCAGTGTGAGTCCAGAGAGAGTGGACACAGAAATGTATGAAATCTGAGGAGGGAGCCTGACCACCTTGCCCATTAGGTTCCAGACAAATGACTTCCTAGTTATACTATTAACAGGTTCTGTCAATGCCTGCCTTATCTAGCACTAATTATACTATTAACAGGTTTTGTCAATGTCTGCCTTATCTAGCACTAGTTATACTATTAACAGGTTCTGTCAATGCCTGCCGTATCTAGCACCAGTTATACTATTAACAGGTTTTGTCAATGTCTGCCTTATCTAGCACTAGTTATACTATTAACAGGTTTTGTCAATGTCTGCCTTATCTAGCACCAGTTATACTATTAACAGGTTTTGTCAATGCCTGCCGTATCTAGCACCAGTTATACTATTAACAGGTTTTGTCAATGCCTGCCTTATCTAGCACTAGTTATACTATTAACAGGTTTTGTCAATGCCTGCCTTATCTAGCACTAGTTATACTATTAACAGGTTTTGTCAATGCCTGCCTTATCTAGCACTAGTTATACTATTAACAGGTTTTGTCAATGCCTGCCGTATCTAGCACCAGTTATACTATTAACAGGTTTTGTCAATGCCTGCCTTATCTAGCACTAGTTATACTATTAACAGGTTTTGTCAATGCCTGCCTTATCTAGCACTAGTTATACTATTAACAGGTTTTGTCAATGCCTGCCTTATCTAGCACTAGTTATACTATTAACAGGTTTTGTCAATGCCTGCCTTATCTAGCACTAGTTATACTATTAACAGGTTTTGTCAATGCCTGCCTTATCTAGCACCAGTTATACTATTAACAGGTTTTGTCAATGCCTGCCTTATCTAGCACTAGTTATACTATTAACAGGTTTTGTCAATGCCTGCCTTATCTAGCACCAGTTATACTATTAACAGGTTTTGTCAATGCCTGCCTTATCTAGCACTAGTTATACTATTAACAGGTTTTGTCAATGCCTGCCTTATCTAGCACTAGTTATACTATTAACAGGTTTTGTCAATGCCTGCCTTATCTAGCACCAGTTATACTATTAACAGGTTTTGTCAATGCCTGCCTTATCTAGCACTAGTTATACTATTAACAGGTTTTGTCAATGCCTGCCGTATCTAGCACTAGTTATACTATTAACAGGTTTTGTCAATGCCTGCCTTATCTAGCACTAGTTATACTATTAACAGGTTTTGTCAATGCCTGCCTTATCTAGCACTAGTTATACTATTAACAGGTTTTGTCAATGCCTGCCGTATCTAGCACTAGTTATACTATTAACAGGTTTTGTCAATGCCTGCCGTATCTAGCACTAGTTATACTATTAACAGGTTTTGTCAATGCCTGCCTTATCTAGCACTAGTTATACTATTAACAGGTTTTGTCAATGCCTGCCGTATCTAGCACTAGTTATACTATTAACAGGTTTTGTCAATGCCTGCCGTATCTAGCACTAGTTATACTATTAACAGGTTTTGTCAATGCCTGCCTTATCTAGCACTAGTTATACTATTAACAGGTTTTGTCAATGCCTGCCGTATCTAGCACTAGTTATACTATTAACAGGTTTTGTCAATGCCTGCCTTATCTAGCACTAGTTATACTATTAACAGGTTTTGTCAATGCCTGCCGTATCTAGCACTAGTTATACTATTAACAGGTTTTGTCAATGCCTGCCTTATCTAGCACTAGTTATACTATTAACAGGTTTTGTCAATGCCTGCCGTATCTAGCACTAGTTATACTATTAACAGGTTTTGTCAATGCCTGCCGTATCTAGCACTAGTTATACTATTAACAGGTTTTGTCAATGCCTGCCTTATCTAGCACTAGTTATACTATTAACAGGTTTTGTCAATGCCTGCCGTATCTAGCACTAGTTATACTATTAACAGGTTTTGTCAATGCCTGCCTTATCTAGCACTAGTTATACTATTAACAGGTTTTGTCAATGCCTGCCGTATCTAGCACTAGTTATACTATTAACAGGTTTTGTCAATGCCTGCCGTATCTAGCACTAGTTATACTATTAACAGGTTTTGTCAATGCCTGCCTTATCTAGCACTAGTTATACTATTAACAGGTTTTGTCAATGCCTGCCGTATCTAGCACTAGTTATACTATTAACAGGTTTTGTCAATGCCTGCCTTATCTAGCACTAGTTATACTATTAACAGGTTTTGTCAATGCCTGCCGTATCTAGCACTAGTTATACTATTAACAGGTTTTGTCAATGCCTGCCTTATCTAGCACTAGTTATACTATTAACAGGTTTTGTCAATGCCTGCCGTATCTAGCACTAGTTATACTATTAACAGGTTTTGTCAATGCCTGCCGTATCTAGCACTAGTTATACTATTAACAGGTTTTGTCAATGCCTGCCTTATCTAGCACTAGTTATACTATTAACAGGTTTTGTCAATGCCTGCCGTATCTAGCACTAGTTATACTATTAACAGGTTTTGTCAATGCCTGCCTTATCTAGCACTAGTTATACTATTAACAGGTTTTGTCAATGCCTGCCGTATCTAGCACTAGTTATACTATTAACAGGTTTTGTCAATGCCTGCCTTATCTAGCACTAGTTATACTATTAACAGGTTTTGTCAATGCCTGCCGTATCTAGCACTAGTTATACTATTAACAGGTTTTGTCAATGCCTGCCGTATCTAGCACTAGTTATACTATTAACAGGTTTTGTCAATGCCTGCCGTATCTAGCACTAGTTATACTATTAACAGGTTTTGTCAATGCCTGCCGTATCTAGCACTAGTTATACTATTAACAGGTTTTGTCAATGCCTGCCGTATCTAGCACTAGTTATACTATTAACAGGTTTTGTCAATGCCTGCCTTATCTAGCACTAGTTATACTATTAACAGGTTTTGTCAATGCCTGCCGTATCTAGCACTAGTTATACTATTAACAGGTTTTGTCAATGCCAGCCGTATCTAGCACTAGTTATACTATTAACAGGTTTTGTCAGTGCCTGCCTTATCTAGCACTAGTTATACTATTAACAGGTTTTGTCAATGCCTGCCTTATCTAGCACTAGTTATACTATTAACAGGTTTTGTCAATGCCTGCCTTATCTAGCACTAGTTATACTATTAACAGGTTTTGTCAATGCCTGCCTTATCTAGCACTAGTTATACTATTAACAGGTTTTGTCAATGCCTGCCTTATCTAGCACTAGTTATACTATTAACAGGTTTTGTCAATGCCTGCCTTATCTAGCACTAGTTATACTATTAACAGGTTTTGTCAATGCCTGCCTTATCTAGCACTAGTTATACTATTAACAGGTTTTGTCAATGCCTGCCTTATCTAGCACTAGTTATACTATTAACAGGTTTTGTCAATGCCTGCCTTATCTAGCACTAGTTATACTATTAACAGGTTTTGTCAATGCCTGCCTTATCTAGCACTAGTTATACTATTAACAGGTTTTGTCAATGCCTGCCTTATCTAGCACTAGTTATACTATTAACAGGTTTTGTCAATGCCTGCCTTATCTAGCACTAGTTATACTATTAACAGGTTTTGTCAGTGCCTGCCTTATCTAGCACTAGTTATACTATTAACAGGTTTTGTCAATGCCTGCCTTATCTAGCACTAGTTATACTATTAACAGGTTTTGTCAATGCCTGCCTTATCTAGCACCAGCAGCTTTTGCTCACCTCTTGATTCTAAGGGATTTGTTTAATTCTATGACAAAAATGTGGTCTTAACAATATAAATGATTGAAAGCAAACACAATCTCTGGGATGTGTTTAATTCTATGACACAAATGTGGTCTTAACAATATAAATGATTGAAAGCAAACGCAATCTCTGGGATTGTCAGAGTGCTGGGAGAGACAGAGATAGAACTAGAATAGACATAGATACAAGTAGGGCAAGGACAGAGTAAAGTAAAGGACAAAGACAGGACATGATAGGGACTCTATACAAGAGTATACATAGAGAGAGAGAGAGACAGTAGAAGGAGGTAGCACTCCAAACCAGTGTTAGGACCAGACCTAGACAGGACACGCATGTGTCATAGCTAGGACATAATTAGGACATGGCGGGATTCACTCCCGTAATAAGACAGAATAACGTAAGCACGGGGATTACCCGTAAACAGACTGAACTCTAGTATAGCTGTAGGACGAGGACTGGACAACTGGACAAACGTGGTAAGTGTGCCAGCACGCCGCACAGCTAACCGCACGAGAGAAGGGGACGAGAAACTGGACGAGAGATGTGAATTGAGTCAGACGGAGACTGACAGCCGGTGTGACAAGACATCTGTGTTTTCCCTTATGGTGTAGAGTTAGAAAAAGCATAGTTACACTTAATCAATGATAGTCTATTGAATAATGATTGTGAATTGTGTTTGCTCAGAGAGCAAGATGTATAAAACATAATTAAACAGGAATTTGGAATGTCCATTCACCCAACGATGTGTTTTGTGATTTCGAGGGGTGAATGAAGGGTTCGCACGAAAACAGGTTGTTGACAAGCGAAAAGCAGCTGGTATCAGAAGTTGGGCTTGATCCCACCAGGAAAAATTAAAGGAGTTGATGTTATAAGTGGGGCTTAATCCCACTAGAAAAAATTGATTGACCAAGGTGAACACACCAGGAGAATTGATTGCCCAAGTTGGTGTACAAAACTTAGCCGTGAACTTACCGGCAAAAGATGGATTGATCTAGAAAGTATACAGGTGGTGTAGCGAAAAGATGAAATGAAGAGTGAAGTGAATTAAGCTGATAAAAATAAAATCAGAAAGTTGAGTCTAAAATCACAGCTAATTGTATTTAGCAAATTGATAAATAAATTCATATGTGATAATTGTTGTCAATGTAAAAGAATGAATATGAACATGTTTCACAAGGACGTTTCAGGTGAGGTCGAACAGAGGTGAAGACACGACATCGACACGACAGACTAACATAATTATTTTTTTCTTCACATTCCAGCAGCCGTCGGAGTGAACCGTCACACAAAATTGTTTGAATGTGTTAACATCGTGTATGTACTATATTTTCCAAATAGTAACTTTTACTGCTCTATGTAACAGAATGCAGAGCAGGTGTAATTAAAACATCAGTCCGACGTGAAATTCAGAAGTACTTCCCATAGGCCCAACTTCAACTTTCTTTCAGATGAGTATACATTTTGTTTTGATAAAGTGATTAGAATGACATCTTAAATTGAGAGCTGTATACATTTAATGTCTTTATATAATATTGATTGTTCATTTCATTATATATGCGAGTGTGTGTATAAATATTAGCAAAATGTCAACTTTAGGAGAATTTATACAAGCAGGTAAAGATCTGGGATTTACTGCAGATAAATTAAAACAGTGGGCAAGTGACAAATATAGAGAATACACAGACAAGAAAGCAGCAGCTGAAAGAGATGAACGAGTACATGAACTTCAGCATCAGAAAGAACTTGCTGAGTTAACTGAAACCAATAAATTGAAACAATTAGAACTAGCTGAGGCCACTAAATTAAAAGAAATAGAACTGGCAGAGGCCACCAAATTAAAAGAGTTAGAAATTAGGGAAAAACAACTAGAAATTGAATCACAGACACAGATGAAGTTAAAGGAAATGGATATTGAATCTCATGCACAGATTGCTACCACCAAGTTGAGAAGTAAAGAAGAGGAAAACAAATTTAACAAGAACAAAGGGCTTATCAAACCATATTGCCAAGGAGATTCCATATATGCATGGACTGAAAACTTAGAGTTCCAATTTAACGTCCAAGATGTACCAAGAGAATACTGGGCGGTGGTCTATATGAAGAACTTGTCAGGGGAGCCTTTAAAAGTGATAGAATCTATCCCCCAAGAGCTCAGAAATAATTATGACTACATTAAACAACGCATTATGCAACATTTCTTATTAGACGCCCCAGGTTATCAAATACAATACTCCAAACTAAAACCCAAACCAACAGAAACATTCATTGATTACCTTTCTAATGTACAAAGCGTATTTAGCAGATGGCTAGCGGCAGCAAAGGTAGAGAAAAATTATGATAAACTTAAAAATCTAATGATAATGGACAAAGTCATCTCCACTCTACCATCTCTCTTTGCAAAGTTCTTACAGCAAGCCGATATTGAGTCTATAGAACAGTTAGAAAAACGGGGGTCCGCATATTTTTCTTCTAATCGTGACATCTTTAAAACACATGTTGAAGAATCTGAAATTGCATTATTTGTTAGTAGTAAGCCTCAGAAACCATTTCAGATGAGGGACAAACCGAAATCTAAGCCACCTCAATGTCCATACTGTCGTTTGTTTCACGAACAATACTCGATGTGTGACCAGAACCCGAGATCCGTCTCATTTAGAGATAATGATAAAGAAGCAAGAGAACAAAAGAAACACGTATAGACGTGCAGTCAAATGCTTCTTTTGCCGTTCGTACGGACATTATAGCTCTAAATGTCTTGGACGTAAGAAGATGAGAACCAGCAATGCTGTACTTGTTGATACATCTTCTGAGAGTGAAAGTGAGCATGAGAGTGAAAGTGAAGAAGTTATACAATATACTGATAATGTTGTAGCAGCTATTGATGTATTAAACTTTGATAATTGTGATATTTGCCATCAATTTCACGAAGACGGTGTGCTGAAATGTGGGCACACAGTTCCATGCTCTACAGAGAGTGCTAACGCAGTCACAGCCTTCAGAGGCAAACTAGTGTTTTATGACGGAATGGTGAACAACAAACCTTGTCAATGTTTACTAGACAGCGGCAGTACCCTTACTGGCTTGATGGGGGAATTGGCCACGCCAGAGGATTATACGGGCGGCTCAGTAAAGTGCCGTACATTTTCGGGTACAATAGAAAGATACCCGTTAGCAAAAGCCCGTATTGACACCCCATTCCTATCCGGCACATTTACGTGCACCATTCTAGAGAATCCTTGTACGGATTTGATATTAGGATGCTTGCCACAGTTGAAATACTGTACCGCAGAACAAATATTAGCCTGGAGACAAACCCATAAGGCTAATGCGGTAACAAGATCGGAAACAAAGAAGAAACAAGAAGTTACAAGAAGAAATGCTACACTTGATAACACCAAGTGGCACAATAAACAACGCCACTAAAGATAAGTTTATACAGGCGCAACGCGCCGATCCATCTATCTCACCCTATTTTAGATTTGTGGGCGAGAAACCAAAAATGACCAAAAACGCGTCATGGTATTTTAAACTTCATAATGGTATATTAACTAGAAATTATACCAGAGATAACCATGAGATTCAGCAAACGGTTCTACCGGTCAAACATCGACAAAAAGTCCTACGAATCGCCGTTTGCTGGACATCTAGGCTACGACAAAACCAGAACCAGAATTTTAGCGCACTTTTACTGACCTAAATTTTGTGATGACATTAAAAAAATATTTTAGATCATGTACAATATGTCAACAATTGGTACAAAAGGGTAAACATGTAAAAGCTGAGGTCCAACCTACAACATTGGCCTCTAGACCATTTGAGTGTGTAGCTGTAGATATTGTTGGACCATTAAATCAAGTGTCCAATAAAGGAAACAGGTTTATCCTTACTTTAGTAGATTTTTGCTCGAGGTGGTCGAGGCGGTAGCCCTGAAATACATAAGCTCCAAAGATATAGTTAATGTATTTTTGCACCTTTTTTCTCTCTTTGGATTCCCCCGTACCATTCTCTCAGATCGGGGAACCCAGTTCATATCAGCTGCTACGCAAGCTCTTACCAAATTATTAGTTATAAAGCAGTGTTTCACAAGCCCCTATCACGCGGCGGCCAACGGGATTATAGAAAAAATAAACGGGGATTTAAAGCACATGTTGGCCAAGGTGACAGCAGAAAACCCGGCAGATTGGGATACACTGTTACCAACAGTGCTGTTCGCCTATCGAGAAATCCCGCACTCAAGTACGGGCTTCTCACCTTTCGAACTAGTCTACGGGGCGAACCCACGAGGACCCCTAAGCATATATCATCAGCTACTGACTAACACCTCAGATACGATAACACCAGTATCACCATATGAGTCATTGGCACCTTTCCGTCTTGACAGACGATAGTTTGGTACATTGTGCTTCAAAAAGGCTTAATAACTACGATCCATGGCGGTGGCGAGTGTGGCTGGTAAGGCCAATTCTTGCTGCAAATGTTTGCCCACAGTAGGTGCATGTGAAAACATGGTCATTTCCACCATTTTGCACCATCTTACGTCTCTAGTGTGTGCTTTATCTGCAATCATTTTCTCCTTTGTCTTTATTCCATTTCTGATAGTTGCCCTCCATACAACACGTTCAGCTGCGACGTGCTCCCAATGTGCATTATCAATGCCTGTATCAATCATGTCCCACTTACACACATCTTTGTATCGTAGTAGAGGCCGACCCTGAGATCTCCTACCCGTCTGTAATTCACCAAAAAAGATGTCCTTTGGTATTCTACCATCATCCATCCTCCTAACGTGTCCTATCCATCTAAGTCTACGAAGACTGAGCATGGAATACACCGTCACACAACCTGATCTTTCCAATACTTCAGTATTTGTGATTTTGTCTTGCCACTTAATACCAAGTATTCTTCGCAGACAACGCATATGAAATCTGTTTAAACGTTTCTCTTGGCGTGAGTAAGTTGTCCAGGTTCACTGCCATAAAGAAGAGTACTAAGGACACAGGCTTGGTAGACGAGGACTTTTGTTTTGGCAGTAAGCTTCCTGTTCTCCCAGATTCTTTTTGCTAACATGTTCATTGTTGTTGCTGCCTTGCCAATCCTGATGTTGATTTCCTGATCGAGGGATAATTTGCTATTTACCACTGATCCTAGATATGTAAAATGGTCTACTATCTCCAGTTCGGCGTCGTCAATAAAGATTGATGGTACACCATGTGCACCTTGTGACATAATCTGTGTCTTCTTTTTGTTAATTGTTAAACCAAATTCAGAACAAGCATTGGAGAATGCAGATAGTAGATGTTGTAATTCTTCCTCAGAGTGGGTCGTAATCGCAGCATCATCCGCAAAAAGCAACTCTCTGATCAGTACCCTCCTAATTTTGGTCTTGGCCTTCAATCTCTGAGCATTATAGAGGCCACCATCTGAGCGTGAGTGAATGTATATGCCGTCATCCTGATCACGAAAGGCATATTTCAGTAGAAGTGAAAAGTATATCCCAAAGAGGGTGGGGGCTAGTACACAACCTTGCTTAACTCCACTCTTGATTTCAAACTCTTCAGAAGTTGAGCAATCAAACTTGATTATACCCTTCATGCCTGTGTGGAACAATTCCACAATGGACAGAAGAGTTGGTGGGCAGCCAATCTTCTTTAGTGCTTTGAACAGACCCTCACGACTGACCAAATCGAATGCCTTTGTGAGATCGATGAAGGCAATAAACAGTGGCTGATTTTGTTCTCTGCATTTTTCTTGCATCTGTCGCAATGAGAATATCATATCAATGGTAGACCGGTTCTGACGGAAGCAGCACTGTGATTCGGGGTAGACTTGATCTCCCAGGACTTGAAGTCTGTGCAGGACAATTCTGGCAAATACTTTACCAACAATACACAGAAGTGAGATACCCCTATAGTTGTTACAGTCGCTCCGATCTCCCTTGTTCTTGTACAGCGTTATGATGTTTGAATCTTTGAAATCCTGTGGGACTTGTCCTTCTCGCCAGCATAGCTCTATTAGCTGGTGGATCTGTAGAGCGAGTGTGTCTTGCCCACTCCTGATCACCTCTATTGGAATCCCATCCTTACCTGGAGCCTTGCCAGACGCAAGCTCATTTATAGCACACTTAACTTCTGCTATAGTGGGAAGTGTGTCCAGGTGGTCAAGAGTTGGCAGGGCCTCTATGGCGTTGAGGGCATCATCCGCTAGCTTGGTCTCACTTGAGTAAAGCTCTAAATAGTGCTCGACCCATCTATCCATCTGCTGTTTCTTATCAGTGATTTCTCCAGTCAAGGTTTTCAGCGGTGCACTTCTTTTGATCATTGGACCACAAACTTTCTTTATCCCTTCATACATGCTTCTGATGTTTCCCTTATCACTTGCGATTTGAATGGACTCACATAACTTGATCCAATAGTCATTCGCACACTGCCTGGCAGCCTTTTGTACATCCTTCCTCGCTTGCTTCAGCTCACTCAGAGTGTTATGCGTTGGTCTTTCCTTGTTTCTTAAGAGAGCTATCTTCTTTTTATCGATCAAGGGCTGCAGTATCTGGCTGTTTGCCGCAAACCAGTCCTGCCTCTTATGATCCACAGTGCCGTAAACTCCTACCGCTGTTTTATAAATAGTTTCCTTAAGTTTACTCCATTTATCATGTACTATACAATTTTCTGATGTATCATTGAAAGCGTCTTCAAGTTGCTGTTGAAATTCAAAGCACTTTCCAGGATCGTGAGTGTTAGTAATATTAATCCTGGGGCTAGACTTGTGTTTAGCTGTGTAGATTCTCTTTGGTCTCAGTCTAACCCTTGCAACAACCAAAGAATGATCTGTATCACAGTCAGCACTGTGGTAACTTCGAGTTAATGATGTATGGTTCAAATGTTGTCTCCGTGTGATAATGAAGTCCAGCTGATGCCAATGGCTAGATCTTGGATGTTTCCATGTGACCTTATGCATCTCTTTTGTTTTAAAAAAGGAATTTGTAATACATAGGTCATTTCTAGTGCAATGCTCCAGCAGCCTTTGCCCATTATCATTCATGCGACCTATGTTGTATTTTCCAAGGCACACTGGCCATGAACTCGAGTCCTTGCCCACACGAGCATTGAAATCACAGAGTATATAAATGTAGTCGGATTTTGGAACTGCCTTGATCGCAGAGTCTAGCTGTTCATAGAACGTATCCTTCACATCATCAGAGGAAGCGAGTGTCGGTGCATATGCAGTGAGAATGGTGGCAAATCCACAAGAGGTTGCCAAGCGCAGTGATAATAATCTTTCATTTCCTCCAGCTGGGATATCAATCATTCCTAGTAGCGAATTCTTCACTGCAAAGCCCACACCATGTTGCCTTTTTTCTGCCTGCCCTCTTCCCTTCCAAAAAAAGGTGTAATTGTTTTCCCTGAGTGACCCTTCCTCAGCGAGGCGAGTCTCTTGCAGGCCAGCAATATCAATGTTAAGACGATTGAGTTCAGCATCAATCACAGCCGTTTTTCTCACATCGTCAATATTTGTCAAGTCAGTGGAAAATCCTGGACACATGGTTCTCACGTTCCAGGTTGCAAGCCGTAGCTTGAGGTTTCTATTCTTTTTATTAGTACCTGGTGCATTGGTTTTACAGCCTGCGATTCAGATTTTGTCCTAGCCCCAAGCACCCATTGAAGCAGGCAGGCTGTGGCGGATCAGAACCCAATTGGCTGGGGGCTACCCAGCTTGAGGCGGGCGGTAGCTGATCAGTGACACCTGTAGGTGTCTCCCACCGTCAGAGGCAACGCGTGGCGCCCCATGTCTACGCCAACTGACAAGGACTTATAACCCGTAACAGTTGCCTCTCGCTTTGATTCCGAGACAGGTTAAGACCAGGGATGGAGTTATTGTCTCTCCATAGCACAAAGCCTGGGCTAAAATAAAGAAACCATGTGTTGCCCATGCAGCATGATCCCTCTCTCGGCCTGCCTAGTTCACTCCAGAGGAAAGTTGACACCTATAATCTGGAACAAGGCAAGCTGCAGAAGCTGCCGGATCAGCAAAGCAATGCTCTAACTGTCCGCCTGTCGGAGCTTCGATCCTAGACCAGCTGCCAACCAAGGCTTAGGGCCTGGTCTGCCCTGCCATGACTTATTTTGTCTTTGGGTTGCATTTCCTCGCACCAGGATAAGGCTAGTACCCTCCCAATTGCGCTCTTCCGCCCGAAGCCGTTGGCACAATGTGGGGTGTCGGGTTTGGTAAGCGCCGCCCAACATTCGGCGCTGACAGAAAGTAGGTAGTACCGTCTACTGTCATGCGGTAGCTCAGTCATATCTGACTAAGACCTGACTTTCCACCACCACCATATGAGGTAGTGACAGAAACACGCAACAAAATTATGAAAGCGTCTATCATAGCAAAGTCATCTTTGGAACGAAAAGGACAGATCTACCGCCATTACGCTGACAGAGGTGCCAAAACCTTACACCTCAAAACTAATCAAAAAGTGTTACTCCTGTTACCTGATAAAAGGAATCTACTTTTAACATCATGGCAAGGGCCATTCACAGTGGTACGAAAGATATCAGATGCTGACTATGAAATATCTATGAAAAATAAACTCAAGATATTCCATATCAACATGCTGAAACCTTATTACTCAAGACAGGAACAACAGACATAAGACGAACACAATGCAACTACACCCATGCATCAGACAAGAAACAAACATAATGCATCCACACCAGACAGTAGTCAAACAGAAAACATAGTCAGTACAACCACAGTAATCAACCAAACTGACGATGACGACATGGACATACCAGTCCCAACAGTAGACAGGACGACAACAATTGACAGTATACACATAAAACCAATACTTACTGACGAACAGAAACAACAGATAATAGCTTTAGTGACAGAATACAAACAGATCTTCTCAGACATTCCAGGTAGGACTGATAGGATAGAGCACTCCATTCTTCTTTCGGACTATACCCCTATAAAATCCAGACCCTATTCAATCCCTTTGAACTATAGGGAAAAACTTGACGAAGAAATCCTTAATTTAGAAGAACAAGGAATCATCCAAAAATCCATATCTGAATACTCTTTTCCTATAGTCCTAGTAAAAAAGAAGGATTCAACAATCCGACTCTGCGTCGATTACCTTAAGCTAAATAAAGTCACAAAGATAGACGCAGAACCATCCCTTCTTGTGAAGATCTACTCCTAAACATGTCTACATCTACTATCTTTTCAAAACTTGACCTACCAAAGGCTATTGGCAAGTTCCAATGAATAAAAATTCTGTCCATCTAACTTCATTTTCAACACCTTTAGGTCTCTATGAGTGGCGATTTCTTCCTTTCGGTCTACGCAATGCGCCAGCTACTTTTGTCTGTCTAACCAGAGATCTTTTACATGGAATGATAGATACACAGTCATATTATAGACGACATATGTGTACATACAACTGACTGGACAAAACACTTGCAAAAACTTAGACAAGTCTTCGAAAGAATAAAAGTATTTGGACATACAGTAAAGCCCACCAAAGTTGAATTGGGCTTGGAGAAAATAGACTTCTTAGGCCATACTATATCTAAAGGGCATTTGGAAACAGACAGCAAAATTGTAACAAAAATTCTAAATCTCACGATACCAGTCACCAAGAAACAAGTCAGGAGTTTGCTTGGTTTTGTGAATTATTATAATAAATTCATTCCCAATCTGGCGGAAATTACCAGTGTCTTTTCTAATTTATTGAAAAAGACTGTAAAGATCGATGTGAAAGATGTCCACTCTAATTAATGCTTTATCAAAAGTTAATTTTTTTTTAGCAATGTCCCAATACTCCGCCTGCCTAACCCGCAATTAACTTACTTTCTTAGAACGGATGCCAGCACAGTCTCGATCGCAGGCGTCCTAGGCCAGAAGTACAACGACATCCTTCACCCAATAATGTACGTAAGTCGTAAAATTACTCCTACTGAGGCCAGATACGGAGTTTCAGAATTGGAAGCACTATCGATTGTGTACTGTGTCCATAAACTCCACCAATTCTTGGCAGGGACACACTTTGTCATAGAGACTGATAACTCACCGCTCACTGTCATGGAAACACGTGTCCACAAAAACAACAGAATATACAGGTGGTCCCTGGTACTTCAAAACTACTCATTTACTGTCAGACACATCAGTGGCAAGAGTAACTTACTAGCTGACGTTTTAAGTAGGCCAACAAACTTTAATGTGCCTGAACTACCAACAGAAGTCGACACAGCTTTGACAGTAACTATATTACCAATAGAAGTCGACACAGCTTCGTCAGAAGTCGACACAGCTTCGTCAGTATCTATAGTGCCAGAAGTCGACACTACTCTACCAGTGATGACGTTACCAGAAGTCGACACAACGGTATTAGTGACTATGTTAACAGAAGTCGACACTACTCCATCTGTGACAATATTACCAAACGTCGATCACACATATGTGAAATAGAATATTCATGGTACCACTATTTACATCGAGTCAGTGAATGGGAACACAGCATATTAGATATATCTTAAAAGATTCCAGCAACATCATATGGAACATTGAACTATGTATATAAATTTTGTGAAACATATTCCAAAAGGAAAGAGCACGACATCTTCAGTGCGCCTAGTTTAATTTAATTAGTTATTGTTATAAATATGAATGTCTATATTATTATGTATATAAATATAAATGTATGTAAATGCCATGTATTATACAGAATTTTAATACAGTTACATAGAGTAGAATATTATTGTAGATGTAGTTAGATGAATACACGTAGAAGCGGAACCGATTTAGCGTAGGTAGGTGAAAGAAACACGACAACCTTAGTTTATATAGATTAAATACACCTTTCCCCATTTCCCAACTAAATAGACTTAACATAATTAGATAATAGAGATTTATTACATCCTATCGTTCCATACATTAGTTTAATATAGTTAAAACATTCTAGTTAGTTAATACAAATTACTTAGAAATATAACATCACTAAATTGTTTTTTTTTTTGGAACCATCTATAGTTATAGTTAGATTAAGGAAACCAACACACTTTTCCCCATTTTATTTAATTAATTAGATTAGCTCCCATTAATCAGCAAAGCTCAGCACACGAAATTATAGTTAGTTAGCATACTTACAATAAGGGTACATAACCCACTTAACCTGTAGATAATGTATATATAAACACAGTGCCATTTTTCCGCACTCGTAATCGGCTCAAAAGCTACAGAAAAACTGAGCCAAAACTGTAGTGCACTATTTATTTTCCATTATATATATATATATATATATATATATATATATATATATATATATATATATATATATATATATATATATATATATATATATATATATTATATTTTTTTTTCATTATTTTATTTTATCTTATTTTTACATTACTTTCATGAAACACAATGATAGTTCTATGTCATGATGATGTAATGACATAACATAACTTTTTAACATGTGAGAACGAATGCGAGTATAGGATAGGAGACGAATACAAGGACGGAATGAATGAAGTAAATACAAAGAGAGTGAAAACCAGGGCGAATTTTTTTTACGCGCCCAAGCGTTTTTATAATTTGTCTGCGTCTTCAGTGTAACACGCGTGTTTCATGATTTTGGTGTAGTCGCCACTATTGTATTATAGAGATAGTTACATTTTTAAGCTTCCTAGATCGGCAAGGCGGTCACAAATTATGCTTACGCATTAATTTATGACAGCATAAACTCATCTACGCGGCTTGAAAAAAAAAACATTCAGTAAATTAGATACATACACTTATGCGTCTAATTTAAACATACATTAAGCTTAACTAAACACGCAAACAACCAGAAATACTAACAGATAAAAATGCATACAGCAATTAAATGGAAAGGGAAATAACCACATGAACAGGGGACATCACAGACTAACGGATATTTTGGTTTACATTTGAATATTTAGCCACAAACGGAAGTTAGATAGGCGAACACCAGTACTCACACAATGAGTAATATAGTTGGAGAAACTTTACACGGGAGCATGAATTTATATTCATGTATTGTACCCTGAAAAGGTGCAATCTGGACAGGGTGTCGGTGAATCGTCATTTTAAGAAGCAGGCCGGGAAGGCAATAGGCTTCGGTTCGTTACAGCTCTTATATGTGTAATGAGAAGAGTATGTACTCTAGCCAACAGTACAGTTGTGTACACTGATTATTAAACCAGTGGATAAATACAACAATGTGACATCATATAGTCAGAAGTTAGTGAGTATACCTAGGACATAACCCTAATTTAATTATAAACTGAAAACAAAGAGTGGATAGCCTCGGGAGATAGAAAAAGAAAACACAGTATCCTATCAAAGTCAGTTCTTGGCTACTACAGCAAATAAGGCTGTTTCATTGAAGACACATTGACTCATTGAGGAAAAGCAAAGCATGTGGCAATGGGTTGGAGTCAGATTGATGGCTCAGTACTTAGCTCCTGTCCGTAGCTCCCATGATAGTTGTCTGCAGCTTTCCTCTCCAGTCCTTCCTCAGTTCTCACTTGATGATGACAGCCAAAGTGACGGTACTACTGCAAACTACACAATGTTCAGTCCTAATGTTTGTGTCACAAAATCAAATGGTTAGCTTTGGTAAGCTTTAACTGGAAGTCTGGGTAGCCATGATAAGCAAAACTGTCAATGGTATGGCTACCTACTTCAACATGGGCTTTGGTGACTAAGACTAGTATGTGTGAACTCGATGATGCTGATTGATGATGATGGTGCCTCTTGAGGGTGAACCACAACAACTCTACAAATAAATTCAAACAGAAAATCTGGTAACCGGCTCCGTGGCCGAGGAGTTAGCAGCTTTCTCCGCTAACTCCGAATACTCTCGTTACGTGACGCGACGAGAATTAGCAGTGGTTCGAATCGCAAAAGTGACTTATGAGAGTATGGAGCCGGTCGCTCAGAAAGTCGTGGCGTGCTGATGAGCGTAATCTAGCCTAGGAATCAACATACAGCTGAAAGATGCTGGTGTTGACCGCAATATCCTGAAACAGGATGGAAACGCGGGGGAAAAAAAAAAAAAAATCTGGTAAGCGGTGGTCTGGAATCACTCTTCCATCTCTATTCAACCATTGTGCTTTAGCTATAGTCCTCTCATAAGGTACAGGTACCTCTAATAATGAGGACATATTCCTAACTGTTATTCTGACTGGACGTACCGATAAGATAGACAGGAAAGGATTGATTTACACCCGTACATGACACTACCTATCCCTATTCATGAGCAGAGTACGGTCTGGCCCTGAATTAATATAGCCGTGAGTGAAATGATCCAATTCCATTGCAGTGAATAGAAATATTCAAGACAAGTAGTGATTACATTACAGAGTATTTGTTCTACAACATGAATTAAAATAACCACAAAGGAAATGTTTAAATTCAATCGCAGCAAATAGGAATATTATTGACAAGTAATGATTCTGTAACTAGCAGTGACTTACTCTACATTTGCATTCTGGATCTTGCTATCGAACCAATCCATAACTGTGACTGTACAGTTGATGTGATAGGAAAGGAAATGGATCACAAACCTAACAACCACAACTGAAGTGCCTAAGTGTACAAGAGACACAAGGGTGTATTGTAAAGTAATAAAACTGCTCTAGATACAAAGGGGAATGAATATGCTCTCCATTGATATTCATTCCTAGATATTAGTTAGTTAGTCAACAGATCATCCTCATTGCACATCGAACCATTCAGTCCATAAGTGCTCGAATCCCCTCCTCAGCAAATCCCGCAGCGTGTAGCGGCTAACGACACCAGTTCTGTGTTGGTTTGTCAATCTTCTTTGACTTCCTGCATAGTGTTCTTTTTTGGCGACCCCTCTTTTAATTTTCTGTATGCTGCATGCTGCATCTCTTGTACATCCAAGAATAATGCACATAACTTCATTCTGTATCCTTTCTATCTGCTTACGGCTGAGAGTCAGGATTGCCATCGCATACTCAAAAACAGACATGACCAGCCCCTCGTATAGAAGACATAGATGGCGCTGCTCACAGTTTGCTGCCGCCATCACCGGCATGGCAGCCAAACCCCGCTTGGCCTTTGTTATCACCTGGTCTATGTGCTCATTATAAGCAAGGCTTCGATCAAACCGTATCCCCAGGTAAATTATTGCCTGCATTCTTTCCACCGTCTCTGAACACAGCTTTACGGTTGGTGTTGGAGTGTTGACAATATGATTATTCAACGAGAACCAAGTCACTGTTGCCTTTGTTGGGTTGACCATTGCCCTAGCCTCAATACACCAAGTACTTATGCGATTGAGTTCGGTTTGTAGTTCCACAGCAACCTGATCTCTATCCTTACCCTGACGATACACTAAAACATCGTCAGCATATGGCAATGTCCTACCAGGTCCAGTGATCTGCTCACTGGTGATTCTCACAGTGTAGGCGTTGAATTGTACCGGAGATAATGGTGATTCCTGTGGTAAGCCAGGATATACTGTTGTTGGTTCTGAAGTCCAACTGCCACATCCAAAAACTACTTTCCGTTGGAAGAGGGCTGCAGCAATCTAACTAAGAAGGAATGGACTTATTTTGAGTTCAAGAAGCTGAAGCATTAAAAAATCCAACGGTACTCTGTTGTACGCAACCTCAAGATCAATCGCTGCAGCAAAGATTTCAATGCCTGAGTGGAAATCTTCATAGACATCATGGGCTGCATTGGTCCAGGTTTCTCTATCTGGATGGTACCCACTCAAGGTAGGTGAGAAAACACTTTGCCTCTCTAGATGGCTTGATATTTTCCTGGCAATTAACTTCTCCAGCAGCTTGCCTATTGTATTCTGCATGATTATAACTCGATATCCCTGAATTTTTGTGTGGTCTTTGCCAGGCTTCGGCAAGCGAATCAGATAGCTGTGTAACCACTCGTCCTTGATGCTAGCACTCCTATACTGTTATTGTCTGCTAGTTTCTTTAGTTCGTTGTCGGTACACCTATTGACGTTGTCGCATCTTATGCCATCTGGCACTGGAGTGCTGTTTTCTGATCGTTGAAGCGCAGCCTTGATTTCTTTCACTGTCATTGTGTCTTCGTCTGACACATTGGCAAGATTTCGACCTCCCATGTCTATCTGGTTGCTCTGCTCTAGATAGAGTTCAAAGAGGGCTTTGCCCTTGTCCTCATCAGTCCTCTGCCAGATGAGGTCAGCACCTTGGAAGTCAGAAATGCTCTTATTCTTGACTACCCCACTCATGCTTTTATGTAGTCGCCAGAACAATTTCAGTGACTTGTCTGTGCTTACTCTTTGACACATCTCTGCCCATTTTTCACTTTTAACCACCTTGACCAGTTTTTTGAAATAGCTTACTTTTGTGTCATCTCTCTTTCTAAGTGCACGCAGGGACCAGGATGTGCAACTCTGTTCTTCTTGGCATTTTGCTATTTCCTTACAGCAGTACGCTTATCCACCCAAGCCTTCTCCACCTTAAAATTCCACCAAGATGGCTGCTCCGAGCTTTTTTTCCTGCCTTGAAGCCTTCTGCACGTGTTACATCTTATTTTATTCACCACATCTTGCCCTGTATTATCATACTGGAAAATTTTCATTCATGGAATTTCATTTTTAGATGCCTGAGAATAGTCTCCAATGAATACTGCCTGGGATTGTGATAGTCACCCACCTATATATATATATATATATCTTCTTGATATAAAGAAGAGTCTTCCTCTTGACAATACATTAAACAGCAAAGAGATCCTATACATACTTAAGAACTGGGCTGATCTAGAAAAGAACAGTATTGGCGCCCAAGCGGCGTGGACATGATAACTAGGTCATGCCATGGCGTGGGGTTGATTTTTGATATAGTGAGACTAGTTTAATTAAATACATACTATTTGATTTAAACCATTACATTCAGTAACTATATCTTCTAGTATTAGCAGCATAATAATAACCCTATTGTAATATATTAACAAAGTATCTCAACCAGAGTATACTTTAAAACTTGTGTGGTTTTGTACCAAGTTGCAGTGTCTCCTTTGTCTGCTAGCGATCATATTCTCCGACACAGAATTTATACTATTATTCTAGAATGGGTTTTGTTCTATTAAGTCCGGTTTTGTTATGTTCCTCTTCTTCAGCTGAACTCCGTCGTAATTTGAATATTAACTGTCACTGTCATTTACTGCCAATATAGTACCTTGCGGTGTATGGCAGAGGGGTCTTTGAGCCTGAGGAATTAAGGCCGCCTGGCTAGTGCAGTCGCTGCAAACTGTGCAGGTTAGGATTTTCTTTTTGCCCCCGACAGAAAAAATCCCACATCTTACCGAGAGATCGAACCCGGGTCTCCCAAAGGAGAGTCCGGCATTCTGGCCACTTGGCCAGCCGCTCCATATTATAATAATATATATACTGTGTGGGCGACCATGCCATTTTGTGAATTGACCAAAACCATCCATGTCATAAAATAGCATTAATCGTGCCTGTCCTACATCTAAGTCTGGTCTGATGCATTAAATAGATTTCCGCTTGTTGGGAAATGAATTTATAAAGAAGGCTATTCTGTACGAGTCCTCCTGACTGGGAATATTATTTTTCTCCTACCACGTTTCTCCCCAACGGGGCTTCGTCAGACAAACATGTTATGAACATAAAAATATAGGAATAATAATCGCTTGGCCTTACCTGCCGGTCTCTCTGGCTGTGGGGTTACAACACTTTCTCTCTGTAATCCCGTTTATCACGCAGAGTCTCGCAGCGGAGCGAGAACTGAGGTGGTTCGACCCCCGCTCGTGACTTGCGGATACTGAGCCGGCCGCTCAGAAAGCAATGGCAAACTACTGAGCGTATTCTTGCCAAGAGATCAACAGACAGCTGAAAGATGCTGCTGTTGACAGCTAAGTCCTGTAAAAGGATACGCAAAACATTTTTTTGGCCTTACCTAGTTCCAGAATCAGATTCTCACTACTACCGGTTGGGGCGCTTGTTCATAGGCATAACAGTTTTGTTGGAACTATTACTGGTTTCAGTAATCTACTAGCACAAGGTCCACCTTTCAAACAGCTCAATTGACCCTGACTGTTGTCTGCGATTTTCCTCTGAAGAGTGAGACTGATAGTGGAACTAGGATTAGCAAGTGGCCGTTTCCTGGCCCAGTTGTCTCTTTGCTTGTAGTTGGCCAGGATAAGTAATCCAAGCGTAAATTAGTACATAAACGGGGTTTATAATGAGGGATATAAAATGGGGGGGGGGGGGGGGGCTGTGTGGTCTCGAGGTATGGTGTCCGCCTCAAGTGCTGGAGGTCCCGGGTTCAAGGCCTGGTGAGGACAGGGATTTTTTCACGTGGACTTCTAGTAATAAAATTTCCCCTGGTCTCTGGGTAGTGAGATTGGACGCTCATGTGTATTATTGCGAACGTTAAAAAATCCCTTGGCAGTTGGAAATCGAAAAAGAATAGCTTAACGGCGCTGCCCGGTCAAAATTTCGAGTTAATAATCTACCCAAAGTATTTCAGGATCCTCGCCGGTGCTACGGAGTTCGTGCACTGAGCTGAGATTCTGCAATCTCAGGTTTGAGTTAGGAGGAGAACGGAGCACTTATGGGTTACACCCATGTGCCGTGATGTTGATCCATTGACTAAACTAACCTAAACTAAACTAGTACATAAACATAAATAAATACATACTAAGTAAATGTAACACTAATGTAAGCATAATTCTAATAAATATTAGATTACAGGCAAGAGGAGTAGGCTTGACAGTACCAGCCATATATTCATTTATTCTAATAACACATTCTTCAATGTGCATAAATAAGAGCAATAACCTAGAACACATTGTTAAAACTATTCTAGTATCTAGGACACAACACTCATTGGTCTGTCACAAATAGCAAACCACATGAGCATTTGGGCTCACCAATCTCATGTGGGAACCCCAGTAGAATAGTGGCTAGATACTATTACTGTTGCTATATTCAGTTGGTAACATAAAGAGTCCCCACTCAGTGCTGAATTGCAGGGTAATCCCATGTCAAACATTATATTTTATCTATGGTTTTCCATACTCAACACTGAATAACCCATTAAACCTCACCACATATCACAATCTCTAAACTCTTTCTAAGAACATGAGTGACACATGAATGCCTTTTGTCACCTTTATTATTCCGACTATAGACTAGACTATGAAGACAACAGCTGTTCTTACTGATTATATGCTGGAGTATGAAGACAACAATAGCTGTTCTTACCGACTATAGACTGGACTATGAAGACAACAATAGCTGTTCTTACTGACTATGGATTGGATTATGAAGACAACAATAGCTGTTCTTACTGATTATATGCTACTGGACTATGAAGACAACAATAGCTGTTCTTACCGACTATATGCTACTGGACTATGAAGACAACAATAGCTGTTCTTACCGACTATATGCTACTGGACTATGAAGACAACAATAGCTGTTCTTTAATGACTATAGACTGGACTATGAAGACAACAATAGCTGTTCTTACTGACTATAAACTGAACTATGAAGGCAACAATAGCTGTTCTTACTGACTATAAACGATTAAGAAGACAACAATAGTGTCACCGTCCTAGATCTCTAGGGGATTGACACTCGGGCTCATCTCAACTCGGGTATCTTTCGATAGTGCCTGCGAATGTGCGACAAGTTACGTATTTGTGTGTGTAGTCTTTGTCATTAACTAATGTTTTCTTAATTCCACAAAGAGTCGCGCCGGAATCGTGTATTAATGTACATTGTTTGTTATTAACAAAACCTGTTGCAAACTTTAACTTGCCTGTTGATGTTAAGGCTGTGTTGGCCATTTCGTTAGAAACTGGGATTGTGTGGCCGCATAGCAAAGTTGTATCAAGCTGAAATTTTCTACAGGTGTTACATGTGTCATCAGTGATGGTGTTAATGATTTCTACAGCATTACCTAACTCATTCGCACTTTCATTCTGGATGTCGCATTCGTTCTGTTGTTCAATTTCTTCATCTGAGGATGTGTCTATTAATGCGGCATTAGCCTGCTTCATCATCTTTCGTCCGTCACAGCATGCTGAATAGTGCCCAAAGCTCGAACAAAAATAACATTTGACCGCTCTCTGATATGCGTTCCTTTTGTTCTTTTGTTTTTCCACCATCATTTGCAGATGATGTGGATAATTTGGTGATTTGTCACACATCGCGTACTCTTCGTGTTTCAGATGACGATACTGGCACATTACTGGCTTTGTGAACTTAAAGCGTTGTTTGAACCTATTTTCATTTGGTTTTGAATATTTGGTGTTTGTAACTGCTGCTGTCTCATTTTGGCTCATATTCAACTGAAAAATATCGCGGTTCGCTGTAAAATATGCGCTCCCCTTATTTTCTATTTCTTGAATAGTTTTACAATCCATTTGTCTCAAAAATTTAGAAAAAGGTGTTGGTATTGTGCTAATAATTTTGTCAATTATAATTAGCTCCTTCAGTTTATCAAGGTTGTTATTGTTTTTGCTGAGGTTATCCATTTTGTACAAATATCTTGGACTGTAGACACGTAGTCTATGAAAGTTTGGTTAGGCAATGGGGTTAATTTGGAGAACTGTAGTTGATAGCCTGCTGTATCTAGTGAAAAATGTTGTAGTATTCTTTGTTTCAAATAGTCGTAATCTTTCCTCATGTCTTGTGGAACTGTCTCTTATCACTTTTAAGGGCTCTAAAGCTAAATTTCTCATCAGAATAAATGACCAGTCGACTTTTGCGACGTTATGATAAGTCATCAAGCACTCAAAGTTCTCTAAGTATGCGCTGGTTGAGTCTCCTGAACAAAACGGCTTGACTAGGCCTTTATATTTGTTGTATTTTTGTTCATCTTCTTTACTTCTAATTTTGTTTACTGACATTTCTAAGTTGGAATCAATTTCCATTTGTTTCAGTTTTATCTGTGTTTCTGCACTTAATTGGGCTTGCTTGGTCGCAGCCTCGAGCTCCATTTGCATCTTCTTCTCTTGAGCTTGCAGTTGCATTTTCTTTTCCTCCGCTTCCATTTGCATCTTTCTTTCCTCAGCCTCAATTTGCATCTTCTTCTCTTGAGCCTGCAGTTGCATTTTTTTTTCTTCAGCTCCCATTTGCATCATTCTTTCTTCCCTTTCTATTGCTCTTTCTTCTCGTGCAATATTTTCTGAATGTGTCTTTTGTGCCCATTCCGAAAGTTTTTCCTCAATATATCCTAACCTAATACCTAATTCGATGCACTGTTCTAATGTTGACATCTTGTATTTTAGTTATTGTTCACTTTATTGAAATTAAATCCCTTTGAAATTAGTCTGGGTGTACAAAAGTTGGTTATCCCCCTTAATGTTTACATTCAAATTTACACGAGCAGGTTTACTTGGTTATGAGATTAGCATATACATAAAAATCAATACAAAGAAAAATGTTACATCAATGAATCATGGATGAGTATCGCTTAGGGACATAATGAGCATGAAATTAAACTCATCTTATTTTTCTTGATCTCTCGACTGTAGTCTTGTTGTGCTTTCCTGTTTTCTCGCCACTGCTGGAGTACAGGTTACATACACACGATATTTCGCGGAACAATCTGATGTTGGAATCAAAAAAAAATTAGTAACAGTCAATGTAATTGTCACAGTCATGTCAATGTCAAATTTTATGAACATCAGCATAAATTCAAATATCAAATATTTTTGTAGAGGGACTATAATAGCTTATTCACAGATAATATGATGATAGCTGCAAAGTTTTTGACTTTGTCATGTATGATATGTTTTTTTTTTTTTTTTACTTGGCAAAACCAAGAGCTGTCTGAAAGTAAAGCTTGTGATTGCCAAAACCGGCTTGCCCCCAAATAGCCTGTCACCGTCCTAGATCTCTAGGGGATTGAAACTCGGGCTCATACAGGCAACAAACTCCGTTCATATGCAATCTAACATCATTTATTATTATTATGTTACAGTAAGCTGGCGAAGAGAGTTTTCACAAGCCAGCATATGTAAGTTGCATATCACAGGAGTTTACAATAAACATAATTATCACAACAACTCTATCAGCTATCTAACATATGCATAAGACCCCTAAATACACTTGGGTCGAAACTATCAAGTCCCCCTTAAGGTAAGCCCTGTTGCTTCCCCGATGTCCAGTCCGTGTCTGCCTTTCCACACGTGTCGCAATCCGACACGGGTGGTAACTCTCTCTGAGTTTCTCGTGGACCCCGCAATCGGCGGGCCCCATCAGTGTTCACGGTGCTGTTGACACACTGACCGGTCCTTCGAGAAGGCTCTGGATTATTCGAGCCTTCGAGTGACTCGGTTCTTTCCCTTTAGCTGGAGTTCTATCCCTTCGCTAGTCTCTCTTCCTTTTATGTTGGTACCGCCCCTATGTGAGGCTGTGACAAACAGCTGCCACCAGAAATGTAGTTCAACAGAATTTTATAGGAAAGTCTGACAATATAAACTTTGTTGAATACACTATCCTCTTGTCTCTCACACACACAAGCAGATGTAATATAAACACTCTTACTGGGGGTCACAACAATTAAGTCTACAAATACACATGGAATAGGCAAAGACAATGAGAATGAACCAAGAAATGATAATCTGATCTCCCTTAGTGAAACCTCACTTCATGAGATGGAACCATACACATATTTAGTTTCTCTCTTGTATGTGTTCTATTGTCAGGTCTTAGTCAGATATGACTGAGCTACCGTATAACAGTAGACGGTACTACCTGGTTTCTGTTAGCGCCGAACGTTGGGCGGCGCTTACCAAACCCGACACCCCACATTGTGCCAACGGCTTCGGGCGGAAGAGCGCAATTGGGAGGGTACAAGCCTTACCCTGGTGCGAGGAAATGCAAGCTAAAGACAAAATTGTCATGGCAGGGCAGACCAGGCCCTAAGCCTTGGTTGGCGACTGGTCTAGGATCGAAGCTCCGACAGGCGGACAGTTAGAGCATTGCTTTGCTGATCCGGCAGCTTCTGCAGCTTGTCTTGTTCCAGACGTAGGGGTGTTACCTTTCCTCTGGAGTGAACTAGGCAGGCCGAGAGAGGGATCATGCTGCATGGGCAACACATGATCTCTATATTTTAGCCCAGGCTTTGTGCTATGGAGAGGCAATAACTCCATCCCTGGTCTTAACTGGTCTCGGAATCAAAGCGAGAGGCAACTGTTACGGGTTATAAGTCCTTGTCAGTTGGCGTAGACATGGGGCGCCACGCGTTGCCTCTGACGGTGGGAGACACCTATAGGTGTCACTGATCAGCTACCGCCCGCCTCAAGCTGGGCAGCCCCCAGCCAATTGGGTGCTGATCCGCCACAGCCTGTCTGCTTCAATGGGTGCTTGGGGCTAGGACAAAATCTGAATCGCAGGCTGTAAAACCAATGCACCAGGTACAAACAAAAATATAAATAGAAACCTCAAGCTACGGCTTGCAACCTGGAACGTGAGAACCATGTGTCCAGGATTTTCCACTGACTTGACCAATATTGACGATGTGAGAAAAACGGCTGTGATTGATGCCGAACTCAATCGTCTTAACATTGATATTGCTGGCCTGCAGGAGACTCGCCTCGCTGAGGAAGGGTCACTCAGGGAAAACAACTACACCTTTTTCTGGAAGGGTAAAGGGCAGGCAGAAAAAAGGCAACACGGTGTGGGCTTTGCAGTGAAGAATTCGCTACTGGGAATGATTGAAATTCCAGCAGGAGGAAATGAAAGACTATTATCCCTGCGCTTGGCAACCTCTTGTGGGTTTGCCACCATTATTACTGCATATGCACCGACACTCGATTCCTCTGATGATGTGAAGGATTTGTTCTATGAGGAGTTAGACTCTGTGATCAAGGCAGTTCCAAAATCCGACTACATTTATATGCTCGGTGATTTCAATGCTCGTGTGGGCAAGGACTCGAGTTCATGGCCAGTGTGCCTTGGAAAATACAACATCGGTCGCATGAATGAAAATGGGCAAAGGCTGCTGGAGCATTGCACCAGTAATGACCTATGTATTACAAACTCTTTTTTTTAAAACAAAAGAGATGCATAAGGTCACATGGAAACATCCAAGATCCGGCCATTGGCACCAGCTGGACTTCATCATCACACGGAGACAACATCTGAACCATATATCATTGACTCGTAGTTACCACAGTGCTGACTGTGATACGGATCATTCTTTGGTTGTTGCAAGGGTTAGACTGAGACCAAAGAGAATCTACACAGCTAAACACAAATCTAGCCCCAGGATTAATATTATTAACACTCATGATCCTGAAAAGTGCTTTCAGTTTCAACAGCAACTTGAAGACGCTTTCACTGATACACCAGAAAATTGTACAGTAAATGATAAATGGAATAAACTTAAGGAAACTCTTTGTAAAACTGCCGTAAAGGTTTACGGCACTGTGGATCATAAGAGGCAGGACTGGTTTGCGGCCAACAGCGAGACTCTGCAGCCCTTGATTGATAAGAAGAAGAAAGCTCTCTTAAGAAACAAGGAAAGACCAACGCGTAACACTCTGAGTGAGCTAAGGCAATCTAGGAAGGATGTGCAAAAGGCTGCCAGGCAGTGTGCAAATGATTATTGGATCAAGTTATGTGAGTCCATTCAAATCGCAAGTGATAAGGGAGACATAAGAAGCATGTATGAAGGAATAAAGAAAGCCTGTGGTCCAGTGATCAAAAGAAGTGCACCATTGAAAACCTTGACTGGAGAAGTCATCACTGATAAGAAACAGCAGATGGACAGATGGGTAGAGCACTATTTGGAGCTTTACTCAAGTGAGACCAAACTAGCGGATAATGCCCTCAACGCCATAGAGGCTCTACCAACTCTTGACCACCTGGACACACTTCCCACCATAACAGAAGTTAAGTGTGCTATAGATGAACTTGCATCTGGCAAGGCTCCAGGTAAGGATGGGATTCCAATAGAGGTTATCAGGAGTGGGCAAGACACACTCACTATACAGATCCACCAGCTAATAGAGCTATGCTGGCGTGAAGGACAAGTCCCACAGGATTTCAAAGATTCAAGCATCATAACACTGTACAAGAACAAGGGCGATCGGAGCGACTGCAACAACTATAGGGGTATCTCACTTCTGTGTATTGTTGGAAAAGTATTTGCCAGAATTGTTCTGCGCAGACTTCAAGTCCTAGGAGATCAAGTCTACCCCGAATCACAGTGTGGCTTTCGACAGAACCGGTCTACCACTGATATGATATTCTCATTGCGACAAATGCAAGAAAAATGCCGTGAACAGAATCAACCACTGTTTATTGCCTTCATCGACCTCACAAAGGCATTTGATTTGGTCAGTCGTGAGGGTCTGTTCAAGGCACTAAAGAAGATTGGCTGCCCACCAACTCTTCTGTCCATTGTGGAATCGTTCCACACAGGCATGAAGGGTATAATCAAATTTGATGGTGCAACTTCTGAAGAATTTGAAATCAAGAGTGGAGTTAAGCAAGGTTGTGTACTAGCTCCCACCCTCTTTGGAATATACTTTTCACTTCTACTGAAATATGCATTTCGTGATCAGGATGGTGGTATATACATTCACTCACGCTCAGATGGCGGCCTCTACAATGCTCAGAGATTGAAGGCTAAGACCAAAATTAGGAGGGTACTGATCAGAGAGTTGCTTTTTGCAGATGATGCTGCAGTTACGACCCACTCTGAGGAAGAATTGCAATGTCTACTATCTGCATTCTCCAATGCTTGTTCTGAATTTGGTTTAACAATTAGCAAAAAGAAGACACAGATTATGTCACAAGGTGCACATGGGGTACCATCAATCTTTATTGACGACGCCGAACTAGAGATAGTAGACCATTTTACATATCTAGGATCGGTGGTAAATAGCAAATTATCCCTAGATCAGGAAATCAACATCCGGATTGGTAAGGCAGCAACAACAATGAACAGGTTAAGAAAAAGAGTCTGGGAGAACAGGAAGCTTACTGCCAAAACAAAAGTCCTTGTCTATCAAGCCTGTGTCCTTAGTACTCTTCTCTATGGCAGTGAAACCTGGACAACTTACTCACACCAAGAGAACAATTTAAACAGCTTTCATATGCGGTGTCTGCGAAGAATTCTTGGTATTAAGTGGCAAGACAAAATCACAAATACTGAAGTATTGGAAAGATCAGGTTGTGTGACAGTTTATTCCATGCTCAGTCTTCGTAGACTTAGATGGAAAGGACATCTTAGGCGGATGGATGATGGTAGAATACCAAAGGATATCTTTTTTGGTGAATTACAGATGGGTAAGAGATCTCAGGGTAGGCCTCTACTACGATACAAAGATGTGTGTAAGCGGGACATGATTGATACAGGCATTGATAATGCACATTGGGAGCAAGTCGCCGCTGAACGTGTTGCATGGAGGGCAAATATCAGAAATGGAATAAAGTCAAAGGAGAAAATTATTGCAGAAAAGTCACACACCAAGCGTTTGAGACGTAAGATGGTGCATGATGGTGGAAATGACCATGTGTTCACATGCACCCACTGTGAACGGACATTTACAGCGCAAATTGGCCTTATCAGTCACACTCGCTACCGCCATAGTTAAAAGTTATTATGCCTTTTTAAAGCACAAACTATCGTCTGTCAAGACGGCAAGGTGCCAATGTAAATGTAAATGTATGTGTTCACTTTCACACTTCAGATATTTGAACTGAGTAAAAATGACAACACATTCATAAAGTATCTCTCTCATAAGCAGTTGAGTCAAGAACTGACATGACAACATTCAGAACATTCCTGTATGTGCTCCATCCACACCTTCAATAGCCAGTGAACAGTCCCATTACTAATGGTACTAGTTGCCATCTGATTGTGTCCACTTACCTTTCTTCAGAGTCCTGCCTGCAGCACCATTCTCTCCAGGGTATGATAGTTGATCTGTTATACACTATTGTCACGAAAAACACCGTGAGTAACCAGTGATGACAATAAAAGGCTTTCGGATTAACAACATGTTCGAGGCCACAGGTTGTTTCAACAAATACAGTAAAAACAGTCTGGGTTGCAGCTGCACGTGTTTACATCTGGTGGGCTAAATAGGAACATTCGGTGGTGAGTGAGATGAATCTATACACCACTTTTACAGTTCATAAACAGGTCGGATTCAAGCGGAAGTGCCCAGCTCGGGAGAAAACAGTCCGTCTGTCATTTAGAGTTCCGGACATCAAGCGAAATGGCGGCTGTGATTGTCACCACTCGACAGAAGATTGGCGGCTTGTTATTGAAAACTGTTGTTGGGACCATACAGTAACTCGCTAGCTTGTTGTGGATGTCAAAACATGGGAGGACGAATCTGACATTGATTGAGCCAGGGAAGATAGATTCCTGACAAGGGCTGATCTGCCCAAAATAACACCTGTGTGGACATAAAGAATAACGTCACGTGACCAATTTTAGGCGTTTGCCAAAAACCCACTACAACTAGTGTAACTCGAACCGTTGATCTAGGTAGACGTGCTTTGGCACGGCAGTTAGGGAGTTAAGAACATCTAAAGTGTGCGGGATTAATTAGATTTATTTTACACGTGCCTGTCATGGCAAACTTAGATGTGATTGAGTAAACTGCAGTGCCATATAAGGTAGAACATATTATCTAATTAGTTCTAATTAATATAGGCAGTAACCTTGTTAAAACTAGAGTGTGATGATTAGCACTGTTAGTGGAAAACTAGTTAGAGGATGAGTGATGATTAGCTCTGCTAGGGTGAATAGGATAGCGGCGTGATATTTGGGGAGATTTAAGATGGGTTGGGAGATGGGGAAAGTGTCCAATGGGGGGATCTTTCAGTGGTTTGCCCACTGAAGTTTTGCACTCTGTTTATGGGTCGTTCCTTGTCATCGCCTGATTCGAACGTAGGTGAGGAGCTAATATGCTCTATGACAGAGTTTAGTTAGCTGTAAAATAACTGAGCAAGGCAATAGGCTTACACTCAGCCGGTGGGATCAGTGACTAGTACTATCACCAGATGTGTTGTTTCTCTCACAGATTCCTTAACAGCTACGAGGAAGCTCAACCCTGTTTTAGAAAAGGTGCAACGCCAATTTGAAAGAACCTCAGGAACAGTAACCTGTTTCTTACGGAAATTAAATAACGCTAGAAGGAAGATGGTTCACCTAAGATGGGTGATGATTGTTGATGCAACACACAGCATAAGAACAGTGGTACCTAAACAAGAACATTAAAATATAATAGTTACATGGTGTGATATATTCTAGTGAAATAGTACAAAAGACATGATACTTGAAACTAGATAGACACTAGTTAGGATCAAGTATATTAACAATAACAGTGATACCTAAATACTCACTACAAAGGATTTGTGCATTCTTTAGGAACGATAGGAACTTATGTGTAGTGTGCAACCGGTCCATGATCAGCTGTAATTTACAAACAGTATCTATTTCGGATTATCAGGAAGATGGATTACCAGGTAGCTACAGATGACAGTCGGTGTCCGGCAGGAGAGATACAGTACCGGGTGAGATGGACTTGTTCTGGCTTAACGTGCTGTGGTGTGTCCTTGCAAGGATGAACTGACTATGCTATTATCTGAGGGTCCGATCCTACACATATTATAAAACACATCACACATTTTCTTCGCATACACGTCTCACGTACATTACACTTTTCTTTTAATAAATAAATCTTTATTAATTTTTAGAAGCAAGAGTTGTTGAATATGTTGCGTGGGGAAGAGTGAGAGGGGGCATAGTACGACAGGGATAGAGAGAGGAAAAGGTGTCCATGAACTGAAGGAGTGTGTTGGACGGAAGCTGGTGGATTCTCCAGGATATTGATAGGGGGAAAAAAATTATAATTTGGGTGTTAACTCCCCTCAGTCAAGGGACGACACTTTAAAGGAAGACACGACATTATTGGGGGCTCGTAAATGTGATCTTTGGACAGCGGGATCTCTCGTAAACGGGATCCTTGGACAGCGGGATCTCTAGTAAACGGAATCCTTTGACAGTGGGATCTTCTGACAACGGGGTCCTTTGACACGGGATCCTTAGTTATAAGAGGGAGATATCATAGTGGAGAATCCAGCTAGAGTGAATGTGGATAGGGATTAGGACAAATATCTTACCTGTTCACACTTCACACGTCTGTGGTCCTGAATCTACTCTTGTCACTGAGTGAATGTGCTGTGTGTTAAATATCTAGATGTATAGTACTTGTTCATATATCTGTATATTGGTTTGCAGTTAAATTGTACTCAACCTGCTAGCTTACCTCTCTGTAAAATGGCCACTCCAAAATTAACTACGGTGGAACTTAGGGCAAAGGGGGAAGAAATGGGATTGTCGGGTTCTGCACTAACAGATTACATACAGGAAGTGGAGAGAGAGTATCGTCAAGCAGAAAGAGAAGATCGAAAGGCTGAGATGGAATTGAGAACGATGGAGTTGGAACAAGAAGATAGGAAATTGGAAGCAGAACAAGCAGCGAAGTAATTTGAAGCTGAGCAAGCAGCTAAGAAACTGGAAGCTGAACAAGAAGCTCAGAAAAGGGAGCACGAGTACCGGATGAGGGAACTCGAGTTGAAGAGAAAATCTAATGGAGAAACTGAGGGAGCAGTTGGAGGTTCCTCCGTCCCAGGCTCAACCTCATCAGGTGGACATAGTTACCATGCTATGAAGTTTCCTCTAGCGGTCTACGAGGAGGACAAAGAGAAGATTGACCAGTACCTTCAACGCTTCGAGGCCATGTCCGTGGCTATGGGTCTGGAGCATAACAAATGGAATCTCAAGCTATCCCAGGGATTACGTGGGACCGGCTACGAGGTTTATTCTCGCATGCCACCAGGACATGAGAACAATTACGAAGAATTGAAGACGGCTCTGCTGAAACGATTCGAGGTTACATCACATACCTACATAAAAAATTTCGAGCAGCGAAACGAGAACCGGGAGAGTTGTTTGCCGCTTACGGTTTGCGTCTAAAATCCTATCTCCATAAGTGGATGGATTTGGCTGGGTTCGCACATGACTATGAGAGTCTGGAAGAACTCATGGTGGTCGACCAGTTGAAGCAAATGTCGAAACCGCTCAGGACATTCTTGGGAGAGCAAGGAGCGGAACGTATTGACCTCGTGACAAAATTAGCAGAACGGTTCGTCGAGGTACATGGGGAGGCAGGGGAAAACCTTTCCACCAACACCAAAAGTCAGGAGAAACATGACAAGAAGAAAGCCAAAAACTCAGGAACTAAAAAGTGGGAACCTTATGTGCAAAAATCAGAGGATAGTTCAGAGAAGAAGAAGGAGGGAAGCAAGAGCACTTCAAGCTCTACACCAAAACGACCGTGGTCGGAGAAGTGGTGTTCAATTTGTAAGTCACCCTCTCACAATACGAGAGACTGCAAATCAAAGGCTAAGAGCCCTCACTTCGCAGCATGTCAAGAGACTTCCACGGAGGGTGTCACGGAAAATGCCAAGGTCAACAAGGAAGCTTGCCACCAGGAGAGCTCACTCAAGTCCGGCACTAGAAAATCTAGGACAGGGAAATGGTGCAACCAATGCAAGTCAAACACGCACAATGCTATTGACTGCAAGGGAAAGTCAGGAGACTCTAAATTCGTCGTGTGCCCGGGTAAACCTAAGGTGGAGCCCACCGAACAGGTCGAGGCCGAGGAAGAGACTCCAGACCAGGAAAAACCACCTGAAGTGGAATTGGTAGAGGTTAACGGTCGTCAAGTGGAGTGTTTGTACAACACAGGACTGGACAGGGAGGCCGTGATTTCTGCGGATCTAGTACATCCAGAACAATTCACAGGTGAGACCTTGGATATACAGCCTGCACAGAAGAGTGCTGTAGCCATGAAGTTGCCCATTGCTAATGTGGAGATTCTGTCAAGGTATGTCACCGGCACAATCAAGGCCGCTGTATTGACCGATCCCATTTTCCCAGTAATCCTCGGTTGCCGGTATGTCTTTCTGGGAATGCCCAGGGAGCCAATCCATATGGGAGCAATACAGACTCACTCTCAGGCGAGAACGGAAGAGGCAGAAGCAATTGTGACTAACCCAATGCCGGGGGAGCTACGAACTGCCCAGAGTGAGGATGCTACTTTACATCCTTGCTACAAAAAGCTGCAGAGAAGTGCTGATCCACCAGGACGGGGTCAGTACTACATGAAGAATAGGATACTCTACATGAGAGCAAGAAGGGGAGACAACCTATACGGTCAGTTGGTCGTCCCGAAAGCTCACCGGTCCCAGATTCTTCATATGGGGCATACTCCTTTAGTGGACACATGGGTATTGCCGCCACCATGCAGCGAATTTCCTGCCATTACTATTGGCCGGGAATGACAGACGATGTGCGTCAGTATGTGAAGTCATGCCCTGAGTGCCAGAGGGTGGTACCAAAACACTGGACAGCACCGGTGGTGTAGGGTGAGATGCCCATCATGAACTCTCCTTTCGAGAGGGTAGCCATGGATATCGTGGGTCCACTTCCCAGGACTAGGAAGAAGAACATGTATATACTCACAATGGTGGATTGCTGTACAATGTGGGGTGAGGCCATACCGTTGACCACGATTGACTCGAAAAGAGTGGCGGACGCACTGATGGAGGCCTTTACCAGATTAGGCTTTCCGGATCAAATTCTGAAGGACAATGGGTCCCAGTTTTGTGGAAAACTCATGGAGGAGGTATTTAGGGTGTTCCATTCTAACCACATACATACCAGCCCTTACCATCCTCAAGCCAATGGACAAGTAGACCGTTTCAACGGCATGTTGATCACAATGCTCAGGAAACTGGCACAGGAAAAACCTGATAGGTGGGATGAATATATCCCAGCAGCACTCTTTGTTTATCGGGAGGTTCCTCATGGCTCAACAGGACTACCACCCGCTACGTTGCTGTTTGGTCGTCCAATCAAAGGACCGTTAGAAGCCATGTTGAGGAGTTGGAATGAAGAGGGGACGTCTGAAGAAATGATCTCTTCCTATAAATACGTGGAGGAACTGAAAGAAAACTCCACAAGGGATGGACTCTGGCAAATCAAAACTTGAAAAAGGCCAGGAAAAGACATGTGGCTTACTACAACCGTAGGTCTAAAGAAAGATCTCTAGAGGTGGGAGATAAAGTCTTGTTGCTACTCCCTACGGGAAACAACAAACTGGAGATAGGTTGGCAAGGACCATTTCCCGTGGAAAGGGTGATATCCAGAACCAACTATCAGATCCGGATCCGGGGATAGTCGAAGATTTTCATATCAATCTCTTGCGGAAATGTGAAGAGAGACCGGGAGACAAGGCAGCGCACCTCATGGCAATGGCAGTTGCAGTGGAGACGGAAGTGGGAACCAACGAGGGCAGGGAATATCCCTTGGTACACCAGGAAACCTATAGGGATGTGCAAGTGAACCCTGATCTGACCTCTAAGGAGAGGGGAAAGATAACCCAGGTTCTCAAGTCTCATAAGGAGATACTGACTGATAAACCAGGACGAAGCTGGTTGGTTGAGTTCGAGATGACTTTGACCACGCAGGAACCTGTTCGTCAAAAGGTTTACCCAGTGCCATTCTCTAAAGAAAAGGCCCTGGAGGAGGAAATAGAGAAACTGTTGGAGGATGACGTGATTGCGCCATCCACATCCCCATACAATGCTGGGGTAGTGTTGTTACGCAAACAGAGTGGAGAACACCGGTTGTGTATAGATTACCGACTTCTGAACAGTCATACACAATTTCAGGTGGAACCTTTGCCGAATCCAAAGCAGTTATTCGCTAGGCCCATAAGGCTCGGTACTTTTCAAAGGTAGATCTGAGTCGGGGGTATTATCAGATACCAGTCAAACCGGAGATTCGACCACTGTTGGCTTTCAGTACACCCAGTGGACACTACGAATTCAAGGTCATGCCCTTTGGACTCAGCAATGCACCCAGTGTGTTTACACGAATGATGAGGACTTTACTTGATCCTTTACAGGATCCGTCCATCATCTCATTCATGGATGATATTCTAATTTCCAGTGACAGCTTGGATGACCACTTGCAATCCTTGGAGAGAGTGTTTAATAGACTCAAGGAAGCAGGGCTTACCGCTCGTCCAACCAAGTGCATGATTGGTTACCATACTCTGGAATTTCTAGGTCACACCATCACTCCAGGACACATTGTCCCAGAAGAGAAGAACCTGGAGAAAATCAGAAATGCACCAAGGCCAAAAACGAAGAAGGATGTGCGATCTTTTCTCTCATTGTGTGGGTTCTACCACAAATTTATCCCACATTTCACTGAACTGGGAGCTCCATTGACGGAAACCTTGAAAAAGGGATTCCCGGACCAAATCATTTGGACACCAGAATGTGAGACTGCCTATAGTCAGTTAAAGAAGGCCTTGATCAGCAGGCCTGTATTGCAGCTCCCGGACCTTTCCAAACCATTTGTGTTGAGAACGGATGCAAGTGCGATTGGGATTGGGGCAGCCTTGTTACAGGAAGAAAAAGACGATGCTTCGGTTTTGAAACCTGTGGCATACGCCAGTAAGAAACTACTCCAGGCTGAGAGGAATTATTCGACCGTCGAGAGAGAGTGCCTGTCTCTTGTATAGGCAGTGCAAAAATTCCAACCCTATTTGTATGGAGTTAAGTTTCGAGACCAGTCGGATCATCAGCCCCTGATGTTCCTGGCTACTTCTCAGAAGCTCAATGCCCGTTTGATGCGGTGGTCGTTGTTACTTCAACCCTATAATTTCACAGTGGAGTACATTCCTGGGAAGGAAAATGTTGGAGCGGACTTCTTGTCAAGACACCCAGCTCCTGAAGAAGAGGAATGAATCATCGGGATTAAACTCATGGTGGAGAAGAGTGAGATGGACTACTCTCTTAAGAGGGGGCCTATGTCACGAAAAACACCGTGAGTAACCAGTGATGACAATAAAAGGCGTTCAGATTAACGACATGTTCGAGGCCACAGATTGTTTCAACAAATACAGTAAAAACAGTCTGGGTTGCAGCTGCACGTGTTTACATCTGATGGGCTAAATAGGAACATTCGGTGGTGAGTGAGATGAATCTATACACCACTTTGACAGTTCATAAACAGGTCGGATTCAAGCGGAAGTGCCCAGCTCGGGAGCAAACAGTCCGTCTGTCATTTAGAGTTCCGGACATCAAGCGAAATGGCGGCTGTGATTGTCACCACTCGACAGAAGATTGGCGGCTTTTTTATTGAAAACTGTTGTTGGGACCATACAGTAACTTGCTAGCTTGTTGTGGATGTCAAAACATGGGAGGACGAATCTGACATTGATTGAGCCAGGGAAGATAGATTCCTGACAAGGGCTGATCTGCCCAAAATAACACCTGTGTGGACATAAAGAATAACTTCACGTGACCAATTTTAGGCGTTTGCCAAAAACCCGATTTGGGGACAACTAGTGTAACTCGAACCGTTGATCTAGTTAGAGGATGAGTGATGATTAGCTCTGCTAGGGTGAATAGGATAGCGGCGTGATATTTGGAGAGATTTAAGATGGGTTGGGAGATGGGGAAAGTGTCCAATGGGGGGATCTTTCAGTGGTTTGCCCACTGAAGTTTTGCACTCTGTTTATGGGTCTTTCCTTGTCATCACCTGATTCGGACGTAGGTGAGGAGCTAATATGCTCTATGACAGAGTTTAGTTAGCTGTAAAATAACTGAGCAAGGCAATAGGCTTACACTCAGCCGGTGGGATCAGTCACTAGTACTATCACCAGATGTGTTGTTTCTCTCACAGGTTCCTTACCAGCTACGAGGAAGCTCAACCCTGTTTTAGAAAAGGTGCAACGCCAATTTGAAAGAACCTCAGGAACAGTAACCTGTTTCTTACGGAAATTAAATAACGCTAGAAGGAAGATGGTTCACCTAAGATGGGTGATGATTGTTGATGCAACACACAGCATAAGAACAGTGGTACCTAAACAAGAACATTAAAATATAATAGTCACATGGTGTGATATATTCTAGTGAAATAGTACAAAAGACATGATACTTGAAACTAGATAGACACTAGTTAGGATCAAGTATATTACCAATAACAGTGATACCTAAATACTCACTACAAAGGATTTGTGCATTCTTTAGGAACAATAGGAACTTATGTGTAGTGTGCAACCGGTCCACGATCAGCTGTAATTTACAAACAGTATCTATTTCGTATGATCAGGAAGATGGATTACCAGGTAGCTACAGATGACAGTCGATGTCCGGCAGGAGAGATACAGTACCGGGTGAGATGGACTTGTTCTGACTTAACATGCTGTGGTGTGTCCTTGCAAGGATGAACTGACTATGCTATTATCTGAGGGTCCGATCCTACACATATTATAGAACACATCACACATTTTCTTCGCATACACGTCTCACGTACATTACACTTTTCTTTTAATAAATAAATCTTTATTAATTTTTACAAGCAAAAGTTGTTGAATATGTTGCGTGGGGAAGAATGAGAGGGGACATAGTACGACAGGGATAGAGAGAGGAAAAGGTGTCCATGAACTGAAGGAGTGTGTTGGACGGAAGCTGGTGGATTCTCCAGGATATTGACAGGGGAAAAAAAATTATAATGTGGGTGTTGACTCCCCTCACTCCAGGGACGACACTTTAAAGGAAGACACGACAACTATACACAAGATCCTCTGGTCACTCCCTGCTGCACCATTCTCTCCAGGCTATGATAGTTGATCTGTTCTACACTATACACAAGATCCTCTGGTCACTCCCTGCTGCACCATTCTCTCCAGGCTATGATAGTTGATCTGTTCTACACTATACACAAGATCCTCTGGTCACTCCCTGCTGCACTATTCTCTCCAGGCTATGATAGTTGATCTGTTCTACACTATACACAAGATCCTCTGGTCACTCCCTGCTGCACCATTCTCTCCAGGCTATGATAGTTGATCTGTTCTACACTATACACAAGATCCTCTGGTCACTCCCTGCTGCACTATTCTCTCCAGGCTATGATAGTTGATCTGTTCTACACTATACACAAGATCCTCTGGTCACTCCCTGCTGCACTATTCTCTCCAGGCTATGATAGTTGATCTGTTCTACACTATACACAAGATCCTCTGGTCACTCCCTGCTGCACCATTCTCTCCAGGCTATGATAGTTGATCTGTTCTACACTATACACAAGATCCTCTGGTCACTCCCTGCTGCACCATTCTCTCCAGGCTATGATAGTTGATCTGTTCTACACTATACACAAGATCCTCTGGTCACTCCCTGCTGAACCATTCTCTCCAGGCTATGATAGTGACATTGAGAAATATTATCAGCAGAGGTGATCCTGGATAGGGACTCTGGGAAGGTTAACCCAGTCAACAAATGCCTGATGCTCGGATGCGTCAGCCAAAATGTGCAAATGTCGCAATTCTGTTGATAGTTGGCAGGGCACTTGATGATGATGCTGTCTCATGTTTTGTCAGATTAAAAATATGAGTAAAAGAAGCACCACAATCATCACACTTGTAAGGTTTGTCTACTGTATGAGATACATTATGGACTTTCAGATGGCAAGCTATAGTAAAATAAGAACTGTAAACATCATACTTATAAGGTTTTTCTCCTGTATGTGTTCTCTTTGTTTCTTCAGATGGCCAGCTTGAGTAAAAGAAGCACCACAAATATCACATGTGTAAGGTTTCTCTCCTGTATGTGATCTGTTATGGACTTTTAGATGATAAGCTCTAGTAAAATAAGCACCACAAATATCACACTTGTAAGGTTTCTCTCCTGTATGTGTTCTCTTATGTTTCTTCAGACTTCCAGCTTCCGTGAAAGTAGCACCACAATCATCACACTTGTAAGGTCTTTCTCCTTTATGTGTCCTCTTATGTTTCTTCAGATTGCCAGAGTGAGTAAAAGAAGCACTACAAATATCACACTTGTAAGGTTTCTCTCCTGTATGTGTTCTCTTATGTGTCTTTAGATTGCCATCATAAGTAAAAAAAGCACCACAATCATCACACTTGTAAGGTGTTTGTCCTTTATGTATTCTCCTGTGGTACCTCAGAATGCCACCTAGTAGTAAGTAAGTAAGTAAGTAAGTAAGTAAGTAAGTAAGTAAGTAAGTAAGTAAGTAAGTAAGTAAGTAAGTAAGTAAGTAAGTAAGTAAGTAAGTAAGTAAGTAAGTAAGTAAGTAAATCTTTATTTTCCAAGGGTTAAGAATTGGGCATGCAAATTAATGTCTGACATTCTGCCCTTCTTCTCTATTTCCTCTCATACATTCATCCATTCAACATCTCTTATGAAGCAATTCTTTGACAACAAAAGAACAATAAGCATTAAAACGCATGAAAAATAATCAATAATACAAGACTCCTTGAGGCAATGTTTAACATGGGCATCATGAATACCCAAGGTGAGTGTGACGTGCCATACATATGGGAATGTTGTTGTTGTTTTTTTGTGTGTGGCTAGTTGTCGTTCGAGATTATTGTCTTTTTTGCTGTTTTTTTTTTTTTTAAGGGGGCATGTATTCTGTCCTAAGGAAGTGTTAAAACAGGTTGCGACTGAATGTATAATGATTGGTGGTGTCTTTGATTTCTTGTGGAAGATTGTTCCACAACTGAGTGGAATGGCCAAAGGTAGCTTGGGGCATTTTGAAATAGGATTTTGTGAATTAGTTTAGCCGTATTAAAAAGTAGGTGTTTGTGGAGTGGCAGTAACTGAAGTCGTTCATGTAGGTTAGAATTGTCTGTACGCTTATCACCATTGATTAGACGCACTGCCCTTTTCTGGAGTGAATAAAGGCATTTTATTATTGATTTGGAGCATCCATCCTAGATTGTGGAGCAATAATCAATATGTGTTTGTATGTGGGAAGTATAGAATATCTTTCTTGTGTTTTCGTCGAGGACATTTTTAATTCTGGCACGTTGGTATACTTATTTGGCTATTTGTTTAATTAGAGCATGAACATGGGAATTGAAGGATAGATTTTGATCTATGATAAGACCCAGTGCCTTGTGCTCGGTTACACTTTCTATAGGCATGCTACCAATGTGCAGCTGAAGAGTTCTCTGCGAGTTTAGAGTGTGAACTCTTTACCTGGTTCCTATTAACATAGATTTAGTTTTAGAAATGTTAATTTGCATGCAGTTTGCATGACTCCAGTTAACTACACTATTTATTTCCTGTTGCAAGGATAATTCTAACACATTACGATCAACAGCGTTTGTATATACTGTGCAGTCGTCTGCAAATAGATCGCAGGATGATGACAGATATAAGGGAAGATCATTTATATAAATGGAAAATAACAGAGGGCCAAGTATAGACCCCTGTGGTACTCCAGTATTAATGGCAATGGCTCGGGATAGAGATTTATTGTGTGATACTACTTGCTTTCTGTCTAATAAAAATGAGTTTATTAATGTCACTATTTTAAAGCTTACTTTCATTGTTTCTAGTTTTTTAACTATGATAGTATGATCTATCATATTGAATGCTTTTCTAAAGTCTATAAACATCGTTCCACATAGAGTATTGTTGTTAATATTTTGATGCCAGTTTTCTATCATGTTTGTTAGGGCCGTATGACAGGAATATTTTGGCCGAAATCCTGATTGACTGTCAGCTATTAGTTTGTGGCGAACTAAGTGCTCTAGTGTTGTTTTGTGTATGTGCTTTTCTAGCGGTCTGGATAGTGAGGATATGGAAATTGGCCTATAATTACTCATGATACAATCGTCTAATGAACCAGCTTTTAAATGAGGATACACTTTAGCGATTTTAAAGGCTGATGGGAAGTGACATTTGGTAAGACACTGATTGTATATAAAAGTTAGTGACTCGCAGATCGCCGGTGCAGCATAGCAAAGGACCCGATTACTGATTCCATCTAATCCTGATGAGTAATTGTATTTTAGCTTACTAATATGAGTAAATACTTCAGTGGTCGTCATTAGCGGTATGTTTGTGGGAATGTCTCCATAGCATTTGCTCTCACAGAATGATGATAATAAAGATATGTCATGAGTCACATCTGGTATTGCAGCCTTCAATTGGTTTATGTCGGACTGAAAAAAATTACTGAATTGATCACATGTAATCTGATTTGATGGTAACGATTGTAATGATTTGTGTTTGTTTGTCAAGGTATTAACTGCTTTCCATATATCTTTAGTGTTAGTTTTATCTATTATTAAGTTCTTACAATAGTTTTTCTTTTCCTTTCGAATAACATATTGAACTTTGTTTCTCAGACTACGGTACATAGTTAGATCTCTATTTTTATGTGCCCTGTCCCGGTCTCTCATAAGTTCAACTACCTCCTGTGTGATCCACGGGGGCTTATTGTGATGTTTAACACGAACTTCCTTAAATGGAACATGCTTATCAAATACACTTAGAAAGGTCTTCAGCCAGTGGTCCAGAGCATCATCTGGGTCAAGAAACTGGTAAACATAGTCCAGAGATGAGTTGAGCAAGTCTTGTAAAAAGGCATCTTGATTGAAGTTTTTTATAATTTCTATTTGCAGAAGATTTTGTTATTCTAGTGGCTTGTTTGACTAACTGTTGGAAGTTATATGACTCTATTATGTTTTCCCATGTTTTGTTTGATTTGTTAATGTCTATGTTGAAGTCATCTAGAGTAAAGGAGGCACCACAAACACACATTTGTAAGGTTTCTCTCCTGTATGTATTCTTTTGTGAGCCTTCAGACCACCAGCTTGAATAAAAGAAGCACCACAAACATCACACTTGTAAGGTTTCTCTCCTGTATGTGTTCTCTTATGTTCCTTCAGACCACCAGCTTGAATAAAAGAAGCGCCACAAACATCACACTTGTAAGGTTTCTCTCCTGTATGTGTTCTCTTATGGCGCCTGAGATTGCCAGTATGAGTAAATGAAGCACCACAAATATCACACTTGTAAGGTTTTTCTCCTGTATGTGTTCTCTTATGTATTTTCAGATTGCCAGTATGAGTAAAAGAAGCACCACAAACATCACATTTGTAAGGTTTCTCTCCTGTATGTGTTCTCCTATGGTGTTTCAGATTGCCAGCTCGAGTAAAAGAAGCACCACACACATCACACTTGTAAGGTTTCTCTCTTGTATGCGTTCTCTTATGTACCTTCAGACTACCAGCTTGAGTAAAAGAAGCACCACACACATCACACTTGTAAGGTTTCTCTCCTGTATGTGTTCTCCTATGGTGTTTCAGATCACCAGTTCGAGTAAAAGAAGCACCACACACATCACACTTGTAAGGTTTCTCTCCTGTATGCGTTCTCTTATGTACCTTCAGACTGCCAGCTTCAGTAAAAGAAGCACCACAAACATCACATTTGTAAGGTTTCTCTCCTGTATGTGTTCTCTTATGTTTCTTCAGATTGCTAGCTTTAGTAAAAGAAGCACCACAAACATCACACTTGTATGGTTTCTCTCCTGTATGTGTTCTCGTATGTGCTTTCAGATTGTCAGCTAGAGTAAAAGAAGCACCACAATCATCACACTTGTAAGGTTTCTCTCCTGTATGGGTTCTCTTATGGTTTTTCAGATTGCCAGCTTCAGTGAAAGAAGCACCACAAACATCACACTTGTAAGGTTTCTCTCCTGTGTGTGTTCTCAAGTGGTACTTCAACCTGCCAACTTGAGTAAAAGAAGCACCACAATCATCACACTTGTAAGGTTTCTCTCTTGTATGGGTTCTCTTATGTTTTTTCAGATTGCCAGCTTGAGTAAAAGAAGCACCACAAACATCACACTTGTAAGGTTTCTCTCCTGTGTGTGTTCTCAAGTGGTACTTCAACCTACAAACTTGAGTAAAAGAAGCGCCACAATCATCACACTTGTAAAGTTTCTCTCCTGTATGTATTCTCTTGTGATTCATGGTCTTCTGGCACTCTAGATGGTCATCTTGAATTAAAAGACAATCTCAATCATTACATTTGTTCTGTGTATGTTTTTCTTGTGTTTCCTTATTTTACTGCTGGCAATTCTCAAAAGTCCGAGATAGTTTATTGTTTGTAACCATCACAGAAGACACACTTTCTGACATATGACAACAATTTTCATGTTTTACTCATGCCTTACAACTGTTCTCAAGCCTTTCATCATTTTAAGTTGCTGTGTTCTGTAATTTCTTGAATGATGCTACCCCCAACTATGTCTACCAAGTGATTGAATCTGTGACTCCTGTCCTCACAAAGAACATCGGATAGTTCTTGTTTCACAACCTTCATATCTATGCTGTCATATGTTGACTTTTGTGAATGCTCTTGTATGGAGTGGTAAGGACTACTTGGAGATCAAGAGTGTATTTCTGAAACACACCAAAGCAAATAATTAATATCCTCAGGTATTGATTATGAACATATGGGTATGTAAAATCAAGCAGGACACAGTGCAGCTATAGACAATTAAATTCAAGTAAACAAAAGATGCAGCAGAAGAATGATTAATGTGCTCATGCATGATCTAGGCCAGTGGTTCTCAACCGGTGGGGAATTCCCCCCAGGGGGGAATTTTGGGGTTTCCAAGGGGGGGGGGGGGGGGGGGGGGGAAATGAAGATTATTTCAAGATTGCATTAATACAAAAACTGATTACTTAATCATGTTTTTCCCTTCCGGCTTTATGGTTCTGTATGTCTCACCCTTCTAAAATTCATTTTATAAAGTAAATAGACCCACAAATCACGTTTTATGTGGACGTCTAGACTTGTTTTAGTATGTGCTATTAAATTTAGCTTCAATTATTACGTATGCTGTGTAGGTGGAGGGAAATTTTTAGGGAGGAAATACGAAAGGGGGGGGGGGGGATGACGTTCTAAAAATATGGTGAGGGGGGAATGGGCCAAAAAAGGTTGAGAACCACTGATCTAGGCTGATGTATGATCTAAGTTTATGATTGTATATAAGCTGATTTATGATCTAAGTTCATGCATCATCTCAGTTCATGTATGATCTATATTCATTTATGATCTATGTTTATGTATGATCTATATTCATTTATAATCTATGTTTATGTATGATCTAGTGATAAAAACTCCGCCGCAGAGCAAACATGGCAGGGGGCATCTGACCAGAAGAGTACCCCCTCCCTGAATATTTCGGACCATTATACTCTTGACACTCTCTGGGGGCAGTCCCATCCGGGTCATGACTGTGGGCATCTTTCCCCTGCCGTGTGAAATGTTCGGTCGATTTCGTTGTCCTTGTTGTTGTGCTTGTCCCTTTGCTGTTAACATGTCCACTCTCAAGCTTCCCTCCCTCAGTGAGGAGAGTCTGTGCACCTGTGGTCGTGGGGAGCCTGCTTCTTCCCCAGCCGCAAACTTCGCCTCCATTCGTCTCCATTGCCATGTTCCTTCATCATGCCCTGTTCACGGCGCCACACTCTACTAGGAAGCCGGTTCTTCTGTTTGTTTTCTCGACCCACCTCTGGGTCCCTGCAGCTGAGTACAACTTACGGAGGATCACCGCTCTTGGTATGGAGGTTGGACTTCGGCCGACATTTGCATGATATAACTGCATTTAGATTCCCCACCCTCATTTGCATGATATAACTGCACTTAGATTCCCCACCCTCGCTCGGAGGAAAGTCGACATGAGATTGTTGCAAGTTTGTGCTCTTATTTGAGAAATTGTGAGTTGTTCTGCAGTTACCGTTTTTCACCATACTAGTTGTCCCAAGCCAGTTTCTGACAATTCCACAGCCAGCATGAGGCCTTTTCAGATGTCACACACACAGTTGTTTTTGTGACCGAGCTCTCAGTTGTCTTTTAATGTCCATTTGCTTTAGCACATCATTCTCGGAGTGGGAGATTAGGCCTCTTGTGCTTACCTCTACGACGAATAGCCTGACAGTATATCCTTTCAGCCTAAGACTAGTGACCATGTCCTCGTACATTTCCATCTTGCACATATGCTGCTCCTCAATATTTGACTCATAAGGGACGGTCAGCTCAATCAGCGTTAGCTGCTTGGTTGACCAGGAGTGAAGTACGATGCCAGGTCGCAAGCCAAACTTTTGGATCACCTTAGGGTATTTGCCATGGCCCTTTAGATCCCAGTCATCCGCACCATCAAAAATGGTCGGAAGTGGCAAGTCAGCAGCACTGCCTTCGTTGTCTCTGCGCAGCCCTGTTCGGACAAAGTAAATATCCATCAGCCTTGGCCTGGCCTTTTTGTTCACCAGCATTCTGGCTACATCCACTATGGCCACCAACTCAGAAAAGACTTAGTTGTGATGCCACGTGAATCGGACTTGAGTTAGGGTGACTTTACATGCGGAATATATGTGCTCCGCTGTCTGAACCTCTTTACAGAGGGGACAGGACAGATCGAGACAGGAATACTGAGCTGATCCACAATTCTGGTGATCGAGTGAAATGGCAAGTCATGACCACCCAAGCTTACCGGCATGAGACATGATGGATGGACGGACAGGACAGGTTGGTGGCTTTACCCCACTTGACCAAGTTGGCAGCCGAAGGCAGGACATCGTAGAGAGATCGGGCGACAAAACTTAAGTGCAGTGGTGCCATACGCCATATCTCATTCCAGGTTAGGGATTTCTGCACTATCCCTTTCCATGACATCCACTGGCCCTGCTGCACCTGCTTGACAGCCATTTACACTCTCTCGTCATCCTCTCTCTTGCAGAATCTCCTGAACCACCATGTCTCTGCATTCCTTAGTCATTGCTTTAGACCACAACAGGTCTGTCATGGTAACCGAACCCCCTTTTGTCTGACAGGGTGTGCCCCATGATCTCCTTCAGCTGGAGTACTGCCTGGGCATCTTCGACCGCGTTGACAACTTTCCACTTCCTTCCCGTTCTCAGGGCGGAAACTGAGGTACTGACAGCATGAGGCCTCACACAGTTGTTTTTGTGCCCGAGTTCTCGCTTTTCCTTTAATGCCCATTTGTTTTAGCACATCAAACACGGAGTGGGAGACTAGGCCTCTTGCGCCTACCTCTACGACGAATAGCCTGACAGTGTATCCTTTCAGCTTAAGACTAGCGACCATGTCCTTGTACATCTCCACCTTGTAAATATGCTGCTCCTCAATATTTGACTCGTAAGGGGCGGTCAACTCAATCAGCGTGTATGATCTAGGCTGATTTATGATCTAAGTTCATGATGATATAAGCTAATTTGTTCTAAGCTGATGTATGATCTAGACTGAAGTATGATCTAGACTGAAGTATGATCTAGACTGAAGTATGATCTAGACTGAAGTATGATCTAGGCTGATGTATGATCTAGGCTGATGTATGATCTAGGCTGATTTATGATCTAAGTTCATGATGATATAAGCTAATTTGTTCTAAGCTGATGTATGATCTAGACTGATGTATGATCTAGACTGAAGTATGATCTAGACTGAAGTATGATCTAGGCTGATGTATGATCTAGGCTGATGTATGATCTAGGCTGATTTATGATCTAAGTTCATGATGATATAAGCTAATTTGTTCTAAGCTGATGTATGATCTAGGCTGATTTATGATCTAGGCTGATGGACGAGGGGAAGTCAATAAGTAAGTCACAAATGGCTGTAGAAAATATAACTACATATAACAACTTGAAACAAGTTTATTTTTATACATACATTGTCCCTTTATTTCTCAACATATTCTCCACCAGCATGGATGCACTTATCTCATCGTTTTATCAGTCCTCCCAAACCAGCTGCATAGAACTGCATGCTCTGTTTTCTAAACTATGTTTTCACTTCACATTACACTCCGGCGTCATTTGCATAATGTCTCTCGCCAAGGTGAGTTTTCAGTGGACCAAAAAGGTGGAAATTGCTAGGGGCTAAGTCAGGACTGTAAGGTGGATGTTCCATAACTTCCCATGTCAGTCGGTTAATTTTCTCTTGAGTTCATTGAGCCGTATGATTTTTTGGCATTGTCATGAAGAAGCAACACTCCTCTAGTCAGCAGTCCTGGACATTTTCTTCGAATTGCATCATGAAGCATCGATAGACCTTCACAGTACAATTCAGAATTCACATTGTCACCTTTCTTCTTGAAATTGGTTAAAAGGACTCCTTGACAATCCCAGAACACTGTCAACATAACCTTCCCTGCTGATGGCGTAGTCTCGAATTTTTGGACACAAGGCAAAGGATGTTTCCCATGATTCATCCCCAGTATAAACAGAAAGCATTTCCTTATGAATGTCCTTCACAGGCAGTCCTGTTGCCCACAAAATGCGCATAACATCACGTTGCTCTTTGGTTGCACACTCCATAAGTACAGTCTCCATTATGTTTATGCATTGCGCATGTGCATGAGACACCTAGCGCTACCTGACGAATGGGAATATAAAGTTTGGTGTTGCTGTCACCTAATGACACCTGTAGAAATCACCAACTACAGAACTGTGTGACTTACTAACTGACTCACCCTCGTATGATCTAAGTTCTTGATGATATAAGCTGATGTATGATCTAGGCTGATATATGATCTAAGTTCATGATGAGGTAGGCTGATGTATGATTGAAGTTCATTATGATATAAGCTGATGTATGATCTAAGTTCATGATGATATCAGCTGATGTATGATCTAAATTCATGTATGATCTAAGTTCATGTTCAAAACACCTTGCCTCTCTAGCTCGCTTGATATTTTTCTGGCAATGAACCTCTCCATCAGCTTGCCTATTGTATTCTGCATAGTGACCTGGTTTGTATCAACAGTGGCTGTGTCACCAGGACAGCAAGCCGTCCATGTGATGAGGACAGTGCAATTGCTCTGGCGCTGGTTTCTCCTTCACTCACTACAGTGTGTAGATGGGGTATCCTAGGACACCACGGCAGCGACCACCACCCTTGCAGCATATTGGTGGAGAAAGGCAGAACCAGGCAGCACAAGCTAACGATCAAGACTTTCCAGTATGACAGTACAGGGCAAAATGTGGTGAGTAAAATAAGACGTGACAAGCACAGAAAGCTTCAGGGCAGGAAAAAAAGCTGGGAGCAGCCACCTTGGTGGAATTCTGAGGTAGAGAAGGCCTGGGTGGATAAGTGTAGTGCAAAACGCAAAGAAGAACAAAGTTGCCAATCCTAATCCCTGCATGCACTTAGAAAGAGAAATGCACACAAAAGTAAGCTATTTTTAAAAAAAACTGGTTAAGGTGGTTAAAAGTGAAAATGAGTAGAGGTATGTCAAAGAGTAAGCACAGACAAGTCACTGAAATTGTTCTGGCGACTACATAAAAGCATGAGCGGGGTAGTCAAGAATAACAGAATTTCTGACTTCCAAGGTGCTGACCTCATCTGGCAGAGGACTGACGAGGACAGCTCTTCGAATGCTATCTAGAGCAGAGCAACCAGACAAACATGAGAGGCCGAAATCTTGCCAAGGAGGTCACCTCAGACAGGTGCATGGATGAAGACACAGTGACGGTGAAAGAAATCAAGGCTGTGCTTCAACGATAAAAAAAAACAGCGCTCCAGGGCCAGATGGCATAAGATACAACAACATCAATATGGGTACAGACAATGAGCTAGAGAAACTACTAGACATGTACAACAACAGTATAGTGAGTGCTAGCATTAAAGAGGAGTGGTTACACAGCTATATGATTCCCTTACCAAAGCCTGGCAAAGACCACACAAAAATTCAGGGATATCAAGTTATAACCATGCAGAATACAATAGGCAAGCTGCTGGAGAGGTTAACTGTCAGAAAAATATCAAGCCAGCTAGAGAGGCAAGGTGATTTCCCACCTATCCTTGGAGGGTACCGTCCAAAAAGAGAAACCTGGACCAATGCAGCAGTTTTTACCTATGATGTTTATGAAAGTTTCCACTCAGGCATTGAAACCTTTGCTGCAGCGATTGATCTTGAGGACGTGTACAACAGAGCACCATTGGATTTTTTAATGCTTCAGCTTCTTGAACTCAAGATAAGTCCTTTCCTCCTTAGTTTGATCGCTGCAGATCTCTTCCAGCGGAAAGTAGTTTTTAGATGTGGCGGTTGGAGTTCGGAACCAACAACAATATATCCTGGCCTACCACAGGGATCGCCATTATCTCCGGTGCTGTTCAACGCCTACACTGTGGGAATCACAAGCGAGCAGACCACTAGACCGGGGAGGACATTGTCATATGCATCCGATGTTTTAGTGTATCGTCAGGGTAAGGATTGAGATCAGGTTGCTGTGGAACTACAAACTGAACTCAATAGCATAATTACTTGGTGTGTTGAAGCTGGGGTAATGGTCAATCCAACAAAGGCAACAGTGACTTGGTTCTCGTTGAATAATCATCTTGTCAACACAGACATTCACTAGGGCATGCTTCCTTAGCGACTCAATGACCATGCTCAAGAGAATAGAGATGGGGTGGATCCGAAGAGAGTGTTTGTTGTCTCTGGAGCGGTCTTGGCTGGCAAAGATTAGTTTCACTTTCTTGCAAGGGCCCAGGGGCGTCACTAGGGGGGTGCGGGCCGCACCGGGTGACACCATCAAGGGGTGACACCAAAATTAAAAAATTGCAAATTTGACAAAGCAGACATAGCAAAATGAGAGTATGGAGCCGGTCGCTCAGAAAGTCGTGGCGTGCTGATGAGCGTAATCTAGCCTAGGAATCAACATACAGCTGAAAGATGCTGGTGTTGACCGCAATATCCTGAAACAGGATGGAAACGCGGGAAAAAAAAAAAAAAAAGACATAGCAAAATAACAAAAATTTAACTTTGTCCGAGTTTGTCGAAGTTCTTTATTTATGTTTTACCTGAAGTATTGAAGTTATATTGTTCAATTTGTTTTCTTTCTTATGTCCTTATTAACTTTTTGACTTATTTTACAAACATTACTATATGCGATTATATATGGTACAGGAACACTCAGAAGAAGACCATGGTGAAAGTCTAGAGGGGTGACACCAAGAGTTTACCGCACTGGGTGACACAAACCCCAGTGATGCCACTGCAAGGGCATGCAGGAGTGCGAACGAACGAACGAAAGTCTTTATTTTCAAAGGGTTAAGAATTGGGCATGCAGGTCCGTCTGACATTCTGCCCTTCTTCTTTATTTCCTCTCATACATTCTTTCATTCAACATCACTTATGAAGCAAATTTTGACAACAAAAGAACAATAGCATTAAAACGCATGAAAAATAATCAATAACAAATGACTCACTGAGGCAGTGTTTAACATGGGCATTATAAATACCTAAGGAGGGTGTAACGTGCCATACATAAGGGAATGTTTTTTGGCTAGTTGTCGTTTGAGATAAGTTACCATTATTGTCTTTTTATGTTTTTGTTTATGGTGGAATGTAGTCTGTACTGAGGTAGTGTTCAAACAGGTTGCAAATGTATGTATAATGATTGATGGTGTCTTTGATTTCTTGTGGAAGATTGTTCCACAACTGAGCGGCAGAGTATGCTAAGCTTGTTTTATATAAGTCTATCCTAGGTTTAGGGACATGAAGTATATTTAGTCGTTCGCTATATCTAGCGTTATATTTAAACAATGGCCAAAGGTAGCTTGGAGCATTTTGAAATAGGATTTTGTGAATTAGTTTGGCCTTATTAAAAAGTAGGCACTTATGGAGTGGCAGTAAATGTTGGTAAGCTTTTCACCATTAATTAAATGCACTGCCCTTTTCTGGAGTGAATATAGGCATTTTGTTATTGATTTGGAGCATCCATCCCAGACTGTGGAGCAGTAATCAATATGTGTTTGTATATGGGAAGTATAGAATATCTTTCTTGTGTTTTCATCAAGGAAATTTTTAATTTTGGCAAGTTGGTATACTTCTTTGGCTATTTGTTTAATGAGAGCATGAATATGTGAGTTAAAGGTTAGATTTTGATCTATGATAACACCCAGTGCCTTGTGCTCACTGACACTTTCCACAGGCGTGCTACCAATGTGCAGCTGAAGAGTTCTCTGAGAGTTTAGAGTGTGAAGTCTTTGCCTGGTTCCTATTAACATAGACTTTGTTTTAGAAATGTTAATTTGCATGCGGTTTGCATGACTCCAGTTAACTACACTATTTATTTCCTGTTGCAAGGATAATTCTAGCACATTACGATCAATAGCGTTTGCATATACTGTGCAGTCATCAGCAAATACATCGCAGGACGATGACAGATTTAAGGGAAGATCATTTATATAAATGGCAAATAACAGAGGGCCAAGAATAGACTCCTGAGGTACTCCATTATTAATGGTAATGGCTTGAGATAAAGCTTTATTGTGTGATACTACTTGCTTTCTGTCTAATAAAAATGATTTTATTAATGTCACTATATCAAAGCTTACTTTCATTGTTTCTAGTTTTTTAATTAGTATAGTATGGTCTATCATATTGAATGCTTTTCTAAAGTCTATAAACGCCGCTCCACATAGAGTATTGTTGTTAATATTTTGATGCCAGTTTTCTATCATGTTTGTTAGTGCCTTATGGCAAGAATATTTTGGCTGAAATCCTGACTGACTGTCAACTATCAGTTTATGGCGAACTAAGTGATCTAGTGTTGTTTTGTGGATGTGCTTTTCTAGCGGTTTGGATAATGAGGATAATATGGAAATTGGCCTATAATTACTCATGAGACGATCGTCTAGAGGACCAGCTTTTAAATGAGGATACACTTTAGCGATTTTAAAGGCTGATGGGAAGTGACCTTTGGTGAGACACTGATTATATATAAAAGTTAGTGACTCGCAGATTGCCGGTGCAGCTTGGCGAAGGATCCGATTACTGATTCCATCTAATCCTGATGAGTAATTGTTTTTTAGATTACTGAGATGAGTAAATACTTCAGTGGTCATCATTAGCGGTATGTTGGAGGGAATGTCTCCATAGCATTTGTTCTCACAGAATGATGATAATAAAGATATATCATGAGGCGCATCTGGTATTGCAGCCTTCAGTTGGTTTATGTCAGACTGAAAGAATCTACTGAATTGATCACATGTAACCTGATTTGATGGTAATGATTGTGATGATTTGTGTTTGTTTGTCAAGGTATTAATTGCTTTCCATATATCTTTAGTGTTGGTTTTATCTATTAAGTTCTTAAAATAGTTTTTCTTTTCCTTCCGAATAACATATTGAACTTTGTTTCTCAGACTACGGTACATGGTTAGATCTCTATTTTTATGTGCCCTGTCCCGGTCTCTCATAAGTTCAACTACCTCCTGTGTGATCCACGGGGACTTAGTGTGATGTTTAACATGAACTTCCTTAAATGGAACATGCTTATCAAATATACTTAGAAAGGTCTTTAGCCAGTGGTCCAGAGCATCATCTGGGTCAGGAAGCTGGTAAACATAGTCCATAGATGAGTTGAGCAAATCTTGTAAGAAGACATCTCGAATTAAATTTTTGTAATTTCTATATTTTATACTTATATGTTTGTGTTTTGGAGTTTTGGTGCCTCTTTTTGACTACGTGCAACATACTGGGTAGTGATCGCTCATTGCATTAATAGGTACAGTACATTCTGTGATGTTGTCAGCACACGTAGTATAAATATGATCTATAAGTGTTCCAGATGATTTAGTTATTCTAGTGGATTGTATGACTATCTGTTGGAAGTTATATGACTCTATTATGTTTTCCCATGTTTTGTTTGATTTGTTAGTGTCTATGTTGAAGTCACCTAGCAATATTATTTCCCTCGCATTACTAAAGACTACATCCATCATAGTGGTGAATTTTTCATACCAGATATTTCCTGCACTGGGGTTTGGATAAAGATAGCCAACTATTAGCGGTGTTATTAACGTCCTCATGGCGAGAACAGAGGACTTTGACGTCAATGAATCCACATCGCTGTCCAGGATGAAAGACTTGGGAGTAAGAATTGGCACGGCCAGACGTGAGAGGTACATCGGGAAAACGAGGTGCCTCGTCAACCAACACAGAACTGGCACTATTAGCCACCGGACAATGATACATATGCTGGGGGAGTGCAATGAAGATACCCCAACTGATAACTGATAGCGGTATGCGATTTTGAAGTTTAACCTCAAGCCAAGTACAAGAAAAAGGAGTACAAGAAAATGAGCGGGCTTAAAAGCTCGCAGGTAAGGCTACTGTGGAGCGCCATGGAACAGGCTGATATTCTGAATGCTCGACGAGAAGTAAGACTTTTTCAAGAACCGAGTGATGACTGTGAATCTACAGCCATGTAGACTATCAGTAGACTTTTTATTGCATTTTTGGATTCCCCGTTCAATTACTCATATATGTGAAGAGTTTCAACATTGCCCACTTCGGCCTTTTTTTTTTATTAGTATAGCCAGTATAGTCTAAGATTAGTGCAGCATAGCCAGTCAGATTGAGAATGAAATTGAAATAATGCATCAATTTTGCAAAATTCTATCTATGGTGGCAATCATGCTATAGTATTTATTACAGCCAATCCTTTTTTAATTTTATAATTTGAACAGTCAATTTAATTACTAAAATTAAACATAATAGAAGTTTAATTGATAGTAATTTTAAGCATAACAATGAGATATTGCAAAATTCAAAATGGCAGACCCATGCCGTAAGCATCGTGTAGTATAACAGAGCTGACTTCTTTTATTTTATAATTAGAACTGGCAATTTAATTACTAAAATTAAACAGAATACAAGTTTCATTTGTAGCAGTAACTTATCTGTGTACTTGTATAATTTTTCAGCATTTGACATGACTGTAAATAATTTTGAAAGCCAGTTTTCAGACCCGTCTGTTGTAAACCTGTTAGTGTAAGGAGTACTTTTTTTCTTAGCAGCACACCATGACATAATTATTTAGATTTAAATAAAATACTGTGAAATAAATTGTTTTTTTTTAAATGTTAGTATTTAATTATTAATTGCTCACTTTTGGATACAGATCAGTGTAATTATAGAGCACAAGTAGAAATCAATTTTAGTGAATATTTAATTAATTAGTATTTTTATTTAATATTTTCATAATTAATTAACCGCTGCTTAATTTATGCAGCAGTTACAAACTTAATTATTTACATTAATGCATGACATTTAATAAACAAAAGAAAGCTGTCGCAATGCAGTTGGTACATTAAGGCAACATGAGTACATTTTCATGAATTGTTCTTTCACTAACGACGAACATTTCACGCAACATTTAATTAATATAAATTGGCAGCTATTTTTAACTGTTAATTAAGTCACAGCACACCCTATCGCAAAGTCTTAAAAGTCGAGTGCATTTTTCTTGGAGACTGAGACTCTCATGCTTTGTGCGATGCTTTCAGCAGGTCGCCTTGTGGAAAGAGACCAGGCCATGAAGGATAAAACCCGGTGCAATGAAGTTGATCATCTCGATCCTGTCGACAATCACAATGTGACTTTTACTTTCCTGTTACAGATGCAGAGTAAAGTATACACTATACATCTTGTCAGGTTTGTTAGCGATGGGACAGACTTTTAATGAATAATAAACAATTGGTGGCCACTGCTAATTGTTAATTAGTTCACGGCACATCCTATCAACAAATAGATAATATGTCAAGTTAGGTCTTGCCACCCCGTACACAATATATGGTACTATGTTGTCTGTTTAAAAATAAAAAGGCCACAGTAATAAAGACAGACTGTTTTAACTTGCTCCAATTTACTGAGCCGCGATAAAATCTCCCACATTTTTCAGGACCTCATTACACTTCCTGGTATTAGATCACGACACCAAGAGTTCATAACTCCGCTTAGAATTAACGAACATCTTCGTTGAGATACCGTTGGCCGCTGTTGGATTCGTCTTGTCAAGCTCTATCCAACTGTGATGATTTCATAAGTAGAAACCCCATTTTAAAATATTCTCTGTATCTGTATGTGCTAATAGTAATAGTATGACGATATTCAACACCATCAGACGATAAATGAATGATGTAAATACTAATACAATATTCAACACTACCAACCTGAGAGTGTGTTTTAGTCCGCCATTTAACATGAATTTATGCCGTTAGGCGTCGTGGGGAGGGATCATTGAAGTTCCGGCTCCTGTGACTAGCGCCTTTCTTCCAATTTCCTCCATGAATCTTGAGCAGAATTTCAGTATCAAGTAAATTGCCTACCGGTTTGCTAGACCAGTCGTAGGTTCCTGACCTACTTAACTCTTGTATATCTGCTACTACCACCATGTCACATCCACTGGTACCAACGAAGTGACTATTCTTAAATGAATTATCCCTGCAGGTCACGTGATTATTCCCGGTCCCGGAAACCCACCCTTGTCACGTGACATCACCGGGACTTGTGTGTGTGTGGCTATTATTAATTTGCGTTGATTTAAACAAAACGTGCCGTCAGTGGCATTGTGGTTAGTGTCTCCGCCTGTCACGAGGGAGTTCGAGGTTCGGTTCCCCGACCGGGAAGACAATATTTTTTTTTCCATTTTCAGCAATTAATTAGGTGAAAGCGACTTTTTAATACAATAAATTATTAAACATTATATTAAATCCATCCATCCATCCATCATGTGCCATGCCGATAAGCGTGGGCGGTTATGTTCTGCCATCTCACTCGATCACCAGAGTCGTGGATCAGCTCCGTGTTCCTGTCTCGACCATGCCACGTGTCCAAGCCATCCAGGTATTTACTTCTCAGTCTTCCACTTGTTCTCTTCCCTTCGATCTTGCCAGCTGTCTCCCAGTCATTTCTTCTCATAACATACCCAAATATTTTAGACTGTCTACGTCTAATGTCTCTAATCAGGTTACGATCTTCATTTGTTTCTTGAAGGACTTGTTCATTGGTTTTTCTGTCTGTCCATAGTATTCTTTGCATTTTCCTCAGAAACCACATTTCTACAGCCATGAGATGTTTTTCAGCTTGCCTGCTTATTGTCCACGCTTCACATCCATACAAAAGTACAGGTTCTATGTAGCACTGCAACACGCTTTTTCTCTTTTCAGTTGATATCTTTTTATTGGTCAGTATGTTTTTCATAAAAGGCTACCTTCTCAATGGCAATTCTTGTTCTAATCTCTTCAAGGCATCTCTCATCAGATGTTATGACTGTTCAGAGATAATTGTACCGATCCACTTGTTGAAGAGAATTCCCATTTACTTTTATATTATATTATATTAATAATATAATATATAAAAAAAATAATATTTATTATATTAAATATAAAACTATTAAATTACTATATTAAATATAAAAATATTAAACTGATGCACTGCTTACACTTAAACAAATATGTGAAAAAAACTATCGAATATAGTGATCAGCAGAATATTGTGTTTGTAGATCAGGAAAAGGCTTTCGATAGAGTAGACAGATGCAAATTATGGACCATTCTTGAAGACTTTGGGATACAAGGGCAATTGCTTGAAAACATCATAGAATCATAGGCATGTACCACTCAAGCCGAATTGCAGTAAGAACACAAGACGGTATATATCAGATATGTTCACAGTCAATACAGGAGTGAGACAGGGATGTGCTCTCTCCTCTGCTATTTAATGTCTACATGGACAGAATATCCAAAGATGCAAGTCTCGACAAAACAGATTCAGAAAATTTAGAACTCTTTACTCCAGATGAAACAACTTTTTTTTTTCCATATCCTTTACAGGACATCGCTGTCAACGCCAGCATCTTTCAGCTGTGTGTTGATTTCTTGGCAAGAATACGCTCAGTAGTTTACCATTGCTTTCTGAGCGGCCGGCTCACATACCCCGTAAGTTACTGATGCGATTCGAACCACTCCTCTCCTCGCCTAATGTTCTCCAGGGGGCACACCTGTATGATCGTATCCTCCGCCTGAGCCATCCATGATTTCCCTCTTATCAGTCGCTGACCCTTAACTGCGTCCAGCGCCTCATGCAGTGGGTGGTCTGTGTCTGCAGCTACTCTGAGGTATGCCTTCGCCTGCATCACCTTGAGCCTATCAGCCACAGTCGGCAGACCAAGGATGTAACGCATACACACTACTGGGGTGTCTCTAGTGCATCCCAGAATGACCCGCATAGCTTCGTTCTGTGTGCGCTCTAACTTCACCAGCTGACTCTCTGAGACAGTGAGCAGACCTAATCCATAATCAATTACTCGAGGATCAAGTGCTGGTATAGTGTGAAAAGCATTCTCTGCTCTTGTTCCATTGCAGCCATAGTTTTAAGTGCATTGAGTCCCTTTTGAGTACATTTGAACACAAAAGTATAACCACTGAACTATGAGTTAAAACAAAGTACAATCATTTATTGTCTATTATTAATAAATGTACATGATGGTTCTCATAATGATGATGGTGAATTTATGGAAGTTGAGATCTGCTAAACAAACTGGTCTTTGTGAGTGTGTATATGGTGATAGATTGTATGTATTACTTAGGATTGTACTGATGTAGAACTAGATAATACACATTCTTGATTATCTCTTTCAAGCACTTGACAGGAGCCCAGGCTCTCCATGCAGTGACTGAGAGAGAACCGGAGGCGACAGGACGGAACACTACTATTGTTCTGAACACCGTCCTGCTGTGGAGATCTAACCATAGGTGAAGATCTGACCATTCTTGCTTATCTCAATTAGGAGCCCAGACACAGATCCAGATAGGAAGCAAAGTAACATGCAAGTTATGTAATGTTTTTCATAATTTCACTTATATAATAGTTATATTGTATAAACTTCCATAAATTCACCATCATCATCATTATGAGAACCATCATGTACATTTATTAATAATAGACAATAAATTATTGTACTTTGTTTTAACTCATAGTTCAGTTGTTATACTTTTGTGTTCAAATGTACGCAATTGCCTTGCTTACCTTGGTGGGGGAGGGGGGGGTATGTTTACACCAGAGAGGGGAAACAGTCAGGGGAGAAATACCTGCACTGTGCTAGTAACTAACTAACTAATCTTCTTCTTCTTCAGCGTTCCGAGCCATTGAGGTTATTTGCTACAGATACAATCTGTCTCCATTCGTCTCTCTGGTTAACTAACTAATCTATATATATATATATATATAAAATGCAATGTTTGTCTGTATGTATGTTATTGATGCGTTCGCGAACGGTCCATCCGATTGAGATGAAATTTTCTACACGTCTTCATATCATTTCCGTGCAGCCAACTGTTATAGTTTGTTAGTTTACAAACAGCTATTAACGTAATAAATTAAATTTTGTTATTACATTATAATTTATATATAGCAAGGGGACTTAACTTAAGAAAAGTTATATCAAGGGACATAATGTTTAGTAGCATTGCTATATATTTTATATATAACTGTTGCATTGTTATCAAAGCTTTATAAAATGTTTGTCTATAGTTATTTACAAGCATATGCGTTATAATATATAATGATAAAATCATTAAGGCATTTTTAAAGTTTTCATAAAAATAATTCCATTGGCACCTTGCCGTCTTGACAGACGATAGTTTGTGCTTTAAAAAGGCATAATAACATGCACCCATAAAAATAATACACCTATTTTAAATATGTGAAAATTTTCTAACTCTTTTTATCTTTTTATTTCTCTTTGACATCTATACAGTCATCCCAGCATTTATTGGGTTTTCGTGATATCTTGGTAAGTTTACGTTCAGTAGTTTCAGAGAAATTAGACGTAGACAGTCAAAGTTTTTTGAAAATGTTATGAGAAGAAATGGACCGGAGAACTTAGTGACAGCTGGCAAGATCGAAGGGAACAGACCAAGAGGAAGACCGAGAGGAAAATATCTGGATGGCTTGGCCACATGGCATGAACGATACAGGAACACTGAGCTGATCCACGACTCTGGTGATCGCGTGAAATGGCGAGTCATAACCGCCCACGCTTTCCGGCATGGCACATGATTGATTGATTGAGTTTCAGATTGCCCTATTTAGTTATTGGGATGAAGATTGTTCTCTTCCAATCTGTTCACCATATTTCCGGGAACGGGAACAGGAGCTTTTATGACTACCAATATGAATTAAATGAGATGCTCCCCACCAGGGACTGGGCGAAACTGGGCCGGGTCGTCTTTTTTGGGAACGGGAGTAGGGGCCGAATATTTACGGGAACGGGAGCTTATATGACTACTAATATGAATTAAATGAGATGCTTCCCACCAGGGACTGGGCGAAGCCGGGCCAGGTCGTCTTTTTTTGGGAACGGGAACGGGAGCAGGGGCCGAATATGAATTAAATGAGATGCTCGCCGCCAGGAGCTGGGCGAAGCCGGGCCGGGTCAGCTAGTTAATTATATTCAAGTGTTGAGCCGGTTCACACCTCTTTTACAGTGCAGACTGACTTATCTCCCCATTTCCGTCTCACGTCTGGGTGGTTTTACAACTCTGTGATAACACAGCCTGCTTGTGTCATGCCTGGGCGGTTTTATTTGCTTGCCAAGCCATTGTAATATTCTCACGTCACTGCTCCGTGGTCTTGTACAATACTTGTAATACCTTGCCCCAGATTTCTGTATTATAGAGAATGCCAGTCATTCTTCTGTAATTTCTCTATGTGGTCCATCAATTCTGAAGTCCAGGAAAGTCTTATAGGATGGTAAAGCAGCATTCTGTGACAGTGTCAACAAAGAGAAACAATTGCAAATTCAGTTTACTCTGACAAAATGGTCCAGGGCTGATAGGTCTCCGTTGACTGCCTACTAAAAATTACGCGACTTGAACTTCAGTAAAGCTGTACAAATACAGTGAATAAATCAACAAAAGTGAACAGCTAAACTTTAAAAACATACAATCACAATTTTCATATTCTTGTTTCTGTAGCCATATTAATTCCATCATATATTTTGAACATCTATGAAGGCAATTTAATGAGAAATGTCAAACATTATGAGGCTAGACACTATTTTGATCCGTTCATGGCTGGTGGAAATCCAGTTTCAAAAATTAGATATGCAGATGACACTACCATCCTCAATGCAAAAAGTGCTAAGTGGTTAGAAGAGTTGATTTGTCTGACAAGAGACACTGAGAATCAAAATCTTATTCTGAACTTCAAAAAATGTCAACAGGGAAGACTAGATGCCCATCAAAGGTTAAAGGTTAAAGACAGGTGGAAAGACTTCATTGTTTCTGGTTTCACCCCTCATTTCTCAGTCTCTGGCCACAAAATGGAACCCTACCTGTTGAGAGCATGGCATAAAACATGCACTATGTAGTTCCAGCAGTGGTCTCACGGAATTATAGACAACAAACTGCACTTCTTGTCTGAATGATTCATCAAACCAAGAACATTCTGAGCATGAGGCATATCGCTTGACCACCTCACCATGGAAACCTACAACAAATCAACCAACATTCATAATCAACAATGAAGAAATCTAAAGTGTCAACAACTGTGAAGATCGTCTCTCCATTATAGTCCTAGCGAGTCATGATTTCAATACAACTAGTTTGATACCCTGGTGGAGTCAGTGGGTTCAGTTAGTGAGGTGCAGTGTCACAACTCCCAGACATACCGAGTTGTCAGTTCTTCTTCTTCATATACCTTCAACATGAATATACAAGGAGAAGACAATAAGTAAGTCACAAATTGCTGTAGAAAAATAACTAAATAACAACAACTTGTTTATTTTTATACATACATTGTCCCTTTATTTCTCAACATAATTTCCAGCAAGGTTGATGCATTTATCCTATCGTCTTATCCGTCCTCCCAAACCGGCTGCATAGAACCGCGTGCTCTGTTTTCTAACCCACGTTTTCACGTCACATTCAACTTTGGCGTCATTCGCGAAATGTCTCCCGCCAAGGTGGGTTTTCAGTGGTCCAAAAAGGTGGAAATCGCTAGGGGCTAAGCTAAGTCGTGGATGTTTCAGAACTTCCAACCTTAGTTGGTTAATTTTCTCCTGAGTTAATCGAGCTGTATGTGGTCTGACATTGTCATGAAGAAGCAACACTCCTCTAGTCAGCAGTCCTGGAAATTTCAATCGATCATGAATTTGCTGAACCATGTGAGCACCCTATTGCAGATGCTACAGTCTATCGTTACTCGCCTGTCACCTCTAATCATCTCCCCCCCCCCCCCACCCGCTGCACGGATGCTTCTGTTGCAATCTGAACAGGACGACCAGATCGGATTTCATAAACAATTTTAAGGTGCCCTTGAGAAAATTTTTCTACCCAGCTATGCAGCGCTTTACGGAACAAACATTTGTAAGCATAAACAGGAAGCATTTCCTTATGAATGTCCTTTGCAGGCAGTCCTTTTGCCCACACAAACGCACATCAGCATGTTGCTCTTTGGATGTGCACTCTGTAAGTACAGTAGCCATTTTGTTTATGTGCTGCATATGTGCATGAGACACCTAGCACCACCTGATGAACGGGAATATAAAGTTTGATGTTGCTGTCACCTAATGCCAGATGTAGAAAACACCAACTACATTTGCCTGCCATCCCACAGAACTGTGTGACTTACTTATTGACTCGCCCTCGTATATACAGGCAGCTGCAGTCAACCTGAGTTGGCTGACCTAACCATAGTACACCTTCAGATGTCAACCTGAATATATATACAGGCAGCGACAGTTAACCTGTGCTGGCTGACCTCACCATAGGTTCACCTCAAATGGAATGGGTGAAGGCCAGAATGATTTTCTCTTTTCTGTTGAAAGCAAATCGTGTTGTGTTGATTTTGATGTTATGAGGGGTCTGCCATTCAGAAAGCAAAGGCAAACCATTGAATGTACAATTTCCTAGTAAGTCACAAACAGCCAATAAATGCCGGGGTTGATTGCAACATCATGTAAAGGATATGCAACCAGCTGTTTAGTTTGATACCAGACTCTGTGGCCAAGGTGTTACGGATGCAGTTTATAATCTCGCATACCACATTCGAAACACAGGTGCCGGCGATTTGGCAGTGGACCACCTTGCATTGGTTTTGTTTTCCTTAGCATGCCACTTCCAGTTGTTTCCTTTGTCATACCACCTCAGATTGTTTTCTCTTAACCTGCCAAGCTGCTTCCCTTGACATGCAACATCAAATTATTTCCCCTCAACATACCAACTCAAGTTGTACCTCAGATGTTTGTTTCAGACAAAAAGGGAAACACACGCCTGTTATGACTGATGACATGCCAACATTATGTGCTACTACAAGTGGTTTGGATATAATAGGACTTAAAAATAGACCCAACAAGTGAAGAATGGCAGAGATGGCTTTCTTCTTCTTCTTCTTCCTCTTCTTATTTTTGTTCGCTCGCTTAAACTCGAGCGTAGTCCTTACACACTGTTTAAAGTAGTAAAGGACTGAGTTTTGCGTGTGGGCGGACATGTTAGTGCAGTTGATAAGGTACTGCGCTGATAATGTCATGAGCTTGGTTGGATGCAGGTATGACGGCCGTGTTCATCACCCGACAACAGAGGAAACATTGACTCTTCTTTTTAGACACTGTATAATTGATTGAAAGAGTGTTGAGATGCTACATTGAACCTGTACTTTTGTATGGATGTGAAGCGTGGACAATGAGCAGTCAGGCTGAAAAACATCTGATGGCTGTAGAGATGTGGTTTCTGAGGAAAATGCAAAGAATACCATGGACAGCCAGAAAGACCAATGAACAAGTCCTTCAAGAAACAAATGAAGATCGTAAATTGATTAGAGAAATTAGACGTAGACAGTCAAAATTTTTTTGGGCATGTTATGAGAAGAAATGGATTGGAGAATTTGGTGACAACTGGTAAGATCGAGGGGAACAGACCAAGGGGAAGACCTAGAAGCAAGTACCTGGATGGCTTGGCCTTGTGGCATGGTCGAGACAGAAACACGGAGCTGATCCACGACTCTGGTGATCGGGTGAGATGGCAGAACATGACCGCCCACGCTTACCGGCATGGCACATGATGGATGGATAATTGATTTAAACCATAGACAGACCAGCTGAAGGCAAGGAGAAACCATCACTATGCATCGCTTAAATGTTTGACAACCAACATAGCTTTAGGTAACGAGTTCTTCATAGTAGCAGACTGGTCCACTAGGGAATGCCATGTGTATCAGCTGAATCCAGGCTCTCATCATGGCACTTAATTAAACACAAATGCCAACTGGCTCCAGTAGAGTCATGAAGTGTTCATGCCATGAGCACAGCTGGCAACTTAAAGAATGTGAAGCCAGAAATATAAAGACTGGACATGAACATTTTAGCGTGGCTGATCAATAGTAGCTGTATGAACTATCTATGCTTCAGTTCAAAGTGAGCGAATGCATATAATAAACCAAAAACCATAAACAGTAAGAAGAGAGAAATATAAATAATGAGGAAAGGAATATAGACTACAAGCTACATATGTAAACAATAACTACACAATAAACATTATAACTATAAGTTTCTCATATATTGTTCATGTAGTGTGTGACCTGGGGACACACCAAAACTTCAAATGCTATACTTGTTTTGGCACTCTTCCGATTGACGGGTCTAAATAGTTCCGCAGTGAATAATAACTCTTAGGTGTAAACAGTCTCCCTTACAGGGCCTCATTGGGTACTGGTAAATACGAAACACAGCAGAATGTTCACGTTGCCAACGTCCGTGCCTTGTCAAAATCAAATTTTGTTTGCTTTTTTTTTTTGTAATCAATTTTTTTGTATTGTTAGAAGTGTTTACTCAATGAAGAGATCCTTTGTTAACACACCGAGACATTCTTCTGCAGTAGATTGAATTGTATTCTTAATGTTCAACCAAGTTTGGTCAACACTTTACTGCAACGGGTTTTGTAGAATTTCAAGTTTACAATTTATTTAATCTGAAAATTTCTCTTTGACTGTAATTTCTTGTCGTTTTTCTCTGTTATATGTTGGATGTAACCTTTGTAGTTTAGCATAGAAAGCTCTCTTAAGTTTTATTTTAAATTTTGCCCCAACGAGGAAGTGGTCACTGTGGCACTCAGCTCCTCTATAACTTCTGACTTGCTGTATGTTTGATGCATATCTGTTGTTAATTGAAATATGATCTATTTGATTATAGTTTCTCTTGTCACATGATTTCCAAGTTAGTTTGTGTATATCCTTTCTTTGTAGTCTGGTACTGCTAATCTGCAGTCCTTTGGCTTCTGCCAGGTTGATGACTCTCCATCCATTATCATTTGAAGTTGTATGTAGGCTTTCCATACCGGCAACTTTTTTATGAGTTTGCTCTCTACCTATTTTCGCGTGGAAGTCTCCTAGCACAATCAGGATGTCCTGTTTGGGGATTTCTTCTATGACATCCTCCATGTTAGACAAATCAGTGTTGAGGTGTTGTGTTTGCTTGTGATGTGTGATGTAAGTGAATCTAATGAATAAGTGTCAGGATGTTGCATCTTGTGTCTATTCGTCACAAGTACAAAAGTGTTGTCTGTCTTACGTAGAAAGACTGGGTGTTGGTGTTGTATTGTTGGGTCATCATGTTGAGATGTTTGACTTGTCTTTCCCTAATAGTATTTTCGTTGGTTTTTATTTTATCTACACGATAAGCCAGAATTCTAGGTTTAGATGTGAGATTTTCCTGGGTTTTTAGTGCACTAGAAGTTTTTGGTAAATTAGTTTTTAGTATACTAGAAGTTTTTGGTGAATTAGTTTTTGGTTGATTGAGTTTTAGTGCGCTGGAAGTTTTTGCAACACTTAGGAATTTTGTTTGTTGGAATAGTGTTTTTGCTGTTTGGTTTTGCTGAATTCTAACTTCTTTGTTGATGCTATATGTCTGTATATTATTGTCCCTTTCTCCTCACATCACCGTACCAGAAGTAAGTTGTTCTTGCTTCTGTTTTCACCTCTGTTTCACAAACATGGATGCCACCCATCCAAACATGAATGCCACCCATACGTTTACTTCACTCAAGTATTACTCATGCTCATATGGCATATTCCCGATTTAAAAAAAAAGCTAAATGTAAGCATGTTTTCTGTATATCAATCGCTAGCCATGCTTGACCTTTGTCATATGAAGACAATATGTGTTTGTGCTTTCTCAACAAAACAAACTTGTTTTCCCCCCAAAATAAAGGATCCAATTTTCTTGTGTACGATATTGTGAGGCATTTAACACAGTAGATTGTTCCTTGTTGAAATATCTTTGCCATTTGTAGTTTTCTTATTTTATTTGGGGGGGGGGGGGGGTGTGTGTGACATGCCTGTCAGTTGAGAAGTGAGCATTCTAGTTAGGTGACATCAAGGTTGGGTTTGTTGTTGGTGGTGCCTCTGTGAACTGTTTGTTGCCCTCAGCTTCCATCAGCATTGTCATCAGGCTGCTGTGGGTTTGATTGAAAATTCTCTGAAGCATGTTTTTTTTATTTTTTTATTATTTGCGCTCGCTCGCTTTGAACTCAAGCGTAGTCCATACACACTATTTCAAGTAATGCTGGAATTAACTTTGCATGTGGATTAGCTTCCCCTATTAACAGTGTCCCTTGCCATTAAGTGAATGCACTCCGACTTCAGAGGTACTTGTAATTTACATCTCCAAGGTAAGCATTTTGGTCAAACTGCCCGGTGTAGGGGTTGAACCCCTTACCTCGTCATCAGCACACCGGATGTTTAAGAACACGTGTTCTTATCCATTCGGCCATGCTGACCTACAAGTATGGAGTTGAACCCAGGGATCTGAGTCAGAGACCAAATATAACTAGAAAACATTGTCAAATGAATTTTGTAAACATAAACAATACATATTACCATGTTATGAGACACGTCCACCACCCACCCACACATCCCCCATTCACCCCAACTCCCCCACCCAACCACACACACAACCCAGATACACATACATGCCTCCACCCATCCACCACATCCTCACACCTACACATCTCCCCACCCACTCACAAATCCTCCACCCGTCCCATTACCCACCCACATATCCTCCACCCACACACCTCCAACCACCCAGCCAAACACACATCCCTCAACCACACATCCAACACACACACACACACACACACACACATCTCCCCGCCAACTCACATATCCCGCACACAAATTCCTCACCCGCCCACATAATCTCCCATCTCCATTAGCTACAAGTGTGTTGTTTAATCTATTTGTAAATTCAATTATTATACTTTATTATTGATATTACACACATTTTTCTATATTTTTCTTTGTTTGCTTTTGCTGTTCATGTAATTAAAAGTAACGTGTTATTTGATAGTGATAATAAAGGATTTGAAAATCAGACTTTAATAAATGTTTTGTTTTCTTTTCTCCTTCACATATATTTTTGTTTGCACTTCTATCTGCACATATATTCTTTCTACCAATCCATGTAGATTATTTCTCATCAACAAGATGTGTCATGACGAGTGAGAGAGAGAGAGAGAGAGAGAGAGAGAGAGAGAGAGAGAGAGAGAGAGAGAGAGAGAGAGAGAGATAACTTTCTGACAGGCAGACAGGCAAGGGCATGTTCTTGAGTGTGTGTGTGTGTGTGTGTGTGAGAGAGAGAGAGAGAGAGAGAGAGAGAGAGAGAGAGAGAGAGAGAGAGAGAGAGAGATTTTTATAGGTATAACTTTATGACAGGCAGACAGATGACGGTGTGTTCTTAAGTGAGGGAGAGAGAGAGGCATAACTTTCTGATTGGCAGACAGGCGAGGGTGTGTTCTTAAGTGAGAAAGGAAGGGGGAGGAAGAGAGATAGAGGAGAGAGAGAAAGAAAGAAAGTTATTGGGATAATGTTATGGCAGGAAGTCAAATGAGGACTTTCAAATGCAAACGAGCGAACGATCGTGTGAGAGAGAGAGAGAGGAGACAGGTATAGAAAAACAAAGAGAGAAAGAGGTGGAAAGAAAAATAAAGGTTGTCATTATGAGTTTATGCAAGAAGACAGATGACGACATATTCTTAAGTGGGTACGTCAGTTATATAAACCCCACTGAGCAGAAGAGACATGGTGAAGACATCTGCTGGTGAAGAAAGGAGTAAAGCATGTGGCACTTGACTTGAGCCAGTGGAATCACAGTGCAAGAGAGGTCCAGGGTATACAAATGGAGATTGGTGGCTTAAGTTGGAACATCATAAATGTATATGCCACAGTGGACTGTTTTGTCAGAAAGGAACAATGGGACTGACTTAAGGAATTAGAGGACTTACCAGGTGATAGGCTACTCATATGTGGAGACTTCAATGCGAGAAACAGAGATTGGGACAGTAATGGAGAAAATCGACAAGGAATTGCACTTGCGGATGCCATGGTGGACTCCGATGTGGTCTGCATAAATGATGGTAGGCCGACTAGAATGGCAATGAGGCCTGGCGATGCAGATACTGCTATTGATTTGGCACTTGTCTCCCAGTCATCAGTCCTTGATGTAAAGTGGACTGTTTTGAATTACCATGGGAGTGATCACATGCCATGCTCAGTCCTGATCTCTAAAGTCAAGGCTGGGAGAGCGCGCAAGACCTTCCGGTATGAGTGGAGAGACAGCCTTCTTGGACGCCTCAGACATGGGGCATGCAACAGGACTGTTAAAACTCTTTTTTGCAGCCCCCATGGTGGACCCCAGAAGTAGACAATGCGTGGAAAGCAAAGAGAGCTGCAGTGAAGCAGCTAAGGAAATTGCGACAGACACCCCTAAGCTCACGAGAAGAAGTGGACACAGCGGAAAATGACAAGAAAGACAAGGTGGAGGCTTTCAAGCGATGTGCTGCAGAGGCCAAGAAAGTAAAATGGGAATGTTTTATGAAGGCGATTGGAGGTGATAAAACACTGCATAAATTCTGGAAACTGTACAGACAAATGCAAAGAAAATATCTGCCTATGACAGTGGGAACAATTTATAAAGAGGATGGGGTACGCGTGACAACAGACAAGGAGAAAGGGTAGGCGTTTCTCCAGAGATTTTTAGAGCAGACCTATCACAGTGATGCGGATACCAGGGATGCAGTTAGAGTGGAATTATCTGGCACAATAGAGAATATGCCTTACGAAGACATCATACTGTTTGAAGATGTTAAACATATTTTGCAAAAGGCAAAAGACACGGCACCACGGCCTGATGGTGTCAGGTATGGCCACATGAAGGCTTTGAGCGATGTAGACCTGAAGGAGATGGCCGGCTGCTTTAATCAGAGCATTAGGACAGCGTCAGTACCGCAGGATTGGCTGCATAGCTATCTCATCCCTCACCCAAAACCATACAAGGATCATTCAAAGCTTAGCGGATTTAGGATCATCACCCTTCAAAATACATTTGGGAAAGTTTTAGAGAAGATAGTCGCTGTAAAGCTGCAGGATTTTTTGGAAAGGGGGAAGCTTCTTCCAAGAGGCCTGGGGAGCTACAGGCCAGGAAAAGATACTTAGTCGAATGCGGCCACCTTTGCAGGAGACAAAAAGATGGTTGCAGCCACCATAGTGGAATGAAGAGGTCAAGAAGGCATGGCTGGGAAAGAGGCAGGCTGTCAAAGACTGGCAAATGGCCACAAAGGTCAACATGCCACAGGTGAGTTGGCGAACCTGAAGACTGAGGTCCATAGGACGACTTTATTCAAATCCTGCGCCAAACAGGCCAAGGCCGAGAAATGGGACGAGTTCTGCAGGAAGGTGTGCTCCAAGCGATCTCTTACGACATTCTGGCGCCTCCATAAGAGCATGAACGGTGCTGCACAACGTAGGGGTATTCCAGACTTTCAAGGCGGGAGTCTTCGTGGCGAAGTGGTCAAGCCGTTTAACTCGGGCTCCGAAGGTTGTGGGTTCGATTCTGGGCCGCGTCCTTCGGTTCACGAGTTACATTTTTCGGAGACTCCTGTGGGTCGTCGCTACAGCTACGGAGTTTGTGCTTTGTGCGACGCTTTCCACGCTGCGGTAAAAGACCGAGCCATATGGGATAAAACCCGGTGCAATGAAGTCGACCCTGTCGACTTTTAAACGACTTTTTTTTAAGGCACAGACCTCACATGGAAAAGGTCGGATGCGGATAAAGGCCCTTCTTGCACGCTACATAGAACAGACTGACCAGAAAGACGAGCCCGCCAGACAGAGGACCACAACGACACTCTCTCAGTTGTGCGAGGGGGTCGGGACAGACGAAGAATGGATAATCACAGCTGAGATAATGCGTGCGATGTTCAAGAAATCACCTAACACCGCCCCAGGCCCAGACGGCATCCGATATGGTGACCAACTGGTGATATCAGATGATGACATGGAAGAACTGGCCAGAGAATTCAACACCAGTATCCAGAGGAGTCAGATCAAAGAAGAATGGCTACACAGCTACTTGCTGCCGCTGCTAAAACGGAACAAAGACCATTCCAAGATAAGCGGCTACAGAATCATTACAATGCAGAACACTGCTGGCAAGTTACTGGAGAAAATTGTAGCACACAGACTTGCTTATCACTTGGAACAACCCAGCTGCTTCCCGCCCACACTTGGAGGATACAGACGTAACAAAGAGTCATGGCTGAATGCGGCGGTCTTTGCTCAAGATGTTTACGAAGGATTTCAGGTCAGAGAAGAGACATGTGCGGCCGCCATACACTTAGAGGACGCATATAATAGAGTATCTTTCGAGCACTTCATGCAAACTCTCCTCAGACTGAAAGTGCACCCTCACCTTGTACGATGGATAGCTGCAGTTCTGCTCCAAAGGAAGGCGGTGCTAAGATGCGGGAGTTGGTCTTCTGAGCTGATAACGATATGTCCTGGATTGCTGCAGGGTTCACCACTGTCACCAGTACTATTCAACGTGTATACGGTGCCGATCACTGAACAACAGTTGGACGGGAGGGGTAGGACTCTGTCATTTGCTGACGACATTCTCGTGTATTGACAAGGTCGAGATAGACAGGCGGTTGCCAATGATATGCAGGGCGAACTAGATCGAATTTCCTCATGGTGTGCTGATGCCGGTGCCCTTGTCAACCCTGCAAAGGCATCGGTTGCATGGTTCTCCCTAAACAACCATATTGTGAACACAGACCTGCCGGCGGTAAGAATGGATGGGAGCATTTTGAGTAGAACCCAGTCAATGACATATCTTGCGTGAGGCTTGATCGTAGCCTGTCCTTCAGAGATCATGTCGATTATGTCATAACGAAAGCTCGAAAAGGTTTGTCAGCAATGAGAGTCATGGCGACTGCCAATATCGAGCAAAGACTGCTAATACTTCTGTTCCAAGGACTTGTGCTTTCACGCATCGAGTATGCCCTGGCCATCCTCACTGTCAGCTCTACACAGATTGGAAGACTTGAAAAGGTACAAAACGAAGCCATGCGCATCATTTTGGGCTGCACGAAAGACACCAGCTGTGTAGCAATGAGATACCTCCTTGACTTCCCGACAATAGAACACAGGATCAAGATCTGGAGAGCTTGTGCATACTTAAAAATAAGTGCAGATGAGCAGCACCCTCCGCATGACGCTATATTCAGAGAAAAGGATGACAGGCTAAAGAGAGGCAAATCATGGATGGGTCGGGCGGAAGATGTCGTCAGACAGCTCTGCAGTCTTACCAGTATCAACTCCGGCGAGGAATGGGTGCCGGTGCCTCTAGCTTTTAAGTGCACTTTCTCCTGCATTATCTCACTCGACAGACGGTGCAGAGAGCAGAACCCTGTCGCTGTCAATGCAGAAGTCAACGCGCTCATCTATGAACACTCAGATAGCCCCGAAGTGCTCATCTATACAGATGGATCTGTTGTAAAGTAGCAGAGAAGTGCGTGGGCATTTACAGCCCGTTCAGCGGGCCGAACCGTTCAAGAATCCAGCGGTGCCCACTCTATGACCACGAGCAGCATGACAGTGGAGAAAGAGCACAGGGAAGACAAAGAGAGGAATAGCCGGATGATTTGGTCGCCTATCATTATCGGGACAAGAACACTGACCTGATAAAAGACCGATAATTGTGTGAGATCACGAACCATGACCTTCCACGCTTATCGGCATTGCACCTGATGATGATGATGATGATGATGATAATGATGATGATGAACCAACACTGCGAAAATGCGTTACTGGTTGTTTTTTATTTCTTCAAGATTATTACGAAAGCTGATATATTAACCAACATTCTGCTGTGTTTCGTATTGTAGCATCACCCAATGAGGCCCTGTTTTACACCTAAGATTTATTATTCACTGCGGAACTATTTAGACCCGTCTTTCGGAAGAGTGCCCTTGTTTTATATATGCTATTTACTGCCAATGTAATTAATATATACACAAAATATAACACATTTCACAGGTTTCTAGTCCACATATATTAAGTTAGGGTATTTCAGATATCGTTCATGAATAAAAGAAGCATTAATACTGTCATCATTTGTAACATTGCCCCTCTTTATGTGTTTTCTTGTGGGGCTTCAAATAACTAGTTTAAGGTGAATAAAATAATGTCAAACATAACAATTAGATGCAAGCTTTGAAAGATGCATAAATGAAATAAATACCAGTACATAAGCCTTAAGAATTAAAACTAAGTCTTCTGGAGGATTTACAATAAACAATCTCAGTTTTCTTCATTATCCTTCGTGTAATTATTAACAAATCACCGTGCATGTGTACACTATTCTGTACAACCATTGTATTCAGTATGACAGGTGCATACGTCCTCAAAATTACGTAGATTAGCCAATACTGAAAATTTACAACATGAGTATCATTTTATAAGGAATTATGGCTGTTCTTTTTTTTATCAAGACACCATCAGATTCTGTAAAAAAGAAGTTCTCAGAAAAAAAAAATTGATTGATTATTGTGACATGGGGATCAGAAAATTAAAACATTATTTTCTCAACACATTTAAATATCACTTTTATTCTTATCATTCAGTCAGATCAGAGGCCAAGACAACAGCTGTCATTTTCCAAGATAAATAACAGCTTGAAACATGTTGTGAGCTTACAGCAAGTAGAGTTGTATCAACAACCTTACAAGGCACACAGTATAAAGCCACTTCAAGTAAGTCACTAAAGTAAAGAACCTTACAAGAAGCCATGAGATGTAATGGGTTTATGGTGCCAGCCCCACAATGTATAGACCAATCAGCACTCGTTGGGTGATGTGGTCAATATCAAGTGGGATGCCTTTACTTCCCCAGACATTTCCTGCTGCCTGTTTTAGGATGATTGACTTTTGAGCCCAGGTCAATGTTTTAGGGTGGTTGACTTTGGAGCCCAGGTCAATGTTTTAGGAGGGTGACTTTGGAGCCCAGGTCAATGTTTTAGGAGGGTTGGCTTTGGAGCCCAGGTCGTTTTAGGAGGGTTGACTTTGGAGCCCAGGTCAATGTTTTAGGACGGTTGACTTTGGAGCCCAGGTCAATGTGTTAGGATGGTTGACTTTGGAGCCCAGGTCAATGTTTTAGGACGGTTGACTTTGGAGCCCAGGTCAATTTTAAAAAATGCACTTAAGTGTATTCAAATACTTGATCTCTGGACCAGCAGGCAAGCATGCTAGTCACTTCACTGCCATGGCCACCAACCACCACTACAAACACCTTATTTTATTGTAAGAGAACAGCTGTAAAAGAAAGTTGATCAAATACACGTTTGCCAAGAGACATCTGTTACAACAGCCATTACAAACACCTTATTGTATTGCAAGAGAACAGCTGTAATAGAAAGTTGATCAAATACACGTTTGCCAAGAGACATCTGTTACAACAGCCTTGCCAACCACATCCCAAGAGAACAGTGTTTTGAAAACTCCAACAGATGAAACTTTAATATTCAAAGAATATTATCCTGCTAAAAATCAACAACACTACATGTTGTATTGTCTGTCATTACCACTCAAAGAAGAAAGTCCTTTACTATTATCTCCACCCCAGTAAGTGAACCAAAGACATTTTTAGTCAGCCATAGCTCACAGAGCCACTCAGCTTTAGCATAATCAACAGCGAACAAAAGAAGAAATATAATCAACTAATTTTAATTGTTTTCTTCCAAATGTAAATAATTGCATATTATTCATAATGGTGTATTACATACATTTCTGTTACAAAGAATAACAATTTCTAGTTTATTACACAAGAGCACACAACTCAGAATATTCCATCACCAGTTAAACAAAGTTAGCTAAACAAGTTAACCCAGTGAATTGTGAAATATGATAAACCAAACCATTATTTTATATCACATAAGAACACAAACATAAAGCAAACAAATGTTACACTAATTTATGAGCACCCGGGACAACTCAGTCGGCATCACTGTTTCCCTGTCAGACTGTGGCTGTAACAGTTGCCAAAGTGCATGTGATAGACTAGTGTGGCAATATTATTTTGTGTGGGTTTCTAATCAGTTGTGATAGTCATCATTATTTGTAAATGTACACGCTGAAATTATGAGCATACCAACACATTTGTATATACATAATATGTAGTATATACACTATACAGAAACAGTTTACACTGGCTGTTAGGGCAGGGAAGACTGGCCAAGCAAACATAGTTGGCCACCATCACCTTCATTGAGTTATCTACCAGAGATATTTTGGCACATGCTTTGTGGCTGTCCATCATTAGAGACTAACAAGTGTTAAGTAAAGAGGAACACAACCACCATAAACATCACATCCGTGAAAGTCAAGTCAAGGACCACCTCTCACATGAGCTGTACTGGGTATATGGTGCTCATTCATAAAAGTCAAGTCAAGGACCACCTCTCACATGATCTGTACTGGGTTTATGGTGCTCATTCATGAAAGTCAAGTCAAGGACCACCTCTCACATGAGCTGTACTGGGTATATGGTGCTCATTCATGAAAGTCAAGTCAACACCACCTCTCACACCATGAGCTGTACTGGGTGTATGGTGCTCTCACACCATGAGCTGTAATGGGTATATGGAGCTCTCACACCATGAGCTGTACTGGGTATATGGTGCTCATTCATGAAAGTCAAGTCAAGGACCACCTCTCACATGAGCTGTACTGGGTATATGGTGCTCATTCATGAAAGTCAAGCCAAGGACCACCTCTCACATGAGCTGTACTGGGTTTATGGTGCTCATTCATGAAAGTCAAGTCAAGGACCACCTCTCACATGAGCTGTACTGGGTATATGGTGCTCATTCATGAAAGTAGAGTCAAGGACCACCTCTCACACCATGAGCTGTACTGGGTTTATGGTGCTCATTCATGAAAGTCAAGTCAAGGACCACCTCTCACATGAGCTGTACTGGGTATATGGTGCTCATTCATGAAAGTCAAGTCAAGGACCACCTCTCACATGAGCTGTACTGGGTATATGGTGCTCTCACACCATGAGCTGTACTGGGTATATGGTGCTCTCACACCATGAGCTGTACTGGGTATATGGTGCTCTCACACCATGAGCTGTACTGGGTATATGGTGCTCTCACACCATGAGCTGTACTGGGTATATGGTGCTCTCACACCATGAGCTGTACTGGGTATATGGACCACCTCTCACACCATGAGCTGTACTGGGTATATGGACCACCTCTCACACCATGAGCTGTACTGGGTATATGGACCACCTCTCACACCATGAGCTGTACTGGGTATATGGTGCTCTCACACCATGAGCTGTACTGGGTATATGGTGCTCTCACACCATGAGCTGTACTGGGTATATGGACCACCTCTCACACCATGAGCTGTACTGGGTATATGGACCACCTCTCACACCATGAGCTGTACTGGGTATATGGACCACCTCTCACACCATGAGCTGTACTGGGTATATGGTGCTCTCACACCATGAGCTGTACTGGGTATATGGACCACCTCTCACACCATGAGCTGTACTGGGTATATGGACCACCTCTCACACCATGAGCTGTACTGGGTATATGGACCACCTCTCACACCATGAGCTGTACTGGGTATATGGACCACCTCTCACACCATGAGCTGTACTGGGTATATGGTGCTCTCACACCATGAGCTGTACTGGGTATATGGTGCTCTCACACCATGAGCTGTACTGGGTATATGGTGCTCTCACACCATGAGCTGTACTGGGTATATGGTGCTCTCACACCATGAGCTGTACTGGGTATATGGTGCTCTCACACCATGAGCTGTACTGGGTATATAGACCACCTCTCACACCATGAACTGTACTGGGTATATGGTGCTCTCACACCATGAGCTGTACTAGGTATATGGTGCTCTCACACCATGAGCTGTACTGGGTATATGGTGCTCTCACACCATGAGCTGTACTGGGTATATGGACAACCTCTCACACCATGAGCTGTACTGGGTATATGGACCACCTCTCACACCATGAGCTGTACTGGGTATATGGTGCTCTCACACCATGAGCTGTACTGGGTATATGGACCACCTCTCACACCATGAGCTGTACTGGGTATATGGTGCTCTCACACCATGAGCTGTACTGGGTATATGGTGCTCTCACACCATGAGCTGTACTGGGTATATAGACCACCTCTCACACCATGAGCTGTACTGGGTATATAGACCACCTCTCACACCATGAGCTGTACTGGGTATATGGTGCTCTCACACCATGAGCTGTACTGGGTATATAGACCACCTCTCACACCATGAGCTGTACTGGGTATATAGACCACCTCTCACACCATGAGCTGTACTGGGTATATAGACCACCTCTCACACCATGAGCTGTACTGGGTATATAGACCACCTCTCACACCATGAGCTGTACTGGGTATATGGTGCTCTCACACCATGAGCTGAACTAGGTATATGGTGCTCTCACACCATGAGCTGTACTGGGTATATAGACCACCTCTCACACCATGAGCTGTACTGGGTATATGGACCACCTCTCACACCATGAGCTGTACTGGGTATATGGTGCTCTCACACCATGAGCTGTACTGGGTATATGGACCACCTCTCACACCATGAGCTGTACTGGGTATATAGACCACCTCTCACACCATGAGCTGTACTGGGTATATGGTGCTCTCACACCATGAGCTGTACTGGGTATATGGACCACCTCTCACACCATGAGCTGTACTGGGTATATGGTGCTCTCACACCATGAGCTGTACTGGGTATATAGACCACCTCTCACGCCATGAGCTGTACTGGGTATATGGTGCTCTCACACCATGAGCTGTACTGGGTATATGGTGCTCTCACACCATGAGCTGTACTGGGTATATTGTGCTCTCACACCATGAGCTGTACTGGGTATATGGTGCTCTCACACCATGAGCTGTACTGGGTATATGGTGCTCTCACACCATGAGCTGTACTGGGTATATGGTGCTCTCACACCATGAGCTGTACTGGGTATATGGTGCTCTCACACCATGAGCTGTACTGGGTATATAGACCACCTCTCACACCATGAGCTGTACTGGGTATATGGACCACCTCTCACACCATGAGCTGTACTGGGTATATGGTGCTCTCACACCATGAGCTGTACTGGGTATATGGTGCTCTCACACCATGAGCTGTACTGGGTATATGGTGCTCTCACACCATGAGCTGTACTGGGTATATGGTGCTCTCACACCATGAGCTGTACTGGGTATATAGACCACCTCTCACGCCATGAGCTGTACTGGGTATATGGTGCTCTCACACCATGAGCTGTACTGGGTATATGGTGCTCTCACACCATGAGCTGTACTGGGTATATGGTGCTCTCACACCATGAGCTGTACTGGGTATATGGACCACCTCTCACACCATGAGCTGTACTGGGTATATGGACCACCTCTCACACCATGAGCTGTACTGGGTATATGGTGCTCTCACACCATGAGCTGTACTGGGTATATGGTGCTCTCACACCATGAGCTGTACTGGGTATATGGACCACCTCTCACACCATGAGCTGTACTGGGTATATGGACCACCTCTCACACCATGAGCTGTACTGGGTATATGGTGCTCTCACACCATGAGCTGTACTGGGTATATGGACCACCTCTCACACCATGAGCTGTACTGGGTATATGGTGCTCTCACACCATGAGCTGTACTGGGTATATAGACCACCTCTCACACCATGAGCTGTACTGGGTATATGGACCACCTCTCACACCATGAGCTGTACTGGGTATATGGTGCTCTCACACCATGAGCTGTACTGGGTATATGGACCACCTCTCACACCATGAGCTGTACTGGGTATATGGACCACCTCTCACACCATGAGCTGTACTGGGTATATGGTGCTCTCACACCATGAGCTGTACTGGGTATATGGACCACCTCTCACACCATGAGCTGTACTGGGTATATGGACCACCTCTCACACCATGAGCTGTACTGGGTATATGGTGCTCTCACACCATGAGCTGTACTGGGTATATGGACCACCTCTCACACCATGAGCTGTACTGGGTATATGGTGCTCTCACACCATGAGCTGTACTGGGTATATGGTGCTCTCACACCATGAGCTGTACTGGGTATATAGACCACCTCTCACACCATGAGCTGTACTGGGTATATGGACCACCTCTCACACCATGAGCTGTACTGGGTATATGGTGCTCTCACACCATGAGCTGTACTGGGTATATGGACCACCTCTCACACCATGAGCTGTACTGGGTATATGGACCACCTCTCACACCATGAGCTGTACTGGGTATATGGACCACCTCTCACACCATGAGCTGTACTGGGTATATGGTGCTCTCACACCATGAGCTGTACTGGGTATATGGTGCTCTCACACCATGAGCTGTACTGGGTATATGGACCATCTCTCACACCATGAGCTGTACTGGGTATATGGACCACCTCTCACACCATGAGCTGTACTGGGTATATGGACCACCTCTCACACCATGAGCTGTACTGGGTATATGGACCACCTCTCACACCATGAGCTGTACTGGGTATATGGACCACCTCTCACACCATGAGCTGTACTGGGTATATGGACCACCTCTCACACCATGAGCTGTACTGGGTATATGGTGCTCTCACACCATGAGCTGTACTGGGTATATGGTGCTCTCACACCATGAGCTGTACTGGGTATATGGACCATCTCTCACACCATGAGCTGTACTGGGTATATGGTGCTCTCACACCATGAGCTGTACTGGGTATATGGACCACCTCTCACACCATGAGCTGTACTGGGTATATGGACCACCTCTCACACCATGAGCTGTACTGGGTATATGGACCACCTCTCACACCATGAGCTGTACTGGGTATATGGACCACCTCTCACACCATGAGCTGTAATGGGTATATGGACCACCTCTCACACCATGAGCTGTAATGGGTATATGGACCACCTCTCACACCATGAGCTGTACTGGGTATATGGACCACCTCTCACACCATGAGCTGTACTGGGTATATGGACCACCTCTCACACCATGAGCTGTACTGGGTATATGGACCACCTCTCACACCATGAGCTGTACTGGGTATATGGTGCTCTCACACCATGAGCTGTACTGGGTATATGGACCACCTCTCACACCATGAGCTGTACTGGGTATATGGACCACCTCTCACACCATGAGCTGTACTGGGTATATGGACCACCTCTCACACCATGAGCTGTACTGGGTATATGGTGCTCTCACACCATGAGCTGTACTGGGTATATGGACCACCTCTCACACCATGAGCTGTACTGGGTATATGGACCACCTCTCACACCATGAGCTGTACTGGGTATATAGACCACCTCTCACACCATGAGCTGTACTGGGTATATGGACCACCTCTCACACCATGAGCTGTACTGGGTATATGGTGCTCTCACACCATGAGCTGTACTGGGTATATGGTGCTCTCACACCATGAGCTGTACTGGGTATATGGACCACCTCTCACACCATGAGCTGTACTGGGTATATGGACCACCTCTCACACCATGAGCTGTACTGGGTATATGGACCACCTCTCACACCATGAGCTGTACTGGGTATATGGTGCTCTCACACCATGAGCTGTACTGGGTATATGGGGCTCTCACACCATGAGCTGTACTGGGTATATGGACCACCTCTCACACCATGAGCTGTACTGGGTATATGGACCACCTCTCACACCATGAGCTGTACTGGGTATATGGACCACCTCTCACACCATGAGCTGTACTGGGTATATGGTGCTCTCACACCATGAGCTGTACTGGGTATATGGACCACCTCTCACACCATGAGCTGTACTGGGTATATGGACCACCTCTCACACCATGAGCTGTACTGGGTATATGGACCACCTCTCACACCATGAGCTGTACTGGGTATATGGACCACCTCTCACACCATGAGCTGTACTGGGTATATGGTGCTCTCACACCATGAGCTGTACTGGGTATATGGTGCTCTCACACCATGAGCTGTACTGGGTATATGGACCACCTCTCACACCATGAGCTGTACTGGGTATATGGACCACCTCTCACACCATGAGCTGTACTGGGTATATGGTGCTCATTCATTCATTTTTTATGTTTGCTCTCATTCGCTTTGAACTCAAGCATAGTCCATACACACATATTCTAGCAGTGCTGGACTGAGTTTTCCATGTGGATTAGCTTTTTCTATAAACAGTGTCCCTCGCCATCAGGTGAACCCACTCCGACTTCAGAGGCAATTCATTTATTCAGTATCGTGTCCTTTGCAGAACCTCACTCCCATAACAACATTCCAGAAAATTTCTTGGTCATAAGCAAGATGTCCTGCATCCGATACATTCACCTGGAGATCATTTGTCACATCCTGCATTCGTTTTCTGTTCAGCCTCCCACTCTTCTCGGGTTTATATACCTCCACTTTTGTTCTTTCCAAAATTTGTTTGCATTATTGGACCAATTGACATTCAATGGGTGATATGGTTGATTTGTTAAGGCACACAGTTATAATTTTGGAGTATTGTAGACCTAAAGTTTGAATAAAACAGAAATCAAAATGAATATATTTCTACAGTTTAAACACACAAGCCACAAACAATATGTTGTCCAATTTATTGCCTGGCATATTTCACTGCATCTCGTCAGGTGCATACTGCAGAGTTACATATCATATAAAGTGAATAAATGAATTATACCAGGGCTGAAATACTTAAAACACATAGTCACTGATATTGTTTGAATGTGGAGCATCAGTTTTCCCCATGGTAATTGCACATTTAAAATGAAACCTTTCTGTTTGCACAAACCTGGCTGGGACCATCTAATTACTAATGCCTTGATGTATTTGAGCAATCATTTATTGTTCATGAAATACAACATACAAGATGTCTTCTGTTTTTTTTTTAAACTTTAGGGTGGCTATTAAACAAATGTCTCAAAATTGCCGGTCTAAGCATTTCATGACCTGTCAACTGCACAGGGATTCCTGAAGACTGATTAAACCTGATTTCTATGCGCACTCATATATGTTTGGTTATTTGATTTGCTAATTGTCTTTCTCTTATAACAATGTAAGTTGCTTGGCACTCACGCTGGAATTGATAAATGCAGTTAGATTTGGTGTACAGAGATAATAGTTCTTTCACAGATGGGAGTAGTGTATTTGTTTCATTAGTGTCCCTTGAAAAGCTAAATGAAAAAACGCTTAAATCTGTGGACTGATGATTATGTGTGAGTAGGTTTGGGTGGCTGGTAATGACACTTAATGAATTCAGCTGAATATACGTTAGATATTAGATTATGGTTTTATACTAGAGACAACTTCAGAAAGCAACGGCAAACTACTGAACGCAAACTTGCCAAGAGATCACAATAGAAAGAAATGTTGGTGTTAACTGCGACGTCCTGTAAAGGATATGCAACTTTTAACTAACTAACTAGAGACAGCATTGCAGTTATATAATAATTTCAAGTGAACGAAAGAAGAAGAAAAAGATTATAGTTAAGAGTTTCCAATCTTTTTAAAAAAAATGACAATAAAGATAGTGAATGTAGGTTTCTTAGGAAGGTGTGGGGATCAAGGAACTTTACTACCGGCCCCAGGGACTGAATACGATGGTATCAAATCATTCTAGCTAGATTAAACAGGGTCCAGTATACTGGATAGGTGCAAAGCTATGTAAATTCAGTTATTGGTCCGTCCATGTTCCCTTTCAATAGACAGAATTTTGGATGGTGCCATCCTGTCAATGTTGAATTAATATTTCAAAGAATGATAAGGTGTCATTATGTTTATGGTCAACAGACAAAGAAATCAAAGAAATGTTCTTGTGGCATTGGTTCATAATGGAGTGGAATGATTCAGCCTGTTCTCTGGTCTCTGGGATGAATAATACATCATGCACATACCAGCAGTATAGAACTAGGTCCTTAATATTTGAGGCTCTTTGTTTTTCTGAGTGCACCATAAAGACATCTGCTAGAATGGGACCTAGAGAACAGCTCCTGGCCAAACTGTCAATTTGGTGGTACAACTTGTAAAAGAAAACCATTGGATGTACACAGCAGTAGTACTTTCTTAAATTTGGATGTCGGTAGTCTTAACTTTTGTTTCATTTTTTTTATGTGGCCATGGATGATGATTACTGTTTCTTCCATGGGAACTGAGGTGTGAAATTATTAGACCAGGAGGAACCCATGGAAATCCCAGTTAGGAGGGATTATCATCAGATTATGCGTTCTCTAGGTAGCCTGGAATTGGCTCGTTGTCTCCTATGTGAGGTTCCCTACTACATAGCAAGTACCCTTCACGAAAAATAATAATAAAGATAGTGAATGTAGGTTTCCTAGGAAGGTGTGGGGATCAAGGAACTTTATTATCGGCCCCAGGGTCTGAATCACCCTATGTAATATTGATAAAGTTTGGTCAATATGTAGGTCTCCACCCTCAAAAATAATCCCCACTGTCTCTCAATGTATTTTGTATGTACCAGCCATCTAGGGACTGACCGGACATACATAGATATTATTGAACAACCACTGCAGGTACATAACAAACAATGTTGTCACATAACAGGGTGTACTGTGTATACATAACAACCAGATTGGTCACGTAACAATGTATACTTTACGTATGTAACAAACATGAGTGTCACAGAACAAGGTGTAACCAAAGAATTAATCAGGTTTTTTTATTTATTAAAGTATATCCAACATTTCACAATGAATGGCTGGGGTAATTTGCAAAGCATTCCTTCAACAATCAATCAATCGTGTGCCATGCTGGAAAGCGTGGGTGGTCATGACTCGCCATTTCACATGGATCACCAGAGTCGTGGATCAGCTCAGTGTTCCTGTCTCGACCATGCCATGTGGCTAAGCCATTCACAGGTATTTACTTCTTGGTCTTCCGCTTGGTCTCTTCCCTTCGATCTTGCCAGTTGTCTCTAAGTTCTCCAGTCCATTTCTTCTCATAACGTGCCCAAAACATTTTGACTGTCTAATTTTTCTAATCAATTTACAATTTTCATTTGTCTCTTGTAGTATTTGGTAATTGACCGGCTTCGTGGCTTATGAGAGTATGGAGCCGGTCGCTCAGAAAGTCGTGGCGTGCTGATGAGCGTAATCTAGCCTAGGAATCAACATACAGCTGAAAGATGCTGGTGTTGACCGCAATATCCTGAAACAGGATGGAAACGCGGGGAAAAAAAAAAATATTTGGTAATTGGTTTTTCTCTCTGTCCATGGTATTCTTTGCATTTTCCTCAGAAACCACATGACATAATCAAATACAGCAAGTGATCTATTATAACATGATCTTGATGGCAACCACACAAATAGATAGAATAATTTCTTACACTACGAGTGGCTGGGGGGAAAAAAATAATGGTCACTGCTAGTAATGTTCATGCTGAGGATTTGTCATCTGGGAGTGTTATTCATGCTGAGGATTTGTCATCTGGGAGTGTTATTCATGCTGAGGATTTGTCATCTGGGAGTGTTATTCATGCTGAGGATTTGTCATCTGGGAGTGTTATTCATGCTGAGGATTTGTCATCTGGGAGTGTTATTCATGCTGAGGATTTGTCATCTGGGAGTGTTATTCATGCTGAGGATTTGTCATCTGGGAGTGTTATTCATGCTGAGGATTTGTCATCTGGGAGTGTTATTCATGCTGAGGAATAGTTTGCTGGTAGGAACTCAAGTATGGTTTGTTTCCCAGTGGTACAGAATTCCCAAGTATATATGATGATGAGGCCTAGGCTGGTATGTATGAATTCCTGCTGGAGTTCTAGAGTGACCAGGAAGTTCCCCAGGCATCATAAAATAATTCTTCCTGATGCCAAACAGACTTTTACAAAATATAAGAGTATACCATCATTTGGAGGCTAAGGGTGGCATCTCTGCATGGACAGAATTCTCCTTCACCAGAATGTGTGGGAGCATCAGCTCCTCTCGACCGGCCAACACATACCCTTCTGAAATAATGCAAACAAAACCGACCTGTCTAAGCATCTCATACATACAGTCAATATTCACAAACATACAAGCATTATCTATAAAACACACAAAGAATGAAAAAAGAGGGGGGGGGGGTGTTGTATTGGGAGGAGGCTGGGAGGTGGTTCCACTCACAGGTGATATCACTACTCTCATCTCCTTGGATGTAAGGTATTAAAACAAATGTTGGAGCAAGACCAGTATTTATGGATAATACAGCATTTTTCTCCAGTAGTGTTTTAGTTTCCTAATGAGATAAACTCAGAATGATACAATGATATCAAGATAAGGAAAATCATCCAGATGAGATCAAGTCCAGTTGAGAGGAAGGAATGGTCAGGTTAAGATAAGTGGAATAAAACATGTTATGACAGATATCTGCTAGAACACTGCCTGTTGGAATTCTGCATATCAAGATGAATACAGTGGGTGACATTTGCAGTTTAAAGCAAAGCATATGAAATGTATGTAGATTAAGACAAGACATGATGCATGGTCCTCTCTACAACCTTTCAGCATCCTACTTCTGTCATATAAAATCTGGCCTTCATTTCTCAGGAGTTAGACGTGACTCTCATGTATCTTTCATCACCATCACCATTATTAGTTCAGGTGCCTTTAATAAGTGAGTGGGGGGAGGGAAGAGGTGTGTGTGTGAGAAAGAGAGAGAGATTCAACAAACTCCTCCATCAGAAAAAGGAACAGTTATGAACTAACATCACATATAAAACTCTCACAATGAAAATACATAATAAATTAATATCTCTCATGCACAATGCAAAAGCCGTAACATAAATATGTATCTAATATATTCAGTATTTCAAATACAGTGTCTCTCCCAGCGGTTCTCTCTTGAGCAAAAGGGGCTAAAGATGTATTTAACCCATCATTGTTGTCAGTATCGTACACACCTATCAGTTAAAGTCTGCTGCATGACCCTCTGTCTGAACACAATTTGGCAGGTACTGATCGCAACAGTAAATTAATCATCAGCCCTAATGTGGGTGATGCTGTCATTGAGTGCAACTTCTAACAACATCTGAGTTCAAGGTGCATTTGTTTTCTTTGATTATTGAACATTAATTTTCATGCAAAAAACATGGGAATTGTACATAGCATTTTCACGAAAGAAAGGTACAAAGGAGTCACATGATATATTAAGAGTTAAGAGTTATGTGGGTCTCTGCACAGGAAGTTTAAGAGACAGACTCATAGAATCATTTACTCTTGTAGAATCATCAATGCATAGAATGTTCATTTGAAATGTTCATTATAAGTGCATTGGTTACGCATTTAAGACGGAATAGCATGCTTTTACATAATAGAGACTTTGCATTCTTAGTAGAAAGATTCTAACCTGGTGTATTGCAGTAATGAAACAAGCATGGCGTCATACAAGAATTTTCTTTCGAAAAGGAACATTTTTAATGAAGCATAAATAACATGGTTACCCCATTTTATACATAAACACCTAACATTTCTGGTTAGGAACGTCAGTTAATGACTTCTGGTGTGTGAGCCTATCCTGGGAATAGCCAGAACACTGGTCACCTCACCTCCTACCGAAAGTATTGTTGACACATTGAATGCTTGACAGACAGAGCTGGCAGGGTCTGCCAATTTCGGTCTTGCTCGGGCATTTCAAATCCAGCCAATCCAAATCGCCCACTCAATGCCTATACTGTCTGTCCCACTCCATAATTTATTCAGCTGTTTTAGTCTTTGAAGAGCAAGTCTACCAGCTTGCTAAAATTACACATTTTTCTTGATGAAAACACAGACAGATATTCTATATGTCTCACATATAAACACATATTGACTATTGCTCCACAATCTGGGATGAATGTTCCAATGTAATCACAAAGCGTATTTATTCACTCAAGAAAAGGGATGCATGTTTAATTAATGGTAAAAAGCTTACAGACTATTCTAGCCTATATAAAAGTCTTCAGTGATCTGATCTAGCCAGCCAGTTTAAGGTCACCATACAATAGAAATCATCTTACTATGGGGTGAGGCAGGTTCCAATCAGAATGAAAATGGCCATGGACACTTTGGGTATGACAAAACATCAGACAGGGGAACTGGCAAAGTATACATGTTTGTTTACTCAGCAGTGACGTTCAGGTTTTGTCAATGCCTGCCTTATCTAGCACCAGCAGCTTTTCTTCACCTCTTGATTCACTGAGATTTGTTTAATTCTATGACACAAATGTGGTCCTAACAACGTAAATGATAGAAAGCAAACACAATATTTTACAGGAGTTCTTGTGCATGTGTTCTGTTGTGGATGATAACATTATGTACATGAGGAAAACATCGAATGCATATATTATTTGTCTCTGAAATGTTTTTTTCTTGCAGGACATCAGTTTGTCAGCTCAAGTAAAGAACGTACCACAATCATGATATTTGTGTGATTTCTTTACTGTATGTGTTTTCCTGTGCTACATAGATCTCCTACATTGAACAAACAATTAGACACTTGTAAGGTTTCTCTCTGATATGTTTCATCTGGGTTCCCTCGATTTTTATTTTCAAATCACCATTTTGAGAAAGTAATACATCACAACTGTGTGTTTGTGTGTGTGTGTGCATTGTTTGCTTGTGCATCTTCTTCTTCTTCTGCGTTCATCCGGAGTTTTTTTCCAGACGTGATTGCGTTGTGCCTGTTTACAACACAGCTGCGTTCTTGTGCCGTTAGGCCAACACATCCTACTTCTGCGGGCTTGTGCAACTTCAGATTGTGAACATGAGATCATAAATCAAGGATCCAATAAATGAATTGTAACATATTGGGTATATGGTGCTGGCCCCATATTTGTACAGACACACCAGCGTATGATGGAAGGCCAGGTCAACATTTGTACAGACACATGAGCGTATGATGGAAGGCCAGGTCAACATTTGTACAGACACACGAGCGTATGATGGAAGGTCTAGTCAACATTTGTACAGACACACGAGCGTATGATGGAAGGTCTAGTCAACATTTGTACAGGCACACGAGCGTATGATGGAAGGTCAGGTCAACATTTGTACAGACACACGAGCGTATGATGGAAGGTCAGGTCAACATTTGTACAGACACACGAGCGTATGATGGAAGGTCTAGTCAACATTTGTACAGACACACGAGCGTATGATGGAAGGTCAGGTCAACATTTGTACAGACACACGAGCGTATGATGGAAGGCCAGGTCAAGATCTGCACAGACACACGAACGTATGATGAAAGGTCAGGTCAACATTTGTACAGACACACTAGCATATGATTGAAGGCCAAGTCAACATTTGTACAGACACACGAGCATATGATGGAAGGCCAGGTCAACATTTGTACATACACACTGTCGTAAGTTATTATTTATTACTTTAGTGTCGTCCCTGGAGTGAGGGGAATCAACACCCACAATTTTTTAACCCAATATTATTGTCCTAGAGAAACCATCAGAATCCGTCCACAAAACTCCCTCAGTCTGTAGACACCTCTTTCTTACTCTCACTCACCCCTGGATCATGCCCCCTCTCATTCTTCCCCAACACAACATACTCAACAACGCTAGCTTTAACAAATAAATACAACAATTAATTTTTTAAAACAAAGAGTATGTGTATGAGAGGTGTGTGTGTGTAATGTGTAGAATGTGTGTCGAATATTCTAATGTGTATGTAGAATCAGACCAGTGAATCAGGAGAAAAGTCGGTTACATCACTGTGCTGATCACACAACAGCACCATGTATTCCGGACAGTGAACCTCACCCAGAAGAAGTTTCTCCGTCCACGTAATGACTTTCTCTGATAACGCTCGAACAAACAGGATGCTGGTCATCAGATAGACACTGTTCGATCTTGGTCTTCACTCTAACAAACACGGTGAAGTTACTCTGTTTAATAATGTTTGTTGAACAGAGAATCTTTCAATTAACTGAAATGTCACTTGGGAAAATCTACTGTTCACAAGTCTCTGATTATAAAATTTTCACCATCTTTAAAAAAACAACCTATTAATGTTTGTAGGTAGATGTGTGTGTGTGTGTGTGTGTATATATATATATATATATATATATATATATATATATATATATATATATATATATATATATATATCCTTGGTATATGAGTTATGAATCTTCGGTGATGAAGCTTATCATTCAGTAAACACAACACTTATGCTCATCAAGTCCGGCTCACCAGAAGCCAGGTTTCTGAAGACCAACTAGGTTCTGAGCCCCGTGTAAAAGCCTCTCAGTAACCTCTGTCTTCATTCCGTGAGCCATCATTGTATAAAACTTTGAAACTGCTTCTTCGTCATAAATCATCGCACACTCAAGTGGAACCTGTTCAGTAGAGAACATCATGGTGAGAGCAACTCAATCCTGACCGTAATTAGGTGAGTGTAGGCCAATAGCAGCACTCAGATCTATAACAGAGATCCGATCTCTGTCATACGGCCAAATAGCTCATCACATTGGTCTTAGACATGGCAACACCAGGAAAGAATAAAGGAACGGGTAGAAACCCAGCAGATGCTCTACTGGAAGATCCTACCTTTTCACATTCCCCTCCTCCCTCCCAACCATCCTCAATCTCTCTAATTATTATCCCACTACATTGTCCTCAACTCCCCGAGTAAAATGATATATTACATAAGCTAGTTAAAACCATACAATAGGACACTAGTGCCTACGCTCCTATCATACTTTCTAGCACCGCACTTATAGAACATTCTATCACTGCACCTATAATACATTATATCACCGCACAGTACTGTACTCTATTCCTAATCATACTCTAAGTTAGATATGATTAATAGAATACCATATGCCTATTCCCGGTTGATGATTGAGACTATGCAATCACAGACTGGATCTATGTCCGCCGATACATTATCAACACTTTGACACTAGTCTCTTTCAATTAACACAACTCGGAAACTGCACCGATCCTTAAAACTTCCGAAATCTTGGTCGACTAACGCAACTTGTTTACTTCAACTGGTTTTATATCGGGGCTTGAGTTACGTCACCAAATTGTCTAGACGTTGATCAGTCCAGAGTGTGGTTTTCTCCGCCTGTTTTTGACTGACTGGAATCAATCCGCCGTCCAGTTTGCTTTCATCTGGGAAATTCTTTGTCTCATACAATAAAGTCCTGTCTGTCTGTGAGCCAGGGAATTCTCTCCTACATCACAGAATCCTTCTGACGTCTGGCCAGACATTCTGTCTATCACTTCAAAGGCTGACTCCCGCCTTGTAGACGGATGGCGCCATTGTACGTTTCTCGAGCAACAACTTGTTAACAAAATGCCGACCGGGGGTAGACATTTTGACGCGACTTATTATGTTCCTCAGTCTATACAACATCAAAGGGTTTGCCGGTGTTTGTGCAGACGAATGTCACTTTTTTTTCATCGATCGAACTATCAAGATTATTTTTCGTGACACACACGAGCATATGATGGAAGGCCAGGTCAATATTTGTACAGACACACGAGCATATGATGGAAGGCCAGGTCAACATTTGTACAGATACATGAGCATATGATGGAAGGCCAGGTCAACATTTGTACAGACACACTAGCATATGATGGAAGGCCAGGTCAACATTTGTACAGACACACGAGCATATGATGGAAGGCCAGGTCAACATTTGTACAGACAGACTAGCACATGATGGAAAGCCAGGTCAACATTTGTACAGACACACGAGCATATGATGGAAGGCCAGGTCAACATTTGTACAGACACACGAGCGTATGATGGAAGGTCAGGTCAACATATATACAAGAACATTTCCTGGCCACAGGATCAGGCTGGGTCACCTTGGGAGCCGAGGTCAATGAAAACATTCCTGCATCCATGGGGATTGAACCACATGACCACCAGGTCAATGAAAACATTCCTGCATCCATGGGGATTGAACCACACGACCACCAGGTCAATAAAAACATTCCTGCATCCATGGGGATTGAACCACATGACCACCAGTCAGGAAGCCAGCACACTAGACATGGCACTATCATTTCTCCTGAACACGAGAGTCTTTTCCACAGATGCTCTATCAGAACTGCTGGTCCTCAAGAACGGCAAATTCCCACATTTGAGAAGTGAACTTAGCAAGTTGGCTGCTAAACCATGAACTATAATTCAATGGGTACCATCCAATTGGTGTATCCAGAAACGACAGCAGAAAAAAGTGGAGAATGTAAACAGGAAGAGAACAAACTTCCATACTATGAGAAAAGTATACAAATATAAAGTATATTGTTTGAAAACGATCCAGACAAACAGAAGGGAACAGAACCAGATCAACAACATCTACAATTCTCTTGACTGGCACAGACATGTCATTGTTTTAAAGTTTATCTACTATTTATGATCTCTCATAATATTCAAGATTGTCATAACAAAAATATAACATAAGCATCACAATTGTTAGGTTAGTTAGTTAGTTAGTCGCAGTTCCAACTTCGCAGCAACGGGTCGTCCCCATTATGCTCTGTTCCTGTGCCAGTGAATATCACACAAAATGCTCCCTACTGCCCAATGTGAAAAGTGGAAAAGACAGGAGTTTCGACAAACAACAGCCCGCACAGATCTCTGTGCATAATGCCGCCGCCAGAATGTCAACACTATAGTCCCCCACAAAACATCCAGTTCATTTCTGATGGAATCAGCAGTCATTTTCCCATCTGGATGTTTCCTAGATGTTGACTCACACAGTCCACGAAATACAGTTAATCGTCGACGGTAGTGGCAGTCAACCAGAAGCCCAGCAGCCACGCATTTCTGCATAAGGCAAAAACCGGTCAACTCTGGGACATAGCCTTCCGCCATTGCTCCGAACATGCAGTCACGTTCCAAAAAACCTCGGGCAGATTAAAAAGCATTTCACACGAAACTCACAGCTCACAGTGTCGCACCACGCACTCACTCAGTAGCAGGGCGACGGAACCATCAAGCCTCCTTAGTCGCCTCTTACGACATGCGTAGTAGGATGCAGTGTTAGGTATCTCTTATTTGTGTGCTAGCTTGTGTCCCTTCAGTTAGGTCAGTGTCAGTATAGTATGCACTACAAATATCAGAATGATTCTCTCCTTTATGTGTGTGGGTTTTGTGTGTGTAGTGTTTCAAATATCACAATGATCTTCTCTTCATTGAAAAAAAAAGGTCGCTTAAAAGTCGACTTCATCGCACCGGGTTTTCTCTCATATGGCTTGGTCTCTTTCCGCAGCGCTTCACAATGAATCGATTCCAAAAACTTAAATGTAATTACAAATGTAAACATTATCTGTCCAAGCACAATTATTGTAAAATGTCACTGATTTGTCCTTGAAACATTACTGGCAACAATTCTAGTACTCTACACATCAATGAACAACAGTGTCGCGTGATCTACAGCAGTATAAGGAAAACCTATGAATAAGGATGTGGATAGAAAAGTTGACCCTTGGTGAGGTCGGTCCACTGTAGGATAAGAAGACAAAATGGCTCGTGGTAGGCTAGGGAGTATGAATCCTTGTCCCAGATGAGTCTACTTTCCTATCAGTGGCACAGGGAACTGCAAGTAAAGTTGTACACTATACACCGATTGATGATAGCTGACTTAGTTAGCAGCAACACGCTACCCTGTGATAAAGAAAAATCCCCTAGCGCCCACGAGTATAACATACAGAAGAGAAACAACTAGTTCACTCAACTTCTATCCTTGCACACTACACTTATTTTTTCCAGCATGTCCTTTACAGGACATCGCTGTCAACATCAGCATCTTTCAGCTGATTGTTGATTTTTTGGCAAGATTACGCTCAGTAGTTTGCCATTGCTTTCTGAGCAACCAGCTCAATACGCCGTAAGTTACAGACATGTAGAGACCTGCTACCAATTCTCACGCAACGACACATTACTTACAAGTGTATACGAGATTACGGAGAAAGTCGTGTAACCTCTAGACTAGAGAGACCGGCACACACTACACTACTATTAATTATTATGAGGTAAAAAAGGCAGTAGGTTAAGTTTTTGTGTGGTGGTCTATAAATCAGACCGCGTGGTTTAATTATAAACTTAAAACAGAGTGGATCTCCTCGGGAGATAGAAAAAGAAAACACAGTATCCTATCAAAGTCAGTTCTTAGCTACTACAGCAAACAAGGCTGTTTCATTGAAGACGCATTGAATCATTGAGGAAAAGCAAAGCATGTGGCAATGGGTTGGAGTCAGATTGACGGCTCTGTACTTAGCTCATGTCCGTAGCTCCCAAGATAGTTGTCTGCAGCTTTCCTCTCCAGTCCTTTCTCAGTTCTCACTTGATGATGACCGCCAAAGTGACGGTACTACTGCAAACTACACAATGTTCAGTCCTAATGTTTGTGTCACAAAATCAAATGGTTAGCTTTGGTAAGCTTTAACTGGAAGTCTGGGTAGCCGTGATAAGCAAAACTGTCAATGGTATGGCTACCTACTTCAACATGGGCTTTGGTGACTCAGACTAGTATGTGTGAACTCGATGATGCTGATTGATGATGATGGTGCCTCTTGAGGGTGAACCACAACAACTCTACAAATAAATTCAAACAGAAAATCTGGTAAGTGGTGGTCTGGAATCACTCTTCCATCTCTATTCAACCATTGTGCTATAGCTATAGTCCTCTCATAAGGCAAAGGCAGCTCTAATAATGAGGACATATTCCTAACTGTTATTCTGACTGGACGTACCGATAAGATAGACAGGAAAGGATTGATTTCCACCCGTACATGACACTGCCTATCCCTATTCATGAGCAGAGTATGGTCTGGCCCTGAATTAATATAGCCATGAGTGAAATGATCCAATTCCATTGCAGTGAATAGAAATATTCAAGACAAGTAGTGATTACATTACAGAGTATTTGTTCTACAACATGAATTAAAATAACCATGAAGGAAATGTTTAAATTCAATTGCAGCGAATAGGAATATTATTGACAAGTAATGATTCTCTAACTAGCAGTGACTTACTCTACATTTGCATTCTGGGTCTCGCTATCGAACCAATCCATAACTGTGACTGTACAGTTGATGTGATAGGAAAGGAAATGGATCACAAACCTAACAACCACAACTGATGTGCCTAAGTGTACAAGAGACACAAGGGCATATTGTAAAGTAATAAAACTGCTCCAGATACAAAGGGGAATGAATATGCTTTCCATTGATATTCATTCCTAGATATTAGTTAGTTAGTTAGTCGACAGATCATCCTCACTGCACATCGAACCATTCAGTCCATAAGTGCTTGGATCCCCTCCTCAGCAAATCCCGCAGCGTGTAGCAGCTAACGACACCAGTTCTGTGTTGGTTTATCAATCTTCTTTGGCTTCCTGCATAGTGTTCTTGTTTGGCAACCCCTCTTTTAATTTTCTGTGTGCTGCATCTCTTGTACATCAAAGAATAATGCACATAACTTCATTCTGTATCCTTTCTATCTGCTTACGGCTGAGAGTCAGGATTGCCATCGCATACTCAAAAACAGACATGACCAGCCCCTCGTATAGAAGACATAGATGGCGCTGCTCACAGTTTGCTGCCGCCATCACCGGCATGGCAGCCAAACCCCGCTTGGCCTTTGTTATCACCTGGTCTATGTGCTCATTATAAGCAAGGCTTCGATCAAACCGTATCCCCAGGTAAATTATTGCCTGCATTCTTTCCACCGTCTCTGAACACAGCTTTACAGTTGGTGTTGGAGTGTTGACAATATGATTATTCAACGAGAACCAAGTCACTGTTGCCTTTGTTGGGTTGACCATTGCCCTAGCCTCAATACACCAAGTACTTATGCGATTGAGTTCGGTTTGTATTTCCACAGCAACCTGATCTCTATCCTTACCCTGACGATAAACTAAAACATCGTCGGCATATGACAATGCCCTACCAGGTCCAGTGATCTGCTCACTGGTGATTCTCACAGTGTAAGCGTTGAATAGTACCGGAGATAATGGTGATTCCTGTGGTAGGCCAGGATATATTGTCATTGGTTCTGAAGTCTAAATGCCACATCTAAAAACTACTTTCCGTTGGAAGAGGGCTGCAGCGATCCAACTAAGGAGGAATGGACTTATTTTGAGTTCAAGAAGCTGAAGCATTAAAATATCCAACGGTACTCTGTTGTACGCATCCTCAAGATCAATCGCTGCAGCAAAGGTTTCAATGCATGAGTGGGAATCTTCATAGACATCATGGGCAAAAACTGCTGCATTGGTCCAGGTTTCTCTATCTGGATGGTACCCACTCAGGGTAGGTGAGAAAACACCTTGCCTCTCTAGATGGCTTGATATTTTCCTGGCAATTAACTTCTCCAGCAGCTTGCCTATTGTATTCTGCATGGTTATAACTCGATATCCCTGAATTTTTGTCTGGTCTTTGCCAGGCTTCGGCAAGGGAATCAGATAGCTGTGTAACCACTACTCCTTGATGCTAGCACTCTCTATACTGTTGTTGTACATGTCTGCTAGTTCCTCTAGCTTGTTGTCGGTACACCTATTGATGTCATTGTATCTTATGCCATCAGGACCTGGAGCACTGTTTTTTGATCGTCGAAGCACAGCCTTGATTTCTTTCACTGTCACTGTGTCTTCGTCTGAAGTGTTCTGGGCCTTGCACCTGTCTGAGGTGTCCTCCTTGGCAAGATTTCGACCTCCCATGTCTATCTGGTTGCTCTGCTCTAGATAGAGTTCAAAGAGGGCTTTGCCCTTGTCCTCAACAGTCCTCTGCCAGATGAGGTCAGCACCTTGGAAGTCAGAAATGCTCTTATTCTTGATTACCCCACTCATGCTTTTATGTAGTCACCAGAACAATTTCAGTGACTTGTCTGTGCTTACTCTTTGACACACCTCTGCCCATTCTTCACTTTTAACCACCTTGACCAGTTTTTTGAAATAGCTTACTTTTGTGTCATCTCTCTTTCTAAGTGCATGCAGGGACCAGGATGTGCAACTCTGTTCTTCTTGGCATTTTGTTATTCCCTTACAGCTCTACGCTTATCCACCCAAGCCTTCACCTTGAAATTCCACCAAGGTGGCTGCTCCGAGCTTTTTTTCCTGCCTTGAAGCCTTCTGTGCATGTCACGTCTTATTTTATTCACCACATCTTGCCCTGTACTGTCATACTGGAAAGTCTTCATTCATGGAAATTCATTCCTAGATATTGATTCCTGAAAATAGTCTCCAATGAATACTGCCTGGGTTTGTGATAGTCACCCACCTATACATATATCTTCTTGATATAAAGAAGAGTCTTCCTCTTGACAATACATTAAACAGCAAAGAGATCCTATACATACTTAAGAACTGGGCTGATCTAGAAAAGAACAGTATTGGCGCCCAAGCGGCGTGGACATGATAACTAGGTCATGCCATGGCGTGGGCCTGATTTTTGATATAGTGAGGCTATTTTAATGAAATACATACTATTTGATTTAAACCATTACATTCAGTAACTATGTCTTCTTTTTTTAGCAGCATAATAATAATAACACTATTGTAATATATTAACAAAATATCTCAACCAGAGTATACTTTAAAACTCACGTGGTTTTGTATCACGTTGCAATGTCTCCTTTGTCTGCTAGCGATCATATTCTCCGACACAGAATTTGTATGATTATTCTAGAATGGGTTTTGTTCTATTAAGTCCAATTTTGTTATGCTCCTCTGCTTCAGCTGAACTCCGTCGTAATTTGAATTTTATATTAATATATATATATTGTGTGGGCGATCATGCCGTTTTGTGATCTGACCAAAACCACCCATGTCGTAAAATAGCATTAATCGTGCCTGTCCTACATCTAAGCCTGATATATTAAATGGATTTCCACTTGTTGGGAAATGAATTTATAAAGAAGGCTATTCTTTACTAGTCCTCCTGACTGGTTTCTCCTACCACATTTCTCCCCAACGGGGCTTCGACAGACAAACATGTTATGGACATAGAAATATAGGAATAATAATCGTTTGGCCTTACCTAGTTCCAGAATCAGATTCTCACTACTACCGGTTGGGGCACTTGTTCATAGGCATAACAGTTTTGTTGGAACTATTACTGGTTTCAGTAATCTACTAGCACAAGGTTCGCCTTTCGAACAGCTCAATTGGCCCCGACTGTTGTCTGCGATTTTCCTCTGAAGAGTGAGACTGATAGTGGAACTAGGATTAGCAAGTGGCCGTTTCCTGGCCCAGTTGTCTGTTTGCTAGTAGTTGGCCAGGATAAGTAAGCCAAACGTAAATTAGTACATAAACATAAATATATACACACTAAGTAAACGTAACACTAATGTAAGCATAATTCTAATAAATATTAGATTACAGGCAAGAGGAGTAGGCTTGGCCAAGGCTTTTCCACAAACAGTGTCAGCCATATATTCATTTATTCTAATAACATTCTTCAATGTGCATAAATAAGAGCAATAACCAAGAACACATTGTTAAAACTATAGTTAGTTAGTTAGTTAGTTATCAGTTGGGGTATCTTCGTTGCACTCCGGACATGTCCATAGGTGCTCAGATCCTCCCCCCAGCATATGCATCAGCGTCCGGTGGCTAATAGTGCCAGTTCTGTGTTGGTTGACGAGGCGCTTTGTTTTCCCGATGTACCTCTCGCGTCTGGCTGTGCCGATTCTTACTCCCAGGTCTTTCATCCTGGAAAGCGATGTGGAATCACTGGCGTCAAAATCCTCTGTTCTCGCCATATCTTTAAGGGCGTTAATAACATCGGCACGATCCATGGGCTGGCCATCTACAGGGGGTGCAGAGCCAGCCAATTTATCAGCTCGTTCATTTCCCTCGACTCCCGCATGTCCCGGGACGAAGATGAAGGTGACTTTGCGGACAACAGACTTCCGCAGCGACTCAGTCCACTGTCTACGTACAGATCCAGCTTCGACCTTCTGAATCATGCTCATTGAATCACTTAGTACACACACGTTGGTATATTGCTGTGATTCCAGCCATATGAAAGCCTGTGTAACTGCCATCACCTCCATCGTCATGCTGCTCGTGGTCATGGAGTGGGCACCACTGGATTCTTGAACGGTTCGGCCCGCTGAGCGGGCTGTAAATGCCCACGCACTTCTCTGCTGCTTTACAACAGATCCATCTGTATAGATGAGCACTTCGGGGCTATCTGAGTGATCATAGATGAGCGCGTTAACCTCTGCATTGACAGCGGCAGGGTTCTGCTCTCTGCACCGTCTGTCGAGTGTGATAATGCAGGAGAAGGTACACTTAAAAGCTGGAGGCACCGGCACCCATTCCTTGCCGGGGTTGATACTGGTAAGACTGCAGACCTGTCCGACGACATCTTCCGCCCGACCCATCCATGATTTGCCCCTCTTTAGCCTGTCACCCTTTTCTCTGAATACAGCGTCATGCAGAGGGTGCTGCTCATCTGCACTTATTTTTAAGTATGCACGAGCTCTCCAGATCTTGATCCTGTGTTCCATTGTCGGGAAGTCAAGGAGGTATCTCATTGCTACACAGCTGGTGTCTCTCGTGCAGCCCAAAATGATGCGCATGGCTTCGTTTTGTACCTTTTCAAGTCTTCCAATCTGTGTAGGGCTGACAGTGAGGATGGCCAGGGCATACTCGATGCGTGAAAGCACAAGTCCTTGGAACAGAAGTAATAGCAGTCTTTGCTCGATATTGGCACTCGCCATGACTCTCATTGCTGCCAAACCTTTTCGAGCCTTCGTTATGACATAATCGACATGATCTCTGAAGGACAGGCTACGATCAAGCCTCACGCCAAGATATGTCATTGACTGGGTTCTACTCAGAATGCTCCCATCCATTCTTACTGCCGGCAGGTCTGTTTTCACAATATGGTTGTTTAGTGAGAACCATGTAACCGTTGCCTTTGCAGGGTTGACAAGGGCATCGGCATCAGCACACCATGAGGAAATTCGATCTAGTTCGCCCTGCATATAGTTGGCAACCGCCTGTCTATCTCGACCCTGTCGATACACGAGGATGTCGTCAACGAATGATAGAGTCCTACCCCTCCCATCCAACTGTTGTTCAGTGATCGGCACCGTATACACGTTGAATAGTACTGGTGACAGTGGTGAACCCTGCGGCAATCCTGGACATATCGTTATCGGCTCAGAAGACCAACTCCCGCATCTTAGCACCACCTTCCTTTGGAGTAGAACTGCAGCTATCCATCGTACAAGGTGAGGGTGCACTTTCAGTCTGAGGAGGGTTTGCATCAAGTGCTCGAAAGATACTCTGTTATATGCGTCCTCTAAGTCTATGGCGGCCGCACATGTCTCTTCTCTGACCTGAAATCCTTCGTAAACATCTTGAGCAAAGACCGCCGCATTCAGCCATGACTCTTTGTTGCGTCTGTATCCTCCAAGTGTGGGCGGGAAGCAGCCGAGCTGTTCCAAGTCACAAGCAAGTCTGTGTGCTACAATTTTCTCCAGTAGCTTGCCAACAGTATTCTGCATCGTAATGATTCTGTAGCCGCTTATCTTGGAATGGTCTTTGTTCGGTTTTGGCAGCGGCAGCAGGTAGCTGTGTAGCCATTCTTCTTTGACCTGACCCCTCTGGATACTGGTGTTGAATTCTCTGGCCAGTTCTTCCATGTCATCATCTGATATCACCATTAGGTCACCATATCGGATGCCGTCTGGGCCTGGGGCGGTGTTAGGTGATTTCTTGAGCATCGCACGCAATATGTCCACTGTGATCGTCCATTCTTCGTCTGTCCCGACCCCCTCGCACAACTGAGAGAGTGTTGTTGTGGTCCTCTGTCTGGCGGGCTCGTCTTTCTGGTCAGTCTGTTCTATGTAGCGTGCAAGAAGGGCCTTACCTTTATCCGCATCCGACTTTTTCCATGCGAGGTCTGTGCCTTGAAAGTCTGGAATACCCCTACGTTGTGCAGCCCCGTTCATGCTCTTGTGGAGGCGCCAGAACGTCGTAAGAGATTGCTCGGAGCACACCTTCCTGCAGAACTCGTCCCATTTGTCGGCCTTGGCCTGTTTGGCGCAGGATTTGATGTTAAAACTATTCTAGTATCTAGGACACAACACCCATTGGTCTGTCACAAATAGCAAACCACATGAGCATTTGGGCTCACCAATTTCATGTGGGAACCCCAGTAGAATAGTGGCTAGATACTATTACTGTTGCTATATTCAGTTGGTAACATAAAGAGTCCCCACTCATTGCTGAATTACAGGGTAATCCCATGTCAAACATTATATTTTATCTATGGTTTTTCATACTCAACACTGAATAACCCATTAAACCTCACCACATATCACAATCTCTAAACTCTTTCTAAGAACATGAGTGACACATGAATGCCTTTTCTCACCTTTATTATTCCGACTATAGACTGAACTATGAAGACAACAATAGCTGTTCTTACTGACTATATGATACTGGACTATGAAGACAACAATAGCTGTTCTTACTGACTATATGATACTGGACTATGAAGACAACAATAGCTGTTCTTACTGACTATATGATACTGGACTATGAAGACAACAATAGCTTCTCTTACCGACTATATGCTGCTGGACTATGAAGACAACAATAGCTGTTCTTACTGACTATAGACTGGACTATGAAGACACCAATAGCTGTTCTTACTGACTATAGACTGGATTATGAAGACAACAATATCTGCCACCAGAAATGGGAGTTCAATAGAATCTGACATGGAGGCCTGACAATATAAATTTTGCTGAATACATTGTCCTCATGTTTCACACACACGCCCGCCCGCGCACGCACACACAAGCAGATGCAATATAAACACTCTTACTGGGAGTCACAACAATTAGGTCTACAAATACACATGGAATAGGCAAAGACAATGAGAATGAACCAAGAAATGATAATCTGATCTCCCTTGGTGAAACCTCACTTCATGAGATGGAACCATACACCTATTTAGTTTCTCTCTTGTATGTGTTCATTTTCACAGTTCAGATGTTTGAACTGAGGAAATGACACAACACATTCATAAAGTTTCTCTCATATGCAGTTGAGTCAAGAACTGACACAGCATTCAGAACATTCCTGTATGTGCTCCATCCTCATCTTCAATAGCCAGTGAAGAGTCCCATTACTAATGGTACCAGTTGCCATCTGATTGTGTCCACTGACCTTTCTTCAGAGTCCTGCCTGCTGCACCATTCTCTCCAGGCAATGATAGTTGATCTGTTCTACACTATACACAAGATCCTCTGGTCACTTCCTGCTGCACCATTCTCTCCAGGCTATGATAGTTGATCTGTTCTACACTATACACAAGATCCTCTGGTCACTCCCTGCTGCACCATTCTCTCCAGGCAATGATAGTTGATCTGTTCTATACTATACACAAGATCCTCTGGTCACTCCCTGCTGCACCATTCTCTCCAGGCTATGATAGTTGATCTGTTCTACACTATACACAAGATCCTCTGGTCACTCCCTGCTGCACCATTCTCTCCAGGTTATGATAGTTGATCTGTTCTACACTATACACAAGATCCTTTGGTCACTCCCTGCTGCACCATTCTCTCCAGGCTATGATAGTTGATCTGTTCTACACTATACACAAGATCCTCTGGTCACTCCCTGCTGCACCATTCTCTCCAGGCAATGATAGTTGATCTGTTCTATACTATACACAAGATCCTCTGGTCACTCCCTGCTGCACCATTCTCTCCAGGCTATGATAGTTGATCTGTTCTACACTATACACAAGATCCTCTGGTCACTCCCTGCTGCACCATTCTCTCCAGGTTATGATAGTTGATCTGTTCTACACTATACACAAGATCCTCTGGTCACTCCCTGCTGCACCATTCTCTCCAGGCTATGATAGTTGATCTGTTCTACACTATACACAAGATCCCACAGTGCACCAATACCCCAGCCATCCATGCAGACCCAGCCAATTTGTCCACCTGCTCGTTTCCCACCACACCAGCATGTCCTGGGGACAAGATCCAACAGATGCTCCCTTTCTTTGATTTGATTAATTGGAGCATGAATGTCATCTTTCTCCGTATAATGTATGACTCAATCACGATCAAAAATGCTTGAGCCATTTGTCTCCGAGTCAGCAGAATGCCATTGTTAATGCCTCCACTTCCATTCTCAGACTAGATGTCATGGTATCATATGTCATGCTCTCCTGTACTTAATTCCATCCATTAATCTTCTCTTCTCTATGAATCCCCATTATAATATTAAGGGTTTCTTGGAAGGTTAACCGGTCAACAACGCCCATTCAAGTCGGATGTGTTAGCCTAACGGCACAAGAACACGGCTCTCCTGTAAACAGGCACAATACAATCACGTCTGAAAACACTCTCCGGATGAACACAGAAGAAGAAGATATTAAGGTATAAGATATTAAGATTGCCAGAGTAACTTAACAATGAAGAGAAGCGTGAGAACACATTGTGACAACTGGAAAAATCAGTGGGAAAAGAAACATGGGCAGACTGAGAGAGATATTTTTCATCTTACAAGTGTGAGTACAAGAAGAGATTAAAAGACTGAGAGAGATGATTCTGGATGGACTGTATGGTGACATTGAGAAATATTATCAGCAGAGTTGAACCTGAATAGGTGATACTGGGAAGGTTAACCCAGTCAACAAATGCCTGATGCTCGGGTGTGTCGGCCAAAAGGTACAAATGTTGTAATTCTGCTGCTAGCAGACATAACGCAGTTACGTTCAAAACAACATTCTAGACGAACGCACAAGAAGAAGAATAGGGACTCAATTCTGAGGAGATACATGAACACCTTTTATAGTGGGCAGGGCACTTGATGATGATGCAGTCTCATATGTTTCTTCAGATTAAAAATATGAGTAAATGAAGCACCACAATAATCACACTTGTAAGGTTTCTCTCCTGTATGTGATCTGTTATGGACTTTCAGTTGGCAAGCTATAGTAAAATAAGAACCGCAAACATCAAAATTGTAATGTTTTTCTTCTGTATGTGTTCTCTTATGTTTCTTCAGATGGCCAGCTTGAGTAAAAGAAGCACCACAATCATCACACTTGTAAGGTTTCTCTCCTATATGTGAACTGTTATGGACTTTTAGATGATAAACTCTAGTAAAATAAGCACCACAAATATCACACTTGTAAGGTTTCTCTCCTTATGTGTTCTCTTATGTTTCTTCAGACTGCCAGCTTCAGTAAAAGAAGCACAACAAATATCACATGTGTAAGGTTTCTCTCCTATATGTTATCTCATGTTTCTTCAGACTGCCAGCTTCCGTGAAAGTAGCACTACAATCATCACACTTGTAAGATCTTTCTCCTTTATGTGTTCTCTTATGTTTCTTCAGATTGCCAGAGTGAGTAAAAGAAGCACCACAAACATCACACTTGTAAGGTTTCTCTATTGTATGTATTCTCTTATGTGTCTTTAGATTGCCATCGTGAGTAAAAGAAGCAAAACAAACATCACACTTGTAAGGTTTTTCTCCTGAATGTGTTCTCTTATGTGTCTTCAGATGGTCAGCTCAAGTGAAAGAAGCACCACAAACATCACATTTGTAAGGTTTCTCTCCTGTATGTGTTCTCTTATGTTTATTCAGACTGCCAGCTTCAGTAAAAGAAACACCACAAACATCACATTTGTAAGGTTTCTATCCTGTATGTGTTCTCTTATGGCACCTGAGACTGCCAGCTTGAGTAAAAGAAGCACCATAAACATCACACTTGTAAGGTTTCTCTCCTGTATGTGTTCTCTTATGTGTCTTCAGATGGCCAGCTCGAGTGAAAGAAACACCACAAACATCACATTTGTAAAGTTTCTCTCCTGTATGTGTTCTCTTATGTTTCTTCAGATTGCCAGCTTCAGTAAAAGAAACACCACAAACATCACACTTATAAGGTTTTTCTCCTGTATGTGTTTGCTTATGGCACATAAGACTGCCAGCTTGAGTAAAAGAAGCACCACAAACATCACACTTGTAAGGTTTTTCTCCTGTATGTATTCTTTTGTGAGTCCTTAGATCACCAGCTTGAGTAAAAGAAGCACCACAAACATCACACTTGTAAGGTTTCTCTCCTGAATGTGTTCTCTTATGTGTTTTCAGATTGCCAGTATGAGTAAAAGAAGCACCACAAACATCACACTTGTAAGGTTTTTCTCCTGAATGTGTTCTCTTATGTGTCTTCAGATGGCCAGCTCGAGTGAAAGAAACACCACAAACATCACATTTGTAAAGTTTCTCTCCTGTATGTGTTCTCTTATGTTTCTTCAGATTGCCAGCTTCAGTAAAAGAAACACCACAAACATCACACTTATAAGGTTTTTCTCCTGTATGTGTTTGCTTATGGCACATAAGACTGCCAGCTTGAGTAAAAGAAGCACCACAAACATCACACTTGTAAGGTTTTTCTCCTGTATGTATTCTTTTGTGAGTCCTTAGATCACCAGCTTGAGTAAAAGAAGCACCACAAACATCACACTTGTAAGGTTTCTCTCCTGAATGTGTTCTCTTATGTGTTTTCAGATTGCCAGTATGAGTAAAAGAAGCACCACAAACATCACACTTGTAAGGTTTTTCTCCTGAATGTGTTCTCTTATGTGTCTTCAGATGGTCAGCTCGAGTGAAAGAAGCACCACAAACATCACATTTGTAAGGTTTCTCTCCTGTATGTGTTCTCTTATGTTTCTTCAGACTGCCAGCTTCAGTAAAAGAAACACCACACTTATAAGGTTTTTCTCCTGTATGTGTTCTCTTAAGGCACCTGAGACTGCCAGCTTAAGTAAAAGAAGCACCACAAACGTCACACTTGTAAGGTTTTTCTCCTGTATGTATTCTCTTGTGAGTCCTTAGATCACCAGCTTGAGTAAAAGAAGCACCACAAACATCACACTTGTAAGGTTTCTCTATTGTATGTGTTCTCTTATAGGTCTTTAGATTGTCATCGTGAGTTAAAGAAGCACCACAAACATCACACTTGTAAGGTTTCTCTCCTGTATGTGTTCTCTTATGTGCCCTGAGACTATCAGTTGTAGTAAATGATGCACCACAATCATCACACTTGTAAGGTTTTTCTCCTTTATGTATTCCCCTATGGTACCTAAAAATGCCACCTAGAGTAAAGGAGGCACCACAAACATACATTTGTAAGGTTTCTTTCCTGTATGTATTCTCGTGTGAGCGTTCAGACCACCAGCTTGAATAAAAGAAGCACCAAAAACATCACACTTGTAAGGTTTCTCTCCTGTATGTATTCTCTTATGGCACCTGAGATTGCCAGCTTGATTAAAAAAGCACCACAAAAATCACACTTGTAAGGTTTCTCTCCTGTATGTGTTCTCTTATGGCACATGAGACTGCCAGCTTGAGTAAAAGAAGCACCACAAACATCAGACTTGTAAGGTTTTTCTCCTGTATGTATTCTCTTGTGAATCCTTAGATCACCAGCTTGAGTAAAAGAAACACCACAAACATCACATTTGTAAGGTTTCTATCCTGTATGTGTTCTCTTATGGCACCTGAGACTGTGAGCTTGAGTAAAAGAAGCACCATAAACATCACACTTGTAAGGTTTCTCTCCTGTATATGTTCTCTTATGTTTCTTCAGATTGCTAGCTTCAGTAAAAGAAGCACCACAAACATCACACTTGTACGGTTTTTCTCCTGTATGTGTTCTCTTATGGCACATGAGACTGCCAGCTTGAGTAAAAGAAGCACCACAAACATCACACTTTAAAGGTTTCTCTCCTGTATGTGTTCTCTTATGTGTCTTCAGATGGCCAGCTCGAGTGAAAGAAACACCACAAACATCACACTTGTAAGGTTTCTTTCCTGTATGTATTCTCGTGTGAGCTTTCAGACCACCAGCTTGAATAAAAGAAGCACCAAAAACATCACACTTGTAAGGTTTCTCTCCTGTATGTATTCTCTTATGGCACCTGAGATTGCCAGCTTGATTAAAAAAAGCACCACAAAAATCACACTTGTAAGGTTTCTCTCCTGTATGTATTCTCTTGTGAGTCTTCAGATCACCAGCTTGAGTAAAAGAAGCACCACAAGCATCACACTTGTAAGGTTTCTCTCCTGTATGTGTTCGTTTATGTGTTTTCAGATTGCCAGTATGAGTAAAAAAAGCACCACAAACATCACACTTGTAAGGTTTTTCTCCTGTATGTATTCTCTTGTGAGTCCTTAGATCACCAGCTTGAATAAAAGAAGCACCACAAACATCACACTTGTAAGGTTTCTCTCCTGTATGTGTTTTCAGATTGCCTGTATAAATAAAAGAAGCACCACAAACATCACACTTGTACGGTTTTTCTCCTGAATGTTTTCTCTTATGTGTCTTCAGATGGTCAGCTCGAGTGAAAGAAGCACAACAAACATCACATTTGTAAGGTTTCTCTCCTGTATGTGTTCTCTTATGTTTCTTCAGACTGCCAGCTTCAGTAAAAGAAACACCACAAACATCACACTTATAAGGTTTTTCTCCTGTATGTGTCCTCTTATGGCACCTGAGACTGCCAGCTTGAGTAAAAGAAGCACCACAAACATCACACTTGTAAGGTTTTTCTCCTGTATGTATTCTCTTGTGAGTCCTTAGATCACCAGCTTGAGTAAAAGAAGCACCGCAAACATCACACTTGTAAGGTTTCTCTCCTCTATGTGTTCTCTTATGTGTTTTCAGATTGCCAGTATGAGTAAAAGAAGCACCACAAACATCACATTTGTAAGGTTTCTCTCCTGTATGTGTTCTCTTATGTGTCTTCAGATGGTCAGCTCAAGTGAAAGAAGCACCACAAACATCACATTTGTAAGGTTTCTCTCCTGTATGTGTTCTCTTATGTGCCCTGAGACTATCAGTTGTAGTAAATGACGCACCACAATCATCACACTTGTAAGGTTTTTCTCCTTTATGTATTCCCCTATGGTACCTAAAAATGCCACCTAGAGTAAAGGAGGCACCACAAATACACATTTGTAAGGTTTCTTTCCTGTATGTATTCTTGTGTGAGCGTTCAGACCACCAGCTTGAGTAAAAGAAGCACCACAAGCATCACACTTGTAAGGTTTCTCACCTGTATGTGTTCGCTTATGTGTTTTCAGATTGCCAGTATGAGTAAAAGAAGCACCACAAACATCACACTTGTACGGTTTTTCTCCTGTATGTGTTCTCTTATGGCACATGAGACTGCCAGCTTGAGTAAAAGAAGCACCACAAACATCACACTTGTAAGGTTTCTCTCCTGTATGTGTTCTCTTATGTGTCTTCAGATGGCCAGCTCGAGTGAAAGAAACACCACAAACATCACATTTGTAAGGTTTCTCTCCTGTATGTGTTCTCTTATGTTTCTTCAGACTGCCAGCTTCAGTAAAAGAAACACCACAAACATCACACTTATAAGGTTTTTCTCCTGTATGTGTTCTCTTATGGCACATGAGACTGCCAGCTTGAGTAAAAGAAGCACCACAAACATCACACTTGTAAGGTTTTTCTCCTGTATGTATTCTCTTGTGAGTCCTTAGATCACCAGCTTGAATAAAAGAAGCACCACAAACATCACACTTGTAAGGTTTCTCTCCTGTATGTGTTTTCTTATGTGTTTTCAGATTGCCTGTATAGGTAAAAGAAGCACCACAAACATCACACTTGTACGGTTTTTCTCCTGAATGTTTTCTTTTATGTGTCTTCAGATGTCAGCTCGAGTGAAAGAAGCACCACAAACATCACATTTGTAAGGTTTCTCTCCTGTATGTGTTCTCTTATGTTTCTTCAGACTGCCAGCTTCAGTAAAAGAAACACCACAAACATCACACTTATAAGGTTTTTCTCCTGTATGTGTCCTCTTATGGCACCTGAGACTGCCAGCTTGAGTAAAAGAAGCACCACAAACATCACACTTGTAAGGTTTTTCTCCTGTATGTATTCTCTTGTGAGTCCTTAGATCACCAGCTTGAGTAAAAGAAGCACCGCAAACATCACACTTGTAAGGTTTCTCTCCTGTATGTGTTCTCTTATGTGTCTTCAGATGGCCAGCTCGAGTGAAAGAAACACCACAAACATCACACTTGTAAGGTTTCTTTCCTGTATGTATTCTCGTGTGAGCGTTCAGACCACCAGCTTGAATAAAAGAAGCACCAAAAACATCACACTTCTAAGGTTTCTCTCCTGTATGTATTCTCTTGTAAGTCTTCAGATCACCAGCTTGAGTAAAAGAAGCACCACAAGCATCACACTTGTAAGGTGTCTCTCCTGTATGTGTTCGTTTATGTGTTTTCAGATTGCCAGTATGAGTAAAAGAAGCACCACAAACATCACACTTGTACGGTTTTTCTTCTGTATGTGTTCTCTTATGGCACATGAGACTGCCAGCTTGAGTAAAAGAAGCACCACAAACATCACACATGTAAGGTTTTTCTCCTGTATGTATTCTCTTGTGAATCCTTAGATCACCAGCTTGAGTAAAAGAAGCACCACAAACATCACACTTGTAAAGTTTCTCTCCTGTATGTGTTCTCTTATGTGTCTTCAGATGGCCAGCTCGAGTGAAAGAAACACCACAAACATCACATTTGTAAGGTTTCTCTCCTGTATGTGTTCTCTTATGTTTCTTTAGACTGCCAGCTTCAGTAAAAGAAACACCACAAACATCACACTTATAAGGTTTTTCTCCTGTATGTGTTCTCTTATGGCACATGAGACTGCCAGCTTGAGTAAAAGAAGCACCACAAACATCACACTTGTAAGGTTTTTCTCCTGTATGTTTTCTCTTGTGAGTCCTTAGATCACCAGCTTGAATAAAAGAAGCACCACAAACATCACACTTGTAAGGTTTCTCTCCTGTATGTGTTTTCAGATTGCCTGTATAAGTAAAAGAAGCACCACAAACATCACACTTGTACGGTTTTTCTACTGAATGTTTTCTCTTATGTGTCTTCAGATGGTCAGCTCGAGTGAAAGAAGCACCACAAACATCACATTTGTAAGGTTTCTCTCCTGTATGTGTTCTCTTATGTTTCTTCAGACTGCCAGCTTCAGTAAAAGAAACACCACAAACATCACACTTATAAGGTTTTTCTCCTGTATGTGTCCTCTTATGGCACCTGAGACTGCCAGCTTGAGTAAAAGAAGCACCACAAACATCACACTTGTAAGGTTTTTCTCCTGTATGTATTCTCTTGTGAGTCCTTAGATCACCAGCTTGAGTAAAAGAAGCACCGCAAACATCACACTTGTAAGGTTTCTCTCCTCTATGTGTTCTCAGATTGCCAGTATGAGTAAAAGAAGCACCACAAACATCACATTTGTAAGGTTTCTCTCCTGTATGTGTTCTCTTATGTGTCTTCAGATGGTCAGCTCAAGTGAAAGAAGCACCACAAACATCACATTTGTAAGGTTTCTCTCCTGTATGTGTTCTCTTATGTGCCCTGAGACTATCAGTTGTAGTAAATGACGCACCACAATCATCACACTTGTAAGGTTTTTCTCCTTTATGTATTCCCCTATGGTACCTAAAAATGCCACCTAGAGTAAAGGAGGCACCACAAATACACATTTGTAAGGTTTCTTTCCTGTATGTATTCTTGTGTGAGCGTTCAGACCACCAGCTTGAGTAAAAGAAGCACCACAAGCATCACACTTGTAAGGTTTCTCACCTGTATGTGTTCGCTTATGTGTTTTCAGATTGCCAGTATGAGTAAAAGAAGCACCACAAACATCACACTTGTACGGTTTTTCTCCTGTATGTGTTCTCTTATGGCACATGAGACTGCCAGCTTGAGTAAAAGAAGCACCACAAACATCACACTTGTAAGGTTTCTCTCCTGTATGTGTTCTCTTATGTGTCTTCAGATGGCCAGCTCGAGTGAAAGAAACACCACAAACATCACATTTGTAAGGTTTCTCTCCTGTATGTGTTCTCTTATGTTTCTTCAGACTGCCAGCTTCAGTAAAAGAAACACCACAAACATCACACTTATAAGGTTTTTCTCCTGTATGTGTTCTCTTATGGCACATGAGACTGCCAGCTTGAGTAAAAGAAGCACCACAAACATCACACTTGTAAGGTTTTTCTCCTGTATGTATTCTCTTGTGAGTCCTTAGATCACCAGCTTGAATAAAAGAAGCACCACAAACATCACACTTGTAAGGTTTCTCTCCTGTATGTGTTTTCTTATGTGTTTTCAGATTGCCTGTATAGGTAAAAGAAGCACCACAAACATCACACTTGTACGGTTTTTCTCCTGAATGTTTTCTTTTATGTGTCTTCAGATGTCAGCTCGAGTGAAAGAAGCACCACAAACATCACATTTGTAAGGTTTCTCTCCTGTATGTGTTCTCTTATGTTTCTTCAGACTGCCAGCTTCAGTAAAAGAAACACCACAAACATCACACTTATAAGGTTTTTCTCCTGTATGTGTCCTCTTATGGCACCTGAGACTGCCAGCTTGAGTAAAAGAAGCACCACAAACATCACACTTGTAAGGTTTTTCTCCTGTATGTATTCTCTTGTGAGTCCTTAGATCACCAGCTTGAGTAAAAGAAGCACCGCAAACATCACACTTGTAAGGTTTCTCTCCTGTATGTGTTCTCTTATGTGTCTTCAGATGGCCAGCTCGAGTGAAAGAAACACCACAAACATCACACTTGTAAGGTTTCTTTCCTGTATGTATTCTCGTGTGAGCGTTCAGACCACCAGCTTGAATAAAAGAAGCACCAAAAACATCACACTTGTAAGGTTTCTCTCCTGTATGTATTCTCTTGTAAGTCTTCAGATCACCAGCTTGAGTAAAAGAAGCACCACAAGCATCACACTTGTAAGGTGTCTCTCCTGTATGTGTTCGTTTATGTGTTTTCAGATTGCCAGTATGAGTAAAAGAAGCACCACAAACATCACACTTGTACGGTTTTTCTTCTGTATGTGTTCTCTTATGGCACATGAGACTGCCAGCTTGAGTAAAAGAAGCACCACAAACATCACACATGTAAGGTTTTTCTCCTGTATGTATTCTCTTGTGAATCCTTAGATCACCAGCTTGAGTAAAAGAAGCACCACAAACATCACACTTGTAAAGTTTCTCTCCTGTATGTGTTCTCTTATGTGTCTTCAGATGGCCAGCTCGAGTGAAAGAAACACCACAAACATCACATTTGTAAGGTTTCTCTCCTGTATGTGTTCTCTTATGTTTCTTTAGACTGCCAGCTTCAGTAAAAGAAACACCACAAACATCACACTTATAAGGTTTTTCTCCTGTATGTGTTCTCTTATGGCACATGAGACTGCCAGCTTGAGTAAAAGAAGCACCACAAACATCACACTTGTAAGGTTTTTCTCCTGTATGTTTTCTCTTGTGAGTCCTTAGATCACCAGCTTGAATAAAAGAAGCACCACAAACATCACACTTGTAAGGTTTCTCTCCTGTATGTGTTTTCAGATTGCCTGTATAAGTAAAAGAAGCACCACAAACATCACACTTGTACGGTTTTTCTACTGAATGTTTTCTCTTATGTGTCTTCAGATGGTCAGCTCGAGTGAAAGAAGCACCACAAACATCACATTTGTAAGGTTTCTCTCCTGTATGTGTTCTCTTATGTTTCTTCAGACTGCCAGCTTCAGTAAAAGAAACACCACAAACATCACACTTATAAGGTTTTTCTCCTGTATGTGTCCTCTTATGGCACCTGAGACTGCCAGCTTGAGTAAAAGAAGCACCACAAACATCACACTTGTAAGGTTTTTCTCCTGTATGTATTCTCTTGTGAGTCCTTAGATCACCAGCTTGAGTAAAAGAAGCACCGCAAACATCACACTTGTAAGGTTTCTCTCCTGTATGTGTTCTCTTATGTGTTTTCAGATTGCCAGTATGAGTAAAAGAAGCACCACAAACATCACATTTGTAAGGTTTCTCTCCTGTATGTGTTCTCTTATGTGTCTTCAGATGGTCAGCACAAGTGAAAGAAGCACCACAAACATCACATTTGTAAGGTTTCTCTCATGTATGTGTTCTCTTATGTGCCCTGAGACTATCAGTTGTAGTAAATGACGCACCACAATCATCACACTTGTAAGGTTTTTCTCCTTTATGTATTCCCCTATGGTACATAAAAATGCCACCTAGAGTAAAGGAGGCACCACAAACACACATTTGTAAGGTTTCTTTCCTGTATGTATTCTCGTGTGAGCGTTCAGACCACCAGCTTGAGTAAAAGAAGCACCACAAGCATCACACTTGTAAGGTTTCTCTCCTGTATGTGTTCGCTTATGTGTTTTCAGATTGCCAGTATGAGTAAAAGAAGCACCACAAACATCACACTTGTACGGTTTTTCTCCTGTATGTGTTCTCTTATGGCACATGAGACTGCCAGCTTGAGTAAAAGAAGCACCACAAACATCACACTTTAAAGGTTTCTCTCCTGTATGTGTTCTCTTATGTGTCTTCAGATGGCCAGCTCGAGTGAAAGAAACACCACAAACATCACACTTGTAAGGTTTCTTTCCTGTATGTATTCTCGTGTGAGCGTTCAGACCACCAGCTTGAATAAAAGAAGCACCAAAAACATCACACTTGTAAGGTTTCTCTCCTGTATGTATTCTCTTATGGCACCTGAGATTGCCAGCTTGATTAAAAAAAGCACCACAAAAATCACACTTGTAAGGTTTCTCTCCTGTATGTATTCTCTTGTGAGTCTTCAGATTACCAGCTTGAGTAAAAGAAGCACCACAAGCATCACACTTGTAAGGTTTCTCTCCTGTATGTGTTCGTTTATGTGTTTTCAGATTGCCAGTATGAGTAAAAGAAGCACCACAAACATCACACTTGTAAGGTTTTTCTCCTGTATGTATTCTCTTGTGAGTCCTTAGATCACCAGCTTGAATAAAAGAAGCACCACAAACATCACACTTGTAAGGTTTCTCTCCTGTATGTGTTTTCAGATTGCCTGTATAAATAAAAGAAGCACCACAAACATCACACTTGTACGGTTTTTCTCCTGAATGTTTTCTCTTATGTGTCTTCAGATGGTCAGCTCGAGTGAAAGAAGCACAACAAACATCACATTTGTAAGGTTTCTCTCCTGTATGTGTTCTCTTATGTTTCTTCAGACTGCCAGCTTCAGTAAAAGAAACACCACAAACATCACACTTATAAGGTTTTTCTCCTGTATGTGTCCTCTTATGGCACCTGAGACTGCCAGCTTGAGTAAAAGAAGCACCACAAACATCACACTTGTAAGGTTTTTCTCCTGTATGTATTCTCTTGTGAGTCCTTAGATCACCAGCTTGAGTAAAAGAAGCACCGCAAACATCACACTTGTAAGGTTTCTCTCCTCTATGTGTTCTCTTATGTGTTTTCAGATTGCCAGTATGAGTAAAAGAAGCACCACAAACATCACATTTGTAAGGTTTCTCTCCTGTATGTGTTCTCTTATGTGTCTTCAGATGGTCAGCTCAAGTGAAAGAAGCACCACAAACATCACATTTGTAAGGTTTCTCTCCTGTATGTGTTCTCTTATGTGCCCTGAGACTATCAGTTGTAGTAAATGACGCACCACAATCATCACACTTGTAAGGTTTTTCTCCTTTATGTATTCCCCTATGGTACCTAAAAATGCCACCTAGAGTAAAGGAGGCACCACAAATACACATTTGTAAGGTTTCTTTCCTGTATGTATTCTTGTGTGAGCGTTCAGACCACCAGCTTGAGTAAAAGAAGCACCACAAGCATCACACTTGTAAGGTTTCTCACCTGTATGTGTTCGCTTATGTGTTTTCAGATTGCCAGTATGAGTAAAAGAAGCACCACAAACATCACACTTGTACGGTTTTTCTCCTGTATGTGTTCTCTTATGGCACATGAGACTGCCAGCTTGAGTAAAAGAAGCACCACAAACATCACACTTGTAAGGTTTCTCTCCTGTATGTGTTCTCTTATGTGTCTTCAGATGGCCAGCTCGAGTGAAAGAAACACCACAAACATCACATTTGTAAGGTTTCTCTCCTGTATGTGTTCTCTTATGTTTCTTCAGACTGCCAGCTTCAGTAAAAGAAACACCACAAACATCACACTTATAAGGTTTTTCTCCTGTATGTGTTCTCTTATGGCACATGAGACTGCCAGCTTGAGTAAAAGAAGCACCACAAACATCACACTTGTAAGGTTTTTCTCCTGTATGTATTCTCTTGTGAGTCCTTAGATCACCAGCTTGAATAAAAGAAGCACCACAAACATCACACTTGTAAGGTTTCTCTCCTGTATGTGTTTTCTTATGTGTTTTCAGATTGCCTGTATAAGTAAAAGAAGCACCACAAACATCACACTTGTACGGTTTTTCTCCTGAATGTTTTCTTTTATGTGTCTTCAGATGTCAGCTCGAGTGAAAGAAGCACCACAAACATCACATTTGTAAGGTTTCTCTCCTGTATGTGTTCTCTTATGTTTCTTCAGACTGCCAGCTTCAGTAAAAGAAACACCACAAACATCACACTTATAAGGTTTTTCTCCTGTATGTGTCCTCTTATGGCACCTGAGACTGCCAGCTTGAGTAAAAGAAGCACCACAAACATCACACTTGTAAGGTTTTTCTCCTGTATGTATTCTCTTGTGAGTCCTTAGATCACCAGCTTGAGTAAAAGAAGCACCGCAAACATCACACTTGTAAGGTTTCTCTCCTGTATGTGTTCTCTTATGTGTCTTCAGATGGCCAGCTCGAGTGAAAGAAACACCACAAACATCACACTTGTAAGGTTTCTTTCCTGTATGTATTCTCGTGTGAGCGTTCAGACCACCAGCTTGAATAAAAGAAGCACCAAAAACATTACACTTGTAAGGTTTCTCTCCTGTATGTATTCTCTTATGGCACCTGAGATTGCCAGCTTGATTAAAAAAAGCACCACAAAAATCACACTTGTAAGGTTTCTCTCCTGTATGTATTCTCTTGTAAGTCTTCAGATCACCAGCTTGAGTAAAAGAAGCGCCACAAGCATCACACTTGTAAGGTGTCTCTCCTGTATGTGTTCGTTTATGTGTTTTCAGATTGCCAGTATGAGTAAAAGAAGCACCACAAACATCACACTTGTACGGTTTTTCTTCTGTATGTGTTCTCTTATGGCACATGAGACTGCCAGCTTGAGTAAAAGAAGCACCACAAACATCACACATGTAAGGTTTTTCTCCTGTATGTATTCTCTTGTGAATCCTTAGATCACCAGCTTGAGTAAAAGAAGCACCACAAACATCACACTTGTAAAGTTTCTCTCCTGTATGTGTTCTCTTATGTGTCTTCAGATGGCCAGCTCGAGTGAAAGAAACACCACAAACATCACATTTGTAAGGTTTCTCTCCTGTATGTGTTCTCTTATGTTTCTTTAGACTGCCAGCTTCAGTAAAAGAAACACCACAAACATCACACTTATAAGGTTTTTCTCCTGTATGTGTTCTCTTATGGCACATGAGACTGCCAGCTTGAGTAAAAGAAGCACCACAAACATCACACTTGTAAGGTTTTTCTCCTGTATGTTTTCTCTTGTGAGTCCTTAGATCACCAGCTTGAATAAAAGAAGCACCACAAACATCACACTTGTAAGGTTTCTCTCCTGTATGTGTTTTCAGATTGCCTGTATAAGTAAAAGAAGCACCACAAACATCACACTTGTACGGTTTTTCTACTGAATGTTTTCTCTTATGTGTCTTCAGATGGTCAGCTCGAGTGAAAGAAGCACCACAAACATCACATTTGTAAGGTTTCTCTCCTGTATGTGTTCTCTTATGTTTCTTCAGACTGCCAGCTTCAGTAAAAGAAACACCACAAACATCACACTTATAAGGTTTTTCTCCTGTATGTGTCCTCTTATGGCACCTGAGACTGCCAGCTTGAGTAAAAGAAGCACCACAAACATCACACTTGTAAGGTTTTTCTCCTGTATGTATTCTCTTGTGAGTCCTTAGATCACCAGCTTGAGTAAAAGAAGCACCGCAAACATCACACTTGTAAGGTTTCTCTCCTGTATGTGTTCTCTTATGTGTTTTCAGATTGCCAGTATGAGTAAAAGAAGCACCACAAACATCACATTTGTAAGGTTTCTCTCCTGTATGTGTTCTCTTATGTGTCTTCAGATGGTCAGCACAAGTGAAAGAAGCACCACAAACATCACATTTGTAAGGTTTCTCTCCTGTATGTGTTCTCTTATGTCCCCTGAGACTATCAGTTGTAGTAAATGACGCACCACAATCATCACACTTGTAAGGTTTTTCTCCTTTATGTATTCCCCTATGGTACATAAAAATGCCACCTAGAGTAAAGGAGGCACCACAAACACACATTTGTAAGGTTTCTTTCCTGTATGTATTCTCGTGTGAGCGTTCAGACCACCAGCTTGAGTAAAAGAAGCACCACAAGCATCACACTTGTAAGGTTTCTCTCCTGTATGTGTTCGCTTATGTGTTTTCAGATTGCCAGTATGAGTAAAAGAAGCACCACAAACATCACACTTGTACGGTTTTTCTCCTGTATGTGTTCTCTTATGGCACATGAGACTGCCAGCTTGAGTAAAAGAAGCACCACAAACATCACACTTGTAAGGTTTTTCTCCTGTATGTATTCTCTTGTGAATCCTTAGATCACCAGCTTGAGTAAAAGAAGCACCACAAACATCACACTTGTAAGGTTTCTCTCCTGTATGTGTTCTCTTATGTGTCTTCAGTTGGCCAGCTCGAGTGAAAGAAACACCACAAACATCACATTTGTAAGGTTTCTCTCCTGTATGTGTTCTCTTATGTTTCTTCAGACTGCCAGCTTCAGTAAAAGAAACACCACAAACATCACACTTATAAGGTTTTTCTCCTGTATGTGTTCTCTTATGGCACATGAGACTGCCAGCTTGAGTAAAAGAAGCACCACAAACATCACACTTGTAAGGTTTTTCTCCTGTATGTATTCTCTTATGTGTCTTCAGATAGTCAGCTCGAGTGAAAGAAGCACCACAAACATCACATTTGTAAGGTTTCTCTCCTGTATGTGTTCTCTTATGTTTCTTCAGACTGCCAGCTTCAGTAAAAGAAACACCACAAAGATCACACTTATAAGGTTTTTCTCCTGTATGTGTCCTCTTATGGCACCTGAGACTGCCAGCTTGAGTAAAAGAAGCACCACAAACATTACACTTGTAAGGTTTTTCTCCTGTATGTCTTCTCTTGTGAGTCCTTAGATCACCAGCTTGAGTAAAAGAAGCACCGCAAACATCACACTTGTAAGGTTTCTCTCCTGTATGTGTTCTCTCATGTGTTTTCAGATTGCCAGTATGAGTAAAAGAAGCACCACAAACATCACACTTGTAAGGTTTTTCTCCTGAATGTGTTTTCTTATGTGTCTTCAGATGGCTAGCTCGAGTGAAAGAAGCACCACAAACATCACATTTGTAAGGTTTCTCTCCTGTATGTGTTCTCTTATGTGTCTTCAGATGGTCAGCTCGAGTGAAAGAAGCACCACAAACATCACATTTGTAAGGTTTCTCTCCTGTATGTGTTCTCTTATGTTTCTTAAGATTGCCAGTTTCAGTAAAAGAAGCACCACAATCATCACACTTGTAAGATTTCTCTCCTGTATGTTTTCTTTTGTGAATCTTCAGGTGGCCAGCTCCAGTGAAAGAAGCACCACAATCACACTTGTAGGGTCTCTCTCCTGTATGTGCTCTCATGTGGTACTTTACACTGCCAACGTGAATAAAAGAAGCACCGCAGTCATCACACTTGTAGGGCCTCTCTCCTGTATGTGCTCTCATGTGGTACATAACACAGCCAACTTGAATAAAAGAAGCACCACAATCATCACACTTGTAGGGCCTCTGTCCTGTATGTGCTCTCATGTGGTACTTTACACTGCCAACGTGAATAAAAGAAGCACCGCAGTCATCACACTTGTAGGGCCTTTCTCCTGTATGTGCTCTCATGTGGTACATAACACTGCCAACTTGAATAAAAGAAGCACCACAATCATCACACTTGTAAGGTTTCTCTCCTGTATGTGTTCTCTTATGTTCCTTCAGATGGCCGGCTCGAGTAAAAGAAGCACCACAAACATCACATTTGTAAGGTTTCTCTCCTGGATGTATTCTCTTGTGATTCATGTTCTTTTGGCACTCTAGATGGTCATCTTGAAACAAAAGACCATCCCATTCATTACATTTGTTTGGCATCCCTTTAGTATGTGTTCTCATATATCTGTATACACAAATATTTGGACTTGAAACATTAAGACAAGTCTCTTGTGTGAGTTCTCTGAGAGCTATAACTGACATAATCAAAAATGTCCTCAAGAGACTTTGCAAAGTTCTGTGCATGTTTTTCTTGTGTTTCCTTATTTTGCTGTTGAAAAGTTTCAATAGCCAGAGATAGTTTATTGTTTCTATCGATCACAGAAGACATATTTTCTGACATCTGATACCAATTTTCATGTTTTACCAATCCCTTACAAGTGTTCTCAACCATTCTTGATTCTGAGTTGTTTTCCCCTGTCATTTCTTGAATGATGCTACCCCCAGCTATGTCTAACATTTTACTGAAGCTGTGACTCCTGTCCTCACACAGAACATCTGATAGTTCTTGATTCACAACCTTCATGTCTATGCTGTCATATGTCAAATTTTGTTAAATTTTCTTGTCTGGAGTGGTAAGGACTACTTGGAGACCAAGAGTGTATTTCTGAAATGCACCAAAGTAAATAATATATATAAATAATCCATATGAACATACCAGGTATTGATTATCAACGGATGTACAATCAAGCAGGCACACATTGCAGTTACAGACAATCAATTTCAAGTGAACAAAAGATGGAGAAGAAGAATGATTAATGTGCTCTTGTATGCTGATGTATGATCTAAGTTCAGGTTTGAACTAAGTTGATGTAGGATCCAGTCTGATGTATGATCTAAGTTCATGATGATATAAGCTGATGTATGATCTAAGCTGATGTATGATCTAAGCTGATGTATGATCTAAGCTGATGTATGATCTAAGCTGATGTATGATCTATACTGATGTATGACCTAATTTCATGATGATTAAAAACTGACCTATGATCTAGGCTGATGTATGATCTAGGCTGATGTATGATCTAGGCTGATGTATGATCTAGGCTGATGTATGATCTAGGCTGCTATATGATCTAGGCTGACCTATGATCTAGGCTGATGTATGATCTAGGCTGCTATATGATCTAGGCTGACCTATGATCTAGACTGATGTATGATCTAGACTGATGTATGATCTAGACTGATGTATGATCTAGGCTGCTATATGATCTAGACTGCTATATGATCTAGACTGATGTATGATCTAGGCTGCTATATGATCTAGACTGATGTATGATCTAGACTGATGTATGATCTAGGCTGACCTATGATCTAGGCTGACCTATGATCTAGACTGATGTATGATCTAGGCTGCTATATGATCTAGGCTGACCTATGATCTAGGCTGCTATATGATCTAGGCTGCTATATGATCTAGGCTGCTGTATGATCTAGGCTGCTGTATGATCTAGGCTGCTGTATGATCTAGACTGATGTATGATCTAGGCTGCTATATGATCTAGACTGATGTATGATCTAGACTGATGTATGATCTAGGCTGCTATATGATCTAGGCTGACCTATGATCTAGGCTGACGTATGATCTAGGCTGCTATATGATCTAGGCTGACCTATGATCTAGGCTGCTATATGATCTAGGCTGACCTATGATCTAGGCTGACCTATGATCTAGGCTGCTATATGATCTAGGCTGACCTATGACCTAGGCTGAGGTATGATCTAGGCTGACCTATGATCTAGGCTGCTATATGATCTAGGCTGACCTATGATCTAGGCTGCTATATGATCTAGGCTGCTATATGATCTAGGCTGACCTATGATCTAGGCTGACCTATGATCTAGGCTGACCTATGACCTAGGCCAGTGGTTCCCAACCTTGTTTGTGCTATGCCCCACCCAAGCCTTTCTAAAATTCTTATGCCCCCCCCCCCCCCCCCAACATATACATTATTTTTAATATTCAACAATTGAAATGTTCACTAAAGAAACTTGAATGATAGGTTTTAGGAAGAAATCACTAAGTAATTATTGAGCAAACACAGTAAGTAAATTTTCAAAACATACAATGGAGAACTACAATATACAAAACACTGATTAGACCAGTTGTGCTGTATGGCTCTGAAACCTGGAGTACAACTAAAGGAGACGAAGCCTTGTTACAAACCTTTGAGAACAAAGTCTTAAGACGCATCTTTGGGCCCATTAGGGATACACAAAGTGGAGAGTGGAAAAGAAGTAACAAAGACATTTATGATCTGTTTAAGTCCCCGCTAATCACTGGTATCATGAAGGCTAATAGACTGCAATGGCTGGGGCATATAGAAAGAATGGAAGATAATACGGAAACAAAACTCGCTTACACTCAAGAAATAAATGACCGTAGACCCCGAGGTAGACCAAGAAGATGGTGGAGAGATAATATACATACAGACCTACAAGCACTTGGAATCAGTGACTGGCAAGAGAAGGTCAGCCAGAGAGACAAATGGAGACGGATTGTATCAGCAGCAAAGAACCTCAATGGCTCGGAATGCTGAAGAAGAAGAAGAAGATAATGGAGAACTGCAATTCAAGTACACAATAATTTTAATGAAAGATTTTTCTATATTATTTTAATTATTAGTAATTATTTATTATTTAAATTTAGTGAGATCCTTGCGCTTGATGCTTGCTGCAAAAAGATTTTGTCAGGTTCCAATTTAGTTAACTTCAGTCTCAAGTCTCCCCGTTTTGTTATAACCAGCCGATTTCTTCCATTTTCGAATTAACCCCCTTAACAATTGAATTGCCCCCCTGTGGGGCATAGGCCCCACGTTGGGAAACACTGATCTAGGCTGATGTATGATCTAAGCTGATGTATGATTTAGGCTAATGTGTCTGTGTGTGGGGGATGAGTGGTCTCGAGGTATGGTATCCGCCTCGAGTGCTGGAGGTCCCGGGTTCAGGCCCCGGTGAGGACAGGAAGTTATTTAAAAAATCCACTTGGACTTCCAGTAATAAAATTTCCCCTCATCTCTGGGTAGTGAGATTGGGCGCCCGTGTGTATTGTTGCGTTCGTAAAAAATCCCTTGGCTGTTGGAAATCGAAAAAGAGTAGCCTGATGGCGCTGCCCGGGCAAAATTTTGAGTTAAAAATCTACCCAAGTATTTCAGGATCCTCGCCGATGCAACGGAGTTCGTGCATTGAGCTGAGTTTCTCCAGACTCAGGTTTGAGGAAAACGGAGCACTTATGGATTAAACCGTGTGCCGTGATGTTGGTCAGGCGACTAAACTAAACTAAACTTAGGCTGATGTATGATCTAAGCTGATGTATGATCTAAGCTGATGTATGATGTATGCTGACATGTGATCATACCCTGATGTATGATCTATGTGCATAATGTAAGCTGATATATGATCTAAGTTGATGTATGATTTAGGCTGATGTATGATCTACATTCCAGTATGATCTAAGCTGATGCATGATCTAGACCAGTGTTTCCCAACGTGGGGCCCACGACCCACAGGGGGGCAATTCGATTGTTAAGGGGAGCAATTTGAAAATGGAAGAAATCGGCTGGATATAACAAAACGGGGAGACTTGAGACTGAAGTTAACTAAATTGGAACCTGACAAATCTCTTTGCAGCAAGCAGCAACCATCAAGCGCAAGGATCTCACTACATTTAAATAATTACTAATAATTAAAATAATATAGAAAAAATCTTTCATTAAATTTTGTACTTGAATTTCAGTTCTCCATTGTATGTTTTGAAAATTTACTTACTGTGTTTGCTCAATAATTTCCTAGCGATTATCGGTCCATTGGCTAGGATCGAGTGCATTAGCTGCTCCCCCCCCCCCCCCCCCAGTAGTGCGCCTGGTCTGGTCGGAGGCCGGGAAGATCAGATAAAAACCCATCACATATCTTCACCTTAGATGTACGCCTGATGGACCACTGTTGGCAATAGCTCACAGTGAGACTAAGGGTCCACACAAAAAAAGGTGGAGGCGGGGGAACCAGCTTGTCTGTGGTAACCGCCAACCCCAAAAAAAAAAAAAAAAAAAAAAATTAACCCGACACACAGCTCTGGCCCCCCTGGAAACCGTGAGCCCTTCTAAAAAAAAAAAAAAAAAAAAATTCAAGTTTCTTTGGTGAACATTTAAATTTTTGAATATTAAAAATGATGCATATGTTGGGGGGGGGGGGGGGGGGAGAAAGAGAGAGGGGCATAAGAATTTTAGAAAGGCTTAGGTGGGACTATCAATCCAAGATGGCGACGCGATGTCTCGTTGTTCTTGGGGGAGACGCTGTTCAGTGTTTTTCTGTGGATTCCCTATGGAAATTCCCGTGAAATTCGTGTGGATAGTGTTTTTCCTTTGGATAATGTGATGTTATTTCGTGTTCGTTAATTGGAAGTGTTCAAAGAAGCCACGGAAGGCAGGTGGTGGATGAAATTATGAGGGCAGCCGACAGATATTTGTTGGTTATGGTCTCGAGTTTCGCGACGGCAAGCTTTCTCTCTTTCGAGAGACAATGATTGCGGTCATCCGGCCAGTATGGTCACTGCCATAGAGGAAAGCAACGGCAAACTACCTCTTTGAAATTGCCTAGTTTATTATGATTCGCTTAAAGACTGATCATCGCAAGACAAGGACAGAGACATTAAAATTAGGAACATGGAACGTTAGGACGTTAAACAACGACGGAAAATTAGAGAACATAACACAAGAAATTCAAAGAGAAAAAATTAATATATTAGGTATGTGCGAAACGAGATGGACAGGAGCAGGCATCAAGATACATAAAGATTTTAAGATTATTTATTCTGGAGGTGAGGATCGACATAGGGGAGTGGCAATAATTTTGGACCGGAAAACATCAACGTCTGTTCAGGGATATTGGGCCGTGTCGGACAGAGTTCTACTAGTTAAATTGAGTGGCAGACCTTTTAACATAAATGTTATTCAAGTATATGCCCCAACAGGAGAGTCCAGTGAAGATAGTGTAGAAGAATTTTATAATGACATAGAGTCTGCCTTAAAGAAATGTAAAAATTCAGAAATAAACATCATAATAGGGGACTTCAATGCAAAAGTAGGAAATCAAGGGGATAGATACACAGTAGGAAACTATGGTTTAGGAGAGAGAAATGAAAGAGGATACAGACTAGTAGAGTGGGCAAAAGAACAGGAAATGATTGTAGGAAACACCTGGTTCAAGCAACACCCTAGAAGATTATGGACCTGGAGGAGTCCTGATAGCAGGATTAGAAACCAGATTGACTACATTCTCATTAGCAGAAGATTTAGAAACGCGCTAACAGTAGCAAAAACAGTTCCCAGTGCTGATTGTTATAGTGACCACAGACTACTCACAGGAACATTGAGGATAAAGTTGAAGAAAGTCAAGTATACAACAGGGAACACTAAATATGATTTGTGTACACTGAGTAATGACAAGGAAATACAAAACAAATTCAACATAGAAGTACAGAACAGATTTGAAATATTGTCTGATCTAGAGATCCTATTCCAGGATGTGGATGATTAATGGGAAATGTTAAAGAATTCAATCAATGTGGCTGCAGAAAAAACTATTCCAAAATTAAAGAAGGTGGGTCGTAAGAAATGGATGACTGAGGAAATTTTACACTTAATGGAAACAAGAAGACTCAACAAAAATAATCCTGCCAAATATGAAGAAATTCACAGACAAGTCAGAATATTATGTAGGAAGGCAAAAGAATCATGGCTTGAGGAAAAGTGCTTAGAAATTGAAAAACAACACAACAGTCAAAATACCAAATTAGTGCACACAAAAATTCAGGAACTTACTAATAAAAGAACAAGTACATCAACAGGCTGTCTAAAAACTAAAGATGGCAAAGTCATAATAGAAAAAGATCAGATTCTACATGTATGGACAGATTATGTGAAAGACCTGTATAATGATAACAGAGAGGAACAGTATGCTATTAGATTTAATAATGAAGGACCAGCAATTTTAAAGATGGAGGTTCAAAATGTTCTTAAGCATATGAAAGCTGGCAAGGCCCCCGGTGCAGATAACATCACAACAGAAATGATTAAAGCTCTAGAAGAATTTGGACTAGAGCAAGTCACTAGACTGCTGAACACATTATATGATACTGGAGATATACCTTCTGAATTATGTATTTATTGCAATCCCAAAGAAATCAGGAGCCTTAGAATGTGATCAACATAGAACAATTAGTATAATGAGTCACATCACTAAAATTTTGTTACGAATTATCATGCAAAGAGTGAGGAAGAAAATACAACCTGAAATAGGGGAAGAACAATGTGGTTTTGTAGAAGGAAAGGGTACAGTAAATGCTGTGTATATGCTGCGAACAGTTATTGAACATGCTTTAGAAGTAAACAAGGATATACATCTTTGCTTTATTGACTACACAAAGGCTTTTGATAGAGTTAGACATGTCAACATTGTGGATATGCTTGCAGATCTACAAATTGATGGGAAAGACATTAGACTTATAAAAAAACATATATTGGAAACAACAAGCTGCCATAAGGATTGATAATGAAGTAGGACAATACCAACCTATTAAGAGAGGTGTTAGGCAGGGATGTGTAATGTCTCCAGATCTTTTTTCCCTATACAGTGAAAATATTTTCAGAAATGTAGAAGACCTAAATGGAATCAGCATTGGAGGACGAAACATAAATAACATTAGATATGCAGATGATACAGTATTGATTGCAGACAATGCACAGGATCTGCAACAATTAGTAGACGCTGTGGTTGTCCACAGTGAGCAGCTGGGGTTGGAATTAAATTGTAGGAAGACACAGGTTATGGTCGTCACTAGGAAGAACGAAGTACCACAATGTAATATACAAGTAAATGGGAATATTCTTCAACAAGTGAATCGGTTCAATTATCTCGGAATAGTCATAACATCTGATGGCAGATGCCTTGAAGAGATTAGAACAAGAATCGCCATTGCGAAAGTAGCCTTTAGCAAGATGAAAAACATTCTGACCAATAAAATGATGTCAATTGAAACGAGAAAAAGAGTGTTGAGGGGATACATAGAGCCTGTTCTTTTGTATGGATGTGATACTTGGACAATGTGCAGTCAAGCAGAAAAACATCTGATGGCTGCAGAAATGTGGTTTCTGAGGAAAATGCAAAGAATACCATGGACAGATAGAAAAACCAATGACCAAGTACTACAAGAGACAAATGAAAATCGTAGATTGATTAGAGAAATTAGACGTAGACAGTCAAAATTTTTTGGACATGTTATGACAAGAAATGGACTGGAGAACTTAGTGACAGCTGGCAAGATCGAAGGGAACAGACCAAGAGGAAGACCGAGAGGAAAATACCTGGATGGCTTGGCCACATGGCATGGACGAGACAGGAACACTGAGCTGATCCACGACTCTGGTGATCGAGTGAAATGGCGAATCATGACCGCCCACGCTTTCCGGCATGGCACATGATTGATTGATTGATTAGGTGGGACATAGCACAAAAAAGGTTGGGAAACACTGATCTAGACTGATGTATGATCTCAGCTGATGTGTTGATTGTCCATCAAGAATGATGATGACCATTCATTTCATCCAGTGAGATTGAAAGTATGGAGCCGTGAGTTCTAAAATGCCACAAATTTTGGTCTTTGGCAAGTCTCCCAAGTGTCATGATGAATTCCAAAAGCTCTCAGTGAGATCTTTGGAGTATCTTTAAAGTGTTTACTCTGGCCACCTTGGGAGTGTTTACCATAACACAGCTCGCCGTAAAACAATTTGTTTAGGGAGCCTGTGATCTGGCATTCGAGTCAAGTGACCAGCTCAATGAATCTGATTCTTTATTTGTAGAATGTGGATACTGGGCATGGACGCTCTTTCTATGACTTCAGTGTCTGGGATCTTGTCTTGCCATTTAATCTTCAATAGCTTCCTAAGGCAGACTGTGTGGAAATGGTTTAATTTCCTAGCATGAGTATTGCTGATGAACAGTCCAGGTTTCACAAACATATAGCAGTGTGGATAATACGGCTGCTTTGTACTTTCAGCTTTGTTTGCTTATTCCATTTCTGTCCCACACATTCTTGTAGTCTGCCAAAGGCCATAATGGCCTTGGAGATTCTTGCATTCGCTTTGTCATCAACTGTGGCAGCTTGTGACACAAATCAAATCAAATCAACTTTATTAGGGTCACAAATTGGGCGCGCAGGCCCGTCTTACATTCAGCCCTTTCAATCACTCGTCTTTCGTTCATCAAGAGCATTATACATTTACATAGGAAGAAAAATAAATATTGTGAAATGAATGTTGTAAACATAAACAAGGCTAAATACCATGTTATGAGGTCCATCTCCCACCTATCCATACATCACCCCACCCACACAACACCCCCACCTACCCACAAACACGCACACCAAGGGACACATACATACCCCACCAACCGACCCATCCCCCTCCCGCACATCCCCCACCCGCACACACTGCCCTCACCTGATCCCCCAACCAACCCACACATCCCACATACACATCCTAACCCACACATCCTCTCCCCACCCACACCTCAAACCACCCATCCCCCAGCCACATCTCTATCGACAACATATTCCCCACCCATGCACACGATCCCCCACCAACCCACACATCGCACATCCACTCACACATCCCCAAACCATACACACACATCCCCACCAACTAACATGTCCCTACCCCACCCCCCCACACACACACACACATCTCCCTAACCACCCATACATCCCCAATCCACTCACACACACCCCACCACCCACACATACAACTTCCACCATAACCTAATCCCCCATCACACAACACATACACCCCCTACCACGCACTATTCCCAACCCACGCACCATACACACACATCCCTCACCAACACATCCCCACACACACACCACACATATCCCCCACCCAGATACCACAATATTCCCACCCACACCCACACAATATTCCCACCCACACCCACACAGATACCCTTACCCATCCACCCCACATACCCCCACAAAAATCCCCCACCCACACACACATACCTCACCCAGTGTTGCCAAGATAAGTCAATTTGTCCATAACACTTAGTCTATGACCATTCACTTTGATATTCGCTCGGTTTTATTCATCCCTGGAGCTGGCTGGTACATAACTAAAGTCTTCTCCAAGTTGATAATGAGCCCAAAGTTGGCACAGGCATATGAGAAAGCTGAAACATTGTGTTGCATGTCCGCCTCTGAGTTGGCGTGTAGAGCACAATCATCAGCAAACATGAGCTCTCTGACGGTGTCGCTGTTAATTTTGGTTTTAGCTTTCAGCCTTCTGAGATTGAATAACTTTCCATCCATGCGGTAGTTGATGTCTATTCGAATGTTGTTGTTCTCGAAGGCATTCGTCAACATACCTGAAAACATGAGGCTGAACAGTGGTGGTGCCAGGACACATCCTTGCTTCACTCCATTGGTGACAGGAAAGGGCTCAGACAGTTCACCATTTCCCTGTACTCTTGCCTGCATGCCATCATGAAATAGCTGCACTATTTGGACAAACTTTTGTGGACAGCCATATTTTGCCATAATCTTCCACAGTCCTTCTCTGCTGACTGTATCAAAAGTCTTGGTAAGGTCAATGAAAGTGGAGAGCATTTCAAAGTTCTGTTCCTAACATTTCTCTTTCAGCTGCCTTGCAGCGAAAATCATGTCAACAGTTCCATGTTCTTTTCTGAAGCCACATTGACTCTCAGGAAGAAGACCTTGATTGAGATGGGCCATGGGGCGATTGAGAAGAATTCTGGCGAGTATATTCCCTGCAATTGAAAGCAAACAGATGCCTTGGTGGTTGTCACAGGATTGACGGTTTCCTTTACGTTTGTAAAGGTGGACTATTGACGCGTCCTTGAAATCTTGTGGCATGGTCTCGTTCACCCATATGTTTGTAAAGACGGTGAAGCTGCTGTTAGGACCGGCCCACCTGCCTTGTATATCTCTGCCAGGATGGATTAAGGACCAGGTGCCTTGCCACTGGAGAGTTGCTGGATGGCTTTGTTTACTTCCACTATGGTTGGCAGGTCATCAAGTGACTCATTGGTGGGAACTTGAGGAAGGCAGTTGATGGTTTCATCATCGAAGAAGGAAGTTGCATTTAAGATGTTGCTGAAATGCTCTGCCCAGCGTTGAAGGATTTCTTTCTTATTGGTGACCAGTGTTCCCCCATCTGCACTGAGGGGAACTATGCCTGGTGATGTAGGACCATAGACCACTTTCAGTGAGTTGTAGAAGTTTTTCAATTCATTCATTGGTGGTTGTATAGAATAAAGGGACTAAAGTGTTATGACTTTCACTTTGTGGAGTTCACGAAAAAAGCTGAAATACAAGTGAATCAAGAAGTGAGGAAAAGACAACGATGCTGGGTAAGACACTAATAGAGAAAACCTGAAAATAATATAAAGTATAACAAGAAAGAAACAAAAATTATGGATAACCGATGAAATTGAGCAAAATGATTCAAAGAAAGAAAGATAGAGAAATGCGTCATATGTGCAGAGTTGCCAAAGAAGAGTGGTTGCAGAAAAAATGCAAAGGAATAGAGGATCTGGAAATAAAACACAACTCGAAAGAATTGCATGAACACATAACAATATTTACAAAGAATAAAAATAATATAACAGGAATTGGTTGTATCAGAGGAAAAATATGGAGAAGTTGTAATTGATAATGCTGACATAATAAAAAGATGGAAAGAGTACACAGAAGATTTATTTTGGGACAGCAGGATCAATAAACCAACATTGTATAATACTAAAGATGGACCAAACATATTAAAGGCTGAAGAAGAGAAGGCTAATAAAAAGATGAAAGAAGGAAAGGCTGCAGGTCCGGACAAGATAACAACAGAGATGATAAAATCCTTATCCAGCTTTGTCATTGATACTGTCACAGAATTATGTAATGATATGTATAATACTGGTTACATCCCCAAGGACCTGAAAACATCCATTTTCATCACACTACCGAAGATGCCAAGAGCTGTTGATTGTAAGGATTACAGAACTATTAGCTTAATGAGCCACATAACTAAGATACTACTCAAGGTCATACGAGAAAGAATTCAACACAAAATAGATGAGGAAGTAGCTGAATAACAATTTGGGTTCTGCAAAATCAGCGGCATCAGAGAAGCAATTATCTGTTTGAGGATGTTAATTGAAACATATACAGAAGTTCAGAAAAGTATATATGTTTGTTTCATAGACTATGAGAAAGCTTTTGATAGATTGCAACATGAATGACTAATTACATACCTTCAAGATATAGGAGTAGACCGAAAGGAAATCATACTTCTTAGTACCTTGTACTGGGAACAAGTAGCATCTATTAGATGCGGAAATAACTATTTGTCACCTATAGAGATAAACAGAGAAGTACGGCAGGGATGTCCCCAAGCCTCTTCAACCTATACACAGAAAGAATTTTTAAACAAGTTGAACTGCCTGGACTTATCAATGGAAGAATCATAAAGTAAGTAAGTAAGTAAGTAAGTAAGTAAGTAAGTAGTAAGTAAGTAAATCTTTATTTTCCAAGGGTTAAGAATTGGGCATGCAGGCCCATCTGACATTCTGCCCTTCTCTATTTCCTGTCATACATTCTTTCATTCAACATCTCTTATGAAGCAATTCTTTGACAACAAAAGAACAATAAACATTAAAATGCATGAAAAATAATCAATAATACATGACTCATATTTATTAGGTATGCTGATGATACCATGTTACTAGCAGAAAGCAAGCAAGAGTTACAAGATCTAGTGGAACAAGTAAACAGACACAGTGCAGAATGCGGCTTAGATATTACCATCCAAAGAACGTGAAAACTATGATAATTAGCAGTGGAACGGAAAGGTCATCCATGAACAACGAACATCACAGTAAATGGGGAGATGCTAGAACAAGTAACAAGTTTCTCCCATCTTGGACATATAATAACAGATAATTGCAGACGTGAAATAGAAATCAAAAAGATAATAGGAATGGCCAAAAATGCTTTCAACAGCATGAAATCAGTATTAACATTTAGAGAGATTAACAACACATTAAAAATGAGAATTGTCAAATGCTACATGTATTCAACGCTACTGTATGGCGCAGAAGCTTGGCCATTGAACTAGCAACTAGAAAATCAAATAGAGGCTCTGGAGATGTGAATATACAGACGAATATGACATATTTCATGGAAACAAACACAATCAAACGCAGAGGTTCCCCCTCTGCTGTGTGTCCACCGTGACGAGGTAGAGGGGCTTGAGCGTCCCAATGACCACAAGAGCTATGCCGACGGTAGCACAGCTACTGGTAGGGCCACCCATGTCGGACAGGTCAAGGGAGAGGGACCAGACGAAGAGACACACAAACCTGCTGCCTTGTAGGTAGACTGGGGACAGTCAAAGGCTAGGGAAAGCACCACGAATAAATGCTTGTCGAAATGGGATGTACTGAGCCACAGGCTTGACAAAGCAGTGCAACGTAAAACCTGCTGCCTTGTAGGTAGACTGGGGACAGTCAAAGGCTAGGGAAAGCATCCCGAATAAATGCTTGTCGAAATCGGATGTACTGAGCCACAGGTTTGACAAAGCAGTGCAAAGTAACTTAATTCATGATGTCACAAATCCAAATTAATCGTTATGGTGCTAATCCCGCGAAGTCCCATCAGGCGGCGATAGTGCTGGGCCCCCTGCCTCGAGGGGGTCCACCCATGACTACTGGTGGTCACCTTCCCCTGTGCTGTGGAGTCAAGGCACAGAGGAGTAGGTTAAGAGCTATTGACCAAATACCTCGGACACTCAACATACTACAGTGGAATGCCGAAGGAGTTTACAAGAAGAAAGAGTCCCTAACACAGCGTCTTCATAAAGATAAAATAGATTTGGCATGCATTCAAGAGACACACCTCAACGCCAATCGCAAATTCTCAGTCAGAGGATATCAGGCCACACGTTTCGACCGCGAAGGACACAAAGGAGAAGTTCTAATACTTACACGAAATACAATACCTTGCAGCGAAGTATCTGTGATTTCTGACAACCAAACGGAAATTATAGGTGTTGATATAATGATAAAGGACATGAAAATAAGAATCTACAATCTGTATAGCTCAGCAGATAAGGACCTTACACTCTCAAACATGAAAATAACTGACACAAACTGCATTATTGTCGGAGACTTTAATAGCCATTCAGATAGATGGGGATACCCAGATACTGACAAAAGAGGAGATGAATTGGAGGACTGGGAAATAGACTCAAATCTCCATCTACTCAACAAAGCGGATGACACACCGAGCTTCTACTCCAGAAGATGGCTTACCACTTCTACTCCAGACTTAGCTTTCGGTACAGGAGACATCCTCCACAAAATCAATCGCCATGTGCTGGACCAATTAGCAGGTAGTGACCACAGACCAATCAAGCTTGTTATGAATATGGAGTATGTTCCACAGGAGCAAAAGCCCTTGCCATGCTGGAATTACAAACGAGCAGATTGGGACAGATTTGCCATACTAACAGACAAATATTGTGAAAACATAAATACACGATATGGCAACATAAAGCAAATGGTGGAAAGTCTAAACAGAGCGATAATAGAGGCAGCCACTGAGTCCATTCCAAGAGGAGCGAGGAAAAATTACAAACCATACTGGACTGAAGAACTACAAAGTTTGGAGGACAAAGTTGAAGATGCCAGGAAGACAGCAGAGAAAGAACAAACAATTGAAGTGAACATCTCTCTCAGAGCCATCTCAGCAAAATATAAAAGAACAGTAAATCAAACAACAAGAGATTGTTGGAGGGAAAAAACAGAAAACCTGAATTTTGACAGGGATGGAAACAAACTATGGAAACTAGTGAAAGCCATGAACAATGAAGGATCTAGAAACAAACAAATAACAATTAAACAAGGAAATGCCTTGCTTATAGGAAAAAAGGCTGCAAATGCACTAATGGAACACTATGCAAATGCAAACCACATTGATATTACAACCGAACAGAAGAAAGCAATCAAAGACAAACAGATACATCATAGAAATACAGAGACAGCAGCAGAATATATGATGGCAAATCTAACAATGGAAGAAATGGAACAGGCAATGAATACCCTAAAAAAGAAGAAATCATCAGGAAAGGATGGAATCACAAGTGAAATGCTAATAGGACTAGGCACCAAGGCAAAGAAGAAACTACTAGCAGTCCTAAATAACAGCTGGAAGAGAGGAATAGTCCCACAGGCATGGAAGGAAGCTATACTAATACCAGTCCCAAAGAAAGGAAAAGACCTGGAAGAACCAAATGGCTATCGACCTATCAGTCTACTTAGCTGTGTAGGAAAATTAATGGAACACATTATCAATGGCAGGCTAACATGGCATCTGGAAGAAAACAAACTCTTAACACCACACCAAGCAGGATTCAGAAAGTACAGATCCACTGAAGATCAAATAACCTATATAGCTCAGGAAATAGAGGATGCCTTCCAAGAGAAAAAGCACACACTAGCAGTCTGGATAGATTTAGAAAAAGCATTTGATAAAGTATGGAAGGAAGGACTGAAAGTAAAACTGCAAAAAATGCATGTTTGTGGAAAAATGTATAAATGGATCAGCCACTACCTTGAGAACAGAACTGCCAGGACAAAAGTACAAGGACATTATACTGTTGGAGCAAGGTGTCCCCCAAGGAGGAGTTCTTTCACCAACATTATTCCTAGCATATATAAATGACATCACGGAAAATTGTCCAGCCAGAGTACACACATCCTCCTTTGCAGATGACCTAGCCATATGGACATCTGAAGAATATATTAGTACAGCTAACAGCAGAATACAGCAAGCCTTATTAGCGCTAGAGGACTGGTCAAAATCATGGCTAGTGAAGATAAGTGAGGAGAAAACAACATGCACAGTGTTCTCCCTCTCAAATAAAACTCAGCAACCTAAGCTGGTATTGAATGGAAAAATATTGCGCCATGAAGAAAATCCAAACTATCTAGGAGTCACCTTTGATCGTCGCCTGACATGGAAGACACAGGTTGAGAACAATCGAACAAGAGCAAGGCAGAGAATGGCAATCATGAAAAAGCTTGCTGGTACAACGTGGGGAGCAGATGAGAAAGTTCTCATGAAGTTATATACTGGACGGGTGAGGCCAGTACTGGAATATGGCATTGCAGCTTGGGCAACAGCAGCTAAGTCAAACTTTAACAAAATAAGTAGAGTCCAAAACCAAGGAATGCGAATCATAACTGGAAAGGGAAGACTGAAGCGTAGCAACGTTGTAGAAACTGCAAAACAAAAAATTAGGGCAGACCCCATACTTAACATATCAACAATCAAACCCATTTACAATGCACACAAGTTCCCAGCTTGGAGACAGCAGCAACTGCCTGAGATGATAGAAAACATTCCTGGTATTGAGAAAAAGAACACTCAGCATGAAACCGAAAGAAGAGAAATAACCCTAAACTACATAAAAGAACATTACCCAAGCAGCAATTGGACCCATGCATATACAGATGGATCAGCCAAAAATTCAATAGAGAATGGAGGAGGAGGAATTCTCCTAAATTTAAAAAATGGAGTGAAAAAAACACATTCAATGGCAACTGGAAAGTTTTCAAGTAACTTCAAAGCGGAGGTAGAGGCTCTGAAAACTGCAGCAGAAATGCTCTTGATGGAGGAAAATAAAGAGAAGCAAATAGCTATCTTCACAGATGCAAAGTCAGCTGTCTCAATACTGAAGAGCAATAATAGCACAGAACTAGCTGACCTAAGAGCAGCACTCCATGGTCTATGCCAGAAATCCAAAAAAGTTGTAATACAGTGGATCCCATCACATTGCAGTATACCTGGAAATGAAGAGGCTGACAGACTGGCAAAAGAGGGCGGACGACTACCACAGCCTGACATAGACATAACCTATAACGAGGCAAAGAGGTTGATAAAAAGCACCTATAGAACCAAATTGGAATCAGAGCATCCAGGTCACCAGAAGGATGATGCATATTACAAACTCGACCAAAGAGAACAAGTAGCAATCTTTAGACTCCGCACAGGACATAACAGGCTGAAATACCACTTGTTCAATAAACTAAAGATAGGAGATATCGATGAATGTAATTGTGGAACTGGTAAAATGACAGCTAAACATTTGCTGCAGGAGTGCCCAATATATGCAGAACAGAGAAAGATATTTTGGCCCACACCTGCTTCATTTGAGGACAAGCTTTATGGAGATATCAACAAGCTCAAGTTGACTGCAGCTTACCTTAACTACATTCAGGTTGACATTTAAAGGTGCATGAAGTATTTAGACTGCCGCACTTCATACCACAGGTATGTCGGTTACAAAAGCGCCCCAGAATCATGAAATGGAATATTGCTTGGATAGCACATCCATTACGTGGAAAGTCCGAACAAAAAGCTCACTGTGTAGGCTTCATAAAAGGTAGAAAAAGTGTCCTAGTGGCACGAAATGGAATATTGCTCGGATGGTAAATCCATTATGTGGAAAGTCCGAATCGAAAGCACACTGTGTGGATGTCATCTGCAGACTGCATACTTCTGGTTTCCGGAAGAACAGCCTGTGGTGAATGGAAGGCCCAATATATGGAAGTGAGGCTAAGCAGCCATGTGCAGGACGTGACGATTCCTTGGGTGAGCCCAGTACCAGAGCGCTGTGTGTCGGCTCTGCAAGTATGGAAGCCTCCTTGGATGGTGGGGAATGCCCATTGTCTGCCCCTGCCTTCCCTTGAGGGCTGACCAGGATGTCTTTGGCTGTTCTATATGGGCCAGCTGGGATGGGGGATAACACCACAAAAGTGAGAGCCAAACGTCCTAAGAAACCCCCGGGAAGGTTAACCCGGTCAACAAATGCCCGCAGAAGTCGGATGTATCGGCCTAATAGCGCAACAACGCAGCTCTGCTGTAAACAGGCACAACGCAATCACGTCCGAAAAAAAACTCCGGATGAACGAAGAAGAAGAAACGCAGAGGTTCTGGAAAAACTGGGAATGAAGAGAGTTGATGAAAAAATAAAGATGAGGCAAGTGAAATATTTTGGCCACGTTATAAAGATGATACTGGACGGCAAGCGAGCAAGATTTAGACAATGATGCAAGTGGGCAGATAACATCAAGAGATGGACGAATGACATAATTTATAGTCAGGGCCAGAGACAGACAGTGTTGGAGACCCTTTAAAACAAAAAAAGTTGGAGATCCATTGCAGCCAACCTCCATTGTGGGGAGATGGCACCTGATTGACTGCTTGATTGATAACAAGAAAATCTATTGTATTGTCCATACCCACAGTGCAAATGAAATATACTTATATATTCCTAATTTAATATTAGTATTAGTCTAATTTATAATATTTAATTATTTTTAAATAAAAATTAAAAGCTTTATAATAATTAATACAATATAAACAAATAATAATATAGATTATACAGTTAGCTGCCCAACCAACTAACTCGCCTCCTCTCACCAACACTGTTCAGCCTCATGTTTTCAGCTATGCTGACAAATGCCTTTGAGAACAACTAAATTGGAATAGACATACAACTACCGCATGGATGGAAAGTTGTCTAATCTCAGAAGGCTGAAAGGTAAAACCAAAACTAACAGTGACACCATCAGAGAGCTCCTGTTTGCTGATGATTGCACTCCATATGCCAACTCAGAGGCAGACATGCAACACAATGTTTCAGCTTCCTCACACGCCTGTGCCAACTTTGGGCTCAATATTAACTTGGAGAAGACTGTAGTTATGTACCAGCCAGCTTCAGGGATTAATCACACTGTGCTGAATATCAAAGTGAATGGTCATAGACTAAATGTTGTGGACAAATTCACATATCTTGGCAGCACTGTGTCACAAGCTGCTACAATTGAAGAAGTGAATGCAAGAATCATGTATACAAAATTCAAGATTGGTGAATCAGCCTTGTGCACATGTGGATTGGGATTGGTGTCGCAGACAGCAGAGCACATATTCCAAGACTCCCCAAATATAACATATCTAGGCAAACCTTCTGGCCTAGAGAGACAACAATGGAAGATAAACTCTACAGACAGCTGTGTGAACTAAAAATGACAGTTAAATTCACACAAGAGACAACATTGCAGTTATAAACAATTTCAAGTGAATGAAAGACGAAGAAGAAATCCACACTCTACTAATGAAGAATCAGATTCGCTGGTTGGTCACTTAATTCGCATGCCAGATCACAGGCTCCCTAAACAAATTTGTTGGGACGCAGAGGTGTTTCCAAGGCACCAGGGCCGGGATATATACTGGCCAAGACCTGCTGACACGTCCACGTCGTGCGTCCTGGGCAACAGGTCTCTTCGGGGACCTGGCTAACATCAGTAGGATCGATGATTCTTCCGAAGTCGGAGAATATCTGCCTGCATGGCGAGGAACCACCAGTCTGCACACCAATAAGCCAGACATGGGACAACGGATACTCACGCAAACCTCAGGTCCTGTGTGACATCACAATGATGTTGGACAACAGGATGCCTTCATCCGACATACAGGACTTTTGCGTTGGAGCTCAAGCCAACGAACACAAGCAAGCAAGCAACAAATTTGTTACCATGAGCTGCATTATGGTAAACGCTCCCAAGGCGACCAGAGGAAACACTTGACACTATGAAAATCTCACTGAAAGCTTTTGGAATTCATCATGACATGTGGGTGACTGCTACCAAAGACCGAAATTTGTGGCGTACAAAACGGTACATCATTACTTTAATTACGCAAGGGTGCAATCACTTGTGAAGCAACCATGACTGCAAGAGCTGTGAAGAACAGGCAGGACAGAAAAACCACTGCAGGAGATTCTCCTCCTGGAACGTCAAGCATTCTTTGTCCACATTGTCAAAGAACATTTCGAGCCAAAATAGGCCTTATCAGCCATCTTAAGACGATTTAATTTTAGGTTATTCAATTGTGCCACTACATGAACTGAAAACGGAAGTTAAGATATGGCGCCACCCCAAGCTGTTCATTGTGTCACTAACAATGGCTGCTGTAAAGGCTATTCATGCTCGTGATGTCATTTATTCATTCAAATATCATGTGGGAATAACAGAAGGGAGAAGCTATACACACAATTTTTTGTATAGTCCGAGCCGCTTTACCCAAAAATTTGTGGCTGGTCACTGTGACATATTCACCTATCCATCATTTTCAGCGCGTCAACGTTACACAGCAACCCAGAGATTATCAAAACAATTACAGCACCGTAGAACATCGAACGCACTAAGCGATACTAATGACAGACAGATGCCAGGATAAGAATAGAAAAGGTAGCGTCAACAGAATAGAATGTGACTGGTAGAGACACATCACGTGGATATAGCGTCCCCCAGCTTGGGCGCCGCTTTAATAAAACCGCGCACTTCTATGACTTCAGAGCGAGCGAGCAGTCGCCAAAGCTATGTGTTGTCCAACTTTCAAACTTTTACAACGGGCAGTTTGATCTAGTCTGAGGTAAGCGTGTGATTCTCAGATCTAAGTGGTACCAAGATGTATAACGTAAAGGTATCCAGTGTTGTGCGTCCAATGAATTGTATTTTTGATAAAATAAATCTCTGAAAATGTGAAAAAACTGCCGATCGCAACTTCAATACTGGTGCCACTTCCCCGGCGAAACCGACATCTTATAATTTCTCAAAACTGCAAAACTCTGACTTTCTACACTACATCTAACAACTTCACTATGTGCATATGACTATAATCTATCACAGAATAATGTACGAGATGAAATTTCCAATGCACTCAAATGCTTTTCATCAAAAACTTCTAGGAAAACGTTTCTGCAGAGATAGTCAGCTGGTGCAAACGAAACACTACCTTGCTTAAAAATGTACTTAATTCTGTCTATTTTGCAATCTAAAGAACTGAAACAGGAATTATACTCTTCCTTTTCTCTTTACGAATTGAAAACAAATAGTATTTGATAGAAATTAGTTTATTCATGTGTCAGATTTTATTTAGACAACGCACTACATCAACTGCATTGCTTAAAATAGGTTTATGTTCACAAACACCATTTGTGATAGCCGACCTACTTAATCTGCTCAGACTAACGGGTGAAAATTACCTTGGTCTATAGCCAACTGTGTCGCCAACAGAATGGACATGATATGCACTGGTAAAAGATGTAGGAGAAGTATAAGTAGACAGAGAGGAGGAGAGTATTAGGGGAAAATACTTTAAGTAATAATTTTTTTTCTAATATATTGTGTCATGACCTTGTATAGATTACATTTTGTAACAAATACACATCAGAAATTCTGTATGTTGGACATGAACCACAATAAAAGCACACTAGATGAGTTAAACTCATATTAACTGATGTAGATGTGAGGACAATTAGTACAAGCTATGGAACCCCACACAACAGAAGTTAACTCAACACAATACACTTCACACCACACAACTCCACACCACAACAGCAGGAACAAGGAAATGATTTAGAATAGGAAGTAGTTGCCTTGGAAAGTACAGATAAACAATTATATACACAATGTAGAACAAATAGAGTAATGTGGATGTTTAAATGTATGCCATTTATACAAATGCATCTCATACTTGTGTTGATCGTGCCTGTCAGCTTGATTACCATGATTCAGGGAACATCGCATTATCACTCTTATCTGTGTCTGACTGTACACTACTCACTGAACTACAGGTCCACTGAGGAAATGCATACAGCAGGTACCAGACAACAGAAGCTGCATCCAGTGTAATAATCTCTGACCCACCCCAAAGTAACACAACAATACTTCTTCTGATCTTATCATTTTTGTTTTGTTATGTTGTGTTCACACTATGAACATGCTGTAAAGGATTATACATACCTGTATGAATTTTAAACAGTGATGTCTTGGTGCCACACCTAACCAACAAGGAGGGAAGAGGAGTGAATGAGATGATCAACACCTGTGATGGCAGATGACTCCAGCCTTAAGCAGAGAATGAGAAGTCTTCAGTGAAGCTAAACTGGCCCAACCTGAAGTGGATCCATCAGACCATGGACCCAGGCTTATCCACATCTCATCACACCAGGTTTTCTTATCACTCCCACAAACTTCACCCTCTCAGAAAATGATTTTCTTGAATTATTGTTGGATGTAGAAATTGTTAACTATAACACATTTTGGTAGTTAAAATATCTCACTATACAATGAATGTTATTATTTATTGACTGACTATACTTGGTCCTATGAAAGTTTTTTTCTATTTCATTCTGTAAATGTCAACAGCTGATGAAAAAACGAAGAAAATGTCAAATAGGCCAAAGGAAACTGGCACAGTCAATAAATTTGTTTAAATGTGAAGATCTCTTCCACTTAATTTGTCAGTCCAAACTATCTGTGGGAAAATCTCTATCTTGTGTGTAGAACATGTCTCAATGCTCCCTTGTGTTTGTCGAATGTTTAATTAACAGATACACATTCACATAAGATAAATTATTAGTTGGAGAGAGAGAACAGGAGACTCTTCATCTTTAACTGTTCCAAATCCATGTTATATTGCACCTGATTCTTATTGAGAAAGTCTTTTCAGACAATTTCTTAAGATAGAAGAAGGGGGTTCGTGAGCTATACCATTAAATACCAGGTGGAAAGACAGGGGACAAACCTAGTGATGACTTTTCTATTAAAAGAGGACCACACACCCTTAGACGAATAACCAAATCCGAGTCTGTAAATCTTTCAAGGGTCGTATTCTTGATCTATTTACATATAAGAAGAGGATGGGGCCCAGCTACCTTTAACAGAGATGGGTCATGCACTTTAGTGATTGCCAGTCCCTTCAAAATATACGACATATATTGGATGCCCGTCCCGGACTTTGAAACCCAGCAGACAGTTTAGATAACTATTATCCTAGATGATAAACCCTGGGAATAGATAGATATCTGACGAGGGATTCTAAACTATAGTAGATCAGTGACACTAGATGTGAACAGTATTCATGTGTGAATTGGTGACATTGTACTTGTTTTGAACAATTATAGAAATTGTTACACAAATTTAGATTTCCAACTTTGTCATGTTTACATATGTTGAATAGACATCATGTGGGGTACTGATTGACTTCCATATGATATGATTGACAATTATAGAGGTTGTTAAACAAATTAAGATTTTTAACTTTGTCACTTCACATATGATAAATGAACATCATGTGGGGTACTGATTGACCTCCATATGATATGAATGACAATTATAGATAGAATATGGCAAGTGACTGATCATTTCTTCTGAAAAAAGGAGGGCCTCTTTCATATAGGTCTATATTTCAGAAAAAGGTGTTCCAGAGGAAATAGAGTGAGAATTTACCATCTACAACATTATTCTCTTTCGAGAAGATGTCTTTCTATAGAGGAATTTGGACTTAGAGAATTTCATCACCGACTGGGAAAATTTTTTCTCCATAGGGAAATCTCTATCAAAATTTCAAGTTCTTTTGGGAAGAGTGCAATCATTCTGGGTACTTCTTTGCTTCTGTCTTTAGCTTGAGGAGCATTGACAGAAAGACAAGAATTTAAGTTGCAATTATTTCTTAGGTCAGATTCTCGTGGTGTATAAGAACTATTTTACTTGGGTCAGCGGACATTAGTTAGTTTTTGCTTGTTAATATTGTGCATGTTATGCTGTATAATTTCAGATCCGGGAAGTGACAGGCTTACCCAGACCTGAGCAAACTGCACAGTATTATTTTTTTTTTACAAAAAGATAGGGTAAACAAAAATAGAGCATGGCCGAGGCTGCTAAGTTCCGTGCCCAGACAGTAGAAATAGGCAAGCTATGCAATTTAGACGGCCCTGAGCTGGCTAAATTTGTATCAGATGAATTCGACAGGAGGGAGAAGTTGCAGGCTGAAATCGCTGAAAAGGAGAAGCAACGCCTACAATCATATGAATTAGAACAACAGAAACTTCAGGCTGATATCGCTGAAAAGGAGAAGCAACGCCTACAATCATATGAATTAGAACAACAGAAACTTCAAGCTGAAATCGCTGAAAAGGAGAAACAACGCCTACAAGCTTATGAGTTAGAACAAAGGAAACATGAAGATGAAATAAGGGATAGGGAACGAGAACGTCAACATCAACTGGAGTTGAAGAGAATGGAGACTGATCTGGAGATCCGAAGACTAGAGGGAGGGATTCCCCCCACCCCCTCAAACTCACTAGGTTTTCCAGTGACAGAACAACATTCCAACGTCTCGTACCAAAATTCCGGAGCGATGTCATTTCCACTAGAACCATTTAATGAACAGACGGACAATGTCGAGGCTTTTTTATCACGTTTCGAACTTATGTGCGTCAGTTGTGGTCTAGAACAGGAAAAATGGGCGACGAAACTATCGCAAGCTTTAAGGTCTACCTCGTATGACGTGTTCTCTAGACTCACTCGAGAAGAACAACAGGATTACGAAACACTCAAAAAGGCACTCTTGAGCCGATTCGAAGTGGACGGGGACTCTTACAAAGTTCGATTCAAAACCGCAAGGAAAGAACCGGGCGAAAGTTATGCGCAATTAGTTGAAAGGCTGAAATCTTACGTTCAACGATGGGCAAGTCTAGGTAGGTTTGATGAGAGTTTTGAAGGGCTCCGAGAGATGATCATCATAGATCAGCTAAAAGGAAAGATGTCGAATGAAATGAAAGCATTCTTAACCCAGAACGGAGCTGACCGACTAGAAAGCATCATCATCCTAGCCGAGAGATTTGAGAAATCTCAGAAGGAAATCGGAGGTAAGGGACGTTCGGCCAACATTCCCCCTCAGGATAAAACTTCAAAAGCAAAGGAAGGTGATGGCAACTTAGGCACCAAGAAAAATGGGAAAACCAAAAACATCCCTCAGAACACAGCCCAAACAACAGCGAAGGAGGAAAAATTATTCTGCACTAATTGTAAAATTAAAGGACACACATTGAAGAATTGTAGGAAGAAGCCACCTCCACACACAGCTGCTTGTTTGGCCAGCCGAAGAGAGAAAGGAGTGAACACTGATGAAACGTCCAACCAGACACCTCATAAAGACACCGCATCTCATCTTCCGGTTGTCGAGTCCATATTGCTGAATGGATTCAAGACGACCTGTCTCTATGATACCGGGTTATCGTACGACTGTGTTGTATCATCATCCTTAGTTCACCCGGAACAGGTGACAGAGGAGATCGTCGAATTACAGGGACCCCTGAAGAGCTCTACAACTATGTCTCTTCCGGTGGCAAAGGTGAGCATAGCATCTCGTTATGTCACTGGGACAATCAAGGCTGCAGTCTTAGAAGATCCTATATATCCCGTAATTCTTGGCTGTAGATTTATAATTCTAGGAGAACCTGTTCAACCTGTGGCGATGTCGACGATGACAACTCGATCCCAGACGAAAAAGACTCCGGAAACAACTACGCCAATCCCTCGAAAGGAGGAACTGAAGAGGGCACAAGAAGCCGATAGCACCTTGGAACCCTGCTTCAGGAAACTGCCTAAATCACATTTACCTCCACGTAAAGGTGAGCTGTTTATGAAGTCAGCACTTCTATACAGGAAAGCAGGGAGAGCTGGACAAGAGTTCAACCAACTTGTTGTACCAACTCCACACAGGGCTCAGATTCTTGAAATGGGCCACAGTCTACCCTTTAGTGGGCATATGGGTATCAACGCCACTACACAGCGCATTGCAACTCACTACTTTTGGCCAGGGATGAACGCAGACATACAACGGTTTGTAAAATCATGCCCACAGTGTCAGAAAGTATCACCAAAACACCGGACACCACCGGCAATGTTGGGTGATCTGCCCATAACAGGAATACCGTTCGAGAAGGTAGCTGTAGACATAATCGGACCCCTCTCCGCAACGAAGAGGCGAAATCGATTCATATTAACGCTTGTGGACACAATGACTATGTGGGCCGAAGCGGTTCCTATGCCAAGCTGTGACTCCAAACACGTTGCTGAAGCATTATTAGGAATATTCACACGTCTAGGATTCCCCCAAAGAATCTTGACGGACAACGGTTCACAGTTTCGTGGTAAACTTATGGAGGAGACATTTAGACTTTTTCATTCACGCCATATCTTTAGTTCACCATATTACCCGCAATCCAACGGACTTGTGGAGCGGTGGAACGGGACCTTGATTAGTATTCTGCGCAAAATTGCCCAGGAGAATACGGAGGATTGGGATTTGTATTTACCCGCAGCACTATTCGCTTATAGGGAGGTACCCCATCACTCAACAGGTTTTGCTCCAGCAACATTGTTGTTTGGACGACCAATCAAGGGGCCATTGGAGGCATTGCTACGAACATGGACTGATGATCATACAGACGATACAGTCGTGACTGCATCTACGTATGTTGCCGAGTTGAAGAATCGTTTACAACACAGTTGGAAACAAGCGAATGTCAATCTACGTAAAGCCAGACGAAGAATTGCTAGCTACTTCAATCGCAAGGCAAAAGATAGAGAGTTAGAGGTGGGAGAGAAGGTGATGTTGCTGCTTCCAACCAGTCAGAATAAGCTGCAAATAGGATGGAGAGGACCTTATGTAGTGACGGAGAAAATCTCACGTACCAACTACAAGATTTCTGTCAAAGGCAAGATGAAAGTATTTCACATAAACCTTCTGAAGAAATATAATGAAAGACCCTCAACCACCGAACCTGCACATCTGATGGCCATGAGTGTGGCTACTGAAGTCGAAGAAGGATCAACAATGGGAGTCGAGTACCCACTGCAAGCCAAAGAGACCTTTAAGGATGTGGAAATTAATCCCAACTTAACAAAGGATCAGCAGGAGCAGATTCGGGAACTTATGGTTATGTATGCAGACGTACTTACAGATAAGCCAGGAAGAACTGATTTGGAGGAATTTGACATGAAGTTAAATGACACAGTGCCTGTGCGAGTCAAGACTTACCCAGTTCCTTATGCAAAGCAAAAGACTTTAGAGGAAGAAATACAACAGCTACTCACCGCAGGAATAATTTCACCATCTGAATCACCTTACAGTGCCAGCGTCGTATTATTGAGAAAGCCAAGTGGAGAACATAGATTGTGCATCGACTATCGACAGCTCAATGCTATTACTGAATTTCAAGCAGAACCTCTGCCTGATCAGAACAAACTCTTCACAGCACTCAACCGAGCGAAGTACTTTACTAGGATTGATCTCAGTAAGGGATATTATCAGATTCCTGTAAAGGAGGAGGTTAGACCATGGTTAGCTTCCAGTACGCCTGGAGGACACTATGAGTTCAACGTACTTCCATTCGGATTAAGTAATGCTCCTAGCGTTTTTACACGTATGATGAGAAAATTACTTGACCCACTACAACATCCAGACATTAGTCACTTTATGGATGATATACTGATCGCAACTGAAACATTTGACAAGCATGTAGAAACACTACATCTTTTGTTCAGACGACTCAGAGAAACTGGATTAACGGCTAGGCCAAAGAAATGTCAAGTAGGATTCCAAGAATTGGACTTTTTAGGTCATAAGATATCTCATGGACTAATAACTCCACAGGAAGGAAACGTGGACAAACTCCAGAGAGCACCTCGTCCAAAGACAAAGAAGGATGTGAGATCATTCGTATCTTTGGGTGGATTCTATCAACGATACATTAAAGACTTCAATACTCTGTCAGCACCTTTAACGGATCTTACCAAAAAAGGGAACCCAGAGAAAGTCAATTGGTCTGCTGAATGTGAGAGAGCTTTCACAGCACTCAAACAAGCCTTAACCAATCACCCAGTTTTACATCTGCCAGATCTCAACCAACCATTCGTACTGCGTACAGACGCCAGTGACGTAGGAATTGGGGCAACGCTGTTGCAGAGAAAAGGAGATGAAACATCAGAGCTATTCCCTGTAGCTTATGCCAGCAGGAAATTGAATGCAGCGGAGAAGAATTATAGTGTTATCGAGAGAGAATGTTTAGCTCTCGTATGGAGTGTACAGAAGTTTCAGGCATACCTATATGGAAAACACTTCACTGTACAATGTGATCATCAACCACTTATATTTCTCGCAGCATCCAAAAATTTGAATGCAAGACTTATGAGGTGGTCACTACTTCTACAACCATACTCGTTCCAGATAGAATATGTCCCTGGAAAGATGAATGTGGGAGCAGACTTTCTAAGTCGACACCCAGTGTCTGATGAACCAGGTCAATCAGATACAGGAGAGAATACATTGGAGTAAATCATATAGGAAAAGCTTGACCACTGTAAATGCTGGAAACTTAGTTCCATACCCTAGAACAATCTGGAGTGGGGCTATGTGACATATTCACCTATCCATCATTTTCAGCGCGTCAACGTTACACAGCAACCCAGAGATTATCAAAACAATTACAGCACCGTAGAACATCGAACGCACTAAGCGATACTAATGACAGACAGATGCCAGGATAAGAATAGAAAAGGTAGCGTCAACAGAATAGAATGTGACTGGTAGAGACACATCACGTGGATATAGCGTCCCCCAGCTTGGGCGCCGCTTTAATAAAACCGCGCACTTCTATGACTTCAGAGCGAGCGAGCAGTCGCCAAAGCTATGTGTTGTCCAACTTTCAAACTTTTACAACGGGCAGTTTGATCTAGTCTGAGGTAAGCGTGTGATTCTCAGATCTAAGTGGTACCAAGATGTATAACGTAAAGGTATCCAGTGTTGTGCGTCCAATGAATTGTATTTTTGATAAAATAAATCTCTGAAAATGTGAAAAAACTGCCGATCGCAACTTCAATACTGGTGCCACTTCCCCGGCGAAACCGACATCTTATAATTTCTCAAAACTGCAAAACTCTGACTTTCTACACTACATCTAACAACTTCACTATGTGCATATGACTATAATCTATCACAGAATAATGTACGAGATGAAATTTCCAATGCACTCAAATGCTTTTCATCAAAAACTTCTAGGAAAACGTTTCTGCAGAGATAGTCAGCTGGTGCAAACGAAACACTACCTTGCTTAAAAATGTACTTAATTCTGTCTATTTTGCAATCTAAAGAACTGAAACAGGAATTATACTCTTCCTTTTCTCTTTACGAATTGAAAACAAATAGTATTTGATAGAAATTAGTTTATTCATGTGTCAGATTTTATTTAGACAACGCACTACATCAACTGCATTGCTTAAAATAGGTTTATGTTCACAAACACCATTTGTGATAGCCGACCTACTTAATCTGCTCAGACTAACGGGTGAAAATTACCTTGGTCTATAGCCAACTGTGTCGCCAACAGAATGGACATGATATGCACTGGTAAAAGATGTAGGAGAAGTATAAGTAGACAGAGAGGAGGAGAGTATTAGGGGAAAATACTTTAAGTAATAATTTTTTTTCTAATATATTGTGTCATGACCTTGTATAGATTACATTTTGTAACAAATACACATCAGAAATTCTGTATGTTGGACATGAACCACAATAAAAGCACACTAGATGAGTTAAACTCATATTAACTGATGTAGATGTGAGGACAATTAGTACAAGCTATGGAACCCCACACAACAGAAGTTAACTCAACACAATACACTTCACACCACACAACTCCACACCACAACAGCAGGAACAAGGAAATGATTTAGAATAGGAAGTAGTTGCCTTGGAAAGTACAGATAAACAATTATATACACAATGTAGAACAAATAGAGTAATGTGGATGTTTAAATGTATGCCATTTATACAAATGCATCTCATACTTGTGTTGATCGTGCCTGTCAGCTTGATTACCATGATTCAGGGAACATCGCATTATCACTCTTATCTGTGTCTGACTGTACACTACTCACTGAACTACAGGTCCACTGAGGAAATGCATACAGCAGGTACCAGACAACAGAAGCTGCATCCAGTGTAATAATCTCTGACCCACCCCAAAGTAACACAACAATACTTCTTCTGATCTTATCATTTTTGTTTTGTTATGTTGTGTTCACACTATGAACATGCTGTAAAGGATTATACATACCTGTATGAATTTTAAACAGTGATGTCTTGGTGCCACACCTAACCAACAAGGAGGGAAGAGGAGTGAATGAGATGATCAACACCTGTGATGGCAGATGACTCCAGCCTTAAGCAGAGAATGAGAAGTCTTCAGTGAAGCTAAACTGGCCCAACCTGAAGTGGATCCATCAGACCATGGACCCAGGCTTATCCACATCTCATCACACCAGGTTTTCTTATCACTCCCACAAACTTCACCCTCTCAGAAAATGATTTTCTTGAATTATTGTTGGATGTAGAAATTGTTAACTATAACACATTTTGGTAGTTAAAATATCTCACTATACAATGAATGTTATTATTTATTGACTGACTATACTTGGTCCTATGAAAGTTTTTTTCTATTTCATTCTGTAAATGTCAACAGCTGATGAAAAAACGAAGAAAATGTCAAATAGGCCAAAGGAAACTGGCACAGTCAATAAATTTGTTTAAATGTGAAGATCTCTTCCACTTAATTTGTCAGTCCAAACTATCTGTGGGAAAATCTCTATCTTGTGTGTAGAACATGTCTCAATGCTCCCTTGTGTTTGTCGAATGTTTAATTAACAGATACACATTCACATAAGATAAATTATTAGTTGGAGAGAGAGAACAGGAGACTCTTCATCTTTAACTGTTCCAAATCCATGTTATATTGCACCTGATTCTTATTGAGAAAGTCTTTTCAGACAATTTCTTAAGATAGAAGAAGGGGGTTCGTGAGCTATACCATTAAATACCAGGTGGAAAGACAGGGGACAAACCTAGTGATGACTTTTCTATTAAAAGAGGACCACACACCCTTAGACGAATAACCAAATCCGAGTCTGTAAATCTTTCAAGGGTCGTATTCTTGATCTATTTACATATAAGAAGAGGATGGGGCCCAGCTACCTTTAACAGAGATGGGTCATGCACTTTAGTGATTGCCAGTCCCTTCAAAATATACGAGCCGCTTTACCCAAAAATTTGTGGCTGGTCACGTGATTATTTGGCACAACATTTTGTGAATAGTATGAGCCGCTATTCACAAAAATTTGAAGAAGACTATTATTCTCTCTTCTCGTCTGTCTTTTTTTTTTTTTTTTTGCAAGTTCTTTTTCTTCAAACCTCACAAAGACAATATTTGTCGACAAGGACACACACTATGTACAGTGATATTTTATTTGGCAAATAAAATTCACGTTAAACAAAGACATCTATTGGACTCGATCACTCCGTCGTTGCCTTATCTTTTTTTTTTTTTGCAAGTTCTTTTTCTTCAAACCTCACAAAGACAATATTTGTCGACAAGGACACACACTATGTACAGTGATATTTTATTTGGCAAATAAAATTCACGTTAAACAAAGACATCTATTGGACTCGATCACTCCGTCGTTGCCTGGAGGATGCCCCCCCCCCCCCCCACCCACTGTAGATCCATAGAGCACACTTTATTCAGATGCTTTGAGTTTCTCAAAAACTGGGAATGAAGAGAAAGAGAGAGTTGACGGAAGAAATAAAGAGGAGGCAAGTGAAATATTTCAGCCATGTTATTGTTAAAAGACATGATACTCTTATAAAAACCATACTGGAGGGCAAGCGAGCAAGAGGTAGACAACGATACAAGTGGGAAGCTAACATCAAGAGATGGACAAACATCAGCCTGACAGAATGTACAGCCAAGGCGAAAGACAGTGTTAGAGATCCATTGCAGCCAACGTTCATTGTGGAGACAGCACCTGATTGACTGATTAAAAATATTAAAAATAAAAAAAATAAATTGCTAGCAGGGAGTTTAACCCCAGTCTCCTGCACGACAGGCGAAGATACTAACCACTACACTACAGAGAACACAATGATAGCTCCACAAACATTAATAATATAGTCAAAAGGAAGTAGACATCACGTGACCAACCGAATAATCACGTGAACAGCCACAATTTGTTGTGTATAGCGGCTCGTACTACTCACAAAATTTTGCGTATAGTCACTCCGATAACAGAAGCCATCTTGTCTTCAGGAGAAGAGGTCCATCTAATATTCCATGCATAGTGATTGGTTGAAAATATCACGGCATTTAAGTAAATTAAAATTATATTTCACACTTGCCGTCATTAATGTTTTTGGCCCTGTTTACAGACTATCATTAAATTTAGACGGATTTTCAAATTCTGCATGCAGTTTTATATATATATGTGGAAAGTTGAATCGCTGAACTGGCGTGTACACTTTCTAACACTCAAAACGTGAATTTGAACTACCAAAGTTAAAGAGAATATAAGTTTAAAGATTATTAATTTATTTGTATACTTGTACTATTTTTTTATCATTTAACATTACGGAACACATTGATACAGTCCGATTTCATATCCGTCACTGACCGTCTGAGTGAAACATATTGATGAAGTCTGATTCCATATCCGGGGACTCTTCCGAATAACAGTTCTAAATGGAGACATAACTCTGTAGTGTAAAAAGCATCCCTTACAGGGCCTCATTAGTTGATCTGACATGGACTGCTAGACCAATCGATGGATGCAATAAATGTTTCCTGGGCCTGGAGGGCCCTGACTGTCATTGGAGTGTAATATCTATTTCCACGGTATACTCCGATGACTGTGAGGGCCCTCCAGGCCCAAAAACATTTATTGCATCCATCGGTCGGTCTAGCTGTCCATGTCACACTGAAGTGGAAGTGATCGACAACACATTCAATGCTCGTTCCAATATGTACAGTTTTTTCACAAAGAACATGCTTTTGGGCAGTATTTACAACTTTTGTGCCACAATTTTCACATATAACTGTGAAATATTATTGGTATGTAATTCCATTTTCTCAGTTCTATATTTCAGTTCATAGTGTTTCATTTTTTTTAAAAATTATATCACCTAATGAGGCCCTGTAAGGGATGCTTTTTACACTACAGAGTGATGTCCCCATTTAGAACCGTTATTCGGAAGAGTGCCCATACCCGTCATATTAACCGTCTGAGACAATCTCAGTTGGACTGGGAGTGGAGATAAAAAATTAGGCACTCTTCCGACAGACGGGTCTAAATAGTTCTGCAGTGAATAATTTTATATAACTAACCCTAACCACTTATTCACTGCAGAACTATTTAGACCCGTCTGTCGGAAGAGTGCCAAAAATTACACCCTTTTTCAGCATCAAAGTATGAAGAATAGCATCTCATTTCTGTTATAGAAATTAAAATTTTGACACTCAGATGTGAATATCTCCGCTTAGAATTAACATCCAGGCATCATCGAGGTACCACTAGATTTGGTTCTTCAAGGCCCATCTACTGTGGTAGTCCCATAATAGTAATACCCCAATTTGAAAATCACGATGGAACCTCCTATAATGTATAATGTATTAATATATAAATTATATATCAATCTTCAACCCCACTGGATGAAATGAATGAATGGTCATCAATTCATCATCATTCTTGATGGGCAAAAAACACAATAAAATTACATGCATAGTTTCTCAAAGTATCTACAGCTCGTAGTCCATATTTAAATTCAACAAATGTGAAAAACTATTTAATTTACCTCTGATAACCAACATCAATAAGATATTTAAGAGCGGTGTAATCCGCTAGTCAACACACACAAGACGCCATGTTGCCAACCACGCCGGAAGTTCATCAATAATACAAAAGCTTAACCCAGTGGCCGGTATCCGTGGTGGAGGTGTTAACGACTTTCTCTGTAATCCCGTATATCCACGTGAGGAACACAACTGTGCGAGATGCGGTAGCGGATCGCGTCGCGTTGCTTGTTTATGGGTATGTGAGCCGGTCGCACAGAAAACAATGGCAAACTGCTGAGCGTAATCTTGCTAATAACATCAACAACAGTTGAAAAATGCTGGTGTTGACTGCAACGTCCTGTAAGGGATATGCAACTCAAACCCCCCCCCCCCCAAAAAAAAAAAAAAAAAAACCCAGTCAACGACCAAATGTAATAGAACAGTTTTGGTTTTCGGTTAGAAACAGACTACAATAAACGTAAACGCTTCATATCAGACGCAATGGATACAGTACCTCCATAATCATGTGAAAATAACGCTTATAATTCAACTTGTTTACGCCCTAGTGTAGAAGAGGAAAGACTAAACAAGACTGTAATTTACTTTACGCCCTGGTGTAGAAGAGGAAAGACTAAACACGACTGTTATTGTAATTTACTTTACGCCCTGGTGTAGAAGAGGAAAGACTAAACAAGACTGTAATTGACTTTACGCCCTAGTGTAGAGGAGGAAAGACTAACCACGACTGTTATTGTAATTTACTTTACGCCCTAGTGTAGAAGAGGAAAGACTAAACAAGACTGTAATTTACTTTACGCCCCGGTGTAGAAGAGGAAAGACTAAACAAGACTGTAATTTACTCTACACTTTAGTGTTGGTTAAAGGCTTGCGAACGAGGTTCGTGGGCCGGGTACCAAGCGTTCGAAGCTCAGCTGCGATTGATTTGTGCAGCAAACTGTGTCGCGTTGTCTTATAACGTGCTGGTATGGGAGCCGGTCGTTCAGAAATCAATGGCAAGCTACTGAACGTAACACTTGTCTAGTACATCAACAGCAGCTGAAAAATGCTGGCGTTGACTGCAACGGCCCGTAAGGGATACGCAACAAAATTATCATTATTCAACTTGTAAGGCAAAATCTGATCATGAGTTCTAACAGGACAAAGCGGATTGAAATATTTATATGAAGTATTATAACAACGTTCAAAAATTTAAATAGGTTCGTGGAAGCTGTGTTAGATGTACGTGTTTGGATTATTGTATGTGTGTGTGTGTGTGGGGGGGGGGGGGTGATATGTGACGCAATTATCGCGTCAGCTAGCATCATTCTACACAACAACAAAATGTTACATGGGAATGTGATGAACGTGCAACTAATGATAGCTTTCAACCGACGCATTGAGGTTTGTTTGCAAAGAAGGAGGAGAAGATGGGGGTGGGGTGGGGGCGAGGACGAGAGAAGAACAAGAATAAGGTGGAGGAGGAGGATATAGAATAAGAACGTTAACATATATGACATAAGAGCCCACGAGACACGCCCCCCCCCCCCCCCCCATCTTCAGAAACTGAAGTGTATAAACTAATAAAGTCAGTCCCATAGCAGATACGACAGCCGTGGTAGCGTAGCGGATTAACGCTCGCCTGCCCTATCGGTGGCCTTGGTTTTGATACGCATCAAGGCTGTTTCGAGTTTTTAAAATTCACCTTGTCTCTCAGGGCAATCCAGCCTAAAATATGTACCAGGAAATGGTTCCAAATGTTGCTGTATGTAGCCAGGGCTCAGTGTTGGGGTGAGCGCCCAACATTGCTTAAATACCCCAATGGTTCGTGAATACATAACCTATGCAGCAAAAGTCCAACTCCAGGCCTTCACGTGGCGGAACTGTTTAAACAGGAGAAGGAAGGACGGCAAGTTTCTGGCGCCGGAAAATAACCAGTATGCTCTAGATGTGTATGCACGTACATGCTATACAACTGAACGCTTTCTCCATTGTCTTGTCTAGACTGTCTCAACACTGAAAATGCGTGTTGGGGAACTGTGATCTCAGCATATTTATGTGCTAAGTCATCTTTAAAATGTTCCCAAGTCTCATCTGTTCCTGCCTCTAATTTCCTCCTTATATGGTCAGAAACTGGCGATACACTAGCCTGATAAGCAATTTTTTCTTCTCTTCGTCTGTGGCTCCTACCAAAAAAGCTTGTTTCTCGATGGCTATAATCTATTTTTTTAAATGCCTGGCCTGACCGCTAAATTTCTCGATATCAGTACCTACACCCTGCTGTTTCAACGCTGTATCTAGCCTGCATATAGCTCTCCCAACTCCACTTAAAACTTGTGTCAACGACGCTTCCTCTTGTGCCATTTTGTTATACCTGTAAATTAGGATAATTCAATCTCTAATCAATAATATTAATTAATAGTATATCTATAAATTAAGTTCAATCAATAGTAGTAATTAACAATATTATGATCATATTTATAATGTTTACACATTTATACTGTTAAATTTACCCAAATTACTATGTATCCATCGGCGGGAGGAAGAAGTCTTGAAAGTTCACCTTGCAACACAGGGAGGTACGATCAGAGGTATCCGACACCCAAAAACGATCTTGATAGCAAGCCGCACGAACAACAGAGCCTGAGATGACTTGACAGCGGCTCTCACAAACAGAGCCCGGAGATGACTTGACAGCGGCTCTCACGAACAACAGAGCCCGGAGATGACTTGACAGCGGCTCTCACGAACAACAGAGCCCGGAGATGACTTGACAGCGGCTCTCACAAACAACAGAGCCCGGAGATGACTTGATAGCGGCTCTCACCTACAACAGAGCCCGGAGATGACTTGATAGCGGCTCTCACAAACAACAGAGCCCGGAGATGACTTGATAGCGGCTCTCACAAACAACAGAGCGCGGAGATGACTTGATAGCGGCTTTCACAAACAACAGAGCCCGGAGATGACTTGATAGCGGCTCTCACAAACAACAGAGCCCGGAGATGACTTGATAGAGGCTCTCACAAACAAAAGAGACCGGAGATGACTTTATAGCGGCTCTCACAAACAACAGAGCCCGGAGATGACTTGATAGCGGCTCTCACAAACAACAGAGCCCGGAGATGACTTGATAGCGCTGGCTTCACGACCCAGCAGAGAGCCCACGATTGACTTGATAACGCGGGCTTCACGACCCAGCAGAGAGCTCACGATTTGTCGGCATTTTGAAAACTTCTCGAAGTGTTCAATAGAGGTCTGATTAGGTGCTATAGTGTCAGAGGTATCGAATTTTCCACATTCTGTTGTACAGGCACGGTATAGATCTGTGACCCCATCAAGTATAGTGGTCCAGTACGTCGGTCAAACTCGAATCCTGGTCACGGCACCATTTCACCAATGTGACAATACGGCGAAGTAAGGGCGAACAGGCAATAAATTTCACTCCAAGACTGTTCTTTCTTCAAGTTGCTTTAATCTGATTCAATGAAGACAGGTTATAACGAACCAGCGCTCAAACCCCGATGTTCTCCTTCTCAGACGGTGGGTCGTTCGGAACTGACCTTGTTTCTACGATCCTCGTCATAGGACGACCCGCCTAGCTACCTAGCAGTTCTTAGCTACCCCCTACTATGGTGCTTGCCCGTGCACTATTTCATTATTGACTATGCACACCTCAGTGCCCCTTCTTCCTATTACTAACTCTGTTATAGTTCTTCCTTGTCAAATATTCCTCTTACTTTTGAATAACGAAGATACAAACAATCCATCCATCCATCATGTGCCATGCCGGTAAGCGTGGGCGGTCATGTTCTGCCATCTCACTCGATCAACAGAGTCGTGGATCAGTTCCGTGTTTCTGTCTCGACCATGCCACAAGGCCAAGCCATCCAGATACTTGTTTCTAGGTCTTCCCCTTGGTCTGTTCCCATCGATCTTACCAGTTGTCACCAAGTTCTCCAAATCATTTCTTCTCATAACATGCCCAAAAAATTGTGACTGTCTACGTCTAATGTCTCTGATCAATTTACGATCTTCATTTGTTTCTTGAAGGACTTGTTCATTGGTCTTTCTGGCTGTCCATGGTATTCTTTGCATTTTCCTCAGAAACCACATTTCTACAGCCATCAGATGTTTTTCAGCCTGGCTGCTCACTGTCCAAGCTTCACATCCATATAAAAGTACAGGTTCTATGTAGCATCTCAACACTCTTTTTCTCGTTTCAATTGACATCTTTTTAACAAACAATAGATTGCACGATTTATTGCATGGCATATTTCGCTGCATCTCGTCAGGTACATACTGCAGAAATCACACAACTTACGTGAATTAATTAGATAAATCCTTCAAACTGAAATATACACATGTTCGCATAGTAATGTCGATTGTCTACCACGGTAATTTTAAACTGACTAACATGTCTTTCTGCTTACACAAGGACGGCTTACGAATGGTGATTATTATAGCTTCAACAAACTTTAACAATCGACTACTTTGTGTGTTGAACAACACACGGAAGGCACTGTCTCTTTCAACCACGTGACCACTCTCGAGCACATGTCTCCCGACCGATGAAGCCAGACTTTTCCGGTGTGTCGGCCTGCCTAGGCTACTATCTTCTGTGTGTAGTATCTTGTCCAACCAATTCGGAATATGTTCCGAAACCCTGCAATGTAACTGTCGCTCAGTTCTGCCTACGTAGATGGCCTCGCATCTGCATGTAAATTGGTAAATACAATTTGATTTGGCGTACAAAGCTACAGGTTCTTTTACTGCTGGGAATGGGATCGGTGTGTTTCTGTACCTGATGACTAGAGCTGCAGCACATAATGTTCGCTCGACTGCTGTGGTGAGCCGGTCCCGCAGACGTTGCATTACGTCATCTCCTCGGAAGGTTAGCTGGATGAATACTTTGAGTTTAGGGACTGTAGTTACTTCTGATTTCGGTTTGGGCTGTTGGCAGTGGCGCTTTAATAAATCATGTGGAGTACCCATTCAGGTTTAAGGCATTCTTCAGAGTTTTAAATTCCTCTGTCAGTGTGTCCTGGGTGCATATCTTCCTAGCACGGTCAAACAGAGTCCGTACTAAGCCCCGTTTGTACTGGACAGGTGCGAAGCTCTGAAAATTTAAGTATTGGCCAGTCCATGTTTCTTTGCGGTACACCGATCTTTGAATTGTGCCATCTGCTCTACGTCTCAATAGGATATCTAGAAACGGCAACGCTTCGTTGTGTTTGTGTTCCATAGATAAAGAGATGTTTATATGTGTCTCGTTCATTGTGGCCTGGAACGACGTTGCTTGTAGCTCGTATGTGGTGATAATTAGTATATCGTCCACGTAACGACGGTAAAAGGCCAAGTTATTGATTTCTGAGGATCTCTTTTCTTCTAAGTGTGCCATGAAGATGTCCGCTAGAATAGGTCCAAGTGGGCCCCTCATGGCCACTCCGTCAATTTGGCGATATGACTTGTTTAGAAAGTTGAATTGTATGTTGGCAGTACATAATTTTAATAGCCTCTCTAGAATAGCTGATGGTATGCCTAGTTTTAGTTGTTTGTCTCTAATGCGTTCGCTTATTATATTCACGGTCTCATCTAATGGAATGTTGGTGAATAAAGAGGCAATATGTCTGGATTTGTAATGATAGTCTATGTTCAGCTTTCCATGGAGTTCGCTCTGGGATAGTTGTTAGGGGAATACCAACTGTGGGCAGATCGGTGGTTTCTCTGCAGAGTCGTTTGATCTGGTGGATAAAACTACTTCTTTTCAACCGCCCCATAGCTAGGTTTTCAAATCTGTTCTTTATGGATGGCCTGGCAAGCTGAGGAACTTTTCTGCTTGTATTAGCGTTTTCGTATCTCTGCGCTCACTTAGTGCTTGTGTCCTCCCCATCTTCTCTATTTCCACTATAGGGGTTGATCTCATCCCTCCTGTGGTGACTCTTAGTGCTTAATTTTGCATCTTATCCAGCTCTTGTAGTGTGGTTTTTTATGCTGAACACCACGCAGTTGACCCATATTCCAGGTGCGGTCGTATGCTCTGTTGGTAAACTTTGCTAAGTATTTTCCCACTGGCTCCCCATGTGGTTCCACGTTTATGGGTGGGGTGTTGTGTGGGATGGGGGATGTGTGGGTTGTGCCGGTGGATGAAGGATGTATGTGAGGATGGGGGTGTGTGTTTGGCTGGGTGGTTGGGGTGTGTGTGGGAGGGTAGATGAGAGATGCAGGTGTAGGCAATGGAACCATCTTTCCATGATTTTAGGAGGGGTATCATGATTGCTTCTCTCCAGGCTTGTGGAACACTGCCTAAGGTCCAACTGTTATAGAAGATCTGCAACAGCTTTGCTTTGGCCTCTGTTCCTAGTTCCTAATAATTTCATCGGAGATACCATCAGCTCCTGGTGACTTTCCCATTTTCAGTTTTGATATGGCTAGCTTTAGTTCGCTGATTGTGATGGGTGCCTCCAGAACCTCATGTACTATTTCCTTCTGTCCCGTACGTTGTCGTTTCTCTCGAATCTCTTGTTGTTTCTCTGGACTAATTTTGATATTGTTATCTTGTGCAAATGAGTCCGCAAAATGGTCAGCTGCTTGCTTTCTTGTTAAGATGTTTCCATCTTTATGTAGTGCAATTTTTGAGTTTCTCCCTATGCCCTCATCGTTAAGTTGTTTTATTAGCTTCCATAATTTCCTTGTGTCTCTTTCAAAGTTCAGAGACTCTGTTTTTTCCTGCTAGCTTTTCCGTCTAGCCTGCAGCTTGGCCCTTTGAAATTTGGCTTTTGCATGCTAGAATTTATTGTGGAGCTCTTGGCTGGGTGTGGCCTCTGCATGCTTTCTACACACTTCCACATCGTTATGCAACTGTTCCAGTTCACTACTCCAGTAGGGTTTATATTGTTTAGGGCTCCTCTTAGTACTGTTTCTCGCGCTGCCTTTAACATGCATTTCCCAAACTCTTCAACTACGTTATTTATGTCTTTCTCAGTGTTCAGGTTTCTAACTAGTATGCTGGTGCGATGCTTGTACATTGCTTTCTTGTAGTTCCACTTCGAGAGGGTGCTGCTTTCACTTACAAGCTCACTTTCTGCGGTTAGAAAGATTGGCCGATGGTCACTGCCACCAAGTTGTTTCCCAACAATTCGTGTAATGTTCCATTCCAGGTCTGGTGAATGAAAAGTCAGGTCAGGTGTAGTTGTAGTGTGCCATGATCTCGAGTTGAAAGTATATGGGTCGGACGGCTTGTTAATCAAGATGAATCTATTCTCATCCTGCCAGTCTTCCAGTCTCTCTCCTCTCTGGTCCATGTGATCATAGCCCCAGCTCTGCGAGTGGCTGTTGAAATCGCCACACACAATCATTTTTTTCTTTTAATGGTAGTGTGTCCAGTGCCTGTTGGTGGTCACTTGGACAGTAGTAATTGATCAGATGTAGGTCTGTATTACCGGTCTGAAGTTTAAGTGTTTGATACTCAGCCCCTTCCATGTAGACTTCGATTTGGGAAGCAATTATGTTATTTTTAACAAGGGTCAGTATCCCACCTTTTCGCCTGTCCTTTCGGTCAGATCAGTAACACAGGTAGCCTCTGATTTTGAAGGCTATATTTTCGTTGAGGTGAGTTTTTTGCAAGCAACATAAGCTTACTTTTTCTTGGTCCAAGATGTTTTCTAGTTCTATGTTTTTGTTGCTGACTCCCTCCGCATTTCAGTGCATTATTTTAAGTCTTCGTTTAGTATGGCCAGCCAGGGGCGTCACTAGGGGGGTGCGGGGGTGCGGGCCGCACCGGGTGACACCATCAAGAGGTGACACCAAAATAAAAAAATTGCAAATTTGACAAAGCAGACATAGCTCTGTCTAGTCGGGTTTCATAACCGTTCATTGTTAAATAACAAAAATTTAACTTTGTCCGAGTTTGTCGAAGTTCTTTATTTATGTTTTACCTGAAGTATTGAAGTTATATTGTTCAATTTGTTTTCTTTCTTATGTCCTTATTAACTTTTTGACTTATTTTACAAACATTACTATATGCGATTATATATGGTACAGGAACACTCGGAAGAAGACCATGGTGAAAGTCTAGAGGGGTGACACCAAGAGTTTACCGCACTGGGTGACACCAACCCCAGTGACGCCACTGTGGCCAGCCGTCCTTTTCTCATGTCCCCTGGCTCCACAGGACATCTGAGAAGGACCTCCAGTAGATGTGGTTGGACCCTTTGGGCCCGGCACTGCACCTGCCTGGGGGTCCAAAGCAGGGCGAGCACCATAACATTTAGCAGTAATCGACATATTCCATTTTGCGTGATTGCGTGGCATCTTGATTTCTATGGTGCGCCTCTTGGCTGGTTGCCTCCGCCTTCAGCACCTTTCTTTGCTACAGCAGACCGTGGTCTCACTCGAGTGTAGATGTGTACGAGCGCACACACGTGTCTGCGCATGCATGTACGTGCATACACATCTAGAGCATACTGGTTATTTTCCGGCGCCAGAAACTTGCCGTCGCCCCTTCTCCTGTTTAAATAGTTCCGCCACGCGAAGGCCTGGAGTTGGACTTTTGCTGGTTATAGGTTATGTATTCACGAACCAGTGGGGTATTTAAGCAATGTTGGGCGCTCACCCCAACACTGAGCCCCGGTTACATACAGCAACATTTGGAACCATTTCCTGGTACATATTTTAGGCTGGATTGCCCTGAGAGACAAGGTCAATTTTAAAAACTCGAAACAGCCTTGATGCGTATCAAAACCAAGGCCACCGATAGGACATGCGAGCGTTTATCCGCTACGCTACCACGGCTGTCGTACCGCCGCAACACTAGTCTGCAGAATATGATTATCAACTCATGCATACAGCAGTATCATCCAGCAATGAGCCCTTTTCAAGGCCACTAGAAGAATGCCATAACAGAACGGGCCCTTTTCAGGGTCACAAGTTAGCACACAATAACAGCCCCTAAGTGTGCACAAGAGTATACAACCACTGAAATATTCAGGTCAACTCACACACATAACTAAACCATTTGCTGCACACCGACAACGTTATTCCGGTCAAGGTCATGCACACCGAGATACAGCGCGAATAAGGGGACGCCAGGATATGACGTGTGCCCTGGAATTCCCTTTGTTTGCGTTGAATTAAGATTGAAGTACCGTAATATGCATCATCCTTCTGGTGGCCTGGATGCTCTGATTCCCATTTGGTTCTATCGGTGCTTTTTATAACCCTCTTTGCCTCATTATAAGTTATGTCTATGTCAGGCTGTGGTAATCGTCAACCCTCTTTTGCTAGTCTGTCAGCCTCTTCATTTCCAGGTATACTGCAATGTGATGGGATCCACTGTATTACAACTTTTTTGGATTTCTGGCATAGACCATGGAGTGTTGCTCCTAGGTCAGCTAGTTCTGTGCTGTTTTTGCTCTTCAGTATTGAGACAGCTGACTTTGCATCTGTGAAGATGGCTATTTGCTTCTCTTTATTTTCCTCCATCAAGAGCATTTCTGCTGCAGTTTTCAAAGCCTCTACCTCCGCTTTGAAGTTACTTGAAAATTTTCCAGTTGCCACTGACATTGTTTTTTTTCACTCCATTTTTTAAATTTAGGAGAATTCCTCCTCCTCCATTTTCTATTGAATTTTTGGCTGATCCATCCGTATATGCATGGGTCCAATTGCTGCTTGGGTGATGTTCTTTTATGTAGTTTATGTTTATTTTTCTTTCGGTTTCATTTTGCGTGTTCTTTTTCTCAATACCAAGAATGTTTTCTATCATCTCAGGCAGTTGCTGCTGTCTCCAAGCTGGGAACTTGTGTGCATTGTAAATGGGTTTGACTGTTGATATGTTAAGTATGGGGTCTGCCCTAATTTTTTGTTTGGCAGTTTCTACAAAGTTGCTACGCTTCAGTCTTCCCTTTCCAAAACCATTAAACCTGTTATACATAGGGTGGTCTATCAATCTTCTAAATTTTTCTGCTTGTTGCTGCTCTGTTATCTCTTCTATCCTGCACTGGTTGTAAACAAGTGATCTTTTCTAATTCATTAATAGGCGTTGTCTTCAGGCTTCCAGTTATGATTCGCATTCCTTGATTTTGGACTTTACTTATTTTGTTAAGTCTTTACTTATTTTGTTGCCCAAGCTGCAATGTCATATTCCAGTACTGGCCTCACCCGTCCAGTATATAACTTCTTGAGAACTTTCTCGTCTGCTCCCCACGTTGTACCAGCAAGCTTTTTCACGATTGCCATTCTTTGCCTTGCTCTTGTTCGATTTGTCTCAACTTGTGTCTTCCATGTCAGGCGACGATCAAAGGTGACTCCTAGATAGTTTGGATTTTATTCATGGCACAATATTTTTCCATTCAATACCAGCTTAGGTTGCTGAGTTTTATTTAAGAGGGAGAACACTGTGCATGTTGTTTTCTCCTCACTTATCTTCACTAGCCATAATTATGACCAGTCCTCTAGCGGTAATAAGGCTTGCTGTATTCTGATGTTGGCTGTACTAATATATTCTTCAGATATTCATATGGCTAGGTCATCTGCAAAGGAGGATGTGTGTACTCTGGGTGGAAAATTTTCCGTGATGCCGTTTATATATGCTAGGAATAATGTTGGTGAAAGAACTCCTCCTTGGGGGACACCTTGCTCCAACAGCATCATTTTGCTTGTTTGTCCTTGTACTTTTGTCCTGGCAGCTCTGTTCTCAAGGTAGTGGCTGATCCATTTATACATTTTCCCACAAACATGCATTTTTTGCAGTTTTACTTTCAGTCCTTCCTTTCATACTTTATCAAATGCTTTTTCTAAATCTATCCAGACCGCTAGTGTGTGCTTTTTCTCTTGGAAGGCATCCTCTATTCCTTGAGCTATATAGATTATTTGATTTTCAGTGGATTTGTACTTTCTGAATCCTGCTTGGTGTGGTGTTAAGAGTTGGTTTTCTTCCAGATGCCATGTTAGCCTGCCATTGATAATGCATTCCATTAATTTTCCTACACAGCTAAGTAGACTGATAGGTCGATAGCCATTTGGTTCTTCCAGGTCTTTTCCTTTCTTTGGGACTGGTATAATTTTATGATACAAATGTGGTCTTAACAACATAAATGATTGAAAGCAAACACAATCTCTGGGATTTGTTTAATTCTATGACACAAATGTGGTATTAACAACATAAATGATAGAAAGCAAACACAATATTTTACATGAGTTCTTGTGCATGTGTTCTGTTGTGGATGATAACATTATGTACATGAGGAAAACATCGAATGCATATATTATTTGTCTCTGAAATGTTTTTTTCTTGCAGGTCATCAGTTTGTCAGCTCAAGTAAAGAATGTACCACAATCATGATATTTGTGTGATTTCTTTACTGTATATGTTTTCCTGTGCTACATAGATCTCCTACATTGAACAAACAATTAGACACTTGTAAGGTTTCTCTCTGATATGTTTCATCTGGGTTCCCTCGATTTTTATTTTCAAATCACCATTTTGAGAAAGTGATACATCACAACTGTATGTTTGTGTGTGTGTGCATTGTTTGCTTGTGCACGAGCGTATGATGGAAGGCCAGGTCAACATTTGTACAGACACATGAGCGTATGATGGAAGGTCAGGTCAACATTTGTACAGACACATGAGCGTATGATGGAAGGCCAGGTCAACATTTGTACAGACACAGGAGCGTATGATGGAAGGCCAGGTCAACATTTGTACAGACACATGAGCGTATGATGGAAGGCCAGGTCAACATTTGTACAGACACAGGAGCATATGATGGAAGGCCAGGTCAACATTTGTACAGACACATGAGCGTATGATGGAATTCCAGGTCAACATTTGTAGAGACACATGAGCGTATGATGGAATTCCAGGTCAACATTTGTACAGGCACACGAGCGTATGATGGATGGCCAGGTCAACATTTGTACAGACACGCGAGCCCATTCAAGTCGGATGTGTTAGCCTAACGGCGCAAGAACACGGCTCTCCTGTAAACAGGCACAATACAATCACGTCCGAAAACACTCTTCGAATGAATGCAGAAGAAGAAGATATTAAGGTATAAGATATTAAGATTGCCAGAGTAACTTAACAATGAAGAGAAGCATGAGAACACATTGTGATGACAGGAAAAATCAGTGGGAAAAGAAACATGGGCAGACTGAAAGAGATGATCCTGGATGGACTGTATGGTGACATTGAGAAATATTATCAGCAGAGTTGATCCTGAATAGGTGACTCCGGGAAGGTTAACCCAGTCAACAAATGCCTGATGCTCAGGTGTGTCGGCCAAAAGGTGCAAATGTCGTAATTCTGCTGCAAACAGACATAACGCAGTTACGTTCGAAACAACATTCTAGATGAACGCACAAGAAGAAGAACAGGGACTCAATTCTGAGGAGATATATGAACACCTTTTATAGTGGGCAGGGCACTTGATGATAATGCAGTCTCATATGTTTCTTCAGATTAAAAATATGAGTAAAAGAAGCACCACAATCATCACACTTGTAAGGTTTCTCTACTGTATGTGATATATTATGGACTTTCAGATGGCAAGCTATAATAAAATAAGAACCACAAACATCATACTTATAAGGTTTTTCTCCTGTATGTGTTCTCCTATGTTTCTTCAGATGGCCAGCTTGAGTAAAAGAAGCACCACAATCATCACACTTGTAAGGTTTCTCTCCTGTATGTGATCTGTTATGGACTTTTAGATGATAACCTCTAGTAAAATAAGCACCACAAATATCACACTTGTAAGGTTTCTCTCCTGTATGTGTTCTCTTATGTTTCTTCAGACTGCCAGCTTCAGTAAAAGAAGCACAACAAATATCACATGTGTAAGGTTTCTCTCCTGTATGTGTTCTCTTATGCTTCTTCAGACTGCCAGCTTCCGTGAAAGTAGCACCACAATCATCACACTTGTAAGGTCTCTCTCCTTTATGTGTTCTCTTATGATTCTTCAGATTGCCCGAGAAAGCAAAAGAAGCACCACAAACATCACACTTGTAAGGTTTTTCTCCTGTATGTGTTCTCTTATGTTTCTTCAGATTGCCAGCTTCAGTAAACGAAGCACCACAAACATCACACTTGTAAGGTTTCTCTCCTGTATGTGTTCTCTCATGTTTCTTCAGATTTCCAACTTTAGTAAAGTAAGCACCACAAACATCACACTTGTAAGGTTTCTCTCCTGTATGTGCTCTCTTATGTGTCTTGAGACTATCAGTTGTAGTAAAAGAAGCACCACAATCATCACACTTGTAAGGTTTTTCTCCTGTATGTATTCTCCTATGGCACCTCAGAATGCCACCTAGAGTAAAGGAGGCACCACAAACATCACACTTGTAAGGTTTCTCTCCTGTATGTGTTCTCATATGGTTCTTTAGATTGCCAGCTTGAGTAAAAGAATCACCACAAACATCACACTTGTAAGGTTTCTCTCCTGTATGTGTTCTCTTGTGAGTCTTCAGATCACCAGCTTGAGTAAAAGAAGCACCACAAACATCACACTTGTAAGGTTTCTCTCCTGTATGTGTTCTCTTATGTGTTTTCAGATTGCCAGTATGAGTAAAAGAAGCACCACAAACATCACACTTATAAGGTTTCTCTCCTGTATGTGTTCTCCTATGGTTCTGCAGATCACCAACTAGAGTAAAAGAAGCACCACAAAAATCACACTTGTAAGGTTTCTCTCCTGTATGTGTTCTCCGATGGCCCTTCAGCATGTCAGCCCGAGTAAAAGAAGCACCACAAACATCACACTTGTAAGGTTTCTCTCCTGTATGTGTTCTCCTATGGTTCTTCAGATTGCCAGCTTGAGTAAAAGAAGCACCACAATCATCACACTTGTAAGGTTTCTCTCCTGTGTGTGTTCTCATGTGGTACTTCAACTTGTCAACTTGAGTAACAGAAGCACCACAATCATCACACTTGTAAGGTTTCTCTCCTGTGTGTGTTCTCAAGTGGTACTTCAACCTACCAACTTGAGTAAAAGAAGCACCACAATCATCACACTGGTAAAGTTTCTCTACTGTATGTATTCTCTTGTGATTCATGTTCTGGCACTCTAGATGGTCATCTTGAATTAAAAGACAATCTCATTCATTACATTTGTTCTGCGTATGTTTTTCTTGTGTTTCCTTATTTTACTGCTGGCAATTCTCAATAGCCCAAGAGAGTTTATTATTTGTAACCATCACAGAAGACACATTTTCTGATATTTGACAACAATTTTCATGTTTTACTGATGCCTTACAACTGTTCTCAACCATTCTTTATTCTAAGTTGCAGTGTTCTGTAATTTCTTGAATGATGTTACCCCCAGTTATGTCTACCATGTGATTGAATCTGTTACTCCTGTCATCACAAAGAACATCTGATAGTTCTTGTTTCACAACATTCATGTGTATGCTGTCATATGTCAACTTTTGTGAATGCTCTTGTATGGAGTGGTACTTGGAGACCATGAGTGTGTTTCTGAAACACACAAAAGTAAATAATTAATATACTTATGAATATACCAGGGTTTGATTATGAACAGATGGGAATGTATAATCAAGCAGTAAACATTGTAGCTATAGACAATTACATTTAAGTGAATGAAAGATGGAGCAGAAGAATGATTAATGTGCTCATGCTTGATCAAGGCCGATGTATGATCTAAGTTTATGATTATATGATCTGATGTATGATCTAAGTTCATGATGATATAAGGTGATGTATGATCTAAGTTCATGATGATATGTAAGCTGATGTATGATCTAAGTTCATGTATGATCTATATTCATTTATGATCTATGCTTATGTATGATCTAGTGATAAAAACTCTGCCGCGGAGCAAATACGACAGGGGGCTTCTGATCATCAGAAGTGTACCCCCTTTCCCAAATGTTTCAGACCATTATACTCTTGACACTCTCTGGGGGCGGTCCCGTCTGGGTCATGACTCCGGGCCTCTTTCCCCTGCCATGCGAGATGTTCAGTCAATTTTGTTGTGCTTGTCCCTTTGCTGTTAACACGCCCACTCTCAAGCTTCCCTCCCTCAGATAGGAGAGTCTGTGCAGCCTGTGCTTGCCCCTTAGCACCTGTGGTCGTGGGGAGCCTGATTCTTCCCCAGCCATGGCCTCTATTGCCTCCATACATCTCCGTTGCCATGTTCCTTATTTGTGCCCCGTTCATGGCGCCACACTTTATTAGGAAGCCAGTTCGTCCTTTTGTTTTCTCGACCTACCTCTGGGTCCCTGCAGCTGAGTGCAGCTTACAGAGAATTACCGCTCCTGGTATGGAGGTTGGGCTTCGGCCGACATTTGCATGATACAACTGCACTTAGATTCCCCACCCTCATTTGCATGATATAACTGCACTTAGATTCCCCACTCCCATTTGCATGATATAACTGCACTTAGATTCCCCACCCTCATTTGCACGATATAACTGCACTTAGATTCCCCACCCCATTTGCATGATATAACTGCACTTAGATTCCCCACCCTCATTTGCATGATATTGCACTTAGATTCCCCACCCTCATTTGCATGATATAACATCACTTAGATTCCCCACCCTCATTTGCATGATATAACTGCACTTAGATTCCCCACCCTCATTTGCATGATATAACTGCACCTTGATTCCCCACCCTCATTTGCATGATATAACTGCACTTAGATTCCCCACCCTCATTCGCATGATATAACTGTACTTAGATTCCCCACCCTCATTTGCATGATATAACTGCACTTAGATTCCCCACCCCCATTTGCATGATATAACTGCACTTAGATTCCTCACCCTCATTTGCATGATATAACTGCACTTAGATTCCTCACCCTCATTTGCATGATATAACTGCAGTTAGATTCCCCACCCTCATTTGCATGATATAACTGCACTTAGATTCCCCACCCTCATTTGCATGATATAACTGCAGTTAGATTCCCCACCCTCATTTGCATGATATAACTGCACTTAGATTCCCCACCCTCATTTGCATGATATAACTGCAGTTAGATTCCCCACCCTCATTTGCATGATATAACTGCAGTTAGATTCCCCACCCTCATTTGCATGATATAACTGCACTTAGATTCCCCACCCTCATTTGCATGAAATAACTGCAGTTAGATTCCCCACCCTCATTTGCATGATATAACTGCACTTAGATTCCCCACCCTCATTTGCATGATATAACTGCAGTTAGATTCCCCACCCTCATTTGCATGATATAACTGCACCTAGATTCCCCACCCTCATTTGCATGATATAACTGCACTTAGATTCCCCACCCTCATTTGCATGATATAACTGCACTTAGAGTCCCCACCCTCATTTGCATGATATAACTGCACTTAGATTCCCCACCCTCATTTGCATGATATAACTCCACTTAGATTCCCCACGCTCATTTGTATGATATAACTCCACTTAGATTCCCCACCCTCATTTGCATGGTATAACTGCACTTAGATTCTCCACCCTCATTTGCATGATATAACTGCACTTAGATTCTCCACCCTCATTTGCATGATATAACTGCACTTAGATTCCCCACCCTCACTCGGAGGAAAGGCTCTAGAGTCGACATGAGAACGTTGCAAGTTCGTGCTTTTATTTGAGAAATTGTGAGTTGTTCTGCAGTTACTGCTTTTCACCATATTAGTTGTCCCAAGCCAGTTTCCAAGAATTCCACAGCCAGCACGAGGCTTTTTTTGGCTGCCTCACCCAGTTGTTTTTGTGCCTGAGTTCTCACTTGTCCTTTAATGCCCATTTGCTTTAGCACATCATATATGAAGTGGGAGACTAGGCCTCTCACGCCTACCTCTATGGCAAATATCCTGACAGTGTACCCTTTCAGCTTAAGACTAGCGACCATATCATCATACGTCTCCATGCTGCTCCTCAATATTTGACTCGTAAGGGATGGTCAACTCAATCAGCGTGTATGATCTAGGCTGATGTATGATCTAAGTTCACGATGATATAAGCTGATGAATGATCTAAGATCATGATGATAAAAGCTGATGTATGATCTAAGTTCATGTATGATCTAAGTTCATGTATGATTTATGTTCATTTATAATCTATGTTTATTTATGATCTAAGCTGATGTATGATCTAAGCTGATGTATGATCTAAGCTCATGTATGATCTAAGCTCATGTATGATCTAAGCTCATGTAGATCTTGGCTGATGCATGATATAAGCTCGTGTATGATGTAAGTTCAGGTATGATCTAAGAGAGGGTGAAGTGAGTGCTTGATTTTGTAATTTAACAGATTAACAGGTAATGCATTTTTAATTTATTACAGATATTTTTCACTTATGAAATCAATTGTAAGTACAGTTATCACTAAACAATTTATAACAGCAAGCAATATTGATATTACATTACAGTCACAATAAAGAGTGTTAACTTCCTGCCTAAAACGAACATTTATGGTACAATTTAAGGTGACATATTAAAAGGCAAAAACCTAAGTTGACATGCCAGAAAGAAAAAAAAAACTTGAAATAGAATGTCAGGAATAATCAATGTTGTGTTGCATGTCTAAGTTTGATTGATTGATTGATTGATTTAGGAACCGACATCACAGCATTCGGGACATTCCCATAAGCGCTCCGTCCCCATCCTCAGCAGCCAGCGAAGAGTTCCAACACTAATAGTTCCAGTAGCAATCTGATTATATGTCCGTCTCACCTTTCCTCTGAGCGTCGAGCGGTGGCCAGATCCCCTCGTCACACCTCGCTGTCTCATTCTTGCCAGACCATGGTGCTCCATCTGCTCCTCCGAGGTGTACACGTGCTCCCACAAGGCCGCAACCATGTCTGCCTTGTCATGCATCATTACTTCACCGAGTTTTGCCGAGCCAGCCAATCTGTCCGCCTGTTCATTCCCCAGCACACCGGCATGCCCAGGAGAAAAGATCCAGGTGATGCTTGCTACCCATGACCTCCGAAGCGAAGCAAGCCACTCTACACGAAGCTTGCCTGTTCTCACCCTTCTCAGCATGCTTTCTGAGTCAGTTACAATCACAATGTGTGTATGTATCGTGTTTTCTATCCAGCGGAAAGCTGCACTTTCTAAGAAAAATAATGTGATATGTCTAAAAAATAAAACTTCCTCATTGTAACTCAGTGTTACTGTTCCTCACTGTAACTTATTGTTCTTGGTCCACACATCTGTTACACTGCACTGAACTCCACGGGGCGTTCACCCTTCCATTAGGTTCGCAGAAACACTAGTTATTTAGACTAAACTGTTTGAGGACAAGGTTATGAAACCACTGTTCATTGGCTGATGCTCACTGACTAGACTTGTACATTCATCATTATCATGTGCCTTGCTGGCTGGCATAAGCATTCACATCTCTCCACAGATCTCTGTCCATGGTGCTCAGAATCAGATCTGCTGATGATATCCCAGCATGCCACTGTCTCAGTCCATCCAGCATGCCACTGTCTCAGTCCATCCAGCATGCCACTGTCTCAGTCCATCCACCATGATGCTGTCTCAGTCCATCCAGCATGCCACTGTCTCAGTCCATCCACCATGATGCTGTCTCAGTCCATCCACCATGATGCTGTCTCAGTCCATCCAGCATGCCACTGTCTCAGTCCATCCACCATGATGCTGTCTCAGTCCATCCAGCATGCCACTGTCTCAGTCCATCCACCATGATGCTGTCTCAGTCCATCCACCATGATGCTGTCTCAGTCCATCCAGCATGCCACTGTCTCAGTCCATCCAGCATGCCACTGTCTCAGTCCACCCAGCATGCCACTGTCTCAGTCCATCCACCATGATGCTGTCTCAGTCCACCCAGCATGCCACTGTCTCAGTCCATCCAGCATGCCACTGTCTCAGTCCATCCAGCATGCCACTGTCTCAGTCCATCCAGCATGATGCTGTCTCAGTCCATCCACCATGATGCTGTCTCAGTCCATCCAGCATGCCACTGTCTCAGTCCATCCAGCATGCCGCTGTCTCAGTCCATCCACCATGATGCTGTCTCAGTCCATCCAGCATGCCACTGTCTCAGTCCATCCAGCATGCCACTGTCTCAGTCCATCCAGCATGCCACTGTCTCAGTCCATCCAGCATGCCACTGTCTCAGTCCATCCACCATGATGCTGTCTCAGTCCATCCAGCATGCCACTGTCTCAGTCCACCCAGCATGCCACTGTCTCAGTCCATCCAGCATGCCACTGTCTCAGTCCATCCAGCATGCCACTGTCTCAGTCCATCCAGCATGCCACTGTCTCAGTCCATCCAGCATGCCACTGTCTCAGTCCATCCAGCATGCCACTGTCTCAGTCCATCTAGCATGCCACTGTCTCAGTCCATCCAGCATGCCACTGTCTCAGTCCACCCAGCATGCCACTGTCTTAGTCCACCCAGCATGCCACTGTCTCAGTCCATCCAGCATGCCACTGTCTCAGTCCATCCAGCATGCCACTGTCTCAGTCCATCCAGCATGCCACTGTCTCAGTCCATCCAGCATGCCACTGTCTCAGTCCATCTAGCATGCCACTGTCTCAGTCCATCCAGCATGCCACTGTCTCAGTCCATCCAGCATGCCACTGTCTCAGTCCATCCAGCATGCCACTGTCTCAGTCCATCCAGCATGCCACTGTCTCAGTCCATCCAGCATGCCACTGTCTCAGTCCATCCAGCATGCCACTGTCTCGGTCCATCCAGCATGCCACTGTCTCAGTCCATCCAGCATGCCACTGTCTCAGTCCATCCACATCCACCATGCCACTGTCTCAGTCCATCCAGCATGCCACTGTCTCAGTCCATCCAGCATGCCACTGTCTCAGTCCATCCAGCATGCCACTGTCTCAGTCCATCCAGCATGCTACTGTCTCAGTCCATCCACATCCACCATGCCACTGTCTCAGTCCATCCAGCATGCCACTGTCTCAGTCCATCCAGCATGCCACTGTCTCAGTCCATCCAGCATGCCACTGTCTCAGTCCATCCAGCATGCCACTGTCTCAGTCCATCCAGCATGCCACTGTCTCAGTCCATCCAGCATGCTACTGTCTCAGTCCATCCAGCATGCCACTGTCTCAGTCCATCCAGCATGCCACTGTCTCAGTCCATCCAGCATGCCACTGTCTCAGTCCATCCAGCATGCCACTGTCTCAGTCCATCCACCATGCCACTGTCTCAGTCCATCCAGCATGCCACTGTCTCAGTCCATCCAGCATGCCACTGTCTCAGTCCATCCAGCATGTCACTGTCTCAGTCCATCCAGCATGCAATCATCACAGTGTTTTCCAATGTCCCTCTTCTCACTACACGACCACAGAATGTTTGTCTCCTTCTCATGGTTGTATATAATGTCTTGATATAATCTATAAAGCACAAGTATATGCATTATGTGTAACTTTTCCTTCGACATGTCCATACTGTTTTTTACCGGTTTCGATCTTTATTTTCATCCTTGTGCTCATAATTCTGAGTAGATGCTTAGTGACATGGCTTATGAGGTTGAGTGTACAAAATTCTTCATATTCAATAGCTCCTGGTCTTTTCAACAGAGCTAAAAATACAGATTTCAGAATATCGCTAGGTATGTAGTCACAGTAAGCGAGACATGACTGATACAGGCAAATCGCCGCTGATCATGTTGCATGGAGAAAAGATCAGAAATGGAATTAAAGACAGGAGAAAATGATTGCAGATAGGTCACACATTGAGCGTGTGAGATGTAAGATGGTGCATGATGGTGGAAATGACCATCTGTTCACATGAAACCATTGTGGACAAACAATTACAGCACAATTTGGTCTCATTCGTCACATTCACTAGCGCCACGGTTTTAGCTGTTAAGCCTTTTTGAAGCACAAAGTAACAAACTATCATCTGTCAAGACAGCAAGGTGCCATTACAGTATCCCCTGTTGTAAATATTATTCAACATTTTAGTTAATATTTCTTCTTCAAATTCCCCAACACTTCAAATTCTTCTACAATAATTCCATTTGGCCCAGCTGCTTTTTCTTTCTTCTTATGTTTGGTAGCACCAGCGACTTCATCTTTTAGAAAAGGTGGATCTTCTAGGTTACTTTCTTCAATTAATTCTGCTCTTTCTCCATCATATAACTCTCTTATGTATTAATTCCATCTCTTTATTATAGCACTTTCTTCTATTAATATTTTTGATGATTGTTATTTCAATATCCTCTGTTTACTCTTATATTTCTTCCTGCCAACTCATTCACCTGTCTGTGAATATTCAGTCTATCTGAAATAGAATTCACTTCAGTTTGGCTGCACTGCTTGTTTAAAAAATTTTATTTTTACTGTGTGCACTTATCTCTTATTTTTTGGTGAACCTTATCATAGGCCTATGGCCATCTCCGTGGCCTAAAGGCTTGCTAACGTGATTTGTGAACCACTTACCACGCATTTGAAATGTGGCGGTGACTGATTTGGCAGCAGACCATGTTGCGCTGGGGTTTTAACGTGTTGGTATGTGAGCCAGTCATTCAGAAAGCAATGGTCAACTACTGAACGTAAAACTTGCCAAGACATCAACAACAGCAGTAAATTGCTGGTGCTGACAGTCATGTCCAGTAAATAGGATATGCAAAAACCAAAAACAAAAAAACTTATCATAATCTACTGTGATATCTTTACTTTGTTCACCTTTGTCCATCAACTTTAAGTATTCACCTGTATCCATTTCTTCTTACTTCTTTTTTAAAAATATTCTCTCCACTAATATCTTTTTTGCTTATTTGAGGCCCTTGGCATTTTCTGTTCTTCATTTATACTTTGTATTTGATTTATTGCATTATGTCAGTTTTTCACAATCAATATGTATTGCCCTTTAATATCTGTATCTGTTTATGTTAAATCTTTTTCTTCTTCTTCTTCTGCTGCATTCATCAGGAATTTTTTTATTCCGGACGTGATTGTGTTGTGCCTGTTTACAGCAGAGCTGCGTTCTTGCGCTGTTAGGCTGACACATTCGACTTCTGCGGCATTTGTTGACCGGGTTAACCTTCCCGGTTATTAAGTCTCATTTTCTTAACCTCTTTTCTTCTCTCTTAAATCTTACTGGTATCTTTGACGTGATCACTGTTACAACCAGGTATTGTCTTAATTTATTCAGGCATTTCTAACCCTCTTGTTGATCAGTACACAGTCAATCTGCTTGGATATTTGTTATCAATTCTTTTTCCTGTGTACAATTGTATTGTCTCTTAAGTACACTTTACTCTCAGATGTCAAACTACAGGCCGTCTGACATGAGTGTCCTTAGTCTAGACCACATGTGTCAAACAGAGATGCCCCAGCTTCATCTACATGCGACTCGAACCTTCAGCATGTTTGGTAGCACATATCTGTGTGAGCAGTTGTTTTCTATGATGAAGATTAACGAAACATCACGCAGGAGTCGTCTCACTGATGAACACTTGCAGTCCATCATGAGAATCTCTATGACACAAAACATTACTCACACCATAAACGAACCAAGAAAAGATACCAAACATCGTGCTCTGACAAATTGACATAAGAGTGGAAATGTGTATACCAATGATTTTTTTATTATTAAAACTTGTTTCTGTTTTAATTTATATTAATGTTTATAAAAGGTTTAATTGTCGGCTTATTGAATGTTTATCCGGTTCGGCCTGCAACCTTCTTACGTGTGATTTGAGTTTTGGCCCGCTGAGTGATTGAGTTTGACACCCCTGGTCTAGACTATCAAATACATTTTAGCATCATGATCGTTCGTCAGAATTCTATCATGTCCACCATACATATAATATAATAGTTCTAGGTCAACTTACAGTTAGTGTTGAGTGTGAAATTTGCACCACATCCACTGGGCGCGTCAACTACACATGAATACTGTGTATATCACGCCTATTATTACGCTGAAGGCTTGGCAATCGTCTGTTGTGAATTCTCTCTGGCTGGCTTTCTACAATCTTCTTTCATTAAGTCTAATTAACAAGACTTCTGATCCATCACTGGATATTCACTGCCACTGTGTATACTTCGATATCATTTCATATAAGCTGTTTTCTCAGTGTGGAACTGCCCATGTTACCGCTAGCCTGCACTGGCTCCCAAGTGACGTGTTCCGCCTAACATGGCTACTGTTAGTTGTGTGCAATCTCTTTCTTTGTGATTCTCTAGACGCTTGGTAACACAGATTTGGGTCCCTGGTCTGTGTTGAGCAGTAATCGATTCCACGAAGTGACTTTGAGTTCTACTTTCTGCCTGGCTCTGTCGCTTTGTTTATTTGCCTCCTATATTATATATGTTGGCTATTTTACTTTACTTATTGAATTATAATTATTATACTATTATATTCACCTTTACTTTACTTATTGTATTATAATTATACTATTATATTCACCTTTACTTTACTTATTGTATTATAATTATTATACTATTATATTCACCTTTACTTTACTTATTGTCTCACTATCCCCTTTACTTATTGTTTCATGTTCACCTTTACTTATTGTCCAGAGGAGTTTCCATGGCGAAGTGGTCAAGCCGTTTGACTCGGGCTCCGAAGGTTGTGGGTTCGATTCCGGGCCGCGTCCTTCGGTTCACGAGTGAAATTTCTTCGGAGACTCCTGTGGGTCGTCGCTAGAGCTACGGAAGTTCGTGCTTTGTGCGACGCTTTCCGCATGGGATAAAAACCAGATGCAATGAAGTCGACCCTGTCGACTTTTTAAAACGACTTATTGTCTCATGTTCTGATCTGGAATTAAAGTCCTGTGGACACGTTTTTCTTTTATTGTACCTCCTGGCAAAAGTGTAGCAGAATGAATAGTATCAGCTGGGTGTGCAAGCATACAGCACGCTTGAGCATCAAGATAGAACAGCTAGAAGGATGCTCAAGTCGTGACGTAGCTTGTTGTGGGGTTAGTTAGTTACCACCTGGAACGAGAGAAGAGAGGTCAACATCAACATCGCATTTTGTTTGTGTAAAGACTTTGTATCAACCATCACAAATAAAGCCTGTTCTACAATAATCTAACTGAACTATTTCGTCCACTGTATACATGTACTGTTATATAGGATCAAAATGGAGCCAGTGATCAGGATACGGCTCATGGCTTGTCGCGGAATGTAAGTTGCCTCCACAATGGAAACATGGCCGTTGCTTTATTTTCGTCGATACCACGGCGTAATAGAAGTTGAAGATTTTCGCTTACAGAGAAATTCAACAAGGCGGCGTCTCTGATCAAATATTGCGTTGACCTGGCTGGTGGTTTTAGAGTCCGCCATACATATGGGAATTATGAGCCTTGTATACAAAATAATGATTTGCCATCATGTTCCAGAATAATCGTTGTTTTGGACCTCAAAATGTTTTACAAGAGCCGTTACCCTTGAACCAGCTTATGACCTTGGTTGTCGCTCGAAAGAAGATGATTGTTGAATTTGACTTCGCTTGATGGAATCAAGACGAAAAATCGTTTAGATCAGAGGCTCAAATAACAAGAAAACCTTTAACGAAAAACTACTTCACTGGATCATAAGTGTCTTGAACTCTGGCAATTATAAAAATGTTAGACGATCACATTAAAGAGATGATCCTACTACAGTTGCTTTAATGGCCAGATCGAGTCGTTTCAAGGCGTCCAGAAGTGTCACAATTTTTTTGTCCAGATCTACACTTCCTCGAGCGGAAAGAGCAGCCATAAATTTAAAAGTGTCGTGATAGAATGAAGAAACTCTTTCCTTGGTAAGCCCCATCGAGCCTTGTGGAGCCCTATCGAGTCTTGTCGAGCCCTATCGAGCCTTGTGGAGCCCTATCGAGCCTTGTCGAGCCCTATCGAGCCTTGTGGAGCCTTATTGAGTTTTATCGAGCCTTCTTGATCCTTACGGAGGAATGAAACCGCTTTATCGATCTTGGTTCAAGTACTCGAGTACCAGATACCGTGCTTCTCAGTCTCGGCATACAAGAGCATAGACGTCAAAGGGAAATTGTAAGACTTGATTTTCGATGGGACCAGTGGAAAATTAGTTTCAACAAGAAAAGGGGTAATATAAATAACTTTTTCTATTAGGTAGAAAATTATTGAGTTTCAGGAGGAAGATAACGTCCTTTGGTTAATTTAAGAGTGTATATTAATAATTATTGATTGTTTTTTTGCTTGTATAAGTGTATAGCGAAATATTTCAGCATGGCAGAAGAACAAGCTTCACTGACACAAGTTCTGACCGGGGTAGGGTCAGTAATTGGTAAACTCAATACAGTCATGAAACAACAAGGAATGGCAGCTGAAATTGTTAAATTTAGCGGACAGGCAAAAGATTTTAAGAAGTGGGTAACTTCCATAGAGAAATATGCATATTTGGTGTCAGCATCAGATGAAGAGAAAATGAAACTTGCTTATCAGGCAGCAACAGAACCGGTTTCTGATCATATCAGAAGAAAATTAGAAGCGAGGGTGGATGAGACATGGGAGCAGTTCAAAGACGACCTGGCCCATAAGTACGCGGAAATAACGGATCCACAACATGCGTTTTCGGTGTTAAGGCAGTCCAAACAAAACACTGGAGAAACGGTACAATTGTTCAGCGATAGGTTGATTAACCTGGCTGAAGAAGCATTCTTAGGACAGAATGTACGAGGAAGGAGGTGGAGAGGATGTTGGTAGGGATTTTTGTAGATGGTATAAAATCCGATGGACTGAAGTTTAAGCTGATGAGAGAAAACCCTGAGAGGTTATCACAAGCTGTAGATATTGCAGTACAATAGGAGAATTTGAGACGTAGATTCAGATTGAGAGTAGGAAGAGAAATAGGAACTAGTCGAGAAGACAGGATTGAGGAGCCCATGGAGATAGGACAAACAAGGTTCGGATGGAATAGGAGAGGAGGTATACACACATTACAAGGTAGTGATAGAAATGCCTATAATGGAAGAAGACAAGTTAGAAATCCTACAAATGAGACGGTAAGTAACACAAATAACACAAATATAGTTTGTTGGTCTTGTGGTCAACGTGGACACATTTTTCGCTTTTGTGGTAACAGGCGTGTCCAGTCGAATACACAAAGTAGAAATGGCAATAGCAGATTAAATAGGAATGTTGAAGAGAGACACGGAAGTTTTACAAGTACAAGAACGCAGGAAAACCGGCGCCCTACCTATTAAATAGGACCTGTGGTAGGAGGGAAAATAACAAGGTCCCAAGATTTAAAGAATATTTTAATAACAGGTATAGCAGGACGAGTAGAGAATGCTCTCAATTAGATGAAATCAAACAGTTCACAGTGAATACAACAGATCCCAGCTCATGTATAATAGAAATAGGGAAGTATAGAGTTCGTACATTAGTTGATTCGGGAGCTCAGGTTAGTGTGGTCAAAGAAAGTTTTCTATACAAAATAATGAGAAATTGCAAAATATTCAGAAGTCATAATAATCTCCACTCTGTTACAGGACAGAATTTACAGGTAGTTGGACAAACAATAATGAATTTTAAGTTAGGAGGGATCAACGTAAGACATCTTTTTCAAATAGTGAAAGATTTAAATAGAAACATGCTTATAGGAAGAGATTTTCTAATAAAAAATGGTGTAGGACTTATGTTTGATCTACATAAATTAAAATTCAAGGACGTGTATGTAGATTTAGAAGAAGACATGCACATTTCATCACTGGTTAGAGTTAAAATGTCTACGACATTAAAACCACAGACGGTTAATTTGATACAGGCAAAGGTAAAAAGAAATCCGTATTATGAAGTAGGACACACAGTTAGAATCACTGAGTTGCAAAGGGAGGTAATTGATGAGCCTGGTCTAGAGGTTCCGGATGGAATAATATCATTAGATAAACACTTAACTTTTCCAGTAATGATTATTAACAACACAGGTAGAGAAATTAAATTATATAGAGGATGTGTAATAGCCAAAGTGGATCATAACATTAATGACATATTAGCAACAGATAGAGTAGAAATGCAGGGAATAAATTATTCAGAAACTCCTAGTGAAAGAATTAATAACAGACGCGGACGCGAAAGAAGAGGGAACGTGCAGAAGGATGAATTGATCCATCCATTCAAAAAAAAATATAGCCCAAATACATTCACTAGATAAAATGACAAGAGAACAAGAATTGTTGGCACAGTTAAAAACTCCACCAGAAAATAAGAAAGTATTAGAACAACTTATAAAAGAAAATCAGGATGTATTTGCAATTAATGATTTAGAATTGGGAAGAACAAAAACAGTTACAATGGAAATAGATACGGGAGATCATCCACCAATTAGTTTAAAACCGTATAGAACTCCCTTAAGGAATAGAGAAATTGTTGAAAAGGCAATAGAAGATATGTTGAAAGCAGGAATAATAACAAGATCAAAGTCGGAATGGTCATCTCCAATTGTCATCGTGACCAAAGCTGATGGTTCACATCGATTCTGTTGCGACTACATGGCGTTGAACAAGATCACTAAGAATGTAGCGTACCCATTGCCGGTGATTGATGACATTTTGGGTTTACTCAATGGCTCTACATTCTTCACGACACTAGATGCAAGATCAGGATTCTGGTGTATCCCGATGTCAGAGGATGCTCAAAAGAAAAGTGCTTTCTGTACTCATATGGGTTCTTACGACTTCTTACGAATGCCTTTTGGGGTTCGAACGGCTCCATCTCACTACATGCTGTTAATAAATGAAGTATTAGAGGGTATGCAAAAGTTTGCGTTGGCATACATAGATGATATTCTAATCTATACAGCAGGGGATGTGGATGATCACTTAAAACATGTAAGATTAGTATTCGACAGATTAAGAATACATGATGTTAAATTGAAGCTCAGCAAATGCTAATTTTTAAAAACAGAAACAAAGTATTTGGGGTATATTATTAATAGAGACGGAATAAAACCAGACCAAGAAAAGGTAAAGATTATTAAAGAACTAGCTCCTCCAACTAATGTAAAAGAAGTTCGTGCTTTTATTGGAACCTGTGGGTATTATAGGCGTTTCATTCCAGGGTTCTCAAAAATAGCAGAGCCTATTACTAACTTAACTGGCAAATACGCTAGATTTAAGTGGGATGATGAATGTCAAAAAGCGTTTGAGTTTTTAAAAAATAGCTTAACAGTAGTGCCACTATTAGCACATCCAGATTTGAATAAACACCTAATACTATATACAGATGCTTCAGATAATGCTATAGGAGCGTGTTTGGTCCAACCATACGAAGGAAAAGAATCTGGAATACCAGGGGTTAAAAATGAAAGGCCAATTTATTTCTTGTCTCATAAACTTGGCAGGTCTCAGCGAAAATGGTCGACTATCGAGAAAGAGGCTTATGCTATTCATTATGCTCTTCAGAAACTTAACTACTATCTACATAACGCAAATTTTATTATTAGAACTGACCAAATGCCTTTAAAATCTTTGTTAGAAGCTTCAGTGCAGAACAGGAAAATACAGACATGGGCATTGAATCTACAGGGATACAATACAAGAATAGAATACATACCAGGTAGGATTAACACATGCGCTGATTTATTGTCTAGAATCCCGTATCCACAGTCAGCAGGAAACACGGAAGACGAAGGTGAACCGGAGATTGACGACCAAAACTGGCAAGTAAATATACTAGATTCTGCCATAATAAATAGAGAAGATTTTGAGAGTTTACCGTCGGATCAGGAGTCTGAACCTAGAGCGGAAGACCCACATTTAGCACAATTCAATATGAAAGAGGAACAAGAATTAGATCCAAAAGTCTTAGAAATAAAACAAAAATTGAAAGAAACGGATGAGAATAAGTATAAGAAGAATTATTTAGTTTTGCAAGAGGATGAACAGTTATATTACATGAGTGAAAGAAACGAACAGTTAAGGAAATATATTCCAAAACATTTGGAAAATGAAGTTTTAAAAGCATATCATGATGAGAATGGTCATCTCGGTCGAGATAAATTAGTGAAGGCACTTACGAATAAATATTATTGGCCGAATTTATTTAAAACTGCTTGTAAATATGTTGATACGTGTGAAAGATGCAGATTAAGGAATATGAAAACAATTAAGTGTCCCTTACAAGATACAGATATTCCTCAGTTTCCAATGCAAAAAGTTAGTTTAGATATATCAGGTCCTCACCCTAGAACATTATCAGGGAACGTATATCTAATTCATATAGTGGACGTCTACAGTCTTTGGCCGGAAGTTTATGCAATCCCAGATAAGAGCGCAGATACTATCATTAATATTTTTTTACAGGAATTCGTACCAAGGTTTAGTTGCCCACAGATTGTACTTACGGATAATGGTAAAGAATTTGTGAATAAGAAATTTGAAAAGTTATTAAAAGATTTGAATATAAAACATATAAAGACCTCATACTACAGACCTTCTTCAAATGCTAAGAACGAAAGACAACATAGGACATTGTACGATGTTATAGCAAAGATTGTCGATGAACATGAAAAAGATTGGGATCTATTCCTAGGACCTGCGCTTAGCGCTATACGCACAAACCAAAATGAGAGCACAGGGTTTTCACCATTTTATTTATTACACGGAAGAGAGCCAATGCTACCCATAGATAATCTGCTAAAACCAAGACGTAAATATATGGGGGAAGACTTTCAAGAGGTCATCATACAAGAAATGCATAAAGCACATGTAAGATTAAGGAGTAACATAATTAAAGCTAGAGAAAGACAGAAAAAGTACAGAAATGTGAATACAAGATTACAGGAATTCAAAGTAGGTGATAGAGTTTATTATAAGAAGCATAGAAGGAACTCTAAGTTTGATGCTCGTTGGGTCCCAGGTTATTACATTTTAGAAAAACTAGGAAATGTATCGTACAGTATAAACAACCAGATTACGGGACATATAGCAAGGGCACACGTAGAACACTTAAGGAAAGATAGTGATGATAAGGGAAATAATAATTACAATAATAATTATTATTCAGACACCGGATACTTAGATGAACAGGTCGTCAGAAGAGCTACAATACCCCCAGATTTTAGAAAAGATCCAGCACAAAGTCAGTTAATGACAACTCCAGTTTGTAATGATACTCAAGAACAGACAATACCGAAAACGATAGACGGAAAAAATATGAATGAGGGCCATTATCATAGTATAGAATCTATGGAGGAAGAGATAGGAGCTCCATTTAAGAATACTAGACAAGCAACGAAAAGGAGAATAGAGAGACAGAGAGAAAGAGAAGTGAAAAGACAAAGAAGAATCAGAGATCATTCATCAAGCGGCGAAGATATGCCTCTACTAGAAAGGACGTTAAGAAATAATGATAGACAAATTAGATGGGATATAGAAAAGAAAAGATTGGCAGATGCTAGTAATAGACATACAGATGAAGAAGAAATGGATGAAAATTCGGAATCAAATAGTAGTATGAAAGATACGGTAAACGAAGAAGAAGATATTGATGTGGAGATAGCACTTATTCAAATAAACTTGGAGTTATTGAAGAAGTGGAAACGTAGGAGGTAAATTGATGGAAAATACTGCAGATAGCAAGGTATAAGTTTCATGATTTAAAAAGGAAATAGATACTTGAGGATGTATATGACACATTAGACATGGAAAAGGGTTATGTTGATACTTATAATGAGTTGTCTTGAGCAGTAGACATATTTAGGTATTAAGATAACTAATATGGCTGTAACTTCGAAGGAAACATATATTTTTTCTTCTGTAATTTAATTGCCGATTGATTTTATGTTTTGACTTCTTGAGTTTTCTTAGATAGATATATAAGTTATTGTTAGTCCATAAAAGAGACTAACAATATATAGGATGTATGTCATATTATTTTAAAATATGTTTTTCCTTGAATGAGTTGATATCTTTATTTAATATGAGGGGAAACATAAATGATGTAAAAAAAAATTGGGGGGTTATGATGTCCTGTTGTGATTTTATTTCGCTTAACTCATAACTTAAGTGAAATGTTTTGTGTGTTAAATAAGAATTACTTTGGTTACAAATGTATTGGTTAAGTTAAGTTTTAATTATAAACAGTTATGGTTTTGTCCAGTACACGGGACTTTATATAGTACCCTTCGTTCAGAAAATAGTAATAAACTACTGAGGACTAGTAGAGAGACATATTATCTTGGTGAATAATATGTTCATGGGTATATTCTGTTGCTGTGATAATCAGCATGAAGAGGTTGATATGGCTATGAAATATTAGAAACATATGTCGGGGATGGCTATGGGAAAGTTGAAATAGGAGCTGCATTAAAGTCAGCATTATTTGAAGATATATGGATTAGATACCATATTATGAGTAACGATATGTTGGTTGGTTAATAGAGAATAGATAAAAAGGGGGGCTGTGAATGGCAGCATATAAGCTTGGGTATATAGATGGACAAAGAAGCGTATCATGGGATGTGAGGGGGCAAGATATAGGAGCTGTGAAAAATCAGCGTTAATTAATTTAAAATGTTCATGGAATATGAACATTGGCTCGTGGTTGAAGATGAGATAAGTGAAATATAGACAAGGTTGTGGATGGCAATATAAATGTTGAGAAAACTTAGAGCAACTTAATTTATAGTGAACAGATATGTATTTCATAAGATATATTTTAAAAAACTTTCTACAAATGTTTTTTCGTGGGCATGAGAGGTAAATGTGATTGTGTTGACTATTCATTCCTTTATACTTTTCATAAACTGGGTGCGCACCCCTTGTTTACTTTTTTCTAACTACATTTTTTCTGTCTATCCTGTGTTATGAAAGAGTGAGAAATTTCATAATGTCAAGTGTACGATAACGATTGATACAATACGTTCTTATGATATATATTTTTTAAAAATAAACTTGAAGAACCAGGAACGAAGAAGAAGTTCATAGTGGTTTGCTATGTGACAGGGGGAAGAGTTACAAATAGAATGAAATATTTACTTGAAATAGAGATAGTTTGGGGTGGATTAGAGAAGTTGTGGGAGGTAAGGAGAGAAGGTGTAGGATAGAGGGATTAAGAGAAAAGACTTTTGAAGAAAAAAAAAGTCTTTTTAAAACACAGGGAGGTGTAGCAGAATGAATAGTATCAGCTGGGTGTGCAAGCATACAGCACGCTTGAGCATCAAGATAGAACAGCTAGAAGGATGCTCAAGTCGTGACGTGGCTTGTTGTGGGGTTAGTTAGTTACCACCTGGAACGAGAGAAGAGAGGTCAACATCAACATCGCATTTTGTTTGTGTAAAGACTTTGTATCAACCATCACAAATAAAGCCTGTTCTACAATAATCTAACTGAACTATTTGGTCCACTGTATACATGTACTGTTATAAAAGCTTGTACCCGTCTCGGTCTACCGTTTTTATCAGGGACAGTTTAACGTTAGAAAATCCGCAGGATGATAGCAGATGAAGAAGCAGAAATTGAGAAATCAACACCAAATCTACCAGTATGGTTCAGAAAAAGTGGGTAGGACAGCAGTACCAAGAGTATCAGAAGACACAGATAGAAGTGATTCAGACAAACGGGGCGTGGCGATTCCTAGGGTGAGCCCAGCACCAGAGCGCTATGTGTCGGCTCTGCAATTATGGAAGCCTCCCTGGATGGTGGAAAATGCCATGGACTTCCCCTGCCTTCCCTTGAAGGCTGAACGGGAAGCCCTCGACCGTTCCAACTTGACCAGCTGAGCTGTGGACGGCATCCCAAAAGCGAGAGTTCCCCTGGAATGCTAATCTGGTGAAAAAAATGCGTGCTAAAGTCGGATGTGTTGGCCTAAGGGCCTCGACCCAAGGGTGCCTAACGTAGACACGCCGCAATTACATCTGAAAAAAAAACACTCCGGATGAACGCAGCAGAAGAAGAAGAAGTCTCATGTTCACCTCTACATTACTAATTGTCTCATACTTACTTATTGTCTCATCTTCACCTTTATATTACTTATTGTCTCATGTTTACATAATTTTACTTATTGTCTCATGTTCACCTTCACATTACTTATTGTCTCATGTTCACCTTCACATTACTTATTGTCTCATGTTCACCTTCACATTACTTATTGTCTCATGTTCACCTTCACATTACTTATTGTCTCATGTTCACCTTCACATTACTTATTGTCTCATGTTCACCTTCAAATTACTTATTGTCTCATGTTCACCTTCACATTACTTATTGTCTCATCTTCACCTTTATATTACTTATTGTCTCATGTTTACCTAATTTTACTTATTGTCTCATGTTCACCTTTAATTATTGTTTCATATTTACATCTACATTACTTATTGTCTAATACTCACCGTTACTTATTGTCTTATGTTCACCTTTACTTATTGTTTCTAGTTCACATTTACTTATTTTCTCATATTCACCTTTACTTATTGTCTCATGTTTACCTTTACTTTACTTATTGTCTCATGTTCACCTTTACTTTACTTATTGTCTCATGTTCACCTTTACTTTACTTATTGCCTCATGTTCACCTTTACTTTACTTATTGTCTCATGTTCACCTTTAATTATTGTTTCATGTTCAGCTTTACATTACTTATTGTCTCATGTTCACCTTTACTTATTGTCTCATGTTCACCTTTAATTATTGTCTCATGTTCACCTTTAATTATTGTTTCATGTTGAGCTTTACATTACTTATTGTCTCATGTTCACCTTTACTTATTGTCTCATGTTCACCTTTAATTATTGTCTCATGTTCACCTTTAATTATTGTCTCATGTTCACCTTTAATTATTGTCTCATGTTCACCTTTACTTATTGTCTCATGTTCACTTTAATTATTGTCTCATGTTCACCTTTAATTATTGTTTCATGTTCAGCTTTACATTACTTATTGTCTCATGTTCACCTTTAATTATTGTCTCATGTTCAGGGTCTGTAAGGTGTGGAATGCGCCTGGCCCTGCAGCCAGCAGGGTTAGGATCGGCTAGCCTCTCCCAGGAGGGGTAAAGAGCGAAAATTAGTAGCCTGCCGATGACCCGCAGACTACACAAGTCAACCCCCACCTCCACGTGGTGCAGACCGGTCAGCCATGACCGCGAGGTCATGGGCTAACGGGGCTATGGCTCGCCATAGGGGATGGACTCCCTGTGGTCAGATTAGTGTCCTAAACCTGCGACTGGCCTAGCAAGCCGGCAGGGGATCTTCATACTGCTCGTAGAAAAACTAAGAAGTATAAACGGACTGACCCAAACGGCTATCGACCCGGCAATGTTAATGGACTACGAGATAGATCAGCGATTCAAAAAATAGGCACAATGAACGTCTGTGGTTTCAATAGTAAAGAAGAAGAGCTTATAGAAACAATGGAGAAGAGGAATATTGGTCTGATGGGAATAGCGGACACCAAAACAAAAGGGAAAGGATGCAAGGAGCTCCACCGCAGTTACACGTTTGTTTACTCTGGAGTAGAACAGCAAGAAAGGGCAAGACACGGTGTGGGAATAGTCATCGAACCACGGCTAGCAAGAGGAATACTAGAAATAAAATATATATCAGAAAGAATCATAACAGTGAGAATAAAAGAACAAACAATCACAACATATGTACAGATATACGCACCATGTGATGCAAACAATAATGTGCAAGAATGCGAGGACTTCTACGAAGACATACATGATGTGCTAAATAAAATAGATAAGCAGGACAACATCATAGTTATGGGAGACTTCAATGCAAGACTAGGACATAACAGGGTGGGCATAGAAAAACACCTGGGAGCATTTGGAGATCAGCAAAATGAAAGGAATGATAACGGAAGTAGACTGATAGAGCTTTGCAGCCAACACGACCTCTATATAACAAACACATTCTATAAACATAAAGATTCGCAAGTATACACCTGGTATAAATGGAACAATCTAGATACTAAAAGCCAAATTGATTTTATATTAACAAGAAATAACAGAAAGAGAAATATATTAGATGCAAGAGCAGTGCCCAATTTCAGTATAAACACAGATCATAAAGCAGTCGTTGCCACAATAAGAACCATTAGAAGAAGAAAACAAAGAGCAGGAAAATACATGCCATGCGAATCAGTAAACTTAAAAAATCTTAAAGACGAGGCAGTAAGGGAAAATTATGAGAAAGAACTAACTGAACTCTTTGTAAAATTACCTACGGAAAGAAAAACAGTGGAAGAAGAATGGGAGATGTTCAAATCAAGCATTTTAAATACTGCAAAAATAACATGCGGAACCACGAAAAAACGCAAAACACGGATAAAGAAAATAACAAGTTGGTGGAACGCAGAAGTAAAGAAAGCGGTAAAAGAAAAAAAGGAAAAATATAAAAAGTGGTTGAAGAGCAAACAGGAATGTGATTACAGAGAATACAGAATAGCGAGAAGACATGTGAGTAGAATAGTAAAGAGGGAAAAACAAAAAGACTGGGAAGAGTATGGAGAAACCCTAAATAAAAACTACAAGGAGGCAACCAGAAACTTCTACAAAAAGATAAGTGCAATGCGAACCAGAGGAGAAGCCTTTGACCCAACTGAAATAATTAACAGCGAAAATGGAGAACCAATAAGTGAACAAAAACAGATCCTAATAAGATGGAAGCAGTAATTCGAACAACTTCTCAACATCCCATCAGATGTCACAGGAATTCAAGAGACCTACACAGATGTCACCGAGGAACTAGAACCAGACATACTAAAAGAATAAATTATAGAAGCCATCAGATTAGCCCCATTAAACAAATCACCACGACAGGATGAAATACCAAATGAACTAATTAAAGCAGCAAGGGAAGTAGGAACAGCTTGGCTACATAGACTATTCAACCATGTTTAGGTAGAACAACAGACACCACGAGACTGGGAAAACGCCATAATTATCCCAATTTGGAAAAACAAAGGCAGCAAAAGAGATTGCACACAATACAGAGGCATTTCACTGTTGAGTCATACTGGGAAAATATTTTGCAAAATTCTTGAAAAAAGATTACGAACTACTTTAGAACCCCAGCTAAGCGAAACGCAGCTTGGATTTAGGAAAAACAAAGGATGCACAGACGCCATTTTTGCTCTTAGACAACTTATAGAAAAATCAATTGAATTCAATGAAACACTCTACTTAGCCTTTGTCGACCAAGAAAAGGCATTTGATAGGGTAGATAGAAACAAGCTGTGGGAAATCCTTAAACAATATGGAGTGAGTACACATCTAACAAACCTATGTAGAAGTTTATACAACAACAGTGAATGCATAGTGAGAGCAACTGGAGAACACTCAGAACCCGTCACCATAAGATCTGGAGTACGACAAGGTTGTGTCCTGTCCCCTCTCTTGTTCATAACATATATAGACAACATATGTAAAGAAACCAGCCAAGCAGAGACAGCAAGAATACCGCATGACGAGAACACAGAAGAAGAACCATCTGCAAATCTAACCATTAGAGAACTCCTGTTTGCGGACGACCAAGCACTAATAGCAAAATCAGAAGCTGAATTACAAGACCACATGAATAGTCTAAACGAAATGTGTAGGGAACATAACATGAAAATTAGCACAAGCAAAACAGAGGTAATGACTATAACTAAAGAAGAACAAACAGCAACAATTCACCTAAACGAACATCCCTTGAAACAAGTAAAGAGCTTCAAGTACCTAGGAAGAATAATATCATCAAATGGCAGATCAGAAGACGAGATCGAAAATAGGTGCAATAAGGCAAATCAACTCATTGGACAAATGGCACCAATACTAAAGAACAAACATGTATCAATAACTACTAAGAAGGCACTTTACAACACAATCTTCCTACCAACTCTGTGCTACCAATGCCAAACCTGGACAATGACAGAAAAAGAGAAAAGAAAAATCACAACAACAGAAATGAGGTTTCTGAGAAGAATACTCAACGTATCAAGAAGAGATAAGTTCAGAAATGAAGAAATCAGGACTAAAGTAGGGGTTAAATCTGCTCTAGATTTTATTAGAAAGCAGCAAGTCAAATGGTTTGGCCATGAAAGTAGGCTACCAGTAAACAGCATGCCACAACAAGCAATGATGTACAGACCAGATGGAAACAGAGGAAGAGGCCGACCACGTAAACGTTGGATGGAGGGAATAACAGAATCCATGGGAATGTCGATATACGAAGCCCATAACCGGGCACTCTCACGAAGTTTATACTTCACCTCGACACCGCAAGGTACAAGAGGAACATGATGAGATGATGATGAGAGTTCACCTTTAATTATTGTTTCATGTTCAGCTTTACATTACTTATTGTCTCATGTTCACCTTTAATTATTGTCTCATGTTCACCTTTAATTATTGTCTCATGTTCACCTTTAATTATTGTCTCATGTTCACCTATAATTATTGTTTCATGTTCAGCTTTACATTACTTATTGTCTCATGTTCACCTTTAATTATTGTCTCATGTTCACCTTTAATTATTATCTCAATGTCACCTTTAATTATTGTCTCATGTTCACCTTTAATTATTGTCTCATGTTCACCTTTAATTATTGTTTCATGTTCAGCTTTACATTACTTATTGTCTCATGTTCACCTTTAATTATTGTTTCATGTTCAGCTTTACATTACTTATTGTCTCATGTTCACCTTTAATTATTGTCTCATGTTCACCTTTAATTATTGTCTCATGTTCAGCTTTACATTACTTATTGTCTCATGTTCACCTTTAATTATTGTCTTATATTCAGCTTTACATTATTTATTGTCTCATGTGCACCTTTAATTATTGTTTCATGTTCAGCTTTACATTACTTATTGTCTCATGTTCACCTCTACATTACTTATTGTCTCATACGCACCGTTACTTATTGTCTTATATTCACCTTTACATTACTTATCGTCTAATGTTCACCTTTACTTATTGTTTCTAGTTAACATTTACTTATTTTCTCATATTTACCTTTACTTATTGTCCCATGTTCACCTTCAGATTACTTATTATCTCATGTTCACCTTTACTTTACTTATTGTCTCATGTTAACATTTACTTTACCTATTGTCCCATATTCACCTTTACTTATTGTCCGATGTTCACCTTTACATTACTTATTATCTCATGTTCACCTTTACTTTACCTATTGTTTCATGTTCACCTTCACATTACTTATTGTCCCATGTTCACCTTCACATTACTTATTGTCTCATGTTCACTTTTACTTTACTTATTGTCTCATGGTTACCTTCATGTTCCTTATTGTCTCATGTTCACCTTCACATTACTTATTGTCTCATTTTCACCTTCACATTACTTATTGTCTCAGATTCACCTTCACATTACTTATTGTCTCATGTTCATCTTCACATTACTTATTGTCCCATGTTCACCTTCACATTACTTATTGTCCCATGTTCACCTTCACATTACTTATTGTCTCATGTCCACTTTTACTTTAGTTATTGTCTCATGTTCACCTTTACATTACTTATTGTCTCATGTTCACCTTCACATTACTTATTTTCTGATGTTCACCTTCTTGTTCATTATTGACTCATGTTCACCTTCACATTACTTATTGTCTCATGTTCACCTTCACTTTACTTATTGTCTCATGTTTACTTTTACTTTACTTATTGTCTCATGTTCACCTTTACATTACTTATTGTCTCATGTTCACCTTCACATTACTTATTGTCTCATGTTCACCTTTACATTACTTATTGTCTCATGTTCACCGTTACATTACTTATTGTCTCATGTTCAACTTCACATTACTTTTTGTCTCATGTTCACCTTTACATTACTTATTGTCTCATGTTCACCTTCACATTACTTATTGTCTAATGTTTACCTTCACATTACTTATTGTCTCATGTTCACCTTAACATTACTTATTGTCTCATGTTCACTTTTACTTTACTTATTGTCTCATGTTCACCTTCACATTACTTATTGTCTCATGTTCACCTTCACATTACTAATTGTCTCATGTTCACCTTCATGTTCCTTATTGTCTCATGTTCACCTTTACATTCCTTATTGTCTCACGTTCACCTTTACATTTCTTATTGTCTCATGTTCACCTTCACATTACTTATTGTTTCATGTTCACCTTCACTTTACTTATTGTCTCATGTTCACTTTTACTTTACTTATTGTCTCATGTTCACCTTTACATTACTTATTGTCTCATGTTTACCTTCACATTACTTATTGTCTCATGTTCACCTTTACATTACTTATTGTCTCATGTTCACATTTACATTACTTATTGTCTTATTTTACCTTCACATTACTTATTGTCTCATGTTTACCTTTACATTACTTATTGTCTCATGTTCAACTTCACATTACTTATTGTCTCATGTTTACCTTTACATTACTTATTGTCTCATGTTCACCTTTACATTACTTATTGTCTCATGTTCACCTTCACATTATTTATTGTCTCATGTTCACCTTCATGTTCCTTATTGTCTCATGTTCACCTTTACATTACTTATTGTCTCATGTTCACCTTTACATTACTTATTGTCTCATGTTCACTTTTACTTTACTTATTGTCTCATGTTCACCTTCACATTACTTATTGTATCATGTTCACCTTCACATTACTTATTGTCTCATGTTTACCTTCACATTACTTATTGTCTTATGTTCACCTTCACATTACTTATTGTCTCATGTTCACCTTTACATTACTTATTGTCTCATGTTCACTTTCACATTACTTATTGTCTCATGTTCACCTTTACATTACTTATTGTCTCATGTTCACCTTCACATTACTTATTGTTTCATGTTCACCTTCACTTTACTTATTGTCTAATGTTCACTTTTACTTTACTTATTGTCTCATGTTCACCTTCACATTACTTATTGTCTTGTGTTCACCTTCACATTACTTATTGTCTCATGTTCACCTTCACATTACTTATTGTCTCATGTTCACCTTTACATTACTTATTGTCTCATGTTCACCTTTACATTACTTATTGTCTCATGTTTACCTTCACATTACTTATTGTCTCATGTTCACCTTCACATTACTTATTGTCTCATGTTCACCTTCACTTTACTTATTGTCTCATGTTCACCTTCACATTACTTATTGTCTCATGTCTACCTTTACATTACTTATTGTCTTATGTTCTACTTCACATTACTTATTGTCTCATGTTTACCTCTACATTACTTATTGTCTCATGTTCACCTTTACATTACTTATTGTCTCATGTTCACCTTTACATTACTTAATGTCTCATGTTCACCTTCACATTACTTATTGTCTCATGTTCACTTTTACTTTACTTATTGTCTCATGTTCACCTTCACATTACTTATTGTCTCATGTTCACCTTCATAATACTTATTGTCTCATGTTCACCTTCACATTACTTATTGTCTCATGTTCACTTTTACATTACCTATTGTCTCATTTTACCTTCACATTACTTATTGTCTCATGTTCACCTTTACATTACTTATTGTCTCATGTTCACCTTTACATTACTTATTGTCTCATGTTCACCTTCACATTACTTATTGTCTCATGTTCACCTTCACATTACTTATTGACTCATGTTCACCTTCACATTACTTATTGTCTCATGTTCACCTTCATGTTCCTTATTGTCTCATGTTCACCTTCACATTACTTATTGTCTCATGTTCACCTTTACTTTACTTATTGTCTCATGTTCACCTTCATGTTCCTTATTGTCTCATGTTCACCTTTACTTTACTTATTGTCTCATGTTCACCTTCATGTTCCTTATAGTCTCATGTTCACCTTCACATTACTTATTGTCTCATGTTGACCTTCACATTACTTATTGTCTCATGTTCACTTTTACTTTACCTATTGTCTCATGTTCAACTTCATGTTCCTTATTGTCTCATGTTCACCTTTACATTACTTATTGTCTCATGTCCACTTTTACTTTAGTTATTGTCTCATGTTCACCTTTACATTACTTATTGTCTCATGTTCACCTTCACATTACTTATTTTCTGATGTTCACCTTCTTGTTCATTATTGACTCATGTTCACCTTCACATTACTTATTGTCTCATGTTCACCTTCACTTTACTTATTGTCTCATGTTTACTTTTACTTTACTTATTGTCTCATGTTCACCTTTACATTACTTATTGTCTCATGTTCACCTTCACATTACTTATTGTCTCATGTTCACCTTTACATTACTTATTGTCTCATGTTCACCGTTACATTACTTATTGTCTCATGTTCAACTTCACATTACTTTTTGTCTCATGTTCACCTTTACATTACTTATTGTCTCATGTTCACCTTCACATTACTTATTGTCTAATGTTTACCTTCACATTACTTATTGTCTCATGTTCACCTTAACATTACTTATTGTCTCATGTTCACTTTTACTTTACTTATTGTCTCATGTTCACCTTCACATTACTTATTGTCTCATGTTCACCTTCACATTACTAATTGTCTCATGTTCACCTTCATGTTCCTTATTGTCTCATGTTCACCTTTACATTCCTTATTGTCTCACGTTCACCTTTACATTTCTTATTGTCTCATGTTCACCTTCACATTACTTATTGTTTCATGTTCACCTTCACTTTACTTATTGTCTCATGTTCACTTTTACTTTACTTATTGTCTCATGTTCACCTTTACATTACTTATTGTCTCATGTTTACCTTCACATTACTTATTGTCTCATGTTCACCTTTACATTACTTATTGTCTCATGTTCACATTTACATTACTTATTGTCTTATTTTACCTTCACATTACTTATTGTCTCATGTTTACCTTTACATTACTTATTGTCTCATGTTCAACTTCACATTACTTATTGTCTCATGTTTACCTTTACATTACTTATTGTCTCATGTTCACCTTTACATTACTTATTGTCTCATGTTCACCTTCACATTATTTATTGTCTCATGTTCACCTTCATGTTCCTTATTGTCTCATGTTCACCTTTACATTACTTATTGTCTCATGTTCACCTTTACATTACTTATTGTCTCATGTTCACTTTTACTTTACTTATTGTCTCATGTTCACCTTCACATTACTTATTGTATCATGTTCACCTTCACATTACTTATTGTCTCATGTTTACCTTCACATTACTTATTGTCTTATGTTCACCTTCACATTACTTATTGTCTCATGTTCACCTTTACATTACTTATTGTCTCATGTTCACTTTCACATTACTTATTGTCTCATGTTCACCTTTACATTACTTATTGTCTCATGTTCACCTTCACATTACTTATTGTTTCATGTTCACCTTCACTTTACTTATTGTCTAATGTTCACTTTTACTTTACTTATTGTCTCATGTTCACCTTCACATTACTTATTGTCTTGTGTTCACCTTCACATTACTTATTGTCTCATGTTCACCTTCACATTACTTATTGTCTCATGTTCACCTTTACATTACTTATTGTCTCATGTTCACCTTTACATTACTTATTGTCTCATGTTTACCTTCACATTACTTATTGTCTCATGTTCACCTTCACATTACTTATTGTCTCATGTTCACCTTCACTTTACTTATTGTCTCATGTTCACCTTCACATTACTTATTGTCTCATGTCTACCTTTACATTACTTATTGTCTTATGTTCTACTTCACATTACTTATTGTCTCATGTTTACCTCTACATTACTTATTGTCTCATGTTCACCTTTACATTACTTATTGTCTCATGTTCACCTTTACATTACTTAATGTCTCATGTTCACCTTCACATTACTTATTGTCTCATGTTCACTTTTACTTTACTTATTGTCTCATGTTCACCTTCACATTACTTATTGTCTCATGTTCACCTTCATAATACTTATTGTCTCATGTTCACCTTCACATTACTTATTGTCTCATGTTCACTTTTACATTACCTATTGTCTCATTTTACCTTCACATTACTTATTGTCTCATGTTCACCTTTACATTACTTATTGTCTCATGTTCACCTTTACATTACTTATTGTCTCATGTTCACCTTCACATTACTTATTGTCTCATGTTCACCTTCACATTACTTATTGACTCATGTTCACCTTCACATTACTTATTGTCTCATGTTCACCTTCATGTTCCTTATTGTCTCATGTTCACCTTCACATTACTTATTGTCTCATGTTCACCTTTACTTTACTTATTGTCTCATGTTCACCTTCATGTTCCTTATTGTCTCATGTTCACCTTTACTTTACTTATTGTCTCATGTTCACCTTCATGTTCCTTATAGTCTCATGTTCACCTTCACATTACTTATTGTCTCATGTTGACCTTCACATTACTTATTGTCTCATGTTCACTTTTACTTTACCTATTGTCTCATGTTCACCTTTACATTACTTATTGTCTCATGTTAACCTTCACATTACTTATTGTCTCATGTTCACCTTTACATTACTTATTGTCTCATGTTCACCTTTACATTACTTATTGTCTCATGTTCATCTTCACATTACTTTTTGTCTCATGTTTACCTTCACATTACTTATTGTCTCATGTTCACCTTCACATTACTTATTGTCTCATGTTTACCTTCACATTACTTATTGTCTCATGTTCACCTTCACATTACTTATTGTCTCATGTTCACTTTTACTTTACCTATTGTCTCATGTTCACCTTCACATTACTTATTGTCTCATGTTCACCTTTACATTACTTATTGTCTCATGTTCACTTTTACTTTACCTATTGTCTCATGTTCACCTTCACATTACTTATTGTCTCATGTTCACCTTTACATTACTTATTGTCTCATGTTCACCTTTCACATTACTTATTGTCTTATGTTTATTTAACCTTGTTTATTATTTCATATGTTGATGCTGAGCTAAGAACCGATATCACTGCCCTCAAGACATTCCCACAAGCGCTCTATCACCCCGATTACCAACCAGCAATAAGTCATACTGCTAATCGTTCCAGCTTCCATTTGATTGAAAGTTTTCCCGGTCTTCCATCTCATTGTTTAGATTTTGCCCAGAACCCCTGCCGATCCCCCGCCATATTATTCTCTTCATATACAAGTTCTCAGTATGTTCCACCACTGTTTCCACCAGGTTCTACACTCCCGCGTGACCAGGGCAGAAAATCCATACAGTTCTCACAATCTGTGACCTCTGAAGTGAGGAAAGCCATTCTACACGAAACATTCCATTCTCCACCTTGCTAAGTATACTTCGTGAGCACGTAATGAATAATACCATATGTCTTGCAGTGGTCTCCTCTAACCATCAGATGGCGGTTGTTACTGCTTCCACCTCCATTCTAATGCTGGAGGTTGTAATCGCATATGCCAGACTCTCCTTTTTTTCAAGCATCGTCCACTAACCTTTGCAATGAAACAGCAGCCAATTCGTTTGTCTCTCACCAATGACCCATCGGTGTAGATCACAATGTCACAATGATGTGTGTTGCACAGGATCAGTTGTTGCAACTCAAACTGTGTGTGTCCTTCTGCCCATTCTCTGTTACTATTATTACTTTGCAGGCTAGTTCATGATTGATTGGATGTTGGCTTCATTCTTCTACGATGTGAGATACCCTGTCTCAAGTCAACCCTCTTTAATTGCCTTTTAAGGCATACACACGAGATCTTGAAACCGTTAAACTATATACTATATAGGTTTGGTTTCTTATGTGCAATATGCCTTACAGTTTGTAAACGAGTGCTTAACTTTTGTTTCAAATACTGCTGTACAGTTTTATTATTCATTACTTGCCTTTGAGGTCCCGGTAACATAGCGGCAGTTCTTACAAGTTGAACAGATAGAGAACTGATTACGTGATCGTTGGAGATTCAATGGGAAAAGCTTCGAACCGAAAGAGTTCAGGGTGTGCTGGAGAAGAAGCTTACGGTGAAACAACAAGATTACATGTGGGTTGATGACATGGAGATATAGACTAGAAGGAGCTTATAAGAGTACTATGATGATGCGGGCCAGAGATTATTTGAGACTCATTACAGCAGACCTTGAGTGCCAGACAACATTTTTGATTAAATATGAAGCAAACGTGTACAACAGTTGGTAATAAAAGAGACCCGCCTTTGTTGTAGAGCAGTTGCTTTCAACTCTAAAGTAGTCAACTGTACACTGATATTTACGCGTGGGCTAGCTGTCCCCATATATCAGTGTCCCTTGCCCACCAGGCTGGCAGAAAAGTGTGCCACCCACTGCGCCAGCACAGCTACCTCTATCTTATGACCCCTTTATTTGTTCTAATTGCTGTCACTAGCCTCTTCCAGGCATTCGTTGTTAGTTACTCTAGCAGTCCATGGTATTCACAACGGTCGTCTCAGAAACATCACCGCTGTTTCTGAGCTCTTTAAAATTTGTTCGTTCTCATTCCTGGTGATCGAGTGAAATGGCGAGTCATGACCGCCCACGCTTTCCGGCATAGCACATGATTGATTGATCTCATTCCTAGATTGATTGTCATACAGCACACCAGGTTTAATAATAATAATAATAATAATAATAATAAATAATAATAAATAATAAATAATAATAATAATAAATAATAATAATAATAATAATAATAATAATAATAATAATAATAATAATAATAATAATAATAATAATAATAATTTTAAACAGCTTTCATATGCGGTGTCTGCGAAGAATTCTTGGTATTAAGTGGCAAGACAAAATCACAAATACTGAAGTATTGGATAGATCAGGTTGTGTGACGGTGTATTCCATGCTCAGTCTTCGTAGACTTAGATGGATAGGACATCTTAGGAGGATGGATTGTCGTATTATTTCTGTGTCGTCCCTGGGGTGAGGAGCATCAACACCGACATTCTTTTAATCCCATATCAATATCTTGAGGATATCCCAGCTTTCTGTCCACAACACCCCGTCAGTCTCTCTCTCTCTCTCTCTCTCTCTCTCTCTCTCTCTCTCTCTCTCTCTCTCTCTCTCTCTCTCTCTCTCTCTCTCTCTCTCACTACTGAACCAAGCCCCCTCTCATTCTTTTCCCAAAACACACTACACAACACTGGCTCTAACAAAAACAACAAATTGGTTTAATAGAGAAAAGTGTCATGTATCATCAATCAATCAATCAATCAGTGTCATGTATGTGCAAAGTGTATGTGAAGAATGTCTGTCGTATACTCTAGTGTGTATGTATAGTCGGACCGAATAGATCAGGAGCAAAGTCAGTTTCATCACTGTACTGGCCACACAACAGCACCCTATATGATGGACAGAAGACCTCACCCAACTAATGTGTCCTTCAGGCCAAGTGTCGACTTCCTCCGATAGCTCTTGGACAATCCGGATGCTTGGTCATCAATAGTGGAAACAGTCCAATATTGATCATCAATCAAACACACACAATGTAACTACTCTGTTCACAAAAGTTCTGTGATCAGAGAATCCTTAAATACTGTTACTGTCACTTGGGAAAACTCAATATTAGTATTTAACTGTTCCTAGGAATTCACCAATTGTAACTCAAAGTGTTAATTTCCCCTGTATTTATATCTACTAGTGTTCCTGGTACAGGTGTTATTATTAGTGTCTTGATTTTACTATGATGTAAACTATCACCTAGGAAACACACTTAAATAACCATTGTTTCCTGCTCAGCAGAGGCCAGGTTCCAGCAGACCCTCTGGGTTATGGGACCAGTGCAAAAACCTCTCAGTAAACTCTGCCTTCAATGCTCGAGCCATGACTTTTCTTCTAGCTGGTAACCTAGTGGAATCTGTTGAAGAGAGAACACACCTGGTGAGAGCAACCCGATTCCGACCTTTATTAGGTGAGTGTAGGCCGACGGCAGCACTCAGATCCATAACAGAGAACCAACCTCTGTCATAAGGCCAAGGAGCTCATCACATTGGTCTGAGTAATGGTAAGACAAGGACAGGCTAGAGGCAAAGGGCAGAAACCCAGTATATACCCTACTGGAAGATCCTACCATTTGACATTTCCCCCATCCCCCCAATCATCCTCAATCTCCCTAAATATTAAAGAGAGTAGTCCGCATCAACTCTTTCTCATTGGAGGTTCGATCCAGATGATCTATTCCTCTTCTTCAGGAGCTGGATGTCTAGACAGGAAATCAGCTCCAACATTTTCCTTCCCAGGTATATACTCCACGGTGAAGTGGTAGGACTGAAGCTGCAACGACCACCGCATCAAACGGGCTTTGAGCTTCTGAGAAGTGGCCAGGAACATCAAGGGTTGATGATCCGAATGGACCCGAAACTGAACTCAATACAAATAGGGCTGGAATTTTTGCACGGCCCATACGAGAGACAAACACTCCCTCTCGACGGTCGAATAATTCCTTTCAGCCGGGAGAAGTTTCTTGCTTGCGTATGCCACAGGTTTCAAAACCGAAGCATCGTCTTTCCCTTCCTGTAACAAGGCTGCCCCAATTCCAATCTCACTCGCATCCGTTCTCAACACAAATGGCTTGTAAAGGTCGGGGAGCTGTAAAACAGGTTTGCTAACCAAGGCCTCCTTCAACTGACTGTATGCACTCTCGCACTCGGGTGTCCATACGATTTGATCCGGGGATCCCTTTTTCGAGGTTCCCATTAATGGAGCTCCCAGTTCAGTGAAATGCGGGATGAATTTTTGGTAGAACCCACACAACGAGAGAAAGGATCGCACATCCTTCTTCGTTTTTGGCCTTGGAGCACGTCTGATCTTTTCTAGGTTCTTCTCCTCTGGGACAATTTGTCCTGGAGTGATGGTGTGACCCAGAAATTCCAGAGTCTGGTAACCAATCATGCACTTAGTTGGGCGAGCGGTAAGCCCTGCTTCCCTGAGCCTATTGAAAACTCTCTCAAAGGATTGCAAATTGTAATCCATGCTGTCACTAGCAATCAGTATATCATCCATGAACGAGATAATGGACGGATCATGTAAGGGATCTAGCAAGGTCCTCATCATGCGAGTAAACACACTAGGTGCATTGCTGAGTCCAAAAGGCATGACCTTGAATTCATAGTGTCCACTGGGAGTACTGAAAGCTAGCAGCTGTCGAACCTCTGGTTTAACCGGGATCTGATAATAACCCCGACTCAGATCCACTTTTGAGAAATACCTAGCTTTATGGAGCATAGCGAATAAATGAGTTGGATTCGGCAAAGGTTCCACCTGAAATTGAGTGTGACTGTTCAGAAGTCGATAGTCTATAAACAACCGGTGTTCTCCACTTGGTTTGCGTAACAAAACCACCCCCGCATTGTATGGGGATGTGGATAGCGCAATCACGTCATCCTTCAGCAGTTTCTGTATTTCCTCCTCCAGGGCCTTTTCTTTAGAGAATGGCACTGGGTAAACATTTTGGCGAACAGGCTCTTGGGTGGTCAAGGACATCTCGAATTCAACCAACCTCGTTCGTCCTGGTTTATCAGCCAGTATCTCCTTATGAGACTCACGAACCTGGGTAATCTTTTCCCTCTCCTGGGAAGTCAGATCAGGGTTCACTTGCACATCCCTATAGGTTTCCTGGTGTGCCAGTGGATATTCCCTGCCCTCGTTGGTTCCCGTTTCAGTCTCCACTGCAACTACCATTGCCATGAGGTGAGCTGCTTTGTCTCCGGGTCTCTCCTCGTACTTTCGCAGGAGATTAATATGGAAAATCTTCGACTTTCCCCGGATCCGGATCTGATAGTTGGTTCTGGAGACCACCGTTTCCATGGGAAATGGTCCTTGAATCTAGAGATCTGTCTTTAGACCTACGGTTGTAGTAAGCCGCATGTCTTTTTCTGGCCTTTCTCAAGTTCTGAGTTGTCAGAGTCCATCCCTTGTGAAGTTTTTCTTTCAGTTCCTCCACGTATTTATAAGAGGAAATCACTTCTTCTGACGTCCCCTCCTCAGTCCAACTCCTCAACATGGCTTCCAATGGTCCTTTGATTGGACGACCAAACAGCAAAGTAGCGGGTGGTAGTCCTGTTGAGCCATGAGGTACTTCCCGATAGGCAAAAAGTGTGGCTGGGATATATTCATCCCACCTATCAGGTTTTTCCTGTGCCAGTTTCCGGAGCATTGTCATCAACGTGCCGTTGAAACGCTCTACTTGTCCATTGGCTTGAGGGTGGTAAGGGCTGGTATGTATATGGTTAGAATGGAACACCCTAAACACCTCCTCCATAAGTTTTCCACGAAACTGGGACCCATTGTCCGTCAGAATCTGATTAGGGAAGCCTAATCTGGTAAAGGCCTCCATCAGTGCGTCAGCCACTCGTTTCGAGTCAATTGTGGTCAATGGTATGGCTTCACCCCACATTGTACAGCAATCCACCATTGTGAGTATGTACATATTCCTCTTCCTAGTCCTAGGAAGTGGACTCACTATATCGATGGCTACCCTCTCGAAAGGAGAGTTCATGATAGGCAATTCACCCAAGACCACCGGCGCTGTCCAGTGTTTCGGTGCCACTCTCTGGTACTCAGGGCATGACTTCACATACCGACGCACATCACCGGTCATTCCCGCCAATAGTAATGGCAGGAAATTCGCTGCATGGTGGCGGCAATACCCATATGCCCACTAAATGAGATGGTATGCCCCATATGAAGAATCTAGGAACGGTGGGCCTTCGGGACCACCAACTGACCGTGTAGGTTGTCTCCCCTTCCGGCTCTCCAGTAGAGTATCCTATTCTTCATGTAGTATTGCCCCGGTTTTGGTGGATCAGCACTTCTTTGCAGCTTTTTGTAGCAAGGACGTAAGGTTGCATCCTCACTCTGGGCAGTTCGCAACTCCCCCAGCAGTGGGTTAGTGACAATTGCTTCTGCTTGATCAGTTCTCGTCTGAGAGCGAGTCTGAATTGCTCCCATATGGATTGGCTCCCTGGGCATTCCCAGAAAGACATACCGGCAACCGAGGATGACGGGAAAATGAGATCGGTCAATACAGCGGCTTTGATTGTGCCGGTGACATATCTTGACCGAATCTCCACTTTAGCGATTGGCAACTTCATGGCGACAGCACTCTCCTGTGCAGGCTGTATTTCCATGGTCTCACCTGTGAATTGTTCTGGGTGTACCAGATCCGCAGAAATCACGGCCTCCCCGTCCAGTCCAGTGTCGTATGGACACTCAACTTGTCGGCCGTTAACCTCTATCAATTCCATTACAGGTGGCATATCCTGGTCTGGAGTCTCTTCCTCGGCCTCGACCTGTTCGGTGGACTCCACATTAGGTTCTACTGGGCACACGACGAAATGAGAGTCTCCTGACTTAATCCTGCAGTCTTTAGCATTGTGCGTGTATGACCTGCAGTGTTTACGCCATTTCCCTGTCCTAGAGTTTCTCGTGCCGGACTTTGGTGAGCTCTCCTGGTTGTGAGCTTCCTTGTCGACCTCAAAATTTTCAGTGGCAATCTCCTTTGGAGCCACTTTACACTCCGCGAAGTGAGGGATCTTAGCCTTCGATTTGCATTCCCTCGTATTGTGAGAGAGCGACTTACAAATCGAACACCACTTCTCCGTCCACGCTCGTTTTGGTGACGAGCTCGAAGTGCTCTTGCTTCCCTCCTTCGTCTTCTCCAAACTCTCCTCTGAAGTTTTAACATATGATTCCACTTTCTTAGTTCCCGTGCTTTTGGGTTTTTTCCGGTCATGTTTCTCTTGACTTTTGGTGTTTGTGGAAAGGTATTCTCCCGTCTCCCCATGTACCTCAACAAACCGTTCTGACAATTTCGTCACGATGTCAATACGTTCCGCCCCTTGTTCTCCCAAGAATGTCCTGAGAGGTTTCGACATTTGCTTTCGCATCTGGTCCACTATCATGAGCTCTTCCAGACTCTCATAGTCATGCGCGAACTCAGCCAAATCCATCCATTTATGGAGATAGGATTTCAGACGCAGACTGTAGGCGGCAAACAACTCTCCCGGATCTCGTTTCGCTGCTCGAAATTTTTCCCGGTAGGTATGTGACGTAATTTCGAAACGATTCAGCAGAGCCGTTTTAAATTCATCGTAATTGTTTTCGTGTCCTGGTGGCAGGCGAGAATAGACCTCGTAACCAGTCCCGCGTAATCCCTGGGACAACTTAAGACACCATTTGTCACGATCCAGACCAATGCAACAGACATGGCCTCGAAGCGTTGTAAGCACTGGTCGATCATCTCTTTGTATTCTTCGTAGACAGCCAAAGGAAACTTCATAGCATGGTAGCTATGTCCACCCACTGTGGTTGAGCCAGGAAGAGAGGAGCCTCCCACTACTCCCTCGGGTTCCCCACTAGATTGTCTCTTAACCTCGAGTTCCCACATTCGGTATTCATGCTCCCTTTCTGAGCTTCTTGTTGAGCTTCCAATCTCTTAGCAGCTTGCTCCGCTTCAAGATTCTTCACAGCTTGCTCAGCTTCAAGTTTCTTAGCAGCCTGCTCAGCTTCAAGTTTCTTAGCAGCTTGCTCAGCTTCAAGTTTATTAGCAGCTTGCTCAGTTTCCAGTTCTAACCTTTTAGTGGCTTGCTCAGCTTCTATTCTCTTAGTCTCTAACTCCATCTTTCTTAATTCCATCTCAGCCTTCCGATCTTCCCTTTCTGCTTAACGAAAATCTCTCTCCACCTCCTGTATGTAATATGTTAATGCAGAACCCGACAAGCCCATTCCTTCCCCCCTTGCCCTTAGTTCTGACAAATCTAATTTAGGAGTGGCCATATTTCAGAGAGTTGAGTCAGCAGGTTGAGTGTAAATTTCTCTAAATATATAGATATTCACTAGTTAAATGTTATCATATATTTAACACCACCCAGCACAACACAAAACAATCTCTCAACGACAAGAGTAGAATTAGGACCAAAGACCTATGTAGACGTGTGAAGTGTGAACAGGCAATATATGTGTCTTAACTCCTATCCACATTCACCCTAGCTGGATCCTCAATAATCTGATATCACCGTCCCGTGTCGAGATATCCCGTGTCAGGCAATCCCGTGTCAAGATATCCCGTGTCGAGATATCCCGTGTCAAAATATCCTGTGTCAAAATATCCCGTGTTGAGCCCCCAGTAATGTCGTATTATTTCTGCGTCGCCCCTGGGGTGAAGGGAATCAGCACCGACATTATTTTAACCCCATATCAATATCTTGAGGATATCCCAGCTTTCTGTCCACAATACCCCGTCAGTCCCTGGATCTCTCTCTCTCTCTCTCTCTCTCTCTCTCTCTCTCTCTCTCTCTCTCTCTCTCTCTCTCTCTTACTACTGAACCAAGCCCCCTCTCATTCTTTTCCCAAAACACACTACACAACACTGGCTCTAACAAATACAACAAATTAGTTTAATAGAGAAAAGTGTCATGTATGTGCAAAGTGTATGAGAAGCATGTCTGTCGTATACTCTAGTGTGTATGTAGAGTCAGACCGAATAGATCAGGAGCAAATTCAGTTTCATCACTGTACTGTACAACAGCACCCTATATGATGGACAGAAGACCTCACCCAACTGATGTGTCTCTCAGGCCAAGTGTCGACTTCCTCCGATAGCTCTTGGACAATCCGAATGCTTGGTCATCAATAGTGGAAACAGTCCAATATTGATCATCAATCTAACACACACAGTGTAACTACTCTGTTCATAAAAGTTCTGTGATCAGAGAATCCTTAAATACTGTTACTGTCACTTGGGAAAACTCAATGTTAGTATTTAACTGTTCCTAGGAATTCACCAATTTTAACTCAAAGTGTTAATTTCCCCTGTATTTATATCTACTAGTGTTCCTGGTACAGGTGTTATTGTCAGTGTCTTGATTTTACTGTGATGTAAACTATCACTTAGGAAATACACTTAAATAACCATCGTTTCCTGCTCAGCAGAGGCCAGGTTCCAGCAGACCCTCTGGGTTATGGGCCCAGTGCAAAAGCCTCTCAGTAAACTCTGTCTTTAATGCTCAAGCCATGACTTTTCTTCTAGCTGGTAACCTAGTGGAATCTGTTGAAGAGAGAACACACCTGGTGAGAGTAGCCAGATTCCGACCTTTATTAGGTGAGTGTAGGCTGACGGCAGCACTCAGATCCATAACAGAGAACCAACCTCTGTCATAAGGCCGAGGAGCTCATCACATCGGTCTGAGTAATGGTAAGACAAGGAAAGACTAGAGGAAAAGGGCAGAAACCCAGTATATACTATACTGGAAGATCCTACCATTTGACAATTCCCCCATCCCCCCCCCCCAATCATCCTAAATCTCCCTAAATATTATCCCACTACATTGTCCTTAACTCACTGAGTTAAATGATATCTCACACCAACTAGTTCAAGCAACGCGATAGGCTACTGTTGCCGACGCTCTTATAATACTTACCATCAACGCACATTACTACACTCGATTCCTAAGAATAATCCAATGTACGTCTAGTTACTTAATTACCATATATTTATTCCGGTTTGAAAATTGGAACTGCTAAATCACACGAAGGTAACATGTCCGCCAATGTATATCGACAGAAGACACTGTAGTCCCTCTCCTAACTCGAACTCGAAATAACACACACGTCTTAGTTGGTTCACAACATTTGGTCGACTTCCCCAAAGTTGTTTACCTCACTGTTTTTTATACTGGGTCTGAATGACGTCACAGGTCTGTCTAGACACTAGACATCGAGAAGCTATTTTTCTCTCTCTGTTTCCGACTGGAGGTAAATAACTGGTCGGCTGTCCTACTTTCATCTCGGGACTGGTTTCCCGTACAACAAAAAGGCTTGCCCGCCTGTGAACTAGAGAATTCTTGTCCCCACAACAAAAGATCTGGCCGACTTTTACCCAGACAGTTTGTCTATCTCATCAAAAGGATGGCTGCCGCTTGCAGACTTATGGCGCGACAGTCCTTCCTCGATCAACAACACGTCAAAGAATGCCGGCTGCTTGCAGACGCATGGCGCAACAATCTGTCATCGATCGACCTCCAAGATTTAATGTGACATGGATGATGGTAGAATACCAAAGTACATCTTTTTTGGTGAATTACAGATGGGTAAGAGATCTCAAGGTCGGCCTCTACTACGATACAAAGATGTGTGTAAGCGGGACATGATTGATACAGGCATTGATAATGCACATTGGGAGCAAATCGCCGCTGAACGTGTTGCATGAAGGGCAAACATCAGAAATGGAATAAAGACAAAGGAGAATATTATTGCAGATAAGTCACACACCGAGCGTGTGTAAGATAGTGCATGATGGTGGAAATAACCACGTGTTCACATGCACCCACTGTGAACGCACATTTACAGCGCGAATTCGCCTTACCAGTCACATTCGCTACCGCCATGGGTAAACGTTATTATGACTTTTTGAAGCACAAACTATCGTCTGTTAAGACGGCAAGGTGCCAATGTATGTAATAATAATAATAATAATAATAATAATAATAACAATAATAATCATCTTATGCCGTGTGGCGTTGGTATTCATGTCTGTCACAGCGTTCTGTTTGTCTCTTGTGCCGCCAATAATTATTAATTTCTGATACTGATGATCCTTCATGCCATGATGTCACACTGTCCAGTATCTTCTCTCTTGGTCTCTCCCCGCCTCTCCTCCTCTCCAACTTTCCCGTTGTGATGACATACTCCAGCCTTCCCCTTCTCGCGACGTGCCCACAGACATAGAATGTATGCTGTTTTCTTCTGATATGAACAACTAGTTCTCTGTGTGAGTTAGCCGACCAGGATTCTATCCTGTCATCTCTAAATGACGACAGGGTCTCACGGCAAGAACAAGTGTAATACGACCCATGACCAGCTAAATACCACTAAAACATTGTTTCTTCATTAGCCAGGTCTGTCATCCACATGAACCCACAACTGTGGAATATGGACATCATTCTTATCTAACCATTGAGATAGCACCGTTGGCCTCATAATTGTATATTAAACCAGCATAGGTCAAATAACAAACACACAAATACATCATAATGTTGTGTCCTGTATATTCATGAACATGTAACCAAGAGAAATGATTGGTCGGTTCACAGAAGTAGACGAAAGAATTACAGACCAAAAGGCGCACTAGACAACATACAAATTGAAAGCTATAGTTATCTACCTGGATTCGAACCTGTCACCTCCAAATGACGACATCGCCTCGCTGCAGGGACAACACTTTGACGCATTACCAACACGTTCATGAGTCGCCCAGTAAGCACACGTGTGAATACTTTTGGGCGATGAGCCATTTGTTACAGGTTACAGCCATTATCTGTCGTTTTTCGGTCATAGGTATGCACGGGACAGAACTGGAATAAGCCTGCAGACAAAGCTAAAAGTCTACAAAGCAGTTGTATTATCCACACTACTATATGCTTGTGACACCTGGACTGTTTTTCAGCGACACGCTAGGAAATTAAACCACTTCCACACAGTCTGCCTAAGGAAGCTACTGAAGATTAAATGGCAAGACAAGATCCCAGACACTGAAGTCCTAGAAAGAGCGTCCATGCCCAGTATCCACACTCTACTAATGAAGAATCAGATTCGCTGGGCTGGTCACTTGACTCGCATGCCAGATCACAGGCTCTCTAAACGAATTTTTTTACGATGAGTTGCGTTGTGGCAAACGCTCCCAAGGCGGCCAGGGGAAACGCTTTAAAGACACTCTAAAAATCTCACTGAATGCTTTTTGAATTCATCATGACACCTGGGAGACTGCAGCGAGCGACCGAAATTCGTGGCGTGCATCATTACGCAAGGGTGCAGTCACGTGTGAGGCAACCAGGACTGCAAGAACTGTGAAGAAAAGGCAGGACAGAAAAACCACTGCAGGAAATCCTCCTCCAGAAACGTCAAGCATTCTTTGTCCACATTGTCAAAGAACATTTCGAGCCAAAATAGGCCTTATCAGCCATCTTAGAACTCACGGCTCCATACCTTCAACCCCACTGGATGAAATGAATGGTCATCATCATTCTTGATAGACAAACAACATGGAGAGTATGCAGTATTGAAGATAGTTGATATATAAGGGCACTTGCTTATTGACATCTGTCAGCGACTTGTGCGCTGCAGATTATAGGACTCCCCTACTTTCGCACTGCACGAAATAACAACTCGTGACATTTGCGAAAGGAATGCAATTTATTCAGAGCCGACATTTGAATGGCTCTACGAGCGTTATACTTCATCATCATTATACAACATGAATGCATTGACGTAATGATAGATGATGCTAGTATTTCACAATCTAAATGAACAGCCCTATGTTTGCCTCTTGCCTAGAAACTATAGCATTGGTCAAGGATACGTCTGCTCTCTCTACCGTCTCCAGTCAGTCTCCCCACACGCTACACATTGCGTGGACCAGCACGGACACTCTTCTCCGTGCAGTAGCTATTATTGCGTGCATGGTCTCGCCAGCACGCTGGCCTGTGAGTACGAGTAACGGGGCCCTTCACGGTACTCGCAAGGACAAGCTTCCCAATTGCTTGGGGAATGCCCTCGCTCAGCTGTACTCCTCGACCTCTGGTATGACACAATTGTGTCTCCTTGTGAGGCTATTAATAGCGCTCGGTGTCTCTCATGTCTTGTGTCTCCCTACTAGCCTAGTATTAACTCCTATTGCCTTTGTAAGGCCTTATTGGGGATCTTGACAGGGTCCCCTCCTCTCTGTGAAGTGTTACTTCCCTTTCACTCATATTTGTAACGCTTCTGGTCACAAAGAAAAATTGGTTGCTCCAATTTTGTCAAATCTCCAATAAGTTATGACTTGATAGTTTGGGGATAGAACAACTGTCTTCTTCCTTCACTCACAGTGTTTTATCTTTTCACTTGGCTAATTCAGTAGCCTATGTATTAATATAGTTGGTTCTATAGATATCTTTGGGATTGGTAGTGAACCGGAATCCGTTGTCTTATGACTTATGTCCTGGCTTCTGTCGTTTGACCCTATGTCTTTTGACTTTCACCTATTGACTTCTGTCTCGACCTGTCCTCAAATTCCCCAAAATGACAACCCACACACAAGTTGACTCTATTCTGAGTACAACACATGAGCACAAAGTGTTCATGTTCCCATTAATATCCCCTCCAACTCTATACACACAGTTCTACTGTTCACCTTCTCGCTTCCGCATGTGAAAAGCTATATTCACTGATACATTTAGGCTTCTAATAGTTATTGTGTCCCCTGAATTTAGAGTTGTTGTTCTTTGAGATGAATGGTGTGTGCAACTTTTATATGTTTGTTTTCCTGTTTGTTTGCGTGTTTTATAATAAACTATAGTGTACTTAACTCTCTAACATGTGTATGCGTTAGTGTACTAATGTGTGTGTTTCTTCGAGCGCCGGAAATCGGTATATTGTGGTTACAACCGTTCGTTATTATTATTTGTGACCACAACTCCGCTTTCTGAAGCTCAAAGTACGTTCTCTATATACTCTATTACAGTGTGGCCGTAAGACACATAAAAACCCGACAACACATTGGTTACACAGATGACACAGACAAGTCAAATAAGATTTTTGCAGCGGTGGAACCCCCCCCCCCCCCCCCAAAAAAAAAAAAAAAAAAAAAAAATTCCGCTGTTTTTCTCTCTCGCTCTCTTTCATTCAATGTTTACTAAGTTTTTGCATTCTCCCCTCGCATTTATTCTTCTTGCATACCTCTTTCATTCATTTTCATACTGTTCTTTCACTCAACCATTCTCTCGTCATTAAAATATATTTCATAGCATCAATATATATATATATATATATATATATATATATATATATATATATATATATATATATATATATATATATATATATATATACACAATAAACGATTGGCTGAATTTCAACAGTAATCACGCCAAATGACTGTGCGTTTTGTTTGCACGTGTCATGTCTATACATAATATACATAGTTATGAGGATGGTGTGTTACCGATCCTGTCATAGTAACTTCCGTAATTTGGTGTGCTGACCTAAATTACCCTCAAGGGAAATACTCTAATAAGTATTTTCATTTAAGTGAATTGGGTTAATTACCTTAAAGTTATTTGTGAAAAAGATGATATTAATTCCTAAATGGTTGTGTTAGTTTGGAAATGATATTTTAGATAAATGGATGTATAGATGATTATGATTACATGGTAATAAACTAATATAAGATCTAACGATTGTATTTCTATAATTGGTGTTCTAAGAAATGGGTTATTAATTAAATGATGGTGATTTCTAACTACCAAATAAGAAAATAAAGTTATATATGCATTTACACAATGTGCAATTGAATAATTAACAGAAAAATGAAGTTATAGGTACTGTTAATAAAATAATAATATACATATATCACAGTTACATTTCTATCTCTAATTACACTAAGTCGACGTCCTCCTATGCGTTGTGAAGATGGAGCAATACTCTTTGTAGACTATTCTAACATAGTTCATTTCGACAAAGTCTCTTATGCTCTCCTTCATGGATAGTGTATTAATATAGTTCCCTCCTACGTTATATAGGTTCATAGCTAACAATTGAATGTTCCTCTAGCTTATGTGTGTGTCAGCGCATGTTAATTCTGCGTCTGTTTGTTACACTTCCTATAGCACTGTTATATCCACACAGGTTATATATTTGGCGATGATAACGCACTTACGATGTGTCTTAATCACCACATATGGCACTGAGTTATCTAACATTACAGTGTCACTGTTTCTGGTGGTGTATGGTCGATCCCTTCCTGCAACTCAGGTATTTGAATGGATGATGGACGACTCAAAATGTCTGCAACCGTATTTAATCTCCCTTTTAAGTGCTGGATGGTAAATGTGTAATTTTGGAGAATCAAAGCCCACCTGTAAATTCTATTGTTGGTAGGAAGTCCAGACTGCATCACAGACAACGGAGAGTTATCGGATTGGATTACAAACTGTGCTCCTGCCAAAAATCTATGAAACTTTCTCACGCAATAGATCAAACTGAGGCCCTCCAATTCTGATGCTGAGTATTTTGATTCAGCAGGAGTAATCTTGCGACTTACGTACATTACGGGGTGGAACGTCCCGTCGTAGAACTGTCCTAGTATCCCAGATATGGATATGGCACTCGCATCTGTGCGTAAGAAATAAGTGAGTTTTGGATTAGGCATACGGAGGATAGGTGGAACGCTGAAAAGATGTTTCAATTTTGATAAAGCACTAATTAATCCTGCATCTTTTACAGATAACTTAGCCGAAGCTTTTAAGATGTTAGAAAAAACACTGGTGATTTCCGCCAGATTTGGAATGAATTTACTATAGTAGTTCACTAGACCGAGTAAACTTCGGACCTGTTTCTTGGTCGTTGGCATTGTCAAATTCAGAATCTTAGTGACGATTCTGTCATCAGTTTTCAATTGGCCCCTGCAGATGGTATGACCCAGGAAGTCAATTTGTTCCATGCCCAACTCTACTTTGGACGGCTTCGCTGTGAGCCCAAACAATCGCAACCTGTCGAAGACTTGTCGAAGTTTCAGTAGGTGTGTTGTCCAGTCTTCCGTATGGATGCAAATGTCATCTATATAAGTCGAAATACTGGTCATCCCATGGAGAAGCTCCCTAGTTAGACGGACGAAAGTCGCTGGAGCGTTACGAAGGTCGAAAGGAAGAAAGCGCCACTCATATAGTTCAAGAGGAGTGGAGAAAGCTGTTAGATGGATGGAATTTACTTCCATCGGGACTTGCCAATAACCTTTCGTGAGGTCAATCTTGCTAAATATGCGAGATGTAGACATGTCCAAGATTAGATCCTCGCATGATGGAATCGGTTCAGCGTCACTTTTGGTTATCTTGTTTAGGCGGCGATAATCGACGCATAGTCGAATCGAAGAGTCCTTTTTGGCGACAAGGACAATAGGGAAGGAATACTCTGACTGAGATTTTTGAATGATTCCGCTCGACTCGAGAGATAGAATTTCTTTGTCGAGGTTCGACCTATAGTTTAATGGAATAGAGTAAGGTCGACACTTGATAGGTGTGGTGTCAGTCAGAACGATAGAATGTTCTATTCTATCTGTCTTTCCTGGGATGTCGGAGAAAATGTCTCTGTATTCCGTCACTAACTCTATGATCTGTCGTCGTTGGTCATCTGTCAGTTTCGTTTCTATCTTTATGCTGTCAATGGTCGCAGTCGCGTCTACAGTAGGAACGGGTAATTCCATCTCGTCTTCGTCTGTCTCGTTCAATACTGTTGTGGTACTAGCTGTTTGTCCTGTTATTTGGCTACGTGTGTTTGCGTTGTCGCTTTCGTGCGTCGCCCTATCTAGTGAAGTTGTGTTGTGTACGTCTGTCGTCTCATTGCTTGGTGATGGTGCAATATGTTCGTCAGTCTGCTGTTCTTGTCGTGAATAGTATGGTTTCAGCATGTTGATATGAAATATCTTTAAGTGTCCTTTTATCGATATTTCATAATCCACATCTGATATTTTACGTTCGACGTTGAAAGGCCCTTGCCAAGATGTTAATAACAAATTACGTTTGTCGGGTAGTAGAAGTAAAACCTTCTGGTTTGGTTCGAGGTGAATAGTTTTCGCACCCTTATTTGCATAATCGCGGTACATCTGTCCTTTCCTCTCCAAAGATGCTTTGGCTATCACACACGCTTTCATTATTCTATCGCGTGTTTCGGTTACCATCTCATACGGTGTTACTGCTGTTGGATTGTCTGGTAAGCTAGTTATTAGCTGATGGTAGATGGTTAGGGGTCCTCGAGGGTTCGCCCCATAAACTAACTCAAAAGGTGAGAAACCCGTACTCGAGTGCGGGATTTCTCGATGGGCAAATAGCACTGCTGGCAATAGTGTGTCCCAATCAGATGGGTTTTCTGCTGTTACTTTAGCCAGCATGTGTTTGAGATCGCCGTTAATTTTCTCTATGATCCCGTTGCTCATTGGGTGATACGGGGTACAGAAATGCTGTTCTACTCCTAACAATTTGGTTATGCTTGCGTAGCAGCCGAAATAAACTGCGTTCCCCGATCTGATAAGATAGATCGTGGGAAGCCAAAGCGAGAAAATATGTGCAAAAATACATTTGCCACATCTTTGGAGGTGATGTATTTTAGTGGAATGGCTTCGATCCACCTGGTACATAGGTCCACGAGAGTCAGTATATAACGGTTTCCTTTGCTTGACACCTGATTCAGGGGTCCAACAATATCGACCGCCACACACTCAAATGGTCTGGTTGCTAATAATGACCGTTGCACTTCGGCCGTCACATGCTTTCCTTTTCGTACAAGATGTTGACAAATAGTACAAGAACGACAGAAGGATTTTATGTCCGAACAGAATGTCGGCCAGTAAAAATGTGATAGAACTCTGGCTCGCGTTTTATCATACGCCAAATGTCCAGCAAACGGTGACTCATGTGCGATTTTAAGTACATTTTGTCGGTATGTTACCGGTAACACCGTCTGCTGAATGTCATGGTTATTATTTGTGTAATAACGCATGAGAATTCCATTAAATTTTCTAAAGTACCAAGATGCATTCTTAGTCACTTTAGCTCTTTCACCCAAAAGTTTAAAATATGGTGTAATTGTTTGGTCGGTGCTCTGTGCCTCGACAAATTTATGTCGAGTAGTGTTGGTATCTGCACCACTTGGTGTTAATAGCTGTAGCATTTCATTTTGTAAGTCAGTATAGTTTGTTTCTGTATCTGACCTAGTTACAGCGTTGGCCATGTGTGTTTCTTTCCAGGCTTTTATGTTGTCGTCTGTACATTCTTTCAATGCATCTAGGCATCCCAAAATAAGACCCGTACATGGATCTTGGAGGATCGCGCACGTAAATGTGCCGGTAAGGAACGGGGTATTGATATGCGCTTTTGCCAGTGGATATTTCTCGATGGTTCCAGAGAAAGTACGGCATCTGACAAATTCACCCGTATAATCTTCTGGTCTAGCCAGTTCTCTCCTTAAACCCAGTAGAGTGCTGCCGCTATCAACTAAACATTGGCATGGTTTACCATTGACCAGTGCATCGTAGAACTTAAGTTTACCTCTGGAGGCACATGCTGCGTTAGCGTCTTCATTTGAACATGATATTACGTGTCCACATTTTAATCTCCCCTCCGCATGAAACTGCTGGCATACTTTACATGTCTTAAAGTCTAAAATATCGGTTACTGATGATACATTCTGATATTCACTCGTTGGCAACACATTCACAAGTTCTGAATCAATGTCACTCTCATCGTCTGATGATGTATCGATGAGTGCTGCATTGTTTGCCTTCATTCTCTGTCTCCCAAGACACCTATTGCTATAGTGGCCATAACTTGAACAAAAATAACATTTTACAGCACGTTTAAAGGATGATCTTCTGCTTTCTTGCTTCTTTAACACTGCTTCTAGGTGTGACGGATATGTGGGGTTCTTATCACACATCGAATAAGTTGGATGAAAAAGATTGCAATAATTACATTGAGGTGGTTTCTGATATGGTTTGTCCTTTTTACGGTAATCTTTCTGGTTGTAGGATCTATCAGGGACTTTATTTGCAAAAGCTGTAATTTCTGTGTCATGTGATGTAGTTTTAAATATGTCCCGATTAGATGCAAAATAAGCTGACCCCCGTTTCTCTAATTGTTGAATAGACTCAATATCTGACTGTTGTAAGAACTTTGCAAAAGGGGTAAGCACGGTAGAAATCACTTTGTCCATTACCATCAGCTCTTCTAGTTTTTCATAGCTGTTACCTACTCTAGCAGCTTTAGTCCACTTTTTAAATGTGCTCTGCACGTTAGAGATGTAGTCTAAGAAAGTTTCAGTTGCTTTTGGCTTAATCTGTGAGAATTGAATTTGGTACCCAGTAGCGTCCAAAAGAAAATGTTGCATTATCCTATCGTGTATGTACTTATAATTGTTTCTAAGCTCTGTAGGTATGGATTCTATTACTTTTAAAAGCTCCCCACTCAGGTTTCTCATGTAAATCATTGCCCAATCATCTAAAGGTATTTTCTGTGTTTTTATTTGGAACTCTATGTTTTCAGTCCATGCGCTGATTGAATCACCTACACTGTATGGTTTGATAAGGCCCTTGTACTTACTAAATTTGTTCTGTTCTTCTTGGCTCTTTTGTTTGCTAGAGGCTATTTGTATGTTAGAATCTACCTCCATTTCTTTCATCTTTAGTCTAGTTTCTGAATCTACTTGTATCTGCTTTTGTTTGGTGGCTTCCTCTGCTTGTTTGTTAGCATGCTCTAAGTCTAATTGTTTCTGTTTGATAGCTTGATCCGACTCTAATTGTTTCTGTTTGGTAACTTCCTCGATTTCTTTCATTTCTTTTTGATGTTGTCTTTCTAATGCTCTTTCATCTCTGTCAAGAGCAGCTTTTCTTTCTGTTTCTTCTCTCTGTAGAGCAATTTTCCTTTCTGTTTCTTCTTTATATTTTTGATCCCCCCATTTTTCTAGCTTATCTCCAGTGTGGCCCATTGCGATGCCCGCCTGGATATATTCATTTAGTGACGCCATTTTGTGGCGTAATGTTAGTTCACAATGATAATACAATAATATTCACACAATAGTTTATAATAATGTGTTAGTAAGTGTACATCTTTTACTGAAAAAGAAGATGCATGATTAAGTTAGAGCATACCAAAATATTCTGAAAATATACTCATCTAATTCTTTGGAAAGAACGGTACTTGGGATGTTCCACCGCTGTCTTTCACACTTACACAATGGTTTGACTTGGTAACACAAGGACTGCTTCTGGTTAGTAGAGCAGCAAAAATTAGACACAAGCTTAAGTTGTCAATACAAGCTCATATTTCATCATATTTCATCAAATATTTCATATTTCAATAAGTTGTCATAACAAGCTCATATTTCATGCGAATGATGAATGAAAATGTGATAGATAGTGATAAATGGTATTAATGGATGAATGATATGATCGTCTGAATCATTGTTAGATGATAAGTGAGATGATTAGTCGTATGGCCGTCGATGTCGTCTTGTCTTCGCTGTTTGACTCTGGCGTACCTTCGTTCTAGGCTGTAGTTCGTCGCTAATTTAATTACTGACTTCGTAGAATGGTGACATTGATGGCTGTATCACATGCAATGGAATGTACACGGTGGTTACGATGGTAATGTTCACTGATGATTGTATACATTTCAATTGCTTTTAGTATAATAACACACTTTCAAATTAATATTTGTAGAATTTCACACTCCACAAATTGGTGATCTTATAATTTACCAAAGAAAATTATCTATGGCATGTATAGAAACAAATTTGCATTACTCTGAAATATATCACACAGTAATGATGTCGAATCGTGCAATGAACTGATGCTGGTTCAGAATTTTGTAATATCAAAATAGCTAGCGTTCGTTCAGTGGTTCATAATACCACTTGCCTGCTGGCGTTAACTGTTCGTTGAATATTACAACAAATGCCTGCTATGACTGCTCAGCAGCGTTATTTCACTGTATTGTGACAGCAATTGGCCTGTTGGCGTTGGTTCACTGTGTTCTGACACCAATTCGGGGTCTTGCCTGTCAGCGACTTGTGCGCTGCAGATTATAGGACTCCCCTACTTTCGCACTGCACGAAATAACAACTAGTGACATTTGCGAAAGGAATGCAATTTATTCAGAGCCGACATTTGAATGGCTCTACGAGCGTTATACTTCATCATTATTATACAACATGAATGCATTGACGTAATGATAGATGATGCTAGTATTTCACAATCTAAATGAACAGCCCTATGTTTGCCTATTGCCTAGAAACTATAGCATTGGTCAAGGATACGTCTGCTCTCTCTACCGTCTCCAGTCAGTCTCCCCACACGCTACACATTGCGTGGACCAGCACGGACACTCTTCTCCGTGCAGTAGCTATTATTGCGTGCATGGTCTCGCCAGCACGCTGGCCTGTGAGTACGAGTAACGGGGCCCTTCACGGTACTCGCAAGGACAAGCTTCCCAATTGCTTGGGGAATGCCCTCGCTCAGCTGTACTCCTCGACCTCTGGTATGACACAATTGTGTCTCCTTGTGAGGCTATTAATAGCGCTCGGTGTCTCTCATGTCTTGTGTCTCCCTACTAGCCTAGTATTAACTCCTATTGCCTTTGTAAGGCCTTATTGGGGATCTTGACAGGGTCCCCTCCTCTCTGTGAAGTGTTACTTCCCTTTCACTCATATTTGTAACGCTTCTGGTCACAAAGAAAAATTGGTTGCTCCAATTTTGTCAAATCTCCAATAAGTTATGACTTGATAGTTTGGGGATAGAACAACTGTCTTCTTCCTTCACTCACAGTGTTTTATCTTTTCACTTGGCTAATTCAGTAGCCTATGTATTAATATAGTTGGTTCTATAGATATCTTTGGGATTGGTAGTGAACCGGAATCCGTTGTCTTATGACTTATGTCCTGGCTTCTGTCGTTTGACCCTATGTCTTTTGACTTTCACCTATTGACTTCTGTCTCGACCTGTCCTCAAATTCCCCAAAATGACAACCCACACACAAGTTGACTCTATTCTGAGTACAACACATGAGCACAAAGTGTTCATGTTCCCATTAATATCCCCTCCAACTCTATACACACAGTTCTACTGTTCACCTTCTCGCTTCCGCATGTGAAAAGCTATATTCACTGATACATTTAGGTTTCTAATAGTTATTGTGTCCCCTGAATTTAGAGTTGTTGTTCTTTGAGATGAATGGTGTGTGCAACTTTTATATGTTTGTTTTCCTGTTTGTTTGCGTGTTTTATAATAAACTATAGTGTACTTAACTCTCTAACATGTGTATGCGTTAGTGTACTAATGTGTGTGTTTCTTCGAGCGCCCGAAATCGGTATATTGTGGTTACAACCGTTCGTTATTATTATTTGTGACCACAACTCCGCTTTCTGAAGCTCAAAGTACGTTCTCTATATACTCTATTACAGTGTGGCCGTAAGACACATAAAAACCCGACAACACATTGGTTACACAGATGACACAGACAAGTCAAATAAGATTTTTGCAGCGGTGGAAACCCCCCCCCCCCCCCCCAAAAAAAAAAAAAAAAAAAAAAAATTTCCGCTGTTTTTCTCTCTCGCTCTCTTTCATTCAATGTTTACTAAGTTTTTGCATTCTCCCCTCGCATTTATTCTTCTTGCATACCTCTTTCATTCATTTTCATACTGTTCTTTCACTCAACCATTCTCTCGTCATTAAAATATATTTCATAGCATCAAATATATATATATATATATATATATATATATATATATATATATATATATATATATATATATATATATATATATACACACAATAAACGATTGGCTGAATTTCAACAGTAATCACGCCAAATGACTGTGCGTTTTGTTTGCACGTGTCATGTCTATACATAATATACATAGTTATGAGGATGGTGTGTTACCGATCCTGTCATAGTAACTTCCGTAATTTGGTGTGCTGACCTAAATTACCCTCAAGGGAAATACTCTAATAAGTATTTTCATTTAAGTGAATTGGGTTAATTACCTTAAAGTTATTTGTGAAAAAGATGATATTAATTCCTAAATGGTTGTGTTAGTTTGGAAATGATATTTTAGATAAATGGATGTATAGATGATTATGATTACATGGTAATAAACTAATATAAGATCTAACGATTGTATTTCTATAATTGGTGTTCTAAGAAATGGGTTATTAATTAAATGATGGTGATTTCTAACTACCAAATAAGAAAATAAAGTTATATATGCATTTACACAATGTGCAATTGAATAATTAACAGAAAAATGAAGTTATAGGTACTGTTAATAAAATAATAATATACATATATCACAGTTACATTTCTATCTCTAATTACACTAAGTCGACGTCCTCCTATGCGTTGTGAAGATGGAGCAATACTCTTTGTAGACTATTCTAACATAGTTCATTTCGACAAAGTCTCTTATGCTCTCCTTCATGGATAGTGTATTAATATAGTTCCCTCCTACGTTATATAGGTTCATAGCTAACAATTGAATGTTCCTCTAGCTTATGTGTGTGTCAGCGCATGTTAATTCTGCGTCTGTTTGTTACACTTCCTATAGCACTGTTATATCCACACAGGTTATATATTTGGCGATGATAACGCACTTACGATGTGTCTTAATCACCACATATGGCACTGAGTTATCTAACATTACAGTGTCACTGTTTCTGGTGGTGTATGGTCGATCCCTTCCTGCAACTCAGGTATTTGAATGGATGATGGACGACTCAAAATGTCTGCAACCGTATTTAATCTCCCTTTTAAGTGCTGGATGGTAAATGTGTAATTTTGGAGAATCAAAGCCCACCTGTAAATTCTATTGTTGGTAGGAAGTCCAGACTGCATCACAGACAACGGAGAGTTATCGGATTGGATTACAAACTGTGCTCCTGCCAAAAATCTATGAAACTTTCTCACGCAATAGATCAAACTGAGGCCCTCCAATTCTGATGCTGAGTATTTTGATTCAGCAGGAGTAATCTTGCGACTTACGTACATTACGGGGTGGAACGTCCCGTCGTAGAACTGTCCTAGTATCCCAGATATGGATATGGCACTCGCATCTGTGCGTAAGAAATAAGTGAGTTTTGGATTAGGCATACGGAGGATAGGTGGAACGCTGAAAAGATGTTTCAATTTTGATAAAGCACTAATTAATCCTGCATCTTTTACAGATAACTTAGCCGAAGCTTTTAAGATGTTAGAAAAAACACTGGTGATTTCCGCCAGATTTGGAATGAATTTACTATAGTAGTTCACTAGACCGAGTAAACTTCGGACCTGTTTCTTGGTCGTTGGCATTGTCAAATTCAGAATCTTAGTGACGATTCTGTCATCAGTTTTCAATTGGCCCCTGCAGATGGTATGACCCAGGAAGTCAATTTGTTCCATGCCCAACTCTACTTTGGACGGCTTCGCTGTGAGCCCAAACAATCGCAACCTGTCGAAGACTTGTCGAAGTTTCAGTAGGTGTGTTGTCCAGTCTTCCGTATGGATGCAAATGTCATCTATATAAGTCGAAATACTGGTCATCCCATGGAGAAGCTCCCTAGTTAGACGGACGAAAGTCGCTGGAGCGTTACGAAGGTCGAAAGGAAGAAAGCGCCACTCATATAGTTCAAGAGGAGTGGAGAAAGCTGTTAGATGGATGGAATTTACTTCCATCGGGACTTGCCAATAACCTTTCGTGAGGTCAATCTTGCTAAATATGCGAGATGTAGACATGTCCAAGATTAGATCCTCGCATGATGGAATCGGTTCAGCGTCACTTTTGGTTATCTTGTTTAGGCGGCGATAATCGACGCATAGTCGAATCGAAGAGTCCTTTTTGGCGACAAGGACAATAGGGAAGGAATACTCTGACTGAGATTTTTGAATGATTCCGCTCGACTCGAGAGATAGAATTTCTTTGTCGAGGTTCGACCTATAGTTTAATGGAATAGAGTAAGGTCGACACTTGATAGGTGTGGTGTCAGTCAGAACGATAGAATGTTCTATTCTATCTGTCTTTCCTGGGATGTCGGAGAAAATGTCTCTGTATTCCGTCACTAACTCTATGATCTGTCGTCGTTGGTCATCTGTCAGTTTCGTTTCTATCTTTATGCTGTCAATGGTCGCAGTCGCGTCTACAGTAGGAACGGGTAATTCCATCTCGTCTTCGTCTGTCTCGTTCAATACTGTTGTGGTACTAGCTGTTTGTCCTGTTATTTGGCTACGTGTGTTTGCGTTGTCGCTTTCGTGCGTCGCCCTATCTAGTGAAGTTGTGTTGTGTACGTCTGTCGTCTCATTGCTTGGTGATGGTGCAATATGTTCGTCAGTCTGCTGTTCTTGTCGTGAATAGTATGGTTTCAGCATGTTGATATGAAATATCTTTAAGTGTCCTTTTATCGATATTTCATAATCCACATCTGATATTTTACGTTCGACGTTGAAAGGCCCTTGCCAAGATGTTAATAACAAATTACGTTTGTCGGGTAGTAGAAGTAAAACCTTCTGGTTTGGTTCGAGGTGAATAGTTTTCGCACCCTTATTTGCATAATCGCGGTACATCTGTCCTTTCCTCTCCAAAGATGCTTTGGCTATCACACACGCTTTCATTATTCTATCGCGTGTTTCGGTTACCATCTCATACGGTGTTACTGCTGTTGGATTGTCTGGTAAGCTAGTTATTAGCTGATGGTAGATGGTTAGGGGTCCTCGAGGGTTCGCCCCATAAACTAACTCAAAAGGTGAGAAACCCGTACTCGAGTGCGGGATTTCTCGATGGGCAAATAGCACTGCTGGCAATAGTGTGTCCCAATCAGATGGGTTTTCTGCTGTTACTTTAGCCAGCATGTGTTTGAGATCGCCGTTAATTTTCTCTATGATCCCGTTGCTCATTGGGTGATACGGGGTACAGAAATGCTGTTCTACTCCTAACAATTTGGTTATGCTTGCGTAGCAGCCGAAATAAACTGCGTTCCCCGATCTGATAAGATAGATCGTGGGAAGCCAAAGCGAGAAAATATGTGCAAAAATACATTTGCCACATCTTTGGAGGTGATGTATTTTAGTGGAATGGCTTCGATCCACCTGGTACATAGGTCCACGAGAGTCAGTATATAACGGTTTCCTTTGCTTGACACCTGATTCAGGGGTCCAACAATATCGACCGCCACACACTCAAATGGTCTGGTTGCTAATAATGACCGTTGCACTTCGGCCGTCACATGCTTTCCTTTTCGTACAAGATGTTGACAAATAGTACAAGAACGACAGAAGGATTTTATGTCCGAACAGAATGTCGGCCAGTAAAAATGTGATAGAACTCTGGCTCGCGTTTTATCATACGCCAAATGTCCAGCAAACGGTGACTCATGTGCGATTTTAAGTACATTTTGTCGGTATGTTACCGGTAACACCGTCTGCTGAATGTCATGGTTATTATTTGTGTAATAACGCATGAGAATTCCATTAAATTTTCTAAAGTACCAAGATGCATTCTTAGTCACTTTAGCTCTTTCACCCAAAAGTTTAAAATATGGTGTAATTGTTTGGTCGGTGCTCTGTGCCTCGACAAATTTATGTCGAGTAGTGTTGGTATCTGCACCACTTGGTGTTAATAGCTGTAGCATTTCATTTTGTAAGTCAGTATAGTTTGTTTCTGTATCTGACCTAGTTACAGCGTTGGCCATGTGTGTTTCTTTCCAGGCTTTTATGTTGTCGTCTGTACATTCTTTCAATGCATCTAGGCATCCCAAAATAAGACCCGTACATGGATCTTGGAGGATCGCGCACGTAAATGTGCCGGTAAGGAACGGGGTATTGATATGCGCTTTTGCCAGTGGATATTTCTCGATGGTTCCAGAGAAAGTACGGCATCTGACAAATTCACCCGTATAATCTTCTGGTCTAGCCAGTTCTCTCCTTAAACCCAGTAGAGTGCTGCCGCTATCAACTAAACATTGGCATGGTTTACCATTGACCAGTGCATCGTAGAACTTAAGTTTACCTCTGGAGGCACATGCTGCGTTAGCGTCTTCATTTGAACATGATATTACGTGTCCACATTTTAATCTCCCCTCCGCATGAAACTGCTGGCATACTTTACATGTCTTAAAGTCTAAAATATCGGTTACTGATGATACATTCTGATATTCACTCGTTGGCAACACATTCACAAGTTCTGAATCAATGTCACTCTCATCGTCTGATGATGTATCGATGAGTGCTGCATTGTTTGCCTTCATTCTCTGTCTCCCAAGACACCTATTGCTATAGTGGCCATAACTTGAACAAAAATAACATTTTACAGCACGTTTAAAGGATGATCTTCTGCTTTCTTGCTTCTTTAACACTGCTTCTAGGTGTGACGGATATGTGGGGTTCTTATCACACATCGAATAAGTTGGATGAAAAAGATTGCAATAATTACATTGAGGTGGTTTCTGATATGGTTTGTCCTTTTTACGGTAATCTTTCTGGTTGTAGGATCTATCAGGGACTTTATTTGCAAAAGCTGTAATTTCTGTGTCATGTGATGTAGTTTTAAATATGTCCCGATTAGATGCAAAATAAGCTGACCCCCGTTTCTCTAATTGTTGAATAGACTCAATATCTGACTGTTGTAAGAACTTTGCAAAAGGGGTAAGCACGGTAGAAATCACTTTGTCCATTACCATCAGCTCTTCTAGTTTTTCATAGCTGTTACCTACTCTAGCAGCTTTAGTCCACTTTTTAAATGTGCTCTGCACGTTAGAGATGTAGTCTAAGAAAGTTTCAGTTGCTTTTGGCTTAATCTGTGAGAATTGAATTTGGTACCCAGTAGCGTCCAAAAGAAAATGTTGCATTATCCTATCGTGTATGTACTTATAATTGTTTCTAAGCTCTGTAGGTATGGATTCTATTACTTTTAAAAGCTCCCCACTCAGGTTTCTCATGTAAATCATTGCCCAATCATCTAAAGGTATTTTCTGTGTTTTTATTTGGAACTCTATGTTTTCAGTCCATGCGCTGATTGAATCACCTACACTGTATGGTTTGATAAGGCCCTTGTACTTACTAAATTTGTTCTGTTCTTCTTGGCTCTTTTGTTTGCTAGAGGCTATTTGTATGTTAGAATCTACCTCCATTTCTTTCATCTTTAGTCTAGTTTCTGAATCTACTTGTATCTGCTTTTGTTTGGTGGCTTCCTCTGCTTGTTTGTTAGCATGCTCTAAGTCTAATTGTTTCTGTTTGATAGCTTGATCCGACTCTAATTGTTTCTGTTTGGTAACTTCCTCGATTTCTTTCATTTCTTTTTGATGTTGTCTTTCTAATGCTCTTTCATCTCTGTCAAGAGCAGCTTTTCTTTCTGTTTCTTCTCTCTGTAGAGCAATTTTCCTTTCTGTTTCTTCTTTATATTTTTGATCCCCCCATTTTTCTAGCTTATCTCCAGTGTGGCCCATTGCGATGCCCGCCTGGATATATTCATTTAGTGACGCCATTTTGTGGCGTAATGTTAGTTCACAATGATAATACAATAATATTCACACAATAGTTTATAATAATGTGTTAGTAAGTGTACATCTTTTACTGAAAAAGAAGATGCATGATTAAGTTAGAGCATACCAAAATATTCTGAAAATATACTCATCTAATTCTTTGGAAAGAACAGTACTTGGGATGTTCCACCGCTGTCTTTCACACTTACACAATGGTTTGACTTGGTAACACAAGGACTGCTTCTGGTTAGTAGAGCAGCAAAAATTAGACACAAGCTTAAGTTGTCAATACAAGCTCATATTTCATCATATTTCATCAAATATTTCATATTTCAATAAGTTGTCATAACAAGCTCATATTTCATGCGAATGATGAATGAAAATGTGATAGATAGTGATAAATGGTATTAATGGATGAATGATATGATCGTCTGAATCATTGTTAGATGATAAGTGAGATGATTAGTCGTATGGCCGTCGATGTCGTCTTGTCTTCGCTGTTTGACTCTGGCGTACCTTCGTTCTAGGCTGTAGTTCGTCGCTAATTTAATTACTGACTTCGTAGAATGGTGACATTGATGGCTGTATCACATGCAATGGAATGTACACGGTGGTTACGATGGTAATGTTCACTGATGATTGTATACATTTCAATTGCTTTTAGTATAATAACACACTTTCAAATTAATATTTGTAGAATTTCACACTCCACAAATTGGTGATCTTATAATTTACCAAAGAAAATTATCTATGGCATGTATAGAAACAAATTTGCATTACTCTGAAATATATCACACAGTAATGATGTCGAATCGTGCAATGAACTGATGCTGGTTCAGAATTTTGTAATATCAAAATAGCTAGCGTTCGTTCAGTGGTTCATAATACCACTTGCCTGCTGGCGTTAACTGTTCGTTGAATATTACAACAAATGCCTGCTATGACTGCTCAGCAGCGTTATTTCACTGTATTGTGACAGCAATTGGCCTGTTGGCGTTGGTTCACTGTGTTCTGACACCAATTCGGGGTCTTGCCTGTCAGCGACTTGTGCGCTGCAGATTATAGGACTCCCCTACTTTCGCACTGCACGAAATAACAACTAGTGACATTTGCGAAAGGAATGCAATTTATTCAGAGCCGACATTTGAATGGCTCTACGAGCGTTATACTTCATCATTATTATACAACATGAATGCATTGACGTAATGATAGATGATGCTAGTATTTCACAATCTAAATGAACAGCCCTATGTTTGCCTATTGCCTAGAAACTATAGCATTGGTCAAGGATACGTCTGCTCTCTCTACCGTCTCCAGTCAGTCTCCCCACACGCTACACATTGCGTGGACCAGCACGGACACTCTTCTCCGTGCAGTAGCTATTATTGCGTGCATGGTCTCGCCAGCACGCTGGCCTGTGAGTACGAGTAACGGGGCCCTTCACGGTACTCGCAAGGACAAGCTTCCCAATTGCTTGGGGAATGCCCTCGCTCAGCTGTACTCCTCGACCTCTGGTATGACACAATTGTGTCTCCTTGTGAGGCTATTAATAGCGCTCGGTGTCTCTCATGTCTTGTGTCTCCCTACTAGCCTAGTATTAACTCCTATTGCCTTTGTAAGGCCTTATTGGGGATCTTGACAGGGTCCCCTCCTCTCTGTGAAGTGTTACTTCCCTTTCACTCATATTTGTAACGCTTCTGGTCACAAAGAAAAATTGGTTGCTCCAATTTTGTCAAATCTCCAATAAGTTATGACTTGATAGTTTGGGGATAGAACAACTGTCTTCTTCCTTCACTCACAGTGTTTTATCTTTTCACTTGGCTAATTCAGTAGCCTATGTATTAATATAGTTGGTTCTATAGATATCTTTGGGATTGGTAGTGAACCGGAATCCGTTGTCTTATGACTTATGTCCTGGCTTCTGTCGTTTGACCCTATGTCTTTTGACTTTCACCTATTGACTTCTGTCTCGACCTGTCCTCAAATTCCCCAAAATGACAACCCACACACAAGTTGACTCTATTCTGAGTACAACACATGAGCACAAAGTGTTCATGTTCCCATTAATATCAACTCCAACTCTATACACACAGTTCTACTGTTCACCTTCTCGCTTCCGCATGTGAAAAGCTATATTCACTGATACATTTAGGTTTCTAATAGTTATTGTGTCCCCTGAATTTAGAGTTGTTGTTCTTTGAGATGAATGGTGTGTGCAACTTTTATATGTTTGTTTTCCTGTTTGTTTGCGTGTTTTATAATAAACTATAGTGTACTTAACTCTCTAACATGTGTATGCGTTAGTGTACTAATGTGTGTGTTTCTTCGAGCGCCCGAAATCGGTATATTGTGGTTACAACCGTTCGTTATTATTATTTGTGACCACAACTCCGCTTTCTGAAGCTCAAAGTACGTTCTCTATATACTCTATTACAGTGTGGCCGTAAGACACATAAAAACCCGACAACACATTGGTTACACAGATGACACAGACAAGTCAAATAAGATTTTTGCAGCGGTGGAAACCCCCCCCCCCCCCCCCAAAAAAAAAAAAAAAATTTCCGCTGTTTTTCTCTCTCGCTCTCTTTCATTCAATGTTTACTAAGTTTTTGCATTCTCCCCTCGCATTTATTCTTCTTGCATACCTCTTTCATTCATTTTCATACTGTTCTTTCACTCAACCATTCTCTCGTCATTAAAATATATTTCATAGCATCAAATATATATATATATATATATATATATATATATATATATATATATATATATATATATATATATATATATATATATATACACACACACAATAAACGATTGGCTGAATTTCAACAGTAATCACGCCAAATGACTGTGCGTTTTGTTTGCACGTGTCATGTCTATACATAATATACATAGTTATGAGGATGGTGTGTTACCGATCCTGTCATAGTAACTTCCGTAATTTGGTGTGCTGACCTAAATTACCCTCAAGGGAAATACTCTAATAAGTATTTTCATTTAAGTGAATTGGGTTAATTACCTTAAAGTTATTTGTGAAAAAGATGATATTAATTCCTAAATGGTTGTGTTAGTTTGGAAATGATATTTTAGATAAATGGATGTATAGATGATTATGATTACATGGTAATAAACTAATATAAGATCTAACGATTGTATTTCTATAATTGGTGTTCTAAGAAATGGGTTATTAATTAAATGATGGTGATTTCTAACTACCAAATAAGAAAATAAAGTTATATATGCATTTACACAATGTGCAATTGAATAATTAACAGAAAAATGAAGTTATAGGTACTGTTAATAAAATAATAATATACATATATCACAGTTACATTTCTATCTCTAATTACACTAAGTCGACGTCCTCCTATGCGTTGTGAAGATGGAGCAATACTCTTTGTAGACTATTCTAACATAGTTCATTTCGACAAAGTCTCTTATGCTCTCCTTCATGGATAGTGTATTAATATAGTTCCCTCCTACGTTATATAGGTTCATAGCTAACAATTGAATGTTCCTCTAGCTTATGTGTGTGTCAGCGCATGTTAATTCTGCGTCTGTTTGTTACACTTCCTATAGCACTGTTATATCCACACAGGTTATATATTTGGCGATGATAACGCACTTACGATGTGTCTTAATCACCACATATGGCACTGAGTTATCTAACATTACAGTGTCACTGTTTCTGGTGGTGTATGGTCGATCCCTTCCTGCAACTCAGGTATTTGAATGGATGATGGACGACTCAAAATGTCTGCAACCGTATTTAATCTCCCTTTTAAGTGCTGGATGGTAAATGTGTAATTTTGGAGAATCAAAGCCCACCTGTAAATTCTATTGTTGGTAGGAAGTCCAGACTGCATCACAGACAACGGAGAGTTATCGGATTGGATTACAAACTGTGCTCCTGCCAAAAATCTATGAAACTTTCTCACGCAATAGATCAAACTGAGGCCCTCCAATTCTGATGCTGAGTATTTTGATTCAGCAGGAGTAATCTTGCGACTTACGTACATTACGGGGTGGAACGTCCCGTCGTAGAACTGTCCTAGTATCCCAGATATGGATATGGCACTCGCATCTGTGCGTAAGAAATAAGTGAGTTTTGGATTAGGCATACGGAGGATAGGTGGAACGCTGAAAAGATGTTTCAATTTTGATAAAGCACTAATTAATCCTGCATCTTTTACAGATAACTTAGCCGAAGCTTTTAAGATGTTAGAAAAAACACTGGTGATTTCCGCCAGATTTGGAATGAATTTACTATAGTAGTTCACTAGACCGAGTAAACTTCGGACCTGTTTCTTGGTCGTTGGCATTGTCAAATTCAGAATCTTAGTGACGATTCTGTCATCAGTTTTCAATTGGCCCCTGCAGATGGTATGACCCAGGAAGTCAATTTGTTCCATGCCCAACTCTACTTTGGACGGCTTCGCTGTGAGCCCAAACAATCGCAACCTGTCGAAGACTTGTCGAAGTTTCAGTAGGTGTGTTGTCCAGTCTTCCGTATGGATGCAAATGTCATCTATATAAGTCGAAATACTGGTCATCCCATGGAGAAGCTCCCTAGTTAGACGGACGAAAGTCGCTGGAGCGTTACGAAGGTCGAAAGGAAGAAAGCGCCACTCATATAGTTCAAGAGGAGTGGAGAAAGCTGTTAGATGGATGGAATTTACTTCCATCGGGACTTGCCAATAACCTTTCGTGAGGTCAATCTTGCTAAATATGCGAGATGTAGACATGTCCAAGATTAGATCCTCGCATGATGGAATCGGTTCAGCGTCACTTTTGGTTATCTTGTTTAGGCGGCGATAATCGACGCATAGTCGAATCGAAGAGTCCTTTTTGGCGACAAGGACAATAGGGAAGGAATACTCTGACTGAGATTTTTGAATGATTCCGCTCGACTCGAGAGATAGAATTTCTTTGTCGAGGTTCGACCTATAGTTTAATGGAATAGAGTAAGGTCGACACTTGATAGGTGTGGTGTCAGTCAGAACGATAGAATGTTCTATTCTATCTGTCTTTCCTGGGATGTCGGAGAAAATGTCTCTGTATTCCGTCACTAACTCTATGATCTGTCGTCGTTGGTCATCTGTCAGTTTCGTTTCTATCTTTATGCTGTCAATGGTCGCAGTCGCGTCTACAGTAGGAACGGGTAATTCCATCTCGTCTTCATCTGTCTCGTTCAATACTGTTGTGGTACTAGCTGTTTGTCCTGTTATTTGGCTACGTGTGTTTGCGTTGTCGCTTTCGTGCGTCGCCCTATCTAGTGAAGTTGTGTTGTGTACGTCTGTCGTCTCATTGCTTGGTGATGGTGCAATATGTTCGTCAGTCTGCTGTTCTTGTCGTGAATAGTATGGTTTCAGCATGTTGATATGAAATATCTTTAAGTGTCCTTTTATCGATATTTCATAATCCACATCTGATATTTTACGTTCGACGTTGAAAGGCCCTTGCCAAGATGTTAATAACAAATTACGTTTGTCGGGTAGTAGAAGTAAAACCTTCTGGTTTGGTTCGAGGTGAATAGTTTTCGCACCCTTATTTGCATAATCGCGGTACATCTGTCCTTTCCTCTCCAAAGATGCTTTGGCTATCACACACGCTTTCATTATTCTATCGCGTGTTTCGGTTACCATCTCATACGGTGTTACTGCTGTTGGATTGTCTGGTAAGCTAGTTATTAGCTGATGGTAGATGGTTAGGGGTCCTCGAGGGTTCGCCCCATAAACTAACTCAAAAGGTGAGAAACCCGTACTCGAGTGCGGGATTTCTCGATGGGCAAATAGCACTGCTGGCAATAGTGTGTCCCAATCAGATGGGTTTTCTGCTGTTACTTTAGCCAGCATGTGTTTGAGATCGCCGTTAATTTTCTCTATGATCCCGTTGCTCATTGGGTGATACGGGGTACAGAAATGCTGTTCTACTCCTAACAATTTGGTTATGCTTGCGTAGCAGCCGAAATAAACTGCGTTCCCCGATCTGATAAGATAGATCGTGGGAAGCCAAAGCGAGAAAATATGTGCAAAAATACATTTGCCACATCTTTGGAGGTGATGTATTTTAGTGGAATGGCTTCGATCCACCTGGTACATAGGTCCACGAGAGTCAGTATATAACGGTTTCCTTTGCTTGACACCTGATTCAGGGGTCCAACAATATCGACCGCTACACACTCAAATGGTCTGGTTGCTAATAATGACCGTTGCACTTCGGCCGTCACATGCTTTCCTTTTCGTACAAGATGTTGACAAATAGTACAAGAACGACAGAAGGATTTTATGTCCGAACAGAATTTCGGCCAGTAAAAATGTGATAGAACTCTGGCTCGCGTTTTATCATACGCCAAATGTCCAGCAAACGGTGACTCATGTGCGATTTTAAGTACATTTTGTCGGTATGTTACCGGTAACACCGTCTGCTGAATGTCATGGTTATTATTTGTGTAATAACGCATGAGAATTCCATTAAATTTTCTAAAGTACCAAGATGCATTCTTAGTCACTTTAGCTCTTTCACCCAAAAGTTTAAAATATGGTGTAATTGTTTGGTCGGTGCTCTGTGCCTCGACAAATTTATGTCGAGTAGTGTTGGTATCTGCACCACTTGGTGTTAATAGCTGTAGCATTTCATTTTGTAAGTCAGTATAGTTTGTTTCTGTATCTGACCTAGTTACAGCGTTGGCCATGTGTGTTTCTTTCCAGGCTTTTATGTTGTCGTCTGTACATTCTTTCAATGCATCTAGGCATCCCAAAATAAGACCCGTACATGGATCTTGGAGGATCGCGCACGTAAATGTGCCGGTAAGGAACGGGGTATTGATATGCGCTTTTGCCAGTGGATATTTCTCGATGGTTCCAGAGAAAGTACGGCATCTGACAAATTCACCCGTATAATCTTCTGGTCTAGCCAGTTCTCTCCTTAAACCCAGTAGAGTGCTGCCGCTATCAACTAAACATTGGCATGGTTTACCATTGACCAGTGCATCGTAGAACTTAAGTTTACCTCTGGAGGCACATGCTGCGTTAGCGTCTTCATTTGAACATGATATTACGTGTCCACATTTTAATCTCCCCTCCGCATGAAACTGCTGGCATACTTTACATGTCTTAAAGTCTAAAATATCGGTTACTGATGATACATTCTGATATTCACTCGTTGGCAACACATTCACAAGTTCTGAATCAATGTCACTCTCATCGTCTGATGATGTATCGATGAGTGCTGCATTGTTTGCCTTCATTCTCTGTCTCCCAAGACACCTATTGCTATAGTGGCCATAACTTGAACAAAAATAACATTTTACAGCACGTTTAAAGGATGATCTTCTGCTTTCTTGCTTCTTTAACACTGCTTCTAGGTGTGACGGATATGTGGGGTTCTTATCACACATCGAATAAGTTGGATGAAAAAGATTGCAATAATTACATTGAGGTGGTTTCTGATATGGTTTGTCCTTTTTACGGTAATCTTTCTGGTTGTAGGATCTATCAGGGACTTTATTTGCAAAAGCTGTAATTTCTGTGTCATGTGATGTAGTTTTAAATATGTCCCGATTAGATGCAAAATAAGCTGACCCCCGTTTCTCTAATTGTTGAATAGACTCAATATCTGACTGTTGTAAGAACTTTGCAAAAGGGGTAAGCACGGTAGAAATCACTTTGTCCATTACCATCAGCTCTTCTAGTTTTTCATAGCTGTTACCTACTCTAGCAGCTTTAGTCCACTTTTTAAATGTGCTCTGCACGTTAGAGATGTAGTCTAAGAAAGTTTCAGTTGCTTTTGGCTTAATCTGTGAGAATTGAATTTGGTACCCAGTAGCGTCCAAAAGAAAATGTTGCATTATCCTATCGTGTATGTACTTATAATTGTTTCTAAGCTCTGTAGGTATGGATTCTATTACTTTTAAAGGCTCCCCACTCAGGTTTCTCATGTAAATCATTGCCCAATCATCTAAAGGTATTTTCTGTGTTTTTATTTGGAACTCTATGTTTTCAGTCCATGCGCTGATTGAATCACCTACACTGTATGGTTTGATAAGGCCCTTGTACTTACTAAATTTGTTCTGTTCTTCTTGGCTCTTTTGTTTGCTAGAGGCTATTTGTATGTTAGAATCTACCTCCATTTCTTTCATCTTTAGTCTAGTTTCTGAATCTACTTGTATCTGCTTTTGTTTGGTGGCTTCCTCTGCTTGTTTGTTAGCATGCTCTAAGTCTAATTGTTTCTGTTTGATAGCTTGATCCGACTCTAATTGTTTCTGTTTGGTAACTTCCTCGATTTCTTTCATTTCTTTTTGATGTTGTCTTTCTAATGCTCTTTCATCTCTGTCAAGAGCAGCTTTTCTTTCTGTTTCTTCTCTCTGTAGAGCAATTTTCCTTTCTGTTTCTTCTTTATATTTTTGATCCCCCCATTTTTCTAGCTTATCTCCAGTGTGGCCCATTGCGATGCCCGCCTGGATATATTCATTTAGTGACGCCATTTTGTGGCGTAATGTTAGTTCACAATGATAATACAATAATATTCACACAATAGTTTATAATAATGTGTTAGTAAGTGTACATCTTTTACTGAAAAAGAAGATGCATGATTAAGTTAGAGCATACCAAAATATTCTGAAAATATACTCATCTAATTCTTTGGAAAGAACGGTACTTGGGATGTTCCACCGCTGTCTTTCACACTTACACAATGGTTTGACTTGGTAACACAAGGACTGCTTCTGGTTAGTAGAGCAGCAAAAATTAGACACAAGCTTAAGTTGTCAATACAAGCTCATATTTCATCAAATATTTCATATTTCAATAAGTTGTCATAACAAGCTCATATTTCATGTGAATGATGAATGAAAATGTGATAGATAGTGATAAATGGTATTAATGGATGAATGATATGATCGTCTGAATCATTGTTAGATGATAAGTGAGATGATTAGTCGTATGGCCGTCGATGTCGTCTTGTCTTCGCTGTTTGACTCTGGCGTACCTTCGTTCTAGGCTGTAGTTCGTCGCTAATTTAATTACTGACTTCGTAGAATGGTGACATTGATGGCTGTATCACATGCAATGGAATGTACACGGTGGTTACGATGGTAATGTTCACTGATGATTGTATACATTTCAATTGCTTTTAGTATAATAACACACTTTCAAATTAATATTTGTAGAATTTCACACTCCACAAATTGGTGATCTTATAATTTACCAAAGAAAATTATCTATGGCATGTATAGAAACAAATTTGCATTACTCTGAAATATATCACACAGTAATGATGTCGAATCGTGCAATGAACTGATGCTGGTTAAGAATTTTGTAATATCAAAATAGCTAGCGTTCGTTCAGTGGTTCATAATACCACTTGCCTGCTGGCGTTAACTGTTCGTTGAATATTACAACAAATGCCTGCTATGACTGCTCAGCAGCGTTATTTCACTGTATTGTGACAGCAATTGGCCTGTTGGCGTTGGTTCACTGTGTTCTGACACCAATTCGGGGTCTTGCCTGTCAGCGACTTGTGCGCTGCAGATTATAGGACTCCCCTACTTTCGCACTGCACGAAATAACAACTAGTGACATTTGCGAAAGGAATGCAATTTATTCAGAGCCGACATTTGAATGGCTCTACGAGCGTTATACTTCATCATTATTATACAACATGAATGCATTGACGTAATGATAGATGATGCTAGTATTTCACAATCTAAATGAACAGCCCTATGTTTGCCTATTGCCTAGAAACTATAGCATTGGTCAAGGATACGTCTGCTCTCTCTACCGTCTCCAGTCAGTCTCCCCACACGCTACACATTGCGTGGACCAGCACGGACACTCTTCTCCGTGCAGTAGCTATTATTGCGTGCATGGTCTAGCCAGCACGCTGGCCTGTGAGTACGAGTAACGGGGCCCTTCGCGGTACTCGCAAGGACAAGCTTCCCAATTGCTTGGGGAAAGCCCTCGCTCAGCTGTACTCCTCGACCTCTGGTCTGACACAATTGTCTCCTTGTGAGGCTATTAATAGCGCTCGGTGTCTCTCCTGTCTGGTGTCTCCCTACTAGCCTAGTATTAACTCCTATTGCCTTTGTAAGGCCTTATTGGTGATCTTGACAACATCCCATTTCGATTTCTCTGTCTATTCTGTCATCTTCTGTGATAATATTTTCTAGATATTTAAATAGGGATCACCAACCCTATGCTACCAACGTCAAACATTATCCAAATCACACTTACGCAAAATGCTTGAGGAGAGCTGCCAACATACCTAATAGTAATAGTTGTGTTAATACTATTAATAGTTAAACTATCCTAGGCCGGTTACGAAATGCTATCACTATCAGACACACAGTGGGATTAACGCCTTGTGCCACACATACTGAAAGGCAGAATATCAAATGGCTCGACCATCTCGTGAGATCGCAACATCATCAGTTACCAGCAGTGGCGCTACATCAAAGAAAATCTGATACGAGGGCAGAGGACGCCCGAGGGAAACAAAAAAAAAACACAACTGGATTTACGACATCAAAGACATTCTACAGTCACACGGAATGACACTATCCAGCGCCACCCATCGCTTGCTGCAAAGTCAACTATTTCTTCTCACGACGCTTGACACAATACAATAGTGAAATATGATGATGGTGATGATGATGGTTACAGCCACTGTTATTGTATTGTTTCCATAGTAACGAGTGAGTACCATGGTGTAGTGCTTACGCCGCCAGCCGCGCGCTCCTAAGGTTGTAGGTTCGATTTCGGGCTACGTCACTCGGTTCACGGGTCGCTTCTAGAGCGACTCTTTCGACAGGCCACCCTGCAGAAAGAGACCGAGCCACATGGGGTCATACCCGGTGCAAGGAAGTCCACCCTGTTTCTTCACTGTAAGGGAAGACCGGATGTAGATGTCACAGACAATCAGGGTTGCCACTTTTTTTTTGACCAAAAGTATCTAGAAATGGCCCAAACAACATCCATAAATATCTAGATTTCGTTGGAAAGTATCTAGGAAAAATATCCAGATAGAGAAAGTAAGAAATTACATATGCATTGATGTGACTGCCGGTCTCCCTGGCGAAGATTTTACGGCTGTCGCCGTAATCCCGTATATTCTCGTGAGTAACGCAGCTGCATCCGAACCGGCAGCGGTTCGAGCCGCGCTGGTAATTTAAGGGGTACGTGAACCGGTCGCTCAGAAAGCAATCGCAAACTACTGAGCATAATCTTGCCTAGTACATCAACAGCAGCTGAAAAATTCTGATGTTGACTGCAACGTCTTGTAACGGATATGCAACATTTAAAAAAAAATTGATATGACTTACCTATAGAATCATGTCCTCATCTTCACTGATGATGCACTCTCACAAGATGCACTTAGTTTGGATGATGAAGTTGAAGCCTCAGATTCAAAATGACTCTGGTATGCTTTAGCTGTTCAAATTTCTTTTAATACACGATCAGGGAGCTGATAAGTTGAACAGCATTTTCCTGCTCTCATCAGGCCAAATGTTATTGTCAAGATAGCATTTAAGAGGTCAAGTTTCATCCTGTTTCTTAGTTTACATTTTGTATAATTCACAGTACTGAAAACTCTTTCCGCATCAGCATTTGAATAGGGTAGTATCATGGCAGACATCGCATATACAAAGAGCTTACAGAATGGACTGTTACCTGAGGCATCTTTAAATTGTCGTACTTCACTCCAAAAAGCTTCAGTTTCTGTTTTGTTTGTCCAGTCAACCACATTTATTTTGGTTAACTAATATTCTGCTACCGCCACACTATTATCAGTAGCCCTTAAAAATTTAATCCATCCATCCATCATGTGCCATGCCGGTAAGCGTGGGCGGTCATGTTCTACCATCTCACTCGATCACCAGAGTCGTGGATCAGCTCCGTGTTTCTGTCTCAACCATGCCACAAGGCCAAGCCATCCATGTACTTGCTTCTAGGTCTTCCCCTTGGTCTGTTCCCCTCGATCTTACCAGTTGTCACCAAATTCTCCAATCCATTTCTTCTCATAACATGCCCAAAAAATTTTGACTGTCTACGTCTAATTTCTCTAATCAATTTACGATCTTCATTTGTTTCTTGAAGGACTTGTTCATTGGTCTTTCTGGCTGTCCATGGTGTTCTTTGCATTTTCCTCAGAAACCACATCTCTACAGCCATCAGATGTTTCTCAGCCTGACTGCTCATTGTCCACGCTTCACATCCATACAAAAGTACAGGTTCAATGTAGCATCTCAACACTCTTTTTCTCGTTTCAATTGACATCTTTTTATTGGTCAATATGTTTTTCATCTTGCTAAAGGCTACTTTTGCCATGGCGATTCTTGTTCTAATCTCTTCAAGGCATCTCCCATCAGATGTTATTACTGTTCCGAGATAATTGTACCTGCTCACTTGTTGAAGAATATTCCCATTTACTTGTATATTACATTGTGGTATTTCGTCCTTCCTAGTGACGACCATAATCTGTGTCTTTTTACAATTTAATTCTAACCCTAGTTGTTCACTGTGTGTAACAATCGCATCTACTAAATTTTGCAGGTCCTGTTCATTGTCTGCAATCAAGACTGTATCATCTGCATATCTAATGTTATTGATGCATCGTCCCCCAATGTTGATTCCTTCCATATCTTCAATATTTCTGAAAATACTTTCACTGTACAGGGAAAAATTTAATAACTTGACAATATTTAGGTATGTCCTTTACTGGCTGAAGTATGTTGTTAATAGAAAAGAATGAAATATTTTTCAATACATCTAAATTTTCAGGAAGTCTCTGCTTCAGTTGATTGAATAATGAGACAAGAAAATCTTGACAGCGCTTTCTTAAGTTGTTCTCTTCATTTTCTGTTAACAGTCCTTTTGTTTTTAAACCATCAATTTTTGATTCGATTTGGTATCCTAGGTATGGCTTAGGAGCCAAATAGCTCTCTATAGTGCAAGTGAACAAGTCAGCTTTACAAGTTGGCAATATAAGTCTTTTACCAATTGAGTGAAATAGCAAAATAGGGTCGTCAAGTAATTTAACTTTATCAACATTTTGAGATTCAAATAGTTTATTAACTTTTTGCACTTCACTTAAAATGGGTTGTAAAAAGAGAAGGAATGCCAAATTTTTTTTCATCACTGTACATTCCATATAGTATTTCGGCTGTGTAGCATTTTTCACTTTGTCTTATTTCGAAGTTCGTCTTCAACTCCAACCATTGGTTCACAGTTACTCCAACAGCTGGTTGAACTGATAACCATCTAGTTTTGCAATATGACAGAATTTTCAGTGGTGGGGAACTATCATTTAATGCTTTATATAAATTGTTATTGCTGTTGTCTGACAGATGATTTGGAGAACCAGTTATGTGTTTCAGCAATAAAGAATTGCAAATTCCTTATAGTAAACATTCTGAGGCATGTGATAATGCTAGCTGCAAGGAATGACACGCACATTTTATGAGGATTAAAGATGGGATACCTTCCTTTTAAATTTTATATAAACGCAATGGTTGATATCAACCATTATCGAGGCATTATCTGTACCGGCCAAATTCACGTTAAAAGAATCACAAAGTCGGCATTACAACAGTAAGTCGCAGCACAGTGTGTTCACATTTCAAATAATGTTATTATAATTTATGCGCCGTTTTACTCATTACCAGGGGGTTGCCAGATTGTTGAGCGTTGATCCAAGTCAGTTCAAAGTTTAAATAATGGCAGTTACCATAATTTACGTGCATCCAGACCAAACATAAAATGGGTAAATGACACCGACAGAAAAGTAAAATCTAGAAAGTATTCAAAATATCCGACTCCAAATGAAAAGTATCTAGAATTGCATCCAGCACCCAAACGTCAGAAAACGGTATCCAGATGCCGGCAAATACCTCTAGATCTGGATATAAAATATCTAGAATGGCAACTATGCAGACAATGGCGGCGGCCCAACATGGCGTGCGACGGCAGTTGAAGATACACAACACCGCGTGAAGAAAGGAACGGCACCCGGTCCAGACAACATACATAACGTTGGAGGAGATTGAGCCCCTAGGTTTTGGAATCGTTCAAACATTGACTCAATTTCCAAACGACATATGATTTACAGTAGAAAGTGAGTACGTTCCTAGTGACTCATGAACCATCAGTGGCATCAGATTTTAAATTTGAGTATTTACTAATGAGACCACCACCGAAAGATAGGCCTTGAGAAACCGAATCTAACGGTACCAAGATGATGCATGTATGTCAATTAGAAGCGAATATAACTTTGAGTGTCGTGATCGTTAACACTTAAATTGAGACAAAAGATCTTTTTTGGGCATCTTTTTTTCGTGTCCAGCTCAAGGTCAAGCAGAAATTATCAAAATTTATGTTCTTATTAGTGTAGCTTGAAAGAACGCAGGCAATGAATTACCTGGGGATACGGTTTGATCGAAGCCTTGCCTATAATGAGCACATAGACCAGGTGACAACAAAGGTCAAGCGGGGTTTGGCTGCGATGTGGATGATGGCGGTAACAAACTGTGAGCAGCGCCATGTATGTCTTTTGTATGAGGGGCTGTTCATGTCTGTTTTGGAGTATGCAATGGCAATCCTGACTCAGCCGTAAGCAGATAGAAAGGATACAGAATGAAGCTAAGCGCATTATTCTTGGATGTACAAGAGATACAGCATGCAGGGCGATGCGCTACCTTCTTGATTTTCCAACCATTGAAGAGAGAATACAAGTTTGCAGGGCACGCGCCTACCTCAGAGTTAACGCAAACACACAACATCCACTGCATAGTGAAATTAGGAAGGTGAAGGGCAGCAGGTTAAAAAGAGGATGGTCGTGGATGGGTCAAGCCGAAGACATTCTTCAACAGGTGTGTTCACTTGAGGACTTAGAACCTGGCGAGGAGTGGGTGCAAGTGCCAACAGATTTCTGCACATCCTTTTCAGTTTGCATCCAACTAGATAGAAAATGCAGACAAGAAAATCCGGCTGCTGTGGAGGCTGAAGTACAAGCGTTGATTTTCGAGAATTCGCTAGACGGTGATGCGGTCACCTACACAGATGGGTCGGTCGTCTGACATGTGAGAAGCTCATGGGCCTTTACAGCTCGGGCCTGAGGGAGAATTGTGAAGGAGGACTGGTGCTTTCACTGAAACCACAAGTAGCCTGACTATGGAAGTCATGGCAGTAAGTAAAGCAATAACATGGCTCGAGACACAGACATTCACTAGGGCATGTTTCCTTAGCGACTCAATGAACATGATTAAGAGGATAGAGGAGGGGTCGATCCGAAGAGAATGGTTGCTGCCTCTGGAGCGGTCTCGGCTGACAAAGATTAGTTTCATCTTCGTGCCAGGGCATGCGGGCTGACAAGCTCGCAGGTAAGGCTACTGTGGGGGACGGACGTGCCATGGAGCATTCTGAATGCTCTACGAGAAGTAAGACTCTTGCGTGAACCAGGTGATGACTGAATCTACAACCATGGCCAGACTGCGAGAACAGCAAATTAAAAGAGGGGTGGCCAAACAAGAACACTACGCAGGAAGCCAAAGAAGATTGATAAACCAACACAGAACTGGTGTCGTTAGCCGCTACACGCTGCGGGATTTGCTGAGGAGGGGATCTGAGCACTTATGGACTGAATGGTTCGATGTGCAATGAGGATGATCTGTCGACTAACTAACTAACTAGTAACTTGTTTATTTTTAAACGAACATCCTAGCAACCATACATCATTGCGATCGGTGTAGTGAAGCCTAATGGCTCATGTCATCTATTATTACATATGATGTAACGTTATCTAATTAGCATATAAAAATGGCTGCCAATTAGTTGTTATATTAATTAATTACCACGTGCATTCTTTATATCATAATTGGAATTTAATTATAATTATATTATTTATATTAGTAATATTATTATAAATGCCTTTAATAGGTTTTAAGTTTATTTTTATATTATATATTATTATTAATTTATATTAATTAATTAAATATTATAAATTAGACTACTACTAATATAAAATTAGAAATATATAAATATGTTTCATTTGCACTGTGGGTATGGACAAATAGATTTTCTTGTTATACTTTAAAATTACCATCATCAAGTGCCCTGCCAACTGGCGTAGGTGTACATGGCTCTCCACAGATCTCGATCGTTGGTGTTCTGGATCAACTCTGCTGATGGTATTCCTCTATGCCACTGTCTCAATCCATTACTTTATAATAAATATTACTTTATAATATAATTATTGCCAGTTTCACTGGCCTATGGGTTAGCGACATTCTCCGTTATCCCGTATACTCTCGTGAGTAACATGGTGTGTGCAAGAATTGGTAGCAGTTCTCTCTGCGCCTGTAACTTACGGGGTATGTGAGCCAGTCTCTCAGACAGCAATGGCAAACTACTGAGTGTAATCTTGCCAAGAAATCAACAATCAGCTGAAAGATGCTGATGTTGACAGCGATGTCCTGTCAAGGATATGCAAACAAATATAATTATTACTTTCAGGTTTTCTCAATCTCAGTCTGTTGTGTCTTACCTAGTACCAATGTCTTTTCCTCACTACTTGGTTCAATTGTATTTTAGCTTTTTTCATAAACTCCACAAATTGATTATGCCATGCCACTTTAGTCCCTTTATTCTACACATCCACCAATGAATGAATGTTTGTATCCATTAGTCATTGGTTTAGACATTCTCCATGTTTCTGATACATACAGCAGTCATGATTTAACTAACGTTAGAGCTGAAACATCTTTTAGTGCTATAGAAGTTCCTGTTATATCTTATTTTAATATCTCTATATAATGTGTTCCCCTGTCTTTGTCTACATTTAAATGTAAATATATGTATGGTATGATTCCACTTCACGAAGTGAGGTTTCAATACGGGAACTCATGAAGAGAACTAGACAAATCTCTTTACTTATCTTATCTATTATTATTCGGGTGTCTCTGTGGCAAAGTGGTCAAGATGTCTGACTCAGGCTGAGAAGGTTGTGGGTTCAATTCCGGGCTGCTTCCTTTTGTTCATGAGTGCATTTTTCAGAGACTCCCGAGGGTCGTCGCTGGAGTTACAGAGTTCATGCTTTGTGCGAAGCTTTCTGTGCTGTGGAACAAAATTTTGCCATATGGGAATAACCCGATGCAATGAAGTCGACCCTGTCAACTTTTAAGCCACCTTTAATCTATTATTATTCACTAAGGGAGATCAGGTTATCATGTGTTATGTTTATTCTTATTGTCTTCAACTTTCACCTATGAATTGTAGACCTAGTTGTTGTGACCTCCCATCAAGTGTCTTTAGATAGTTTCATGACACTTCCCTAATTTTTTTTAAAAACAAAATGGAAGAAAAAAGTCAATTATAATGGATATATTATTATTTGTTTCTGAATTAATTGTGTCCTTCAGCTCCTTATTTACAAATAAATTCTACTTAATAAGCCTGTTGGTCGACTTTTGTGAAAAGAATGTGGGAATCCATGGACACAGACCTAGACAGGAAGTCTTTTGTGCCAGGGTAAAAGATTAAATGTCTTTGGCCTGATATATTTTATGATATTTCGGGACCTACCACATTGGATTTGATCAAAATCTTTTCTTTTTCACTTTATCCCCCATTTGGTATGGGCCATCAATCAATTCAGTCCAAGCCATTCTATCTTTAGCTATCTCATGCAGCTGCCCATGTCCTCCTGATATTATTCATTTCTGTCTCTAACTCTCTTCTCCTTGTGTGTTCAGGTCTTCCTTTATTTCATTTGCCCTGTCAATTCTGGACAAAGGCTTTTCATGTAATACAATTCTCAGGGGAGGTCAGCATGGCTGAATAGATAGGAACGTACATGGGTAAACATTTGGTGTGCTGATGTCGAGGTAAGGGGTTCAACCCTTACACCGGACAGTTGGACTAAAATGTTGATCTATCATCCTTGACTGGGGATGTAAGTTACAAGTACCTCTGAAGTCGGAGTAGGTTCACTTGATGGTGAGGGGCACTGGTAATAGGGAAAGCTAATCCACATGCAAAGTGAGCTAGCGCAAAAGCAGCAAAACAAAACAAAAATCCAATTCTCAGGTGTTGTCAGAGTATGTCAATGCAGTACAGCATCTGCTATTCCTTCTTGATACACTTGTATTTGTTTAATTCTCTGTCATACCATCTTAATCAACCTATTTTGCCCAATCAACAATTAATGAATGTTTGTAGTTTATTCATAATCATTGTATGTCATTCTCCACGTTTCTGATCCATACAGTAGTACTGTTTTAATGTTTTACTTGAACAATCTGTTGTTTAATTTCTTTGACTTCCACAAATGTCCAATTGCTGTGAAAGTTCCTCTCGCCTCTTTCATTCTTATTTTAATATCTTTATATGTTGACCCATCTGTGTCTACATTGCTACCTAAATAGGTGTATAAATTATACTATAATTCTGTCTCTTGAAGTGAAGTTTCACCAAGGGAGATCAGGTTATCATTTGCTTGATTTATTCTCATCTTTCTTTCCCTATACATTTTTAGACTTAATTGTTATGACCTCCTATCTAATGTACTTAGCTAAATCTTGCATCTCATTTCAATGTGTTGGACAAGAAGGCAATGTCATTAACAAAGTCCAGATCATTGAGCTTCAATGCACAAGCCAACAATATTGGAACCATGTGTACCTAATTGTCAAATGTAGGCATGCTTACAACTTTCATGCTAGAAACTAACAAAGTAAAAATTCTTGCCCCTAAGCAACAGTTGAGAGGGAACATTGATGACAAGATGTTTTTGGTTTTGTTCTCCGATTGAAGACTTATTATTGGATGTATGGAAGAAGGGAAAATTATAAAACAAAGGAAGTATTACATCAACTTTAATGTGTGTGTGATGTGTGACACAAGTAATACTAATAAGGATTTTCCATAAAGCTGTCATGCATTGTTATGTTATTTTAGTCCTGATAAATTGTTATCATTACACTGTGAAAGGTTCTGAAACTCAAATTCTTATACATGACTTTAGGAATAACATATCAGATATCATGGCTTTAAGTAATCATATGACATTTTGTATCATTAATCTTGAAAAATAATATATCAAATTCATTTATATAGTTTATGTTTGCCGACACATAATTCACATATCCTTTCAGACTGACTGTAGACATAAGATGGAGAGTAAACTACCAGTAAGTGTCAAGATAGAACAACCAGAAGTCTGTGCAGGTCAAGGTAAGATTAAGTGTGACATAACATAACAGTTTTTTGATAATTTTTTACAGGATGTTGCATTCGACCCCAGCATTTATTGCTTGTTTGTGATTTACTAGATAATTCTACATTTAGGAGTTTTCCGTTGCTTTCTGAATTGTCAAAGCAATATAGCAACACAATCAACACAGTAGAAAAGAATGTAAATCTACTCAGACACAGGGAAAAATAAGATCATAGGTGTGACCGAGTATCCACAGGGATCAGTGCACAACTCTGCAGTTGAGCAGAGCAGGAACTCTCTTGTCCCGGTTACATAATGTAAAAAAGAAGAAATGGAAAATGTGAAATTAATATCCTTGGCATGAATGAGATGAGGTGGAGGAGATCTGGTAAAGTATTAACAGACAAACACACAAACATTTGTTCAAGAGGTAATACAAACAGAAAAGGACTAGGACTAATGTTTGATGAGGAAACAGCTAAATCAGTTCATGTTTATTTGATTAAATCAGATAGTTATTATTGTCATGTTCAAAGCAAACCAAGAGATAAATATTATACAAGTGTAGGCAACAAAAACAAGCAGTAGAATTTAACCATGATTCAGGAGCCAGGCCTTTTCCTAGGAGCTAGGATAAATATAAATCAATCTCAGATAAAGCTACATATTTTGACATGGGCCATCAAATGTCTTTTATTGGAGGCCCAGTGAAAGATATCACTGTGAGATCACTTTGGTTATTCACATGTCTCTAGAGCTTTAAAGTAGCCAGTACTTGTTGCATCTTCTATTAGCACAATAGAAAGAAATGTCTCCTTCACTTTCCCTTCTCTGATCAAATGAATATATATTTTCAGCCCCTCATCATCAAGTAAGATACTGACATATGGTTTTCCTTTATTTCAGTATCAAATCTTCATGAAGATATGAGGCAATATATGAAATAAATTCTCTACAGTGCATTTGTGTGTGTGTGTGTGTGTGTGTGTGTGAGAGAGAGAGAGAGAGAGAGAGAGAGAGCTTCTCTCAATCAATAACAGTAAACTTGGTTAACTCTTTCGCTACCAAACAAAAATTGGGTCCTGACCAAACAGAAATTCATGGCAGAAAATTGGAAGTAGGGGTGTGTTACAATAATGCTTTTAAAATGGTTAAAATTGTAGCAGATATATTGTATTACATATCAAATTAAAGAGGATTGCACAAGGAACATGACAGTGTTAATAATTAATTGATAGGTTACAAATATTATGACAATAATGAGAGGTTTAATAATAACAACTGAATTTAAAGAGGTTAAAATTATTTTAAAAACTGCACTTATAAGGTGTTTTCTAGACTGCTCTACTGCTACTCATGTTTAATTTACTGAATAATCAAACAAACACCACTTGTCTTCAAGAATATAAACAGTATTGCTCATTAAAATTACCCAAAAGGAAGTTTTGGTCTTTTTCACACAAAATGAAAATAAAATAATGGCAGAAAACTGGAAGTATGCGTGTGTGTCAATAATGTTATGAAAATGGTTAAAATTGTAGCAGAAATGTTGTATTATATATCAAAATCAAGGGGATTGCACAAGAAATATGTAGGTATTGGAATTATTGCTATCCTATAGTATAATATAGGTTGTAAATATAATATATTTTGTAAAATGATTGGACAAAAAAAGGTAAAATGATGAAAACATGGCACTTACCAAGGGGCGTTGTTATCCTGATCACTGCTAAATCACTGCTAATCCTGTTGAATTTACTGAACAAACACCACTTTTCTAAAATATAAACACAATTGCTCCCAATCATCCGAAAAGAAGTTTGGCCGCAGATTCTAGAGCATGTCTTTTTAGGAATTAATATTAGGAAATCCTTCAATGACAGTTTTTTTCCTCCTTTCTCTGTTTGGCATATGGAATGTAGGATGTGAGCATTGATCTGTGCAATTTCAAAGATCCAGTAGTAGATCTTCTTCCACCACTTAATGGTTTTCCTATCATGGATATTATAATATCCAACCATTTGGTCCATTCTGTCGCAGCCATTCATCGCCATGTTATATTCATGGATCATCTTTGGCTTGCTTTGCGGTTTTCGCAATCCACTCTCAACAGTTCCAACTACAGATTTGGTAGAGACAACAATGCATGTTTTTTTTAGCTTTTTTATCTCTCTCAATGGACACATTTTCAAATGGGTAAAATGCTTCCTGGAATTTCTTTAGAATCATGTCAACAAGAGGATCAATTTTTTTTTTGCACCTCTGGTTTTTTTTGCCTCTGGTTCACATACGTGAAACATGGTGTGATAAATAGATTCAAATCGATTCCTGGGAAACATAGTGGCATACCAAGGAGTATATAAATGTGCATTTGTACACCAGTAGTCTTTGATAGATGGTGTTGGATCAAGTCCCATAGCAATAATGACAGACGTAAACTTCAGCCATTCGTGCTTCGTGAGTGGGGTCCAGGATAACAGACTAGAATGTTTTCTTTTAGGAGTGTTCTGCATCAATATGTTTTTCTTATATTTGTTTACATTTTTAATTAAACAATCCACTATGTCATCATCAAAAAACACTTTGAGAAAATCCATAGGTGTTTGCAGTTGATAAAGTTTAGAGTTGACGTGAGATCTTCGAGGACGAAACTCAAACTTTGGTTTTGTTTCCCCTTCAGACAGCATCTTGCCATGTCGATGATGATGGGATAGGTGCATCACGCTCTACAGAAGCTTGTAAATTCAAGTTTTTTCTTCCAGTTTTATTCTTATTTTGTACTGTTTGCTTTTCTTTGCGCTGAGAAGTAATTGTGACATCCTGACATTCATTGTCAGACGGACATTCATTGTCAGACACCTCAGCTGATGTCGAAGTTCCACTAGTATCTTTATCACCACGTGCTAAAACTTTAGATTCACATATAAAACTGCTGTCTTAATCACTAATATTGGAATCACTATTGTTTAAAAATGTTTCAAACAATAAACTAGCTTGATCTGAAGTCATTCTGCAAGGACGCATACTGGTGGGCGTTTCTATTGTGAAAAACCAAAACAAACAACTTTAAAACTGAAAATACAAAAAAATCCAGTGTTAACAAATGTTTGACGGCACAACCATGATGTAGCTATGTTCCGGCTGTGCGACTTTTCAGTTTACTGTAACTTAAAATTCCGAAATGGAGCAGAAATGTATCAAATAAACCACTGATCATTCTATGTCGATAGAATAACCAATTGCCACCACAGTCCTTCCTTTGCGGCACGAGATCGGCCCGTGGTAGCGAAAGAGTTAACAATGCAACCAAACCTTCAAAATCAGTGTAAGCAATAAATGTTGGCAATACAGTGCAATGCCATGAAATGTATATTCATATGTTGCAGCATATTAGCATCCATGTTCTTTTTCTCCCTCTCACTTTGCTAAAGGAGCAAATTCAAGATTCTTCTTTGTACTGTCAGCCTTCTGACACTTGAAGTGCATATAGGATTTGTGGTGCTTTGTAAGTTTCCAATTTAAATGGTCACAGACATCCAAACACAACTTTCAAATTTTAGTTTGCAGTGTTGGTGGAAAACTTACTGCTCACTTCACAATTGTTTCTTCATAGCGCAGCAGTGGTAAAAGTTCTAGCCACGATTGCTGAAATGTTCATTTGTGCATCTGAGGGAATTTAGAAACACTATCTTCAATGCAACAGCATCTGTTATAGCACTGATGCTACATCAAATAAGATCTGCTACAAGAGCAAGAATGTAAAAAAATTCAGGCATCAGGTAAACATTTTCAGATGTCATGGTGACCGGGCACTTAGATTTTCCTATCCCTGAATAGCGATATCTCAAACAAAATCACAAGAAATAAAGTAAAGTGAAAGGTATTAGGATGCATATATACGGTTAACATTTAAAATAAGATATTACACAAATTGTAATTACACAACTTGTGCAAATTGAAAACTGACAAAGAAATACAAGATAATTTTAACATAGAAGTAAAGAACAAATTTGATATATTGTCTGATCTAGAGATCATGTTTCAAGATGTAGATGATCAATGGGAAACGATGAAGAATTCAATCAGTTGTGCAGCAGAAAAAACTATCCCAAAAGTAAAGAAAGTGGGCCGTAAGACATGGATGACTGAAGAAATTTTACAACTAATGGAAACAAGAAGACAGAACAAAAATAATCCTGCCAAATATGAAGAAATTCACAGAAAAGTCAGAACCTTATGTAAGGAGGCAAAAGAAACATGGCTTGAGGAAAATTGCAGAGAAATTGAAAAACAACACAACAGTAGCAATGCGAAACCAATGCACAAAAGAATTCAGGAGCTTACTAATCAAAGAACACGTACATCAGCAGGCTGCCTAAAGACAAAAGATGGAAGAGTCATAATAGAAAAAGATCAGATCTTACATGTATGGTCAGATTACGTGAAAAACCTTTATGACGACAACAGAGACGAACACTACGATGTTCAAAATAATAATGAAGGACCAGCAATTTTGAAGATGGAGGTTCAGAATGCGCTTAACCATATGAAACCTGGCAAGACCCCCGGTTCAGACAGCGTCACAACAGAAATGATTAATGCTTTAGAAGAATATGGAATAGATAAAGTTACCAGTCTGCTTAATACAATATATGATACTGGAAATATACCTCAGGAGTTATGTAATTCTGTATTTATTGCAATCCCAAAGAAATCAGGAGCCTTGGAATGTGATCAACATCGAACAATTAGTATAATGAGTCACATCACGAAGATTTTGCTAAGAATTATCATGCAAAGAGTTAGGAGGAAAATACAACCTGAAATAGGAGAAGAACAATGTGGGATTGTGGAAGGCAAGGGTACAGTAAATGCTGTGTATATACTGAGAAACATAATCGAACGTTCTATAGAAGTAAACAAAGATCTACACCTTTGCTTTATTGACTACACAAAAGCTTTTGATAAAGTGAGACATGTCAACATGATAAGGATGCTTGAAGATCTACAAATTGATGGAAAAGATCTTAGACTTGTAAAAAACATATATTGGAAACAACAAGCTGCCATAAGAGTTGATAATGAAGTAAGCCAATATCAGCCTATTAAAAGGGGTGTGAGACAGGGATGTGTAATGTCTCCAGATCTGTTTTCCCTGTAAAGTGAAAGTATTTTCAGAAATATTGAAGGTATGGAAGGAATCAACATTGGGGGACGATGCATCAATAACATTAGATATGCTGATGATACATTCTTGATTGCAGACAATGAACAGGACCTTCAAAATTTAGTAGATGCGATTGTTACACACAGTGAACAACTAGGGTTAGAATTAAATTGTAAAAAGACACAGATTATGGTTGTCACTAGGAAGGACGAAATACCACAATGTAATATACAAGTAAATGGGAATATTCTTCAACAAGTGAGTAGGTACAATTATCTCGGAACAGTAATAACATCTGATGGGAGATGCCTTGAAGAGATTAGAACAAGAATCGCCATGGCAAAAGTAGCCTTTAGCAAGATGAAAAACATATTGACCAATAAAAAGATGTCAATTGAAACGAGAAAAAGAGTGTTGAGATGCTACATAGAACCTGTACTTTTATATGGATGTGAAGCGTGGACAATGAGCAGTCAGGCTGAAAAACATCTGATGGCTGTAGAGATGTGGTTTCTGAGGAAAATGCAAAGAATACCATGGACAGCCAGAAAGACCAATGAACAAGTCCTTCAAGAAACAAATGAAGATCGTAAATTGATTAGAGAAATTAAATGTAGACAGTCAAAATTTTTTGGGCATGTTATGAGAAGAAATGGATTGGAGAATTTGGTGACAACTGGTAAGATCGAGGGGAACAGACCAAGGGGAAGACCTAGAAGCAAGTACCTGGATGGCTTGGCCTTGTGGCATGGTAGAGACAGAAACACGGAGCTGATCCACACTCTGGTGATCGAGTGAGATGGCAGAACATGACCGCCCACGCTTACCGGCATGGCACATGATGGATGGATTACACAAATTCTTGTCTTTTCAAAATTATAAAAAGTATTATCAAGCGTTACTGGCAGATTACAGATAACTGTTAATTTGACTAGAGTTTATTTGTATTATTAAATTATAGAATATTCATTAAAAATAAATTGGAGTATATCACCATAACAGGAAATTAGAAAAAACAAGAATTGGTGCCCAATTTTTTTGTCTCTCGGCCCGGCCAGTGTAATGCCATGAGTCAAATCATAGCTCATGGCATGGTTTGGATAAAGTGTGGTCTGTATGAGGAGACCATGCAAAGTGATCCACCACGAGTGAGGTCACAAGAGCATGAAAAGCGCTTGGGAAGCTTTGTGGAAAGGACAAAATCACCTTCAATCAGTTGGGCTTGAGCCATGGTCAGATACGGACCTGGTTCTTTGGTTCAAGTAGCACGGCCACAAACTGCGCCGCTACTAGGATATTGTTTGGAGCTGTGTTTAATTGGTTTGTTAACTCGTAACATTGGGTATTGCGCTAGTATAAATGAATTACAAGTAATTCTGATGGCGAGGGTCACTGTTAAAATGGGAAAACTAATCCACACACAAAATTCAGTCCATGGCTACTATACATAGTGTGTATGGACTACACTTGAGTTCAAAGCGGGGGAGTGCCAAAAAAAAAAATGAACGTAGATCATAATCAGCTTAGATCATACAGCAGCTTAGATCATACATCAGCCTTATCATACTTGAATTTAGATCATACATCAACCTAGATCGTATGCCAGCTTAGATCATAGATAAGCTTACATCATTATGCACATAGATCATACATCAGCTTAGAACATACATCAGTCTAGATCAGGGATCACCAAACTTTTTTCATGGCAGGCTGGATAACTGACAAAATGACGAGCGTGGGCCGCAGACTCATTCTGTAGAATACTTGTGCCGGCCTCCAAGGCGAAGGTCTTACTGATGTGATTTGTAATCCCGTATACCTGAGTTCGAAACACAGCTGCACACAATTTTGGCAGCAGACCACATTGCGCTGGTTTTTTACACTATGGTATGGGTGCCGGTCGTTTAGAAAGCAATGGCAAACTACCGAACGTAAACTTGCCTAGACATCAACAACAGTAAAAAATGCTGGTTTTGACTGCAAACGTCCTGTAAAGGATATGCAACTAACTTTAACAATACTTGCAAGCCAGACTGAAAGCTCTTGGAAAAAAGACGAAAAACTAAGTTGGGTGAGTGGTGTGCAATGCACAAAAAACAAAGACAACCAACATATTTATTTACTTTTAAAATAAGTTATCAAAGAAGGCGACATTAGCAAACAAATTGTTACATCAGATCTAGTGTGCATATATCCGAATCTCACAAACTAATCAGCAAAACAGGTTAATGAGATTTGTGAAACTGATATTTGGCTTTCAAGATATCATCAATGTTTGGTTTGGAATTGCTGCATCCAATCAAGAGAATCGCTATGAAATGTTCATCATTCAATCTTGTTTGATGTTCTGAACACTGATGCCATACCAGCGGCAAATTTCTTCAGTTTCGGAAACTCAACATCAGGTAAGCAGCGGTAAAATTCAACAAGTTTTCGTTCTCTGGCTTCTCTTTCAACAAGACATTTGCTTACAAATCTATGAGCTCCAATTTTAGTTCAACAAGCACATCATCAAGGTTACAATTAAACGGATTCTTTAACAGAAGAATGTCACTCGCAATATTTTCAAGATCTGAAAATCTCTCCAAACAATGCTACTTCAAGTCACAAATAATTTTTTTTGGAACATCAAGGTTGACATCTTCAGCGATTGTAGCTCAAAACTCTTTGAAACAGTGAAAATGAGGAACGTTTTCTCCATCCAGTTGTGCTTCAAACAATGACAGCTTTCTCCAAAGTCCTTTGATGATTCTGTAGAGATCACAGACAAGTCACATTATACTTTCCCTGAAGTTTCAAATTCAGTTCATTCATGTGGGATGTGATGTCGATCAAAAATGACAACTTTTACAGCCAGGTATTAACTGACAGCTGTGGATCAGCTCTGTCTTTTTCAGCTCTTTACTTTTATCATTTTGTGTGCCACTTGATTGTCCTGTAACATGCCATTCCATATTTTATTTTATTATTCTCATCTTCCATATTATCAATTTGTATGCCACTTGATTTTATCATGTATAATATAACATTACTGTGATGTGGGTGAGAGAGTTAGTGAGTGGGAGAGAGTGAGAGAGAGAAAAGAGAGAGAGAGGGTTGAATTGCATCACTAATTTTTACGCTACACAATGTATATGTACAATTTTTTCTCCACTTCTTACAATTGCGAGAATTCTCACGACAATCGTCAGTGTCTCAACTGTGTGTAAAGTGTGGGAGTTTGTTCTTATTAGTTTCAGTGATCATGTGAGGCATCATGTATGTGTCTAGATGTGAGGATGTGTGTATGTGAGGGATATGTGTGTGTGGGTGTGGGGAATGTATGTGTGGAGGGGTTGTGTGTGGGGGATGTGTATGGGTTAATGGGTGATGTGTGGATGTGTGAAAGGATGTGTAGTTGGTGGTGGATGTATTGTGTGTGAGGGATGTGTGTGTGTGTGTGGGGGGATGGTTGGGAGTATGTGGGTTGGGAGGGGGTGTGGGTAGGGAATGTGTGTTTGGGTGGATGAATGGGTGTGTAGGAGATTGTGTGGGTTGGGGGATGAGTGTGGGGGGTGTCTGTGAATGGGATATGTCTGTGTGGGTGGGAGTGTGTGTGTGTGTGTGGATGGGGTAAACATGAGTGGGTGGTGACTGTCGTGTCCTCCTTTAAAGTGTCGTCCCTGGAGTGAGGAGACCCGACACCCACATTATAATATTTTTTTCCTCTCAATATTCTGGAGAATCCACCAGCTTCCGTCCAACACACTCCATCAGCCTATGGACACCTTTTCCTATCACTCTCTCACTGTCGTACTATGCCCCTCTCATACTTCCCAACGCAACATACTCAACAACTCTTGCTTCTAGAAATTAATAAAGAGTAATTTATTAAAATAAAAGTGTAACGTATATGAGACGTGTATGTGAAGAAAATGTGTGACGTGTTCTATAAAGTGTGTAGACTCTGACTCTCAGACAGCAACCCAGTCAGCTGATCCCAGCAAAGATAGACCACAGCACGTTACGTCAGAACATGTACTTCTCACCCGTTGCCGAAACCATCTTGCCGGATACTGCTTTGCCTCTGTAGACCTCTGGTAATCCAATTTCATGAACATCCGAAATAGACACCGGTGGTATTAACAGTTAATCATGGACCGGTTGCACTCTACACAATGTCCGTTCCTATCATTCATAAAAAAATGCACAAGTCCTTTGTAGTGTATACACCGATTAATGTTAATTGTTACTGTACTGGATCCTCCCTCGTGTCTATCTAGCCTCAAGTATCAAGTCTTGTGTTCTATTACACGAGATTATATCACACTATGTAATTGTTAGACTTAATGTTTTCAGTTCGTTACTACTGCCTGATGCTGTGTGGTGCATCAGTACGCATCACTCTCTTTGGTGAATCAACTTCCTTCTAGCTTTAGTTACGTTCTGTATGCAACTTTATTGATTGTTGAACTGGTGTTCTTCCGAATGGGATTGGATTCTTTCCCAAAAACTTGTTGAGTTTCCTTGGATCTGGTAGGGAACCTTAAATGGCACAACTGCAGTCCTATCAATCATATCTACATCTGCCATTATAGGCACGTGCAAAATTAAGTCACTAATTAACACACGGTAGATATTATTTCCACTAAGCACTGCAGTGCCCTGGCACTCTGACTAGAGCATTTTTCAAGTCCCCCCTAGTTGATCCCAACTCGGGTTTATATGGCAAACTACCAAAGTTGGCCACGTGACGTTATCCTTTATGCCCCCACACAGGTGGCACAGTGGCAGATCATCCCTTGTCAGGAAACTATTTTCCTGGCTTAAGTCCTGTCAAAGTTGTCAGTAATAGTTTAGATTCTCAAAACAAGCCAGCGAGTTTCTGTCGAGTTACAACAAAGAGTTGCAAATAACCCCGTCAATCCTCTCGATGTGCCGGAAACCAAGAATTGACAGATGCACTGTTTTCTCCCTAGTCGGGCACTTCCGACCTGTTGATAAACTGTCAATCTTCTGTTCCGTGGTGACAATCCCAGCAGCCATTTCCGTCTGATGTCCGGCAGTATAGATGACAAACGGAACCATTCCATATCCTAAGCCGACAATCATATGTGATTCTAACTGTTAATGAACTGCCAACTCGATGTATCCATTCCTTCTCACTCACCACCAAATGTGTTTATGGGCTGACACGATGTAACCTGTGCAGCTGTGTTTACTCTGTTAGTACGACTGTTGTGGCCTAGAAAATATACGCCAAGCAAACGTCGGTATTATTATCTGGTTAACTCATGGCGAGCTCGTGACATAGGCCCCCTCTTAAGAGAGTAGTCCATCTCACTCTTCTCCACCATGAGTTAAATCCAGATGATTCATTCCTCTTCTTCAGGAGCTGGGTGTCTTGACAAGAAATCCGCTCCAACATTCTCCTTCCCCGGAATGTACTCTACTGTGAAATTATATGGTTGAAGTAACAACGACCACCGCATCAAACGGGCGTTGAGCTTCTGAGAAGTATCCAGGAACATCAGGGGCTGATGATCCGACTGAACCCGAAACTTAACTCCATACAAATATGGCTGAAATTTTTGCACTGCCCATACGAGGGACAAGCACTCTCTCTCGACGGTTGAATAATTCCTCTCCGCCTGTAGAAGTTTCTTACTTGCATATGCCACAGGTTTCAAAACCGAAGCATCGTCTTTTCCTTCCTGTAACAAAGCGGCTCCAATTCCAATCGCACTCGCATCTGTTCTCAACACAAATTGTTTGGAAAGGTCAGGGAGCTGTAATACAGGTTTGCTGACCAAGGCCTCCTTTAACTGACTATAGGCATTCTCACATTCTGGTGTCCAAATGATTTGATCCGGTAATCCCTTTTTCAAGGTTTCCGTCAACGGAGCTCCCAATTCAGTGAAATGTGGGATAAATTTGTGGTAGAACCCACACAACGAGAGAAAAGATCGCACATCCTTCTTCGTTTTTGGCCTTGGTGCATTTCTGATTTTCTCCCGGTTCTTCTCTTCTGGAACAATGTGTCCTGGAGTGATGGTGTGACCTAGAAATGCCAGAGTCTGGTAACCAATCATGCACTTGGTTGGACGAGCAGTAAGCCCTGCTTCCTTGAGCCTCTTAAACACTCTCTCCAAGGATTGTAAGTGGTCATCCAAGCTGTCACTGGAAATCAGAATATCATCCATGAATGAGATGATGGATGGATCCTGTAACGGATCTAGTAAAGTCCTCATCATGCGTGTAAACACACTAGGTGCATTGCTGAGTCCAAAGGGCATGACCTTGAATTCGTAGTGTCCACTGGGTGTACTGAAAGCTAACAGTGGTCGAATCTCCAGTTTGACTGGTATCTGATAATACCCCCGACTCAGATCCACCTTTGAAAAGTACCGAGCCTTATGGAGCCTAGCGAATAACTGAGTTGGATTCGGCAAAGGTTCCACCTGAAACTGGGTATGACTGTTCAGCAGTCGGTAATCTATACACAACCTGTGTTCTCCACTTGGTTTGCGTAACAAAACTACCCCCGCATTGTATGGGGATGTGGATGGTGCAATCACGTCATCCTCCAGCAGTTTTTGTATTTCCTCCTCCAGGGCCTTTTCTTTAGAGAATGGCACTGGGTAAACCTTTTGGCGAACAGGCTCCTGTGTGGTCAAAGTCATCTCGAACTCAACCAACCTCGTTCGTCCAGGTTTATCAGTCAGTATCTCCTTATGAGACTTGAGAACCTGGGTTATCCTTTCCCTCTCCTGGGAGGTCAGATCAGGGTTCACTTGTACATCCCTATAGGTTTCCTGGTGTACCAAGGGATATTCCCTGCCCTCGTTGGTTCCCGCTTCCGTCTCCACTGCAACAGCCATTGCCATGAGGTGAGCTGCCTTGTCTCCGGGTCTCTCTTCGTATTTCCGCAAGAGATTGATATGGAAAATCTTCGACTTTCCCCGGATCCGGATTTGATAGTTGGTTCTGGATATCACCCTTTCCACGGGAAATGGTCCTTGCCAACCTATCTCCAGTTTGTTGTTTCCCGTTGGGAGTAGCAACAAGACTTTATCTCCCACCTCTAGAGATCTTTCTTTAGACCTACGGTTGTAGTAAGCCGCATGTCTTTTCCTGGCCTTTTTCAAGTTTTGATTTGCCAGAGTCCATCCCTTGTGGAGTTTTTCTTTCAGTTCCTCCACGTATTGATAGGATGAGATCACTTCTTCTGACGTCCCCTCTTCAGTCCAACTCCTCAACATGGCTTCCAACGGTCCTTTGATTGGACGACCAAACAGCAACGTAGCGGGTGGTAGTCCTGTTGAGCCATGAGGAACTTCCCGATAGGCAAAGAGTGCTGCTGGGATATATTCATCCCACCTATCAGGTTTTTCCTGCGCTAATTTCCTGAGCATTGTCATCAACGTGCCGTTGAAACGCTCTACTTGTCCATTGGCTTGAGGGTGGTAAGGGCTGGTATGTATGTGGTTAGAGTGAAACACCCTAAATACCTCCTCCATGAGTTTTCCACAAAACTGAGATCCATTGTCCGTCAGAATTTGATCCGGAAAGCCTAATCTGGTAAAGGCCTCCATCAGTGCGTCCACCACTCTTTTCGAGTCAATCGTGGTCAACGGTATAGCCTCACCCCACATTGTACAGCAATCCACCATTGTGAGTATATACATGTTCCTCTTCCTAGTCCTGGGAAGTGGACCCACGATATTGATGGCTACCCTCTCGAAAGGAGAGTTCATGATGGGCATCTCACCCAACACCACCGGTGCTGTCCAGTGTTTTGGTGCCACCCTCTGGCACTCAGGGCATGACTTCACATACCGACGCACATCATCTGTCATTCCCGGCCAATAGTAGTGGCAGGAAATCCGCTGCATGGTGGCGGCTATACCCATGTGTCCACTAAAGGAGATGGTATGCCCCATATGAAGAATCTGGGATCGGTGAGCTTTCGGGACGATCAACTGACCGTATAGGTTGTCTCCCCTTCCTGCTCTCCTGTAGAGTATCCTATTCTTCATGTAGTACTGCCCCCGTCCTGGTGGATCAGCACTTTTCTGCAGCTTTTTGTAGCAAGGACGTAAAGTATCATCCTCACTCTGGGCAGTTCGTAGCTCCCCCGGCATTGGGTTAGTCACAATTGCGTCTGCCTCTTCCGTTCTCGTCTGAGAGCGAGTCTGCATTGCTCCCATATGGATTGGCTCCCTGGGCATTCCCAGAAAGACATACCGGCAACCTAGGATGACTGGAAAAATGGGATCGGTCAATACAGCGGCCTTGATGGTGCCGGTGACGTACCTTGAGCGAATCTCCACATTAGCAATGGGCAACTTCATGGTTACAGCACTTTTCTGTGCAGGCTGTATATCCAATGTCTCACCTGTGAATTGTTCTGGATGTACCAGATCCGCAGAAATCACGGCCTCCCCGTCCAGTCCTGTGTCGTATAAACACTCCACTTGACGACCGTTAACCTCTACCAATTCCACTACAGATGGTTTTTCCTGGTCTGGAGTCTCTTCCTCGGCCTCGACCTGTTCGGTGGGCTCCACCTTAGGTTTTCCTGAGCACACGACGAATTGAGTGTCTCCTGACTTTCCCCTACAGTCAATGGCATTGTGCGTGTTTGACTTGCATTGGTTGCACCATTTCCCTGTCCTAGATTTTCTAGTGTCGGACTTGAGTGAGCTCTCCTGGTGGCGAGCTTCCTTGTTGACCTTGGCATTTTCCGTGACAACCTCCTTGGAAGTCACTTGACATGCTGCGAAGTGAGGGTTCTTAGCCTTCGATTTGCAGTCCCTCGTATTGTGAGAGGGTGACTTACAAATTGAACACCACTTCTCCGACCACGGTCGTTTTGGTGTAGAGCTTGAAGTGCTCTTGCTTCCCTCCTTCTTCTCTGAACTATCCTCTGATTTTTGCACATAAGGTTCCCACTTTTTGGTTCCTGAGTTTTTGGCTTTCTTCTTGTCATGTTTCTCTTGACTTTTGGTGTTGGTGGAAAGGTTTTCCCCTGCCTCCCCATGTACCTCGACGAACCGTTCTGCTAATTTAGTCACGAGGTCAATACGTTCCGCTCCTTGTTCTCCCAGGAACGTCCTGAGAGGTTTAGACATTTGCTTCTTCAGCTGGTCGACCACCATGAGCTCTTCCAGACTCTCATAGTCATGTGCGAACCCAGCCAAATCCATCCACTTATGGAGATAAGATTTAAGACGCAAACTGTAGGCGGCAAACAACTCTCCCGGTTCTCGTTTCGCTGCTCGAAATTTTTTCCGGTAGGTATGTGACGTAACCTCAAATCGTTTCAGCAGAGCCGTCTTTAACTCGTCATAATTGTTCTCATGTCCTGGTGGCAGGCGAGTATAAACCTCGTATCCCGTCCCGCGTAATCCCTGGGATAGCTTAAGATTCCATTTGTTACGCTTCAGACCCATAGCAACTGACATAGCCTCGAAGCGTTGAAGGTATTGATCAATCTTCTCTTTGTCCTCCTCGTAGACCGCTAAAGGAAACTTCATAGCATGGTACCCATGTCCACCTACTGGTGTTGATCCTGGGATGGAGGAACCTCCAACTGCTCCCTCAGTTTCTCCATTAGATTGACTCTTCAACTCGAGTTCCCTCATCCGGTACTCGTGCTCCCTTTTCTGTGCTTCCTGTTCAGCTTCTAATTTCCTAGTTGCTTGCTCAGCTTCAAATTTCCTAGCTGCTTGCTCAGCTTCCAATTTCCTAGCTGCTTGCTCAGCTTCCAATTTCCTAGCTGCTTGTTCCAACTCCATCCTTCTCAATTCCAGCTCGGCCTTTCGATCAACCCTTTCTGCTTGACGATACTCTCTCTCCACTTCCTGTATGTAATCCGTTAGAGCAGACCCCGCCAATCCCATTTCCTCCCCCTTTTCCCTTAATTCTAACGTGGTAAGTTTAGGGGTGGCCATTATACAGAGAGGTAAGCTAGCAGGTCGAGTACAATATAACTGCAAATTACTATACAGATATATGAACAAGTACTATAAATCTAGATATTACCACACACAACACATTCACTCAGTGACAAGAGTAGAATCAGGACCACAGACCTATGCAGACGTGTGAAGTGTGAACAGGTAAGATATTAGTCCTAACCCCTATCCACATTCACTCTAGCTGGATTCTCCAAAATGATATCTCCCTCTAATAACTAAGGATCCCGTGTCAAAAGACCCCGTTGTCAGAAGATCCCCCTGTCAAACGTTCCTGCTTGCAGGAGATCTCGCTGTCCAAGGATTCCGTTTACGAGAGATCCCGCTGTCCAAAGATCACGTTTGCGAGAGGTCCCGGGTTCAAATCCCGGACGAGCCCCCAATAATGTCGTGTCCTCCTTTAAAGTGTCGTCCCTGGAGTGAGGAGACCCGACACCCACATTATAATATTTTTTTCCTCTCAATATTCTGGAGAATCCACCAGCTTCCGTCCAACACACTCCATCAGCCTATGGACACCTTTTCCTATCACTCTCTCACTGTCGTACTATGCCCCTCTCATACTTCCCAACGCAACATACTCAACAACTCTTGCTTCTAGAAATTAATAAAGAGTAATTTATTAAAATAAAAGTGTAACGTATATGAGACGTGTATGTGAAGAAAATGTGTGACGTGTTCTATAAAGTGTGTAGACTCTGACTCTCAGACAGCAACCCAGTCAGCTGATCCCAGCAAAGATAGACCACAGTACGTTACGTCAGAACATGTACTTCTCACCCGTTGCCGAAACCATCTTGCCGGATACTGCTTTGCCTCTGTAGACCTCTGGTAATCCAATTTCATGAACATCCGAAATAGACACCGGTGGTATTAACAGTTAATCATGGACCGGTTGCACTCTACACAATGTCCGTTCCTATCGTTCATAAAAAATGCACAAGTCCTTTGTAGTGTATACACCGATTAATGTTAATTGTTACTGTACTGGATCCTCCCTCGTGTCTATCTAGCCTCAAGTATCAAGTCTTGTGTTCTATTACACGAGATTATATCACACTATGTAATTGTTAGACTTAATGTTTTCAGTTCGTTACTACTGCCTGATGCTGTGTGGTGCATCAGTACGCATCACTCTCTTTGGTGAATCAACTTCCTTCTAGCTTTAGTTACGTTCTGTATGCAACTTTATTGATTGTTGAACTGGTGTTCTTCCGAATGGGATTGGATTCTTTCCCAAAAACTTGTTGAGTTTCCTTGGATCTGGTAGGGAACCTTAAATGGCACACCTGCAGTCCTATCAATCATATCTACATCTGCCATTATAGGCACGTGCAAAATTAAGTCACTAATTAACACACGGTAGATATTATTTCCACTAAGCACTGCAGTGCCCTGGCACTCTGACTAGAGCATTTTTCAAGTCCCCCCTAGTTGATCCCAACTCGGGTTTATATGGCAAACTACCAAAGTTGGCCACGTGACGTTATCCTTTATGCCCCCACACAGGTGGCACAGTGGCAGATCATCCCTTGTCAGGAAACTATTTTCCTGGCTTAAGTCCTGTCAAAGTTGTCAGTAATAGTTTAGATTCTCAAAACAAGCCAGCGAGTTTCTGTCGAGTTACAACAAAGAGTTGCAAATAACCCCGTCAATCCTCTCGATGTGCCGGAAACCAAGAATTGACAGATGCACTGTTTTCTCCCTAGTCGGGCACTTCCGACCTGTTGATAAACTGTCAATCTTCTGTTCCGTGGTGACAATCCCAGCAGCCATTTCCGTCTGATGTCCGGCAGTATAGATGACAAACGGAACCATTCCATATCCTAAGCCGACAATCATATGTGATTCTAACTGTTAATGAACTGCCAACTCGATGTATCCATTCCTTTTCACTCACCACCAAATGTGTTTATGGGCTGACACGATGTAACCTGTGCAGCTGTGTTTACTCTGTTAGTACGACTGTTGTGGCCTAGAAAATATACGCCAAGCAAACGTCAGTATTATTATCTGGTTAACTCATGGCGAGCTCGTGACAGTGACGATGTTTGTAGGTGGAGGATGTGTGTGTGGGCGGGGATGTGTATGGGGAATGCATGTGGGGGTGTCTGTGGGGGGGGGGTGTGTTTATGGGTGGAGTTTTGTGTGGGAGGGGAGATGTTTGGGAGGTGTGGGATGAGCAGGTGATTGAAGGATGTATGTGAGGATGGGGGATGTGTGTTTGGCTGGGTGGTTGGGGTGTGTGTGGATGGGAGGGTAGATGAGAGATGCATGTGTTGATGGGCATGTGGGTGATGTGTGGGTGTGAGTGGTTGATGAATGAGTACATGAGTGGGTGGATGTGTGTGAGAGATGAGTGTATGGGTGGGGGAGGTGTGTGTTTGTGAGATTTTTGTGTTTGTAGGTTGGCTGATGTGTGTGTGGGTGGGTGGGGAAAATTGTGAAGGTGCGGGATGTGTGGGTTGGTGGGGCTATGTGTGTGTGGTTTCTTCTTCTTCTTCTTCTTCTTCTTCTTCTTCTTCTTCTCCTCCTCCTCCTTCTTCTTCTTCTTCCTGGTGTGTGTGTGGGTGGGGGATCAGTGGGTGGGTGGTGCCATATATGTTTGTATGGGTCTGTGTGAGTGCGTGGAGGTATGTGTGGATGGGTAGGGGAGGTTTGGTGGGGGAGGTTTGGTGGGTGGGGGATGTGTGGGTGGCTGCGGGATGTGAGGGTGGATGGGAGATGTGTCTCACAACATTGCAATATGCACTGTTTATGTTTACAACTTTCATTTGACAATGTTTTTTTTTTCTTTTTATCATGTGAATGTATCATGCGTAATATGCATTGTTTATGCTTACAAAATCCATTTGACAATGTTTTTTTTCCCCTATATAAATGTGACATGCACATTTGATGAATGAAAGATGAGTGATTGAAAGAGCCGAATGTAAGATGGACCTCGTGCCCAATTTGTTACCCTTTTAAAATAAAGTTTGTTTGTTCGTTCGTTCAGTGAGGAAAACATCTATTTTGTTTCGGAGCTTGTAAACGCGAAGCAGGACTTTACAACAGCTTAGCCATCTCACTGATGTGTGATAAGGCAAGTTACAGAATTCAGAATCAATTTCTTCAAGAAAAGCCTGGAACTGACAGTGATTGAGTTCACACCAGAAACGACTGGTTTCAGTACACAAGAAATATCTAAGTCTTTCGCACAGAGTGCTTGCTGGTGTATGATGCTGTGTATGAACAGAGCGCCTAGAATTTTCAAATCTTCCAACTGAGTCTTGATCTGCCCCACCAGACCCTTCCTCACTCTAGCTATGTTTTTTCCTCCATCAACTGTAACACCTCAAAGCTGATTCCACTGAAGGTTATAGTCTTGCAAAAATATGAAAATGTTTTTTCCAGTTGTTGTTCCATGCATGCTTCAAATGGATGCCAACTCTTCCATTATCTGAAAGTCTAAATTGACACCATGAATGAGCATGAGAAGTTGTGATGTACTCGAAAGATCAGTAGACTCGTCCAGCACCAGAGAATACCACAACAGGTTCCTAGGTTTCTCGCGCATCTGTAGCACTATGTTCTCTCTAAGTTCTTCTGTTTGTCACACAACTGAACTTGCCGAAAGTAGTTCCAAACAAATCGGCTTTCTCAGGACACAAGTCATTTGCTGCTTCCATCACACACTCTTTGTTGAAGTTGCCATCAGTAAGCGGTTTTCCTCATTCTGCCATCTTATGCACTATTTTGTAACTTGTACCAGCGACAGATTCATTTTGAGCAAACTTTCTCATGAAGAGATTTCTTTGTGTTTCTTAATCATGTTTCATTGACTCATATTTCTCAGAGCGTAACTTTCCAGAAAACTTTGAATATGTTGATAGAAGCTTTGTTTCGTAGTGATGCTGAAGATTGTACTCTTTCAAAACGGTAACACTTTCACTGCATATTATGCGACTGGTTTTCTGGTCCTTTGTTTCCTCAAAGAAGTACTTTACTCCCCATTCTTCATTGAAAACATGACACTGCGTCCACTTTTCTGTTCTTGGTAGCTATAATGAAGGGTGAAGCACACAGGATCTGAAAATGAAAAAGACATTGCATTAGAAACATAATTACCGGAAAGGTTAACCCGATCAACAAATGCCCACAGAAGTCGGATGTGTCAGCCTAACAGTGCAAGAATGCATCTCTGCTGTAAACAGGCATAACACAATCATGTCCAAAAAAAAAACTCCGGATGAACGCAGAAGAGGAAGAAGAAGAAGAAACATGATTAAAATCCTATTGAAACACAAGAAAAGCAGAGGACTAGGGGTCACTGATGACTCTAAAGCTCAGCAAAGGTACATATAACGTTTATAGGTAAATTTGGTAAAAGAATATATCTCATAATAAGGTTTGCAAAATATATAGAGCTGGCCTAAATAAACAGCTTAGGGCAGAGGTTTTCAACCGGGGTTCCATGAGTGGCAGCAAGGGGTTCTGCCAAAAGAGACCGAAATTGTCTAAATGCGACAATTCTGCCCACCTGGTTTATTACATAAAGTAGGACAGACACTTGGATCATTGCACATTGAGCAACGTTAACATTTTCATAAGGATCTGCTCCAGCAGAAAGGTTGAAAAACACTGGTCTAGAGACCAGCTCGATTAAAACCTTGGCCGGGTAATTTTTCTGAGCTGGGGATAATATTGTTGTAATAACACAAGGCTTCTATAGCATTTTTGTGCCATGTTTGCTACTTTATTGCCTCTATTCACACTTGTAGTTCACTTACCTATCACTGTCAAACAAATAAATCCTTGTTACTTGCCTCAATGTAGATCCGCTTTGGCTGTGCCATAATATAACCTATTGATAATCTACAAGAGGTATTTAATTTAGCTCGTTAACGTTAACTGTAACACCAACAAAGTCTCACACAATGAATTTGAGAATGAAATAATGACGTGGCTCCGGTGAAGATTTAACACCTTTTTATTTGGTGTTGCAGCATAAGACCATACAATTTCAGTGTCACTATAGAGCTCCTGTCCACCGGGATGACATCTATTTAAGTATCCACAGTTAATATGATTAATGCCTGCATCCTTCACCTCAACGCCCAGCCTATTTCCATTCCACTGCTCTTTCTATCCCTGCCATTACGTTCATGATAGATTTATCTAGTTTCGGTCCACTGTTCTTAGATCCGTAGCTTCTTCTCAACAAATGCTTCCTCTTGTTATCCACTTGAAGATTAAGTACACTTGCATCCAAATATCCAATTGCCACACGAATTTGGTTCCACAATCGAAAAACACATCCAGTCTTGAATATGGCACCACAACGTATGTTTTTTTGTTGTCATGTGACGTATCTGGTCTCCCTTAGTTTTTGTGTGTGCACTATCCACTTTGGTGCATACTTAGGAAAAATCCCTTTATCCTCTCTCTGCATCCTGTGTTTCTGTAATAGCTATATGGCACTGTCAAACCTATCACTATCACCTATACCTATCACTGTCAAACCTATCACTACCACCTTTACCTATCACTGTCAAACAAATAAATCCTTGTTACATACCTATAAAATGGATGACTGGCAAAAAAGTAAATATTTCTGGAGCATCGGACCTGTGTTGACAGCCGGATGCATCTGGGACGGGAATGATGCGTGTGTGTGTGTGTGTGTGTGTTGCCATGGAAACCATGGTAATGTCAGAGCGTAGGTGGCGCTACAACTAGCTGGGGAATGACTTGGGATGGCGCGAAATAAGCAAACATTTCAATAAACAATAAAATCTAGATACAATAATTTATAATTGAAAATAGTAAATTTAAGACATATAGCAGCCAGGAGGTCTCTGCACGTGTGAAGATCTCCTATTATTCTAACCATAATATTTACATTTAAATTGTAGCACTTGAACTTAGATAATATATCAGCCTTGATCATACATCAGCTTATATCATGATGGACTTAGATCATACATCAGCGTAGATCATACATGTGCACATTAATCATTCTTTTTCTTTTGTTCACTTAAAATTGATTATCTGTAGCTGCAATGTGTGCCTGTTTGATTACACATCTGTTCATAATCAATGCCTAGTATATTCATTAGGATATTAATGATTTACTTTGGTGTGTTGCAGAAATATACCCTTGGTCTCCATGGAGTCCTTACCACTACATACAAGAGCATTCACAAAAGTGGGCATATGACAGCATAGACATGAAGGTTGTGAAACAAGAACTATCAGATGTTCTGTGTGAGGACAGGAGTGACAGCTTCAGTAAAATGTTAGACATAGCTGGGGGTGGCATCGTTCAAGAAATGACAAGGGACAGCAACTCAGAATCAAGAATGGCTGAGAACATTTGTAAGGCATCAGTAAAACATGACAGTTGCTGTCAGATGTCAGAAAATATGTCTTCTATGATTGATACAAACAATAAACTATCTCTGGCTATTGAGAATTGTCAGCAGCAAAATAAGGAAACACACGAAAAACATGCACAGAGTTTTGCAAAGTCTCTTGATGACAGTTTTAATTATGTCAGTTATAGCTCTCAAAGAACTCACACAGGAGACATGTCTGATGTTTCTTGTCCAAATGTTTGTGTAGACAGATATAAGAGCTCACATTCTGAAGGGATGCCAAACAAATGTAATGAATGGGATGGTCTTTTGTTTGAAGATGACCATCTTGAGTGCCAAAAGAACATGAATCACAAGAGAATACTTACAAGAGAGAAACCTTACAAATGTGATGTTTGTGGTGCTTCTTTTCCTCAAGCTGGTGATCTGAAAAAACACAAGAGAACACATACAGGAGAGAAACCTTACAAGTGTGATGTTTGTGGTGCTTCTTTTCCTCAAGCTGGTGATCTGAAGAAACACAAGAGAACACATACAGGAGAGAAACCTTGCAAGTGTGATGTTTGTGGTGCTTCTTTTACTCAAGCTTACAGTCTGAAGAAACACATGAGAACACATACAGGAGAAAAACCTTACAAGTGTGATGTTTGTGGTGCTTCTTTTACTGAATCTGGAAGTCTGAAGACACATAAGAGAACACACACAGGAGAGAAACCTTACAAGTGTGATGTTTGTGGTGCTTCTTTTACTCAAGCTTACAGTCTGAAGAAACACATGAGAACACATACAGGAGAAAAACCTTACAAGTGTGATGTTTGTGGTGCTTCTTTTACTGAATCTGGAAGTCTGAAGACACATAAGAGAACACACACAGGAGAGAAACCTTACAAGTGTGATGTTTGTGGTGCTTCTTTTCCTCAAGCTGGTGATCTGAAGAAACACATGAGAACACATACAGGAGAGAAACCTTACAAGTGTGATGTTTGTGGTGCTTCTTTTACTCAAGCTTACAGTCTGAAGAAACACATGAGAACACATACAGGAGAAAAACCTTACAAGTGTGATGTTTGTGGTGCTTCTTTTACTGAATCTGGAAGTCTGAAGACACATAAGAGAACACACACAGGAGAGAAACCTTACAAGTGTGATGTTTGTGGTGCTTCTTTTACTCGAGCAGACAGTCTGAAGACTCATATGAGAACACATACAGGAGAAAAACCTTACAAGTGTGATGTTTGTGGTGCTTCTTTTCCTCAAGCTGGTGATCTGAAGAAACACAAGAGAACACATACAGGAGAGAAACCTTACAAGTGTGATGTTAGTGGTGCTTCTTTTCCTCAAGCTGGTGATCTGAAGAAACACAAGAGAACACATACAGGAGAGAAGCCTTACAAGTGTGATGTTTGTGGTGCTTCCTTTACTCTAGCTTGTGGTCTGAAGGCACATGAGAAAACACATACAGGGGAGAAGCCTTACATATGTGATGTTTGTGGTGCTTCTTTTACTCACTCTGGCAATCTGAAAACGCATAAGAGAACACATACAGGTGAGAAACCTTACAAGTGTGATGTTTGTGGTGCTTCCTTTACTCTAGCTTGTGGTCTGAAGGCACATGAGAGAACACATACAGGAGAAAAACCTTACAAGTGTGATGTTTGTGGTGCTTCGTTTACTCATGCTAATAGTTTGAGATACCACAAGAAAACACATACAGGAGAGAAACCTTACAAGTGTGGTGTTTGTGGTGCTTCTTTTATTCAGGCTCACAGTCTGAAGAAACACAAGAGAACACATACAGGAGAGAAACCTTACAAGTGTGGTGTTTGTGGTGCTTCTTTTATTCAGGCTCACAGTCTGAAGAAACACAAGAGAACACATACAGGAGAGAAACCTTACAAGTGTGGTGTTTGTAGTGCTTCTTTTACTCAATCTGACAGTCTGAAGACTCACATGAGAACACATACAGGAGAAAAACCTTACAAGTGTAATGTTTGTAGTGCTTCTTTTACTCAAGCTGGTGGTCTGAAGGCACATGAGAGAACACATACAGGGGAGAAGCCTTACACATGTGATGTTTGTGGTGCTTCTTTTACTGAAGCTGGCAGTTTGAAGAAACATAAGAGAAAGCATACAGGAGAGAGACCTTACATGTGTGATGTCTGTGGTGTTTCTTTTACTCAAGATAGCAGTTTGAAATACCACAAGAGAACACATACAGGAGAGAAACCTTACTAGTGTGATGGTTGTGATGCTTCTTTTACTGTAGCTGGCAATCTGAAGAAACATAAGAGAACACATACAGAAGAGAAACTTTACAAGTGTGATGTTTGTGGTGCTTCTTTTACTCAGACTTGTAAACTGAGAGACATATGCGACTGCATCATCATCATCATTTGTCCTGCCAACTACCATAGGTGTTTATGTATCTCAGATCTTGGTCCCTATTAACTCTTTTGCTACCAAACAAAAATTGGGCTGTGACCAAACAGAAATTTATGCCAGAAAATTGGAAGTAGGGGTGTGTTACAATAATGCTTTTAAAATGGTTAAAATGGTAGCAGATCTATTGTATTACATATCAAATTAAAGAGGATTGCACAAGGAACATGACAGTGTTAATAATTAATTGATAGGTTACAAATATGACAATAATGAGAGGTTTAATAATAACAACTGAAATTAAAGAGGTAAAAATTATTTTAAAAACTGCAATTATAAGGTGTTTTCTACACTCCTATACTGCTAATCATGTTTAATTTACTGAATAATCAAACAAACACCACTTGTCTTCAAGAATATACACAGTATTGCTCATTAAAATCACCCAAAAGGAAGTTTTGGTGCATATTCTGAACCATGTCTTTTTCACAAAAATGAAAAACAATTATGGCCCAAATCTGGAAGTTGCGGTATGTCACAATAATGTTATGAAAATGGTTAAAATTGTAGCAGCAATGTTGTATTATATATCAAAATAAAGGGGATTGCACAAGGAATATGTTGGTAATGGATCTATTGCTTTAGATTGTAAATATAATAAAATAATAACTTAATTTGTAAAATAATTGGACAAAAAGAGGTAAAAATAATGTAAACATTGCACTTATAATGTGTTTTCTACACTCCTATACTACTAATCATGTTTAATTTACTGAATAATCAAACAAACACCACTTGTCTTCAACAGTATAAACAGTATTGCTCATTAAAATTATCTAAAAGGAAGTTTTGGTCTTTTTCACACAAAATGAAAAAAAAATAATGGCAGAAAACTGTAAGTAGGTTAGTGTCACAATACTGTTATGAAAATGGTTAAAATTGTAGCAGAAATGTTGTATTATATATCAAAATAAAGGGGATTGCACCAGGAATATGTTGGTATTGATCTCATATATAAACATAGTATATATATATATATATATATATATATATATATATATATATATATATATATATATATTTTTAGCATATCCTTTTTACAGGACTTAGCTGTCAACACCAGCATCTTTCAGCTGTATGTTGATCTCTTGGCAAGATTACGCTCAGTAGTTTGCCATTGCTTTCTGTGCGGCCGGCTCAGTATCCCGCAAGTCACGAGCGGGGGTCGAAATGCCTCAGCTCTCGCTCCGCTACGAGACTCTGCGTGATAAACGGGATTACAGAGAGAAAGTGATGTAACCCCACAGCCAGAGAGACCGGCTAGTATATATTATATAATATAAAATAATTTGAAAAATAGAGGTAAAAATGATGAAAACATTGCACTTACCAAGGGGCGTTGTTATCCTGATCACTGGTAAATCACTGCTAATCCTGTTGAATTTACTGAACAAACACCACTTTTCTAAAATATGAACACAATTGCTCTGAAAAGAAGTTTCAGGAATAATCTGAGCTGCTTCGCGATGTGCACTTTCAATTAAACTTTGCTTGAAATCCTTCAATGACAGTTTTTTCCTCTTTTCTCTGTTTGGCATATTGAATGTAGGATGTTTATTTTTATTTGCAATATGTGGCAGTCTAGTTGTGATAGGCTGCAAAGCAAACTTTGGGGCACAAGTGTGGTCTATTAGTGCATCCGGAGCAAACAAAAGATGATATGTGTCGTTTAGTTCGAGCGCTGCAAAAAACACAGTCTCTATTGACACCGATAAATTCTATTAAATGCTTGGCTCCTGTCAATTTCCTGAACAGACTTTTTGAAATTATTTGGCACGCAGAGTGTCAACATTTCAGGAATAATCTGAGCTGCTGCGCGATGTGCACTTTCAGGTAAACTTTGCTTGAAATCCATCAATGACAGTTTTTTTTTTTTTTTTTTTTTTTTGGGTTTTGCACCTGCTGTGAAACATGGTGTGATAAATGGATTCAAATCGATTCCTGGGAAACATAGTGGCATACCAAGGAGTATATAAATGCGCACTTGTACACCAGTAGTCTTTGATAGATGGTGTTGGATCAAGTCCCATAGCAATAATGATAGACGTAAACTTTAGCCATTTGTGCTTCGTGAGTGGGGTCCAGGATAACAGACTAGAATGTTTTCTTTTAGGAGTGTTCTGCATCAATATGTTTTTCTTATATTTGTTTACATTTTTAATTAAACAATCCACTATGTCATCATCAAAAAATACTTTGAGAAAATCCATAGGTGTTTGCAGTTGATAAAGTTTAGAGTTGACGTGAGATCTTCAAGGACGAAACTCAAACTTCGGTTTTGTTTCCCCTTCTGAACATCTTGCCATGTCGATGATGATGGGATAGGTGCATCACGCTCTACAGAAGCTTGTAAATTCAAGTTTTTTCCTCCAGTTTTATTCTTATTTTGTACTGCTTGCTTTCCTTTGCGCTGAGAAGTGATTGTGACATCCTGACATTCATTGTCAGATGGACATTGATTGTCAGACACCTCAGCTGAAGACGAAGTTCCACTAGTAGTAGTATCTTTATCACCACGTGCTAAAACTTTACATTCACATATAAAACTGCTGTCTGAATCACTAATATCGGAATCACTATTGTTTTAAACAGTTATAAACAATAATCTAGCTTGATCTCAAGTCATACTACGTGGACGCAAACTGGTGGGCGTTTCCATTATGAAAAACCAAAATAAACAACTTTAAAACTGAAAATACACAAAAATCCAATGTTAACGAATGTTTGTCGACACAATCATGACGTAGCTATCTTTCTGCTGTGCGACTTTTCAGTTTACTGTAACTTAAAATTCCGAAAAAATGGAGCAGAAATGAATCAAATAAACCACTGATCATTTTGTGGCAATAAAAGTACCAATTGCCACCACAGCGGAACCAATGTGGCACCAGATGGGCCCTTGGTAGCGAAAGAGTTAAGGATTGACTCCAATCTCTCAATGTCACCATAAGTCCACCCTGCATCATCTCTTGGTCTGCCCATGTGTCTTTATCCATTGATCTTTCTAGTCGTCACAATGCTTTCCCACGCTTCTCTTCTCATCACAATGTTAAAGTGTGCTATTGTCTCTTTCTGATAGTTGTATATATAATGTTCTACTTGCATTAGCCTCTTCCAGGCAATCATTATTAAATTACTCTGACAATCCAAGCTATTCACAACATCTCAGGAATCACGTATTTGATGCTTACAACAAAATAGAAGACATTGTATCGACTCCAGCCAAATTTTACTTAGATCCTAAAGCTAGCAACCCTGAGGAACTGGATGCAAAGGTGAGGAAATATATTCAGTCACTTTTAGATAGTAAATTCATCAGTGAGGTGACTGCACAGTTACTCATTCCACAGAGCTCATAAACCCCCAACTGTGTGGCCTTCCTAAATGGCACAAGCCTGGGGTCCAACTGAGATTAATTTAATCTATACTCAACTCTGTCCAACACAGGATGGTGAAATAGCTTGCAGAAATTGTTAAATCATGTGACAATCATTCAAACCCTTAATATTAAAATAGTTATTTGAACTAGTCAAACTACTGGATACTATTGACCTTTAAACTAAAACATGTGGCGTCGATAGATATTGCCTCTATTTTCACCGACATTCCCATGGAAGAAACAGTAATCATCTTTTGTGTTCGCATGCGGAGCCATATGGAGAACAAGTGACCTAACTGTTTAAGACATCAGATACGAGGGATGAGAGAATGATGGCACCCTCCAAGCCTAAAACTAGAAGATGCCCAATGTTCAAGAATAGAAGTGAAGAAGCCGCTACCGACGCCAAGAATTTGTGGGGGGGGGGGGGGGGGGGGGGAGAGAGAATCTGCCTACTAGCTGTATCAAAGTGCCACCATCACTGCCGAAAGAAGGAAACCTTCCAGAAGCCACAAATGAAGTGACCACTGGGAAAGGTGATGACAACCCGCCGCAAACAAGATCAAAGACTTCCCACAAGCAGACTGAGGAGAAAGACACCATAGTAAAAAACTGACATACGGCAGATGACCATAGTGACGAAAGACAAGAAACAACAACAGCCTGACTGCTTTATTCTTAGAATTACACAGCTCTCAGTGCCAGATGGCCTGTCACAGTAAAACAACATGTCGCATCAAGACAAACATCTGCCGATACTGCACCGAAGACCATACTTTCAACGAATGTCCGCTGGCCAAACAGGATAAGGACTTTTAGAAGTCTAACAATTATAGAAAGTGTGTAAACTGCCTTGGCGAACACAGAACAAGATACCTGGGCTGCCCATGCCTCCAGAGACACAGAGACACCATAAGACTAGCCATAACAACAAACACACCATTCAAGGAAGCAGGATGGTGGTGCGAGACAGCCACGGGCATTTCACAAGATGACAAAAACCAGCTTCAAGACCAGATAGCTGATCTAATGAAACAAATCAACAAACTCCTGACACAGAAGCCAACCAATGAAAACCAAGAACAAGACAACTGCAGCAACACAAGACTTCTGGAAGAAATGAAAGAAAACCAGTGCAGCATCCAGCAAGAGGTTGTTACGCATGGCTTAGATAAAGAAAGAACATGAAGACATACTACAAGCGATTCACGCAGAAAGAGAAACAAAAAAAACTGTCATTTACTCCCTATAGTACCTTGTTGTGTAGGACAAGGGGTCTTGAGCCTGAGGAATTAAGGCCGCATGGCTAGTGCAGTCGCCGTGAAGTGTGCAGGTTCTTTTTCTTTTTGCCGCGGACAGAAAAAGCTCCACACCTTACCGGCTAAACATCAACAGGGAGCTAATCCAAAACAAGCCAACAACCACTCCAAAGACACCTGAGAAACCTCACGCTGAAGCCAATGCCAAAATTCCACAGAGAAACCGCTGAAACCAGGAAACTGTTCACAATGACCAATACATTCAAGTGTAAACCAGTCCTTACCCTGAAAGATGACAAACGCCTAGAGATAAATTTATCAAAGATTTTTTTTTTTTAAATTCGCATATCCTGTACAGGAGATTGCTGTCAACATCAGCATCTTTCAGCTGATTGTTGATTTCTTGGTAAGATTACGCTCAGTAGTTTGCCATTGCTTTCTGAGCAGCCGGCTTACTTATCCCGCAGAGAGAACCGCTTCCAATTCTCATGCACTGCGTTACCCCGCGTAAATAAACGGGATTACGGAAAAAGTCGTGTAACCCCTCGGCCAGAGAGACCAGCTATCCAAGATTACAAAGAGATATTTGAATGGACCAAACTACCTGAAGAGATGGCAGCACTGCTCATTGTTCAGGCACAGAGAAACATCAAAACAGGAAACAAAGCAAATAAACCAAAGGATGAGTCCTTCAAATGACTACATCCACTCAAAACAGATGAGCTGGGGGCCAACACTGACAAACGGAAAAGCAGGAAGAAACAGACACAAAGGAAAACCCACTGGCCAAAGCCCTAGCTGATGTCACAGGCAGACTTTGCTGCATCAAAAAGTCAGCTGAAACATACAGAGATAAAAATCTTCTAAATCCGGACCATGAATCACCAAAATTATAACCAAAGCTGCTAAAGCTGGTTGAACGACGTGGACAGTTTTTTTCTTCTTTTGACATACTGGATTGGATCGGCCTACCGACATCCACATTCAAGAAATGTCTGCTGCTGTGCACAACTAATATTAAATTCATTTTACGTTAAAAATGGTACCATCAAATTGACAGAGTGACCAGGAGGTTTCCTCTAGGTCCCATTCTAGCAGACGTCTTTATGGTGCACTCAGAAAAACAAAGAGCCTCAAATTTTAAGGACGTAGTTCTTTACCACTGGTTTGTGGATGATATATTGTTCATCCCAGAAACCAGACAATCATTTCACTCCATCATGAACCAAGTCCACAAGAAGTGTTCTTTCTTGACCACGAACATAATGACACCTTATCATTCTTAGAAATACTAATTCAACATTGACAGAGTGGCACCATCCAAAGATCTCTCTAGCAACAGGGAACACAGACTGGCCAAAACCTGAATGTAAATAGCTTTGCACCTATTCAGTACAAGCATGGCCTGCTAGGACCGTGTTTAATCAGGCTAGAATGATTTGCTACACTAAAAGAAGACTGGAAACACTTAACCATAAGCTGCAATCTAATGTATATTAAGCTGGCTTCATCAGACATCATTACCAGTCCCCAAAACCTACTCCCACAGGTAGCAATGAGCAAATCATGTAACCAAACACATACAGTCAAGTCCACTTAAGTCGAACTCGGACAATTAGAATTTCGCTATGTCGACATTACTGACTTAGTCCTGGCCATTATCCTTCTTTATCATTGTATAAAAAGTCCTGATAAGTCTAATTCTGTTAACTCGAATTTTCGGATTAGTCGAACATAAAAATGAATGCCGACTATATATAAGTGTTCATGTTTAAGTCAAACTGTTCATTTCACACCAAACACACACAAAACATTGTTTCACGAAAGAATTATTTTCAGTCAACCCGGAGAACAATCTCGCACATACGATATCTCGCTACATGTCAACAATGGCGGCTAATAGACGAAAGCTTACTACTTTAACTTTAAAAAGAAAGATTGAGCTGTTGGAAGAGGTTGAACATAGTGGGAAGAAGAAAGTGAATATAGCTAGAGAATTTGGTATTCCAACATCAACACTTTCCAGCATTTTAAAGCATAAAGACGGCTGTTGAATTTCAAATCGACAGTGATAGAAAGCGAGCTAGAACTGCCGCGTGTGATTTTGTTGATGCTGCGCTTTTAAAATGGTTCACTGTGATTAGATTGGTAAATGGGCCTTTACTTATTGCGAAAGAAGAAGAATTTGCATGTCTTGGAGGCCAGACAGACTGTAATTGTAGTGCTGGCTGGTTGGATAATTTCAAAAAACGACAATGTGTGTGGAAAGAAACAGCCAGTTGACAAAGCGACGACTCACTCATGGATAGAAGATGTGCTCAGACCTGCTTTAGCTAAATATAATTCTGTGGATGTATTTAATGCCAATGAAACTGGCTTATTTTAGAGATTGTTACCTGATAAAACATTTTCTTTCAAAAAATGAAAAGTGTCATACAGGGAAAAAATCAAAAGAAAGAATAACAGTGGTTGTGTGTTCCAATATGGATGGTAGTGAAAAATGGCCTTTATTTGTGAATGGAAAATTATTAAATCCTCATTGTTTCAAAGGCCTGAAAGAATTGTGTGTGAATTAGCATTTACAGAGCCAATTCAAAGGCATAGATGACATCAGACCTGTTCAACGAGGCGCTACAAGAATTTGATTATTCAATGATGTGTAAACAAAGAAAAGCTCTTTTAGTTGTTGACAGTTGTTCAGCCCACACAATAATTAACAATCTGAAGGCAACAGAGCTTTTGTTTCTGCCACCTAATGCCACATCAACACTTCAGCCTTGTGATCAAGGTATCATTCAAAATCTGAAAGTTCTTTATGGATGCACATTGTTGTCAAAACTTGTGGGTCATATGGATGCTGACCTCATTTGTGATGATTTTAAGATAACCGTTCTTGATGCTTTTCTTATGTTAAAATCTTCATGGGACAGAGTATTACCAGCAACTATTGCAAACGGCTTTAGACAGGCTGGCTTCTTACCTGCAGTAGATGTCTCTGTAAATGAGAATTCCACACCATCAGCGAGCAGTGAGAGCAATGTTACTGACATTTCAGTGGGGCCATTACTTGCTAAATTGTATAAAGAGCTGAACATTGAACCAGAGGAGTTTGTGAACATTGACAATGTTTCTTCTGCCTTCTGAGCTGATAACGATATGTCCAGGATTGCCGCAGGGTTCACCACTGTCACCAGTACTATTCAACGCGTATACGGTGCCGATCACTGAAAAACAGTTGGACGGGAGGGGTAGGACTCTGTTATTTGCTGACGACATTCTCATGTATCGACAGGGTCGAGATAGACAGGTGGTTGCCAATGATATGCAGGGCGAGCTAGATCGAATTTCCTCATGGTGTGGTGATGCCGATGCCCTTGTCAACCCTGTAAGGGCATCGGTTACATGGTTCTCCCTAAACAACCATATTGTGAATACAGACCTGTTGGCAGTAAGAATGGATGGGAGCATTTTGAGTAGAACCCAGTCAATGACATATCTTGGTGTGAGGTTTGACCGTAGCCTGTCCTTCAGAGATCATGTCCATTATGTCATAACAAAAGCTCGAAAAGGTTTGTCAGCAATGAGAGTCATGGCGCAAAGACTGCTAATACTTCTGTTCCAAGGGCTGGTGCTTTCACGCATCGAGTATGCCCTGGCCATCCTCACTGTCAGCCCTACACAGATTGGAAGACTTGAAAAGGCACAAAACGAAGCCATGCGCATCATTTTGGGCTGCACGAGAGACACCAGCTGTGTAGCAATGAGATACCTCCTTGACTTCCCGACAATGGAACACAGGGTCAAGATCTGGAGAGCTCGTGTATACTTAAAAATAAGTGCAGATTAGCAGCACCCTCTGCATGACGCTATATTCAGAGAAAAGGGTGACAGGCTAAAGAGGGGCAAATCATGGATGGGTCGGGCGGAAGATGTCGTCAGACAGGTCTGCAGTCTTACCAGTATCAACCCCAGCAAGGAATGGGTGCCGGTGCCTCCAGCTTTTAAGTGCACTTTCTCCTGCATTATCACACTCGACAGACGGTGCAGAAAGCAGAACCCTGCCGCTGTCAATGCAGAGGTCAACGTGCTCATCTATGAACACTCAGATATCCCCGAAGTGCTCATCTATACAGATGGATCTGTTGTAAAGCAGCATAGAAGTACGTGGGCATTTACAGCCCGTTCAGCGGGCCGAACCGTTCAAGAATCCAGTGGTGCCCACTCTATGACCACGAACAGCATGGCGATGGAGGTGATGGCAGGTACACAGGCTTTCATATGGCTGGAATCTCAGCATTATACCAACGTGTGTGTACTAAGTGATTCAATGAGCATGATTCAGAAGGTCGAAGCTGGATCTGTACGTAGACAGTAGACTGAGTTGCTGCAGAAGTCTCTTGTCCGTAAAGTCACCTTCATCTTCGTCCGGGACATGCGGGAGTCGAGGGAAATGAACGAGCTGACAAACTGGCTGGCTCTGCACCCCCTGTAGATGGCCAGCCCATGGATCGTGCCGATGTTATTAACGTCCTCAAAGATATGGCGAGAACAGAGGACTTTGACGTCAGTGAATCCACAGCGCTGTCCAGGATGAAAGACTTGGGAGTAAGAATCAGCACGGCCAGACGCGAGAATTACGCCGGTAAAACAAGGCGCCTCATCAACCAACACAGAACTGGCACTATTAGCCACTGGACGCTGATGCTTATGCTGGGTGGGGGGGGGGGGGGGATCTGAGCACCTATGGACATGTCCGGAGTGCAATGAAGATACCCCAACTGATAACTGACAACTGAATGATGTTTCTACTAGTGCCACTCTTTCAAGCACTGATATTATAGGGCTATGTACGCTAGTCATTCAACCAACATAGCCTTCCAGCCCTGATGATGAGGATGACTGTGGGCTGCAAGCACAACCTGTATCGCAGTCAGATACTTTGGCATGGATTGAAAAAATTTATATTTACTGCATGGTATTAGTGTAAATGTGTGCAGTCTGGATAAGTAGAATTTCTGATAAGTAGAACAAATTGACTCCTACTTATCCAGACTCCACTGTCCAATATGGGTGGAAAACAGATGTAATCAGTCTTCAGAAATCGCTGTGCGGTCAACAGGTCATTAAATCCTTAGCGCGTCAATTTTGGGTCATTTGTTTAATAGCCATCATAATATTAAAAAAGAGAAAACATCTTGTATATTGTATTTGATGAACAATAAATGATTGCTCACATTTATCAATGCATTAGTAATTAGATGTCTTCAGTCAGTTTTGTGCAAATAGAAAGACTTAATTTTAAATTTGCAATTACCATGGGGAAAACTGATTCTCCACATTCAAACAATATGTGTGACTGGGTTTTAAGTATTTGAGCCCTAATGTAATTCATTTATTCACTCCATATGATACATAACTCTGCAGGATGCAGCAAAATATGCCAGGCAATAAATTGGACAACATATTGTTTGTGGCTTGTGTGTTTAAACTTTAGAAATATATTCATTTGGATTTCTGTTTAATTCAAACTTTAGCTCTTAAATACATCAATATTATGACTGGCCTTAACAAATCAACCATATCCATGGAATGTCAATTGGTCTGAACATATGCGACTGCACCATATACCCAGTACAGCTCATGGTGTGAGAGGTGGTCCTTGACTTGACTTTCACAGATGTGATGTTTATGGTGGTTGTGTTCCTCTTGACTTGACTTTCACAGATGTGATGTTTATGGTTGTTTTGTTCCTCTTGACTTGACTTTCACTGATGTGATGTTTATGGTTGTTGTGTTCCTCTTGACTCAACACTCGTTAGTCTCTAATGATGGGCTATCACAGTGATCTTGACAGGAACAGCCACAAAGCATGCGCCAAAATATCTCTGGTAGATAACTCAATGAAGCCAACTATGTTTGCTTGGCCGGTCTGAAAAGTCGATTTCATTGCACCGGGATTTTATCCCATATGGTTCAATCTCTTTCCATGGAGCGGAAAGCATCGCACAGAGCACGAACTCTGTAGCTTAAGCGACAACCCTCAGAAGTCTCTGAAAAAACTGCTCTTGTGAACCAAAGGATGTGGGCCGGAATCGAACCCACAAACTTTGGAGCCATAGGCAGATGGCTTGACCACTTTGCCACGGAGACTCCCGGCTGGTCTTCCCTGCCCTAACAACCAGTGTAAACCAGTTCTCTATAGTGTATATACTACATACTATGTATGTACAAATGTGTAGGGGTGCCCATAATTTCAGCCTGTACATTTACAAATAATGATGGCTATCACAACTGATTAGAAGCCCACACAAAATACAATATTGCCACACTAGTCTATCACATGTACTTTGGCAACTGTTATAGCCACAGTCTGACAGGGAAACGGTGATGCCGACTGAGTTGTCCAGGGGTTTCATGAATAAGTGTAACATTTGTTTCCTGTGTGTTTGTGTTCTTGTCTAAGGTAGAATCATAGTTTGGTTTATCTTATTTCACAATTCACCGTGTTAACTTGTTTAGCTAACTTTGTTTAACTAGTGATGAAATATCCCGTGTTGTGTGCTCTTGTGTAATAAACTAGAAATTGCTATTCTTTGTAACAGACATTAATGTAATACACCATTATGAATAATTGTATAATTATTGACATTTGCAAAGTAAATAAATAAAGTTTGTTGATTATGCTTCTTCTTCTTCTTTAGTTCGATGTTGATTATGATAAAACTGAGTGGCTCTGTGACCAAGGATTGACTAAAAATGTCTTTTTTTTTCACTTACTAGGATGGTGATAATAATAAAGGACTTTCTTCTTTGAAATGGTAATGACAGACAACATAACTTGCAGTGTTATTGATTTGCTGCAGGATAATATTCTTTGAATATTTAAGTTTCACCTGTTGGGGTTTCAAAGCACTGTTCTCTTGGAGTGTGACTGGAAAGGCTGTTTTAACAGATGTCACTTGGCAAACGTGTATTTGATCAACTTTCTACTACAGCTGTTCTCTTACAATAAAATAAAGTGTTTGTTGTGGTAGCTGGTAGCCATGGCAGTGAAGTGACTTGCCTGCTGGCACAGTGATCATGTATTTGAATACACATAAGTGCTTATTTTTAATTGACCTGGGCTCCAAAGTCAACTATCCTAAAACTGACTTTGGCTCCAAGTCAACCATCCTAAAACTGACTTGGGCTCCAAAGTCAACCATCCTAAAACATTGACCTGGGCTCCAAAGTCAACCATCCTAAAACATTGACCTGGGCTCCAAATTCAACCATCCTAAAACATTGACCTGGGCTCCAAATTCAACCATCCTAAAACAAGCAGCAGGAAATGTCTGGGGAAGTAAAGGCAGCCCACTTGATATTGACCACATCACCCATCGAATGCTGATTGGTCTATACATTGTGGGGCATCATAAACCCATTACACCTCCAGGCATCTCAATAGGTCCTTTACTTTAGTGCTTACTTGTAGTGGCTTTTCTCTGTGTGCCTTGTAAGCTTGTTGATGAAACTCTACTGTAAACTCACAAACTTTTTCAAGCTGTTGTATATATCTTGGGAAATGACAGCTGTTATCTTGGCTTCTGATCAGACTAAATGATAAGAATAAAAGTGATATTTAAATGTGTTGAGAAAGTTTGTTTTTAAATTTTCTGAAGCCCAATGTCACAATAGTGAATCCAGTTTTATTCTGAGAATTTTGTCCAGAATCTGATTGTATATCTCGATAGAAATGAACAGCCATAATTGCTTATAATATGATATACATGAATGATGATGAGCAGTAGTGAAATTGTTCATTGTAAATCCTTCAGAAGACTGAGTTTTAATTCTTAAAGCTGATGCACTAGTGTTTATTTCATACATGCATCCTTCAAAGCTTGCATCTAATTGTTACGTTTGACATTAGTTTAGTCAACATAAACTGGTTATTTGAAACACCACAAGAAAACACATAAAGAAAGGCAGTGTTACAAATGATGACAGTTTTAAAGCTTATTTTATTCATGATGAAGATCTGAAATACCCTAACTTAAAACATGTGGGCTAGAAACCTGTGAAATGTGTTATATGGTGTGTATATATTAATTACATTGGCAGTAAATAGCATACATAAAACAGGTAGAGCATTTGAAGTTTTGGTGTGTCCCCAGGTGACAACCTGCATGAACAATACATGAGAAACCTTATTGATATGATGTTTATTGTGTGGTTATTGTTTACATATGTAGCAATTTTTTTTTTTTTTTTTTTTTTTTGCGTATCCTTTCACAGGACTTAGCTGTCAACAGCAGCATCTTTCAGCTGTCTGTTGATCTCTTGGCAAGATTACGCTCAGTAGTTTGCCATTGCTTTCTGAGCGGCCGGCTCAGTATCCGCAAGTCACGAGCGGGGGTCGAACCACCTCAGTTCTCGCTCCGCTGCGAGACTCTGCGTGATAAACGGGATTACAGAGAGAAAGTGTTATAACCCCACAGCCAGAGAGACCGGCATGTAGCAATTAGTCTATATTATATTCCTTTTCTCATTATTATTTATAACTTTCCTTTTGCTGTTTGTGGTTTATCTATTGTTTACATATGCAGCATGCAATGTATATTCCTTTTCTCATTATTTATATTTCTTTCTTCTTACTGTTTACGGTTTTTGTTTTACTTCTTGTGTTCGCTCGCTTTGAACTGAAGCATAGTCCATACAGCTACTATTGATCAGCCACGCTAAAATGTCCATACAGCTACTATTGATCAGCCACGCTAAAATGTTCATGTCCAGTCTTTATATTTCTGGTTTCACATTAAGTTGCCAGCTGTGCTCATGGCATGAACACTTCATGACTCTACTGGAGCCAGTTGGCATTTGTGTTTCATTCAGTGCCATGACGAGAGCCTGGATTCAGCTGATACACATGGCATTCCCTAGTGGACAAGACTGTTACTTGCTATGTTGTTTGTCAAACGTGTTAGGGATGCATAATGATGGCTTCTCCTTGCCTTCAGCTGGTTTGTCTGTTTAAATCAATTAGTGTCTAAAATGAAGAGTCAATCTTTCCTCTGTTGACGGGTGATGAACACGGCCGCATCCAACCAAGCTCATGACATTATCAGCACAGTACCCTATCAACTGCACTAACATGTCCGCCATATAAACAGATGCTGCATGTTAAAGCCATCTCTGCCATTCTTCACTTGTTGGGTCTATTTTTAAGTCCTATTATATCCAAACCACTTGTAGTAACACATAATGTTGTCATGTCATCAGTCATAAACAGGCGTGTGTTTCCCTCTTTGTCTGAAACAAACATCTGAGGTACAACTTGAGTTGGTATGTCACGGGCAAATAATTTGATGTCACATGTCAAGGGAAGCAACTTGGAGTGGGATGCTAAGAGGAAACTCTGAAATCTGAGGCGGTATGTCAAGGGAAACAACTGGAAGTGGCATGTTAAGAGAAAACAAAACCAATGCAAGGTGGTCCACTGCCAAATCGCCGGCACCTGTGTTTCGAATGCAGGATTATAAACTGCGTCTGTAACCCCTGGGCCACAGAGAATGGTATCAAACTAAACAGCTGGTTGCATATCCTTTACATGACGTTGCAATCAACTCCAGCATTTATTGGCCGTTTGTGACTTACTAGGAAATTATATGTGCAATGGTTTGCCTTTGCTTTCTGAATGACAGACACCTCATATCATCAAAATCAACACAAAACTTTATAGACAGACGAGAGAAAATCATTCTGGTCTTCACCTGCTCCATATGAGGCCAAACTATGGTGAGGCATCCGCCTCAGGTTGAATGTGGCTGCCTGTATATATATTCAGGTTGATATCTGAAGGTGTACTATGGTGAGGTCATCCGCCTCAGGTTGAATGTGGCTGCCTGTATATATATATATATTCAGGTTGAAGGTGTATGAAGAAGAAGAACCAGCAGCTCGGTGTGTCTGGGAGTTGTGAGACTGCACCTCACTAACTGAACCCACTGACTCCACGAGGGTATCAAACTAGTTGTATTGAAATCATGACTCGCTAGGACTATAATGGAGAGAAGATCTTCACAGTTGTTGGCATTTTAGGTGTCTTCATTGGTGATTATGAATGTTGGTTGGTTTGTTGTAGGTTTCCGTGGTGAGGTGGTCAAGCTATATGCCTTGTGCTCAGAAGGTTGTTGGTTTGATGCATGGCTGGTGTTCCTTCCAATCATCACTCACCCAACATGATTCTCTCAGAACTGAGAGATACATCATATATTTACTTTCTATTGTCACGGCCATTTATTCACCTGACCCATCCTAGCTATCACTAATAGATGTTCACAGATCTACATAACCTATACTCTACATAATTGTATAGAGAAACATGGACAGTGAATAAATCATGTGAAGACAACATGAAATTATTCAATGTGTAGTTCATCATCAAGTGCCTTGCCGCCTGGTGTGAGCAATCATGCCTCTCCACAACTTGCGATCTCCAACGGCATGGATAAATTCCCGTATTGGCTCCCTTTCATGCCATGACACAAGACTACCAAGAATGTTCTCACGCTGTCTTCCTCTATCTCTCTTTTCCAAAATCTATCTGGTTGTCACAAGATGTTCACATTTTTGTCTTCTCATAATGTGCCCAAAAAATATGACTTATTCTTTCTGGTGTTTGTTGTAAGTTGTCTTTGCGACTCAGCTTCCCTCAAAATCTCCAGATTGCTCATTTTGGCTGTCCAGTTAATTTTCAAAAATCTTCTACAGTGGGTTTTAATCTTTGTTGTACATCTTCCATCTGATGTTATAAGGGCCACTAGGTATTTAAAATAATCCACTTGGATGAGAATTTCCCCTTCTATTTCTATGTCACATTTTGGTGTCCCCATTTTCTTTGGTATCACCATTGTTACTTTTTTTTTTTTTTTTTGGATATTCAAGGAGAGTCCCTTTGTGCACGCTCTGTTACTACAATGTCCAACAATAGTTGTAGGTCTGTTGCATTATCCGCCACCAATACTGTGTCATCTGCATAGCGTATATTGTTTATATTATATCCTCCGATTATTACTCCTGGCTTCTCTTTGATCTCTCTCATTATTACTTGGCAACATAGGGAGAAGAGATTGGGGGGGGGGGGGCAAGAAGATAATGGTGTTAATTGGGATTCCAGTAGAGTGAGTCAAAACATGCATTGATCCATACCGTCGGTGACCGCAATGTGAGGTGAGGTATGATCGCCACGCCAGGCGGAATGCTTCTTGATGATGCTGACTATTATTACTATTTGCTGTTACCTATACTTTTCCCCGCTAATGTCGCTTGAATTTCTATTACTTTCAGTATTACTCGTACTACTCGTATTGCTTAGTCATTTATGTAAATCTAAGATCAAGAAGAATCCTCATACAATCACTACATACATACAGGTATAACCTAAAACATCTGAAGCGGGCACAGAAATGTTAATGCTGTTGTTTTGTTAAGAACCCTAGAATGCTTGTAATCGATTTATAACAAACAATAACAGTACGTTTAATCAATTAACCTGCCACATTTCAACGCATCGATACGATGCAACTATTGATTACAACATTTCTCACAACACTAAGTTTCTTGTGGTATTGAAGGCATCCGGCTTGACTAGTTGCAGTCCTTATAAGGACTTTATATTTGGTATTTTTGCCTCCAGTTCTGTGTAATGCCTGTAGAAGCTTTTCGGTGTTATTTACCTCCTTGCGCTTTTTTTCACTTCCGCGTTTAAGTTCTTGCTGTTTGACACCAAGCGATCCGTGCCGCTTTTGACAATCAGCGGTCACTACAGCCAGCACCAACTACGCTAAGCTATCTTTACCTATGAGCAGTACAGAGATACCCACACTTTGTTTGTCAAATAAAACACTACACGGAAAGTTACAAGTTAGTTGCATGTCCTTTGCAGGATGTCCCTAACATCACCGGCATTTCCCTCCACTTGTTTCTTTATTTTTATATATCAACAATTATGTTTTATATATATATATATTTAAATTTGAAACTATATGACCCGTAACCCTGCCCTTAAAAACAACGGTCACTTCTTTTCCATATACACCATCAAAAGAGAAATGCATTATTATGCTGTTGTTTGTACCTACAATAATGCTGACACTACATGGTTTCAAATACAACAGCGCCACCATAGACAATATCGATACTACGCGTGGAAAAAAAAATACACACAATGCAATACAGTGCCCAGTAACACACCGATACAAGCAAACCAACACAGCCAATCAGAGAAATCAATACATCGACACCTGACCTAACTATATCTATACCACTTGTTGGTTGTATATGTCACACCAATGAATAACTATGAACTATAGTGTAGGCTATACTGATAGGTGTCTATGAGCAATATAGGTAAAACTCTTGATTCGGAGAAACTTTTAAGGCGAAAAATGATGTTGCTATTTATACACCGAACATACACTACTCTCTCTCTCTCTCTCTCTCTCTCTCTCTCTCTCTCTCTCTCTATCTATCTATCTATCTATCTATCCTCTACAGACATGAACCCTATGAGACGTTGTGTTGTACCGTCATCACCCCTCATTATACAGATACACCATTCAAGAAATATATTTACTATACAAATAAAAGCAAGGAAACCGCCAACCTCGCGATTCGCACACAAGGCAGTCTGTATAATGATGCAATCATGACTACTATACCCTAAGAAACACTGCGAGGAAGGATCTATTTTTGACTTGATATGGATATCATCGATAACCCAATAAAATCAATGTACATCACCGATTTCAGTATCATGTTGGTATATTACAACTCTCATTCACTCTATTCTCAGCCCATGCCATAAGCTCTTTCCCTGTGAAACCACACTTCTCACCTAGAGTCTGCAATGTAGACATGGTTCTATGGTGTGTCTACTAAGTGGTATTTATATTAATATATGTGTACACAGATCCCTCAAGTGTTGCTGCCGGCCTTGTTATGATATTGCTGACCACGTGTTGATTCTGCTGTAATACTGTTTACATTAATAGGAACACTACCGGACACTCAACTGTACCTATCAAAAGTTTAACCAAATAAGTAACCCCCGTGGAGAGAACAATGTTAATGATGAGGGTGAGTGAATAACAATGGAAAGGTGCCTGATGAGTCTGGGCCACTAAGCAGAATATACAACTTGACCTGTGTAGCTCCAGCGCTGGTGCCCCTGGTGATTTGCTCGGCTCCGCTTCAGTTTGCTTTAGGATTTGGTAAGAATAGAGTCTCTGTGGCGAAGTGGTCAAGCTGTTTGACTCATGCTTCGAAGGTTGTGGGTTCGATTCCGGGCCACGCCCTTCGGTTTACAAGTTAAATGTTTCGGAGACTCCTGTGGGTCGTCGCTAAAAGCTACGGAGTTCGTGCTTTGTGCGACGCTTTCCTCGCTGCGGAAAGAGGCCGAGCCATATGGGATAAAACCCGGTGCGATGAAGTCGACCCTGTCGACTTTTAAGCGACTTTTTGTGGGTGGTAAGAATCGGTTTGGCTCCGCTCCGGTTCCCCTGAAGACTTGGAATTAGTCAACCAGTTCGTCAGCTGTACTATTATTTCGTGCTGGTGCACATTGTCTTGACATTGATGGTTCCGTCACCCTGCTACTGAGTGAGTGCGTGGCGTGACACTGTGAGCTGTGAGTTTCATGTGAAATGCTTTTGAATCTGCCCGAGGTTTTTTGGAATATGACTGCATGTTCAGAGCGATGGCAGCTGGCTATGTCCCAGAGTTGACCGGTTTTTTCCTTATGCAGAAATGCGTGGCTGCTGGGCTTCTGGTTGACTGCCACTACCATCGACGATGAACTGTATTTTCGTGGACTGTGTGGGTGAACATCTAGGAAACATCCAGATGGGAAAATGACTGCCGATTCCATCAGAGATGAACTGGATGTTTCGTGGGGGACTATTGTGTTGACATTTTGGCGGCGGCATTATGCACAGTGTATCTGTGCGGGCTGTTGTTTGTCGAGACTCCTGTCTTTTCCACTTTTCACATTGGGCAGTGGGGAGCGTTTTGTGTGATATTCACTGGCACAGGAATGGAGCATAATGGGGATGAACCGTTGCTGTGAAGTTGGAACCGTGACTAACTAACTAACTATTGTCTTGACTGTCTACAGGATTAAATTTAGCTCTTTCTACTATAGCTTTTGCCAAATCAGCAGCTGACTGCCATATTGATGTATCATGTTGACTTTTATTTTTATTATGATAACTCACTTTCAAAACATCACATGAATCAAGTTGGCACACCTCATTACTTTTGCTTTTTAACATCCATTTTCCATGTTATTTGATATTAATCACTGTTTCTTATTTGAATACTCATGTTCTTTGGTCTTAATCACATTTCACACTTCACCTTTCAATGTTCTTTGATACTACTATTATACTAGCGATCACTTTCCTGAGCTGTTGAATATCGCTCACTGCGAGTTAATTTCTTGTAAATAGCGTTGCTAAGTTCAACCGTTCAATGCTCTACCACTAGCCATGGTTTTCTGTTTGATATTGAAATGGCTCGATGTAATATAACTTCACGGGTAGATTACTTCTTCTGTGACAATCGCTCACTTTTGTAATTGTATCGTCCTCCGTTGCCTAGATTCAGTCTCCGTGACGTCCCCCATAATTGCCAGTGTGCTTGTAGGGGATATGTTGTAGGCACACTGACAACTTAAGTCTTAAGCATGAACACGTCCAATAGCACAAAGAAAAGCAGCTCCAAAAGCCTACCGAACGAATCAATGTCTTTGTCTTTATTCATAGCACGTTTATATAATTACTCACCATAACAATTCGACAACTTACAGTTCGTAATGCGTCATTACAGGGCCCTCAGACAAGCGAGCGACACGGCTTACTTAATTTTCTGTACTTCCGTGTGTTTACCGGCCTGGCGTGTACTGGTCATCTTTTCCTTCGCAACCGGACTCTGCAACTCTTCAACTCTATCCCTTGCCGTTCGAATAGTAGGTTTCATGTTTACAGTTGAATCACTGTCCACTTTTCCATCTTAAACTGCTGACCTGTCGTTTTCCTACGATGTGCATTTCACTGTATTCCCGGCAGACTCAATTCTCCACTCCTCGCTGATCGCTCGCCTAACACATCACGTGGCCTCCGCTCGTGATTCGATTGGCTCTTTGAATCTTTACCGGTTCCCTCTCAGCGATCCTTATCGTGACCAGTTGTTACAACTAACAACTGTTAGCTGAGTTGTTGTCCTCATAACTAGACTCATGGCACATTAAAGGACAATTGAGAATTCGGGCACAAAAAACAACTGTGTGAGGCAGCCGAAAAGGCCTCGTCCTGGGTTTGGAATTGTTGGAACCTGAATTGGGACATGCAACTGTAGAACGTCTGACAATCTCTCAACTAAGACCACGAATTTTAGACGTCTCGTGTAAACTCCAAAGCCTTCCCTCCGAGCGAGGGTGGTGAATCTAATGCAGTCAAATCATGCAAATGTTGGCCGAAGTTAAACCTCCATGCAAATGAATGAAAAAAAAAAAAACGAGAAGTAGATTGTGCGCTTTACTAGAACACGATTACAAGAAAGAAATTAGACGTTGCGGCTAAAGCCTTCGTCAGCACAGAAAAAAACCACACACACACAAACAGACACACAACTACACACAAATACTACATGGACATTTTAAGGTTACTTAGCTGAATACGCCTTGAACGGCTGTAAGTGGGTTGAATTAACCGGATGTGTGGATTAGGTGGTCAAAGTACTAACGGTCTGTAACGCCAGAAGCTTAAAACTCTTTCACTACCAAACAAAAACTGGGCTGTGACCAAACAGAAATTTATGGCAGAAAATTGGAACTAGGGGTGTGTTACAATAATGCTTTTAAAATGGTTAAGATGGTAGCAGATCTATTGTATTACATATCAAATTAAAGAGGATTACACAAGGAACATGACAGTGTTAATAATTAATTGATAGGTTACAAATATTATGACAATAATGAGAGGTTTAATAATAACAACTGAAATTAAAGAGGTAAAAATTATTTAAAAAACTGCACTTATAAGGTGTTTTCTACACTCCTATACTGCTAATCATGTTTAATTTACTGAATAATCAAACAAACACCAATTGTCTTCAAGAATATAAACAGTATTGCTTATTAAAGTAACCCAAAAAGAAGTTTTGGTTCATATTCTGAACCATGTCTTTTTAACAAAAAATGACAAAAAATAATGGCTGAAATCTGGAAGGTGGGGTCTCTCACAGTAAAGTTATGAAAATGGTTAAAATTGTAGAAGAAATGTTGTATTATATATCAAAATAAAGGGGATTGCACAAGGAATATGTTGGTAGGAGAATTTCTGCTTTAGGTTGTAAATAAAATAAAAATAATAATATAATTTGTAAAATAATTGGACAAAATTAGGTAAAAATAATGTAAACATTGCACTTAGAATGTGTTTTCTACACTCCTATACTGCTAATAATGTTTAATTTACTGAATAATCAAACAAACACCACTTGTCTTCAAGAATATAAACAGTATTGCTCATTTAAATCACCCAAAAGGAAGTTTTGGTGCATATTCTGAACCATGTCTTTGTCACAAAAATGAAAAAAACTAATGGCCGCAATCTGGAAGTTGGTGTATGTCGCAATAATGTTATGAAAATGGTTAGAATTGTAGCAGAAATGTATTATATATCAAAATAAAGCGGATTGCACAAGGAATATGTTGGTAAGAGAATTTCTGCTTTAGGTTGTAAATAAAATAAAAATAATAATATAATTTGTAAAATAATTGGACAAAAGTAGGTAAAAATAATGTAAACATTGTACTTACCAAGGGGGCGTTGTTATCCAATATCCTGATCACTGCTAATCCTGTTGAATTTACTGCACAAACAACACTTTTCTAAACTATAAATACAATTGCTCCGAATCAATCATCCGAAAAGAAGTTTTGCCGCAGATTCTGAATCATATATTTTTCTTTTTTCAGACAAAAGTTAGGAAAACACTTGGCAGATTTACATTTAATTGTCATGTCTGTTTGTTTTTATTTACTATATGTGGCAGTCTATTTGTGATAGGCTGCAAAGCAAACTTTGGCGCACAAGTCTGGTCTATTAGTGCAGCCGGAGCAAACAAAAGATGATATGTGTCGTTTAGTTCGAGTGCTGCAAAAAACACAGTCTCTATTGACACCGACAAATTCTATTATTTATATTATATTATTTCTATTATAATTCATTAAATTAAATGCTTGGCTGATGTAAATCTTTCGGCATAATTTCCTGCAACAGACTGAAATTCTTCGGCAGGCAGAGTGTCAAACTTTCAGGAATACTCTGAGCTACTTTGCGATGAGCACTTTCCTTTACTTGAAATCCTTCTATAACAATTTTTATCCTCCTTTCTCTGTTTGCCATATGGAATGTAGGATGTGAGCATTGATCTGTGCAATTTCAAAGATCTAGTAGTAGATCTTCTTCCACCACTTAATGGTTTTCCTATCATGGATATTATAATATCCAACCATTTGGTCCATTCTGTCGCAGCCATTCATCGCCGTGTTATTTTCATGGAGACCATCTTCGGCTTGCTTTGCGGTTTTCGCAATCCGCTCTCAACAGTTCTAACTACAGACTTGGTAGAGACAACAATGCATGTTTTTTTTTTAGCTTTATTTAGCCCTTCCACCAAATAATCATTTCATCAATGGACACATTTTCAAATGGGTAAAATGCTTCCTGGATATTCTTCAGAATCATGTCAACAAGAGGATCAATTTTTTTTTTTTTTTTTTTTTTTTTGTGGGTACCCTCAGGTTGACATACATGAAACATGGTGTGATAAATATATTATAATTTTCTAATTGATTACTGGGAAACGTAGTGGCAGTGGCATACCAAGGAGTATATAAATGTGCACTTGTACACCAGTAGTCTTTGATACATGGTCTTGGATCAAGTCCCATAGCAATAATGACAGACGTAAACTTCAGCCATTCGTGCTTCGTTGTCAAACACTCAGCTGTTGACGAACATTCACTGGTTTTTCTTTATCACCACGTGCTAAAACTTTAGACACAACTAAAAATTCTTTCTAAATATTCACTGATAAGGGAACCACTATTGTTTAAAACAGTTATAAACAATAATCTAGCTTGATCTCAAGTCATACTACGTGGACGCAAACTGGTGGGCGTTTCCATTGTGAAAAAAAACAAATTAACACTACCTTAAAACTGAAAATTCACAAGAATCCAACATTAGAAAACGTTTGACCTCATAAACATGGCGTAGAAATCTTTCGGCTGTACGACTTTTCAGTTTACTGTAACTTAAAATTCCGAAACGGAGCAGAAATATATGAAATAAACCACTGATCATTTTGTGGGACGAAAAGGGCGGACTGCCATTACAGCAAATCCATCCTGTCCACAGATGGGATCACGGTAGCGAAAGAGTTAAGGATTGCCTAAACCACCCGATGGGGGGAAAAAACCCGCTAGGGGGATAAAGGGACGCCCACGTGAGCGAAATGTGAAATTGGGATTAGTAGAGCTCTAAAGCCGACTCTGTGGCGGTGTCAATTCCGCATCCCATGTTCTAAACACAGTCGCGGGCAATTTGTATGTAGACCACCGCACGTTGGCTCTCATAATGGCAGACCACTGAACACAAACGTGCCAAGAAATCATAAACAGCAATAATAATACTAGGGTTGACTACGACTTCCTGTGAAGGGCATGCAGCTAACTGGTATAGTGGATTATACAACTGCGAGGATGGGGGGGGGGGGGTGGAGGGGGTTATGGAAGTTAAATAAAACTGAAAACTGTATTTGGACATTGAGGCCTTGAGGGGAGAGTGAACCCTTTCGCTCACGTGGGCGTCTCCCTATACCCTTGGCGGGAGTCCCCCACCTGGCGGATTTGCTAATCCTTGAGCTTCTGGCGTTACTGGCCGTTAGACCTTTGACCACCTAAACCACACATCCGGTTAATTCAATCCACTTACAGCCGCTCAAGATGTATTCAGCTAAGTAGCCTTAATATTTTCATGTGGTTTTTTGTGTAGATGTGTGTCTGTTTGTGTGTGTTTGTTCTGTGATGACGAAGGCTTTAGCCGCAACGTCCATTTTGTTTTTTGTAATCGTGTTCTAGTAAAGCTCACAATCTACTTCTCGTTTTTTTGGTGATTCATTCATTGCCTTTTTAAGTTTTATTGTATTTCCCCTTATTCTGGTTAATCAACCTCCATACGAGAGAGGTAATCGTCCGTAAGTCGCACTCAGCTGCAGGGACCAAGTCAATCAATCAATCAGGTGCCGTCTCCACAATGAAGGTTGGCTGCAATGGTTCTCCAACACTGTCTGTCTCTCGCCTTGATTGTACATTCTGTCAGACTGATGTTCGTCCATATCTTGATGTTATCCTCCCATTTGTATCGTCGTCTACCTCTTGCTCGCTTGCCCTCAACCTTGCCTTCCAGTATGGTTTTTATAAGAGTATCATGTCTTTTAACGTGGCCAAAATATTTCACTTGTCTCCTCTTTATTTCTTTCATCAACTGTCTCTTCATGCCCAGTTTTTCTAGGACCTCTGCATTTGATTGTTTTCGTTTCCATGAAATACGACCTTTTCGTTTGTATATCTACATCTCCAGGGCTTCTATGCGTCTTTCTAGTTGCTTGATCAATGTCCAGGATTCCGCACCATACAGTAGCGTTGAATATACGTAGCATTTGACAATTAATCTCTCTAGGTGTTAATACTGATTTCGTGCCGTTGAAAGCATTTTTAGCAGGGACCAAGAGGTGGGTCCAGAAACAAAGGAAGAACCTGCTTCCTAGTAGAGTGTGGCGCTGTGAACGGGGCACGAAGAAGAAACATGGCAACGGACACTTATGGAGGCGATAGAGGCCGTGACTGGGGATGAAGCAGGCTCCCCACGACCACAGGTGCTAAGGGGCAAGCACAGACTCTTTTCACTGAGGGAGGGGAGGCTTGAGATGGACATGTTAACAGCGAAGGGACAAGGATAACGAAATCGACCAAACGTCTCGCATGGCAGGGGAAAGACGCCCGGAGCCATGACCAGGACATGATCGTCCCCAGAGACTGTCAAGAGTACAATCGTTCGAAACATTCGGGGAAGGGAGGACGATCAGAAGCCCTCTGCCGTGTTTGTTCCGCGGCGGAGTTTTTATCACGGTTAACAGTGCCTGTTTTACAGCGATGAGGGCAGACTACAAAATCATATTACTAATCTGAGTTCAACCTGCAGCAGTTACAATATGAGTATAAACACAGCCAAAACCGAAGTAATGCAAGTTAGCAGATCGCCAGGCCAACTAAATATACAGATAAATAACACACCTCTGAAACAAGTTAAAGAATTCAAATACCTTGGAAGTATGATCACAGGAGATGGCAGATTGGACAGAGAAATTGAAATCAGATGTCAAAAAGCTAGTGCACTTACATATCAACTATCACCCTTACTGAAACATCCAAATATACCCATGTTCGTAAAACGACATAATAAACAGCATATTCACACCAACCCTATGCTACCAATCTCAAACCTGGACTTTATCCAAATTACACCTTCGCAAAATCAACACCTGCGAAATGAGATGCCTGAGGAGAGCTGCCAACTTAACAATCCGAGACCGAGTAAGAAATGCTACTATCAGATAGACTGTGGGATCAACACCTTGTGCCACATTTATTGAAAGACAGAAGATCAAGTGGTTTGGCCATGTCGTTAGAATGCAACATCAGCAACTACCATCACTGGCCTTACATCAAAGATCATCTGCAACGAGACCACGAGGACGTCCAAGAAGAAAATGGATTGACGACATCAGAGACATTGTACAACCTCACGGAATGACAATATCCAGTGCCGCCCACCGGGCGCTGGAACGCAAATTATTCCTCCCCACGTCGCTTGACGGCAGAACTGGAAGATGATGATGATGATGATGATGAACTTCCGGTATTGTTGGGAACATGGCGGTTTGTTTCGTGTTGACAAGCGGATCGCACCGTTCTTTTTGTTTTGATGTTGAGTATCAGAGGTAAATACTAAAATAGTTCAAAAGTTGTTTCATATTTTTTTGAAATTAAATATGGACTACGAGCAGTAGATACTTTGAGAAGCTGTATGCTTGTTATTTTATTGTAGTATGTAGCGAGCCCCATTAACAATTTAATTTTCAGTATTTACTATTATTTACAAATGAGATCTCGACAGTAGATAGTTACTTAGTAGCGAGTCCCATCATCAATTTAATTTTGAGTATTTACAAATGATACTGCCACAGTAGATAGGCCTTGAAATTCAAAATCTAATGGTACCTCAATGATGCCTGTATGTCACTTCTAAGCGAAGATATTCACATCGTTGTGAAGGTGAGACGAGTTGCGATTTTTCATACTATTCACCCGTAATGAGAACTCTCTAATGTGTCCCTTTCCTCCAATCAGTGACACCCGATGGTGTCTGCGCGTCTATGTGTGCGAGATTGTCTCAAACGGTCATATGAAAACTGACATCAAAAATATGTTCCGCCATGTTAAATGATTACAAAATAGTACAAGTATACAAATAAATTATTAATAATCTTTAAACTTGTGTTCTATTTAACTTTAGTAGGTTAAATCGCACGTTTTGTGTATTGAAAAGTGTAGCGCAATCGATTGATATGCGGCGGCCGTCATGACCCGTGGCTTTCCAATTCACAAAGTCACATCTTCGCTGAAAATCTGTTTTTCAACCACAATTCGAGCAAGTTTAGCGATGACACTTTGCTGATTCAGCGGCGATATTTTATACAGCAATTAAAATTCACATTAAACAAAGACATCTATTGGATGTCCACGAGCAGCATGACGATGGAGGTGATGGCAGTTACACAGGCTTTCATATGGCTGGAATCACAGCATTATACCAACGTGTGTGTACTAAGTGATTCAATGAGCATGATTCAGAAGGTCGAAGCTGGATCTGTACGTAAACAGTGGACTGAATCGCTGCGGAAGTCTGTTGTCCGTAAAGTCACCTTCATCTCGTCCCGGGACATGCGGGAGTCGAGGGAAATGAACGAGCTGACAAACTGGCTGGCTCTGCACCCCCTGTAGATGGCCAGCCCATGGATCATGCAGATGTTATTAACGTCCTTAAAGATATGGCGAGAACAGAGGACTTTGACGTCAGTGATTCCACATCGCTGTCCAGGATGAAAGACCTGGGAGTAAGCATCGGCACAGCCAGACGCGAGAGGTACATCGGGAAAACAAAGCGTCTCGTCAATCAACACAGAACTGGCACTATTAGCCACCGGACGCTGATGAATATGCTGGGGGGAGGATCTGAGCACCTATGGACATGTCCGGAGTGCAGCGAAGATACCCCAACTGATAACTGATCTATTGGATTCATCGATTCCGATACGCCGCGATCATTCCACTGTGGCTGCCTCTGTGGTATGCGCTCCTCGACAGTCGGCAGCTTGCAGAGATCCATAGAGCACATTTTATTCACAAACTTCCACTTTCTTAGTTCTATATAATATTTTAGTTCATAATGTTTAATAGTTTCTATTATATCACCTAATAATTTTGTGAAAAATTTAAAAAAAAAAAAAATACACGCACAGCCGGGCTCAGAACCCCGACCTCCCGCATGAGAGGCGGGCTGCTTACGACTTACGCTAGCGAGAACACAATGTTTTGTTCTGCAAAGATATTTATATAGTAAAGCCGCCGTTTTGTGTTTGATGATCGTAACATTTTCGCCTACTTTTCAACCACAATTAAAGCACGTTAGCGATAAAATTTCCAAATTTCTGAAAAATCTGATGCAGAATTCGAAGATCCATCTACAATTGATGGTTTTCTATTGAAAGCGACAGGAACAACAATGAATTACGTGTCAGCATGCCTTCCATTTTTCTCCGCGCGTGAGGTTGGTCGCAACCAAACGGGTCATAGGCGGATTATGAAAACTGACTTCAAAAATATGTTCCATCATGTTAAATGATTAAACAATAGTACAAGTATACAAATAAATTATTAATAATCTTTAAATTTGTGTTCTCTTTAACTTTAGTAGGTCAGATTGTACGTTTTGAGTGTTTTAAAGTGAAAGTGTAACATGTCACAGCGATCGATACGTGCATGCGCAGTCACCGTGGCACATAGCCATGTGTTTACCCATTCACAAAGAAACGCTTCGCCGAAAATATTGTTTTTCATCCATTCGGCAGCGATTAAAGCGATGAAACTTTCCAGATATATTTTAAATTGTATGCAGAATTCAAAAATACATCTATAATTGATGTAATTCTATTTGCAACACCAGAATAGTGTTACAAAGTGCACATGCCAGTCTGATATACATGGCGCAAAGAGCAAAATAATACACATCTTCGATGGAAATGTTGTTTACATACATCCGGCAGCGATTAAAGCGATGAAACTTTCCAGATATATTTTAAATTGTATGCAGAATTCAAAAATACATCTATAATTGATTAAATTCGATTTGGAACACCAAAATAAAATTAATTACGGTAAGTATGAAATATAATGTTATTTATATAAAAGGTCACGATGATTTCAACCAATCGCTGTGCACAGAATATTAGGCATACCTTTCCTGGAAAACCCCGGATGACGTGTGTTCTTGTCACGTGAGATGTGAATGAATGAATGACGTCGAAAGAATGCATGGTAAATTAGATAGCGTTTTTCGGGACAAGGTGAGTCACCGCTAGGTGACTCCGTATATCACTTTTTTTTTCCATTTCTGGTAATGGCACGATGGGACTCGCTATACTTAGTGATAGGCCTTGAAATTCAAAATCTAAATGGTACCACAATGATGCCTGTATGTCACTTATAAGTGAAGATATTCACATCTTTGTGGAGGTGAGACGAGTTGCGATTTTTCATGCTATTCACCCGTAAGTGTAGCTCTCCAATGTGTCCGATTACTCCACAAGCGGGTATGCATGCGAGATGGTCTCAAACAGTCATATCAAAACTGACTTCAAAAATATGTTCCGTCATGTTAAATGATTACAAAATAGTACAAGTATACAAATAAATTATTAATAATCTTTAAACTTGTGTTCTCTTTAACTTTAATAGGTCAAATCGCACATTTTGTGTGTTGAAAAGTGTAGCGCAATCGATATGCGGCGTTTCCAATTCACAAAGTCACATCTTCACAGAAAATCTGTTTTTCAACCACAACTCGAGCAAGTTTGGCGATGAAACTATGCTGATTCAGGGGCGATATTTTATATGGCAATTAAAATTTACATTAAATAAAGACATCAAAGATCATCTGCGACGAGACCACGAGGATGTCCAAGAAGAAAATGGATTGACGACATCAGAGACATTTTACAACCACACGGAATGACACTATCCAGTGCCGCCCACCGGGCGCTAGAACGCAAATTATTCCTCCCCACGACGCTTGACGGCAGAAGTGGAAGATGATGATGATGATGATCTATTGGATCCATCGATTCTGATACACGATCAATCCGCTGCCTCTGTGGGATGCGCTCTGTGTTCAACATGCAGCAGATACAATATCATATTGCATATTGTATCTGCTGCATGTTGAATACATATTATTAATATGATTTTGCAGTCTGCCTTCGTTGCTATAGAACAGGCAATGATCATCTGCAAATAGAAGTTCATATATGAGTATAAATAATAAATACAGCCAAAACCAAAGTAATGCAAGTTAGCAGATCTCCTGGTCCACTAAGTGTACAAATAAATAGCACAACTCTGAAACAAGTTAAAGAATTCAAATATCTTGGAAGCATGATCACAGAAGATGGTAGATTGGACAGAGAAATTGAAATCAGATATCAAAAAGCTAGTGCACTTACATATCAACTATCACCCTTACTGAAACATCCAAACATACCCATGTCCGCAAAACGACAGATAATAAACAGCATATTCACACCAACCCTATGTTACCAATCTCAAACCTGGACTTTATCCAAATTACACCTTTGCAAAATCAACACCTGCGAGATGAGATGCCTGAGGAGAGCTGTCAACTTAACAATCCGAGACCGAGTAAGAAATGCTATTATCAGACAGACTGTGGGATCAACACCCTGTGCCACATTTATTGAAAGACAGAAGATCAAGTGGTTTGGCCATGTCGCTAGAATGCAACACCAGCAACTACCATCACTGGCTTTACATCAAAGATCATCTGCGACGAGACCACGAGGACATCCAAGAAGAAAATGGATTGACGGCATCAAAGACATTGTACAACCACATGGAATGACACTATCCAGTGCCGCCCACCGGACACTGGAACGCAAATTATCCCTCCCCACGACGCTTGACGGCTGAAGTGGAAGATGATGATGATGAATGACAGCTCTGCCAATGAAACCGTTCGCTTTACTTTAGATAGCCACTTTAGTAACATTTTCAGAATTGCTTTTTAACTATATAACTGCATAGTTGGATACCTCTAAAAAAAAAACAAATCCCACGGTACCTTATTCAAGTCTGTACGTCAATTAGAAGCAGAGACATTAATGTTTGTGTGTCAGTTTATCATTTAATATAAACATATAGAAAAAAAAAACTATTTTGACCTTTCCACTTTTTGTGACCCTACCTACACACTCACACCACTGTTGGTTACACTGTCGCCAAGGGATATTACCACTGCCTCTAACTCATGGACAGATAACTCTACCAGATATATATATCATCAAGTGCCCTTCCAGCTGGCCTAGGCATTCATGTCTCTCCACAGATCTGTCTCCGGTTTTCTGGATCAACTCTGCTGATGATATTCCTCCATGCTACCATCTCAATCCATCCAGTATAATTTCTCTTGGTCTGCCTCTGCCTCTCTTCCCCTCGATCTTTCCAGTTGTCACAATGTTCTCCAACGCTCTCTTCTCATCACATGACTGAAGAAAGATGTTTGTCTCTTTCTTATTGTTGTAAATAGTGTTCTAGTTTCATTAGCCTGTTTCAGGCAGTCGTTGTTAGCTACTCTGGCGGTCCAAGGAATTTGCATCATTTATCTCAGGAACCACATCTCTGTTGCTTCTAATTTCTTCTTAGTTTGTTCATTTACATTCCAACATTCACTGCCATACAGCAAAACTGGTTCTACATAGCATTTCAGCACTCTTTTTTTACATTCAGTGATAGTGACTTATTGCATAAGATACTCTTCATTTTCTGTAATGCGGCTTTTGCTGGCCCTATTCTGCTCTTAATCTCTCTTGTACATCTTCCATCTGATGTTATAAATGTCCCTAGGTGTCTAAAATTATCCACTTGGTTAAGAATTTTTCCTTCTATTTCTATGTCACATTTTGGTGTCACCATTTCTTTGATATCACCATTGATACTGTTTTCTTGATATTCAAGGAGAGTCCTTTCCTTGCACTCTCTGTTACTACAGTGTCCAACAATTGTTGTAGGTCTGTTGATTTATCCGCCACCAATACTGTGTCATCTGCATAGCGTATATTATTTATATTATAACCTCCAACTGGTATTCCTGGCGTCTCTTTGATCTCTCTCATTATTACTTCGCTATATAGAGAGAAAAGATCTGGTGACAAGACACACCCTTGTCGTACTCCTAGCTTTATCTGTTCGTAACTACCCTCTTTATTTCCCATTTTAATTGCTGCTACTTGGTTCCAGTAAACATTCTTTATTATTCTTAAATCTTTTCCATCAATGTTGATATCTTCCAACATTTTAATCAGTTCATCCTGTTTTACTTTATCAAGTAGACACCTTGCAGTCTTGACAGACTAAAGTATGTGAGTGGAATGTGGCCAATATTCCATCACAATGTCTGGGCAGAGCTTCAGAGATCATGTGATGCCCAAACGACATGACCCCTCTCTCGGCCTAGTCTTGTGTATTCCAGAGGAATGGGTAACCAATACATCTGGCACAAGGTAGGCTGCAGACGGTGGCGGCTCAGCGTCAATCCACCGAGACCTCACCACCACGAGCAGGTGGCGAGTTATGGCCAGACCCTGACACCCAAGGGACCCGGCTTAGAGACGTTCAGCCATGTCCCACAGGTGAGGGCCTTTTACGAGCCCGGACCATGAGGGCGCGCACATCTGTCAATCACAAGTGTCCGGACCTGTGTAAAGCGTGCACTATCGTCAGACTCCCCACCTGACTTATAGCGGTCCCCGCGACCAGCGGGAATAGGTCCGCCATAGCTACCGCAGGAGATGTTGCCTGTCTATTTGCAAGCAAATCTCCCATACTTCCACTGTGCGGATCTCGCGACCAGCGAGAATAGGCCCGCCGGAGATTTGCTCGTCTGCTGCGAACAAATCTCTACCGAGAGAGACTGAATAAGTAAAGAAACGATAAAATATCATTATCGTTTCTTATCGTTACTTTATCAAATGCCTTAGTATAATCTATGAAGCACAAATATATGTCTCTTTGTTTCTCTATTGATCTTTCATTTTTATTTTCTTTCTTGTTCTTCTCATTATAATTTTGAGTAGAAGCTCAGTGATATGGTTTATGAGGTTAATTGTACGAAAATCTTCACAATCAAATGCTCCTGGTCTGTTTGGTATAGCTATAAATACTGATTTCAGCATATCACTGGGTAAATATCCACTGCTGTAAATATCATTCAATATTTTGGTTAATTATCTACTCCAAATTCTCCCAATATTCTCTCTCTCTCTCTCTCTCTCTCTCTCTCTCTCTCTCTCTCTCTCTCTCTCTCTCACACACACACACACACACACACACACACACACACACACACACACACACACACACACACACACACACACCTCCACAATGTGCTGTGATGACATCATACTGCGCGCTATCAGCATGCGCAGTCTTATCAAAGCAAGGCAAAATTATCAATGATCTGATCCGTGTAGAGTGATGAAACATTACACCTAAATTCAATAATGGGTGTTAAATGTAAACATGCATTCATTATCATTGTAGTCACTCTGAATATTTCATAACAATATTAAATGTTCCTAGCTGGAGTATGACAAGAAAAACACCCATTGAAGTGCCACATTACAGCATGTGATCTTAATAATTTCAGTGTGACATTGATTGCCAACTTACATGATTGAAAATTACAAAATACACATAAAAATGGATGTTAAAATTAATAATGCATAGTATAACAAAGTAACAAAGACATTTATGATCTGTTTAAGTCCCCGCTAATTACTGGTATCATGAAGGCTAATAGACTACAATGGCTGGGGCATATAGAAAGAATGGAAGATAATAGGGAAACAAAACTCGCTTACACTCAGGAAATAAATGACCGTAGACCCCCGAGGTAGACCAAGAAGACGGTGGAGAGATAATATATATACAGACCTACAAGCACTTGGAATCAACGACTGGCAAGAGAAGGTCCACCAGAGAGACAAATGGAGACGAATTGTATCTGCAGCAAAGAACCTCAATGGCTCGGAACGCTGAAGAAGAAGAAGAAGAAGAAGAAGAAGAAGAAGAAGAAGAAGAAGAAGAAGAAGAAGAAAAAGATAACAATGTAATAAGTCTCATAAAACGGTATTTATGGGTTTACTTACCACTTAGATTAAACAGCCTGGTTCTCTGGTATAACAATGATTCTTGAAGCGCCAGAAGTGCACAAAGTTAACTTTTGGAAAAACTATATCAAGTAATTGTTGTCTGTTTTAACTCGATCTTGAAATAATTAGGAAATTTAATATTATGAGTACTCTAAACATTAAATCGGAGACGCAAAAAAAAATTAAAAAGAATTAGCGCCAAAAAATCCCCTTTAAAATTCGGCAAAACTAAAACTAGTGTCTAGCTTTAGAAAGTGAATATCACTATCCAACAATATCAATAAGTTTGTGTTTATGTATTGTTTGTGTCAATTAATATCCTGCTCAAACCTGCCCATTTATAATTGGGATATATTATATAAATATACTTTATATACGTTGTTGATTGTTTACCCATTATTTTTTTAATATATAATTTTTCATAAACATTGTTATCAGCATTAAATGTTATTTTGGAACAATTATTTTGAATTCATAATTTTACTTTGTATCTGTAATGTACGATTGTATGTATAATAAGATTCTGTCCATCATATAGTTGTGAATAGAATACTAATAATCGCATATTAATTATATATAATGTACTAGCTGACCCGGCCCGGCTTCGCCCAACTCCTGGCAGGGATCTGTCTGTTTGTCTGTCTGTCTGTTTGCATGTCTGTCTGGCTGTCTGTCTGTCTGGCTGTCTGGCTGTCTGTCTGCTTGTCTGGCTGTCTGTCTGTCTGCTTGTCTGGCTGTCTGTCTGTCTGCTTGTCTGTCTGACCCGGCCCGGCTTCACCCAGTCCCTGGTGGGGAGCATCTCATTTAATTCATATAAGTAGTCATATAAGCTCCCGTTCCCATTCCCGACTATCTGTCTGTCTGTCTATCTGTCTGTCTGTCTGACCCGGCCTGACTTCGCCCAGCCTCTGGTGGGGAGCATCTAATTTAATTCATATAAGTAGTCATATAAGCTCCCGTTCCCCACTGTCTGTCTGTCTGTCTGTCTGTCTGACCCTGCCCGGCTTCGCCAGCCTCTGGTGGGGAGCATCTGATTTAATTCAAATAAGTAGTCATATAAGCTCCCGTTCCCATCTGTCTGTCTGTCTATCTATCTACCTATCTGACTTGGCCCGGCTTCATCCAGCTCCTGGCGGTGAGCGTCTCATTAAATTCATATAACAAATAAAAATTAACTTAAGAATGTCCTTCCACACACCATCCATTATTTTTAATGAAAACTGTTTTTAATCACCTACATGACTGTAGATAACTTCTTTAAACATAAAAAGATGAGTTAGAAAATTTTCACTATTTAAATAGATGCATTATTTTTATGAAAACTTTGAAAATGCCTTAAAGACTATATCATTATTTATTATAACGCATATGCCTGTAAATAACTGTAGACAAAGAGTTTATAAACCTTTGAAAACAATGCAACAATCTATATATAAAATATATAGCAATGCTATTAAAAGTTATGCCCCTTGATATAACTTTTCTTGAGTTAAATCCCCTCGCTATATATAAATGATAATGTAAATTAAAATATTAAATTTTAGTAAGTAAATAGCTGTTTGTACACTAACAAACTATGACAGTTGGCTGCACGGGAATGAAAAGAAAGCATGTAGAAAATTTCATCTCAATCGGATGGACCATTCGCGATCGCATCAAATACATCCGGATACACATTGCCTTTTATAGATATAGATATTCAAGGTGAGAAGATCTGGAGGAAACTGTTTTCTATATATATATATATATATATATATATATATATATATATATATATATATATATATATATATATATATATATATATATATATATATATAGTCAAAGTTAGAAGATCTGGCGGACAGTGTTTTCTTTGTAGTCAAAGTTAGAAGATCTGGAGGACAGTGTTTTCTTTATAACTGTAAAGTATGTTCGACAGGCTCATGCACAACAGTCAGGCATAACTCTACATGACAATGATGTGCTAGATATTAGTGTCAGCTTTGATGGCACTTGGCTGACCAGAGGCCACACATCCCACATTGGAGTTGGCTGTGCGGTGGATGTTCTTACAGGACTTTGCATAGATGCCCATGTTATGTCCGCATATTGCCAGGTGTGTGAAACCACTGATGAGACACTATCTAGAGAAAACCAGATGAATTTGAAGCATGGAATGCAGAACATCTTCCAAACTGTGATAACAGTTTCACATGATGTGCTGGAATAATGGTGTTGGAGGCTGCAAGAGTGCAGTGGTGATGGTCTGTAGCCTATCATAAGCTTCACTATACATCAGTACTTTCTCATGACAAGATGTTACACACATGACTCAACCATGGCAAGCTAGAGAAATATCTTTTGCCAATTATGACAGGCTGTCTGACACTAAACTACTTAGTAGATGTGTTTCAGGAGAAACTCAGAATTCAAATGAGTGTTCACACAAGCTTGATCTGGGCTCTGTACTAAAAATAACTTTGCCTCATGCAAGTGATCTCAGTTTGCAGTTGTAACTGCAGCAAGACAGTTCAACTTTGGAGCTGCTGCCTGCCGAAGACACTGCCCAGTTGTTTGGATTTTCTACAGGCCTGCATTTGAAGAGACTAGGAGCATCTAGGATGCAGAAGAGAGTTAGAAATAGCTTCAAGTATGCCCTGGAAGGAGGTCCTGCATATGATAGAAGTGTTGTTTATAATTGTCACGTAGTGTTAGAAACTGTTTTTGTGTGTAAAATAACTTGTTTTAACATTAAGATGACTTTATTAGTATTAACAAAAAACAAAATAATTCCCTTTTCACCATTTTCTCATGTTGTCAGTGTTTTTTTTTTAAACTTAGGTATATTGTTTCTCGCCGGCTCACCTGGCCTAGGGGTGTAACGTCTTTTTCCGTGATCCCGTTTACTCTCGTGAGTGGCGTGACGTACGGCGAGAATCTGTAGGGGTTCTGGCCTCAACCGTGACTTACGGGGTATGTGAGCTGGTCGCTCAGAAAGCAGTTGCCAAGAGAACAATCAGCTGAAAGATGTTGATGTTGACAGCGATGTCCTGTAAAGGATATGCAAATAAAAAAAATAAAAAATATTGTTTCTCAAAAACTGTTTGTCAAATTATAATAAAACTATGTACACTTATGCATCATTGTATTATTTACAGTATGCATGGAGCATTTTTGAAACTAAGATTTAGTTTTTGTGCAGCAGTCAAAAAACCACAAAAGTTGTCAATGAAAATGTTATAAAATGTTTGTTAAATTATGAAGAAAAACAAAATGCCAAGGGATGTCACTAGAATTGTATGTCACAATGTAAAGTGTCTTTTAATATATATATATATATATATATATATATATATATATATATATATATATATATATATATATATATATACAAAAAATTGAGCCAGTACTTTAAAAAAAACTGTTTTAGATCATACTTAAGAAATCCAATATGGCCACCATTTGTCTTCTTTTCCATAGCAACCGTTAAGTACACAGCCAATCTGACAGTATTCTATTGATCAGCAGTCTTCAGTCATTCATGTGCCGTGCTGATAAACGTGGGCGATCATGATTTGTCATCTCACTTGATCACCAAAGTCGTGGATCAGTTATGTGTTCTTGTCTTGACCATATCACATGGCCAAGACTTTCAGGCATTTACTTCTTTGCCTTCCCCTTGTTCTCTTCCCCTCGACCTTGTCAGTTGTCATAAAGTTCTCCAGTTTATTTTGTCTCATAACGTAACCAAAAGTATTGAACCCTATACTATAACAGAACATAGAAATTAAATATAGACTTAATTTTTTTTCTGCATCACATCACCTTAATTGTAGTAGTTCAAATTGCTTGTTTTAAGTCAGTGGTTCTCAACCGGTGGGGAATTCCCCCCCAGGAGGGAATTTTGGGGTTTCCAGGGGGGGGAATGAAGATTATTTTAAGATCACGTTAATACAAGAACCGATTACTTGATCTTGTTTTTCCCTTCATACTTTACGGTTCTGTACGTCTCACCATTCTAAAATTTATTTGATAAAGTAAGTAGACCCACAAATCACGTTTTATGTGGACGTCTAGACTTGTTTTAGTATGTGCTTCCATTATTATGTATACTGTGTAGGGGCGGGAGGTGGGATTTTTAGGTAGGAAATACGAAAGGGGCGGGAATGACGTTCTGAAAATACGGTGAGGGGGGGGGGGGGCGCACGGGTAAAAAAAGGTTGAGAACCACTGTTTTAAGTGTAAAATGTCTACACACTAGACCGATTGATATCTGCACCGCCAACATTATGTAAAAATGGATGCAGAATTAGAAAATCCATCTTAAAATATTGGTGGACTAACTTGAAGAGCATTTAAACAAAAAATACTTATGCTAAATAATTTAGTTTATTTCAAAGACAAGATAATATCTACTAATGGCAATGCACAGAATGTTAGACTTACCTATTTTATGGAAGCTAAGATGGCATTTATTATTGTCACGCAATGAATGGATACTGTTGGAAACACGCACAGTCTGGTCTTTTCATAGTGGTGGTGTGGGGGAACACATAATTGATCCTTCTGTGCATGCATGATATACTATTTCCGGTTTCAATCTAACTGTGTTGATAAGTAAACTGCCTACATTAGAGCAAATAATAGTATTATGACTGATTGACATGTGTGCTTGTATATCTCTTTCCTTTCATCAAACTTCCTTTCATCAAAACTTCCTATACAAAAATGTGGAAGGACACATTTCCTTTAACACAACCACATAGATTGTTTCACAACAGTGTCTTTGAGACAAGAGAATGATACTCCAGCCCATGACTGTTGTAAATGTTGTTTATCATCATCAGCTCCTCAGATGTGACTTGATATAAACAGGTACAGAATCCTGGTCACACCATGTCACATGTCAGGTATATGGTGCTATTTCCATATTTGGTTCGACCAATCAGCACTTGGTGACCTGCTCAACATCACCACAGCCTCCTTTACTTCCCAGACATGACCTTGTGTCTGCTTTAGGCTGGGTTGTCCTGGGACCTTGTGTCTGCTTTAGGCTGGGTTGACCTGGGACCTTGTGTCTGCTTTAGGCTGGGTTGACCTGGGACCTTGTGTCTGCTTTAGGCTGGGTTGTCCTGGGACTTTGTGTCTGCTTTAGGCTGGGTTGTCCTGGGACCTTGTGTCTGCTTTAGGCTGGGTTGTCCTGGGACCTTGTGTCTGCTTTAGGTTGGGTTGTCCTGGGACCTTGTGTCTGCTTTAGGCTGGGTTGACCTGGGACCTTGTGTCTGCTTTAGGCTGGGTTGACCTGGGACCTTGTGTCTGCTTTAGGCTGGGCTGACCTTGGACCTTGTGTCTGCTTCAGGCTGGGTTGTCCTGAGACCTTGTGTCTGCTTTAGGCTGGGTTGTCCTGGGACCTTGTGTCTGATTCAGGCTGGGACCTTGTGTCTGCTTTAGGCTGGGTTGACCTGGGACGTTGTGTTTGCTTTAGGCTGGGTTGTCCTGGGACCTTGTGTCTGCTTTAGGCTGGGTTGTCCTGGGACCTTGTGTCTGCTTCAGGCTGGGACCTTGTGTCTGCTTCAGGCTGGGACCTTGTGTCTGCTTTAGGCTGGGTTGTCCTGGGACCTTGTGTCTGCTTTAGGCTGGGTTGACTTGGCACCAAGTCATTTTAAAAAAAAAACCACATCGAGGAGGATGCAAGCACATGACGACGCTGGCAAGTGTCAGAGCGACTGTGACATCACAGCTCCCTGATTTCTTCTTTCTCTTTCGTTCGTTTGAAAGTTGTCTATAACAGCAATTTTGTCTCTTGTATGAATTTAACTGTCTTTTTTAGTTCTGTTTTGCCAATCTTGTATTGTGTATACATGTGGTTGTCTATTGTGTCTTGTTGTGAGGTACAGAATAATGATTTGTTCTGGTCTGTCCATAAGGTGGTAGTCTTGTTCATGTTTTGGTGGCTTTCTAACTGATTTGAACCATGAAGTTGCCTCTGCTGAATGGAAGGAAGCACGCAACCATTGTGAGTGTCTACGCACCAACTATGACCAACGAAGATGATGTCAAGAACAAGTTCTATGAGGACCTGCACAGTGTATTAACATCTGTTCCCAAAGGAGACAAACTTATACTCCTTGGGGATTTCAATGCCAGAGTAGGCACGGACACCACCTCTTGGAGTGGCATTATTGGAAAGCATGGAGTCGGAAATTGTAACAGCAATGGACTCCGCCTCCTTCAGACATGTGCCGAACATGATCTCGTCATTACGAACACAATTTTCCGTCTCCCCATGAGAAATAGGACATCGTGGATGCACCCTCGCTCGAAACACTGGCACCTCATTGACTATGTCATCGTCAGGAGGAGTGACAGACAAGACGTTCGAGTGACAAAATCCATGTGTGGTGCCGAATGTTGGACAGACCATTGTCTCGAAAATGAACATCCACATCAGGCCACCACGGCGTCCTCAAGGGGCGAAAATGCAAACAAAGCTAAATGTCACCCGCCTAAACAGCAAGAAAATGCAGCAGTCGTTTGAAAATATGCTGGAAGACCGCCTCAAGCCCAATGTTGAAGTTAAACAGGATACAGAAACAGAATGGAGAGCCCTAAAGGACACAATTTACAACACTGCTATGGAAATCCTAGGTCCAGCCCCCCGAAAGCATAAAGACTGGTTTGATGAAAATTCCGAAGACATCAACCAATTGCTGGCCGAGAAACATCTTCTCCTCAAGGCACATTTGAATGACCCAAAGTCAACATCAAAAAAAGATGCTTTCAAGAACATTCAGAGAGTAGTGCAGCAGAAACTTCGGCACATGCGGGACTCCTGGCTGAGCAGCAAAGCTGATGAAATTCAGGGCTTTGCTGACAGACATGATATGAAAAACTTCTACGACTCACTGAAAGCGGTCTATGGTCCTTCATCACCAGGTATAGTTCCCCTCCTCAGTGCAGACGGGGGAACATTGGTCACTGATAAGAAAGAAATCCTCCAACGCTGGGCAGAGCATTTCAGCAAAATCTTAAATGCAACTTCCTTCTTCGATGATGAAACCGTCAACTGCCTTCCTCAAGTTCCCACCAATGAGACACTTGGTGACCTGCCAACCATAGTGGAAATAAACAAAGCCATCCAGCAACTCTCCAGCGGCAAGGCACCTGGTCCTGACTCCATCCCAGCAGAGATATACAAGGCAGGTGGGCCGGTCCTAACAGAGCAGCTTCACCAAGTCTTCACAAACATATGGATGAATGAGACCATGCCACAAGATTTTAAGGATGCGTCAATAGTACACCTTTACAAACGTAAAGGAAACCGCCAATCCTGTGACAACCACCGAGGCATCTCCTTGCTTTCAATTGCAGGGAAGATACTCGCCAGAATTCTTCTCAATCGCCTCACAGCCCATCTCGATCAAGGTCTTCTTCCTGAGAGTCAATGTGGCTTCAGAAAAGAACGTGGAACTGTTGACATGATTTTCGCTGCAAGGCAGCTGCAAGAGAAATGTCAGGAACAGAACTGCGAAATGTTCTCCACTTTCATTGACCTTACCAAGGCTTTTGATACAGTCAGCAGAGAAGGACTGTGGAAGATTATGGCAAAATATGGCTGTCCACGAAAGTTTGTCCAAATAGTGCGGCTATTTCATGACGGCATGCAGGCAAGAGTACAGGAAAATGGTGAACTGTCTGAACCCTTTCCTGTCACCAATGGAGTGAAGCAAGGATGTGTCCTGGCACCAACACTGTTCAGCCTCATGTTTTCAGCCATGCTGATGAATGCCTTCGAGAACGACGACATTGGAATAGACATCAACTACCGTATGGATGGAAAGTTATTCAATCTCAGAAGGCTGAAAGCTAAAACCAAAATTGACAGCGGCACCGTCAGAGAGCTCCTGTTTGCTGATGATTGCGCTCTATACGCCAACTCAGAGGCGGACATGCAACATAATGTTTCAGCTTTTTCACATGCCTGTGCCAACTTTGGGCTCAATATCAACTTGGAGAAGACTGTAGTTATGTACCAGCCAGCTCCAGGGAATAATCACACTGTGCCGAATATCAAAGTGAATGATCATAGACTAAGTGTTGTGGACAAATTCACCTATCTTGGCAGCACTGTGTCACAAGCTGCCACAATCGATGACGAAGTGAATGCAAGAATCTCCAAGGCCAGTGCAGCCTTTGGCAGACTGTACAAGAATGTATGGGACAGAACTGGAATAAGCCTGCAAACAAGGCTAAAAGTCTACAAAGCAGTTGTATTATCCACACTGCTATATGCTTGTGAAACCTGGACTGTTTATCAGCGACACGCTAGGAAATTAAACCACTTCCACACAGTCTGCCTAAGGAAGCTACTGAAGATTAAATGGCAAGACAAGATTCCAGACACTGAAGTCCTAGAAAGAGCATCCATGCCCAGTATCCACACTCTACTGATGAAGAATCAGATTCGCTGGGCTGGTCACTTGACCCGCATGCCAGATCACAGGCTCCCTAAACGAATTTTCTACAGCGAACTGCGTTGTGGTAAACGCTCCCAAGGTGGCCAGAGGAAACGTTTTAAAGACACTCTGAAAATTTCACTGAATGCTTTTGGAATTCATCATGACACCTGGGAGGCTGCAGCCAGAGACCGAAATTCGTGGCGTGCATCATTACGCAAGGGTGCAGTCATATGTGAGGCAACCAGGACTGCAAGAGCTGTGAAGAAAAGGCAGGACAGAAAAACCACTGCAGGAAATCCTCCTCCAGAGACGTCAAGCATTCTTTGCCCACATTGTCAAAGAACATTTCGAGCTAAAATAGGCCTTATCAGCCATCTTAGAACCCACGGCTCCACACCTTCAACCCCACTGGATGAAATGAATGGCCATCATCATTCTTGATGGACAAACAACAAAACTGATTTGATCATTCTTTTCTTTTGGTGGTATGTAACGGGTACATCAGGTTGTTCTTCTGTTGTTCCTTTCTTAGCTAATCAATCAGCTTTTATTTCTGGGTACTCCACAGTGAGGTGGTATCAATTGTATGGTGACCTCACGCTAGCTACGAAGTTCAGAAAGTAGTGTCTGTAATACTGACAATATCCCAGACAGGATCAGACATCTCACATGCTGATTTCATATACATAACAGAAATAATAAGGCATGTAAATGTCTGTGACATGCAGTAATTGTTCATGTATTAGACTGCACTTACTGTAGGTGTTCATGTAGTAGACTGCACTTACTATAGGTGTTCACCTGATCCTTAAAAGCCAAACATCTGTCGATGGTGATTCCCAAGTACTTCAATTTACTCTCTCTACTGAGAGGATGTCCATTCAATGTAAAACAACTGACATCTGCCTTCATAATTTGGCTATTCAGGGAATACCACACAACTGATGCCTTGTCTGGATTTATTACAAGACAGAGAGAACCCCACACACACACAGACACACACAGAAGAATACTTAACTTGGGATCTGAAGATTGTAAATCGATCATAACTAGTTGAGTATTTTTTTTTCTAAAATATATTTTTGTTGATGTTTATTAGTTATTTGTTGTTAAAGAATTTGATAAAAACATTTGCTTGTCTCTGTGTGGTTGTCCTGTCATCGACCTTCCTAGTCATATTTTGTGTTTATGTTTTATAGACTTGGTACAACAGGTTTGACAGAGAAGACAGCATTTAGCAGGTGCTTTTATATTATATGCTGGGCTCCCTGGCCTAGGGGTTAAGGACGTTGTGTGTAATCCCGTATACTCTCGTACGAAACACAGCTGTGCAAGAATTCGGCAGTGGATTGTGTCGCGTTGGTTACTTATGGAGGGTATGTGAGCCGGTCGTTAAGAAAGCAATGGCAAACTACTGAACATAAAACTTGCCAAGAGATCAACAGCAGCTGAAAAATGCTGGTGTTGACTGCAATATCCTGTAAAGTATGTGCGGGAATAAAAAGAAAAATTGCATATATAAATTTTAAAATTGTATTCATATATAAATTTTAAAATTGTATTGATGAGGAAACAAAACTGTTAGATAGCAAAAGATTTCAATGATAGGTTACAATAAAGTGGTGTTGTTTGTTTGATACATACATGCAGATTTTGTGTTTCATAGTATAACATATCCCTCCACAATAAAAAAATATTCCTGTGTCATTTACAGCCACAGGTATCTGTACTTATGAAACTGTAGAGAAACTTCATGAGAGAGGAATTGATACTGAATGAGGGAGGAGTTTACCACATGCCTTAACACCTACAAGTCATTCAACAAGATTAACATTGCTTCAAGTGTGTACATGGTATTGGGTGAGTATCTGTTTATGTTAAACATCTGTTTTCTGTGTCCTAACCTAACCTTGATATAATTTAGCCTGGCTGATACCTACCCTGGCATATCTCAACAGTGGACAGAGATGAGGTGCCTGGTTTTGTGTCACCTATTCGCATATAAATGTTGGATCGACCTACAGGTAGGTATTGCCATGGGATGTACGATTTTGCAGATACTGTTCGTCATGGCCATGCAGGTTATCCTGGATGCAGCATCCGGCTATGCACATGGTCCGAAACTCAGCGAGAAATGGAACATTGCGGCTCTGAAGGCCTTCATGGACGATACAGCTATCCTGACACCAAGGGAGGTTGAAGACGAAATGATTCGATGGTGCATGGTGGGCTTCAAGCCCAAGAAATCGAGAAGCCTTTCGATCGTGAAGGGTAGGGCGGTGGAAAGGAGGTTCATGGTTGCTAGGCAAGTAATTCCCACGGTGATGAAGGAACCGGTAAAGAGTCTTGGTCATGTGTAAGATTGAAATCTGATGGACAGGAACGCGGTGGTAGAGATACAAGAAGTTTTGGCGAACGGTCTGCGTACCATCAGTTGAAGCAGGCTGACAGGCAAATTCAAGAACTGGTGTCTCCAATTCATGCTTATTCCGAAACTCCTGGGTCCGCTGTTGATATATGATATAGACACATAATATAGACACATTGGGAGTCTCTGTGGCGAAGTGGTCAAGCCGTTTGACTCGTGCTCTGAAGGTTGTGGGTTTGATTCCGGGCCGCACCCTTCGGTTTAAGAGTTAAATGTTTCGGAGACTCCTGTGGGTTGTCGCTAAAAGCTACAGAGCTTGTGCTTTGTGCAACGCTTTTCATGCTGCGGAAAGAGACCGAGCCATATGGGATAAAACCCGGTGCGATGAAGTCGACCCTGTCGACTATTAAGCGACTATTAAGACACAACCACAGTGAAAATGATGGGAATGAAAATAAGCAAGTACACAAGGAAGTGGTTTGGAGCACCACCATGCCTCATGACAGCTCATCTTCCTGTTCCGGTCCCTCATGGAAGAATTCAAAGTTGGAAAAGCCAGACTCACGATGATTCTGCACGTCTCCAGATGAAGCAGTCAGTGCCCCACAGACCGCCCTGAGAACAGGAAGGAAGTTGAAAGTCGCCAGCATAGTTGAAGATGCCCAGGCAGCACTCCACCTGAAGGAGGTAATGGGACACACCCAATCGGACAGAAGGGGGTTCAGACACCATGACAGAGATCCGATGTGGTCTAGGGTGACGACTAGAGAACACAGAGATTTGGTGGTTCAGGAGATTTGCGAGTGAGAGGACGACGAGAGAGTGCAAATGGCTGCCCAACAGGGTCAGTGGATGTCATGGAATGGGATAATGCAGAGGTCCCTTACCTGGAATGAAATATGGCGTATGGCACAACTGCGCTTAAGTTTTGTCATCCTGTCCCCTCTGTAAAAAGGTGCAGAAAGCGGAGCATGTATTAGTCACATGTAAAGTAGCTCTAACCCAAGGCCGATTCACTTGGCACCACAACAAATTCCTTACTGAGTTGCAGGCCATAGTGGATGTAGCCAGAATACAGGCCAACAAGGGGGCCAGGCTGAGGCCGCTGGGAATTTACTTCGTCCGAGCCTGGCAGCAATGCAGAGACAAGAAAGACTGCGCTGGCGACTTTCCGTTTCCAACCACTTTCGATAGTGCGGGTGACTGGGAGCTGACCATGGACCTAAAGGGCCGTGGGGAATACCCTGAAGTGATCCAACAGTTTGGCTTGCGACCTGACATCATACTTTTCTCCTCGTCGGCCAAACGGCTAACGCTGATTGAGCTGACAGTACCATACAAGTCAAATATTGAGGAGCAACATACCTACAAGGTAGAGAAGTACGATGACATGGTCGCTAGTCTGAAGCTGGAAGGGTACATTGTCAGGCTATTCGCCGTAGGGGTAGGCGCAAGAGGTCTAGTCTCCCACTCTGTGTATGACGTGCTAAAGCAAATGGGCATTAATGCATTTCTCCTATCTCTTCACCAATCTGATGCCCTGATTGTAGAAATCTTCACTATCTGAGTCAAAGTGACATGTTCATTTAGTACTAAAGTCCTGGTCATTTGAGAAATGACACCCAAAAAACAGATTCTTCATGTTAGGAAACACGAAGAAGTCATGTGGAGCCAAGCTATCCACATACTTCCAAAGATTGCCTTCAGAAGCTTCCAGAAGAAATCAAATGCAAAAGACATGGGATGTGCCCAGAAGCATTTGTCTGCCCAGCAGAGCAGGTATAGCATCACACCCACCACACTCACTGGACTTCTTCCTGTTTCCAAACATGAAGAGTCTGTTTCATGGATATCTTTCTTCTAACATCCAGGGCTTGATGACTGAACTGGAGATATAGTTCTGGTCCCAGGCAGGCCAGTTCTACAATCAAGGCATCAGATTGGTGAAGAAGACATGGAAGAAGTGCATCACCTTGAGAATGATTTAAGTTCCCATCAATTTCCAGCCACATGCCCCGACTGCTTCATACAAAAGTGCAAAACTTCTCAACCACACCTTGTATATTTAATGTTCTAGGAAGTGATGTTTTCTGTCTGGTTCTTGCTAGCTTAGATATTCTGGCATGCTAAACATCCTTTTTTATGTCTTCAGACTCATTAGTAACATTTTAGACACACTGTTACAGCATCCTTTATCATTTATGTTTCTCAGATGAAACAACATGAGTCAATATTTCCTGCATTCATTAAAGAAGAGACACAACCGGATGCTGATGTTAAAGTATGATGGTATATAATTTGCTTTTCTTACAAGTATAACAATGTTTGTTATATTACTAATTATTCACTGCACAATATGGAACTAAACTGCTAGCAAATTAGATTATTTGGCACAACTATATCAAATAATTGTGATTTTATTTTCTCAAGACAGTGTGGCACCTTATGTTATCAACATTCCAAAGCATGTAAACACTGCTTTACCACTAAATCATGTGATTATGAATAGAAAATGTCATGTATGTGATGTATCATTTACTGTTAGTTCAACTTTTAAAGAACATATACTGTTGAGAAGCCTCACATGTGCAATGTTTGTAGAGCAACATTTTCCAATAGAAAGAGTCTAACCATTAATAAGAGTATGCATACTGGAGAGAAACAATACAAATGTGATATTTGTGGGGATTTATTTGCTAATATTGATAATATAATACAACATAAGATAATACATACTGGTGAAAAGCTTCACAACTGTGAAGTGTGTAGAGTATCATTTACTTTTGTTTCAAATCTTCAAAAACACAAAAGACAACATACAGGTGAGAAGCTTTACAAATGTGATGATTGTGGAGCTTCATTAGCCTATTATTGTAGTATAATACAACATTTAATGAAACATACTGGTGAGAAGCCTTACAAATGTGATATGTGCGGAGCATCATTTACCATTAGTTCAGCTATAGCACGACACATTACAAGACATACTGGTGAAAAGCCGTACAGATGTGATGTGTGTAAAGCATCGTTTACTGATAGATCAAGTCTAGAACGACACAAAAGAACACATACTGGCGAGAAGCCATTCAAATGTGATGTGTGTGGAGCATCATTTACTGATAAATCAAATCTAAAACAACACAAAAGAACACATACTGGTGAGAAGCCTTACAAATGTGATGTGTGTGGAGCATCATTTACTGATAAATCAAATCTAAAACGACACAAAAAAACACATACTGGTGAGAAGCCTTACAAATGTGATGTGTGTGGAGCATCATTTATTGATAAATCAAATCTACAACGACACAAAAGAACACATACTGGCGAGAAGCCATTCAAATGTGATGTGTGTGGAGCATCATTTACTGATAGATCAAATCTAAATCAACACAAAAGAACACATACTGGTGAGAAGCCTTACAAATGTGATGTGTGCAAAGAATCATTTACTAGACATTCAGTTCTACAACGACACAAAAGAACACATACTGGTGAGAAGCCATTCATATGTGAAGTGTGTGGAGCATCATTTACTGTTAGATCTAGTCTAGAACGACACAAAAGAACACATACTGGTGAGAAGCCATTCAAATGTGATGTGTGTGGAGCATCATTTACTGATAGATCAAATCTAAAACCACACAAAAGAACACATTCTGGTGAGAAGCCATTCAAATGTGAAGTGTGTGGAGCATCATTTACTGTTAGACCTAGTCTAGAACGACACAAAAGAAAACATACTGGTGAGAAGCCTTACATATGTGTGTGGAGCATCAATTACTAGTCATTCACATCTAAAACAACACATTAGAACACATTCTGGTGAGAAGCCATTCAAATGTGATGTGTGTGGAGCATCATTTACTGTTAGTTCAAGTCTAGAACAACACAAAAGAACACATACTGGTGACTGAAGAGAGGAAAACAAAGTGGTTAAGAACAGAAAGAGGTTCAGAAAGTAGATAAAGAAATTCAAGAACAATACAGAGTCACTGTAATATTGGTACAATGGAAGAGCTAAAATATAAAGTATAAATGAAAAACGGGAAATGTTAAGGGATGTCATTCATCAAGTAAGCAACAAAATATTACTGGAGTGAAGCTGAAAAGCTAAGAAAAAATGGATGACTGAAGAAATCTTAAAGTTGATGGACAAAAGAAAACAGAGTAAAAATGACAAACAAGAGTACAGTAAGATAAAGCAAATCAGTGAGCTCACAGGAAGAAAATCAAGAGTAAATAAAGGGTGATTGAAATCAAAATCAGGAAAGTTATTATTGGAGGAAGGTGCCATAATGAAGAGGTGGAGTGAGCATATGAGAGAATTATATGATGGAAAAAAGGAAGCATTCCAGAAGAAAGTAATGTGGAAAGTCCACCTATTCTAAAAGAAGTCGCTGACTTTATCAAACATATGAATCAAGGAAAGACAACTGGGCCAGATGGAATCACAATAGAAGAATTAGAAGTACTGGGAGAATTTGTAGTAGATATATTAACCAATATATTGAATGATATTTACAGCAGTGGGTATTTATTGAGTGATATGCTGAAATCTGTATTTACAGATATACCAAAAAGACCGGGAGCAATTGAATGTGAAGTTTTTTGCACAGTTAGCCTCATAAACCATATCACTAAGCTTTTACTCAGAATTATGATGAGAAGAACAAGAAAGAAAATAAACATGGAAATTGGTTAAGAACAGTATTGATCTGTGGAATTAAAGGGTACAAACATTGCAATATATTCATTACGGACACTAATAATCGATCAATAGAGACACAGAAAGACATATATTTGTGCTTCACAGATACTAAGGCATTTGATAAAGTAAAACATGATGAACTGATTAAAATGTTAGAAGATGTCAACTTTGTTGGGAAATATCACAGAATAATAAAGAATATTTAGATATGCAGATGATACATTCTTGATTGCAGACAATGAACAGGACCTGCAAAATTTAGTAGATGCAGTTGTTACACACAGTGAACAACTAGGGTTAGAATTAAATTGTAAAAAGACACAGATTATGGTCATCACTAGGAAGAACAAAATACCACAATGTATTATACAAGTAAATGGGAATATTCTTCAACAAGTGAATAGGTACAATTATCTCGGAACAGTAATAACATCTGATGGGAGATGCCTTGAAGAGATTAGAACAAGAATCGCCATGGCAAAAGTAGCCTTTAGCAAGATGAAAAACATACTGACCAATAAAAAGATATCAATTGAAACGAGAAAAAGAGTGTTGAGATGCTACATAGAACCTGTACTTTTATATGGATGTGAAGCTTGGACAATGAGCAGTCTGGCTGAAAATCATCTGATGGCTGTAGAAATGTGGTTTCTGAGGAAAATGCAAAGAATATCATGGACAGCCAGAAAGACCAATGAACAGGTCCTTCAAGAAACAAATGAAGGATCGTAAACTGATTAGAGACATTAGACGTAGACAGTCACAATTTTTTGGGCATGTTATGAGAAGAAATGATTTGGAGAACTTGGTGACAACTGATAAGATCGAGGGGAACAGACCAAGGGGAAGACCTAGAAGCAAGTATCTGGATGGCTTGGCCTTGTGGCATGGTCAAGACAGAAACACGGAGCTGATCCACGACTCTGGTGATCGAGTGAGATGGCAGATCATGACCGCCCACGCTTACCGGCATGGCACATGATGGATGGATGGATTTACTGAAACCAAGTAGCAGCAATTAAACTGGGAAATAAAGAGGATAATTATTAACAAATAATGCTAGGAGTATGACAGGGATGTGTTTTGTAATAATGAGAGAGATCAAAGAGAAGCCAGAAATACTAATCAGAGTTTTTAATATAAACAATATACACTATGCAGACGACACAATATTGGAGGTGGATAATACAAAAGATCTACAGCAATTGTTGGACATTGTAGTAACAGAGAGTGCAAAGAAGATTCTCCTTGAATATCATGAATTCAGTAACAATTATATCAAAGAGAAAGGTGACACCAAAATGTGAAATTGGAATAGAAGGGACAATCCTTAACCAAATGGATAAATTAAATACCTAGCAGCATTTATAACATCAGATGGAAGGTGCAAAACGGAGATTAAGAACAGAATCATCATCATCATCCAATACCTTGCCACCTGGCGTGGGCAATCATGCCTCTCCACAAATTACAATCTCAGATGTTATGGATCAGTTTGTGTGTTGACTCCCTTCCATGCCATGACATAAGACTGTATAGAATCTTCTCACGCTGTCTTCCTCTATCTCTCTTTCCACAAATCTTTCCAGTTGTCACAATATGTTCCAGTTTTTGTCTTCTTATAATATGGCCAAAAAATGATGACTGCCTCTTCCTGATGTTTGTGATAAGATGTCTTTACGACTCAGCTTCCCGTAAAATGTCCAGATTGCTCATTTTGGCTGTCCAATTAGTTTTCAGCATTCTTCTATAAAACCACATCTCCAAGCCTTCCAGGGATTTTCTCGCCTTTTTACTAATTATCCAGGATTTGCAGCTGTGGGTTAAAACTGGTTCTATGTAACATACAAAAACTCTTTTTCTAACTCTCATGGAGTGACTTATTGCAGAAAATTTTCTTTAAAGAACAGAATAGGGCAAGCAAAAGCTGCATTTCAGAAAATTAAAAGTATCTTATGCAATAGGTCACTATCATTGAATGTAAGAAAGCGAGTACTGAAGAGCTATATAGAATCTATTTTGCTATATGGCAGTGAATCTTGGAATAGAACCTCTTTTGCTGTACGGTGGTGAATCTTGGAATGTAAATGAACAAATTAGGAAGAATTTGGAGGCAACAGAGATGTGGTTCCTGAGATGAATGTTGCAAATTGCTTGGTCTACCAAAGTAACTAACGATGCTTGCCTGAAAGAGGGTAATGGAACTAGAACATTATCTACAATAAGAAAGAGACAAATAGCTTTCTTTGGTCATATGCCAAGAAGAGAGACATTGGAGAACATTGTGACAACTGGAAAGATCAGAGGGAAGAGAGACAGGGGCCGTCCAAGAGCAATGATGCTGGATGGATTGAGATGGAGGAATATCATCAGCAGAGTTGATCCAGAACACCAAAGACCAAGATATGTTTAGAGACATGAACGCCTATGCCAGCTGGCAGGGCACTTAATGATGATGATGATGTTTGTGGGGTGTCATTTGCTTATAATAGAAATCTAATACAACATAAGAGTATTCATACTGGAGAGTACCATACATGTGTGATATTTGTGGAGCATCATCTACAATTATTCAAATCTAGAAAGACACAAAACAGATGGAAAAGTTATTTAAGACATCATGACAATAACCCATACTATGATATTCACAGAAAGAACAAGTAATAATCTTCAGACTCAACATGGTCTACACTCGACTCAGGTAACACGTCTCCAAGAAGTTAAACATTGCTACTATGGATCAGTGTCCATGTGACACAGACATAATGACAGCTGACCATAACTTACAGAACTGCCCTGTATATTGGTGGGTGCCATCAAGAATGCATTTGGCTGACACTAACATATCAGGACACAATGTACGGCAGCAAGGTGGCCTTGCATTGATCTGTAATGCTGATTGATATCATTCATAATAGATTTCAAAAACTATAATGGACAGGTACAGCAGGAGTGGGTACCAAGCACAGACACTTCTCTCTTACAAAGACTTCAAATCTCTCTCTGAGTGATGCTAGAATGTGAGGTAACAAATGAACACATCTTTTAGCTTCAGGAGTACCACAATCATAGAATCATAACAGCGCGTTACCAAACGAAATATTTCAAACTAACAATCATACAGTGCTACGCACCTACCAACGACGATACAGACACCAACAAAGATAATTTCTATGAACAACTAATTGGTACCATTAACTCATCTCCCAAGCACAACATTGTTGTTGTAATGGGTGATTTCAATGCCAAGATAGGGTCTGACAATAAGGGTGTTGAGAGATATATGGGAATTCACGGCTTAGGGGATATGAACCAAAACGGAGAGAGACTACTAGAATTCTGTGAAATAGCAAATCTGATAGTAGCAAACTCTTTATTTCCGCACAAAGATATACAACTCTTGTGTGATTCCAGTGTTAACTTATGGATGTGAAAGTTGGAAATCAACGGTAGCTTTAGATAAAAAATTAGACAATTTTGAGAACAAATGTCTTAGAAGACTTCTAAACATCCACTGGACAGACTTCAGAACCAATTCGCAAATAAGACAAGAGACTAAGCAAGATACAGTATCCAATTTCATAAGAAGACGCCGTTGGAATTACATCGCCCATGTGCTCAGAATGGACAAGACAAGACTCCCCTACCAAGCCCTCATATGGTCACCGGTAAGGAAAAGAAAACGGGGAAGACCAAGAGAGACGCTGCGTAGAACCATCATTAGAGAAGGCTCATTCAATGGCCAAGTAAATATCCAAGATCTACAACAGGTAGCAGCGAACCGCCAAGCATGGAGAGACAGGACTTCTGCCCTATGCGCCGCCTTAGGCTCAAGAGGAAAGACTAACTAAGTAAGTACCACAAGTGGAAACACATATTGCACATGTAGATTGGCACCGCAGACAGCAGATCACATACTCCAAGACAGTCCTGATTGCAGCATATCTAGATAAACCTTCTAGATAGCCAACAGTGGAAGATAAACTCTATGGACCACTGAGTAAACTAAAAGTGACTTAAGTGTATACAAGCAACAACATTGCAGATATAGGCAATACATTTCAAGAAAACAGAAGAGAGAAAAATTGCTTATGATGGAAAAGGGAGATGTTATGAAGACAAATGAATGATTGCCAGTTAAAGATGCAATAAAAGATGAAACAACATATTTGAAGATGTTTAAGTGTGGTTCCAGCAAGGAGAAACTGAGGAGAAGAATCTTGTGTTTTACTGGAGCAGTCGGCATCTATGCCATATGACATTTGCTGAGGCAGATGAAGCATCTGTCAGTTAGCCCAGAATGTTGTGATGCCAATTTTTAAAATCAAGAACCAAGTATGGAAGCTCTGTGACTGTTACACTACATATGTCAATTATGAGGCTGGTTAAATTGTTTAGCCATATGACTAAGCTACGAATTGACAGTATACCACAACATGCAATGATGTACAGATCAAATAGAACCATAAGAGGCCAACCATGTAAGCGATGGACAGAGGGAATAACAGAGTCCATGGGAATCTTCACATATGAAATCCATAAATAGGCACTCCCTCGCTGTTTATGCTTCACCTCGACACTGCAAGGTACAAGAGGAACAAGATGAGATGATGATGAGAACGGAACAAGTAAATATAGCTATGTTTCAACAGCTCTCCTGCTGTCATCATCAGCCTCATCAACATAAATATAAATCTGAAACACGTCAGACACATTCAGGCTAATGTTCATGTTGATACTCAAGACAAAAATACGTTGTGTTGATATAAAATCTCAAATCTTATTGTAAATATCTGAGAGATTCTGATGGATTGTTTGCCTCTACATTACCTCAGTTCTCACACAATGTCATATTGATGATAATTCTTGTGAAATTCATTAGAGAAATTCTTTAGAAGGTATGGTTTTGTTTGGTATTTTTAACAAGACATTTAATTAGTAATATTATTACAGATGTTTATTGTCTTGAATTCACGTTCACATATCTTGTCTTAACTGTGTAAACACAGAAATGAAATGAAATAAATAATTTATATAAATATTAATGTGTAATGTTTATTTTATTTTGAGTATTGTTTATAGATATTTTCTTCAGCCAGTATGATACAGGACACTAGAAACATGTAGGATATGTTTTATTTGTCTTGTGGTTTCTATTTTTTGTAACTTTTAAAAATAGATTTTATGGAATGTACCAGTTTCACAATTCTTCAACCTATCAAATCTCTGGAAGCTGTGGAGATTGGTTTTATAGTAGAAAACTGAAAATTGCTTGGACAGCCACAATGAATAATATGGACATTTTGAAGAAGGCTAAGTCACAATTACAACTTATCATAAACAAACAGTCATCATTGTTTTGGCCACATCATGAGAAGACAAAAACTGGAAAATGTGACATCCGGAAAGATTCATGGAAAGATAGATAGAGGAAAACAGCAAGAGGACATTCTTAACAGTCTTCGTGTCATGGAACTAAAGGAAGTCAACACACAAATTGATGTATGCTGTTGGAGATTGCAAGATGTTGAGAAGCATGTCGGTGCTTCACTTGAAGATGATGATGATCAGATTGAGAGTTCAAAGTCAATGTTAATGAAAGTCAATGAAAGTTCAAAGTTCAATGTTATGTAGGAGCAGATCACTTTATACTGAATTTTAATGTTTATAAGATGTAATATATTTCTAGAATTTTAACATTTCAATACTTTGAGGTATTGATTTCCTGTCATAGAACAGAGAAGCTAGCATGAGGAAATAAATAACATGATTGTCTGTCTGCCTCTGACTAGTCTGGTTAGTTTGATTATTGTCCAAAGTACTTCAGTGTGGACTGATCACTTGCTGGTAGTTTATCTGACCTTTTTGTTTGTACATGTTCATCTTTTTTAACATAAACCTAAGCCTTATTTAAGCAATGAGAGGATATTCAATGTAAAAAATACAATGAACATTTGTCTCAAAGCCGTGCCTCCTGTAGGTCTGAGATGTGATAGGACCATCACATGTAGGCCTGAATGCACAGAGGAATAGGTGATAGATCTGTCCCTCACTTTAGCAGGTGATGAGTCCAGGCATCATTCTCATGACCGACTGCTCGTGACATTATTAACAGTTCCCTATCAACTCAGCTAATGTGCTCTAAGATATGCAGTGTAAACCAGAATTATTTGCATAAATTTATTCAGGATGTGTTGCCTTACACATGCAGTTGCCAACGTTTTAAAATGCTACAATTCAATGCCTGCATTTCTATATGGATAAAAATTAGGGTGCATGTCCTTAACAGTTAAGGACATCCTGAGTAAATTGATGCAAATAATTCTGGGTTACACTGAATATCTTAGAGAAGTGCTAGCAAAATTGATATGGAACTGTGTTGATAATGTCAAGGCACAGTCAGGCATGACTATGATGCCTGGACTCTTCACCTGCTAAAGGACTGCCATAAACCCTAGTATTGTTTAGTTTTTGTGTGACTTAGTAGGCAAGTTTAATGTTCAGTAGTTTGCCACTGATTTCTGAATGACTGCCGCTCATACCATATATATCAACACAAGACGGTCTACAGTTAGTGCCAAACCCTGGACTCCGTATGTTTGGGAGTTGTGATCCTTGACTCAGTATGTCAGGGAGTTGTGATCCTTGACTCAGTATGTCAGGGAGTTGTGATCCTTGACTCAGTATGTCAGGGAGTTGTGATCCTTGACTCAGTATGTCAGGGAGTTGTGATCCTTGACTCAGTATGTCAGGGAGTTGTGATCCTTGACTCAGTATGTGGGGGAGTTGTGATCCTTGACCCAGTATGTCGGGGAGTTGTGATCCTTGACTCAGTATGTCAGGGAGTTGTGATCCTTGACTCAGTATGTCAGGGAGTTGTGATCCTTGACTCAGTATGTCGGGGAGTTGTGATACTTTACCCAGTATGTCAGGGAGTTGTGATCATTGACTTACTATGTTGAGGAGTTGTGATTCATTACTCAGTATGTTGGGGAGTTGTGATCCTTGACTCAGTATGTCGGGGAGTTGTGATCCTTGACTCAGTATGTCAGGGAGTTGTGATCCTTGACTCAGTATGTCAGGGAGTAGTGATCCTTGACTCAGTATGTCAGGGAGTTGTGATCCTTGACTCAGTATGTGGGTGAGTTGTGATCCTTGACTCAGTATGTGGGGGAGTTGTGATCCTTGACTCAGTATGTCGGGGAGTTGTGATCCTTGACTCAGTATGTCAGGGAGTTGTGATCCTTGACTCAGTATGTGGGTGAGTTGTGATCCTTGACTCAGTATGTCAGGGAGTTGTGATCCTTGACTCAGTATGTCAGGGAGTTGTGATCCTTGACTCAGTATGTCAGGGGTTGTGATCCTTGACTCAGTATGTGGATGAGTTGTGATCCTTGACTCAGTATGTCAGGGAGTTGTGATCCTTGACTCAGTATGTGGGTGAGTTGTGATCCTTGACTCAGTATGTGGGTGAGTTGTGATCCTTGACTCAGTATGTCAGGGAGTTGTGATCCTTGACTCAGTATGTCATGGAGTTGTGATCCTTGACTCAATATGTCGGGGAGTTGTGATACTTTACTTACTACATCATGGAGTTGTGATCCTTGACTCAGTATGTGGGTGAGTTGTGATCCTTGACTCAGTATGTCGGGGAGTTGTTACGCTTGTTCACTGCCCCAAAGTCTCAGCGCCGGATATGCTACTGTAAGGAAATTAAATTATCATAAAAAATAGCGTAAATATAAGTGCATGGAAAATCAGGTTATGTATACAAAATGGAAAGCTAGGAAACACCACAATCTGAATGGATAGCATTAATAGCAATATATTAATAATAAGTGAAACACGATGACCAAGCGTTGGTGGAAATATGTTCAGACAAGCATACATTTTGTTCTAGTCAGGAGGAAGGGAATTCAAAAGAGCAACTGGTGTAATTTTGGATTAACAGTGTGTAAAATTACTTAGAGGAATGTGGAACATCTCAGATGATATGGTATTCACATGAGCAAACCATTGGATATTAATATAAAACTGCCTCATTTGTACATAAGAGAATATAATTACTTTCCATAATGAGTTAGACATAGCTTTGGATAAATGCAACACTTTTCAATAATCAGTGACACTCGTGACCTTCAGTGTAAAAGTAGGCTGTAAAACGTGAGTGGCCTGACTGGTGGATATGGCCTTGGTGAACAGAATGAAAGAGGTGACAGGTTAATAGCGCGGGCAGAATAAAATGAAATGATAAAGGAACAACCTGATTTAAACACCAGCCTTTATGATTATGGAGTTGGAAAAGCTCTGGAAATGTTTACAATCAAATTAATTCGCAGATTCAGAAGAAGTTTAGTAGAAATACAAACTAAACTAGAAGCAGACTGCCACAGTGATCACATTCGAAGAAAAAAATTAGATTAAATATTGTAACTATAAAGAAGACAACCACAATACATCAAGTAAGATCAAACTCTACTTAAAACAGACAAAGACTTTTTAGAAAGTCACAATACCACTATCTAATAGCAAAATTGTAAGTAGAATTACAAGTCCACATAAATAGTCTAAACAAACTGTAAAGAACATAACATGAAATTAGCATAAGCAAAACAGAGGTAATGACTAACAGAAAAAGAAAAAACAACAACAACAAAGATTCATTTAAAAGAACACCCCTCTGAAACAAGTAAAGCGCTTTGAGTACTTTTTTGTTGTTGTTGTTGCATATCCTGTTTACAGGACATTGGTGTCAACACCAACATTTTACTGCTGTTGTTGATGTCTTTGCAAGTTTATGTTCAGTACTTTGCCGTCGCTTTATGAACGACCGGCTCCCTTACCAGCACGTTTAAATGCAGCTGTATTTCAAACGCGGGTAAACGGGCTTACCAATTGCATCCACAAACCCTTAGCCACGGGGTCCGGCCTATAAATACTTCGGAAGTATAATATCATGAAATTGCAAACAAAAAGACGAGATCAAAAATAGATGCAATAATGCGAACCAACTCATTGGGTAAACGGCACCAATACTAAAGAACAAACACGTATCAGGGGATACTGAAAACAGCACTCTACAGCACACTCTTCCTACCAACTCTATGCTATCAATGCCAAACCTGGACAATGACAGAAAAAGAGACAAGACAAATCACAACGGAAATGAGATTCCTGAGAAGAGTTGAGTTGGTTGAGTTCAGTTGAGCTAAGAATTGACCTCAGGGCATTCCATTCGTGCTCCGTCCCCTCGTTCAATAGCCAGCGAAGAGTCACACTACTAATTGTTTCCACTGCTATCTGATTGAAAGTTCTCCTGGTCTTCCCTCTCAGTTTTGAGATTCTTCCAGAACCCCTGCCAACCCCCGCAATCTCATACTTTCCACATACGGGATCTCATTCTGTCCCCCCCCCCTTTCTCCACCTGGTCCCACAGTAGCACGACCACCTCTCCCTTGTCCATAGGTAATCTACCACCAAGAGGTGCAATCCCTGCCAGCCTATCAGCCTGTTCATTCTCCCGCATGGCCAGGGCAAAAAATCCATACAATTCTCACAATATGTAACTTCTGAATCGAGGTGAGCCATTCCACACGAAACATTCCTGTCTCCACCTTATTAAGCATACTCCTTGAGTCCGTAACGAATGCAGTGTGTGTTGCAGTGATCTCCTTTAACCAACGGAATACCGCTGTGAGTGCTTCCACCTCCATTGTCATGCTGGAGGTCGTAGCATTTGCCAGATTATTCTTTTCTTTTCTTTTTTTTTTTTAAATCGTCCATTAGCCTTCGCAATAAAACCCCATCAGTATAGATCACTATCTCACGTTGATGTGTCTTACTCTGGATCAGCTGTTGCACCTCAAACTCTGTACGGCCCGCTGTCCGTCATGTCTTCTGGTCGCTTAAAAAGCGTCATGTCTTCTGGTACTGCAACCCACTCTTTTTCACGATTGATGGTCTCTAGATCACACACCTGACGTATAGATATTTCTGCCGGTGCCATCCAGGACTTGCCTCGTCTTAGTCTATGATCCTTGACCATATCCATGACTTCATACAGGGGCTGATTTCTACCTGCAGCAACTCTCATGTACCATTTGGCTTGAATGACCCTATGCCAATCCGCCATTGTTGGTAGCGCCAAGATATGTCCCGTGCATATCATTGGTGTGTCCCTTGTGCAGCCCAGGATCACCTGCATGGCCGCTTTCTGTGTGCGCTCCAACATTTTAACCTGACTCTTTGATATTCTGAGAAGAATACTCAATGTATCACGAAGAGAGAAATAATAAATGAAGAAATCTGGACTAAAGTGGGGGTTATGGCAGTGCTAGATTTCATTAGAAAACAGCAAGTCGAATATTAAATGCTTTGACCATATAATTAAGCTACCAACTAACAGTATACCACAACAAGCAATGATATACAGACCAAATGAAACGAGAAGAGGACATGGAATAACAGTCCATGGGAATCTCCATATAGGAAGCCCATAACTGAGCACTCTCCTGCTGTTTATGCCTCGACATCGCAATGTACAAGGTGACACGAGGTGAGAGAATGCCATGGAGTTCATTGGTGAATAAAGGGATATGATGCAGAAATCAATACAGCAGACATCATCAGCAATCATTCCTCCTGTACACGGTACTGCATCACACATTCTTGGGACGACATTCATCATGTACCATGCTGATTAGCGTGGGCGGTCATGTTGCACCATCTCACTCGATCACCAAAGTCTTTCAGTGTTCTTGTCTCGACCACACCACATGGCTGAGCCACTGTCACTGTCGCCAGAGCAACAGGCGCCCATTGTGTATCCAAATAGGAATCTCAATGAGGACCTCATTAGGCGCCACAATATTCAACTCCCAAGTGAGCTCGACTTTTCAGACACGGCGGCGATTAATGATATTATCGCTAGAGTCAACCATTACAACCGACATGATCTTGGAAAGCAGAAGAGGCCAGCGAGAAACGACGAAGATCTCGTGGCTGTGTTGACAGGTGAAATTGTGGGTTTGGCAGATTACCGAGATCGCCTTAAGCAGTTGCTGGCTGCCCATCAACAACTCACCAGAGGCTTTGGGCTGAAACTTCGGGGTAAAAAGTTTGGCGCTCTCACCCTCGATCCAGTTTCACTGGCGACAGGCCAATTGCGGGCTTTCCGTGGTGACAACCTAGTGTTTGAGGCTCCCGCAGACGAGTCGTTATACGACCTGCTAACAAAACGCTTTGTCAAAACGAAGCAGTACAGCCCACTGGCCATTGAGACATTCAAACAGCTGGTTCAGCCAGCCAACATGTACATGGCCGTAACAGAAACAAGCATCAACTGCTCCGCAGCGGAAGCGGCTTCCCCGTATATTACGACGACCCCAATGTTCTGGTAGAACGCCTGGGTTTGTTGGTGGCTTCTAAGAAGGCTAGGAACACGGGACTCCACAACGAAATATCTACGATAGTGAACGAGCTAATGCGCAGTGGGACGATCTCTAAAGAGCTAGCCCTCCAGTTGAACAAGAGCATGTTTACTCAGTAACGCAAAAATGGAACGGCTACTTGTGGAACTGAGTGAACAAATGCCGACCCGTGATCTGTTCCAGCCGAAAGAGAACTTCAGCATGATAGTCTCGTCGGAGAAAACCGACTGGACGACTAACTACTCCCCGGCACTGTTTCTTGACATCTGGCGTCAGTATGAGCTCGCCCTAGTTAATCTAGACACATAATTCCACCAGTAACATTACGGATGGTAACAATAGTTTCGTATACCGGACCGGGCAAGAGTGGAAAACCATCCGTCTATCTGAGGGAGTATATGAGCTCACACAGATCAACGCCGAGATTCAAAAACAGCTGGCGGCCGTCGAGGACAGGAAGGACAAGGAACACTTTATAACCTTGGGGGTCAACGCCTTAACACTGCGGGCCTTGGTGAAAATAACCAACCCCACCCACGAGGTTGACATGGGCGCATCTACTTTGCGGACAGTACTCGGGTTTACGGGGGCGGATGGCAACCGGTTCAACGTCATCTTGAATTAAACACAACGCCCGTGCAGTAATAACGATGTGGTGAATACCATACGGTTTGAACCTCGCAGGGGCAGAAAGAGACGCTGGCCAGGCCCGCTAAACACGGAACCAGTGCCACTTTACGCTTAGGAGCGGGGCAGATGCACGGTGATGATCGTGTCGGCCTTATGAAGCGTCAAATCGCCCACCTTCAGAAACATGAGAAAACACACTCTGGGGCTGAGGTGACATTCTCGGAGACCCAAGTGAAGCAGATGCTAAATATGAAAAGAAGCGGGGGGGGGGGGGATTTCTGCCGGCGTTGGCCGCTGCAATTCCCTGGGTACTCAAGGGGATCACCGCACTTGGTGCCCTCGCCAGTGGGGGGGGGGGGGGGGGGGAGGCGAGCATAGCCCAAGCTGTTGACTGCGCGCCATAACCGGGCGATGGAGGGCCGTGGTGTCTGGGGATACTATGCTCGATATACTGTTAATGGGTGGGTTCCGACTCACTGACGTGGGTACGCCTATTGACCGCAGTGACGGAGCAACCCGGGGCTTTACTGAGCTGATCGACCAAGACAACCTACAGCTATCTGGTGGGACAATGTCTGGGGTAATCAGTATGGCCGACCACAAAATCACCGGACTCCCCGAACCAACTGCTGCTCAAGATGCGGCCACTAAAATGTTGTGGACGAGCGCGCCAAAGACGTGACAAAGACATACGATGGTGAGCTTGCAAACCATGCAGCGGTATGGGTTCAAGACGCCACGAAGGCATTTGAGGGGGCACTCGTGAAGCGCTTGTCCGAACATTCCGAGGCAGTTAAAGCGGAAGCGAGAGATAATGTGGACACCCGATTCGGAGCTCTCGACTTGGAGCTATGGTTTGAGGTAAAAAAAAAATCCCAATATTGGGTTAGTTAGCTAGTTAGTTAGTCGAGGTTACAACTTCACGGCAACGGGTCGTCCCCATTATGCTCCATTCCTGTGCCAGTGAATATCACACAAAATGCTCCACACTGTCCAATGTGAAAAGTGGAACAGACAGGAGTTTCGGCAAACCAACAGCCCGAGCATAGGTACACTGTACATAATGCCGCCGCCAGAATGCCAACACAAAATTCATCTACGAAAACCACAGTTCATCTTCGATGGACTCAGCAGTCACCAGAAAGATCTCATTGACCCGGGTTTTCTCACATGGCTCGGTCTTTTACCGCAGGGCGACCCGCCGAAAGCATCGCATAAAGCACGAACTCCGCTTTATTGGGTGGCGAGGCAACCATTTTGGCTACCTTACAAACATGTGAAGACTACCATGTATACTTAACGACTTGAGTGCAAACAGTCCGATATATGTTGGCTATGACGAAGGTGTTTTGTTTATTAAAGGCATCGCCGAGGTTTACACCCTTTCTTTTGTGGTGGTCTACCACTACCACCCCAAGCCCAAATATATCGACCGCCCTCCCCCAGGGAGCACTAAATATATCAAGCTCCTTCTTATGAAGGGGCCTTTTACAAATTTGGGGGGGGGGCGGTTTTGCCAGGTATTGAAGTAAAGTCTCAGAAGAGCACGGTAGTGGCCTGGACCTTTATTACTTTCATTGAAGGTAAACCAGTTGTGAGGGTGACAGATTCCGTGGTTGAGGTAAAAATAGATGAAACTACCATCGGTTTGGGATATGTTAATGTTTCACCTTGGATTCATCTTATCAAGGTTTTGTTTACCACAACACTTGTCACCGATGAGTATTCAAACTATATAACCTCAAGTTGAAGATATGGTCTTGCGTGGCCAATATACGATGACGCCCGACCAGGCCTTTCACCTTCAAGAGATTACCAGACTACAAAAGAGCTTGGAGGCTGAGCAAGAAAAACGGTCTCTGTTATATAATAAGTACCACCGGGCTGTGAACGTCTTGGATGGGGTTGATACGGCATTGCTTACGGTGAGCGTGGGGTTTCTGTCAACGGCCATTGCGACCCCTGTCGTTTTCGGCCTAGAGATAGGCGCCCTCATTTATTGTTATTGGGGGTGGCCGGCAAGTTGGCGGCTCACAGATGTGCGCTTAAAGCCAAGAAACACGACGAGATTAGGATTTGGTGGAAAGTGAAATTTCAACCATCTCCGATCTTGTCTTGATGGCCTTCCAGGATGGTGAAATTTCTGACACTGAATTTAAATTAATTCTTGGTGAATCCTTGAAATTTCATCAACTGCGAACCGAAATTCGTCGTAAAGTTTCCGTCGACTTGCACATGAAATAAAGAGCTTTCTGACTTCGCCCCACCAGTCAGAAAGCCCACAGTAGCTCGCTAGGCTGTTGTGCCTCTAGCGTGCTCTTTTTTTATGGCCTCTTTCACATCAATGAATTTCTCCATGAAGAAGTGATCGCCCTCAACCTCTGGTAAATCCTTTATCGCGGCCTCATACCGTTCTACTAGCTCACAGTCACATGTGTGGCACACATCGCGTGGTTGCTTCGTGGCTGTGTTGCATATCACACACCCAAATGTGTCCCTACCCTTTTTGAGTAGTTGGGTATGTTTGTAGCAGTACTCACCTCGGCACCTATTCTCACACCGGGTTGAGGTACAAACACTCACAGGTCACCTACAGTTCTTCACTTTTAGTTTGAGGTGCTACTCTCTAATTCCTCACGTTTTTCTACAATCATAGCCTCTGTTATTTTGTTGTATGGCTCCTCGAGATGCACTATGAGGGTGTCATGGCATGGTTTACACAACTCCTCGGGTTTATAGAGCCGGCACCACACACACGGTTTGGTTATTACCCTTAGCGAATCGTTGCAGATGCTTGTGGCAGAACCAACCTCGGCATGTCTTCTCACACCTAGCCCCAGAGTTCACGAGCCACATACAGTTCGGCATTTTAGTTTGAGACGCTACTCTCTATATCCTCTTTTCAATGTATTCTGGCTGTTAGCGACGCACCATAAATCCTTATTAGAAATAACTTGTATCACGATCAGGACAACCTCCGCTCACCAAAGTATCCACCACTTGATTTCAGTAACACACGGAAGTAATAAACTTGACATCTAAAGTGCTTTTTCTCCGAAAAACAGCGCACTCTGTTCTGTCAACACACGGATGCTAATTACAGTGTAACGAATCTCTTTGATTTTCAGTCAGCGGCGTTGTCATGGTGTTTATCACGAAGGGGCAATTTGGAAGCAGACCGCCTTTATTGTGTAGGTAAAGAAATTTGCTATTTGACTGACAGGATTAAATGAAGACATTTTCAGTGCCTTATGTGTGCAGTCTTTTCTCGGAGTGATACTAAAGTTCTTGGGGTGAGTAGCATATGTGAGTAGTATAGTATATGTGGGTAGTATATCTGGAATTATAATACAGATGCTCAGTCTCCCGAAGGTTAGCGGAATGCCACGGGGCCTTGGCGGTGGAGCCCCGGGTGGTATTTTACGCATTCTGTGTGACCCCTGGGGTCGTAGTTTTGGCTCCCTGCCGCTACCATAGGCGACGTCGTTCATGGTACCCCCTGCCCTGGGTCCAGATCCCCATTTTACACCTACTGGCCCGCCATGCATTCGACTCCTCCAGCCACCCATCTTTTGTACATCTATTAATTACCCACATCAGTGTTTCCCACCTTTTTTTTGGTGCTATGCCCCACCCAAGCCTTTCTACAATTCTTATGCCCCCCTCCCCCAACATATCCATAATTTTTAATATTCAAAAATTGAAATGTTCACCTCCCCCGATGTGTCTCCACCTTGCCGTGGTGGGGAAGCTTGCGTGTCCCATTGACCCCATCTGCTTGCCGATGGATGAAAACTACATATCGGACAGCTTATGGGATAGGGACCAGACTAAGAGAGACACAACCTGCTGCTCTGCAGGTAGACTGAGGATAGCAGTCAAAAATTTAAATCAGGCGCACGAAAGCAGAAAATCTTGGTCTGGACAATACTCTAAGGCACTCTGTCGAGGATTTAGGCTGAACGCCACTAAGCCACAAACCCTCGGATGTGAGAGCCGGGCCGATACCCACCTACCGAAAAATATAGGTGAGATACTGAGCACGCTACATGCCCAGTCCTGATACTTGTTCGAAGGCTCTCAGCTGGGGGATATGAGGGATTCCCAGATGAGAGGGCCTGGCCGTTTCTCGTTCACTGCTGCACGGAGGTAAGGTGCTGAGCCGGCAGCACATGTAGCCTACCTCGTGAGCGAGTACTAAAATGCAGAAAGTGCCCCAGTCGAATGAAATGGTTAAGAAAACTGTCTATATCTAACTCATAGACAAAAGTGAAAAAACGTCTCAATAACACGAAATGGAACGCACGGCTAGCGAAACTATTGCGTGGTCCGAAGTCAAAAGCAAAAGCTTACCTAGTGGATGTCGTCCGCAGTCTGACCGTTCCTGATGTGTGCTTGAGAGACCAGTGGCAAGCGAGATGCCCAACACATGGAAGTGAGGAACTAAAGCAGCCATGAGCAGGACATGGCAATTCCTTGGGTGAGCCCAGTCTCAGAGCAATATGTGCCGGCTCTGCATTTATGGAAGCCTCCTTGGATAGTGAGGGAATGCCTATGGTCTGCCCCTGCCTTCCCTTGAGGGTTGACCGTGATGTCGTTAATAGTTCTATCTTGACCAGCTGACATGTGGGCGACATCACAACAATAAGTCTAACGTGCCTCGAAACCCGAGGAAGGCTAACCTCATTTAAAAAATGCCCTCTGAAGTCGGAAGTGCCGTCCTACGGGTGGCAAACTAAAAATTGGCACTACGCATTTATGTCCGAGTGAAATGTCTCGTCCGAATGTCTCTCGTGCTAGGAACAGCTCTGACTACCTAGTTTCCGAATGCCGCTCTTGTTCGGAACAGCTCTGACTAGGTAGTTTTCCGAATGTCCGCCGTGCCTGGAACAGCTCTGACGGGCACTAGGACAAGCACATGTGCGAAAACTCGCTGAGTGGATACCGTCTGCAGACCTGTCTGGATTGTGCGGGACGGCCCGGGGCGAACGAAATGCCCAATATATTGAAGTGAGGAATTAAAGCAGCCATAAGCAGGACGTGATGATTCCCCCGGTGAGCCCAGCACCAGAACGTTATGTGTCGGCTCTGCAATTATGGAAGCCACCCAGGATGGCGGAATATGCTATGGACTGTCCCTGCCTTCATTTGAGAGATGACCGTGCAGTCTTCGACTGTTCCAACTTGACCAGTTGGGAGGTTGACGGTACCACAAAAGTGAGAGTCTCCCAGGAATGCTAACCTGGTCAAAAATGCACTCTAAAAGTCGGACGTGTTGGCCTAAGGGTTCGACCCAAGGGTGCCTAACGAGACACACAGCAATCACATCTGAAAAAACACTCCGGATGAACGCAAAGAAGAAGAAGAAATGTTCACTAAAGAAACTTGTAAAGCGGACATAAGTTGCTTATAGACTTATACTAGACGTTCACCCATCTGGAGTAGCGACTGGGAGTCGCCATATGGTTAACTTAAAACTCTGGACGAGGAGTATATTTTCGAATCCCCCTCCCCCTCCCTTAACAATCGACAATCGTGGGGCATGGGCCCCGCATTGGGAAACACTGATCTACATGTATTTTTACCATGCATGATAGATTTACAGTGAAAACAAAAATAAACATTGTACAATGAATGCTGAGTACATAAACAATGTACATTACATTGTTATGAGATAGGAAGGCACACGTACTCATATAAACATAGAGATAGACAGATATGTAGAAAGACTGACAGACAGTATCGACGACATCAGATTAATATCAGAAAAAGAAGGATGAGCAGACGAAAGAAATGAGAAGACAAAGAGAAGATCACATGACTGTTCTATTCTATTTATACTTTCTACCACGTGACATGCATCGCCGTTATTGCCGTTAACATATCGCTGGAAAATTGTAAGAGTTGAAATGGAATTATTTCTGTTGTTGGTTTGGTTTCTCAAAGATCTCTTTCACAGCACACGGATCCTCTGCAAGAGCGGCCAGCATCCTCCATAGAACTATTATTAGTAATAATATAAATAAAATTTGGTGGAACTGCGGTAAAGCTGTGAAAATGTAAACAATATAAAATATACACAAAGTAGTGCAGCTTTACATAACAGAATTATGACACATACAGGACGTTGCGGTGATTAACCTTCATCAGCAAACAAACACATAAACAAAACTCAACATATTATTATTATAGTCACAGAGATCTTATGTGACTACATTAAGACGTGATGACAGGATGAGAAGAATAAAAATTTAAAAAGATTTAAAAATGAAAGCAATGAAGAGAAAATAAAAATTGGAAAAAATGTCCCTACTTACTTCAGAATTCTGAGCTGTGTATAGCCCGAGCTGTGTTTAGCCATACACAGCTCGGGCTATACACAGCTCGGAATTCTGAGGTAAGTAGGGACATTTTTTTCCAATTTTTATTTTCTCTTCATTGCTTTCATTGTTTCATCTTGTTATTCTTCTCAGTTTAGTTTAGTTTAGTACTAATACTAATTGCGGTACCAATAAAAATTGGAAAAAAGTAAGTACTAGTTACTAGATAGACTTGGGCTGCCCATCAATCAATCAGAGAACTAATTTAACTAATATGTATGTCTTCATTAGTAAGGAGCACAGCTGGATAGATACTTTCCTTAGTGTCACCCAAAACTTTCTTCTCTTTAAACTTTAAGCCCTACATCAGTCACGGATGGTATCTAATGATATTGCACATCCCCTTATCTATTGGACATGAAATAAGATGCCTAAATTTCTCAGATAGGGATGAAAAACACCCAAGGCACCTGCCCTGGCAAAATTGTTAGGAAAGGAAACCAACTCAGAGCCTGTGACCTTGGATGGGATAAGACTAGAAGAGGAAGCAAACCTTACACGTATGCAAACTGAGGTCTGACACACTGATCTTCTAATTATGTATAACCGTATAGTAGTATGTGAATTATGTCAAACACTACTTGTAACCATCTTTAGTTTTTATTTATACAGCTTGTCTATTAAACACTACATGTTTCTATCCTGACTTTCACCTTTTTCTTTCAGTCTAAATGAAACATGGAAACAGACAGCCTGTTATCAAGTACAAGCATAACAATGGAACCAGATGTTGAAGTAAGAATATTTGATGTTACTGCAGAACTCCATTGATTTAAGCTATTTATTCTGTATGACATGAATACTTAGTATGGCTTGATGAATTAGTAATAATTGAAGCACTAGTTTTAGTTGTGAAACGTGGAGAATGAGCAGTCAGGCTGAAAAACATCTGATGGCTGTGGAAATGTGATTTCTGAGGAAAATGCAAAGAATACCATGGACAGACAGAAAAATCAGTGACCAAGTCCTACAAGATATAAATGAAAATCGTAAACTGATTAGAGAAATTAGATGTAGACAGTCAATATGTTTTGGGCATGTTATGAGAAGAAATAAATTGGAGAACTTGGTGACAACTGGCAGGATCGAGGGAAGGAGAACAAGGGGAAAATAGAGAAGTACATACCTGGATGGCTTGGCCACACGGCATGGTTGAGAGAAGAACAATGAACTGATGCATGACTCTGGTGATCGAATGAAATTGTAAATCATCACCGCCCATGCGTATTGGCATGGCACATGATGATGAGTTTCAATTGAAGAAATTGTATGACTTAAAGTTTAAGAATAATTTGAAGAATTATTATGGCATGAACAGTTAATATGGCTTGTTTAGTTGGATGATTATTTTTGTTTTGGTTACATTGGGATATAAATTGTGTGATTCAAATTGCTCTTGCATTGACTTGATTAATTTCCCAGTTCCCAATGGTTTTGTTAATAGTAACACTGAGTTGCCAGAATATCAGTGTTCAGCTATTTCTTTTATTATTACTGTACTGAAAATTAAATATTAAAATTAAATGCAAGACCATTGAACAAATGCAGAACTATCTCGATCAACCAGATAATTTCCTGAACATGCTCAACAAGGAACATATCAGATCATGGTTAGCTGTAACCAAAAAGCATTTAGAGAGATAACAAACATTCCTAACATTATGTAATACCAATTTGAAACTGGAAACAACAAATACTGCTAGCATCAAGTAATATCAATTTGAAACTGTTGAAACAACAAATACTGCTAACATCATGTAATATCAATGTGAAACTGTGGAAACAACAAACACTGCTAATATTAAAATATATCAATTTGAAACTGGAAACAATAGTCACTGCTAGCATCAAGTAATATCAATTTGAAACTGTTAAAATAACAAACTCTGGTAATATCAAATACTATCAGTGTGAAACTGTGGAAACAACAAACACTGCTAATATCAAGATAAAAATGGCACAAAGTAATGCAGCTTTACATAACAGAATTACGACACATACAGGACGTTGTAGCGATTAGCCTTCATCAGCAAAAAAACACATACACAAAACACAACATATATTCACGGAGATCTCCTGTGACTACATTAAGACGTGACGACAGAATGAGAAGAATAAAAAGATGAAAAAATGAAAACAATGAAGGGAAAATAAAAATTGGAAAAAAATTTTCCTACTTACCTCAGTGGAATTCTGATGAAGGCTAATCGCCTCAATGTCCTGTATGTGTCGTAATTTTCTTATGTAAAGCTGCACTATTTTGTGTCATTTTATATTGTTTACATTTTCATAGCTTTACCGCAGTTCCACCAACGTTTATTAATATATTTGCTAATATCAAGTACTATCAATTTGAAACTGGAAACAACAAACACTGCTAATATCAAGTACTATCAATTTGAAACTGTGGAAACAACAAATAATCACTGTGGGTATTCGGCCCACATCACTGTACTTGGGCACTATGATACTTGGACTCTAAACCAAAATGATTGAACACATCTTGGAAGCATTTGAGATGGGGATTTATTGTATGATACAAAGAATAAGCTGAACAGAACAGAGATCAAATGAACACATTCTTGGAGATATAGGAGAAAACAGACATCTGTTGAGCATAATATAAAACAGAAGATTAACAGGTTTTAGTCACAATACGAGACACAGAGATCCATTACTGAAAATGTTGGAAGACACAATCCAGGGCAGGGGAAAAATGATGTCATAGGAGTGACAACATTATACAAGCATGCATGGACATTAGAGCTCAGACTTAAGCTGAGAAAAGTTGACAATGTAGGGCAGTGATCAGACAACTTGAACACCAGTATCTGGACTGATTAACCTGATGATGATGGTTATCCTTATAACTTGTATCCCTCAGTGGAACAGAGATCGTCAACAATGTCACACCATGCCCTCCTTTCTTTTGTGTAATGGAGCAGAGATCTTCAACCATGTCACACCATAATCTCCTTTCCTTTCTGTAATGGAGCAGAGATCTTCAACCATGTCACACCATGCCCTCCTTTCCTTTGTGTAACGGAGCAGAGATCTTCAACCATGTCACACCATGCCCTCCTTTCCTTTGTGTAATGGAGCAGAGATCTTCAACCATGTCACACCATGCCCTCCTTTCCTTTGTGTAATGGAGCAGAGATCTTCAACCATGTCACACCATGCCCTCCTTTCCTTTGTGTAATGGAGCAGAGATCTTCAACAATGTCACACCATGCCCTCCTTTCCTTTGTGTAATGGAGCAGAGATCTTCAACAATGTCACACCATGCCCTCCTTTCCTTTGTGTAATGGAGAAGAGATCTTCAACAATGTCACACCATGCCCTCCTTTCCTTTGTGTAATGGAGCAGAGATATTCAACCATGTCACACCATGCCCTCTGTGTCACTCCTATATGACTAATCTGTCCTTCTTTGCTCCATGCCTTTTGGTCTCTATTTCTTTTGCCCTGTAGTTTCCAGCAGACATACTTTCTCGTTCACCCACTAATAGACTTTCCCATTGTGTGTCCCCTACCCACACCAGTTTCATCGAAGTTTGTGTAGTTCTACTTGTGTCACTTTAGTCTTTCCATTTAATTTTCATATCCAATAAGAAATACATTTCTTCATTAACATTTGAAGACAACCTGTCATAACATGTATTGTTCTGTATGTTTCCAGACAAAACCAAGTAGGCCAATATTTCCTGTATTTATTAAAAGTGAAATAAAACAAGAAGCTGGTGTTGAAGTAAGTTGTTACAGTATGTATTATGTTCCCTTATATAGTAATGTTTGTCATATGCCTAGTAGGACTGAAATGTGACCAGGTTATTACTGCAGGCAGAGCAGATGAGATAAATTGCTAGTTTATCTGGCACGGCTGTATACAGTATGTTTAATTGCTAGGGCTATGTCAGTATAACATCTCAGGCAATCAGTATAACATCTCAGGTTATCAGTATAACATCTCAGGTTATCAGTATAACACAGGATATTAGCACTGATTTACAGCCACTTCATGTAGTAATTCATCATTTCCTGACCGAGTGGTTTCATAGATTTTAAAACTTCTGTTAAGCTCAAAATAATCATGGAGGTTTGGCAAGATAAACAGACATTAAGTTTTGTTTCCGCTCACTGTGCTGTACAGCAGATGCATTGATATGATGGCTAAATGTTACACTGACATTAACTCTTTCATTTATCTAGCGTATGGGTGCCCAGTGATGGATACAAACGAGTTGACTACAAACAGGCTGTAACAGTGATCTTAACATTTAAACATTACAAACTACACTGAGCTGAAACACCTCTGGTGAACACATCAGCGATGAGTAGATGCAGTTTGTCGGTCTCATCTGCCCCTGCAGTTACTGTTAAAGCATTGTTACTGACATTTATGAATATCCCATAATTTCCACATAAAAACAAGTCCTGTAGCAGGGATGTGCTGTGGCTATGTGTCATGTTACAAACATTGTATTGTGTCTGCCTGGGGGAATGGAGCAATATGTGAGCAGTCTTTTCCTTTCATAGCGAATGTTGAAAGCTATCATTGAACCCTTGTCCAGTCACACTTGTGCCATTGTCAGTGCAACATCCTACCCATTACACCAACACAACACTACTATTCTGGCATACAGATCTACACAACATGGTGAACATAACATGATGAAACACATCTGGCTAGAAGCTCATGTATAATAAATACTGTTGCTGCACCATATGATCACATAAAACATGTACTTTGGCTGAGCTTAGTTTAGTTTAGTCGATGGATCAACATCACGGCACACAGGTGTAACCCATAAGTGCTCCATTCTACTAATTCAAACCTGAGTTTGGAGAAACTCAGCTCAGTGCATGAACACCATAGCACGGTGAGGATCCTGAAATACTTTGGGTAGATTTTTAACTCGAAATTTTGCCCGGGCAGCGCCGTTAGGCTACTCTTTTTCGATTTCCAACTGCCAAGGGATTTCTTTACGCGCACATCAATACACACGGGCGTCTGATCTCACTAGCCAGAGACCAGGGGAAATTTTGTTACTAGAAGTCCACGTGAAAAAATCCCGGCCCACACCGAGGCTTGAACCCAGGACCTCCAGCACTCGAGGCGGACACCATACCTCGAGACCACGCAGCCCCCTGAGCTGAGCTGCTTCAGGGCTGTAATACTCCAATCACTCAGTCACTCAACTGTGCAGCCATGGACCAAGTCCCACAGGATCAATGGGCTAATCCTGCCGACTGCTGGAACACGATCCTCCCATAGCCACATGTGGTGGTAGAACCATGTTATTGTTGTGAGGGTGGGGGACGGTCCTCCCATAGCCACATGTGGTGGTAGAACCATGTTATTGTCATGAGGGTGGCGGACGGTCCTCCCATAGCCACATGTGGTGGTAGGACCATGTTATTGTTGTGAGGGTGGGGGAGGGTCCTCTCATAGCCACATGTGGTGGTAGGACCATGTTATTGTTGTAAGGGTAGGGTGCGGCCAGCAGTTTACATTTGCAGATCTAACTCTATCCCATATCATAGCCACTTTGACACAAGGGAAGGGACATAACAATGATAGTTGTGCTTATGGTGTCACAAACTGTCCAGAAATGTACAAATATAAAATAAAAACATTCATAGACAGAGGCAACATATTCTAGACAGAGGCAACATATTCTAGTTAGAGGCAACATATTATAGGGGAGAATAAGTCAGGCTGATATTTAAATGAAATTTTTTTATCTGTGTGCAAAAGATCCTTAAATTTGTCAAAATATTAATTTGTCTTGCAAGAACAATTCACAGGAGAGTTAATTTCCAATATTTCATCTTTACTTTCAATTTCATAATGGTCCATACCCTCTTTGGACAACGATCACCTTCACATTAATATCCTGTGTGGGGGAAATCTGTGTGGCTGACTCAGTCACAGGATTATTAATCTGAGTTAGGGATGGGCTCTAAAATAACTTCTCTTTGAGGTGGAATGGGGTTGGGGTAATGGTATAATCTAAATCATGATACTCTCAAACCCAGTGACTGAAGTTGCATAATTTCAAACAGGTTGACAACAAAAGCTGGACCAACACACAAGAAGTTGGCAACCTAGACAGAAGTTTACAAAGTGGACACATCAATGAAGAACTTACAGACAATGAAGGTACAGTAACAAAGCTAATTGTAAACATGTGTTTTATACAAATGTTTCTCCATGACAAAGTATTGAAGCTGCTTGCCTCACTCTGTGGCAAAGTGTTTAAGCTGCTTGCCTCACTCTGTGGCAAAGTGTTTAAGCTAGTCACTTTAGTAACATTTTTTAAATTGCTTTTTAATTATATAACTGCATAGTTGGATAGCTCTTGAAAAAAAACAGTGCCAATGTAGCTTATTCTAGTCCGTATTCTAATTATAAGCCGAGATATTAATGTTTGTGTGTCAGTTTATCATTTAATATAGGCAAATAGAAAATACAGTTTTGCCCTTTTCAGAAAGTGTGACCAAAACACATATGCTAAGGGCAGATAACTGCTTTTGATTTTTCTTCGTTAAGGGGGATAACATGTTAATTTGAGGGCCACCATGAGAAAGCAAAATTAAAATGAAAACCTTAAACTCCCTCTTCCTCCTGCCTCTTCCTCCACTTCAGCCTCCTCCTTTTCATTCTTCCTCCTCCTCCTTCCTCCTAAAGCCATATTAATAGTATGGTGCATTTTCCCAAATGCAAAAATCGTGCACCATGACTGTCATGTAATAATAAAAATTGTGAATGATATAATATTAATAAACCTTAAAGATTTATGGTGGCTTTCAACTTTTATAAAATGCCACATCATGTACTTTAGAAAAAGTAAATAAGCAAACCATAAGTTATTTAGTCTGCATATTTTTTAGTTGCATGTCCTTCACGGATGTAGCAGTCAGTGCAGCATTTTTTGCTGTTCGTGCCATTGCTTTCTGAACAACCGGCACCTATACCTTATTTTTAAAACAACCAGCACCACTGTGTTTTGAACTCGGGTCTACAGGATTACGAATCACGTATGTAACCCTTTCGCCATGGAGACCGGTAGTCTGCATATACAAAAATGTTATTCTGAGTTATATTAATTGAGTAATTGTTATTAATAAACTACATTATAAAAGCCAGCTCCCTGGTGATGAGGTTACGGACGCAGTTCGTAATCCTGCTTACCCGCGTTCAAAACAGAGCTGTGGGTGATTTGGCAGCAGACTGCCTTGCATTCATTTTTTCGAAATGGTATAGGAGCCAGTTATTCAGAAAGCAATGACAAACTATTGAACGTAAACTTGCCAAGAGATCACAACAGCAAAGTATGCTGGTGTTGACTGCAACATCCAGTAAAAGACATGCAACTAACTAACTTTATGAAATCTTTCACTGATTCAAATTATGTCTAATCATCTCATCTCATCACGTTCCTCTTGTACCTTGCGGTGTCGAGGTGAAATATAAACATCGTGAGAGTGCCCGTTTATGGGCTTCATGTATCGGTATTCCCATGGATTCTGCTATTCCCTCCGTCCAACGTTTACGTGATCGGCCTCTTCCTCTGTTTCCATCTGGTCTGTACACTATTGCTTGTTGTGGTTTGCTGTTGACTGGTATTGACTGGTTAACTACAGTGAGTATTCTTCTCAGGAATCTCATTTTTGTTGTTGTGATGTTTCTTTTCTCTTTTTCTGTCATTGTCCAGGTTTGGCATTGGTAACATAGAGTTGGTAGGAAGATTGTATTGTAAAGTGATGTTTTAGTAGTTATTGATACATGTTTGTTCTTTAGTATTGGTGCCATTTGCCCAATGAGTTGGTTTGCCTTATTGCATCTATTTTTGATCTCGTCTTCTGATCTGCCATTTTATGATATTATACTTCCTAGGTACTTTAAAATCTTTACTTGTTTCAAGTGAATTGTTGTTGTTTCTTCTTCTTTAGTTATAGTCATTACCTCTGTTTTGCTTGTGCAAATTTTCATGTTATGTTCCCTACACATTTCGTTTAGACTATTCATGCGGTCTTGTAATTAAGCTTCTGATTTTGCTATTAGTGCTTGGTCATCCACAAACAGGAGTTCTCTAATGGTTAGATATTGTCGTGTCCTCCTTTAAAGTGTCGTCCCTGGAGTGAAGAGAGTCGACACCCACATTATAATATTTTGTTCCTCTCACTATTCTGGAGAATCCACCAGCTTCCGTCCAACACACTCCCTCAGCCTATGGACACCTTTTCCTATCACTCTCTCACTGTCGTACTATGCCCCCTTCTCATACTTCCCCAACGTAACATACTCAACAACTCTTGCTTCTAAAGATTAATAAAGATTAATTTATTAAAAGAAAAGTGTAACGTATATGAGACGTGTATGTGAAGAAAATGTGTGACGTGTTCTATAAAGTGTGTAGACTCTGACTCTCAGACAGCAACCCAGTCAGCTGATCACAGCAAAGATAGACCACAGCACGTTACGTCAGAACAAGTACGTCTCACCCGTTGCCGGAACCATCTTGCCGGATAATGCTTTGCCTCTGTAGACCTCTGGTAATCCAATTTCATTAACATCCGAAATAGACACCGGTGGTATTAACAGTTAATCATGGACCGGTTGCACTCTACAAAATGTCCTTTCCTAACGTTCCTTAACAAACTGCACAAGTCTTTTGTAGTGTGTACGCAGTTAGTTAGTTAGTTAGTTAGTCGACAGATCATCCTCGTTGCACATCGAACCATTCAGTCCATAAGTGCTAATTTCTAATGTTAATTGTTGCTGTACTAACACTAGGTACTCTTAGCCGGTTCTCGGTTCGTTACTACAGTCTAATGCTGTGTGGTGCATCAGTATGCATCACTCTCTTTGATGAATCAATTTCCTTCTAGCGTAAGTTACGTTCTGTATGCAACTCTAGTGACTCTTGATCTGGTGTTCTTCCTAATGGGATTGGATTCTTTCCCAAAACTTTGTTGAGTTTCCTTGGATCTGGTAGGGAACCTAGGATAGAAACAACACATCTGGTGATAGTACTAGTCACTGATCCTTTCGGCTGAGTGTAAGCCTATCACCTTGCTTAATGATCTTTAGCTAACTAGACTTAGTCATAGAGCAGATTAGCTACCCACCTAGAGCCGAATCAGGCTATGACAACGAAAAAATCAGCAAACAGAATGCGGAACCCCGCCCACCAGGGACACCTACGGGAAGATCCCAATTATCCCTCATTACTCAATTCTCAACTAGTAAAGCTTATCAACACTTCACTAATCTATTCTTAACTAGCAGAGTTAATATCACTATTCTACTCTAACTAGTTTCCACTAACAGTGCTAATCATCACACTATAGTTTAACAAGGCTACAGTCTATATTAATTAGAACTAATAGACTATATTGACTACCTTATGTAAAAACCGCCTCATTCCCGGGATGGCTACTACACTTTGCCATAACGACACATGCTAGGTAATGTTAAATTTATCTAGCACTGTAGAGCTCTCCCACAAACACGTCCATCATAATCCACGGTTTTTGTCAACTCCCCATCTCCAATCATGGTTTATGGCAAAACCTCTAATTGGTCACGTGACATGGGTGACGTCCTGCAGGTGTTATTTGCGCATATCATCCATTGTCAGGAAACTATTTTCCTGGCTTAAGTCCTGTCAAAGTTGTCAGTAATAGTTTAGATTCCCAAAACAAGCCCGCAAGTTCCTGTATGATCCCAACAATAGTGGCAAATAACCAGCTGTCAATCTTCTCGATGTTCCGGAAACTACGAATTGACCTATGTACTGTTACTTCCGTGCTAAGTACTTCCGTTTTCCCTCTGATATGTTTTTGACTTGTCAACGAGATGTATGATTCAGCGCACTCACTTCCTCTATACATCTTCCACTTGTTAATTTTGTCCGACAGGTGACGGCCAATATCCGATTGCCACTATGACCCCACTGCTTCCATCTGTATTCAAATGTTGACAAACTTGTCAAGGCGATGTCGGGATTCGTTTCCCGCACTTCCGAGGGTGGCCAATCCGTCAACCATATGTACAAGTACAACTGTTATTTCTGCCCGACCTGTTTTGGAAACACGTGTAGCCACAACTATGAATGTTTTCTCTGTATTCGTTGAAACCCTTGTTGCTTAGCAGATAGTCCGGTTAATCAAAAAATCCTCCCTAACAATCAGCTGGGTAAACGCACGGTTTCATTTTGTGACATAGGCCCCCTCTTAAGAGAGTAGTCCATCTCACTCTTCTCCACCGTGAGTTTAATCCAGATGATTCATTCTTCTTCTTCAGGAGCTGGGTGTCTTGACAAGAAATCCGCTCCAACATTCTCCTTCCCCGGAATGTACTCTACTGTGAAATTATACGGTTGAAGTAACAACGACCACCGCATCAAACGTGCGAGAGAAGAACGCTTCTGAGAAGTAGCCAGGAACATCAGGGGCTGATGATCCGACTGGACCCGAAACTTAACTCCATACAAATATGGCTGAAATTTTTGCACTGCCCATACGAGGGACAAGCACTCTCTCTCGACGGTTGAATAATTCCTCTCTGCCTGTAGAAGTTTCTTACTTGCGTATGCCACAGGTTTCAAAACCGAAGCATCGTCTTTTCCTTCCTGTAACAAAGCGGCTCCAATTCCAATCGCACTCGCATCTGTTCTCAACACAAATTGTTTGGAAAGGTCAGGGAGCTGTAATACAGGTTTGCTGACCAAGGCCTCCTTTAACTGACTATAGGCCTTCTCACATTCTGGTGTCCAAATGATTTGATCCGGGAATCCCTTTTTCAAGGTTTCCGTCAACGGAGCTCCCAGTTCAGTGAAATGTGGGATAAATTTGTGGTAGAACCCACACAACGAGAGAAAAGATCGCACATCCTTCTTCGTTTTTGGCCTTGGTGCATTTCTGATTTTCTCCAGGTTCTTTTCTTCCGGGACTATGTGTCCTGGAGTGATGGTGTGACCTAGAAATTCCAGAGTCTGGTAACCAATCATGCACTTGGTTGGACGAGCAGTAAGCCCTGCTTCCTTGAGCCTATTAAACACTCTCTCCAAGGATTGTAAGTGGTCATCCAAGCTGTCACTGGAAATCAGAATATCATCCATGAATGAGATGATGGACGGATCCTGTAACGGATCTAGTAAAGTCCTCATCATGCGTGTAAACACACTAGGTGCATTGCTGAGTCCAAAGGGCATGACCTTGAATTCGTAGTGTCCACTGGGTGTACTGAAAGCTAACAGTGGTCGAATCTCCGGTTTGACTGGTATCTGATAGTACCCCCGACTCAGATCCACCTTTGAAAAGTACCGAGCCTTATGGAGCCTAGCGAATAGCTGAGTTGGATTCGGCAAAGGTTCCACCTGAAATTGTGTGTGACTGTTCAGCAGTCGGTAGTCTATACACAACCTGTGTTCTCCACTTGGTTTGCGTAACAAAACTACCCCCGCATTGTATGGGGATGTGGATGGTGCAATCACGTCATCCTCCAGCAGTTTTTTTATTTCCTCCTCCAGGGCCTTTTCTTTAGAGAATGGCACTGGGTAAACCTTCTGACGAACCGGCTCCTGTGTGGTCAAAGTCATCTCGAACTCCACCAACCTCGTTCGTCCTGGTTTATCCGTCAGTATCTCCTTATGAGACTTGAGAACCTGGGTTATCTTTTCCCTCTCCTGTGAGGTCAGATCAGGGTTCACTTGTACATCCCTATAGGTTTCCTGGTGTACCAAGGGATATTCCCTGCCCTCGTTGGTTCCCACTTCTGTCTCCACTGCAACTGCCATTGCCATGAGGTGAGCTGCCTTGTCTCCGGGTCTCTCTTCGTATTTCCGCAAGAGATTGATATGGAAAATCTTCGACTTTCCCCGGATCCGGATCTGATAGTTGGTTCTGGATATCACCCTTTCCACGGGAAATGGTCCTTGCCAACCTATCTCCAGTTTGTTGTTTCCCGTTGGGAGTAGCAACAAGACTTTATCTCCCACCTCTAGAGATCTTTCTTTAGACCTACGGTTGTAGTAAGCCGCATGTCTTTTCCTGGCCTTTTTCAAGTTTTGATTTGCCAGAGTCCATCCCTTGTGGAGTTTTTCTTTCAGTTCCTCCACGTATTTGTAGGATGAGATCACTTCTTCTGACGTCCCCTCTTCAGTCCAACTCCTCAACATGGCTTCCAACGGTCCTTTGATTGGACGACCAAACAGCAACGTAGCGGGTGGTAGTCCTGTTGAGCCATGAGGAACTTCCCGATAGGCAAAGAGTGCTGCTGGGATATATTCATCCCACCTATCAGGTTTTTCCTGCGCTAATTTCCTGAGCATTGTCATCAACGTGCCGTTGAAACGCTCTACTTGTCCATTGGCTTGAGGGTGGTAAGGGCTGGTATGTATGTGGTTAGAGTGAAACACCCTAAATACCTCCTCCATGAGTTTTCCACAAAACTGAGATCCATTGTCCGTCAGAATTTGATCCGGAAAGCCTAATCTGGTAAAGGCCTCCATCAGTGCGTCCGCCACTCGTTTCGAGTCAATCGTGGTCAACGGTATAGCTTCACCCCACATTGTACAGCAATCCACCATTGTGAGTATATACATGTTCCTCTTCCTAGTCCTGGGAAGTGGACCCACGATATCGATGGCTACCCTCTCGAAAGGAGAGTTTATGATGGGCATCTCACCCAACATCACCGGTGCTGTCCAGTGTTTCGGTGCCACCCTCTGGCACTCAGGGCATGACTTCACATACCGACGCACATCATCTGTCATTCCCGGCCAAAAGTAGTGGCAGGAAATCCGCTGCATGGTGGTGGCAATACCCATGTGTCCACTAAAGGAGATGGTATGCCCCATATAAAGAATCTGGGTCCGGTGAGCTTTCGGGACGACCAACTGACCGTATAGGTTGTCTCCCCTTCCTGCTCTCCTGTAGAGTATCCTATTCTTCATGTAGTACTGCCCCCGTCCTGGTGGATCAGCACTTTTCTGCAGCTTTTTGTAGCAAGGACGTAAAGTATCATCCTCACTCTGGGCAGTTCGTAGCTCCCCCGGCATTGGGTTAGTCACAATTGCTTCTGCCTCTTCCGTTCTCGTCTGAGAGCGAGTCTGCATTGCTCCCATATGGATTGGCTCCCTGGGCATTCCCAGAAAGACATACCGGCAACCTAGGATGACTGGAAAAATGGGATCGGTCAATACAGCGGCCTTGATGGTGCCGGTGACGTACCTTGACTGAATCTCCACATTAGCAATGGGCAACTTCATGGTTACAGCACTCTTCTGTGCAGGCTGTATGTCCAATGTCTCACCTGTGAATTGTTCTGGATGTACCAGATCCGCAGAAATCACGGCCTCCCCGTCCAGTCCTGTGTCGTATAAACACTCCACTTGACGACCGTTAACCTCTACCAATTCCACTACAGGTGGTTTTTCCTGGTCTGGAGTCTCTTCCTCGGCCTCGACCTGTTCGGTGGGCTCCACCTTAGGTTTCCCTGAGCACACGACGAATTGAGTGTCTCCTGACTTTCCCCTGCAGTCAATAGCATTGTGCGTGTTTGACTTGCATTGGTTGCACCATTTCCCGGTCCTAGATTTTCTATTGCCAGACTTGAGTGAGCTCTCCTGGTGGCGAGCTTCCTTGTTGACCTTGGCATTTTCCGTGACAACCTCCTTGGAAGTCACTTGACATGCTGCGAAGTGAGGGTTCTTAGCCTTCGATTTGCAGTCCCTCGTATTGTGAGAGGGTGACTTACAAATTGAACACCACTTCTCCGACCATGGTCGTTTAGGTGTAGAGCTTGAAGTGCTCTTGCTTCCCTCCTTCTTCTTCTCTGAACTATCCTCTGATTTTTGCACATAAGGTTCCCACTTTTTTGTTCCTGAGTTTTTGGTTTTCTTCTTGTCATGTTTCTCTTGACTTTTGGAGTTGGTGGAAAGGTTCTCCCCTGCCTCCCCATGTACCTCGACGAACCGTTCTGCTAATTTATTCACGAGGTCAATACGTTCCGCTCCTTGTTCTCCCAGGAACGTCCTGAGAGGTTTAGACATTTGCTTCTTCAGCTGGTCGACCACCATGAGCTCTCATAGTCATGTGCGAACCCAGCCAAATCCATCCACTTGTGGAGATAAGATTTTAGACGCAAACTGTAGGCGGCAAACAACTCTCCCGGTTCTCGTTTCGCTGCTCGAAATTTTTTCCGGTAGGTATGTGACGTAACCTCGAATCGTTTCAGCAGAGCCGTCTTTAACTCGTCATAATTGTTCTCATGTCCTGGTGGCAGGCGAGTATAAACCTCGTATCCGGTCCCGCGTAATCCCTGGGATAGCTTAAGATTCCATTTGTTACGCTCCAAACCCATAGCAACTGACATAGCCTCGAAGCGTTGAAGGTATTGGTCAATCTTCTCTTTGTCCTCCTCGTAGACCGCCAAAGGAAACTTCATGGCATGGTACCCATGTCCACCTACTGGTGTTGACCCTGGGATGGAGGAACCTCCAACTGCTCCCTCAGTTTCTCCATTAGATTGACTCTTCAACTCGAGTTCCCTCATCCGGTACTCGTGCTCCCTTTTCTGTGCTTCCTGTTCAGCTTCTAATTTCCTAGTGGCTTGCTCAGCTTCAAATTTCTTAGCTGCTTGCTCCGCTTCCAATTTCTTAGCTGCTTGCTCAGCTTCAAATTTCCTAGCTGCTTGCTCAGCTTCAAATTTCTTAGCTGCTTGCTCAGCTTCCAATTTCTTAGCTGCTTGCTCAGCTTCCAATTCCATCCTTCTCAATTCCAACTCGGCCTTTCGATCTTCCCTTTCTGCTTGACGATACTCTCTCTCCACTTCCTGTATGTAATCCGTTAGAGCAGACCCCGCCAATCCCATTTCTTCCCCCCTTGCCTTTAATTCTGCTGTGCTAAGTTTAGGGGTGGCCATTATACAGAGAGGTAAGCTAGCAGGTCTAGTACAATATAACTGCAAATTACTATACAGATATATGAACAAGTACTATAAATCTAGATATTACCACGCACAGCACATTCACTCAGTGACAAGAGTAGAATCAGGACCACAGACCTATGCAGACGTGTGAAGTGTGAACAGGTAAGATATTAGTCCTAACCCCTATCCACATTCACTCTAGCTGGATTCTCCAAAATGATATCTCCCTCTAATAACTAAGGATCCCGTGTCAAAAGACCCCGTTGTCAGAAGATCCCCCTGTCAAACGTTCCTGCTTGCAGGAGATCTCGCTGTCCAAGGATTCCGTTTACGGGAGATCCCGCTGTCCAAGGATCCCGTTTACGAGAGATCCCGCTGTCCAAGGATCACGTTTACGAGAGATCCCGCTGTCCAAAGATCCCGTTTACGAGAGATCCCGCTGTCCAAAGATCACGTTTACGAGCCCCCAATAATGTCGTGTCCTCCTTTAAAGTGTCGTCCCTGGAGTGAAGAGAGTCGACACCCACATTATAATATTTTGTTCCTCTCACTATTCTGGAGAATCCACCAGCTTCCGTCCAACACACTCCCTCAGCCTATGGACACCTTTTCCTATCACTCTCTCACTGTCGTACTATGCCCCCTTCTCATACTTCCCCAACGTAACATACTCAACAACTCTTGCTTCTAAAGATTAATAAAGATTAATTTATTAAAAGAAAAGTGTAACGTATATGAGACGTGTATGTGAAGAAAATGTGTGACGTGTTCTATAAAGTGTGTAGACTCTGACTCTCAGACAGCAACCCAGTCAGCTGATCACAGCAAAGATAGACCACAGCACGTTACGTCAGAACAAGTACGTCTCACCCGTTGCCGGAACCATCTTGCCGGATAATGCTTTGCCTCTGTAGACCTCTGGTAATCCAATTTCATGAACATCCGAAATAGACACCGGTGGTATTAACAGTTAATCATGGACCGGTTGCACTCTACAAAATGTCCTTTCCTAACGTTCCTTAACAAACTGCACAAGTCTTTTGTAGTGTGTACGCAGTTAGTTAGTTAGTTAGTCGACAGATCATCCTCGTTGCACATCGAACCATTCAGTCCATAAGTGCTAATTTCTAATGTTAATTGTTGCTGTACTAACACTAGGTACTCTTAGCCGGTTCTCGGTTCGTTACTACTGTCTAATGCTGTGTGGTGCATCAGTATGCATCACTCTCTTTGATGAATCAATTTCCTTCTAGCGTAAGTTACGTTCTGTATGCAACTCTAGTGACTCTTGATCTGGTGTTCTTCCTAATGGGATTGGATTCTTTCCCAAAACTTTGTTGAGTTTCCTTGGATCTGGTAGGGAACCTAGGATAGAAACAACACATCTGGTGATAGTACTAGTCACTGATCCTTTCGGCTGAGTGTAAGCCTATCACCTTGCTTAATGATCTTTAGCTAACTAGACTTAGTCATAGAGCAGATTAGCTACCCACCTAGAGCCGAATCAGGCTATGACAACGAAAAAATCAGCAAACAGAATGCGGAACCCCGCCCACCAGGGACACCTACGGGAAGATCCCAATTATCCCTCATTACTCAATTCTCAACTAGTAAAGCTTATCAACACTTCACTAATCTATTCTTAACTAGCAGAGTTAATATCACTATTCTACTCTAACTAGTTTCCACTAACAGTGCTAATCATCACACTATAGTTTAACAAGGCTACAGTCTATATTAATTAGAACTAATAGACTATATTGACTACCTTAAGTAAAAACCGCCTCATTCCCGGGATGGCTACTACACTTTGCCATAACGACACATGCTAGGTAATGTTAAATTTATCTAGCACTGTAGAGCTCTCCCACAAACACGTCCATCATAATCCACGGTTTTTGTCAACTCCCCATCTCCAATCATGGTTTATGGCAAAACCTCTAATTGGTCACGTGACATGGGTGACGTCCTGCAGGTGTTATTTGCGCATATCATCCATTGTCAGGAAACTATTTTCCTGGCTTAAGTCCTGTCAAAGTTGTCAGTAATAGTTTAGATTCCCAAAACAAGCCCGCGAGTTCCTGTATGATCCCAACAATAGTGGCAAATAACCAGCTGTCAATCTTCTCGATGTTCCGGAAACTACGAATTGACCTATGTACTGTTACTTCCGTGCTAAGTACTTCCGTTTTCCCTCTGATATGTTTTTGACTTGTCAACGAGATGTATGATTCAGCGCACTCACTTCCTCTATACATCTTCCACTTGTTAATTTTGTCCGACAGGTGACGGCCAATATCCGATTGCCACTATGACCCCACTGCTTCCATCTGTATTCAAATGTTGACAAACTTGTCAAGGCGATGTCGGGATTCGTTTCCCGCACTTCCGAGGGTGGCCAATCCGTCAACCATATGTACAAGTACAACTGTTATTTCTGCCCGACCTGTTTTGGAAACACGTGTAGCCACAGCTATGAATGTTTTCTCTGTATTCGTTGAAACCCTTGTTGCTTAGCAGATAGTCCGGTTAATCAAAAAATCCTCCCTAACAATCAGCTGGGTAAACGCACGGTTTCATTTTGTGACAGATATGCAGATGGTTCTTCTTCTGTGTTCTCGTCATGCAGTATTCTTGCGGTCTCTGTTTGGCTGGTTTCTTTACATATGTTGCCTATATATGTTGCGAACAAGAGAGGGGACAGGACACAACCTTGTCGTACTCCAGATCTTATGGTGAAGGGTTCTGAGTGTCCTCCAGTTGCTCTCACTATGCATTCACTGTTGTTGTATAAGCTTCTACATAGGTTTGTTAGATGTGTACTCACTCCATATTGTTTAAGGATTTCCCTCAGCTTGTTTCTATCTACTCTATCAAATGCCTTTTCTTGGTCGACAAAGGCTAAGTAGAGTGTTTCATTGAATTCAATTGATTTTTCTATAAGTTGTCTAAGAGCAAAGATGGTATCTGTGCATCTTTTGTTTTTCCTAAATCCAAATTGTGTTTCGCTTAGCTGGGGTTCTATAGTAGTTCGTAATCTTTCTCAAGAATTTTGCAAAATATTTTCCCAGTATGACTCAACAGTGAAATGCCTCTGTATTGTGTGCAATCTCTTCTGCTGCCTTTGTTTTTCCAAATTGGGATAATTATGGCGTTTCCCTAGTCTCGTGGTATATGTTGTTCTACTCAAACATGGTTGAATAGTCTATGTAGCCAAGCTGTTCCTACTTCTCTTGCTGCTTTAATTAGTTCATTTGGTATTTCATCTTGTCCCAGTGATTTGTTCAATGGGGCTAATCTGATGGCTTCAATAATTTCTTCTTTTCGTATGTCTGGTTCTAGTTCTTCAGTGGCATCTGTGTAGGTTTCTTGAAGTCCTGTGACATCTGATGGGACATTTTACAACTGAAAATGGAAGTCTTTTCATTTATTCTGGTAGAGACGTTGGAGGCCAGAGTGGAGTGGCATTTTGTTTAGATAAAACAACTACAAAAGCTTTAATGGGATATAACCCAGTTAGTGATAGAATCCTTACTATTACACTTAAAGGCCGTGTAAAAAAAAATCAATCTCTGATACAGATATATGCACCTACTTCATCAGCAGAGGAGGACGAAATTGTAGATTTTCACAATACACTGCAAGACACATTAAATAAGATTGGTCATAATGATATAGCAATAATAGTGAAGATTTTTATGCAAAAGTAGATATAGGAAGAGCTGACAATGAGAGACACGTTTTAGGAACATTTGGATTGGGAAATAGAAATGATGCGGGTGACAAATTAATTGAATTTTGCGCAGAAAATGAGTTAACGACAGCCAACACACTTTTTAAACAACACCTAAGAAGACTCTTCACATGGAAGTCCCTGGACAGTATTACCAAACATCAGATAGATTATATTTTAATACAAAGAAGATGGAGATCAAGCATAACATCTGCAAAAACCCTACGAAGTGCAGACTGTGATACAGATCATCAGTTATTAGAAGCAGATCTGAAATTAAAACTCAAAAAGCTTACCCGAGGACCAAGGCCACTTCGTATTGATCTCACAAAAATACCAGATGCATACAACGTAGAAGTTAGGAATCATTTTGGGGTCTTGATGTCTGTACAAGAGGAAATGACACCTGATGAACTGGCAGTACAAGCTAGAGATATCTTGATAACTGCAGCCAAAGATTTAATTCCAACCAAGAAAAAGCAACTTAAGCCATGGATTACATCAGACACGTTAGAATTAATAAAAAACGAAGGGAACTGAAACAGAAAGGAGGTGAATCCGATAACATCAGGATGAAGTATAAATCTTTAACTCATGAAATAAGAAAGAACACAAGAGGGGACAAAAATCAATATATACAAGATTCTGTACCAGAATAGAGCAATAGCATGACTGGAAGAGATAGCGAAATGTTCAAAGAAATGAAGTTATTGACAAGAAATGTTCAACCTCAATTGAATGTTATCTGTGACGAGATGGGAAATACCTTAACAGAATCTAGACAAATTCTAAAAAGATGGCAGGAGTACTGTAGTGGAATGTATGATATGAGTGACAGTGAGGATATGAATGAGATACATGAGCCAATGACAGCAGAGACAGGACCTGAACCCTCATTAGATGAAATTGCATGGGCAATAAAGAACCTGAAGAATGATAAATCACCTGGATGTGATGACATACCAGCTGAACTAATTAAAGCAGGAGGAGAAGAAAGCATACAAATCTATCATGCATTATGTACAAAGATTTGGAAATATGGTATATGGCCAAAAGATTGGAAGAGAACTATCTTCATTCCAATACCAAAAAAGGGCAACCTGAAATTATGCACCAACTATAGAACTGTTGCTCTGATCAGTCATGCAAATACAATTCTACTAAAAATCATAATGGGAAGACTTCATAAGAAAATGGAAGAAGAAATTAACGTGGTTCAAGTTGAATTTAGACAAGGAAGGGGAACAAGAGATCACATTCTCAATATGCGTTTAATAATAGAGAAATGCAGAGAATTTAATGTATACCTATTCTCATGTTTTGTGGATTATTCAAAGGCATTTGACTGTGTACAACATCAGAAACTTTGGGAAATCATGAGGAATATGGGCTTTCCACCACATGTAATACAACTCATCAGAATGCTCTATCTAGACCAACAAGCAGCGGTTAGAATAGATGGCGAGACATCAGATTGGTTTGACATCAAGCAAGGAGTCCGCCTAGGATGTATTGTTTAATCTGTACGCCGAAAATATAATGAGAAATGTAAGAGATGATATAAACAGAGAGCTACTATATGATGCCCTAAATATCGTTGGTCATGACATACCAGAGATTCGGTATGCTGATGATGCAGTATTGCTATCCACAACACAGGCTGTTATAGGAAACCTAATAGCCTCAACCCAGTTGAATAGTAAAAATCACAACTTGTATCTTAACATTGCAAAAACAAAGATAATGCATACAGATAAAACCACTATGGAGAAAGAAATCTATGTTAATGAGGAAAATCTGGAGGTGGTGGAAAATTTTGAATATCTTAGGTCATTGATTACCAACAACGGTGACACAATGAAAGAAGGTAAACAACAACTATCAATTGCTCTTCAGAGACTAAAACAACTGAATAAATTATGGAATGGGACAGACCTCAGGTGTACTTCAGGTTCAAGAGAATTATGTTTTGGTAATGTTACTGAGACGAGTGGGTCTGCAGAAAATTCATGTTTTGTAATGTTACTGAGATGAGTGGGTCTGGAGAAAGTTCATGTTTTGGTAATGTTACTGAGACCAGTGGGTCTGGAGAAAGTTCATGTTTTGGTAATGTTACTGAGACCAGTGGATCTGGAGAAAGTTCATGTTTTGGTAATGTTACTGAGATGAGTGGGTCTGGAGAAAGTTCATGGTTTGGTAATGTTACTGAGATGAGTGGGTCTGGAGAAAGTTCATGTTTTGGTAATTTAACTGAGACGAATGGGTCTGGAGAAAGTTCATGTTTTGGTAATTTAACTGAGACGAGTGTGTCTGGAGAAAGTTTTAGCAACCTGAAGTCAAGGCTACTGAAGACACATGCCAATACTGCAGAGTTCATATTCTGTGCTGAGATTCCCCAAGTGTGTTCATATTCTGTGCTGAGATTCCCCAAATGTGTTCATATTCTGTGCTGAGATTCCCCAGGTGTGTTCATATTCTGTGCTGAGATTCCCCAAGTGTGTTCATATTCTGTGCTGAGATTCCCCAAGTGTGTTCATATTCTGTGCTGAGATTCCCCAAGTGTGTTCATATTCTGTGCTGAGATTCCCCAGGTGTGTTCATATTCTGTGCTGAGATTCCCCAAGTGTGTTCATGTTCTGTGCTGAGATTCCCCAGGTGTGTTCATATTCTGTGCTGAGATTCCCCAGGTGTGTTCATATTCTGTGCTGAGATTCCCCAAGTGTGTTCATATTCTGTGCTGAGATTCCCCAGGTGTGTTCATATTCTGTGCTGAGATTCCCCAAGTGTGTTCATATTCTGTGCTGAGATTCCCCAAGTGTGTTCATATTCTTTACAGGATGTTGCAATCAACCCCAGCATTTATTGGCTGTTTGTGATTTACTAGATAATTCTGCACCGTCTCAAAGAGTCAGCTGGTGAAATTAGAGCGCATACAGAATGAAGCTATGCGAGTTATTCTGGGATGCACCAGAGACACCCCAGTTGTGTGTATGCGTTACATCCTTGGTTTGCCGACTGTTGCAGGTAGGCTCAAGGTGATGCAGGCGAAGGCATACCTCAGAGTAGCTGCAGACACAGATCACCCGTTGTATGAGGTGCTGGACGCCGTTAAGGGTCAGCGACTGATAAGAGGGAAATCATGGATGGCTCAGGCAGAGGATACGATCAGAAAGGTGTGCCCCTTGGAGAACATTAGGAGAGGAGAGGAGTGGGTCAGAGTGCCAGCGGAGCAGTCAGACTTGTGCAGAGTTATAATCACATTAAGCAGGGAGTGGCCAGCAGGGGCCACGGAAGTGGAAATTCAGCAACTAACTCAGGATAATGCTCGCTCGGGTGATGTGATTATCTACACAGATGGGTCGGTGTTGAGAGGTAGGAGAAGTGCCTGGGGGTTCTTAGCAAAAGCTAATGGTCGACGTTTGGTGCAGGAGAGTCTGGCATATGATACCACAACATCTAGCTTAAGAATGGAGGTGGAGGCGGTCAGTGCGGCTTTCCGCTGGATGGAGAATACGATACACACACACATCGTGATTGTAACTGACTCAGAAAGCATGCTGAGTAAGGTGAGGACAGGCAAGCTTCGTGCGGAGTGGCTTGCTTCGCTTCGGAAGTCACGGGTGACAAGCATCATCTGGATCTTTTCTCCAGGGCATGCTGGTGTGATGGGGAATGAACAGGCAGACAGATTGGCTGGCTCAGCAAAACTTGGTGAAGTATTGATGCATGACAAAGCAGACGTGGTTACGGCCTTGTGGGAGCATGTGTACACCTCAGAGGAGCAAATGGATCACCATGGTCTGGCAAGAATGCGACAGCGAGGAATGACGAGGGGATCTGGCCGACGATCAACGCTCAGAGGAAAGGCGAGACAGACATATAATCAGATTGCTACTGGTACTATTAGTGTTGGAACTCTTCGCTGGCTGCTGGGGATGGGGACGGAGCACTTATGGGAATGCCCCGAGTGATGTGATGTCGGTTCCTAAATCAATCAATCAATCATTCTGCATTTATGAGTTTGCCATTGCTTTCTGAATTGTCAAAGCATCATACCATTAAAATCAACTCAATAGCAGAATGTAAATCTACTCAGACACTGGGAAAAATAAGATCATAGATGTGACTGAGTATCCACTGAGATCAGTGCACAACTCTGCTGTTGAGCAGGGCAGGGCACTCTCTTGTCCTGACAATAGGAAATTGTTGTCAAGGGCAGTGGTAATATACCTTAGTGTGAATATGGAAGGCAGACAAACACACAATAATTTGATCAAGAGGTAATACATTCTGAAAACGAGTAGGACTAATGTTTGATATGGAAATAGCTAAACCAATTAATGTTTATTTGTTTAAATCAGATAGTTATTATTGTCAAATTCAAAGCAAACCAAGAGATAAATATTATTTAAGTGTAGGCAACAAAAACAAGCAGTAGTGAAGTGGAATTACAAAAATTTAAGACAAAGTAGAAATGGTGACGAATGGAAAATTTAAAAACGATTCAGGAGCTAGGCCTTTTTCCAGGAGCCAGCATATTTTTTTAACACAGGCTAAGAAAAATATGAATGAATCTCAGATAAAGCTGAGCTGCATATTTCTTCTTCTTCTTCTTCTTCTTTTTGTTTGCTCACTGAAACTCGAGCGTAGTCCTTACACACTGTATGTAGTAGTAGAGGACTGCGTTTTGCGTGTGGGCTTACTATCCTTTTTACCGGTGTCCCTCGCCATTCAGGTGAGCCCACTCCAACTTCAGAGGTGCTGCATATTTTGAAATGAGTCATTAAATGTTGTTTATTGGAGGTCCAGTCAAAGATATCACTGTGAGAACACTTAAGTTATTCACACGTCTCTATAGCTCTTATATTTAACTCTTATACTTAAGTATTGGTTAGACATTGTACATATTGAAGTTAATCATTATAAACAGCAACTCATGATACTATCAATACACTCATGACAATGTAAGTCGAACCAAGACACCAGGGTATTTGATAAAGTGATGAAATGATCAAAATATTAGAAGATATTAATACAGATGGGGAAGATCTTGGAATAATAAAAAATATTTACTGGAAAAAGCAGCAGCAATTAAACTGGGAAATAAACATTGATGAACAAATGAATCTAGGAGTAAGACAAGGAGGTGTTTTGTCACCAGATCTGATCTCTTTCTCTATATTAAAGTAATAATGAGAGAGATCAAAGAGGGGCCAGGGTTATTAGATGGAGGTTATAATATAAGCAATCTGTGATATGCAAATGACATGGTGTTATAGATGAATATGTAACAGATCTCTAGTAATAGAGACTGCACAAAATGACTTTTCTCGAATATCAAGAAAATAGAAACAATGATTATATCAAAGAAAACGATAACACTAAACCAAGAAATGATAATAGAAGTAAATACTTAAACAAGCTGATAAATTAAACTTCATTTCAGAAAATTAAAAGTATCTTAGGCAATAAGTCACCTCATTAAATATCAGTAAGAGAGTCCTGAAATGTTACATAAAACCTGTCTTACTCTATAGCAGTGAATCATGGAATGTGAATAAAGCAGCAGAGATGTGGTTGCTGAGATGAATGTTGTGAATATGTTGGGCCTACAGTGTAACTAACAATGATTGCCTGGTAAAGATTAATGCCACTAGAACATTATATACAACTATAAGAAGGAGACTAACATTCTGTGGTCGTGTAGTGAGAAGAGGGGCATTGGAAAACACTGTGATGATTGTATGCTGGATGGACTGAGACAGTGGCATGCTGGATGGACTGAGACAGTGGCATGGTGGGATATCATCAGCAGATCTGATTCCAAGCACCAGGGACAGAGATCTGTGGAGAGATATGAATTACCCAGACCAGCCGGCAAGGCACATGATAATGATGAATGTATCAGTCTAGTCAGTGAGCATCAGCCAATGCCCAGTGGTTTCATAACCTTTTCCTCAAAAAGTTTAATCTAAATAACTGGTGTTTATGCTAACCTAAAGAACACCTCACGGAGTTAGTGACCTGTAGCAGATGTATGGACCAAGAACACAAAGAGGAAGTTTCATTTTTTGACATCCCACTTAAAAGTGATTTTTCTTAGACAAGCAACTTCACATTGAATTTTTTCCTGACATACTATTTTAAGTTTTATGTTTATTTCTGACATGCTACCTCTTCTTAAATTTTTCACCTCAAGTTGCACCATAGTTTCAGGCAGGAGGTTAACACTCTTGATTGTGACTGCAATGAAATATTGCTTGCTGTTATAAAATGTTTAGAGATAACAGAACTTAAAATAAACTTCATAAGTGAAACATGTCAGTAATAAATTAAACATGCAGTACCTGTTCATCTGTTATTTACACTTATGCAGTCACTTCATCTCTCTTAGATCACACCTGAACTTACATCATACATCAGCTTAAATCATCATGACCTTAGATCATACATTAGCTTACATCATACATCATCCTAGATCATAAATCAATCCAATCAGGTAGCATCTCCACAATGAAGGTTGGCTGCAATTGATCGCTAACATTATCTGTCTCTCGCTCTGACTGTACATTCTGTCAGATTGATGTTCATCTGTCTATTGATGTTATCTTTCCACTTGTATCGTTGCATACCTCTTGCTCACTTGGCCTGAACCTTGCCCTCCAGTATGGTTTTTAGAAGAGTATTATGTCATTTAACATGGCCGAAATATTTAACTTGTCTTTTTTATTTCTTTCATCAACTCTCTTTTCATTCCCAGTTTTTCTAGAACCCCTGTATTTGATTATCCTAGATCATACATCATCTTAGATCATACATCAGCCTAGATTATACATCATCCTAGATCATACATCAGCCTAGATCAGGGGTGGCCAACCTTTACAGCAGGCGGGCCAAATTTCGGAAATAATATTTCCTGCCGGGCCACGCACCTAATTTTTTTTTAATTGTTGTTATTAATTAAAGTAAGTAAGCAAGCGTGCTACAACTTTGACCGCATAGTCGCTTCCCGGTAGGTGAGATCGTACTCAAACGCTTGCCTGGTTTAATGTAAACCAAAAAAATATATCTTGTTAATTAATTTACCTTTCCCTTGTAGATGAATATTATTATTAACGTCATTTAGGTGGCTAGTTATATCGACCAGAAATGCAAAGTCGCAAACCCACTCTTTGTCTTCAAACTCTGGGATACTTTTTGACTTGCTTGCAAAGAATGATTGTATTTTGAGTTGCAAATCAAACAATCTTTTCAACAATTTGGCACGGGTCAGCCATCTTACTTCTGCATAAAATTTAACGTCATGATAATCTGAGTCCAAAGAATAGAAATTCTTGGAACTGACAGTGACTCAACCCGTTCGACTTCATGAAGATCACTATTTTGATGACTACTTTCACGACATGGTCCATTTTGAGGGGCTTCGAAAATAAATTCTCCTGATGATTAATGCAATGAAAATTTAGCATTGAAGTGTTACCTACTTTGGAGGCCTAATTTTCAATCAATTTTACTAAACCTTCGGGTTTCCCAACCATTGCTGGGGCACCATCCGTTGTTAAGCCTGATAAGTTGTTAAGTTGTAACAAAAAGCAATTCAATGTCGATGTAACTACTTCTAACAAATCTTGTAACTTAGTAGTGTCCTTAGGTGGATACAGCACCGCTAATTCTTCTGTCTTTTTTAAATGGATGTCAACTATTATGCTATTATCAGACAGACTGTGGGATCAACACCTTGTGCCACATTTATTGAAAGACAGAAGATCAAGTGGTTTGGCCATGTTGTTAGAATGCAACACCAGCAACTACCATCACTGGCCTTACATCAAAGATCATCTGCGACGAGGACGTCCAAGAAGAAAATGGATTGACGACATCAAAGACATTGTACAGCCACACGGAATGACACTATCCAGTGCCGCCCACCGGGCTCTGGAACGCAAATTATTCCTCCCCACGACGTTTGATGGCAGAAGTGGAAGAAGATGATGATGATCAAAACCCACGATAAAAATTGCCAGTTGTGCAGTATCTGCCATATCTGTGCTTTCATCCACTGCTAGAGCATAAAATATAAACTCAGATGCTCGACTTTTCAAATTATCTTCAATATATTTTCCAATGTCGTCCACACACCTAGTAATAGCCTGACGAGACAGACTTATTTTTTGAGAAATCCTTCTTCTTTTCTGGACACAGAGTTTCAACGACACTCTCCAAACATCCCGTAACCATTTCACCATCTGAATATTGTTTCGTTTTTTTTTTTTTAAATAACACATAACTAGCTTTTACATAGCATGTTGACTCTGAACCGGCTCTAGTAATTATCCTTTGTTGTGCAGAAATGTTTTTTTGTAAAGTCATTTACTTGGTCTTGTCGAAATTGCCCTTTGTATGTTTAATCTCGTAGTGCCGTTTCAACACAGAAACAGGTTCGTTGGATATCAAGCATATGAGCTTTGTTTTAATTTCCACGAAAAAATAGTATATAGTCCACCTGTCTTGAATACTTCTTAATTCTTCTTTGGTCCAACGTCTTTACTAACTGACGCCATGGTTATGTAATACCTCAAATACACATAATGAATATTCACACAACAAAAACCCACATCAAAATAATATTAATAATGTATATTAATCATACCTTTCTCGCTGATGTTCTCAGCCAATATCCAACCAATATTATTTCTTCCTTCAACAACATCCACTCAGAGAAATATCAGGAACAAAGAGTTTATATCTAATACCACAAGGTCTTTTCACAAACTAAACCACCATGGTTCCTACAGTCTATGGTCCATAATATTCCCTTTACGAATGTTCATGTTTAAGTCACTGGAGTAGAACTAGCCACGTTAATAAGTTCCCAAGGTGCACATATTCATTCTGCTAAATGTTCCGGATTTGGGAGTATCCAGTGAAACATTCCTCAAGCAGTGAAATATACTGCCACAGGGCAGATTAACTTCAGGAGTTATAAATGGCCATAGTTCAGATAAAGTTCAGACGTTATAAATATCCACAGGGCTGGTAAACTTCAAGAGTTATAAATATCCAAAGGGCATATAAACTTCAGGAGTTATACACATCCATAGGGCAGATAAACTTCAAGAGTCATAAATATCCATAATGATACCAGTCAAGGATGGAAATTATCCATACATGATAAACGACGGGCAGTAATAAGTTTCAGGGGGTGAAAAATATCCACGATAATGCCATTCAGGTTTTCAAAATGTCCTCATAGATAAAGTTCAGGTTTTAAAAATGTCCAGGTGGAAACAATCCATGTTTTGTAAATGTCCATCTGGATAACTGCCAGGTTTCGACAATGTTCATAACCCTTCTCCTGAATTTAACAACTAGCCATGAAGGGAGGACTCAGCTGGTGCATTTACTTGAGTAGTAGGTACGTTGGTGTTGGCCAGGCCATCCTCTTATATACATTGATCGTTCATTCAATAGACTTCTGTAATGTTGAGGTTGTCGTAAACTTGGAGAGCAAATAATATTAAGGAAATTCCGCTCTTACAGCAATATAAAGGTGAATCCTTTTCATCATATGCCGATGAATCAGCCACACCAAATGAGAACTAGAGCATTTGTACTATGCTTCAGGTACGGCCAAGGCACAGTCCACCATCTTGGAGTCCAAAGAACCCCACTGTATGCAATACGGAAAATACAGCTGGTCGCTAGAAAAGCATTTCTCAGACACCTTACAGTTCTCGATGTTAAAATCTTAAAAACTTCTCAATTCAATTCTCGATTTCTTTTCATGTACCTATCCTAGGCGCACTTTTAGCATGAAACATGACAGCTTGATGGGGATGGTGTATCGGAAAGGGCCGGACTGGAGAAAGAGGTGTGGGGGGGGGGGGGGTAAGGAGCAGTAGTGTTGCTGTCTCCCGTCTTCTTGTCACCAACCAGATGGTCGTGTGGACACAGTTTCCAACTCCTGTCAACTTCAAACAAAACGTACCGGCGGCTTAAGGTTGTGGTTAGAAAATTGGGCTTGGCCTCGAATTAATATTGTGACCTCTGAATACACAGTTTAATAGGGAATCCAAGTGTCGTTGATAGGCAGACAATATTTGAAATATGTCACGACTCATGATGTAATGTTCTTTTGGTGATATGTACAATAAAGTTAAGATTTATGTTCATTTGACCTAGCTCCGCGGGCCGCAACATGACCCCCGGCAGGCCATATGTGGCCCGCGGGCCTCGTGTTGGCCACCCCTGGCTTAGATCATACATGAACTTATATCATACATCAGCTTATATCATACATCAGCTTATATCATCATGAACTTAGATCATAAATCAGCATAGTTTATATATTAGCCTTAATCATACATCAGTTTAGATCATTGATTGATTGATTGATTGATTGATTTAGGAATCGACATCACAGCATTCAGGGCATTCCCATAAGTGCTCCGTCCCCATCCTCAGCAGCCAGCAAAGAGTTCCAACACCAATAGTACCATTAGCAATCTGATTATAAACCCGTCTCACCTTTCCTCTGAGCGTTGAGCGTCGGCCAGATCCCTTCGTCACTCCTCGTTGTCTGATTCTTGCCAGACCATGGTAATCCATTTGCTCCTCCGAGGTGTGCACGTGCTCCCACAAGGCCGCAACCACACCGGCATGCCCCGGAGAAAAGATCCAGGCGATGCTTGTCACCCGTGACCTCCGAAGCAAAGCAAGCCACTCCGCACAAAGTCTGCCCGTCCTCACCCTGGTCAGCATGTTTTCTGAGTCAGTTACAATCACGATGTGTGTGTGTGTGTCGTATTCTCCATCCAGCGGAGAGCCGCAGTGACTGCCTCCACTTCCATTCTTAAGCTGGATGTTGTGGTATCATATGCCAGGCTCTCCTGCCCCAAACATCGACCACTAGCTTTGGCTATGAACCCCCAGCCACCTCTCTCACCTCTTGACACCGAACCATCTGTGTAGATAACCACATCACTCGAGTGAGCATTGTCCTGAATTAGTTGCTGGATTTCCACTTCCGTGGCCCCTGCTGGCCACTCCCTGCACTCCCGGCTTAATGTGATTATAACTCTGCACAAGTCTGACTGCTCCGCTGGCACTCTGACCCACTCCAGTTTAGATCAGACAATAGCTTATATCATACATCAGCTTAGATCATACATGAGCACATTAATCATTCTTCTTCTCAATCTTATGTTCACTTGAAACCAATTGTCTATAGCTGCAATATGTGCTTGCTTGATTACACATACACATCTGGTCATAATCAATACTTGGTATATTCATGAGGATATTAATGATTTACTTTGGTGTGTTTCAGAAATACACTCTTGGTCTCCAAGTAGTCCTTACCACTCTAAACAAGAACATTCACACAAGTGGACACATGACAGCATAGACATGAAGATTGTGAAACAAGAAATATCAGATGTTCTGTGTGAAGAGAGGAGTCACAGATTCAGTAAAGTGGTAGACATAGCTGAGGGTAGTATCATTCAAGAAATGACAGAACACAGCAACTCAGAATCAAGAATGGTTGAGAACAATTGTAAGGCATCAGTAAAACATGAAAATTGTTGTCAAATGTCAGAAAATGTATCTTCTGTAATTGATACAAACAATAAACTATCTCTGGCTATTGAGAATTGTCAGCAGCAAATTAATGAAACACAAGAAAAACATGCACAGATCTTTGCAAAGTCTCTTGAGGACATTTTTGATTATGTCAGTTATAGCTCTCAAAGAACTCACACAGGAGACATATCTGATGTTTCTAGTCCAAATGTTTGTGTAGACAGATATAAGAAAACACATACTGAAGGGATGCCAAACAAATGTAATGAATGGGATGGTCTTTTGATTCAAGATTACCATCTAGAGTGCCAAAAGAACATGAATCACAAGAAAATGCATACAGGAGAGAAACTTTACAAGTGTGATGATTGTGGTGCTTCATTTACAGAAGTTGACAGTTTGAAGACCCACATGCGATCACATACAGGAGAGAGTTCCTACAAGTGTGATGTTTGTGGTGCTTCTTTTACTGAAGCTGGCAGTCCGAAGAAACATAAGAGAACACATACAGGAGAGAAACCTTACAAGTGTGATGTTTGTGGTGCTTCTTTTACTGAAGCTTGCAATCTAAGGACACATAAGAGAACACATCCAGTAGAGAAACCTTACAAGTGTGATGTTTGTGGTGCTTCTTTTACTCACTCTGGCAATCTGAAAAAGCATAAGAGAACACATACAGGAGATAAACCTTACAAGTGCGATGATTGTGGTGTTTCTTTTACTGAAGCTGGCAGTCTAAAGAAGCATAAGAGAACACATACAGGAGAGAAACCTTACAAGTGTGATGTTTGTGGTGCTTCTTTTACTCACTCTGGCAATCTGAAAAAGCATAAGAGAACACATACAGGAGAGAAACCTTACAAGTGCGATGATTGTGGTGCTTCTTTTACTGAAGCTGGCAGTCTAAAGAAGCATAAGAGAACACATACAGGAGAGAAACCTTACAAGTGTGATGTTTGTGGTGCTTCTTTTACTCACTCTGACACTCTGAAAACTCATAAGAGAACACATACAGGTGAGAAACCTTACAAATGTGATGTTTGTGATGCTTCTTTTACTCACTCTGGCAATCTGAAAACGCATAAGAGAACACATACAGGTGAGAAACCTTACAAATGTGATGATTGTGGTTCTTCTTTTACTCAGGCTGGCCATCTGAAGGAACATCAGAGAATACATACAGGAGAGAAACCGTACAAGTGTGATGTTTGTGGTGCTTCTTTTACTCTGGCTGGCCATCTGAAGGAACATCAGAGAATACATACAGGAGAGAAACCGTACAAGTGTGATGTCTGTGATGCTTCTTTAACTGGCCATCTGAAGGAACATCAGAGAATACATACAGGAGAGAAACCGTACATGTGTGATGTTTGTGGTGCTTCTTTTACTCACTCTGGCCATCTGAAGGAACATCAGAGAATACATACAGGAGAGAAACCTTACAAGTGTGATGATTGTGATGCTTCTTTTACTCATGCTGGCAGTTTGAAATACCATAAGGGAACACATATAGTAGAGAAACCTTTCAAGTGTGATGACTGTGATGCTTCGTTTACTCTAGCTGGTGATCTAAGGACTCACAAGAGAATACATACAGGAGAGAAACCTTACAAGTGTGATGTTTGTGGTGCTTCTTTTACTAAAGCTGGCAGTCTCAGGTGCCATAAGAGAACACATACAGGTGATAAACCTTACAAGTGTGATGTTTGTGGTGCTTCTTTTACTGAAGCTGGCCATCTGAAGACACATAAGAGAACACATACAGGAGAAAAACCTTACAAGTGTGATGTTTGTGGTGCTTCTTTTACTCATACTGGCAATCTGAAAACACATAAGAGAACACATACAGGAGAGAAACCTTACAAATGTGATGATTGTGGTTCTTCTTTTATTCAGGCTGGCCATCTGAAGCAACATCAAAGAATACACACAGGAGAGAAACCTTACAAGTGTGATGATTGTTGTGCTTCTTTTACTTCAGCTGGCAATCTGAAGAAACATAAGAGAACACATACAGGAGAGAAACCTTACAAAAGAACACATACAGGAGAGAAACCTTACAAGTGTGATGACTGTGGTGCTTCTTTTACTCATGCTGGCAGTTTGAAATACCATGAAAGAACACATACAGGAGAGAAACCTTACAAGTGTGATGATTGTGGTGCTTCTTTTACTAAGCATGGCAATCTGAAGAATCATTTGAGACTGCATCATCATCACGTGCCCTACCAACCACCATAGGTAGTGTAGAGTGGGTACTGACTGGTGATATAATTTCTCACACAAAAGTACTGACAAGAAGACTATCCTAAGGTAAGTCTATCCACTGAAGGACGAGCAGATAGAAGTGGCTCATTAGAATCTAGGTTGTATGAACATACAGGTCCCAGAGGAAACTTACTCTCCTTACGGTGGCCAAGTTAAGGAAAACTGAAGTGAAAAGCACCACTTTTGGTTAAAAGTCCACAAACTTATTTATTCCTGCTACATATAACCTGCCGGTCTCTCTGGCTGTGGGGTTACAACACTTTCTCTCTGTAATCCCGTTTATCACGCAGAGTCTCGCAGCGGAGCGAGAACTGAGGTGGTTCGACCCCCGCTCGTGACTTGCGGATACTGAGCCGGCCGCTCAGAAAGCAATGGCAAACTACTGAGCGTAATCTTGCCAAGAGATCAACAGACAGCTGAAAGATGCTGCTGTTGACAGCTAAGTCCTGTAAAAGGATACGCAAAAACAAAAAAAAAAAAAAAAAAAGTAATAATGTAGGAGTTGGCTCTGGAAGTGTTCTTCCTCCACTTAACTAGCTTCCTCCACTCCACATGAATCATATGTAACAGCCTCTGTGTCTCCTCTGTTGTATGTCCACCGTGACGAGGTAGAGGGGCCTGCATGTTCCAATGACCCCAAGAGCTATGCCGACTGAAGCCCAGCTACTGATAGGTCACCCATGTCGGACAGGTCAAGGGAGAAGAACCAAAGAGACACACAAACCTGCTGCCTTGTGGGTAGACTGGGGACAGTCGAAGGCTAGTGAAAGCGGCCCGAAAAATGCTTGTCGAAATCGGATGTACTAAGCCACAGGCTTGACAAAGCAGTGCAACATAACTTAATCAATTCATGATGCCACAGATGAAAATTAATCGTTATGGTGCTAATCCCGTGAAGTCCCATCAGGCAGTGATAGTGCCGGGCCCCCTGCCTTGAGGGGGTCCACCCATGACTACTGGTGGTCACCTTCCACTGTACTGTGGAGTAAAGGCATAGAGGAGTAGGTTAAGAGCTATTGACCAAACACCTTGGACACTCAACATACTACAGTGGAATGCCGAAGGAGTTTATAACAAGAAAGTTTCCCTAACAAAGCATCTTCATAACGATAGAATAGATGTGGTATGCATTCAAGAGACACACCTCAACACCAATCGCAAATTCTCAGTCAGAGGATATCAGGCCAAACATTTCGACCACGAAGGACACAAAGGAGGAGTTCTAATCTTCTTCTTCTTCTTCTTCTTCTTCTTCTTCTTCTTCTTCTTCTTCTTCTTCTTCTTCTTCTTCTTCTTCTTCTTCTTCAGCGTTCCGAGCCATTGAGGTTCTTTGCTGCAAATACAATCTGTCTCCATTCGTCTCTCTGGTGGACCTTCTCTTGCCAGTCGTTGATTCCAAGTGCTTGTAGGTCTGTACATGTATTATCTCTCCACCGCCTTCTTGGTCTACCTCGGGGTCTACGGTCATTTATTTACTGAGTGTAAGCGAGTTTTGTTTCCCTATTATCTTCCATTCTTTCTATATTACCCAGCCATTGTAGTCTATTAGCCTTCATGATACCAGTGATTAGCGGGGACTTAAACAAATCATAAATGTCTTTGTTACTTCTTCTTTTCCACTCTCCACTTTGTGTATCCCTAATGGGTCCAAAGATGCGTCTTAAAATTTTGTTCTCAAAGGTTTGTAACAAGGCTTCGTCTCCTTTTGTTGTACTCCAGGTTTCAGAGCCATACAGCACAACTGGTCTAATCAGTGTTTTGTATATTGTGATTTTGGTGTTACGAGATAGCGCCTTTGATTTTAGTAGATGTTGTAGTGCATAGTATATCTTATTTCCAGAGTTGATTCTAGTTTGTATTTCTTCCCTTATGATGTTGGAGCAGTTGAAGATTGTACCCAGGTATTTGTATGTTTCTGTTCTTTTAATGGTCATATTATCTATTTGTATGTGGCCAGAGTTTTTAGCCATTCCGTCTCTTGAAATTACCATATATTCTGTCTTATCTTTGTTGATAACCAGCCCCATCTGTTGGGCTTTTTCCTTTAAGTGAGTCAATATTTCCAATGTCTGTTGTTCACTTTGCCCTATAATATCTATATCATCTGCATAACCAAGCAGCTTGGATGTTCCTCCAATATCACATTCCTCCTTTACCTTCCTTACAACTTTCTCTAGAGCCAGATTGAAGAGGAGCGGCGATAGTGCATCACCCTGTTTCAAGCCAGATGTTATTTGGAAGGGGTCTGATTTCCTGCCTTTATATGTTACTATATTATAAGTATCTTCCATGCATAGTGTGGTCATGTTGATTAACTTCCTTGGTATTCCAAATTCCTGCATAGCATTCCATAGACTATTCCTATGGACACTATCATAAGCCTTTTTAAAATCCAATACTTACACAAAATACAATACTTTGCAGCGAAGTAACTGTGATCTCTGACAAACAAAGGAAATTATAGGTGTTGGTATAATGATAAAGGTCCGAAGAGAATGGTTGCTGCCTCTGGAGCGGTCTCGACTGGCAAAGATTAGTTTTATCTTCGTGCCAGGGCATGCGGGAGTAAAAGGAAATGAGCGGGCTGACAAGCTCGCAGGTGAGGCTACTGTGGAGGGCGGACGCGCCATGGACCAGGCCGACATTCTGAATGCTCTACGAGAAGTATGACTTTTGCGAGAACCATGTGATGACTGTGAATCTACAACAATGGCCAGACTGCAAGAGCAGCAAATTAAAAGAGGGGTGGCCAAACAAGAACACTACGCAGGAAGCCAAAGAAGATGGATAAACCAACACAGAACTGGCGTCGTTAGCCGCTACACGTTGCGGGATTTGCTGAGGAGGGGATCTGAGCTCTTATGGACTGAATGGTTCGATGTGCAATGAGGATGATCTGTCGACTAACTAACTAACATAATGATAAAGGACGTGAAAATAAAAATTTTCCCGAATGCTGTGATGTCGGTTCCTAGATCAATCAATCAAATAAGAATTTACAATCTGTATAGCCCGGCAGATAAGGACCTTACACTCTCAAACATGAAAATAACTGACACAAATTGCATTATTGTCGGACACTTTAATAGCCGTTCAGAAAGATGGGGATACCCAGATACTGACAAAAGAAGAGATGAATTGGAGGACTGGGAAATAGACTCAAATCTCCGTCTACTCAACAAAGCAGATGACACACCAAGCTTCTACTCCAGAAGATGGTTTACCACTTCTACTCCAGACTTAGCTTTCTGCACAGGAGACATCATCCACAAAATCAATCGCCATGTGCTTGACCAGTTAACAGGTAGTGACCACAGACCAATCAAGCTTGTAATGAATATGGAGTATGTTCCACAGGAGCAAAAGCTTTTGCCCCGCTGGAATTACACACGAGCAGATTGGGACAGATTTGCCATACTAACAGACAAATATTGTAAAAGCATAAATACACGATATGGCAACATGAAGCAAATGGTAGAAAGTCTAAACAGAGCAATAATACAGGTGGCCACTCAGTCTATTCCAAGAGGAGCGAGAAAAAATTACAAACCATACTGGACTGAAGAACTACAAATTTTGGAGGACAAAGTTGAAGATGCCAGGAAGACAGCAGAGAGAGGACAAACAAGTGAAGCAAACATCTTTCTCAGAGCCATCTCAGCAAAATATAAAAGACCAGTAAATCAAACAACAAGAGATTGATGGAGGGAAAAAACAGAAAACCTGAATTTTGAAAGGGATGGAAACAAACTATGGAAACTAGTGAAAGCCATGAACAATGAAGGACCTAGAAACAAACAAATAACAATTAAACAAGGAAATGCCTTGCTTACAGGAAAAAAGGCGGCAAATGCACTAATGGAACACTATGCCAGTGCAAACCACATTGATATTACAATGGAACAGGAGAAAGCAATAAAAGACAAACAGATACATCATAGTAATACAGAGACAGCAGCAGAATATATGATGGCAAATCTAACAATGGAAGAAATTGAACAGGCAATAAATACCCTAAAAAATAATAAATCACCAGGAAAGAATGGAATCACAAATGAAATGCTAATGGGACTAGGCACTATCATTGGCACCTTGCCGTCTTGACAGACGATAGTTTGTGCTTCAAAAAGGCATAATAACTTTTACCTATGGCGGTAGGGAATGTGACTGATAAAGCCAATTCACGCCATAAATATTCATTCACAGTGGGTGCATGTGAACATGTGGTCATTTCCACCATCATGCACCATCTTATGTCTCACACGCTCGGTGTGTGACTTATCTGCAATAATTTTCTCCTTTGTCTTTATTCCATTTCTGATGTTTGCCCTCCATGCAACACGTTCAGCGGCGACTTGCTCCCAATGTGCATTATCAATCATGTCCCATTTACACACATCTTTGTATCGTAGTAAAGGCCGACCCTGAGATCTCTTACCCATCTGTAATTCACCAAAAGAAGATGTCCTTTGGTATTCTACCATCATCCATCCTCCTAAGATGTTCTATCCATCTAAGTCTACAAAGGCTGAGCATGGAATAAACCGTCACACAACCTGATCTTTCCAATACTTCAGTATTTGTGATTTTGTCTTGCCACTTAATACCAAGAATTCTTTGCTGACACCGCATATGAAAGCTGTTTAAATGTTTCTCTTGGTGTGAGTAAGTTGTCCAGGTTTCACTGCCATAAAGAAGAGTACTAAGGACTCAGGCTTGATAGACAAGGACTTTTGTTTTGGCAGTAAGCTTCCTGTTCTCCCAGACTCTTTTTCTTAACCTGTTCATTGTTGTTGCTGCCTTACCAATCCGGATGTTGATTTCCTAATCTAGGTATAATTTGATATTTACCACTGATCCTAGTGATGGGCTCTAGTTCGGCATTGTCAGTAAAGATTGATGGTACCTCATGTGCACCTTATGACATAATCTGTGTCTTCTTTTTGCTAATTGTTAAACCAAATTCAGAACAAGCATTGGAGAATGCAGATAGTAGACATTGTAATTCTTCCTCAGAGTGGGTTGTAACTGCAGCATTGTCTGCAAAAAGCAACTCTCTGATCAGTACCCTCCTAATTTTGGTCTTGGCCTTCAATCTCTGAGCATTGTAGAGGCCGCCATCTGAGCGTGAGTGAATGTATATACCACCATCCTGATCACGAAAGGCATATTTCAGTAGAAGTGAAAAGTATATTCCAAAGAGGGTGGAAGCTAGTACACCTTGCTTAACTCCACTCTTGATTGCAAACTCTTCAGAAGTTGCACCATCAAACTTGATTATACCCTTCATGCCTGTGTGGAACGATTCCACAATGGACAGAAGAGTTGGTGGGCAGCCAATCTTCTTTAGTGCCTTGAACAGACCCTCACGATTGACCAAATCAATTGCCTTTGTGAGATCGATGAAGGCAATAAACAGTGGTTGATTCTGTTCACGGCACAATATTCCACAATGGACAGAAAAGTTGGTGGGCAGCCAATCTTCTTTAGTGCCTTGAACAGACCCTCATGATTGACCAAATCAATTGCCTTTGTGAGATCGATAAACAGTGGTTGATTCTGTTCACAGCATCTTTCTTGCATTTTTCGTGCATCTGTCGCAATGAGACTAGGCACTGTGGCAAAAAAGAAACTATTAGCCGTCCTAAATTACAGCTGGAAGAGAGGAATAGTCACACAGTTATGGAAGGAAGCTATACTAATACCAGTCCCAAAGAAAGGAAAAGACCTGGAAGAACCCAATGGCTATCGACCTATCAGTTTACTTAGCCGTGTAGGAAAATTAATGGAACGCATTATCAATGGCAGGCTAACATGGCATCTGGAAGAAAACCAACTCTTAACACCACACCAAGCAGGATTCAGAAAGTACAGATCCCCTGAAGAACAAATAAACTATATAGCTCAGGAAATAGAGGATGCCTTCCAAGAGAAAAAGCACACACTTGTCGGCTGAATAGATTTAGAAAAAGCATTTGATAAAGTATAGAAGGAGGGACTGAAAGTAAAACTGCAAAAAATGCATGTTTGTGGGAAAATGTACACATGGATCAGCCACTACCTCGAGTACAGAACTGCCAGGACAAAAGTAAAGGACAAACCAGCAAAATGATGCTGTTGGAGCAAGGTGTCCCCCAAGGAGGAGTTCTTTCACCAACATTATTCCAAGCATATGTAAATGACATCACGGAACATTTTCCAGCCAGACTACACACATCCTCCTTTGCAGATGACCTAGCCATATGGACATCTGAAAAATATAGTACAGCTAACAGCAGAATACAGCAAGCCTTATTAGCGCTAGAGACTGGTCAAAATCATGGCTAGTGAACATAAGTGAGGAGAAAACAACATGCACAGTGTTCTCCCTCTCAAATAAAACTCAGCAGCCTAAGCTGGTATTGAATGGAAAAATGCTGCGCCATGAAGAAAATCCAAACTATCTAGGAGTCACCTTTGATCGTCGCCTGATATGGAAGACACAGGTAGAGAAAAATCAAACAAGAGCAAGGCAAAGAATGGCAATCATGAAAAAGCTTGCTGGTACAACGTGGGGAGCAGATGAGAAAGTTCTCAAGAAGTTATATACTGGACAGGTGAGGCCAGGACTGGAATGTGGCATTGCAGCTTGGGCAACAGCAGCTAAGTCAAACTTAGAAATAAGTCAAACAAAATAAGTAGAGTCCGAAATCAAGGAATATGAATCATAACTGGAAGCCTGAAGACAACGCCTATTAATGAACTAGAAACAATCACTTGTTTACAACCAATGCAGGATAGAAGAGATAGCAGAGTCCAGCAACAAGCAGAAAAATTTAGAAGATTGACAGACCATCCTATGTTTAATGGTTTTGGAAAGTGAAGACTGAAGCATATAAACTTTGTACAAACTGCAAACCAAGAGATTAGGGCATATCCTATATTTAACATATCAACAGTCAAACCCATTTACAATGCACACAAGTTCCCAGCTTGGAGACAGCAGCAACTGCCTGAGATGATAGAAAACATTCCTGGTATTGAGAAAAAGAACACTCAGAATGAAACCGAAAGAAGAAAATAACCCTAAATTACATAAAAGAACATTACCCAAGCAGCAATTTGACCCATGCATTTACAAATGAATCAGCCAAAAATTTAATAGAAATTGGAGGAAGAGGAATTCTCCTAAAATTTAAAAATAGAGTGGGAAAAAAAGACAGTCGGTGGAAACTGGAAAATTTTCGAATAACTTCAAAGTGGAGGTAGAGGTTTTGAAAACTGCAGCAGAAATGCTCTTGATGGAGGAAAATAAAAAGAAGCAAATAGTTATCTTCACAGGTGCAAAGTCAGCTGTCTCAATACTGAAGAGCAAAAACAGCACAGAACTAGCTGACCTAAGAGCATCACTCCATAGTCTATGCCAGAAATCCAAAACAGTTTTAATACACTGGATCCCATCACATTGCAGTATAGAAGAGGCTGACAGACTGGCAAAAGAGGGGGACGACTACCACAGCCTGATATAGACATAACGTACAATGAGGCAAAGAGGTTTATAAAAGGCACTTATAGAACCAAATGAGAATCAGAGCATCCAGGCCACCAGAAGGATGCTGCATATTACAAACTCGACCGAAGAGAACAAGTAACAATCTTCAGACTCCGCACAGGACATAACAGGCTGAAATATCACTTGTTCAATAAACTAAAGATAGGAGATACTGATTAATGTAATTGTGGAACTGGTAAAATGACAGCTAAACATTTGCTGCAGGAGTGCACAGCTATATGCAGAACAAAGATATTTTGGCCCACACCTGCTTCATTTGAGGACAAGCTCTATGGAGATATCAACAAGCTCAAGTTGACTGCAGCTTACTTTAACTACATTCAGGTTGACATTTAAAGGTGCCTGAAGAAGTATTTAGACTGCCACACTTCATAACACAGGTATGTCGGTTACAAAAGCGTCCCAGAGGCATGAAATGGAATATTGCTTGGATAGCAAATCCATTACATGGAAAGTCCGATAAAGCTGTGTGGGCTTCATAAAAGGTGGGGAAAATGTCCTTGTGGCACGAAATGGAATATTGCTTGGATGGTAAATCCATTACGTGGAAAGCCCGAATCAAAAGGCATTCTTCTGGTTTCCGGAAGAACAGCCTGTGGTGAACAGAAGTGAGGCTAAGCAGCCATGTGCAGTACGTGATGATTCCTTGGGTGAGCCCAGTACCAGAGCGCTGTGTGTCGGCTCTGCAAGTATGGAAGCTTCCTTGGATGGCGGGGAAAGCACATGGTCTGCGCCTGCCTTCTCTTAAAGGCTGACCAGGATGTCTTTGGCTGTTCTATATGGGCCAGCTGGGATTGGGGATAACACCACAACAGTGAGAATCAAACGTCCTAAGAAACCCCTGGAAAGGTTAACCCGTCAACAAATGCCCGCAGAAGTTGGATGTGTCGGCCTAATGGCGAAAGAACGCAGCTCTGCTGTAAACAGGCACAACACAATCACGTCCGAAAAAAAAAAAAACTACGGATGAACGAAGAAGAAGAAGCCTCTGTCTCTTCTCGTCTCCTCCTTGTTGTTGACTGGCAATGGCATTTTACTTTGATTGTAGGTGAATAGGGCATCATGGCTGGTACTTGGTTTGTTTTAAGTATTAATATCAAGCACCATTTATTTTTTTCTAAACACCGGTGTTATTCAATTGTCCTCATGCTATTAATTAAACTTCTACTAATTTATACATACTGACAGCTTTCAGTTGTTTAAACACATAATGTCTATATTTATTTATGAATATCTGAAGTCACTGGTGATTGCTCCTTGGGCAGAAACTTATTTTATAAGTAGTGCTTATTGTGGTTAGGTCATTGATTCGATGTTGCTCATGTTGATTGTAGCAATTGGCGATGTCAAACAACCTGGGGAAGAAGTGTGACAAAACTGTCAGAGTCCACCTTTATGCCGCGGCGTCATCATTGCCGCCAGGCAGGTACGGCAACTGCGCCTATAGAAGTCACAGGCCTGTCGCTGAGCACAGCTAGCAGGGCCGGACAGGAGTTACCTGTGCGGCACGTGGACCATCAGAACCACGTGGCGGGAAGCCAGGAAAGGAACGCCGATAGCTGCTGAGCGTGAGACTAGGTTGGACTGGAGACGAGAGCGGTTGATTGTATATCTGGTTGAGTGAATGCTACTTGTTGAGAAGGGAGCCTGTTCGAGTGTAGCTGACTGTATATCTGGTGTATGTGGATGTAAGTTGTAGATATCGATAGTATTTGTAACTGCTTATCGTATGATATGTATTTGTGAGTGTATCCAGCATGTTACATTCGCGCCGAGTGAAATAGGCGAATAAAGATTGTTTCTGTGTTCGCTGCGTGTCCCGTTGAGTCATTATGTGACAGTGTATTGTCTCACATCTGTTAGTTGTAACGAGCTGTGTAGTTGTCCTGTAGGACTCTGACAAAAACAAGATCTAGTGAGTGGTGAATTTGATGGAAACTCCCCCAACTGACTTTTCAAATGGTATCCATCACACCACTCATTTACAGACGTCTTTTCTCACGGTGTATGGAACCTCTTGCCCCCGGGTAGAGTGGGCCCGTTAACTATTACAGCGGCCAATCTAGGAGATGGAAAACTCCGATTATAAACCCCCAAGTTTAAGGTGGACCGACTTGCCGAGGACTGAATGGCCACGGGTGAGCTGGTCATGAACGTGAAACGTCTGGTGTGTGGCCGGGACGGCGCCAGGTTTATGGAATCCTGAGGGACATCCCCTGCCCCTTCCCTAGCAGGCAGGCTCTGCTAAGGTGACCGATTATATCCTGCCGTCATATCTAACCAATTATGAATAATACAAAGAATTATCGCCGAAGCAACGGTGTGCTCGATACCTTTGACAACAGCCAGCGGGGAGAGAATGAAGTGGAGGAGAAGGGGTAAGGGAGAGGGGGGAAGGAGGGTGAGTGTTGGGGCCGGAAGGGGTGGAGGGAAAATGGATCGTTTGGGACTCAGAAATGAACGGATTGGGTATTGGAATTGCCGTAGTGCAAAGCAACGAGGTCCAATACTGGAGAAACTGGACTACGATTTTGATATCCAGATGTTGCAAGAACTGAATACAAACTCTTTTAAGTGCCCTGGCTATACATGTTACATCAACCCAACTGGGCAGGGAAGACATGGGCAGGCTCTGGTGGTCAAGGATGGCTTACAGCATTCGGTAATAGATGTGGGTGGGGTCGGGAGAGTGAGAGGGTGCGGGGAATGCGGATGCAAATCGGCCAATGCAGCTGGGGCCTGGTGGGTGGGGAGCCTTGCGTGGACAGAGAGGGTTGGGACTGGTTGAAAGGTTCGTGGACACTCCAGATGCCAGGTATCTGATGTGTGGTGATTTCAACGCCAACGCCAAGGAATGGGACAGGTCGGGAGAGAACAGACAAGGTGCTGCTCTTGCTGAGGCCTTGCTTGAGACGGATGTTGTCTGTCTAAATGACGGGACACCCACTAGGCTAGCAATGAGACAGAGGGACCTGACACGGCCATCGACCTGGCGCTTGTATCCCAAGAGGCGACATCAGATATAAAATGGAGCGTCCTTGGAGACCATGGAAGTGACCACCTCCCCTGTTCTGTGCTGATACCTAAGTCCAGCACAGTTAGGGTTATAAGAGCTCACAGGGCATTCAGCTATGAACACGACCATTCTTCGCTCTTGGGGCGCCTTAGATCACAGAGAAGATCTAAACCAACAAGAAGAATCTTCACCCAACCACCATGGTGGACACCAGAGGTGGAGAATTTATGGAGGGAACAGAGGGCGGCCATAAGGAATTGGCAGAGTGTGTGGAGAGCAACCAATTCAGTTGACACAGAATTGGAAGAGGCTGAAAGATATAAAAAAGTAAAGGTGCAGGATTTTAAACTCCAGGCAGCAGAGGCAAAGAGGATTAAGTGGGAACAGTTTATCAATGAAGTCGGTGGGGATGTGACATTGGGAAAATTCTGGAGGCTGCGCCAGCAGATGAAGAGACAGGCGATGCCTGGTACACATGGTACCGTTTATGATGATAACAACCGACCTATGACAACTGACAAGGACAAAGGGGAGGCTTTTCTTGCACGATTTTAAAACAGACGGATCAGCAAGACAGGGCTATTAGAGATAACGTCAGAGAAGCCCTATCATGGGTCACTAGGAAGGATGACTGAGATTAAAGTGGAGGATATTAGACGGGTACTGAAGCAGGCTAAAGACACAGCGCCAGGTCCGGGTGGCATGAGGTACTCGCATGTGAGGAACATAAATGATGGGGACTTGGAGGAGATGGCTCTTTGTTTCAACCTCGGTGTCATGGCGGTAGAAATACCCCATGATTGGCTGCATAGCTACCTGGTCCCACTCCCGAAGCCAGGTAAGGATCACTCCAGACTTAATGGATACCGAATCATAACCCTGCAAAACACGTATGGCAAAGTCTTCGAAAAGATAGTAGCACGCAGGATCCAGCAACATTTGGAAAGTCGTAATCTGCTTCCCCAAGGACTCGGGAGTTACCGGCCTGGGAAGGACACCTGGGCAAGTGCTGCAACTTTTGCATTTGATGTATACGAGGGCTTCCAGGATAAACAGGAGACAGTGGCGGTAACTCTTGACCTGGAGGATGCGTATAACATGGTCAGGTATGAACGGTTAATACACACTGTTGGACATGGAAGTCCGCTCTTGCCTTGTTAGATGGGTTGCGGCAGTCCTTTATGAGTGCATGGTTGCACTGCGCATGGGTTGCTGGACTTCTGATCCCTGTACTATTACACCTGGGTTGCCGCAGGGATCTGCCTTGTCCCCAGTGCTCTTTAATGTATACACCAGCAAAATCGCAGCTATTGATACACCAGGTGTGGGTGGAATCTTGACATTTGCAGATGATATGCTGGTTTACAGACAAGGCAGAGACAGGGCCAGTTTGGTGAAAGACTTACAGGTGACAGTAAACTTACAGGGTAGCGAAGTGGTGCAGGGACGCAGGGGCCATTATACACCCAGAAAAGACATTGGTTGTGTGGTGCTCCCTGGATAACCTGATCGTCGAGGCAGATATCCCAGGTATTATGTTGAATGGAGTCCTCTTAGTCGAGAGAGTAAATTGAAGTACTTGGGTATCACCTTTGACAGGTGTTTGTTTTTTAAGGATCATGTGGAGGCCTTGGTGGTGAAGGCTGGTAGGGGATTTAATGGATTGAGGGCTATGGCAGCAACCGGGGTAGATAAGAGGATGATGTACAGGCTCTTTCAGCAGTTAATAATTTCTGTCATTGAGTATGGTTTTGGACTGCTGACAGTATCAAAGAGTCAGCTTGAAAGGTTGGAGCGCCTACAGAGTGCTGCCTGTCAGAATCTTCCCCGGGTCTTCATCACTAGCGCCTGGCAACGACGGCCAGGTACGCCCGTTAACTGCATTAACACTTACGACGCAGTAACAGGGAATGGGTCTACATGGGACACGGAGACCACGAGAAGAAAAAGCAGGACCAACGCGGGCTCACTGCGGCTAGTGGTCAGACAGCCTTGGACCGTACTACTGGACAGACGTGGAAAGAGCAGTGCATGTATTGAGTGTATGAGTTGACGCTAGATGAGAGAAAGCCGTTTGAGTATAGAAAGACTGAGTGCATGGTATGTAATATTGCATTCATGAACTGATGTATTGTATATATATATATATATATTGAAATGGCATTATCGCCGAGTTGAGCGAGGCCTGTTATGATTGCTGTTTGCGAGAAGTGCGATTAAATTAGTTGAGAGATGTCACCGTGTGTTATGTACATTCATTCTGTGTGAGTGATTGTTATCAGATCTGTTAGTCACTACGAGCCTTTATTGATTGCAAATAAAGACTCTGACAGGTGTGAACGTGAGTACACTTGTATTGGGATGAACGTGGAGGCTTTCGTCCGGGTTATGAACCAATAGTAAGACATAGCGAGGTGTATAAATCAGACAGTGTTTATGTTAGAGAGAGTGAGCGTGCATAGCTCGTCAGTGGTTGAACCAAAGATGTGAGCGTGAGTAGAAGTGTATAAAGAAGTGTGAAATTAAAGGTTTCATCTAGCTTTTGAAACAGAGATAGAAATAAGTGTATTCGTGATACAGTTGTGAACGGAATAACACGTGAAAGAGTTCTGTAAAGCGAAAGAAAGCATTGGCAAAGAAGTGACACTGAAATTGTATTCTGAAATGACGACACGACTAAACAAACATACTTAACGGCATACAAACCTACCACATTTAGCTGACAACGCATACACCACATAACATACACATACTAATATTTCCTCTCTCCAAAAGTAAACAGGTTTTTCATCTGAAATTGTACACTGCGAAGGTCATTTCCTGGCTGTAGAAGACCAAGCATACTCTCTCTGGTGCAGTTTGACAACATACGTCCAGAGCTCCAAATTCCTCTATCACTTAAGTATTTTTTTTCTACATACTTTTGTACAGGTCCAGGCCTAAGCTGTATAATTATTGTGTAATTATTGTATTATACACATATTGTATTTACTAACATTTGATAATTATTCTGTATAAATCCACTGTAACTAGATAGCAAAATTATCATGTCTATGTTACACGATTTCATTGAGTCCGGACTAAAGTTAAATTTAACCGGAGACGAGTTAACAAAGTGGAGTGAGGCAAAATATGCAGAGCATGTCCACAGGGAAGACAGAACTGCTGAAAGGGAGCTGAGAAAAGCAGAGTTAGAAGCTAGGAAGGCAGAAACAGAGACAGAGCTGAAAAAGTCAATAAGAGTTAGAGGCTAAGAAGGCACAAACAGAGGCCGAGATCAGAAAAGCTGAGATTACTGCACAGAGCAAACGGGAAGAACTTGAAACACAGCTAAAGATCAAACAACTGGAGGCCGAAACATGAGCAGATAAAGAGTCTAGAAAGGTAGAGATGAAAGAAAAAGAGAATCAATATAAAAAGTACCAAGGGATCGTCAAAAATGTCGCTACTGGGGACTGCATAGCAGCATTCACCCAAAAATTTGAAACGATAATGGAGCATTATCAGATCCCAGAGACAGAATGGAATATCATTTACATGAGAAGTTTATCTGGGGAACCTCTAAAAGTCATTGAGACCATCCCCAAAGACTTAAGAAAAGATTATCAGTATATAAAAGCCAAAATTATGGCACACTTCCTGTTAGATGAAGCAGGCTTCAGAGAACAGTTTAGTAAATTAGCTCCAAAACCAACACAAACATTCTCTGACTACATTTCAGTAGTACAGGATGTATTTAGTAAGTGGTTATCATCAGCTAAAGTTGATAACAATTTTGTTAAACTGAAAGATCTGATCCTACGAGACAAGATCATCTCTTCTCTACCACCTCCTTTTTCGAAATTTCTGCAAGAGTGTGAATGTGAGAGTGTGCAGGAAATAGAGAAGCATGGGTTGGCATACTTTACGGCGAATAAAAATTGGTTTGCTAGTGTACTAATAGACACACAATTCGTAGCAGTCGCTACCTATGATAGGTCAAAACCAAGTACCTATAACAGGCAGAAATCCTTCAGGCAACCTATAAGTAAGAACAATCAATGCAAGTATTGTAATTTACAGCACAATGAAAGTGAGATGTGTGACAAACACCCTGGGTATCTCACATATTTGCAAAACTATATAGACAAGCAAGACAGAGAGAGAGGAAGAGCTACAAACGTGCAACCAAATGTTTCTTTGCAAAGTTTACAATCACTGGCGCCATGCCTGTAGAGGAAAGCAAATGACCAGAAAAGCCAACGCAGCATTGTTTGATAGCTCTTCCTCGGATGAAGAACTAGTGGAGAATCAACCAGTTAATGCGGCAGAAACCATTGATGTTTTCCATCTGGAAAAATGTACAACCTGCAACCGCTTCCATGAAGATGGCATGTTAACTTGCGGCCACTCCATACCTATTGCAAATGAGGAAGCCAATTTGGTGATAAACTCCAAAGGCAAGCTCAATATTCATCAGGGTTATGTGAACGGCAAAGTAGCCACTGTTTTACGCGATAGCGGGTGCACTCTTATTGGTTTAAAGAAAGACTTTATCTTACCTGCAGACTACACAGGCAAACATGTAACATGCAGAACTTTCTCAGGTAACATTGAGAAATACCCACTTGCATGGGCATATATTGAAACAACATTCCTCACAGGCAAGGTTAAATGTGCAGCATTATCTAACCCATGTTGTCATATAATTGTTGGTAACCTGCCAGAAGTGAATGTTATTCCACATGATTGTATAACATCTTCTTGTGAATGTATTGTATCAAATGCAGTGACTAGATCAGCTGCAAAAATGCAAGCTCAAACTAACCAAACTGAGACTTTAGAATTGTTAAGTCCAGTCATAACACCTCTTAAAACCATGAGGGAAAATTTTGTAAAAGCCCAAAAGACAGATATATCAAAGGCAAAATATTTTAAACTTGTAAGCCAAAAGCCAAAACAAACAAAGAATGCTAGATGGCACTTTGACTTGAAATGTGGTATCTTAACAAGGTATTACACGAAAGATGCCAATACCATTGCGCAAATGGTGTTACCAACCGAACACCGCAAAAAAGCATTGCAACTAGCACATGACATACCTTTTGCAGGGCATATGGCTTATGCCAAAACGAGAGCAACATTACTAGCACAGTTCTACTGGCCAAAGTTCTGCAGTGATATTAAACAGTACTGCAGACCATGTAACATCTGCCAGAAACTTGTAAAAAAGGGGAAACACCCTCAAGCAGAACTGCAAACAACAGATCTTGCAAGTAGACCATTTGAGAAAATCTCAGTAGATATCGTAGGTCCTTTAAACCATGTTACATCAAGAGGCAATAAATTCATTCTAACTGTCATTGATCTATGTACTAGATGGTCTGAGGCGATTCCGCTTAGAAATATTACATCTAAGGACGTGATGGAAGTTTTCTTCCATATTTTCGCGAGAATAGGGTTTCTTGATACGCTTCTATCAGATAGAGGAAGCCAGTTTATTTCTGCTGCCACTCAAGCCTTTAATAAAATGTTAGGTGTGAAACAGTGCTTTAACAGTCCCTATCACCCTCATTCAACGGGTATAATAGAGAAAATGAACGGTGACCACAAACCCATGTTGTCGAAAGTCACCCAGGAATACCCAAATGACCGGGACACCTTTCTACCTGCCATACTTTTCGCTTATCGAGAAGTACCTCACTCTAGCACAGGTTTTTCATCATTTTAGCTAGTATATGGAGCCAGACCACGCGGCCCATTATCAATTTATCACATTTTGTTAACTGAACTAGAAAATGATCAGAAAGCATTGTCACCATATGAACATGTAACAACTTTACGTGACAGGATCATGAGATCTTGCATATTTGTCACGAATTGGCAGCCTTTACTTCCCAGAACAATTTTCGGTCCACTTTTGATAGGCCTAGTAGAGAATCAACAGACGAACAAAACTGTTTTCTCTATATTCAAGGCTATACCGTCTTGACGTAAGCTTGCAAAACCTGCAAGTAAACAAACCACCAGGAATGGCTTTCTATTTGGGAAGTTAATTTGACACCAGTACCGGTCACCCCCAGATCAGTTTCACAGTCTTATCAATCCAGCCAGACGGGAGGGCAGACTCAGGGGACTGAATAGTAATTAAAACCAACCAGGTATGACGCAAGCAAACCTGGTTTACCAACAGAGTTGTAAACTGGCTGTTGACCATGAGAACCTAATTGTTCCCTTGACATGACACCTGATAAGAATAGCTAGGAAATCGCCCAACCGCGATGGATGACCCCATCTGGTAGAGACTAGAGGCGCAAGGTGTGAAATCACTGATTAGACTCAGTGGGCTAATAGTTGTCAGACCCACAGGTGTGAAGGCTAGTGTGCATGCAGAAAGAATTTTATGACTGGACAGACTTGGAGTTAATTGCAATTAACGTCAGGAGGAGATAAGAAGAATTTAGGAATGGAATTCCTGGGAGATAAGTGTCTACTGCTAGGCTAGGTATAAAAACCCACGATAGACCTTTTCCTTTTAGATTAAGTCTGACTTCAGAACAGGTAGGAACTATCTCAATGCCTGTAGTCATATGCATGAATATTATGTTGGCTTCTAGGAATTATTTCTTAGTAACTAGTCCCTTAGTAAGTCTCTTAGTTTCTTAGATGGATGGACCGATTTTCAGTCTATATCTGAGCTAGGTTATTGCAAGAACTATCATTGTCATAGGTTGCTTGAGTGTTCTTTCTGAGTTCTGTGTTCAATATAATTGTGCTGTAAGTGCTACTCTTCTGAGAAGTAGAAACTTATGGAAGGCAGGTCTAGTCTAGATATACTTGAGGTGTCGTAGCAGTGCTTGCCATCTCTTTCTAAACTAGACTAGTCCTTTTTGGTGTGTGCATTTGTTGTACAGAATATAGTCAACTGACTATTTATTTAATTCTTACAACAGCAGTAACTAACTAGTGCATTATGCTATGATGTTAAAGTATCATAATATGTCTAGTTTAATCAATATGTTTATGTGTATTGGATGTTTGATATATTGATTTGTCATATGCAAACTTACCAATATGAAGTGTTATGCTATTGTCTGCGCATTGGCACATTGGCCAATGATTGTGTTGGAAGCAGAGGTGTAATGGTACAGACATTACCCACAATTGGTAGTATGGGGTATATGGTGCTAAACTTTCTCAGTGTATTGTGGGCGTGGGTCCACGGTAATGCATGGGAACCTGGCACAGCTACTGGTCACGGCTTGCAAGCCCGGATGATCAGGCAGTGTTATAATACCCTTACCGACCCTGTGAGCTGCTAAACTAACATTGGACTGTACGGCACATAATTTCTGTATTAGCGACATGGACATGGGGCGGCAGAAATGGAATCATTACAGGCGTGTGAGACAATTGAAAAGCCCGTCCCAGACTAAAGACAGTAGGGAGAAGGAGATGGTGAACGCAGTCGAGCTGAAAGATAAACTTGGCCAGACTGGTCATTGTATATGTTTGTATTATGATATGTTTTAATTAGGATTGCGCTGATGTAGAACTGATATAACACATTCTTGACTTTCTTTCAAGCTCTCACAAGGAGCCCTATGTTATAGATCTCAAGACTAGAGACTACTGACTAGGAGTGTCAGGACTGGCAGGATCGTCAGACTACCGGCAAGCTGTTTTTCTTTTGTGTGTGTCTACTGGAGAGTGGGGATCTGGACCACAGATCCAGATAGATCGAGTAACAAGTAAAGTTACGTAATGTTTGTCATCAATATCAATATGCATATGATTTCATCATCCTCATATTGACAATCACATAGACTCAGACGACACCGACGAAGTACCAGTTCCAGCACTTGACACGGCAAATACACTACAAGGACAAGTTAGATCAGAAAATTTTAGAACTAGAGACAAACAAAATCATTAGAAGATCACAATCACAGTATTCTTCTCCTATAGTGATCGTCAAAAAGAATGACAACTCAATACGCCTATGCGTAGATTACAGGAAACTTAATGCAATAACACAGATTTAGAACCCATGGTTAACTGTGAAGACATACTGACTGAGATGACACACAACAAATACTTCACAAAACTTGACATGACCAAAGGGTAAATACCCATGACCGACGATTCCATACACTTGACAGCATTTGCAACACCTTGGGGATTATACGAATGATGTAAACTACCATTCGGGATAGTCAATGCCCCAGCAACATTCGTACGCATGACACGACTACTACTAGCAGACATACCGAACATAATATCATATATGGACGACATCTGTGTACATACTAGGACAATGACAGAACACCTGACAACACTCCGACAAACATTTGAACGCATCAAACAACACGGCCTAACAGTGAAACCATCCAAGGTAGAAATCGCCTATCACGAAATTACATTTCTTGGCTATAAAGTTTGTAATGAATTTGTCACCAAAGATGACAATATTGTATCCAAGATTCTAAAATTGTCGCTTCCGACAACCAAAAAGGAAATAAGAAGCATGTTGGGTTTACTCAATTATTACAGACGATTTATTCCTGATTTTGCAGGTTTGACAGAAAGTTTTAAAAATTTACTAACCAAAGACAAACCAAATAAAATTTTAAACAGCGAGTGCCCGAGGCCTGCATTTACAAAAGTTTTGTCATACTTTTCGGCTAAGCCTATTGTTAAATTGCCAAATTTGGAAATTCATTTCATGATTGAGGACTGACGCAAGCTCCATATCTATAGGGGCGGTTTTGTTGCAGTCTTATGATGACATCCTACACCCAATTTTTTTATGTCAGCCGCAAACTGACACCGAGAGAACGCAGATGGTCAACTCCTGAATTGGAGGCTTTGACTTTAATTTTTCCATTAAGAGATTGTCAACATATTTGTTAGGTCGTCATTTCATTGTAGAAACAGACAACAACCCATTAATCATTATTAAGACAGGGACACCAACAAACCACAGAATAGCAAGATGGTCTTTACTGCTCAAAGACTTCAGTTTTGAAGTGAGGCACATCAGCGGTACACAAAATACGATTGCAGATTTGCTCTCCAGATGTCCACTCGAAACGTCCGAAAATAGGCTACCTATGCCTGAGCGCACAGATTAAATGAATCAATATCTGTGATTAATTACACTGCTCAGAAATCACAACCCAGCAGATTAATGTGTAACACAACTACACATCGCTGGCACACATAACTTTGATAAGGACAGTGTCCTCTTGTTTATTACAAATTATATTTTTAATACGTAAGCATTGTAAATATTTGTGTGATTAGAATGAAGAGTGGCAATATTTTAAACACTTGTTAACATTTATACCAACAGTGCTACGAGTGATTACAAAACTTACCTGAAGTCAACTTGTGGTAACATCCTCAGTACCTGTGCTTATGAATACGATTGACATAAGCCCAGCAGAGGGTTGAAACATTTTAAATCGTGTGACAGAGACGACGACATACGAATTCAACACATCCAACAGAACAGTTTCATCGATACTTCCATAGAACATTGTTCTCCAAACTTGTGAACGTATGAACAGTTTATTCCGTACTTCTCAATAACATTGTAATCCAAACATGTGGAAGGACAATGCGTTACTCCAACATTTTAACACATAAGTTGTGTACTTCCGTTGCTTTTTGGAATTAATTAATAAATTTAGAAAATTAGCAGACTATACGATAACTGTCACAAAGTAATGACATTTAATATAACTTTGTGATAGTACATTTAGATATACTTAATTGTATGAAAGGATTTTTAGATTTGTAATCTGAGAATCATTGATTGATCAACTTGTTCTCAATAGTACCAAATAGGTCACTATTGACAATAAGCATCAAACTATGACGCTTAGAACTTAACTTATAAATATACTTTATTTTTTTTTTGAAAGAAAGTAAAAGTTATTCCCCATAGTGTTTCACAATACCATCTAAGGGAAACAATTTGAAATATTGAGTCAATGTAAACATGTATATAGTACCTTGTTCATAGCGCCAGAACGGCAACACATCGCAAGGTGACATCAACTATGCGTGGACTATAATTACTGAAGTTGTGGACCAGCATGGGATCATCCGACCATATCGGTTTGGGTCTAATGCTGAAGTCATCGTACAGAAAAGATGACTTGCGGCCTGACATGTCTCTTTTTGTGATGTTTTTTCTTTGTCGGGAGGTAGTTGCGTTGCTTGGAAGACAGCGTAAGTCGCTGATAGCTACCGGACTGGATAAGTCCGTCAGCAACCTAGGTAAAAATCCAACTAGGGGATTGTACTTGTTGAGTGTAGCTTTATGGCGACACTGAAGAGAAGATATATCATGTAAATTACCCACTATACTTCAACAAACTCCAAAGAGTCACCTAAGATGACAAACGGTGGGTCGATTCTGACTGTTTATTAGTAGATTAACCCAACTTCAAATAGCCAGTAATGAAAGGATATACCTTTCATTCGAGGGGCGGCGGGAGAGTGTCAGAATCTTCCCCGGGTCTTTATCACTAGCGCCTGGCAACGACGGCCAGGTACGCCCGTGAACTGCATTAACACTTACGGCGCAGTAACAGGGAAAGGGTCTGCGTGGGACACGGAGACCACGAGAAGAGAAAGCAGGACCAACGCGGGCTTACTGCGGCTAGTGGTCAGACAGCCTTGGACCGTACGACTGGACAGACGTGGAAAGAGAGCAGTACACGTATTGAGTGTATGAGTTGACGCTAGATGAGAGAAAGCCTGTTGAGTATAGAAAGACTGAGTGCATGGTATGTAATATTGCATTCATGAACTGATGTATTGTGTGTCTGTGTGTGTGTGTGTATATATATATATATATATATATATATATATATATATATATATATATATATATATATGTTGTTGCGTATCCCTTACGGGACGTTGCAATCAACACCAGCATTTTCAGCTGCTGTTGATGTACTAGGCAAGTGTTACGTTCAGTAGTTTGCCATTGCTTTCTGAACGACCGGCCCCTATACCAGCACCGCCGTGTTTCGAACCCGGGTATACGGGCTCACAAACCGCGTTCGCAAGCCCTTTAGCCACAGAGACCGGTTGATATACCATATAATACCATATAATATATATATATATTGAAATGGCATTATCGCCGAGTTGAGCGAGGCCTGTTATGATTGCTGTTTGCGAGAAGTGCGATTAAAGTAGGTGAGAGATGTCACCGTGTGTTATGTACATTCATTCTGTGTGAGTGATTGTTATCACATCCGTTAGTCACCACGAGCCTTTATTGATTGCAAATCAAGACTCTGCCATGCGGTTGGTCCTGGGGTGCACAAAGGACACATCAATTATATGCATGAGCCATATCCTGGATAGGCTTAGAGCCCTTCAGGCCTAATGGTACATGAGAGTTGCAGCAGACAGGGATCATCCGCTGCATGCAGCAGTTGATATGGTCAAGGGTCATAGACTAAGACGAGGCAGATCCTGCATGGCACAGGCGGAACTTTCTATACGTCAGGTGTGTGATCTAGAGACCATCAATCGTGAAAGAGAGTGGGTTGAAGTTCCGGAAGACATCACAGACTGGCACAATGTAATAATAACACTAGGTCGTGAGTGCAGAGAATGGGCAGCGGGCCGCATTGAGTTTAAAGTGCAACAGCTGATCAGAGCAACACACATCAAGGTGACATAGTCATCTACACCGATGGGTCAGTGGTGGGAAACAGACGTAGTGGCTGGGGCTTTATTGCAAAGACTAATGGACGAGTCTTGAAAAAGGAGACTCTGGCATATGACACTACGACCTCCAGCATGAGAATGGAGGTGGAGGCAGTAACAGCGGCATTCTGGTGGACAGAGGAGACCACTGCAACACACACGTTGTATTCCTTACGGATTCAAAGAGTATGCTTAGTAAGGTGGAGCAAGTAATGTTTCGCTGGCTGTTGAACGAGGGGACAGAGCATGTATGGGAATGTCCTGAGTGCAGTGATGTCGGTTCTTAGCTCAACTCAACTGGTGACAGAAAATTAGTAGTTTCGAAATTATCCGATCATCAGAGGATATCATCTCAACCTCTCCTCTTCTTATGTATCTTATGTATAATACATTATCTGTTTATTAATATGACGTTTCTTGAGTTGAGTCGTGTCTTCTGGAGCACCTAGAGGTATCGTCCCTAGGGTGATTGAGTGAGAGAAAGCAGAGTCCAGGGGCCTGAGAGGTCGGGGGACTGACTTCACCCGTGTCTTGACAAGAGCGTGTCCTGAAGTAATAGGTGTAACGATAGCTCAGCCTACCCAACTGATATCGTTACAATGACTCTTAACAGTAGGCATATGGGAAGGGTGGAAAGGATACAGAACAAAGCTATGCTTATTATTCTTGGATGTACAAGAGATACACCAGTAGGGTGATGCGTTAGCTTCTTGATTTTCCAACCATGAGGGACAGAATACAAATTTGCAGAGCACGTGCCTACCTCAGAGTCAACGCAAACACACAATGCCATACATCTATAATAGCTCGTTCTGATGAAATGGCACTCTCACAAACACCACAACGAGTAATCATTGCACACAACTAACACCCTGACGTCCTCACGCAAATCACCTTCCTTTATTTATAACAATGTTCTCTCATGCAGTCGGCCACTGTCACATCATGCTGCCAATCTTTAGGAGGGTAGATGTATTTCGTAATTTAATTGTGCCCCGACTGTGAGCTAAAGATATTAATTCTCAGTGATTGGACGATCGTTTCTAAGATGCCTTTCTTACAAAAATTACAGTTAGTTTTCTAAGTGCGCCAACTTACACTCTTGGTAGGCCATTTTTTCCACACTGCACAGCGGATTTGGATAGCGAAAGCGTCACTAGATTTGATCTGCACTCAGCCCAGCTACTTGATTAACTGTGCTACCAGGTTGCGATACATTGTATCAGACTTGCTGGTATTATGTCTATATTGTATTTGATGTTTACAACTTCTGTAAGAAATTCACAGTCTTTCCAGCTCGCATACACGGCTTGACTAACCTCTAGAAGTGTCTACCTCGTGACGTTACCTTCCGTCTTGTCACGTGATGCCCTGAGTCGAGTCCTTTCTTTTTTTCCCCCTTGTATTCATCGTTCTACTACTGAATAAGCATCACCGTTCTCCGTGTCTCCCATTCTATCACCCTTTCTCGGTGACTGTACTCTTATTTTGTTAACTCCAATTCAGACTGTTCCTGTTGACTACAACTTGTATTATCTTAACTCTGTTAATACATGACCATAGCTTGCACTGTCTGCAATTTTGATACATGGTAGTGTGCGGCCCCCCCCCTCTTTTTCAAAATGGTGCAACCATTTTGACAGTGTTCGGTTTGTTTACCCTTGACATTTAGCAACATTGATAGTTATTGGTCTCATTATGTTTAACTCTTATTGAGTTCCTTCATACACATCTTGCATTCTCATAATGTGATAGCATGATATTCAAGTAAACACATCACACAAATTTAAAAAAAAAATATTGTATATGTCAGACACGCGCTTCTCGTCCCTACTTTGATGGCTTGTACCTCCATTCTCCTTTGTTTCAGAGTACTGGAGTGTAATCTGCTATGAGTTTCAAAATGTCCCTGGCATCCCCATGCACTTCCTCGTTCATGATTAGGCATGAGCATCTCCATCTCTACCAAAGCTCTAGATGAAGGTACTTGTGTGTTTAGGAGTAACATACCCTCTATTATGAATGTTTCTTTGTATGTGGAATCTTTACTTTTTTTTCTATGACCATTTCTATCTAACGTATTTGACATTTTGTCAATATAGGTTGCCTTTTGACATTCAATTATCAATTTTATTGGAAGGCGCGGTCTGCTGACTTAGTATAACTCTGTAGTCTTTTCCTTTGTCGAATTGTAGGCTTTTTGTATCATTTCATTTTCTGTAATCTTTCGTCCTGTGATATGAGATTCTCTCATCATTTGTTATATTTCTCTATGTGATCTTTTCTAATTATATACTCATGTAACTATTCATTACTGTGCATGTACAGAGCAATATAATATGTACACAATTGTTAATTTGTGTTCACCAATGTGAATGTGTACAAAACTACAATTGTGTACAGCAATGTTAATTTGTGTTCACAAATGTAAATATATGCACCAATGCAATTATATGCATCAATGTTAACTGGGGTTCACAAATATGATTGTGAACACCAATGCAATTATGTACCCCAATGTTAACACAATCTACTATGCACTTACATAGATAGTAACATTATAACTTTACATTCATTGTAAATATTGTTTGACAATTCTATTATACATTCTTTCTCTTAATTTCTTTTTCATCAACCTTTCATTCTCTGCAATTTATAATAATTTTTGTCATGTTCTTCTGTGATCTTTTATGTCCAGTATATCCATCCACCCATCATGTGCCATGCCGGTAAGCGTGGGCGGTCATGTTCTGCCATCTCACTCGATCACCAGAGTCGTGGATCAGTTCCGTGTTTCTGTCTCGACCATGCCACAAGGCCAAGCCATCCAGATACTTGTTTCTAGGTCTTCCCCTTGGTCTGTTCCCCTCGATCTTACCAGTTGTCACCAAGTTCTCCAAATCATTTCTTCTCATAACATGCCCAAAAAATTGTGACCGTCTACGTCTAATGTCTCTGATCAGTTTACGATCTTCATTTGTTTCTTGAAGGACTTCTTCATTGGTCTTTCTGGCTGTCCATGGTATTCTTTGCATTTTCCTCAGAAACCACATTTCTACAGCCATCAGATGTTTTTCAGCCTGGCTGCTCATTGTCCAAGCTTCACATCCATATAAAAGTACAGGTTCTATGTAGCATCTCAACACTCTTTTTCTCGTTTCAATTGACATCTTTTTATTGGTCAGTATGTTTTTCATCTTGCTAAAGGCTACTTTTGCCATGGCGATTCTTGTTCTAATCTCTTCAAGGCATCTCCCATCAGATGTTATTACTGTTCCGAGATAATTGTACCTATTCACTTGTTGAAGAATATTCCCATTTACTTGTATATTACACTGTGGTATTTCGTTCTTCCTAGTGACGACCATAATCTGTGTCTTTTTACAATTTAATTCTAACCCTTGTTGTTCACTGTGTGTAACAATCGCATGTACTAAATTTTGCAGGTCCTGTTCATTGTCTGCAATCAAGACTGTATCATCTGCATATCTAATGTTATTGATGCATCGTCCCCCAATGTTGATTCCTTCCATATTTTCAATATTTCTGAAAATATTTTCACTGTACAGGGAAAACAGATCTGGAGACATTACACATCCCTGTCTCACACCTCTCTTAATAGGCTGATATTGGCTTACTTCATTATCAACTCGTATGGCAGCTTGTTGTTTCCAATATATGTTTTTTACAAGTCTAAGGTCTTTCCCATCAATCTGTAGATCTTCAAGCATCCTTATCATGTTGACATGTCTCACTTTATCAAAAGCCTTTGTGTAGTCAATAAAGCAAAGGTGTAGATCTTTGTTTACTTCTATGGAACGTTCGATTACGGTTCTCAGTATATACACAGCATTTACTGTACCCTTGCCTACTACAAACCCACATTGTTCTTCTCCTATTTCAGGTTGTATTTTCCTCCTAACTCTTTGCATGATAATTCTTAGCAAAATCTTCGTGATGTGACTCATTATACTAATTGTTCGATGTTGATCACATTCCAAGGCTCCTGATTTCTTTGGGATTGCAATAAATACAGAATTACATAACTCATGAGGTATATTTCCAGTATCATATATTGTATTAAGCAGACTGGTAACTTTATCTATTCCATATTCTTCTAAAGCATTAATCATTTCTGTTGTGACGCTGTCTGGACCGGGGGTCTTGCCAGATTTCATATGATTAAGAGCATTCTGAACCTCCATCTTCAAAATTGCTGGCCCTTCATTGTTATTTTGAACAATATATTGTTCGTCTCTGTTATCGTCATAAAGGTTTTTCACATAATCTGACCATACATGTAAAATCTGATCTTTTTCTATTATGACTCTTCCATCTTTTGTCTTTAGGCAGCCTGCTGATGTACGTGTTCTTTGATTAGTAATCTCCTGAATTATTTTGTGCATTAGTTTCGCATTTTTACTGTTGTGTTGTTTTTCAATTTCTCTGCAATTTTTCTCAAGCCATGTTTCTTTAGCCTCCTTACATAAGGTTCTGACTTTTCTGTGAATTTCTTCATATTTGGCCGGATTATTTTTGTTCTGTCTTCTTGTTTCCATTAGTTGTAAAATTTCTTCAGTCATCCATGTCTTACGGCCCACTTTCTTTACTTTTGGAATAGTTTTTTCTGCTGCACAACTGATTGAATTCTTCAGCATTTCCCATTGATCATCTACATCTTGAAATAGGATCTCTAGATCAGAAAATAAATCAAATTTGTTCTTTACTTCTATGTTAAAATTATCTTGTATTTCTTTGTCAGTTTTCAATTTGCACAAGTCATATTTAGGGTTTCCTGATGTATACTTGACTTTCTTTAACTTTACCCTCAATGTGCCAGTAATTAATCTGTGATCACTGTAACAGTCTGCATTTGGAACTGTTTTTACAACTGTTAATGCATTTCGAAACCTTTTGCTTATCAGGATGTAATCTATCTGGTTTTTAATCCTGCTGTCTGGACTCCTCCATGTCCATAATCTTCTAGGATGTTGTTTAAACCAGGTGTTTCCTACAACCATTTCTTGTTCTTTTGCCCATTCTACAAGTCTGTAACCTCTTTCATTTCTCTCTCCCACAACCATGGTTGCCTACACTGCATCCATCGCTTTGCTTTCCTATTTTTGCGTTGAAATCACCCATTATGATATTTATTTCTGATTTTTTACAGTTCTTCAAAGCAGACTCCATGTCATTATAAAATTCCTCTATACTTTCTTCACTGCTTTCACTTGTTGGGGCATATACTTGAATTACATTTATTTTAAAAGGTCTTCCGTTTAATTTTACTAATAGAACTCTGTCTGACACAGCCCAATATCCTTTGACAGAATTTGATGTTTGCTTATCTAATATAATGGCTACACCTCTTTGCTGTTCTTCTCCCCCCGAGTGAACACAACATGATTTTCTTGGCATGTGTAAAGAAGGTAGTTTGCCATTGCATTCCTTCCCAGCAGTGACCATACTGGTCAGTGACCGTAGCCATTGTCTCCTCAAAAAAGGAGATCCTCTGCCTACCGTCGTGAAGGTGGAGACCATAACCTACAACTATCTGTCGGCTGCTCCCTATCTTCATCCACCACCTGCACGCATGGCTTCACGTAACCCTGATCGGGGGGCTAAACGGGTACTCCACCTTGCCCAAGGGTGTCCCGTAGGCTAGCGGAGGGAAGGAGGCGCCTTACTTCTCCTTTGATAGGGGATACCCCTACCCCGCTACCCTATATATATATAGTATATCCAGTATATAGGTCGTGGTAATCACTTCGAACATGTAGTCAGTATATATTGTATCCTTGATTCGATACAATGAAGCAAAGTCTTTAAACATGTTTTAGAAAACGAAGTCTAAATACTTGTAACACTCTGTGAATGAGTTATACTCATCCTTTGAAAGTAAAAAAGGATGTGTTACAGCATCTATTTATCATGAGTGTGATGCCATGTTTACATCATTCTTAGAAAATAAATTCTCACATTCCCTCGTTCTTTCATTCCATTATGTTTGATACCATATTCATCTTATCTGTTTTGTTATTTCTACACTGTGATCTTATGTATGTTTGTTATTTTGGGATAAAGCCGTTCGTGAAATTGTTAGTGTTTTGTTTTTGTGCATTGAAAAATAAAAATAAAAATATTATTCTTTGAACTGAAAAATGTGTTTTGACTTTTTGTGACATCTTAGATGATTCTTATTATCTTATTAAATTTCATTCCCTTACATACTGTGATACTTATAGATTTATACGAATTATATGCTTTGATGGTGTGATTTTCTAGTTGATTAATGATTTATAAATTTCTGATATGTCTTCATGATACGATGATGTGATCATGGATAATGGATAATTTGACATATATGGTTTATGATGTAATTTTGTTAATGGATGTCAATGAAATTCTTAAGTTAACTATACTTTTTGCTAGCACTATGTGATGTCGCAGTTCCACAGAATTCTTGTTTCAACTGTGTTATGGGTTTGTTGATCTTCATATATGTCGGATCGGTTCACAGGCCTAATATGTAAGCTTTGCCTGCCACATACTTTTGCCTAATAACTTGATTATCTGGTGTCACGGTCTTACACTCATCATTCGCACAATCTGGTAATTTATAAATGGGAAAAATATGTAAATATCTATAGTAATTAAGTTAATTAAAGAAAATAAATCGTCAAATTGATTTATATGATTAGTAAACATTTTGTTCAGAAATTCAGAGATATGGAATTATATCCGGAGCACTCTGTAACTCCATTCTGACAATTATGCACACAGATTGTAACAGTCTTATAGTATTTGAGTAATGTTCCCTATAGTCTGCTTAACAAGTCTGCTAAGGTGTTGTTTTTTCAGGTGAGTCGTAGTTTTGTCATAGAAGAGACCATATGTGTATTCTGGAATTCTTAGGGTCTCCTTCTTTGAAGACTTTTACAGGTTTGTTGTCAGATAGAACTAAGAATTTCTTTCCAATTAGATATTTAGAGAATTTGTTGAGAGCTAGAGATTCAAGTTCTGTAATAGCATACTGTCTTTGAATTTCTGATAGGTTATTGCTGAAATAGAGGATAGGATGTAGTCGTAAGTTGTGAAGTTGAAGCAAAATAGCTGAAATTGCATAGTAACCTGCGTATGTTTGCAATATGAAATCTTTCGTTATGTCAGGTAGCTTTAGAATAGGTTGATTACTGAATAGTTTTTTTTTTTTAATTTGTTCACGCAGATTGTTATGTTTGTCAGTCCATTTGAATTTAGTAGGTTGTCCTTTTTTAAGTAATTCAGAGAAAGCAGCTGTCATGTCAGCAAAGTTGGAATGAACGTTTGATAGTAATTTATCAGTCCCAACACACTCCTGACTTTCTTCTTGGTGTTGGTAGCTTTAATATTTCAGAATTTTGATAACCTAACTTGGGTTTATTTTTTCGAATCATTCCTTATTAATTACATAGGAGAATAGAAAATGAACTAAACTTTGAATTCTGGTACCCAATAATTTTTCTTGATATTGTGGTATGTGTTTTCTGAATGTATGTTTCTAAATGTATGTGTTAACTTCATAAAATGACACAGGTTATGGTCGTCACGAGGAAAAAAGAAGTACCACAATGTAATATACAAGTAAATGGGAATATTCTTCAACAAGTGAATCGGTACAATTATCTCGGAACAGTCATAACATCTGATGGGAGATGTCTTGAAGAGATTAGAACAAGAATCGCCATGGCGAAAGTAACCTTTAGCATGATGAAAAACATTCTGTCCAATAAAAAGATGTCAATTGAAAGGAGAAATAGAGTGTTGAGGGGATGCATAAAGTCTGTTCTTTTGTGTGGATATGAAACTTGGACAATGAGCAGTCAAGCTGAAAAACATCTGATGGCTGCAGAAATGTGGTGTCTGAGGAAAATGCAAAGAATACCATGGAGAAAAAAACTAATGAACACAGAGAGAAAAACTAATGACCAAGTACTACAGGAGATAAATGAAAATCGTAAATTGATTAGAGACATTAGACGTAGACAGTCAAAATTGTTTGGACATGTTATGAGAAGAAATGAATTGGAGAACTTAATGACAACAAGAGGAAGACCGAGAGGAAAATACCTAGATGGCATGGACGAGACAGGAACACTGAGCTGATCCACGACACTGGTGATCGAGTGAAATGGCGAGTCATGACCGCCCACGCTTTCCGGCATGGCACAAGATTGATTGATTGAACCTCGTTGAATGAAAACATGTTGCAATTTTAAGCCAGTTATATGTTCTTCTTCAGCGTTCCGAGCCATTGAGGTTCTTTGCTGCAAATACAATCCGTCTCCATTCGTCTCTCTGGTGGACCTTCTCTTGCCAGTCGTTGATTCCAAGTGCTTGTAGGTCTGTACATGTATTATCTCTCCACCGCCTTCTTGGTCTACCTCGGGGTCTACGGTCATTTATTTCCTGAGTGTAAGCGAGTTTTGTTTCCCTATTATCTTCCATTCTTTCTATATGCCCCAGCCATTGTAGTCTATTAGCCTTCATGATACCAGTGATTAGCGGGGACTTAAACAGATCATAAATGTCTTTGTTACTTCTTCTTTTCCACTCTCCACTTTGTATATCCCTAATGGGTCCAAAGATGCGTCTTAAAATTTTGTTCTCAAAGGTTTGTAACAAGGCTTCGTCTCCTTTCGTTGTACTCCAGGTTTCAGAGCCATACAGCACAACTGGTCTGATCAGTGTTTTGTATATTGTGATTTTGGTGTTACGAGATAGCGCCTTTGATTTTAGTAGATGTTGTAGTGCATAGTATATCTTATTTCCAGAGTTGATTCTAGTTTGTATTTCTTCCCTTATGATGTTGGAGCAGTTGAAGATTGTACCCAGGTATTTGTATATGTTTCCGTTCTTTTAATGGTCATATTATCTATTTGTATGTGGCCAGAGTTTCTAGCCATTCCGTCTCTTGAAATTACCATATATTCTGTCTTATCTTGGTTGATAACCAGCCCCATCTGTTGGGCTTTTCCCTTTAAGTGAGTCAATATTTCCAATGTCTTTTGTTCACTTTGCCCTATAATATCTATATCATCTGCATAACCAAGCAGCTTGGATGTTCCTCCAATATCACATTCCTCCTTTACCTTCCTTACAACTTTCTCTAGAGCCAGATTGAAGAGTAGCGGCGATAGTGCATCACCCTGTTTCAAGCCAGATGTTATTTGGAAGGGGTCTGATTTCCTGCCTTTATATGTTACTATATTATAAGTATCTTCCATGCATAGTCTGGTCATGTTGATTAACTTCCTTGGTATTCCAAATTCCTGCATAGCATTCCATAGACTATTCCTATGGACACTATCATAAGCCTTTTTAAAATCCACAAAAATGTTATGGAGATCTCTTTTATATTCCCAATGTTTCTCGGCTATTTGTCGTAAGATATATGTTGCACACAATAATTGGAATAGTAGGGTTAGTATCAAACCTCTTAAGGAGTTGCTAATAATTTTAAGCTGCTTTCTGTAGTCACCTCTTAATGTATTCAACCATGTTGTGATATATTTGATCGTTTGTGAACAGATGTGTTTAGCCACCCATTCGACCCAGTTGACTGTCCATTCACCATGGGTCATCATCATCATCATCATCATCATCATCATCATCCACTTCTGCCGTCAAGCGGCGTGGGGAGGAATAATTTGCGCTACAATGCCTGGTGGGCGGCACTGAATAGTGTCATTCCGTGTGATTGTACAATGTCTTTGATGTCGTCAATCCATTCTCTTCTTGGACGTCCTCTTGGCCTCGTCGCAGATGATCTTTGATTTAAGGCCGGTGATGGTAGGTGATGGTGTTGCATTCCAACGACATGGCCAAACCACTTGATCTTCTGTCTGTCAATAAATGTGGCACAAGGTGTTGATCCCACAGTCTGTCTGATAACAGCATTACTTACTCGGTCTCGGATTGTTAAGTTGGCAGCTCTCCTCGGGCATCTCATCTCGCAGGAGTTGATTTTGCGAAAGTGTGATTTGGATAGAGTCCAAGTTTGAGATTGGCAGCATAGGGTTGGTGTGAATATGTTGTTTATTATCTGTCGTTTTGCGGACATGGGTATGTTTGGATGTTTAAGTAAAGGTGATAGGTGATTGTCAACGTCCTAGAGACCTAGAGAAATGAAACTCGGGTTCATACAGGCAACAAACTCCATTCTGATACTATCTGATATAATTTATTCACAGTAAGCTGGCGAAGAATGGGTTTCGCAGCCAGTTACACTAATTACAATATCACAGGGGTTTATAACAAAGAAATCATACACATAATCATCACAGCAAACTCTATCATCTATATTATGATTAACACTCCTTAAATACACTTGGTTTCTATCTATCAAGTCCCCCTTAAGCTAAGCCCTGTTTCTCCTTCGATGTCCAGTCGCCGTCTGCCCTCTAACGTGTCTCGGTCGGACACGGGCTGTAACTCTCTTCGAGCTTCTCGTGGAACAGGTCCTGGCACGCGGTAGGCGGGTTCCACCTGTGTCCACGGAGCTGTAGGCAAACTGACCTATCCTTCTCGAAGGCTCTAGATTGTTCGAGCATTCGAGTTGGTCTCCTTATTTCCCTTATATTGGGGTTATATCCCTTCTATCCATCCCTTCTATCTTTATGTCCATACCGACCCCATGTGAGACTTTGACAGGGTTCCCCCTCCCCGTTATTATGGGTTACTATATGGTAATTAGTCTGTACTAATTCTGTCATAGGATCACATGAAGTTGGTGGTGGTAGTTTCGTGGATGGGAACTTGGTAATCTATATACTTGCACTAATAACTCATGTATTTCCCCGTACAACAATTTAGGGTGATTGATGAAGAGCTCCTATCTCTTCCATATTCTTAAACATGCTTATCCGACTGAAGTTCCCTGACGCATCCAGTTGTATTTGCAACCGCGCCCTTCTCAAGTATCCATATGATACCAGGATATTGAACTCTGTATTAGAGAGTTTCAACAAGACGAATTGTCTTGGCTTATTTAAGAACACCTGCAATTCTTGTCCTAAATGTGTATTTTGATACACTTTTACTTCCGTATGTTTTATAGTGCCCAATATATATATATACCGGCTCCGTGGCCGAGGGGTTAGCAGCTTTCTCCGCTAACTCCGAATACTCTCGTCACGTGACGCGACGAGAATTAGCAGTGGTTCGAATCGCAAAAGTGACTTATGAGAGTATGGAGCCGGTCGCTCAGAAAGTCGTGGCGTGCTGATGAGCGTAATCTAGCCTAGGAATCAACATACAGCTGAAAGATGCTGGTGTTGACCGCAATATCCTGAAACAGGATGGAAACGCGGGAAAAAAAAAAAAAATATATATATATATATATATATATATATATATATATATATATATATATATATATATATATATATATATATATATTCTTGTTTTCTCCCAAGTAACTACTTATGTTCTTGTTTGCCTGTTAGTGTTTTTACTGCCTTGTTATTTGCTATAATAAAATGTATGTGATTTAATTGTTAGGGTGTAGTTTTGTGAGTATGTCTTACATAATGTATAAAGTGTGTGCTACGTGTGTGTATGTGGTGTGTAGTATAACTCTAAGTGTCACGAGCTGGAATATCCTTTGTCATGAATCACGCCATTTGTGTAACTAATTAACAGGATATTCAAACAGTGATTCTTAGAATGAACCTATTCTATGTAATACTAAACATGTATACACAATTTAGACAAGTGTTACATTTTACATCAAAAACGCAGACAAATTAAAATGAATACTTTTTGCGTACAATTTGTCCGCTCAGTATATCGCTCTCTCATTTAATTCATTTACTCTCCGATTCGTACACCTTTCATTCAATATATTATTTTGTTAAAATATACAAATTAAGTTGAGGTAAATGTTGCCGCCCTTAGAAAAAATGAGACTGGCGATATGTTATATCTAAAGCGCCAAGTACTATTTGTACTGGTGATAACAAATGGTTTATAAGTTAAATTGAAACAGTTATTTGGAAGAAAATTTTTAACATGAATGAAAATGTTTATGACATATTATGATATAAAATGAAATATTGACATGTTCGCATATTTTATGTATATATTAATGCAAAAATGTAATACATATTTAACTAATAACATAATTAAATCCATCGACGATCCGTGTGTTGTCGTTCTTTGTCCGTGTGTTTTCAAATAATGTTACAGTTTATAGGTAAAGTATTGGTGTCACATTCCTGTGTTGTTGTCTCTTATGTGTCGTAATAGTCATACTATATCGTTGCGGTTATGTGCGATGTTCTATTTCATTAGTTGGCAACGTCCACTGAATTCACTCGTATGCAAAGTTCTTAAAATTAGCATGGTAACTTTCTGTTCTGTGGTTGATGAAATAAATTCACAAATTTTAATACCCACAGTTCGGGTTGTTTCTGATGCACTGCTAATTGCCAATGTGGCGTATTACAACTTAATGGTTCTCAAACTTTTATGTTTGTGATAGCTATACGTAGCGTATTGAATAGGCTGCTGACACTTCTACAGTTCTACAGCAAGTGTAGAGGTACACTTAATTTTATGCAACAGAATAAAATATTACAGCTTATCATATGGCCACTAATCAACGTAACTAGTGTCAATCTGCTGGTGCATTCGGTAATCTTGATAAAATATAGGCAATTACATTATCCGTGCCTTTAATGTGATGGATTTCAAAATCGAAATCTTGTAAAAGGAGGCACCATCTTGCTAATCTGTGGTTCTTTGGATTGCCTTCTTTAATGACCAGCAGTGGCACATTATCTGTCAAGACAACGAAGTGGGAGCCCAAGAGGTACTTAGATAATCGAAGAACACAGAAACCCAAACTTAAGGCTTCCAACTCAGCTGTGGAATACCTGGTTTCCGCCGCTTTCAATTTACGGCTGACATACAGGATTGGATATTTCTCGCCTTCATATTCTTGCATCAGAATCCTCCGATCGCGATAGTACTTGAATCTGTGGTTAATATAAATGGTAAATCTATGTTTGGTAATCTCAGTATGGGTGGATTGGAAAAAATGGATTTCAATTTGCAAATTGTATCCTCTAAACTGATACTCTTACAATTCCAAATGATACATAATTGTATGGGTATTGATGTGAAAATAAGTCTAAACAATGTAAGAGTGATAATGAATTTACAATAGGCATATATCAAGGTTATATGGAAAATTTTGCACCAATAGGAGTTAATAAACTGTACCATGGTTTTTCCTCTTTTAATCTGGCGCAATGTTAACTGATATATGAATGAGATGGTAATTATGATGGAAAATTTGTTTGTTATCCAGACAGTGGTGAAAGATATATTTTGAAAGATAGGTTGTGTTGTTGTCAGTTGTGTCGATAGCAACAGTAGCAAGAGTGTCAGTAATTTGTCTCTGTTCATTCTAATGTTTGGTGAATGTGATTGTTTACTTTTGTTGGTTGAGGTGTGTGTTTCAAAGAAATTGCTGTATTTGTCTGGTAAACTGGTGGATGGTGAGTTGAAAATGGTAGTCTTTGTGCTGATGGATTTAGACCTGCATCGTTTGCTGTTTTTGTTCATGCAATAAAGCAGTTTGTTTGTATGCAATCGTTTCTGACTTTGATTTTGTGTGAAGTCAATTGTTTGTGTTTGTTTATTTGCATACTGTTTGCTTGCACGATTGATGCTTGATGATGTTATTTCTGTATCTGCATAACTTTCTGTAGATGTATGTGTTGTTTCTGTTTTTGTTTCATGTGTCCTTGTTAGATGACAAATTTGCAATGAACACATATGATGACACTTGTTTGATAATAATAATTCTTTGTCACTAGTAGTGTCCCTTGGATATCTTTGTATTCCTTGGTTATGTTTCTTGGCATTAATCACGTAATTGTTTCTTTTTTCTAGAGACACAAATTGTTTCGACTCATAAGGTTGGACGTTATGAGTTTTCTCAGTTGGTTTGGTCACTGTGGTTTTGTCTTCACGAGAAACTGTCTGTAATGTGAAGTTGTCTTCATTGTCTTGTGTCGTAGTGTCGTTAAGAAGTACTGTCGTTGCTGTGCTTCTGTCATTGTTGTTTGTCAGATAATATGGTTTCGGTTGAGAGTACTTTAAAGAAGTCGAGTCGGTTTGTAATGACTCGTCAAGCTGTTTGTCATGAATAAGAAGAGTTGTTGTTATTGTGCCGTTGACTTCGTCGTTTTCGTTGTCAAGAGAATTTGTCGCTAATGTAGAATTGTTATTGTTGTTCTTGTTAGTGTCGTTATTGTCCCCTGTTTTCTCTGTCTGGTTTTCCCTGTGGGTTATGTGAGTCATTTGTCTTGTCACTACTTTGGCGTATTCTGTCTGTTGTTGCACATTTACAGGTTTATAGTTTTCTTCTTTGATTGTATCCTCAATTCGAGGTTTTATGGTGATGGTGGCATTGAAAGATTCAACCGCCCCTGTGTTGTGCACCTCTGTGAATTCGTTTGGAATTCCGTCATCGGTGGTCTCCCTTATGCTTTTGGCAGTTTGAGACATACAAATGTGTTCTTTCGTTCTGGAATCACTGCTGGATGTTTGGATGCAGTTTTTTCGTTCCCATTCTTTGATCTCTTGTTCAGAACAGGATCTTATGTTGGGAAGATTTCCAAGAATAATATCTGCGAAAGGATCTTCTAACACCGCGCATAGCACTTGTCCTGACACAAAAGGTGTTTGAATTTCGGCCAGTGCTAGGGGGTATGTTTCAATGGTACCTGCGAATGTGCGACATGTCACATAGTCGTGTGTGTAGTCTTTGTAGTTAATTAAAGTTCTTTTAATTCCAACCAGAGTCGCTCCGCTATCACACATGATTGTACATGGTTTGTTATTCACAAAACCTTTTAGAAATTTTAACATGCCTTTTGACGCTACGGCTGCGTTGGCCATTTCGTTGGATATAGGGATTGCATGGCCACATTCCAGGGTGGTATCCAACTGGAACTTTTTACATGTGTTACAGGTGTTATTATTGATGGTATTAATGATTTGTACCGCATTCCCTGATTCATTCCCACTTTCATCCTGGATGTCACACTCATTCACATCTTCGATTTCTTCATCAGTAGATGTATCTATTAATGCTGCATTGGCCTGCTTCATCATCTTGCGGCCGTCACAACGTCCGCTAAAATGCCCGTACGCTGAACAAAAGTAACATTTGACCGCTCTCTTATACGCGTTTCTTTTGTTTCTTTGTTTTCCACCATCATTTGAAGGTGGTGTGGATAAGTTGGTGATTTATCACATATTGCGTACTGTTCATGAGTCAAATGACAATATTGACACAGGACTGGTTTGGTGAATTTAGAGCGTTGTTTGAACCTATTATCACTTGGTTTTGAATATTTGGTGTTTGTGACAGCTGCTGTTTCATTCTGACTCATATTTAACTGAAAAATGTCACGATTCGCTGTGAAATAAGCACTACCTTTATTTTCGACTTCTGGAATAGTCTTACAATCACTTTGTCTTAGAAATTTAGAGAAAGGAGTGGGTATTGTGTTCATGATCTTGTCAATTATTATTAGCTCTTTTAGTTTATCATAGCTGTTGTTTGTCTTCGCTGAGGTGATCCATTTAGTGCAAATATCTTGGACTGTAGACACGTAGTCTATGAACGTTTGGTTGGGTGATGGTGATAATTTTGAAAACTGCAATTGATAACCTGCTGTGTCTAATGAAAAATGTTGTAATATTCTTTGTTTTAAATAGTCGTAATCTTTCCTCATGTCTTGTGGAATTGTTTCTATCACTTTTAAGGGCTCTAGTGCTAAGTTTCTCATAAGGATAAATGCTCAATCGACTTTTGAAATGTTATGATATGACATTAAACACTCGAATTTCTCTAAATATGCACTTATTGAATCTCCGTGTCACAGACTCACATTGTACGGGAAAACCAACATGAATTGATAGATATTATCCAAGGGCTACAACTCCCGCCCAAGGGAAAGAAGTAAGTCACTCGAAGGCCAGAGTAATCCAGAACCTTCTCGAAGGACTGGTCAGTGAGTCCACTGTCCCGTGGACACTGATGTGGCCCGCCTATTACGGGGTCCACGAGGAACTCGAACAGAGTTACCACCTGTGTCGGATTGCGACACGGGTAAATCGCCAGAGAGACGGGACATCGGAGAGGCAACAGGGCCTGCCTTAGAGGGACTTAATAGTTTAGACCCATGTATATTTAGGGTCATAGACATATGCTAGATAGTTTGCTTAGAATGGTTGTTACAATCATGTGTGATGTTAAACCTCTGTGATATGCAACGCCTCAGTGCGAGCTTGTTAAACCCACTGCGCCAACGCACTGTATATTAACGTTAATTAAAGTTGCTATATTATGTTTAACGGAGTTATTGTTGCCTGTTTGAGCCCAGGTCTAGATCCCTAGACATCCAACACGTTGACACTGCGGAACAGAAAGGTTTGACTAAGCCTTTATATTTGTTGTATTATTGTTCCTCTTCTTTACTCCTTATTTATTTACCGAAATTTCCAAGTTGGAGTCAATTTCCATTTGTTTCACTTTTACTTGTGTTTGTGTTTCGATTTCCTTTTGTTTCAAACTTAATTCTAATTCTAACTTTTTTTGTTTCTGCGTTTAATTGAGCTTGTTTGCTAGCAGCTTCGAGCTCCATTCGTTTTACCTCCATTTGCATTTTTTTATCTTCAGCTTCCATTTGCATCTTTTTCTCTTCAGCTTCTCTTTGCATCTTTTTCTCTTCAGCCTCTATTTGCATCTTTTTCTCTTCGGCCTCTCTTTGCATCTTTTTATCTTCAGCTTCCATCTGCAGTCGTTTTTGTTCTCTTTCCGCTGCCTTATCTTCTCTCGCTATGTTTTCTGAATGCGTTTTTTGCGCCCATTCTGACAATTTATCAGCTGTATAACCTAATTTAACTCCTAATTCAATGCACTGTTCTAGTGTTGACATTGTGTAAATTTAGCTAATTTTAAATTTTTAGAACTTAAATCCCTTTGGAAATAGTTTGGGTGTACAAAAATTGATTATGTCCCTTAATGTTTACATACACACTTTCTATCGAATAAATTCAAATGGTCATGAAATTTGCATGTATATATCATCAATAGAAATACATAGAAAAAATGTTACATCAAAGAAAACATGAGTATCGTTTAGGGATCCAATAAGCATGAATGGGACTTATCTTATTAACTGGGTTCTTTGCTGTAGTGTTGTTGTTTGGTTCTCCGGTTCTTTGCCACTGCTGGTGAACAATTTACATGCACACAATTTTTCGCGGAACAATCTGTCGTTGGAATGAAAAAGATTAGTATTTTGTCGCAGTTATTGTCCAGTCATGTCAATGTTAAATTTTATAAACATGGTTTCTAAGTAACTTTCTAGAGGGACTAGGATAGTTTATGAACATATGAGAAGCTAGTTGCTGTAAACTTGAGACTTTGTCGTGTATGAATGTTAATATATTTTACTTGGCAAAACCAAGAGCTGTTGTGAAAGTGAAGTAATCGTCTTGAGCTTGCCAAAACCGGCTACGAGCCCCCAAATAGCCTGTCAACGTCCTAGAGGCCTAGGGAAATGAAACTCGGGTTCATACAGGCAAAAAAACTCCATTCTGCTACTATCTGATATAATTTATTCACAGTAAGCTGGCGAAGAATGGGTTTCGCAGCTAGTTACACTAATTACAATATCACAGGAGTTTATAACAAAGCAATCATACACATAATCATCACAGCAAACTCTATCATCTATATTATGATTAACACTCCTTAAATACACTTGGTTTCTATCTATCAAGTCCCCCTTAAGGTAAGCCCTGTTTCTCCTTCGATGTCCAGTCGCCGTCTGCCCTCTGACGTGTCTCGGTCGGACACGGGCTGTAACTCTCTTCGAGCTTCTCGTGGAAAAGGTCCTGGCACGCGGTAGGCGGGTTCCACCTGTGTCCACGGAGCTGTAGGCAAACTGACCTAACCTTCTCGAAGGCTCTAGATTGTTCGAGCATTCGAGTGGGTCTCCTTATTTCCCTTATATTGGGGTTATATCCCTTCTATCCATTCCTTCTATCTTTATGTCCATACCGACCCCATGTGAGACTTTGATAAGTTTGAGATTGGCAGCATAGGGTTGGTGTGAATATGTTGTTTATTATCTGTCGTTTTGCGGACATGGGTATATTTGGATGTTTAAGTAAAGGTGATAGGTGATATATGAGTGCACGAGCTTTTTGACATTTGATTTCGATTTCTCTGTACAATCTGCCATCTTCTGTGATCATACTTCCAAGATATTTGAATTCTTTAACTTGTTTCAGAGTTGTGTTATTTATCTGCATACTTAGTGGGCCCGGCGATCTGCTATCTTGCATTACTTCGGTTTTGGCTGTCTTTATACTCATCTGCTGCATGTTGAACTCAGATTATTAATATGATTTTGTAGTCTGCCCTCATTGCTGTAAAACAGGCACTGATAGTCTGCAAATAAAAGTTCATTTATTTCCTGTGGATCAGTTGTTTCATCTGGAGTAAGGAGTTCTAAATTTTCTGAATCTGTTCTGTCTAGGCTTGCTTGTTTGGATATTCTGTCCACGTAGATATTAAAGGAAGAGGAGAAAGTGAACAGCCCTGTCTCACTCCTGTATTGACTGAACATATCTGATATACCTGCTTGTGTTCTTACTGCACTTCGGCTCGAGTGGTTCATGGATATGATGTTTTCTAGCAATTGCCCTTGTATCCCATAGTCTTAAAGGATGGTCCATAATGTGTATCTGTCTACTCTATCGAAAGCCTTTTCCTGATCTACAAACACAATATTCTGCTGGTCATTATATTCAATAATTTTTTCACATATTTGTCTAAGTGTAAATAGTGCATAAGTGCAACTTTTACCTTTCCGAAATCCGAATTGTACTTTGGTTAAATGTTGTTCAACTATGGGTCTAGCTCTGTGTTCCAAAAGTTCTTGGTACATTTTCCCTATATGGCCCAGGAGTGATGTACCACTGCATGTTTTACATTCTCTCATATTGCTTTTATTTTTCCATATTGGTACAATTGTTGCCTGTTGTCAATCATCTGTGACTTTTCTTTTTTCCCATGCTATATTAAAAAGTCTTGTTAGCCATTTAACTCCTGTTTTCCCACAGGCCTGAATAGGTTCTGTGTTTATTCGTCTGGACCCGGTGATATTTTTAGGACTTTTCTGTATAACTGCTTTGACTTCTGCGGGTATGAAATTTTGTTCGAGTTGTCCATGACTTTTAGGCACAAAAGTGAGATTTTCTATGTTAAGTGTGGGGTTAAGTAGTTCTTGAAAGTATTCTGCCCACCCTGCTAATCTTTGTTGTGGATTAAATATTTGTATACCTCTTTTGCTGTTTGTGATGGTGGTTGGTTTGTGGCATGCATCTCTGTTTCTCATTGTATTGACACATTTATAAAATTCTCTTTGGCAGTCTTGCTAAGGGTCACCATCTGTTAACCGTATAATCGCCATGATTCATCTTTAGATGCTCTTATTGTTCGTTTGGCTTCTCGTCATGCTATTCTATAAGTAACATAGTCTTGTTCAGATTTAATTTTGATCCATTTTTTTAATGTTACCTTCTTTTTGAATATGCTATCTTTAACTTCGTTGTTCCGCCAAGCTGTTCTTAATCTGTTGCCTTGTATTACTTTCTTTGTTCCACATTTATTTTCCAGTGTGTCGAGCATGGCAGCCTTAAAAATTGTCCATTCTTTATCTATGCTTGAGTAGTCATCAGGATGTTCTTATGTGTTTTTTTTTTAATTTCTTGATTGAATTCGTCTTTAACCATATTTTCCTGAAGCATCCAATAATTGATCACATGTGTTGTTACCTTTTTGTTTCTTATTTTTCTGTATGTGGGTATCATTTTATTATGACTGGTTTGTAATCAGTATCAACGTCTGTATTTGGGAGTGCACTTGAATCTAATAGTAATCTTCTGTATGATTTCCTAAGTGGAATAACATCAATTTGAGATGCTTGCTCTATGTCATTCCATTTATACCAGGTTTTGTTGTGGCCACGACGATGTTAAAAAAAAAACCTATTTGCTATTATTAGTCCGTGTTCGGAGCACATGTTGAGTAGATGTTGACCATTGCTGTTACATTCAGTCTCTATGTCGCTGAATGGCCCCATGCATTCATTCCACGGTGTTGTTTGTGTGCATATTCATCCGTTAAAATCACACATCACAATAAATTCATCTGTCTCCCTGACATTATTTAACGTATCTGCAAGTTAATCAAAATGCTCGTCTTTGTCTTAAGTGTCGTTACTGGGACCTGTGTGTTGTCCGTTGGGCTAACCTGTTGTATGACCTGCCTATCTTCTTCTTCTTTCTAACTTGCCTTCTTGTGACTGCATTGGCTCGCACACACTTTATTTCCCACTGGACTGATTCTTCATTGGTACAATCCCACACTTTTGGGATGTTCCCAATCAGGCCTGCGCATGGGTTAGGCAGTACTGCTGCACATAGTCTTCCCTCATAATAGGGACATATTATTGTGACCCATGTGATCTTGTATCTTTCTACAATACCTCCGAATGTTCTGGAGGTAGCGCATTTGTCTGTGTAGTCTTTCCTATTTACCAGTCTTCGGTCTACCCCTACTATGGATGCGCCAGTGTCTAACACACGTTGTTGGCGATCCATTAACCCATGCTTGATGTACCTTGAGGGTGCCTCCTGGATGATTACCGCATTAGCTTCCTCTATTTGTATGCAATGGCCACACGTCAGGCTACCGTTTTCATGAAATTGGTTACAAACGTCGCACTGTATGTCATTGGGGAATGTCTCTAATATAGCTGCTTTTGTGTCTTCGCATTCGTCATCTTCAATACTCGTCATTACGTATGCTATGCTGGCTTCTTCCAGTGTCTGTTTGATCTTACAAGCCTTGGCTATGTGCCCGGAGATATTACACAGGTGACATTTGGTGTTGTTTTTATAAAAAGCATATCTGCGTAATCTCTGTGATGATAGATTTCTCATGTAAGAGTCGTAATTCGGGTTCTTGTCGCACATCTCAAGGGAACCATGTTGTCTTTTGCAATGTTGGCATTGCATCATGTAACCTGTTTTGTTCTGTAAGGATCTGTTTGTTGGTTACTTTTCATGTCATATGGCCCTCTTCCTCTTGTTTGCTGACAATATTTAAAGAATCTGTTAGGTCCACTATTGTATCTTTGATTGGAAAATCTTGCAGCCAGGTTGAGCTCCCTCAGCAAAAATATCTATATGTGCATTATAATATCCCTCGCCTTTGGACTCCATATCAGGCACTGACGTACACTTGTTCTCAACCAGTAATGTAGACATGGCTTCTGGCACAGAAGAAATTAATTTGTCACTCAACATGAGGTCACGCAATTTGTTAAAATCTGAGCTGACGTCGGCTGATTTAAGACTCTTGTGGAACAGTGACTGTGTTTCTGAAACATAATCTAAGAAGGTCTAATTAGCCTTCGGTGCCCTTGTCTTAAATTTTATACATAAACCTGCTTGATCAAGTTAAAATGTGCCAATACCCGTTCTTTAATACACTTGTAGTTAGTTCACAGGTTCTCGGGTATGACCTCTACGATATTTAAAGGTTCGATGTCAAGATGTATAAGAAATAGTATTGCCCATTATTCGGCTAGAACTTTGTAATGGTTCATTAGAACCTCAAAGTTGGTTACCAAGGTGGATATTGTATCTCCTTGTGAAAAGTTTCTGATGAGACCTTGGTACTTTTCAATGGGGTCCAAAGTTTTGGCTGCTAATTAAGCTTGAGTTATTTTGGCCTATTTCTCTTTTTCATATGTTTTTACTTTTAGATTACCCTCTATTCTTTTTCTTTCATTACTAATTCGGTTGCCAGTTTATCCTTTTCAAAGACTAGTATGTCTCTTTCTTGTTGTAGTTTTCTTTCTCTAGAGCAAATTATTTTTAAAATATTGAGCACAACCCACTACTGGTAACGCTGATTGTATTCTGGTTAATTGATTGATTGATTTAGGAATCGACATCACATCATTCGGGGTATTCCCATAAGTGCTCCGTCCCCATCCTCAGGGGCCAGCGAAGGGTTCCAACACTAATAGTACCAGTAGCAATCTGATTATAAGTCCGTCTCGCCTTTCCTCTGAGCGTTGAGCGTCTGTCAGATCCACTCGTCACTCCTCGCTGTCTCATTCTTGCCAGACCATGGTAATCCATTTGCTCCTCCGAGGTGTGCAAGTGCTTCCACAAGGCCGCAACCACGTCTGCCTTGTCATGTATCAGTACTTCACCAAGTTCTGCAGAGCCAGCCAATCTGTCCGCCTGTTCATTTCTCAGCACACCGGCATGCCCCAGAGAAAAGATCCAGGCGATGCTTGTCACCCGTGACCTCCGAAGCGAAGCAAGCCACTCCACACGAAGCCTGCCCGTCATCACCCTCATCAGCATGCTTTCTGAGTCAGTTACAATCACGATGTGTGTGTGTGTGTGTGTCTTATTCTCCATCCTGCGGAGAGCCGCAGTGACCGCCTCCACCTCCATTCTTAAGCTGGATGTTGTGGTATCATATGCCAGGCTCTCCTGCCCCAAACATCGATCATTAGCTTTGGCTATGAACCCCCAACCCCTTCTCTCACCTCTTGACACCGAATCATCTGTGTAGATAATCACATCACCTGAGTGAGCATTGTCCTGAATTAGTTGCTGGATTTCCACTTCCGTGGCCCCTGCTGGCCACTCCCTGCACTCCCGGCTTAATGTGATTATAACTTTGCACAAGTCTGACTGCTCCGCTGGCCTATGACCCACTCCTCTCCACGCCTAATGTTCTCCAAGGGGCACACCTGTCTGATCGTATCCTCCGCCTGAGCCATCCATGATTTCCCTCTTATCCGTCGCCGACCCTTAACTGCATCCAGCGCCTCGTGCAGTGGGTGATCTGTGTCTGCAGCTACTCTGAGGTATGCCTTCGCCTGCATCACCTTGTGCCTACCAGCAACAGTCGGCAGACCAAGGATGTAATGCACACACACTGCTGAGGTGTCTCGAAACAACCAAATAAATCAATATTTTTATTGGTCAAAATGTTTTTCATCTTGCTAAAGCAGTGGTTCTCAACCGGTGGGGAATTCCCCCCCCCCCTCCCAATGGGGGAATTTTAGTTTCCAGGGGGGAATAAAGACCATTTCAAGATCGTGTTAATACAAGAACCGATTACTTGATATTGTTTTTCATTTCATATTTTACAGTTATGTATGTCTCATCTTTCTAAAATTCAATTGATAAAGTAAGTAGACCCACAAATCACGTTTTATGTGGATGTCTAGACTTGTTTTAGTATATGCTATTACATTTGCCTTCCACCTTTACGTATACTGTGTAGGGGTGGGGGATTTTTAGAAAGGAAATATGAAGGGGGGCGGTAGGGAATGACGTTCTGAAAATATAGTGAAGAGGGCACGGGCCAAATTTTTATAGGAAGGAGGGGGGGGGGGGTAATGGCGTTCTGAAAATATAGTGAAGGGGGCACGGGCCAAAAAACGTTGAGAACGACTGTGCTAAAGGCTACTTTCGCCATGGCGATTCTTGTTCTAATCTCTTCAAGGCATCTCCCATCAGATGTTATGACTGTTCCAAGATAATTGTACCGATTCACTTGTTGAAGAATATTCCCAATTACTTGTATATTACACTGTGGCACTTCTTCCTTCCTAGTGACGACCATAACCTGTCTTTTTACAATTTAATTCCAACCCCAGCTGCTCACTGTGTACAACAACTACGTCCACTAATTGTTGTAGATCTTGTGCATTGTCTGCAATCAATACTGTATCATCTGCATATCTAATGTTATTAATGTTTCGTCCTCCAATGCTGATTCCATTTATATCTTCTACATTCCTGAAAATATTTTCACTGTATAGGGAAAAAAGACCTGGAGACATTACACATCCCTGCCTAACACCTCTCTTAATAGGCTGATATTGTCCCACTTCATTATCAATCCGGTACAATGGTGACGAGATGACACGTTGTTCTTCGGGGAGACGCTGTACAGTGTTTTTCTGTGGATAGTGTTTTCCTGTGGATTATGTGATGTTATTTCGTGTTAGTTTATTGGAAGTGTTCAAAAGAAGCCAAGGAAAGCAGGTGGTGGATGAAATTTTGAGGGCAGCCGACAGATATTTGTTGGTTATGGTCTCGAGTTTCGCGACGGCAGGCAGAGGATCTCATTCGAGAGACAATGGTTGCGGTCATCCGGCCAGTATGGTCACTGCCATAGAGGAAAGCAACGGCAAACTACCTCTTTGAAAGTGCCTGGTACATTATGATTCGCTTAAAGACTGATCATCGCAAGACAAGGACAGAGACATTAAAATAGTGAAGGTTAATAGACATATAATAAAGAGAGAGCGAGTAAGAAAGAGTTATAAAGTAGAGAGCGAGTGTGAGTGAGTGAGAGCGAGAGAGAGAGAGAGAGAGAGAGAGAGAAATGTTTACTTGAACCATTCCACTCTGTCCGCAGCATACCTGTCTTCACCCTGCTCAGCATGCTCTGTGAGTCCGTTACAAATCTATTATTACGTGTTCAAGAAATGGCCTCACCATTCCAGTAGATAACTTCTTGTGTACTGTCTTGTCTGCTTTCCGTGATGTAGCTAGCAATTATTTTTATTTGCATGATTACCATTGTTTGCATTGATTTAGTTCCACAAGACCCCCAGTAGGAGCCCACTGTGGGTCTATGAAGTTTTAGGACAATCACATTATTCCGGCCATTGTTCACGGAGGGATAGGCGGCCAGTCAACGTATTTTATCTGTTTAGGCATTTAACAGCGGCAGATGGAAGATGTATTAAGGAAGTTAAATGTGGAATAGCCCAAGCAAAAGCAGCATTTCAGCAAGATGAATAATATTCTCTGTATTATATCCTTATCAGTCGAGGCAAAGAACAGAGCTTTGTGTTATTGCCAGGAATCAGATGTATGTAATTGGGTTCTGCACTATAAGTTTTTTTTTTTCCGCGTTTCCATCCTGTTTCAGGATATTGTGGTCAACATCAGCATCTTTCAGCTGTATGTTGATTCCTAGGCTAGATTACGCTCATCAGCACACCACGACTTTCTGAGCGACCGGCTCCATACTCTCATAAGTCACTGGCGCGACTCGAACCGCTTACAATTTTCGTGCGCTCACGTCAACCATGATATTATTCGGGGTTAAGGAGAAAGCTGCTAATCCCTCGACCAGGGAGACCGGCACTAGAAGTATATTGCTGTTTATACTGTGGCGCATATATTGCTCGAGCGCTGGTGCAGATACCTGGCCCTTTGACGTGGCGAAGGTGACGAATGCATATTATACATGTATTACTTCTGTGGTCACATTTCTGTGCCGATGACTTTCTGCCTGGGATTCTGTGTTCTTCCCACTGTAGCTATTTCTATTATTATCGTAAGTTCTGTTTAATCACTTCCACTCTGCACAGTTCATAACAGCCAACGATTTAGAACAAACTCCACACGTCTTGAATAACACAACACAGGTGCAGTTTTACGCTCCATATTGTCTCCAAATATTACACGCTGTACATTGTCAGTTACACAACACATTTATCAGTCTTACACAATATTTAGAGACTACAATTACGAAGCACTCTAGTAGCGGTGCAGTTTTTGGCCATGCTACTTGAACCAGGAACCAGGCCAGCACTCGACCGTGACTCAAGTCCAGTTGATTGAAGGTGACGCTTTGTCCTTTCTACAAAGCGTCCCAAAACGCTTTTCATGCTCTTGTGACCTCGCTCGTGGCGGGTCACTTTGCACGGTCTCCTCGTACAGACCGCATTTTTTTTTTTTTTTCAAACCATGCCTTGATCTGTTTTTCTATAAACTAGATCATGGTATTTACCCAATCCTGATGTACGGAAGCGAATCATGCACAATCAGCAGACAAGAGAGGAATTATGTGGAAGCTTCGGAGATGGACTGTAGAGACAAATTATGAGAATAATGAAAGAAGTTAACTCACAAAGAGAACTGGTTTCTTGCATCAAAAGAAGACAGTCCATGATCTTTGGGCTTGTCATGAGAGAAGGGTAAAGCTGGAGTATGTCCGTACAATGATAAAGATGGATTGGAGAAGTGGAGGGAAGAACCAAGGGAGAAGATGCTGGACATCTGACATACTGGCATGGATGAACATTAGATCCAGAAATGAAAAGCAGGGTATGACTCAGAAGGCTGTGAACAAAAACGATAACCAGCACTATATGGTATGGACTGTAAAAAAATAAGATGGTAATCATTAGAGAAAGCAAAGAATAATAACACTGTAACATGTCCGTAAAAGGCGACTAAGAATGCCTTTCTTGTGGCTAGATACGCAATCCTGTAGAAAACTTCACCTGCAAAGCTCAATGGAAACATGAAAAAGTCTAAAGATCAGGAGGTGAAGAACATCCCAAGAAGAAATAAGGCTCTTCTACTCCGAGAAGTACACAGTGATAAGAGAAAGCCACAGGGAGCATAAATTAGCATCTTAGTAAGACAGCCTTACTTTCTAATGAGGAAGATATGGAGACAGCCTAAAGAAGCCTGGATTACCATCTTAGTAAGACGGTCTGACTGTCGAATAATATAAGGAAGCTATGGAGAGAGTTGAAAGGATAAGAGCGCTTGCTCTTAAACTTCCGATGGGTTAAGGGCGGTATCAAACCCCACACCAGTCGGTCTGATTAAAATGTTGACTTCTTGTCCTTGACTTGGGGACATACATTTCAAGTCGGAGTGGGTTGGCCTGATGTGGAGAAAAACGGGCAATAAGGAAAGGTAATACATGCGCAAAGATCAGTCCAGTGCAATACCCAGCAGAAGAAGCCTCTGATGGTAGTGTATTGCCTACGCCCGAGTTTAAAGCGAGCGGACACAATAAAAGGAAGGAAACATAAAAATAGGACGGTTTGGCAAGTCTTGGGTGAGGGTCCATGCTTTGAATAGTGGATTTCAAGCAGAAGAACATGGTAGTTATTGCCAGTTCCATTTGACAATTGTCCATAATATGGACCTTCTGCTGTTTTTGCTGTGTAACTGTTACATGTCGATGTGTGAATGCTGGTTTCATGTGTTTGTGAGAGTGTGTCAAGACAACCAAAACAGGTATGTAAATGTGATTATAATATTCATCATTGTGATGTAAACCTCTGTGTTAACTATAATAATAATAATAATAATAATAATAATAATAATAATATAATAAAAATGTGTATAACTATAATTGTAGGATATTTCATACTTTGACATACATTCTGACATATGTGATACAATTCTTCCAGACACTGCTGTACAACTTGTCATTCAACAGTGAAACATCCTATAATTCTTCCATCCACTGCTGTACAACTTGCCATTCTACAGTGAAACATCCACCAATTCTTCCATGCACTGCTGTACAACTTGCTATTCTACAGTGAAACATCCACCAATTCTTCCAGACACTGCTGTACAACTTGCCATTCTACAGTGAAATATCCACCAATTCTTCCATCCACTGCTGTACAACTTGCCATTCTACAGTGAAACATCCACCAATTCTTCCATCCAAAAAAAACTACTGCTGTACAACTTGCCATTCTACAGTGAAACATACACCAATTCTTCCATCCAAAAAAACTACTGCTGTACAACTTGCCATTCTACAGTGAAATATTCACCAATTCTTCCATACACTGCTGTACAACTTGCCATTCTACAGTGAAATATCCACCAATTCTTCCATCCAAAAAAAAACTACTGCTGTACAACTTGCCATTCTACAGTGAAACATCCACCAATTCTTCCAGACACTGCTGTACAACTTGCCATTCTACAGTGAAATATCCTACAATTCTTCCATCCACTGCTGTACAACTTGCCATTCTACAGTGACATATCCTACAATTCTTCCATCCACTGCTGTACAACTTGCCATTCTACAGTGAAACATCCACCAATTCTTCCACCCACTGCTGTACAACTTACCATTCTACAGTGAAACATCCACCAATTCTTCCATCAACTGCTGTACAACTTGCCATTCTACAGTGAAATATCCACCAATTCTTCCATCCAAAAAAACTACTGCTGTACAACTTGCCATTCTACAGTGAAACATCCACCAATTCTTCCATCCACTGCTGTACAACTTGCCATTCTACAGTGAAACATCCACCAATTCTTCCATCCATTGCTATACAACTTGCCATTCTACAGTGAAATATCCACCAATTCTTCCATCCAAAAAAACTACTGCTGTACAACTTGCCATTCTACAGTGAAACATCCACCAATTCTTCCATCCACTACTGTACAACTTGCAATTCTACAGTGAAATATCCACCAATTCTTCCATCCAAAACAACTACTGCTGTACAACTTGCCATTCTACAGTGAAACATCCACCAATTCTTCCAGACACTGCTGTACAACTTGCCATTCTACAGTGAAACATCCACCAATTCTTCCATCCACTGCTGTACAACTTACCATTCTACAGTGAAACATCCACCAATTCTTCCATCCACTGCTGTACAATTCGCAATTCTACAGTGAAATATCCACCAATTCTTCCATCCAAAAAAACTACTGCTGTACAACTTGCCATTCTACAGTGAAACATCCTACAATTCTTCCATCCACTGCTGTACAACTTGCCATTCTACAGTGAAACATCCACCAATTCTTCCATCCACTGCTGTACAACTTGCCATTCTACAGTGAAATATCCTACAATTCTTCCATCCACTGCTACACAACTTGCCATTCTACAGTGAAACATCCACCAATTCTTCCATCCATTGCTATACAACTTGCCATTCTACAGTGAAATATCCACCAATTCTTCCATCCAAAAAAACTACTGCTGTACAACTTGCCATTCTACAGTGAAACATCCACCAATTCTTCCATCCACTACTGTACAACTTGCAATTCTACAGTGAAATATCCACCAATTCTTCCATCCAAAACAACTACTGCTGTACAACTTGCCATTCTACAGTGAAACATCCACCAATTCTTCCATCCACTGCTGTACAACTTACCATTTTACAGTGAAATATCCTATAATTCTTCCATCCACTGCTGTACAACTTGCCATTCTACAGTGAAACATCCACCAATTCTTCCATCCACTGCTGTACAACTTGCCATTCAACAGTGAAATATCCACCAATTCTTCCATCCACTGCTGTACAACTTGCCATTCTACAGTGAAATATCCACCAATTCTTCCATCCACTGCTGTACAACTTGCCATTCTACAGTGAAATATCCTACAATTCTTCCATCCACTGCTACATACACCAGTACTTATAATTCTTTGCTGGTCATCCAGTCAACACTCAACATGTCTGAACAGAACATCATCAACAACACTTGAATCTGTCCATACAAGACATAAACACCACCCTGACACAGGAGACAACATTGTGATGTTGACTGGATTGTCCCCACCAGACATATCGATATACTGGTCACAATTGGACTACAAGATGCAACATAAGACATTGACTGGATTTCCCCACATCAGTCATACACTGTGTCTCAAATACATTTGTAACATGCCTTGTATTTACCACTAGGCTATAATTGTGGATTATGCAATCACATAATGGTATATTTGACCTGTCCCTAACTGCACAGTTCACATACAAATCTTCATGATGGGTGGAGCGTAGCACTGCATCACACACCTTCCATGGTATGATAGGCATTGTGTTTTACTGCAGGCAAGGCCTCAGTCATATACAAGGGGCTTCTCATAAGTCTTTAGCCTGACCATGAAGGAGTAGGCGGAGAAAATTGAAATTTGGTACAGTGCTTATTCCTTCTCAATGTAGCCACCACCTGAATTTATGCATTTCTGCCATCTCTGCGTGACCTTTAAAAGACCTTCAGAATAAAATAACCCATTTTTCAAACTCAATCAGTTATCACAAGCCAGTATGACATCTTCGTCACTGTCAAGACTATTTCCTTTCAGCTGTTTTTTACGATTTGGTGAATCCAATTCTCATCTACAGTCCCCATGGTCTTTTACATGTTTTTCGACACATGTTGAGCAACTGGCCACAGCAATCAACCCGTGTTTATTTCTGTTCACATGTCAGCAGGTGCGGGGCACACACTTTTCTCATGTTCAGTCTGTTGTGTAAAATTCTAAAAACTACTCTTACTCAGTTTTGCTGAACCCGATATCTCTGCAATTGTCACTTTCCTATCCTGGCCTATGATTTTCATCACTTTTGCAGCATTTGCATCATTGCACTCTGAGGACGGTCGTCCTGGCCTTGGCAGATCTGCAACTTGGGAACGGCCACACTTAAACTGCAAACAGCAATTTTTTACAGAAGCATACGAAGGACAGACTTCCTCTAACTCTGGCCCTATCTCCCTGTGCATTTCTGTAGGTGTTTTACCCTGTAACATCAAGAATTTTATCACAGTCCTGGCATCTGATTTCTCCATTGTTCTGACAAACCGTTGAATGTGCAGATCTTGTTAATAGGATGTGTTGTGCCATGCATTATATCTGGAAAACCAGTTGAGGTGGCAAATTCATAGTTTACATGTCCATTAAAAATTGAATGAGCTATACATGTGCCAAATTTCAATTTTCTCCGCCTACTCCTTCATGGTCAGGCTAAAGACTTATGAGAAGCTCCTTGTATTTCCACCAACAAATCCGCTGCACCTTCTGACATAAACACTACCGCACTACTGTCCCAGGATTATCAAGTAGAATATTTGTCGACTGCATATACTGTAGACAGTACATGCAGGATCTTGACTGTCATCTCCCACTGCAACCTAGGAGTTTTCACACTTGATAATCAATCAGAACCATTATCATCATCTCAGTGTTCACACTTGATAATCAATCAGAACCATTATCATCATCTCAGTGTTCACACTTGATAATCAATCAGAACCATTATCATCATCTCAGTGTTCACACTTCATAATCAATCAGAACCATTATCATCATCTTAGTGTTCACACTTGATAATCAATCAGAACCATTATCATCATCTCAGTGTTCACACTTGATAATCAATCAGAACCATTATCATCATCTCAGTGTTCACAACAATAATGTAGCCTACGTAGCACAATACACATTATTACCATCCTCAATGTAGTACTGCAGCCCACATTACTCATTATATTAGCCTGTGACCATAATATTGTCTTTAGAATTACACAAAATATCTTTTCCCAGTATCCACACACAACTTGCACCTCTGTGAGCAAACACTACCAACTGTGCATCATCATCACAGCTCCCAGCATTCACGTGTACATCAATTACCTGCAACCCCTGGGAATACCATCTTCCCTACTATTCACAAAATACGCTAGCACAGTGGTTCTCAACTGGTGGGGAATTCCCCCCCCCCCCTCCCCCAGGGAATTTTAGGGTTCCGGGAGAGGGGGGCGAAATTAAGATTATTTCAAGATCGCATTAATACAAGAACCAGTTACTTGATATTGTTTTTCCCTCTATATTTTACGGTTCTGTACTTCTCGCCCTAATGAAATTCGTTTTATAAAGTAAGTAGACCCACAAATCACGTTTTATGTAGTCTAGACTTGTTCTAGATTTAAAAGCTGGTCCTCTAGACAATCGTCTCATGAGTAATTATAGACCAATTTCCATATTATCCTCATTATCCAAACCGCTAGAAAAGCACATCCACAAAACAACACTAGATCACTTAGTTCGCCATAAACTGATAGTTGACAGTCAGTGAGGATTTCAGCCAAAATATTCTTGCCATACGGCACTAACAAACATGATAGAAAACTGGCATCAAAATATTAACAACAATACTCTATGTGGAGCGGTGTTTATAGACTTTAGGAAAGCATTCGATATGATAGATCATACTATTCTAATTAAAAAACTAGAAACAATGAAAGTAAGTTTTAATATAGTGACATTAATAAAATCATTCTTATTAGACAGAAAGCAAGTAGTATCACACAATAAAGTTTTATCTCAAGCCATTACCGTTAATATTGGAGTACCTCAGGGGTCTATTCTTGGCCCTCTATTATTTGCCATTTATATAAATGATCTTCCATTAAATCTGTCGTCGTCCTGCGATCTATTTGTTGATGACTGCACAGTATATACAAACGCTGTTGATCATAATGTGCTAGAATTATCCTTGCAACAGGAAATAAATAGTGTAGTTAACTGGAGTCATGCAAACCGCATGCAAATTAACATTACTAAAACAAAGTCTATGTTAATAGGAACCAGGCAAAGACTTCACACTCTAAACTCGCAGAGAACTCTTCAGCTGCACATTGGCAGCACGCCTGTAGAAAGTGTCACCGAGCACAAGACACTGGGTATTATCATAGATCAAAATCTAACTTTTAACTCACATGTTCATGCTCTAGTTAAACAAATAGCCAAAAAAGTATACCAACTTGCCAAAATTAAAAATTTCCTTGACGAAAACACAAGAAAGATATTCTATACTTCTCATATACAAACACATATTGATTACTGCTCCACAGTCTGGGATGGATGCTCCAAATCAATAACAAAACGCCTATATTCACTCCAGAAAAGGGCAGTGCGTTTAATTAATGGTGAAAAGCTTACCGACAATTCTAACCTATATAAACGTCTCCGGTTACTGCCACTCCACAAGCGCCTGCTTTTTAATAAAACCAAACTAATTCACAAAATCCTATTTCAAAATGCTCCAAGCTACCTTTGGCCATTGTTTAAATATAACGCTAGACATAGCGAACGACTAAATATACTTCATGTCCCTAAACCTAGGACAGACTTATATAAAACAAGCTTAGCATACTCTGCCGCTCAGTTGTGGAACAATCTTCCACAAGAAATCAAAGACACCACCAATCATGATACATACATTCGCAACCTGTTTGAACACTACCTTAGTACAGACTACATGCCCCCATAACAAACAACACAAAAAAGACAATAATGGTAACTTATCTCAAACGACAACTAGCCAAAAAACATTCCCTTATGTATGGCACGTTACACCGTCCTTAGGTATTTATAATGCCCATGTTAAACACTGCTTCAGTGAGTCATTTGTTATTGATTATTTTTCATGCGTTTTAATGTTCTTTTGTTGTCAAAAGTTGCTTCATAAGTGATGTTGAATGAAAGAATGTATGAGAGGAAATAGAGAAGAAGGGCAGAATGTCACACGGGCCTGCGTGCCCAATTCTTAACCCTTTGAAAATAAAGACTTATTATTATTATTATTATTATTACTAGTATGTGTTTCTAAATTTAGCTTCCATTTTTATGTATACCGTGTAAGGGTGGGTGGGTGTGTGTGTGTGTGTGTGTGGGGGGGGGGGGGGGGGGTTATAGGGAGGAAATTTGAAAGGGGGGAGGGGGAATGATGTTCTGAACATATGGTAAAGGGGGACATGGGCCAAAAAAGGTTGAGAACCACTGCTCTAATGCTACTTACACATTTATTGGTTCGAGTAGCCTTATATTTCACTTTCAAGCAATGCCCTAATCACACTCGCCGCTTTCTCTGCCGGCCCCCTCCATCTTGGCACTGGGATAACTACACACTCAAGCTGAAGAGCTCCTATTCTATTCATTTGTCAGAATAGTACTCTCTAGTTTTTGACCACTATTAAACAGTCCACTGGTTTATTGGCCTCAGCTCCAGCCACCTCATATTTATCTACACTACCTAACTACACTCAACACTGCAGGCATCCATGGTTGCCAATCAGTATTACCTTGGATCTTCTTGATCCTTCAGGGGGGGGGGGGGGGGGGAGGGGGTTGTTTGCCGTCCTGATTCGGTCCATGGGGCACTTGTTTTCTCCTTCCGATGGGCCTGGTGAAAAAGGCTGGTTCTAGCTCTCTCTCTCTCTCTCTCTGTCAATTATAGGCATATGCACAACTGCGGCGTCTTCAATCAGAGAGAAAGATATTTTCGTGCACTTTGCTACTTATAGCCCCCCCCCCCCCCCCCCCCCCCCAATCAAAATAAAATCAGCATCCCATCATCCCTTGCAAATTCTGGCAATGTACCATTGGATGGGTCCCGTCACCATCCTCCAGGGTCATGCTAGTCACAGTAACATGTAATTTTTCACGGATGTTTTTATCATCATCTACATGACAGGAAGTGACATCACTACCATTGTTTGGTTCAACCACAACATGATCAACCTCAAGCTTAGACTGATCTCTGTTACAAACAATGTCCAGGTTATTCAATATCCCAGGTTTGTCCTGAAACTTGACATCAATATCTCCTAGTAGAAACAGCCTGAGTTTCTATGTCTTTATGTTCATGTTTGTCTGTGTGACTCCATCCCTGAATACTTGAATGTAATTCTGAAATTAACAAATCACAAGCTGTAACAAACAAGCAAAAAGACAGATAACATTACAGACATGGGCAATCAATTTCAAGCGAATAAATGTTAAAGAAAAGGAAGATATAACAAGTGTAAACTTATATTTCTTAATCTGAGGAATGAAGAGGCAGATAAACTGGCAAATACTGGACAGAATCTACCCCAGAATAACATGCCAATGTCACACAATGAGGCAAAAATAACACTCCAACACACCTACCATAAAAGATGGAATAACACAAATCCTTGATCCCACAACACTGACCCCTACCTTGACCTTCACAGTAAAAGAACAAGCAGTAATCTTCAGTCTTCTTCAATGTGTTACAACATTGGCACCACGGATAAATATGCATGCCATCATCATCATATGCCTTGGCAGCTGGCAATGATATTTGTCTCTCTCCACAGATCTCAGACTTTGGTGTTCTGTATCAATTCTGCTGATGATATTCCTCCTTGCCACCCTCTCAGTCTATCCAGCATCTCTCTGCCTCATGATCTTTCCAGTCATCAGCATGTTCTCTAATGTCTCTCTTCTCATCACATGAACAACGAAAGCTGTTTGTCTCTTTCTTATTGTTGTATATAATTTTCTAGCTTTATTAGCCTCTTTCATGGTACTACCTGCTTTCTGTTAGCGCCAAATGTTGGGCGGCGCTTACCAAACCCGCCACCCCACATTGTGCCAATGGCTTTGGGGGGAAGAGCACAATTGGGAGCGTACAAGCCTTATCCTGGTGCAAGGAAATGCAATCTAAAGACAAACTGTCATGGCAGGGCAGAACAGGCCCTAAGCCTTTGTTGGCAGCTGGTCTAGGATCAAAGCTCTGACAGGCAGGCAGAGCATTGCTTTGCTCATCCGGCAGCTTCTGCAGCTTGTCTTGTTCCAGATGTATAGGTGTTACCTTTCCTCTGGAGTAAACTAAGCAGGCTGAGAGAGGGATCATGCTGCATATTTTAGCCCAGGCTTTGTGCTATGGAGAGGCACCCTCTCAGTCTATCCAGCATCTCTCTGCCTCAAAGACTCGACCGCATCCCCTCCGCCAGGAGGAGCAGTCAATCTTGAAGAGGCCAGGAGGTGATACGGTGCCCGAGGTAAGGGCAGGGGAGATGAGGTAATGGGAGATGGTTATCAATTCCCTCATGAGACACGCAGGCGTTGTTCAGAGAGTTAGCACTCTAATCACGATAGCATCACGCCTTGTGGTAGCCACGGAGAAGTTGAGTATCCACTCAACATACCACGTCTGCGATCAGCATGCCATGTGAGGCAACACGCACCAAGGTCAGGGTCGATCCGCGTGGTGTGTGACGAGGGGATGAAAGATTGTCAGACGGGAGGACAGGACTTGTAGTGTGCACTTCGTTAGAGTAGCGATGGGGTTTCTTGTGTTTATTTGTGTAGAGAGTTAGCATAGGGGTTAGCAGCTCGTGATAGATAATACTGTGGCTTTATGTTGTGTGTTTCAATAGCGACTGTTCACTGATTGTAGCGAGCCAACGGCAATAAAATGTACCATTTATTTTCCTCGCACACGACTTGCAAGTTGTCTTGTATGGTGTGCCAGAAGTACCCGATGATGCCTGTCAGTTGAGTTGTTGACAGGCAAGGGTAATTGTGGTGTCAAGAAGTGAAGCTTGAACGAAAAGTTCAAGCTAATCCACTCATCCACGGGCTCCAGACTAGGGTTTAATTTTTGTAGTAACGGTAATTTGTGCAGACAAGAGCAATTTGCAGGCTAGAAATGTTGTGCCTATCGTGACAAAATAGTGTTTAATTGTATTTATAAAATGTTTATTTACTGAAATCATGTATTCTTCAAAGCTGTAAGTATTAATATTCTTATTTTCTTATATTTATTTATGTATTTACCAATTTATTCTTGAATAAGCACCAAACATGATTCAGGGCGGAGCAATACACAGGCAGCCGACAATATCGATTTTTGAAAACTAAAAATAGCGCTGCGCTTGTGACGTAGAGTGATTGACACACAGTTGTTCTGCGTCATTAGCATAAAGCAGTCGAGTGTTTACAAGATCGCTTAGCGGCGTCTCGCCTGAATCTGTGCTTGATATTATTTATTATTTGTTTATTTGAATTACTAAATGAATATATTTATTTATTTAAACATCATTATGTTATTCATATTTATTTAAAATCAGTTATTCATATTTTTGGTTCTATTTTTTCTTTGTTTATCGTCACGATGGAACTATTTTTGGCCAAGCATATGAGACTTGGCTACACAAGGCTTACAGAAATTAACTAGGTTAGTAACGAAAGGCAATTACTGTTTAGAACAAAGACAGGACAGTGACATTAAATTTAATTAATACATGTTCTAGTTGTTCGTGAGTCTGTCATTGTCTAAGTCATTGTCCTTAGTTGTCGGGTAAATCATATCGTGCAGTAGGCGTGTTTACTGCTGCCCTGCATATCAGAGGGCTGACAACAGCTGAGTACATACGCCGGTGTGCCAAATATAGTGTCCTACGTACGAAACGTGTCTTCACCCCAAAGTACCAAACGAGGTGACCTGTGTCAACGGAGTTCCGTTCCCTGATTCTCGGGAACATTAAGTTGAGTATACCTATATTTTTGGCATGCATTGTGATTAATAGTGCATCTCTTTTTCAGCTTGTGATACACTATCATATTTTTGTGCTCTGATTTTCCAACATTGAAATTTTGTGCAGCATATAAACTGGAAATAAAATTAATATTCCGTAACAAGGAACAAATATAAAACATCATAGAGACATAGCTAAATAAACAAATTAGTCCAGATCAACGCTAGCTAAAGTACTAAACAGCATGGCTACTTTATCTGATTTTATAAAAGCAGGTAAAGATCTAGAATACACAGGAAAAGAGCTACAACAATATGCAGATCAGAAATTTAAAGAAGCAAAAGAGGAACAAACACGAAAAGAGAATGCGGAGAGAGACGAACGCGCACGAGAAAGAGAACAGGATAGACAACATCAGATACAACTAGCTGAGATAAATAAACAAAAAGAAATAGAAACAAAACAACAACAATTACAACATGATAAGGAAATGAAACAAAAGCAATTAGATCAAGAGAAAGAATTAAAACAAAAGGAATTAGATTTAAAGCAAAAAGAAATAGACGTTAAGGAAAAACAAATTCAAGTAGAATCAGAGACACAATTAAAGATGAAAGGCATGGAGGTAGACTCACACGCAGAGGTCTCTGCCACTAAACTAAGAAGTCAACAAGAGGAAAATAAGTTCAACAAATACAAAAATATTATCAAACCATATTGTAAAGAGGACTCCATATCTGCCTGGACAGAGAATGTAGAGTATCAATTTAAATATCACCAAGTTCCTTTAGAGATGTGGGCTCCTATTTATATGAAGAATCTGAGTGGTGAGCCCCTTAAAGTAATAGAATCTATACCAATTGACCTTAGATCTAACTATCAATACATCCATGATAGGATTATGCAGCACTTTTTACTTGATGCCCCTGGTTATCAAGTTCAGTTCTCAAATCTAAAACCTAAACCTAGTGAAACCTTCATTGATTATGTTTCAAATGTACAGAGTGTACTAGACAGGTGGCTTAAAGCAGCTAACATAGGAAAAGACTTTGATAGATTAAAAAACTTAATAGCTATGGATAAGGTAATATCCACCATACCTTCTCCTTTTGCTAAATTTTTGCAACAGTCAGACATTGAGAACATCCAGCAATTTGAGAAAAAAGGCTCAGAATATTTTTCTTCCAACAGAGATATTTTCAAAACGTCAAATGACTCTGAGATAGTTGCCTTTGTGAAAGACCAACCAAAAAACTATCAGAGTAACAGAAAACCTTTTCAGAAGTATGACAAGAAAGACAGGAAAGTGTCCAAATGCATGTATTGTCAACTTATGCACGACACTTATTCGATGTGCGACAAATCGCCGAATTATCCGGCGCATCTTGAAAATGTTATCAAGAAGCAGCAAAGCAAAAGATCTGCATACAGGCGTGCAATCAAATGTTTTTTTTGTTCCAGCTTTGGCCATTATTCTAATAAGTGCCTTGGCCGCCAACGTTTGAAAGCCAATAATGCTATTTTGATTGACACCTCGTCAGATAGTGGTAGTGAGAATGAGTGTGAAGTTGAAAATGTATTACCTTTCAAGGAGTCTGAAGATGTGTGTTGTGTGAACGATGTGTTAAGCTTTGACAATTGTGGACATTGTCAGCAATTTCATGCAGACGGAAGACTGGAATGTGGACATACAGTACCATTCTCATCCGAGAACGGGAATGTAGCATTAGCCTCCAGAGGCAACTTGGTGTTCCACAATGCAGTGGTCAATGATGTACCATGCCAATGTTTGCTGGACAGCGGCAGTACCCTTATTGGTCTTCGGAAAGAACTAGTGAGTCCGGGTGATTACACAGGTGACACTGTTAAATGTCGAACCTTTTCGGGTAACGTTGAAATTTACCCCTTGGCAAAAGCCCGTATTAATTCTCCTTTTCTTTCGGGTACCTTTACTTGTGCAATACTTGACAACCCTTGTACTGATTTAATTTTGGGGTGCTTACCTCAATTGAAACAATGTACTAGTGAGGAAATAGTTGCATGGGAGAAATTGAATGCAGCTAATGCAACAACAAGAGCAGACAGTGTGAAACATCAAGACACACTACAAGATGAGAGACTACTGTTGCTTTCTCCAACTGGCACAGATGACACCTGCAGACAGAAATTTATAGAACAGCAGAAAGCTGATTCTAGTGTGTCTCCATACTTAAAATTATTAAAAGACAAAGCCAAAGTCACCAAAAATGCATCATGGTTCTTTAGGCTTAATAATGGCTTTCTTACGAGATATTTTACATCTGAGAACCATGAGAATCAGCAAACGGTGCAACCTGTACAACACCGCTTAACTGTGCAAAAACCTGCACATGAGTCACCGCTTGCTGGTCACCTGGAAAAAGACAAAACCAGGCCTAGATTCCAGGCTCATGTTCATTGGCCAGAGTTTTGCAATAATATAAGATTATTTTTTCATAATGTATTTGCTTGTAATGTCTGTCAACAATTAGTACAAAAGTTTAAGGGTAGACATCCTACAGCTGGAGTACAACCTTCTACACTGGCTCCCAAGCCATCTGATAGAGGAAGGGTCATGTCTACCACAAACACACAAACAAAGGTGCGAAAACAAATGATCTTGAACTTGATCAAGACAGATTTAGGCTTCTTCCATACAAACGAAATGGCAAGGACCATTCAAGGTGATACATAACCATGGTACATGTTGACTATGAAATATCGATAAACAGACATTTAGAGATATTCCATGTCAACATGCGTAAACTTTACTTTTCACGACAAGAGACAGAAGTAGAGACAGACGAACACAGTGCACAACATCTAGTGATCAGACGACAGACATACACAACGCAACTACACCAGTTAGTGAGACTGGCAGATCCGACAATGTGCATACATTTAGTGAACTTACAGAATACGCATAAATATATCAGAAGACTGATGACTGGACAACACACTTACTGAAACTAAGTTATGTCTTTCATAGGGTGCGACTCTTCGGTCTCACTGTCAAACCGAGCAAAGTCGAATTAGGCCTAAAAGAAATTCATTTTGGGTCATGTCATTCCTCAAGATCAACTAAAGACTGACCAGAAAATTAGTACTAAAATTATGAATCTGACCATGTCTACTAGAAAGAAGAAGGTCAGAAGCCTTTTGGGATTAGTAAATTACTCAGAAATTATAATTCTATATTCCAATGTTTTAAAAGCATCTGTAAAAATGAAATGTCAAAGATGCATTATTAATTTCTGCATTGTCAAAAATGAAAATCCTTTTTTGTAATATTCCAATCCTCCGCTTGCCTAATCCTAGGCTCGTTTATTATTCTAGGACAGATGCCATCAGTACTAGGCCAAATTTTTGAGAGCATCTTCCACCCGATTTGCTACGTGAGCCGTAAGATCACACCTGCTGAGTCCAGAGATTCCATATCACAGTTGCAACCCTAAGCGTCATCTATGCGGTGAGAAAGCTCCATCTAATTCTGACGGATGTTCACTGCATTGTCCAGACCGACAACTCCCCGATCATGGTCATACAGAGTGGTGTGCATCGAAATGACCAGGATATACAGGTGGTCACTAATTTTACCATCTGGGGTAGAAATACCTGAAATCCCACATATAAATGTAGAGTGATAGGTAATACATGAATATATTATATTATTCTATGTAAAATAGGTTACATATACATAGACATGATGTGCTTAATCATGTACCAAGAACAATGAACTATCATGTGTCTGTAGACATCAAGTGAAGAACTGTGCTGCAAAACGTAGATATCACCGTGTGAAATAGGACAGCTCATTACCAACTAAGCTCCATTCCGGTGTATCATTTGTGTGAAGCGCAAAAAAACAGTGTCAGAACAGTGCTTAATTACAGACACGAAAAGACTGAGCTACGACACCAGCGATCTCTACACGTGCACTACCAATAGAACACTATGATGACTGTGCAAGGTATTTCAGATACCCAGGCAAAGTGTGTAGATAGATTATGCCTATACAACCAATGTACAATCATGAAGGCAACAACTAACCTGAGGTAGCTGAATACCATGTATATAAACTTATTGTGATATGTAATATAATATTTTAAGATAGTGATAAATTAGATGTAAGTTAGGAAATATAATAGTTCTCATTTATTTTAAGTGTAGTTAGTACAGTAATTAACCCATTAGAATTAAATTAGAATATTAATTTAGACGTAAAAATAGTTAATTATAAGCTAAATTAAAGTATTGATAGCATTAGTACCATTTAGGTTGTTATATTTCACTTAGCTTCATTTCGGTTCAGTTCATTCCATCTTAATGAAACCATACCACCCATCAAATATTACCATTTAGTAATATCATCATTTTACATCAGAATAGGATAAAAAGATTAGATAAGTGAACATACATCAGTTACACCATTTAGATTAAGAATATCACTCATATAATTCCTTTGTGCATTTAAAAACATTACTTAGTAGAGTGTTAGAAAATTACATAATTAGTGTTCACATCATCCATATAATTAAGGTACATAACTCACGTCACATTAATTACATTTAAATAGTTAGATTACATCCCTTAGATTAGACAAACATAACGAATAATATAAACATATCATATAATTAACATGACAAAATTTAGTTAACACATTAAATACATATTTATAGAATTAATATTATTATGTTAGGATTTAGAGTTGTAGTTAGTACAGTATAATATAATGGATGATGAGACCAAGGGGATACACCACCAACCCTTTCTCGTCCATGTAAATATATTGTAAATACATGACTCGTGCAGCGATTTTCGCACAGTCATTGGGCTCAACTATCTCAAACTGAGCCAAACCTGTACAGTGTCACTCCAAGGTTTTTAAATAATCGGAAGGATTAGTATGGAAGGATAAAAGATGTGTGATGGAATTAAGGGTGAAAGGAGTGTGACAGAAGTGTGGAAGTGAGAGCGAATGTAAAATAGACGGGAGAGAGTGAAATCAGTCAGCGAATTCTTCTGCTGCCTGGCGCAAATTTTAGTATTTCTCTGTGTTAATGTTGGTTTTCGTTAGTAAAAATGTGCTAGTGTGAATGTGTTGTCTGTAATATAGTTTAGAACGTAGATTACAGTATTTTGGGTTGCATAACAAGGGAATGTAGTCACGAATTAGTGTTATACACCTGTTTGTGGCCGCATTTAACCAAATTATGACACTTAAAAAACTAACATACATACACATAGGAATTAGAAACATAGATTAGAAGGTAGATTAGTAGATTGATTACATCCAAACACGCAAACAACCAGAAAAACAAACAGATAAATTACATACACTTTTTCTAGATCAAAGGGAGATAACTTCGAGTCAGGGGACATAATAGACAACGAAAAACTAACTTAACAGTGAAATATTACTTTACACGCGGAAGCGAAGTAGGTAAAGCCTGTCGCACACACTCTTGTATAATGGTTGTTAAATATTATATGGGGGACATGAAGCAATTCATGTGTTGACCCTAAGAAAGTCAACTTTGTATGGGTAGTAAGTTAATTTACTATGTGAGGGCAGGTCTTATAAGACAACGGTCCGGTTCAGACATACCTCTAATAAATATAATATAGCATGTGAGAAGAGGGCTCACGCCAACCAGTCAAGTTTGTGGCGATTGCCAGTAACCGAGTAAAGTTTTACTACATTGTGACAATAGAAAGTAGAAGTCTATTAGGATGCCCAAAGCCAGGTTATCTAGAGTCTTTGACAAAAATTAGAGACACTAATTTTTTAGGAACCTCTTGCGTCACAACCAATGAGTGAAAGTTGATGACGCAACACAGGAGGGGTGGGTGTGTGTCAAAGACTCGACCGCATCCCCTCCGCCAGGAGGAGCAGTCAATCTTGAAGAGGCCAGGAGGTGATACGGTGCCCGAGGTAAGGGCAGGGGAGATGAGGTAATGGGAGATGGTTATCAATTCCCTCATGAGACACGCAGGCGTTGTTCAGAGAGTTAGCACTCTAATCACGATAGCATCACGCCTTGTGGTAGCCACAGAGAAGTTGAGTATCCACTCAACATACCACGTCTGCGATCAGCATGCCATGTGAGGCAACACGCACCAAGGTCAAGGTCGATCCGCGTGGTGTGTGACGAGGGGATGAAAGATTGTCAGACGGGAGGACAGGACTTGTAGTGTGCACTTCGTTAGAGTAGCGATGGGGTTTCTTGTGTTTATTTGTGTAGAGAGTTAGCATAGGGGTTAGCAGCTCGTGATAGATAATACTGTGGCTTTATGTTGTGTGTTTCAATAGCGACTGTTCACTGATTGTAGCGAGCCAACGGCAATAAAATGTACCATTTATTTTCCTCGCACACGACTTGCAAGTTGTCTTGTATGGTGTGCCAGAAGTACCCGATGATGCCTGTCAGTTGAGTTGTTGACAGGTGTTCTGTATCAATTCTGCTGATGATATTCCTCCTTGCCACCCTCTCAGTCTATCCAGCATCTCTCTGCCTCATGATCTTTCCAGTCATCAGCATGTTCTCTAAGGTCTCTCTTCTCATCACATGAACAACGAAAGCTGTTTGTCTCTTTCTTATTGTTGTATATAATTTTCTAGCTTTATTAGCCTCTTTCATGGTACTACCTGCTTTCTGTTAGCGCCAAATGTTGGGCGGCGCTTACCAAACCCGCCACCCCACATTGTGCCAATGGCTTTGGGGGGAAGAGCACAATTGGGAGCGTACAAGCCTTATCCTGGTGCAAGGAAATGCAATCTAAAGACAAACTGTCATGGCAGGGCAGAACAGGCCCTAAGCCTTTGTTGGCAGCTGGTCTAGGATCAAAGCTCTGACAGGCAGGCAGAGCATTGCTTTGCTCATCCGGCAGCTTCTGCAGCTTGTCTTGTTCCAGATGTATAGGTGTTACCTTTCCTCTGGAGTAAACTAAGCAGGCTGAGAGAGGGATCATGCTGCATATTTTAGCCCAGGCTTTGTGCTATGGAGAGGCAATAACTCCATCCCTGGTCTTAACCGGTCTCGGAATCAAAGCGAGAGGCAACAATTACGGGTTATAAGTCCTTGTCAACTGGCGTAGACACGGGGTGCCATGGGTTGCCTGTCACACAAAAAATGCCTGGAGGATGCGACCAGGAGATGTGGGATTTGCCAGCTACTTTTACAGGCAAAGGGGAATAACCCCAGTAATCCTTTACCCTTAAGGGAGTGGAGGATTACGCCCATGGATTCTGGAAAGTTCTATATGTGTGTGCAGGAAAAGGAAGTCTTGTTCATATATTTATATATACATAAATTTAGAGATATATGTATGAATATATATTCATAAATAAATGTGATAGGGAAACCCCCAGGGAAACTATATGCCATTGCCTCTGATGGTGGGAGACACCTACAGGTGTTCAGCTACCGCCTGCCTCAAGCTGGGCATCCCCCGGCCAGTTGGGTGCTGATCCGCCACAACCTGCCTGCTTCAATGGGTGCTTGGGGCTAGGACAAACTGTGAATCACAGGCTGTAAAACCCATGCACCAGGCACTAACAAAAAGAAAAACAGAAACCTCAAGCTACGGCTTGCAACATTAAGAACCATGTGTCCAGGATTTTCCAGTGACTTGACGAATATTAACGATGTGAGAAAATTGGCTGTAATTGATGCTGAACTCAATCATCTTAACATTGATATTGCTAGCCTGCAGGAGACTCGCCTCACTGAGGGAGGGTCACTCAGGGAAAACAAATACACCTTTTTTTGGAAGGGTTGAGGGCAGGCGGAAAAAAGGCAACATGATGTGGGCTTTGCAGTGAAGAATTCGCTACTGGGGATGATTGATATCCCAGCTGGAGGTAATGAAAGACTAATATCCCTGTGCTTGGCAACCTCTTGTTGTTATACCACCATTATTACTGCATATTCACCAACACTCGCTTTCTCTGATGATGTGAAGGATTCGTTCTACAAGGAGTTATGAAGACTCTGTGATCAAGGCAGTTCCAAAATCTGACAACATTTATATGCTCGGTGATTTCAATGCTCGTATGGGCAAGGACTTGAGTTCATGGCCAGTGTGCCTTGGAAAATACAACATTGGTCAAATGAATGAAAATGGGCAAAGGCTGCTGGAGCATTGCACCACAAATGACCTATGTATTACAAATTCCTTTTTTAAAACAAAAGAGCTGCATAAGGTCACATGGAAACATCCAAGATCCAGCCATTGGCATCAGCTGGACTTCATCATCACACAGAGACACCTAAACCATACATCATTAACTCGAAGTTACCACCGTGCTGACTGTGATACGGATCATTCTTTGGTTGTTGCAAGGGTTAGACTGAGACCAAAAAGAATCTACACAGCTAAACACAAATCTAAACCAAGATTAATATTATTAACACTCACGATCCTGAAAAGTTCTTTGAGTTTCAACAGCAACTTTAAGACGCATTCATTGATACATCAGAAATTGTACAGTAAGTGAAAAGTGGGGTAAACTTAAGGAAACGCTTTATAAAACTGATGTAGGGGTTTACAGCACTGTGGATCACAAGAGCCAGGACTGGTTTGCGGCAAATAGCCAGACACTGCAGCCCTTGATTGATAAAAAGAAGATAGCTCTCTTAAGAAACAAGGAAAGAACAACACTTAACACTCTCAGTGAGCTGAAGCAAGCTAGGAAGGATGTGCAAAAGGCTGCGAGGCAGTGTGCAGATGACTATTGGATCAAGTTATGTGAGTCCACTCAAATCGCAAGTGATAAGGGAAACATCAGAAGCATGTATGAAGGAATAAAGAAAGCCTGTGGTCCAATGATCAAAAGAAGTGCACCACTGAAAACCTTGACTGCAGAAACCATCATTGATAAGAAACAGCAGATGGATAGATGAGCAGAGCACTAATTAGAGCTTTACTCAAGTGAGACCAAACTAGCGGATGATGCCCTCAACGCCATAGAGGCTCTGCTAACTCTTGACCACGTGGACACACTTCCCACCATAACAGAAGTGAGCTATAAATGAACTTGCATCTGGCAAGGCTCCAGGTAAGGATGGGATTTCAATAGAGGTAATCAAGAGTGGGCAAGACACTCACTCTACAGATCCACCAGCTAACAGAGCTATGCTAGTGAGAAGGACAAGTCCCACTGGATTTCAAAGATTCAAGCATCATAACACTGTACAAGAACAAGGGCGATCGGAGCGACTGCAACAACTATAGGGGTATCTCACTTCTGTGTATTGTTGGAAAAGTATTTGCCAGAATTGTTCTGCACAGACTTCAATTCCTAGAAGATCAAGTCTACCCCGAATCACAGTGTGGCTTTCGACAGAACTGGTCTACCATTGATATAATATTCTCATTGTGATAAATGCAAGAAAAATGCCGGGATCAAAATCAACCACTGTTTATTGCCTATATTGACCTCACAAAGGCATTTGATTTGGTCAGTCATGAGGGTCTGTTCAAGGCACTAAAGAAGATTGGCTGCTCACTAACTCTTATGTCCATTGTAGAATCGTTCCACACAGGCATGAAGGGCATAATCAAGTTTGATGGTGCGACTTCAGAAAAGTTTGAAATCAAGAGTGGAGTGTACTATCCCCCACCCTTTTTGGAATATACTTTTCACGTCTACTGAAATATGCCTTTTATGATCAGGATGCCGGTATATACATTCACTCACATTCAGATGACGGCCTCTACAATGCTCAGAGATTGAAGGCCAAGACCAAAATTAGGAGGGTACTGATCAGACAGTTGCATTTTGCTGATGATGCTGCAATTACGACCCACTCTGAGGAATAATTACATTTACAATCTGCATTCTTCAATGCTTGTTCTGAATTTGGTTTAACAATTAGCAAAAAGAAGACACAGATTATGTCACAAGGTGCACATGGAGTATCATCAATCTTTATTGACGACGCTGAACTGGAGATAGTAGACCATTTTACATATTTAGGATCGGAGGTAAAATAGCAAATTATCCCTAGATTAGGAAATCAACATCAGAATTGGTAAGGCAACAACAACAATGAACATGTTAGCAAAAAGAGTCTGGGAGAACAGGAAGCTTACTGCCAAAACAAAAGTCCTTGTCTATCAAGCCTGTGTCCTTAGTACTTTTCTTTGTGGCAGTGAAACCCGGACAACTTACTCACGCCAAGAGAAACGTTTAAACAGCTTTCATATGCGGTGTCTGCGAAGAATTCTTGGTATTAAGTGGCAAGACAAAATCACAAATACTTAAGTATTGGAAAGACCAGGTAGGGTGACGGTGTGTTCCACGCTCAGTCTTCATAGACTTAGATGGATAGGACACGTTAGGAGAATGGATGATGGTAGAATACCAAAGGACATCTTTTTTGGTGAATTACAGAAGGGTTGGAGATCTCAGGGTCGGCCTATACTACAATACAAAGATGTGTGTAAGCGGGACATGATTGATACAGGCATTGATAATGCACATTGGGAGCAAGTCGCTGCTGAATGTGTTGCATGGAGGGCAACTATCAGAAATGCAATAAAGACAAAGAGAAAATGATTGCAGATAAAGCACATACAGAGCGTGAGAGGCGTAAGATGGTGCATGATGGTGGAAATGACCATGTTTTCACATGCATCCACTGTGGACAAACATTTGCAGCACAAATTGGCCTTATCAGCCACACTTGCCACCGCCATGGGTCGTAGTTATTAAGCCTTTTTGAAGCACAAAGTACCAAACTATCGCCTGTCAAGATGGAGAGGTGCCAATGAACTAGCCTGTTTCAGGCAATCGTTGTTAGTTACTCTGGCAGTCCAAGGAATTCGCAACATTCGTTTCAGGAACTCTTGCTTCTAAGCTTTTCTTAAATTGTTCATGAACACTGCTTGATTCACACAGACAAAATGGCTGCCGCTACATAAAGCAGGACTGTCTCATTCTCCAGGACCAAGAGTACACTTGGCCAACATCAACATCATGTCAGTAACATTTTGATGGCAACCCAGAGGACTTTTGATAGAAACCTAGAGGACTTCTGGTGAACTATAAAGTTTATTGATAGTTTTCATATTGACCATTCAAATTTCCTGACTTTCTTCTTTATTAACTGTGAGATAGTCAGTCTGTTGCTACAGGAAAGATTCACGTTCTCAAAAGGTTTGCTTTAATTGTTTGGTTTGTGCCATAATTTCGTTATACATCAGTAGTATAGCTACTTGCACACTCAATCTCCCAAACTGAACAGATAAGGTTAGGGTTAGGGTAAGAGATACAAAAGCATGCAGCCATGCAAATATATTCAGAACAGTCACAGTCTAGGCAAAGAAAACCCAAAGACATTTTATTTAAATCTATGCACTGGTCACAAGTTTGAGAAAACAACACAATGTAATTGTGCTTGTGAGGATCAGTGTTGCCATTTTAGTGCTTTTTGCATCAAATTTAGTGCTTTTTCAAGTCATTTAGTGCGAAAATTTTGCTTTTAGCGTGGCCGTGCTAATTTGGTGCTTCACAAAATTTTTTTGGTGCTTTTTTGGGGTGGGTAAAAATTACTTTAAAAATCATTTTGGGAAAACTAAAAAGCCGAATTTGAACAGAAGCGATGGAGTAAAACAGTCTTAGTACGTTACCGTGCAATATTCAACTAATTTAACTCCCTTCAATACGATTTAGCTGAAAGCGAGCGCCATCTTGCATACAAGTCCAAACGTCAATACATTAGCTTGTAATCGAGTTCATAATTTTGTAGTCTACATTATCCTTTCATTTAAGCTTATTTGTGTTTCACCATGAGCAAGAAATATTGTCAACATTTCAGAGAACAGTGGCTCGGTGACACAAGATTAAAAAAATTTTTGTTAAAAGTAGAAGGGGATAATACTAAGTGTTTTTGCAAATATTGCAAATGTTCAATTGCAGCCAGGTTAAATGATATTGAGAGGCACAAGAATACAACGAAACATCAGAAAGCCGAATAACCATTAAGTACACAAAGGCAAACAACTATTGCATTTGATAAACTGAAAGATGGTGTCAAAGAAACAGAAGGATGCATGGTTTTGTTCATAGCTGGCCATTGTTCGCTTCGCGTTGTTGACCATTTAAGTGAACTCTGCAAGGTACACTTTGGTGACAGCAAAGGTTGCAAGAACTTTAAGCTTAGGAGAACTAAGTGCAGAGCAGTTATTTCAAATGTACTTGCACCATATTTCACAACAGACTTGACAGCTGATATTGGCAAAAGTAAATACAGCTTATTGATTGATGAGAGCAATGACATTTCTGAAACTAAGCTACTTGGAGTAGCTATTAGGTACTATTCAGAGACAAGAAAGCAGTTTGTGGTTACTTACTTAGATTTAGTTGAACTGAGTGACTGCAACGCACAGGCAATATGCAATGTGTTAAAAGATTGTTTAAACAAGAATGGACTTGAGTTGCAGACTAGTTGCACTCGGCACTGACAATGCGTCTGTCATGACAGGTGTAAACAATGGAGTATATGCAAAATTAAAACCCGAAGTTCCTCATCTGGTACTAATTAGGTGTGTATGTCATTCCCTTCAGCTGGCAGTGTCACAGGCTGCAGCTGCTTGTCTGCCCAAGAACACAGAGTTCATGATTAGAGAAACATGTAACTGGTTTTCTCACTCAATTCTTCGTCAAGCAAAGTACAGGGAGCTTTTTGCTTCAATAAATGATGGACAACATCCGCTGAAGATTGTTCAATTAAGCCAAACACGATGGATGTCTATTCAATGCCATTGTCAGAATATTGCAGCTGTGGGTCGAGCTCAGAACTCATTTTGATGTAGCAAGACTCAACGAGCACTGTTATATAGCAGAACTTCTACATTCTATGTTTAGCTACATGAAAAACTATGTGTATCTCATATTTCTCAAGCATATTCTCGGAGAAGTTCAAAATGTGAATAAGAAATTCGAAGCAGATATACAGGATCCAACAAAACTACTCAGCGATCTTGTCCAGCTCATTGATTCTATCAGTTCAAAGATTGCTATTCCTGGGAAAAAAATAATAGAAAGTGATGCTATTCAAGATTATTTAGATCCTAATCCCAATCTAAGTTATGAGTTTGAGAAAGAAATAGCAGACTACAAGTTTCCCGATGAGAAAGAAATTCGTGGAAGGTGCATCCAGTTTTTAATTGCAATTTGGTGCTTTTTTGGCTCAAAAATAGTTCTGATTGGGATTTGGCGGATCTGGAATAAACTTCATTGTAATATGAAGTGATAATAATAAATTATACTGTACTACCTTGTTACATTTGTAATAAAAACAGTTGTGTGTTTTTTTTTTTGGTGCTTCCTAAAAAAATTTGGTGCTTTTTAGGGTCGATTTTGGTGCTTTTTGATCAAAGGGAGATGACAACACTGGTGAGGATGCCACACCTCAAAGCAGACATTTGTAAAGAATAATTCTAACAAGGCAGACATATGTAAAGAGTAACTCTAACATGGCAGACATTTGTAACAGAGTACCTCTAACAAGGTAGACATTAGTAAAGAGTAACCCTAACAAAGCAGACGTTTGTAAAGAATAACTCTAACAAGGCAGACATTTGTAAAGAGTAATTGTAACAAGCCGGACACTTGTAAAGAGTAGCTCTAACAAGGCAGACAGTTGTAAAGAGTAATTCTAACAAGGCAGACATTTGTAAAGAGTAATTCTAACAAGGCAGACATTCGTAATCAGTAACACTACTGTAAAATTTATAGTCTTTTTAAAATTTACAGATGCTACTAAAACTAAAAGTACATGCCAGCTGCCATCCTAACGTACTTTTAGAAATATAACATATTTACGGGTTCTCTCATGTATGTGTTCCCTTATGGCATTTCAGATTGTAAACATAATAAAAAGATAAGTGATACACATTACATTTGTAAGGTTTCTCTCTTGTATGTATTTTCTTGTGGACTTTCAAGTGGCCAACTTGTGAAAAAGTACCACCACAGTACTCACATTTGTAGGGTTTCTCTCCTGTATGTGTTCTCTTGTGGAGCTTCATATTGTCAGCACGAGTAAATGATGCACCACATTCATCACATTTGTAAGGTTCCTCTCCTGTATGTGTTCTCTTGTGGGCCTTCAGACCACCAGCATAAGAAAAAGATGCAACACAATCATCACATTTGTAAGGTTTCTCTCCTGTATGTGTTCTCTTGTGATACTTCATACTGTTAGCACGAGTAAATGATGCACCACAATCATCACATTTGTAAGGTTTAACTCCTGTGTGTATTTTTATGTGCCCCTTCAAACTGAAATAATGTGTAAAAGATGCACTACAATCATCACATTTGTACGGTTTCTCTCCTGTATGTGTTCTCTTGTGTTGCTTCAAATTGCCAGCCTGAAAAAATGATGCACCACAATTATCACATTTGTAGGGTTTCTCTCCTGTATGTGTTATCTTGTGGCGCTTCATATTGTTAGCCTGAGTAAATGATGTCCCACAATAATCACATTTGTAAGGTTTAACTCCTGTATGTGTTCTTATGTGATCCCTTAAATTGCCATAATTAGTAAAAGATTTACCACAATCATCACATTTATAAGGTTTCTCTCCTGTATGTACTCTCTTGTGGCATTTCAGATAGCAAGTTTTAATAAAAGATGCATCACAATCATCACATTTGTAAGGTTTCTCTCCTGTATGTGTTCTCTTGTGTCGCTTCAGATGGCTAGCATAGGGAAAAGATGCACCACAATCATGGCGTTTGTAAGATTTCTCTTCTGTATTTGTTCTTATCATTCTGTTGACATATCTCTCAACACCAATAGTTGAATCACAAACATCAGATATGCATTGTGCATCTTCTGTTTCTATTTTTTCATGAATATAATTAGCATGATTATCATGATAATCAAGAAACTTCCCAGAGATCTGTGTACATGTTACAGGTATTTCTACAGTTTGTAATTCACCAGTCTCATTAGCCACACACTTTAGTTTAGTGTTCATTTCAGTAGTAGATGACATGCTCTCTGATATTTGATCACATTCCTCATGTTTTACTGAAGTTATAGAACTATTCTCAATCCCACTATCATCAGGTGATATTTGTTCATGGTGAGCAAGACTTATTTTATTTTCAGTCACTCTTGATCCTGTGTCTGTGTGTCCTGCCATGTCTTCAAGGCTGCAGCAACCTTCCATGTCTACCATGTTATTGAATCTGTCATGAGTTTTGTAATCATAGAACACATCTGGAAGTTCTTGTTTCACAAATTCCAATTTAATGTTATCAGATGCCATCTTCTCTATTTGTGGCTGCACTTATGTGAAATAGGAAGTCACAACTCTGGCAACAGTGGTGTATTTCTGAAACACACAAACAGTGAACATTTAATTAAACATTTGAGACGACGGCAATATATTATGTTTAAAAAAACTATTTAAACTTAATCTATAAAGTGAAAATTTACTGTAAATGATCTACAGCATCTGAACAGTCACTACAAGTATAATCTATCAAATCTACTTTAGTAATTGTGAAATTATCCACATTTGTATGTTGCCGCAGGAAATATGCATATTCTCAAACATGTTACTTTCATTTGTTTGTTTGTGTTGTGCCACACGCCCTTAACGCACTTTAATCTCTACATTGCTATGGCCAGTCTCCTTAACATACTTTAATCTCTACATTGCTATGGCCAGTCTCCTTAACACACTTTAATCTCTACATTGCTATGGCCAGTCTCCTTAACACACTTTAATCTCTACATTGCTATGGCCAGTCTCCTTAACACACTTTAATCTCTACATTGCTATGGCCAGTCTCCTTAACACACTTTAATCTCTACATTGCTATGGCCAGTCTCCTTAACATACTTTAATCTCTACATTGCTATGGCCAGTCTCCTTAACACACTTTAATCTCTACATTGCTATGGCCAGTCTCCTTAACACACTTTAATCTCTACATTGCTATGGCCAGTCTCCTTAACACACTTTAATCTCTACATTGCTATGGCCAGTCTCCTTAACACACTTTAATCTCTACATTGCTATGGCCAGTCTCCTTAACACACTTTAATCTCTACATTGCTATGGCCAGTCTCCTTAACATACTTTAATCTCTACATTGCTATGGCCAGTCTCCTTAACACACTTTAATCTCTACATTGCTATGGCCAGTCTCCTTAACACACTTTAATCTCTACATTGCTATGGCCAGTCTCCATTTGATTTCTTCTGAACAGTCCCAGTCCCCATTGTTGTTGGTAATATAACCTGCCATGAGTCAGACTGTATAGTGCAGTGTTTCCCAATCTTTTCTGTGCCATGCCCCACCTAAACCTTTCTAAAAATTGTATCTCCCCTCCCACCCCCCACCCCCAACATATACATAATTTTTAATATTCAAAAATTTAAATTTTCACTAAAGAAACTTGAATGATAGGTTTTATGAAGAAATCGCTAGGAAATTATTGAGCAAACACAGTAAGTAAATTTTCAAAACATATAATGGAGAATTGAAATTAAAGTACAAAATAATTTTAATGAAAGATTTATGGCACTCTTTCGAATTCCGGTCCCAAATAGTTCTGCAGTGAATAAGTGATTAGGGTCAGGGTTAGGGTAAGGGTTAGTTATATAAAATTATTTACTGCAGAACTATTTGGGACCGGAATTTGGAAGAGTGCCAGATTTTTCTATATTATTTTAATTATTAGTAATTATTTATTATTCAAATTTAGTGACATCCTTGCCCTTATGCTTGCTTCAAAGATATTTTATGTCAGGTTCAAATTTAGTTAACTTCAGTCTCAAATCTCCTCGTTTTGTTATATCCAGCCGATTTCTTTTCTTTCTTTCTTTCTTTTCTTTTTTTATATTTTTAAAAGCAGCAAATCATTTATGGCACTAAATCCACATTCAGCTAAATATGAAGATGGAAACAGTAACAATAGTTCTCTTGCACATTTGGTTGCATCTGGATATTTGATTTTGTTTTCCTTACAAAGCCATGCCATTTTATATTAAATAAAGTTTTAATTGACTCATCAATGTGCATTTCTGCGAGTTCTTCTTGATACTGCATATTTGAAATATCAGACAAATCCACTAACATTGGCTGCATCATCCAAGTAGGGAAATCAATTTGTTTCAAATCAGAAAATCTTTCTTTTAAATCAGCCGATAAAATTTTCAGATGATCGACAATAACATATGTAGCGGTATCAGTCACTTCACATTTTTGGAGCCAATGAAACTTTTCAAAATTTTAGTTGTAAATATATGTCTGACATAATTCAATAAAAGTAATGAAACCAAATATCTTCCCTTTTGCTTCGACAAGAGTTTTATTTGTTCCTTGAAGTTATTTATTTAATATATTTAGTTTTTCAAAGATATCAGCCAAATAACTCACAAATGCCTTACCATCGACCGTTAACAGATTTTTCATTTAAGGTTTGTCGCTTTAAAAATCACTAAGAGTATCAAGTAGTTCCATAAATCTTTTCAAGTAGTTCCTTTTCAAGAGTCTTCTTACTTCAGTGTGAGGTATGTCTCACATGGTCTTCATTTTGTTCTTCACAAAATGTTGAGTTGTTGAGTTGAGTTAAGAACTGACATCACTGCACTCAGGACATTCCCATACGTGCTCAGTCCCTTCGTTCAACAGCCAGTGAAGAGTCATACTACTAATCGTTCCCACTGCTATCTGATTAAAAGTTCTCCTGGTCTTCCCTCTCAGTTTTGAGATTCTTCCAGAACCCCTGCCGATCCCCCACAATCTCATTCTTTCCACATATGGGTTCTCAATCTGTTCCTCCGCCTTCTCCACCTGGTTCCACAAGCGCATGACCACCTCCCCCTTGTCCATAGGCAAGATACCACCAAGAGGTGCATTCTCTGTTAGCCTATCAGCCTGTTTATTCCCCCGTACACCCGCATGGCCAGGGCAAAATATCCATACAATTCTCACAATCTGTGACCTCTGAAGCGACGAGGGCCATTACACATGAAACATTCCTTTCTCCATCTTGCTAAGCATATTCTTTGAATCTGTAATGAATACAACGTGTGTTGCAGTAGTCTCCTCTAGCCACCGGAATGCCGCTGTTACTGCCTCCACCTCCATTCTCATGCTGGAGGTCGTAGTCTCATATGCCAGACTCTCCTTTTTCAAGACTCGCCCATTAGCCTTTGCAATAAAGCCCCAGCCACTACTTCTGTTTCTCACCACTGACCCATCGGTGTAGATGACTATGTCACCTTGAAATGTTGCCCATTTCAACTGTTGCCCATTCTCTGCTCACATGACCCAATGTTATTATTACATTGTGCCAGTCCATCATATCATCCGAAACTTCAACTCATTCTCTTTCACGATTGATGGTCTCTAGATCACACACTTGACTTATAGTAAGTTCTGCCTGTGCCATCCAGGACCTACCTCATCTTAGCCTATGACCCTTAACCATATCCATTGCTGCATGCAGCGGGTGATCCCTGTCTGCGGCAACTATCAGATACCATTTGGCCTGAAGGACCCTATGTCTATCCATCATTGTAGGTAGCGCCAGGATATGCCTCATGCAGATAATTGGCTTGTCCTTTGTGCACCCCAGGATTAACCGCATGGCAGCATGCTGTATGCGCTCCAATCTTTCAAGCTGGCATTTTTATACTTCACAAAATAACTTGAAGAGATGTTCACAATTGGCACTAGTTTTAATAGCATTGATACACTTTATAAACTAAATTTAGTACTTCATTTAGAACAGGCAAAATGTTTAGCTACCAGGTTCTCCCTGTGAATAACACAGTGCACAAGATTCTCATCTTTCATCAATTTTAAGCAACCATTTTTCTTCCCCATCATATTAGGAGCACAATCTGCAGCATAAGATGTTATATTTTTATTGGTATAATATTGACATCTAAGTAATTTTTTTTTTAGCTTACTATATATATATATATGCCGGCTTCGTGGCTTAGAGGTTATGACTTTTCTCCGTAATATCGTATACTCTCATTGGTAACGTGATGACGGTAAGAATCAGCAGTGGTTCGAATCGCATCGGTAACTTACAGGGTATGTGAGCCGGCCACTCAGAAAGCAATGGCAAACTACTGAGCATAATCTTGCCAAGAAATCAACATACAGCTGAAAGATGCTGGTGTTGACAGCGATGTCCTGTAAAGGATATGCCAAAAAAAATAAAATATATATATATATATATATATATATATATATATATATATATATATATATATATATATATATATATAATCTTTTGAGGTAGTGGTGCTTTCTAATGAATTACAGAACAACATTTCTTCAGCAAAATCATGTTTATCAATATATCTTACGTAAGTTACAAGTACGGCCTCACTGCCTCTCAAAGCTGATTCATCCATTTGCATCGAGAATCTTCTTGTTTTCAGCGTTTCAACAAGTTGTATTTCAATATCCTCACTCATTTCGTCTACTCTTCTGCTAACAGTATTGTTACTTAGTCGCATAGCTTTAACGTCCTTGTCATCTTTTTCCAGAACTGTTTTAAGAAATGCTGATATTGATGGTTTGATTAAATTCCCCCCTATAGCATGACTTTTCCCAGATTTAGCGATGAGTAACAAAATTTAATAACTAGCCTCAAGCGTACGATTGATAGTTGCATTATGAGCAATAAATAAAGACTTTAATGTTACTCTTTTTTCAAAATTTGTCTTTAAAACTTGAAAGTAATTCACATCTTAATTAAAATGAGCATTATGTTTCGCCTTCAAATGTGCCCAGGGATGACCTCGTTTCATTGATTCGTTGGTCAAGCATTGTTGGTACAAAAGACGCAAAGGTGACCGTTCATCCTGGACAGCGGGTATGAAACAAAATTTTAAATATTCCTCCGAATACTGACGAATTGTTTTCTTGCTTGCACCACTCATTTCACTATGGGCTGAAATAAATAAAAATAAAATCAATTAAAAATTACCCCGCTGCCGTACGTCCACCTTGACGAGGTAGAGGGGCTTGTGCGTTCCAATGACCTCAAGAGCTATGCCGACGGTAGCACAGCTACTGGTAGGGCCACCCATGTCGGACAGGTCAAGGGAGAGGGACTAGACGAAAAGACGCACAAACCTGCTGCCTTGTAGGTAGACTGGGGACAGTCAAAGGCTAGGGAAAGCATCCCGAAAAGTGCTTGTCGAAATCGGATGTACTGAGCCACAGACTTGACAAAGAAGTGCAACGTAACTTTATCATTTCATGATGCCACAGATGAAAATTAATCGTTATGGTGCTAATCCCGTGAAGTCCCATCAGGCGGTGATAGTGCCGGGCCCCCTGCCTCGAGGGGGTGTCGTGTCCTCCTTTAAAGTGTCGTCCCTGGAGTGAAGAGAGTCGACACCCACATTATAATATTTTGTTCCTCTCAATATTCTGGAGAATCCACCAGCTTCCGTCCAACACACTCCATCAGCCTATGGACACCTTTTCCTATCACTCTCTCACTGTCGTACTATGCCCCCTCTCATAATTCCCCAACGCAACATACTCAACAACTCTTGCTTCTAAAAATTAATAAAGATTAATTTATTAAAAGAAAAATGTAACGTATATGAGACGTGTATGCGAAGAAAATGTGTGTCGTGTATTATAACCTAAATGTGTATGTCAGCCTTCAAAGTTCAGGATCATAGTGTACACATCATGGCAAGGATCACACGACATCATTCGAGTCAGTACGAAAACCTCACCGAAGTCGTATCCTTCTCTCCAGACATGTCCTCCTCCAGGAACTCTGATGACCATGAGATCTGAATCCCATGTAAATATATAATCCGTGAAAAAAAACTGTTATTGTTCCTAACACAACTGTTCCTAACAGTTTATAGAAACTCCGGCTTCATAATTCCGGCGCGGTGAAAACAAACATGGAACACTGTCCTATGAACAAGACTTTTTGTCTCTTGATAAATGTTCACTAGTTCTCACTATTAAACAGTTATTGTATCTAGAATAAAATGGCTTGCTTTATTCACTAGATATAGTCTGAAAGTTCTGATTTCCTTGATACGTGGCACAACTACACTTCAATGTTTGGTTTCATCTAATGTGAACATCAGTTCCTACTGATCTAGTTCCACGTGGGCTGAACCTCCATCACTTCAGGTGTGTTAACGATTGGTATTCACTCATGTAGGATACATATACCATTAGACTCCACCGAGCAATGTGTCTTAACTTCTTCCGTTGCGAAAGTTGCTGGCCCATCTCTCCACATCATACTTTATCCGGGATCGGATTTTTTAGTTGTTCCGGGTTCTTCATTCCAACCAGAGGAACCTGTAAAATAAATCATACAACTGGTGATAGCCTCCCCTTCACTGATCTCTATTAGATGATCGTGGCATCGGCCTCGCTCAGAAAATATAATGTACCCATCAGGGACAGATGAACTGACCACATAGGTTATCATTAGGCCAAGACAAAAAAAATCAGCAAACAGAATGCGGACCCCCGCCCACCAGGGACACCTACGGGAAGATCCCAATTATCCTTCATTACTCAATTCTCAACTAGTAAAGCTTATAAACACTTCACTAATCTATTTTCAACTAACAGAGCCAAGTATTACTTCCCTACTCTAGTTAGTTTTCCACTAACAGTGCTAATCATCTCACTATAGTTTTAACAAGCCTACAGCCTATATTAATTAGAACTAATTGACTATATTGACTACCTTATGCACAACCGCCTCATTCCCGGGATGGCTACTACACTTTGCCATAACGACACATGCTAGTTAATGTTAAATTTATCTAGCACTGTAGAGCTCTCCCACAAACACGTCCATCATAATCCACGGTTTTTGTCAACTCCCCATCTCCAATCATGGTTTATGGCAAAACCTCTAATTGGTCACGTGACTGTATTCTTCCTGTCCACACAGGTGTTATTTGGACATATCAGCCATTGTCAAGAATCTATTTTCATGGCTTTAGTCCCTGTCAAAGTTGTCATTACTTGTCCAGATTCTCAAAACAATCTAGAGAGTTACTGTACAGTTCCAACAAAGAGTTTTTCCCAACACGCTGCCAATCATCTTGATGTTCCGGAAACCAAGAATTGACAGATGCACTGTTTTCCGTACTAGGTACTTCCGTTTTACATCTGCCCCTGTGATCTCACGGCTTCCATCTGCATTCAAATGTTGACAAACTTGTCACTCTTCTGTTCCGTGGTGACAATCCCAGCAGCCATTTCCGTCTGATGTTCGGAACTATAACTGACAGACAGGACTGTTCCATGTACTGAGCCGGGCAAGGCTATGTGATTCTAAATGTTTATAAACTGCCAACGCGGTGTATCCATTCCTTCTCACTCACCGCCAAATGTGTTTATGGGCTGACACGATGTAACCTGTGCAGCTGTGTTTACTCTGTTAGTACAAATAGTTGTCGCTGGCAGATCGTCCGCTTAATCCGAAAATCCTCTATAATAATCAACCTGTTAAACACACGGTTTTATTTTGTGACATAGGCCCCCTCTTAAGAGAGTAGTCCATCTCACTCTTCTCCACCGTGAGTTTAATCCAGTTGATTCATTCTTCTTCTTCAGGAGCTGGGTGTCTTGATAAGAAATCCGCTCCAACATTTTCCTTCCCAGGAATGTACTCTACTGTGAAATTATACGGTTGAAGTAACAACGACCACCGCATCAAACGTGCGTTGAGCTTCTGAGAAGTAGCCAGGAACATCAGGGGCTGATGATCCGACTGGACCCGAAACTTAACTCCATACAAATATGGCTGAAATTTTTGCACTGCCCATACAAGGGACAAGCATTCTCTCTCGACGGTTGAATAATTCCTCTCCGCCTGTAGAAGTTTCTTACTTGCGTATGCCACAGGTTTCAAAACCGAAGCATCGTCTTTTCCTTCCTGTAATAAAGCGGCTCCAATTCCAATCGCACTCGCATCCGTTCTCAACACAAATTGTTTTGAAAGGTCAGGGAGCTGTAATACAGGTTTGCTGACCAAGGCCTCCTTTAACTGACTATAGGCATTCTCACATTCTGGTGTCCAAATGATTTGGTCCGGGAATCCCTTTTTCAAGGTTTCCGTCAACGGCGCTCCCAGTTCCGTGAAATGTGGGATAAATTTGTGGTAGAACCCACACAACGAGAGAAAAGATCGCACATCCTTCTTCGTTTTTGGCCTTGGTGCATTTCTGATTTTCTCCAGGTTCTTCTCTTCTGGGACAATGTGTCCTGGAGTGATGGTGTGTCCTAGAAATTCCAGAGTCTGGTAACCAATCATGCACTTGGTTGGACGAGCAGTAAGCCCTGCTTCCTTGAGTCTATTAAACACTCTCTCCAAGGATTGTAAGTGGTCATCCAAGCTGTCACTGGAAATCAGAATATCATCCATGAATGAGATGATGGACGGATCCTGTAACGGATCTAGTAAAGTCCTCATCATGCGTGTAAACACACTGGGTGCATTGCTGAGTCCAAAGGGCATGACCTTGAATTCGTAGTGTCCACTGGGTGTACTGAAAGCTAACAGTGGTCGAATCTCCGGTTTGACTGGTATCTGATAGTACCCCCGACTCAGATCCACCTTTGAAAAGTACCGAGCCTTATGAAGCCTAGCGAATAACTGAGTTGGATTCGGCAAAGGTTCCACCTGAAACTGTGTATGACTGTTCAAAAGTCGGTAATCTATACACAACCTGTGTTCTCCACTTGGTTTGCGTAACAAAACTACCCCCGCATTGTATGGGGATGTGGATGGTGCAATCACGTCATCCTCCAGCAGTTTTTGTATTTCCTCCTCCAGGGCCTTTTCTTTAGAGAATGGCACTGGGTAAACCTTTTGGCGAACAGGCTCCTGTGTGGTCAAAGTCATCTCGAACTCAACCAACCTCGTTCGTCCTGGTTTATCAGTCAGTATCTCCTTATGAGACTTGAGAACCTGGGTTATCCTTTCCCTCTCCTGGGAGGTCAGATCAGGGTTCACTTTCACATCCCTATAGGTTTCCTGGTGTACCAAGGGATATTCCCTGCCCTCGCTGGTTCCCACTTCCGTCTCCATTGCAACTGCCATTGCCATGAGGTGCGCTGCCTTGTCTCCGGGTCTCTCTTCGTATTTCCGCAAGAGATTGATATGGAAAATCTTCGACTTTCCCCGGATCCGGATTTGATAGTTGGTTCTGGATATCACCCTTTCCACGGGAAATGGTCCTTGCCAACCTATCTCCAGTTTGTTGTTTCCCGTTGGGAGTAGCAACAAGACTTTATCTCCCACCTCTAGAGATCTTTCTTTAGACCTACGGTTGTAGTAAGCCGCATGTCTTTTCCTGGCCTTTTTCAAGTTTTGATTTGCCAGAGTCCATCCCTTGTGGAGTTTTTCTTTCAGTTCCTCCACGTATTGATAGGATGAGATCACTTCTTCTGACGTCCCCTCTTCAGTCCAACTCCTCAACATGGCTTCCAACGGTCCTTTGATTGGACGACCAAACAGCAACGTAGCGGGTGGTAGTCCTGTTGAGCCATGAGGAACCTCCCGATAGGCAAAGAGTGCTGCTGGGATATATTCATCCCACCTATCAGGTTTTTCCTGCGCTAATTTCCTGAGCATTGTCATCAACGTGCCGTTGAAACGCTCTACTTGTCCATTGGCTTGAGGGTGGTAAGGGCTGGTATGTATGTGGTTAGAGTGAAACACCCTAAAGACCTCCTCCATGAGTTTTCCACAAAACTGAGATCCATTATCCGTCAGAATTTGATCCGGAAAGCCTAATCTGGTAAAGGCCTCCATCAGGGCGTCCGCCACTCTTTTCGAGTCAATCGTGGTCAACGGTATAGCCTCACCCCACATTGTACAGCAATCCACCATTGTGAGTATATACATGTTCCTCTTCCTAGTCCTGGGAAGTGGACCCACGATATCGATGGCTACCCTCTCGAAAGGAGAGTTCATGATGGGCATCTCACCCAACACCACCGGTGCTGTCCAGTGTTTCGGTGCCACCCTCTGGCACTCAGGGCATGACTTCACATACCGACGCACATCATCTGTCATTCCCGGCCAATAGTAGTGGCAGGAAATCCGCTGCATGGTGGCGGCAATACCCATGTGTCCACTAAAGGAGATGGTATGCCCCATATGAAGAATCTGGGACCGGTGAGCTTTCGGGACGACCAACTGACCGTATAGGTTGTCTCCCCTTCCTGCTCTCCTGTAGAGTATCCTATTCTTCATGTAGTACTGCCCCCGTCCTGGTGGATCAGCACTTTTCTGCAGCTTTTTGTAGCAAGGACGTAAAGTATCATCCTCACTCTGGGCAGTTCGTAGCTCCCCCGGCATGGGGTTAGTCACAATTGCGTCTGCCTCTTCCGTTTTCGTCTGAGAGCGAGTCTGCATTGCTCCCATATGGATTGGCTCCCTGGGCATTCCCAGAAAGACATACCGGCAACCTAGGATGACTGGAAAAATGGGATCGGTCAATACAGCGGCCTTGATGGTGCCGGTGACGTACCTTGACCGAATCTCCACATTAGCAATGGGCAACTTCATGGTTACAGCACTCTTCTGTGCAGGCTGTATATCCAATGTTTCACCTGTGAATTGTTCTGGATGTACCAGATCCGCAGAAATCACGGCCTCCCCGTCCAGTCCTGTGTCGTATAAACACTCCACTTGACGACCGTTAACCTCTACCAATTCCACTACAGGTGGTTTTTCCTGGTCTGGAGTCTCTTCCTCGGCCTCGACCTGTTCGGTGGGCTCCACCTTAGGTTTCCCGGGGCACACGACGAATTGAGTGTCTCCTGACTCTCCTCTGCAGTCAATAGCATTGTGCGTATTCGACTGGCATTGGTTGCACCATTTCCCTGTCCTAGATTTTCTATTGCCAGACTTGAGTGAGCTCTCCTGGTGGCGAGCTTCCTTGTTGACCTTGGCATTTTCTGTGACAACCTCCTTGGAAGTCACTTGACATGCTGCGAAGTGAGGGTTCTTAGCCTTCGATTTGCAGTCCCTCGTATTGTGAGAGGGTGACTTACAAATTGAACACCACTTCTCCGACCACGGTCGTTTTGGTGTAGAGCTTGAAGTGCTCTTGCTTCCCTCCTTCTTCTTCTCTAAACTATCCTCTGATTTTTGCACATAAGGTTCCCACTTTTTTGTTCCTGAGTTTTTGGTTTTCTTCTTGTCATGTTTCTCTTGACTTTTGGAGTTGGTGGAAAGGTTTTCCCCTGCTTCCCCATGTACCTCGACGAACCGTTCTGCTAATTTAGTCACGAGGTCAATACGTTCCGCTCCTTGTTCTCCCAGGAACGTCCTGAGAGGTTTAGACATTTGCTTCTTCAGCTGGTCGACCACCATGAGCTCTTCCAGACTCTCATAGTCATGTGCGAACCCAGCCAAATCCATCCACTTATGGAGATACGATTTTAGACGCAAACTGTAGGCGGCAAACAACTCCCCCGGTTCTCGTTTCGCTGCTCGAAATTTTTTCCGGTAGGTATGTGACGTAACCTCGAATCGTTTCAGCAGAGCCGTCTTTAACTCGTCATAATTGTTCTCATGTCCTGGTGGCAGGCGAGAATAAACCTCGTAACCGGTCCCGCGTAATCCCTGGGATAGCTTAAGATTCCATTTGTTACGCTCCAGACCCATAGCAACTGACATAGCCTCGAAGCGTTGAAGGTATTGATCAATCTTCTCTTTGTCCTCCTCGTAGACCGCCAAAGGAAACTTCATAGCATGGTACCCATGTCCACCTACTGGTGTTGATCCTGGGATGGAGGAACCTCCAACTGCTCCCTCAGTTTCTCCATTAGATTGACTCTTGAGCTCGAGTTCCCGCATCCGGTACTCGTGCTCCCTCTTCTGTGCTTCTTGTTCAGCTTCTAATTTCCTAGCTGCTTGTTCAGCTTCAAATTTCCTAGCTGCTTGCTCAGCTTCCAATTTCCTAGCTGCTTGCTCAGCTTCCAATTTCTTAGCTGCTTGCTCAGCTTCCAATTTCTTAGCTGCTTGTTCCAACTCCATCCTTCTCAATTCCAGCTCGGCCTTTCGATCATCCCTTTCTGCTTGACGATACTCTCTCTCCACTTCCTGTATGTAATCCGTTAGAGCAGACCCCGCCAATCCCATTTCTTCCCCCCTTGCCTTTAATTCTAACGTGCTAAGTTTAGGGGTGGCCATTATACAGAGAGGTAAGCTAGCAGGTCTAGTACAATATAACTGCAAATTACTATACAGATATATGAACAAGTACTATAAATCTAGATATTACTACACACAGCACATTCACTCAGTGACAAGAGTAGAATCAGGACCACAGACCTATGCAGACGTGTGAAGTGTGAACAGGTAAGATATTAGTCCTAACCCCTATCCACATTCACTCTAGCTGGATTCTCCAAAATGATATCTCCCTTTTATAACTAAGGATCCTGTGTCAAAAGACCCCGTCGCCAGAAGATCCTCCTGTCAAACGTTCCTGCTTGCAGGAGATCTCGCTGTCAAAGGATTCCGTTTACGGGCGATCCCGCTGTCCAAAGATTCCGTTTACGAGAGATCCCGCTGTCCAAAGATCCCGTTATCGAGCCCCCAATAATGTCGTGTCCTCCTTTAAAGTGTCGTCCCTGGAGTGAAGAGAGTCGACACCCACATTATAATATTTTGTTCCTCTCAATATTCTGGAGAATCCACCAGCTTCCGTCCAACACACTCCATCAGCCTATGGACACCTTTTCCTATCACTCTCTCACTGTCGTACTATGCCCCCTCTCATAATTCCCCAACGCAACATACTCAACAACTCTTGCTTCTAAAAATTAATAAAGATTAATTTATTAAAAGAAAAATGTAACGTATATGAGACGTGTATGCGAAGAAAATGTGTGTCGTGTATTATAACCTAAATGTGTATGTCAGCCTTCAAAGTTCAGGATCATAGTGTACACATCATGGCAAGGATCACACGACATCATTCGAGTCAGTACGAAAACCTCACCGAAGTCGTATCCTTCTCTCCAGACATGTCCTCCTCCAGGAACTCTGATGACCATGAGATCTGAATCCCATGTAAATATATAATCCGTGAAAAAAAACTGTTATTGTTCCTAACACAACTGTTCCTAACAGTTTATAGAAACTCCGGCTTCATAATTCCGGCGCGGTGAAAACAAACATGGAACACTGTCCTATGAACAAGACTTTTTGTCTCTTGATAAATGTTCACTAGTTCTCACTATTAAACAGTTATTGTATCTAGAATAAAATGGCTTGCTTTATTCACTAGATATAGTCTGAAAGTTCTGATTTCCTTGATACGTGGCACAACTACACTTCAATGTTTGGTTTCATCTAATGTGAACATCAGTTCCTACTGATCTAGTTCCACGTGGGCTGAACCTCCATCACTTCAGGTGTGTTAACGATTGGTATTCACTCATGTAGGATACATATACCATTAGACTCCACCGAGCAATGTGTCTTAACTTCTTCCGTTGCGAAAGTTGCTGGCCCATCTCTCCACATCATACTTTATCCGGGATCGGATTTTTTAGTTGTTCCGGGTTCTTCATTCCAACCAGAGGAACCTGTAAAATAAATCATACAACTGGTGATAGCCTCCCCTTCACTGATCTCTATTAGATGATCGTGGCATCGGCCTCGCTCAGAAAATATAATGTACCCATCAGGGACAGATGAACTGACCACATAGGTTATCATTAGGCCAAGACAAAAAAAATCAGCAAACAGAATGCGGACCCCCGCCCACCAGGGACACCTACGGGAAGATCCCAATTATCCTTCATTACTCAATTCTCAACTAGTAAAGCTTATAAACACTTCACTAATCTATTTTCAACTAACAGAGCCAAGTATTACTTCCCTACTCTAGTTAGTTTTCCACTAACAGTGCTAATCATCTCACTATAGTTTTAACAAGCCTACAGCCTATATTAATTAGAACTAATTGACTATATTGACTACCTTATGCACAACCGCCTCATTCCCGGGATGGCTACTACACTTTGCCATAACGACACATGCTAGTTAATGTTAAATTTATCTAGCACTGTAGAGCTCTCCCACAAACACGTCCATCATAATCCACGGTTTTTGTCAACTCCCCATCTCCAATCATGGTTTATGGCAAAACCTCTAATTGGTCACGTGACTGTATTCTTCCTGTCCACACAGGTGTTATTTGGACATATCAGCCATTGTCAAGAATCTATTTTCATGGCTTTAGTCCCTGTCAAAGTTGTCATTACTTGTCCAGATTCTCAAAACAATCTAGAGAGTTACTGTACAGTTCCAACAAAGAGTTTTTCCCAACACGCTGCCAATCATCTTGATGTTCCGGAAACCAAGAATTGACAGATGCACTGTTTTCCGTACTAGGTACTTCCGTTTTACATCTGCCCCTGTGATCTCACGGCTTCCATCTGCATTCAAATGTTGACAAACTTGTCACTCTTCTGTTCCGTGGTGACAATCCCAGCAGCCATTTCCGTCTGATGTTCGGAACTATAACTGACAGACAGGACTGTTCCATGTACTGAGCCGGGCAAGGCTATGTGATTCTAAATGTTTATAAACTGCCAACGCGGTGTATCCATTCCTTCTCACTCACCGCCAAATGTGTTTATGGGCTGACACGATGTAACCTGTGCAGCTGTGTTTACTCTGTTAGTACAAATAGTTGTCGCTGGCAGATCGTCCGCTTAATCCGAAAATCCTCTATAATAATCAACCTGTTAAACACACGGTTTTATTTTGTGACAGGGGGTCCACCCATGACTACTGGTGGTCACCTTCCCCTGTGCTGTGGAGTCAAGGCACAGAGGAGTAGGTTAAGAGCTATTGACCAAATACCAAGGACACTCAACATACTACAGTGGAATGCCGAAGGAGTTTATAACAAGAAAGAATCGCTGACACAGCGTCTTCATAAAGATAGAATAGATGTGGCATGCATTCAAGAGACACACCTCAATGCCAATCGCAAATTTTCAGTCAGGGGATATCAGGCCACACGTTTCGACCGCGAAGGACATAAAGGGGGAGTTCTAATACTTACACGAAATACAATACCTTGCAGTGAAGTATCTGTGATCTCTGACAACCAAACAGAAATTATAGGTGTTGATATAATGATAAAGGACGTGAAAATAAGAATTTACAATCTTTATAGCCCAGCAGATAAGGATCTTACACTCTCAAACATGAAAATAACTGACACAAATTGCATTATTGTCGGAGACTTTAATAGCCGTTCAGAAAGATGGGGATACCCAGATACTGACAAAAGAGGAGATGAAGTGGAGGACTGGGAAATAGACTCAAATCTCCATCTACTCAACAAAGTGGATGACACACCGAGCTTCTACTCCAGAAGATGGATTACCACTTCTACTCCAGACTTAGCTTTCTGCACAGGAGACATCCTCCACAAAATCGACCGCCATGTGCTGGACCAATTAGCAGGTAGTGACCACAGACCAATCAAGCTTGTAATGAATATGGAGTATGTTCCACAGGAGCAAAAGACCTTGCCCCGCTGGAATTACAAACGAGCAAATTGGGACAGATTTGCCATACTAACAGACAAATATTGTGAAAACATAAATACACGATATGGCAACATGAAGCAAATGGTGGAAAGTCTAAACAGAGCAATAATACAGGCAGCCACTGAGTCCATTCCAAGAGGAGCGAGGAAAAATTACAAACCATACTGGACTGAAGAACTACAAAGTTTGGAGGACAAAGTTGAAGATGCCAGGAAGACAGCTGAGAGGGAACAAACAATTGAAGCGAACATCTCTCTCAAAGCCATCTCAGCAAAATATAAAAGAACAGTAAATCAAACAACAAGAGATTGTTGGAGGGAAAAAACAGAAAACCTGAATTTTGACAGGGATGGAAACAAACTATGGAAACTAGTGAAAGCCATGAACAATGAAGAACCTAGAAACAAACAAATAACAATTAAACAAGGAAATACCTTGCTTACAGGAAAAAAGGCTGCAAATGCACTAATGGAACACTATGCCAGTGCAAACCACATTGATATTACAACCGAACAGAAGAAAGCAATCAAAGATAAACAGATACATCATAGTAATACAGAGACAGCAGCAGAATATATGATGGCAAATCTAACAATGGAAGAAATGGAACAGGAAATGAATACCCTAAAAAAGAAGAAATCACCAGGAAAGGATGGAATCACAAATGAAATGCTAATAGGACTAGGGACAAAGGCAAAAAAGAAACTACTAGCAGTCCTAAATTACAGCTGGAAGAGGGGAATAGTCCCACAGGCATGGAAGGAAGCTATACTAATACCAGTCCCAAAGAAAGGAAAAGACCTGGAAGAACCAAATGGCTATCGACCTATCAGTCTACTTAGCTGTGTAGGAAAATTAATAGAACGCATTATCAATGGCAGGCTAACATGGCATCTGGAAGAAAACAAACTCTTAACACCACACCAAGCAGGATTCAGAAAGTACAGATCCACTGAAGATCAAATAACCTATATAGCTCAGGAAATAGAGAATGCCTTCCAAGAGAAAACACACACACTAGCGGTCTGGATAGATTTAGAAAAAGCATTTGATAAAGTATGGAAGGAAGGACTGAAAGTAAAACTGCAAAAAATGCATGTTTGTGGGAAAATGTACACATGGATCAGCCACTACCTTGAGAACAGAACTGCCAGGACAAAAGTACAAGGACAAACCAGCAAAATGATGCTGTTGGAGCAAGGTGTCCCCCAAGGAGGAGTTCTTTCACCAACATTATTCCTAGCATATAAAAATGACATCACGGAAAATTTTCCAGCCAGAGTACACACATCATCCTTTGCAGATGACCTAGCCATATGGACATCTGAAGAATATATTAGTACAGCTAACAGCAGAATACAGCAAGCCCTATTAGCACTAGAGGACTGGTCAAAATCATGGCTAGTGAAGATAAGTGAGGAGAAAACAACATGCACAGTGTTCTCCCTCTCAAATAAAACTCATCAACCTAAGCTGGTATTGAATGGAAAAATATTGCGCCATGAAGAAAATCCAAACTATCTCGGAGTCACCTTTGATCGTCGCCTGACATGGAAAACACAGGTTGAGAAAAATCGAACAAGAGCAAGGCAAAGAATGGCAATCATGAAAAAGCTTGCTGGTACAACGTGGGGAGCAGATGAGAAAGTTCTCATAAGCTATATACTGGACGGGTGAGGCCAGTACTGGAATATGGCATTGCAGCTTGGGCAACAGCAGCTAAGTCAAACTTTAACAAAATAAGTAGAGTCCAAAATCAAGGAATGCGAATCATAACTGGATGCCTGAAGACAACGCCTATTAATGAACTCGAAAAGATCACTTGTTTACAACCAATGCAGGATAGAAGAGATAGCAGAGCCCAGCAACAAGCAGAAAAATTTTGAAGATTGACAGACCACCCTATGTATAAAAGGTTTAGTGGTTGTGGAAAGGGAAGACTGAAGCGTAGTAACTTTGTAGAAACTGCAAAACGAAAGATTAGGGCAGATCCCATACTTAACATATCAACAGTCAAACCCATTTACAATGCAGACAAGTTCCCAGCTTGGAGACAGCAGCAACTGCCTGAGATGATAGAAAACATTCCTGGTATTGAGAAAAAGAACACTCAGCATGAAACCGAAAGAAGAGAAATACCCCTAAACTACATAAAAGAACATTACCCAATCAGCAACTGGACCCATGCATATACAGATGGATCAGCCAAAAATTCAATAGAGAATGGAGGAGGAGGAATTCTCCTAAATTTAAAACATGGAGTGAAAAAAACACATTCAGTGGCAACTGAAAAGTTTTCAAGTAACTTCAAAGCGGAGGTAGAGGCTCTGAAAACTGCAGCAGAAATGCTCTTGATGGAGGAAAATAAAGAGAAGCAAATAGCTATCTTCACAGATGCAAAGTCAGCTGTCTCAATACTGAAGAGCAATAACAGCACAGAAATAGCTGACCTAAGAGCAGCACTCCATGGTCTAAGCCAGAAATCCAAAAAAGTTGTAATACAGTGGATCCCATCACATTGCAGTATACCTGGAAATGAAGAGGCTGACAGACTGGCAAAAGAGGGCGGATGACTACCACAGCCTGACATAGACATAACTTACAATGAGGCAAAGAGGTTGATAAAAAGCACCTATAAAACCAAATGGGAATCAGAGCATCCAGGCCACCAGAAGGATGATGCATATTACAAACTCGACCGAAGAGAACAAGTAGCAATCTTCAGACTCCGCACAGGACATAACAGGCTGAAATACCACTTGTTCAATAAACTAAAGATAGGAGATACCGATGAATGTAATTGTCGAACTGGAAAAATGACAGCAAAACATTTGCTGCAGGATTGCCCAATATATGCAGAACAGAGAAAGATATTTTGGCCCACACCTGCTTCATTTGAGGACAAGCTCTATGGAGATATCAACAAGCTCAAGTTGACCGCAGCTTACTTTAACTACATACAGGTTGACATTTAAAGGTGTATGAAGAAGTATTCAGACTGCCACACTTCATACCACAGGTATGTCGGTTACAAAAGCCTCCCAGAGACATGAAATGGAATATTGCTCGGATAGCAAATCCATTACGTGGAAAGTCTGAATCAAAAGCTCACTGTGTGAGCTTCATAAAAGGTGGAAAAAGTGTCCTAGTGGCACGAAATGGAATATTGCTTGGATAGCAAATCCATTACGCGGAAAGTCCGAGTCGAAAGCTCACTGTGTGGATGTCATCTGCACACTGCATTCTTCTGGTTTCCGGAAGAACAGCCTATGGTGAACGGAAGGCCCAATATACGGAAGTGAGGCTAAGCAGCCATGTGCAGGACGTGACGATTCCTTGGGTGAGCCCAGTACCAGAGTGCTATGTGTCGGCTCTGCAAGTATGGAAGCCTCCTTGGATGGCAGGGAATGCCCATGGTCTGCCCCTGCCTTCCCTTGAGGGCTGACCAGGATGTCTTTGGCTGTTCTATATGGGCCAGCTAGGATGGGAGATAACACCACACCAGTGAGAGTAAAACGTCCTAAGAAACCCCCGGGAAGGTTAACCCGGTCAACAAATGCCCGCAGAAGTCGGATGTGTCGGCCTAACGGCGCAAGAACGCAGCTCTACTGTAAACAGGCACAACGCAATCACATCCAAAAAAAAAACTCCAGATGAACGAAGAAGAATTAAAAAATAAAAAATAAAAAATATGAACCGGAGTAAATGTAGTCTAAAAATGCACATTTAAATATGTATGGCACATTAATGCCACCACAAAAAAAGATACTTTTTTCATTTGACAAATTTTTCTGAAAAATTATGCTTCTAAAACTGAAATTAATAAAAATTACCAATTGAATTTACATGCCATTTATATATAACTTATATTTATACAGCGTATATATTTTTTAAAACAACGAGACTTTTAAAACAATATAACCAACGCTTCATTTCAAATTAACAACGGTGAATGCTGAGCGTTACAGCGAAACACTGCAGAAACTGAGATCCCGGCACTAAGCATTTCAGAACAAATAGCACGAAATACTTAGTGCCGGCCCAGTATAACCAGTAGTTCAACTCTAACGTCTAACAATGAAGTCACGGCTACTAACATGGTGACAGAAGTTATGTATGCTGGACGTTTACCCAGCCTGAGTAGCGACTGAGAGTCGCCATACGGTTAACTGAAACTCTGGACGAGTCCATTTTCGAATAAAGGTAGCACAAGACGAAGACCACCCTGGTTACCAAACATTCAGTGACAACCACAGCAAATGGGGAGGCATCCCAATAGTAAAACTGCAAAGACCGGCAGGATGGGAAGCAGCAGAGAAGATGAAGGAAGAAATGGAGCTAGCAGAAACCCTGAAACAGACAAGACGGTTCAAGCCAACAATCCCACCATGGGAACTAACAGTCCAGTTCACAGACACGCGCCTAGCAAAGACCATCACCAAGGACACGGACGACACAGATGTAATAGACGCGGCCGAGGCATATATAGAAGGAATAAACAAGGACAACCTCATAATATACACAGACGGGTCCAAGAACGAACAGGGAGAGGTAGGAGCAGGAGTAGTGGTTCCAGACTGGAAGCTGAAGAAACAGTTCAAACTAACAGACCAGACAGCAACATGCATGGCCAAACTGATAGCCATACTGAAAGGGCTGGAGATTGCAGCCGAAAAACCACAGTTGAAACTATGTATATTAACAGACTCCCTGTCCTCAGTACAAACGCTCGGGAATTTCACTAGAGGAAACAGACCCAACATACAAGAGGAGATACTAGCGACAGCCACAAACCTCAGGTACATGGGTTGCCAAGTCACCATCGGATGGATAACAGCTCACAGGGGTATCCCGGGAAGAAAACAAGCAGACAGAGTGGTGAAACAAGGACTAACCAGCAGTAATAAAATCAGCACAGACCTAGGTAAAGTAGAAGGAAAGAGTATCATCAAAAACTACATACTCCAGGAATAGAGGAAACAGTGGAGAGACAGCGCTAGAGGCCGAAATGCATACCAGGTGCTGGGAGAACCCAGCTACAAACGACAAGCCAAAAACAACATGAAAGCACCGGCAAACAGACAACTGTGGAAAATCAGACTAGGCAACTCGAAAGATGCAAGAGAAAATCCATTCTGCAGAACATGCATAGAAGTCAACACCATTGAACATTACCTAATAACCTGCAGCGAGTAAACCAGTGAACGAAGGGAACTAAGAGATTACTTCGTCAAAACTAAGATCCCAATGACAATGAGGGAGTGCCTGCACACAAACAGCAACCCAGAAATACAGCGGCTAGTCAGACAGTTCATATGCAGAACAGGGAAGGCCATATAACTTTTCTACATTGTATATATTTATATGTATATTTTTTTTTTTTTAAATATATGTATATATTGCATATATAGATGTTAAAAACTATATATATTGCAATATAGATATTTAAAAAAAAAAAACATTGTCCTGAGAGAGACAGCTGAGTGGCGGGGTGAGTGAAGGGTTGAGTTGAGAGTCTCCCGGAAGCGCTCCTGAACAGGGAGATTGGGTCATCTTGTTGTTGCACCAACCCATACACTGATGACGAAAACAATAAAGCAAATGTAGAGGGGTACGGGCTGCTTAACGGGGGAGGGGGGAGGGCAACTTGAGTCTTGCACTTGAACTCAACGCCTTTGCCTACATCAAATCCTTATGAGGACTGGACATGCCAGAAGACAGAAAAATAGAACACAAGATAGAAAGGAAATAACCAGGCAGCACAAAAACAACCTCATCTGACAAACAGAGCGGAACCAATAAAACCAGTATGAATTAGGACTAACAGTCCACACAACCATGGATCTCAACAATAACCACAGCTGAGGAAACAGGTTTAACGAGACCGAATTTTGAAATTTTTTTGGGAAAATTTGAATTTTCGAATTCCCTCCCCTTAACAATCAAATTGCCCCCCTTGTGGGGTGTGGGCCCCACGTTAGGAAACACTGGTATAGTGTCTCTATGAAAGTATTTTATGTTATTATTATTAATTCTGAAGTATTAGAAACAATTTGAAACATAAATCAAAAAGAAAATAGGAACGGCCACAAAATGCATTAAAAATGAGAACTGTCATATGTTATATATATTCAACACTACTATCAATCACTACAATCAAATTGGAAACAAAAACAATCAGAGTTTCTAGAAAAACTGGAAATGAAGTGAGGTTTTGACAGACATAAAAGATGAACCAAGGGAAATATATGTTAAATGAAATAACACTCTTGTAAAAACAAAACTGGAGGGTAAGGATGAAGGCAAGCGAGCAAGAGGTAGACAATGATACAAGTGGGAAGATAACATCAAGAGATAAACGAACAGCAATTTGACAGAATGTACACTCAGGGCGAGAGACAGACAGTGTTGGAGATTCATTGCAGGCAACCTTCAACCAAAATAGAGTATAACCAGAGTGTAGAAGCTGAGCCCGGACTAGTGAGTACCTCTGTGGGGAGTGGGGAGTTGAGTCCACAACTGACATCATTGCATTCAGGACATTCCCTTACCTGCCTCGTCCTCATCTTCAACAGCCAGCAAAGAGACCCAATTTAATGGAACCAGTAACAGTCTGATTATGTGTCAGTCTGGCCTTTCCTTGGAATCCTGAGTATTGGCCAGATCCTGTGGCCACTCCCTGAGTATTGACCAGATCCTGTGGTCACTCCCTGAGTATTGGCCAGATCCTGTGGTCACTCCCTGAGTATTGGCCAGATCCTGTGGTCACTCCTTGAGTATTGACCAGATCCTGTGGTCACTCCTGAGTATTGACCAGATCCTGTGGTCACTCCCTGAGTATTGGCCAGATCCTGTGGTTACTCCCTGAGTATTGACCAGATCCTGTGGTCACTCCCTGAGTATTGACCAGATCCTGTGGTCACTCCCTGAGTATTGACCAGATCCTGTGCTCACTCCCTGAGTATTGACCAGATCCTGTGCTCACTCCCTGAGTATTGACCAGATCCTGTGGTCACTCCCTGAGTATTGACCAGATCCTGGGTCACTCCCTGAGTATTGACCAGATCCTGTGCTCACCCGCTGAGTATTGACCAGATCCTGTGCTCACTCCCTGAGTATTGACCAGATCATGTGGTCACTCCCTGAGTATTGGCCAGATCATGTGCTCACTCACTGAGTATTGACCAGATCCTGTGGTCACTCCCTGAGTATTGACCAGATCCTGTGCTCACTCCCTGAGTATTGACCAGATCCTGTGCTCACTCCCTGAGTATTGACCAGATCCTGTGGTCACTCCCTGAGTATTGACCAGATCCTGTGGTCACTCTTGAGTATTGACCAGATCCTGTGCTCACTCCCTGAGTATTGACCAGATCCTGTGGTCATTCCCTGAGTATTGACCAGATCATGTGGTCACTCACTGAGTATTGACCAGATCCTGTGCTCACTCCCTGAGTATTGACCAGATTCTGTGCTCACTCCCTGCCCCACCATTCTCTCCAGGCTATGATGATCTATCTGTTCTTCCATACTTTACACATGTCCCCCAATGACCTTGACCCCACTTGCCTTATTGTTGTATGCCCTACACTCCCCAAAGCCCCTGGAACTGGTTTATTTGTACAAACATGCATTCTTCATTCGTCCAGTGGACTGATTTTGCAGAACTGTTCCCCATAAAAACTGTTAAATTGTCCCTCTATCAAAAGAAAATGCCCTGCTTTTTGTTTGCATATCCCTTACAGGATGCTGCAGTCAACATCAGCATTTGCCAGCTGCTGTTGATGTTGATGTACAACGCAGCGAGAACCGCTACCGATTCTCGCACAGGTTACGTTCCTCATGAGAATATGCAGGATTATGGGGAAAGACGTTATCACCTAGGCCAGGGAGACCAGCTTGTCAATGTGTAAATTATCTGTCTCATATTGAATCCATCTACATTGTGATCTTCCACTTCTTGCCTCAGCAAATTCCCTCTAAAATGATCTTTTCTAGACTTTCAAGCCCTTTTAATTGTCAAAAATACTTCATTTTTCTCATTTTAGTTCATCTTAATAACATGGAGATGTCAATTGAAACGAGAAAAAGAGTGTTGAGATGCTACATAGAACCTGTACTTTTGTATGGATGTGAAGCTTGGACAATGAGCAGCCAGGCTGAAAAACATCTGATGGCTGTAGAAATGTGGTTTCTGAGGAAAATGCAAAGAATACCATGGACAGCCAGAAAGACCAATGAACAAGTCCTTCAAGAAACAAATGAAGATCGTAAACTGATCAGAGACATTAGACGTAGACAGTCACAATTTTTTGGGCATGTTATGAGAAGAAATGATTTGGAGAACTTGGTGACAACTGGTAAGATCGAGGGGAACAGACCAAGGGGAAGACCTAGAAACAAGTATCTGGATGGCTTGGCCTTGTGGCATGGTCGAGACAGAAACACGGAACTGATCCACGACTCTGTTGATCGAGTGAGATGGCAGAACATGACCGCCCACGCTTACCGGCATGGCACATGATGGATGGAATAACATGGAATACACCGTCATACAACCTGATCTTTCCAATACTTCAGTATTTGTGATTTTGTCTTGCCACTTAATACCAAGTATTCTTCGCAGACACCGCATATGAAAGCTGTTTAAACGTTTCTCTTGGCGTGAGTAAGTTGTCCAGGTTTCACTGCCATAAAGAAGAGTACTAAGGATACAGGCTTGGTAGACGAGGACTTTTGTTTTGGCAGTAAGCTTCCTGTTCTCCCAGACTCTTTTTGCTAACATGTTCATTGTTGTTGCTGCCTTGCCAATCCGGATGTTGATTTCCTGATCGAGGGATAATTTGCTATTTACCTCTGATCCTAGATATGTAAAATGGTCTACTATCTCCAGTTCGGCGTCGTCAATAAAGATTGATGGTACACCATGTGCACCTTGTGACATAATCTGTGTCTTCTTTTTGTTAATTGTTAAACCAAATTCAGAACAAGCATTGGAGAATGCAGATAGTAGATGTTGTAATTCTTCCTCAGAGTGGGTCGTAATCGCAGCATCATCCGCAAAAAGCAACTCTCTGATTAGTACCCTGCTAATTTTGGTCTTGGCCTTCAATCTCTGAGCATTATAGAGGCCACCATCTGAGCGTGAGTGAATGTATATACCGGCATCCTGATCACGAAAGGCATATTTCAGTAGAAGTGAAAAGTATATCCCAAAGAGGGTGGGGGCTAGTACACAACCTTGCTTAACTCCACTCTTGATTTCAAACTCTTCTGAAGTTGAGCCATCAAACTTGATTATACCCTTCATGCCTGTGTGGAACGATTCCACAATGGACAGAAGAGTTGGTGGGCAGCCAATCTTCTTTAGTGCTTTGAACAGACCCTCACGACTGACCAAATCGAATGCCTTTGTGAGGTCAATGAAGGCAATAAACAGTGGCTGATGTTGTTCCCGGCATTTTTCTTGCATCTGTCGCAATGAGAATATCATATCAATGGTAGACCAGTTCTGACGGAAGCCGCACTGTGATTCGAGGTAGACTTGATCTCCCAGGACTTGAAGTCTGTGCAGGACAATTCTGGCAAATACTTTCCCAACAATACACAGAAGTGAGATACCCCTATAGTTGTTACAGTTGCTCCGATCTCCCTTGTTCTTGTACAGCGTTATGATGTTTGAATCTTTGAAATCCTGTGGGACTTGTCCTTCTCGCCAGCATAGCTCTATTAGCTGGTGGATCTGTAGAGCGAGTGTGTCTTGCCCACTCCTGATTACCTCTATTGGAATCCCATCCTTACCTGGAGCCTTGCCAGATGCAAGCTCATTTATAGCACACTTAACTTCTGTTATAGTGGGAAGTGTGTCCAGGTGGTCAAGAGTTGGCAGGGCCTCTATGGCATTGAGGGCATCATCCGCTAGCTTGGTCTCACTTGAGTAAAGCTCTAAATAGTGCTCGACCCATCTATCCATCTGCTGTTTCTTATCAGTGATGATTTCTCCAGTCAAGGTTTTCAGCGGTGCACTTCTTTTGATCATTGGACCACAGGCTTTCTTTATCCCTTCATACATGCTTCTGATGTTTCCCTTGTCACTTGCGATTTGAATGGACTCACATAACTTGATCCAATAGTCATTCGCACACTGCCTGGCAGCCTTTTGTACATCCTTCCTCTCAGCTCACTCAGAGTGTTACGCGTTGGTCTTTCCTTGTTTCTTAAGAGAGCTATCTTCTTTTTATCAATCAAGGGCTGCAGTATCTGGCTGTTTGCCTCAAACCAGTCCTGCCTCTTATGATCCACAGTGCTGTAAACCCCTACCGCTGTTTTATAAATAGTTTCCTTAAGTTTGCTCCATTTATCATTTACTATACAATTTTCTGATGTATCATTGAAGGCGTCTACAAGTTGCTGTTGAAATTCAAAGCACTTTCCAGGATCGTGAGTGTTAGTAATATTAATCCTGGGGCTAGACTTGTGTTTAGCTGTGTAGATTCTCTTTGGTCTCAGTCTAACCCTTGCAACAACCAAAGAATGATCTGTATCACAGTCAGCACTGTAGTAACTTCGAGTTAATGATGTATGGTTCAGATGTTGTCTCCGTGTGATAATGAAGTCCAGCTGATGCCAATGGCTGGATCTTGGATGTTTCCATGTGACCTTATGCATCTCTTTTGTTTTAAAAAAGGAGTTTGTAATACATAGGTCATTTCTAGTGCAATGCTCCAGCAGCCTTTGCCCATTATCATTCATGCGACCGATGTTGTATTTTCCAAGGCGTGATTGACACTCCTTGTTGGACTGCACCAAATATCCAAGTTGAAAATGGGGATACAAGTTGACTTTCCTTGCTCCTGAATAACCCACAGTTATAACTTGGGCTAAGGTAAACCAGTTCTGAGAAACACCAGCACTCTTGGATTCCAGAACAAGGTGAGAGTTCCATAGGGACACAGTGGTAAACTTCCATGGGCCTGTTTGAGACAAACTGAAGTCAGGAGGTTCTGTAAATAATAATGTAGTATTTTCCTGCACTTGATGGCAGTGTACACCACTCCTGGGTTCATGATCATCCTGACTGATCATCACCGTTGACTCTGTACAAGCTATGTTGAAGATTTAGGCTGGTCAATCAGCCTATATATTCTGTGTAGGTCCATGGAGTTCTCTAAGGAGTCAAGGTTTGAGTCAGGGACTCCCGGTTGGGTTTCCTGGATTTAAAAAAAGGGCCTCTCCCTCCATTCCCTTCCTCTGAGACAGAGGAAATTACTTAGGGCAGAAAATAACACCACATCTTGTAAACAAGACCGGTCCTGATGGAATCCAAACTACAACTGTTAGGCTATGGGTCCTGCCTGACCCAGAAAGATAACATTCCTAGCCCAGCCTAGTCTAGCATTAACCAATCAAATAGCTTTTGCCCTTGGTGTACCCTGCTCCTTTCTCGAACATTCTGTATAAAAATAACTATTCTATCAGGAGGGACTCCGTTATCAATTATAAAGTGTTTGAGAAATATATTAAGGACTGTGAATGTGGATGAATGACACTATTATGTGACAATGTGTAGTAATAAAGCATTATTTATGTTCATGTGTAGCAATAGAGTGTTATTTATGTTCACGTGGCCAACATGTTTCATTTATGACTTTTGTATTTGATCAGCTGAAAATATCGTGGCTCCATAATTAACCATGTTCTTCTTCTTCTTCTGCGTTCATCCAAAGTTTCTTTTTTCAGACGTGAATGCATTGTGCCTGTTTACAGCAGAGCTGTGTTCTTGCGCCGTTAGACCAACACATCCGACTTCTGCGGGCATTTATTGACCGGGTTAACCTTCCCAGATTAACCATGTTAAAAGTTAGTTGCATATCCTTTACAGGAAGTCACAGTCAACCCCAGCATATTTTGACTGTTTGTGATGCCGTGGCAAGTTTACATTCAGTAGTTTGCCATTGCTTTCAGTAGTTTGCCATTGCTTTCTGAATGACTGAACTCATACCAGGGCACTCACTTGTCCTGACAGTCGGAAATGGCTGTCAAAGGCAGAGGTAAAATACCACCATGTGAATGTGGAAGGCAAGGGGAAACCACCACATTATCTTCCCAAGACTTCATGGCAAAACATATATCAGAGTTAGTGAACGACGTTAATGGCTGTCTTAGGACATCCTCGTCCGGTAGGGACAGTCATGAGCCACAGGTGACACCAGACCATCATCCAGCTCCTGATGGCAAAATCATAACTAAAATAAATAGATTTAGAGTAGGATCATGGAATGTTAGGACATTAAATGAGCTAGGAAAGTTGACCAATGTTCTAAGAGAAATGGATAGCATGAATATGAATATACTAGGCGTTAGTGAGATGAGATGGAAGGGATCGGGCAAAATTATAGCTGACAATCACACAATAATTTATTCTGGAGGGGATACACATGAGAAAGGTGTAGAAATAATATTAGATGAAAAAACAGCCAAGTCAATTAATGGATACTGGTGTATTTCAGATAGAGTTATTATGGTAAAAATCAAAGGCAAACCAATAGATATAAATATTATACAAGTATATGCACCAACAACAAGCAGTAGTGATGAAGAAATACAACACTTTTATGACGAAATAGAAATGGTGATGGCTCAAATTGGATCACAAGAAATAAAAATAATACTTGGTGATTTTAATGCAAAAGTAGGAAAGGGAAAAATGGAGGATGTAGTGGGGAATTATGGTTTAGGTACAAGAAATGAAAGAGGGGGAAAGCTAATAGAATGGGCAAATATCAATGATATGATAGTTGGAAACACATGGTTTAAACACCATAAAAGACGACTGTACACATGGAAAAGCCCTGATAAGAAAATACGCAACCAAATTGACTACATACTAATTAATAAAAGATTTAGAAATGCTTTAATTAATGTAAAGACAATGCCTGGTGCTGACTGTAATAGTGATCATGTACCACTATGTGGACAAATAAAAGTAAGATTAAAGAGAGGGGAAAAAATGGTTAAGAACATGAGACTTAATAAAGAGGTTCTGAAAATAGATAAAGAAATGCAAGAACAATACAGAGTGACTGTGAAAAATAGGTACAATGCAATAGCTAAAATACAGAGTATAGATGAACAATGGGAAATGTTAAGGGACTCCATTCATCAAACTAGCAAAGAAGTATTACCGGAGAGAGGCAAAATAGCTAAGAAAAAATGGATGAATGAAGAACTCTTAAAACTGATGGACAAAAGAAAACAGAGTAAAAATGACAAACAAGAATACACTAAGATAAATAAAGAAATAAAAGATAAATTTGGGAAGGCTAAAGAAAGTTGGTTAAACGAGCAATGCAAAAGAATTGAATTAAATTCCATTAAAGATACAAAAAATATGCACAGACAAATCAGTGAGCTTACAGGAAGAAAAATAAGAATAAATACAGGGTGTTTGAAATCAAAAACAGGAAAGATATTATTAGAGGAAGGTGCTATGATGAAGAGGTGGAATGAGTATATACGAGAATTATATGATGGGGAAAGGGAAGAATTAACAGAAGAAAGTAACTTAGAAGGTCCACCTATTCTGAAAGAAGAAGTCGCTGACGCTATGAAACTTGTGAAGAAAGGAAAAACAGCTGGGCCAGATGAAATCACAATAGAAGAATTAGAAGTATTGGGAGAATTTGGAGTAGATATATTAACCAAAATGTTGAATGATATTTACAGCAGTGGATATTTACCCAGTGATATGCTGAGATCTGTATTTATAGCTATACCAAAAAGACCAGGAGCAATTGATTGTGAAGATTTTCGTACAATTAACCTTATAAACCATATCACTAAGCTTCTACTAAGAATCATAATGAGAAGAGCAGAAAATAAAATAAAAATGGAAATTAGTGAAGAACAGTATGGATTTGTGGAAGGAAAAGGCACAAACAATGCAATTTATACATTACGGACACTAATAGAAAGGTCAATAGAGAAACAGAGAGACATATATTTGTGCTTCATAGATTATACTAAGGCATTTGATAAAGTAAAACAAACATGATGAACTGATTAAAATGTTGGAAGATATCAACATTGATAGAAAAGATTTAAGAATAATAAAGAATGTTTACTGGAACCAAGTAGCAGCAATTAAAATTGGAAATAAAGAGGGTAGTTACAAACAGATAAAGCTAGGAGTACGACAAGGGTGTGTCTTGTCACCAGATCTTTTCTCCCTGTATAGCGAAGTAATAATGAGAGAAATCAAAGAGATGCCAGGAATACTAGTTGGAGGTTATAATATAAATAATATACGCTATGCAGATGACACAGTATTGGTGGCGGACAATTCAACAGACCTACAACAATTATTAGATGTTGTAGTAACAGAGAGTGCAAGGAAAGGACTCTCTTTGAATATCAAGAAAACAGTAACAATGGTAATATCAAAGAAAATGGTGACACCAAAATGTGAATTAGAAATAGAAGGGAAAATCCTTAACTAAGTGGATAATTTTAGATACCTAGGGGCATTTATAACATCAGATGGAAGATGTACAACAGAGATTAGGAGAAGAATAGGACAGGCAAAAGCCGCATTTCAGAAAATGAAGAGTATCTTATGCAATAAGTCGCTATCACTGAATGTAAGAAAGAGAGTGCTGAAATGCTATGTAGAACCAGTTTTGCTGTATGGCAGTGAATCTTGGAATGTAAATGAACAAATTAAGAAGAAATTAGAAGCAATAGAGATGTGGTTCCTGAGACGAATGTTGCGCATTCCTTGGACTGCCAGAGTAACTAACGACGACTGCCTGAAACAGGCTAATGAAACTAGAACATTATATACAACAATAAGACAGAGACAAACATCTTTCTTCGGTCACGTGATGAGAAGAGAGGCATTGGAGAACATCATAACAACTGGAAAGATCAAGGGGAAGAGAGGCAGAGGCAGACCAAGAGAAAAGATGCTGGATGGATTGAGACGGTGGCATGGAGGAATATCAGCAGCAGAGTTGATCCAGAAAACCAAAGACCGAGATCTATGGAGAGCCATGAATGCCTACTACGCCAGCCGGCACGGCACTTGATGGTGAGTATTTAATATTTTTTTAGTATATCACCTAATGAGGCCCTGTAAGGGATGCTTTTTTACACTAAATAATTTGGGACCGTTATTCGGAAAAGTGCCAACTAAATCAATTGTAGCAGGTTCAATCACAATTTTAAATTTGAGTATTTACTAATGAGACCATGACAGATAGAAAGGCCTTGAAAAAGAAAATCTAATGATACCTCAGTTATGCTTGGATGTCAATTATGAGCGGAGATATTCACATCTGAGTGTCAAAATCTTGATACAGATTTCGCTATACTATTCATACTTTGAGACTGCAAAAATTGGGTCCATTGTTTTTAATTATTATCGCCACTTCCTGTCCAACATGATTGTCTCAGACATGCCACTGACGAATATTAAATCCAACTTCATCTATATGTTCCGTCATGTTAAATGATAGAATAATAGTACAAGTATACAAATAAATTATTAATAATCTTTAAACTTGTATTTTCTAACACTTTAGTAGTTCAAATTGCACGTTTGAGCGTAAAAACTTTCCATTGCCAGCAACCGCCATCTTAGAGTTCCATTCACAAAGACCTCATAGACATATATTTAACAACATATAACGCGATATAAGCAATGAAACTCTACAAATATATGTAAAAATGGGTTCTGAATTTGAATATCCATCTAAAAATCTATATCTATAAAACAGAGTGTATGTTTGTTTGTTTGTGGGTCTTGGATGCGTTCGATAACGGTACATCCGATTGAGATGAAATTTTCTACACGTCTTCCTTTCATTCATTGGCAACCGACTATAATAATTTCTTAATGTAAAATCTTCGACTTATTTAATAACATTTACTTTTCCATTTTCATTATATAATGTCTATATAGCAGGGGGACTTCACTCTAGAAAAGTTATTTCAAGGGGCATAACTTTTAATAACATTTCTATATACTTTATAGTCATATTGTTGGACTTACTTGCACTATTGTTAAACTTTTTGTCTATAGTTATTTTCAGGCATATGAGTTATAATAAATAATGATATAATCTTTAAGGCATTTTCAAAGTTTTCATAAAAATAATGCATAATGCATAACATTGTAACCCATCTTTTTCTACAGTTTTCATTGAATGGTGTGTGGAAGGACATTCTTTTAAGTTACTGTGCGCCAAGAGCTGGGCGAAACCATGCCGGTCAGACAGATAGACAGATAGACAGACAGACAGTCGGGAACGGGAGAGCTTATATGACTACTTATATGAATTAAATGAGATGCTCCCCACCAGGGACTGGGTGAAGCCGGGCCGGGTCAGCCAGCCAGACAGACAAACAAGCAGACAGACAGACTGATAGATAGATAGATTTCCTCCAGGGCCTGGGCGAAGCCGGGCCGGGTCAGCTAGTATCTTATATTAAATAAACAAGCTCTAGAAAATAAATTTACTTAATTTTTGCCAAGTAATTTAATTTATTTAAAAGGTCACAATGATTTCAACCAATCGCCGTGCACAGAATCTAACCTTTTCTGCTTAACCTAAGGTGTCGTCTGCTATTGCCACGTGATATTTGAATTAATGAATGACATCGTAAGCATGGACTTTACAGCAGCCATTTTGGTGACACAATGTAACAGGCTGGAGTGACGCCGTATATCAACTTCCGTTTTCGGTTCGGGTAGTGGCAGGATGAAACTGTCTATCAATTAATTATCCACAATTTACATTTTACAGCCATGTTAGAACTGGTTCTTCTATGTAACATGGAAGCATTCTTGTTTGTCTCCCTAACTTTCAATGACTAGGACTAATTCAATTGCATAAAATGTTCTTCATTTGGTAGAGTGCAGTTTTTCACACTTTACATTAATTTAATTACTAATTTAAGTGATTTAGTCGAGAACTGAAGAAATTGTGGAATTTTGAATTCGTTTGTTGCAGAAACGAATTGAATTCGGATTAGACTATATTTTTAATATTATTGTTCTGAGACTATACTATTGTAGACCAAGAAGAAAACTAGTGACAATCTGCAAGATCTGAACACTCGTTAAATAGATCTTGTATAGAAGTGGAGACGTGAACAAAGCACATTTAAATTACATTTTAATTTTTCAAGACCTGTAAACAATAAGTCCGTAGACAAGCCGCCATGTTTCTCGGTAACACAGGTCAGTACAAAAATTATCAGCGGCCACAAGTAGCACCGAAACAATTATAATTCTGCAATTCAAAGCAATGTTTGGTGAAGTTGCATATAAGACACAAACAAGTTATCTGGGCAGTGTGTTCACAGAGGATGGGAGGCTAGATAACTGATAGAGCAGTGGTTCTCAACCTTTTTTGGCCCATGCACCCCTTCACCATATGTTTACAATGTCACTCACCTCCCCTTTTCGAATTTCCTACCTATAACCCCCCCCCCCCTTTTCACACACACACACACACACACACACACACACACACACACACAGTATACGTAAAATGGAAGCCAAATGTAATAACACATACTAGAACAAGTCTACAGAAAACATGATTGGCATGTCTACTTACGTTTTAAAAGGAATTCCAGAAATGCGAGAAATACAGAACCGTAAAGTATGGAGAGAAAAACAATATTAACAAGTAATCAGTTCTTGTATTAACACGATCTTGAAATAATCTTAATCACCCCCCCCCACCCCCGGAAACCCTAAAATTCCACCATTGAGATGGGGTGGGGGGGGGGGGGAATCCTCACAGGTTGAGATCACAGTGATAGAGAAATAGAACCGAGAATACAGAAAGCAAACAACATCAACAATCCTCGTAAACGATAAAACATATTAATGTCAACATGCTTCAAAAAAAAAAAAAAACTGATAACAACAACAACAACAATAACAATAACAACAACAACAACAACAACAACAACAACAACTCCACCCTGGAGCAAGCACGACGTGAGGCTTCAGATCATCAGACTGCTTACCCCCTCCCCCCCCCCCCCCCCCCGAAAGGTCATGACACATGGATGTGTTTTTCCTGTCGTGTGTATTCACTTTTGAGACGTTTGGTATCATGCCTTTCCCATATCAACATCGCTAAGTGTGTCTACCCAGAATCCATCCCACCCTCGGAGGGCGAATACTGGACACCCGGTGAATCTACCAGCGTTGACACTGCACCGTAACTGACCGCGGGGAAAGTCAGCTTCATATCCCCCGACCGTTGACCTCATTCTTCCCCTTCGCCTTGGTGAATATCTGTGACAGACAGTAGACGTCGTTGCTGCCATGTCGCCTTCTCCGTACCCCGTTCACAGCTTACGGATCGCCCTCCTGGATGCTCTCAGCGGAACCAGCTTGTCTACTGAGCTAATTCTGTAACAGCCCCCCCCCCCCCCGACCCCACCCAGCCATCTCTTGCTATCACTGCGGGGCGCCGTCCTTGTAAGAAGTTCTACCTTGAGGACGTCGCCGGGTTATCTCTACATAGTGATGTTTCTACTCTTCTGTAGCGCCCCGGCTTGGGCGACTTATTCCTCTTACCTGGAGGGATGGTTCCCGGGACGGCACGAGACCATGGTTGTTGTTTCGGTCTCATTGAGAGGTTGCTGTGTTTGGGTCTTATTGAGGTTGCTTTGTTCTTATTGCAAGATTTCCTTCATTGACAGACGTTAGCTTATATTTCAGGCAAAGCTATGAGCTATTTACTTTACTGCGTATACTTGTCCCAGTAATTATTAAGCTTGCTCCATAGCCAGCACGAGGCCTTCTTCGCTGCCTTATCCAAACTTTTAAGTGCCCATGAGTAGTAAGGGGCGAGATAATGATTAGGAAATTAGGAGCCGGCTCCTTCGTAGTGACGTCATATTTTACTATACAGAAGTCATGATCCTATGCTCTGACGTCACAAAACTGCACCTACGGCGGACCAAATTTTTTTTTTAAATTGGCGGGTATTTTCTTGGGTCTGGGTGACTACTTCCGGTTGTCGTGATGACAACTTCCTGTTGTCACATTCGGTGCGGGGGCGGGCGTGCGAGCTGCGGAGGGCGGGGCGGACAGCGAGGTGAGTCCCGGGCATGTGGAATACTTATATAGATAAGTAGACCAACTAGTCGCCGGGCACCTGGGTTCGAGTCCCAGTGTGTGTGTATGTGAGCGCGCACACGTGTGTGTGTGTGTGTGTGTGTGTGTGTGTGTGTGTGTGTGTGATCGAGTCCCAGTCATGTAGACATCGAATCCTTCGATGAGGAGACCGAAAACAATATGACAGAGTGGAAAAGATTTAAATCCATCACTCGAGTTACCCCGAGTATCCATAGTTGGATGGTGAATAAATGTATGCACGCTGCTAGTTAATTCGGCAAGTTTCCATAGTACCTATGTATCAACATTAAGCGCTTGGTGAAAATCTGGTTTAAAAATATACTAGACAGGCATACAATATTATTAAAAAAATTAACCCTAAAAACATAATAAACGGCTAAATTTCTTGTATGTATAGTGGAGAATTTTAATGTCAATATAAAACTACTATTCTCAATTAATTTAAGACATAACTTGCTAAGGTAATCATAAAAATATGTTATATAAACCCCACAAATAACATCCCCATAATACACGAAATAAAATTAAATCAAGGGAGGCTATTCGTGTCGCCCCTTTGCTGCGTTCCTTAATAATATCCTTTGACCGCTAGATTTTACCTGTTCGCAAGGTAAAGGTCACACGCTGACCCCACCACAGCCCGCAAGAAAAGACAACAATGGCCAGCGATCAACATGGTGATAAGAGGTCAAGATAATTACGCCTCGTACACTAAATGCATTCTACTAAGTAGAAAAAGAATAATAATACCCGGTAGTGAGATTTTGAAATGTAGCGTTTGTAAATGAACGTGTGTCAAAAATATTTTGCAGGTGTGTGTGTGTGTGTGTGTGTGTGTGTGCGTGCGTGTGCGTGTGTAGGTGTGATCTCTCTCTCTCTGTCTCTCTATCTCTCTCTAGCACTCTCTGTCTGTCTCTCTCTAGCACTCTCTCTCTATTCTCTCTTTCTCTCTCTCTCTATCCCGCTCTAGCTCTATCTCTCTCTCTTTCTCACCTTGCTCTCTATATCTCTTCTCTCACTCTCTGTCTCTCTCGGTCTTTCTCTTTCGCTCTCTTTCTCTTTTACCTCTCTCTCTCTCTCTCTCTCTCTCTCTCTCTCTTTCACTCTCTCTCTCTGTCACTCTCTCTCTCTCTATCTTTCTCTCTAGAATTATTAATACGGGTACTGTTCAAACAAGGTATTACTATCATACTCTCTCTCTCTCTAGCTCTCTCTCGCTCTCTCTCACTATCTCTCTCTTTCTCTCCTCTCACTATCTGTCTCTCTGGGTCTTTCTCTCTCGTTCTATTTCTCGTTCACTTCCTCTCTCTCTCTTTCACTCCTCTCTCTCTCTCTCTCTCTCTCTCTCTCTCTCTCTCTCTCTCTCTCTCTCTCTCACTCTCTCTCAGTAAAAAGTGTAATTGAGCACAAAACATTAAGCCTAATCATTGATAGAAGCCTAACCTTTAATTCCCACGTTCAAGCGCTCATTAAACAAACAGCGAAAAAAGTCTACCAACTCGGCAAGATTAAAATCTTCCTTGATGAGGACACAAGGAAACTATTCTATACTTCTCATATACAGACACACTTTGACTACTGATCTACAATCTGGGACGGCTGCTTTAATTTAAACACCAAGCGACTTTACTCACTCCAGAAACGGGCCATGAGTCTAATTTATAGCAAACATTTCTGACAATCCTAGCCTGTATAAACGCCTTCAGTTACTACCACTCCGCAAACGCCTGCTTTTTCAATAAAGCTAAACTAATTCACAAAATCCTGCATCGGAATGCCCCAAATTATCTTTGGCCATTGTTTAAATATAATGCTAGACACAGTAAACGTTTAAATATATTACACATTCCAAAGCCTAGGATTGACTTATACAAAACAAGCTTAACGTACTCTGCAGCTCAGCTGTGGATCAATCTTCCACAAGAAATCAAAGACATCACCAATCCCTATTCATATAATCGCAAATTATTCGAACACTATCTCAGTACGGATTACCTTCCCCCTTAATAATAGAGATAATAATAATAACAAAACCCTAGTATAACAGCCAGTCCCCTTTTGGTAGGCCAGTATATTCCACATGGCTAATAACAAGTGTCAGACCATTATCTAATATTACTGAGTCGTGTAGTTTTGATGTTCGCATTTTGCCCATGTCTTTATAATGCATATCTTTTATATTGTTGCATTTCTCTGTTAGCCTTGAATGATGTGTGAATGAAATAATGTATGAAAGAGAGTGATAGAAGGGCAGAATGTTAGACGGGCTGCGTGCCAAATTCTTACCCCTTTGAAAATAAAATTGTGTTCGTTCTTTCGTTCGTTCGTTCGTTCGTTCTCTCTCTCTCTCTCTCTCTCTCTCTCTCTCTCTCTCTCTCTCTCTCTCTCTCTCTCCATCTCTATCTTTCTCTCTAGAATTATTAATACGGGTACTGTTCAAACAAGGTATTACTATCATACTCTCTCTTTCTCTTACTCTCTAGCTCTCTCTCTCTCTCTCGCTCTCTCTCGCTCTCTCTCTCTCTCACTATCTCTCTGTATCTTTTCTCTCACTCTCTATCTTTTCTCTCACTCTTTCTCTCCAGCTCTCTCTCTCTCGTTCGCTCTCTCTCTGTCTCTCTCTATCTATATTTTCTCTCACTCTCTGTCTCTCTAGCTCTCTCTCTCTCTCTCTCTCTCTCTCTCTCTCACTATCTCTATAATGCATTGTATTTACATGACATCACAGTCAGTCCCAGCATTCGTGCTTCCTGAACAAGATTACCGTTTTCTGTCTGAACGATCGACACATATAATCTTCTGTAGTGTCTGTCATTAGGAGTAACAGCATCATCACCATCATGAAGCCTTCCGCCGTCGCTGTCAAGTGGAGCCATGAAAATCAGCATTATCCTCTCTTGCAGTGGTGTGAAGCAGAGAAATGATGCTGCTCACCATCACTATCATAATCTTCTGTAGTATCTGTCATCATGATTACCATCATCATCATCATCATCATCACGTCTTCCACCGTCGTTGTCAAGTGAGACATGAAAATCAGCATTATCCTCTCTTGCAGTGGTGTGAAGCAGAGAAATGATGTTGCTCACCATCACTATCATAATCTTCTGTAATGTCTGTCATCATGATTACCATCATCATCATCATCATCATCATCATCATCATCATCATCATCATCATCATCATCATATCATCATCATCATCATCATCATCATCATCATGATGTCTTCCACCGTCGTTGTCAAGTGAAGACATGAAAATCAGCATTATCCTCTCTTGCAGTGGTGTGAAGCAGAGAAATGATGCTGCTCACCATCACTATCATAATCTTCTGTAGTGTCTGTCATCATCATCATCATCATCATCATCATCATCATCATCATCATCATCATCATCATCATCATCATCATCATCATCATCATCATCATCACGTCTTCCGGCGTCGTTGTCAAGTGGAGACATGAAAATCAGCATTATCCTCTCTTGCAGTGGTGTGAAGCAGAGAAATGATGCTGCTCACCATTACTATCATAATCTTCTGTAGTGTCTGTCATCAGGATCACCAGCATCATCACCATCATCAAGCCTTCCACCGTCGTTGTCAAGCGGAGACATGAAAATCAGCATTATCCTCTCTTGCGGTGGTGTGAAGCAGCTGTATGTCATCAGGATTACCATCATCATCATCATCACCATCATCACCCAGCACCACCAACAAAATCATCATCATCATCATCATCATCATCATCATCATCATCATCATCATCATCATCATCATCATCATCATCAGCATCATCTGAGGGTGACCGACTGGGTGACTCACAACGGGGCTATGTCGGCGGAGTGAACGTATGTGAACGTGTTCAGGCATGTCTTTGGGGAAAACTGGAGGATGACTCAGAGCGTACTGACACCATAACGATAAAACCGAGACACTTGGGTAATGGTTACAGCCGATCAAATATGGCGATGCTTCCGGTCATATGTCTAAGGTATACAATCGAAACATGTGACTAAAACCGGTTAAAGATGGCGTCTCACTCGATCACATGTCCAGACAATATTCAACGCAGTCAGGAGTTTTCATCAACAGATATCGTGTATATAACAGCCACCATTCGCCGGCTAGAAGTCCCGGTCACAGTGAACACCGACCAGTTCACAATGTGACAAGTCTCTAATGGTAAGATGGCTTTTATGATAAATCTTTCTCATTTTCGTTGTGTTTCTCCAAGTAGGCATACAGTTAACCTAACAATACTAGTATAATAAAGAGATATATGGTGCTAATAAAATATAACTGGAGTATGTGCTCTGCTGGCTGCGACACCAACATATAACTGGAGTATGTGCTCTGCTGGCTGCGACACCAATCAACACGTTCACATGTTTGATTTATCAAGCCTGCATACAGAAAGTAGGGTCCTTAGTACCGGCAATGTCCCACAAGGAACGCCTCGAGCACTGATTTTTGCATTTGCCAATAGCAACTAATGATACAACCGAGACACGAGTGTAATGAACCAGTAGGTCAAAAACAGCGGTAATGGAAGAAACCAGCGTGGAAACTAACCCACAAAATAGCGCAGAGGGGGAAAGAGATTCGTTCTGGTACATGTGTGGTCGGCGAGTACCGCGATTAGAGGTTGTCTTCTTCTGTCAACTAGTTGTTATATACACAGTCATTGGCGTATCACTATTCAATCTGTCTCGAGACAGCGTCGACGCAGCCGAGAGCAAGTTGTGGATCGCTCTTCTAAGCAGCTGTCTTGGTTACATGCTACCAAACCCTAAAATATGAGTTTCTACGTGACGTTACCGAGCAATGCTTCGCCGAACATGTTTCCCAAGATCACTCCAGGTCACTATTTCGTCAAGTTAACGCAGACTATTGAGGTGAGTCAACATTTCGAAGCGGGTCTGCCCGAAATTCAATTCCCCAACTACTACTGCAATGTGCTAGAGAATGAAGTATGGCTACGATACATCCCACCAAATGGTAGAGTGATAAGAAAGGCGTGTCCCCCAGGCCTGTACAGTTCACCAGACGCGTTTATAGCTGCACTGGATCGCCTAATGAAAGATCGGAAGGTGGACGATCAGCTCTGTGTTCTATTCCATTTCGACAATGCATCAAAGAAAGTCATCATGAAAATACTCGAACCCGGGGACATTATTTCATTTAGTGAGAAGTTGCAAGAGATATTAGATACAATTGAAGGTGAACGAGCGATAGACCTGAATAACGACCTGCAAAATGTCTACGTATACTGCGATCTCATTGCTGCGAGACCAGTCGGAGACGTCATGGTCCCACTACTAAGGACGTTTCCTATCATGAATCACAGCTCGACGCCAGTGTTTCGCGCCTACGACAAACCTCACTACATAACACTGAGTTGTTACTCCTTCGACACAGTGGAAATACTTCTAACCACTGATACGGGCACAAAGGTCGCATTCACGACCGGGACTTCCGTGCTGACGTTACATTATCGAGTTCGGAAGAGATCAAACCTAGAATAATGGTGAAATACGAGGCGTACCACAGACACCGCAGACTGTCGGAAGACATTATGTGCCCGACACTCAGATGACTGATGCCTCGGTTATCTACAAGACTCAGATATCAACCCACAAAGCAGGAGACCAGTTTTATGACTACATGCTAAGTGACATGTACATACCAGGCTATCAATCGAAAAAACCAACCTACTCAGACAATGGTGTGAAGAAATCCAGAAACAACATACAATGTGTATAGCTCTGCATGTGAAAATAAAATGTTGTGATGATACTCTGTATACCACCTCATATCACATCATCCATTTCGTATAATGACATTATGCATATTTATTCTTGAAAAATGTTCTGAAATACTGTAAAATGTACTGAAATACTGTAAAATAAATAGGGATATATTATAATTACGTCTTGGTTGTTGAATTTTTGTTGTTGTTGCTGTTTACGGTGTAAATAGTTGTCATGTGATGAGAGAATGATACATATTGGTGACAAATTGAAGAAATATTTCAACAAAACTAAGGAAACGGGTTAACCAAAGTAGGAAAAACTGTTGACCATAGTCTGAAATATCTCAACCAAAATTATGAAAAGTAGGAAACTTTGCAAAACGTAGGAAAAATCTGTTACCCAAAAGGGAAAAAATATTTCGCCACATTTCAATCAAATTTATGAAAAGTAGGAAACATTTTTAACTAAATGGCAAATATCTTGGCCAAGTAAGAAAATGTGTTAACCAAATGTGAAAAGGTTAGCCAAATTTCAAACCAAACTTATAAAAATCGCAGTCAAACATATGAAAAGTAGGACAATTTGTTAACCAAACGTGAAAAGTTTGGCCAAATTTCATCCAAAGTTATTAAAAGTGGGAAATTTTGTTGTCCAGATGTGAAAAGTTTGATCAAATTTCGCCTAAACTTATGAAAAGTAGAACACTTTTTAACCAAATGGCAAAAATCTTGGCCAAGTAAGAAAATGTGTTAACCAAATGTGAAAAGTTTGACTAAATTTCAAACAAAACTCATAAAAAGTAGGAAATTTTGTTAACCAAATGTGAAAAGTTTGGCCAAATTTCAACCACATACATAAAAAGTGGGACATTTTGTTGACCAAATGTGAAAAATTGTGACCAAAATTAAACCAAACTTATAAATATCTCACCCAAACTTGTGAAAAGTAGGAGATTTTGTTGTCCAGATGTGAAAAGTTTGACCAAACTTCAAACAAACTCATAAAAAAGTAGGAACCCTTGTTAACTAAATGTGAAAAGTTTAGATAAAGTTCATCGAAACTTATAAAAAGTAGGAAACTTTGTTAACCAAATGTGAATTTTTTTTTTTTTTTTTTTTGACATTGGCACCTTTCCGTCTTGACCGACGATAGTTTGGTACATTGTGCCTCAAAAAGGCTTAATAACTACGACCCATGGCGGTGGCAAGTGTGGCTGATAAGGCCAATTTGTGCTGCAAATGTTTGCCACGGTGGGTGCATGTGAAAACATGGTCATTTCCACCATCATGCACCATCTTACTATCTCACGCTCTGTATGTGCTTTATCTGCAATCATTTTATCTTTGTCTTTATTCCATTTCTGAAAGTTGCCCTCCATGCAACACATTCAGTGGCGACTTGCTCCCAATGTGTATCAATCATGTCCCGCTTACAAACATCTTTGTATTGTAGTATAAGCCGACCCTGAGATCTCCTACCCGTCTGCAATTCCCAAAAAGAAAGATGTCCTTTGGTATTCTACCATCATCCATCCTCCTAACATGTCCTATCCATCTAAGTCTACGAAGACTGCACATGGAATACACCGTTACACAACCTGATCTTTCCATTACTTCAGTATTTGTGATTTTGTCTTGCCACGTAATACCAAGTAATCTTCGCAGTCACCGCTTATGAAAGCTGTTTAAACGTTTCTCTTGGCGTGAGTAAGTTGTCCAGGTGTCACTGTCATAAAGAAGAGTACTAAGGACACAGGCTTGGTAGACGAGGACTTTTGTTTTGGCAGTAAGCTTCCTGTTCTCCCAGACTCTTTTTGCTAACATGTACATTGTTGTTGCTGCTTTGCCAATCCTGATGTTGATTTCCTGATCGAGGGATAATTTGCTATTTACCTCTGAATGCTCAGAGATTGAAGGCCAAGGCCAAATTGTGGCCTTGGCCAAATTGTGGCCACCTCTGCCAGAATTGTGTAAACAGAAAGACATGTTAGTCAGCTTAAAATTACCGTGGTAGATAAGTGACATTACTGTGCGAAATTGTGTATTTTTCAACTTGAAGGATTTATCTAGTTAATTTCACGTAAGTTGTGTGATTTCTGCAGTATGTACCTGACGAGATGCAGCTAAATATGCCAGGCAATAAATCGTGCAATCTATTGTTTGTGTCTTCGTTATTCAAATTCACTACGGGAAAACATTGTTTTGAATTTACCTCTGAGTCTAGATATGTAAAATGGTCTACTATCTCCAGTTCGGCGTCGTCAATAAAGATTGATGGTACACCATGTGCACCTTGTTGACATAATCTGTGTCTTCTTTTTGTTAATTGTTAAACCAAATTCAGAACAAGCATTGGAGAATGCAGATAGTAGGTGTTTTAATTCTTCCTCAGAGTGGGTCGTAATCGCAGCATCATCCGCAAAAAACAACTCTCTGATTAGTACCCTCCTAGTTTTGGCCTTGGCCTTCAATCTTTGAGCATTATAGAGGCCACCATCTGAGCGTGAGTGAATGTATATACCGTCATCCTGATCACGAAAGGTATATTTCAGTAGAAGTGAAAAGTATATCCCAAAGAGTATGGGGGATAGTACACAACCTTGCTTAACTCCACTCTTGATTTCAAACTCTTCTGAAGTTAAGCCATCAAACTTGATTATACCCTTCATGTCTGTGTGGAACGATTCCACAATGGACAGAAGAGTTGGTGGGCAGCCAATCTTCTTTAGTGCTTTGAACAGACCCTCACGGCTGACCAAATCGAATGCCTTTGTGAGGTCGATGAAAGCAATAAACAGTGGCTGATTTTGTTCAAGGCATTTTTCTTGCATCTGTCGCAATGAGAGTATCATATCAATGGTTGACTGGTTATGACGGAAGCCGCACTGTGATTTAGGGTAGACTTTATCTCCCATGACTTGAAGTCTGCACAGGACAATTCTGGCAAATACTTTCCCAACAATACACAGAAGTGAGATACCCTTATAGTTGTTGCAGTCGCTCCGATCGCCCTTGTTCTTGTACAGCGTTATGATGTTTGAATCTTTGAATTCCCGTGGGACTTGTCCTTCTCGCCAGCATAGCTCTATTAGCTGGTGGATCTGTAGAGTAAGTGTGTCTTGCCCACTCCTAATAACCTCTATTGGAATCTCATCCTTACCTGGAGCCTTGTCAGATGCAAGTTCATTTATAGCACACTTAACTTCTGCTATAGTGGGAAGTGTGTCCAGGTGGTCAAGAGTTGGCAGGGCCTCTATGGCGTTGAGGGCATCATCCGCTAGCTTGGTCTCATTTGAGTAAAGCTCTAAATAGTGCTTGACCCATCTATCCATCTGCTGTTTCTCACCAGTGATGATTTCTCCAATCAAGGTTTTCAGTGGTGCACGTCTTTTGATCATTGGACCACAGGCTTTCTTTATCCCATCATACATGCTTCTGATGTTTCCCTTATCACTTGCGATTTGAATGGACTCACATAACTTGATCCAATAATCATTTGCACACTGCCTGGCAGCCTTTTGCACATCCTTCCTAGCTTGCCTTAGCTCACTTAGAGTGTTACGCGTTGGTCTTTCCTTGTTTCTGAAGAGAGCTTTCTTCTTCTTATCAATCAAGGGCTGCAGAGTCTCGCTGTTTGCCGCAAACAAGTCCTGCCTCTTATGATCCACAGTGCCGTAAACCCCTACCGCTGTTTTATAAATAGTTTCCTTATGTTTACTCCATTTATCATTTACTATACAATTTCTGATGTATCATTGAAAGCGTCTTTAAGTTGCTGTTGAAATTCAAAGCACTTTCCAGGATCGTGAGTGTTCATAATATTAATCCTGGGGTAGATTTGTGTTTAGCTGTGTAGATTCTCTTTGGTCTAAGTCTAACCCTTGCAACAACCAAAGAATGATCTGTATCACAGTCAGCACTGTGGTAACTTCGAGTTAATGATGTATGGTTCAGATGTTGTCTCCGTGTGATAATGAAGTCCAGCTGATGCCAATGGCCGGATCTTGGATGTTCCCATGTGACCTTATGCAGCTCTTTTGTTTTAAAAAAGGAGTTTGTAATACATAGGTTATTTCTAGTGCAATGCTCCAGCAGCCTTTACCCATTATTATTCATGCGACCGATGTTGTATTTTCCAAGGCACACTTACCATGATCTCGAGTCCTTGCCCACACGAGCATTGAAATCACCGAGCATATAAATGTAGTCGGATTTTGGAACTCCCTTGATCACAGAGTCTAGCTGCTCATAGAACGTATCCTTAACATCATCAGAGGAAGCGAGTGTCGGCGCATATGCAGTGAGAATGGTGGCAAATCCACAAGAGGTTGCCAAGCGCAGTGATAATAATCTTTCATTACCTCCAACTGGGATATCAATCATTCCCAGTAGCGAATTCTTCACTGCAAAGCCCACACCATGTTGCTTTTTTTCTGCCTACCCTCTTCCCTTCCAAAAAAAGGTGTAATTGATTTCCCTGAGTGACCCTTCCTCAGCGAGGCGAATCTCCTGCAGGCTAGCAATATCAATGTTTAAGACAATTGAGTTCAGAATCAATCACAGCCGTTTTTCTCACATCGTTAATATTTGTAAATTCAGTGGAAAATTCTGGACACATGGTTCTTACGTTCCAGGTTGCAAGCCGTAGCTTGAGGTGTCTATTATTCTTTTTATTAGTACCTCGTGCATTGGTTTTACAGCCTGCGATTCAGATTTTGTCCTAGCCCCAAGCACCAATTGAAGCAGGCAGGCTGTGGCGGATCAGCACCCAATTGGCCGGGGGCTGCCCAGCTTGAGGCGGGCAGTAGCTGATCAGTGACACCTGTAGGTGTCTCCCACCGTCAGAGTCACCGCGTTTCTACGCCAACTGACAAGGACTTATAACCCGTAACAGTTGCCTCTCGCTTTGATTCCGAGACCAGTTAAGACCAGGAATGGAGTTATTGCCTCTCCATAGCACAAAGCCTGGGCTAAAATAAAGAAACCATGTGTTGCCCATGCAGCATGATCCCTCTCTCGGCCTGCCTAGTTCACTCCACAGGAAAGTTAACACCTATACATCTGGAACAGGACTAGCTACAGAAGCTGCCGGATCAGCAAAGCAATGCTCTAACTGTCCGCCTGTTGGAGCTTCGATCCTAGACCAGCTGCCAACCAAGGCTTAGGGCCTGGTCTGCCCTGCCATGACTTATGTTGTCTTTGGGTTGCATCTCCTCGCACCAGAATAAGGCTTTACCCTCCTAATTGCGCTCTTCCGCCCGAAGCCGTTGGCACAATGTGCGGTGTTGGGTTTGGTAAGCGCCGCCCAACATTCGGCGCTGACAGAAAGCACATAGTACCGTCTACTGTCATACGGTAGCTCAGTCATATCTGACTAAGACCTGACTTTTGTTTTGACAATTGAAGAAATATTTCATGCAAAGCTTATGAAAAGTAGGAAATTTTGTTAAAAATATAAGAAAAATTTTAGCCAAATTTCAGCCAAAATTTTAAAAATGTAGGAAAATTCCATAACCAAAAGGGGGAGGGGAATATCTCACATTGTCATTTTACATCCCAATCTACTAGAGATATTCGCCTGTCCCCTATGCAAACAACAGCTGTATTTCAGAAAACTAAATGTATCTCATGTAATAAGTCACTTTAATTGAAGGAAAAAATAAAATTTCAACAATTAAATTGTACAAAAAATTAACAATTAAATTTCTACATGAAACATTCAATTTGGAAACATAAAGAGAAATTTGGCCAAACTTTTCACGTTTGGTGAACACATTTTCCTACTTTTCATATGTTTGACTGCGATTTTTATAAGTTTGGTTTGAAATTTGGCTGACCTTTTCACATTTGATAACAGATTTTCTTACTTGGCCAAGATTTTTGCCATTTAGTTAACAAATTTTCCTACCTTTCATAAATTTGATTGAAATGTGGTCAAATATTTTTTCCCTTTGGGATAACAGATTTTCCCTACGTTTTGCAAAGTTTCTTACTTTTCATAATTTTGGTTGAGATATTTCAGACTATGGTCAACAGTTTATGCTACTTTGGTTAACCCGTTTCCTTAGTTTTGTTGAAATATTTCTTGAATTTGTCACCAATATGTATCATTCTCTCATCACATGACAACTATTTACACCGTAAACACTAAAAAAAAAAAAAATAATAATTCAACAACCAAGACGTAATTATAATATATGCCTGTTTATTTTACATTATTTCATTACATTTTACAGTATTTCAGTACATTTTTCAAGAATAAATATGCATAATGTCATTATACGAAATGGATGATGTGATATGAGGTGGTATACAGAGTATCATCACAACATTTTATTTTCACATACAGAGCTATACACAGTGTATGTTGTTTCTGGATTTCTTCACACCATTGTCTGAGTAGGTTGGTTTTTTTCGGTTGGTAGCCTCGTATGTACATGTCACTTAGTATGTAGTCATAAAACTGGTCTCCTGCTTTGTGGGTTGATATCTGAGTCTTGTAGATAACCGAGGCATCAGTCATCTGAGTGTCGGGCACATAATGTCTTCCGACAGTCTGCGGTGTCTTCGGTCCGCCTCATATTTCACCATTATTCTAGGTCTGATCTCTTCCGAACTCGATAATGTAACGTCAGCACGGAAGTCCCGGTCGTGAATGCGACCTTTGTGCCCGTGTCAGTGGTTAGAAGTATTTCCACTGTGTCGAAGGAGTAACGACTCAGGGGTATGTAGTGAGGTTTGTCGTAGGCGCGAAACACTGGCGTCGAGCTGTGATTCATGATAGGAAACGTCCTTAGTAGTGGGACCATGACGTCTCCGACTGGTCTCGCAGCAATGAGATCGCAGTATACGTAGACATTTTGCAGGTCGTTATTCAGGTCTATCGCCCGTTCACCTTCAATTGTATCTAATATCTCTTGCAACTTCTCACTAAATGTAATAATGTCCCCGGGTTCGAGTATTTTCATGATGACTTTCTTTTATGCATTGTCGAAATGGAATAGAACACAGAGCTGATCGTCCACCTTCCGATCTTTCATTAGGCGATTCAGTGCAGCTATAAACGCGTCTGGTGAACTGTACAGGCCTGGGGGACACGCCTTTCTTATCACTCTACCATTTGGTGGGATGTATCTTAGCCATACTTCATTCTCTAGCACATTGCAGTAGTAGTTGGGGAATTGAATTTCGGGCAGACCCACTTCGAAATGTTGACTCACCTCAATAGTCTGCGGTAACTTGACGAAATAGTGACCTGGAGTGATCTTGGGAAACATGTTCGGCGAAGCATTGCTCGGTAATGTCACGTGGAAACTCATATTTTAGGGTTTGGTAGCATGTAACCCAGACAGATGCTTAGAAGAGCGATCCACAACTTGCTCTCGGCTGCGTCGACGCTGTCTCGAGACAGATTGAATAGTGATACGCCAATGACTGTGTATATAACAACTAGTTGACAGAAGAAGACAACCTCTAATCGCGGTACTCGCCGACCACACATGCACCAGAACGAATCTCTTTCCCCCTCTGCGCTATTTTGTGGGTTAGTTTCCACGTTGGTTTCTTCCATTACCGCTGTTTTTGACCTACTGGGTTATTACACTCGTGTCTCGGTTGTATCATTAGTTGCTATTGGCAAATGCAAAAATCAGTGCTCGAGGCGGTCCTTGTGGGACATTGCCGGTACTAAGGACCCTACTTTCTGTATGCAGGCTTGATAAATCACCCATATGCACGTGTTGATTGGTGTCGCAGCCAGCAGAGCACATACTCCAGTTATATGTTGGTGTCACAGCCAGCAGAGCACATACTCCAGTTATGTGTGATTAGCACCATATATCTCTTTATTATACTAGTATTGTTAGGTGGAGAAACACAACGAAAATGAGAAAGATTTATCATAAAAGCCATCTTACCATTAGAGACTTGGTACATTGTGAACTGGTCGGTGTTCACTGAGACCGGGACTTCTAGCCGGCGCATGGTGGCTGTTATATACACGATATCTGTTGACGAAGACTCCTGACTGTGTTGAATATTGTCTGGACATGTGATCGATTGAGACGCCATCTTTAACCGGTTTTAGTCACATGTTTCGATTGTATACCTTAGACATATGACTGGAAGCATCGCCATATTTGATCGGCTGTAACCATTACCCAAGTGTCTCGGTTTTATCGTTATGGTGTCAGTACGCTCTGAGTCATCCTCCAGTTTTCCCCAAAGACATGTCTGAACACGTTCACATACGTTCACTCCGCCGACATAGCCCCGTTGTGAGTCACCCAGTTGGTCACCCTCAGATGATGCTGATGCTGATGATGATGATGATGATGATGATGATGATGACGATGATGATGATGATTTTGTTGGTGGTGCTGGGTGATGATGATGATGATGATGATGGTAATCCTGATGACAGACAGCTGCTTCACACCACCGCAAGAGAGGATAATGCTGATTTTCATGTCTCCGCTTGACAACGACGGTGGAAGGCTTGATGATGGTGATGATGCTGGTAATCCTGATGACAGACACTACAGAAGATTATGATAGTAATGGTGAGCAGCATCATTTCTCTGCTTCACACCACTGCAAGAGAGGATAATGCTGATTTTCATGTCTCCACTTGACAACGACGCCGGAAGACGTGATGATGATGATGATGATGATGATGATGATGATGATGATGATGATGATGATGATGATGGCAATCATGATGACAGACACTACAGAAGATTATGATAGTGATGGTGAGCAGTATCATTTCTCTGCTTCACACCACTGCAAGAGAGGATAATGCTGATTTTCATGTCTCCACTTGACAACGACGGTGGAAGGCGTGATTATGATGATGATGATGGTAATCATGATGACAGACACTACAGAAGATTATTTTAGTGATGGTGAGCAACATCATTTATCTGCTTCACACCACTGCAAGAGAGGATAATGCTGATTTTCATGTCTCACTTGACAACGACGGTGGAAGACGTGATGATGATGATGATGATGATGATGATGATGATGATGATGATGATGATGATGATGGTGGTGGTGGTGATGGTCATGATGATGATGATGATGATGATGATGATGATGATGATGATGATGATGATGATGATGATGATGATGATGATGATGATGATGATGATGATGACAGATGCTACAGAAGATTATGATAGTGATGGTGAGCAGCATCATTTCTCTGCTTCACACCACTGCAAGATAGGGTAATGCTGATTTTCATGTCTCCACTTGACAGCGATGGCGGAAGGCTTGATGATGGTGATGATGCTGGTAATCCTAATGACAGACACTACAGAAGATTATATGTGTCGATCGTTCAGAAAGACAATGGTAATCTTGTCCAGGAAGCACGAATGCTGGGACTGACTGTGATGTCCTGTAAAAGCAATGCATTATAGAGATAGTGAGAGAGGGAGAGAGAGAGAAAAAGAAAGAGACAGAGAGTGAGAGAAAAGATAGAGAGAGAAAGAGAGAGAGAGAGAGAGAGAGAGAGAGAGAGAGAGAGACGGAGAGAAAAAGAGTGAGAGAAAAGATAGAAAGTGAGAGAAAAGATAGAGAGAGATAGTGAGAGAGAGAGAGAGAGCGAGATAGAGAGCTAGAGAGAGAGAGAGTATGATAGTAATACCTTGTTTGAACAGTACCCGTATTAATAATTCTAGAGAGAAAGATAGAGATAGAGAGAGAGAGAGAGAGAGAGAGAGAGAGAGAGAGGGAGTGAAAGAGAGAGAGAGGAAGTGAAAGAAAAAGATAACGAGAGAGAAAGACCCAGAGAGACAGAGAGTGAGAGTAGAGAGAGAGAGTGAGAGAAAAGAGAGAGAGAGAGAGAGAGAGAGAGAGAGAGAGAGAGAGAGAGAGAGAGAGAGAGAGATGGCCATTGTTGTCTTTTCTCGTGGGCTGTGGTGGGGTAAGTGCGTGACCTTTACCTGTGCGAACAGATAAAATCTAGCGGTCAGGGGAGATTATTAAGGAACGCAGCAAAGGGGCGACACGAATAGCCTCCCTTGATTTAATTTTATTTCGTGTATTATGGGGATGTTATTTGTGGGGTTTATATATCATATTTATATGATTACTTTAGCAAGTTATGTCTTAAATTAATTGAGAATAGTAGTTTTATATTGACATTAAAATTATCCACTATACAAACAAGAATGTCAGCCGTTTATTATGTTTTTAGTGTTAATTTTTTTAATAATATTGTCTAATATTGTCTGCCTGTCTAGTATATTTTTAAACCAGATTTTCACCAAGCGCTTAATGTTGATATATGGATACTATGGAAACCTGCCGAATTAACTAGCAGCGTGCATATGTTTATTCATTATCCAACTATGGATACTCGGGGTAACTCGAGTGATGGAATAAATCATTTTCTACTCTGTCATATTTATTTCGGTCTCCTCATTGAAGGGTTCGATGTCTACATGACTGGGGCTCGATAACACACACACACACACACACACACACACACACACACACACACACTGGGACTATAACCCAGTTGCCCGGCGACTAGTTGGTCTACTTATCTATATAAGTATTCCACATATCAGGGGCTTGCCTCGCTGTCCGCTTCGCCCTCCGCCGCCCTCACCCGCACCGGATGTGACAACAGGAAGTAGTCATCACGACAACCGGAAGTAGTCACCCAGACCCAAGAAAATACCCGCCATTTTAAAAAAAAATGTGGTCCGCCGTAGGTGCAGTTTCTTGACGTCAGAGCATAGGATCATGACTTTTGTATAGTAAAATATGACGTCACTAAGAAAGAGCCGGCTCCTAATTTCCTAAGTCATTACCTCCCCCCTTACTACTCCCATGTTCTAGCTTGTCCTTTCACCCCTATCTGTTTCAGCACGTCGTATGGGAAGTTGGTAACAAGGTCTCTTGCATCTGTCTCTACGGCGAATAGCCTGACGGTATGTCCTGCTTGTCTCAGGCTTGCGACCACATCGCTGTACATTTCCATCTTGTAGGCGTGCTGCTCCTCAACTCTGGACTCGAACGGAACAGTCAGCTCGATTAGTACCAACTGCTGAGTGGACGGAAAGGACACCACAATGTCTGGTCGCAATTGAAACCTCCGGAATTCCCCTGGATAGACACTGATAGATATCCCACAGCTGTTACCAATGTCAGACATGGAACATGGACAGTGCTAGAAACACACAGACATAAAATCACATCATGTGAGATAAGATGGGTAAGAAACGCAGCTGAAATAAAAAAGAGAGATGGAGAGACACACGAGAAACTAAGAATGAGTGTAGGGATAACGCTGATGACTGTCTATAGAACACCAAATAATTAAACGGTTCGAACATTTAGTTAGAATGGAACATAGAGCGTTCTACATGAGAACACCGGGATGCAAGGTGAAAGGTCAAAGGACGACCCAGGAACAGTTGACTAGATGGAGTAAAAGAGACATTGAAGAAATCAAATTTGACGTTAGAACAAGACAAGAAAAGCACAGACAATAGTAACTGCCTCCTACCATGGTCCAGTGGATACATGTCTAGAATATGGCATGAGGTTGTAGGTTCACACGGTCTGCATGAAGAGACCGGGTGAAATGACCTGCCACGACATTGATCACAAACACGTGAAAAGCAGACTAGACGTTTTGTAAAAGTCAGTTGAGGAGAGTTAGTGTCAGAACGGACCTAGTTCTGAGTTGACAGAGCATGGCTAAAATTACGCCGCTCTTTTATAATAGCATGTTTAGGTACTGTTATGTATTTCTGTGAATTCTCTATGGAGCACATGGTTGTGTTATGGACATGCCAAGTGTAGAGTCTTAGTAGACTGAAAAACTATCTCAGTGTCGTGTTGTACGAGTTTGGTTTCAGTAATTAACAACTGTAGACGGTATAAGATGGAAAGGCTCATCAGAAGTAGAAGTCAAGTAGAGATGTCTACCAGATACCGAACAAGTATCTCCAGAGATGTCAGTGAAGTGCCACTGAAATGTTACAGTAGTGGCGCGTCAAGAACGAAACTGTCGTCCAGTTATCTGAACGCACACGGCCTGTGGAATCCATGTGTTGCTCAACCAAGCCGGTGTAAACTAACAGGTATTTCCTGCCATCAATTATCAAAGTAAAGAATGCCACGAGAGAAACGAACATGCAATTCACTCCCTGGCAGATCCTCTTGCGACGCTTCAAGGCATAAGCAGTAGGGTAAAAGGAGAAAGAGGAAGACACAAACAAAATATTGCACAATTTATTGTTTGGCATATTTCGCTCTATCTCGTCAGGTTCAATAAACAAACAAAAAGTTCAACATGTGATAAAGTAACGTAATGGATTCTTTCAAATGAAATACCATCATCATCAAGTGCCCTGCCAGCTGGCGTAGGCGTTCATGGCTCTCCATAGATCTCGGTCTTTGGTGTTCTGGATCAACTCTGCTGCTGATATTCCTCCATGCCACCGTCTCAACCCATCCAGCACCATTTCTCTTGGTCTGCCTCTGCCTCTCTTCCCCTCGATCTTTCCAGTTGTCACGATGTTCTCCAATGCCTGTTTTCTCATCACATGACCGAAGAAAGATGTTTGTCTCTTTCTTATTGTTGTATATAATGTTCTAGTTTCGTTAGCCTGTTTCAGGCAGTCGTTGTTAGTAAAGAATGAAAATAATGCACAGGAATGCAGAGGGAGTTAGTAGCAAAGTTATTGAGCCAGAAAACATCTGGAGTGAAGAACAAATTAATGTATGCTGCTGGCAAGAAACAAGAAACTCATCTTAGTGAAAACATAGCTTTCAAGATCAGAGGCTACCAGTGTTACTGATTTGAGTAAATAGACATGAGAAAGGGTGGAACACTGACCCTAATAAGGAATAACACCACTGCTTCCCAAACTGAAGTATGTATGGAAGGGGTGGTACATCAGAACCTTTAGCTCAAGACAAGTGGCATTTCAAATCACTAATTTGACTGAAAGATTCACCACAATCATCACATTTGTAAGATTTCTCTCCTGTATGTGTTCTCCTGTGGACCTTCAAATGGTATGCTTGAGTAAAAGATGCACCACAATTTTCACATTTGTAAGGTTTCACTTCTGTATGTGTTCTCATGTGGCGTTTCAAATTGCTAACTAGAGCAAAAGATGCACCACAATCATCACATTTGTAAGGTTTTCCTCTTGTATATTTTCTTAAGTGGCGTTTCACATCACCAATTTGATTAAAAGATTTACCACATTCATCACATTTGTAGGGTTTCTCTCCTGTATGTGTTTTCCTGTGGCGTTTCAAATTGCCAACTTGAGTAAAGCATGCACCACAATTATCACATTTGTAAGGTTTCTCTCCTGTATGTGTTCTCCTGTGGAACTTCAATTTGTCTGCTTGAGTAAAAGATGCACCACAATTTTCACATTTGTAAGGTTTCTCTCTTGTATGTTTTCTTAAGTGGTGTTTCAAATCACCAATTTGACTGAAAGATGCACCACAATCATCACATTTGTAAGATTTCTCTCCTGTATGTGTTCTCCTATGGACCTTCAAATGGCTGCTTTGAGCGAAAGATGGACTGTGATCCCACTTACAATGTTTCTCTACTGTATGTGTTCTTATCTTGCTGTTTAAATATATGTCTGGACCAACAGCTGAATCACAAACTTCAGACATGTAAGTTGTGCCTTCGTGTTTCATATTTTGATGAGTACAACGGGTAAGATTATCATCATCAAGAGGCTTCCCAGAGATCTGTGTACTTGCCATTGGTGTGTCTACAGTTTGTAATTCACTAGCCTCATTAGTTACACACCTTAGAGTAGTGTTAATTTCATTGCTAGATGACACAATCTCTGATATTTGATCACATCCCTCATGTTTTACTGAAGTTATAGAACTATTCTCAATCCCACTATCATCAAGTGATATTTGTTCACGGTGCACATACTCTGATATTATATAACATTTCTCATGTTTGACAAATGTTCTGTAACTATTCTCAGTCTTACTATTATAAAGTGATATTTGTTCATGGTGAGTTATTTTATTTTCAGTCACTCTTGATCCTGTGTCTGTGTGTCCTGCCATATCTTCAAACCTGCAACAACCTTCCATATCTGCCATGTTATTGAATCTGTCATGAGTTTTGTAATCATAGAACATATCTGGAAGTTCTTGTTTCACAAACTCTAATTTAATATTATCAGATGTCATCTTCTCTATTTGTGGCTGCACTTATGTGAATTAAGAAGTCACAACTCTGTCAACAGTGATGTGTTTCTGAAACACACAAACAGTGAACATTTAGTTAAATATGTGACTTGTATTTATAGAACACATCTGGAAGTTCTTGTTTCAAAAACACCAAATTAATATTATCAAACACCATCTTCTCTGTCTGTGACTGCGCTAATTTAAATAGGACAATTCTGAAACATGCACGATGTGAACACTGGGTTAAACATGTACATGGCAGGCAACATACAACAACAACATTTTTAAGTTTATTATGTCACTATCAACATTTAGCATGTCCTTGGCACTCTCATCACACTCTGTAATGAAACGTAAGTGTGTCTTAGTCTGGTCACTAGACTCCCCACATTGACTACCCCTTTTGTGAGGCTTTACCACCGGGATCAAGGTGTGTGTGGATATTCAGTTCTACTTGTCTGACACTTTGAAAATGCATTTCGATTTTCTTTCGGGACTCTGTCAAGGAGAATTAGTGAAACTCTCTGGTTCCCGTGAAACAGAGATAATCTAAAGGTATGTACGTGGATAAATTTGTAGTTCTTCTTCTTCTTTGCGTTCATCCGGAGTGTTTTTTTCAGATGTGCTTGCGGTGTGTTGTTATGCACCCTTGGGCTGAAACCCTTGGGCAAACTCATCCGACTTTTGTGTGCGTTTTTGACCAGGTTAGCATTCCTGGGAGACTCTCACTTCTGTGGATGGTCAAAGACTTCATTGTAATCCCTCAAGGGAAGGCAGGGACAGTCCATGAGCATTATCTGCCATCTAAGGGTGGTGCCATGAGTCTGCTCAGAAGAAAAATTAACAGACAACTGTTCAGAGACTAGTCAGTATTAGTGAGGTATATTCACAGTAAACTGGAAGAAAGAACTAGAAGAAATAGATGCCTAAATGTAAGAGCTAATCATATAGCGAGCTCGGGTCACGTGATGGTTCGGGTGAGCGCGGAAAGCTATGGACACAGTTTAGTCAGCTGAGAACCGCCAACACGATCACTTCGCAAGTAAACATAGAGCCAGAGTTGAAAGTCGAGGAGAACAAAGAAAATATCCATAACGAAAGTTTATTAAGAGTTTGTCAAGACAGCTTATGTAGCCGCCAACGATCTATACTGGGCACAAGACTGTAAACCAGCAAATCTAACTGTACCGTTTGGGCGAGTCGACAGGCCTGTGTTGACCTCCAGTTGAGTTGAGCCGCCAGGCTTTAAGTACAGTAGTATTAAACATTTGTGTATAGGAAGTCTAGTTGTAAGCAGTCATGACGAGAGGTTATGGAGTTGTAAGCAAGCCAGGCGTTGGTGGGAACGTGCATACAACAAAAATGTGCCGACGTAGCCATTGCTGATGCTGCTATTGTTCAATAAATATTGTTCACACCATACCTGTGATGCAGCTGTGTTGACTGGTTTCTTGTGTAAACACATCCAGAACTGTCAGCGGTAGCTTAAACTTGCAATCACATCCCAAAGAGCACCCTGGCAGGTGACTTCCATTGTTGCAGAGCTCACTCTGGGAATCGTCACATCCTTCTCATGGATGCTTTAATTCCTCACTTCAATATATTGGGCATTTCGTTCGCCACGGGCGGTTCCCGCATAAACCAGACCGGTCTGCAGATGATATCCACTCAGCGAGTTTTCGATTCGGACTTGTGCTTGTCGTTATGCCCGAAGGACAATATAGTCAGAGCTGTTCTGGGCACGACGGACATTTGGAAAACTAGCTAGTCAGAGCTGTTCTGGACACGATGGGCATTTGGGAAAACTAGATCATCAGAGCTGTTCCTTCTTCTTCTTCTGCGTTCATCCGGAGTGTTTTTTCAGATGTAATTGCGGTGTGTCTGGTTAAGCACCCTGGGGCAGAAACCTTTAGGCCAACACATCCGACTTTAGCATGCATTTATGACCAGGTTAGCAGTCCTGGGGGACTCTCACATTCGTGGCGCCATCCACATCCCAGCTGGTCATGTTAGAATGGTCGATTGCTTCACGATTCACACCGTCTATGTGGGGTTTTCAAGGGCTGACGAGAGCGCACCTGACACCGCAAGAGCCGCTGTCCCTATCTCCAGGCAAGCTGATTCCAGGGATGTGGCTCCTTACAAAGAAAACAATACTCTTTCCGGTGTAGCTAAATACCTGAAGTTGTGTCTCGCTATTGGTCAAAGGGAACTTAACGTGCAAAGTCTTGCCGTAGGTTTATCCCAGTAATTGACTTGCTCTCCCTTTATTTTGTTACCTGGAACAGAATATTTTAGACAGGTTAGCTCTGTTCAGCATACTGCGACTGAGTTATCAGTTCATGCTTTGCATGGGGCAACTTCGTTGACGCGTGTAAGCGGAGTGCTGCTCAGGCTGAAAGCCGAAACTCAACTGGTGTTTCAGTTTAGTTGAGTTGCTGGCTGCTTTTTCAGAGGACATTGTTTGTTAGCTCTGTGTGTTATGTATAAATGGCCCTCAAAGGGACTCTACATTTTCACCAGCATGTGGGCCAAGCTTCTGATGTTTGAAGGTATTTGCCTTTAATTAGAATAGTAATTTTGTGTCAATGTTTCATAGGCGTTCATCAGGCTATCTCATGCATAGTTACGAAATCGGAATAAATGGGACTTAGCCGAAATTGCGGTTTAGAAGGGATGGCTTTCTCCACCATCAGTTAATGGCATCCTAAGTGGTTGAGGCTATGTGGTAGCCCAATAGGACTAGAATATTCAGACTCAGAGCATTTAGGCCTTTAAATTGAATCGTATGCATGAGGGGGTTTGATGATGATAATCGCCGGTCGGAGTCGGTGTGGGGGAGAGGTGCGATGAGTGACTTCCCGAAGATGCAGCGAACGCTGAGGTGCGACAGGGCAACACCTAAACCATAGTGTGTGACCTATCTAATGACTCAGGAGGATGATTGGTGATGTTTGCAAGTGTCAGCAGAAGTATTCCGCGAACGACCGATGTCATGACAGACATCTTCACAATTTTGGGCAGCCACTGGATTTTTCTATTTCTACTTTCCTCCCATCTTTTGCCTATTTAGTTCTTCTAAAGGGACCCCCCCCCCCCCCAAAAAAAAAGGGGGGGGGGACATTAATTATTTCAGGTGGTGAAAATGGCAGAAATAGAACCGAGGGAAATAAAACCTTTGGTCCATCAAACTGTTGTTCCAGGGAACAATGACACCGTTCTACCTGCTCACCTATTGGACAGAGGTGAGAGAATGGAGTGGATATCACCCGCTATATGTATTTACACAGGGGATGACTGACACCTCCTACATGGAGGTGGGAACCATGTATTAAAAAGCCATTGACTAGAATGAGGGTACATCTCCCCCATCTGGAAGATGCGAATGGTGAATGTGCTGAGATGGTTACACAGGTATCAGAGGAGTGAGAGAAACCTAAACCTAAAAGAGGGTCGGCAGAGTGGCCGAATATCTCCTCAAAAAGGGTTTGAGCGTTATACTAATGCCTAACTGTTAATGCATAACATGACTGAGACTTCTGCAGGAACTTGTGTGCCTCACCTGTGTCTATTCGCCGGGACCAGTCCGAGCTGCCGTAATGTTCTCGAGGGATGACGCTCTTCCTGGTCCGATCTGACAGATGAGTCCCAGTTCACCCGTCCAGATCACAGCAGATGCGGAAGGGTACAGGATCATGTATATTGTTATAAATTGATTGTATAATTCTGAGAGCCCACTCCTATATTCACTATGTGCTGTTTGCTGTTACCAGTGGCTCTCACAAGGTTATTTTGTTTCAGAGCCTGTCATGGAGTGTGTACCAGACGAGTGTAAACCTGGCCTGTGAACCTACATCATGGAACAAACCAAGAAGACTGTGGGCATGAGCTTCCCGGTATGAAGCAGTGCCAAGTCATTCCTGACAAGCCAGAGTTCCAGTGGCCTATGGTTCTTGCAAGTCAGCCACTAAACATTACCAGTCCATGAATAGCCAGCCACCATACCACCGTGATCAGTAAGGTAAAGATGTATCTACTGATGTCATATCTCGCTATATGTATCGTCAGGCCTCATTGCCATTCTATTCGGCCTACCATCATTTATGTAGACCACATTGGAGTCAAACATGGCATTCGAAAGGGCAATTCCCTGTCAGTTTTCTCCACTACTGTCCCAATCTCTGTTCCTCGCATTGAAGTCTCCACATATGAGTAGCCTATCACCTGGTAATTCCTCCAATTCCTTAAGAAAGTCCCAGTCTTCCTTTCTTACAAAACAGTCCACTGTGGCATATACATTTATGATGTTATAACTTAAGCCACCAATCTCCATTTGTATACTCTGGACCTCTCTTGCACTGTGATTCCACTGGCCCAAGTCACGTACCACATGCTTCATTCCTTCCTTCACCAGCAGACCTTGCCCATGTCTCTTCTGCCCAGCAGGGTTTATATAACTGGAGTACCTAGGACAATGATATGTGTCTGTATTTAGCTCCTGGAGCATGAGGATATCAAAATCATATATTAGCCTCTCCAATACAGGACCTCTCTGCCTGGCACTACGACAATTCCAGTATCCCACTCTGACATGGTTGAAACCTAGTCTCTTCACTTTTCATCTTATTCTCCTGGCACCTGACCTCCTATTTCTATGTCTTCTTCTCACACCATTTCCTCGTCTTCTCCTCCTCACTCTCTCTCTCTTCGCTAGCCTCCGAAAGATGTGTCAAGCACAGAGCACGTGCTCCGTACATCCGGCGATGATTCCCGTGTTTAATTAATTCCATAAGCAAAGTTTGGATATTACAGGAAATAAACAGTGCCCTAGCATTGCCTGCTTGCTAGGGAAGAGGCAGGGGATGTCCCGCAGGAGTCAATACGCCTGGTGCCGCCCCACACGCCTGCCAGACTTCCATGACCAGTTTACCCATGACCATCCAGTTCCTCCGGAGGCTGGTACACCTTGAACTTGGGAGTTTATATTTGGAGTTTTCCATCTCCTAGATGGACTGCTGTCCAAAGCTAACGGGTGCCACCAAACCAGGGGAGGGGTTACAGCGCCCCTGACTTGCTTGGCAGGTACATCTCCGAGCATATGAGGTATTTTCTAAGGAACTCAGATCCCACCCTGAGATCCCGCCTTGCCCTCTGTGCCCACCACCAGTTGGTCCGCGGCTGCTTATTGCGTATTCGCAGCTAACCTCTATATCTAGAGGCTGTTCCATGATCCGCCACCTGTGGACGCGCTGGGTTGGGGATGGTCGCCTCAGCTTTACCCAGCTTTGTGCCAGGGCATGCGGGTGTACAAGGGAATGAGCAGGTTACAGGCTTGCAGGTAGGGCTACTGTAAAAGGCGGACGTGCCATGGACCAGGCAGACATTCTGCATGCTCTAAGAGAAGTAAGTCGTTTATGAAAACCAAACGATGACTGGGAATCTACAACCATGGTCAGACTGCGAGAACAGCAAGTTAAAAGAGGCATGTTCAAACAAGAACACTACACAGGAAGCCAAAGAAGAGTATTAAACCAACACAAAACTGGTGTAATGAGCCATACGTTGCGGGATTTACTGAGGAGGGGATCCTAGCACTTATGGACTGAATGGTTCAATGTGCAATGAGAATGATCTGTCAACTAACTAACTATCTAACATGATTAAATGACAAAATGTTTTTAAAAATGATTGTTTGCTAAATTAGATCGCATTACCACAAACAAAATGATATATCATATGGTTGCTAAGGTCTTTGTTTACACACACCATAATATTACATAGGCGTACGTGTTACAAAACAGGTTTGAATTTGAGCATTTAGGTCACACTTTGTTTAAGTGTTCAAACTGTATTTTCTTCTTTGTTCATATTAATATTAAATGATAAACTGACACACAAACATTAATATATTGGCTTAGAATTGACCTACTGACTTGAAAAAGGTACCGTTATTTTTTTTTTCAAGAAGTATCCAACTATGCAGGTTTCATAATTTTAAAAAAAAAGCAATTTAGGGAAAGTTCTCAAATGGCTATTTCAAAGTCAAAGCTACTGTGAAACTTACATTGTCACTGTGCAGCACAGTTAAGTACTCTGTTCACATGTTTGTATTTACTAAGTACTCACTAAAATTACAAATGAAAATGTCATATGTACAAGAACAAAATATAAGAAACAATTTTGTAGTTCGATAAATCATAAAAATTATGGAAGGCATAAAATCAATGAAGTGTCTATTTGCAATCCAATTGTGAATAAACAAACTGTCTATTCGCAATCGAAGGTCAATCACGTTACGTCATCGGGACATGTGTTTGACTATATTATACATTTTTGTTAATATTTCATTGTGTCCTCAGTAGCATAGTGGTAAGTATCTCCACCTGTAACACGAGAGACCGGGGTTCGATTCCCTGCTGGCGAAATTTTTTTTTTCGTGTTTAAAAATTAATTAGGTGAAAGCGACATTTTAATAAAAAATATTAAACGTTATGAACTAAAATATAGAATGGAGAAACTCAAAGCATGTGAATCAAGCGTGCTCTAGTGATCTGCAGAAGCTGGAGGTACATTCCCCAGGCAACGATGAACGAACGAACAAACTTTATTTTAAAAGGGTAACAAATTGGGCACGCAGGCCCGTCTTACATTCGGCCCTTTCAATCACTCATCTTTCATTCATGAAATGTGCACGTTACATTAACATAGGGGGAAAAAAACCCACTGTCAAATGGATTTTGTAAGCATAAACAATGCATATTACGCGTGATACATTTACATGATAAAACAAAACAAAGCATTATCAAATGAATGTTGTAAACATAAACAGTGCATATTGCAATGTTGTGAGGCACATCCCCCATCCACCCTCATATCCTGCAGCCACCAACACATCCCCCACCCACCAAACCTCCCCCACCCACCCACACATACCTCCACGCACTCACACAGAACCAGGCAAACATACATCCCGCCACCCACCCACTGATCCCCCACCCACACACACATAATCACACACCAAGAAGAAGAAGAAGAAGAAGAAGAAGAAGAAGAAGAAGAAGAAGAAGAAGAAGAAAGAAGAAGGAGGAGGAGGAGAAGGAAGAGAAGAAAAAGAAGAAGAAGAAGAAGAAGAAGAAGAAGAAGAAGAAGACACCACACACACATACCCGCGCCAACCCACACGTCCCGCACCTATCCACACACATATCCCGCACTCTCACAATTTTCCCCATTCATCAACACACACATCAGCCAACCTACACCCACTCACCCACCCAATATTCGCCACCTCTCAACTACACATCCCCACCTATACACACATCCCCACCCATAAACACATCTCCCCACACATATCCCCCACCCATAACCCAAAAACATACACCTCCCACCCACTCACACGCCGCCATCCACATATATCCCACTCACACACATCCGCCGCTCACACACATCTTCTCACAACTACACACCTCCCCCACCCATACACTCATCTCTCACACACATCCACCCACTCACGTACTCATCCATCAACCACTCACATCCACACATCACCCACACGCCCATCAACACACGATTCTCTCATCTACCCTCTCACCCACACACACCCTAACCATCCAGCTAAACACATATCCCCCATCCTCGCATACATCCTTCAATCACCTGCACATCCCACACCTCCCCCACCTCTCACACATCTCCCCTCCCACACAGAACTCCACCCATAAACACATTCCCCCACACACATCCCCCACATACATCTCCATACACATCCCCACCCACACATCTCCCCACCCACTCACATCCTCCACCTACAAACATCATCACCACCCACACATACATCCTCCACAAACTCACATTTACCCCATCTACACTCACACATTCCCACCCACACAGACATATCCCATTCACAGACATCCTTGACATCCATCCCACACAATCGCCTACACACCCATTCACCCATCCAAACACACACTCCCTACCCACACCCTCTCCCAACTCACCAACACCAACATACTTCAAACAATCATCTCAAATATCCACCCCCCCCCCCCCCCCACACACACACACATATCCCTCACACACACATACATCCACCACCGACTACACATCCCTTCACACATCCACACATCACCCATTAACCCATACACATCCCCCACACACAACCCCTCCACACATACATTCCCCACACACCCCCACACACACATATCCCTCACATACACACCCATACACACATCCTCACAAAACAATATAGAAAGGCATGGTACAGGACAATCAAGTGGCATACAAAATGATACCTCGTAATATGAAAGATGAGAATACATAAAAAAATATGGAATAGCATGTTACATGACATGCGTGGGTTCAACTCTCTCTCTCTCTCTCTCTCTCTCTCTCTCTCTCTCTCTCTCTCTCTCTCTCTCTCTCTCTCTCTCTCTCTCTCTCTCTCTCTCTCTCTCTCCGACAGACAGACAGACAGACAGACAGAACAGACTTTATTTTCAAAGGGTAACAAATTGGGCACGCAGGCCCGTCTTACATTCGGCCCTTCCAATCACTCATCTTTCTTTCATCAACAATGCATGGGAAAAAGAACATTGTCACATAAATTTTGTAAACATAAACAATGCATATTACTATGTTATGAGACATGGCTAGATTTGCAGATGGTTCTTCTGTGTTTTCATCATGCGGTATTCTTGCTGTTTCTGCTTGGCTGATTTCTTTACATATGTTGTCTACATATGTTATGAACAAGAGAGGAGACAGGACTCAACCTTGTCGTACTCCAGATCTTATGGTGAAGGGTTCTGAGTGTCCTCCAATTGCTCTCACTATGCATTCTTTGTTTAAAGGATTTCCTACAGCTTGTTTCTATCTACTCTATCGAATGCCTTTTCTTGGTCGACAAAGGCTAAGTAGAGTGTTTCATTGAATTCGATTGATTTTTCTATAAGTTGTCTAAGTGCAAAAATAGCATCTGTGCATCCTTTGTTTTTCCTAAATCCAAGTTGTGTTTCGCTTAGCTGGGGTTCTAAAGTAGTTCGTAATCTTTTTTCAAGAATTTTTCAAAATATTTACCCAGTATGACTCAATAGTGAATTGTCTCTGTATTGTGTGCAGTCTCTTTTGCTGCCTTTGTTTTTTTCCAAATTGGGATAATTATGGCGTTTTCCCAGTCTCGTGGTGTCTGTTGTTCTACCCAAACATGGTTGAATAGTCTATGTATCCAAACTGTTCCTACTTCTCTTGCTACTTTAATTAGTTCATTTGGTATTTTATCCTGTCCTGGTGATTTGTTCAATGGGGCTAATCTTATGGCTTCTATAATTTTTTCTTTTAGTATGTCTGGTTCTAGTTCTTCGGTGACATCTGTGTAGGTCTCTTGAATTCCTGTGACATCTGATGGGATGTTGAGAAGTTGTTCGAAATACTGCTTCCATCTTATTAGGATTTGTTGTTGTTCACTTATTGGTTCTCCATATTCGCAGTTAATTATTTCATTTGGGTCAAAGGGTTCTCTTCTGGTTCGCATTGCACTTATCTTTTTGTAGAAGTTTCTAGTTGCCTCCTTGTAGTTTATATTTAGGGTTTCTCCATACTCTTCCTAGTCTTTTTGATTTTCCCTCTTTACTATTCTACTCACATGTCTTCTCGCTATTCTATATTCTATGTAGTCACATTCCTGTTTGCTTTTCAACCACTTTTTATATTTTTCCTTTTTGTTTTTTACCGCTTTCTTCACTTCTGCGTTCCACCAACTTGTTATTTTATTTATCAGTGTTTTGCGTTTTTTCGTGGTTCCACGTGTTATTTTTGCAGTATTTAAAATGCTTGATTTAAACATCTCCCATTCTTCTTCCACTGTTTTTCTTTCTTTAGGTAATTTTACTCAATTGGTAAAAGACTTATATTGCTAACTTATAAAGCTGGCTTGTTCACTTGCACTATAGAGAGCTAATTGTCTCCTAAGCCATACCTGAGATACCAAATCGAATAAAAAATTGATGGTTTAAAAACAAAAGGACTTTTAACAGAAAATGAAGAGAACAATTTAAGAAAGCGCTGTCAAGATTCTCTTCTCTCATTATTTAAATCAAATCAAATCAACTTTATTTTAAAAGGGTCACAAATTGGGCACGCAGGCCCGTCTTACATTCGGCCCTTCCAATCACTCGTCTTTCGTTCATCAAGAGCATTATACATTTACATAGGAAGAAAGATAAACATTATGAAATGAATGTTGTAAACATAATCAAGACAAATTACCATGTTATGAGGCCCATCTCCCACCTACCCATACATCACCCCACCAACATACACAACCCCACCTACCCACACACACACACACACACACACACACCCAGAGACACATACATACCACACCAGCCAACCCATCCCCCTCCCGTACATCCCCCACCCACACACACTGCCCTCACCTGTTTCCCCAACCAAAACACACTCGCCACTCACAAACATCCCCCACCAACCCACACATCCCACACCCACCCACATACACATCCTAACCCACACATCCTCTCCCCACCCACACCTCCAACCACCCATCCCCCAGCCACATCTCCATCGACCACATATTCCCCAAACTATACACACACATCCCCACCAACTGACATCTCCCTACCCCGAAACACACACACATCTCCCTAACCACCTATACATCCCCAATCCACTCACACACACCCCTACTACCCACACATACATCCTCCACCCACCACACACGTCCCCCACCCGCACATCACATACATCCTCTACCACGCAATTTTCCCAACCCACACACCGCACACATATCCCTCACCAACACATCCCACACCCACATCCCACCACCCACACATACATCCTCCACCCACCTACACATGCTCTAACCCAATCCACCATCACACACGTCCCCCACCCGCACATCACATACATCCTCTACCACGCAATATTCCCAACCCACACACCACACACATATCCCCCACCCATATACAACACAATATTCCCACCCACACCCACACAGATACCCTTACCCATCCACCCCACATACCCCCACCCCCCACCAACCTACACATCCCACACCCACCCACATACACATCCTAACCCACACATCCTCTCCCCACCTACACCTCCAACCACCCATCCCCCAGCCACATCTCCATCGACCACATATTCTCCAAACCATACACACACATCCCCACCAACTGACATCTCCCTACCCCGAAACACACACACATCTCCCTAACCACCTATACATCCCCAATCCACTCACACACAGCCCCACCACCCACACATACATCCTCCACCCACCACACACGTCCCCCACCCGCACATCACATACATCCTCTACCATGCAATTTTCCCAACCCACACACCGCACACATATCCCTCACCAACACATCCCACACCCACATCCCACCACCCACACATACATCCTCCACCCACCGACACATGCTCTAACCCAATCCACCATCACACACGTCCCCCACCCGCACATCACATACATCCTCTACCACGCAATATTCCCAACCCATACACCACACACATATCCACCACCCATATACAACACAATATTCCCACCCACACCCACACAGATACCCTTACCCATCCACCCCACATACCCCCACCCACACACACATACCCACCCACACAATATCCCCAACCAACACACCACACACCTCTCCCCACCCACACATGCATTCCCCACCCATCCACCAACACACACTCACTCACGCAAACATCCTCCACTAAGCACCCACACACCCCCACCCACCCCAACCAAACATCTCTCGATCACAATACCCCTACCCACACACTCCTCCACCCACTTACGCATCCCACCCCGACACATACACATCCCTCACCCACCTACACATTACACACCCCCATCCACACATTCCCCATCCACGAATACATTTCCCACCCATACACCCCACCACCCACACATACTTCTCCCAACCACCACACATCCCCTACTCACCCACACATTCCCCCACCCATACACACATTCGCGCACCCATCACTCACATCCCTACACCGCACACTATCCCCCACCCACACACATATCCTCACCCATACCATCTCAAACAAACCCCCCTATCCACACACCATGCACACATCCCCCACCAACAGCAATTGCTCAATTCAAGCAATTGAAGCAGAGACTTCCTGAAAATTTAGATGTATTGAAAAATATTTCACTCTTTTCTGCTAACAACATACTTCAGCCAGTAAAGGACATATCAAAATATTGTCAAGTTATGAAATTTTAAGGGGCTACTGATAATAGTGAGGCGGAAGCAGAATATCAGTTAACCAAAATAAATTTGGTTGACTGGAGAAACAAAATAGAATCTGCAGACTTTTGGAGTGAAGTAAGACAATTTAAAGATGCCTCAGGTAACAGTCCATTCTGTGAGCTCTTTAAAAGTGCGATGTCTGCCATGATACTACCCTATTCAAATGCTGATGTGGAAAGAGTTTTCAGTATTATGAATTATACCAAATGTAAACTAAGAAACAGGATGAAACTTGACCTCTTAAATGCTATCTTGACAATAAAATGTGGCCTGATGAGAGCAGGAAAATGCTGTTCAACTTATCAACTCCCTGATCGTGTATTAAAAGAAATTGGAACAGCTAAAGCATACCAGAATCATTTTGAATCTGAAGCTTCAACTTCATCATCCAAGCTAAGTGCATCTTGTGAGACAGAGATCAATGAAGATGATGACATGATTCTATAGGGTAAATCATATTAATTTTTTTTTTTTTATGTTGCATATCCCTGACAGGAAATTGCAGTCAACATCAGCATTTTTCAGCTGCTGTTGATGTACTAGGCAAGAATACGCTCAGTAGTTTGCCATTGCTTTCTGAGCGACCGGTTCACATACCCCCGTAAGTTACCAGCGCGGCCCCAACTGCTGCCGCTTCGGGCCGCAACTGCGTTACTCACGAGAATATACGGGGTTACAGTGAAAGCCGTAAACGCCTTCGCCATGGAGACCGGCAGTCACATCAATCTCATCTCATCATGTTCCTCTTGTACCTTGCGGTGTCGAGGTGAAGTATAAACAGCGGAAGAGTGCCCGATTATGGGCTTCATGTATTGATATTCCCATGGACTCTGTTATTCCCTCCGTCCAACGTTTACGTGGTCGGCCTCTTCCTCTGTTTCCATCTGGTCTGTACATCATTGCTTGTTGTGGTATGCTGTTGGCTGGTAGCCTACTTGCATGGCCAAACCATTTGACTTGCTGCTTTCTAATAAAATCTAGTGCTGCTATAACCCGCACTTTAGTCCTGATTTCTTCATTTCTGATCTTATCTCTTCTTGATACGTTGAGTATTCTTCTCAGGAATCTAATTTCTGTTGTTGTGGTTTTTCTTTTCTCTTTTTCTGTCATTGTCCAGGTTTGGCATTGGTAGCATAGAGTTGGTAGGAAGATTGTATTGTAAAGTGCTTTCTTAGTAGTTATTGGTACATATTTGTTCTTTAGTATTGATGCTATTTGTCCAATGAGTTGGTTTGCCTTATTGCATTTCTTTTCGATCTCGTCTTCTGGTCTGCGATTTGATGATATTATACTTCCTAGGTACTTGAAACTCTTTACTTGTTTCAGGGGATGTTCGTTTAGGTGAATTGTTGTTGTTTTTTCTTATTTAGTTATAGTCATTACCTCTGTTTTGCTTGTGCTAATTTTGTTATGTTCCCTACACATTTCGTTTAGACTATTCATGTGGTCTTGTAATTCAGCTTCTGATTTTGCTTTTAGTGCCTGGTCGTCCGCAAACAGGAGTTCTCTAATGGTTAGATTTGCAGATGGTTCTTCTTCTGTGTTCTCGTCATGTGGTATTCTTGCGGCCTCTGCTTGGCTGTTTTTTTTTAAAAACATATGTTGTCTATATATGTTATGAACAAGAGAGGGGACAGGACACAACCTTGTCGTACTTTAGATCTTATGGTGAAGGGTTCTGAGTGTCCTCCAGTTGGTCTCACTATGCATTCACTGTTGTTGTATAAGCTTCTACATATACGTTTGTTAGATGTGTTAAAAAAATGTTTACATATCCTTTACAGGGCATCGCTGTCAACATCAGCATCTTTCAGCTGATTGTTGAATTCTTGGTAAGATTACGCTCAGTAGTTTGCCATGGCTTTCTGAGCGGCCGGCTCACATACCCCGTAAGTTACTGACGCGATTCGAACCACTGCTGATTATCACCGTCGTCACGTTATTTACGAGAGTATATGAGATTACGTAGAAAAGTCTGCTTACCTCTGCTAACCTCTAGGCCAGGAAGCCGGCGTTAGATGTGTACTCACTCCATATTGTTTAAGGATTCCCCACAGCTTGTTTCTATCTACTCTATCAAATCCCTTTTCTCCCCGGGAAGGTTAACCCGGTCAACAAATGCCCACAGAAGTCGGATGTGTCGGCCTAACGGCGCAAGAACGCAGCTCTGCTGTAAACAGGCACAACGCAGTCACATCCACAAAAAAAAAAAATCCGGATGAACGCAGAAGAAGAAGAAGAAATCCCTTTTCTTGGTCGACAAAGGCTAAGTAAAGTGTTTCATTGAATTCGATTGATTTTTCTATATGTTGTCACATCAATACATATGTAATTTCTTACTTTCTCAATCTGGATATTTTTCCTAGATAGTTTCAAGATGCTGGATAGGTATAGATAGAAGTAGGACAAGGACAGAGGAAAGTAAAGGACAGAGACATGACATAATAAGGACCTTTACAAGAGAATAGATAGAGAAAGACAGTATAAGGAGATAGAACTCCAAACTAGTGTTAGGACCAGACCTAGACAGGACACGCACGTGTCATAGCTAGGACATGACTAGGATATACCGGGATTAACTCCCGACATAGGACAGAGTATAGTAATCACGGGGACTACCCGTAAACAGACTGAACTCTAGTACAGCTGTAGGCTACGAGGACTGGACCACTAAACTACGTGACAAGTGACCCAGCACGCCGTGCGGCTGACCGCACGAGGACGGAGGACGAGTAGCTGGACTAGACCTGGGAATTCAGGCAGACCGGGACCGACAGTGAGAGCGACAAGACCTGTGTGTTTACCTTCGCCAGTTGTGTAGTTTAGAGAGGACATAGTTATACGTAATGAATATAGAGAATGTATTTATTTGAGTGTTGAATGACAGTTGTGTATGCTCGTAAGACGAGCTGTGTAATATATAGAATAAAGCGTGATTCTTCGTCTACCATTCACACAAAGACGTGTTTGTAATTATGAGGTGTGAATGAAGGAACCAGCATGCTTGTGTGAAATCAGGTTGTTGACACTTTCTCAATCTGGATATTTTTCCTAGATAGTTTCCAACGAAACCTAGATATTTATGGATGTTGTTTGGGTCGTTTCTAGATTGTTTTGGTAAAAAAGTGGCAACCCTGCATGATACTTCCGCCTCTGATAAATATGTCTAGTTGGTCGTACGTCGAAGTACACCTGTTCCTACATCGAGGCGCCGTCGAGATTTGGAGGTGACAGGTTCGATCCTGGTCGGTAACTATTATAGCTTTCAGAATTTATGTTGTCTAGTGCGTCTTCTAATCTCTATTTCCTTCTTCTTCTGTGAGCGCCAAATAATACTGCGTATGTCTACTGATAAATATGGCGGCTGCCTGGTGATGAAGGAATGTGAATGTGGGAGTACGACGCTCTTTTCCTATCTGGCCTTGTTTGATATAGGATTATAGGACAGGTCTACGTCTGCTAGATTTGTTGATGGTAAGTATTGGGTTTCATGATTACGATCACGATTTTAAAATTGAGTATTTTACTTTAATTCAATGGTACCTCAGTGATGCATGTAATGTTAATAATGGATGAATGTCAATTCTAAGCGGAGATATTCACATCTGAGTGCCGGGATCGTAAAACTCACAAATGTTCATAATTTGCTGACATGTTGGTGCTCTCTGGTGTGTCTCATTATTTCTGCTTCCGTTTAATGTTTACTATTTTTTTTTTTTATTCTGTCACCAAATTAATTTCTGAAAAATGAAAACAAAAATTGCCTACCCAGTGGAGAATCGAACCCTGTCAAAGGTACTTTAGTGACATTTTAAAAATTGGTTTGGTATTGATTACATCTGACAGTTGAATAGGACCTGAAAAATGCTACACATATGCAGACTGAGGTCTGACACACAGATCTTCTAGTAATGTATAACTGTATAGTATGTGAATCATGTCAAACTGAGGTCTGACACACTGATCTTCTTGTAATGTATAACTGTTAGTTAGTTAGTTAGTTAGTCGCGGTTCCAACTTCACAGCAACTGTATAGTAACTGTATAGTATGTGAATCATGTCAAACTCTGGTCTGACACACTGATCTTCTAGTAATGTATAACTGTATAGTATGTGAACCATGTCAAACTGAGGTCTGACACACTGATCTTCTAGTAATGTATAACTGTATAGTATGTGAATCATGTCAAACTGAGGTCTGACACATTGATCTTCTAGTAATGTATAACTGTATAGTATGTGAACCAAGTCAAACTGAGGTCTGACACACTGATCTTCTAGTAATGTATAACTGTATAGTATGTGAATCATGTCAAACTGAGGTCTGACACACTGATCTACTTGTAATGTATAACTGTATAGTATGTATAGTATAATGACGTGGAGTCTGCTTTGAAGAACTGCAAAAAATCAGAAATAAATATCATAATGGGTGATTTCAACGCAAAAATAGGACAGCAAGGCGATGGATGCAGTGTAGGCAACCATGGTTTGGGAGAGTGAAATGAAAGAGGATACAGACTTGTAGAATGGGCAAAAGAACAAGAAATGGTTGTAGGAAACACCTGGTTTAAACAGCATCCTAGAAGATTATGGACATGGAGGAGTCCAGACAGCAGGATTAAAAACCAGATAGATTACATCCTGATTAGCAAAAGGTTTCGAAATGCGTTAACAGTCGTAAAAACAGTTCCAAATGCAGACTGTTACAGTGATCACAGATTAATTACAGGCACATTGAGGGTAAAGTTAAAGAAAGTCAAGTATACAGCAGGAAACCCTAAATATGACTTGTGCAAATTGAAAACTGACAAAGAAATACAAGATAATTTTAACATAGAAGTAAAGAACAAATTCGATATATTGTCTGATCTAGAGATCCTGTTTCAAGATCAATGGGAAACGATGAAGTATTCAATCAGTTGCGCAGCAGAAAAAACTATTCCAAAAGTAAAGAAAGTGGGCCGTAAGACATGGATGACTGAAGAAATTTTACAACTAATGGAAACAAGAAGACAGAACAAAAATAATCCTGCCAAATATGAAGAAATTCACAGAAAAGTGAGAACCTTATGTAAGGAGGCAAAAGAAACATGGCTTGAGAAAAATTACAGAGAAATTGAAAAACAACACAACAGTAACAATGCGAAACTAATGCACAAAAGAATTCAGGAGCTTACTAATCAAAGAACACGTACATCAGCAGGCTGCCTAAAGACAAAAGATGGAAGAGTCATAATAGAAAAAGATCAGATATTACATGAATGGTCAGATTACGTGAAAAACCTGTATGACGATAACAGAGACGAACAGTATGATGTTCAAAATAATAATGAAGGACCAGCAATTTTGAAGATGGAGGTTCAGAATGCTCTTAACCATATGAAATCTGGCAAGACCCCCGGTTCAGACAGCGTCACAACAGAAATGATTAATGCTTTAGAAGAATATGGAATAGATCAAGTTACCAGTCTGCTTAATACAATATATAATACTGGAAATATACCTCAGGAGTTATGTAATTCTGTATTTATTGCAATCCCAAAGAAATCAGGAGCCTTGGAATGTGATCAACATCGAACAATTAGTATAATGAGTCACATCACGAAGATTTTGCTAAGAATTATCATGCAAAGAGTTAGGAGGAAAATACAACCTGAAATAGGAGAAGAACAATGTGGGTTTGTGGAAGGCAAGGGTACAGTAAATGCTGTGTATATACTGAGAAACATAATCGAACGTTCTATAGAAGTAAACAAAGATCTACACCTTTGCTTTATTGACTACACAAAGGCTTTTGATAAAGTGAGACATGTCAACATGATAAGGATGCTTGAAGATCTACAAATTGACGGAAAAGATCTTAGACTTGTAAAAAACATATATTGGAAACAACAAGCTGCCATAAGAGTTGATAATGAAGTAAGCCAATATCAGCCTATTAAAAGTGGTGTGAGACAGGGATGTGTAATGTCTCCAGATCTGTTTTCCCTGTACAGTGAAAGTATTTTCAGAAATATTGAAGATATGGAAGGAATCAACATTGGGGGACGATGCATCAATAACATTAGATATGCAGATGATACAGTCTTAGTTAGTTAGTTAGTCGACAGATCATCCTCGCTGCACATCGAACCATTCAGTCCATAAGTGCTCGGATCCCCTCCTCAGCAAATCCCGCAGCGTGTAGCGGCTAACGACGCCAGTTCTGTGTTGGTTTATCAATCTTCTTTGGCTTCCTGCGTAGTGTTCTTGTTTGGCCACACCTCTTTTAATTTGATGCTCTAGCAGTCTCGCCATTGTTGTAGATTCACAGTCATCACTTGGTTCTCGCAAAAGTCTCACATCACGTAGAGCATTCAGAATGTCAGCCTGGTCCATGGCGCGCCCGCCCTCCACAGTAGCCTCACCTGCGAGCTTGTCAGCCCGCTCATTTCCTTGTACTCCCGCATGCCCTGGCACGAAGATGAAACTAATCTTTGCCAGCCGAGACCACTTCAGAGGCAGCAACCATTCTCTTCGGATCGACCCCTCCTCTATCCTCTTGATCATGTTCATTGAGTCGCTAAGGAAACAAGCCCTGGTGAATGTCTGTGTCTCGAGCCATGTTATTGCTTTACTTACTGCCATGACTTCCATGGTCAGGCTACTTGTGGTTTCAGTGAAAGCACCAGAGTCCTCCTTCACAATTCTCCCTCCGGCCCGAGCTGTAAAGGCCCATGAGCTTCTCACATGTCGGACGACCGACCCATCTGTGTAGATGACCGCGTCACCGTCTAGCGAATTCTCGAAAATCAACGCTTGTACTTCAGCCTCAACAGCAGCCGGATTTTCTTGTCTGCATTTTCTATCTAGTTGGATGCAAACTGAAAAGGATGTGCAGAAGTCTGTTGGCACTTGCACCCACTCCTCGCCAGGTTCTAAGTCCTCAAGTGAACACACCTGTTGAAGAATGTCTTCGGCTTGACCCATCCACGACCGTCCTCTTTTTAACCTGCTGCCCTTCACCTTCCTAATTTCACTATGCAGTGGATGTTGTGTGTTTGCGTTAATTCTGAGGTAGGCGCGTGCCCTGCAAACTTGTATTCTCTCTTCAATGGTTGGAAAATCAAGAAGGTAGCGCATCGCCCTGCATGCTGTATCTCTTGTACATCCAAGAATAATGCGCATAGCTTCATTCTGTATCCTTTCCATCCTTTCTATCTGCTTATGGCTGAGAGTCAAGATTGCCATTGCATACTCCAAAACAGACATGACCAGCCCCTCGTACAGAAGACATAGATGGCGCTGCTCACAGTTTGCTGCCGCCATCACCCGCATCACTGCCAAACCCCGCTTGGCCTTTGTTATCACCTGGTCTATGTGCACATTATAAGCAAGGCTTCGATCAAACCGTATCCCCAGGTAATTCATTGCCTGCGTTCTTTCCACCGTCTCTGAACACAGCATTACAGTTGGTGTTGGATTGTTGACAATATGATTATTCAACGAGAACCAAGTCACTATTGCCTTTGTTGGGTTGACCATTGCCCCAGCTTCATCACACCAAGTACTTATGCGATTGAGTTCGGTTTGTAGTTCCCCAGCAACCTCCTCTCTATCCTTACCCTGACGATACACTAAAACATCATCGGCATATGACAATGTCCTGCCAGGTCCAGTGATCTGCTCACTGGTGATTCTCACTGTGTAGGCGTTGAACAGTACCGGAGATAATGGTGATCCCTGTGGTAGGCCAGGATATATTGTTGTTGGTTCCGAAGTCCAACTGCCACATCTAAAAACTACTTTCCGTTGGAAGAGGGCTGCAGCGATCCAACTAAGGAGGAATGGACTTACGTTTAGTTCAAGAAACTGAAACATTAAAAAATCCAGTGGTACTCTGTTGTATGCGTCCTCAAGATCAATCGCTGCAGCAACGGTTTCAGTGCCTGAGTGGAAACCTTCATAGACATCCTGGGCAAAGACTGCTGCATTGGTCCAGGTTTCTCTTTTTGGACGGTACCCACCCAGGGTAGGTGGGAAAACACCTTGCCTCTCTAGTTGGCTTGATATTTTCCTGGCAATTACCTTCTCCAGCAGCTTGCCTATTGTATTCTGCATGGTTATAATTCGAGGAATTGATACAGTCTTGATACAGTCTTGATACGAATTGATACAGTCTTGATTGCAGACAATGAACAGGACCTGCAAAATTTAGTAGATGCGATTGTTACACACAGTGAACAACTAGGGTTAGAATTAAATTGTAAAAAGACACAGATTATGGTCGTCACTAGGAAGGACAAAATACCACAATGTAATATACAAGTAAATGGGAATATTCTTCAACAAGTGAGCAGGTACAATTATCTCGGAACAGTAATAACATCTGATGGGAGATGCCTTGAAGAGATTAGAACAAGAATCGCCATGGCAAAAGTAGCCTTCAGCAAGATGAAAAACATATTGACCAATAAAAAGATTGGCTCGATGGCCGAGGGGTTAGCAGCTTTCTCCGCAGCTTTCTCCGCTAACCCCGAATACTCTCGTCACGTGACGCGACGTGAATTAGCAGTGGTTCGAATCGCAAAAGTGACTTATGAGAGTATGGAGCCGGTCGCTCAGAAAGTCGTGGCGTGCTGATGAGCGTAATCTAACCTAGGAATCAACATACAGCTGAAAGATGCTGGTGTTGACCACAATATCCTGAAACAGGATGGAAACGCGAGAAAAAAAAAAAAAAAAAAAAAAAAAAGATGTCAATTGAAACGAGAAAAAGAGTGTTGAGATGCTACATTGAACCTGTACTTTTGTATGGAAGTGAAGCGTGGACAATGAGCAGTCAGGCTGAAAAACATCTGATGGCTGTAGAGATGTGGTTTCTGAGGAAAATGCAAAGAATACCATGGACAGCCAGAAAGACCAATGAACAAGTCCTTCAAGAAACAAATGAAGATCGTAAATTGATTAGAGAAATTAGACGTAGACAGTCACAATTTTTTGGGCATGTTATGAGAAGAAATGGATTGGAGAATTTGGTGACAACTGGTAAGATCGAGGGGAACAGACCAAGGGGAAGACCTAGAAGCAAGTACCTGGATGGCTTGGCCTTGTGGCATGGTCGAGACAGAAACACTGAGCTGATCCACGACTCTGGTGATCGAGTGAGATGGCAGAACATGACCGCCCACGCTTACCGGCATGGCACATGATGGATGAATGGATAGTATGTGAATCATGTCAAACTGAGGTCTGACACACTGATCTTCTAGTAATGTATAACTGTATAGTATGTCAATCATGTCAAACTCTACTTGTGACCATCATTTGTTTTATTTATATAGCTTGTGTATTAAATTAAACACTTCGTGTTTCTATCCTGACTTTCACCTTTTTTCTTTCAGACTAAATGAAACATGGAAACAGGCAGCCTTTTATCAAGTAAAAGTATAACAATGGAGCCAGATTTTGAAGTAAGAATTTTTGATGTTACTGCAGATCTCCACCTATTTAAGCTATTTATTCTGTATGACTTGAAGAATTAGTGTGGCTTGATGAATTAGTAATAATTGAAGCACTAGGTTGAACTGAAGACATTGTATGACCTAAAGTTAAAGAATGACTTAAAGTATTAGTATGGCATGACAAGTGAGTATGGCTTATTTAGTTGGATGATTATTTGTGTTTTGGTTGCACTGAGATATAGATTGTGTGTTTCATATTTCTCTTGCATTGACTTGATTAACTTCCCAATTCCCAATGGTTTTGTTAATAGTAATACTAGTTGCCAGAATATCAATGTTCAGCTATTTCTATTGTTATTACGGTAATAAAAATTAAATATTACAATTAAAGGAAAGACCACTGAACAAATGCAGAACTATCTCGATCAACCAGATAATTACCTGAACATGTTCAACCTGAAACAGGTCAGAGTAGGGATTGCTGTAACAAAGAAGCATTTAGAGAGATAACAAACATTCCTAACATCATGTAATATCAATTTGAAACTGTGGAAACAACAAACATCCCAAACCTAGAGTAATATCAATTTGAAACTGCGGAAACAACAAATAAATCATTATGGATATCCGGCCTTCATCACTGCATAGCTGTGAAACATGGACTCTAAACTAAAGAGATGAACATATCTTGGAAGCATTTGAGATGGGGTGTTATTGTAGGATGCAAAGATTAAGCTGGACAGAAAACAGATCAAATGAACCAGATCTTGGAGATATATGAGAAAATAGGCAACTGTTGAACATAATCTAAAAAAGAAGGTTAACAGGTCTTAGTCACAATATGAGACACCACAGTAATCCATTACTGAAAATAATGGAAGACATAATCCAGGGCAGGAGAAAAATGATGTCATAGGAATGACAGCATTATACAAGCATGCATGGACATTAGAGCTCAGACTTAAACTGAGAAGAGCTGACAATGTAGGGCTTTGATCAGACAACTTGAATACCACTCTCTGGATTGAGTAACCTGATGATGATGATTATCCTTATAACTTGTATCCCTCAGTGGAGCAGAGATCTTCAACCATGTCACACTATGCCTCCCCCCTTTCCTTTGTGTAATGGAGCAGAGATATTCAACCATGTCACACCATGTCCTCCTTTCCTTTGTGTAATGGAGCAGAGATGTTCAACCATGTCACACCATGCCCTCCTGTCCTTTGTGTAATGGAGCAGAGATCTTCAACCATGTCACACCAAGCCCTTCTGTCCTTTGTGTAATGGAGCAGAGATCTTCAACCATGTCACACCATGCTCTCCTTTCCTTTGTGTAATGTAGCAGAGATCTTCAACCATGTCACACCATGCCCTTCTGTCCATTGTGTAATGGAACAGAGATCTTCAACCATGTCACACCATGCCCTCCTTTCCTTTGTGTAATGGAGCAGAGATCTTCAACCATGTCACACCATGCCCTCCTTTCCTTTGTGTAATGGAGCAGAGATCTTCAACCATGTCACACCATGCCCTCCTTTCCTTTGTGTAATGGAACAGAGATCTTCAACCATGTCACACCATGCCCTCCTTTCCTTTGTGTAATGGAGCAGATATCTTCAACCATGTCACACCATGCCCTCCTTTCCTTTGCGATCTCTTACAGTTTCTTCTCTGTCACTCCTATATGACTACTCTGTCCTACTCTTCTCCATGCTTTTTGGCTTCTATATATTTTGTTTGCCCTGTAGTTTCCAGCAGACATACTTTCTCATTGACCATTTAATAGACTTTCCCATTGTGTGTCCCCTGCCCACAACAGTTTGAGTCTCAATTCACTGAATTTTGTGTAGTTCTACTCGTGTTTCTTTAGTCTTTCCATTTATTTTCATATTGAATAAGAAATACATTTCTTCATTAACATTTGAAGACAAAATGTCACAACATGCATTGTCTTGTATGTTTCCAGACAAAACCAAATAGGCCGATATTTCCTGTATTTATTAAAAGTGAAATAAAGCAAGAATCAGGTGTTGAAGTAAGTTGTTACAGTATGTATTATGTTCCCTTATATAGTAATGTTTGTCATATGTCTAGTAGGACTGAAATGTGACCAGGTTATTACTGCAGGCAGAACAAGCGAGATAAACTACTAGTTTATCTGGCACGGCTGTATACAGTATGTTTAATTGCTAGGGTTATGTCAGTATAACATCTCAGGTTATCAGTATAACATCTCAGGTTATCAGTATAACATCTCAGGTTATCAGTATAACATCTCAGGTTATCAGTATAACATCTCAGGTTATCAGTATAACATCTCAGGTTATCAGTATAACATCTCAGGTTATCAGTATAACACAGGATATTAGCACTGATTTACAGCCACTTCATGTAGTAATTAATCATTTCCTGACCAAGTGGTTTCATAGATTTTAAAACTTCTGTTAAGCTCAAAATAATCATGAAGGTTTGGCAAGATAAACAGACGTTAAGTTTTGTTTCCGCTCACTGTGCTGTATAGCAGATGCATTGATATGATGGCTAAATGTTACGCTGACATTAACTCTTTCATTTATCTAGCTTATGGGTGCCTAGTGATGGATACAAATGAGTTGACTACAAACAGGCTGTAACAGTGATCTTAACATTTAAACACCACAAACTACAATGAGTTGAAACACCTCTGGTGAACACATCAACGATGAGTAGATACAGTTTGTTGGTCTCATTTGCCCCTGCAGTTACTGTTAAAGCATTGTTACTAACATTTATGAATATCCCATAATTTCCACATAAAACACAAGTCCTGTAGCAGGCATCTGCTGTGGCTATGTGACATGTTACCACCATTGTATGTTGTAGGCCTGGGTGCATGGAGCAATACGTGATCAGTCTTTCCCTCTCATAGTGAATGTTGAGAGCTGACATTGAACCTTTGTACGCCCATGCTTGTGCCGTAGTAGATGTCAATTGGGGGTTTGGGGCCAAAAAGGTCGGGGCACCACAGGAGCGCCAAAAGAAAGCCCCCGGGGACCAAAAAGGTCGGGGCACCACAGGAGCGCCAAAAGAAAGCCCCCGGGGACCAAAAAGGTCGGGGCACCACAGGAGCGCCAAAAGAAAGCCCCCGGGGGCCAAAAGGGTCGGGGCACCACAGGAGCGCCAAAACAACAGCCCCCCTAGGGACCCAACCCCCGGGGGCCCACCCCACAGGGCCCCGGGGCGCGACCGAGCCATCTATTTAGAGTGTATCATCTGCGAACAAACCACAATGCGCACTGCGAAGAACAAGTGTAAGTGGCTACGGCTATATTCAACCGCCCTCTGCGAGCACAGTTGCATGCGGGAGTATTGTAAAGTACATGCAGTTCTGGTGCGGAAAGGGACATGCACCAAGCCGTGCCAAAGCTGTGGGAGGGGGGTCACAAACTATCTATCATTATGTAGGGAGTGTGGTTATAACGCAGCCAACCGCCGAACATGGTACCATGAAAAGGTAAAGCCTTTTAACGCTGAGTTTCAGCGATTGGCCATGATCACAGAAATCTGAAATTCATATTAGAGACATGGAACTATTCGCTGTACGTACACGCCCACTTGTTAGAGAGTGACGGATCTGTGTATTTAGCCATGCCTACGCTGATTCAGTTGAAACAGCAAGCCCGCGAGTATGGCATGCCATACAGTGATTACCACCGCCCTGAGATTTGTATATGGTACCGCCGCGGACCGAGCCGCGATCGTCGCCGAGCGACGACACCGCGCCCGGCAGCGTGCTCAACGCCACGCCGACCTCGAAGCAGAGTTCCTTGCCCGAGCTGATAGTGTGCGAGATGAAGTGGCTGAGATGAGGGCCGATTTAATTCGCAACGCACCCGAATTGAAACTCACCCAGGAGATTGAGGGGAGCCTGAGAAAATATGAAGCAATCGTCCCAGAACGTGGTGGTTATGATGAACCTGCAACATTTATGATTTCGATGGAGCCCGCCATCAAAGCTCTGGTGGTAAAAGGGTTGGGGGATTATGGCAGCGTTAAAATGCAGCTGTATCTCCATCTAAAATACTATCGTACCACCCCAGAAGGCGAACAGATTACGACAATCGCCACCCATGGAAGCAGGAACTATGAAGTACTGCACGAGGGGGATATTGATGAGGGGCTGGACCTCGCCAGAGCCAAGATATTCGCTGACAGTGAATGCTTCACCGAACAGGGCTCGGATTGGCACTATGATGAGTGTGTGCAGCTTGACCTCTACATTGCAAAATACCAACCATTCCGAGGCTCTAGCTACTTCGCGACTCCCAGCTTCATTCCACCACGTAGTGTTATGAATGTAAAGAATGAGGACAACCGCTGCTTTGAATGGGCCATACTCTCAGCGCTCTACCCAGTAGCGCATGGAGAGCATCCTGATAGGCTCAACAATTATAGCGCCCACTTGGGAGAGCTAAACTTTGAAGGAATCGAGTTCCCAGTGCAGCTGACCAGCATTGCTAAGTTTGAAAACCAGAATTCCACCATAGCCATCAGAGTCTTTGGGTGGAACAAAGGTCCAACCATACTCCGAACCAACACACTCCAGCGCAACCAAATCAACCTCTTGCTCCTGTGTAAGGATGAGAATAGGCACTATGTCTGGGTCAAGGATGTGGGGCGGATTCTATATGGAAACAGCAAACATAGGGGTAAGAAGTATCCATGTCTCAACTGTCTCCATGTACACTCCTCTCAGGAAACCTTGGACCAACATGTGCCACTCTGCCAAGGCATCAACACAGCCAGTCAGGTGAATGTCATGCCTAAAGAGGGAAAGATGAATTTCAAGGCCCTCCAGAAACAGATGAGGGCGCCATACATCATATACGCAGACTTTGAGATGTTGAACGTTCCCGTACATGGCGCGGCAATGGATCCAAGCCAGAGCAACACGCGACAACTTGCCCAGCAGCCCCCCTGCGGCTTCGGCTACATCATTGTACGCTGCGACGGCCTCACCACAAACCCTGTCGTATATCGGGGGGAGGATGCTGCCGACGAATTCCTCAAACGCTTGGCACGAGAACAGGCCACCATCCACCACAAGTTACAGCGGCCGGCTCTGATGGTGCTGGGGCAAAAAGACCGTGAAGACTTTGCCACCGCCACCACCTGCCACATCTGTAAAGAGCCGCTGGAGGAGGACAAGGTGAGAGACCACTGCCATATTACAGGCAAATACCGGGGTGCAGCCCACAATGTCTGTAATCTAGCATGGCGTATCAATAGAGACAAGCTGAGGATACCTGTAGTCTTTCACAACCTCAGAGGATACGACTCCCACATCATCATGCAAGCGGCCGGCCGTCTGGACTGGGGAAAAAGAACAGTCTACAAGAAGAAGAAAGACGGTCAATGGCAAACCAAACAAGTAGACAACACAACAATCACCTGCATACCAAACACCCTAGAGAAGTACGCCTCCTTCACCATCGGACAGCTGCAATTCATTGACAGCCTACAGTTCATGAATGGCTCTCTAGACACCCTGGTAGGGAACCTCAGCGAGCTGACACACTGTGGCAAATCAATGGCCCTGACACGTAGAGGCAACGACATAATCTCAAGATGTGAGACGTGCAACACTGAGAAGCATACCCCCTGGGCTGTCTTAATGAGCAAGTTCAGGACCACGCTAAGCCAGAGCCAGTCACATCTCCTTCTCCGCAAGGGCGTATACCCTTACGAATACATGGACAGCTTCGAGCGCTTTGCTGAGGACCACCTACCACCCAAAGAGGCCTTCTACAGCAAGCTCACCCGAGAAGGAATCAGTGACTCTGACTATGCCCACGCCCAGAAAGTGTGGCAGGAGCTCGATTGCAAAACACTCGGAGGCTACCATGACCTATACCTGAAAACAGACGTCAGTCTGTTGGCTGATATATTTGAGGCATTCCGAGACACCTGCATGGAGGTATATCAGCTCGACCCAGCCCACTACATCAGTGCACCCGGCCTGGCATGGGACGCACTCCTAATAAAGACGAAGGTGCAACTCGAGCTCCTAACCGACTTGGATATGCACCTCCTCTTTGAGAAGGGACTCCGAGGGGGTGTGGCCATGGTCTCCAAGCGGTATGCTAAGGCCAACAACCCCAAGACTTCAGACTATGACCCCACAACACCCAATTCGTGGATCATGTACCTAGATGCAAATAACCTGTATGGGTGGGCCATGATGGAATACCTCCCCACCGGAGGGTTCCAATGGGCCAATCCAACTCTCGAGGAGGTACTCAACACCCCCGACAACGCCCCAGAGGGATGGCTTGTTGAGGTTGATATGAAGTACCCAGCGCACCTACATGAAGCCCACAGTGACTATCCGCTAGCTCCAGAAACCATGACCATCCCAGAGGCCTGATTGAGCAGCTATCAGCGCGAGCTCCAGAACAAACTGGGGGGTAAGTTCACGGAGCAAACAAAGCTGGTACCTCATCTCCACAACAAGGAGCAATACGTCGTCCACTACCGCAATCTCAAACTCTATCACAGCCTCGGTCTAGAGGTCTCCCAGATCCACCGAGCCATCAAGTTCAATCAGTCCCAATGGATGAAGCCCTACATAGAGATGAGCACCTCTCTACGAGCCCAAGCCAAGTCGGAATTTGAGAAGGACTTCTTCAAGCTGATGAACAATGCCGTCTTCAGGAAGAGTATGGAGAACGTTCGCAAACGCATCAGAGTCAACCTTATCAGAGGCACCGAGACTGACCGACTCCGAAAATTAATCGCCAGCCCCAACTACGAATCGTGTAGAATCTTCAACGGTGGACTGGTGGCGGTGCACAGCTTCAAGAACAAGGTCCAGCTGAATAAACCAGTCTATTGTGGGCAGGCCATCCTGGACCAATCCAAGTACCTCATGTACGACTTCTGGTACAATCGGCTTAAACCCCAATACGGTAATAGACTCCAGCTCTGCTACACTGATACTGACTCCCTTCTACTTCAGGTGGAGACTGAGGATGTGTACGCGGACATGAAGACTCACCCCGACTGGTACGACTTCTCAGATTATCCGCGTGACCACCCCAACCATTCGACTGCGAATAAAAAGGTGGTCGGCAAATTCAAAGATGAATGCAATGGCCGCTCGATAGCTGAGTTCGTCGGTCTCAGACCAAAGATGTAATCAATCCTAGAGGAGGCCGCCAACATCAAGAAAGCCAAAGGAGTGGCTCGGGCAGTTGTGAAGAAGGATCTCAGACACGAACACTACAAGGACAGTCTGTTCGGTCAGCGGGAATACAAGCACACACAGGTTGCCATACGAAGCAAGGGCCACCAGATAGGGGTTTATGAGATAACAAAACATCTCTGAGCCCCATGGACACGAAAAAATGGATTTGTGCTGATGGTATCAACACTAGGGCCTACGGCTACCTAGAATCCTGCTAGGGAGTAGCTGTGGAGCTCCTCACATCCACGAACTGGTCCATCTACGAGGTAGAAGTCCATAGAGTAGAGAACCGAGGGATGCATAACGGGCAGATCGCCAGCCTGGGCCTCATCGCTTAGGGAGGATCCGGTCAGGAGGCATTTGGGTGTCGGGAGGAACAATCATCAGCTCTTCGCGAACGAAGCCCCGCGCTGGCCCATCCTCCAGGTAGTACAGCGCAGGCCGCCCATCCTGGCATACTGTTCTACGAATCTCGTGTACTGTTAATGACCACGAAGGATCAGTCGCCCGGCGCCGGCCACCTTCAAGCTCATGCTCTCCAGGCGAGCTTGCATACAGATACCGAACTAGAGCCTCAGACGGAATCACAGGCTCCTTGAGGCCGATAGTACGGTGAGCAGGAGCGACCGGCGAATGGGATACAGAAGTGTCCTTAATGGCATCAACAGGCTTCCGACCCGTCAAACGAGTCACCTCACCGTTAAGAGCCGCGACCACCTGAGGAAGAGCCTGAACCCATTCAGCTGAACGTTCAGAGGACCCTCGAGCCGCCAGTAGTAACTCTTGGGCGTACTGGGCACCGAACAGTCTCTCCGCCAGAGTGCGATTGAACCTCTCGACGATCGCCTGCTGCCGGTGATTCCCAGCTTCTCCACGCCGTATCTGTATCTTATGCTTTGCTGCCAGCTGGCTCACGGCACCCATAAACTCACGCCCCGGGTCAATCTGCAGAAGCTGAGGCCATTTGAGTGGCCCGCGTTTGTAAATTCGCTCTAGGGCCAAAGCCACCCCTTCACTGCTCTTGTCTGTCAAAGCCTCTGCTTCCTTAAACCGTGAGGCAACATCCACAACTGTCAAGGCATACTTAAATGCCTTACGACCAACCCGGTCATGTGGTAGGTAGAGCAAGTCAGCCTGATGGACGGCATTCGGTCTATCTTCATCAATAGATGGCCGCGGAATGTAACGAGGAGCGGGTAAATAGATCTGAAAAATAGCTTGCTTCTTGAGCCAGTCTCGGGCAACATCCTCCGAAACATTAACTGCAGCAGCTAGCTTCTTAATGGCCACCAAGCCTTTCCAGTAGCCCTGAGGGCTGTAGTAGATATCCTCCAGATCTTTCATTTTGGTAGCAGCGGTCAATCTCTAAAGCAACTTATAAGCAACAATACCAGTCGCTGCCAGCCCAAGAACGATAAAAGTGATCTCGCGGTCTTTCTGCGGCTCGGATGGCACATAGAAATCCGACAGGCGAGGTTCAGGCTCGAGGGGCTCGACACGTTTGCCAGAGATCAGGCTGTATTCCCGCATGGCCTGGTCGACATCCTGGAAAGAGTGAACGGCGTGGCCTTCGCGCTGTAGCTCATCGTTGAGCCAGTCCAGCCGCGCGGTTCTCTTTCTCATCCACTCGGGCTGGGCCGCCTGTAGCCGCTCGACAGCCTCATCGTGCCGCCTCATTTCTTCATGGGCTTCCGCATGCCCTAGCTTGGAAAAGAGGTAGTTGCCCCCCGTAAACGCGAGGGCATTGACAACAGCCCCCCCCCCCCCCTATCATCATTGCGACAGAGGCCATAGCTAGCGGGGCTGATACTGTAAGGGTTTATGCAATATATCAGCGGGGATCAAGCCCTCTTTGATAAGCAAATCTCGGAGTGCTAAGGCGATGGACGTGTCTAAAACCATTATCCCAAGGTCATACATATCAGCGTCTAGCTTGGGCAAGGTTGCCCCTTTGAAAATCACCTTGGTCAGTTTTGCGGTGCCTACCGTAAGCGCGGCCACCACAGCGCCGTGGTAAACGGCGTTAACAATAGCTTTCCCGTCAACGCCTGCCATTATTCCATATAAAATGGATCTCTATTCTTTAATATGTTAGTCTCCGGTCGCTTGGAGGGCGCAGGCGGGGCAGGTGCTTTAGTCCGCCGCATTTTCTGCCTAATTACTCTGACGACAACGACAACGCCAGCCACTCCGATAATCCAGGGAGTCCAGCCACGGTAATCAACTGGCACTATTGGAAACAGCGGTGGTGGGGCCTGCTCATGCTCGGGGGCTAACTTTCGTTTCTTCTCACGAACAGCCTGCTGCAGAGCTAGAGACAACCTCTCTGCTTCACGACTCTTTCGAGCAGCAGCTCCTCTCTTCCCAGCCGCAACTTTTCTGGGGTCCTTCGTCACTAGTTTCTCCTGTGGAGCAATTTCGGGGGTCTCCTCCATCTTGTTCTTGCTTAGGACAGATATGTCCAAAATGGCAGTGCCTAAAAGTTGCTAGCGCGACAGTTGCAGGTGCTAAGCACATACCGAACTTATGGTAGAGTTCACATGTAACTGTGTTTAGCGCATGCCCTAGAAACGGGTCGGCCTCAAGGTCTGTCACCAAAGCTTGATTATCAGCAATGGGGAGGAACATACTTGCCACTTGTGCGTACATCTGTAGCATAGCCGTGCCCAGGGTCTTTGTTATTGCAGCTCCAAGCCTCGCCTCGTGCCTCGCATATAGCTTCTCAATTTCTTGATCAGGCAAGGCCTCAACCTGTTCCACTGTAAGTTTGGAGTACTTACTTCCTATATACTGCCCGGCACGTCCCCCAGCCGCAAGTGCTGCCAGCCTTTCACGATGCAACACATGTCCGGACTGTGGAGTTGTGGCAGGTGGTGTTGCATGTCCGGACTGTGGTGTTGTAGGTTCCAGAGAAGACTCTACCGGCTTTGCCTCTTCACGTAACAGCTGGTCGAGTATGGTGTCACAATCCATCACAGCGTTTGCAAATACCCAACGTCTAACTCTAATATAGGAATGCACAGCCCATCCAAGCACACATGTGCATATCAGTTGTAATACAACTAAGGCTGTTACGGAGTAACAAAGCACTGCTTCATACATGCTTAGCTGATGCTTAACACATGCTTAGCTAATGCTTAACATATGCTTAGCTAATGCTTAACATATGCTTAGCTGATGCTTAACATATGCTTAGTATCTAACAAACCTCACCAGCTTTGAGCACTTTATAAGAAAATGGGAACTTGGTCCTCAGTACCAGCTTTGAGAACTCATTAGTTTCGAGTTGCTTTCGCGCCCATCACGTTCCTCCCTAGAGTGGATGATGTAGTTCTCGTCCAGGCAGTCTTCGAAGCTATCCTTATCCTTAGAATGGAAGAGCGCCACTCACTGTGTCTGCGCTCTGAGGCCTTTCGCAACGGCGTTGTACTTCTGGGTTTGAACCCACAGACTTTGCTGGGCATGTCGCCCGCTAAAAGCTAGATAAGTCAACATAGTCCGCTTCTGCGCAATAGCGTCCTCTGCGCTGCAGTCATCAATGATGTATAACGTTGGTGTCCCCTGAAACATTTTATAGAAGGCCTCTAGCCATTTGAGCAGCCGATCACCGGGGTCAAATATGAAGACCTCGGGATCTGACCACACCCACGGCCGGGCCCGGTATGTTTCATTGTATCGTACCGAAGGGCAAGCAATTACAATATGCTCGAAAACGCCCCTGTACGGGCCTTCCAGGAGGTCGAGAATGAATTCTGTTTTACCACACGATGTGGGGCCCGTGATGATGGCCGAGTTTGGCTTAAGTGGGAACTCCATTAATAAACAGCACTAACAAATCTCCCGGTGTCGATCTTCAGCTGTCCGTCCATAACCAAATAAACGTAGCAGTACAGGGGCCCCGCCGGTTCGGCCTCTTTCGTGATCTGGAGAGTGTCAGAGTCTAATGTATTGCCAGCAGAGATGCAGGGACATCGTTACACCCGCCAGGTGAATAGTCCCTAGCGGGGATGCTGTAACATCGTTACGCCCGCCAGGCGAGTATCAGTTACCTGCCTGCGAGGTTGCCGGCTGACGAGACAGCCAGCGGTCAGGCAAGGACAAAGCAGAATGCACGCAGGCCTCGTGAAGCCACTTCAGGTGGGCAGGCGCATTGCGAGAAATCGCCAGACAGCTCTGGGACTCGGACTCGACTGGACGTATGATGGGAGAGAGGCTTGTGTAGTTCTGTGGCCCGAAAGTCGAGTGCTTGTACATCTTGTGAGACTGATTGTAAGCTGTGGGTTGCTTGTAAGTGTATTGTTATAACTTATGTATTGTGATGATCATCTCTAGATCGTGTTCTGTAAATAAATCCATCGAAACTTCGTGTCATTGAGTCTCAAGTCAAATCACGTTGTATTTGTACTGTCTCACATGTGTTAGGTTAACGAGCCAGGTTTAAGACCCTGACAAGAGTGATGCCCTCAGAGCCGTTCTCTACACGCCGGCCGCTGCCGTGAAGATGGTCATCGTCAGAGGTCCGGAAGTCCAGCCACAAGCAGAATTTTGACGTCAAGTACTCGCCTAGACTAACATCGAACAATCCTAGCTCTTTGGCGACTGCGCTTGTCTCAGGGTGCCTTTTGAGGCCACCAGCGAAGAATTTCCTCGCTTCGTTCCAGAGCTGGTGTGGTGCTAAGCCATGCGCAAATAGCTGATTGGCTTGTCCTTCTACGATGACTTCAACTTTGGTGATCTGTGGGTTGTAAAATCCTTTTGGTTGGCGGGGTCTGCCCATAATAGGAGAATGCCTTGATACACAGCGCTCGCCCGCTCCGATTGGCTCTTCCAAAGATCCAGATAGACGTTGTAGACGTCACTGTCCACAAGAGAGAAGACTTCATTGCCCGATAGCCTGACGGTCAGCTTTTGAACCAGTGCTCGGCCGAGGTTCTGGACCACGGACCGGTTAACATCAGGGGAGCTGAGGTCGACATTGAATGCCAGCCGCACCGACCCAGGCACGATAACATCGTGTGCACCGAGATTGGGAAAACAAACTAGTAACTGCTGCTTCGGGCCGATCGTAGAAGGATTGTTGGTCACGATTATCGTTTGCCGCAATCCTTTCACACCGAGCGGCTCCCGGAGACGGCGGTAAGGGTTAAGCTTACGACCATATGCACTTGAAGACATGGCTAGTTGTTTATTATTGTTGCTTTGTAGCAATATCTAATATGGATAGAGTTGAGCTGACTGATTTTGGTGGTGAAGAGGGGAGGCCTGAAACGGGCGAGGAAGAGACAAGCTTCATCGACGACTTTGATATCGACAATCCCCACACTGTTAATGCAGAGTGGTAAGATGGCTTGGGGAGCCCGACCCGCAATTTACAGGTGGAACTAGAAAAGAGTGCTATTGATGACTATTTTAGAAGGGTGAAGGAGAAGTGGGGTGTGCGCCCCATAACTGGCATAGATTATACTAAAATTAAGTTTGGTTATAGGAACACGCTCATTGTTGGGGGAGAAAGGATTACACGGAAAGATGATGGTATGCCGTTAGCTTTGAATAGCCTCAGAGTGAGTACCAGACGTGCATTGGGGTTTGACCAAAAAATACCACCAAATGTTGTCGCCATCCTCGAGCAGACTGATCGTGCTATGGCACAGGAACAAGCAGCTCTAGGGGGTGCGGATATTCAGGATGTCCCACACATAGCGATAAATGTTGGCAATATTCTAGAAAGGGGCATGTTGAGACTGCGGCAGTCTATGGAAACCTCACAAATAGTAGACGAGTACCTGGGGGAGAAAGGCCTACCTCCAGTGAGAGAACTCGGGGGGCTCATGGCACTTGACAAAGCGGTGACAACGATTAAAGGTAAACTCACAAACTACCTCGTTATTCTCGACCAGCAAGATAAAGAAATCACCATACGGCGGCGGAAAATGTTGATAGCACCCAATGAGGAGAGTAGGGACTTTCAAGAGCAAAAGATTGCAGATATTGAAGAAGCTAAGAAGAGGCTTTTAATAGAGGTCGCTGAGTTACACGAAGACTTACGCAACCAATTCAGTCGGATCTGTGAAACCATCCATCGGGTGGTCAATGAAGACACCACACTGGGTGCGAGGCTGCGGACTCTGTTCCGAGAGCAGGGCATCACCATAGCGAGCATTCTCACAGCGCTCTGCCTCTTAATTTCCACTATCACCCTAGCCATTACTGGTGGCGGTGGTGGCCCTACCCCACCGCCTGGCCCGCCACCTGGCCCTGGGGCTAAGGAATGGATTCGACAGAAGTTGAAAGACCTAGCGAGCCTTCTAGCCAGGCTAGCTGGTAAGGCTGCGGAGGCACTCCCAGGAATCATAGGCGGCATTATCTCATGGCTTCTTAACTTCTTGAGTAAGGGTGTGGGATGGCTGGCTGGAAATATCTGGGCATTAGTGGTTGCACTCGGTGGTTTGCTGCTGCTGGCTATCAGAGAGCGGCTAATTGCGAAGTAAATGAACTAACCATAGGGCCACTAGACCGACTGCGACACCCCCAGCAATGAGTGCTATCTTTTCATTTTGATGCTGCAGCCCAGCTGCCTTATCAGCTATGCTAGTGGTCGGCTGCGCTGGCTGAGCATTGCTGGGCAGCTCTACCATCGGTGGCGGCTGTGCAATGTTGGACAGGTCTGGGGTATTAATGGTTGTATTCAGGCCACGCTGTAGGCCTGGCTCTGCGATGACGATCATGTTGTTATATCCAGCTATCTGACCAATGCGAAGCAGCATGTCGCTGGGGGCCATATACAACCCCGTTCCAAAGACATAATTAACTTCTGAGCTTGCGTTTTGTAGCACATCCTGATATCTTTTGATGGCCGCCGCGAGATCGACGGGCGCAGAGATGGCGTCTTCTACTAATACCAGGAATTGCTTCTGGGCATCAAACGCCGTTCCGGTTCCCAGAATTCGTGTTCTAGTCTGAGCCTGGGCCCCTAAGATGGCCCACACATAGGTTCGAATGCTGTCATTTATTCGCTCAACACCGGGGCGTGTGAAGCCCTGTGACTTGTTAAGAATGAAAGCCTGCCAGCCAGAATCAGCGTGAATATCGTCATGTGAGATATAATCTATGTGTAGTATGTCATTTGTGGTTTGTTGTGTGAATGAATGGCGCTTTGGGTCATATACACCATCATGTCCATCAGGCAGGACGCGATAACCAGTGTTCGTCCAGTAAATGTATACACTCCCCAACCCGTTATTCTTCCCGAGCCGTCTCCAGTTATCATTCTGGGGAATTCCAAATTCCGCGCATATGCGCTGATAGGCTCTTACATCGTAGGGATTTTCAAAGGCGTTCCAAACCTGGTCTTGTGGTAGAGCCACACGCATCTCTTTGAGGATTCGGCGAATCTGGTAGTAGACATGGAATATGAAGGCGGCTCGCGTTAGTGGGTCAGGGTCGGACAGATGCTCCTGCGCAGACACCCCACACCCCGCCGTGGCACACCATACTGCGAAGTTGAGTTGGTTTTGCCAGAATTGCATCGGATTACTGTACCAGGCTTGCACGATCTGGTCTGACTCCACGTATGGCAACCGGTATTTTTCAAACATGTTGGGGAACTGTGTCGGAAAGGCTCCTTGGAGGTTGACCTGTATGTCCACCTTTGTGAGATCCTTTATTAGTGCAAACGGGTATACCCCACCCGTCGGGTATTTGGCGTCCTTATTGAACTCGTAAGCAGTCATTATTATTAGCTGTGCTAATATGTTTTTCACACTTAGCAACGTCCAACATGGGGAACCCATCCCCCTCAACCCGGTCCTAGACAATCGCGATGGTGACCTAGAGGTAGCTATCGTGGAATTGTTGTTCTACCCCGCGTGGGTTAATATTTCCGAGAAGCTGAAAAACAATTGGTTCAAACTTGGTGACGAGAATGTTGTTATCCCCGACGGGTATTATGATGTCTGTGCTCTCAACAAGCAATTCTTTGAGCCACGGAAGCTCTCTCTTTCTCTCAACCCCGCAACTGGCCTTGTAAGACTCGGTGGTATAAAATCGGGGGTGGTCTTAGGGTTCGGAGGGCTAGGTGAGGTTCTTGGGTTCGGCATAGACTACAGAAGTGAGCGGTTCAATGAGGTGTTTACATTCTATGCGGAGAAGTTTCCTAAACTTATCATATATAAGGAGTTGTACATTCATCTCGAGGGCCTATCATCATATGAAAACCGTCATAATTCTCTTCCCTCCACACTCCTCCGGGCTGTACCCGTTAAAAAAGAGGAATGTAATCAAGGGAGACATGAGATTTTCTCTGTGCCTCATTATAAAAGGCTAGAAACTGGAACGGTAGGGGGTATAAGACTTTCGGTCCGAGATGAAAAGGGTAACGACGTGCCACTGGCATATCTAAGCTGCGTACTTCACATCAGACATGGTTGCTCCGTCGGGTATTTACCATCCTTATGAACTCGTAAATTATCATTATTAGATGTGCTAAAATGTACATCACGTTAACCAACATTCAGCATGGGGAACCCATCCCCCTCAACCCGGTCATAGACAACCGCGATGGTGACCTTGAGGTTTCTATTGTGGAATTATTGTTCTACCCTGCGTGGGTTAATATTTCCCAGGATCTGTATAACAATTGGTTCGAACATGGTGGCGAGGTTGTTACTATCCCTGACGGGTATTATGATATCTGCACCCTCAACAAGCAATTCTTTGAGCCACGGAAGCTCTCACTTTCTCTTAACCCCGCAAATGGCCATGTACTTCTCGGTGGTATAAAAGAGAGGATGACTATGAAGTTGGGAGGGCTACGTAAGGTTCTTGGGTTCGTACACACTGGAACTATTGTGTATAGCATGTTTCCATACGAGGGGTTAACGTTTCCTAACCTTATCATATATAAGGAGTTGTACATTCATCTCGAAGGGCTGTCGTCATATGAGAACCGTCATAATTCGCTTCCCTCCACACTTCTCAGGGCTGTGCCTGTTAAAAATGTGGAATGTAATCAAGGGAGACACGAGGTTTTCTCTATGCCTCGTTATAAGAAGTTGGAGACAGGAACTCTAAACGATATTAGACTTTTGGTCCGTGATGAATAAGGCAAAGCTGTGCCGTTGGCATATCTAAGTTGTGAACTCCACATCAGACATGGCTGATTCAGAAGGTCCAGGAAGGCATCGCCCAAGAGCATGCTCTACCCTAACCTTTGCTGATTTGGCCGACACTATTGGGTGGCGGGAGCCGGGTCATAACTACAAGATCTATGGCCTCCAGCTCACTCCCCAGGGGGTCTATGCTCGTGCTGCCATAGACCATCCCGATGACGATGACTGGGATCTGCAGCTTGAGCTTCGCACGGGATATACTCACCTCGAGCCCAATGGGATACTTATTAGGTTAACCAACATGGGCAAGGTGTTTGTGAGTTATCAGGCCTGCAGGACAGTCACACGCCCCAACAAGTCTCCTGTTGTGACCTACCAGTCATTTCTGAAAATGCAGTGCACCAGGGCTCTCTTCTATGCCGTATCGGTGACTGAGGCTAAAGCCCAGGGGACTAAATATTGCCTGAAGGCTGTTACAGAGTGTAAAGCTGACCTTGATATGCTAGGTAAGCCTCCTAAGGAGTCAACCATCTATCTCGAGTTAGCTATTGGGCCTGTGGCACAGACTGAGTTTGCCCCAGTCCTTCCTGGGGTCTCTATTAAATGGAGTGTGTCATCACTCCCCAGGCATGTTGCTCTCGTCATTACTTCCGCGGTCGACGGGACATGGGCGGCCCGGGCAACAGAGACGGACATTATAGTAGAGCTCGGTGAGGTTGCGGTGGATAAAATCATTTTTAATACCGTTACTGCTTTTGTCCGGCTTTTGTTCACTACAGGGTCGATTAGCACCGTTCGCATTGAACATTTAATATCTCAGTTGAAGAAGTAGGTTTGACGCGCAAAGAATAATGTCGCTCTATCCTACAATCGATACTAGTGATGGCGGTGCCTATCGTATTCAAGAGCTTACCCGTCTTCGGAAGTCTCTGGAAGATGAAAGGGACAAACGGGCTGCACTGTATAAAAAATATCGGCGTGCCGTTAATGCATTAGACGCTGTGGACAGCGCGATGCTGGCGGCTAGCCTTGGTATGGGGGTGGGGAGTGTTGGGCTTCTTACCATCATTATCGCTGCCCCTATAGTTGTCGAGCTCGAGATAGCTGCCCTAGCTTGTGGAATCATGTGCGCTGGGAGCAAGCTAGCATCCCGCAAACTAACATCAAAAGCTAAGAAGCATGATGAAATTTGCACTCTGGCGACGGCTAAGCTTTCTAGTATAGCCGACCTTGTTTCAAAGGCTTTGGATGATGGGAGAATTACAGACGTGGAGTATAAAATAATTACAGCTGAAGAAAATAAATTTCACCAGTTGAAAAAAGATATTCGGAGCAAGGCGTCGGCGGATCTAGACGAAGAGACAAAAAAGTCTCTCATTCTGAAAGGGCGGGACCAGGCACGGGCAGAATTTGTCAAAGCTATAGGATCGAAATAACCTGTATACGCGATCAGGACAGTTTGGAACCACCCCCCTATTCCACCGAACGATCCACCAGTGGATTTCAGTAATAGGATATACTCCTCGGATAAACAATGTAAAATTCTGAGGTATGTATGAACATTTTTTCCATTCATTGCTTTTCCATTTTTCTCATCCTATTGTCACATGTGAATGAAGAGATCTCCTGTTCTATATGTTTTGTTTGTTGATGAAGGCTAATCACCGCAACGACATGTATCAACACCATACACCATGTGGTGTAATTCTGTTTGGTAAAACTTTATATGGAAGTAATGAATACGAAAGAATACTAAGAGCGGCGGATGCCCACTACACAGAAGTAATACACTTAACATCTCAAGTGTTATTCTGTCAAAACGCTCATTACACACCCACCATGAAATGTGTTTCAGCTGACTCAATCAAGTGTCGTCTCCACAATGAAGGTTGGCTACACAAAGCTAACTGGGGCTTGCCGTGTGGGATTTTTCACGAGAACAAAAAAATCACCGCGCGGCACGCGTGGGATTTTTTTTTCTTGCGAGAACAAAAATCACGGCGCGGCACGCGTTCATAAAAACTCGTCACGCAAAGACAAATTGATCACGTTTGTTTGTTTTGATCACGGTACATCCGGCGTGATCACTTTTGCCGGAAGTGGCGTTGTCTGGCGCACATATTTGATTATCGGGGCGTGTGTGTGTGCGTGCGTATGTGTGTGTATGCGTGCGTATGTGTGTGTGTGGATGTATGTGTGCGTGCGTATGTGCCCCATTATACACCTATTTATCGTTGGTATGTGTCGTATATTTTGAAGGGACTGGCAATCACTAAAGTGCATGACCCATCTCTGTTAAAGGTAGCTGGGCCCCATCCTCTTCTTATATGTAAATAGATCAAGAATACGACCCTTGAAAGATTTACAGACTCGGATTTGGTTATTTGTCTAAGGGTGTGTGGTCCTCTTTTAATAGACAAAGTAATCACTAGGTTTGTCCCCTGTCTTTCCACCTGGTATTTAATAGTATAGCTCACGAACCCCCTTCTGCCATCTTAAGAAATTGTCTGAAAAGACTTTCTTAGTAAGAATCAGGTGCAATATAACATGGATTTGGAACAGTTAAAGATGAAGAGTCTCCTGTTCTCTTTCTTTAATCAAGAATTTATCTTATGTGAATGTGTATTTGTTAATTAAACATTAAACAAACACAAGTGAGCATTGACCACATGTTTTTACAATAAGATAGAGTTACCACAGATAGTTGGACTGACACATTAAATGGAAGAGATCTTCACATTTAAACAAATTTATTGACTGGGCCAGTGTCTTTTGGCCTATTTGACATTTTCTTTTTTCATCAGCTGTTGACATGTACAGAATGAAATAGAACAATCTTTCATAGGACCAAATATAGTCAGTCAATAAATAATAACATTCATTGTATAGTGAGATGTTTTAACTACCAAATGTTGTATAGTTAAGTTCTTCTACATATAATCATAAATCAAGAAATCATTTCCTGAGAGGGTGAAGTTTGTGTGAGTGATAAGAAAACCTGGTGTGATGAGATGTGGATAAGCCTGGGTCCATGGTCTGATGGATCCACTTCAGGTTGGGCCAGTTTAGCTTCACTGAAGGCTTCTCATTCTTTGCTTAAGGCTGGAGTCATCTGCCATCACAGGTGTTGATCATCTCGTTCACTCATCTTCCCTCCTTGTTGGTTAGGTGTGGCACCAAGACATCACTCAGACTAGATCAAACTGCCTGTTGTAAAAGTTTGAAAGTTGGACAACACATAGCTTTGGCGATTGCTCGCTCGCTCTGAAGTCATAGAAGTGCGCGGTTTTATTAAAGCGGCGCCCGAGCTGGGGGACGCTATATCCACGTGATGTGTCTCTACCAGTCACATTCTATTTTGGTGGGCGTCCTCTGGTTCATATTGAGGACTTAGCTTCATCCCTTTATAGAGTAGCAGCTTGATGCCGGTCGTCTTTTCAAACTTCCGAAACATCTTATGAAGCACGTCTAACGTGCAACGCTCACACATCTCATATGGTTTCCTAACACCCCTCTCACAGAATATACACTCTTCTATCGCCTCGCCCCGCTTTGCCTGTTCATCGTGCCAAGAACAATAAAGGTCTATGGCTGGTCGGCCGCAGTGAAGTTCTGTATCGAGCTTCGGCCACTCACATCCATAGGTCTCCATCTGTATGTGTCCAATAAGTCAACCTCTAACTCGACGCGCTGCCCGGCGCCCCCTAATATTTCTGGGAGGGGGTCCTGGCTGTTGCAATTTGTGTTGGTGGTGCGCGGTGAGAGAGCGTGCCCGCTCGCCGAGTGCTCCCGTGCGTATTCGCGTAGCGGTGCCCATCGTGATATGGCTGGTTGGTAAGGCTCTAATTGTGTAACGCAGTATAGTCACCCCTATAACAAAATATAGTTGCCCGCACTCGGGGTTGCCCCGGCGATTTTTGTCCTATAGTTAATCGATGGCTCGGTCGCCCGAGTGCGCTCCGGGATACAGAGGACGGCCCGGTCGGGCGGTCGCGCCCCGGGGCCCTGAGGGGTGGGGCCCCCGGGGGTTGGGTCCCTAGGGGGGCTGTTGTTTTGGCGCTCCTGTGGTGCCCCGACCCTTTTGGTCCCCGGGGGCTTTCTTTTGGTGCTCCTGTGGTGCCCCGACCTTTTTGGCCCCAAACCCCCAATTGACATCTACTGCCGTTGTCAGTGCAACATCCTACCCATTACACCAACACAACACTACCATTTTGGCATACAGATCTGCACAATATGGTGAAACACAACATGATGAAACACATCTGGATAGAAGCTCATGTATAATAAATACTGTTGCTGCACCATATGATCACATAAAACATGTACTTTGGCTGAGCTGCTTCAGGTTTGAATTCTCCAATCACTCAGTCACTCAACTGTGCAGCCATGGACCATGTCCCATAGTATCACTGGGCTAATCTTTCCGACTGCTGAGACACGGTCCTCCCATAGCCACATGTGGTGGTAGGATCATGTTATTGTTGTGAGGGTGGGGGACGGTCCTCCCATAGCCACATGTGGTGGTAGGACCATGTTATTGTTGTGAGGGTGGGGGACGGTCCTCCCATAGCCACATGTGGTGGTAGGATCATGTTATTGTTGTGAGGGTGGGGGACGGTTCTCCCATAGCCACATGTGGTGGTAGGACCATGTTATTGTTGTGAGGGTGGGGGAAGGTCAGCAGTTTACATTTACAGATCTAACCCTATCCCATACCATAGCCATTCTGACACGAGGGAAGGGAAATAACAATGATAGTTGTGCTTATGGTGTCACAAACTTTCCAGAAATGTACAAATATAAAATAACATTCACAGACAGAGGCAGCATATTCTAGACAGAGGCAACATATTCTAGTTAAAGGCAACATATTATAGGGGAGAACAAGTCAGGCTGATATTTAAATGGACATTTTTTATCTGTGTGCAAAAGATCCTTAAATTTGTCAAAATATTAATTTGTCTCGCTAGAATAATTCACATGAAATATTTCAGCTTTACTTTCAATTTCATGATGGCCATTACCCTCTTTGGACAACAATCACCTTCACATTAATATCCTGTGTGGGGGAAACTTGTGTGGCTGATTCAGTCACAAGATTATTAATCTTAGCGAGAGATGGGCCCTAATATAACTTCTCTTTGAGGTGGAATGGGGTTGGGGTGATGGTATAATCTAAATCGAGATACTTTCAAACCCAGTGACTGAAGTTGCATAATTTCAAACAGGTTGACAACAAAAGCTGGACTAACTCACAAGAAGTTGGCCACCTAGATAGAAGTTTACCAGGTGGACACATGAATGAAGAACTTACAGACAATGAAGGTACAGTAACAAAGCTAATTGTAAACATGTGTTTTATAAAAATGTTTCTCCATGGCAAAGTGTTGAAGCTGCTTGCCTCCATGACAAAGTGTTGAAGCTCCTTGCCTCTGTGGCAAGGTGTTTAAGCTAGCCACTTTAGTAACATTTTGTAAATTGCTTTTTAATTATATAACCTGCATAGTTGGATAACTCTTGAAAAGACAATGCCAACGTAGCTTATTCAAGTCTGTAGGCTAATTATAAGCCGAGATATTAATGTTTGTGTGTCAGTTTATCATTTAATATAGGCAAATAGAAAATACAGTTTTGCCCTTTTCAGAAAGTGTGACCAAAACACATATGCTAAGGGCAGATAACTGCTCTTGATTTTTCTTTGCTAAGGGGGATAATTCATGTTATTTTGAGGGCCACCACGAGAAAGCAAAATTCAAATGAAAACCTTAAATTCCCTCTTCCTCCACTCCAGCCCCCTCATCTGCCTCCTCCTTCTCATTCTTCCTCCTCCTTCCTCCGAAAGTCATTTTAATAGTATGGTGCATTTTCCCAAATGCAAAAATAGTGCACCATGACTGTCATGTAATAATAAAAATTGTGAATGATATAATATTAATAAACCCTAAAGATTTATGGTGGCTTTCAACTTTTATAAAATGCCACATCATGTACTTTAGAAAAAGTAAATAAGCAAACCATAAGTTATTTAGTCTGCATATTTTTTAGTTGCATGTCCTTCACGGATGTAGCAGTCAGTGCAGCATTTTTTGCTGTTCGTGACTCCAGGGCAAATCTTATGTTCAGTAGTTTGCCATTACTTTCTGAACGACTGGCACCTATATCCTTTAAAAAAAAAAAAAAAACCCAGCATCACTGTGTTTTGAATCCAGGAATGCGGGATTTCTAATCGTGTCTGTAACGCCTTCACCACGGAGACCGGTAGTCTGCATATACAAAAAAAATTTATTCTGAGTTATATTAATTGAGTAATTGTTATTAATCAACTACATTATTAAAGCCAGCTCCCTAGTGATGAGGTTACGGATACAGTTCATAATCCTGAATACCCAAGTTCAAAACACAGCTGTGGGCGATTTGGCAGCAGACTGCCATGCATTGGTTTTTTTCGAAATGGTATAGGGGCCAGTCATTCAGAAAGGAATGACAAACTATTGAATGTAAACTTGCCAAGAGATCACAACAGCAAAATATGCTGGTGCTGACTGCGACATCTTGTAAAGGATATGCAACTAACTAACATTATTAAATCTTTCACCGATTCAAATCATAAGATATTAATAAAATAGTGACACCATCTGTTCTGTTTCCTTGTCCCATAGATATCAATATATATGGTTTCTATGGGCTTTATTGATTGAGTATATTATGATTTACTTTAGAAGCTGGCTGTTGGGTTTAATATGAGGCCATTTCAATTATTTTCATAAGGTCAGATCTTGCAATAATAAATCATTATACTAATCTAATTGATTTGCTTTGTCGTCCCACAATAAAATTACAGTGCCAGTGTCTATAATAAGCATGCCAAAAAATGTGTGCATACATTTACATTGAAAGCTGCATATTTTACTACCCATTTACAATTTTTTAATCAGGTCAGAGCCTGTGTTAAAGAATAATAATTAAGTGTACATGTTTCTCACTTTTAATAAGAGAAACAACAGTATATGGTATATGCATTTTTTGTTGCATATCCTATTTACAGGTAAAATTGAGATAGGTTTTACTGAAATACAATTTCTGGGTCATAGAGTTTCTAACGGATTTAGGAAAACAGATCCAGTAGTGGTTACAAAAATTCTGAATATCAAACCTCCTTCAACAAAAAAGGAATTAAGAAGTGTGTTAGGTCTGAGTAACTACTATCAAAAGTTCATTCCTAACTTTGCTGATATATCAGCAACATTTTCAGAATTATTGAAGAAAGGTCAGCCTACAAAAATAGTTTGGACAGATGACCATGATAGATTATTACAACAGATAAAAACTCTGTTCAGTACCTATCCTATTCTGAAATTGCCTGATATTTCAAAAGACTTTGTGTTACAAACGGATGCGAGTCTTCATGCTATTTCGGCTGTATTACTTCAATTACATGAAGGAAAGTTGCATCCCATTCTTTACTTCAGTAAAAAGCTATCTGACACACAAAGAAATTATGCTATTACTGAGTTAGAGGCTTTAGCATTGATTGAGGGCATTAAGAAATTCTCTAGATATCTGTTCGGTAGAAAATTTCTAGTTCTTTCGGATAACAAACCTTTACAGATATTCAAATCTGGTCATCCTAAGAACTCGAGAATTCATAGATGGTCTTTACTGTTGCAGGATTATGAATTTGATATCTGTCACATTCCTGGAAAGGATAATAATCTTGCAGACATTCTCAGTCGTTTATAATAAGTTGAAAGGCAGATTTATATTCAATTATTCAGTTATATATTTTAACGTTTCTGTTCTTTCATATATTATTGAGAAAATGTTCGTTCAGAAAGCACCTAATTTTAGAACCCAGTGTTATGATAATCTTCAAATGGAGTAGTTAGTACTATTGCAAATATATAGTTTATACAAGTGGATACATAGTTTGTGTATTTTTCATTATTGGCAGAGTCATTGTGTGTTGACTCGGACTATATGCTGTGCCTACACGTGCGAAAGACTGTTGTGATGATCCAGTCAGACCTTAGTCATTATGTGTTGAGGATATGTCTCGAACCGGATGTTCCTGCACATTTTCTACTGTGTGTTATGATCCGCCAGCCGAACTTTTACATATAAGTAATTTTGCATAATAATGTGATTAAGATAGTCAAATATGTGAATTTTCTAAAACTAACTGTCAGCAATCGATGCTTCAGGCATCACGGGATACTTCTCTCGCACCACACAAAAAGATTTGTCAGTCGTACGAGAGGTATTGATTATACATTTTATTGCCACAGGCTCTTTACATTACATCAATGCACAAAAACGGTCGCTAATAAATCACACATGAATACACCACAGAATTGCCTATCACTAGTCGTTTCTAACCCTATTGCTAATTCTATCTACTGGCTAAAGAATACGCATCGGCGCTAAGCGATGCGCTCACTACAAAGTCTGTCCCCTGTCTGAGGAAATCTCCGCGTGCTGATTACACGGCACGCGGAGTGACCTTGTGCGTACTTCGGCTTCTGCGTGCTGCATCACTCAGCACGCTTGGAGCCGTGGTCTCTCTTGAGTCTAGTTCTCTGTCTCTGTCACGCTGGCGTGATTACGCCGTTACCAGAGTGCTTACTCTCTGGTTGACACCTCCGTGTCTCATGAGAGAACTGTTTGATAGTTCCCCTTTCTATTTACCACCTACACCTACCCTACCCTCATGTAGGGGCACTGGGTTACCTCTATTCTACTTGAGGTAGACCACTCATTCAGGGTGGTCTTCCCTGAGTCTTTGACACACACCCTCCCCTCCTGTGTTGTGTTACAAACTTTGACTCATGGTTGTGACGCAAGAGGTTTCTAAAAAATTAGTGTATCTAATTTTTGTCAAAGACTAACTTGGTTCTGGGTAACTCCATAGACTTCTACTGACTATTGTCACAATGTAGTCTCACTTTACTTGGCTACTGGTGATCGCCACAAACTTGTCTGGTTGGCGTGAGCCCTCTTCTCAATCGCAATATTATATTAATTAGAGGTTTGTCTGAACCGGACCATTGTCTTATAAGACCTGCCCTCAAATAGCAAATTAACTCACTACCCATACAAAGTTGACTTTCTTAGGGTCAACACATGAATTGCTTCATGTCCCCCATATAATATTAAACAACCCTTGCACAAGTTTTGTGCGACAGGCTTTACCTATCTCGCTTCCGCGTGTAAAGTTATCTTCCACTGTTAAGTTAGTGTTTCGTTGTCTATTGTGTCCCCTGACCCGGAGTTATCTCCTTTTGTTCTAAAAAAATGTATGTTATTTATATGTTTGTTTTCCTGGTTGTTTGCGTGTTTGGATCTAACTAATAATATACTTTACCTTCTAACATGTGTGTCTGTCTCTATTATGTATGTAAGTTAGTTTTCAAGTGCCATAATTCGGTTAAATGTGGCCACAAACAAGTGTATAGCACTAATTCGTGACTACGTTCCCGTCTTATGAGACTTAAAACACTTTTCTAAGGTCTACACTAAACTACATATAACACATTGAAGACGCCACATTTCAACATTGAAAGCAAACGCTTGACGCAGACAAATAATAAAAAGTCGCGTTGAGCGGCAGAAAAAATCCGCTAGTCGTCCTCACTCTCTCTTGTATATTTTTCCATTTTCTCTCACTTTCACACTTCTGTCACATATCTTTCATCCTCCTCTTCTCTCACTTTCACATTTTTGTCATACATCTTTCATTCTAATATTTTTAAAACCTTGAAGTGACACTGTACAAATTTGGCTCAGTTTGAAAAGATTTGAGCTTCATGACTGTGCGTAACTTACTGCATGAGTCATGTATTTACAAAATATTTACATGGATGAAATAGGGTTGATCGTTTGTACCCGATATTATTAAACACTATATTCTTTTGAAATACTACTACTACTTCTATAAATCTTTATATCCTAATTTGTTGTACACATTTAATCTAATTTAAGGGAAGTAATCTAACTATCTAAAAAATGAAAATGATGTGAGATGAGTTATGTACCTTTCTGAAATGGGAAATGTGAAATGTAACAAAATTATTTTTGTTTAAATAAAATAAATAAAATAAATAAATAAAATAAATAAATAAAATAAAATATGATTAATATTTTAACTATACATTGTGTAAATGATGTATGTTAAATGTACACTCCTTTTATCCTATACTACTTTATCCTATAAATTATAACTAATTTTAATTCTAAATGATGAGGTTGTTAAATTGCCCATCAAGATGGAATGAAATCAAGTGAAATGAAATGAACTAAATGGTACTGTTCCTATCTAAACTAAATGGTGTTGTTGTTATCTAAACTAAATGGTGCTGATGCTATCTAATCTTTTTATCCTAGAGTTTAATGAGCTGTTAATAAATTTATAGTCCTATCTTAATCTACTTTTATGCTAATTAAGTGGGTAAATTACTGATTTATCTAAGCTACAAAAACAAAAATCTATTATATTCCCTAAATCTAATCTAAATCTATATTAAAGTAACTAATCTAATTATAATTTATCCCTATATTAAAACCGTTATAATACATATCACATTACTAAATATATATACATGGTATTTATTTACCTCAGGTTAGTGGTTGCCATAACGTATGGAAAATACTTTCGTTGGCATAGTTTATATATATACAATTGTCCTGGGTATCTTAAATACACTACACAGTCATACTTGTGTCTTATGGGTATTCTTCCACTCGCAGAGTCCGCTGGTGTCGTAGACGCGTATATTTCGTGTCTGTTCTTTATGCATTGTTCTGACACTGTTCTTCCACATTAACACAGGTGATTCACCGGAACACAAATGGAGCATAGTAAGTAATGAGCTGTCTATGTACACACGGTGATCAACTTGTCCTTGGAGCACAGTTCTTATTCTGCTGACTACGGACACATGGTAGTTCACTGTTCTTAGCACACAGTCCTGATCCTGATGTCTATGTATTACATAGGATATTTTACACGGGATATTTTAAGTGTACTAAATTAACATTTCTTACACTACCTTTTCATGTGCAGTATCAGGTATTTCTACCTCAGATGGTCGACTAAGGGTATCAGCAAGAATGTTATCCCTACCCTAAATATGCTCTATACTAAAAGTATAATTCTGTAATATTAATGACCACCTGTAGATGCGGTCGTTGCGATGCACCCCGCTTTGTATGACCGTGATAGGGGAGTTATCGGTCTGGACCACGAAGTGATTACCCGCTAGAAATCGATGCAACTTCCTCACTGAATAGATGACGCTTAGGGCTTCCAACTCTGATATGGAATATCTGGACTCAGCAGGTGTGATCTTGCGGCTCACGTAGCAAATGGGATGGAAGATGCCATCATAAAACTGGCCTAGTACTGCAGTGATGGAAATCCTGCTGGCATCTGTCCTAAGATAATAAACGAGCCTAGGATTAGGCAAACGGAGGATTGGTACATTACTAAATAGGATTTTCAATTTTGACAATGCAGAAATTAATAATGCATCTTTGACATCTAATTTTACTGATGCTTTTAAAACATTTGAAAAAACACTTGTAATTTCAGCTAAGTTCGGTATGAACTTACTATAATAATTTACTAAACCTAAAAGGCTTCTGACCTGCTTTTTTGTCGTAGGCATGGTCAGGTTCATAATTTTAGTAATAATTCTATTGTCAGTTTTTAGTTGTCCATGTGAAATGACATGACCCAAAAAATCAATTTCTTGTAGGCCCAATTCAACTTTGCTCGGTTTGACCGTGAGACCGAAGAGTCGCAACCTATCGAAGACATGTCTGAGTTTCAGTAAGTGTGTTGTCCAGTCCTCTGTATGGACACAAATATCATCTATATATGTCACAGTATTCGTCACTTCATGTAGTAAATCTCTAGTTAAGCGTACGAAAGTGGCAGGTGCGTTACGAAGTCCGAAAGGAAGAAACCGCCACTCGTAAAGACCTAAAGGTGTTGAGAATGCAGTAAGATGGATGGATTGAGTCTGCATAGGGACCTGCCAATATCCCTTAGTAAGATCTAGTTTAGAGAAGATTTTGGAGGTGGACATATCAAGAATAAGATCTTCGCAGGAAGGAATTGGTTCTGCGTCGATCTTAGTAACATTGTTTAGTTTTCTATAGTCCACACAAAGACGAATTGTGGAGTCTTTTTTCTTGACTAAGACGATTGTAAAGGAGTACTCTGATGTAGATTTTTGAATGATTCCACTAGCTTCTAAATTAAGAATTTCCTTATTTAGACTTTCTCTATAGCTAAGTGGGATAGAGTACGGCTTGCATTTGATAGGCTTAGAGTCCGAAAGAAGGATGGAGTGCTCGATCCTGTCCGTCCTACCTGGAATGTCAGAAAATATGTCCTTATACTCTGTTATTAATTCTATTGTCTGTCGTCGTTGCTCGTCTGTCAGTCCCTGTTCTAACCGTATAGAATCTAATGTCGCAGTCTTATCTACAATTGGAACGGGTAGTTCCATTCCATCGTTGTCTACCTGATTCAGTACAGTGGTGGTGCTAAGTGCGTTTTCTGTATGCTCGCTAGGTGTATGCATCTCGTCGGATTTGCCAGTCTCGCTAACTAGTGTAGTTGCGTTGTGTACGTCTGTCGTCTCATCCATTGGTGTGGGTGCATTGTGTTCGTCTGTCTCTAAATCTGTCTCTTGTCGTGAAAAGTAAGGTTTCAACATGTTGATATGAAATATCTTTAAGTGTCCGTTTATTGATATTTCATAGTCGACATCTGAAATTTTTCGTACCACTTTGAAAGGCCCTTGCCATGTAGTTAACATGTTATTACGTTTGTCAGGTAGTAATAGCAATACATCTTGACCAGGTTCAAGACTTATGGGTCTAGCCCTTTTGTCGGGATTGTGATTGAGGATATCTGCACTGTTCATTGGAGTGAGTCTATTCTTCTCCTCCCAGGCAGCTATTTCTTCATCTGTGCAGTGTCTTAATTGGGGTAGACACCCAAGAATTAACTCAGTACAAGGGTTGTCTAGTATTGCACATGTAAAGGTACCAGAAAGGAATGGGGTGTTTATACGGACTCTTGCCAGAGGATAGGTTTCTATATTTCCTGAAAAAGTACGGCATTTTACAGAGTCACCAGTATAATATTTTGGATCAACCAATTCCTTCTTTACACCAATAATAGAGCTACCACTATCAAGCAAACATCGGCATGGCTTATCATTGACCAGTGCAGTGTGAAACATCAAATTGCCTCTGGAGGCTACAGCTGCATTTGCATTCTCTAAGGAGGATGTTACAATGTGTCCACATGTGAGTTTGCCGTCTGCATGAAATTGTTGACATTGGTTACAATTATCAAAGTTTAAAATATCGTTTACACAACACACATCTACCGATTGGTTAAAAGGTAATTCGTTTTGGACGTCACACTCAGTCTCACTCCCATTATCAGAGGATGTATCAATCAAAATTGCATTGTTGGCCTTCATTCTTTGGCAGCCCAGGCACTTATTAGAATAATGGCCGTAGCTAGAACAGAAGAAGCATTTGACTGCACGCCTGTATGCAGTTCTCTTGTTTTGTTGTTTCTTAATGACCATCTCAAGATGTGTCGGATAGTTTGGTGATTTATCGCACATAGAATAAGTATCATGAAAAAGTTGGCAATATACACATTTTGACACTTTCTGATCTTTCTTGTCGATTCTCTGAAATGGTTTTTTACTGCTACGATAGCTTTTTGGTTGGTCCTTAACAAAAGAGACTATTTCAGAGTCGATATTAGATGTTTTAAAAATATCCCTATTTGAGGAAAAATATGCTGAGCCTTTCTTCTCAAATTGTTCTATGGTTTCTATGTCAGATTGCTGTAGGAATTTAGCGAAAGGAGATGGTATTGTGGATATGACTTTATCCATGGCTATTAAATTTTTAAGTTTTTCAAAGTCCTTTCCTATATTTACTGCGTTAAGCCATCTATTTAGTACGCTTTGGACATTCGAGACATAATCGATGAAAGTCTCACTTGGTTTCGGTTTTAAATTTGAAAATTGCACTTGAAACCCAGGGGCATCAAGTAAGAAATGTTGCATTATCCTATCGTGGATGTATTGATAGTTAGATCTAAGATCAGTTGGAATAGATTCTATAACTTTAAGGGGCTCACCACTGAGGTTCTTCATGTAAATCATGGCCCACATATCAATTGGTACTTCGTGGTATTTCAGCTGATATTCTACATTTTCTGTCCAAGCTGATATGGAATCTTCTTTACAGAATGGCTTAATAATATTTTTGTACTTATTAAATTTATTTTCTTCTTGCTGACTCTTTAGTTTTGTAATGGAAATGTCTAAGTGTGAGTCTACTTCCATACCTTTCATCTTTAACTGTGTCTCTGATTCAGTCTGTATTTGTTTTTCTTTCACTCTTGCCATTTCATCTATCTCTCTTTGCTTTAACTCTAAGTCTTTTTGTTTTAATTCTTTCTCCTGATCTAATTGTTTTTGCTTTAATTCTAATTCCTTTTGTTTAATTTCTTTGTCTTGATCTAACTGTTTCTGTTTAGTTTCTTCAGCTAATTGTGCCTCTTTGTGTTTTATTTCTAATTCTTTTTGTTTTGTTATTTCAGCTAGTTCTACAATCTCCTTTTGGTGTTGTCTTTCTCGTGCACGTTCATCTCTCTCAGCCTCTTTTGCTTCTCTAAATTTTTGATCAGCATATTGCTCTAATTCCTTTCCTGTGTATTCTAATTCTTTGCCTGCTTTTATGAAATCAGCTAAAGTTGCCATGTTGTTGGGTACTTAGCTAGTCTTGACAAGCACTTAAGTATTTACTTTGGTTTATTAGATATGTTAAGTTTTTTTTTTTTTTTTAATCTCTGTGTATAACAATACACCCTTAGGTTGACCTTAAAAAATAGATCACAAAAAATGTACTAATAGATCACACCCTGAAAAAGAGATGCATTATTAATCATATTGCATTGAAAATAGTTTGGGTATACTCATCTTAACATTCCAGAGAATCAGGTACAATCGTTCGGCACCTCAGGTCTAATCGTTCGGTACTTCGACAGACAGTGTGAGTTATTCTCATACACAGCTCTTGTTACATCTGGTTTACAAGAGCATCAACAATTAACAATTTGTAAACGACATATGACTTTAGACAATTTGGTACAATCACATGCCCCCCGGCCAAAACAATGTGGTTAATTAATATTAAATGTCAATGTCCTGTCGTGTTCTAACGTCATCTGCCTTCCCTAACTATGTCATTTAATCTATGGGAGTGATGTGCAGACCGAGTCTTATTTGCATAGCAAAAGTAGTGCCATCGTGACGGTAACAAATAGAAACAATCTTCAAATAAATAAATAAATGCTTTGAAATAAATATAAAAGTAATAATAATGTTTAAATAAATAAATATATTTAATAAATAACTGGTATAAACAAATAATATGTAATATAAGCCACAGATTTAGGCGAGCAGCCGCTTGGCGATTTGTAAACAATCCTTCGCTGAATGCAAATGGCGTAGGGCAGCTGTTTGTCAGTCGCGATACGTCATAGGCGCAGCGCTATTTTTAGATTGGAAAAATCAATACTGTCGCCAGCTCATTCTTGTGTATTGCTCCGCCGTAAATCATTTTTGACAAATATTCATAAACAAATAAGTAATTATAGAAATAAATGATACAAAACAATAATAATAATACTTACAAATCAGAAGAAAACATGTTCATAAGCACAAAATATTCTAATAAGCATAAATAAACATAACTTGGTCACGATGGGCACAGCTCGCACTTTGTTCTGTCTGCACACATCATTGTCACTAACATAAACTAAACCCTGTGATTATCTAGCCGTAATATTATTTTCGAGCCGTGGGTGAGTGTTTTAGCTTGAACAATTGTCCAAGCCACACTTCTGACACCACTTTATCCTTGCCTGTCAGCAACCGATGCTTCAGGCATCACGGGATACTTCTCTCGCACCACACAAAAAGATTTGTCAGTCGTACGAGAGGTATTGATTATACATTTTATTGCCACAGCCTCTTTACATTACATCAATGCACAAAAACGGTCGCTAATAAATCACACATGAATACACCACAGAATTGCCTATCACTAGTCGTTTCTAACCCTATTGCTAATTCTATCTACTGGCTAAAGAATACGCATCGACGCTAAGCGATGCGCTCACTACAAAGTCTGTCCCCTGTCTGAGGAAATCTCCGTGTGCTGATTACACGGCACGCGGAGTGACCTTGTGCGTACTTCGGCTTCTGCGTGCTGCATCACTCAGCACGCTTGGAGCCGTGGTCTCTCTTGAGTCTAGTTCTCTGTCTCTGTCACGCTGGCGTGATTACGCCGTTACCAGAGTGCTTACTCTCTGGTTGACACCTCCGTGTCTCATGAGAGAACTGTTTGATAGTTCCCCTTTCTATTTACCACCTACACCTACCCTACCCTCATGTAGGGGCACTGGGTTACCTCTATTCTACTTGAGGTAGACCACTCATTCAGGGTGGTCTTCCCTGAGTCTTTGACACTAACGCAAACTAATGTTGTGTGTATTTAATTTAAGATAATGTATCTGTGAAATGAATTTTAAGTTTAGTATTAATATGTTAAATGATTAGAAATAGTTAATTCCTTATTAGATAGTTAATTACATATTAGTGAGTTAGTATTATATAATATTACTTCAGCAGTTTATAATGTTAGAATATGTTCTATTGGTTCTTATTCATTGCATAGCTATTAGAAGTCGTCATAAATGTTTCCGAAGGAAATAGCCACGGTTCAAGGAATCTCTAAAAGTTTCTCAAAGTGGAGCTATGTGGACCCTACCCATGGATATATTATGGAGCAACTATATTTATATGTATGATACAAAAACAACAGCAACGACCAACGGCAACTGAAATAGTGGACTTCGATTCTTCATTATTTCCCTCATCCTTCAACTCATGGTAGTACCTAGAGTAAGGACGCTTGTAAGGGACTAAAATCAAGTATATTAGTTGATCTGGTCCTTCAAGGACCAATCGCACGATGCTCAATGTAGGGATTGGGTAGATGGGCGTGCCCGTCTTATGGTTTTTTTTTTTTTTTGAGAGTGAATAAGGGGATAGGAGAGCTAATCAGTTGTTCATTTGTTGTCAATGTTGTCAAAGTAATATGAATACGTAATATATGCATATATTTGTCGTGTCCTCCTTTAAAGTGTCGTCCCTGGAGTGAGGAGAGTCAACACCCACATTATAATATTTTTTCCCTATCAATATCCTGGAGAATCCACCAGCTTCCGTCCAACACACTCCATCAGCCCGTGGACACCTTTTCCTATCACTCTCTCACTGTCGTACTATGCCCCCTCTCATACTTCCCCAACGCAACATATTCAACAACTCTTGCTTCTAAAAATTAATAGAGATTAATTTATTAAAAGAAAAGTGTAACGTATATGAGACGTGTATGCGAAGAAAATGTGCGATGTGTTCTATAATGTGTGTAGGATCGGACTCTCAGATAATAGCATAGTCAGTTCATCCTTGCAAGGACACACCACAGCACGTTAAGTCAGAACAAGTCCACCTCACCCGGTACTGTATCTCTCTGCCGGGCACCGACTGTCATCTGTAGCTGCCTGGTAATCCATCTTCCTAATCATCCGAAATAGATACTGTTTGTAAATTACAGCTGATCATGGACCGGTTGCCCAATGCACATAATTTCCTATCGTTCTTAAAGAATGCACAAATACTTTGTAGTGAGTATTTAGGTATCACTGTTATTGTTACTATACTTGAACCTAACTAGTGTCTATCTAGGTTCAGGTATCATGTCTTTTGAACTATTTCACTAGAATATATCACACCATGTGACTATTATATTGATGTTCTTGTTTAGGTACCAATGTTCTTAAGCTGTGTGATGCATTAACAATCATCACCCATCTTAGGTGAACCATCTTTCTTCTCGGACGTTATTCCTTTTTTTTTGTAAGAAACATTTTTGTGTCCAACTGGTGTTATGTCTAATTGTCGTTGCACTTCATCAAACCCAGTGTTGAACTTCCTCGTAACTGGTATGGAACCTGTGAGAGAAACAACACATCTTGTGATAGTACTAGTCACTGATCCTACCAGCTGAGTGTAAGTTATTTGCCTTGCTCAGTTATTTTATAGCTAACTAAACTCTGTCATAGAGCATAGTAGCTCCTCACCTACGTCCGAATCAGGCGATGACAAGGAAAGACCCATAAACAGAGTGCACAACTTCAGTGGGCAAACCATTGAAAGATCCCCCCCCTCCCCCCATTGGACACTTTCCCCATCTTAAATCTCTCCAATTATCACCCCTCTATCCTATTCATCCTAGCAGAGCCAATTATCACTTCACTACTCTACTAGTTCTCAACTAACAGTGCTAATCATCACACTCTAGTTTTAACAAGACTACTGCCTATATTAATTAGGCCTAAATAGACTATATTGACTACCTTATGCAAAACCGCCTCATTCCGGGATGGCTGCTACACTTTGCCATAACGACACATGCTAGTTAATATTAAATTAATCTAACACTGTAGAGCTCTCCCACAAACACGTCCATCATAATCCATGGTTTTGGTCAACACTGTTTCTCCCAATCATGGTTTATGGCAAAACCTAAAATTAGTCACGTGACGGTATTCTTCCTGTCCACACAGGTGTTATTTGGGCACACCATCCATTGTCAAGAATCTATCCTCCCTGGCTCCATCAATGTCAGAGTTGTCATCACTTGTTTTGACTCCCACAACAAGCTAGCGAGTTCCTGTGTGCTCCCAACAACGGGTTTCCACAACAAACCGCCAATCTTCTTGATGTCCGGAAACTCTAAATGACAGACGGACTGTTTTCTTCCGAGCTGAGTACTTCCGCTCTCAGTCCAACCTGTTTATGAACTGTCAAAGCGATGTATGGACTCATCTCACTCACTTCCAAATGTTCCCATGTTTTCGACCCAATGTAACCCCGTGCAGCTGCAACTATTTACCGTCCTGGGGATTTTGACATCCAATTTGTTTTTTCTGTTAGTTAAAATAGTTTTGGCTTTGCAGATAGGCCGGTTAATCAGAAAGTCTCTATAGTAATCAACTGGTTAAACGTAGGGTTTTATTTTTGTGACAATATTATTAATGGGGAAAAAATTTTTATCTGGGAGGGGGCATTATTGCCATGAGACGCGGCACGCGCCAGTAGAGATTAAGCAGGAAGAAGACATTTCCCACAGTTAAGCACTGGAAAGCGCTACAAGAAGACAGAGAAACGAAGGGACCAAAAGGAGACGTCACAAGACAACAAACATACGTTGTGACAACAGTTCGTGGGAACGGACGTGTTTTCCATGTGTGGATCCAAGGTCGTGTGGCATACTGGAGATTTTGAATGCAAGGATACTCGATCTTAAGTGGAAAACAAGAGGAGGCAAGAGTTGAGAAGAAACTATGGATCAGTGGACCTGAAGAACGACGGGAAGCTATCATGAACGTAACAACAAGGACCGAGCAGGCGATGGAATGGAAATAGACTGTGCACTGAGGTGAGGATCGTAGGCACGATAGATACTGGTCGGGATGTTTACTTAGATGTTATCCCTGCGTCAAGGGTGCTCTAGATGTTGTAACACTGATATGTTGTATTGACCGATGCCACGGCAGTGAATAAACTGTTAACTCTTCACTGGAGCCACGTCATTTCTTCATTGGCAAGTTTGTTGACCTTTTGTTCATTCATATGTTTGCTGTTGACGAGCCAAACTTAATACCTCGTGCAGATCTTCAATATACTGTATTATGACACAACACATGAGGAATGTATCGAGGCACACGTAGCTGGGAAACCTACTCCATTAACACCGAAAGGTAACCCAGAGTTTACTCGGCCATGTCTCAAGTTCAGAGCTTGAACTTTCAAGCTGTTTTTCAACACACAGGCCGAAGCCCTTAGACAACTTTTGGTGATCTGGGGAAAATTATTTTACCAGACCGTTTTATATATATATATTATTGTATACAAACTCACACCCATAGATATATACACAGACAAAATCATGATGTGATGATGTAAGTCTGCATTCCATGTCTCCTGTTTGCCAGCGCAGGTAGATTCTGAGGGAAGTTATAATAAAAAAATTACCCAAATGTATATGATACCGACCATGTAGAATGATGACAATCCACACATAAATACTACAATGGGTGTTGAATGCACACATGCATTCATTATCGTTGACATTACTCTGAATAGTCCATAAGAATATTAAATGATCATCACTGGATTGATACAGAAAACTGCTATTTCCCGCCATTTAAATATCTCATTACAGCATCATAGCATGCAATCTTCATCATTTCAGTTTGGGGTGTTACCTATGACCAAAATAGTCAAAAATTGTACAGTATGCATACAAATAGATGCTCAAATTATTTATTCATACAAGATCAATGCCTAATGTCTATATAAAAGGGAATTCATGAGTCTACTTACGTCTTAAAAAGACGGTCTCTTTATCTCCGTTAGAAGAAACATTTGAGAAGCCAAGATGTATAGATTCATAGGTAATGGAGCAAACTACAATACTCCATAATCGGTTTCTGTTTTAATGCAATCTTGAAATTATTGGGGAATTTAACGTCACGAGTACTCTATATATTCTTAAATCGGAGACACAAAAACAAGAAACCGAAAATTAACGCAAAAACACTCTCCAGTAAAATATGGCAAACATAACTATAGTACCTAGTTTAAGCAGCTTGCCTCACTCCGTGGCAAAGTGTTTAGGCTTCTTGCCTCGCTTCATGGCAAAGTATTGAAACTACTTGCCTCACTCCATGGTAAAGTTAGTTAGTTAGTTAGTCAGTCGACAGATCATCCTCATTGCACATTGAACCATTCAGTCCATAAGTGCTTGGATCCCCTCCTCAGCAAATCCCACAGCGTGTAGCCGCTAACGACGTCAGTTCTGTGTTGGTTTATCAATCTTCTTTGGCTTCCTGTGTAGTGTTCTTGTTTGGCCACCCCTCTTTTAATTTGATGTTCTCGCAGTCTGGCCATGGTTGTAGATTCACAGTCATCACTTGGTTCACGCAAAAGTCTTACTTCTCGTAGAGCATTCAGAATGTCAGCCTGCTCCATGGCGCGTCTGCCCTCCACAGTAGCCTCACCTGTGAGCTTGTTAGCCCGCTCATTTCCTTGTACTCCCGCATGCCCTGGCACGAAGATGAAACTAATCTTTGCCAGCCGAGAACGTTCCAGAGGCAGCAACCATTCTCTTCGGATCGACCCCTCCTCTATCCTCTTGATCATGTTCATTGAGTCTCTAAGGAAACATGCCCTAATGAATGTCTGTGTCTCAAGCCATGTAATTGCTTTACATAGGCTACTTGTGGTTTCAGTGAAAGCACCAGAGTCCTCCTTCACAATTCTCCCTCCGGCCCGAGCCGTAAAGGTCCATGAGCTTCTCACAAGTCGGACGACCGACCCATTTGTGTAGATGACAGCATCACCATCTAGCAAATTCTCGAAAATCAACGCTTGTACTTCAGCCTCCACAGCAGCCGGATTTTCTTGTCTGCATTTTCTATCTAGTTGGATGCAAACTGAAAAGGGTGTGCAGAAATCTGTTGGCACTTGTACCCACTCCTCGCCAGGTTCTAAGTCCTCAAGTGAACACACCTGTTGAAGGTCTTCGGCTTGACCCATCTACGACCGTCCTCTTTTTAACTTTCTGCCCTTGACCTTCATAATTTCACTATGCAGTTGATGTTGTGTGTTTGCGTTAACTCTGAGGTAGGCGCGTGCCCTGCAAACTTGTATTCTCTCTTCAATGGTTGGAAAATCAAGAAGGTAGCGCATCGCCCTGCATGCTGTATCTCTTGTACATCCAAGAATAATGCGCATAGCTTCATTCTGTATCCTTTCCATCCTTTCTGTCTGCTTACAGCTGAGAGTCAAGATTGCCATTGCATGCTCAAAAACAGACATGACCAGCCCCTCGTACAGAAGACATAGATGGCGCTGCTCACAGTTTGCTGCCGCCATCACCCGCATCGCAGCCAAACCCCGCCTGGCCTTTGCTATCACCGATCTATGTGCACATTATAAGTAAGGCTTCGATCAAACAGTATCCCCAGGTAATTCATTGCCTGCGTTCTTTCCACCATCTCTGAACACAGCTTTACATTTGGTGTTGGAGTGTTGACAATATGATTATTCAACGAGAACCAAGTCACTGTTGCCTTTGTTTTGTTGACCATTGCCCCAGCTTCAGCACACCAAGTACTAACGCGATTGAGCTTTGGTTTGTAGTTCCACATTAACCTGCTCTCCATCCTTACCCTGACGATACACTAAAACATCATCAGCATATGACAATGTCCTGCCAGGTTCAGTGATCTGTTCACTGATGATTCTCACTGTGTAGGCATTGAACAGTACCGGAGATAATGGTGATCCCTGTGGTAGGCCAGGATATATTGTTGTTGGTTCCGAAGTCCAACTGCTACATCTAAAAACTACTTTCTGTTGGAAGAGGGCTGCAGCGATCCAACTAAGGAGGAATGGACTTTTAGTTCAAGAAGCTGAAGCATTAAAAAAATCCAATGGTACTCTGTTGTACGCGTCCTCAAGATCATTTGCTGCAGCAAAGGTTACAATGCCTGAGTGGAAACCTTCATAGATATCATGGGCAAAAACTGCTGCATTGGTCCAGGTTTCTCTTTTTGGATGGTACCCACCTAGGGTAGGTGGGAAAACACCTTGCCTCTCTAGTTGGCTTGATATTTTCCTGGCGTTACCTTCTCTAGCAGCTTGCCTATTGTATTCTTCTTCTTCTTCTTCTTCTTCTTCTTCTTCTTCTTCTTCTTCTTCTTCTTCTTCTTCTTCTTCTTCTTCTTCTTCTTCGTTCATCCGGAGTTTTTTTATTTATTCGGATGTGATTGCGTTGTGCCTGTTTACAGCAGAGCAGCATTCTTGCGCTGTTAGGCCGACACATCCAACTTCTGCAGGCATTTGTTGACCGGGTTAACCTTCCCGGGCTATTGTATTCTGCATGGTTATAATTCGATATCCCTGAATTTTTGTGTGGTCTTTGTCAGGCTTCGGCAAGGGAATCAGATAGCTGTGTAACCACTCCTCCTTGATGCTAGCACTCCCAATACTGTTGTTGTACATGTCTGCTAGTTTCTCTAGCTCGTTGTCAGTACACCTATTGATGTCCTCGTATCTTATGCGATCAGGCCCTGGAGCGCTGTTTTTTGATCGTCGAAGCACAGCCTTGATTCCTTTCACTGTCACTGTGTCTTCATCCGAAGTGTTCTGGGCCTTGCACCTGTCTGAGGTGACCTCCTTGGCCAGATTTCGGCCTCCCATGTCTGTCTGGTTGCTCTGTTCTAGATAGCGTTCAAAGAGGGCTTTACCCTTGTTGTCGTCAGTCCTCTGCCAGATGAGGTCAGCGCCTTTGAAGTCAGAAATGCTCTTATTCTTGACTACCCCACTTATGCTTTTATGTAGTCGCCAGAACAATTTCAGTGACTTGTCTGTGCTTACTCTTTGACACACCTCTGCCCATTTTTCACTTTTAACCACCTTGGCCAGTTTTTTTAAATAGCTTACTTTTGTGTGCATCTCTCTGTGTGAACTGTGTGGGTGAACGTCTAGGAAACATCCAGATGGGAAAATGACTGCCGATTCCATCAGAAATGAACTGGGTGTTTTGTGGGGGACTATTGTGTTGACATTCTGGCGGCGGCATTATGCACAGTGTATCTGTGCAGGCTATGGTTTGTCGAGACTCGTCTTTTCCACTTTCCACATTGGGCAGTGGGGAGCATTTTGTGTGATATTCACTGGCACAGGAACGGAGCATAATGGGGACGACCCGTTGCTGTGAAGTTGGAACTGCGACTAACTAACTGTGTGCATCTCTCTTTCTAAGTGCATGCAGGAACTAGGATGACTAGCACTGTTTTTCTTGGCATTTTGCCATCTCCTTACAGCACTATGCTTATCCACCCAAGCCTTCTCCACCTCAAAATTCCACCAAGGTGGCTGCCCTGAAGCTTTCTGCGCTTGTCATGTCTTTACTCACATCTTGCCCTGTACTGTCATACTGGAAAGTCTTTACCTTTAGCTTGTGCTGCCTGGTTCTGCCTTTCTCCACCAATATGCTGCAAGGGTGGTGGTCGCTGCCGTGGTGTCCTAGGACTCTCATGTCCTTTTCAGGACCCATCCCCCACTGGTCCAAGCCTGACACCCAGCTCTTGCCTGTGGCTCCTAGTAGCTGTCAGGAGTCTAAAAAAATGCACTCGTGATCCTAAGGATGCGACCCGGAATGTGCAGTGATGTCAGTTCTTAGCTCAGCTCAACTCAACTCAATTGATACACAGAAAGATATATTCTATACTGGTGCTTTATAGATTATACCATTGATACACAGAACGATATATCATATACTGGTGCTTTATAGATTATGCCATTGATACACAGAAAGATATATCATATACTGGTGCTTTATAGATTATATCATTGATACACAGAAAGATATATCGTATACTGGTGCTTTATAGATTATACCATGTACCATGACTGGGAGTGTGAGCTGCTGTCACACTCTTATCACTGTTGGGAGTGTGAGCTCTTGTCACACTCTTATCACTGTTGGGGGTGTGTGCTCTTGTCACACTCTTATCACTGTTGGGAGTGTGAGCTCTTGTCATACTCTTATCACTGTTGGGAGTGTGAGCTGCTGTCACACTCTTATCACTGTTGGGAGTGTGAGCTTTTGTCACACTCTTATCACTGTTGGGAGTGTGAGCTTTTGTCACACTCTTATCACTGTTGGGAGTGTGAGCTGCTGTCACACTCTTATCACTGTTGGGAGTGTGAGCTTTTGTCACACTCTTATCACTGTTGGGAGTGTGAGCTTTTGTCACACTCTTATCACTGTTGGGTGTGTGTGTATCACCTTGCACGAGAAGCATGCTTTGGGTTGAATCAGAGAAAGATCTCTTGAACACATGACACTTGAGTTGAAACCTTGGTAGAGATAACATGTCTCAGACTCATCATAGTAGGCAATGGCCAATGTTTAGAGTGCCGCCGATGTTTTCTAATTTTATGTCAATGTAGTGTAGCAGTGACTGATAGTACAATTTTGTGTTCATGTAAAATGTTGGAAACGTGTAATGTGAAGTATAAGAGGATAAATATTGTATTTGAAAGAACCATTATCCTGTTGTACTTGGAGTACTTAAGTATTGGTTAGACATTGTACATATTGAAGTTAATCATTATAAACAGCAACTCATGATACTATCAATACACTCATGACAATGTAAGTCGAACCAAGACACCAGGGTATTTGATAAAGTGATGAAATTATCAAAATATAAGATATTAATACAGATGGGGAAGATCTTGGAATAATGAAAAATATTTACTGGAAAAAGCAGCAGCAATTAAACTGGGAAATAAACATTGATGAACAAATGAATCTAGGAGTAAGACAAGGAGGTGTTTTGTCACCAGATCTGATCTCTTTCTCTATCCATCCATCCATCATGTGTCATGCCGGTAAGCGTGGGCGGTCATGTTCTGCCATCTCACTCGATCACCAGAGTCGTGGATCAGCTCCATGTTTCTGTCTCGACCATGCCACAAGGCCAAGCCATCCAGGTACTTGCTTCTAGGTCTTCCCCTTGGTCTGTTCCCCTCGATCTTACCAGTTGTCACCAAATTCTCCAATCCATTTCTTCTCATAACATGCCCAAAAAATTTTAACTGTCTACGTCTAATTTCTCTAATCAATTTACGATCTTCATTTGTTTCTTGAAGGACTTGTTCATTGGTCTTTCTGGCTGTCCATGGTATTCTTTGCATTTTCCTCAGAAACCACATCTCTACAGCCATCAGATGTTTTTCAGCCTGACTGCTCACTGTCCACGCTTCACATCCATATAAAAGTACAGGTTCAATGTAGCATCTCAACACTCTTTTTCTCGTTTCAATTGACATCTTTTTATTGGTCAATATGTTTTTCATCTTGCTAAAGGCTACTTTTGCCATGGCGATTCTTGTTCTAATCTCTTCAAGGCATCTCCCATCAGATGTTATTACTGTTCCGAGATAATTGTACCTGCTCACTTGTTGAAGAATATTCCCATTTACTTGTATATTACATTGTGGTATTTCGTCCTTCCTAGTGACGACCATAATCTGTGTCTTTTTACAATTTAATTCTAACCCTAGTTGTTCACTGTGTGTAACAATCGCATCTACTAAATTTTGCAGGTCCTGTTCATTGTCTGCAATCAAGACTGTATCATCTGTATATCTAATGTTATTGATGCATCGTCCCCCAATGTTGATTCCTTCCATATCTTCAATATTTCTGAAAATACTTTCACTGTACAGGGAAAACAGATCTGGAGACATTACACATCCCTGTCTCACACCCCTTTTAAAAGGCAGATATTGGCTTACTTCATTATCAACTCTTATGGCAGCTTGTTGTTTCCAATATATGTTTTTTACAAGTCTAAGGTTTTTTCCATCAATTTGTAGATCTTCAAGCATCCTTATCATGTTGACATGTCTCACTTTATCAAAAGCCTTTGTGTAGTCAATAAAGCAAAGGTGTAGATCTTTGTTTACTTCTATAGAACGTTCGATTATGTTTCTCAGTATATACACAGCATTTACTGTACCCTTGCCTTCCACAAACCCACATTGTTCTTCTCCTATTTCAGGTTGTATTTTCCTCCTAACTCTTTGCATGATAATTCTTAGCAAAATCTTCGTGATGTGACTCATTATACTAATTGTTCGATGTTGATCACATTCCAAGGCTCCTGATTTCTTTGGGATTGCAATAAATACAGAATTACATAACTCCTGAGGTATATTTCCAGTATCATACATTGTATTAAGCAGACTGGTAACTTTATCTATTCCATATTCTTCTAAAGCATTAATCATTTCTGTTGTGACGCTGTCTGAACCGGGGGTCTTGCCAGATTTCATATGGTTAAGAGCATTCTGAACCTTCATCTTTAAAATTGCTGGTCCTTCATTATTATTTTGGACATCATACTGTTCGTCTCTGTTATCGTCATACAGGTTTTTCACGTAATCTGACCATTCATGTAATATCTTATCTTTTTCTATATAATTTATATATCATATTTCTCTATATCAAAGTAATAATGAGAGAGATCAAAGAGGGGCCAGGATTATTAGATGGAGGTTATAATATAAGGAGGTGTTTTGTCACCAGATCTGATCTCTTTCTCTATATCAGACTAATAATGAGATAGATCAAAGAAAGACCAGGATTAAGAGTTGGAAGTTATAATATAAGCAATCGGTGATATGCAAATGACATGGTGTTGATAGATGAATATGTAACAGATCTCTAGGAATAGAGACTGCACAAAATGACTTTTTTCGAATATCAAGAAAACAGAAGCGATGATTATATCAAAGAAAAAGATAACACTGAACCAAGAAATGATAATAGAAGTAAATACTTAAACAAGCTGATAAATTAAACTCCATTTCAGAAAATTAAAAGTATCTTAGGCAATAGGTCACCTCATTAAATATCAGAGAGTTCTGAAATGTTACATAAAACCTGTCTTACTCTATAGCAGTGAATCATGGAATGTGAATAAAGCAGCAGAGATGTGGATGCTGAGATGAATGTTGTGAATATGTTGGACCTCCAGAGTAACTAACAATGATTGCCAGGTAAAGGTTAATGCCACTAGAACATTATATACAACTATAACTAACAATGATTGCCTGGTAAAGGTTAATGCCACTAGAACATTATATACAACTATAACTAACAATGATTGCCTGGTAAAGGTTAATGCTACTAGAACATTATATACAACTATAACTAACAATGATTGCCTGGTAAAGGTTAATGCCACTAGAACATTATATACAACTATAACTAACAATGATTGCCTGGTAAAGGTTAATGCCACTAGAACATTATATACAACTATAACTAACAATGATTGCCTGGTAAAGGTTAATGCCACTAGAACATTATATACAACTATAACTAACAATGATTGCCTGGTAACGGTTAATGCCACTAGAACATTATATACAACTATAACTAACAATGATTGCCTGGTAAAGGTTAATGCCACTAGAACATTATATACAACTATAACTAACAATGATTGCCTGGTAAAGGTTAATGCCACTAGAACATTATATACAACTATAACTAACAATGATTGCCTGGTAAAGGTTAATGCCACTAGAACATTATATACAACTATAACTAACAATGATTGCCTGGTAAAGGTTAATGACACTAGAACATTATATACAACTATAACTAACAATGATTGCCTGGTAAAGGTTAATGCCACTAGAACATTATATACAACTATAAGATGGAGACAAACATTCTGTGGTCGTGTAGTGAGAAGAGGGACATTGGAAAACACTGTGATGATTGCATGCTGGATGGACTGAGACAGTGGCATGCTGGATGGACTGAGACAGTGGCATGCTGGATGGACTGAGACAGTGACATGCTGGATGGACTGAGACAGTGGCATGCTGGATGGACTGAGACAGTGGCATGCTAGATGGACTGAGACAGTGACATGCTGGATGGACTGAGACAGTGGCATGCTGGATGGACTGAGACAGTGGCATGCTGGATGGACTGAGACAGTGGCATGCTGGATGGACTAAGACAGTGACATGCTGGATGGACTGAGACAGTGGCATGCTGGATGGACTGAGACAGTGGCATGCTGGATGGACTGAGACAGTGGCATGCTGGATGGACTGAGACAGTGACATGCTGGATGGACTGAGACAGTGGCATGCTGGATGGACTGAGACAGTGGCACGCTGGATGGACTGAGACAGTGGCATGCTGGATGGACTGAGACAGTGGCATGCTGGATGGACTGAGACAGTGGCATGCTGGATGGACTGAGACAGTGGCATGCTGGATGGACTGAGACAGTGGCATGCTGGATGGACTGAGACAGTGGCATGCTGGATGGACTGAGACAGTGGCATGTTGGATGGACTGAGACAGTGGCATGCTGGATGGACTGAGACAGTGGCATGCTGGATGGACTGAGACAGTGGCATGCTGGATGGACTGAGACAGTGGCATGCTGGGATATCATCAGCAGATCTGATTCTCAGCACCAGGGACGAGATCTGTGGAGAGATATGAATGCCTATACTAGTCGGCAAGGCACATGATAATGATGAATGTACAAGTCTAGTCAGTGAGCATCGGCCAATGAGCTGTGGTTTCATTACCTTATCCTCAAAAAGTTTAATCTAAATAATTGGTGTTTATGCTAACTTGTTGTTTGTCCATCAAGAATGATGATGACCATTCATTTCATCCAGTGGGGTTGAAAATATGGAACAATGAGTTATAAGATGGCTGATAAGGTCTATTTTGGCTCAAAATGTTCTTTGACAGTGCGAGCAAAGAATGCTTGACGTTCCAGGAGGAGGATCTCCTGCAGTGGTTTTTCTGTCCAGCCTTTTCTTCACAGCTCTTGCAGTCCTGGTTGCTTCACAAGTGACTGTACCTTATGTAATGATGTACGCCATGAATTACAGTCTTTAGCAGCAGTCTCCCAGGTGTCAGGATGAATTCCAAAAGCATTCAGTGAGATTTTCAGAGTGTCTTTAAAACGTTTCCTCTGGCCGCCTTGGAAGCGTTTAGCACAACGCAGCTCGCCATAAAAAATTTGTTTAGGGAGCCTGTGATCAGGCATACGAGTTAAGTGACCAGCCCAGCGAATCTGATTTTTCATTAGTAGAGTGTGGATACTGGGCATGGTTGCTCTTTCTAGAACATTAGTCTTAATAACACATCAGCTTAGACCAGACAATAGCTTATATCATACAACAGCTTAGATCATACATGAGCACATTAATCATTCTTCTTCTCAATCTTTTGTTCACTTGAAAATGATTGTCAATAGCTGCAATGTGTGCCTGCTTGATTACACATACACATCTGGTCATAATCAATACTTGGTATATTCATGAGAATATTAATGATTTACTTTGGTGTGTTTCAGAAATACACACTTGGTCTTCAAGTAGTCCTTACCACTCAAAACAAGAACATTCACACAAGTGGACACATGACAGCATAGACATGAGGATTGTGAAACAAGAAATATCAGATGTTCTGTGTGAAGAGAGGAGTCACAGCTTCAGTAAAATGGTAGACATAGCTGAGGGTAGTATCATTCAAGAAATGACAGAACACAGCAACTCAGAACCAATAATGGTTGAGAACAGTTGTAAGGCATCAGTAAAACATGAAAATTGTTGTCAAATGTCAGAAAATGTGTCTTCTATGATTGATTCAAACAAACGATCTCTGGCTATTGAGAATTGTCAGCAGCAAAATAAGGAAACACAAGAAAAACATACACTGAGCTTTGCAAAGTCTCTTGAGGACATTTTTGATTATATCAGTTGTAGCTCTCAGAGAACTCACACAGGAGACATATCTGATGTTTCTAGTCCAAATGTTTGTGTAGACATATATAAGAGAACACATACTGAAGGGATGCCAAACAAATGTAATGAATGGGATGGTCTTTTGATTCAAGATGACCATCTAGAGTGCCAAAAGAACATGAATCACAAGAGAATACATACAGGAGAGAAACCTTACAAGTGTGATGATTGTGGTGCTTCATTTACTCAAGTTGACAGTTTGAAGACCCATTTGAGATCACATTTAGGAGAGAGTTCCTACAAGTGTGATGTTTGTGGTGCTTCTTTTACTGTAGCCGGCAGTCTGAGGGAACATAAGAGAACACATACAGGAGGGAAACTTTACAAGTGTGATGTTTGTGATGCTTCTTTTACTCACTCTGGCAATCTGAAAACACATAAGAGAACACATACAGGAGAGAAACCGTACAAGTGCGATGGTTGTGGTGCTTCTTTTACTCACGCTAAAAGTTTGAAATACCATAAGGAAACACATATAGTAGAGAAATCTTACAAGTGTGATGACTGTGATGCTTCGTTTATTCTAGCTAAGCGTCTGAATTACCATAAGAAAATACATACAGGAGAGAAATCTTACAAGTGCGATATGTGTAGTGCTTCTTTTACCTATGCTGTCAGTTTGAAATGCCATAAAAGAACACATACAGGAGAGAAACCTTACCAGTGTGATGATTGTGGTGCTTCTTTTGCTCAAGCTGGCTATCTGAAGAAACATATGAGAACACATACAGGAGAGAAACCTTACAAGTGTGATGTTTGTGGTGCTTCTTTTACTTTCTCGGGCAATCTGAAGAATCATAAGATAACACATAAAGGAGAAAGACCTTACAAGTGTGATATGTGTAGTGCTTCTTTTATCTATGTTAGCAGTTTGAAATGCCATAAAAGAACACATACAGGAGAGAAACCTTACCAGTGTGATGTTTGTGGTGCTTCTTTTACTAAGCTTGGCAATCTGAAGACCCACATGAGATCACATACAGGAGAGAAACCTTACAAGTGTGATTACTGTGGTGCTTCTTTTACTCAAGCTGACTATTTGAAATACCATAAAGTGACACATACAGGAGAGAGACCTTACAAGTGTGATGATTGTGGTGCTTCGTTTACTAAGCTTGGCAATCTGAAAAGACATAAGAAAACACATACAAGAGAGAGACCTTACAAGTGTGATTACTGTGGTGCTTCTTTTACTCATGCTGGCAGTTTGAAATATCATAAAGGGACACATATAGGAGAGAAAACTTACAAGTGCGATATGTGTAGTGCTTCTTTTACCTATGCTTGCAATTTGAAATACCATAAAAGAACACATACAGGAGAGAAACCTTACCAGTGTGATGTTTGTGGTGCTTCTTTTACTCACTCTGGCAATCTGAAGAAACACATGAGAACACATACAGGAGAGAAACCTTACAAGTGTGATTACTGTGGTGCTTCTTTTACTCAAGCTGACTATTTGAAATACCATAAAGTGACACATACAGGAGAGCGACCTTACAAGTGTGATGATTGTGGTGCTTCTTTTACTAAGCTTGGCAATCTGAAAAGACATAAGAAAACACATACAAGAGAGGGACCTTACAAGTGTGATTATTGCGGTGCTTTTTTTACTCATGCTGGCAGTTTGAAATACCATAAAGGGACACATACAGGAGAGAAACCTTACAAGTGTGATGATTGTGGTGCTTCTTTTACTAAGCTTGGCAATCTGAAGAAACATATGAGACTGTATCATCATCATTTGCCCTGCCAACCACCATAGGTATTGTAGAGTGGGTACTGACTGGTGATATAATTGCTCACACAAAAGTAGTGACAAGAAGACTACCCTAAGGTAACTCTGTCCACTGAAGGACGAGGAGAAAGAAGTGGCTCATTAGAATCTAGGTTGTATGAACATACAGGTCCCAGTGGAAATCTACTCTTCTTACAGTGGTCAAGTTAAGGAAACTGAAGCGAAAAGCACCACTTTTGGTTAAAAGTCCACAACTTATTTATTCCTGCTACACATAACCTGGAAAAGAAATTAATCCCCAGTCTTCTTTTCATACCACTGGGATGACAGACAGACAAAAATGTAACAACTTTCACCCTGTCAAACTCTATCTCAGCTTTAATTATAAGTATTGATGATGAATCAAATGCCAATAAGTAAATTAAAGATATTATTTATTAAGGTTTAAACATATAGCTCTCCCCGGGAGAGACCAAGACAGTTTTGAGTGTTTTGCGTATGGATGTTATCTAATTTGGTTTATGCTATTAAACGATATTCAGTTTTTATATTGATTATCAGAACTGTGGTTATATTTTAATGCACTAGTAAAGATGTAGGATGTTGGCCCTGGAAGTGTTCTTCGTCCACTTAACTAGCTTCCTCCACTCCACATGAATCATATGTAACAGCCTCTGTGTCTCTTCTCGTCTCCTCCTTGTTGTTGACTGGCAATGGCATTTCACTATGATTGTAGGTGAATAGTTCATCTTGGCTGGTACTTGGTGTTTTAAGTATTAATATCAAGCTTCATTGATTCTTTTCCAAGCCCTTGTATTATTCAATTGTCCTCATGCTATTAATTAAACTTCTACTAATTTATACATACTGACAGCTTTCAGTTGTTTAAACACATAATGTCTCTGTTTATTTATGAATATATAAAGTCACTGGTGATTGCTCCTGTGGCAGAAAATTAATTTATAAGTAGTGATTATTGTGGTTAGGTCATTGATTCGATGTTGCTCATGTTGATTGTAGCAATTGGCGATGTCAAACAACCTGGGGAACAAGTGTGACATAACAAGATCTAGTGAGTTGTGAATTTGATGGTAACTCTACTACTGACTCTTCGAATGGTATCCATCGCACCACTCATTTACAGATGTCTTTCCTCACACGGCCTGTCTTTTTATGTTATCCCTAATTTGCTGATAGTTCACACACAAAAAGACTTAGACTTAATTCTCCTCTCACACACCCATGCTCTCACTGTCTAAGAATTACACTAAGAGAACATAGCATGACTAGTGGCTAACAATCACTCCGGATAGATATATTTAAAGTGCCTAGTACTGCACTAGAAATATTCTCTATTGAGAATGCTTGTATGAAAGACTACTAACTACACACACTTCAAGCATACACGGCATGAGGCTTCTGATCATCAGAAGCATGCCCCCTTCACCGAATGTTTCGGTCCCTTTGCCTTCTTGACACTCTCAAGGGGTGGGTCCGTCCGGGTCATGACTCCCTGACGTGTTTCTCCTGTCCTATATATTCACCTTCGAGGCGTTTGTTATCGTGCATTTCCCATATCAACATCGCTAAGTATGTCTGCCCAGAAGCCATCCCACCCTCGGAGGGTGAACACTGGGCACCCGGTGCATATCAACCAGTGTTGACACTGCACCATAACTGACCGCAGGTTGGCCAGATTCTTCTCCCGCCAGTTGTCCTCAATCTTCCCCTTCAACATGGTGGATAGCTATGACCTATGACAGTCATGAAATCAGTATTATCACCTAGAGAGATTGACAACGCATTAAAAAACGAGAGTTGTCAAATGTTATGTATAGTCAATACTACTAAGTGGTGCGGAAGCCTAGACAATGAGTAAGCAATTAGATAGTTAGTTAGTTAGTTAGTCGAGGTTCCAACTTCACGGCAACGGGTCATCCCCACTATGCTCCGTTCCTGTGCCAGTGAATATCACACAAAATGCTCACCACTGTCCCATATGAAAAGTGGAATAGGCAGGAGTCTCGGTAATCCAACAGCCCGCACAGGTACACTGTGCATAATGCCGCCTCCAGAATGCCAACACAAAATTAATCCATGAAAACCACAGTTCATCGTCGATGGACTCGGCAGTCATCAGAAAGACCTAATTGACCCGGGTTTTCTCACATGGCTCGGTCTTTAACCGCAGGGCGACCCGCTGAAAGTGTCGCATAAAGCACAAACTCTGCAGCTTCTGCGCTGGCTCCCGGGAGTCTCCTGAAAAATGCACTCGTGAACTGAAAAGTCAGTTCAGCATCTGCAGGTAGCCATTGTTCCGAACATGCAGGTCAATGTACAGGACAGATGTAAAAGCATTCCCCGCGAATTTTACAGCTCACAGTGTCAAGCAATTAGAAAGTCAAATAAATGCTCTGGGGATGGGGATATACAGAAGAATATGTCGTATTTCATGGAACAAACATAATTAACTACAGCGGTTCTAGAAGAACTGGAAATAAAATGAGTTCATGAAAGAAATAAAAAAAAAGAGGTAAGTGACATGTAGGGTGTATTTTTAATCACTGTGCAGTGTTTGAAAATATTGCTGGTCAAAGTTTTGTATTCACCCTGTGTAAAGTTCATGCAACATAATCCATCCATCCATCCATCATGTGCCATGCCGATAAGCGTGGGCGGTCATGTTTTGCCATCTCGCTCGATCACCAGAGTCGTGGATCAGCTCTGTGTTTCTGTCTCAACCATGACACGTGGCCAAGCCATCCAGGTATTTACTTCTTGGTCTTCCCCTTGATCTCTTACCTTTGATCTTGTCAGACGTCACCAAGTTCTCCAATTTATTTCTTCTCATAACATGCCCAAAAACTGTTGACTGTCTACGTCTAATGTCTCTAATCAGTTTACGATCTTCATTTGTTTCTTGAAGGACTTGTTCATTGGTTTTTCTGTCTGTCCATAGTATTATTTGCATTTTCAGTGCAGTGTTTGAAAATACCGCCAGTCCAAGTTTTGTATTTACCTATTATTAGACTTGTAAAAAATATATATTGGAAACAACAAGCTGCCATCAGAATTGATAACAATGTAGGTCAGTATCAGCCTATTAAAAGAGGTGTGAGACAGGGATGTGTAGTGTCTCCAGATCTTTTTCCCTGTACAGTGAAAATATTTTCAGAAATATAGAAGATATGGAAGGAATCAACATTAGGGGACAATACATCAATAACATTAGATATGCAGATGATACAGTCTTGATTCCAGACAATGAACAAGACCTGCAAAATTTAGTAGATGCAGTTGTTGCACACAGTGAACAACTAGGGTTATAACTGAATATTAAGAAGACACAGATTATGGTGGTCACTGGGAAGAAGGAAATACCACAATGTGATATACGAGTAAATGGGCATATTCTTAAGCAAGTGAATCGATACAGTTATCTCGGCACAGTCATAACATCTGATGCGAGATGCCTTGAAGAGATTAGAACAAGAATTGCCATTGCGAAGGTAGCCTTTTGCAAGATGAAAAGCATACTGACCAATAAAAAGATAACAATTGAAATAAGAAAAAAGAAACTTGACATCATCTCCTTGTAGAAACAGCCTTTTTCTATGTCTTTATGTTCATGTTTGTCTGCATGACTCCATCCCTGAATACTTGAATGTAATTCTGAAATGTACAAATCACTAGCTGTAACAAACAAGCAAAAAGACAGATAACATTACAGACATAGGCAATCAATTTCAAGAAAATAAATGTTAAAGAAAAAGAAGATATAACAAGTGTAAACTTATATTTCTTAATCTGAGGAATGAAGAGGCAGATAAACTAGCAAATACTGGACAAAATCTACCCCAGAATAGCATGCCAATGTCACACAATGAGGTAAAAATAACACTCCAACACACCTACCATAAAAGATGGAATAACACAAATCCTTGACCTCACAACACTGACCCCTACCTTGACCTTCACAGTAAAAGAACAAGCAGTAATCTTCAGTCTTCTTCAATGTGTTACAACATTGGCACCACGGATCAATGCCCATGCCATCATCATCATATGCCTTGGCAGCTGGCAATTATATTTGTGTCTCTCCACAGATCTCATTCTTTGGTGTTCTGTATCAATTCTGCTGATGATATTCCTCCATGCCACCCTCTCAGTCTATCCAGCATCTCTCTGCCTCATGATCTTTCCAGTCGTCACGATGTTCTCTAATGTCTCTTCTCATCACATGAACAAAGAAAGCTGTTTGTCTCTTTCTTATTGTTGTATATAATTTTCTAGCTTTATTAGCCTCTTTCATGGTACTACCTGCTTTCTGTTAGCGCCGAATGTTGGGCGGCGCTTACCAAACCCGACACCCCACATTGTGCCAATGGCTTTGGGCGGAAGAGCACAATTGGGAGGCTACAAGCCTTATCCTGTTGCAAGGAAATGAAATCTAAAGACAAACTGTCATGGCAGGGCAGACCAGGCCCTAAGCCTTTGTTGGCAGCTGATCTAGGATCAAAGCTCCGACAAGCAGACAGTTAGAGCATTGCTTTGCTGATCCGGCAGCTTCTGCAGCTTGTCTTGTTCCAGATGTAGACCTTTCCTCTGGAGTGAACTAGGCAGGCCGAGAGAGGGACCATGCTGCATGGGCAACACATGGTCTCTATATTTTAGCCCAGGCTTTGTGCTATGGAGATGTAATAACTCCACCCCTGGTCTTAACTGGTCTCGGAATCAAAGCGAGAGGCAACTGTTACGGGTTATAAGTCCTTGTCAACTGGCGTAGACATGGGGTGCCATGGGTTGCCTCTGACGGTGGGAGACACCTACAGGTGTCACCAATCAGCTACCGCCTGCCTCAAGACTAATATCCCTGCGCTTGGCAACCTCTTGTTGTTATGCCACCATTATTACTGCATATGCACCAACACTCGCTTCCTCTGATGATGTAAAGGATTCCTTCTACGAGGAGTTATGAAGACTCCGTGATCAAGGCAGTTCCAAAATCTGACTACATTTATATGCTCGGTGATTTCATGCTCGTGTTGGCAAGGACTCGAGTTCATAGCCAGTGTGCCTTGGAAAATACAACATCGGTCGCATGAATGAAATTAGGCAAAGTCTGCTGGAGCATTGCACCAGAAATGACCTATGTATTACAAACTCCTTTTTTAAAACAAAAGAGATGCATAAGGTCACATGGAAACATCAAAGATCCGGCCATTGGCATGAGCTGAACTTCATCATCACACAGAGACAACATCTGAACCATACATCATTAACTCGAAGTTACCACAGAGCTGACTGTGATACGGATCATTCTTTGGTTGTTGCAAGGGTTAGACTGAGACCAAAGACAATCTACACAGCTAAACACAAATCTACCCTAGGATTAATATTATTAACACTCACGATCCTGACAAGTTCTTTGAGTTTCAACAGCAACTTGAAGACGCTTTCACTGATACATCAGAAATTGTACAGTAAGTGAAAAGTGGGGTAAACTTAAGGAAACGCTTTATAAAACTGATGTAGGGTGCCATGAGACGCGGCACGCACCATTATATGTTTAAACGGGAAGATAAGATTTCCTCCAGTTGAACAATTGAACGCACTATGTGAGGAAAGAGAAACTAAGGGAACAAAGAGATACGTCACAGGACAACAAACATACTCTGTGATAAGATTCTCTAGGATCGGACGTGTTTTTCGTTTGTGGACCCAAGGTCGTGTGGCGACTGGGTGTTTTGAATGCAAGGATACTCGATCTCAAGTGGATAACAAGAGGAGACAAAGGTTGAGAAGAAACTATGGATATGTGGACCTGAAAAACGACACGAAGCTATCATGAACGTAACTACAAGGATCGAACAAGCAGTAGAATGGAAATCGACTGGGCGCTGAGGTCAGGACCGTAGGCAGGACCAATACGATTTCAGCATGTTTACATAGATGTGATCCCTGCGTCAAGGGTGCTCTATATATCGTAACACAGAATTGTATTAACCCATGCTACGGCAGTGAATAAAGCTGTTAACTCTTCGCTGGAGCCACGTCAGTGTTTCATTGGCAAGTTTCGTTGACTTTATTCGTTCGTGTTGCTGTTGACGAGCCAAACTGAATGCCTCGTGCAGATCTTCAATATACTATAATACTATATTATGACACAACACAGGAGGAATGCATCGAGGCATAGGGGTTTACAGCACTGTGGATAACAAGAGCCAGGACTGGTTTGTGGCAAATAGCCAGACACTGCAGCCCTTGATTGATAAAAAGAAGATAGCTCTCTTAAGAAACAAGGAAAGAACAACGCTTAATACTCTCAGTAAGCTGAAGCAAGCTAGGAAGGATGTGCAAAAGGCTGCCAGGCAGTGTGCAAATGACTATTGGATCAAGTTATGTGAGTCCATTCAAATCGCAACTGATAAGGGAAACATCGGAAGCATGTATAAAGGGATAAAGAAAGCCTGTGGTCCAATGATCAAAAGAAGTGCACCACTGAAAACCTTGACTGCAGAAATCATCATTGATAAGAAACAGCAGATGGATAGATGGGCAGAGCACTATTTAGAGCTTTACTCAAGTGAGACAAAACTAGCGGATGGTGCCCTCAACGCCATAGAGGCTCTACTAACTCTTGACCACGTGAACACACTTCCTACCATAACAGAAGTTAAGTGAGCTATAAATGAACTTGCATCTGACAAGGCTCCAGGTAAGGATGGGATTTAAATAGAGGTAATCAGGAGTGGGCAAGACACAATCACTCTACAGATCCACCAGCTAACAGAGCTATGCTGGTGAGAAGGACACGTCCCACAGGATTTCAAAGATTCAAGCATCATAACGCTGTTCAAGAACAAGGGCGATCGAAGCGACTGTAACAACTATAGGGGTATCTCACTTCTGTGTATTGTTGGAAAAGTATTTGCCCGAATTGTTCTGCACAGACTTCAAGTCCTAGGAGATCAAGTCCACCCCAAATCACAGTGTGGCTTTCGACAGAACCGGTCTACTATTGATATGATATTCTCATTGTGATAAATGCAAGAAAAATGCCGGGAACAAAATCAACCACTGTTTATTGCCTTCATCGACCTCACAAAGGCATTTGATTTGGTCAGTCGTGAGGGTCTGTTCAAGGCACTAAAGAAAATTGGCTGCCCACGAACTCTTATGTCCATTTTAGAATCGTTCCACACAGGCATGAAGGGCATAATCAAGTTTGATGGTGCAACTTCAGAAGAGTTTGAAATCAAGAGTGGAGTTAAGTAAGGTTGTGTACTATCCCCCACCCTCTTTGGAATATACTTTTCACTTCTACTGAAATATGCCTTTTATGATCAGGATGCCGGTATATACATTCACTCACGGTCAGATGACGGCCTCTACAATGCTCAGAGATTGAAGGCCAAGACCAAAATTAGGAGGGTATTGATCAGAGAGTTGCATTTTTCTGATGATGCTGCAATTATGACCCACTCTGAGGAAGAATTACAACATTTACAATCTGCATTCACTAATGCTTGTTCTGAATTTGATTTAACAATTAGCAAAAAGAAGGTACAGATTATGTCACAAGGTGCACATGGAGTATCATCAATCTTTATTGACGACGCCGAACTGGAGATAGTAGACCATTTTACATATTTAGGATCAGAGGTAAATAGCAAATTATACCTAGATCAGGAAATCAACATCAGGATTGGCAAGGCAGCAACAACAATGAACATGTTAGCAAAAAGATTCTGGGAGAACAGGAAGCTTACTGCCAAAACAAAAGTCCTCGTCTACCAAGCCTGTGTCCTTAGTACTCTTCTTTATGGCAGTGAAACCTGGACAACTTACTCACGCCAAGAGAACAACTTAAACAGCTTTCATATGCGGTGTCTGCAAAGAATACTTGGTATAAAGTGGCAAGACAAAATCACAAATACTTAAGTATTGGAAAGATCAGGTTGTGTGACGATGTGTTCCATGCTCAGTCTTCGTAGACTTAGATGGATAGGACACGTTAGGAGGATGGATGATGGTAGAATACCAAAGGACATTTTTTTGGTAAATTACAGAAGAGTAGGAGATCTCAGGGTCTGCCTATACAACAATACAAAGATGTGTGTAAGCGAGACATGATTGATACAGGCATAGATAATGCACATTGGGAGCAAGTCGCCGCTGAATGTGTTGCATGGAGGGCAACTATCAGAAATGGAATAAAGACAAAGAGAAAATTATTGCAGATAAAGCACATACAGAGCGTCAGAAACATATGATGGTGGAAATGACCATGTTTTCACATGCATCCACTGTGGACAAACATTCACAGCACAAATTGGCCTTATCAGCCACACTCGCCACCGCCATGGGTCGTAGTTATTAAGCCTTTTTGAAGCACAATGTACCAAACTATCGTCTGTCAAGACGGAAAGATGCCAATGAACTAGCCTGTTGCAGGCAATCGTCGTTAGTTACTCTGGCAGTCCAAGGAATTCGCAACATTCGTTTCAGGAACTCTTGCTTCTAAGCTTTTCTTCAATTGTTCATGAACATTGCATGATTCACACAGACAAAATGGCTGCCGCTACATAAAGCAGAACTGTCTCATACTCCAGGACCAAGAGTACACTTGGCCAACATCAACATCATGTCAGTAAAATGTTGATGGCAACCCAGAGGACTTCTGATGGCAACCTAGAGGAAATCTGATGAAAACCTAGAGGACTTCTGGTGGACTGTAAAGTTTATTGATAGTTTTCATATTGACCTTTCAAAAGTCCTGACTTTCTTCTTGATTAACTGTGGGATAGTCAGTCTGTTGCTACAGGAAAGATTCACGTTCTCAAAAGGTTTGCTTTAAGTGTTTGGTTTGTGTCAGTTTCGTAATACATCAGTAGTATAGCTACTTGCAATGTCTCCCAAACTGAACAGATAAGGTTAGGGTTAGGGTAAGAGATACAAAAGCATGCAGCCATGCAAGTATATTCAGAACAGTCACAGTCTAGGCAAAGAAAACCCAAAGACATTTTAGTTAAATCTATGCACTGGTCACAAGTTTTAGAAAACAACACAATGTAATTGTGCTTGTAAGGATCAGTGTTGCCATTTCAGTGCTTTTCTCACTAAATTTAGTGGGGTTTTTTTTTTGAAGTCATTTAGTGCTAAAAATTTGCTTTTAGCGAAATTTTTTGGTGCCTTTTGGTGCTTTTTTTGTTGTGGGTAAAAATTACTTTAAAAATCATTTTGGGAAAACTAAAAAGCCGAATTTGAACAGAAGCGAGGGAGTAAAACAGTCTTAGTATGTTACCGCGCAATATTCAATTAATTTAACTCCACTCCAGGGAATAATCACACTGTGCTGAATATCAACGTGAATGATCATAGACTAAGTGTTGTGGACAAATTCACCTATCTTGGCAGCACTGTGTCACAAGCTGCCACAATTGATGATGAAGTGAATGCAAGAATCTCCAAGGCCAGTTCGGCCTTTGGCAGACTGTACAAGAATGTATGGGACAGAACTGGAATAAGCCTGCAAACAAAGCTAAAAGTCTACAAAGCAGTTGTATTATCCACACTGCTATATGCTTGTGAAACCTGGACTGTTTATCAGCGACACGCTAGGAAATTAAACCACTTCCACACAGTTGCCTAAGGAAGCTATTGAAGATTAAATGGCAAGACAAGATTCCAGACATTGAAGTCCTAGAAAGAGCATCCATGCCCAGTATCCACACTCTACTGATGAAGAATCAGATTCGCTGGGCTGTCACTTGACTCGCATGCCAGATCACAGGCTCCCTAAACGAATGTTTTTTTTTACAGCGAACTGCGTTGTGGTAAACGCTCCCAAGGCGGCCAGAGGAAACATTTTAAAGACACTGAAAATTTCACTGAATGCTATTGGAATTAATCATGACACCTGGGAGGCTGCAGCCAGAGACCGAAATTCGTGGCGTGCATCATTACGCAAGGGTGCAGTCACTTGTGAGGCAACCAGGACTGCAAGAGCTGTGAAGAAAAGGCAGGACAGAAAAACCACTGCAGGAAATCCTCCTCCAGAGACGTCAAGCATTCTTTGCCCACATTGTCAAAGAACATTTCAAGCCAAAATAGGCCTTATCGGCAATCTTATAACCCACGGCTCCATACCTTCAACCCCACTGGATGGACAAACAACACAATAACACTAGCCTCCAGTCAAGTCTTGGATCAGTTTTACAAAGTCTGGTTCACACTCTCTGAGTCTGTGTGAATGGCTGGATTTGGCATGTTTATAGCTCCAGGTTGCTTGTGTCAGGCCTGCGCAGTTTTACTTTCCACTCACAGTCGCGGCCCGTTTATGATAGAGAATTTCATTTCTTGTTCTGTAATGTCTCTACATGGTTCATCAAAAGTAAACCGGAAATTTTTCTGGGATTTAAAGGCTGCGTTTCACGACAATAGGTCATAGCTATCCACCATGTTGAAGGGGAAGATTGAGGAAAACTGCCAGGAGAAGAATCTGGCCTACCTGCGGTCAGTTATGGTGCAGTGTTAACACTGGTTGATATGCACCGGGTGCCCAGTGTTCACCCTCCGAGGGTGGGATGGCTTCTGGGCAGACATACTTAGCGATGTTGATATGGGAAATGCACGATAACAAACGCCTCGAAGGTGAATATATTATGATATAGGACAGGAGAAACACGTCAGGGAGTCATGACCCGGACGGACCCACCCCTTGAGAGTGTCAAGAAGGCAAAGGGACCGAAACATTCGGTGAAGGGGGCACACTTCTGATGATCAGAAGCCTCATGCCGTGTATGCTTGAAGTTAGTTAGTTAGTTAGTTAGTCGCAGTTCCAACTTCACAGCAACGGGTCATCCCCATTATGCTCCATTCCTGTGCCAGTGAATATCACACAAAACGCTCCCCACTGCCCAATGTGAAAAGTGGAAAAGACAGGAGTCTCGACAAATAACAGCCCGCACAGATACACTGTGCATAATGCCGCCACCAGAATGTCAACACAATAGTCCCCCACAAAGCACCCAGTTCATTTCTGATGGAATCGGCAGTCATTTTCCCATCTGGATGTTTCCTAGATGTTCACCCACACAGTCCACGAAATACAGTTCATCGTCAATGGCAGTGGCAGTCAACCAGAAGCCCAGCAGCCACGCATTTCTGCATAAGGCAAAAACCGGTCAACTCTGGGACATAGCCATCTACCATCGCTCAGAACATGCAGTCACGTTCCAAAAGACCTTGGGCAGATTCAAAAGCATTTCACACGAAACTCACAGCTCACAGTGTCGCGCCACGCACTCACTCAGTAGCAGGGCGACGGAACCATCAAGATAATGCTTGAAGTGTGTGTAGTTAGTAGTCTTTCATACGAGCATTCTCAATGGAGAATATTTCTAGTGCAGTACTAGGCACTTTAAATATATCTATCCGGAGTGATTGTTAGCCACTAGTCATGCTATGTTCTCTTAGTGTAATTCTTAGACAGTGAGAGCATGGGTGTGTGAGAGGAGAATTAAGTCTAAGTCTTTTTGTGTGTGAACTATCAGCAAATTAGGGATAACATAAAAAGACAGGCCGTGTGAGGAAAGACATCTGTAAATGAGTGGTGCGATGGATACCATTCGAAGAGTCAGGTGGGTGAGTTACCATCAAATTCACAACTCACTAGATCTTGTTATGTCACATTTGTTCCCCAGGTTGTTTGACATCGCCAATTGCTACAATCAACATGAGCAACATCGAATCAATGACCTAACCACAATAATCACTACTTATAAAATAATTTTCTGCCACAGGAGCAATCACCAGTGACTTTATGTATTCATAAATAAACAGAGACATTATGTGTTTAAACAACTGAAAGCTGTCAGTATGTATAAATTAGTAGAAGTTTAATTAATAGCATGAGGACAATTGAATAATACCAGTGCTTAGAAAAGTATCAATGGTGCTTGATATTAATACTTAAAACACCAAGTACCAGCCAAGATGAACTATTCACCTACAATCATAGTCAAATGCCATTGCCAGTCAACAACAAGGAGGAGACGAGAAGAGACACAGAGGCTGTTACATATGATTCATGTGGAGTGGAGGAAGCTAGTTAAGTGGACGAAGAACACTTCCAGGGCCAACACCCTACATCATTACTAGTGCATTACTTTGCTGTGTTTCAGAAATACACACTTGGTCTTCAAGTAGTCCTTACCACTCCAAACAAGAACATTCACACAAGTGGACACATGACAGCATAGACATGAAGATTGTGAAACAAGAAATATCAGATGTTCTGTGTGAAGAGAGGAGTCACAGATTCAGTAAAATGGTAGACATAGCTGAGGGTAGTATCATTCAAGAAATGGCAGAACACAGCAACTCAGAACCAATAATGGTTGAGAACAGTTGTAAGGCATCAGTAAAACATGAAAATTGTTGTCAAATGTCAGAAAATGTGTCTTCTATGATTGATACAAACAATAAACTATCTCTGGCTATTGAAAATTGTCAGCAGCAAAATAAAGAAACACAAGAAAAACATACACTGAGCTTTGCAAAGTCTCTTGATGACATTTTTGATTATGTCAGTTGTAGCTCTCAGAGAACTCACACAGGAGACATATCTGATGTTTCTAGTCCAAATGTTTGTGTAGACATATATAAGAGAACACATACTGAAGGGATGCCAAACAAATGTAATGAATGGGATGGTCTTTTGATTCAAGATTACCATCTAGAGTGCCAAAAGAATATAAATCACAAGAGAATACATACAGGAGAAAAACCTTACAAGTGTGATGATTGTGGTGCTTCATTTACTCAAGTGGACAGTTTGAAGACCCATATGAGATCACATTGGGGGACGATGCATCAATAACATTAGATATGCAGATGATACAGTCTTGATTGCAGACAATGAACAGGACCTGCAAAATTTAGTAGATGCGATTGTTACACACAGTGAACAACTAGGGTTAGAATTAAATTGTAAAAAGACACAGATTATGGTCGTCACTAGGAAGGACGAAATACCACAATGTAATATACAAGTAAATGGGAATATTCTTCAACAAGTGAGCAGGTACAATTATCTCGGAACAGTAATAACATCTGATGGGAGATGCCTTGAAGAGATTAGAACAAGAATCGCCATGGCAAAAGTAGCCTTTAGCAAGATGAAAAACATATTGACCAATAAAAAGATGTCAATTGAAACGAGAAAGAGAGTGTTGAGATGCTACATAGAACCTGTACTTTTATATGGATGTGAAGCGTGGACAATGAGCAGTCAGGTTGAAAAACATCTGATGGCTGTAGAGATGTGGTTTCTGAGGAAAATGCAAAGAATACCATGGACAGCCAGAAAGACCAATGAACAAGTCCTTCAAGAAACAAATGAAGATCGTAAATTGATTAGAGAAATTAGACGTAGACAGTCAAAATTCTTTGGGCATGTTATGAGAAGAAATGGATTGGAGAATTTGGTGACAACTGGTAAGATCGAGGGGAACAGACCAAGGGGAAGACCTAGAAGCAAGTACCTGGATGGCTTGGCCTTGTGGCATGGTCGAGACAGAAACACGGAGCTGATCCATGACTCTGGTGATCGAGTGAGATGGCAGAACATGACCGCCCACGCTTACCGGCATGGCACATGATGGATGGATGGATGAGATCACATACAGAAGAGAGTTCCTACAAGTGTGATGTTTGTGGCTCCCCTTTTCGTATTTCCTCCCTATAAATCCCCCCCCCCTACCTTTACACACACACACACACACACACACACACACACAAACACACAGTATACGTAAAATGGAAGCCAAATTTAATAACACATACTAGAACAAGTCTAAAGAAAACATGATTGGCATGCCTACTTACGTTATAAAACGAATTCCAGAAGAGCGAGAAATACAGAACTGTAAAGTATTTAGGGAAAACAATATGAACAAATAATCAGTTCTAGTATTAACACGATCTTGAAATAATCTTAATCGCCCCCCCCCCCGGAAACCCTAAAATTCCACCATTGAGGTGGGGTTGGGGGGGGGGGGGGTTATTCCTCACAGATTGAGATCACAGTGATCGAGAAATAGAACCGAGAATACAGAAAGCAAACAACATCAACAATCCTCGTAAACGATAAAACATATTAATGTCAACATGCTTCAAAACAAAACAAACTGATAATTACAACAACAACAACAACAACAACTCCACCCTGGAGCAAGCACGACGTGAGGCTTCAGATCATCAGACGGCTTACCCCCCCCCCCCCCCCCCCAGAAAGGTCATGTGTTTTCCTGTCGTGTGTATTCACTTTTGAGACGTTTGGTATCGTGCCTTTCCCATATCAACATCACTAAGTGTGTCTGCCCAGAATCCATCCCACCCTCGGAGGGCGAATACTGGACACCCGGTGTATCTACCAGAGTTGACACTGCACCGTAACTGACCGCGGGAAAGCCAACTTCATTCCCCCGACCGTTGACCTCAGTCTTCCCCTTCGCCTTGGTGAATATCTGTGACAATCAGTGGTCGTCGTTGCTGCCATGTCACCTTCTCCGTACCCTGTTCACAGCTTACGGATCGCCTCCTGCATGCTCTTAGCGGAACCAGCTTGTCTACTGCGCAAATTCTATAACAGCCTCCCCCCCTCCCCAACCAAGCCATCTCTTGCTATCACTGCGGGGCGCCGTCCTTGTAAGACGTTCTACCTCAAGCGGCCGTTGCCGGGTGGTCTCTACATAGTGATGTTTCTACTCTTCTGTAGCGCCTCGGCTTGGGCGTCTTGTTCCTCTTACCTGGAGGGATGGTTCCCGGGAAGGCACGAGACCATGGTTATTGTTTCGGTCTCATTGAGAGGTTGCTGTGTTTGGGTCTTATTGAGGTTGCTTTGCTCTTATTGCAAGATTTCCTTCATTGACAGACGTTAGCTTATATTTCAGGCAAAGCTATGAGCTATTTACTTTACTGCGTATACTTGTCCCAGTAATTATTAAGCTTGCTCCATAGCCAGCACGAGGCCTTCTTCGCTGCATTACCCAAACTTTTAAGTGCCCATGTTCTAGTTTGTCCTTTCACCCCTAGCTGTTTCAGCACGTCGTATGCGGAGTTGGTAACAAGGACTCTTGCACCTATCTCTACGGCAAATAGCCTGACGGTATATCCTGCTTGTCTCAGGCTTGCGACCACATCGCTGTACATTCCCATCTTGTAGGTGTGCTGCTCCTCAACTCTGGACTCGAACGGAACAGTCAGCTCGATTAGTACCAACTGTTGAGTGGACGGAAAGGACACCACAATGTCAGGTCGCCACTGAAACCTCCGGAATTCCCCTGGATAGACACTGATAGATATCCCACAGCTGTGTTACCAATGTCAGACATGGAACATGGACAGTGCTAGAAACACACAGACATAAAATCACATCATGTGAGATGAGATGTGTAAGAAACGCAGCTGCAATAAATAAATAAATAAATAAATAAAATAACAATAAATAAAGAGATGGAGAGACACATGAGAAAGTAAGAACGTGTGTAGGGATAACGTTGATGACTGACTATAGAACACCAAATAATTAAATGGTTCGGATATTTAGTTAGAATGGAACATGGTCAACCAGCGGCTATAGAGCTGTCTATATAAGAACATCAGGATACAAGGTGAAAGGACGACCCAGGAACAGTTGACTAGATGGAGTAAAAGAGACATTGAAGAAATCAAATTTGACGTTGTTTGAGAGAAGCACAGACAATAGTGTCTGCCTCCTGTCATGGTCCAGTGGATACACGTGAAAAGCAGACTAGACGTTTTGTTTATTTGGTTGTTTCGGGATTTGAAATTTTAAATAATGAGCACAACCCACTACTGGCAACGCTGACCGCACCCTGGTATGAACCTAAGGCCTATCCACGTCAATATGGAAGCACTATACTCGAGTTTCGCTCTCGTTTGAGCTCGTCAGTAGTGCATATCCCTTACCGGATCCGGAAACAAGCCCCGGATCACTGGCGTGTGAAGCGGGTGTGTAACCAAGCGGCCAAAACGTCACGTACAACTCAGTTAATTATGGAGGGCTAGTGTCAGAATCGGACCAAGTTCTGAATTAACAGAGCATGGCTACAATTACACCGCTCTTTTATAATAGCATGTTTAGGTACTGTTATATATTTTTGTGAACTCTCTGTGGAGCGCATGGTTGTGTTAAGGACATATCAAGTGTAGAGTCTTAGTAAAGTAGCCTGCGAAAAAACATCTCAATGTCGTGTTGTGCGAGTTTGGTTGTAGTTGTTAACAACTATAGACCGTATAAGATGGAAAGGCTCAATGGTCATCAGTAGTAGAAGTAGAGATGTCTACCAGATACCGAACAAACATCTCCAGAGATGTCAGTGAAGCGCCACTGAAATTTTACAGTAGTGGCGCGTCAAGAACAAGATTGTCGTCCAGTTATCTTAGCGCACACGGCCTATGGAATCCATGTGTTGCTCAACCAGGCCTTGTGTAAACTAACAGGTATTTCCTGCCATCAACTATTAAATTAAAGAATGCTATAGGAGCTGTGGAAAGAAACGAGCATGCAAGTCACTGCCTGGCACCTCTCTGCGACGCTTCATGGCATAAGAAGTAGGGCGAAAGAAGAAAGAGGAAGGCACAAACAATATATTGCACAATTTATTGTTTGGCATATTTCGTTCTATCTCGCCAGGTTCAATAAACAAACAAAAAGTTCAACATATGATAAAGTAACGTAATGGATTCTTTCAACTGAAATACTATCATCATCAAGTGCCCTGCCAGCTGGCGTAGGCGTTCATGGCTCTCCACAGATCTCGGTCTTTGGTGTTCTGGATCAACTCTGCTGCTGATATTCCTCCATGCCACCGTCTCAATCCATCCAGCATCATTTCTCTTGTTCTGCCTCTGTCCCTCTTCCCCTCGATCTTTCCAGTTGTCACGATGTTCTCCAATGTCTGTCTTCTCATCACATGACCGAAGAAAGAGGTTTGTATCTTTCTTATTGTTGTATATAATGTTATAGTTTCATTAGCCTGTTTCAGACAGTCGTTGTTGGTTACTCTGGCAGTCCAAGGAATTCGCAACATTCGTCTCAGGAACCTCATCTCTGTTGCTTCTAATTCCTTCTTAATTTGTTCATTTACATTCCAAGATTCACTATTGTCATATATTTTTGAAGGGAGTGGGAGATCACTGTAGTGCATGCCCCATCTCTAATAAAAGATGTAGAGCCCCATCCTCTTCTATCTTCAATAACCCCAGAATATGAACCTTGAGTTATCTGCAGGCCTCGTTCTATTAAGTATTGTCTAGGAGATATAGATTATGGCCCTGGTGAGAATGGTAATTACTAACTGGGAATCTGCCCCTTCTCCAATGATTCTGATAGCTCTGGAGCCCCCTTTTAGTTTATCAAATCTAAGGAAAGTCTGGAGAAGTTTCTCAGCCTGATTTAGATGAAGAAAACATGGATGTTGAGCAGTTGATAGATCTAGAGTCTTTTTATTTCCCCATTCAGTAAGTCATTATGAGTTAATTTATCTTTAAACAATCAAACATATAATCAATCACATTAGATTTTGACAACATGATGTACAAAGAAGTTGTAGACACAGATAGGTTGGAACTTGACAAATTAACAGAAGGTCAATTCATGTTAATCATTTATTGACTGGCCTGAGCCTTCTGGTCAGTACATACATCTCTATTGTGATTTACACAAAGTAATAGAACAGTTGCACATTGGACCATTGTCCCAGACAATCAATAACAAGCATCAATATATGAGATGTCAACAAGTGTGAAAACATAGTAAACATTTTGATGTTGTACATATTAAGTATGATAGTGGTGTCTCAACCATAAAATGTCAGTAGTTTCCCTGAAATTGGGTGTGTAGTCTACCAATGAGAAAAGTAACCTGGTGACTGGAGGATTAGGTAAGCCAGGGTCCATTGACTGATGGATCCACTTCAGGTCTGCCCGTATAGCTCCTCTGAAGGCCTCCACATGCTCTGCTCATAGCGAAGTCATCCTCCCTCTCACTTGTGGTTCATCTCTTTCTCTCGGCTTCCCTCCCTCAGGTCTGATTTAGGTGGTTAATTTGCTGATGTGTTGGGTGGTTGTTGGTATGTAGCCACCAAGATCACTGATGAATATTCGCATAAATATATACATTCCTACCAATACAATAATAAGAAGTAGGTCGGAAGAAATCTAAATTCCTGAAGTAGGAACTAGTTCCCCTCCCCTCCTTTTCTCTCTAAGCTAGTGTTGGGTTAAGTTGGGGTGGTCAGAGATTATCACACGGTGTACGCCTTGTATCAACTTGTTCCTGCTGTATGTAAATTCTCATTTGACCGGGGTCAGTGAACGTGTACAGTAAGACATTGACAAGAGTGAGAATATGTCAAGATGCATGTAAATAAATGACATACATTTAGAACATTTCTTCCACTAAATGGTGTTTACAATGTGTATAAATAATTCTCTGTGTTTTCCCAATTAACTACTTCTTCTTCTTGTGTCTAATAACTCTCTTCCATTACCTGTTGTTGTTGTGATGTGGAGTGTTGGGTTGTGTGGTGATGAGTGGTGTGGAGTGGTGTTGTGTTTTTAAGTTATGTTGAGTAATGAGTTAAGCTCACTTCGCGTGATGGTTTTTCCGCGAAGCACAACTTTCTCATGTATTGCAGTTCATGTGTGCCCTTATCTAATTAAATTTGACATAAATATAAATATTTATTTCGCCAAACCCTATTAATTCTATAGATAAAGGAGAAAGGAAAGATTGATTTCACTTTCAGCTTTCTAGATTGTAAATAGGCATAGATAAGTCTGTTTTAGAACAAGGCACTTATTCTAGTACACGAACTGTCTTTTCAGCTGTAGATAGTGATGCATCTTTAACAATGTTTCTGGTGAAATGCACAAGATTGCTTTAGAATCATCACTTCTCACAGTTGTTTAGAATAGAATATAGTAGTGGAATGCACTTCTTAAAGTTAATAATTATCTCTAAGAATATCAGAGATTGTAGTTTCATCGAAGAGAATATTCTGCCCGGGAATGGCTTTGCGTCGTTAGAATCTACAGTCGAGCATTTTTACATTTCAGAGGTTTTAATTAATAATCATACATTTGAATTGACATCACAAACATGGGTTTACATTACTTGATACTTGATACATCGGGTTCTTAGTCTAATCAAGGGCTAACAAACGTACCTCGGATCCAGACTTTTGCCTTGCCCATTGAATTTTTGGTCACACATTCTTCTCACATCCGTCCATGGAGCGAGTTCAGACAAAAGTGCGGGCTTATTAACATTTCTGATGAAATAGTAATATATGTTAATTATGCACTGGCGCGAAGGCGGTCATGTGGTTTTCCTATCCAATGGTTTTCTGATTTATATGCTCGGTGATTTCAATGCTCGTGTGGGCAAGGACTCGAGTTCATGGCCAGTGTGCCTTGGAAAATACAACATCGGTCGCATGAATGAAAATGGGCAAAGGCTGCTGGAGCATTGCACCAGTAATGACCTATGTATTACAAACTCTTTTTTTAAAACAAAAGAGCTGCATAAGGTCACATGGAAACATCCAAGATCCGGCCATTGGCACCAGCTGGACTTCATCATCACACGGAGACAACATCTGAACCATATATCATTGACTCGTAGTTACCACAGTGCTGACTGTGATACGGATCATTCTTTGGTTGTTGCAAGGGTTAGACTGAGACCAAAGAGAATCTACACAGCTAAACACAAATCTAGCCCCAGGATTAATATTATTAACACTCATGATCCTGAAAAGTGCTTTCAGTTTCAACAGCAACTTGAAGACGCTTTCACTGATACACCAGAAAATTGTACAGTAAATGATAAATGGAATAAACTTAAGGAAACTCTTTGTAAAACTGCCGTAAAGGTTTACGGCACTGTGGATCATAAGAGGCAGGACTGGTTTGCGGCCAACAGCGAGACTTTGCAGCCCTTGATTGATAAGAAGAAGAAAGCTCTCTTAAGAAACAAGGAAAGACCAACGCGTAACACTCTGAGTGAGCTAAGGCAAGCTAGGAAGGATGTGCAAAAGGCTGCCAGGCAGTGTGCAAATGATTATTGGATCAAGTTATGTAAGTCCATTCAAATCGCAAGTGATAAGGGAGACATAAGAAGCATGTATGAAGGAATAAAGAAAGCCTGTGGTCCAGTGATCAAAAGAAGTGCACCATTGAAAACCTTGACTGGAGAAGTCATCACTGATAAGAAACAGCAGATGGACAGATGGGTAGAGCACTATTTGGAGCTTTACTCAAGTGAGACCAAACTAGCGGATAATGCCCTCAACGCCATAGAGGCTCTACCAACTCTTGACCACCTGGACACACTTCCCACCATAACAGAAGTTAAGTGTGCTATAAATGAACTTGCATCTGGCAAGGCTCCAGGTAAGGATGGGATTCCAATAGAGGTTATCAGGAGTGGGCAAGACACACTCACTATACAGATCCACCAGCTAATAGAGCTATGCTGGCGTGAAGGACAAGTCCCACAGGATTTCAAAGATTCAAGCATCATAACACTGTACAAGAACAAGGGCGATCGGAGCGACTGCAACAACTATAGGGGTATCTCACTTCTGTGTATTGTTGGAAAAGTATTTGCCAGAATTGTTCTGCGCAGACTTCAAGTCCTAGGAGATCAAGTCTACCCCGAATCACAGTGTGGCTTTCGACAGAACCGGTCTACCACTGATATGATATTCTCATTGCGACAAATGCAAGAAAAATGCCGTGAACAGAATCAACCACTGTTTATTGCCTTCATCGACCTCACAAAGGCATTTGATTTGGTCAGTCGTGAGGGTCTGTTCAAGGCACTAAAGAAGATTGGCTGCCCACCAACTCTTCTGTCCATTGTGGAATCGTTCCACACAGGCATGAAGGGTATAATCAAGTTTGATGGTGCAACTTCTGAAGAATTTGAAATCAAGAGTGGAGTTAAGCAAGGTTGTGTACTAGCTCCCACCCTCTTTGGAATATACTTTTCACTTCTACTGAAATATGCATTTCGTGATCAGGATGGTGGTATATACATTCACTCACGCTCAGATGGCGGCCTCTACAATGCTCAGAGATTGAAGGCTAAGACCAAAATTAGGAGGGTACTGATCAGAGAGTTGCTTTTTGCAGATGATGCTGCAGTTACGACCCACTCTGAGGAAGAATTGCAATGTCTACTATCTGCATTCTCCAATGCTTGTTCTGAATTTGGTTTAACAATTAGCAAAAAGAAGACACAGATTATGTCACAAGGTGCACATGGGGTACCATCAATCTTTATTGACGACGCCGAACTAGAGATAGTAGACCATTTTACATATCTAGGATCGGTGGTAAATAGCAAATTATCCCTAGATCAGGAAATCAACATCCGGATTGGTAAGGCAGCAACAACAATGAACAGGTTAAGAAAAAGAGTCTGGGAGAACAGGAAGCTTACTGCCAAAACAAAAGTCCTTGTCTATCAAGCCTGTGTCCTTAGTACTCTTCTCTATGGCAGTGAAACCTGGACAACTTACTCACACCAAGAGAACAATTTAAACAGCTTTCATATGCGGTGTCTGCGAAGAATTCTTGGTATTAAGTGGCAAGACAAAATCACAAATACTGAAGTATTGGAAAGATCAGGTTGTGTGACAGTTTATTCCATGCTCAGTCTTCGTAGACTTAGATGGATAGGACATCTTAGGCGGATGGATGATGGTAGAATACCAAAGGATATCTTTTTTGGTGAATTACAGATGGGTAAGAGATCTCAGGGTCGGCCTCTACTACGATACAAAGATGTGTGTAAGCGGGACATGATTGATACAGGCATTGATAATGCACATTGGGAGCAAGTCGCCGCTGAACGTGTTGCATGGAGGGCAAATATCAGAAATGGAATAAAGTCAAAGGAGAAAATTATTGCAGAAAAGTCACACACCAAGCGTTTGAGACGTAAGATGGTGCATGATGGTGGAAATGACCACGTGTTCACATGCACCCACTGTGAACGGACATTTACAGCGCAAATTGGCCTTATCAGTCACACTCGCTACCGCCATAGTTAAAAGTTATTATGCCTTTTTAAAGCACAAACTATCGTCTGTCAAGACGGCAAGGTGCCAATGTATAATGGTTTTCTGAGCTTGGTCTGATGAAATCTTTCCAAGAATCCACGTCATTTGTCACTTGTTCAGTTCCAGTTTTGATGTTAAGTTTTAAGTCCCAATCTCCAATTGCGTTTGTGAAGTCAATTTCTTTTAATGTTGTTTCCTCTTTTTGCGGCATGTGTTGATAAAATGAATAATGTTGGCTGCGTTATGCCACAACTATCATACAGCAAAACTGGTTCTACATAGAATGGACAAGACAAGACTCCCCTACCAAGCCCTCATATGGTCACCAGTAGGGAAAAGAAAACGGGGAAGACCAAGAGAGACCCTGCGTAGAACCATCATTAGAGAAGGCTCATTCAACGGCCAAGTAAATATCCAAGATCTACAACATGTAGCAGCGAACCGCCAAGCATGGAGAGTCAGGACTTCTGCCCTATGTGCCGCCTTAGGCTCAAGAGGAAACACTAACTAACTAACTAACTATAGCCTTTCAGCACTCTCTTTCTTACATTCAGTGACAGTGACTTATTGCATAAGATACTCTTCATTTTCTGAAATGCGGCTGTTGCTTGCCCTATTCTGCTCTTAATCTCTGTTGTACATCTTCCATCTGATGCTATAAATGCTCTTAGGTATCTAAAATTATCCACTTGAGAATTGTTAAGAATTTGTTAAGAATTTTAAGAAATGTAAGAAACACTGTTAAGAATTTTTCCTTTTATTTCTATGTCACATTTTGGTGTCACCATTTTCTTTTATATCAATATTGTTACTGTTTTCTTGATATTCAAGGAGAGTCCTTTCCTTGCACTCTCTGTTACTACAGTGTCCAACAATTGTTGTAGGTTTGCTGATTTATCCGCCAGATGTCCTAGGGTCCAGCTGTTATCGAAGATCTGCAACAGCTGTTTTTGTTTTTTTTACCTCTGTTCATAGATTTCTGATCATTTCATTGGCGATACCATCAGCTCCTGGCGACTTTCTCAATTTCAGTTTTGATATTGCTAGCTCCAATTCGCTGATTGTAACGAAGGTGCCTCCAGAACCTCATGAAGTATTTCATTCTGTCCTGTATGTTGCCATTTCTCTCGAATCTTCTGTTGTTAGTCTGGACTAATTTCGATAGTTATCGTGTGCGAATGAGTCTGCAAAATGGTCAGCTGCTTGCTTACCTGTTAAGATATTTCCGTCTTTATGTAGTGCAATTTTTCAGTTTCTCCATGTGCCTTCATCTTTAAGCTGTTTTATAAGCTTCCACAACTTCCTTGTGTCTCTTTCAAAGTTCAGTGACTGTTTTCTCCTGATGGCTTTTTCGTCTAGAATGAAGTTTGGCCCTTTGAAATATGGCTTTTGCGTACTGGATGTATTGTGATGCTCTTGGCTGGGTTTGGCCTCTGCTTGCTTTCTACACACTTCCACATCATTATGCAACTGTTCCAGTTCACTACTCCAGTAGGGTTTATAATGTTTATGGGCTCCACTTGGAACTGTTTCTCGCGCTGCCTGTAGTATGCATTTTCCCAAACTCTTCAACTACTTTATTTATGTCTTTCTCAGGGTTTAGGTTTCTAACAAGCATGCTGGTGCGATGCTTGTAAATTGCCCAGTCTGCTTTCTTGTAGTCCCACCTCGAGTGGGTGGTGCTTTCACTTACAAGCTCATTTTCTACAGTTAGAAAGACTGGCCAATTGTCATTGCCACCAAGTTGTTTTCCAACAATTCGTGTGATGTTCTTCTCTAGGTCTGGTGATTGAAGAGCCAGGTCAGGTGTGGTTGTAGTGTGCCATGATCTCGAGTATAAGGTATGTGAGTTCGACGGCTTGTTAATCAAGATGAATCTATTCTCATCCTGCCAGTCTTCCAGTTTCTCTCCTCTCTGGTCCATGTGATCTTAGCCCCAGGTCTGCGAGTGGATGTTGAAATCGCCACACACAATTATTCTTTTTATCCCCTTTTAATGGTCACTTGGACAGTACTAAATGATCAGATGCAGATCAGTATTGCCTGCCTTAAGTTTAAGTGTCTGATACGCAGCTACTTCCATTTAACTTCAATTTGGGAGGCAGTGATGTTATTTTTGATGTTTTTTGTTTACAAGGGTTAGTATTCCACCTTTTCGCCTGCCCTTTCGGTCAGATTGGTAACATTGGTAGCCTCTGACTTTGAAGGATGCGCTTTCATTGAGGTGAGTTTCTTGCAAGCAACATACGCTTACCTTTTCTTGGTTCATGATGTTTTCTAGTTCTATTGTTTTTGTTGCCGACTCCCTCTACATTCCAGTGCATTATTTTTAGTCTTTGTTTGTTATGCCAGACGCTCAATTCTCAGATCTCCTGGCTCCACGGGACATCTGAGAATGACCTCCAGTCGTTTTGGTTGGGTCCTATCGAGGAATAGGGCCCGGCACTGCTCTTACTTGGGGGCAAAGAGGTTTTGCAGTAATTGACATATCTCATTGCGTAAATGTGTGGCATCCTGATTTCTGTGTTGCGCCTCCTGGATGGTTGCCCCGGTCTTCAACACCTTTCCTTTACTAGAACAGACTGTGGTCTTACTCGAGTTTAGATGTGTAGGTACACACACACACACACACACACACACACACACACGAGTCTGCGCATGCATGTACGTGCATACACATCTAGAGCATTCTGGTTATTTTTCGGCGCCAGAGACTCGCCGCCCCTTCTCCTGTTATTTAAAACAGGTACGCCACGAGAAGGCCAGAAGTTGGACTTTTGCTGTAAAGGTGGTGAATGCATGAACCATGGGGTATTTTGCAAGGTTTGGCGCTCACTCCGACTCTGCGTAACCGGCTACATAATAGCAACATTTGGAACCCGGCATGGCTAATAATACGAGCAGACAAGTTTGTGAAGTTATTAAGATAGTGCAGGGAGAGGAGTGGGCCACGGTGCCACCAAACACGGCAGTCTTACACAGAATGATAGTCACGTTGGACTCTGGGTGCAAGATTTGACAGCGAGTGAGACAGAGTCATCCATGCAACAGCCAAGTGATGGGATAGTATACATGGATGGGTCTGTGGTCAGAGGTAAACGGAATTGTTGGGGCTTCACTACTAACGTTAACTAACTCAGTGTAAAGGAGAGTCGGGCATATCAAACCATGACTACCAGCCTGTGAATAGAAGTGGAAGATGCAACGGCACCGTTCCGATGGCTGAAGTGTAATACAAGCCTACATGTTGTGTTGGCAATGGATAAAACAGAAGCATTTATATTCAACATGGAGTGACTGACACAGCTGGACAATACCTGACACAGCTGGACAATAAGTTCAGGATCCCTTCCATGACTGGAAACATATTGGATATATGGTGCTGGCCCCATGTTTGTACAGATATAAAGACATGTGACGGATGACATGGTCAATATTAAGCCGACTGCCTTTATTTCCCAGGACGTTTCCTGATAATGATTTCAGGTCGCGTTAACTTGAAAGCCCATATCAATGAGCAAAATCCCCACATTCAGAGCCAGCCCCTTTTTCTCAGGAGCCAGCATTTTTATTTTAAAACACAGGCTAAATCAAATCAAATCAAATCAACTTTATTAGGGTCACAAATTGGGCGCGCAGGCCCGTCTTACATTTGGCCCTTCCAATCACTCGTCTTTCGTTCATCAAGAGCAATATACATTTACATAGGAAGAAAAATAAACATTGTGAAATGAATGTTGTAAACATAAACAAGGCTAATTACCATGTTATGAGGCCCATCTCTCACCTATCCATACATCACCCCACCCACACACACCCACCTACCCACACACACGCAAACCAAGGGACACATACATACCCCATCAACCGACCCATCCCCCTCCCACACATCCCCCACCAACACACACTGCCCTCACCTGATCCCCCAACCAAAACACACTCGCCACCCACAAACATTCCCCCACCAACCCACACATCCCACGTCCATCCACATCCTCTCCCCACCCACACCTCAAACCACCCATCCTCCAGCCACATCTCCATCAACCACATTTTCCCCACCCACGCACACAATCCCCCACCAACCCACACATCGCACATCCACTCACACCCCCCCCCACACACACACACATCTCCCTAACCACCCATACATCCCCAATCCACTCACACACACCCCACCACCCACACATACAACTTCCACCCACCCACACATGCCTTAACCCAATCCCCCACCATACAACTCCCCACCCACCCGCACATCACATACACCCCCTACCACGCACTATTCCCAACCCACGCACCACACACACACACATATCCCTCACCAACACATCCCCACTTACACACCACACACATATCCCCCACAATATTCCCACCCACACCCACACAGATACCCTTACCCATCCACCCCACCCACACACACATAACTCACCCACACAATATCCCCGACCAAACACCACTCCCCACCCACACATGCATTCCCTACCCGTCCGCCAACACACACTCACTCACGCATACATCCTCCACTACGCACCAACACACCCCCACCCACCCCCAACCAAACATCTCTCGATCACAATACCCCTACCCACACACATCCTCCACCCACTCACATATCCCACCCCAACACATACAACTCCCTCACCCACCCACACATTCCCCATCCACGCACACATATCCCACCCACACATACTTCCCCCAACCACCACACATCCCCTACTCACCCACACATATACCCCACCCATTCCCCGCACACATCCCCCACTATCCTCACCCATACCACCACAAACATCCCCCACCAACACACCGCACACATATCTCAAACCCACACACCATACACTTCTCCCCACCCGCCCTAAGAAATACACGCAGGCTGTATCAATGGGGATTCAAACACATGACCACAGGTCAGCAGGCAAGCATACTAGCCTGTATTACCATTGCTCCTGAACATGAGAGAAACATGCAAAATAATCACAACACTTGTAGGATTGTCTCCTATTTATGATCTCTCATGATATTCAACATTGTACATTCAAAAATACACCATAAACATCACCTTTGTTAGGTGTCTCCTCTTTGTGCACTTGTTTGTCCCTCTTCAGAAAGTCAGTGTCGGTAAAGTGTGCACTGCAAATATCTCAATGTTTCCTATTTTTCTTACTATGTGAAGGTATAATGCTCTTGGTGAACGAAAGATGAGTGATTGGAAGGGCCGAATGTAAGACGGGCCTGCATTGCCCAATTTGTGGCCCTTTTAAATTAAAGTTGATTTGATTTTGATTTCTGTATGTTTATGTTTGTGGTGTTTCAAATATCATAATGTCTCTGTATGTATCAATCTGTGGTGCTTCAGACTGAATGCTCTATTAAAAGGGCATAATAATAATCACAACTATTAAGTTCCTCTCTGTCAGGGTGCTACTACTGTAAATTGACACTGATTTGTCCTTGAAACATTCCTGGCAACAATTCTAGCACTCTACACATTAATGAACAACAGTGTCAGTCATATATTTATTTATTCTACTAAAACATTCCTCAATGTGCATAAATAAGAATATTAAGCTTATTACTCGATATCCCTGAATTTGTGTGTGGTCGGCAAGGGAATCAGATAGCTGTGTAACCACGCCTCCTTGATGCTAGCACTCCCTATACTGTTGTTGTACATGTCTGCTAGTTTCTCTAGCTCGTTGTTGGTACATCTATTGATGTCGTCGTATCTTATGCCATCTGGCCCTGGAGTGATGTTTTTGATCGTCGAAGCACAGCCTTGATTTCTGTCACTGTCACTTCATCCGAAATGTTCTGGGACTTGCATCTGTCTGAGGTGACCTCCTTGGCAAGATTCCGGCCTCTCATGTATGTCTGGTTGCTCTGCTCTAGATCGCGTTCGAAGAGGTCTTTGCCCTTGTTCTCATCAGTCCTCTGCCAGATGAGGCCAGCACTTTGGAAGTCAGAAATGCTCTTATTCTTGACTACACCACTCATGCTTTTATGTAGTCGCCAGAACAATTCCAGTGACTTGTCTATGCTTATTCTCTGACATAACTCTGCCATTTTTCACTTTTAACCCCCCTAACCAGTTTATTTTTTTTTATAAATAACTTACTTTTGCATACATCTCTCTTTCTAAGTGAATGCAGGGACTAGGGTGGGCAACTCTGTTCTTCTTGGCGTTTTGCAATTTCCTTACAGCACTGCGCTTATCCACCCAAGCCTTCTCCACTCAAAATTATACCAAGGTGGCCTCTCCCAGCTATTTTTCCTGCCCTGAAGCTTTCTGCGCTTTTGAGCCTTATTTTACTCACCACATCTTGCCCTGTACTGTCATAGTGGAACGTCTTGACCGTTGACTTGTGCTGCCTGGTTCTGCCTTTCTCCACCAATATGCTGCAAGGGTGGTGGTCGCTGCAGTGGTACCTTAAGACATCCCATCTACACACTGTAGTGAGTGAAGGAGAAACCAACGCCAAATCAATAGCACTGTCCTCGTCACCTGGACGGCTTGCTGTCCTGGTGACACAGCCACTGTTGATACAAACCAGGTCAATGGTTTCAAGTGCAGTCTCGAGCTCCTCCCCATGTGTGTTGGAGGAAATGTTTCCCCATGATCTGCCTTTAGCGTTGAAATCGCCACAGAAAATAACACATGTGTGGAATGGCTATCCTCACTTCAGAAGTCACAGATTGTGAGAACTGTATGGATTTTTTGCCCTGGCCATGCAGGAGTGTGAGGGAATGAACAGGCTGATAGGCTGGCATGGAATACACCTCTTGGTGGTAGATTATCTATGGACAAGGGAGAGTGGTCTTGCACATGAGGGACTCACTGGAGAAGGCACAGGAACAGATTGAGAACGCATATGTGGAAAACATGAGATTGCAGGGGATCAATAGGAGCTCTGAGGGAAGACTAGAACTTTCAATCAGACAGTGGTGGAAACAATTAGTAGTATGATGGTTTTCGATGGCTGTTGAATGAGGATATGGAGTGCGTATGGAAATGTCCTGAGTGCAGTGATGTCATTTCTTAGCTCAACTCAACTCACATATCGCAGATCTTGACACGCTTTATATGTGTTCTTTTATGACACTTCATAGTGCAACCTGGGATAAGAGATGTATTATTCTTCCTGACTACAAACTGGTGTATGAAGACAACAATTACTACTGCCTGAAACAGATTTCAATCAATCAATCAGGTGCCTTCTCCACAATGAAGGTTGGCTGTGATGGATCTCCAACACTGTCTGTCTCTCACCCTGACTGTACATTCTGTCAGACTGATGTTTGTTCATCTCTTGATGTAATCTACCCACTTGTACCTCCAGTATTGTTTTTATAAGATTATTATGTCTTTTAACATGGCCATCTGACAGAAAAATCAAATGGTATGGGCTTTGCTGAATACAGTCCACCTATCACACACACACAGACAATCAATGCAAGATAAACTAATCATGCCACAGAAACTTGGTCTACAAATTCATGGGGAATAGGCAAAGTTAATGAGAATAAACCAAGGAAATGATAATCTGATCTCCCTTGGTAAACCTCAATTCAAGAGATGGAATCATAAAACTATTTGGTTAGCAGTGCAAACAAAGATGGGGAAGCAGATAAAAATATTCAAATAAGAATACAGAATGTCAGAGGAGCTTTTATAAAAGTAGGACAGAACTTAGAACTTTTAATAAACTAGGTTTAGACATTTTAATTCTAATGTTTCATCATGACTAATGCATGGACCAATGACATCTGTGGTGTGGATGTAGTGAAGGATTTTCACAAGCCCAATTACTGAATTCAAAGTTAGTGACTCAGGAGAAGATCACTTTCCGTTGATTTTCAGAAAATTATGAGCATTAGACATTCACAAAGGAATGGCAAACTACTGATCATAACACTGAAAAGACAATCAAAACAGTCAATAAATGCTGGCATTACTGTGATGTCCTATAAGGAACATGCAGCTAACTTTAGGAATCATAAACATGAAAATGATTCAAACAATTACTAATAAACTAAAAACTTTGGTTAATTTGCAACTGTGCAGTATAGGACCAAAGTGAAATGACAGAATCAGCACTGCTGAGCTCATGCAGAGAACTAAACAAATGCCAATGAATTCAACAACAACAAAACTTTATTTTGAAAGGGTTAAGAATTGGGCATGCAGGCCCGTCTAACATTCTGCCCTTTTATCACTCTCTTTCATACATTATACCATTCACACATCATTCAAGGCTAACTGAAAACAGTAACAATATAAAAGATATGCATTATAAAGGCATGTTGAATAATTAAAAATCAATACTACAGGACTCAGTAATAGTAATAACTGGTGTGGCACTTATTAGCTATGTGGCATATACTGGCCTACAAAAAGGGGACTGGCTGTCATACTAGGGTTTTATTATTATTATTACTTCTATTATTAAGGGGGAAGGTAATCCGTACTGAGATAGTGTTCAAACAATTTGAGATTATATGTATAGGGATTGGTGATGTCTTTTATTTCATGTGGAAGATTGTTCCACAGCTGATCTGCAGAGTACGTTAAGCTTGTTTTGTATAAGTCTATCCTAGGCTTCGGAATGTGTAATATATTTAATCGTTTACTGTGTCTAGCATTATATTCAAACAATGGCCAAAGGTAATTTGGGGCATTCCGATGTAGGATTTTGTGAATTAGTTTGGCCTTATTGAAAAGCAGACGTTTGCGGAGTGGTAGTAACTGAAGGCGTTTATGCAGGCTAGGATTGTCAGTTAAATGTTTGCTATAAATTAAACTCATGGCCCGTTTCTGGAGTGAGTAAAGTCGCTTGGTGCTTGAATTGAAACAACCGTCCCAGATTGTAGAGCAGTAGTCAAAATGTGTCTGTATGTGAGACGCATAGATTATTTTCCTTGTGTCCTCATCAAGGAAATTTTTAATTTTGGCGAGTTGGTAGACTTTTTTCGCTGTTTGTTTAGTGAGCGCTTGAACGTGAGGATTAAAGGTTAGGTTTCTATCAATGATGAGGCCTAATGTTTTGTGCTCAATTACACTTTCTACTGGCATGTTACCGATGTGAAGTTGAAATGATCTGTGTGAATTTAGAGTCTGAAGTCTTTGTCTGGTTGTTAATAACATAGATTTTGTTTTAGTGATGTTAATTTGCATACGGTTCGCATAGCTCCACCTAACTACATTATTTAATTCTTGTTGCAAAGACGACTCCAGCAAATTACTGCTTTCAGCGTTTGTATACACTGTACAGTCGTCTGCAAATAGATCGCAGGACGACGAAAGATGCAAAGGTAGATCATTAATATATATGGCGAATAATAGAGAGCCACGAATAGAGCCTTGCGGTACTCCATTAATGAAGGTAGTGGTTTGGGACAGAGATTTATTGTATGATACTACTTGATTTCTGTTTGACAGAAAAGATGTTATTAGCATCACAACATTAGGGCCAATTTTCATTGTCTCTAGTTTTTTAATTAAAATGGCATGGTCTATCATATCAAATGCTTTTCTGAAATCGATAAACACAGCTCCACATAGATTGTTGTTATTTATATTCTGGTGCCAATTTTCTATCATGTTTGTTAGGGCCGTATGGCAAGAATATTTTGGTCGAAATCCTGATTGACTGTCAACTATAAGCTTGTTGCGATCTAAATACTGTAATGTTACCTTATGGATGTGTTTTTCTAGTGGTTTAGATAGTGATGATAGTAAAGAGATGGGTCTATAATTGTTCGGGAGACCATTGTCCAATGAACCAGATTTAAGGAGAGGATACACTTTAGCGATTTTGAGAGCTGATGGAAAGTGACCTTTGGTGAGACACTGATTATATACATAGGTTAGTGATACACAGATCACTGGCGCAGCACATCGGGGAATCTGACTGCTGATTCCATCTAACCCAGATGAGTTTGTGTTTTTTAGGTTACTGAGGTAAGTGAATACTTCAGTGACTGTCATTAGCGGTATGTCAGAAAGGATATCTCGGGGGCATCTGGTCTGGCAAAACGATGACAGTAAAGATAAGTTGCAAGGAGAATTTAGTATTGTAGCCTTCAACTGATCTATGTCATTCTGAAAAAAGTTACTGAATTGGTCGCATGAAATAGGATTTTATGGTAATGAATTTGAGTAGTTATGCTCGTTTGTCAAGGTGTTAATTGCCTTCCATATATCCTTACTATTTGTTTTATCCATTACTAAGTCCTTGAAGTAATTTTTCTTTTCTTTTCGTACGGTGACTGAACTTTGTTTCTAAGAGTACGGTATGTGCTGAGATCCCGCTTTTTATGTGCCTTATCTCTGTCTCTCATAATTTCAAGAATTTCCTGGGTGATCTAAGGTGGTTTGACGTGATGTTTTACTCGAACTTCCTTGATTGGCACATGTCTATCAAACACATCAATAAAGATCTTCATCCAGGATTCCAGAGCATCATCCGGGTCTGGAAGTTGATAAACATTGTTTGGAGGTGAACTGAGCAAGTCCTGTAAAAATGCGTTTTGGTTGAAATTTTTGTAGCTTCTATATTTTACAGTTATGTGTTTATGTTTAGGAGTTTTAATTCCTTTTTTAGACCATGTGCAGCATATTGGGTAGTGATCGCTCATTGCACAATTGGGCACGGTGCATTCGATGATGTTGTCCAAGCAAGTTACATAAATGTGATCTATAAGTGTTGAATATGAGTTTGTTACTCTAGTATCTTGTTTTACTATTTGTTGGAAGTTGTATGATGCAATTATATTTCCCCAAATTATATGGGATTTGTTGGTGTCAATGTTAAAGTCTCCAAGTAGTATAATTTCCTTCCCGGAAGCGAAAACCACATCCATCATGGTAGTGAAGTTTTCGTACCAAACGTGTCCAGCCCTGGGATTTCGATAGAGGTAGCCAATTATCAGGGGTGTGCGGTTTTGAAGTTTTAACTCCAACCAAATACATTCTATTTCGCAAGTTTCAAAGTCTAGCCTACGGTGAACATTTAGTAGATTAGAAACATAGGTTACTATGCCTGTCTCTTGTTTCCTACAGGGATCTCTTCTAAAAACTTTGTACCCTTTAACAGAGATGTCCTCGTCTGAAATGTTTTCATTTAGTCTACCTTCACTAAGGCCGAATACATGAAAATTTTGATTAAGAATAGAAGATAACTCTGGCAGCTTGTTGAATATGTTTAAGTGTCCAAAATGTATTCCTGATTTATTGAGCCAATGTTGCCACTTCTAAGACATTTCACCCAAGAAGTAAGTGTAAATTAGTCAAAATTAGGTAAAAATACAAGATCATAAAAATACACAATTACATTAACTTACAAAATACCAGTAACAGAAATTGATATGTAAATGACAATATTATAACAAAATAACTAATGAGACCAACAAGTATAGTGCAAATACAGAACAAAAAGAATTAAAGCGTATGAACATACAACAATTAATTAGCTCGAACTACTTCGCAAGATATGTAACCAGCTGCTATCCGAAAGAATGAATAAATGACTATACAAGTCAATGTTCCTGTTTAAAGTTGGGTATCCCACACGGGAGATAAAACACTAAACAGTAAGCAATTAAAGTTCAAGGAGGAAGCTCTTTTCCTGGTATATTGCGTACAGGGCTCAGTGTTAAATACATATCCTATCTTATAGGTCTGTATTGTAGAGACATCATAAAAGCTTGATTCAGTGTGGCCAGACTAAATTGCATCAAGTGTAGCAGTTCTGAATTCCAATGATGCGGAACCTGTTGTTGTATGATAGGTGGCCCATTGTTGGCGTAAAGTTCTGGACCCCAATGCTGCAGAACTTCCTGCTGTCTGCTAATTGGCCCATTTGTGGCGTGAGGGGGCTGTGTCAAAGTGGTATTACTGCCGTGCGTGTGTGCCGATGTTTGCAACGCAGGTTCCTTGCAGGGGAGGGCAGGAAAACTATTGTGGTAGTTATCTCCTTCCCGTGCTAAGATGGGGTAGGAAGGATGGGTTGGTTTATTCTTGGTAGCATGTGTGATTCTTGAGTGGCCGGAGGTCGGGGGTCAGATGTCAGCAAACGTTTACCTGGTGAAATGGGGGAGCTTCGGTTGGCCTGGGTTGGCATTGGTTCTTCAGAAATCAATGTTTTTCACATTTGTGTGTTGGTCAGGTTTTGTGCCCTTTCAGGGTATTTAATGTTCTTTGCAAGCAGACTACTTCCTAATGTGGATGTGTGTATTTGGTCTCTGTACAATCGTTTCTTTGGTGCTCCTGTCTGTGATGTGAAGAAGGGTGTGTTGTTGATTAAGTGTACATGATACCGATTGCAAAAAGTCTCTAGGGTGTTATTGTTTATGTCAGCCAATCTACGTTGAGAGCCATAACTTGGTGGTATGATGGAGGAGAACAAAACTGTAGAATTTGGGAAAGTGTAACGTAGTAAGTCAAGTAGTGTTCTTAACTGAGAAATTGTTATACTTTGGTTTTTCATAGTGTCGTGTATTCCTTTATGAATTGTTGTCTTTTTAATGGCTGTATTAACCTCCAGATTACGTATACTGTTTGTTAGTCTTTCTACTCCTGCACCTGGAAGCTGAATTGTTGCGGCTTTGTCGGTGTCTGATATGGACATGCGGTCGCTGTAAATTCCCCCAATCAAAGAGTCGCCAATTATCACGTGTGTGCAGTCAGCCGGTGTTTTCTGTGTATGTTGGGTTTTGACAAGCCTTGCATGCTGTTTCTGCCATTGATGACAATCCAACTGTAGTCTGTCTTCTTGCAGATTATCAGATGTTTCTTGAATGTGGTCGTATTCTCTCGGCAATGTTCTGACGTCCAGGCTGCTGTTTGATAGTTGCTCTTGTAATGCTTCAAATCTATTGCTGATCTTTACTTCGATAGGATATGTCGAGTGCAGTTGAGCAACATTTTCTATTTGCTGGTGTGTTTTGGTTGGCTGAGTAATTGACGCTCCTACGACTGGTTCTGTTACTTCTAGACTATCTGCGTGTGCTGCCAGGTCAGTAGTGGGCGAGCGTTGTAATGTCTCAACGGTGTGTTTTAGTTTAACATTTTCTTCTCTCAGGAGAGTCACCTCTGACTTGAGGTTGATGTAGTCACTAATGATCGTGATGATCTTGTTTGTGTTGTCAGAGGCAGCGTCTAAAAGTACTTTCAGGTCTGACTCTAACTTTTTAATATGCTGCTGACAGACGCATGAGTGTTAGTTAGTAGCTGGGCTATCATCTAGTGCTGATGGTGAAACCTCTATTTGATTCGAATTTATTTCATTCGGTTGAATACTGTCTTCTACACACATACTCATCGGGTACTCAATGGCTAGCAACACTGGTCGGTTAGAAGTTTCATTCGTGCTGTTGCTGTGCTGAGTCATGGTTTGTTGGACTATGGTGTCATTATGGCCTGATGCTGTGATGGCTACATCTTCAGATTGTGTAGGTTCGCCAGCCACTAGCATGCTGAGATCGGCAGGTGTGTTTAGTGAGTCACCTATTAGTTTTTGTGCTGTCTGTTGAATTTCGATGAAATGAATCGAGAGCCACTCAGACATGACGTCAACTGCCCCCTGGGCAAGCAAACTGTTTTTCAAGTTGTAGAGGTGCAATGTGTGTAACGAAGCTGATACTTTGATTTTGACTTGAGTGCCGTGTCAGTCCACCCTGTACTCAACTTGGTCGCCCTGGTAATGTTTGATCAGGCATGTTCGAAATGCCTCATAATGCAGAGCATTATTGAAAGTAATGGAAATGCATGTCCCGTCATTCATACGCTTGACAGACAGTGATGGAGAGCCAAAGCAATTCTTTAACTTGCTTTTCACTGCTTTATCTTTGTTTAGTGTGTAGTTCTTAGTTCTCGTAGATCTTAATCTTAACCCACATCCTGCCGCTACCTCCAGCACAGAAGCTTCCCCCTCGTCAAGCATGGCTACATAGTGTATTTTTGCCCGCAGGTACACATTTTAGCAGCGCTCGCACTCAGTTTAAATTCCAGTGTTGTGATTGGCTAGTTCAAGCTATCACTGACGCTTCTCCGTTTCGTGAATAGTTTATCCATAGTATTGAATACAACATTATTAGCATTCATATCCAACACTGCACATTTAGCAACCTTAACACAATTTCAATAGTTGAACGGCATTGTTGTGATCACAATCATATAAAATCCATTGTGCTCTAATGAAGATTTGGGGTGTTCCAATGACCTTAAAAGCTATATCAACAGTAGCGCAGCTACTGGCAGGGTCTCTCCCAATTTGGCTGGTCAAGGGATAGGAACCAGATGAAGAGAGACACAACCTGTTGCCTCGTAGGTAGACTGGGGACAGTCAAAGGCTAAGGAAAGCAAACCCGAAAAATGCTAGCCAAAGCTCTAGATATGTATGTAGATACACACATAAACACATGTGTAACAAAAAAAACACACACACACATGTGTGTGTGCACGTAAACATTAGTAAGACCACAGTCTACCCCAGCAAAAGCAAAGGTGCTTGAGATGGAGGCAACCAGCCAGGAGACACTCACCACAGCAATCAGAATGCCATGCACACACAAACAGACACAAGTCTATAGCTACAAATCAATATGATGCTCACCCTGTTAAGGACCACAACCAACCACAGTAACTGCAGGTCCTTCTCAGATGTCCTGTGGAGCCAGAGGACATGAGAATGGAGCGTCTGGCCATACCAGACAAAGAATGAAAATAATGCACAGGAATGCAGAGGGAGTTAGTAGCAAAGTTATCAAGCTAGAAAACATCTGGAATGAAGAACAAATTAATGTATGCTGCTGACAAGAAACTCATCTCAGTGAAAACATAGCTTTCAAAATCAGATGCTACCAGTGTTACTGATTTGAGTAAAAAGACAGGAGAAAGGGTGGGACACTGACCCTTATAAAGAATAACACTACTGCTTCCCAAATTGAAGTATGTATGGAAGGGGTGGTGCATCAGAACCTTTAGCTCAAGACAGGTAACACAAATCTACATCTGATCAATTATTACTGTCCAAGTGATCACCCCAGAGGCACTAGATATGAAGGGGCTTCACACATAAAATGTTTTTTTTTTTTTGGCGAATATATTCTGGAAGTCCTGTATGTTTTACTTTTTACACTTCATAAATTCAACTTGCACAAATAATGCACCACAATCATCACTTTTGTAAAGTACCTCTCATGTATGTTTTCTTACGATTCCTAAGATACTCCGTACAAGTAAAAGATGCACCACACTTATCACATTTGCATTTCCCTCCTGTATGAGATCGTTTGTGTCATGTCAGAATGTTAAAATAATTAAATGATGCACCACACTTGTAGTGTTTCTATCCTGTATGAATTCTTCTGTGGGACTTAAAATGGCCTGCTTGAGTAAAAGATGCACTACAATAATCACATCTATAAAGTTTCTCTCCTGCATGTGTTCTCTTGTGGAGCTTCAGATTGCCAAATTGAGTTAAAGATGCACCACAATCATCACATGTGCAAGGTTTCTCTCCTGTATGTTTCCTCATGTGGTGTTTCAAACTGCCAACCTGAGTAAAAAATGCACCACAATCATCACATCTGTAAAGTTTCTCTCCTGTATGTGTTCTTATATTAAGTTGCAAAATGCCAACTTGAGTAATAAAAGATGCACCATGATCATCCCATTTGCATTTTCCTCCTGTATGTGTTCGTGTGTCGTGTCAGATAATTAACATACGAGACCTACATAATTAAAAGATGCATAACAAACATCACATCTGTAGGGTTTCTATCCTGTATGTGTTCTCATGTGGAGTTTCAAACTGCTAACTTGAGTTAAAGATGCACCACAATCATCACATCTGTAAGATTTCTCTCCTGTATGTGTTCTCACGTGGATCTTCAAATTGCCAAACTGAGTAAAAGATTTACCACAATCATCACATTTGTAAGGTTTCTCTCCTGTATGTGTTGTCATGTGGAACTTCAAATGCCCTGCTTGAGTAAAAGATGCACCACAATCATCACATTTGTAAGATTTCTCTCCTGTGTGTGTTCTCCTGTGGAGTTTCAAACCGCCAGCTAGAGTAAAAGATGCACCACATTTATCACATTTGTAAGGTTTCTCTCCTGTATGTGTTCTCCTGTGGAACTTTAAATGACCTGCTTGAGTAAAAGATGCATCACAATCATCACATTTGTATGGTTTCTCTCCTGTGTGTGTCCTCTCGTGACACTTCAGGATATCATGACGAGTAAAAGATGCACCACAATCATCACATTTGTAAGGTTTCTCTCCTGTATGTGTTCTCCTGTGGAACTTTAAATGACCTGCTTGAGTAAAAGATGCATCACAATCATCACATTTGTATGGTTTCTCTCCTGTGTGTGTCCTCTCGTGACACTTCAGGATATCATGACGAGTAAAAGATGCACCACAATCATCACATTTGTAAGGTTTCTCTCCTGTATGCGTTCTCCTGTGGAACTTCAAATGGCCTGCTTGAGTAAAAGATTTACCACAATCGTCACATTTGTAGGGTTTCTCTCCTGTATGTGTTCTCCTGTGGCATTTCAAAACACCAGCGTGAGTAAAAGATGCACCACAGTTATCACATTTGTAAGGTTTCTCTCCTGTATGTGTTCTCCCATAAAGTTTCAAACTGCCAACATAAGTAAAAGATGCAAAACAATTATCACTTTTGTAAGGTTTCTCTTCTGTATGTGTTGTCATGTGGAACTTCAAATGCCCTGCTTGAGTAAAAGATGCACCACAATCATCACATTTGTAAGATTTCTCTCCTGTGTGTGTTCTACTGTGGCCATTCAAAGTGCTTAATTGCGCAAAAGATTTACCACAATTATCACATTTGTAAGGTTTCTCTCCTGTATGTGTTCTCCTGTGGAGTTTCAAACCGCCAGCTAGAGTAAAAGATGCACCACATTTATCACATTTGTAAGGTTTCTCGCCTGTATGTGTTCTCCTGTGGAACTTTAAATGACCTGCTTGAGTAAAAGATGCATCACAATCATCACATTTGTATGGTTTCTCTCCTGTGTGTGTCCTCTCGTGACACTTCAGGATATCATGACGAGTAAAAGATGCACCACAATCATCACATTTGTAAGGTTTCTCTCCTGTATGCGTTCTCCTGTGGAACTTCAAATGGCCTGCTTGAGTAAAAGATTTACCACAATCCTCACATTTGTAGGGTTTCTCTCCTGTATGTGTCCTCCTGTGGTACGTCAAATGGCCTGCTTGAGTAAAAGATGCACCACAATTATCACATTTGTAAGGTTTCTCTACTGTATGTGTTCTCCTGTGGAACTTCAAATGGTCTGCTTGAGTAAAAGATGCACCACACTGTTTACATATGTGAAGTTTCACTCCTGTATAAGTTTTCCTGTGGCGTTTCAAACTGCCAACTTGAGTAAAGCATGCACCACAATTATCACATTTGTATGGTTTCTCTCCTGTATGTGTTCTCCTGTGGACCTTCAATTGGTCTGCTTTAGTAAAAGATGCACCACAATTTTCACATTTGTAAGGTTTCTCTCTTGTATGTTTTCTTAAGTGGTGTTTCAAATCACCAATTTGACTGAAAGATGCACCACAATCATCACATTTGTAAGGTTTCTCTCTTGTATGTTTTCTTAAGTGGCATTTCAAATCACCAATTCGAGAAAAAGATGCACCACAATCATCACATTTGTAAGATTTCTCTTCTATAGGTGTCCTCATGTGGTACTTCAAATGGCTGCTTTGAGCGAAAGATGGACTGTGATCCCACTTACGTTTCTCTACTGTATGTGTTCTTATCTTGCTGTTTAAATATGTGTCTGGACCAACAGCTGAATCACAAACTTCAGACATGTAAGTTGTGCCTTCGTGTTTCATACTTTGATGAATACAACAGTTAAGACTATCATCATCAAGAGGCTTCCCAGAGATCTGTGTACTTGCCATTGGTGTGTCTACAGTTTGTAATTCACTAGCCTCATTAGTCACACACTTTAGTTTAGTGTTAATTTCATTGGTAGATGACACAATCTCTGATATTTGATCACATCCCTCATGTTTTACTGAAGTTATAGAACTATTCTCAATCCCACTATCATCAAGTGATATTTGTTCATGGTGTACATACTCTAATATTTTATAACATTCTTCATGTTTTACAGATGTTCTGTAACTATTCTCAGTCTTATTATTATCAAATGATATTTGTTCACGGCGAATGAGAATTATTTTATTTTCAGTCACTCTTGATCCTGTGTCTGCGTGGCCTGCCATGTCTTCAGACCTGCAACAACCTTCCATATCTGCCATGTTATTGAATCTGTCATGAGTTTTGTAATCATAGAACACATCTGGAAGTTCTTGTTTCACAAACTCCAATTTAATGTTATCAGATGCCATCTTCTCTATTTGTTGCTGCACGTATGTGAATTAGGAAGTCACAACTCTGGCAACAGTGGGGTATTTCTGAAACACACAAACAGTGAACATTTAGTTAAATATGTGACTTGTATTTATAGAACACATCTTGAAGTTCTTGTTTCAAAAACTCCAAATTAATATTATCAAACACCATCTTCTCTGTCTGTAACTTCACTAATTCAAATAGGACCATTCTGAAACATGCACGGTGTGAATACTGGGTTAAACATGTACATGGCAGGCAACATACAACAACAACATTTTTAAATTTATTATGTCACCATCAACATTTAGCATGTCCTTGGCACTCTCATCACACTCTGTAATGAAATGTACTGTGTCTCGGTCTGGTCACTAGACTCCCCATATTGACTACCCCTTTTGTGTGGCTGTACCACCGGGATCAAGGGAGGTAGAGGGGTAGAGGTAGGTAGGTAGGTAGGTGTGTGTGTGTGTGTGTTTTTTTTTCAGTTCTACTTGTCTATGATGCACTGACACTCTGAGAATCCATTTCCCTTTTCTTTCGGGACTCTGTCAAGGAGAATTAGATAATCTGAAGTTATGTACTTGGATAAATTTGTAGTTCTAATCTATGTATTAAAAAGAGAATTTGTGAATGGTGAATTCTCTTCACTTAAATTCAGAATTGTCTTGGAGTTGTTTTCCGTATTCCTACATTTAGTCGGATATAACATCTGGGTACGATTAGAGACACAATCATTCTATGTCTTATCACTGTGCAGGAAAGACCAGTTGTATTCTGTGTCACCATGCAACAAGGACAGTGATCTACAGTAACATCCCGTAGGCTTTTGTTCTTTTTTATAAAGATAAGCAACTATTTACAATTGTGTGGGTTGATCAACCCAAGCCACGGCTTAAGTAGCCAAGGTTACCAGCTATGACCACCGTGCGATGACCTAGATTTACTGAAGACAAGCCATACACTGACGAGGCAAAAATAACAGCAAGAGCATTTATGATCCAATTCTGGTTGATACATTTTCATGAATTCGTTGAATCCTGTCACTGAGAGGTAGAGTATGATAGGAATGCTTGTCCTGTATAGTATTCCCTCAAGTACAGAGTTTTCATTTGACTCCCATCTTGGGGCAGTTAGAAGCCAGTGCTCGGGTATCATCATCATGTGGCATGACGGAGACCAACACTTGCACTAAGACACATACCATCTGTTACCTATCAGAGGGCGCTGAGCTCGGAGGTTATTATCTACACTCAGGCCAGCTGCTGCATACCAGGGTGTGCTCAGCTTAGGGTTATACCCATACTGGGATTATAGTGTTATACCCATACTGGGATTATAGTGTTATACCCATACTGGGATTATAGTGTTATACCCATACTGGGATTATAGGGTTATACCCATACTGGGATTATAGTGTTATACCCATACTGGGATTATAGGGTTATACCCATACTGGGATTATAGGGTTATACCCATACTGGGATTATAGGGTTATACCCATACTGGGATTATAGTGTTATACCCATACTGGGATTATAGTGTTATACCCATACTGAGATTATAGTGTTATACCCATACTTACTATTGTTTTTTTTTCTGCCTAACATCATGTGATCATGGCTGTCTGGAAATACAAGCACACACACTTTGCTGTTTAAAGGGCTAAGATCATCTGGGTTGTCTTTAACTTCACCCATGGCCTTTCTTTATATCCGAGTCAGGTAGGTGGTGAAGGTCTTGCGCACACAGCCACTCACCCTCTCTCTCTATCCCTTAGGCAGCACGAGGATTGCTCACCAGAGCTACCCTTACACATATACACAAACTGTTCTATATGACAGACTGAGTTAGTCAAGGATGTCCTAACATGCCTCACTAACCTTGTCATTATAACAATATGAGTGTAAACCTACCCCTAAGGGGCTTTGATAGGTAGGTTACATGTCGACCTTCCCGCCCTGTCCTGACCCCAACGTATCCCTACACTGAACCCCCACCGATTCAGGACTCCGTCTGTCGTTCCCTCCCCACCTATGGACACCCACCCACAGGGGGCTCCTCCCGGATGACAAACATAAACTCAAGTAAGGACATGTCAACAGAAATGCAAGGTTTAATGTACAATACCTTCCAAAGGGGAAGGTTAAAGAAGAGAGTAGGCTGTAGGTTTATTTACAGCTAAGACATCCGAGTAAAGAAGAATCATCAAAGTCCCAGATGTCCTTACTAGACATGGTAGAATGGTAGGCGTGTATGCCAGGTCTTGTCCTCTTGCTCACCCGGATTTCTCCCTGTGTGAGCTGCTATGGTAATAGATGAAATTTCAAGACTTCTCCACGGATTCGGATGACCACTGATTACAAGGAGCCATCTCGATAATCGAGGGCACACTGTCGATAGTCACACAAGTGTGACAAATGACTAGATGATTGACAGAGGACCTAGTTTGTAGTGTTCTCTGGAGATATATCTTGAATAATAAATAACAAGATAAAGGATATGATTTAGCACGTTTTGTCTAGAGGTCACTCAAATGAGCTAATCATTCCCGCAATAGCCTGTTTTGGAGAACATTTTTCTTTGGCTCAAACCCCCACTGTGAGACCACTATGTATCTACACAGAAATTTATATAAGAAGTAAAAGGTTTCCCCTAAGCCCCAAAGGAGATCTGGACTCTTCGCCTCTGTACAACTGAGGATCCATCTCTCTCATTATAATGTTGCCAGTGTGCTGTTCGTCCGTCACATAGATCTCCTATATATTTTGTCAGTGTGACCTATATCAGGTTGTCCCATTTCTTTGGGATTGTAGAACTCAATTATTGTATACAAACTCAACAATAACTGTACATTACATCTGTTGGACAAGACATCTACATGACAGGTTCTTGACAAAAGTGGGACATACATTTACATAGAATTGTTTACACCACAATTGTACAAGACATACATCATGAGATACTTGACAACATCTATACAGGACTTTTCACAATATGTATAACCAACCACAGTACCTAAGACAGTCATCAGAGACAACACTTGACAGCAACTGTACAAGAAATTCACTGGGGACATGTACTTCAAACACTGGTTCACTAGTTACACAATTTATTGAGCTGATGGTGAGTAGAGTGGTGACCATTGCCTCATCTCCTGTCATGTCAACACTTCAATTATTGCATAGAAAATGCATAAAATATGTCACACATGCAGGTTGATAAACAAGATACAACACTTATTTACTCCACCACCCAATAACTAATTCTCCTCTTTCTCCTCTCCAATATCTAACTACCCCACTCAGTTACAGTATCTGTCTTCCATTCCTGTCTCTTGGGAAGTTGATAAAATCCTATCATGGGAAACTCAAGGAAGGAACTACTTTTCTGGATCAGTTGACACCCTGTTATCATCAGCAATTGATGTTGGGAAAGCTCCAGGTTGCAGACTTCCTGTAATAAGTTCCATGGCAGATTCATTCCTCTTGAGAACTGAATTTGGGACGATGATACGGTAATGTCTCTCACTGTTGACCAGACTGTCTGTGAAAATTGTTACCTGGGACTTCACATATCCAGTCCACCTCACTTATCTTCAAGTCTTCATTCTTAAACACTGTGTGAGCACCAGGCTGGAGATTAACTAAGATAAGTCCTAGCCAAACAATCCATTGCACCAGTCATTTCATAAGTTGTCTTGAATGGGGTTAACAACTAGACTTGTTGTTTTCATTCTCAGATGATTCTGATAATTATGATCACTGAAGTCTTCAGAACTCTTTTTCTCCCTTATTTATATCCAGCTGTTTGAGAGCTGAGCTGAAAGTCTCTAGGAAATTCCCATATTGTGGGTTCTAGAAGATTTCACTTATAGAGAGTTGGTTCTGGATTCTGGGACTACTGGTTAGTTTTCCCAGATGATATATGGATGGCCTCTCCACCATACTGTTCTCTGTTGATATATAAAATGGCACAACATCTCTTTACATATGTTAAAAGATAATGTTATTATACATCAACAGACACAGATTGGGGATGGGGAGGAAAAGGATGGGTGGGGTCCAAACACACCTCTCCTAGTTTGATGATGCCGTGTATTTCACTCTGATGTACTGTGGGTGATATGTGTTCCATTCACCCTTATCTGTGGTAATCACAAGACCATATGCTGAGACAGGGTAGCTTAACACAATTACAAGCATTCATGTGGTCTAAGTTCCACCATGTTTGAACCACAGTAGACCTGGGCACAAGGAGGACCAGACACAGTACAGCAATCATTGTGACATAGCAACATGGGACAGGCATTGTGAAGGGAAATGGAAAATAGGCATTTACAACTGCAATATGCAATATGGATTAACTAATGGCATTTACCCAATTAGCAGACCAGACATCCATTCCTATGGCTGTGATGTTGGTGCATGGATGTCCTATTCCATATTCACTCACACAGCAATGCCAGACCTCACCCACCCCCACCCCCCCCCCCCTCTCAGACAGACCTGACTCACAGGTACATCATCTTCATCATCATCATGTGCTGTTTCCCCACTGGGTAATGTTCATGTCTACTACAGTCGGTAACAGAAACTCAATTGCATAGCAATGGTTCATATATGCACCAAACACATATGGGAAAAACATGTTTAGTCCTTGTAAATTTGCATGAGCAATACATTATTTTCAGCCAACTAAGACACAGGTTCACACACCTATGGTTCTCTTAGGAACTAGTTTATATGAACCATCCAACAGTAGAGGTAACAGTGTAATACTTCAGAGAGAAATTGTATTAATTCTCTTGAGCATATAGCCACCAGGCATCACATGGACTTAGCAATTCTGGCGTGCCACACACAACCTGTTTACATATGGATATGAAGCATCTGTCGTTCTACTAATGTGAGAGACTACTTATCAAAGCACCAACTCACTCACTCCAACATTCTCAGCTTTTTACCAAGGAACTTGTACATGTTTACATCACTCATTCCCATTCAGACTGCCATTTGTTAACTCGCACGAGAGCAAAGGTACAGTTGAGTTAAGAATGAGTCAGCCTAGGCATGAAGAATGCACAAGGGGTTTGGGTTTGCGAATCTGCATGAGTGTGCCATACATTCATCAAGCATACGCAACCAGTCACAACAAGTGATTGATATGCACTTGGAGTATACAGCGCGAAAGACGTGTCAAGGTTGAAGATGCAGTGTCCAGATTACTGGCGCACAGAAGTTAGGTTTTCCACTTTCACATTTTATTCATAAAATACTCATACATTCTTCTCATTCGTTTACCAGGCACAACTACAACATTAAAGTATGGTTTAAAGTGGTACCTGCTGTCCAGAGAACAATATATTATTGAATCTTTAAGGGCATTGTTGGGTCATCACATCACACTAGCGACCGCTCCTGGTGAGATCCCCGCTCAAACTAATTAGATTTTAAAATATGGCCCAGGAATAGCGTGGGCTCATTACTTATGAACCAATCAAAAGACAAGCGCATACCGCCGCCTCCCCCAACTCGTTCTAGAACATACGATCTAATAATAGCCCTTCTATTTGGGATGGTCCCCGTTAAGACTTAAAGAATCTTTATGAAATGTGTCGGACTGGGAATGGGGAATTCTTTTCCATCATGCTACAACAAGGTTGCAAGGCTGTCAAGAACCTGGATTCATACAGGCATGCTGGCCACTACATTCATACCTCACGATCACAAACACGATTGTATGAATGGTAATAGGAATCAAAACTTATTCTACACAGATATATACTGCTCGCTTCTCGAGCATGCATTAATCGCACTCATAACTCAAATACATTCTTCACACTCGCTATGTCTAACTGCATCCTTTCTAAACTACACAGTGGCTAGAGTAACACCACACACGTCTTGTTGCTCTAACTGTCAAGTCCGGTCTGCCTGAGTTTACAGGTTTCGCTAACTTACTAGTCCTCAGTCCTCGTGCGGTCAGCAGCGCTGTGTGCTGTGTCACTTGTCACGTAGTCCAGTACTCGTTAACCTACAGTCGTACTACCGTTCAGTCTGTTTACGGGTAGTTTCCCATGGCTAACGTCCCCTGTCCTATCCTGGGGGTGGATCCCCATTATGTCCTAGTTATGACACATCTGTGTCCTATCTATGTCCTGTCTTATAACTGTTTGAAGTTCTACCTCCTTATACAGTCTCTCTCTATCTATTCTCTTGTAAAGGTCCTTATCTATGTCCTGTCTCTGTCTTTTCTTTACTTCTGTCTTTGTCCTATTTCTATCTATATATCCAGCTCTTTGACAAAGGCAATATAACCCAGTGACGAATCCTACACACTCTAGATTATCAGTGATAAGTTTGTCAGGGAGACCCAATAACCTGAGGCGTCCCCATCAGCTGATGTAAAACAAAGTCCCACGTTGGAGCTGGTTAGCTCAATGCACATCTTGAGTGTTTGACTGGCCCCACTGGGTTGGTGTCACCATCATACGCTTCTTCGTTTTCAACACACTCCATTATTGTCATATCAGATAAGTCAATAGAATTAACAACTGGAGTCATGTTAGACTGGCAGTGTCAATCGAGGTGTCGATTGTTCTTATCCATGGGTGGGTTTCGCCTCACAAATGTGGGGGAGACTACTGCACCTACTGATGCTGCAACGCAAGAATTTACAGAGCGGCTCTCTAACCTACGGCTGTCTGGGGGAACAATGTCTGGGGTAATCAATATAGCTGACCACAAAATCACCGGACTCCCCGAACCAACTGCTGCTCAAGATGCGGCCACTAAAACATATGTGGACGAGCGCACCAAAGACGTGGCAAAGACATATGATGGTGAGCTTGCAAAGCATGCGGCGGTGTGGGATCAAGACACCACGAAGGCGTTTGAGGACACACTCATGAAGCGCTTGTCCGAATATTCCGAGGTAGTTTAAGCGGCCGTGAGGGATTATGTGGACACACGATTCGGAGCTCCCAACTGGGAGCTATGGTTTGAGATAAAAAATCCCTATATTGGGTGGATAAGCAGTAAATTCGACTACCTTACAAACATGGGAGCACCTACCATGTATACTTGACGTCGTGGAAGCCGGAGGGTACATATTGGCTATGTTGAAGATGTTTTATGTCGTAAAGGTGACAATACCATTTACGACCTTGGTTTGGTGGTGGGCTACCAACCCAAGCCCAAATATATTGACCGTCCTCCCCCAGGGAGCACTATATATATCAAGCTCCTTCTTACAGGGGGGACCTTTTACAAATTGGGGGAGGTTATGCTGGGTATTCAAGTAAAATCTATGAAGAGCACGGTAGTGACCTGGATTGTTTTTACTTTCGCCAAAGATGGAGTGGATGTGGATACAACAAATGAGGTAAAAATAATTAAAGCTGCCAGTGATTTACCTGCCATTGGTTTGGGGACTTAAGGTTTCACCTTGGATTCATCTTATCAAGCTATTGTTTACCACAAGGCCTGTTACTGCCGAGTATTCAAAGCATATAACCTCAAGTGAAAGATATGGGTGCGCTTGACTAATATACGATGGTGCCTGACCAAGGCTTTCGCCTTCAAGAGATCACCAGACTACAGAAGAGCTTGGAGGCTGAGCATGAAAAATGATCTCTGTTGTATAAGAAGTACCACCAGGCTGTGAATGTCTTGGATGGGATTGAAACAGTGCTGCTTATGGTGAGTGTGGGCTTAGGTCAACCATCATTGTGACCTCAGTCTTCTTCGGCCTAAAGATAGTGCTCTCGTTTGTGGGTTATTGGGGGTGGCTGGCAAGTTGGCGGCTCACAGATGTGCGCTTAAAGCCAAGAAACATGATGAAATTAGGATTTTGGTTGAATCTAAACTTTCAACGATCTCTGATCTTGTCTCAACGGCCTTGCAGGACCATGAAATTTCTGACGCTGAATTTAAATTAATTCTGAATGAATCTTTGAAATTTCATCAACTGTGAGCTGAAATTCGATGTAAAGTTTCCGCTGACTTGCACATGAAAAGGGAGCATTCTGACTTCGCCCCACCAGCCAGCAGTTGCTCGCTAGGCTGTTGTGCCTCTAGCGCGCTCTTTTTTTCATAGCCTATTTCACATCGATGAATTTCTCCATGAAGAAGAGGTCGTCCTCAACCTCTGGCAAATCCTTTATTGTGGCCTCATATAATTCTACTAGTTTGCAATCACATTTGTGGCACACAACACGCGTTTGCTTCGTTTCTGTGTTGCATATCACACACCAAAATGTGCCCCTACCCTTTTTGAGTAGTTTAGTATGTTTGTGGCAGTACTCACCTTGGCACCTATTCTCACACTGGGTTGAGGTCTCAAGACTCATATGCCACCTACAGTTCTTCATTTTATTTAGTCCGAGGTTCTATTCTCTAATCCTGCACACACGAGAACACCACTCAAGTAGTTCGGTGAGCTGCCCCCTAATATATCTGGGGTCTAGACTGTTGCAATTGGGGGGCCAAGCTTTGGTGCGCATCTTGATAAAATGGTCGCTCTAATAGAGTATCGCGGAGTGTTCACCAACCTCCTAGTATGTATGGTGAAGAATACCCGAACCGTTGTGGTATGTGGAAGTAATGAACATGATATACTACTAGTGGATTTCACCGCTACATGGAACTTGACATCTCAAGTGTTTTTCTCTGAATAAACAGTGCATTGTTTTCCCTCTGTCAACACGCGGATGTTAATGAGCAGGATATATGATATTAGTCAGTGGGCGGTTTGATGTGCAGTGAAGCTAACTGGCGAAGCGCACAGTCTGATGTTTTTTCGACTTTGGAATGTGGATGTATACGGCTTTGGAATGTATAAAGCTTGAGACGGTTCTCACACTGGAGTCACGGTGCACTAAAAAAGGTACTTTCTTACTTCACCCCACCAGTCAGAAAGCGCGCGCTATTTTTAGTGCCAGTGGCTTGGTACCTTAATCAGCGACCTCAATCATGGACGCTTTCATTTCGGTGTATGCTTCTAAAACATTTAGGCGCTCTAGTATTTTTTGGTGACACAGCTTACATATGTCACCAGGTTGTAGGATGTCCCAACCACAAATCAAACATGATGTATACCCACGCCCTATAACGAAAATAATCCTATGTATGTCGCAGAACCACACATTATTGCATTGCATATTACACACATCATAGTGACAGCCTATACGCCATACACAATGCTCCATGATTCGTAGACACTATCCCAGTCTTCTTTAAATTGACATACGAGGCAAAGTTTTTCACTAGCGATGTGTCCACACCGAACACACCTCAACCTCCTTGGCAATCGTCTCTAAACAGTCTGGTGGAGTTCCTAGAGATCTCCAACCCCAGGGTGTATGAATAATTATGGTTCCCCCACTTATTCTTTTGCCATGCCACTCTATTACCCGGAGATGATAGCCACAAAAACGCCTCCTCAAGGGCTTTCCACAGAAAGTTGAAGGGCTCTTGGACCATTGGCATGTAGGCGTGCTCTGTATATGGAATCTTCCCCTCTAATTCATGGCAGTTCTGTGCCAAGCTTAGGCCACTCACACCCGTGGGTATCCATATCCAAAGGGTTATAATTTAAACCAAGGCCCCATCAGAACAGTATGTTGTGACATCTTTCACTTGCGGTGATGTATTACAATACGACGGCGCCCCCTACACGACTTGCTCACTCTTCGGTAGTTGCACCAAACTTCAGGGGGTGGTAGTGGGTCCACTCTCCTAAGGAATTCCTCTAGCATCGGCCCACCTGGTTTTTATATGGTTGCTTAACCATCTTGACTAACACACTCATGGGTATCCTCTAACATGACATTATTGCTGAATCTCTGCGTTGCAGTCCTTTACAGTCTCTGCATACCATATTCAGTTATGCTAATTGTGGCAATCTTTACATACTTCTAGGAGATTGGTAACCCCCTTCCCACATGAGGCCTGGGTGAAGCCTTATGGGCTCAGTCTCTCACAGGCACCTGCTGGCCCCTATTATGGTTGCTCGCACTCGAGGTTGCCCCGACGAAAATTACGCTACACTTAAGATACTACATTATGGCACTCACCCTACCCACTCTCATACCCCTCTGACACCTTGGGGGGGGGGGGGTCCGAGGGCCCCCCCCCTACCACTAATCAAACATTTGCTGGGACGTGTGTTTGGTCGCTATGGCGCTACCATGGACCTCAACGTGCTGGGGACCCCCTGGACTACGGCTAAAAGCCCCATTATGCACCTACTCCGCTCATGCTTATCAACATGGCACATGGATGGATGGATGAATTTTGAATATTAATGTGGCTGGAAGGAAAACTGTGAAAAAGAGTCTGGCGCCTTTGCTTTGACCACAAGCAGCCTGACTATGGAAGTCATGGCAGTAAGTAAAGCAATAACATAACTCGAGACACAGACATTCAATCGGGCTTGTGTCCTTAGTGACTCAATGAGTATGCTCAGGAGGATAGAGATGGGGTGGGTTCGAAGAGAGTGGCTGCTGTCTCTGGAGCAGACTCGGCTGGCAAAGATTAGTTTCATCTTCGTACCAGGGAATGCGGGTGTTGAAGGAAATAAGCAGGTTGACAGGCTTGCAGGTAGGGCTACTGTCGAAGGCGGACGAGAACAGACCAAGCAGACATTCTAAATGCTCTACGAGAAGTAAGTCGTTTACAAGAACCAAGCGATGACTGGGAATCTACAACCATGGTCAGGCTGCGAGAACAGCAAGTTAAAATAGGCATGGCCAAACAAGAACACTACACAGGAAGCCAACGAAGAGTAATAAACCAACACTGAACTGGTGTTGTGAGTCGTTATACGCTGTGGGATTTACTGAGGAGGGGATCTGAGTACTTATGGGTTGAATGGTTCGATGTGCAGTGAGGATTATCTGTCGGCTAGCTAGCTGGATGACCGACTGACCGACCGACCAACTCGCCAACTAACTAACTAACGTGATTAAATGACAAAATGATTTTAAAAAATCATTGTTTACTAAATTAGATCTCATTATCACAAATACAATGATATATCATATGTTTGCTACGGTCTTTGTTCATGCACACAAATAGTTACATAGGTGTATGTGTTAAAAAACTAGATTTCAATTTGAGCATTTAGGTCACTCTTTGTTTAAGTGTTCAAACAGTATTTTCCCCTTTGTTCATATTAATATTAATAGATAAACTGACACACAAACATTAATATCTGGGCTTAGAATTGACCTACAGAATTGAATAAGGTACCGATGGATTTTTTTTTCCAACTATACAGTTTTCATAATTTTGTATTTATTTTTTTAAAAAGCAATTTAGAAAATGTTACTAAAAAATGGCTATTTCAAAGCTACTCAGTAGCCTACTGTGAAACTTACATTGTCACTGTGCAGCACAGTTAAGTACTATGTTCTCATGTTTGTATTTACTGAGTACTCGCTAAAATTCCAAATGAAAATGTTATATGTACAAGAACAAAATATATTATTATAACTTATATTATAAGAAACAATTTTGTAATTCGATAAATTGATAAATCATAACAATCACGTAAGGCATGAAATTAGCAGTGTCAAAGTTATCAAACTTTCCCGGGTGTTTTTTTTTTAGTTTTTTTATTTCCCGTACTTTTTCTTGAGACCAACGATTCACTTCCGGTTGTTACCATGTCCAGCTATTTGTGAATTAAACGAAAGCAGCATGGTACAACGAAAGCGGAAATTATTCTGATATTTTCAGTATTGGTCCTTCTGCTAGGCACCAAGAGATTGAGGCTGAAAAACCGTTTTCTCTGGAATTTTTAAAATTCTATTCACAAATAGTAAGCTAATGTGTCTTATAACTCCTGCATGTAAAAGAATCCTTAACTTTTTGTTGCATTTTTGATTCCCCCGTTCAATTTTACATTAATGTGAAGAGTTGCAACATTGCAGGTGTTTGCAGGCGTTCAGGAAAAAATATTTAGTGACATGGCCATGGCCGTCATACTCAAAATTCAAGATTGCAGCGCCCATACAATAAACTATAGCGGACCTGTATTTACTTATAATTAGAACTGGTATTTTAACTACTAAAATTAAACAGAATACAAGTGTCATTTGTAGCTGTAATGTATCTGTGTACTTGCATAATATTTCAGCATTTGACATGACTGAAAATAATTTTGAAAGCCAGTTTTCAGACCCGTCTGTAAACTTGTATAAGTGTAACTGTAAGTAAGGAGTACTTTTTTTCTAAGCTGCGCTGCAGTAGATAATTATTTAAATTTAAATACAGTACAGTAAAATAAGTTATATGTTTTAAATAAGTTTGCATTTAATTATTAATTGCTCACGATTAGATACAGAACAGTGGGATTATAGAGCAAAAGTGAAAATCAATTTTTAATGAATATTTAATTATTTAATATTTTTATTTTTTATTATTTAATCTTTTGATAATTTGGTTGTTTCGGGATTAATCTATATCTATAAAACAGAATGTATGTATATGAGTGGGTGGGTGGGGATGTATTGGATGCGTTCAATAACGGTCCATCTGATTGAGATGAAATTTTCTACACATCTTCTTTTCATTCCCGTGCAGGCAACTGTCATAGTTTTTTAGTGTAGAATCAGCTATTTACTTACTAAAATTTAATAACTAAAGTACATGACTTAACACAAGAAAAAATATATAAAGGGACATAACTTTTAGTAGCATTGCTATATCTTAGGTTAAGTCCCCTGGCTATAGATAGATAGATGGACAGATACATAGATCTGACCCGATAGAGAGGGTGGGATAGACGGAGGGAGAGACGGACGGATGGACGGACAGGCAGGCAGACAGATAGACAGACAGCTGGGCCAGGTCATCAGACAGACAGACAGTCGAGAACGGGAACTTATATGACTCATCATCAAGTGCCGTGCCGGCTGGCGTAGGCGTTCATGGCTCTCCACAGATCTCGGTCTTTTGTGTTCTGGATCAACTCTGCTGATGATATTCCTCCATGCCACCGTCTCAGTCCGTCCAGCATCATTTCTCTTGGTCTGCCTCTGCCTCTCTTCCCCTCGATCTTTCCAGTTGTCACGATGTTCTCCAATGCCTCTCTTCTCATCACATGACCAAAGAAAGATGTTTGTCTCTTTCTTATTGTTGTATATAGTGTTCTAGTTTCATTAGCCTCTTTCAGGCAATCGTTGTTAGTTACTCTGGCAGTCCAAGGAATTCGCAACATTCGTCTTAAAAACCACATCTCTGTTGCTTCTAAGTTCTTCCTAATTTGTTCATTTACATTCCAAGATTCGCTGCCATACAGCAAAACTGGTTCTATATAGCATTTTAGTACTCTCTCTCTTACATTCATTGATAGCGACTTATTGCATAAGATACTCTTCATTTTCTGAAATGCTGTCTTTGTCTGCCCTATTCTGCTCTTAATCTCTTTTGTACATTGTCCATCTGATGTTATAAGTGCCCCTAGGTATTTAAAATTATCCACTTGGTTGAGAATTTCCCCTTCTATTTCTATGTCACATTTTGGCGTCCCCATTTTCTTTGATATCACCATTGTTACTGTTTTCTTGATATTCAAGGACAGTCCTTTCTGTGCACTCTCTGTTACAACACTGTCCAACAATTGTTGTAGGTCTGTTGCATTATCTGCTACCAATACTGTGTCATCTGCATAGCGTATATTGTTTATATTATATCCTCCGATTAGTATTCCTGGCTTCTCTTTGATCTCTCTCATTATTACTTCGCTATACATGGAGAAGAGATCGGGTGACAAGACACACCCCTGTCGTACTCCTAGCTTTATCTGTTCGTAACTACCCTCTTTATTTCCCATTTTAATTGCTGCTACTTGGTTCCAGTATATATTCTTTATTATTCTTAAATCTTTCCCATCAATGTTGATATCTTCCAACATTTTAATCAGCTCATCATGTTTTACTTTATCAAATGCCTTAGTATAATCTATGAAGCATAAATATATGTCTCTTTGTTTCTCTATTGATCTTTCTATTAGTGTTCGTAATATATATATTGCCGGTCTCTCTGGCTGTGGGGTTACAACACTTTCTCTCTGTAATCCCGTTTATCACGCAGAGTCTCGCAGCGGAGCGAGAACTGAGGTGGTTCGACCCCCGCTCGTGACTTGCGGATACTGAGCCGGCCGCTCAGAAAGCAATGGCAAACTACTGAGCGTAATCTTGCCAAGAGATCAACAGACAGCTGAAAGATGCTGCTGTTGACAGCTAAGTCCTGTAAAAGGATACGCAAAACATTTATTTAATATATATATTGCATTGTTTGTACCCTTTCCTTCCATAAAACCATACTGTTCTTCACTAATTTCCATTTTTATTTTCTTTCTTGTTCTTCTCATTATAATTCTGAGTAGAAGCTTAGTGGCATGGTTTATGAGGTTAATTGTACGAAAATCTTCACAATCAATTGCTCCTGGTCTTTTTGGTATAGCTATAAATACAGATTTCAGCATATCACTGGGTAAATATCCACTGCTGTAAATATCATTCAACATTTTGGTTAATATATCTACTCCAAATTCTCCCAACACTTCTAATTCTTCTATTATGATTTCATCTGGCCCAGCTGTTTTTCCTTTCTTCATATGTTTCATAGCATCAGCAACTTCTTCTTTTAGAATAGGTGGGCCTTCTAAGTTACTTTCTTCTGTTAATTCTTCCTTTTCTCCATTATATAATTCTCTTATATACTCATTCCACCTCTTCATTATAGCACCTTCCTCCAATAAAGTCTGTCCTGTTTTTGATTTCAAACACCCTGTATTTATTCTTATATTTCTTCCTGTGAGCTCGCTGATTTGTCTGTGCATACTTTTTTGATCTTTAATGGAATTTAATTCAATTTTTCTGCATTGCTCATTTAACCAACTTTCTTTTGCCTTCACACATTTATCTCTTATTTCTTTATTTATCTTAGCATACTCTTGTTTGTCATTTTTATTCTGTTTCCTTTTGTCCATCAACCTTAAGATTTCTTCATTCATCCATTTTTTCTTAGCTTTTTGGCTTCTCTCCGGTAATATTTCTTTGCTAGTTTGATGAATGGAGTCCCTTAACATTTCCCATTGTTCATCTATACTCTGTATTTTAGCTATTGCATTGTACCTATTTTTCACAGTCACTCTGTATTGTTCTTGAATTTCTTTATCTACTTTCAGAACCTCTTTATTAAGTCTCAAGTTTTTAACCATTTTTTCCCCTCTCTTTAATCTTACTTTTATTTGTCCACATAGTGGTACATGATCACTGTTACCGTCAGCACCAGGCATTGTCTTTACATTAATTAATGCATTTCTAAATCTTTTATTAATAAGTATGTAGTCAATTTGGTTGCGTATTTTCATATCAGGGCTTTTCCATGTGTATAGTCGTCTTTTATGGTGTTTAAACCATGTGTTTCCAATTATATGACTACTTATATGAAATAAATTAGATGCTCCCCATCAGGGGCTGGGCGAAGCCGGGCCGGGTCAGACAGATAGATAGATAGTCGGGAACGGGAGCTTATATGACTACTTATATGAATTAAATGAGATGCTCCCCACCAGGAGCTGGGCGAAGCCGGGCCGGGTCAGACAGACAGACAAACAAGCAGACAGACAGACAGATTGATAGATAGATCCCCGCCAGGGCCTGGTCGAAGCTGGGCCAGCTAGTATCTTAATAATTAATTAACTGCTGCTTAATTTATGCAGCAGTTACAAACTTACTTACTTTAATGCATGATATTTAATCAGCAAAAGAAAGCTGTTGCAATGCAGTTAGTACATTAAGACAATATGAGTACATTTTCATGAATTGTTCTTTCACTAACGACAAAAATTTCACATGACATTTAATTAATATAAATGGGCAGCTTTTTTAACTGTTAATTAGGTAACAGCATATCCTATCGAAAAGTCTATCGTAAATCTATCCTATCGGATAGATCAATCAGATGGACGTCTATCCTATCGTAAAGTGCATTTTTCTCTGAGACACGAAGACTCTCATGCTTTGTGCGATGCTTTCTGCAGGCTGCCCTGCGGAAAGATACTGAGCCATATGGGGTAAAACCCGGTGCAATGATGATCCTCTCAATTCTCTCAACATTCTATCGAAAGAGGAATGTGGCCTTTACTTTCCTGTTGCCAAAGATGCATAATAAAATATATATCTTACCAGGTTTGTTAGCAATGCGACAGACTTTTAATAAATATTAAACATTTGGTGGCCAGTTTTAATTTTTAATTAGGTCACGGCACATCCTATCAAAAAATAAATAATACGTCAAGTTAGGCCTCGCTGCCCCGGACGCAATGATATATAGCACTACGTTGTCCATTTAAAAATAAACAAGCCACAGTAATAGAAGGCAGAATTTCACAGCTTCCAATTTAAGGGTCGCAATAAAATCTTCCTTATCCAATAGAATAGGTCATTATTACACTTCCTGGTATTAAATTAAGTCACCAAAAAATTCAAAACTCCGCTTAGAATTAACGGATACTCTTCTTTGAGATACCATTGGATTCGTCTTGTCGAGCTGTATCTAACTGGTATGATTTCATAAGTAAAAACCGAATATTTAAATATTGACCAGAATTACAAAATAAAATTATTAAAATCAAACCCAAATCCGCCTGAGAAGGCCATTCGGCTTCGCCATTGTTTTGGAGCGGTGGCGTGACACACAATAAACGATTACAAACACCGTCACAAGATAAGAGAAATATTTAACCCATTACTTACCATGAACAAATCTCTCAGATGTAGACATATTCAGCAATGTCAACTAACAAGAGAGTACAGTCCGACATTCACAAACACTCGGCCATATTTGATAGACACCAAGATGGATACCCACACCATAACGGAAGTCATTCATTCATCACGTGCCGTGCCCGTAAGCGTGGGCGGTCATGTCTCGCCATCTCACTCCATCACCAAATTCGGGGATCAGCACCGTGTTCTTGTCACGACCATGCAACGTGGCCAAGCCATCCAGATATTTACTTCTCTGCCTTCCATTTGTTCTCTTCCCCTCGATCTTGCAAGTTGTAACCAAATTCTCAGATTTATTTCTTCTCATCATTATGATGGGCCAGACAAGGGTGACTGTCTACTCTACGTCTAATTTCTCTAATCAATTTTCAAATTTAATTTGTTTCTTGTAGGATTTGGTCATTGATTTCTCTGTCTGTCCATAACATTCTTTGCATTTTCCTCAGAAACCACATTTCCACAGGCATCCGATACCTCTTCTTCTTTCGTTCGCTTGAATAATGTCTATATCTCAAATGTTTCCTCTTGTATGAATTTAACTCTTTTTTTTTTTTTTTAGTTCACACAGCGGTCCATAGAGTTTATCTTCCACTGTCGTCTCTTTAGGTCAGAAGGTTTGCCTAGATATGTTATATTTTGCACAACCTTGGAGTCTGTGCTTTGTTGTCTGCTACGCAAAATCCAAATGTACACATGGCTGTTTCACCAATCTTGAATTTTGTATACATATGGTTGCGTAATCTATTGTGTCCTGTTCTGAGGCGAAGAATAATGACTTGTTCTGGTCTATCCATAACGTGGTAGTCATCTTGAGCAGGTTTTGGAGGCTTTCTGTGTGATTTGATCATTCTTTTATAAATCGATACAGTTATCTCGGAACAGTCATAACATCTGATGGGAGATGTCTTGAGGAGATTAGAACAAGAATTGGCATTGCGAAAGTAGTCTCTTGCCAGTTGAAAAACATACTGACTGACAATAAAACGATACCAATTGAAATGAGAAGAAGAGTGTAGAAGTGCTGCACAGATCCTGTACTTTTTTATGGATGTGAAGCGTGGACAATGAGCAGTCAGGCTAAAAAAAAAAAAAAAAAACAACAACAACAACAACAACAACTGATGGCTGTGGAAATGTGGTTTCTGAGGAAAATGTAAAGAATACCATGGACAGACAGAAAAACCATTGAACAAGTCATTCAAGAAACAAATGAAGATTGTAAACTGATTAGAGACATTAGACGTAGACAGTCACATTTTTTTAGCATGTTATGAGACGTAGTCACTTGGAGAACATGGTGACGACAGGCAAGATCGAAGGGAAGAGACCAAGGGGAAGACCGAGAAGTAAATACTTGGATGCAGGGATGGATTAACCATTAGGCAAACAAGGCACGTGCCTAGGGCACCAAGCATTTGGGGGGGGGGGGCACCACAAGTCCTCAAGAAAAATGTGTATATTGTCCCGGTAGCGTAATTGCATGGCATAAGCAAATCGCAAATGTAATATTGAATCGCACATTATTTAACTTTGGTCCCACAACCCGGGGGTAAAATACCCCCCACCCATTTTTTTTTTTTTTTTTTTTGTTGCTATTTTTTGTTATTTTTCTTCAAGGTTTTTTGGTGCTATTTTTTGACTTTTCTGGGATATGTTTGTGCTACGTAACGCACTAATGCGTCACGACAAATTCACTTCCGTTTTGGTCTGCTAGTGAAAACAATTGTGAATAGTGCTAATTTGTCGACGTGTCATTGAATGACTGTACATTTGCATAACGGCTTAGAACTACTTTGCATTTTCGAACATTTGTATAAACTACTTACTGGTGTAGATATTCCTAATTTTCATCTAAATGTTAAATGTTTTGCGTATCCTTTTACAGGACTTAGCTGTCAACAGCAGCATCTTTCAGCTGTCTGTTGATCTCTTGGCAAGATTACGCTCAGTAGTTTGCCATTGCTTTCTGAGCGGCCGGCTCAGTATCCGCAAGTCACGAGCGGGGGTCGAACCACCTCAGTTCTCGCTCCGCTGCGAGACTCTGCGTGATAAACGGGATTACAGAGAGAAAGTGTTGTAACCCCACAGCCAGAGAGACCGGCAATTTTCATCTAAGGGTTTTTAATTCTAAAAAAATCTTTATATATATATATATATATATATATATATATATATATATATATATATATATATATATATATATATATATATATATATATATATATATAATTATTATTATTATTATTATTAGCGTTTACGTATTTCTGCATTCTCTCAGTGCTTGTGTCATCCCCATCTTCTCCATCTTCTTTATAGGGGTTGATCTCATCCCTCCTGTGGTGACTCAAAGTGCTTGATTTTGCAAGTTGTCCAGCTCGTGTAGTGTATTTTTATTTTAATGCTTAACACCACGCAGTTGACCCGTATTCCACGTGTGGTTGAACACCACGCAGTTGAACCATATACCAGGTGTGGTCCTATGCTCTGTTGATAAAGTTTGCTAAGTATTTTCCCACTGGCTCCCATGTGGTTCCACTTAGGTTTCTCCGGATGGCTTTTTTCCTTCTGGCTTTTGCTACTGCTTTGTTTATGTGCCTTCACCATGTTAGCCTGCCGTCAAATGTTACTTAATGTAACAGGATGACCCATACACATGTCTTTACTGTTGGGGAATCCCCTACGTCGGCCAAGGTTATCAGAGTAGTTTCCTGTCTAGGCTAATTATAGACTGGGGAAACCGTTTGAATACGGTCATTCGAGACCTTTCGAGAAAGATCCAGAGAATGCTCGGTTGAGTACCAAGATTGTCACAATCACGTAGGACATCACTCAACCTGAGAAGCATGGGAAAGTGGAAATTCTCCGTGCAGCACTAGGAGCTCGTGTGTCGAGTGGGCTACGGAACTCAGCGGATGAACTGAGTAGCTTGAGTCGCCAACTTGCTGTCCACCAGAACGGGAGCAGATTCGGCTCTGGCCAATAATTGTCTGCGGCGCTGGATGGGGCCCGACAACGAGAGAACAGAGATCTGCTGAAACTCTCTTAATAAGGATTTGTTTATCCAATGGTGATCTTGAAGAAACACTATGGAATAGTGTGGACCTGCTTGAGTCAGTGAAATTCATGATGATGATGTATGTTTTCCAGACTGGGAGGATGCAATGACAATGCAAGAGTCACCCCACTTATGTGAGTTATGTTTTTCAATGGCCCGTCTAGCCGGATGTTGCCTTGATGAGTCTGACGGAGTGAAGTTTGAAGATCCAGTTGGGATCTATACTGAATCGTCTAAGAGACCCCTGAACTTAATTGACCTCAGGTGAAACATATTCTATGGTTCGGGGTATTGACTGCTTGTGTCAGTGAACGGTGCTATATCCAAGGTGAATATTCTTAAGTGAAATCAGTATCTTACAACGAAGATGATACCACCTAGATTGTTTTGGACCCAGCCGGGTCTGAGAGACTGTAAACTCTGAGAGCTGTTACGCTGCTAATTCTGCTACTAATACTTGGCACAGACACTATTACAGTGGCAAGATGCCACGCTCGAATGGTGTTCTGTTAATATTACTTCGCATAGACATTGTTACAGGGGCAAGATGCCTTGCTCCAAGACTTCCATGCTGATATTCTGTTACAGGAACGTGGTTGCTGTTGAAGAGAGCTACCACGCTCTAGTGTGCTGAGGGTCCGTACACTACATTGACAGTCCTATATTAGAGAGCTCCAATGCTCCAATAGGATATTGCTGTTAAGATTGTTCCAGTGACTTTTTTGTTTGGTTGAGCTACCACGCTACAGTCTTGTGTAGTAGAATGATTACCCAGAGGGGACGCCTAGGGCTCCAGGGTCGCCCTGATCAACCAGTTGTGAGTCTTCAGTGACGATTGAATACGTCACCGAGGGACGACATCATTGAACCGTTCTGTTACAATACCATGTTCGGACATGAGAATGGCCATTCCGACATAGTCATTACGGTGGACTTGGAAGGTGTCGAAGGAGTCTACGCTTCGGAAGTCTACTAAGCCAGAAGTTAGCCGGGTGAGTGCACGGCAATGACGGAACTTACGCACGCACTGAATTCACATGCCTGCTGATGAGACTATATCATCTCTAGTTCTTTTCTCCTCTTTCCGTTAGCTTTGTATCTAGACATACTTCTATCCAGTCTTTTCAGCCTTTCAACTCTGAATTATTTTGTAAATAAATTATTGGCTTTTGTTACCATGTCTTGGTGTGAGGGTACGACTGTTGTCTTGTCCGAGCCCCATGTGGGTGGGTATCCATAGGTGGGAAGGGATTGAACGGTGGAGTCCCGGTTTGGTGGGGGACTTATAGACGGAAAATCCAATTGAGTTGGTCAGAGCAGTGTGGGGGATATAATTATATGTGCATTACCTGTCCAAGCCCCGGCGGTCTTGTTACACAAAGGTATGATGGTTCTTTATCTTCTCTAAGGGGTATTTCATTTATCTGGATGATCACTGCATTTTGTTTTGGAGAGAGGGTAAATAGTATGGTGCTGCACTTGTCAGTGTTTATACTTACACACCATCTATTTGCCCATGCAACAAATGCATCCACAGCTCTTTGTCACGATCTGGTGGCCACTCATGCATGTTCATTTGTGCTCCATAGCACCAGGTCATCAGCGTACATCGCCGCTTTGATTCCATGCGGTAGATTAGAACAAGGTCATTGATGAAGATTAGAAAACATGTAGGGACAAGACTCTGCCTCTAAGCTTTCACCCATTTTTACATTCTTCCACTGACTTTACAGCTTTTCAGTTTCTTCATCAGAACTTCTTTCCAGACTTTGTCAAAGGTCTTCTTCAGATCGATCCATGCCGCAAGCACCAGCTTTTTCTCTTGTAATGCATCCTTAATTTCTTGAGAGAGGTAGGTTGTCTGATCTTCCGTAGAGTAGCACTACCTAAAGCCAGCCTGCTGCGGCACAAGGATGTTTTCACTTTCAATGTACCACTGCAGTCTGTGATTGATGATCCGCTCCAGTGTTTTGCAGAGACAGCTGGTGAGTCAAATTGGACTGTAGCTGGAGGCAATGGAACCATCTTTCCCTGGTTTTGGAGGGGTATCATGATTGCTTCTCTCCAGGCTTGTTGAACACTGCCTAAGATCCAGCTGTTCTTGAAGATCTGTAACAGCTTTGCTTTGGCCTCTATTCCTTGGTTCCTGAACATTTCGTTGGAGATACCATCAGCTCCTGGTGACTTCCTCATTTTCAGCGTTGATATTGCTAGCTCCAGTTTGCTGATTGTGATAGGTGCCTCCAGAGCCTCCAGTACTATTTCATTATGTCCTGTATGTTGCCATTTCTCTCGAATCTCTTGTTGTTTCACTGGACTAATTACGATATTGTTATCTTCTGCGAGAGAGGACGCAAAATGTTCAGCCGCTTGCTTTCCTGTTAAGATGTTTCTGCCTTATGTGGTGCAATTTTTGAGTTTCTCACCGTGCCGTCATCGTTAAATTGTTTTGTTAGTTTCCACAACTTCCTTGTATCTCTTTCAAAGTTTAGTGACTGTTTTCTCATGCCAGCATTTCCGTCTAGCATGCAGCTTGGCCCTTTGACATTTGGCTTTTGCGTGCTGATATTTATTGTGATGCTCTTGATTGGGTTTGGCATCTGCTTGCTTTCTACACACTTATATATCATAATACAGCTGTTCCTGTTCACTACCCTATAATGGTTTGTATTGTTTACGATCTCCTCTTGGTACTGTTTGTCATACTGTCTGCAGTATGCATTTCCCAAACTCTTCAACTAATTTATTTATGTCTTTCTCAGTGTTCAGGTTTCTAACCAGTATGCTGGTGCGATGCTTGTACATTGCCCAGTCTGCTTTCTTATAGTTCTGCGCCGAGGGTACTGCTTTCACTTAGAAGCTCATTTTCTACAGTTAGAAAGACTGCCCGGTAGCCACTGCCACTATGTTGTTTCCCAACCTTTCGTGTAATGTTAATGTGGGACAATGGGGAGGTGGTCATGCGCTTGTGGGACCAGGTGGAGAAGTCGGAGGTACAGACTGAGAACCCATATGTGGAAAGAATTAGATTACGGGGGATCGTCAAGGGTTCTGTAAGAATCTCAAAACTGAGAGGGAAAACCAGAAGAACTTTTAATCAGATAGCTGTGGGAACGATTAGCAGTATGACTCTTCGCTGGCTGTTGAACGAGGGGACGGAGCACGTATGGGAATGTCCTGAGTGCAGTGATGTCGGTTCTTAACTCATCTCAACTCAACAACTCGTGTAATGTAACACTTCAGGTCTGGTGAATTAAAAGTCAGGTCAGGTGTATTTGTGATGTGACATGATCTAGAGTAGAAATTATGTTGGTCAGACGGCTTGTTAATCAAGATGCATCTATTCTCATCCTTCCAGTCTTCTAGTCTCTCTTCTCTCCGGTCCATGTGATCATAGCCTCAGCATTGCGACTGGCAGTTGAAATCGCCACACACAATGTTTTTTTTCCAAATTCTAATGGTAGTGTGCACAGTGTCTGTGGGCGGTCACTTGAACAGCAGTAATTGATCAGATGTAGGTCTGTAATGCCTGTCTTAAGTTAAGTGTCTGATACTCAGCCCCTTCCATGTAAACTTAAAAGTGAGAAGCAGCGATGCTATTTTTTACAAGGTTCAGTATCCCACCTTTTCGCTTATCCTTTCGGTCAGATCGGTAACACTGGTAGCCTCTGATTTTGAAGGCTATATTTTCGTTGAGGTTAGTTTCTTGTAAGCAACATACGCTTACGTTTTCTTGGTACAAGATGTTGTTTCCTAGCTCAATCAATTTGTTGCCTATGGGGGGGGGGGGGGCTGGGCTAACATACTATGAGCTTCATAAGGTCCCGTGGCCTCCCCATAGTAGTTCCTCATTTGCCCTATAGGCAAGCATCCCCAAACCTATCAAGGCCTTTACGCCCAAATGAGGGTACGTGCGTGATTAATAGGTACCATGACCCTCTGTATTATTATTTGTGGTTGGCATAGTGGAATATGACCAATATATCTATGACCTCTATACCGTTGTGGTTCTCACTTGTCATTTGAGGCTACCGTTTGACTTAGTTTGCTTCATATGTTCACAAGTGGGGTTGTTGCATACGCAGTCGTTTATTTGCGGTTTACTTGTACTATTTCGTTTGTCTAGGTTGATTACTTCTTCTTCGTAAAAGGTCTTGTCTTCTCCTCTTCAAACCGCATCTTCATTCTACTGCTCATAGGAATGTATGATGTCGACTCATTTGTGGACCAAATTGTGTCTGTCAAAGTCTATAATACTTTGATTGTCTATCACCATTGCTGGTTGATGTTACTGCACCTTCTGTTGCTCATTTTATCTTGTTCTTCATTGCCTTGACCACGCTTATTGTTTCTTGTGAACTGTTTCTCTCTGTCTCAGTGTTAATTCATTTCACTACATTCTTCTGACCTTCTGTTGATGTTCTAACCCTGTTTAGTGTTGACCAATAGCGATATCACATAAACTGTATGTACATTTCTATGCATAAACATTGCTACCATGTAATATGTCAATTGGAGAATAAAATTATCAGCATTAAATCTCATTGACATGTTTGAGATACGCATGCCATGTTGTTGTTTGTCCATCAAGAATGATGATGACCATTCATTTCATCCAGTGGGGTTGAAGGTGTGGAGCCGTGGGTTCTAAGATGGCTGATAAGGCCTATTTTGGCTCGAAATGTTCTTTGACAATGTGGGCAAAGAATGCTTGACGTCTCTGGAGGAGGATTTCCTGCAGTGGTTTTTCTGTCCTGCCTTTTCTTCACAGCTCTTGCAGTCCTGGTTGCCTCACATATGACTGCACCTTTGCGCAATGATGCACGCCACGAATTTCGGTCTCTGGCTGCAGCCTCCCAGGTGTCATGATGAATTCCAAAAGCATTCAGTGAAATTTTCAGAGTGTCTTTAAAACGTTTCCTCTGGCCACCTTGGGAGCGTTTACCACAACGCAGTTCGCTGTAAAAAATTCGTTTAGGGAGCCTGTGATCTGGCATGCGAGTCAAGTGGCCAGCCCAGCGAATCTGATTCTTCATCAGTAGAGTGTGGATACTGGGCATGGATGCTCTTTCTAGGACTTCAGTGTCTGGAATCTTGTCTTGCCATTTAATCTTCAGTAGCTTCCTTAGGCAGATTGTGTGGAAGTGGTTTAATTTCCTAGCGTGTCGCTGATAAACAGTCCAGGTTTCACAAGCATATAGCAGTGTGGATAATACAACTGCTTTGTAGACTTTTAGCTTTGTTTGCAGGCTTATTCCAGTTCTGTCCCATAAATTCTTGTACAGTCTGCCAAAGGCTGCACTGGCCTTGGAGATTCTTGCATTCACTTCGTCATCGATTGTGGCAGCTTGTGACACGGTGCTGCCAAGATAGGTGAATTTGTCCACAACACTTAGTCTATGGTCATTCACTTTGATATTCGGCACAGTGTGATTATTCCCTGGAGCTGGCTGGTACATAACTACAGTCTTCTCCAAGTTGATATTGAGCCCAAAGTTGGCACAGGCATGTGAGAAAGCTGAAACATTATGTTGCATGTCCACCTCTGAGTTGGCGTATAGAGCGCAATCATCAGCAAACAGGAGCTCTCTGACGGTGCCGCTGTTAATTTTGGTTTTAGCTTTCAGCCTTCTGAGATTGAATAACTTTCCATCCATACGGTAGTTAATGTCTATTCCAATGTCGTCGTTCTCGAAGGCATTCATCAACATGGCTGAAAACATGAGGCTGAACAGTGTTGGTGCCAGGACACATCCTTGCTTCACTCCATTGGTGACAGGAAAGGGTTCAGACAGTTCACCATTTTCCTGTACTCTTGCCTGCATGCCGTCATGAAATAGCCGCACTATTTGGACAAACTTTCGTGGACAGCCATATTTTGCCATAATCTTCCACAGTCCTTCTCTGCTGACGGTATCAAAGGCCTTGGTAAGGTCAATGAAAGTGGAGAACATTTCGCGGTTCTGTTCCTGACATTTCTCTTGCAGCTGCCTTGCAGCGAAAATCATGTCAACAGTTCCACGTTCTTTTCTGAAGCCACATTGACTCTCAGGAAGAAGACCTTGATCGAGATGGGCCGTGAGGCGATTGAGAAGAATTCTGGCGAGTATCTTCCCTGCAATTGAAAGCAAGGAGATGCCTCGGTGGTTGTCACAGGATTGGCGGTTTCCTTTACGTTTGTAAAGGTGGACTATTGACGCATCCTTAAAATCTTGTGGCATGGTCTCGTTCATCCATATGGTTGTGAAGACTTGGCGGAGCTGCTCTGTTAGGACCGGCCCACCTGTCTTGTATATCTCTGCTGGGATGGAGTCAGGACCAGGTGCCTTGCCGCTGGAGAGTTGCTGGATGGCTTTGTTTATTTCCACTATGGTTGGCAGGTACGCATGCCATATTATAAATTGAAAGGAAAATTTTAAAAATGTGACATTGAGTTAAGTTATCAATGTTCTATATTTGCTTGTATGTTATAGCATCACCATTAAAATTAGATACCACCATACACTCGTGTCATTCGTTGCAATCTGTTTCTTGACCGTTGTTGCTTCGTGTTGTTTTTGTTGCCACCATTGTTATCACCGATGATTTGTGTCCCCTGCATTAGTTTTTAGTGCTTTTACTGTTTCCTTTCCTTATTACTGCAAAAGATCCACTATTAAGTCTTCTGTTAGTGACACATAATCTGCACATGTAAAATGTTTTTCATATAACTGATCATGTGTATGAAAACTTATCATATCCAATGGTATAAAAAGATATTCTTATCATCACTCTAACATCATTGTAATATATGTGATGATATCTTTACCCGTGAATATTACATGCTATGTTTACAGGTGAAATATAAAATGATATATTGAGAATTGAAGATACTAAGGAAAAAATTTAAAGTAGATTGACCCAGCATTAATGTGATATATATGATGCTATGTTTTCACCAGTATTATGACCTCAATTCCCTCGTTGTACTTGCGGTTGATATTGTTGTCATTTGTTGTAATACACTCACCCTTTACGCTTGTGGTGTTATTTTTCCCATACCACAGGTTACTCTCAATCGGTAGTTGGATACTGGTTATTATACCTGTATATTTTGTTACTACTCATTCTATGATGTACTGATGGTAAATGATGTTTCTTGTTTAATGAGATGATGGTTTAATCATGATAGATGGAATATGAAGTCAATATGATTTATTTAGTAACATTATTAATAGATAATAATACTAATGAATTAATTCTCAGTAGGTGTGGTTGGTCCTACTTATTTACCAAGGCTGGTCTTTTTGCTAGCTCACTTCTGCGGGTTCGGTGCCTTCAGATTGTAGACACAGACTTCCACCTTTTCTAGAATCATCTTTGGATCTCTGGTGCTTACACGGTCCAACTACACTCGCATTCGTCTTCTTTACATTCTGGTAATTTATAAATTGGAAAAAATATGTACATATCTGAATCAATTTAAGTTAATTAACCTAAAATGTCAAATTGACTGCTGAGATCTGTACTCATCTTATACGGCAGTTCAGAGCTTTAACTACTACTCGGATAACTGTATCTCCATGTTACCCTTTATGTACTCTGGATACAACCGTTTTAGGTTGTTTAACTACCGTATAGTATAGTTCAGTTGTAAGAAAGTTAAAAAGTTATTGTTCTTACTGAGTATGTAGCAGATAGAAATGTGTATACTTGCATAAGAATGTGTATTAGTCAGCAAAGAAACATAGTTTTAGATGTTAAGTAGATTGAAGGTTGGATGACTATTAAAGAGTTGTTTCCTCTGTTGACTTGAGTCATGTTATATCCTTCAATTGTGAATTTACTGTCTATTATGTATGTCTTATAGTAAAGTTAACTGGATGTATCTCAGACCGAAATAAATAAAATAATAAGATATTCATAGACACATGTTCATGCGTATACATCAATATTACATTAATTAATATCACAGTTTTAAGTATAGTAAAATAAATATGTTTATTATGTAGCCACGAGAGAAATGTTATTTTCTGTGGTGACTTCAACGCTAAAGGCAGATCATGGGGAAACACTTCCTTGCTGTTGAGGCTGAAGTACAAGCGTTGATTTTCGAGAATTCGCTAGACAGTGACGCGGTCATCTACACAGATGGGTCGGTCATCCGACATGTGAGAAGCTCATGGGCCTTTACAGCTCGGGCCGGAGGGAGAATTGTGAAGGAGGACTCTGGTGCTTTCACTGAAACCACAAGTAGCCTGACCATGGAAGTCATGGCAGTAAGTAAAGCAATAACATGGCTCGAGACACAGACATTCACTAGGGCTTGTTTCCTTAGCGACTCAATGAACATGATCAAGAGGATAGAGGAGGGGTCGATCCGAAGAGAATGGTTGCTGCCTCTGAAGCGGTCTCGGCTGGCAAAGATTAGTTTCATCTTCGTGCCAGGGCATGCGGGAGTACAAGGAAATGAGCGGGCTGACAAGCTCGCAGGTGAGGCTACTGTTGAGGGCGGACGCACCATGGACCAGGCTGACATTCTGAATGCTCTACGAGAAGTGAGACTTTTGCAAGAACCAAGTGATGACTGTGAATCTACAACAATGGCCAGACTGCGAGAGCAGCAAATTAAAAGAGGGGTGGCCAAACAAGAACACTACGCAGGAAGCCAAAGAAGATTGATAAACCAACACAGAACTGGCGTCGTTAGCCGCTACACGCTGCGGGATTTGCTGAGGAGGGGATCCGAGCACTTATGGACTGAATGGTCCGATGTGCAGCGAGGATGATCTGTCGACTAACTAACTAACTAACTATGTTGAACTGCTATTGCCCTATGTAGATGATAGGTTGTTTGTTTGCAGTCAACTCTACCTTTGGTCGTTAATAAAATTTCTTTTACAAATGTTCTTTGACTCCCCGTTCATTTGATGTTTTTTGTCTTTTGTTGGGAAAACTACTGTTGCATAGCTTGCATGTCCTAAATTAATGCCTTGTTTTCCCCATTTTTCAATGTCTTGGCTGATGCATTATTTGAGATTATTGATGTTACCTAGTATTTCTATAGTTGTTGGGTGTGGTAACACTGTATTTGTTCCCGGCAATGGGACCGGCCAATGTTAGTTCAATCATCACTTTGCATGCCTTAATTATCTACAAGGAAATTTATACAGTAGAGAGTATGAACTAAATTCTGAGAAATTATGTTCCACCATAGCCAAACCAGCGTCGTGTATCCCCGAATCTCGACACCTGTCCGGTGCTGATGCAACCCAACTTCACATGATGTTATCAATTATAAGCTATTTGTATCTTAAATCACTCTTTATCCCAACGACACTCTGTTGTGTATCATACCCCGAAACACAAAAGCAGTTAGTTGATTCTACTCTGCATAGACAGTCCCCCGCCACATAACAATTACCCCTGTCATATGGCGGACAGCCGCTCTACCAAATGCGGAACACATTTCTTTAGAAATGCTATTGCCGCCACACAAAGATTACCCACGATCCATGTCGGCAATGCACCTCTCTTCCGAATGTAAACCAACACAGTTCTGCAAGATCAGGTCAAAGCCTGACTCACCATACTTCTCTCCCATAGCTATAAAGTCCTGCAGGGAGACATGTTTACTCATGATGTTTTATCCAACCTCACCGAAACGCAGACTCGAGACACAGACATTCACTAAGGCATGTTTCCTTAGCGACTCAATGAGCATGATCAAGAGGATAGAGGAGGGGTCGATCCGAAGAGAATGGTTGCTACCTCTGGAGTGGTCTCGGCTGACAAAGATTAGTTTCATCTTCGTGACAGGGCATACGGGAGTACAAGGAAATGAGCGGGCTGACAAGCTCGCAGGTGAGGCTACTGTGGAGGGCGGACGCGCCATGGATCAGGCTGACATTCTGAATGCTCTACGAGAAGTAAGACTTGCGTGAACCAAGTGATGACTGTGAATCTACAACCATGGCCAGACTGCGAGAACAGCAAATTAAAATAGGGGTGGCCAAACAAGAACACTACGCAGGAAGCCAAAGAAGATTGATAAACCAACACAGAACTGGCGTCGTTAGCCGCTACACGCTGCGGGATTTGCTGAGGAGGGGATCCGAGCACTTATGGACTGAATGGTTCGATGTGCAATGAGGATCATCTGTCGACTCACTGGAACGCATATGTCAGCAACACAAGGTGTCACTAGTATACACAATATGTTGTTTCTGTGTATATACTGCATGATGGAATGAATATCCGTAAGTTGTTTCTTGTGATATTCTTAAGTGATGTTCAGGACAAGAGGTATTCCTTGTCTCAAGATATTTAAGTTTATTATTTATACTGGCGTGTACTGCTGTCACAATGTTCACAATATTACACCAGACAGGATAGATGATAGCTCCTATACATAGTATAATATAAGTGTGACGCCTACCACCTGTTAGTTTACATATAAACGGAACATGGAAGACATATAATTACAACAAGTAGATATTGTTCCACAACACTGACAGGTATTCATGAGCTGTCAGATTGTTCAATAATTCATCATCATTAATCTGGCTGTTGGTATCCCAGATCCTACAATGAAGACAACGACAAAATATATGTGGAGAAAGTATCCGAATATCAACTCTAAACAACCGCACAAAATGAAACAAACACAGTCAGACAATTTAACTCACCTGATTCACTGCTGTGCTGCTGTGTTGAGGTCCTCCGATGGTCTGGTGTCTTTATCCAGGCTGTCCAGGTAGTTGGGTGTTGATTGTAGACAAAGGCTTGAAATTAGGACAACTATATAGGAAAATTTCGGATCTTCAAACTTGAATAGAAAAAAGCTTGGTATACTGCTGATTCGCTGTTGTGGTGTTGTGTTGAGGCTCTCCAATGATCCGGTATCTTTCTCTAGGCTGTACAGGTAGTTGGGTGTTGATTGTAGACCAAAACTTGAAATTATCACAACCTTCTTGGAAAAAATTCGGATCCTCAACTTGAGTGGAAAACAGCTTGGTATATTCATGATGTGACAATAATACTGTCTTTAACCATCAACTTGTGGACATCGTCGCTGTTTTGAGGTATATTATTCATATTTCTGGTGCTCCCTAAAATCGTCTGGATACCCGCATTGCATACTACTTATATGCCAATAATGATGAATTAACAGTCAAAGTTAGGACATCGTCGCCGTTTTGATATATTCTGTTCGTATGGCGACCGATGACTGTTGATGGGATTATGTCTCTGTAATTTGGCTACTTGATGATGTGCCGTTTTCGTTTTTGAGGATACTATTTTCTGGCTGCTATTTCTTGCAGCTATTGAAAGTCTTTAGGCAGTTAACAATTTCTGTGCACCGATCAGTCCACACTGTATTAATATGGTCAATGACTGCCTATTAAATAGTACAACTTGACGTTCACACACAAAACGTGGTCCTGGCCAGGGTAAACATTGTCGATAGTTGCACATTAATTAATATTGCTGAATTCAGTGGGGTGGCGCAAATGTTCATCATGCAAATAGTTGTTGATGAATTAATTTGACAATTGCAAATGATTGTTGATGACTTGATTTGAAAATTGCAAATGGCGCCCAAGGTGACCTTGTTTATCATCTAACTGGTTGTTGATGAATTGATTTGAAAATTGCCAATGGCGCCAAGGTGACCTTGTTTATCATGTAAATGGCGCTTGCTTTATTTGAATTAAAGGTGACCTTGCCTTTGTGTGCTCCTGCTTTTGATACTAGAGCCACCCACTTCTGCCATGGAGCTGATTACTGGCTCATTTGTTCAGCCTCAATGACAGACTTTCGCAGGAACATTCATGGCACATAAACACTGAACAACCTGATGTCCTTGACATTCTCCACTATTTATTGTTGACGATTATCACAGCAAATAACTTCAAACATTCCCGATGGTGAGGGATAGCATGTGATAAGTATATAAAGTGCATAATCACTGTTCACAACATAAACGCGAGACACTTGTCTCCTTTGCACAGTTCTAACACAATCGCTGACTAAGCTAAGGTCACACTTACTGTCATCTGCCCTTGGCGTCTGGCTTGGGGCATTGCTGAAATGCCGGCAACTCGGCGCACCGTAAACAGGCTTGGCATGGCTATTCAATCAGCCGCACAGCTATATTGAACACTTTCGCTTCTGGCTGAAGCATCATTACACTACTGAAGTAATGTCGAATAATCTTGCTTGGCTTCAACTCCGTTTCACGTCGTTTTTCAACCGCGACCCTGGCCGGACTAACTCTGTCCCGCTATCTCGCTTTCCCGTGGACTGCCCAACTCTAGTCACATGATACGCAACTTCTTTGAGTAGTTTCCCTTTGTCATTCAGCATCATCATGTGTTCCGCACTGACTTTCCTTGACTTATTCGTGCGTGTTAGTTCATAGTGATCGCGTGAACTGCTCTCACAATGACAATTCCTCTTCTTACAGTAACCTACTCTTAGTACACAAGTTTACCGCTGTCTGCCTCATATCGGTACATGGCACCGCCGCCCTTTCTCCTGTTATTTAAAATAGGTCAGACACGAGAAGGTCATGAATTGGACTTTTACTGTAGAGGTGATGATTGCCCCAGCCATGGGGAATTTATACAAGGTTGGGCGCTCATCTCAACTCTGATACCCCGGCGACATAACAGCACCATTTGGAACCCACTTTGGCGAAATATAAGCCCACGGCAGCTATGTGAAGTCGCTTAAGACCATTAATCATGCTATGGCACTTATTGAGTTAAAGAAACTGTTTCATTTTACTGTTGGATCGTTCTCTCCAGCCAGCCTCAGTGTCCAACATAGTTTTATTTCACTCCGCTTTTATAATCTGGGTGACCTAACTTTGATTCGTACACATTCTTGTAGCTGAATATGTGTACGACATCGCACCTGCCTCTGTATGTTGAAACTGGATTTCGTGACGACTATCGTAGTGACTGACATAGCAGCGGCGACAAATGGGATATTTGGTCTCCAAGCTGTCAGACAAGGAAGCTACCTGAGTGAGACAGCGAGAGCAAAGATTGATCCGAGAGTTCTGAACACGTAACTGGGTGTATTCCTTTCTTCTCTTCTCCTGGTCCGTTACTCTAATATTTTCCACTTCTTAATATATAACAGTGTGACTGTTATGGATTTGCAAGGCTAAAGGTCGGGGTTCCAAAAGCAAAGCATGGCATTTACTGTGCAGGGTGCAATTTGATTGGGGGGAAATGTGTTGTGTCTTGAATTGTGGTCTCCACTCACATTTGAAACCTTCGATGTTAGCATATTAGTTTTTACAGTTGTTTTGAGTTGTTAATTATAAGTGTGAGATACACTGTCCGTAAAAGTGACAGAATTGAGAGAAGGTATTTGAGATTGAGTTATCGTTGATCAGTTCTTAGATTTGGTTCTAAATACTGTTACCTTGTGTTTTTTATTTTTATTTTAAGATAGTGTTGCATTTTCATTTACGTTGAGTTGAGGTCGTGAGAGTGGAGTGAAATACATTACAACCTGAGGGTGTCTGTAATGTGGTCTTAGGATGTAAGAGGTGATGTCCATATTGAATGGACATGTTAATAGGGTCCTCGGGTTTTTGTGGATAACATTGCAACTTGAGTCACTATAGGTTGAAGTAACGTTCAGAGACATGATATTAGATGTTTTGAGGTGCCCATAACGAGTGGACATGTTGTTGGTGCCTTCGGGTTTTTGTGGATCACAATACGGCCTGAGGTGATCATGGGTTGAGTTAAGTTCATAGTGGTTTTGATGTGGTTGGATGTTTTTATTACATAAAGTCTAAACATAACAAAAGGGGGTAAAATTGAACTAGAGAGAGGGAGTGTTGTAGATTCTTAGGATGTGAGGAATGGTTCTTCTTTCTTTCTTCCTCAGGTGGCCACCGATTCTCTTTCTTTCTATTCTTGAGTTGTTGTTTTTTTGTTGGTGTTATTTCAATAATGGCATGCTGTATTTTTAATAATTACTAATGATAAGCCGGTCTCTCTGGCCGAGGGGTTACAACACTTTCTCTGTAATCCCGTTTATCACGCAGAGTCTCGTAGCAGGGCGAGAGCTGGGAGCGGTTCGACCCCCGCTGGTGACTTGCGGGATAACTGAGCCAGCCGCTCAGAAAGCAATGGCAAATTACTGAGACTGAGCGTAATCTTGCCAAGAAATCAACATACAGCTGAAAGATGCTGATGTTGACAGCGATGTTTTGTAAAGAATATGCAAAAAAAAAAAAAAAAAAAAAAAAAAAACTGATGATAATGTAAGTGTACGACTTGTAATGATTGAAATTGGTGATTTTGTTGCATACCTGTAAAGATGATGCAAAAGGGTAAGGGTAACAGTTGAAGATTCATGAGGTCATTAATGGAAGTTGGCCATGCGTGATAGTTGGGTGTTTCTATAGGCAGAAGCGGATCGCTCATAAATGACTATAGAATACATAATGCCTAACCGTAGAAGAAGGGTCGCAATGGGGTGATAGTTGAGTGGTGCTGTAGTCGGAAGCGGATCGCTCATGAATGACTATAGAATGTTTAGCCGAAGAAGAAGTGACATATGCAAATAATACGAAGAAGAACCAAGAGAACTGAAGCGAAGGTTGATGCCTTTGAAAGGCATAAATATGAAATATGGAGATGTTTTATTTTGGGTGCTATTATGACCATTTATATGATGTATCAATAACTCTGGTATTGTATAGTTAATTAGAATTTGTAGAGAGTTGCCTATGGGTATGTTATGATATTAGAAGAATTTTTTTTTATTGATTAGTAGTTAGAAATATTTTCAGAGTTGAGTGTTGAGTGAATTAGAGTTGAAATAAAAATAGGTTTTGGTTTAAGACTTTTTAGAAAAAGTCTCAGAATAAGGAAATGAGGAATATATAACAGTGTGACTGTTATGGATTTGCAAGGCTAAAGGTCGGGGTTCCAAAAGCAAAGCATGGCACTTACTGTGCAAGGTGAATATATAACACTGTGACTGTTATGGATTTGCCATAATGGTTGGCGACTCTGTTAAACACGTCCTAGGTATACCACTCTTTGGGATGCTATTCTTTCATGTATTAGTCTGTCAGAGGACAAGTCGACTTCGACTATGTACGGTGCACACATATGGATTACACTATCCTTTCCTCACCCCCCATAGGGTCGTATCACGACTGCAACACTCTAGTAAATATACGGCAGTGATTCCCAAGCTTTTCAAGCAGAGGGCCATATCTACTATTTTAAGTAGTTAAGCGGGCCACAACGTAATAAAATTATACAAGTCATGCAATATAATTCTTACCTTTCTTAACTTTCGTCAACAAAATTCTAAAACTGTAAAGGCAGTCAGTGTCAGTACTGCACTGCGGTCATTTTTTTGGTTTAAAATCAAAAGTTCATTTAACAATAAATTTTAAATGTTTCGAAAATCGCTATTAATGTAATTAATTTACAATTGTAACTGTTCTTCATAACTAGTTACTTAAGTTCAGATGCCAGCTTATCAATATCTGGGCACAGATTAGTCGTACCCAAAGTCATAAACGCAGTTAGGTTACTGTCGGTGAGTCAGGAACGTTGCGTTTTAAAAAAATGATCATTGTGGAAAATGACCGCTCGCATCTGTAAGTCGAATCAGAGCGACAAATGTATCTCTGGGCGAATGAATTCAAGTGTTCAAATTGTTCGACAGGCAATAGTCGCCACAATTAAATCATATGATCAGCTGAAGGTGAAGCAGGCAGCTCCAGAAATTTACTTCTAAGTGCAGAATTGCATTTCAAATCAATTACTTCGTGCTGAAGGTTTTGCTGTAATTGACAGAGCTTGATATCAGGAACTACGAACGGATTTATGAAGAGGGCAGCATTATCCTCCTCTATTGTGAACTCTTGAAATCTCGACTGAAAGATATCCAGAAGACTTTCAACTTTTAATTTGCACTGCAACAAGTCACATTTCTTTTCCACCACAAGCGTCTTCAGAGTTGGAAACGCCTCTAAAGTCCCCCCAGTCAGCTGTCCGATAAACAGTCATAGTTTCATTTTAAATGAAGAAATGTCATCGCACAAATTTGTGAATAGTTCCCCCCCCCCCCCCCGGATTCTCACATTTAAAGAGTTAAAAGAGACGTGATGTCCACCAAAAATGCCACGTCATCAAGACAGTCATCGTTCAGCAGACATTCCCGTTCTGTAGGTAATTCATCTATTTCAGACAGAAACAGATAGACACTATTTTTCAGTGCCCAGAAACGTGACATATCTTTCCCTTTAGATAGCCATCTGACATCACAGTGTACAGTGATAGCGACTTATTTCGAATTTTGTTCACACATATCAGAACAACATCCATGACATGTTTCAGATTTAATATCTTTCCGCACAGAGCGTCTTGGTGAATGATACAATGATATTTTAATATAGTGCAGCCAAGAAACTGTTCCAATAATGCTGGACATTCAAACTTTTACCCGTCAAAGCCGGAGCACCGTCGGTGCATACACTGTCCAATTTGGTCCATTCTATGTTGTTTTTTTCTCTATACACAACTTCAGAGTTTCAAACAGATCAGTCCCTATGGTAGTTGCATGCATCTATTCAAGTCCTAGAAGTTCTTCAATGACTTCAAAATGTTGTTTATTGCTCGAACAAAAACTGCGTCCTGAGCTGTGTCAGAAATGTCAGTGAATTCATCAATTGCCAATGAAATAAATTTACAATTTTTGATATGTGCTGCTACTTGACGATGAACACCGTTGGCTAATTCTTCACCTCGCCTGGTCATAGTATTGTTAGACAAAGAAATCTCATCGAAGTGTTTCACATTTTTTTTATCGCCAAGCATTCTAGCAGCAATTTTAAGGGAAGGCTTGATTATTTCTTCTGCATGAGTGAACGGCTTCTTTTTGTGAGCCAACAGAGGAGTGACTTCATACAACGTAACAACACCACTTTTGCTCTGTTCGTTAGCCTTGGTGAAAAATGACTGCTGCCAGGTCAGAGAACTTTCATTTTTAGCTATGAAATCTTTTCTTAACTCCAAATTGATCGGATATTAACCATTTATGCCTGAATGTGTGGTCGTGAAGTGTTGTTCCAGATTTAAAAAAATTTTGTTTGGTAACAGAAAAACAAAATCCGCAGATTAAGCGAGCTGGTTTATCACTACGGCTAGGCATAAACATAAATTTCTTCCTCCAATCTTCGTTGAATTCACGACAAGCAATGTCTTCTCATTATTGCTTTTTACCATTGTTTGATTTTAGATTTTCCACACTCATGTTTATATGCTTTAACGGTAAATTTTTATTTCAAAAATCTAATTTCAGCACAATACTACTGACTCTGCTAAACAGTTGTAACATATGACAACATGATGCCTTACACACTCTGATTGGTCGACAAGGCTGGGATATGGAAATTTCATAACGTTTTGTTGTGAACTGAACAGGCATATTTGAAAATATCTTAGCATAACAACCACGAGTAGAGTAAATTATCGCACGCTGACAGGGCTCTCCAAGTGCACTTTGTAAATTATTAAAATATATTATATTAAATAACGAGGCCTTGCGAGCCACTTTCTGACAGCCGGCGAGCCACAAGTGGCCCACGGGCCGTGGTTTGGGTACCTCTGATATACGGTATATTAGACTGCCATCATTGCTTCAAGAAATAGAAGTACAATGGGGAGAGAAGCTATGGTGTACCCTAGCCATCGTACACCAATCACCCATGCTGTCTCTATCGCATGTGCTCATATCATTTCTAGCATGGAAGAGTTGTGATATACAAAAAGAGGCTATCTCATATCATGTTTACCAGATCTAGTCGGATCATCCACTATGGCCACTTCACAGTGTACCACCTAGATTTATCATCTAGATGGTACGTTTATTTGATATACTACAGGGTATCCGTAAAGTCTGGACACATAGGATATTTCAGATCCAATACACTTGACTCAACGAATAAGGAGTGAATGCACCAAAATTGAAGGCAATGTGGAATTTTTGCACCGAGTTCACGAAAATTTTGTGAACCGCATCAACATTTGCATTGCAACATTATTGAAGATGTTATTTGAATAAAACGTATTGTTACCCATGTGTCCAGACTTTACAGACACCCTGTAATTGGTGACAGTGAAACATATGGCATACTACCGTGGTGACAGTGATTTAGTTGTCTGTGTATTTCAGTTGAAAGAATTTATTACATTGCTTCATCATTTTGTTTGTCTGTTGAACCTGATGATGGATTGAACAATGTATGATAAACAATAAAGTGTGCAATATATTGTTGTCTTCTTATTTCTTCTTTTTTCCTACTGTTTTTGCCATGAAGCGTCACAGAGAGGAGGCAGATGCAATTGTCTGTGCTTCTCTTGCCTTGTACTAACGTCAAATTTGATTTCTTCATTGTCTCTTTTGCTTTACTTAGCCAAATCTTCCCGGGTCGTCCTATCGCCCTGTATCCCGATGTTCTCACGTAGAAAGCTCTAGCCGCTGGTAGACAGTGTTCCATTGTAACTAAATGTCCGAACCAGTTAATTCTCTTGTGTTCTATAAAGTCAGTATTGGGTGTTATCCTTACACTCGCTCTTAGTTTCACATTTGTTTCTCCATCTCTTCTAGTTTTTATTCCAAGCTATGTTTCTTGTGCATCTCATCTCACATGATGTGATTTTATGCCTGTGTGTTTCTACGACTATCCATGTTCCATGTCTGACGTTGGTAACACAGCTTTGGGACGTCTGTCAGTCTACAAAGTGGAAATCCGGAGGTTTCAATTGCGACCAGACATTATGTGTGCTTTCCGTCCACTCAACAGTTGGTACTAATCAAGCTAACTGTTCCGTTTGAAACATGAGGTGAGGAGCATTACACCTACAAGATTGAACAGTACAACGATGTGATCAGAAGCCTGAGACAAGAAGAATAAACCGTCAGGCTATTCGCTTGTGGCATTTCAAACAGTCAGCTTGAGTAAAAGATGCACCACAAACATCACACTGTTCTCATGCATGTGTTCTTTGTGACACTTGAGATGTTCAGCTTGAGCAAACAACACACCACAATCATCACATCTATCCTGTATGTATCCTTTTGTGACATTTCAGATTACCAAATAATGAATGAATGAACGAACAAATGAACAATTTTATTTACAAAGGGTTAAGAATTGGGCACGCAGGCCCATCTGACATTCTGCCCTTCTTCTTTTTGTTCCTCTCATACATTCTTTCATTCAATGTCTCTTATAAAGCAAATCTTTGACAACAAAGAACAATAAGCATTAAAACGCATGACAATTAATTAATAATACATGACTCACTGAGGCAATGTTTAACATCATCATCATCAAGTGCGGTGCCGGCTGGCGTAGGCGTTCATGGCTCTCCACAGATCTCGGTCTTTGGTTTTCTGGATCAACTCTGCTGCTGATATTCCTCCATTCCACTGTCTTAATCCATCCAGCATCATTTCTCTGGGTCTGCCTCTGCCTCTCTTCCCCTCGATCTTTCCAGTTGTTACGATATTCTGCAATGCCTCTCTTCTCATCACGTGACCGAAGAAAGATGTTTGTCTCTGTCTTATTGTTGTATATAATGTTCTAGTTTCATTCGCCTGTTTCAGGCAGTCGTCGTTAGTTACTCTGGCAGTCCAAGGAATTCGCAACATTCGTCTCAGGAACCACATCTCTGTTACTTCTAATTTCTTCTTAATTTGTTCATTTACATTCCAAGATTCACTGCCATACAGTAAAACTGGTTCTACACAGCATTTCAGCACTCTCCTTCTTACATTCAGTGATAGTGACTTATTGCATAAGATACTCTTCATTTTCTGAAATGCGGCTTTTGCCTGCCCTATTCTGCTCCTAATCTCTGTTGTACATCTTCCATCTGATGTTATAAATGCCCCTAGGTATCTACAATTATCCACTTGGTTAAGGATTTTTCCTTCTATTTCTATGTCCCATTATGGTGTCACCATTTTTTTTTAAATATTACCATTGTTACTGTTTTCTTGATATTCAAGGAGAGTCCTTTCCTTGCACTCTCTGTTACTACAACGTCTAATAATTGTTATAGGTCTGTTGAATTATCCGCCACCAATACTGTGTCATCTGCATAGCGTATATTATTTATATTATAATCTCCAACTAGTATTCCAGGCATCTCTTTGATCTCTCTCATTATTACTTTGCTATATAGGGAGAAAAGATCTGGTGACAAGACACACCCCTGTCGTACTCCTAGCTTTATCTGTTCGTAACTACCCTCTTTATTTCCCATTTTAATTGCTGCTACTTGGCTCCAGTAAACATTCTTTATTATTCTTAAATCTTTTCCATCAATGTTGATATCTTCCGACATTTTAATCAGTTCATCATGTTTTACTTTATCAAATGCCTTAGTATAATCTATGAAGCACAAATATATGTCTCTGTTTCTCTATTGACCTTTCTGTTAGTGTTCGTAATGTATATATTGCATTGTTTGTGCCCTTTCCTTCCACAAATCCATACTGTTCTTCAATAATTTCCATTTTTATTTTATTTTCTGCTCTTCTCATTATGATTCTTAGTAGAAGCTTAGTGATATGGTTTATAAGGTTAATTGTACGAAAATCTTCACAATCAATTGCTCCTGGTCTTTTTGGTATAGCTATAAATACAGATTTCAGCATATCACTGGGTAAAAATCCACTTCTGTAAATATCATTCACCATTTTGGTTAATATATCTACTCCAAATTCTCCCAATACTTCTATTGTGATTTCATCTGGCCCAGCTGTTTTTCCTTTCTTCATACGTTTCATAGCGTCAGCGACTTATTCTTTCAGAATAGGTGGACCTTCTAAGTTACTGTCTTCTGTTAATTCTTCCTTTTCTCCGTCATATAATTCTCTTATATACTCATTCCACCTCTTCATTATAGCATCTTCCTCTAATAATATCTTTCCTGTTTTTGATTTCAAACACCCTGTATTTATTCTTATTTTTCTTTCTGTAAGCTCACTGATTTGTCTGTGCATATTTTTTGTATCTTTAATGGAATTTAATTCAATATTTTTGCATTGCTCGTTTAACCAACTTTCTTTAGCCTTCCCACATTAACTTTTATTTCTTTATTTATCTTAGCGTATTCTTGTTTGTCATTTTTACTCTGTTTTCTTTTGTCCATCAGTTTTAAGATTTCTTCATTCATCCATTTTTTCTTAGCTATTTTGCCTCTCTCCGGTAATACTTCTTTGCTATTTTGATGAATGGAGTCCCTTAACATTTCCCATTGTTCATTTATACTCTGTATTTTAGCTATTGCATTGTACCTATTTTTCACAGTCACTCTGTATTGTTCTTGCATTTCTTTATCTATTTTCAGAACCTCTTTATTAAGTCTCATGTTCTTAACCAATTTTTCCCCTCTCTTTAATCTTACTTTTATTTGTCCACATAGTGGTACATGATCACTATTACAGTCAGCACCAGGTGTTGTCTTTACAGTAATTAAAGCATTTCTAAATCTTTTATTAGTTAGTTAGTTAGTTATCAGTTGGGGTATCTTCGTTGCACTCCGGACATGTCCATAGGTGCTCAGATCCTCCCCCCAGCATATGCATCAGCGTCCGGTGGCTAATAGTGCCAGTTCTGTGTTGGTTGACGAGGCGCTTTGTTTTCCCGATGTACCTCTCGCGTCTGGCTGTGCCGATTCTTACTCCCAGGTCTTTCATCCTGGAAAGCGATGTGGAATCACTAGCGTCAAAATCCTCTGTTCTCGCCATATCTTTAAGGGCGTTAATAACATCGGCACGATCCATGGGCTGACCATCTACAGGGGGTGCAGAGCCAGCCAATTTATCAGCTCGTTCATTTCCCTCGACTCCCGCATGTCCCGGGACGAAGATGAAAGTGACTTTGCGGACATCAGACTTCCGCAGCGACTCAGTCCACTGTCTACGTACAGATCCAGCTTCGACCTTCTGAATCATGCTCATTGAATCACTTAGTACACACACGTTGGTATAATGCTGTGATTCCAGCCATATGAAAGCCTGTGTAACTGCCATCACCTCCATCGTCATGCTGCTCGTGGTCATAGAGTGGGCACCACTGGATTCTTGAACGGTTCGGCCCGCTGAGCGGGCTGTAAATGCCCACGCACTTCTCTGCTGCTTTACAACAGATCCATCTGTATAGATGAGCACTTCGGGGCTATCTGAGTGATCATAGATGAGCGCGTTAACCTCTGCATTGACAGCGGCAGGGTTCTGCTCTCTGCACCGTCTGTCGAGTGTGATAATGCAGGAGAAGGTACACTTAAAAGCTGGAGGCACCGGCACCCATTCCTTGCCGGGGTTGATACTGGTAAGACTGCAGACCTGTCCGACGACATCTTCCGCCCGACCCATCCATGATTTGCCCCTCTTTAGCCTGTCACCCTTTTCTCTGAATACAGCGTCATGCAGAGGGTGCTGCTCATCTGCACTTATTTTTAAGTATGCACGAGCTCTCCAGATCTTGATCCTGTGTTCCATTGTCGGGAAGTCAAGGAGGTATCTCATTGCTACACAGCTGGTGTCTCTCGTGCAGCCCAAAATGATGCGCATGGCTTCGTTTTGTACCTTTTCAAGTCTTCCAATCTGTGTAGGGCTGACAGTGAGGATGGCCAGGGCATACTCGATGCGTGAAAGCACAAGTCCTTGGAATAGAAGTAATAGCAGTCTTTGCTCGATATTGGCACTCGCCATGACTCTCATTGCTGCCAAACCTTTTCGAGCCTTCGTTATGACATAATCGACATGATCTCTGAAGGACAGGCTACGATCAAGCCTCACGCCAAGATATGTCATTGACTGGGTTCTACTCAGAATGCTCCCATCCATTCTTACTGCCGGCAGGTCTGTTTTCACAATATGGTTGTTTAGTGAGAACCATGTAACCGTTGCCTTTGCAGGGTTGACAAGGGCATCGGCATCAGCACACCATGAAGAAATTCGATCTAGTTCGCCCTGCATATAGTTGGCAACCGCCTGTCTATCTCGACCCTGTCGATACACGAGGATGTCGTCAACGAATGATAGAGTCCTACCCCTCCCATCCAACTGTTGTTCAGTGATCGGCACCGTATACACGTTGAAAAGTACTGGTGACAGTGGTGAACCCTGCGGCAATCCTGGACATATCGTTATCGGCTCAGAAGACCAACTCCCGCATCTTAGCACCACCTTCCTTTGGAGTAGAACTGCAGCTATCCATCGTACAAGGTGAGGGTGCACTTTCAGTCTGAGGAGGGTTTGCATCAAGTGCTCGAAAGATACTCTGTTATATGCGTCCTCTAAGTCTATGGCGGCCGCACATGTCTCTTCTCTGACCTGAAATCCTTCGTAAACATCTTGAGCAAAGACCGCCGCATTCAGCCATGACTCTTTGTTGCGTCTGTATCCTCCAAGTGTGGGCGGGAAGCAGCCGAGCTGTTCCAAGTCCCAAGCAAGTCTGTGTGCTACAATTTTCTCCAGTAGCTTGCCAACAGTATTCTGCATCGTAATGATTCTGTAGCCGTTTATCTTGGAGTGGTCTTTGTTCGGTTTTGGCAGCGGCAGCAGGTAGCTGTGTAGCCATTCTTCTTGGACCTGACCCCTCTGGATACTGGTGTTGAATTCTCTGGCCAGTTCTTCCATGTCATCATCTGATATCACCATTAGGTCACCATATCGGATGCCGTCTGGGCCTGGGGCGGTGTTAGGTGATTTCTTGAGCATCGCACGCAATATGTCAACTGTGATCGTCCATTCTTCGTCTGTCCCGACCCCCTCGCACAACTGAGAGAGTGTTGTTGTGGTCCTCTGTCTGGCGGGCTCGTCTTTCTGGTCAGTCTGTTCTATGTAGCGTGCAAGAAGGGCCTTACCTTTATCCGCATCCGACTTTTTCCATGCGAGGTCTGTGCCTTGAAAGTCTGGAATACCCCTACGTTGTGCAGCACCGTTCATGCTCTTGTGGAGGCGCCAGAATGTCGTAAGAGATTGCTCGGAGCACACCTTCCTGCAGAACTCGTCCCATTTGTCGGCCTTGGCCTGTTTGGCGCAGGATTTGAATAAAGTCGTCGTCCTAACGACCTCAGTCTTCAGGTTCGCCAATTCAACCTGTGGCATGTTAGCCTTTCTGGCCTTTTGCCAGTCTTTGACAGCCTGCCTCTTTCCCAGCCACACCTTCTCGACCTCTCCATTCCACCATGGTGGCTGCAGCCATCTTTCTTGTCTCCTACGGGAGGAAGTTAGTTTCCTTCTTCTGATCTTGCTTATGGCGTCTTGACCAGTGGTGTCGTACGGGAAGGCATTGGTCTTGTTTCTTTGACTCGTGGCTCCGTCTTTCTTGATCAGGATGACACAAGGGTAGTGGTCACTATCGTGGTATCCCAGTGTGCCCCACCGTCACCTTGGTGCGATGGTGGGCGACACCAGAGCCAAGTCAATGATGCTGTCAGAGTCGCCTGGTCGAGTGGCCATTCTAGTGACCTTCCCATCATTCAGACAGATTAGGGCAGCAGATGCCAGGGCGTCCTCCAAATCTTCTCCCTGTCTATTGGTGATGCAATTCCCCCATTGACTGCCTCTGGCATTGAAGTCCCCGCAGTAGATGATATGCCTTTCATCCATATCGAACAAACTCTGCCATTGTCGCACGTCGACCTTCCCATTTCGCGCATAGACGTTAACGATTACAAGCTGCACTGGTGTCATTATTCTTAATGCCTGCACTTGCAGGGCATCGCTGTTCCAGGCGGACATATCGATCTCAGACACTAGTATGTTGTCGCGGACCAGAATGGCCTGTCCGAGGTGCCGCCTGTTAAGGAAACCCTGAAATCCCGCCACATTGACTGTTCCGTCGGTGAGGTGTGTTTCTTGCAAGACTACAATATCGTTTCCGTAGAGTAGTTTTTCAAGAATGGGTCGGCGTTGACTAAGTGATGCACAGTTCCAGTACAGTACTCGAACATTTCCGATACCCAATCTGTCACATTTTAAGCGCCTTCTGCGCGCGCCCGCCCTCTTACCACGTTGTGTCCTAGCTGGTCGTCTGGCCGTCATGTTAGGCTTAACTATCGCCACCGGGCGCCGATGATACGCCGAAAGAAGACCGGACGCGCGTGCACGAACTCCGTTGCACGGTCCGAACTCCATTCCACCACGAAAAAACACTTAATCCATACACATTTCGGAAAAAACACGTTCCATTTTTACGGGACGAAGAAATGTCCCGCCATCTTGCTCAAGGGAACTCACTCTCTCAATCAATTAATTAGTATGTAGTCAATTTGGTTGCGTATTTTCTTATCAAGGCTTTTCCATGTGTACAGTCGTCTTTTATGGTGTTTAAACCATGTGTTTCCAATTATCATCTCATTGATATTTGCCCATTCTATTAGCTCCCCCCCCCCCCTCTTTCAATTCTTGTACCTAAACCATAATTCCCCACTACATCCTCCATTTTTCCCTTTCCTACTTTTGCATTAAAATCACCAAGTATTATTTTTATTTCTTGTGATCCAATTTGAGCCATCACCATTTCTATTTCGTCGTAAAAGTGTTGTATTTCTTCATCACTACTGCTTGTTGTTGGTGCATATACTTGTATAATATTTATATCTATTGGTTTGCCTTTGATTTTTACCATAATAACTCTATCTGAAATACACCAGTATCCATTAATTGACTTGGCTGTTTTTTCGTCTAATATTATTCCTACACCTTTTTCATGTGTATCCCCTCCAGAATAAATTATTGTGTGATTTTCAGCTATAATTTTGCCCAAGCCCTTCCATCTCATCTCACTAACGCCTAGTATATTCATTTTCATGCTATCCATCTCTCTTAGAACATTGGTCAACTTTCCTAGCTCATTTAATGTCCTAACATTCCATGTTCCTACTCTAAATTTATTTATTTTAGTTATGATTTTGCCACCAGTAGCTGGATGACGGTCTGGTGTCACCTGTGGCTCATGACTGTCCCTACCGGACGAGGATGTCCTAAGACAGCGATTAACGTTGTTCACTAACTCTGATATATGTTTTGCCATGAAGTCTTGGGAAGATAATGTGGTGGTTTCCCCTTGCTTTCCACATCCACATGGTGGTCTTTTTACCTCTGCCTTTGACAGTCATTTCCGACTGTAAGGACAAGTGAGTGCCCTGCTCTGCTCAGCTGCAGAGTTGTCCACTTATTCTGGTGGATACTCGATCCCCAGAGCTGTGTTAGCCACACCATGGTGTGTTTCCATCCTCTACCACAGGGAGGTGCAGTTGGGATTGTCCCTTCCTAAAGTTATGGTCTATAACCAAAACTCTCCAGTACTTTTAGAGGAATTAGAGGATGTTTAACATGGGCATTATAAATACCTAAGGAAGGTGTAACGTGCCATACATAAGGGAATGTTTTTTGGCTAGGTGTCTTTTAAGATAATTTACCCTTATTACTGTCTTTTTTGTTTGTTTATGGGGGAATATAGTTTGTACTAGGTGTCACGAATTGGCCGCCTTAACATCCCAGAATATTTTTCTCGGTCTCCAAATTTGAGAGGCCAAATTGAGAAAGAATGAATTAATCACACTACTCCAAAATTATCTAGTCGTGAGGTAAGATTATTCACAAAAAGCCTCTAGCCATGACGTAAGCTTGCAGATGGCAAGTAAAATGGCAACTAGATAATTAGTATACACCTTGGGAAACTGCTGACCCAGACATGCTGAATCAACAATGAAGGGGCCATGGACTGTGTAATTAAAACCTGGTTTACCAACAGAGTTGTAAACTGGCTGTTGACCATGAGAACCTAATTGTTCCCTTGACATGACACCTGATAAGAATAGCTAGGAAATCGCCCAGGTGTGAACAACATTAACCCAGGGAAAGATAATAGCCCCAGGGCTGTAAACTAAGCCCCGCCCACTCTGACTGGCAGACTCAGGGAGGTGTGAACCAGGTCTGATAAGACAATTAACACTGAGGACTTGGGGCCAGACAGAGAGGAGCAAGGTGTGATGGCCAGTTGCAATGATAAGGGCAATTACTGTCAGGAGGAGATAAGAAGAATTTATGACGGGAATGCCAAGGAGATAATATGGTCTGCTTGACTTAGCTTAAATAAGGGTCCCTAGCCTGTTTTATGTTAGATTAAAGATGACTTCAGAACAGGTAGGAACTATCCCAATGTCTGTAGTCATATGCATGAATATTATGTTGGCTGCTAGGAATTATTTCTTAGTAACTAGTCCCTTAGTAAGTCTCTTAGTTTCTTAGGTGGATGGACCGATTTTCAGTCTATATCTGATCTAGGTTATTGCAAGAACTATCATTGTCATAGGTTACTTGAGTGTTCTTTCTGAGTTCTGTGTTCAATATCATTGTGCTGTAAGTGCTACTCTTCTGAGAAGTAGAAACTTATGGAAGGCAGGTCTTGTCTAAATATACTTGAGGTGTCGTAGCAGATGCTTGCCATCTCTTTCTAAACTAGACTAGTTGCTTTTTTGGTGTGTGCATTTGTTGTACAGAATATAGTCAACTGACTATTTATTTAATTCTTACAACAGCAGGTGATTAAACCGGGCAGCTCAGCAAATATAGCTGGTCTGTGTGGTAACTTCAATTAGACCTGTTGTATATCTCATTTTGTAGCTATACAATATTAGTACTCATTAATAATGACTGATGCTATTATGTGAGTATCATTATATGTCCATCTTGAAGTAATATAATGTTTACGGATGTTGGATGTATGTATGTGTAATTTCATAAACTAACTAGTGCATTATGCTATGATGTTAAAGTATCATATGTCTAGTTAATCAATATGTTTATGTGTATTGGATGTTTGGTATATTGATTTGTCATATGCAAGCCTACCAATATGAAGTGTTATATTATGGTGTGCGCATTGGCACACTAACCATCGATTGCATTTGTAGCAGAGGTGTAATGGTACAGACATTACCCACAAGTGTTATGGGGTATATGGTGCTAAACCTTTTTCATCGTATGGTGGAGGGTAGTTCACGGAAACCTGGCACAGCTACTAGTCACGGCTTGCAAGCCCGGATGATCAGGCATTGTTATAATACCCTTACCGACCCTGTGAGCTGCTAAACTAACATTGGACGGAGCGGCTGTACGACACAGAATTTCTGTATTAGCAAAATGGACATGGGGCGGCAGAAATGTAATCATTACAGGCGTGTGAGACAATTGAAAAGCCCGTCCCAGACTAAAGACAGTAGGGAGAAGGAGGATGGTGAACACAGTAGAGCTGGAAGATAAACTTGGCCAGACTGGTCATTGTATATGTTTGTGTTATGATATGTTTTAATTAGGATTGCGCTGATGTAGAACTGATATAACACATTCTTGACTTTCTTTCAAGCTCTCACAAGGATCACCTATGTTATAGATCTCAAGAACGAGTTATGACTAGGTAGAGCCAGGACTGGCAGATGTTAGAATACCGGCAAGCTGTTCTTTTGTTGAGTCTACTGGAGAGTGGGGATCTGGACCACAGTTCCAGATAGATGAAGTAACAAGTAAAGTTACGTAATGTTTCTCATCACAATATGTTATATGATTTTATCATCCTCATATTGACAATCATCCAATGTCTATGATTAGTAAATAAATGTTGTAGTCTTGTAACTCATAGTTCTGTCATTATATTTTTTCCAATTGTGCATACGTGTTGTTGTGTACATTGGTGGGGGTTCACTTACACACCAAGGAAAGGAGCAGTCAGGGAGAAAACCTGTACTGAGATAGTCGTCATGAAGTCATGCCGATGACCCGCAGACTACACAAGTCAACCCCCACCTCCACGTGGTGCAGACCGGGCAACCATGACCGCGAGGTCATGGGCTAACGGGGCTATGGCTCGCCATAGGGGATGGACTCCCTGTGGTCAGATTAGTGTCCTAAACCTGCGACTGGCCTAGCAAGCCGGCAGGGGATCTTCATACTGCTCGTAGAAAAACTAAGAAGTATAAACGGACTATAACTAAAGAAGAACAAACAGCAACAATTCACCTAAACGAACATCCCTTGAAACAAGTAAAGAGCTTCAAGTACCTAGGAAGTATAATATCATCAAATGGCAGATCAGAAGACGAGATCGAAAATAGGTGCAATAAGGCAAATCAACTCATTGGACAAATGGCACCAATACTAAAGAACAAACATGTATCAATAACTACTAAGAAAGCACTTTACAACACAATCTTCCTACCAACTCTGTGCTACCAATGCCAAACCTGGACAATGACAGAAAAAGAGAAAAGAAAAATCACAACAACAGAAATGAGGTTCCTGAGAAGAATACTCAACGTATCAAGAAGAGATAAGATCAGAAATGAAGAAATCAGGACTAAAGTGGGGGTTAAAGCTGCTCTAGATTTTATTAGAAAGCAGCAAGTCAAATGGTTTGGCCATGCAAGTAGGCTACCAGTCAACAGCATGCCACAACAGGCAATGACGTACAGACCAGATGGAAACAGAGGAAAAGGCCGACCACGTAAACGCTGGACGGAGGGAATAACAGAATCCATGGGAATGTCGATATACGAAGCCCATAACCGGGCACTCTCACGAAGTTTATACTTCACCTCGACACCGCAAGGTACAAGAGGAACATGATGAGATGAGAGACTAATATATTTAGACTTAAAACATCTATCTTAAGCTAACCTTCTCTTTCCTATACCTTGGCGAATATTCAGCACAGTTCATTTCATTTTGTAACGAGCCACTTGGAGCTGTACGTTGGATATTCATGGGCTTAATCTGTAGTTCAGCCATATAGATTTTGTCCCTAGTCAGTTTCTGACTATCTGGGGTGCTCGCCAGTGAATAATACATTCATCTAGCCGGTGGGGCACCCCGACTTCTGACAGATTGGGCTTCTCGTACGGTATTTGAATTCGGACTTCTCGCTTTCAATAGACTCCGGTACTAGACCCTAGATATACGATTTTTCAAAGTTAACTCTTGTAATCTTCAATCATCAAAATAGACTATCATCAAATGTAGCTACTTTTAGTTGAGGAAGTTACAGAGTATAAATATAACTTTTCAAAAGTATAACAGATAAGAACTTATGAGAAAACTACCATCATCTATCATTTATTGATAACTGTTTTAACTATTATCAATTAGTGTTACCATTAATCATTTATTGATAATTGAACACTTTAATCATATTTACATTGATGTGTTTGATGATTTAACTGCTTGACTGATTTGCATTTTATGATAATATATGCCATGTTTATTTTGACATGTATGCAGTGCATTTTAATGTTTATTTAGGTAAATATTACTGTTGATTACTGTGTAGTATATCTCTCACACTTACTTCACTGCTGTCGCCAGGTACTACTTGAATATTATTTTCAGTTGTCCTTCACTGCTGAGGCTAAACTATACACATTGGATAGCATAGACTGTCAGTAGTTAACTCTTGTCTTTCTAGCTTAGATCTGATTTTTGATATATACATAGGAGCTAACCTGAATATAGTCATTAGCAATTATGTTCTTGCTTTACCGGAATCTTGAAGAGGATCTGAAGGCGCGCGCAGATTTCTCAGAGACCGCGAGAGGGTGGGGCATAAGAGAAGGCTTAGAGGGAGAGCAACTAGAAACATATATCATAGCAGAGTTAGAATGGTGGGACCAAGAAGAAGAAATTATGTTTAAAGAAGATGATGAGTTCTTTGAAGCACAAGAGCGTAGCAAAACTGAAGGAGTAAAGATGGAAAAAACGCATATGGAAGCAGTCAATGCGGAGAAGCTAACCTTTCTAGCGGAACATAAGGTAGGAGATATGGATGCTCACCCAACCAGGAAGGAAGGGACATCTTTGCCACCCACCGCAGAATCAGAGGTAGTGGACCGGGAACTACAGGTTCTCATTCGACCCAGTCCTAAACGGAAAAGAGGGAAGAAAAAACGTTCCAAGGGCATTTCAAACAGTCACAAACGTGATAACTGTTTGCACCACGGCAATAGTCGTTTGACAGTAGAGGACCTTCAGGAAAACCACTTGACTGCTACGAGAAATGAATCTCGAGAGAAAGAGGAACTGAAGACAACCTTTAATGAGGTCGCAGGCGGAGACCTAGCCGATTCTCACATTCCCTTCTGGTCACAGAATCACGAAGTGGAATTACATCTGACTGAAATAGGGAGGAAGGAAGGAACAGAATCCCAGGTGAATTTCACTGCTGCAACGCGGGAAGAGTCACTAATTATCAGTTCAGATAATTTACCTAGTAACAGTTACCCAGAGGACAACTGTTTGCACTACGGTTTGCCAGTACAAGACTCCCAGGAATCTCATTTTACTTCAACGAGAGGTGAAACTCAAGAGGAAGATGACCTGAGGACATCTTTTAAGGAGGTCGGAGATCGAAAGGTAACCGACTTTATTATTCCCTTCAGCCCAGACGAGGAAGAAGTGGGATTAAATTTGACTGACAGTGGGATGAAGGATGACCCGGAACCCTTTGTGATCTTTGAGGCTGCAGCTCAGGAAAAGACACTAGACATCAGTTCAAATGATTTACGTATTGTGATGGATTGCTTAGACAGCCCACCGCAGGATTTACCTCAACTGGACTTAGCCCATGAAAGCATGACCAGAGAGGAACATCCAGACCAGGAAACATTTCCAGTTGTTATCTCACAGTATACCAGTTCGGAGACTCAGGAAACACAGGGAATTGTCTTGAGCCAGAATATGGACTCTGATATTGTGCAGACATTGTCTGTAGTTGCTAAAGAAGAAAATTCTTTGCACAAGATGGAGGAAGAAACGCCTATCATCTCATTAGCTGAAGTTATCAGGGAATTCCAGCAACAGGAACCTGAAGTAACAGAAGTCAAGAGTGGTTTGGAATCAACACTCTTAGGACTCAATCTACCCTTCAGTCAGGTCGATTTGATAGGAGTAGATCAGCTATTTGTGGATACTTTATTCAAAAGTAACACCACTTTATCGCCCTGGAGTAACTATGTTATTTCTCAAGGCAGGACAACTTGGCACACTAAATTTCCAATTTCTAGCACGGTTTTCACACGAAACTCTAATGCAGAGAAACTCAGCCCGTTAACTGATTATCAGGGGAAGAAACCGCGACACCGAGGAGGGAAGATTGTTACGCCCAACTTTGAAGGAGGAAAGCGCCAGTTGAATTTATATCATGGGACCATGATGTGTAACATTATTCCTTTCAAAAGGAAGTTATTGATGGATCAGTTGAGGGTCTATAATGGATGGCGGAAAATCACGGAGACAAGCTTTGCTGCGGCCAGCTTATGCAAGACCTCACTACGGGTACATCCTCGGCTGAAAGGAGTAAATCACGTGAGTGAATGGTGTAAAACAATTGCTGCCCAGAGGCGTAGAAAATCCCGTTGATTGTGATCTTTCCCAGAGGGGTAAAATTACAACCTTCTGACAATTACCGGATTTTACCAAGCTATTGCATGGAATCCCGGCCGAAAACCAGGTACAAGGATCTATCCAGTGTATCTTTGGGTTATGGAAATGGGACGTCTTTATGCAGGACAACCCATTGCCACAAGGAATATTGGAAACCTTTAGGCAGATACAGAACGGAGAGTGCTTAGGCATTATTCTGGGATGTACGGCGTGCTTTGACAAAAGATTTCTGGCAGAAACTTTTTTTTTAAGGGGAAAGCTCTGTCACGAATTGGCCGCCTTAACATCCCATAATATTTTTCTCGGTCTCCAAATTTGAGAGGCCAAATTGAGAAAGAATGAATTAATCACACTACTCCAAAATTATCTAGTCGTGAGGTAAGATTATTCACAAAAAGCCTCTAGCCATGACGTAAGCTTGCAGATGGCAAGTAAAATGGCAACTAGATAATTAGTATACACCTTGGGAAACTGCTGACCCAGACATGCTGAATCAACAATGAAGGGGCCATGGACTGTGTAATTAAAACCTGGTTTACCAACAGAGTTGTAAACTGGCTGTTGACCATGAGAACCTAATTGTTCCCTTGACATGACACCTGATAAGAATAGCTAGGAAATCGCCCAGGTGTGAACAACATTAACCCAGGGAAAGATAATAGCCCCAGGGCTGTAAACTAAGCCCCGCCCACTCTGACTGGCAGACTCAGGGAGGTGTGAACCAGGTCTGATAAGACAATTAACACTGAGGACTTGGGGCCAGACAGAGAGGAGCAAGGTGTGATGGCCAGTTGCAATGATAAGGGCAATTACTGTCAGGAGGAGATAAGAAGAATTTATGACGGGAATGCCAAGGAGATAATATGGTCTGCTTGACTTAGCTTAAATAAGGGTCCCTAGCCTGTTTTATGTTAGATTAAAGATGACTTCAGAACAGGTAGGAACTATCCCAATGTCTGTAGTCATATGCATGAATATTATGTTGGCTGCTAGGAATTATTTCTTAGTAACTAGTCCCTTAGTAAGTCTCTTAGTTTCTTAGGTGGATGGACCGATTTTCAGTCTATATCTGATCTAGGTTATTGCAAGAACTATCATTGTCATAGGTTACTTGAGTGTTCTTTCTGAGTTCTGTGTTCAATATCATTGTGCTGTAAGTGCTACTCTTCTGAGAAGTAGAAACTTATGGAAGGCAGGTCTTGTCTAAATATACTTGAGGTGTCGTAGCAGATGCTTGCCATCTCTTTCTAAACTAGACTAGTTGCTTTTTTGGTGTGTGCATTTGTTGTACAGAATATAGTCAACTGACTATTTATTTAATTCTTACAACAGCAGGTGATTAAACCGGGCAGCTCAGCAAATATAGCTGGTCTGTGTGGTAACTTCAATTAGACCTGTTGTATATCTCATTTTGTAGCTATACAATATTAGTACTCATTAATAATGACTGATACTATTATGTGAGTATCATTATATGTCCATCTTGAAGTAATATGTTTACGGATGTTGGATGTATGTATGTGTAATTTCATAAACTAACTAGTGCATTATGCTATGATGTTAAAGTATCATATGTCTAGTTAATCAATATGTTTATGTGTATTGGATGTTTGGTATATTGATTTGTCATATGCAAGCCTACCAATATGAAGTGTTATATTATGGTGTGCGCATTGGCACACTAACCATCGATTGCATTTGTAGCAGAGGTGTAATGGTACAGACATTACCCACAAGTGTTATGGGGTATATGGTGCTAAACCTTTTTCATCGTATGGTGGAGGGTAGTTCACGGAAACCTGGCACAGCTACTAGTCACGGCTTGCAAGCCCGGATGATCAGGCATTGTTATAATACCCTTACCGACCCTGTGAGCTGCTAAACTAACATTGGACGGAGCGGCTGTACGACACAGAATTTCTGTATTAGCAAAATGGACATGGGGCGGCAGAAATGTAATCATTACAGGCGTGTGAGACAATTGAAAAGCCCGTCCCAGACTAAAGACAGTAGGGAGAAGGAGGATGGTGAACACAGTAGAGCTGGAAGATAAACTTGGCCAGACTGGTCATTGTATATGTTTGTGTTATGATATGTTTTAATTAGGATTGCGCTGATGTAGAACTGATATAACACATTCTTGACTTTCTTTCAAGCTCTCACAAGGAGCACCTATGTTATAGATCTCAAGAACGAGTTATGACTAGGTAGAGCCAGGACTGGCAGACGTTAGAATACCGGCAAGCTGTTCTTTTGTTGAGTCTACTGGAGAGTGGGGATCTGGACCACAGTTCCAGATAGATGAAGTAACAAGTAAAGTTACGTAATGTTTCTCATCACAATATGTTATATGATTTTATCATCCTCATATTGACAATCATCCAATGTCTATGATTAGTAAATAAATGTTGTAGTCTTGTAACTCATAGTTCTGTCATTATATTTTTTCCAATTGTGCATACGTGTTGTTGTGTACATTGGTGGGGGTTCACTTACACACCAAGGAAAGGAGCAGTCAGGGAGAAAACCTGTACTGAGATAGTCGTCTATACTAATATATTTAGACTTAAAACATCTATCTTAAGCTAACCTTCTCTTTCCTATACCTTGGCGAATATTCAGCACAGTTCATTTCATTTTGTAACGAGCCACTTGGAGCTGTACGTTGGATATTCATGGGCTTAATCTGTAGTTCAGCCATATAGATTTTGTCCCTAGTCAGTTTCTGACTATCTGGGGTGCTCGCCAGTGAATAATACATTCATCTAGCCGGTGGGGCACCCCGACTTCTGACACTAGGTAATGTTCAAACAGGTTGCAAATGTATGTATAATGACTGGTGGTGTCTATGATTTCTTGTGGAAAATTGTTTCACAACTGAGCGGCAGAGTATGTTAAGCCTGTTTTATATAAGAACATCCTAGGTTTAGGGACATGGAGTATATTTAGTCGTTTGCTATGTCTTGCGTTATATTTAAACAATGGCCAAAGGTAGCTTGGAGCTTTTTCAAATAGGATTTTGTGACTAAAGAAAATATTTTGTAAATAAAGAAAATGTTGCACCACAATCGTCACATCGGTACGTTTTCTCCCCTGTATGCATTATCTTGTGGCATTTCAGATTGCCAAATATAGAAAATGTTGCACCACAATCATCACATTCGTAAGGATTCACTCTTGTGTGTGTTTTCTTGTGTTGCTTCAAATAGTCAGCTTGAGTAAAAGATGCATCACAGCATCACACTATAAAGGCTTCTCTCCTATATGCATCAGCTTGTGGTAGTCCAGAATGTTAACTTGAGTAAATGATGCACTGCAATCATCCCATTTGTAAGGTATCTCTCTTGGATGTGCTGTATTCTGGAGCTTCACATTGTCAATATGAGCAAATACTTCACATTTGTAAGGTTTCTCTCCCATGCATGTTCTATTGTGGCACTTCAGATAGTTAGATTGAGGAAAAGATGCACAACAATCATCACATTTGTAAGGTTTCTCTTCTGTATGTATTCTCTTGTGGCACTTAAGATAGCCAGATCAAGTAAAAGATGCACCACAATCATCACATTTTTAAGGTTTATCTCCTGTATGTGTTCTTATGTGACACTTCAGATTGCGAGTTTTAATAAAGATTGCACCACAATCATCACACTTATAATGTTTCCCTACAGTATGTGTTCTTAACTTTCTGTTGAAATATCTGTCTACACCAGCGTCTGGATCACAAACATCAGACATGTAAGTTGTGGCTTCTTGTTTCATTCTTTGATGAATACATCTGGTAAGACTATCATGATAAACAAGAGACTTCTTGGAGATGTGTGTACCTGTCACTGGTGTTTCTACAATTATTAATTCACTAGTCTCATTAGCCATACACCATAGTTGAGTGTTAATTTCATTAGTAGATGACACACTCTCTGATATTTGATCACATTCATCATGTTTTACTGAAGTTATGCAATTATTCTCAAGTCCACTAAAATCAAGTGATATTTGTTCATGGTGAGCAAAAGTTATTTTATTTTCAGTCACTTTTGATCCTGTGTCTGTGTGTCCTGCCATGTCTTCAAGGCTGCTGCAGTCTACCCTGTTATTGAATCTGGCATGAGTTTTGTAATTATAGAACACATCAGGAAGTTCTTGTTTCACAAACTGCAAGTTAATGTTATCAAATGGGATCTTCTCTATTTGTGACTGCACTCATGTAAAATAGGGGGATACAACTCTGACAACTCTCGTGTATTTCTGAAACACAAACCGTGAACACCATGGGTTAAACATTATCGTGGCAGACAACCTAATACAATAAAAAAGTTTAATAGACTGTCTAATCTAGAAAATCAACAGTGACCGTACATGTATTATAGCACTCCAACAGTCACTGTACAATAAAATGTCTAATCTTTAAAATTAACCATGACAGTACATGTATTATAGCACTCCAACCATCACTGTACAATAAAATGTCTAATATATAAAATTAACCATGACCGGACATGTATTATAGCACTCCAACAGTCACTGTACAATAAAATGTCCAATCTATGAAATCAACAGTCACCATACATGTATTATAGCACTCCAACAGTCACTGTACAATAAAATGTCCAATCTATAAAATCAACAGTGACCGTACATGTATTATAGCACTCCAACAGTCACTGTACAATAAAATGTCTAATCTTTAAAATTAACCATGACTATACATGTATTATAGCACTCCAACAGTCACTGTACAATAAAATATCTAATCTATAAAATTAACCATGACTGTATATGTATTATAGCACTCCAACATTCACTGTCAATGTTGTTGTATGTGCTTTGCAGGACATTGCAATCAACAACAGGCTGATGTTCTAGGCAATTTCATGTTCAGTATTTAGCCATTGATGTCTGAATGAGAAGGTCAACTTAATGTTGGGGCAAGTTGAACTGCCTATCTCATCACCAACATACCAAACAAAACATTATATATAAGTGCAATCTAACACATTATAATTTAATGTATGTAAGTTGTTGTTTGTCCATCAAGAATGATGATGACCATTCATTTCATCCAGTAAGTTGGATGAAGAATGACTTGCTCAATGAATTGAATTAAAGTGAGGAAGAGTTGCACAATTCGTGGACCTCACTCTCTCGCCTGCGTCCATCTGAATCCAGTAGCAAGACAAGTCAAGACGACTGGAGACGAACACAGGTGCAGTGGATGTTTGGCTGCCACAAGCCAGTTATTCCTGTATTAAAGTGTACAAATTGGCATGTATTAGCTGTTAACAACAGATGGTAGCCTTGCTAATTATGCACCATTTGACACACCATATCCAAGTAGGATCGTAAACTTGCCACTTGTCCTAAATGTAAGTATGTATGTAAGTACAAATCAATAAAAGGATAATTTATTATATATAAGCAAAATCATTCTTTTGCATACATAAATGTAATCTAACAAATGATCTGTTATTATATATAATTGTAATCTACAAATGATCATTTATCATATATAAGTATATTGACAAATGATAATCTATTAAATGTAAGTGTAGTGTACCAATTATCATGATATACAAGTGTAATCTTAGTCAGATATGACCGAGCTACCCTATGACACTAGATGGTAATACCTGCTTTCTGTTAGCACCAAATGTTGAGCGGTTCTCATCAAACCAAACACCCCACATTGTGTGAAAGGCTTCAGGGGTGTGAGGGTACTAGCTTTATCCTAGTGCAAGGAAATGCAACTTAAAGACTAAATGTATGGCAGGGCAGATCAGGCCCTAAGCCTTGGTCAGTAACTGGGCCAGGATGGAAGCTCCAACAGGTGGTCAGTTAAGATGGATAATGTGGTGTGTTGAACAGTGAATATTCTGTCATAGAAGTCACATCATTTTAACACTTCTACTACACTCATACACAGGCTGGACTGACAGGCATGCACCACCTTACTGGACCTTCATTTGCTGATGCATTTATATAGGTTTGACCCTTTCACTGATCAAGAAACGGATAACAGAACGTTGCTCCTCTTTGGTGCATGTCAATAGTGGGGCGGTCATCTTTAAACTGCCCTTATGTCATGTTCGTCTGTACTGTGATATCACATGGTTAACACTCTTGACATCCTTAACAACAATATTCACAGGCTACAAGATGATGGTGTGGTTATTGTATTTCCTGTCACACTTTTAATGTTTTCATTTGAAGCACCCTCGTAATTACTTGCTCGTTGTTCAGGCTTCTGCACCATAAAGTAGTGTTGAATATACATAACACTTGACATTTCTCATTATTAATAATGTCTCTAGATGTTAACACTGATTCCATGTTGATGAAAAAATTGTTTCACCATTCTTTCTTAATTCTGTTTCATTCCTGCCACAATCTTTCATTACATGTCCAAGATAGGAGAAATATGTTACTTGTTTTAGAATCTTCTTTATTATTGTTATATTCAATGATGGCCTCTTCATTCCACTGTTAATTATCATTTGTCGGATGTCAATATCTAACCCACATTCTGCACTATACTTGTTTACTTCTTCCATTAGGTTTTGTATCTCTTGCTCACTTTCTGCTAGTCACACGGTATCATCACCATACCTAAGATTGTTTATGATTCTTCCCTTGACGTTGAGTCCAGGCAAATCTTCATCTTGTTTAAAAGTTCTTTCTGTGTATAATATATGGAGCGTTCATTTGAAATCTGTTCGTGCCGTACCGCGCGTAATTGCATACGTTGAACATGATAATGTCATGTGATAAGTACTGACTAATGAATAAAAGAGCATGTGCTTATTGTCCCATGATGCATAGGTTCCGTTTCTGACTGTTGAGAACATGGCCGGGTTGATCCAAATTCCGTCCAAAGAAGCTCAAGAGCTCAGTTTCTTCCATTTGAAGGATGTCGATCAGTGGACATTCATCGAAGAATGCAGGCAGCGTACGGTAACAAATGTGTGTCGAAGGCAACAGTGACAGACTGGGCATGAATGTTTCAGAAATGATGTCAGTTCACGACAGATCTTCAACGGCTGGGTCAAGCGCATGTTGTAACAGAAAAAAACCATTGCCAAAATTGATGCAACAGTACAGATGAACCGTTGTCGAAGCATACGTTCGCTAGCGTAAGAACTTGATGTGTCAATTGGGACAATTCAAAAGGTAGAAACTGCAATATCGGAAGGTGTGTTCACAGTAGGTACCACGGATGTCAGACACAACACTGTCTGACACTAATCCAGCCCATGGACCAGTAGTTCACTGCTAGCTGAGACACAACACTGTCTGATACTAATCCAGCCCATGGACCAGTAGTTCACTGCTAGCTCACACACAACACTGTCTGATACTAATTCAGCCCATGGACCAGTAGTTCACTGCTAGCTCACACACAACACTGTCTGATACTAATTCAGCCCATCGACAAGTAGTTCACTGCTAGCTCAGACACAACTAGCCCATGGACCAGTAGTTCACTGCTAGCTGAGACACAACACTGTCTGACCCTAATCCAGACCATGGATCAGTAGTTCATTGCTAGCTGAGACACAACACTGTCTGACACTAATTCAGCCCATGGATCAGTAGTTCACTGCTAGCTCAGACACAACACTGTCTGACCCTAATCCAGACCATGGATCAGTAGTTCACTGCTAGCTGAGACACAACACTGTCTGACACTAATCCAGACCATGGATCAGTAGTTCATTGCTAGCTGAGACACAACACTGTCTGACACTAATCCAGCCCATGGACCAGTAGTTCACTGCTAGCTGAGACACAACACTGTCTAACACTAATTCAGCCCATGGATCAGTAGTTCACTGCTAGCTCAGACACAACACTGTCTAACACTAATTCAGCCCATGGATCAGTAGTTCACTGCTAGCTCAGACACAACACTGTCTGACACTAATTCAGCCCATGGATCAGTAGTTCACTGCTAGCTCAGACACAACACTGTCTGACACTAATCCAGCCCATGGACCAGTAGTTCACTGCTAGCTGAGACACAACACTGTCTGACACTAATCCAGCCCATGGACCAGTAGTTCACTGCTAGCTGAGACACAACACTGTCTGACACTAATCCAGACCATGGATCAGTAGTTCACTGCTAGCTGAGACACAACACTGTCTGACACTAATCCAGACCATGGATCAGTAGTTCATTGCTAGCTGAGACACAACACTGTCTGACACTAATCCAGACCATGGACCAGTAGTTCATTGCTAGCTGAGACACAACACTGTCTGACACTAATCCAGCCCATGGACCAGTAGTTCACTGCTAGCTGAGACACAACACTGTCTGACACTAATCCAGACCATGGATCAGTAGTTCACTGCTAGCTGAGACACAACACTGTCTGACACTAATCCAGCCCATGGACCAGTAGTTCACTGCTAGCTGAGACACAACACTGTCTGACACTAATCCAGACCATGGATCAGTAGTTCATTGCTAGCTGAGACACAACACTGTCTGACACTAATCCAGACCATGGATCAGTAGTTCATTGCTAGCTGAGACACAACACTGTCTGACACTAATCCAGACCATGGACCAGTAGTTCATTGCTAGCTGAGACACAACACTGTCTGACACTAATCCAGCCCATGGACCAGTAGTTCACTGCTAGCTGAGACACAACACTGTCTGACACTAATCCAGCCCATGGACCAGTAGTTCACTGCTAGCTGAGACACAACACTGTCTGACACTAATCCAGCCCATGGACCAGTAGTTCACTGCTAGCTCAGACACAACACTGTCTGACACTAATCCAGCCCATGGACCAGTAGTTCACTGCTAGCTCAGACACAACACTGTCTGACACTAATCCAGCCCACGGATCAGTAGTTCACTGCTAGCTCAGACACAAATTTGTCTGACACTAATCCAGCCCATGGATCAGTAGTTCACTGCTAGCTCAGACACAAATTTGTCTGACACTAATTCAGCCCATGGACCAGTAGTTCACTGCTGGCTCAGACACAACACTGTCTGACACTAATCCAGCCCACGGATCAGTAGTTCACTGCTAGCTCAGACACAAATTTGTCTGACACTAATCCAGCCCATGGACCAGTAGTTCACTGCTAGCTCAGACACAACACTGTCTGACACTAATCCAGCCCACGGATCAGTAGTTCACTGCTAGCTCAGACACAAATTTGTCTGACACTAATCCAGCCCACGGATCAGTAGTTCACTGCTAGCTCAGACACAACACTGTCTGACACTAATCCAGCCCACGGATCAGTAGTTCACGGCTAGCTCAGACACAAATTTGTCTGACACTAATCCAGCCCATGGATCAGTAGTTCACTGCTAGCTCAGACACAACACTGTCTGACACTAATCCAGCCCACAGACCAGTAGTTCACTGCTAGCTCACACACAACACTGCCTGACACTAATCCAGCCCATGGATCAGTAGTTCACTGCTAGCTCACACACAAATTTGTCTGACACTAAAGAAAACATCGACATATAGAGAAAGACTGTGAGAACTCGACGTGTTGTTTAAACCAGAAAATAGTCATAAGACACACAGGGAAAATACAGCCTGATGTTTGTAATGGAATGTGGTAGTTTAGCTATCCATATTATGTTCACAATTTCTGTGGTATGACTATGATATATAGTACAAGAAGGCTTCAATACCATTAAATGTTTCTTTCTTTTTTCTTTGGTGTGTGTGGAAAAAAAAAAAGTGAAAATAACTTGGGGCTATATCTGGCGAGTACGGGGGATGTCAACCGAAAGTTGAGGTCTTCGATTGTTTCAACCATTGCACAGGCAGTATGGGGCTGAGCATTGTCGTGTTGCAAAAGGACACATTTACTCAGAATTCTACATCACATGTATGTGATTGCAGGTCCACTCATACACTTGCTGGACTGACAGGCACGTAACAGCATTCTTTACCTTTCTTTCGCTAATGAATTTCTATAAGTTTCACTCCACTGATAAAAAAATGGATAACAGAACGCTGCTCTTCTTTGGTGCATGTCAAAATTGGGGTGCCAATCTTTAAACTATCCTTATGACTTCACCATGTTCGCCTGCACTGTTATATCACATGTTGAACACTCTTGACATCCTTAACAACAATACTGACAGGTTATAAGACAATGGCATGGTTATTGTAATTTCTATTACACTTTTAAGGTTTTGATTTGAAGCCCCCTTGTATACCATGTCCATTTAAACATTGGGCTTGTCTACCATGTCCATGTAAACAGTGGGCTTGTCTACCATGTCCATTTAAACAGTGGGCTTGTCTACCATGTACATTTAAACAGTGGGCTTCAACATTATTTTAATCATTTTTATAAAATGTGCCTAGAAGCAGTTTCTTGCTATGGGTCTGTGACGTGTCAGCGCCATCACATTTTGTAGACCTGAGAGCAAGAAGCAACAGGTCATATATGGTTTGTAGACCTGAGAGTAAGAAGCAACAGGTCATATATGGTTTGTAGACCTGAGAGTAAGAAGCAACAGGTCATATATGGTTTGTAGACCTGAGAGTAAGAAGCAACAGGTCATATATGGTTTGTAGACCTGAGAGTAAGAAGCAACAGGTCATATATGGTTTGTAGACCTGAGAGCAAGAAGCAACAGGTCATATATGGTTTGCTATGTCATAATTCATGAAATTTGAAATTAGTCTCCTGCATAGTTGTGATATTCTTACATAGTTGTGATATTCTTACATAGTTGTGATATTCTTACAATGCTTCTGTTCTAATTCTTGCAAGTATATTTTCAGCCCTAACAGTTTGCTTTTAGCAATAACTATTTTGGTTTCCAGTATAGAACTTCTACAAAGGATTAATAATTTTCTGGTTATAAACTGCTTAAGCAAATGAGCACAGGACCAGTTTGGTGAATTCCTTAAGTCTCCCATCACACACACCCCCCTTCCCACCCTAATTTATTTGAATGGCCCAGGAATAAATGAACTCCGAAAATCTCCCATCACACAATGTTATATGAATGATCCAGGAATGAACTCCTGAAATCTCCCATCATACAATGCTATATGAATGGCCCAAAAATGAATGAACTTCTGAAATCCCCCATCATACAATGTTAAATGAATGTCCCAGGAATAAATGAACTCCAAAAATCTCCCATCACACAGTTATATGAATAGCCCAGGAATGAATGAATGAACTGAAATCACTGATCACAAAATGTTATATGAATTGGCCCAGGAATGAACCAACTCCTGAAATCTCCAATCACACAATTTTATATGAATGAATTGAAATCCCCCATCACATAATGTTATATGAATGAACTCCTGAAATCCCCCATCACACAATGTTATATGAAAGGCCTAGGAATAAATGAACTCCTGAAACCCCCCATCACACAATGTTATATGAATGGCCTAGGAATAAATGAACTCCTGAAATCACCCATCACTCAATGTTATATGAATGGCCTAGGAATAAATGAACTCCTGAAATCACCCATCACTCAATGTTATATGAATGGCCCAGGAATGAATGAATGAACTGAAATCACCCATCACTCAATGTTATATGAATGGCCCAGGAATGAATGAATGAACTGAAATCACCTATCACTCAATGTTATATGAATGGCCCAGGAATGAATGAATGAACTGAAATCACCTATCACTCAATGTTATATGAATGGCCCAGGAATGAATGAATGAACTGAAATCCCCCATCACACATATGAATCGATCATGTGCCATGCCGGTAAGCGTGGGCGGTCATGTTCTGCCATCTCACTCGATCAGCAAATTATTGTTATATGAATGGCCCAGGAATATATGAACTCCTGAAATCCCTTATCACACAATGTTATATGAATGTCCCAGGAATAAAAGAAACTGAGCATCCCACCTCATATACCAATGCCTAAAACATCACAGCCCAACAGCAGAATCTGCCAGGAGACTATATGTATCTTTATGTTGCTTTGAAGAATAAACCAACTATAACAGCAGAATCTGCCAGGAGACTATATGTGTCTTTATGTTGCCTTGAAGAATAAACCAACTATAACAGCAGAATCTGCCAGGAGACTATATGTATCTTTATGTTGCCTTGAAGAATAAACCAACTATAACAGCAGAATCTGCCAGGAGACTATATGTGTCTTTATGTTGCCTTGAAGAATAAACCAACTATAACCACTAGTGTCACATCCAGGAGACTATATGTATCTTTATGTTGCTTAGAGGAATAAACCAACTATAACCATCTGTGTCACATCCATTTTCCAGTTGAGACATTCACACATCAACACCCACTTGGCTATCCCACTGTCACTAGCATATGTTTGTTTTATATCTGCCTAATGAACTAAACCATGAATGATTACTTTGAGTTAAAAATCGTCTGCAAGAGACAAATAAAATCTGATATAAAACTTGTGTTTTATTATTCATCTTGAAAGTGATAAATAAGCCAATGCTCTAAAAATATGTGTAACTGTTATCAAATTATTGTCACAACATTCCTGTATGTCTTCTAATGTGGCCTCACAGCCAGCACTCGTGTAAGGTTTCTCTCCCGTATGTGTTATCTTATGTCACTTCAGACAGAGCAAGTGTTATGGATTTGAGTCCAGGCCGCATCCTCCAGTTCACAAGTGCATTTTTTTAAGATTACTGGAGGCCAACGCTGGAGTTACGGAGTTTGTGCTTTGCGCAACGCTTTCGGCAGTTCACTGTGGAAAGAGACTGAGCCATATGGGATAAACCCAGCGCAATGACGTCAATCCCGTCGACTTTAAGATCAAGTAAAAAATGCATCAACATCATGATGCTTGTAAGATTTCTCTCCTGTATGTGTTCTCTTGTGGAGCTAGAGATAGCCAGTTTGAGTACACTGTACTTCTGGGGAGTCTCAGACTGACAGCCTCAGTCACGCTTGTGTGGTTTCTCTCCTTTATGTATCCTCTTGTGGCTTTTAAAATGTTCAACTTTTTCAAACACATCACAATCATCACTTGTGTAAAAGTTCTCTCCTTTATGCATTCTCATTGGGTACTTCAGATTGTCAACTTAAGAAAATGATGCACCACAACCATAAGATTTATATCTTGTGAATCTTCAGATTACCAGCATGAGTGAATAATGCACCAGAATCATCACACTTTTAGAGTTTCTCTCGTGTATTTGATCTCTTTTGGCATTTGAGATGTTCAGTTGAGCAAATCAGATACCACAATCATCAGATTCCAAAGGTTTTTCTCCTGTGTGTGTTTTCTTATGTCGCATCAGATGGCCAGACTGACGAAAAGATGCAAAACAATCTTCACATTTGTAAGGCTTTTCTCCCGTATGTGTTCTCTTGTGCCGCAACAGATGGCCAGACTGACAAAATGCTGCAGGACAATCATCACATTTGTAAGGTTTTTCTCCTGTATGTGTTCTCTTGTGTCGCTTTAGATACTCAGGTCGAGTAAAAGATGCACCACAATCATCACAGTTGTAAGGTTTATCTCCTGTATGTGTTCTCTTGTGAACATTTAGATTTCCAACATTAGTAAATGATGCATCACAATCATCACAACTATAAAATTTCTCTCCTGTATGAGTTCTCTTATGGTGCTTCAAATAGTCTTCTCGAGTAAAAGCTGCACCACAATCATCACATATGTAAGGCTTCTCCTCTGTATGTATTCTTTTGTGGAGATTCAAGTTATAAGCATGAGTAAATGACATGTCACAATCATCACATCTGTAAGATTTCTCTCTTGCATATGTTGTCTTTTGGAGCTTCAGAATGTCAGCATAAGCAAACAACTCATCACATTTGTAAGATTTCTCTCCCGTATGTGTTCTACTGTGGCGCTTCAGACAGCCAGATCGAGTAAAAGATGCACCACAATCATCACACTTATATGGTTTCTCTCCAGTATGTGTTCTTTTGTGACACTTAAGATGCTCAACTTTCGCAAACACTACACCACAATAATCACATTTGTACGGTTTCTCTCCTGTGTGTATTCTGGTGTGGCACTGCAGGCTTTCAATGTGAGTAAAGGATGCATAACAAATATCACATATGTAAGGTTTCTCTCTTGTATGGATTTGCCTGTGGCGCTTCAGATGGTCAGATCGAGTAAACGATGCACCACAATCATCACACTTGTAAGGTTTCTCTCCTGTATGCGTTCTCTTGTGGAGAATAAGTTTTCCAGCTTTACTAAAAGATGCACCACAATTATCACATTTGTAAGGCTTCTCTCCTGTATGTCTTCTCTTGTGTTGCCTCAAACTACTAGCATGAGTAAAAGATACATCACAGTCATCACATTTATAAGGTTTCTCTCCTGTATGTATTCTCTTGTGGCACTTCAGATTGCTAGATTTAGTAAATGATGCTCCACAGTCATCACACTTGTAATGTTTCCCTACTGTGTGTGTTCTTATCTTTCTGTCCCCAGCAACAGCTGTATCACAGACAGACATGTTGGGTATGTCTTCATGTTTCACTTTTTTATGAATACAACTGGTAAAACTATCATGGCAATCAAGAGACTTCTCACAGATCTGTGTACATGTCACTGGTGTTTCTACAGTTTGTAATTCACTCGTCTCATTAGCCACACACTTTAGTTTAGTGTTAATTTCATTGGTAGATGACACAATGTCTGATATTTGATCACATTCCTCAAGTTTTACTGAAGTTATAGAACTTTTACCATCAACTGCTATTTGTTCATGATGATTGAGAGTAATGTTATTTTCATTCACTATTGATCCTGTCTTTGAGTGTACTGCCATGTCTTCAAGGCCGCAAAAATCGCCCATGTTATTGAATCTGTTGTGACTATTGTAATCATATAAAATGTCACAAAGTTCTTGTTTCACAAACTGCAAGTTAATGTTATCAAACACAATCTCAGTTTGTGACTGCACTCATGTAAAATAGGGGATTACAACTCTGACAAGGTTGGCGTATTTCTGAAACACAAACAATGAACACAAGGTTAAACATTATCACAGAAGACAACCAATAAAACATATTACAGTAATATGTGTAAATTTAATCTATAACATGAAACATGTCTCTGCCCAAGATTATACGTACACCCCTCTTATGTTTATCTTTAGTAAATTATTCTATATTCATCCATGTGTTTTGTCTCGCATAAACCAAGATATTAACATTAATTCTTGACATTTCATGCTTGATGTTTTCCAGCTTACCATCTTGCATCAGTGTTCTCACACTCCATGTACCTAGGACAAAAGCATTACTTCTTAATTTGCATACAGTAACCTGAATGTAAATTGGAATATTCTTAAAAAAGTGAATCAGTACAATCTTCCTGGAACAGTCATAATATCTAATGGGAGATGCCTTGAAGAGATTAGAATAATCGCCATGGTGAAGGTAGCCTTTTGCAAGATGAAACACATACTGACAATAAAAAGATGTCAATTGCAACAAGAAAAAGAGTGTTGAGGTGCTACATAGAACCTGTACTTTTGTATGGATGTGAAGCATGGACAATGAGCAGACAAGCTGAAAAACATCTGATGGCTGTGGAAATGTGGTTTCTGAAAAAAATGCAAAGAATACCAATGAACAGGTCCTACAAGAAACAAATAAAAAGTGAAAATTTATTAAAGAAATTAGACGCAGACAGTCAACATTTTTTGGCTATGCATTAAAAGTGTAAAAGAAATTACAATAACCAAGCCAATGTCTTGTAACCCGTCAATATTGTTATTAATGATGTCAAAAGTGTTAAGCATGTGACATCACAGTACAGACAAACACAGTGACGTCATAAAGACAGTTTGGAGAGAACATGGAGGGGTATATGCCTGGGAAGAGAGGAAGAGGAAGGCCAAAGAGAAGATGGATGCAGGATGTGGTGGATGATCTCCAGATGGGTGTATCAGACGCGGGACATCTTGCTTATGAACGAGAGGTTTTCCGGAAGGTTGTTATGGGAGCGAGGTTCTGCAAAGGACATGCTACTGAATGAATGAATCTCCCAATTAACTGGATCATGAACAGAACTACTCATTTGCTCAGATTCCTGTGCACATCCTTGTAGATCACGACACAAAAATATATCCACTTTGAAATGATGTATAATCTTCATTGAGATACTGTTGGATTAATTTTGTTAAGCTGTATCCATCTGTGATGGTTTCATAAGTAAAAACCCAATACTGACTATAAATTCTATTCTGCACCCTCACTCAGGTCGATACACACAGAACGAGATAAATGTGCAAGCACTGCAGTCAAGTAATGTGTAGGAAATTACACTATGCCATGAATGTAATATTATCACATGTGTAAATGCATGTATTTGCTTGTTTACAAATGCAACACAGTAATTTCAGTAAAGGAAAATATGCAATGCAACTTGTAAATAGTTTTGTAGTTTGAATACAAATTATTCATAACAGAGTCACACCAACAGGGAGAGAATTTGATGCCTCTGGAGCCTGGTAATTGAATTGAGTTGAGCTAAGAAACGACGTCATTGCACTCAGGACATTCCCATACACATAGTGGCCCCTTGTTCAACTGTCAGCAAAGAGTCATACTACTGCTAATTGTTCCAATTGCCATCTAATTCAATGTTATCCTGGTCTTCCCTCTCAGTTTTTAGATTTGTCCAGAGCCCCTGGTCTGCTGACTTCCAGGTTCTATAATTTAACTATAATGTGAGTCGTTACATCATCATCATCCAGTGCCTTGTTGTCTGGCATGGGCGATCATGCCTCTCCACAAATTACGATCTCCGAAGTCATGGATCAATTTGTGTGTTGACTCACTCCCATGCCATGACACAAGACTGTCAAGCATCTTCTCACGCTGTCTTCCTCTATCTCTCTTCCCGCAAATTGTTCTGGTTATCACAACATGTCCCAGTTTGTGTCTTCTCATAATGTGGCCCAAAAAATGACAACTGCCTCTTTCTGATGTTTGTGATAAGTTGTCGATATGATTCGGCTTCCCTTAAAATTGCTAGGCATGTGTTGGAAAGCAGCCGTGTGAATGATACAGACAGTGTCGTTAGCATGTTGTTTAACACACAAAATAGTTGCTTGTTAAAGTTTGCAGAAGATTAATCTACATAGGCCACTTTTGTGCAAACAGAAAGACGTGTTAGTCAGTTTAAAATTACCGTGGTAGACAATTGACATTACTGTGCGAACATTTGTATATTTTAGCTTGAAGGATTTATCTAGTTATTTTACTTTATGTTGTGTGAATTCTGCCATATGTACCTGACGAGATAAGCGAAATATGCCAGATCATAAATTATGCCATCTATTTTTTGTGTCTTCATTATTCAAATTCCCTTAAAACGTCATGATTGCTCATTTTAACTGCACAATTAATATTCAGCATTCTTCTATACAACCACATCTTCAAGGCTTCCAGTGATTTCTTTTGCCTGTTTACTAATTATCTAAGATTCGCAGCCGTATGTTAAAACTGGTTCTATGTAACATGCAAGACCTCTTTTTCTGACTTTCAAAGTCATTACAACAGAAGTATAAGTGTATTAATATATACATCTTATAATAATATGTATTATGTTAATTAATTATTAGCGGGTTCAACTGTGCTGGGACCAGAAATGATATACCACACCACCCCAGAATAATACATTGTGTCCTCAAAAATGGCTATATAAGGAAAAAAATGCTTTCGATGTCATTCTTTCATTCACATATAATATGACAATAACAGACACCTTCTTAGGTTCTGCAGAAAAGGTTAGTTTAATATTCAGTGACAGCGATTTGTTGAAATTATCTTGGCTCTTAAATAAATGATACATGGTAGGTAATTTTATTTTCTAGAGATTATTTACTTAATTTTACCATATTTTAGAGGGATGTTGAAATTCTGCATGCATTTTTACATATATTTAGAGAGCTTCATTGTGGATATCGCTTGATATGTCATTAAAAAAATATATTTCTGCAGGATGTTATTTCGTCTTTGTGAATGAAACTCCAGGATGGCGGCTGCCGGCCATGGAAAATTTTAATGCTCAAAATGTCCAATTTGAAGTACTAAAGTTAAAGAGAATTCAAGTTTAAATATATTATTAATTATTTGTATACTTGTACTATTTTTTTTTTTTATCATTTAACATGATAAAACATATTACTGAAGTCAGTTTTCATATCCGTCTATGACCCGTTTGAGACAATCTAGCAAAGACCAGAAGTGGAGATAATGAGACACACTGAAGAGCTCCAAAATTACGGGATTCATGAAAAAAGTTTAACCCGAAACACCTACAGTACACTCTCCACATAGAATTGACTTATTATAGGCTTTTATAGGCATCATTGAGGTACCATTAGATTTAGTATTTAGTTTTTCAATGCCTATCTATCTGTGGTAGTCTCATTAGCAAATACTCAATTTTAAGATCATGTTCGTACCTGCTACACTCGTAACTAACTCACACTTCAACAGCGGTATCCAGAACATAATTAATAATTAAATGATCTTGATATCGCTGTTGTCCCGTTGAAGTGCGAGTTCTCAGTTCACCGAACGAAACGAATGCCTCAAATAAAACATTTTGCACTGTTCAGTCAATGCTATTTAATTTTCGGACAACTTTTTTACATTTGGATATTCAGAAACATACCAATGAACCTTCAGGAAAACCAGATTTCACAGTTATGTAAATCTGCACACAAGTTATTTTAACGACCGGAGTGAAAATACCGCAGCCATCTTGAATCCACCTTGTTATACATAAGTGACTTCCCCTGTTAGACGCTGGTCAGCTCAGTTCAGGTACATCTAAAATGTGTATTTCATTTACACAATACTATTTTATTTTCATTCGCTTATGTTGAACTCAAGCGTAGTCCATACATATGCGCTCATAATAACTATTAATATTATAATAATAGCAGTGGTGTTGAATGCACAACATTTGACAAATCTCACGTTTTATGCGTTGTAAATCTCTTAGCATATTAATTAATTATTATATAGAGAATATTTTAAATTTTAGGTTTTTACTTATGAAACAATGACAGCTGGATGACAAGACGAATCCAAAGGTATCTCAATGAAGACTACATTCATTCTAAGCAGAGTTTTTTTTTGTTTTTGGTCGTAATCTAAAACCAGGAAGTGTAAAGTAAAGACATCTTAGTAAATTGAACACAGCCAAAACATTGGATTGGGTGCTGCGAACTTCTGCCTTCTACTACTGTGGCTTGTTTATTTTTAAATGGACAACATAGTACCATATATCATTGTGTTCGGGGTGGCGAGGCCTAACTTGACGTATTATCTATTGTTCAATAGGATGTGCCATGACCTAATTTTTTTTTTTTTTGCATATCCTTTACAGGACATCGCTGTCAACAGCGGCATCTTTCAGCTGTCTGTTGATTTCTTGGCAAGATTACGCTCAGTAGTTTGCCATTGCTTTCTGAGCAGCCGGCTCAGTATCCCGCAATTCACCAGCGGGGGTCGAACCGCTCCCAGTTCTCTCCCGCTACGAGAGTGCGTGATAAACGGGATTACGGAGAAAGCGTTGTAACCCCTCAGCCAGAGAGACCGGCCATGACCTATTTAATAATAAAAAATGGCCGCCAATTGTTTATTATTCATTAAAAGTCTGTTGCATCGCTAACAAACCTGACACAATGTATACTTTATTGTGCATTTTGGTAACAGGAAAGTAAGTCACATTCCTCTTTCGATAGAATGTTGACAGGATCGAGATGATCAACTTCATTGCACCTGGTTTTATCCCATATGACTCAATCTCTTTCCGCAGGGTGGCCTGCCGAAAGCACTGCACAAAGCACGAGTCTCCAAGTCTCTGAGAAAAATGCACTTGACTTTTAAGATTTTTTGATAGGATGGGCTGTGACCTAATTAACAGTTATAAATAGCTGTCCTTTTATATTAAATAAATGGCATGTGACATGTTTGTCGTTAGTGAAAAAACAATTCATAAAAATGTACTCACATTGCCTTAATATAACCACTGCATTGCAACAGCTTTCTTTTGTTAATTAAATATCATGCATGAATGTAAGTAAATAAGTTTGTAAATGCTGCATAAATTAAGCAGCCACTTTCACTAATAATTAATTTCTATTTCTGCTCTAAAATAACATTATTTTTAGTTTAGAAACTAAACTGTTCTGTTTCTAAAAGTGAGCAATTAATAATTAAGTACTAACTTTTAAAAGAAAACAACTTATTTTTCAGTATTGTATTTAAATTTAAATAATAATATACTGCTGCTCTGCTTAGAAAAAAGTAATCCTTATAACATTACTACTCACAGGTTTAAACTTACAGGTTTACAGACGGGTCTAAAAACTGGCTTTCAAAATTATTTTCAGTCATGTGAAATGGTGAAATATTATACAAGTACGCAGAAAAATTACTGCTACAAATGAAACAAAAATTCTGTTTAACTTTAGTAGTTGTATTGCTATACCTGTCATACCACTCCCTGGGGTGACTGGAACCTGCTATCACACTTTAATAATGGGATGTTTTTGTCCCGGGACATAGGTGCCCTCAGTCTACAATACCCCTTCAGCCCTTGGATCACTATCTCCCTCGCTATCAATCAAGGAACATTACCCCTTTCACACCTCGTCCTGAATACATGACACAACTCTAACTATGATAATAAGATGGTGTATTATTCAAAATGAATGAAGATGATGATGATGACTCCAAGGAAGGCCTTGCTGTATCTAGGCGAGAACTAGAGTCGCCTCAAGGAAGATGTGTCATCACAGTAACATGGTCCAGGTACCTCACTAGGCGGTAATTCAGTCACCCTCACTGAATGGATCCATCCTCCCGCCATGTATAGTCTTCTCCACTTGGCCAAGGCGGTAGGTGTGTCGAATCACTGGTACGTGGGACCTCAAGTTGATGACGACAATGAAGTCCGGCCACTCACTGGTTAGTAAAGACTACTGTCTCTCATGTGGCTGGGGAACTAGGACACTCCCTGAAGAGTCTGGAAGTATTGAGTGCACTGCTGATATAGTGAGATGTCGATATCTCACTCACTGGTAGTGGTCACAACTGTCCATGCTGCCATCTTAGATCAACAGACTCACACCGCTGGTATCACCGAGCAGGTAAATCCATCGCTGAATCGTGACACTGCAATCAATGTTCAAATAGCTCTTCAACAGAAGCATAAGCCACATGGACCAGGCACTTGATAGTGAAGACATCGTTTCTAGCTGGTGGTAAGGCAGTCAGTCAGTTTCACATCTGGGATAATAACAACACCAAGATACTTGCCCAGGTAGGATCAAGAGTAAGGCAATAGGTAGATGCCATGGTGAACAACCTGGTATAGTAGATGTGGAGTGGGCTGTGGGTTAGCTGGTCCCATACTGAGAAGTAGCTCTCGGTCATAGATACATCTTGCCATGGTAGTGGTGATCACGAGCTGCTAACACAGACACTCGCCCAGGTCCTTATCACTGGACTCATCACCAGATCGTCACTCTGCGCTCATAAAGGTAAAAACCTGTGGAGGACAACACTTAGTGAGAGCAACATGAATCAGACTCAGCATAAGCGGATACAATCAGACCATGCTTACTCAGAGACGGGTGGACCCTTCCCATAAGGGACCCGACTCCTTCATTGGTGGCTCTCAGATGCCGAGGATGAACTAGGTCTAGGACTGAACAGGCAGCTATCCACCTGCATCATCTTTCCCAGACGAAAGTAGAGATGGACTGAGGTTGTTGGTCACTGGTGTCCGAGAGATTATCCTATCCTGAAAAAACTGCTGTATAACATATAGGGTTAGTGAGAGTGAGTTAGTTGTACTCATAGGCAGAATGGCCCTGAAGGAGGACCGATGGCAGTACATCTGAAACCCCCTCCTGGTTAGACCCACTCTCCCTGGATCCCTTCACTATTATCCGCCAGAGAATATGTCTTACCATGCCATAGGTACAATCCAATAAATCCAATAGAATATACAGGGTGATCCTCCTGTAGCAGAAATCCAGACCCCGTTCCCCCCTTCCTGGTCCCAGGTCGGGGCATTTAGAATGGTATCACGGTTCCCTGAACAGCCCTGTCGCATCAGTCACTCCCCCCCCCCTAGTGCCAACCTCTCAGGAATCCACTATATATTAAGACTAATTAACAGACAGATGCGAGGAAAGCCAAGAAGAAAGCCAGTGGTTGCCCCACCACGTGACATGACCTTCAACTCACGATATGATCTTGAAATGACCTCTGAGGTTTCTGCTGACCAGTGCATTAGCTTCACCTTATTCACACGCGTTCATCGATATATCACATGCTATAGACGATGCAACTCCTTAATCTACTTCCGGTTGCGCGCCGGGTAACGGTTTGGCCACGCTGAGGCCGCTGCTGCCGCTCAAGTACCTGAAGCTGGCCATGTGTGAACTCAAATTGCAGGTCTCGTTTCCATGAACCCGATCTACTGTGGCTGTGAATCAGCCTCGCGCTGCTACCTTACTAAATATCTTTGCAGTACAAAGATGGTAAACACGCGTTTGCAACAGACTTAAATTACAGGCTTAAAACACAAGCCCACAACAGTTCACACCTGACCTACTTCCTCGCGACGGTCAATACCCGCGTCCTAGCAATCTTGCATCACGGATCACCGACACTCAATCAATCATGTGCCATGCCGGAAAGCGTGGGCGGTCATGACTCGCCATTTCACTCGATCACCAGTGTCGTGGATCAGCTCAGTGTTCCTGTCTCGACCATGCCATGTGGCCAAGCCATCCAAGTATTTTTCTCTCAGTCTTCCCCTTGGTCTGTTCCCTTCGATCTTGCCAGTTGTCACTAAGTTCTCCAATCCATTTCTTCTCATAACATGTCCAAACAATTTTGACTGTCTACGTCTAATTTCTCTAATCAGTTTACGATGTTCATTTGTCTCCTGTAGTACTTGGTCATTGGTTTTTCTGTCTGTCCATGGTATTCTTTACATTTTCCTCATAAACCACATTTCTACAGCCATCAGATGCTTTTCAGCTTGACTGCTCATTGTCCAAGTTTCACATCCATACAAAAGAACAGGCTCTATGTATCCCCTCAACACTCTGTTTCTTGTTTCAATTGACATCTTTTTATTAGTCAGAATGTTTTTCATCTTGCTAAAGGCTACTTTCGCCATGGCGATTCTTGTTCTAATCTCTTCAAGGCATCTCCCATCAGATGTTATAACTGTTCCAAGATAATTGTACCGATTCACTTGTTGAAGAATATTTCCATTTACTTGTATATTACATTGTGGCACTTCTTCCTTCCTAGTGACGACCATAACCTGAGTCTTTTTACAATTTAATTCTAACCCCAGTTGCTCACTGTGTACAACAACCGCATCTACTAATTGTTGCAGGTCCTGCGCATTGTCTGCAATTAATTCTGTATCATCTGCATATCTAATGTTATTGATGTTTCGTCCTCCAATGCTGATTCCATTTATATCCTCTACATTTCTGAAAATATTTTCACTGTATAGGGAAAAAAGATCTGGAGACATTACACATCCCTGCCTAACACCTCTCTTAATTGGCTGATACTGTCCCACTTCATTATCAATCCTTATTGCAGCTTGTTGTTTCCAATATATGTTTTTTATAAGTCTAATGTCTTTCCCATCAATTTGTAGATCTGCAAGCGTATCCACCACGTTGACATGTCTAACTCTATCAAAAGCCTTTGTATAGTCAATAAAGCAAAGATGTATATCCTTGTTTACTTCTATAGCACGTTCAATAACTGTTCACAGCATATACACAGCATTTACTGTACCCTTTCCTTCTACAAACCCACATTGTTTTTCCCCTATTTCAGGTTGTATCTTCTTCCTCACTCTTTGCATGATAATTCTTAGCAAAATCACCGAGACTGCATTAATTAAAAAAAATTCTTTACACATACCTTCAACTAGCAGCACAACTGGTAATATGGGAGCCGTTGTCAATCAACAGGACATGATGTCGAAGTTCTTTTAAACCTGTCAAGACATGTGTCATCCCGCTCTCCATAACACAATTAATATGGGGCCATCTGCCCGCCAGCTAGCTCAGCTCACAACTGAACTCTTTGTGTGCTGGATGTACCACTGCACCCATGCACGCATGCGTCATCCGTAGTGGCAGAACTCAGTTCCCAACAACCGGTTTCTGAAGTTTTCTCCAAGGGCGAGCAATCGCTATGGTCTGGGTTAAGTGATTTACTGGTTCTTTCCCCTAGACCAGTAAATCTCACCAGGCCGCAAAATGTCACAAGGCGAACCTACTGGTTTCGTCACACTAATTATAAATACGGGTCCGCTATAGTTTAATACTATTGTATGGGCGCCGCCATCTTGAATTTTTGTGTTATGACTGCCATATCTCATTTTCATGGTTGTGCTAAATATTTTTCCCTGAACGCTGTTGAAAGCCATGATTGTTGAAACTCTTCACATATATGTGAAATTGTATGGAGAATTCAAAAATGCAACAAAAAGTCAAGGATGGTTTAACCCTTTACAGGGCATAGCGGCCATTACCGGCCGATCACTTAAACGAGCGTAGCGGCCGATTGCGCCTGATACTATTATGCATTGTAAAAACGCGATCTCTCGGCTTTCCGACACTTTCGATGGCTACTTTCGCCGATAGCTTGACAACGTGGCCGCCATTTGTAAACGCGCTACAATGAATTTGAACGGACTTTTTTTGATAGTTTTCAGGATTTTTACGCTGTTTTTAAAAATGGATTTCGGCGATTCTTCAAGTGATAGCCGAGATTTCGCTCTGTTCAATTTAAATGACATTAAAGGGCACGAAGTTGATTATTAATCGGAGCTAGATATCAGTGCAAAGCGTTACTTTGCATTAGCAGTCGTGAGTCGGACTTTAAAGAAAGTGATTATGATTCTGAAAATGTGTTTGTAAATTGCTGTATAGGTGACGGAAAATCACAAACAACATGCTGTATTTCGTAAATACTTGTGTTCATATATGGATTACCTGCAACAATCACATGAGTAACATATTCTGCATGTTTTTCCCTTCAGTTTATTTAACTAAAATCGGTTGACTAACACCTTATTTGTGATGTTTTTACTAACGCGACCCGAAATTTTACAGAACCTGAAAAAATCTTGCCCGTTCAGGGCTACAAAATGGACAAGCGTCTGCCCTGTAATGGGTTAAAATATAGGTGTTATAAGACAAATTAGCTTACTGGGGATGAATAAACTTCAAGAACGTCAAGAGAAGAAAGTTTTAAGCGACAGCCATTTGTAGTCTGGCAAATAGACCACAGTAGCATTTATTAGAGTTGTTTCCCCTGATCTGTGACCTTTGGCTTTCGAATACATCGAATATAAATTGGACATAGGTAAAAACCGGAAGTCATAGGAGAGTCGCAAAAAATCTCGCGGGAAAGGGCCTGTGCAATCCCCAAAGATAAAGAGGGGTAACTGACATTGTTACTTCTAGGTGTTGTGAGACCACCACAGCACAGATATTGCAGGGTCAATCGTGATTTTACATCTGAATATTTACACATGTGACCACCACAGGTAGATAGGCCTTGAAAAACAAAATCTAATGGTACCTCAATGGTGCCTGTATGTCAATTCTTAGTGGAGATATTCACATTTTTGTGAAGATGAAACAGTTACGACTTTCTCATGTTACCCATACTTTATTGAAGCTCTCCAATGTTTCTTTCATTTTCTCAGCTTCCGGTCCACCCGAGTTTGTAACCAACTGGTTGTTGATGGATATGAAATCCGACTTCATCAATATGTTCCGTCATGTTAAATGATAAATAAATAGTAGAAGTATACAAATAAATTATTAATAATCTTTAAACTTCAATTTTCTTTAACTTTAGTAGTTCAGATTTATTTTCAAAGGGTTAAGAACTGGGCACGCAGGCCTGTCTGACATTCTCCCCGTTTTCTCTAATTCCTCTCATACATTATTTCATTCAACATCACCTATGAAGCTAATCTTAGACAACAAAAGAACAATAAGCATTAATACACATGAAAAATAATCAATAATACATGACTCACTGATGCAATGTTTAACATGGGCATTATAAATACCTACGGTAGGTGTAACATGCCTTACATATGGGAAAGTTTATTAAGTAGTTGTCGTTTGAGATCATTTACCATTTTTATTGTTGGAAAGGGGGGGGGGGGGGGGGGGGCTTGTAGTCTGTACTGAGGTAGTGTTCAAATAGGTTGCGACTGTATGTATAATGATTGGTGGTTTCTTTGATTTCTTGTGGAAGATTGTTCCACAACTGAATGGCAGAGTATGCTAAGCTTGTTTTATAAGTCTATCCAAAGTTTAGGGACATGGATAAATTTAGCTGTTCGCTATGTCTTGCGTTATATTTGAACAATGGCCAAAGGTAGCTTGGAGCATTTTGAAATAGGATTTTGTGAATTAGTTTAGCCTTATAAAAAGTACGCGTTTGTGGAGTGGCAGTTACTGAAGACGTTCATGTAGGTTAGAATTGTCTGTAAACTTATCACCATTGATTAAATGCACTGCTCTTTTCTGGAGTGAATAAAGGCGTTTTGTTATTGATTTGGAGTATCCATCCCAGGTTGTGGAGCAATAATCAATATGTTTTTGTATGTGGGAAGTATAAAATATCTTTCTTGTGTTTTCGTCGAGGAAATTTTTAATTTTGGCAAGTTGGTATACTTTTTTGGCTATTTGTTTAACTAGAGCATGAACATGGGAATTAAAGGTTAGATTTTGATCTATGATAAGACCCAGTGTCTTGTGCTCAGTTACACTTTCTATAGGCGTGCTACCAATGTGCAGCTGAAGAGTTCTCTGCAAGTTTAGAGTGTGAAGTCTTTGCTTGGTTCCTGTTAATTTAGATTTTGTTTTCAAAATGTTAATTTGCATGCGGTTTGCATGACTCCAGTTAAATACACTATTTATTTCCTGTTGCAAGGATAATTTGAACACATTACAATCAATAGCGTTTGTATATACTGTGCAGTCAACTGCAAATAGATTCCAATTCCAATTTTCACAACAAAAATTCCAAATTCGGCCCCGTTCAACCTGCCTCTTCAGCTGTGGTTATTGTTGAGGTTTGTGGTTTTTGTGGGTTTATTCACCTTAATTCTTGTCTAGTGAGTCCTATCTTGGACTGATTATGTTGGATTGTGTCTGTGATGATAGCCGAGAGGGGGGGGGGGGGGGTCGTTCGGCAGCTATCCTTTGTGCTTGTCTGCTCTTGTGGTTCTCTTTGTTGATGCAGGCTTCTGGCTTGTCTCGGTGCAGTCCTTATAAGGACTTTTTATTTGGTCTTTTTATCTCCTTTTTTGGGTAGTTTCTGTAGGAGCTTTTCAACACTTCCATTTTCCTCCTTGCGCCTGTTTTCACTTTTACGTTTGAGTTTCTGCTGCCTTTCGATCTTTTCCTCTGCGGTCAGGAATGGTTTAATCTCTCCGTTTTCTATGTAGTACGAGTAGTCAGCAAAATCAGGCTCAAAGTATGTAATTGGGTATTCTACCGATCTCCTGAGTTTCTTGGGTTTCTTTTCTCTTTCATCCCAACACCTTTTGAATTCCTGGCGCCTGAGTTCCTTCACTCTTGCATCTGCTGGTAGCTCCTCCAAGGTAGGTTCCCATGGTCTCTCCGTGCCGTCATCAGGGTGCTCATCTCGGTTTTCTTTGGATGTCTGGCGAGATAATTTGTTTCCCTTTGTCTGCCTCGGGCTGTGGCTTGCGGTTCAGGCTCAATCTCTTGGTTTTCGTCTTGCGGTTTCTCTGTGAGTTCTTATATGGTTTCTGTTGATTTGTTTTGGAAGATTTCCATTTCAGCTCTATGCAGTTCTCTTTCAGTCTTGATCATTTGTAGGATTTCTTTGTTCTCCTTCTTCATCTCTGCCATGAGTTCCATCTCTTGTTTGATGTTTTGCTGTATCTTCTTCATTTCAGCAAGCAGTTTTTCATTGTCGCTGGTTTGTGACGGTGCTAGGAGTAGCTTGACTTGCTTCTTAAGCTTGTCTATTTGGCTTTGCAGATGGGCTCTTTCCACTTGTGAGCAACCCATGGCTGTCTCGCACCTCTTTATTGCTTCATTGTATGGTGTCTTTTTGGTGATGGCGATCTTTAAGACGTCTCTGTGTCTTTGCAGGTATGAACAGCCCTGGTATCTTGCTCCATGTTTGCCCAGGCAGTTGGCACACTTTCATTTGTTGTTGAGTGCTCGGAAGTCGGTGTCCAATTTAGCCAATGGACACTCCTTGAAGGCGTGATGATCGGCGCAGTATCGGCAGATTTTCGTCTTACTGTGACATGTTGCTCTACTGTGGCTGGCCCTCTGACATCTGGAGCATTGTGTGATCCTTAGGATGAATCTCTCTGGCTGTTGCATTCTCTTGTTGATTGATACTGTTGTCGGCCCTCCGATGTCACCACTGCCAAGGTTGTAGGTATCTTGGAGTAGGTGAGGAGCCGCTCCACCTTCAAGAATCGGATGTGGAGATTCTTTTCTCATAGCTGCTTCAGGATTTCTTCGCCTGTCAGCTCCACTTGAATCCACTGACAACCCATCGGACTGTTTTTGAGTCGGTGTTCCTGGCTCTGGTGTCTTTTTCCTCCTTCTTTTCTGCTGTCTTGGGTCTTGTTTGTGGTGGACTGTCGATCTTCTCCCTCATAGTAGCTTCAGTAATAGCTGTAGTTTCAGGTTCTTTGATGCAGCTAGCAGGCATGCTCTCCACTTTAGTCTTCTTGACGGCTCCCACGCTGCACATCTTGGATACCGCATGTTTCTTGTTGTTGGACTTGCCACATGACATTTTCCCCCATATCAGGCTTCTTGACTGGTTAACGCGACTTGTCTTGTTAGTGCTTGCAGTTGCTTTGGTGATGGCGATCTTTAAGACGTCTTCGCACGGCAAATAGATCGCAGAATGACGACAGATATAAGGGAAGATCATTTATATAAATGACAAATAACAGAGGGCCAAGTATAGACCCCTGAGGCACTCCAATATTAATGGTTGTGGCTTGAGAGAAAGATTTATTGTGTGATACTACTTGTGTTCTGTCTAATAAAAATGATTTTATTAATGTCACTATATTAAAGCTTACTTTCATTGTTTCTAATTTATTAATTAGAATAGTGTGATCTATCATGTCGAATGCTTTTCTAAAGTCTATAAACACTGCTCCACATAGAGTATTTTATTAATATTTTGATGCCAGTTTTCTATCATGTTTGTTAGGGCCGTATGACAAGAATATTTTGGCTGAAATCCTGACTGACTTAGTTTGTGGCGAACTAAGTGCTCTAGTGTTGTTTTGTGGATGTGCTTTTCTAGCAGTTTGGATAGTGAGAATAATATGGAAATTGGCCTACAATTACTCATGAGACGATCGTCTAATGAACCAGCTTTTAAATGAGGATACACTTCAGCAATTTTAAAGACTGATGGGAAGTTACCTTTGGTGAGATATTGATTATATATAAAAGTTATGACTCACAGATCGCCAGTGCGGTGTAGTGAAGGATCTGATTACTGATTCCATCTAGTCCTGATGAGTTATTATTGTTGTTAAGGTTACTGATATAAAGAACAGATAGATCATCATAGCCTGGAGAGAATGGTGTGGCAGGGAGTGAGCACAGGATCTGGTAAATACTCAGGGAGTGACCACAGGATCTGGTCAATACTCAGGGAGTGACCTCAGGATCTGGTCAATACTCAGGGAGTGACCTCAGGATCTGGCCAATTCTCAAGATTCTAAGGAAAGGCCAGACTGACACATAATCAGACAGTTATTGGTTCCATTAATATTGGGTCTTTCACTGGCTGTTGAACATGAGGACAGAGCATGTATGGGAATGTCCCGAATGCAATGATGTCAGTTGTGGACTCAACTCCCCACTCCCCACAGAAATATTCACTAGCCTGGGCTCAGCTTCAACACTGTGGTTATACTGTATTTTGGTGTTTGATATACACTGATATCTATCTTCAGTGGTAAAGGCATGGGCATCTCTGCCTACCAGATCTATGATCTCCCTCACTAGTTGACCACACTGATGGCTGTCTGCTCCACCATAATAACCACTGATGTCTTCTCCCTGACTTTTGGCATGCCAGTACTATACTGTGTCATTCGCTTAAGTTGCTTAAAAGTCGACAGGGTCAACTTCATTTCACCGGGTTTTTATCCCATATGGCTCAGTCTCTTTCTGCAGTGAACTGCCAAATGCATCGCACAAAGCACAAATTCCGTAGCTCCAGTGATGACCCCAGGAATATTTGTTTTAATGCACTTGTGAGCCGAAGAACGTGGCCCAGAAGCGAACCCACAACTTCAGAGCCCGAGTCAGACGGCTTGACCACTTCATCACGGAGACTCCCACACTGAGTCATTCATTGAGCCTGACAGACACATGATGATGATGTAAATAACATGATGATTATATTTGTTCTACTTGTCTGGTCCATCAGTACATGGTGAGTCATATAGTTCTATTTATCTGTCTGTCTTCCACTTATAAATGTTCAAAGATGAACACGATCATGTTTATACTTGAATGATCTGCACCTGTGCTATGTCAGGTCAACATTTATACTTTCATGACTGCACAAACTCCACCACAGTTACACACCTGTCCCTAACAATCTGTTGCTATGTCTCAAAATATAACTGTACTTAACTCTTTTATAACAACACTAGCTGACCCAGCCCGGCTTCGCCCAGGCCCTGGAGGGGATCTATCTATCTATCAGTCTGTCTGCTTGTTTGTCTGACTGTCTGGCTGGCTGACCCGGCCCGGCTTCACCCAGTCCCTGGTGGGGAGCATCTCATTTAATTCATATAAGTAGTCATATAAGCTCTCCCGTTCCCGACTATCTGTCTGTCTGTCTGTCTGTCTGACCCGGCCCGGCTTCACCCAGTCCCTGGTGGGGAGCATCTCATTTAATTCATATACGTAGTCATATAAGCTCTCCCGTTCCCGACTATCTGTTTGTCTCTCTGTCTGTCTGTCTGTCCCGGCCCGGCTTCACCCAGTCCCTGGTGGGGAGCATCTCATTTAATTCATATACATATTCATATAAGCTCTCCCGTTCCCGACTGTCTGTCTGTCTATCTGCCTGTCTGTCTGACCCGGCCCAGCTTCACCCAGTCCCTGGTGGGGAGCATGTCATTTAATTCATATAAGTAGTCAAATAAGCTTCCGTTCCCGACTGTCTGTCTGTCTATCTATCTATCTGACCCGGCGTGGTTTCGCCCAGCTCCTGGCGCACAGTAACTTAAAAGAATGTCCTTCCACACACCATTCATTATTTTTAATGAAAACTGTTTTTAATCACCGACATGACAGTTGATAAGTTCTTTAAGCAGAAAAAGATGGGTTACAATGTTATGCATTATGCATTATTTTTATGAAAACTTTGAAAATGCCTTAAAGATTATATCATTATTTATTATAACTTATATGCCTGAAAATAACTATAGACAAAGAGTTTAACAATAGTGCAAGTAAGTCCAACAATATGACTATAAAGTATATAGAAATGTTATTAAAAGTTATGCCCCTTGAAATAACTTTTCTAGAGTGAAGTCCCCCTGCTATATAGAAATTATATAATGAAAAATGAAAAAGTAAATGTTATTAAATAAGTAGAAGATTTTACACTAAGAAACTATTACAGTCGGTTGCACAGGAATGAAAGGAAGACGTGTAGAAAATTTCATCTCAATCAGATGTACCGTTATCGAACGCATCCAATACAAACAAACAAAGCCACATACACTCTGTTTTATAGATATAGATAACAGATGAGGGAGTGTCCAGAGTGCAGAGATGTCAATTCTTATATGAAGTATTAAGTATTAACATAAAATGTGCAATCATGTCTAATCAATCAGTCAGGTGCCGTCTTCACAATGAAGGTTGACTGCAATGGATCTCCAACACTGTCTGTCTCTCATCCAGACTGTACATTCTGTCAGATTGCTGTTCGCCCATCTCTTGGTGTTATCTTCCCACTTGTATCGTTGTCTACCTCTTGCACACTTGCCCTCAACCTTACCCTCCAGTATGGTTTTTATAAGAGTGTTATGTCTTTTTAACGTAGCCAAAATAATTCACATGCCTCCTATTTATTTATTTCATCAACTCTCGTTCCATTCTGTTTTTCTAGAACCGCTGTATTTGACTGTTTTTGTTTCCATGAAATACAACATATTTGCCTGTATATTCACATCTCCAGGGCCTCTATTTGACTTTCTAGTTGCTATTTCTATGTCCAGACTTCAGGACCATATAATAGTATTGAATCTACATAACATTTGACAATTCACATCTTTAATGAGTTGTTAATCTCTCTAGATATTAATACTTATTTAATGTTATTGAAAGCATTTTTTCCATTCCAATTCTCTTTCTGATTTATGTTTCAACTAGTGTCTAATACTTCAGAATTATAATAATAAAGTAGAATACTTTCAAACAGACAATATACAGTCTGGCTCATGGCAGGTTATATTACCAACACAATGGGGACTGGGACTATTCAGAAGAAATCAAATAGAGACTGGCCATAGCAATGTAGAGATTAGAGTGTGTTAAGGAGACTGGTCATAGCAATGTAGAGATTAAAGTGTGTTAAGGAGACTGGCCATAGCAATGTAGAGATTAAAGTGTGTTAAGGAGACTAGTCATGGCAATGTAGAGATTAAAGTGTGTTAAGGAGACTAGCCATAGCAATGTAAAGATTAAAGTGTGTTAAGGGCCATAGCAATGTAGAGATTAAAGTGTGTTAAGGGCCATAGCAATGTAGATATTAAAGTGTGTTAAGGGCCATAGCAATGTAGAGATTAAAGTGTGTTAAGGAGACTGGCCATAGCAATGTAAAGATTAGAGTGTGTTAAGGAGACTAGCCATAGCAATGTAGAGATTAAAGTGTGTTAAGGAGACTAGCCATAGCAATGTAGAGATTAAAGTGTGTTAAGGAGACTAGCCATGGCAATGTAAAGATTATAGTGTGTTAAGGAGACTGGCCATAGCAATGTAGAGATTGGAGTGTGTTAAAGAGACTGGTCATAGCAATGTAGAGATTAAAGTGTGTTAAGGGTCATAGCAATGTAGAGATTAAAGTGTGTTAAGAAGACTAGCCATAGCAATGTAGAGATTAAAGTGTGTTAAGGAGACTAGCCATAGCAATGTAGAGATTAAAGTGTGTTAAGGAGACTAGCCATAGCAATGTAAAGATTAAAGTGTGTTAAGGGCCATAGCAATGTAGAGATTAAAGTGTGTTAAGGGCCATAGCAATGTAGAGATTAAAGTTTGTTAAGGAGACTAGCCATAGCAATGTAGAGATTAAAGTGTGTTAAGGAGACTAGGCATAGCAATGTAGAGATTAAAGTGTGTTAAGGAGACTAGGCATAGCAATGTAGAGATTAAAGTGTGTTAAGGAGACTGGCCATAGCAATGTAGAGATTAAAGTGTGTTAATGAGACTGACCATAGCAATATAGAGATTAGAGTGTGCTAAGGAGACTAGCCATTGCAATGTAGAGATTAAAGTGTGTTAAGGGCCATAGCAATGTAGAGATTAAAGTGTGTTAAGGAGACTAGCCATAGTAATGTAGAGATTAAAGTGTGTTAAGGAGACTAGCCATAGCAATGTAGAGATTAAAGTGTGTTAAGGAAACTAGCCATAGCAATGTAGAGATTAAAGTGTGTTAAGGAGACTGGCCATAACAATGCAGAGATTAATGTGTGTTAAGGGTGTGTGGCACAACACCATCAAACACATGAAAGTAACATTTTTGAGAACATGCATCTTTCCTATGGCAACATACAGATGTGATTTATTTCACAATTACTAAAGTAGATTTGAGATATTATACTTGCAGTTACTGTTTAGGTGCTATAGATCATTTGCAGTAAATGTTCACCTTATAGGCTAAGTGAAAATACTTTTTTTTAAATAATATATTACCAGCCACTTTAATGTTTAACTAAATGTTCACTGTTTGTGTGTTTCAGAAATACACCACTGTTGCCAGAGTTGTGACTTCCTATTTCACTTAAGTGCAGCCAAACATAGAGAAGATGGCATCTGATAACATTAAATTGGAGTTTGTGAAGCAAGAACTTCCAGATGTGTTCTATGATTACAAAACTCATGACAGATTCAATAACATGGTAGGCATGGAAGGTTGTTGCAGCCTTGAAGACATGGCAGGACACACAGACACAGGATCAAAAGTGACTGAAAATAAAATAACTCTCGCTCACCATGAACAAATATCAATTGATGATAGTGGGATTGAGAAAAGTTGTATAACTTTAGTAAAACATGAGGAATGTGATCAAATATCAGAATGTGTGTCATCTACCAATGAAATTAACACTAAACTAAAGTGTGTGGCTAATGAGACTGGTGAATTACAAACTGTAGAAACACCAGTGACATGTACACGGGGCTCTGCAAAGTCTCTTGGTAATCATGATAGTCTTACCAGTTGTATTCATGAAAGAATAAAACAAGAAGCCACACCTTACATGTCTGAAGTTTGTGATCCAAATGCTGGTGAAGATAGATACTTAAACAGAATGATAAGAAATACAGTAAAGAAAGTTTACAAATGTGATGATTGTGGTGCACTTTTTTCTGAACTGCGCTGTCTGAAATACCACATGAGAACACATACAGGAGAGAAACCTTACAAGTGTAATGATTGTGATGCATCGTTTACTACCTCTAGCAATCTGAAGCGCCACAAGATAACACATACAGGAGAGAAACCTTACAAATGTGATGATTGTGGTGCACTTTTTTCTGAACTGCGCTGTCTGAAATACCACATGAGAACACATACAGGAGAGAAACCTTACAAGTGTAATGATTGTGATGCATCTTTTACTACCTCTAGCAATCTGAAGCGCCACAAGATAACACATACAGGAGAGAAACCTTACAAATGTGATGATTGTGGTGTATCTTTTACTAATTCTAGCCATCTGAAGCGCCACAAGATAACACATAAAGGAGTGAAACCTTACAAATGTGATGATTGTGGTGCATCTTTTACTCAAGCAAGTAGTCTGACATGCCACAGGATAATACATACAGGAGAGAAGCCTTACAAATGTGATGATTGTGGTTCATCTTTTGCTCAAGCAAGTAGTCTGAATATCCACAAAAGAAAACATACAGGAGAGAAGCCTTACAAATGTGATGATTGTGGTTCATCTTTTACTCAAGCAAGTAGTTTGAACATCCACAAAAGAAAACATACAGGAGAGAAGCCTTACAAATGTGATGATTGTGGTTCATCTTTTACTCAAGCAAGTAGTCTGAACATCCACAAAAGAAAACATACAGGAGAGAAGCCTTACAAATGTGATGATTGTGGTTCATCTTTTACTCAAGCAAGTAGTCTGAATATCCACAAAAGAAAACATACAGGAGAGAAACCTTACAAATGTGATGATTGTGGTGCATCTTTCACTGGAGCTGGCAGTCGGAACATCCACAAAAGAACACATACAGGAGAGAAACCTTACAAATGTGATCAATGTGGTGCATCTTTTACTAATTCTGGCCATCTTAAGCACCACAAGATAGCACATAAAGGAGTGAAACCTTACAAATGTGATGACTGTGGTGCATCTTTTACTCAAGTGGGTGGTCTGAATTGCCACAGGAGAATACATTCAGGAGAGAAACCTTACAAATGTGATTATTGTAATGTGTCCTTTACTCAGGCTGGCAATTTGAAGCTCCACAAAAGAATTCATACCGGAGAGAAACCTTACAGATGTAATGATTGCAGTGCATCTTTTACTCAAGCTGGCAGTCTGAGAATCCACAAAAGGAGAATACATACAGGAGAGAAACCTTACACACGTGATGATTGTGGTGCATCTTTTACTCACACTGGCCATTTAGTGTAGCACTTGAGAACACATACAGGAGAGAAGCCTTACAAATGTGATTATTGTAATGCATCCTTTACTCAGGTTGGCACTTTGAAGCTTCACAAGAGAATACATACAGGAGAGAAAACTTACACATGTGATGATTGTGGTGCATCTTTTAGTCTAGGTAAAAGCTTGAAGGTCCACAAGATAATACATATAGACGTGAATCCATTAAAATGTAATGATTGTGGTGCATTTGTGTCATGTGGTTACACTTTGAAGTGCCACAAGAGGACACATTTAGGAGAGAAACCTTACACATATGTTGATTGTAATGCATCCTTTACTCAAACTGGCAGTGTGAAGCTCCACATGAGAAAACATACAGGAGAGAAATCTTATAAATGTGATGATTGTCGTGCATCTTGTATGCATGCTAGAAATCTGAAATGTCCCATGTAAATTCATACTGGAGAGAGATTGTGGTGTTTAATCAAGTTGACAATCTGAAGTGTCACAAGATGTTGCATTACAGAGAAACATATGCATGGTGTGTGGCATTTGCTCAATTGAAGATTTACAATAAACATACTGGAGACACACCTTATAAATAAAGTAATAAAGTGATTGAGGTCATCTTTTTTACAAGCTGGCTAGTTGATATACCAAATGAGAATCTATACAGATAAGAAATCTTAGAAAAAGTAATTATTGTGGTGCATCTTGATCCATGGTTTCAATCTGATATACAGTAGTACTTATTTAATATCAATCAATCATGTGCCATGCTGGAAAGCATGGGTAGTCATTACTAGCCATTTCACTCGATCACCAGCGCCGTGGATCAGCTCAGTGTTTCTGTCTCATCCATGCCATGTGGCCAAGCCATCCAGGTATTTTCCTCTTGGTCTGTTCCCTTCGACCTTGCCAGTTGTAACTAAGTTCTCTAATCCATTTCTTCTCATAACATGTCCAAAAATTTTTTACTGTCTACGTCTAATTTCTCTAATCAATTTACGATTTTCATTTGTCTCCTATAGTACTTGGTCATATTGGTTTTTCTGTCTGTCCATGGTATTCTTTACATTTTCCTCAGAAACCACATTTCTGCACCCATCAGATGTTTTTCAGCTTGACTGCACATTGTCCAAGTTTCACATCCATACAAAAGAACAGGCTCTATGTATCCCCTCAACACTCTTTTTCTCATTTCAATTGACATCATTTTATTGGTCAGATTGTTTTTCGTCTTGCTAAAGGCTACTTTCGCCATGGCGATTCTTGTTCTAATCTCTTCAAGGCATCTCCCATCAGATGTTATGACTGTTCCGAGATAATTGTACCGATTCACTTGTTGAGGAATATTCCAATTTACTTGTATATTACATTGTGGTACTTTATTCTTCCTAGTGACGACCATAACCTGTGTCTTCTTACAATTTAATTCCAACCCCAGCTGCTCACTGTGTACAACAACTGCATCTACTAATTGTTGTAGATCTTGTGCATTGTCTGCAATCAATACTGTATCATCTGCATATCTAATGTTATTGATGTTTCATCCTCCAATGCTGATTCCATTTATATCTTCTACATTCCTGAAAATATTTTCATTGTATAGGGAAAAAAGATCTGGAAACATTACACATCCCTGCCTAACACCTCTCTTAATAGGTTGATATTGTCCCACTTCATTATCAATTCTTATGGCAGCTTGTTGTTTCCAATATATGTTTTTTATAAGTCTAATGTCTTTCCCATCAATTTGTAGATCTGCAAGCATATCTACCATGTTGACATGTCTAACTCTATCAAAAGCCTTTGTGTAGTCAATAAAGCAAGATGTATATCCTTGTTTACTTCTATAGCACGTTCAATAACTGTTTGCAGCATATACACAGCATTTACTTTACCCTTTCCTTCTACAAACCCACATTGTTCTTCCCCTATTTCAGGTTGTATTTTCTTCCTCAATCTTTGCATGATAATTCGTAACAAAATCTAATAATACTAATACTAATTGTTCTATGTTGATCACATTCCAAGGTTCCTGATTTCTTTGGGATTGCAATAAATACAGAGTTACATAATTCAGAAGGTATATCTCCAGTATCATATAATGTGTTCAGCAGTCTGGTGACTTGATCTAGTCCAAATTCTTCTAAAGCTTTAATCAATTCTGTTGTGATGTTATCTGCACCGGGGGCCTTGCCAGCTTTCATATGCTTAAGAACATTTCGAACCTCCATCTTCAAGATTGGCGGCCCTTCATTATTAAATCTAATATCATGCTGTTCCTCTCTTGTTATCATTATAAAGATTTTTCACATAATCTGTTCATACATGTAGAATCTGATCTTTTTCTATTATGATTATGCCATCTTTAGTTTTTAGACAGCTTGTTGATGTACTTGTTCTTTTATTAGTAAGTTCCTGAATTCTTTTGTGTACTAATTTGGTATTTTGACTGTTGTGTTGTTTTTCAATGTCTAAGCACTTTTCCTCAAGCCATGATTCTTTTGCCTCCTCACCTAATATTCTGACTTGTCTGTGAATTTCTTCACATTTGGCAGGATTATTTTTGTTGAGTCTTCTTGTTTCCATGAGGTCATTTCTTCAGTCATCCATTTCTTACGACCCACCTTCTTTAATTTTGAAATAGTTGTTTCTGCAGCCAAACTGATTGAATTCTTCAACATTTCCCATTGATCATCCACATCCTGGAATAATATCTCTAGATCAGACAATATATCAAATCTGTTCTGTACTTCTATGTTGAATTTGTTTTGTATTTCCTTGTTATTACTCAATGTACACACATCATATTTAGTGTTTCCTGTTATATACTTTCTTCAACTTTGTCCTCAGTGTTCCTGTAAGTAGCCTGTGGTCACTATAACAATCAGCACTGGGAACTGTTTTTGCTATTGTTAGTGCTTTTCTAAATCTTCTGCTAACCAAAATGTAGTCAATCTGGTTTCTGATCCTGCTATCAGGACTCCTCCATGTCCATAATCTTCTAGGGTGTTGCTTAAACCAGGTGTTTCCTACAATCATTTCCTGTTCTTTTGCCCACTCTACGAGTCTGTATCCTCTTTCATTTCTCTCTCCTAAATCAGTTTCCTACTGTGTATCTATCACCTTGATTTCCTACTTTTGCATTGAAGTCTCCTATTATGATGTTTATTTCTGAATTTTTACATTTTTTTAAGGCAGACTCTATGTCATTATAAAATTCCTCTACACTGACTTCACTGGATTCTCCTGTTGGAGCATATACTTGAATAACATTTATGCTAAAAGGTCTGCCACTCAATTTAACTAGTAGAACTCTGTCTGACATGGCCCAATATCCTTGAACAGATTTTGATGTTTTCCAGTCCAAAATAATAGCCACTCCCCTTTGTCGGTCTTCACCTCCAGAATAAATAATCTTAAAAATCTTCATCTATCTTTATTCCTGCTCCTGTCCATCTAATAATATACATAATATTGTCCATTTAATATTAGAGTTTAAAATTCTAAGTTTGATGGTAATCTTATATTCTTTTGACTTTTAACCCTGATAAAGTATCTGTGTCATGTTACTCATTAAATAACTAAATTGCGTGGGAAAGTTCCAAATGCAATTATGTTGTTTCTTGATTTCATATTTCCTGTGACTACCACACATTTCCTAGTGCAATGAAAGCTGCATTTGCTGTTTGTATTCTTATTGTAATACCTCTGTTCCACCATGTTTGTCTGCATTGCTGCTTAATTATGTAATTGAATAACTTTCTTGAAGTAGATTTCATCAAGGGGCACTGGGTTGTCATTTGCTTTGTTTATTCTCATTCTTGAAGAACACACAGAAAACATTGTAGTGCATATTTTACTGACACTGACATTCTGAAGAGGCATAGGCTAACGCACAGAGAAGAGGCATCTAACAAATGTGATGTTTATGGTGTATGTTTGATATGACAATCTTGAATATCATGAGAGAACATAACTGGATAATCATTACAGGTTGTATGATGATTGTGCGTGTCTGTCTCATCTTGTGGAAGCTATGATAATGTGGTGGCCAGGTATTATAAAACTTATTGAAGGAAGGATTTAAAAACTTGACCTGGGCTGGAATGTTGACCCAGCTTAAAATGTTTACTAAGAAATGTCCCAGGAAATAAAGGCTGCCATTGTGATGTTGACCCAGGAAATAAAGGCTGCCATTGTGATGTTGACCCAGGAAATAAAGGCTGCCATTGTAATGTTGACCCAGGAAATAAAGGCTGCCATTGTGATGTTGACCCAGGAAATAAAGGCTGCCATTGTGATGTTGACCCAGGAAATAAAGGCTGCCATTGTGATGTTGACCGTGTCCCCCATCCAATGCTCATTGGTCTATACAGATATGGGGCCAGCACCATGTACCCAATATGACCCCGGCCTGACCTATTTACTCATGGTCTCATATTGACAATCTGCAGATGCACAAGAAGACAATGCAAAAAGTCACATACAAGATCATGTGCTTCATTCAAACACAACCAGTCCTGGAGCAGACACCTGGCCTGGGTATGTGAAGTGTTGTCACAGTTTGGTCGGCCTTCGTGCACGGAGAAATGGGTGGCAGTCTTTGCCTTCCATAGTCAATGATGAGAGCTGACACTGAGAAATAGTTGGCAGTCTTTGCCTTCCATAGTCAATGATGAGAGGTGACACGGAGAAATAGGTGGCAGTCTTTGCCTTCCATAGTCAATGATGAGAGGTGACACGGAGAAATAGGTGGCAGTCTTTGCCTTCCATAGTCAATGATGGGAGCTGACACGGAGAAATAGGTGGCAGTCTTTGCCTTCCATAGTCAATGATGGGACTGACACGGAGAAATAGGTGGCAGTCTGTGCCTTCCATAGTCAATGATGAGAGCTGACACATAGAAATAGGTGGCATCTTTTGCCTTCCATAGTCAGTGATGGGAGCTGACACAGAGAAATAGGTGGCAGTCTTTGCCTTCCATAGTCAATGATGAGAGCTGACATGGAGAAATAGGTGGCAGTCTTTGCCTTCCATAGTCAATGATGGGAGCTGACACAGAGAAATAGGTGGCAGTCTTTGCCTTCCATAGTCAGTGATGAGAGTTGACACAGAGAAATAGGTGGCAGTCTTTGCCTTCCATAGTCAATGATGAGAGCTGACATGGAGAAATAGGTGGCAGTCTTTGTCTTCCATAGTCAATGATGGGAGCTGACACAGAGAAATAGGTGGCAGTCTTTGCCTTCCATAGTCAATGATGGGAGCTGACATGGAGAAATAGGTGGCAGTCTTTGCCTTCCATAGAGAATGATGAGAGCTGACATGGAGAAATAGGTGGCAGTCTTTGCCTTCCATAGTCAATGATGAGAGCTAACACGAAGCCTTGTCTGACTGCACTCAACCCATTGTCAATGTAATGCCTTAACCCTTACAGTTGTGGTGTATGGTTTAGATTACATGTTAAAGAAACACAAGAGAACACCTATGACAGATATCTGAGAGAAACCTTACAAGTGTCCTATTGTTTGTTCAACTTAAGATACTGAAGTACCACAAGAAAATGCATACAGATAAGAAACCATATAAATGTAATGATTGTGGTACATGTTTTACTCAAGCTGACAAATTGATGTGCTGAAAGAAAACATGCCAGAGACGAATAATATGTGCATTGAATGTTTGCTCGTGTGCATAATTTGATGGGAAAGATCAATGGAATGACACATTGATAAATACCTGAATGACTTGATCACACAGCATAATCAGGACAAGAGAGCAGACCTGAAGACTCTGGTGTTAATGTGTGATGGTGACCATGACTGCTCACACTTATGTACAGGACACATGATGGTGAACCATGACTGCTCACACTTATGTACAGGACACATGATGGTGAACCATGACTGCTCACACTTATGTACAGGACACATGATGGTGAACCATGGCTGCTCACACTTATGTACAGGACACATGATGGTGAACCATGACTGCCCACACTTATTTGCATGTCACATGATGGTGAACCATGACTGCTCACACTTATGTACATGACACATGATGGTGAACCATGACTGCTCACACTTATGTACAGGACACATGATGGTGAACCATGACTGCTCACACTTATATACATGGCACATGATGGTGAACCATGACTGCTCACACTTATGTACATGACACATGATGGTGAACCATGACTGTTCACACTTATATACAGGACACATGATGGTGAACCATGACTGCTCACACTTATATACATAACACATGATGGTGAACCATGACTGCTCACACTTATGTACATAACACATGATGGTGAACCATGACTGCTCACACTTATATATATAACACATGATGGTGAACCATGACTGCTCACACTTATGTACATGACACATGATGGTGAACCATGACTGCTCACACTTATGTACAGGACACATGATGGTGAACCATGACTGCTCACACTTATGTACAGGACACATGATGGTGAACCATGACTGCTCACACTTATGTACAGGACACATGATGGTGAACCATGACTGCCAACACTTATTTGCATGTCACATGATGGTGAACCATGACTGCTCACACTTATGTACATGACACATGATGGTGAACCATGACTGCTCACACTTATGTACAGGACACATGATGGTGAACCATGACTGCTCACACTTATATACATGGCACATGATGGTGAACCATGACTGCTCACACTTATATACAGGACACATGATGGTGAACCATGACTGCTCACACTTATGTACATGACATATGATGGTGAACCATGACTGCTCACACTTATGTACATGACACATGATGGTGAACCATGACTGCTCACACTTATGTACAGGACACATGATGGTGAACCATGACTGCTCACACTTATATACATGGCACATGATGGTGAACCATGACTGCTCACACTTATATACATGACACATGATGGTGAACCATGACTGCTCACACTTATGTACATGATTGTGAACCATGACTGCTCACACTTATGTACATGACATGATGGTGAACCATGACTGCTCACACTTATGTACATCACACATGATGGTGAACCATGACTGCTCACACTTATGTACATGACACATGATGGTGAACCATGACTGCTCACACTTATGTACATAACACATGATGGTGAACCATGACTGCTCACACTTATGTACAGGACACATGATTGTGAACCATGACTGCTCACACTTATGTACATGACACATGATGGTGAACCATGACTGCTCACACTTATGTACATGACACATGATGGTGAACCATGACTGCTCACACTTATGTACATAACACATGATGGTCAACCATGACTGCTCACATTTATGTACAGGACACATGATGGTGAACCATGACTGCTCACACTTATGTACATGACACATGATGGTGAACCATGACTGCTCACACTTATGTACATGAAACATGATGGTGAACCATGACTGCTCACACATATGTACATAACACATGATGGTGAACCATGACTGCTCACACTTATGTACAGGACACATGATGGTGAACCATGACTGCTCACACTTATGTACATAACACATGATGGTGAACCATGACTGCTCACACTTATATACATAACACATGATGGTGAACCATGACTGCTCACACTTATGTACATAACACATGATGGTGAACCATGACTGCTCACACTTATATACATAACACATGATGGTGAACCATGACTGCTCACACTTATGTACAGGACACATGATGGTGAACCATGACTGCTCACACTTATGTACATGACACATGATGGTGAACCATGACTGCTCACACTTATGTACATGACACATGATGGTGAACCATGACTGCACACACTTATGTACATAACACATGATGGTGAACCATGACTGCTCACACTTATGTACAGGACACATGATGGTGAACCATGACTGCTCACACTTATGTACATAACACATGATGGTGAACCATGACTGCTCACACTTATATACATAACACATGATGGTGAACCATGACTGCTCACACTTATGTACATAACACATGATGGTGAACCATGACTGCTCACACTTATATACATAACACATGATGGTGAACCATGACTGCTCACACTTATGTACATAACACATGATGGTGAACCATGACTGCTCACACTTATGTACATAACACATGATGGTGAACCATGACTGCTCACACTTGTGTACAGGACACATGATGGTGAACCATGACTGCTCACACTTATGTACATCACACATGATGGTGAACCATGACTGCTCACACTTATGTACATAACACATGATGGTGAACCATGACTGCTCACACTTATGTACAGGACACATGATGGTGAACCATGACTGCTCACACTTATGTACATAACACATGATGGTGAACCATGACTGCTCACACTTATGTACATAACACATGATGGTGAACCATGACTGCTCACACTTATATACATAACACATGATGGTGAACCATGACTGCTCACACTTATATACATAACACATGATGGTGAACCATTACTGCTCACACTTATGTACATAACACATGATGGTGAACCATGACTGCTCACACTTATGTACATAACACATGATGGTGAACCATGACTGCTCACACTTATGTACAGGACACATGATGGTGAACCATGACTGCTCACACTTATGTACATAACACATGATGGTGAACCATGATTGCTCACACTTATATACAGGACACATGATGGTGAACCATGACTGCTCACACTTATGTACATAACACATGATGGTGAACCATGATTGCTCACACTTATATACAGGACACATGATGGTGAACCATGATTGCTCACACTTAAGTAGTGTAGAAGTACAAAACGACCCCCCATTTTTTTTAAAAAGGAAATCAATACTCCTCCTCCTCAAAGGGTGATAACTCCTGATATCCATTTTTTTAAAGTGGGTTTGGTCAAGGGGGAGTGGTAAAGTGACCCCTCGGGGTGTAGGGAAGGGTACGTCTAGTAATGGTGGTGTATACAACAGAAAAGTACAACAGAAAACTATTCAAAAAAGAAGGTATATAATTTAATATAGGGGAAACATATATAGACAAACAATACATAGTTAAATGAGAAGGGGACTTGCTGAACAACAAAGCTGAAGAAATTCAAGGCTTTGCTGACAGATATGATATTAAAAACTTTTACAACTTAACTGAAAGCGGTCTTTGGTCCTACATCACCAGGTATAGTTCCCCTCCTCAGTGCAGATGGGGGAAGCCAGTCGGAAAAACCCATAGACACCTTGGAGATGTGGTTTTATAGAAGACTGCTGACAGTTAATAGGACAGCCAAAATGAGCAATCTGGACATTTTGCAGGAAGCTGAGTCGCAAAGACAACTTACTACAAACACCAGAAAGAAGAAGTCATATTTTGTGGCTACATTATGAGAAGACAAAAAATGGAACATCTTGTGACAACCGGATCGTTTATGAGAAAGAGAAATAGAGGAAGGCAGCATGAGAAAATGCTTGACAGTCTTGTGTCATGATACGAAATGGAGTCAACCCATGAACTTATCCATGCCATCGGAGATGGCAATTTGTGGAGAGGCATGATCGCTCACACCAGGAGGCAAGGCATTGGATGATGAACTACACATTGAATAATTCCATGTTGTCTTCATATTATTTATTCATTGTCCATGTTTCTTCTTATTTATTCATTGTCCATGTTTCTGCACCGAACAATGATGTAGAGTATAGGTTATGTAGATCTGTGAACATGTATTAGTGATAGCTAGGACAGGACAGATGAATAAATGGCTGTGACAATAGAAGGTAAATATATGATGAATCACTCAGTTCTGAAAGAATTAAGTTGCGCGAGTTATGGTTGGAAGGAACACCAGCAATATGTGTTATCTATTGGCACATTTCCGTCTTGATGGACGATAGTTTGTTACATTGTGCTATAACAAAGGCATAATAACTACAACCCATGATGGCTGTGAATGGTCAGACCAATTCACTCTGTACATGTTCGTCCACAGTGGATGCATGTCAACACATGGTCATTTTCACCATTACTCACCATCTTACGTCTCACTCGCTCAGTGTGCAATTATGTTCTCCTTTGTCTTTATTCCAGTTCTGATAATTGCCCTCCATGCAGCAATTTCGGTGGCAACTTTCTATCATTTGCATTATAAATGCCTGTATCAATCATGTTCCGCTTACTCACATCTTTGTATCATAGTACCCTGAGATCTCTTACCCATTTGCAATTCACCAAAATGCATGTCCTTTGGTATTTTAGGGAACACCTCAGAGATATTAACCAGGGTGCTGACAAACCTGTCCCCAACCATTTTAATTCTTCCAACCACAATGGGGTCGACGATGTATGCGTCACTGCATTGAAACCTTGCTTCTCCAACAGTTCCATCAGGCTAAAAATCGAAAGCCAATTAATAATAATATGCGTCCACCCAGCAGGTATTAATACTGTTGTGGACGCTACTGTATAACTGTGCCATCTTCCCTCTATACATTCATATCTAACTGTTCACACGCCTCCGCCTATACATATCCAACTGTTTACATTGTTTATAACTATGCTGCCCCCCCCCCCCCAATACACTCATTCCCAACTGTCTATATTCATATGGGACTGTTCGCATTGTTTACATTGTTTTGTTTATCTGGCCCTCTGGCAACCTCACTATACTTAAACTCTGTAGCCAAAGAGTGCCTTCCCAACTGGCACAACCGCCTTATTTGCGAGCAGTTGTGTTATTTTGTTGTTTTGTTTTTCATTGTTTTATCTATTTGTGTTGTCCTTTCCTTGACAAAGATTCTTAGAATCGAAACTTCAGCCGTTCAGTGTTGTCCAATTGTACTTATTTGTTATTTTATTATTTCATTTTATATATTTATTGAATACTTATGATTTTTTTTGGATAAGTCACACGTGGTTATTCACCCGTGTACGATATATTTTCTTAACTTGTAAGGTATGTAAATGTACATTGTGTCTGCGTTTAATAAGTCTCTTCTTTCCGCCGGAGCAAAATATACCTAATTGTTTCCAGTTCATACCATCATCCATCCATCCTAATGTGTCCTATCCATCTAAGTCTACGAAGACTGAGCATTGAATAAACCATCACACAACCTGGTCTTTCCAATACTTCAGTATTTGTGATTTTGTCATGCCACTTAATACTAAATATTCTTTGCAGGCACAGCATATGAAAGATCTTTAAACGTTTCTCTTGGTGTGAGTAGGTTGACCAGGCTTCACTGCCATAAAGAAGAGTAATAAGGACACAGGCTTGATATACTGGGACTTTTGTTAGTAAGCTGCCTATTCTCTCAGACTCGTTTTGTTAATCTGTTCATTGCTGTTGCTGCCTTACTGTCAGAATCTTGCATTCAGCAATAACACAGGCTCGTAATCACTAACAGATATGATACAAACACTATGACAGAACGACTTTACGTGACACACTGCAAATACAATTCAAACACTTTATTCGCACTTCTCACTCATCACAACCATTACATGCATCGCGCAATTTCAATAGCGATGCCATAATACAATCAATAGATATATAAATGCAATGTATACAACTCACAATCCTACATACCAGGTGCACAGTCTCCTATACTCACACAGGCGTTCTATCTATTAGCGTTCATACACACAAGTCATACGAGCACCATTCAATCCGTCTGTCCTGTATAACTGTCCTGAGCCGTCTGGCCGCTCACCGCTGTGAGTTCTCGCTAGTCGGGGTTGTGTCCCTGCGTGGACTTCATGTCCCACGCATGCACCGACTGACTATTCCTGTCACAGCGTGGTTATTGTCGCTCACAGGCGGACCTGGCCGTAATTGCCAGGCGTTGTTGACGAAGACGCGGTAGAACAGGTGGGGAGATTATGACATTCTCCCGCCCTCCTTTTCACGAAAGCTGCTGGCAGCTCTAGACTGAGTATCACAACGTTTTGGCGGACTGCTCCCTGGCAGTATGTTTACTTCACTAAATTTGTAATCTTTTATTATGTGAACTAATATTTGGTTGGGTGATTCTCGTGATGAGTGTGGCAATGATGGCGTTGGTGGTAACACAACAATCGAGTTCCGCGCCTTTCTTTCTCTAAAAGATGATTGGCGTCGATCTAGTATTTACCAAAATATGGCGACTATTGTCGTGTGCTGTGCACATAAATCCATTGGAAGAGTCCTAAACTTTGGACAACTTTAACCCAGACAACCGTGCCGACCTATCACTCCATCAGAAATGACCACTCATTGAGGTTCCTGTAGTAGGCCTCTTTCAGTCCTGAAGGACTATAGAGTTGTGCCGCTTGGGAGGTGCCTGGCAGCACCGCTGGTGACTATAGTCCAATGCGAGAGTGACAATCCCTGTCACTGTTTCCACATCTGTAAGACGAGGCAAGTCCTGCAGTAAGTGACTGCGCTTTGAGCCTATGCCGCCTATCCTCAGTTTGTTGGATCAGATTGCGCTCAAAGAGCACCAGTCCGTTTCGTACATCTCTTCTCCAGGAGCCTCTGTCTATTGCAAATCTCTCCCACGTGTCTGGATCTATTCCAATGGTTTTCATATCTTGTTTACACACATCCCTGTATCGCCTATTTCCTGTGGCTAGTTCTCCGTAAAGGAGATCTTTGGGAATACGTTCATCCTCCATTCGAGATACGTGACCCAGCCACTGGAGGCGTCTCTGCTTGAGGAGGGTGTGCACTGTGGTAATATCTGCTCGTTCAAGCACCTGTTTGTTTGTTATGTGGTCTTTCCATGTTATGCCCAGGATATGTCTCAGACATCTCACGTGGAAGGAATTCAACTTCCTTTCCTGTCTTGAGTACAAGGTCCAGGATTCAGACCCACAGAGTAGTGTGCTAACAACACAAGCTTTGTATACTTGAGCTTTTGTACGCTCTGTTAGTCTATTATTCTCCCAAACTCTTTTAGCTAGCCTGGAAAATGTTGTGGCTGCCTTTCCAATGCGTCTGTCGATTTCTGTCTCTAATGAAAGATTATCTGATATTGTCGACCCCAAATACACAAAATCGTGGACGACCTTCAATTCGTAATTAGCAATTTTGATTGACGGGGGCGCTCCAGCATCTTGTTCCATCACCTGTGTTTTATTTAGGCTAATGGTGAGCCCAAAGTCTTTGCAGGCGGCAGCAAAACGATCTATGAGCCTTTGGAGATCTTCTGCTGTATGAGTAGTCAGTGCTGCATCATCTGCAAAAAGTAGTTCTCTTACACATCTTAATCTTATTTTGGTCTTTGCCTTGAGTCTTGATGGGTTAAAAAGTTTGCCATCAGATCTTGTGTGGAGGTATATGCCTTCAGTGGCAGTCCCAAATGCCTGCCTTAAGAGAACAGCGAAGAAGATACCAAAGAGTGTAGGAGCAAGCACGCAGCCCTGCTTTACTCCGCTGCTGATGCTGAATGACTGAGATGTTGAGCCGTCAAATAAAATGGTCCCCTGCATGTTTTCGTGGAATGATTTCACGAGACTAAGAAGGGTGGGTGGACATCCAACCTTTTCAAGGACCTTAAAAAGGCCGCATCTGCTCACGGGGTCAAATGCCTTTGTGAGGTCGATGAAGGCAATATATAATGGCTTCCTCTGTTCTCTGCACTTCTCTTGGAGCTGCCGGAGTGAGAAAATCATATCGATGGTGGACCTGTTGGGTCTAAATCCGCACTGCGATTCGGGATAGATTTTTTCAGCAATAATGTGTAATCTTTTAAGGATTACTCTGGTAAAAATCTTGCCTGTAATGCCGCGATAGTTGTTGCAGTCGCTTCTGTCGCCTTTGTTTTTATAAAGGGTAACAATGTTTGCGTCTTTCATATCTTGTGTTATTGATTTTTCTCTCCAGCAGAGCTGAAATATTGCATACAGTTCTGGGATGATTGTTTCTTTGCTACATTTTAAAATTTCAGGTGGAATACTATCTTTTCCAGGTGCCTTGCCGGATTTGAGAGAGTCTAGTGCTTCGCTGATTTCTGTGAGGCAAGGTTCGTTATCCAGGGCATGCATGGCAGACTGTTGATCGATGGCTTCCAGAGCTTCTTCGCTGACAGTGTTATCCACTGAGTATAGCTCTGAGTAGTGTTCTACCCAGCGATCCATTTGTTTCGCTCGATCTTTTATGATTACCCCCTCAGTTGATCGTAAAGGGGCCATCTTATTTTTTGATGGACCGACAGCTTGCTTGATGCCCTAGTACATTCCTCTTATATTTCCAGTGTCTGCAATAGTTTGAATTTGAGCAGAGAGCTGTAGCCAGTACCTGTTCGCACATCTTCTTGCCATCTGTTGTACTCTATTTCTGGCCGTTCGCAATGCCTGCAGTGTTTTCTCTGAAGGTGATGTCTTATACATTGAGAATGCATGTCTCTTTATCTCCAGGACTGGGAGCATCTCTTCAGAGTGTGCTTCAAACCAGTCGGTTGACTTAGTTTGCTTCTTGCCAAATGTTGGTAGTGCTGTATTGTAGATGGTGTCACGAAAATGACTCCATCTCTCGGTGGAATTTCCGTTTGTGGGGCCAGGCAGAGTATCCGCTAGAGCCTGCATGAATTTGTTGACCTTCTCTTTATTTTGGGTGCCGCTGGTGTCAATGCGTGGTCTTCCTTCTGTTCGGCTTCTGTAGATTCTCTTGGGCTTTATCTTCACCTTGCTGGAGACGAGTGAATGGTCGGTGTCGCAGTCAGCACTATGATAGCTGCGAGTCACCGTACATTTCGGAGGTTGCTGCTTTTAGTGAGCTCCAGGTCGAGTTGGTGCCAGTTCTTTGATCTGGGGTGCCTCCATGACACCTTGTGTTGAGGTTTCGTGTCAAAGAAAGTGTTGGTCACGCACAGATTATGGTGGCTGCAGAATTCCAAGAGACGTTGTCCATTGTCATTGATCTTCCCAACGCCAAACTGTCCTAGACATGAAGGCCAAGATTTGTGGTCGGAGCAAACCCTGGCATTGAAATCCCCCAGGATAAAAAGATGTTGTTTCTCTGGTATTTCACTGACTTCTTTGCTAAGGTCGTCATAGAACTTGTCTTTAGATTCTGATGCTGCAGTTAGTGTTGGGGCGTAAACGCTTATAATACTAACTGGGCCTGCCTCTGTCTGGAGTTGGAACTTCAGTATTCTTTCAGTGCCATCACTTGGTGGTATGATGGAATTAAGCAGCTTGTTTCTGATAGCGAAGCCAACTCCATGCTCCCTGGTCTCCCCGCACGGCTTGCCATGCCAGTAGAAAGTGAAGTCCCTCTCCTTGATGCTTCCAGATTCTTGGAGTCTGGTCTTTTGCAGGGCGACAATGTCTATCCCCAGTCTTAGTAGTTCGTTGTTTATCACTGCAGTTCTGCGGGCATCCACAATCTCAGTTAGATCGTCTGAGATGCCAGGGGTAATGGTTCTTACGTTCCATGTTCCCAGCCTTAGGGCCGGTTGTTTTGTTTTTTTCTTGCTGTTAGGTGTATAGATTGCGGTCCATGTGTCAGGATTTCCCCTAAGCTCCACACACCCTCAGGAGCAGATGAACCGTGGCGAGACAACACCTTATTGACTGGGGGATGCCCAGCTTAGGCGGGCGGTAGCTGTCTAGTGAGATACGATGATCTCTCCCACCGTCGGAAGTAGCCCCTGGCGCCTTGCTCTACGCCAATCGAGCATTAAGACTTATAACCGGCAAATGCTGCTTCCCGTGTTGTGTCACCGCTTTACGCGGTGCTGAAGTGACCTCTTCAGGGCACAAGCCTGGGCAATGGAAATTGGAGAACCAGCTGTTGCCCAGTAGCAGGTTCCCCCTCTCCACGTCGCCGATGTTGACCAAGGGAAAGGCAGTAGCCAATGCAACTTGGCATCGGTGCCGTCGCAGGAGTTGCCAGAACTATGTTGTTTACAACATGGAACTGCCTTAGGGACTCCATCTCCAGATTTGTCCTCAGGGTTTACTCCCGAAGCCTTTCCCATATGGGTATACCCGCAAGGCAGCGGAGGTTTGAGATTTAGAGGTTCCTGTACCTATGAGTTAAGGCGGCACAATTATGAGTTCCGTCGCCCAGCTACTGAGTTGAGTGTGTGCAGCTACACTGTGAGCTGTGGATTTCGCATGGCATTCTTTTACATCTATCCGTGGTTGTTTGTATTGTCAACTGTATGTTCAGAAAAAAATGGCGGATGTCCAGTTGCTGAACTAGCTAGTTCTTGCATTATGCAGTAATGTGTGTAAAACTGCTGCTTTTCTAATGACTGTGGTGTCCATCAAAGATGAACTAATTTTCGTGGTGGACTGTTGTGTTGGCATTCTGGCAGTGGCCTTATGCATGTATGTGGGTGCTGTTAATTTGTCAGTGCTCCTGATTGTTCCAATTTTCAAATGGGACAGCGAGGAGAATGTTGTATAATGTTCACTGGCACAGGAGTGAAGCAATATTGGGTGACTTTTTGCCGTGATGCTGGAATCGCAACTAACTAACTGTACTTGTGCAATTCAGCCTTACCAGCAGATCTGACTACCAGCAGATCTGACTACCAGCAGATCTGACTACCAGCAGATCTGACTACCAGCAGATCTGACTACCAGCAGATCTGACTACCAGCAGATCTGACTACCAGCAGATCTGACTACCAGCAGATCTGACTACCATCAAAGCTGGTACACCATAGTCCCACAGCACAGAGAGCTGTGCCTGACCTGTGTCTAACCCTGACCTGTGTCTAACCCTGACCTGTGTCTAACCCTGACCTGTGTCTAACCCTGACCTGTGTCTAACCCTGACCTGTGTCTAACCTGGATCTCATTCAGCAGAGTCAAAAGCTGACATCACAGCGCTTGGGACATTCCATCCTCATCTTCAACAGCCAGCGAAGAGTCCCAATACTAATGGCACCTGTAGCAGTCTGATTATGTGCCCGTCTGGCCTTTCCTTAGAATCCCGAGTGTCGGCCAGATCCTCTGGTAACTCCCTGCAGCACCATTCTCTCCAGACCGTGATGATCTATATGTTCATCTGCCTATACACATGATACCAAAGGGCCCTGATCCAGTCATGTTTTCTTTATTCCAAGTCTTTGTTACACATCTTTGCTTGTCCTGCATGATATTGCTTCAAGCACATTTTGAAAGTTTCAGTTTTATCCTCACATTGTTCTGTTACTAAGTTTCTGTGCCATATAATCATGCACAATAAATATAACACTTGGTCGTTCTTAGTTGTATGTTGACTGTTTAGATATATACCTTCTGTCTGTTTGTCTTCTTGCTCACTGATATTATACCTTTGGACGTAGAGGAGCATAGGACCGGTGGATTGTATGTATGATGTGTGTGCATGGGAGATAGGCTAATGCCTTGGCCTTTGTAATGATATCTACATGTATGATTGTGTGATTCTAGTTGTCATTTCAGATGTCTGGTGATATATGTATGTATGATTGTGTGAAAAAAGGGCTCTATTTGTCAGTTCTATTGTCTGGTGATATCTATATGTATGATTGTGTGATTCTAGTTGTCAGTTCTGAAGTCTGGTGATATTTACATGACGGTCGCCAACATGGCGGTTAGGCATTGAACCGTTAAGGCCTGTGGCGTGTTTATGCTTTGTAGCTACGGTTTGCAATCGCATTTTCCTCATGTTGGACTGGCAGTACATGGTTCCGTCGCCCTGCTACTGAGTGAATGCGTGGGCGACACTGAGCTGTGAAATTCACGTGGAATGCTTTTGCGTCTGTCCTATACAAGGACATGCATGTTCGGAACGGTGGCTACCGGCTGTTGCTGAATTGACTGATTTGCCTTTTCGGTTCACGAGTGCATTTTTCAGGAGACTCCTGGAAGTCGGCGCTAAAGCTGCGGAGTTCGTGCTTTGTGCGACATTTTCGGCGGATCGCTCTGCGGTAAAGGACTGAGCCATTTGAGAAAACCCGGGTCAATTAGGTCTGCCGAGTCCATCGACGATGAACTGCGGTTTTCGTGGATGAATTTTGTGTTGGCATTCTGGCAGATTAGCAGTACCAGACTACAAAGAAAGGATATACACATACAAACTTGGAAATCATGTGACAAGAGAACCTATAATCAAATAGATCACATTTTAATTAACAACAGAAATGCATCAAACATACAACAAGTTAGAAGTTATAGAGGAGCTGAGTTCTACAGCGACCACTTCCTGGTTGGAGCAAAATTTTAAATAAAACTTAAGAGAGATTTCTATACTAAATTACAAAGACTAAACCTAACATGCAACAGAGAAAAACTACAAGAAATTACAGTCAAAGAGAAATTTACAGATGAAATAAAATGTAAACTTAAAACTCTGCAAAACCCTTTGGAGGAAAGCGTTGACCAAACTTGGTTGAACATCAAGAATACAATTCAATCTACCGCTGAAAAATGTCTAGGTGTGTTAACCACGCATAGAAAGAACAGATGGTTCAATCAAAAATGTAAAGAAGCAGTCATTAGGAAAAAGAATGCCAGACATTTATGGTTAAACTAGCTGACCCGGCCCGGCTTCGCCCAGTCCCTGGTGGGGAGCATCTCATTTACTTCATATAAGTAGTCATATAAGCTCCCGTTCCCAACTATCTATCTGTCAGTCTATCGGTCTATCTGTCTGTCTGACCCGGCCCGGCTTCGCCCAACTCCTAGCGGGGAGCATCTAATTTAATTCAGATAAGTAGTCATATAAGCTCCCGTTCCCGTTCCCGACTATCTACCTGTCTGTCTGTCTGTCTATTATTAGAAAGAGCACTTGAAAGATCTTTACATCTCCCCCCAACAATTAACTTGGGTAAATGGAGCGTCTCATTTAATTCATATTCGGCCCCTGCTCCCGTTCCCGTTCCCAAAAAAGACGACCCGGCCCGGCTTCGCTCAGTCCCTGGCGGGGAGCGTCTCATTTAATTCATATTGGGACCATGCTCCGGTTCCCGTTTCCATATAAGCCCGGTCCGGCTTCGCCCAGCTCCTGGCAGGAAGCGTCTCATTTAATTCATATAAGTAGTCATATAAGCTCCAGTTCCCGTTCCCGGAAATATGGTGAACAGATTGGAAGAGAACAATCTTCATCCCAATAACTAAATAGGGAGCAGGGGAGGATGAGGGGAGGGGGGCAGGATGAGGGAGAGAAGGAGGAGGGTGGAGGGGGAGATGGAGGAAGGGGGAGAGGAGGAGGATTATAACGCATATGCCTGTAGATAACTGTAGCGAAAAGGTCCACCTATTTGAGAAATATGCAACAATTTTACATATATAACAATGCTATTAGAAGTTATGTCCCCTCGCTATATATACATTATAATGTAAATTAAATATTAAATAATATTAAGTAAATAACTGTCTGTACACTAAAAAAAAAACTATGACAGTTGGCAGCACCGGAATGAGAAGAAGACGTTTAGAAAATTTCATCTCAATCAGATGGACCGTTCGCGAACGCATAACATACATACATACATACATACATACATACATACACACACACACACACATACACACACACACACATACACACACACACACACACATACATACATACATACATACATACATGTATGTACCTACCTACCTACATACCTACCTACAGACAGACAGACAGACAGACATAGCCTTTTATATATATATAGATGACACCAACAACATCCAAAATGAAGAGCAATACAGAAATGAATGTAAAGAGGCTGCAAAAATAGTTCGACAGCAGAAGCGAGAATAAATGAGTTATATAATCAAAGATATGGAAACTAATCACCAGAGAAACGAATCCAGAAAGTTTTTTTTAAAGAACTGAAGTCAATGAAACGAGGGAACCAACACAACACATATGGTTTAAAAGACAAAAATAAGAATATGATAAATACCAATGAGGAAATGTGCAACACATGGAAAGAACATTTTGTTGAATTACTACAGTGTGAAGCTCCAAGTAACGCTTTCCCACATGAAGAGGTTCTAACGTGTGAACCACAAATTGAAGAACCTACATTTGAAGAAATCCTATATGTAATCACACTACTTAAAAACAATAAGGCAACAGGGGCTGATGGAATTGCTGCTGAGTTTATAAAGGCAGGTGGCCATGCATTACATCTAAAGCTACACGGAATAATAATAAAAATCTGGAGTACAGAAGAATTACCCCATGACTGGTGCCATATGACGGTACACTCCACAAAAGTCATGAATGGGATTTTCCCAGTTCTGCACAAAAATGGACAAATAGGAAAGGAAGATACCATTGGAAACGAATATAGCGTCACAGAACAACAAAGGATTTTCTGTGTGTGTGATTCGAAAGGAAAGGACGTGTCTTCCAGAGAGCCGTGTGTGAAGCGCTGTATGCGACTGATTCCGTGCTTAGGCGAATAGAATTCAGGAGGAAAGATCGATTGGCAAATGGATACTTAAGACAGGACTCGAAAACCCTAGACGCGCTGCAACTCTGAACTGTGAAATAGCAAGTTTGCACCTCAAAGAGGACATTGGGGCAAGGCAGGGAGTTTTCGTGTGAAACATTTATTAATTAAACGCCGCTCCTACATCTCGGGGGCAGTTTAATATCACCCGATAACTGTACGCTATTATTTGTTCCGCTCGACTTGAAATAAAAGAGTGAGTATCGTTTTCATTTGGAGTCGCTTAATCATTCGTCACATTGTTCAAAGCGTAACGAGTTGTTTATAAGTCAATGAGAGAAATTACCTATTGGCATAAAGATGGGATGCTCGCCGGTTTTTAAGATCCAATTGTCAACAAAGATTTCCCGCGAAAGCTATTAGTAAACAAGAAATGCGCACGAACGAAACTCGGCACAGAGAAACATAAATAGCGCGCCGGAACACACGGAGTCGCATCGGAAGAACGTCAAGAGTGTGAAAAGTAAAAATGTCGGCCTCCATACACAATGGTTAGAACATCGTGAATGAATCATTCATAAGAGCAATCAAAGGAGAAAGGAAGGTAGGAAAGTATATATATATATATATATAAAGTATATGATGGAGAGTATTTATAACGAACAATCATTATGCTGAACGTTAAGAAAGAACACAACCATTTATTATACATATGCACATCAGCAAACAAAAAGCAAAACGCACACTGGTGCACATAATGAACACTCAGTAGAGAATGATCAACGTTACAATATAAATTGTCACAATAGTCACAACTACAAACGATCTTTTCTTCGTTTTAATTTGAAGAATATTCAGTGACAGATCTGCAGTAAGTACATTTAATGCACAAAATAATGCTCTCCGAAATGTCTATTTTTCATAGACGTATTACAAGTACCTATACTTATGATTTCATTAGAACTGACTTCGACATGTGTTGAGATCGAACATAGTCCACAGTGAGTCTCCATTTGCAAATCATACTAGACGCGTGAACATTACTTTATTATACACATTCAACACCGCACACGTTATCACGGACAGATTGTAGAACATTACGCTGAACCGACACCTCACTCGCTCAGGATCAACACAGTTGTCGTCTACATGGAATGTTACCCTTGATATTCTCCAACGGGACACGAGTAGACAGTACATACGCACCACACAACAGGAGGATTTGGAGCTTTCAACTACTGGATAGATACGTATTGTAAATACAATATACGTCACAAGACTGAACATTTTGATTACGTGTTGGATGATTTTATGCTTCAACACTCAGAGATTTTACGGACATTGTTACACTTCAAACAACGAACTTGTGGACACTGATAACGTTATGAAAGATATCAACACACATCAATGTTGCACAATATATTGCACTAAAAATACCTGATCGGACATTTAAGTGACATAATATTGACTTAATCGCATTAAAGTATAGACACACCGGACTTATGATATGTCGGCCTTGGATACATCGTCTTCCAACAAGGAATATTATTAACTAGCCACTGGCGCTAGTTACTAACGTCATTTGCACTGGCCAGGAAGACATCAAGAACCCAGTCACAAGATATTTATTTTCATTACTATATGGACTGCACATGTTGGGATGTCCCTTCCACACCTTTGCCACCCTCAACATAATATAGTCAAGACACTAATTCACAACGACATTTACCCCAGAGAGTTCATGCACGCCTTTTCAACTCAAACCAGGGAACTGGATCATTACGCTTTTCGACGCCATACATAGGAGTCACGCGGTTAGTCAGCGTCGTTTCCAGTTATTCAAGGGTCGTCGATGGTACCACAGCCGACTAAGTTTCGCTGAAGCCGGCCACGAACCACGTGGGTTCAGGGTACTAGTGTAAGTTTATTACACTATCGTCATACGCAAACGGGAGCAACTAACACGGAGACACAGTTTAATTGTTCTACTCATACGTCAATCGATCGGACAGCAAATACTAGTTACGTCAATACAAAACATTATCGTCAGTCAAATCAACAGTTTACATTCATGGGACACTGGATGGATTTGGAAACTCGTTAAGGCCAGTATTGTTTATTGTGGTCGATTGTCCAACATCTGTTGTATATTAATAAGGTGCTGATTAGAAATATTAACAAAAGCAATTACAAATTAGCAGTGCGGGTGGTTGGAATGGGTATTTCTAAAGTGGTTAAGCACGCTTGATTACTTTAGAAATCGTTTGTGTTGACTTTCGTCAGGTCAATACGAAGTTGTTCGTGTTGATCTTGCGTGTGATAACACATATTGTTGGTATCGTAATTGTAAGTAGTATATAAAGTGGTTATTGTGTTGTTACTTAAATTTTTTTTAGGAGTAATAATTTTGTCTGTTGTGAATGAAAATATGTATTGTCGTCTTGCGTCAAGCGTCTTTTGTCAATGTTAGTATTGTGTCGCTGTACTTTATATTGAATATATATTTTTACTACTAATTTCTAGTGCTTACGTTTTGTAACGGTTAGGACGTTATCTATCTTGCGCTGAGTTGCTATTCTTCTCGCGTGTTTATACTCTTCTATATTATTGATTTCGATTTGACTTCTCATTCAACTTGCGTATATATATATTTGAATACGCTTGTCATTGTCTACCTACGCATTCTATCGGCTGTGTGGCACATATCTACTATTGTAGCGGTATAATTTACAGATCATTAAGACAACATGTCAACACTTCAAGACTTCATGGACATGGGTGAAAGGTCTGGTTTGACCGGTGCAGACCTCAGGAATTGGGCGAAGCAAGAATTGAAAGATTTTCAGACACAGCAACGTGAAGAGAGAGCTGAAAAATTGGCAGCAGAGAAAGAAGCAAAACAGCTTCAAGCTTCACAGGAACGAGAGAGATTGGCTCTTGAGAAAGAGTTAAAAGAAAAAGAGATGGCGTTGGAACGTGACAAAATTGCCGCTAGAGAAAAGGAATTAACGCTGGAACGGGAGATGAAAGATAAGCAACTGGCATTTGAGAAAGAAAAACTTTTGGCCGAACAACTTCTTAAGGACAAGGAAGTTGAAGGTAATTTGAAAGTCAAGTCATTGGAACTGGATCGTGAAGCTCAGATTGAACGAGAAAGAATTCAAGCAAAACATAATGATCCAGTGAAAAAGTATCAAGGTCTTTTTCGCAATTTCCAGCAAGGTGATTCTGTCAGTTCTTGGATTACCAATTTTGAGGTGCTTGTAAAGTACTACAAGGTTCCGGAACTAGACGTACCGATTCTGTTCCACAGGCATCTCGCATTGGAGCCTTTAAAGGTAATCGAGTTAATACCTGAGGACTTACGTACCAACTACAAATACATGAGAGATCGTGTTTTGGCACACTTTAGTTTAGATGAATCGGGCTTACGTACTAAGTTTAAAACACTTACTCCGAAATCTAACCAAACTTTCCTTGACTTTGTTTCTGAGTTAACCTCATCTTTTGATAAATGGACTAAAACCGCTGATATTGGGTCTGATTATAATAAAATCCGAGACTTAATAATTAGAGATAGATTACTATCTGCAGTACCAGAGGCCATGTCTATATTTCTAGTGGAAAATAAATGCAAAGATCTTAAGGAAATGGAAACGAGAGGAGAATCATATTTCAATGCACATCGAGACATATTCGCAAGTTGTGCACAGCCAGAACTGGTAATAGGAGCAAGTGCTAGATTCCAGAAAGGCAATGGCAAATTTAGAAAATTTAGTGGTAATAGGAATAGAAATAGTCCATACCAGTATTCTAACAGAGAGGGAGACAGACCAAGAAAAGGACACCTATCCAGATGTCAGTATTGCAAATTGTCTCATGGACATTTGGAAATGTGTGATCGACACCCTGGATATTTAGATTATTTAAGGGACATCACAGCAAAGAAAAAGAGTAAGTATGACTCATTCAAGAGAAGCATCAAATGTTTCTCGTGTCGGGCGTACGGGCACACTAGCAAGTCTTGTCCGATGAAGAATATGTGGAAAGAGGCGAGTAATGCATATGTGTTGTCTAGTAGTAGTAGCGATTCAGATGATATAGAGGACACACACGCAGCCATTATAGAGTCATATAATAACAGAACAGGTAAGGAATGTCATATTAATGGTGATGACCTTACATCAGCCCACAAGAGGCATATTCATGAAGCGAACGCAGCATGCACTCGTCAAGGTACTCTGATGATACACCAAGCGGAGGTTAATGGGTTACCAACAAACTGTTTTAGAGACACAGGTTCGGATATTACAGGTGTTAATCACAAACTCATAAAAGAAAGTAATTATACAGGTAAAAGTATTGAGTGCAGAACATTTGGTGGTACAATAGAAATGTACAAAACCGCATGGGTCAGCATAAAATGCCCATATTATGAAGGTAAAGTATGCGCAGCAGTACTACCAAACCCATGTGCTGGGTTGATAATTGGTAACATCACTGATGTTAAAGATTACGTTCAAACTGGAGAACGCAAACTTGATGTGATACGCACAGAATCACAAACCCAAGTATCACAAGAAGAAGGAATTACACATTCATTAAAAGTTCAACCGACTGTTAATAACAACAGAGTAGCACACAAGAAGATAACAAAAGTTAAACATAATGGTTACAAACAACAGACGACATGGGATATTGTAACCATATTTATTACAAACATTTTGATATGGCTGAAATTGACCTTATCTCAGGTAACATCCATAGTCAGAAACACATCCTCACAAACAAAAGCATATATTGATGATATTGTGAATAAAAATACAGTCATTCAGTCACTCAAGGAAATTTACACACAAGTCAATAATAACAAACAAATTTACAATAAACAAAATGCATTGATTAATGCATACTGTATTTACTTGGCGTTTGTCTGCTGTAAAGTAATCAAACATACTCTATTGTCAATATATATACAAGTGAAAAGTATGACAGTGTTCAATTCAACAAAGTTGAAAAGTACAAATATTAGCAGGCATACAGTACAGAAACACCATAAATATAGAAGAAAGAAATAGAATGAAAGAAATAAATAAAGAAAAATAAAATGGGATGGAAGTGTTAGGTTCATATCAACACATAATACACTACAGACACATTAGGGTCTTAGGTCTGGTTACTTGTCGGAATTGTTCACACTATCTAATAGTTCTATAATTCATCTTAAAAAATAGTTTGATTCTCTATTCTTTGATAATTATGTCTATAATAGAGAACATTACTAAATTTATATAGGATTCTTCACAACTCTATGTCTGCAAGATTTTAATCAGTCAATCATATCATATAAGACATTCTAAGTCGATTGTAGTATATAGTAAAACTAATATATATTATAATTTATTCAGTTATAGTTTATTGTATCTATTCTGTTCATAAATTGTTAGGAAACTTAACAAAAAAGTCAATCAAATAGCACCTAATTAATAAACAATGTTGATACAATCGGTGACTTTAAATTAATACTGTTAGTAATACATAGTATAATCAAATAGATACATGTGTGGTTAATTTACATTTATTGACAGAGACATATACACGGATGCAATGGTCCAATAATATGTCCTGCACATTGGATGGATGTTTGACCGTCATTATTTTACGTGGAAAACTGCGGTCAAGTATTTGTAAATTGTGTTGTGTAATCGTATTGGTTAATTCCAATTGAACAATTACTTAGTTAATTAGAATTACTTAGTTAATTAGTTTGAGTTAATTTGTTATATTAATAAGTTACGTAGATAAGTCAGTACGTTAGAATATGTATATTGATAATTATTATTCAATTGTTCATTGTGATGGAGTGAGTGGTTTTTAGTTGAATTAATTTTGGGAAAATATTTTGCCAATCGATCCATTAACATCTACGGAATCGACTGATGGTTTAAAGATATACACACGTATTGGACAGTCGTACATAGCAAATGGCTCCATAAAGTCTCGCAAGACATGGATAGTTACGTCTACCCTACCAACATATAAATATACATGGATTATATAGAGGAACAACAACAACGACCAACATGGAATACTGGGAAACCCATTAGTACTCTCGTCCAAAACTTATGGTATTACCAAGAGTGAGGACACACTTGTCTATTAAGACAAGGTAGGGACTAATATGGTTATTAGTTGGTATGATCTACCATGATCAGCCACACGACGTCTAATGGGGTATTAGACAGGTGGGCGTGCCCGTCATATGACAGTATTATTTTTTTTTTGAGAGTAGATAAAGGGGGAGACTAGGAATTTTCCAGGTTTCGTTGTTAAAGGGTAATGCATATATTTGCAAAGTACTACATATATCCATAGAAGAAGAAAAAAATGAAAACATTTTTTTTTATCTAGGAGGGGGCATTATGCCATATGACGGTACACTCCACAAAAGTCATGAATGGGATTTTCCCAGTTCTGCACAAAAATGGACAAATAGGAAAGGAAGATACCATTGGAAACGAATATAGCGTCACAGAACAACAAAGGATTTTCTGTGTGTGTGATTCGAAAGGAAAGGACGTGTCTTCCAGAGAGCCGTGTGTGAAGCGCTGTATGCGACTGATTCCGTGCTTAGGCGAATAGAATTCAGGAGGAAAGATCGATTGGCAAATGGATACTTAAGACAGGACTCGAAAACCCTAGACTCGCTGCAACTCTGAACTGTGAAATGGCAAGTTTGCACCTCAAAGAGGACATTGGGGCAAGGCAGGGAGTTTTCGTGTGAAACATTTATTAATTAAACGCCGCTCCTACATCTCGGGGGCAGTTTAATATCACCCGATAACTGTACGCTATTATTTGTTCCGCTCGACTTGAAATAAAAGAGTGAGTATCGTTTTCATTTGGAGTCGCTTAATCATTCGTCACATTGTTCAAAGCGTAACGAGTTGTTTATAAGTCAATGAGAGAAATTACCTATTGGCAACTGGAAAGAGTCATTATTGATACCTATCTTTAAGAAAGGAGACAAGTTCCAATGTGAAAATTATAGAGCAATATCACTACTGTCCACAAGATATAAAATACTATCCGCAGTATTACTAAATAGACTAAAACCATATTCAGAAGACATATTGGGTGACTACCAGGCGGGTTTCAGATAAAACAGATCAACACTAGATCAGATATTTATCTTACGACAAATAGCCGAGAAAAATTAGGAATATAAAAGAGATCTCCATAACATATTTGTGGATTTTAAAAAGGCTTATGATAGTGTCCATAGGAATAGTCTATGGAATGATATGCATGAATTTGGAATACTAAGGAAGTTAATCAACATGACCAGACTATGCATGGAAGATACTTATAATATAGTAACACACAAAGGCAGGAAATCAGACCCTTTTCAAATAACATCTGGCTTGAAACAAGGTGATGCACTATCGCCGCTACTCTTCAATCTGGCTCTAGAAAAAGTTATAAGGAAGATAAAGGAGGAATGTGATATTGGAGGAACATCCAGATTGCTTGTTTATGCAGATGATTTAGATATTATAGGGGGAAATGAACAAAAGACATTGGAAATATTGACTCACTTAAAGGAAAAATCCCAACAGATGGGGTTGGTTATCAACTAAGATAAGACAGAATGATGGTAATTTCAAGAGAAGGAATGGCTAAAAACTCTGGCCACATACAAGTAGACAATATGACCATTTAAAGAACGGAAACATACCAATACCTGGGTACAATCTTCAACTGCTCCAACATCATAAGGGAAGAAGTACAAACTAGAATCAATTCTGAAAATAAGATATACTACGCACTACAACATCTACTAAAATCAAATGCGCTATCTCGTAAAACCAAAATCACAATATACAAAACAATAGATTGCACGATTTATTGCCTGGCATATTTCGCTGCATCTCGTCAGGTACATACTGCAGAAATCACACAACTTACGTGAATTAACTAGATAAATCCTTCAAACTGAAATATACACATGTTCGCACAGTAATGTCGATTGTCTACCACGGTAATTTTAAACTGACTAACGTGTCTTTCTGCTTGCACAAGGACGGCTTACGAAGGTTGATTATTATAGCTTCAGCAAACTTTAACAATCAACTACTTTGTGTGTTGAACAACACACGGAAGGCACTGTTTCTTTCAACCACGTGACCGCTCTCGAGCACATGTATTCCGACCGATGAAGCTGGACTGTTCCGGTGTGTCGGCCTGCCTAGGCTACCATCTTCTGTGTGTAGTATCTTGTCCAACCAATTCGGAATGTGTTCCGAAACCCTGCAATGTAACTGTCGCTCAGTTCTACCTATATAGATGGCCTCGCATCTGCATGTAAATTGGTAAATACAATTTGATTTGGCGTACAAAGCTACAGGTTCTTTTACTGCTGGGATGGGGATCGGTGTGTTTCGGTACCTGATGACTAGAGTTGCAGCACAGAAAGTTCGCCCGACTGCTGTGGTGAGCTTGTCCCGCAGACGGTGCATTACGTCATCTCCTTGGAAGGTTAGCTGGATGAATACCTTGAGTTTAGGTACTGTAGTTACTTCTGATTTCGGTTTGGGCTGTTGGCAGTGGCGCTTTATAAATCCTGTGGAGTACCCATTCAGGTTTAAGGCATTCTTCAGAATTTCAAATTCCTCTGTCAGTGTGTCCTGGGTGCATATCTTCCTAGCACGGTCAAACAGGGTCCGTACTAAGCCCCGTTTGTACTGGACAGGTGCGAAGCTCTGAAAATTTAAGTATTGGCCAGTCCATGTTTCTTTCTTTGCGGTACACCGATCTTTGAATTGTGCCGTCTGCTCTACGTCTCATTGGGATATCTAGAAACGGCAACGCTTCGTTGTGTTCGTGTTCCATAGATAAAGAGATGTTTTTATGTGTCTCGTTCATTGTGGCCTGGAACGACGTTGCTTGTAGCTCGTCTGTGGTGATAATTAGTATATCGTCCACGTAACGACGGTAAAAGGCCAAGTTATTGATGTCTGAGGATCTCTTTTCTTCTAAGTGTGCCATGATTACTCAAGCTGAAGTGTAAAATATCGGTACAGGAGTGTCGATTGAGATTTCTCGAGGAATGCCTAAAGACGGGAATATTCCCTCACCGGTATTTCAGATCTCTCAGGGCGGACAGAATATGTCCAACAAGAAAAAACCTGAGACGACTGACAAAAAAGAGGGGGAAAAAAAACAGATAGAAAAAACCCAGTCTAAGCTGGCCAACCTCAAGCGCACACCAGTTCTGCCTACTACGTCACCAAAGAATTGAGCTTGTACGGCTACTTGAAGTTCACCAAATTCTGTACAGTAACAGTGCACAAGGTGAAAATCGCAGAGAATGCTCGCCTCAACAAATCACTGAGCACTGAAAAGATAACAACGTCAGTACTAGACAACCCAGAGAAGTATGTGAGGAACTTATCGTCGTACGTACTCAACAACATTGAAACGGAGGCCCTTGCTTACGGATTAAAATTCTGCAAAAAGCCCAAATACATTAACCGTGTTGAGTCGCAAGCACAGTTTGAAATGTTGTTTGATCAAGTCTCCAAGTTATCACCTAATTTTGCTGAGTCGGTCGGGTGGCTGAAGGCCAAACTGGTAGATTTAGAACACCAGTATCGCACAAAACTGTCTAAACTGACATGTCCGCTGACCAACGAACACCTTAATGCCTTAAAAGCGTTAAAGGCTAACAAAGCCCTCGTAATATTGAAACCTGACAAAGGGAGTGGTGCAGTACTGATGGACATATCAGACTACCAGAGAAAAATGGATGAAATATTATCAGATGCATCTAAATTCAGAGTAGAGCATATAGTCAACAAGTCGGAGGACCTGGATGCAAAAATGAGGAAAGAGATCCAGTCACTTGTGAATGCGGGACTCATCAGTGAGGCCACTGCAAAAACGCTCACACCGCGTGGCTCCCAAACTTCTCAGATGTACGGTCTACCCAAGCTTCACAAGCCCGGCATCCCACTAAGACCGATCCTTTCCATGGTTAACTCCGCACAACACCGAATGGCGAGATGGCTAGCTGAAATTTTAAAGCCAGTACGACAGTCCTTCGATCCAAGAACACTCAAAGATACATTCGAACTGGTGGAATTATTGGATACTATGGACATAAACAACAAACACATGGCATCCATGGATATTGCCTCTTTATTCACCAACGTTCCATTAGATGAGACCGTGAATATAATAAGTGAACGCATTAGAGACAAACAACTAAAACTAGGCATACCATCAGCTATTCTAGAGAGGCTATTAAAATTATGTACTGCCAACATACAATTCAACTTTCTAAACAAGTCATATCGCCAAATTGACGGAGTGGCCATTGGGAGCCCACTTGGACCTATTGTAGCGGACATCTTCATGGCACACTTAGAAGAAAAGAGATCCTCAGACATCAATAACTTGGCCTTTTACCGTCGTTACGTGGACGATATACTAATTATCACCGCAGACGAGCTACAAGCAACGTCGTTCCAGGCCACAATGAACGAGACACATATAAACATCTCTTTATCTATGGAACACGAACACAACGAAGCGTTGCCGTTTCTAGATACCCTAATGAGATGTAGAGCAGACGGCACAATTCAAAGATCGGTGTACCGCAAAGAAACATGGACTGGCCAATACTTAAATTTTCAGAGCTTCGCACCTGTCCAGTACAAACGGAGCTTAGTACGGACCCTGTTTGACCGTGCTAGAAAGATATGCACCCCCGACACACTGACAGAGGAATTTGAAACTCTGAAGAATGCCTTAAACCTGAATGGGTACTCCACAGGATTTATAAAGCGCCACTGCCAACAGCCCAAACCGAAACCTGAAGTAACTACAGTACCTAAACTCAAGGTATTCATCCAGCTAACCTTCCGAGGAGATGACGCAATGCAACGTTTGCTGGACAGGCTCACCACAGCAGTTGCGCGAACTTTCTGTGCTGCAACTCTAGTCAGGTACCGAAACACACCGATGCCCACCCCAGCAGTAAAAGAACGTGTAGCTTTGTACGCCAAATCAAATTGTATTTACCAATTTACATGCAGATGCGAGGCCATCTACACAGGTAGAACTGAGCGACAGTTACTTTGCAGGGTTTCGGAACACATTCCGAATTGGTTGGACAAGATACTACACACAGAAGATAGTAGCCTAGGCAGGCCGACACACCGGAACAGTCCAGCTTCATCGGTCGGGAGACATGTGCTCGAGAGCGGTCACGTGGTTGAAAGAAACAGTGCCTTCCGTGTGTTGTTCAACACACAAAGTAGTCGATTGTTAAAGTTTGCTGAAGCTATAATAATCAACCTTCGTAAGCCGTCCTAGTGCAAGCAGAAAGACATGTTAGTCAGTTTAAAATTACCGTGGTAGACAATCGACATTACTGTGCGAACATGTGTATATTTCAGTTTGAAGGATTTATCTAGTTAATTCACGTAAGTTGTGTGATTTCTGCAGTATGTACCTGACGAGATGCAGCGAAATATGCCAGGCAATAAATCGTGCAATCTATTGTTTGTGTCTTCTTTATTCAAATTCATCACGGGAAAACATTGTTTTGAATACACAAAACACTGATCAGACCAGTTGTGCTGTAAGGCTCTGAAACCTGGAGTACAACGAAAGGAGACGATGCCTTGTTACAAACCTTTGAGAACAAAGTTTTAAGACGCATCTTTGGACCCATTAGGGATACACAAAGTGGAGAGTGGAAAAGAAGAAGTAACAAAGACATTTATGATCTGTTTAAGTTCCCGCTAATCACTGGTATCATGAAAGCTAATAGTTAATAGACTACAATGGCTGGGGCAAATAGAAAGAATGGAAGACAACAGGGAAACAAAACTCGCTTACACTCAGGAAATAAATGACCGTAGACCCCGAGGTAGACCAAGAAGACGGTGGAGAGATAATATATATATATACAGAACTACAAGCACTTGGAATCAACGACTGGCAAGAGAAGGTCAACCAGCGAGACGAATGGAGACGGATTGTATCTGCAGCAAAGAACCTCAATGGCTCGGAACGTTGAAGAAGAAGATTCTGGCGGCAGCATTATGCAGTGTACCTGTGCCGGCTGTTGGATTGACGAGACTCCTGTCTATTCCACCTTTCACAATGGACAGTGGGGAGCATTTTGTGTGATATTCACTGGCACAGGAACCTCGACTAACTATCAGTAATCACTCCACCAGTTAGTAAGAAGGTAAGACAGATAGTAAGAAAGTGAGACACAGAACTCTGCGGAAATCCGCCTAGTAACGCTTTGGCCGGAATTTATCTTCCCCCGGCCAAACTCAGCTACTTTTAGCAACACACTAGCCAAATGCCGCTAAGATAATACAACAATTAACTGTGGTAGACGTATAGTTTGTGGTTCGAATCGCAAAAGTGACTTATGAGTGTATGGAGCCGGTCGCTCAGAAAGTCGTGGCGTGCTGATGAGCGTAATCTAGCCTAGGAATCAACATACAGCTGAAAGATGCTGGTGTTGACCGCAATATCCTGAAACAGGATGGAAACGCGAAAAAAAAAAAAAAGACGTATAGTTGCCGGCTTCGTGGCTTAGAGGTTATGACTTTTCTCCGTAATCTCGTATACTCTCGTCGGTTAACGTGATGACGGTAAGAATCAGCAGTGGTTCGAATCGCATCGGTAACTTACGGGGTATGTGAGCCGGCCGCTCAGAAAGCAATGACAAACTACTGAGCGTAATCTTGCCAAGAAATCGACATAGGCCTACAGCTGAAAGATGCTGGTGTTGACAGCGATGTCCTGCAAAGGATATGCAAAAAAAAAAAAAAAAGACGTATAGTTACTTAAATTAACATAGTTATGTTAATTATATGCAAGACCCGCTTTGCCCACTTCCTGAAAATTTAGATGTATTGAAAATATTCACTCTTTTCTGCTAACAACATACTTCAGCAATAAAGGACACAACCTAAATTTTATCAAGTTACGAAATTTTTAGGGGCTACTAATAATAGTGTGGCGGAAGCAGAATATCAGTTAACCAAAATAAATTTGGTTGACTGGAGAAACAAAACAGAATCTGAAGCTTTTTGGAGTGAAGTAAGACAATTTAAAGATGCCTCAGGTAACAGTCCATTATGTGAGCTCTTTGAATGTGCGATGTCTGCCATGATACTACCCCATTCAAATGCTGATTGGAAAGAGTTTCCAGTGCTATGAACTATATAAAATGTAAACTAAGAAACAGGATGAAACCTCTTAAATGCTATCTTGACAATAAGATTTGGCCTGATGAGAGTAGGAAAATGCCGTTCAATTTATCAGCTCCCTGATCGTGTATTAAAAGAAATTGAAACAGCTAAAGCATACCAGAGTCATTTTGAATTTGAAGCTTCACCTTCATCGTCCAAGCTAAGTGCATCTTGTGAGACAGACATCAGTGAAGATGAGGACATGATTCTATAGGGTAAATCACACCAATATCTATGTAATTTCTTACTTGCTCAATCTTGATGTTTTTTCTAGATGTTTACCAACATAATCTAGATATTTCTAGATGTTGTTTGGGCCATTTCTAGATTTTTTTTTCTGTAAAAAAAAAAAGTGGCAACTATGCGGCGGACGTCGCCATTTTCAGTTGAGCCTCAAGACTTCATACCGACAGGACATGTCCGCTAACAATTCCAGAGTATACACACACTAGTGTGGAAGCCACCGGTAGTGATCTATTTCGCAAATGTCAAATGTGTCTTTCTGAAGGTAATTGAACGATTTTATTCTTGATTCATGTCTGAGTGGGTTAATCGTGTGGTTTTTAAATACAAATACTAGCACGGCACAGCGAGCTCTTTAATTTTGAAGGAAAGCACAGCCACAAGTCTAGCAGACAAAGTGATGCTGGTGTTAGAAACCGATACGTTTCATTTTAAGTTCTTAGGTTTTATAAACAACTAGCTGACCCGGCCCGGCTTCGCCCAGGCCCTGGAGGGGATCTATCTATCTATCAGTCTGTCTGTCTGCTTGTTTGTCTGTCTGTCTGTCTGACCCGGCCCGGCTTCACCCAGTCCCTGGTGGGGAGCTTCTCATTTAATATTAATTCATATACGTAGTCATATAACCGTAGCTATCCCGTTCCCGACTATCTGTCTGTCTGTCTATCTATCTGTCTGTCTGTCTGTCTGACCCGGCCCGGCTTCACCCAGTCCCTGGTGGGGAGCATCTCATTTAATTCATATACGTAGTCATAAAAGCTCTCCCGTTCCCGACTATCTGTTTGTCTGTCTATCTGTCTGTCTGTCTGTCCCGGCCCGGCTTCACCCAGTCCCTGGTGGGGAGCATCTCATTTAATTCATATACGTAGTCATATAAGCTCTCCCGTTCCCGACTGTCTGTCTGTCTGTCTGACCCAGCCCGGCTTCACCCAGTCCCTGGTGGGGAGCATGTCATTTAATTCATATAAGTAGTCAAATAAGCTTCCGTTCCCGACTATCTCTCTGTCTGTCTATCTATCTGACCCGGCGTGGTTTCGCCCAGCTTCTGGCGCACAGTAACTTAAAAGAATGTCCTTCCACACACCATTCATTATTTTTAATGAAAACTGTTTTTAATCACCGACATGACAGTTGATAAGTTCTTTAAGCAGAAAAAGATGGGTTACAATGTTATGCATTATCCATTATTTTTATGCAAACTTTGAAAATGCCTTAAAGATTATATCATTATTTATTATAACTCATATGCCTGAAAATAACTATAGACAAAGAGTTTAACAATAGTGCAAGTAAGTCCAACAATATGACTATAAAGTATATAGGAATGTTATTAAAAGTTATGCCCCTTGAAATAACTTTTCTAGAGTGAAGTCCCCCTGCTATATAGAAATTATATAATAAAAAATGAAAAAGTAAATGTTATTAAATAAGTAGAAGATTTTACACTATGAAACTATTATAGTCGGTTGCACAGGAATGAAAGGAAGACGTGTAGAAAATGTCATCTCAATCGGATGTACCGTTATCGAACCCATCCAATACATAGCCAGCCACATACAGTCTCTTTTATAGATATAGATTTGATTCAAACCATCCAAGTAAAACTGTAAATGTCTTGTGGCCTGCGCCACGAGTTTCCTATCTTCCTACCCTTTAATTTAAATCCCAACATTGGATACTTTGAAGTAGGTTTCGGAATTATATCATCTAATTTCTAATGAATGACGGTCTCAATCACGCCGTGATTGAGACCTTGACTTTGCGGTCTTTGAAGTAGATAGTTACTCCACACCAGAGGTGTGGTACTATTGTGGTTGGAACTCTTCAATGGCTTCTAAGGATGGGGACGGAGCGCTTATGGGAATGCCCCGAATGCTGTGATGTCAGTTCTTAATCAATCAATCCACACCAGAGGGCTTACAAATAGTTTACTTTGAGTCACTTCTCCGAGATATTATTCAAGAGATCATAATAAAAGGGTATCCTGTTTACCCCTAATTTACCATGGATTAATTTTCTGTTACATAAAAAGAATCATACTGGGTCCAGTTTAACTCTCCTCTCTTACCATTAATATTGTAATCGAGAGGGAATTGTTTACTGGATGAAAAACTCTACTCCTAGAGTTATCTTAATAAAAACACCACCCAACGTTGAAGAAGAAGTAAATTAGTTGTGGTTGGATGAAAGGGATTGATATAATATGTCAAGGTTCTGTTTCATTGGTACATAACCACAATCAGACGACAAGGTACCTAAGGTACATTTCCTAGCAGGTGCACACAGTCCATAATAAAAGGGAAGGTCAGTCCTATGGCATGTGACATTTAGAATTGTACAGATGTAAAGCCTGACTTGTTATCCTGTCAGGTACCCTCCTAGGTACCCGCCTTAATTAGGGTTATCCAGCTTCAAACACAGACTGATGATATTTTCCAGTCGAATGCAAGGCTATTTCAAAGTCATATTCAAGTTAAGGCGAAGCCAGTGATATTTGAAATCCAATTCAAGAAGAAGTCAAGGGGTTTTCAAGGCTCATTCAAGCCTATTTTCAAAGCTACCTCAAGGTGAGATCTAGGCTATTTTGAGTAAACACTCAGGGAACTCCAGCATATGAGAAATAGCTGGTGAAATACCAGCCAATCTCCTAGAAGTCTAGCCAGTTATTATAGTTTGATATCCTCATAATCATGTTCAAGTTTGGCAGAATATACCAGCAAGATGTATATTTCAAATCAAGAGGGAGGTCAGAGAGCCTTTCAGTATTTATATACATCAACCTGGTTGCTGTTAATGAAGTCCCAGGTTACCGAAGACAAGAGAAGAGGATTGAATTGAATTGATCTTTATTTTCAAAGGGTAACAAATTGGGTGCACAGGCCCGTCTTACATTTGGCCCTTCCAATCACTCATCTTTCATTCATCAACAGTGATTGATGCATTCACATAGGACAAAAAAACATTGTCAAATGAATGTTGTAAGCATAAACAATGCATATTCTTATGTTATGTGACACATCCCCCTTTCCACACACACATCCTGCACCAAGCCACACACAAACCCCTCACCTACTCACACATCACCCACCCATACCCACACATGCCTCACCCACCACACAATCCCCACTCATCCCTCCACCCATTCACAGATCCTGCCACCAATCCAGAAATCTTGCACCCACCAACACACACATCCCTCATCCACCCACACGCATCTTTCCACCCACTCACACATACCCTAATCCACTCAAGCTCAACTCACACATATACTCCACCCACCCAAACACCCTCTAACCACACACACATACCCCTCACATGCACATCCCACACCAACACACACATATACCTCACCCACTCATACATCAGCCACCCACCCACCCATTTCCCCACCCACCCATTTCCCCACCCACCCACACATGTCCCCACCCACCCACTAATTTCCCCACCCACCCACACATTTCACAACCACACACACATCCCCCACCAACACACATTCCCACACCAACACACACATCTCACATGCAAACACACATCCCCCACACATACATCCCCCACATACCAACACCCACATATTCCCCACTCACCAACATCCACACATCCCACTACCCACCAAGACACACGCAAAAACATCAACCCAAACACACATCCTCCTCCCACACATCACTCACCCACCCACATACCCCATCCATACTCACAACCCTCCACCCACCAACCCATTCATATCCGCACCCACTTACACATCCCACACCTCCCCATCCACTCACAACCCCACCCACACACTTCTCCCATACTCCAACACACCTCTCCCACCCACCCATACACCTCCACAATCCACACATACAATCCATATCCACACATTCCCTCACCCACACACAAACACCAACCCAAACACACATCCCTAACCAACACACCACTTCCATCCATATACACATCAGCCACACCCACCCCCAACCCATACACACATCCCCACACCCCCTAAACACATTCCCAAACACCCATCCACATACCCCTACCCACACATCCCCACCCACACATCCACACCCCCCACCCACCAATACCCAATCACTCACACACTGACACCCCCACCGACCCACTCACATTTCCAGTCAGAAATATCCCTCATCCACACACATATTTCCCCACCCACCAACACATCTCTCCACCTACCCACCCAGCCATACACAATTCCCCCACCCACACACATATACCCCCACCCACAAATTCATCCCCCAACATAAAGACAATCCTCACATCTAGACACACACATTGTCAGAAGTCGGGGTGCCCCACCGGCTAGATGAATGTATTATTCACTGGCGAGCAACCCCAGATAGTCAGAAACTGACTAGGGACAAAATCTATATGGCTGAACTACAGATTAAGCCCTTGAATATCCAACGTACAGTTCCTAGTGGCTCGTTACAAAATTGAAATGAACTGTGTTGAATATTCGCCAAGGATCAGGAAAGAGAAGTTTAGCTGAGATAGATGTTTAAGTCTAAATATATGAATATAGACGACTATTCTCAGTACAGGTTTTTCTCCCTGACTGCTCCCTTCCTTGGTGTGTAAGTGAACCCCCACCAATGTACACACACAACACGTATGCACAATTGGAATTAAAAGATAACGACAGAACTATGAGTTACAATACTACAACATTTATTTACTAATGATCATAGACATCTGATGGTTCAAGATGAGGATGATGAAATCATATAACATATTGTGATGAGAAACATTACGTAACTTTACTTGTTACTTCATCTATCTGGAACTGTGGTCCAGATCCCCACTCTCCAGTAGACTCAACAAAAGAACAGCTTGCCGGTATCCTGACTCATGCCAGTCCTAGCTCTACCTAGTCTTCACTCGTTCTTGAGATCTGTAACATAGGTGCTCCTTGTGAGAGCTTGAAAGAAAGTCAAGAATGTGTTATATCAGTTCTACATCAGCGCAATCCTAATTAAAACATATCATAACACAAACATATACAATGACCAGTCTGGCCAAGTTTATCTTCCAGCTCTATGGTGTTCACCATCCTCCTTCTCTCTACTGTCTTTAGTCTGGGACGGGCTTTTCAATTGTCTCACACGCCTGTACTGATTACATTTATGCCGTCCCATGTCCGTGTCGCTAATACAGAAATTCTGTGTCGTACAGCCGCTCCGTCCAATGTTAGTTTAGCAGCTCACAGGGTCGGTAAGGGTATTATAACAATGCCTGATCATCCGGGCTTGCAAGCCGTGACCAGTAGCTGTGCCAGGTTTCCATGCATTACCGTGGACGCACGCCCACAATACACTGAGAAAGTTTAGCACCATATACCCTATACTACCAATTGTGGGTAATGTCTGTACCATTACACCTCTGCTTCCAACACAATCATTGGCCCATGTGCCAATGCGCAGACAATAGCATAACACTCCATATTGGCAGGTTTGCATATGACAAATCAATATATCAAACATCCAATACACATAAACATATTGATTAAGCTAGACATATTATGATACTTTAACATCATAGCATAATGCACTAGTTAGTTTATGAAATTACACATACATACATCCAACATCCGTAAACATTATATTACTTCAAGATGGACATATAATGATACTCACATAATAGCATCAGTCATTATTAATGAGTACTAATATTGTATAGCTACAAAATGAGATATACAACAGGTCTAATTGAAGTTACCATACAGACCAGCTATATTTGCTGAGCTGCCCGGTTTAATCACACTTAGTTACTGCTGTTGTAAGAATTAAATAAATAGTCAGTTGACTATATTCTGTACAACAAATGCACATACCAAAAAGCAACTAGGATAGTGTACAAAGAAATGACAAGCATCTACCAAGACACCTAAAAGTCTACCCAGACAAGATCTGTCTCACATAAGGCTCTATTTTCTCAGAAGAATAACACTTTAAAGCAATATGATATTGAACGCAGAACTTAGAAAGAACACTCAAGTAATCTATGACAATGATAGTTCTTGCAATAACCTAGATCAGATATAGACTGGAATTCAGTACATACACCTAAAATACTTAGTTACTAAGAAATCTACATTTACTCTCTCTTCTCACCTGTTCTGAAGTCAAACTTAATCTGACATAAACAGGCTAGGGACCCTTATTTAAGCTGAGTCTAGCAGACAGTGTCTGAGACACTATTATCTCTTTGGCATTCCCGTCATAAATTCTTCTTATCTCCTCCTGACAGTGATTGCAATTAACTTCAAGTCTGTCCAGTCATAAAAATTCTTTTAACCACTAACCCTCACCATAGTGTCACACCTGGATGGTTTTGCGTTGCCAGCCCCAGATCAGTTTCACAGTCTTATCAGTGATTTCACACCTTGCAGAGTCTGCCAGTCCGAGTGGACGGGGCTTGTGTACCGCCCTGGGGCCATTATCTCTCCCTGTGTCAATGTTGTTCACGCCTGGGTGGTTTTATTTCACTCACTGGCCCAGTTCATTGTTGATTCAGTCTGGGTCTACCTGGGCAAGAAGGTGCCAATGCGTCTGTGTGGTGTCATAGCCCGTCTGGGTCAGCAGTTTTCTAAGGGGTAGACTAATTTAAATTATCTAGTTGTGTCCGTCTCAAGTATCCCATTTTACTTGCCATCTGCAAGCTTACGTCATGGCTAGAGGCTTTTTGTGAATAATCTTACCTCACGACTAGATAGCCGTGGAGTAGCGTGATTAATTCATTCTTTCTCAGTTTGACCTCTCAAATTTGGAGACCGAGAAAAATATTCTGGGATGTTAAGGCGGCCAATTCGTGACAGAGCTTTCCCCTTAAAAAAAATGTTTCTGCCAGAAATCTTTTGTCAAAGCACGCCGTACATCCCAGAATAATGCCTAAGCACTCTCCGTTCTGTATCTGCCTAAAGGTTTCCAATATTCCTTGTGGCAATGGGTTGTCCTGCATCTGCATAAAGACGTTCCATTTCCATACTCCCATGATACTTTGGATAGGTCCTTGTACCTGGTTTTCGGCCGGGATTCCATGCAATAGCTTGGTAAAATCCGGTAATTGTCAGGAGGTTGTAATTTTACCCTTCTGGGAAAGATCACAATCAACGGGATTCTTCGGCGCCTCTGGCCAACGGTCTTAGTCCACTCCCTCACGTGATTTAATCCTTTCAGCCGAGGATGTCCCCGTAATGAAGTCTCGCATAAGCTGGCCCCAGCAAAGCTTGTCTCCGTGATTTTCCTCCGTCCTTTATAGATTTTTAACTGATCCATCAATAGCTTCCTTTTTAAAGGAATACTGTTACACATCATGGTCCCATGATGTAAATTCAACTGGCGCTTTCCTCCTTCAAAGTTGGGCGTAACAATTTTCCCTCCTCGGTGTCGCGGTTTCTTCCCCTGATAATCAGTTAACGGGCTGAGTTTCTCTGCAATAGAGTTTCGTGTGAAAACCGTGCTAGAAATTGGAAATTTAGTGTGCCAAGTTGTCCAGCCTTGAGAAATAACATAGTTACTCCAGGGCGATAAAGTGGTGTTACTTTTGAATAAAGTATCCACAAATAGCTGATCTACTCCTATCAAATCGACCTGACTGAAGGGTAGATTGAGTCCTAAGAGTGTTGATTCCAAACCACTCTTGACTTCTGTTACTTCAGGTCCCTGTTGCTGGAATTCCCTGATAACTTCAGCTAATGAGATGATAGGCGTTTCTTCCTCCATCTTGTGGGAAGAATTTTCTTCTTTAGCAACTACAGACAATGTTGTCTGCACAATATCAGAGTCCATATTCTGGCTACTAACAATTCCCGGTGTTTCCTGAGTCTCCGAACTGGTATGCTCCGAGATAACAACTGGAAATGTTTCCTGGTCTGGATGTTCCTCTCTGGTCGTGCTTTCATGGGCTAAGTCCAGTTGAGGTAAATCCTGTGATGGGCTGTCTAAGCAATCCATCACACTAGGTAAATGATTTGAACTGAGATCTAGTGTCTTGTCCTGAGCTGCAGCCTCAAAGATCACAAGGGGTTCTGGGTCTTCCTTCATCCCACTGTCAGTCAAATTTAATCCCACTTCTTCCTTGTCTGGGCTGAAGGGAATAATAAAGTCGGTTACCTTTCGATCTCCGACCTCCTTAAAAGATGTCCTCAGGTCATCTTCCTCTTGAGTTTCACCTCTCGTTGAAGTAAAATGAGATTCCTGGGAGTCTTGTACTGGCAAACCGTAGTGCAAACAGTTGTCCTCTGGGTAACTGTTACTAGGTAAATTATCTGAACTGATAATTAGTGACTCTTCCCGCGTTGCAGCAGTGAAATTCACCTGGGATTCAGTTACTTCCATCCTCCCTATTTCAGTCAGATGTAATTCCACTTCGTGATTCTGTGAACAGAAGGGAATGTGAGAATCGGCTAGGTCTCCACCTGCGACCTCATTAAAGGTTGTCTTCAGTTCCTCTTTCTCTCGAGATTCATTTCTCATAGAAGTCAAGTGGTTTTCCTGAAGGTCCTGTACTGTTAAACCACCATTGCCGTGGTACAAACAGTTATCACGTTTGTGACTGTTTGAAGTGCCCTTGGCACGTTTCTTCTTCCCTCTTTTCCGTTTAGGACTGGGTCGAATGAGAACCTGTAGTTCCCGGTCCACTACCTCTGATTCCGCGGTGGTTGGCAAAGATGTCCCTTCCTTCCTGGTTGGGTGAGCATCCATATCTCCTACCTTATGTTCCGCTAGAAAGGTTAGCTTCTCTGCATTGACTACTTCCATATGCTGTTTATTAATCTCTGCTTCTTCAGTTTTGCTACGCTCTTGTGCTCCAAAGAACTCATCATTTTCTTTAAACATAATTTCTTCTTCTTGGTCCCACCATTCTAACTCAGCTATGATATACATTTCTAGTTGCTCCCCCTTTAAGCCTTTTCTTATGCCCCACCCTTTCGCGGACTCTGAGAAATCTGCGCGCGCCTTCATATCCTCTTCGGGATTCCGGTAACGTAAGGCCATAATTGCAAAGGACTATATTCCGGTAAGCTCCTATGTATATATAAAAAATCAGATCTAAGCTAGAAAGACAAGAGTTAACTACTGACAGTCTACGCTATCCAATGTGTATAGTTTAGCCTCAGCAGTGAAAGACAACTGAAAATAATATTCAAGTAGTACCTGGCGACAGCAGTGAAGTAAGTGTGAGAGATATACTACACAGTAATCAACAGTAATATTTATCTAAATAAACATTAAAATGCACTGCATACATGTCAAAATTAACGTGGCATATATTAGCATAAAAATGCAAATCGGTCAAGCAGTTAAATCATCAAACACATCAATGTAAATATGATTAAAGTGTTCAATTATCAATAAATGATTAATGGTAACACTAATTGATAATAGTTACAAACAGTTATCAATAAATGATAGATGATGTTAGTTTTCTCATAAGTTCTTATCTGTTATACTTTTGAAAAGTTATATATGTACTCTGAAACTTCCTCAACTACATTTGATGATAGTCTATTTTGATGACTGAAGATTACAAGAGTTAACTTTTAAAATCGTATGTCTAGGGTCTAGTAGAATCACTATGATTACTAGAATCCTGGTTCAGGATCGCGGACTGGACCCCAAATCTGTCAGAAGTCGGGGTGCCCCACCGGCTAGATGAATGTATTATTCACTGGCGAGCAACCCCAGATAGTCAGAAACTGACTAGGGACAAAATCTATATGGCTGAACTACAGATTAAGCCCTTGAATATCCAACGTACAGTTCCTAGTGGCTCGTTACAAAATTGAAATGAACTGTGTTGAATATTCGCCAAGGATCAGGAAAGAGAAGTTTAGCTGAGATAGATGTTTAAGTCTAAATATATGAATATAGACGACTATTCTCAGTACAGGTTTTTCTCCCTGACTGCTCCCTTCCTTGGTGTGTAAGTGAACCCCCACCAATGTACACACACAACACGTATGCACAATTGGAATTAAAAGATAACGACAGAACTATGAGTTACAATACTACAACATTTATTTACTAATCATGATCATAGACATCTGATGGTTCAAGATGAGGATGATGAAATCATATAACATATTGTGATGAGAAACATTACGTAACTTTACTTGTTACTTCATCTATCTGGAACTGTGGTCCAGATCCCCACTCTCCAGTAGACTCAACAAAAGAACAGCTTGCCGGTATCCTGACTCATGCCAGTCCTAGCTCTACCTAGTCTTCACTCGTTCTTGAGATCTGTAACATAGGTGCTCCTTGTGAGAGCTTGAAAGAAAGTCAAGAATGTGTTATATCAGTTCTACATCAGCGCAATCCTAATTAAAACATATCATAACACAAACATATACAATGACCAGTCTGGCCAAGTTTATCTTCCAGCTCTATGGTGTTCACCATCCTCCTTCTCTCTACTGTCTTTAGTCTGGGACGGGCTTTTCAATTGTCTCACACGCCTGTACTGATTACATTTATGCCGTCCCATGTCCGTGTCGCTAATACAGAAATTCTGTGTCGTACAGCCGCTCCGTCCAATGTTAGTTTAGCAGCTCACAGGGTCGGTAAGGGTATTATAACAATGCCTGATCATCCGGGCTTGCAAGCCGTGACCAGTAGCTGTGCCAGGTTTCCATGCATTACCGTGGACGCACGCCCACAATACACTGAGAAAGTTTAGCACCATATACCCTATACTACCAATTGTGGGTAATGTCTGTACCATTACACCTCTGCTTCCAACACAATCATTGGCCCATGTGCCAATGCGCAGACAATAGCATAACACTCCATATTGGCAGGTTTGCATATGACAAATCAATATATCAAACATCCAATACACATAAACATATTGATTAAGCTAGACATATTATGATACTTTAACATCATAGCATAATGCACTAGTTAGTTTATGAAATTACACATACATACATCCAACATCCGTAAACATTATATTACTTCAAGATGTACATATAATGATACTCACATAATAGCATCAGTCATTATTAATGAGTACTAATATTGTATAGCTACAAAATGAGATATACAACAGGTCTAATTGAAGTTACCATACAGACCAGCTATATTTGCTGAGCTGCCCGGTTTAATCACACTTAGTTACTGCTGTTGTAAGAATTAAATAAATAGTCAGTTGACTATATTCTGTACAACAAATGCACATACCAAAAAGCAACTAGGATAGTGTACAAAGAAATGACAAGCATCTACCAAGACACCTAAAAGTCTACCCAGACAAGATCTGTCTCACATAAGGCTCTATTTTCTCAGAAGAATAACACTTTAAAGCAATATGATATTGAACGCAGAACTTAGAAAGAACACTCAAGTAATCTATGACAATGATAGTTCTTGCAATAACCTAGATCAGATATAGACTGGAATTCAGTACATACACCTAAAATACTTAGTTACTAAGAAATCTACATTTACTCTCTCTTCTCACCTGTTCTGAAGTCAAACTTAATCTGACATAAACAGGCTAGGGACCCTTATTTAAGCTGAGTCTAGCAGACAGTGTCTGAGACACTATTATCTCTTTGGCATTCCCGTCATAAATTCTTCTTATCTCCTCCTGACAGTGATTGCAATTAACTTCAAGTCTGTCCAGTCATAAAAATTCTTTTAACCACTAACCCTCACCATAGTGTCACACCTGGATGGTTTTGCGTTGCCAGCCCCAGATCAGTTTCACAGTCTTATCAGTGATTTCACACCTTGCAGAGTCTGCCAGTCCGAGTGGACGGGGCTTGTGTACCGCCCTGGGGCCATTATCTCTCCCTGTGTCAATGTTGTTCACGCCTGGGTGGTTTTATTTCACTCACTGGCCCAGTTCATTGTTGATTCAGTCTGGGTCTAACTGGGCAAGAAGGTGCCAATGCGTCTGTGTGGTGTCATAGCCCGTCTGGGTCAGCAGTTTTCTAAGGGGTAGACTAATTTAAATTATCTAGTTGTGTCCGTCTCAAGTATCCCATTTTACTTGCCATCTGCAAGCTTACATCATGGCTAGAGGCTTTTTGTGAATAATCTTACCTCACGACTAGATAGCCGTGGAGTAGCGTGATTAATTCATTCTTTCTCAGTTTGACCTCTCAAATTTGGAGACCGAGAAAAATATTCTGGGATGTTAAGGCGGCCAATTCGTGACAGACATAATGCCTCAAATAATCACTGAAGCTAATGTAAACAAACTCCCACACTTTACACACACCTACACTGATGATTATCATGAGCATTCTCACAAAAATGTAAAACATGGAGAGCAAATTATGCACATACATCGTGTAGCGTAAAAAAAAATAGTGATGGGATACAATAAGTTGATTCCTAAAATTGACATAAACATGATGTAATAAGCAGTGCACACATTTTTGTCAGTATGTTTTAGAAAATCAAATGGCAGTAAAAATGATATTATGATGAGTATACATAAATAATATGGAATAGAATGTCACATGACATACATGCACTCAACCCTCTCTATCTCTCTTTCCTTTTTTTTTGGTTTCTTTCACACACACTAACTCTCTCATTGTCTCATCCCCCCACCCATACACCTATCCTCCACCCACCAACACACCCACTCACATATCCTCCTCCACCAACCCACACACCCCAACAACCCAGCCAAACACAAACCTCCCACCACCCACATATACCCCCACACACATCTTCCACCCACATACATCTTCCCACACACATACATCCCCCACCCATACACTCATCCCCCACACAAATTTATCCACTCGCCTACTCATCCCGCAACCATTCACACCTACACATCCTCCACCCACCTATCAACATATACATCTCCCATCTACCCACCCACACACAAAGCCAAATCATCCAGCCAAACACACATCCCCCACCCTCACATACATCCTTTACCCACCTGCACATCCCTCCTCCCCCTCCCATACAACACCCCACCCATATACACTTCCTTACCAACACATGCACATCCCCACCCACACATATCCCCCACCCACCATCTCTCACCCACACATACATCCCCCACCTACAAACATGCTCACCACCCACTCATACATCTGCCACCCACACCCACACACACACCCCACCCACACAGACATATCCCCCACCCACAAATGCATCCCCACACCCATCACACACCCATCCCTCAACCTACACACATCTTCACACTGCCACACACCCATTCATCCACACACCCCTCACCCACCCACCCACATACACATTCCCCAGCAACACAAGCCCCCCACCCACCAACACCCACACACTTTCACCCCAATATCCTCCACCCACAAACACATCCCTCACCCACCACACATCTCCTACTCACAACCTCTCCACAATATATCCCCCACATACACACTCACACACACATTGTCAGATCTAGACACTTACATGGTGCCTCACATAATCACTGAAACTAGTATGAACAAACTCCCGCACTTTACACACACATACACTGACAATTGTCATCAGCATTCTCGCAAAAATTGTAAAAACAAATGGATAAAAATTGTACATATACGTTGTATAATGTAGAAATTAGTGATGCAATTCAACTCTCACTTTTTTCTTATGCACACACACTCACACACACACTCTCTCTCTCTCACACTCACTCACACTAACTCAGTAAATCACTCTACAATAATGTGCATGTGTTCGTATTATATATTAGTATGATTATATCAAGTGGCATACAAAATGTTAATATGAAAGATGAGAATACTCAAAACAATATGGAATCAATTGGAATTCAAATGATAATATGAAAGATGAGAATACACAAAAAATATGGAATAGCATGTTACATGACATGCATGTGCTCAACTCTCTCTCCCTTCTTGCATACACACACACTCACACACATGCACACCCACACACAAACACATCCACCCCTCACCAACCCACCCACACCATCTCTCACACCCACCAAAATACACATCCCCATCCAAGCATCTCTCCCCACCCACATATACATCACCACCCATCCCCCAACCCACACACACTCACCCACCCACACATCTCCCCACACACTCAATCACCCATCCCCCAACCAAGCATCCCTCAACTACAACACCCCCACCCGCACACATATTCCCAACCTACCCACACACAAATAACTCACCCACTCACACACCCCCACACATGCATCCCCACCCACATGTCCCCACCACACACTCATCCCCCATCCACACTCCTATTCCCCACCCACACCCAAACCCTCAACACACCCTCACCCATACACACAACCCCCACACCCATCCGCCATGCCACCCCCACACCCATCTCCCATGCTACCTACACACACACACACACACACACCCACTCACACATTAACACCCACTCACACCCCAAATTCTATTATTACTTACCCACCCAAAAAACAAAAACAAAAACATACCCCTACCTACAGGGCCCCACTCAAAACACCCCCCCCACACACACACACACACACACACACACACGCAATCATCACACACTCATATCTCCCCACCCACACAGACATCCCCAGATGGAATAATTGTTAAAATTAAAACAATATGTTATACATTGTATAGCAAATAAAAGGTTATGCAATTCAATAAAGAATATAATTTCTGGACTTGACATAAACATAATGAAATACAAGTGCATATAGTACATATTAAATTCAAGTGGCAGTAAAAATGATAATGTGAAAGAAAAGAATGCAGAAGAAGTATCGAATAGCATATATCTCTATTTTTCTTTCAGGCACACTACACTGACTCTCTCATTGTCTCACACTCTCTCTCTCATTGTTTCACTCTCTCTCTCTCACTCTCCTACTCTCACACACACATACACACTCTCTCTCTCTCTCGCTCTTTTTGCCTCATACTTACTCTCTCACTCACTTACTCTTTTACATCCTCTCTTACACACACACACACTTTCACATTCTCACACTCACATACAAACATATAATGAAAAATGATACCACTAGGTGACTTATGGAGGCATATAGTCAGTATGGAGTTAGTATTGAAAGAGTTTTGGGTTGAATGTGTAGGGACTCATTGGAGTTTTAAGATATGTAGGAAGGTTATTCCATAAGTGGGCACCAGAATACGCAAAGCAAGTTTTGTATAAGTCCAATCTAGGTTTTGGGACATGTAGTAAATTTAAGTGCTTGCTGTTCATTGCATGAGATTGAATCAACGGTTGAAGATACTCTGGGGAATTTTTAGATATTACGTTATTCACTAATTTGGCTTTGTTAAAAAGGAAATGCTTTCGAAGTGGTAGAAGCCTTAGATGACTATATAATTTATCACTTTCAGCGTGTTTTGTGTCAGAAACTAGACGTATAGCCCGCTTTTGAAGAGAACAAAGTCGTTTCATATTGGATTTAGGGCAACCATCCCAGACTGTGGAACAATAATCGAGATGAGATTGAATATAGGATGTATAGAATAACTTTTGCGTGCTTTTGCCCATGGAAGTGCGGAATTTTAGCAAGTTGGTAAACTTTCTGTGCTATTTTCTTGGTAAGGACATAGACATGAGAGCTCCAATTTAAATGTCTATCAATGAAAAGACCTAATAACTTATGTTCATTTACATTAACTATAGGTAACATGTTTATGCAGAGTTCGAGTGGTGCCCCAGTTACGGCTAGTGTCTGAAGTTTTTGTCTTGTCGTTATTAGCATGGATTTGGTTTTGTCAATGTTAATTTGCATGCGCTTTTCATTGCGCCATTTAGTAAGATTATCAAGTTCTTTTTGTAAATAACTTTCTAGTTCACTATGGTTCTCCTGACTAGCATATATATTACAATCGTCTGCAAATAGATCACATGTAGTATTGATATATAGAGGAAGGTCGTTAATATAAACTGCGAAAAGCAGCGGACCTAGTATTGAGCCCTGGGGCACACCAATATTAAGCTGTGTAGGAATTGATAGACGGTTGTTAAAGGACACGACTTGTCTGTTGGATAAAAATTATGTAATTAGGTTCACCATATTGGCACTAGTTTTCATTTGTTTCAATTTGCTAATTAAAATATTGTGATCTTCTACCTAGTATCATTAGCTGCTTGATAATGAGCCACCAAGTTGGGACTTCTTTTACTTAGTAATCCTTCTTCTTGATTATCTTTATTACATTCTTTATTTTCATTGTTAACTTTGATTCTGAGCTGCCAGTTACTTTTATTGGATAGAATAGATTTAGTAACTTTAGAAATTAGTCAATCTCTTTAAAAGGTCTGGGGGGACAACCAAAGTTCTTCACAAGAGAACATCTAGGAAAAGAATTAATATACTGCTTGGGGCAAGTTAGCAGTCATCCCCACCTAACTCGTCACAGATGCAGTGAAATATGCCAGGCTATAAATTGTGCAACACATTGTTTATGACTTCTGTATTTAAACATAGAGTGTACTAAACTGTACTATACAATGCAGGTCTCATTCTCAAATTTAAAAAAAAAAATTTGGCTTAAAAAAAAGAAAATTATTCCAACCTGCAAAAGGTCTTGAAAAATGTAATTTAAATGTACATTGCTCAAGTATCCACTTCAACGCTAGGCAAGATAATTTTATCCATTTTTTGGGTCTTGGAGAATGTCAGCAATTTTCTGCATGCTCCATGATTGATTGATTGATAGTTTAAGAAATGTTGCATGATTGATTGCTAGTGTAAGAAATGTTCTGCATGTTCCATGATTGATTGATGACAGTGTAAGACATGTTCTGCATGTTCTATGATTGATTGATTGATAATGTAAGAAATGTTCTGCAACTCAGAATTCAGTCACCTTATTTTCTTCTAGTCAATGTGAATTATGTTTAATTGTATCTGTTTGCTGGTATTGTACCCTAGGCTCTTAATTTTCTGTAATGTCTGCATTGCTGCAGCACCTGTCATTCTTCTGGCTTTTGTCCCTTTCCTTTTCCTTGTAAAGTTTGCATTGTTAATTATGAGCAAAGATATTAAAACCAGAAACAAGAGGTGACTGTTGCCGAGGTGATGCCAAAAATGAATGAACACAAAATATAACTAGCTCGATGGAAGAAAATAGACAGACATATTTTCTTGAACACACCAACATAGAGTGTTTCACAACAGTTTCTTTCAGCAAGAGAATGACACTCTAGCCTCTGACTTTTATGAAATGTAAATATACTTTATAATAATCAGTTGCTCAGAGATGACTTGATATCAACAAGTAAAGAATGCTTCTCCACACCTTGTGGCACACTAGCTCCACACCTTGTGGCACACTAGCTCCACACCTTGTGGCACACTAGCTCCACACCTTGTGGCACACTAGTTCCACACCTTGTGGCACACTAGCTCCACGCCTTGTGGCACACTAGCTCCACACCTTGTGGCACACTAGCTCCACACCTTGTGGCACACTAGCTCCACACCTTGTGGCTCACTAGATATCTGGTCCTGGCCCCATATTTGTATAGAACAATCAACACTTGATGGGGCAGTCAAGTACAGGAGCCTCTTACACTCCTTGAGCTGCATTGTGGTACCAGGTGGAGAAGGTGGGAGAACAGATTGAGATCCCAATAAACATATCTTGACATGTCACATAAACTGTTTTTCAGTCTTAATAATTTACTGTATACTCATCCTAATAAACGGATGTACCTTACTGTCTCGAGATGTCCACAGAGATTGGATCACAAATGTTTCTTTTATACAAGAATGGAACTCTATCCTGTTGTGCCAGGAATTGTTTTTATTGCTTATTATTATCAACTGGTCAGAAGTGATTTCAAACAGACTAGAAATGATTAATGAAGAATATAACTGGGGCCTTTTATATGCAGTAACTGTTTAGATATAACTAAAAAGTTACTTTTATTGAATGTAATAAAGAGATAATGCAATAAGACACTATCACTGAATGTAAGAAATAGAGTGCTGAAGTGCTATATAGAACTTGTTTTGCTGTATGGCAGTGCATTTTGGAATTTATGTTAAAAAAATTAGGAAGAACTTGGAAGCAACAGAGATGTGGTTCCTGAAATGAATGTTGTGAATTCCATGAGACTGGCCATAGCAATGTAGAGATTAAAGTGTGTTAAAGAGACTGACATGGCAATGTAGGGATTAAAGTGTGTTAAAGAGACTGACATAGCAATGCAGAGATTAAAGTGTGTTAAGGGCGTGTGGCACAACACCAACAAACAAATGAAAGTAACATTTTTGAGAACATGCATCTTTCCCTATATTTAGCCAGCCACTCTAATTTTTAGCTAAATGGTCACTGTTTGTGTGTTTCAGAAATACACCACTGTTGCCAAGTTGTGACTTCCTATTTCACCTAAGTGCAGCCACAAATAGAGAAGATGGCATCTGATAACATTAAATTGGAGTTTGTGAAACAAGAACATCCAGATGTGTTCTATGATTACAAAACTCATGACAGATTTAACAACATGGTAGGCATGGAAGGTTGTTGCAGCCTTGAAGACATGGCAGGACACACAGACACAGGATCAAAAGTGGCTGAAAATAAATTAACTCGCACTCACCATGGAAAAATATCACCTGATGATAATGGGATTGAGAATAGTTCTATAACTTCAGTAAAACATGAGGAATGTGATCAAATATCAGAGTTTGTGTCATCTACCAATGAAATTAACACTAAACTAAAGTGTATGGCTAATGAGACGAGTGAATTACAAACTGTAGAAACACCAGTGAGATGTTCAAAGATCTCTGAGAAGTCTCTAGATTATCATGATAGTCCTGCCAATTGTATTCATGATAGAATAGAAACAGAAGATGCACAATACATGTCTGATGTTTGTCATTTAACTGTTGGTGTAGACAGATATTTAATCAGAAAGATAAGAACAAATACAGAAGAGAAATCTTACAAATGTGATTATTGTAATGCATATTTTACTGAAGCCTATCTGAAGCGACACAAGAGAACGCATACTGGAGAGAAACTTTACAAATGTGATGATTGTGGTGCATCTTTTACTGATTCTAGCAATCTGAAGCGCCACAAGAGAACACATACACAAGATAAATCTTTCAAATGTGATTATTGTAATGTATATTTTACTGAAGCCTACTATCTGAAGCGACACAAGAGAACACATACAGGAGAGAAACCTTACAAATGTGATGATTGTGGTGCATCTTTTACTGATTCTAGCAATCTGAAGCGCCATGAGAAAAAACATACTGGAGAGAAACCTTATAGCTGTGATGATTGTCGTGCATCTTTTACTAATTCCAGCAGTCTGAAGTGCCACAAGATAACACATACAGGAAAGACACCTTACAAATGTGATGACTGTGGTGCATCTTTTACTGAAGTGGGCAGTCTGAAGTACCACATGAGAATACATACAGGAGAGAAACCTTACAAATGTGATGATTGTGGTGCATCTTTTACTGATTCTAGCAATCTGAAGCGCCACAAGAGAACACATACACAAGATAAATCTTTCAAATGTGATTATTGTAATGTATATTTTACTGAAGCCTACTATCTGAAGCGACACAAGAGAACACATACAGGAGAGAAACCTTACAAATGTGATGATTGTGGTGCATCTTTTACTGATTCTAGCAATCTGAAGCGCCACAAGAGAACACATTCACAAGATAAATCTTTCAAATGTGATTATTGTAATGTATATTTTACTGCAGCCTACTGTCTGAAGCGACACAAGAGAACACATACAGGAGAGAAACCTTACAAATGTGATGATTGTGGTGCATCTTTTACTGATTCTAGCAATCTGAAGCGCCATGAGAGAAAACATACTGGAGAGAAACCTTATAGCTGTGATGATTGTCGTGCACCTTTTACTAATTCTAGCAGTCTTAAGTGCCACAAGATAACACATACAGGAAAGACACCTTACAAATGTGATGACTGTGGTGCATCTTTTACTGAAGTGGGCAGTCTGAAGTACCACATGAGAATACATACAGGAGAGAAACCTTACAAATGTGATTGTGGTGCATTTTTTACTAATTCTAGCAGTCTGAAATGCCACAAGATAACACATACAGGAAAGAATCCTTACAAATGTGATGATTGTGGTGCATCTTTTATTAAAGTGGGCAGTCTGAAGTACCACATGCGAATGCATGCAGGAAAGAAACCTTACAAATGTGATGATTGTGGTGCATCTTTCACTAGTTCTAGCCATCTGAAGTGCCACAAGAGAACACATACAGGAGAGAAACCTTACAAATGTGATGATTGTGGTGCATCTTTTATTAAAGTAGGCAGTCTGAAGTACCACATGCGAATGCATGCAGGAGAGAAACCTTACAAATGTGATGATTGTGGTGCATCTTTTACTAGTTCTAGCCATCTGAAGTGCCACAAGAGAACACATACAGGAGAGAAACCTTACAAATGTGATGATTGTGGTGCATCTTTTACTATTTCTAGCTCTCTGATGCGCCACAAGAAAACACATACAGGAGAGAAACCTTACAAATGTGATGATTGTGGTGCATCTTTTACTAGTTCTAACTATCTGAAGTGCCACAAGAGAACACATACAGGAGAGAAACCTTACAAATGTGATGAATGTGGTGCATCTTTTACTGATTCTAGCAATCTGAAGCGCCATAAGAGAAAACATACTGGTGAGAAACCTTATAGCTGTGATGATTGTGGTGCATCTTTTACTAATTCTAACAGTCTGAAGTGCCACAAGATAACACATACAGGAAAGAAACCTTACAAACGTGATGACTGTGGAGCATCTTTTACTGAAGTACCACATGAGAATACATAAAGGAGAGAAACCTTACAAATGTGATTGTGGTGCATTTGTTTACTAATTCTAGCTATCTGAAGCGCCACAAGAGAACACATACTGGTGCATCTTTTACTCATTCTAGCAGTCTGAAGTGCCACAAGATAACACATACAGGAAAGAAACTTTACAAATGTGATGATTGTGGTGCATCTTTTACTAATTCTAGCCATTTGAAGCACTACAAGAGAACACATACTGAAAAGACACCTTATAGCTGTGATGATTGTGATACATCTTTTCCTAATTCTAGCAATGTGAATTGCTACAAGAGACCTTATTCTGGAAAGAAACCTTACAAATGTGATGACTGTCGTGCATCTTTTACTAAATTTGGCAGTCTGAAGTACCACATGAGAATGCATACAGGAGGGAAACCTTAAAAATGTGATGATTGTGGTGCATCTTTGACTAATTCTAGCCATCTGAAGCACCACAAGAGAACACATACTGAAGCGAAACCTTATAGTTGTGATGATTGTGGTACATCTTTTCCTAATTCTAGCAATCTGAAGCACCACAAGAGAACTTATACTGGAGAGAAACCTTACAGATATGGTTATTGTGGTGCATCCTTTCCATAATTATCCCAATTTGGAAAACCAAAGGCAGCAAATGAGACTGTAAACAATAAAAAGGCATTTCACTGTTGAGTCATGCTGGGAAAATATTTTGTAAAATTCTTGAAAAAAGATTACGAACTTTAAAACCCCAGCTAAGCGAAACACAACTTGGAGTTAGGTAAAACAAAGGATGCACAGATGCCATTTTTGCTCTTAGACAACTTATAGAAAAATCAATCGAATTCAATGAAACACTCTACTTAGCCTTTGACGACCAAGAAAAGACATTCGATAGAGTAGATAGAAACAAGCTGTGGCAAATCCTTAAACAATATGGAGTGAGTACACATCTAACAAACCTATGTAGAAGTTTATACAACAACAGTGAATGCATAGTGAGAGCAACTGGAGGACACTCAGAACCCTTCACCATAATATCTGGAGCACGACAAGGTTGTGTCCTGTCTCCTCTCTTGTTCATAACATATATAGACAACATATGTAAAGAAACCAGCCAAACGGAGACAGCAAGAATACCACATGACGAGAACACAGAAGAAGAAGCATCTGCAAATCTAACCAATAGAGAACTCCTATTTGTGGACGACCAAGCATTAATAGCAAAATCAGAAGCTGAATTACAAGACCACATGAATAGTCTAAACGAAATGTGTAGGGAACATAACATGAAAATTAGCACAAGCAAAACAGAGGTAATGACTATAACTAAAGAAGAACAAACAACAACAATTCACCTAAACGAACATCCCTTGAAACAAGTAAAGAGTTTCAAGTACCTAGGAAGTATAATATCACCAAATGGCAGATCAGAAGACGAGATCGAAAATAGGTGCAACAAAACAAACAAACTCATTGGACAAATGGCACCAATACTAAAGAACAAACATGTATCAATAACTACTAAGAAAGCACTTTACAACACAATCTTCCTACCAACTCTATGCTACCAATGCCAAACCTGGACAATGACAGAAAAAGAGAAAAGAAAAATCACAACAACAGAAATGAGATTCCTGAGAAGAATACTCAACGTATCAAGAAGAGATAAGATCAGAAATGAAGAAATCAGGACTAAAGTGGGGGTTAAAGCAGCACTAGATTTTATTAGAAAGCAGCAAGTCAAATGGTTTGGCCATGCAAGTAGGCTACCAGTCAACAGCATACCACAACAAGCATTGATGTACAGACCAGTTGGAAACAGAGGAAAAGGCCGACCACGTAAACAATGGATGGAGGGAATAGCAGAGTCCATGGAATATTGATATATGAAGCCCATAATTGGGCACTCTCATGATGTTTATACTTCACCTCGACACCGCAAGGTACAAGAGGAACATGATGAGATGAGATGAGATCCTTTACTCATGCTGGCAGTCTTGAGTCTCCACATGAGAACACATACAGGAAAGAAACCTTACAAATGTGATGATTGTGGTGCATCTTTTACTCAAGTTTGCCATCTGAAATTTCACAACAGAACACATACAGGAGAGAAACTTTATTTATAAATGTGATGATTGTGGTGCATCATTTACTCATGAAAAAGTATGAAGCCTCACATAGGAACACATACAGGAGAGAAACCTTACAAATGTGATAATTGTGATGCATCTTTTACTCTTATTGGCAATTTAAAGCAGCACATAAGAACACACACAGGAGTTAATCATTACAAATGTGATGATTGTAGTCCCTGGGAAGGTTAACCTGGTCAACAAATGCCCGCAGATGTGTCGGCCTAATGGTGTCTGATGTGTCGGCCTAACGGTGCAAGAACACAGCTCTACTGTAAACAGGCACAATGCAATCACGTCCGAAAAAACTCTCCGGATGAACACAGAAGAAGAAGATTGTGGTGCATCATTTACTCATGTGAACAGTGTGAAGCTCAATAAGAGAACACATACATGAGAGAAACCTTACAAATGTGATGATCGTGGTGCATATTTTATTTATGCTGGCAGTCTGAAGCTACACAAGAGAAGACATACAGGAGAGAAACCTTACATAAATTATGATTGTGGTGACATAAGTGATGATTGTGGTGCATTATTTAGCTGTATTGACAAGCTGAAACAGCACAAGACTACACATTCATGAGATACATTACAAATGTGATTTTAGTGGTGTGGCATTTGCCAATGTTGAATTTCTGTGTGTAACAATTAAACATATACACATGTGAAGGTGTACAATTAGGATTATTGTAGTCCATCTTTTACTAAAGCTTACTATCTAAAGTACCCAGTGAGAACTTACACCAGGCTAAACCTTGTAAATGTGATGCTTGTGGTGTGTTGTTCATTCATGCTGGCTCATTGATGTACCATGTAAGAAGACTAATCTGAGGGACACCTTACAAGTGTGTCCCTTTTGTTGATTATTTTCTTTGATCTGACTTCCTGAAGCACCAAAGAACACATACAGTATAGAACTTTTATACACGTAATGATTGCAGTGCATAATTTACTCAAGTTGTCACAAGAGAATGTGGTACATTGGAAATCAGTTATCGTGCAATCTTATTGGATTGCTCTTCCCTCTTCACCTCTGAGTGATGTATATTTACCCTGGGGTTTGCAATATCATCTGTGAAATACAATGTTTACACAAGCAAGATTGCAAGCATTGATGTACCAGGGGTTGGAAGGATACTGACTTTTACAGATGTTGTCCTTGCATATAGGCAGGGGAGAGACCGGATGCAAATAGCACACACTTTATAGGAGACAGTAAACAAAGTGATAGATTAGTGTACAGAAATGGGTAGGGTCATTAACCCAGATAAGGCATTTTTAGACAATAGGATTGTTAAAGCTGACATCCCAGCTCTCACAATAAATGGCAGACATGTGAAGAGAGAGAAGGAATCACCTTCGACAGAAGCCTGCCATTCAGGGATCATGTGGAAGGGATTGTTACAAGATCTAAGAAGGGACTTGGTGCACTGAAGATCATAGCAGCAATGGACATAGAGCTAAGAATGTTGATCATACTCTATCACCATTTGATTCTCTCAATAGTTGAGCATGGATTGGGACAGCTCACAGTGTCAAAGCATTAGCTGGTGAAACTAGAGCACATACAGAAGGAAGCTATTCAGGTGATATTGGGATGCCCAAGGAACACGCTGGTAGTGTGTATGTGATACATCCTAGCTTTACGCAAGATTGCAGACAGGTTCAAAGTGCTGCAGGTTAAATCATATCTCTGAGTGGCTGCAGGCAATGAACACCCGCTGCATGAAGCCCTGGACACAGTTAAGGGCTACAGACTTGTAAGAGAGAAATCATGGATGGCTCAGGCAGAGGACACTATCAGAGAAGTGTGTATGCCTGAGAACATTAGGAGAGGAGAACAAGTCAGAAATGTGCAGGGTCATAATTACATTGAGCCATGAATGCAGGGATTGGCCGGTAGGCTGTCCTGAATGGGAGGTGTAACAATTGATTCACAACAGTTCGCACCCAGTTGATTTAATTTTCTATACCGATGGCTCTATGCTAAGAGGCAAAAGAATGCCTGGGGAACACAGCGAAGATTAATGGACAGAATTATGTACAGGAGTGCCTGGCATATGATACCATGTCATCTAGTCTGAGAATGGAGATGGAGGCAGTTATAGCAGCATTCTGCTGGCTGGAGGACAACGGCACAAGCATGGCCTTATTATAATGGAGCCATAGACTAAGCTGTAAACAAGATGAAGACAGGCATGCTCCAATTTTTAAAAAGTCAAATACAGGTAGCATCTGTTGGATCTTGTCCCCAGGACATGCTGGTGTGGTGGGAAACGAGCAGGTGGACAGATTGGCTGGGTCTGCATGGATGGGTGGGGTATTGGTGCACTGTGGGATCTTGTGTATAGTGTAGGACAGATCAACTATCATAGCGTGGAGAGAATGGAGCAGCAGGCAGTGGCCAGGGGATCTTGTGTATAGTGTAGGACGGATCAACTATCATAGCCTGGAGAGAATGGTACAGTAGGGAGTGACCAGAGGATCTTGTGTATAGTGTAGAACAGATCAACTATCATAGCGTGGAGAGAATGGAGCAGCAGGGAGTGACCAGAGGATCTTGTGTATAGTGTAGAACAGATCAACTATCATAGCCTGGAGAGAATGGAGCAGCAGGGAGTGACCAGAGGATCTTGTGTATAGTGTAGAACAGATCAACTATCATAGCCTGGAGAGAATGGTGCAGCAGGGAGTGACCAGAGGATCTTGTGTATAGTGTAGAACAGATCAACTATCATAGCCTGGAGAGAATGGAGCAGCAGGGAGTGACCAGAGGATCTTGTGTATAGTGTAGAACAGATCAACTATCATAGCCTGGAGAGAATGGAGCAGCAGGGAGTGACCAGAGGATCTTGTGTATAGTGTAGAACAGATCAACTATCATAGCCTGGAGAGAATGGAGCAGCAGGGAGTGACCAGAGGATCTTGTGTATAGTGTAGAACAGATCAACTATCATAGCCTGGAGAGAATGGTGCAGCAGGGAGTGACCAGAGGATCTTGTGTATAGTGTAGAACAGATCAACTATCATAGCCTGGAGAGAATGGTGCAGCAGGGAGTGACCAGAGGATCTTGTGTATAGTGTAGAACAGATCAACTATCAAGTCTGCAGAGCTAGCGCCTACCTCAGAGTTAACGCAAACACACAACACCCACTGCATAGTGAAATTATGAAGGTGAAGGGCAGCAGGTTAAAAAGAGGACGGTCGTGGATGGGTCAAGCCGAAGACATTCTTCAACAGGTGTGTTCACTTGAGGACTTGGAACCTGGCGAGAAGTGGGTACAAGTGCCAACAGATTTCTGCACATCCTTTTCAGTTTGCATCCAATTAGACAGAAAATGCAGACAAGAAAATCCGGCTGCTGTGGAGGTGGAAGTACAAGCGTTGATTTTCGAGAATTCGCTAGACAGTGATGCTGTCATTTACACAGATGGGTCGGTCGTCTGACATGTTAGAAGCTCATGGGCCTTTACGGCTCAGGCCGGAGGGATAATTGTGAAGGAGGACTCTGGTGCTTTTGTTGAGACCACAAGTAGCCTGACTATGGAAGTCATGGCAGTAAGTAAAGCAATAACATGACTCGATCATTCACTAGGGCATGTTTCCTTAGCGACTCAATGAGCATGCTCAAGAGGATAGAGATGGGGAGGATCCGAAGAGAGTGGTTGCTGTCTATGGAGCGGTCTCGGCTGGCAAAGATTAATTTCATCTTCGTGCCAGGGCATGCGGGAGTACAAGGAAATGAGCGAGGTGACAAGCTCGCATGTAATGCTACTGTGGAGGGCGGACGCACCATGGACCATGCTGATATTCTGAATGCTCTACGAGAAGTAAGGCTTGCGAGAACCAAGTGATGACTGTGAATCTACAACCATGGCCAGACTGCGGGAACAGCAAATTAAAAGAGGGGTGGCCAAACAAGAACACTATGCAGGAAGCCAAAGAAGACTGATAAACCAACACAGAACTGGTGTCGTTAGCTGCTACACGCTGCAGGATTTGCTGAGGAGGGGATCTGAGTACTTATGGACTGGTTCGATGTGCAATGAGGATGATCTATCGACTAACTAACTAACTAGATCAACTATCATACCTTGGAGAGATTGGTCCAACACTCAGGACTCTGAAGAAAAGCCAGTGGACACATACAAGAGAGAAAACAAATAGGTGTGTTTCCATCTCACGAAGTGAGGTTTCACCAAGGGAGATCAGATTATCATTTCTTGGTTCATTCTCATTATCTTTGCCTATTCCATGTGTATTTGTAGACCTAATTGCTGTGACCCCCAGTAAGAGTGTTTATATTGCATCTGCTTGTGTGTGTGTGTGTGAAACATGAGGCTAATGTATTCAGCAAAGTTTATATTGTCAGGCTTCCTTACAAGATTCCATTGAACTCCATTTCTGGCAGCATCTATTGTTGTCTTCCTAATCCAGTCTATAGTCAGTAAGAACAACTGTTTAATGACTTTCTCCGTAATCCCGTATATCCACGTTGGGAAGACAGCTGCATGAGATTCGGAAGCAGATTGCATCACTTTGGTTACTTACGGGGGTATGTATACTGGTCGCTCAGAAAGCAATGGCAAACTACTGAGTGTAATCTTGCCCAAGAACATCAACAGCAGCTGAAAACTGCTGGTGTTGACTGCAACGTCCTGTAAAAGGGATATGCAACTTAAATCAAAATCAAGTCAGTAAAGAACAGCTATTGTTGTCTTCATGATCCAGTCTATAATCAGTAAGAACAGCTATTGTTGTCTTCATAATCCAGTCTATAATCAGTAAGAACAGCTGTTGTTGTCTTCATAATCCAGTCAATAATCAGTAAGAACAGCTATTGTTGTCTTCATAATCCAGTCTATAATCAGTAAGAACATGTGTTGTTGTCTTCATAATCCAGTCGATAATCAGTAACATCAGTTATTGTTGTCTTCATAATTATTTGTACAGTCCAGTAAGAACAGCCAATTTCGTCATAATCCAGTCTATTGTCACTGAGAACAGTTATTGTTGTCTTCATAATCCAGTCTATAGACAGTTAGAATAGTAAAGGTGTATGAAAGTATAAGTGCCTTGAAAGGGTGAGCTGGGAAAACCATAGATAAAATATAATGTTTGACATGGGTATCCTGCATTTCAGCACTGAGTGGGGAGTCTTTAAGTTAGCAACAGAAGGAAAGTAATAGTAAATTAAGTCAATGACCCTTTCACATAGTCAGGTAATGTGGGCATATGTTGCTAGACACATATTTGTATAGACAATTGACACTCCAAGGTCATGTGGTCAATGTCTCACCAACTGCCTTTACTTCCCAAGTCATTTTCTGGCACCCATTTTAGACTGGATCAATCTGGAAGCCCAGGTCAATGTTCACATCCACATGGAATTTGAACCCATGATTACCGGGTCGGCAGGCAAGTATCTAGCCACTATTCTACTGGGGCTCCCACAGGAGATTGGTGAGCCCAAATGCTCATGTAGTTTGCTATTTGTGACAGACCAATGAGTGTTGTGTCCTAGATACTAGAATAGTTTTAACAATGTGTTCTAGGTCGTTGTTCTTATTTATGCATATTGAGGATTGTGTTATTAGAATAAATGAATATATGACTGACACTGTTGTTCATTGATGTGTGGAGAGCTAGAGTTGTTGCCGGGAATGTTTCAAGGACAAATTAGTGACATTTTACAATAGTAGCACTCAGACATAGTATTTTTACATTTGTACTTATATGTATGCCTTGTTAACAGAGCATTCATTGTGAAGCACCACTTACTGAAGAGAAGAATCATTGTGATATTTGAAGCGCTACAAAAGAACACATACAGGAGAGAAACATTCTGGTATATGTAGTGCATACTGTACTGACACTGACCTAACTAAAGGGACACAAGCTAGCAGACAAATAAGATATACCTAAACATTTTGATGGTTATGGTATAATTTTGATATGACAATCTTGAATATCAAAAGAGATCATAAATAGGAGATACATTTTAAAACAATGACCTGTCCATGCCAATCAAGAGAATGGTAGTTGTTGTTGGTCTGGTTCTGTTCCCTTCTGATTGTCTGGATCATTTTCAAACAATATACTTTATGCTTGTATACTTTTCTCATAGTATGTAAGTTCTTTCTATTCCTGTTCACATCCTCCACGTTTTTCTGCTCTCGTTTCTGGATACACTAGTCGTATGGTACCCATTGAATTATAGTTTATGGTTTAGCAGCCGACTTGCTAAGTTCACTTCTCTTATGTGGTAATTTGCCGTTCTTGAGGGCCTGCAGCTCTGATAGAGCATCTGTGGAAAAGATCTCGTTTTCAGGAGAAATGATGGTGCCATGTCTAGTGTGTTTGCCTCCTGACCTGGTGGTCATGTGGTTCAATCCCCATGGATGCAGGAATGATTTCATGGACCTGGGTCCTTGTGACATTTTCAATTTCCCCATAACTACAGCTTGAGAGCCGTCGAAAATGCACAGCATATTCTCAATACAGGATGAACAATGCCTGTTGATATTACCAATGCGATGGTTGTGAAAACACCTACATCTGGAAATTCATGTTCCCAGCAAATACAATGATCAGCAATTTATTAATTATAATAATAGATAACGCACAGTAATTCCAAAGTGTGTTGTCATTAGCCCAAATGAAGTATTATTTTATGGCAGATAGTGCTTCAATGGAATGCAGACTAACTACGTCAAACTAATAAGAGAAGGTCCGAGGATATTTACCTTACATGAAGGATGTCCGAAAACCATGTTTATCCGACCTCCTAGTGTAGACTAAGTGTGCAATTAACATGGCAGGGGGGATAATAGATTTTATATAGGGAGTAGCGAATTCAGTTTAAGGGTAGTCCTCATGAAAAAGTGATTCTAACAGGTTGTGATATTTCAGTGGATAATATACCGAATCCCTGGAAACAAAGAGATATGGGAGGTGGTCCATTGGTACAAGTGATGATTCCAAGAAGGGAAATCATCCCTGGCCGAAGTTAAGGAGGAAAATCTGCGCCCTTATATTTGCCACTCAGCCACACAAGGATGAAGCTAAGTCACATTACCACCCCATGTATCTTCATTTAAGTCCAGCAGCCAACAACTATTAAACAACTACATAAAAACTATTCAACAAGTAAACAACAACCTTTACTTACATCCAATTAGTCTATATTGATACCTACAGAAATCATTCTACAAGGAACCATGAACCATAGAATACCCAGTATCAAGATCAACTAGTGCCAGATATGTCCAGGAAATAAACATTTATAGGCAGTGTTTATCTTAACTAGAGACATACAAACAGTTATATGTAGTGAATTGTGCTATAATTGTGTTGGATGTTTCTGAATTTTTGTGATCAATGATCGGACATTGGGACAGTAATATTTGTTAGATAATTAGGCATAAAGATATCAAGTATGTAATATTATGTAAATTGTATTGCCCATGGTGTATACCCCCAACCCGTTTCTTTTATTACATTAATGTAAACGTCTCCTACAGTGTTCTGTATTTTCATTAGTGTTATATGTGAATTCCTTTAATTAATATTTGAGTGATAGGGTTACTTCACTTAACTACCCGGTCCAACAAGAGAGAGCCGGTGGCAGGGATACAACTCACTTGCCCTCTAATTAGAGTGATCTTACTTTCTCGTTAAAGCAGTGACTTCCCTGGGCTCTCTTTGCCTCCTATCAGAAAACCTGTTTTATCAATAGGGAATCTTTCGAGCCAATTCCTGGTTTTCCTATAATAGGGGTCCATTGATAATTTGGGACATCGATCTCCCATTTCTGTTTTACTATACCACAAGTGTGTGCATGTCAGGGTCTTACTTTCAACTGACAATGGCTCGTGTTCCCTAACAGGAGTGAAAACAATCATACACAAAGAATGATTAAACTCAAGACACTCGGCGATATAACTGAAACACTTTAATCACATATTCAACGGCATTCATATAATGCTGCGCTCACAACTAGCGACAATGCCATTGCAAATACATATATACAATATACAAGTTCATAAATGCATAGAACAAAGCACTCACTCAGTCCCTAAACAGACTCTACTCGGCATACAGGCTTTCTCACATAGAGCATAGAATAATACACGCAACACTTTCTCTCATGTCCGTCCTGTCTTGAGTCCTGAAGCAGTCTGAGCTAACACCGATGTTTCTCGTTAGCCCTTCTGTTAGTCCCCGTGCGCTTCGTGCGTCACGCTGACCACAAGGCATCAATTGCGTAGTAGCTGCCAGCCGGGTTAATCGTCATGCTTGTCCGTCGCCTACAGGTGATGTCGATGGAGATTCTGACAGTGCACAGTCCGGGATATCATAGTTGTTAATTTACAGATTAGCAATTACCATCATATGCCTTACCCCTAGTACAGTTAATCATTGAGTAGAGGCTAATATTTATGACTCAGTTGTTGGCCGACGGAAAAAAATATTATTTTTTGGCATGTGCATGCCATATATACAGTGTGACCAAATAGTAGTTTAATTAGCTGTTACTCGACTTGCCGACTCAATCTGAAGTGCTTGCTCAGTCTTTAAAGTATCTGTCTGTGGGATTGACTATAAGCATATCTCACCTGCGGTTACCAGAGGCACAATTAGAGAATGGCAGACACAGCTAAGTTAAGAGCCCAGTTTGTGGAATCGGGAAAACTGTGTGGTTGTCGTGAAATGCAGCCTTTACATCCCAGCACAATTTTGGTTCACTTTTGATGAACCATGTAGAGGAATTACAGAAGAAGGAATGAAATTCTCTATAATAAAGGATTCTGGGTCAAGGTAGTACACGCATGGTAGAAGACATAAAAATACGAGCTAGTGCACATGGCAGTGTTCTGGTGGCTATGCAAGGCTGACCCTGGACTCTCAACAAACACAAGGTGTGGAATGCCAATCTAAGGGAAGATGAAAATGACCCAGAACTGATAATTAAACCACACTGCAGAGTAGGCATGAAATGGGGCCGTCAAGCTACCCAGCCAGTCCAGCTTCAAGGGGTACGTGTCAAACTGGTAATTACCCCCCACTGGCAGGCAGACTCAGCAGAGTGTGAAACTTTAAAAAAATTACATATCTAACACACTCAATAAACAAACACGTTGTTATGTCAATAACATGTTACAATAAACTACACACATCATAACAAGCAACAACTACACAGGTGTGCTATAGTAACTAACGGGGTTCTTATAATGAAATGTTCATATATCTGCAGCACAGATTGTTAATTTCAACGATCCGTCTTATCATCCAATTCTAAATTGTCCGTAACACAATAATATCATATTTATATTCTGAAATAAATCATACCTAATCTTCACTCCAAATAAACACAGTTTCTTTTATAAACATAATGGATAACTGCACACTTCCGCGACATAAAGTATAACTGTCCAAAAGTTTAGCTGGTAGTTTATCATCGTATTAATTTTACTGTTCTTATTAAACAGAGAATGTCCATGTATAAGATAGTTCTAAATCCAGTAAATGTTCATCATTTTGTAATTTATATTTTGTATCATCACATTTTTCTCTTAAGTTGTCCATGATATTGTACACCATGTTAATCTAACACAGTTAATTTTCTACACACTGATTCATAATCTTAACGTATTTCTCACAAATGTTTCGTTGTTAATTTCATGTTAATGTGAAATGTTTCTGATGTAACAATTTTGTAAAATGTCCATTATTGATTTAGAGTTAGCTAACAAATATTCTATAAACACATCTCTTCAAGGTGTCATTATGAAACTGTGGAATCAAGTTCTCCCTTAGTCACATTGCTGACTCAGCTGGAACATTATTTTCCCACTTTAAAGATAGACTCATCTGCTGTGACCTGATCTGTGCATGTCGATTCTTTCTTCCATCCGTATTGTGTTGACCCATATCCGACTGTCGTGCGTCGATGTGTACTGGCGCTGAATTCCTGTGACAATGTAGTTGATCTCATATTTCTCTACCATCGCTCCGTGGCCGAGGGGTTAGCAGCTTTCTCCGCTAACCACGAATACTCTCGTCACGTGACGCGACGAGAATTAGCAGTGGTTCGAATCGCAAAAGTGACTTATGAGAGTATGGAGCCGGTCGCTCAGAAAGTCGTGGCGTGCTGATGAGCGTAATCTAGCCTAGGAATCAACATACAGCTGAAAGATGCTGGTGTTGACCGCAATATCCTGAAACAGGATGGAAACGCGGGGAAAAAAAAAAAAAATCGCTCGTGTTGACATAATAAATATCGCAATATTTATCTAAAATGTTCTATGTCTATGTAAACCAATTTCTAAGTTCACATAGAAGTCTCTTCATTATACATTGTTGAATTCAGTATATTTGGGGTTTAGGTGCCTTGAAAGAAAGGCTGAACGAAGGGTATGTCCAGAGTCCGGAGGAGTGTGTAGACTGAGAGTTCCCGTACCCTCACCCAGAACTGACCCAGGGTATCCCGTGTGGTAATAGCTTCCATCGCCCCAGGGATATTGCGACAGATGCACAGATGTCTTGACTTATTACAGTTTGGTTGTAAACATCCTGTTCTAAATGTTGCCATTCGTCAAGAAACTATACAGACTTGACTTCTTGACCCGTTGACTAAATTTCAATTGTGCGCCTGTTTCTCTTATCGATTGGTCCAAGTTGACCCCATTTTCAACGTTCGCCGTGAACTGACTTTGTTACCTTTCGTTGACTGTCGACAATATTAAAGTCATTTAAATTTGCACACTTTTCAATATCTGTTTTTACTATAAGGTTTCTATTAATGTGGGCCTGATATTTTGACAATTTATCACTTGACTTTCAGTTTCATATTCTACTTTTCGAGAATATGTTGTCTAATGAAAAGTTTATTTGTTGACAAGTTCGTTGCTTGTTGAAAAGTTCATTATCTGTTGAAAGTTGATCACCTGCTTTCACAAGAACTATAATGTCTAGGTTTTCGTCTTACCTCGAAGTTCAGAAATCTCCATGTTTAAATACCCCATATACCAAGGAACGGCTGCTTGGTGTAGACAGCGGTTTCTGGCATTATTTACTCTGTTGGTCAGTGGCCAACTTTGCAATATCTCCTTGCTGGGTTTCTGTGCGATAGAATAACTACACACGCCCTGGGCGGTAATGTCAGTCTCGACGCGCCACCACTGTACTATTTCGTGGCGCTTCGTTGATATCTCTAGAGATGCTTAAATCTTGATCTTGTCGGCATCTCTCCTTCTACTTCTGACGGCCCTTAAGCCTTTCCATCTAAACAATCTATAAGCATTAACTACTTAGAGCTCAACGTAGTTTGCATAACACGACACTGGTATAGTTTTTCCACACTCTAGTTTACTAAGACTATACACTTGACACTGTCAATAGTACAATCGTTTGCTCCACAAAAGATTCACAAATATACACAACATTGCCTAAACATAAACTGTTTTAAAAGAGCGGCATAATGTTAGCCATGCTCTTTTAAAAAGAATTTCGTCCAACGCTGACCGTAGCTCGAGTTAAACTGATTTAAGATGACGCTTAGTCCTTGCGCAAAACGTCCTACCTACTTTTCATGCTTTTGTGACCCATGCTGTGGTATTTCACTTGGCACTGTCTCTTCATGCACTGTTACCAACTCATGCCATGATTCAACCTGTACAATCTAGACCATGGCATAGCGTAGCGGAGTTATCTAGGTGTCGGGTTAATTTTAACCTCGGGGAAGCCGACTAGAACGTAGAGCCTAGATGTTTCTTGAACTTTCTCGTTGTCGATCTTTTGGGTTGGCGTGATGCACCTAAGACCTCAATTTACATGGATTTCTCGTGGATAGAACCCATGTTTCTCGTGGAAAGTAATTTTCACCGGGACAAGCAAAGTTTGCGGGCTTACAGAGTTCTACGCAACTCGAAAAGCTAGCCTTTTTGTGTCAGTAGCAAGCCCGTCTTTCACCTGAACGGACGCCGAATCTCAGTCCATGGTTGCCTTTATGGAGCTCGCAAGCACCAGACAATGGTATAGCTGAATGGTGTAGTGGTTCACACTGTAAGGGTTTGCCTTCCAGGTTGTGTTGAAGCGTTTATCTTGAGATGGAAGAATTTAGACATGCTCACTCCAGTCAGACCACCGATGATTTATGTGTGGTCTCCATACTGGGAGCACGCCAACACATTCTTCTACAGTGAGGGCAAACTTGAGTATAATGAATCTATACCTACCTGCCAGTACGATCCGACTTACCATATGATTATGCAGGTGAGAGTGATGAAGTCCGACAAATTTTGAATTGACCGATCCAAGTGTGGTCTAAGAGACAGGTCGTCTTATTGCACTTGATTGTTAAATGAACCACCACTATACATCAGATTTTCTTGGCCAGACCCAGTGGGATTACACTAGTCACGCGAGTAGTCACTCATTTGAACTCAACATCTAATGGCGATGGAATTTCTCAGAACTTCGACGACCCAGGTAGGGTCTAATAGACATATCCTGAATTAGTTGTTGAATTTCCACTTCCGTGGCCCCTGATGGCCACTCCCTGCACTCCCGGCTCAATGTGATTATGACTCTGCACAAGTCTGACTGCTCCGCTGGCACCCTGACCCACTCCTCTCCTCGCCTAATGTTCTCCAAGATGCACACCTGTTTGATCGTATCCTCCGCCTGAGCCATCCATGATTTCTCTCTTATCTGTCGTTGACCCTTAACTGATTCCAGCGCCTCATGCAAAGGGTGATCTGTGCCTGCAGCTGCTCTGAGGTATGTCTTCCCCTGCACCACCTTGAGCCTACCTGCAACAGTTGGCAAAACAAGGATGTACCACATACACACTACTGGGGTGTCTCTGGTGCATCATATAAAGACCCGCATTGCTTCGTTATATATGTGCTCTAGCTTCACCAGCTGACTCTTTGCGACAGTGAGCAGTCCTAGTCCATAATCAGTCATTGAGAGGATCAAGTGCTGTTATAGTGTGAAAAGCATTCTCTGCTCTTGTTCCATTGCAGCCATAGTTTTAAGTGCATTGAGTCCCTTTTGAGATCTTGCTACAACCGTCTCCACATGGTCCTTGAAGGACAGGCTCCTGTCAAATGTGATTCCAGGATACTTCAGTTTGTTCTCTCTGTTGACGCTTCTACCATCCAACGTGAGGCTTGGGACATCAGCACCACAAAACAGCTGCCTTTTCCGGGTGGATGACAGCACTCATTCCAGTGCACCAGTCAATCAATTTGTCTACTGTCTCATGTAGCTCCTGGGCTGTTTGCTCCCCATCTCTCCCCTGCCTATATGCAAGAATATCATCTGCAAATGTTAGTATCCTTCAGACCCCTAGTGCTTCTAGGTTTGCAATCTTGCTCGTATACACGTTAAAGAGCACAGGTGAGATTGCAGATCCCTGTGGCAGTCCCGGGGTTAAAATATATGGCTCTGAGGTCCATGCACCCAGACGGAGAGCAACCCGACGAGAATACAGGACAGCTGCTATCCAGCGCACCAGCCAGAGATTGACCCCCTTCTCCATCAGTGCGGTCATCAAAATATCATATCTGACTCTATTGTGCGCATCCTCGAGATCAAGCGCTGCAGCCATCGTTTTCTATCTACTCTGGAACCCCTCATAAATTTCAAAGGCAAAAGTGGCTGCATTTGATCAGGTATCCTTTCCTGGCCTGTAGCTCCCCAGACCTCTTTGAAGAAGCTTCCCTCTTTCCAAAAACTCTTGCAGCTTGACAGCGACTATCTTCTCTAACACCTTGCCAAGTGTATTTTGAAGGGTGATGACCTTAAAGCCGCTAAGCTTTGAATGATCCTTGAATGGTTTTGGGAGAGGGATGAGATAGCTGTGCACCCAGTCCTGTTGTACTGATGCTGTCCTAATGCTCTGGTTAAAGCAGTCGGTGATTTCCTTCAGGTTTACATCGCTCAAAGCCTTCATGTGGCCATACCTCACCCCCATCAGGCCATGGTGCCGTGTCTTTTGCCTTCTTCAAAATATGTTTAACATCTTAAACCGGTATGATGTTCTCATAATGCATATTTTTCATGGTGCCAGATAGCTCCTCTCTAACTGCATCTCTGGTGTCTGCATCATTATGATTGGTCTGCGCTAAAAAAAATCTCTGGAGAAACGCCGTCCCTTTCTCTTTGTCTGTTGTCACGCGCACACCATCATCTCCATAAATTGTTCCCACTGTCATAGGCCGATTCTTTCTTTGTATTTGTCTGTGCAGTTTCCAGAATTTTCGCAGTGTTTTATCAAATTTTTTAAAAAAGATTTTAGCAAATCCCTTTCATGAAACATTCCCATTTTGCGATTTTGGCCTCTGCAGCACAGCGCTTGAAAACCTCCACCCTATCTCTTTTGACATTTTCCGCTGTATCCACTTCCTCTCGTGAGCTTCGGTGAGTCTGTCGCACTTTCCTTAGCTGCTTCACTGCAGCTGTCTTTGTCTTATAAGCATGGTCTTCTTCTGGAATCCACCATGGTTGTTGCAAAATAGGAGTTTTAACGGTCCTGTTGCATGCCCCCTGTCTGAGGCGTCCAAGAAGGCTGTCAGTCCACTCATACCTTAAGGTCTTGCGCGCTATCCCAACCTTAACTTTCCTGGATTTAGAGATCAAGACTGAACATGGCATGTGATCACTCCCATGGTCATTCAAAACAGTCCACTTTACATCAAGGACTGATGACTGGGAGACTAGTGCCAAGTCAATAGCTGCGTCTGCATCACCAGGCCTCATTGCCATTCTCGTCGGCCTCCCGTCATTTATGCAGACCACATCGGAGTCCACCATGGCATCCGCAAGGGCAGTTCCCTGTCGGTTTTCTCCACTACTGTCCCATTCTCTGTTCCTCGCATTGAAGTCTCCACATATGAGTAGCCTTTCACCTGGTAATTCCTCAAATTCCTTAAGCCAGTCCCAGTTAGCTCTTTGATACTGTTAGGATCCCCAAACCATACGCAGTGGCATACATTTTGAACTGCTGAAAAGCCTGTAAAGCACTCTCTGCTCTCCGGTTGCTGTCATAACCCTCAAAGCATTAAGTCCCTTACAAAGCCTCCACCACAAAGCCTCCACATGATCTTTATAGTGCATACACCTGCCGAAGGTGATACCCAAGTATTTCAATATACTCTGTCTAATAAGAGGGCGCCGGTCTCCCTGGTTTAGGAGTTATACTACTTTCTGCGCAATCCCGTATACTCTCTTGAGTGATGTGACGTGCGCGAGAATCAGTAGCGATTCTCTCCGCGTCGGTAACTTAGGGGTATGTGAGCCGGCCGCTCAGAAAGCAATGACAAACTACTGAGCGTAATCTTGCCAAGAAATCAACAATCAGCTGAAAGATGCTGATGTTGACAGCGATGTCCTGTAAAGGATATGCGAATAGGGGGGGGGGGGGGGATTCATTCACATGGGACATCTGCCTTCACAATCAGGTTATCCTGGGAGTACCACACAACCGATGTCTTGTCTGGGTTTATAACGGGCCCTGCATCCCTGCACTACTCAACCAACCCTGTTTACTACCACATGTAAATCTGCAGCCAAACTGTCCCCATCCCTGCCCTGTCTGTACACCAGCACATTACCTCCATTATCTGCAAGTGTCAAGATTCTACCAACACCTGGTGTCTTAATAACTGCGACTTTGCTGGTGTAGACATTAAAGAGCACTAGGGACATGGCAGATCCCTGTGGCGGCCCAGGTTAGTTAGTTTAGTTTAGTCGATGGATCAACATCACGGCACACGGGTGTAACCCAGAAGTGCTCCGTTCTCCTCCTAACTCAAACCTGAGTCTGGAGAAACTCAGCTCAGTGCACGAACTCCAGTGCTCCAAATACTTTGGTTAGATTTTTAACTCAAAATTTTTCCCGGGCAGCGCCGTTAAGCTATACTCTTTTTCGATTTCCAACTGCCAAGGGATTTTTTACGTGCGCAACAATACACACGGGCGTCCGATCTTACTACCCAGAGAAAAGGGGACATTATTTTACTAGAAGTCCACGTGAAAAAATCCCGGTTCTCACCGGTGTAATCGGTGAGGGATCAGAAGTCCAGGAACCCATATGCAGCGCAACTTTACGTGCATAAAGGACTGCCGCGACCCATCTGACAAGGCAAGGGCAGACCTCCATGTGTATATCAACCGATGGTTTGTCTCCGTGCAGAACCCGAGTCCATGTTTTATACTCGCTCACAAGAGTTCGGCGGACGTCGCCATTTTCAGTTGAGCCTCAAGACTTCATACCGACAGGACACGTCCACTAACAATTCCAAAGTATACACACTCTAGTGTGGAAGCCACCCGTACTGATGGATAAGGCGTCAAATGTGTCTTTCTGAAGGTAATTGAACAATTTTAATCTTGAATCGTGTGTAAATAAACCAATCTGAGTTGGTTCAGTTCAGTTCAACCTTCGTCTATATTTTAAGTTCTTAGGTTTTATTTTGATTCAAACCATCCAAGTAAAACTGTAAATGACAATGTCTTGTGGCTTGAGCCACGAGTTTCCTATCTTCCTACCCTTTAATTTAAATCCCAACATTGGATACTTTGAAGTAGGTTTCGGAATCATATCATCTAATTTCTAATCAATGGCGTGAAATTTTTAGGTACTTTAGTGACATTTAAAAAATTGGTTTGGTATTGATTACATCAGGACAGTTGAATAGGACCTGAAAAATGCTTTCCAACGGTACATCATTCAAGTCTGTACGTTGATTCTAAGCCGAGATATCCAGATTTGTGTGTCAAATTATGTCATAATATGAAAAATATAGGAAAATACTAATCTGACTGATTTTTACTTGCTGCCCAGAAACAACAATTGTTTACAATGTGTTTAAAACTGCTACAACTTCTTTAGTTTTGAGAAAACCCCATAGCAACTATATGTCTTGTTCGGAATGGCGAGGCCTAACTGCCTAGATATAAATTTTTTGATGTTATGTAATATCGACTCATTAAAATTCAAAATGGCCACTAATTAATTATTTAATAATGATTAAACTTAGCTAAAGAACCTTAAAATGCCAATTATGAATATTTTCCCCTTCAGTTTGATCAAACAAATAAAAAGGCCATGTTGTGATGTTGTAAATATGTTTTGTTACTAATTTAATTTCAAAATGGCTGCCAATTAATTAATTAATAATTAAGTTTAAACATTTAAACTTGGTTAACGAACCTTGAAAGACCAATTATGTATCTCCAAAGTTGGAGTGGGTTCGCCTGATGACGAAGAACACTGGCAATAGGGGAAGCTAATCCACACGCAACATTCAGTTGAGTGCACTAGAAGTAATGTGTACGGACTACATTCGAGTTCAAAGTGAGCGAAAAAAAAAATTAATGTATTCTCACCTCTTCAGTTTGATAAAACAAATCAATAGATCATGTTATGATTTTATAAATATGCTTTATTACTAATTAAAATTCAAATACCAGCCAATTAATTATATATAGAAGCACTAGAAGTAATGTGTATGGACTATGCTCGATTTCAAAGCGAGCGAGCGCAAAAAACAAAAATGATGTATCGAACATAATGAAGATCTAGAAAGCATCCTGCCAACCTGGAAAAGAAAAAGAAAAAAACAAACTATTAGTTAAGTTATGCTAATTAATAGTACTAGTACTACTAGTACTAATTAAAAAAACTAATACACATGTTCGTGGTCAGTAAAACCGCCTGGTGACGTCTACAAATCTCTTAACCCTTTTAGCACGGCCCGGGCCGATTATCGGCCCGGCATAGAATGGCCAAATTCACGGAACGGCCGATCATCGGCCCCACCATATTTCAGGTAGACACCGCAAGAACTCTCCGCTTTTGAAACACGGAAAATAGTGTCCCATGATTCCTTGAGGTATTTTGTTTACAAATGTCCGCTCGTCTTTGTTCTGTATCAAGCGTTTAATTTGTTGTAGAATTTTTTTGAAACAGACCTAAACGGCCCAAAACATGTCAGATTCTGATAATTCCGCCACTGATAGGGATGCCGATGAAACGTTTGAATCGAGTGAATCTGGTGAGTCTAGTGAGGAAGCTGATGATAGATCTAGTGAGAGCGATAACGAAAGTGCAGATGGAGAGAATGAACCGACAACAGCTCAACCATGGCTCAGGGTTTATCCTCCTGAAGATGATGATGGGATTGAGATACATCCATTTTCTGAGCTGACTGGCCCAAAACGAATGCCACCTAGTGACTCCAAGCCTGTCAGTTATCTATACCTGTTTCTCACAATTGAGTTACTGACAGTATTTGTAGCAGAAACAAATAGATATGCCAGCCAGTTCATTGCAAAAAGTGGCAATGTACTCAAAAGGAGATCCATTGTACAAAATTGGAGACCCACCAGTATTCCAGAAATGAAGGCGTTTATCGCGATAATCCTGAATATGGGACTGAACCGAAAGCCAACCCTTTTTTCATACTGGACTACCTGCAAATCCCAAGAAACCCCTTGGTTTGGAAGGGTTATGCCCAGGGAGAGATTTGAGCTCATTTTAAAATTTTTTCATATTGTAAATAATGAAAATTTAGCGGCACCAGGGGAAGACGGCTATGATCCATGCGGTAAGTTTGCTCCACTGGTGGATCATGCTAATAGATTATTTAGGCACCATTATACCCCAAAGCAGGAGTTATCTGTTGATGAGAGCCTAATTGGTACCAAGAGCAAAAGCCAGATTCTACAGTATATGCCCAATAAGCATCACCACAAGTGGGGCATAAAATTATGGATGCTGTGTGAGTCTGCAAGTGCGTATGTGCTCGGATTTTTTGTGTACAAGGGGAAAAGAGATCAAGAGGAAGATCACCTTGGACTATCCCATAGAGTAGTCAGAAAGCTCTTATCAATAGGAAACTACCTAAAGAAGGGGTATCATGTTTTTGTGGATAATTTTTTTGCAAGTATTGAACTGGCTACTGATCTGTTTTTGCAAGGAACATACCTCACAGGTACAGTGCGACGCAATCGCCGAAATCTCCCCAAGGCAATAAAGGGCAATCTTCAGCCTAATGAAACTCTCTACTACAGGAAAGGAAGCATACTGACTGCAGCATACAGGGAAAAGAAATCCCAAACAAAATCAGTTCTTCTCATGTCTACTAAAGAGAAAGCAGAACAAGTAGATGTTACTGTGAGGAGAAGACAAAATGACCCAACGCCTGCCGAAAGATCAAAGCCGCGTGTTGTTTTGCAGTACAATAAGTACATGGGAGGTGTGGATCAAAGCGACATGATGTTGTACGCCTATTTAGATGAGAGGAGAACGTTAAAGTATTGGCGTAAGGTTGTCTTCTCCATTTTTGGACGCATGACAGTAAATGCATATATTTTGTATTGTCAAAATACGTCAAATACCCGGAATTTAACTCGCTATAAATTCACTGCCAATGTTGTGAGTGATCTGGCACAGGACTATCTGGACATAAAATATCCTCCTCCTTCTACTGATGCTGCTGGGGACAGAGGCTATGTGGATATTCCAAATAGAAAAGAGAAAGACTGTTCTGTGTGCAGTGACCGCTCTCAGCCAGGAGGAAGGAAGCGTAGCCGAACCATGTGTTCTACATGTGAAAAGGGTGTGCATCACTACTGTTTTGATAAACACCAATGTAAGAAGGCCAAGGGACAATAATAAGGTAGGAAATTGCATATATAACTGTATTTAGCTGTATGTATCTTACTTTGAAGTTGTAAATTCACATTTTGTCTTTTCTATTTTTAGATATGCAAATGAGCTAATTTGCATATTTGTCAATTTAAAAAAACAATTTGTTGTAAATCATACACTTCAATATATACCCTTCCTATAAATATATATATTGCATGGTGTCAGAAAATCAGAAAGGTGTCTAAAAAAATAAACAAAAATACAACCAAATTTACTGAAATAATGCTCCGTGTTTTTGGCTAATAAGCCTAAAATAATTCCGTGCTAAAAGGGTTAAGTCTTGTAAACAGATTTCTGTCTCTTTTACCTGTGTGAAATCAATGTTACAGAAACATTCTTAACAAAGGCAATTTTGTAATCATAAATATCTAGTAAGACTAAACACATTTTATCCAATTACTTTTATATTAATATTTGGTGGATATAATAAGTGCTTTAACTTCATTTGTGATTTGTTGTTGATTATTTTATGAAGGTAAGTGGAAACAAAATATTTCACTTGATTTCTGAAAGCATGTCATCTGTTTGCTATTATATAACTATTAACATATTTGTTTGTTTTAGCATTAATATATTATATAAGACTGCAACTAAAAGAACATGTTTTTTTAAAACCTGAAAATACTTACTGCATCGAAATGTCTCTTTCTGTCTCCATTAAATCTCTGCATCCATGGTCGAGTGAGGAAGCGTGAGTACAGCATAAGCACTTGCAAGTGGAGGACACATGGGTCTGTCAAACCTTCGTAGATCACCTGTGAAATGTAAAAAAAAATTGTAAAAATAAAATTAATGGAACTGGGGTAAAGCTGTGGATATGTAAACAATATAAAATAACACAAAGTAATGCAGCTTTACAGAACAGAATTACGAAAAATACAAGGACATTGCGGCAACTAGCCTTCATCAGCAAACAAATGCATACACAAAACACAACATAGTCATGGAGAAGACATCCGGTGACAACATTAAGGCATAAGGATGGGATGAGAAAAATAAATAGATCTCTTTATTCTTCAAAACGGTCATAAATGATTAGCACCTGGATCGCCAGACCCATCCTTGTATCTGTAAAACATATTCAAACATTCCAGTGTTATGGCATGTAAGTGTGCTTTGTTTGAAACTACAAATATGAAAGGGATTGTTGTTTTTATTAGATACCACACACAAAATTGTCGGCAATAGAATTACAACATGATTATGATTGTACTAGGTAATGGTGCACTGCAATGATGATGATGATAATTAATTACCTCAGTTTGGAAATTTGATGGATAAGTTCTGCAGCGTGGCATCTCAAGGCACTCTTCTGTCTGTCTTCATCTGTAGCGTTGACTGGTTCCAGCATATGCAAAACTTCACCAGCATCTATCTGTCTCATGTCATTTGCAGTTTTCTTCTCCATGATGATGATGATGAACTTTAGAACTGTGGGGGAAATTGTTCTAAAATTAAAATAATTTCAGTGGCATGAAGTTAGAGGGAGATAGGGGAGGGGGAGGAAGGGGGAGAGAGAGGGAGGGAAAGGGGAGAGAGAGAGGAAGGGAGGGAGGGAGAGAAGGGAGAGACTCAGAGAGGGAGGGGAAAAAAGGGAGGGGGAGAGAGGGGAAGCTAAAGAAGAGAGGGAAAGGAGAGGGATAGGAAGGGGAAGGGAGAGTGAGGGATGGGAAGGGAGAGAGAGGGATGGGAAGGGAGAGGGAGGGGGAGGGAGGGGAAGGGAAAGAAGAGAGAGAGGGGGAATGGAGAGAGGGAGAAAGAAATAAAATGAAAAAGAAAACGGAGGGGCAGGGGGAGAGAGATACAATTAAATTATTAATAGATAGGGTCATATTTATTAATTATTCAGGCTATTTATAATCTATTTTAACCCTTTAACAGGCATAGCGCCTGATAGCGTTCGATGCGTTAAACGGGCATAGCACCCAATCGCGTCTTTGACGACTAGTCGTTTTAAAAATGCGATCTCTCGGTTTTCCGACACTTCCGATGACTACTTTCACTTTCGCCGATAGCTTGACAACGTGGCCGCCATTTGTAAACGCGCTACAATGACTTTGAACAGACTTTAACAGACTTTTTTTGATAGTTTTCGGGATTTTTACGCTGTTTTTCAAAATGGATTTCGGCGATTCTTCAAGTGATAGCCGAGATTTCGCTCTGTTCAATTTAAATGACATTAAAGGGCACGAAGTTGATTATTAATCGGAGCTAGATATCAGTGCAAAGCGTTACTTTGCATTAGCAGTCGTGAGTCGGACTTTAAAGAAAGTGATTATGATTCTGAAAATGTGTTTGTAAATTGCCGTATAGATGACGGAAAATCACAAACAACATGCCGTATTTCGTAAATATTTGTGTTCATATATGGATTACCGGCAACAATCACGTGAGTAACATATTCTGCATGCTTTTCCCTTCATTGTGTTGTTTATTTAACTAAAATCGGTTGACTAACACCTTATTTGTGATGTTTTTACTAACGCAACCCGAAATTTTACTGAACCTGAAAAAATCTTGCCCGTTCAGGGCTAAAAAATGGACAATCGTCTGCCCTGTAAAGGGTTAAACAAGAGATACAGAAATAGATGGAGAATTAAATTATTATTAATATTAACCACAATGTGGCTTTAGCAATGAACTATTACATAAAAGAATTGGTGTAAACAACGTCAAGTCCCATCTGTATAAGGTAAATAAGAAGGCAAGATGGCCGCCGATTTTCCCCCTAGAGACCGAGTGAAGTGATCCACTTGAAACAGCTAATTTTAATCAAAACCGCCGATCATTTTAAGTAATGAAATTGTACACAGAGATATAAAAATGGATGGAGAATTCAATTATTACTAATATTAATCACTCAGGGGGTTTTGCAACAAACTGTTAGATAAAGAACAGGTGTAAACAACGGCAAGTCCCATCTGTATAAGGTAAATAAGAAGGCAAGATCGCCGCCAATTTTTCCGCTAGAGACTGAGTGAAGTGATTCAATTCAACAGCTAATTGTAATAAAAACCGATCATTACAAGAACTGAAATTTTACACAGAGATATAAAAATGGATGGAGAATTCTATTATTACTAATATTAATCACTCGGGGGGCTTTGCAACATTCTGTAAAAACGTGAACTTACCTCAATACTTTGGAATACACAACAATGATGGTTACCAACGAAAAGCCTTCAGAGTACATGTGTTTCAAACTAGACCGCATGGTCCACAATACTGGCCTATTTATAGCCCGTCAAAATCACGCAATTTTCGGAATTTAAGAAAAAATATGACCACATTAGGAATCGGGTCAAATTTTCGGGAGCAAGCAACGTGACTGCCAGGTTACGTGATTTCATCCGCGAATGCCCGATCACGACATCAAATCAAAATGGCTAGCGTGATTGAGACCTTGACTTTGCGGTCTTTGAAGTAGATAGTTACTCCACACCAGAGATGTGGTACTATTGGGGTTGGAACTCTTTGTTGGCTTCTGAGGATGGGGACGGAGCGCTTATGGGAATGCCCCGAATGCTGTGATGTTGGTTCTTAATCAATCAATCAATCAATCCACACCAGAGGGCTTACAAATAGTTTACTTTGAGTCACTTCTCTGTGATATTATTCAAGAGATCATAATAAAAGGGTATCCTGTTTACCCCTAATTTACCATGGATTACTTTTCTGTTACATAAAAAGAATCATACTGGGTCCAGTTTAACTCTCCTCTCTTACCATTAATATTATAATCGAGAGGGAATTGTTTACTGGATGAAAACCTCTACTCCTAGAGTTATCTTAATTAAAGATTGAAAGGAAATTACAGGTTGAGGCCTTGCCTGATCAAGAAATTGAGAAGCTATATGTGAGGCACAAGGCGAGGCTTGGAGCTGCAATAACAAAGACCCTGGGCAGCTGCAATAACAAAGACCCTGGGCATGGCTATGCTACAGATGTACGCACAAGTGGCAAGTATGTTCCTCCCCATTGCTGATAATCAAGCTTTGTCGACAGACCTGTCATTTCTATTGCATGCGCTAAACACAGTTACACGTGAACTCTACCATAAGTTCAGTATGTGCTTAGCACCTGCAACTGTCATGCTAGCAACTTTTAGGCACTGCCATTTTGGACATATCTGCCCTAAGCAAGAACAAGATGGAGGAGGAGACCCCCAAAATTTCTCCACAGGAGACAGAGAAACTAGTGACGAAGGACCCCAGAAAAGTTGTGGCTGGGAAGAGAGGAGCTGCTGCTCGAAAGAGTCGTGAAGCAGAGAGGTTGTCTCTAGCTCTGCAGCAGGCTGTTCGTGAGAAGAAACGAAAGTTAGCCCCCGAGCATGAGCAGGCCCCACCACCGCTGTTTCCAATGGTGCCCGTTGATTACCGCGGCTGGACTCCCTGGATTATCGGAGTGGCTGGCATTGTCGTTGTTGTCGGTGTAATTAGGCAGAAAATGCGGCGGACTAAAGCGCCTGCGCCCTCCAAGCGACCGGATACTAACGTATTAAAGAATAGAGATCCATTTTATATTATGGAATAATGGCAGGTGTTGATGGGAGAGCTATTGTTAATGCCATTTACCAAGGCGCTGTGGTGGCCGTGCTTACGGTAGGCACTGCAAAACTGACCAAGGTGATTTTCAAAGGGGCAACTTTGCCCAAGCTAGACGCTGTTATGTATGACATTGGGATGATGGTTTTAGACACATCCATCGCCTTAGCAGTCCGAGATTTGCTTATCAAAGAGGGCTTGCTCCCCACTGATATATTGCAGAAGCTCTTACAGTATCAGCCCCGCTAGCTATGGCCTCTGTCACAATGATGATAGGGGGCGCTGTTATCAATGCCCTCGCGTTTACGGGGGGCAACTACCTCTTTTCCAAGCTAGGGCATGCGGATGCCCATGAAGAAATGAGGCGGCATGATGAGGCTGTCGAGTGGCTACAGGCGGCCAAGACTGAGTGGACGAGAAAGAGAACCGCGCGGCAGGACTAGCTCAACGATGAGCCACGCCGTTCACTCTTTCCAGGATGTCGACCAGGCCATGCAGGAATACAGCCTGATCTCCGGAAAACGTGTAGAGCCCCTCACGCCTGAACCTCGCCTGTCAGATTTCTATGTGCCATCCGAGCCTCAGAAAGACCGCGAGATCACTTTCATCGATCTTGGGCTGGCAGCGACGAGTATTGTTGCTTATAAGTTGCTTTAGAGATTGACCGCTGCTACCCAGTAACAAATGAAAGGTCTGGAGGACATCTACTACAGCCCTCAGGGCTATTGGAAAGGCTTGGTGGCTATTAAGAAGCTCGCTGCTGCAGCTAATGTTTCAGAGGATGTTGCCCGAGACTGGCTCAAGAAGCAAGCTATTTTTCAGATCTATCTACCCGCTCTTCGTTATATTCTGCGGCCATCTATTGAGGGTAAAGTTAAAGAAAGTCAAGTATACAGCAGGAAACCCTAAATATGACTTGTGCAAATTGAAAACTGACAAAGAAATACAAGATAATTTTAACATAGAAGTAAAGAACAAATTTGATATATTGTCTGATCTAGAGATCCTGTTTCAAGATGTAGATGATCAATGGGAAACGATGAAGAATTCAATCAGCTGCGCAGCAGAAAAAACTATTCCAAAAGTAAAGAAAGTGGGCCGTAAGACATGGATGACTGAAGAAATTTTACAACTAATGGAAACAAGAAGACAGAACAAAAATAATCCTGCCAAATATGAAGAAATTAACAGAAAAGTGAGAACCTTATGTAAGGAGGCAAAAGAAACATGGCTTGAGAAAAATTGCAGAGAAATTGAAAAACAACGCAACAGTAACAATGCGAAACTAATGCACAAAACAATTCAGGAGCTTACTAATCAAAGAACACGTACATCAGCAGGCTGCCTAAAGACAAAAGATGGAAGAGTCATAATAGAAAAAGATCAGATATTACATGAATGGTCAGATTACGTGAAAAACCTGTATGACGATAACAGAGACGAACAGTATGATGTTCAAAATAATAATGAAGGACCAGCAATTTTGAAGATGGAGGTTCAGAATGCTCTTAACCATATGAAATCTGGCAAGACCCCCGGTTCAGACAGCGTCACAACAGAAATAATTAATGCTTTAGAAGAATATGGAATAGATCAAGTTACCAGTCTGCTCAATACAATATATAATACTGGAAATATACCTCAGGAGTTATGTAATTCTGTATTTATTGCAATCCCAAAGAAATCAGGAGCCTTGGAATGTGATCAACATCGAACAATTAGTATAATGAGTCACATCACGAAGATTTTGCTAAGAATTATCATGCAAAGAGTTAGGAGGAAAATACAACCTGAAATAGGAGAAGAACAATGTGGGTTTGTGGAAGGCAAGGGTACAGTAAATGCTGTATATATACTGTGCTGTATATATACTGAGAAACATAATCGAACGTTCTATAGAAGTAAACAAAGATCTACACCTTTGCTTTATTGACTACACAAAGGCTTTTGATAAAGTGAGACATGTCAACATGATAAGGATGCTTGAAGATCTACTAATTGATGGAAAAGATCTTAGACTTGTAAAAAACATATATTGGAAACAACAAGCTGCCATAAGAGTTGATAATGAAGTAAGCCAATATCAGCCTATTAAAAGGGGTGTGAGACAGGGATGTGTAATGTCTCCAGATCTGTTTTCCCTGTACAGTGAAAGTATTTTCAGAAATATTGAAGATATGGAAGGAATCAACATTGGGGGACGATGCATCAATAACATTAGATATGCAGATGATACAGTCTTGATTGCAGACAATGAACAGGACCTGCAAAATTTGGTAGATGTGATTGTTACACACAGTGAACAACTAGGGTTAGAATTAAATTGTAAAAAGACACAGATTATGGTCGTCACTAGGAAGGACAAAATACCACAATGTAATATACAAGTAAATGGGAATATTCTTCAACAAGTGAGCAGGTACAATTATCTCGGAACAGTAATAACATCTGATGGGAGATGCCTTGAAGAGATTAGAACAAGAATCGCCATGGCAAAAGTAGCCTTTAGCAAGATGAAAAACATATTGACCAATAAAAAGATGTCAATTGAAACGAGAAAAAGAGTGTTGAGATGCTACATTGAACCTGTACTTTTGTATGGATGTGAAGCGTGGACAATGAGCAGTCAAGCTGAGAAACATCTGATGGCTGTAGAGATGTGGTTTCTGAGGAAAATGCAAAGAATACCATGGACAGCCAGAAAGACCAATGAACAAGTCCTTCAAGAAACAAATGAAGATCGTAAATTGATTAGAGAAATTAGACGTAGACAGTCAACATTTTTTGGGCATGTTATGAGAAGAAATGGATTGGAGAATTTGGTGACAACTGGTAAGATCGAGGGGAACAGACCAAGGGGAAGACCTAGAAGCAAGTACATGGATGGCTTGGCCTTGTGGCATGGTCGAGACAGAAACACGGAGCTGACCCACGACTCTGGTGATCGAGTGAGATGGCAGAACATGACCGCCCACGCTTACCGGCATGGCACATGATGGATGGATGGATCTATTGATGAAGATAGACCGAATGCCGTCCATCAGGCTGACTTGCTCTACCTACCACATGACCGGGTTGGTCGTAAGACATTTAAGTATGCCTTGACGGTTGTGGATGTTGCCCCACGGTTTAAGGAAGCAGAGGATTTGACTGACAAGAGCAGTGAAGGGGTGGCTTTGGCCCTAGAGCGAATTTACAAACGCGGGCCACTCAAATGGCCACAGCTTCTGCAGATTAACATGGGGTGTGAGTTTATGGGTGCTGTGAGCCAGCTGGCAGCGAAGCATAAGACACAGATATGGCGTGGAAAAGCTGGTAATCACCGGCAGCAGGCGATCATTGAGAGGTTCAATTACACTCTGGCAGAGAGACTGTTCGGTGCCCGTACGCCCAAGAGTTACTACTGGCAGCTCGAGGGTCCTCTGAATGTTCCGCTGAATGGGTTCAGGCTCTTCCTCAGGTGGTCGCGGTGCTTAACGGTGAGGTGACTTGTTTGATGGGTTGGAAGCCAGTTGATGCCATTAAGGACACTTCTGTATCCCATACACCGGCCGCTCCTGCTCACCGTACTATCGGCCTCAAGGAACCTGTGATTCCGTCTGATGCTCTAGTTTGGTATCTGTATGCAAGCTTGCCTGGGGAGCATGAGCTTGAAGGTGGGCGGCGCTGGGCGACTGATCCTTCGTGGTCATTAACAATACACAAGATTCGTAAAACTGTCTGCCTGGATTGGCGGCCTGCACTGTACTACCTGGAGCATGGGCCGGCTAGGGGCTTCGTTCACGAAGAGCTGATGATTGTTCCTCCCGACACCCAAATGTCTCCTGACCGGATCCTCCCTAAACAGTGAGGGCTCACTCCGCGGCGACCTTGCGGTACTCGTGGGGCTGCGTGTGGATGCCATCGTTTGTCATAATACGCGCTGAGGCCCAGCTTGCCTTGTTGGTAGCTGGCCATCTGCCCGTTATGCATACGCATCCCTCGGTTCTCCACTCTGTCTACGGACCCTTCTATGGCGGCTTTGTATCTACCCCAGGTCATGGTGTCCTGCCTTTTTCCCACCCCCTTGCATGATAACTTCATGTTCACGTCCCCGTCGAAGATGTAACATTTGCTGCAGAGAGCAATGCCTCGACTCCCCTCAAACTCGGTCTTGAAGATGCTGGGGCTTTGCCCACTCCATTTGTCCCAGGCAAGCCACTCCCTCTTCACACGGTTGAACTCCTCTTTCATCTCAGGCTTTACCGCCTCCTCGAGGTTGAGGGTGCTGAGCGTGATGTACAGGCTGTCGGTGTCCATCTGCATGATTTCATAGACCCTGCGATCCACGAACCGGTCAACGAAGTCATGGTAGAATTCTAAGATGCGGAGCTTGGCCAGTTGATACACAGCGATGCCTACCTGGAAAGGACGCTTGATGATCACACATGGTTTATGCGATTTGATCTCGTATGCGTCGCCTATCTCTGTGAGGCCGTCAAACCAGGCAGACGGTAGTGCCTGATCCACTGTTTTTTTCATCTCGGGTGTAGCTGGTGTTGGTGTGGTGCTCGAGTGCCTCGATGAGCTTTCCGTATGCTGAATTGCCTAGAACCTTCATAGCCTCGGCCAGCATCGCCTTCGCTTTGTCCACATCCCTGAGGCGGCGCGCTTCGGTTACTTGCTCAACAAACCACGTGAAGAGCTTCTTTGGCTCATACTGGATGACTGTATAGACCGCCTCCAGCTCGAGTCCATGTTCTAGATACCATTTCAACAGTGGGGTGTACAGCAAGATTCTGTCGGCCTCAAGGAGGCCCAGCAGTTTCTTACACCTCGATTGCTGGTGGCCGGTGCGTTTCAGGTATTCTAACATCTCCGGCGCTACTAAGGCCTCCAGTACTGCCTGGTTCATAAAGAGGGGTGCCACAACTTTGGCCACAAGGCTTTGGGGGTGGAGATTTTACACTTGACAAATCCAAACAGCTGGCCTTTTAACACCTGCTGCACGATCTTGGGGGGCTACCTCTTGGGGGTTTTCTGCGTGGAGCACTCGCTCTTTCTCACATGGCATGTCCATAGCCATGGTGCTGAGGTAGAGCGCGTTAGCGTCGTACCCTTTTGCGGTTCTGCACAGCTTCCCCTTTGGGTATTGATGCGACCGGATTCTGGTGACCCCCGCTTCATGGTACCGCGTGAAGACTAGCGACGGCCCTCTCATCACTGCTGCCTTTAGGAGTGGGTAGGCCTCTCCTGGGGCATACAGCTCACCAGCCTTGGTGCCCCTGAGAAGGTATTGTAGGGACACCCCAGGGAGGCTGCACGCGTCTTTGGATATGTCGACTCCCCGCTCTCCGTAGAAGGCCTTCATCTTCCCTATGGCCTCGATGCCGGCACCGACGTCGAGGTTGTTGTAGTACCTCAACCAGTCGGCAAACATGGTCATTCCTTTTTCCTCCACTCCTCCAGCGTGAGCACGTATCCACCCTTTAGGCTGGAATACCACGCGGGGTAGTCGGGCAGACCTAGGTAGTTCAGCTTATCAGGTGTGTCAAGCCATTCATACGGTAGCCACGACTTGGTCGCTGTGCAGCCATAGGCGCGCACCCATGCATCGTACGTGGTGCCGGGGGGCCAGGTAGTTGAGAATATCAAGGAACTTGAACTCGGGTGTGACAAGAAACATTGTCTTTGTCTCTTGGGCGGCCACGTTGATCTTCCGGCAGGTGCCTGCTAGCCCCGCTACAAAGTTTTCCTTGATTAGGTTTAGGTCGTACCGACCTGAGTTGAAGCCCAACACAGGGACTTGCCCACACCACTCACGCATTTTCTTCTACAGTTGTGGCTGCAGGTTATCCAGGTCTTCCGGGAGGTAACATGCTTCCATTTCGGCTCGTATCGTGGTTGCACACCAACACAGGTCTGCCATGAATTCGGCTATCAAGGCTTTTGGGTCTGCATTGCTCAGGTGGGTCGGCTGCTCCTCTATGGTGTCCCCCACCGAAACGGATATCGCAATCTGATGGCTCTCATAGGTGAGGTTGGGGGGTGGGGTGCTGGGCTTGAGCCTTGTCATGCCAGGCCTCAAAGTCATAAAAGATTGCATGAGGGTAGACCACCGTCTGCACCTGGGGCATTGGGGCGCGAGACAGAGGCGGTCTCCCACAGTACCACCAGATTGTAGCCAGAGGCCTTTATCTTATCTCCGCAGCAGAGGGTTTTCTGATACAGCTCGTCGGCGTTGGGGGCCTCACTGTGGGTGGGACACCCATGCCAGTGGCAGCCGTGTTATTGGTACACCGTGTGGGTGGTGGGGTCGTAGCCATCCACCAAACCGTCAACGATCCACCGATCTTCCCCATGCCCACAGTATGCATGGTGGATGTGGTGCCCTGATTTTTCGGCCATGTGCTCTAACCATAGGATGGAGCTACGGCTGGTGTTGTTTTGAGGGTAGAAAACTTTCTCGTATGCCGACTGTGGCCGCTCCACCTCCTTCCCGGGACAGAGGATCTTGGTTTCCCCTCTGCTGCAGAGGTCAGCGTGGCGCTAGAGAGAACAGGCCTGGGTGAAACGCTGATTGCAATGCTGGCACTAAAAGAGCTTTGCCAGCTTTGGCAGGTCAGTTATCAGGACGGCGTGATTTTCCTAAACCCCGATTGTCATCGGCTTGGTGCCGATACGCTCGCAGTTCACGGGCCGCCTTACTAACCGCCACACCCCCTCTTTGGTTGGCTCGTAGACACGGATCCCTAACTTCAACTTCTCCTCAAACACTTTTAATGAATCCAAGCCTGGCTTGTCTGGGTTGTTGGTGCCCCACACCCTTTGTGCCAGCTCCAGGGCCTTAGTGGTGCAACGGTCTGGCCTCGCGCCGTAGTGGACGGCTAGGCATCGGAACAGACAGAGGTTATCATTGTATGTGTCCATCTCGTAAAGCCCCTGCTTTTGCCGCAGCCAGTCCGGCAGTTGCCCTGCCCCTAACAGAACCTGGGGAGTGAGGATCGCCTTCACTTCGACTTGCACCTACCTTACAAAGACCCACTTGGTGCTGGGGCGGTCGATTTGGCTGATGTCGAAGCGGATCTCATCACGCTCCGCCAACTACTCTGCGGCTGATGCAGTGTGGTTTATCAAATCGCGGGACCCTCGTAGAGTTTTGTGGTACAACATGACGTCTCTGTTTTCAATGTTTCGGATTCGGTAGGTGTAGACGTACCGCAGATAGAAGGCTGACCTCAATGCTCGAGGTGGGGCATGAACCTCTCTACGATCGGACCATCAAGCCCTCGGAAGAGCTTCCACGTGATTGTTCGACTCCCCCGCTCTTCCCTATCCTTGCAGATTACCTCCTCTAGGAGTTGGGGACCGCGCTGGGTGATGAGTCGAGCTAGTGGCTCCGGGTGTAGATAGCGCCTGTGGCGCCTTCTTGAATTGGCGTCTAACACAGCGAAGTGTTGTAACGGGTGCGCTAGGGCCCGGGCGGCGTATTTATACGCTCGCAGGGCGGCGGTGACCTCGTCTTCCAACCACGCAGCCTCCCGCAAGTGCTGCGCTGCATCCTGGACTTTCCCCCGATGAGCTGGATACCGCCCAGTGGTGGTGGCTTGCTCGAGTCAGGTGGCGTGGACTGCGTCTCTCGCCTGAGCTATCTCCCCGGCAAGGACGGCCTTGCGGCGGTGGCTGTGTGGCATTCCATACTGGCGAGCTTGATTTTGCAACTGTTTTACGGTGACCATGATTACTGCTGGACTCGTACCGTCAACAACACTCCACTTCTCTCTAAATGAAAATTTCTTTTGCCGGAATTTAAATATTTATTCTTTTCAGGTGCCTCCATTCACAGAGGAACGGACCCTCCTGTTGGTATCGCAGTTTGTGGTATTTAATGTTGGCTCCGCACGGCTGGCAGAGGGCTAGGGTGGTTTTCACCTCTATGCCGCAGCTTGTACAGGCGACTGTGAATCCCCCCTTCTTGAGATGCGCATTGTGCTTCCGACAGTATTCCCCCCATACACCGCCTCTCACACTGGCGCGTCGTCCACAACAGTAGCCACCGACACTTGTTCATGGTGCATACCCCTATATCACATACAGCTTTAATTCCAAATAATATATCTGAGCAGAGGTCTGGCTATGAGTAATATATCGAGTCAGAATGATACTACCGAGGCGAGCCTCTCTTGCCGGGGTCAGTTCGGACCCCTTAGGAGTACGAATGGGGGTCAGTTCGGATCCCCTATTCGACCCCCTTAGGGGTGCGACTGGGGGTCGGTTCGGACCCCTTATTCGAGCTCTTAGGGGACCCCCTGTTGGACCCTCGAATCGATACAGCGCGCGAGTGTGGGGTGCTGGTATCAAGCTAATACCGGATATACTACTAGATGACTTGATATAAACAAGTAAAGAATGCTTCTCCACACCTTGTGGCACACTAGATATCTGGTTCTGGCCGCATATTTGTATAGGCCAATCAACACTTGATGAGGCAGCCAAGTACAGGAGCCTCTTACACTCCTTGAGGTGTATTGTGGTACCAGGTGGAGAAGGTGGGGGAACAGATTGAGATCCCAATAAACATATCTTGACATGTCACATAAACTGTTTTTCAGTCTTAATAATTTACTGCATTCTCATCCTAATAAACGGATGTACCCTACTGTCTCGAGATGTCCACAGAGATTGGATCACAAATATTTCTTTTATACAAGAATGGAACTCTATCCTGTAGTGCCAGGAATTGTTTTTATTGCTTATTATTATCAGCTGGTCAGAAGTGATTTCAATCAACTAGAAATGATTAATGAAGAATATAACTGGGGCCTTTAATATGCAGTAACTGTTTAGATATAACTTAAAAGTTACTATCATTGAATGTAAGAAAGAGATAATGCAATAAGACACTATCACTGAATGTAAGAAATAGAGTGCTGAAGTGCTATATAGAACCTGTTTTGCTGTATAGCAGTGCAGTTTGGAATTTATGTTAAAAAATTAGGAAGAACTTGGAAGCAACAGAGATGTGGTTCCTGAGATGAATGTTGTGTATTCCATGGACTACCAGAGTAACTAACAACGACTGCCTGAAAGAGGCTCATTAAACTAGAACATTATATACAACAATAAGGAAGAGACAAATACCTTTCTTTTGTCATGTGATGAGAAGAGAGGCATTGGAGAATATTATAACAACTGGAAAGATCAAGGGGAAGGGAGGCAGAGGCTGACCAAGAGAAATGATGCTGGATGGATTGAGGCAGTGGCGTGGAGGAATATCATCAGCAGAGTTTATCCAGAACACCAAAGACCAAGATCTGTGAAAAGAAATTAACACCTATGCCAGCTGGCAGGGCACTTGATGATGATGATGAATCTCTCTAGATGTTAATACTGGTTTCATGATGTTGAAAGCATTTTTGACCATTTCTATTATCTTTTTGATTTATGTTTCATATCATGCCTAATACTTCAGAATCTATATCTATAAAACAGAGTGTATGTGACTTTGTTTGTGGTTATGTTTGTATTGGATGGGTTTGATAACGGTACATCCGATTGAGATGAAATTTTCTACACGTCTTCCTTTCATTCCTGTGCAACCGACTATAATAGTTTTATAGTGTAAAATCTTCTACTTATTTAATAACATTTACTTTTTCATTTTTCTATGAAACAGATAGACAGTTCTATATAGCAGGGGGACTTCACTCTAGAAAAGTTATTTCAAGGGACATAACTTTTAATAACATTTCTATATACTTTATAGTCATATTGTTGGACTTACCTGCACTATTGTTAAACTCTTTGTCTATAGTTATTTTCAGGCATATGAGTTATAATAAATAATGATATAATCTTTAAGGCATTTTCAAAGTTTGCATAAAAATTATACATAATGCATAACATTGTAACCCATCTTTTTCTGCTTACAGAACTTATCAACTGTCATGTCGGTGATTTTTCATTAAAAATAATGAATGGTGTGTAGAAGGACATTCTTTTAAGTTACTGTACGCCAGGAGCTGGGCGAAACCACGCCGGGTCAGATAGATAGACAGACAGACAGATAGTCGGGAACGGAAGCTTATTTGACTACTTATATGAATTAAATGACATGCTCCCCACCAGGGACTGGGTGAAGCCGGGCCGGGTCAGACAGACAGACAGTGGGGAACGGGAGAGCTTATATGACTACTTGTATGAATTAAATGAGATGCTCCCCACCAGGGACTGGGTGAAGACGGGTCAGACAGACAGATAGACAGACAGACAGATAGTCGGGAACGGGAGAGCTTATATGACTACTTATATGAATTAAATGAGATGCTCCCCACCAGGGACTGGGTGAAGCCGGGCCGGGTCAGCCAGACAGACAAACAAGCAGACAGACAGACTGATAGATAGATCCCCTCCAGGGCCTGGACGAAGCCGGGCCGGTCAGCTAGTTATAATAATAAAGTAGAATACTTTCATAGAGACAATATACAGTCCGACTCATGGCAGGTTATATTACCAACAACAATGGGTACTGGGACTGTTCAGAATAAATCAAATGGGGACTGGCCATAGCAATGTAGAGATTAAAGTGTGTTAAGAATACTGGCCATAGCAATGTAGAGATTAAAGTGAGTTAAGGGCCATAGCAATGTAGAGATTAAAGAGTGTTAAGGAGACTGACCATAGCAATGTAGAGATTAAAGTGTGTTAAGGAGACTGGCCATAGCAATGTAGAGATTAAAGTGTGTTAAGGAGACTGGCCATAGAAATTTAGAGATTAAAGAGTGTTATGGGCCATAGAAATGTAGAGATTAAAGTGTGTTAAGGAGACTGGCCATAGAAATTTAGAGATTAAAGAGTGTTAAGGGCCATAGCAATGTAGAGATTAAAGTGTGTTAAGGAGACTGACCTTAGCAATGTAGAGATTAAAGTGTGTTATGGGCCATAGCAATGTAGAGATTAAAGAGTGTTAAGGAGACTGACCATAGCAATATAGAGATTAAAGTGTGTTAAGGAGACTGGCCATAGCAATGTAGAGATTAAAGTGTGTTAAGGAGACTGGCCATAGCAATGTAGAGATTAAAGTGTTTTAAGGAGACTGGCCATAGCAATGTAGAGATTAAAGTGTGTTAAGGGCCATAGCAATGTAGAGATTAAAGAGTGTTAAGGAGACTGACCATAGCAATGTAGAGATTAAAGTGTGTTAAGGAGACTGGTCATAACAATGTAGAGATTAAAGTGTGTTAAGGAGACTGGCCATAGCAATGTAGAGATTAAAGTGAGTTAAGGGCCATAGCAATGTAGAGATTAAAGAGTGTTAAGGAGACTGACCATAGCAATGTGGAGATTAAAGAGTGTTAAGGAGACTGACCATAGCAATATAGAGATTAAAGTGTGTTAAGGAGACTGGCCATAGCAATGTAGAGATTAAAGTGTGTTAAGGGCCATAGCAATGTAGAGATTAAAGAGTGTTAAAGAGACTGACCATAGCAATGTGGAGATTAAAGTGTGTTAAGGAGACTGGTCATAGCAATGTAGAGATTAAAGTGTGTTAAGGAGACTGGCCATAGCAATGTAGAGATTAAAGTGTGTTAAGGAGACTGGCCATAGCAATGTACAGATTAAAGTGTGTTAAGGAGATTCCCCATAGCAATGTAGAGATTAAAGTGTGTTAAGGAGACTCCCCATAGCAGTGTAGAGATTAAAGTGTGTTAAGGAGATTGGCCATAGCAATGCAGAGATTAAAGTGCATTAAGGGCCATAGCAATGTAGAGATTAAAGTGTATTAAGGGCCATAGCAATGTAGAGATTAAAGTATGTTAAGGAGACTGGCCATAGCAATGTAAAGATTAAAGTGTGTTAAGGGCCATAGCAATGCTGAGAATAAAGTGTGTTAAGGGCCATAGCAATGTAGAGATTAAAGTGTGTTAAGGGCCATAGCAATGCTGAGATTAAAGTGTGTTAGGGGCCATAACAATGTAGAGATTAAAGTGTTTTAAGGAGACTGGCCATAGCAATGTAGAGATTAGATTAAAGTGTTTTTAGGAGACTGGCCATAGCAATGTAGAGATTAAAGTGTGTTAAGGAGACTGGCCATTGCAATGTAGAGATTAAAGTGTGTTAAGGAAACTGGCCATAGCAATGTAGAGATTAAAGTGTGTTAAGGAGACTGGCTATAGCAATGTAGAGATTAAAGTGTGTTAAGGAGACTGGCCATAGAAATTTAGAGATTAAAGAGTGTTAAGGGCCATAGCAATGTAGAGATTAAAGTGTGTTAAGGAGACTGACCTTAGCAATGTAGAGATTAAAGTGTGTTATGGGCCATAGCAATGTAGAGATTAAAGAGTGTTAAGGAGACTGACCATAGCAATATAGAGATTAAAGTGTGTTAAGGAGACTGGCCATAGCAATGTAGAGATTAAAGTGTGTTAAGGGCCATAGCAATGTAGAGATTAAAGAGTGTTAAAGAGACTGACCATAGCAATGTGGAGATTAAAGTGTGTGTTAAGGAGACTGGCCATAGCAATGTAGAGATTAAAGTGTGTTAAGGAGACTGGCCATAGCAATGTAGAGATTAAAGTGTTTTAAGGAGACTGGCCATAGCAATGTAGAGATTAAAGTGTGTTAAGGGCCATAGCAATGTAGAGATTAAAGAGCATTAAGGAGACTGACCATAGCAATGTAGAGATTAAAGTGTGTTAAGGAGACTGGTCATAACAATGTAGAGATTAAAGTGTGTTAAGGAGACTGGCCATAGCAATGTAGAGATTAAAGTGTGTTAAGGAGACTGGCCATAGCAATGTAGAGATTAAAGTGAGTTAAGGGCCATAGCAATGTAGAGATTAAAGAGTGTTAAGGAGACTGACCATAGCAATGTGGAGATTAAAGAGTGTTAAGGAGACTGACCATAGCAATATAGAGATTAAAGTGTGTTAAGGAGACTGGCCATAGCAATGTAGAGATTAAAGTGTGTTAAGGGCCATAGCAATGTAGAGATTAAAGAGTGTTAAAGAGACTGACCATAGCAATGTGGAGATTAAAGTGTGTTAAGGAGACTGGTCATAGCAATGTAGAGATTAAAGTGTGTTAAGGAGACTGGCCATAGCAATGTAGAGATTAAAGTGTGTTAAGGAGACTGGCCATAGCAATGTACAGATTAAAGTGTGTTAAGGAGATTCCCCATAGCAATGTAGAGATTAAAGTGTGTTAAGGAGACTCCCCATAGCAGTGTAGAGATTAAAGTGTGTTAAGGAGACTGGCCATAGCAATGCAGAGATTAAAGTGCATTAAGGGCCATAGCAATGTAGAGATTAAAGTGTATTAAGGGCCATAGCAATGTAGAGATTAAAGTATGTTAAGGAGACTGGCCATAGCAATGTAAAGATTAAAGTGTGTTAAGGGCCATAGCAATGCTGAGAATAAAGTGTGTTAAGGGCCATAGCAATGTAGAGATTAAAGTGTGTTAAGGGCCATAGCAATGCTGAGATTAAAGTGTGTTAGGGGCCATAACAATGTAGAGATTAAAGTGTTTTAAGGAGACTGGCCATAGCAATGTAGAGATTAAAGTGTGTTAAGGAGACTGGCCATTGCAATGTAGAGATTAAAGTGTGTTAAGGAAACTGGCCATAGCAATGTAGAGATTAAAGTGTGTTAAGGAGACTGGCTATAGCAATGTAGAGATTAAAGTGTGTTAAGGAGACTAGCCATAGCAATATAGAGATTAAAGTGTGTTGGCACAACACCAACAAACAAATGAAAGTAACATTTTTGAGAACATGCAACATATAGATGTGGATTATTTCACAATTACTAAAGTAGATTTGAGAGATTATGCTTTCAGTTACTGTTCAGGTGCTATAGATAATTTACAATAAATGTTCACTTTATAGACTAAGTTTAGTCGGCCACTCTAATGTTTAGCTAAATGTTCACTGTTTGTGCATTTCAGAAACACACCACTGTTGCCAGAGTTGTGACTTCCTATTTCACATAAGTGCAGCCACAAATAGAGAAGATGGTATCTGATAACATTAAATTGGAATTTGTGAAGCAAGAACTTCCAGATGTGTTCTATGATTACAAAACTCATGCCAGATTCAATAACATAGTAGGCATGGAAGGTTGCTGCAGCCTTGAAGACATGGCAGGACACACAGACACAGGATCAAAAGTGACTGAAAATAAATTAACTCGCACTCACCATGGAAAAATATCACCTGATGATAATGGGGTTGAGAATAGTTCTATAACTTCAGTAAAACATGATGAATGTGATCAAATATCAGAGAGTGTGTCATCTACCAATGAAATTAACACTAAACTAAAGTGTGTGGCTAATGAGACGAGTGAATTACAAACTGTAGAAACACCAGTGACATGTACACAGATCTCTGAGAAGTCTCTAGATTATCATGACAGTCATACCAATTGTATTCATGATAGAATAGAAACAGAATATGCACAATACATGTCTGTTTGTCATTTAACTGTTGGTGTAGACAGATATTTAATCAGAAAGATAAGAACAAATACAGAAGAGAAATCGTACAAATGTGATGATTGTGGTGCATCTTTTATTAAAGTGGGCAGACTGAAGTACCACATGCGAATGCATGCAGGAGAGAAACCTTACAAATGTGATGATTGTGGTGCATCTTTTACTGATTCTAGCAGTCTGAAGTACCACAAGAGAACACATACAGGAGAGAAACCTTACAAATGTGATGATTGTGGTGCATCTTTTACTGATTCTAGCAATCTGAAGTGCCACAAGAGAACACATACAGGAGAGAAACCTTACAAATGTGATGGTTGTGGTGCATCTTTTACTAATTCTACCCATCTGAAGTGCCACAAGAGAACACATACAGGAGAGAAACCTTATAGCTGTGATGATTGTGGTGCATCTTTTACTGATTCTAGCAGTCTGAAGTGCCACAAGAGAACACATACAGGAGAGAAACCTTACAAATGTGATGACTGTGGTGCATCTTTTACTAAACTGGGCAATCTGAAGTACCACATGCGAATACACACAGGAGAGAAACCTTACAAATGTGATGATTGTGGTGCATCTTTTACTAGTTCTAGCCATCTGAAGTGCCACAAGAGAACACATACAGGAGAGAAACCTTACAAATGTGATGATTGTGGTGCATCTTTTACTGATTCTAGCAGTCTGAAGTACCATAAGCGAAAACATACAGGAGAGAAACCTTATAGTTGTAAAGATTGTGGTGAATCTTTTACTTGTTCTAGCAGTCTGAAGTGCCACAAGAGAACACATACAGGAGAGAAACCTTACAAATGTGACGACTGTGGTGCATCTTTTACTGATTCTAGCCGTCTGAAGCGCCATAAGCAAAAACATACAGGAGAGAAACCTTATAGCTGTGATGATTGTGGTACATCTTTTACTCGTTCTAGCAGTCTGAAGTGCCACAAGAGAACACATACAGGAGAGAAACCTTATTTATGTGATGACTGTGGTGCATCTTTTACTAATTCTAGCAGTCTGAAGTGCCACAAGAGAACACATACAGGAGAGAAACCTTACAAATGTGATGGTTGTGGTGCATCTTTTACTAATTTTAGCCATCTGAAGTGCCACAAGAGAACACATACAGGAAAGAAACCTTGCAAATGTGATGACTGTGGTGCATCTTTTACTCATGTTGGCAATTTAAAGCAGCACATAAGAACACACACAGGAGTTAAATATTAGTTAGTTAGTCGTGGTTCCAACCTCACAGCAATGGGTTGTCCCCATTATGCTCTGTTCCTGTGCCAGTGAATATCACACAAAACGCTCCCCACTGCCCAATATGAAAAGTGGAAAAGACAGGAGTCTCGACAAACAACAGCCCGCACAGATACACTGCATAATGCCGCCGCCAGAATGTCAACACTATAGTCCCCAACGAAACATCCAGTCATTTTCCCATCTGGATGTTTCCTAGATGTTCACCCACACAGTCCACGAAAATACAGTTCATCGTCGATGGCAGCGGCAGTCAACCAGAAGCCCAGCAGCCACACATTTCTGCATAAGGCAAAAACCGGTCAGCTCTGGGACATAGCCAGCTGCCATTACTCCAAACATGCAATCACGTTCCAAAAAATCTCGTGCAGATTCAGAAGCATTTCACACGAAACTCACAGCTCACAGTGTCGTGCCACGCACTCACTCAGTAGCAGGGCGCCGGAATCATCAAGCCTTCTTAGTCGCCTCTTACGACATGCGTGGTTGGCTACAGTGTTGCTATTCTTTGCTTCCCTTATGGGCCCCGGCAACACACGGGAGAGTTAAACATTACAAATGTGATGATTGTGGTCCCTGGGAAGGTTAACCTGGTCAACAAATGCCCACAGAAGTCAGATGTGTTTGCCTAACAGCACAAGAACGCAGCTCTACTGTAAACAGGCACAACGCAATCACGTCCAAAAAACCCTTCCGGATGAACACAGAAGAAGAAGATTGTGGTGCATCATTTACTCATGTGAACAATGTGAAGCTCCATAAGAGAACACATACATGAGAGAAACCTTACAAATGTGATAGGTGCCACTTATCTTTTAATTATGTTCACCATATGACATGCCATAAGGGAACACATACAGGAGAGAAACCTTACAAATGTGATGATTGTGGTGCATAGTTTTTTTATGCTGGCAGTCTGAAGCTACACAAGAGAAGACATACAGGAGAGAAACTTTACATAAGTGATGATTGTGGTGCATATTTTAACTGTATTGACAAGCTGAAACAGCACAAGAGTACACATTCATGAGATACATTACAAATGTGGTGATTTTAGTGGTGTGGCATTTTCCCATGTTGAATTTATGTGTGTAACAATTAAACATATACACAAGAGAAGGTGTACAATTAGGATTATTGTAGTCCATCTTTTACTAAAGCTCACTATCTAAAGTACCCAGTGAGAACTTACACCAGGCTAAACCTTATAAATATGCTAATTGTGGCATGCTGTTCATTCATGCAGGCTCATTGATGTACCATGTGAGAAGACTAACCTGAGGGACACCTTTCAAACTTGATTATTTTCTTTGATCTGACTTCCTGAAGCACCAAAGAACACATACAGTATAGAACTTTTAGACATGTAATGATTGCAGTGCATAATTTACTCAAGTTGTCACAAGAGAATGTGGTGCATTGGAAAGCAGTTATCGTGCAATCTTATTGGATTGCTCTTCCCTCTTCGCATGTGAGTGATGTATATTTACCCTGGGGTTTGCAACATCACCTGTGCAATACGTTTACACAAGCAAGATTGCAAGCATTGATGCACCAGGGGTTGGAAGAATACTGACATTTACAGATTTTGTCCTTGCGTATAGGTAGGGGAGAGACCGGATGCAAATAACACACACTTTATAGGAGACAGTAAAGAAAGTGATAGATTAGTGTACAGAAATGGGTAGGGTCATTAACCCAGATAAGGCATCTCTGGACAATAGGATTATTAAAGTTGACATCCCAGCTCTCACAATAAATGGCAGACATGTTAAAAGAGAGAAGGAATCACCTTCGACAGAAGCCTGCCATTCAGAGATCACATAGAAGAAATTGGTATGAGATCTAAGAAGGAACTTGGGCACTGAACAGCATAGCAGCAATTGGCAGGAGCTAAGAATGTTGATCATATTCTATCACCATCTGATTCTGTCAATAATTGAGTATGGATTGGAACAGCTCACGGTGTCAAAGCATTAGCTTGTGAAACTAGAGCACATACAGAAGTAAGCTATTCAGGTGATATTGGGAAGCCCAAAGAACACACTGGTGTATGCGATTGTGACAAATTTGATAGTTGACAGAGGACCTAGTTAGTAGTGTTCTCTGGAGATATATCTTGAATAATAAATAACTAGATAAAGGATATGATTTTGCACGTTTATCTCTAGAGGTTCCTCAAATGAGATAATCATTCCCTCAATAGCCTTTTTGGAGAACCATTTTTCTTTGGCTCAACCCCCACTGTGAGACTACTATGTATCTACACAGAAATTTATAAAAGAAGAAAAAGGTTCCATCAAGACCAAAAGGAGATTTGGACTCTTCGCCCCTGTACAACTGAGGATCCATCTCACTCAACATAATGTTGCCAGTGTGCTATTCGTCCGTCACATTAGATCTTCCCTTATTTATCCATTATGTCAATATGACCTATATCAGTTGTCCAATGACTTTAGACTTTAGGATTCAATATTAATAGACAAACTCAACAATATTCATAACATCTGTTGAACAAGACATCTACATGACAGGTTCTTGACAAAAGTGGAACGTGCATTCACAAGGAAATGTTTACACCAACCATTGTACAAGACATACATCATTAGATACTTGACAACATCTATACAGGACTTTTCACAATATTTGTAACCAACCACAGTAACTTAAGACAGTCACCAGAGACAATACTTGACAGCAACTGTACAAGACATTCTCTTGAGACATGTACTTAAAACACTGATTCATTAAATACACTTTATTGAGCTGATGGTGAGTCGAGTGATGACCATTGTTTCATCTCCTGACATGTCAGCACTTCAACAAATATATATAAAATGTACAAAATATGTCACACATGCATGTAGATAAACATGATACACCACCTCCCCATTACTTCACCAACCAATCAATAAACTCTCCTCCTCCTCCTCTCCAACTACAACACTGATTCTCGGTATCTATCATCATTCTCTGTCTCTGGGAAGTTTATGAAAATCCTACTTATGGGAGACTTAAGGAAGGAACTACTGTTCTGGATCAGTTTGCACCCTGTTATCCTCAGCAATTGAGGTTGGAAAAGGTCCTGGTAGCAGATTTCCTGTAATAAGTCCCATGGCAGATCATTTCCTCTTGAAAACAGAATTGGTGGTGATGATAAGGTACTGAATCTCCCAGTTTGACCAGACTGTCTGTGAAAACTGTCACTGGGGACTTCACATATCTAGTCCACCTCACTTACTCTTCAAGTCTTTATTCTTAAACACTGTGTGAGCACCAGGCTGGAGATTAACCAAGACAAGTCCTAGCCAAACAATCCATTGCACTAGTCATTTCACCAGTCTTCTTGAATGGGGTTAACAACCAGAGACCTGTTGTTTTCGTTCTCAAATGATTCTGATAATTATGATCACTGTCAGGATCATTATAAGAGTCACTATACTTCTAATCATTGAAGTCTTCAGAACTATTCCTCTCCCTTTGACATTCAGCGGTTAGAGAGCTGAGATTAAATCCTCCAAGACATTCCTGTATTGTGGAATTCTACGAAAATGAATAAGTATTCCATTTGGGGCACAGGTTTAAAGGCTGGCAATTCAGCTTGTGGTCATCTGTGATTTTCCCTAGGGTACTTATAGGGAGTTGGTTCTGGATTTAGGGACTACTGGTTAGTTGTCCCAGATGATATATGAAAGGCCTCTCCACCATCCTCTTGTTCTCTGTCAATATACAAAATGGCACAACATCTCTTTACATTTGTTAAAAGATGATGTTATCATACATTAACATACACAGATGGAGATGGGGAGGAAAGGGAGGATGTTGACCAAACACACCTCTCCTAGTTGATGATGTAGTGAATTTCACTGTGATGTACTGTGGGTGATATGGTTTCATTATTCACCCTTATCTGTGGTACTCACAAGCCTATATACTGAAACAGGGGTAGCCTACACAATTACAAGCATTTATGTGGTCTAAGTTCCACCATGTTTGAACCACAGTAGACCTGGGCACAAGGAGGACCAGACACAGTACAGCAAGCACTATAAGGCAAGCATCATGAGCAAGCATTTGTGACATAGCAACATGGGACAGGCATTGTGAATCAGTACATGAACAAGCATGGTGAGGGAAATGGAAAATAGGCATTTACAACTGCAATATGCATTATGTATTAACTAATGGCATTTACCCAATTAGCAGCCCAAACATCACTTCCAATGGTTGTGATGGTGGTGCATGAATGTCCTATTCCATATACACACCCACAGCAATGCCAGACACCCCTTTCAGACCAGACTTGGCTCACAGGTACATCATCATCATCATGTGCTCTTTCCCCACTGAGTAATGTCCATATCTACCACAGTAGGTAACAGAAGCTCAATTGCATAAGCAATTGTTCACATATGCACCAAGCACATATGGGGAAAACATGTTTAGTCCTTGTAAATTTGCATGAGCCATACATTATATTCAGCCAACTAAGACACAGGTTCACACACCTATTGTCCTTTTAGGAACTAGATTATATGAACCTACCAACAGTATAGGTACCAGTGTAATGCTGCAGAGAGAAATGGTATTCTCTTGAGCGTAATCTAGCCACCAGGCATCACATGAACTTTGCAATTCTGGCGTGTCATACACGTCCTGCTTACATATGGATATTGAAGCATCTTTCCTTCTACTAATATCACAGGGTGAACATGGCCTGGCTGTGTATAGTAATGGCTGACATCAATATAGTTGACAAACTCCGCATTGAAATATGTAAAAGGTTTATTGAATCATCAAATACATTTCCTTGCTGCCGATGTAAATACAGACATCTTTGTTCTTCTAATGGCCGAATCCTAATGACGCGTGAGCAACCCCTGGATACCTAAAGCCATTCGTCCTCACGCGTTCACTAACTTTATTTCCCCATTAGTTAATGAATGCGCAGCATTCATTAACTCTCTAACTACTAACCTAAATCCCTTACTGTTATACTAATGTGAGAGGCTACTTATCAAATCACCAGCTCACTCACTTCTCCAACATTCTCAGCATTTACAAAGGAACTAGTACATGTTTACATCACGCATTCCAATTCAGACTGCCAAATGTTAACTCGCAAAAGTCATCCTAGGCATTAAGAATGCACAAGGGGTTTGCGAATTTGCATTGAGTGTGATTTACAATCATCAAGCATACGCAACCAGTCACAACAGAGGGATGATATGCACTTGGAGTATACAGCGTAGAAGACCTGACAGGTTGAAGAAGCAGTATTCAGAATACTGGCGCACAGAAGTTCTGCAGCATTCATTAACTCTCTAACTACTAACCTAAATCCCTTACTGTTATATACCTCCCCTTCTTCAAGAAGACTTTTTCTCTGGAAAAGTCTCAACCCCTTAAACACTTAACTCACTACTGAAATATTTCTTCTTCTATGCCAAATCTGTCCATCAATCCCCCAACATATATTTTATAACTCCATTCTCATCCTCCTATCTCATCATAGCCAAACGCTATCCAGAGACATACTTTATACAATGTCAGTAATACAAAACTCTACTATAAACTCTCTACAAAACTCTCTACAAAATTCTCTACAAAACTCTCTATAAGCGAACCGCTTTTAAAATGTCCATCTAAATTATGATTGACAAAAATTGAAGATATTTTCCTTATCTTTTCTCACTTAATCACATTCTCACTATTCCAGGATAGACAGAAAAAAAGTTTAGTTTAGATTGGTTTGGTGTGCACCGAAGAAAATTAGAAAGTAAGAAAATAGCAAGAAGTAATCACATTTCTCTTCCCATGCATTCTCAAAACTTTATAAAATAAAGTTTTCAAAATTTATCTTCATTCTCGTCAATAATAATTTTCGTTATCAAAAAGTTATGTTAATCCAAAAACTACAACCTTTTGTATTATTCACCTCGTCAAGTTCAACCATTCCTTCAAAACCTTCAAATTATTAATATACTGTTAAGCACAGTCTTCTTCCAGAGTCCACTTATTTAAATGCCAAAATTCAACCTGGCATTCCCCCCATATACGCTGTTCAACCCAGCTCCTATTTCAACCCCCATCTACCCAGTATCGCCCGTCATTCCCCTCATCCATGGCTTTAAATCCATGTATTTGCATTACGAACCGTCTAATGCAGTCCCTAATTCAATCCCCCAAACCATTTTTAACGGTTTAACTCTTTCCAACCCCCATGTAATTATCAATTGTTGCTGACAACCCCAGCCACTTTTAAATATACTCCTCCATTACTTTCCCTACAACATACTGAGTTACTTCGCTAATCACAACAAACTTCCCCCTTAACTCAATCATGTTTCACCCTCAATTTCTATTTATAAACGTTATACACGTTAAGCAACTCAACTTCAAGTCACAAAATTCATATAACGAAGCATGGCCCTTACTCCATGTTTCATATTTTCTGCAAGCTCCCAAGAACAACTCTTCATTTTTTCCCATAACCGAACGTCAACCTAGAAATTATTTTAAACACACCCAGAGTAACTCAAGAAACAAAATTAAAGTTTTGTAAAAATAACCAGCTAAGGTAACATATCATCACATTTTATAATGAACAACTGAAGTCAAAACAATAGAGCAAACAATATCACCCCCCTCATTCTTTGACATCATTTTTATCCCCACACATTATTCAAACTAAACATATGTGATGCAATGAAAAATCATATATATACATACACCATAATATATCATTTTTGGACTACTAATCAATTATTTTCCGTCTAAGAAAAACTCAACACTTCAAACTTAAAAATCAAAATGATAATAAAGCATATGTCAATTACTCCTAACTTAATACAATATCATGTCTACTCATCACGACAACTCTCAAAAACTCTTAATTAAGTTATTTGCTAACCTTCTTCATTTGAAATTCACCATTACCGTGTCCAAGTTCTTCTTCTATCTGTAATTTGCAGAATATTCTACCAAGCTATTCATCACTTCTCCATTTTCTTAATAACTCCAATTTTTTTTCTGTAAGTGCAATATCTACATCAATGTCTTCATCTTCCCGAGGAGAAATATCTTCTTTCATAGCACTATCCTCATCAGTTTCTGACTCTTCATCCATCTCTTGTTCTGTGTCTGTATACCCATTACTAGCAACTGCTAATCTTTTCCTTTCTAAATCTAATCTAATCTCTCTACCTTGATGTCTTAATGATCTTTCAAATAGTGGCATATCTTCATCACTTGAGGAATTTTCTCTAAATTTTCTTTGCCTCTTAATTTCTCTTTCTTTCTGTCTATCTAACTTTCTTTTTACTGCCTGTCTAGTATTCATAAATGGAGCGTCTATTTTTTCTTTGATCGATTCTTCACTATTATAACCGTCATACATGTTATTTTCCTCTGTCCTAATCGTTTTTGGTATTGTTTCTTCTTGTTCACCAGCAGTAGATGCTGTTATTATTTGTTTTTGTACCAATTCTCTCCCATTATCTATAGGTATCGGATATTCAGTTCGTCTGACAATCTGTCCATCTGAAAATAATTCTTCTGAATAATAATTGTTATTATTATCTTCAGCATCTTTTCCCTCATTATCCCGTCTTAAATGTTCTACATGTGAACGTGCAACATGCCCTGTAATTTGATTTTTTATAGTATATGATACTGGACCCTTTTTTCTAAAATATAATATCCCGGAACCCAATGAGCATCAAACTTTGAGTTTCTCCTATGTTTTTTGTAATAAACTCAAACTCTATCACCTATGTTAAATTCCTGTAAGTGTGCATTTTTATCTGCGTATTTCTTCTGTCTTTCTCGAGCCTTAATTATATTATTTCTTAAACATATATGTGCTTTGTGCATTTCTTGCAACATCATTTCCTGAAAATCCTCCCCCATATATTTTCTTCTAGGCTTCAATAAATTGTCAATCGGTAATATTGGTTCTCTTCCATGTAGTAAATAAAATGGTGAGAAACCTGTTCCTTCATTTTGGTGTGTACGGATCGCCCCCAGTGCTGTTCCCAAATAAAGATCCCAATCCACATCGTGTTTTTCTACATTTTTCGCCAGTATATTGTACAATGTTCTATGTTGTCTCTCATTTTTGGCATTCGAAGATGGTCTGTAATACGAAGATTTTATGTGCTTTATATTCAAATCTTTTAACAATTTTTCAAACTTTCTATTGACAAATTCTTTCCCATTGTCTGTAAGTACTATCTGTGGACACCCAAACCTTGGTATAAATTCTTGTAAAAACATATTTATAACAGAATCAGAACTCTTGTCTGGAATTGGATAGACTTCTGGCCAGAGGCTATATGAATCTATGATATGTAGTAGATATACATTTCCCGATAATGTTTTTGGATGAGGACCTGAAATATCCAAACTCACTTTCTGCACTGGAAATTGAGGAATATCTGTATCTTGTAAGGGACATTTAATTATCTTCATGTTTCTTAACCTACACTTTTCACATGCATCAACATATTCATATATGCTTTTAAATAAATTCGGCCAGTAATATTTACTGCTAATAGCTTTAACTAACTTATCTCGTCCAAAATGACCATTATTATCATGATATGCCTTTAAACTTCCCGTTCTAAATGTTTCGGAATATATTTTCTTAATCCCTCACATTTTTCACCGACATAATATAATTGATTGTCTTCTTGCAGCACTAAGAATTTCCTTTTAAAACTGTTTTCCCCTGTTTCTTACAATTTTTGTTTAATCTGTATTATTTTTGGATCTAATTCCTGTTCATTTTTCATATTAAAATGCATCAACTGTGTATCTTCCTCTATTGATGCAGAATCTTGTTCTGTCTGTGAGCCTTTACAACTTATTTTAGCAGAATCCAATATATTTACTTGCCAATTCCTGTCGTCAATTTCTGGTTCTCCCTCATCTTGAGTAGTGGTTTCAGATATTGTTGTATGTGGAATTCTAGACAATAAATCAGCGCATGTATTATCTTTTCCTGAAATATACTCTACTTTAGCGTTGTATCCCTGTAAATTTAGTGCCCATGTTTGTATTTTCCTATTTTGTATTGGTGCTTCTAATATAGACTTTAATGGCATGTGATCAGTTTTAATAATGAAATTGGCGTTATGTAGATAATAATTAAGATTTTGGAGAGCATAGTGTATAGCGTAGGCCTCCTTCTCAATAGTCGCCCATTTTTGCTGAGATTTGCTAAGTCTATGTGACAAGAAGTAGATTGGTCTTTCATTCTTAACTCCTGGTATTCCCGAGTCTTCTCCTTCATACGGTTGTGTTAAACATGCTCCTATGGCATTATCTGAAGCATCTGTATACAAAACCAATTGTTTATTTAAATCTGGATGTGCCAATAGTGGAACTGTTGTTAAGCTATTTTTTAAAAAATCGAACGCCTTCTGACAATCTTCAGTCCACTTAAACCTTGCATATTTACAGGTCAATTTTATAATAGGTTCTGCTATCTGTGCAAAATTTGGAACGAATCGTCTATAATACCCGGTCATACCTATAAAAGCTCGAACTTCTCTCACGTTGGTCGGAGAAGGTAAATCTCTAATAACTTTAATTTTATTTTGATCAGGCTTAATTCCCTCTCTATTAATAATGTACCCTAAATATTTGGTTTCTGTTTTTAAGAATTCACACTTACTCAATTTCAACTTAACATCGTGTATTCTTAGCCTATCAAATACCAATTTTACATGTTTTAGATGATCTTGTATATCTCCTGATGTATATATTAAAATATCATCTATATATGCCAACGCAAACTTTTGAAACCCACGTAAAACTTCATTTATTAATAACATGTAGTGAGATGGAGCTGTGCGAACTCCGAATGGCATTCGTAAAAATTCGTAAGAACCCATATGAGTACAGAAAGCACTTTTCTTTTGAGCATCCTCCGACATCGGGATACACCAGAATCCTGATCTTGCGTCTAGTGTAGTGAAGAATGTAGAGCCATTAAGTAAGCCCAAAATATCATCAATCACCGGCAATGGGTACGCTACATTCTTAGTGATTTTGTTCAACGCCCGGTAATCACAACAGAATCGATGTGAACCATCGACCTTGGTCACAATTACGATCGGAGATGACCACTCAGACTTCGATCTTGTTATTATTCTCGCTTTTAACATATCTTCAATTGCCTTCTCTACAATCTCTCTGTTTCTTAAAGGAGTTCTATATGGTTTTAAACTAATTGGTGGATGATTTCCAGTGTCTATTTCCATTGTAACTCTTTTAGTTTTTCCCAATTCTAAGTCATTAATTGCAAAAACGTCTTGGTTTTCTTTCACCAATTGTTCTAATATTTCTTTATTCTCCGGTGGAGCTTTTAACTGTGATAACAATTCTTGTTCTTTTGTCTACTGTATCTATTTGAGATGGATATTTTTTGAATGTATGGATCAATTCATCATTTCGTCTTTTCCAGCTTCTTTTATAATTATTTCTTACATTATTTCTGACCATGGGAGTTTCTGAATAATCATTATTCAACATATTTTCTTTTTCTGTAGTTAATATGTTATCATTATTATTATACGCTACTTTAGCGATTACACAGCCTTTATATAATTTAATATTTTTTCCTGTATTGTTTAGGAGCATCACTGGAAAGCTGAGATGTTTATCTAATATTATTAACCCATCGGTGACTTCCAAGCCAGGTTCATCTATTATTTCTCTCTCTAATTCCGTTATTTTAACTGTTTGTCCAACCGAAAAGTACGGATTTTTTTTCATTTTTGCCTGTATTAAATTAACCGTTTGTGGTTTCAAATTCATGGTCGTTTTAACTCTAACTAGTGTCGACACATGCATATCCTCTTCTAAATCCACGTAAACATCTTGGAATTTTAATTTATGTAAATCAAAATAAAGTCTCACCCCATTTTTCACTAAAAAATCTCTACCCAATATCATATTTCTATTTAAATCTTTGACTACATGGAACATATGCCTAACATTTATCCCTCCTAATTTAAAATTTATCATCGTTTGACCAAGCACTTCTAAATTTTGTCCAGTTACCGAATGAAGATTATCCTGATTTCTAAATATTTTGAAATTTTTTAATATTCGATATAAAAATGTTTCCTTAATCACACTAACTTGCGCTCCCGAGTCAACGAATGTTCTAATTTTATATTTCCCTATTTCTATAATACATGAACTAGGATCAATCATATTTAGTGACAACTGTTTTATCTCCCCAAGTTGAGGCCACTTCTTATGTTTTTTATTTCTAAATGTCCTATTATACTCATCATTTGGGTTTTTACTATATTTATTCATCTTTTGGACCTTACTATTTCCCCCCCTACTGCCGATCCTGTTCAGTAAGCGGCATACCAATTTCCCTGATCTCCTGACCTTCTAAAATTTCTCTGCACCTCTTCATAATTCCCATTTGATGATCTACCATTTACAGTTCTATTCTGTGTACTAGTCTGAGCACATCTATTATTTTGTGTATTCGACTGGACACGTCTGTTACCACAGAAGCGAAAAATGTGTCCCCGTTGGCCACACCCCCAACAAACCACATTTGTGTTATTTGTGTTACCTACCATCTCTCTTACAGTATTTCTCACTTGTCCTTCTCTACCTTGATTATATACGTTACTGTTTCCTTGTAACATCTGTATTTCTCCCCTTCTTCTTCTCCATCCATATCTATACTGTCCTATTTCCATAGGTTCTTCAATTCTATCCTCTGAACTACTACATAACTCTCGTCCTACCTTCAGTCTAAACCTTCTTCTCAAGCTCTCCACTTGTATAGCTATATCTACAGCCTGTGACAACCTTGCAGGATTTTCTCTCATTAATTTAAATTTCAGTCCATCTAACCTAATCCCATCAACAAAAATCCCCACCAACATCCGTTCAACTTCCTCAGCTCGGACATTCTGACCCAAAAATGACTCTTCGGCTAAATTGATCAGCCTATCACTGTATAATTGCACACTTTCTGTAGTATTTTGTCTCGTCTGTCGCAACACTGAGAATGCGTGTTGAGGGTCAGTAATCTCTGCATATTTGTGCGCTAAGTCGTCTTTGAATTGTTCCCACGTTTCACCTCCTCCAGCTTCTAGCTTTCTTCTTATATGATCAGAAACAGGACTTGCACTAGTTCTATAAGCCAAATTCTTTTTATCCTCAGCCGAAGCGTTCACTAGATAAGCATGTTTCTCAATGGATACAATCCATTTCTTAAAATGACTCGCCTGTCCATTAAACCTCTCGACATCACTGACTACACTTTGCTGTCTTAAAACCGAGTCCAACTTTGATATTGCCCTACCAACTCCACCAAGTACTTGTGAAAGATCTTGGGCTTCCATTCTAAAAAAAAAATCTGAAATGGAAAATACAGCAGTACCAAACAATCTAATATATAATTTAATATGTCCTAAATCAAGCAGTTGGAAATCTTAACCTAAAATTTAACAATACCTGCTATACTTATAGTCCTGTCATTTGTCCAACCGTTTTTCTTCTTCAAAACTGATGATCTGCCGTTGTAAAAAATTTTAGAACAATTCCAGCGTCTCACAGAGTATGGTTGTCGTCCAATCGAAAAAAAAATGAAGGAGTATGACGCCCAATCGACAATTATTTGACGGTTGTCTTCTTCTCTCGCAGGAAAAGAACAGGAAGAGCCTCTGGATTCCTCACTTCAATCGGTATTCTTCGTGCCGCTGATTGTTGAAAAACTGAAAACGAGCGTATTTGCTAGATTCCTCTCTTCAATCGTAGTCGGTGACATCAGACTTCTGACTTATTTTCGCCAATAAATGGCCCTTCTAGTCGTCTTCACCCCCAATTGGGCCCATCTGGATTTTAAATGTCAAAGTTCAAAAGCGATATCGCCCCGCTTGAGTGATCTTTTGATACGCCAGAATTCAGGGATTGCAGTTATGACCAATCTCGAATGGAGCAAATTTTCATAAATAGTAGACTTTCCTCAATCAGAGACAACGATCGAGAACAATGATCAAATGAGCCGGCTCAATATAAGCGTTGACCAACCACTCCGGACTTTATCTTCAGCCAACCAAGGTCACCTTCAATGAATTTCAGACGATAACGGTTAAATCGACAGCTCCAGCAAGACCAGATTTCACGGCAGCATCTCTGGAACATCAATATGTTTTAAAAAGAACGGCCAAGCCAACACAGGATTCAACCATGACGATGGCTGCTCTATTCCACCACTCGGAACATTATGTGTTGTGTGGCGGTTTTAACAAGCATCAGCCCCATCATAAAGACTTGAAGATGTGACACCAGTTGTTCCTCAAGAGTGTAGGACTTATATAACAGTAAGGGATCTAGGTTAGTAGTTAGAGAGTTAATGAATGCTGCGTATTCATTAACTAATGGGGAAATAAAGTTAGTGAACGCGTGAGCACGAATGGGTTTAGGTATCCAGGGGTTGCTCACGCGTCACTTGGGATTCAGACATGGAAGGAACAACAAGATGTCTGTATATTAGCATCATTTGATTTGACGATGTAGTGTTTCCTTCAATAAAATTATACACATATTATAGTCGGGACTTTGTCAACTATATTCGACACGAGCCTTCAACTATACACAGCCTTGTGGTGTCATCTGTACTGTTATACAGGCTGATTTGGCGCCGTCGACCCCAGGATTTCCAGCATGGGTCGTCGCGGAGATTATTGACACAAGCGAAGATCTGTTTTGTCCGCGTCTGGGGATGGATTGGTTTTCTCAAGTAGATTATGAGGGACGCAGCAACTAAAAGCCCGCCCAGGGGTAGTTGTTGTGATTCCCCGGTGGTTGCTGAGTGGATCTTGGTCAAGGTCAGGAGATTTGCTCACTTTTGTTTAATTGAGTGACCACTGTTTTTGATACACCTCACCCAGTATTATACGTGTTTTGATCGGTGACATACACTGTTTTTTTTTATTGAAGTCAAGACAAATTGAGTTGCTGATTTGCATCGTAAATTTTAAATAATGTCATCACTGCTGGATACATCATACGACCTGTGAATCCACCTTGTAACCTCTGGAAATAAATTATCTGTCTACAGCCGAACGATCAGCTCAAATTTGAACAGTAAAAATCTCGAGGATGACAAACTTTATGAACGTAGTCTCAGCTCACTGGACTGTTTGAGGTCGAGTCAAGGGCAACAGTCACTTGTGGTCAGTGAAGATTTAGAGTATGTTCAACTTGTCTCAAATCAGTGATGACAATTGAATTGAACTGACCGTTCAACTACCACAAATACAACTGGATCGTTTTCAAATTGGAGGCCATCCAAGGGGTGAATTCTCAGTGAAGATAGATCTGACTCCTCGATAACCAACGTTCAAATATTTGTCGATTGGATCATCCTCCTCTGCTTTGTCGATTGGATCATCCTCTGTTGCTTTGTCGATTGGATCATCCTCCGCTGCTTTGTCGATTGGATTATCCTCCGTTGCTTTGTCGATTGGATCAACCTCCGCTGCTTTGTCGATTGGATTATCCTCCGCTGCTTTGTTGATTGGATCATATTCCGATGCTTTGTCGATTGGATCATCCTCCGTTGCTTTGTCGATTGGATCATATTCCGTTGCTTTGTCGATTGGACCGTACTTCGTTGGATGCTCCATTGTCACCCATAAACATAAGACAGGCATCTCGTCAGTTGGTAAACACAGGACAAACAACCGAGCAGTATAGGTAATGGAGGATTTACAGCAAGTATAATCATTAATTTTTAATTTGTAATAACTTCAGGTTAATTGAACATACCCAATTGAACAGAGTATTTCTTGCAGCTTGCTTTAAGATAATATTGTGTCAAAATATTGGTATACTATATTGTTTGGTACTATTGTAATTCCCATTTCAGATTTTTGTAGAATAGTAGCCAAGATCTTTCACAAGTTTTGACTGGAGTGAGCTACTATGGAAATATTTTATAGGAAGTTAGGACGTGTGACAGAGTTGATGGGTGACTTAAAAATGGACGTAGATAGAATTTCGTCTATGATAGAATTGATAAAGAGGCAGACGCTTGAACGAACGGAGCACGAGACAGGTAGGAGATATTATGGGGTAGGCAGGTCCAATAGATGGCAGCCGGTCAATAGGAATGATAACCAGTGTGGCTACAATACTAAAGTTATTAGCTATATAAATATGAAATCAGATAAGAGTGAGACACAGAAATATATAGGAATTAGTAATAGTCAGAAAAGGAAACAGTGGTCTTGGCCTTCAAAGAGTAAAAACGCAAAAGCCTTGCGAGAGAACTGGTTTCAGATCAGACAGTTGCTATATTCGGTAGCAAAGTTGAATAACGGAGAAAGAAACATAGATACGATTTTGGGTAGTCAGGGGGTATCTTCAGTCTTTTGTGTCAGACAAGAAAGAGAGAGACAGACGCAACCAGGCAGTAGTGTGGAAAAAAGTACTCAGACGTCGATTGATAGAGTGACAAAGAGAGACACTGGTGCAGTGGTTGAACAACCCAAGACAGAAGACAGGCAGACAAGTACCAAAGATGTTAAGAGACAAGTGAGGAAAAGTATTAAGGAAAGGAATAGTAGGAGAGTTAATAGAGGTACTACTGCTATGCCAAATTCCTCAGGTATAGACATTAAATTAATCCCCAAATGGTGTAGAAATATTAGGTGTAAGAGTTCAGGTTACGGAGAAGATATTTCTACCGCCGCATATTATAGTAAATACAGTGATGCTGAAACAACTATAGATACTGATGATTCGGAGAATGAGAGAATTGCACTACGAGCAGATCCTGACTCAAAGCGTGATGTTTCCTCACACGGTGTGCTTGCTAGTAGACAGACAGACAGAATTTTGGTTGGTGACTCTTTGGAACAAGATACCAGTATATATGACAGAAAAGGAGAGAAAGAGGGAGAGAGAGAGAGAGAGAGAGAGAGAGAGAGAGAGAGAGAGAGAGAGAGAGAAAGATACTTCCAAAAAGAAAAATTTTTGCCTAGTGGAAAGTAGAAAAAGAGAACAGCAGAAGTATGAAGCGTCGCTGGAAAAAGCTAGAAGTCTCATGAAATCGGTAAGACCATGGTTGTATTTAAATAACCGATACGAGCAGATTTGAGCATTGGGGTAATTCAAGTTTGATGAGGCTCAAGTTTCGACTCAAATGTGGTCTTGCTCTAGAAAATAGTAGAGAATCACTACAAGTAATGTGTGATGTTGAGAACTGATGTATTTTGAGGGATAAAGGAGCCATAGTATAGTCACCGATAGGGTAGTACGACTGAAAATAGCACGAAGAAGTAAATCATTGTTATGAGGTGATGAGGAGGTTAAGGTAGGGTAAATGAGTAATTGACCGTCAGAGTAGTTTGACGTTGAGAATTAAGTAGGACGGAGAATAGTGACATTATGATGATTGAGAATAAAGTAAGAAAGTAGTTGAATTGTGAAAGTCTTGTTGAGTAATTCGTCAGCTTATGCGTTGTCCGTACGTGAGTATAACTGTAGACAAACAGGTGTTCGTCGCGATGAGTGAAGTAGGAGTGAGGTTTTGAGACGCCGTCTAAGTGGAGTACATGGATAAAATGTTGTCAAGCGATTGGTAATAGTTGCGCGGTTGATATATCTTGTGTAAATGGGTGTGGAGGAGATCAACACGCTTAGACTGTGGTGAGATGTAGAAAATACTGATATATTGGTTAATTACGTCGGGTAGACGAGAGACTGAAAAGTAGAATTAGTTGTTGGTACAGTAGATAGAGGCATGGGTGAAGTCTATAGTAAATAGACAAGTTTTTTGCTGGTGGCAGCATGATGGAAGTACCGTAGTTAACGGTAATGATTAAGTAGTTATAGTAATTCCTGGTACAAATCTAGGAGAAACGACTAGTGTACCGAGTCACAAATTATATTAGTAGATAGATGACTGGTAGATGACATTGGGATAGCCGTCATACTAGTAATAGATAAAATGATTTGACCTGTAATTTACAGTGGTTGTTTAGATTTATATTCCAAATATTGGGATGTGGTAGGACTTAGTTTGCAAAAGATAGAATGTTGAGAGGGGGAATAATCAATGCTTGACTTCTAGAAAAAAAAACAGTCATTTGTTAATTAATGATTTTTGTTGAGAGAACAGATATTGTTCTATGAGAATAGTCTGTAGGTAACAAATATATATATATATATTTTGGGGTTAATGCCTAGCATGGAGTTGTATTGTTTTAAGAATAATGGAATGGGCATTACTTGTGTTCAGTGGGTGAATAGATATGTATTTCATTGGTTAGTATAGGAAACCAATGTTGTTGGAGTACTATAAGCAATTGGGTTTAATAGAATATGTATGAGGTGTTATATTATTTTTCTTTACTTGATTGAGTTCTGAAAAATGATTAGGGGAGACTGGGGAGAAATGGACATAGGGGAGAAATGGACCACCCCCTCTCTGGCCCCTAGCTGTGATGCAATGAAAGTGAAACCATAATAAGTTTGTTTTCCACATCAAACATAGTCCGAATTTTTCATTTGCCATCGACTTCCCGCACAGGTCGTTCCCACGCAAAGTTTGAAAAATTGTCTGCACTAAAGTTTCTTTTTCCAGTTCCAGACACCATCGTAAAGCAGACGCATAGTCAGGAATCAGGACAAGGTAATTACGTTAATATCTTTATTTACTTGTTATTTAAGAGTTCATATAAAAAATATAGCATATAATATTAGATTTAAGAGACTTTATGGCTGAATAGTTTAATACATTGATGGGGGAGAAATTGACCGGTTCATTTCTCCCCATGGTTCATTTCTCCCCATAGAAGAAATTGACAAGACAGTCTGTTGTTATTAAAAGTGTTGAAGATTGCATTCGAATATCAGCATTATTGATTCTTTTTAATACTGAGGTCTAAATCTAGACCAATAAAACTGTTAACAAATTTGATTTCAGTGATTTATTAAAGATGCACGCCATTCGTGCTATGATCAGTATTTCTTTGCAAATGATAGGCCTACCATTCTAAATGTTATATAATTCTGTCACTCTTTTGTTTCAGATGCCAAGATTGTACATCAGAAACACCAACAAGGGTCTCGTTACGGAGGAACGTATGAGAGAAGCTGTTAATGCTGTGAAAAATGGAATGAAAGTGAGGAAAGCTGCAAGGGAGTACGGCATTGCTCGCTCTACCCTCAATAACAATCTTACAAAAGAACAGAGAAGGAAATGGTCTGCCTACTAGACTCGTACCAAATTATAGGCAAAGCCTTGTTTTCACAGCTAAGCAAGAAGCTGATTTTGCTAGTTACTTGAAAGATTGTGCAAGGATGTTCCATGGACTCACAACTAAAAACGTTCGTATTTTGGCGTACGAGATGACGAAGGTCAGTAACATTGCACATCCTTTAACCTGGGATGAGCAAATGATGGCAGGGAATGACTGGCTTTGTGGATTTTTGCGACGGAATCCCGAGCTGACCATAAGGCAACCTGAGGCAACATCTCTGGCTAGAGCTGCAGCTTTCAACAAACATAATATTTTTCTTCAACATTGTGAAGGAAACCATTACAAAACTAAATGTGAGTGGAGCTCAAATCTACAATTTGGATGAGTCAGGTCTAACCACTGTACAGAAAGTGCCAAAAGTAATTGCCTCACGAGGAGTGAAGCAAATAGGCCAGGCGACATCCAGAGAAAGAGGAGAACTGGTCACAATCTGTTGCATTGTGTCAGCTGCGGGTCACATTATCCCTCCAGTTTTTGTGTTTCCCAGAAAATTTTTGAAGAATTTTATGCTTGCTGGAGCACCTGAAGGTTCCCTTGGCCTTGTGAATGAATCAGGTTGGATGACCCGTGATAATTTCGTCAAAGTTATAAATCACTTCATTAAGCATTCAAGACCATCCAAAGACTTCCCTTTGATTTTGATCTTGGACAATCACGATTCCCACATTTCATTTGAATCACTTGAACTGTGCAAGAAAAACAACATTCATGTGATCACGTTGCCACCACACACCTCATCTAAAACTCAGCCCTTGGACCGTTCAGTTTTTGGACCCATGAAGTCAGTCTACAACAATGCGTGTGATTCATGGATGATGAAAAATGTTGGGACACTACTGACAATCTATCAAGTTGCAAATCTAGGAGGCCACGCTTTTCTTAAAGCGGCAACTCCCATTAACATTCAATCAGGCTTTGCAGTGTCAGGTATTTGGCCCTTTAACGAAGATGTTTTTACAGAAGATGATTTTATGCCTTCAGAAATAACGAACAGGCCCATCAGCAAGGACAGTGAAAATTCCACTTTATAAAGCAATGAACAGACAGGATCAGCATCTCCACATTGTGGTACCAGCACAGATCAAACTGCACAAGAATTTCATGAAAATCAGAAAGAGTGTAATGTTGAGAACCTTGTAGATGACTTGCAAGAAATATCGGGGAGTCTTCAACATAAAGCTACTTCTTCCTTTACTTCGCCTCATGTTTTCAGAGGACTACCAAAAGCTGGTCCGCGAAAAGATTCAAATAATATGAGGAAAAGAGGAAAAACTATGCTGGCTACTTCTACGCCAGAAATGGATCGAATTAGGGAAAGAGCGGTGATGAAAGAAAAGGCAGCAAAAGTTCCACCCAAAAAGGCAAAGAGACAGCTGCTGAAAGAACTTGATGTTGATTCAGATCCAGAAACTGACATTTCTTTTTGTGATGACACAGATTCTGATGTTTCATTTGGTGAAAATGAGGAGTGTCCGGTTAGCTTGACTGGTGTGCGTGAGGTTTTTGAAGGCCAGTGTGTGCTATGTGAATATGGAACAAAGAAGACTTGTGTTTACTATGTAGGAATTGTAAGGGGAGACATTGATGATGATGGTGATGTTGAGGTAGAGTTCTTGCGCAAGAGTGAGAAGGTTGCTGGTAAATTTGTTAAGCCTAAGGTAGAAGATGTCGCCAGTGTCTCAATTACATGTATTAAAGCACAGCTTGCTAGATCTACAATCACTGGAACCACTTCTAGGACCAAAGATGGCTATGTCTTCAAAGAAAGTCTTGCAGGCATAAATGTTCGATAAAACTTTATATTAGATTAATATATCATATTAAACTTTTTTTACTGTCGCTTAAAATAATAAAAAAAACTGCAAATATCCTTTTAATGATTATTTATTTCTTATAGCAATATGGAGGAGTTGTTGCTGCTTCTTTTTAAAAAAAGGTCCATTTCTCCCCACTATGGTCCATTGCTCCCCACGTGCTGGTCCATTTCACCCCAATGGTGGTCAATTTCTCCCCATGTTCATATACATTTTTGAAATGCATTTTGTAAAGAAACATATAGAAATAGATTGCTAAATGTTTTCCCCTTTTAAAATAAATGAATGTACAACATTTTAGACATGGTTATGTTATGTTTCGATCAAATCTGTTCCGGTGATGAGCAAAAATTGAAAACTACAAAATTGCTGGTCCATTTCTCCCCAGTCTCCGCTACCATTTTATTTTTTAGAATAGGATTGTTGTGTTTTTAGTCTTTTGCGTATAAACTACTGGTCCGTAAAAGAGACCAGTAGTGGTAGATAACATTAGATATTTTTCTTTTAACTGATGCATGATTCATTTTTGTGGGGATATATGAAAACATATTTGAATATCAAAAGGGGGGGGGGGGTGATATTGTTGTTCTATTCTTGAAGCGTCTTGACTCTTGTTATTAGTGAATTGTGAGTTTAATTAGCTTATTTTGGTTAAATATTAATATGTTACTTTGTTTGCCAGATTTCATTTACAAAATGATGTTGCTTAATGAGTTACCCTGAATATGTTTAAATTAGTTTTCGTTTGACGTTCAGTAATGGGGAGTTAGAAAATTTAAACAGGCCCATATTAAAAAGGGAGTTTTGGATGCAGAATTACGTTCAGAAAATAGTGTGGACTAGAAGAGAGACACATTCTCTTTATGAATAATAAGTTCATGAGTAAGAGGGCCACTGTGTTAATCAGCGTTGATGTTTTAGGATGGAGAGGTTGATAATAGGGTGGCTATGAGGTGTTAGAAACATATGCCATATTGACGTGACTAACGTCTATAGCAGTGGGGTAAATGTGGGGGAAAGTATAAAACATGGTTTCCATGGGGGCGCAAGTGAACATGGATTTAGAGACATGATGTACTTTCAGAAGAGACACGAGATAGCTGGTTTGTAGAAGAAGTGGGTAACGTGCTATGCCAAACAGTGAAGATAAATAGTAAAACATGAATTGAATCCATGTTTGAATCCGAAGAATAACTATATACTGTGGATATCAGTACAATAGAAAAGGGGGGTAAGTACGCTAGTGAGAAATAAACAATTGTCAGTGTGGAGTGCTGTAGTCACAGAGAACATAAATTAAATGACATGGGGTTTTGGAGGTCCGTGATATATGGACTGAGATAGAATAACGTTAATTGCAAGCAGTCACAGACATGAGTTCAGGGGCAGTATATGTTTGCTGTTGATAACGGCATAAATTGACAAGTAGAGGTTTTAGTAGATATGTTTTAGTGGGTTGCTGAAATTTTCGGCGAGATTAAGAGGGAACTCTCAGTGAGGTATAGGAGAAGATTAGTTATGTGAGGTGATGTGTATAATGGGGAAAGAGGTCTTGAGGGATGATGGACCTTTTTAATTGTGTACTGTCTGTAATATATAGACATTTGGGAGTGAATAATATTTTTGATGGTTGGTACTTGATGCTGTAGATAGCAGCGTAAACTCTTGCCATAATAAGTGGTATAAGTGAACTGTAGAAGATATAATTGTGTTAGACTTTATTACATAAAGTCTCAAATAACATAGGGGGGTAAAGGTGAGTGTGGTTTTTGTGAGAAAGAGTTCTACTTCTTTGAATCTCCGGTGCGCACCGATTCTTTGTCTTTCTATCATGTGCGAGTGTTCTCAGCTGGATTGAAAGTAGAGAAGTAGTAGTGTGGAGGTAATACGGTTAGTGATGACAATAGAGAGTTGAGGCAGTATCAGAATACAGCGTTTTGAATTTTTTTTAGATCGTGATAAGAAGGTTTAAGCTGATTGCTTATGAAGAGGAGAACAAGTATTCCGAAAATATGTTGTCAGGTGTTGTATAAAACTAAGATCTTGTAATGCAGAAATATTATGATATATGATCGATACGTATACAAGAATGAGCTTTTGTGATATGATATATGTGGATTTTAGTACGAAGAAGAAGTATGGGTTGTAGGTCGTGGCGGCTGGCACTACGATAAATAGTGGGGATAGAGAGAAGTGTAGTGAGTAAGGGGTATATGATTTCGGTAGTTGGGAATTGAGTAAGTTCAGGTTGTAAGCGGATTGCTTATGACTTTATAAAACGAAGAAAAAGTAACTTTGATTGTGTGGAATTGTTGGGTTAAGTGTCTTGGGTCATAGATGTGGGAAATGAGTTGTGGGATTGAGACTTTTCCAGAGAAAAAGTCTTTTTGAAGAAGGGGAGGTATATAACAGTAAGGGATCTAGGTTAGTAGTTAGAGAGTTAATGAATGTTGCGCATTCATTAACTAATGGGGAAATAAAGTTAGTGAACGCGTGAACACGAATGGGTTTAGGTATCCAGGGGTTGCTCACGCGTCACTTGGGATTCAGACATGGAAGGAACAACAAGATGTCTGTATATTAGCATCATTTGATTTGACGATGTAGTGTTTCCTTCAATAAAATTATACACATATTATAGTCGGGACTTTGTCAACTATATTCGACACGAGCCTTCAACTATACACAGCCTTGTGGTGTCATCTGTACTGTTATACTTCAACACAACCTTCCATGACTTCTGTTGACTTCTATATTCCCATTTGATTTATTTTACGATGACCTCTGTGATCTGTAGTGGCCGCGACAGCACGATTCAGAAATCCTGGTATTTTCGGCGCCAAATCAGGTCATATCACAGGGTGAACATGGCCTGGCTGTGTATAGTAATGGCTGACATCAATATAGTTGACAAACTCCGTGTTGAAATATGTAAAAGGTTTATTGAATCATCAAATACATTTCCTTGCTGCCGATGTAAATACAGACATCTTTGTTCTTGTAATGGCCGAATCCTAATGACGCGTGAGCAACCCCTGGATACCTAAACCCATTCGTCCTCACGCGTTCACTAACTTTATTTCCCCATTAGTTAATGAATGCGCAGCATTCATTAACTCTCTAACTACTAACCTAAATCCCTTACTGTTATACTAATGTGAGAGGCTACTTATCAAATCACCAGCTCACTCACTTCTCCAACATTCTCAGCATTTACAAAGGAACTAGTACATGTTTACATCACGCATTCCAATTCAGACTGCCAAATGTTAACTCGCAAAAGTCATCCTAGGCATTAAGAATGCACAAGGGGTTTGCGAATTTGCATTGAGTGTGATTTACAATCATCAAGCATACGCAACCAGTCACAACAGAGGGATGATATGCACTTGGAGTATACAGCGTAGAAGACCTGACAGGTTGAAGAAGCAGTATTCAGAATACTGGTGCACAGAAGTTCTGTTTTCACTTTCACATTTTATTCATAAAATACTCATATATTCTTCTCTTTCGTTCACTAGGCATAACCACAACATTAAAGTATGTTTTAAAGTGGTACCTGTTATCCAGAGAACAATATATTATAGAATCTTTAAGGGCATGTTGAGTCCCCACATCACAAATTGCGACTGCTCCTGATGGAATCCCGCTTCAAACTACCAGATTTTCAAATGTGGCCTAGTGAATAGCATGGGCTGCCACGCACTAGCCAATGAAAAGACAGGCGCATACTGCTGCCCTACCTCACCGCATTCTGGAATCTATGATTCTAAGAATAGCCCTTCTATCTGGAATGGTCTCCGTTCAGACTTAAAGTATTTTTATGAATGTGTTGGACTGGGAATGTGGGGTTCTGATCCATCATGTCACAGCGATACATCCTAGCTTTACCCAAAATTGCAAACGGGTTTAAAGTGCTGCAGGTTAATTCATATCTCTGAGTGGCTGCAGACAACGAACACCTGCTGCATGAAGCCCTAGACACAGTTAAGGGCTACAGACTTATAAGAGAGAAAACATGGATGGCTCAGGCAGAGGACACTCTCAGAGAAGTGTGTATGCCTGAGAACATTGGGAGGGGGGAAAAAGTCAGGCCTGTGCAGGGTCAATTACATTGAGCCAGGAATGCAGGGATTGGCCGAGAGGCTACACTGAATGGGAGATGTAGCAAGTGATTCACAACAGTTCGCACCCAGCTGATTTAATCATCTACATGGATAGCTCTATGCTAAGAGGCAACAGAATGCCTGGGGGAACATAGCGAAGATTAATGGACAGAATTATGTACAGGAGTGCCTGGCATATGATACCATGACATCTAGTCTGAGAATTGAGACAGAGGCAGTTACAATAACATTCTGCTGGCTGGAGGACAAAGGCACAAGCATGGCCTGATTATAATGGAGTCATACAGTTTACTGAGAAAGGTGAAGACACGCATGCTACAATTAAACAAATCAATGATAGGGAGCATTTGTTGGATCTTGTCCCCAGGACATGCTGATGTGGTGGGAAACGAGCAGGTGGACAGATTGGCTGGGTCTGCATGGATGGCTGGGTGGGTCTGCATGGATGGCTGGGTGGGTCTGCATGGATGGCTGGGTGGGTCTGCATGGATGTCTGTTCTTCTTCTTCTTTCGTTCGCTTGAAATATGTCTATATCTGCAATGTCGTCTCTTGCATGAATTGAACTGTCTTTTTCAGTTCACACAGTGGTCCATAGAGTTTATCTTCCACCGTCGTCTCTCTAGGCCAGAAGGTTTGCCTAGATATGTTGTATTTTGGGCAGTCTTGGAGTATGTGCTCTGCTGCCTGCGAGGCCAATCCACATGTGCACATGGCTGTTTCACCAATCTTGAATTTTGTATACATGTGGTTGCGTAATCTATTGTGTCCTGTTCTGAGACGCAGAATAATGACTTGTTCTGGTCTATCCATAACGTGGTAGTCATCTTGAGCAGGTTTTGGTGGCTTTCTGACTGATTTGATCATTCTTTTCTTTTGGTGGTATGTAACGGGCACATCAGGCTGTTCTTCTTTGGCTCCTTCCTTAGCCAATTGATCAGCTCTGTCGTTTCCGGGTACTCCACAGTGGGATGGTATCCACTGTATGGTGACTTTATGCTGACTGCTAAGTTCAGAAAGTAGTGTGATTAGTACTGGCAATTTTCCAGAGAGGGGCGCCTCGAGTACTGATTTTGCACCTGTCAGTAGCACCACAGGTTGTGTACCATTGCTGTTATTTAGTAATTTCTCTGTTGCTATCTTGATTGCCTCAATTTTGGCATCATAGTTATGGCAGTACTTTCCTGTCGGTACTCTGGCTGTGTCCCTGGTATTATTTGGGTATTCTATGTACACTCCCGCTCCTCCATTTCGAACAGCATTTTGTGCTGACCCATCTGTGAAGACTCGGATCCAGAGGTCCTGTGGGTATTCTTCATCAAGGAAGCTGAGAGTGGCTGTTCTGCGCTGCACACTGTTCTGTTCTTCCTTGTCAAATATTCCTTTCACTTTTGTCTGGATTTGTAACGATAGTCTATGCTCATCTTTCCATGGAGTTCGCTCTGGAATAGTTGTTAGGGGGATACCAACTATGGGCAGATCAGTGGTTTCTCTGCAGAGTCGTTTGGCCTGGTGGATAAAACTACTTCTTTTCAACCGCCCCATAGCTAGATTTTCAAATCTGTTCTTCATAGGGTCGCCTGGCAAGCTGAGGAACTTTTCTGCTTGTATTAGCGTTTTCGTATCTCTGCGCACACTCAGTGCCTGTGTCCTCCCCATCTTCTTCATTTCCACTAAAGAGGTTGATCTCATCCCTCCTGTGGTGACTCTAAGTGCTTGATTTTGCACCTTGTCCAGCTCTTGTAGTGTGGTTTTTGATGCTGAACACCACGCAGCTGACCCATATTCCAGGTGTGGTCGTATGCTCTGTTGGTAAACTTTGCTAAGTATTTTCCAATTGGCTCCCCGTGTGGTTCCACTTAGCTTTCTTAGGATGGCTATTTTCCTTCCGGCTTTAGCTACTGATTTGTTGATATGCTTTCTCCATGTCAGCCTGCCATCAAATGTTACTCCAAGGTATGTTGGTTCTTTATCATCTCTTAGGGGTGTTCCATTTATCTGGATGATCCCTGCCTTTTGTTTTGGAGAGAGGGTAAATAGGGTGGTGCTGCACTTGTCAGTGTTTATGCTGACACACCATTTATTTGCCCATGCAGCAAATGTATCTGCAGCTCTTTGTAGCAATCTGGTGGCCACTGATGCTTATATTTATTTGTGCTCCATAGAACCAGGTCATCAGCATACATTGCCGCTTTAATTCCATGCGGTAGGTGAACAACAAGATCATTGATGAAGATTAGAAGATTAGAAAAAGTGTGGGGGACAAGACTCCGCCCTGGGGAACACCGTGACGCAGTAGTACTTTCTTGCTCTTGAGTCCGTCTATCTGTACTCGGGCTCTTCTGTTGTGCAAGTATGCTTTCACCCATTTGTACAGTCTTCCATTGACTTTGAAGTTTCTCAGTTACTTCATCAGACCTTCTTTCCAGACTTTGTCAAAGGCTTTCTTCAGATCTATCCATGCCGCAAGCACCAGCTTCTTCTCTTGGAATGCATCCTCAATTTCTTGAGAGAGGTAGGTTGTCTGATCTTCCGTAGAGTAGCACTGCCTAAAGCCAGCCTGCTGTGGCACAAGGATGTTTTTACTTTCAATGTACCACTGCAGTCTGTGATTGATGATGCGCTCCAGTGTTTTGCAGAGACAGCTGGTGAGGCTAATTGGTCTGTAGCTAGAGGCAATGGAACTATCTTTCCTTGATTTTAGGGGGGGGGGGATATCATGATTGCTTTTCTCCAGGCTTGGGATGGCTGGGTCTGCATGGATGGCTGGGGTATTGGTGCACGGTAAGGCAGATGTGGTCAGGGCTATGTGGGATCTTGTGTATAGTGTAGAACAGATCAACTATCATAGCCTGGAGAGAATGGTGCAGCAGGGAGGATTCTGAAGAAAGGCCAGTGGACACATAATCAGATGGCAGCTGGTACCATTAGAATTGGGACTCTTCACTGGCTATAGAAGATGAGGATGGAGCACATACAGGAATGTTCTGAATGTTGTGATGTCAGTTCTTGACTCAACTGCATATGAGAGAGAAACTTTATGAATGTGTTGTGTCATTTACTCATTTTACCACAGACGAGCTACAAGCAACGTCGTTCCAGGACACAATGAACGAGACACATATAAACATCTCTTTATCTATGGAACACGAACACAACGAAGCGTTGCCGTTTCTAGATATCCTAATGAGACGTAGAGCAGATGGCACAATTCAAAGATCGGTGTACCGCAAAGAAACATGGACTGGCCAATACTTAAATTTTCAGAGCTTCGCACCTGTCCAGTACAAACGGGGCTTAGTACGGACCCTGTTTGACCGTGCTAGGAAGATATGCACCCAGGACACACTGACAGAGGAATTTAAAACTCTGAAGAATGCCTTAAACCTGAATGGGTACTCCACAGGATTTATAAAGCGCCACTGTCAACAGCCCAAACCGAAATCAGAAGTAACTACAGTCCCTAAACTCAAAGTATTTATCCAGCTAACCTTCCGAAGAGATGACGTAATGCAACGTCTGCGGGACCGGCTCACCACAGCAGTCGAGCGAACATTCTGTGCTGCAGCTCTAGTCATCAGGTACAGAAACACACCGATCCCAGTCCCAGCAGTAAAAGAACCTGTAGCTTTGTACGCCAAATCAAATTGTATTTACCAATTTACATGCAGATGCGAGGCCATCTACATAGGCAGAACTGAGCGACAGTTACATTGCAGGGTTTTGGAACAAGATACTACACACAGAAGATGGTAGCCTAGGCAGGCCGACACACCGGAAAAGTCTGGCTTCATCGGTCGGGAGACATGTGCTCGAGAGTGGACACGTGGTTGAAAGAGACATGCCTTCCGTGTGTTGTTCAACACACAAAGTAGTCGATTGTTAAAGTTTGCTGAAGCTATACTAATCAACCTTCGTAAGCCGTCCTTGTGTAAGCAGAAAGACATGTTAGTCAGTTTAAAATTACCGTGGTAGACAATCGACATTACTGTGCGAACATGTGTATATTTCAGTTTGAAGGATTTATCTAATTAATTCACGTAAGTTGTGTGAGTTCTGCAGTATGTACCTGACGAGATGCAGCGAAATATGCCAGGCAATAAATCGTGCAATCTATTGTTTGTGTCTTCGTTATTCAAATTTACTCATTTACTCATTCAAACGTCTGAAGTATGAAAGTGAACACATACAAGAGAGAAGCTAAATAGGTGTATGGTTCCATCTCATGAAGTGAGGTTTCACCAAGGGAGATCAGATTATCATTTCTTGGTTCATTCTCATTATCTTTGCCTATTCCATGTGTATTTGTAGACCTAATTGTTGTGACCACCCACCCCCCCCCCCCCCAGTAAGTGTGTTTATATTGCATCTGCTTGTGTGTGTGTGTGTGTGTGTGTGTGTGTATGTGTGTGTATGTGAAACATGAGGATAATGTATTCAGCAAAGTTTATATTGTCAGGCTTCCTTATCAGATTCCATTGAACTCCATTTCTGGCAGCACCTATTGTTGTCTTCCTAATCCAGTCTATAGTCAGTAAGAACAACTGTTTAATGACTTTCTCCGTATATCCATGTTGGGAAGACAGCTGCATGAGATTCGGTAGCGGATCGCGTTGCTTTGGTTACTTACGGGGGTATGTGTACTGGTCGCTCAGAAAGCAATGGCAAACTAATGAGCACAATCTTGCCCAAGAACATCAACAGCAGCTGAAAACTGCTGGTGTTGATTGCAACATCCTGTAAAAGGGATATGCAACTTAAACCAAAAACAAGTAAGTGATTAATTGATTGATTGATTGATCTAGGATCCGACATCACAGCATTCGGGGCATTCCCATAAGCGCTCCGTCCCCATCCTCAGCAGCCAGCGAAGAGTTCCAACATTAATAGTACCAGTAGCACTCTGATTATATGTCCGTCTCGCCTTTCCTCTGAGCGTCGATCATCGTCACCCCTTGCTGTCGCATTCTTGCCAGACCATGGTGATCAATTTGCTCCTCCGAGGTGTGCACATGCTCGCACAAGGCCGAAATCACGTCTGCTTTGTCATGCATCAATACTCCACCAAGTTTTGCTGAGCCAAGTAATCTGTCTGCCTGTTCATTCTCCAGCACACCAGCATGCCCCGGAGAAAAGATCCAGATGATGCTTGTCACCCGTGACTTCCGAAGCGAAGCAAGCCACTCTGCACAAAGCCTGTCTGTCCTCACCCTATTCAGCATGCTTTCTGAGTCAGTTACAATCACGATGTGTGTGTGTGTGTGTGTCGTTGTCATAAGTCGGGGTGCCCCACCGGCTAGATGAAAGTATTATTCACTGGCGAGCAACCCCAAATAGTCAGAAACTGACTAGGGACAAAATCTCTATGGCTGAACTATAGATTAGGCCCATGAACATCCAACGTACAGCTCTAGGTGGCTCGTTACAAAATTGAAATGAACTGTGCTGAATATTCGCCAAGGAATGGGAAAGAGAAGGTTAGCTAGGTTAGATTTTTAAGTCTGAATTAATGTGTACTGACAACTATCCCAGTACAGGTTTTTCTCCCTGACTACTCGCTTCCTTGGTGACTAAGTGAACCCCCACCAACGTACACAACAACACGTATGCACAATTGGAAAAAAATATAATGACAGAACTATGAGTTACAATACTACAACATTTATTTCCTAATCATAATAATAGACATCTGATGGTTGTCAATATGAGGATGATGAAATCATATACATCTTGATATTGATGAGAAACATTACATAACTTTTACTTGAACTATCTGGCTCTGTGGTCCAGATCCCCACTCTCCATTAGACACAGAAAAAAAACAGCTTGCCGGTATTCTGACCCTGTCAGTCCTAGCTCTACCTAGTCGTCACTCGTTCTTGAGATCTGTAACATAGGTGCTCCTTGTGAGAGCTTAAAAGAAAGTCAAGAATGTGTTATATCTAGTTCTACATCAGTGCAATCCTAATTAAAACATATCATAACACAAACATATACAATGACCAGTCTGGCGAAGTTTATCTTCCAGCTCTACGGCGTTCACCATCCTCCTTCTCCCTACTGTCTTTAGTCTGGGACGGGCTTTTCAATTGTCTCACACGCCTGTAATGATTACATTTCTGCCGCCCCATGTCCATGTCGCTAATACAGAAATTCTGTGTCGTACAGCCGCTCCGTCCAAAGTTGGTTTAGCAGCTCACAGGGTCGGTAATGGTATTATAATAATGCCGGGTCATCCGGACTTACAAGCCGTGACCAGTATCTGTGCCAGACTTCCGTAAATTACCGTCCATCATACTATGAAAAAGGTTTAGCACCATATACCCTATACCAATTGTGGGTAATGTCTGTACCATTACACCTCTGCTACAAATGCAACCAATAGCCAAGGTGCCAATGCGCACCCAATAACCTAACACTTCATATTGGTAGGTTTGCATATGACAAATCAATATATCAAACATCCAATACACATACATTATATTACTTCAAGATGGACATCTAATGATACTCAACATAATAGCATCAGGTATTATTAATGAGTAATAATATTGTATAGCTACAAAATGAGATATACAACAAGTCTAATTGAAGTAACCACACAGGCCAGTCATATTTGCTGCTCTGCCCGGTTTAATCACCACTAAGTTACTGCTGTGGTAAGAATTAAGGAAATATAGTCAGTTAAAGTCTAAAAGTACTGGAGAGTTTTGGTCAGAGACCATAACTTTATGAAGGGAAAATCCCAACTGCACCTCCCCGCGGTAGAGGATGGAAACACACTACGGTGTGGCTAACACAGCTCTGGGGACCGAGTATCCACCGGAATAAGTGGACAACTCTGCAGCTGAGCAGAGCAGGGCACTCACTTGTCCTTACAGTCGGAAATGGCTGTCAAAGGCAGAGGTAAAAAGACCACTATGTGAATGTGGAAGGCAAGGGGAAACCACCACATTATCTTCCTAAGACTTCATGGCAAAACATATTTCAAAGTTAATGAAGGACGTTAATGGCTGTCTTAGAGCATCCTCGTCCGGTAGGGACAGTCATGAGCCACAGGTAACACCAGACCGTCATCCAGCTACTGATGGCAAAAACTTAACTAAAATAAATAAATTTAGAGTAAGAGCATGGAATGTTAGGACATTAAATGAGCTAGGAAAGTTGACCAATGTTCTAAGAGAGATGGATAGCATGAAAATGAATATACTAGGCGTTAGTGAGATGAGATGGAAGGGATCGGGCAAAATTATAGCTGACAATCACACAATAATTTATTCTTGAGGGGATACACATGAAAAAGGTGTAGGAATAATATTAGACGAAAAAAACAGCCAAGTCAATTAATGGATACTGGTGTATTTCAGATAGAATTATTATGGTAAAAATCAAAGGCAAACCAATAGACATAAATATTATACAAGTATATGCACCAACAGCAAGCAGTAGTGATGAAGAAATACAACACTTTTATGACGAAATAGAAATGGCGATGGCTCAAATTGGATCACAAGAAATAAAGATAATACTTGGCGATTTTAATGCAAAAGTAGGAAAGGGAAAAATGGAGGATGTAGTGGGGAATTATGGTTTAGGTACAAGAAATGAAAGAGGGGAAAAGCTAATAGAATGGGCAAATAACAATGATATGATAATTGGAAACACATGGTTTAAACACCATAAAAGACGACTGTACACATGCATAAGCCCTGATAAGAAAATACGCAACCAAATTGACTACATACTAATTTAAATATTGAGCACAACCCACTACTGGCAACGCTGATCGTATTCCAGTATGAACCTAAGGCCTATCCACGTCAATATAGAAGCACTATACTCGAGTTTCGCCCTCGTTTGAGCTCGTCAGTAGTGCATATCCCTGACCGGATCCGGAAACAAGCCCCGGATCACTGGCGTGTGAAGCGGGTGTGTAACCACGCGGCACACGTTGGACACACAGCCAAATTATCATAACAGAATACCACAACGTCACCCATCGTAGGCTATGCTCAAGATTGCCCAATCGCCGCGACTGACATCCGTCAATCGATGTGGACCCGAAACGATCAGGACTTCTCACTGGCAAGGAACACCAGGCCTCCTAAATCCAATGAGCAATAATCAAATTGATTTATTTAGTTATTTCGGGATTTAAAATTTAAATATTGAGCACAACCCACTACTGGCAGCGCTGATCGTATTGGGCAATCATGAGCATAGCCTACGATGGGTGACGTTGTGGTATTCTGTTATGATAATTTGGCTGTGTGTCCAACGTGTGCCGCGTGGTTACACACCCGCTTCACGTGCCAGTGATCCGGGGCTTGTTTCCGGATCCGGTCAAGGATATGCACTACTGACGAGGTCAAACGAGGGCGAAACTCGAGTATAGTGCTTCTATATTGACGTGAATAGGCCTTAGGTTCATACTGGAATACGATCAGCGTTGCCAGTAGTGGGTTGTGCTCAATATTTAAATTTTAAATCCCGAAATAACTACATACTAATTAATAAAAGATTTAGAAATGCTTTAATTAATGTAAAGACAATGCCTGGTGCTGACTGTAATAGTGATCATGTACCACTATGTGGACATATAAAAGTAAGATTAAAGAGAGGGGAAAAATGGTTAAGAACATGAGACTTAATAAAGAGGTTCTGAAAATAGATAAAGAAATGCAAGAACAATACAGAGTGACTGTGAAAAATAGGTACAATGCAATAACTAAAATACAGAGTATAGATGAACAATGGGAAATGTTAAGGGACTCCATTCATCAAACTAGCAAAGAAGTATTACCGGAGAGAGTCAAAATAGCTAAGAAAAAATGGATGAATGAAGATATCTTTAAACTGATGGACAAAAGAAAACAGAGTAAAAATGACAAACAAGAATACGCTAAGATAAATAAAGAAATAAAAGATAAATGTGGGAAGGCTAAAGAAAGTTGGTTAAACGAGCAATGCAAAAAAATTGAATTAAATTCCATTAAAGATACAAAAAATATGCACAGACAAATCAGTGAGCTTACAGGAAGAAAAATAAGAATAAATACAGGGTGTTTGAAATCAAAAACAGGAAAGATAATATTAGAGGAAGATGCTATAATGAAGAGGTGGAATGAGTATATAAGAGAATTATATGAAGGAGAAAGGGAAGAATTAACAGAAGATAGTAACTTAGAAGGTCCACCTATTCTGAAAGAAGAAGTCGCTGACGCTATGAAACGTATGAAGAAAGGAAAAACAGCTGGGCCAGATGAAATCACAATAGAAGAATTAGAAGTATTGGGAGAATTTGGAGTAGATATATTAACCAAAATGTTGAATGATATTTACAGCAGTGGATATTTACCCAGTGATATGCTGAAATCTGTATTTATAGCTATACCAAAAAGACCAGGAGCAATTGATTGTGAAGATTTTGGTACAATTAACCTTATAAACCATATCACTAAGCTTCTACTCAGAATCATAATGAGAAGAACCAAAAAGAAAATAAAAATGGAAATTAGTGAAGAACAGTATGGATTTGTGGAAGGAAAGGGCACAAACAATGCAATTTATACATTACGGACACTAATAGAAAGGTCAATAGAGAAACAGAGAGACATATATTTGTGCTTCATAGATTATACTAAGGCATTTGATAAAGTAAAACATGATGAACTGATTAAAATGTTGGAAGATATAAACACTGATGGAAAAGATTTAAGAATAATAAAGAATATTTACTGGAACCAAGTAGCAGCAATTAAAATGGGAAATAAAGAGGGTAGTTACAAACAGATAAAGCTAGGAGTACGACAAGGGTGTGTCTTGTCACCAGATCTTTTCTCCCTGTATAGCGAAGTAATAATGAGAGAGATCAAAGAGATGCCAGGAATACTAGTTGGAGGTTATAATATAAATAATATACGCTATGCAGATGACACAGTATTGGTGGCGGATAATTCAACAGACCTACAACAATTATTAGACGTTGTAGTAACAGAGAGTGCAAGGAAAGGACTCTCCTTGAATATCAAGAAAACAGTAACAATGGTAATATCAAAGAAAATGGTGACACCAAAATGTGACATAGAAATAGAAGGGAAAATCCTTAACCAAGTAGATAATTTTAGATACCTAGGGGCATTTATAACATCAGATGGAAGATATACAACAGAGATTAGGAGCAGAATAGGGCAGGCAAAAGCCGCATTTCAGAAAATGAAGAGTATCTTATGCAATAAGTCACTATCACTGAATGTAAGAAAGAGAGTGCTGAAATGCTATGTAGAACCAGTTTTGCTGTATGGCAGCGAATCTTGGAATGTAAATGAACAAATTAAGAAGAAATTAGAAGCAACAGAGATGTGGTTCCTGAGACGAATGTTGCGAATTCCTTGGACTGCCAGAGTAACTAACGACGACTGCCTGAAACAGGCTAACGAAACTAGAACATTATATACAACAATAAGACAGAGACAAACAGCTTTCCTCGGTCATGTGATGAGAAGAGAGGCATTGGAGAACATCGTAAGAACTGGAAAGATCGAGGGGAAGAGAGGCAGAGGTAGACCAAGAGAAGTGATGCTGGATGGATTGAGATGGTGGCATGGAGGAATATCAGCAGCAGAGTTGATTCAGAAAACCAAAGACCGAGATCTATGGAGAGCCATGAACGCCTACGCCAGCCGGCATAGCACTTGATGATGATGATGATGATGATGACTATATTCTGTACAAGAAAAAATGCACACACCAAAAAGAGACTAGTCTAGTTTAGAAAGAAATGGCAAGCCTCTGCTAAGACACATAAAAGTATATCTAGACAAGACCTGCCTTCCATAAGTTTCTACTTCTCAGAAAGTAACACTTAAAGCACCATGATATTGAACACAGAACTTATAAAGAACACTCAAGTAACCTACGACAGTTATAGTCCTTGCAATAAACTAGGTCAGATATAGACTGAAAATCAGTACATAAAAGACATGACTAGTTAGTTACTAAGAAATAATTCTCCTAGTGAAATCTAGTAACATAAGAATCATACATATGACTACAAAACGAGCTGGGTGCCTACCTGTTCTGAAGTCAAACATTTTCTAACATAAAACAGGCTAGGGACCCTTATTTAAGCTGAATCCAGCAGACAGTATTATCTCCTTGGCATTCCCGTCATAAATTCTTCTTATCTCCCCTAGCGTTAATTGCAATTATCACTGCAAACTGGCCATCACACCTTGCTCCCCCCTGTCTGGTACAAAGTCAACAGGCCCAGTGTTAATTGCCTTAACAGATCGTTTTCACACATTCCTGAGTCTGCCAGTCAGAGTGGACGGGGCTTGTTTACAGCCCTGGGGCTATTATCTTCCCCTGTGTCAATGTTGTTCACACCTGGGCGATTTTCTACCTCTGCTTATCAGGTGCCATGCCTGGTCGGTTTTAATTACACAGTCCATGGAGTCTGTGTGAATGGCTGGGTAGCTTAGTTAGTCTTTCCTCTTGAGCCTAAGGCGGCGCATAGGGCAGAAGTCCTGTCTCTCCATGCCTGACGGTTCGCTGCTACCTGTTGTAGATCTTGGATATTTACTTGGCCATTGAATGAGCCTTCTCTAATGATGGTTCTACGCAGGGTCTCTCTTGGTCTTCCCCGTTTTCTTTTCCCTATTGGTGACCATATGAGGGCTTGATAGGGGAGTCTTGACTTGTCCATTCTGAGTACATGGCCGATGTAGTTCCAACGGCGTCTTCTTATGAAATTGGATACTGTATCTTGCTTAGTCTCTTGTCTTATTTGCGAATTGGTTCTGAAGTCTGTCCAGTGGATGTTTAGAAGTCTTCTAAGACATTTGTTCTCAAAATTGTCTAATTTTTTTTTATCTAAAGCTACCGTTGATTTCCAACTTTCACATCCATACGTTAACACTGGAATCACACAAGAGTTGAAGATTTTAAGTTTTGTGTGTTTGCTGAGTGTCTTTGACTTCCAGATGTTTGACAGTTTATTGACGGCACTAGATGCCAGTGCGATTCTAGATGATATTTCTGGTGTTGAGTCCCCTGTAGATGTCATTTTGCTTCCTAGGTATGTAAAACTGTTGACTTTTTCAAGAACGTAGCTGTTCAATTTGGTGTCATCTGAACTGTTGGTAAGATCAATAGTCTTTGTTTTTGTGGTGTTAATTTGGAGACCAATTTGCCCTGAAACATTTTGGAGGTGGTTTATTTTCTCTTGGGCATCCGGGTGTGTTGAACTCAAAAGCACTATGTCGTCGGCAAAGTCCAGGTCTTCTAGAATTTTGTCAACCCAATGGATACCCATATTTGTGTTGTTTGTGCATTTGCGCATGACCCAGTCGATAGCTATTCCAAAAAGCATCGGTGATAAGACACAACCCTGTTTCACTCCTGTTTCGACTGAGAACCAGTCAGAGTTGCCTGTTTCTGTTCTTACGCAGCAACGTGTTTCTTTGTAGAAAGATTTTATGACGTTGGTATATTTGGTAGGAAAACCATAGATGTTAAGTAGATTCCAAAGTGAAGGACGGTGGATACTGTCGAAGGCTTTTTGAAAGTCGACAAAGTTGGTGATTAGTTTCGACTGGAATTCTACGGAGTCTTCAATGATTATTCTGAGGGTGAAAATGTGGTCTATGCATGACCGTTTTGGTCTGAAGCCTGCTTGTTCTTCTCTGAGCCTTTCATCTATCGCCTTTTTCAATCTCTCAAGTAACATGCTACAAAAAAGTTTTCCTGGTACTGACAATAGAGTGATACCACGCCAATTATTGCAATCAGACATATCGCCCTTTTTAGGCAGTTTGAAAATTACACCATCTATCCACTGTTGTGGTGGGGATTCGCTTTGTCAGATTTCATTTATCAGCTGTAACAAACGTTGTAAGGTGTTCTCATCTGCTGCTTTGAGCATTTCTCCTGAGATTTCATCTTCACCAACAGCTTTGTTGTTCTTCAATTTTTTTATGGCTGCTTTAATCTCTTCCATGGTGAATGACTCGCAGGAGGCATCTAGTGGGGGCATAGTAATTTCTCCATCCAGGTTCGGAACAGTGTCAGGCTGCGGTCTATTTAATATTGATTTGAAATGTTCTGCCCATCGTTGCTTTTGAAGGTCATCGGATAACAATTGATTGCCTTGTTTGTCTTTGATGGGTATATTTGGTGTAGGTGAGTGATTGCATAGTTGCTTCATGATATGGAATACGGCTCTGTTGTTTCCAGTTCTGGCAGCTGCTTCGGCTTCGGAGGCCAGGCTGTGAATAAAGTTCTGTTTGTCTTTTCGTGCGTTTGATTTCACCTCTTTATCCAACATAGAGTATTTTTGCTTATGGGTTTCATATGTAGATGTGTCTTTTGCAGAAAGAAGTGTTAGTTTTGCTTGTTTTCTTTCTTGTATCTTCGTCCAGGTGTTATCGCTTAGCCACTTCTTCTTCTGTCTTTGTACGTAGCCGACTGTGTTTGTTGCAGCATTTAGCAAGGTATTTTTTAGGAAATTCCAATTTTCTTCAATGTTGTTTTTAATATTCGCATTGCTCGATACACTTTCTTTGTTAGCATAGCTGCTTCGTACCTCTGAATTGAATGCGAGTTGGTGTTCTTTAGTCAGTAGGGACTGTGAGTTTATTTTCTTAATTCTGGGTGATCTGTGCAGAGTCTTGAGCTTTATTTTTAGTTTGGCAATGCATAGATTGTGATCGCTGCCAGCATCTGCACCTCTGTAGGCTCTAACGTCTTGTACTGATGAACGGAATTTGGCATTAATGCAAAAATGGTCTATCTGATTTTTTGTGATGTTATCAGGCGAGTTCCACGTGACTTTGTGTATATCTTTGTGCGGAAATAAAGAGTTTGCTACTATCAGATTTGTTATTTCACAGAATTCTAGTAGTCTCTCTCCGTTTTGGTTCATATCCCCTAAGCCGTGAATTCCCATATATCTTTCAACACCCTTATTGTCAGACCCTATCTTGGCGTTGAAATCACCCATTACAACAACAATGTCGTGCTTGGGAGATGAGTTGATGGTACCAAGTAGTTGTTCATAGAAATTATCTTTGTTGGTGTCTGTATCGTCGTTGGTAGGTGCGTAGCATTGTATGATTGTCAGCTTGAAATATTTCGTTTGGTAACGCGCTGTTATGATTCTATCATTTACTGGTTCCCAGCTGATCAGTGATCTTTCTACATTTTTTGACATGATGATAGCGACTCCGTTCGAATGATGGTTGTCGGTTCTTCCTGAATAAATTATGTGTCTTTGTTCACAGTTGAGAAATGTCTTACCTGAGTCAGTCCATCTGCACTCGCTAACCCCAAGAATTTCTAGGTTGTATTCATTCATAACATTACACACCTGGGTCGTTTTCCCCGTCTGGTACATAGTTCTGACATTCCAATAACCAATCTTGAAAGTATCCTTGGAGTTTAACATATTTGAGCGGCACATTATAACATTTACTGATCTTGAAGCAACGGAAAATGATTAGTCGGATCGTCGATAGAAGGAAACACGTCGAGAATGTCCCGGTCCGGTAGTACTTAGTAGCCGTTCATAACACAACACACACTTCACTACACACGTGGGTTGGATTTTAACGTTCCAATAGCCAATATGAAATATCCTTGGAATTCAAAAAATTTCAGCGAACAACATAACATTTAGAGCCAGAAATCTGGTTCTGAAACAACGGGAAGTTTTACGATGGTGGTTTGTCGGACCGCCGATCAACCGTTTTAAGCCGAGCTAGAAAGAAACACGTCTCGCCATCTTGACCTAGAACCGGGTAGCTTGACTGGTGTCAAATTACACTTCTCAGATAGAAAGCCATTCCTGTTGGTTTGTTTACTTGCAGGCTTTGCAAGCTTACGTCAAGATGGTATAGCCTTGAATATAGAGAAAACAGATTTGTTCGTCTGTTGATTCTCTACATGGCCCATCAAAAGTGAACCGAAAATTGTTCTGGGAAGTAAAGGCTGCAAATTCGTGACAGTCGTATTCTCCATCCAGCGGAAAGCTGCACTGACCGCCTCCACCTCCATTCTTAAGCTAGATGTTGTGGTATCATATGCCAGGCTCTCCTGCACCAAACGTCGACCATTGGCTTTTACTAAGAACCCTCAGGCACTTCTTCTACCTCTCAACACCGAACCATCTGTGTAGATAATCACATCACCCGGGCGAGCATTATCCTGAATTAGTTGCTGGATTTTCACTTCCGTGGCCCCTGCTGGCCACTCTCTGCACTCCCGGCTCAATGTGATTATAACTCTGCACAAGTTTGACTGCTTCGCTAGAACTCTGACCCACTCCTCTCCTTGCCTAATGTTCTCCAAGGGTCACACCTGTCTGATCTTATCCTCTGCCTGAGCCATCCATGATTTCCCTCTTATCAGTCGCTGACCCTTAACGGCGTCCAGCGCCTCATGCATCGGGTGATCTGTGTCTGCAGCTACTCTGAGGTATGCCTTCGCCTGCATCACCTTGAGCCTACCTGCAACAGTCGGCAAATCGAGGATGTAACGCATACACACAACTGGGGTGTCTCTGGTGCATCCCAGAATGACTCGCATAGCTTCGTTCTGTATGCGCTCTAATTTCACCAATTGACACGTTGAGACAGTGAGCAGTCCTAGTCCATAATCAATCACTGAGAGGATCAAGTGCTGGTATAGTGTGAAAAGCATTCTCTGCTCTGTATCCATTGCAGCCATCGTTTTAAGTGCATTGAGTCCCTTTTGAGACCTTGTCACAACCGTCTCCGCATAGTCCTTGAAGGACAGGCTCCTGTCAAATGTGATTCCCAGATACTTCAGTTTGTTCTCTCTGTTGACGCTTCTACCATCTATTGTGAGGCTTGGGACATCAGCTTTTACAATCCTGTTGTCCAGAGAGCACCACAGAACAGCTGCCTCTTCTGGGTGGATGACAGCGTTCATTTCAGTGCACCAGTCAGTCACTTTGTCTACTGTCGCCTGTAGCTCCTGGGCTGTTTGCTCTCTATCTCTCCCCTGACTATATGCAAGAATATCATCTGCAAGTCAGTAAGAACAGCTATTGTTGTCTTCATAATCCAGTCTATAATCAGTAAGAACAGCTGTTGTTGTCTTCATAATCCAGTCGATAATCAGTAAGAACAGCTGTTGTTGTCTTCGTAATCCAGTCGATAATCAGCAACATCAGTTATTGTTGTCTTCATAATCCTTTGTACAGTCCAGTAAGAACAGCCAATTTTGTCATAATCCAGTCTATTGTCACTGAGAACAGTTATTGTTGTCTTCATAATCCAGTCTATAGACAGTTAGAATAGTAAAGGTGTATGAAAGTATAATTGCCTTGAAATGGTGAGCTGGGAAAACCATAGATAAAATATAATGTTTGACATGAGATTACATTGCAATTCAGCACTGAGTGAGTATCCACGACTCTGGTGATCGAGTGAGATGGCAGAACATGACCGCCCACGCTTACCGGCATGGCACATGATGGATGGATGGAGCGAATTCAGTTTAAGGGTAGTCCTCATGAAAAAGTGATTCTAACAGGTTGTGATATTTCAGTGGATAATATACCGAATCCCTGGAAACAAAGAGATATGGGAGGTGGTCCATTGGTACAAGTGATGATCCCAAGAAGGGAAATCATCCCTGGCCGAAGTGAAGGAGGAAAATCTGCGCCCTTATTTTTGCCACTCAGCTACACTAGGATGAAGCTAAGTCACATTATCGCCCCATGTATCCTCATTTAAGTCCAGCGGCCAACAACTATTAAACAACTACGTAACAACTATTCAACAACTAACCAACAACCTTTACTCACATCCAATTAGTCTATATTGATACCTACAGAAATAATTCTACAAGGAATCATGAACCATAGAACTAGTGCCAGATATGTCCAGGAAATAAACATTTCTAAACAGTGTTTATCTTAACTAGAGACATACAAACAGTTATATGCAGTGAATTGTGCTATAATTGTGTTGGATGTTCTTGAAATTTTGTGATCAACGATCGGACATTGGGACAGTAATATTTGTTAGATAATAGGCATAAAGATATCAAGTGTGTAATATTTATGTAAATTGTATTGCCCATGGTGCATACCCCCAACCCGTTTCTTTTATTACATTAATGTAAACGTCTCCTACGGTGTTCTGTACTTTCATTAGTGTTATATGTGAATTCCTTTAATTAATATTAGAGTGATAGGGTTACTTCACTTAATTTCCCGATCCAAAAAGAGAGAGCCGGTGGCAGGGATACAACTCGCTTGCCCTCTAATTAGAGTGATCTTACTTTCTCGTTAAAGCAGTGACTTCCCTGGGCTCTCTTGGCCTCCTATCAGAAAACCTGTTTTATCAATAGGGAATCTTTCGAGCCAATTCCTGGTTTTTCTATAATTGGGGTCCATTGATAATTTGGGACATCGATCTCCCATTTCTGTTTTACTATACCACAAGTGTGAGCACAGTCCGGGATATCATAGTTGTTAATTTACAGATTAGCAATTACCACCATATGCCTTACTCTTAGTAAAGTTAATCATTGAGTAGAGGTTAATATTTATGACTCAGTTGTTGGCCGACGGAAATTTTTTTTTTCTTTTTTTTTTTGGCATGTGCATGCCATATATACAGTGTAATCAGTTTAATTAGTTGTTACTCGACTTGCCGACTCAATCTAAAGTGCTTGCTCAGTCTCTAAAGTATCTATATGTGGGGTTGACTATAAGCATATCTCACCTGCGGTTACCAGAGGCACAATTAGAGAATGGCAGACAGCTAAGTTAAGAGCCCAGTTTGTGGAATCGGGAAAACTGTGTGGTTGTCGTGAAATGCAGCCTTTACATCCCAGCACAATTTTGGTTCACTTTTGATGAACCATGTAGAGAAATTACAGAAGAAGGAATGAAATTCTCTATAATAAAGGATGCTGGGTCAAGGTAGTACACGCATGGTAGAAGACATAAAAATACGAGCTAGTGCACATGGCAGTGTTCTGGTGGCTATGCAAGGCTGACCCTGGACTCTCAACAAACACAAGGTGTGGAATGCCAATCTAAGGGAAGATGAAACTGACCCAGAACTGATAATTAAACCACACTGCAGGGTAGGCATGAAATGGTGCCGTAAAGCTACCCAGCCAGTCCAGCTTCAAGGGGTACGTGTCAAACTGGTAATTACCCCCCACTGGCAGGCAGACTCAGCAGAGTGTGAAACTTTAAAAAAAATTACATTTCTAACACACTCAATAAACAAACACGTTGTATGTCAATAACATGTTACAATAAACTACACACATCATAACAAGCAACAACTACACAGATGTGCTATAGTAACTAACAGGGTTCTTATAATGAAATGTTCATATATCTGCAGCACAGATTGTTAATTTCAACGATCCGTCTTATCATCCAATTCTAAAGTGGCCGTAACACAATAATATCATATTTATATTCTGAAATAAATCATACCTAATCTTCACTCCGAATAAACACAGTTTCTTTTATAAACACAATGGATAAATGCACACTTCCGCGACATAAAGTATAACTGTCCAAAAGTTTAGCTGGTAGTTTATCTACCATCGTATTAATTTTACTGTTCTTATTAAACACAGAATGTCCATGTATAAGATAGTTCTAAATCCGGTAAATGTTCATAATTTTGTAATTTATATTTTGTATCATCACATTTGTCTCTTAAGTTGTCCATGATATTCTACTCAATGTTAATCTAACACAGTTAACTTTCTACACCAGTGTTTCCCAACCTTTTTTGTACCATGCCCCACTTAAGCCTTTCTAAAATTCATATTGCCCCCCTCCCCCGCCCCATGCCCCCCCCCCTCAACATATACATTATTTTTAATATTCAAAAATTGAAATGTTCACTAAAGAAACTTGAATGATAGGTTTTAGGAAGAAATCACTAGGTAATTATTGAGCAAACACAGTAAGTAAATTTTCAAAACATATAATGGAGAACTGAAATTCAAGTACAACATATTTTTAATGAAAGATTTTTCTATATTATTTTAATTATTAGTAATTATTTATTATTTAAATTTAGTGAGATCCTTGCGCTTGATGCTTGCTGCAAAGAGATCTTATATCAGGTTCCAATTTAGTTAACTTCAGTCTCAAGTCTCCCCGTTTTGTTATATTCAGCCGATTTCTTCCATTTTCGAATTGCCCCCCTTAACAGTCAAATTGCCCCCCTGTGGGGCGTGGGCCCCACGTTGGGAAACACTGTTCTACACACTGATTCATAATCTTAACGTATTTCTCATAAATGTTTCGTTGTTAATTTCATGTTAATGTGAAATGTTTCTGATGTAACAATTTTGTAAAATGTCCGTGGTCTAGTTATTGATTTAGAGAAAGAAAGGCTGAACGAAGGGTATGTCCAGAGTCCGGAGGAGTGTGTAGACTGAGAGTTCCCGTACCCTCACCCAGAACTGACCCAGGGTATCCCGTGTGGTAATAGCTTCCATCACCCCAGGTATATTGCGACAGATGCACAGATGTCTTGACTTATTACACTTTGGTTGTAAACATCCTGTTCTAAATGTTGTCTAAAATGTCCATTCGTCAAGAAACTATACAGTCTTGACTTCTTGACCTGTTGGCTAAATTTCAATTGTGCACCTGTTTCTCTTATCGATTGGTCCATGTTGACCCCATTATCAACGTTCGCCGTGAACTGACTTTGTTACCTTTCGTTGACTGTCGACAATATTAAAGTCATTTAAATTTTTCACACTTTTCAATATCTGTTTTTACTATAAGGTTTCTATTAATGTGGGCCTGATATTTTGACAATTTATCACTTGACTTTCAGTTTCATATTCTGCTTTTAACCTGAAATAGGAGAAGAACAATGTGGGTTTGTAGAAGGAAGGGGTACAGTAAATGCTGTGTATTTACTGAGAACCGTAATTGAACGATCTATAGAAGTAAACAAAGATCTGCACCTTTGCTTTATTGACTACACAAAGGTTTTCGATAAAGTAAGACATGTCGACATGACATGATGAGGATGCTTGAAAATCTACAAATTGATGGAAAAGACCTTAGACTTGTAAAAAACATATATTGGAAACAACAAGCTGCCATAAGAGTTGATAATGAAGTAGGCCAATATCAGCCTATTAAGAGAGGTGTGAGACAGGGATGTGTAATGTCTCCAGATCTGTTTTCCCTGTACAGTGAAAGTATTTTCAGAAATATTGAAGATATGGAAGGAATCAACATTGGGGGACGACGCATCATTAACATTAGATAAGCAGATGATACAGTCTTGATTGCAGATAATGAACAGGACCTGCAACATTTAGTAGATGCAGTTGTTACACACAGTGAACAACGAGGGTTAGAATTAAATTGTAAAAAGACACAGGTTATGGTCGTCACTAGGAAGAGCGAAATACCACAATGTAATATACAAGTAAATGGGAATATTTTTCAACAAGTGAATAGGTACAATTATCTCGGAACAGTAGTAACATCTGATGGGAGATGCCTTGAAGAGATTATAACAAGAATCGCCATGTCTAAGGTAGCTTTTAGCAAGATGAAAAACATACTGACCAATAAAAAGATGTCAATTAAAACGAGAAAAAGAGTGTTGAGGTGCTACATAGAACCTGTACTTTTATATGGATGTGAAGATGGAAGCAGTATTTCGAACAACTTCTCAACATCCCATCAGATGTCACAGGAATTCAAGAGACCTATACAGATGTCACCGGAGAACTAGAACCAGACATAATAAAAGAAGAAATTATAGAAGCCATCAGATTAGCCCCATTGAACAAATCACCAGGACAGGATGAAATACCAAATGAACTAATTAAAGCAGCAAGAGAAGTAGGAACAGCTTGGCTACATAAACTATTCAACCATGTTTGAGTAGAACAACAGACACCACGAGATTGGGGAAATGCCATAATTATCCCAATTTGGAAAAAAAAAGGCAGCAAAAGAGACTGCACACAATACAGAGGCATTTCACTGTTGAGTCATTCTGGGAAAATATTTTGCAAAATTCTTGAAAAAAGATTACGACCTACTTTAGAACCCCAGCTAAGCGAAACACAACTTGGATTTAGGAAAAACAAAGGATGCACAGATGCAATTTTTGCTCTTAGACAACCTATAGAAAAATCAATCGAATTCAATGAAACACTTTACTTAGCCTTTGTCGACCAAGAAAAGGCATTCGATAGAGTATATAGAAACAAGTTGTGGCAAATCCTTAAACAATGTGGAGTGAGTACACATCTAACAAACCTATGTAGAAGTTTATTCAACAACAGTGAATGCATAGTGAGAGCAACTGGAGGACACTCAGAACCCTTCACCATAAGATCTGGAGTACGACAAGGTTGTGTCCTGTCCCCTCTCTTGTTCATAACATATATAGACAACATATGTAAAGAAACCAGCCAAGCAGAGATAGCAAGAATACCACATGACGAGAACACAGAAGAAGAATCATCTGCAAATCTAACCATTAGAGAACTTCTGTTTGCGGACGACCAAGCACTAATAGCAAAATCAGAAGCTGAATTACAAGACCACATGAATAGTCTAAATGAAATGTGTAGGGAACATAACATGAAAATTAGCACAAGCAAAACAGAGGTAATGACTATAACTAAAGAAGAACAAACAACAACAATTCACCTAAACGAACATCCCTTGAAACAAGTGAAAAGTTTCAAGTACCTAGGAAGTATAATATCATCAAATGGCAGATTAGAAGATGAGATCGAAAATAGGTGCTGTCGTGGGTTAAACATTCTCATAGTTCAGGCTGGATATCGACCCAATGTTTAACTCCAGGGTAAAATGACTCTCTGCGAACATGAGTGGCATACGCCGACATGACTGCACAATATATAGAACAGCATCACTATGTATTCCAAGAACAACTCAACAAATGTGAGGTAGCTCGAACTGTGGTGTAATTACACACAGGTGACATCAGATAACAGCTATGAGTGAGTATGCGCATCCAGTCTTGAGTCTGTCACGCATCACAAGCACTCCCGTCCTTCCATCACGAATCGTCTCGCCAACCCAAGGAGAGTGTTAGGAACCAAGTTGGCTGTCTGCTATGATACTAATGCACATATGATCCTATTGCCACATGGCGTTTAGACAGAATGACGTCATTGGAATAGGCGGTGGAAAAAGGACGACGTCATAACACGGCAACGGGGACGCTTCGGGAGAGGAGATCAGGACAGCGGTGTTTTCTATGGGCTCCGTGTTGGAGAGGATAGGATCTGGTTTGGCGCAATCTTCTTAGTGAGCGAGGAAATCGTCTGTTGTCTCACATTCATACAGTGATGGGACCGGGACAGGAATAACCCTTAGACGAGTTAAACGCGGCTGGTAAATCCTTGGGAAAAGAGCGACCTTCCGGAAGCAATGGCAGAATTCGGGAACTGAGTCTGTATAACTGTATAACCACCCGTCCCCGTCTTCAGGGGCAGGTTATCATATGGAGTAGCGTTCTTTGTTGTTCTGCGAGAGCATGTAATAAATGCCTGAAATTGCCGTCGGCTGGTTTGCGTCTGTTTCATCAAGGTGAGCGCTGTTTAGTATTTCGTTGTTGAGTACGAGCAACTTTATGTCTTGGAGTTGAGATGCGTCGGCATGTGTCAAGACAATGTGGGGTCTCTGATCCAGAAAGCATCGTGTGGATGTAAACAACGAAGATTCCCGCCATATCGCTAAGTAAACGAAGGAGAATGCACACCAGGATCAATTCCTGAAGCACGATGCAGCACCAAGATCGTTGTTACGCGCCAACATGGCAGTTGCCGAAAGATCGTGAGTAACGCCAACATACTTATTGTTTGACGATTATCTGCAGGTAAAGTGACTAAATAATTTAATTAAACTAGTCCTTCATAAGTGCCACAGTTTGAGAAGTTTATCAGTGGAAAGAAAGAAATAAAGATTACACTATGCTATATTAACTGATCTACATACATGGTGCGCACGAGCAGAAACAGATAATGAACATTACGTGTATTTAATAACAGCAAATTATAATATATACTATCGTTTGAGACAATAGTAAATAGTTAAATACGATCATAATATTGTCCAAGTTTGGGAAAGTGAAGCACAATACAGTAATGGAGAAGTAAACACAACTGATATATTTGGTTTACGGATCGTTTGAGTCCACACTCGACTTATAATGTGTTGTTGGTACAGAAGAAGGAGGCGTTAGCTTCCTACACGACATTTCCACTCTGTTAACAAAGCAGTGAGTCAAACTTATAATAGGAGAAAGAACGCTTACTTTCACGCTTATGACACTGATATAACTACACACAAGGATGGTACGATATTGCCAGTACCCACACATTTAACATACGAGTATCAAGAATAGGAGGACACATATGAAGATTAAGTTGACACAGTACGCCATGATGCAAATAATTTTCAACAACGATCCTCACTGAAACTTCACTACTGTCACATACGAACATTGAACGTTACAAACTTTACAAAGTACCACTTCATTACTTTGAACTTTACCCTTCACGGGAAACTTCAATATATATTTACGAGTTACAACGGGATATCTGACAGAATACATAGAGACACGTTATCATTACACCTCAGCATGCAGGAAATCTAACACGTGTACACTCACTTGATTTGAAGTCGAAGCATACAGATAGACTTTAATGTCACATAGTACCCAATTGTTCAAGGTATTTAATCGATAACGATTCACATTGGGACAGTTATATTTATTATATCGGGACATTAAAGGACATTATACACATCAAGATACTACTGGACACTACACTGCACCTGAAACGCATCGAGACGTTACGTGTTCCTCAAGACTCTGACGCCAGGACATACGTACACTATAACACGGATTGACAATTACTATTTTTTTCATCGTGATACCAGACACAGTCGAATCGTTCACACATTGGACTTTAGGTACCAGAACCGGATGCAAGCAGATCTACTGATTTCACTGTGGGCATCATTCATTCGGATACCTACAGCAGCCTAAACTTATCACAATAAGGCTGCAGAAAAATTCAAACGTCGTCGTTACACTACAGCCAACTACGTGTTATGGGTTGGTTACGGACTTCCTTAGTACAGGGTGAAAGTACAAGTTAATTGTACTATCGTTCAAGCCAGGAGCAACAGTCTATTGTGGACACAGCTTCTCTGGTATCAATCAACAAACATACCAATACTCGAGTGGTGACCACGGATCAATTTCTTATTGAACTGATCGACACAATTCTATGTCAAATTTTTTGAACGACAGGAATTCTACTCAGTTATGTACAAGAGAGCCGGAAAAAGGCCAGTATATGTTACTGTTGGTTAATGTGTTATTGTTGATAAATGAGGTGCCTATTATTTAATATTAAGTAAATTAGTTCAAAAATGGATAGTGGGAGCGGTTGGAAGAGCGTTTCTACATTAAGCAAGGACACTTGAATATTGTGGGGTCAACACATAATTGTTGTCTTGGGTTAAGTGTAGTAGTAAGAGAAGATATTTACGTCAAATTTCTGTAAAAGTACTATTGTCTTTTATGAAAGAAAATATCTAGGAACGTCACTCATCAGTCGTCTTCTGTCATTATTGACTGTCTAGTATTATATATTCTCTATACTTAATATATTTCTTATATTATTTTCTGTTATTTACAGATAGTAACACTTCAGATATATAGATAGCAAGAAGTTACTGAATTTCTTTATTGTTCAAGTTTACAGTGCTGTTGAGTTGCAGTTCACATTTTGTTCAGCAGTTGTTATATCTGAATTGAACATATTTACATTTTTGCATACTTTTCTATCATATTTCAGCTAGATTATTATACAGGTAGGACAAGATGTCTACACTACAATATCTCACGGAGTTGGGTGAGAAGAATGGATTGGCTGGAGCAGAACTTAGAAATTGGGTCATACAGGAATTTAGAGCTCAAACCGCACATGAAAGGGAGGCAAAGCAACTTCAAGCTACGCGTGAACGACAAGAATGACAAAAGAATTTGGCGCTGGAGATGGCTATCAAGCAGAATGAGATAGCAGCTAGAGAAAAAGAATTAACTTTGAGACGCGAAAGGATTGCAGCCGAAAAAGAGAATTTGGCTCTGAAGGAACAGGAAAAGATAGCTGAAATGAGAAAAGAGTTAACGGCAAGACAGATAACCGCAGACGCAGAGTTAAAGGCAAGACAGATAACTGTAGAGGCAGAGTTAAAGGCAAGACAGATAACTGTAGAGGCAGAGTTAAAGGCAAGACAATTAACCGTAGAGACAGAAATCAAGCAAAAACGACTCGCACTTGAAAATGAGAATCTTGCAAAGGAAGCAATGTGGAAGGAGCGTATGAGACAAATGTATGAAATAAAGGAAAGTAATCACACAGGTAAAGTATCTGCTACAATAGTGAAAGAACCGAACGCCAGAGATTTCGTTCAGAAAGTAACTATCGAACAAAAGTCTAACGAAACACTTACAAGTACAAATGCCCAAATTGAAACAACACAAGAAGAAGAAAAAGAAAAGACGCAAATAGAACAGGGTACATCAACGGTAGACATGCATGATACAATGCTACTGAGTGATAGCATAACGGTAAATAATGGCAAATACCAAGATTTGCACAAAGTCAACGAAACCAAACATGAAAAAATAACTGATACTCAAAAACAAGGCAAAAGAGATTATTTGTCGGTAAATGATATATTTTTGAAACATTCAAAAAAGAAACCAAAAGTTACATGCATTGGTTGTTACACACAAAAGTTACATGCACAACAAGAGAGGAAACATAGTGTAAACGGGTTCATACAAACAAAAACGCATATCATAAACATGCACACAGAAGTGAAGAAGCATAGCACAAATATACACACAAAAGGCAAGAGATGTATTACATACATACGCACAAAAGTCAAGAAGTGTGTCACAAACGTACATACAGAAGTCATTAGGTGTATTACACACATGCACGCTGAAGTTAAACAGTATGTCACTAACAGATACACACAATCAAAGAAATACGTTGCGTGCAGCATTACAATTATCCATTCACAAGTTAAAAGAAGATACACAAGACTGAAAACAATTACATTGTTCCAATCAACAAAGTTACCATGTATAAATATTGGCATGCGTGCAAAAGAGAGATTCTATAGGTTTGAAACAAAGAAAGAAAGAAAGAAAAGAAATGAAAGGAAGAATAAAAGGAAACAATAAAGAAAAATAAAATGGGATGAATGTGAAAGTGTTAGGTTCATATCAACACATAGTACACTACAGACACATTAGGGTCTTATTACTTAGTTATACCAGATGTCACTGTGTAAGGTTATACTTGTCAGAATTGTTCTCACTATCTTTCCTCGTCCTTCACTTAAGTGTGTTCAAATATGTTGGTTCTCTATTCTACAGATAATTGTTCGTAACTATATCGTTATTAGAGAACTTTATAATTTTATGAAGAGTATTTGATTTAAATATTTATTATATTTCTGATTTATTATTTTAGAAATCTTGAATCTTTGAGATATGATTCTTCACAAAACTGTAGGATCTACAACTCAATTATAATCTTGCCGATACTCTAAGTCAACTATAAATATAAATATTTTATTCAATTTATTCAATCCTAGTTTATTATAGTTGTTTGTTCATAGAGTGTTTGGAAATATGTGTTAGATAGCACCGAATTTACTGGCAATACACACACAGATCAACAATTACATATTTTTAATGCAAATACATAGTTTAAGTAGTTGGATACTTCTGTCAATATATGATTTTGACAGGATGATAAGAAAATTTACATGGAGAGGAACCGATGAGGCATGGAGAACATTGAGAACTTTGACTTGTGTGACTTTTCTCCTGTGTCGAGTTTTCACTTGGATGGTTTGTGACTGGGTGTAACTACTTTAAAGGAAAACCGGTGAACACGTATTGTGATATGAGTTGAACATTGTATAATATTAGTATGTATATATAGAGTTAATTGAATGAATTGTGAAAATAGTTGATTAGTTAACGTAGTTAGGTTAAATACTATGTTAGTATAGTTACATTTTGATCATCGATCGTTAGTTATTATTACTTAATTATGGGTTGTCAATTTTATTGCGATCGCCATTTCCAAGTATAGACACCACTACATATATCATAATGCTAGTCCCCTACCTACCTGTTTGATGAGATTAAGATTTACGACAAAGCGGTCGGGATAAACGTCATTGTGTCTACACTGTTATGTGTCAGATTAATTCTCTAGATGAAAAAAAAATGATTACATCATTTTAAAAGGGAGGCGGGCATACTGCCACATGGCGTTTAGACAGAATGACGTCATTGGAATAGGCGGTGGAAAAAGGACGACGTCATAACACGGCAACGGGGACGCTTCGGGAGAGGAGATCAGGACAGCGGTGTTTTCTATGGGCTCCGTGTTGGAGAGGATAGGATCTGGTTTGGCGCAATCTTCTTAGTGAGCGAGGAAATCGTCTGTTGTCTCACATTCATACAGTGATGGGACCGGGACAGGAATAACCCTTAGACGAGTTAAACGCGGCTGGTAAATCCTTGGGAAAAGAGCGACCTTCCGGAAGCAATGGCAGAATTCGGGAACTGAGTCTGTATAACTGTATAACCACCCGTCCCCGTCTTCAGGGGCAGGTTATCATATGGAGTAGCGTTCTTTGTTGTTCTGCGAGAGCATGTAATAAATGCCTGAAATTGCCGTCGGCTGGTTTGCGTCTGTTTCATCAAGGTGAGCGCTGTTTAGTATTTTGTTGTTGAGTACGAGCAACTTTATGTCTTGGAGTTGAGATGCGTCGGCATGTGTCAAGACATCTATGGCCCGATCAGGATTAGACCCGCACGCCTCAACATGCGACTCCAACAAATGTCAGCGATCGTAGCGTCAGTAAACCCCGGACCACCTCCATTCAATGGCGAGACACAAACCAGAGCTACTCTGTCAAAGACTTAGGAGATAGCTCTAAGCTAATAAGAGCTGAAATAGAGCATAGTAATAGGGCAAGTGATGTAATAAGATAGGAGACCAGACAAGAGAGACACTATCGCTATAAATAGCGATAACGGGACACCCTTGTGTCAACAAGAAGGGCAACCAGTGCATATGAGCGGAGTTGCCCAAAAGACTGGGAAACCGGGTGCACGAGGAAGGACCGAGTAACGCTGGTCAGCACAGCCAGGGCCCAGCACGTAAACCAACGAACGCACGCTGAGCTAATTGCTGGTGGCTGAACACACCACGCTCAGCGAGGGAGACAGACATCAGACGGCGTAGAGATCAGACGTGTATCCGCTAGGGATACTTTGTGTTTATTAAAGGACAGTATTATAGTTATATAGTCTAGCTTAGCTTCAATAGTTATAATGTATACATCATCCCCTCATTCCATTTTATCGTCATCACATTCTATGTTCAATACCGTGATGGTATTCCGCTCATGGAGCTATTGTTGATCAGCTCCAAATAAACATGTATCCTTTTACATACAATGCGAGTTGTCACTTCGTGTAGTGTAAAAGAAGGGAATCCTTGTACGCCTGTCGCAAGTGGGTTGCTGACAGGCAGGATACCAATTGGTGTCAGAAGTGCTTGAATCACCACGCATTACCAGGTGTACATAATCTGACACCAGAATATCAATTGGTGTCAGAAGTACCTGAACCACCACTCATTACCAGTTGGACACCATCTGACACCGAGATACAATTTGTGTCCGAAGTCCCTGAACTACCGCTCAGTACCAATTATCAATAGGATACCATTTTGTGAAATGTTTTTGGAACCACCTCAAAATGTGTGCTATTAATTAAAGTAACCAAATAATGTGCTATTTTCGGTAATTCTACAGCATATTATGAAGATATTACCTATGCAAATTAATTGTATGAAAATTCATGAAACATCAATAGTGATTGTGAACGAATTGTAAAATTAACCATGTTGTGTATCACTATCAGAATGTCAACATCCATTATAATCACATTAATATTTGTGCAAAAACAAAATATTTTCGCACAACAGTAGGAGATTACAGGCTAGGCTAGAGTTATACAGCATAGCTCATTTAGGGAAGTTAGAAAGTGAAGACAAGACGACATTGACATTCATTGACGTTCATTTAGACTATCATACATTCATTTCATCTACATTGATCATTATCATTTATATCACATTTGATGTTTGCCGTACTTCGAAACTATAATATGTCTATTAACACCATGTATTTCGCATTACATGCTTGTTGCTAAAATGTTGATGTTCCATTAAACAGAAACATCAGATATAAAAGCAAGTCGACCAGATGTGTGTACTAAAGATAGCGGCGAAACATCCCGAGTGCCGTATTTTGCCCCAAGATTAGATGAGTATATTTTCCTCTAATTTTGATATGCACGTTTAACAACGCATCCTCTTTTTCAGAAAAAGGTTGTAAACATTTAATACATAACAACTGTGAAATTGTGTTGGAAAATATATTATCATCAATTATCAGATAACATAAAGCCTTACAATGTCATCATTACAAGACTTCATCCAGGCTGGTAAAGAACTAGAATATAGTGGAGAAAAACTGGAGAAATGGGCACATGAAAGATACAAAGAAGAAACAGACAAATTGAGAGATGAGAGAGCAAAGGAAAGACAACACCAGATAGACATGAAGGGGATAGAAGAGACCACCAGGCAAAAGCAATTGGAGTTAGACCAGGCCACCAAACAAAAACAGTTAGATTTAGACCATGCCACCAAACAAACAGAATTAGAAATAAAACAAAAACAGTTAGATTTAGACCAAGCAATTAAACAGAAGGAATTAGAAATAAAACAAAGTCAGATAGAGGTAGAGTCACAAACAAAGTTAAAGATGAAAGAGATGGAGATTGACTCTAACACCCAGATAGCCTCTACTAAATTGAAAAACCAGGAAGAACAAAATAAATTCTCCAAATATAAAGGGTTAATCAAGCCCTTCAGTCAAGGCGATTGAATTTCAGCTTGGACTGAGAATATAGAGTTCCAGCTTAGAACTCAGAAAATACCATTAAATGATTGGGCGATGATCTATATGAGAAATCTCAGTGGGGAGCCATTAAAGGTCATAGAATCTATACCATCAGAACTTAGAAGTAATTATCAGTACATTCACGATAGGATAATGCAGCACTTTCTTCTCGATGCTGCTGGATATCAGATCCAATTCTCACAGATAAAGCCAAAAGCTACTGAAACCTTCCTAGATTACGTATCAAATGTCCAGAGTATATTTAAAAAATGGCTTAGAGCAGCGAAAGTGGAAAAGAACTTTGACTAATTGTAAGACTTAATGGTGATGGATAAAGTCATTTCCACCGTTCCTACTCCGTTTGCTAAGTTCCTCCAGCAAGCAGACATTGAATCCATAGAACAACTCGAAAAACGACGGTCAGCCTATTTTTCCTCAAACAGGGATGTATTTAAGACATCCATTCATGATACTGAAATTACTGCCTTTGTCAAAAACATACCAAATAGGTCTCACAAACAAAAAGACTATCAACACAAAGATAAACCGTATCAGAAGCCACCACAATGCGGTTACTGTAAATTGTTTCATCCAAGTTATGCCATGTGTGATAAGAGTCCCTCCTATCCTGCTCATCTAGAAATGATGATGAAGAAGCAGGAGAACAAACGTAATTCTTACAAACGTGCTGTTAAATGCTTTTTTGGGGTTCTAGTTATGACCATTATAGTTCTAGATGTTTGGGCAGACAAAGAATGAAGGCAAGTAATGCCGTACTCATCGATACGTCATCTGACGATGAGAGTATAATCGATTCTGAACTTGAAAATGTATTACCAACCAGTGAGTGTGAAAGTGTGAGTGCAGCTATTGATATATTAGACTTCAATAAGTGTGACATATGCCACCAGTTTCAGGCAGACGGTAAGCTTAAATGTGGGCATTGTATACCATGTTCCAACGAAGATGCCAATGCATTTTTAGCCTCCAGAGGCAATTTAAAGTTCCACGATGCACTGGTAAACGAACAACCATGCCAATGTTTACTGGATAGCGGAAGTACTCTACTTGGCGTTAAAAGAGACCTAGTTAAGCCAGAAGATTACACGGGTGAGTTTGTCAAATGCCGCACTTTCTCTGGAAACATAGAGAAATACCCGCTGGCTAAAGTACACATAAACACCCCGTTTCTGTCAGGCACATTTACATGCGAAATCCTGCAAAATCCCTGTACGGATTTGATTTTAGGTTGTTTGCCATCATTAAAACAGTGTACTGATCAAGAAATATTAGCCTGGAAACAAGCAAACACGGCTAATGCTGTAACAAGGTCAGATACTCAAACACATTACACTGACCTACAAAACGAAATGTTACAGTTGTTAACACCCACCGGTGCGAGTAACAGTGCTACTCGACAAGAATTTAGCGAGGCACAACGCAACGACCAAACTATCACACCTTATTTTAAATTATTAGGTGAGCGAGCGAAAGTTACTAAGAATGCATCATGGTATTTTAAAATACATAACGGAATTCTCATGCGTTATTATACAACAAATAACCATGAAATTCAGCAAACGGTGTTACCTGTAAAACACCGACAAACTGTGCTAAACATTGCACACGAGTCACCGTTTGATGGACATTTAGCCTACGACAAATCGAGAGCCAGAATTTTGGGACACTTTTACTGGCCTAAATTTTGTAACGACATTAAAATGTTCTGTAGATCATGTAATATATGTCAACATTTAGTACGAAAGGGAAAGCATGCGACAGCCGAGGTTCAGCGTTCTATTTTGGCTTCTAGACCATTGGAGAGTAAACGCCAAATGTACCGCGATTATGCAAACAAGGGTGCCAAAACCCTCCACTTTGAACCCAATCAAAAAGTACTGCTTTTACTACCAGATAAACGTAATTTATTACTAACATCATGGCAAGGGCCATTCAACGTCGAACGAAAGATATCAGATGTCGACTATGAAATATCGATAAAGGGAAAATTAAAGATATTTCATATCAACATGCTGAAGCCTTATTTCTCACGACACGAACTGAGGACAGACGAACAGAGTGCACCTACACCAGTTAACCGGACGGCAGACGTACATAACACAACTACACTAGGTAGGGCGACAGATCATGACGACATCGCAAACACACATAGCCAGGAAACAGTATACACAGCTAGTACAACAACAGTACTTAATCAGACGGATGACGACGGAATAGAATTACCTGTCCCAACAGTCGACACGACAGGGACAATCGATAGTATACGTACAGAACCGAAACTGACAGACGAGCAACAACAACAACTGATAGGATTAGTAACTGAGTACAAGGACATCTTCCCTGACATCCCAGGTAGGACAGACAGAATAGAACACGCTATAATTCTGACTGATAGCACACCTATCAAATGTAGACCTTATTCCATCACATTGAGTTACAGGGAAAATCTCGATAAGGAATTGTTAAATCTAGAGTAGAGTGGAATAATTCAGAAATCTCAGTCAGAGTATTCTTTTCCAATAGTCCTAGTCAGACAGAAGGACTCGACCATCCGCCTCTGCGTCGATTATAGGCGCTTAAACAACGTGACCAGGGTCGACGCTGAGCCTATCCCAGCATGTGAGGACCTAATCCTTGATATGTCAACATTACGTATCTTCTCAAAACTAGATCTCACAAAAGGTTAATGGCAGGTCCCAATGGAATCTTCTTCTATTCCTTTGACAGCTTTCTCAACACCTTTAGGCCTGTACGAGTGGCGCTTTCTTCCTTTCGGTCTTCGGAATGCGCCAGCCACTTTTGTCCGTCTCACTAGGAACCTTCTCCACGGAGTGACCAATACTTCGACCTATATAGATGACATTTGCATCCATACAGCAGACTGGACAACACATCTACTAAAACTGCGACATGTCTTCGACAGATTGCGATTATTTGGTCTGACAGTGAAACCCACCAAAGTGGAATTGGGAATGGAAGAAATTGATTTTTTGGGCCATACAATAACCAGAGGCCAATTAAGAACTGATGAGAAAATAGTGACCAAGATTCTCAAGCTAACTATGCCTACGACCAAGAAACAGGTCCGTAGCTTGCTTGGTCTTGTCAACTATTACAGCAAATTTATTTCCAATTTGGCTGAAATTACCAGTGTGTTTTCTAATGTCTTAAAAGCATCTGTAAAAGTTAATGTACAGGATGCAGAGTTAATCAGTGCGTTATCAAATTTGAAACATTTATTTAGCGTTCCATCTATCTTGCGTTTGCCTAATGTCATTCTTACGTATTATCTCCGCACAGACGCAAGCTCCATTTCCATTTCGGGAGTCCTAGGCCAATTGTATGAAGGCAAGTTTCACCCAATAATGTACGTGAGTTGCAAGATCAGCCCAGCTGAAAGAAGGTATTCTACATCTGAATTGGAAGCTTTAAGCGTGATATATTGTGTAAGAAAACTGCATCGATTCCTGGCGGGTACAGAGTTTGTTATCGAGACCGATAATTGGCTTCTGACGGTCATGCAAACAGGTGTTCATAGGAACAATAGGATCTACAGATGGTCCTTGATTTTGCAAAATTACGCCTTCACGATTAAACATTTGAAGGGACGTTTGAACGTTTTAGCTGACACTTTGAGCAGACCTTCTCCAATTGAAATACCTGAAATACGAGAAGAGCGCGACCTTACATCACAAGAAACATTGACACTGTAATTGCTTAGTGCCCTATGTGGTGATTGTGAAACACGAAAGTGCGTTACCATCGCCAGTCGCTTACATGTATGTAATATAAACTGTGTCGGCAATAGTGGTATGAGCAGACGCATTTGTGAATTGTCTACACCACTACCACTTATACCACCCTTCAGTGGATCGAATTTGAGACTTGAACCTACACCAACCAGTAGCATACCCTTAGTATGAATTTTACCCAGGACAAGAGCGTAAATCAGACTTTGTCTACCTGAACGTTGTTTTCGAGGACATTCTACGGAGGACACGGCTCGAACTTCACACCTGGATGTAATTAGTTAGTGTAGTTAGGTAATCTATTATTTGTTATATGTATATAACATGTTTTTATAAACAGTCGCGTATAACTTCATATTTTGCGAAAATATTAGAATTATTTCTATAGATTTACCATATAACTTTATTTAGGACATTTCATAGTTATAATTTATCTTTAGTTAGTTAAGAACTTAGTTAAGTTAACATCCACATCATATTACTGTAATTTATCACCATTTAAACTTATTTAGTTAGATAAGTTAATTAAAACATCATTTACAAATTAACCCGATCATTTAATAATTTATATCATTTTAGGCATTAGTATACTTTAAGGTAAATAACCCATTTTTCTTAAATGAAATTAATTAGTTAGATTATTTCCCTTAGATAAATTTAGAACAGTGCACCAATTCAGAATAGATTAGTTAGAGCAGTCATTACTATAGGATTGGTAGCGAACAATCCGTGTCAATCATGTATATTTTTGTATATATTGACAAGTGCATAAACATAGCACAGTCATGTGGCTTGAATACCCATGTAAATTCAGCCAGCTGTTTAATGTACATAATTTTGGTTCGACCATGCAATATTTCTTGAACCATATTCTAATGACGGCCAATATTTTAAAACCACTTTTTGAATGAAATTTGAATGAAAGATGTGTGAACGGTACAGAGAGAGAAGAACGAAAGATGCGTGAAAGATAGAGATAGAACGGATGAAATTAAGAGAGTGCGAGAGATATTGCGGTATTTTTTCACAAAATGACTTGTTTTGACTTGTCTGCGTCAACCTGTGTGATCAATGTGTTGTCAATTTTTATAAGTGTGTAGTTGCCATACTTTAGTGGAAAACATAGGGAACGTATTTTGAGTATCATAAAACGGCACTGTAGACATAAATTAGCATAACACACTCATTTGTGACTACAGTAAACCACTTAACGGCGCTCGAAATAATACATACACGTATATTAGAAATGCATACACATGTCAGTTAGTTAAATACACTTTAATTTAGTAGAGAACAAACAACCAACCAGAAAAACATACACATCAACTTGCATACAGTATTGCTTTCAAAGAACCATAACTACTCCAACAGGGGAAACAATAATATTTCTAAAGCCTTAGTGTAACACTTAAATATTTCTTCACAAGCGGGAGCTAAAAGGTGAAGAGTGGCACATTAAACATGCATACAAGTTGGGGCTTATTATATGGGAGCATGAACATTTAATGCCCATGTTTTGCACTCATAATGGAGGCAAGTTGTTAGGGATTGTTAATTTTGGACAGTCTGAGGACAGGCCATTTGGGCATCGGATCCGGTCCTACCAATTCTCATAATAGCATAGCCAACTGTACTAGTGTATTGAGCTACTCAATTAGCCGAGTGAAGTGATACAACAGTGTGACAAAGGAGAGGAGAGATCTTGTCCTATCCCCATAAAAGAAGTACAATACTCGCAATGTCTTTGACAAAATTGGACAGCCAATTTTTGTAACATTACTTGTGTTACCCCCACAACTTAAAAGTTTGTAACACAACAGGAGAGGATGGAGAGTCTGTCAAAGAGTTAGGAGATAGCTCTAAGCTAATAAGAGCTGAAATAGAGCATAGTAATAGGGCAAGTGACGTAATAAGATAGGAGACCAGACAAGAGAGACACTAACGCTATAAATAGCGATAACGGGACACCCTTGTGTCAACAAGAAGGGCAACCAGTGCATATGAGCGGAGTTGCCCAAAAGACTGGGAAACCGGGTGCACGAGGAAGGACCGAGTAACGCTGGTCAGCACAGCCAGGGCCCAGCACGTAAACCAACGAACGCACGCTGAGCTAATTGCTGGTGGCTGAACACACCACGCTCAGCGAGGGAGACAGACATCAGACGGTGTAGAGATCAGACGTGTATCCGCTAGGGATACTTTGTGTTTATTAAAGGACAGTATTATAGTTATATAGTCTAGCTTAGCTTCAATAGTTATAATGTATACATCATCTCCTCATTCCATTTTATCGTCATCACATTCTATGTTCAATACCGTGATGGTATTCTGCTCATGGAGCTATTGTTGATCAGCTCCAAATAAACATGTATCCTTTTACATACAATGCGAGTTGTCACTTCGTGTAGTTTAAAAGAAGGGAATCCTTGTACGCCTGTCGCAAGTGGGTTGCTGACATACTCCCTGTAGATACCGGAGACTGGCAGCAGCATAACGGCTGGAATTCCGTGAACGATGGTAAAACACATCTTCTGGCTTCCAAAGCTGGATCACAACTCACGCTTGAGCCGTTACGGCGTTAGGTGACGTATTACCCTGAGGTCTGAATCGCGTTCAATGCTGGTGTCATTATGTTCAACATTTGTGACACTCTGTATCTTCTTCTTTGATGCGTTAGCTCATCAATTGAATGTTGCCTCACTGTCATTTGCCATATGACAGCTTTGCCCCCTCTACAATGAAAATGTTTGTTAAAACATTTTCCATGTTATCTTGACATGCAAGCAAATGATGTCTGCGACGTAAATAACATCATATTGTTATAGACAATGACTTCACCATCCTTGGAACTCAGTTTGTCAACGTGGACCAATCTAGATCGTGGGATATTGAACACCGGACTAAGATACAAGTCCCGAACACCGCCACCTCTACATTCTATAAATGATCCTTGAGATGTTATCGCGTTACGTGCCCGGCTACTTGAAAATAAATTAGGCTTAAACACCGCCAGTTCATATATTAAGACCTGTTATCGCGTATATATGTTGACACCGTAAAACTACTACCAGTCTCTGTGACCCCGAGTGCCATTAGTTAAATAAAAACACCGTCCTATGTTACATACCCAACGATCACATGATCCGTAGTCGACAACTGATCGTCCTTGACGTGAATACATTTATCCACACAACTCGAAGTCGACCTGGTACACCATCATTTCTTTTCGCTACATCATGTCGATAGGGAAACTATTCTCTATATAATATTCTATATCTGTAATGTGTAGTTTATTCTATGTCTATAAATATATATATTTGTATTGTTTTATAACTGTATGCGTTATTCATATGTATGTATGTTTGTATTGATTAATTTACTTTCATACCTTTCTCTTCATTCGTCCATCATGACAATGATACACATATGATGATTAGTTAACACAGAACATACTACTAACAACACATATCAAACATCTGATTAATTAATATTTCAAATGATAACTGATAGTTATATATAACATTAATAATAATCCTAATAAATAAAACAATAATCATTAATATTTATAATGCACCGAGAACTCATTATATTTAACACCGGAAATGCACACTTATAGTTCTTCGTTACGTATATACCTACTGTATACAATTCCTGTATATCTAATACTTAAACCCTGCCACCAGTATTTTGTCCAAACCTGATGCTTTTTAAAACTATTCAACACCGATATCCACGATTCTAGTCGCTTTTCCTGAAATAACAATAATAACAAGTGACTATCTTACGTCAATACTTTCTTCCCAAAAAAAATATTTATAGCTACAGTCAATTTACTGAAATGTTACACTCTATTCCAATATATATATTGGAATAGAGTGTAACATTTCAGTAAATTGACTGTAGCTATAAATATTTATATATATATATATATATACTTAAAACTTTTATATTCTCTTTATTTTTATAATCTACTAAGTAGATCAGCTAAGTTATTTTCTAATCCAGAAATATGAGCAACGGAAAAATCAAAATCCTGCATTACAAATACCATTTATGTATTAGCACAGTAAAATCGCAGATATAATATGTGAGCTAGCCTATATCTGTACCACAAAGTCCTTTGACATGTCAGAAATTCTGATAATTGGTGACGAACTAAATTTCTGATAGTAATTAATAAGACCAAGCAATGTTCTAACCTCTTTTTAGTTGTGGGCGGATTAATGTTAAGAATCTTAGTAACAATGTTCAGATCAGTGTATAGAAAACCTTTTGAAATTCTATGACCTAAAATTATAATTTCTTGAAATGCAATCTCAGTGTTACTTGGCTTTACCATAAGACCAAACAATCGAATGCGACAAAAGATATGTTTAAGAATGTACGTATGATGTACTGTATCAGTAGTATGGACACCGATGCCATATTTATGATGTCCCTAAGTTGTAAACGTATCATTCTTGTGAATGATGAAAGGGAGTTCTGAAGACGAAAAGGAAGATATAAAAATTCGTATAAACCTAGAGGTGTAAGGAATGCAGTAATGTGTACAGAATCTTCTAATAATAGTTATTTGTTATTGGTAGATATGATTTGGAAAACTATGTACATTTTTACCATGCTTGCTATTAATACGTCTATTTGAGCATAGGTTTTGTATAAAGATAATAATAAAAAAAAAAAAATTATGATCAAGAATCGGAACAAGACAATGATATGAACACGGTATACAACACTTATAACAATATTTATGATGACGACACAACCACAACATCGCTACATGTTTTACTTAAGGCCAGCAAAATTTATTCTGAGATGACCCAGAATTTATATTTAGCCAATTTCTGAACAGAATTCACCAATGATAGAGTAATTGCATACCGTTTGTGCGATTCATATGCTTTTCTCCCAGAGTACAAGACAAGATGTAGTAATTTCCTATACCCTTGTGGAAGAATGTATGCAAAAGACAGTAAATAGGTACCATCTATCACAACACCATTATTTGATCTTCTTCTTCTTCTTCGTTCATCCGGAGTTTTTTTTCGGATGTGATTGCGTTGTGCCTGTTTACAGCAGAGCTGCGTTCTTGCGCCGTTAGGCCGACACATCCGACTTCTGCGGGCATTTGTTGACCGGGTTAAACTTCCCGGGGGTTTCTTAGGACGTTTGACTCTCACTGTTGTGGTGTTATCCCCCATCCCAGCTGGTCCATATAGAACAGCCAAAGATCCTGGTCAGCCCTCAAGGGAAGGCAGGGGCAGACCATGGGCATTCCCCGCCATCCAAGGAGGCTTCCATACTTGCAGAGCCGATACATAGCGCTCTGGTACTGGGCTCACCCAAGGAATCGTCACGTCCTGCACATGGCTGCTTAGCCTCACTTCCGTATATTGGGCCTTCCGTTCACCATAGGCTGTTCTTCCGGAAACCAGAAGTATGCAGTCTGCAGATGACATCCACACAGTGAGCTTTCGATTCAGACTTTCCATGTAATGGATTTGCTAGCCAAGCAATATTCCATTTCGTGCCACTAGGACACTTTTCCACCTTTTATGAAGCCCACACAGTGGGCTTTTGATTCGGACTTTCCACGTAATGGATTTGCTATCCAAGCAATATTCCATTTCATGCCTCTGGGTCTTCATGCACCTTTAAATGTCAACCTGTATATAGTTAAAGTAATCTGCGGTCAACTTTAGCTTGTTGATATCTCCATAGATCTTGTCCTCAAATGAAGCAGGTGTGGGCCAAAATATCTTTCTCTGTTCTGCATACGTTGGGCAATCCTGCAGCAAATGTTTTGCTGTCATTTTTCCAGTTCTACAATTACATTCATCGGTATCTCCTATCTTTAGTTTATTGAACAAGTGGTATTTCAGCCTGTTGTGTCCTGTGCGGAGTCTGAAGATTGCTACTTGTTCTCTTCTGTCGAGTTTGTAATATGCATCATCCTTCTGATGGCCTGGATGCTCTGATTCCCATTTGGTTCTATAAGTGCTTTTTATCAACCTCTTTGCCTCATTATAGGTTATGTCTATGTCAGGCTGTGGTAGTCGTCCGCCCTCTTTTGCCAGTCTGTCAGCCTCTTCGTTTCCAGGTATACTGCAATGTGATGGGATCCACTGTATTACAATTTTTTTTGGATTTCTGGCATAGACCATGGAGTGCTGCTCTTAGGTCAGTTAGTTCTGTGCTGTTATTGCTCTTCAGTATTGAGACAGCTGACTTTGCATCTGTGAAGATAGCTATTTGCTTCTCTTTATTTTCCTCCATCAGGAGCATTTCTGCTGCAGTTTTCAGAGCCTCTACCTCCGCTTTGAAGTTACTTGAAAATTTTTCAGTTGCCAGTGAATGTGTTTTTTTCGCTCCATTTTTTAAATTTAGGAGAATTCCTCCTCCTCCATTCTCTATTGAATTTTTGGCTGATCCATCTGTATATGCATGGGTCCAATTCCTGCTTGGGTAATGTTCTTTTATGTAGTTTAGGGTTATTTCTCTTCTTTCGGTTTCATGCTGAGTGTTCTTTTTCTCAATACCAGGAATGTTTTCTATCATCTCAGGCAGTTGCTGCTGTCTCCAAGCTGGGAACTTGTGTGCATTGTGTATGGGCTTGACTGTTGATATGTTAAGAATAGGATCTGACCTAATCCTTCGTTTTGCAGTTTCTACAAAGTTGCTACGCTTCAGTCTTCCCTTTCCAAAACCATTAAATCTGTTGTACATAGGGTGGTCTGTCAATCTTCTAAATTTTTCTGCTTGTTGCTGGGCTCTGCTATCTCTTCTATCCTGCATTGGTTGTAAACAAGTGATCTTTTCTAATTCATTAATAGGCGTTGTCTTCAGGCTTCCAGTTATGATTCGCATTCCTTGATTTTGGACTCTACTTATTTTGTTAAAGTTTGACTTAGCTGCTGTTGCCCAAGCTGCAATGCCATATTCCAGTACTGGCCTCACCCGCCCAGTATATAACTTCTTGAGAACTTTCTCATCTGCTCCCCATGTTGTACCAGCAAGCTTTTTCATGATTGCCATTCTTTGCCTTGCTCTTGTTCGATTTTTCTCAACCTGTGTCTTCCATGTCAGGCGACGATCAAAGGTGACTCCTAGATAGTTTGGATTTTCTTCATGGCGCAATATTTTTCCATTCAATACCAGCTTAGGTTGCTGAGTTTTAGTTGAGAGGGAGAACACTGTGCATGTTGTTTTCTCCTCACTTATCTTCACTAGCCATGATTTTGACCAGTCCTCTAGCGCTAATAGGGCTTGCTGTATTCTGCTGTTAGCTGTACTAATATATTCTTCAGATGTCCATATGGCTAGGTCATCTGCAAAGGATGATGTGTGTACTCTGGCTGGAAAATTTTCCGTGATGTCGTTTATATATGCTAGGAATAATGTTGGTGAAAGAACTCCTCCTTGGGGGACACCTTGCTCCAACAGCATCATTTTGCTGGTTTGTCCTTGTACTTTTGTCCTGGCAGTTCTGTTCTCAAGGTAGTGGCTGATCCATTTGTACATTTTCCCGCAAACATGCATTTTTTGCAGTTTTACTTTCAGTCCTTCCTTCCATACTTTATCAAATGCTTTTTCTAAATCTATCCAGACTGCTAGTGTGTGCTTTTTCTCTTGGAAGGCATCCTCTATTTCCTGAGCTATATAGGTTATTTGATCTTCAGTAGATCTGTACTTTCTGAATCCTGCTTGGAGAGGTGTTAAGAGTTGGTTTTCTTCCAGATGCCATGTTAGCCTGCCATTGATAATGCGTTCCATTAATTTTCCTACACAGCTAAGAAGACTGATAGGTCGATAGCCATTTGGTTCTTCCAGGTCTTTTCCTTTCTTTGGGACTGGTATTAGTATAGCTTCCTTCCATGCCTGTGGGACTATTCCCCTCTTCCAGCTGTAATTTAGGACTGCTAGTAGTTTCTTTTTTGCCTTAGTGCCTAGTCCTATTAGCATTTCATTTGTGATTCCATCCTTTCCTGGTGATGTCTTCTTTTTTAGGGTATTCATTGCCTGTTCCATTTCTTCCATTGTTAGATTTGCCATCATATATTCTGCTGCTGTCTCTGTATATGTATGATGCATCTGTTTATCTTTGATTGCTTTCTTCTGTTCGGCTGTAATATCAATGTGGTTTGCACTGGCATAGTGTTCCATTAGTGCATTTGCAGCCTTTTTTCCTGTAAGCAAGGAATTTCCTTGTTTAATTGTTATTTGTTTGTTTCTAGGTCCTTCATTGTTCATGGCTTTCACTAGTTTCCATAGTTTGTTTCCATCCCTGTCAAAATTCAGGTTTTCTGTTTTTTTCCTCCAACAATCTCTTGTTGTTTGATTTACTGTTCTTTTATATTTTGCTGAGATGGCTTTGAGAGAGATGTTCGCTTCAGTTGTTTGTTCTCTCTCTGCGGTCTTCCTAGCATCTTCAACTTTGTCCTCCAAAAATTGTAGTTCTTCAGTCCAGTATGGTTTGTAATTTTTCCTTGCTCCTCTTGGAATAGACTCAGTGGCTGCCTGTATTATTGCTCTGTTTAGACTTTCCACCATTTGCTTCATGTTGCCATATCGTGTATTTACGTTTTCACAATATTTGTCTGTTAGTATGGAAAATCTGTCCCAATCTGCTCGTTTGTAATTCCAACGGGGCAAAGGCTTTTGCTCCTGTGGAACATACTCCATATTTATTACAAGCTTGATTGGTCTGTGGTCACTACCTGCTAATTGGTCCAGCACATGGCGATCGATTTTGTGGAGGATGTCTCCTGTGCAGAAAGCTAAGTCTGGAGTAGAAGTGGTAATCCATCTTCTGGAGTAGAAGCTCGGTGTGTCATCCGCTTTGTTAAGTAGATGGAGATTTGAGTCTATTTCCCAGTCCTCCACTTCATCTCCTCTTTTGTCAGTATCTGGGTATCCCCATCTTTCTGAACGGCTATTAAAGTCTCCGACAACAATGCAATTTGTGTCAGTTATTTCCATGTTTGAGAGTGTAAGATCCTTATCTGCCGGGCTATATAGATTGTAAATTCTTATTTTCACGTCCTTTATCATTATATCAACACCTATAATTTCCGTTTGGTTGTCAGAGATCACAGATACTTCGCTGCAAGGTATTGTATTTCGTGTAAGTATTACAACTCCTCCTTTATGTCCTTCGTGGTCGAAACGTGTGGCCTGATATCCCTCGACTGAAAATGTGCGATTGGCGTTGAGGTGTGTTTCTTGAATGCATGCCACATCTATTCTATCTTTATGAAGACGCTGTGTTAGGGAGGCTTTCTTGTTATAAACTCCTTCTGCATTCCATTGTAGTATGTTGAGTGTCCGGGGTGTTTGGTCAATAGCTCTTAACCTACTCCTCTGTGCCTTGACTCCACAGCACAGGGGAAGGTGACCACCAGTAGTCATGGGTGGACCCCCTCGAGGCAGGGGGCCCGGCACTATCACCGCCTGATGGGACTTCACGGGATTAGCACCATATCGATTAACTTTCATCTGTGGCATCATGAAATGATAAAGTTACGTTGCACTTCTTTGTCAAGCCTGTGGCTCAGTACATCCGATTTCGACAAGCATTTGTTCGGGATGCTTTCCCTAGCCTTTGACTGTCCCCAGTCTACCTACAAGGCAGCAGGTTTGTGCGTCACTTCGTCTGGTCCCTCTCCCTTGACCTGTCCGACATGGGTGACCCTACCAGTAGCTGTGCTACCGTCGGCATAGCTCTTGGGGTCATTGGAACGCTCAAGCCCCTCTACCTCGTCAAGGTGGACGCACGGCAGAGGGGATTATTTGATCTGAGAATAATCTGAGAACAGAACATTAAATGTAATTTTCGCAAGGGAAATTCAGATTCGCTATGTTGTGTTGTCCAGTAGACTGTTCGAATATGTCGTATCGTATGATCATAGATATATTTAATATGGCTCAGTTTCCGGTGTAAACCACATTGCAACATCCTATTCAAACTCACTGTAGTTTCCGCTATACCCTTCACTACTTTGTTTAATATGATAGATAGCATACTACCTACTACGAAAACCAACCAGCCGACAGCATCGACCAAACCAACTGAAGTATCTATTTTCATACACATATTCTTCGGTTCACAAGAAGGAACTGTCACTGATATGATGCCGTGTTGCAGCGTTATGGCTGCGGCTCGAACTGTATCAATATTTTTAGGTTCCACTACCATTGGATGTGATTTGTGTGTGTTCGAAACCAGAACATCATGATGTAATTGATTCTCTTTTTGTATTTGTGTACTATCAACGGTGTTTGCTACAATATGCTTCCTTTCCCATTCTGTTATGTCATCAAGCGAAACATCACATAATTCAGGGATGTTTCCAATAAAGACATCCACAAATGGGTCGGGCAGCACAGCCACCTTTATTTTTCCAGAAAAATATGGGCATTTTATATTAGCCCAGGCAATTGGAAACATTTCTCTTCTTCCCCCAAATGTTCTACATTTCACATGTTCCCCAGTGCAGTCCGTTTCTTTAATTAACCGTCTATGTATCCCGACTATATTAGAACCGGAATCACGGACCAAACTACAGATCTGTTCATTTACCATGGCCTGCTGTATCAACAATGTACCGTTTGTAATGTGAACAGCATTTGTCTCCTGCACAGAAATCTGGTGACCACACGTCAGACTGCCGTCCTTATGAAACATCTGGCATGTATTGCAAGTCGGGTTGATGGGAGAATATTCTACCTCTCCCGTATTTGCATGATTAGTGTCATCTGAGTCACTGTCACTACTAGATGTTAGCATCCCTATGTTTGCTTCTTTATAAAATTGTCTTAACGGACACACTGAAAACATATGCCCAAAACTTTTACATTTAAAGCATTGTGTTTGTCTTTGATAGGTGTTAAATCTGTCTCTATTTCTAAGTGCTAATTTCTTTATGTAACTGTCAAACTGCGGGTGTTTGTCACACATCTGATTTGAGCCGTGAGTGAAACCACAGTATTTGCACGTTGTCCACACACCCTTTTTCTCGTGTTTAATGTAAGGTTGATACTTTGGTTGTTGTTGTTTTTCCCTTCTTTGATATTGTCCACCAGACTGTTGTTGTGCTTTATATCCCTGCATCCTTGATTTCTGAGGGAATCTATCACATGCATTTGTCTCTACCAATGGGGAAAAACTATTATTAAATATGTCTTTTTGGGCGTTGAAGAAAGACTCCCCTTTCTCATCCATCTGCTGAATATTTGCACATTTCTGTTCAATAAGAAAAGTAGACATAGATGGAGGAACCGCCGAAATCATCTTATCTCTAACAATTAAGTCACGTAACTTCTTGTAGTCGTTATTGACATTCGCTGAACGAGTCCATTTATCAAATGTCAATTGAGTCAGAGAAGAAAAGTCAAGGAACGTTTGTCCTGCTTTAGGAACAAGATTTTTAAATGCTGTCCGAAGGCCAAATTCGTCTAAGCAAAAATGAGATAGTAGTCTATTTCGAATGTATGAGTAATCACTACGTAATTCATCTGGGATTAGTTCTACAACCTGTAAAGGTTCACCACTTAAGTTTCTATGCAGTAAAACTGCCCATTAGGTTTCTGCAACCCCGTAGTGTCTCATGATTAATTCAAAATTAGTTAGCCATGCAGAGACAGAATCAGAGTCGGAATATGTTTTGACGACCCCATTATATTTTTTAATGGCATCTGTGGAATTTGCCTCTACTTTGTTCTTAGCGATCTGTTCATCTTTGTCCTTCTCATACTGTTTCATTTTGAAGTTATTCTCCAATTCTTTTTCCTTCAGAAGCTTTTCTGTATTTAATTTCTCAATATTAAAAGCCATCTCTTTTTCCCTTAATTGTGCCTCTCTCTCTAGCTTTTCCTTCTCTGCGGCAATTTGTAATGCCATCCTTTCCTTATCAGCGACCAATTGAGTTGCAATTCTTTCATTTTCTGCAGTTATCCTTTCTTTCTCTGCCACCATTTTTTCTCTTTCAATTAATCTTTGTTTCTCTTGTTCCTCTAGTCGATCCTTTTCCAACTGTCTTACAGCCGCTCTTTCATCCCTTATGTGAGCCTGATAATTCACAAATTGTTTCTCAGACCACGTTATCAGATCTTGTGCTGTCAAACCTGCCTCTTTTCCAATTGCAACAAAATCCTGCAAGGATGTCATATTGTTATGTTTTCACAATATTCAACAATAATCAAAAGTCAGAAATGGAAAACGAAGTTTACCATAAAAGAGACAGAGCTTATAAGTATCACAATCGACAGATAAAGTATAATAACGTTGAAAGAAATACTTGATAAATCCTATTTAGATAAATTAATAATAAAAAATAATAAATAATTTTATAATAGACAAGACCTATAACTCAGCAGTTAAAGTATAGGCAGAGTTACAGTTCTTTAGATTCAATAATTTAGCAAAGAAATCCTATTATTATGTAAACAAATTAATAATACACCGCTAATCAGAATTCACAGCACAAAATAGCACAAAGTTGTGTAACGCGCCTATGAGGTCATCAAAGTTGCGATAATAAAGAAAAAATAAATGCGTGCAAAATTACAGTATTTTGACTATAACTAATTAATTGAAAAACCACACACAATTATAATACTCAGCTCAAGAATCAGCAAACATTTTCCAATATTTTGATAGTAGACCAATCCAATCGATTTGACAAATAATTATGTTCGATGTTACTCAGCGAACACCAATCTGATGAGTTAATATGTAGAGCGGCGTCTTTACAAGTACACTCCTGAAATCCAAGGTCTGCGCAATTTCATAAATGATAATATTGCGCTGATTTCGTTGTACTGAGGTGTTAATCTATCCAGTTTCCGTTGTGGTTTAAAATGTTGAACTGTCGTATGTTAAACAAACCTTTCCTAGATGTTTGAAATTACGAGAATAACACCCTAGGCACGATGCCTGTGATCAGCCTTAGAAGGAACCTGACTGATGTGAGTGTTAAGCCTATTTGCTACCGAATGTAGCTATGATGTTGAGCAATATCCTGCAATGCTCTGTCGATATGCACCAGGATAATCACTGTGCGTTGATACAACTTCAGCGAGGCGTTGACTATCTCGCAAACCTGAACAGCACTGAAAAAAAATTCAATTTCAGTGGAACATATGTCACTGTAACGAAATGTTGTTGGTTTACACGGCACAATCATCCAGAGAAGGTGACATATTGAAGATCCGACCACTACTGCACCCGCAAATCCCGAGATAAATCAGTTATCAATAATCTCTCGTAGCAAGTGTGTCTCCTATCTATAGTGGCAAATATTTTGATCCAAAATTGTGATTGATATTTTTCCAAATATAGTATAATTAGACTTTCACCATCGCTCCTAACATGAGTACAATACCATGCGAGCCAATGTTCTCCATCTGGGCCAACAATCAGAGCGATAATGTCAATATACGGCCCCAGATAATCAAGTCTAGCACAGATGTCCTCTCCATCATCAGGAAAACGGTCTCCAACTGACACTGACAGTGCGGTTCATCATTGAGAAGATGACAAGACAATTGAACAAACGAGGATGCACCACTTGATCACCAGCAATTGATCGGCATGATCCTCACATATATAGATAAGTTGCCACAATGTCATTTACAGCTTTGCAACCGCCGTCTCAAACAGTTTTATCCAGTCAAACAAGGTAAAATCCACTGATTGTATCTCTGTACCGTATCTGTACAATCAACTATTATCCTTGACTTACTGACCACTCTTCTGGTTCATATTTCCTCGGACGACGTCCCCATGTCATGGGTTAAACATTCTCATAGTTCAGGCTGGATATCGACCCAATGTTTAACTCCAGATCTATTTTGGCTCTAGGGTAAAATGACTCTCTGCGAACATGAGTGGCATACGCCGACATGACTGCGCAATATATAGAACAGCATCACTATGTATTCCAAGAACAACTCAACAAATGTGAGGTAGAGCGAACTGTGGTGTAATTACACACAGGTGACATCAGATAACAGCTATGAGTGAGTATGCGCATCCAGTCTTGAGTCTGTCACGCATCACAAGCACTCCCGTCCTTCCATCACGAATCGTCTCGCCAACCCAAGGAGAGTGTTAGGAACCAAGTTGGCTGTCTGCTATGATACTAATGCACATATGATCATCGCCTACCTTCACCTGTACACCAAGGGTAACCAATGTCCATCAGCCAACGTCTATGGCCCGATCAGGATTAGACCCACACGCCTCAACATGTGACTCCAACAAATGTCAGCGATCGTAGCGTCAGTAAACCCCGGACCACCTCCATTCAATGGCGAGACATAAACCAGAGCTACTCCCTGTAGATACCGGAGACTGGCAGCAGCATAACGGCTAGAATTCCGTGACCGATGGTAAAACACATCTTCTGGCTTCCAAAGCTGGATCACAACTCACGCTTGAGCCGCTACGGCGTTAGGTGACGTATTACCCTGACGTCTGAATCGCGTTCAATGCTGTTGTCATTATGTTCAACATTTGTGACACTCTGTATCTTCTTCTTTGATGCGCTAGCTCATCAATTGAATGTTGCCTCACTGTCATTTGCCATATGACAGGTGCAATAAGGCAAATCAACTCATTGGACAAATGGCACCAATACTAAAGAACAAACATGTACTAAGAAAGCACTTTACAACACAATCTTCCTACCAACGCTATGCTACCAATGCCAAACCTGGACCATGACAGAAAAAGAGAAAAGAAAAATCACAACAGAAATGAGATTCCTGAGAAGAATACTTAACGTATCAAGAAGAGATAAGATCAGAAATGAAGAAATCAGGACTAAAGTGGGGGTTAAAGCAGCACTAGATTTTATTAGAAAGCAGCAAGTCAAATGGTTTGGCCATGCAAGTAGGTTACCAGTCAACAGCATACCACAACAAGCAATGATGTACAGACCAGATGGAAACAGAGGAAGAGGCCGACCACGTAAACGTTGGACGGAGGGAATAGCAGAGTCCATGGGAATATCGATATATGAAGCCCATTATCGGGCACTCTCACGAAGTTTATACTTCACCTCGACACCGCAAAGTACAAGAGGAACATGATGAGATGAGATGAAAGTGAAGCTTGGACAATGAGCAATCAAGCTGAAAAACATCTGATGGCTGTAGAAATATGGTTTCTGAGGAAAATGCAAAGAATACCATGGACAGCCAGAAAGACCAATGAACAGGTCCTTCAAGAAACAAACGAAGATCGTAAACTGATTAGAGACATTAGACGCAGACAGTCAAAATTTTTTGGGCATGTTATGAAAAGAAATGGATTGGAGAACTTGGTGACAACTGGTAAGATCGGGGGAACACACCAAGAGGAAGACCTAGAGGCAAATACCTGGATGGCATGGTTGAGACAGGAATACGGAGCTGATCCACGACTCTGGTGATCGAGTGAGATGGCAAAACATGACCGCCCACGCTTACCGGCATGGCACACGATGGATGGATTCTGCTTTTCGAGAATATGTTGTCTAATGAAATGTTTGTTATTTGTTGACAAGTTCGTTGTTTGTTGAAAAGTTCATTATTTGTTGAAAGATGATCACCTGCTTTCACAAGAAATATAATGTCTAGGTTTTCGTCTTACCTCGAAGTTCAGAAATCTCCGTTTTTAAAGTCCCCATATACCAAGGAACGGCTGCTTGGTATAGACAGCGGTTTCTGCCATTATTTACTCTGTTGGTCAGTGACCAACTTTGCAATATTTCCTTACTGGGTTTCTGTGCGATAGAATAACTACACACGCCCTGGGCGGTAATGTCATTCTTGACGAGCCACCACTGTACTATTTGTTCGTATTATATTCGTTGATATCTCTAGAGATGCTTAATCTTTATCTTGTCGGCATCTCTCCTTCTACTTCTGACGGCCCTTAAGCCTTTCCATTTCGGACAGTCTATAAGTGTTAACCACTTAGAACTCAACGTAGTTTGCATAACACGACACTGGTATAGTTTTTCCACACTCTAGTTTACTAAGACTATACACTTGTCACTGCCAGTAGTACAATCATTGCTCCACAAAAGATTCACAAATATACACAACAATGCCTACACCTAAACTGTTCTAAAAGAGTGGCATAATGTTAGCCATGCTCTTTTAAAAAGAATTTGGTCCAACGCTGACCGTAGCTTGAGTTCAACTGATTTAAGATGACGTTTAGTCCTTGTGCAAAACGTCCTACCTACTTTTCATGCTTTTGTGACCCATGCTGTGGTAGGTCACTTGGCACTGTCTCTTCATGCACTGTTACCAACTCATGCCATGATTAAACCTGTACAATCTAGACCATGGCATAGCGTAGCTGAGTTATCTAGGTATCGGGTTAATTTTAACCTCGGGGAAGCCGACTAGAACGTAGAGCCTAGATGTTTCTTGAACTTTCTCGTTGTCGATCTTTTGGGTTGGCGTGATGCACCTAAGACCTCAATTGACATGGATTTCTCGTGGATAGAACCCATATTTCTCGTGGAAAGTAATTTTCTCCGGGACAAGCAAAGTTTGCGGGCTTATAGAGTTCTACGCAACTCGAAAAGCTAGCCTTTTTGTGTCAGTAGCAAGCCCGTCTTTCACCTGAACGGACGCCGAATCTCAGTCCATGGTTGCCTTTATGAAGCTCGCAAGCACCAGACAATGGTATAGCTGAATGGTGTAGTGGTTCACACTGTAAGGGTTTGCCTTCCAGGTTGTGTTGAAGCGTTTATCTTGAGATGGAAGAATTTAGACATGCTCACTCCAGTCAGACCGCCGATGATTTATGTGTGGTCTCCATACTGGGAGCACGCCAACACATTCTTCTACAGTGAGGGCAAACTTGAGTATAATGAATCTATACCTACCTGCCAGTACGATCCGACTTACCATATGATTATGCAGGTGAGAGTGATGAAGTCCGACAATTTTGAATTGACCGATCCAAGTGTGGTCTAAGAGACAAGTCGTCATATTGGACTTGATTGTTAAATGAACTATCACTTTGTGTCATAAGTTGGGGTGCCCCACCGGCTAGATAAAAGTATTATTCACTGGCGAGCAACCCCAAATAGTCAGAAACTGACTAGGGACAAAATCTATATGCCTGAACTACAGATTAAGCCCATGAATATCCAACGTACAGCTCCAAGTAGCTCGTTACAAAATGAAATGAACTGTGCTGAATATTCGCCAAGGAATGGGAAAGAGAAGGTTAGCTAAGATAGATGTTTAAGTCTAAATATATGAGTATAGACGACTACCTCAGTACAGGTTTTTCTCCCTGACTGCTCCCTTCCTTGGTGTCTAAGTGAACCCCCACCAATGTACACAACAACACGTATGCACAATTGGAAAAAAATATAATGACAGAACTATGAGTTACAATACTACAACATTTATTAACTAATCATAGACATCTGATGGTTTTCAATATGGGGATGATGAAATCATATAACATATTGTGATGAGAAGCATTACGTAAATTTACTTGTTACTTGATCTATCTGGAACTGTGGTCCAGATCCCCACTCTCCAGTAGACACACACAAAAGAACAGCTTGCCGGTATTCTAACTCCTGCCAGTCCTAGCTCTACCTAGTCTTCACTCGTTCTTGAGATCTGTAACATAGGTGCTCCTTGTGAGAGCTTGAAAGAAAGTCGAGAATGTGTTATATCTAATTCTACATCAGCGCAATCCTAATTAAAACATATCATAACACAAACATATACAATGACCAGTCTGGCCAAGTTTATCTTCAAGCTCTACTGCGTTCACCATCCTCCTTCTCCCTACTGTCTTTAGTCTGGGACGGGCTTTTCAATTGTCTCACACGCCTGTAATGATTACATTTCTGCCACCCCATGTCCATGTCGCTAATACAGAAATTCTGTGTCGTACAGCCACTCCGTCCAAAGTTGGTTTAGCAGCTCACAGGGTCGGTAATGGTATTATAATAATGCCGGGTCATCCGGGCTTACAGGCCGTGACCAGTAGCTGTGCCAGGTTCCCATGCATTACCTTGAACGCACGCCCACAATACACTGAGAAAGTTTAGCACCATATACCCTATACCAATTGTGGGTAATGTCTGTACCATTACACCTCTGCTTCCAACACAATCGTTGGCCAGTGTGCCAATGCGCAGACAATAGCATAACACTTCATATTGGTAGGTTTGCATATGACAAATAAATATATCAACCATCCAATACACATAAACATATTGATTAAACTAGACATATTATGATACTTTAACATCATAGCATAATGCACTAGTTAGTTTGTATGTATACGAAATGAGACGTATATACACAAAAAGAATATGTACGAAGCATATTCCTAGCATCGTATATTCATATGAAATTACACATACATACATCCAACATATCCGTAAACATTATATTACTTCAAGATGGACATATAATGATACTCAACATAATAGCATCAGGCATTATTAATGAGTACTAATATTGTATAAATGAGATATACAACAAGTCTAATTGAAGTGACCACACAGACCAGCCATATTTGCTGATCTGCCCGGTTTAATCACCACTTAGTTACTGATGTTGTAAGAATTAAATAAATAGTCAGTTGACTATATTCTGTACAACAAATGCACACACCAAAAAGAGACTAGTCTAGTTTAGAAAGAAATGGCAAGCATCTGCTACGACACCTCAAGTATATCTAGACAAGATCTGCCTTTCACAAGTTTCTACGTCTCAGAAGAGTAATACCTGAAGCACAATGATATTGAACACAGAACTTAGAAAGAACACTCAAGTAAACTATGCCAAAGATAGTTCTTGAACTAACCTAGATCAGATATAGACTGAAACTCAGTACATACATCTACAAGACTTAGATAGTTACTCAGAATTAATTCTCCTAGTGAAATCTAGCAACATAAGAATCATACATATGACTACAAACATTGAGCTGGCTGTCTCACCTGTTCAGAAGTAAAACATTTTCTGACATGAAACAGGCTAGGGACCCTTATTTAAGCTGAGTCCAGCCGACAGTATTATCTCCTTGGCACCTTTCTGTCTGGTATGACAGAAACATGCTGACCTCCTATAGGTAATTAATTCTATTCAAGTGTTGGGCCAGTTCACGCCTCTTTTCCCATGCAGGCTGACTTATCTCCCCCTGGCAGTCATAAATGCGTTCTGAACCACTAACCATCACCATAGTGTCACACCTGGATGGTTTTGAGTTGCCAGCCCCAGATCAGTTTCACAGTTTGCTCTACAGTGGGGTTAATTGTCAGTTTGACCTGTAACACCTTTAAGCTGGACTGCCTGGTTTTACAACCCTAGTCTGATGGTCTGTGTGATTTCATTCTGGGTTTATTGCAATTCCCACCATCCTGTGTTAGTAGCCAGCAGCCATCTGTTCTGACACTTCACAGTTGAATGGGTTCCCTTTTGCTACAACATTTTATGCCTCTATGTGTGCAGGCCTGATTGGTCTGTCTTCCATTTCTCCTCCTTTATTATAGAGAATTGCCTTTGTTCTTCTGTAACTTCTCTACATGGTGAACCGAAAATTGTTCTGGGAAGTAAAGGCTGCAAATTCGTGACACTTTGAAATCAGATTTTCTTGGCCAGACCCAGTGGGGTTACACTAGTCACGCGAGTAGTTGCCCATTTGAACTCAACATCTAATGGCGATGGAATTTTTTAGAACTTCGACGACCCAGGTAGGGTCTAACAAACACTGTTGACTTAGTGAACTACTAAGCTCCTACGGGTGTGCTTCACTTGAGAACTTCAGAGGGGGGCTTCTAATGTCTTAGGGTCGCACCAGTGAGACTTTCAGTGCGAATTCAATGTGTTGGTTACCTCACAGGGTGAAGTCTGCAGTGAACATTAGTGGTATTGACATTCAGTCTTCGGATTTGAGAATGGCCATTCACGATTAGTATTCACCGGGGATTTGGAAAAAGCAGGGGATGTCCGCAACTTTCAAGGCAGCTTTGCTTGGAGGTTTGCCGGTGAGTCAACGACACCGACTGGACTTACGCACTCAACATATTCTCACGTGCTGCATGATAACACTAGGATCATCTCTGAACTTTCTACCCTCTGTTGTCTAAACTGTATATAGAACTACTATCTACCCTACCCTTCAACGTTCTCATCTGGACTATTTTGTATATTAAATATTGCATCTGTTACCATGTCTTGGTGAGAGGTTATGGGTGTCTTCCGGGATGAGTCCTCTATGGGTATGTGTCCATAGGTTGGGAGGGAAGTACAGGTGGAGTCCAGAGTCTGTGGGGGTTCAGTAGATGAATAATCCTTGTGTGGTGGACAGGGTGGAAACCATTGGCACCTTGCCGTCTTGACAGACGATAGTTTGTAAGGGATGGAGTTATTGCCTCTCCATAGCACAAAGCCTGGGCTAAAATATAGAGATCATGTGTTGCCCATGCAGCATGATCCCTCTCTCGGCCTGCCTAGTTCACTCCAGAGGAAAGGTAACACCTCTACATCTGGAACAAGACAAGCTGCAGAAGCTGCCGGATCAGCAAAGCAATGCTCTAATTGTCCGCCTGTCGGAGCTTCGATCCTAGACCAGCCGCCAACCAAGGCTTAGGGTCTGGTCTGCCCTGCCATGACACTTTGTCTTTAGGTTGCATTTCCTCGCACCAGGGTAAGGCTTGTACCCTCCCAATAGCGCTCTTCCGCCCGAAGCCGTTGGCACAATGTGGGGTGTCAGGTTTGGTAAGCGCCGCCCAACGTTCGGCGCTAACAGAAAGCAGGTAGTACAGTCTACTGTTATACGGTAACTCAGTCATATCTGACTAAGACCTGACACAAAGGGTGGGAAGGTCAAAGTGCATCCCTACCTGTCAAAGCCCCAGGGGTATCGGTACACTAAACAAAAAGAAGAAATAACAAAGATTCATTTAAAAGAACACACCCTGAAACAAGTAAAGAGCTTCAAGTACTTAGGAAGTATAATGTCATCAAATGGCAGACCAGATGACGAGATCGAAAATAGATGCAAACCAACTTATTCTAATATGGATGACCCTACCTTCACGGCAGAAGAGTTGGTGAACTAGCCGGCTATCACAGCCTAGACAAGGAGAGGGCCACGGAGTCGGTGGCCCAGCAAGATTAACTGCTTCCAGGGGGAGACCCTCTCACCTGCTAACACGCCGGTCTGGACCATTATTAGGAGGATCTGCCGCGGCCGGGTGAGCAAACTCTGACAGCAGACGGAGAGGACAGAACCTATATGACTCGGGACGCAGAGGTGTTTCCAAGGCACCAGGGCCGGGTTATATACTGGCCAAGACCTATTGACGCGTCCTCGTCGAGCGTCCTGGGCAACAGGTCCCTTCGGGGTCCTGGCTAAAGTCAGTAGGATCGCCGATTCCTCCGAAGTCGGAGAGTGTCTGCCTGTACGGCGAGGAACCACCAGTCTGCACACCAATAAGCCAGACATGGGACAACGGATACTCACGCAAACCTCAGGTCCTGTATGACATCACGCTGATGTTGGACAACAGGATGTCTTCATCCGACATACAGGACTTCGCGTTGGAGCTCAAGCCAACGAACACAAGCAAGCAAGCAAGCATATGACTCTTCTTCTTCTTCTTCTTCTTCTTGGTGTGTGAGGAGTGTGGTGTGGGTTGAGAAATGTGTGTGGGTGGGGGATCAGTAGGTGGGTGGCGGCATGTATGTTTGCCTGGTTCTGTGTGAGTGCGTAGGGGTATGTGTGGGTGGGGGAGGTTTGGTGGGTGTTGGTGGCTGCGGGATATGAGGGTGGTTGGGGGAATGTGTCTCACAACATTGCAATATGGACTGTTTATGTTTACAACTTTCATTTGATAATGTTTTTTTTTTTCTTTTTTTTTCTCTCATGTGAATGTATCATGCGTAATATGCATTGTTTATGCTTACAAAATCCATTTGACAATGTTCGTTTTTTTGTTCGTTCGTTCGTTCGTTCGTTCGTACTCTGTTGACGTTTCTATCATTGTCAGCGTGTTGTATGTCTAGGTATCTGAGCTCGGGCTCATACAGGCAACAATAACTCAGTTAGCTATACTATCTAACATTTATTGTATTTCAATATACAGTGCGTTGGCGCAGTGGGTTTAACAAGGCCGCACTGAATCGCATATCACAGAGGTTTAACATCATCACACAATTTAATATCATCAAACATTCTAAGCATACTATCTAGCATAAGTCTATAAACCCCACATGGGTCTAAACTATAAAGTCTAAACTATTGAGTCCCTCTAAGGCAGGCCCTGTTGCCTCTTCGATGTTCCGTCTCTCTCTGCCGATCCACACGTGTCGCAATCCGACACGGGTGGTAACTCTGTTCGAGTTCCTCGTGGACCCCGCAATAGGCGGGCCACATCAGTGTCCACGGGACAGTGGACTCACTGACCAGTCCTTCGAGAAGGTTCTGGAATACTCTGGCCTTCGAGGGTCTTACTTCTTTCCCTTTGGGCGGGAGTTGTAGCCCTTGGCTAATCTATATTAACTAATGTTAGTTTACCAGATAATATGACTACTGTGAGGCTGTGACAGGATTCCCCCTCTCCCCTGATTGGATGGGTTGTTATAGGGTAATTAGTTCTGCACTAATTCTGTCACAGAATCACATAAGGATGGTATATGTAGTTTGGTGGACAGTAACTTGGTAACCTACATACTGGCATCAACACTCATGTATTCTCCCATACACCACTTCTCTGATTTGGTGAAGAGATCTCTCTCTCTCTACTGTGTCCTTAACAATGCTTACCCGACCGAAGTTGCGTGACGTTTACTAGTTGTGTTTACAACCCGTCCTTCTCATAGTATCCCACTGATACCAAGATAATTAACCTCTGTTTTAAAGAGGATTAACAAGACAAAAGTCTTGGCTAATTAAGTACACCTTCAAATCTTGTTTAGTGTGTGCATTTCAATACACTTTTACTCTCGTATGTTGTATAATGCTAAATATGTAGTTACGTTGTTATTTTATCCCATCTGACTACATGTGTCCCTGTTGGCTTGTTAGTGTGTTTACTAATAAGTTGATGTTACTAATAAAGTGACTGCATTTTAATTGATAGTGTTCAGTTTTTAGTTTTGTGTAAATGTGTGCTGAATGTGTGGCTTATTTCCAAGCGTCACGAGTTGGGATATCCTTAATCATGAATTACCCACTGTGTGCAATACATGATCAGGTATTCCAAGCAGTGGTGCTTAGATGTAGTATCCTAACTGCTAAACTAAGAGTACTAAACTAAATGCTAAACATGTATCAATAATTTAGACAAGTAGTACAATTTACATGAAAGACGCAGACAAATTAAAATAAATACGTTTTGCGTACAATTTGTCCGCTCAGTATATCGCTCTCTCATTTAATTCTTTCACACAGCCATTCACACATCTTTCATTCAAAATAGTATTTGGTTAAAATATATAAGTAAAGTTGAGGTAAGTGTTATTTCCCTTAGTAAAAACGGAATAGGCGATATTTTCCCTTTAAGATAATACGTACTTTTTGTACGATGATTCAAAAATGGTTTATAATTTACATAGAGAAAATGGCATAGGCAGGTTATTTAACCTATGAATGGAAATAACTGTAATAATATAGTAGAAAATGTACAAATTACAGGTTAACACATTTTATATACACAATAATATAATACATATTCAATACTAAATTAATTAATTAACTAAATAATTAAATCCAACGATGATGTGCGCGTTGTCTTCCTGTTGTTAGCGTATCGTGCCATGAATGTTAATAGTTGGTATGGCTGTCTCTTGAGTGTTGTCGTTGATGTAGTTCTATTTCGGCTGTTAGTAAAGTCTATTAGCCATAGCAAGTATGGAACGTTCTCAATGTCCAGTATAGGTGTTCTTCATGTTTTCGTGATCAATGTCAGTTCACTAGATGACATAATTTCATAGTTAATGTTCCTTGCTCGGATTGGTCTTAGAGCTTTGATAGATGGTCGTATAGTTCTCAACATTTCACGTTTGTGGGTGTTCTAAGTAACCTATTCACTGGGGTGTTATTACTTTTAACCGAAAGTTCTCTAGCAGGTGTAGAGTTACACTGTTATATGGTACGGAATAAAATATCACAATTTCTGGTATGGCGAATGGTAAATGTGCCAAATGTTATTCTGCTGGCGCATTCGTCTGCCGCGATAAAATATCAGCTATAATGTTATCAGTGCCTCTGATATGGCGGATTTCGAAGTCGAAATCTTGAAGAAGAAGACACCATCTTTGCAACCGATGGTTTTTGGGAACACCTTTATTCAGTACCAACAATGGCGAGTTGTCGGTGAGTACAACGAAGTGGGCACCTAAGAGGAACTTAGACAATCTGAGGATACAGAATAATAGACTCAATGCCTCCAATTCCACTGTAGAGTAACGGGTCTCTGCTTTCTTCAGCTTACGGCTTACATAGAGAATTGGGTGTCTCACTCCATCCACTTCTTGCATTAAACATCCTCCAATGGCGATAGCACTCGAATCTGTGGTCAAAATAAAGGGTAAATCTATGTTTGGTAAACGTAAGACTGGTGGATTAGAAAAAATACGTTTCAATCTGCATATTGCATCCTCTAAGCTGGTACTTTTACAAACTTTTGATGGATGATCTTTTGTTAACATATTCGAAAACACTGATGTAAGTTCTGCCCAATTTGGTATAAATTTAGAATAGTAGTTTATAAGACCTAATAAACTTCTTATTTGCTTCTTTGTGGTAGGGACTTCTAGATTGAGAATCTTCGAAAAAATTTTCTCGTCTGTTAGCAGTTTGCCTTCAGAAATTCTATGACCAAGGAAGTCTATTTGTTTAAAGCCTATTTCAACCTTGGAAGGTTTGATAGTAAGACCGAAAAGAAAGATTTGGTTGAAGACTTGTTTGAGTGTAAGTAAGTGAGAAGTTATATTAGAAGAATGAATGCAAATATCATCAATATAAGCTTGGACATCTTTAATTCCGTGCAATAGCAATCTAGTTAACCTCACAAATGTGGCGGGAGCGTTTTTCAGACCAAATGGAAGATATCTCCATTCGTACAAACCGAGAGGTGTGGCGAATGCTGTTATATGTCTAGAAGCAGGGTCTAGTGGTACTTGCCAATAACCTTTCGCTAAATCAACCTTTGAAAATAAGGATGATTGAGACATGTTCAAAATGAGGTCTTCACAGCTATTCATCGGCTCCGCATCCGTGGTGGTTATTGTATTTAACCTTCGATAATCGATGCACAAACGAATTGTCTGGTCCTTCTTTTTCACCAGAACAATCGGTGAAGAATATTGAGACATAGATTTCTGAATTATCCTATTTTTCTCTAAATCCAAAATTTCCTTGTCTAAATTTGCTCTATAATGCAGAGGAATAGAATATGGTCTACATTTGACCGGTGTCAGATCTGTCAACACAATTGAATGTGTTATTTTGTCAGTCCGTCCAGGTTTGTTAGAGAAGATAGATTTATACTCGTTAAGGAGAGTCAAAATGTCTTGTCGCTGCTGTTGTGTCAGAGTGTCAGAGATTTGTATGTCCTTTATACTACCGTCGTCATTCATAATCGGTACTGGGATTTCAGTTTTGTCTACGTCTGTCTGGTTTATCACAGATGCTACTGTTTGTAAATTGTCTTCAATGTCATTGTCGTCGTCGTCGAGATTAATCGTTGTCAATATGTCGTCAAATTGGTCGTCAATGTCGTTATCACATATTGTCGGTAATGTACATATGTCTTCGTCGTCTTTGTTGTCGTAAGAGTGCGTCGTTAACGATGCTTCGTTTGTCGAGATGTCACTCAGTTGGGTCACTGTCGTTTCGTTTCTGTCATCCGTTAGTTGCGTCTGCTCACTCGTGTCAGTGTCCTGTCTAGCATAGTATGGTTTTAACATATTTACATGGAATATTTTCATCTTTCCATTTAACGAAATTTCGTAATCCACTTCCGAAATTCTTCTAACAATTTTAAAAGGTCCCTGCCAAGAGGTTGATAGTAAATCTCTCTTGTCAGGTAACAGTAGTAAAATATCCTGACCTGGTTTTAATACAATTGTTTTTGCACCTTTGTTGGCGTACTGCCTGTACCTAAAACCTTTCTCCTGTAGTGATGTTCTGGCCAGTATACAAGAACGTATGATTTTGTCTCTGGTGTCAGTGACCAAATCATAGGTGGAAATGGGTAGTTGGATATTTACAGGTTGTGATATGATATCTTTGTAAATAGTGAGAGGTCCTCTTGGGTTCGCTCCATACATCAATTCGAAGGGAGAGAACCCTGTGCTTGACTGCGGGACTTCTCTATATGCGAACAGCACCGTTGGGAGAAGTATATCCCAATCGGCTGGATTTTCAGCTGTCACTTTGGATAGCATATGTTTCAGGTCCCCATTTAGTTTTTCGCAGATACCATTTGCGGCCGGTCGATAGGGACTGGTGAAACATTGCTTTATGCCTAGTAACTTAGTTACCGATTGAGTGGCATTGGATATGAACTGGGTTCCCCTATCTGAGATTATTTTCTCCGGAAAGCCAAAACGGGAGAATATATTTAACAATATGTCCGTCACATCCTTAGAGGAGATAGATCTTAAAGGTAGCATTTCTGGCCATCTCGTACATAGATCGATAAGAGTAAAAATATATCTATTCCCTTTACTTGAGATGTGATTCAATGGACCTACAAGGTCAACTGCCACGATTTGAAATGGCCTCGAGGAAGTTGTGGTGGATTGGACTTCTGCCGTAGGGTTTTTCCCCTTTTTCACCAGTTTTTGACATATATCACATGATCTACAATAGGTTTTTATGTCTTGGCAAAATTTCGGCCAATAAAACTGGGTCAGGACCCTAGCTCTAGTTTTTTCATACCCCATATGACCTCCAAAAGGTGAATCATGGGCTATTTTTAGTACTTTCTCTCGATGTGCTTGTGGTAACACTACTTGCTGTATTGTGGACTGATCTCTAGTGTATAATCTAGTCAACACATTGTTGTTTAATGTAAATGACCACGATGCGTTTTTAGATAATTTTGGTTTAAGTCCTACTAATCTAAAATAAGGTGAAAGTGTAGGATCTGATTTTTGTTCATCTCCAAAATTAGTGATGGTAGTGTTTGGTGCTGCAATTTCTAGTGACTCCTGCAGTTGGTCGGTGTGAGTTTTGTGAGTTGTCTGTCGTGTTATTGCATTCGTGTGTTGTGTGTGTTGTTGCACATCTACAGGCTTGGTACTTGGTAGATCGGTGGCCTCCTCAATTCGAGGTTTTAAATTGGTCGTATCATTGACAGATTCGACCGCCCCTGCATCATACAACTCGGTGAATTCTTTCTGAATCACTTCATTGGTTGTCTCCCTTGTCCTTTTGGCAGATTGAGACAATCATGAATGGTGTTTCTCTTTCGGATCGCTGTTTGGGTGTTGTATACCGTTTTTTCGCTTCCAGTCTCTGATTTGCTTTTCAGAGCAAGGTCGTATGTTGGGCAGGTTCCCAAGTATAATATCCGCGACCGGATTTTCTAGGGCAGCGCACAATACTAGTCCTGATATGAACGGTGTTCGAATTTCGACAAGAGCAAGGGGGTATTTCTCTATAGTGCCTGAGAATGTGCGGCAAGTTACGTGTTTGTGTGTGTAGTCTTTGTCGTTGATTAATGTTTTCCTAATCCCACAGAGCGTTGCGCCGGAATCACGAACTAATGTGCACTTTTTGTTATTTACAAACCCTGTTGAAAGATTAAGCTTGCCTGTAGAAGATAAGGCAGCATTGGCTGTTTCATTTGAAATAGGGATAGTGTGGCCACATAGTAATGTTGTGTCCAGTTGGAATTTCATACAGGTGTTACAATTACTGTCTGTAATGGTGTCAATAATGTGTACAGCATTTCCTAGCTCACTCAAACTTTCGTTTCGATTGTCACACTCATTCAGTAACTCAATATCTTCCTCTGAGGAACTTTCAACCAGTGCAGCATTAGCCTGTTTTAGTAATTTTCGGCCATCGCAAAAGCGACTATAATGCCCAAAGCTGCTGCAAAAATAGCATTTGACCGCTCTCTGGTACGCATTTCTTTTGTTTTTCTGCTTCTCCACAATCATTTTAAGGTGATGAGGATAGTTCGGCGATTTATCGCACATAGCGTATTGTTCGTGCGTCAAACCACAATATTGGCACTTAACTGGCTTTCTGACATTTGAGCGTGGTTTAAACTTGCCTTCAGCTGGTTTCGAGTATTTAGTATTTACCACTGCTGCTGTTTCGTTCTGACCTAGGTTTAATTGGAACATGTCTCTATTCGCTGTGAAAAATGCGTTCCCCTTTGTCTCTACATCCTGAATACCCCTACAGTCCATTTGTTTCAAAAACTTAGCAAAAGGTGTGGGGATTGTACTAACTATTTTATCAATAATAATGAGTTCCTTTAGTTTGTCATGGCTATTGTTAGTCTTAGCCGAGTTAATCCACTTTGTGCACACATCCTGAACTGTCGATACGTAATCTATGAAGGTTTGATTTGGTTGAGGGGATAATTTAGCGAACTGTTGTTGGTAACCTGCAGTATCTAAAGAGAAATGTTGGAGAATGCGTTGTTTTAAGTAGTCATAATCCTTTCTCATTTCCTGTGGCACTGTTTCTATTACTTTCAATGGTTCTAGAGCTAAGTTTCTCATTAAAATAAATGACCAATCTGATTTTATGATCTTATGGTAGGCCATTAGACACTCGAAATTTTCCAGGTATGCACTGATGGAATCTCCTGAGCAGAAAGCTTTCACGAGGCCTTTATACTTATTATATTTCTGTTCTTCCTCTTTGCTTCTTAATTTATTTACAGATATTTCTACATTGGACTCAATCTCCATCTGTTTTAATTTTATTTGTGTATCGGCATTCAATTGGGCTTGTTTGGCCGCCGCCTCAAGCTCTAATTGTTTCTCTTGAGCCTGTAATTGCATTTTCTTCTCTTCAGCTTGTAGTTGCATCTGCATCTTTTCACGTTCTGATTGCATCTTTTTCTCTTCTGCCTCCATTTGCATCTGTATCTTCTTTTCTTCCGCCTGACTTTGCCTCTGTTTTTCTTCTCGTTCTATCGCTCTTTCTTCACGGGCAATGTTCTCTGCGTGCGTCTTCTGTGCCCATTCTGATAGTTTCTCTTCTTTATAACCTAATTTAATACCTTGTTCGATACATTTATCTAAAGTAGACATCTTGACTTTTACTTGTTGGTAATTTTACTGAAGTTAAATCCCTTAGAAACTCCCCCGATGTGTCTCCACCTTGACGTGGTGGGGGAGCTTGCGTGTCCCATAGACCCCATTTGCTTGCCGATGGGTGAAAAATTACATATCGGACAGCTTATGGGATAGGGACCAGACTAAGAGAGACACAACCTGCTGCTCTGCAGGCATAGACTGAGGATAGCAGTCAAAATTTAAATGAGGTGCACAAAGGCAGAATTTCTTGGTCCGGACAAAACTCTTAAGGCTCCCTGTCGAGGGCTGTGGCTGAACGCCTCTAAGCCACAAACCCTCGGATCTTAGAGCCAGGCTGATACCCGTCTACCGGAAAATAGAAACATGATACTGAGCAAGCTACATGCTCAGGTCTGATACATGTTCGAAGGCTCCCAGCTGGGGGATATGAGAGTTTCCCGGATGAAGGGGCCTGGCCGTTTCCCGTTCACTGCTGCACGAAGGTAAGGTGCTGAGCCGGCAGCACATGTAGCCTACCTCGTGAGCGAGTACAAAAAAAGTCAGAAAAGTGCCCCAGTCTAAGGGTTACGGCAACTGTCTGTATCTAACTCATAGAGAGTGTAGACAAAAGTGGAATAATGTCTCATCAACGCAAAATGGAACGCACGGCGAGCGAACCTATTGCGTGGTCTGAAGTCACAAGCAAAAGCTTACCGAGTGGATGTCACTCGCAGTCTGACCGCTCCTGGTGTGTGATTGAGCGATCAGTGGCAAGTGGGATGCCCAACACATGGAAGTGAGGAACTAAAGCAGCCATGAGCAGGACGTGGAAACTCCTTGGGTGAGCCCAGTCTCAGAGCAATATGTGCCGGCTCTGCAATTATGGAAGCCTCCTTGGACAGCGAGATAATGCCCATGGTCTGCCCCTGCCTTCCCTTGAGGGCAGACCACGATATCGTTGATCGTTCTATCTTGACCAGCTGAGATGTGGGTGACATTACAACAGTCTCCAACGTGTCTCGAAACCAGAGGAAGGCTAACCTCACTAAAAAATGCCCGCCGGAAGTCGGAAGTGTCGTCCTACGGGTGGCAAACTAAAAATTGACACTACGCATTTACGTCCGAGTGAAATGTCTCGACCGAATGTCTCCCGTGCTAGGAACAGCTCTGACTACCTAGTTTCCGAATGCCGCTCTTGTTCGGAACAGCTCTGACTAGGTAGTTTTCCGAATGTCCGCCGTGCCTGGAACAGCTCTGATGGGTACAGGGACAAGCACATGTCCGAAAACTCGCTTAGTGGAAACCAACCGCAGAGCTGACTGGTTTGTGCAGGAATGGCCCAGGGCGAGCGAAATGCCCAATATATTGAAGTGAGGAATTAAAACAGCCATGAGCAGGACGTGACGATTCCCTCGGTAAACCCAGCACCAGAGCGTTATGTGCCGGCTCTGCAATTATGGAAGCCACCCAGGATGGCGGAAAATGCTATGGACTGTCCCTGCCTTCACTTGAGGGATGACCGTGTAGTCTTCGACTGTTCCAACTAGACCAGCTGAGATGTGGACGGTACCACAAAAGTGAGAGTCTCCCAGGATTGCTAACCTGGTCAAAAATGCACGCTAAAAGTCGGATGTGTTGGCCTGAGGGTTTCGACCCGAGGGTGCCTAACCAGACACACCGCAATCACATCTGAAAAAATCACTCCGGATGAACGCAAAGAAGAAGAAGAAGAAATCCCTTAGAAAAATGTTGGGGAGTAGAAAATTTAGTTATCTCCCTTAATAATTACATGCGCAAATCCAAATGCAAAGTTATGTTGGTTACAAGGTCATGAATATACATACAAATCAATGCAAAGCAAAATGATACATGGATGGAAGGTGATAAGTACCGCTTAGGGTTGCAATGGGCATGATGTGAAACTTATCTTATGATCCCAGAACTTGTGAATGTTGTCTTGTACTTTCGCCACTGTTGGATAGTTCACATAGGTTACGCACCACACAAAAAGGTCTCACAATTCGCGGAACAATCTGCTCGTAGAGTGAGAAAACATTAGTAACAGTCAAAAAATGTTACAGTCATGTCAAAATAATTTATAGTATTAACATCATTGAGAGACTAACTGCAGAGGGACTCATATTAATACTAGTTGATCGCTAGATAGGTGCACATTTGTTAAACTTCTTCAAACAACAATTTGATATGATTAATTTATTATTTTACTTGGCAATCAATAGCCGTTTATATGTAAAGCTTATGCCAAAACCGGAGCCTAGCCCCCAAAAAGCCTGTCAGCGTGTTGTATGTCTAGGTATCTGAGCTCGGGCTCATACAGGCAACAATAACTCAGTTAGTTATACTATCTAACATTTATTGTATTTCAATATACAGTGCGTTGGCGCAGTGGGTTTAACAAGGCCGCACTGAATCGCATATCACAGAGGTTTAACATCATCACACAATTTAATATCATCAAACATTCTAAGCATACTATCTAGCATAAGTCTATAAACCCCACATGGGTCTAAACTATAAAGTCTAAACTATTGAGTCCCTCTAAGGCAGGCCCTGTTGCCTCTTCGATGTCCCGTCTCTCTCTGCCGATCCACACGTGTCGCAATCCGACACGGGTGGTAACACTGTTCGAGTTCCTCGTGGACCCCGCAATAGGCGGGCCACATCAGTGTCCACGGGACAGTGGACTCACTGACCAGTCCTTCGAGAAGGTTCTGGAATACTCTGGTCTTCGAGGGTCTTCCTTCTTTCCCTTTGGGCGGGAGTTGTAGCCCTTGGCTAATCTATATTAACTAATGCTAGTTTACCAGATAATATGACTACTGTGAGGCTGTGACAATCATCTATCGCGAGGCTTGGGACATCAGCTCTCACAATCCTGTTGTCCAGAGAGCACCACAAACAACAGCCTTTTCTGGGTGGATGACAGTACTAATTTCTGTGCACCAGTCAATCAATTTGTCTACTGTCTCCTGTAGCTCTTAGGCTGTTTGTTCCCTATCTCTCCCCTGCTTATATGCAAGAATATCATCTGCAAATGTTAGTATCCTTCCGACCCCTGGTGCTTCTAGGTTTGCAATCTTGCTCGTATACACGTTAAAGAGCACAGGTGAGATTGTGGATCCCTGTATGTGACTCTGAGGTCCATGCACCAAGATGGAGAGCAACCCGACGAGAATACAGTACAGCTGCTATTCAGCGAACTGGCCAGGGATTGACCCCCTTCTCCATCAGTACGGTCATCAGAATATCATATCTGACTCTATTTTATGCATCCTCGAGATCAAGCGCTGCCGCCATCGTTTCCTGTCTACTCTGGAACCCTCATAAACTTCAAAGGCAAAAGTGGCTGCATTTGACCAGGTATCCTTTCCTGGTCTGTAGCTCCCCATACCTCTTTGAAGAAGCTTCCCCCTTTCCAAAAACTCTTGCAGCTTGACAGCGACTATCTTCTCTAATACCTTCCCAAATGTATTTTGAAGGGTGATGATCCTAAAGCCGCTAAGCTTTGAATGATCCTTGAATGGTTTTGGGAGAGGGATGAGATAGCTGTGCACCCAGTCCTGCGGTACTGATGCTGTCCTAATGCTCTGGTTAAAGCAGTCGGTCATCTCCTTCAGGTCTACATCGCTCAAAGCCTTCATGTGGCCATAAGTCACCCCATCGGGCCCTGGTGCCGTGTCTTTAGTCTTCTTCAAAATATGTTTAACATCTTAAACCGGTATGATGTTCTCATAATGCATTCTTCAATGTGCCAGATAGCTCCTCTCTAACTGCATCCCTGGTGTCCGCATCATTATGATTGTTCTGCGCTAAAAAAAACAAAAAAACTCTGGAGAAACGGCGCCCCGTTCTCTTTGTCTGTTGTCACGCTCACACCATCATCTCCAAAAATTGTTCCCACTGTCATAGGCCGATTCTTTCTTTGTATTTGTCTGTGCAGTTTCCATAATTTTCGCAGTGTTTTATCACCGCAAATCTCCTTCATGAAACAATCCCATTTTGCTATTTTGGCCTCTGCAGCACAGCACTTGAAAATCTCCAACCTATCTCTTTTGATATTTTCCGCTGTATCCACTTCCTCTCGAGAGCTTCGGTGTGTCTGTCGCACTTTCCTTAGCTGCTTCACTGCAGCTCTCTTTGTCTTCCAGCATGGTCTACTTCTGGAGTCCACCATGGTTGTTGCAAAATAGGAGTTTTAACGGTCCTGTTGCATGCCTCCTGTCTGAGGCATCCAAGAAGGCTGTCAGTCCACTCATACCGGAAGGTTTTGCGCGCTCTCCCAACCTTAACTTTCTTGGATTTAGAGATCAGGACTGAGCATGGCATGTGATCACTCCCATAATCATTCAAAACAGTCCACTTTACATCCAGGACTGATGACTGGGAGAAAAGTGCCAAGTCAATAGCTGTGTCTGCATCGCCAGACCTCATTGCCATTCTCATCGGCCTCCCGTCATTTATGCAGATCACATCGGAGTCCACCATGGCATCCGCAAGGGCAGTTCCCTGTCGGTTTTCTCCACTACTGTCCCATTCTCTGTTCCTCGCATTGAAGTCTCCACATATGAGTAGCCTATCACCTGGTAATTCCTCCAATTCCTTAAGCCAGTCCCAGTTAGCTCTTTGATACTGTTAAGATCTCCAAACCATACTCAGTGGCATACATTTTGAACTGCTGAAAAAGCCTGTAAAGCACTCTCTGCTCTACCCCGGTTGTTGCCATAACCCTCAAAGCATTAATTCCCTTACAAGCTTTCACCTCACAGCCTCCACATGATCTTTATAGTGCATACACCTGCCGAAGGTGATACCCAAGTACTTAAATTTACTCTCGGTCTCCCTGGTTTAGGAGTTATACTACTTTCTGCGCAATCCCGTATACTCTCGTGAGTAACGTGACGTGCGCGAGAATCAGTAGCGATTCTCTCCGCGTCGGTAACTTACGGGGTATGTGAGCCGGCCGCTCAGAAAGCAATGACAAACTACTGAGCGTAATCTTGCCAAGAAATCAACAATCAGCTGAAAGATGCTGATGTTGACAGCGATGTTCTGTAAAGGATATGCGAAAAGGAGAGGGGGGGGGGGGCATCCATTCACATGGGGCATCTGCCTTCACAATCCGGTTATCCTGGGAGTACCACACAACCGATGTCTTGTCTGGGTTTATAACGGGCCCTGCATCCCTGCACCACTCTGCCAACCCTGTTTACTGCCACATGTAAATCTGCAGCCAAACTGTCCCCATCCCTGCCCTGTCTGTACACCAGCACATTACCTCCATTATCTGCAAGTGTCAAGATTCTACAAACACCTGGTGTCTTAATAACTGCGACTTTGCTGGTGTAGACATTAAAGAGCACTAGGGACATGGCAGATCCCTGTGGCGGCCCAGGTTAGTTAGTTTAGTTTAGTCGATGGATCAACATCACGGCACACGGGTGTAACCCAGAAGTGCTCCGTTCTCCTCCTAACTCAAACCTGAGTCTGGAGAAACTCAGCTCAGTGCACGAACTCCAGTGCTCCAAATACTTTGGTTAGATTTTTAACTCGAAATTTTTCCCGGGCAGCGCCGTTAGGCTACTCTTTTTCGATTTCCAACTGCCAAGGGATTTTTTACGTGCGCAACAATACACACGGGCGTCCGATCTTACTACCCAGAGAAAAGGGGACATTATTTTACTAGAAGTCCACGTGAAAAAATCCCGGTTCTCACCGGTGTAATCGGTGAGGGATCATAAGTCCAGGAACCCATACGCAGCGCAACCTTACGTGCATAAAGGACTGCCGCGACCCATCTGACAAGGCAAGGGCAGACCTCCATGTGTATATCAACCGATGGTTTGTCTCCGTGCAGAACCCGAGTCCATGTTTTATACTCGCTCACAAGAGTTCGGCGGACGTCGCCATTTTCAGTTGAGCCTTAAGACTTCATACCGACAGGACACGTCCACTAACAATTCCAAAGTATACACACACTAGTGTGGGGGACACCCGTACTGATCTATTTCGCAAATGGACAAGGTGTCAAATGTGTCTTTCTGAAGGTAATTGAACGATTTTATTCTTGAGTCATTTGTAAATAAACCAATCTGAGTTGGTTCAGTTCAGTTCAACCTTCGTCTATACTCTATATTTTAAGTTCTTAGGTTTTATAAACTTAATTTGATTCAAATCAAACCATCCATTTAAAACTGTAAATGTCTTGTGGCCTGCGCCACGAGTTTCCTATCTTCCTACCCTTTAATTTAAATCCCAACATTGGATACTTTGAAGTAGGTTTCGGAATTATATCATCTAATTTCTAAGGGGGGCACTAATTTCTAAGGGGGGAAAAAATTATATTCGCAATCGAATTGTGGGAAGTAACAAACATGCCACAGTGTCTGCTCACTAGTCAATTTTAGTTTGGGCCATTAAGAAGTCTAAGAAGGTGGTTAATTTAAATAGGAATGTTCACTGTTGTGAGTTTAATTCTGCTGAATTCTCCGTATTTTTTAATGAATCACTCTGCTTCTTACTTCTGTCCGTTCTATTGGCATCCCGTTTTATTCTTACATTTTACGTTAGTCCTGTTTAAATATCAAGAATAATTTTTCAGAACAGGTATCCCCAATACAAATAACGATCCCTACAAATAATTGTGTCCCCAGACGAGTTCAAGAATTGTTAACTTTCGTTTCTGTACACTTACTGTTACCAGGCATCCATGTTTGTTTACGTTACCGTCCTACTATTTATGTCCTGATAATATCGCAGCAGTGATGACTCTCTCAATTTGATACTTTCTATGGCCTCCATTGCATCCTCTCTGAGTGACTCTGTTCTGGTCCAAGCTGACAGTACTGACAGTCAGCAATATGCTTCGCCTCAGAGAAACATGATTAGGCAATTCAAACACCAGGCTTTCGATTGACTGACCTCATTAATTTGCTACGCATATAAAGTGCAGGAAAACCTGGTATATGTGAAGCTGGTGGAAAAGAGAGAGGAGATAGATAGATAACGAAGATAGTGTGAGAAACAGAGATATGAGAAAGATGTGTTGAAAGACATTAAAGAGTGGTAAAGGCAAGAAAGGGAGAGGTGGGAGATCGAGACTTAGAGCGAGAGAGAGAGAAGAACTCGTGTTCGGGTGGCTAAGCTCCTTTCCCAAGACAACAAAAGTAGAGGACAGATAAGAACAGAAAGACAAGTGTGCACAAAATCAAATAATACACAAAATCAGTAGAAAACATATGCCTAAAGCGAAATCATCAGACTAGCAATTGGTGTCACGTAATTCCTGAAAATGAAAAAAAAAAAACGTAGCCTCCCCGTCGGTGAATCGAACCTCGAGCTCCCGCGTGGTAGGCGGAGACACTAACCACTACGCTACTGAAGACACGTTAATATTTCTACAAAATATTGTAATAGGGACACACGCACAGGAATAATCACATGACCTACTTCGATTGCGAATATAATTTTTCTCTATTCGCAATTCCATTGCGAATATAATTTTTTTCTATTCGCAATGGAATTGCGAATAGTCACTCCGAATTACTAATGAATGGCGTGATTGAGACCTTGACTTTGTGGTCTTTGAAGTAGATAGTTACTCCACACCAGAGGTGTGATACTATTGGGGTTTGAACTCTTCGCTGGCTTCTGAGGATGGGGACGGAGCGCTTATGCGAATGCCCCGAATGCTGTGATGGCAGTTCTTAAATCAATCAATCAATCAATCAAACCACACCAGAGGGCTTACAAATAGTTTACTTTGAGTCACTTCTCCGAGATATTATTCAAGAGATCATAATAAAAGGGTATCCTGTTTACCCCTAATTTACCATGGATTACTTTTCTGTTACATAAAAATAATCATACTGGGTCCAGTTTAACTCTCCTCTCTTACCATTAATATTGTCATCGAGAGGGAATTGTTTACTGGATGAAAAACTCTACTCCTAGAGTTATCTTAATTAAAAACACCACCCAACGTTGAAGAAGAAGTAAATTAGTTGTGGTTGGATGAAAGGGATTGATATAATATGTCAAGGTTCTGTGTCATTGGTACATAACCACAATCAGATGACAAGGTACCTAAGGTACATTTCCTAGCAGGTGCACTCAGGTAGACTATGACAGATTCCCATATGGGAATAAGAAGAAGTTAGAAAACTATTGTCATGATTCTTCTGTCAGTCTAGAAAAGGGAAAATGACCAGCTGGACAGGTATATGTAAATCTAGACCTGATTCCAGTTAGCTGAGAGCACCATAATGAAAGGGAAGGTCAGTCCTATGGCATGTGACATTTAGAATTGTACAGATATAAAGCCTGACTTGTTATCCTGTCTGGTTCTCTCCTTATTTTCCAGTCAAATGCAAGGTTATTTCAAAGTGATATTCAAGTTAAGGCGAAGCCAGTGATATTTGAAATCTAATTCAAGAAGAAGTCAAGGGGTTTTCAAGGCTTATTCAAGCCTATTTTCCAAGCTACTTCAAGGTGAGATCTAGGCTATTTTGAGTCCACACTCAGGGAACTCCAGCATATGAGAAATAGCTGGCCAAATACCAGCCAATCTCCCAGAAAGTCTAGCCAGTTATTACAGTTTGATATCCTCATAATCATGTTCAAGTTTGGCAGAATTTAACCAGCCAGATGTACATTTCAAATCAAGAGGGAGGCCAGAGAGCCTTCCAGTATTTATATACATCAACCTGGTTGCAGTTAATGAAGTCCTAGGTTACAGAAGACAGGAGAAGAGAATTGAATTGAATTTATCTTTATTTTCAAAGGGTAACAAATTGGGTGCATAGGCCCGTCTTACATTCGGGCTCTTCCAATCACTCATCTTTCATTCATCAACAGTGATTGATGCATTCACATAGGAAAAAAAAACATTGTCAAATGAATGTTGTAAGCATAAACAATGCATATTCTTAGGTTATGTGACACTCCCCCTTCCCACACACACATCCTGCACCAATCCACACACACACCCCTCACCTACTCACACATCACCAACCCATACCCGCACATCCCCCACCCACCACACATCCCCCACTCATCCCTCCACCCACATACAGATCCTGCCACCAACCCAGAAATCTTGCACCCACCCACACACACATATCCCTCATCCACCCACACGCATCTTTCCACCCACTCACACATACCCCAATCCACTCAAGCTCAACAAACTCATATACTCCACCCACCCAAACACCCTCCAACCACACACACATACCCCTCACATGCACATCCCGCACCAACACACACATATACCTCACCCACTCATACATCAATCACCCATAACCACACATCTTTCCATCCACACACACATTTCCCCACCCACCCACACATTTCACAACCACACACACATCCCCCACTGACACACATTCCCCCACCAACACACACATCTCACATGCAAACACACATCCCCCACCTACCAACACCCACATATTCCCCACTTGCCAACACCCACACATCCTACTACCCACCAACACACACGCAAACACACCAACCCAAACACACATCCTCCTCCCACACATCACTCACCCACCCACATGCCCCATCCATACTCACATCCCCCCACCCACCAATCCACTCATCTGCACCCACCTACATGTCCCACACCTCCCCATCCACTCACATCCCCACCCACACACATCTCCCCACCCACACACATCTCCCCACCCACACACTTCTCCCATACTCCAACACACCTCTCCCACCCACCCACACACCTCCACAATCCACACATACACTCCCTATCCACACATTCCCTCACCCACACACAAACACCAACCCACACACACACACCCCTAACCAACACACCACTTCCATCCATATACACATCAGCCACACCCATCCCCCAACCCATACACACATCCCCCACACCCCCTACACACATTCCCAAACACCCATCCACATACCCCCACCCACACATCCCCACCCACACATCCCCATCCACACCCCACCCACTCACACACATCCCTTGCCCACACTGACACCCCCACCGACCCACTCACATTTCCAGCCAGAAACATCCCTCATCCACACACACATTTCCCTACCCACCAACACATCTTGCCACCCACCCACCCAGCCATACGCAATTCCCCCACCCACAAATTCATCCCCCAACATAAACACAATCCTCACATCTAGACACACACATAATGCCTCAAATAATCACTGAAGCTAATGTGAACAAACTCCCACACTTTACACATACCTACACTGATGATTATCATGAGCATTCTCACAAAAATGTAAAAAAATGGAGAGCAAATTATGCACATACATTGTGTAGCATAAAAAAAATAGTGATACGATACAATAAGTTGACTCCTAAAATTGACATAAACATGATGTAATAAGCATTGCACAAATTTTTGTCAGTATGTGTTAGAAAATCAAGTGGCAGTAAAAATGATATTATGATGAGTATACATAAATAATATGGAATAGTACGTCACATGACATACATGCGCTTAACCCTCTCTATCTCTCTTTCCTTTTTGTTTGTTTCTTTCACACACACTAACTCTCTCATTGTCTCATCCCTCCACTCATACACCTATCCTCCAACCAACACACACCCACTCACATATCCTCCACCACCAACCCACCAACCCTCACATCCCAACTACCCAGCCAAACACACACATCCCACACACCCCACCACCCACATATACCCCCACACACATCTTCCACCCACATCTTCCCACACATATACATCCCCCACCCATACACTCATCCCCCACACAAATTTATCCACTCGCCTACTCATTCCACAACCACTCATACCTACACATCCTCCACCCACCTATCAACACATACATCTCCCATCTACCCACCCACAGACAAAGCCAAACCATCCAGCCAAACACACACCCCCCACTCTCACATACATCCTTTACCCACCTGCACATCCCACCTCCCCCCTCCCACACAACACCCACCCATATACACATCCTCACCCACACATATGCACATCCCCACCCACACATATGCACATCCCCCACCCACCATCTCCCACCCACACATACATCCCCCAACTACAAACATGCTCACCACCCACTCATACATCTTCCACCCACACACACACCCCACCCACACAGACATATCACCCACCCACAAATGCATCCCCACACCCATCACACACCCATCCCTCAACCTACACAAATCTTCACACTGCCACACACCCATTCACCCACATATCCCTCACCCACCCACATACACATTCCCCAGCAACACAAGCTCCCCACCCACCAACACCCACACACTTTCACCCCAATATCCTCATACCCACACACACATCCCTCACCCACCACACATCTCCCACTCACAACCCCTCCACACATACATCCCCCACATACACACTCACACACACATTGTCAGATCTAGACACTTACATGATGCCTCACATATTCACTGAAACTAGTATGAACAAACTCCCGCACTTTACACACACATACACTGACAATTGTCATCAGTATTCTCGCAAAAATTAAAAAAAAAAAATGGATAAAAATTGTACATATACATAGTGTAACGTAGAAATTAGTGATGCAATTCAACTCTCACTTTTTTCTTATGCACACACACACACACACTCTCTCTCTCTCTCTCTCTCTCTCTCTCTCTCTCTCTCTCTCTCTCTCTCTCTCTCTCTCTCTCTCTCTCTCACTCTCACTCTCACACTAACTCTCTAAATCACTCTACAGTAATGTGCATATGTTTGTATTATAAATGATTGTATCAAGTGGCATACAAAATGTTAATATGAAAGATGAGAATACTCAAAACATTATGGAATCATGTGGAATTCAAATGATAATATGAAAGATGAGAATACACAAGAAATATGGAATGTTACATGACATGCGTGTGCTCAACTCTCTCTCCCTTCTTGCATACACACACATTCACACACATGTGCACCCACACACAAACACATCCATCCCTCGCCAACCCACCCACACATCCACCACCTACACATCCACCACCCACACCATCACTCGCACCCACCAAAACACGCATCCCCACCCAAGCATCTCTCCCCACCCACATATACATCACCATGCATCCCCCAACCCACACACTCCTACCTACACATGGCACACTCAATCACCCATCCCCCAACCAAGCATCCCTCAACTACAACACCCCCACCTGCACACATATTCCCAACCCACCCACACACGCATAACTCACCCACTCACACATCCTCCCACACATGCATCCCCCACCCACACATCCCCACCACACACTCATCCCCCATCTACACTCCTATCCCCCACCCACACCCAAACCCTCACCACACACCCTCACCTATACACACAATCCCCACACCCATCCACCATGCCACCCCCACACCCATCTCCCATGCCACCTACACACACATCCACTCACACATTACCACTCACTCACACCCACAAATTCTATTATCCACCAACACCCACCCACCCAAAAAACAAAAACATACCCCTACCCACAGGGCCCCACTCAAATCACACCCCCCCCCCCCCCCACACACACACACACACACACACACAATCCTCACTCTCATATCTCCCCACCCACACAGACATCCCCAAATGGAATAATTGTTAAAATTAAAACAATATGTTATACATTGTATAGCAAATAAAAGGTTATGCAATTCAATAAAGAATATAATTTCTGGACTTGACATAAACATAATGAAATACAAGTGCATATAGTACATATTAAATTCAAGTGGCAGTAAAAATGATAATGTGAAAGATGAGAATACAGAAGAAGTATCGAATAGCATATATCTCTATTTTTCTTTCACACACACTACACTAACTCTCTCATTGTCTCACACTCTCTCTCTCTCTCTCTCTCACTCTCTCCTACTCTCACACATACACACTCTCTCTCTCGCTCTTTTTGTCTCATACTTACTCACTTATTTTACATCCTCACACACTTTCACTCTCTCACACTCACATACAAACATATAGTGAAAAATGATACTAGGTGACTTATGGAGGCATATAGTCGGCATGGAGTAAGTATTGAAAGAGTTTTCGGTTGAATGTGTAGGGACTCTGGAGTTTTAAAATCTGTAGGAAGGTCATTCCATAAGTGGGCACCAGAATACACAAAGCAAGTTTTGTATAAGTCCAATCTAGGTTTTGGGACATGTAGTAAATTTAAGTGCTTGCTGTTCATTGCATGAGATTGAATCAACGGTTGAAGATACTCTGGGGAATTTTTAGATATTACGTTATTCACTAATTTGGCTTTGTTAAAAAGGAAATGCTTTCGAAGTGGTAGAAGCCTTAGATGACTATATAATTTATCACTTTCAGCGTGTTTTGTGTCAGAAACTAGACTATAGCCCGCTTTTGAAGAGAACAAAGTCGTTTCATATTGGAATTAGGGCAACCATCCCAGACTGTGGAACAATAATCGAGTTGAGGTTGAATATAAGATGTATAGAATAACTTTCACGTGCTTTCGCCCAGGAAATGCGGAATTTTAGCAAGTTGGTAAACTTTCTGTGCTGTTTTCTTGATAAGGATGTGGACATGGGAGCTCCAATTTAAATGTCTATCAATTAAAAGACCTAATGACTTATGTTCATTTACATTAACTATAGGTAACATGTCTATGCAGAGTTCGAGTAGTGCCCCAGTTACGGCTAGTGTCTGAAGTTTTTGTCTCGTCGTCATTAGCATGGATTTGGTTTTGTCAATGTTAATTTGCTTGTGCTTTTCATTGCGCCATCTAGTAAGATTATCAACTTTCTAGTTCACTACGGTTCTCCTGACTAGCATATATAGTACAATCATCTGCAAATAGATCACATGTAGTATTGATATATAGAGGAAGGTCGTTAATATAAACTGCGAAAAGCAGCGGACCTAGTATTGAACCCTGGGGCACACCAATATTAAGCTGTGTAGGAATTGATAGACGGTTGTTAAAGGACACGGCTTGTTGTCTGTTGGATAAAAATGATGTAATTAGGTTCACCATATTGGCACTAGTCTTCATTTGTTTCAATTTGCTAATTAAAATATTGTATTTTTCTACCTAGTATCATTAGCTGCTTGATAATGAGCCATCAAGTTGGGACTTCTTTTACTTAGTAATCCTTCTTCTTGATTATCTTTATTACATTCTTTATTTTCATTGTTAACTTTGATTCTGAGCTGCGAGTTACTTTTATTGGATAGAATAGATTAAGTAACTTTAGAAATTAGTCAATCTCTTTAAAAGGTCCGGGGGGGGGGGGGGGGGGGGACAACCAAGATTCTTCACAAGAGAACATCTAGGAAAAGAATTAATATACTGCTTGGGGCAAGTTAGCAGTCATCCCCACCTAACTCGTCACAGATACAGTGAAATATGCCAGACTATAAATTGTGTAACAGTGTGCACAGTGTGGCTTTCGACTGAACAGGTCTACCATTGATATGATATTCTCATTGCGACAAATGCAAGAAAAATGCAGTGAACAGAATCAACCACTGTTTATTGCCTTCATCGACCTCACAAAGGTGTTTGATTTGGTCAGTCGCGAGGGTCTGTTCAAGGCACTAAAGAAGATTGGCTGCCTACCAACTCTTCTGCCCATTGTGGAATCGTTCCACACAGGCATGAAGGGTATAATCAAGTTTGATGGTGCAACTTCTGAAGAGTTTGAAATCAAGAGTGGAGTTAAGCAAGGTTGTGTACTAGCTCCCACCCTCTTTGGAATATACTTTTCACTTCTACTGAAATATGCCTTTCGTGATCAGGATGGTGGTATATACATTCACTCACGCTCAGATGGCGGCCTCTACAATGCTCAGAGATTGAAGGCCAAGACCAAAATTAGAAGGGTACTGATCAGAGAGTTGCTTTTTGCAGATGATGCTGCAGTTACGATCCACTCTGAGGAAGAATTGCAATGTCTACTATCTGCATTCTCCAATGCTTGTTCTGAATTTGGTTTAACAATTAGCAAAAAAGGAGACACAGATTATGGCACATGGGGTACCATCAATCTTTATTGATGACGCCGAACTAGAGATGGTAGACCATTTTACATATCTAGGATCAGTGGTAAATAGCAAATTATCCCTAGGTCAGGAAATCAACATTCAGATTGGTAAGGCAGCAACAACAATGAACAGATTAAGAAAAAGAGTCTGGGAGAACAGGAAGCTTACTGCCAAAACAAAAGTCCTTGTCTATCAAGCCTGTGTCCTTAGTACTCTTCTTTATGGCAGTGAAACCTGGACAACTTACTCACACCAAGAGAAACCTTTAAACAGCTTTTATATGCGGTGTCTGCGAAGAATTCTTGGTATTAAGTGGCAAGACAAAATCACAAATACTGAAGTATTGGAAAGATCAGGTTGTGTGACGGTTTATTCTATGCTCAGTCTTCATAGTCTTAGATGGATAGGACATCTTAGGAGGATGTATGATGGTAGAATACCAAAGGACATCTTTTTTGGTGAATTACAGTAGGGTCGGCCTCTACTACGATACAAAGATGTGTGTAAGTGGGACATGATTGATACAGGCATTGATAAGCACATTGGGAGCAAGTCGCCGCTGAACGTGTTGCATGGAGTGCAAACATCAGAAATGGAATAAAGACAAAGGAGAAAATTAGACGTAAGATGGTGCATGATGGTGGAAATGACCACGTGTTCACATGCACCCACTGTGAACGGACATTTACAGCGCAAATTAGCCTTATCAGTCACATTCGCTACCGCCATACGTAAAAGTTATTATGCCTTTTTAAAGCACAAACTATCGTCTGTCAAGACGGCAAAGTGCCAATGTAAATTGTGCAAAATATTGTTTGTGACTTCTGTATTTAAACATAGTGTACTAAACTGTACTATACAATGCAAGTCTCATTCTCAAATTTGAAAAAAAAAATTTGACTTTAAAAAAAAGAAAATTCCAACCTGCAAAAGGTCTTGAAAAATGTAATTTAAATGTACATTGCTCAAGTATCCACTTCAACGCTAGGCAAGATCATTTTATCCAGTTTTGGGTCTTGGAGAATGTCAGCAATTTTCTGCATGCTCCATGATTGATTGATTGATAGTTTAAGAAATGTTGCATGATTGATTGCTAGTGTAAGAAATGTTCTGCATGTTCCATGATTGATTGATGATAGTGTAAGACATGTTCTGCATGCTTCATGATTGATTGATGATAATGTAAGAAATGTTCTGCATGTTCTATGATTGATTGATTGATAGTGTAATAAATGTTCTGCAACTCAGAGTTCAATCACCTCATTTTCTTCTATAGTCAATGTGAATTATGTTTAATTGTATCTGTTTGCTGGCATTGTACCATTCTGTAATGTCTGCATTCTTCTGGCTTTTGTCCCTTTCCTTTTTCTTTTTCTTGTAAAGTCTGCATTGTTAATTATGAGCAAAGATATTAAAACCAGAAACAAGAGGTGACTGTTGCCGAGCTGATGCCATAAATGAATAAACACAAAATATAACTAGCTCGATGGAAGAAAATAGACAGACATATTTCCTTGAACACACCAACATCGAGTGTTTCACAGCGGTTTCTTTCAGCAAGAGAATGACACTCTAGCCTCTGACTTTTATGAAGTGTAAATATTGTTTATTATAATCAGCTGCCCAGAGATGACTTGATATAAATAAGTGAAGAAAGCTTCTCCACACCTTGTGGCACACTAGATATCTGGTTCTGGCCGCATATTTGTATAGGCCAATCAACACTTGATGGGGCAGCCAAGTACAGGAACCTCTTACACTCCTTGAGGTGTATTGTGGTACCAGGTGGAGAAGGTGGTGGAACAGATTGAGATCCCAATAAACATGACAATATCTTGACATGTCAAATACACTGTTCTTCAGTCTTAATAATTTACTGTATTCTCATCCTAATAAACGGATGTACCTTACTGTCTCGAGATGTCCAGAGAGATTGGATCACAAATGTTTCTTTTATACAAGAATGGAACTCTATCCTGTGGTGCCAGGAATTGTTTTTATTGCTTATTATTATCAGCTGCTCAGAAGTGATTTCAAACAGACTAGAAATGATTAATGAAGAATATAAGTGGGGCCTTTTATATGCAGTAACTGTTTAGATATAACTTAAAATTCACTATCATTGAATGTAATAAAGAGATAATGCAATAAGACACTATCACTGAATGTAAAAAATAGAGTGCTGAAGTGCTATATAGAACCTGTTTTGCTGTATAGCAGTGCAGTTTGGAATTTATGTTAAAAAATTAGGAAGAACTTGGAAGCAACAGAGATGTGGTTCCTGAGATGAATGTTGTGAATTCCATGGACTGCCAGAGTAACTAACAATGATTGCCTGAAAGAGGCTCATGAAACTAGAACATTATATACAACAATAAGGAAGAGACAAATACCTTTCTTTTGTCATGTGATGAGAAGAGAGGCATTGGAGAACATCATGACAACTGGAAAGATCAAGGGAAAGGGAGGCAGAGGCTGACCAAGAGAAATGATGCTGGATGGATTGAGGCAGTGGCATGGAGGAATATCATCAGCAGAGTTGATCCAGAACACCAAAGACCAAGATCTGTGGAAAGAAATTAACACCTATGTCAGCTGGCAGGGCACTTGATGATGATGATGAATCTCTCTAGATGTTAATACTGGTTTCATGATGTTGAAATCATTTTTGGCCATTTCTATTATCTTTTTGATTTATCTTTCATATCATGCCTAATACTTCAGAATTATAATAATAAAGTAGAATACTTTCATACAGACAATATACAGTCCGACTCATGGCAGGTGTTGGATAAATAGTTGATGGCTCAACCCCAAAGAGATCAAGGATCCAGGGTTCCTCTTTTTCAATGTGATCCTGCCCGTTAACATTAATTTAGCTGTTACTGGCTCAATGATTTGAGCCATTAAATAGAGTTTTGGAGAACCAAGGAATACCTCAAGGAAAAAATGAAATTTTTACTAAGTATCCCAAATGTCCTGAGGAATGGTTCCTTGCCTCTCCTCTACCAACTAAATAATTAATCTAGGGTAATTGCTTACAACAATTTTATTATGACAAGAGAACTCTCAAAAGAGAAAATAACCCGTAATTTTCATCATTTAATATCCATAATGGATTTGTAGCTTATACATATAATAACATACAACAAGCAATACAGTACAATTACAATATTATGGGCATATTAGTCTCTTAAGCATCTATCTCCTGGCTGTGCCACTGTATTATACATGGACCTCAGAGTTGCATCCGTTCTTAAATATTGGGCCTTATCTGCTGGCCTAATCTGTGAAACGTACTGGGTACACCCTGGTTGGTTTACCATCCAGTTATTGGATCTCGGTAACAGTCAGTGTAGAATATTCTTGAGTGTTCTTTATTGTTTTCCCCGGTGATTTATTATATTAGTATTGGCTCACTGGTGTTCTTCACCTATACCTGGATAAAAGGATATGTGATACCTGTCCTGGAAAGGTGGTGAAAATTGGCAGGACGTTGCTGTGGAATAGTATTTGGCCTCACTATCTCAGCTGCCTCACTCAGTTAAGTGGCTACTGCATTCAGTCAAGCTGCTACAACTACTTTCACTAAGTGCTGCATTCACAAAGTTTAGGTCTGGATAATGACCACTACCTGCAATTTTTGCATCACATAATTCTAATGATATCGATATATGACATTAGAAATGAAATGTAAAAGCATAAGAACACAACAAGTGAAAACACTAAAATGAATCTTGTTCTTAGAGAAAATAAACATAGAAGCAAGATAGTCTCGGTGTTCTCAATTAGTTATCACCAACATAGTTGTTTGCTCTCACTCCAGTCTTCCACTATCAGGTGTTCAAGGTTTAACTAGCAGATGTGCAGTTTCATCTTCACCTATGCCTGTCCTCAGGTCTATAGTTTAAGTAATACCTTGAGTGATTTGGAATTTGACAATTATGTTGACCATTCTCTTCTTACTTAGTTTTTTTCTCTACTTCATCTTTTTCTATTCAAGAAAAAGGGTCTCCTACATTAAGGGCTTTTAAAAATCATTTCCCATTTCAATGAGTATTTGCTTATAAACAATATAAGCACATTATGGTATCATTCTTGTATAGCATTCAGGTGTATTCTTCTTCATTAAATGCTTCAAGTGAGAAGATTTCTTCCATTCTCATTGATGTAATATGTATTATCATCATCAACATCATCATGGTTTCCTTAATCATTGTAATTACAATTATTATCATTATTATCCTGCTTATGATCTTAGAAAACATTACATCATTCTAACATTATCATCATAATCATTTCATCATTATCATTACTATCATAATCATTACAGTCATCATCATCATCATTGTATTACATTAATGTCATTACACTAGACCATATGTGTTAACAGGAGTGACATGAACTACAAAGAGGAATTGTGCTTAAATTGCACACAAAGATGCTGTAATATGCGTAATGATTGATATTGGTTGTGTCGTGCTTAGCGCACAAAACTAGATGATAGTAACATGAATGATATTTTATACAAAGTGCTGCTATGTGCCGGAGTGTACTAAATTATTATTTAGTTTATGGGTTACGATGAAGCAGTTCTCTGGTGATAGTCATGGCATTTCACATCAAGTTGCCGGCTATCCTGAGATTGACTTTTGGCTTATACTCCCTCTCTCTCAGCCTGTAACTTCACTCACTCACTCAAATTCCTCATGCATCAGTCAACATATCCATCTGTGCATGTGAGGTCAATGCACTCCTCTCAGACATCATTCATATGCATGGATGATCATTTCACTCAGTCTATAGACACATTCATCTTGGTATGGGTGATCATATAGGAATCATTCATCACACATCCTTCATACTGGCATGTAAGGTGGGTGATTTCTCAATGATAACTTAAAATGTTTACCATCATTGATATCACAATGAAATATCTCCTTTCACAATCACTCATCATATCTGTAGGAATGACATCATGCCTATGTAGGTGCTTTACACAGAATACATTCACAGATTCAACAAGAATGACATTACAAGGGAATCTCATCCTTCAACCTAACTTATACTATTTCCTAGATATTTAGTCATGCATGCTGATGGGTTTTATCAAATGATACATTCACATCTGTTTAACAATGATGAACCACACATGACATAAGCATGCTCTTCAATGACATAGACATGTGATCATTAGGCACACTTATGAAATTCACCCAGGATTTAGCAACATGAAATCAAGGAGTCCCCTCATGCCCTCATCAAATACATACAATTTATGTGATATACTCAATCTATATTCAGGCATTATGAATATTAACCATTCTACCATGCCGGTTGACTAAGTATTATTATTGTGTGGCACAAACATTAATTCCATATGTTTACAACATTGAAAATACATTTGACTCACCACCTGGGTGCTTTACTCAACACACAAAATTATGCTCCCTATAGAATCTATTTGGTTCTCATGGGTTCATGAATTACAAGAAAACCATTTGTTTGTCCATGTGCTCATGTCAAAATTAAATCTACTGACTAATTACACATTACACTAATTTTGCTATCAGTGCTGGCACAGGCAAACTAGATTTAAATCTTACCAGTGGGCACATGTACCATATGTCCTTACCACTGCCCTAAGAATTCTGAGCTTTCTTAAGTCTTATGTTACCACTCTAATTCATTGCAGACTGAGTTTCATGCTTAAGAAATAAAGTTTACAACATGGACTAAAGCTGATACATTACATCAGTTGTTTACTTTGGGAGAAAATAAAACTCACTATGGTTATTCTTAATGTACAGTTTATATATAAACTATAACAATTAACTACATTATAATTAACTTCTTAAGAACTCACCACGTGTTCAACAAGTCGACTTACCAATTCTTCTTCTAGGAAAAAGTCTCACACTTAATCTAAGATTTAAAATAAATTATGTTCACCTCATCCAAACAGGATGACTTCCAACACTTCAACGACAGGTTTCCGAATCTGGGTGTGATGTTGTAGGCTGATGTTTCCTATCTTCATTTAAAATACTTATATTTAAATATTATGTTTAGACATATTTTATCATTCCCTCTGCTCAGATCTTCTCCTCGCCTTGTGCTGGGCTGGTTTACAAACAGACATTTTCATTCCCGCATGCGGATTTTATTTTGTTTTCGTTGTTCCGGTGATGATGTCACAATGGGTCGATAAAAAAGTCGGATTATCGCCGCAGGGAATGAGGCGGTGTCAAACTTTTACTGTCACCAGGAATTATTTACCGCACGCTACGCTTGTGAAAATGTAATATATCACAGCAGGTTATATTACCAACAACAATGGGGACTAGGACTGTTCAGAATAAATCAAATAGAGACTAGCCATAGCAATGTAGAGATTAAAGTGTGTTAAAGAAATTGGCCATAGCAATGTAGAGATTAAAGTGTGTTTAGGAGACTGGCCATAGTAATGCAGACATTAAAGTATGTTTAGGAGACTGGCCATAGCAATGTAGAGATTAAAGTGTGTTAAGGAGACTGGCCATAGCAATGTAGAGATTAAAGTGTGTTAAGGAGACTGGCCATAGCAATGTAGAGATTAAAATGTGTTAGGGAAACTGGCCATAGCAATGTAGAGATTAAAGTGTGTTAGGGAGACTGTTCATAGCAATGTAGAGATTAAAGTGTGTTAAGGAGACTGGCCATAGCAATGCAGAGATTGTAGTTTGTTAAGGAGACTGTTCATAGCAATGTAGAGATTAAAGTGTGTTAAGGAGACTGGCCATAGCAATGTAGAGATTAAAGTGTGTTAAGGAGACTGGCCATAGCAATGTAGAGATTAAAGTGTGTTAAGGAGACTGGCCATAGCAATGTAGAGATTAAAGTGTGTTAGGGAGACTGTTCATAGCAATGTAGAGATTAAAGTGTGTTAGGGAGACTGGCCATAGCAATGTAGAGATTAAAGTGTGTTAAGGGCCATAGCAATGTAGAGATTGTAGTGTGTTAAGGAGACTGGCCATAGCAATGTAGAGATTGTAGTGTGTTATGGAGACTGGCTATAGCAATGTAGAGATTAAAGTGTGTTAAGGAGACTGGCCATAGCAATGTAGAGATTAAAGTGTGTTAGGGAGACTGGCCATAGCAATGTAGAGATTAAAGTGTGTTAAGGAGACTGGCCATAGCAATGTAGAGATTAAAGTGTGTTAGGAAGACTGGTCATAGCAATGTAGAGATTAAAGTGTGTTAGGAAGACTGGTCATAGCAATGCAGAGATTAAAGTGTGTTAAGGGCTATAGCAATGTAGAGATTAAAGTGTGTTAAGGGTGTGTGGCACAACACCAACAAACACATGAAATTAACATTTTTGAGAACATGCATCTTTCCTATGGCAACATACAGATGTGATTTATTTCACAATTACTAAAGTAGATTTGAGAGATTACACTTGCAGTTACTGTTCAGGTGCTATAGATCATTTACAGTAAATGTTCACTTTATAGACTAAGTTTAGCCGGCCACTCTAATGTTTAGCTAAATGTTCACTGTTTGTGTGTTTCAGAAATACACCACTGTTGCCAAGGTTGTGACTTCCTATTTCACTTAAGTGCAGCCAAACATAGAGAAGATGGCATCTGATAACATTAAATTGGAGTTTGTGAAACAAGAACTTCCAGATGTGTTCTGTGATTACAAAACTCATGACAGATTCAACAACATGGTAGGCATGGAAGGTTGCTGCAGACTTGAAGACATGGCAGGACATACAGACACAGGATCAAGAGTGACTGAAAATAAATTAACTCGCACTCACCATGGACAAATATCACCTGATGATAATGGGGTTGAAAATAGTTCTATAACTTCAGTAAAACATGAGGAATGTGATCAAATATCAGAGTGTGTGTCATCTACCAATGAAATTAACACTAAACTAAAGTGTGTGACTAATGAGACTGGTGATTTACAAACTGTAGAAACACCAGTGACATGTACACAGATCTCTGAGAAGTCTCTAGATCATCATGACAGTCATACCAATTTTATTCATGATAGAATAGAAACAGAAGATGCACAATACATGTCTGTTTGTCATTTAACTGTTGGTGTAGACAGATATTTAATCAGAAAGATAAGAACAAATACAGAAGAGAAATCTTACAAATGTGATTATTGTAATGTATATTTTACTGAAGCCTATCTGAAACAACACAAGAGAACGCATACAGGAGAGAAACCTTACAAATGTGATGATTGTGGTGCATCTTTTACTTTTTCTAGCAATCTGAAGTGCCACATGAGAAGACATACAGAAGAGAAATCTTACAAATGTGATTATTGTAATGCATATTTTACTGAAGCCTATCTGAAACAACATAAGAGAACGCATACAGGAGAGAAACCTTATAAATGTGATGATTGTGGTGCATCTTTTACTTTTTCTAACAATCTGAAGTGCCACAAGAGAACACATACAGGAGAGAAACCTTATAGCTGTGATGATTGTGGTGCATCTTTTACTCATTCTAGCCATCTGAAGCGCCATAAGCGAAAACATACAGTAGAGAAACCTTATAGCTGTGATGATTGTGGTGCATCTTTTACTCATTCTAGGAGTCTGAAGTGCCACAAGATAACACATACAGGAAAGAAAACTTACAAATGTGATGATTGTGGTGCATCTTTTACTGAAGTGGGCAGTCTGAAGCACCACATGCGAATACACACAGGAGAGAAACCTTACAAATGTGATGATTGTGGTGCATCTTTTACTAGTTCTAGCCATCTGAAGTGCCACAAGAGAACACATACAGGAGAGAAACCTTACAAATGTGATGGTTGTGGTGCATCTTTTACTACACTGTGCATAATGCCGCCGCCAGAATGTCAACACACTAGTCCACCACGAAACACCCTGTTCATCTCTGGAATCAGCAGCCATTACTCCGAACATGCAATCACGTTCCAAATAACCTTGGGCAGATTCAAAAGCATTTCACACGAAACTCACAGCTCACAGTGTCGCGCCACGCACTCACTCAGTAGCAGGGCGACGGAACCATTAAGCCTCCTTAGTCGCCTCTTACGACATGCGTGGTAGGCTACAGTCTTGCTATTCTTTGCTTCCCTTATGGGCCCCGGCAACACATGGGAGAGTTAAACATTACAAATGTGATGATTGTGGTCCCTGGGAAGGTTAACCTGGTCAACAAATGCCCACAGAGGTCGGATGTGTTGGCCTAACAGCACAAGAACGCAGCTCTACTGTAAACAGGCACAACGCAATCACATCCAAAAAACCCTTCCAGATGAACACAGAAGAAGAAGATTGTGGTGCATCATTTACTCATGTGAACAATGTGAAGCTCCATAAGAGAACACATACATGAGAGAAACCTTACAAATGTGATAGGTGCCACTTATCTTTTAATTATGTTCACCATATGACATGCCATAAGGGAACACATACAGAAGAGAAACCTTACAAATGTGATGATTGTGGTGCATATTTTATTTATGCTGGCAGTCTGAAGCTACACATGAGAAGACATACAGGAGAGAAACTTTACATAAGTGATGATTGTGGTGCATATTTTAACTGTATTGACAAGCTGAAACAGCACAAGAGTACACATTCATGAGATACATTACAAATATGATTTTAGTGGTGTGGCATTTGCCAATGTTGAATTTCTGTGTGTAACAATTAAACATATACACAAGCGAAGGTGTACAATTAGTATTATTGTAGTCCATCTTTTACTAAAGCTTACTATCTAAAGTACCCAGTGAGAACTTACACCAGGCTAAACCTTGTAAATGTGATGCTTGTGGTGTGTTGTTCATTCATGCTGGCTCATTGATGTACCATGTGAGAAGACTTACCTGAGGGACACCTTACAAACGTGTCAATTGTGGTGATTATTTTCTGTGATCTGACTTCCTGAAGCACCAAAGAACACATACAGTATAGAACTTTTATACATGTAATGATTGCAGTGCATAATTTACTCAAGTTGTCACAAGAGAATGTGGTGCATTGGAAAGCAGTTATCGTGCAATCTTATTGGATTGCTCTTCCCTCTTCACCTCTGAGTGATGTATATTTACCCTGGGGTTTGCAATATCATCTGTGAAATACAATGTTTACACAAGCAAGATTGCAAGCATTGATGCACCAGGGGTTGGAAGGATACTGACATTTACAGATGTTATCCTTGCATATAGGCAGGGGAGAGACCGCATGCAAATAGCACACACTTTATAGGAGACAGTAAACAAAAGTGATTAATTGGTGTACAGAAATGGGTAGGGTCATTAACCCAGATAAGGCATCTCTAGACAATAGGATTGTTAAAGTTGACATCCCAGCTCTCACAATAAATGGCAGACATGTTAAAAGATAGAAGTAATCACCTTCGACAGAAGCCTGCCATTCAGAGATCACATAGAAGAAATTGGTATGAGATTTAAGAAGGTACTTGGGCACTGAACAGCATAGCAGCAATTGGCAGGAGCTAAGAATGTTGATCATACTCTATCACCATTTGATTCTCTCAATAATTTAGTATGAATTGGAACAGCTCACAGTGTCAAAGCATTAGCTTGTGAAACTAGAGCACATACAGAAGTAAGCTATTCAGGTGATATTGGGATGGCCAAAAAACACACTGGTGCATGCGATACATCCTAGCTTTACCCAAGATTGCAGACAGGTTCAAAGTGCTGCAGGTTAAATCTTATCTCTGAGTGGCTGCAGACAATGAACATCTGCTGCATGAAGCCCTGGACACAGTTAAGGGCTACAGACTTATAAGAGAGAAATCATGGATGGCTCAGGCAGAGGACACTATCAGAGAAGTGTGTATGCCTGAGAACACTGGGAGAGGAGAACAAGTCAGAAATGTGCAGGGTCATAATTACATTGAACCGGGAATGTAGGGATTGGCCGGTAGGCTGTCCTGAATGGGAGGTGTAACAATTGGTTCGCACCCAGTTGATTTAATCTTCTACATGGATGGCTCTATGCTAAGAGGCAACAGAATGCCTGGGGGACACAGCGAAGATTAATGGACAGAATTATGTACAGGAGTGCCTGGCATATGATACCATGACATCTAGTCTGAGAATTGAGACAGAAGCAGTTACAATGACATTCTGCTGGCTGGAGGACAACGGCACAAGCATGGCCTGATTATAATGGAGTCATAGACTAAGCTGTAAACAAGATGAAGACAGGCATGCTCCAATTAAACAAATCAAAGATCTGTTGGATTTTGTCCCCAGGACATGCTGATGATGTGGGAAATGAGCAGGTGGACAGATTGGCTGGGTCTGCATCGATGGCTGGGGTATTGGTGCGCTGTGGAATCTTGTGTATAGTGTAGAACAGATCAACTATCATAGCCTGTAGAGAATGGTGCGGCAGAGAGTGACCAGAGCATCTTGTGTATAGTGTAGAACAGATCAACTATCATAGCCTGTAGAGAATGGTGCAGCAGGGAGTGACCAGAGCATCTTGTGTATAGTGTAGAACAGATCAACTATCATAGCCTGGAGAGAATGGTGCAGCAGGCAGGACTCTGAAGAAAGGTCAGTGGACACACAATCAGATGGCAATTGGTACCATTAGAATTGGGACTCTTCACTGGCTATAGAAGATGAGGATGGAGCACATACAGGAATGTTGTGATGCCAGTTCTGGACTCAACTGCATATGAGAGAGAAACTATATGAACATGTGTCATTTACTCATTCAAACGTCTGAAGTATGAAAGTGAACACATGCAAGAGAGAAAACAAATAGGTGTATGTTTCCATCTCATGAAGTGAGGTTTCACCAAGGGAGATCAGATTATCATTTCTTGGTTCATTCTCATTATCTTTGCCTATTCCATGTGTATTTGTAGATCTAATTGGTGTGACCCCCCAGTAAGTGTGTTTATATTGCATCTGCTTGTGTGTGTGTGAAACATGAGGATAATGTATTCAGCAAAGTTTATATTGTCAGGCTTCCTTACAAGATTCCATTGAACTCCATTTCTGGCAGCACCTATTGTTGTCTTCCTAATCCAGTCTATAGTCAGTAAGAACAACTGTTTAATGACTTTCTCCGTAATCCTGTATATCCATGTTGGGAAGACAGCTGCATGAGATTCGGTAGCAGATCGCATCACTTTGGTTACTTACGGGGGTATGTGTACTGGTCGCTCAGAAAGCAATGGCAAACTACTGAGCACAATCTTGCCCAAGAACATCAACAGCAGCTGAAAACTGCTGGTGTTGACTGCAACGTCCTGTAAAAGGGATATGCAACTTAAACCAAAAACAAGTCAGTGATTGATTGATTGATCTAGGAACTGACATCACAGCATTCGGGGCATTCCCATAAGCGCTCCATCCTCGGCAGCCAGCGAAGAGTTCCAACACTAATAGTACCAGTAGCAATCTGATTATATGTCCGTCTCGTCTTTCTTCTGAGCGTCGATCGTCGGCCAGATCCCCTCGTCATTCCTCGCTGTCACATTCTTGCCAGACCATGGTGATCCATTTGCTCCTCCGAGGTGTACACATGCTCCCACAAGGCCGAAACCACGTCTGCTTTGTCATGCATCAATACTCCACCAAGTTTTGCTGAGCCAGCCAATCTGTCCGCCTGTTCATTCCCTAGCACACCAGCATGCCCCGGAGAAAAGATCCAGACGATGCTTGTCACCCGTGACTTCCGAAGCGAAGCAAGCCACTCTGCACGAAGCCTGCCTGTCCTCACCCTACTCAGCATGCTTTCTGAGTCAGTTACAATCACGATGTGTGTGTGTGTGTGTCGTATTCTCCATCCAGCGGAAAGCTGCACTGACCGCCTCCACCGCCATTCTTAAGCTAGATGTTGTGGTATCATATGCCAGGCTCTCCTGCACCAAACGTCGACCATTAGCTTTTGCTAAGAACCCCCAGGCACTTCTACCTCTCAACACCGACCCATCTGTGTAGATAATCACATCACCTGAGCAAGCATTATCCTGAATTAGTTGCTGAATTTCCACTTCCGTGGCCCCTACTGGCCACTCCCTGCGCTCCTGGCTCAATGTGATTATAACTCTGCACGTCTGACTGCTCCGCTGGCACTCTGACCCACTCCTCTCCTCTCCTAATGTTCTCCAAGGGGCACACCTTTCTGATCGTATCCTCTGCCTGAGCCATCCATGATTTCCCTCTTGCCACTTCATTGTCCTGTAACATGCCATTCCATATTTTTTTTATTATTTTTTTTATTTTTTGTTTATTCTCATCTTATCATTTTGTATGCCACTTGATTTTATCATGTATAATATAACATTACTGTGATGTGAGTTAGTGAGTGGGAGAGAGAGAGCAAGAGAGAGAGAGGGAGAGAGAGAAAAAAGAGAGAGTTGAATTGCATCACTAATTTTTACGCCACATAATGTATATGTACAATTTTTTCTCCACTTCTTGCAATTGTGAGAATTATCACGACAATCGTCAGTGTCTCAACTGTGTGTAAAGTGTGGGAGTTTGTTCTTATTAGTTTCGTTGATCATGTGAGGCATCATGTATGTGTCTAGATGTGAGGATGTGTGTATGGGTGTGTATCTGAGGGATATGTGTGTGTGGGGGTATGGGGAATGTATGTGTGTGGGGGATGTGTATGGGTTAATGGGTGATGTGTGGATGTGTGAAGGGATTTGTAGTCGGTGGTGGATGTATGTGTGTGTGAGGGATATGTGGGGGGGGGGGGGGGATATTTGAGAGGATAGTTGGAAGTATGTGGGTGTTGGTGGGTTTGGAGGGGGGTGTGGGTAGGGAGTGTATGTTTGGATGGGTGTGTAGGAGATTGTGTGGGTTGGGGGATGGGTGTGTAATGGGTGTGGGGGGTGTTTGTGAATGGGATATGTCTGTGTGAGTGTGGATGGGGTAAATGTGAGTGGGTGGAGGATGTATGTGGGGGTGGTGAGGATGTTTGTAGGTGGAGGATGTGTGAGTGGGTGGAGAGATGTGTGGGCGGGGATATGTTTGGGGAATGCATGTGAAGGATGTGTGTGTGGGGGGAATGTGTTTATGGGTGTAGTTTTGTGTGGGAGGGGAGTGGTGGGGGAGGTGTTGGATGTGCAGGTGATTGAAGGATGTATGCGAGGATGGGGGATGTGTGTTTGGCTGGGTGGTTGGGGTATGTGTGGGTGGGAGGGTAGCTGAGAGATGCATGTGTTGATGGGCGCGTGGGTGATGTGTGGGTGTGAGTGGTTGATGGATGAGTACATGAGTGGGTGGATGTGTGTGAGAGATGAGTGTATGGGTGGGGGGAGGTGTGTAGTTGTGAGAAGATGTGTGTGAGCGGCGGATGTGTGTGGGTGGTGGTGTGTGTGTGGGTGGGAGGTGTGTGTATTTGGGTTATGGGTGGGGGATATGTGTGGGCAGGTGGGGAGATGTGTTTATGGGTGGGGATGTGTAGTTGAGAGGTGGCGAATATTGGGTGGGTGAGTGGGTGTAGGTTGGCTGATGTGTGTGTGGGTGGGTGGGGCAAATTGTGAGAGTCCGGGATATGTGTGTGGATAGGTGTGTGGCGGGGGTATGTGTGTGTGTGGTTTCTTCTTCTTCTCCTCCTCCTCCTCCTCCTCCTCCTCCTTCTCCTTCTTCTTCTTCTTCTTCTTCTTCTTCTTCTTCTTCTTCTTCTCCTCCTCCTTCTTCTTCTTCTTGGGGAAATGTGTGTGGGTGGGGGTTCAGTAGGTGTGTGGCGGCATGTATGTTCGCCTGGGTCTGTGTGAGTGTGTGGAGGTATGTGTGGGTGGGTGGGGGATGTGTTGGTGGGTCGGGGATGTGTTGGTGGCTGCGGGATATGAGGGTGGATTTGACAATGTTTTTTCCCCTATGTTAATGTAACATGCACATTTGATGAATGAAAGATGAGTGATTGAAAGGGCCAAATGTAAGACGGGCCTGCGTGCCCAATTTGTTACCCTTTTAAAATAAAGTTTGTTTGTTTGTTCGTTCGTTCTTATCAGTCGCTCACCCATAACGGTGTCCAGCGCCTCATGCAACGGGTGATCTATGTCTACAGCTACTCTGAGGTATGCCTTCGCCTGCATCACCTTGAGCCTACCTGCAACAGTCGGCAAACCGAGGATGTAACGCATACACACAACTGGGGTGTCTCTGATGCATGCCAGAATGACTCGCATAGCTTCGTTCTATATGCGCTCTAATTTCACCAGCTGACTCTTTGAGACAGTGAGCAGTCCTAGTCCATAATCAATCACTGAGAGGATCAAGTGCTGGTATAGTGTGAAAAGCATTCTCTGCTCTGTGTCCATTGCAGCCATCGTTTTAAGTGCATTGAGTCCCTTTTGTGACCTTGTCACAACCATCTCCGCATGGTCCTTGAAGGACAGGCTCCTGTCAAATGTGATTCCCAGATACTTCAGTTTGTTCTCTCTGTTGATGCTTCTACCATCTATTGTGAGGCTTGGGACATCAGCTCTCACAATCCTGTTGTCCAGAGAGCACCACAAAACAGCCGCCTTTTCCGGGTGGATGACAGCACTCATTTCAGTGCACCAGTCAATCACTTTGTCTACTGTAGCTCCTGGGCTGTTTGTTCCCTATCTCTCCCCTGCCTATATGCAAGAATATCATCTGCAAAACAAGTCAGTAAGAACAGCTATTGTTGTCTTCATAATCCAGTCTATAATCAGTAAGAACAGCTGTTGTTGTCTTCATAATCCAGTCAATAATCAGTAAGAACAGCTATTGTTGTCTTCATAATCCAGTCTATAATCAGTAAGAACATGTGTTGTTGTCTTCATAATCCAGTCGATAATCAGTAACATCAGTTATTGTTGTCTTCATAATCATTTGTACAGTCCAGTAAGAACAGCCAACTTTGTCATAATCCAATCTATTGTCACTGAGAACAGTTATTGTTGTCTTCATAATCCAGTCTATAGACAGTTAGAATAGTAAAGGTGTATGAAAGCATAAATGCCTTGGAAGGGTGAGCTGGGGAAACCATAGATAAAATATAATGTTTGACATGGGTATCCTGCAATTCAGCACTGAGTGGGGAGTCTTTAAGTTTGTAACAGAAGGAAAGTAATAGTAAATTAAGTCAATGATCCTTTCACATACAGTCAGGTAATGTGGGCATATGGTGCTAGACACATATTTGTATAGACAATTGGCACTCCCAGGTCATGTGGTCAATGTCACATCAACTGCCTTTACTTCCCAAGTCATTTTCTGGCACCCATTTTAGACTGGATCAATCTAAAAGCCCAGGTAAATTTCAAATCCACATGGAATTTGAAACCATGATTAACGGGTCGGCAGGCAAGTATCTAGCCACTATTCTACTGGGGCTCCCACAGGAGATTGGTGAGCCCAAATGCTCATGTAGTTTGTGCTATTTGTGACAGACCAATGAGTGTTGTCTCCTAGATACTAGAATCGTTTTAACAATGTGTTCTTGGTCGTTGTTCTTATTTATGCATATTGAGGAATGTGTTAGTAGAATAAATGAATATATGACTGACATTGTTCTTCATTGAAAAGTAGAGTTATAGAATTGCTGTCAGGGTTGCTTCAAGGACAAACATGTGACCTTTTACAATAGTAGCACTCAGACATAGTATTTATACATTTGTACTTATATGTATGCCTTAACAGAGCATTCATTGTGAAGCACCACTTACTGAAGAGAGGAATCATTGTGATATTTGAAGCGCTACAAAAGAACACATACAGGAGAGACACATTCTGGTATCTGAAGTGCATACTATACTGACACTGACCTAACTAAAAGGACACAAGCTAGCAGACAAATAAGAGATACCTAACAATTTTGATGGTTATGGTATAATTTTGATATGACAATCTTGAATATCAAAAGAGATCATAAATAGGAGATACATTTTAAAACAATGACCTGTCCATGCCAGTCAAGAGATCATAAATAGGAGATACACTTTAAAACAATGACCTGTCCATGCCAATCAAGAGAATGGTAGTTGTTGTTGGTCTGGTTCTGTTCCTTTCTGATTGTCTGGATCATTTTCAAACAATATACTTTATACTTGTATACTTTTCTCATAGTATGTAAGTTCTTTCTATTCCTGTTCACATCCTCCACGTTTTTCTGCTCTCGTTTCTGGATACACTAGTCGTATGGTACCAATTGAATTATAGTTAATATTTTAGCAGCTAACTTGCTAAGTTCACTTCAGTCTCATCTTCAGGAGAAATGATAGTGCAATATCTAGTTTGCTTGCCTCCTGACCTAGTGGTCATGTGGTTCAATCCCCATGGATGCAGGAATGATTTCATGGACCTGGGTCCTTGTGACATTTTCAATTTCTCCATAACTACAGCTTGAGAACCTCGAAAATGCACAGCATATTCTCAATACAGGGTGAACAACGCCTGTTGATATTACCAATGCGATGGTTGTGAAAACACCTACATCTGGAAATTCATGGTGCCCATTAAATACAACGACCCGCAATTTATTAATTGGAATAACAGATAACGCCCAGTAATTCCAAAGTGTGTTGTCATTAGCCCAAATGAAGTATTATTTTATGGCAGATAGTGCTTCTATAGAATGCAGACTAACTACGTCAAACTAATAAGAGAAGGTCCGAGGATATTTACCTTACATGAAGGATGTCCGAAAACCATGTTTATCTGACCTCCTAGTGTAGACTAAGTGTGCAATTAACGTGGCAGGGGGGATGATATATTTTATATAGGGAGAAGCGAATTCAGTTTAAGGGTAGTTCTCATGAAAAAGTGATTCTAACAGGATGTGATATTTCAATGGATAATATACCGAATCCCTGGAAACAAAGAGATATGGGAGGTGGTCCATTGGTACCCAAGAAGGGAAATCGTCCCTGGCCGAAGTGGAGCGATTCCTCAGTGAAGGAGGAAAATCTGCGCCCTTATACGTGCCACTCAGCCACACAAGCATGAAGCTAAGTCACATTACCACCCCATGTATCCTCATTTAAGTCCAGCGGCCAACAACTATTAAACAACTACTCAGCAACTATTCAACAACCTTTACTCACATCCAATTAGTCTATATTGACACCTACAGAGATAATTCTACAATGAATCATGAACCATAGAATACCCAGTGTCAAGATCAACTAGTGCCAGATTTGTCCAGGAAATAAACATTTATAAACAGTGTTTATCTTAACTAGAGACATACAAACAGTTATATGTAGTGAATTGTGCTATAATTGTGTTGGATGTTCGTGAATTTTTGTGATCAACGAACGGACATTGGGACAGTAATATTTGTTAGATAATTAGGCATAAAGATATCAAGTGTGTAATATTTATGTAGATTGTATTGCCCATGGTGCATACCCCCAACCCGTTTCTTTTATTACATTAATGTAAACGTCTCCTACGGTGTTCTGTACTTTCATTAGTGTTATATGTGAATTCCTTTAATTAATATTAGAGTGATAGGGTTACTTCACTTAACTACCCGATCCAACAAGAGAGAGCCGGTGGCAGGGATACAACTCACTTGCCCTCTAATAGAGTGATCTTACTTTCTCGTCATACGCTCGTGTGTCTGTACAAATGTTGACCTGGCCTTCCATCATACGCTCATGTGTCTGTACAAATGTTGACCTGGCCTTCCATCATACGCTCATGTGTCTGTACGAATGTTGACCTGACCTTCCATCATATGCTCGTGCGTCTGTACAAATGTTGACCTGGCCTTCCATCATATGCTCGTGCATCTTTACAAATGTTCACCTGGCCTTCCATAATATGCTCGTGCGTCTGTACAGATGTTGACTAGACCTTCCATCATATGCTCGTGTGTCTGTACAAATGTTGACCTGACCTTCCATCATTCGCTCGTGTGTCTGTACAAATGTTGACCTGGCCTAGCATCATACGCTCATGTGTCTATACAAATGTTGACCAGGCCTTCCATCATACGCTCGTGTGTCTGTACAAATGTTGACCTGACCTTCCATCATATGCTCATGTGTCTTTACAAATATGGGGCCCGCACCATATATCCAACATGCTACAACTATTGAACAGTTAGTTGCATATCCTTTACAGGACGTCACAGTCAACCCCAGCATTTTTGGCTGTGATTTCTTGGTACTTTTATGTTTAGTAGCTTGCCATTGCTTTCTGAACAACTGCTGCTCATACCTTTGCATGGAAACCAATGCAAGGTGGTCTGCTTCCATATCAGCCGCAGTTGTGCTTCAAACGCGGTGTGTAGTATTATGAATTGCAATCGTAACCCCTTCGCCACAATTCATGACAGCGATGGTTTATTTCTGATCTCATGTTCACAATCTGAAGATGCACAAGAAAATAATGCACAAAAATAACACACAGTGATGTATCATTTCCTCAAGCTGGTGATTTGAAGAAGAAGAAAAAAACATGATGGAACCCAGATGAAACATATCAGAGAGAAACATTACAAGTGTCTAATTGTTTGTTCAACATAAGAGACCTAAGTAGCACAGGGGGAAAAAAACATACAGTAAAGAAATCACACAAATATGATTGTGGTGCATACTTTACTTGAGCTGACAAACTGATGTCCTGCAAGAAATAACATTTCATAGACAAATAATATATGCATTGGATGTTTTCCTCCTGTACATAATGTTATCATCCACAACAGAACACATGCACAAGAACACATGCACAATTACTCCTGTAAAATATTGTGTTTGCTTTCTATCATTTATATTGTTAGGACCACATTTGTGTCATAGAATTAAACAAGAGGTGAGCAAAAGCTGCTGGTGCTAGATAAGGCAGGCATTGACAAAACCTGTTAATAGTATAACTGGTGCTAGATAAGGCAGGCATTGACAAAACCTGTTAATAGTATAACTGGTGCTAGATACGGCAGGCATTGACAAAACCTGTTAATAGTATAACTAGTGCTAGATACGGCAGGCATTGACAAAACCTGTTAATAGTATAACTAGTGCTAGATACGGCAGGCATTGACAAAACCTGTTAATAGTATAACTAGTGCTAGATACGGCAGGCATTGACAAAACCTGTTAATAGTATAACTAGTGCTAGATAAGGCAGGCATTGACAAAACCTGTTAATAGTATAACTAGTGCTAGATACGGCAGGCATTGACAAAACCTGTTAATAGTATAACTAGTGCTAGATAAGGCAGGCATTGACAAAACCTGGTAATAGTATAACTGGTGCTAGATAAGGCAGGCATTGACAAAACCTGTTAATAGTATAACTAGTGCTAGATAAGGCAGGCATTGACAAAACCTGGTAATAGTATAACTGGTGCTAGATAAGGCAGGCATTGACAAAACCTGTTAATAGTATAACTAGTGCTAGATACGGCAGGCATTGACAAAACCTGTTAATAGTATAACTAGTGCTAGATAAGGCAGGCATTGACAAAACCTGTTAATAGTATAACTAGTGCTAGATAAGGCAGGCATTGACAAAACCTGTTAATAGTATAACTAGTGCTAGATAAGGCAGGCATTGACAAAACCTGTTAATAGTATAACTAGTGCTAGATAAGGCAGGCATTGACAAAACCTGGTAATAGTATAACTGGTGCTAGATAAGGCAGGCATTGACAAAACCTGTTAATAGTATAACTAGTGCTAGATAAGGCAGGCATTGACAAAACCTGTTAATAGTATAACTAGTGCTAGATAAGGCAGGCATTGACAAAACCTGGTAATAGTATAACTAGTGCTAGATAAGGCAGGCATTGACAAAACCTGGTAATAGTATAACTGGTGCTAGATAAGGCAGGCATTGACAAAACCTGTTAATAGTATAACTAGTGCTAGATAAGGCAGGCATTGACAAAACCTGTTAATAGTATAACTAGTGCTAGATAAGGCAGGCATTGACAAAACCTGTTAATAGTATAACTAGTGCTAGATAAGGCAGGCATTGACAAAACCTGGTAATAGTATAACTGGTGCTAGATAAGGCAGGCATTGACAAAACCTGTTAATAGTATAACTAGTGCTAGATAAGGCAGGCATTGACAAAACCTGTTAATAGTATAACTAGTGCTAGATAAGGCATGCATTGACAAAACCTGGTAATAGTATAACTGGTGCTAGATAAGGCAGGCATTGACAAAACCTGGTAATAGTATAACTGGTGCTAGATAAGGCAGGCATTGACAAAACCTGGTAATAGTATAACTGGTGCTAGATAAGGCATGCATTGACAAAACCTGGTAATAGTATAACTGGTGCTAGATAAGGCAGGCATTGACAAAACCTGGTAATAGTATAACTGGTGCTAGATAAGGCAGGCATTGACAAAACCTGGTAATAGTATAACTGGTGCTAGATAAGGCAGGCATTGACAAAACCTGTTAATAGTATAACTAGTGCTAGATAAGGCAGGCATTGACAAAACCTGGTAATAGTATAACTGGTGCTAGATAAGGCAGGCATTGACAAAACCTGGTAATAGTATAACTGGTGCTAGATAAGGCAGGCATTGACAAAACCTGGTAATAGTATAACTGGTGCTAGATAAGGCAGGCATTGACAAAACCTGTTAATAGTATAACTAGTGCTAGATAAGGCATGCATTGACAAAACCTGGTAATAGTATAACTGGTGCTAGATAAGGCAGGCATTGACAAAACCTGTTAATAGTATAACTGGTGCTAGATAAGGCAGGCATTGACAAAACCTGGTAATAGTATAACTGGTGCTAGATAAGGCAGGCATTGACAAAACCTGTTAATAGTATAACTAGTGCTAGATAAGGCATGCATTGACAAAACCTGTTAATAGTATAACTGGTGCTAGATAAGGCAGGCATTGACAAAACCTGTTAATAGTATAACTAGTGCTAGATAAGGCAGGCATTGACAAAACCTGTTAATAGTATAACTGGTGCTAGATAAGGCAGGCATTGACAAAACCTGTTAATAGTATAACTGGTGCTAGATAAGGCAGGCATTGACAAAACCTGTTAATAGTATAACTGGTGCTAGATAAGGCAGGCATTGACAAAACCTGTTAATAGTATAACTGGTGCTAGATAAGGCAGGCATTGACAAAACCTGTTAATAGTATAACTAGTGCTAGATAAGGCATGCATTGACAAAACCTGTTAATAGTATAACTGGTGCTAGATAAGGCAGGCATTGACAAAACCTGTTAATAGTATAACTAGTGCTAGATAAGGCAGGCATTGACAAAACCTGTTAATAGTATAACTAGTGCTAGATAAGGCAGGCATTGACAAAACCTGTTAATAGTATAACTAGTGCTAGATAAGGCAGGCACTGACAAAACCTGTTAATAGTATAACTAGTGCTAGATAAGGCAGGCATTGACAAAACCTGTTAATAGTATAACTGGTGCTAGATAAGGCAGGCATTGACAAAACCTGTTAATAGTATAACTAGTGCTAGATAAGGCATGCATTGACAAAACCTGTTAATAGTATAACTGGTGCTAGATAAGGCAGGCATTGACAAAACCTGTTAATAGTATAACTAGTGCTAGATAAGGCAGGCATTGACAAAACCTGTTAATAGTATAACTAGTGCTAGATAAGGCAGGCATTGACAAAACCTGTTAATAGTATAACTAGTGCTAGATAAGGCAGGCATTGACAAAACCTGTTAATAGTATAACTAGTGCTAGATAAGGCAGGCATTGACAAAACCTGTTAATAGTATAACTAGTGCTAGATAAGGCAGGCATTGACAAAACCTGTTAATAGTATAACTAGTGCTAGATAAGGCAGGCATTGACAAAACCTGTTAATAGTATAACTAGTGCTAGATAAGGCATGCATTGACAAAACCTGTTAATAGTATAACTGGTGCTAGATAAGGCAGGCATTGACAAAACCTGTTAATAGTATAACTAGTGCTAGATAAGGCATGCATTGACAAAACCTGTTAATAGTATAACTGGTGCTAGATAAGGCAGGCATTGACAAAACCTGTTAATAGTATAACTAGTGCTAGATAAGGCATGCATTGACAAAACCTGTTAATAGTATAACTGGTGCTAGATAAGGCAGGCATTGACAAAACCTGTTAATAGTATAACTAGTGCTAGATAAGGCATGCATTGACAAAACCTGTTAATAGTATAACTGGTGCTAGATAAGGCAGGCATTGACAAAACCTGTTAATAGTATAACTAGTGCTAGATAAGGCAGGCATTGACAAAACCTGTTAATAGTATAACTGGTGCTAGATAAGGCAGGCATTGACAAAACCTGTTAATAGTATAACTGGTGCTAGATAAGGCAGGCATTGACAAAACCTGTTAATAGTATAACTGGTGCTAGATAAGGCAGGCATTGACAAAACCTGTTAATAGTATAACTGGTGCTAGATAAGGCAGGCATTGACAAAACCTGTTAATAGTATAACTAGTGCTAGATAAGGCATGCATTGACAAAACCTGTTAATAGTATAACTGGTGCTAGATAAGGCAGGCATTGACAAAACCTGTTAATAGTATAACTAGTGCTAGATAAGGCAGGCATTGACAAAACCTGTTAATAGTATAACTAGTGCTAGATAAGGCAGGCATTGACAAAACCTGTTAATAGTATAACTAGTGCTAGATAAGGCAGGCATTGACAAAACCTGTTAATAGTATAACTAGTGCTAGATAAGGCAGGCATTGACAAAACCTGTTAATAGTATAACTAGTGCTAGATAAGGCAGGCATTGACAAAACCTGTTAATAGTATAACTAGTGCTAGATAAGGCAGGCATTGACAAAACCTGTTAATAGTATAACTAGTGCTAGATAAGGCATGCATTGACAAAACCTGTTAATAGTATAACTAGTGCTAGATAAGGCAGGCATTGACAAAACCTGGTAATAGTATAACTGGTGCTAGATAAGGCAGGCATTGACAAAACCTGTTAATAGTATAACTAGTGCTAGATAAGGCATGCATTGACAAAACCTGTTAATAGTATAACTAGTGCTAGATAAGGCAGGCATTGACAAAACCTGTTAATAGTATAACTAGTGCTAGATAAGGCAGGCATTGACAAAACCTGTTAATAGTATAACTAGTGCTAGATAAGGCAGGCATTGACAAAACCTGTTAATAGTATAACTAGTGCTAGATAAGGCAGGCATTGACAAAACCTGTTAATAGTATAACTAGTGCTAGATAAGGCAGGCATTGACAAAACCTGTTAATAGTATAACTAGTGCTAGATAAGGCAGGCATTGACAAAACCTGTTAATAGTATAACTAGTGCTAGATAAGGCAGGCATTGACAAAACCTGTTAATAGTATAACTAGTGCTAGATAAGGCAGGCATTGACAAAACCTGTTAATAGTATAACTAGTGCTAGATAAGGCAGGCATTGACAAAACCTGTTAATAGTATAACTAGTGCTAGATAAGGCATGCATTGACAAAACCTGTTAATAGTATAACTAGTGCTAGATAAGGCAGGCATTGACAAAACCTGGTAATAGTATAACTGGTGCTAGATAATGCAGGCATTGACAAAACCTGTTAATAGTATAACTAGTGCTAGATAAGGCATGCATTGACAAAACCTGTTAATAGTATAACTAGTGCTAGATAAGGCAGGCATTGACAAAACCTGTTAATAGTATAACTAGTGCTAGATAAGGCAGGCATTGACAAAACCTGTTAATAGTATAACTAGTGCTAGATAAGGCAGGCATTGACAAAACCTGTTAATAGTATAACTAGTGCTAGATAAGGCAGGCATTGACAAAACCTGTTAATAGTATAACTAGTGCTAGATAAGGCAGGCATTGACAAAACCTGTTAATAGTATAACTAGTGCTAGATAAGGCAGGCATTGACAAAACCTGTTAATAGTATAACTAGTGCTAGATAAGGCAGGCATTGACAAAACCTGTTAATAGTATAACTAGGAAGTCATTTGTCTGGAACCTACTGGGCAAGTGGCCAGGCTCCCTCCTCAGATTTCATGCATTTGTGTGTCAACTCTCTCCAGCCTCACACCGAGAAGTCAACAGTGTGGGCTCTATATGGCACTTCAACTTTTAGTTGCAGTTGATAATGCATTGCTTCAACTCTTAGTTACACTTGATAATGCATTGCTTCAACTCTTAGTTACACTTGATAATGCATTGCTTCAACTCTTAGTTACAGGAGTCTCTGTGGTTAAGCCGTTTGACTCGTGCTCCGAAGGTCGTGGGTTCGATTCCGGGCCGCGCCCTTCGGTTTACGAGTTAAATGTTTCGGAGACTCCTGTGGGTCGTCGCCGAAAGCTACGGAGTTCGTGCTTTGTGCGACGCTTTCCGTGCTGCGGAAAGAGACCGAGCCATATGGGATAAAACCCGGTGCAATGAAGTCGACTTTTAAGCGACTTTTTAAACTCTTAGTTACAGTTGATAGTGCATAGCTTCAACTCTTATACACCACTTCAACTCTTTGTTACAGTTGATAGTGCATCACTTGAACTAGGCTCAGAATTTGCCCTAAACTCCACATAGAATAGCGTCAGTAGTTGAGGTTCAGAATCTGCTTTCTAACAAACTGATCTTTGGGAGAAAATTTCCGGCTGAACATTTTTTTTTAGAATTTCTGAAAATACCACGTCACCTAAGATTGCTTGAAGTTGACATCATGTAGCAGGTCTGTCACTATCATAAAAGCCTGCTGTGTAAACAAAAATGTATACTTTGTCAGTTCCCCTCTCTTATGTTGTGTCATTTCTAAGGTGTCGGTGGCCATTTTCATTGTGATTGGAACCAGTTACATTTTCTACAAGCATGGTACCAATGTGAAGATGAAATATTTTCTGTGAGTGTTGTGTGTAAAGTCTGGAGTAAGCCTGGCCATCTTATGAAGAACAGATTTGAACACCCAGCTATGGGGCATTTTAAAAAAAAGCAGTCTTATCCACAAAGCCAAATGGTTCTGCAGACAAATCACCTATCTGCCCACAGCTGGTATCCTCCTGAAAACCATCCTAGAACAAGGTTCTCATGATGGCTATCCTGTGGGTGGAGGATGTGTGTGTAGATGGGTGGTGGATGTGTGTGAGGGGAGATATGTGTGTACGTGTGTGTGTTTGTGCATGAGTAAACTTTTGTCAGTGTGATTGTGATTGATTATATGTATATACGAGGGAGTGTGTTATTGAGTGAGTGCATAACTGTGAGTTTGTGCAAATGATACAAGTATGTACGCAGGTATGCATGTTTTTACGAATGTGCTGTGTTTACGTGTGTCAAACTGTTTCATAACATCGTAATGTGCATTGTTTATGTTTATAACATTAATTTGTCAATGTTTTTTTTTCTGTGTGAATGTAACATGCGCTATTGATGAACGAAAGATGTGTGATTGGAAGGGCCTAATGTAAGACGGGCCTGCGTGCTCAATTTATGACCCTTTGAAAATAAAGTTTGTTCGTACGTTTTATCTTCCTTGTGTTTGTTGCTGCTTTATTTATGTGCTTTCTCCATGTCAGCCTATCATAAAATGTTACTCCAAGATATGAGTTCTTTATCTTCTTTTAACAACATTCCATTTATATAGATGATGCCTTCCTTTTGTTCAGGGAAGTGATTAAATAGAGTGGTGCTGGACTTGTCAGTGTTTACGCTGACACACCATCTATTTGCCCATGTAGCCAATGCAACCACAGCTCTTTGTAGGAATCTGGTGGCCACTGATACATGTTTATTCATGCTCCGTAGGGCCAGGTCATCAGCATAATTGCTACTTTAATTCCATGCGGCAGTTTTGCAACACGGTCAAGGATAAAGATTAGGGACAGGACTCCATCTTGGGGGACACAATGATGCAGTAGAACTTTCTTGCCCTTAAGTCCGTCTGTCTGTACTTGAACTCTTCTGTTGTGCAAGTATGTTTTCACCCATTTGTACATTTGTCTATTCATTTTATAGTTTCACGGTTTTTTTCATCATACTTTCTTTCCGGTCTTTGTCAAAAGTCTTTCTTTAGGTCTGTCCATGCCGCACACACCAGTTTATTATCTTGGAATTCTTCCCTAATTTCTTGAGAAAGGTAGTCTCTAGTCTTCCGGAGAGTAACACTGTCTAAAGCATTCCAACTGTTGCATAAGAAAAGAATGTTTTCACTTCCATATACCACTGTAGTCTGAGATTGATGATACGCCTGGGTGTATACATGTTTGTGATATTGTCAATTCCTTTATTGTAGTTTGTTAGTTCTAGTTGACCTGTACTGACCAGAAGTGGCTAGTAAAAAACATCATCATTATCTGTATTCCTTGGTGTCACGGAATCACTGTAGGCTAACAATCAGATGAGGCAGATAACAGAGACAGTCTGATTCCCAGCTGCAAGTTGTTTATTGCTGGCGGCGGTGAGATTTAAAGGTACAGCCGTCCTTGAGTCTTCCCGGAGAGATGGAAAATATGTCAAGGCCATTTTGCCGACTTACCGAATAAAAGAGAAATGCGCTGGCTTGTTTTGGTTGTTGAAGCAAGAGAGAAGACTTTTGCGTTGGTTGAACAAGGTGGAGAGAATAATTCTGAAATAGTTGTCCGCCCCTGAGAACATCTGATGTAACATCAAAGGACGTCCATAGAACAATCCAAGGCTGTTTGACAAAAACATGACTTGTTTACAGTGAGTGTGAACAAGAAAGTTGACTTGGGTTGATGTGTTTCGTTACCGCAGTTATGAATTCGGAGAGCATCTACCATGTTTAGATTTACTTAAAGCTAACTAACATGTGTCTTTATGGCAAATTGTAGAGGCCATCCAGGAGTAATGTGGTGTTTCATAAGATCCCCCTACAGTTACGAGGAAGCTCTACACTGGGTTTGATGGAGCTCTACTCTGATTTAGAAGAACCTCAAATGAACATTCACTTTATTTTATAAGATGAATAAATACACAGAGGAAAGTATAGTCAGCACTGTTTATGCTGAGCCTAGGATCCAGAGGGTCCATACGAACCTGGCTCAGTTGAGCAAAACATTATAAACGATTCATTTACAATAGGGATTCACCCAGGTTGGGTGATACTCGTTTTCTTCACCACATACCACGGAAGAATAGTAAGCAGAAAAGAACATTGAACATGGCGTTCTCGTGGAATAATTTAGTCCAGTGAAAAAATACTTTAGAACCGATTGTGTGGGACAATCTATAACAATGGATTAGAACAAGTGTGAAACCTGTGACATCAAAACCTAGTTTTCACGGTACAGAGATCAGTACTTATCTGAATCATAGGGACCTTAGTCTTTTCAGTGAGTGACAGATCCATTATTAATGTTAAACGATAACTATTTTCGGAGGATCAGGCATCTAGTCGACCCAGTAGATACCGGAGAAAGTCAACGTCTGGAAGAAGAGATGCATCAATGGGTGAGATCTTCATGTGCTAAGCTATCATGCTGTGGCGTACCCTTGCTATGATGATAATCTGACTTGGCTCCTGATTTGTTGCCCTGAATCTACAGATACATTAGAATTTACCACACACACACACACACACACACACACACTTCTCCCACACATACTCTTTGCTTTAATAAATTTCTTGTATTTATTTGTTGAAGCTAGAGTTGTCAAGTATGTTATGTTGGGGAAGAATGAGAGGGGCATGATCCAGGGGTGAGCAAGAGTGAGAAGAAGGTGTCTTTAGACTGAGGGAGTGTTGTGGACGGAGTCTGGTGAATATCTCCAGAATAGTGATAATGAATTAAAATAAATGTGGGTGTTGATCCCCCTCACTCCAGCTACCACACTTGGGTCTGTTATTTTTTGGGGGTCGCTAGCTCCTTTTGAATTGTAGTGTTGTCCATTCTGGCTACTTCTAGTAGCACTGGACTGATTGTGAATTAGTTATCCTTATTACCAGTGTCCCTTGCCATTAGTAGGCGAACCCACTCCGACTTCAGAGAAACATGTAATTAAATCAATGACGAGACGTCAACATTTTAATCCAACTGACCGGTTTAGTCCCATATCTCAGCATCAGCACATCGGATGTTTAAGAATGAGCGCTCTGATCCACTTGGCCACGTTGACCGCCATTGCTTGAAGAATTTCTGCAGATCTCGGTTCATGGAGCCTGAATGAGATTCTGTTATTATGTGTGTGTGTGTGTGTGTGTGTGTGTGTGTGTGTGTGTGTGTGTGTGTGTGTGTGCTCTCGCTCGCTTTGAACTCAAGCAAACTCCACACACACTACTGCTAGTAGTGCTGGACTGAATGTTGCGTGTGGATTAGCTTTCCCGATTAATGGTGTGCCTTGCCATCAGGCGAACCTACTTCGACTTCAGAGGTACTTGTAATTTATGTCCCCAAGTCAAGGGCGACAGGTCAACATATTAGTCCAACTGTCCGATGTAGGGGTTGAACCACGTACCTCGGCATCAGCACACCGGATGTTTAAGAACACGCGTTCTTATGCATTCCGCCATGCTGGCCTACATCAGATTTTGTTGATGTCATAGCTCCATGCCATGAGATAATACCACCAAGCATCTTGTTGGCATTCTGTATGCTATTCGGTATGCAAATCGTATGCAAATTAACATCAATCAATCAATCATGTGCCATGCCGGAAAGCGTGGGCGGTCATGATTCGCCATTTCACTCGATCACCAGAGTCGTGGATCAGCTCAGTGTTCCTGTCTCGTCCATGCCATGTGGCCAAGCCATCCAGGTATTTTCCTCTCGGTCTTCCTCTTGGTCTGTTCCCCTCGATCTTGCCAGCTGTCACCAAGTTCTCCAGTCCATTTCTTCTCATAACATGTCCAAAAAATTTTGACTGTCTACGTCTAATTTCTCTAATCAATCTACGATTTTCATTTGTCTCTTGTAGTACTTGGTCATTGGTTTTTCTATCTGTCCATGGTATTCTTTGCATTTTCCTCAGAAACCACATTTCTGCAGCCATCAGATGTTTTTCAGCTTGACTGCACATTGTCCAAGTTTCACATCCATACAAAAGAACAGGCTCTATGTATCCCCTCAACACTCTTTTTCTCGTTTCAATTGACATCAATTTATTGGTCAGAATGTTTTTCATCTTGCTAAAGGCTACTTTCGCAATGGCGATTCTTGTTCTAATCTCTTCAAGGCATCTGCCATCAGATGTTATGACTGTTCCGAGATAATTGAACCGATTCACTTGTTGAAGAATATTCCCATTTACTTGTATATTACATTGTGGTACTTCGTTCTTCCTAGTGACGACCATAACCTGTGTCTTCCTACAATTTAATTCCAACCCCAGCTGCTCACTGTGTACAACCACAGCGTCTACTAATTGTTGCAGATCCTGTGCATTGTCTGCAATCAATACTGTATCATCTGCATATCTAATGTTATTTATGTTTCGTCCTCCAATGCTGATTCCATTTAGGTCTTCTACATTTCTGAAAATATTTTCACTGTATAAGGAAAAAAGATCTGGAGACATTACACATCCCTGCCTAACACCTCTCTTAATAGGTTGGTATTGTCCTACTTCATTATCAATTCTTATGGCAGCTTGTTGTTTCCAATATATGTTTTTTATAAGTATAATGTCTTTCCCATCAATTTGTAGATCTGCAAGCATATCCACAATGTTGACATGTCTTACTCTATCAAAAGCCTTTGTGTAGTCAATAAAGCAAAGATGTATATCCTTGTTTACTTCTAAAGCACGTTCAATAACTGTTCGCAGCATATACACAGCATTTACTGTACCCTTTCCTTCTACAAAACCACATTGTTCTTCCCCTATTTCAGGTTGTATTTTCTTCCTCACTCTTTGCATGATAATTCGTAACAAAATCTTTGTGATGTGACTCATTATACTAATTGTTCTATGTTGATCACATTCTAAGGTTCCTGATTTCTTTGGGATTGCAATAAATACAGAATTACATAATTCAGAAGGTATATCTCCAGTATCATATAAAGTGTTCAGCAGTCTAGTGACTTGCTCTAGTCCAAATTCTTCTAAAGCTTTAATCATTTCTGTTGTGATGTTATCTGCACCGGGGGCCTTGCCAGCTTTCATATGCTTAAGAACATTTTGAACCTCCATCTTTAAAATTGCTGGTCCTTCATTATTAAATCTAATAGCATACTGTTCCTCTCTATTATCATTATACAGGTCTTTCACATAATATGTCCATACATGTAGAATCTGATCTTTTTCTATTATGATTTTGCCATCTTTAGTTCTTAGACAGCCTGTTGATGTACTTGTTCTTTTATTAGTAAATTCCTGAATCCTTTTGTGCACTAATTTGGTATTTTGACTGTTGTGTTGTTTTTCAATTTCTAAGCACTTTTCCTCAAGCCATGATTCTTTTGCCTTCCTACATAATATTCTGACTTGTCTGTGAATTTCTTCATATTTGGCAGGATTATTTTTGTTGAGTCTTCTTGTTTCCATTAAGTGTAAAATTTCCTCAGTCATCCATTTCTTACGACCCACCTTCTTTAATTTTGGAATAGTTGTTTCTGCAGCCATATTGATTGAATTCTTTAACATTTCCCATTGATCATCCACATCCTGGAATAGGATCTCTAGATCAGACAATATTTCAAATCTGTTCTGTACTTCTATGTTGAATTTGTTTTGTATTTCCTTGTCATTACTCAATGTACACAAATCATATTTAGTGTTCCCTGTTGTATACTTGACTTTCTTCAACTTTATCCTCAATGTTCCTGTGAGTAATCTGTGGTCACTATAACAGTCAGCACTGGGAACTGTTTTTGCTACTGTTAGGGCGTTTCTAAATCTTCTGCTAATGAGAATGTAGTCAATCTGGTTTCTAATCCTGCTATCAGGACTCCTCCAGGTCCATAATCTTCTAGGGTGTTGCTTGAACCAGGTGTTTCCTACAATCATTTCCTGTTCTTTTGCCCACTCTACTAGTCTGTATCCTCTTTCATTTCTCTCTCCTAAACCATAGTTTCCTACTGTGTATCTATCCCCTTGATTTCCTACTTTTGCATTGAAGTCCCCTATTATAATGTTTATTTCTGAATTTTTACATTTCTTTAAGGCAGACTCTATGTCATTATAAAATTCCTCTACACTATCTTCACTGGACTCTCCTGTTGGGGCATATACTTGAATAATATTTATGTTAAAAGGTCTGCCACTCAATTTAACTAGTAGTACTCTGTCCGACACGGCCCAATATCCCTGAACAGACGTTGATGTTTTCCGGTCCAAAACTATTGCCACTCCCCCATGCCGATCCTCACCTCCAGAATAAATAATCTTAAAATCTTTATGTATCTTGATGCCTGCTCCTGTCCATCTCGTTTCGCACATACCTAATATATTAATTTTTTCTCTTTGAATTTCTTGTGTTATGTTCTCTAATTTTCCGTCGTTGTTTAGCGTCCTAACGTTCCATGTTCCTAATTTTAATGTCTCTGTCCTTGTCTTGCGATGATCAGTCTTTAAGCGAATCATAATAAACTAGGCAATTTCAAAGAGGTAGTTTGCCGTTGCTTTCCTCTATGGCAGTGACCATACTGGCCGGATGACCGCAATCAGTGTCTCTCGAAAGAGAGAAAGCTTGCCGTCGCGAAACTCGAGACCATAACCAACAAATATCTGTCGGCTGCCCTCATAATTTCATCCACCACCTGCCTTCCGTGGCTTCTTTTGAACACTTCCAATTAACGAACACGAAATAACATCACATAATCCAAAGGAAAAACACTATCCACACGAATTTCACGGGAATTTCCATAAGGAATCCACAGAAAAACACTGAACAGCTTCTCCCCCAAGACAGCGAGTCATCGCGTCTCCATTACACCGAAATTAACATCACTAAAACAAAATCAATGTTATTAACAACCAGACAAAGACTTCAAACACATAAATCACTTCAACTTCACATCGATAACATCAGTTATCAGTTGGGGTATCTTCATTGCACTCCGGACATGTCCATAGGTGCTCAGATCCTCCCCCCCAGCATATGCATCAGCGTCCGGTGGCTAATAGTGCCAGTTCTGTGTTGGTTGACGAGGCGCCTTGTTTTCCCGATGTACCTCTCCCGTCTGGCCGTGCCTATTCTTACTTCCAAGTCTTTCATCCTGGACAGCGATGTGGAATCACTGACGTCAAAGTCCTCTGTTCTCGCCATATCTTTGAGGACGTTAATAACATCGGCACGATCCATGGCTGGCCATCTACAGGGGGTGCAGAGCCAGCCAGTTTGTGAGCTCGTTCATTTCCCTCGACTCCCGCATGTCCCGGGACGAAGATGAAGGTGACTTTACGGACAACAGATTTCCCCAGCGACTCAGTCCACTGTCTACGTACAGAACCAGCTTCGACCTTCTGAATCATGCTTATTGAATCACTTAGTACACACACGTTGGTATAATGCTGTGATTCCAGCCATATGAAAGCCTGTGTAACTGCCATCACCTCCATCGTCATGCTGCTCGTGGTCATAGAGTGGGCACCACTGGATTCTTGAACGGTTCGGCCCACTGGACGGGCTGTAAATGCCCACGCACTTCTCTGCTGCTTTACAACAAATCCATCTGTATAGATGAGCACTTCGGGGCTATCTGAGTGTTCATAGATGAGCGCGTTAACCTCTGCATTGACAGCGGCAGGGTTCTGCTCTCTGCACCATCTGTCGAGTGTGATAATGCAGGAGAAAGTGCACTTAAAAGCTGCAGGCACCATCACCCATTCCTTGCCGGGATTGATACTGGTAAGACTGCAGACCTGTCTGACGACATCTTCCGCCCGACCCATCCATGATTTGCCCCTCTTTAGCCTGTCACCCTTTTCTCTGAATAAAGCGTCATGAAGAGGGTGCTGCTCATCTGCACTTAGTTTTAAGTATGCACGAGCTCTCCAGATCTTGATCCTGTGTTCCATTGTCGGGAAGTCAAGGAGGTATCTCATTGCTACACAGCTGGTATCTCTCGTGCAGCCCAAAATGATGCGCATGGCTTCGTTTTGTACCTTTTCAAGTCTTCCAATCTGTGTAGGGCTGACAGTGAGGATGGCCGGGGCATACTCGATGCGTGAAAGCACCAGTCCTTGGAACAGAAGTATTAGCAGTCTTTGCTCGATATTGGCATTCGCCATGACTCTCATTGCTGACAGACCTTTTCGAGCCTTCGTTATGACATAATCGACATGATCTCTGAAGGACAGGCTACGATCAAGCCTCACGCCAAGATATGTCATTGACTGGGTTCTACTCAAAATGCTCCCATCCATTCTTACTGCCGGCAGGTCTGTGTTCACAATATGGTTGTTTAGTGAGAACCATGTAACCGTTGCCTTTGTAGGGTTGAGAAGGGCACCGGCATCAGCACACCATGAGGAAATTCGATCTAGTTCGCCCTGCATATCATTGGCAACCGCCTGTCTATCTCGACCCTGTCGATACACGAGGATGTCGTCAACTAATGACAGAGTCCTACCCCTCCCGTCCAACTGTTGTTCAGTGATCGGCACCGTATACACGTTGAATAGTACTGGTGACAGTGGGGAACCCTGCGGCAATCCTGGACATATCGTTATCGGCTCAGAAGACCAACTCCCGCATCCTAGCACCACCTTCCTTTGGAGCAGGACTGCAGCTATCCATCGTACAAGGTGAGGGTGCACTTTCAGTCTGAGGAGGGTTTGCATCAAGTGCTCGAAAGATACTCTGTTATATGCGTCTTCTAAGTCTATGGTGGCCGCACATGTCTCTTCTTTGACCTGAAATCCTTCGTAAACATCTTGAGCAAAGACCGCCGCATCGAGCCATGACTCTTTGTTACGTCTGTACCCTCCAAGTGTGGGCGGGAAGCAGCCGAGCTGTTCCAAGTCACAAGCAAGTCTGTGTGCTACAATTTTCTCCAGTAGCTTGCCAGCAGTGTTCTGCATCGTAATGATTCTGTAGCCGATTATCTTTGTTCGGTTTTGGCAGCGGCAGCAAGTAGCTGTGTAGCCATTCTTCTTTGATCTGACCCCTCTGGATACTGGTGTTGAATTATCTGGCCAGTTCTTCCATGTCATCATCTGATATCACCAGTAAGTCACCATATGGATGCCGTCTGGTCTGGGGCGGTGTTAGGTGATTTCTTGAGCATCGCACGTATTGTCTCAGCTGTGATTATCCATTCTTCGTCTGTCCCGACCCCCTCGCACAACTGAGATAGTGTCGTTGTGGTCCTCTGTCTGGCAGGCTCGTCTTTCTGGTCAGTCTGTTCTATGTAGCGTGCAAGAAGGGCCTTACCTTTATCCGCATCCGACTTTTTCCATGTGAGGTCTGTGCCTTGAAAGTCTGGAATACCCCTACGTTGTGCAGCACCGTTTATGCTCTTATGGAGGCGCCAGAATGTCGTAAGAGATCGCTCGGAGCACACCTTCCTGCAGAACTCGTCCCATTTCTCGGCCTTGGCCTGTTTGGCGCAGGATTTGAATAAAGTTGTCGTCCTAACTACCTCAGTCTTCAGGTTTGCCAACTCAACCTGTGGCATGTTAGCCTTTCTGTCCTTTTGCCAGTCTTTGACAGCCTGCCTCTTTCCCAGCCATGCCTTCTCGACCTCTCCATTCCACCATGGTGGCTGTAACCATCTTTCTTGTCTCCTGCGGGAGGAAGTAAGTTTTCTTCTTCTGATCTTGCTTATGGCGTCTTGACCAGTGTTGTCATACGGGAAGGCATTTGTCTTGTTTCTTGGACTCATGGCCCTGTCCTTCTTGGTCAGGATGACACAAGGGTAATGGTCACTATCGTGGTATCCCAGTGTGCCCCACCGGCACCTTGGTACGATGGTGGGCGATACCAGAGCCAAGTCAATGACGCTGTCAGAGTCACCTGGTCGAGTGGCTATTCTAGTGACCTTCCCATCATTCAGACAGATTAGGGCAGCAGATGCCAGGGCGTCCTCCAGATCTTCTCCCTGTCTATTGGTGATGCAATTCCCCCATTGACTGCCTCTGGCATTGAAGTCCCCACAGTAGATGATATGCCTTTCATCCATATCGAACAAACTTTGCCATTGTCGCACGTCGACCTTCCCATTTCGCGCATAGACGTTCACGATTACAAGCTGCACTGGCGTCATTATTCTTAAAGCCTGCACTTGCAGAGCAACACTGTTCCAGGCGGACATATCGATCTCAGACACTAGTATATTGTCGCGGACCAGAATGGCCTGTCTGAGGTGCCGCCTGTTAAAGAATCCCTGAAATCCCGCGACATTGACTGTTCCGTCGCCGAGCTGTGTTTCTTGTAAGACTACAATATCGTTTCCGTAGAGTAGTTTTTCAAGAATGGGTCGAACATCGAAAACATCGATAACATGCCAGTAGGAAGTGTAATTGAGCACAAAACATTAGGCCTAATCATTGATAGAAACCTAACCTTTAATTCCCACGTGCAAGCGTTCCACGCACCAGTTACAGCTTGATTAAATGTCCGCCTGCATTATCCTCTACGTGTTAAGTATAATCCTGACCATCTGCTCACTCCTCATTGAACCAGATTTCCCTTGTCTATTTTGCTGCACTTACAATTCTCTGCAACAATAGTCTTTACCAAATCAGTTTCATCATACGGTAACAATTCCATCAGCCTGTTGATTTCTCGCACACCCGAACGATGTATGCAGAACACGTTCCAGACCATCATATTGCCAAGAGATGTAAGTGACTCCACGCGGAATACCTCCATGTATATTTTACGTAGCATCCTCTACGACTCCATTGCAAAGACAACATATAAGGCAGTACTAGTACTACACGAGGAGAAGGCAGTCTGTTGCAATTTTAAAAAAACATACTGGCCGAGAAAAAGAGTGTTGAGGTGCTACACAGAACCTGTGTTTTGGTATGGATGTGAAGCATGGACAATGAGCAGACAAGCTAAAAAACATATGATGGCTGTTGAAATGTGGTTTCCGAGGAGAATACAAAGAATACCATGGACAAACCAATGACCAAGTCCTACAAGAAACAAATGAAAACCGTAAACTGATTAGAGAAATTAGACGTAGACAGTCACAATCTTTTGGTCACGTTATGAGAAGAAATAAATTGAAGAACTTGGTGACAACTGGCAAGTACGAGGGGGAGAGAACGGGGGGGGGGGGTGATAGATAGAAAAGTAAATACCTGGATATTTGAACTTACTACCCACTGTTGTCTAAACTGTATATAGACCTACTTTCTACCCTGCCCTTCACATTCTCATCCGAACTATTTTGTACATTAAATATTAAATATTGAGCACAACCCACTACTGGCAACGCCGATCGCATTCTGGTATGAACCTAAGGCCTATCCACGTCAATATGGAAGCACTATACTCGAGTTTCGCCCTCGTTTGAGCTCATCAGTAGTGCATATCCTTGACCGGATCCGGAAACAGTCCCGGATCACGCGTGTGAAGCGGGTGTGTAACCACGCGGCACACACTGGACACACCAAATTATCACAACAGAACATCACAACGCTACCCATCGTAGGCTACGCTCAAGATTGCCCAATCGCCGCCACCGACGTCCGTCAATCGATGGGACCCGAACGATCAGGACTTCTCACTGGCAAGGAACACCAGGCCTCCTAAATCCAGTGAGCAATAATCAATTGATTATGTGGTTTTTTCGGGATTTGAAATTTAAATATTGAGCACAACCCACTACTGGCAACGCCGATCGCATTCTGGTATGAACCTAAGGCCTATCCACGTCAATATGGAAGCACTATACTCGAGTTTCGCCCTCGTTTGAGCTCATCAGTAGTGCATATCCTTGACCGGATCCGGAAACAGTCCTGGATCACGCGTGTGAAGCGGGTGTGTAACCACGCGGCACACACTGGACACACCAAATTATCACAACAGAACATCACAACGCTACCCATCGTAGGCTACGCTCAAGATTGCCCAATCGCCGCCACCGACGTCCGTCAATCGATGGGACCCGAACGATCAGGACTTCTCACTGGCAAGGAACACCAGGCCTCCTAAATCCAGTGAGCAATAATCAATTGATTATGTGGTTTTTTCGGGATTTGAAATTTAAATATTGAGCACAACCCACTACTGGCAACGCCGATCGCATTCTGGTATGAACCTAAGGCCTATCCACGTCAATATGGAAGCACTATACTCGAGTTTCGCCCTCGTTTGAGCTCATCAGTAGTGCATATCCTTGACCGGATCCGGAAACAGTCCTGGATCACGCGTGTGAAGCGGGTGTGTAACCACGAGGCACACACTGGACACACCAAATTATCACAACAGAACATCACAACGCTACCCATCGATGGGCCTTAGGTTCATACCAGAATGCGAATTTCAGTTCGAGATGGGTAGAGGTGGTGGCGCTGAAATATATAAGTTCCAAAGATGTGGTTAACGTATTTTTACATCTGTTTTCTCGGTTTGGATTCCCCCGTACCATTCTATCAGATCGGGGAACACAATTTATATCAGCTACAATGCAAGCTCTTACTAAATTGTTAGGAATCAAACAGTGTTTTACAAGTCCCTACCACGCAGCGGCCAACGGAATCATAGAAAAAATACTCGGAAATTTAAAACATATGTTGGCTAAGGTGACAGCAGAAAACCCAGCTGATTGGGATACACTGTTACCAACAGTGCTGTTCGCCTACCGAGAAATCCCGCTCTCAAGTACGGGTTTCTCACCATTCGAATTAGTATACGGGGCTAACCCACGAGGACCCCTAAACATTTACTACCAACTAATTACCAACACCTCAGATACCTCAGCACCGGTATCACCATATGAGGTAGTCACTGAAACACGTGACAAAATCATGAGAGCGTGCACTATAGCAAAAGCATCTTTGGATCGAAAAGGACAGATCTACCGCCATAACGCCAATAAGGGTGCCTTACACCTCGAACCAGAACAAGAGGTATTACTCCTATTACCTGATAAAATAAACTTACTTTTAACATCATGGCAAGGGCCATTCAAAGTTGTGCGAAAGATATAAGATGTGGACTATGAAATATCGATGAGAAACAAACTCAAGATATTCCATATCAACATGCTGAAACCTTACTACTCATGACAGGAACACCCGACGGAAGACGAACACAATGCAACTACACCTATCAATCAGACAGTGGACGAACACAATGCAACCACACTAGGCAATATTCAAACAGAAGATGAACACAATGCAAATGCACTCAGCAATCAGACAGAAAACGTACTCAACGCAACCACAATAGTGAATCAAACAGAGGACGGCGACATGGAACTACCAGTCCCAACAGTAGACATGACTGCCACAATTGACAGTATACATATAGAACCGAAACTTACAGACGAACTAAAACAACATATAATAGCGTTAGTGACAGAATACAGACAAATCTTCTCAGACATTCCAGGGAGGACAGATAGAATAGAACACTCCATTATTCTTTCTGATTATACTCCGATAAAATGTAGACCGTATTCCATCCCTTTGAATTATAGGGAAAAACTCATCAAAGATATTTCAGATCTTGAAGCGGGTGGAATAATTCAAATATCTCAGTCGGAATATTCATTTCCTATCGTCCTAGTTGAAAAGAAGGATTCTACTATCAGACTCTGCGTCGATTAGAGGAAATTAACAGTGTCATAAAAATAGACGCAGAACCTATTCCTTCCTGTGAAGATCTAATCTTAAATATGGCAACATCTATCATCTTCTCAAAACTTGACCTAACCAAAGGCTATTGGCAAGTGCCTATGAGTAGAGATTCTGTCCATCTTACTACCTTTGCAACACCTTTAGGTCTTTATGAGTGGCGATTTCTTCCTTTCGGCCTACGCAATGTGCCTGCTACTTTTGTCCGTCTTACTAGATACCTTTTACATGGAGTAACAGATACTCAGACGTATATAGACGACATTTGTGTACATACAACAGACTGGACAAAACACTTACAAAAACTGAGACAAGTCTTCGAAAGGATAAAGTTATTTGGACTTACAGTAAAGCCAACCAAGGTGGAGCTGGGTTTGGAGAAAATATACTTCCTAGGCCATGTTATATCTAAAGGCCAATTACAAACGGATAACAAAATTGTAACAAGAATTTTGAACCTCACTATGCCAGTCAACAAAAGCAAGTGAGGAGTCTATTGGGATTAGTAAACTATTACAATAAGTTAATTCCCAATTTAGCAGAAATTACAAGTGTTTTTTTTTTAATTTATTGAAGTCAAACACCAAAATTGATTTGACAGATGCTATTTTAATGAACGCAATGTCAAAACTTAAGCATCTTTTTAGCAATGTTCCAATCCTTCGTTTGCCTAATCCGAACTTACAATACTTTCTTAGGACTGACGCCAGCACAGTGTCTATAGCCGGCGTATTATGCCAAAAGTATGACGACATTCTACACCCTGTAATATACGTAAGTCGCAAGATTACCCCAACTGAAGCGTGGTATGGTGTCTCGGAATTGGAGGCTTTAGCTATTGTGTACTGTGTCCGTAAACTACATAGATTTTTGGCAGGGACACACTTTGTCATCGAAACTGACAACTCTCCGCTCACGGTCATGGAGACATGAGTCCATAAGAACAACAGAATATACAGATGGTCCCTGATACTCCAAAATTATACATCTTCGGTCAGGCATATTAGAGACAAATGTAATACACTAGCTGACATGCTTAGTAGATCTTCGAACTTTGAAGTATCTGATGTGACAGAGAAAGACGACGCAACACCTTCATCGTCTCTGACATTAGTACCAGAGTGTGATTAGACAGATGTGTCACTATGAAGAAAACTGTCCACACATATCAGTGACTTTCTACGTCGATAGCAACATGTTATATTCGACAGAAGTAGATAGAACATTGTGACTACACACTCCAGGAACATCGCGTGGAACAGCAGACAATGTAAATACAAACTATGATATTAAGTGAAGATATTCCAAAAGGATAAAACGCGACATCATCACCTTACCTGGAACAGATTAGTTTAACTAGTGTAGGAATTGCAAATGTATATATTAATATTCATAAGTAGTATATACATGTAAAATTATGTAATTGTGATATTTATATGATATATTTTTATTGCAGTTTCACATAATAGTATAATTACTTAGTTCAACATAGCTTATAACTACACAACAATTTGTGGGTTTCGTAAATTAGTAACACCCACTTACCTTTTCCCATTTACAGACAGCGAGAAAAAAACTGTCATTTACTACCAGTATATACCTTGCGGTGTATGGCAGGGGGGGGGGGGGGTCTTTGAGCCTGAGGAATAAAGGCCGCCTAGCTAGTGCAGTCGCCGCGAACTGTACAGGTTCGGATTTTCTTTTTGCCCCAGACAGAAAATAAATCCCACACCTTACCGAGGTATCGAACTCGGGTCTCCCGAAGGAGAGTCTGGCGTTGTAGCCACTCGGCCAGCCGCTCCTCAAGACAGCGAGAATTAGTCTTAAATTAGTTAGCTTAGAGTAATCACATCCTATGAGTCTCGTAACAGAAGACCATTCCATAATTAATTAGACAATAGTTAAAACAATGTAATTATTTAACACAGATTAGTTTAGAAATATAACATCAGTAAATATTTGTACCATCAAGAATTATAGTTAGATTAAGGGAACCAACACATGTCACCCATTTTAGTTAATTACATAAATTATCTTCCCTTAGTTAGTGAATCTCAGTACACGAAAGTAGAACATATTTAAATAGAGTAGTTAGTTTACTTAGAATGAGGCCAAACAACCCAATCAACTTGTAAATATTGTATATAAAATACACAATCCTAATAGATCGCACTATTATTCGGCTCAAAAACTTGTAGACTGAGCCAAAACTATTGTGCATTTTTTAAATTTTTTTCCAGTATTTATTTTCTTTTTTCATTAGATTTTACAATAATATTTTAATAACATAACATGTTTTTTTTTGGGGTAACATGTGAGAACGAATGTGCGAGAGAAAGACGAGAGCAAGGATAGAGTGAATGTAGTAAATATAAGGCGAGTGAACAGTGTGCGAATTTTTTACTGCACCCAAGAGTTTTTATAATTTGTCAACAGTCGGCAAACCAAGGATGTACCACATACACACTACTGGGGTGTCTCTGGTGCATCATAGAATGACCCGCATTGCTTCGTTCTGTATGCGCTCTAGCTTCACCAGCTGACTCTTTGAGACAGTGAGCAGTCCTAATCCATAATCAGTCACTGTGAGGATCAAGTGCTGGTATAGTGTGAAAAGCATTCTCTGATCTTGTTCCATTGCAGCCATAGTTTTAAGTGCATTGAGTCCCTTTTGAGATCTTGTCACAACCGTCTCCACATGGTCCTAGAAGGATAGGCTCCTGTCAAATATGATTCCCAGATACTTCAGTTTGTTCTCTCTCTTGATGCTTGACCATCTATCGTGAGGTTCGGGGTATCAGCTCTCACAATCCTGTTGTCCAGAGAGCACCACAAAACAGCCGCCTTTTCCGGGTAGATGACAGCACTCATATCTGTGCACCAGTCAATCAGTTTGTCTACTGTCGCCTGTAACTCCTGGGCTGTTTGTTCCCTATCTCTCTCCTGCCTATATGCAAGAATATCATCTGCAAATGTTAGTATCCTTCCGACCCCTGGTGCTTCTAGGTATGCAATCTTGCTCGTATACACGTTAAAGAGCACAGGTGAGATTGCAGATCCCCGTGGCAGTCCCGGGGTTAAAATATGTGACTCTGAGGTCCATGCACCTAGACGGAGAGCAACCCGACGAGAATACAAGACAGCTTCCATCCAGCGCACCAGCCAGGGTTTGACCCCCGTCTCCATCAGTGCGGTCATCAAAATATCATATCTGACTCTATTGTACGCATCCTCGAGATCAAGCGCTGCCGCCATCGTTTTCTGTCTACTCTGGAACCATCATAAACTTCAAAGGGAAAAGTGGATGCATTTGACCAGGTATCCTTTCCTCAGACCTCTTGGAAGCAGCTTCCCCCTTTCCAAAAACTCTTGCAGCTTGACAGCGACTATCTTCTCTAAAACCTTCCCAAATGTATTTTGAAGGGTGATGATCCTAAAGCCGCTAAGCTTTGAATGATCCTTGAAAGATTTTGGGAGAGGGATGAGATAGTTGTGCACCCAGTACTGCGGTATTGATGCTGTCCTAATGCTCTGGTTAAAGCAGTCGGTCATTTCCTTCAGGTTTACATCGCTCAAAGCCATACCTCACCCCCAACAGGCCCTGGTGCCGTGTCTTTTGCCTTCTTCAAAATATGTTTAGCATCTTCAACCGGTATATTCTTCTGCGTTCATGCAGAGATTTTTTTTCGGATGTGATTGCGTTGTGCCTGTTTACAGCAAAGCTACGTTCTTGCGCCGTTAGGCCGACATATCCGACTTCTGCGGGCATTTGTTGACCGGGTTAACCATCCCGGGGTAACCGGTATGATGTCCTCATAATGCATATTCTTCATGGTGCCAGATAGCTCCTCTCTAACTGCATCCCTGGTGTCTGTATCATTATGACAGGTCTGCGCTAAAAAAAAAAAAAAAATATCTGGAGAAACACCGCCCCTTTCTCTTTGTCTGTTGTCACGCGCACACCATCATCTCCATAAATTGTTCCCACTGTCATAGGCCGATCATTTCTTTGTATTTGTCTGTGCAGTTTCCAGAATTGTCGCAGAGTTTTATCACCGCAAATCTCCTTCATGAAATATTCCCATTTTGCTATTTTGGCCTCTGCAGCACAACGCTTGAAAACCTATATCCTATCTCTTTTGACATTTTCCGCTGTATCCACTTCCTCTCTTGAGCTTTGATGTGCCTGTCGCACTTTCCTTAGCTGCTTCACTGCAGCTCTCTTTGGCTTCCAAGCATGGTCTACTTCTGGAGTCCACCATGGGGTTCGCAAAATAGGAGTTTTAACGGTCCTGTTGCATGCCCCCTGTCTGAGGCATCTAAGAAGGCTATCAGTCCACTCATACCGGAAGGTTTTGCGCGCTCTTCCAACCTTAACTTTCCTAGATTTAGAGATCAGGACTGAACATGGCATGTGATCACTCCCATGGTCATTCAAAACAGTCCACTTTACATCAAGGACTGATGACTGGATGACAAGTGCCAAGTCAATAGCTGTGTCTGCATCGCCAAACCTCATTGCCATTTTCGTCGGTCTCTCGTCATTTATGCAGACCACATCGGAGTCCACATATGAGTAGCCTATCACCTGGTAATTCCCCCAATTCCTTAAGCCAGTCCCAGTTAGCTCTTTGATACTCTCAGGATTCCTAAACCATACTCAGTGGCATCAATTTTGAACTGCTGAAAAAGCATGTAAAGCACTCTCTGCTCTAACCCGGTTGTCGCCATAACCCTCAAAGCATTAATTCCCTTACAAGCTTTCACCACAAAGCCTCCACGTGATCTTTATAGTGCATACACCTGCCGAAGGTGATACCCAACTACTTCAATTTACTCTGTCTAATAAGAGGGCACCGGTCTCCCTGGTCTAGGAGTTATACTACTTTCTGCGCAATCCCATATACTCTCGTGAGTAACGTGACGTGCGCGAGAATCAGTAACGATTCTCTCTGCGTCGGTAACTTACGGGGTATGTGAGCCGGTCGCTCAGAAAGCAATGACAAACTCATTCATTCATTCGGTAGCATGTCCTTTGCAGAACCTCGCTTCCATAACAACCTTCTGGAAAACCTCTCGATCATAAGCAAGATGTACCCCGTCTGATACACCCATCTGGAGATCATCCGCCACATCCTGCACCCATCTTCTCTTTGGCCTTCCTCTTCCTCTCTTCCCAGGCATATACCCTTCCATTATTGTTCTCTCCAAACTTTCGTGACAAACTACTGAGCGTAATCTTGCCAAGAAATCAACAATCAGCTGAAAGATGCTGATGTCCTGTAAAGGATATGCGGAAAGGGGGGGGGGGGGATCCATTCACATGGGACATCTGCCTTCACAATCCGGTTATCCTGGGAGTACCACACAACCGATGCCTTGTCTGGGTTTCTAACGGGCCCTGCATCCCTGCACCACTCTGCCAACCTGTTTACTGCCACATGTAAATTTGCAGCCAGACTGTCCCTATCCCTGCCCTGTCTGTACACCAGCACATTACCTCCATTATCTGTAAGTGTCAAGATTCTACCAACACCTGGTGTCTCAATGGCTGCGTCTTTGCTGGTGTAGACATTAAAGAGCACTGGGGGAATGGCAGATCCCTGTGGCAACCCAGGTTAGTTAGTTTAGTTTAGTCGATGGATCAACATCACGGCATACGGGTGTAACCCATAAGTGCTCCGTTCTCCTCCTAACTCAAACCTGAGTCTGGAGAACCCTCAGCTCAGTGCACGAACTCCGTAGCACCAGCGAGGATCCTGAAATACTTTGGGTAGATTTTTAACTCGAAATTTTCCCGGGCAACGCCGTTAGGCTACTCTTTTTCAATATCCAACTGCCAAAGGATTATTTACGTGCGCAACAATACACACAGGTGTCCGATCTCACTACCCAGAGACCAGGGGAAATTTTATTACTGGAAGTCCACGTGAAAAAAAAAAAATCCCGGTTCTCACCGGTGTAATCGGTGAGGGATCAGAAGTCCAGGAACCCATACGCAGCGCAACCTTACGTGCATAAAGGACTGCCGCGACCCATCTGACAAGGCAAGGGCAGACCTCCATGTGTATATCAACTGATGGTTTGTCTCCGTGCAGAACCCGAGTCCATGTTTTATACTCGCTCACAAGAGTTCGGCGGACGCGCCATTTTCAGTTGAGCCTCAAGACTTCATACCGACAGGACACGTCCACTAACAATTCCAAAGTATACACACACTAGTGTGGAAGCCATCCGTACTGATCTATTTCGCAAATGGACAAGGTGTCAAATGTGTCTATCTGAAGGTAATTAAACAATTTTAATCTTGAATCGTGTGTAAATAAACCAATACTCAATCTGAGTTGGTTCACAGTTCAACCTTCGTCTATAATTCTATATTTAGCATATATAGAGACTATTTAAAAATTTGGGTTTTACATATGAAATCACAACAGTTGTATACAAATTGACAAGATGAATCCAACGGTATCTCAATGAAGACTGTACGTTAATTATAAGCGGAGTTATTATTTTTGTGTCGTGATCTACAATCAGGAAATGAATAGGGATCTTAAATAGTGATTTTTTTTAAAAAATCGCGGCTTAATAAATTGGAAGCTGATAAATTCTGCCTTCTATTGCTGTAGATTATTTATTTTTTAACGGACAGCATAGTACCATATATCATTGCGTCCGAGGTGACGAGGCCTAACTTAACATATCTATTTTTCGATAGGATGTGCTGTGACCTATTTTTTTTTAAATGTTGCATATCCCTTACAGGACCTTGCAGTCAACACTAGCATTTTTCAGCTGCTGTTGATGTACTAGGCAAGTTTTACGTTCAGTAGTTTGCAATTGCTTTCTGAACGACCGGCTCACATATCCCCCATAGGTTACCAGCGCAGCGCGAACTGCTGCCGATTCTCTTCAGCTGCTGTTTTCCCCACATGGATATACAGGATTGTGAACAATGTTGTTAACTGCTTGGCCAGGGAGACCGGCTCTGTGACATAATTAATAATTTAAAATGGCCACAAATTGTTTGTAATTAATTAAAAGTCTGTCGTATTGCTAACGAACCTGGCAAGATGTATATTTTATTGTGTTTTGGTAAAAAGAAAGTAAAGGTCACATTCTTCCTCAATAGAATGTCGAGAGGATTGAGAGGATCAACTTCATTGCACCAGGTTTTACCCCATATGGCTCTGTCTCTTTCCGCAGGGCTGCTTGCCAAAAGCATCATATAAAGCATGAGCGTCTCGGAGCTTCCGAGAAAAGTTGCACTTGACTTTTAAGAATTCTTGATAGGATGTGGAGTGACCTAATCAACAGTTAAAAATAGCTGCCTATTTATATTAATTAAATGTCATGTGAAATATCCGCCGTTAGTGAAAGAACAATTCATGAAAATGTACTCGCATTGTCTTGATGCACCCATTGCATTGCGACAGCTTTATTTTGTTGATTAAATATTGTGCAATGATGTTAAGTGGAAGATGATGATGATGAATAATGTAAGTAAATAAGTTTGTAACTGAAGCATAAATTAAGCAATAATATTTGCTAATAATTGATTTCTACTTCTGCTCTATAATTGCACTATTCTGTATCTAAAAGTTAGCAATTAATAATTACATACCAACCTTTAAAAAAACCATAACTTGTTTCGCAGTATTTTATTTAAATTTAAATAAGTATGTACTGCTGCGCTGCTAAGAAAAAAAGTACTCTGTGCTTACAGTAGTTACAGGTTTAGATAGACGGGTCTGAAAGCTGGCTTTCAAAATTATTTTCAGTCATGTGAAATTGTGAAAAATTATACAAGTACACAGATAAATTACTGCTACAAATTAATCCTACAATTATGTTTAATTTTAGTAGTTAAATTGCCAGTTATAATTATAAATAAATACATGTCCACTATCTTCTTCTTCTTTCGTTTGCTTGAAATATGTCTATAACTGCAATGTTGTCTCTTGTATGAAATTAACTGTCTTTTTTTAGTTCACACAGCGGTCCATAGAGTTTTTCTTCCACTGTCGTCTCTCTAGGCCAGAAGGTTTGCCTAGACATGTTATACTTTGTACAGTCTTGGAGTATGTGCTCTGCTGTCTGCGACGCCAATCCACATGTGCACAAGGATGTTTCACCAATCTTGAATTTTGTATACATGTGTTTGCGTAATCTATTGTGTCCTGTTCTGAGGCGCAGAATAATGACTTGTTCTGGTCTGTCGTAACGTGGTAGCCATCTTCAGCAGGTTTTGGTGGCTTTCTGACTGATTTGATCATTCTTTTGCTTTGGTGGTATGTAACGGACACATCAGGCTGTTCTTCGGCTCCTTCCTTAGCCAGTTGATCAGCTCTGTTGTTTCCGGGTATTCCACAGTGGGATGGTATCCACTGTATGGTGACCTTATGCTGACTGCTAAGTTCAGAAAGTAGTGTCCTTAGTACTGGCAATTTCTCAGACAGGAGCACCTCGAGTACTGATTTTGCATCTGTCAATAGCGCCACAGATTGTGTACCATTGCTGGTATTTAGTAATTTCTCTGTTGCTATCTTGATTGCCTCAATTTCAGCATCATAATGACAGTACTTTCCTGTCGGTACTCTGGCTGTTTCCCTAGTATTATTTGGGTATTCTATGTACACTCCTGCTCCTCCATTTTGAACAGAATTTTGTGCTGACCCACCTGTGTAGACTCGGATCCAGAGGTCCTGTGGGTGTTCTTCATCATGGAAGCTGAGAGTGGCTGTTCTGCGCTGCACACTGTTCTGTTCTTCCTTGTCGAATATTCGTCTCACTTTTGTCTGGATTTGTAATGATAGTCTATGATCATCTTTCAATCGAGTTCGCTCTGGAATAGTTGTTAGGGGGATACCAACTGTGGACAGTTCAGTGTTTTCCCTGCAGAGTCGCTTGGCCTAGTGGATAAAACTACTTCTTTTCAACCGCCCCATAGCTGGGTTTTCAAATCTGTTCTTCATAGGGTGGCCTGGCATGCTGAGGAACTTTTCTGCTTGTATTAGTGTTTTCGTATCTCTGCGCTCTCTCAGTGGTTGTGTCCTCCCCATCTTCTCCATTTCCACTATAGCGGTTGATCTCATCCCTCTGGTGGTGACTCTAAGTGCTTGATTTTGCACCTTGTCCAGCTATTGTAGTGTAGTTTCTGATGCCGAACACCACGCAGTTGACCCGTGTTCCAGGTGTGGTCATATGCTCTGTTGATAAACTTTGCTAAGTATTTTCCCACTGGCTCCCCATGTGGTTCCACTTAGTTTTCTTAGGATGGCTGTTTTCCTTCTGGCTTTTGCTACTGCTTTGTTGTTGTGCTTTCTTCATGTCAGCCTGCTATCAAATGTTACTCCAAGGTATGTTGGTTCTTTATCTTCTCTTAGGGGTGTTCCATTTATCTGGATGATCCCTGCCTTTTGTTTTGGAGAGAGGGTAAATAGAGTGGTGCTGCACTTGTCGGTGTTTATGCTGACACACCATCTATTTACCCACGCAACAAATGTTACAGCTCTTTGTAGCAATCTGGTTTCCACTGATGCATGTTCATTTGTGCTCCATAGAACCAGGTCATCTGCATACATTGCCGCTTTAATTCCATGTGGTAGATTAGCAAACGAGATAATTGATGAAGATTAGAAAAAGTATGGGGGACAAGACTCCGCCCTGGGGAACACCGTGATGCAGTAGTACTTTCTTGCTCTTGAGTCCGTCTATCTGTACTCGGGCTCTTCTGTTGTGCAAGTATGCTTTCACCCATTTGTACATTCTTCCATTGGCTTTGCAGTTTCCCAGTTTCTTCATCAGACCTTCTTTCCAGACTTTGTCAAAGGCTTTCTTCAGATCTGTCTTTGCTGCAAGCACCAGCTTCTTCTCTTGAAATGCATCCTCAATTTCTTGAGCAAGGTAGGTTGTCTGATCTTCCATAGAGTAGCACTGCCTAAAGCCAGGCTGCTGTGGCACAAGGATGTTTTTACTTTCAATGTACCACTGCAGTCTGTGATTGATGATGCGCTCCAGTGTTTTGCAGAGATAGCTGGTGAGGCTAATTGGTCTGTAGCTAGAGGCAATGGAACTATCTTTCCCTGATTTTAGGAGGGGTATCATGACATGTCCGCTATAGTTTAGTACTGTTGTATGGGCGCGGCCATTTTGAATTTTGTGTTATGACTGCCATATCTCATTTTCATGGTTGTGCTAAATATGTTTTGCTGAACGCTATTGAAAGCCATGATTGTTGAAACTCTTCAAATATATGTAAAATTGATAGGATAATTCAAAAATGCAACAAAAAGTCAAGGTTTGTTAAAAATACAGGAGTTATAAGACAAATTAGCTTACTGTTCTTGAATAAACTTAAAGAAATACAAGAGAAGAAAGTTCTAAGCAGCCTAGCAGATAGACCACAGTGGCATTTATTAGAGTTGTTTCCCCTGATCTGTGACGTTTGGTTTTCGAATACGTTGAATCTAAATCGACGTAGGTAGAAACCGGAAGTGACTGGAGAGTCACACAAAAAATAATATATAAATGATCTTCCCTTATATCTTTCATCGCCCTGCAATCTGTTTGCAGACGACTGCACAGCATATACAAACGCTATTGATCGTAATGTGCTAGAATTATCCTTGCAACAGGAAATAAATAGTGAAGTTAACTTGAGTCATCCAAATTAACATTTCTAAAACAAAATCTATGTTAATAGCAACCTGGCAGACTTCACACTCTAAACTCACAGAGAACTTTTCAGCTGCACATTGGTAGCATGCCTGTAGAAAGTGTAACTGAGCAGAAGGCACTGGGTCTTATCATTGATCAAAATCTATAACTTTTCATTGCCATGTTCATGCTTTCGTTAAAAAAAAATAGCCAAAAAGTATACCAACTTGTCAAAATTAAAAATTTCCTTGATTAAACACAATAAAGATATACTATACTTACCATATACAAGCACATATTGACTGTTGCTGCACAATCTGGGATGGATGCTCCAAATCAATAACAAAACGCCTTTATTCACTCCAGTCTTTCAGCCTGAGGAATAAAGGCCGCCTAGCTAGTGCAGTTGTTGTGAACTGTGCAGGTTAGGATTTTCTTTTGGACCCCAACAGAAAAAAATCCCACACCTCACAGAGGATTCAAACCTGGGTCCCCTGATGAAGAATCTGGCATTCTAGCCACTCGGCCAGCCACTCCTCCTAGGATAGACTTATACAAAACAAGTTTAGCGTACACTGCCGCTCAGTTGCAGAACAATCTTCCACAAGAAATCAAAGACACCACCAATCACTATACATATTCTTCCAAGCCGGAGAGTATCTGCCTGCATGGCGAGGAACCACCAGTCTGCACACCAATAAGCCAGACATGGGACAACGGATACTCACGCTAACCTCAGGTCTGGTATGACATCACACTGATGTTTGATAACAGGATATCTTCGTCCGACATACAGGCCCTTGCGCTGGAACTCATAGCCAGCGAATACAAGCAAGCAAGCACTATACATAAGTCGTAACCTGTTTGAACACTATCTCAGTATCGACTACATGCCCCTCTATAGCAAAACAACAACATTAAAAATTACCTCAAATGACAGCTAGTATAATAAACATTCCCATATGTATGGCACATTACACCTTCCTTAGGTATATATAATGGCCATGTTACAAATTGCCTAGCGAGTCATGTATTATTGATTTTTTTCCCCTTGCGTTTTAATGCATTTTGTTATGTTGTTAAGATTGGCTTCATAAGTGATGTATGAATGAAATCAAATCAAATCAACTTTATTAGGGTCACAAATTGGGCGCGCAGGCCTGTCTTACATTCGGCCCTTCCAATCACTCGTCTTTCATTCATCAAGAGCATTATACATTTACATAGGAAGAAAAATAAACATTGTGAAATGAATGTTGTAAACATAAACAAGGCAAATTACCATGTTATGAGGCCCATCTCCCACCTACCCATACATCACCCCACCCACACAACACCCCCACCTACCCACACACACGCCCACCAAGGGACATATACATACCCCACCAACAGATCCATCCCCCTTCCGCACATCCCCCACCCACACACTCTCCCCTCACCTGTTCCCCCAACCAAAACACACTCGCCACCCACAAACATTCCCCCACCAACCCACACATCCTCTCCCCATCCACACCTCAAACCACCCATCCCCCAGCCACATCTCCATTGACCACATATTCACCACCCACGCACACAATCCCCCACCAACCCGCACATCCACTCATACATCCCCAAACCATACACACACATCCCCACCAACTGACATCTCCCTACCCCCCCCCCCCCCCCCACACACACACACATCTCCCTAACCACCCATACATCCCCAATCCACTCACACACCCCACCACCCACATACATCCTCCACCCACCCATACATGCCTTAACCCAATCCCCCACCCACACATCACATAATCCCCTACCACGCAATATTCCCAACCCACGCACCGCACACACACATATCCCACACCAACACATCCCACACCCACATACCACCACACATCCCCACCTACACACCACACACATATCCCCCACCCACATACCGCACAATATTCCCATCCACACCCACATAGATACCCTGAGAAAGCAGGGCAGAATGTCAGACGGCTTGTATGCCCAATTCTTAACCCTTTGAAAATAAAGTTTGTTTGTTCGTTCATTTGACATGTCCACAGAGATTGTATCACAAATGTTTTTTCAGACAAGAATGGAACTCTAGGCTATGGCTGCAAGTGTTGGAAATATTGCTTATTATTATCAGCTGGTCAGAAATGATTTCAAACAGACTAGAAATAATGAATGAAGAATATAAGTGAGGTCTTTAACATGCAGTAACTGTTTAGATATACTAGAAATAACGAATGAAGAATATAAGTGAGGTCTTTAAGATGCAGTAAATGTTTAGATATAACTAGCAGTGAGGTCTTTAACATGCAGTAACTGTTTAGATATACTAGAAATAATAATGAAGAATATAATTGAGGTCTTTAACATGCAGTAACTGTTTAGATATAACTGGAAATAATGAATGAAGAATATAAGTGAGGTCTTTAACATGCAGCAACTGTTTAGATATAACTAGAAATAATGAATGAAGAATATTAGTGAGGTCTTTAACATGCAGTAACTGTTTAGATATTACTAGAAATAATGAATGAAGAAAATAATTGAGGTCTTTAACATGCAGTAACTGTTTAGATATAACTAGCAGTGAGGTCTTTAACATGCAGTAACTGTTTAGATATAACTAGCAGTGAGGTCTTTAACATTCAGTAACTGTTTAGATATACTAGAAATAATAATGAAGAATATAATTGAGGTCTTTAACATGCAGTAACTGTTTAGATATTACTAGAAATAATGAATGAAGAATATAAGTGAGGTCTTTAACATGCAGTATCTGTTTAGATATAACTAGAAATAATGAATGAAGAATATAATTGAGGTCTTTAACATGCAGTAACTGTTTAGATATAACTAGCAGTGAGGTCTTTAACATGCAGTAACTGTTTAGGTATAACTAGCAGTGAGATCTTTAACATGCAGTAACTGTTTAGATATAACTAGAAATAATAATGAAGAATATAATTGAGGTCTATAGCATGCAGTAACTGTTTAGATATTACTAGAAATAATGAATGAAGAATATAAGTGAGGCCTTTGACATGCAGTAACTGTTTAAATATAACTAGACAGGCCTTTGTCTGGAATCCACTGGCAACAGAAATAGAGGGAAATCTAAAACAACACAGAGAAGAAAAGTAGAAGCAAAAGTGAATAATGTGGTGAGGACATGGACGAAGTTGTATAGCAAAGCTGAGGACAGGAAAGCTTGGAGTGAGGACATGGATGAAGTTGTATAACAAAGCTAAGGACAGGAAGGCTTGGAGTGAGGACATGGATGAAGTTGTATAGCAAAGCTAAGGACAGGAAGGCTTGGATTGAGGACATGGACAAAGTTGTATAGCAAAGCTGAGGACAGGAAGGCTTGGAATGAGGACATGGACAAAGTTGTATAGCAAAGCTGAGGACAGGAAGGCTTGGAGTGAGGATGTGACATGTCAATGTCTCATGCCCGTCTTCATACAAATTAATGCACCATATACAAAGGCATGTAAAGACAGACAGCAGTGTTATAATGGAAGGACAGACAGCAAGCAGTTTCTTAAGTTTCCAAACTTAAGCCCCATGAAGAAAATGCAGAGTGATTCAGCGGGAACAAAGACTTTTCGTGTTCTCAAAGTAATTAGGTACCTGTCACCTGTCAACTGGAAAGACCTAAATTGGAGAAGATAGCATCAGCGCATGTTGCAATTTCATTAGCATACAATTGCATAGGTCAAGAGAGCATTACCGGGAGAAAGTAGGTGCCAGGCAACAAAGAAACTAGAAAGATAAACAGGAATTTAGGATGGTACTTTGGACGATAATTGGATAGATGTAGGTGGAATTAATCATTGTCACGTCGAAGGAAATTCTTATGGAGAGGATTGGTGGAGACAAAGATTGTGATCTGAGAGGAGATATATAAGTTACAAGAGGCAACTTAGGCGCCAGTTTTGTTACAATGTGAGCCAGAAAGCAGACGTGTTTCATTTAGTGTGGATATAATGCTTGTCCTGGGAGTGAAGGTAATTAATAATTAATATGCCTCAGCCTCTGTAAATGGATAAAGTTAACAGTAAGATGTCTTCTACAGAGAGCACTTGTTCTTTGTGATAAGGAATATATATCAATCTAGAGACAGGCTCAGAAGATAGAGAAGATTTTCTTGATTTAGAGAAGAATTCTTAATGAATCTTTTGATGCGTTAGTCATGTATTTGATGAGTGATACACTTTCTCATTACTATTTCTCAGAGTCTGCAGAGACATCTATACTTTATAACAAAACTACCATGATCCTTTATTCAGAGATAGTCATTATATTCTATGTCTGGAAAATTATGTTCTAAAGTGTATTGCATGTTCTGACTCTATATGATTTTGTGTTACAATAATTCATGTTTTATTTGTGAATGATACTTTTCTAAAACCTACCCTGTAAGATTTTAGATGTGTATTAATGTTTATAGGAATATGGGAAAATGATGAAGGGTTAGGTGGGTATTTTCCCGGAAGAAGGAAATCATTGACAAGGCAGTGGGCTCATATCGTTCTACGGACAAGAGAAAGACTAGCCTGCAGAACACCTGAAGGAAGAGGACATGTCGTGCCAGTAGGTGAGGTGAGCACCTCCAACTGAGAGTATAAACAACATCAGGCACACAGAATAGCCAGGCTGGACTACCCTGAGCTAAGGATGGATCCCTTCTCCCTTTGCTTATATTTTTCCCCTAACCCAGCTCTTAGGTGAAATAGCTATATGGTTTTTTGGTCCTATTTCTCAAAGTGTGGTGGTTATGTTGAGCGCTTAAACTGGGCAGAGACCTGTATGCTAATGATGGTCATTCTGGAGAAACAGCATCATTTTACCTCAACTGCTTCTCCTGTGCCACAACCCTGCAGCCCAGGAATGAACAGCTAAGTACCTGTCAGTACAGTCTGTGTTTTCCACAACTCTAGAACCGAGATACCCCCTGTAACACCCTCCCACGTAGGATCTACAACAAGAGTAGTTACATAGGTAGACTCATACCTTCAAGAACATTGCTCGAGTGCCATTAGGAGTGCACCAAGAATAATTAGAGCAATATGTGACATTATGGACAATAGATTATTGTTGTGAAGAACTCAGAGACACATTTGGTTTAGTGCCATTTATAAATCAAGGACAGTGTACCTTAATATTAGTGTAGAGTTTGGAACTTTAATTCCTTATTTTGCTAATGATTGGTTTATTTCATTGATGGTGTTATGCTGAATCGTGTATATGATACCATATGTCACTCTAACATACATACACAGGAACCCACCACCATATTATCTAATTACATTATTATAATGTGTATCAAGGTGTTGGTCATTTTCCTTGTTGAGTTAGAGTGCTAATTAGACCAAATACATTAGTTACAACTTCAGAGTGGAGCCAAGTGTGGCCGGATAATACAAGTATCTCTGATTTTCCCGGGGAAAATTTCCCTTACCGGAGTACTGTAAACTTCCGGGGCTCCACTGGCCCTCTGTGAAGAAACGTCAACTATTAATCACCCTCCAACCCCTAGGGAGTCTGTAACGAGCCATCTTCAAGTTTCTCTAACAGTTGGCTATTAGAATTTGGGGATCCCATCCTCATTTCTTTTTAACTTACCACAGAGGACATGAAGTTGTATAGCAAAGCTGAGGACTGGAAGGCTTGGAGTGAGGACATGGACGAAGTTGTATAGCAAAGCTAAATCAAATCAAATCAAATCAACTTTATTAGGGTCACAAATTGGGCGCGCAGGCCCGTCTTACATTCGGCCCTTCCAATCACTCGTCTTTCGTTCATCAAGAGCATTATACATTTACATAGGAAGATAAAATAAACATTGTGAAATGAATGTTGTAAACATAAACAAGGCTAATTACCATGTTATGAAGCCCATCTCCCACCTATCCATACATCACCCCACCCACACAACACCCCCACCTACCGACACACACGCACACCAAGGGACACATACATACCCCACCAACCGATCCATCCCCCTCCCGCACATCCCCCACCCACACACACTGCCCTCGCCTGATCCCCCAACCAAAACACACTCGCCACCCACAAACATTCCCCCACCAACCCACACATCCTACGCCCATCCACATACACATACTACCCCACACATCCTCTCCCCACCCACACCTCAAACCACCCATCCCCCAGCCACATCTCCATCGACAACATATTCCCCACCCATGCACACAATCCCCCACCAACCCACACATCGCACATCCACTCACACATTCCCAAACCATACACACACATCCCCACCAACTGACATGTCCCTACCCCCACCCCACACACACACATCTCTCTAACCACCCATACATCCCCAATCCACTAACACACACCCCACCACCCACACATACAACTTCCACCCACCCACACATGCCTTAACCTAATCCCCCACCCGCACATCACATACACCTCCTATCATGCACTATTCCCAACCCACGCACCACACACACACACATATCCCTCACCAACACATCCCCACTTACACACCACACACATATCCCCCACCCAGATACCACACAATATTCCCACCCACACCCACACAGATACCCTTACCCATCCACCCCACATACCCCCACTCACACAACACAAAAACAAAACAAAACACAAAAATCCCCCACCCACACACACATACCTCACCCACACAATATCCCCAACCAACACACCACACACCTCTCCCCACCCACACACGCATTCCCTACCCGTCCACCAACACACACTCACTCACGCATACATTCTCCACTACGCACCCACACCCCCCCCAACCAAACATCTCTCGATCACAATACCCCTACCCCACACACATCCTCCACCCACTCACACATCCCACCCCGACACATACAACTCCCTCACCCACTTACACATCCCTAAGCCACTCACTCACACACCCCCACCCACACATTCCCCATCCAAACACACACATCTCCCACCAACACTCCCCCACATACTTCCCCCAACCACCATAATCCCCTACTCACCCATACATATACCCCATTCATACGCACATTCCCCGCACCCATCACACACATCCCCCACACCACACACTATCCTCCACCCATACCTCCACAAACATACCCTCCACCCACACATCATTCACACATCCCCCACCAACACCGCACAAATATCTCAAACCCACACACCATACACTTCTCCCCACCCGCCCTTGCATCCCCAATCCACCCAACACAATCCCCTACCCACACAACCCCGCCTCCTACACATACTTCCTCAAACCGTCCACACATCTCCACCCACATAAACACACATCCCCTGCATCCGTCCCATACACATATCCTTCACCCATACACACATCCCCCACACCCATTCCAACACCCCTACTTTCACCCCCACACATCCATCCACACATCCCACCAACACCCACAAATACCACTACCCACCAAAACCAACACACCCCAACCCATCCAAACGCATACCCCCACCCACACACCCCCCACCCACACACCCCCCACCCACACACCCACTACCCACACATATCCTCCACATACACTCACACTTCCTCACATCTAGACACATACAAAATGTCTCACGATAGTATTGAAACTAGTATGAAGAAACTCTCACACTTTACTCACACATATACACTGACACTTGTCATGAGCAGTCTCATAAAAATGTTAAACATGGAGAAAAATGTGTACATAAAATATATGTGACGTAAAAATAGTGATGCTCTCTCTCTCTCTCTTTCTCTCTCTCTCTCTCTCTCTCTCTCTCTCTCTCTCTCTCTCTCTCACACACACACACACACACTCACTCACTCTCACGCTCACACATTCACTCTTCCGCTCATTCATTCACTCTCCCGCTCATTCACTCTCCCGCTCACTCATTCACTTTCCCGCTCACTCATTCACTTTCCCGCTCACTCATTCACTCTCCCGCTCACTCATTCACTCTCCCGCTCACTCATTCACTCTCACGCTCACTCGTTCTGTCTCTCATTCACACTCACTGACTCTCTCACTCAAACTACAGTAATGAACATTAGTTTATATTATGCATGATAAAATCAAATGGTATTTAACTGATAATATGACAGATGAGAATACACAAACATATGGATTCGCGTGTTACATAACATGCGTGTTACATGACATGCATCTGCTCAGCTCTCTCTCTCTCTCTCTCTCTCTCTCTCTCTCTCTCTCTCTCTCTCTGTATTCTTTCATATACACACACTCACACGCATGCACGCGCTCACACACATACACTAACACATCAACTCTCCCACTGTCTAACTCTCTAACACACAATCCTTCACACACACACACACACACTCTCTCTCTCAATCACTCTCTCACACATACACATACACATGAACGCATGCACATGAACGCACGCACGCCTACATTCCCTCACTCACTCTCACACATACATGTACGAATGCATGCACTGACACATTCCCCCACCATTTCTCGCTCAATCACTCTCTCCACACACACGCATGCACGTGCGCACACACGCATCCACTCTCTCCCTCTCTCTAACACCCACTTTCTCTCTCTCTCTCTCTCTCTCGCTCCCACACGCACACACATATATAGTGAACAATTATAGTTAAACAATTATAATGAACAATTATACTGAACAATTATACCAGTAAATGAATTATGGTGGCATATAGTCGGTATGGATTAAGTATTGAAAGAGTTTTCGGTTAAATGTGTAGGGACTCATTGGAGTTTTCAGATCTGGAGGCAGATCATTCCATAAGTGAGCACCAGAATAGGCGAAACATGTTTTGTATAGGTTCAATCTAGGCTTTGAGACATGTAACAAATTTAGGCGCTTGCTGTTCATTGCATTAGATTGAATCAGCGGCAGAAGATACTCTGGGGTATTTTGAGATATAATTTTATTCACTAATTTGGCTTTGTTGAAAAGGAAGCGCTTTTGTAGTGGTAGAAGTCTTAGATGACTGTACAAATTATTACTTTCAACGTGCTTTATGCCAGAAACCAGACGAATAGCTCGGTTTTGTAGAGAACATAGTCGTTTTAAATTAGATTTAGGGCAACCATCCCAAACTGTGGAACAGTAATCGAGATGTGATTGGATATAGCATGTATAGAATATTTTTCGTGTGCTTTCGTCCAGGAAGTGCTGAATTTTAGCAAGTTGGTAAACTTTTTGTGCTATTTTCTTGGTAAGAGCGTGAACATGAGAGCTCCAGTTCAAATGGCTGTCTATTAAAAGCCCTAGTGTTTTATGTTCAGTCACATTAACTATAGGTAACGTGCCCATGCGGAGTTCGAGCGGTGATCCAGTTATGGCTAGTGTCTGTAGTTTTTGTCTGGTCGTTATTAGCATGGATTTGGTTTTGTCGATGTTAATTTGCATGCGGTTTTCATTGCTCCATCTAGTAAGATTATCAAGTTCCTTTTGTAAAGAATTCTCTAATTCACTACGGTTTTCTTGACTAGTATATATAGTACAGTCGTCTGCAAATAGATCACAAGTTGTATTGATATATAAAGGAAGATCATTAATATAAACTGCAAAAAGCAGCGGACCTAGTATTGAGCCCTGAGGCACACCAATATTAAGCTGTGTGGGTCTTGATAGACAGTTGTTGAAGGACACGACTTGTTGCCTGTCGGATAGAAATGACGTAATTATGTTCACCATGTTGGTGCTTGTCTTCATTTGCTTTAGTTTTCTAATTAAAATATCGTGATCTACCATATCAAAAGCTTTTTTAAAGTCTACAAACACCGCTCCACAAATTCTACCGTTGTTGATGTTTAAGTGCCAGTTATCGGTCATTTTTGTTAGAGCACTATGGCAAGAATATTTAGGTCGAAACCCAGATTGACTGTTAATTATTAGATCATTGTTAATTAAATGGTGTAACGTTATTTTATGAATGTGTTTTTCTAGTGGTTTTGATAGCGACGATAGTAAGGAAATAGGTCTATAATTACCCAAAACACTATTATCGATTGAGCCATTTTTAATTAGCGGAAACACTTTAGCAATTTTAAATGCAGATGGAAAGTAGTTTTTGGCCAGGCACTGGTTATATATGAACGTTAAGGACTCGCTAATGACTGGTGCAGCACAACGAAGAATTCTATTACTGATACCATCTAGGCCGTGTGAGTTTGTTGATTTGAGGTTCAAGAGATATTTATAAACGTCTACAACAGACATTAAAGGAATCTCAGCGGGAATATTTCTGGTGCACTTCTCCTCACAGAATGATGTCAGTGAACTTAAATTACACGATGAGTCTGGTATTGAAGACTTTAGATTCTCTATTTCCGATTGAAAGAAACAACTGAATTCATCGCATGTTATAGAATTTGCTATTGCTGATTCTGTAGGACGTTTCTTATTGGTTAGCAAGTTAATAGCCTTCCATATATTTCTACTGTTTGAATTATCTACAATCAAATTTTTAAAATGATCTTTTTTAATCCTACGAATTTCATATTTAACTTTATTCCTTAGTCTGCGGTAATTGATGAAGTCTTTATTTTTGTGTGCTGTATCTCGCTCTCTCATGATTTGCAGCACTTCTCTAGTGACCCATGGGGATTTATGTTGATTTTTGACTCGAACTTCTTTGATTGGCACGTGTTTATCGAACACATTGTACACTGTCTTCGTCCAGAAAGCTAATGCATCGTCCGGGTCAGGAAGTTGATAAACGTGATCAAGGGCTGCTTTTCTTAAGTCTTGCAAAAATAAATCTTGGTTGAATGCTTTATAATTCCTAAATTTGATACTTACATGTTTATGTTTAAGAGGTTTGAACCCAATTCTTGACCATGTACAACATACCGGGTAGTGGTCACTAACTGTACAAACAGGAACAGAACATTCAATAATATTATCTGGACAAGTAACATATATGTGATCAATTGTAGTTGAGGATGTGTCAGTAACCCTTGTGGGACGGTTTATTAGTTGTTTGAAATTGTAAGAAAGAATGATATCGTCCCATGTCTGGTTGGATTTACTAATATCTATGTTGAAGTCACCTAGTATCATAACTTCTCTACCTGCTGTAAACACTCTATCCATCATTGTAGTGAAGCAGTCATACCAACTGTACCCGGCACAAGGATTCCTATATAGGTATCCAATGAGAAACGGTTGTTGGCTGGCTGGCTTCACCTCTAACCAAACACATTCTATCTCTACTGTCTCGAGATCACTTCTACGGGACCAGTTGAGAGAATTGGAAATGTATACAGCAATACCTGTCTCTAATTTTTGATTTGCATCTTTCCGAATTACTTTAAACCCCTTAAGTGAGATTTCGGAGTCGGTTATTTTGTCGTTAAGACGACTTTCTGTGATTCCAAACACATGGAACTGTTTGGACAGTATTACCGAGAGCTCAGGTAATTTGTTGAGCAGATGAAAGATGTTGAGATGGCCTATATATAGACCATGTTTGTTGAGCCACTGATCGTGATTAGCGAACATTACAAACTAAAAGGAAGATGTCGCTTGTGGTATACAAATTGCAGGGATTTCGAAACTTTATTTAGAAATAGTTAAGGCTGTTAGAGGGGGCAGGAAAATGTCTTTGCTGGAGTGATATCATGAATGCTTGGTGCAGGGCTGCAGGATTGTATCGCATTAGCTGCTGAAGTTGACGGTTCCACTCATAGGGTTGTAGATTACCGTCCAGCGAGGGATTGCTATGAGTGTCACTGGAAGTGCCTACATTGGAAGCAGGCATCGACGGTACAGCACCATTGTTTAACGGTGTCTCCTTTGACATCATAGAGGGAGACTGTTTTACGGGCAAGGTAGGAAACAAAGTATCATATTTAGCAACATTTGGATTGGAGCTTGGGTTGCTATTCACAACATTGTGTTCCTGGGGTACAGGCAAGGGTGGTGTGGGAAGAGAAGGAGTGTTTTCTGAACACTGAGAGATGGCTACAGCCGGAGGTGAAGATCGGTTTACTCCTGTAACTGAAACTGGTTCTAATTGTTGTGTACGTTCAGGATATTTGATGTTCTTCGCTAGTATGCTAGTTCCTAGTTTTGAACAATGTAATTGATCCTTATATAGTTTTTTCTTGGGAGCCCCGGACGGCGATGTGAAATACGGGGTATTATTAATGAAAGCATTGTTAGTTTCTTGACAAAATTTATGTAGAGTCAGATTGCCAGCATCGGCAGTGCGGCGCTGGAATCCATAACATGGCAGTATGATTGATGAAAAGAAAATAGATGCTTTAGGAAATTTCTTGCGCAACAACACCTCCAATGTAGCGAGTTGTGAGGTGCTTATGGTGTGATTGTTCATAATATTGTTGACACCGATATGGACTGTTGTTCTTCTAATTCTATCATTCACCTTGAATTTCCGCAGTGTAGAGGTCAGTCTGTCAATGTCAGCTCCTGGTAGCGGGTAGATCGAGGTAGTTTCGCTGTCAGAAGATGACATGCGGTCACTATAGATTCCCTTGAGCAGAGAGTCTCCAATGACGACATGAGTTGCACTGTCATCCATTGTTATTTCACACCGTTGACGCGCCCGTTTGATTTCTTGCCACTGATCGCTGTCATCTTTCATGCGTTCTTGTTTATTATAGTCGTTGCTTGTTTGGGCTGGTTGTTGATGCTCAGTAGTGGTAGTGGCTGAGCTCTTTAACTTCTCGTCTGCTGCTGGAGAGTCTACACTTGAGGCCTGGGACCTATTGCTGACACGCACATCAATGGGGTAGATGGATGGTGCACGTTCTACAAGTTTAGTAGTGTTGCAGCCTGTGGAAACTAACTGCATGTCATTTTGCGACGAACATCCACTGGTCATACACACCTCTGCAGCACTATGAATACTTCCTGTTTGTGCACTTTTGTCAAATGACTGTGCACTCTTTAGTTTTAAGGCATGGATTGTTGTTTTAAAGGTGTCCTTCTCTTCTTTAAGGAGGTGGATTTCTTTTTGAAGGCGAGCGTTTTCTTCTTTAAACACGGAAATGATATTAGTTGTGTTGTTGGAAATAAAGTCTTTTAGCCTGTCCTCCAAAGCCTGGATGAGTTCACGGCAGGCGTTGTGGTTGTGTGGTTCGGCTGAGGAAAGAGTGACTAAAGATGATGTGTTAGTCTCATCAGATTGGGCTACTGAACTGTGATGTTCGACCAGCTTGAGCTTGGGATCAGTGTCTGCAGATTCACTAGACCACACGTGTGAAGTTGGCGTTGAAGAAATCCGACGTTTGGGTGGCGTGCTCGTCAAACTTTTCCCCGTCTTGTCTTTAATTGTATTTTCATGGCGCTTGGATAAAGTAGAGTTCCGTAAGTTGGACGCCATATTAGTAATGTATGAGGCTCCAACAGGCCGGGAGTACACACAAGTTCGCCGCCTTTCGGTAACGCGTGCTTGGCGACTAACCACGATCTAGTCCCACATGGTTAAATCACACGTTGACGTTAATCGATAATTGGTAGTTTTCAAAACTGAACGTTCTTACCTTACATTTCACAAAGAAATCAGCATTTCACTAACTAATAGTCACATAAACTTAATATATTAATTAGTATTAGATCCAGTTTTTAGAAAAACACAATGAAATACACAGCATCTCGATTGAAATAGGCACAACTTTGTTAAATTATATAAACATTGGGAGAGCTTGTGAAATCACGTCCGCTGGTAGCCGGAAGGAAACGGAAAGTGAGGCGAAGTTGTATAGCAAAGCTAAGGACAGGAAAGCTTGGAGTGAGTTGGTTCAGGATCCATGCTCCAATGGGGGGTCAAGGGTTAAAGAAGAAGCACTGGTTAGTTTACATTTACACCAGCTGTTCATTTGTCTCATTATTCTTTAATGTCTGCTTGATTATTTTATTACATGTATACCAGCTGTTCATTTGTTTCATTATTCTTACAATGTCTGCTTGAGCATTTTATTACATTTACACCAGCTGTTCATTTGTTTCATTATTCTTGCAATGTCTGCTTGAGCATTTTATTATATTTCCAGTAACAATATGTTAGGTTAAACTGAAAAATGCTATTGTAATATGTTGCTGGATATGATAATTAACCCATTGTTTACTTTTTGTGTCTCTTTCAGAATTAACGCTGACAGCGTTGTCTCTCAAGTCCCTACATGAAAACAATGACAAATGGAGAAGATGAAGTTTGACAACATAGGCTTAGACTTGTGAAACAAGAACTTTCAAACGTTTCCTGTCATTACAAAAGTCACAAAGGATTCAGTCAAATATGAGGCTGTTACATCTTTGAGGACATGGCAGGACAAACAGACCCAAATTTAAGAATAACAAAATAACTCATGGTCACCATGAAACATTTGACAACAGCAGATGGATAATTTTATAACATCAGCGGAATATGAATAGTGTAAAAACCAATATAGGAAAGTGTTTCATCTATCAATGAAATAAATACTAAACTCTGTGTGATTTTTAAACCATGTGATTTTATAAACTGTAGAAACACCTAAAACATTAACACAGATCTCTGGAAAGTCTCTTGATAACAAGTTGGTTATGGCAGTTGTGATGATGAAAGAGAAAATCAAGAAGACATGCCATACATGTCTGATGTTTGTGATCCAACTGTTTTTGTAGATAAGGTATTTAAACAGAAAGATAAGACCAAATGCAACAGAGAAATCTTACAAATGTGGTGACTGTGATGCATCTTTTACTCAAGCTGACAACCTAAAGTGAAACAAAAGAACCCACCATTAGAGAAATCTAATAAATGTGATGATGCTGGTGCATCTTTTACACAAGCTTAGAATATAAAATACTTCAAGAAAACACATACAAGAGAGAAAACTTACAAGTGTGATGATTGTGGTGCATCTTTTGTTCAAATTTCCAATTTGATGTATCACTTGAGAAGACACACAGGAGAGACACCTTATAAATGTGATGATTGTAGTCTTCTTTTATTGACTCTTACAGTTTGAAGTGTCATGGCAGAACAATACAGGAGAAAAACCTTACAAATGTGATCTTTGTGGTGTCTCTATTAATATGGCATCAATTCTTATTTGCCACAAGAGAAAACATACAAGAGTTAAACCTTTGAAATGCGATGATTGTGGTTCATCATTTAATTATGTTTGCAGTCTGAAGTGCCACATGAGAACACATACAGGAGAGAAACCCTACAAATGTGATGATTGTGGTGCATCTTTTACTAATTATAGTAGTCTGAAGCACCACATGATAACACATACAGGAGAGAAGCCTTACAAATGTGATGATTGTGGTGCATCTTTTACTAATTCTACTGATCTGAAGTGCCACATAAGAATACATACAGGGGTGAAACCTTACAAATGTGATGATTGTGGTGCATCTTTTACTAATTCTAGCCATCTAAAGTGCCACAAGAGAATACATGGAGGGGTGAAACCTTACAAATGTGATTATTGTGGTGCATCTTTTACTATTTCTAGCCATCTGAAGTACCACAAGAAAACACATACAGGAGAGAAACCTTACACATGTGATTATTGTAATGCATCCTTTACTCGGGCTAGCACTTTGAAGATTCACAAGAGAATACATACAGGAGAGAAGCCTTACAAATGTGATTATTGTGGTGCATCTTTTACTCAGGCTGGCCATCTGAAGGGCCACGAGAGAATACATACAAGGGTGAAACCTTACAAATGTGATGATTGTGGTGCATCTTTTACTGAACAGGGCTCTCTGAAGTGCCACAAAAGAACACATACAGAAAAAAAACATTACAAATGTGATGATTGTGGTGCATCTTTTACTCAAAGGAGTCATATACTGTACCACATTAAGATACATGCAGGAAAGAAACTTTACACATGTGATGATTGTGGTGCATCTTTTAGTCTAGGTAAAAGCTTGAAGGTCCACAAGATGATACATACAGGGGTGTATCCTCAAATGTGATGATTGGGGTGCATCTTTTATGCATGCTAGAAATCTGAATTGCCGTATGAAAATCTATACAGGATAGAAACCTTACTAGATTGTATCATTTACTCAATTTCACCATCTGAAGTGTCACAAGATGTTGCATACAAGAGAAACTTATGCATGTTGTGTGGCATTTGCTCAATTGAAGATTTAGAAGTAAACATACTGGAAACACACCATAAAAATACAGTGATTGTTGTAATATTTTTTTTTTACCAGCTGGCCATTTTATATTCCACATGAGAATGCATACGGATGAGAAATCTTAGAAAAGTAATTATTGTGGTGCATCTTGTATCCGTGATTTCAATCTGAAGCTTTAAAAGAGAAAACAAACGGGAGAGAAACCTAGCAAATGTGATGACTGTAATGTGTCATTTCTTCTTTATCTGCTCTTTATCCCCTCTTGGAGTATCAGCCCTTAGCCAACTTGCATCAGTTCATCCTAACAGTCACAATCCTTTGCAACAGCTAAAATTGGCTGTGTCTAGGGTCTATGTATTATGCATATTTAACTGACTAGTGCATGATGGATCAGCCACAGTTATCACAAATCATTAACTATGATCAACAACTAGGAGTCACTAGAGAACACCGGTTTGCACACAAAATATTGTTTTAATTCTAAACAAACTCGATGACATGCATAACATGATTCCAGAAAGTTTTGTTGAAAAGTATACATCTTCTTCATGTGTTAGTCTGTAATATAACACTGCATTATACAGGCCTTCTTAACGTAGTGCACATAGACAGTTACGCCAGACTCTCTGTTAGCTCGACTGTAACCACTCCTCTCAGTATGTTCTCTGGGCCAAGGTCCTGTAACTTACCCGATACTCAATACCCTGGCCCATCACTTCCTTCTCTCTATATTGGGCCTGTTTGTTACCCCCCCCCCCCCCCCAAATCAGAATTTATTACCCCCTTGATCCGTTAATTACAGATTCCCATGAACACTACATTCCAGATTTGCCTTTGTAACCTGTTTCTTTGGCACGTTTTGCTGGTGATTTATCTTGACGTGTGCGTGCCATACCATCCCACTGTCTTGGGGCTACCCCATTTGCTGAATATTTTGATTAACCTTCCTGGGCCCACATCTGCCTTACTCTGACCCCACAACTGCAACCTCGCTTTTTTACTTTCACTGTTCCTCATGCATGTTACACTAACTGTTGCTATTTAAGTCAGTTTCCTCCATGTTCTCCCATTATTCTTTGTCTCTAATGATCTTCTCTATGTGTTTAATTCGCTCTCTATTTCAATGATCTTGTGGATTATAAACAAGGGATTAGTTAGTTAGTCGACAGATCATCCTCATTGCACATCGAACCATTCAGTCCATAAGTCCTCGGATTCCCTCAGCAAATCCCGCAGCATGTAGCGGCTAACGACACCAGTTCTGTGTTGGTTTATCAATCTTCTTTGGCTTCCTGCGTAGTGTTCTTGTTTGGCCATCCCTCTTTTAATTTGCTGTTCTCGCAGCCTGGCCATGGTTGTAGATTCACAGTCATCACTTGGTCCACGCAAAAGTCTTACTTCTCGTAGAGCATTCAGAATGTCAGCCTGGTCCATGGCGCGTCCGCCCTCCACTGTAGCCTCACCTGCGAGCTTGTCAGCCCGCTCATTTCCTTGTACTCCCGCATGCCCTGGCACAAAAATGAAACTAATCTTTGCCAGCCGAGACCGCTCCAGAGACAGCAACCATTCTCTTCGGATCGACCCCTCCTCTATCCTCTTGATCATGTTCATTGAGTCGCTAAGGAAACATACGAATGTACACATACAGGAATATCACATAGAACACAAAGTATTGGACCTGTATTTTATACAGCAATATTTATGTGATTGGTGATATGTTGAATATCACATTGAACACAAGAAGACTTGTATTTTATACAGCAATATTTATTTGATTGGTGATGTATTGAATATCATATTGAACACAGAGAATTAGACCTCTATTTTATACAACAATTGGCATGTGATTGGTGATGTGTTGAATATCACATTGAACACAAATACTACTATTTTATACAACAATCAGCATGTGATTAGTGATGTGTTGAATATCACATATAACACAGAGTACTAGACCAGATAACTAATTGGAGTCTGTGGCGAAGTGGTCAAGCCGTTCAACCCGGGCTTCGGAGGTTGTGGGTTCGATTCCGGGCCGCATCCTTCAGTTCACGAGTGAAATTTTTTGGAGACTCCTGTGGATCATCGCTAGAGCTAAGGAGTTTGTGCTTTGTGCGATGCTTTCTGCACTGCGGAAAGAGACAGAGGCATATTGGATAAAACCCAGTGCAATGAAGTCAACCATGTTGACTTTCAGCGATTGTTTAAGTGTAGAGCGGTGACTGACATAGCAGTGGTGACATTGGGTCTCCAAGCTGTCTGACACAGAAGCTATCTGAGTGCTACAGCGGGCACGATGCTTGATCCGAGAGCTCTGAGCATGTAACAGGGTGTATTCCCTTCGTCTGTTCATTACACAAATTTCTTCCACCCCTTTTTCGTCCTAGGTATATACATTACAGGGACAGGGAAAGTGTAATGTCTCCAGATTTTGTTTCCCTGTACAGTGAAAATATTTTCAGAAATATGGAAGGAATCAACATTGGGGGATGGTGCATCAATAACGTTAGATATGCAGATGATACTGTCTTGATTCAAGTCAATGAACAGGACCTGCAAAATTAGTAGGTGCGGTTGTTGCTCACAGTGAACAACTAGGGTTAGAATTGTAAGAAGACACAGATTATGGTCGTCACTGGGAAGAAGGAAATACCACAGTGTAATATACAAGTAAATGGGAATACAAGTAAAGTGAGCAGATCACTGGACCTGGCAGGACATTGTCATATGCCGATGATGTTTTAGTGTATCGTCAGGGTAAGGATAGAGATGAGGTTGCTGTGGAACTACAAACCGAACTCAATCGCATAAGTACTTGGTGTGATGAAGCTGGGGCAATGGTCAACCCAACAAAGGCAACAGTGACTTGGTTCTCGTTGAATAATCATATTGTCAACAATCCAACACCAACTGTAATGCTGTGTTCAGAGACGGTGGAAAGAACGCAGGCAATGAATTACCTGGGGATACGGTTTGATCGAAGCCTTGCTTATAATGTGCACATAGACCGGGTGATAGCAAAGGCCAAGCGGGGTTTGGCAGCGATGCGGGTGATGGCGGCAGCAAACTGTGAGCAGCGCCATCTATGTCTTCTGTACGAGGGGCTGGTCATGTCTGTTTTGGAGTATGCAATGGCAATCCTGACTGTCAGCCATAAGCAGATAGAAAGGATGGAAAGGATACAGAATGAAGCTATGTGCATTATTCTTGGATGTACAAGAGATACAGCATGCAGGGCGATGCGCTACCTTCTTGATTTTCCAACCATTGAAGAGAGAATGCAAGTTTGCAGGGCACGCGCCTACCTCAGAATTAACGCAAACACACAGCATCCACTGCATAGTGAAATTAGGAAGGTGAAGGGCAGCAGGTTAAAAAGAGGACGGTCGTGGATGGGTCAAGCCGAAGACATTCTTCAACAGGTGTGTTCACTTGAGGACTTAGAACCTGGCGAGGAGTGGGTGCAAGTGTCAACAGACTTCTGCACATCCTTTTCAGTTTGCATCCAACTAGATAGAAAATGCAGACAAGAAAATCCGGCTGCTGTGGAGGCTGAAGTACAAGCGTTGATTTTCGAGAATTCGCTAGACAGTGACGCGGTCATCTACACAGATGGGTCGGTCGTCCGACATGTGAGAAGCTCATGGGCCTTTACAGCTCGGGCCGGAGGGAGAATTGTGAAGGAGGACTCTGGTGCTTTCACTGAAACCACAAGTAGCCTGACCATGGAAGTCATGGCAGTAAGTAAAGCAATAACATGGCTCGAGACACAGACATTCACTAGGGCTTGTTTCCTTAGCGACTCAATGAACATGATCAAGAGGATAGAGGAGGGGTCGATCCGAAGAGAATGGTTGCTGCCTCTGGAGCGGTCTCGGCTGGCAAAGATTAGTTTCATCTTCGTGCCAGGGCATGCGGGAGTACAAGGAAATGAGCGGGCTGACAAGCTCGCAGGTGAGGCTACTGTGGAGGGCGGACGCGCCATGGACCAGGCTGACATTCTGAATGCTCTACGAGAAGTGAGACTTTTGCAAGAACCAAGTGATGACTGTGAATCTACAACAATGGCCAGACTGCGAGAGCAGCAAATTAAAAGAGGGGTGGCCAAACAAGAACACTACGCAGGAAGCCAAAGAAGATTGATAAACCAACACAGAACTGGCGTCGTTAGCCGCTACACGCTGCGGGATTTGCTGAGGAGGGGATCCGAGCACTTATGGACTGAATGGTCCGATGTGCAACGAGGATGATCTGTCGACTAACTAACTAACTAACTAACATACAAGTAAATGGGGATATTCTTAAACAAGTGAATCCGTACAGTTAGAACAGTCATAACATCTGGTGGGAGATGCCTTGAAGAAATTAGAACAAGAATTGCCATTGTGAAAGTAGCCATTTGCAAGGTGAAAAACATACTGACAAATAAAGAGATATCAATTGAAACGAGAAAAGAATGTTGAAGTGCTACATAGAACCTGTACTTTTGAATGGATGTGATTGTTTAATTGATTAATTTAGGAACCGACATCACAGCATTCGGGGCATTCCCATAATCGCTCCGTCCCCATCATCAGCAGCCAGCGAAGAGTTCCAACACTAATAGTTCCAGTAGTAATCTGATTATATGTCCATCTCGCCTTTCCTCTGAGTGTCGAGCGTCGACCAGATCCCCTCGTCACTCCTCGCTACCTCATTCTTGCCAGACTATGGTGATCCATTTGCTCCTCTGAGGTGTAAACGTGCTCCCATAAGGCCGCAACCACGTCTGCCTTGTCATGCATCAATACTCCACCAAGTCAGCACACCGGCATGCCCTGGAGAAAAGATCCAGGTGATGCTTGTCACCCGTGACCTCCGAAGCGAAGCAAGCCACTGCACGAAGCCTGCCTGTCCTCACCCTCCTCAGCGTGCTTTCTGAGTCGGTTACAATCACGATGTGTGTGTGTATCATGTTCTCCATCCAGTGGAAAGCTGCACTGACAGCCTCCACCTCCATTCTTAAACTAGATGTTGTGGTATCATACGCTAGGCTCTCCTGCACTAAACGCCGACCATTAGCTTTTGCTAAGAATCCCCAGGCACTTCTACCTCTCAACACCGAACCATCTGTGTAGATAATCACATCAGCTGGGCGAGCATTATCCTGAATTAGTTGCTGGATTTCCACTTTCATGGTCCCCTGCTTGCCATGAGATGGATACGAGAAACAGAGCAAATGTGTAAAACGATGTCACTAAAACACACAGTTGAAAAATGAAGCGAACACCAGGGCACGAGTGGGCGGAGTTAATGTGGTCACATGACTGCACCCAGGCACAAGCCGGAAAACGAGTGCTTGGCAGATGGAGCTGAGACAGGTCGATTGAAAGTGTTGGAGAGTTTTTGCAATGATTGAAGTCTGAGATGCAGTCCAACATTAAAGAATGTTCCTATTGTGAAAGTTTGTGATTGTAAAGCAACACACTGAAGCTGACGCCTGACGATCGGGCCATAAACGTCGACAAGCAGTGGCGAGATAGCCGACGCAGTTTTGAAAACACCTTGACCAGAATGGCGGGCAGAGACTTTGCTGGTCACCAGTGGTATGCGTGAGTAGTGATATAATTATTAAGCACGTTAAGAAGTAAACGATACCATCGTAAGATATCTCATATGCATCAACTAAAGTTCCTATTGACGATTAGATGGACCATGCATTGTATATTTGTAGTCAGTGGGTGTGCTGGTCATACGCAAAACGCTGAACGGCAGGAAGCCAGCAGTGTATGACAGCCACAGTGATAACTGTTCTACAATAAAAGTGACTGTGTTGTCTAAGGACACAATGGACTTGTGAGTTGTGTACATAGCAGATCTGTAAATCGTAACGTGTGAGTGTACGAGCCATTGGAAATATTTCACCCTGGGCAAGTTCCAAAATGTCGGACATTTGGTGTGATGATGTCCCCAGGAATGAATCCGGCACTTGGCACTGCTGGCCACTCCCTGCACTCTCGCACTTGAATGGATGTGAAGCGTGGACAATGAGCAGTCAAGCTGAAAAACATCTGATGGCCGTGAAAATGTGGTTTCTGAGGAAAATGCAAAGAATACCATGGACAAACAGAAAAACGAATGATCTAGTCCTTCAAGAAACAAATGAAGATCGTAAACTGATTAGAGACAATAGACGTAGACAGTCAAATGTTTTTGGGCATGTTATAAGAAGAAATGAATTGGAAAACTGTGACAACTGGCAAGATCGAAGGGAGGTGACCAAGGGGAAGACCGAGAAGTAAATACCTGGATGGCTTGGCCACATGGTAGGGTATGGTAGCGCCATTTTTGGTTCTCCCCATTGTTGCAATCATGGTTGAAGGGGGTTACAAATCCAGAACCAGCCAGTAGAGGACCAGGACCAGTCCTCCCAGACCACATCCATACACAGATGGGTTTAAGTGCCCCAAGTATGGTCAAGATATGCCCCGATGTTCCATACACATCAAACAGACGTGTTCAAACCTATACACACACAAAGAGTCAGGTTGACTCACAGAAGATTGCTGCTTTGAACATTCGTGCATGGCTGTGATGGTATGTAAATAATTACCTAGAGTTCATATTTGATATTAACCAATCTGATAGGTCCTGGTATATAACTGGCCATGTACTAATCACTGTATGAGACTCTAAAGCTGATCTGTTGGACAATGATTAAGACTGAGAGACTCCACCACCAGTCCCAGTGAATAGCAGGAAAGGTGTAATGAGAATCCAAGTGCTGAAGGGTATCCAGTGGTAATTCTGGACCAAGGGTGCTTCTTTATGATGGCGATTATGACCTAACAATGATGAAATTGATGATAGTGATTGTAATGATGGTGATGATGATTGTGGTGTTGATAGTCATGTGGTGACAGTTATGATGGCAATTATGTTGGTCTGGAGTTTAAAATGGCTTGTGTTAATCAAGGTGAATGTATGTAAACTATATTGTCAGTTGGTCCACAATCAGTGACATGGGGCTAAACAGGTCAGACATTATGAATGTAGAAGAGCACCATGTGTGCAGTGTGCCGACTGTGAGTTTGTTCTGGTATTCCTGGGTGAATTTGTGCACTGCAGAAGATTATGTTGTGGTGGTGGTTTCATTTAGCAATGCATAGCATATGTCTGGTTTGTGGTCAGTGCCTGTGTCTTGTTTTCTGATTGCTGCTTGTGTTATGTGTTAAACTACAGCTACTGTATGTTGTCCATGCCTGATTGACACCTGTGCAAGAGGTGCTGTCTGTGTTTTATATGTGCAGATTCAAATGGGATTAATGTTGTTCTGTCAGGGCAATATACATTTTTGACTAGGTTAAATTTGGCTTTGCCTGTGTTGTCTGCTAAATGGTTATGGTGCTCAGCAGTTGTATGTCAGCCTGGGGATGTGGCATTCGCTTGTTGTACTTGCTGCATTATGTGGCACTTGAAGCTGGTGGAATGTGCAGTCCAATTCACTATTGATCTCCACTGTGAGCTGTGGTAGTCCATGGTGTTATACTTTGTGTCTCAATGCGGGATGTCTTGTCTCTGTACTGTGGGTTCTTAGTTAGTTTATTAGTCAAGATCTCCATACCTGTGTTTATGCCTCTGTTGCTGAGGTGGCCAAGGAGGTCACCTCAGACAGATGCAAGGCCCAGAACACTTCGGATGAAGACGCAGTGACAGTGAAAGAAATCAAGGCTGTGCTTCAACGATCAAAAAACAGTGCTCCAGGTCCTGATGGCATAAGATACGGCAACATAAATAGGTGTACCGACAATGAGCTAGAGAAACTAGCAGACATGTACAACAACAGTATAGGGAGTGCTAGCATCAAGGAGGAATGGTTACACAGCTATCTGATTCCCTTGCCGAAGCCTGACAAAGACCAAAAAAAAATTCAGGGATATCGAATTATAACCATGTAGAATACAATAGGCAAGCTGCTGGAGAAGGTAATTGCCAGGAAAATATCAAGTCAACTAGAGAGGCAAGGTGTTTTCCCACCTACCCTGGGTGGGTACCGTCCAAAAAGAGAAACCTGGACCAATGCAGCAGTCTTTGCCCAGGATGTCTATGAGGGTTTCCACTCAGGCACTGAAACTGTTGCTGCAGCGATTGATCTTGAGGACGCATACAACAGAGTACCACTGGATTTTTTAATGTTTCAGCTTCTCGAACTAAACATAAGTCCATTCCTCCTTAGTTGGATCGCTGCAGCCCTCTTCCAACGGAAAGTAGTTTTTAGATGTGGCAGTTGGACTTCGGAACCAACAACAATATATCCTGGCCTACCACAGGGATCACCATTATCTCTGGTACTGTTCAACGCCTACACAGTGAGAATCACCAGTGAGCAGATCACTGGACCTGGCAGGACATTGTCATATGCCGATGATGTTTTAGTGTATCGTCAGGGTAAGGACAGAGAGGAGGTTGCTGTGGAACTACAAACCAAACTCAATCGCATAAGTACTTGGTGTGAGGAAGCTGGGGCAATGGTCAACCCAACAAAGGCAACAGTGACTTGGTTCTCGTTGAATAATCATAATATACTGTAATGCTGTGTTCAGAGACGGTGGAAGGAACGCAGGCAATGAATTACCTTGGGATACGGTTTGATCGAAGCCTTGCTTATAATGTGCACATAGACCAGGTGATAACAAAGGCCAAGCGGGGTTTGGCAGCGATGCGGGTGATGGCGGCAGCAAACTGTGAGCAGCGCCATCTATGTCTTCTGTACGAAGGGCTGGTCATGTCTGTTTTGGAGTATGCAATGGCAATCCTGACTCTCAGCCATAAGCAGATAGAAAGGATGGAAAGGATACAGAATGAAGCTATGCGCATTATTCTTGGATGTACAAGAGATACAGCATGCAGGGCGATGCGCTACCTTCTTGATTTTCCAACCATTGAAGAAAGAATACAAGGTTGCAGGGCACGCGCCTACCTCAGGATTAACGCAAACACACAACATCCACTGCATAGTGAAATTAGGAAGGTGAAGGGCAGCAGGTTAAAAAGAGGACGGTCGTGGATGGGTCAAGCCAAAGACATTCTTCAAAAGGTGTGTTCACTTGAGGACTTAGAACCTGGCGAGGAGTGGGTGCAAGTGCCAACAGACTTCTGCACATCCTTTTCAGTTTGCATCCAACTAGATAGAAAATGCAGACAAGAAAATCCGGCTGCTGTTGAGGCTGAAGTACAAGCGTTGATTTTCGAGAATTCGCTAGACGGTGACGCGGTCATCTACACAGATGGGTCGGTCGTCCGACATGTGAGAAGCTCATGGGCCTTTACAGCTCGGGCCGGAGGGAGAATTGTGAAGGAGGACTCTGGTGCTTTCACTGAAACCACAAGTAGCCTGACCATGGAAGTCATGGCAGTAAGTAAAGCAATAACATGGCTCGAGACACAGACATTCACTAGGGCTTGTTTCCTTAGCGACTCAATGAACATGATCAAGAGGATAGAGGAGGGGTCGATCCGAAGAGAATGGTTGCTGCCTCTGGAGCGGTCTCGACTGGCAAAGATTAGTTTCATCTTCGTGCCAGGGCATGCGGGAGTACAAGGAAATGAGCGGGCTGACAAGCTCGCAGGTGAGGCTACTGTGGAGGGCGGACGTGCCATGGACCAGGCCGACATTCTGAATGCTCTACGAGAAGTAAGACTTTTGCGAGAACCAAGTGATGACTGAATCTACAACAATGGCCAGACTGCGAGAGCAGCAAATTAAAAGAGGGGTGGCCAAACAAGAACACTACGCAGGAAGCCAAAGAAGATTGATAAACCAACACAGAACTGGCGTCGTTAGCCGCTACACGTTGCGGGATTTGCTGAGGAGGGGATCCGAGCACTTATGGACTGAATGGTTCTATGTGCAATGAGGATGATCTGAGGTGTGTAGGATCCATGTGTGATATTCACAGCAAAGTAGGGAAATCCGGTGAGCAAGTACACATGGGTACATAGAAGGCCAAAACTGGCAAGGGATATTTTAGTGGTGCATGATCATACCAAACGGTATGAATGATTGACTCATGACAACAGTGGTACAGCTGTGGGGGATGGTGCAGTGGGAAAGGCAATAACAGAACCTGTGACATTGAATAATATGTATTGTTTATCACCATGTGTTTGCAGTGATTATTAAAATAGTTAATCAAATGTTGCATTTTATTGCAGGAATAGCCTCCTGCGGTTGCAGGGGGGTATTCCTGGGTTCTTAGTTAGTTTATTAGTCAAGTTCTCCATACCTGTGTTTATGCCTCTGTTGCTGAGGTTGTAATTATATTATGGTGATGTGTCCTAGTCAGCCTGGGGATGTGGCATTCGCTTGTTGTACTTGCTGCATTATGTGGCACTTGAAGCTGGTGGAATGTGCAGTCCAATTCACTATTGATCTCCACTGTGAGCTGTGGTAGTCCATGGTGTTATACTTTGTGTCTCAATGCGGTATGTCTTGTCTCTGTACTGTGGGACTCATGTTTGTGTTCCTGGTTCCACTCAGCCTAGAGATGTATGTCCTGTGTGAGTACTTAGAGAACCCTTTAGACTCAGCCGATTAGCTAGAGGCCGCTCATTGATGTAAATAATATTATTGGGCAGCAGTTGTCAGTGTCAGTACTGCTAGATTGTGTGTCTGAATGTTTATAAACATATTCTGTGGGCATTGGGGCTTGACAAAATAAAGGTCTATTCTCATTGTTATTAGTGTGTTTTTTAGTCTTTGTTGTTTAACGTATCTTGGTTATTGTTCTACTCATTAATTCTGGCACAGCTCAGCTCTGTAATCTATTGCTTGGAATAAAAATTAGATATAGTTCCCTGTCAAAGAACCTGCATTTCTTCTGATCTATAAATATTTTCTATTTATAAGACGGAAATCAGTGATCTTTCTTCTTGTTCTTTTCTTCTCTGGCCCATAAGCAGTCAGTGCTGTGCTCTTTATATCACATTTGTATATATTATCTTTATATCACTGAGGTCAGGTGATAGGTTGAGCTAAGTCAGGCACTTGACTTGTTCTCAATTTACCCTTTTCTCCCACTCTCATTAAGATCTACACAAAATATTTCAATTTTTGTCATAACTGTGCTCATTGTAGCATACTCCTTCATTGTCGTAGATTGAGCAATCGGAATTGAGCCATATTTGTTAATATTGTGTAAGAGATCATCTTTCAAACTTCTTTTAGAACTGTCAATGAAAAGTGGTCACTTATGTGGTGTATAACTTACACCCATTTCATTTATAAGAACTACATTAGTACAAAACACAATGTTGGTTTCTTTACAAAAGAATGGAAGAAAACCTTGCTCTCTGCTGCAATCAAATGTAAACTGTTTCAGCAGTCAGTAATTTTTATTTTAAATTTCAATCTTGAAGCCAAAAGTTTTGAAGATTCCTTGGAGAGATATAGATTTCGGATTAGATCATTCAGTTCATGCTGGTTGAATCATTGAGCTGCTGGAAAATCATCTTCGAAATCACTATCACTTGTCGTTCAACATGCCACTGCCGTTTCATCTTCTAGCAGTGAATCCAAAACCTGACTGAAAGTTGGAATTGCTATGCCATCTCCATGTAGCAGGATCTAGATCTGGATATTTCCAATTTTTGTGATATTTTCCATTAATTCCCTTAGTATTGACAACACGGAAATAACAGTCATCATAGTGGTTATTGGACTCTCTCCAAAAGATTGGAATTCCTAATATCATAAGGGACTAGAGAAACAAGTGTTTTTCCTTGTTTCTTTTCCTGAGCTTATATAGAAAATACTGTAATAATATTAATTACATGCACAAATGTTTGTATCTCAAAAACTAAGAGCTGCTCAATCAATCAATCAATCATGTGCCATGCCGGAAAGCGTGGGCGGTCATGATTCGCCATTTCACTCGATCACCAGAGTCGTGGATCAGCTCAGACAAATAAATGTGGTATGTGGATTTAGCTTGCCTCATTTATGCATAATCTGGTGTAAAATGTTTGGCAGTAAAAAAAAATTTTTGTAGGGTTGTGTTAATTCTTCTTCATCTTCTTTCGTTCACTTGAAATATGTCTATAACTGCAATTTTGTATCTTGTATGAATTTAACTGTCTTTTTTCAATTCACTCAGCGATCCATACAGTTATTCCTCCATTGTAGTCTCTCTAGGCCACTGTATGGTGACCTTATGCTGACTGCTAAGTTCAGAAAGTAGTGTTCTTAGTACTGACAATTTCCCGGACAGGAGCGGCTCGAGTACTGATTTTGTATCTGTCAGTAGCACCACAGGTTGTGTACCATGGCTGGTATTTAGTAATTTCTCTGTTGCTGTCTTGATTGTCTCAATTTCAGCATCATAGTTATGAAAGTACTTTCCTGCTGGTACTCTGGCCGTGTCCCTAGTATAATTTTGGTATTCTATGTACCCTCCAGCTCCTGCAGTTTGTGTTGACCCATCTGTGTAGATTCGGTTGTGTTAGTGAACCACGGCTAAAACACATAAATAAGAACTCTTGTAGTATCGCTTGCTTTCTGTCAGTTATTTTGTTAAGACAACCTCTATGTCATGTAACTAAACAAATCCCAGTGAACCTAGATGTGAAGACAAGTGGCTGACACTGGATTGGGTTCACCTGCTGATAGTATAGTAGTCTTTTCTTTGGAAACAACAGGACACACGAAATATGGGGTGGATGGTGGAGGAGTGCATGATAAACACACACAATGAGAATAGAGTTTGAAACAATGATGAAAAGCTGGCGTGGAAAAGAGAATTAGAGGCAGTGATGAAAAACAGACATACAGAAGAGACCGGCTCATGACAGCAGTCGGCTGAATATTCTGTGCTGCAACTCCAGTTATTAGGTACAGAACCACACCGATTCCTACCCCAGCAGTAAAAGAACCTGTTCCTTTGTATGCCAAATCTAATTGTATTTACCAATTCACATGTAGGTGTCAGTCTATCTACATCGGCAGAACAGAGCAACAGTTACACACCAGGGTGGGTGAACACATACCTCAATGGGTTGACAAGATACTACTCACAGGCGATGGGAGCCTACGGTAGCCGACACACTGGAAGATTGCCGCTTCATCAATTGATAGGTGTCAGAATCTTAGGCCGATTAGTGGCTCGTATTTACTCAAGTCTAACTGTACTGGGAACCCAACGACATGTAACAATAACTTCAGTCAAAGACCGGTGAAACAATAACGGTCTCTCGTTTAATATCCAATATATCACATTATATTACATCATGTATTTACAGCAGACGTCACACACGGCAATTCAGCCTTTCATACAGAACATCGCTAAGTTGCCACTCACAGCTGGCGCACACAAACTATCTCAAGTAGTCGTCTCACAACACAAACTAGCAATGGTTCAGTACAGCTGTGCAATCACTCTATGCTCTCAGACAGATCCGTTCACATCCAATACTCAGTCAAGTCTGTCCGTCCTTTCCTCGGTGTTGTGCATCACGTGTCCAGTCTTTCTCTCATTCTTCCTGTACTCCGTTACAGGTACTGTGTATTGACCTTGGCTTGTCCTCAACCAGGGGTTAGTCAGTCTGTCGATGATTGTCGTCCTATATTAATTGTCTGTCCTTAAGTGCACTTGTCCTGTCCTGTGCTGTCACTGTCCTATCTCACAGGATCTGTCCTGTCTGTCAACTACTAGGACTCTGATAGTAAGCATGTGTTGGAAAGTGGCCATGTGATTGATAGAGAAAGTGCCTTTTGTGAAAGACTTGCTTGTGACTTGGAACAACTCGACTGCTTCCTGCCCACACTTGGGGGATACAGACTTAACAAAGAGTCATGGCTGAATGCAGCAGTCTTTGCTCAAGATGTTTACGAAGGATTTCAGGTCAGAGAAGAGACATGTGCTGCCGCCTTAGACTTAGAGGACGCATATAACAGAGTATCTTTTGAGCACTTGATGCAAACCCTCCTCAGACTGAAAGTGCACCCTCACCTTGTACGATGGATAGCTGCAGTTCTGCTCCAACGGAAGGTGGTGTTAAGATGCGGGAGTTGGTCTTCTGAGCCGATAACGATACGTCCAGGATTGCCGCAGTACCAGTACTATTCAACGTGTATAGTGCCGATCACTGAACAACAGTTGGACGGGAGGGGTAAGACTCTGTCATTTGCTGACGACATTCTCGTGCATCGACAGGGTCGAGATAGACAGGCGGTTGCCAATGATATGCAGGGCGAACTAGATCGAATTTCCTCATGGTGTGCTGATGCCGGTGCCCTTCTCAACCCTGCAAAGGCATCGGTTACATGGTTCTCACTAAACAACCATATTGTGAACACAGACCTGCCGGCAGTAAGAATGGATGGGAGCATTTTGAGTAGAACCCAGTCAATGACATATCTTGGCGTGAGTCTTGATCGTAGCCTGTTCTTCAGAGATCATGTCGATTATGTCATAACGAAAGCTGGAAAAGTTTTGTCAGCAATGAGAGTCATGGCGACTGCCAATATCGAGCAAAGACTGCTAATACTTCTGTTCCAAGGAGTGGTGCTTTCACGCATCGGATATGCCCTGGCCATCCTCACTGTCAGCCCTACACCGATTGGAAGACTTGAAAAAGTACAAAACGAAGCCATGCGCATCATTTTGGGCTGCACAAGAGACACCAGTTGTGTAGCAATGAGATACCTCCTTGACCGCCCGACAATGGAACACAGGATCAAGATCTGGAGAGCCCGTATATACTTAAAAATAAGTGCAGATGAGCAGCACCCTCTGCATGACGTTATATTCAGAGAAAAGGGTGACAGGCTAAAGAGAGGCAAATCATGGATGGGTCGGGCGGAAGATGTCGTCAGACAGGTCTGCAGTCTTACCAGTATCAACCCCGGCAGGGAATGGGTGCCGGTGCCTCTAGCTTTTAAGTGCACTTTCTCCTGCATTATCACTCTCGACAGACGGTGCAGAGAGCAGAACCCTGCCGCTGTCAATGCAGAGGTTAACGCGCTCATCTATGAACACTCAGATAGCCCCGAAGTGCTCATCTATACAGATGAATCTGTTGTAAAGCAGTAGAGAAGTGCATGGGCATTTATAGCCCGTTCAGCGGGCCGAACCGTTCAAGAATCCAGTGGTGCCCACTCTATGACCACGAGCAGCATGACGATGGAGGTGATGGCAGTTACACAGGCTTTCATATGGTTGGAATCGCAGCATTATACCAACGTGTGCGTACTAAGTGACTCAATGAGCATGATTCAGAAGGTCGAAGCTGGATCTGTACGTAGACAGTGGACTGAGTCGCTGCGGAAGTCTGTTGTCCGTAAAGTTACCTTCATCTACAACAGTATAGGGAGTGCTAGCATCAAGGAGGAATGGTTACACAGCTATCTGATTCCATTGCCGAAGCCTGACAAAGACCACAAAAAAATTCACGGATATCGAATTATAACCATGCAGAATACAATAGAAAAGCTGCTGGAGAAGGTAATTGCCAGGAAAATATCAAGCCAGCTAGAGAGGCAAGGTGTTTTCCCACCTACCCTGTATGGTTACCGTCCAAAAAGAGAAACCTGGACCAATGCAGCAGTTTTTGCCCATGATGTCTATGAAGGTTTCCACTCAGGCACTGAAACCTTTGCTGAAGCGATTGATCTTGAGGACGCCTACAACAGAGTACCACTGGATTTTTTAATGTTTCAGCTTCTTGAACTAAACGTAAGTCCATTCCTCCTTAGTTGGATCGCTGCAGCCCCCTTCCAACGGAAAGTAGTTTTTAGATGTGTCAGTTGGACTTCGGAACCAACAACAATATATCCTGGCCTACCACAGGGATCACCATTATCTCCGGTACTGTTCAATGCCTACACAGTGAGAATCACCAGTGAGCAGATCACTGGACCTGGCAGGACATTGTCATATGCCGATGATGTTTTAGTGTATCGTCAGGGTAAGGATAGAGAGGAGGCTGCTGTGGAACTACAAACCGAACTCAATCGCATAAGTATTTGGTGCAATGGTCAACCCAACAAAGGCAACAGTGACTTGAATAATCATATTGTCAACACTCCAACACCAACGGTAAATCTGTGTTCAGATGCTGTGGAAAGAACGCAGGCAATGAATTACCTGGGGATACGGTTTGATCGAAGCCTTGCTTATAATGAACACTTAGACCAGGTGATAACAAATGCCAAGCGGGGTTTGGCTGCGATGCGGGTGATGACGGCAGCAAACTGTGAGCAGCGCCATCTATGTCTTCTGTACGAGGGGCTGGTCATGTCTGTTTTGGAGTATGCAATGGCAATCCTGACTCTCAGCCGTAAGCAGATAGAAAGGATGGAAAGGATACAGAATTAAGCTATGCGCATTATTCTTGGATGTACAAGAGATACAGTATGCAGAGCGATGCGCTACCTTCTTGATTTTACAACCATTGAAGAGAGAATACAAGTTTGCAGAGCACGTGCCTACCTCAGAGTTAACGCAAACACACAACATCCACTGCATAGTGAAATTAGGAAGGTGGAGGGCAGCAGGTTAAAAAGAGGACGGTCGTAGATGGGTCAAACCGAAGACATTCTTCAACAGGTGCTTTCACTTGAGGACTTAGAACCTGGCGAGGAGTGGGTACAAGTGCCAACAGACTTCTGCACATCCTTTTCAGTTTGCATCCAACTAGACAGAAAATGCAGACAAGAAAATCCGGCTGCTGTTGAGGCTGAAGTACAAGCGTTGATTTTCGAGAATTCGCTAGACGGTGACGCTGTCATCTAAACAGATGGGTCGGTCGTCCGACATGTGAGAAGCTCATGGGCCTTTACAGCTCGGGCCGGAGGGAGAATTGTGAAGGAGGACTCTGGTGCTTTCACTGAAACCACAAGTAGCCTGACTATGGAAGTCTTGGCAGTAAGTAAAGCAATAACATGGCTCGAGACACAGACATTCACTAGGGCCTGTTTCCTTAGCGACTCAATGAACATGATCAAGGGGATAGAGGTGGGGTCGATCCGAAGAGAATGGTTGCTGCCTCTGGAGCGGTCTCGGCTGGCAAAGATTAATTTCATCTTCGTGCCAGGGCATGCGGGAATACAAGGAAATGAGCGGGCTGACAAATTCGCATGTAACACTTCTGTGGAGGGCGGACGCACCATGGACCAGGCTGATATTCTGAATGCTCTACGAGAAGTAAGACTTTTGCGAGAACCAAGTGATGACTGTGAATCTACAACCATGGCCAGACTGCGAGAACAGCAAATTAAAAGAGGGGTGGCCAAACAAGAACACTACGCAGGTAGCCAAAGAAGATTGATAAACCAACATAGAACTGGTGTCGTTAGCCACTACACGCTGCGGGATTTGCTGAGGAGGGGATCCGAGCACTTATAGACTGAATGGTTCGATATGCAATGAGGATGATCTGTCGACTAACTAACTAACTATCTTCGTCCCGGGACATGCGGGAGTCGAGCGAAATGAACGAGCTGATAAACTGGCCGGCTCTGCACCCTCTGTAAATGGCCAGCCCATGGATCGTGCCGATGTTATTAACGTCCTTAAAGATATGTCGAGAACAGAGGACTTTGACGTCTGTGAATCCACATCGCTGTCCAGGATGAAAGACTTGGGAGTAAGAATCGGCACGGCAAGACGCGAGAAATACATTGGGAAAACGAGGTGCCTCGTCAACCAACACAGAACTGGCACTATTAGCCACCTGACACTGATGCATATGCTGGGGGAGGATCTGAGCACCTATGGACCTGTCCGGAGTGCAATGAAAATACCCCAACTGATAATTGATAACTGATAACTCATGTTGTGTGTTTCATGTAGTTTTGTGTTTGTTTGTTCTGTGCTGACAAAGGCTTTGGTCGCAACGTCCAATTTGTTTCTTGTAATCGTGCTTCAGTAAAGCTCACAATCTACTTCTCGTTTTTTTTGGTGTGTATGTGTGTGTGTGATGCATTACTTGCCTAAAATGCGAAGAGCATCGCACAACAAGTCTTATTAGCCGCATGACAAAGCTGTTACTCAAGATAATTATGACAGGAGGGCGCTGTGTCTAGCTTTAAGGTGCTGCCACACCTTTCACAGGCTCTCTTTCTCCATTACATCTGCCTTTTAAAATCGTTTCCAAACAGCTTTCTTCTGCGCTCACCCCTCAGTGATTAGCTTTTGTCGCCTGGTCATATGAGGGCTGGAAACTTTCCTCCTCTCACTGTCACCAAAATGACGCAGGCAGTGGAGTTATAAAATTTTTCCAAACCTATCAATTTTCTCGTTCAATGGTGTCTTCTTCAGTTCTTCATCCAGTACTTGGGACAGTATGTTCTCTAGTCGTTCCCATGCCTCCCTTTCGCACGCGGGAGGGAACATGATCTTCACGCGTGGACCACTAGAAGTGTGCTCGGTTGCACCGCCCAAAATATCAGCATGAATATTCTCAGCACTGTGGTGTTCACCCTGGCTGAGATCTTCTACCCACTCACCTGCCACATCAGTGACAAAGCGACTTTGATCGTCCCGTGGTGCAAAAGAAACCGGGCGCGTAAAAGTGCGAAGAGCATCGCTTAAAAAGTCGTATTAATCACATGACAAAACTGTTACTCAGAGTAATTATGAAAAGAATAAGAAACAAGATTAAGCCAGACATTAGTGATGAACAGTGTGGATATGTGGAGGGAAAGATACTATTAGAAAGAACCATAGAAGTAAAAACATATCTGTACTTATGCTTCATAGACTACACAAAAGCATTTGACAATGTCAAGCATGACGAAACAATAAAGCTTACACAATTACTAAAGCAAATGAACATTAACGGCAAAGATCTGCGAATAATAGTTAGTTAGTTAGTAAGTCGAGTTTCCAACTTCACGGCAACGGATCATCCCCATTATGCTCCATTCCTGTGCCACACAGGAATATCACACTGTCCAATGTTGTCAAAGATCTAAATAGAGGTTTACAGAGTTAAGAATATAAGTAATAGATCTAAGACAGAGACTATTAAAGGACACCAGACAGGAGAGACACCCGCGCTATAAATAGCTTCACAACGGGACACACTTGTGTCAACCAAGAGGGCGTTGAGTGCAAGTGAGCGAAGGTTTCCCAAGACACTAGGAAACTAGCCTCAACGAGTAACCATGGAGTATAGGTGACTCGAGCTAACTGACCAGCGTGCTGGGACACCATGCATGCAATACTCGTCAGCGCACGGAGGATCGAACACGCTGTGTCTGAACACGCAATTAGAAGCGTGGGACAGACTGAGACTGAGAGGACTGGAGAGTAGACGTGTTCCTTATGAATACTATAAGTTCATAGACAATAGTGATTGTTAGGCTTTAGATTCCATTCAGTGATTTAATAGTATCATTATCACCTCTTCATTGCATCTGTGTAACGTACCAATATGTTTATTGTCAATGAAGTATTCCGCTCGCAGAGCTTGTTTGTAATCAGCTCTAAATAAATTGTACCTTTTGCAAATGGCACGAGTTATTATTTCGTGTAGTGCAAAAGTAGGGGAGTCCTGAAATACCTGTCGCAAGCAAGTCGCTGACAGGCAGGACCCCATTTGGTGTCAGAAGTCCCTGAACCAACGTCAACATCACCTTTGGGCATTATTGCTGTGTTAAAAATATCTAAAACTAACGCAAATTATTTCGGTGTTAAAAGTATCCAAAAGTAACGTGAATTATTTTCCATAGAATGTCAGAAAGAATTTTGTTTTGTGAATGAACGTTAGTGATTAACACCATTACTATGTAATAATTAATATGTTACCATTTGTGGAGCTTGAACCACAATGAAGAAAATTTAATTTACAAATTGTGTTATTCTACTGAAAGTAATAGGAAATGTGTATGAATTTGTGGTAGTGAAAATGTATACAAATATGAATTTAAATTATCAAGCAAACCATCGTGTAAATTTCATTTTGTGTGATACAGCCATTAACGTCACCATTCATCACATTCATTCAGGTATTTGTGCAAAATAAGTTCATTTTGCACAAGGAAAGTATATTAGCTACTGAACGGAAGCCTTAGAACGTAGTTATACCAAACAAGTAAGAAAGTGAAGACAAGACGACAGTTACTGACATATGACGAATCATCTTACGAATCATGACGATCATTAATACTATCATAACATGCATTCATTAACATCATTTATCATTATCTAGATCTCATTTATGATTCATCAACAGCATGAAATATAAACATGTATTTATATCATATGCATGTTTCTAAAGTGTTGATGCTCTACTAAACAGAAGCATCCGTTCTGTTGTCAAGTCAATCATTTGTGTGTGTCCGGAAGCCAGCGGTGGAACATCCCAAGGGCCGTATTTTCCGACAAATTAGATGAGTATATTTTCGAAATATTTTGATATTCACTATGTTAACCATGCATCTTTATTTCAGTGAGAATGCAAATAACTAACACATAACTACAAACCATTGTGTAAACATAGAGTGATATCATTGTGAATTAACATAAAGCCACAAAATGGCATCATTAAGTGACTGCATCCAGGCGGGCAAGGAAATGGGCCATACTGGAGAGAAATTAGAGAAATGCGCGGATCAAAAATATAAAGAAGAAATAGCTCGAACAGAAAAGAAAGCTGCTCTAGAGAGAGAGACGAAAGAGCATTAGAAAGACAACATCAAAAAGAAATGAAAGAAGTCGAGGAAGCCGCCAAACAAAAACAGCTAGATTTAGATCATGCCACTAAACAGAAGCAGATACAGGTAGAGTCAGAAACGAAATTAAAGATGAAAGAAATGGAGATAGATTCAAACATACAGATAGCCTCAAGTAAACAAAAGAGCCAGGAAGAACAAAATAAGTTTAGTAAATATAAAGGCCTGATCAAACCATATAGCGTAGGGGATTCAATCTCAGCATGGACTGAGAATATAGAATTTCAACTGAAGACTCAGGAAATACCTTTGGATGACTGGGCAATGATCTACATGAGAAATCTCAGTGGGGAGCCATTAAAGGTTATAGAATCAATACCTACAGAACTAAGGAATAATTATCAGTACATCCACGATAGGATCATGCAGCACTTCCTTTTGGATGCCACTGGGTATCAAATTCAGTTTTCCCAGATAAAACCAAAGCCAACTGAAACCTTCCTAGATTACATCTCTAACGTGCAAAGTACATTTAATAAATGGATTAAGGCAGCGAAAGTGGGCAAAAACTTTGATAAATTACAAGATCTCATGGTAATGGATAAGATGATATCCACAGTCCCTACCCCTTTTGCAAAGTTTCTCCAACAATCAGACATAGAATCCATTGAGCAACTAGAAAAACGGGGGTCAGCATATTTTTCCTCTAATCGTGATATATTTAAGACCACCACACATGATACAGAGATCACTGCTTTTGGTAAGAACGTACCCAGTAGATCATATAATCAGAAAGAGTATCATAAGAAAGACAGGCAGGACCCCAAACCTTACCAGAAGCCACCACAGTGTGGATATTGTAAATTGTTCCATCCTAGCTACTTTATGTGCGACAAGAACCCGGCATATCCCGCACACTTAGAAACAGTACTAAAGAAGCAAGAAAGTAGAAGAAATTCATTCAAACGTGCTGTTAAATGTTATTTTTGTTCCAGCTATGGCCACTATAGTGCTAAATGTCTTGGTAGGCAACGAATGAAGGCAAATAATGCTGTGCTCATCGATACGTCATCTGATGATGATAGTGTAATTGACTCTGAACTTGTAAATGTACTACCAGAGAGTGAATGTGAAAGTGTGGCAGTTGTTACTGATATATTAGACTTTAAGAGATGTGACACATGTCACCAGTTTCATGCGGATGGTAAATTGAAATGCGGTCACGTTATACCATTTTCCAACGAAGATGCTAACGCAGCTAGTGCCTCCAGGGGTAGACTGAAGTTCTACGGTGCACTGGTCAATAACCAACCATGCCATTGTTTACTGGATAGCGGCAGCATTTTACTTGGTTTAAGAAAAGAACTGGTCAGACCAGAAGATTACACGGGTGAATTTGTCAAATGCCGTACTTTCTCTGGAACCATTGAGAAATACCCACTGGCAAAAGCGCATATTAATACCCCGTTCCTTACCGGCACATTTACTTGCGCAATCCTGCAAGATCCCTGCACGGATCTGATTTTAGGCTGCTTAGCTTCATTGAAGCAATGTACTGACGACGACATATTAGCCTGGAAACATACACACATGGCTAATGCTGTAACAAGGTCAGATAAGTAAACACATTGTACTGACCTACAAAACGAGATGTTACAGCTGTTAACACCCAGCGGTGCCGATAACAACACTACTCGACAAGAATTTATCGAGGCACAACGCACAGATCAAACTATCGCACCTTATTTTAAATTGTTAGGTGAGCGAGCGAAAGTGACTAAAAATGCATCTTGGTATTTTAGAATTTACAACGGAATTCTCATGCGTTATTACACAAAAAATAATAACCATGAATTCAGCAAACGGTGTTACCTGTAACATACCGACAAAATGTGCTAAAGATGGCACATGAGTCACCGTTTGCTGGACATTTGGCGTATGACACAACCAGAGTCAGAATTTTGTCACACTTCTACTGGCCTAAATTCTGTACTGATATAAAATTTTTCTGTCGTTCATGTACTATTTGTCAACATCTTGTAAGAAAGGGAAAGCATGTGACGGCCGAAGTTCAACGGTCATTATTAGCATCTAGACCATGTGAGTGTGTAGTGGTCGATATTGTTGGACCCCTGAATCAGGTGTCGAGCAAAGGAAACCACGACTATGCAAATAAGGGTGCTAAAACAATACACCTTGAACCTAATCAGAAGGTTCTGCTTTTACTACCAGATAAACGTAATTTGTTACTAACATCGTGGCAAGGGCCATTCAACGTTGAACGGAAAATATCAGATGTCGATTATGAAATATCTATAAAAGGAAAATTAAAGATATTTCATATCAACATGCTGAAACCATACTTCTCACGACATGAACTACCGACAGACGAACAAGATGCACCCACACCAATTAATCGGACGACAGACGTACACAACACAACTACACTAGGTAGGGCGACGCATGACAACGACATCGCAAACACACTTAGCCAGGTAACAGCACACACAGCTAGTACAACAACAGTACTGAACGAGACAGATGACGGAATAGAACTACCAGTCCCTACAGTAGACAAGACTGGGACTATTGAGAGCATACGGATAGAAAGCAAACTTACAGACGAGCAACGACGACAGATGATAGAATTAGTGACAGAGTACAAAGACATTTTCTCCGACATCCCAGGAAAGACAGACAGAATACAGCACTCCATTATTCTGACTGATAACACCCCAATCAAGTGTCGACCTTATTCCATCCCACTAAATTATAGGGCTAATCTCGACAAAGAACTACTATCTCTTGAGTCGAGTGGAATAATTCAGAAATCTCAGTCAGAATATTCTTTCCCTATCGTCCTTGTCGCCAAAAAGGACTCAACTATTCGACTCTGCGTCGATTATCGACGTTTAAACAGAGTGACCAAAATTGATGCTGAACCAATCCCAGCATGCGAGGATTTGATCCTTTATATGTCTACATCTCGCATCTTTTCCAAACTCGACCTCACGAAAGGATATTGGCAAGTCCCGATGGAAGAAAATTCAATTTCTTTAACAGCTTTCTCCACACCTTTAGGTCTCTATTAGTGGCGATTTCTTCCTTTTGGCCTTCGTAATGCTCCAGCGACTTTTGTCCGTCTAACTAGGGATCTTCTCCACGGGGTGACTAATACGTCTATATACATAGATGACATATGTGTCCATACTGTAGACTGGACATCACATCTACAGAAACTGCGACATGTCTTCGATAGGTTGCGATTATTCGGACTTACAGTCAAGCCCACTAAAGTAGAGTTCGGCATGGAAGAAATTGACTTCCTAGGCCATACCATCTGCAGAGGCCAACTCAGAACAGATGAAAAGATAGTGACCAAGATTCTCAATTTGACTATGCCAACGACCAAGAAACAGGTCCGTAGTCTACTTGGTCTTGTGAATTATTATAGTAAATTTATTCCTAATCTGGTGGAAATCACCAGTGTTTTTTCCAATATTTTGAAAGCTTCGGCAAAATTGGATACTCAAGATACACGGTTAATTAGTGCATTATCAAAATTGAAATATTTATTCAGCGTTCCACCTATTTTGTGTTTGCCTAACCAAGATCTTACCTATTTTTTACGTACAGACGCAAGTGCTATTTCCATATCAGGAGTCCTAGGCCAGTTTTACGAAGGGAAGTTCCACCCAGTAATGTACGTAAGTCGTAAGATCAGCCCTGCTGAATCGAGATACTCAGCATCAGAATTGGAGGGCCTCAGCTTAATCTATTGTGTTAGAAAACTTCATAGGTTTCTGGCAGGAGCGCAGTTTGTGATCCAGACCGACAATTCTCCGCTTTCTGTGATGCAGTCTGGCATTCCCCATAACAATAGGGTCTACAGATGGGCCTTAATACTGCAGAACTATGCCTTTACCATCCAGCATTTAAAGGGGAGTTTGAACTCTTTGGCAGACACCTTGAGTCGACCGTCAAACATTTAAATACCTGAGGTACAGGAAGACATCGACCAGAGATCACCAGAAACAGTGACACTGTGATTGCTAATTAGATCAGTGCCGTATGTGGTGAATAAGTTACACTGTAAGTGCGTTATCATCGCCAAGCGTATAAACTGTGTTAGAGTGACATTGCCATTATGAGTAGAACGAACAGACGCATAAGTAGTATGTCTACATCGCTAACACATAAATAAGCCATATTTACATTGAATTGTTAGATGTGAACCTACACGAATTGGTAGGTAACTATATATATAAGCACTATCCAGGAAAGAGAACATATAAGACTTTGGCTAAATGAACTATATTATGAAAATAGTCTACAAAGAACATTGCTCCATCATCACACCCGAAAGGACGACATTAGTTAGTGTAATTATATATAAACGTAATTGTGATATGTAAATAACATTGTTTTATAAACAGTATGCATAACTTCATTTTTGTATTAACAATTGAATTGCAAAATGTTCAAGTGCATATATAACTTTATTTATGTCATGTGATAATAATAAGTCACCTACATTTAGTTAATAACCCATTTAAGTTAACACCTATATTAGAAATGCAATTGTTAAATATTACTTTACTTTATTACCGCGCAAACATAATCCTTTATAAATTCATTTATTTAAAATATCATTTCTAAACTAACCCAACCATTTAGGAATTAACATCATTTCATGTACCAATAACACTTAAAGGTAACTAACCCATTTTGCTTAAATGTAATTAATTAGTTAGGTTATTTCCCTTAGGATAAGTTTAGAACAGCACACCAAATTACATTAGTTAGTATTACAGGATCGGTAACAAACCATCCTCACAAACTTGTATATTTTGTACAGACAGGACCCCATTTGCATAGGCATGACACGTGCAAATGAAGGGCACAGTCATTTGGCGTGAAATCTTGTATAATTCAGCCAATCATTTAGTGTAAATATGCAATGTTCATTGACTTGATATTATGAACGATATTTTAATGACGAATGAATATCTTACCCATAACGATGGTATGAAAGATGAGTAAGTGAGAGAAGAGAATGAATACAACAGTAAACATTGAAAGAGAGAGAGAGAGAGAGAGAGAGAGAGAGAGAGAGAGAGAGAGAGAGAGAGAGAGGGAGGTAGCGGCAAATTCTTTTTTCACCGCTTAAACCGTCTTGTTGTGACTTGTCTGTGTCAATCTACGTAACCAATGTGTTGTCAAGTTTAAGTGTGTTATTGCAATACTTTAGTAGTAGTAAATAGAGAAAATACTTTGAGCATCTTGAAACGGAATTGTGGTCATAAATAAGAATAACAGACATTTGTAGCCACAATAAACCGATTTACGGCGCTCGAAGGAGTACACATATGTAGAATAATAACGCATACACATGTTTGCAAATTAAGTACACTGTAGTTTATTAGAAAACACGCAAACAAACAGGAAAACGAACATATAAAAGTTGCATACACCATTTGTTTCCAAGAACAGTAACTCAAATCAGGGGACACAATAACTTCTTAAATACCTTAATGTAACATTGAAAATATTTTTTCACAAGCGAAAGCTAGAAGGTGAAGAGTAGAACTTAATGTATACGAGTTGGGGTTGATATTATTGGGAACATGAACATTCAATGTTCATGTGTTGTACTCATAACAGAGTCAACTTGTATTGGGTTGTCATTTTGGGCAATATGAGGACAGGTCAAAAGACATAAGTCAACGGACAGAAGTCAAAAGACATAGGGTCATAAGACGGAAGTCAGGACATAAGTCATAAGACAACGGTTCCGGATCAAAACAATTCCCAAGAAGATCTATATAGCCAGCTGTACTGATACGATGGGCTACTCAATTAGCCGAGTGAATTAATAGAACAGTGTGAATAAGGAAAAAGAGAGTTTGTTCTATCCCCAGAAGAGAGATTTACAACTTATAAGATCTTTGACAAAATTGGACAGCCAATTTTTTTTGTGACCATACAACGTGTTACAAGCAATGAGTTAAAAGGTTGCAACACTCCACAGAGAGGAGAGGAGCCTGTCAAAGATCTAAATAGAGGTTTACAGAGTTAAGAATATAAGTAATAGAGCTAAGACATAGACTATTAAAGGACACCAGACAGGAGAGACACCCGCGCTATAAATAGCTTCACAACGGGACACACTTGTGTCAACCAAGGGGGCGTTGAGTGCAAGTGAGCGAGGGTTTCCCAAGACACTAGGAAACTAGCCTCAACGAGTAACCATGGAGTATAGGTGACTCGAGCTAACTGACCAGCGTGCTGGGACACCATGCACATAATACTCGTCAGCGCACGGAGGATCGAACACGCTGTGTCTGAACACGCAATTAGAAGCGTGGGACAGACTGAGACTGAGAGGACTGGAGAGTAGACGTGTTCCTTATGAATACTATAAGTTTATAGACAATAGTGATTGTTAGGCTTTAGATTCCATTCAGTGATTTAATAGTATCATTATCACCTCTTCATTGCATCTGTGTAACGTACCAATATATTTATTGTCAATGAAGTATTCCGCTCGCAGAGCTTGTTTGTAATCAGCTCTAAATAAATTGTACCTTTTGCAAATGGCACGAGTTATTGTGTAGTGCAAAAGTAGGGGAGTCCTGAAATACCTGTCGCAAGCAAGTCGCTGACAAATGTAAAAAGTGGAATAGACAGAAAGCTCGGCAATCCAACAGCCCGCACAGGTACACTGTGCATAATGCCGCGGTCAGAATGCCAACACAACATTCATCCACGAAAACTACAGTTCATCGTCGATGAACTTGGCAGTCACCAGAAATACCTCATTGACGCGGGTTTTTTCACATGGCTCTGTCTTTTACCGCAGGGCGACCCGCCGAAAGTGTCGCATAAAGCACGATCTCCGTAGCTACAGCGCCGACTCCCAGGAGTCTCCTGAAAATGCACTCGTGAACCGAAAAGGCAATCAGTCAGTTCAGCAACAGCCGGTAGCCATTGTTCCGAACATGCAGGTCACTGTAAAGGACATAATGTAAAAGCATTCCACACGAATTTCACAGCTCACAGTGTCGCCCACGCACTCACTCAGTAGCAAGGCAACGGAACTGCGAATAATAAAGAACATATACTGGCAGCAAACAGCAGCCATAAGTTTCAAATTTCAGTGTATAAAGAAGGGCCTCAGACATGGCTGTGTCTTAGGTTTGTATCCTGATTTTTTTTTTTCCATTGTACAGTAAATATATAATGAGATGTACAGAAAATATGCCAGGGATCCTGGTTAGTGGACATAATATAAATAACTTACGTCATGCTGATGACACCGTCTACATAGCAATAAGTCAGAAAGAACTAAAGGAAATAATAGATACAATGGTTGTAGAAAGTGAAAACAAATGAGCCTTAGTTTGAATAATAGAAAGACAGAAGTCAGGTTGGTATCAAAGAAACAGATTGCGCCTAAATGTGCAATTAAAGTACAGGACGTTATTTTGGGGCAAGTGCAGAAGTTCAGATATCTAGGCACATCGATAACATCACATGGAAGATGCATCACTGAGATAAAGAACTGAATAGAACAAGCAAAAACTGCATTCTATCAAATGAAGAACATTTTGTGCAATAAGTCACTGTCCTTGAAAGTTAGAAAAAAAGATCTTGCATGTTACATAGAACCAGTTTAACATAAGGCTGCAAATCCTGGACAATTAGTAAACAGGCGAAAAAAAATCATTGGGAGCCTTGGAGATGTGGTTTTATAGAAGAATGATTAAAATTAATTGGACAGACAAAAAGAGCAATCAGGATGTTTTGAGGGAAGCTGAGTCGCAAAGACAACTTATCACAAACATCAGAAAGAGACAGTTATCGTCTTTGTTTTTTTATTTGGCCACGTTATGAGAAGTCAAAAACTAGAACATATTGAGACAGCGTAAGAAGATTCTTGACAATCTTGTGTCATGGCACAGAAGGGAGTCAACACACGAATTGATCCATAATGTCGGAGTTCGTAATTTGTGGAGAGTCATGATCGCCCACGCCAGCCGGTAGGCACTGGATGATGATAATAACTGTGAAATTATAATTGTGTCACTATTACTTTTGGCCGCTGATATTGTGTGTACTGACAGTCATAAAATCTGATGGGAGATGCCTTGAAGAGATTAGAACAAGAATCGCCATGGCGACGGTAGCCTTTTGCAAGATGAAAAACATACTGACCAATAAAAAGATATCAATTACAACGAGAAAAAGAGTGTTGATGTGTTACATAGAGCCTGTTCTTTTGTATGGATGTGAAGCTTGGACAATGAGCAGTCAAGCTGAAAAACATCTTATGGCAGTGGAAATGTGGTTTCCAAGGAAAATGCAAAGAATACCAGGGTCAGACAGAAAAACCAATGAACAAGTTCTTCAAGAAACAAATGAAGATCGTAAACTGATTAGAGACATTAGACGTAGACAGTCACAATTTTTGGGGTCACATTGTGAGAAGCAATAAATTGGAACTTGGTGACAACTGGCAAGATCGAGGGAAAGAGAGCATGGGGGAAGGCAAAGAAGTAAATACCTGGATGGCTTGGCCACGTGGTATAGTCGAGACAAGAACACTGAGCTGATCCACGACTCTGGTGATGGAGTGAGATGGGGAGACATGACCGCCCACGCTTACCGGCACGGCACGTGATGAATGAATGACTTCCGTTATGGTGTGGTGTCCATCTTTCTTGGTGTCTACGAAACATGGCCGCGTGTTTGTGAATGTGGGACTGCACTCTCTTGTCAGTTGACATTGCTGAATATGTCTACATCTCAGAGATTTGTTGATGGTAAGTAATGGGTTACATATTTCTCTTATCTTGTGACGGTGTGTGTAATCATTTAGTGTGTGTCACGCCACCGCTCCAGATCAGTGGTCTTTTCCCGATTCGGATTATGCCTTTATAATAATAATATTATTAATAGCAATTTTGGTCAATATTTAAAAATTGGGTTTTAACTTATGAAATCATACCAGTTAGATAGAGCTTGACAAGATGAATCCAACGGTATCTCAACGAAGAGTGTTCGTTAATTCTAAGCGGAGTTATGAATTTATTGGTGACGTAATTAATACCAGGAAGGGCAGTGATAATCATAACCTAAGAGATAAGTCAGATTTAATCGCGGCCCTAAAATTGGAAGCTGAGAACTTCTGCCTTCTATTACCGTGGCTTGTTTATTTTTAAACGGACAACGTTGTGCCATATATCATTGCGTCTGGGGCGGCGAGGCCTAACTTTATGTATTATTTATTTCTCGATAGGATGTGCCGTGACCTAATTAACAATTTAAAATGGCTCCACAGCTTCTCTCCCTCCCAAAAGAATGAAAACATGTAATTTTAAACGCTCAGACAATGTGGCCGTGATTGTCAAGAAGTAAAATTGATTCTAATTCCATTTTGGAAATTAGGTAAATATGTCTCCAACAGACGCTATCATAATGTAAAACTAAAAATGAAATATGCAAAAACTAAAGTTAAAATAGGTGAGGATGTATAAAAATGAAACATAACTTGTTTCGCAGTATTTTATTTAAATTCAATTATTTAATTTTGTGTACAGCTATGCTGCTAAAGACACCCCCCCCCCCAATCCCCCGTTACAGGTGTATAATATAATTTAGTATTAGGATCCAGAACACCAAAGACCGAGATCTGTGGAGAGCCATGAACGCCTACGCCAGCTGGCACTTGATGATGATGATTATTAGTATTTGCATACACAGAGAATATTTTAAAATGGGGTTTTTAACTATGTTTTGGTAACAGGAAAGTAAAGGTCACATTCCTCTTTCGATAGAATGTTGAGAGGATCAACTTCATTGCACCAGATTTACCCCATATGGCTCGGTCGCTTTCCGCACGGCGGCCTGCCGAAAGCATCATACAAAGCACAAGAGTCTCAGAGTCTCTGACAAAGATGCACTTGACTTTTAAGACTTTTCGATATGATGTGCTGTGACCTAATTACTTGTTAAAAATAGCTGCACATTTATTATATTAATTAAATGTCATGTGAAATGTTCGTCGTTAGTGAAAGAACAATTCATGAAAATGTATCATATTGTCTTAATGTACTAACTGCATTGCGACAGCTTTCTTTTGTTGATTAAATATCATGCATTAATGTAAGTAAGTAAGTTTGTAACTGCTGCATAAATTAAGCAGCAGTTAATTAATTATCAAGATATTAAATAATAAATAAATAAAAATATTAAATAATTAAATATTCACTAAAATTGATTTATACTTCTGCTCTATAACTATTACACTGTTCTGTATCTAATAGTGAGCAATTAATAATTAAATACTAACTTACTTAAAACATATAACTTATTTTACAGTACTGTATTTAAATTTAAATAATTATGTACTGCTGTGCAGCTTAGCAAAAAAGTACTTGTTACTTACACTTCTTGCAAGTTTACAGACGGGTCTGAAATCTGGCTTTCAAAATTATTTTCAGTCATGTCAAATGCTGAAATATATGCAAGTATACAGATACATTACTGCTATAAATGACACTTGTAATCTGTTTAATTTTAGTAGTTAAATTACGAGTTCTAATTATAAATAAATACAGGTCCGCTATAGTTTATTGTATGGGCACCGCAATCTTGAATTTTGTGTTATGAGTAATGATGGCCATGCGGCCATGTCACTAAATATTTTGTCCTGAACTCCAGCAAACACCAGCTGTGTTGAAACTCTTCACATTTATGTAAAATTGGATGAGGCATTCAAAAATACAATGAAAAGTTTAGACTTCTTTAAGCTACAGGAGTTATAAGACAAATACCTTACTATTCGTGAATAGAATTTTAAAAAATCCAGAGAAAAAGGGTTTTTCGGCTCAATCTGTAGGCGCCTAGCAGAAGGACCAATACTAAAAATATCAGAATAACTTCCCCTTTCATTATACCACGCTGCTTTCGTTTAATTGACATATAGATGGACATGGTCACAACTGGAAGTGATCGTTGGACGCAACAATAAGTTTGCAAAATTAAGAGATACCATACCCGCCCCACCCGGTAAAGTTCGATAACTCTGACATTGCTAATAAAGGTACTTTAGGTAGGTAAATAATACTTAATCCGTTAAATTTTAATGATTTATAATTTATGAAACCATAAGATTAGCATATACAGAGAATATTTTAAAATGGGTTTTCTACTTATGAAATCATCACAGTTGGATACAGTTTGACAAGACGAATCCAACGGTATCTCAATGAAGAGTGTATGTTGATTCTAAGCGGCATTATGAACTTTTTTGGTTGTAATTTAGAACCAGGAAGTGTAAAGAGGTACTAAGTAATGGGGGAGATTTTATCGCGGCTCAATAAATTGGAAGCTGAGACATTCTGCCTTCTATTACTGTGACTTGTTTATTTTTAAACGGACAACATAGTACCCTATATCAATGCATCCGGGGTGGCAAGGCCTAACTTGACATATCTATTGTTCGATAGGATGTGCCTTGACCTATTTAACAATTAAAAATGGCTGCCAATTGTTTATTATTTATTAAAAGTCTGTCACATTGCTAACAAACCTGGTAAGATGTATATTTTACTATGCGTTTTTGGCAACAGGAAAGTATGGAATGTCGAGAGGATTGTTGAGGATCGACTTCATTGCAGCTAGTTTTACCCCATATGGCTCAGTCTCTTTCCGCAGGATGGCCTGCAGAAAGCATCGCACATAGCACGAGAGTCTATGTGTCTCAGAAAAATGCACTTGACTTTTAAGACTTTTCGATAGGATATGCTGTGCTGTTACTTAGTTAACAGTTAAAAATAGCTGCCCATTTATATTAATTAAATGTCATGTGAAATGTTCGTCGTTAGTGAAAGGACAATTCATGAAAATGTACTCTTAATGTACATTAATGTCTTAATGTACCTACTGCATTGTGACAGCTTTCTTTTGTTGATTAAATATCATGCATTAATGTAATGCAGACAATGAGCAGGACCTGCAACAATTAGTAGATGCGGTTGTTGTACACAGTGAGCAACTGGGGTTAGAATTAAATTGTAAAAAGACTCAGGTTATGGTCGTCAGTAGGAAGGAAGAAGTGCCACAATGTAATATACAAGTAAATGGAAATATTCTTCAACAAGTGAATCGGTACAATTATCTTGGAACAGTTATAACATCTGATGGGAGATGCCTTGAAGAGATTAGAACAAGAATCGCCATGGCGAAAGTAGCCTTTAGCAAGATGAAAAACATTCTGACCAATAAGAAGATGTCAATTGAAACGAGAAAAAGAGTGTTGAGGGGATACATAGAGCCTGTTCTTTTGTATGGATGTGAAACTTGGACAATGAGCAGTCAAGCTGAAAAGCATCTGATGGCTGCAGAAATGTGGTTTCTGAGGAAAATGCAAAGAATACCATGGACAGACAGAAAAACCAATGACCAAGTACTACAGGAGACAAATGAACATCGTAAACTGATTAGAGAAATTAGACATAGACAGTCAAAATTTTTTGGACATGTTATGAGAAGAAATGGATTGGAGAACTTAGTTACAACTGGCAAGATCGAGGGAAACAGACCAAGAGGAAGACAGAGAGGAAAATACCTGGATGGCTTGGCCACATGGCATGGACGAGACAGGAACACTGAGCTGATCCACGACACTGGTGATCGACTGAAATGGCGAGTCATGACCGCCTACGCTTTCCGGCATGGCACTTGATTGATTGATTAATGTAAGTAAATAAGTTTGTAATTGCTGCATAAATTAAGCAGTTGTTAATTAATTATTAAAATATTAAATTAAAAAAAAAAGTAAATATTTGCTAATAATTGATTTCTACTTCTGCTCAATAATTACACTGTTCTGTATCTAAAAGTGAGCAATTAATAATTAAATACTAACTTTAAAAAGTAAAAGAAACCATAACTTATTTTACAGTATTTTATTTAAATCTAAATAATTATGTACTGGTGCGCTGCTAAGAAAATAAGCACTCCTTACAGGTTTACAACAGATGGGTCTGAAAACTGGCTTTCAAAATTATTTTCAGTCATGTCAAAGGGTGACAAATTATACAAGTACACAGATAAATTACTGCTACAAATGAAACTTGTAGTCTGTTTAATTTTAGTAGTTAAAATTTTTTTTTTAAATTCACATATCCTTTCCAGGACATCGCTGTCAACAACAGCATCTTTCAGCTGTCTGTTGATTTCTTGGCAAGATTACGCTCAGTAGATTGCCATTGCTTTCTGAGCGGTCGGCTCATGCTTCCAGTTCTCGCCCGCTACGAGACTCTGCGTGATAAACAGGATTACGGAGAAAGTGGTGTAACCCCTCGGCCAGAGAGACCGGCAGTAGTTAAATTGCCAGTTCTAATTATAAAATAAAAAGGAGTCCAATCTGCTATACTACGCAAGACTAACGGCATGGGTCCGCCATTTTAAATTTTGCGATATCTCATTGCTGGCAAGATCGAGGGAAGACTATCAATTAAACTTCTATTCTGTTTAATTTTAGTAATTAAACTGACGGTTCAAATTATAAAATAAACAAAGGATCGGCTGTAATAAATACTATAGCGTTGGTGTCGCCATAGATAGAATTTTCCAAAATGGATGCGTTATTTCAATTTCATTCTCAATCTGACTGGCTATGCTGCACTAATCTTAGACTATACTGGCTATACTCAGGCCGACTCAGGCATTGTTGAAACTCTTCACATTGAGAAATTGAAAGGAAAATCCAAAAATGCAATAAAAAGTCTAGTTATATTAATATTACTTGAGTTGTAAGAACACTTAGCTTACCGGGCATCAAATATCGAAATTAACTCCACGGAGAAATAACATATGGCAACAAAGATTTCCAGTATTAGCAGACAGACCACATGGAATTTCTAGAGTGGTTTCCCGCGAAGTTTGACCGGTTATTTCTGAATATATCCAATCAGAAACAAACATGAGTAACCCCAGGCATAAACCAGATGTTGCAAGGAACTTTATGCTAATAAGGGTCACGCCTCCCCCCACCCATGTTAGGATATGCCGGCCTCTGACATTGCTAATGAGACCACCACAGATGAGATAGATGATAATCTATTAGTTAGATTGGCCTTGGAAAAACATCTACTCAATAATGCCTGTATATCAATTCTAAACAGAGATATTCACATATAAGTATAGGTAAATCCGTGTAAAAATTTGAGGTGATTTCCCTAATTTCAGGAAAAAATGTGTGTTAATTTTTCTCCATTTCCGGTCCATCGAGATTGTTTCAGACGAGTCGTAGATGGATATGAAAACTGACTTCAATGATGTGTACCGCCATGTTAAATGATAAAAAAGTAGTACAACTATACACATAAATTATTAATAATCTTTAAACGTCTCTATAACTTTAGTAGTTCACATTGCACATTTTAGCGTTCAAACTTTCCACGGCTGCCTGCCGCCAGTTTGGAGTTCCATTCAAACATCTCACAGACAGTTTTTTTTACCGACATATAAAGCAATATAAGCAGTGAAACTATGTCTCAAAAGGGTCCAACCCCAACTACTGGAGGTCCTTCTCAGATGTCCTGTGGAGCCAGGGGACATGAGAATAGAATGGCTGGCCATACTAAACAAAGACTTAAAATAATGCACTGGAATGCAGAGGGAGTCAGCAACAACAAAAAATAGAATTGGAAAACATCCTGGACCAAGAAAATGTAAGCGTATGTTGCTTGCAAGAAACTCACCTCAACGAAAATATAGCCTTCAAAATCAGAGGCTACCAGTGTTACCGATCTGACTGAAAGGACAGCCGAAAAGGTGGGATACTGACCCTTGTAAAAAAATAACATCACTGCTTTCCAAATCGAAGTCTACATGGAAGGGGCTGAGTATCAGACACTTAAAATTAAGACAGGCAATACAGACCTACATCTGATCGATTACTACTGTCCAAGTGATCACCCACAGGCACTGGAAACACTACCATTAACAAAATAAATGATTGTGTGTGGCGATTTCAACAGCCACTCGCAGAGTTGGGGCTATGATCACATGGATCAGAGAGGAAAGAGACTGGAAGACTAGCAAGATGAGAATAGATTCATCTTGATTAACAAGCCGTCTGACCCACATACTTTCTACTCGAGATCATGGCACACTACAACTACACCTGACCTGGCTTTTCATTCACCAGATCTGGAGTGGAACATTACACGAATTGTTGGGAAACATGGTGGCAGTGACCATCGGCCAGTCATTCTAACTGTAGAAAATGAGCTTGTAAGTGAAAGCAACACCCTCTCGAGGTGGAACTACAAGAAAGCTGACTGGGCAATGTACAAACATTGCACCAGCATACTGGTTATAAACCTGAACACTGAGAAAGACATAAATAAAGTAGTTGAAGAGTTTGGGAAATGGATACTACAGGCAGCGTAAGAAACAGTACCAAGAGGAGCCCGTAAACAATATAAACCCTACTGGAGTAGTGAACTGGAACAGTTGCATAATGATGTGGAAGTGTGTAGAAAGGAAGCAGAGGCCACACCCAGCCAAGAGCACTATAATAAATTCCAGCAAGCAAAAGCCAAATTTCAAAGGGCCAAGCTGCAAGCTAGACGAAAAAGCTGGCAGGAGAAAACGGAGTCCCTGAACTTTGAAAGAGACACAAGGAAATTGTGTAAGCTAATAAAACAACTTAACGATGAGGGAACAGGGAGAAACTCAAAAATTGCACTACATAAAGACGAAAACATCTTAACAAGAAAGCAAACAGCTGACCATTTTGTGGACTCATTCGCACAAGATAATACCAAAATTAGTCCAGAGAAACGACATGAGATTCGAAAGAAACGACAACATACAGGACAGAATGAAATAGTACATGAGGTTCTGGAGGCACCCATCACAATCAGCGAACTGGAGCTAGCCATATCAAAACTGAAAATGAGAAAGTCACCAGGAGCTGATGGTATCTCCAATGAAATGATCAGGAACCTAGGAACAGAGGCCAAACCAAAGCTGTTGCAAATCTTCAATAACAGTTGGACCTTAGGCAGTGTTCCACAAGCCTGGAGAGAAGCAATCATGATACCCCTCCTAAAATCAGGGAAAGATAGTTCCATTGCCTCTAGCTACAGACCAATTAGCCTCACCAGCTGTCTCTGCAAAACACTGGAGCGTATTCGTCAATCACAGACTGCAGTGGTACATTGAAAGTAAAAACATCCTTGTGCCACAGGGTGAAGTTCTATAAAATATATCTATTTATAAAAGGTACAGGTTAGTAACAGCAAGTTTTGTCTAGAGGCACACAATTATTAAGCACCTTGTAATTATTTGTCTAAATAAGTTCTCACAATAATTAGATCCCAGGAGACCTGTGTACCATGAGAAACAGACAGTGTGATAAGCATTCAGAAGTAGGCATTGTAAGGCAGCAACATGCACTAGCATTTTTAAGCAAGACCTGAGCAGACAGCATAGAATGAACATCATCCTGCTGAATCAATCACCATATGGCAGATATGAGATAGATGGAAGACAGGCATCTTTTATGACTGGATTAGGCAGTATCATTAAACTAATGGCAATGGACCAATTAGCAATTCATAAAGGTGATACCTTGGTACAAGAATGTCCCATCTCCTTCACACTCACACCGCAATGCCAAACTTCCCCCTCTCAAGCCAGAGCAGGTTCACAAGCACCATCACATCATCATCGTGTACTCTTTTCCCACTGAGCAATAGCAATATCTACTGCAGCAGGTACTAAGCAATATTGCATAAGCAATGCTTTCACATGTGGAACACACATATGAAATAAAACATGAATTTTCCCTGTCAAATAGCATGAGCCTTCACATATATTCAGCAGACTAGACACTGTAGGTTCGAACACATATTGCCCCTTATACACATATAAACCTAAACCATATAAACCACTCCCGTGTGTTGCCGGGGCCCATAAGGGAAGCAAAGAATAGCAACACTGCAGCCTACCACGCATGTCGTAAGAGGCGACTAAGGAGGCTTGATGGTTCCGTCGCCCTGCTACTGAGTGAGTGCGTGGCGCGACACTGTGAGCTGTGAGATTCGTGTGAAATGCTTTTGAATCTGCCCAAAGTTTTTTGGAACGTGACTGCATGTTCGGAGCGATGGCAGCTGGCTATGTCCCAGAGTTGACCGGTGTTTGCCTTATGCAGAAATGCGTGGCTGCTGGGCTTCTGGTTGACTGCCACTACCTTAAACGATAAGCTGTATTTCGTGGACTGTGTGGGTGAACATCTAGGAAACATCCAGATGGGAAAATGCCTGCCGATTCCATCAGAAATGAACTGGGTGTTTTGTGGGGGACTATTGTGTTGACATTCTGGCGGCGGCATTATGCACAGTTCATCTGTGCGGGCTGTTGTTTGTCGAGACTCCTGTCTTTTCCACTTTTCACATTGGGCAGTGGGGAGCATTTTGTATGATATTCACTGGCACAGGAACGGAGCATAATGGGGACGACCCGTTGCTGTGAAGTTGGAACTGCGACTAACTAACTAACTAACTAACTAAACCTAAACCATTGTTGCAAAGGAACCAGTGCATAACGTCAGAGAGAAATTGCATCCTAGGCAAATCTATATGAATGCTGTTGGCAATTTTCCTGAGCATAACATAGTCACCAGACATTACAGGAACTTAGTAATTCTGAAGTGCAATACAGTCCTGCAAAAATGGATATGATAAGCGTCCTTCCTTTTACAAATATGAGAGGTCAATTATACAATCACCATCTCATTCACTCAAACATTCTCAGTCATTATAAGGGAAAAGTTGCATGCTGCATCATACATTCTGATCCATAACTGCCAAAATGTAAACTCACAGGAGCAGGGTACAGTTTGGTTAAGAATGGGTCATGCCAGGCACTCACATGAATGTTCAGAGCGCACAAAGGTTTTGCAATATGTCTTGAGGGTAGTTTACACTCACAATATATGCAAATCATCAGATCAGGCAGACAATAGACATGGGAAGAATATTTCACAGTGGTGGACATGACAGGCCGAAGAGACAGAGTTAGTGTTACTGTACAACAAAGTTCTGTCTTCAATTCTACATTTTCTCAAAAATACTCGGTCATTCATCTCTCTCTCTCTCTTATTACCAGGCTTACACATAACATATAAAATGATTTTGTGGTACCTGAGGTGTAGAGAACTACATCCTAGAGAATGATTAGGGCATTTTTATCACTGCATAATTGACACATCTTCTTTAATTGGAATCAAATCGTCGACTGCTAGGCTAAGGAAGCGTTGCCAAAACCGCGTTACTTGCCCACGAGTCAGCCAATCAAAAGATGGGTCTCCTCCGTTCATCTTCCTTCCCCATATTAGGGAATATTCAAAGATATTTATAGATAGGGCTATCATGATGGCTTATGTGTGTAATTTATGAGTATTGAGAAATGTATATGGATTGGGGATGCGAACGTTAGGAGACAATATGTCTCAACTATCATTACAAATCCAGACAAAAGTGAGAGGAATATTTGACAAGGAAACTCCCCTCCCCATATATGTCTAATACTACAGGCTATAGTCCAATTTCTCAGGTAATTTTTTTGAAGATCCTCTGTGGTAGTAAATCTGAAACAGAAAAATTGGTCTACACTGCCTTGTATTGATTTGTGGGTTATGGATTCCTGCTCCAAGCAGTCACTGGGATATATGTTAAGCTTCAGTGTGTTGTTCTTTCCAGGTTGGTAGAATAGTTTAGTTGGCTCTGGGGTTTTCCATTTGTCAGGCAAATTATGCTAAAGAAAATTTACCTCCCCTCTAAGGGAAATGGAACTTTTGCAGGTGGATAGGTTTCTGCCCCACTCTCTCATAGAGCTTCATTTAGCAAAGTTGCTTCTAGCACTAAAGTCAGGTGCATCTAGATGGGTCTCGCCACTAGCTTCATTCTTTTTTTAATGGCCCCAACACCACATGTCAACACCAAGATGTCAGGTCCTAGATTTGGTTGTGTTTCCAAATACACTGGCTGCTGATTTGTTGGTCCTTCTTTTCTCTCTCACTTTGATTTTCTATCATTCGCAGAGATTTGAAGCTACCTTTTCAGCATTCACAGTCGGCCTTCTTCTAGTGACGACAAGTTTGTGGTACGCACAGTGAGGCCATGAACCGGTCATTCCTGTTTTATGTTGGCTTTTACCATCCAAGTTTTTGGCTATCATGTCGAAAATGACTGTTGTAAAATTAGGAGTTTAGAAGTGGGGAACAAACCAGCACTGTTGTGGTGGTAATCTTTAATAGTATTGTGAGGAATATTCACAGCGACGTTGACGGCTTGCGAAAAAATATACCAGTTACCAGATTGCTGAATACAATATATGTTACCGGAAATATACCTCATGAGTTATGTAATTCTGTATTTATTGCAATCCCAAAGAAATCAGGAACCTTGGAATGTGATCAACATTGAACAATTAGTATAATGAGTCACATCACAAAGATTTTGTTAAGAATTATCATGCAAAGAGTTAGGAAGAAAATACAACCTGAAATAGAAGAACAATGTGGGTTTGTAGAAGGCAAGGGTACAGTAAATGCTGTGTATATACTGAGAACAGTAATTGAATGTTCCATAGAAGAAAACAAAGATCTACACCTTTGCTTTATTGAATACACAAAGGCTTTCGATAAAGTGAGACATGTCGACATGATAAGGATACTTGAAGTTCTACAAATTGATGGAAAAGACCTTAGACTTGTAAAAAACATATATTGGAAACAACAAGCTGCCATAAGAACTGATAATGAAATAGGTCAATATCAGCCTATTAAGAGAGGTGTGAGACAGGGATATGTAATGTCTCCAGATCTTTTCTCCCTGTACAGTGAAAATATTTTCAGAAATATACAAGTTATGGAAGGAATCAACATTGGGAGACGATACATCAATAACACTAGATATGCAGATGATACAGTCTTGATTGCAGACAATGAACAGGACCTGCAACATTTAGTAGATGCGGTTGTGAACAACTAGAGTTAGAATTGAATTGTAAGAAGACACAGATTATGGTCGTCACTGGGAAGAAGGAAATACCACAATGTAATATACAAGTAAATGGGCATATTCTTAAACAAGTTAATCAGTACAGTTATCTCGGAACAGTCATAACATCAGATGGGAGATGCCTTGAAGAAATTAGAACAAAAATTGCCATTGCCTTTTGCAAAATGAAAAACATTCTGACCAATAAAAAGATGTCAAGTGAAACGAGAAAAATTGTTGAAAAGCTACATAGAACCTGTACTTTTGTATGAATGTGAAGCGTGGACACTGAGCAGACAAGCTGAAAAACATCTGATGGGTGTGGAAATGTGGTTTCTGAGAAAAATGCGAAGAATACCATAGACAGACGGAAAAACCAATGAACAAGTCCTTCAAGAAACAAATGAAGATCATAAACTAATTAGAGACATTAGACATAGACAGTGAAAATTCTTTGGGCATGTTATGAGAAGAAATGAATTGGAGAACTTGGTGACAACTGGCAAGATCAAAGGGAAGAGACCAAGGGGAAGCTGGGAAGTAAATACCACATGGCATGGTCAAGACAGGAACACTGAGCTGATCCAAGACTCTGATCAAGTAAGATGGCAAAGCATGACCGCTTACGCTTATCGGCATGGCACTTGATGGATGGAGACTAACCTATTCTGCAGAAACTAAGATGGCATTTGTTATTGTCATGTGATATTTAAATGAATGAATGATGTTGGAAGCATGCATGGTTTTTATACATTTTTGGGGACACAGTCAATCCTTGTGTGCAGAGGTGGTTTCTGTTTTCCGATCACATAAATGGACTAAATGAAATCGCTAACTGTAGCTTTGAATTTTGAAACATGTAGTAGTACACAAAATTATTTATTTATTTTGAGACCTACATAATTAGTCTTTGAAAAAAAAGTGATGCCAACTTGAAGATGGGCAAGGGACATTTGAGACATCTTGAGCATGAAAATGCATGAGACAGGAGGACTGGCAACAAATTGAGACATTCATTTTGCTGGAATGTAATGGATGCGATTTTCTGCAAAGAAGCAGCAACATAATGATGATAATAATGACTGAATATACATTATTTTTCTTGTACAGATGTAGTGATCAGTCAATGAGTCAGCACATCCATTGTAGACCCATCCATAACTCTCTCAATTAGAACAATGTCAGTAAAAGTAATCAAGTTCAGATCCCTATACTCAGTATCGAAAGCTCATTGAGAGAGCGTTATCAAAGGCTGAAAAAGTGTCTCAGTGGCACAAAATGAAATATTGCTTGGTTAGCGAATCTATTACATGGAAGTCCAAAGCAAAAGCTTGCTGTTGTGTGAATGTCATCTACACTCTGGTTGCTCCTGGTCTTCGGAGGAACAGCCTATGGTGAACGGGGATCCAAATATACGTAAGTGAGGCTAAGCAGCCATGTGCAGGACATGACGATTCCATGGATGAGCCCAGTACCAGAGCGATATGTGTCAGCTCTGCAATTATGGAAGCCTCCTTAGATGGCGGGTAAAGCCCATGTTCTGTCCCTTCCTTCCCTTGAGGGTTGACCAGGATGTCTTTGGCCGTTCTAACTTGACTAGCAGGGATGTAGATGGCACCACAACAGTGAGAGCTGAATGTCCTTTGAAACACCCGGGAAGGTTAACATGGTCAACAAATGACAGCAGAAGTCGGATGTATCGACCAAAAGGTGCAGATATCACAGTTCTGCTGTAAACAGGCACTAAGCATTTACATCTGAGTCAGAGTTAAATGTGCTTTGAAACACCCAGGAAGGTTAACTTGGTCAACAAATGCCCTCAGAAGTTTGATGTGTCGGCTGAAAAGCACAAGTAACACAGCTCTGCTGTTAACGGGCACAACGCAGTCACGTCCGAAAAAACTCTCCGGATGAATGCTGCAGAAGAAGAGCCCCAAATTTCTGAAATATCTCAAGTATAAGTGCATAAATTTTGTGCTTCACTGAATGAAACACAAGACCTCTAGTCAAGATGGCCGTCTGAAGTGCACAATAGAATGTATTTTTGTTGTTGTTGGTTGCATGTCCTTGGTATGATGTTGTGATCAACCACAACCCCACATTGATTTTCTAGGCGAGTTTATGTTCAGTAGTTTGCCATTGCTTTGTGAATGGGAAGTCAACGTTGAAGTCCAACTAACCAGTGCATGGTTTGATACCCCAACCCCACCATTCACTCATTGCAAGTGCAAGCACATTAACCCCACCACTCACTCATTGCAAGTGCAAGCACATTAACCCCACCACTCACTCATTGCAAGTGCAAGCACATTAACCCCACCACTCACTCATTGCAAGTGCAAGCACATTAACCCCACCACTCACTCATTGCAAGTGCAAGCACATTAACCCCACCACTCACTCATTGCAAGTGCAAGCACATTAACCCCACCACTCACTCATTGCAAGTGCAAGCACATTAACCCCACCATTCACTCATTGCAAGTGCAAGCACATTAACCCCACCACTCACTCATTGCAGGTGCAAGCACATTAACCCCACCATTCACTCATTGCAAGTGCAAGCACATTAACCCCACCATTCATTCATTGCAAGTGCAAGCACATTAACCCCACCATTCACTCATTGCAAGTGCAAGCACATTAACCCCACAATTCACTCATTGCAAGTGCAAGCACATTAACCCCACCATTCACTCATTGCAAGTGCAAGCACATTAACCCCACCATTCACTCATTGCAAGTGCAAGCACATTAACCCCACCATTCACTCATTACAAGTGCAAGCACATTAACCCCACCATTCACTCATTGCAAGTGCAAGCACATTAACCCCACCATTCACTCATTGCAAGTGCAAGCACATTAACCCCACCATTCACTCATTGCAAGTGCAAGCACATTAACCCCACCACTCACTCATTGCAAGCGCAAGCACATTAACCCCACCACTCACTCATTGCAAGTGCAAGTACATTAACCCCACCACTCACTCATTGCAAGTGCAAGCACATTAACCCCACCATTCACTCATTGCAAGTGCAAGCACATTAACCCCACGGCCAAAAGAATGTGTACATTAACCTCACGGTTATGCATATTGCTAATATGTTTACATTAAGCCTGTGGCCATGCAGACTGCCAATAGAATGTTTACATTAACCCCGTGGTCATGCAGTCGACCAATATAATGTTTACATTAATTTCACAGCTATGCAGACTGCCAATAGAATGTTTACATTAAAACCATGCTATGTAAACTGCCAATAGAATGTTTACATTAACTTCACAACTATGCAGACTGCCAATAGAATGTTTACATTAAACCCATGCTATGCAAACTGCTAATAGAATGTTTACATTAAACCCATGCTATGCAGTCTGCCAATAGAATGTTTACATTAACCTCACAACTATGCAGACTGCCAGTAGAATGTTTAAATTAAGCCTATGACTATGCGGAGTGCCAATATAAAGTTTACATTAAGCCTGCGGCCATGCTGACTGCCAATAGAATGCTTACATTAACCATGTGGCCATGCAGATTGTCAATAGAATGTTTACATTAAACCTGTGGCCATGCCAATTGCCAATAAAATGTTTACATTAAGCCTGCGGCCATGCAGACTGGCAATAGATTGTTTACATTAACCCTGTGCCCATTCAGATTGTCAATAAAATGTTTACATTAAGCTCGCAGCCATGCAGACTGCCAATAGAATATTTACATTAAGCCCTGTGATCTTGTAGACTGCCAATAGAATGTTTACAAGAGATAAACCTTATAAATATGGTGGTCACGGTGTGTCATTTGCTCTAGTTTAAATGCTTTGTTTGTGTCATTGGTTTAAATGTGTAAATTGTTTATTTGTGATATTTTAGTTTCCTAGCCATGTATTCTTTTGTTTTGTTCATGTATAGTGACTTAATGACATGTGTGCTTGTAAAGCTGTTTCCTTTCATCACATGGACACATTTCCTTTAACTCAAGAACATAGATTGCTTCACAAGTGTCTCTGAGACAAGAGAGTGATACTCTAGCCTATGCCTGTTGTAAATGTTGTTTATCATCATCAGCTCCTCAGATGTGACTTGATATAAACAGGTACAGAATCCTGGTCACACCATGCCACATGTCAACTATATGGTGCTATTTCCATATTTGGTTCGACCAATCAGCACTTGGTGGGTGACCTGCTCAACATCACCACCTTTACTTCCCAGACATGACCTTGTGTCTGCTTTAGGCTGGGTTGACCTGGGATCTTGTGTCTGCTTTATGCTGGGTTGTCCTGGGACCTTTGTCTGCTTTAGGCTGGGTTGTCCTGGGACCTTTGTCTGCTTTAGGCTGGGTTGTCCTGGGACCTTGTGTCTGCTTTAGGCTGGGTTGACCTGGGGCCTTGTGTCTGCTTTAGGCTGGGTTGTCCTGGGACCTTGTGTCTGCTTTAGGCTGGGTTGTCCTGGGACCTTTGTCTGCTTTAGGCTGGGATCTTGTGTCTGCTTTATGCTGGGTTGTCCTGGGACCTTTGTCTGCTTTAGGCTGGGTTGTCCTGGGACCTTTGTCTGCTTTAGGCTGGGTTGTCCTGGGACCTTGTGTCTGCTTTAGGCTGGGTTGACCCGGGGCCTTGTGTCTGCTTTAGGCTGGGTTGTCCTGGGATCTTGTGTCTGCTTTAGGCTGGGTTGTCCTGGGACCTTGTGTCTGCTTTAGGCTGGATTTACTTGGGACCTTGTGTCTGCTTTAGGCTGGGTTGTCCTGGGACCTTGTGTCTGCTTTAGGCTGGGCTGACTTGGGACCTTGTGTCTGCTTTAGGCTGGGTTGACCTGGGATCTTGTGTCTGCTTTATGCTGGGTTGTCCTGGGACCTTTGTCTGCTTTAGGCTGGGTTGTCCTGGGACCTTTGTCTGCTTTAGGCTGGGTTGTCCTGGGACCTTGTGTCTGCTTTAGGCTGGGTTGACCCGGGGCCTTGTGTCTGCTTTAGGCTGGGCTGTCCTGGGACCTTGTGTCTGCTTTAGGCTAGGTTGTCCTGGGACCTTGTGTCTGCTTTAGGCTGGATTTACTTGGGACCTTGTGTCTGCTTTAGGCTGGGTTGTCCCGGGACCTTGTGTCTGCTTTAGGCTGGGTTGTCCTGGGACCTTGTGTCTGCTTTAGACTGGGTTGTCCTGGGACCTTGTGTCTGCTTTAGGCTGGGCTGACTTGGGACCTTGTGTCTGCTTTAGGCTGGGTTGTCCTGGGACCTTGTGTCTGCTTTAGGCTGGGCTGACTTGGGACCTTGTGTCTGCTTTAGGCTGGGTTGACCTGGGACCTTGTGTCTGCTTTAGGCTGGGTTGACCTGGGACCTTGTGTCTGCTTTAGGCTGGGTTGTCCTGGGACCTTGTGTCTGCTTTAGGCTAGGCTGACCCGGGGCCTTGTGTCTGCTTTAGGCTGGGTTGACCTGGAACCATGTTATTGTTTAATAAAATCCCCACATCGAGGAGGATACATGCACATGATGATGCTGGCATGTGCCAGAGCCACTGTGACATCTCAGCTCCCTGATTTATTCTTCTTCTTTCATTCACTTGAAATTTGTCTATAACTGCAATTTTGTCTCTTATATCAATTTAACTCTTTGTTAGTTCACTCAGTGTCCATAGAGTTTATCTTCCACTGTTGTTTCTCTAGGCTAGAAGGTTTGCCTAGCTGTGTTATATTTCGGACAGTCTTGGCATATGTGATCTGCTATCTATGTCGCCAATCCACATGTGCACATGGCTGATTGGCCAATCTTGAATTTTGTATATATATGGTTGCTTAATCTATTGTGTCCTGTTCTAAGGCGCTGAATAATGATTTGTTCTGGTTTGTCCATAAGGTGGTAGACGTCTTGAGCAGGTTTTGGTGGTGTTCTAATTGATTTGATCATTCTTTTCTTTTGGTGGTATGTAACAGGTACATCAGGTTGTTCTTCTATTGCTCTTTCCTTAGCTAATCGATCAGCTCTCTCATTTTTGGGTGCTCTATATTGAGGTAGTATCAACTTTATGTTGGCCTTATCCTGGCTGTAAAGTTAAAAAAGTGGTGTCCATAATACTGGCAATTTCCCAGACATGAGCATCTCAAGTACTGATTTAATATACAATAGAAATAATAAAGCATGTAAATGCCTGTGACATGCAGTAATTGTTGTAATAGACTGTACCTTATGTAGGAGTTCACTGTTTACATTTCACTTATATATAATGTTCATTTGATAGATAATACCTGCTGTGACATATCACGTGCTAATGTGCATTTATAGTTCATTTTATAGAAGTTCAAGCAATTTATTATAAAATGTTGCCCGCTACTCTAATGTTTAACTAAATGTTCACTGTTTGTGTATTTCAGAAATACACCACTGTTGCCAGAGTTGTGAGGTGAACTTATTTCTCATAAGTGCAGTCAGAAATAGAGAAGATGACATCTGTTGACAATGACTTGAATAAATCAAGATGTGTTCTATGATTACATAACTCATGACAGATTCAATGACATGGTAGGCATGGAAGGTTGCTGTAGCCTTGAAGACATGGCAGGACACACAGACACAGGATCAAAAGTGACTGAAAATACAATAAGTCTCGCTCACAATGAACAAATATCACTTGATGATAGTGGGATTGAGAATAGTTCTATAACTTCAGTAAAACATGAGGAATGTGATCAACTATCAGAGAGTGTGTCGTCTACCAATGGAATTAACGCTAAACTAAAGTGTGTGGCTAATGAAACTGGTGAATTACAAAATGTAGATACACCAGTGGGATGTACACAGATTTCTGGGAAGCCTCTTGATTATGATAGCGGTACCAGTTGTATTCATCAAAGAATAAAACAAGAACTTACAACTTACATCTCTGAAGTTTGTGATCCAAATGTTGCTGCCAATATACATTTAAACAGAAAGATAAGAACACATACAGTAGAGAAATCTTACAAGTGTGATGATTATTGTGCATCTTTTACTCAAATTGGCAATTTAGTGTACCACTTGAGAACACATACAGGAGAGAAACCATACAAATGTGATAATTGTGGTGCATCTTTTACTCTTTCTGCTAATCTGAAGCGCCACAAAAGAACACATACAGGAGAGAAACCTTACAAATGTGATGATTGTGGTGCATCTTTTATTCAAATTGGTAATTTAGTGTACCACTTTAGAACACATACAGGAGAGAAACCTTACAAATGTGATGATTGTGGTGCATCTTTTACTCAGAAAATCACACTAAAGTTCCACAAAAGAACACATACAGGAGAGAAACCTTACATATGTGATGATTGTGGTGCATCTTTTATTCAAATTGGCAATTTAGTGTACCACTTGAGAACACATACAGGAGAGAAACCTTACAAATGTGATGATTGTGGTGCATCTTTTACTCATAATGGCCATCTACAACTCCATAAAAGAACACACACAGGAGAGAAACCTTACAAATGTGATGATTGCAGTGCATCTTTTAATCTTTCTGCTAATCTGAAGTGCCACAAAAGAACACATACAGGAGAGAAACCTTACAAATGTGATGATTGTGGTGCATCTTTTACTCAGAAAAGCACACTAAAGGTCCACAAAAGAACACATACAGGAGAGAAACCTTACATATGTGATGATTGTGGTGCATCTTTTACTCAATCTGGAGGTCTGAATTACCACAAGAGAACACATACACGAGAGAAACCTTACAAATGTGATGATTGTGGTGCATCTTTTACTCACTCTGGCAATCTGAATTGCCACAAAAGGACACATACAGGAGAGAAACCTTACAAATGTGATGATTGTGGGCATGTGTTTTCTAGATCTTACAACCTAAAATGCCACAAAAGGACACATACGGGAGTGAAACCTTGCAAATGTGATGATTGTGGTGCATCTTTTACTCAAACTGGCCAATTAGTGTACCACTTGAGATTACATACAGGAGAGAAACCGTACAAATGTGATGATTGTGGTGCATCATTTACTCACTCTGGCAGTCTGAATTGCCACAAAAGGACACATACAGGAGAGAAACCTTACAAATGTGATGATTGTGGTGCATCTTTTACTGTTTCTGCTAATCTGAAGTGCCACAAAAGAACACATACAGGAGAGAAACCTTACAAATGTGATGATTGTGGTTCATCTTTTATTAATATTGGCAATTTAGTGAACCACTTGAGAACACATACAGGAGAGAAACCTTACAAATGTGATGATTGTGGTGCATCTTTTATTAAAATTGGCAATTTAGTGTACCACTTGAGAATACATACAGGAGAGAAACCTTACAAATGTGATGATTGTGGTGCATCTTTTACTTATAATGGAAATCTACAACTCCATAAAAGAACACACACAGGAGAGAAACCTTACAAATGTGATGATTGCAGTGCATCTTTTAATCTTTCTGCTAATCTGAAGCGCCACAAAAGAACACATACAGGAGAGAAACCTTACAAATGTGATGATTGTGGTGCATCTTTTACTCAGACAGACACACTAAAGGTCCACAAAAGATTACATACAGGAGAGAAACCTTACATATGTGACGATTGTGGTGCATCTTTTGCTCAATCTGGAAGTCTGAATTACCACAAGAGAACACATACATGAGAGAAACCTTACAAATGTGATAATTGTGGTGCATTTTTTACTACCTCTTGCAGTCTGAATTGCCACAAGAGAACACATACATGAGAGAAACCTTACAAATGTGATGATTGTGGTGCATCTTTTACTCACTCTGGCAGTCTGAATTGCCACAAAAGGACACATACAGGAGAGAAACCTTACAAATGTGATGATTGTGGGCATTTGTTTTCTAAATCTTACACCCTACAACGCCACAAAAGGACACACACAGGAGAAAAACCTAACAAATGCGATGATTGTTGGGCCACTTTTACTTTTCCTGGAGCCTGAAGCTCCACAAGAGAACATAGAAAGGAGAGAAACCTTACTAATGTGATGATTGTAATGCATCTTTTACTAACTCTGGAAATCTGAATTGCCACAAGAGAACACATACACGAGAGAAACCTTACAAATGTGATGATTGTGGTGCATCTCTAACTACAGCTTGCAGACTGAAGCTGCACAAGAGAGCGCATACTGGAGAGACAACTTATAAATGTGTTGATTGGGGTGCATCTTTTACTAACTCAAGAGAACACATACACGAGAGAAACCTTACAAATGTGATGATTGTGGTGCATATTTTACTCAAACAGGCCAGTTAGTGTACCACTTGTGAATACATACAAGAGAGAAACCTTATAAATGTGATGATTGTGGTGCATCTTTTACTCAGAATGGCAATCTACAACTCCATAAAAGAACACACACAGGAGAGAAACCTTACAAATGTGATGATTGCAGTGCATCTTTTAATCTTTCTGCTAATCTGAAGTGCCACAAAAGAACACATACAGGAGAGAAACCTTACAAATGTGATGATTGTGGTGCATCTTTTACTCAGAAAAGCACACTAAAGGTCCACAAAAGAACACATACAGGAGAGAAACCTTACATATGTGATGATTGTGGTGCATCTTTTACTCAATCTGGAGGTCTGAATTACCACAAGAGAACACATACACGAGAGAAACCTTACAAATGTGATGATTGTGGTGCATCTTTTACTCACTCTGGCAATCTGAATTGCCACAAAAGGACACATACAGGAGAGAAACCTTACAAATGTGATGATTGTGGGCATGTGTTTTCTAGATCTTACAACCTAAAATGCCACAAAAGGACACATACGGGAGTGAAACCTTGCAAATGTGATGATTGTGGTGCATCTTTTACTCAAACTGGCCAATTAGTGTACCACTTGAGATTACATACAGGAGAGAAACCGTACAAATGTGATGATTGTGGTGCATCATTTACTCACTCTGGCAGTCTGAATTGCCACAAAAGGACACATACAGGAGAGAAACCTTACAAATGTGATGATTGTGGTGCATCTTTTACTGTTTCTGCTAATCTGAAGTGCCACAAAAGAACACATACAGGAGAGAAACCTTACAAATGTGATGATTGTGGTGCATCTTTTATTAAAATTGGCAATTTAGTGAACCACTTGAGAACACATACAGGAGAGAAACCTTACAAATGTGATGATTGTGGTGCATCTTTTATTCAAATTGGCAATTTAGTGTACCACTTGAGAATACATACAGGAGAGAAACCTTACAAATGTGATGATTGTGGTGCATCTTTTACTTATAATGGAAATCTACAACTCCATAAAAGAACACACACACGAGAGAAACCTTACAAATGTGATGATTGCAGTGCATCTTTTAATCTTTCTGCTAATCTGAAGTGCCACAAAAGAACACATACAGGAGAGAAACCTTACAAATGTGATGATTGTGGTGCATCTTTTACTCAGACAGACACACTAAAGGTCCACAAAAGATTACATACAGGAGAGAAACCTTACATATGTGACGATTGTGGTGCATCTTTTGCTCAATCTGGAAGTCTGAATTACCATAAGAGAACACATACATGAGAGAAACCTTACGAATGTGATAATTGTGGTGCATCTTTTACTACCTCTTGCAGTCTGAATTGCCACAAGAGAACACATACATGAGAGAAACCTTACAAATGTGATGATTGTGGTGCATCTTTTACTCACTCTGGCAGTCTGAATTGCCACAAAAGGACACATACAGGAGAGAAACCTTACAAATGTGATGATTGTCGGCATTTGTTTTCTAAATCTTACACCCTACAACGCCACAAAAGGACACACACAGGAGAAAAACCTAACAAATGCGATGATTGTTGGGCCACTTTTACTTTTCCTGGAGCCTGAAGCTCCACAAGAGAACATAGAAAGGAGAGAAACCTTACTAATGTGATGATTGTAATGCATCTTTTACTAACTCTGGAAATCTGAATTGCCACAAGAGAACACATACACGAGAGAAACCTTACAAATGTGATGATTGTGGTGCATCTCTAACTACAGCTTGCAGACTGAAGCTGCACAAGAGAGCGCATACTGGAGAGACAACTTATAAATGTGTTGATTGGGGTGCATCTTTTACTAACTCAAGAGAACACATACACGAGAGAAACCTTACAAATGTGATGATTGTGGTGCATATTTTACTCAAACAGGCCAGTTAGTGTACCACTTGTGAATACATACAAGAGAGAAACCTTATAAATGTGATGATTGTGGTGCATCTTTTACTCAGAATGGCAATCTACAACTCCATAAAAGAACACACAGGAGAGAAACCTTACAAATGTGATGATTGCAGTGCATCTTTTACTATTTCTGCTCATCTGAAGTGCCAAAAAAGAACATATACAGGAGAGAAACCTTACAGGTGTGATGATTGTGGAGCATCTTTTACTCAGACAGGCACACTAAAACTCCACAAAAGAACAAATACAGGAAAGAAATCTTGCAAATGTGATGATTGTGGTGCATCTTTTACTCAAACTGGCCAATTAGTGTACCACTTGAGAATACATAAGGAGAGAAACCGTACAAATGTGATGATTGTGGTGCATCATTTACTCACTCTGGCAGTCTGAATTGCCACAAAAGGACACATACAGGAGAGAAACCTTATAAATGTGATGATTGTGGTGCATCTTTTACTCACTCTGGCAGTCCGAAGTGCCACAAAAGGACACATACAGGAAAGAAACCTTACAAATGTGATGATTGTGGTGCTTTTTTTTTACTGTTTCTGCTAATCTGAAGTGCCACAAAAGAACACATACAGGAGAGAAACCTTACAAATGTGATGATTGTGGTGCATCTTTTATTAAAATTGGCAATTTAGTGAACCACTTGAGACCACATACAGGAGAGAAACCTTACAAATGTGATGATTGTGGTGCATCTTTTATTCAAATTGGCAATTTAGTGTACCACTTGAGAATACATACAGGAGAGAAACCTTACAAATGTGATGATTGTGGTGCATCTCTTACTCAGACAGACACACTAAAGGTCCACAAAAGATTACATACATGAGAGAAACCTTACATATGTGATGATTGTGGTGCATCTTTTACTCAATTTGGAAGTCTGAATTACTACAAGTGTACACATACATGAGAGAAACCTTACAAATGTGATGATTGTGGTGCATCTTTTACTACCTCTTGCAGTCTGAATTGCCACAAGAGAACACATACACAAGAGAAACCTTACAAATGTGATGATTGTTGAGACACTTTTGCTTTTCCTGGAGCCTGAAGCTCCACAAGAGAACATAGACAGGAAAGAAACCTTACAAATGTGATGATTGTGGTGCATCTTTTACTAACTCTGGCAATCTGAATTGCCACATAAGGACACATACAGGAGAGAAACCTTACAAATGTGATGATTGTCGTGCATGTTTTACTCACTTGGACAGTCTGAATTGCCTTACAAATATGATGATTGTGGTGCAACTTTGACTCAAGCTGCTAGTTTTATGTACTGCAAGATAACACATACAGGAGATAAAAGTTACAAGCATGATGATTGTGATTGTGCATCTTTTACTCAAACAGGCCAGTTAGTGTAAAACTTGTGAATACATTCAGGAGAGACACCTTACAAATCTGATGATTGTAGTGCATGTGTTACTTACTCTGGCAATCTGAATTGCCCCAAAAGGACACATACAGGATAGAAACTTTACAAATGTGATGATTGTGGGCATTTGTTTTCTAAATATTACAACCTAAACTGTCACAAATGGATATATACAGGAGAGAAACCTTACAAATGTGATGATTGTGGTGCATCTTTTACTCAAACTTTCCAATTAGTGTACCACTTGAGAATATATAAAGGAGAGAAACCTTACAAATGTGATGATTGTGGTGCATCTTTTACACTCTGGCAGTCTGAATTGCCACATAAGGACACATACAGGAGAGAAACCTTACAAATGTGATGATTGTTGTGCATTTTTTACTCACTCTGACAGTCTGAATTGCCGTAAAAATATGATGATTGTGGTTCAACTTTTACTCAAGCTGCTAGTTTTATGTACTGCAAGATAACACATACAGGAGATAAAAGTTACAAGCGTGATGATTGTGGTGCAAGTTTTTCTTAGACTAGAAATTTGAGGACACATCTGAAAATACACACAGGAGAGATGCCTTATAAATGTGGTCATTTTGGTATGTTTGCTAAAGTTGAGTATTTAGACTCTACATGACACCACATAAAGGAAAGAAACCTTAAAAATATAATGATTGTGGTGCATCATTTACTTATGTTTACCATATGATGTGGCACATGTGAATGCATACAGGGTAACAACCTTACAAATGTGATTAGTGCGATGCAACATTTACTCGCACTGTTAAGTAAAAGCACCACACCAGAATGCATACGTGAGAGATACTTAAATAATTTAATAGAATGCATACAGGAAAGAAACATTACAGATGTGATGAGTGTGATTATTATTTACTTGTACTGTCAAGCACAAGCACCACACAAGTATGCAAACATGAGAGATGCTTTTCAGATGTGATGATTGTGGTGCATCCTTTTCTTCAAGCTCACAAAGAGCAGATACTTTAGAGACTCCAGTTAATACATGTTTGTAGTTTATTAGTAATTTTGTTAGTTATTCTCCATGTGTTTGATCCATAAAGTTAGTTGCATGTTCTTTACAGCACATCCCTGCCAATCCCAACATTTATTGGCTGTTTGTGATTTCCTAGGCAAGTTTATGTTCAGCAGTTTGCCATTGTATTCTGATTGGCTGACACTCATACCATTGTGAACAAGAATGCGAAGTGATCTGCTCCCTAAGCCCTGACTTTGAAGCTGGTATGTCAGGATTGTGAGACTATCAACTACCCCTAAGCTCTGACTTTGAAGCTAGTATATCAGCAATTGAATACATCGTAGAATATAAAACAGCATACAATGACTTTCTGGACAGATGTTATTACAATAGGTGTTGCTGATCCGAGGTACAGATGGTAACTAACTATTCCTACCCCCCCCCCTTCCCCCGCGTCACAGCTTGAGCGTCCCTAGTTACATCCTAACGGGATGCTCAGCCGTGCCTTGTATACTAGTCTTTTCCCCTTTGCACACTACCCATTGAACCCCCTAACAGAGATGATGCTCTGTTATATTCCTCTCTACCCTCAACAAGACTTTTCCCCGAAAAGTCTTACTCCAAATTCTATGACTTTCTAAAACACTTAACTAAAAGCTCTCACACAATTACTTCATCCTCTAACCATTAGCAATCTGCTTACATATTTTACACTGAACCATTTAAACCTGTCTCAACTAAAATCTAAACCGGAACTCTTATTTAATACACCCCTCTCTATCTCTCTATCCCCCTATCTCAACACTTCATCTTATAGCCAGCCACATACATTATTATAACGTAAGTATATTTTACAAAAGCTCATCTTGTAATCTCCATCACAAAGCAATGCGCTTTATAAAAAATATTGATCTAAATTATGATTAACAAAAATTGAAGATTTCTTATGTATTTTTACAACTTATCATACTCTCACGTCAGGAATCAAGTCTCAAGTCTCTCACGTCTCAAGTCAGGAATACGTCTTGGACACTTAAACATTTGCAGCTTATTTAACAAGCTACCAGAGTTATCTTCTATTCTTAATCAAAATTTTCATTTATTCGGCCTTAGTGAAAGTAGGCTTAATGATACAATTTCAGATGAGGACATCTCTATTAAAGAGTACAAAGTTTTTAGGAGGGATCCCTGTAGGAAACAAGAGACAGGCATAATAACCTATGTTTCTAATTTACTAAATGCTCGCCGTAGGCTAGACTTTGAAACTTGCGAAATAGAATGCATCTGGCTAGAGCTAAAACTTCAAAATCGCACTCCCCTGACAATTGGCTACCTTTATAGAAATCCCAGTGCTGGACACGTCTGGTACGAAAACTTCACTACCATGATGGATGTGGTTTTCGCTTCTGGGAAGGAAATTATACTACTCGGAGACTTTAACATTGACACCAACAAATCCAACATAATATGGGGAAATATAATTGCATCATACAATTTCCAACAAATAGTACAACAAGCTACTAGAGTAACAAAGTCATCTTCAACAGTCATAGATCACATTTATGTAACTTGCTCAGACAACATCATAGAATGCACCGTACCAAATTGTGCAATGAGCGATCACTACCCAATATGCTGCACGCGGTCTAAAAAAGGAATTAAAACTCCTAAACATAAACACATAAGTGTAAAATATAGAAGTTACAAAAATTTCAACCAAAACGCATTTTTACAGGACTTGCTCAGTTCACCTCTAGACAATGTTTATCAGCTTCCTGACCCGGATGATGCTCTGGAATTCTGGATGAAAACCTTTATTGATGTTTTATGATAGACATGTGCCAGTCAAGGAAGTTCGAGTAAAACACCACGTCAAGCCACCTTGGATCACCCAGGAAATACTTGAAATTATGAGAGACAGAGATAAAGCACATAAAAAGCAGGATATCAGTGCATACCGTACTCTTAGAAACAAAATTCAATATAGCATATGACAGGAAAAGAAAAGTTACTTTAAGAACTTAGTAATGGATAAAACAAATAGTAAGGATATATGGAAGGCAATTAACACCTTGACAAACAAGTATAACTTCCGAAATTCTTTACCATCAAATCATATCACATGCGACCAATTCAGTAATTTTTTTCAAACTGACATAGACCAGTTGAAGGCTTCAATACCTAATTCTCCTTGCAACTTATCTTTATTGTCATCGTTTTGCGAGAATAGATGCTCCCGCGATATTCTTTCCGACATACCGCTAATGACAATCACTGAAGTATTCACTTACCTCAGTAACCTAAAAAAACACAACCTCATCTGGGTTAGATGGAATCAGCAACCGGATTCTCCGTTGTGCTGCGCCAGTGATTTGTACATCACTAACCTATATATATAATCAGTGTCTAACCAAAGGCCATTTTCCATCAGCTCTCAAAATCGCTAAAGTGTACCCTCTTCTTAAATCTGGCTCATTGGACAATGGTCTCCCAAACAATTACAGACCCATTTCCTTACTATCATCACTATCTAAGCCACTAGAAAAACACATCCATAAAGTAACATTACAGTATCTAGTTCGCAACAAGCTTATTGTTGACAGCCAATCAGGATTTTGACCAAAATATTCTTGCCATACGGCCCTAACAAACATGATAGAAAATTGGCACCAGAATATAAACAACAACAGTCTATGTGGAACTGTGTTTATTGATTTCAAGAAAGCATTTGATATGATAGACCATGTTATTTTAATTAAAAAACTCGAGACAATGAAAATTGGCCTTAATGTAGTCACTCTAATATCATCTTTTCTACCAAACAGAAAGCAAGTAGTATCACACAATAAATCTCTGTCTCAAACCACTACCTTCAATATTGAAGTACCGCAAGGCTCTATTCTTGGCCCTCTATTATTTGCCATATATATTAACGATCTACCTTTGCATCTTTCGTCGTCCTGCGATCTATTTGCAGATGACTGTACGGTGTACACAAACGTTGAAAACTGTATTTTACTGGAGTTGTCTTTACAACAAGAATTAAATAATGTAGTTAAATGGAGCTATTCAAACCGTATGCAAATTAACATCACTAAAACAAAAGCAATGTTATTAACAACCAGACAAAGACTTCAAACTCTAAGCCCACACACATCACTTCAACTTCACATCGATAACATGCCAGTAGAAAGTGTAATTGAGCACAAAACATTAGGCATAATCATTGATAGAAATCTAACCTTTAATTTCCATGTTCAACCGCTCATTAAACAAACAGCGAAAAAAGTCTATCAGCTCGCCAAGATTAAAAACTTCCTTGATGAGGACCTTTGACTACTGCTCTACAATCTGGGACGGTTGTTCTAATTCAAACACCAAGCGACTTTACTCACTACAGAAACGGGCCATGAGTCTAATTTATAGCAAACATTTATCTGACAATCCTAGCCTGTATAAATGCCTTCAGTTACTACCATTCCGCAAACGTCTGCTTTTCAATAAAGCTAAACTAATTCACAAAATCCTGCATCGAAATGCCCCAAATTACCTTTGGCCTTTGTTTAAATATAATGCTAGACACAGTAAACGTTTAAATATACTACACATTCCGAAGCCTAGGATTGACTTATACAAAACAAGCTTAATGTACTCTGCATCTCAGCTGTGGAACAATCTTCCACAAGAAATCAAAGACATCACCAATCCCTATTCATATAATCGCAAATTATTCGAACACTATCTCAATACGGATTACCTTCCCCCTTAATAATTGAGACAATAATAATAATAACAAAACCCTAGTATAACAGCCAATCACCTTTTTGTAGGCCAGTATATTCCACATGGCTAATAAGTGTCAGACCATTATCTAATATTACTGTGTCGTGCAGTTTTGATGTTTGCATTTTGCCCATGCCTTTATAATGCATATCTTTTATATTGTTACTGTTCTTTGTTAGCCTTGAATGATGTGTGAATGAAATAATGTATGAAAGAGAGTGATAGAAGGGCAGAATGTAAGACGGGCCTGCGTGCCCAATTCTTAACCCTTTGAAAATAAAGTTTGTTTGTTCGTTCGTTCACTAACAACACAGAATAGACAGGAAAGTGGTTGGTGCGCACCAAAGAGAAAGTAGTAAGAAGTAGTCACAATTATCCCATTTATCCTCTCAAGCACTCTCAAAACTTTATAACGTAAAGTTTTCAAACACCCAAATCATATAATCAGCTAATCTTCAATTATCTTCATTTTTTGTTAATAATAAATGTTCCTGTCAAAAGTTACGTCGATCTAAAACCACCCTTCTACTGTCAGGATTATAAATCAGCCAGCGACTACTGCCCTTTTTCTCTCTGTTTATCGCATATTAGTATCTATTCTTTACCTATAACATACCTTCGCAGGCTCCAAAAATTATGATTTATGCTGTTACCACAGCGTCCCTTCATTACTATTACTCACGTTTGTTTACTCTGAACACACGTGTCAATAAATTAAACCACTCTTCTCCCATAATATAACATGGCATCCAATCCATGTATTTTCAATTAATGCTGACTTAATGCAGCTCCTATTTCAACCCCCCCCAGATCCATATATTTGTACCAACTTTTACTTGTGTAGCATCTATTATAAAACCCGTCATCCAAGCATGGCATTTAATTCATGTGTTTCTAAACTACATGTACTCCCTTTTTAGCCACCCTGTAACTAACCCCTCATATTCCAAACATTAATGCTGACTGGCACAGCAGCCTTCCTGCAAGTACAAGGCCGAAGTTCATGGTACTCATGTTTACTTAAACTTATTACTCACAAGGGGAATATGTCTCTCTTCCTAGTCCGCAGTCGTTTGTTTACTATTTTCTGAAAGAAAGATCCTATTAATTATTTAATAAGAGCTAGTCTTATTGATCTAAACCAACTCTTTACTCTAAGCAAAACAATAACAACTTATTTTTAAACAAGGCTGAATACTATTCAATAAACAAAGTAATTCAAATAAAATCACAATTCATGAGCAAACCGAAACGAAGTCAAAACAGGATATCATTCCCCCCAACATTTTAAAGACAATTTTTATCCCCAAATTTTAAATAAAGGCAATCAACCAAGTCAAAGGAAGACATTCAAAATAATATGACATACATGATGAAACAAAAAAAAAAATCATATTTAAGTACAACCCATCCATTATTAGTCGCATTTTTGGACTAATAACCAATTATTTACCTACTAAGAAAACCCAACAAGTCAAATTTCAAAATTAAATGGCAATAAAGAATACATCTCCAAGACCACACGAGAATTGACACCCATATCACCTAACTTATTACAAAAATATACAATATCATGTCTACTCATCAAGACAACTCACAACAACTATTAACCAGGCTATTTGCTGACCTGCTTCTATAATTCATCTGTAATTCACAGCTACCGTTTTTCATCAGTTACAAATTTCCCCTTTAAACCAAAAAATTTTCATCCTGCTATCTGCAGAATATTCTATCAATCTATTTACCATATCTCTACTTCTTCAGTAATTCTAGATTTTTCTCTATAAGTGCCATCTCCACATCAATGTCCTCATTTTCCTGAAGAGAAACATCTTCCTTCATGCTACTATTTCCATTAGATTCTGAATTTTCGTCCATTTCTTGTTCTTAATCTGTATATCTATTGCTAGCGGCCGCTAATTTTTTTCTTTCTATATCTAATCTAATCTGTCTATCATGGTTTCTTAACGATCTTTCGAGTAGTGGCATATCTTCGTCGCTTGATGAATTTTCTCTAATTCTCTTTTGTCTTTTAACTTCTCTAGCTCTTTGTCTCTCTATCCTCCTTTTTACTGCTTGTCTGGTATTTTTAAATGGAGCGGTTTCCTCCTCCTCCATAGATTCAACACTATTATAACCATCATACGTATTATTTTCTTCTCTCCTAAGAGTTTTCGGTACTGTTTCTGCTTGTTCACCAGTTTCGTCATAAATTGGTGTTGTTATTGTTTGTTTTTGTACCAGTTCTTTTCCAAAATCTGAGGGTATCGTATATTTGACTCATCTGACGAGTTGTCCATCTGAGTATACCCCTTCTGTATAATTATTATTACTATCGTCTCCCTTATCTTGTCTTAAATGCTCCACATGTGACCGTGCCACATGTCTTGTAATTTGGTTCTTGATACTATACGATACTGGACCTAACTTTTCTAAAATGTAATATCCTGGAATCCAATGAGCATCAAATTTGGAGTTTCTTCTATGTTTCTTATAGTAAACCCTATCACCTACTTTAAATTCCTGTAGTTGTGTATTTTTGTCTGCGTACTATTTCTGTCTTTCTCTGGCTTTAATTATATTGTTTCTATACCTTACATGCGCTTTGTGCATTTCTTGTAAAATTACTTACTGAAAATCCTCCCCCATATATTTACGTGGGAGTATTGGTTCTCTTCCGTGTAGCAAGTAAAATGGTGAAAAACCTGTCCCTTCATTTTGATTTGTGCGTAACGCGCCCAATGCAGATCCCAAGTAAAGATCCCAATCCCTATCACGTTCCTCTACAATTTTTGCTATTATATTGTTTAATGTCCGATGTTGTCTCTCATTTTTCGCATTTGAGGAAGGTCTATAATAAGAAGTTTTTATGTGGGCGATATTCAAATCTTGTAATAATTTCTCAAACTTCTTGTTCACGAACTCCTTTCCATTATCTGTGAGTACCGTCTGTGGGCAACTAAACCTTGGTATGTACTCTTGTAGAAAAATATTAATGATGGTATCAGCGCTCTTATCCGGATTCGCATAAACCTCCGGCCATAAACTGTAGCAATCCATGATATGTAGTAGGTATACATTCCCCGATAACGTTCTAGGGTGAGGACCTGAAATATCTAAACTCACTTTCTGCATTGGAAACTGAAGGACGTCAGTATCTTGTAAGGGACATTTGATCGTTTTCATATTTCTTAACCTACATTTCTCACACGCGTCAACATATTTACAAGCGCTTTTAAATAAATTCGGCCAATAATATTTATTCTTGAGGGCTTTAACTAACTTGTCGTGACCAAGATGACCATTCTCATCATGATATGTCTTTAGAATCTCAATTTCCAAATGTTTTGGAATATATTTTCTCAACTCTTCACTTTTTTTCACTCACATAATATAACTGATTGTCATCCTGCAAGACTAAAAAAAATTATTCTTAAAACTGTTTTCGCCCGTTCTTTCAACTTCTGTTTTATTTCTATTACCTTCGGATCCAATTCTTGTTCTTCTTTCATATCAAACTGCATTAATTGTGGATCTTCCGCTATTGGTTCGGATTCTTGATCTGACAGTGAGCTCGTAAAATTTTCTCTATTCAATATGGCAGAATCTAGTATATTTACTTGCCAATTTCGGTCATATATTTCTGGTTCTCCCTCATCTTCAGTATTCCCTGATGTCACTGGATACGGGATTCTGGATAATAAATCTGCACATGTATTATTTTTACCAGATATATACTCCACTTTTGCGTTGTAGCCTTGTAAATTTAGCGCCCATGTTTGTATTTTTCTATTTTGTACTGGAGCTTCTAACAAAGATTTTAATGGCATGTGATCAGTTCTTATAATGAAATTGGCGTTATGTAAGTAATAATCTAGTTTCTGTAAAGCATAGTGTATAGCGTATGCCTCTTTTTCTATGGTCGGCCATTTTTTCTGAGATTTACTAATTTTGTGTGACAAAAAGTAGATTGGTCTTTCGTTCTTCTAGTATTCCTGAATTCTCTCCTTCATATGGTTGCGTTAAACATGCTCCTATGGCTTTATCTGAAGCATCTGTATATAAAATCAATTGTTTGTCTAGATCTGGATGTGCCAATAATGGAACTACTGTTAAACTATTTTTCAAAAAATCAAATGCTTTCTGACAATCTTCATTCCATTTAAATCGTGCATATTTGCAAGTAAGATTAGTGTGGGTTCTGTTATCTGTGGAAAATTTGGAATGAACCGACGATAGTACCCACACGTACCAATACAAGCCCTGACTTCTTTCACGTTGGTCGGAGCAGGTAATTCTCTAATGACCTTTACTTTATCCTGATCTGGTTTAATTCCTTCTCTATCGATAATGTACCCCAAATACTTAGTTTATGTTTTTAGGAATTCACATTTACTGAGTTTAAATTTAACATCGTGTTATCTTCGCCTATCAAATACTACTTTTACATGTTTCAGATGATCTTGTACGTCTCCTGTTGTGTAGATTAAAATATCTATATATGCTAATGCGAACTTTTGCAAGCCCTCCAATACTTGATTTATTAATAACATAATGAGAAGGCGCTGTCTTGACCTCAAAAGGCATTCGTAAAAATTCATAAGAACCTGCATGAGTACAGAAAGCACTTTTTTCTGAGCATCCAGCGACATGGGAATGCACCAAAATCCTGACCTTGCGTCTAGCGCAGTAAAGAAGGTAGATCCATTAAGTAGCCCCAAAATATCGTCAATCACCGGCAATGGATAAGCTACATTCTTGGTAATTTTGTTCAGGGCCCTGTAGTCGCAGCAAAATCTGTGACTCCCATCCTTCTTGGTCATGATTACAATCGGAGATGACCATTCTGACTTAGATCTTGTTATGATTCCTGCTTTTAGCATATCTTCTATTGCTTTTTCTACAATTTCTCTATTCCTTAGAGGAGTTCTATATGGTTTCAAACTGATTGGTGGATGATTTCCTGTGTCTATTTCCATAGTAACTGTCTTAGTCTTACCTAACTCCAAGTCATTAATAGCAAAAATGTCTTGATTTTCTCTCACTAACTTTTCTAATACTTCCTTATACTCTGCTGGAGCTTTCAACTGTGATAATAATTCCTGTTCTCTTGTTGTTTTGTCTACTGAATATATTTGAGATGTATGTTTTCTGAATGCATGGCTCAATTCATCATTCTGTACGTTCCATCTTCTTCCGCTTCTATTTCTGGCATTGATTCTTTCAATAGGGATTTCTGAATAATTATTTCTCGATATTTCCTCTCTTTCTGTAGTTGATATGCTGTTATGACTATGTGCTACTTTAGCGATCACGCAACCTCTATATAATTTAATCTCCTTCCTTGTTTTGTTAAAGAGCATCACTGGAAAGCTGAAGTCTTTATCTAGTGTTATTATCCCATCTGTGACTTCTAAACCTGGTTCATCTATTATTTCTCTCTCTAACTCTGTTATCGTAACTGTTTGTCCTATCAAAATATAAGGATTTATTTTTTATTTTTGCCTGTATCAGATTGACAATCTGTGGTTTTAAGGACATGGACGTTTTTACTCTAACCAGCGCCGATACGTGCATATCTTCTTCTAAATCAGCATATACATCTTGAAATCTTAACTTATGTAAATCAAAATAAGTCTTATGCCATTGTTTTGCAAGAAATCTCTACCTAGGATCATGTTCCTACTTAAATCTTTAACTACATGGAAAAGGTGTCTCACATTTATCCCTCCTAACCTAAAGTTGATCATTGTTTGTCCGACCACATCCAAATTTTGTCCGGTAACAGAATGGAGATTGTCCTGATTCCTAAATATTCTAAAATTCTTTAATATACGATATAAGAATTTTTTCTTGATTACACTGACTTGAGCTCCCGAATCAACCAATGTTCGAATTCTAAATTTTCCTATTTCTATTATGCAAGAACTGGGATCCGTCATATTCACTGAGAACTGTTTTATTTCACCAAGTTGAGACCACTTTCTACTTGTCCTCCTATACTTGTCATTAAAATATTCCTTAATTCTTGGGACCTTTTTATTTTCCCTCCTACCGCAGGTCCTACTCAGTAAGTGGGATGCAAGTTTTCCTGCGTTCTTGGCCTTGTAAAATTCCTCTGTCTGTCTTCAAAATTTCTATTTGGTCCACTGTTTACACTTCTATTCTGTGCACTAACCTGAACACGTCTGTTGCTACAAAATCTAAAAGCGTGTCCCCTCTGACAATTCCAACAAACCATATTTGTACTACCTACCGTCTCTCTTATAGGGTTTCTCATTTGTCTTCCTCTATTATGAGTATTTTCATTATTTCCCTGCAATGTCTGTATTTCTCCTCGTCTTCTCCATCCGTATCTTGCCTATCCTATCTCCATAGGTTCCTCAATTCTCTCTTCTCTATTACTTCCTATCTCTCGTCCTACCCTTAGTCTAAATCTCCTTCTCAAACTTTCTTCCTGTACAGCTATATCCACAGCCTGTGATAACCTCGCAGGATTTTCCCTCATAAGTTTAAACTTAAGTCCATCTGACTTTATCCCATCAACAAAAATTCCAACCAGCATCCTCTCCACTTCCTCGCCTTGAACATTCTGGCCTATGAATGCTTCTTCAGCTAGATTAATCAGCCTATCACTGTACAGCTGAACACTTTCTCCATTATCTTGCCTAGATTGTCTTAATACTGAAAAAGCATGTTGGGGATCCGTGATCTCAGCATATTTATGAGCTAGATCATCTTTAAATTGCTCCCACATCTCATCTGTTCCTGCCTCCAATTTTCTTCTTATATGATCTGAGACAGGCGATACACTTGTCTTATAAGCTAAATTATTCTTGTCTTCGTCTGTGGCGCCCACTAAATAAGCATGTTTTTCGATGGACACAATCCATTTTTAAAAATATTTTGCTTGTCCACTAAACTGATCAATGTCAACAGCTATTCTTTGCTGTTTCAAAACTGTGTCCAACTTGGATATGGCTCGACCTACACCCCCAAGCACCTGTCCTAAGGAAAGGTCCTGGGGTTCCATTATAAATCTGAAATACGGAATATACCAGTACGACACAATATATTACAATAATATATAGCAACACAATATTATTATTCTAAACTAAGCAAGTTCTATAATTTTTCACCAAATTAAACTATTAGACTTGTATTTTCTTCCGTTACCAATGTTGTCAATATTGTTATTCTAAACTAACCAAGTTTTATAATCTTCTACTAAGTTAAACTATTAGACTTATAGTTGCTGCTTTAGTTAGCAATGTTGACTGCTCGAGCACTTCCCAGCTGAACAAACTGACCAGGTGCCTGTCCTAAGTTCATTCTCAACACTGGGAGAAAATGACATTAAGGCTCATGAACTACAGCGTCCAGGCGATGACTCAATCGACACAGTAAGGATTTACTTGACTGCTGCATCTTGGTAGGCCCTTGATAGAAATCAACCTCACTGACAATTCGCCCTTGGTCGGGTTCTTGACTGCCGCCTCTTAGTAGGCCCTTGATAGAAACCTCTTAGAGTGCTCACGTTCAGATTGATAATGTGGACTTGACGACCGCAGAGCCAACGATCAACTTGATAATGTGGACTTGACGACCGCAGAGCCAACGATCAACTTGATAATGTGGACTTCGGCTTTGATTATATTAGGCCGATGAAATGAGAATGTGAACGGCGACCTAATTAAGCAGCCTCTTGACACAGTCGAACAGGGCAAGATCATAAACTCACAAACAGCCACCCCTGGATGGGCTTTTGGCTGTTGCAAGTCTTACTTTCAAGGTTGTATCAACAAAGACAGCCAACTTCCAAGCGTTTTCTACAAGTGTTTCAAAATGTGCCGTGGTTAATACTTCTGTCAATCCAGACAATCGCATCCTGGTCAAACGGCAACATTTCTACTCATATAACAGTGCTGAGGTTATAGAGCAGAGATAAAAGTCCTCGCTGTATTTCATATATTTATTCAATTGAATACTTCGTAGAATATAAAACAGCATACAATGACTTTCTGGACAGATGTTATTACAATAGGTGTTGCTGATCCGAGGTACAGATGGTAACTAACTATTCCTACCCTCCCCCCCCCCCCCACGTCACAGCTTGAGCGTCCCTAGTTACATCCCAACGGGATGCTCAGCCGTGCCTTGTATACTAGTCTTTTCCCCTTTGCACACCACCCATTAAACCCCCTAACAGAGATTATGCTCTGTTATACTATCAACTACCCCTAAACCCTGACTTTGAAGCTGGTATGTCAGGATTGTGAGACAACTACCCCTAAGCCCTGACTTTGAAGCTGGTATATCAGGATTTTGAGACTATCAACTACCCCTAACCCCTGACTTTGAAGCTGGTATGTCAGGATTGTGAGACTATCAACTACCCCTAAGCCTGACTTTGAAGCTGGTATGTCAGGATTGTGAGACTTTCAACTACCCCTAAGCTCTGACTTTGAAGCTGGTATGTCAGGATTTATAATTTATGTCAGGATTGACAATTTATAACATTGAGAAATGTGTGGAAGTCAAAAGAAATTCGTCTTGACACAAATCTTAGAATATTTAATTCTAACATTACATCAGTCCTTCTGTATGGATCAGAAATGTGGAGAACAATGAAGAGAATTGCAATAAAGTTACAAACATTCACTAATTGATACCCGCACAAAATAGAAGGAATTAAATGGAATGACAGAATCACCAATGTGGAACTCATGGAGAGAACTAGACAAACACCAGTGTGGAGCTCATGGAGAGAACTAGACAAACACCAGTGTGGAACTCATGGAGAGAACTCGACAAACACCAGTGTGGAACTCATGGAGAGAACTAGACAAACACCAGTGTGGAACTCATGGAGAGAACTAGACAAACACCAGTGTGGAGCTCATGGAGAGAACTAGACAAACACCAGTGTGGAACTCATGGAGAGAACTAGACAAACACCAGTGTGGAACTCATGGAGGGAACTAGACAAACACCAGTGTGGAACTCATGGAGAGAACGAGACAAACACCAGTGTGGAACTCATGGAGAGAACTAGACAAACACCAGTGTGGAACTCATGGAGAGAACTAGACAAACACCAGTGTGGAGCTTATGGAGAGAACTAGACAAACACCAGTGTGGAGCTTATGGAGAGAACTAGACAAACACCAGTGTGGAGCTCATGGAGAGAACTAGACAAACACCAGTGTGGAACTCACGGAGAGAACTATACAAACACCAGTGTGGAACTCATGGAGAGAACTAGACAAACACCAGTGTGGAACTCATGGAGAGAACTAGACAAACACCAGTGTGGAACTCATGGAGAGAACTAGACAAACACCAGTGTGGAACTCATGGAGAGAACTAGACAAACACCAGTGTGGAACTCATGGAGAGAACTAGACAAACACCAATGTGGAGCTTATGGAGAGAACTAGACAAACACCAGTGGAGCTCATGGAGAGAACTAGACAAACACCAGTGTGGAACTCATGGAGAGAACTAGACAAACACCAGTGTGGAACTCATGGAGAGAACTAGACAAACACCAATGTGGAACTCATGGAGAGAACTAGACAAACACCAGTGTGGAGTATTATAGTGTAGAGATGTTACACACAGGTTAGAAGGCACGTGATGATCGTACAGCACACAAGTCTCCGTTGTTTAGAACATTCTTTATTAGTCGAATCGTTCAACTACAGCATAATGATGTTATGCTCAAATTCTGATGTTTACATGTTTTCCTACTTCCCTGCTAGCTGGACCCCAAGTGACGTGTGTGCCAGCCTAGATACACTTCTTCATTCGTGCACACACGTTCACTAGCTATGGTTTTCCCACTAGTCAAGGAATGCGCAGCATTCCTTAACTCTTTACTCCTAAGCTACTCCCTTTACTGTTACATATACCTCCCCTTCTTCAAAGAGAATTTTTCCCTGAAAAAATCTCAACCCCAACTCTTAAGCACTTAACTCTACATCTCTATACCACAATTAACAACAATTCCATATAATTCCTAACTCAATTCTCATTCTCCTATCTCATCATAGCCAATTGCTAACCAGAGACAATAATACCGAAACTCTCTACAAAACTCGTTATAAAGTTCTCTAGAAAACTCGCTACAAAACTCGTTATAAAGTTCTCTAGAAAATTCGCTACAAAACTCTCCATAAGCGAACCGCTTTTAAATTTAAAGTGTCCATCTAAATTATGATTGACAAAACTGAAGATATTCCCCTTATCTTTTATTTCTCCCTTATTCATATTCTCACACTCTCACTCTTCTAGGATAGACAGAAAAAATAGTTAGATTGGGTAGGTTAGATTTGGTAGGTGCGCACCTAAAAATAAATAAGAAAAAGTAAGGAAAAAGTAAGAAGTAATCACCTTTCTCTTCCCATACATTCTCAAAACTTTATAAAAATAAAGTTTCAAAATTTATCTTCAGTTTCCGTCAATAATAATTGTTATTATCAAAAAAATATGTTACTCCAAAACCACCAGCTTTTGTATCATTCACCTCGTCAAGTTCAAGTTTACCATTCCTTCAAAAAAAAACTCCAAATTATTAGTATACTGTTACGTACAGTCTTCTTCTTCCAATGTCTACTTATTTAAATGCCAAAACTCAAGCTGGCATTCCCCCCATATTTTCCCATTAAACGCTGTTCAACCCAGCTCCTATTTTTAACCCAAGCATTGCGAACCAGCTAATGTAGTCCCAAATTCACTCCCCCAATAATATCAACATATTGAGTCACTTCACTAACCACTACTTCTTCCCCCTTAACTCCATCATGTTTCACCCTCAATTTCTATTTATAAACGTTATATACGTTAAACGACTCAACTACTTTAAGTCATCTGTTTCTTCTAACTGAACGTCAAACTAATAATCATTTTAAACACACTCAGGGTAACTCAATAAAACCAAAACATTGTAAAAATAACCAGCTAAGTTAACTTATTCTTCACATTTCATAAAACACCATTGAAGTCCAAACAATTGACTAAACCATATCAACCCCCTCATCATATTTATCCCCACACATTAATCAAATTAAACATATATAAGGAAATGCAAGACCATTTTATGACTACTCAATAATTGTTTTCCGTTTAAGAAAAACTCCACACTTCACTTAAAAAACCAACATGATCACAAAACATATACCAATAAATCTCAAGTTATTACCATATTATGTGTATTCCTCCCAACAACTCTTGCTTACGTTATTTACCAACTACCTTCTTTGTAAACACAAAAATATCGTGTCTAACTTCTTCTTCTATCTGCCATCTGCAGAATATTCTAGCAGGCTATTTATCTATCTCTTCTCCATTTTCTTAATAACTTCAAATTTTTTTCTATAATTGCAATATCTACATCAATGTCGCTATCCTCCCGAGGAGAGCTATCTTCTTTCATATCAGCTTCTTCATCAGTTTCTGACTTTTCATCCATTTCTTGTTCCCCATCTGTATATCCATTACTAGCAACCGCTAATTTCTTCCTTTCTAAATCCAATCTAATTTTCCTGTCTTGCCGTCTCAACAAATTTTCAAATAGTGGCATATCTTCACCACTTGAAGAACTCACTCTAAGTTTCCTTTGCCTCTTAATTTCTTTTTCTTTCTGACTATCTAACTTTCTTTTTACTGCCTGTCTTGTATTCATAAATGGAGGTTCTATTTTTTCTTTGACTGATTCTTCGCTAATATAATCGTCATACATGTTATTTTCCACCGTCATGACTGTTTTTGGTACTGTTTCTTCTTGTTCAGCTGTAGTAGATGCTGTTGTCACTTGTTTCCCATTCTCTATAGGTATTGGATATACCGATTGTCTGACAATCTGTCCACCTGACAATATTTCTTCGGAACAATAATTATTATTACTATTCTCTGCATCCCTTTCCTCATTATCCCGCCTTAAGTGCTCTACATGTGAACGTGCAACATGCCCTGAAATTTGATTCTTAATAGTATATGACACTGGACCCTTTTTTTTCTAAAATATAGTATCCCGGGACCCAATGAGCATCAAACTTAGAGTTTTTTCTATGTTTTTTGTAATACACCCTATCACCTATGTTGAACTCTTGTAAGTGTGCATTTTTATTTGCGTATTTCTTCTGTCTTTCTCTAGCCTTAATTATATTATTTCTTAAACGTACATGTGCTTTGTGCATCTCTTGCAACCTTGTTTCCTGAAAATCTTCCCCCAGATATTTTCTCCTAGGCTTTAATAAATTATCAATTGGCAATATTGGTTCTCTCCCATGTACTAAGTAAAATGGTGAGAAACCTGTTCCTTCATTTTCGTGTGTACGTATCGCCGCTAATGCTATCCCCAAATAAAGATCCCAATCCATACCGTGTTCTTCTACATTTTTCGCTAGAATATTGTATAGTGTTCTATGTTGTCTCTCATTTTTAGCATTAGAAGTTGGTCTGTAATATGAAGTCCTAATGTGTTTTATATTCAAATCTTTTACCAATTTTTCAAACTTTCTATTTACAAATTCTTTCCCATTGTCTGTAAGTATTATTTGTGGACACCCAAACCTTGGTATAAATTCTTGTAAAAGCATATTTATAACTGAATCAGCACTCTTGTCTGGAATTGGATAAACTTCTGGCCAGAGACTATATGAATCAACTATATGTAGTAGGTATACATTTCCCGACAATGTTTTTGGATGAGGACCTGAAATATCCAAACTTACTTTCTGCATTGGAAATTGAGGAATATCGGTATCTTGTAAAGGACATTTGATTATCTTCATGTTTCTTAACCTACACTTTTCACACGCTTCAACATATTCATATACGCTTTTGAATAAATTCGGCCAGTAATATTTACTGCTAATAGCCTTCACTAACTTATCTCGTCCAAAATGACCATTATTATCGTGATATGCCTTTAAGACTTCTTGTTCTAAATGTTTCGGAATATATTTTCTTACTCCTTCACCTTTTTCACTGATATAATATAATTGATTATCTTCTTGTAACTCTACAAAGTTTCTTTTAAAACTATTTTCCCCTGTTTCTTTCAGTTTTCTTTTTATCTGTACTATTTTTGGATCTAATTCTTGTTCTGTTTTCATATCAAACTGTTCTAAATGTGGGTCTTCTGTTCTAGGTTCAGACTCTTGATCCGATGGTAAACTCTCAAATTCTTCCCTATTTATTATGGCAGAATCTAATATATTTACTTGCCAGTTTCGATCGTCTATCTCTGGTTCAGCTTCATCTTCCGTGTTTCCTGACGACTGTGTATATGGGATCCTAGACAAAAGATCGGCGCATGTATTATGTTTCCCTGAAACATATTCAACCTTAGCATTGTATCCCTGTAAATTCAATGCCCACGTTTGTATTTTCCTATTTTGTATTGGTGCTTCTAATATCGACTTTAATGGCATGTGGTCAGTTCTAATAATGAAATTGGCGTTATGTAAGTAGTAATTTAATTTTTGAAGAGCGTAGTGTATAGCATATGCTTCTTTCTCAATAATCGGCCATTTCTTTTGAGTCTTACTGAGTTTATGAGACAAGAAATAGATTGGTCTTTCATTTTTAACCCCTGGTATTCCAGATTCTTCTCCTTCATATGGTTGAACCAAACATGCTCCTATTGCGTTGTCTGAAGCATCTGTGTATAGTATTAGCTGTTTATTCAGGTCTGGATGTGTCAATAATGGTACCACTGTTAAGCTATCTTTTAAAAGTTCGAACGCTTTTTGACACTCATCATCCCACTTAAATCTAGCGTATTTTCCCGTTAAATTCGTAATAGGTATTGCTATCCTTGAAAACGCTGGTACAAACCTCCTATAATATGCACACGTACCTATAAATGCACGCACTTCCTTAACATTAGTTGGAGGAGGTAATTCTTTAATAACCTTTATCTTGTCCTGGTCTGGTTTAATACCTTCCCTATTTATTATATAGCCTAAATATTTTGTTTCTGTCTTTAAAAACTGGCACTTACTAAGCTTTAATTTAACGTCATGCCTTCTTAATCTGTCAAATACTAGTCTAATATGTTTCAAATGATTCTCCACATTCCCTTTCGTAAATATCAATATGTCATCTATATAGGCTAGGGCAAAATTTTGCATACCGTCTAGTACTTCATTTATTAAGAACATATAGTGAGACGGTGCATTTTTTAGACCAAATGGCATACGTAAGAATTCGTAAGAACCCATATGAGTACAAAAGGCACTTTTCTTTTGCGCGTCCTTCGACATCGGAATACACCAAAATCCTGCTCTTGCATCCAGCGTTGTGAAATATGTAGAGCCATTAAGTAACCCCAAAATATCATCAATCACCGGCAATGGGTACGCTACATTCTTAGTAATTTTGTTCAACGCCCTGTAGTCACAACAGAACCTGTTCGAACCATCAGATTTGGCTACTATGACGACCGGAGATGACCATTCTGATTTTGATCTTGTTATTATGCCTGCTTTCAACATATCTTCTATTGCCTTTTCTACGACTTCTCTATTTCTTAATGGAGTTCTATATGGTTTTAAACTAATTGGTGGATGGTCTCCCGTATCTATTTCCATTGTAACTGTTTTTGTCTTTCCCAATTCTAAATCATTAATTGCAAACACATCCTGATTTTGTTTTATAAGTTGTTCTAATACTTCCTTATTTTCTGGCGGAGTTTTTAACTGTGCCAACAATTCTTGTTCCCTTGTCACTTTGTCTAGTGAATGTATTTGGGCTGTATTTCTTCTGGATGGATGGATCAATTCATCCATTCTTACGTTCCCTTTTCGTCCGCATCCGCGCCTGTTATTAATTCTTTCACTAGAGGTTTCTGAATAACTTATGCCTGCCATATTTACTCTATCTGTTGCCAATATGTCACTAACATTATGTTCTAGCTTGGCTATTACACATCCTCTGTATAATTTAATTTCTCTACCTGTGTTATTAATAACCATCACTGGAAATGTTAAACTTTTATCCAATTCTATTATTCCATCCGGAACTTCTAAACCTGGCTCATCAATTATTTCTTTTTGCAATTCAGTGATTCTGACTATGTTTCCTGCTACATAATACGGGTTTCTCTTCAGCTTTGCTTGTATCAAATTAACTGACTGTGGTTTTAAATTCATGGTCGTTTTGACTCTAACTAGTGTCGACACATGCATATCTTCTTCTAAATCTACGTAAACATCTTGGAATTTTAATTTATGCAAATCAAATAAAAGTCTCACCCCATTTTTCAATAAAAAATCTCTACCCAATATCATATTTCTATTTAAATCCTTGACCACATGGAACATATGCCTGACATTTATCCCTCCTAATTTCAAGTTTATCATCGTTTGTCCTAGCAATTCTAATTTTTGTCCCGTTACCGAATGAAGATTCTCCTGAATTCTAAATATTTTACAATTTTTTAACATTCGATATAAAAATGCTTCTTTAATCACGCTAACTTGTGCTCCCGAATCAACTAATGTTCTAACTTTATATTTTCCTATTTGTACTATACATGAACTAGGATCTACCATATTTAATGACAATTGTTTTATCTCGGCTTGTTTTTTATTTCTAAATGTCCTACTATACTCATCCTTTGGGTTTTTAACACATTGATGCCCCTTTTGGATCTTACTATCTTCCCTCCTACTGCCGACCCTGTTCAGTAAGCGGGATGCCAATTTCCCTGATTTCCTGACCTTCTAAAATTTCTCTGCATTTCTCCATAATTCCTATTTGATGGTCTGCCATTTGCAGTTCTATTCTGTGTACTCGTCTGAACACCTCTATTATTTTGTGTATTCGATGGGACACGTCTGTTACCACAGAAGCGAAAAAAGTGCCCACGTTGGTGACATCCCCAACAAACCACATTCGAGTTATTTGTGTTACCTTCCATGTTTCTTACAGTATTTCTCACTTGTCCTCCTCTACCTTGATTATATACGTTATCGTTTCTTTGTACCATCTGTATTTCTCCTCGTCTTCCTCTCCATCCATGTCTATACTGTCCTATTTCCATAGGTTCTTCAATTCTATCTTCCGAACTACTACCTAACTCTCGTCCTACCCTTAATCTAAACCTTCTCCTCAAGCTTTCCTCTTGTATAGCGATATCTACCGCCTGTGACAATCTTGCAGGATTCTCTCTTAATAATTTAAATTTCAATCCATCTGACCTAATCCCATCAACAAAAATCCCTACTAACATCCGTTCCACTTCTTCAGCTCGTACATTCTGTCCTAAAAATGACTCTCCCGCTAAATTGATTAACCTGTCACTGTATAGCTGTACACTTTCTGTAGTATTTTGTCTAGTCTGTCGCAATACTGAGAATGCGTGTTGTGGATCAGTAATTTCAGCGTATTTTCTTGCGAGATCATCTTTAAATTCTTCCCAGGTTTCACCTCTTCCTGCTTCTAGTTTTCTTCTTATATGGTCAGAAACTGGACTTGTACTTGTTCTGTATGCCAAATTCTTTTTCTCCTCATCTGTAGCGTTTACTAAATAAGCATGTTTCTCAATAGAAATGACCCATTTCTTAAACTGGTTTGCTTGTCCATTAAATCTCTCAACATCACTGCTTACATTTTGTTGTCTTAACACTGCATCCAACCTTGATATTGCCCCACCAACTCCAGTCAGTACCTGTGAAAAATCTTGGGGTTCCATTCTAGAATCTATAATGGAAATTATTAAGCAATATACAAATATTTCAAACAATATTAATTTCAAATTCAGCAGCAATACATAATCTGTTCAATTAATTACTCTAATATTATCTATTATCTAACTATACTAACAAAAAACTCCAATCGAAGATCCTGACGAAGAAAATTTTCTGTTCTAATCACGAATCCTGATAAAAGAACTTAATTGAAATACTGATGAAGGAATTTCCAATTGATCCTGATACCAACTCTAATCGACACCGTTGAAAGGATCAGAACACAAAAAAAAACCTCTGGATTTCCTAATTCAATCGAAGTCGAAGTCAGTTCTTTCCAATTATTTTCCTGTCGTTGATTGTGCTCGATATAACGCTCGATACCAAACTGCTTGATTACTTGCTCGATTGACTGTAAGCGTTAGACTTTAATTTCCGTCAAGCAAGGTCACCTTCACGATTTTTCAACCGACAACTGCTCCCGGTTTCAGCAAAAATCTGGCATTTTCATATGTTTCAGCGTAAAAATGATCCAGTCAACAACAATTGGATTCAAACCTGACTCTATCCACTCCGTTATATGTTAGGTGGCATTCCAACAACGGTCAGTTAAATTTATTGTAACAACTTTTGACTTGAGACAAGTTGACTATATTCCTCAATGCCTTCACTTAAGTGAAGTGACTGTAGAGAGTATTGAGGATCTCGATTTAATAATTATGGAATTTGCAATATAACCTTGACTTCACCTTCAACAGTCCAATGAGCTAAAACTCATAATTTTCAGCATTCTTTGTTTTACTTGTAGTTTTATTTGGAGCAGGTTATTGTTCTGTTGAAATTAATCATTTCTGGTACCTCGAGACTTCATAAGTTGTTGTAACATGTAATCAGCGAGTTCATTCTTATAACCTTGTGTACTAATTTTTGATGCAAAACGGCATTACTTGATCTCATTATACAATTAGCGTTGGTCAGTGCTCAAGTTATTTCATACTACTAATTAGATAAAAACATCAGTCTTTCAAAAAAATAAGTTAATCAGTCAAACCTTCTGAGCTGGCCTGAGAAATCGATCTCCTTTTTAAACAGAAATACACTGAGAACCCACAACAACTACCCCTGGGTGGGCTTTCAGCTGTTGCGTTTCTTATTATTATTTACTTAAAAACTTCCTTCTCCAGACGCCCAGACACAAGAATCTTTCATGGCGGTAACTCTCTCCACGGCATCCCATATTTCTTGAGGTCAAAGGCACCAAATCAACCTGTATTATAGTGTAGAGATGTTACACACAGGTTAGAAGGCACGTGATGATCGTACAGCACACAAGTCTCCGTTGTTTAGAACAATTTTTATTAGTCGAATCGTTCAACTACAGCATAATGATGTTATGCTCAAATTCTGATGTTTACATGTTTTCCTACTTCCCTGCTAGCTGGACGCCAAGTGACGTGTGTGCCAGCCTAGATACACTTCTTCATTCGTGCACACACGTTCACTAGCTATGGTTTTCCCACTAGTCAAGGAATGCGCAGCATTCCTTAACTCTTTACTCCTAAGCTACTCCCTTTACTGTTACAGGAGCTTATGGAGAGAACTAGACAAACACAATGGTGAATGGAACTCATGGAGAGAACTAGACAAACACCAGTGTGGAACTCACAGAGAGAACTAGACAAACACCAGTGTGGAACTCCTGGAGAGAACTAGACAAACACCAGTGTGGAACTCACAGAGAGAACTAGACAAACGCCAGTGTGGAACTCATGGAGAGAACTAGACAAACACCAATGTGGAGCTTATGGAGAGAACTAGACAAACACCAGTGTGGAGCTTATGGAGAGAACTAGACAAACACCAGTGTGGAGCTCATGGAGAGAACTAGACAAACACCAGTGTGGAACTCACGGAGAGAACTATACAAACACCAGTGTGGAACTCATGGAGAGAACTAGACAAACACCAGTGTGGAACTCATGGAGAGAACTAGACAAACACCAGTGTGGAACTCATGGAGAGAACTAAACAAATACCAGTGTGGAACTCATGGAGAGAACTAGACAAACACCAGTGTGGAAATCATGGAGAGAACTAGACAAACACCAGTGTGGAACTCATAGAGAGAACTAGACAAACATCAGTGTGGAACTCACGGAGAGAACTAGACAAACATCAGTATGGAACTCACGGAGAGAACTAGACAAACACCAGTGTTGAACTCATGGAGAGAACTAGACAAACACCAGTGTGGAGCTCATGGAGAGAACTAGACAAACACCAGTGTGGAACTCATGGAGAGAACTAGACAAACACCAGTGTGGAACTCATGGAGAGAACTAGACAAATACCAGTGTGGAACTCACGGAGAGAACTAGACAAACACCAGTGTGGAAATCATGGAGAGAACTAGACAAACACCAGTGTGGAACTCATAGAGAGAACTAGACAAACACCAGTGTGGAACTCACGGAGAGAACTAGACAAACACCAGTGTGGAACTCACGGAGAGAACTAGACAAACACCAGTGTTGAACTCATGGAGAGAACTAGACAAACACCAGTGAGGAGCTCATGGAGAGAACTAGACAAACACCAGTGTGGAACTCATGGAGAGAACTAGACAAACACCAATGTGGAACTCATGGAGAGAACTAGACAAACACCAGTGTGGAGCTTATGGAGAGAACTAGACAAACACCAGAGTGGAACTCATGGAGAGAACTAGACAAACGCCAGTGTGGAACTCATGGAGAGAACTAGACAAACACCAGTGTGGAACTCATGGAGAGAACTAGACAAACACCAGTGTGGAACTCATGGAGAGAACTAGACAAACACCAGTGTGGAACTCATGGAGAGAACTAGACAAACACCAGTGTGGAACTCATGGAGAGAACTAGACAAACACCAGTGTGGAACTCATGGAGAGAACTAGACAAACACCAGTGTGGAACTCATGGAGAGAACTAGACAAACACCAGTGTGGAACTCATGGAGAGAACTAGACAAACACCAGTGTGGAACTTATGGAGAGAACCAGACAAACACCAGTGTGGAACTCATGGAGAGGACTAGACAAACACCAGTGTGGAACTCATGGAGAGAACCAGACAAACACCAGTGTGGAACTTATGGAGAGAACTAGACAAACTAGTCGTCATCATCATACTTGATGGACAAACAACATTGAATGAATGAACAAACAAACTTTGTTTTCAAAGGGTTAAAAATTGAGCACGCAGGCCTTTCTTCTCTCTTTCTTCTCATATGTTATTTCATTAATACATTACTTATGAAGCTTCTTCTTTTTTCATTCACTACTTATGAAGCTAATCTTAGACAATAAAAGAACAATATGCATTAAATTGCATGGGAAATAATCAATAATACATGACACACAAAGGCGATTTTAATATGGCCATTTAAATATCTAAAGAAAATCTTTTATCTTTATCTTTATTTTCAAAGGGTTTAGAATTGACTGAATTGGGCATTGGCATTAGCTAGTTGTCATTTGAGATATTTTTCATTATTTTTTGTTTTGTTTTGTATTTAGGGGGGCATGTAGTCTGTACTGAGATACAGTATTCAAAATAATAATGAGGAAACATCAATTTTGAAGATGGAGGTTCAGATTGCTCTTAATCGTATGAAAACTGGCAAGACCCCAGGTTCAGACAGCACCACAACAGAAATGATCATTCACTTGTGCAACTCTACTTAGCCAGGAATCATCACTTTCAGCTCCAAATTTGCTGGCAGAGTCAGAATCCTCTATACTACAAGCCTGGTTTTCATCATCAGACATGATGAAAATGCTGAATATTCACTTGCAACAAAAATTAATGAAATTTCATTAAAAACATGCTCGTTACAGCTCTAGAAAATTTCAACCATGGGCGCAGCCATATTGAAATAAGGAAAACAACAGGATAAAGTCTGATTCGGTGGCTATCAGTAGGGCCGTCTGTTTGAAATCTGCATGTCGCTAATTCTGCGATCGGATCGTCGAAGTTGATAACAAAGGCCTATAGCCGGAAGTTCATCGATCATCGAAGTTGGTCAGCTAAGTGTTAATACTTTAGAATAATATTGAATAAAGTTACCAGACTGCTGAATACAATATATGTTACTGGAGATATACCTCATGAATTATGTAATTCTGTATTTATTGCAATCCCAAAGAAATCAGGAGCCTTGGAATGTGATCAACATCGAACAATTAGTATAATGAGTCACATCACGAAGATTTTGCTAAGAATTATCATGCAAAGAGTGAGGAAGACAACCTGAAATAGGAGAAGAACAATGCTGGTTTGTAGAAGGAAAGGGTACAGTAAATGTTGTGTATATGCTGCGATCACTTATTGAACGTTCCATAGAAGTAAACAAAGATATACATCTTTGCTTTATTGACAAAAAAAGACTTTCGAGAGAGTAAGACATGTCAACACGGTAGATAGGTATGCTTGCAGATCTACAAATTGATAGGAAAGACATTGTTTTTTTGCATATCCCTCACATGACGTTATGCATTTTTCAGCTACTGTTGATGTACTAGGCAAGTTTTACGTAAAGTAGTTTGCCATTGCTTTCTGAACGACCGGCTCACATACCTCAGTAAATTACCAGAACGGCATGAACCGCTGCCGATTTTCACAGATGCTTATTTCCTCGCGTGGGTGTAGGGGATTATGAACAATGTCATTGACACCTTAGCCAGGGAGACCGGCAAGACATTTTTTTTTTTTTTTTTTTTTTTTTAGCATATCCTTTTTACAGGACTTAGCTGTCAACACCAGCATCTTTCAGCTGTATGTTGATCTCTTGGCAAGATTACGCTCAGTAGTTTGCCATTGCTTTCTGAGCGGCCGGCTCAGTATCCCGCAAGTCACGAGCGGGGGTCGAACCGCCTCAGCCCTCGCTCCGCTACGAGACCCTGCGTGACAAACGGGATTACAGAGAGAAAGTGTTGTAACCCCACAGCCAGAGAGACCTGGCAAGACATTAGACTTATAAAAACATGTATTGGAAACAGCAAGCTGCCATAAGGTGTAACCTTAAATATGTGCTCCCTTCTCCAAACTCAAGCCTGAGTCCGGAGAAACTCAGCTCAGTGCACGAACTTCTTGGCATCGGCGACGATCCTGAAATACTTGGGTAGATTTTTAACTCAAAATGTTGCTCGGATAGCGCCGTTAGGCTACTCTTCTTCAACTTCCAACTGCCAAGGGATTTTTTTTTACATGCGCAACAATACACACGGATGTCCGATCTCACTACCCAGAGATCAGGGGAAATTTTATTACTAGAAATCCACGTGAAAAAAATCCCAGTCCTCAGCGGAGCTTGAACCCCGGACCTCCAGCACTCGAGGCAGACACCATACCTCGAGACCACACATCCCCCAATAACATTAGATATGCAGATGATACAGTAATGATTGCAGACAATGAACAGGACCTGCAAAATTTAGTAGATGCGGTTGTTGCACACAGTGAACAACTAGGGTTAGAATTAAATTGTAAGAAGACACAGATTATGGTCGTCACTGGGAAGAAGAAAATACCACAATGTATTATACAAGTAAAATGGCATAGTTTTAAACAAGTGAATCAGTACAGTTATCTCAGAACAGTCATAACATCAGATGGGAAATACCTTGAAGAGATGAGAACAAGATATGCCATTGCGAAGGTAGCCTTTTGCAAGATGAAACGAGAAAAAGAGTGTTGAAGTGCTACAACCTATACTTTGGTATTAGATGTGAAGCGTGGACAATGAGCAGACAAGCTGAAAAGTATCTGATGGTTGTGGAAATGTGGTTTCTGAGGAAAATGCAAAGAATACCACGGACAGGCAGAAAAACCAATGAATAAGCCCTTCAAGATTGATTGACTGATCTTTATTTTCAAAGGGTTGCAAATTGGGCATGCAGGCCTGTCTTACATTCGGCCCAAGAAATAAATGAAGATCATAAACTGATTAGAGATTTTAGACGTAGACAATCAAAATTTTGTGGGCATGTTATGAGGAGAAATGAATTGGAGAACCTGGTGACAACCGGCAAGATCGAAGGGAAGAGACCAAGCTGAAGACCAAGATGTAAATACCTGGATGACTTGGCCACGTGACATGGTTGAGACAGAAACACGGAGCTGATCCAAGACTCTGGTGGTCGAGTGAGATGGCGAAATATGACCGCCCACCCTTATCAGCATAGCATATGATGGATGGAACTTTAACAGTAGTTGTGGGGTTGGCGGAATTACTGTCAAGAACAATATTATCTATCTATCCTATTTTGTTCAACTGGTAATCCTGCTGACCAACTAGACTCAGGAATATAACAGACACACTGCGTTTACTCTGTTCTAACTCTCAAAGCAACAAACCAGGTTACCTCTAGTTTAAGTATTTGGGTGGATGAGGGATGTATTGGTGGGTGGGGGATGTGGTTGCAGGGTTGGTGGGTGACTGTGTACGTGGGGGATGTGTGAGTGGTGAGTGTGTGTTGGTTGGGGATGGGTGGGAGATCTGTGTGGGTGGGAGAAATGTGTGTAAGTGGGGATGTATGCTTGACGGGGTTTTTGTGGGAGGGTGGTGGAGGATATGTGGGTGGGTGAGTGTTTGGGTTAAGGGATGGGTGGGGAGATTGTGTAGGTGGGTGGTGGATGGGTGTGTTGGTGCATGTATGTGCACCTGTGTTGTGTGGGTGGGTGGGGGAATGTGTGTGTGGGTGGGTGGGGGATGTGTCTCATAAAATGGTAATGTGCATTGTTTATGTTTGCAACATTCATTTGACAATGTTTGTTTTGTTCCAATGTGAATGTTTCATGCACTATTGATGAACGAAAGATGAGTGATTGTAAAGGCCGAATGTAATATAGGCCTGCCTGCCCAATTTGTTACCCTTTGAAAATAAAATGTTTCGTTTGTATTTGTGACATTTTGCATTTGCAACACCAAAATAACTTTTCAGAATACATTTTGAACAGCACTATGGGAAAGCCTTAACTTTCTAACCCTTATGATGTGAAATCAGCATGAATGCTTGACACACATTAGAATACACCCAGGAAGATCCCCAGAGCCATGTTTGTAAAGACAACGCAAGGAGATAATTAATAAAAACAGACTACATCAGTATTATAAACAGGCTGCGCCTAATTAACAGGATGTTTGACAGACAGGTAATTATGAATAACTGACTACATCGGAAGGATGTCCCATAGAGTACAGCCTGAATATTCCTAGAATGCACCGGAGATATACTGCATACCTATGGGAAAGGATGGTTTGGATTTATAAACTGACTGGATATTCTAGAATAAGGGTTAGTTGTAATTTGAGGCTGGGAGTGCAAGTTGTGTATTCGGTGGATTAACAGGTGTCATCTGTTAACAGATGGTAAGAGAATGCTTATAATAAAATCTCATATATTATTGCAACTACATACATACATACATACATACATACATACATACATACATACATACATACATGCATACATACATACATACGCATGCATGCACGCACACGCACACACACACACTTTTTGATGATGTCACTCCTGTTTGGAACCACCCAGTAAACTAGGCAAATGGGTCCAAGAGTAAAAGCAGAAGTGACATGCTAAATGCATGAATGGGATGAGACATGTCTTGCATGTTGGATACCTATATCCTATATCTAAATATGGGTATTAGTCACATCCAGTCATTGGAGTGATAACACACAATATAAGGTCTGGCTAACCTACACATGTGTAGTAACCCCGTCCAATTTTCCCTCCACCCAACTTTCTTATAAAGATGGGTACATGGTTGTTGTTCATTTTGTTAACAGAAGAGGATGGTGGTCAAGTGGCCTACATATGGTGTTCTTAACCAGGGAGCAGTACTCAGTGAATGAGGAGAGTCTTCGCCATCATATTGCATTGAAGAGTGAAGGACTGTTCATCAGCAAGTACCACTCAGAGCCACCCCAACCTTGTGGACTTAAGCAAAGTGACAACCTTATAACCCCAGTGGCAGCCAATAGCTTAGACCAAACTGGACTCCACGTTTACCAGTCAACCAAAAATACCAAAGATTTACTATATCTACCCCAGTTATAGGAAATAGCCAGAGAACTATATCTTTAGCCCCAGAAGAGGAGAAGGCCAATTTATTCTATTGCGCTAGTACAGTGCATGTTGATCCAGAGTTTTTCAGGGACACAACCTTATAGAGAATCACATGTGATTGATAGTTAGGAACAACTATGTCTTTTGTGAATTAATAGTTGTGTAAATTGTGAATGCCCATGGCGCATACACCTTCCTCATTTGTTCATTATAAGATTATAATCTTGTGCCACAGAGTTGTTCAGTTTTCTTGGAAACTTGTGTATAAATGTGTTCGACAATAGTGTGATAGTACCACATAAATGAACAACAGGTCAGAAGAGCTGTGTGGCAGGTACACTACTCGCTTTCAGTCTAACCAGATTGAGCTTTCTCCTCTCTGAATGCAGTGACTTCCATGTGCTCTCCTGGCCTTCTACTAGAAAACCCTACCCGATACCTTAGTGGTATATGTGTCTTTTCCAGTACTAGGGAGTATTGCGAGCCATTTCTGGTTTTCAATTACTAGTCGACAACGACGATTTGGGGATACCTATCTCCCATCTCAACTTTACATACTACAATATTTAATCAACACCATACAACACACTGAAATACACACATAGAGAATATTTTATATATATCCCAGATTATTGAGCATTAGTCAATATTCGTGAGAAGTCAAGGACATATTTTTAATTTGGACAAAATGGTATACCCTTTTGGCTATTTGTTCAATGAGAGTGTGACCATGGGAACCCTCAAACGGGCGTGGCCTCGGGATTGTCCTGAGGCAGCCATTTATTTGCGTTCAAGATGTTGATGTTCAATGTCATTCCAATTAAGGGGTCTCGATATAGTCACATATTGTTATCTTTCGTCACTACCTCCCCGTGCCGGGAGTGGGTAATTTGCTTGCCTGCTGCCTTCCGTGGATATGGTAGGCGTTTATCATGCTCCCTCTCCGGAATCGAACCCTGATTCCCTGTTATCCATTACAAACATGGTAGGCATGTCACGTACCATCGACATTTGATAGAGCAGACATTTGAAAGATGCGTCGCCGGCACATAAGGCCATGCTATCAACACAAAGTTATCCAGAGTCACTAGTGGGAACTCCAGTTAACTACACTATTTAATTCCACATGCAGTGACAATTCTAGCACATTGCAGTGGTACCTCGGGTTATGAACTTAATTTGTTCCAGAACTCGGTTCGTAACCTGAGACGTTCGTAACCCGAAACATTGAAATCAATGAAATGGAGACAACCCTTTTCAAGATGAATAATTCATTCTTTTTTAATTAACATCCGGTCATTTAGCTGACAAAACGCAAAGAATACGTGTACCTCACGTAATACATAATGAGAAATAAAGCAACCAAATACATTAAATGTAAAATAAAAAACATATTTAGTTTATCTTTGTTACCAAGAAAATGATCATAGGAAATTTGTCAGGTTCTTTGCCATTCTGTATCATTAGTTTCAGGTGGTTCTTGTCGCTGTTTCTTGATAGCCGACTGGGAATCTTTCTGCACCAAGAAACTATCAATGAAACTTTGTAGCTTCCTCTGCTGGGGAATATTTCTGAAGTGGGCCATCGCGTCATCATTCATCAGGTTTACTGCCCTGTTAGCAACAAGTTTGTTTGGATGATTGTTTTCAATGAAGTCTTCGACGCCTGCCCACTTGCTGCAATTTTCCTTTAATCATGGCAGTTGAAACGGTCACTGGCTCCTCATCATCAGATGACTGCACTTCCTTTAATGTCTTTGGCTGTTTATTCTGAAGATCCACAAGCTCATCTGTAGTGAGCTCTTCACTGTGGTCCTCAATCAGCTCCTCCAAGTCAATGCCATCGACCTCCAGGCCCATATTTTGCCCAAGGACACAATCTCGTCAACTACAGCTGCTGCATCTGCCTCTAATCCTTCAAACTCTTCTTTCTCTGGTACACACGATGGCCAAACTTTCTTCCGGACAGACTTCAAGGTACGGGTGGAGACATCATTCCAGGCATTGTCAATGACTGAATGAGGTTGATGCAGTGTGGAACGTAGTCTTCCTCTTTGATGATCTTATCAAATTTCACATTGAACACTCCTGCTTCTATAACAGAGTCTCTCTGATAGGGGATCTGGAGGGGTGTGCAAGGGAAAGGGTCTAGTATTCAACAATGCACGGGCAAGCACTCCGCTGGGACGTAACTAGGGAATGTCACGCTGTGACGTGAGGGTAGAGAACAAGTTAGTTACCAACTATAGCTTTGGCCGGCAAGACGTCATGTCAACATCTGGAGCGAGAGTCAGTTTATATTTGATAATGTCAACTATGCTGAACTAATAAAGTGAGATTTCCAGAAGTTACTGCCATGGCTTCTCGTTTGCTCTGTTTACACCTCATCACCTTAGTCTCCAGTACTGTTAAAGGAGGCGAATTGGTGCCGTGACCAGGTTTCAAATCCTGGGTTTTCGCAGAATACGTGGAGTGGAGCCAAAAATTACCCAAGGTCTGCTTTGAAGAAAAGGTGCAACTACGCTTATAAACGCTTATAAACACGTTTGTCAAGAGATGAAACTGAAAAATGGCTTCTATTTTTATAATGTCGACTGTGAGAGTTACAACAGCCAAAAGCCCGGCTAGGGGTGGCTGTCTGTAATTATTTCTTCAGCGAACCTTGCATCGCTGTAAGGCAATCGTTATCAGGTACCTGAAAGAATCATCGCTGTACAGGCAATCGTTATCAAGTACCTGAGAGAACCATCGCTGTACAGACAATCGATATCAAGTACCTGAGAGAATCATCGCTGTACAGGCAATCGTTATCAAGTACCTGAGAGAATCATCGCTCTGCAGGCAATCGTTATCAGGTACCTGAGAGAACCATCGCTGTGCAGGCAATCGTTATCAAGTACCTGAGAGAACCATCGCTGTACAGGCAATCGTTATCAAGCGCCTAAGAGAATCATCGCTGTACAGGCAATCGTTATCAAGTACCTGAGAGAACCATCGCTGTACAGGCAATCGTTATCTTGTGCCTGAGAAAGTCATCGCTGTACAGGTAGTTGTTATCAAGTGCCTGAGAAAGTCATCGCTGTGCAGACAGTCGTTATCAAGTGCCTGAGAAAGTCATCGCTGTACAGGCAGTCGTTATCAAGTGCCTGAGAAAGTCATCGCTGTACAGACAGTCGTTTTCAAGTGCCTGAGAGAATCCTCGCTGTGCAGTCTGTCGATATCAAGTGCCTGAGAGAATCCTCACCGTGCAGACTGTCGATATCAAATGCCTGCTACCTAGCATTCAATCGTTTCGTTGAACCGAGAAGTAAAGGAATTGTCTACAAACTGGCTGCCGGCATCTGTAACTGAGGAATTCACTACAAACGTCCAACCTCAAATCGTTCCTGGGCCGCTACATGTGAAGGCCGCCCTCAATTGTTCCTTGCTCTGTTTTGGAGTTGCCATCAACCTGGTAATCTGGCCGTTGTCCTTGATTGTGTTGCCTATCTTAATCTCGCTGTATCGTCGAAGATGATCTGACCATTACTGGACTTACTGTGTTGTCGGGACTGTTGATTTGTCGTGCCCTGCTTTGGTAACCAGAAGAAAGAACTTATATACCGGTGAAGTAACTATATGTAGTTTAGTTAGATTTAGTTAGATTTACTTAGATTAGATAGTGTTGATTCTGATTAATAATAGTTATATTAATTATTATTTCATCGAGACACGTAGCAAAGAACATAAAAGGTTTAAGCCAAGATCTGAGAAGGGTGACCGTGTGGCTAAAAGAATTGAAAGTAGCAGTCAGTGAGGTTGAATATTTTGTAGAAGGGTTTCGAAGAAGAACGACTGGGCAAGAGACTTATAGATTTAATGTGGAGTGCAATAGAGTAGGAAGGAATAACAGGAGACAGCCAGTACTTAGTGGAGACAGAAGACGATATGATTCCATGTATGCAGGTGGTCACGATGAACCAAGACCCGATGTCTATAAGGTATGGAGCGGTGAAAGGAGAGGTAATTGTGAAATGTCGGACTTGTATAGGTGTTATAGGTACAGAAATGTACCCGAGAGAAACCTTTCCAGGAAACAATGGAATTGGCCCTTCTACAGTGCGATCGCTAAGACGATGAGGGACGAGTGGCTCGAAAGAAGACAACAATATATAAACTCAGGTGTAAGAGACAAAGTTGAACTTATAAATAAGATACAAAATACTCCTAAGGTGGTTGCTGCGATTGTGACTGTTAGACAGGAAAGGAAAAGGTTTGTAGTGGAGAAAATAGACCAGGAGACACAGACGCAGATGATTGAAGTGGTAGAAAATAACACACAGACACAAATTGATACCGTAGAAAAGAAAACCCAGGTACAACCAGTCAGAAAGATAACGAAGGGAAGTCAAACCGAGTTAGTAGAAATTGTAGAAACTCCTCAGGTGAAATTAGAAAAGAGAGACACAGTTAAATTTAAGGAGGATAGACAAACAAAAACAAAAGACACCAGGAAGAAAATTAGGAAAACTGCTAAGGCCAGATCGGAGGCAAGCTTACTAGTAAATGGTCTATCACATTCCTCAGACGGAGGCATTGATTTTATCCCTGACCGGAGCATGAAAAGTACTGGTATAAACAAAAAGAATGTCAGGTTTACGGGTTCCGACTATAGGGATGTTACTTCCTCGTCTGCAGTAATGTATAGTACGCATGTTAATGGAACAACTATGGTTATTGAATCTTCAGAGGACGAGATAGGAAGATATAAGACATATAAGACGTGTACTGAAAATAGCGAGCAGACTGACGCAGTAAAGACACGAACAGCAAATAGAGGTAACAAAAAGAAAAGGCAGGTAGCAGGAATTTCTATTAATCCGACCTATACAGAAGATGACGCGAGGAAGATCAGGGAATATATGAAATATATGATGATGCGACCACAATATTTTACAGGAAGCTCTAAGTATTAAGAGGAAGAAGCAGATCATTATTATAGGAGATAATTTGATATGATTAGAGCTGAAAAGTAGAGTGAGAATTGACTGTAGGTGACGGAACGCGTTGAGAGAATCTGAGTCGTTGATGGTGTAGGATGAGGTGATGAGGAGGTTGATGAGAAGTGAGTGAGTAGTTGAGTATCGGAGTGATCTGTCTGGTTATGTTGTAGATACGTAGGGGGTGTCTTTGCGTGCGTAAAAGTGTAGACAAACCTGTGTTCGTCGCGCTGATTAGAGAATGAAGTGTGGAATGTTGAAACGCCGTCTGGTTAGAATGCATGGATAGAACGATGTCAGGTTCTTAGTAATAGCAGGGCTATTCAGAGTTGAAGCAGTGTGAAAGGAAATTGTGTAAGAATTACCAAGAGGATGCAGTCTGAGCGAGCATAATATACGTGTGTTAAAAGAAGTTGACGGTACGCTTATGGTGCGTTGACTGTGTTTGATTGTAATTCCGAAGAAACAAAATGTTGAATGTTGGAGTGGTTTGCTATAGAGAATTGGGTAGGACAGAGAGTGTCATGCGAGCATATCTTGTGTTTGGTTGTGGTGATTAGAGAGTAGAGGAATTAGAGTTTGAAACGTCCCTTGTCCGGAGTGGCCAGATGGAGTGGGATGTTCACATTGAGTGATGTGTGCTGAAGTAGTTGACGTAATGTAAAGCGGACACGGAGAGATGTAGGCTGGTTATGAATGTTGATTGCTAGAGCTAACGTGTTGTTTGAGTCTGGTTAACTCTGAGCTTTTGAAAGGGAGTGAATGATTGAGAAAAAGTTGAAATAAGAAAGTAGTTGGATTGTGAAGGTCCTTTGTCAGATATTGAATTAACGTTTTGATGTCGTTTAATGAAGCAAATCCGGTATCGTTGGCGGAGTTATGCTGAAGTGAGATTGCCTGATGCAGAGGAATGAGAGAATATTGTGACAAGACCGCCGGGGCTTGGACTGGTTTGCCACGATAGATACTATCCCCTGCCTTTGCTCCAACCACCTCAATAGCACTCTACATCTACCAGGCCCCACACAAGCCGGGACAGCTTAACCTTCCCTCCCTCACCTAGGGTTCCAAACCCCAAGGGGGCTCGGACCAGACACCAGTCATATCACTGCACAAAGTCATAGCTAAGAGAACAAAAATTTAATTCTGAACTACGTCAACCACAACACAGAGAAGGATGACTGAAAGCCAGACTAGAAGAACTATGTACAAGATCAAAGACGCAGATGAGTATTCATCATGGAGGCGGACGATAGCTCGTGCGGTTGTCCAGTCGTGGTAGCGACTCACCCAGGCTCCTCCAGTGGACTGGAACTCCAAGGTCTGCTGCCTCTCCAAAGTTCCCTCTTCACCCAGAGAACCAAGCAAGGGCTGATCAAGCGCCGTACCACTGCCTGACGGACACTGCACTGATGAACAAGGATCCTTCCTTGCTGTCGTACTATTTCCCTCGTCACACTCTTGATGAAGTCTGGGCCGACCCTAGAACATTAGCGGTCTCCCACTTGCAGAAACAATACATGTAGCACCGTCTCAAAATACACAAGAGCCAGGTCACTCTTCTATCTCATCAGTGACCCACACACTGATATGTCACTTACATAATAAGCAGTTGCTCCACACGAACACACAATGTCACTGGTAAAGTCTATCAGGTGACTAAACACTTCACCTTAGTTCCATGTCCTTGGACAATAGCTCTTCACACAGTACCATGTACCTACCCTGATCCATGGGTAGTAATCACAACCTAGCATACACTGTCAACAGTTCATCACGTTGGCATGAGGTAGCTCCCTACCTTAACAAACATTGTCAACAGTTCATAACGTTGGCATGAGGTAGCTCCCTACCTTAACAAACATGTCACTCTGGTGTTTCCACCAATGTTGTAATCAATGTCCTAGTTCACTGGACCACATGTTGGCTTCATAAAGGTAACCAATGTAAAAACACTATGTAAGCATCAACTGATACATGGTGTCCCATAACCCAGCCGGGCCAGAAGCATATAACACAGGTCATGGTGACCGGTAACAATGATCACCCTACACAACTTGAAAGGTCACTACCTTGCAATTACCAAGGTTTACACAGAGACTGAATGTCACCAGTGCTTCACTGGCTTGAATCACCAGACGTTTCAGTGTGGGATCCTCTCAGGATCGGATGACACTCGTCGGACTCTTGACGGAGGTCCTAACCTAGACCTACCGACTTATTCAGCACTCAGCTCCTTCCAACATTGATCTCGCAGAATCAGACAACCACTCCCAGTATGGCCTCAATCAACTTCTGGATAGGCACTGGAATGAGTGGGCCCATAGAGCTCATGGTGCAGCTCTTGAATCTTCTTCTGTATAGTAATAACAGATCCTGAAACACGGAGAGGTTGGTGTGAGTACTCAACTACAACAAAGACTACCAGCATCTCCACCCTGTCACCTGCCTCTCAGACATTCCTCATGTCTACCAACATGAGTATGAAATCATCACATCATAGATCTACCTAGTCACTATAATATATAGGCATAATGATGGTAGAAAAAGCAATAGCACACCTGTTCAGTCAAGTAACACTTCTGGGCTACATATAACCCCTAGCACCAGAGTCGACTGTATGACTCTGTCAAGCATCCTTCGCCTGGTGCCAGTCCAATCCGGTTTCATCTCCCATCCTCAATCAACATATACACTTACTTTCCTTTCAGTGTAGGGATTACTGTATCGAGAAGGTGTCCAGCCGGACATCTCCTTCCTGACAGACTCATCAATTCATCAATCCCTTCACCCATGGACTGATGAATTACACATATTAATAACTATATGTCCATAATGAATTATACTCCTGATAATTCATTACTATAGCATTAACTAAGGAGAACTCATGACTTGTTACACTTAAATAGCAAAATCATATCACAGCCATAGTGTCAGGTCTGGGATCCCTGCCCCAGATCCTGAGTTGCCCTTGTATTCACTGACTATCTTTCAGGTCAGTCATCCCTGTGCCGGTCGAGCACAGCTGTGGTGGCCATCCACCACTACACTTTCCCACAGCTACTGTGGGTCTCGTGTACCTTGTCCCGTGACGACTTAAGTCACGTCATCCAATGTAGCAAACCTCCAGACTCCACTACCAAACTCTGGCTCCACCTTTTGGGGGGGGGGGGTTTATGCCCCTCCCAACTACTACCTCACGGCAGTACTCCAAGTACTCCATGAACCGAGTCAGGGTTCCAGAAGAGTAGAATATTAGAGACAGAAACGGTTAGGTTCAAACCTCGATCTATCTAGACACCTCGGCCTCGAATTACGGAGTGCCGCATCACCCTCGTTCGGGTATGTTCACTCATCGCACCTGCACGATTGCATTGGGTCGGACCTATTACTGATCGGGTTGGGGTTACCGGCCTACCTCCCGCTGCCTAGACAAACGTAAGATGGAACACGCACGGTCATCCTAGCGGACGGACATGACAACAAGCAGTAACAATAGTATCATGAATACTTCTTATCAATTGTTATCCTACCGATGCAACGCCATTCGGCTTACGCGGAATAACACTGCTATCTGCACACAGCAAATACACCACTGCTGAGATCACCTTGATTCCTCGAAACATCACCATCACTGATAGAACAATTACGTTACCATTCTAATGTCACGAAGCACATTACACATCTCTAATAATAAGCTATACCTTATCATTTACAGCGTATAGCATGTGGATGTCATGACGGACAAACTGTCGCCTTGCCTGCGTAATGAATAAACCAAACCCGTAACTGCTACACACTGTAACGCACATCGTTCGGCCTATTTTATTTACACCCCACTCGCGGTGGAACACGGCTTGTTCCGTCAGGTAACACATTACATTGCTGATCGATAAAGCCTACTTAACAATGCAACCGCCAACTGTAACGGATAACGCTACGCGACAACTCAATTTTGCGATGGCAATTATTTCATTCCGGGAACTCAGCACGGCATTACGACAACAATTAAATCATAGAATAAGTACTCAACTAACCTGTGATTGAAGAATCACAACCTTGACTGTAGATGTCCGCACTGGCCGCGAATATTGACATCACAATTACCTCAGCCTCTTGGCTGCGATCTGTCTACGCTGAGGTTTGGTGGGCGACTGCTCACGACAAAGTCAGTGCGCCTTCCACTCGCCTACACGGGCCGCGTGACTTTCATGATACATGAAGAAAACCAGAGTCACGATAAGTTTCCCCACCCCGTGCTGCATGAAGCACTAGTGAACTTAGAGATCTCTACCAGGTACGCACTTGGGAGAACATTCTAGATTTTCCATAAATAACTAGAATAGCTCCGCCCCGCACTATTTTTCGATGGGGAATCCCCTATTAATTGATATTAATTCAAGGGAGACCAACGCATCGCACTCCCTTCAAAGGGATATTATGCAGAGATCTGCCGTTCTTTATCCGTTTCGTCACATAGGCCCCCACTTAAGATGGTCGACCCGGTCGAACTCACTAGACAAAGATCGGTCTGAACTCTGAACCTCTACTCTATCCAGATTGGATTCCCAGGAAAAGACGTTCCATAACATTCACTTTCCCTGCGGAGATCCACCAGAATGGTATGGATGCTGGATCACCCACCACCGCCTCAAACATACGTTATCTCCAGCGATTAGGCCCGAAACGTAACGGCCTGGTGATTGGCTTACAGGATCTGTCTACACTGGACCGTTCCGCATCCACCTGTTGCAGGCCATCGGTTACTTTACTGAAGGTTCGCTCGTCCCTTCCGACAATAGGATATTTCCTATCCCGACTAGGCATCACCTTCGTGGACTGTTCGCGGATGTCGACCGAAATGAATGGTCGCTTACTCCAGGTTCGTCTGTAGTACCCTTGCTCCTGCCTTCTCTCCCGCGAGTAAGGACAGTGAGCCTGTCGGCGTATCGAGTCACCCGACGATCCCGTCGTGCCAGATGTGACTTCGCCTGTCCGACCTCGATTCCCAGTGTGCTTAACACCATGGGCCTCTACCCGACGGAGCCCGTTCGCCCTATCTACGGTTGAACGCTCAGGAGACCGCAGACCCTCCCCACAGGATGTACTGCGTAGAACTGAGTCTTCCTCGCCCTCGTCTGGACCCAGAACCGAATCTAGCGCGATGGTAGTCGCACTATCTTGTGGAGAAACTACCTCGGACCTCTCCAAATTCTGAAGGAGAGTACAATGGAACTTACGCAATTCCCCGCGGACCTTCACCTCATACGTGGATCGGGACATTATCCGCTCCACAGGAAAAGGGCCCTGCCATCCGAGTTCGAATTCCGCCCCCTCGATTGGGAGAAGCGCGAGAACCCTATCTCCAATCTGCAGAGATAAACCGTTTCTGGTCTTGTGCTTTGGTGCTGCCAGACAACACGTTGGGCACGACCGGATATATCTCCGCACGTCGCCTGTCATTCCAGGCCAGTGGTAGTGGCTAGAAAGACACTGGACTGTTGTCCCCACATCCTTATGTCCGGTTAAGGATAAGGTATGCACTCTATGTATCAAGCGGGATCTGTAGTCAGTAGGGACTACCATCTGACCGTACTGGCTATCCCCTTGCCCGGCTCTACGATAAAGCAACCGGTTTTCTACATAGAACTGACCCGGAGTTGGCGGGACAGAACTTTGGGACACCTCCAGTAAGTAAGGACGCAAAGTCTGGTCCCTACTTTGAGCACTGCTCACTAACCTCGCAAGAGAATGGTCTATTTTCTTACCACACTGCCTTTCTCCATCCTTAGCCCTGGCCTGCCTAGCGCTCACTAGACAATGTTCCCTGGGGTCCCCCAGGAATACATGCGGACGACCGAGGATCAAAGGGTAAATAGGATCAGGCAGCACAGCCGCCTGGATGCTACCCGTAACGTACCTGCACCGAATGTCAATCCGAGCAATCGGCAAGTCCATAGCTACGGAGCTCCTCATGGCCAGCTGAAATTCTCTTGTCTCGCCGGTGAGCTGCCCTGGGCTCACAAGGTGGGATGAAATTACAGCTTCAAACTGCAATCCGGTATCGTATAGACATTCCACCTGCTTCCCATTCACCTCTATCGTTTCGATCACAGGTGATTTCTCAGACTTTGGTTTCTCCCGACCCTTAGGTGTGGTCTCGCTAGGTCTACCTCTAGTAGAGGCGAGACACGCAAAGTGCAAGTCCTTTGGCTTCCTCAGACAATCTACAGTATTATGGGAAGGAGACTTACAGTGCTTACACCACCTCTTACTCCACTTCCGTTTTGGGGAGGCGGGAGGGCTTTGCTTATCGGGTTTCTTACCAGAGTCTTTTACCACAGGATCTGCTACATTGGATGATTCTATGGGACCTTTGGTCTTGGGCTTCTGATCAAGCCCCTTCTGCCTTTTCTGTGAATCAGTCTGACTGGAATCCCCAGTCTCACCATAGACTTCCACATACCTTTCAGCTAACTTATTTACAATGTCTAGCCTTTCCGCCCCATTTTCCCCTAAGAAATTCCTTAAAGGCTTGGACATCTGCATTTTCATTTGATCCACCACCATCAACTCTCTCAGACTCTCATAATCCTCTTTGAAATTGGCCAATGCCATCCACTTCAACAGGTATGAGTTCAACCTCACACTATAGGCCGAGAACATCTCATCTGGTTCTCTCTTGGAAGTTCTGAACCTCCGCCTGTAAGCATGGGCTGTCATTTCGAATCTTTTCAAAAGAGCCGATTTCAGGGTTGGATAATCATTTTCCATCCCTGGGGGAAGACGCGCATACACTTCGTACGCGGTGCCACGGAGTCCTTGTGAAAGCTTAAGATTCCAACGCTCAGGCTCTAAACCCATAGCTTTACACATTGCCTCGAACTTCTCTAAGAATTGATCTATCTTCTCTTGGTCCGGTTCAAATGGTGGAAACGGCCATTTCATAGCATGGTAAGCTGGTCTGCTGGCTACGGATGGGCTAGGTAAAGCTACTCCACCTACTGCTCCCTCAGACTCACCAACAGATTTAGCCTCTACCTCAAGTTGCTTCATACGGAACTCATGTTCCATTTCCAACTTCCTAGCATCTAATTTCTTAGACTCTAGGTCAGCTGCCAGTTTTTGTGCCTGTTGATCTGCCACCAACTTTTGCTCTTCAAGTGCTACCTTTCGAGCTTCCAGCTCAATTTCTGACTTTCTTCTCTCACTCTCTTCTGCTCTGAAGTCTCTCTCTACTTCCAGTACATAGGCTTTAAATTCCTCACCTTCCAATCCCATCTCAGTTGCAGATGCCCGCACCTTAGCTAAATCTAAAGTACGAGTAGCCATGCTTAGTGTAACTTAGTATCAGTATAGATATGCAATACCCAATCCCAATGCTAACTGTACTCCAACCAACACTGTAACTATGTATCTATACTAACTTAACTAAATGTCTGTCCACGTCGAAGAGAAAGGTTTCAGTAGCCCTACTCGTCAAGTAGATAATAGGTATAGGACAGATGACACTATAACCTATTCCTACGAGATGTCAGAACAAAGAGAAGATCCCGGACGAGCCCCCATTCTATCTTGTGACAAGACCGCCGGGGCTTGGACTGGTTTGCCACGATAGATACTATCCCCTGCCTTTGCTCCAACCACCTCAATAGCACTCTACATCTACCAGGCCCCACACAAGCCGGGACAGCTTAACCTTCCCTCCCTCACCTAGGGTTCCAAACCCCAAGGGGGCTCGGACCAGACACCAGTCATATCACTGCACAAAGTCATAGCTAAGAGAACAAAAATTTAATTCTGAACTACGTCAACCACAACACAGAGAAGGATGACTGAAAGCCAGACTAGAAGAACTATGTACAAGATCAAAGACGCAGATGAGTATTCATCATGGAGGCGGACGATAGCTCGTGCGGTTGTCCAGTCGTGGTAGCGACTCACCCAGGCTCCTCCAGTGGACTGGAACTCCAAGGTCTGCTGCCTCTCCAAAGTTCCCTCTTCACCCAGAGAACCAAGCAAGGGCTGATCAAGCGCCGTACCACTGCCTGACGGACACTGCACTGATGAACAAGGATCCTTCCTTGCTGTCGTACTATTTCCCTCGTCACACTCTTGATGAAGTCTGGGCCGACCCTAGAACATTAGCGGTCTCCCACTTGCAGAAACAATACATGTAGCACCGTCTCAAAATACACAAGAGCCAGGTCACTCTTCTATCTCATCAGTGACCCACATACTGATATGTCACTTACATAATAAGCGGTTGCTCCACACGAACACACAATGTCACTGGTAAAGTCTATCAGGTGACTAAACACTTCACCTTAGTTCCATGTCCTTGGACAATAGCTCTTCACACAGTACCATGTACCTACCCTGATCCATGGGTAGTAATCACAACCTAGCATACACTGTCAACAGTTCATCACGTTGGCATGAGGTAGCTCCCTACCTTAACAAACATTGTCAACAGTTCATAACGTTGGCATGAGGTAGCTCCCTACCTTAACAAACATGTCACTCTGGTGTTTCCACCAATGTTGTAATCAATGTCCTAGTTCACTGGACCACATGTTGGCTTCATAAAGGTAACCAATGTAAAAACACTATGTAAGCATCAACTGATACATGGTGTCCCATAACCCAGCCGGGCCAGAAGCATATAACACAGGTCATGGTGACCGGTAACAATGATCACCCTACACAACTTGAAAGGTCACTACCTTGCAATTACCAAGGTTTACACAGAGACTGAATGTCACCAGTGCTTCACTGGCTTGAATCACCAGACGTTTCAGTGTGGGATCCTCTCAGGATCGGATGACACTCGTCGGACTCTTGACGGAGGTCCTAACCTAGACCTACCGACTTATTCAGCACTCAGCTCCTTCCAACATTGATCTCGCAGAATCAGACAACCACTCCCAGTATGGCCTCAATCAACTTCTGGATAGGCACTGGAATGAGTGGGCCCATAGAGCTCATGGTGCAGCTCTTGAATCTTCTTCTGTATAGTAATAACAGATCCTGAAACACGGAGAGGTTGGTGTGAGTACTCAACTACAACAAAGACTACCAGCATCTCCACCCTGTCACCTGCCTCTCAGACATTCCTCATGTCTACCAACATGAGTATGAAATCATCACATCATAGATCTACCTAGTCACTATAATATATAGGCATAATGATGGTAGAAAAAGCAATAGCACACCTGTTCAGTCAAGTAACACTTCTGGGCTACATATAACCCCTAGCACCAGAGTCGACTGTATGACTCTGTCAAGCATCCTTCGCCTGGTGCCAGTCCAATCCGGTTTCATCTCCCATCCTCAATCAACATATACACTTACTTTCCTTTCAGTGTAGGGATTACTGTATCGAGAAGGTGTCCAGCCGGACATCTCCTTCCTGACAGACTCATCAATTCATCAATCCCTTCACCCATGGACTGATGAATTACACACATTAATAACTATATGTCCATAATGAATTATACTCCTGATAATTCATTACTATAGCATTAACTAAGGAGAACTCATGACTTGTTACACTTAAATAGCAAAATCATATCACAGCCATAGTGTCAGGTCTGGGATCCCTGCCCCAGATCCTGAGTTGCCCTTGTATTCACTGACTATCTTTCAGGTCAGTCATCCCTGTGCCGGTCGAGCACAGCTGTGGTGGCCATCCACCACTACACTTTCCCACAGCTACTGTGGGTCTCGTGTACCTTGTCCCGTGACGACTTAAGTCACGTCATCCAATGTAGCAAACCTCCAGACTCCACTACCAAACTCTGGCTCCACCTTTTGGGGGGGGGGGGGGGGTTTATGCCCCTCCCAACTACTACCTCACGGCAGTACTCCAAGTACTCCATGAACCGAGTCAGGGTTCCAGAAGAGTAGAATATTAGAGACAGAAACGGTTAGGTTCAAACCTCGATCTATCTAGACACCTCGGCCTCGAATTACGGAGTGCCGCATCACCCTCGTTCGGGTATGTTCACTCATCGCACCTGCACGATTGCATTGGGTCGGACCTATTACTGATCGGGTTGGGGTTACCGGCCTACCTCCCGCTGCCTAGACAAACGTAAGATGGAACACGCACGGTCATCCTAGCGGACGGACATGACAACAAGCAGTAACAATAGTATCATGAATACTTCTTATCAATTGTTATCCTACCGATGCAACGCCATTCGGCTTACGCGGAATAACACTGCTATCTGCACACAGCAAATACACCACTGCTGAGATCACCTTGATTCCTCGAAACATCACCATCACTGATAGAACAATTACGTTACCATTCTAATGTCACGAAGCACATTACACATCTCTAATAATAAGCTATACCTTATCATTTACAGCGTATAGCATGTGGATGTCATGACGGACAAACTGTCGCCTTGCCTGCGTAATGAATAAACCAAACCCGTAACTGCTACACACTGTAACGCACATCGTTCGGCCTATTTTATTTACACCCCACTCGCGGTGGAACACGGCTTGTTCCGTCAGGTAACACATTACATTGCTGATCGATAAAGCCTACTTAACAATGCAACCGCCAACTGTAACGGATAACGCTACGCGACAACTCAATTTTGCGATGACAATTATTTCATTCCGGGAACTCAGCACGGCATTACGACAACAATTAAATCATAGAATAAGTACTCAACTAACCTGTGATTGAAGAATCACAACCTTGACTGTAGATGTCCGCACTGGCCGCGAATATTGACATCACAATTACCTCAGCCTCTTGGCTGCGATCTGTCTACGCTGAGGTTTGGTGGGCGACTGCTCACGACAAAGTCAGTGCGCCTTCCACTCGCCTACACGGGCCGCGTGACTTTCATGATACATGAAGAAAACCAGAGTCACGATAAGTTTCCCCACCCCGTGCTGCATGAAGCACTAGTGAACTTAGAGATCTCTACCAGGTACGCACTTGGGAGAACATTCTAGATTTTCCATAAATAACTAGAATAGCTCCGCCCCGCACTATTTTTCGATGGGGAATCCCCTATTAATTGATATTAATTCAAGGGAGACCAACGCATCGCACTCCCTTCAAAGGGATATTATGCAGAGATCTGCCGTTCTTTATCCGTTTCGTCACAAATATAGCGAGGACGTACTCAGTATGTCTCATCGGGGTGAGATTTGTTGTGAGGGGCTGTTGTTAAATTTGATGATGATGGTTACTGCTGGCCGGATGCGTTTCTGGTTGCTATTTGGTTCGAACGAGCTCCGAGAGATGTGGGTGGCGTGAATGTCAGCGGTATAATGGTTGAAGGAGGTCAAGAACGGAACGGACATGTGAGTAACCTTGAGTAGTTGTGTGAGATGAGAGATAAGTGATGTAAGCAGAGGAAGAAGGGAACGTGACTAACCAGCTGAGCGTGAGAGTATTGTGAGTAGAGCACTGTGGAATGTGTTGGTTGAAAAATGCGAGTGGTTGCTGGTGGGGATGAAGTGGTGATTGCGGAGAAAGAAGAGGTGACTGATTCTGAGAAAGTTGTTGTGTGGAGAGGGAGGAGCAGTTTGGAATGGAATGTTAGTAATATAGTCATGCGGAAGAATGAATGTTACTTACGTCGGGTGGACGAGAGAGTCGAATTGAGAGAATGTCCTTATGAAGTAGAAGTTGTAATAGTTGCTGGTACAAATCCAGGGGAAACAACTAGATAAGTGCGAAAATAAATGGGCTGAGTTACATTTACCCTTAGTAGGTGGATGAGCTTCCTTCCAAGAAATTGTTGTACGTTGAAATAGCCACACTAGTTAGTAAAAAATTGAGCTATCTGAGCTGTAGTTAACAGTAATTGCTTTGAATTATTGGCTGTTTGCTTGGTTTATGTTTCAAATACTGTGTTGTTGCTATGATTTATTTTTATAGTGTATTGGGTTTCACATGAATGGTGGCGAAATGTCAATGTCTTATGTTACATTATTTTGGGGAATTCTGTCCTTAAAAGCGACAGAATTCGAAAGAAAACGGTTGTTTTTAAATTGTTGATTTGGTTATTAATTGGTTATTAGTAATTACTGTGTTATCAGTTCTATACATATGTTATATTATGTTGGGGGATATATGTGTCCATACAAGTGACAAATATTGGGGAGAAAGGGGTGTCGTGTTTTGAATTGTCGTCGTCTCCAATTACTTTTGATTTGTGGTCTCCATTTCCTTTTGATTTGTTTAATATTAGTATATTAGTTTGACCAATTATTTTGACTTGTAATTCTCAGTTTGAAAAAGAGTTAATTACTTTGGTCCTTATAATTGAGTTGTAAATTTAACTCCGTAACTTTTATGATTTGTTGACCAGCCTTGAATTTGGTTCGAAGTAATTTTGCGTTATTTGCTTGATTTGCACGTTGAGTTATTAAGATGTGATAAATGGACATATTAATTGCGTCCGGGCTTGGTTTTCAGCGCATTATTACGTTCAGGTAGCCATCATATTAATGATGTCTATAGTAAATAGACAATTTCTGGTGGCTTCGGGTTGCGGGGATACCGTGGTTGACGGCATGTATAGTGTTCGGGTCTTAGGAGCGGATAGATAGAAGAGTAAACAGAGATTGAGTGCCATTTACTTAGTGGAGATGATTCTCATAATATATGGGATGGACATGGATTAAGGGTCAAGAAGTGTGGGTAATAATAGAATGTCTATAATAGATAGACACGTATAAGATGGGGTAGACAGGGTAGACGATCACGGACATGAGGTCAGGGGCAGTATTTTTGTTGCTGTAGATAACGGCATGAATTGACAAGTTAGAGGTTTTAGGAGGTAATGCCCATAACAAATGGACATTGATAGTATTATTAGGTTGCTGAGGTTTTCAGCTTATGCCTTGAGTGTCATAGATTAAGAGAGCTTCAGAGCTATGATGAGGAAGCTGATATGAAGTGTATCCCTGAGATGCTGGAGTGGTGTATGTAATAGTCAGAGATTAGGTTATGTGAATATTTTTAGTAGGTGATGTTTATAATGTTGGAGGAGTCTTTGAGTAGTAAGGCCCACAATGAACCTTTTGATTGCATCCTCGGGATGTATTTTGTGGTTGACATTACATTTCGAGATTGCTGTGGCTGAGGTAACGTTCAGAGCCATGATGAGGTGGAATAGAAGGGACATTGATGATATTTTTGTGTTTGGTGCTGTGGATATCAGCACAAACTGTAGTAGTCAGAAATTAAAGGGTGAGTTTCGGGGATATGATACGAAAGCTGGTAGAAGTGTTGCCATAATAACTGGTATATTTGAATTGTGAGAGATATGTATTTTTTTTTTTTTTTAAGACTTTACTGCATAAAGTCTCAGGGCGACATGGTGGGGTAAATGTGAGTATGGTTTTGTGAGGAAGAGTTCTTGTTCTTTACTCTCCGGTGGCCACCGATTCTTTGTCTTCCTATCGTGTGTTAGTATGAATGACTTCAAGATGGTTGAATTTGGAGAATTAGTAATGCTGAAATAATGGTTATTGGCGTAGACATGTTGATGATGATGATAGAGAGGATGATATGTTGCATTTTCATAACGCATATATGGCCATAATAGTCTTGAATTTTTATTCTAATGATTTGAATAGACATAACAGCGAAAGATTTAAGCGGATTGCCTGTGACCTTGTATAAGAGAAGAAGTATTATATATATGGTGGGGTAGTAATTAATGAGGACAGTAGGGTTAAGATTTGAATCTAATGAACTTTTGAAGAAGAAGTAATTGTGTGCACATAAGGGGGAGTTTTATAGTGGCTGAGAGAATAGTTTAATTAAGTTAATGAAGAAGAAGTAATTGTGTTCATATAAGGGGGAGTTTTATAGTGGAGGAGAGAATAGCAGTTAGCTATATAAGCTATATGACTAATTGGAGTAAGGTAATTAGGGAATAGTGAAATAGCGGATAGCTATCACGAATTACAGAAGTTCCTATATAGAAGGTCACTCGATTGAGGATGTTAAATAGGTGTTGGGTTTAAGACTTTTCGGGGAAAAGTCTTGGTTGAGGAAATACAGGAATATAACAGAGTCTCTCTGATAGGGGATCTGGATGGGTGTGCAAGGGAAAGGGTCTAGTATTCAACAATGCACGGGCAAGCACTCCGCTGGGACGTAACTAGGGAATGTCACGCTGTGACGTGAGGGTAGAGAACAAGTTAGTTACCAACTATAGCTTTGGCCGGCAAGACGTCATGTCAACATCTGGAGCGAGAGTCAGTTTATATTTGATAATGTCAACTATGCTGAACTAATAAAGTGAGATTTCCAGAAGTTACTGCCATGGCTTCTCGTTTGCTCTGTTTACACCTCATCACCTTAGTCTCCAGTACTGTTAAACTTCTTTCTCGTTAGAGCTTGCAGCCTCTCCATGCTATGACACTGTGAATGCCACGTCTTATTTTGAACTTTTCAAACCAGCCTCTGCTGGCTTTAAAATCGTCAGTCTCAGCTTTAGTACTAAGCAATTTCGACAATAAATCACTCCAACAGCTTTGCATATTATTGCCTCACTAACAATGTCTCGTGCAAGTTGCTTTTCATAGATCCAGATCAAGAGAAGATTTTAAACTTTCTCTAAAATTTGAGATCTTTGCTTTTGCAACTTAGTTACGCCGTTAGCCACATCGACTGATGTTAGTAACTCTTTGTTCTTTATGGATGTAGGAGATAGTTGATTTTGCCATGCTGTACTCATTAACAATGTCACACACACGAACGCCATTTTCATGTTTCATAATTATTTCCTTCTTTACCTCCACTGTTATACGTTTCTGCTTCCCAGCAGCACCACTACCACTCTTCGAACTCATAATTGATGGGGTTAACAAGGAAAATAATGAAAGAGACAAAATGAACACAGTGCCATGCTAAGAAATATTTTACTGTTGTGTAGTAAGGCCAATAAATGCAAGGCTGCACATGTGCACAATACTAGGCTAGCGATAGGTGATGTTAGTACTGCGTGGCCTTCGCGATAATTTGTCCCCAACGTTAAAAGTTGCTCTCTCTCTCTCTCTCTCTCTCTCTCTCTCTCTCTCTCTCTCTCTCTCTCTCTCTCTCTCTCTCTCTCACCCGAAGCACTGTTCTTTACCCGAGGCAATAAATTTTTGAAGTTGTTGTTCGTAATCCAAATTGTTCGTGACCTGAGACGTTCGTAACCAGAGGCACCACTGTATAATTAACAGCGTGTGTATATACTGTGCAGTCGTCTGCAAATAGATTGCAGGACGATGAAAGATATAATGGAAGATCATTTATATAAATGGCAAATAACAGAGGGCCAAGTATAGACCCCTGAGGTACTCACATATTAATTGTGATGGTTTGAGATAACGATTCATTGTGTGATAATATTTGTTTTCTGTTTAATTTAAAGGATTTAATCAATGTCACTATATTAAAGCTTACTTTCATTTTATTAGAATAGTTTGATCTATCATATTGAATGCTTTTCTAGAGTCTATAAACGCCACTCCACATACAGTATTGTTGTTAATATTCTGATGCCAGTTTTCCTTTGTGTTTGTTAGGGCCCTATGACAAGAATATTTTGGCCGAAACCATAACTGACTGTCAACTATTAGTTTGTAGCGAACTAAGTTTTCTAGTGTTATTTTGTAAATGTGCTTTTCTGGCGGTTTGGGTGTTGATCATAATATGGAAATTGGCCTATAGTTACTCATGAGACCATCGTATAATGAACCTGCTTTTAAATGAGGATACACTTTAGGGATTTTAAAGGCTGATGGGAAGTGACCTTTGATGAGACACCAATTATATATAAAAGTTAGTGACTCGCAGATCGTCGGCGCAGCACAACGAAGGATCCGATTACTAAAGATGACACAAGGTTTCTGCCATGTTGCGTCGGAGGCAAGGGACAGTGATTTAGAATTAGATACGGAAATTGTGGCAAACAGGACAAGACGAGTTAACCAAGAGGCGGCACAATACGCAAGTTGCTAGATGACGTCACGGCGTACTACGTCACTAAAGTTAGTTAGGTTTTGGGATGATAATGGAGACGATCGGATAAATAACAACACTGAAATATGAACGCAAATATCCAGCAAAAAGGCATAGCCAATATGACATCTAGTATTCCAGGAAGATGAGGAAGAGAGGCATAGTCTGTATTCCAGGAAGATGAGGAAGAGAGGCATAGTCTGCATTACGGAGAACGATCGGAAGAAGGAGATCTAACACAGAGAAAGTGAGGAAAGCATACTGCATCAGAACTTGCCGGTCGTTTGTCAAATAGAGGTCATGGCGTCAACATACACATAGCTTGGTGTAAGTAACATTGGTGGAATCATAGGCGTAATGTAGTTTACAGAACGATGGACCGTATGAAATGTACTCGTCATTGACAAAATTAGATGGATGGAATATGACTCTACAGTTAACATTCAATATTTACAAATTATTATTAATTATCTTTCACTGACCCTCCCATTAACATGGGAACGATGACGTTACACTGTATGGACGATTGCCACCAATAAAGATATATTCGACAAGGAACGCCAGCGTTGATGAACTCATTTCATTAATATTCATTCTGGTTCCTGTTGATCTGCAATGTTGTTTTGCTAGACGACGAGCGTAATATTAGAGGGAAACAGCATAGCAGTTTCCTCTTATTATTTCAAATATACTTGTTTTCACTCATGAAGAACTCTGAATGCACGTCTTTATATTTTACCATTATTATATTCACACCAGAATACGATCGGCGTTGCCAGTAGTGGGTTGTACTCAATAGTTAAATCTTAAATCCCGAAACAACCAAACAAATCATTATTATGTTACTACTTTTCAGTAGGATCCCATTTGTGTCATTTGCTTAATTCAACTTTCTGAAATCTCGCAAGAGAAAACACACTAGAATGACACTTTATAAGTGGTTGTTACGTATCTTTTACTCAGATTTGACTCCGAAGTGCTACCGTAGAATAGTGCAACGATCTTTAAAATGTGAATAAATGCTTGTTTATTTAGCCTTGAGTTAAAGTAGTTAACCTCATTTGTCTATGTGTTAGAGGCCGTGGCTGGGGAAGAAGCTGGCCCCCCACGACCACACGTGCTAAGGGGCAAGCACAGGCTGCATAAACTCTTCTCACTGTGGGAGGGGAGGGTTGAGAGTGGACACGGTAACAGCGAAGGGACAAGGACAACGAATTTGACCGAAAAGCTCGCACGGCATGGGAAAGACGCCCGGAGCCATGACCCGGATGGGAAGGCTCATAGAGAATGTCAAGAGTGTAATGGTCCGAAACATTTGGGGAAGGGGGTAGACTTCTGACGATCAGAAGCCCCTTGCCTTGTTTGCTCCGCGGAGGTTTTTTTTATCACTAACGTATGCCCAGTCCATCAGACGATCCGGATAGACGGATGGGCACTCTGGGAAGACAGAGCGCTGCTTCAACTCATCTCATCTCATCTCATCATGTTCCTCTTGTACCTTGCGGTGTCGAGGTGAAGTATAAACTTCGTGAGAGTGCCCGGTTATGGGCTTCGTATATCGACATTCCCATGGATTCTGTTATTCCCTCCGTCCAGCGTTTACGTGGTCGGCCTCTTCCTCTGTTTCCATCTGGTCTGTACGTCATTGCCTGTTGTGGCATGCTGTTGACTGGTAGCCTACTTGCATGGCCAAACCATTTGACTTGCTGCTTTCTAATAAAATCTAGAGCAGCTTTAACCCCAACTTTAGTCCTGATTTCTTCATTTCTGATCTTATCTCTTCTTGATACGTTGAGTATTCTTCTCAGGAACCTCATTTCTGTTGTTGTGATTTTTCTTTTCTCTTTTTCTGTCATTGTCCAGATTTGGCATTGGTAGCACAGAGTTGGTAGGAAGATTGTGTTGTAAAGTGCTTTCTTAGTAGTTATTGATACATGTTTGTTCTTTAGTATTGGTGCCATTTGTCCAATGAGTTGATTTGCCTTATTGCACCTATTTTCGATCTCGTCTTCTGATCTGCCATTTGATGATATTATACTTCCTAGGTACTTGAAGCTCTTTACTTGTTTCAAGGGATGTTCGTTTAGGTGAATTGTTGCTGTTTGTTCTTCTTTAGTTATAGTCATTACCTCTGTTTTGCTTGTGCTAATTTTCATGTTATGTTCCCTACACATTTCGTTTAGACTATTCATGTGGTCTTGTAATTCAGCTTCTGATTTTGCTATTAGTGCTTGGTCGTCCGCAAACAGGAGTTCTCTAATGGTTAGATTTGCAGATGGTTCTTCTTCTGTGTTCTCGTCATGCGGTATTCTTGCTGTCTCTGCTTGGCTGGTTTCTTTACATATGTTGTCTATATATGTTATGAACAAGAGAGGGGACAGGACACAACCTTGTCGTACTCCAGATCTTATTGTGAAGGGTTCTGAGTGTCCTCCAGTTGCTCTCACTATGCATTCACTGTTGTCGTATAAACTTCTACATAGGTTTGTTAGATGTGTGCTCACTCCATATTGTTTAAGGATTTCCCACAGCTTGTTTCTATCTACCCTATCAAATGCCTTTTCTTGGTCAACAAAGGCTAAGTAGAGTGTTTCATTGAATTCAATTGATTTTTCTATAAGTTGTCTAAGAGCAAAAATGGCGTCTGTGCATCCTTTGTTTTTCCTAAATCCAAGCTGCGTTTCGCTTAGCTGGGGTTCTAAAGTAGTTCGTAATCTTTTTTCAAGAATTTTGCAAAATATTTTCCCAGTATGACTCAACAGTGAAATGCCTCTGTATTGTGTGCAATCTCTTTTGCTGCCTTTGTTTTTCCAAATTGGGATAATTATGGCGTTTCCCCAGTCTCGTGGTGTCTGTTGTTCTACCCAAACATGGTTGAATAGTCTATGTAGCCAAGCTGTTCCTACTTCCCTTGCTGCTTTAATTAGTTCATTTGGTATTTCATCCTGTCCTGGTGATTTGTTCAATGGGGCTAATCTGATGGCTTCTATAATTTCTTCTTTTAGTATGTCTGGTTCTAGTTCCTCGGTGACATCTGTGTAGGTCTCTTGAATTCCTGTGACATCTGATGGGATGTTGAGAAGTTGTTCGAAATACTGCTTCCATCTTATTAGGATGTGTTTTTGTTCACTTATTGGTTCTCCATTTTCGCTGTTAATTATTTCAGTTGGGTCAAAGGGTACTCCTCTGGTTCGCATTGCACTTATCTTTTTGTAGAAGTTTCTGGTTGCCTCCTTGTAGTTTTTATTTAGGGTTTCTCCATACTCTTCCCAGTCTTTCTGTTTTTCCCTCTTTACTATTCTACTCACATGTCTTCTCGATATTCTGTATTCTATGAGATCACATTCCTGTTTGCTCTTCAACCACTTTTTATATTTTTCCTTTTTCTGCTTCAACGCAGTGGTGAAATTGGCTCCACTGGTGAAACGGTGGGGCCGACAGAAGACCAGGATGACAATCCCTAATGCTGTATAATGTCCTTGTTGCGTCAAGTCAGAATAGATGTGTAATACGGGATGTGGTATTGGATTAGGACTTCTGAAGCTGCTCCAGCTAGGTGACGTCATATTTGACTAAATTAAGAGTATGGCTCCAGATCCGTGACGTCATAAACCGACTCCAGATATTCCCACATTTGCGCGGTTTTTGGGTACTTCCGGTCTTTGGTACTTCCGGCTGACTGTACGTCCGGTACATCCTACGTGTGTCTCCCGGAGCGGAGTTGGGCGGGGCCACTGGGTCGAGACGATCCGGACCGGACGTTGGGAAATAAACCGACGGGCGGCTGCCGCGGGGTGGGGCACCCGGGTTCGAATCCCTCCGTGTGAGGAGACTGAAGTCAATAAGATTTTCATAACGAGGCCAGTGGAAAATGACTTGGTTCTTTACTCGAGCAAACCCGAGTAGTCCACAATTTGGCCGTTGGATCCTTCTTAGTCTCTTTCACCGATTCAGAATGATAGTCCCGTGGCTAGACAACCACCAAAGAAGCTGTGTATGGTTTTAACATCAATATTTTTTCCCCCCAACTTTTATTTCATACAAAGCAATGTGTATTTACAAGTTGTTGTGTGTGTTTCTTTTGTTTGTGTATATTACAGAGCGTTGCCGTTTGTTAGTGTTAAGTGTGACATTGTGAATGAAACATATATCAATGTATTATCATTCCTAAGGTGTTTGTCCATAGTGCGTGATAAAATGTCCAGGTTTCAACTTTAGGAAATAGACTGAGGCGAGAATATCGTTTTTAATTATATATATGGTTAGAACATCATAATCAATAAACACTTAATAGGATATTATATTGCCTTATTTATAGTGGTGTTAAAACTAAATACTATTCTCATAATTATACCGTCAATTGAAATAACAAACAAAAGAATTGTGTGAGATAAGCAATATAATACGCAATCAATTCAACAACGCGAGTTATTGCCCTTGGGCAAAACCAAAATTAATAGTCTTTCCTTGTTACGTGCAACCAGAAAGGCAAAGTTCAAACAGAGGTCAATTCATGACATGGGAAATATTGTCTCGTAATAACATAGATATTAAAAGTCGACTTGCTTCGGCACGCAGTTTTTCTTTATATACCTCACAGACCTGCCTATATGTTGTGTTTGGTGTCTGTCTGTCTGTCTATCTATCTATCTATCTATCTATCTATCTATCTATCTATCTATCTATCTATCTATCTATCTATCTATCTATCTATCTATCTATCTATCTATCTATCTCTCTATCTATCTATCTATCTATTTATCTATCTATCTATCTATTTATCTATCTATCTATCTATCTATCTATCTATCTATCTATCTATCTATCTATCTATCTATCTATCTATCTATCTATCTAGCAAGCTAGCAAGCTAGCTACCTATCTACTTACCTACTATCCACCCACTCATCTATCTATCTATCTATCTATCTATCTATCGATCTATCTATCTAATCTATCTACCTACCTACCTATCTACCTACCTATTGGTTTCACAAGCTCTCCCAATTTGTATATAATTTATCAAAGTTTTGCCTATTTCAATCGAGATGCTGTGTATATCATTGTGTTTGTTTCTAAACCTGGATCTAATACCAATTAGTATGTTAAGTTTATTTGACTATTTATTTAGTGAAATGATGATTTATTTGTCAAATTAAAGGTAAGAACGTTCAATTTTGAAATATACCAATTATCGATTAACGTCAATGTGTGATTTAACCATGCGGGACTAGCATGGTTAGTCGCCAAACACGCTTTACCGAAAGGAGGCGAACTTGTGTGTACGCCCTGCCTGTTGGAGCCTCATACATTACTAATATGGCGTCCAACTTACGGAACTCTACTTTATCCAAGCGCCATGATAATACAAACAAAGACAAGACGGGGAAACAGTTAACGATTACACCACCTAACCGTCGGATTTCTTCAACGCCAACTTCAAACGTGTGGTTTAGTGAATCTGCAGACACTGATCCCAAGCTCAAGCTGGACGAACATCACAGTTCACTAGCCCAATCTGATTAGACTATCATATCACCTTTAGTCACTCTTTCGTCAGCCGAACCGTACAACTACGATGCCTGTCGTGAACTCATCCTAGCTTTGGAGGACAGGCTAAAAGACTTTATTTCCAACAACACAACTAATATCATTGCCATGTTTAAAGAAGAAAACGCTCGCCTTCAAAAAGAAATCCGCGTCCTTAAAGAAGAGAAGGACACCTTTAGGACAACAATCCATGCCTTAAAACTAAAGAGTGCACAGTCATTTGACAAAAGTGCACAAACAGGAAGTATCCATAGTGCTGCAGAGGTGTGTATGACCAGTGGATGTTCGTCGGAAAATGACATGCAGTTAGTTTCCACAGGCTGCAACACTACTAAACCTGTAGAACGTGCACCATCCATCTACCCCATTGATGTGCGTGTCAGCAATAGGTCCCAGGCCTCAAGTGTAGACTCTCCAGCATCAGACGAGGAATTAAAGAGCTCAGCCACTACCACTACTGAGCATCAACAACCAGCCCAAACAAGCAACGACTATAATAAACAAGAACGCATGAAAGATGACAGCGATCAGTGGCAAGAAATCAAACGGGCGCGTCAACAGCGTGAAATAACAATAGATGACAGTGCAACTCATGTCGTCATTGGAGACTCTCTGCTCAAGGGAATCTATAGTGACCGCATATCATTTTCTGACAGCGAAACAACATCGATCTACCCGCTACCAGGAGCTGACATTGGCAGACTGACCTCTACACTGCGGAAATTCAAGGTAAATGACAGAATTAGAAGAACAACAGTCCATATTGGTGTCAACAATATTATGAACAATAACATCATAAGCACCTCACAACTTGCTACATTGGAGGTGTTGTTGCGCAAGAAATTTCCTAAAACATCTATTTTCATCAATCATCCCACCATGTTATGGATTCCAGCGCCGTACTGCCGATGCTGGCAATTTGACTCTATATAGATGTTGTAAAGAAACTAACATGGCTTTCATTAATAATACCCCGAATTTCACATCGCCGTCCGGGGCTCCCAAGAAAAAACTATATAGGGAACAACTACATTGTTCCAAACTAGGAACTAGCATACTAGCTAAGAACATAAAATATCCTGAACGTACACTACAACCAGAACCGATCTTCACCTCCGGCTGTAGCAATCTCTCAGTGTTAAGAAAACACTCAATCTCTGCCCACACCTCCCATGCCTATTCCCCAGGAATACAATACCGTAAATAGCAACCCAGGCTCCAATCCCAATGTTGCTAACTATGGTGCTTAGTTTCCTCCCTTGCCCATAGAACAGTCTCCCCCTATCATGTCAAAGGGGACACCATTACACAATGTTGCGGATCCCCCGATGCCTGCTTCCAATGTAGGCACTTCCAGTAGCTCTCATATCAGTGGTCCCTCCTTGGACGGTAATCTACACTCCTATTAGTGGAACTGTCAACTTCAACAGCTAATGCAATACAATCATGTAGCCCTGCACCTAGCTTTAATGATGTCACTCCAGCACAGACATTTCCCCCCCCCCCCCCCCCCCAATAGCCTTAACTACCACTAAATAAGGTTTTAAAAACTGAAATTTTCTACCAAAAGCGACATCATCTTTTCATTGTGTAATGTTCGCCAATCACGATCAGTGGCTCAACAAAGATGGTCTACATATAGGCCATCTCAACATCTATCATTTGCTCAATAAATTTCCTGAGCTTTCAGTAATACAGTGCAAACAGTTCCATGTGTTTGGAATCACAGAAAGTCGTCTCAACGACAAAATAACCGACTCTGAAATCTCTCTTAAGGGGTTCAAATTAATTCGAGGGAGACGCAAATTAAAAATTAGAGACAGGTATTGCTGTATACATTTCCAATTCTCTCAACTGTTCCCAAAGAAGTGATCTCGAGATAGAAGAGATAGAATGTCTTTGGTTAGAGGTGAAGCCAGTCACCCAGCAACCGTTTCTCATTGGATACCTATATCGGAATCCTTGTGCTGGGTATAGTTGGTATGACTGTTTCACTACAATGATGGATAGGGTGTTTACAGCAGGTAGAGAAGTCATGATATTAGGTGACTTTAACATAGATATTACTAAATCCAACCAGGTATGGGACGACATCATTCTATCTTACAATTTCAAACAACTAATAAATCGTCCCACAAGAGTTACAGACACCTCCTCAATTATAATTGATCATATATATGTTACTTATTCAAGTTAATATTATCGAAGTTCTGTTCCTGTTAGTGCAGTTAGTGATCATTACCCAATATGTTGTACAAGTTCTCGAAATCACGAGAGAACGAGATAAAGCACACAAAATAAAGATTTTATCAATTACCACAGACTAAGAAATACAGTTAAATATGAAATTTGTAGGATAAAGATAGATCATTTCAAAAATTTGATTGTAGATAAATCAAATAACACAAATATATGGAAGGCTATTAACTCGCTAACCAACAAGAAACACGCTTCAGAGTCAGCAATACCAAACACTATAACATGCGAGGATTTCAGTTACTTCTTTCAATCATAAATAGAGAATCTAAAGTCCTCAATACCAGACTCAGTATGTAATTTAAGTTCACTGTCATCATTCTGTGAAGGTAAGTGCTCTAGGAATATTCCCCCGTGATTCCATTGATGTCTGTTGCAGAAGTATATAAATATCTCTCGAATCTCAAAGCAACAAATTCAGAAGGCCTAGATGGTATCAGTAATAGAATTCTTCTGTGTTCTGCACCAATTATTAGTGAGTCCTTAACGTTCATATATAACCAGTGCCTGTCCACAAACTACTTTCCATCTGCCTTTAAAGTTGCTAAAGTTTATCCTCTACTTAAAAATGGCTCAACTGATAATTGGGTAATTATAGACCTATTTCTTTACTGTCGTCGCTATCAAAGCCATTAGAAAAACACATGCATAAAATAACACTAAATCATTTAATTAACAACGATCTAATAATTGACAGTCAATCTAGGTTTCGACCTAAATATTCTTGCCATAGTGCCCTTACAAAAATGACCGATAACTGGCACCTTTGTATCAACAATGGCAACATTTGTGGAGCAGTATTTGTAGACTTTAAAAAGGCCTTTGATATAGTAGATCATGATATTTTAATTAGAAAATTAAAACAAATGAAGACTAGCACCAATATGGTGAACCTAATTACGTCATTTTTATCTGACAGACAAAAAGTAGTGTCCTTCAATAACTGTCTATCAAGACCCACACAACTTAATATTGGTGTGCCTCAGGGCTCAATACTAGGTCCGCTGCTTTTTGCAGTGTATATTAACGATCTTCCTTTATACCTCAATACTTCGTGTGACCTATTTGCGGACGACTGCACTATTTACACTAGTCAAGAGAGCCTTAGTGACTTAGAGAGCTCTTTACACAACGAACTTGACAACCTTAGTAGATGGAGCAATGAAAGCCGCATGTTAATTAACATCGACAAAACCAAATCCATGCTAATAACGACCAGACAAAAACTACAGACCCTAGCCATTGTCAAAGACTCGACCACATCCCCTCCGCCAGGGAGAGCGGTCAACCCTGAAGAGACCAGGAGGAGATACGGTGCCCGAGGGAGATGAGGTAATAGGAGAGGGTTAGCCACTCCCTCATGAGACACGCAGGCGGTGTTCAGAGAGTTAGCACTCTAATCACGATAGTACCACACCTCGTGAAGCCATAGCACAGTTGAGTAGACACTCAACAGGCCACGTTTGCCAGCAGAGTGCGATGTGAGGTAACACGCACGAAGGTGAAGGTCACCCCGCGTGGTGGGTAACCACGGGAGAGAGGTTAGGTAGACGGGAGACTGGACTTGAGGCGTTCACATCGTTTAGAATAGCGTTAGGAGTTTTGTGTTCACTAATAGATAGAACTAGCATAGGGTTAGCAGTTTGTGTTAGATAATTCTGTGGCTGTATATTGTGTATTGCATTAGCGACTGTTTACCGCTTGTAAGCGAGCCAACGGCAATAAAATGAACCATACATTTTGCCTCCCACACGACTTGCAAGTTGTCTTGTATGGGTGTGTGAGAAGTACCCAATGAGACCTGTCAGTTGAGTTGTTGACAGGCCAGGGTAATTGTGGTGTCAGAAAGTGGTGCTTGGACGAAAGCGCCAAGCTAATACCCACAGTAAAAGGGTAATTGTGGTGTCAAGAAGTGAAGCTTGAACGAAAAGTTCAAGCTAATCCACTCATCCACGGGCTCCGGACTAGGGATTAATTTTTGTAGTAACGATAATTTGTGCAGACAGGAGAATTTGCGAGCTAGAAATATGCCTATCGTGACAAAATAGTGTTTAATTGTGTTTATGATATATTTATTGAATGAAATCATGTATTCTTCGAAGCTGTAAGTATTAATATTCTTATTTTCTTATATTTATTCATATATTTACCAATTTATTCTTGAATAAGCACCAAACATGATTCACGGCGCAGGAATACACAGGCAGCCGACAATATTGATTTTTGAGATCTAAAAATAGCGCTGCGCGATGACGTAGATTGATTGACAGACAGTTGTTCTGCGTCATTAGCATAAAGCAGTCGAGTGTTTACAAAATCGCTTAGCGGCGGCCCGCCTGAATCTGTGCTGTATATTGTTTATTATTTACTTATTTAAGTTACTAAATGAATATATTTATTTATTGACACATTATTATGTTATTTTGATTTCTTTACAAGCATTTATTCATTTTTGGGTCTATTTTCTCCTTGCTTATCGTCACGATGGAACTATTTTCGGGCTAAGCATCTGATACTTAGCTGCACAACGTTTACAGAAATTAACTAGGTTAGTAACGAAAGGCAATTATTGTTTAAAACAAAGACAGGACATTGACATTAAAATTAATTAATACATATTCTAGGTGTTCGTAAGTCTGTCATTGTCTAAGTCATTGTCCTTAGTTGTCGAGTAAATCATATCGTTTAGTAGGCGTGTTTACTGCTGCCCTATATATCAGAGGGCAAACAACAGCTGTGCACATACACCTGTGAGCCAAATACCGTGTGCTACGTACGAAACGTGTCGCCACCCCAGTGTACCAAACAAGGTGACCTGTGTCAAAGGAGCTTCGTTCCCACATTAAGCTGAGTACACTTATATATTTTGTCATGCAATTTAATAGTGCATCTCTTTTTCAGCTTGTAACGCGTTGACATATTTGTATACTCTGTTTTTCTGCAAGATAAATCTGGGCAGGGTATAAACAGAAAGCACAACTGATAGTGATAAGATAAGAACAAACATAACATATCAAAGATAAATAACTGATTAAAGTCATCATTGCCTATCACTGTTAGCCAAGTACTAAAGTAAGATGGCAACTTTATCAGATTTCATAAAAGCAGGCAAAGAACTGGAATTAACAGGAAAAGAACTACAACAATATGCTGATCAGAAATTTAAAGAAACAAAAGAGGAACAAACACGAAAAGAGAATGCGGAGAGGGACGAACGCGCACGAGAAAGAGAACATGATAAGGAGATGAAACAAAAACAATTAGATCAAGAGAAAGAATTAAAACAAAAGGAATTAGATCTAAAGCAAAAAGAGATAGATGAAATGGCAAGAGTTAAAGAAAAACAAATTCAGGTAGAATCAGAGACACAATTAAAGATGAAAAGCATGGATGTAGACTCACACGCAGAGATCTCTGCCACTAAACTAAGAAGTCAACAAGAGGAAAATAAGTTCAACAAATACAAAAATATTATCAAACCATATTGTAAAGAGGACTCCATATCTGCCTGGACAGAGAATGTAGAGTACCAATTTAAATATCACCAAGTTCCTTTAGATATGTGGGCTCCGATTTACATGAAGAATCTAAGTGGTGAGCCCCTTAAAGTAATAGAGTCTATTCCTATTGAACTTAGATCTAGCTATCAATACATCCATGATAGGATTATGCAGCACTTTTTACTTGATGCCCCTGGGTATCAGGTTCAGTTCTCAAATTTAAAACCTAAACCTAGTGAAACTTTTATAGATTATTTTTCAAATGTGCAGAGTGTACTAAACAGGTGGCTTAAAGCAGCTAACATAGGAAAAGACTTTGATAGATTAAAAAACCTAATAGCTATGGACAAGTGTATATCTACTATACCTTCTCCTTTTGCTAAGTTTTTGCAGCAGTCAGACATTGAAAACATCGAGCAGTTCGAAAAAAAAGGCTCAGCATATTTTTCTTCTAACAGAGAGATTTTTAAGACCTCAAGTGACTCTGAGATAGTTTCCTTTGTCAAAGACCAATCAAAACACTATCAGGGTAACAGAAAACCTTTTCAGAAGTATGATAAGAAAGACAGAAAAGTTTCCAAATGCATGTACTGTCAACTAATGCACGACACTTATGCTATGTGCGACAAATCGCCGAATTATCCGGCGCATCTTGAAAATGTGATCAAGAAGCAGCAAAGCAAACGGTCTGCATACAGGCGTGCAATCAAATGTTTTTTTTGTTCCTCTTATGGCCATTATTCTAATAAGTGCCTTGGCCGCCAACGTTTGAAAGCTAACAACGCTATGTTGATTGACACCTCTTCAGATGGTGGTAGTGAGAATGAGTGTGAGATTGAAAGTGACTTACCAACTAACCAAGCAGAGGATGTGTGTGCTGCTAGCGATATGTTAAGCTTTGACAGCTGTGAACGATGTCACCAATTCCATGCAGACGGAATACTAGAATGTGGACATACAGTACCATGCTCATCTGAGAGTGTGAATGCAGCATTAGCCTCCAGAGGCAAGTTAGTGTTCCACAATGCAATGGTCAATGATGTACCATGTCAATGTTTGCTGGACAGCGGCAGCACCCTTATCGGTCTTCGGAAAGAACTAGTGAGCCCGGGTGATTACACAGGTGACACTGTCAGATGCCGAACCTTTTCGGGTAACATTGAGACTTACCCTTTGGCAAAAGCCCGTATTGATTCTCCTTTTCTTTCCGGTACCTTTACTTGTGCAATACTTAACAACCCTTGTACAGATTTAATTTTGGGGTGCTTACCTCAACTGAAACAATGTACTAGTGAAGAAATAGTTGCATGGGTGAAATTAAATGCAGCTAAGGCAACAACCAGAGTTGACACTTCAAAACATCATGACCCATTGCAAAATGAGACACTACTAATGCTTTTTCCAACCAGCACAGATGACAAAAACACACAAAAACTTATACACCAGCAGAAATCTGATTTTAATGTGTCTCCATACTTAAAATTGTCAAAAGGCAAAGCCAAAATGACCAAGAATGCATCTTGGTTCGTTAGACGTAATAATGGCATTTCAACTACATGTCATATTACTAGTAACCATGAACAGGTGTTACTTGAACAACATCAGTTAGGTGTGCTAAACAATGCACACAAAACACCATGTACGGGTCATCGTGCATACAGCAATGCCAGGCCAAGTTTTTTCAATAACAAATTTTTTTGTCATGATCTATTTGCTGGTAATGGCTGTCATCAATTGATACAAAAGTTGAAGGGTAAACATCCTACAGCTGAAATACAACCCTCTACACTGGCACCCAAGCCATTTGATAGAGGAAGGGTCAGTTCTACCACAAGCACACAAACAAATGTGCGAAAACAAGTAATCTGGAACTTGATCAAGACAGATTTAGGCTACTTCCATACAAACGAAATGGCAAGGACCATTCAAAGTAGCACATAACCATGGTACATGTTGACTATGAAATATCGATAAACAGACACTTAGAGATATTCCATGTCAACATGCGGAAACCTCACTTTTCAAGACAAGAGACAGAGGTAGTGACAGACGAACAGATTGCACCAACACCAAGTGATCAGACAACAGACATACACAACGCAACTACACTAGTTAGTGAGACTGGCAAATCCGACGAGGGGCATACATGTAGTGAACTTATAGAATACACATGAATAAATCAGAATACTGATGACTGGACAATACACCTACTGAAACTGAGACATGCCTTTGACAGAGTGCGACGCTTCGGTCTCACTGTCAAACCAGCAAAGTCAAATTATGCCTAAAATAAATTCAGTTTTGGGTCATGTCATTTCTCAAGTCCAACTGTAGACTGACCTGAAAAGTAGTACCAAAATTATGAATCTGACCATGTCTAACAGAAAGAAACAGGTCAGAAACCTTTGGGATTAGTAAATTACTCAGAAATTACAAATATATTTTCCAATGTCTTAAAATCTTCTGGAAATGAAATGTGAAAGATGCATTATTAATTCCTGCATTGTCAAAATTGAAGATCCTTTTTTGTAAATATTCCAATCCCTCCGCTTGCCTAATCCTAGGCTCATTTATTATCTTAGGTCATATGCCAGCAGAATCTCCATCACTGCAGTACTAGGCCAATTTTTTTTTTAGGGCATCTTCCATCCGCTTTGCTACGTGAGCAGTAAGATCACACATGCTGAGTCCAAAGATTCCATATCACAGTTGCAACCCTAGGCTTCATCTATACGGTGAGAAGGCTCCATCGAGTTCTGACGGATGTTCACTGCATTGTCCAGACCGACAACTCCCTGATCACGGTCATACATAGTGGTGTGCATCAAAATGACCGGATATTCAGGTGGTCACTAGTTTTACCATCTGGGGTAAAAATACCTGAAATCCAACAGTAAATGTAGAGTGATGGTTGGTACATGAATATCTGATAATATAAGATGTAAAATAGCTTACATACATATCCACATTGTTGGTGTAGTCATGTACCAAAACAATGAACTATCATGTGTCCGTGGACATCAGATTAAGAACTGTGCTGCTATACTTAGATACCACCGTGTGAACTAGGACAGCTCATTTCCAACTAAGCTCCATTCCGGTGTATCATATATATGAACCGCAGAAAACAGTGTCAGAACAGTGCTTAATTACAGACACGAAAAGACAGAGCTACAACACCAGCGAACTCTACACGTGCACTACCGAGAAAACATTAAGATGACTGTGTAATGTATTTCAGATACCCAGGCAAGGTGTGTGGTTATATTATGCCTATACAACCATTGCACATACATGAAGGCAACTACTAACCTGTGTAAACCAAATACTATGTATATAAACTTATTGTGATATGTAATATAATATTTTAAGATAGTGATAAATTAGATGTAGGTTAGGAACTATAACAGTTCTCATTTATTTTAATAATGTAGTTAGTACAGTAATTAACCCATTAAAATTAGATTAGAATATTAGTTTAGACATAAGAATAGTTTATTACAAGTTAAATTAAATTTATGATATGAATAGTACCATTTAGATTGTTATATTTCACTTAGTTTCATTGTAGTTAGTTTATTCCATCTTAATGAAACCATACCATCTTTCAAATATTACCATTTATTAGTATCATCATTTTACATCATAATAGATTAAAAAGAGTAGATAAGGTAACATACAGCATTTACACCAGTTAGATTAAGAACATCACTCATATAATTCCTTTGTGCATTTAAAAACATTATTTAGCATAGTATTTAGAAAAGTACATAAATTGTGGTCACATAATCCATTTAATTAAGGTACATAACTCACATCACAACAATTGCATTTAAATAGTTAGATTACATCACTTAGATTAGGAAAAAAATAAGAAGTAATATAATCATATCATATAATTAACATAACAAATTTAATAAATTTAGGTAACACATTAAATACTTAGTTATAGAATTAGAATGGTATGTTAGAATGTAAAGTTTTCGTTAGTGAAATTGTGTTAGTGTGAATGTGTTGTCTGTAATATAGTTTAGAACTTAGATTACAGTATTTTGGGTTTCATAACAAGTGAATGTAGTCACGAATTAGTGTTATACACCTGTTTGTGGCCACATTGAACCAAATTATGACACTCAAAAAACTAACATACATACACATAGAATTTATAAATAGAGGATAGAAATTAGATTAGTAGATTTATTACATCCAAACACACAAACAAACAGAAAAACAAACATATAAATTGCATACACTATTTGTAAATCAAAGACAGATAACTATGGGGCCAGGGGACATAATAGACAACGAAGAACTAAATTAACAGTGAAATAAAGTCTTACGCACGGAAGCGAAGGAGGTAAAGCCTGTCGCACACACTCTTGTAGAATGGTTGTTAAATATTATATGGGGGACATGAAATAATTCATGTGTTGACCCTAAGAAAGTCAACTTTGTATGGGTAGTAAGTTAATTTACTATGTGAGGGCAGGTCTTATAAGACAACGGTCCGGTTCAGACATACCTCTGATAAATATAATATAGCATGTGAGAAGGGGCTCACGCCAACCAGTCAAGTTTGTGGCGATTGCCAGTAGCCAAGTAAGGCTTTGCTACATTGTGACAATAGTTATTAATAGTCTATTGGAATGCCCAAAGCCAGGTTATCTAGAGTCTTTGACAAAAATTAGAGACACTAATTTTTTGTTTAGGAACCTCTTGCGTCACAACCAATGAGTGAAAGTTGATGACGCAACACAAGAGGGGTGGGTGTGTGTCAAAGACTCGACCACATCCCCTCCGCCAGGGAGAGCGGTCAACCCTGAAGAGACCAGGAGGAGATACGGTGCCCGAGGGAGATGAGGTAATAGGAGAGGGTTAGCCACTCCCTCATGAGACACGCAGGCGGTGTTCAGAGAGTTAGCACTCTAATCACGATAGTACCACACCTCGTGAAGCCATAGCACAGTTGAGTAGACACTCAACAGGCCACGTTTGCCAGCAGAGTGCGATGTGAGGTAACACGCACGAAGGTGAAGGTCACCCCGCGTGGTGGGTAACCACGGGAGAGAGGTTAGGTAGACGGGAGACTGGACTTGAGGCGTTCACATCGTTTAGAATAGCGTTAGGAGTTTTGTGTTCACTAATAGATAGAACTAGCATAGGGTTAGCAGTTTGTGTTAGATAATTCTGTGGCTGTATATTGTGTATTGCATTAGCGACTGTTTACCGCTTGTAAGCGAGCCAACGGCAATAAAATGAACCATACATTTTGCCTCCCACACGACTTGCAAGTTGTCTTGTATGGGTGTGTGAGAAGTACCCAATGAGACCTGTCAGTTGAGTTGTTGACAGCCATAACTGGGACACATCTGGAGCTCCACGTGGACACGTTACCTATAATTAATGTAAATGAACATAAAACATTAGGTCTTTTAATTGACAGACATGTAAACTGGAGCTCTCATGTTCACGTCCTTACCAAGAGAATAGCACAACAAGTTTACCAACTTGCTAAAATTCAGCACATTTTGGATGAAAGACCACGAAAAATATTCTGTGCATCCAATATCCAATCAGCTCTCGATTATTGTTCCACAGTCTGGGATGGTTGCCCTAAATCTAATATGAAACGATTGTGTTCGCTTCAAAACCGCGCTATACGTCTAGTTTCTAGCATAAAGCACGTTGAAAGTAATAAATTATACAGCCATCTAAGACTTCTACCACCTCGAAAGCGCTTCCTTTTTAAGAAAGCCAAATTAGTGAACAAAATTATATCTGAAAATACCCCAGAGTATCTTCTACCGTTAATTCAATCTAATGCAATGAACAGTAAGCGCTTATATTTATTACAGGTTCCTAAGCCTAGATTGGACTTATACAAAACTTGTTTCGCATATTCTGGTGCTCACTTGTGGGATAGCCTTCCACCAGATCTGAAAACTCCAATGAGTCCCTACACATTCAACCGAAAACTCTTTCAATACTTACTTCATACCGAATATATGCCTCCATAAGTCACCTACTGGTATCATTTTGTTACTATCATTCTTCACTTATGTGTGTGAGCGAGAGAGTGGGTGAGAGAGTGAGTGAGAAAGAATGTGAGTGGAAGAATTAGAATGAGACAGAGAGTGAGAAAGTATGCATGCGTGTGTGCCTGAGTTAGTGTAAAAGTGAGTGAGTGTGCGTGGACGTATGTGTGAGAGATTGAGTGAGAGAATGAGTGAATCTGAGAGAGTGGATGTGTTATGTGTCTGCCTGTCTGTGTGATAGAGTGAGAAAGTGAGTGAGTGAGTGTGAGTTAGAGAGTCAGTGAGTGAGTGAGTTAGTAAGGGAGCGTGGGTGAGAGAGAATTTGTGAGTATGCGTGTATGTGCGCAAGTGATTGAGTGTGAGAGCAAGTGAGTGTAAGAGAGAGAGAGAGAGAGAGAGAGAGAGAGAGAGAGGGTGACAGAGTGCATAAGAAAGTGAATTAGTGAGAGTGAGTTAGTGTGTGTGTGTCTGTTTGCTTGTCTGTGTGTGCGAATAAGAGAGTAATTTAGTGTGATTTAGAGAGTGAACGTGTGAATGTGAGTGAGATTGAAAGCGAGTGAGTGTAAGTGGGAGGGTGAGTAAGAGATTGAGTGAGAGGAAATATGTGAGTATGTGTGTGTAAGTGATGGCAAGTGTGAGAGCGAGTGCGTATAAGCATGAGAGAGAGAAATAGTGAGTGGGAGAGAGGGAGAGAATGAGACAATGAGACCGTTAGTGTGCCAGTGTGCGTGAAAGAAAAATAAATAGAGAGAGGGGGAGAGATAGATAGATAGATAGATAGAGAGAGAGAGAGAGAGAGAGAGAGAGAGAGAGAGAGAGAGAGAGAGAGAGAGAGAGAGAGAGAGAAATGAGCGCAAGAATACCATTATGCCATATTTTTTTCTGTATCCTCATCTTTCATATTAGCATTTTTACTGCCAATTGAATTTAACATGCACTGCTTATTTCATCATGTTTATGTCAATTCCAGGAATTATCTTACTTGATTGAACCACTATTTTATTTTTACGTTACACAATGTATACCATATATTCATCACCATTTTCCATATTTTACATGTTTTCCCATTGTTTCCCAATTTTGAATGTTCTTGTGATGATGCTCACGATAGTCGACATTGTGTACGTGTGAAAAGTGTGGGAGTTTATTCATATTAGTTTTAGTGATTATGTGAGGCAGCATATATGTTTGTGGATGAATTGGTGTGTCTATGTGTGGGTTTATGTGTGGATGTATGTGTGTGTGATGTCTGTATGTGTGTATGAGTGTATCTGTGTGTGCCTCTGTGTGTGTGTCTGTACGTTTTTTAAGGTGTGCGTTCATGTGTTTGTATATGTGTTTATATGTATGTGCGTGTGTATATGTGTGTATGTATGTGTGCTCGTATATGTATATGTTTGTGTGTGTAAGTGTGCATGCATGCAGTGTATGCGAAGGAGTGTGTATTTGTGTTTTATGTGTGTACGTGTACGTAAGAATGTGGATATGTGTAGGTGTGTTTATTTGCATGGGTATATGTGTGTATTTGCGTGTGTATGTTCTGTGTCGGCGTGTGTGTGTATGTACGTATGTGTGAGAGAGAAGAGAGAGAGAGAGAGAGAGAGAGAGAGAGAGAGAGAGAATGAGTGTGAGAGTGTGTGTATGTAAAAAGAGAGAGAGAGAGCGAGAGAGAGAGAGAGAGAGAGAGAGAGAGAGAGAGAGAGAGAGTTAAGAGCATGCATGTTATGTAACATGCTATTCCATATTTGTTATGCATTCTCATCTTTCATATTACGAGGTATCATTTTGTATGCCACTTGATTGTCCTGTAACATGCCATCCCATATTTTTTTTTTTTTGGTGAATTCTCATCTTTCATATTATCATTTTGTATGCCACTTGATTTTATCATGTATAATATAACATTACTGTGATGTGAGTGAGAAAGTTAGTGAGTGGGAGAGTAAGAGAGAGAGAGAGAGAGAGAGAGAGAGAGAGAGAGAGAGAGAGAGAGAGGAGAGGAGAAGAGAAGAGAAGAGAGAGATAGTTGAATTGCATCACTAATTTTTACACAACACAATGTATATTTACAATTTTTTCTCCACTTCTTACTATTTGTGCGAGAATGCTCACGACAATCATCAGTGTCTCAACTGTGTGTAAAGTGTGGGAGTTTGTTCTTATTAGTTTCAGTGATTACGTATATATGTAGATGTGAGGATGTTTGTGTGTGTGTGTGTGTATGTGTATGTGAGGGATGTGTGTGGCAGTGTGGGGAATGTATGTGTGGAGGGGTTGTGTGTGGGGGATGTGTATGGGTTGATGGGTGATGTGTGGATGGGTGTCGGGATTTGTAGTCGGTGGGGGATGTATGTGTGTGAGAGGGATGTGTGGGGGGATATTTGGGAGGATTATCGGAAGTATGTGGGTGTTGATGGGTTGGGGGTGTGAGTAGGGAATGTGTATTTGGGTGGGTGAATGGGTGTGTAGGATATTGTGTGGGTTGGGGGATGGATGTGTAATGTGTGTGGGGGTTGAGTGTGGGGGGTGTCTGTGAATGGGATATGTCTGTATGGGTGGGAGTGTGTGAGCGTGGATGGGGTAAATGTGAGTGGGTGGGGGATGTATGTGTGGGTGGTGAGGATGTTTGTAAGTGGGGGATGTGTGGGTGGGTGGAGAGATGTGTGCGGGGATGTGTATGAGGAATGCATATGGGGGATGTGTGTGTGTGTGGGGGTGGGGTGGGGAATGTGTTTATTAGTGGCGTTTTTTGTGGGAGGGGAGATGTGTGAGAGGTGGGGGAGGTATGACATGTGCAGGTGATGACGGATGTATGTGAGGATGGAGGATGTGTGTTTGGCTGGGTGGTTGGGGTGTGTGTGGGTGGGTGGGTATATGAGAGGTGCATGTGTTGATGGGCGGGGGGTCGATGTGTGGGTGTGAGTGGCTGATGGATGAGTACGTGAGTGGGTGGATGTGTGTGAGAGATGAGTGTATGGTTGGTGGATGTGTGTGTTTGTGGGAAGATGTATGTGAGCGGCGGATGTATGTGGGTCGGGTATATGTGGGTGGTGGGGTGTATGTTTTTGGGTGTTTATGGGTGGGGGATATGTGTGGGCAGGTGGGGGGATGTGTTTGTGGATGGGGATGTGTGTATAGGTGGAGGATGTGTAGTTGAGAGGTGGCGGATATTGGGTGGATGAATGGGTGTAGGTTGGCTGATGTGTGTGTGGGTAGGTGTGGAAAATTGTGAGGGTGTAGGATGTATGTATGGATTGGTGCGGGATGTGTGGGTTGATGGGGGTATGTGTATGTGGTTTGTGATATGTGTTTTGCTGGGTGGTTGTGGGTGTGTGGGTGGGTGGTGGAGAATATGTGGATGGGTGTGTGCGTGTCGGTTATGGTATGGGTGGGGGTTGTATGTGTGGGTGGGGAAATGTGTGTGGGTGGGGGATCGGTGGGAGGGTGGCGGCATGTTTGTGTGCCTGAGTGTGTGAGTGCGTGGAGGTATGTGTGGGTGGGTGGGGGATGTGTGGGTGACTGAGGAATGTGTGGGTGGCTGTGGGGTGTGAGGGTGGATGGGGGATGTGTCTCACAACAATGCAATATGCACTGTTTATGTTTACAACTTTCATTTGACAATATTTTTTTCCCCATGTGTAATATGCTTTGTTAATGCTTACAAAATCAATTTGACAATGTTTTTCCCTATGTAAATGTAACATGCACATTTGATGAATGAAAGATGAGTGATCGAAAGGGCCGAATGTAAGACGGGCCTACGTGCCATTTGTTACCCTTTTTAAATAAAGTTCGTTCATTCGTTTGTTCGATCGTTCGATCGATCGATCCATCCATCCATCATTATTCTGATCAGGAAGTTGGTAAACACGTTCAAGGGCTGCATTTTGCAAGTCGTCTAAAAAGTAAACTTTGGTTGAAAGCTTTTAGATTTCTAAATTTTATGATGAAATTGTTATTTTTATGAGTTTTGAACCCAATTTTCGACCATGTAGTGATAGTAAAATAATGTGATACATGGGTAGTAGTAGTAGTAGTAGTAGTAGTAGTAGTAGTAGTAGTTGTTGTTGTTGTAGTAGTAGTAGTAGTTGCAGTAGTAGTAGTAGTAGTAGTAGTAGTAGTAGTAATAGCAGTAGTGGTAGTAGTAGTAGTAGTAGTAGTAGTAGTAGTAGTAGTAGTAGTAGTAGTAGTAGTAGTAGTAGTAGTAGTAGTAGTAGTAGAGTAGTAGTAGTAGTAGTAGTAGTAGTAGTAGTAGTAGTAGAGTTTCTTGTTGTTGTAGTGGTAGTATTATTAATAGTAGTAGTATGTGTTGTATTGTTTTCCCCTTTCTTGTTTTCCTGGTTTTCATGTCGTTCTGATGGTGAGATGTTGTTGACGCCACGTTACCGGTGGAAGACTTGATACATACATACATACATACATACAGGTACAAGAACAAATAAGCATATGAGTGTATTTCTGGTTATAACTCTTTTACTATGACAGAGAGAAACATAGACAATGTGATTAGACTATCTCTGCCTCCTCCACTATTGTTCTTGACTTTTTTCTCTGCTCCAGGACTTTGACTCTGTGACTGGCCCCCAGGATTGGGTAAAAATTTGTTCGAGCATTAATATACGCTTTTCAAAATTCTCACGTTCTCTGGTTACATGATGCCAGTTACCATGGCGTTCTTCGGTGCCAATGATATGAACAGTCGAGAGGTAGGCCTACGGTTCTGGTGCAAACTTAACCTACGGTGGAGAAAATCACGTTGAAAACTTACAAGACTTCAACACCTAGTGTGAAAGTTACAAAACTCTAACAGATAATAACTATTTATAATGAAAGTTAAAGAACTTCAACATATAAAACATCACTATGAAAACCGCAATATCTTAATCAAATACCACTATTCACAGTGAAAAACACAATGAATTATATTTATCATTAAATATTGTGTTATATAAGCGGAGATGCCCACGGAATTATGTTAACAAGACTTTTTACATGTTCTCCTTTAATATACTGCTTGTGTGGTTTATATAAGAAATTATGTGGAAGCTACAGATCAGTAATTTCATAGAAGAATGATGAAAAACACATTGAACGGATAGTGTAATAAACAATATCTTGAAAGAAGTTTACTCACAAAGAGAACTGATAATTTGCATCAAAAGCCGACTGTCGATATTCTGTGGCCACGACTTGAGAGAAAAAGTATATCATGACAATGATTACGATATGAATTAAATGAGTTGAACTGTGATACAGTTGTGGAAAATATAAATGATATGAAAACAAGCAGTATAGGACCGCTTCGCAAAGTAAAAAATTATGGAAAACAGGATGTTGTGGTGACAAGCCTTCATAAACAAAACACATAAATTACAGAGATGACACTGCAGTGACTGTACTAATGTACAATAAACAGAATGAGCTGTAGAAAAATGTGTATCAATGATCTCAGAATGTGAACAACCAGAACAGCTGTGAATAATGATGGGGATCAGCTTATAATATATAGCCAGGAGTGTTAGGATGTGTAGTTGTGCAGAGGTAGACGGTGAAAACAAACCAGGTGCCAAGTTATTGGGAGCAGAACTGTTTGTATAATAAAAAGTAAGGCGGAGCAGGGCAGGGAAGGTAGTGATAGTGATGGACCATGAATTACTCTAAAGAGGAGTATCTCAACAAATGTCTCCACGACACACAAGTTTGTGTCAATGTTGATTGGTCCATACAACTACTTGTAACATTAGACATCGGAACTATGAGCATGAACGTTACTATTTACACGAACCTTACTCGTTGGGTGTTGTATTTCATCTGTTGAACCAGAGGAGCTGCTTCGGAAACCGGCAGTGGGATAGTTTTCATTCCATAAAACATTAATTTTCTTGAGAGACTCAGAGGCTGGACCATGACTACTAGGTAGAAGGTCAATATTTTCATCTGAAGAAACATCATTAAGCAAATCTAAGATTGTCTCTTGCAGGTCTACTGCTGCATGACTGCTAGAAGTAGGTTTCTGGTAGAACAAAATGGATGCAGGAGAAAGAGAAGGCAGGAATTTCTTTCATTGGTCAGGGTTGTAATCCATGTTTTCGTTTTTTCTCTTTGACGTTTCTTTGACTTTTTGGAAGAAGGATGTCCTTTTCTTGCTACAGGAAACAGCCCAGACGACACTTTGAGTATTAACTACAAGTGGTATTGTCCCCTAATTCGGCTTAAATGACATACATCCGGCACGCTGAATAGGTATTTAATCTGGTCAATAATGCTGACCATACCACGTGTGACAGGTTGTGACAAGGTCGACCAGGTATATGACGTAGGATTTACGTGCGTCATTATAGTTATCACGCACTGCCCTTGTAACAGGAAGTTGTGACAAGGTTGAGTTAACCTGTACTTCGTGCTCAATATGGAGGTAGGGGGAAGAGGAGACAGTGGAGGAAGAGGTGTAGTAGGAAAGAGACAGGAGGATGAAGAGGAGGAATAGTCGGAGATAAAGATGTAGGAGGAAAAGGAGACATGAGAATGAAGAGGAGGAATAAGAGGAGAATGAGGATGAAGAATATACGGAAAGAGTCACAATTGGTATGATGGCCTAAATTGTTCACACAAGATAGCGTAATATGGAGTTAATGAGGAAAATACAGATACCACCCGGGATTCAAACATGTCACCTCCATATGACACCTCACTGCAGCAACTAGTATTCTTCAATATATGACTAAATGGACATAGGGCACCTATCATACCCACGTCACCCCCTTTACACATACTCTTGATACTCTATCCTTCGACCACCCCCAGTCGCACATCCCGACCACGCATAATCTTTACTTTATCGCGGTTTTTCCTTTAAAGAACTGCAACTTTTGTATGATAATAGTGCATAGACCACTAGTAGTCTCTACAGACCATATAAACGCCTCCTTAACAACGAAAATGCATCTTACACCCACTCCACAACCACTTCCCCACCATGAGGACGAGCACTGTAACCCTAACACAACCGCCCGCTCTTCCCGGTCGCCCCCGTCCGCGCGCGCCGCCGTCCGTTCGATCACCGGATTTTAAAGGGATGTAATAAGACCAGGAAAAAACCTATCGATTCATGAGTTATACCCCTTTGACTCTGGATCGAGAATCCGGAGTCATTTTTACCAGATTTCTATGACGTCAAATAGAGCTATAGAGGGAAATATTCCGGAGTTGAATCCGGAATTTGAGGTGGCAAAATCTCTTACTATACTACTAGCCCTATCCTTGTGTCACAGTATCCATCACCTGTCATGATGCAGCCCTATCCCTGTGTCACATTATCCATCACATGTCAGGCCACATTATCCATCACATGTCATCGTGTCATATTACCCATCACCTGTCACTGTATCACAGTATCCATTACATGTCACCGAGCTGCCCAATCCGAGTGTCACCTTACCCGTTACCTGTCTCTGTGCAGCCCTATCCCTGTGTCACATTAACTGACACCTGTCACCACGCAGCCCTAGTCGGGTGTCACATTATCCGTCACCTGCCACTTTGTAGACCGATCCCCGTGTAACCTTATTCACCACCTGTCACCATATTCCCGTACCGCATTATCCAACACCTTAGAGCATGCAGACCTATTCTCGTGTCACATTATCCTTCACTTGCCACCATGCAAAACCATACCCATATCACATTATCAATCAACTGTCACCACGCAGCCATACCCATGTATCACATTATATGTCCCGTGTCAACATGCAGCCTTATCTCCATGTCATATTATCTGCCACCTGTCATCGTGCAGCCCTATCCCCATGTAACATTATCTGTCACCTGTCACCGTGCACCCTATAACCATGTCACATTATCTGTCACCTGTCATCGTGCAGCCCTATCCCCATGTCACATTATTTGTCACCTGTGACCGTGCAGCCTTATCCCTGTGTCACATTATCTGTCAGCTATCACTGTACTTCCGGTGTAATGGCGACGCGATGACTCGCTGTCTTGGGGGAGAAGCTGTTCAGTGTTTTTCTGTGGATTCCTTATGGAAATTCCCGTGAAATTCGTGTGGATAGTGTTTTTCCTTTGGATTATGTGATGTTATTTCGTGTTCGTTAATTGGAAGTGTTCAAAAGAAGCCACGGAAGGCAGGTGGTGGATGAAATTATGAGGGCAGCCGACAGATATTTGTTGGTTATGGTCTCGAGTTTCGCGACGGCAAGCTTTCTCTCTTTCGAGAGACACTGATTGCGGTCATCCGGCCAGTATGGTCACTGCCATAGAGGAAAGCAACGGCAAACTACCTCTTTGAAATTGCCTAGTTTATTATGATTCGCTTAAAGACTGATCATCGCAAGACAGAAAAACATCTGATGGCTGCAGAAATGTGGTTTCTGAGGAAAATGCAAAGAATACCATGGACAGATTTAAAAACCAATGACCAAGTACTACAAGAGACAAATGAGAATCGTAGATTGATTAGAGAAATTAGACGTAGACAGTCAAAATTTTTTGGACATGTTATGAGAAGAAATGGACTGGAGAACTTGGTGACAGCTGGCAAGATCGAGGGGAACAGACCAAGAGGAAGACCGAGAGGAAAATACCTGGATGGCTTGGCCACATGGCATGGACGAGACAGGAACACTGAGCTGATCCACGACTCTGGTGATCGAGTGAAATGGCGAATCATGACCGCCCACGCTTTCCGGCATGGCACATGATTGATTGATTGATCACTGTACATCCGCTTTCTCTTGTCACATTATCCTTCACATGTCTCGGTGTATGATGATAGTAATTACTCCATCAATCATGTGCCATGCCGGAAAGCGTGGGCGGTCATGACTCGCCATTTCACTCGATCACCAGAGTCGTGGATAAGTTCAGTGTTCTTGTCTTGACCATGCCATGTGGCAAAGCCATCCAGGTATTTATTTCTCGGCCTTCTTCTTGGTCTGTTCCCTTCAATCTTGCCAGTTGTCACAAAGTTCTCCAGTTCATTTCTTCTATTAATATGCCCAAACAATTTTGACTGTCTACGTCTAATTTCTCTAATCAATTTACGATTTTCATTTGTTTCTTGTAGGACTTGGTCATTGGTTTTTCTGCCTGCCCGTGGTATTCTTTGCATTCTCTTCAGAAAACACAATTCAACAGCCATAAGATGTTTTTCAGCTTGACTGCTCATTGTCCAACCTTCACATCCATACAAAAAAACAAGCTCTATGTAGCATCTCAACTCTTTTTTTTTTCGTTCCAATTGACTCTTTTTATTGGTCAGTATGTTTTTCATCTTGCTAAAGGCTTTTTTCGCCATGGCGATTCTTGTTCTAATCTCGTCAAGGCATCTCCCATCAGATGTTATGACTGTTCTGAGATAATTGTACCGATTCACTTGTTGAATAATATTCCCATTTACTTGTATATTACACTGTGGTATTTCGTTCTTCCTGGTGACGAACATAATCTGTGTCTGTCTACAGTTTAATTCTAATCCTAGTTGTTCACTGTGTACAACAACCGCATCTACTAACTTTTGCTGAACCTGTTCATTGTCTGCAATCAATGCTGTATCATCAGCATATCTAATGTTATTGATGTTTCGTCCTCCTATGATGATTTCATTTATATCTTATACATTTCTGTAAATATGTTCATTGTATAGGGGAAACAAAAAGATCTGGAAACATTACACATCCCTGTCTCACACCTCTCTTAATAGGTTGATATTGTCCCACTTCATTATCAATCCTTATGGCAGCTTGCTGTTTCCAATACATGTTTTTATAAGTCTAAGTCTAATGTCTTGCCGGTCTCCCTGGCCAAGGTGTTAATGACATTTTTCATAATCCCCTACACCCACGCGAGGAAAACAGCAGCTGCGAAAATCGACAGCGGTTCTCGCCGTGCTGGTAATTTACTGAGGTATGTGAGCCGGTCGTTCAGAAAGCAATGGCAAATTACTTTACGTAAAACTTGCCTAGTACATCAACAGAAGCTGAAAAATGCATAACGTCCTGTAAGGGATATGCAAAAAAAATAAAACAATATCTTTCCTATCAATGTGTAGATCTGCAAGCAGATCTACACATTGATATGTCTTACTTTCTCGAAGGTCTTTGTGTAGTCAATAAAGCAAAGATGTATATCTTTGTTTACTTCTATGGAACGTTCAATAACTGATCGCAGCATATACACAGATTTTACTGTACCCTTTCCTTCTACAAACCCACATCGTTCTTCTCCTATTTCAGGTTGTATTTTCTTTCTCACTCATTGCATGATAATTCATAGCAAAATCTTCGTAATGTGACTCATTATACTAATTGTTCGGTGCTGATCACATTTAACAGTGCGGCAGGACACCAAAAGCAACTGTATGCAACTGAACGGAGGAAGTCAAGCCAACAATGATTGGAAATGGCTCAGTTTATCGTGAGAACCTTTAAGTCATATCAAAATGAATACAGCTACTATAAATGTAGATACGTCTTGCTGGCTTGGCGGTGAGGTCGTAACTAATCCCCTGTTTACTTCTACGTCAGCATGTGAGCGTCCTTAACTACCCAGCTACTGTGTGTGCTCACGCGTGCATCAGCTATTTGTCTCTTTCCCCTTGCACGTCGTGCCAGCTAACTAAACCCCGTATAACAGCCTGTTATATTACCTTTCTACCCTAACAAGACTTTTCTCCGAAAAGTATTAATTCTACAACTCATTTACCCCAAATCTATGACCCCACAAGACACTTAACCAACTAATCCCACACAATTACCTCTTATTACTTCTTCCTCGTTTCTGTAAAATCATAAGCAAGCCGCTTATATATATTCCACCTATCTCAACTCCCAACTACAAAATTCCTATACCTCTAACTCTAACCTGGAACTCTTATTCATTACCCCTCTCTCTCTATCCCAACAATTCATCTTATAGCCAGCCGCCACGACCCATACCACCTACTTCTTCTTCGTTATAATATCCACATATATTATTTACAAAAGTACATCTTATAATACTCTTCGCAAAGCAATCCGCTTCATTTCATTGATAAAATGTCGACCGAAATTATGGTTAACAAAAATTGAAGATTCTTATGTATTTCTACAACTTATCATACTCTCCCTAACATCAACACACAGGACAGAAAGGAAAGTGATTGGTGCGCACCGAAAGTGGTAAGAAGTAGTCACATTTATCACATTTATCCTCCCATGCACTCTCAAAACTTTATAAAATAAAGTTTTCAAAAACCCAAATCATATAATCCGCTAATCTTCAATTATCTTCATTTATGTTAATAATAAATGCTCTTGTCAAAAGTTATGTCGATCTAAAACTCCACCCTTCTACTCCCAGGATTAAAAAATATTATTCTACTCTTCAACCTGTATTATTTGCGCTGCTAACAACAGCCAGCAATATATTACTGCACTTTCCCCCTTGTTTATACTAAAGTAGTACACACCTTCCCAACCTCCAAGGATTTCGATCCAAAAAAATTTATTGCTCCTTTCATGCTGTAACCACAGCGTCCCCTAATTACTTATTGCCCATGTTCGTTTACTCTGTACATACTTATTCCCAATATGTTTATTTTATGCTGATAAGCACAGCCGCCCCCTTTTTGAGTTAAACCACTCTCCTCCCATAATCCAACATGCATTCAATCCATGTTTTCTATTAACGCTGTCTAATGCAGCTCCTATTTCAACCCCCACATCCATGTATTTCTATTAACGCTGTCTAATACAGCTCCTATTTCAACCCCCACATCCATGTATTTCTATTAACGCTGTCTTTACTCAGAGCGACCAACTGGTAACTATTTTTCCAACAAGTTAAAACAACTTAAAAATTCTATACTTAATATTTAACAATGCAAAACGATTGAACATGATAAACAATCGTAAATTATAACAAAACACCCCCCCCCCCCCCTTTTTTTTTAAATTAACATCCTTTTATCCCCACATCATATGCATAATAACAAAATAATAATCATGTTCAAGCAAAATTACTTATTGTAATCAAACCTCATTAGTCGCTTGTACTGACTAATGAGTAATATATATCTATTCACTACAAAGAACACAAGTCATGCCTATTCCACTACTCCACAACAAGTTTAACATTTATCTGCACTGTGAACTACAGGTATTGTTTTATACCAATTACGATGCTATAAAAATCTTAATACAATCAGCTATATGCCAAACCATCATTAAGTCAACAACAATATTATCTCCTGCTATCTGCAGAATATTTCTTACCAATCTATTTGCCATATCTCCACTTCTTCAAAATTGCTAGATTTTTCTCTATAAGTGCCATCTCTACGTCAATGTCCTCATTTTCCCGAAGAGAACTCAAAATATCTTCCTTCATACTACTATTTCCATCAGTCTCTGATTTTTCATCCATTTCTTGTTCTTCTGTATTTACATTGCTGGCGGCCTCTACTTTTTTTTTTTTTTTTTATATCTAACCTAATCTGTCTATCTTGGTTTCTTAATGACCTTTCTAACAGTGGCATATCCTCGTCACTTGATGAACTTTCTCTAATTCTCTTTTGTCTTTTAACTTCTCTTTCTTTTTGTCTATCTATCCTCCTTTTCGCCGGTCTCTCTGGCTGTGGGGTTACAACACTTTCTCTCTGTAATCCCGTTTATCACGCAGAGTCTCGCAGCGGAGCGAGAACTGAGGTGGTTCGACCCCCGCTCGTGACTTGCGGATACTGAGGCGGCCGCTCAGAAAGCAATGGCAAACTACTGAGCGTAATCTTGCCAAGAGATCAACAGACAGCTGAAAGATGCTGCTGTTGACAGCTAAGTCCTGTAAAAGGATACGCAAAACATTAAACATCCTCCTTTTCACTGCTTGTCTAGTATTCTTAAACGGAGCGGTTACTTCCTCCTCCATAGATTCAACACTATTATAACCATCATACATATTATTTTCTTCTCTCATAAGAGTTTTCGGTATTGTTTCCGCTTGTTCACCAGTTTCGTCGTAAAATGGTGTTGTTATTATTTGTTTTTGTACCAGTTCTTTTCCAAAATCCGAGGGTATCGCATATTTAACTCGTCTGACGAGTTGTCCATCTTCCGAATAATTATTATTATTGTCATCCCCCTTATCCTCATTATCTCGTCTTAAATGCTCCAATGTGAACGTGCCACATGTCCTGTAATTTGGTTCTTGATACTATATGATACTGGACCTAGTTTTTCTAAAATGTAATATCCTGGAATCCAATGAGCATCAAATGTGGAGTTTCTTCTATGTTTCTTATAGTAAACCCTATCACCTACTTTAAATTCTTGTAGTTGTGTATTTTTATCTGCGTACTTTTTCTGTCTTTCTCTGGCTTTAATTATATTGCTTCTCAACCTTACATGTGCTTTGTGCATTTCTTGTAAAATCATTTCCTGAAAATCCTCCCCCATATATTTTCGTCTAGGTTTTAACAGATTGTCAATTGGGAGTACTGGTTCTCTTCCGTGTAGCAAGTAAAATGGTGAAAAACCTGTTCCTTCATTTTGGTGTGTTCGTATCGCCCCTAATGCAGGTCCCAAGTAAAGATCCCAATCCCTATCATGTTCCTCTACATTTTTTGCTAGTATATTGTATAATGTCCGATGTTGTCTCTCATTTTTCGCATTTGAGGAAGGTCTATAGTAAGAAGTTTTTATGTGGGCGATATTCAAATCTTGTAATAATTTCTCAAACTTCTTGTTTACGAATTCCTTTCCATTATCTGTGAGTACTGTCTGTGGGCAACTAAATCTTGGTATATATTCTTGTAGAAAAATATTAATAATAGAATCAGCGCTCTTATCTGGAATTGGATATACCTCTGGCCATAAACTATAGCAATCCACGATATGTAGTAGATATACATTCCCCGATAACGTTTTAGGATGAGGACCTGAAATATCTAAACTCACTTTCTGCATTGGAAACTGAGGAATATCAGTTTCTTGTAAGGGACATTTAATTCTTTTCATATTTCTTAACCTACATGTCTCACATGCGTCAACATACTTGTAAATGCTCTTAAATAAGTTCGGCCAGTAATATTTATTCTTGAGGGCTTTAAATAACTTGTCACGACCAAGATGACCATTCTCATCATGATATGCCTTCAAAATCTCAATTTCTAAATGTTTCGGAATGTATTTTCTCAATTCCTCACCTTTTTCACTCACACAATATAACTGATTGTCTTCTTGCAACTCTAAAATTTTTCCTTAAAACTGTTTTCACTTGTTTCTTTCAACTTCCGTTTTATTTCTATTACTTTCGGATCTAATTCCTGTTCTTCCTTCATATTAAAATGCAGTAATTGTGGATCTTCCGCTATTGGTTCAGATTCTTGTTCTGTCTGTGAGCTTCCAAAATTTTCTCTATTCAACATGGCCGAATCTAGTATGTTTATTTGCCAGTTTCGGTTTATCTATTTCGGGTTCACCCTCATCTTCAGTATTCTCCGTCGTCTCTGGATACGGTATTCTGGATAATAAATCGGCGCAGGTGTTCTGTTTGCCTGAAATGTACTCTACTTTTGCGTTATAACCTTGCAATTTCAATGCCCATGATTGTATTTTCCTGTTTTGTACTGGAGCCTCTAGTAAAGACTTTAGCATGTGATCAGTTTTAATAATGAAATTGGCGTTATGTAAGTAATAATTTAGTTTCTGCAAGGCATAGTGTATAGTGTATGCCTCTTTTTCTACTGTCGGCCATTTCTTTTGAGACTTACTAAGTTTGTGTGACAGAAAGTAGATTGGTCTTTCGTTCTTACCTCCTAGTATTCCTGAGTTTTCTCCTTCATATGTGTCAGCAACTCACTTGCGACAGGCATACAAGGATTCCCTTCTTTCGCACTACACGAAAGTGACAACTCGTATTGTTTGCAAAAGAATACATTTTTATTCGGAGCTGATCATACATTACCTCCACGAGCAGAATACCACTTCGGTATTAAACATCATAGTATGTTATGAAGATACGATGGAATGAGGAGATGATATTAATATTATAACTACTGAAGCTAAGCTGAAGTCCTAACTATTATACTGTCCTTAACAACAACAAAGTATCCCCAGCGGATACACGTCTGATCCCTACGCAGTCCGGTCTCTGTCTGAGCCCGCTGTGCGTGGCGTGTTCAGCCATGAGCAATTAGTTCAGCGTGCGTTCGTTAGTTTACGTGCTGGGCACTTGGTTGTATTGACCAGAATTACCTGGTCCCTTCTCGTAAAGTGGTTTCCCAGTCTCTTGGGTAACCCCAGCTCACCTGTACTTGTTGCCCTCCTTGTTGACACAAGTGTGTCCCGTTATAGCTATTTATAGCGTTTGTGTCTCTTATGTCTGGTCTCCTATCCTGTTATGTCACTTGCCCTCTCCTAAGCTATATTTTAGCTCTCCTTAGCTTTGAGCTCTCTCCTAAGTCTTTGGCAGGCTCTCCTTCCTCACCTGTTGTGTTACAAACTTTTAAGTTGTGGGGGTAACACAAGTAATCTTACAAAAAAATTGGCTGTCTAATTTTGTCAAAGACTTCGTGAGTTCTCTACTTCTCTTGTGGGGATAGGACAAGATCTCTCCTTTCCTTCGTCACACTGTTGTATCACTTCACTTGGCTAATTGAGTAGCTCATCACACTAGTACAGTTGGCTATAAAATGTCATTATATTTCTGAGAATTGTGTGGTCCGGATCCAATGCCATAAGGCCTGTCCTCAGATTGTCCAAAATTAACAATCCCATACAACTTGCCTCTATTATGAGTGCAAAACATGAACACTAAATGTTCATGCTCCCATATAATAATAGCCCCAACTAGTATACATGCTATATGTGCAACTCTTCACCTTTTAGCTTCCGCTTGTGAAGGAATATTTAAGTGTTACACTAAGGTTTTAGAGATGTTATTGAGTCCCCTGTTGGAGTAGTTATGGTTCTTTGAAAGTAATGATGTATGCAAGTTTATGTGTTTGTTTTTCTGGTTGGTTGTGTGTTCTCTATTAAACTAAAGTGTATTTAACTTACTAACATGTGTATGCGTTTTTAATTTACGTGTATGTATTCTTTCGAGCGCCGTAAAGCGGTTTATTGCAGCCACAAATGAGTGTGTTATGCTAATTTATGTCTACATTGCCGTTTTAAAATGCATGACTGCTAGAAGTAGGTTTCTGGTAGAACAAAATGGATGCAGGAGAAAGAGAAGGCAGGAATTTCTTTCATTGGTCAGGGTTGTAATCCATGTTTTCGTTTTTTCTCTTTGACGTTTCTTTGACTTTTTGGAAGAAGGATGTCCTTTTCTTGCTACAGGAAACAGCCCAGACGACACTTTGAGTATTAACTACAAGTGGTATTGTCCCCTAATTCGGCTTAAATGACATACATCCGGCACGCTGAATAGGTATTTAATCTGGTCAATAATGCTGACCATACCACGTGTGACAGGTTGTGACAAGGTCGACCAGGTATATGACGTAGGATTTACGTGCGTCATTATAGTTATCACGCACTGCCCTTGTAACAGGAAGTTGTGACAAGGTTGAGTTAACCTGTACTTCGTGCTCAATATGGAGGTAGGGGGAAGAGGAGACAGTGGAGGAAGAGGTGTAGTAGGAAAGAGACAAGAGGATGAAGAGGAGGAATAGTCGGAGATAAAGATGTAGGAGGAAAAGGAGACATGAGAATGAAGAGGAGGAATAAGAGGAGAATGAGGATGAAGAATATACGGAAAGAGTCACAATTGGTATGATGGCCTAAATGGTTCACACAAGATAGCGTAATATGGAGTTAATGAGGAAAATACAGATACCACCCGGGATTCAAACATGTCACCTCCATATGACACCTCACTGCAGCAACTAGTATTCTTCAATATATGACTAAATGGACATAGGGCACCTATCATACCCACGTCACCCCCTTTACACATACTCTTGATACTCTATCCTTCGACCACCCCCAGTCGCACATCCCGACCACGCATAATCTTTACTTTATCGCGGTTTTTCCTTTAAAGAACTGCAACTTTTGTATGATAATAGTGCATAGACCACTAGTAGTCTCTACAGACCATATAAACGCCTCCTTAACAACGAAAATGCATCTTACACCCACTCCACAACCACTTCCCCACCATGAGGACGAGCACTGTAACCCTAACACAACCGCCCGCTCTTCCCGGTCGCCCCCGTCCGCGCGCGCCGCCGTCCGTTCGATCACCGGATTTTAAAGGGATGTAATAAGACCAGGAAAAAACCTATCGATTCATGAGTTATACCCCTTTGACTCTGGATCGAGAATCCGGAGTCATTTTTACCAGATTTCTATGACGTCAAATAGAGCTATAGAGGGAAATATTCCGGAGTTGAATCCGGAATTTGAGGTGGCAAAATCTCTTACTATACTACTAGCCCTATCCTTGTGTCACAGTATCCATCACCTGTCATGATGCAGCCCTATCCCTGTGTCACATTATCCATCACATGTCAGGCCACATTATCCATCACATGTCATCGTGTCATATTACCCATCACCTGTCACTATCACAGTATCCATTACATGTCACCGAGCTGCCCAATCCGAGTGTCACCTTACCCGTTACCTGTCTCTGTGCAGCCCTATCCCTGTGTCACATTAACTGACACCTGTCACCACGCAGCCCTAGTCGGGTGTCACATTATCCGTCACCTGCCACTTTGTAGACCGATCCCCGTGTAACCTTATTCACCACCTGTCACCATATTCCCGTACCGCATTATCCAACACCTTAGAGCATGCAGACCTATTCTCGTGTCACATTATCCTTCACTTGCCACCATGCAAAACCATACCCATATCACATTATCAATCAACTGTCACCACGCAGCCATACCCATGTATCACATTATATGTCCCGTGTCAACATGCAGCCTTATCTCCATGTCATATTATCTGCCACCTGTCATCGTGCAGCCCTATCCCCATGTAACATTATCTGTCACCTGTCACCGTGCACCCTATAACCATGTCACATTATCTGTCACCTGTCATCGTGCAGCCCTATCCCCATGTCACATTATTTGTCACCTGTGACCGTGCAGCCTTATCCCTGTGTCACATTATCTGTCAGCTATCACTGTACTTCCGGTGTAATGGCGACGCGATGACTCGCTGTCTTGGGGGAGAAGCTGTTCAGTGTTTTTCTGTGGATTCCTTATGGAAATTCCCGTGAAATTCGTGTGGATAGTGTTTTTCCTTTGGATTATGTGATGTTATTTCGTGTTCGTTAATTGGAAGTGTTCAAAAGAAGCCACGGAAGGCAGGTGGTGGATGAAATTATGAGGGCAGCCGACAGATATTTGTTGGTTATGGTCTCGAGTTTCGCGACGGCAAGCTTTCTCTCTTTCGAGAGACACTGATTGCGGTCATCCGGCCAGTATGGTCACTGCCATAGAGGAAAGCAACGGCAAACTACCTCTTTGAAATTGCCTAGTTTATTATGATTCGCTTAAAGACTGATCATCGCAAGACAGAAAAACATCTGATGGCTGCAGAAATGTGGTTTCTGAGGAAAATGCAAAGAATACCATGGACAGATTTAAAAACCAATGACCAAGTACTACAAGAGACAAATGAGAATCGTAGATTGATTAGAGAAATTAGACGTAGACAGTCAAAATTTTTTGGACATGTTATGAGAAGAAATGGACTGGAGAACTTGGTGACAGCTGGCAAGATCGAGGGGAACAGACCAAGAGGAAGACCGAGAGGAAAATACCTGGATGGCTTGGCCACATGGCATGGACGAGACAGGAACACTGAGCTGATCCACGACTCTGGTGATCGAGTGAAATGGCGAATCATGACCGCCCACGCTTTCCGGCATGGCACATGATTGATTGATTGATCACTGTACATCCGCTTTCTCTTGTCACATTATCCTTCACATGTCTCGGTGTATGATGATAGTAATTACTCCATCAATCATGTGCCATGCCGGAAAGCGTGGGCGGTCATGACTCGCCATTTCACTCGATCACCAGAGTCGTGGATAAGTTCAGTGTTCTTGTCTTGACCATGCCATGTATCAAAGCCATCCAGGTATTTATTTCTCGGCCTTCTTCTTGGTCTGTTCCCTTCAATCTTGCCAGTTGTCACAAAGTTCTCCAGTTCATTTCTTCTATTAATATGCCCAAACAATTTTGACTGTCTACGTCTAATTTCTCTAATCAATTTACGATTTTCATTTGTTTCTTGTAGGACTTGGTCATTGGTTTTTCTGCCTGCCCGTGGTATTCTTTGCATTCTCTTCAGAAAACACAATTCAACAGCCATAAGATGTTTTTCAGCTTGACTGCTCATTGTCCAACCTTCACATCCATACAAAAAAACAAGCTCTATGTAGCATCTCAACTCTTTTTTTTTTCGTTTCAATTGACTCTTTTTATTGGTCAGTATGTTTTTCATCTTGCTAAAGGCTTTTTTCGCCATGGCGATTCTTGTTCTAATCTCGTCAAGGCATCTCCCATCAGATGTTATGACTGTTCTGAGATAATTGTACCGATTCACTTGTTGAATAATATTCCCATTTACTTGTATATTACACTGTGGTATTTCGTTCTTCCTGGTGACGAACATAATCTGTGTCTGTCTACAGTTTAATTCTAATCCTAGTTGTTCACTGTGTACAACAACCGCATCTACTAACTTTTGCTGAACCTGTTCATTGTCTGCAATCAATGCTGTATCATCAGCATATCTAATGTTATTGATGTTTCGTCCTCCTATGATGATTTCATTTATATCTTATACATTTCTGTAAATATGTTCATTGTATAGGGGAAACAAAAAGATCTGGAAACATTACACATCCCTGTCTCACACCTCTCTTAATAGGTTGATATTGTCCCACTTCATTATCAATCCTTATGGCAGCTTGCTGTTTCCAATACATGTTTTTATAAGTCTAAGTCTAATGTCTTGCCGGTCTCCCTGGCCAAGGTGTTAATGACATTTTTCATAATCCCCTACACCCACGCGAGGAAAACAGCAGCTGCGAAAATCGACAGCGGTTCTCGCCGTGCTGGTAATTTACTGAGGTATGTGAGCCGGTCGTTCAGAAAGCAATGGCAAATTACTTTACGTAAAACTTGCCTAGTACATCAACAGAAGCTGAAAAATGCATAACGTCCTGTAAGGGATATGCAAAAAAAATAAAACAATATCTTTCCTATCAATGTGTAGATCTGCAAGCAGATCTACACATTGATATGTCTTACTTTCTCGAAGGTCTTTGTGTAGTCAATAAAGCAAAGATGTATATCTTTGTTTACTTCTATGGAACGTTCAATAACTGATCGCAGCATATACACAGATTTTACTGTACCCTTTCCTTCTACAAACCCACATCGTTCTTCTCCTATTTCAGGTTGTATTTTCTTTCTCACTCATTGCATGATAATTCATAGCAAAATCTTCGTAATGTGACTCATTATACTAATTGTTCGGTGCTGATCACATTTAACAGTGCGGCAGGACACCAAAAGCAACTGTATGCAACTGAACGGAGGAAGTCAAGCCAACAATGATTGGAAATGGCTCAGTTTATCGTGAGAACCTTTAAGTCATATCAAAATGAATACAGCTACTATAAATGTAGATACGTCTTGCTGGCTTGGCGGTGAGGTCGTAACTAATCCCCTGTTTACTTCTACGTCAGCATGTGAGCGTCCTTAACTACCCAGCTACTGTGTGTGCTCACGCGTGCATCAGCTATTTGTCTCTTTCCCCTTGCACGTCGTGCCAGCTAACTAAACCCCGTATAACAGCCTGTTATATTACCTTTCTACCCTAACAAGACTTTTCTCCGAAAAGTATTAATTCTACAACTCATTTACCCCAAATCTATGACCCCACAAGACACTTAACCAACTAATCCCACACAATTACCTCTTATTACTTCTTCCTCGTTTCTGTAAAATCATAAGCAAGCCGCTTATATATATTCCACCTATCTCAACTCCCAACTACAAAATTCCTATACCTCTAACTCTAACCTGGAACTCTTATTCATTACCCCTCTCTCTCTATCCCAACAATTCATCTTATAGCCAGCCGCCACGACCCATACCACCTACTTCTTCTTCGTTATAATATCCACATATATTATTTACAAAAGTACATCTTATAATACTCTTCGCAAAGCAATCCGCTTCATTTCATTGATAAAATGTCGACCGAAATTATGGTTAACAAAAATTGAAGATTCTTATGTATTTCTACAACTTATCATACTCTCCCTAACATCAACACACAGGACAGAAAGGAAAGTGATTGGTGCGCACCGAAAGTGGTAAGAAGTAGTCACATTTATCACATTTATCCTCCCATGCACTCTCAAAACTTTATAAAATAAAGTTTTCAAAAACCCAAATCATATAATCCGCTAATCTTCAATTATCTTCATTTATGTTAATAATAAATGCTCTTGTCAAAAGTTATGTCGATCTAAAACTCCACCCTTCTACTCCCAGGATTAAAAAATATTATTCTACTCTTCAACCTGTATTATTTGCGCTGCTAACAACAGCCAGCAATATATTACTGCACTTTCCCCCTTGTTTATACTAAAGTAGTACACACCTTCCCAACCTCCAAGGATTTCGATCCAAAAAAATTTATTGCTCCTTTCATGCTGTAACCACAGCGTCCCCTAATTACTTATTGCCCATGTTCGTTTACTCTGTACATACTTATTCCCAATATGTTTATTTTATGCTGATAAGCACAGCCGCCCCCTTTTTGAGTTAAACCACTCTCCTCCCATAATCCAACATGCATTCAATCCATGTTTTCTATTAACGCTGTCTAATGCAGCTCCTATTTCAACCCCCACATCCATGTATTTCTATTAACGCTGTCTAATACAGCTCCTATTTCAACCCCCACATCCATGTATTTCTATTAACGCTGTCTTTACTCAGAGCGACCAACTGGTAACTATTTTTCCAACAAGTTAAAACAACTTAAAAATTCTATACTTAATATTTAACAATGCAAAACGATTGAACATGATAAACAATCGTAAATTATAACAAAACACCCCCCCCCTTTTTTTTTAAATTAACATCCTTTTATCCCCACATCATATGCATAATAACAAAATAATAATCATGTTCAAGCAAAATTACTTATTGTAATCAAACCTCATTAGTCGCTTGTACTGACTAATGAGTAATATATATCTATACACTACAAAGAACACAAGTCATGCCTATTCCACTACTCCACAACAAGTTTAACATTTATCTGCACTGTGAACTACAGGTATTGTTTTATACCAATTACGATGCTATAAAAATCTTAATACAATCAGCTATATGCCAAACCATCATTAAGTCAACAACAATATTATCTCCTGCTATCTGCAGAATATTTCTTACCAATCTATTTGCCATATCTCCACTTCTTCAAAATTGCTAGATTTTTCTCTATAAGTGCCATCTCTACGTCAATGTCCTCATTTTCCCGAAGAGAACTCAAAATATCTTCCTTCATACTACTATTTCCATCAGTCTCTGATTTTTCATCCATTTCTTGTTCTTCTGTATTTACATTGCTGGCGGCCTCTACTTTTTTTTTTTTTTTATATCTAACCTAATCTGTCTATCTTGGTTTCTTAATGACCTTTCTAACAGTGGCATATCCTCGTCACTTGATGAACTTTCTCTAATTCTCTTTTGTCTTTTAACTTCTCTTTCTTTTTGTCTATCTATCCTCCTTTTCGCCGGTCTCTCTGGCTGTGGGGTTACAACACTTTCTCTCTGTAATCCCGTTTATCACGCAGAGTCTCGCAGCGGAGCGAGAACTGAGGTGGTTCGACCCCCGCTCGTGACTTGCGGATACTGAGGCGGCCGCTCAGAAAGCAATGGCAAACTACTGAGCGTAATCTTGCCAAGAGATCAACAGACAGCTGAAAGATGCTGCTGTTGACAGCTAAGTCCTGTAAAAGGATACGCAAAACATTAAACATCCTCCTTTTCACTGCTTGTCTAGTATTCTTAAACGGAGCGGTTACTTCCTCCTCCATAGATTCAACACTATTATAACCATCATACGTATTATTTTCTTCTCTCATAAGAGTTTTCGGTATTGTTTCCGCTTGTTCACCAGTTTCGTCGTAAAATGGTGTTGTTATTATTTGTTTTTGTACCAGTTCTTTTCCAAAATCCGAGGGTATCGCATATTTAACTCGTCTGACGAGTTGTCCATCTTCCGAATAATTATTATTATTGTCATCCCCCTTATCCTCATTATCTCGTCTTAAATGCTCCAATGTGAACGTGCCACATGTCCTGTAATTTGGTTCTTGATACTATATGATACTGGACCTAGTTTTTCTAAAATGTAATATCCTGGAATCCAATGAGCATCAAATGTGGAGTTTCTTCTATGTTTCTTATAGTAAACCCTATCACCTACTTTAAATTCTTGTAGTTGTGTATTTTTATCTGCGTACTTTTTCTGTCTTTCTCTGGCTTTAATTATATTGCTTCTCAACCTTACATGTGCTTTGTGCATTTCTTGTAAAATCATTTCCTGAAAATCCTCCCCCATATATTTTCGTCTAGGTTTTAACAGATTGTCAATTGGGAGTACTGGTTCTCTTCCGTGTAGCAAGTAAAATGGTGAAAAACCTGTTCCTTCATTTTGGTGTGTTCGTATCGCCCCTAATGCAGGTCCCAAGTAAAGATCCCAATCCCTATCATGTTCCTCTACATTTTTTGCTAGTATATTGTATAATGTCCGATGTTGTCTCTCATTTTTCGCATTTGAGGAAGGTCTATAGTAAGAAGTTTTTATGTGGGCGATATTCAAATCTTGTAATAATTTCTCAAACTTCTTGTTTACGAATTCCTTTCCATTATCTGTGAGTACTGTCTGTGGGCAACTAAATCTTGGTATATATTCTTGTAGAAAAATATTAATAATAGAATCAGCGCTCTTATCTGGAATTGGATATACCTCTGGCCATAAACTATAGCAATCCACGATATGTAGTAGATATACATTCCCCGATAACGTTTTAGGATGAGGACCTGAAATATCTAAACTCACTTTCTGCATTGGAAACTGAGGAATATCAGTTTCTTGTAAGGGACATTTAATTCTTTTCATATTTCTTAACCTACATGTCTCACATGCGTCAACATACTTGTAAATGCTCTTAAATAAGTTCGGCCAGTAATATTTATTCTTGAGGGCTTTAAATAACTTGTCACGACCAAGATGACCATTCTCATCATGATATGCCTTCAAAATCTCAATTTCTAAATGTTTCGGAATGTATTTTCTCAATTCCTCACCTTTTTCACTCACACAATATAACTGATTGTCTTCTTGCAACTCTAAAATTTTTTTTCCTTAAAACTGTTTTCACTTGTTTCTTTCAACTTCCGTTTTATTTCTATTACTTTCGGATCTAATTCCTGTTCTTCCTTCATATTAAAATGCAGTAATTGTGGATCTTCCGCTATTGGTTCAGATTCTTGTTCTGTCTGTGAGCTTCCAAAATTTTCTCTATTCAACATGGCCAAATCTAGTATGTTTATTTGCCAGTTTCGGTTTATCTATTTCGGGTTCACCCTCATCTTCAGTATTCTCCGTCGTCTCTGGATACGGTATTCTGGATAATAAATCGGCGCAGGTGTTCTGTTTGCCTGAAATGTACTCTACTTTTGCGTTATAACCTTGCAATTTCAATGCCCATGTTTGTATTTTCCTGTTTTGTACTGGAGCCTCTAGTAAAGACTTTAGCATGTGATCAGTTTTAATAATGAAATTGGCGTTATGTAAGTAATAATTTAGTTTCTGCAAGGCATAGTGTATAGTGTATGCCTCTTTTTCTACTGTCGGCCATTTCTTTTGAGACTTACTAAGTTTGTGTGACAGAAAGTAGATTGGTCTTTCGTTCTTACCTCCTAGTATTCCTGAGTTTTCTCCTTCATATGTGTCAGCAACTCACTTGCGACAGGCATACAAGGATTCCCTTCTTTTGCACTACACGAAAGTGACAACTCGTATTGTTTGCAAAAGAATACATTTTTATTCGGAGCTGATCATACATTACCTCCACGAGCAGAATACCACTTCGGTATTAAACATCATAGTATGTTATGAAGATACGATGGAATGAGGAGATGATATTAATATTATAACTACTGAAGCTAAGCTGAAGTCCTAACTATTATACTGTCCTTAACAACAACAAAGTATCCCCAGCGGATACACGTCTGATCCCTACGCAGTCCGGTCTCTGTCTGAGCCCGCTGTGCGTGGCGTGTTCAGCCATGAGCAATTAGTTCAGCGTGCGTTCGTTAGTTTACGTGCTGGGCACTTGGTTGTATTGACCAGAATTACCTGGTCCCTTCTCGTAAAGTGGTTTCCCAGTCTCTTGGGTAACCCCAGCTCACCTGTACTTGTTGCCCTCCTTGTTGACACAAGTGTGTCCCGTTATAGCTATTTATAGCGTTTGTGTCTCTTCTGTCTGGTCTCCTATCCTGTTATGTCACTTGCCCTCTCCTAAGCTATATTTTAGCTCTCCTTAGCTTTGAGCTCTCTCCTAAGTCTTTGACAGGCTCTCCTTCCTCACCTGTTGTGTTACAAACTTTTAAGTTGTGGGGGTAACACAAGTAATCTTACAAAAAAATTGGCTGTCTAATTTTGTCAAAGACTTCGTGAGTTCTCTACTTCTCTTGTGGGGATAGGACAAGATCTCTCCTTTCCTTCGTCACACTGTTGTATCACTTCACTTGGCTAATTGAGTAGCTCATCACACTAGTACAGTTGGCTATAAAATGTCATTATATTTCTGAGAATTGTGTGGTCCGGATCCAATGCCATAAGGCCTGTCCTCAGATTGTCCAAAATTAACAATCCCATACAACTTGCCTCTATTATGAGTGCAAAACATGAACACTAAATGTTCATGCTCCCATATAATAATAGCCCCAACTAGTATACATGCTATATGTGCAACTCTTCACCTTTTAGCTTCCGCTTGTGAAGGAATATTTAAGTGTTACACTAAGGTTTTAGAGATGTTATTGAGTCCCCTGTTGGAGTAGTTATGGTTCTTTGAAAGTAATGATGTATGCAAGTTTATGTGTTTGTTTTTCTGGTTGGTTGTGTGTTCTCTATTAAACTAAAGTGTATTTAACTTACTAACATGTGTATGCGTTTTTAATTTACGTGTATGTATTCTTTCGAGCGCCGTAAAGCGGTTTATTGTAGCCACAAATGAGTGTGTTATGCTAATTTATGTCTACATTGCCGTTTTAAAATGCTCAAAATATGTTCCCTATGTTTCTCACTAAAGTATGGCGACTACACACTTATAAAAATGACAACACATTGATTACACAGATTGACACAGACAAGTTACAACAAGTCGTGTTGTGCGGTGAAAAAAAAATTCTGCAATATCTCTCTCACTCTCCTAATTTAATCCATTCTCTCTCTATCATTCACACATCTTTAATTCTTCTATTTCTATCATTCACACATCTTTCGTTCACCTTTCATTCATAAATGGTTTTTAAAATATTGGGTCGTCATTAGAATATGGTTCAAGAAATAATGCATGGATGAACCAAAAATTATGTACATTAAATGGTTGGCTGAATTTAAATGGGTATTCAAGCCACATGACTGTGCTGTCTTTGTGCACTAGTCATATCTATACAATAATATACATGATTGAAAAGGATTGCTCGCTACCAATCCTATGGTAATAACTGATCTAACTAATCTATTCTAAGTTGGTGCACTGTTCTAAATTTATCTAAGGGAAATAATCTAACTAATTAATTCAATTTAAGAAAAAATGGGTTAGTTACCTTAAAGTGTTTTTACTACATGAAATAATATAAATTACCAAATGATCGGGTTAATTTGTAAGTGATGTTTTAATTAACTCATCTAAATAAATATGTTTACATGGTGATAAATTAAAGTAATATGATGTAGATGTTAACTTAAATAAGTTCTTAACTAAATGTAGGTAAATTATAACTCTAAAATGTCCTAAATAAAGTTATATTGTAAATCTACATACATAATTCTAATATCACTACAAAATCTGAAGTTATACGCGACTGTTTATAAAAACATATTATATACATATCACATATAATTTCTAACTAACTACACTAACTAATTACATCCAGGTGTGATGTTGGAGCCGTGTCCTCTGTAGAATGTCCTCGAAAATAAAGTTTAAGTAGACAAAGTCTGATTTACGCTCTCATCCTGGGTAATGTTCATACTAATGGTATGCTACTGGTTGGTGTAGGTTCAAGTCTAACATTCTGATCCACTCCAGGGTTGTGCGTCTGATAATGCGTCTATTCATTGCACTAATGCTGACACAGTTTATATTACACAGGTGTAAGCGACTGGCGATGGTAACGCACTTTAGTGTTGACAATCACCACATAGGGCACTAGGTAATTACAGTGTCAATGTCTTTGGTGATGTAAGGTCGCTCTCTTCTCGTATTTCAGGTATTTCAATGTGAGAAGGTCTGCTCAATGTGTCAGCCAAAGAGTTCATACTTCCCTTCAAATGTTTAATAGTGAAGGCATAATTCTGCAAAATTAAGGACCACCTGTAGATCCTGTTATTGCGATGAACCCCAGTTTGCATGACAGTAAGCGGCGAATTATCGGTTTCGATAACAAACTCTGTACCCTCTAGGAATCGATGAAGTTTCCTGACACAATAGATCACGCTTAAAGTTTCCAATTCAGAGGCTGAGTATCTTCCTTCAGCAGGGGTGATCTTACGACTCACGTACATTATTGGGTGAAACTTGCCTTCATAAAATTGGCCTAAGACACCAAAAATGGAAATGGAACTTGCGTCTGTACGGAGGAAATACGTAAGATTGACATTAGGCAAACGCAAAATAGGTGGAACGCTAAACATATATTTCAATTTTGATAAAGCATCGATTAACTTAGCATCCTGAACATTAAGTTTTACAGATGCTTTTAAAACATTAGAAAAAACGCTTGTGATTTCAGCCAAATTGGGTATAAATTTGCTGTAATAATTGACCAGACCAAGCAAACTACGGACCTGTTTCTTGGTCGTAGGCATAGTTAGATTGAGAATCTTGGTCACAATTTTCTCATCAGTTCTGAGTTGGCCTCTGCTGATTGTATGGCCTAGGAAATCAATTTCTTCCATTCCCAACTCCACTTTGGTGGGTTTCACTGTAAGACCGAATAATCGCAATCTATTGAAGACATGTCGCAGTTTCAGTAAGTGTGTTGTCCAGTCTGCTGTATGGATGCAAATGTCATCAATATAAGTAGATGTATTGGTCACTCCGTGCAAAAGATCCCTAGTGAGTCGGACAAAATTGGCTGGGGCATTACGAAGACCGAAAGGAAGAAAGCGCCACTCATACAGGCCTAGAGGTGTTGAGAATACTGTCAAAGGAATAGACAATGATTGCATCGGGACCTGCCAATAACCTTTCGCGAGTTCCAGTTTCGAGAAGATACGTGATGTTGACATATCAAGGATAAGATCGTCACAAGATGGAATAGGCTCTGCATCGACTTTGGTCACGTTGTTTAACAGGCGATAATCGACGCAGAGGCGAATGGTCGAGTCCTTTTTTCTGACCAGGACGATAGGAAAAGAATATTCTGACTGTGATTTCTGAATTATTCCACTCGACTCAAGATTTAACAGTTCCTTGTCGAGATTTTCCCTGTAACTCAATGGGATGGAATAAGGTCGGCATTTGATGGGTGTGTTATCAGTCAGAATAATAGAGTGTTCTATTCTGTCTGTCCTACCTGGGATGTCGAAAAAAATGTCCCTGTATTCAGTTACTAACTCTATCAGTTGTCGTCGTTGCTCGTCTGTAAGTTTCGGTTCTATATGTATGCTATCGATTGTCCCTGTCGTGTCTACTGTCGGGACTGGTAATTCTATCCCGTCGTCATCCGTCTGATTAAGTACTGTTGTTGTACTAGCTGTGTGTACTGTTTCCTGGCTAGGTGTATTTGCGATGTCGTCGTCATCCGTCGCCCTACCTAGTGTAGTTGTGTTGTGTACGTCTGTCGTCCGGTTACTTGGTGTAGGTGCACTCTGTTCGCCTGTCATCAGTTCTTGTCGTGAGAAATAAGGCTTCAGCATGTTGATATGAAATATCTTTAATTTTCCCTTTATCGATATTTCATAATCGACATCTGATATCTTTCGTTCAACTTTGAATGGCCCTTGCCATGATGTTAGTAACAAATTACGTTTATCTGGTAGTAAAAGTAGCACCTTTTGATTGGGTTCAAGGTGTAGGGTTTTGGCACCCTTATTTGCATAGTCGCGGTACATCTGGCCTTTTCTCTCCAAAGATGATTTGGCTATTACACACGCCTTCATAATTTTATCGCGTGTCTCTGCTACAATCTCATTAGGTGTTAATGCGGTTGGATTCTCTACTGAGCTGGTGATTAGCTGATGGTAGATTGTAAGGGGTCCACGAGGGTTCGCCCCATAAACTAACTGGAAAGGTGAGAAACCCGTACTTGAGTGCGGAATTTCTCGATGGGCAAATAGCACTGCTGGTAGTAGAGTGTCCCAATCAGATGGGTTCTCAGCTGCTACTTTCGCCAGCATGTGTTTTAGATCCCCGTTAATCTTCTCTATAATCCCATTACTCGCAGGGTGATTTGGGCTACAGAAGTGCTGTTCTATTCCTAGCAATTTTGTTAGGGCTTGCATAGCAGCCGAAATAAACTGGGTTCCTCGGTCGCTCAAAATGGTTCGAGGAAAGCCAAATCGACAAAATAGATGTAAAAACACATTTGCCACATCTTTGGAGGTAATGTATTTAAGTGGCACCGCTTCGATCCACCTTGTACAAAGATCCACGAGGGTTAGTATAAACCGGTTTCCTTTGTTCGACACCTGATTCAGGGGTCCAACAATATCTACCGCTACACTTTCGAATGGTCTAGAGGCCAAAATGGAACGTTGGACTTCGGCTGTTACATGATTTCCCTTTCTCACTAAATGTTGACAAATAGTACATGATCGACAGAATAATTTAATATCGTTACAAAACTTAGGCCAATAAAAGTGTGCCAAAATTCTGGCAATCGTTTTGTCATAGGCCAAATGTCCAGCAAACGGTGACTCATGTGCAATGTTTAGCACATTTTGTCGGTGTTTTACAGGTAACACCGTCTGCTGAATTTCATGGTTATTGTCAGAGTCTTAAACTTGGCTCGTTATCCCTAACACATGTGAGACAAGTACAAGTACAATATGATTGGACTTGAGACACAACGACACGAAGTTCAATGGATTTATTTACCGATCACATGCAATACGATCTAGTTTGGCATGTGATAATCATTACATTACATATATGGTACATCAATACACTTACAGACAACCCACAGCTTACAGTCTATCTCACAAGATGCACAAGCACTCGACTTTCGGGCACAGAACTACACAAGCCTTTCTCTCTCTATACGTCCTGTCTGGTCCGAGTACCCCAAGCTGTCTGTCTGTTTCTCGCAAAGCGCTTGCCCTCTGTGGATTTGCTTCACAAGGCCTGCGTGCGTCTTGCGTTGTCCTTGCCTGACCGCTGGCTATTGCGTCAGCCAGCAACCTGTGGGCAGGTAACTAATACTCGCCTGACGGGCGTAACGATGTCATTGCATCCCGGTTGGGAACTATTCGCCTGGCGGGCGTAACGATGTTCCTGCATCTCGGTTGGAGACATTCCAGATTCTGACACGCTCCCCCGGGGCTTTTTATGAAAGATGTCATCTTTCATGTATACTCTATATACATAGCGGGTTAATATTTTAACCATGTCAGAATCGTTCCCTGTGTTGTTATATACATTGGTATAGAAATACATAATAATACATATAATGGCATAGAAATACATAAGAAATGCAAGTTGTATTTTAAGACATGTGGTGTTCAATTTTTACCACTTGCCAAGTTACATCCTCTCGATGGATGATTACCTAAGTTGCAATATTGGCCCAGTCAGATCGGTAGCAACAGCTTTCCAAGCAACTACCTCGCAACCTCGAAAAAAAAGTAATAATATGCTCTTTGTAAACAAAAAACATCTGGTAAGACCGTAATACGACCTATTTATAAGCCGTATTCAACGTTGGAGTTCCGACCTCATTTGACCATGAGCTCTTCCGTCGGTCTACAACGTCGGTAATTCTATACCATGCCCAGTTGATGACTTCTTGGAGTGTTAACAATCTGGCAACACCATGGCTATTTATATACAACACATATTCGAATACATTTCAATTTATCGCCCTTGGTGTAATAATGTAATAACAATTAAATGCAAGGGACATAATTTTAAACAATATTAAATTTAATAATTTACAATTATTTTTCTATTTCTCAGCGTCATCGCTTGATGCTTTTCCATACTAGCGGAAAAATGTCGATAGTATGAATAAGTTAATCAAGATATGATTCTGTCCCAATCAAGATATGAATGCTGTCAGGTGTCTGCTCTGTTCGTCTACCGTTATCTGCCAGTAACCTTTTGTCATGTCTACCTTCGTAAAGAATCTAGAGTCTGTCAGTTCTGTCAGTAGATCTTCAGAGTTGGACATTGGTTCTAGATCTAGAAGAGTTATTTTATTTAATTTCCTATAGTCGATACAGAGTCTTATCGTATTGTCCTTTTTGCGTACCATGCATATCCACCATGCTTGCAGATCTACAAATTGATGGGAAAGACATTAGACTTATAAAAAAACATATATTGGAAACAACAAGCTGCCATAAGAATTGATAATGAAGTGGGACAATATCAACCTATTAAGAGAGGTGTTAGGCAGGGATGTGTAATGTCTCCAGATCTTTTTTCTCTGTACAGTGAAAATATTTTCAGAAATGTAGAAGATATAAATGGAATCAGCATTAGAGGAAGAAACATCAATAGCATTAGTTATGCAAATGATACAGTATTGATTGCAGACAATGCACAGGATCTGCAACACTTAGTAGACGCGGTTGTTGCACACAGTGAGCAGCTGGGGTTGAAATTAAATTGTAAGAAGACACAGGTTATAGTCGTCACTAGGAAGAACTAAGTACCACAATGTAATATACAGGTAAATGGGAATATTCTTCAACAAGGGAATCGGTACAATTATCTCAGAACAGTCATAACATCTGATGGGAGATGCCTTGAAGAGATTAGAACAAGAATCGCCATGGCGAAAGTAGCCTTTAGAAAGATGAAAAACATACTGACCAATACAAAAATGTCAATTGAAACGAAAAAAAATTGTTGAGGTGCTACATAGAGCTTGTTCTTTTGATTGGATGTGAAACTTGGACAATGTGCAGTCAAGCTGAGAAACATCTGATGGCTACAGAAATGTGGTTTCTGAGGAAAATGCAAAGAGTACAATGGATTGATAGAAAAACCAATGACCAAATATTACAGGAGACAAATGAAAATCGTAAACTGATTAGAGAAATTAGACGATGACAGTCACAATTTTTTGGCCATGTTATGACAAGAAATGAATTGGAGAACTTATCGACAACTGGCAAGATCGAGGGGAACAGACCAAGAGGGAAATACCTGGATGGCTTGGTCACATGGCATGGACGAGACAGGAACACTGAGCTGATCCACGACTCTGGTGATCGAGTGAAAGGGTTAATTGCCCCTAAGCCACTGTGTGGTCAGCTATCATTGGCATGTTTACAGCCCTAGGGCTATTGTCTCCACGTGGGTCAATATGTTGTTCACGCCTGGGTGGTTTTATTTCATTATCTCTGACATTCTCCACCTCTCTACAGATAATGGCCTTTATTCAACCACTGGCCCAGTTCATTGTTGATTTAGCCAGGGTCTACCTGGGTGAGAAGTCGCCAGTGTGCCTGTGTGGTGTCATGGCCCGTCTGGGTCGCATTCCATTTCCCACATAGCCAGTAGACTGGTGAATAATACAATTACTGCCGGCTTTACAAGGTTAAGTCAAGGTTAGATGGCTTTAAATATAGAGAAAACAGTTTGTTCTTTTATTGATTTCTCTGAGTGGTCCATCATATATGTGTACCAGAGAGTATTCTGGGATGACAACGCATCGTCTCGCGAAAAATATAAATGTTATAGACTAGTTCTACGAATATCTTGAGTAAAGAAAAGAATACATGCATCCATACTTCAAAGGCTGAATATTGAAGATGGTTGGCTATTAAAGACAATAAAACAAAGAAAATTGAAATATGTTGGTCACTTGAAACGTCACGAAAGTTTGGAGAGAACAATAATGGAGGGGTATATGCCTTGGAAGAGAGGAAGAGGAAGGATAAAGAGAAGATGGGTGCAGGATGTGGCGGATGATCTCCAAATGGGTGTATCAGACGCTGGACATCTTGCTTATGATCGAGAGGTTTTCCAGAAGGTTGTTATGGGAGCGAAGTTCTGCAAAGGACATGTCACTGAATGAATGAATGAATGAATAACCTGCAGGACCAATGAAATAGAGAGGGAACTAAACACACATGGAGAAGATCATTAGAGACCGAGAAGAATAATGGGAGAACATGGAGGAAACTGATTGAAATAGCAAAAGTTAGGATGAATTGATGCAAGTTAGTTAAGGGCTGATACTCCATGCGCAGTAAGGACACAAGAATGTATATCAAATATGTTCACAGTCAACACAAGGGTAAGACAGGGATGTGTGCTCTCTCCTCTGTGATACTAACATTTGCAAATGATATTCTTACATATAGGCGGGGAGAGATATGGAGCAAATAGCCCAGGAGTTACAGGCGACCGTAGACAAAGTGATTGACTGGTGCACTGCAATGAGTGCTGTTATCCACCCAGAAAAGGCGGCTGTTTTGTGGTGCTCTCTGGACAACAGGATTGTCAGAGCTGATGTCCAAAGCCTCGCGATAGATGGTAGAAGCGTCAACAGAGAGAACAAACTGAAGTATCTGGGAATCACATTTGACAGGAGTCTGTCTTTCAAGGACCATGTGGAGACGGTTATAACAAGATCTCAAAAGGGACTCAATGCACTTAAACTATGGCTGCAATGGACACAGAGCAGAGAATGCTTTTCACAATATATCAGCACTTGATCCTCTCAGTGATTGATTATGGACTAGGACTGCTCACTGTCTCATAGAGCCAGCTGGTGAAATTAGAGCGTGTCACAAAATGCGCCTTGAGAATGCGATCAAGAGATGGGGATTGACCAGATACACGATTTCTCATTTTTGATTTCATATTTGACAGCATTATTTTTGTTGAGTCTTCTTGTTTCCATTAGGTGTAAAATTTCTTCAGTCATCCATTTCTTACGACCCACCTTCTTTAATTTTGGAATAGTTGTTTCTGCAGCCACATTGATTGAGTTCTTCAACGTTTCCCATTGATCATACACATCCTGGAATAGGATCTCTAGATCAGACAAAATTTCAAATCTGTTCTGTACTTCTATGTTGAATTTGTTTTGTATTTCCTTGTCATTACTCAATGTACACAAATCATATTTAGTGTTTCCTGTTATATACTTAACTTTCTTCAACTTTATCCTCAATGTTCCTGTGAGTAATCTGTGGTCACTATAACAATCAGCACTGGGAACTGTTTTTTCTAGTGTTAATGCGTTTCTAAATCTTCTGCTAATCAGAATGTAGTCAATCTGGTTTCTAATCCTGGTATCAGGACTCCTCCATGTCCATAATCTTCTAGGGTGTTGCTTGAACCAGGTGTTTCCTACAATCATTTCCTGTTCTTTTGCCCACTCTACGAGTCTGTATCCTCTTTCATTTCTCTCTCCTAAACAATAGTTTCCTACTGTGTATCTATCCCCTTGATTTCCTACTTTTGCATTGAAGTCCCCTATTATGATGTTTATTTCTGAATTTTTACATTTCTTTAAGGCAGAATCTATGTCATTATAAAATTCTTCTACACTATCTTCACTGGATTCTCCTGTTGGGGCATATACTTGAATAATATTTATGCTAAAAGGTCTGCCACTTAATTTAACTAGTAGAACTCTGTCCGACACGGCCCAATATCCTTGAACAGATTTTGATGTTTTCCGGTGCAAAATAATTGCCACTCCCCTATGACGATCTTCACCTCCAGAATAAATAATCTTGAAATCTTCTTCTAACTTGATGCCTGCTCCTGTCCATCTCGTTTCGCACATACCTAACATATTAATGTTTTCCCTTTCAATTTCTTGTTTTATGTTCTCTAATTTTTCGTCGTCGTTTAACGTCCTAACGTTCCAAGATGCTCATTTTAACGTCTCTGCCCTTGTCTTGCGATGATCAGTCTTTAAGCGAATCATGATATACTAGGCAATTTTAAAGAGGTAGTTTGCCGTTGCTTTCCTCTATGGCAGTGACCTTTCTGGTCGGAGACCGCAGCCATTGACTCAAGAAGAGTTCGTCTGCCTGCCGCCGTGAAGCTCGAGGCCATGACCCACAATATCTGACGGCTGCCCTCAAAATTTCATCCACCACCTGCCTTCCGTGGCTTCTTTTGAAAACTTCCAATAAAAGGAACACAAAATAACATCACATAATCCTCAGGAAAACACTATTCACAGGAACTCCATAGGAAATCCAAAGGATAACACTAAATAGCGTCCCTCCGAAAAGTAACGCTTCATTTTGATATTTTAGATATTTAGATATTTAGATATATATTAGATATATTTAGATATGATGATATTTTAGATATATGTATGAATAGATATTCATAAATAAATGCGATAGCCAGTTCCCTTCATTCCCGGGAAGCTATATGACAGAGTGCATATAGAATGAAGCTATACGGGTCATCCTGGGATGCACCAGAGACACTCCAGTAGTGTGTATGCGATACATCCTTGGTTTGCCGACTGTTGCTGGTAGGCTCAAGGTGATGCAGGCGAAGGCATACCTCAGAATAGTGGCACAAACAGATCACCCATTGCATGAGGCGCTGGATGCAGTTAAAGATCAGCGACTGATAAGAAGGAAATCATGTATGGCTCAGGCGGAGGATACGATCTGACAGGTGAGCATCTTGGAAAACATTAGGCGAGGAGAGGAGTGGGTTAGAGTGCCAGCGGAACAGTCAGACTTGTGCAGAGTTATAATCACGTTGACCCGGGAGTGCAGGGAGCGGCCAGCAGGGGCCAAGGAAGTGGAAATCCAGCAACTAATTCAGGATAATGCTCGCCCGGGTGATGTGTTTATATACACAGATGGTTCGGTGTTGAGAGGCAGGAGAAGTGCCTGGGGGTTCTTAGCGAAAGCTAATGGTCGACGTTTGGTGTAGGAGAGCCTGGCATATGATACCACAACATCTAGCTTAAGAATGGAGGTGGAGGCGGTCAGTGCAGCTTTCCGCTGGATGGAGAATACGACACACACACACACATTGTGATTGTAACCGACTCAGAAAGCATGCTGAGTAGGGTGAGGAAAGGCAAGCTTCGTGCAGAGTGGCTCGCTTCGCCTCGGAAGTCACGGGTGACAAGCATCGTCTGGATCTTTTATCCGGGACATGCTGGTGTGCTGGGGAATGAACAGGCGGACAGATTCGCTGGCTCTGCAGAACTTGGTGGAGTATTGATGCATGATAAGGCAGACGTGGTTGCTGCCTTGCCGTGTACACCTCGGAAGAGCAAATAGATCACCATGTTCTGGCAAGAATGCGACATCGAGGGGTGACCAGAGGATCTGGCCGACGATCGACGCTCAAAGGAAAGGCGAGACAGACATATAAATAGATTGCTTTCTAGAACTATTGGTGTTGGAACTCTTCGCTGACTGCTGAGGATGGGGACTGAGCGCTTATGGGAATGCCCTAAATGCTGTGATATCAGTTCCTAAATCAGTCAATCAATCAATCTCCTCTGTGATATCGAAAGAAGCAAGCCTTGACAGAACAGATTCAGAATATTTAGAACTCTTTACTCCAGATGAAACAACTGATCCAAAGGAAATAAATAAACTTTTATTTGCAGACGATCAGCGCCCATTTTATAGTGACGAGGGCAGACTGCAAAATCATATTGATAAACCGAGTTCAACATGTAGCAGATACAATATGAGTATTAAATACAGCCAAAATTGAAGTCAGGTGTCTCCGTTGCGAAGTGATCAAGCCGTTTAACTTGGACTGTAAAAGGTTGTGGGTTCAATTCCGAGCCGCGTCCTTCAGTTCACGAGTTAAATTTTTCGGAGACTTCTGTGGATCGTCGCTAGAGCTGTTATCAGTTATATCAGTTCAGTTATCAGTTGGGGTATCTTCATTGCACTCCGGACATGTCCATAGGTGCTCAGAACCCCCCCCCCCCCCCCCCCAGCATATGCATCAGCGTCCGGTGGCTTAGTAATAGTGCCAGTTCTGTGTTGGTTGACGAGGCACATGTTATGCTTAACTATCGCCACCGGGCGCCGATGATACGCCGAAGGAAGTCCGGGTGCGCGTGCACGAACTCCGTTGCACGGTCCGAACTCCATTTCACCACGAAAAACACACTTAATCCATAAACATTTCGTAAAAACCACGTTCCATTTTAAGGGTCGAAGAAATGTCCCGCCATCTTGCTTCAAGGGAACTCACTCTCGAGCTAGAGCTACGGAGTTCGTGCTTTGTGTAGCGCTTTCCACACTGCGGAAAGAGACCAAGCCATATGGGATAACACCCGGTGCAATAAAGTCGACCCTCTCGACTTTTAAGCGACTTTTTTTTGTTAAGCTGAAGTAATGCAAGTTAGCAGATCGCCTGGTCCACTAAGTACACAGATAGATAGTAAAACTCTGAAACAAGTTAAAGAATTCAAATATCTTGGAAGTATGATCACAGAAGATGGCACATTGGACAGAGAAATCAAAATCAGATGTCAAAAAGCTAGTGCACTTACATATCAACTATCACTCTTACTGAAACATCCAAATATACTCATATCCGCAAAACAACAGATAATAAACAGCATATTTATACCAACTCTATGCAACCAATCTCAGACTTGGACTTTATCCAAATCACAATTTTGCAAAATCAAAACCTGTGAGATGAGATGCCTGAGGAGAGCTGCCAACCTAACAATCCGAGACCGAGTAAGAAATGCTGTCATCAGACTGACTGTGGGATCAACACCATGTGCCACATTTATTGAAAGACAGAAGATCAAGTGGTTTGGCCATGTCGTTAGAATGTAACACCATCAACTACCATCACTGTCACTACATCAAAGATCATCTGCGACGTGAACAAGAGGATGCCCAAGAAGAAAATGGATTGACAGTTAACTCGAATTTTCAGATTAGTCATAAAAATGAATACCGACTATATAAGTGTTCATGTTTAAGTCGAACTGTTCGTTTCACAAAACAAACATTGTTAGGCGAAAGACTTATTTTTAGTCAGCCCGGAGAACTGTAATAGGATGACCTCGGTTGTTTGGAGTTAACACAAGACCCGAGGTATCACTGCCACTCACGTGTATACTAACCCCAGGGGTTGGACAGGTAGATACACTGTTACTACTAGTACTGACCACCTTCTCAAGGTGTTCTAAGTGGTAAGAGTATACAGGCCCCTTCCAGATTCTAAACCTCTACTATCTACCCTCTACTTAGGGACATTGAACCCTAGGGCCTCGTCCAAGACCAAACACAGTAACTGTAGAAAAGACATGTCAACAATCAAAAAGTTTAATGTACACTATAGTCACATGTAGGAAATGAACACCCTGATAGAAGAAGATCTATATACAATATAGAGAATAGGTTAGAAAAGAGTCAGAGATAATTCCATGTTCATCCCTTGGTGTAGCGGAAGATCTGCTGTGTGTGTTCCGTCTAGTCCGTCCAATAGACTCACCGGGCTTTCTTCCAGCACGGTTGACTGGAAACTTGTGGACTTCCCTGCCTCGAGCACCCGATGATCATGTAATGGAGTTAACCATCTGGACCACCAATGACTGGATGGAGCTAACGCCACAACACCTGGACCACCAATGACTGGATGGAGCTAACACCACACCACAACACCTAGACCACCAATGACTGGATGGAGCTAACACCACAACACCTGGACCACCAATGACTGGGTGGAGCTAACACCACAACACCTGGACCACCAATGACTGGGTGGAGCTAACACCACAACACCTGGACCACCAATGACTGGGTGGAGCTAACACCACAACACCTGGACCACCAATGACTGGGTGGAGCTAACACCACAACACCTGGACCACCAATGACTGGATGGAGCTAACACCACACCACAACACCTAGACCACCAATGACTGGATGGAGCTAACACCACAACACCTGGACCACCAATGACTGGATGGAGCTAACACCACACCACAACACCTGGACCACCAATGACTGGATGGAGCTAACACCACAACACCTGGACCACCAATGACTGGATGGAGCTAACACCACACCACAACACCTAGACCACCAATGACTGGATGGAGCTAACACCACAACACCTGGACCACCAATGTCTGGATGGAGCTAACACCACAACACCTGGACCACCAATGACTGGATGGAGCTAACACCACAACACCTGGACCACCAATGACTGGATGGAGCTAACACCACAACACCTGGACCACCAATGACTGGATGGAGCTAACACCACAACACCTAGACCACCAATGACTGGATGGAGCTAACACCACAACACCTGGACCACCAATGACTGGATGGAGCTAACACCACAACACCTGGACCACCAATGACTGGATGGAGCTAACACCACAACACCTGGACCACCAATGACTGGATGGAGCTAACACCACAACACCTGGACCACCAATGACTGGATGGAGCTAACACCACAACACCTGGACCACCAATGACTGGATGGAGCTAACACCACAACACCTGGACCACCAATGACTGGGTGGAGCTAACACCACAACACATGGACCACCAATGACTGGATGGAGCTAACACCACAACACCTGGACCACCAATGACTGGATGGAGCTAACACCACAACACCTGGACCACCAATGACTGGATGGAGCTAACACCACAACACCTGGACCACCAATGACTGGATGGAGCTAACACCACAACACCTGGACCACCAATGACTGGATGGAGCTAACACCACAACACCCGGACCACCAATGACTGGATGGAGCTAACACCACAACACCTGGACCACCAATGACTGGATGGAGCTAACACCACAACACCCGGACCACCAATGACTGGATGGAGCTAACACCACAACACCTGGACCACCAATGACTGGATGGAGCTAACACCACAACACCTGGACCACCAATGACTGGATGGAGCTAACACCACAACACCTGGACCACCAATGACTGGATGGAGCTAACACCACAACACCTGGACCACCAATGACTGGATGGAGCTAACACCACAATTTCACGATGAGTCACTTGCTAATGTCACTACCACTGTCCTTCCTACACAGTCTGGATGTGCGACCCTCTAACCTGAGGTGTCCCCTGGTGATCATTGATAACAACTGCACCCATGTTTAATTCAAAAGAGCAACTTAATGTCCAGTGAATATGTATGCATATATAAGTACCCCTGGTTGGGCGAAGTAGGATTTCAGAAGCACTTCTCAGTTATATCATCTCAAACTTTGGCTATGGTAGATCTCGTGTGTGTTTCTAAACTCTGGTAGATGACTGTCAGCACACGTGGTTGAATTCATGACTGACCCGACTCCACCTGAGTCTGGTCTCCACGAAGATATTCATTGTCATAAGTCGGGATGCCCCACCGGCTAGATGAAAATCTTATTCACTGGCGAGCAACCCCAGATAGTCAGAAACTGACTAGGGACAAAATCTATATGGCTGAACTACAGATTAAGCCCTGAATATCCAACGTACAGCTCTAAGTGGCTCGTTACAAAATTGAAATGAACTGAGCTGAATATTCGCCAAGGACTAGGAAAGAGAAGGTTAGCTAGGGTAGATTTTTAAGTCTGAATTAAAGTTTAAAGACAACTATCCTAGTACAGGTGTTTCTCCCTGACTGCTCCTTTCCTTGGTGTGTAAGTGAACCCCCACCAATGTACACAACAACACGTATGCACAATTGGAATTAAAATATAACGAGAGAACTATGAGTTACAAGACTACAACATTTATTTACTAATCATAGACATCTGATGGTCTTCAATATGGGGATGATGAAATCATATAACATATTGTGATGAGAAACATTACGTAACTTTACTTGTTACTTCATCTATCTGGAACTGTGGTCCAGATCCCCACTCTCCAGTAGACTCAACAAAAGAACAGCTTGCCGGTATTCTGACGATCCTGCCAGTCCTGACACTCCTAGTCGTCACTCGTTCTTGAGATCTACAACCTAGGTGCTCCTTGTGAGAGCTTGAAAGAAAGTCAAGAATGTGTTATATCAGTTCTACATCAGCGCAATGCTTATTAAAACATATCATAACACAAACATATACGATGACCAGTCTGGCCAAGTTTATCTTCCAGCTCTACTGTGTTCACCATCCCCCTTCTCCCTACTGTCTTTAGTCTGGGACGGGCTTTTCAATTGTCTCACACGCCTGTAATGATTACATTTCTGCCGCCCCATGTCCATGTCGCTAATACAGAAATTCTGTGTCGTACAGCCGCTCCGTCCAGTGTTAGTTTAGCAGCTCACAGGGTCGGTAATGGTATTATAATAATGCCTGATCATCCGGGCTTACAAGCCGGGACCAGTAGCTGTGCCAGACTTCCGTGAATTACCCTCCACCATATGATGAAAAAGGTTTAGCACCATATACCCCATAACACTTGTGGGTAATGTCTGTACCATTACACCTCTGCTACAAATGCAATCGATGGTTAGTGTGCCAATGCGCACACCATAATATAACACTTCATATTGGTAGGTTTGCATATGACAAATCAATATACCAAACATGAAATACCCATAAAACATTAATTAAACTAGACATATTATGATACTTTAACATAATAGCATAATGCACTAGTTAGTTTGTAGGCATACGAAATGAGACGTATATACACAAAAAGATTATGTACGAAGCATATTCCTAGCATCGTATATTCATATGAAATTACACATACATACATCCAACATATCCGTAAACATTATATTACTTCAAGATGGACATCTAATGATACTCAACATAATAGCATCCGGCATTATTAATGAGTACTAATATTGTATAGCTACAAAATGAGATATACAACAAGTCTAATTGAAGTTACCACACAGACCAGCTATATTTGCTGAGCTGCCCGGTTTAATCACCTGCTGTTGTAAGAATTAAATAAATAGTCAGTTGACTATAATCTGTACAACAAATGCACACACCAAAACGAGACTAGTCTAGTTTAGAAAGAGATGGCAAGCATCTGCTACGACACCTCAAGTATATCTAGACAAGACCTGCCTTCCATAAGTTTCTACTTCTCAGAAGAGTAGCACTTACAGCACAATGATATTGAACACAGAACTCAGAAAGAACACTCAAGTAACCTATGACAATGATAGTTCTTGCAATAACCTAGATCAGATATAGACTGAAAATCACTAACTAAGAAATAACTTTTGTAGTGAAATCTAACATAATAATCATGCATATGACTACAGAACATTGAGATAGTTCCTACCTGTTCTGAAGTCAGACTTAATATAAAAGGAAAAGGTCTATCGTGGGTTTTTATACCTAGCCTAGCAGTAGACACTTATCTCCCAGGAATTCCATTCCTAAATTCTTCTTATCTCCTCCTGACGTTAATTGCAATTAACTCCAAGTCTGTCCAGTCATAAAATTCTTTCTGCATGCACACTAGCCTTCACACCTGTGGGTCTGACAATTATTACCCCACTGAGTCCTATCAGTGATTTCACACCTTGCGCCTCTAGTCTCTACCAGATGGGGTCAGCCATCGCGGTTTCCTAGCTATTCTTATCAGGTGTCATGTCAAGGGAACAATTAGGTTCTCATGGTCAACAGCCAGTTTACAACTCTGTTGGTAATCCAGGTTTGCTTGCGTCATGCCTGGTTGGTTTTAATTACTATTCAGTCCCCTGAGTCTGCCCTCCCGTCTGGCTGGATTGATAAGACTGTGAAACTGATCTGGGGGTGACCGGTACTGGTGTCAAATCAACTTCCCAAATAGAAATCCATTCCTGGTGGTTTGTTTACTGGCAGGTTTTGCAAGCTTACGTCAAGACAGTATAGCCTTGAATATAGAGAAAACAGTTTTGTTCGTCTGTTGATCCTCTACATGGCCCATCAAAAGTGAACCGAAAATTGTTCTGGGAAGTAAAGGCTACCAATTCGTGACATTCATGAAGTTTGCACAGAAACCAAGTACCAGCAGCCGCAGTGGTACGTCCAGCACAAAAAGAGATCAGTTGTGACTTGAACTAGCTGGCAGACAGACGGCATTATGGCCCTGTGACTTGTTATGGAGAGCGGGACGACACATGTCTTGATGAGTTTTGGAGAACTTCGACATCATGTCCGGTTGAATTGACAACGGCTCCCATATTCACAGTTGTGCTGTTTGTTTGAAGGTATGTGTAAAGCCTTTTCTTAAGTAATGCCGTGTCGGTGATTCGTAACGCGAGATTGCTACGACACGTGTACTGACCGGTGCGACAAAGTAGGTCAGGTGTGAACTAATGTAGGCTTGTGTTTTATACTTGTAATTTAAGCTTGTTGCAAACGCGTGTTTACCAGCTTTGTACTGCAAAGATATTTAGTAGGTTAGCAGCGCGCGGATTATTCACAGCCACTGTAGATCGGGAAATCCGGTGCAGGGAAACGAGACCTGTAATTTGAGTTCACACATAGCCAACTTCACGAACTCGAGCGCCGGCAGGTTCGGCGTGGCCGAACCGGTACCCGAAGCGCAACCGGAAATAGATTAAGCAGTCGCATCGTGTATATCGTTTTATATAATTTATATATCGATGAACTCAGGCAAGTAAGACGAATTGAGTGCACCGGGCGGCCGAAACCTCAGAGGTCGTTTCCAGGTCGTATCGGGAGTCTAACTTTGTGTCACGTGCTGGGGCGACCACTAGCTTTCTTCTTAGCTTTCCTCACATCTGTCTTTTAATTAGTATCCCTCGACGGAATACCAGCTTAATATATAGTGGATTCCTGAGATGTTAACAAAGGGAGAAGTGGCCGATATGACAGGATTGTTCATATGGAACAGGGCACCGTTCTAAATGCTCCGACATGGGACAACGAGGGGAGAACGGGGTTTTGATTTCTGCCATAGGGGGATTACCCTGCATATTCTATTGGATCTATTGGATATTGTACCTGCGACACGGTATGACATAATCACTGGCGGATAACTGGGAGGGAGTTTCGGATACAAGGCCTTCGGACCTCCTTAAGGACAATTCTGCCTATGAGTATCACTAACTCGCTAACCCTATATGTTATGTAGCAGTTTGCAGGACAGGACCTCTCAGCGACAGGGGACAGAAACCTTTGGGCCCACCTCAACTTCAGTCCGGAGAAGATGACGTCGTTCAGTCACCTACCGGTCCAGTCCTAGGCCCAGTTTATCTTTGGCAGATGCGAGCAGCCAATGAGGGAGTCGAGATCTTTATGGGACGGATCTGCCTGCTGAGGGACTATGGGTAGGAGTTAGTTAGTTAGTCGCAGTTCCAACATTACAGCAACGGGTCATCCCCATTATGTTCCGTTCCTGTGCCAGTGAATATCACACAAAACGCTCCCCACTGCCCAATGTGAAAAGTGGAAAAGACAGTCTTGACAAATAACAGCCCGCACAGATACACTGTGCATAATGCCGCCGCCAGAATGTCAACACAATAGTCCCCCACAAAACATCCAGTTCATTTCTGATGGAATCGGCAGTCATTTTCCCAACTGGATGTTTCCTAGATGTTCACCCACACAGTCCACGAAATGCAGTTCATCGTCGATGGCAGTGGCAGTCAACTCTGGGACATAGCCATCTGCCATCGCTCCGAACATGCAGTCACGTTCCAAAAAACCTCGGGCAGATTCAAAAGCATTTTACACGAAACTCACAGCTCACAGTGTCGCGCCACGAACTCACTCAGTAGCAGGGCGACGGAACCATCAAGCCTCCTTAGTCGCCTCTTACGACATGCGTGGTAGGCTGCAGTGTTGCTATTCTTTGCTTACCTTATGGGCCCCGGCAACACACGGGTGTATGGGTAGAAGTGTATGCGCTGAAGGTAAGCTTGAGTCACACTACTTTCACCGAGTATTGTTTTCCCCCAGGTTCTACCTTCCTGAGAGCTAAGTGAAGATCTGGTGACGGGTGCAGTGAGACGGACCAAGGCAAGAAAAGTTGTGAGCAGTCCATGGGCACCGCAATTATTTCCGAGTGTACCTAACCTGAGAGTCAACATCGGAGTATGGGACCAGCTACAACTTTGTCAGCGAATTGCAATGGAACTGATGGGCTCCCAGAGCTATGGCGTTACCCAAGCCTGGGCTGTCTCCCTGGTTCAATCGTATCAACAAAACTTCCAATGTAGTCTCAGCTTAGTTGAATAACACATAACAGGCAATACCTGAAAGGGAGAGCGAGGGGTGAGAGCATTCGGCTCCAACAAGGATTCACATGCATCAATTCAACAAATACAGCCTTCAGATATCACTAATTAGTTTTCAAACAATTAGGGAATCATCCATATCCAGGCATAGTTGAAGCATGTGTATAAATCCAATATCAGATGGCACCTGGATCAGCCCGTCAGAAAGATTAAATTCCAAGATGTTCGAGCCTGATCCTACTTTACTCTCATACACCTACCTTTCTCTTGTTATGTTGAGTAACTGCACTATTTCTATTTACAACACAGAAAACTAAATCTCCAGAAGAGTTGGCCTCTAGACAACTCACCAACATTGGACTTATAAGTATTGTCATCAATTAATTAATCCTAAATTAATCAATAAAACAAAATAACATAACCAATGAACAATCACTCCATTTCGCTACTGGGATGTCCTTCCCACCTGATAGTGAAACTTCTTGATTCCTCCTTTTATAGCAGGCAAGAAGTCATCTCTTAAAACATGCATGGTCCACCACATGTTCAAGGTGTGCATTCTGTTCTGGTCTCCCAAGCGGATTAGCCTTGGGCAGTGACTGAACTGTGCAACTGGCCTGGTGTGCCAGTTAAATACATATTAGCCTTACAATTAGTCCCATATCCCACAAGTCCCGGTGTTTCATTCAACATGCATGCGTCTTCCCTCACATCAATCACACAAGCACTCAAGTACTCATGACCACATGGAAAAAAGAGCACAGTGAAGTGTAGACTCCTCGATCACTTTCCCAACAATCGCGACGATAGCACACAGGCATCTTGTGTCAGACCTCTTCGTACCTCGACAAGTCGCTCATTTATTTATCGCACATCATCACATAATATATACGCCATAATAGTATATTATATACTATCACTACTACATGGTCACCACTAAACGTAACTACACACTTTCCAGAAATGATATCATCACTATTTAGCAATCATAAAATAGCTACATCACTCCCTAGTGCCTAGCACTGCCTGCTTTACTTTAACTAGATTAATCACATCATTGTCTGAATTCCACACTGTATCAGCCTACCTACATAATCAAGAAGCACCAATAATAGAAGACAACTGAACTAACATAACTTGGGTTCACAAAGTACTTCAGGTAATAGCAGTGAACAATTCAGTACAATTGTACCAGAAAACTAGTAAATGCAAGTTCTCACAGCATGCAAGTTAACTATTAAATACACACACTTTTACCTCTTTAAGGGACTTGTACACGACCAGTATATTTATGCTATGCTTTCACACATATTGGTCGTAAACGCAGTAGTACACACAGGAACTATGGCCTAATTTCAAGTTGCCTATCAACCGCAAAATTATTACTAATTCATGGGCTCTCACATATATAATTAGCTGCAGTACAATCGCGCATATCGCTGCATTACACCCCGAAAATACTTAAAAGTGGTTATACCTGAACCGTTGAACCGCCACTAATTCAGCTGATTTGACGGTCTGTGGCTATCAAGCCTCTATCTTGACTGTCTGCTGAAGTTACTGAACAACCACTCTGGTGGAGATATCAAGAGTGAATGATGACAAAATGGCTAGTTCCATTTTGCGTATTACTCTCTATACACCCGGAGAAGTAGTGAATCACATATTATGCCACGTTGAGCGTGAAGCATGAATCCTCCTGACTAGAGAACATTCTTTGTTAACTCATGGGTTAATTTGAGTGTACCCTGCTATCTCTATCTTTCGAATCTCATCACTTCATGAACATTCCAGGCTTAGTAAACAAGCCGACTTCCCCCACGTTATTTATAACTGGGGAATTACCCTATGATGCAAATGGTTTCTCCGGAACTTCCCATGATGAAGCACAGCTGGCCTGAGCACATACAATATCTCGCTACATGTCAAAAATGGCGGCTAGTGGACAAAGTCTTACTACTTTAGCTATAAAAAGAAAGATTGAACTGTTGGAAGAGGTTGAACATAGTGGGAAGAAGAAATTGAATATAGCTAGAGAATTTGATATTCCAACATCGACACATTCCGGCATTTTAAAGCATAAAGACCGCTACAGACAATTGTTTTTTTTTAAATCCCAAATCGACAGTGATAGACAGCGATCTAGAACTAGAGTTGCCGGATACATGGGCACCAAAAGGAGGACATAAAACCAAAAACAGAACAAAGGAGGACACATTGAATGTTTCATGTGAATCGTTCCCAATTAAACCCACAATCAGTACACATTTATTATAATAGCTGCCAATAAGTGTCTCTTACTCTTAGTGAATCGACCAAGAAGCAATCATTCTAAAAAAAAATAAATATAAATTCAATGGAGGCCTTTTTTCAGAATGCTAAAAAAAAAACATTATTTAAACAGCTGATTGTACAATTATTACCTTATAAACTTTATTAATATATATATATATATATATATATATATATATATATATATATATATATATATATATATATATATATATATATATATATACAATGTCCATATGTTCTTTATGCGTTCGCGAATGGTAAATCTGATTGAGATGAAATTTTCTACACATGTTCTTCTCATTCCCGTGCTGCCAATGGCATAGTTTGTTAGTTTACAAACAGTTATTTACGTAATAAAATTTAATGTTTTAATTATATTATAATTAATATATATAGCAAGGGGACTTAAGAAAAGTTATATCAAGGGACATAACATTTAGTAGCATTACTATATATTGTAATTTAAATAATTGGTGCATTTTTCTCAAAGCTTTATACAATGTTTATCTACAGTTATCTACTGGCATATGCGTTATAATATATAATTATTCAATCTTTAAGGCATTTTCAAAGCTTTTATAAAAAATAATGCATCTATTTTAAATAAGTGAACATTTTCTAACTCACTTTTTAATGTTTCTTCAACAGCACATTAGATGTTTTACTCTTTTGTTTCTTCTTCTATGAAATGCAATTTTGTTTTAAACATTCCCATATTTATGGCACGTTACACCCATGCTGGGTATTTATGATGCCCGTGTTAAACATTGCCTCAACGAATCATGTATTATTGATTTTGTTCATGAGTTTTAATGCTTATTGTTCTTTTGTTGTCAAAGAATTGCTTCATAAGAGATGTTGAATGAAAGAATGTATGAGAGGAAATAGAGAAGAAAGGCAGAATGTAGGATGGGCATGCATGCCCAATTCTGAACCCTTTGAAAATAAAGATTTCCATTCGTTTAAAAAAAAAAAAAAATTAAATTTTTTGTGAGAGAAAGTTAGTTGCATATCCAGATGTTTTACTCTTTTGTTTTTCTTCTATGTAATGTACATTTTTTTTAAACATTCCCGTATGTATGGCGCCGGCTTCCTGGCATAGAGGTTAGCGGCTTTTCTCCTTAATCTCATACACTCTCGTAAGTAACGTGACGACGTTGAGAATCAGCCGTGGTTCGAATCGGGTAGGTAACTTACAGGGTATGTGAGCCGGCCGCCCAGAAAGCAATTGCAAACTACTGAGTGTAATCTTGCCAAGAAATCAACATACAGCTGAAAGATGCTGATGTTGACAGCATATGTATGACACGTTACACCCACGTTGGGTATTTATGATGCCCATGTTAAACATTGCCTCAACGAGTCATGTATTATTGATTATTTTGGGACGCAGAGGTGTTTCCAAGGCACCAGGGCCGGGTTATATACTGGCCAAGACCTATTGACGCGTCCTCGCCGAGCGTCCTGGGCAACAGGTCCCTTCGGGGTCCTGGCTGAAGTCAATAGGATCGCCGATTCCTCCGAAGTCGGAGAGTGTCTGCCTGTATGGCGAGGAACCACCAGTCTGCACACCAATAAGCCAGACATGGGACAACGGAAACTCACGCAAACCTCAGGTCCTGTATGACATCACACTGATGCTGGACAACAGGATGCCTTCATCCGACATACAGGACTTTGCATTGAAGCTCAAGCCAACGAACACAAGCAAGCAAGCATTGATTATTTTTCATGCGTTTTAATGCTTATTGTTCTTTTGTTGTCAAAGAATTGCTTCAGAAGAGATGTTGAATGAAAGTATGTATGAGAGGATATATAGAGAAGAAGGGCAGAATGTAGAACAGGCCTGCGTGCCCAATTCTTAACCCTTTGAAAATAAAGATTTTCGTTCATTTAATAAAAAAAATAAAAATGTAATTTTTTGTGAGAGAAAGTTAGTTGCATATCCTTTGCAGTACTCTGTGAAACCTGGACTGTTTATCAGCGACACGCTAGGAAATTAAACCACTTCCACACAGTCTGCCTTAGGAAGTTACTGAAGATTAAATTGCAAGACAAGATCCCAGACACTGAAGTAATAGAAAGAGCGTCCATGCCCAGTATCCACACTCTACCAATGAAGAATCAGATTCGCTGGGCTGGTCGCTTGACTCGCATGCCAGATCACAGGCTCCCTAAACGAATTTTTTACGGCGAGTTGCGTTGTGGTAAACGCTCCCAAGGCGGCCAGAGGAAACGCTTTAAAGACACTCTGAAAATTTCACTGAATGCTTTTGGAATTAATCATGACACCTGGGAGACTGCAGCCAGAGACTGAAATTTGTGGCGTACATCATTATGCAAGGGTGCAGTCACTTGTGAGGCAACCAGGACTGCAAGAGCTGTGAAGAAAAGACAGAACAGAAAAACCACTGCAGAAAATCCTCCTCCAGAAACGTCAAGCATTCTTTGTCCACATTATCAAAGAACATTTCGAGCCAAAATAGGCCTTATCAGCCATCTTAGAACTCACGGCTCCATACTTTCAACCCCACTGGATGAAATGAATGGTCATCATCATTCTTGATGGACAAACAACAACAACAGCAGTACTCTGCAGCCAACCCACCACCCACCATTTATTGGCTGTTCGTGACATCTTGTAAGTTTGCTTTCAGTACTTTCACGTCGCCCTTTTTAATTATTGGAATAAAGATAGATCTCTTCCAATCATATTTTCTACTATCAATTTAACTATCTATATTTTTAACAGGAACGGGAAAGGGCCGAACATATATACATACATGCATCCATGCATGCATGCAATCATCATGCATGGATGGATGGATAGATCCCCGCTAGGGGCTGGGCGAAGCCAGGTCGCGTCCTCTAGATGAATGGATAGATAGATAGATAAAGAGCGGGGCCGGGTCGTCAGATATACAGACAGGCAGATATAGATAGAACGAACAAACGAACAGACTTTATTTTCAAAGGGTAACAAATTGGGCACGCAGGCCCATCTTACATTTGACCCTTCCAATCACTCATCTTTCTTTCAACAGTGCATAGGAAAAAATATTGTCACATGAATTTTGTAAACATAAACAATGCACTTTACTATGTTATGTGACACATCCACCACCTACCCACACATCCCCCATTTACTCCAACACCTCCAACCAACCACACAGATAACCCACACACACACATACATTCCCCCACCCATCCACCACATTCCTACACATCTCCCCACCCACACACACCTCTCACCCACCCACACCCAAAGCACACATACATTCCCCAACCCACACATCCCCTACCCACACACATCTCCCCACCCACTCACATATCCTCTACCCGTCCCATTACCCACCAACAATCACTCACCCACATATCCTCCTCCACCCACACACCTCCAACCACCCAGCCAAACACATATTCCTCAGCCACACATCCCCCACGCACATCTCCCCATCAACTCACATATCCCGAACCCACCCACATAATCTCCCATCTCCCCCAGCCCACCCCTACAAACATCCCAGACCATCTCCTAACCTACACACACTCACCCACCCTCATATCCTCTACCCACCCATCCCCTAACCACACACCCATACTCATATACAATCACCCACCTGCACATCCTCTACCCAACCACCCATCCCCCAGCCACACATCCCTTAACCACACACCCTACCCATATACACACACATCCCCACCCACGCACAATCTCCCCACCCATCCCTCACATACATCCCACCCACCCACACATCCCCCATTCACAAACACACACCTCCCATCCACGCAAAACCCACACACACATCCCTAACCCATACACTCATCCCCTCACACATTCCTAGACACACGTACTTATCCCTCAACCACTAACATCCACACATCCCTCACCCACTCATCAAAACATACATCTATCTACCCACCCACACTCACACACCCCAATTACCCATCTAAACACACATCCCCCACCCTCACACACATCCTTCACCCACCTGCACACCAACCACACCCCCACCCACACATCCTTTATCCACCCAGCCAGACATCCCCCACCCACACACATTGCAAAATCCATCACCCACGCCCATCACACACCCCTCACCCAACCCACACACTCCCCACCCATCCACCCAAACATCCCTCACCCACATCCCCAAACCCACAACCACCCCCCACCCACCGCATATCCCACACCAACATCTCCCCACCCATCCCACAACCCACCATCAATCATCCACCCACATATCTTACTCCACCCACTCACCCACAGCCACCTAGCCAAACACACATCCCCACCCACACACACATCTCCCCACCAACCCATACATCCCGCAAGTACCCACACACAAATCTCCCACCCACCCACCCCACCCACCCACACATTCTGAACCCACCCACATACATCACGAATCCACCCAAACACACACACATCCCCCCCCCATCCCATATCATAGATAGATAGACAGACAGACAGACAGATAGATAGAACAAAGGAACGGACGAACAAACAAACTAATTTAAAAGGGTAACAAATTGGGCACGCAGGCCCGTCTTACATTCGGCCCTTTTGATCACTCATCTTTCATTCATCAAATGTGCAAGTTACATTTACATAGGGGGGAAAAAAACATTGTCAAATGGATTTTGTAAGCATAAACAATGCATATTACTCATGGTACATTCACATGGGGAAAAAATCGACATTGTCAAATGAAAGTTGTAAACATAAACAGTGCATATTGCAATGTTGTGAGACACATCCCCCATCCACCCTCACCCACCCACACATACCTCCTCGCACTCACACAAACTCAGGCAAACATACATGCCACCACAAACCCATTGATCCCCTACCCACATACATTTCCCAACCCACACATACATCCCCCACCAATCCCATAACCGACACACACACCCACATATTCTCCACCACCCACCCACAAAAACCCAGCAAAACACACATCACAAAACCACACACACATACCCACACATCCTGCACCTATCCACACATACATGCCGCAACCTCACAATGTTCCCCACCCACCCACACACACATCAGCCAACCTACACCCACTCAATTTCTATCACCTACCAAGAGAGGTAGGCAGGCAGGTAGGCAGGCAGATAGATAGATAGAACAGACTTTATAAACGAACAGACTTTATTTTCAAAGTGTAACAAATTGGGCACGCAGGCCCATCTTACATTCAGCCCTTCCAATCACTCATCTTTCTTTCATCAACAGCGCATAGGAAAAAAACATTGTCACATGAATTTTGTAAACATAAACAATGCATATTACTATGTTATGAGACACATCCACCACCCACCCACACATCCCCCATTCACTCCAACTCCCCCACCCAACCATACACATAACTAACACATACATGCCCCCACCCATCCACCACATCTCTACACCTACACATCACCTCACCCACCACACATCCCATCCACCCACACCCCAAGCACACATACATTCCCCAACCCACACACACATCCCCCCACCTACTCACATATCCTCTACCCATCCCATTACCCACCAATAATTACTTACCCACATATCCTCCTCCACCCACACACCTCCAACCACCCAGCCAAACACACATTCCTCAGCACACATCCCCCCATCAACTCACAAATTCCGCACCCACCCAAATAATCTCCCATCTCCCCCAGCCCACTAACAGATCCTGAGCCCACCCCTACAAACATCCCCTACCATCTCCTAACCTACACACACTCACCCACCCACATATCCTCTACCCACCCATCCCCCAACAAAACATCCCTTAACCACACACCCTTACTCATATACAATCACCCACCCACACATCCTCTACCCAATCACACATCCTCCACCCACCCATCCCCCAGCCACACATCCCTTAACCACACACCCCTACCCATATACACACACATCCCCACCCATGCACAATCTCCCCACCCAGCAACACATCCCCCATTCACAAACACACACCTCCCATCCACACACACACAACCCACACACACATCCCCAACCCATACACTCATCCCCTCACACATTCCTAGACACACGTACTTATCCCTCAACCACTAACACCCACACATCCCTCACCCACTCATCAAAACATAAATCTCCTATCTACCCACCCACACTCACACACCCCAACCACCCATCTAAACACACATCCCCCACCTTCACACACATCCTTCACCCACCCGCACACACATCCTTTATCCACACCCAGCTCCCCTCCCACACAACACCACACCAAAAAACATCCCAAAGACACATCCCTCACCCACACACACATCTCCTACTCATCCACCAACTACAATCACCCTCACTACCCACACATACATCCTCCATCCAGCCACACACACCCCAACCCAGCCAGACATATCCCCCACCTGCACACACATCCCCAAATCCATCACCGACACCCATCACGCACCCCTCCCCCAACCCACACACATCCCCCACACACATTCACCCACACAGATAGATAGGTAGGTAGGTAGGTAGGTAGGTAGGTAGGTAGGTAGATAGATAGATAGATAGATAGATAGATAGATAGATAGATAGATAGATAGATAGATAGATAGATAGAAAGAAAGATAGATAGATCCCCACCAGGGGCTGGGCGAAGCCAGGCCGGGTCAGCTAGTTATTCATAAAATATTTTTTTTTAAACATAAAATATAAGAAAAGCTGGACATGTTAAAGGTTTTCAGCTTTGTCTGCTGGACGGAGAATATTAATCTAAAAAGGAGGAAATGTTTCTCTTTTTGCCTGATTACGCAAAATTAACGCTGAATTAACGCAAACACACAGCATCCACTGCATAGTGAAATTAGGAAGGTGAAGGGCAGCAGGTTAAAAAGAGGACGGTCATGGATGGGTCAAGCCGAAGACATTCTTCAACAGGTGTGTTCACTGGAGGACTTAGAACCTGGCGAGGAGTGGGTGCAAGTGCCAACAGACTTCTGCACATCCTTTTCAGTTTGCATCCAACTAGATAGAAAATGCAGACAAGAAAATCCGGCTGCTGTGGAGGCTGAAGTACAAGCGTTGATTTTCGAGAATTCGCTAGACAGTGACGCGGTCATCTACACAGATGGGTCGGTCGTCCGACATGTGAGAAGCTCATGGGCCTTTACAGCTCGGGCCGGAGGGAGAATTGTGAAGGAGGACTCTGGTGCTTTCACTGAAACCACAAGTAGCCTGACCATGGAAGTCATGGCAGTAAGTAAAGCAATAACATGGCTCGAGACACAGACATTCACTAGGGCTTGTTTCCTTAGCGACTCAATGAACATGATCAAGAGGATAGAGGAGGGGTCGATCCGAAGAGAATGGTTGCTGCCTCTGGAGCGGTCTCGGCTGGCAAAGATTAGTTTCATCTTCGTGCCAGGGCATGCGGGAGTACAAGGAAATGAGCGGGCTGACAAGCTCGCAGGTGAGGCTACTGTGGAGGGCGGACGCGCCATGGACCAGGCTGACATTCTGAATGCTCTACGAGAAGTGAGACTTTTGCAAGAACCAAGCGATGACTGTGAATCTACAACAATGGCCAGACTGCGAGAGCAGCAAATTAAAAGAGGGGTGGCCAAACAAGAACACTACGCAGGAAGCCAAAGAAGATTGATAAACCAACACAGAACTGGCGTCGTTAGCCGCTACACGCTGCGGGATTTGCTGAGGAGGGGATCCGAGCACTTATGGACTGAATGGTCCGATGTGCAACGAGGATGATCTGTCGACTAACTAACTAACTAACTTTTTGCCTGATGTCTAGCAACCCTGTCTAGAACTGCAGCGTGTGATATTGTTGATGCTGCCCTTTCAAAATGGTTCACTGTGATTAGATCGGCAAATGTACCAGTAAATGGGCCTTTACTTATTGTGAAAGCAGAAGAATTGGCATGTCTTGGAGGTCAGACAGACTGGAATTGTAGCGCTTGCTGGTTGGATCGTTTAAAAAAAAAAAACATTGCATCATGTACAAGAATGTGTGTGGAGAGAAACAGTCAGTCGACGAAGCAACGACTGACTCTGATGACGAGGAGCCCTGACTATGATAATGAGTATGACTTTGGACTGCAAGCACAATCTGCATCACAGTCAGATATTTTGGCATGGATTGATAAAATTGACATTTACATGATGCAGACTGGATGTTCAGATGATGCAGTCTCACCATTTTGTGCCTTTAAACAGGCAATGGGAAGACATTTTTCACAAGTCAAGAAGCAAAGCAAAATCACAGACTTTTTTGTAATTCATTTGGAAATTTTTATATAACTTTAATGTTCCGCTTTCTAAAATAATTAAACGTTTTAACATTTCTGATATTGTATTGCTATTTATTTGTTCACTAACTGTGTTTCCCAAGTGGTACAATCATTTTACTCAATGCTACTGCATGGTATTAGTGTAAATTAGTGTAAATGTGTGCAGTCTGGATAAGTAGAATGTCTGATAAGTAGAACAAATTCCTTCGGCCCCTGTAACTTCTACTTATCCAGACTCCACTGTATTTTCATTTGGTATGCCAAATGACCACCTGGTAAAAAAGATGACCACAATAACTGTATTTGTAAGGTTTGTCTCCAGTAAGTTTACTTGTACATCTTCAATTGAGCAGATGCCACACAACATGCATAAGTTTCTCTTGTGTGCACCATCTTGTGACACTTCAGATCAAAAACTTGAGTAAATGATACACCACAATCTAGTAATGTTTCTCTCCTGTATGAATTTTCATGTGGCATTTTAGATTTCTAGCATGCATAAAAGCGCCACCACAGTCATTGCATTTGTAAGGTTACTCTCCTGTATGTGTTCTCATGTGGAACTTCAAATTGCCAACCTGAATAAAGGATTTATTACAATCAACACATGTGTAAGGTTTCTTTCCTGTATGTATCATCTTGTGGTTCTTCATACTGCGAGAATCAGCAAAAGATGCACCACAATCATCACATTTGTAAGGTTTCTCTCCTGTATGTTTTATTTTGTGGCGCTTCAGACTGCCCACTTCAGTAAAAGATGCACCACAACCATCACATTTGTAAGGTTTCTTTCCTGTATGTGTTTTCTTGTGGCGCTTCAAATAGCCCGCTTGAATAAAAGATGCACCACAATCATCACATTTGTAAGGTTTAACTTCTGTATGTATTTTCTTGTGGGCCTTCAAACCTGTACCTAGACAAAAAGATGCACCACAGTCATCACATTTGTAAAGTTTCTCTCCTGTATGTGTTTTCTTGTGGCACTTCAGATTGCCCGCTAGATTAAAAGATGCACCACAATCATCACATTTGTAAAGTTTCTCTCCTGTATGTATCTTCTTGTGAGCCTTTAAACTTTTACCTAGACCAAAAGATGCACCACAGTCATCACATTTGTAAGGTTTCTTTCCTGTATGTATCATCTTGTGGTTCTTCAGAGTGCTAGAATAAGCAAAAGATGCTCCACAATCGTCACATCTGTAAGGTTTCTCTCCTGTATGTGTTATCTTGTGGCCTTTCAGACTGCTAGAATGAGCAAAAGATGCACCACAGCCATCACATTTGTAAGGTTTAACTCCTGTATGTATTCTCTTGTGGGCCTTTAAACTTGTACCTAGACCAAAAGATGCACCACAGTCATCACATTTGTAAGGTTTCTCTCCTGTATGTGTTCTCATGTGGAGCTTCAAAGTGGCAACCCAATTAAAGGATGCATTACAATCATCACATTTGTAAGGCTTCTCTCCTGTATGTGTTCTTATGTGGAGCTTCAAATAGCCAACCCAATTAAAGGATGCATTACAATCATCACATTTGTAAGGCTTCTCTCCTGTATGTGTTCTTATGTGGAGCTTCAAATAGCCAACCCAATTAAAGGATGCATTACAATAATCACATTTGTAAGGCCTCTCTCCTGTATGTGTTCTCATGTGGAGCTTCACACTGTCAGCCCGAGTGATGGATTTATTACAATCAACACATGTGTAAGGTTTCTTTCCTGTATGTATCATCTTGTGGTTCTTCATACTGCGAGAATCAGCAAAAGATGCACCACAATCATCACATTTGTAAGGTTTCTCTCCTGTATGTTTTATTTTGTGGCGCTTCAGACTGCCCGCTTCAGTAAAAGATGCACCACAACCATCACATTTGTAAGGTTTCTTTCCTGTATGTGTTTTCTTGTGGCGCTTCAGATAGCCCGCTTGAATAAAAGATGCACCACAATCATCACATTTGTAAGGTTTAACTTCTGTATGTATTTTCTTGTGGGCCTTCAAACCTGTACCTAGACAAAAAGATGCACCACAGTCATCACATTTGTAAAGTTTCTCTCCTGTATGTGTTTTCTTGTGGCGCTTCAGATTGCCCGCTAGATTAAAAGATGCACCACAATCATCACATTTGTAAAGTTTCTCTCCTGTATGTATCTTCTTGTGGGCCTTTAAACTTTTACCTAGACCAAAAGATGCACCACAGTCATCACATTTGTAAGGTTTCTTTCCTGTATGTATCATCTTGTGGTTCTTCAGAGTGCTAGAATAAGCAAAAGATGCTCCACAATCGTCACATCTGTAAGGTTTCTCTCCTGTATGTGTTATCTTGTGGCCTTTCAGACTGCTAGAATGAGCAAAAGATGCACCACAGCCATCACATTTGTAAGGTTTAACTCCTGTATGTATTCTCTTGTGGGCCTTTAAACTTGTACCTAGACCAAAAGATGCACCACAGTCATCACATTTGTAAGGTTTCTCTCCTGTATGTGTTCTCATGTGGAGCTTCAAAGTGGCAACCCAATTAAAGGATGCATTACAATCATCACATTTGTAAGGCTTCTCTCCTGTATGTGTTCTTATGTGGAGCTTCAAATAGCCAACCCGATTAAAGGATGCATTACAATCATCACATTTGTAAGGCTTCTCTCCTGTATGTGTTCTCATGTGGCACTGCAGATTGCCGACACGATTAAATGATGCACCCCAATCATCACATTTCAAAGGTTTATCTCCAGTATGTGCTTTTTTGTGGTGCTTCAGATTCCGAAGGTGAGTAAATGATGCACCACAATCATCACAATTGTAAGGTTTCCCCCATATATGTTTTCTCTTGTGGCAAATAAGAAAAGATGCCTTATTATAAGAGACATCACAAAGATCAGAACTGCAAGGCTTCTCTCCTGTATGCATTCTTTTATGACACTTCAAAGTGTAAGAGACAATAAAAATGGGCCACAATCATCACACTTGTAAGTTTTCTCTCCTGTATGCGTTTTCTTGTGGTATTTCATATTGTATGCTTGAATAAAACATGCACCAGAATCATCACATTTATTAGGTTTCTCTCTATGGTGTGTTCTTTTGTTTCATTTCAGGTTGTCAGCTTGAGTAAAAGATGCATCAGTTATCACATGTGAGATTTCTCTATTGCATTTGTTCTTATTTTTTTCGGGAAGTTTAAATATCTTATCTACACAAACAGTTGGATCACAAACATCAGACACATATGGCATGTCTTCTTGATTTATTATTCATCACCACAACTGCCACAACCAACTGTATAATCAAGAGTTTTCCCAGAGACCTGTGTAAATGTCATAGGCGTTACTACAAATTTATAAAATCACAAGCTTTAAAAATCACACATAGATTAGTGTCAATTTCATTGATAGATGACACTTTCTGATAATTGTTGTTTTTTTTTCACATGAATCATGTTCTGCTGATATTATATAACTATTCTCAATCCACTTTTGTCAAATGATATGTTTCATGGTGACCATGAATTATTTTATGTTAAATAATTCTTAATTTTGGGTTTGTTTTTCTAGGCATGTCTTTGAAGATGCAACAACCTTCTAATTGATTGAATCCTTTGTGACTCTTGTAATGATTGGAACATTTGAAAGTTCTTATTTCACAAGTCTGAGTCTATGTTATCAAACTTCATCTTCTGCATCGTGTCATTGGTTTCATTTAGGGAATGGACGGACAACTCTGTCAGCAGTTGTTTAATTCTGAAAGAGACACAAAAAGAAAACAAACGAGTTTATTAGCGTGGCCAGCAACATATTACAATAAAATGCTTCAGTGTAACCTAAATGTTGTTAGTGTAAATGTAATACAGAACAGGGCGCTTACTGCCAAAACAAAAGTCCTTGTCTATCAAGCCTGTGTCCTTAATACTCTTCTTTATGGCAGTGAAACCTGGACAACTTACTCACACCAAGAGAAACGTTTAAACAGCTTTCATATGCGGTGTCTGCGAAGAATACTTGTATTAAGTGGCAAGACAAAATCACAAATACTGAAGTATTGGAAAGATCAGGTTGTGTGACAGTTTATTCCATGCTCAATCTTCGCAGACTTAGATGAATAGAACATCTTAGGAGGATGGATGATGGTAGAATACCAAAGGACATCTTTTTTGGTGAATTACAGATGGGTAAGAGATCTCAGGGTCAGCCTCTACTACGATACAAAGATGTGTGTAAGCGGGACATGATTGATACAGGCATTGATAATGCACATTGGGAGCAGGTCACGGCTGAACGTGTTGCATGGAGGGCAAACATCAGAAATGGAATGGGGACAAAGAAGAAAATTATTGCAGATAAGTCACACACCGAGCGTGTGAGACGTGGGATGGTGCGTTGTGGTGGAGATGGCCACATGTTCACGTGCACCCACTGTGAACGAACATTTGCAGCGCGAGTTGGCCTTGTCAGTCACATTCGCTACCACCATAGGTAAAAGTTAATATGCCTTTTTAAAGCACAAACTATCGTCTGTCAAGACGGCAAGGTGCCATAGGTAGATGACACACACTCTGATATTTGGTCACATCCTTCATGTTTACTGAAGTTATGTAACTATTCTCAATCCCACTATCATCAAGTGATATTTGTTCATGGTGAGTGTTATTTTATTTTCAGTCACTCTTGATCCTGTGTCTGTGTGTCCAGCCATGTCTTCAAGGTTGCACCACCTTCCATGTTATTGAATCTGTCATGAGTTTTCTAATCACAGAATACATCTGAAAGTTCTTGTTTCACAAACTCCAGGTTAATGTTATCAGATGCCATCTTCTCTATTTGTGGCTGCATTCATAAAAAATAGGGAGACAAAACTCTGACAACAGTGAAGTATTTCTCAAACACACAAATGATGAACACTGGATTAAACATTAGCACAACAGACAGCATACTACAGTAAATTGCTTAAGTATAATCTATAAAATTAATACTTATTGTTCAAGTACTATAGCACTTGAAGCGTCACAACAAATGCAAATTTTTTATAAATATAATTGTTTCAAATAAAAGTGTGATGTAACATTACCACCTAAAGCTACAATATTTGTATCTTACATTCATTATTTCTATCGTAAATGAATCCAGGTAGCTGCAGAAACAGAGGTTAGGATGCCTGTCTACCAGCTGTCATGCTACAGAAACACAGAGGTTAGATTACCTGTCTGCCAGCTGTCATGCTACAGAAACACAGAGGTTAGGATGCCTGTCTACCAGCTGTTATGCTGCAGAAACACAGAGGTTAGATTACCTGTCTGCCAGCTGTTATGCTGCAGAAACAGAGGTTAGGATGACTGTCTACAAGCTGTCATGCTACAGAATCACAGAGGTTAGATTACCTGTCTGCCAGCTGTTATGCTGCAGAAACAGAGGTTAGGATGCCTGTCTACCAGCTGTCATGCTACAGAAACACAGAGGTTAGGATGCCTGTCTGCTAGCAGTCATGCTATAGAAACACAGAGGTTAGGATGCCTGTCTGCCAGCTGTCATGCAACAGAAACACAGAGGTTAGGATGCCTGTCTACCAGCTGTCATGCTACAGAAACACAGAGGTTAGGATGCCTGTCTACCAGCTGTCATGCTACAGAAACACAGAGGTTAGGATGCCTGTCTACCAGCTGTCATGCTACAGAAACACAGAGGTTAGGATGCCTGTCTACCAGCTGTCATGCTACAGAAACACAGAGGTTAGGATGCCTGTCTACCAGCTGTCATGCTACAGAAACACAGAGGTTAGGATGCCTGTCTACCAGCTGTCATGCTACAGACACACAGAGGTTAGGATGCCGGTCTACAATCTGTCATGCTACAGAAACACAGAGGTTAGGCTGCCTGTCTGCCAGCTGTCATGCTACAGACACACAGAGGTTAGGATGCCTGTCTACCAGCTGTCATGCTACAGACACACAGAGGTTAGGATGCCGGTCTACAATCTGTCATGCTACAGACACACAGAGGTTAGGATGCCTGTCTGCCAGCTGTCATGCTACAGACACACAGAGGTTAGGATGCCTGTCTGCCAGCTGTCATGCTACAGACACACAGAGGTTAGGATGCCTGTCTGCCAGCTGTCATGCTATAGACAAACAGAGGTTAGGATGCCTGTCTGCCAGCTGTCATGCTACAGAATCACAGAGGTTAGGATGCCTGTCTGCCAGCTGTCATGCTACAGACACACAGAGGTTAGGATGCCTGTCTGCAAGCTGTCATGCTACAGACACACAGAGGTTAGGATGCCTGTCTACCAGCTGTCATGCTACAGACACACAGAGGTTAGGATGCCTGTCTACAATCTGTCATGCTATAGAAACACAGAGGTTAGGATGCCTGTCTGCCAGCTGTCATGCTACAGACACACAGAGGTTAGGATGCCTGTCTGCCAGCTGTCATGCTACAGACACACAGAGGTTAGGATGCCTGTCTGCCAGCTGTCATGCTATAGACAAACAGAGGTTAGGATGCCTGTCTGCCAGCTGTCATGCTACAGACACACAGAGGTTAGGATGCCTGTCTGCCAGCTGTCATGCTACAGACACACAGAGGTTAGGATGCCTGTCTGCAAGCTGTCATGCTACAGACACACAGAGGTTAGGATGCCTGTCAGCCAGCTGTCATGCTACAGAAACACAGAGGTTAGGATGCCTGTCTGCCAGCTGTCATGCTACAGAAACACAGAGGTTAGGATGCCGGTCTACATTCTGTCATGCTACAGAAACACAGAGGTTAGGCTGCCTGTCTGCTAGCGGTCATGCTATAGAAACACAGAGGTTAGGATGCCTGTCTACCAGCTGTCATGCTACAGAAACACAGAGGTTAGGATGCCTGTCTGCCAGCTGTTATGCTACAGACACACAGAGGTTAGGATGCCTGTCTGCCAGCTGTCATGCTACAGACACACAGAGGTTAGGATGCCTGTCTGCCAGCTGTCATGCTAAAGAAACACAGGTTAGGATGCCTGTCTACCAGCTGTCATGCTACAGAAACACAGGTTAGGATGCTTGTCTGCTAGCTGTCATGCTACAGACACACAGAGGTTAGGATGCCTGTCTGCCAGCTGTCATGCTACAGAAACACAGAGGTTAGGTTCCCTGAGTGCCAGCTGTCATGCTACAGAAATACAGGTTAGGATGCCTGTCTGCCAGCTGTCATGCTACAGAAACACAGAGGTTAGGATGCCTGTCTACAAGCTGTCATGCTACAGAAACACAGAGGTTAGGATGCCTGTCTGCCAGCTGTCATGCTACAGAAACACAGAGGTTAGGATGCTTGTCTGCCAGCTGTCATGCTGCAGAAACACAGAGGTTAGGATGCCTGTCTGCCAGCTGTCATGCTACAGAAACACACAGGTTAGGATGCCTGTCTGCCAGCTGTCATGCTGCAGAAACACAGAGGTTAGGATGCATGTCTGCCAGCTGTCATGCTACAGACACACAGAGGTTAGGATGCCTGTCTGCCAGCTGTCATGCTGCAGAAACACAGGTTAGGATGCCTGTCTGCCAGCTGTCATGCTGCAGAAACACAGAGGTTAGGATGCCTGTCTGCCAGCTGTCATGCTACAGAAACACAGGTTAGGATGTCTGTCTGCCAGCTGTCATGCTGCAGAAACACAGAGGTTAGGATGCCTGTCTGCCAGCTGTCATGCTACAGAAACACAGGTTAGGATGCTTGTCTGCCAGCTGTCATGCTACAGACACACACAGGTTAGGATGCCTGTCTGCCAGCTGTCATGCTAAAGAAACACAGAGGTTAGGATGCCTGTCTACCAGCTGTCATGCTACAGAAACACAGGTTAGGATGCTTGTCTGCCAGCTGTCATGCTACAGACTCACAGAGGTTAGGATGCCTGTCTGCCAGCTGTCATGCTACAGAAACACAGAGGTTAGGATGCTTGTCTGCCAGCTGTCATGCTACAGAAACACAGAGGTTAGGATGCTTGTCTGCCAGCTGTCATGCTACAGAAACACAGAGGTTAGGATGCTTGTCTGCCAGCTGTCATGCTACAGAAACACAGAGGTTAGGATGCCTGTCTGCCAGCTGTCATGCTACAGAAACACAGAGGTTAGGATGCTTGTCTGCCAGCTGTCATGCTACAGAAACACAGAGGTTAGGATGCTTGTCTGCCAGCTGTCATGCTGCAGAAACACAGAGGTTAGGATGCCTGTCTGCCAGCTGTCATACTACAGAAACACACAGGTTAGGATGCCTGTCTGCCAGCTGTTATGCTGCAGAAACACAGAGGTTAGGATGCCTGTCTGCCAGCTGTCATGCTACAGACACACAGAGGTTAGGATGCCTGTCTGCCAGCTGTCATGCTGCAGAAACACAGGTTAGGATGCCTGTCTGCCAGCTGTCATGCTGCAGAAACACAGAGGTTAGGATGCCTGTCTGCCAGCTGTCATGCTACAGAAACACAGGTTAGGATGTCTGTCTGCCAGCTGTCATGCTAAAGAAACACAGAGGTTAGGATGCCTGTCTACCAGCTTTCATGCTACAGAAACACAGGTTAGGATGCTTGTCTGCCAGCTGTCATGCTACAGACACACAGAGGTTAGGATGCCTGTCTGCCAGCTGTCATGCTAAAGAAACACAGAGGTTAGGATGCCTGTCTACCAGCTGTCATGCTACAGAAACACAGGTTAGGATGCTTGTCTGCCAGCTGTCATGCTACAGACACACAAAGGTTAGGATGCCTGTCTGCCAGCTGTCATGCTACAGAAACACAGAGGTTAGGTTCCCTGAGTACCAGCTGTCATGCTACAGAAATACAGGTTAGGATGCCTGTCTGCCAGCTGTCATGCTACAGAAACACAGGTTAGGATGTCTGTCTGCCAGCTGTTATGCTACAGAAACACACAGATTAGGATATCTGTCTGCCAGCTGTTATGCTACAGAAACACAGAGGTTAGGATGCCTGTCTACAATCTGTCATGCTGCAGAAACACAGAGATTAGGATGCCTGTCTACAATCTGTCATGCTGCAGAAACACAGAGGTTAGGCTGCCTGTCTGCTAGCAGTCATGCTATAGAAACACAGAGGTTAGGATGTCTGTCTACCAGCTGTCATGCTACAGAAACACAGAGGTTAGGTTCCCTGAGTGCCAGCTGTCATGCTACAGAAATACAGGTTAGGATGCCTGTCTGCCAGCTGTCATGCTACAGAAACACAGAGGTTAGGATGCCTGTCTACAAGCTGTCATGCTACAGAAACACAGAGGTTAGGATGCCTGTCTACCAGCTGTCATGCTACAGAAACACAGAGGTTAGGATGCCGGTCTACAAGCTGTCATGCTGCAGAAACACAGAGGTTAGGATGCCTGTCTACCAGCTGTCATGCTACAGAAACACAGAGGTTAGGATGCCTGTCTGCAAGCTGTCATGCTACAGAAGCACAGAGGTTAGGATGCCTGTCTGCCAGCTGTCATGCTACAGAAACACAGAGGTTAGGATGCCTGTCTGCCAGCTGTCATGCTACAGAAACACAGAGGTTAGGATGCTTGTCTGCCAGCTGTCATGCTACAGAAACACAGAGGTTAGGATGCTTGTCTGCCAGCTGTCATGCTACAGAAACACAGGTTAGGATGCTTGTCTGCCAGCTGTCATGCTACAGAAACACAGAGGTTAGGATGTCTGTCTGCCAGCTGTCATGCTACAGAAACACAGAGGTTAGGATGCTTGTCTGCCAGCTGTCATGCTACAGAAACACAGAGGTTAGGATGCTTGTCTGCCAGCTGTCATGCTACAGAAACACAGAGGTTAGGATGCTTGTCTGCCAGCTGTCATGCTGCAGAAACACAGAGGTTAGGATGCCTGTCTGCCAGCTGTCATGCTACAGAAACACAGAGGTTAGGATGCTTGTCTGCCAGCTGTCATGCTACAGAAACACAGAGGTTAGGATGCTTGTCTGCCAGCTGTCATGCTGCAGAAACACAGAGGTTAGGATGCCTGTCTGCCAGCTGTCATACTACAGAAACACACAGGTTAGGATGCCTGTCTGCCAGCTGTCATGCTGCAGAAACACAGAGGTTAGGATGCCTGTCTGCCAGCTGTCATGCTACAGACACACAGAGGTTAGGATGCCTGTCTGCCAGCTGTCATGCTGCAGAAACACAGGTTAGGATGCCTGTCTGCCAGCTGTCATGCTGCAGAAACACAGAGGTTAGGATGCCTGTCTGCCAGCTGTCATGCTACAGAAACACAGGTTAGGATGTCTGTCTGCCAGCTGTCATGCTAAAGAAACACAGAGGTTAGGATGCCTGTCTACCAGCTTTCATGCTACAGAAACACAGGTTAGGATGCTTGTCTGCCAGCTGTCATGCTACAGACACACAGAGGTTAGGATGCCTGTCTGCCAGCTGTCATGCTAAAGAAACACAGAGGTTAGGATGCCTGTCTACCAGCTGTCATGCTACAGAAACACAGGTTAGGATGCTTGTCTGCCAGCTGTCATGCTACAGACACACAAAGGTTAGGATGCCTGTCTGCCAGCTGTCATGCTACAGAAACACAGAGGTTAGGTTCCCTGAGTACCAGCTGTCATGCTACAGAAATACAGGTTAGGATGCCTGTCTGCCAGCTGTCATGCTACAGAAACACAGGTTAGGATGTCTGTCTGCCAGCTGTTATGCTACAGAAACACACAGATTAGGATATCTGTCTGCCAGCTGTTATGCTACAGAAACACAGAGGTTAGGATGCCTGTCTACAAGCTGTCATGCTACAGAAACACAGAGGTTAGGATGCCTGTCTACCAGCTGTCATGCTACAGAAACACAGAGGTTAGGATGCCGGTCTACAAGCTGTCATGCTGCAGAAACACAGAGGTTAGGATGCCTGTCTACCAGCTGTCATGCTACAGAAACACAGAGGTTAGGATGCCTGTCTGCCAGCTGTCATGCTACAGAAGCACAGAGGTTAGGATGCCTGTCTGCCAGCTGTCATGCTACAGAAACACAGAGGTTAGGATGCCTGTCTGCCAGCTGTCATGCTACAGAAACACAGAGGTTAGGATGCTTGTCTGCCAGCTGTCATGCTACAGAAACACAGAGGTTAGGATGCTTGTCTGCCAGCTGTCATGCTACAGAAACACAGAGGTTAGGATGCTTGTCTGCCAGCTGTCATGCTACAGAAACACAGAGGTTAGGATGTCTGTCTGCCAGCTGTCATGCTACAGAAACACAGAGGTTAGGATGCTTGTCTGCCAGCTGTCATGCTACAGAAACACAGAGGTTAGGATGCTTGTCTGCCAGCTGTCATGCTACAGAAACACAGAGGTTAGGATGCTTGTCTGCCAGCTGTCATGCTGCAGAAACACAGAGGTTAGGATGCCTGTCTGCCAGCTGTCATGCTACAGAAACACACAGGTTAGGATGCCTGTCTGCCAGCTGTCATGCTACAGACACACAGAGGTTAGGATGTCTGTCTGCCAGCTGTCATGCTACAGACACACAGAGGTTAGGATGCCTGTCTGCCAGCTGTCATGCTGCAGAAACACAGGTTAGGATGCCTGTCTGCCAGCTGTCATGCTGCAGAAACACAGAGGTTAGGATGCCTGTCTGCCAGCTGTCATGCTACAGAAACACAGGTTAGGATGTCTGTCTGCCAGCTGTCATGCTAAAGAAACACAGAGGTTAGGATGCCTGTCTACCAGCTTTCATGCTACAGAAACACAGGTTAGGATGCTTGTCTGCCAGCTGTCATGCTACAGACACACAGAGGTTAGGATGCCTGTCTGCCAGCTGTCATGCTAAAGAAACACAGAGGTTAGGATGCCTGTCTACCAGCTGTCATGCTACAGAAACACAGGTTAGGATGCTTGTCTGCCAGCTGTCATGCTACAGACACACAAAGGTTAGGATGCCTGTCTGCCAGCTGTCATGCTACAGAAACACAGAGGTTAGGTTCCCTGAGTACCAGCTGTCATGCTACAGAAATACAGGTTAGGATGCCTGTCTGCCAGCTGTCATGCTACAGAAACACAGGTTAGGATGTCTGTCTGCCAGCTGTTATGCTACAGAAACACACAGATTAGGATATCTGTCTGCCAGCTGTTATGCTACAGAAACACAGAGGTTAGGATGCCTGTCTACAATCTGTCATGCTGCAGAAACACAGAGATTAGGATGCCTGTCTACAATCTGTCATGCTGCAGAAACACAGAGGTTAGGCTGCCTGTCTGCTAGCAGTCATGCTATAGAAACACAGAGGTTAGGATGTCTGTCTACCAGCTGTCATGCTACAGAAACACAGAGGTTAGGTTCCCTGAGTGCCAGCTGTCATGCTACAGAAATACAGGTTAGGATGCCTGTCTGCCAGCTGTCATGCTACAGAAACACAGAGGTTAGGATGCCTGTCTACAAGCTGTCATGCTACAGAAACACAGAGGTTAGGATGCCTGTCTACCAGCTGTCATGCTACAGAAACACAGAGGTTAGGATGCCGGTCTACAAGCTGTCATGCTGCAGAAACACAGAGGTTAGGATGCCTGTCTACCAGCTGTCATGCTACAGAAACACAGAGGTTAGGATGCCTGTCTGCAAGCTGTCATGCTACAGAAGCACAGAGGTTAGGATGCCTGTCTGCCAGCTGTCATGCTACAGAAACACAGAGGTTAGGATGCCTGTCTGCCAGCTGTCATGCTACAGAAACACAGAGGTTAGGATGCTTGTCTGCCAGCTGTCATGCTACAGAAACACAGAGGTTAGGATGCTTGTCTGCCAGCTGTCATGCTACAGAAACACAGGTTAGGATGCTTGTCTGCCAGCTGTCATGCTACAGAAACACAGAGGTTAGGATGTCTGTCTGCCAGCTGTCATGCTACAGAAACACAGAGGTTAGGATGCTTGTCTGCCAGCTGTCATGCTACAGAAACACAGAGGTTAGGATGCTTGTCTGCCAGCTGTCATGCTACAGAAACACAGAGGTTAGGATGCTTGTCTGCCAGCTGTCATGCTGCAGAAACACAGAGGTTAGGATGCCTGTCTGCCAGCTGTCATGCTACAGAAACACAGAGGTTAGGATGCTTGTCTGCCAGCTGTCATGCTACAGAAACACAGAGGTTAGGATGCTTGTCTGCCAGCTGTCATGCTGCAGAAACACAGAGGTTAGGATGCCTGTCTGCCAGCTGTCATACTACAGAAACACACAGGTTAGGATGCCTGTCTGCCAGCTGTCATGCTGCAGAAACACAGAGGTTAGGATGCCTGTCTGCCAGCTGTCATGCTACAGACACACAGAGGTTAGGATGCCTGTCTGCCAGCTGTCATGCTGCAGAAACACAGGTTAGGATGCCTGTCTGCCAGCTGTCATGCTGCAGAAACACAGAGGTTAGGATGCCTGTCTGCCAGCTGTCATGCTACAGAAACACAGGTTAGGATGTCTGTCTGCCAGCTGTCATGCTAAAGAAACACAGAGGTTAGGATGCCTGTCTACCAGCTTTCATGCTACAGAAACACAGGTTAGGATGCTTGTCTGCCAGCTGTCATGCTACAGACACACAGAGGTTAGGATGCCTGTCTGCCAGCTGTCATGCTAAAGAAACACAGAGGTTAGGATGCCTGTCTACCAGCTGTCATGCTACAGAAACACAGGTTAGGATGCTTGTCTGCCAGCTGTCATGCTACAGACACACAAAGGTTAGGATGCCTGTCTGCCAGCTGTCATGCTACAGAAACACAGAGGTTAGGTTCCCTGAGTACCAGCTGTCATGCTACAGAAATACAGGTTAGGATGCCTGTCTGCCAGCTGTCATGCTACAGAAACACAGGTTAGGATGTCTGTCTGCCAGCTGTTATGCTACAGAAACACACAGATTAGGATATCTGTCTGCCAGCTGTTATGCTACAGAAACACAGAGGTTAGGATGCCTGTCTACAATCTGTCATGCTGCAGAAACACAGAGATTAGGATGCCTGTCTACAATCTGTCATGCTGCAGAAACACAGAGGTTAGGCTGCCTGTCTGCTAGCAGTCATGCTATAGAAACACAGAGGTTAGGATGTCTGTCTACCAGCTGTCATGCTACAGAAACACAGAGGTTAGGTTCCCTGAGTGCCAGCTGTCATGCTACAGAAATACAGGTTAGGATGCCTGTCTGCCAGCTGTCATGCTACAGAAACACAGAGGTTAGGATGCCTGTCTACAAGCTGTCATGCTACAGAAACACAGAGGTTAGGATGCCTGTCTACCAGCTGTCATGCTACAGAAACACAGAGGTTAGGATGCCGGTCTACAAGCTGTCATGCTGCAGAAACACAGAGGTTAGGATGCCTGTCTACCAGCTGTCATGCTACAGAAACACAGAGGTTAGGATGCCTGTCTGCCAGCTGTCATGCTACAGAAGCACAGAGGTTAGGATGCCTGTCTGCCAGCTGTCATGCTACAGAAACACAGAGGTTAGGATGCCTGTCTGCCAGCTGTCATGCTACAGAAACACAGAGGTTAGGATGCTTGTCTGCCAGCTGTCATGCTACAGAAACACAGAGGTTAGGATGCTTGTCTGCCAGCTGTCATGCTACAGAAACACAGAGGTTAGGATGCTTGTCTGCCAGCTGTCATGCTACAGAAACACAGAGGTTAGGATGTCTGTCTGCCAGCTGTCATGCTACAGAAACACAGAGGTTAGGATGATTGTCTGCCAGCTGTCATGCTACAGAAACACAGAGGTTAGGATGCTTGTCTGCCAGCTGTCATGCTACAGAAACACAGAGGTTAGGATGCTTGTCTGCCAGCTGTCATGCTGCAGAAACACAGAGGTTAGGATGCCTGTCTGCCAGCTGTCATGCTACAGAAACACACAGGTTAGGATGCCTGTCTGCCAGCTGTCATGCTACAGACACACAGAGGTTAGGATGTCTGTCTGCCAGCTGTCATGCTACAGACACACAGAGGTTAGGATGCCTGTCTGCCAGCTGTCATGCTGCAGAAACACAGGTTAGGATGTCTGTCTGCCAGCTGTCATGCTGCAGAAACACAGGTTAGGATGCCTGTCTGCCAGCTGTCATGCTGCAGAAACACAGAGGTTAGGATGCCTGTCTGCCAGCTGTCATGCTACAGAAACACAGATTAGGATGTCTATCTGCCAGCTGTCATGCTAAAGAAACACAGAGGTTAGGATGCCTGTCTACCAGCTGTCATGCTACAGCATGACAGGTTAGGATGCTTGTCTGCCAGCTGTCATGCTACAGACACACAGAGGTTAGGATGCCTGCCTGCCAGCTGTCATGCTACAGAAACACAGAGGTTAGGTTCCCTGAGTGCCAGCTGTCATGCTACAGAAATACAGGTTAGGATGCCTGTCTGCCAGCTGTCACGCTACAGAAACACAGGTTAGGATGCCTGTCTGCCAGCTGTTATGCTACAGAAACACAGAGGTTAGGATATCTGTCTGCCCGCTGTCATGCTACAGAAACACAGGTTAGGATGCCTGTCTGCCAGCTGTCATGCTACAGAAACACAGGTTAGGATGTCTGTCTACAAGCTGTCATGCTACAGAAACACAGAGGTTAGGATGCCTGTCTACAAGCTGTCATGCTACAGAAACACAGAGGTTAGGATGCCTGTCTACAAGCTGTCATGCTACAGAACCACAGAGGTTAGGATGTCTGTCTACAATCTGTCATGCTACAGAAACACAGAGGTTAGGATGCCTGTCTACAAGCTGTCATGCTACAGAAACACAGAGGTTAGGATGCCTGTCTGCCAGCTGTTATGCTACAGAAACACAGGTTAGAATGCCTGTCTGACAGTTGTCATGCTACAGAAACACAGAGATTAGGATGCCTGTCTGCCAGCTGTCATGCTACAGAAACACAGAGGTTAGGATGCTTGTCTGCCAGCTGTCATGCTGCAGAAACACAGAGGTTAGGATGCCTGTCTGCTAGCAGTCATGCTATAGAAACACAGAGGTTAGGATGCCTGTCTACCAGCTGTCATGCTACAGAAACACAGAGGTTAGGATGCTTGTCTGCCAGCTGTCATGCTGCAAACACACAGAGGTTAGGATGCCTGTCTGCCAGCTGTCATGCTACAGAAACACAGAGGTTAGGATGCCTGTCTGCCAACTGTCATGCTGCAGAAACACAGGTTAGGATGTCTGTCTGCCAGCTGTCATGCTGCAGAAACACAGGTTAGGATGCCTGTCTGCCAGCTGTCATGCTACAGAAACACAGAGGTTAGGATGCCGGTCTACAATCTGTCATGCTACAGAAACACAGAGGTTAGGATGTCTGTCTGCTAGCTGTCATGCTACAGAAACACAGGTTATGATGCCTGTCTGCCAGCTGTCATGCTACAGACACACAGAGGTTAGGATGCCTGTCTGCCAACTGTCATGCTGCAGAAACACAGGTTAGGATGTCTGTCTGCCAGCTGTCATGCTGCAGAAACACAGAGGTTAGGATGCCTGTCTGCCAGCTGTCATGCTGCAGAAACACAGGTTAGGATGTCTGTCTGCCAGCTGTCATGCTACAGACACACAGAGGTTAGGATGCCTGTCTGCCAGCTGTCATGCTGCCGAAACACAGGTTAGGATGTCTGTCTGCCAGCTGTCATGCTGCAGAAACACAGGTTAGGATGCCTGTCTGCCAGCTGTCATGCTGCAGAAACAAAGAGGTTAGGATGACTGTCTGCCAGCTGCCATGCTACAGAAACACAGAGGTTAGGATGCCTGTCTACAATCTGTCATGCTACAGAAACACAGTGGCCAGAATGCCTGTCTGCTAGCTGTCATGCTACAGAAACACAGAGGTTAGGATGCCTGTCTGCCAGCTGTCATGCTACAGACACACAGAGGTTAGGATGCCTGTCTGCCAGCTGTCATGCTGCAGAAACACAGGTTAGGATGCCTGTCTGCCAGCTGTCATGCTAAAGAAACACAGAGGTTAGGATGCCTGTCTACCAGCTGTCATGCTACAGAAACACAGGTTAGGATGCTTGTCTGCCAGCTGTCATGCTACAGACACACAGAGGTTAGGATGCCTGTCTGCCAGCTGTCATGCTACAGAAACACAGAGGTTAGGTTCCCTGAGTGCCAGCTGTCATGCTACAGAAATACAGGTTAGGATGCCTGTCTGCCAGCTGTCATGCTATAGAAACACAGGTTAGGATGTCTTTCTGCCAGCTGTTATGCTACAGAAACACACAGGTTAGGATATCTGTCTGCCAGCTGTTATGCTACAGAAACACAGAGGTTAGGATGCCTGTCTACAATCTGTCATGCTGCAGAAACACAGAGATTAGGATGCCTGTCTACAATCTGTCATGCTGCAGAAACACAGAGGTTAGGCTGCCTGTCTGCTAGCAGTCATGCTATAGAAACACAGAGGTTAGGATGTCTGTCTACCAGCTGTCATGCTACAGAAACACAGAGTTTAGGATGCTTGTCTGCCAGCTGTCATGCTACAGACACACAGAGGTTAGGATGCCTGTCTGCCAGCTGTCATGCTGCAGAAACACAGGTTAGGATGTCTGTCTGCCAGCTGTCATGATGCAGAAACAGGTTAGGATACCTGTCTGCCAGCTGTCATGCTGCAGAAACACAGAGGTTAGGATGCCTGTCTGCCAGCTGTCATGCTACAGACACACAAAGGTTAGGATGCCTGTCTGCCAGCTGTCATGCTGCAGAAACACAGGTTAGGATGTCTGTCTGCCAGCTGTCATGCTGCAGAAACACAGGTTAGGATGCCTGTCTGCCAGCTGTCATGCTGCAGAAACAGAGAGGTTAGGATGCCTGTCTGCCAGCTGTCATGCTACAGAAACACAGGTTAGGATGTCTGTCTGCCAGCTGTCATGCTAAAGAAACACAGAGGTTAGGATGCCTGTCTACCAGCTGTCATGCTACAGAAACACAGAGGTTAGGTTCCCTGAGTGCCAGCTGTCATGCTACAGAAATACAGGTTAGGATGCCTGTCTGCCAGCTGTCATGCTACAGAAACACAGGTTAGGATGTCTGTCTGCCAGCTGTCATGCTGCAGAAACACAGAGGTTAGGATGTCTGTCTGCCAGCTGTTATGCTACAGAAACACAGAGGTTAGGATGCCTGTCTGCCAGCTGTCATGCTACAGAAACACAGGTTAGGATGCCTGTCTGCCAGCTGTCATGCTACAGAAACACAGGTTAGGATGCCTGTCTACAAGCTGTCATGCTGCAGAAACACAGAGGTTACGATGCCTGTCTGCTAGCAGTCATGCTATAGAAACACAGAGGTTAGGATGTCTGTCTACAAGCTGTCATGCTACAGAAACACAGAGGTTAGGATGCCTGTCTACAATCTGTCATGCTACAGAAACACAGAGGTTAGGATGCCTGTCTGCCAGCTGTCATGCTACAGAAACACAGAGGTTAGGATGCCGGTCTACAATCTGTCATGCTACAGAAACACAGAGGTTAGAATGCCTGTCTGCCAGCTGTCATGCTACAGACACACAGAGGTTAGGATGCCTGTCTGCCAGCTGTCATGCTGCAGAAACACAGGTTAGGATGTCTGTCTGCCAGCTGTCATGCTGCAGAAACACAGGTTAGGATGCCTGTCTGCCAGCTGTCATGATGCAGAAACACAGAGGTTAGGATGCCTGTCTGCCAGCTGTCATGCTACAGAAACACAGAGGCTAGGATGCTTGTCTACCAGCTGTCATGCTGCAGAAACACAGAGGTTAGGATGCCTGTCTGCCAGCTGTCATGCTACAGAAACACAGAGGTTAGGATGCCGGTCTACAATCTGTTATGCTACAGAAACACAGAGGTTAGGATGCCTGTCTGCCAGCTATCATGCTACAGACACACAGAGGTTAGGATGCCTGTCTGCCAGCTGTCATGCTGCAGAAACACAGGTTAGGATGTCTGTCTGCCAGCTGTCATGCTGCAGAAACACAGGTTAGGATGTCTGTCTGCCAGCTGTCATGCTGCAGAAACACAGAGGTTAGGATGCCTGTCTGCCAGCTGCCATGCTACAGAAACACAGAGGTTAGGATGCCTGTCTACAATCTGTCATGCTACAGAAACACAGAGGCCAGAATGCCTGTCTGCTAGCTGTCATGCTACAGAAACACAGAGGTTAGGATGCCTGTCTGCCAGCTGTCATGCTACAGAAACACAGAGGTTAGGATGCCTGTCTGCCAGCTGTCATGCTACCAACACACAGAGGTTAGGATGCCTGTCTGCCAGCTGTCATGCTGCAGAAACACAGGTTAGGATGTCTGTCTGCCAGCTGTCATGCTGCAGAAACACAGGTTAGGATGCCTGTCTGCCAGCTGTCATGCTGCAGAAACACAGAGGTTAGGATGCCTGTCTGCAGGCTGTCATGCTACATAAACACAGGTTAGGATGTCTGTCTGCCAGCTGTCATGCTACAGAAACACAGGTTAGGATGCTTGTCTGCCAGCTGTCATGCTACAGACACACAGAGGTTAGGATGCTTGTCTGCCAGCTGTCATGCTACAGACACACAGAGGTTAGGATGCCTGTCTGCCAGCTGTCATGCTACAGAAACACAGAGGTTAGGTTCCCTGAGTGCCAGCTGTCATGCTACAGAAATACAGGTTAGGATGCCTGTCTACCAGCTTTCATGCTACAGAAACACAGGTTAGGATGCTTGTCTGCCAGCTGTCATGCTACAGACACACAGAGGTTAGGATGCCTGTCTGCCAGCTGTCATGCTAAAGAAACACAGAGGTTAGGATGCCTGTCTACCAGCTGTCATGCTACAGAAACACAGGTTAGGATGCTTGTCTGCCAGCTGTCATGCTACAGACACACAAAGGTTAGGATGCCTGTCTGCCAGCTGTCATGCTACAGAAACACAGAGGTTAGGTTCCCTGAGTACCAGCTGTCATGCTACAGAAATACAGGTTAGGATGCCTGTCTGCCAGCTGTCATGCTACAGAAACACAGGTTAGGATGTCTGTCTGCCAGCTGTTATGCTACAGAAACACACAGATTAGGATATCTGTCTGCCAGCTGTTATGCTACAGAAACACAGAGGTTAGGATGCCTGTCTACAATCTGTCATGCTGCAGAAACACAGAGATTAGGATGCCTGTCTACAATCTGTCATGCTGCAGAAACACAGAGGTTAGGCTGCCTGTCTGCTAGCAGTCATGCTATAGAAACACAGAGGTTAGGATGTCTGTCTACCAGCTGTCATGCTACAGAAACACAGAGGTTAGGTTCCCTGAGTGCCAGCTGTCATGCTACAGAAATACAGGTTAGGATGCCTGTCTGCCAGCTGTCATGCTACAGAAACACAGAGGTTAGGATGCCTGTCTACAAGCTGTCATGCTACAGAAACACAGAGGTTAGGATGCCTGTCTACCAGCTGTCATGCTACAGAAACACAGAGGTTAGGATGCCGGTCTACAAGCTGTCATGCTGCAGAAACACAGAGGTTAGGATGCCTGTCTACCAGCTGTCATGCTACAGAAACACAGAGGTTAGGATGCCTGTCTGCCAGCTGTCATGCTACAGAAGCACAGAGGTTAGGATGCCTGTCTGCCAGCTGTCATGCTACAGAAACACAGAGGTTAGGATGCCTGTCTGCCAGCTGTCATGCTACAGAAACACAGAGGTTAGGATGCTTGTCTGCCAGCTGTCATGCTACAGAAACACAGAGGTTAGGATGCTTGTCTGCCAGCTGTCATGCTACAGAAACACAGAGGTTAGGATGTCTGTCTGCCAGCTGTCATGCTACAGAAACACAGAGGTTAGGATGCTTGTCTGCCAGCTGTCATGCTACAGAAACACAGAGGTTAGGATGCTTGTCTGCCAGCTGTCATGCTACAGAAACACAGAGGTTAGGATGCTTGTCTGCCAGCTGTCATGCTGCAGAAACACAGAGGTTAGGATGCCTGTCTGCCAGCTGTCATGCTACAGAAACACACAGGTTAGGATGCCTGTCTGCCAGCTGTCATGCTACAGACACACAGAGGTTAGGATGTCTGTCTGCCAGCTGTCATGCTACAGACACACAGAGGTTAGGATGCCTGTCTGCCAGCTGTCATGCTGCAGAAACACAGGTTAGGATGTCTGTCTGCCAGCTGTCATGCTGCAGAAACACAGGTTAGGATGCCTGTCTGCCAGCTGTCATGCTGCAGAAACACAGAGGTTAGGATGCCTGTCTGCCAGCTGTCATGCTACAGAAACACAGATTAGGATGTCTATCTGCCAGCTGTCATGCTAAAGAAACACAGAGGTTAGGATGCCTGTCTACCAGCTGTCATGCTACAGAAACACAGGTTAGGATGCTTGTCTGCCAGCTGTCATGCTACAGACACACAGAGGTTAGGATGCCTGCCTGCCAGCTGTCATGCTACAGAAACACAGAGGTTAGGTTCCCTGAGTGCCAGCTGTCATGCTACAGAAATACAGGTTAGGATGCCTGTCTGCCAGCTGTCACGCTACAGAAACACAGGTTAGGATGCCTGTCTGCCAGCTGTTATGCTACAGAAACACAGAGGTTAGGATATCTGTCTGCCCGCTGTCATGCTACAGAAACACAGGTTAGGATGCCTGTCTGCCAGCTGTCATGCTACAGAAACACAGGTTAGGATGTCTGTCTACAAGCTGTCATGCTACAGAAACACAGAGGTTAGGATGCCTGTCTACAAACTGTCATGCTACAGAAACACAGAGGTTAGGATGCCTGTCTACAAGCTGTCATGCTACAGAACCACAGAGGTTAGGATGTCTGTCTACAATCTGTCATGCTACAGAAACACAGAGGTTAGGATGCCTGTCTACAAGCTGTCATGCTACAGAAACACAGAGGTTAGGATGCCTGTCTGCCAGCTGTTATGCTACAGAAACACAGGTTAGAATGCCTGTCTGACAGTTGTCATGCTACAGAAACACAGAGATTAGGATGCCTGTCTGCCAGCTGTCATGCTACAGAAACACAGAGGTTAGGATGCTTGTCTGCCAGCTGTCATGCTGCAGAAACACAGAGGTTAGGATGCCTGTCTGCTAGCAGTCATGCTATAGAAACACAGAGGTTAGGATGCCTGTCTACCAGCTGTCATGCTACAGAAACACAGAGGTTAGGATGCTTGTCTGCCAGCTGTCATGCTGCAAACACACAGAGGTTAGGATGCCTGTCTGCCAGCTGTCATGCTACAGAAACACAGAGGTTAGGATGCCTGTCTGCCAACTGTCATGCTGCAGAAACACAGGTTAGGATGTCTGTCTGCCAGCTGTCATGCTGCAGAAACACAGGTTAGGATGCCTGTCTGCCAGCTGTCATGCTACAGAAACACAGAGGTTAGGATGCCGGTCTACAATCTGTCATGCTACAGAAACACAGAGGTTAGGATGTCTGTCTGCTAGCTGTCATGCTACAGAAACACAGGTTATGATGCCTGTCTGCCAGCTGTCATGCTACAGAAACACAGAGGTTAGGTTCCCTGAGTGCCAGCTGTCATGCTACAGAAATACAGGTTAGGATGCCTGTCTGCCAGCTGTCATGCTACAGAAACACAGAGGTTAGGATGCCTGTCTACAAGCTGTCATGCTACAGAAACACAGAGGTTAGGATGCCTGTCTACCAGCTGTCATGCTACAGAAACACAGAGGTTAGGATGCCGGTCTACAAGCTGTCATGCTGCAGAAACACAGAGGTTAGGATGCCTGTCTACCAGCTGTCATGCTACAGAAACACAGAGGTTAGGATGCCTGTCTGCCAGCTGTCATGCTACAGAAGCACAGAGGTTAGGATGCCTGTCTGCCAGCTGTCATGCTACAGAAACACAGAGGTTAGGATGCCTGTCTGCCAGCTGTCATGCTACAGAAACACAGAGGTTAGGATGCTTGTCTGCCAGCTGTCATGCTACAGAAACACAGAGGTTAGGATGCTTGTCTGCCAGCTGTCATGCTACAGAAACACAGAGGTTAGGATGCTTGTCTGCCAGCTGTCATGCTACAGAAACACAGAGGTTAGGATGTCTGTCTGCCAGCTGTCATGCTACAGAAACACAGAGGTTAGGATGCTTGTCTGCCAGCTGTCATGCTACAGAAACACAGAGGTTAGGATGCTTGTCTGCCAGCTGTCATGCTACAGAAACACAGAGGTTAGGATGCTTGTCTGCCAGCTGTCATGCTGCAGAAACACAGAGGTTAGGATGCCTGTCTGCCAGCTGTCATGCTACAGAAACACACAGGTTAGGATGCCTGTCTGCCAGCTGTCATGCTACAGACACACAGAGGTTAGGATGTCTGTCTGCCAGCTGTCATGCTACAGAAACACAGATTAGGATGTCTATCTGCCAGCTGTCATGCTAAAGAAACACAGAGGTTAGGATGCCTGTCTACCAGCTGTCATGCTACAGAAACACAGGTTAGGATGCTTGTCTGCCAGCTGTCATGCTACAGAAACACAGGTTAGGATGTCTGTCTGCCAGCTGTCATGCTGCAGAAACACAGGTTAGGATGCCTGTCTGCCAGCTGTCATGCTGCAGAAACACAGAGGTTAGGATGCCTGTCTGCCAGCTGTCATGCTACAGAAACACAGATTAGGATGTCTATCTGCCAGCTGTCATGCTAAAGAAACACAGAGGTTAGGATGCCTGTCTACCAGCTGTCATGCTACAGAAACACAGGTTAGGATGCTTGTCTGCCAGCTGTCATGCTACAGACACACAGAGGTTAGGATGCCTGCCTGCCAGCTGTCATGCTACAGAAACACAGAGGTTAGGTTCCCTGAGTGCCAGCTGTCATGCTACAGAAATACAGGTTAGGATGCCTGTCTGCCAGCTGTCACGCTACAGAAACACAGGTTAGGATGCCTGTCTGCCAGCTGTTATGCTACAGAAACACAGAGGTTAGGATATCTGTCTGCCCGCTGTCATGCTACAGAAACACAGGTTAGGATGCCTGTCTGCCAGCTGTCATGCTACAGAAACACAGGTTAGGATGTCTGTCTACAAGCTGTCATGCTACAGAAACACAGAGGTTAGGATGCCTGTCTACAAGCTGTCATGCTACAGAAACACAGAGGTTAGGATGCCTGTCTACAAGCTGTCATGCTACAGAACCACAGAGGTTAGGATGTCTGTCTACAATCTGTCATGCTACAGAAACACAGAGGTTAGGATGCCTGTCTACAAGCTGTCATGCTACAGAAACACAGAGGTTAGGATGCCTGTCTGCCAGCTGTTATGCTACAGAAACACAGGTTAGAATGCCTGTCTGACAGTTGTCATGCTACAGAAACACAGAGATTAGGATGCCTGTCTGCCAGCTGTCATGCTACAGAAACACAGAGGTTAGGATGCTTGTCTGCCAGCTGTCATGCTGCAGAAACAGAGGTTAGGATGCCTGTCTGCTAGCAGTCATGCTATAGAAACACAGAGGTTAGGATGCCTGTCTACCAGCTGTCATGCTACAGAAACACAGAGGTTAGGATGCTTGTCTGCCAGCTGTCATGCTGCAAACACACAGAGGTTAGGATGCCTGTCTGCCAGCTGTCATGCTACAGAAACACAGAGGTTAGGATGCCTGTCTGCCAACTGTCATGCTGCAGAAACACAGGTTAGGATGTCTGTCTGCCAGCTGTCATGCTGCAGAAACACAGGTTAGGATGCCTGTCTGCCAGCTGTCATGCTACAGAAACACAGAGGTTAGGATGCCGGTCTACAATCTGTCATGCTACAGAAACACAGAGGTTATGATGTCTGTCTGCTAGCTGTCATGCTACAGAAACACAGGTTATGATGCCTGTCTGCCAGCTGTCATGCTACAGACACACAGAGGTTAGGATGCCTGTCTGCCAACTGTCATGCTGCAGAAACACAGGTTAGGATGTCTGTCTGCCAGCTGTCATGCTGCAGAAACACAGAGGTTAGGATGCCTGTCTGCCAGCTGTCATGCTGCAGAAACACAGGTTACGATGTCTGTCTGCCAGCTGTCATGCTACAGACACACAGAGGTTAGGATGCCTGTCTGCCAGCTGTCATGCTGCAGAAACACAGGTTAGGATGTCTGTCTGCCAGCTGTCATGCTGCAGAAACACAGGTTAGGATGCCTGTCTGCCAGCTGTCATGCTGCAGAAACAAAGAGGTTAGGATGACTGTCTGCCAGCTGCCATGCTACAGAAACACAGAGGTTAGGATGCCTGTCTACAATCTGTCATGCTACAGAAACACAGTGGCCAGAATGCCTGTCTGCTAGCTGTCATGCTACAGAAACACAGAGGTTAGGATGCCTGTCTGCCAGCTGTCATGCTAAAGAAACACAGAGGTTAGGATGCCTGTCTACCAGCTGTCATGCTACAGAAACACAGGTTAGGATGCTTGTCTGCCAGCTGTCATGCTACAGACACACAGAGGTTAGGATGCCTGTCTGCCAGCTGTCATGCTACAGAAACACAGAGGTTAGGTTCCCTGAGTGCCAGCTGTCATGCTACAGAAATACAGGTTAGGATGCCTGTCTGCCAGCTGTCATGCTATAGAAACACAGGTTAGGATGTCTGTCTGCCAGCTGTTATGCTACAGAAACACACAGGTTAGGATATCTGTCTGCCAGCTGTTATGCTACAGAAACACAGAGGTTAGGATGCCTGTCTACAATCTGTCATGCTGCAGAAACACAGAGATTAGGATGCCTGTCTACAATCTGTCATGCTGCAGAAACACAGAGGTTAGGCTGCCTGTCTGCTAGCAGTCATGCTATAGAAACACAGAGGTTAGGATGTCTGTCTACCAGCTGTCATGCTACAGAAACACAGAGTTTAGGATGCTTGTCTGCCAGCTGTCATGCTACAGACACACAGAGGTTAGGATGCCTGTCTGCCAGCTGTCATGCTGCAGAAACACAGGTTAGGATGTCTGTCTGCCAGCTGTCATGATGCAGAAACAGGTTAGGATACCTGTCTGCCAGCTGTCATGCTGCAGAAACACAGAGGTTAGGATGCCTGTCTGCCAGCTGTCATGCTACAGACACACAAAGGTTAGGATGCCTGTCTGCCAGCTGTCATGCTGCAGAAACACAGGTTAGGATGTCTGTCTGCCAGCTGTCATGCTGCAGAAACACAGGTTAGGATGCCTGTCTGCCAGCTGTCATGCTGCAGAAACAGAGAGGTTAGGATGCCTGTCTGCCAGCTGTCATGCTACAGAAACACAGGTTAGGATGTCTGTCTGCCAGCTGTCATGCTAAAGAAACACAGAGGTTAGGATGCCTGTCTACCAGCTGTCATGCTACAGAAACACAGAGGTTAGGTTCCCTGAGTGCCAGCTGTCATGCTACAGAAATACAGGTTAGGATGCCTGTCTGCCAGCTGTCATGCTACAGAAACACAGGTTAGGATGTCTGTCTGCCAGCTGTCATGCTGCAGAAACACAGAGGTTAGGATGTCTGTCTGCCAGCTGTTATGCTACAGAAACACAGAGGTTAGGATGCCTGTCTGCCAGCTGTCATGCTACAGAAACACAGGTTAGGATGCCTGTCTGCCAGCTGTCATGCTACAGAAACACAGGTTAGGATGCCTGTCTACAAGCTGTCATGCTGCAGAAACACAGAGGTTACGATGCCTGTCTGCTAGCAGTCATGCTATAGAAACACAGAGGTTAGGATGTCTGTCTACAAGCTGTCATGCTACAGAAACACAGAGGTTAGGATGCCTGTCTACAATCTGTCATGCTACAGAAACACAGAGGTTAGGATGCCTGTCTGCCAGCTGTCATGCTACAGAAACACAGAGGTTAGGATGCCGGTCTACAATCTGTCATGCTACAGAAACACAGAGGTTAGAATGCCTGTCTGCCAGCTGTCATGCTACAGACACACAGAGGTTAGGATGCCTGTCTGCCAGCTGTCATGCTGCAGAAACACAGGTTAGGATGTCTGTCTGCCAGCTGTCATGCTGCAGAAACACAGGTTAGGATGCCTGTCTGCCAGCTGTCATGATGCAGAAACACAGAGGTTAGGATGCCTGTCTGCCAGCTGTCATGCTACAGAAACACAGAGGCTAGGATGCTTGTCTACCAGCTGTCATGCTGCAGAAACACAGAGGTTAGGATGCCTGTCTGCCAGCTGTCATGCTACAGAAACACAGAGGTTAGGATGCCGGTCTACAATCTGTTATGCTACAGAAACACAGAGGTTAGGATGCCTGTCTGCCAGCTATCATGCTACAGACACACAGAGGTTAGGATGCCTGTCTGCCAGCTGTCATGCTGCAGAAACACAGGTTAGGATGTCTGTCTGCCAGCTGTCATGCTGCAGAAACACAGGTTAGGATGCCTGTCTGCCAGCTGTCATGCTGCAGAAACACAGAGGTTAGGATGCCTGTCTGCCAGCTGCCATGCTACAGAAACACAGAGGTTAGGATGCCTGTCTACAATCTGTCATGCTACAGAAACACAGAGGCCAGAATGCCTGTCTGCTAGCTGTCATACTACAGAAACACAGAGGTTAGGATGCCTGTCTGCCAGCTGTCATGCTACCAACACACAGAGGTTAGGATGCCTGTCTGCCAGCTGTCATGCTGCAGAAACACAGGTTAGGATGTCTGTCTGCCAGCTGTCATGCTGCAGAAACACAGGTTAGGATGCCTGTCTGCCAGCTGTCATGCTGCAGAAACACAGAGGTTAGGATGCCTGTCTGCCAGCTGTCATGCTACATAAACACAGGTTAGGATGTCTGTCTGCCAGCTGTCATGCTAAAGAAACACAGAGGTTAGGATGCCTGTCTACCAGCTGTCATGCTACAGAAACACAGGTTAGGATGCTTGTCTGCCAGCTGTCATGCTACAGACACACAGAGGTTAGGATGCCTGTCTGCCAGCTGTCATGCTACAGAAACACAGAGGTTAGGTTCCCTGAGTGCCAGCTGTCATGCTACAGAAATACAGGTTAGGATGCCTGTGTGCCAGCTGTCATGCTATAGAAACACAGGTTAGGATGTCTGTCTGCCAGCTGTTATGCTAAAGAAACACACAGGTTAGGATATCTGTCTGCCAGCTGTTATGCTACAGAAACACAGAGGTTAGGATGCCTGTCTACAATCTGTCATGCTGCAGAAACACAGAGATTAGGATGCCTGTCTACAATCTGTCATGCTGCAGAAACACAGAGGTTAGGCTGCCGGTCTGCTAGCAGTCATGCTATAGAAACACAGAGGTTAGGATGTCTGTCTACCAGCTGTCATGCTACAGAAACACAGAGGTTAGGATGCTTGTCTGCCAGCTGTCATGCTACAGAAACACAGAGGTTAGGATGCCTGTCTGCCAGCTGTCATGCTACAGACACACAGAGGTTAGGATGCCTGTCTGCCAGCTGTCATGCTGCAGAAACACAGGTTAGGATGTCTGTCTGCCAGCTGTCATGATGCAGAAACACAGGTTAGGATGCCTGTCTGCCAGCTGTCATCCTGCAGAAACACAGAGGTTAGGATGCCTGTCTGCCAGCTGTCATGCTACAGACACACAGAGGTTAGGATGCCTGTCTGCCAGCTGTCATGCTGCAGAAACACAGGTTAGGATGTCTGTCTGCCAGCTGTCATGCTGCAGAAACACAGGTTAGGATGCCTGTCTGCCACTTGTCATGCTGCAGAAACACAGAGGTTAGGATGCCTGTCTGCCAGCTGTCATGCTACAGACACACAGAGGTTAGGATGCCTGTCTGCCAGCTGTCATGCTGCAGAAACACAGGTTAGGATGTCTGTCTGCCAGCTGTCATGCTGCAGAAACACAGGTTAGGATGCCTGTCTGCCAGCTGTCATGCTGCAGAAACAGAGAGGTTAGGATGCCTGTCTGCCAGCTGTCATGCTACAGAAACACAGGTTAGGATGTCTGTCTGCCAGCTGTCATGCTGCAGAACCACAGGTTAGGATGCCTGTCTGCCAGCTGTCATGCTGCAGAAACAGAGAGGTTAGGATGCCTGTCTGCCAGCTGTCATGCTACAGAAACACAGGTTAGGATGTCTGTCTACAAGCTGTCATGCTACAGAAACACAGAGGTTAGGATGCCTGTCTACAAGCTGTCATGCTACAGAAACACAGAGATTAGGATCCCTGTCTACAAGCTGTCATGCTACAGAAACACAGGTTAGGATGTCTGTCTACAAGCTGTCATGCTACAGAAACAAAGAGGTTAGGATGCCTGTCTACAAGCTGTCATGGTACAGAAACACAGAGGTTAGGATGCCTGTCTACAAGCTGTCATGCTACAGAAATACAGAGGTTAGGATGTCTGTCTACAAGCTGTCATGCTACAGAAACACAGAGGTTAGGATGCCTGTCTACAAGCTGTCATGCTACAGAAACACAGAGGTTAGGATGCCGGTCTACAATCTGTCATGCTGCAGAAACACAGAGGTTAGGATGCCTGTCTGCTAGCAGTCATGCTATAGAAACACAGAGGTTAGGATGCCTGTCTACCAGCTGTCATGCTACAGAAACACATAGGTTAGGATGCTTGTCTGCCAGCTGTCATGCTGCAGAAACACAGAGGTTAGGATGCCTGTTTGCCAGCTGTCATGCTACAGAAACACACAGGTTAGGATGCCTGTCTGCCAGCTGTCATGCTACAGACACACAGAGGTTAGGATGCCTGTCTGCCAGCTGTCATGCTACAGACACACAGAGGTTAGGATGCCTGTCTGCCAGCTGTCATGCTGCAGAAACACAGGTTAGGATGTCTGTCTGCCAGCTGTCATGCTGCAGAAACACAGGTTAGGATGCCTGTCTGCCAGCTGTCATGCTGCAGAAACACAGAGGTTAGGATGCCTGTCTGCCAGCTGTCATGCTACAGAAACACAGGTTAGGATGTCTGTCTGCCAGCTGTCATGCTAAAGAAACACAGAGGTTAGGATGCCTGTCTACCAGCTGTCATGCTACAGAAACACAGGTTAGGATGCTTGTCTGCCAGCTGTCATGCTACAGACACACAGAGGTTAGGATGCCTGTCTGCCAGCTGTCATGCTACAGAAACACAGAGGTTAGGTTCCCTGAATGCCAGCTGTCATGCTACAGAAATACAGGTTAGGATGCCTGTCTGCCAGCTGTCATGCTACAGAAACACAGGTTAGGATGTCTGTCTGCCAGCTGTTATGCTACAGAAACACAGAGGTTAGGATATCTGTCTGCCAGCTGTTATGCTACAGAAACACAGAGGTTAGGATGTCTGTCTGCCAGCTGTTATGCTACAGAAACACAGAGGTTAGGATATCTGTCTGCCAGCTGTCATGCTACAGAAATACAGGTTAGGATGCCTGTCTGCCAGCTGTCATGCTACAGAAACACAGGTTAGGATGTCTGTCTGCCAGCTGTCATGCTACAGAAACACAGAGGTTAGGATGTCTGTCTGTCAGCTGTAATGCTACAGAAACACAGAGGTTACGATGCCCGTCTGTCAGCTGTCATGCTACAGAAACACAGGTTAGGATGCCTGTCTGCCAGCTGTCATGCTACAGAAACACAGGTTAGGATGTCTGTCTGCCAGCTGTCATGCTACAGAAACACAGAGGTTAGGATGTCTGTCTGTCAGCTGTAATGCTACAGAAACACAGAGGTTAGGATGCTTGCCTGTCAACAACTCATGTGTAAGGCATCATCAGATTACTTCTCTCGCACCACACAAGAAACTTGCAAGTCATGTGAGAGGAAATAAATGATACATTTTATTGCCGTTGGCTCTTTACAGGTACATAACAGTCGCTATCAAAACCACACACAAAGCCACAGAATTACTATCCCTAGTTTCTAAACCCTAATGCTAATTCTATCTTATTTGGTTACACAAATCTCCTATCAATACTACAACGAGGTGCCCGCTACAAAGTCAGTCCCCCTTCTGACTAGCTTGCTCCCGTGGTTACACACCACGCGGAAGGACCTTGAGGTGTCATTCGGCTTTCTGCGTGCCGTTCTGTTTGGCACGCTTACATTAGCTATTTTCTGTTGATTAGCAATCGTGGCTATCATGTAGGTGCCGTGATTCTGTCGTGACCAGAGTGCCAACTATCTGGTCACCGTCTCCGTGTCTCATGAGAGAACTAGTTAATAGTTCTCCATTCTATCCCCTACCCTGCCCTTATTCCGGGGCAAGGTATCATCTCTATTCTATATGAGGATGACCTCTTCCCGGTGGTGTTCTATCTTGAGGCAGACCTCTGGCCTCCTAGTTGTCTTTGACACATACCCTCCCCTCCTGTGTTGCGTCATCAACTTTGACTCATTGGTTGTGACGCAAGAGGTTTCTAAAAAATTAGTGTATCTAATTTTTGTCAAAGACTGTAGATAACCTGGCTTTGGGCTACGTAATAGACTTCTACTGCCTATTGTCACAATGTCGTATGACTTTACTTGGTTACTGGCAATCGCCACAAACTTGTCTGGTTGGCGTGAGCCCTCTTCTCAATCGCAATATTATATTAATTAGAGGTATGTCTGAACCGGACCATTGTCTAATAAGACCTGCCCTCAAATAGTAAATTAACTCACTACCCATACAAAGTTGACTTTCTTAGGGTCAACACATGAATTGCTTCATGTCCCCCATATAATATTAAACAACCATTACACAAGCTGTGTGCGACAGGCTTTACCTATCTCGCTTCCGCGTGTAAAGTTATCTTTCACTGTTAAGTTAGTGTTTCATTGTCTATTATGTCCCCTGACCCGGAGTTATCTCCCTTTGATCTACAAAAAGTGTATGCAATTTATATGTTTGTTTTTCTGGTTGTTTGCGTGTTTGGATTATATTAATAGTATAATCTACTCTCTAACATGTGTATCTAACTATCATGTGTATGTAAATAAGTTTTCAAGTGCCATAATTCGGTTGAATGAGGCCACAAAGAAGTGTATCACACTAATTAGTGACTACATATCCGTCTTATGGGACTTAAAATACTTTCTCCAAGATCTACATTAAACTACACACAACACATTCATCACAGCGCAACAAAGAAAGCACACATTTGACGCAGACAAAAAAAAAAAAAAAAAAAATCGCGTTGAGTGGCAGAAAAATCCGCTGCCCGATCTCACTCTCTCTTGTATAATTTACATTCGCTCTCACTTTCACACTTCTGTCAAACCTCTTTCACTTTCACACTTCTGTCACACTTATTTCACTTTCACACATATGTCACACATTTTTCACTTTCACACTTCTGTCACACATCTGTTACCCTCATAGTTATTTAAAAACCTTGGAGTGACCCTGTACAAGTTTGGCTCAGTTTGACACAGTTGAGCCTCATGACTGTGCGTAAATTGCTGCACAAGTCAAGTATTTACAATATATTTACATGTAAGAAAAAGGGTTGATGGTTTGTACCCTGGTATTGTTCACTACTATATTCTATTACAATAATATTCTAAATACTAACATACTAATACTAGTTATATAAATATATATTTAATGTGTTACCTATCTTAATCTATCTGTCACATTAATCCTCAAACATTAATCTTTAGCTGTGGACATTAATCCTCACAAAAGCCTACATTGCTCGTAATATTTATCTAATTTAAGGGATGTAATCTAACTATTTAAAATGAAATTGATGTGAGATGAGTTATGTACCTTTGTGAAATGGGTAATGTGAAATGTAATAAGTTACGTACCTTTCTAACATGGGTGATGTTAAATCTAACACGATTATAACTAATGTTCTTAAGTGAAAAAAACTATATGATTGATATTCTTAATCTAAATGATGTGAATGATGTATGTTTAATTGTATACTCTATTTATCCTATTACGGTGTTAAACTAATTATAATACTAAATGATAATGTTTGTTAAATGGACTGAAATGAAACAAAGTGAAAAGTAATAAACTAAATGGTACTATTACTATCTAAATTTCTTATTCTAGTTTATAATTAGTTGTTATGTTTAAATTACTATCCTATTCTACTTTTAAGCTAAATAAGTGGGTAAATTAATAATCTATCTAAAGTAACAAAAGATGAAAAATATATTATCTAAATATAAATTAAATGACATAATCTACCTATAATTTATGACTATATTAAAACGTTATAATACATATCACAATGAGTATTTATATACATGGTATTTAAATACCTCAGGTTAGTCGTTGCCCTTAATGTTCAGAAAATGCTTTCATTGGCATACTATCTATACAATTGTCCTGGGTATATGAAATACATCACATAGTCACACTTGTGTCTTATGGTTATTGCACCTGTAGAGTTCGCTTGTGTCGTAGACCACTGTTTTCGTGTCTGTATTCATGTAATGTTCTGACACTGTTTTTCTCTGCTTAACACAAATGATTCACTGGAACACATATGGAGTCTAGCAAGTAATGAGCTGTTCTCGTTCACAAAGTGATATATTTGTTCTCAGAGCAAAGTTCTTAATTTGGATGTCTACGGACACATAGAAATTGAATGTTCTTAGTACCTAGTTCAGCACATAATGTCTATGTATTTGTAACATATTTTACATAGAATATTTTACTGTACTAAGTTAACATCTATTACTCTACACTCTTATGTGGCATCTCTGGTATTTCTACCTCAGATGGTCGACTAAGGGTATCAGCCAAGATGTTATCCTTACCCTTGATATGCTCTATACTAAAGGTGTAATTTTGTAGTATTAGCGACCACCTGTATATACGGTCATTCCGATGCACACCACTCTGTATGACCGTGATTGGGGAGTTGTCAGTCTGGACAATGAAGTGAACACCTGCCAAAAATCGATGGAGCTTCCTCACCGCATAGATGACGCTTAGGGCTTCCAACTCTGATATGGAATATCTGGACTCAGTTGGTGTGATCTTACGGCTCACGTAGCAAATCGGGTGGAAGATGCCATCATAAAATTGGCCTAATACTGCAGTGATGGAGATTCTGCTGGAATCTGTCCTAAGATAATAAACGAGCCTAGGATTAGGCAAGCGGAGAATTGGTACATTACTAAAAAGGATTTTCAATTTTGACAATGCAGAAATTAATAATGCATCTTTGACATCCAATTTTACAGATGCTTGTAAAACATTGGAAAATACACTTGTAATTTCCGCTAAATTTGGTATGAATTTGCTATAGTAATTTACTAACCCCAAAAGGCTTCTGACCTGCTTCTTTGTGGTAGGCATGGTCAGGTTCATAATTTTGGTAATAATTTTATTGTCAGTCTTAAGTTGACCTTGAGAAATGACATGACCCAAAAAGTCAATTTCTTTTAGGCCCAATTCGACTTTGCTCGGTTTGACAGTGAGCCCGAAGAGTCGCAACCTATCAAAGACATGTCTTAGTTTCAGTAAGTGTGTTGTCCAGTCATCAGTATGGACACATATATCATCTATATAGGTCACTGTATTCGTCACTCCATGAAGTAGATCTCTAGTTAAGCGTACGAAAGTGGCAGGAGCATTTCGAAGACCGAAAGGAAGAAAACGCCACTCGTATAGTCCTAAAGATGTTGAAAAAGCAGTAAGATGGATGGATTGAGACTGCATAGGGACCTGCCAATATCCCTTAGTAAGATCTAGTTTAGAAAAGATTTTGGAGGTGGACATGTCAAGAATAAGATCTTCGCAGGAAGGAATTGGCTCTGCGTCGATCTTAGTGACGTTGTTGAGTTTTCGATAGTCCACACAGAGACGAATTGTAGAGTCCTTTTTCTTAACTAGGACGATTGGAAAAGAGTACTCCGAAGTGGATTTCTGGATGATCCCACTAGCTTCTAAATTAAGAATTTCCTTATTTAGATTTTCCCTATAGCTAAGTGGGATTGAGTACGGCCTGCATTTAATAGGCTTAGCGTCCGAAAGAAGAATGGAGTGTTCGATTCTGTCCGTCCTACCTGGAATGTCAGAAAATATGTCTTTGTATTCCGTCACTAATTCTACTAATTGTCGTCGTTGACTGTCTGTTAGTCCCTGTTCTATCTGTATGCTATCTAATGTGGTAGTCTTGTCCACAATAGGAACGGGTAGTTCCATTCCGTCGTCGTCTACCTGATTCAGTACGGTGGTGGTACTAAGTGCGTATTCTGTATTCTCGCTAGATGTATGGATATCGTTGGATATGCCAGTCTCGCTAACTAGTGTAGTTGCGTTGTGTATGTCTGTCGTCTGATCATTAGATGTGGGTGCACGTTGTTCGTCTGTCTCTACTTCTGTCTGTTGTCGTGAAAAGTAAGGTTTCAGCATGTTGACATGGAATATCTTTAAGTGTCCGTTTATTGATATTTCATAGTCAACATCTGAAAGTTATTGTATCACTTTGAAAGGCCCTTGCCATGAAGTTAACATTTTATTATGCTTGTCTGGTAGTAGCACCATTATGTATTGACCAGTTTTGAGTGTTATGGGTCTAGCACCTTTGTTAGGACTGTGATGTCCGAGGATATCTTCACTGTTTACTGGAGTGAAACCATTCTTCTCCTCCCAGACAGATATTTCTTCATCTGTACAGTGCTTTAGCTGGGGCAGACACCCAAGAATTAACTCAGCACAAGGGTTGTCTAATATTGCACAAGTAAAGGTACCAGAAAGGAACGGGGTGTTTATACGGGCTCTTGCCAGAGGATAGGTTTCTATATTACCAGAAAAAGTTCGGCATTTTACAGAGTCACCAGTATAATCCATTGGATTAACAAGTTCCTTTTTCACACCAATAATAGAGCTCCCACTGTCTAGCAAACATCGGCATGGCTTCTCATTGACCAACGCAGAGTGAAACAATAGATTGCCTCTGGAGGCTATAACTGCATTTGCATTCTCTACGGAGGATGTTACAAAGTGCCCACATTCTAATTTTCCGTCTGCATGAAATTGGTGACATTGGACACAATTGTCAAAACTTAATACATCGTTCACACAACACACATCTTCAGATTGCTTGAAAGGTAGTACATTCTCAACTTCACACTCAGTCTCACTACCACTATCAGAAGATGTATCAATCAAAATAGCATTGTTGGCTTTCATACGTTGGCGGCCCAGACACTTATTTGAATAATGGCCGTCGCTGGAACAAAAGAAGCATTTGATTGCACGCCTGTATGCAGATCTTTTGTTTTGTTGCTTCTTGATAACATTTTCAAGATGCGCCGGATAATTTGGCGATTTGTCACACATGGAATAAGTGTCATGTAGAAGTTGACAATAAATACATTTTGATACTTTCCTATCTTTTGTGTCGATTTTCTGGAAGGGTTTTCTCTTACTTTGATAATTTTTTGGTTGGTCTTTCACAAAGGACACTACTTCAGAGTCATTTGAGGTCTTAAAAATATCTCTGTTAGAAGAAAAATATGCAGGCCCTTTCTTTTCGAACTGCTCTATGTTATCAATGTCTGACTGCTGTAGAAATTTAGCAAAAGGAGATGGTATAGTGGATATGATTTTATCCATAGCTATTAAATTCTTAAGTCTATCAAAGTCTTTTCCTATGTTAGCTGCTTTAAGCCACCTATTTAGTACACTCTGAACATTTGAGACGTAATCAATGAAAGTCTCACTAGGTTTAGGTTTTAAATTTGAGAACTGAACCTGATACCCAGGGGCATCAAGTAAAAAGTGTTGCATTATTCTATCATGGATGTATTGATAGTTAGATCTAAGTTCAGTTGGTATAGCTTCTATCACTTTAAGGGGCTCACCACTTAGGTTCTTCATATAAATCATAGCCCACATGTCTATTGGAACTTGGTGATATTTAAATTGATACTCGACATTTTCTGTCCAGGCTGATATTGAATCTTCTTTACAATATGGTTTGATATTTTTGTATTTGTTGAATTTATTTTCTTCTTGTTGACTTTTAAGTTTAGTGGCAGAGATCTCTGCGTGTGAGTTTACATCCATATCTTTCATCTTTAACTGTGTCTCTGATTCTACCTGTATTTGTTTTTCCTTGACTTTAATCATTTCATCTATCTCTATTTGCTTTAGATCTAATTCTATTTGTTTTATTTCCTTTTCCTGATCTATTTGCTTTTGTTTTAATTCTTTTTCCTGATCTATTTGCTTTTGCTTTAATTCTTTTTCCTGATCTATTTGCTTTTGCTTTAATTCTAGTTCTTTCTGTTTAATCTCCTTATCCTGCTCTAACTGTTGTTGCTTAATTTGTAATTCTTTTTGTTTTGTTATCTCAGCTAGTTGTATCTGGTGTTGTCTTTCCTGTGCGCGTTCATCTCTCTCTGCATCCTTTGCTTCTTTAAATTTCTTGTCGGCATATTCTTCTAGCTCTTTACCTGTGTATTGCATTTCTTTGCCTGCTTTTACGAAGTCAGCTAAAGTAGCCATGATGTTAGGTAAATAGCTAGTGTTGACCTACACTGACCTTTTTATTCACTTATTTTTCTTTGATATGTTATATTTGTTAATATCTGAGCACTGCAAATTGTACTCTTTGTGTATAACCTGAAAAATTTAGTCCTGCACAAAACAGAGCACAAAAGTATGCTAATGCATCACAAGCTGAAAAAGAGATGCACTATTAATCACATAGCATGCCAAATATATTGAGTATACTCAACTTAATGTTCCCGAGAACAAGGAACACACTCCGGTAACACAGGTCACCTTGTTTGGCGCTTCACTATCGCCACGAGTTCTCTATCTAGGTCACCTGTTTGGCACTTCGGCATACACACCAATCTTATAATCAGCTGTTGTTCACCCTGGTTTACAGAGCAGCAACAATTAACAAATAGCAAACGACATATTATTCGACAATTCGACACAATGACAAAGACATGCCCACGAACAAAACAGAATATAGTTTACTTAATATTAAATTGTCAATGTCCTGTCTTCGTTCTAACTGTAAATGCCTTTCGTCACTACCCTAGTTTAATCTATGCAAGTGTTGTGCAGACCAGTCTAATTTGCCTGGCTGAAAATAGTGCCATCGTGACGGTAAACACAAGAAAAAGTACCAAAAACAAATTCAATAACTGCTTTGAAATAAACGAAAATATATTAATATTGTTTAAATAAACAAATATATTCACTTACTAACTCAAATAAATAAATAATAGGTAATATAAAGCACTGATTCAGGCGGGCAGCAGTTTACCGATTTGTAAACACTCAGATGCTGATTGCCAATGGCGTAACCCAACTGCTTGTCAATCGTGCTACGTCAGAGGCGCAGCGCTATTTTTAGCTTGCAAAAATCGATAATGTTGCTGGCTGTGTATCGCTCCGCCAAGAACCATCTTTGATAGTTATTCATAAATAAATAAATAATTACATGAATAAATAACAGAAAATAATAATATCAATACTTACAACTTTGAAGAAACACATGATTTAAGTATATAATATTTTACTAAACATAAATAAGCATTATTTCGTCACGATAGGCACAGTTTCGTTAGCAACTTGTCCTAGTTCTGCACACATTAACCGTCACTGACACAAATTAAATCACTACTTCACTATTTGTAAACTTAGTCTAGAGCCGTGGATGAGTGTATTTGCTTGGCGCTTTCGTCCAAGCACCACTTCTGACACCACATTAATCTTTGCCTGTCAACAACTCATGTGTAAGGCATCATCAGATTACTTCTCTCGCACCACACAAGAAACTTGCAAGTCGTGTGAGAGGAAATAAATGATACATTTTATTGCCGTTGGCTCTTTACAAGTACATAACAGTCGCTATCAAAACCACACACAAAGCCACAGAATTACTATCCCTAGTTTCTAAACCCTAATGCTAATTCTATCTATTTGGTTACACAAATCTCCTATCAATACTACAACGAGGTGCCCGCTACAAAGTCAGTCCCCCGTCTGACTAGCTTGCTCCCGTGGTTACACACCACGCAGAAGGACCTTGAGGTGTCCTTCGGCTTTCTGCGTGCCGTTCTGTTTGGCACGCTTACATTAGCTATTTTCTGTTGATTAGCAATCGTGGCTATCATGTAGGCGCCGTGATTCTGTCGTGACCAGAGTGCTAACTATCTGGTCACCGTCTCCGTGTCTCATGAGAGAACTAGTTAATAGTTCTCCATTCTATCCCCTACCCTGCCCTTATTCCGGGGCAAGGTATCATCTCTATTCTATAAGAGGATGACCTCTTCCCGGTGGTGTTCTATCTTGAGGCAGACCTCTGGCCTCCTAGTTCAGTCTTTGACACCGTCTGTCAGCTGTCATGCTACAGAAACACAGGTTAGGATGCCTGTCTGCCAGCTGTCATGCTACAGAAACACAGGTTAGGATGCCTGTCTGCCAGCTGTCATGCTACAGAAACACAGGTTAGGATGCCTGTCTGCCAGCTGTTATGCTACAGAAACACAGAGGTTAGGATGTCTGTCTGCCAGCTGTTATGCTACAGAAACACAGAGGTTAGGATGTCTGTCTGCCAGCTGTCATGCTACAGAAACACAGGTTAGGATGCCTGTCTGCCAGCTGTCATGCTACAGAAACACAGGTTAGGATGCCTGTCTGCCAGCTGTCATGCTACAGAAACACAGGTTAGGATGCCTGTCTGCCAGCTGTCATGCTACAGAAACACAGGTTAGGATGCCTCTCTGCCAGCTGTCATGCTACAGAAACACAGGTTAGGATGTCTGTATGCCAGCTGTCATGCTACAGAAACACAGGTTAGGATGCCTGTCTGCCAGCTGTAATGCTACAGAAACACAGGTTAGGATGCCTGTCTGCCAGCTGTCATGCTACAGAAACACAGGTTAGGATGCCTGTCTGCCAGCTGTCATGCTACAGAAACACAGGTTAGGATGCCTGTCTGCCAGCTGTCATGCTACAGAAACACAGGTTAGGATGCCTCTCTGCCAGCTGTCATGCTACAGAAACACAGGTTAGGATGTCTGTATGCCAGCTGTCATGCTACAGAAACACAGGTTAGGATGCCTGTCTGCCAGCTGTAATGCTACAGAAACACAGGTTAGGATGCCTGTCTGCCAGCTGTCATGCTACAGAAACACAGGTTAGGATGCCTGTCTGCCAGCTGTCATGCTACAGAAACACAGGTTAGGATGCCTGTCTGCCAGCTGTCATGCTACAGAAACACAGGTTAGGATGTCTGTCTGCCAGCTGTTATGCTGCAGAAACCCAGAGGTTAGGATGCCTGTCTGCCAGCTGTCATGCTGCAGAAACACAGGTTAGGATGCCTGTCTGCCAGCTAGCATGTGCTTGAACCCTCCTCCAGGCAGGAATATTTTAAAAACTGACTTTGTCCCCCAGGTCAACCAGCCTAAACTGGACACCAGAAAATGATCTGTGAAGTACAGACAGCCGGTGTGTGACTGACCACATTGCCTGATGAGTGATAATTTTGTTTTTAATCCTATTTACAGGACATAGTTGTCAACACCAGCACTGCTGTTGTTGATGTCTAGGCAAGTTTACATTCAGTAGTTTGCCATTGCTTTCTGAATGACTGCTCCAGGACTACACCGATACTTGTCTTGTCCAGCATTTTCATAAGTAAATTTATTGTTGTATTTTACGTTTCTACATAAGCTTGTCTGTTGTATTCTTGGTTAAGATTAGGATATTGAGAGAACGAAGTAATGAAAGTTGTAACTGCATATTTGTACTATATCTCCGTGTTGTGGGAAAGGATAAGTGAAAAAGGGACTCTTTTACTTTTGCTATTTCTGTTCCTTGTCTATCAAAATAGTCACCATACCGTGGCATCAATCATTCAATCAATCATGGAACATGCCAGAACATTTACTGCGCTATCAATCAATCAATCATGGAGCATGCCAGAACATTTCTTACACTATCAGCAATCAATCATACATTTCTTACACTATCAGCAATCAATCATGGAGCATGCAGAACATATATAAACCAATCAATCATAGAGCATGCAGAACATTTATTGCACTATCAATCAAGCAATCATGAAGCATGCAGAACATATCTTGCACTATCAATCAATCAATCAATCATGGAGCATGCAGAACATATCTTGCATGATCGATCAATCAATCAATTATGGAGCATGCAGAACATTTCTTACACTATAATCAATCAATCATGGAGCATGCAAAACATTTCTTACACTATCAATCAATCAATTAATCATAGAGCATGCAGAACATTTCTTACACCTTCAATCAATCATTAAGCATGCAGAAAATTTCTCACTCTATCAATCAATAATGGAGCATGCAGAAAATTTCTCACTCTATCAATCAATAATGGAGCATGCAGAAAATTGCTCACTCTATCAATCAATAATGGAGCATGCAGAAAATTGCTGACACTACACAACCCGAACACTCAATAAAATGATTGATTGATTGATTGATTGATTTAGGATAAAATGACCTTGCCTAGCATTGAAGTGAATGCTTAAACAATGAACATTTAAATTACATATTTCAAGAACTGATGCAGGTCGGAATAATTTTTTTTTTAATAAGTCAATGTTTCCAATTTAATTTGATAGTGAGACCTGCATTGTACAGTACAGTTTAGCATACTCTATGTTTAAACACAGAAGTCACAAACAATAGTTTGCACAATTTATTGCCCAGCATATTTAACTGCATCTCATCAGGTGCATACTATAGAGTTATATTACATGTTGCCATGACTCTACTTCATAGATTTGTTGGTAGTCATGGCATGTTAAAAAGTAGTCCTGCCTGGGTGCGTGAAAGACGTGGACCATGATCCACGTGGGCATGCTGAGAGTCACCGAAGCGAAAAAGGATGATTCGCGAAGATGGCCGGGAATCATTCGAGTAGTGTCGTTCTGTGGTTGCAGTTCAGGTTTGGACATACCACAGTGTAAAATGGGGAATGGCCAGTTATTGTGCCGCCAGTTTTAGTAGTTTAGTCAAATATGGTTAGGAGTGAATGTTAATGTGATTAATAGGAACTCGTCTCGTGTAGTAATTTTGTTGAAGTCATGGACGTGTGGATAAGATAATCTTGTGGTCTAACTGTTGTAGACCAATACTTATTATGGTTAATGAGCAAGTATTGATTCAGCTTCACCTGATCTTTGAAATGACATTCATAGCGTAATTTGACCACTGAAATAACACTAATCATCTAAACCTATCAATCATCAAGTAACCATAAGCCACTTCGTCTATGGCAATATTATGAGTTATTCAGCTGGAGGCAGTGCGAAAATTCGTGATACTTTAAAACATGGACAATTTAACTAGTATTAAATAAACTAGTAAAAAAAAGATAGACATTATGAATAAATAAATATTAGGAAACTTCAATCCAAAATACTCCATGTAAGGAACATTCTGGCCTTAATACATATATGAACATTTCACGGATTCTTGCAAGGTCAACACAGGAATGATACAAAATAGGACAGTGTAATTGCTTAGACAGACTCGCCATAAAGAGAATGGTTGCTGCCTCTGGAGCGTTCTTGGCTGGCAAAAATTAGTTTCATCTTCATGCCAGGGCATGCGGGAGTACAAGGAAATGAGCGGGCTGACAAGCTCGCAGGTGAGGCTACTGTGGAGGGCGGATGCACCATGGACCAGGCGGACATTCTGAATGCTCTACGAGAAGTAAGACTTTTGCAAGAACCAAGTGATGACTGTGAATCTACAACCATGGCCAGACTGCGAGAACAGCAAATTAAAAGAGGTGTGGCCAAACAAGAACACTGCGCAGGAAGCCAAAGAAGATTGATAAACCAACACAGAGCTGGCGTCGTTAGCCGCTACACGCAGCAGGATTTGCTGAGGAGGGGATCCGAGCACTTATGGACTGAATGGTTTGATGTGCAATGAGGATGATCTGTCGACTAACTAACTAACACTCAAAACGTGTAACTTGAACTGCTAAAGTTAAAGTGAATACAATTTTAAAGATTAATAATAATAATAATTTATTTCTACACTTGTACTATTTTGTAATCATTTAATATGACGGAACATATTTTTGAAGTGAGTTTTCACATGACCGTTTGAGACAATCTCGCATGCACAGACGCGCAGACACCAGTTGGTGTCGCTGGTGAAGGTAATCGGACACACTGAAGAGTTCTAATTACGGGTGAATAGCATGAGAAATCGCAACTCGTCTCACCTTCACAACATTGTGAATATCTTCCCTTAGAAGTGACATACAGGCATCATTGAGGTACCGTTAGATTTTGAATTTCAAGGCCTATATACTGTGGCGGTCTCATTAGTAAATTCTCAAATTTATAATCGCGATAGGACAATCATCAACAAATCCGAAAAAGTGTCGTGACACTCGCTAAATGATTACAAGCACCGTCACAAGACAAGAGAAATATGTAGCCCATTACTTACCATCAACAAATCTCTCAGATGTAGACATATTCAGCAATGCCAACTAACAAGAGAGTACAGTCCGACATTCACAAACACTCGGCCATGTTTGGTAGACACCAAGATGGACACCACCAGGGCAGGGTTGCCACTTTTTTTTTTTTTTTTGACCAAAAAAAATCTAGAAACGGCCCAAACACATCCATAAATATCTAGATTTCGTTGGGAAGTATCTAGGAAAAATATCCAGATTGAGAAAGTAATAAATTACAAATGTATTGATGTGAGTGCCGGTCTCCCTGGCGAAGAGCTTTACGGCTTTCGCCGTAACCCGGTATATTCTCGTGAGTAACGCAGTTGCGCCCGAACTGGCAGCGGTTCGAGCCGCGCTGGTAACTTACTGGGGTATGTGAGCCAGTCGCTCAGAAAGCAATGGCAAACTACTGAGCGTAATCTTGCCTAGTACATCTAAAGCAGCTGAAAATGCTGATGTTGACTGCAACGTCCTGTAAGGGATATGCAACATTTAAAAAAAAATGATGTGACTTACCCCATAGAATCATGTCCTCATCTTCACTGATGTCTGTCTCACAAGATGCACTTAACTTGGATGATGAAGTTGAAGCTTCAGATTCAAAATGACGCTGGTATGCTTTAGCTGTTCCAATTTCTTTTAATACACGATCAGGGAGCTGATAAGTTGAACAGCATTTTCCTACTTTCATCAGGCCAAATCTTATTGTCAAGATAGCATTTAAGAGGTCAAATTTCATCCTGTTTCTTAGTTTACATTTTGTATAAATCATAGTACTGAAAACTCTTTCCACGTCAGCATTTGAATGGAGTAGTATCATGGCAGACATCGCACATTCAAAGAGCTCACAGAATGGACTGTTACCTGAGGCATCTTTAAATTGTCTTACTTCACTCCAAAAGGCTTCAGTTTCTGTTTTGTTTCTCCAGTCAACCAAATTTATTGTGGTTAACTGATATTCTGTTTCCGCCACACTATTATTAGTAGCCGCTAAAAATGTCATAACTTGAATATATTTTGATATGTCCTTTACTGACTGAAGTATGTTGTTAACAGAGAAGAGTAAAATATTTTTCAATACATCTAAATTTTCAGGAAGTCTCTGCTTAAATTGCTTGAATAATGAGAGAAGAAAATCTTGACAGCGCTTTCTTAAGTTGTTCTCTTCATTTTCTGTTAACAGTCCTTTTGTTTTTACACCATCAATTTTTGATTCGATTTGGTATCCTAGGTATGGCTTAGGGGCCAAATAGCTCTCTATTGTGCAAGTGAACAAGTCAGCTTTAGAAGTTGGCAATATAAGTATTTTACCAATTGAGTGAAATAACAAAGAGAGATCGTCAAGTAATTCAAATTTATCTCTTTGAGATTCAAACAGTTTATTAAATTTTTGCACTTCACTTAAAATGGGTCGTAAAAAGAGAAGGAATGCCAATTTATTTTTCATCACTATACATTCCATATAGTATTTCAGCTGTGTAGCACTTTTCACTTTGTCTTGTTATTTCTAAGTGTGTCTTCTTCTCCAACCATTGATTCACAATTACTTCAACATCTGGTTGAATTGATAACCATCTAGTTTTGCAATATGGGGAGCATCTCATTTAATTCATATAAGTAGTCATATAAGCTCCCGTTCCCGTTCCCGTTCCCGACTATCTGTCTGTCTATCTGTCTGACCAGGCCCGGCTTTACCCAGTCCCTGGTGGGGAGAATCTCATTTAATTCATATAAATAGTCATATAAGCTCCCGTTCCCGACTATCTGTCTGTCTGTCTGTCTATCTGTCTGTCTGTCTGATCCGGCCCGGCTTCACCCAGTCCCTGATGGGGAGCATCTCATTTAATTCATATAAGTAGTCATATAAGTTCCCGTTTCCGAGTGTCTATCTGTCTGACCCGGCCCGGCTTCACCCAGCATCTGGTGGGGAGCATCTCAATTAATTCATATAAGTAATAAGTAGTCATATAAGCTCCCATTCCCGACCATCTGTCTGTCTGTCTGTCTGACTGACCCGGCCCGGCTTCGCCCAGCCTCTGGTGGGGAGCATCTAATTTAATTCATATAAGTAGTCATATAAGCTCCCGTTCCCGACTATCTGTCTGTCTGTCTGTCTGTCTATCTATTTGATCCGGCGCGGCTTCGCCCAGCTCCTGGCGGGGAGAGTCTAATTAAATTCATATAACCAAAAAAAAGTAACTTAAGAATGTCCTTCCACACACCATCCACTATTTATAATGAAAACTGTTTTTAATCACCTACATTACTGTAGATAACTTCTTTAAACATAAAAAGATGAGTTAGAAAATGTTCACTATTTAAATAAATGCATTATTTTTATGAAAACTATGAAAATGCCTTAAAGATTATATCATTATTTATTAACTGTAAATAACTGTAGACAAATGGTTTATAACCCCGGGAAGGTTAACCCGGTCAACAAATGCCCGCAGAAGTCGGATGTGTCGGCCTAACGGCGCAAGAACGCAGCTCTGCTGTAAACAGGCACAATGCAGTCACATCCGGGAAAAAACTCCGGATGAACGCAGAAGAAGAAATGGTTTATAAATCTTTGAAAACAATGCAAATATCTATATATAAAATAATAGCAATGTTATTAAAAGTTATGCCCCTTGAAATAACTTTTCTTATGTTAAGTCCCCTCGCTATATAGAAATGATAATGTAAATTTAAATATTAAATTTTAGTAAGTAAATAGCTGATTGTACACTAAAAAACTATGACAGTTGGTTGCACGGGAATGAAAAGAAAACATGTAGAAAATTTCATCTCAATCGGATGGGCCGTTCGCGAACGCATAAAAAACGGACATACATACATACATCGTCTTTTATAGATATAGATTATATTGCTGTTGTCTGACAGATGATTTGGAGAACCAGTTATGTGTTTCAGCAATAAGGAATGCCAAATTCCTTGGTAAACATTCTGATGAGGCATGTGATAATGCTAGCTGCAAGGATGACACGCACATTTTATGAGGAATAAGGATGGGATATCTTCCTTCAATTTTGCATAAACGCCGTGGTTGATACCAACCATTACCGATGCATTATCGTTTCCAATTGCAACCAAATTCATAGAGTTTAAATGTTTACATCACAGCAATAATTCGCAACACGGTGAGTTTACAGTTCAAATAATGTTATTACATTTTATGCGCCCTTTTACTCATTACCGGGGGGGGGGGGGGGTTGCCAGATTGTTGAGCGTTGACCAAAGTCAGATCAAAGTTTAAATAATGGCAGTTACCATAATTTACGCGCGTCCAGAACAAACAAAAAATGAGTAAATGTCACGGAAAGAAAAGTAACATCTAAACAGTATCCAAAATATCCAGCTCCAAATGCAAAATATTTAGAATTGCATCTAGCATCCAAACGTCAGAAAACGGTATCCAGACACCGACAAAAACCTCTAGATCTGGATATAAAATATCTAGAATGGCAACCCTGCACCAGGGTTGCCCCTTTTATTTTTGACAAAAAATATCTAGAAACAGCCCAAATAAGATCCATAAATATCTAGATTTCGTTGGAAAGTATCTAAGAAAAATATCTAGATTGATAAAGTAAGAAATTACATACGTATTGATGTGACCAAATAAAAGTCTGCCGAGTTCATATCCAAAGTATAACAAAAATGATGCATATGACAATTCAAATATATCAAACATCCAATACACATAAAGTATATTAATTCAAAATAGGCATATCATGATACCCAACACAATAGCATAATTCACTATTAATTAGTAATAATATTGTATAGCTACAAAATGAGATATCAACAAGTCTAATTGAAGTGACCACACAGAACAGCCATATTGCTTATCTGCCCGGTTTAGTCACTACTTAGCCACTGCTGTGGTAAGAATTAAAGACATAGTCAGTTGACTATATTCTGTACAACAAATGCTGACACCAAAAGGCAACTAGGCTAGTTTACAAAGAAATGACAAGCATCTACTAAGACACATGACAATCAAAAGTCTCTAGAACATCGCCAAGATCTGCTTAACATAAGGTTCCTACTTCTCAGAAGAAAAACACATAAAGACTATGATATTGTACACTGAACTGAGAAAGAATAGTGCACACTCAAGTAACCTTAGACAATGATATTTCTTGAAATAAATTAGGTCGGATATAGAATGAAAATCAGTACATACATCTAAAAGACTTAAATAGTTACTAAGAAATCTACATTTCTAGTGAAGTCTAGCAGATATATGTCTACAGACACTGAAATGGTTGCCTACCTGTTTCGACTGATTTTCGTATCTAAGACGAAACAGGTCTAGGTCACCTTATTTAAGCTGAGTCCAGCAGACAGTGTCTGAGACTCTATTATCTTCTTGGCACATTTCTGTCTGGGTTGAGGTACACATGCCCGACCTACATGTAATTAATTCTATTCAAATGTTGGGCCGGTTTTACAATGTCTGTTTCACACTCTACTGAGTCGGCCAGTCTGTACAATTTCAATTCACACCCTTCCATGGGGTTAATTGCCCCTAGGCCACTGTGTGGTCAGCTATCATTGGCATGTTTACAGCTCTAGGGCTATTGTCTCCACCTGGGTCAATATGTTGTTCACGCCTGGGTGGTTTTATTTCATTATCTCTGACATTCTCCACCTCTCTACAGTTAATGGCCTTTATTCAACCACTGGCCCAGTTCATTGTTGATTTAGCCAGGGTCTACCTGGGTGAGAAGGCGCAAATGTGTCTGTGTGGTTTCATAGCCCGTCTGGGTCACATTCCATTTCCCACATAACCAGTAGACTAGTGAATGATACAATTACTGCAGGCTTTGCAAGGTTAAGTCAAGGTTAGATGGCTTTAAATATAGAGAAAACAGTTTGTTCTTTTGTTGATTTCTCTGAGTGGTCCATCATATATGTGTACCAGAGAGTATTCTGGGATGACAACGCAGCGTCTCGCGACAAATATAAATGTTATAGACGAGTTCTAAGAATATCTTGAGTAAAGAAAAGAACACATGCATCCATACTTCAAAGCTGAATATTGAAGAAAGATGGCTATTAAAGACAATAAAACAAAGACAATTGAAATATTTTGGTCACTTAAAACGTAACGAAAGTTTGGAGAGAACCATCATGGAGGGGTATATGCCTTGGAAGAGAGGAAGAGGAAGGCCAAAGAGAAGAAGGGTGCAGGATGTAGCGGATGATCACCAAATGGGTGTATCGGACGCTGGACATCTTGCTTATGATCGAGAGGTTTTCCGGAAGGTTGTTATGGGAGCGAAGTTCTGCAAAGGGCATGCCACTGAATGAATGAATGAATGAATGAATGAATGAATGAATGAATAACTTACAGGGCCAATGAAATAGAGAGGGAACTAAACACACATGGAGAAGATCATTAGAGACCGAGAAGAATAATGGGAGAACATGGAAGAAACTGACTGAAATAACAAAAGTTAGGATGAATTGATGCAAGTTAGTTAATAGCTGATACTCCATGTGCAGTAAGGACACAAGAATGTATATCAGATATGTTCACAGTCAACACAAGGGTAAGACAGGGGTGTGTGCTCTTTCCTCTGTGATACTAACATTTGCAGATGATATTCTTGCATATGGGCAGGGGAGAGATAGGGAGCAAATAGCCCAGGAGTTACAGGCGACAGTAGACAAAGTGATTGACTGGTGCACTGAAATGAGTGCTGTCATCCACCCAGAAAAAGCGGCTGTTTTGTGGTGCTCTCTGAACAACAGGATTGTGAGAGCTGATGTCTCAAGCCTCACGATAGATGGTAGAAGCGTAAACAGAGAGAACAAACTGAAGTATCTCGGAATCACATTTGACAGGAGTCTGTCCTTCAAGGTTATGACAAGATCTCAAAAGGGACTCAATGCACTTAAAACTATGGCTGCAATGGACACAGAGCAGAGAATGCTTTTCACACTATACCAGCACTTTGCTTTGCTTGTGTTCGCTGGCTGTGAACTCCAGCGCGAAGTCCTGTATGCCGGATGAAGACATCCTGCTGTCCAACATCAGTGTGGTGTCATACAGGACCTGAGGTTTGCGTGAGTATCCGTTGTCCCATATCTGGCTTATTGGTGTGCAGACTGGTGGTTCCTCGCCGTGCAGGCAGACACTCTCCGACTTCGGAGGAATCAACGATCCTACTGACTTTAGCCAGGACCCCAAAGGGATCTGTTGCCCAGGACGCTCGACGAGGACGCGTCAGTAGGTCTTGGCCAGTATAGAAGCTAGCCCTGGTGCCTTGGAAACACCTCTACGTCCCAACCCGGGAGTGCAGGGAGTGGCTAGCAGGGGCCACGGAAGTGGAAATTCAGCAACTAATTCAGGATAATGTTCGCCCGGGTGATGTGATTATCTACACAGATGGTTCGGTGTTGAGAGGTAGGAGAAGTGCCTGGGGGTTCTTAGCAAAAGTTAATGGTCGACGTTTGGTGCAGGAGAGCCTGGCATATGATACCACAACATCTAGCTTAAGAATGGAGGTGGAGGCGGTCAGTGCAGCTTTCCGCTGGATGGAGAATACGATACACACACACACACACATCGTGATTTTAAAAGACTCAGAAAGCATGCTGAATAGGGTGAGGACAGGCAAGCTTCGTGCAGAGTGGCTCGCTTCGCTTCGGAAGTCACGGGTGACAAGCATCGTCTGGATCTTTTCTCCGGGACATGGTGGTGTGCTGGGGAATGAACAGGCGGACAGATTGGCTGGCTCTGCAGAATTTGGTGGAGTATTGATACATGATAAGGTAGACGTGGTTGCCGCCTTGTGGGAGCACGTGTACACCTCGGAGGAGCAAATGGATCACCATTTTCTGGCAAGAATGCGACAGCGAGGGATGACCACGGGATCTGGCCGACGATCGACGCTCAGAGGAAAGGCGAGACGGACATATAAATAGATTGCTACTGGAACTATTGGTGTTGGAACTCTTCGCTGACTGCTGAGGATGGGGACTGAGCGCTTATGGGAATGCCCTAAATGCTATGATGTCGGTTCCTAAATCAGTCAATCAATTAATCTCCTCTGTGATATCGAAAGAAGCAAGCCTTAACAGAAAAGATTCAGAATATTTAGAACTCTTTACTCCAGATGAAACAACTGATCCAAAGGAAATAAATGAACTTTTATTTGCAGACGATCAGCGCCCATTTTATAGTGACGAGGGCAGACTGCAAAATCATATTAATAAACCGAGTTCAACATGTAGCAGATAAAATATGAGTATAAATACAGCGAAAACTGAAGTCAGGTGTCTCCGTGGTGAAGTGGTTTAACCGTTTGACTTGGACTGTAAAGGTTTTGGGTTCAATTCCGGGCCGCGTCCTTCAGTCCTAGAGCTACGGACTTCGTGCTTTGTGTGACGCTTTCCGCGCTTTTAAGAGAATTTTTTTTTTTTTAAATCTGAAGTAATGCAAGTTAGCCGTTCGCCTGGTCCACTAAGTACACAGATAAATAGCACAACTCTGAAACAAGTTAAAGAATTCAAACATCTTGGAAGTATGATCACAGAAGATGGCAGATTGGACAGAGAAATCGAAATCAGATGTCAAAAAGCTAGTGCACTTATATATCAACTATCACCCTTACTGAAACATCCAAATATACCCATATCCGCTAAACAACAGATAATAAACAGAATATTTATACCAACTCTATGCTACCAATCTCAGACTTGGACTTTATCCAAATCACAATTTTGCAAAATCAAAACCTGTGATATGAGATGCCTGAGGAGAGCTGCCAACCTAACAATCCGAGACCGAGTAAGAAATGCTGTTATCAGACAGACTGTGGGATCAACACCATGTGCCACATTTATTGAAAGACAGGAGATCAAGTGGTTTGGCCATGTCGTTAGAATACAACACCATCAACTACCATCACTGTCACTACATCAAAGATCATCTGCGACGTAAACAAGAGGATGCCCAAGAAGAAAATGGATTGACGGTTAACTCGAATTTTCAGATTTGTCATAAAAATGAATACCGACTATATAAGTGTTCATGTTTAAGTCAAATTGTTCATTTCACAAAAGAAACATTGTTACGCGAAAGAATTATTTTTAGTCAGCCCGGAGAACAACTGTAACAGGGTGACCTCGGTTGTTTGGAGCTTTATACTAACCCCAGGGGTTGGACAGGTAGATACACTGTTACTACTAGTACTGACCACCTTCTCAAGGTTTTAAGTGTTAAGAGTCTACAGGCCCCTTCCAGATTCTAAACCTCTACTATCTACCCTCTACTTAGGGGCATTGAACCCTAAGGCCTCGTCCAAGACCACACACACCCACAAACAATCAAAAAGTTTAATGTACACTATAGTCACATGTAGGAAATGAACACCCTGATAGAAGAAGATCTATATACAATACAGAGAATAGGTTAGAAAAGAGTCAGAGATAATTCCATGTTCATCCCTTGGTGTAGCGGAAGATCTGCTGTGTGTGTTCCGTCTAGTCCGTCCAATAGACTCACCGGGCTCTCTTCCAGCATGGTTGACTGGAAACTTGTGGACTTCCCTGCCTCGAGCACCCGATGATCATGTAATGGAGTTAACCACCTGGACCACCAATGACTGGACGGAGCTAACACCACAACACCTGGACCACCAATGACTGGACGGAGCTAACACCACAACACCTGGACCACCAATGACTGGACGGAGCTAACACCACAACACCTGGACCACCAATGACTGGACGGAGCTAACACCACAACACCTGGACCACCAATGACTGGATGGAGCTAACACCACAACACCTGGACCACCAATGACTGGACGGAGCTAACACCACAACACCTGGACCACCAATGACTGGGTGGAGCTAACACCACAACACCTGGACCACCAATGACTGGGTGGAGCTAACACCACAACACCTGGACCACCAATGACTGGGTGGAGCTAACACCACAACACCTGGACCACCAATGACTGGACGGAGCTAACACCACAACACCTGGACCACCAATGACTGGGTGGAGCTAACACCACAACACCTGGACCACCAATGACTGGATGGAGCTAACACCACAACACCTGGACCACCAATGACTGGGTGGAGCTAACACCACAACACCTGGACCACCAATGACTGGATGGAGCTAACACCACAACACCTGGACCACCAATGACTGGGTGGAGCTAACACCACAACACCTGGACCACCAATGACTGGGTGGAGCTAACACCACAATTTCACGATGAGTCACTTGCTAATGTCACTACCACTGTCCTTCCTACACAGTCTGGATTTGCGACCCTCTAACCTGAGGTGTCCCCTGGTGATCATTGATAACAACTGCACCCATGTTTAATTCAAAAGAGCAACTTAATGTCCAGTGAATATGTATGCATATATAAGTACCCCTGGTTGGGCGAAGTAGGATTTCAGAAGCGCTTCTCAGTTATATCATCTCAAACTTTGGCTATGGAAGATCTCGTGTGTGTTTCTAAACTCTGGTAGACGACTGTCAGAACACGTTGTTGAATTCATGACTGACTTGACTCCACCTGAGTCTGGTCTCCACGAAGATATTCATGAAGTTTGCACAGAAACCAAGTACCAGCAGCCGCACTGGTACGTCCAGCACAAAAAGAGTTCAGTTGTGACTTGAACTAGCTGGCAGACAGACGGCATTATGGCCCTGTGACTTGTTATGGAGAGCGGGACGACACATGTCTTGTTGAGTTTTGGAGAACTTCGACATCATGTCCGGTTAAATTGACAACGGCTCCGATATTCACAGTTGTGCTGTTTGTTTGAAGGTACGTGTAAAGCCTTTTCTTAAGTAATGCCGTGTCGGTGATTCGTAACGCGAGAGATTGCTAGGACGCGTGTACTGACCGTTGCGACAAAGTAGGTCAGGTGTGAACTGGTGTAGGCTTGTGTTTTAAACCTGTAATTTAAGCCTGTTGCAAACGCATTGTTTACCAGCTTTGTACTGCAAAGATATTTAGTAGGTTAGCAGCGCGCGGATTATTCACAGCCACTGTAGATCGGGAAATCCGGTGCAGGGAAACTAGACCTGTAATTTGAGTTCACACATGGCCAACTTCACGAACTCGCGCGCCGGCAGGTTCGGCGTGGCCGAACCGGTACCCGAAGCGCAACCGGAAATAGATTAAGCAGTCGCATCGTGTATATCGTTTTATATAATTTATATATCGATGAACTCAGGCAAGTAAGACGAATTGAGTGCACCGGGCGGCCGAAACCTCAGAGGTCGTTTCCAGGTCGTATCGGGAGTCTAACTTTGTGTCACGTGCTGGGGCGACAACTAGCTTTCTTCTTAGCTTTCCTCACATCTGTCTTTTAATTAGTATCCCTCGACGGAATACCAGCTTAATATATAGTGGATTCCTGAGATGTTAACAAAGGGAGAAGTGGCCGATATGACAGGATTGTTCATATGGAACAGGGCACCGTTCTAAATGCTCCGACATGGGACAACGAGGGGAGAACGGGGTTTTGATTTCTGCCATAGGGGGATTACCCTGCATATTCTATTGGATCTATTGGATATTGTACCTGCGACACGGTATGACATAATCACTGGCGGATAACTGGGAGGGAGTTTCGGATACAAGGCCTTCGGACCTCCTTCAGGACAATTCTGCCTATGAGTATCACTAACTCGCTAACCCTATATGTTATGTAGCAGTTGGCAGGACAGGACAACCTCTCAGCGACAGGGGACAGAAACCTTTGGGCCCACCTCAACTTCAGTCCGGAGAAGATGACGTCGTTCAGTCACCTACCGGTCCAGTCCTAGGCCCAGTTTATCTTTGGCAGATGTGAGCAGCCAATGAGGGAGTCGAGATCTTTATGGGACGGATCTGCCTGCTGAGGGACTATGGGTGGGAGTTAGTTAGTTAGTCGCAGTTCCAACATCACAGCAACGGGTCATCCCCATTATGTTCCGTTCCTGTGCCAGTGAATATCACACAAAACGCTCCCCACTGCCCAATGTGAAAAGTGGAAAAGACAGTCTTGACAAATAACAGCCCGCACAGACACACTGTGCATAATGCCGCCGCCAGAATGTCAACACAATAGTCCCCCACAAAATACCCAGTTCATTTCTGATGGAATCGGCAGTCATTTTCCCAACTGGATGTTTCCTAGATGTTCACCCACACAGTCCACGAAATGCAGTTCATCGTCGATGGCAGTGGCAGTCAACTCTGGGACATAGCCATCTGCCATCGCTCCGAACATGCAGTCACGTTCCAAAAAACCTCGGGCAGATTCAAAAGCATTTTACACGAAACTCACAGCTCACAGTGTCGCGCCACGCACTCACTCAGTAGCAGGGCGACGGAACCATCAAGCCTCCTTAGTCGCCTCTTACGACATGCGTGGTAGGCTGCAGTGTTGCTATTCTTTGCTTCCCTTATGGGCCCCGGCAACACACGGGTGTATGGGTAGAAGTGTATGCGCTGAAGGTAAGCTTGAGTCACACTACTTTCACCGAGTATTGTTTTCCCCCAGGTTCTACCTTCCTGGGAGCTAAGTGAAGATCTGGTGACGGGTGCAGTGAGACGGACCAAGGCAAGAAAAGTTGTGAGCAGTCCATGGGCACCGCAATTATTTCCGAGTGTACCTAACCTGACAGTCAACATCGGAGTATGGGACCAGCTACAACTTTGTCAGCGAATTGCAATGGAACTGATGGGCTCCCAGAGCTATGGCGTTACCCAAGCCTGGGCTGTCTCCCTGGTTCAAGCGTATCAACAAAACTTCCAATGTAGTCTCAGCTTAGTTGAATAACACATAACAGGCAATACCTGAAAGGGAGAGCGAGGGGTGAGAGCATTCGGCACCAACAAGGATTCACATGCATCAATTCAACAAATACAGCCTTCAGATATCACTAATTAGTTTTCACACAATTAGGGAATCATCCATATCCAGGCATAGTTGAAGCATGTGTATAAATCCAATATCAGATGGCACCTGGATCAGCCCGTCAGAAAGATTAAATTCCAAGATGTTCGAGCCTGATCCTACTTTACTCTCATACACCTACCTTTCTCTTGTTATGTTGAGTAACTGCACTATTTCTATTTACAACACAGAAAACTAAATCTCCAGAAGAGTTGGCCTCTAGACAACTCACCAACATTGGACTTATAAGTATTGTCATCAATTAATTAATCCTAAATTAATCAATAAAACAAAATAACATAACCAATGAACAATCACTCCATTTCGCTACTGGGATGTCTTTCCCACCTGATAGTGAAACTTCTTGATTCCTCCTTTTATAGCAGGCAAGAAGTCATCTCTTAAAACATGCATGGTCCACCACATGTTCAAGGTGTGCATTCTGTTCTGGTCTCCCAAGCGGATTAGCCTTGAGCAGTGACTGAACTGTGCAACTGGCCTGGTGTGCCAGTTAAATACATATTAGCCTTGCAATTAGTCCCATATCCCACAAGTTTCGGTGTTTCATTCAACATGTATGCGTCTTCCCTCACATCAATCACACAAGCACTCAAGTACTCATGACCACATGGAAAAAAGAGCACAGTGAAGTGTAGACTCCTCGATCACTTTCCCAACAATCGCGACGATAGCACACAGGCATCTTGTGTCAGACCTCTTCGTACCTCGACAAGTCGCTCATTTATTTATCGCACATCATCACATAATATATACGCCATAATAGTATATTATATACTATCACTACTACATGGTCACCACTAAACGTAACTACACACTTTCCAGAAATGATATCATCACTATTTAGCAATCATAAAATAGCTACATCACTCCCTAGTGCCTAGCACTGCCTGCTTTACTTTAACTAGATTAATCACATCATTGTCTGAATTCCACACTGTATCAGCCTACCTACATAATCAAGAAGCACCAATAATAGAAGACAACTGAACTAACATAACTTGGGTTCACAAAGTACTTCAGGTAATAGCACTGAACAATTCAGTACAATTGTTCCAGAAAACTAGTAAATGCAAGTTCTCACAGCATGCAAGTTAACTAGTAAATACACACACTTTTACCTCTTTAAGGGACTTGTACACGACCAGTATATTTATGCTATGCTTTCACACATATTGGTCGTAAACGCAGTAGTACACACAGGAACTATGGCCTAATTTCAAGTTGCCTATCAACCGCAAAATTATTACTAATTCATGGGCTCTCGCATATATAATTAGCTGCAGTATAATCGCGCATATCGCTGCATTACACCCCGAAAATACTTAAAAGTGGTTATACCTGAACCGTTGAACCGCCACTAATTCAGCTGATTTGACGGTCTGTGGCTATCAAGCCTCTATCTTGACTGTCTGCTGAAGTTACTGAACAACCACTCTGGTGGAGATATCAAGAGTGAATGATGACAAAATGGCTAGTTCCATTTTGCGTATTACTCTCTATACGCCCGGAGAAGTAGTGAATCACATATTATGCCCCGTTGAGCGTGAAGCATGAATCCTCCTGACTAGAGAACATTTTTTGTTAACTCATGGGTTAATTTGAGTGTACCCTGCTATCTCTATCTTTCGAATCTGATCACTTCATGAACATTCCAGGCTTAGTAAACAAGCCGACTTCCCCCACGTTATTTATAACTGGGGAATTACCCTATGACGCAAATGGTTTCTCCGGAACTTCCCATGATGAAGCACAGCTGGCCTGAGCACATACAATATCTCGCTACATGTCAAAAATGGCGGCTAGTGGACAAAGTCTTACTACTTTAGCTATAAAAAGAAAGATTGAACTGTTGGAAGAGGTTGAACATAGTGGGAAGAAGAAAGTGAATATAGCTAGAGAATTTGATATTCCAACATCGACACATTCCGGCATTTTAAAGCATTAAGACCGCTACAGAAAATTGTTTTTTGAATCCCAAATCGACAGTGATAGACAGCGATCTAGAACTAGAGTTGCCGGATACATGGGCACCAAAAGGAGGACATAAGACCAAAAACAGAACAAAGGAGGACACATTGAATGTTTCATGTGAATCGTTCCCAATTAAACCCACAATCAGTACACATTTATTATAATAGCTGCCAATAAGTGTCTCTTACTCTTAGTGAATCGACCAAGAAGCAATCATGCTAAAAAAATAAATATAAATTCAATGGAGGCCTTTTTTCAGAATGCTAAAAAAAAACATTTAAACAGCTGATTGTACAATTATTACCTTATAAACTTTATTAATATATATATATATATATATATATATATATATATATATATATATATATATATATATATATATATATATATATACATACAATGTCCATATGTTCTTTATGCGTTCGCGAATGGTAAATCTGATTGAGATGAAATTTTCTACACATGTTCTTCTCATTCCCGTGCTGCCAATGGCATAGTTTGTTAGTTTACAAACAGTTATTTACGTAATAAAATTTAATGTTTTAATTATATTATAATTAATATATATAGCAAGGGGACTTAAGAAAAGTTATATCAAGGGACATAACATTTAGTAGCATTACTATATATATAATTTAAATAATTGGTGCATTTTTCTCAAAGCTTTATACAATGTTTATCTACAGTTATCTACTGGCATATGCGTTATAATATATAATTATTCAATCTTTAAGGCATTTTCAAAGCTTTTATAAAAATAATGCATCTATTTTAAATAAGTGAACATTTTCTAACTCACTTTTTAATGTTTCTTCAACAGCACATTAGATGTTTTACTCTTTTGTTTCTTCTTCTATGAAATGCAATTTTGTTTTAAACATTCCCATATTTATGGCACGTTACACCCATGCTGGGTATTTATGATGCCCGTGTTAAACATTGCCTCAACGAATCATGTATTATTGATTTTGTTCATGAGTTTTAATGCTTATTGTTCTTTTGTTGTCAAAGAATTGCTTCATAAGAGATGTTGAATGAAAGAATGTATGAGAGGAAATAGAGAAGAAAGGCAGAATGTAGGATGGGCATGCATGCCCAATTCTGAACCCTTTGAAAATAAAGATTTCCATTCGTTTAAAAAAAAAAAAAAAGAATTAAATTTTTTGTGAGAGAAAGTTAGTTGCATATCCAGATTTTTTACTCTTTTTTTTTTCTTCTATGTAATGTACATTTTTTTAAACATTCCCGTATGTATGGCGCCGGTTTCCTGGCTTAGAGGTTAGCGGCTTTTCTCCTTAATCTCATACACTCTCGTAAGTAACGTGACGACGTTGAGAATCAGCCGTGGTTCGAATCGGGTAGGTAACTTACAGGGTATGTGAGCCGGCCACCCAGAAAGCAATTGCAAACTACTGAGTGTAATCTTGCCAAGAAATCAACATACAGCTGAAAGATGCTGATGTTGACAGCATATGTATGACACGTTACACCCACGTTGGGTATTTATGATGCCCATGTTAAACATTGCCTCAACGAGTCATGTATTATTGATTATTTTGGGACGCAGAGGTGTTTCCAAGGCACCAGGGCCGGGTTATATACTGGCCAAGACCTATTGACGCGTCCTCGCCGAGCGTCCTGGGCAACAGGTCCCTTCGGGGTCCTGGCTGAAGTCAATAGGATCGCCGATTCCTCCGAAGTCGGAGAGTGTCTGCCTGTATGGCGAGGAACCACCAGTCTGCACACCAATAAGCCAGACATGGGACAACGGAAACTCACGCAAACCTCAGGTCCTGTATGACATCACACTGATACTGGACAACAGGATGCCTTCATCCGACATACAGGACTTTGCATTGAAGCTCAAGCCAACGAACACAAGCAAGCAAGCATTGATTATTTTTCATGCGTTTTAATGCTTATTGTTCTTTTGTTGTCAAAGAATTGCTTCAGAAGAGATGTTGAATGAAAGGATGTATGAGAGGATATATAGAGAAGAAGGGCAGAATGTAGGACAGGCCTGCGTGCCCAATTCTTAACCCTTTGAAAATAAAGATTTTCGTTCATTTAATAAAAAAATAAAAATGTAATTTTTTGTGAGAGAAAGTTAGTTGCATATCCTTTGCAGTACTCTGTGAAACCTGGACTGTTTATCAGCGATACGCTAGGAAATTAAACCACTTCCACACAGTCTGCCTTAGGAAGTTACTGAAGTTTAAATTGCAAGACAAGATCCCAGACACTGAAGTAATAGAAAGAGCGTCCATGCCCAGTATCCACACTCTACCAATGAAGAATCAGATTCGCTGGGCTGGTCGCTTGACTCGCATGCCAGATCACAGGCTCCCTAAACGAATTTTTTACGGCGAGTTGCGTTGTGGTAAACGCTCCCAAGGCGGCCAGAGGAAACGCTTTAAAGACACTCTGAAAATTTCACTGAATGCTTTTGGAATTAATCATGACACCTGGGAGACTGCAGCCAGAGACTGAAATTTGTGGCGTACATCATTATGCAAGGGTGCAGTCACTTGTGAGGCAACCAGGACTGCAAGAGCTGTGAAGAAAAGACAGAACAGAAAAACCACTGCAGAAAATCCTCCTCCAGAAACGTCAAGCATTCTTTGTCCACATTGTCAAAGAACATTTCGAGCCAAAATAGGCCTTATCAGCCATCTTAGAACTCACGGCTCCATACTTTCAACCCCACTGGATGAAATGAATGGTCATCATCATTCTTGATGGACAAACAACAACAACAGCAGTACTCTGCAGTCAACCCACCATTTATTGGCTGTTCGTGACATCTTGTAAGTTTGCTTTCAGTACTTTCACGTCGCCCTTTTTAATTATTGGAATAAAGATAGATCTCTTCCAATCATATTTTCTACTATCAATTTAACTATCTATATTTTTAACAGGAACGGGAAAGGGCCGAACATATATACATACATGCAATCATCATGCATGGATGGATGGATAGATCCCCGCTAGGGGCTGGGCGAAGCCAGGTCGCGTCCTCTAGATGAATGGATAGATAGATAAAGAGCGGGGCCGGGTCGTCAGATATACAGACAGGCAGATATAGATAGAACGAACGAACGAACAGACTTTATTTTCAAAGGGTAACAAATTGGGCACGCAGGCCCATCTTACATTTGGCCCTTCCAATCACTCATCTTTCTTTCAACAGTGCATAGGAAAAAATATTGTCACATGAATTTTGTAAACATAAACAATGCACTTTACTATGTTATGTGACACATCCACCACCTACCCACACATCCCCCATTCACTCCAACACCTCCAACCAACCACACAGATAACCCACACACACATACATTCCCCCCACCCATCCACCACATCCCTACACATCTCCCCACCCACACACACCTCTCACCCACCCACACCCAAAGCACACATACATTCCCCAACCCACACATCCCCTACCCACACACATCTCCCCACCCACTCACATATCCTCTACCCATCCCATTACCCACCAACAATCACTCACCCACATATCCTCCTCCACCCACACACCTCCAACCACCCAGCCAAACACATATTCCTCAGCCACACATCCCCCACGCACATCTCCCCATCAACTCACATATCCCGAACCCACCCACATAATCTCCCATCTCCCCCAGCCCACCCCTATAAACATCCCAGACCATCTCCTAACCTACACACACTCACCCACCCTCACATCCTCTACCCACCCATCCCCCAACCACACACCCATACTCATATACAATCACCCACCTGCACATCCTCTACCCAACCACCCATCCCCCAGCCACACATCCCTTAACCACACACCCCTACCCATATACACACACATCCCCACCCATGCACAATCTCCCCACCCAGCAACACATCCCCCATTCACAAACACACACCTCCCATCCACTCACACACAACCCACACACACATTCCCAACCCATACACTCATCATCTCACACATCCCTAGACACACGTACTTATCCCTCAACCACTAACACCCACACATCCCTCACGCACTCATCAAAACATACATCTCCTATCTACCCACCCACACTCACACACCCCAACCACCCATCTAAACACACATCCCCCACCTTCACACACATCCTTCACCCACCAGCACACACATCCTTTATCCATACCCAGCTCACCTCCCACACAACACCACACCCAAAAACATCCCAAAGACACATCCCTCACCCACATCTCCTACCCATCCACCAACTACAATCACCCTCACTACCCACACATACATCCTCCATCCAGCCACACACACCCCAACCCAGCCAGACATATCCCCCACCCACACACACATCCCCAAATCCATCACCGACACCCATCCCCCACACACATTCACCCACATAGATAGATAGATAGATAGATAGATAGATAGATAGACAGATAGATAGATAGATAGATAGATCCCCACTAGGGGCTGGGCGAAGCAGGGCCGGGTCAGCTAGTTATTCATAAAATATTTTTTTTTAAACATAAAATATAAGAAAAGCTGGACATGTTAAAGGTTTTCAGCTTTGTCTGCTGGAAGGAGAATATTAATCTAAAAAGGAGGAAATGTTCTCTTTTTGCCTGACGTCTAGCAACCCTGTCTAGAACTGCAGCGTGTGATATTGGTGATGCTGCCCTTTCAAAATGGTTCACTGTGATTAGATCGGCAAATGTACCAGTAAATGGGCCTTTACTTATTGTGAAAGCAGAAGAATTGGCATGTCTTGGAGGTCAGACAGGCTAGAATTGTAGCGCTTGCTGGTTGGATCGTTTAAAAAAAAACAACATTGCATCATGTACAAGAATGTGTGTGGAGAGAAACAGTCAGTCGACGAAGCAACGACTGACTCTGATGACGAGGAGCCCTGACTATGATAATGAGGATGACTTTGGACTGCAAGCACAATCTGCATCACAGTCAGATATTTTGGCATGGATTGATAAAATTGACATTTACATGATGCAGACTGGATGTTCAGATGATGCAGTCTCACCATTTTGTGCCTTTAAACAGGCAATGGGAAGACATTTTTCACAAGTCAAGAAGCAAAGCAAAATCACAGATTTTTTTGTAATTCATTTGGAAATTTTTATATGACTTTAATGTTCCGCTTTCTAAAATAATTAAACATTTCAACATTTCTGATATTGTATTGCTATTTATTTGTTCACTAACTGTGTTTCCCAAGTGGTGCAATCATTTTACTCAATGCTACTGCATGGTATTAATGCAAATGCGTGCAGTCTGGATAAGTAGAATTTCTGATAAGCAGAATAAATTCCTTCGGCCCCTGTAACTTGTACTTATCCAGACTCCACTGTATTCTCATTTGGTAAGTCAAATGACCACCTGGTAAAAAAGGTGACAACAATAACTGTATTTGTAAGGTTTGTCTCCAGTATGTTTACTTGTACATCTTCAATTGAGCAGATGCCACACAACATGCATAAGTTTCTCTTGTATGCACCATCTTGTGACACTTCAGATCATAAACTTGAGTAAATGATACACCACAATCTAGTAATGTTTCTCTCCTGTATGAATTTTCATGTGGCGTTTTAGATTTCTAGCATGCATAAAAGCACCACCACAGTCATTGCATTTGTAAGGTTACTTTCCTGTATGTGTTCTCATGTGGAACTTAAAATTGCCAACCTGAATAAAGGATGCATTACAATAATCACATTTGTAAGGCCTCTCTCCTGTATGTGTTCTCATGTGGAGCTTCACACTGTCAGCCCGAGTGATGGATTTATTACAATCAACACATGTGTAAGGTTTCTTTCCTGTATGTATCATCTTGTGGTTCTTCATACTGCGAGAATCAGCAAAAGATGCACCACAATCATCACATTTGTAAGGTTTCTCTCCTGTATGTTTTATTTTGTGGCGCTTCAGACTGCCCGCTTCAGTAAAAGATGCACCACAACCATCACATTTGTAATGTTTCTCTCCTGTATGTGTTATCTTGTGGTACTTCAGACTGCTAGAATGAGCAAAAGATGCACCACAGCCATCACATTTGTAAGGTTTAACTCCTGTATGTATTCTCTTGTGGGCCTTTAAACTTCTACCTAGACCAAAAGATGCACCACAGTCATCACATTTGTAAAGTTTCTCTCCTGTATGTGTTTTCTTGTGGCGCTTCAGATTGCCCGCTAGATTAAAAGATGCACCACAATCATCACATTTATAAAGTTTCTCTCCTGTATGTATTTTCTTGTGGCACTTCAGATTGCACGCTAGATTAAAAGATGCACCACAATCATCACATTTGTAAAGTTTCTCTCCTGTATGTATCTTCTTGTGGGCCTTTAAACTTTTACCTAGACCAAAAGATGCACCACAGTCATCACATTTGTAAGGTTTCTTTCCTGTATGTATCATCTTGTGGTTCTTAAGACTGCTAGAATAAGCAAAAGATGCTCCACAATCGTCACATCTGTAAGGTTTCTCTCCTGTATGTGTTATCTTGTGGCCCTTCAGACTGCTAGAATGAGCAAAAGATGCACCACAGCCATCACATTTGTAAGGTTTAACTCCTGTATGTATTCTCTTGTGGGCCTTTAAACTTGTACCTAGACCAAAAGATGCACCACAGTCATCACATTTGTAAGGTTTCTCTCCTGTATGTGTTCTCATGTGGAGCTTCAAATTGCCAACCCAATTAAAGGATGCATTACAATCATCACATTTGTAAGGCTTCTCTCTTGTATGTGTTCTCATGTGGAGCTTCAAACTGCCAACCCAATTAAAGGATGCATTACAATCATCACATTTGTAAGGCTTCTCTCCTGTATGTGTTCTTATGTGGAGCTTCAAATAGCCAACCCAATTAAAGGATGCATTACAATCATCACATTTGTAAGGCTTCTCTCCTGTATGTGCTTTTTTGTGGTACTTCAGATTCCGAAGGTGAGTAAATGATGCACCACAATCATCACAATTGTAAGGTTTCCCCCATATATGTTTTCTCTTGTGGCAAATAAGAAAAGATGCCTTTTTATAAGAGACATCACAAAGATCAGAATTGCAAGGCTTCTCTCCTATATGCATTCTTTCATGGCACTTCAAAGTGTAAGAGACAATAAAAATTTGCCAAAATCATCACACTTGTAAGTTTTCTCTCCTGTATGCGTTTTCTTGTGGTATTTCATATTGTATGCTTGAATAAAACATGCACCAGAATCATCACATTTATTAGGTTTCTCTCTATGGTGTGTTCTTTTGTTTCATTTCAGGTTGTCAGCTTGAGTAAAAGATGCATTAGTCACTACATCTGTGAGATTTCTCCATTGCATTTGTTCTTATTTTTTCGGGAAGTTTAAATATCTTATCTACACAAACAGTTGGATCACAAACATCAGACACATATGGCATGTCTTCTTGATTTATTATTATCACCACAACCAACTGTATAATCAAGAGTTTTCCCAGAGACCTGTGTAAATGTCATAGGCGTTACTACAAATTTATAAAATCATAAGCTTTAAAAATCACACATAGATTAGTGTCAATTTCATTGATAGATGACACTTTCTGATAATTGTTTTTTTTTTTTTTTACAATAATCATGTTCTGCTGATATTATATAACTATTCTCAATCCACTTTTGTCAAATGATATGTTTCATGGTGACCGTGAGTTATTTTATGTTAAATAATTCTTAATTTTGGGTTTGTTTTTCCAGGCATGTCTCGTCGACTTTTAAGCGACTTTATGTCTTCGAAGATGCAACAACCTTCTAATTGATTGAATCCTTTGTGACTCTTGTAATGATTGGAACATTTGAAAGTTCTTATTTCACAAGTCTTGAGTCTATGTTATCAAACTTCATCTTCTCCATCTGTCATTGGTTTATTTAGGGAATAGACGGACAACTCTGTCAGCAGTTGTATAATTCTGAAAGAGACACAAAGAAAACAAACGAGTTTATTAGCGTGGCCAGCAACATATTACAATAAAATGTTTCAGTGTAACCTAAATGTTGTTAGTGTAAATGTAATACACATACACAGCGTAAATGTAATAGAGAACAGGAAGCTTACTGCAAAAACAAAAGTCCTTGTCTATCAAGCCTGTGTCCTTAGTACTCTTCTTTATGGCAGTGAAACCTGGACAACTTACTCACACCAAGAGAACAATTTAAACAGCTTTCATATGTGGTGTCTGCGAAGAATTCTTGGTATTAAGTGGCAAGACAAAATCACAAATACTTAAGTATTGGAAAGATCAGGTTGTGTGACAGTTTATTCCATGCTAAGTCTTCGTAGACTTAGAAGATGGATAGGACATCTTAGGAGGATGGATGGTGGTAGAATACCAAAGGACATCTTTTTTGGTGAATTACAGATGGGTAGGAGATCTCAGGGTCGACCTCTACAACGATACAAAGATGTGTGTAAGCGGGACATGATTGATACAGGCATTGATAATGCACATTGGGAGCAAGTCGCCGCTGAACGTGTTGCATGGAGGACAAACATCAGAAATGGAATAAAGACAAAGGAGAAAATTATTGCAAATAAGTCACACACCGAGTGTGTGAGACGTAAGATGGTGCATGATGGTGGAAATGACGTGTTCACATGCACCCACTGTGAACGAACATTTACAGCGCGAATTGGCCTTATCAGTCACATTCGCTACCACCATAGGTAAAAGTTATTATGCCTTTTTAAAGCACAAACTATCGTCTGTCAAGACGGCAAGGTGCCAATGTATAAATGTAATAAAACACTCAAACAGACATTGTAAGAATAATGAAACACATGAACAGCTAGTGTAAATGTAATCTAACCAGTGCTTCTTCTTTAACCCTTGAGTCCCCACTGGGGCATAGACCTCAACTGACTCACTCCAAGCCTTGCTGTCCTCAGCTTTGCTATACAACTTCGTCCATGTCCTCACTCCAAACTTTCCTGTCCTCAGCTTTGCTATACAACTTTGTCTATGTCCTCATTCCAAGCCTTCCTGTCCGCAGATTTGCTATACAACTTTGTCTATGTCCTCACTCCAAGCCTTCCTGTCCTCAGCTTTGCTATACAACTTCGTCCATGTCCTCACATTCTTCTTTTTTGCTTCTACTTTTCTTCTCCATGTGTTTTTAGCTCTTCCTCTATTTATTTTGCCCTGTGGATTCCAGACAAAGGCCTATCTTGTTATATCTAATCAGTTACTGCATGTTAAAGGCCTCACTTATATTCTTCATTCATTATGTTTAGTTATATCTAAACAGTTACTGCATGTTAAAGACGTCACTTATATTCTTCATTCAGTATTTCTAGTCTGAAATCATTTCTGACCAGCTGATAATAATAAGCAATATTTACAACACTTGCAGCCACAGCCTAGAGTTCCATTCTTGTCTGAAAGAAACATTTGTGATACAATCTCTGTGGACATGTAGAGAGACAATAAGGTACATCAGTTTATTAGGATGAAGTATACAGTAAAATTTGTTTGTAAACTTTCTATAGTACTTTGCAAACAGTAAACTTTCCCCCTGGTCTCTGGGTAGTGAGATTGGACGCCCGTGTGTATTGTTGCACATGTAATAAATCCCTTGGCAGTTGGAAATAAAAAAAAAGAGTAGCATAACGACGCTGCCTGGATCTCAGGGTCGGCCTCTACTGCGATACAGAGATGTGTGTAAGCAGAACATGATTGATACAGGCATTGATAGTGCACATTGGGAGCAGGTCACCGCTGAACGTGTTGCGTGGAGGGCAAAGATCGGAAATGGAATGGGGACAAAGGAGAAAATTATTGCAGATAAGTCACACACCGAGCGTGTGAGACGTGGGATGGTGCGTGGTGGTGGAGATGGCCACATGTTCACATGCACCCACTGTGAACGAACATTTGCAGCGCAAGTTGGCCTTGTCGGTCACATTCACTACCGCCATAGGTAAAAGTTATTATGCCTTTTTAAAGCACACACTATCATCTGTCAAGACGGCAAGGTGCCATAGGTAGATGACACACACTCTGATATTTGGTCACATCCTTCATGTTTACTGAAGTTATATAACTATTCTCAATCCCACTATCATCAAGTGATATTTGTTCATAGTGAGTGTTATTTTATTTTCAGTCACTCTTGATCCTGTGTCTGTGTCCTGCCATGTCTTCAAGGTTGCAGCACCTTCCATGTTATTGAAAAATTATATTGTTATATGAAAGTTCTTGTTTCACAAACTCCAGGTTAATGTTATCAGATGCTATCTTCTCTATTCGTGGCTGCACTCATACAAAATAAGGAGACAAAACTCTGACAACAGTGAAGTATTTCTCAAACAGACAAATGATGAACACTGGATTAAACATTAGCACAACAGACAGCATACTACAGTAAATTGCTTAAGTATAATCTATAAAATTAATACTTATTGTTCAAGTACTATAGCACTTGAAGCGTCACAACAAATGAAAGTTTATTATAAATATAATTGTTTCAAATCTCCCGTGGGTAGCGGGGTAGAGGTATCCCCTATCAAAGGAGAAGTAAGGCGTTTCCTTCCCTCCCCTAGCCTATGAGACACCCTTGGGCAAGGTGGAGTACCCGTTTAGCCCCCCGATCAGGGTTACATGAAGCCATGGGTGCAGGTGGTGGATGAAGATAGGAGCAGCCGACAGATAGTTGTAGGTTATGGTCTCCACCTTCACGATGGTAGGCAGGGGATCTCTTTTTTTGAGGAGACAATGGCTACGGTCACTGACCAGTATGGTCACTGCTGGGAAGGAAAGCAATGGCAAACTACCTTCTTTATAGATGCCAAGAAAATCATGTGTGGACTCATCGATAATCAGAGAAACGGCGTAAATGGGTGCTCCATTGGAGCAGCCTCGCCCGGTGGGGATAGTCATGCGCACCAGGTGACTCCAGACCGTCAACAGGCTACTAGGTGCAAAAGATTAATATCACTTAAACTAGGAACTTGGAATGTTAGAACAATGAATGCAGATGGAAAATTAGAAAACATCAAAAAAGAAATGGAGAGAGAGAAGATTAACATATTAGGAATATCGGAAACGAGATGGAAAGGAGCAGGGATAAGGACAGGAGAGGATTGTAAGATTATTTACTCTGGGGGAGAAGCAAAGCAAAGAGGTGTAGTCATTATATTAGATAAGAAAACATCAAATTCTGTCAAAGGATATCGGGCTGTGTCAGACAGAGTTCTATTAGTAAAATTAAACGGAAGATCTTTTAAAATAAATGTCATTCAAGTATACGCCCCAACAAGTGAATGCAGTGAAGAAAGTATAAAGGAATTTTATAATGACATGGAGTCTGCTTCGAAGAACTGTAAAAAATCAGAAATAAATATCATAATGGGTGATTTCAATGCAAAAATAGGAAAGCAAAGCGATGGATGCAGTGTAGGCAACTGTCAGAATCTCCAATAAGGGTTTAGAGAGTTAATAAGAGTTAAGACAAGTCTAGTAGGGAGACACCAGACAGGAGACACACCAGCGCTATAAATAGCTTCACCAGGGGACACATTTGTGTCAACCAAGGGAGCATTAAGGACAGTTGAGCGAGGGCTTCCCCAAGCCATTGGGAAGCTTGGCCTTACGAGTAACCGTGGAGTACCCGGTTACTCAAGTTCACGAGCCAGCATGCTTGGGACTCCATGCACGCAAGACTCGCTACTGCACGGAGGAGACAGCATCCGTGCTTGACCACGCAATGTGTAGCGTGTGGACAGACCCGACTGGAGATGATTAGAGAGTAGACGTGTTCTTGACAAATGCTATAAGTTTCTAGGCAATAGTTAAATATTAGGCTTTAGATTTAGATTGTGATTACTAGCATAATTTCTCACCACTTCATTCTTCATTACATTCATGTTGTTTAATGTCAATGAAGCATACCGCTCGCAGAGCTTATAAATTGCCAGCTCTAAATAAATTGCATTCCTTTTGCAAATGACACGAGTTGTTATTTCGTGCGGTGCAAAAGTAGGGGAGTCCTGAAAGACCTGTAGCAAGCAAGTTGCTGACAGGCAGGACCCCAATTGCCTGTCAGAATCTCCAATAAGGGTTTAGAGAGTTAATAAGAGTTAAGACAGTCGATGTCGTCTTGTCTTCACTTTCTGACTAGTTTGGTATAACTTCGTTCTAGGCTTCAGTTCAGTCGCTAATCTATCTACTGAATATAAAGAATGGTGACATTGATGGCTGTATCACATACAATGAAATGTACACGATGGTTTGCTTGATAATATAAACTGATGATTGTATACATTTTCATTACTTTCCGTAGAATAACACACTGTTTCACTTACTTTTCGTCGAATCTCACAATTTGTAATTTAATTTTGCTTCATTGTGGTTCAAGCTCCACAAATGGTATGATCATAATAATTCACAAGAGAAAGTTATTTCTGCCATATATGCAAACAAATTTACATTACTTTCAAATATTTTAACACAGCAATGATGTTGAATCGTGCTTGTTGACGCTGGTTCAGATCTTCTGATACCAATAGCCTGTTGACGTTGGTTCAGTGGCTTCTGACAACAATTGTCTGTTGACGTTGGTTCAGTGGCTTCTGACACCAATTGTCTGTTGACGTTGGTTCAGTGGCTTCTGACACCAATTGGGGTCCTGCCTGTCAGCAACTTGCTTGCTACAGGTCTTTCAGGACACCCCTACTTTTGCACCGCACGAAATAACAACTCATGTCATTTGCAAAAGGAATGCGATTTATTTAGAGCTGGCAATTTATAAGCTCTGCGAGCGGTATGCTTCATTGACATTAAACAACATGAATGTAATGAAATGGTGAGAAATGATGCTAGTAATCACAATCTAAATCTAAAGCCTAATATTTAACTATTGCCTAGAAACTTATAGCATTTGTCAAGAACACGTCTACTCTCTAATCGTCTCCAGTTGGGTCTGTCCACACGCTACACATTGCGTGGTCAAGCACGGACGCTATCTCCTCCGTGCAGTAGCGAGTCTTGCGTGCATGGAGTCCCAAGCACGCTGGCTCGTGAACTTGAGTAACCGGGTACTCCACGGTTACTCGTAAGGCCAAGCTTCCCAATGGCTTGGGGAAGCCCTCGCTCAACTGTCCTTAATGCTCCCTTGGTTGACACAAATGTGTCCCCTGGTGAAGATATTTATAGCGCTGGTGTGTCTCCTGTCTGGTGTCTCCCTACTAGACTTGACTTAACTCTTATTAACTCTCTAAACCCTTATTGGAGATTCTGACAGCAACCATGGTTTGGGAGAGAGAAATGAAAGAGGATACAGACTTGTAGAATGGGCAAAAGAACAAGAAATGGTTGTAGGAAACACCTGGTTTAAACAGCATCGTAGAAGATTATGGACATGGAGGAGTCCAGACAGCAGGATTAAAAACCAGATAGATTACATCCTGATTAGCAAAAGGTCTTGAAATGCATTAACAGTCGTAAAAACAGTTCCAAATGCAGACTGTTACAGTGATCACACATTAATTATAGGCACATTGAGGGTCGCACTTTTTAAGCGACATTGAGGGTAAAGTTAAAGAAAGTCAAGTATACAGCAGGAAACCCTAAATATGACTTGTGCAAATTGAAAACTGACAAAGAAATACAAGATAATTTTAACATAGAAGTAAAGAACAAATTTGATTCATTATCTGATCTAGAATCCTATTTCAAGATGTAGATTATCAATGGGAAATGCTGAAGAATTCAATCAGTTGTGCAGCAGAAAAAACTATTCCAAAAGTAAAGAAAGTGGGCTGTAAGACATGGATGACTGAAGAAATTTTACAACTAATGGAAACAAGAAGACAGAACAAAAATAATCCTGCCAAATATGAAGAAATTCACAGAAAAGTCAGAACCTTATGTAAGGAGGCAAAAGAAACATGGCTTGAGAAAAATTGCAGAGAAATTGAAGAACAACACAACAGTAAAAATGCGAAACTAATGCACAAAAGAATTCAGGAGCTTACTAATCAAAGAACAAGTACATCAGCAGGCTGCCTAAAGACAAAAGATGGAAGAGTCATAATAGAAAAAGATCAGATCTTACATGTATGGTCAGATTACGTGAAAAACCTTTATGACGATAACAGAGACGAACAGTATGATGTTCAAAATAATAATGAAGGATCAGCAATTTTGAAGATGGAGGTTCAGAATGCTCTTAACCATATGAAATCTGGCAAGACCCCCGGTTCAGACAGTGTCACAACAGAAATGATTAATGCTCTAGAAGAATATGGATTAGATAAAGTTACCAGTCTGCTTAATACAATATATGATACTGGAAATATACCTCAGGAGTTATGTAATTCTGTATTTATTGAAATCCCAAAAAAATCCGGAGCCTTGGAATGTGATCAGCATCGAACAATTAGTATAATGAGTCACATCATGAAGATTTTGCTAAGAATTATCATGCAAAGAGTTAGGAGGAAAATACAACCTGAAATAGGAGAAGAACAATGTGGGTTTGTAGAAGGCAAGGGTACAGTAAATGCTGTATATATATTGAGAACCGTAATCGAACGTTCTGTAGAAGTAAACAAAAATCTACACCTTTGCTTTATTGACTACACAAAGGCTTTCGATAAAGTGAGGCATATCAACATGATAAGGATGCTTGAGGATCTACAGATTGATGGAAAAGACCTTAGACTTGTAAAAAACATATATTGGAAACAACAAGCTGCCATAAGAGTTGACAATGAAGTAAGCCAATATCAGCCTATTAAGAGAGGTGTGAGACAGGGATATGTAATGTCTCCAGATCTGTTTTCCCTGTACAGTGAAAGTATTTTCAGAAATATTGAAGATATGGAAGGAATCAACATTGGGGGACGATGCATCAATAACATTAGATATGCAGATGATACAGTCTTGATTGCAGACAATGAACAGGACCTGCAAAATTTAGTAGATGCGGTTGTTACACACAGTGAACAACTAGGGTTAGAATTAAATTGTAAAAAGACACAGATTATGGTCGTCACTAGGAAGAATGAAATACCACAATGTAATATACAAGTAAATGGGAATATTCTTCAACAAGTGAATAGGTACAATTATCTCGGAACAGTAATAACATCTGATGGGAGATGCCTTGAAGAGATTAGAACAAGAATTGCCATGGCAAAAGTAGCCTTTAGCAAGATGAAAAACATACTGACCAATAAAAAGATGTCAAATGAAACGAGAAAAAAGAGTGTTGAGATGCTACATAGAACCTGTACTCTTATATGGATGTGATGCTTGGACAATGAGCAGTCAGGCTGAAAAACATCTGGTGGCTGTAGAAATGTGGTTTCTGAGGAAAATACAAAGAATACCATGGACAGCCAGAAAGACCAATGAACAAGTTTTTTAAGAAACAAATGAAGATCATAAACTTATTAGAGACATTAGACGTAGTACAGTCACAATTTGTTGGGCATGTTATGAGAAGAAATGATCTGGAGAACTTGGTGACAACTGGTAAAATCGAGGGGAACAGACAAAGGTGAAGACCTAGAAGCAAGTACCTGGATGGCCTTGTGGCATGGTTGAGACAGAAACACGGAGCTGATCCACAATTCTGGTGATCAAGTGAGATGGCAGAACATGACCGCCCACGCTTACCAGCATGACACATGATGGATGGATAAGTGTGATATAACATTACCACCTACTGCTACAATATTTGTATCTTACATTCATTATTTCTATCGTAAATGAAGCCAGGTAGCTGCAGAAACAGAGGTTAGGGTGCCTGTCTGCCAGCTGTCATGCTACAGAAACACAGAGGATAGAAAGACTGTCTGCCAGCTGTCATGATGCAGAAACACAGAGGTTAGGATGCCTGTCTGCCAGCTGTCATGATGCAGAAACACAGAGGTTAGGGTGCCTGTCTGCCAGCTGTCATGCTGCAGAAAAACAGAGGTTAGGATGCCTGTCTACAAGCTGTCATGCTACAGAAACACAGAGGTTAGGGTGCCTGTCTGCCAGCTGTCATGATGCAGAAACACAGAGGTTAGGATGCCTGTCTGCCAGCTGTCATGCTACAGAAACACAGAGGTTAGGGTGCCTGTCTACAAGCTGTCATGCTGCAGAAACACAGAGGTTAGGATGCCTGTCTACCAGCTTTCATGCTACAGAAACACAGAGGTTAGGATGCCTGTCTGCCAGCTGTCATGCAACAGAAACACAGAGATTCCCTGTCTGCCAGCTGTCATGCTACAGAAAAACAGAGGTTAGGTTACCTGTCTGCCAGCTGTCATGCTGCAGAAACACAGAGGTTAGGATGTCTGTCTGCCAGCTGTCATGCTGCAGAAACACAGAGGTTAGGATGTCTGTCTGCCAGCTGTCATGCTACAGAAACACAGAGGTTAGGATACCTGTCTGCCAGCTGTCATGCTACAGAAACACAGAGGTTAGGATGTCTGTCTGCCAGCTGTCATGCTACAGAAACACAGAGGTTAGGATGTCTGTCTGCCAGCTGTCATGCTACAGAAACACAGAGGTTAGGATGCCTGTCTGCCAGCTGTCATGCTGCAGAAACACAGAGGTTAGGATGCCTGTCTGCCAGCTGTCATGCTACAGAAACACAGAGGTTAGGATGTCTGTCTACAAGCTGTCATGCTACAGAAACACAGAGGTTAGGATGTCTGTCTAGAAGCTGTCATGCTACAGAAACACAGAGGTTAGGATGTCTGTCTGCCAGCTGTCATGCTACAGAAACACAGAGGTTAGGATGTCTGTCTACAAGCTGTCATGCTACAGAAACACAGAGGTTAGGATGCCTGTCTGCCAGCTGTCATGCTACAGAAACACAGAGGTTAGGGTGCCTGTCTGCCAGCTGTCATGCTACAGAAACACAGATTAGGATGCCTGTCTGCCAGCTGTCATGCTACAGAAACACAGGCTAGGATGCCTGTCTGCCAGCTGTCATGCTACAGAAACACAGAGGTTAGGATGCCTGTCTGCCAGCTGTTATGCTACAGAAACACAGAGGTTAGGATGCCTGTCTGCCAGCTGTCATGCTACAGAAACACAGGCTAGGATGCCTGTCTGCCAGCTGTCATGCTACAGAAACACAGAGATTAGGATGTCTGTCTGCCAGCTGTCATGCTACAGAAACACAGAGGTTAGGATGCCTGTCTGCCAGCTGTCATGCTACAGAAACACAGAGGTTAGGATGCCTGTCTGCCAGCTGTCATGCTACAGAAACACAGAGGTTAGGGTGCCTGTCTGCCAGCTGTCATGCTTCAGAAACACAGAGGTTAGGATGCCTGTCTGCCAGCTGTCATGCTACAGAAACACAGAGGTTAGGATGCCTGTCTGCCATCTGTCATGCTGCAGAAACACAGAGGCCAGGATGCCTGTCTGCCAGCTGTCATGATGCAAAAACACAGAGGTTAGGGTGCCTGTCTGCCAGCTGTCATGCTGCAAAAACACAGAGGTTAGGGTGCCTGTCTGCCAGCTGTCATGCTACAGAAACACAGAGGTTAGGATGTCTGTCTGCCAGCTGTCATGCTGCAGAAACACAGGTGAGGATGCCTGTCTGCCAGCTGTCATGTGCTTGAACCCTGCTCCAGGCAGAAATATTTTAAAAACTGACTTGGTCCCCCAGGTCAACCAGTCTAAACTGGACACCAGAAAATGATCTGTGAAGTACAGACAGCCAGTGTGTGGCTGACCACATCGTCCAATGAGTGATAATTTTGTTTTTAATCCTATTTAACGGACATCGTTGTCAACACCAGCACTGCTTTTGTTGATATCTAGGCAAGTTTACGTTCAGTAGTTTGCCATTGCTTTCTGAATGACTGCTCTGATACCATCACATTAAAACCAGTGCAACATGGTCTGTTGCCAAATAGGTCACAGCTGTGTTTTGAAAGCAGGTAAGCAGCCTCACGAATCAAGTCCACTAGAGCTTAGCCACGGAGACCGTGAATGCTAACTGGTCTATATAATATAAGGGTCTAGAACCAGATTCCCAGTGCACCTCAAGGAGTTTAGTTTAGTCGACGGATCAACATTACGGCACACGGGTGTAACCCATTAGTGGTCAGTTCTAATCCTAACTCAAGCCTGAGTCAGAAGAATCTCAACTCACTGCTCGAACTCCGTAGACCTGGTGAGGATGGTTCCAATTGTTGCTTATGTAGCCGGGGCGCAATGTTAGGGTGAGCGCCCAACCTAGCTTAAATACCCCAATGGCTCGTGAATACATAACCTCTGCAGCAAAAGTCCAACTCCTGGCTTTCACATGGCGGAACTGTTTAAACTAACAGGAGAAGGGGCGACAGCGAGTTTCTGGCGCCGGAAAATAACTAAAAATAAAAACTAACTAAAATAAATGCTCTAAATGTGCATGCATGTGCAGACACGTGTGTGCGTGTGTACACATCTAAACTCGATTGAGACCACAGTCTGCCCTAGCAAAGGAAAGGTGCTGAAGACAGAGGCAACCAGCCAGGAGGCGCACCACAGAAATCAGGATGCCAAGCAATTACGCAAAATGGAATATGGTGACTACTGCTAAATGTTATGGTGCTCGCCCTGCTGTGGACCCCAAAGCAGGTGCAGTGCCGGACCCTATCTCTCGAAAGGGTCCAACCACAACTACTGGAGGTCCTTCACAGATGTCCTGTGGAGCCAGGGGACCTGAGAATAGAACGGCTGGCCATACTAAACAAAGACTTAAAATAATGCACTGGAATGCGGAGGGAGTCAGCAACAAGAAAAGAAATAGAATTAGAAAACATTTTGGCAAAGAAAAAGTAAGCATATGTTGCTTGCAAGAAACTCACCTCAACGAAAATATAGCCTTCAAAATCAGAGGCTACCAGTGTTACCGATCTGACCGAAATGACAGGTGAAAAGGTGGGATACTGACCCTTGTTATAAATAACATCACTGCTTCCCAAATCGAAGTCTACATGGAAGGGGTTGAGTATCAGACACTTAAGCTTAAAACAGGCAATACAGACCTTCATCTGATCAATTACTACTGTCCAAGTGACCACCCACAGGCACTGGACACACTACCATTAAAAGAAAAAATGATTGTGTGTGGCGATTTCAACAGCCACTCGCAGAGCTGGAACTATGATCACATGGACCAGAGAGGAGAGAGACTGGAAGACTGGCAGGATGAGAATAGATTCATCTTGATTAACAACCCATCTGACCCACATACTTTCTACTCGAGATCATGGCACACTACAACTACACCTGACCTGGCTTTTCATTCACCAGACCTGGAGTTGAACATTACACGAATTGGGAAACAACTTGGTGGCAGTTTTTCTAACTGTAGGAAATGAGCTTGTAAGTGAAAGCAGCACCCTCTGGAAGTGTAACTAAAAGAAAGCAGACTGGGCAATGTACAAGCATCGCACGAGCATACTGGTTAGAAACCTGAACACTGAGAAAGATATAAATAAAGTAGTTGAAGAGTTTGGAAAATGCATACTACGGGCAGCACGAGAAACAGTACCAAGAGGAGCTTGGATGTACGGAATCATACAGCCATGATTCACCGTGTCTCCCAGTTCGAGCTAGTTCAGACCATGCATTCTTTCTACGTCATTCATTCATTCAAATCTCACTTGACAATAACACACGTCATCCTGGGTTTTCCAGGAATGGTTTGCCTAATATTCCGTGCACAGCGATTGTTTGAAATCATCGTAACCTTTTATATAAGTAAGAATATATTTCATACTTACCGTAATTAATTTTTTTTGGGCGCTGTGGATAGAACTACATCAATTATATATGTATTTTTGAATTCTGCATACAATTTTAAATATAAATGGAAAGTTTCATCGCTGTAATTGCTTCCGATGTGTATGAAAACATTTTCTGCGAAGATGTGTTTTTGTTCTTTGCGCATATTGATCAGATTGGCATGTGCACTTTGTAACACTATTCTGGCGCTGTAGATAGAAGTACATCAATTATATATGTATTTTTGAATTCTGCATACAATTTTAAATATATCTGGAAAATTTCATCGCTATAATTGCTTCCGATGTGGATGAAAAACAACATTTTCTGCGGAGCGTGCTTTTGTGAATGGGGAAACGCAAGGCCATGTGCCATGGCGACTGCACATGCGCATATCGATCGAATTGGCATGTACACTTTCACTTTTCAACACTCAAAACGTGCAATTTGACCTACTAAAGTTAAAGAGAACACAAGTTTAAAGATTATTAATAATTTATTTGTATACTTGTACTATTTTTTAATCAATAAACATGACGGAACATATTTTTGAAGTCAGTTTTCATAATCCGCGTATGACCCGTTTGGTTGAGACCAACCTCGCACACCGAGGAAAGTGGAAATGGCCCGCTGAACCGTAATTAATTTTTTTTTTCTGTCGCTTTCAATAGAAAACCATCAATTGTAGATGGATCTTCAAATTCTGCATCAAATTTTTCAGACATTTGGAAAATTTCATCGCTAAACTTGCTTTTGGTGGTTGAAAAACAGGCGAAGATATTACGATCAATGAGTGCCTTTGTGAATGGGAAACACAAAACGGCGGCTTGACTATATAAATAATCTTTGTAGAACAATCATTGTGTCCTCGCTAGCATAGTCGTAAGCATTCCGCCTGTCACGTGGGAGACCGGGGTTCTATTCCAGGCCAGGTACTTTTTTAATTTTTTTTTTTTTATTTTTCACAAAATTATTATGTGATATAATAGAAACTATTAAACATTATGAACTAAAATATTAAACAGAACTAAGAAACTGGAAGTTTGTGAATAAAGTGTGCTCTATGGATCTGTGCGAGCTGCTGACTGCTGGGGAGCGCATCCCACAGAGGCAGCGCAATGATCGCGTATCGGAATTGATGAATCCAATAGATGTCTTTGTTTAATGTGAATTTTAATTGCCATATAAAATATTGCCCCTGAATCAGCAAAGTTTCAGTGCTAAACTTGCTCGAATTGTGGTTGAAAAACAGATTTTCTGTGAAGAAGTGACTTTGTGAATTGGAAACCCACGGGTCATGACGGTCGCGCATATTGATTGCGCTACACTTTGTAACACTCAAAACGTGCAACTTGAACTGCTAAAGTTAAAGTGAATACAATTTTAAAGATTAATAATAATTTATTTGTATACTTGTACTATTTTGTAATCATTTAATATGACGGAACATATTTTTGAAGTAAGTTTTCACATGACCATTTGAGACAATCTCGCACGCACAGATGCGCAGACACCAACGGGTGTCGCTGGTGAAGGTAATCGGACACACTGGAGAACTCTGATTACGGGTGAATAGCATGAGAAATCGCAACTCGTCTCACCTTCACAATATTGTGAATATCTTCACTTAGAAGTGACATACAGGCATCATTGAGGTACCATTAGATTTTTAATTTCAAGGCCTATCTACTGTGGTGGTCTCATTAGTAAATTCTCAAATTTAAAATCGTGATAGTTCTCCCTACTCAAGTCAAACCGAATTTGGAAAAATGAAAAGGCCTGAAGCGGTGGCGTGACACTCGATAAATGATTACAAGCACCGTCACAAGACAAGAGAAATATGTAACCCGTTACTTACCACCAACAAATCTCTCAGATGTAGACATAACAAGAGAGTGCAGTCCGACATTCGCAAAATCGCGGCCATGTTTGGTAGACACTAAGATGGACACCACCAGAGTTGCCACTCTTTTTGACAAAAGATATCTAGAAACGGCCCAAACAGCATCCATAAATATCTAGATTTCGTTGGAAAGTATCTAGGGAAAATATCCAGATTGATAAAGTAAGAAATTACATACGTATTGATGCGACTGTCGGTCTCCCTGGCAAAGAAGTTTACGGCTTTCGCCGTAACCCCGTATATTCTCGTGAGTAAGGCAGCTGCGCCCTAACCGGCAGCGGTTCGATCCGCGCTGGTAACTTATGGGGGTATGTGAGCCGGTCGCTCAGAAAGCAATGGCAAACTACTGAGCGTAATCTTGCCTAGTACATCAATAGTAGCTGAAAAATGCTGATGGTGACTGCAACGTCCTGAAGGGATATGCAACATACAAAAAATTTATGTGACTTACCCTATAGAATCATGTCCTCATCTTCACTGATGTCTGTCTCACAAGATACACTTTGCTTGGATGATGAAGTTAAAGCTTCGGATTCAAAATGACTCTGGTATGCTTTATCTGTTCCACTTTCTTTTAATACACGGTCAGGGAGCTGATAAGTGGAAAAGCATTTTCCTGCTCTCATCAGGCCAAATCTTATTGTCAATATAGCATTTAAGAGGTTTCATCCTGTTTCTTAGTTTACATTTTGTATAGTTCATAGTACTGAACTCTTTCCACATCAGCATTTGAATAGGGTAGTATCATGGCAGACACATTCAAAGAGCTCACAGAATGGACTGTTTCCTGAGGCATCTTTAAATTGTCTTACTTCTCTCCAAAAAGCTTCAGTTTCTGTTTTGTTTCTCCAGTCAACCAAATTTATTGTGGTTAACTGATATTCTGCTTCCGCCACACTATTATCAGTAGCCCCTAAAAATTTCATAACTTGACAATATTTGATATGTCCTTTACTGGCTGAAGTAACAGAAACAGAAAAGATTGAAATATTTTTCAATACATCTAAATTTTCAGGAAGTCTCTGCTTCAATTTCTTGAATAATGAGAGAAGAAAATATTGACTGCGCTTTCTTAAGTTATACTTTTCATTTTCTGTTAACAGTCCTTCTGTTTTTAAATCATCAATTTTTTATTCTATTTGGTATCCCAGGTATGGCTTAGGAGCCAAATAGCTCTCTATAGTGCAAGTGAACAAGTCAGCTTTACAAGGTGGCAATATAAGTCTGTTACCAAATTTACTTGTCATAGTCAATCAGTTTAATCAAAACTACCCTAGATAAAATTAGGTCTGAAAGAAGAGAGGTAAGGAACCACTAAAAGGGGATTTTGGGTGTAAAGGGGAAATACTTGTCATTGTTTTTCCTAGAGGTATTCCTTGGTTCTCTGAAACTCTATTTATGGCGTCAAGCAACTGAGCCATTAAAGGTTAACATAATTACATGGGCAGGATCATATTGGGAAAAAGGAATTTAGCATCCTTTATCTCTTTGAGATTGAGCCAGAGGCCGAAATATGAAAAGCCGAGATCTCTGCTCAGATAAAAAGAGAAGAGCTTGAAAGTACTGCACGAACGAAAAGGGAAGAACTTGAAATGCAGCTGAAAATTAAACAGCTGGAAGCTGAAACATCAGCAGATAGAGATTCTAGAAAGGCAGAAAGACTAGAAAAAGAGAATCAGTACAAAAAGTACCAAGGGATCGTCAAAAATTTCACCACGGGCGACTGCATTGCAGCCTTCACCGAGAACTTTGAAACGATAATGGAGCATTATCAGATCCCAGAGACTGAATGGAACATTATATATATGAGAAGTCTTTCAGGGGAACCTCTCAAAGTGATAGAGACCATTCCCAAAGATCTCAGGAAAGATTATCAATATATTAAGTCCAAAATTATGTCACTCTTCCTGTTAGATGAAGCAGGCTACAGAGAACAGTTTGGCAAATTAGCTCCAAAACCTACACAAACTTTCTCTGACTACATCTCAGTAGTACAGGATATATTTAGTAAATGGCTGTCATCAGCCAAAGTAAATAACAACTTTGATAAGTTGAAAGATCTAATTCTTAGAGATAAAATTATTACATCTCTACCACCACCATTTTCTAAATTTTTGCAAGAATGTGAGTGCGAGAGGGTGCAACATATTGAGAAACGAGGTTCGGCTTATTTCACAGCCAACAAACAGTGTTTTACTAGTGGATTGACTGACACACACTTTGGATAATAGAGAAAGAGAGAGAGACAACATCAGTTGGAGATTAGGCGCATGGATACTGAGTTGGAGTTGAGGAGACTGGAGAGTGGTGTTCCTCCCACCCCCTCCATTTCCACACGCAGGCCAACTACAGATATACAGACAGAGGAAAGCTACCATCACACTGGAGCGATGGCATTTCATTTAGAACCATATAATGAATGCGCTGAAGGGATTGAGCACTATCTTTCCAGGTTCGAACTTATATGTTCTACATGTGGGCTTGATGAATCTAAATGGTCGGTGAAACTATCCCAGGGTTTGAGAACTACTGCCTTTGAAATTTTCTCTAGACTTAGTCATGAGGAACGACAGGATTACGGTACTCTCAAAAGAGCTTTACTAACTCGCTTCGAAGTCGATTCTGATAACTATAAAAGGAAATTCAGATCAGCTAAGGAGCCTGGGGAAAGTTACGACCAATGGGTTGAAAGATTAAAATCCTACCTACACAAATGAGCAGAGATGGGAAAGTTTGAAGAAACATTTGAAGGACTCCGAGAGATGATATTGATTGACCAATTAAGGGATAAAATGTCATCAGAACTTCGGGCGTTCTTAACACAGAATGGAGCTGATAGACTTGAGGAGATTATTCTTTTGGCAGAGAGATGGGAGAAATCTCAGATGGAGGTGAGAAGTAAGGGTTGGATTACCACAGCTTCTCCCCCAGACAAATCACTCAAGACCAAAGAAAAGAAACACACCAACCCCAATAAGAAGTTAAAGAAATCTGCGAACACCAGTCTAACTTATATTCAGGCTGCCAAGAAGAGTGGGAATGACTACTGTACCAATTGCAGGAAGGTAGGACATCACACAAAAGATTGTCGGAAGAAACCTCCTACCCCTCACACAGTTGCATGTCTGACTCGCCGGAAGGAACGTAAGATGAGCACTAGTGAAACGTCCAGTGTGACAAATCATGAAGACACCAACTCGAAAATTCCGGTAGTGGAATCCATCTTGCTAAATGAATACCCCGCCATTTGCTTATATGATACAGGTCTAAATTTTGACTGCGTCGTAGCAACATCCTTAGTTCAGCCAGAACAGTTGACTGAGGAAATGGTGATTATACAGGTACCCTTGAAAAGTTCAACCAAGATGTCACTACCTGTGGCTCGAGTACATATATCTTCGCGTTATGTTACTGGAACAATCAAGGCAGCGGTGATGGAAGATCCCGTGTTCCCAGTCATGCTTGGTTGTCGTTACGTCTATTTAGGAGAACCTGTGATAGTCGCTGCTTTGACGACTAATTCTCAGACAGAAAAGACTCCAGCATCGTCGACTCCAACCAACTCTCGATCAGAGGATCTGAAGAAAGCACAGAGTGCTGACAGCACCTTGTTGCCATGCTTCAACAAACTGCCTAAAGCACATTCACCTCCACGTAGAGGCGACATGTATATGAAGGGTGGACTTCTATATCGCAAGGCAGGGAAAAGTGGACAAGAGTATTCTCAATTAGTTGCCCCGTCTACTTATCGTGCTCAAATATTGGAAATGGGCCACAACTTATCTTTCAGTGGGCATATGGGAATAAATGCCACTACGCAAAGAATTTCCATGCACTACTTTTGGCCCGGAATGAATTCTGACGTCATCAGATATGTCAAGTCATGCCCAGAATTCCAAAGAGTGACCCCAAGACATAGGACTCCGCCTGTGCCGCTTGGTGAGATGCCCATAACTGGATCTCCTTTCGAGAGAATTGCAGTAGACATTATCGGGCCACTCCCCAGGACGAGGAGGAGGAATCGATACATATTAACATTGGTGGACGTCTGTACAATGTGGGCAGAAAGTATGCCAATGCCATCAAGTGACTCCAAGCACATTGCTGAAGCCTTACTTGAGATATTTACTCGGATTGGATTTCCCCTCAAAATCCTAACCAACAATGCATCACAGTTTCGCAGTAAACTCATGGAAGAAGTCTTTCGGCTATTTCATGCTCGCCATATCTATTCATCTCCCCATTTTCCACAAACAAACGGGACTGTAGAACGGTGGAACGGTACCCTCATCAGTATTCTGAGAAAGTTAGCTCATGAAAAACCAGAGGATTGGGACACATATATTCCTGCTGCATTATTTGCATATCGGGAGGTTTCGCATCACTCTACTGGGATTGCACCCGCAACACTGTTGTTTGGGGGGCCAATCAAGGGACCCTTAGAAGTTTTACTGAGAACATGGACTGATGATCATGCAGATGATACAGTAGTTACTGCATCTGTTTATGTTGCTGAGTTGAAGAAACGTCTACAACATGGTTGGAGACAAGCGAATGTGAATCTACGTCAAGCTCGGCGAAGAATGGCTCGCAATTTCAACAAGAAAGCAAAAGATAGAGAGCTGACAGTGGGTGAAAAAGTGCTGCTACTACTTCCGACCAGTCAGAACAAGTTGCAAATTGGATGGAAGGGACCATTTGAGGTGACAGAAAAAATATCTCGTACTCACTACAATATTTCTGTCAAAGGCAAGTTGAAAGTGTTTCACATAAACCTTTTGAAGAAATGGAATGAAAGGTCCGCAACCTCTGAAACTGCACACCTGATGGCTATGGCTGTTGCTACTGAAGTAGAAAAGGAATTACCATGGGAACAGAATGTACACTGCAAGCCAAAGAGACATTTCAGGATGTGGATATCAATCCCAACCTATCTCAAGATCAACAGAAGAAAATTCGAGATCTTATGGCAATGTATGCAGAAATACTTACCGACAAACCAGGTCTTACTGATTTAGTGGAATTCGATATGAAGCTAACAGATGATACACCTGTGCGAGTCAAGACGTACCCAGTTCCTTATGCCAAGCAAAATACTTTGCAGGAAGAGATACAGCAGATGCTCTCATCAGGAATTATATCACAATCTGAATCTCCATACAGTGCTAGTGTGGTGTTGTTGAGAAAACCTAATGGTGAACACAGAATGTGCATCGATTATCGACAGCTCAACGCGATTACTGAATTCCAGGCAGAACCTCTACCTGACCAGAATCAGCTGTTCACTCGTCTCAACACAGCCCAATACTTCACCAGAATTGATCTCAGTAAGGGATATTACCAAATTCATGTGAAACCGGAAGTCAGGCCGTGGTTAGCTTTCAGTACACCTGGAGGTCACTACGAGTTCAATGTTCTTCCATACTTAAGTAACTCTCCAAGTGTTTTTACACGCATGATGAGAAGATTACTTGACCCATTACATCATCCGGCCATCAGCCACTTCATCGATGATATTTTAGTTGCTACTGAAACATTTGAGGAGCATGTCCAAACATTGCATCTCTTGTTCCAGTGACTTAAGGAAACAGGTTTGACAGCAAGACCCAAGAAGTGTCAGATAGGATTTCAACAATTGGACTTCCTAGGCCATAAGATATCTCAAGGCTTCATAACACCTCGAGAAGGAAATGTGGAGAAACTTCAAAGAGCACCTCGCCCAAGGACCAAAAAGGATGTTCGATCATTCATCTCCTTATGTGGATTCTATCAGAGATACATTAAGGACTTCAACACACTGGCTGCACCCTTAACGGATCTTACCAAAAAGGGGAATCCAGAGAAAGTCATATGGTCAGCTGATTGTGAGAAGGCTTTTACAGCTCTCAAACAAGCTTTAACAGCCAAACCGATCCTACATCTACCCGACCTCGACCGCTCATTCGTGCTCCGCACAGAGGCGAGTAATATTGGAATAGGGGCCACCTTACTCCAGAGGAAAGGAGATGATCACTCAGAGCTATTCCCTGTAGCTTATGCAAGCAGGAAACTGAATGCTTCTGAACGGAACTACTCGGTGATCGAGCGTGAGTGTCTTGGTCTAATATGGGCTGTTGAAAAGTTTCAGGCATACCTATATGGTAAATATTTTACAGTGCAATGTGATCACCAACCCTTGATGTTTCTGGCATCGTCACGGAATCTGAACGCAAGACTCATGCGATGGCCGCTGCTGTTGCAACCATACTCATGCCAAATCGAATACGTTCCTGGGAAAATGAACATAGGCGCCGACTTCTTGAGTCGTTGTCCAGTTCCTGATGAACCATCAACTTCGGATGAAGTGGAAAACCAACAAGAGGGATCACAAAAGGAACAGTGTCAGCTGTGAACGACTGAGACGATAGTTCTTCACGGAGATCCATCTGGAGGGGGGCTCTGTCGCATTATTGCGCACTCCGTCTGGTTCACTTCTGCACAGCGCAACTACAAAACACACTTCTCTCCAAAAGCGTTCGCACTAGGAAGCATTGGAATGCTAGGAATGTAACGTCAGCTCTAATAATAGCTGTGACACCCAGTGATGGACAGGTCATGTGGTCGAAGCCTGCTCTATTCATTGGGTAACCTAGAAGAATCGCGTCGCCGCGAAAACATTTTGGGTCCAGAGACGCTAACATTTGGCACATGCAGATCGACAGTCCAGTAGGCCAGATGTGGTTTCAGTAAGAGTCCATTTGATCTGTATGTCCCTCTGCCTGATTCATGGGAATGCTTCAGACTAAATTATGGCTGAGTTTATATACTTATGAGTCAGGTAAAGCTTTATGTATGAGTGTGTGTGTGTGTGTGTAAGTTTCGGCACTAATGAATATATATATTCTTCTATCCGAAGATAGCCGCCAACTTTCTCCCAGTCCCAAAATGGCTACTCTCTGCCAGCACTGGTGTAGATATCTGACTCCATCTCTCTTTCGTTTCCAGAAGAGTTGCTGCACAAACACTATGTCTTAAGCTGTGAAAAGAGGCACTTAAGCCCATACTGCTATTCCTAAGCTACTAGCTTTCTGACTGCGTTCAGGGCAGGTTTAGTACAGGATAAACTATGATCTGTGTGCTATGTGTCGCCTTAGTTGCAATCCACAGCGAATCGTCAACACCCGCGAACGTGAGAGGGAAGAATGAAAGGCTCTACCTCTTATCTTATATGTCCGTGGCGTGAAGACAGATTGTGTGTGTAACTGTTTAGCAGCAATGACTAGTCCAGTATTTATACTGCTGTGATTATTCGAACGAATTGTGACCATGTATCTAGCACTCTGACCGAATCACAGTCAAGCTAACAGCCCAACCCCAGCACTCAAGTGAACGAATAAAGAAGAAGATTGATATTAGAATGAGAGAATGAGTGCATTGTGTCTTCTCATCTTTCTTTCACTCTGTATATATATATATATATATATATATATATATATATATATATATATATATATATATATATATATATATATATATATATATATATATGTTAATGAATGAGAGGCAGTGTAAATCCTCATAAGGAATGTTTCACATAGACCTCCACATTCTTACCAATTATATGTTAATTATATTAACTTTGGAGTGAAAATATTTAATGTATGTTTCTTTACATTATTACTTGGATTCAACATGTGTATTGTAGTTTTATTAAAGCATCACCCTGTTTGACAGAGTAAGTAAAGGAGGAACATATAGTATGCTTCCATGCATAAGCACTTCTAAACTGTCAAGGGGATTATCACTCCAGTGTCAGAAGAAGTAAGTAAAAGCAATGACAGAGGAGGTGAGAAGGTATAAACAGGAAAGTAACCAGGCAGACTAAAACAATTGAGGCAGCACTGATTGGTAACATGAATTATTATGAAAATAAAACAATCATCCTGTTCTGTTCCATTACTATTTAGGATCAGTTATGCTGGGTGCATTTTATCATTAACTCTCCATCATTCCTCTCCTCGCCTTGTCATTCACTGTGTCTGTGTCCTCTGTGAGAACATCAGTCAACAGATCATCATGTACAAGGGCAGAAGAAGAGGGCCTGCCAACCATAATTGCTGATGTCTAATGCCAGTACAAATAAGAGACACTGTAGCTCCAACTTAAAGGTACTTCCTGAATCTGCTACCTTCTGGAACTTCTGTCTGTAGCCCTTTTCATTCTTGTCAGCTAGAGAATTATCATCCATTGACTAGATATAAATAGGTTCACCATGTTTATCCACCTCAGGTGAGGATGACGGTGTTCGCAGATTGTCATGATCCAGAGTTGCAGAACATTGCCCAATAATGTACTATAGATCTGTAAACCTAGAGCAGATCTGCAATAAAGAGGTGCAACAGGGATCTGTGGTCAGGACTAAGATTACTCAATGAGTCCCCACTGAACTGTGCCCAAAACTGATCTGTGTTTCATGATCATTCTGATGATTGACTATGTTTGAGTTTCAGAAACATTTCTAAGATCACTAGGATCATTTTATACCTCACTGCAGATTACTTACAAATATGGCAGAAGTCTTGGCAACATTTCATCATTGCTATACTTGATTCCACTCAGTGAAAATTTATAATTATGAGAACAATCAAAGACTTTAATGGACAGAGAGTAGTCATGAACGCCTCTGATTCTTACAGTGTGAAGAGACTGTTTAGGCAAAGTGTTTTACTAATTCTTGGGAAATTTTCCAGTACCATCTGGGGTGTTACAGAAACAATGACAGGCTAACTAGTGGAAAGGCATAGTGGCCAAATGACTGAAATCATCAGTGAATTTAATGAGAGTTCTTAATTCTATATTTGAATGATGAACATTATCTCTATTGTCTTGATGGATTTCATATATGTCATAAATGCTTTACTGGCTTAATTCCACAGCTTTTGGGTTAATAAACAAAATTAATTTTTCCTGCATTCTTCTGTCAAGTACATTGTGGTGTGACAAATTTTTTTATTATTTATGTGTTTAGTTAATGAAACTACATCACATAATTGTAGAATCTGGAACTACAGGTGACTGGGTAAACACGAATAGACAGCTAAGTTCTGTTCTATTGTAATCTCCCAGGTTCCAGGTTACTCAGAAAAGGGAACTTTAAATCTTATAAATTTCCTGTGACCATTTCACCTAAAAGGGAAAATGATCATAGGTGGGGGTGGGGGGGGGGGGGCTCTCGAGCTAAATAAGTTTCTCTTTTCGGGAAGGAAGATTTTGGAGGGAAGAAATTAACATTCCTGGGAAACCCCTAGATTTCCAGAGCTATCATGGGACACTTTGGCTTCCAAGGACCCATCCCCTCCAAATGAAATTAGTCCCATCCTCATAGCGTTACTTCATTGTGGGGTAAGTCGAGGTGGGTACTGCTTCCAACTTCCCAACATGTCACAGCGAGGAGTGACGAGGGGATCTGGCCAATGCTCAACGCTCAGAGGTAAGGCGAGACGGACATATAATCAGATTGCTACTGGTACTATTAGTGTTGGAACTCTTCGCTGGCTGCTGAGGATGGGGACGGAGCGCTTATGGGAATGCCCCGAATGCTGTGATGTCGATTCCTAAATCAATCAATCAACTTAAAACAGGCAGTACAGACCTACATCTGATCAATTTCTACTTTCCAAATGACAATCCACAGGCACTGGGCACACTACCATTAAAAGAAAAAATGATTGTGTGTGGCGATTTCAACAGCCAATCACAGAGCTGGGGCTATGATCACATGGACGAGAGAGGAGAGAGACTGGAAAACTGGCAGGATGAGAATAGATTCATCTTGATTAACAAGCTATCTGACCCACATACTTTTTACTCGAGATCATGGCACACTACAACTACACCTGACCTGGCTTTTCATTCACCAGACCTGGAGTGGAACATAACACGAATTGTTGGGAAACAACTTGGTGGCAGTGACCATTGGCCAGTCTTTCTAACTGTAGTAAATGAGCTTGTAAGTGAAAGCAGCACCCTCTCGAGGTGGAACTACAAGAAAGCAGACTGGGCAATGTGCAAACATTGCACCAGCATACTAGTTATAAACTTGAACACTGAGAAAGACATAAATAAAGTAGTTGAAAAGTTTGGGAAATACATACTACAGGCAGCACGAGAAACAGTACCAAGCAGAGCCCATAAACATTATAAACCCTACTGGAGTAGTGAACTGAAACAGTTGCATAATGATATAGAAGTGTGTAGAAAGCAAGCAGAGGCCAAACCCAGCCAAGAGCACCACAATAAATACCAGCATGCAAAGCCAAATTTCACAGGGGCAAGCTGCAGGCTAGATAGAAAAGCTGGCAGGAGAAAACAGAGTCACTGAACTTTGAAAAAGATACAAGGAAATTGTGGAAGCTAATAAAACAACTTAACGATAAGGGCACAGAGAGAAACTCAAAAATTGCACTACATAAAGACGGAAACATCTTAACAGGAAAGCAAGCAGCTGACCATTTTGCAGACTTGTTCGCACAAGATAACAATATCAAAATTAGTCCAAAGAAACAACAAGAGATTCGAGAGAAATGGCAACATGCAGGACAGAAGGAAATAGTACATAAGGTTCTGGAGGCACCTATCACAATCAGCTAAATGGAGCTAGCCATATCAAAACTGAAAATGAGAAAGTCACCAGGAGCTGATGGTATCTCCAATGAAATGATCAGGAACCTAGGAACAGAAGCCAAAGCAAAGCTGTTGCAGATCTTCAATAACAGCTGGACCCTAGTGTCAGGGTCTTAAACCTGGCTCGTTATACCTAACACATGTGAGACAAGTACAAGTACAACATGATTGGACTTGAGACACAACGACACGAAGTTCAATGGATTTATTTACAAGTCACATGCAATACGATCTAGTTTGGCATGTGATGATCATTACAATACATATACAATGCATCAATACACTTACAGACAACCCACAGCTTTACAGTCTATCTTACAAGATGTACAAGCACTCGACTTTCGGGCACAGAACTACACAAAGCCTTTCTCTACCCACACGTCCGGTCTGGTCCGAGTACCCAAGCTGTCTGTCAGTTTCACCGCAGAGCGCTTGCCCTCTGTGGACTGCGTGCGTCTTGCTTTGTCCTTGCCTGACCGCTGGCTATCGCGTCAGCAAGCCACCTGCGGGCAGGTAACTAATGTCCGCCTGGCGGGCGTAACGATGTTCCTGCATTCCGGTCGGGGACTATTCGCCTGGCGGGCGTAACGATGTTCCTGCATCTATGTTGGAGACATTCAAGATTCTGACACGCTCCCCCGGGGCTTCTTCATGAAAGATCTCATCTTTCATGTATACTCTCTATATATATACGGGGTTAATATTTTAACCATGTCAGAATCGACCTTTCTGTTGTTATATATTGGTATAGAAATACATAAGAATACATATATTGGCATAGAAATACATAAGAAATGCAAGTTGTATTTTAAGACATGTGGTGTTCAATCTTTACCACTTGCCAAGTTTCATCCTCTCGATGGATGACCACCTGAGTTGCAATATTGAACCAGTCAGATCGGTAGCACCAGCTTTCAAAGCAACCACCTCGCAACCTCTTAAAAAAAAGTAATAATATGCTTTTTGTAACAAAAAACATCGGGTAAGACTGTAATACGGCTTTATATAAACCGTATTCAACGCTCGAGCTCCAACCTCATTTGGCCGGGAGCTCTTCCGTCGGTCTACAACGTCGGTAACCCTATACCATGCCCAGTTGATGACTTCTTGGAGTGTTAACAATCTGGCAACACCATGGCTATTTATATACAACACATATTCAAATACATTTCAATTTACTGCCCTTGGTGTAATAATGTAACAACAATTAAATGAAAGGGACATAATTTCAAAAACTATCAAATCAAATATATTACAATTATTCTTCTATTTCTCAGCATCATAGCTTGACGCTTTTCCATAATAGCGACAAAATGTCGATAGTATGAATAAGTTATCAAGGTATGATTCTAAGATTACACTAATTGAAAAAATATTAATACACAATTCGTGTATTCGAAATTGTTGATTCCTAAATATTTTAAAAGCGTCATAAATTTTTAAGGTTTTGTTTGTCGTCTGCTAACTTTGGACTAAATTTATAAATTATCCGGAAGTACACGAACAGCTGATGTTGAAACTTCTATAACACACTTGTTCCGGTCTGATGTAGTGATTCGGAATGTAACTGTTCTGATAGTTCATGTGTTCGTTGTTTCGCTGGAAAACTTCTGGATTTCGATTGACTGCAGTGGTGTAAATGTCAAAGTTCAGTTCACTCTTTCACACACGGATTTAAAATATCACTGGATATGTTCCAATCGCAGATACCACTGATAACTTGTATAGTTCGCTTGAGGTAAGTTCAGAGCGAATGTGGCACTGTTTTTGTTTCGTAATATATATATACAATTAATATTGTTCGCTTTCTATCACACGCTACACAATTATTCGAGACACTTACTACAGTAATAATAAAATAAGAAAAACTATATATAGTGGGAATGAACCCTATCACATCACAAAGTTAGACATACACAGCTTTCGTGGAAAAAAACTTCACTGATGGCTGTGTTGGTCTGAGTGTATTTAACACACTGCACTCAGACATTAGTGCTTACTGGGTCAAAAAAATTGAATTAAATTCCATTAAAGATACAAAAAATATGCACAGACAAATCAGTGAGCTTACAGGAAGAAAAATAAGAATAAATACAGGGTGTTTGAAATCAAAAACAGGAAAGATAATATTAGAGGAAGATGCTATAATGAAGAGGTGGAATGAGTATATAAGAGAATTATATGAAGGAGAAAGGGGAGAATTAACAGAAGATAGTAACTTAGAAGGTCCACCTATTCTGAAAGAAGAAGTCGCTGACGCTATGAAACGTATGAAGAAAGGAAAAACAGCTGGGCCAGATGAAATCACAATAGAAGAATTAGAAGTATTGGGAGAATTTGGAGTAGATATATTAACCAAGATGTTGAATGATATTTACAGCAGTGGATATTTACCCAGTGATATGTTGAAATCTTTATTTATAGCTATACCAAAAAGACCAGGAGCAATTGATTGTGAAGATTTTCGTACAATTAACCTTATAAACCATATCACTAAGCTTCTACTCAGAATCATAATGAGAAGAATCAAAAAGAAAATAAAAATGGAAATTAGTGAAGAACAGTATGGATTTGTGGAAGGAAAGGGCACAAACAATGCAATTTATACATTACGGACACTAATAGAAAGGTCAATAGAGAAACAGAGAGACGTATATTTGTGCTTCATAGATTATACTAAGGCATTTGATAAAGTAAAACATGATGAACTGATTAAAATGTTGGAAGATATCAACATTGATGGAAAAGATTTAAGAATAATAAAGAATGTTTACTGGAACCAAGTAGCAGCAATTAAAATGGGAAATAAAGAGGGTAGTTACGAACAGATAAAGCTAGGAGTACGACAAGGGTGTGTCTTGTCACCAGATCTTTTCTCCCTGTATAGCGAAGTAATAATGAGAGAGATCAAAGAGATGCCAGGAATACTAGTTGGAGGTTATAATATAAATAATATACGCTATGCAGATGACACAGTATTGGTGGCGGATAATTCAACAGACCTACAACACTTATTAGACGTTGTAGTAACAGAGAGTGCAAGGAAAGAACTCTCATTGAATATCAAGAAAAAAGTAACAATGGCAATATCAAAGAAAATGGTGACACCAAAATGTGACATAGAAATAGAAAGGAAAATCCTTAACCAAGTTGATAATTTTAGATACCTAGGGGCATTTATAACATCAGATGGAAGATGTACAACAGAGATTAGGAGTAGAATAGGGCAGGCAAAAGCCGCTTTTTAGAAAATGAAGAGTATCTTATGCAATAAGTCACTATCACTGAATGTAAGAAAGAGAGTGCTGAAATGCTATGTAGAACCAGTTTTGCTGTATGGCAGTGAATCTTGGAACGTAAATGAACAAATTAAGAAGAAATTAGAAGCAACAGAGATGTGGTTCCTGAGACGAATGTTGCGAATTCCTTGGACTGCCAGAGTAACTAACGACGACTGCCTGAAACAGGCTAATGAAACTAGAACATTATATACAACAATAAGACAGAGACAAACATCTTTCTTCGGTCACGTGATGAGAAGAGAGGCATTGGAGAACATCGTAACAACTGGAAAGATCGAGGGGAAGAGAGGCAGAGGTAGACCAAGAGAAGTGATGCTGGATGGATTGAGACGGTGGCATGGAGGAATATCAGCACCAGAGTTGATCCAGAAAACCAAAGACCGAGATCTGTGGAGAGCCATGAACACCTACGTTAGCCGGCACGGCACTTGATGATGATGGGTCGGTCGGACGACGGGACAAGAGATCGGCAATCGTGTTGGTTTTGCCAGCGATATGTCGAACTTCAAAGCTGTAATCTTGAAGCTTAAGAGACCAGCGCGCTATCATTTGATTGGTAGGTACTCCTGAAGTGATAAATTTTAATGGGCTGTTGTCAGACTCTACAATGAAATGACGTCCCAGGAGGAATCTGGACAATTTAGTTATACCCACCACTAGAGCAAGAGCTTCTAACTGTGGTGTCGACCAAGCACGTTCTCTTTTGGTCAACTTCCTAGAGACGTAGTATACAGGATGTAGGGTGTTATCATGTTCCTGTAACAGAACTGCCCCAATCGCCACGGAGCTCGCATCTGTGCGTAATCTGAAAGGAATGTGTAATATTGGCAATTTGAGAATGGGATTCTTTAAACTATTCTCAGAAAAATAAGATAACACTTTCTGGAATGCAAATTTTAGGCATTCATTGTTTACAATATTTTCAGGTTGATCTTTCGTTAGTAGGTTAGTAAATTTTTCAGTTAGTTCAGCAAAATCTGGTATGAACTGTCTATAGTAATTTAATAGTCCTAACACACTTCTGACTTGCTTTTTCGTAGTCGGAAGTGAGAGTTTCAGTATTTTGGACACGATGTTATCGTCTGTCGTGACAAAGCCATTAGATATTTTGTACCCCAAGAAGGATATTTCCTGATAGGCTATGTCTACTTTTGTAGGCTTTACCGTCAGTCCTTGCTGTCTGATCCGTTCAAATGTCTGCTGTAATGTCTTTATGTGGTCTGTCATTGTCTTTGTGTGAACACAAATGTCGTCCATGTAACAGATAATGTTTGGTATGTCTACTAGTAACAGTCGTGTCATACGTACGAATGTCGCTGGGGCATTGACAAGCCCAAATGGAAGTTTGCACCATTCGTACAGTCCCCAAGGTGTGGCAAATGCTGTCAGATGTCTGCTCTGTTCGTCTACCGTTATCTGCCAGTAACCTTTCGTCATATCTAACTTCGTAAAGAATCTAGAGTCTGTCAGTTCTGTCAGTAGATCCTCAGAGTTGGACATTGGTTCTAGATCTAGAAGTGTTATTTTATTTTATTTCCTATAGTCGACACAGAGTCTTATCGTGTTGTCCTTTTTGCGTACCATGACCATTGGAGATGAGAAATGTGATTGGGATCGTCTAATGATGTTGTTTTTCTCTAAATTAATGATTTCCTGATGTACATTTTCTTTGTAATGCAATGGAATGGTGTACGGTCTGCATTTTATGGGTGTGTTTGATGTGAGTGTGATGTGATGCTGTACTAATTCTGTTTGTCCTGGGTTGTTGGAGAAGATGGTGTTGTACTGTTGTATGAGCTGTTTGCAGCTGTCTGTTTCTGCTTGAGTTAAGTTTGGGTTTATTTTAATTTCTTTCAAGCAGTTTGTCGTGTCTAATGCAGGTGTTGGAATTTCGTCACTATCTTCGTCATCTTCATGATCTATTATCACTGTACAAGCTGTTGTATCGTCCTGTTCGTTGTCTCTGTTGTAATATGGTCTTAGCATATTAATGTGGAATATTTTATGTTTGTCTTTTATTTGAATCTCATAGTCTACAGCTGAAATCTGTCGTATTACTTTAAATGGTCCTTGCCAAGACTCAGTCAATAAGTGTCTGTCACTAGGTAAGAGAAGCAGTATGTCCTGTCCAGGTGTCAACGTTATTGTCCTGTTACCTTTGTCTGCATATTGTCTATATGTAGCACCAGATAATTTTAGTGCTTCTTTTGCAATCATACAAGATTTGATGATTCTTTCACGCAATGATGTAACGTATACGTATGATGATATGGGTTTAATTAAAGGAGTGGCTTCAGTTAACATTTGATGATAGATGCTCAATGGCCCACGTGGTTTGGCACCATAGATAAGTTCAAAAGGAGAGAATCCAGTACTAGAATGCGGCACTTCGCGATAAGCAAAAAGTATAGCCGGCAAATATATGTCCCAGTTGTTGGGATGTTCTTGCGTGACTTTAGCAAGCATATGCTTTAAATCACCGTTAAACTTTTCTATGATTCCCGTTGAGTGAGGGTGCTATGGAGAATTGAAACATTGTTTCACCCTAACATTTTGGTGAAAGCTTGAGTAGATGCGGCAATGAACTGGCTTCCCCTATCTGATAGGATAGTGTCTGGAAATCCTATCCGTGAAAATATATGGAAGAAAACTTCCATTATATCATTGGCAGTTATGTTCTTTAACGGAAACGCTTCCGGCCAGCGGCTACATAAATCAACGAGGGTAATAATATATTTATTCCCTCTGGTTGTTATTTGATTAAGAGGGCCCACTATGTCGACAGATATTTTCTCAAAAGGTCGACTGGCTAAGTCAGTAATCTGTAATTTTGCCTGTGGGTGTTTACCTTTCTTTACTAGTTTTTGGCAGATGTCACAACTTCTACAATATTGCTTAATGTCATTGCAGAATTTGGGCCAATAAAACTGTGTAAGTAATCTTGATCTGGTCTTAGAGTATGCCATATGCCCTGCAAGAGGTATATCATGGGCAAGATGTAAGGCTTGCTTACGGTACTCAATCGGCAAAACAGTTTGCTCTGTTGTGCTGTCACCTCTGGTATAGTACCTAGTGAGGATGCAATTTTTCAAAGCGAAATGCCATCTTGCATTTTTGGTTACCTTTGGCTTTTGGCCGATCAGATTAAAATATTTACACAATGAAGGATCAGCCTTTTGGGCTGTTACAAAAGTCTCCTTCATAGTGTTAGGAGGTAGTACTACTGGGCTAAGCATTTCTATAGCCTCAGTTTATTTAATTTCATCTTGCACTCTAGCAGTAGATCTAGTTACTGCGTTCACACATTCAATGATATCAGATGGTGATGAAACAGTTTGATCAATGATGTCATGAGATCTTAGTGCTACATTAGCTACCATACATTCATTCGGTGATACAACATTATCAATGATGATATTTGATGGTGATGATGTTATGTTCTCATCAATGCAAACAGATGTTATATCATGAGGCATATCATTCACCTCTGGTAAATTTCCAATGATAATATCACACACAGGGTTAGTTAATGCTGCGCATTTTACTTTCCCAGTGAGGAAAGGTGTCTGAATATATGCCCATGCTAATGGGTACTTTTCAATATTTCCAGAGAATGTTCTGCATGTTACGTGCCTGCCTGAATAGTCTGTAGGCATTATGAACTTTCTCTTTAGTCCAATAAGTGAACTTCCGGTGTCCCGAAGGACTGTAGCAGGCTTGCCATTCACATATCCTTGGTGGATGTTTATTCTGCCTTTGGAATCTATTACCAAATTAGCTTCTTCATTGGCAATAGGAATGGAGTGGCCGCATGTCAAAATGCCATCTTCATAAAAGGTATTACAAACAGTACATTTATTTGCGTTAAACATGTCAAAAGCCTGTGCTGAGTTCACAGGGTGTTTCTCTGATTGTTCTTCATCTGATGATGCACTATCAAATAAGGCGGCATTTGCTTTCTTGGTCATTTGCCTTCCTTTACAAGCATGACGCCAATGTCCGTACGCCTTACAGAGGAAACATTTACGTGCATTTTTGAAGGATTTGCGTTCCTTATCTTGGCTGTTTATGATGTTTTGTAGATATGTAAGATATGCGGGGTTCTTGTTGCACATCTCACCTTGATGATGTGAAATGTTACAATATCTACAATGATTGTATTTTTCAGATGTAGGCTTATATGGTTTTCGCCTATTATAGGGTTCTGATTGGGGTTTTTCATAGTTTGCCGATGCTACAAAGTTTGTATCAGTAGCTTCACTAGCAAAACAATGTTTATTGGCTGTATAATAAAAGTCGGTCTCTGTGGCTGAAGGGCTTGCGAACGCGGTTTGTGAGCCCGTATACCCGGGTTCGAAACACGGCGGTGCTGGTTTTTTCGAAAAAGGTATAGAGGCCGGTCGTTCAGAAAGCAATGGCAAACTACTGAACGTAACACTTGCCTAGTACATCAACAGCAGCTGAAAATGCTGGTGTTGACTGCAACGTCCCGTAAGGGATACGCAACACAATTTATTTATTTTAATAAGCCGAACCACGTCTCTCAATCTGATCTACACTCGTACATTCATTCTCTTGCAAAAATTTTGAAAATGCTGATGGAAGGGATGAGATGACTTTATCCCTGATGATAAGATCTTCTAATTTCTGATAATCTTTATCTATTTTAGCTGCTGAAGTCCATTTGGTAAATATATCTCGGACTAAGCAGAGGTAGTCAGAGAACGTTTGAGTCGGTTTTGGAATCAACTTGCTGAATTGTTCTCTGTAACCTGCCTCATCTAGCATAAAATGTGCCATAATCTTTGATTTTAGATAATGGTAATCTTTTCTGAGGTCTTTGGGGATAGTCTCTATGACTTTCAGAGGCTCCCCTGACAAACTCCTCATATAAATAATATTCCATTCAGACAGTGGGACCTGGTAATGGTCCATTAAAGTTTCAAAATTCTGGGTGAAGGCTGCAATGCAGTCACCTGAGGTATAATTTCTCACAATACCTTGATACTTTTTGTACTGGTTTACTTTCTCCAGTCTTTCAGCTTTCTTAGACTCTTTGTCTATGGCAGTATCAGTTTCAAGTTGCTTAATTTTTAGTTGTAACTCAAGCTCTTCTCTTTTACTCTGAGCTGAGATCTCTGCCTTCCTTAATTCGTTATCTAATTCAGCTTGTTTTGTTTTTGCAGATAGTTCTAGCTCTGCCTGTTTTGTTTTTGCAGATAGTTCTAGCTCTGTTTGTTTCAATGCTGTTGCTGCCTCTGCCTGTTTTAAGACTGTTTCTGCTTCTAATTGCTTGGCAGCTCTTTCAGCCGCTCTCTCGTCGCGTTCGTTAGCTTTTTCCTGTACTAGGAGGTATTCAGAGTATTTTCTTTCACTCCACTTTGTTAACTCATCACCAGTTAACTTTAACTTTAAACCCATCTCGATGAACTCATTTAATGACGACATGATGGAAAATTTAAATGCAAATGAGTTGTCAGACACACAATTTGTTACAAGTTGTTAGTAAAGTGAAAAATTTACAATTGTGTTCCACTTACAATTTGTGCCCAAATTTGCATCCACAAGTGTATAGAAAATAAAATATACTCAAGTGTCCTGGATGCGGTGGAGAACGGTTCAAACCAGGGCCAGGAACTGTAGGGTCGCTACTTCAAAACACAAATGACCTCTACGGGCAAGGGTTTCAGATGGCACAGAAAACCTGCTTTGTTTTGGGAGGAAATAAATTAGCGTCTATCTGATGTGGTGTGTATGCTTGTCACTAAGTTTTGATTAGGTTTGTATGGCGTTGAGTGTAAATGTAGGTCGTAATGTCGTCAGTCAACAATTTTTTTTTCAAAACCACAAGTCACTTTCTTTCCGAAACTTTTTGCTTTCCACAATCAACTTCACAAAGACAATCTAAATATCTCTCAACACTCTACAACATTGATGACACATCACTTACATCAAGATGACATTCAGTAAGGACATAGACATCAAGTTTACAAGATGGCGACAAGGTTACAATGGCGACGACTTCACAATGTCGACAAGGTCAAAATGGCGACAAGTTACACAATCACTAATGTTTTACACGTTTACAAGATCAAACAAATGTATGTACTTTACGTTCACATCTAGCCTCCATATTCAAACAAATGTTATACTATATATGAGGATGAGCCTTCACGATCACATTTAAATGTACATTACAGCTGGACAAAAGACTTCACCTTCACAACTCTAAATGGACGAGTCTTCCACGCTCATAAATCTAGGTTCAAATCTTAATTAATTTAAAGCTGGACGATGCACCCACGTTCACACATGTCAGGGTCTTAAACCTGGCTTGTTATACCTAACACATGTGAGACAAGTACAAGTACAACATGATTGGACTTGAGACACAACGACACGAAGTTCAATGGATTTATTTACAAGTCACATGCAATACGATCTAGTTTGGCATGTGATGATCATTACAATACATATACAATGCATCAATACACTTACAGACAACCCACAGCTTTACAGTCTATCTTACAAGATGTACAAGCACTCGACTTTCGGGCACAGAACTACACAAAGCCTTTCTCTACCCACACGTCCGGTCTGGTCCGAGTACCCAAGCTGTCAGAGCGCTTGCCCTCTGTGGATTGACGTCACGCGGACTGCGTGCGTCTTGCTTTGTCCTTGCCTGACCGCTGGCTATCGCGTCAGCCAGCCACCTGCGGGCAGGTAACTAATGTTCGCCTGGCGGGCGTAACGATGTTCCTGCATTCCGGTCGGGGACTATTCGCCTGGCGGGCGTAACGATGTTCCTGCATCTCTGTTGGAGACATTCAAGATTCTGACACCTAGGCAGTGTTCCACAAGCCTGGAGAGAAGCAATCATGATACCCCTTCTAAAATCAGGGAAAGATAGTTCCATTGTCTCCAGAGTAAGGCAGAATTAATAATGGAGCTAAGAGCCAAGCTGACTAGTTATAATATGATGAACACACCGTAAATAAACGGAGGTCAAACAGCTTTGCACTTTAGTATGAAGAAGTCAAGATATGTACCAGGAAAGTGGTATGCAGTCCTTCTCTATGTATTCACTTCCCATGGCTGTAGACTTCTCCTGTCTCTTCTTCATCAATCTGATGCCCTAATTGTAGAACTCTTCACCATCTGAGTCAAAGTGACATGTTCATTTAGTAATAAAGTCCTGGTCATTTGAGAAATGACACTCACAAAACAGATTCTTCATGTTAGGAAACAGGAAGAAGTCATGTGGAACCAAGCTATCCACATATTTCCAAAAAGTTTCTTCAGAATCTTCCAGAAGAAATTGAATGTAAAATACATGAGATATGTCCAGAGATAATTGTCTGCTTTTGGATAATGGGCCCAGCAGAGCAGGTATGGCACTGTAACAGAGTAGCCCCTGGGAAAGAGGATACTGGCAGAAGAAGAATATTAGCAAGAACTGAAAGATAGGAAATGCGCGTACCTACTTATTTGGGCACGAAAGGGCACCAAAGAGCAATTAATTAGAGAAATTGGGGGAAATGACGAAAGATTGTCATCAAAAACAATTTGGTTGTTGACAAGGACAGTTGTGACCAAGTCTCCATCGAAGAAGGACGTGTTATTTAGAAGCTGATCCGTAGTGGGTGACATCGAGAAGAAGAAGTTAAATATCATATAATATGATGTCAATGAGTAGAGGTTTTATAATTACAATTGTTCTTCATGATCTCGTTGCTTGTTTTGGAGCGTGAAATAAATGCTGGAAATGTCCAAGATGGAAGTTGTTATGTTCTTCCAATGTTGAGTTCGCAGTAAGTTTACATGGTACGGATTCCCACCTGAAAGTCAACATCACACACACAACGCTGAAGAAATACGAACGAATCACGGTGCTACCACTATTACGAGAAACCGGCCATAATATCAAGAAGATGGTGAAGTTGAAACACAAGGGTCACCCTGAAAGGAGCTACCATGGCCTAACTGGTGGAATGAGTATCGGGCATCTCATGGCACTGTTACAGGCATCATGCCACACCCACCACACTCACTGGACTTCTTTCTGTTTCCTGACATGAAGAGTCTGTTTCACGGATATCTTTCTTCTAACATCCAGGGCTTGATGACTGAACTGGAGATATAGTTCTGGACCCAGGCAGGCCAGTTCTACAATCAAGGCATCAGATTGGTGAAGAAGACATGGAAGAAGTGCATCACCTTGAGAATGATTAAAGTTCCCACCAATTTCCAGGCACGTGCCCTGACTGCTTCATACAAAAGTGCCAAACTTCTCAACCCCACCTTAAAGTTCTAGGAAGTGATGTTTTCTGTCTTGTTCTTGCTAGTTTAGATATTCTGGCATGCTAAGCATCCTTATTTATGTCTTCAGACTTAATTAGCAACATTTTAAACACACTGTTTTAGCATCCTGTATCATTTCTGTTTCTCAGATGAAAACAAAGGAGTCAATATTGCCTGCATTCATTAAAAAAGAAACAAAACCAGATGCTGATGTTAAAGTATGATGGTATATAATTTGCTTTTCTTGCAAGTATAACAATGTTTGTTATATTACTAATTATTCACTGCAAGATAAGGAACTAAAGTGCTAGCAAATTAGATTATTTGGCACAACTATATTAAATAATTGTGATTTTATTTTGTCATGACAGTGTGGCACCTTATGTTACCAACATTCCAAATCATGTAAGCGCTGCTTTACCACTAAATCATTTGATTATGAATAACAAATGTCATGTATGTGATGTATCATTTACTGTTAGTTCAACTCGTAAAGAACATATACTGTTGAGAAGCCTAACGTGTGTGATGTTTGTATAGCATCATTTTCCAATAGTAGGAGTCTAACAAATAAGAGTGCATACTGGAGAGAAACAATACAAATGTGATGTTTGTGGAGATTTGTTTGCTAATAATGATAGTCTAATACAACATAAGATAATACATTATGGTGAAAAGCTTTACAATTGTGAACTGTGTGGAGTATCATTTACTTTTATTTCAAATATCCAAAAACACACAAGAAGACATACTGGTGAGAAGCCTTACAAATGTGATGATTGTGGAGCTTCATTTGCCTATATTTATAGTATAATACAACATACAAGAATACATACTAGAGAGAAGTCTTACAAATGTGATGATTGTGGAGCTTCATTTGCCTATAGTTGTAGTATAATACAACATTTAATAAAACATACTGGTGAGAAGCCGTACAAATGTGATATATGTCGGGTTTCATATTCCTGTAATAGAAGTCTAACAAATCATAAGTGTATGCATACTGGAAAGAAACCATACAGATGTGATATTTGTGGAGCATCATTTACTTTCAGTTCAAGTCTAATAAACCACAACCACACACATACTGATGAGAAGCCTTACAAATGTGATATTTGCGGAGCTTTATTTGCCTATAATAGTAGTTTCAAACGACACAAGAGAATACATACTGGTGAAAAGCCATTCAAATGTGATGTGTGTGGAGCATCATTTGCTAGGCGTTCAGATCTAAATCAACACATTAGAACACATACTGGTGAAAAGCCATTCAAATGTGATATGTGTAGAGCATCATTTGCTAGGTGTTCAGCTTTAAAACAACACAAGAGAACACATACTGGTAAGAAGCCATTCAAATGTGATGTGTGTGGAGCATCATTTATTGTTAGATCTAATCTAAAACGACACAAAAGAACACATACTGGTGAGAAGTCTTACATATGTGATGTGTGTGGGGCATCATTTACAGTTAGTTCAGGTCTAGATCGACACATTAGAACACATACTGGAGAGAAGCCATTCAAATGTGATGTGTGGAGCATCATTTCCTAGGCATTCAGATCTAAATCAACACATTAGAACACATGCTGGTGAAAAGCCATTCAAATGTGATATGTGTAGAGCATCATTTGCTAGGTGTTCAGCTTTAAAACAACACAAGAGAACACATACTGGTAAGAAGCCATTCAAATGTGATGTGTGTGGAGCATCATTTACTAAGATTGACAATCTAAAACAACACATTAGAACACATTCTGGTGAGAAGCCATTCAAATGTGATATGTGTGGAGCATCATTTACTGTTAGTTCAGGTCTAGATCGACACATTAGAACACATACTGGTGATTGAAGAAAGGGAAACAATGTAGTTAAGAACATGTCTTAATAAAGAGGTTCTGAAAGTAGATAAGGAAATTAAAGAATAAGACGAGTGACTGTGAAAAATAGGTACAAAACAATAGCTAAAATAAAGAGTATTAATGAACAATGGGAAATGTTAAGGGACTCCATTCATCAAACAAGCAAAGAAATATTACCGTAGAGAAGCCAAAATCCTAAGAAAAACGTGGATGACTTAAGAAATCTTAAAGTTGATGGACAAAAGAAAACAGAGTGAAAATGACAAAAAAGATTATGATCAGATAAATAAAGAAATAAGAGATAAATGTGTGAAGACAAAAGAAAGTTAGTTAAATGAGCAGTGAAAAAAAAAAAAAACTGAATTAAATTCTAGTAAAGAAACAATAAATATGCACAGACAAATCAGTGAGCTCACAGGAAGAAAAACAAGAGTAAATACAGGGTGTTTGAAATTAAAAGAGGATAATTATGAACAAATAAAACTAGGAGTATGACAAGGGTGTGTTTTGTCACAGGATTTCTTCTTCCTCTATAGCGAAGTAATAATGAGAGAGATCAAGGAGAAGCCAGGAATATTAATTGGATGTTATAATATAAGCGATACCCCCGGGAAGGTTAACCCGGTCAACAAATGCCTGCAGAAGTCGGATGTGTCGGCCTAACGGCGCAAGAACGCAGCTCTGCTGTAAACAGGCACAACGCAGTCACACCCGGAAAAAAAAATCCGGATGAACGCAGAAGAAGAAGATATAAGCGATACATGCCATGCAGTGACACAGTATTGATGGTGGATAATGTAACAGATCTACAACAATTGTTGGACATTGTAGTAACAAAGAATGCAAAGAAAGGACACGCCTTTAATATAAAGAAATCAGTAACAATGATATAAAAGAAAAAGGTGATACCAAAATGTGAAATTGAAATAGAAGGGAAAATTCTTAACCAAGTGGATAATTTAAATGCCTAGCAACATTTATAACATCAGATGGAAGGTGTACAACAGAGATTAAGAACAAAATCATCATCATCATCCAGTACCTCGCTGGCTGGTGTGGGCGATCATGCCTCTCCACAAATTACAATCTCCTACATTATGGATCAATTTGTGTGTTCATTCCCTGCCATGCCATGACACAAGACTGTAAAGAATCTTCTCATGCTGTCTTCCTCTATCTCTCAAATCTTTCTGGTTGTCACATGTTCCAATTTTTATCTTCTCATAACGTGACAAAATAAAAAATGATGACTGCCTCTTTCTGATATTTGTGATAACTTGTCTTTGCGACTCAGCTTCACATAAAAAGTCCTTATTGCTCATTTTGGCTGTCCAATTGATTTTCAGCATTGTTCTATAAAACCACATCTCCAAGGCTTCCAGGGATTTTTTCGCCACTTTACTAATTGTCCAGGATTTGTAACTATTTGTTAAAACTGGTTCTATGTAACATGCAATAACTCTTTATCTAACTTTCAAGGACAGTAATTTATTGCACAAAACATTTTTTAAAGAACAGAATAGGGCAAGCAAAAGCTGCATTTGAGAAAATGAAAAGTATTTTATGCAATAAGTCACTATTAAATTCATCATTAAATGTAAGAAAGAAAGTGCTGTAGAGCTATGTATAATGTTTTGCTGTATGGCAGTGAATCTTGGAATATAACCTGTTTGCTGTATGAAAGTGAATCTTGGAATAGAACCTGTTTGCTGTATGAAAGTGAATCTTGGAATAGAACCTGTTTGCTGTATATCAGTGAATCTTGGAATAGAACCTGTTTGCTGTATGAAAGTGAATCTTGGAATAGAACTTGTTTGCTGTATATCAGTGAATCTTGGAATAGAACCTGTTTGCTGTATGAAAGTGAATCTTGGAGTAGAACCTGTTTGCTGTATGAAAGTGAATCTTGGAATAGAACCTGTTTGCTGTATGAAAGTGAATCTTGGAATAGAACCTGTTTGCTGTATATCAGTGAATCTTGGAATAGAACCTGTTTGCTGTATATCAGTGAATCTTGGAGTAGAACCTGTTTGCTGTATATCAGTGAATTTTGGAATAGAACCTGTTTGCTGTATATCAGTGAATCTTGGAATAGAACCTGTTTTCTGTATATCAGTGAATCTTAGAATAGAACCTGTTTGCTGTATATCAGTGAATTTCGGAATAGAACCTGTTTGCTGTATATCAGTGAATCTTGGAATAGAACCTGTTTTCTGTATATCAGTGAATCTTGGAATATAACCTGTTTGGTACGGTAAGGTTAACCCGGTCAACAAATGCCCGCAGAAGTCGGATGTGTCGGCCTAACGGCGCAAGAATGCAGCTCTGCTGTAAACAGGCACAACGCAGTCACATCCGGAAAAAAAAATCCGGATGAACGCAGAAGAAGAAGAAGAAGAAGAAGAAGAAGAAGAAGAAGAACCTGTTTGCTTTATATCAGTGAATCTTGGAATAGAACCTGTTTGCTGTATATCAGTGAATCTTGGAATAGAACCTGTTTGCTGTATATCAGTGAATCTTCGAATGTAAATGAACAAATGGGGAAGAACTTGGAGGCAACAGAGATGTTGTTTCTGAGACAAATGTTGCAAATTCCTTGGTCTGCCAGAGTAACTAACAACGATTGCCTGAAAGAGGCTAATGAGACAAGAACATTATATACAACAATAAGACAGAGACAAACAGCTTGATTTGGTCATGTGATGAGAAGAGATACATTGGAGAATACCGTGACAAACGGAAAGATCAAGAGGAAGAGAGACAGAGGCCGACCAAGGTAATTGATGCTGAATGGATTGTGATGGTGGCATGAAGAATTGTCATCAGTAGAGTTGATTCATAACACTAAAAACCAAGATAAGAAAGCCTATGCCAGCTGGCAGGGCACTTGATGATGATGATGTTTGAGGGGCTTGATCTGTTTATGATAGAAATCTAATACAACACAAGAGAATACATACTGGAGAGTTACCAGACATGTGTGATATTTGTGGAGCATCATCTACAATTGTTCAAATCTAGAAAGACACAAAACAGATGGAAAAGTTGTCCAAGACATCATGACAACAACCCATACCATGATCTTCACAGAAATAACCAGTAATAATCTTCAGACTCCACATGGTCTACACTCGACTCAAGTATCACGTCTTCAACAGTTAAACATTGCTACTATGGATCAGTGACCATGTGACACAGACATAATGACAGCTGACCATAACCCACAAAGCTGCCCTGTATATCGGTGTCAACAAGAATGCATTTGGCCGACACTAACAACTTATCAGGTCACAATATATGGCAGCAAGGTGGTCTTGCATTGATCTGTAATGCTGATTGTTATCATTCATTAAAGTTTGCAAAAACTCTAATAGACAGGTGAGGCAGTAGTGGGTAGCAAGCACAGACACTTCTCTCTTACAAAGACTTCAAATCTCTCTCTGAGTGATGCTAGAATGTGAGGCAACAAATGAGTGAATCTTTTAGCTTCAGGAGTACCACTAGTGAAAACACATATTGCACATGTGGATTGGCACCGCAGACAGCAGATCACATACTCCAAGACTGTCCTGATTGTGGCATATTTATGCAAACATTCTGGCTTAGAGAGCCAACAGTGGAAGAGAAACTCCATGGACCACTGAGTGAACTAAAAACGACAGTGAAGTTTATATAAGCAACAATATTGCAGATATAGACAATACATTTCAAGCAAACAGAATGAAAAAAAAAAAAAAGATGTTCTGGAGACATATAAACGACCGCCAGTTAAAAATGCAATAACACATGAAACCACATATTTGAAGATGTTTCAGTTTAGATTTAAGTTTGGTTCCAGCAAGGAGAGACTATGAGGAGAAGAATCTTGTGTTTTATTGGAGCAATCAGCATCTACACCTTATGACATTTGCTGAGGCAGTTGAAGCATCTGTCAGAATGCTGTGATGCCAATTTTTAAATAATAAATGCCAATATATACCAGTATATGCATACATATAAATCTGAAACAAGTCTGGCACGTTCAGGGTAACATAGTGATATTCAGGAATGTAAGATTACAAAAATACATCATGTTGATATAAAATCTCAAATCTTTTTGTAAATATCAGAACGAATCTGATGGGCTGTTTGCCTCTACATTACCTCAGTTCCTACACAATGTCATATTGATGATATTTCTGGTGAAATTTATTGAGAAATTCTTTTTTTATTGTTAAGAATGTTATTGATATTTTGAACAAGATGTTTAATTAGTAATATTATTACAGATGTCTATTGTCTTGAATTCACTTTCACTTATATTGTCTTGAATGTGTAAATAAGTATTAATGAAATAAATGATTGGTATAAATATTAATGTGTATTTTTATTTTTTTTTTATTTTGGGTATTGTTTATAAATATTTACTTCAGCCAGTATGACGCTGCAAACATGTAGGATATGTTTTAGTTGTCTTGTGGTTTATATTTCTGCCACTTTTAAAAATAGATTATATGCAACGTACCAAACTTTAACAATTCTTCAACCTATTAAATCCCTGGAAGCTTTGGACACTTGGTTGTATAGAAGAATGCTGAACATTTTCTGGACAGCCAAAATGAGTAATCTGGGGTTGATTGCCACATCCTATTAAGGTCATGCAACTAACCTTTACCCATACAGAAATGCAAGCGTTGAATTGTAGCACTTTAAAAAGTTGGCAACTGCACGCTTAAATAATATTTCCTCATGCCGGCTTGCCTGTTCTATGACAGGAAATGAATACCTCAAAGTGCTGATACAGAATGGTGGAATGGAGTCAGAGATTTGTTTAGGGATGGCAGGTAAACAACCAGTGACACTGGGTAGCATAATATTCATGTGTGATGAGTGAGACGCTGTAGGAATTCATAAAGTAGGAGAACTCTCCATTTGATCATGTTGTTAATATAGACTTCATTTCCCATACAACAAATGATACAACATCATGCCAATATAGAAATCATATCAGGTGCCGTGATGAGTAATTGAGAGGTTATGATATCTACCACAGGCGCAAGTTTGAACTGTGGCCTTGGGCTTGCAATTTTTAAAGAATCATTGATTTCTATTCATATCACACATCCCTCTGTTCTCTAGGGTAGTCACATGGGATATCTAGACTTCTCATATGAGGGTAAAATATAGATGGTCCATTATCACCATCATCATGTGTCATGCCTATAAGCATGAGAGGTCATGGTTTTCCAACTCAAAAGATCATCAGCATAATGGTTCAGGTCCATGTTTTTGCCCCGATTATGTCATGTGGTAAAGCCATCCAGGCATTTATCGCATTACCTTACATTTACTCTGTAACAATTAATTTTATCAGCCATCACCAAGTCCTCTAGTGCCTTTCTCTTCATAACATGCCCAATTAACTTTAACTGATATTGTCCACTTTCTCCAATCAATTTTGTCATCATGTGTTTATTGTATTACATTCTCACTTGTTTTTCTTTCTAGTCATGGTGTTCCTTGCATTTCCCTATGAAACCACATTTCCACTTCCATCATATATTCTTGTCTGATTGTCCACTGCCTGAAACATCAATGATTTCCCTCTCATCAGCCTGTGGACATTAACTCCAGGGCTTCATTCTGGAGGAGTTCCTTGTCTGGGGCTACTCAATATCCTTCTTCTTATTTTGTTTGTTTGACATTTGTCTATATCTGCAATGTTGTCTCTTGTATGAATTCCACTGCCTTTTTTTTTAGTTCATTCAGTGGCCTATAGTGTTTATCTTTGACTGTTGTTTCTCTAGGCCAGAACTCGGAGGTATGACTTAGATTGCAGCATCTAGAGCCTGCACACATTTGTTGGCCAACCTAGAATGTACAGCACATATGCTGCCAGCATGTCCCTTGTGTAATCCAGGATCTCATGCGTAATTCTCTCTGTATGCACTATAGTTTCACTTGTTTACTTTTTGACGTGGCTAGCATTCTCAGTCCATACTCAATTACTGAGTGAATCAGATGTTGATAAAGTATGAAATATATTCCTTGCTCCATGTCTACTGCTGCCATAATCTTTGGTGCACAAAGTCCATTTTCAGATCGCATAACTCCTTTCACTGACGGAGGTAATTCCCGGGTATCTCAGTTTATTCCCTCTGCTAACATTTCTGCTCCCAATACAGCATGCCAGATCCCATTGTCTGAACTGACACACATAAGATAATCATTATATCACGAGAAACAATCGGCTGTCAGTGTACCTGGTGAAGCATCAAACTGATTTCATGTCCTGAGGGGAGTAGGGCGGGGCTGCATTCGCTGTCTACATCTATTCAAAATCCATGGATCAACTGTGATGAAAAATGTCAAAATAGATATTACAGGAGACAATTTTTAATCCATTCATAGTTGGTGGGATTCTAATTCAATAACTTAGATATGCAGATGACATGGCTCTCGTCTCAAATAGTCCTAAAGGATCAGAAGAGCTGATTCTGTCTGTCAAGCTACGTAGTGAAAATCAAAATCCTTGTTCTGAATTTAAACAAAACCAAAATAATGTCCACAGACAAAACTACCTGCCAATCGAAGAACACAATCAACAATGAAATAATTGACAATGTTAAAAAAGTTTGAATATCTTAGCTCAATAATCAACTATAATAGGGAGTGTTAACAATAAGCTAGGCTGTCCATTGCAATGTAGGAAATAAATAGCATGAACCACTCATGGCACGACACCATCAAGCAAATTACAGTAACATATTTGAGGACATGCATTTTGTCTGTAAAATATGGGTGTGTGTCCTGAATTGATTCATGACGTCAGAGATCGTAATTTGTTAATAGGCATGATCGCCCACACCAGCCGACAAGGCACTGGATGATGATGTAACGACTCACGTTATAGTTATAGAATCTGGCAGTTAGCCGACCAGGGGCTCTGGACAAATCTAAAAACTTAGCGGGAAGACCAGGAGAACTTTGAATTAGATGGCAGTTGGAACCATTAGCAGTAGTATAACTCTTTGCTGGCTGTTGAACGAGGGGCCAGTGTGCATATGGGAATGTCCTGAGTGCAGTGTAGTCATTTCTTAGCTCAATTCAACTCAATTACCAGGCCCCATTTTCATCAAATTCTCTCGAGGCACCATGTCGACGTGACTGTGTTATGAATAATTTTTATTCTATACTACAAAACTATTTACAAGTTGCATTGCGTATTTCCCTTTACCGAAATTGCTGTGTTACATTTGTGAATACAGCAAATACATGCATATACACATGTTCTTCTTTCGTTCGCTTGAAATATGACTATAACTGCAATCTTGTCTCTTGTATGAATCTAACAGTCTTTTTTAGTTCACTCAGCGGTCCATAGAGTTTATTTTCCACTGTTGTCTCTCTAGGCCAGAAGGTTTGTCTGGATATGATGTAGTTTGGGCAGCCCTGGCGTATGTGCTCTGCTGTCTGCGACGCCAAACCACACGTGCACATGGCTGAGTCACCAATCTTGAATTTTGTATTCACGTGGTTGCCTAATCTAATGTGTCCTGTTATGAGGCGTAGAATAATGATTTGGTCTGATCTGCCCATATCGTGGTAGTCATCTTGAGCAGGTTTTGCAGGCCTTCTAACTGATTTGATTATTCTTTTCTTTTGGTGGTATGTAGTGCGCACATCAGGTTGTTCTTCTTTTGCTCCTTCCTTAACCAATCGATCAGCTCTGTCGTTTCGGGGTACTCCACAGTGGGATGGTATCCACTATATGGTGACCTTATGCTGACTGCTAAGTTCAGAAAGTAGTGCCCATAGTACTGGCAATTTCCCAGACAGGAGTGCCTCGAGTACTGATTTTGCATCTGTCGATAGCACCACAGGTTGTGTACCATGGCTGATATTTAGTAATTTCTCTGTTGCTATCTTGATTGCCTCAATTAGTTTAGTTTAGTCGATGGATCAACATCACGGCACACGGGTGCAACCCATAAGTGCTCCGTTATCCTCCTAACTCAAATCTGAGTTTGGAGAAACTCAGCTCAGTGCATGAATTCCGTAGCACTGACGAGGATCCTGAAAATACTTTGGGTAGATTTGTAACTCGAAATTTTGCCCGAGAAGCACCGGTAGGCTACTCTTTTCCGATTTCCAACTGCCAAGGGATATTTTACGTGCGCAACAATACACACGGGCGTCCGATCTCATTACCCAGAGATCAGGGGAGATTTTATTACTAGAAGTATACGTGAAAAAATTCCGATCATAATCGGGACTTGAACCCAGGACCTCCAGCACTCGAGGCGGACACCATACCTCGAGACCATGCATCCCCAGATTTCAGCCTCATAGTTATGGCAGTACTTTCCTGTTGGAACTCTGGCCGTGTCCCTAGTATTATTTGGGTATTCTATGTACACTCCCGCCCCTCCATTTTGAACAGCATTTTGTGCTGACTCATCTGTGTAGACTCGGATCCAGAGGTCCTGTGGGTAATCGTCAGCAACGAAACTGAGAGTGGCTGTTCTGTGCTGCACACTGTTTTGTTCTTCCTTGTCAAATATCCCTTTTACTTTTGTCTGGATTTGTAATTATATTCTATGTTCTTCTTTCCATGGAGTTCGCTCTGGAATAGTTGTCAGGGGGATACCAACTGTGGGCAGATCGGTGGTTTCTCTGCAGAGTCTTTTGGCCTGGTGGATAACACTACTTCTTTTCAACCGCCCCATAGCTAGGTTTTCAAATTGGTTCTTCAAAGGGTGGCATGGCAAGCTGAGGAACGTTTCTGCTTGTATTAGTGTTTTCGTACCTCTACGCTCTCTCAATGCTTGTGTTCTCCCCAATCTTCTCCATCTCCACTATAGGAGTTGATCTCATCCCTCCTGTGGTGACTCCAAGTGCTTGATTTTGCACCTTGTCCAGCTCTTGTAGTGTGGTTTTTGATGCCCAACACCACGCAGTTGACCCGTATTCCAGGTGTGGTCGTATACGCTGTTGATAAACTTTGCTAAGTATTTTCCCACTGGCTCCCCATGTGGTTCCGCTTAGCTTTCTTAGGATGGTTATTTTCCTTCTGGCTTTTGCTACTGTTTTTTATGTGTTTTTTCCATGTCAGCCTGCCATAAAATGTTACTCCAAGGTATGTTGGTTCTTTATCTTCTCTTACAGATGTTTCATTCATCTGGATGATCACTACCTTTTGTTTGAGAGAGAGGGTAAATAGCATGTTGCTGCACTTCTCGCACTTGATGTGTCAGGTCTTAGTCAGATATGACTGAGCTACCGTATAACAGTAGACGGTACTACCTGCTTTCTGTTAGCGCTAAACGTTGAGCGGCGCTTACCAAACCCGACACCCCACATTGTGCCAACGGCTTCGGGCGGAAGAGCGCAATTGGGAGGGTACAAGTCTTACCATGGTGCGAGAAAATGCAACCTAAAGACAAAATGTCATGGCAGGGCAGACCAGGCCCTAGGCCTTGGTTGGCGGCTGGTCTAGGATCGAAGCTCCGACGGGCGGACAGTTAGAGCATTGCTTTGCTGATCCAGCAGCTTCTGCAGCTTGTCTTGTTCCAGATGTAGAGGTGTTACTTTTCCTCTGGAGTGAACTAGGCAGGCCGAGAGAGGGATCATACTGCATGGGCAACACATGATCTCTATATTTTAGCCCAGGCTTTGTGCTATGGAGAGGCAAATCCCTGGTCTTAACTGGTCTCGGAATCAAAGCGAGAGGCAACTGTTACGGGTTATAAGTCCCTGTCAATTGGCGTAGACATGTGGCGCCACGAGTTGCCTCTGGCGGTGGGAGACACCTACAGGTGTCACTGATCAGCTACCGTCCGCCTCAAGGTGGGCAGCCCCTAGCCAACTGGGTACTGATCCGCCACAGTCTGTCTGATTCAATGGGTGCTTGGGGCTAGGACAAAATCTGAATAGCAGGCTGTAAAACCAATGCATCAGTTACTAATAAAAAGAAAAATAGAAACCTCAAGCTACGGCTTGCAACTTGGAACGTGAGAACCATGTGTCCAGGATTTTCCACTGACTTGACAAATATTGACGATGTGAGAAAAACGGTTGTGATTGATGCCGAACTCAATCGTCTTAACATTGATATTGCTGGCTTGCAGGAGACTCGCCTCGCTGAGGAAGAGTGACTCAGGGAAAACAATTACACCTGTTTTTGGAAGAGTAGAGGGCAGGCAGAAAAAAGGCAACACGGTGTGGGCATTGGAGTGAAGAATTTGCTACTGGGAATGATTGAAATTCCAGCAGGAGGAAATGAAAGACTTATCCCTGCGCTTGGCAACCTCTTGTGGTTTTGCCACTATTATTACTGCATATGCACCGAGACTCGATTCCTCTGATGATGTGAAGGATTCGTTCTATGAGGTGTTAGACTCCGTGATCAAGGCAGTTCCAAAATCTGACTACATTTATATGCTCGGTGATTTCAATGCTCGTGTGGGCAAGGATTCGAGTTCATGGCCTGTGTGCCTTGGAAAATACAACATCGGTCGCATGAATGAAAATGGGCAAAGGCTGCTGGAGCATTGCACCAGAAATGACCTATGTATTACAAACTCCTTTTTTAATACAATAGAGATGCATAAGGTCACATGGAAACATCCAAGATCCGGCCATTGGCACCAGCTGGACTTCATCATCACACGGAGACTACATCTGAACCATATATCATTGACTCGAAGTTACCACATTGCTGACTGTGATACGGATCATTCTTTGGTTGTTGCAAGGGTTAGACTGAGACCAAAGAGAATCTACAAGCTAAACACAAATATAGCCCCAAGATTAATATTATTAACACTCACGATCCTGAAAAGTGCTTTCAGTTTCAACAGCAACTTGAAGACGCTTTCACTGATACACCAGAAAATTGTACAGTAAATGAAAAGTGGGGTCAACTTAAGGAAACTCTATATAAAACTGCCGTAGGGGTTTACGACACTGTGGATCATAAGAGGCAGGATTGGTTTGCGGCAAAAAGCGAGACTCTGCAGCCCTTGATTGATAAGAAGAAGATAGCTATCTTAAGAAACAAGGAAAGACCAACGCGTAACACTCTGGGTGAGCTAAGGCAAGCTAGGAAGGACGTGCAAAAGGCTGCCAGGCAGTGTGCAAATGATTATTGGATCAAGTTATTTGAGTCCATTCAAATTGCAAGTGATAAGGGAATCATAAGAAGCATGTATGAAGGAATAAAGAAAGCCTGTGGTCCAATGATAAAAAGAAGTGCACCATTGAAAACCTTGACTGAAGAAATCATAACTGATAAGAAACAGCAGATGGGTAGAGCACTATTTGGAGCTTTGCTCAAGTGAGACCAAACTAGCGGATGATGCCCTCAACGCCATAGAGGCTCTACCAACTCTTGACCACCTGGACACACTTCCCACCATAACAGAAGTTAAGTGTGCTATAAATGAACTTGCATCTGGCAAGGCTCCAGGTAAGGATGGGATTCCAATAGAGGTTATCAGGAGTGGGCAAGACACATTCACTCTACAGATCCACCAGCAAATAGAGCTATGCTGGCGAGAAGGACAAGTGCCACAGGATTTCAAAGATTCAAGCATCATAACACTGTACAAGAACAAGGGCGATCGGAGCGACTGCAACAACTATAGGGGTATCTCACTTCTGTGTATTGTTGGAAAAGTATTTGCCAGAATTGTTCTGCGCAGACTTCAAGTCCTAGGAGATCACGTCTACCCCGAATCACAGTGTGGCTTTCGACAGAACCGGTCTACCATTGATATGATATTCTCATTGCGACAAATGCAAGAAAAATGCCGTGAACAGAATCAACCACTTTATTGCCTTCATCGACTTCACAAAGACATTTGATTTGGTCAGTCGTGAGGGTCTGTTCAAGGCACTAAAGAAGATTGGCTGCCCACCAACTCTTCTGTCCATTGTGGAATCGTTCCACACAGGCATGAAGGGTATAATCAAGTTTGATGGTGCAACTTCTGAAGAGTTTGAAATCAAGAGTGGAGTTAAGCAAGGTTGTGTACTAGCTCCCACCCTCGTTGGAATATACTTTTCACTTCTACTGAAATATGCCTTTCGTGATCAGGATGGTGGTATATACATTCACTCACGCTCAGATGGCGGCCTCTATAATGTTCAGAGATTGAAGGCCAAGACCAAAATTAGGAGGGTACTGATCAGAGAGTTGCTTTTTGCAGATGATGCTGCAGTTACGACCCACTGTGAGGAAGAATTGCGATGTCTACTATCTGCATTCTCCAATGCTTGTTCTGAATTTGATTTAACAATTAGAAAAAAAGAAGGCACAGATTATGTCATAAGGTGCACATGGGGTACCATCAATCGTTATTGACGACGCCGAACTAGAGATGGTAGACCATTTTACATATCTAGGATCAGTGGTAAATAGAAAATTATCCCTAGATCAGGAAATCAACATCCGGATTGGTAAGGCAGCAACAACAATGAACAGGTTAAGAAAAAGAGTCTGGGAGAACAGGAAGCTTACTGCCAAAACAAAAGTCCTTGTCTATCAAGCCTGTGTCCTTAGTTCTCTTCTTTAAGGCAGAGAAAGCTGGACAACTTACTCACACCAAGAGAAACGTTTAAACAGCTTTCATATGCTGTGTTTGCGAAGAATTCTTGGTATTAAGTGGCAAAAGAAAATCACAAATACTGAAGTATTGGAAAGATCAGGTTGTGTGACGGTTTATTCCATGCTCAGTCTTCGTAGACTTAGATGGATAGGACATCTTAGGAGGATGGGTGATGGTAGAATACCAAAGGACATCTTCTTTGGTGAATTACAGATGGGTAAGAGATCTCAGGGTCGGCCTCTACTACGATACAAAGATGTGTGGAAGTGGGACATGATTGATACAGGCATTGATAATGCACATTGGGAGCACGTCGCTGCTGAACGTGTTGCATGGAGGACAAACATCAGAAATGGAATAAAGACAAAGGAGAAAATTATTGCAGATAAGTCACACACCGAGCGTGTGAGACGTAAGATGGTGCATGATGGTGGAAATGACCACGTGTTCACATGCACCCACTGTGAACGGACATTTACAGTGCGAATTGGCCTTACCAGTCACATTCGCTACCGCCATAGGTAAAAGTTATTATGCCTTTTTAAAGCACAAACTATCGTCTGTCTAGACGGCAAGGTGCCAATGGGGGAACTTCTCAGTCTTTATGCTGACACACCATTTATCCGCCCTTGCAACAAATGTACCTAAAGCTCTTTGTAGCGATCTGGTGGCCACTGATGCATGTTCATGTGTGCTCCATAGAACCAGGTCATCAGCATACATTGCCGCTTTAATTCCAGACGGTAGATTAGCAACACGTTCATTGATGAAGATTAGAAAAAGTGTGGGGGACAAGACTCCGCCCTGGGGAACACCGTGACGCAGTAGTACTTTCTTGCTCTGGAGTCCGTCTATCTGTATTCGGGCTCTTCTGTTGTGCATGTATGCTTTCATCCATTTGTACATTCTTCCATTGACTTTACAGTTTCTCAGTTTCTCCATCAGACTTTCTTCCCAGACTTTGTCAAAGGCTTTCTTCAGATCTATCCATGCCACAGGCACCAGCTTCTTCTCATGATATGCATCCTCAACTTCTTGAGAGAGGTAGGTTGTCTGATCTTCTGTAGAGTAGCGCTGCCTAAAGCAAGCCTGGCACAAGGATGTTTTCACTTTCAATGTACCACTGCAGTCTGTGATTGATGATGCGCTCCAGTGTTTTGCAGAGACAGCTGGTGAGGCTAATTTGTCTGTAGCTGGAGGCTATGGAACTATCTTTCCCCGATTTTAGGAGGGGTATCATGATTACTTCTTTCCAGGCTTGTGGAACACTGCCTAAGGTCCAGGTGTTATAGAAGATCTGCAGCAGTTTTCCTTTGGCTTCTGTTCCTAGGTTCGTGATCATTTCATTGGAGATACCATCAGCTCCTGGTGACTTTCTCATTTTTAGCTTTGATATGGCTAGCTCCAGTTCACTGATTTTGATAGGTGACTCCACAATCTCGTGTAGTATGTCATTTTGTCCTGCATGTTGCCATTTCTCTCGAACCTCTTGTTGTTTCTCTGGACTAATTTCGATAGTGTTATCTTGTGCGAATGAGCCCTCAAAATGGTTAGCTGCTTGCTTTCCTGTTAAGATATTTCCGTCTTTTTGTAGTGCTATTTTTGAGTTTCTCCCTGTGCCCTCACCGTTAAGTTGTTTTATTAGCTTCCACAACTTCCTTGTGTCTTTTTCAATGTCAGTGATTCTGTTTTCTCCTGCCAGCTTTTCCGTCCAGCCGGCAGCTGGGCCTTTTGAAATTTGGCTTTTCCGTCCTGGTATTTATTGTGGTGCTCTTGGCTGGGTGTGGCCTCTGCTTGTCTTCTACACACTTCCACGTCATTATGTAACAGTTCCAGTTCACTACTCCAGTAGGGTTTATAATGTTTACGGGCTCCTCTCGGTACTGTTTCTCGTGCTGCCTGTAGTATACATTTCCCAAAACTCTTCAACTACTTTATTTATGTCCTTCTCTGTGTTCAGGATTCTAACCAGAATGCTGGTGCGATGCTTGTAGATTTCCCAGTCTACTTTCTTGTAGTTCCACCCTGAGAGAGTGCTGCTTTCACTTATAAACACATTTTCTACAGTTAGAAAGACTGACCGGTGGTCACTGCCACCTAGCTGTTTCCCAACAATTCGTGTAATGTTCCACTCCAGGTCTGGTGAATGAAATGTCAGACCAGCTGTAGTTGTAATGTGCCATGATCTGGAGTAGAAGGTATGTGGGTCAGAGGGCTTGTTAATCAAGATGAATTGATTATCATCCTGCCAGTCTTTCAGTCTCTCTTCTCTCTGGTCCACGTGATCATAGCCCCCATCTCTGCGAGTGACTTGAAATCGCCACATACAATCATTTTGTCTTTTAATGGTTGTGTGTCCAGTGCCTGTGGGCGGTCACTTGGACAGTACTAATTGATCAGATGAAAGTCTGTATTGCCTGTCTTAAGTCTAAGTGTCTGAAACTCAGACCCTTCCATGTAAACTTCAATTTGCGAAGCAGTGATGTTACTTTTGACAAGGATCAGTATCCCACCCTTTCGCCTGTCCTTTCGGTCAGATCGGTAATACTGGTAGCCCCTGATTTTAAAGGCTATATTTTCGTTGAGGTGATTTTCTTGCAAGCAACAAACGCTTACATTTTCTTGGGCCAAAATGTTTTCTAGTTCTATTTTTGTTGTTGTTGTTGTTGTTGTTGTTGTTGTTGTTGACACCACCCGCATTCCAGTGCATTGTTTTATGTCTTTGTTTGGTATGGCCAGACGCTCTATTGTCAGGCCCCCTGGCTCTACAGGACATCTGAGAAGGACCTAAAGTAATGTGATTTATTCTTCTTTCGTTCGCTTGAAAATGTCTATAACTGCAATGCTGTCTCGTGTGTGAATCTAACAGTCTTGTTTAGTTCACACAGTGGTCCATAGAGTTTATCTTCCACTGTCGTCTCTCTAGGCCTGAGAGGTTTGCCTAGATATGTTATATTTTGGGCAGTCTTGGAGTATGTGCTCTGCTGTCTGCAGCGCCAATCCACGTGTGCACATGGCTGAGTCACCAATCTTGAATTTTGTATACATGTGGTTGTCCTGTTTTGAGGCGTAGAATAATGACTTGTTCTGGTCTGTCAATAACGTGGTAGGCATCTTGAGCAGGTTTTGGTGGCCAGTAATAATATAATATTACGTTCATAGTGTAATTTCCTACACATTGCTTGACTGCTGACTGCAGTGCTTGCATTCTCGGTCTGTGTGTATTGATCTGAGTGATAGTGCAGAATAGAATTTTTATGATAAACATTGTATTAATTTAGCAATTTTAGTCATGATTTCAGTAGTGGGTTTTTACTTATGAAACCATCACGGTTGGATACAGCTTGACAAAACGAATCCAAAAGTATTTCAATGAAGATTATATGCCATTTCTAAGCGGAGATATTTTAGTCTTGTGCTCTACAACAAGGAAGTGCATAGGAATCTGAGCAAATGAGCAATTCTGTTCACAGTCCAGTAAAGTGGGAGATTAATTCATTCATTGAGTAGCATGTCCTTTGCAGAACCTAGTTCCCATAACAACTTTCCGGAAAACCTCTCGATCATTAGTATTAGCAAGATGTCCCAAGTCCGATACATCAATCTGGAGATCATCCGCCTCATCCTGCACCCATTTTCTCTTTGGCCTTCCTCTTCTCTTCCCAGGCATTAAAACAAAAGTCGCTTAAAAGTAGACAGGGTCGACTTCATTGCATCGGGGTGTTATCCCATATGACTCAGTCTCTTTCTGCCGTGCGGAAAGCGTCACACAAAGCACGAACTCCGTAGCTCCAGCGACGACCCACGGGATTCTCCGTAATAAATGCACTCGTGAACCGAAGGACGCGGCCCCGATTCGAATCCTTAAACTTAGGAGCCCGAGGCAGACGGCTTGACCACTTTGCCATGTAAACTCCCAAACTTCCAAGGCATATACCCCTCATTTATTGATCTCTCTAAACTTTCGTGACGTTTCAAATGACCAAATTATTTCAATTATCTTTATTTTATCGTCTTTAACAGCCAACCTTCTTCAATATTCAGCTCATGAAGTATGAATGCATGTGTTCTTTTCTTTAAATCCAAGATATTCTTGGAACTTGTCTATAACATGTGTATTCAAAGGCATTTATGCGCTGTTCAGCTTGTTTAGTAAGTGTCCAGGCCTAACAGGCGTACGTTGCAATAGGAAAGATGCATGCTCTAAAAAATCAAATTTTTGTAGTTGTATCTGTCCCTCTACACAATTTATTCAATATTGAGATTTTGTTTTCAAAGTTGCGTGTCCTTTACAGGAATTTGCAGTTAACACCAGCATTTTACCGCTGCTGTTGATGTCTTGGCAAGATTTTACTTTCAGTAGTTTGCCATTGCTTTCTGAACTACTGGCTCCCATACCAACACGTTAAAACCAGCGTGACACGATCTGCTACCAAATTGGTTACCGCTATGTTTCGAATGCTGGTAATCGGCATTACAAATCGCGTTCGCAACACCATCGCAACGGAGACCGGGAGATAAGAGATAATTATATAATAAGAGAAAAGGGACGCAGAGGTGTTTCCAAGGCACCAGGGCCGGGTTCTATACTGGCCAAGACCTATTGATACGTCCTCGTCGAGCGTCCTGGGCAATAGGTCCCTTTGGGGTCCTGTCTAACGTCAGTAGGATCGTTGATTCCTCAGAAGTCGGAGAGTGTCTGCCTGCACGGCGAGGAACCACCAGTCTGCACACCAATAAGCCAGACATGGGACAATAGATACTCACGCAAACCTCGGATCCTATATGACATCCCACTGATGTTGGACAACAGGATGTCTTCATCCGACGTACATGACTTCGCTCTGGAGTTCACAGCCAGCGAACGCAAGCAAGCAATAAGAGAAAATATAAGAGAACGTGATAAGAGAAATTAATTGGGAGATAAGAGCAGTAAATATTTCTTTCTTTTACTGTTGCTTGTTTATTTTTTAAACGAACCATGGAGCAACCATGTATTGTTGCGTCCATGTGAGGACGTTGCCTATTTTTCTATAGGATGTGCCGTGACCTAATTAATAATTAAAAATAGCCACAAATTCAATAATATTAATTAAATGTCCCGTGCATTGCTAATTATTGTCTAGCAAACCTGGCAAGATGTATAGTTTATAATGTGGCCTGGTAAAAAGAAAGTCATGGTCAAATTCCTGTTTTGATAGGATGTGCTGTGACCTAATTAACAATTAAAATAGTCACCCATTTATATTCATTAAACGTCATGCTGAATGCTAGTTATATGTCTAAAAAAAATATCATGAAAATGTACTTATATTGTCTTGATGTACTCAGTGCACACAATTATAAATTACAGACGGTCTGAAAACTGGCTTTCAAAATTATTTTCAGTCGTAGTGAAAAGGTATACAACTGCACAGATAAATTGATATGGTATAACACTGAAATTTGAGCTCTTCGGTGGTTTCAACCATTCCACTGGCAGTATGGGGTTGAGCATACTTATGTTGCAAAGGGACACCTTTACTCAGAAGTCCACGTCGTTTAGATTTGATTGCGGGTCAAACATTTTTACTCCACTCATACACTGGCTGGACTCACAGGCATGCAACACCATACCGATGAATTTCTATAGATTTCACCCCTTCACTGATTTAAGAACAAAAAATGATAACAGAATGTTGTTACTCTTTGGTGCACTACAAAAGTGAGGTGGCCATCTTTGAACTGTCCTTATGACATCACCGTGTTTGTCTGCACTGTGATGTCACATGCCTAACACTCTTGACATCATTGATAACAATATTGACAGGTTACAATACAATGGCTTGGTTATTGTAATTTCTTTTACACTTTTAATGTTTTTAATTTGAAGTCCTCTCATAGTTAAAGGAAACCATCAGCTGTTGTGGTCTATTTAGGGCTAGTTATCCCACCATTATGGCTAAATAAAAAGACAATACCCCATATTTTTACGCAAACTCTCTGTATAATACATCGCAGATTTAGCTAACCTCCGTGCTCATATTTTTATCATACAGAAGAAACAATGATACTGCCCATGGATCGTGCCGATGTTATTAACGCCCTTAAAGATATGGCGAGAACAGAGGATTTTGACGCCAGTGATTCCACATCGCTTTCCAGGATGAAAGACCTGGGAGTAAGAATCGGCACAGCCAGACGCGAGAGGTACATCGGGAAAACAAAGCGCCTCGTCAACCAACACAGAACTGGCACTATTAGCCACCGGACGCTGATGCATATGCTGGGGGGGGGGGGGAAGGATCTGAGCACCTATGGACATGTCCGGAGTGCAACGAAGATACCCCAACTGTTAACTAACTAACTAACTAATGATACTGCCTCTGTTCAGGAAATCATAGCTATAAATAATACATGCGAACTAGCTAAAGAAAAGGTGGTGGATGGAGCTGGAGTGCAGCCGACAGACAGTTGGAACTTGTTATGGTCTGAAGTTTCACGATGGTAGACAGAGGATTTTTTTATGGTCGCTACCAAGAAGGAAAGAAATGGCAAAACTACATTCTTTGCTGATGCCTTGAACAGCACGTCTTATCACAGCTTAGTCAACATGAACAGCATCAGGGAGAGGTTAAGAACCGCTTCGTCGGGTATGGAACAGCACATGCTACAAACTGTCAACCGGTTGCATCCATCATGTGCCATGCCGATAAGTATGGGCGGTCATGATTCGCAATTTCACTCGATCACCAGAATCACGAAATACGATCAGAGTACAGGGGTTTACTGAAGCTGAGGTGACCTTCGGAGTCAAGAGTTACACACCACAAGTCAGCTGGTGTTGTTTGATACCAGCGTTACAGTGTATGATTTAAAAGACAGTGATTGGCTGAGCTAGAGTTAAGCCGTGTTGTGAAAAAAAAAAAAACAGCCTGGAGCGTGTTTCAGGTCAAGTCTACATTGTGAAACGATGGACTTTGAAAGCGGGTTGCCTGATGTAAACAGATGAAAAGTTGTGAATGTGACGGAGTTCATGTCAAACTGAACTCAGGAAGTCTTCTATGGTCTTCTTATTCGTTGGTATTTGTCTACGTTCGTCTTCATGATGAATTCACATGGAAACAAACAGTCAACAACGAACAAACAAGGTGCGTCAAAACAGGACCCAAAACAGACAGCAATCAGTCTCCACAAGAGAGGCTGCCAAATTCCCCATATAACAGAGGGAAACCAATAGACATAAATATTATACAAGTATATGCACCAACAGCAAGCAGTAGTGATGAAGAAATACAACACTTTTACGACGAAATAGAAATGGCGATGGCTCAAATTGGATCACAAGAAATAAAGATAATACTTGGTGATTTTAATGCAAAAGTAGGAAAGGGAAAAATGGAGGATGTAGTGGGGAATTCTGGTTTAGGTACAAGAAATGAAAGAGGGGAAAAGCTAATAGAATGGGCAAATATCAATGATATGATAATTGGAAACACATGGTTTAAACACCATAAAAGACGACTGTACACATGGATAAGCCCTGATAAGAAAATACGCAACCAAATTGACTACATACTAATTAATAAAAGATTTGGAAATGCTTTAATGAATGTAAAGACAATGCCTGGTGCTGACTGTAATAGTGATCATGTACCACTATGTGGACAAATAAAAGTAAGATTAAAGAGAGGGAAAAAATGGTTAAGAACATGCGACTTAATAAAGAGGTTCTGAAAATAGATAAAGAAATGCAAGAACAATACAGAGTGACTGTGAAAAATAGGTACAATGCAATAACTAAAATACAGAGTATAGATGAACAATGGGAAATGTTAAGGGACTCCATTCATCAAACTAGCAAAGAAGTATTACCGGAGAGAGGCAAAATAGCTAAGAAAAAAATGGATGAATGAAGATATCTTAAAACTGATGGACAAAAGAAAACAGAGTAAAAATGACAAACAAGAATACGCTAAGATAAATAAAGAAATAAAAGATAAATGTGGGAAGGCTAAAGAAAGTTGGTTAAACGAGCAATGCAAAAAAATTGAATTAAATTCCATTAAAGATACAAAAAATATGCACAGACAAATCAGTGAGCTTACAGGAAGAAAAATAAGAATAAATACAGGGTGTTTGAAATCAAAAACAGGAAAGATAATATTAGAGGAAGATGCTATAATGAAGAGGTGGAATGAGTATATAAGAGAATTATATGAAGGAGAAAGGGAAGAATTAACAGAAGATCGTAACTTAGAAGGTCCACCTATTCTGAAAGAAGAAGTCGCTGACGCTATGAAACGTATGAAGAAAGGAAAAACAGCTGGGCCAGATGAAATCACAATAGAAGAATTAGAAGTATTGGGAGAATTTGGAGTAGATATATTAACCAAAATGTTGAATGATATTTACAGCAGTGGATATTTACCCAGTGATATGCTGAAATCTGTATTTATAGCTATACCAAAAAGACCAGGAGCAATTGATTGTGAAGATTTTCGTACAATTAACCTTATAAACCATATCACTAAGCTTCTACTCAGAATCATAATGAGAAGAACCAAAAAGAAAATAAAAATGGAAATTAGTGAAGAACAGTATGGATTTGTGGAAGGAAAGGGCACAAACAATGCAATTTATACATTACGGACACTAATAGAAAGGTCAATAGAGAAACAGAGAGACATATATTTGTGCTTCATAGATTATACTAAGGCATTTGATAAAGTAAAACATGATGAACTGATTAAAATGTTGAAAGATACCAACACTGATGGAAAAGATTTAAGAATAATAAAGAATATTTACTGGAACCAAGTAGCAGCAATTAAAATGGGAAATAAAGAGGGTAGTTACGAACAGATAAAGCTAGGAGTACGACAAGGGTGTGTCTTGTCACCAGATCTTTTCTCCCTTTATAGCGAAGTAATAATGAGAGGGATCAAAGAGATGCCAGGAATACTAGTTGGAGGTTATAATATAAATAATATACGCTATGCAGATGACACAGTATTGGTGGCGGATAATTCAACAGACCTACAACAATTATTAGACGTTGTAGTAACAGAGAGTGCAAGGAAAGGACTCTCCTTGAATATCAAGAAAACAGTAACAATGGTAATATCAAAGAAAATGGTGACACCAAAATGTGACATAGAAATAGAAGGGAAAATCCTTAACCAAGTTGATAATTTTAGATACCTAGGGGCATTTATAACATCAGATGGAAGATGTACAACAGAGATTAGGAGCAGAATAGGGCAGGCAAAAGCCGCATTTCAGAAAATGAAGAGTATCTTATGCAATAAGTCACTATCACTGAATGTAAGAAAGAGAGTGATGAAATGCTATGTAGAACCAGTTTTGCTGTATGGCAGTGAATCTTGGAACGTAAATGAACAAATTAAGATGAAATTAGAAGCAACAGAGATGTGGTTCCTGAGACGAATGTTGCGAATTCCTTGGACTGCCAGAGTAACTAACGACGACTGCCTGAAACAGGCTAATGAAACTAGAACATTATATACAACAATAAGACAGAGACAAACATCTTTCTTCGGTCACGTGATGAGAAGAGAGGCATTGGAGAACATCGTAACAACTGGAAAGATCGAGGGGAAGAGAGGCAGAGGTAGACCAAGAGAAGTGATGCTGGATGGATTGAGACGGTGGCATGGAGGAATATCAGCAGCAGAGTTGATCCAGAAAACCAAAGACCGAGATCTATGGAGAGCCATGAACGCCTACGCCAGCCGGCACGGCACTTGATGATGATGATGAACAGAGGGAAACTGACTGACATTCATCATCATGATTAACTTTGCCGGAGGTCGTGAAATCTTACCACCGATTCAAGGAGAAAACAACCACGCAGAAAAACACTCGTTTGCCTTAAAAATTTGGCGTCGTGGTCACACCAGTCATCATATACTGACGTGTGTGTCTTAGCACAAGAAGCTTGTTCGGCCAAACCCGTTCAGTCCTTGTTTCGGAGACAAATGCAGCTATGTATTTTTGAATTATTGCATCGCAATATTGTTCCAGACTGCTTTGTTTGGTCTTTGCTCTTCATTTGTCTTAAGTGTTGTGATTGTACTGATCCTATTCGTATGTGGTCTCGTATATTTTGTTAATAGATTAAGTTTTGCTAGTTCTCTCTTTATCAGGGGAGGCATTGCAAACATATTTCTCTTTGTACATAGTGTATTCTTCGAAAAAGATCTGACAGGTTGGCTCAGCTTTGCATTGTTTGTCGTCGATAAATATTCTATGCCACTGCTGTTTCTCGTCTGATCTGTGTTTATTATTGGTTTTGGGTTGTCTCTTTTCGTTCCTTATATTGACATATGATATTTGGTTACAGTGGATACATATTATTATTGTGATTCTTGTGTGACATCTTCTGTATAGCTGGTACTGTCGTGTTGTATAGTACACTGTATAGTATTACACAGGTGTTCGTGTTGATGTTAAATTTAATTTCTCTGTAATCACCCGTTTACGTGTCATCGGCCTGTGCGTCCCGCGTCACGTCGGCATCATTAATTGTTTATCATCCACTGGAGAGAGAGAGAGAGAGAGAGAGAGAGAGAGTGTGTGTGTGTGTGTGTGTGTGTGTGTGTGTGTGTGTGTGTGTGTGATATATATATATATATATATATATATATATATATATATATATATATATATATATATATATATATATTGCATAAACCTCTACAGTTTCACTAACATCATTTTCATAACCATTATATGTTCAATGATTAATGATAGACAACAAATGTGAGTGTGATTTATTTTAACTCATAGTTCATTCATTATACTTTATTTTCCAAAGGATGCAATTGCCTTGCTTACCTTGGTGGTGGATTACTTTCATACCAGGGAGGGGAGATTTGTTAGAGGGAAATGACCTGCACTGCCTAGTAGTCCTTTGGTAGACTTAAACCTAGACATCTAACTTTCCCTTTCCCTCCCTTGGGGGATATCAAGACCAATTAATTTCATCTTTGTTTAACGAGCCCTTTGCAGCTCTACTCTTGGATAGTCATGGGCTTAATCTTTATTTCAGCCAAATAAATTTTGTCCCGAGTCAATTTCTGATAAATTGTGGCCTCGGTCAGAGATCAACAATATTTGCTTCTGAAAAACTTTGGGTTGCTCGCCAGTGATAGTAAACAACCTGGCGGCGGAACACCCCCACGTCTGACAGGGTCAGTGGTTAGAAACAAACTGACTGGCTGGGGTTTTATTGTGAAGGCTAATGGGTGATTCTTCAAACAAACAAAACCACTCTGTTATTTCCTGTCCTCTGCCCATCGTTTACATGGCATCTTCTTCTCGTTTCATTTGGTCTGTATATCACTGGTTATTATGGTATACTGTTAATTGGTAGCTTGATTATATGGTCAAACCGTTTAGTATTTAACGTGCTGTTTTGTAATGAAATCTAGTACTGCTATATCCCCCACTTTAGTCCTGATTTCTTCATTTATTATTTCTCTCTTCACGATTGCGTATTCTTCATAGTTTTGGGCTGCTGTGAGTATCAAAGGGTCAGGTTGAAAGGTTGGAGCCCATACAGAATGCGGCCATGCAGGTGATCCTGGGGTGCACAAATGACACACCAATGATATGCATGAGGCATATCATGGCGCTACCAACAATGGCGGATAGGCAAATGGTTATTCAAGCCAAATGGTACCTGAGAGTTGCTGCAGATAGGGATCACCCCCTGCATGATGCCATGGATATTGTCAAGGGTCAAAGACTAAAGCGAGGCAGGTCCTGGATGGCGCAGGCGGAAATATCTATGCGTCAAGTGTGTGATCTCAAGACAATCAATGGTGAAAAAGAGGGTTGCAGTACCGGAAGACTTGGCGGACTGGCACAATGTAATGTAATAGTAACACTGGGTCGTTAGTGCAGAGAATGGGCAGCGGGCCTTACAGAGTTTGAGGTGCAACAGCTGATCCAGAGTAACACACATCAAGGAACCATAGTGATCTATACTGATGGGTCAATGGTTAGAAACTGACGGAATGGTTGGGGTTTCATTGCGAAGGCTATTGGACGATTCTTTTTAAAAAAAAAAAAAAAAAAAAAAAAAGTAGTGTCTGGCATATGAGGCTACGACGTCCAGCATGAGAATGGAGGTGGAAGCAGTCACAGCGGCATTCTGCTGGTTAGAGGGGACCACTGCAATACACATTGTATTCGTTACGGACTCAAGGAGTATGCTTAGTAACGTGGAGAAAGTAATGTTTCGTGTGGAATGGCTCACCTCGCTTCAGAGGTTACATATTGTGAGAATTGTATGGATTTTTTGCCCTGGTCATGCGGGAGAATGAACAGGCTGATAGGCTGGCAGGGAATGCACCTCTTGGTGGTAGATTAGCTATGGACAAAGGGGAGGTAGTCGTGCGCCTGTGGGACCAGGTGGAGAATGTAGGGGAACTGATTGAGAAACCGTATGTGGAGAGGATGAGATAGCGGGGAATTGGCAGGGGTTCTGGTAGAATCTCAAACTAAGAGGAAAGACCAGGAGAACTTTCAATCAGAGACCAGTGGGAACAATTAGTAGTGTCTCTTCACTTGCTGTTGAACGAGGGGACGGAGTGCGTATGGAACGTCCTGAGTGCAGTGATGTCAGTTCTTAGCTCAACTCAACAACTCAACTCTTCTCAGGATTCTCATTTCCGTTGTTGTAATTTTTCTTGTCTATTTTTCTGTCATTGTCCAGGTTTGGCATTGGTAGCATAGAGTTCGTAGGAAGATTGTGCTGTTTTCAGTATCCACTGATACGTGTTTGTTTTTTAGTATTGGTGTCGTTTGTCCAATGAGTTGGTTCGCATTATTACATCTATTTTTGATCTCGTCTTCTTGTTTGCAATTTCATGATATTATGCTTCCTAAGTACTTTTAGGCCAGTCTCCGTGGCCAAATGCTTGCGGACTCGATTCGTAAAACCGTTTATCTGCGTTCGAAACACAGCTGCAACAGATTTGGCAGCAGACTGCGCTGCGCTGGGTTTTAACGTGTTGTAAGGGAGCCGGTCATTCAGAAAGCAATGGCAAACTACTGAACGTTAACTTGTCAAGACATCAACAGCAGTAAAATGCTGGTGTTGACAGCGATCTCCTGTAAATAGGATATGCAAAAATATTTTTAAAAAAGGTACTTATAGCCCTTTACTTGATCGTTATCACCATGGTAGGCTACTTCTGGTTTTGTTTTTCTACTAAACTGCTTCTGAATCTGTAATCAATTTGATTGTAGACAGTATTTCCAGAGCTATTCCAATTCCATAATCATCAAGGCTGGTGTTTAAATCAGGTGTTTCCTATTATTTCATTTTATTTTGCCCACGCTATTAATCTGTCATATCTCTCATTCCTTTCACCAAGGCTATATACACCAGAAAGGCCATTCACTTTAACATTGAAGTTCCCGAGTATCACTGGTAATGTTTTCTTTTTTTCTCGCTTGCTCGCATTTAACTCAAGCGTAGACCATACACACTATTTTGTAGTAGTGATTGACTGAATGTTCCGTGTTGATTAGCTTTCCCTATTAAAAGTGTCCCTTGCCAACAGGTAAACCCACTCCAGCATCAGAGGTACTTGTAATTTACGTCCCCAAGTCAAGGACGACAGGTCAACATTTTAGTCCAGCTGTCCAGTGTAGGGGTACAATCATTTACCTCGGCATCAGCACACCGGATGTTTAAGAACACGCATTCTTACTCATTCGACCATGTGGGCCTGCTTACTGGTAATTGAAAAGTCTTGCATTTATCCAAAGTCCTGCCTAACTCACTATGAGAAATAGCTATATTGTCTTCTATACTTCCTGCTATTGAGGCAGTTTTATATTAATATCCGGTGGGTTGCTACTGTGAATACCAAATCATCTGAGATGTACCTTTTCCTTTTAGTAATTTTAGATGATGTTAATCTAAAATTATGCCAGTCACTTTTTTGTATTCCCTCCCTCCTGACTAGAACAAAATGTATGCTTGTCTGAACATATATCCACCAACGATTGGTCATTACAATTCATGCATTACTAATATATTGATGTAAATGTTATCCATTCAGATCGTGATGTTTTCTAGCTTTCCATTTCGTATTTATTTCCTGATTTTCCATGCATTGATGTTTCAGCTATTTTTATAATTTAATTTGCTTACAGTATCATAGCCGGCGCTGTGACTTGGGGGCAGTGAACACGTGTCACAATTCCCTGACATACTGAGTCAAGGATCACAACTCCCCGACATACTGACTCAAGGATCACAACTCCCTGACATACTGAGTCAAGGATCACAACTCCCTGACATACTGAGTCAAGGATCACAACTCCCTGACATACTGGCTCAAGGATCACAACTCCCTGACATACTGAGTCAAGGATCACAACTCCCTGACATACTGAGTCAAGGATCACAACTCCCTGACATACTGGCTCAAGGATCACAACTCCCTGACATACTGAGTCAAGGATCACAACTCCCTGACATACTGAGTCAAGGGTCACAACTCCCTGACATGCTGAGTCAAGGGTCACAACTCCCTGACATACTGAGTCAAGGGTCACAACTCCCTGACATACTGAGTCAAGGGTCACAACTCCCCGACATACTGGGTCAAGGATCACAACTCCCTGACATACTGAGTCAAGGATCACAACTCCCTGACATACTGAGTCAAGGATCACAACTCCCTGACATACTGGCTCAAGGATCACAACTCCCTGACATACTGAGTCAAGGATCACAACTCCCCGACATACTGAGTCAAGGATCACAACTCCCCGACATACTGGCTCAAGGATCACAACTCCCTGACATACTGGCTCAAGGATCACAACTCCCTGACATACTGAGTCAAGGATCACAACTCCCTGACATACTGAGTCAAGGGTCACAACTCCCTGACATGCTGAGTCAAGGGTCACAACTCCCTGACATACTGAGTCAAGGATCACAACTCCCAGACATACTGAGTCAAGGATCACAACTCCCTGACATACTGAGTCAAGGGTCACAACTCCCCAACATACTGAGTCAAGGATCACAACTCTCTGACATACTGAGTCAAGGATCACAACTCCCTGACATACTGAGTCAAGGATCACAACTCCCTGACATACTGGCTCAAGGATCACAACTCCCTGACATACTGAGTCAAGGATCACAACTCCCTGACATACTGAGTCAAGGATCACAACTCCCTGACATACTGAGTCAAGGATCACAACTCCCTGACATACTGAGTCAAGGATCACAACTCCCTGACATACTGAGTCAAGGGTCACAACTCCCTGACATGCTGAGTCAAGGGTCACAACTCCCTGACATACTGAGTCAAGGATCACAACTCCCTGACATACTGAGTCAAGGATCACAACTCCCTGACATACTGAGTCAAGGGTCACAACTCCCTGACATGCTGAGTCAAGGGTCACAACTCCCTGACATACTGAGTCAAGGGTCACAACTCCCTGACATACTGAGTCAAGGGTCACAACTCCCCGACATACTGGGTCAAGGATCACAACTCCCTGACATACTGAGTCAAGGATCACAACTCCCTGACATACTGAGTCAAGGATCACAACTCCCTGACATACTGGCTCAAGGATCACAACTCCCTGACATACTGAGTCAAGGATCACAACTCCCCGACATACTGAGTCAAGGATCACAACTCCCCGACATACTGGCTCAAGGATCACAACTCCCTGACATACTGGCTCAAGGATCACAACTCCCTGACATACTGAGTCAAGGATCACAACTCCCTGACATACTGAGTCAAGGGTCACAACTCCCTGACATGCTGAGTCAAGGGTCACAACTCCCTGACAAACTGAGTCAAGGATCACAACTCCCAGACATACTGAGTCAAGGATCACAACTCCCTGACATACTGAGTCAAGGGTCACAACTCCCCAACATACTGAGTCAAGGATCACAACTCTCTGACATACTGAGTCAAGGATCACAACTCCCTGACATACTGAGTCAAGGATCACAACTCCCTGACATACTGGCTCAAGGATCACAACTCCCTGACATACTGAGTCAAGGATCACAACTCCCTGACATACTGAGTCAAGAATCACAACTCCCTGACATACTGGCTCAAGGATCACAACTCCCTGACATACTGAGTCAAGGATCACAACTCCCTGACATACTGAGTCAAGGGTCACAACTCCCTGACATGCTGAGTCAAGGGTCACAACTCCCTGACATACTGAGTCAAGGGTCACAACTCCCTGACATACTGAGTCAAGGGTCACAACTCCCCGACATACTGGGTCAAGGATCACAACTCCCTGACATACTGAGTCAAGGATCACAACTCCCTGACATACTGAGTCAAGGATCACAACTCCCTGACATACTGGCTCAAAGATCACAACTCCCTGACATACTGAGTCAAGGATCACAACTCCCCGACATACTGAGTCAAGGATCACAACTCCCCGACATACTGGCTCAAGGATCACAACTCCCTGACATACTGGCTCAAGGATCACAACTCCCTGACATACTGAGTCAAGGATCACAACTCCCTGACATACTGAGTCAAGGGTCACAACTCCCTGACATGCTGAGTCAAGGGTCACAACTCCCTGACATACTGAGTCAAGGATCACAACTCCCAGACATACTGCGTCAAGGATCACAACTCCCTGACATACTGAGTCAAGGGTCACAACTCCCCAACATACTGAGTCAAGGATCACAACTCCCCGACATACTGGGTCAAGGATCACAACTCTCCGACACTGAGTCAAGGATCACAACTCTCCGGCATACTGGCTCAAGGATCACAACTCCCTGACATACTGAGTCAAGGATCACAACTCTCCGACACTGAGTCAAGGATCACAACTCTCTGACATACTGAGTCAAGTATCACAACTCCCCGACATACTGAGTCAATGATCACAACTCTCCGACATACTGGGTCAATGATCACAACTCCCCGACATACTGGGTCAAGGATCACAACTCCCTGACATACTGAATCAAGGATCACAACTCTCTGACATACTGGGTCAAGGATCACAACTCCCCGACATACTGAGTCAAGGATCACAACTCTCTGACATACTGAGTCAAGGATCACAACTCCCTGACATTTTGAATCAAGGATCACAACTCTCTGACATACTGGGTCAAGGATCACAACTCCCCGACATACTGGGTCAAGGATCACAACTCTCCGACACTGAGTCAAGGATCACAACTCTCTGACATACTGAGTCAAGGATCACAACTCCCCGACATACTGGCTCAAGGATCACAACTCCCCGACATACTGGGTCAAGGATCACAACTCCCTGACACACTGAGTCAAGGATCACAACTCCCTGACATACTGAGTCAAGGATCACAACTCCCTGACATACTGGCTCAAGGATCACAACTCCCTGACATACTGGCTCAAGGATCACAACTCCCTGACATACTGAGTCAAGGATCACAACTCCCTGACATACTGAGTCAATGGTCACAACTCCCTGACATGCTGAGTCAAGGGTCACAACTCCCTGACATACTGAGTCAAGGATCACAACTCCCAGACATACTGAGTCAAGGATCACAACTCCCTGACATACTGAGTCAAGGGTCACAACTCCCCAACATAGTGAGTCAAGGATCACAACTCCCCGACATACTGAGTCAAGGATCACAACTCTCCGACACTGAGTCAAGGATCACAACTCTCCGGCATACTGGCTCAAGGATCACAACTCCCTGACATACTGGGTCAAGGATCACAACTCTCCGACACTGAGTCAAGGATCACAACTCTCTGACATACTGAGTCAAGTATCACAACTCCCCGACATACTGAGTCAATGATCACAACTCTCCGACATACTGGGTCAATGATCACAACTCTCCGACATACTGGGTCAAGGATCACAACTCCCTGACATACTGAATCAAGGATCACAACTCTCTGACATACTGGGTCAAGAATCACAACTCCCCGACATACTGAGTCAAGGATCACAACTCTCTGACATACTGAGTCAAGGATCACAACTCCCCAACATACTGAGTCAAGGATCACAACTCCCTGACATACTGGGTCAAGGATCACAACTCTCCGACACTGAGTCAAGGATCACAACTCTCCGGCATACTGGCTCAAGGATCACAACTCCCTGACATACTGGGTCAAGGATCACAACTATCCGACACTGAGTCAAGGATCACAACTCTCTGACATACTGAGTCAAGTATCGCAACTCCCCGACATACTGAGTCAATGATCACAACTCTCCGACATACTGGGTCAATGATCACAACTCTCCGACATACTGGGTCAAGGATCACAACTCCCTGACATACTGAATCAAGGATCACAACTCTCTGACATACTGGGTCAAGGATCACAACTCCCCGACATACTGAGTCAAGGATCACAACTCTCTGACATACTGAGTCAAGGATCACAACTCCCTGACATACTGAATAAAGGATCACAACTCTCTGACATACTGGGTCAAGGATCACAACTCCCCGACATACTGGGTCAAGGATCACAACTCTCCGACATACTGAGTCAAGGATCACAACTCCCCGACATACTGGCTCAAGGATCACAACTCCCCGACATACTGGGTCAAGGATCACAACTCCCTGACATACTGAGTCAAGGATCACAACTCCCTGACATACTGAGTCAAGGATCACAACTCCCTGACATACTGGCTCAAGGATCACAACTCCCTGACATACTGAGTCAAGGATCACAACTCCCTGACATACTGAGTCAAGGGTCACAACTCCCTGACATGCTGAGTCAAGGGTCACAACTCCCGGACATACTGGCTCAAGGATCACAACTCCCCGACATACTGGGTCAAGGATCACAACTCCCTGACATACTGAGTCAAGGATCACAACTCCCTGACATACTGAGTCAAGGATCACAACTCCCTGACATACTGGCTCAAGGATCACAACTCCCTGACATACTGAGTCAAGGATCACAACTCCCTGACATACTGAGTCAAGGGTCACAACTCCCTGACATGCTGAGTCAAGGGTCACAACTCCCTGACATACTGAGTCAAGGATCACAACTCCCAGACATACTGAGTCAAGGATCACAACTCCCTGACATACTGAGTCAAGGGTCACAACTCCCCAACATACTGAGTCAAGGATCACAACTCCCCGACATACTGGGTCAAGGATCACAACTCTCCGACACTGAGTCAAGGATCACAACTCTCCGGCATACTGGCTCAAGGATCACAACTCCCTGACATACTGGGTCAAGGATCACAACTCTCCGACACTGAGTCAAGGATCACAACTCTCTGACATACTGAGTCAAGTATCACAACTCCCCGACATACTGAGTCAATGATCACAACTCTCCGACATACTGGGACAATGATCACAACTCTCCGACATACTGGGTCAAGGATCACAACTCCCTGACATACTGAATCAAGGATCACAACTATCTGACATACTGGGTCAAGGATCACAACTCCCCGACATACTGAGTCAAGGATCACAACTCTCTGACATACTGAGTCAAGGATCACAACTCCCTGACATACTGAATCAAGGATCACAACTCTCTGACATACTGGGTCAAGGATCACAACTCCCCGACATACTGGGTCAAGGATCACAACTCTCCGACATGAGTCAAGGATCACAACTCTCTGACATACTGAGTCAAGGATCACAACTCCCCGACATACTGGCTCAAGGATCACAACTCCCCGACATACTGGCTCAAGGATCACAACTCCCCGACATACTGGGTCAAGGATCACAACTCTCCGACACTGACTCAAGGATCACAACTCTCTTACATACTGAGTCAAGGATCACAACTCTCTGACATACTGAGTCAAGGATCACAACTCCCCGACATACTGGCTCAAGGATCACAACTCCCCGACATACTGACTCAAGGATCACAACTCTCCGACACTGACTCAAGGATCACAACTCTCCGACACTGAGTCAAGGATCACAACTCTCTGACATACTGAGTCAAGGATTACAACTCCCCGACATACTGGCTCAAGGATCACAACTCCCCGACATACTGGGTCAAGGATCACAACTCTCCGACACTGAGTCAAGGATCACAACTCTCTGACATACTGAGTCAAGTATCACAACTCCCCGACATACTGAGTCAATGATCACAACTCTCCGACATACTGGGTCAAGGATCACAACTCTCTGACATACTGATCCAAGGATCACAACTCCCCGACATACTGAGTCAAGGATCACAACTCTCCGACATACTGAGTCAAGGATCACAACTCCCTGACATACTGAATCAAGGATCACAACTCCCTGACATATTGAGTCAAGGGTCACAACTCCCTGACATACTGAGTCAAGGATCACAACTCCCAGACATACTGAGTCAAGGATCACAACTCCCTGACATACTGAGTCAAGGGTCACAACTCCCCAACATACTGAGTCAAGGATCACAACTCCCCGACATACTGGGTCAAGGATCACAACTCTCCGACACTGAGTCAAGGATCACAACTCTCCGGCATACTGGCTCAAGGATCACAACTCCCTGACATACTGGGTCAAGGATCACAACTCTCCGACACTGAGTCAAGGATCACAACTCTCTGACATACTGAGTCAAGTATCACAACTCCCCGACATACTGAGTCAATGATCACAACTCTCCGACATACTGGGTCAATGATCACAACTCTCCGACATACTGGGTCAAGGATCACAACTCCCTGACATAATGAATCAAGGATCACAACTCTCTGACATACTGGGTCAAGGATCACAACTCCCCGACATACTGAGTCAAGGATCACAACTCTCTGACATACTGAGTCAAGGATCACAACTCCCTGACATACTGAATCAAGGATCACAACTCTCTGACATACTGGGTCAAGGATCACAACTCCCCGACATACTGGGTCAAGGATCACAACTCTCCGACACTGAGTCAAGGATCACAACTCTCTGACATACTGAGTCAAGGAACACAACTCCCCGACATACTGGCTCAAGGATCACAACTCCCCGACATACTGGGTCAAGGATCACAACTCCCTGACATACTGAGTCAAGGATCACAACTCCCTGACATACTGAGTCAAGGATCACAACTCCATGACATACTGGCTCAAGGATCACAACTCCCTGACATACTGAGTCAAGGATCACAACTCCCTGACATACTGAGTCAAGGGTCACAACTCCCTGACATGCTGAGTCAAGGGTCACAACTCCCTGACATACTGAGTCAAGGATCACAACTCCCAGACATACTGAGTCAAGGATCACAACTCCCTGACATACTGAGTCAAGGGTCACAACTCCCCAACATACTGAGTCAAGGATCACAACTCCCCGACATACTGGGTCAAGGATCACAACTCTCCGACACTGAGTCAAGGATCACAACTCTCCGGCATACTGGCTCAAGGATCACAACTCCCTGACATACTGGGTCAAGGATCACAACTCTCCGACACTGAGTCAAGGATCATAACTCTCTGACATACTGAGTCAAGTATCACAACTCCCCGACATACTGAGTCAATGATCACAACTCTCCGACATACTGGGTCAATGATCACAACTCTCCGACATACTGGGTCAAGGATCACAACTCCCTGACATACTGAATCAAGGATCACAACTATCTGACATACTGGGTCAAGGATCACAACTCCCCGACATACTGGCTCAAGGATCACAACTCCCCGACATACTGGGTCAAGGATCACAACTCCCTGACATACTGAGTCAAGGATCACAACTCCCTGACATACTGAGTCAAGGATCACAACTCCCTGACATACTGGCTCAAGGATCACAACTCCCTGACATACTGGCTCAAGGATCACAACTCCCTGACATACTGAGTCAAGGATCACAACTCCCTGACATACTGAGTCAATGGTCACAACTCCCTGACATGCTGAGTCAAGGGTCACAACTCCCTGACATACTGAGTCAAGGATCACAACTCCCAGACATACTGAGTCAAGGATCACAACTCCCTGACATACTGAGTCAAGGGTCACAACTCCCCAACATACTGAGTCAAGGATCACAACTCCCCGACATACTGGGTCAAGGATCACAACTCTCCGACACTGAGTCAAGGATCACAACTCTCCGGCATACTGGCTCAAGGATCACAACTCCCTGACATACTGGGTCAAGGATCACAACTCTCCGACACTGAGTCAAGGATCACAACTCTCTGACATACTGAGTCAAGTATCACAACTCCCCGACATACTGAGTCAATGATCACAACTCTCCGACATACTGGGTCAATGATCACAACTCTCCGACATACTGGGTCAAGGATCACAACTCCCTGACATACTGAATCAAGGATCACAACTATCTGACATACTGGGTCAAGGATCACAACTCCCCGACATACTGGCTCAAGGATCACAACTCCCCGACATACTGGGTCAAGGATCACAACTCCCTGACATACTGAGTCAAGGATCACAACTCCCTGACATACTGAGTCAAGGATCACAACTCCCTGACATACTGGCTCAAGGATCACAACTCCCTGACATACTGGCTCAAGGATCACAACTCCCTGACATACTGAGTCAAGGATCACAACTCCCTGACATACTGAGTCAATGGTCACAACTCCCTGACATGCTGAGTCAAGGGTCACAACTCCCTGACATACTGAGTCAAGGATCACAACTCCCAGACATACTGAGTCAAGGATCACAACTCCCTGACATACTGAGTCAAGGATCACAACTCCCCAACATACTGAGTCAAGGATCACAACTCCCCGACATACTGGGTCAAGGATCACAACTCTCCGACACTGAGTCAAGGATCACAACTCTCCGGCATACTGGCTCAAGGATCACAACTCCCTGACATACTGGGTCAAGGATCACAACTCTCCGACACTGAGTCAAGGATCACAACTCTCTGACATACTGAGTCAAGTATCACAACTCCCCGACATACTGAGTCAATGATCACAACTCTCCGACATACTGGGTCAATGATCACAACTCTCTGACATACTGGGTCAAGGATCACAACTCCCCGACATACTGGGTCAAGGATCACAACTCTCCGACACTGAGTCAAGGATCACAACTCTCTGACATACTGAGTCAAGGATCACAACTCCCCGACATACTGGCTCAAGGATCACAACTCCCCGACATACTGGCTCAAGGATCACAACTCCCCGACATACTGGGTCAAGGATCACAACTCTCCGACACTGACTCAAGGATCACAACTCTCTTACATACTGAGTCAAGGATCACAACTCTCTGACATACTGAGTCAAGGATCACAACTCCCCGACATACTGGCTCAAGGATCACAACTCCCCGACATACTGACTCAAGGATCACAACTCTCCGACACTGACTCAAGGATCACAACTCTCCGACACTGAGTCAAGGATCACAACTCTCTGACATACTGAGTCAAGGATTACAACTCCCCGACATACTGGCTCAAGGATCACAACTCCCCGACATACTGGGTCAAGGATCACAACTCTCCGACACTGAGTCAAGGATCACAACTCTCTGACATACTGAGTCAAGTATCACAACTCCCCGACATACTGAGTCAATGATCACAACTCTCCGACATACTGGGTCAAGGATCACAACTCTCTGACATACTGATCCAAGGATCACAACTCCCCGACATACTGAGTCAAGGATCACAACTCTCCGACATACTGAGTCAAGGATCACAACTCCCTGACATACTGAATCAAGGATCACAACTCCCTGACATATTGAGTCAAGGGTCACAACTCCCTGACATACTGAGTCAAGGATCACAACTCCCAGACATACTGAGTCAAGGATCACAACTCCCTGACATACTGAGTCAAGGGTCACAACTCCCCAACATACTGAGTCAAGGATCACAACTCCCCGACATACTGGGTCAAGGATCACAACTCTCCGACACTGAGTCAAGGATCACAACTCTCCGGCATACTGGCTCAAGGATCACAACTCCCTGACATACTGGGTCAAGGATCACAACTCTCCGACACTGAGTCAAGGATCACAACTCTCTGACATACTGAGTCAAGTATCACAACTCCCCGACATACTGAGTCAATGATCACAACTCTCCGACATACTGGGTCAATGATCACAACTCTCCGACATACTGGGTCAAGGATCACAACTCCCTGACATAATGAATCAAGGATCACAACTCTCTGACATACTGGGTCAAGGATCACAACTCCCCGACATACTGAGTCAAGGATCACAACTCTCTGACATACTGAGTCAAGGATCACAACTCCCTGACATACTGAATCAAGGATCACAACTCTCTGACATACTGGGTCAAGGATCACAACTCCCCGACATACTGGGTCAAGGATCACAACTCTCCGACACTGAGTCAAGGATCACAACTCTCTGACATACTGAGTCAAGGAACACAACTCCCCGACATACTGGCTCAAGGATCACAACTCCCCGACATACTGGGTCAAGGATCACAACTCCCTGACATACTGAGTCAAGGATCACAACTCCCTGACATACTGAGTCAAGGATCACAACTCCCTGACATACTGGCTCAAGGATCACAACTCCCTGACATACTGAGTCAAGGATCACAACTCCCTGACATACTGAGTCAAGGGTCACAACTCCCTGACATGCTGAGTCAAGGGTCACAACTCCCTGACATACTGAGTCAAGGATCACAACTCCCAGACATACTGAGTCAAGGATCACAACTCCCTGACATACTGAGTCAAGGGTCACAACTCCCCAACATACTGAGTCAAGGATCACAACTCCCCGACATACTGGGTCAAGGATCACAACTCTCCGACACTGAGTCAAGGATCACAACTCTCCGGCATACTGGCTCAAGGATCACAACTCCCTGACATACTGGGTCAAGGATCACAACTCTCCGACACTGAGTCAAGGATCACAACTCTCTGACATACTGAGTCAAGTATCACAACTCCCCGACATACTGAGTCAATGATCACAACTCTCCGACATACTGGGTCAATGATCACAACTCTCCGACATACTGGGTCAAGGATCACAACTCCCTGACATACTGAATCAAGGATCACAACTATCTGACATACTGGGTCAAGGATCACAACTCCCCGACATACTGGCTCAAGGATCACAACTCCCCGACATACTGGGTCAAGGATCACAACTCCCTGACATACTGAGTCAAGGATCACAACTCCCTGACATACTGAGTCAAGGATCACAACTCCCTGACATACTGGCTCAAGGATCACAACTCCCTGACATACTGGCTCAAGGATCACAACTCCCTGACATACTGAGTCAAGGATCACAACTCCCTGACATACTGAGTCAATGGTCACAACTCCCTGACATGCTGAGTCAAGGGTCACAACTCCCTGACATACTGAGTCAAGGATCACAACTCCCAGACATACTGAGTCAAGGATCACAACTCCCTGACATACTGAGTCAAGGGTCACAACTCCCCAACATAGTGAGTCAAGGATCACAACTCCCCGACATACTGAGTCAAGGATCACAACTCTCCGACACTGAGTCAAGGATCACAACTCTCCGGCATACTGGCTCAAGGATCACAACTCCCTGACATACTGGGTCAAGGATCACAACTCTCCGACACTGAGTCAAGGATCACAACTCTCTGACATACTGAGTCAAGTATCACAACTCCCCGACATACTGAGTCAATGATCACAACTCTCCGACATACTGGGTCAATGATCACAACTCTCCGACATACTGGGTCAAGGATCACAACTCCCTGACATACTGAATCAAGGATCACAACTCTCTGACATACTGGGTCAAGGATCACAACTCCCCGACATACTGAGTCAAGGATCACAACTCTCTGACATACTGAGTCAAGGATCACAACTCCCCAACATACTGAGTCAAGGATCACAACTCCCCGACATACTGGGTCAAGGATCACAACTCTCCGACACTGAGTCAAGGATCACAACTCTCCGGCATACTGGCTCAAGGATCACAACTCCCTGACATACTGGGTCAAGGATCACAACTCTCCGACACTGAGTCAAGGATCACAACTCTCTGACATACTGAGTCAAGTATCACAACTCCCCGACATACTGAGTCAATGATCACAACTCTCCGACATACTGGGTCAATGATCACAACTCTCCGACATACTGGGTCAAGGATCACAACTCCCTGACATACTGAATCAAGGATCACAACTCTCTGACATACTGGGTCAAGGATCACAACTCCCCGACATACTGAGTCAAGGATCACAACTCTCTGACATACTGAGTCAAGGATCACAACTCCCTGACATACTGAATCAAGGATCACAACTCTCTGACATACTGGGTCAAGGATCACAACTCCCCGACATACTGGGTCAAGGATCACAACTCTCCGACATACTGAGTCAAGGATCACAACTCCCCGACATACTGGCTCAAGGATCACAACTCCCCGACATACTGGGTCAAGGATCACAACTCCCTGACATACTGAGTCAAGGATCACAACTCCCTGACATACTGAGTCAAGGATCACAACTCCCTGACATACTGGCTCAAGGATCACAACTCCCTGACATACTGAGTCAAGGATCACAACTCCCTGACATACTGAGTCAAGGGTCACAACTCCCTGACATGCTGAGTCAAGGGTCACAACTCCCGGACATACTGGCTCAAGGATCACAACTCCCCGACATACTGGGTCAAGGATCACAACTCCCTGACATACTGAGTCAAGGATCACAACTCCCTGACATACTGAGTCAAGGATCACAACTCCCTGACATACTGGCTCAAGGATCACAACTCCCTGACATACTGAGTCAAGGATCACAACTCCCTGACATACTGAGTCAAGGGTCACAACTCCCTGACATGCTGAGTCAAGGGTCACAACTCCCTGACATACTGAGTCAAGGATCACAACTCCCAGACATACTGAGTCAAGGATCACAACTCCCTGACATACTGAGTCAAGGGTCACAACTCCCCAACATACTGAGTCAAGGATCACAACTCCCCGACATACTGGGTCAAGGATCACAACTCTCCGACACTGAGTCAAGGATCACAACTCTCCGGCATACTGGCTCAAGGATCACAACTCCCTGACATACTGGGTCAAGGATCACAACTCTCCGACACTGAGTCAAGGATCACAACTCTCTGACATACTGAGTCAAGTATCACAACTCCCCGACATACTGAGTCAATGATCACAACTCTCCGACATACTGGGTCAATGATCACAACTCTCCGACATACTGGGTCAAGGATCACAACTCCCTGACATACTGAATCAAGGATCACAACTATCTGACATACTGGGTCAAGGATCACAACTCCCCGACATACTGAGTCAAGGATCACAACTCTCTGACATACTGAGTCAAGGATCACAACTCCCTGAGATACTGAATCAAGGATCACAACTCTCTGACATACTGGGTCAAGGATCACAACTCCCCGACATACTGGGTCAAGGATCACAACTCTCCGACACTGAGTCAAGGATCACAACTCTCTGACATACTGAGTCAAGGATCACAACTCCCCGACATACTGGCTCAAGGATCACAACTCCCCGACATACTGGCTCAAGGATCACAACTCCCCGACATACTGGGTCAAGGATCACAACTCTCCGACACTGACTCAAGGATCACAACTCTCTTACATACTGAGTCAAGGATCACAACTCTCTGACATACTGAGTCAAGGATCACAACTCCCCGACATACTGGCTCAAGGATCACAACTCCCCGACATACTGACTCAAGGATCACAACTCTCCGACACTGACTCAAGGATCACAACTCTCCGACACTGAGTCAAGGATCACAACTCTCTGACATACTGAGTCAAGGATTACAACTCCCCGACATACTGGCTCAAGGATCACAACTCCCCGACATACTGGGTCAAGGATCACAACTCTCCGACACTGAGTCAAGGATCACAACTCTCTGACATACTGAGTCAAGTATCACAACTCCCCGACATACTGAGTCAATGATCACAACTCTCCGACATACTGGGTCAAGGATCACAACTCTCTGACATACTGATCCAAGGATCACAACTCCCCGACATACTGAGTCAAGGATCACAACTCTCCGACATACTGAGTCAAGGATCACAACTCCCTGACATACTGAATCAAGGATCACAACTCCCTGACATATTGAGTCAAGGGTCACAACTCCCTGACATACTGAGTCAAGGATCACAACTCCCAGACATACTGAGTCAAGGATCACAACTCCCTGACATACTGAGTCAAGGGTCACAACTCCCCAACATACTGAGTCAAGGATCACAACTCCCCGACATACTGGGTCAAGGATCACAACTCTCCGACACTGAGTCAAGGATCACAACTCTCCGGCATACTGGCTCAAGGATCACAACTCCCTGACATACTGGGTCAAGGATCACAACTCTCCGACACTGAGTCAAGGATCACAACTCTCTGACATACTGAGTCAAGTATCACAACTCCCCGACATACTGAGTCAATGATCACAACTCTCCGACATACTGGGTCAATGATCACAACTCTCCGACATACTGGGTCAAGGATCACAACTCCCTGACATAATGAATCAAGGATCACAACTCTCTGACATACTGGGTCAAGGATCACAACTCCCCGACATACTGAGTCAAGGATCACAACTCTCTGACATACTGAGTCAAGGATCACAACTCCCTGACATACTGAATCAAGGATCACAACTCTCTGACATACTGGGTCAAGGATCACAACTCCCCGACATACTGGGTCAAGGATCACAACTCTCCGACACTGAGTCAAGGATCACAACTCTCTGACATACTGAGTCAAGGAACACAACTCCCCGACATACTGGCTCAAGGATCACAACTCCCCGACATACTGGGTCAAGGATCACAACTCCCTGACATACTGAGTCAAGGATCACAACTCCCTGACATACTGAGTCAAGGATCACAACTCCCTGACATACTGGCTCAAGGATCACAACTCCCTGACATACTGAGTCAAGGATCACAACTCCCTGACATACTGAGTCAAGGGTCACAACTCCCTGACATGCTGAGTCAAGGGTCACAACTCCCTGACATACTGAGTCAAGGATCACAACTCCCAGACATACTGAGTCAAGGATCACAACTCCCTGACATACTGAGTCAAGGGTCACAACTCCCCAACATACTGAGTCAAGGATCACAACTCCCCGACATACTGGGTCAAGGATCACAACTCTCCGACACTGAGTCAAGGATCACAACTCTCCGGCATACTGGCTCAAGGATCACAACTCCCTGACATACTGGGTCAAGGATCACAACTCTCCGACACTGAGTCAAGGATCACAACTCTCTGACATACTGAGTCAAGTATCACAACTCCCCGACATACTGAGTCAATGATCACAACTCTCCGACATACTGGGTCAATGATCACAACTCTCCGACATACTGGGTCAAGGATCACAACTCCCTGACATACTGAATCAAGGATCACAACTATCTGACATACTGGGTCAAGGATCACAACTCCCCGACATACTGAGTCAAGGATCACAACTCTCTGACATACTGAGTCAAGGATCACAACTCCCTGACATACTGAATCAAGGATCACAACTCTCTGACATACTGGGTCAAGGATCACAACTCCCCGACATACTGGGTCAAGGATCACAACTCTCCGACACTGAGTCAAGGATCACAACTCTCTGACATACTGAGTCAAGGATCACAACTCCCCGACATACTGGCTCAAGGATCACAACTCCCCGACATACTGGCTCAAGGATCACAACTCCCCGACATACTGGGTCAAGGATCACAACTCTCCGACACTGACTCAAGGATCACAACTCTCCGACACTGAGTCAAGGATCACAACTCTCTGACATACTGAGTCAAGGATTACAACTCCCCGACATACTGGCTCAAGGATCACAACTCCCCGACATACTGGGTCAAGGATCACAACTCTCTGACACTGAGTCAAGGATCACAACTCTCTGACATACTGAGTCAAGTATCACAACTCCCCGACACACTGAGTCAATGATCACAACTCTCCGACATACTGGGTCAAGGATCACAACTCTCTGACATACTGATCCAAGGATCACAACTCCCCGACATACTGAGTCAAGGATCACAACTCTCCAACATACTGAGTCAAGGATCACAACTCCCTGACATACTGAATCAAGGATCACAACTCCCTGACATATTGAGTCAAGGATCACAACTCCTCGACATACTGAGTCAAGGATCACAACTCCCCGACATACTGAGTCAAGGATCACAACTCTCTGACATACTGAGTCAAGGATCACAACTCCTCGACATACTGAGTCAAGGATCACATCTCCCCGACATACTGAGTCAAGGATCACAACTCCCCGACATACTGGGTCAAGGATCACAACTCCCCGACATACTGAGTCAAGGATCACAACTCCCCGACATACTGGGTCAAGGATCACAACTCCCCGACATACTGAGTCCAGGGTTTGACACCAGCTGCAGACCTTCATGTGTTGATTTATATGGTACTAGCTGACCCGGCCTGGCTTCACCCAGTCCCTGGCAGGAATCTATCTATCTATCTATCTGCTTGTTTGTCTGTCTGTCTGTCTGACCCAGCCCAGCTTCGCCCAGCTCCTGGTGGGGAGCATCTAATTTAATTCATATAAGTAGTCATATAAGCTCCCGTTCCTGACTATCTATCTGTCTGTCTGTCTATCTGTCTGTCAGACCCAGCCCGGCTTCGCCCAGCCCCTGATGGGGAGTATCTCTTTTAATTAATATAAGTAGTCATATAAGTTCCCGTTCCCGACTGTCTGACGACCCGGCTGTCTGTCTGTCTATCTATCTATCTGTCTGCCTGCCCGTCCGTCTCTCCTTCCGTCTATCCCACCCTCTCTATCTATTTATCTATCTATAGCCAGGGGACGTAACCTAATATATAGCAATGCTACTAAAAGTTATGTCCCTTTATATAATTTTTCTTATGTTAAGTCATGTAATTTTAATATTAAATTTTAGTAAGTAAATAGCTGATTTACACCCAAAAAAAAACCATGACAGTTGGTTGCACGGGAATGAAAAGAAAACATGTAGAAAATTTCATCTCAATCGGATGGACCGTTCGTGAACGCATAAAGAACGGACCCACATACATACATACATCCCTTTTTATAGATATAGATGAGCACTGGTCATTCAGAAATCAGTGGCAAACTACTGAATGTAAAACTTGCCTACTAAATCACAAACGGCCCCAAAAATGCTGGGATTGATGGCAACTTACTGTTAAGGACATGCAACTAACTTTTATCCATATAGAAATGCAGGAGCTGAATTTCAGCATTTTAAAATGTTGGCAACTGCTTGGAAAAGTCCATTACCTCATATAGACAACAGTCACCTTCGGTTTAATAAGACTGTGAGGGTAAAACCATGGGCAGCTGCTTTGGTGGCTGTCTAGTCACAGGACTAGCATTCTGAGCCAATGATGGACCTACTTCAACTTCTCTTTGAGGTTGAAAGGGGTGGGGGTAATGGTGAGAACGAATGAACATTGGCATGTGTAATGCAACACATCCTGAATAAATTGATGCAAATAATTCTGGGTTACACTGAATATCTTAGAGCACATTAGCTGAGTTGATAGGGAACTGTTAATAATGTCATGAGCACAGTCGGGCATGAGTTTGATGCCTGGACTCTTCACCTTCTAAAGTGAGGGAAAGATCTAACCTATTCCTCTGTGCATTCAGGTCTACATGTGATAGGCCTATCATATAACAGACCTACAGGAAGCTTTGAGACAAATGTTCATTGTATAGTTCACACTGGATATCCTCTCGTTGCTTAAATAAGGCTTAGGTTTATGTTACAGCAGATAAACCTGTACAAACAAAAACATCAGACAAACTACCAGCAAGTGCTCAGTGCACACTGAAGTACTTTGGACAATAATCAAACTAACCAGACTAGTCAGTGTATCAGTAACGGGTTGAACACCCCAACAGCAGGTAGACAGACAATCATGTTATTTATTTCCTGATGCCAGCTTCTCTGTTCTATGACAGGAAATCAATACCTCAAGTGTTGAAATGTTAAAACTCTAGAAATATATTACATCTTATAAACATTATAATTCAATATAAAGTGATCTGCTCCTACATAACATGGGGTTGACTTTGAACTCTCAATCTGATCATCATCATCTTCAAGTGAAGCACCGACATGCTTCTCAACATCTTGCAATCTCCAACAGCATACATCAATTCTTGTGTTGACTCTCTTTCGTGCCATGACACAAGACTGTTAAGAATTTTCTCTTGCTGTCTTCCTCTATCTTTCCACAAATCTTTTCGGATGTCACAACATTTTCCAGTTTTTGTCTTCTCATGTGGCCAAAACAATAATGACTGCCTCTTTCTGATGTTTGTGATAAGTTGTCTTTGCGGCTTAGCTTTTCTAAAAATGTTCAGATTAGTGATTTTGGCTGTCCAAGCAATTTTCAGCATTCTACTAAACAACCACATCTCCAAAGCTTCCAGAGATTTGATAGGTTGAAGAATGACGAAACTATGGAATAGTGCATACAATCTATTTTTAAAAGTTGCAAAAATAGAAATCACAAGACACTTAAAACATATCATACATGTATCCTGTATCATACTGGTTGAAAAAAATATATATAAACAATACCCAAAATAAAATTAACATTACACATTAATATTTATATCAATCATTTATTTCATTTCATTAATACTGTGTTTACACCGTCCAGACAATATGTGTGAACATTTATTCAAGACAATAGACATCTGTAATAATATTACTAATTAACTGTCTTGTTAAAAATGTCTAACAAATTTCTCTAATGAATTTCAAAAGAATTTTCATCAATATAACTTTGTGTAGGAACTGGGGTATTAAGGCAAACAACTCATCAAAATTGCTCAGATATTTACAATAAGATTTGAGATTTTATATCAACATAATGTATTTTCATCTTCTTACATTCCTGAATATCAACATGAATGTTAATCTTAATAGTCTGACATGTTTCAGATTTATATTTATGCATATTTGGTAGAGAAGTACCTTAGAAATGAGAGTATCTTATGCAAGAAATGAAGAGTATCTTATGCAATAAATCACTAACACTGAATGTAAGAAAGAGAGTGCTGAAATGCTATATAAAACCAGTTTTGCTGTATGGCAGTGAAGCTTGGAATGTAAATGAACAAATTAAGAAGAAATTAGAAGCAACAGAGATATGATTCCTGAGACAAATGTTGCGAATTCCTTGGACTGCCAATGTAACTAACAATGATTGCATGAAATAGGCTAATGAAACTAGAACATTATATGCAACAATAAGAAAGAGACAAACAGCTTTCTTCAGTCATGTAATGAGAAGAGAGGCATTGGAGAACATCATGACAACTGGAAAGATCGAGGGGAAGAGAGTCAGAGGCAGATCAAGAGAAATGAAGCTGGATGGAGTGAGACGGTGGCATGGAGGAATATCATCAGCAGAGTTGATCCAGAACACCAAAGGCAGAGTTCTGTGGAGAGCCATGAATGCCTACGTCAGCTGGCAGGTCACTTGATGATGACGATATATTTGTAAGAGGATGATGAAGAAAGCAAGAGCTATTGAAACATAGCTATATTTACTTATTTCATTCTCATCATCATCTCATCTTGTTCCTCTTGTACCTTGCGGTGTCGAGGTAATGTTTATCGAGGTGATGAAAATAAAGTTTGTTCGTTCGTTCATTCGTTCGTCCATTCGTTCGTCGTCCGTTCGAAACGAAGCATAAACAGAACAAGAGTGCCCGTTTACAGGCTTGATATATCAAGATTCCCATGGACGTGTCTGTGCTTGGTACCCACTCCTGCTGTACCTGTCCATTAGAGTTTTTGCAAACTTTTATGAATGATATCAATCAGCATTACAGATCAATGCAAGGCCACCTTGCTGCCATACATTGTGTCCTGACATGTTGTTAGTGTCGGCCAAATGTATTCTTGATGGCACCTATATACAGGGCAGTCCTGTGGGTTATGGTCAGCTGTCATTATGTCTGTGTCACATGGACACTGATCCATAGTAGTAATGTTTAACTGTTGAAGACGTGATACCTGAGTCGAGTGTAGACCATGTGAAGTCTGAAGATTATTACTGTTTCTTTCTGTGAAGATTATGGTATGGGTTGTTTTCATGATGTCTTGTATAACTTCTCCATCTGTTTTGTGTCTTTCTAGATTTGAACCATTGTAGATGGTACTCCACAAATATCACACATGTCTGGTGACTCTCCAGTATGTATTCTCTTTTGTTGTATTAGATTTCTATTATAAGCAAATGACGCCCCACAAACATCGTCATCATCATCAAGTGCCCTGCCAGCTGGCGTAGCCCTTCATGTCTCTCCACAGATCTCTGTCTTTGGTGTTCTAGATCAAATCTATTGATGATATTCCTCCATGCCATCATCTCAATCCATCCAGTATAATTTCTCTTGGTCGGCCTCTGCCTCTGTTCCTCACAATCTTTCTAGTTGTCACAATGTTCTCCGATGTCTCTCTTCTCGTCATATGACCAAAGAAAGCTGTTTGTCTCTTTCTTATTGCTGTATATAATGATCTAGTTTCATTAACCTCTTTCAGGCAGTCATTATTAGTTACTCATCCCAGGAACCACATCCTTGTTGCCTCCATGTTCTTCCTAATTTGTTCATTTACATTCCAAGATTCACTGATATACAGCTTATGGGAATGTCCCGAATGCTGTGATGTTGATTCCTAAATCAATCAATCAATCAATCAATCAATTAATCACTGATATACAGCAAACAGGTTCTATTCTAAGATTCACTGTAATACAGCAAAACATATTCTACAGAGCACTACACCACTCTCTTTCTTAAATTCAATGATAGTGACTTGTTGCATAAGATACTTTTCATTTTCTGAAATGCAGCTTTATCTTGCCCTATTCTGTTCTTTAAAGAATGTTTTGTGCAATAAGTCACTGTCACTGAAAGTTAGAAAAAGGGTTCTTGCATGTTACATAGAACCAGTTTTAACATACGGCTGCGAATCCTGGACAATTAGTAAACAGGCTAAAAAAATCATGCACGCCTTGGAGATTTGGTTTTATAGAAGAATGTTGAAAATTAATTGGACAGCCAAAAAGAGCAATCTGGACGTTTTATGGAAAGCTGAGTCTCAAAGACAACTTATTACAAACATCAGAAAGAGGCAGTCATCGATTTTTGACCACATTATGAGAAGATAGAAACTGGGACATGTTGTGCCATCAGGAAAGACTTGTGGAAAGAGAGATAGAGGAAGACGACGTGAGAAGATTCTTTACAGTCTTGTGTCATGGCACGGAAGGGAGTCAACACACAAATTGATCCATGACGTCTGAGATTGTAATTTGTGGAAAGGCATGATCACCCACACCAGCTGGCAAGATGATGAAGATTCTGTCCTTAATCTCAGTTGTGCACCTTCCATCTGATGTTATAAATGACAGTTTGTTTTTAATTAATCCACTTGGTTAAGAATTGTCCCTTCTATTTAAATTTCACATTTTGATGCCACCTTTGCTTTTGTTATCATTGTTACTGATTTCTTGATATTCAAGCAGAATCCTTTCTTTGCACTCTCTGTTACTACAATGTCCAACAATTGCTGTAGATCTTTTACGTTATCAGCCACCAATACTATGTTATCTGTATAGCGTATATTGTTTATATTATAAACTCTGATTAGTATTTCTGACTTCTCTTTGATCTCTATCATTATTACTTCGCTATAGAGGCAGAAGAGATCCAGTGACAAAACACATCCCTGTCATATTAATAGCTTTATTTGTTCATAATTATTCTCTTTATTTCCCAGTTTAATTGCTGCTGCTTGGTTCCAGTAAACATTCTTTATTATTCTGTGATCTTTCCCATCAATGTTAACATCTTCGAACATTGTAATCAGTTCATCATGTTTTACTTTATCAAATGCCTTGGTATCTAAGAAGCACAAATATATGTCTTTCTGTGTCTCTATTGATCTTTCTATTAGTGTTTGTAATGTATATATTATAATGTGTGTGCCCTTTACTTCCACAAATCAATACTGTTCTTCACCAATTTCCATTTCTATTTTCTTTCACATTCTTGTCATTATAATTCTCTGAGTAGAAACTTAGTGACATGGTTTATGAGGTTCATTGTGTAAAAATCTTCACATTCAATTGCTCCTGGTCTATTTGGTATAGCTATAAATACAGATTTCATCATATCACTCTGTAAATACCCACTGCTGTAAATGTCATTCAACATTTTGGTTAATATATCTACTCTAAGTTCTCCCATACTTCTAATTCTTCTACTGTGATTCCATCTGGCCCAGTTGTTTTTCCATTCTTCATATGAGTGACAGCATCAGTGACTTATTCTTTTAGAATAGGTAGGCTTTCTAAGTTACTTTCTTCTGTTAATTCATCCCTTTCTCCATTATATAAGTATCTTATATACTAATTCCACGTCTTCATTATAGCACCTTCCTATAAATAATAAACTTTCCTATTTTTGATTTCAAACACCCTGTATTTACCATTTAACCAACTTTCTTTTGTCTTCGCACATTTATCTCTTATTTCTTTATTTATCTTATCATAATCTTGTTTACCAGTTGTGCTGTATGGCTCTGAAACCTGGAGTACAATGAAAGGAGACGAAGCCTTATTACAAACCTTTGAGAACAAAGTTTTAAGACGCATCTTTGGACCCATTAGGGATACACAAAGTGGAGAGTGGAAAAGAAGAAGTAACAAAGACATTTATGATCTGTTTAAGTCCTCGCTAATCACTGGTATCATGAAGGCTAATAGACTACAATGGCTGGGGCATATAGAAAGAATGGAAGATAATAGGGAAACAAAACTCGCTTACACTCAGGAAATAAATGACCGTAGACCCCGAGGTAGACCAAGAAGACGGTGGAGAGATAATACATGTACAGACCTACAAGCACTTGGAATCAACGACTGGCAAGAGAAGGTCCACCAGAGAGACAAATGGAGATGGATTGTATTTGCAGCAAAGAACCTCAATGGCTCGGAAAGCTGAAGAAGAAGAAGATAATCTTGTTTGTTATTTTCACTTTATTTTCTTTTGTCCATCAACTTAAAACTTTCTTCAGTCATCCATTTTTTCTAAACTTTTTGGCTTCTCTCCAGTAATATTTCTTTGCTTGTTTGATGAATGGAGCCCTTTAATATTTCCCACTGTTCATTTATACTCTATTTTAGCTATTGCACTGTACCTATTTTTCAGTCACTCAGTATTGTTCTTGAATTTCTGTATCAGCTTTCAGAACCTTTCTATTAAGACTCATGTTCTTAACCACTTTATTTTCCTCTCTTCAATCACCAGTATGTGTTCTTTTGTGTCGTTCTAGACCTGAACTAACAGTAAATGCACATCACATGTGTATGGTTTCTCTCCAGTATGTATTATCTTATGTTGTATAGAATACTATTATAAGCAAATACAGCCCCACATACATCACATATGTAAGGCTTCTCACAGTATATGTTATTTTTGTGTGGTTCTAGACTTGATCTATAAGTAAATGATACTCCACACACATCACATTTGAATGACTTCTCTCCAGAATGTGTTCAAATGTGTTGTTTTAGATGTGAACGACAAGTAAATTATGCTCCACACACATCACATTTGTAAGGCTTCTCACCAGTGTGTTCCTTTGTGTGGTTTTAGACTAAATCTATCAGTAAATGATCCTCCACACACATCACATTTCAACTGAATGGCTTCTCACCAGTATGTGTTCTAATGTGTTGTTTTAGACTTGATCTATAAGTAAATGATGTTCCACACACATCACATTTGAATGGCTTCTCACCAGTATGTGTTCTTTTGTGTGGTTTTAGACTACATCTATCAGCAAATGATGCTCCACACACATCACATTTGAAAGGCTTCTCACCAGTATGTGTTCTAAAGTGTTGTTTTAGATGTGAACGCCTAGCAAATGATGCTCCACACAAATCACATTTGAAAGGCTTCTCACCAGTATGTGTTCTAATGTGTTGGTTTAGATGTGAACAACTAATAAATGATGCTCCACACAAATCACATATGTAAGGCTTCTCACCAGTATGTGTTCTTTTGTGTGGTTTTAGACTAGATCTATCAGTAAATGATGCTTCACACACATCACATTTGTAAGGCTTCTCACCAGTATGTATTTTAATGTGTTGTGTTAGAGCTGAACTACTAATAAATGATGCTCCACACACATCACATTTGTAAGGCTTCTCACCAGTATGTGTTCTAATATGTCGTTTTAGATGTGAACACTGAGTAAATGATGCTCCACACACATCACATTTGAATGGCTTCTCACCAGTATGTGTTCTAATATGTTGCTTTAGAAGTGAACGACTAATAAATAATGACCCACATACATCACATTTGTAAGGCTTCTCACCAGTATGAGAATGTTTGTGTTTTACTAGACTTGAACTGAAAATAAATGATGCTCCACAAATATCACATTTGTAAGGCTTCTCTCCAGTATGTTTATTTAAATGTTGTATTATACTACACCTATAGGCAAATGAAGCTCCACAATCATCACATTTGTAAAGCTTCTCACCAGTATGTCTTTTTTTGTGTTTTTGAAGATTTGAAAACAAAGTAAAAGATACTCCACAAACTTCACAGTTGTAAAGCTTTGTACCAGTATGTATTCTAATATGTTGAATTTGATTATCATTATTAGCAAATAAATCTCCACACATATCACATTTGTATGGTTTCTCTCCAGTATACATGCTATTATTATTTGTTTTCCACAATAGGAAAATGATGCTGTACAAACATTACACACGTGAGGCTTCTCAACAGTATATGTTCTTTAAGAGTTGAATAGTAAATTATACATCACATACATGACATTTGCTATTCAAAATAAAATGATTTAGTGGTAAAGCAGCGCTTACATGCTTTGGAATGTTGATAACATAAGGTGCCACACTGTCTTGAAAAAATAAAATCACAATAATTTTATAGTTGTGCCAATTAATCTAATTCGCTAGCATTTTAGTTCCTTATTGTGCAGTGAATAATTAGTAATATAACAAACATTGTTATACTTGTAAGAAAAGCAAATTATATACCATCATACTTTAACATCAGCATCCGGGTTTGTCTCTCCTTTAATGAATGCAGGAAATATTGACTCCTTTGTTTTCATCTGAGAAACAGAAATGATACAGGATGCTAAAACAGTGTGTTTAAAATGTTGCTAAATGAGTCTGAAGACTTAAATAAAGATGTTTAGCATGCCAGAATATCTAAGCTAGCAAGAACCAGACAGAAAACATCACTTCCTAGAACATTAAATATACAAGGTGTGGTTGAGAAGTTTGGCACTTTTGTATGAAGCAGTCAGGGCAGATGCCTGGAAATTGGTGAGAACTTTAATCATTCTCAAGGTGATGCACTTCTTCCATGTCTTCTTCACCAATCTGATGCCTTGATTGTAGAACTGGCCTGCCTGGGTCCAGAACTATATCTCCAGTTCAGTCATCAAACTTGGTTGAACATCAAGAATACAATTCAATCTACCGCAGAAGAATGTCTCGGTGTGTTAACCACGCATAGAAAGAACAGATGGTACAATCAAAAATGTGAAGAAGCAGACATTAGGAAGAAGAATGCCAGACATATATGGTTAAATGACATCAATAACATCCAAAAGGAAGAGCATTATAGAAATGAATGTAAAGAGGCTACAAAAATAGTCAGACAGCAGAAGCGAGAATATATGAGTAATATAATCAAAGATATGGAAACTAATCACCAGAAAAATGAATCCAGAAAATTTTTTAAAGAACTGAAGTCAATGAAACGAGGGCACCAACAAAACACATATGGTTTAAAAGACAAAAATGGGAATATGATAAATACCAATGAGGAAATGTGCAACACATGGAAAGAATATTTTATTGAATTACTAAATTGTGAAGCTCCAAGTAACATTTTCCCACAGGAAGAGGTTCTAACATGCGAACCACAAATTGAAGAACCTACATTTGAAGAAATCCTATATGTAATCACACGACTTAAAAACAATAAGGCAACTGGGACTGATGGAATTGCTGCTGAATTTATAAAGGCAGGTGGCCATGCATTACATCTAAAGCTATACGAACTAATAATAAAAATATGGAGGACAGAAGAATTACCCCATGACTGGAAAGAGTCATTATTGATACCTATCTTTAAGAAAGGAGACAAGTTCCAATGTGGAAATTATAGAGGAATATCACTACTGTCCACAAGCTATAAGATACTATCCGCAGTATTACTAAATAGACTAAAACCATATTCAGAAGACATATTAGGTGACTACCAGGCAGGTTTTAGACAAAACAGATCAACAATAGATCAGATATTTATCTTACGACAAATAGCCGAGAAACATTGGGAATATAAAAGAGATCTCCATAACATTTTTGTGGATTTTAAAAAGGCTTATGATAGTGTCCATAGGAATAGTCTATGGAATGCTATGCAGGAATTTGGAATACCAAGGAAGTTAATCAACATGACCAGACTATGCATGGAAGATACTTATAATATAGTAACATATAAAGGCAGGAAATCAGACCCTTTCCAAATAACATCTGGCTTGAAACAGGGTGATGCACTATCGCCGCTACTCTTCAATCTGGCTCTAGAGAAAGTTGTAAGGAAGATAAAGGAGGAATGTGATATTGGAGGAACATCCAAGCTGCTTGGTTATGCAGATGATATAGATATTATAGGACAAAGTGAACAAAAGTCATTGGAAATATTGACTCACTTAAAGGAAAAAGCCCAACAGATGGGGCTGGTTATCAACCAAGATAAGACAGAATATATGGTAATTTCAAGAGACGGAATGGCTAAAAACTCTGGCCACATACAAATAGATAATATGACCATTGAAAAAACGGAAACATACAAATACCTGGGTACAATCTTCAACTGCTCCAACATCATAAGGGAAGAAATACAAACTAGAATCAACTCTGGAAATAAGATATACTATGCACTACAACATCTACTAAAATCAAAGGCGCTATCTCGTAACACCAAAATCACAATATACAAAACACTGATCAGACCAGTTGTGCTGTATGGCTCTGAAACCTGGAGTACAACGAAAGGAGACGAAGCCTTGTTACAAACCTTTGAGAACAAAATTTTAAGACGCATCTTTGGACCCATTAGGGATACACAAAGTGGAGAGTGGAAAAGAAGAAGTAACAAAGACATTTATGATCTGTTTAAGTCTCCGCTAATCACTGGTATCATGAAGGCTAATAGACTACAATGGCTGGGGCATATAGAAAGAATGGAAGATAATAGGGAAACAAAACTCGCTTACACTCAGGAAATAAATGACCGTAGACCCCGAGGTAGACCAAGAAGACGGTGGAGAGATAATACATGTACAGACCTACAAGCACTTGGAATCAACGACTGGCAAGAGAAGGTCCACCAGAGAGACGAATGGAGACGGATTGTATTTGCAGCAAAGAACCTCAATGGCTCGGAAAGCTGAAGAAGAAGAAGAAGTCATCAAGTCCTGGATGTTAGAAGAAAGATATCCATGAAACAGACTCTTCATGTTTGGAAACGAGAAGAAGTCCAGTGAGTGTGGTGGATGTTGCATGATGCCATACCTGCTCTGCTGGGCACATTATCCACAAGCAAACAAATGCTCCTGGCCACAACCCATGTCTTTTGTATTTAATTTCTTCTGGTAGCTTCTGAAGACAATCTTTGGAAGTATGTTGATAGCTTGGCTCCACGTAACTTTTTCCTGATTCCTAACATGAAGAATCTGTTTTGTGGGTGTCATTTCTCAAATGACCAGGACTTTATTACTACATGAACATGTCACTTTGACTCAGATGGTGAAGATCTCTACAATCAGGGCATCAGATTGGTGAAGACGAGATAGGAATAGTGTATTGCCTGTGAGAGTGAATACACAGAGAAGGACTGCATACCACTTTCCTGGTGCATACCTTGACTTCTTCATACTAAAGTATAAAACTTTTTCACCTCCCTTGATCTATGATGTATTCATTATATTATATCTAGTCAGTTTGACTCTTAGCTGCATTATTAAATGTGAGAATTGTATGGATTTTTTGCCTAGGCCATGCGGGAGTGCTGCAGGCAAATGAACAGGCTGATAGGCTGGCAGAGAATGCGCCTCTTGGTGGTAGATTACCTATGGACAAAGGAGAGGTAGTCACGCACCTGTGGGACTAGGTGAAGAAGGTGGGGGAACAGACAGAATCCATATGTGGAAAGCATGAGATTACGGTGGACTGGCATGCATTCTGGTAGAATCTCAACATTGAGAGGGAAAACCAGGAGAACTTTCAATCAGATAGCGCTGGAAACGATTAGTAGTGTGGCTCTTTCCTCACTGTTGAACGAGGGGATGGAGCACGTGTGGGAATGTCCTGAGTGCAGTTATGTTGGTTCTTAGCTCAACTGAACTCAACATTAATTGTAAATTCTTCTTATTCTCTTCATCTATGACAATCTACTTAAAGTTAATAAAGAACATGTTATTTTCTTAATTAAATATAACAGAAGAACAAATATTGTTATAAATATATTACACAGATTTTTGTTAAAAAGAAAAAGAAAAGGCAATAATAAACTGAAGACAAAAAATGGGCTGTCGTAGTTCACCATCTCACATAATCACCAGAGTTGTTGATCAGGCCTGGGTTCTTGTCAACATATATCACATGGTCAAGCCATCCAGGTGTTTACAACCGGTATTTACCAGGACTTGTAAAATTTGGAAATATCAATGGAAGAAGAGACAGAGGAAGACAGGAAGAAATTATTCTTGACAGCCTCTCATCATGGCAAGGAAGAATATAAGAACAGGCATTGTTCTGATAACACTTTGGCAGATATTGTGAGTTAGAGAAGCATAATATCCATACAAGTTGGTATGTCACTTGATGATGTTGATTTCATTGATTAGCTCACACTGCAGGACAAGGTTTCAAAATGTATCGTAATGGTTTCAACATGTTTGTTTATACTTCAAGATGGCTTGGAAATGCTGGTGACAACTTGGTGCTTCACTCAACTACTGCATGGTGAAGTTTCTTTCATGTCCTGTACAGGACATCACAATCAACCCCAGCATTGTTTTTGACTCTGTGATTTACTAGGCAATGCTAGTTCAGTAGTTTGCCATTGCTGTCTGAATAGATGATGTCTCATAACATCAAAATCAAAGGGGAGTGGTCTGTTTCACATCAACTGTGGCTGATTTCAATCCCTCAACTTGGTATGATGGGGAATTGTGAAACACAATTTCACTATCTCCGAAGCCACCGTGTGGGTTCACTACTGCATGATGGGGAATTGTGAAACACAATTTCATTATCTTTGAAGCCATCATGTGAATTAACTAATGCATGATGGGGAATTGTGAAACACAACTTCACTATCTCCGAAGCCACCGTGTGGGTTCACTACTGCATGATGGGGAATAGTGAAACACAATTTCATTATCTTTGAAGCCACCATGTGAATTAACTAATGTATGATGGGGAATTGTGAAACACAATTTCACTATCTCCGAAGCCGTCATGTAAGTTAACTACTGCATGATGGGGGAATGTTACTGGCATCCCAGTCAGCCGATGCTGTGGCCAGACTTGTCCTCATGTCTCTTTCATTACTTCTGTGAGAAACAAGGCACACTGAACTGTCAGGGGTTCATAGTGAGGAATAGGTACAGAGATGCAGTCACTTATGTAAAGGTCTGAAAATCACAAAGAGAAGATCTGCATTCCTCCATCCTCCTGTTCCACAAGATTGGTGGTATGGTACACTGTGGTCTTAGAAAAGTATCTCCCCCACCGTACTCCAGGAGTTAGATATTCTGTTTCTGCTTCATTAAGTCCTAAGGGAAGTTGAAACTTCATGACTACATTTTGAAAGAAATTATAGGATCTGACAAATTGGACATTTATATGCAAATATGTGACACAATACCAGGCGCCTCATCTCTGTCCACTGTTGAGATGGTATGCCAGGGTAGGTATCAGCCAGGCTAAATTATGACAAGATTGAGTTAGCACACAGAAAACAGATGTTCAACATAAACAGAGTTATGGGTTGTGGGTTATGGTCTCCACCTTCACAACGGTAGGCAGAGGATCTCTTTTTGAGGAGACGATGGCTACGGTCATTGACCAGTTTGGTCACTGCCAAGAAGGAAAGCAATGGCAAACTACCTTCTTCACAGATACCAAGAACATTGTTTTGCGATATCATTGACATTCAGAGAAATGGCGTAAATGGCTGCTCCATAGGAGCAGCCTCGCCCGGTAGGGATAGTCATGTCACCAGGTAACTCCAGACCGTCAGAGGCTACTAGGTGCAAAAGATTATTATCATTAAAGGTCGGAACCTGGAATGTCAGAACAATGAGTGCAGATGGAAAATTGGATAACATCAAACAAGAAATGGGAAGAGAGAATATTAATATATTAGGAATGTGTGAAACCAGATGGAGAGGGGCAGGGATCAAGACAGGAGAGAATTGTAAGATTATTTATTATGGAGGAGAAGAACGGCAAAGAGATGTAGCCATTATGTTGGATCGGCAAACATCAAATTCTATTAAAGGTTATTGGGCAGTGTCAGACAGAGTTCTATTAGTAAAATTAAAGGGAAGACCTTTTACAATAAATGTCATTCAAATGTATGCTCCAACAAGTGAATTCAGTGAAGAAAGTATAGATGAATTTTATAATGACATAGAGCTTGCTTTGAAGAAATGTAAAAAATCAGAAATAAATATTATAATGAGTGATTTCAACGCAAAAGTGGGAAATCAAGGCGATGGATGCAGTGTAGGCAACCATGATTTGGAAGAGCGAAACGAAAGAGGATACAGACTTGTAGAATGGGCAAAAGAACAAGAAATGGTTGCAGGAAACACCTGGTTTAAACAACATCCTAGAAGATCATGGACATGGAAGAGTCCAGACAGCAGGATTAAAAACCAGATAGATTACATCCTGATTAGCAGAAGGTTTCTAAAGGCGCTAACAGTCGTAAAAACAGTTCCCAATGCAGACTGTTACAGTGATCACAGATTAATTACAGGCAGACTGAGGGTAAAGTTAAAGAAAGTCAAGAATACAACCAGAAACACTAAATATGATTTGTGCAAATTAAAAACTGACAAAGAAATGCAAGATAATTTTAACATAGAAGTAAAAAACAAATTTGATATATTGTCTTATCTAGAGATCCTATTTCAAGATGTGGATGATCAATGGGAAATTTTGAAGAATTCAATCAGTTTAGCTGCAGAAAAAACTATTCCAAAATTAAAGAAAGTGGGTTGTCAGACATGGATGACTGAAGAAATTTCACAGCTAATTGAAACAAGAAGACAGAACAAAAATAATCCTGCCAAATATAAAGAAATTCACAGAAAAGTCAGAACATCATGTAAGGTGGCAAAAGAAACATGGCTTGAGAAAAATTGCATAGAAATTGAAACACAACACAACAGTAAAAATACCAAACTAATGCACAAAAGAATTCAGGAGCTTATTAATCAAAGAACACATACATCAGCAGGCTGCCTAAAGACAAAATATGGTAAAATCATAAAGAAAAAGATCAGATGTTGTATGTATGGTCAGATTATGTGAAATGCCTTTATGATGATAACAGAGACGAACAGTATGATATTCAAAATAATAATGAAGGACCATCAATTTTGAAGATGGAGGTTCAGAATTCTCTAAACCATATGAAATCTGGCAAGACCCCCAGTTCAGACAGTATCACAACAGAAATGATTAATGCTTTAGAAGAATACGGAATAGATAAAGTTACCAGACTCTTGAATACCATATATGATACTGGAGATACACCTCATGAATTATGTAATTCTGTATTTATTGCAATCCCAAAGAAATCAGGAGCCTTGGAATGTGATCAACATCGAACAGTTAGTACAATGAGTCACATCACAGAGAGTTTGCTAAGAATTATCATGCAAAGAGTTAGGAAGAAAATACAATCTGAAATAGGAGAGGAACAATGTGGGTTTGTAGAAGGCAAGGATATAGTAAATGCTGTGTACATACTGAGAACAGTAACTGAATGATCTATAGAAGTAAACAAAGATCTACACCTCTGCTTGATTGACGACACAAAGGCTTTCGATAAAGTGAGACATGTCGACATGATAAGGATGCTTGAAGATCTACAAATTGATGGAAAAGACCTTAGACTTGTAAAAAAACATATATTGGAAACAACAAGCTGCCATCCGAATTTATAATGAAGTAGGTCAATATCAGCCTATTAAGAGAGTTGTGAGACAGGGATGTGTAATGTCTCCAGATCTTTTTTCCTTGTATAGTGAACATATTTTCAGAAATATAGAAGATATGGAAGGAATCAACATTGGGGGACGATACATCAATAACATTAGATACGCAGATGATACAGTCTTGATTGCAGACAATGAACAGGACCTGCAACATTTAGTAGATGTGGTTGTTGCAGACAGTGAACAACTAGGGTTAGAATTTAATTGTAAGACACAGATTATGGTTGTCACTAGAAAGGAAGAAATACCACAATGTAATATACATGTAAATGGGCATATTCTTAAACAAGTGAATCGGTACAACTATCTTGGAACAGTCATAGCATGTGATAGGAGATGCCTTGAAGAGATTAGAACAAGAATTGCCATGGTGAAGGTAACCTTTTGCAAGATGAAAAACATACTGACCAATAAAAAGATATCAATTGAAATGAGAAAAAAAGTGTTGAAGTGCAACATAGAACCTGTATTTTTGTATGGATGTGAGGTGTGGACAATGAGCAGACAAGCTGAAAAACATTTGATGGCTGTGGAAATGTGGTGTCTGAGGAAAATGCAAAGAATACCATGGACAGACAGAAAAACTAATGAACAAGTCCTTCAAGAAACAAATGAAGATCATAAACTGATTAGAGACATTAGACATAGACAGTCAAAGTTTTTTGGGCATGTATGAGAAGAAATGACTTGGAGAACTTGGTGACAACTGGCAAGATCGAAATGAATAGACCAAGGGGAAGACCGAGAATTAAATACCTGGATGGCTTGGCCACATGGCATGGTTGAGACAGAAACACAGAGCTGATCCACGGCTCTGGTGATTGAGTGAGATGGCAGAACATGACAGCCCACGCTTATCGGCATGGCACATGATGGATGGAACATAAACAGGTACTCACCCAATAACATGTACACACTTGAAGCAATGTTAATCTTGCTGAATGACCAGTAGGTGTTAAGGTATGTGGTGAACTCCTCCCTCATTCAATATCAATTCCTCTCTCATGAAGGTTCTCTAAAGTCTATAAGTAAAGATAGCTATGGCTGTAAATGACACAGGTATAGTTTTGATTGTGGAGGGATGTGCTATAGCATGAAACACAGCATCTGCATGTATGTACCAAATAATCAACACAACTGTATTGTGACCCATCATTGTGGAGGGATGTGCTATACCATGAAACACAGCATCTGCATGTATGTACCAAATAATCAACACAACTGTATTGTGACCCATCATTGTGGAGGGATGTGCTATACCATGAAACACAGCATCTGCATGTATGTACCAAATAATCAACACAACTGTATTGTGACCCATCATTGTGGAGGGATGTGCTATAGCATGAAACACAGCATCTGCATGTATGTACCAAATAATCAACACAACTGTATTGTGACCCATCATTGTGGAGGGATGTGCTATAGCATGAAACACAGCATCTGCATGTATGTACCAAATAATCAACACAACTGTATTGTGACCCATCATTGTGGAGGGATGTGCTATAGCATGAAACACAGCATCTGCTTGTATGTACCAAATAATCAACACAACTGTATTGTGACCCATCATTGTGGAGGGATGTGCTATAGCATGAAACACAGCATCTGCATGTATGTACCAAATAATCAACACAACTGTATTGTGACCCATCATTGTGGAGGGATGTGCTATAGCATGAAACACAGCATCTGCATGTATGTACCAAATAATCAACACAACTGTATTGTGACCCATCATTGTGGAGGGATGTGCTATAGCATGAAACACAGCATCTGCATGTATGTACCAAATAATCAACACAACTGTATTGTGACCCATCATTGTGGAGGGATGTGCTATAGCATGAAACACAGCATCTGCATGTATGTACCAAATAATCAACACAACTGTATTGTGACCCATCATTGTGGAGGGATGTGCTATAGCATGAAACACAGCATCTGCATGTATGTACCAAATAATCAACACAACTGTATTGTGACCCATCATTGTGGAGGGATGTGCTATAGCATGAAACACAGCATCTGCATGTATGTACCAAATAATCAACACAACTGTATTGTGACCCATCATTGTGGAGGGATGTGCTATAGCATGAAACACAGCATCTGCATGTATGTACCAAATAATCAACACAACTTATTGTGACCCATCATTGTGGAGGGATGTGCTATAGCATGAAACACAGCATCTGCATGTATGTACCAAATAATCAACACAACTGTATTGTGACCCATCATTGTGGAGGGATGTGCTATAGCATGAAACACAGCATCTGCATGTATGTACCAAATAATCAACACAACTGTATTGTGACCCATCATTGTGGAGGGATGTGCTATAGCATGAAACACAGCATCTGCATGTATGTACCAAATAATCAACACAACTGTATTGTGACCCATCATTGTGGAGGGATGTGCTATAGCATGAAACACAGCATCTGCATGTTTGTACCAAATAATCAACACAACTGTATTGTGACCCATCATTGTGGAGGGATGTGCTATAGCATGAAACACAGCATCTGCATGTATGTACCAAATAATCAACACAACTGTATTGTGACCCATCATTGTGGAGGGATGTGCTATAGCATGAAACACAGCATCTGCATGTATGTACCAAATAATCAACACAACTGTATTGTGACCCATCATTGTGGAGGGATGTGCTATAGCATGAAACACAGCATCTGCATGTATGTACCAAATAATCAACACAACTGTATTGTGACCCATCATTGTGGAGGGATGTGCTATAGCATGAAACACAGCATCTGCATGTATGTACCAAATAATCAACACAACTGTATTGTGACCCATCATTGTGGAGGGATGTGCTATAGCATGAAACACAGCATCTGCATGTATGTACCAAATAATCAACACAACTGTATTGTGACCCATCATTGTGGAGGGATGTGCTATAGCATGAAACACAGCATCTGCATGTATGTACCAAATAATCAACACAACTGTATTGTGACCCATCATTGTGGAGGGATGTGCTATAGCATGAAACACAGCATCTGCATGTTTGTACCAAATAATCAACACAACTGTATTGTGACCCATCATTGTGGAGGGATGTGCTATAGCATGAAACACAGCATCTGCATGTATGTACCAAATAATCAACACAACTGTATTGTGACCCATCATTGTGGAGGGATGTGCTATAGCATGAAACACAGCATCTGCATGTATGTACCAAATAATCAACACAACTGTATTGTGACCCATCATTGTGGAGGGATGTGCTATAGCATGAAACACAGCATCTGCATGTATGTACCAAATAATCAACACAACTGTATTGTGACCCATCATTGTGGAGGGATGTGCTATAGCATCAAACACAGCATCTGCATGTATGTACCAAATAATCAACACAACTGTATTGTGACCCATCATTGTGGAGGGATGTGCTATAGCATCAAACACAGCATCTGCATGTATGTACCAAATAATCAACACAACTGTATTGTGACCCATCATTGTGGAGGGATGTGCTATAGCATGAAACACAGCATCTGCATGTATGTACCAAATAATCAACACAACTGTATTGTGACCCATCATTGTGGAGGGATGTGCTATAGCATGAAACACAGCATCTGCATGTATGTACCAAATAATCAACACAACTGTATTGTGACCCATCATTGTGGAGGGATGTGCTATAGCATGAAACACAGCATCTGCATGTATGTACCAAATAATCAACACAACTGTATTGTGACCCATCATTGTGGAGGGATGTGCTATAGCATGAAACACAGCATCTGCATGTATGTACCAAATAATCAACACAACTGTATTGTGACCCATCATTGTGGAGGGATGTGCTATAGCATGAAACACAGCATCTGCATGTATGTACCAAATAATCAACACAACTGTATTGTGACCCATCATTGTGGAGGGATGTGCTATAGCATGAAACACAGCATCTGCATGTATGTACCAAATAATCAACACAACTGTATTGTGACCCATCATTGTGGAGGGATGTGCTATAGCATGAAACACAGCATCTGCATGTATGTACCAAATAATCAACACAACTGTATTGTGACCCATCATTGTGGAGGGATGTGCTATAGCATGAAACACAGCATCTGCATGTATGTACCAAATAATCAACACAACTGTATTGTGACCCATCATTGTGGAGGGATGTGCTATAGCATGAAACACAGCATCTGCATGTATGTACCAAATAATCAACACAACTGTATTGTGACCCATCATTGTGGAGGGATGTGCTATAGCATGAAACACAGCATCTGCATGTATGTACCAAATAATCAACACAACTGTATTGTGACCCATCATTGTGGAGGGATGTGCTATAGCATGAAACACAGCATCTGCATGTATGTACCAAATAATCAACACAACTGTATTGTGACCCATCATTGTGGAGGGATGTGCTATAGCATGAAACACAGCATCTGCATGTATGTACCAAATAATCAACACAACTGTATTGTGACCCATCATTGTGGAGGGATGTGCTATAGCATGAAACACAGCATCTGCATGTATGTACCAAATAATCAACACAACTGTATTGTGACCCATCATTGTGGAGGGATGTGCTATAGCATGAAACACAGCATCTGCATGTATGTACCAAATAATCAACACAACTGTATTGTGACCCATCATTGTGGAGGGATGTGCTATAGCATGAAACACAGCATCTGCATGTATGTACCAAATAATCAACACAACTGTATTGTGACCCATCATTGTGGAGGGATGTGCTATAGCATGAAACACACCATCTGCATGTATGTACCAAATAATCAACACAACTGTATTGTGACCCATCATTGTGGAGGGATGTGCTATAGCATGAAACACAGCATCTGCATGTATGTACCAAATAATCAACACAACTGTATTGTGACCCATCATTGTGGAGGGATGTGCTATAGCATGAAACACAGCATCTGCATGTATGTACCAAATAATCAACACAACTGTATTGTGACCCATCATTGTGGAGGGATGTGCTATAGCATGAAACACAGCATCTGCATGTATGTACCAAATAATCAACACAACTGTATTGTGACCCATCATTGTGGAGGGATGTGCTATAGCATGAAACACAGCATCTGCATGTATGTACCAAATAATCAACACAACTGTATTGTGACCCATCATTGTGGAGGGATGTGCTATAGCATGAAACACAGCATCTGCATGTATGTACCAAATAATCAACACAACTGTATTGTGACCCATCATTGTGGAGGGATGTGCTATAGCATGAAACACAGCATCTGCATGTATGTACCAAATAATCAACACAACTGTATTGTGACCCATCATTGTGGAGGGATGTGCTATAGCATGAAACACAGCATCTGCATGTATGTACCAAATAATCAACACAACTGTATTGTGACCCATCATTGTGGAGGGATGTGCTATAGCATGAAACACAGCATCTGCATGTATGTACCAAATAATCAACACAACTGTATTGTGACCCATCATTGTGGAGGGATGTGCTATAGCATGAAACACAGCATCTGCATGTATGTACCAAATAATCAACACAACTGTATTGTGACCCATCATTGTGGAGGGATGTGCTATAGCATGAAACACAGCATCTGCATGTATGTACCAAATAATCAACACAACTGTATTGTGACCCATCATTGTGGAGGGATGTGCTATAGCATGAAACACAGCATCTGCATGTATGTACCAAATAATCAACACAACTGTATTGTGACCCATCATTGTGGAGGGATGTGCTATAGCATGAAACACACCATCTGCATGTATGTACCAAATAATCAACACAACTGTATTGTGACCCATCATTGTGGAGGGATGTGCTATAGCATGAAACACAGCATCTGCATGTATGTACCAAATAATCAACACAACTGTATTGTGACCCATCATTGTGGAGGGATGTGCTATAGCATGAAACACAGCATCTGCATGTATGTACCAAATAATCAACACAACTGTATTGTGACCCATCATTGTGGAGGGATGTGCTATAGCATGAAACACAGCATCTGCATGTATGTACCAAATAATCAACACAACTGTATTGTGACCCATCATTGTGGAGGGATGTGCTATAGCATGAAACACAGCATCTGCATGTATGTACCAAATGATCAACACAACTGTATTGTGACCCATCATTGTGGAGGGATGTGCTATAGCATGAAACACAGCATCTGCATGTATGTACCAAATGATCAACACAACTGTATTGTGACCCATCATTGTGGAGGGATGTGCTATAGCATGAAACACAGCATCTGCATGTATGTACCAAATAATCAACACAACTGTATTGTGACCCATCATTGTGGAGGGATGTGCTATAGCATGAAACACAGCATCTGCATGTATGTACCAAATAATCAACACAACTGTATTGTGACCCATCATTGTGGAGGGATGTGCTATAGCATGAAACACAGCATCTGCATGTATGTACCAAATAATCAACACAACTGTATTGTGACCCATCATTGTGGAGGGATGTGCTATAGCATGAAACACAGCATCTGCATGTATGTACCAAATAATCAACACAACTGTATTGTGACCCATCATTGTGGAGGGATGTGCTATAGCATGCAATGAACAGCAAGCGCCTAAATTTGTTACATGTCTCAAAGCCTAGATTGAACCTATACAAAACATGTTTCGCCTATTCTGGTGCTCACTTATGGAATGATCTGCCTCCAGATCTGAAAACTCCAATGAGTCCCTACACATTTAACCGAAAACTCTTTCAATACTTAATCCATACCGACTATATGCCACCATAATTCATTTACTGGTATAATTGTTCAGTATAATTGTTCATTATAATTGTTTAACTATAATTGTTCACTACATATGTGTGTGCGTGTGGGAGCGAGAGAGAGAGAGAGAGAGAGAGAGAGAGAGAGAGAGAGAGAGAGAGAGAGAGAGAGAGAGAGAGAGAAAGTGGGTGTTAGAGAGAGGGAGAGAGTGGATGCGTGTGTGCGCAAGTGCATGCGTGTGTGTGGAGAGAGTGATTGAGCGAGAAATGGTGGGGGAATGTGTCAGTGCATGCATTCGTACGTGTATGTGTGAGAGAGTGAGGGAATGTAGGCGTGCGTGCGTTCATGTGCATGCGTTCATGTGTATGTGTATGTGTGAGAGAGTGTGATTGAGAGAGTGAGTGTGTGTGTGTGTGTGTGTGTGTGTGTGAAGGATTGTGTGTTAGAGAGTTAGACAGTGGGAGAGTTGATGTGTTAGTGTATGTGTGTGAGCGCGTGCATGCGTGTGATTGTGTGTATATGAAAGAATACAGAGAGAGAGAGAGAGAGAGAGAGAGAGAGAGAGAGAGAGAGAGAGAGAGAGAGAGCTGAGCAGATGCATGTCATGTAACACGCATGTTATGTAACACGCGAATCCATATGTTTGTGTATTCTCATCTGTCATATTATCAGTTAAATACCATTTGATTTTATCATGCATAATATAAACTAATGTTCATTACTGTAGTTTGAGTGAGAGAGTCAGTGAGTGTGAATGAGAGACAGAACGAGTGAGCGTGAGAGTGAATGAGTGAGCGGGAGAGTGAATGAGTGAGCGGGAGAGTGAATGAGTGAACGGGAAAGTGAATGAGTGAGCGGGAAAGTGAATGAGTGAGCGGGAGAGTGAATGAGCGGGAGAGTGAATGAATGAGTGGAAGAGTGAATGTGTGAGAGTGAGTGAGTGTGTGTGTGTGTGTGTGTGTGTGTGTGTGTGTGAGAGAGAGAGAGAGAGAGAGAGAGAGAGAGAGAGAGAGAGCATCACTATTTTTACGTCACATACATTTTATGTACACATTTTTCTCCATGTTTAACATTTTTATGAGACTGCTCAAGACAAGTGTCAGTGTATATGTGTGAGTAAAGTGTGAGAGTTTCTTCATACTAGTTTCAATACTATCGTGAGACATTTTGTATGTGTCTAGATGTGAGGAAGTGTGAGTGTATGTGGAGGATATGTGTGAGTGTGGGGATATGTGTGGGTGGAGGGTGTGTGGGTGGGGGTATGCGTTTGGATGGGTTGGGGTGTGTTGGTTTTGGTGGGTAGTGGTATTTGTGGGTGTTGGTGGGATGTGTGGATGGATGTGTGGGGGTGAAAGTAGGGGTGTTGGAATGGGTGTGGGGGATGTGTGTATGGGTGGAGGATATGTGTATGGGACGGATGCAGGGGATGTGTGTTTATGTGGGTGGAGATGTGTGGACGGTTTGAGGAAGTATGTGTAGGAGGCGGGGTTGTGTGGGTAGGGGATTGTGTTGGGTGGATTGGGGATGCAAGGGTGGGTGGGGAGAAGTGTATGGTGTGTGGGTTTGAGATATTTGTGCGGTGTGTTGGTGGGGGATGTGTGAATGATGTGTGGGTGGAGGGTATGTTTGTGGAGGTATGGGTGGAGGATAGTGTGTGGTGTGGGGGATGTGTGTGATGGGTGCGGGGAATGTGCGTATGAATGGGGTATATGTATGGGTGAGTAGGGGATTGTGGTGGTTGGGGGAAGTATGTGGGGGAGTGTTGGTGGGAGATGTGTGTGTTTGGATGGGGAATGTGTGGGTGGGGGTGTGTGAGTGAGTGGCTTAGGGATGTGTAAGTGGGTGAGGGAGTTGTATGTGTCGGGGTGGGATGTGTGAGTGGGTGGAGGATGTGTGGGGGGTAGGGGTATTGTGATCGAGAGATGTTTGGTTGGGGGGGGGGGGTGTGGGTACGTAGTGGAGAATGTATGCGTGAGTGAGTGTGTGTTGGTGGACGGGTAGGGAATGCGTGTGTGGGTGGGGAGAGGTGTGTGGTGTGTTGGTTGGGGATATTGTGTGGGTGAGGTATGTGTGTGTGGGTGGGGGATTTTTGTGTTTTGTTTTGGTGTTGTGTGAGTGGGGGTATGTGGGGTGGATGGGTAAGGGTATCTGTGTGGGTGTGGGTGGGAATATTGTGTGGTATCTGGGTGGGGGATATGTGTGTGGTGTGTAAGTGGGGATGTGTTGGTGAGGGATATGTGTGTGTGTGGTGCGTGGGTTGGGAATAGTGCATGATAGGAGGTGTATGTGATGTGTGGGTGGGGGATTGTGTGGTGGGGGATTAGGTTAAGGCATGTGTGGGTGGGTGGAAGTTGTATGTGTGGGTGGTGGGGTGTGTGTTAGTGGATTGGGGATGTATGGGTGGTTAGAGAGATGTGTGTGTGTGGGGTGGGGGTAGGGACATGTCAGTTGGTGGGGATGTGTGTGTATGGTTTGGGAATGTGGGAGTGGGTGTGCGATGTGTGGGTTGGTGGGGGATTGTGTGCATGGGTGGGGAATATGTTGTCGATGGAGATGTGGCTGGGGGATGGGTGGTTTGAGGTGTGGGTGGGGAGAGGATGTGTGGGGTAGTATGTGTATGTGGATGGGCGTAGGATGTGTGGGTTGGTGGGGGAATGTTTGTGGGTGGCGAGTGTGTTTTGGTTGGGGGATCAGGTGAGGGCAGTGTGTGTGGGTGGGGGATGTGCGGGAGGGGGATGGATCGGTTGGTGGGGTATGTATGTGTCCCTTGGTGTGCGTGTGTGTCGGTAGGTGGGGGTGTGTATGTGTCCCTTGGTGCGCGTGTGTGTGGGTAGGTGGGGGTGTTGTGTGGGTGGGGTGATGTATGGATAGGTGGGAGATGGGCTTCATAACATGGTAATTAGCCTTGTTTATGTTTACAACATTCATTTCACAATGTTTATTTTATCTTCCTATGTAAATGTATAATGCTCTTGATGAACGAAAGACGAGTGATTGGAAGGGCCGAATGTAAGACGGGCCTGCGCGCCCAATTTGTGACCCTAATAAAGTTGATTTGATTTGATTTGATTTGACCCATCATTGTGGAGGGATGTGCTATAGCATGAAACACAGCATCTGCATGTATGTACCAAATAATCAACACAACTGTATTGTGACCCACCATTGTGGAGGGATGTGCTATAGCATGAAACACAGCATCTGCATGTATGTACCAAATAATCAACACAACTGTATTGTGACCCACCATTGTGGAGGGATGTGCTATAGCATGAAACACAGCATCTGCATGTATGTACCAAATAATCAACACAACTGTATTGTGACCCACCATTGTGGAGGGATGTGCTATAGCATGAAACACAGCATCTGCATGTATGTACCAAATAATCAACACAACTGTATTGTGACCCATCATTGTGGAGGGATGTGCTATAGCATGAAACACAGCATCTGCATGTATGTACCAAATAATCAACACAACTGTATTGTGACCCATCATTGTGGAGGGATGTGCTATAGCATGAAACACAGCATCTGCATGTATGTACCAAATAATCAACACAACTGTATTGTGACCCATCATTGTGGAGGGATGTGCTATAGCATGAAACACAGCATCTGCATGTATGTACCAAATAATCAACACAACTGTATTGTGACCCATCATTGTGGAGGGATGTGCTATAGCATGAAACACAGCATCTGCATGTATGTACCAAATAATCAACACAACTGTATTGTGACCCATCATTGTGGAGGGATGTGCTATAGCATGAAACACAGCATCTGCATGTATGTACCAAATAATCAACACAACTGTATTGTGACCCATCATTGTGGAGGGATGTGCTATAGCATGAAACACAGCATCTGCATGTATGTACCAAATAATCAACACAACTGTATTGTGACCCATCATTGTGGAGGGATGTGCTATAGCATGAAACACAGCATCTGCATGTATGTACCAAATAATCAACACAACTGTATTGTGACCCATCATTGTGGAGGGATGTGCTATAGCATGAAACACAGCATCTGCATGTATGTACCAAATAATCAACACAACTGTATTGTGACCCATCATTGTGGAGGGATGTGCTATAGCATGAAACACAGCATCTGCATGTATGTACCAAATAATCAACACAACTGTATTGTGACCCATCATTGTGGAGGGATGTGCTATAGCATGAAACACAGCATCTGCATGTATGTACCAAATAATCAACACAACTGTATTGTGACCCATCATTGTGGAGGGATGTGCTATAGCATGAAACACAGCATCTGCATGTATGTACCAAATAATCAACACAACTGTATTGTGACCCATCATTGTGGAGGGATGTGCTATAGCATGAAACACAGCATCTGCATGTATGTACCAAATAATCAACACAACTGTATTGTGACCCATCATTGTGGAGGGATGTGCTATAGCATGAAACACAGCATCTGCATGTATGTACCAAATAATCAACACAACTGTATTGTGACCCATCATTGTGGAGGGATGTGCTATAGCATGAAACACAGCATCTGCATGTATGTACCAAATAATCAACACAACTGTATTGTGACCCATCATTGTGGAGGGATGTGCTATAGCATGAAACACAGCATCTGCATGTATGTACCAAATAATCAACACAACTGTATTGTGACCCATCATTGTGGAGGGATGTGCTATAGCATGAAACACAGCATCTGCATGTATGTACCAAATAATCAACACAACTGTATTGTGACCCATCATTGTGGAGGGATGTGCTATAGCATGAAACACAGCATCTGCATGTATGTACCAAATAATCAACACAGCTGTATTGTGACCCATCATTGTGGAGGGATGTGCTATAGCATGAAACACAGCATCTGCATGTATGTACCAAATAATCAACACAGCTGTATTGTGACCCATCATTGTGGAGGGATGTGCTATAGCATGAAACACAGCATCTGCATGTATGTACCAAATAATCAACACAACTGTATTGTGACCCATCATTGTGGAGGGATGTGCTATAGCATGAAACACAGCATCTGCATGTATGTACCAAATAATCAACACAACTGTATTGTGACCCATCATTGTGGAGGGATGTGCTATAGCATGAAACACAGCATCTGCATGTATGTACCAAATAATCAACACAACTGTATTGTGAACCATCATTGTGGAGGGATGTGCTATAGCATGAAACACAGCATCTGCATGTATGTACCAAATAATCAACACAACTGTATTGTGACCCATCATTGTGGAGGGATGTGCTATAGCATGAAACACAGCATCTGCATGTATGTACCAAATAATCAACACAACTGTATTGTGACCCATCATTGTGGAGGGATGTGCTATAGCATGAAACACAGCATCTGCATGTATGTACCAAATAATCAACACAACTGTATTGTGACCCATCATTGTGGAGGGATGTGCTATAGCATGAAACACAGCATCTGCATGTATGTACCAAATAATCAACACAGCTGTATTGTGACCCATCATTGTGGAGGGATGTGCTATAGCATGAAACACAGCATCTGCATGTATGTACCAAATAATCAACACAACTGTATTGTGACCCATCATTGTGGAGGGATGTGCTATAGCATGAAACACAGCATCTGCATGTATGTACCAAATAATCAACACAACTGTATTGTGACCCATCATTGTGGAGGGATGTGCTATAGCATGAAACACAGCATCTGCATGTATGTACCAAATAATCAACACAACTGTATTGTGACCCATCATTGTGGAGGGATGTGCTATAGCATGAAACACAGCATCTGCATGTATGTACCAAATAATCAACACAACTGTATTGTGACCCATCATTGTGGAGGGATGTGCTATAGCATGAAACACAGCATCTGCATGTATGTACCAAATAATCAACACAGCTGTATTGTGACCCATCATTGTGGAGGGATGTGCTATAGCATGAAACACAGCATCTGCATGTATGTACCAAATAATCAACACAACTGTATTGTGACCCATCATTGTGGAGGGATGTGCTATAGCATGAAACACAGCATCTGCATGTATGTACCAAATAATCAACACAACTGTATTGTGACCCATCATTGTGGAGGGATGTGCTATAGCATGAAACACAGCATCTGCATGTATGTACCAAATAATCAACACAACTGTATTGTGACCCATCATTGTGGAGGGATGTGCTATAGCATGAAACACAGCATCTGCATGTATGTACCAAATAATCAACACAACTGTATTGTGACCCATCATTGTGGAGGGATGTGCTAATAGCATGAAACACAGCATCTGCATGTATGTACCAAATAATCAACACAACTGTATTGTGACCCATCATTGTGGAGGATGTGCTATAGCATGAAACACAGCATCTGCATGTATGTACCAAATAATCAACACAGCTGTATTGTGACCCATCATTGTGGAGGGATGTGCTATAGCATGAAACACAGCATCTGCATGTATGTACCAAATAATCAACACAACTGTATTGTGACCCATCATTGTGGAGGGATGTGCTATAGCATGAAACACAGCATCTGCATGTATGTACCAAATAATCAACACAGCTGTATTGTGACCCATCATTGTGGAGGGATGTGCTATAGCATGAAACACAGCATCTGCATGTATGTACCAAATAATCAACACAACTGTATTGTGACCCATCATTGTGGAGGGATGTGCTATAGCATGAAACACAGCATCTGCATGTATGTACCAAATAATCAACACAACTGTATTGTGACCCATCATTGTGGAGGGATGTGCTATAGCATGAAACACAGCATCTGCATGTATGTACCAAATAATCAACACAACTGTATTGTGACCCATCATTGTGGAGGGATGTGCTATAGCATGTAACACAGCATCTGCATGTATGTACCAAATAATCAACACAACTGTATTGTGACCCATCATTGTGGAGGGATGTGCTATAGCATGAAACACAGCATCTGCATGTATGTACCAAATAATCAACACAGCTGTATTGTGACCCATCATTGTGGAGGGATGTGCTATAGCATGAAACACAGCATCTGCATGTATGTACCAAATAATCAACACAACTGTATTGTGACCCATCATTGTGGAGGGATGTGCTATAGCATGAAACACAGCATCTGCATGTATGTACCAAATAATCAACACAACTGTATTGTGACCCATCATTGTGGAGGGATGTGCTATAGCATGAAACACAGCATCTGCATGTATGTACCAAATAATCAACACAGCTGTATTGTGACCCATCATTGTGGAGGGATGTGCTATAGCATGAAACACAGCATCTGCATGTATGTACCAAATAATCAACACAACTGTATTGTGACCCATCATTGTGGAGGGATGTGCTATAGCATGAAACACAGCATCTGCATGTATGTACCAAATAATCAACACAGCTGTATTGTGACCCATCATTGTGGAGGGATGTGCTATAGCATGAAACACAGCATCTGCATGTATGTACCAAATAATCAACACAACTGTATTGTGACCCATCATTGTGGAGGGATGTGCTATAGCATGAAACACAGCATCTGCATGTATGTACCAAATAATCAACACAACTGTATTGTGACCCATCATTATGGAGGGATGTGCTATAGCATGAAACACAGCATCTGCATGTATGTACCAAATAATCAACACAACTGTATTGTGACCCATCATTGTGGAGGGATGTGCTATAGCATGAAACACAGCATCTGCATGTATGTACCAAATAATCAACACAACTGTATTGTGACCCATCATTGTGGAGGGATGTGCTATAGCATGAAACACAGCATCTGCATGTATGTACCAAATAATCAACACAGCTGTATTGTGACCCATCATTGTGGAGGGATGTGCTATAGCATGAAACACAGCATCTGCATGTATGTACCAAATAATCAACACAACTGTATTGTGACCCATCATTGTGGAGGGATGTGCTATAGCATGAAACACAGCATCTGCATGTATGTACCAAATAATCAACACAACTGTATTGTGACCCATCATTGTGGAGGGATGTGCTATAGCATGAAACACAGCATCTGCATGTATGTACCAAATAATCAACACAACTGTATTGTGACCCATCATTGTGGAGGGATGTGCTATAGCATGAAACACAGCATCTGCATGTATGTACCAAATAATCAACACAACTGTATTGTGACCCATCATTGTGGAGGGATGTGCTATAGCATGAAACACAGCATCTGCATGTATGTACCAAATAATCAACACAGCTGTATTGTGACCCATCATTGTGGAGGGATGTGCTATAGCATGAAACACAGCATCTGCATGTATGTACCAAATAATCAACACAACTGTATTGTGACCCATCATTGTGGAGGGATGTGCTATAGCATGAAACACAGCATCTGCATGTATGTACCAAATAATCAACACAGCTGTATTGTGACCCATCATTGTGGAGGGATGTGCTATAGCATGAAACACAGCATCTGCATGTATGTACCAAATAATCAACACAACTGTATTGTGACCCATCATTGTGGAGGGATGTGCTATAGCATGAAACACAGCATCTGCATGTATGTACCAAATAATCAACACAACTGTATTGTGACCCATCATTGTGGAGGGATGTGCTATAGCATGAAACACAGCATCTGCATGTATGTACCAAATAATCAACACAACTGTATTGTGACCCATCATTGTGGAGGGATGTGCTATAGCATGAAACACAGCATCTGCATGTATGTACCAAATAATCAACACAACTGTATTGTGACCCATCATTGTGGAGGGATGTGCTATAGCATGAAACACAGCATCTGCATGTATGTACCAAATAATCAACACAACTGTATTGTGACCCATCATTGTGGAGGGATGTGCTATAGCATGAAACAAAGCATCTGCATGTATGTACCAAATAATCAACACAACTGTATTGTGACCCATCATTGTGGAGGGATGTGCTATAGCATGAAACACAGCATCTGCATGTATGTACCAAATAATCAACACAACTGTATTGTGACCCATCATTGTGGAGGGATGTGCTATAGCATGAAACACAGCATCTGCATGTATGTACCAAATAATCAACACAACTGTATTGTGACCCATCATTGTGGAGGGATGTGCTATAGCATGAAACACAGCATCTGCATGTATGTACCAAATAATCAACACAACTGTATTGTGACCCATCATTGTGGAGGGATGTGCTATAGCATGAAACACAGCATCTGCATGTATGTACCAAATAATCAACACAACTGTATTGTGACCCATCATTGTGGAGGGATGTGCTATAGCAGGAAACACAGCATCTGCATGTATGTACCAAATAATCAACACAACTGTATTGTGACCCATCATTGTGGAGGGATGTGCTATAGCATGAAACACAGCATCTGCATGTATGTACCAAATAATCAACACAACTGTATTGTGACCCATCATTGTGGAGGGATGTGCTATAGCATGAAACACAGCATCTGCATGTATGTACCAAATAATCAACACAACTGTATTGTGACCCATCATTGTGGAGGGATGTGCTATAGCATGAAACACAGCATCTGCATGTATGTACCAAATAATCAACACAACTGTATTGTGACCCATCATTGTGGAGGGATGTGCTATAGCATGAAACACAGCATCTGCATGTATGTACCAAATAATCAACACAACTGTATTGTGACCCATCATTGTGGAGGGATGTGCTATAGCATGAAACACAGCATCTGCATGTATGTACCAAATAATCAACACAACTTATTGTGACCCATCATTGTGGAGGGATGTGCTATAGCATGAAACACAGCATCTGCATGTATGTACCAAATAATCAACACAACTGTATTGTGACCCATCATTGTGGAGGGATGTGCTATAGCATGAAACACAGCATCTGCATGTATGTACCAAATAATCAACACAACTGTATTGTGACCCATCATTGTGGAGGGATGTGCTATAGCATGAAACACAGCATCTGCATGTATGTACCAAATAATCAACACAACTGTATTGTGACCCATCATTGTGGAGGGATGTGCTATAGCATGAAACACAGCATCTGCATGTATGTACCAAATAATCAACACAACTGTATTGTGACCCATCATTGTGGAGGGATGTGCTATAGCATGAAACACAGCATCTGCATGTATGTACCAAATAATCAACACAACTGTATTGTGACCCATCATTGTGGAGGGATGTGCTATAGCATGAAACACAGCATCTGCATGTATGTACCAAATAATCAACACAACTGTATTGTGACCCATCATTGTGGAGGGATGTGCTATAGCATGAAACACAGCATCTGCATGTATGTACCAAATAATCAACACAACTGTATTGTGACCCATCATTGTGGAGGGATGTGCTATAGCATGAAACACAGCATCTGCATGTATGTACCAAATAATCAACACAACTTATTGTGACCCATCATTGTGGAGGGATGTGCTATAGCATGAAACACAGCATCTGCATGTATGTACCAAATAATCAACACAACTGTATTGTGACCCATCATTGTGGAGGGATGTGCTATAGCATGAAACACAGCATCTGCATGTATGTACCAAATAATCAACACAACTGTATTGTGACCCGTCATTGTGGAGGGATGTGCTATAGCATGAAACACAGCATCTGCATGTATGTACCAAATAATCAACACAACTGTATTGTGACCCATCATTGTGGAGGGATGTGCTATAGCATGAAACACAGCATCTGCATGTATGTACCAAATAATCAACACAACTGTATTGTGACCCATCATTGTGGAGGGATGTGCTATAGCATGAAACACAGCATCTGCATGTATGTACCAAATAATCAACACAACTGTATTGTGACCCATCATTGTGGAGGGATGTGCTATAGCATGAAACACAGCATCTGCATGTATGTACCAAATAATCAACACAACTGTATTGTGACCCATCATTGTGGAGGGATGTGCTATAGCATGAAACACAGCATCTGCATGTATGTACCAAATAATCAACACAACTGTATTGTGACCCATCATTGTGGAGGGATGTGCTATAGCATGAAACACAGCATCTGCATGTATGTACCAAATAATCAACACAACTGTATTGTGACCCGTCATTGTGGAGGGATGTGCTATAGCATGAAACACAGCATCTGCATGTATGTACCAAATAATCAACACAACTGTATTGTGACCCATCATTGTGGAGGGATGTGCTATAGCATGAAACACAGCATCTGCATGTATGTACCAAATAATCAACACAACTGTATTGTGACCCATCATTGTGGAGGGATGTGCTATAGCATGAAACACAGCATCTGCATGTATGTACCAAATAATCAACACAACTGTATTGTGACCCATCATTGTGGAGGGATGTGCTATAGCATGAAACACAGCATCTGCATGTATGTACCAAATAATCAACACAACTGTATTGTGACCCATCATTGTGGAGGGATGTGCTATAGCATGAAACACAGCATCTGCATGTATGTACCAAATAATCAACACAACTGTATTGTGACCCATCATTGTGGAGGGATGTGCTATAGCATGAAACACAGCATCTGCATGTATGTACCAAATAATCAACACAACTGTATTGTGACCCATCATTGTGGAGGGATGTGCTATAGCATGAAACACAGCATCTGCATGTATGTACCAAATAATCAACACAACTGTATTGTGACCCATCATTGTGGAGGGATGTGCTATAGCATGAAACACAGCATCTGCATGTATGTACCAAATAATCAACACAGCTGTATTGTGACCCATCATTGTGGAGGGATGTGCTATAGCATGAAACACAGCATCTGCATGTATGTACCAAATAATCAACACAACTGTATTGTGACCCATCATTGTGGAGGGATGTGCTATAGCATGAAACACAGCATCTGCATGTATGTACCAAATAATCAACACAACTGTATTGTGACCCATCATTGTGGAGGGATGTGCTATAGCATGAAACACAGCATCTGCATGTATGTACCAAATAATCAACACAACTGTATTGTGACCCATCATTGTGGAGGGATGTGCTATAGCATGAAACACAGCATCTGCATGTATGTACCAAATAATCAACACAACTGTATTGTGACCCATCATTGTGGAGGGATGTGCTATAGCATGAAACACAGCATCTGCATGTATGTACCAAATAATCAACACAACTGTATTGTGACCCATCATTGTGGAGGGATGTGCTATAGCATGAAACACAGCATCTGCATGTATGTACCAAATAATCAACACAACTGTATTGTGACCTGTCATTGTGGAGGGATGTGCTATAGCATGAAACACAGCATCTGCATGTATGTACCAAATAATCAACACAACTGTATTGTGACCCATCATTGTGGAGGGATGTGCTATAGCATGAAACACAGCATCTGCATGTATGTACCAAATAATCAACACAACTGTATTGTGACCTGTCATTGTGGAGGGATGTGCTATAGCATGAAACACAGCATCTGCATGTATGTACCAAATAATCAACACAACTGTATTGTGACCCATCATTGTGGAGGGATGTGCTATAGCATGAAACACAGCATCTGCATGTATGTACCAAATAATCAACACAACTGTATTGTGACCCATCATTGTGGAGGGATGTGCTATAGCATGAAACACAGCATCTGCATGTATGTACCAAATAATCAACACAACTGTATTGTGACCTGTCATTGTGGAGGGATGTGCTATAGCATGAAACACAGCATCTGCATGTATGTACCAAATAATCAACACAACTGTATTGTGACCTGTCATTGTTTGTTTGCCCTTGCTCGCTTTGAACTCAAGTGTAGTCCATACATACTACTTCTAGTAGTGTTGGACCAAATTTTGCATGTGGATTAGCTTTCCCTATTAACAGTGTCCCTCGACATCATGCAAACCTACTGTGACTTCAGAGGTACTTGTAATTAACATCCCCAAGTCAAGGATGATAGGTCAACATTTTAGTCCAACTTTCCTGTGTACGGGTTGAACCCTTACCTTGGCATCAGCAAACCAAAATTTATAGAATACACGTTCTTATCCATTCGGCTATGCTGACCTACAACCCATCATTGAACCTTTTTGCTTGGAAACATTGTTGTTTCATCCTCAATACAATTTTAATTTATATATACAATAAATAATCTGCTAAATGCTGCCTTCTCTTTCAAACCTGTTGTACCAAGTCTATAAAACATAAACACAAAATATGACTAGGAAGGTCGATGACAGGAAAACTACACAGAGATACAGGCCAATGGTTTGATCAAATTCTTTATCAACGAATAAATAATAAATATCAACAACAAAAAAATGTTAGAAAAAAATGAATACTCAACTTGTTCTGATCAGATTACCAACTTCAGATCCCAAGTTAAGTATTCTTGTTTTTTTCTTTTGTGTGTGTGTGGTTCTCTCTTCCTTGTAATAAATCCAGACAAGGCATCAGTTGTGTGGTATTCTCTGGATAACCGAATCATGAAGACAGATGTCCCATGTATTACATTGAATGGACATCCCCTCAGTGGAGAGAGTAAATTGAAGTACTTGGGAATCATCTTTGACAGATGTTTGGCTTTTAAGGATCATGTGGAGGCTTTGGTGGTGAAGGCTGGAAAGGGACTTAATGTATTGAGGGCGATGGCAGCAACCTGGGTAGACCCGAGGATGTGTTACATGCTCTTTCAGCAGTTAATAATTTGAGTCATTGAATATGGTTTGGGGCTACTGACAGTATCAAAGCGCCAACTTGAAAGGTTGGAGCGCATACAGAATGCGGTTATGCAAGTGATCCTGGGGTGCACAAAGGACACACCAATTATATGCATGAGGCCTATCCTTGTACTACCAACAATGGGGAACAGGCACATGGTAATTCAAGCCAAATGGTACCTGAGAGTCGCTGCAGACAGGGATCAACTCCTGCATAAAGCCATGGATATGGTTAAGGGTCATTGACTTAGGCGAAGCAGGGCCTGTATGGCACAGCCAGAAATATATATCAGCCTATTGTATGAAATAGACAACATCAATCATGAAAAAGAGTGGGTAAAAGTACCGGAAGACATGTTGGACTGGCACAATGTTACAGTAACACTGGGTCATGAGTGCATGGGCAGTGGGTCGCACAAAGTTTGAGGTGCAATATCTGATCCAGGGCAACAAACATCAAGGTGACATAGTTATCTACAGCGATGGGTCAGTGGTGAGAAACAGATGTAGTGGCTGGGATTTCACTGCGAAGGCTAATGGACGATGCTTGAAAAAGGAGAGTCTGGCATATGAGACTTCGACCTCCAGCATGATAATGGAGGTGGAAGCAGTACCAGTTAGTTAGTTAGTTATCAGTTGGGGTATCTTCGTTGCACTCCGGACATGTCCATAGGTGCTCAGATCCTCCCCCCAGCATATGCATCAGCGTCCGGTGGCTAATAGTGCCAGTTCTGTGTTGGTTGACGAGGCGCTTTGTTTTCCCGATGTACCTCTCGCGTCTGGCTGTGCCGATTCTTACTGCCAGGTCTTTCATCCTGAAAAGCGATGTGGAATCACTGGCGTCAAAATCCTCTGTTCTCGCCATATCTTTAAGGGCGTTAATAACATCGGCACGATCCATGGGCTGGCCATCTACAGGGGGTGCAGTGCCAGCCAATTTATCAGCTCGTTCATTTCCCTCGACTCCCGCATGTCCCGGGACGAAGATGAAGGTGACTTTGCGGACAACGGACTTCCGCAGCGACTCAGTCCACTGTCTACGTACAGATCCAGCTTCGACCTTCTGAATCATGCTCATTGAATCACTTAGTACACACACGTTGGTATAATGCTGTGATTCCAGCCATATGAAAGCCTGTGTAAGTGCCATCACCTCCATCGTCATGCTGCTCGTGGTCATAGAGTGGGCACCACTGGATTCTTGAACGGTTCGGCCCGCTGAACGGGCTGTAAATGCCCATGCACTTCTCTGCTGCTTTACAACAGATCCATCTGTATAGATGAGCACTTCGGGGCTATCTGGGTGATCATAGATGAGCGCGTTAACCTCTGCATTGACAGCGACAGGGTTTGTGATAATGCAGGAGAAGGTACACTTAAAAGCTGGAGGCACCGGCACCCATTCCTTGCCGGGGTTGATACTGGTAAGACTGCAGACCTGTCCGACGACATCTTCCGCCCGACCCATCCATGATTTGCCCCTCTTTAGCCTGTCACCCTTTTCTCTGAATACAGCGTCATGCAGAGGGTGCTGCTCATCTGCACTTATTTTTAAGTATGCACGAGCTCTCCAGATCTTGATCCTGTGTTCCATTGTCGGGAAGTCAAGGAGGTATCTCATTGCTACACAGCTGGTGTCTCTCGTGCAGCCCAAAATGATGCGCATGGCTTCGTTTTGTACCTTTTCAAGTCTTCCAATCTGTGTAGGGCTGACAGTGAGGATGGCCAGGGCATACTCGATGCGTGAAAGCACAAGTCCTTGGAACAGAAGTAATAGCAGTCTTTGCTCGATATTGGCAGTCGCCATGACTCTCATTGCTGCCAAACCTTTTCGAGCCTTCGTTATGACATAATCGACATGATCTCTGAAGGACAGGCTACGATCAAGCCTCACGCCAAGATATGTCATTGACTGGGTTCTACTCAGAATGCTCCCATCCATTCTTACTGCCGGCAGGTCTGTTTTCACAATATGGTTGTTTAGTGAGAACCATGTAACCGTTGCCTTTGCAGGGTTGACAAGGGCATCGGCATCAGCACACCATGAGGAAATTCGATCTAGTTCGCCCTGCATATAGTTGGCAACCGCCTGTCTATCTCGACCCTGTCGATACACGAGGATGTCGTCAACGAATGATAGAGTCCTACCCCTCCCATCCAACTGTTGTTCAGTGATCGGCACCGTATACACGTTGAATAGTACTGGTGACAGTGGTGAACCCTGCGGCAATCCTGGACATATCGTTATCGGCTCAGAAGACCAACTCCAACAGGGCCGTTAAACGTAAGAACCAATGTACCTTTATTGTGCAGAGGTCTCCCTTGTAAAAATTGGTTGATGTTGATGGATTCCATTCTGATCAAACAACAGCCCGCACAGATACACTGTGCATAATGCCATCGCCAGAATGTCAACACAATAGTCCCCCACGAAACAAGCAGTACCAGCAGCCTTCTAATGATTGGAGGAGACCGCTGCAACACACATTGCATTTATTATGTACACACAGTGTACTTAGTAAGGTGGAGAAAGGAATGTCTCATGTATAATGGCTTGCCTTGCATCAGAGGTCACAGATTGTGAAAATTGTATGGATTTTCTGCCCTGGTCATGTGAGAGTGTGTGGGGGACTGAACAGACTGATAGGCTGGCAGGGAATGCACCTCTCTGTGGTAAACTGCCTATGGACAAGGAAGAGGTGGACACCTGTGGAACCAGGTGGAGAAAGCGGTGGTACAGAATGCAAACCCATACGTGGAGAGAATGATATAGCGGGGAATCTGCAGGTGTTCTTGATGAAACTCAAAACTGAGAGGGAAGATAAGGATAACTTTCAATCTGATGGCAGTTGGAATGATTAGCAGTATGACGCTTCACTGGCTGTTGAACGAGGGGATGGAGCACATGTAGGAATGTCCTGAGTGCAATGATGTAGCTTCTTAGCTCAACTCAACAACTCTCTTTCTTGTCATTGATAATCACTAGGGCAAGAAAGTTATTTTGTTAGGTTCACTGGCTTTGAACTGAAGCCTAGTCCATACACAGGCTACTACTTCTAGTGCACTGGACTGATTTTTGCATGTGGATTAGCTTTCCCTTTTACTAGTGTCCCTCGCCATCAGCAAACTGGCTTTGACTTCAGAGGTACTTGTAATTTGCATCCTCAAGTCAAGGACGAGAAGTCAACATTTTAGTGCTACTGATCAGTGTAGGGGTTGAATCCGCAACCTCAGCATCAGTACAAAGGGTGTTTAAGAACATACGCTCTTATCCATTCGGCCATGCTGATCCCTGGGCAAGTAAGTGAGATGACCATTATTTTCTCTGGCAATGGTTTCACTAACTGATTGATTGATTGATTGATTGATTGATTTAGGAACCAACATCACAGTATTTGGGGCATTCCCATAAGCGCTCCGTCCCCATCCTCAGCAGCCAGGGAAGAGTCCCAACACCAATAGTACCAGTAGCAATCTGATTATATGTCCATCTCACTTTTCCTCTGAGTGTTGAGCGTCGGCCAGATCCCCTCGTCACCCTTCGCTGTCGCATTCTTGCCAGACCATGGTGATCCATTTGCTCCTCCAAGGTGTACACATGCTCCCACAAGGCCACAACCACGTCTGCCTTGTCATGTATCAATACTCCACCAAGTTCTGCAGAGCCAGCCAATCTGTCTGCCTGTTCATTCCCCAGCACACCAGCATGCCCCGGAGAAAAGATCCAGGCGATGCTTGTCACCCGTGACTTCCGAAGCAAAGCAAGCCACTCTGCACGAAGCCTGCCTGTCCTCACCTTCCTCAGCATGCTTTCTGAGTCAGTTAAAATCACTATGTGTGTGCGTATCATATTCTCCATCCAGCGGAAAGCTGCACTGACCGCCTCCACCTCCATTCTTAAGCTAGATGTTGTGATATCATATGCCAGGCTCTCTTGCACCAAACGTCGACCATTACCTTTTGCTAAGAACCCCCAGACACTTCTCCTTCCTTTCAACACTGAACCATCTGTGTAGATAATCACATCACCCGAGCGAGCATTATCCTGAAATAGTTGCTGGATTTCCACTTCCGTGGCCCCTGCTGGCCACTCCCTGCTCAATGTGATTATAACTCTGCACAAGTCTGACTGCTCCACTGGTACTCTGACCCACTCCTCTCCTCATCTAATGTTCTCCAAGATGCACACCTGTCTGATCGTAACCTCCGCCTGAGCCATCCGCGATTTCTCTCTTATCAGTCGCTGACCCTTAACTGCGTCCAGCGCCTCATGCAACAGGTGATCTGTGTGTTTCACTAACTGTGATCTATAATGACTATTATTTTGTCTGGCAATGGTTTCACTAACTGTGATCTATGATGAATATTATTTTGTCTGGCAATGGTTTCACTAACTGTGATCTATGATGAATATTATTTTGTCTGACAATGGTTTCACTAACTGTGATCTATGATGACTATTATTTTGTCTGGCAATGGTTTCACTAACTGTGATCTATGATGAATATTATTTTGTCCTGCAATGGTTTCACTAACTGTGATCTATGATGACTATTATTCTGTCTGGCAATGGTTTCACTAACTGTGATCTATGATGATTATTATTTTGTCTGGCAATGGTTTCACTAACTGTGATCTATGACTATTATTTTGTGTGGCAATGGTTTCACTAACTGTGATCTATGATGACTATTATTTTGTCTGGCAATGGCTTCACTAAATGTGATCTATGATGAATATTATTTTGTCTGGCAATGGTTTCACTAACTGTAATCTATAATGGCTATTATTTTGTCCTGCAATGGTTTCACTAACTGTGATCTATGATGACTATTATTCTGTCTGGCAATGGTTTCACTAACTGTGATCTATGATGACTATTATTTTGTCTGGCAATGGTTTCACTAACTGTGATCTATGACTATTATTTTGTGTGGCAATGGTTTCACTAACTGTGATCTATGATGACTGTTATTTTGTCTGGCAATGGTTTCACTAACAGTGATCTATGATGACTATTATTTTGTCTGGCAATGGTTTCACTAACTGTGATCTATGATGACTATTATTTTGTCTGGCAATGGTTTCACTAACTGTGATCTATGATGACTATTATTTTGTGTGGCAATGGTTTCACTAACTATGATCTATGAAACTAATTATAAACAACAATGTGAGCACAAAGGTTGCAATTTCTTGTTCATGATAATTATTAACTCTGCTATTCATTCTACTCTATTAATGATTAATTCTGCAAAGAACACTGTTGAAATTAGCATTAGGGAATACAGAATCCTTACATACCACTTATATTCTATCACAGAAATGGTTTATTTCAGCATATTCTACTATTATTTCAGTATTTCTTTCCTTCAAAATATAAAATGTATGTAGAAGACATGTTTTCACAGTAATGTTTTAGCCAGTCACGACATCAATAGGTTTTCACAGTTCCATGTGTGATAGTGTCTCACAACATCAACAGGTTTTCACAGTTCCATGTGTGATAGTGTCTCACGACATCAATAGGTTTTCACAGTTCCATGTGTGATAGTGTCTCACAACATCAACAGGTTTTCACAGTTCCATGTGTGATAGTGTCTCACAACATCAATACGTTTTCACAGTTCCATGTGTGATAGTGTCTCACAACATCAATACGTTTTCACAGTTCCATGTGTGATAGTGTCTCACAACATCAATACGTTTTCACAGTTCCATGTGTGATAGTGTCTCACAACATCAATACGTTTTCACAGTTCCATGTGTGATAGTGTCTCACAACATCAATACGTTTTCACAGTTCCATGTGTGATAGTGTCTCACAACATCAATACGTTTTCACAGTTCCATGTGTGATAGTGTCTCACAACATCAATACGTTTTCACAGTTCCATGTGCGAAAGCATCAACAATAAAAATAATAATGGAGGTTTGCATCTCTGAGAGGTTTAACAGGCTTAAACTTTCTCTTATGACTGTAGCATAATGGGATTGTTACACAAACTGGTCTTTTGGACCAATATTGATTTCTCATCCATGATTTGGGGACATACATCACAAGTACCTCAGAAGTCAGATAGGATTCACCTGATGGCAGATATATATCTTAGTCAGATATGACTTGGCTACTGTATGATTACGGCCAAATGATGGGTGGTGCTCACAAAACTCGACACCCCACATTGTACCAACGGCTTCAGGCAGATAAGCACAATTGGGAGGGTTCAAGCCTTATGGTTTATGCGAGGTAATACAACCAAAGACAGAATGTCATGGCTGGGCATTCCAGGCTCTAAGCCGTGGTCGGCAACTGGTCTAGGATCGATGTCCCAACAGGCCAACAGTTAGAGCATTCAACACAATGTTCCCACAGGCCAACAGTTAGGGCATTCAACACAATGTTCCCACAGGCCAACAGAGCATTCAACACAATGTTCCCACAGGCCAACAGTTAGAGCATTCAAAACAATGTTCCCACAGGCCAACAGTTAGAGCATTCAAAACAATGTTCCCACATGCCAACAGTTAGAGCATTCAAAACAATGTATTGCTGTAGTGAATTTAAACACAGGAGTCACTAACATCATGTTGCATGATTTATTGCCTGGCATAGTTGGAGCATTACAGCTTCTGCAGCTTGTCTGGTTCCACATGTATTGTCTTATTCCACATATATTGCTGTTACCTTTCCTCTGGAGTAAACTAGGCAGGCTGAGAGAGGGATCATGCTGCATGGGAAACTCATGGTCTCTGCAATTCAGTGCAGGCTTTGCGCTATGGAAAGGTATACTATAACTCAATCCCTGGTCCCTTCCTAGTTAGTTTGTTGCATATCCTGTACAGGACAATACGGTCAACACCAGCATTTTTCAGCTGCTGTTGATGTCTTGGCAAGTTTTACGTTCAGTAGTTTGTCATTCTTTCTGAACAAACGGCTCACATAACTCCGTAAGTAACCAGCATGCCAAATATACCCAGTAATCCGCTGCCAAATCTCGTGCAGCTGTGAGAGTGTCAGTATACATATGAACAACGTCCTTAACTTAACTCCTACGCCTAGGCCAGGGAGACCGGCATGGCAAACTGACTAAACATAAATATTAAAATTGCCTAGACAATTAATACTCAAACTGCCTGCTACTGTACTTAATAAATTAAAATACACTGAATATATCGAACATCATTCCACTATTTTCGTGACCTAAAATAAAACTGACTACTCAGAACTGTAGGTCTAACTCGGTTGCTCAAGTTGTCGTGAATGTGATGTAATAAATGCTGAGATCTCCACGTCAAACAGCAGTTTTCACCGATAGCATAACGGCGAATGTAGTTTTCTACGAAGTCAGTAACGTGACACAAACTATAATAACAATATTTTTACGTGTTGTGTGTTGTTTGTCCATCAAGAATGATGATGACCATTCATTTCATCCAGTGGGGTTGAAGGTGTGGAGCCGTGGGTTCTAAGATGGCTGATAAGGCCTATTTTGGCTCGAAATGTTCTTTGACAATGTGGGCAAAGAATGCTTGACGTCTCTGGAGGAGGATTTCCTGCAGTGGTTTTTTTGTCCTGCCTTTTCTTCACAGCTCTTGCAGTCCTGGTTGCCTCACATATGACTGCACCCTTGTGTAATGATGCACGCCACGAATTTCGGTCTCTGGCTGCAGCCTCCCAGGTGTCATGATGAATTCCAAAAGCATTCAGTGAAATTTTCAGAGTGTCTTTAAAACGTTTCCTCTGGCCACCTTGGGAGCGTTTACCACAACGCAGTTCGCTGTAGAAAATTCGTTTAGGGAGCCTGTGATCTGGCATGCGGGTCAAGTGATCAGCCCAGCGAATCTGATTCTTCATCAGTAGAGTGTGGATACTGGGCATGGATGCTCTTTCTATGACTTCAGTGTCTGGAATCTTGTCCTGCCATTTAATCTTCAGTAGCTTCCTTAGGCAGACTGTGTGGAAGTGGTTTAATTTCCTAGCGTGTCGCTGATAAACAGTCCAGGTTTCACAAGCATATAGCAGTGTGGATAACACAACTGCTTTGTAGACTTTTAGCTTTGTTTGCAGGCTTATTCCAGTTCTGTCCCATACATTCTTGTACAGTCTGCCAAAGGCTGCACTGGCCTTGGAGATTCTTGCATTCACTTCGTCATCGATTGTGGCAGCTTGTGACACAGTGCTGCCAAGATAGGTGAATTTGTCCACAACACTTAGTCTATGATCATTCACTTTGATATTCGGCACAGTGTGATTATTCCCTGGAGCTGGGTGGTACATAACTACAGTCTTCTCCAAGTTGATATTGAGCCCAAAGTTGGCACAGGCATGTGAGAAAGCTGAAACATTATGTTGCATGTCCGCCTCTGAGTTGGCGTATAGAGCGCAATCATCAGCAAACAGGAGCTCTCTGACGGTGCCGCTGTCAATTTTGGTTTTAGCTTTCAGCCTTCTGAGATTGAATAACTTTCCATCCATACGGTAGTTGATGTCTATTCCAATGTCGTCGTTCTCGAAGGCATTCATCAACATGGCTGAAAACATGAGGCTGAACAGTGTTGGTGCCAGGACACATCCTTGCTTCACTCCATTGGTTACAGGAAAGGGTTCAGACAGTTCACCATTTTCCTGTACTCTTGCCTGCATGCCGTCATGAAATAGCCGCACTATTTGGACAAACTTTCGTGGACAGCCATATTTTGCCATAATCTTCCACAGTCCTTCTCTGCTGACTGTATCAAAAGCCTTGGTAAGGTCAATGAAAGTGGAGAACATTTCGCAGTTCTGTTCCTGACATTTCTCTTGCAGCTGCCTTGCAGCGAAAATCATGTCAACAGTTCCACGTTCTTTTCTGAAGCCACATTGACTCTCAGGAAGAAGACCTTGATCGAGATGGGCTGTGAGGCGATTGAGAAGAATTCTGGCGAGTATCTTCCCTGCAATTGAAAGCAAGGAGATGCCTCGGTGGTTGTCACAGGATTGGCGGTTTCCTTTACGTTTGTAAAGGTGGACTATTGACGCGTCCTTAAAATCTTGTGGCATGGTCTCGTTCATCCATATGTTTGTGAAGACTTGGTGAAGCTGCTCTGTTAGGACCGGCCCACCTGTCTTGTATATCTCTGCTGGGATGGAGTCAGGACCAGGTGCCTTGCCGCTGGAGAGTTGCTGGATGGCTTTGTTTATTTCCACTATGGTTGGCAGGTCACCAAGTGTCTCATTGGTGGGAACTTGAGGAAGGCAGTTGATGGTTTCATCATCGAAGAAGGAAGTTGCATTTAGGATTTTGCTGAAATGCTCTGCCCAGCGTTGAAGGATTTCTTTCTTATCTGTGACCAATGTTCCCCCATCTGCACTGAGGAGGGGAACTATGCCTGGTGATGAAGGACCATAGACCGCTCTCAGTGAGTCGTAGAAGTTTTTCATATCATGTCTGTCAGCAAAGCCCTGAATTTCATCAGCTTTGCTGCTCAGCCAGGAGTCCCGCATGTGCCGAAGTTTCTGCTGCACTACTCTCTGAATGTTCTTGAAAGCATCTTTTTTTGATGTTGACTTTGGGTCATTCAAATGTGCCTTGAGGAGAAGATGTTTCTCGGCCAGCAATTGGTTGATGTCTTCGGAATTTTCATCAAACCAGTCTTTATGCTTTCGGGGGGCTGGACCCAGGATTTCCATAGCAGTTTTGTAAATTGTGTCCTTTAGGGCTCTCCATTCTGTTTCTGTATCCTGTTTAGCTTCAGCATTGGGCTTGATGCGGTCTTCCAGCATATTTTCAAACGACTGCTGCATTTTCTTGCTGTTTAGGCGGGTGACATTTAGCTTTGTTTGCATTTTCGCCCCTTGAGGACGCCGTGGTGGCCTGATGTGGATGTTCATTTTCGAGACAATGAGACGATGGTCTGTCCAACATTCGGCACCACACATGGATTTTGTCACTCGAACGTCTTGTCTGTCACTCCTCCTGACGATGACATAGTCAATGAGGTGCCAGTGTTTCGAGCGAGGGTGCATCCACGATGTCCTATTTCTCATGGGGAGACGGAAAATTGTGTTCGTAATCACGAGATCATGTTCGGCACATGTCTGAAGGAGGCGGAGTCCATTGCTGTTACAATTTCCGACTCCATGTTTTCCAATAATGCCACTCCAAGAGGTGGTGTCCGTGCCTACTCTGGCATTGAAATCCCCAAGGAGTATAAGTTTGTCTCCTTTGGGAACAGATGTTAATACACTGTGCAGGTCCTCATAGAACTTGTTCTTGACATCATCTTCGTTGGTCATAGTTGGTGCGTAGACACTCACAATGGTTGCGTGCTTCCTTCCATTCAGCAGAGGCAACTTCATGGTCATGAGCCTGTCGTTTATAGCCTTTGGAAATCCAGCTAATTTGCCGACCAGGGCCGACTTAATGGCAAATCCCACACCGGATTGGCGTCTTTCCTCGCTTTTCCTTCCACTCCAGAAAAATGTGTAGCCGGCACCAATTTCACAGATTTGGCCTTCTTCTGCAAGTCGTGTCTCGCTCAAGGCTGCAATGTCGATGTTGTACCTGCCCAGCTCTCTCCCAATCAGTGCTGTTCGTCTCTCTGGACCCAACGCGCCGTCTCTGTCAAGTAGGGTGCGTACATTCCAAGTTCCAATTGTTAAGGGAATATGGTTTACTCTTTTAGCTTTGCTTGTTTTATCTTTCTTTGTATGTCGACCGCAGTTAAGGGTACCCACCAACCGCGGCTAGCTGGTTAGGTAGTGATGAAGCAGACAATGTTTAGGGCACCTTTTCTAGCCCCTTCCTCATGCTATGGAGGTGAGCAGTGTGTTCCTATAGAGGGCTGCTCAGTCGCTCAGAGGGCTGCCGAATCCCACTGCTGCTCCGGTCAGTAGAAGACGACCATATGGCCTGCGCCGCCTGTGTGCAGGTCTGCGACTACGGCTGCCAGCGTACCCACGCCTGCCGCTTTGCCGCTCGCCCATCGCCACAGGGCTTGAAGGTGATATGTGACGTTGGATGAAGAATGACTTGCGCGATGACTTGGATTAAAGTGAGGAAGAGTTGCGCAATTCGTCGACCTCACTCTCTCGCCTGAGTCCATCTGAGTCCAGTGGCAAGACAAGTCGAGACGATTGGAGACGAATACAGGTGCAGTGGATGACCAGGGCGCTCTACGTGCCTTGCCGTGCTCATTACGTTCCACAATGCTTTGCAGGTAAACGCCGTCTTGCCCGTTGAATCAGGAATGATTTCTTCCGCGCAGTCTGCCGAATCCTGTCTTCACATGCTGGGTAGGCATACCCTAGTTTACCTCTTGGTTTGACACCAAATCGGATACCCATGCCTGGTTTAGCCAGCCTCTCACAGCTGTTGCCCGGGGGGTGGCCGCTGTCGCATGCTGACAGCTACTAGGAGCCACAGGCACGAGCTGGGTGTCAGACTTGGACCAGTGGGGGATGGGTCCTGAAAGGACAGGGACAAGGATTTTTACGTAGAGAATAGGAATAACCCTACAATGGCTGGGGCATATAGAAAGAATGGAAGATAATAGGGAAACAAAACTCGCTTACACTCAGGAAATAAATGACCGTAGACCCCGAGGTAGACCAAGAAGACGGTGGAGAAATAATATATATACAGACCTACAAGCACTTGGAATCAATGCTGGCAAGAGAAGGTCAACCAGAGAGACGAATGGAGACGGATTGTATCTGCAGCAGAGAACCTCAATGGCTCGGAACGCTGAAGAAGAAGAAGAAGAAGAACGAACGAACGAACAGACTTTATTTTCAAAGGGTAACAAATTGGGCACGCAGGCCCGTCTTACATTCGGCCCTTCCAATCACTCATCTTTCTTTCATCAACAGTGCATAGGAAAAAAAACATTGTCACATGAATTTTGTAAACATAAACAATGCATATTACTATGTTATGAGACACATCCACCACCCACCCACACATCCCCCATTCACTCCAACTCCCCCACCCAACCACATACACATACAATACATTCCCCCACCCATCCACCACATCCCTACACCTACACATCTCCCCACCCACACACACCTCTAACCCACCACACATCCCATCCACCCACACCCCAAGCACACATACGTTCAATAACCCACACATCCCCCACCTACACACATCTCCCCACCCACTCACATATCCTCTACCCGTCCCATTTCCCACCAACAATCACGCACCCAATATCCTCCTCCACCCACACACCTCCAACCACCCAGCCAAACACACATTCCTCAGCCACACACACATCTCCCCGTCAACTCACATATTCCGCACCTACCCACACACAAATTCAGCACTCACCCACATAATCTCCCATCTCCCCCAGCCCACTCACAGATCCCGAGCCCACACCTACAAACATCCCCGACCATCTCCTAACCTGCACACACTCACCCACCCACATATCCTCTACCCACCCACACATCCTCTACCCACCCATCCCCCAACCAAACATCCCTTAACCACACACCCTTACTCATATACAATCACCCACCCACACATCCTATATCCACTCATCCCCCAACCAAACATCCCTTAACCACACACCCTTACTCATATACAATCACCCACCCACACATCCTCTACCCAACCACACATCCTCCCATTCCCCCAGCCACACATCCCTTAACCACACACCCCTACCCATATACACACACATCCCCACCCACGCACAATCTCCCCACCCATACAAACATCCCTCACACACATCCCCCATTCACAAACACACACCTCCCATCCACGCACACACAACCCACACACACATCCCCAACCCATACATTCATCCCCTCACACATCACTAGACACACGTACTTATCCCTCAACCACTAACACCCACACATCCCTTACCCACTCATCAACACATACATCTCCTATCTACCCACCCACACTCACACATCCCAACCACCCATCTAAGCACACATCCCCCACCCTCACACACATCCTTCACCCACCCGCAAACCCAACCACACCTTCACCCACCCAAACAAACATCATTTATCCACACCCAGCTCCCCTCCCACACAACACCACACCCACACACATCCCAAAGACACATCCCACACACACATCTGTCCACACATCTCCTACCCATCCACACATCCCCCAACTACAATCACCCTCACTACCCACACATACTTCCTCCATCCAGCCACACACACACCCACCCAGCCAGACATATCCCCCACCCACACACACATCTCCAAATCCATCACCCACACCCATCACGCACCCCTCCCCCAACCCCCACACATCCCCCACACACATTCACCCACACACACTCCCCATCCATCCACCCAAACATCCCACACCCATACACCTCCCTCACCCACACACACATCCACAAACCACAACTACCCCCACCTGCACACATCTCCCACCCACCACATATCCCCACACCCACATCTCCCCACCCACACATATACCCCCACCCATCCCATAACCCACCATCAATCATCCACCAACATATCTCCTCCACCCACTCACCCACAACCACCTAGACAAACACACATCCCCACCCACAAACACATCTCCCCATACACCCATACATCTCGCACGCATCCACACACAAATCCCCCATCCACCCACACACAAATCCCCCACCCACCCACCCACACATCCTGAGCCCACCCACACACATCACGTATCCACCCACACACACATCCCCCCATCCCCCAACCTACTATTATGATCAAACTCCCACACTTTACACACACATACAGTGATGATTGTCGTGAGCATTGTCGCAAAATTGTAAAGAAAATGGAGAAAAATTGTACATATACATTTTGTAACTTAAAAATTAGTGATGTAATTCAACTCTCTCTCTCTCTCTCTCTCTCTCTCTCTCTCTCTCTCTCTCTCTCTCTCTCTCTCTCACACACACACACACACTAACGCTCTCACTCACATTACAGTAATGTTATATTATACATGATAAAATCAAGTGTCATACATACAAAATGATAATGTGAAAGATGAAAATACACAAAAAATATGGAATCGCATGTTACAGGACATGCGAGCACTCAATTCTCTCTCTCTCTCTCTCTCTCTCTCTCTCTCTCTCTCTCTCTCTCTCTCTCTCTCTCTCTCTCTCACACACACTCTCTCTCTCTCTCTCACAGGCACACACACATTCCCACACACACACACACACACACACACACACACACATACACATATCCCTCACATACACACCCATACATACATCCTCACATCTAGACAAATACATGATGCATCACATGATCACTGAAACTAATAAGAACAAACTCCCACACTTTACACACAATTGAGACACTGACGATTGTCGTGAGAATTCTCGCAATTGCAAGAAGTGGAGAAAAAATTGTACATATACATTATGTAGCGTAAAAATTAGTGATGCAATTCAACTCTCTCTCTCTCTCTCTCTCTCTCTCTCTCTCTCTCTCTCTCTCTCTCTCTCTCTTGCGTTCTCTCTCTCTCTCTCTCTCTCACACACACACACACACACACACACTAACTCTCTCACTCACATCACAGTAATGTTATATTATACATGATAAAATCAAGTGGCATACAAAATGATAAGATGAGAATTTAAAAAAAAAAAAAAAATGGAATGGCATGTTACAGGACAATCAGGTGGCATTAAACGATACCTCGTAATATGAAAGATGGGAATACATAAAAAATATGGAATAGCATGTTACATGACATGCGTGGGCTCAACTCTCTCTCTCTCTCTCTCTCTCTCTCTCTCTCTCTCTCTTTACATACACACACTCTCACACTCATTCACTCTCTTTCTCTCTCACTTACACTCACTAACTCTCTCACTTGCTTTACAGTAATTTACATGAATTCATTTTAAAATCAAGTGCATCAAAAATGATAATATGAAGAAAAAAAATGAGAATACACAAAACATATGGATCAGCATGTTAGATGACATGCGTGCGCTCAACTAACTCTCTCTCTCTCTCTCTCTCTCTCTCTCTCTCTCTCTCTCTCTCTCTCACACACACACACTCTCTCTCTCTCTCTTTTCTCTCTCACACACATGTACATACACACACCCACACACATCATACCCACGCAATACACACACCTGCACACATCCATATACTTACTCACACGTACTCACATAACACCCGAATATACACTCCCTCGCATACACTGCATGCATGCACACTTAAACATACAAAGATATACAATACATACACGAGCACACACACACACACACACACACTCATCCATACACACATACATACACGCACATGCATATAAACGCATATAAACACATGAACGCACACCTTAACACACGTACAGACATACACACAGAGGCACACACAGATACACACATGTACACACATATACACCCATACACACATCCAGACATGCACACACATACATCACACTTTCTCATGCACTCTCTCATTCACCCACGCTCTCTCTTTTACACACTCACTCGCTCTCACACTCACTCATTCGCGCACATACACGCATACCCACAAATTCTCTCTCACTCACTCACGCTCCCTTACGCACTCATTTACTCGATGACTCTCTAACTCACACTCACTCACTAATTTCACACTCTATCACACAGACAGGCAGACACACGACACACCCACTCTCTCAGATTCACTCATTCTCTAACTAAATCTCTCACACATATGTCCACACACTCACTTTTACACTCACTCAGGCACACGCGCATGCATACTCTCTCACTCTCACTCATACTAATTCTTCCACTCACACTCTTTCTCACTCACTCTCTCACCCACTGTCTCGTTCACACACATACAGTGAAGAATGATAGTGGAAAAATGATACTAGTAGGTGACTTATGGAGGCATATAGTCGGTATGAAGTAAGTATTGAAAGAGTTTTCGGTTGAATGTGTAGGGACTCATTGGTGTTTTCAGTTCTGGTGGAAGGCTATTCCACAAGTGAGCACCAGAATATGCGAAACAAGTTTTGTATAAGTCCAATCTAGGCTTAGGAAGCTGTAATAAATTTAAGCGCTTACTGTTCATTGCATTAGATTGAATTAACGGTAGAAAATACTCTGGGGTATTTTCAGATATAATTTTATTCACTAATTTGGCTTTGTTAAAAAGGAAGCGCTTTTGAAGTGGTAGAAGCCTTAGATGGCTGTATAATTTATTACTTTCAACGTGCTTTATGTTAGAAACTAGACGTATAGCGCGGTTTTGAAGCGAACACAATCGTTTCATATTAGATTTAGGGCAGCCATCCCAGACTGTGGAACAATAATCGAGAGGTGATTGGATATAGGATGCATAGAATATTTTACGTGTGCTTTCATCCAAAAAGTGTTGAATTTTAGCAAGTTGGTAAACTTTTTGTGCTATTCTCTTGGTAAGGGCGTGAACATAAGGGCTCCAGTTTAAATGTCTGTCAATTAAAAGACCTAATGTTTTATGTTCATTTACATTAATTATAGGTAACGTGTCCACGTGGAGCTCGAGCGGTATCCCAGTTATGGCTAGGGTCTGTAGTTTTTGTCTGGTCGTTATTAGCATGGATTTGGTTTTGTCGATGTTAATTAACATGCGATTTTCATTGCTCCATCTACTAAGGTTGTCAAGTTCGTTTTGTAAAGAGCTCTCTAAGTCACAAAGGCTCTCTTGTCTTGTATAAATAGTGCAGTCGTCCGCAAATAGATCACACGAAGTATTGAGGTATAAAGGAAGATCGTTAATATACACTGCAAAAAGCAGCGGACCTAGTATTGAGCCCTGAGGCACCCCAAAATTAAGTTGTGTGGGTATTGATAGACAGTTATTGAAGGACACTACTTGTTGTCTGTCTGATAAAAATGACGTAATTAGGTTCACCATATTGGTGCTAGTCTTCATGTGTTTTAATTTTCTAATTAAAATATCATGATCTACCATATCAAAGGCCTTTTTAAAGTCTACAAATACTGCTCCATAAATGTTCCCATTGTTGATACAAAGATACCAGTTATCGGTCATTTTTGTAAGGGCACTATGGCAAGAATATTTAGGTCGAAACCCAGATTGACTGTCAATTATTAGATCGTTGTTAATTAAATGATGTAGTGTTATTTTATGCATGTGTTTTTCTAATGGCTTTGATAGCGACGATAGTAAGGAAATAGGTCTATAATTACACAAGACGCTAATATCAGTTGAGCCATTTTTAAGTAGAGGATACACTTTAGCAACTTTAAAGGCAGATGGAAAGTAGTTTTTGGATAGGCACTGGTTATATATGAACGTTAAGGACTCACTAATAATAGGTGCAGCACACCGAAGAATTCTATTACTGATACCATCTAGGCCTTCTGAATTTGTTGCTTTGAGATTCGAGAGATATTTATATACTTCTGCAACAGACATCAAGGGAATCTCAGGGGGAATATTTCTAGAGCACTTCCCTTCACAGAATGATGACAGTGAATGTCGTGTCCTCCTTTAAAGTGTCGTCCCTGGAGTGAGGAGAGTCAACACCCACATTATAATATTTTTCTTTCCTATCAATATCCTGGAGAATCCACCAGCTTCCGTCCAACACACTCCATCAGCCCATGGACACCTTTCCCTATCACTCTCTCACTGTCGTACTATGCCCCCTCTCATACTTCCCCAACGCAACATACTCAGCAACTCTTGCTTCTAAAAATTAATAAAGATTAATTTATTAAAAGAAAAGTGTAACGTATATGAGACGTGTATGCGAAGAAAAATGTGTGTCGTGTATAATAACATAAATGTATATGTCAGCCCTCAAAGTTCAGGATCATAGTGCACACATCATGGCAAGGATTACACGACATCACACGAGTCAGTACAATAGACCTCACCGAAGTCGTATCCTTCTCTCCAGACATGTCCTCCTCCAGGAGCTCTGACGACCATGAGATCTGAATCCCATGTAAATATATAATCAATGGAAAATACTATTATTGTTCCTAACACAACGGTTCCTATTAGTTCTGTATTTTCACTCTTAAACAGTCAATGTATCTAGACAAAAATGGCTTGCTTTATTCACTAGATATAGTCTGAAAGTTCTGATTTCCTAGATACATGGAACAACTACACTTCAATGTTTGGTTTCATCTAATGTGAACATCAGTTCCTACTGATCTAGTTCCTCGTGGGCTGAACATCCATCACTTCAGGTGTGTTAACGATTGGTATTCACTCATGTAGGATACATATACCATTAGGCTCCACCGAGCAATGTGTATTAACTTCTTCCGTTGCGAAAGTTGCTGGCCCATCTCTCCACATCATAATTTATCCGGGATCGGATTTTTCATTGGTTCCGGGTTCTTCATTCCAACCAGAGGAACCTGTAAAATAAATCATACAACTGGTGATAGCCTCCCCGTCACTGATCTCTATTAGATGATCGTGGCCATCGGATTCGCTCAGAAAATAAAGTGAACCTACTCTGTCAGGGACAGATGACTGAACACATAGGTTATCATCAGGCCAAGACAAGAAAAAAAAATCAACAAACAGAATGCGGAACCCCGCCAACCAGGGACACCTACTGGGATATCCCAATTATCCCTCATTACTCAATTCTCAACTAGTAAAGCTTATCAACACTTCACTAATCTATTTTCAACTAACAGAGCCAAGTATCACTTCCCTACTCTAGCTAGTTTTCCACTAACAGTGCTAATCATCACACTTTAGTTTTAACAAGGCTACAGCCTATATTAATTAGAACTAATTATAATAGGTTCTACCTTAGGCAACACCGCAGTTAGATCCAATTACATCTACTCTTGCCATGACAGGCACGTGTAAAATTAAATTAACTCAATTCGCACATGGTAGACATTTTTCCAATCAGAACCGCAGTGCCGATGCACGTCCGCTAAAATCCAAGGTTTGAGTTCAACTGTCATCTCCAATCATGGTTTTCTGGCAAACCCCTAAAATTGGTCACGTGACGGTATTCTTCCTGTCCACACAGGTGTTATTTGGACATATCATCCATTGTCAAGAATCCATTTTCCCTGGCTTAGTCACTGTCAGAGTTGTCATCAGTTGTTTTGACATCCCCAACAAAGCTAGCGAGTTACTGTATAATCCCAACAACGGGTTTCCCCAACAAGCTGCCAATCTTCTTGATGTCCGGAAACTATAAATTGACAGACGGACTGTTTACTTCCGAGCTGAGTACTTCCGCTTCCAATCCGACCTGTTTATAAACTGTCAAAGCGATGCAGGGATTTGTCTCACTCACCACCGAATATTCCCAATCCGTCGACCAGATGTAAACACGTGCAGCTACATTTTCTGGATTTGTTGAAACACCCTTTGGCCTCGACCATGCTGCTAATTCAGAACACCTTTATTCTCATAATGGTTAAATCACGTTGGTCCATCATGTGACATAGGCCCCCTCTTAAGAGAGTAGTCCATCTCACTCTTCTCCACCGTGATTTTAATCCAGATGATTCATTCTACTTCTTCAGGAGCTTGGTGTCTTGACAAAAAGTCCGCTCCAAAATTTTCCTTCCCAGGAATGTACTCCACTGTGAAATTATAAGGTTGAAGTAACAACGACCACCGCATCAAACGGGCGTTGAGCTTCTGAGAAGTAGCCAGGAACATCAGGGGCTGATGATCCGACTGGACTCGAAACTTATCTCCATACAAATATGGCTGGAATTTTTGCACTGCCCATACGAGGGACAAGCACTCTCTCTCGACGGTTGAATAATTCCTCTCCGCCTGATGAAGTTTCTTGCTTGCGTATGCTACAGGTTTCAAAACCGAAGCATCGTCTTTTCCTTCCTGTAACAAGGCTGCCCCAATCCCAATCCCACTCGCATCTGTTCTCAACACAAATGGTTTGGAAAGGTCAGGGAGCTGTAATACAGGTTTGCTGACCAAGGCCTCCTTTAACTGACTATAGGCATTCTCACATTCTGGTGTCCAAATGATTTGGTCCGGGAATCCCTTTTTCAAGGTTTCCGTCAATGGAGCTCCCAGTTCAGTGAAATGTGGGATAAATTTGTGGTAGAACCCATACAACGAGAGAAAATATCGCAAATCCTTCTTCGTTTTTGGCCTTAGGGCATTACTGATTTTCTCCAGGTTCTTCTCTTCTGGGACAATGTGTCCTGGAGTGATGGTGTGACCTAGAAATTCCAGAGTCTGGTAACCAATCATGCACTTGGTTGGACGAGCAGTAAGCCCTGCTTCCTTGAGCCTATTAAACACTCTCTCCAAGGATTGTAAGTGGTCATCCAAGCTGTCACTGGAAATCAGAATATCATCCATGAATGAGATGATGGATGGATCCTGTAACGGATCTAGTGAAGTCCTCATCATGCGTGTAAACACACTAGGTGCATTGCTGAGTCCAAAGGGCATGACCTTGAATTCGTAGTGTCCACTGGGTGTACTGAAAGCCAACAGTGGTCGAATCTCCGGTTTGACTGGTATCTGATAGTAACCCCGACTCAGATCCACCTTTGAAAAGTATCGAGCCTTATGGAGCCTAGCGAATAAATGGGTTGGATTCGGAAAAGGTTCCACCTGAAATTGTGTGTGACTGTTCAGAAGTCGGTAATCTATACACAACCGGTGTTCTCCACTTGGTTTCCGTAACAAAACTACCCCTGCATTGTATGGGGATATGGATGGTGCAAACACGTCATCCTCCAGCAGTTTTTGTATTTCCTCCTCCAGGGCCTTTTCTTTAGAGAATGGCACTGGGTAAACCTTTTGGCGAACAGGCTCCTGTGTGGTCAAAGTCATCTCGAACTCAACCAACCTCGTTCGTCCTGGTTTATCAGTCAGTATCTCCTTATGAGACTTGAGAACCTGGGTTATCTTTTCCCTCTCCTCGGAGGTCAGATCAGGGTTCACTTGCACATCCCTATAGGTTTCCTGGTGTACCAAGGGATATTCCCTGCCCCCGCTGGTTCCCACTTCCGTCTCTACTGCAACTGCCATTGCCATGAGGTGAGCTGCCTTGTCTCCGGGTCTCTCTTCGTATTTCCGCAAGAGGTTGATATGGAAAATCTTCGACTTTCCCCGGATCCGGATCTGATAGTTGGTTCTGGATATCACCCTTTCCACGGGAAATGGTCCCTTGCCAACCTATCTCCAGTTTGTTGTTTCCCGTTGGGAGTAGCAACAAGACTTTATCTCCCACCTCTAGAGATCTGTCTTTAGACCTACGGTTGTAGTAAGCCGCATGTCTTTTTCTGGCCTTTTTCAAGTTTTGATTTGCCAGAGTCCATCCCTTGTGGAGTTTTTCTTTCAGTTCCTCCACGTATTTATAGGATGAGATCACTTCTTCTGACGTCCCCTCTTCAGTCCAACTCCTCAACATGGCTTCCAACGGTTCTTTGATTGGACGACCAAACAGCAACGTAGCGAGTGGTAGTCCTGTTGAGCCATGAGGAACTTCCCGATAGGCAAAAAGGGTCGCTGGGATATATTCATCCCACCTATCAGGTTTTTCCTGCGCTAGTTTCCTGAGCATTGTCATCAACGTGCCGTTGAAACGCTCTACTTGTCCATTGGCTTGAGGATGGTAAGGGCTGGTATGTATGTGGTTAGAGTGAAACACCCTAAATACCTCCTCCATGAGTTTTCCACAAAACTGAGACCCATTGTCCGTCAGAATTTGATCCGGAAAGCCTAATCTGGTAAAGGCCTCCATCAGTGCGTCCGCCACTCTTTTTGAGTCTATCGTGGTTAACGGTATGGCCTCACCCCACATTGTACAGCAATCCACCATTGTGAGTATATACATGTTCCTCTTCCTAGTCCTGGGAAGTGGACCCACGATATCGATGGCTACCTTCTCGAAAGGAGAGTTCATGATGGGCATCTCACCCAACACCACCGGTGCTGTCCAGTGTTTCGGTGCCACCCTCTGGCACTCAGGGCATGACTTCACATACCGACGCACATCATCTGTCATTCCCGGCCAATAGTAATGGCAGGAAATTCGCTGCATGGTGGCGGCAATACCCGTGTGTCCACTAAAGGAGATGGTATGCCCCATATGAAGAATCTGGGACCGGTGAGCTTTTGGGACGACCAACTGACCGTATAGGTTGTCTCCCCTTTCTACTCTCCTGTAGAGTATCCTATTCTTCATGTAGTACTTCCCCCGTCCTGGTGGATCAGCACTTTTCTGCAGCTTTTTGTAGCAAGGACGTAAAGTATCATCCTCACTCTGGGCAGTTCGTAGCTCCCCCGGCATTGGGTTAGTCACAATTGCTTCTGCCTCTTCCGTTCTCGCCTGAGAGCGAGTCTGCATTGCTCCCATATGGATTGGCTCCCTGGGCATTCCCAGAAAGACATACCGACAACCTAGGATTACTGGAAAAATGGGATCGGTCAATACAGCTGCCTTGATGGTGCCGGTGACGTACCTTGACCGAATCTCCACATTAGCAATGGGCAACTTCATGGCCACAGTCTTCTGCGCAGGCTGTATCTCCCATGTCTCACCTGTGAATTGTTCTGGATGTACCAGATCCGCAGAAATCACGGCCTCCCCGTCCAGTTCTGTGTCGTACAAACACTCCACTTGACGACCGTTAACCTCTACCAATTCCACTACAGGTGGTTTTTCCTGGTCTGGAGTCTCTTCCTCGGCCTCGACCTGTTCAGTGGGCTCCACCTTAGGTTTCCCGGGGCACCCGACGAATTGAGTGTCTCCTGACTTTCCCCTGCATTCAATAGCATTGTGCGTATTTGACTTGCATTGGTTGCACCATTTCCATGTCCTAGATTTTCTATTGTCGGACTTGAGTGAGCTCTCCTGGTGGCGAGCTTCCTTGTTGACCTTGGCATTTTCCGTGACAACCTCCTTTGAAGTCACTTGACATGCTGCGAAGTGAGGGTTCTTAGCCTTCGATTTGCAATCCCTCGTATTGTGAGAGGGTGACTTACAAATTGAACACCACTTCTCCGACCATGGTCGTTTTGGTGTAGAGCTTGAAGTGCTCTTGCTTCCCTCCTTCTTCTTCTCTGAACTATCCTCTGATTTTTGCCCATAAGGTTCCCACTTTTTTGTTCCTGAGTTTTTGGCTTTCTTCTTGTCATGTTTCTCTTGACTTTTCGAGTTGGTGGAAAGGTTTTCCCCTGCCTCCCCATGTACCTCGACGAACCGTTCTGCTAATTTTGTCACGAGGTCAATACGTTCCGCTCCTTGTTCTCACAGGAACGTCCTGAGAGGTTTAGACATTTGCTTCTTCAACTGGTCGACCACCATGAGCTCTTCCAGACTCTCATAGTCATGTGCGAACCCAGCCAAATCCATCCACTTGTGGAGATAAGATTTTAGACGCAAACTGTAGGCGGCAAACAACTCCCCCGGTTCTCGTTTCGCTGCTCGAAATTTTTTCCGGTAGGTATGTGACGTAACCTCGAATCGTTTCAGCAGAGCCGTCTTTAACTCGTCATAATTATTGTAGCCTGTCCCGCGTAATCCCTGGGATAGCTTGAGATTCCATTTGTTACGCTCCAGACCCATAGCAACAGACATGGCCTCGAAGCGTTGAAGGTACTGGTCAATCTTCTCTTTGTCCTTCTCGTAGACCGCTAAAGGAAACTTCATAGCCTGGTACCCATGTCCACCTACTGATGTTGAGCCTGAGATGGATGAACCTCCAACTGCTCCCTCAGTTTCAGCATTAGATTGACTCTTCAACTCGAGTTCCCTCATCCGGTACTCGTGCTCCCTTTTCTGAGCTTCTTGTTCAGCTTCCAGTTTCCTAGCTGCTTGCTCAGCTTCAAATTTCTTAGCTGCTTGCTCAGCTTCAAATTTCTTAGCTGCTTGCTCAGCTTCCAATTTCTTAGCTGCTTGCTCAGCTTCCAATTTCCTAGCTTCTTGTTCCAACTCCATCCTTCTCAATTCCAACTCGGCCTTTCGATCTTCCCTTTCTGCTTGACGATACTCTCTCTCCACTTCCTGTATGTAATCCGTTAGAGCAGAACCCGACAATCCCATGTCTTCCCCCTTTGCACTTAATTCAGCTGTGCTTAGTTTAGGGGTGGCCATTTTACAGAGAGATAAGCTAGCAGGTCGAGTACAATATAACTGCAAATTACTATACAGATATATGAACAAGTACTATAAATCTAGATATTACCACACACAGCACATTCACTCAGTGAAAAGAGTAGAATCAGGACTGTCAGAAGTCGGGGTGCCCCACCGGCTGGATGAATGTATTATTCACTGGCGAGCAACCCCCAATAGTCAGAAACTGACTAGGGACATAATCTATATGGCTGAACTACAGATTAAGCCCTGAATATCCAACGTACAGCTCCAAGTGGCTCATTACAAAATGAAATGAACTGTGCTGAATATTCGCCAAGGTATAGGAAAGAGAAGGTTAGCTTAAGATAGATGTTTTAAGTCTAAATATATTAGTATAGACGACTATCTCAGTACAGGTTTTCTCCCTGACTGCTCCTTTCCTTGGTGTGTAAGTGAACCCCCACCAATGTACACAACAATACGTATGCACAATTGGAAAAAATATAATGACAGAACTATGAGTTACAAGACTACAACATTTATTTACTAATCATAGACATTGGATGATTGTCAATATGAGGATGATAAAATCATATAACATATTGTGATGAGAAACATTACGTAACTTTACTTGTTACTTCATCTATCTGGAACTGTGGTCCAGATCCCCACTCTCCAGTAGACACACACAAAAGAAACAGCTTGCCGGTATTCTGACGATCCCGCCAGTCCTGGCTCTACCTAGTCAGTAGTCTCTAGTCCTGAGATCTATAACATAGGTGCTCCTTGTGAGAGCTTGAAAGAAAGTCAAGAATGTGTTATATCAGTTCTACATCAGCGCAATCCTAATTAAAACATATCATAACACAAACATATACAATGACCAGTCTGGCCAAGTTTATCTTCCAGCTCTACTGTGTTCACCATCCTCCTTCTCCCTACTGTCTTTAGTCTGGGACGGGCTTTTCAATTGTCTCACACGCCTGTAATGATTACATTTCTGCCGCCCCATGTCCATGTCGCTAATACAGAAATTCTGTGTCGTACAGCCGCTCCGTCCAAAGTTAGTTTAGCAGCTCACGGGGTCGGTAATGGTATTATAATAATGCCGGGTCATCCGGGCTTACAAGCCGTGACCAGTAGCTGTGCCAGGGTTCCGTGAACTACCCTCCACCATACGATGAAAAAGGTTTAGCATCATATACCCCATAACACTTGTGGGTAATGTCTGTACCATTACACCTCTGCTACAAATGCAATCGATGGTTAGTGTGCCAATGCGCACACCATAATATAACACTTCATATTGGTAGGCTTGCATATGACAAATCAATATACCAAACATCCAATACACATAAACATATTGATTAAACTAGACATATGATACTTTAACATCATAGCATAATGCACTAGTTAGTTTATGAAATTACACCTACATACATCCAACATCCGTAAACATTATATTACTTCAAGATGGACATATAATGATACTCAATATAATAGCATCAGTCATTATTAATGAGTACTAATATTGTATAGCTACAAAATGAGATATACAACAGGTCTTAATTGAAGTTACCACACAGACCAGCTATATTTGCTGAGCTGCCCGGTTTAATCACCTGCTGTTGTAAGAATTAAATAAATAGTCAGTTGACTATATTCTGTACAACAAATGCACACACCAAAAAGGACTAGTCTAGTTTAGAAAGAGATGGCAAGCATCTGCTACGACACCTCAAGTATATCTAGACAAGACCTGCCTTCCATAAGTTTCTACTTCTCAGAAGAGTAGCACTTACAGCACAATTATATTGAACACAGAACTCAGAAAGAACACTCAAGCAACCTATGACAATGATAGTTCTTGCAATAACCTAGCTCAGATATAGACTGAAAATCGGTCCATCCATCTAAGAAACTAAGAGACTTACTAAGGGACTAGAAACTAAGAAATAATTCCTAGAAGCCAACATAATATTCATGCATATGACTACAGACATTGAGATAGTTCCTACCTGTTCTGAAGTCAGACTTAATCTAAAAGGAAAAGGTCTATCGTGGGTTTTTATACCTAGCCTAGCAGTAGACACTTATCTCCCAGGAATTCCATTCCTAAATTCTTCTTATCTCCTCCTGACGTTAATTGCAATTAACTCCAAGTCTGTCCAGTCATAAAATTCTTTCTGCATGCACACTAGCCTTCACACCTGTGGGTCTGACAATTATTAGCCCACTGAGTCTAATCAGTGATTTCACACCTTGCGCCTCTAGTCTCTACCAGATGGGGTCATCCATCGCGGTTGGGCGATTTCCTAGCTATTCTTATCAGGTGTCATGTCAAGGGAACAATTAGGTTCTCATGGTCAACAGCCAGTTTACAACTCTGTTGGTAAACCAGGTTTGCTTGCGTCATACCTGGTTGGTTTTAATTACTATTCAGTCCCCTGAGTCTGCCCTCCCGTCTGGCTGGATTGATAAGACTGTGAAACTGATCTGGGGGTGACCGGTACTGGTGTCAAATTAACTTCCCAAATAGAAAGCCATTCCTGGTGGTTTGTTTACTTGCAGGTTTTGCAAGCTTACGTCAAGACGGTATAGCCTTGAATATAGAGAAAACAGTTTTGTTCGTCTGTTGATTCTCTACATGGCCTATCAAAAGTGGACCGAAAATTGTTCTGGGAAGTAAAGGCTGCCAATTCGTGACAGAGCTTTCCCCTTAAAAAAAAGTTTCTGCAAGAAATCTTTTGTCAAAGCACGCCGTACATCCCAGAATAATGCCTAAGCACTCTCCGTTCTGTATCTGCCTAAAGGTTTCCAATATTCCTTGTGGCAATGGGTTGTCCTGCATCTGCATAATGACGTTCCATTTCCATACTCCCATGATACTTTGGATAGGTCCTTGTACCTGGTTTTCGGCCGGGATTCCATGCAATAGCTTGGTAAAATCCGGTAATTGTCAGGAGGTTGCAATTTTATCCCTCTGGGAAAGATCACAATCAACGGGATTCTTCTACGCCTCTGGGCAGCAATTGTTTTACACCATTCACTCACGTGATTTACTCCTTTCAGCCGAGGATGTACCCGTAGTGAGGTCTTGCATAAGCTGGCCACAGCAAAGCTTGTCTCCGTGATTTTCCTCCATCCATTATAGATCCTCAACTGATCCATCAATAACTTCCTTTTGAAAGGAATAATGTTACACATCATGGTCCCATGATATAAATTCAACTGGCGCTTTCCTCCTTCAAAGTTGGGCGTAACAATCTTCCCTCCTCGGTGTCGCGGTTTCTTCCCCTGATAATCAGTTAACGGGCTGAGTTTCTCTGCATTAGAGTTTCGTGTGAAAACCGTGCTAGAAATTGGAAATTTAGTGTGCCAAGTTGTCCAGCCTTGAGAAATAACATAGTTACTCCAGGGCGATAAAGTGGTGTTACTTTTGAATAAAGTATCCACAAATAGCTGATCTACTCCTATCAAATCGACCTGACTGAAGGGTTGATTGAGTCCTAAGAGTGTTGATTCCAAACCACTCTTGACTTCTGTTACTTCAGGTCCCTGTTGCTGGAATTCCCTGATAACTTCAGCTAATGAGATGATAGGCGTTTCTTCCTCCATCTTGTGCAAAGAATTTTCTTCTTTAGCAACTACAGACAATGTTGTCTGCACCATATCAGAGTCCATATTCTGGCTCCTAACAATTCCCGGTGTTTCCTGAGTCTCCGAACTGGTATGCTCCGAGATAACAACTGGAAATGTTTCCTGGTCTGGATGTTCCTCTCTGGTCGTGCTTTCATGGGCTAAGTCCAGTTGAGGTAAATCCTGTGATGGGCTGGTGTCTACACAATCCATCACACTACGTAAATCATTTGAACTGATGTCTAGTGTCTTTTCCTGAGCTGCAGCCTCAAAGATCACAAGGGGTTCCGGGTCATCCTTCATCCCACTGTCAGTCAAATTTAATACCACTTCTTCCTCGTCTGGGCTGAAGGGAATAATAAAGTCGGTTACCTTTCGATCTCCGACTTCCTTAAACGATGTCCTCAGGTCATCTTCCTCTTGAGTTTCACCTCTCGTTGAAGTAAAATGAGATTCCTGGGAGTCTTGTACTGGCAAACCGTAGTGCAAACAGTTGTCCTCTGGGTAACTGTTACTAGGTAAATTATCTGAACTGATAATTAGTGACTCTTCCCGCGTTGCAGCAGTGAAATTCACCTGGGATTCTGTTCCTTCCTTCCTCCCTATTTCAGTCAGATGTAATTCCACTTCGTGATTCTGTGACCAGAAGGGAATGTGAGAATCGGCTAGGTCTCCGCCTGCGACCTCATTAAAGGTTGTCTTCAGTTCCTCTTTCTCTCGAGATTCATTTCTCGTAGCAGTCAAGTGGTTTTCCTGAAGGTCCTCTACTGTCAAACGACTATTGCCGTGGTGCAAACAGTTATCACGTTTGTGACTGTTTGAAATGCCCTTGGCACGTTTTTTCTTCCCTCTTTTCCGTTTAGGACTGGGTCGAATGAGAACCTGTAGTTCCCGGTCCACTACCTCTGATTCTGCGGTGGGTGGTAAAGATGTCCCTTCCTTCCTGGTTGGGTGAGCATCCATATCTCCTACCTTATGTTCCGCTAGAAAGGTTAGCTTCTCCGCATTGACTGCTTCCATATGCGTTTTCTCCATCTTTACTCCTTCAGTTTTGCTACGCTCTTGTGCTTCAAAGAACTCATCATTTTCTTTAAACATAATGTCTTCTTCTTGGTCCCACCATTCTAACTCTGCTATGATATATGTTTCTAGTTGCTCTCCCTGTAAGCCTTCTCTTATGCCCCACCCTCTCGCGGTCTCTGAGAAATCTGCGCGCGCCTTCAGATCCTCTTCAAGATTCCGGTAAAGCAAGAACATAATTGCTAATGACTATATTCAGGTTAGCTCCTATGTATATATCAAAAATCAGATCTAAGCTAGAACGACAAGAGTTAACTACTGACAGTCTATGCTATCCAATGTGTATAGTTTAGCCTCAGCAGTGAAAGACAACTGAAAATAATATTCAAGTAGTACATGGCGACAGCAGTGAAGTAAGTGTGAGAGGTATACTACACAGTATTCAACAGTAATATTTACCTAAATAAACATTCAAATGCACTGCATACATGTCAAAATGGACATGGCATATATTAGCATAAAATGCAAATCAGTCAAGCAGTTAAATCATCAAACACATCAATGTAAATATGATTAAAGTGTTCAATTATCAATAAATGATTAATGATAACACTAAATGATAGATGATGGTATTTTTCTCATAAGTTCTTACCTGTTATACTTTTGAAAAGTTATATCTCTACTCTGTAACTTCCTCAACTAAAATTAGCTACATCTGATGATAGTCTATTTTGATGACTGAAGATTACAAGAGTTAACTTTTAAAATCGTATGTCTAGGGTCTAGTACCGGAGTCTATTGAAAGCGAGACGTCCGAATTCAAATACCGTACGAGAAGCCCAATCTGTCAGAAGTCGGGGTGCCCCACCGGCTGGATGAATGTATTATTCACTGGCGAGCAACCCCCAATAGTCAGAAACTGACTAGGGACATAATCTATATGGCTGAACTACAGATTAAGCCCTGAATATCCAACGTACAGCTCCAAGTGGCTCGTTACAAAATGAAATGAACTGTGCTGAATATTCGCCAAGGTATAGGAAAGAGAAGGTTAGCTTAAGATAGATGTTTTAAGTCTAAATATATTAGTATAGACGACTATCTCAGTACAGGTTTTCTCCCTGACTGCTCCTTTCCTTGGTGTGTAAGTGAACCCCCACCAATGTACACAACAATACGTATGCACAATTGGAAAAAATATAATGACAGAACTATGAGTTACAAGACTACAACATTTATTTACTAATCATAGACATTGGATGATTGTCAATATGAGGATGATAAAATCATATAACATATTGTGATGAGAAACATTACGTAACTTTACTTGTTACTTCATCTATCTGGAACTGTGGTCCAGATCCCCACTCTCCAGTAGACACACACAAAAGAAACAGCTTGCCGGTATTCTGACGATCCCGCCAGTCCTGGCTCTACCTAGTCAGTAGTCTCTAGTCCTGAGATCTATAACATAGGTGCTCCTTGTGAGAGCTTGAAAGAAAGTCAAGAATGTGTTATATCAGTTCTACATCAGCGCAATCCTAATTAAAACATATCATAACACAAACATATACAATGACCAGTCTGGCCAAGTTTATCTTCCAGCTCTACTGTGTTCACCATCCTCCTTCTCCCTACTGTCTTTAGTCTGGGACGGGCTTTTCAATTGTCTCACACGCCTGTAATGATTACATTTCTGCCGCCCCATGTCCATGTCGCTAATACAGAAATTCTGTGTCGTACAGCCGCTCCGTCCAAAGTTAGTTTAGCAGCTCACGGGGTCGGTAATGGTATTATAATAATGCCGGGTCATCCGGGCTTACAAGCCGTGACCAGTAGCTGTGCCAGGGTTCCGTGAACTACCCTCCACCATACGATGAAAAAGGTTTAGCATCATATACCCCATAACACTTGTGGGTAATGTCTGTACCATTACACCTCTGCTACAAATGCAATCGATGGTTAGTGTGCCAATGCGCACACCATAATATAACACTTCATATTGGTAGGCTTGCATATGACAAATCAATATACCAAACATCCAATACACATAAACATATTGATTAAACTAGACATATGATACTTTAACATCATAGCATAATGCACTAGTTAGTTTATGAAATTACACCTACATACATCCAACATCCGTAAACATTATATTACTTCAAGATGGACATATAATGATACTCAATATAATAGCATCAGTCATTATTAATGAGTACTAATATTGTATAGCTACAAAATGAGATATACAACAGGTCTTAATTGAAGTTACCACACAGACCAGCTATATTTGCTGAGCTGCCCGGTTTAATCACCTGCTGTTGTAAGAATTAAATAAATAGTCAGTTGACTATATTCTGTACAACAAATGCACACACCAAAAAGGACTAGTCTAGTTTAGAAAGAGATGGCAAGCATCTGCTACGACACCTCAAGTATATCTAGACAAGACCTGCCTTCCATAAGTTTCTACTTCTCAGAAGAGTAGCACTTACAGCACAATTATATTGAGCACAGAACTCAGAAAGAACACTCAAGCAACCTATGACAATGATAGTTCTTGCAATAACCTAGCTCAGATATAGACTGAAAATCGGTCCATCCATCTAAGAAACTAAGAGACTTACTAAGGGACTAGTTACTAAGAAATAATTCCTAGAAGCCAACATAATATTCATGCATATGACTACAGACATTGAGATAGTTCCTACCTGTTCTGAAGTCAGACTTAATCTAAAAGGAAAAGGTCTATCGTGGGTTTTTATACCTAGCCTAGCAGTAGACACTTATCTCCCAGGAATTCCATTCCTTAATTCTTCTTATCTCCTCCTGACGTTAATTGCAATTAACTCCAAGTCTGTCCAGTCATAAAATTCTTTCTGCATGCACACTAGCCTTCACACCTGTGGGTCTGACAATTATTAGCCCACTGAGTCTAATCAGTGATTTCACACCTTGCGCCTCTAGTCTCTACCAGATGGGGTCATCCATCGCGGTTGGGCGATTTCCTAGCTATTCTTATCAGGTGTCATGTCAAGGGAACAATTAGGTTCTCATGGTCAACAGCCAGTTTACAACTCTGTTGGTAAACCAGGTTTGCTTGCGTCATACCTGGTTGGTGTTAATTACTATTCAGTCCCCTGAGTCTGCCCTCCCGTCTGGCTGGATTGATAAGACTGTGAAACTGATCTGGGGGTGACCGGTACTGGTGTCAAATTAACTTCCCAAATAGAAAGCCATTCCTGGTGGTTTGTTTACTTGCAGGTTTTGCAAGCTTACGTCAAGACGGTATAGCCTTGAATATAGAGAAAACAGTTTTGTTCGTCTGTTGATTCTCTACATGGCCTATCAAAAGTGGACCGAAAATTGTTCTGGGAAGTAAAGGCTGCCAATTCGCGACAAGGACCACAGACCTATGCAGACGTGTGGAGTGTGAACAGGTAAGATATTAGTCCTAACCCCTATCCACATTCACTCTAGCTGGATTCTCCAATATGATATCTCCGTTTCATAACTAAGGATCCCTTGTCAAAAGACCCCGTTGTCCGAGGATCCCACTGTCCAAAGATCACGTTTACGAGAGATCCCGCTGTCCAAGGATTCCGTTTACGAGAGATCCCGCTGTCCAAAGATTCAGTTTACGAGAGATCCCGCTGTCCAAGGATTCCGTTTACGAGAGATCCAGCTGTCCAAAGATCCCGGACAGTGAATGTCGTGTCCTCCTTTAAAGTGTCGTCCCTGGAGTGAGGAGAGTCAACACCCACATTATAATATTTTTCTTTCCTATCAATATCCTGGAGAATCCACCAGCTTCCGTCCAACACACTCCATCAGCCCATGGACACCTTTCCCTATCACTCTCTCACTGTCGTACTATGCCCCCTCTCATACTTCCCCAACGCAACATACTCAATGTCAGAGTCTACGGTACGGCAGAGATGCCGTGACATCGTTACGCCGCCAGGTGACTCAGTCCCTAGGAGGGATGAAGGAACTTCGTTACGCCGCCAGGCGAACAGTGGTCACCTGCCTGCGAAGTTGCCGGCTGGCGAGACGGCCAGCGGTTACACCAAGGACGCACGCATGTCTCGTGAAGCCACCTCCGGTGATGAGGCGAGTTCCAAAACGATAGGCAGACAGCTCTGGGACGGAGACGAAATAGGACGCATGTTGCGAGAAAGGTTTCTGTGCCCGAATGTCGAATGCCTGGACAGCTTGAGAGTGAGACTGTGTGCTGTATGGTAGATGTAAGTGTTTAGAAGTATCCAATATATATTTGCTGTGATCATCGTATTGTATATGATCTGTAATTAAATCCGTTGAACGTTGTGTCGTTGAGTCTTGAGTCAAATCACGTTGTACTTGTACTTTCCCACATGTGTTAGGTAGCGAGCCCAGTGTAAGACCCTGACATGTGTGGACGTGGGGGCAATCGTCCAGCTTTAAAATAAACGTATTTATGTGATAAATGGTTAGAACTAGAGGTTGTGAACTTAGAATTTTTGTTAAAATTGATTGTACATGTAAAAGTGATCATGGAAGGCTCATTTTGAAATATTGCTACATTGTTTAAACATGGAGACTAGTTGTAAACGTACAGTGCATTCGTATTGTTTGATCGTGTAAACGTGTAAAACATTCGTGATTGTCAAACTTTTGTTACCGTTTTGACCTTGTCGACATTGTGATCTTGTCGCCATTGTGACCTTGTCGCCATCTTGTAAACTTGATGTCTATGTCCTTACTGAATGTCATCTTGATGTAAGTGATGTGTCATCAATGTTATAGCGTGTTGAAATACAGTTAGATTGTCTTTGTGGGTTGAGATTGTGGAAAGCAAAAAGGTTTTTTTGAAAGAAAGTGACTTGTGTTGAAAAAAAAAATATTGTTGACGGACAAACTTACGACATACAATTACACTCAACGCCATACAAACCTACTCAATACTTAGTGACAAGCAGGCACACACCAACAAATAGACGCTAATTTATTTCCTCCAAATCAAAGCAGGTTTTTTCCGTACCATCTGAAACCGTGCGCGTAGAGGTCATTTGTGATTCGAAGTGACGACCCTACAGTTTCCCAGCCCGTTTTCCAACAATTCTTCACCGCATCCAGGGCACTTGAGTATACTTTTCTTTTCATTTACTTTAAGGATGCAATTTTAGGCACAAATTGCATATAGAAAAATTGTAAATTGTTTATTGTACTAACCACTTATAACATATTTTGTGTGGCTGGTATTTCATTGACATTATCCATCATGTCTTCATTGAATGATTTCATTGATATGGGGATAAAATTACAGTTGACAGGTGATGAGTTAACAAAATGGAGTGAGAAGAAATACTCTGAATACCATGAACGCGAAGAAAGAGCAGCTGAAAGGGCTGCAAAGACAAAGCAAGCTGAGATAGATAGTGAACTCAAGAAAGCAGAAATAGCAGCTCAGAGTAAGAGAGAAGAACTGGAGTTACAGTTAAAGATAAAACAACTGGATACTGAGACTGCTATCAATACAGAGTATAAGAAATCTGAGAGACTGGAGAAAGAAAACCAGTACAAGAAATACCAGGGTATTGTACGTAATTATACCTCGGGTGACTGCATTGCAGCCTTTACCCAAAATTTTGAAACTTTAATGGAACATTACCAAGTTCCACTGTCTGAATGGAATATTGTGTATATGAGGAGTTTATCAGGGGAACCTCTTAAAGTCATTGAGACTATTCCCAAAGACCTCAGGAAAGATTACCATTATCTTAAATCAAAGATAATGGCACATTTTATGTTAGATGAAGCAGGTTACAGAGAACAGTTCAGCAAGTTGAGCCCAAAACCGACTCAAACGTTCTCTGACTACCTCTGCTTAGTCCGAGATATTTTCACCAAATGGACTTCAGCAGCCAAAATTGACAGAAATTATGATAAATTAGAAGAGCTAATCATCAGAGACAAAATCATTTCATCCATTCCACAAAAATTTTCCAAATTTTTGCAGGTGAATGAATGCACTAGTATAGATGAGATTGATAGACGAGGTACGGCGTATTACACCGCCAACAAACATTGTTTTGTGACTGAATCTACGAACATTGATTTTGTAGCTGCGGCTAATTTTGAAAAACCCTATAGTAGGCAGAAACCTCATAGGCCTACATCTGAGAAATTTAAGCACTGTTTTCATTGTAAAGATTCACATCAGCCGAATGAAATGTGCGATAAAAACCCAAAATATGATATTTATCTACGAGATATGATAAACAGACGAGATCATGAGCGTAGATTTTTCAGATCTACACGTAAATGTTATCTTTGTAAAGCGCATGGACACCATCGCAAAGATTGTAAAGGTAGACAAATGATCAATGAGGCAAATGTCGCCTTGTCTAACAGTTCAGAGTCAGAAGAAGAACTATCAGAGAAACATCCTGTGAACTCAGTACTTCCGCTTCCAATCCGACCTGTTTATAAACTGTCAAAGCGATGCAGGGATCCAGATGTAAACACGTGCAGCTACATTTTCTGGATTTGTAGAAACAACCTTTGGCCTCGACCATGCCGCTAATTCAGAACGCCTTTATTCTCATAATGGTTAAATCACGTTGGTCCATCAGGTGACAGTGAACTTAAATTACATACTGAGTCTGGTGTTGAGGACTTTAGATTCTCTATTTCTGATTGAAAGAAGTAACTGAAATCCTCGCATGTTATAGAGTTTGGTATTGCTGACTCTGAAGCGTGTTACTTGTTGGTTAGCGAGTTAATAGCCTTCCATATATTTGTGTTATTTGATTTATCTACAATCAAATTTTTGAAATGATCTTTCTTTATCCTACGAATTTCATATTTAACTTTATTTCTTAGTCTGCGGTAATTGATAAAATCTTTATTTTTATGTGCTGTATCTCGTTCTCTCATTATTTCGAGAACTTCGCTAGTGACCCACGGGGACTTATGTTGATTCTTGACTCGAACTTCTTTGACTGGCACATGTTTATCAAATACATTGTAGACTGTCTTTGTCCAGTAGGCTAGTGCATCATCCGGGTCAGGAAGTTGGTAAACATGTTCAAGGGCTGCATTTTTTAAGTCGTCTAAAAATAAATTTTGGTTGAGAGCTTTAAAGTTTCTAAATTTGATGCTTAAATGTTTATTTTTAGGAGTTTTGAACCCAATTTTCGACCATGTACAACATATTGGGTAATGGTCACTAACTGCACTAACAGGAACAGAACATTCGGTAATATTAACTGGACAAGTAACATATATATGATCAATTATAGCTGAGGAGGTGTCTGTAACTCTTGTGGGACGATTTATTAGTTGTTTGAAATTGTAAGATAGAATGATATCTTCCCATGTCTGGTTGGATTTAGTAAGAAGAAGAAGAAGAAGAAGAAGAAGAAGAAGAAGAAGAAGAAGAAGAAGAAGAAGAAGAAGAAGAAGAAGAAGAAGAAGAAGAAGAAGAAGAACAAGAACAAGAACAAGAACAAGAAGAAGAAGAAGAAGAACAAGAACAAGAACAAGAACAAGAAGAACAAGAAGAATTGGAATAACCAAGTAACAAACAACAGATTGCACTATTTAAGGTCTGGCATATTTCGCTGCATCTCATCAGTTACAAATGAATGCTGCCATAGGGACAGGGTGATTAAACAAATCAAAAGATGACTGTGAACCCGCAACCTTGACCATGCTGCATGAACATCGCGTCAAAAGAAGTGGAGCCTGACAAGAGTGCTGTGCTGCAGGGGGCAACAGAAGAATAGCCAGTCAACACAGAACTGGTGTCATTGACCTCTAAACGCCGACGGAGACACTGAGGCAGGAATCTGAGCACTTATGAAATGAATGGTTCAATGTGCAACGAGACAAATCTGTGGACTAAGTTCATAAAAAATAAAACTGTTTGACATAACATGTACTGTTTGTAAGTAATCAAAATTCACACATACAGTATGAATTAAACAAAACATGACTTTCCGTTGTGTTGTTGACCAACTATGAGTATTAATGTTATACACTAAACATTAACAAAACTGAATGTAATGTGGTTTCCAAGAAAGCACCAATCCACTATGCTTTGTATTTAGTAAAGATGTAACAAACAGTTTTAAAATGTGGCAAAGAAACAATCATTCCAGAACTGTATGCAATACTTAAGATCTGCTGGAAAGAAGAAAATCAGTACCACAAGATATGAGGGACGCAAACATTGTTATCATTTATAAAAACAAAGGTGACAGAAGCGACTGCAACAAATTTCTTTGCACTTCCCTCCTCAGGATTACCGGCAAGATTTTCGCTCAAGTATTCCTTAAAAGATTACACATTCTTGCTGAATGAATCTACCCCGAATCACAGTGCGTATTTAGACCCAACAGATCCACCATCGATATGATTTTCTTACTCAGGCAGCTCCAGGAGAAGTCCAGAGAACAGAGGAATCCATTATATATTGCCTTAATTGACATCACAAAGACATTTGACCTCGTGAGGATAGACGGTCATTTTAAGATCCCCGAGAAGATAGAAACAGAAGATATGATATCCACCCACCCTGCTAAGTCGCATGAAACCATTTCACGAAAACATGCAGGGGGCCATTTTATTCCATGGCTCAACATCCCAATCATTCAGCATAAGCAGTGGAGTAAAGCAGGGCTCCGTGCTTGCTCCTACACTTTTTCTTATCTTCTTCGCCATTCTCTTAGTCTTAGGGCAGGCATTAGGGACTGTCACTGAAGGCATATGCCTCCATACAAGATCTGATGGCAAATTTTTTAACTCATCAAGACTCAAGGCAAAGACCAAAATAAAGTCAAGATGCATAAGAGAACTACTTTTTGCAAACGATGCCATACTGACTACTCATGCAGCAAAAGATCTGCAACGGCTCACAGATCGCTTTGCAGCTGCCTGCAAAGAATTTGGGCTCCCCATCAGCCTAAATAAAACACAGGTGATGGAACAAGTGTTGCTGTTGCGCCTCCACCAATCAGAATCTCTAATTACGAATTGAAGGTTGTCCAGGAGTTTGCGTATTTGGGGTCGAAAATATCAAACAGTTTTTCATTAGAGACATAAATCAACAGACACATTTGAAAGGCAGCCACAACACTTTTCAGGCTAACTAAGAAAGTTTGGAAGAATAATAGACTAACAGAGCGTGCAAAAGTTCAAGCATATAAACCTTGTGTTGTTAGCACACTACTCTATGGATCTTAATCCTGGACTTTGTACTCACGAGAAGAAAGAAAGCCAAATTCCTTCCATATGACATGTCTGAGACGTATACTGGGCATATCGTGGAAAGACCACTGTCATAGTCTTGCTCGTATCTAGGTAACTAAACTTGGGTTCATACAGGCAACAATAAATCTGTTCGTTATGAGATCGAATATTTATTGTATTTACATATACAGTATGCGTTGGCGCAATGGGTAAACAGACCCGCGCTCTATTACATCTCCCAAATAGTAAACATCAAACACATAAGTATCATTTAACAGTCTAGCAAACTATCTAGCCTATGTCTATATATCTATTGATATCTATAGAGTCCCTCAAAGGCAGGCCCTGTTGCCTCTCTCAAGTCCGTCTGTCCTCTGCCGGTCTCCGCGTGTCCTAACTCGACACGGGCGGTAACTCTGTCCGAGTTCCTCGTGGACCCCGCATTAGGCGGGCCACATCAGTGTCCACGGAATCATGGACTTGGGGACCATCTCTTTCGAGAAGGGTCTAGATTACTCGGGTCCTGCTCGACTCAATGGTTTCCCTTGGGCTGGAATTGCAGCCCTTTACTAAATGTGCAAGTGAGGCGGTGACAGGATCCCTCCTCCCCCGTGACATGATTTGTTGTTGGGAATTAGATCCGTTCTAATTCTGTCACCGAATCACATACAGTTGGTGTTTGTAGTTTGGTGGATAGTAACCTGGCAACCTACCTATTAGCACTAAAAACTCATGTATTCTACCATACAACACTTGTCTGATTTGGTGCAGAGATCCCTGTCTCTCGTGTGCTTAAATATGCTTATCAGACCGAAGTTACGTGGCATTTTAGTAGTTGTATTTACAACTTGCCCTTCTCATAGTACCCTAAATGGTACCCAGACAAATAACCCCTATATAATAGAGGGTTAACAAGACCGAAGTCTTGGCTAAATAAGTACACCTTCAAATCTTGATCTGTGTGTGTATTTCTATACACTTTTACTCCCGTATGTTATATAATGCTAAATATGTAGTTACCTTGTTATTTTATCCCCTTCATACTACAAGTGTCCCTGTTGGCTTGTTAGTGTGCTTTGACTAATAAGTTGATGTTTCTAATAAAGTGACTGTATTTTAACTTGATAGTGTTGAGTTTTAAGGTTTGTGTACTGTGTGTGCTGAATGTGTGGCGTATTTCCAAGCGTCGCGAGTTGGGATAACCTCAATCATGAACTACTGCACTGTGTGCAATACATGAACAGGCATTCCAAGTAGTGGTGCTTGGGTGTATCCTAACTGCTAAGCTAAGTATATTAACTCACTATTAAACTAAGTACTACACATGTATTCACAAATTAGACAAGTCATACAATTTACATGAAAGACGCAGACAAATTAAAATAAATACGGTTTGCGTACAATTTGTCCGCCAAGTGTATCGTTCTCTCATTTAATCCATTCACCCAGTCATTCACTCATTTTTCATTAAAAATAGTATTTGGTTAAAATATATAATTAAAGTTGAGGTAAGTGTTATTGCCCTTAGAAAAAATGGGCTAGGCGATATTTGCCCTTTAAGAAAATACGTACTTCTTGTACGATGACTCACAAATGGGTTATAATTTAAATAGAGACAATTGTATAGGACGGTTCTTTAGCTTAGGAATGGTACCGCCTGTAATATTAATGTCGAATATGTACAAATTACAGGTGAATACAATTTATATACAACAATAATGGAAATATAATACATATTTAATCCTAAACTAATTAATTAATTAAATCCAACGATGATGTGCGCGTCGTCCTCCTGTCACTAGCGTGTTATGCCATGAATGGTAAAGCTAGTATGGCTGTCTCTTGAGTGTCGTAGTCGATGGGGTTCTGTTTTGGCTGTTTGTAAAGTTACGTAGTAACAGCAAGTATGGTATGTTCTTAATGTCCTATATAACGAGTTCTTACAGAATTCGGAGTTAGTTCGTTGGTTGATCTTATTGGTTGACACAAACACAGTTACTGTTTCTTGCTGGAAGTGTTCTAGCGCTTAGGCACTTGATGGTATAGTTCTCAAAGTAACGTATTATGTTCTTGGGTGTCGTAATTCAACTAATCACTGAGAGTACTCTAGCAGGTGTAGAGTTCCACTGTAATATGCAACCGACTAAAAGTATCACAGTTTATAGTATGGCTAATGGTCGATGTGATCAGAGTCATTCTACTGGCGCATTCACCTGCCGTGACAAAAGGTCAGCCACAATGTTGTCGGTGCCTCTGATGTGGCGGATTTCGAAGTCGAAATCTTGAAGTAGAAGACACCATCTTTGTAGCCGATGGTTTTTAGGCGACCCCTGGTTAAGGACTAATAATGGCGAACTGTCAGTGAGGACCACAAAGTGACTCCCTAAGAGGAACTTCGATAATCTCAATATACAAAACACTAGGCTTAAACACTCTAATTCAACTGTGGCATACCGAGTCTCAGCCTTCATTAGTTTGCGGCTTACATAGAGAATTGGGTGTTTTATGCCATCCATTTCCTGCATCAAGCATCCTCCTATTGCGATAGCGCTCGCATCTGTGGTCAAAATAAAGGGTAAATTTATGTTGGGTAATCGTAAGACTGGTGGATTAGAAAAAATATGTTTCAATTTACACATTGCATCATCTAAGCTGGTACTTTTACAAATTTTTGATGGATGATTTTTAGTTAACATATCAGAAAAAACTGAGGTTAGTTCTGCCCAATGTGGAATAAATTTAGAATAATAGTTAATCAGACCTAGTAAACTTCTAACTTGCTTCTTTGTGGTAGGTACTTCTAGCTTAAGGATCTTAGAAACAATTTTATCATCAGTCAACAATTTTCCTTCAGAAATTCTATGTCCAAGGAAGTCTATTTGTGTATAACCTATTTCAACCTTGGAAGGTTTGATAGTAAGTCCAAAAAGAGAGATTTGGTGGAAGACTTGTTTAAGGGTGAGTAAGTGAGAAGTCATATCCGAAGAATGGATGCATATATCATCAATATAAGCAACTACGTCATTAATTCCGTGTAATAACAATCTTGTTAGTCTTACAAATGTGGCCGGTGCGTTCTTGAGCCCAAACGGAAGATATAGCCATTCGTACAAGCCGAGAGGTGTTGCGAATGCTGTTATATGTCTACAAGAAGGGTGTAATGGAACTTGCCAATATCCTTTAGCTAAATCGGTCTTAGAAAATAAGGATGATTGAGCCATATTTAAGATAAGATCCTCACAGCTGTTCATTGGCTCTGCATCCGTTGTTGTTCTTGTATTTAATACTCGATAGTCAATGCACAAGCGAATTGTCTGGTCCTTTTTCTTCACCAGAACAATCGGTGACTTTATATTGAGACATCGATTTTTGAATAATGCCATTTTTCTCTAAATCTAAAATTTCTTTATCTAAATTAGACCTGTAATGGAGAGGAATAGAATATGGTCTACATTTGACCGGTCTCAGATCTGTCAGTACAATTGAATGTGTTATTTTATCAGTGCGTCCAGGTTTGTTAGAAAAGATAGATTTATATTCGTCGAGGATAGTCAAAATGTCTTGTCGCTGTTGTTGTGTCAAAGTGTCAGAGATATGTATGTCATTTATACTTCCGTCGTCAGTCATGATTGGTACAGGGATTTCAGTGTTGTCCACGTCTGTCTGATTTACCACAGATGCCACTGTTTGTAAATTGTCTTCAATGTCATTGTCGTCGTCGTCGAGATCAATCGTTGTCAATATGTCGTCAAATTTGTCGTCGATGTCGATATCACAGATTGTTGGTAATGTCCATATGTCTTCGTCGTTTTCGTCGTCGTAAGAGTGTGTCGTTAACGATGCTTCGTTTGTCGAGGTGTCATTTCGTTGAGAAATTGTCGTTTCGTCTCCGTCGCCAGTTCGTTGAGTCAGTTCATTTGTCTCATTGTCCTGTCTAACATAATATGGTTTCAACATATTTATATGGGATAATTTCAAGTTTCTATTTAAAGAGAATGCAGTAGGGTTATTCCCCTTGTTGACCATTTTCTGACATATAACACAAGATGTACAAAAGATTTTAATGTGTTTGTCGAACTTTGGCCAATAAAACTGGGTCAGGACAATAGCCCTGGTCACTTCGCATGTCATATGACCTCCAAAAGGGGAGTCATGAGCTATTTTTAGAACTTTGTTTCGATGTGCTTGTGGTAACAGTATTTGCTGTGTCGTGGTCTGGTTTGTTGTGTAAAATCTCGTTAAGATGTTGTTCTGTAGCCTAAATGTCTACGAGGCGTTCTTTGTTAATTTTGGCTTAAGGCCTACTAACTTAAAGTATGGTGCTAGTGTAGGGTCATTTTTCTGTTCATTACCAAAAGTGATGTTAGTTGAGTTTGGCGCTACTATTTCTAATGATTCCTGTAGTTGGTCGGTGTTGGTTTTGTGGGTTGTCTGTCGTGTTATTGCGTTTGTGTGTTGTGTGTCTTGTTGCACATTTACAGGTTCGGTACTTGGTAGTTTGGTCGCATCCTCAATTCGAGGTTTTAATTCGGTCGTATCGTTTCTTGATTCGACCGCCCCTGCATTGTACACCTCGGTAAATTCTTCCTGAATTACCTCAGTGGTTGTCTCCCTTGGTCTTTTGGCAGTTTGAGACAAGCAAGAATGGTGTTTCTCTTTCGTGTTGCTATTTCTGTGGTTGTAACGGAGTGTTTCGGGTTCACCTTGGGTAGTGAGAGTGAACCACACCCGAGGTGTCTCTAGCACTCCCGTGTATTCTAGCCCCAGGGGTTGGACGAGCAGATACACTTTTTTTTCTCTGTGGTTGATCTCAGGTTATTTAGTTACGTCTACACACCCCTCCAGATTCTAGACCCCCACTAACTACCTACACCTGTTGAACAATGAACACGTAGGCATCGTCCGAGACCACACTCAATCATTATACAAAGAGCAAGTCAACTTACATAAAGTTTATTCTACCCTTGAGAATATAGAACTGAAATGAACATCCTGATAGAAAAATCTATTTACACAACTAGAAGATAGAGTAGAGAAAGACTTAGAGATGTAGGTGTCTTCATCGAGTTGAGAAGTAGAGTGGATGCAGATGTCCCGTCCAGTCGGTCCGCCACTCACCCGGCTTCCTTCCAGTGAGATGACTAGAACCTTGGAGACCCCTCCGTCTCCCGCACGTGGAACCACAACAATAGAGTCACTGCTGGACCACACTTCACTGGACCAACTGCATCTATAACACTCCCACGGAGTCACTGGTAATACAGTTCTCGAACACTACCGAGTTGGAGACAATCTTCCTGGACTTGGCTCCAAGTATTGGTTACTTCGATGAACTACATAGTCACTGACCAATCGAATGGTCTGTCACTCCTAGCACAGTCCCTCTGCAGAACCGATATGGCATTGACCAATTCAATGGTCTCTTACAGTCACACTTTGTAGGATCAGATATGGCTACTGAAAAGTTACTGAGTCCTTCTAGAACACAGTTGATAATCTGGATACGGAAACAGTACATGAATAGAATCAGACATCTATTTTACGGAAACAATTCAGGTTGGACTATAATCCCTAGTCCCTTCCACCGGGTTACACTTGACACACGTCAATACTGGTGTAGTTCTTCTCAAGACCTGCCACTCGAGCTGTCCAAAGAACCCTTCAAGTGTCTGAAGATTAGTTACTTCTGCGTTTAGGCAGAACCCCCGTCAAACCAGACGGACCGGTGTTCCCTGTCGAGCATGATTACTCAACATGCTGAAATGTTCCTGGCAAAAACAGAGTATCTTCTATTTTAAACGATCACAAACCATCACTTTCCACACGTGCACCTTCAGGGCAGTTGTATGTCTTGAAGCAAACTTCACGCATGGTGAATCACATTGGGTACCTGGTGTGATGGAGTCTGGCGTGATAAGTAAAGAACTGAACCCTTCGCTCTGTCACACGAAGTGGTTTCCTGCCAACAACAATTATAGTTGACTGGTTCCTCAACAGGCAAACTCCTGGATGGTGAAACCAGCTCTCCAGTCAGCTTCCGAACTGTTCAAGGGCTTCTCAGCTGCCTTTTCATAACAGTCAGCCGAATCATGGTTGAGGTGAGACGCAACACAAAAATGGCTCACACTCAGGCCAGCGTCTGTTCTCTTCGAACAAAAGTAAGTGAATCACTGCTGTAGCCAATTTCCCGCTTCGTGCCAACTCAATGCGCACAAGAAGCGAGTGCTTCTTGAGAAAAGATACTTTCTCGGGGAAAATGTCATTCCCCGCCTAGAGTTTCTAGATCTCTCTGCACGGGAAGTTAGAGCGATACCCAACATCACGGGTTACTCGAATTCCGGTGTTTCGAGACGATTCTAGATAATAAGTCCTCCATCGGCTTCCCTCAGTCTATTTTTAGCTGGGAAAGTCCCCGATGACGCGCCAAAATAGTGCGGGAACTTGACGACCCAAGACAGATAAACGCGTTTCGTCACAGTGGTGGATGCCGTGCTTTTGCTCCCAACTTTTTATTTCTCTTTCAGAGCATGGATGTATGTTGGGTAAATTACCAAGTATAATATCCGCGACGGGATTTTCAAGGATAGCACACAATACTCGCCCCGATATGAACGGTGTTTGAATTTCGACCAAAGCAAGGGGGTATTTCTCTGTTGTACCTGAAAATGTGCGACACGTCACATGTTTGTCTGTGTAGTCTTTAGCGTCTATTAATGTCTTCCTCACTCCACAGAGAGTTGAGCCGGAATCACGAATTAACGTGCCCTTTGTGTTGTTAACAAACCCTGTATAAAAAACCAGCTTGCCTGTAGATGATAAGGCAGCGTTAGCTATTTCATTTGTAATTGGGATTATGTGACCACAATGTAGTGTTGTGTCACGTTGGAACTTCGTACAGGTGTTGCAATTACTGTCTGTTATGGTGTTTATGACGTGTACAGCATTCCCAAGCTCGCTTTCATTGTCGTGTTGATTTTCACATTCATTTAGTGACTGAAGCTCTTCGTCAGACGACGTTTCTACTAATGCCGCATTGGCCTGTCTTAATAACTTTCGGCCTTCACAATCTTTATTATAGTGACCCCAGCTATTGCAGAAATAACATTTAATTGCTCTGTGGTAAGCCATGCGTTTAGCTGTTTGCTTCTCTACCATCTTTTTGAGGTGTTCAGGGTAGGTGGGTGATTTGTCACACATACCGTAACTGTCGTGATGAAAATTGCAATATTGGCACCTTACTACTTTACCGACATTGGATCGTGGTTTAAATCTGCTCTGTGATTGTTTGGAGTATTTGGTGTTCACTACTGCAGCTGCTGTATCATTGTGACTTATATTATGTTGAAAAATATCCCTATTTGCTGTAAAAAAATGCATTTCCTTTCGCCTCGATTTCCTGAATGCTCTTACAATCCATTTGTTTTAAGAACTTGGCAAAAGGTGTGGGGATGGTGCTAACTATTTTATCTATTATAATTAGTTCCTTAAGTTTATCATGGCTATTGTTGGTTTTAGCCGAGTTAATCCATTTTGTGCATATGTCTTGGACTGTACTGACATAATCTATGAAGGTTTGGTTTGGTTGTGGAGATAATTTGGCAAATTGTTGTTGGTAACCTGCAGTGTCTAAAGAAAAATGTTGGAGAATGCGTTGTTTTAGGTACTCATAGTCTTTTCGCATTTCCTGTGGTATTGTTTCTATTACTTTTAGTGGTTCAAGAGCCAAATTCCTCATTAGAATAAATGCCCAATCTGATTTACTGATTTTATGATGAGACATGAGACATTCAAAATTTTCTAAGTAAGCGGAGATGGAATCTCCAGAACAGAAAGCCTTCACGAGACCTTTATATTTATTATATTTTTGTTCCTCTTCTTTGCTTTTTAACTTATTTATTGATATTTCTGTGTTGGACTCCATTTCCATCTGTTTTAGTTTAATCTGTGTCTCGGCATTCAACTGGGCCTGTTTGGCGGCGGCCTCAAGTTCCATCTGTAATTTCTTTTCATCGGCCTCGATTTGCAATTTCTTTTCATCTGCTTGCATCTGCAATTTCTTTTCTTCGGCTTCCATTTGAAGTTTCCTTTCCTCTCGTTCTATCGCTCTTTCTTCACGGGCAATGTTTTCTGCGTGTGTTTTCTGTGCCCATTCTGACAGTTTCTCTTCTTTATAACCTAACTTTCTTCCTTGCTCAATGCATTGATCTAAACTAGACATTTTGTGTTTTACTTGTTTGTTAAGTTTATAGAGTTAAATCCCTTTAGAAAAATATGTTGTGTGGTCCAAAATTTGGTTAACTCCCCTACTTATTAATGTGTAAATCAAAATGCAAGGTTATGTTGGTGAAAATTTCATGAATACGCAACGAAATCAATATGATACAAAATAATACTTTGATGAAACATGAGAAGTACAGCTTAAAAGTACAATGAGTATGAGGTGAAACTTAGCTCTGAATTTTGAAGCTCCTCGATGTTATCTTGCACTCTCGTTACTGTGGGAAAGGTTTCATCGGTTGGACGCGGCACTTGTTGCGGAACAATCTGCTCGTGGAGCGAGAACACATTAGTCACTGTCACACAAAAAAAAATGTCAAAATAATAACATGTCACAAAAAAAAAATTGTTTACAGAATCAAAATAAAGAGGCGCTGTGGAGGCAATGGTGAGACATTGCCGAGGGACTCAGATTACTTCTATTCTATCGCTAGATAGCTACTAGTTTTATGTAACCTTGTAACGTTAACAATTTCTTTGATTTAAACAAATCAATGTGTTACCAAAAATCAATGTTTTATCAAAAATCAGCGTGATATGATTAAATAATTAATTTTACATGGCATTTAATAGGTTTTTAAGAAAACATTCTATGCCAAAACCGGAAAACTAGCCCCCAAAAAGCCTGTCATAGTCTTGCTCGTATCTAGGTAACTAAACTTGGGTTCATACAGGCAACAATAAATCTGTTCGTTATGAGATCGAATATTTATTGTATTTACATATACAGTATGCGTTGGCGCAATGGGTAAACAGACCCGCGCTCTATTACATCTCCCAAATAGTAAACATCAAACACATAAGTATCATTTAACAGTCTAGCAAACTATCTAGCCTATGTCTATATATCTATTGATATCTATAGAGTCCCTCAAAGGCAGGCCCTGTTGCCTCTCTCAAGTCCGTCTGTCCTCTGCCGGTCTCCGCGTGTCCTAACTCGACACGGGCGGTAACTCTGTCCGAGTTCCTCGTGGACCCCGCATTAGGCGGGCCACATCAGTGTCCACGGAATCATGGACTTGGGGACCATCTCTTTCGAGAAGGGTCTAGATTACTCGGGTCCTGCTCGACTCAATGGTTTCCCTTGGGCTGGAATTGCAGCCCTTTACTAAATGTGCAAGTGAGGCGGTGACAGGATCCCTCCTCCCCCGTGACATGATTTGTTGTTGGGAATTAGATCCGTTCTAATTCTGTCACCGAATCACATACAGTTGGTGTTTGTAGTTTGGTGGATAGTAACCTCGCAACCTACCTATTAGCACTAAAAACTCATGTATTCTACCATACAACACTTGTCTGATTTGGTGCAGAGATCCCTGTCTCTCGTGTGCTTAAATATGCTTATCAGACCGAAGTTACGTGGCATTTTAGTAGTTGTATTTACAACTTGCCCTTCTCATAGTACCCTAAATGGTACCCAGACAAATAACCCCTATATAATAGAGGGTTAACAAGACCGAAGTCTTGGCTAAATAAGTACACCTTCAAATCTTGATCTGTGTGTGTATTTCTATACACTTTTACTCCCGTATGTTATATAATGCTAAATATGTAGTTACCTTGTTATTTTATCCCCTTCATACTACAAGTGTCCCTGTTGGCTTGTTAGTGTGCTTTGACTAATAAGTTGATGTTTCTAATAAAGTGACTGTATTTTAACTTGATAGTGTTGAGTTTTAAGGTTTGTGTACTGTGTGTGCTGAATGTGTGGCGTATTTCCAAGCGTCGCGAGTTGGGATAACCTCAATCATGAACTACTGCACTGTGTGCAATACATGAACAGGCATTCCAAGTAGTGGTGCTTGGGTGTATCCTAACTGCTAAGCTAAGTATATTAACTCACTATTAAACTAAGTACTACACATGTATTCACAAATTAGACAAGTCATACAATTTACATGAAAGACGCAGACAAATTAAAATAAATACGGTTTGCGTACAATTTGTCCGCCAAGTGTATCGTTCTCTCATTTAATCCATTCACCCAGTCATTCACTCATTTTTCATTAAAAATAGTATTTGGTTAAAATATATAATTAAAGTTGAGGTAAGTGTTATTGCCCTTAGAAAAAATGGGCTAGGCGATATTTGCCCTTTAAGAAAATACGTACTTCTTGTACGATGACTCACAAATGGGTTATAATTTAAATAGAGACAATTGTATAGGACGGTTCTTTAGCTTAGGAATGGTACCGCCTGTAATATTAATGTCGAATATGTACAAATTACAGGTGAATACAATTTATATACAACAATAATGGAAATATAATACATATTTAATCCTAAACTAATTAATTAATTAAATCCAACGATGATGTGCGCGTCGTCCTCCTGTCGCTAGCGTGTTATGCCATGAATGGTAAAGCTAGTATGGCTGTCTCTTGAGTGTCGTAGTCGATGGGGTTCTGTTTTGGCTGTTTGTAAAGTTACGTAGTAACAGCAAGTATGGTATGTTCTTAATGTCCTATATAACGAGTTCTTACAGAATTCGGAGTTAGTTCGTTGGTTGATCTTATTGGTTGACACAAACACAGTTACTGTTTCTTGCTGGAAGTGTTCTAGCGCTTAGGCACTTGATGGTATAGTTCTCAAAGTAACGTATTATGTTCTTGGGTGTCGTAATTCAACTAATCACTGAGAGTACTCTAGCAGGTGTAGAGTTCCACTGTAATATGCAACCGACTAAAAGTATCACAGTTTATAGTATGGCTAATGGTCGATGTGATCAGAGTCATTCTACTGGCGCATTCACCTGCCGTGACAAAAGGTCAGCCACAATGTTGTCGGTGCCTCTGATGTGGCGGATTTCGAAGTCGAAATCTTGAAGTAGAAGACACCATCTTTGTAGCCGATGGTTTTTAGGCGACCCCTGGTTAAGGACTAATAATGGCGAACTGTCAGTGAGGACCACAAAGTGACTCCCTAAGAGGAACTTCGATAATCTCAATATACAAAACACTAGGCTTAAACACTCTAATTCAACTGTGGCATAGATCCAGACACGTGGGGAAAAGTTGCAGCAGACAGTTGTTCCTGGAGAAGAGATGTACGAAACGGACTGGCGCTCTTTAAGTGTAATCTGATCCAACAAACGATATAAGAGGCACAAGCATGAAATGCAGTCACTTACTGCGGGACCTGCCTCATCTTACAGATGCGGAAACTGTGACAGAGATTGTCACTCTCGCATTGGATTATACAGTTACCAGCGGCGCTGTCAGATACCTCCCCAGCGGCAAAACTCTATAGTCCTAAACGGGTCAACATTTGTATAATATCTAGGCCACACAGTTACATCTGGTGGAATATGTGACAGAGACAATAAATAGTATTGCCATATTCCAGATGTTTTACTAAATAAAAGTTAGTTGCATAACCTATATAGGACGTCACAGTCAACCCCAGCATTTTTTGGCTGTTTGTGATATCTTGGCAAGTCTATGTTCATAACTCTTTTGCCAAGCACCGGCTGACTTAAATAAGCAATGTCATTAAAACACAAATTGCAAGCACAAAAATGCACTTACTGAAACTGGTCTGTTCTTTTGTATGAATGTGAATGTTTGAGAATGAATGATGAAATATTGAAGAAACTGGAGACATGATTTGTTAGAATAATGTTGAGAACAGCATTGAGAAAGAAGAAAATATTCACTTCATACGAAATATAATTCTTCATTGCACCTGGCAACAATCAGAGAAATATTCCCTGCATAAGTCGAGCAACCTATTAAATTATAATTTGTGCCTACATTGTTTACATATCTGCAACATGTTCCCACTGGCACAGGTTTATTGGCTATTGCAGTGAGTGGTATATTAAATTAGTGGCATCTTTTGGAGATCACATTTCATGTTCTCCAGTAAATAACGTTAGAAAGCTTCTACTAGAAACCACAAGAAAGCTTTTGATAAAGTGCAACAATAACGACTAATTACGTGCCTTGAAGATATAGGTAGCGTATTCGTTACTATAGTGCATTCACATTTGTTTGTCTCCATATAAAAATCCATATCTCAGTAACCAACTGAAGGAAAATGATGAGATTTAGCAACCTTATCATCATGTCCACCCAACAAAAAAAATTTTGTTCTGGAGATCGTACAACAGATTTCAATGTTTGTTTATATGCGGTATATAATTTACGGGTCAGAGATTAAGTTCATAATTTTTAATGTATTACACCGTAGCCAGACAATCAGCGTTCAATGTTGAATATTCTACTTGTTTCACGGGATTGGCCTTATGCTAGGAAACCCACGCTGTTTAAACTGGGAGTATTCAGAGGTATCGTCAAAATGTGGGTTATTTCATGAAACCTGATTATTATTATTATTTTTTTTTAATCTTACCACTTATCGCTAACATTGAAATGTGTGAATATTTTTCAATGGGATTGAATGCGAAATTGTGTATACACTTCAAAGCACCGCTATGAAGTTGTACACACATTTTTGTATAGAAGCTAATCGCAGGAAACTGTGTTATACTATTACAAATTCCGAAAAAAGAACAGTGCATGCATTGGGTTTGAGTAAACGGTCATTTCGTCGATGGGTGCAAGAATCTGGAACTAAACCACCACGCAATAACCAAACGGTAGGTAGAAAGGTTATTGTAGACAGCTTTGACAAATATGTCATAAGGTGAGCTATTATAAAAATACTTTTAAAAGTCGACAGGGTCGACTTCATTGCACCAGGTTCTATCCCATATAGCTCGGTCTCTTACCGCAGCGCGGAAAGCATCGCACAAAGCACGAACTCCGCAGCTCTAGTGACGAAAAAATTTAACTCGTGAACCGAAGGATGCAGCCCTGAATCGAACCCACAACCTTTTGAGCCAGAGTAAAAAGGCTTGATCACTTCGCCTCGGAGACTCCTAACATTATTGTCGCGTAACGTATTCTACTAGGATGGAATTGGATCAAAGTAGATACTAAATAGACTTCTACAAATAGAGAATCTAACCACTGCTGAAGAAGCGATCAAATGGCTCGCAATTCTCGAAGAATGATTATCAAAGTCCCAGAATGGATCACTACTTCTAAACAGTGCTAGGCGGAAAGTTATGACGACTAACTGTACTAACACACGAAGACAGTATGTCAAGTTATTCCTGCTAACGTGCCTGGATGAATAATGATCCCCCACTGCCTAATGTATTCTCACACAACAGGAGATAAGACAGAATGATAAGTATAGATGTAGTCCTTTCACTCGTCACACAATCTGATGATGCTAATTCTAATTCTATAATGACAGACGCAGTTGTTAAAATTACAAATATAACATACCGTTTAATCCTAAAGAACACTACGTGAGCCCCACTGGGAACTCACTGACACATAAGAGATACGCAGATCCCTGAAATTTCTACAAGATAATGTTCAGCTAGGTTATAATCATAGACGTCTAGCCGATAGCGGACAAATTGTGATTGCTGTCCAGTGGCAAACGGGTGGGTAGCCACTCATCTGATAATCCTTAGCCTCCTGGATGGTAAGCTGTCAGTGCTGACTGGATCGTGGTATGGACTCCACTCTCTGCTGCATCAAGTGAGTGGTTCGTAGCTCAATCACCGGTCGTGACTACGGCTACAGATGATCAGGGTACAGGCTCTGTGAATGACAGTGAGAAGGAGTGAATAATCCTTCAAGACAGAATTGTAAATTCTTTTGGCCATGTCATTGTCCTGCATGGCATGCTTGTCTCATAATTTTCAATAGCATGTATTATCTCAATTTACATATTTTGATTCCTTATCTGAAATCTATAACAGCACACTGATCTAATGGAAACAGCACACAAATGATATCCTATTCTCTCTGCTGATATTTAGATCAAACATGTACAATCGCAATGCTCTACGTCAAAGACCACATTCCAAATATATATTCTAAGTCATGATTAATCATGGAAACATGAACCACAATTCACATAATGAAATAACAGTACATATAGGATGACTTCAATGGAATGAAACTCAGACGCCACAACTCCGACGTCACATATACATTAACAAACCATTAAATCGATGAAACACCACACATCATTTTCCAAGTATGGAAACACACAAACTACACTCCACACGATTAATTAACATCACATATGGATGAATTCCATAGAATGAAATGAAATCACACAACTATAACTTCACGCTGTACACGAGTGAACCATTAAAATCAATGAAACACCCCAAGTTCACTTAAAGAGTTGTACTACTAGCAAGTCTTCCTTATATTAATTAAAACATAATTAATTATCTAGAAGATTTCTTAGCTAGGTTTAAGATTACTTTCACTATACACAAGAACAATATTAGGGTTGGAGAATTCCCCCAAGGTTTGAACTATGTTAAGTGGGCCATATTGGACCACATGGTAGTAATCTGACTATGGGCAAGATAGAGATTAAGGAAGAATAATTAATTGTAACTTATTCACTTTCTGAACTAATTCCTTTAACTAATAAGTATTTTATCTAGAGAAATTCGCTAGTTCCAAAGTTAAGCACATAATTAAATTATCTTAACTCTAATCGTCTAATGACTAACTCAGGTGTCCTTCCGCAGGCGGATACCTAATTTCGAGAATCACGTAATGTAATTTATCCATGTTTTTAATGCCACATGTGACGAGCTTTGCGTTTTACCCTTGTCGGCAAGCCACATGGCACAAGCATGGTCCTAATTCTAATATTAGTTAACTAACACTAGTTTTAATTAATAGTATCTATTATCGATCGGCATGGCCTTTAGATTTTGCCGGCAGATTGACACACAGAAAAATATTTAACAAAATTATTATTAACTCACCCTGCAACTAGATTTTGACTGGCCTATCGGGAGTGGAGACTATCATTGGCTTTTCTATGTTTTAGAGGGTTGTTCGGCTTAATAAGAGCCAGCAATAAAATATGTTTAAACACAGACAGGTGTTCAATTTTAGCCAATTGACGTGATAGTAGCTCCTGCTCCCTCCAGCCGGCGGTCAGAAAATGGCAGAGGTTAGGGTGCTACCGGAAGTTAACTTCTCATCCAGGAGAGTTCCCTTCCTGTGGCCAAATTATTATTCACAGCCAAACCTGAATATAAAATTCAGCCTGACTGGATTTCTTGGCTTGTAAACGAACTCTACCCTACATCTACTTCTAACTATAAGAAGAAATAGTATTTAACTCTCTCTATAGTTTTATGTATATAAATACACTAACCAAAGACGATTTTATCTAATATTTGAAAATATAGATAAAAATAAAAATACATTGAGGGGTTTACTGAGGGCTATCTCCATCTAATAAAAAAAAAACAATCTGAGAGGTGGGCCAACCTGTCACAATTATAAACATTTTGGATTTTATATCCAGGATTATCCAGCATTATAAAAATGCTGGATGCCAAAGAAACAGTGACTGTAAGAAAATTTAGGGTTTTGTTGAGAAAGAACAATAACTGAATAACATAGAGCTATCTAGAACAACTTTGTGGAAAATTATAAGGACATTATCTTTACTTTTAGAAAGTACAAGGGAGGTAGAAATATTCTCTGCGAGCAACCGCATGTAGGAGCCATGAGAAGCAGATACCCACGTGAAATAAGGGAAATGCGCAAAGAAAATTATGGCATAGTGTATTTGGATGAAATGTGGATCAATGCGCACCACACAAGTGATAAGGAATGGCAATCAGTGGATGGACAGATAAAGTGATATGTGCTGAGTAGTATAGGACAGCTTTTGGTCATGGCCCTTGCTGGTAATACGCATAATGGCTTACAACAGAATGCTGGGCTCGTGTTCGTATCAAAGCATACAGACAATAGGGATTATCATGATAAGATGAATGGTAATACATTTAAAGATTGGCTCGAGAATACTGTGCTTCCATCCCTAGATAGACCGTCGTGTCCAATTATGAACAATGCATGATATCAATGTTGTTACCCAAGAAGACACAATATCTACAGCATCGAGCACAAAGGGAGCAATAAAGATATGGCTCCGAATGGAAAACATACCATTTTCAGAAACGTATTTCTAGCTAAGATTGTTGTCCCTTGTAAACAGACGCCAAAAAGCAAGAAATATCAAATCGACAAGTTGATAGAAGAGCATCGTCATGGGTGCTTGAGACTTCCGCCGTACCATTCTCATTTTAACCGTATAGAAATTGTGTGGGCTAAAATTAAAGGACAGGTGACAGCTGACAATACTATATTCAAATTGTCTGACGTCAAGATACTAATTAATCCAGTCCGCGCTATTAAATAATGATAAAAGTTACTGGAAAAATGTGAGGTTCATGTGTTAAACGAGGAAGAGGACTATTGGAGAAAGGATGGATTGAATTTTATGCAACCGAGAGCAGTCATCAACCTACCTGAATCGTCCGACACAGATTAAGGTCTGAGCAGATCGCAGACCTTAATCCACGTGCACGCTTACTAGGATATTTTGTTTCAACTATTCAGACGAATTGCAGGCCCTAAACATTACAGAATCGGCACAATGTCAATGGCAACAGTTTGTATTCCACAGTGATGAATTTTCAATTCCTCAAGCCCTCAGCAGTGACAAACAACTGGTACTGAAGGGGGGAAAAAACGCACTAAACGCATTGAATACCAACAGAAGAGTAATATTGCTGTGTAAACTGACATATTGTGGCATAACAAGAAACGTGAGAGCAAACACGTTGTCAAATTAGGGGACAACACACGTGCATACGAATCAATCTATAAACTTCAATGAAAAGAGGACCAACATCTTGGTTGTTAAGAAGAAAGCCCACCACAGAGACACTGACAACTATTTTCATAGTGCAAAACAGGTAATCATGTTCCGTCTCTGAACAGTAAACAGCAGAGTAGACACTCTTTCACAAAGACTCAAAGCGGGTTTGTCACCCATGTGTACGTGTGAACAAACTACACAGACAGCTGAACAGATCCTTAAAAATTGACACATGATGACTGAATTGCGGTATCATTTCTGGTCACTCCACACGCACATTAACGCACAGCTATTCGGAAGCTTTCAGAACTCGATATAAAAAGCTAAATGCATCCTAGTAACATGAATACTTGTGTACAATTATTAACCAGCAGCTGAAGAAACAAGAAGGAAATGAAAAATATGATAACAAATATATTCCTTCTACTTTCCTGTCAATTTACACAATATTTGCCCCATGCCTCTGTAAAGTCTGTCTTTACTAATATTACACATTGCACCCCTCTCGGGAGTTTCCGTGGTAAAGTGGTCAAGCCGTCTGACCCTGGCTCCGAAGATTGTATGTTCGATTCCGGGCCGCGTCCTTCATTTCACGAGTGCATTTTTTCGGAGACTCCCCAGGGTCGTCGCTGGAGCTACGGAGTTAGTGCTTTGTGCGACGCTTTCCGCGCTGCGGAAAGAGACCGAGCTATATGGGATAAAAACCCGATGCAATGCAGTCGACCCTGTCGACTTTTAAGCTACTTCTTTTATTGCACCCACTCTCATACGAATCCAGATACGCCTAGTGTCATCATCTGAATTGGCGGGGCATTCATTATTGTAAAACAAGTTTGTTAGCGAGAAATCACTAGTTTTTCACCAAAACATGAAAGAAATGTCGGCGATTTCGATGATTTAAGTTTGTTTTTTTTTTGGACCTATCAAAGACATATTCCTTGGGTGGGGGTAAATATAAGACGGCTGGAAAAATTTCTGACGAGCTCAAACGAGAGCGAAACTCGAGTATAGTTCTTCCAAATTGACGTGGACAAGGCCATAGGTTCGTACTGGGATACGATCAGCGTTGCCAGGTGTGGGTTGTGCTCAATCTTTAAATACGTCTGTTTTGTTTCCAGTTGGATAAATTCGAAACTTGTGCACGAAAATCGCGAATGACAACCTGAACGAGGGGTCACATGGTTAATCTTTCATCCGGCTTAGATAGAAGCTGTTGAGGTCTTCTGACTGGAAGCACAATTCTAATTTTCTGCAATAGGTAAGAGAATTTATGTTATAGTTTGTTTATTATCGATGGATATCTTATCTCCTTTCTTTAGCGTGCATTTTTGAATTATGTATCCAATTCTACATTTAAGTGTCAACTTTCAACAAGATTCACAGTGCTGTGGGGGGGGGGGGGGGGGTGTTCATGCTTGGTACCTTTTTTTATCAGAAAATTCATGATGGCGGAAATCACGGCATATTGGACCGGTGTGTGTTGTTATTAAATAGAATTAACAGAATAACAGTTTACTTTTACATTCTAACTATTAATAATTCATTTTGTGGCTTTAATTATTGTTCATTATGCAGAATGGTTTAATATCTTTTAAATTCAACCCCGTGCACAGTCCATGACAGTCAGACAGGCATTTTTTGTAGAACTTGTTTGTACTGGGAACAAGTGACGTCTAATTTACACTATAATTATTAATTAGATGTGGAAATAACTATTTGTCGCCTATAGAGATAATAAGGGAAGTATGGCAGGGATGTGTACTGCCCCCAAGCCTCTTCAGCCTATACACAGAAATAATTATTAAACAAGTTGAAATGCCTGAATTTAACATCAATGGCAGAATCATAAACAATCTTAGGTATGCTTACCGTGTTACTAGCAGAAAGTGAACAAGAGTTGCAAGACCTCGTTGAACATGTAAACAGGCACAGTGCAGAATGTGGCTTAGATATTAACATCCAAAACACAAACACTATGATAATTAGCAGTGAAAAGGAAAGGTCATCGATGAACATCACAGTAAACGGGGAGATACTAGAACAACAAGTAACAAGTTTCTTCTATCTTGGACATATAATAACAGATGATGGCAGAAGTGAAATAGAAATCAAACAGAATAGGAATGGCCAAAAATGCGCTCAACGGCATGAAATCAGTATTAACATCTAGAGAGATTAATAACACATTAGAAATGAGAATTGTCAAATGCTACATATAATGATATATTCAATGTTACTTTATGACATGTAAGCCTGGACATTGAACAAGCAACTAGAAAATTGCATAGAAGCCCCAGAGATGTGGATATACAGATGACTATGTCGTGTTTCAGGAAACAAAAACAATCAAATGCAGAGGTTCTAGAAAAACTGGGAATGAAGAGAGAGTAGATGGAAGAAATAAAGAGGAGGCAAGTGAAATATTTTGGCCACGTTAAAAGACATGATACTCTTATAAAAACCATACTGGAGGGCAAGGTTGAGGGCAAGCGAGCAAGAGGTTGACAACAATACAAGTGGGAAGATAACATCAAGAGATGGATGAACATCAGCCTGACAGAATGTACAGTCAAGACGAGAGACAGACAGTGTTGGAGATCCATTGCAGCCAACCTTCATTGTGGAGATGGCACCTGATTGAGTAAATAATGTTCCTTAGATATTCATATTAAGTATATGAATATCCAAAGAATCATTACGTTTCTGGAATTCAGCACATTTGTCTTCTTTTATAATGAAATAGAGAACTTGTAATTGCCGAGGTAACAACTTGCAACAGCTTATTAACTGATTCAGTGCCAAAGGATAACATATCGTCAAATGCCAAATAATTTGTTTGGCACTGAATCAATTAATAGTAAATTAATTAAGTGATCACAATTTAAATTGAGGTGTTTTACTTAATTAATGCGATAAGATCGAAACTGGAACTAGTATTTTGCGGCTGCGCATAAGGATCCATAGTGATCATCAAAGAGGGGCTCGGAAATGATCGTGCGGGTTTCTAAGAAATTGATTTCAAATAGTTAGTCAGTCAGTTAGTTAGTCGCTGTTTCAACTTCACGGCAAAGGGTCGCCCCCATTATGCTTTGTACCTGTTCCAGTGAATATCACACAAATTGCTCCTGACTGCCCAATGTGAAAAGTGGAACAGACAGGAGTCTTGACAAAGCAACAAGCAGCACAGGGCACAGAGATAATATATACTATTTTTTAGTATTGTGCTGAAGTACTTTAGTGAAATTTAAGAATTGTTTGATATTGATTAAACCTGGACACGCAAAATTCAGTCCAGTGCACTAGAAGTAATGTGTATGGACTACACTTGAGTTCAAAGCCAGCGAGCGCTAAAAACAAAGTATGTATTTTTCCCCTTTAGTTTGATAAAACAAATCAAAGGACCGTGTTATTATGTTGTAAATATGCTTTATTATCAATTAAAATTAGAATTTGCAGCTAATTAATCATATATTAGTTACAAACCAATTGTAATAAAAAAAATATAAATGTAGAAGACTAAGAGCCAGAAAGCAACATATTAACACTATTTGCTTGTACTCTCTGATCATAGCATCCTGCCCACCTAAAAGAAAAAGAAAAAACAACTAACTAATAGTTATAATAATTAATAGTAATACTAATTCTTTTTAAAACTATTTTTTTTTTTTTTTTTGCATATCCTTTACAGGACATCGCTGTCAACACCAGCATCTTTCAGCTGTATGTTGATTTCTTGACAAGATTACGTTCAGTAGTTTGCCATTGCTTTCTGAGCGGCCGGTTCACATACCCTGTAAGTTACTGATGCGATTCAAACCACTGCTGATTCTCACCGTCATCACATTACCCACGAGAGTATACGAGATTACAGAGAAAAGTCGCTAACCTGTAAGCCACGAAGCCGGCTTAAAAAAAAAAAAAAACTATACATAATTTACACATGTTCAAAAAATAACCAAGGTCTTAATTCTGCCAAATATAAATTTTTAACAGTAGTTTTGAGCACTAACAATTATTATGAGCCTAATTGTAATATATAGATGGTACACAATGTGTATTTTAGTATTTTGTGTCTGCAAATAATGCCAGTAATGATTATAACTTGATAAACACATATTGTTTCACAAGAAACAGTGCATGCCAGAGAAATGTGATAATTGAACAAGTTATGTTTACACACACATTAAAGATTATACATTTATTTTACTCACCTTTCCAATTATGGTCAGCAGCTAGGTTTAATCTTCAGAAGTCTATACCTTTCATTATTAAATTAATAAAAGACTGCATATAAAAATAAATCATATACTAACATAAATCATGCAAGAAAACTTGAAAATTATTTGTAATATTATATTATTTAAAACTATTACATTAACTAAATTTTGTAATAATACATTGTGCATTTTAAAGAAAATGCTTTAAAAACATTTAATTTACCATAGTTCTAAGTACTTAATTTTAATAATATGTTAATTTTCCAGTAGCGATAATCAGCTAAGAACTGCTTTATCATCATGGTGAAGGAGGCTTCTGATGGTAACTCATCCTCTTTTCAGTACGATAACTCAGTTACACTGTTCAACATGTCCTTGTGGTCAACACTTTGAACCATCTCCATTTAGACATCATCTTTTTCACCTTCATCCTAGACATGTCGCAGTAATGTACCTGTCAGTGCACCATCACTTGCAAGTGGAGTAGGAGACTTGGGTCTGTCAAACCTCCACAGATCTCCTTGCACAGATACTTGTTCTGTCTGTCAAACCTCTGTAGATCTCCTTGCACAGATACTTGTTCTGTCTGTCAAACCTCTGTAGATCTCCTTGCACAGATACTTGTTCTGTCTGTCAAACCTCTGTAGATCTCCTTGCACAGATACTTGTTCTGTCTGTCAAACCTCTGTAGATCTCCTTGCACAGATACTTGTTCTGTCTGTCAAACCTCTGTAGATCTCCTTGCACAGATACTTGTTCTGTCTGTCAAACCTCTGTAGATCTCCTTGCACAGATACTTGTTCTGTCTGTCAAACCTCTGTAGATCTCCTTGCACAGATACTTGTTCTGTCTGTCAAACCTCTGTAGATCTCCTTGCACAGATACTTGTTCTGTCTGTCAAACCTCTGTAGATCTCCTTGCACAGATACTTGTTCTGTCTGTCAAACCTCTGTAGATCTCCTTGCACAGATACTTGTTCTGTCTGTCAAACCTCTGTAGATCTCCTTGCACAGATACTTGTTCTGTCTGTCAAACCTCTGTAGATCTCCTTGCACAGATACTTGTTCTGTCTGTCTAACCTCTGTAGATCTCCTGGCAAAGATAGTTGTTCTGTCTGTGTTTCACAAGCTCTCGAAGGTGGTCCCGATGACAGCTGCTATGCTAAACAGGATGTTCAGTCTGTTGCCAACATATTTCTTGATGATCATCTTATTCTTCGTGTGGGTCATGAATGCAGCTGAAACACCAGACCCATCCTTGTATCTGCAAAACATATTCAAACATTCAATTCTGCTACAGGCGTGTGTGTGTGCTTTATTTACTGCAAATATGAAACAGATTGTTGTTTTTATTAGATGCCGTACACATAATTTTCTGCAAAAGAATTACAACACGATTATGATTGTAATCGGTAATGGTGCACTGCAATCAGGATGATGATGATGATAGTTACATCAGTATGGAAATTTGATGAATAAGTTCTGCATCGCGGCGTCCCAAGGCATTCTTCTGTCTAACTTCATCTGTCACATTGACTGTTTCCAGTTTGTGCAAAGCTTCACGAGCAGCCTTGGATGTACAAGACACTTCAGGTCAGCGGAATTGCATAAATTTCCCAGCAACTTTTTAGAAATGCAGTGGTTTGCGGCAGCTCAGTCAGTCATGGTGCTGTGAAGTTTGCTCTCGATCACTTCATTGAAATCAAGGGATGATAGCCTGAATGCATCACTGTACATCTCAGTGACATCAGAAAGAGACTCAGTGATAATGATATTATGTATTTAATGTTCCCAGCAGGGTGACCAGATCGCCGTGATCAAAAGAAGCCACGTTACGAAATAAAAAAAGCCAAAATAAAGCCAAACACTGCCCAGTACAAAATGAAAAAGCCAAGAAAAAAGCCAAACATTGCCTAATAAAAAGATATATTAAAAATATACTTATATCACATGAAGACCTCTTCTTCAAATAAGTATTCCTCTTCATTGTTGAAATTCAGTACTGGATTCATTAGAATATACTATTCCAGCTTTGAAATCATTCAACATTTTGGATGAAGGTACAAATTCATTTCAGCACTTGTTTGAAGATAATGGTTCTGCTCTAATTCTAATAATTGCTTCTAAGAGAGACAGCTGAAGTCTATTCCTTGCTTTGGTTTTTATGCATGTTAAAAGAGAGAACATCCTCTCCACTGCGGTATTGCTAATAAGTGTTATTAAGCAAGTAAGAACAAAAGAAGCAAGCTCTTTAAATTGGGGATGTTTCATGACTCCTTGCCAGAACAGCTCTGCATTTTTAGGCTGTCCATTTTCTTTAAATTGTTCTTCTTCCTTCCAATCTATAAAATTTTCTGTATTGTTCTTCAATAATAGTGTGGTTTTCTTCAGCCAAATTCAAAAAGGGCAATTTCGACGCTTATAATGCAAAAATAGTTCTTCATGTAATTTGTGAGGCTTACTTTTCTGAAAAAAGGACCTTTCGAATTCCTGCACAATAGGGGTTGCGAAATGAAAATAAAGGTAGTTTCTTTGATCTAGAAGCATTTCCTTTATAAGTCGTGACTTAAATTTAGTGTAATAATTTGCTAATTCAGCAGAAATAAAATAAGCCTTGAGTTCTTCTTAATTTATTAGAATGTTGAACATTACTTTTCCCCGGACAAGCCAGCGAATAGAAGAAATTTTCTCAAAGGAAGTGATGCAGTTCTAGCTTGCTGAAATTCTGTCGATGAGTTCATAATTTTGAATAAATCTTTAAATGTTTCTCGTCTTAGATTGCTATGTCTAAACCAATTTGGTATTTCTGTCAGCCAAAGTCCAATGTTTTAAGGTAGTTTTGACACTGTATATTTGATGCACAATGCTAATGAATGGCAAACACACTTATACTGAACACATGAAGGAGATACATCTGTCATTCTGGACCAAACTGAATTGTTACATCCAACCATACTGGAAGCACCATTGGATGCAAAACCAATGCAATTTTCTAATGATTGATCACATTTTTCAATTTCATCCTAATTTTCAGCTAATTTAACTTTGTCATCAATTTTCTTGCTTATTGTCACCACTGAAAGTGTTTTTTGTGAAGAAGATGGCGCGCTCCGCTTGTGTTTTTCTGTTGTTGCATGATTTGCGAGATTTGAAAATCTTGGAACAATATTACAATAGCACAGTTTGCAATCTGCCTGTTCAGAACCGTCAGTGGATTTCTTGAGCCACACAAATGTCTTTTCCCTTTGATCATTATATTTCCGATTAGTATCATAAGATGGTTTCCACTTTGGCATGATAATAGGTTCAGTCAATAATATTAATAAGAAATACTTGCGAGTTGCTAATTTGAAAACTTAACTACTAAACAGTAAGCTGCACAGTGCTTCAGTGCGCATAGAACATGGCCAGATAAGCTTATCATTTTGCATTTGTTTTTGCTTAAAAATAGTAACACAAGACAACAAGTAACTTGAAAAATTCAAAAAAGAGGCATATACCATTACAAATTGTAAAAAAGCCAAAAGAAAGCCAAAAAGCCAAACTGATTTTCTGACGCCAAACCTGTTTTAAAAAAGCCAAATTTGTCAAATTTGGCTTTAAAAAAGCCAATCTGGTCACCCTGGTTCCCAGGGCAATAGAGGCAAGCTTACTATGTCTTCCAGTTGAAAGTCTGGACTAAGGGGATGCTTAAACAGAAATACAACCCACTATAATGAACAGTGTCTGCCATGTCAAGCTATCTTTACAGCTCTTTCATAAATCAATTTGCATATATTGATTGGTGCTCATAGATGTAGAAGAAAGAAGTAAAGACTAGAAGACACACTCCATCCATCCATCATGTGCCATGCCGGAAAGTGTGGGCGGTCATGACTTGACATTTCACTCGATCACCAGAGTTGTGGATCAGCTCAGTGGTCCTGTCTCGATCATGCCATGTGACCAAGCCATCCAGGTATTTACTTCTCGGTCTTCCCCTTGGTTTGTTCCCTTTGATGTTGCCAGTTGTCACCAAGTTCTCCAATTCATTTTTTCTCATAACATGTCCAAAAAATTTTGACTGTCTACGTCTAATTTCTCTAATCAGTTTATGATTTTAATTTCTTTCCTGTAGTACTTGGTCATTGGTTTTTCTGTCTGTCCATGGTATTCTTTTCATTTTCCTCAGAAACCACATTTCTGCAGCCATCAGATGTTTTTCAAGTTGACTGCTCAGTCCAAGTTTCACATCCATACAAAAGAACAGGCTCTATGTATCCCCTCAACACTCTTTTTCTCGTTTTAATTGACATCTTTTTATTGTTCAGAATGTTTTTCATCTTGCTAAAAGCTACTTTCGCCATGGCGATTCTTGTTCTAATCTCTTCAAGGCATCTCCATCAGAAGTTATGACTGTTACGAGATAATTGTACCGATTCACATGTTGAAGAATATTCCCATTTACTTGTATATTACATTGTGGTATTTCTTTCTTCCTAGTGATGACCATAAACTGTGTCCTTTTACAATTTAATTCTAACTCCAGTTGTTCACTGTGTGCAACAACCACGACTAATTGTTGCAGATCCTGCTCATTGTCTGCAATTAATACTGTATCATCTGCATATCTAATGTTATTGATATTTTGGCCTCCAATGCTGATTCCATTTATATCTTCTACATTTCTTAAAATATTTTAACTGTATAGGGAAAAAAGATCTGGAGACATTACTCACACCTCTCTTAATATTATATTGTAATGATAGATAGATAGATAGATAGATAGATAGATAGATAGATATGTAGAGAGATAGATATGTAGAGAGATAGATATGTAGATAGATAGATAGATAGATAGATAGATAGATAGATAATATTATATATTTTTATATTATTGTCCCACTTCATTATCAATCCTTATGGCAGCTTTTTGTTTCCAATATATGTTTTTATAATTCTAATGTCTTTCCCATCAATTTGTAGATCTGCAAGCATATCTACCATGTTGACATGTCTTACTCTATCATAAGCCTTTGTGTAGTCAATAAAGCACAGATGTATATCTTTGTTTACTTCTATAGAACGATCCATAACTGATCACAGCATATACACAGCATTTACTGTACCCTTTCCTTCTAAAAACCCACATTGTTATTCCCCTATTTCAGGTTGTATTTCTTCCTCACTCTTTGCATGATAATTCTTAGCAAAATCTTTGTGATGTGACTCATTATCCTAATGTGTTCAGCAGTCTGGTGACTTGATCTATTCCATATTCTTCTAAAGCATTAATCATTTCTGTTGTGATGTTATCTGAACAGGGGGTCTTGCTAGCTTTCATATGTTTAAGAACATTCTGAACCTCCATCTTAAAAAATGGTGGTCCTTCATCATTAATTTGAATATCATACTGTTCATCTCTGTTATAATCAAAAAGGTTTTTCACATAATCTGACCATTCATGTAGAACCTGATCTTTTTCTATTATGATTTTGCCATCTTTAGTTTTTAGACCGCCTGCTGATGTACTTGTTCTTTTATTAGTAAGTTCCTGAATTCTTTTGTGCACTTAATTTGGTATTTTGACTCTTGTGATGTTTTCAATTTCTATGCAATTTTTCTCAAGCCATGCTTCTTTTTCCTCCTTACATAATATTCTGACTTGTCTGTGAATTTCTTCATATTTGGCAGGATTACTTTTGTTGAGTCTTCTTGTTTCCATTACTTGTAAAATTTCTTCCGTCATCCATTTCTTACGACCCACATTCTTTAATTTTGTAATAGTTATTTCTGCAGCCAAACTGATTGAATTTTTAAACAGTTCCCATTGATCATCCACATCTTGAAATAGGATTGTAACAGAGCACCATCTCTGTTAAGGAGTTAAGGAGTTAATGAGTGGTGTGCAAAGGGGAAAAAGACTAGTACAAGGCACGGCTGAGCATCCCATTGGGATGTAACTAGGGACGCTCAAGCCGTGACGCGGGGGTTAGAGAATATGAGTTACCATCTGTATTTTGAACGAATAACACCTTCTGTAACAACGTCCGTACATCAAGTCATTGTATGCTGTTTTTATTCTACAAATGTATTTAATTAAATAAACATATAACCTACAGCCAGGACTTTGTCTCTGCTCTGTAATATCAACATCGTTACAGTAGCAGAACTGGTGCCGTAGACCCCAGGATTTCCAACTTATGGGTCGCTGCGGGAATTATCTTGGCACAAGCGAAGACTTCTATTGAACGCGCCTGGAAAATGGATGCTGTTTTTGTTGATTATTTTTGAGAGACACAGCAACTGAAAGCCCGGCTAGGGGTAGCTGTTGTGATTTCTCGGGCTGCTGAATCCTTGTAACATAGCCCAGTGTGAAAGTCAGGCAGGTTGCTCAAGTTGCTCAAGTCCAGTACTATCGTTCTTTCAAGAAGCCATGGCTGAATCGTTCCTACACAGCAGCCTTATGCTTGACGCACAGTGATTTTTGCTGAACTTAAAAAGCCAATCGGAGTCGCTTACTGCTGCTTCACGTCGTCACTCTTGGACGCCGCTGGTGGATACATCGATCTTATAAACCTGGGGCATTACTGTGAGAATTGTCTACCTGCAGCCGGATAATCAGGTCTAATCGGACAGCACAGCCACGATAACGCTGAACCCCACTCAAGTTCAAACGTTACCTCAATTCAGTCAATTTTTGAGGTCACTCAAGTTCAAACGTTACCTCAGGTCAGTTAAATGTTTGAGGCCACTCAAGATCAAACGTTACCTCAGGTCAATCAATTTTTGAGGTCACTCAAGTTCAAACGTTACGTCAGGTCAGTCAAATTTTTGAGCCCGCTCAAGTTCAAACATTATCTCAAATTAGTCAATTTTCCCAGAATGGCGATTAATTTGAACCGGCCATTTTATCGAATGTTATCCAAGGTCGAAGGAACTTGCACTTGGTTTGGTTCTGAAAATATGTCAACTCGGGCCTGAATGACGTTCAACAATTTTTGAATCCACTGCAACTCAATCGGTTTAGTGAACCGGCAGTCAAATAATTCATTACTGTGTCGATTGAGTCATCTCCTAAACGCTGTACTGTACTTCGTGAGCCTTAATGTCATTTTCACCCAGTCTCGAATGAACTTGGGACAGGCATCAGTTTGTTAAGCTGAGAAACGATCGAACAGACAACAGTGTGTGTAACTGAGGAACTGAAGCAAGTATAATAATTAACTTATGAAACTTGGTTAGTTAGTTTAGAATAACGATATCGACAACATTGCCAACTGAACAAAGTACAAATCTAATAGTTTAATTTGCTGAAAAGTTATAGAACTTGCTTAGTTTAGGATAATAATATTGTGTTACTATATATTATTATACTATATTGTGTCGTACTGGTATATTCTGTATTTCAGATCTATAATGAATCACCTTCACATAGAATTAAGACGCGTAAGTGCTTGGTTGGGAGAGTTAAAAGTGGCAGTTAGTGAGGTGAAGGTTTAAGTAGACTGCAATAGAATGGTAAAGAATAACAGGAGACAGCCAGTACTTAATAAAGACAAAAGACAATATGATTTTGATTATGCAGTTGGTTATGACGAACCAAGACCCGATGTTTATAGGATAAAAGGCGGTGAAAGGACACGTAATTGTGAAATGTCGGACTGGTATAAGTGTCATAGGTACAGGAATGAGAGAAACATTCCCAGGAAACAAGGGAATTGGCCATCCAATAGTATGACTGCTAGAAAAAGACATGACGAATGGTTTGAACAAAGACAGAGACAGTATCTGAAGTCAGGGTCGAAGGACAGGGTAGAACACATAAATAGAAATTCAACTGCTCCTAAGGTGGTTGCGAATGTGACTGTTAGACAGGAAAAGAAGAAGACGGTACTGATAAAGAAACAGGACCAAGAGACACAGACGCAGACAGTCAGTAGTGTGGAGAAGAGTACGCAGACACAGATTGATACTGTGGAGAAAACAACTCAAGTACAGCCATTTAAGAAAATAGAAAAGGGGATGCAGACTATCAAGACGGTAGAAGAAGTTACAGAATCACCGCGGGTGAAAGTAGAAAAGAGAGACACCGTTAAATTTAAGGAAGACAGACAGACGAAAACCAAGGATGTCAAAAGACAGCTGAAGAAAAGTACTAGGGAGAGGAATATAAATAGTCTGATAGTCAATAGGGGTACGACTAATATGTCAGTTTCCTCAGGTAAAGACATTGAAGTTGTCCCGAACCGGAGCATGAGGGATGGAGCTGTAGATAAGAAGAAGGTCAGATGTTTTAGTGACGACCATAGGGATATTATCGCCATGTCTGCAGTCAAATATAATAAGCCTGATGAGAGAACTATCATCAGTGAATCTTCTGAAGACGAGATGGGGAAATATAAGCGATATATAACATACAGAAAACAGTGAGCAGACCGACGCAGTAAAGACAGGAGTAACAAATAAAGGGAACAGAAAGAAAGCACTTAAGAAGAAGAATAGTCATAGACAGATAGCAGAAATTTACTCGACTACGGAAGATGACATACGAAAAATCAGAGAATATATGACCTTAAGACCTGAGTACTTTAGTGACAGTCTAACAATTATGGATACTGAAGATGAGATAGTTGAAGAGAGACACACACTAGCAGTGGGAGACAATGAAATATTTGGGTTGGATGCGCTCTATGGCTGTTAGAATTCCAAGGGTGAGAAAGGGCATTGTTTTGGCTTACGAGATGAATTGCGGTTTGAGCATATACATATGTTCTGTCTAAAATAGGCAGATGAATGTTTTTGGTGTAGCATCACAATATATGGTGCAGGGCAGGCAATAGTGTTATTGTGGATAGAGAGTCACAGCAAGTGATAGATAATTTTAAAGCTAACGCTGGTGAGTGATGGAATATCTATGTGGATACGTTATAAAGAATATCTTGTGTTTAGTTGTGGTGCGGGGAGAGTAGACAATGTGGAAATTGAAATGTCCCTTGTCCGTAATGGCCGGATAGACTGGGTTGATCACGTTGAGTAAAGTAGAATAGACAACACAGAATTTGCGTGGAGAGAGATAAACTAATTATGAATGCTCGTAAAAGAGTGGACGTGTTGTTTGAGAGGGCTTGACTCAGAGCTTTTGGAAGAGTAACTGGAGTATGAAAATGCTATGACGTGATGTCTGAGATAGTTTCACTTGTTGGTTTGAGAAGCAGGTATAGTAGCATTAGCAGATGAACTGAGCGTGTCCGGTGAGGAGATGTAGATTGAGGAGGAATTGAGTATCCTGTGTAAAATAGCCAGCTGAGCGTGAGAGAGTATTAAGAGTAGAAGACTGTGGAAGCCGATGCTTGAAGAATGTGAGTTCTTGGTGAGGGGGATGAAGTAACTAAGTGATGGTTGTGGAGAAAGAAGAGGCACCTAGACGATACACTGTCTAAGCGAGCATGGTACACGCGTGTTGAAGGCAGAGGTTGACGGTGTAGCACGTTGAATGTGTCTGACTGTGTTTTAGAGGAGGTGAGAGGTTGAATGTCAGAGCAGTTGCTGTAGAGAAATTAGAGAGTGTCATGCGTGCATATTTTGTGTTTGCTTGTGATGATTAGAGAATAGACGAGTTAGAGTGTAAAATGTGGAATGTTTGTGTTGAGTGAGGTGTGCTGGAGCAGTTGACATAACGTAAAACTGACACGGAGAGATATAGGCTGGTTAGAAATGTTGCTTGTTAGAGCTAATGTGTTGTTTGAACAGAATAGGCGTTGACTTATTAAAAGGGAGTGAATGATTGAGAAAAGTTGAAATGAGGAAGTAGTTAGATTGTGAAAGTCCTGTAGCAGATATTGAATTAAAGTTCCGTTTGTCATTTTAGGAAACAGATTTGATGTCATTTGCCGGATTTATGTTGGAATGAGATTGCATGATGCAGAGAAATGAGAGAATATAGAGAAGCATAAGTACGACTACTGTGCGAATATGTGAAGAGTTGTTGACTGCTGACGCTGATAAAGCATACTAGTGATTTCGTGGAGGGCAGAGTAAGTGAGTATGCGAAAGTTGGGAGGTAAAAAGAAGATGATTGGAAATTTGCGATGTCTTTTGTTTAGAATGTGTGCTGTTAGACAGAATTAATGAAAAATTCTATGACTGGGTGACAGTAAGAGAATTAACGTTTTGGATATCGTATTATAAAACAGACTCAGTATCGTTGGCAGAGACATGTCGAAGCAAGAATGCCTGATACAGTTTGTGAGAGTTAAGAGGGAGTTGAGTGTAACCCTGGCTTGTTGTGGTGAGATGATGGAGAGTAGTGATCCTAATAATAATATGCTAATAATGCTGATAATGTTAGTTGCGTCGTGTGGACGAGAAACTTAAAAGTAGAATTAGTTCTTGGTACAAATCAAATTCAGGGGAAACAACTAGATTAGGAAATGGCTGTGCTGAGTTGCAGTTTCCCTTGGTGAGTAGATGAGTCGTGGTGTGCTGAAATAGCCACACTACTTGGAAAATAGAGCAATTTGTGCTGTAGTTAACAGTAATTGCTTGTTTAATATTTCAAATACAGTGGTGTTGCTATGATTTAGTTTTGTAATGTACGGAATATTATGAAGGGGGATAATCAACGCAAAGTTAACCCTTCTCTTTAGCGAGAAGACAGTTGGTTTTAATTGAATATGATCTTTCAATGCATCATGTATAGTATGTTATATTATTTTTGATTGACTTGGTTCTGTAAAACGATTACCATTTGATTTTAGAATAGGATTGTTGTGTTTTCAGTCTTTTGCGTACAAACTACTGGTCCGTAAAAGAGACCAGTAGTGTTAGATAACACTAGATAATTTTCTTTTAATTTAAATTGATGCTTGTTTCATTGTGAAAATGTTGGGGATAAAACATTGCATAGAAAATGTTGGGCGCAAAGATATCCTGTTTTAATTTGGATTGCTCATATTTGTGGTTTGCAGTTGAATTGCCTTGTTTAATTTTTGATCAATTGTTTTAACTTGTAATTATTAGACAGTTGTTATGTTGCTATTTATGATTAAGTTTGTTAAAAAGTTGATTTAGACTAGCTCTAATAGAAATAGGACACTACATTCAGATAAAGAGAGACATATCACTTGAATGCAATGTTTTAGTCCGAAGAGTAATTATATACTATGGACATTAGCACAATAGTTGGGGGATTAGATGATGAATAGTGAATTACAAAGGGATATAGTTGACATGGAAATGGCTGCGGGTGTCAGCAACGATTGGAATAAACATGGACTGAGAGCCATGGGGAGTGGATTAATAATATATGAATTACGAATGTTATTTTTCGTGCTGTGATTGCAGCATGGGACGAGATGAATATAGTTTGAATGACAAAGAATAGAAGTTAAGTTCACAGTAAGTGAAAAGCGTAATAATGGAATGTCTATAATAGATAGACAGAGACAAGATAGGTTAGAAGGTCACAGACATGAGTTCAGTGGCGGTATTTTGGTTGCTGTTGATAACGGCATGAAGTGACAAGTGGAGGTTTTAGGAAGTATTGCCCATAACAAATGGACATTACTAGTAGTAGTGAGTTGCTGAGGCTTTCAGCGAGATTAATAGGGAACCTGATACGAAGTATCCCTGAAGTATGTAAGGGTCAGAGATTTAGATATGTAGGTGATGTTTATAATGTTGGAGGAGGTTTTGAGTAGTGGGACCCATGGTGGACCTTTTGATTTGGGCCCTCAGGATGTGTTTTGTGGTAACGTTTAGAGCCATAGTATCAGTACTGTCTAGGGGTGAATAATATTTTTGGTGTTGGAGAGATATGTAATTTTTTTAGACTTTACTGCATAAAGTCTCAGGGTGACGTGGGGGGGGGGGGGGGGTAAATGTGAGTATGCTTTTGTGAGGAAGAGTTCTTGTTCTTTGATTCTCCGGTGGCCACCGATTCTTTATCTTCCTATCGTGTGATTAGTACGAGTGGTTTCAAGTTGGTTGAATGGGGAATTAGTCATGCTGACGTGCTGAATTGTTGGCATAGACTTGTGGGTGATGATGATAGGGAGAATGAAGTATTTCAGAAGAGTATGCGTTTTAAATTTTTATGGTCAAGATCAGATATTGTTATGTATGAGAAGTAAAATTAAAAAGGGGTTTGAACGAATAGCTTGTAACCCTGCAATTGAGAAGAAATAGCATTGATGGTGAACAAAGAAGAAGTATAGAATAAGGGCAGTGGCGGCTGGCTATAAGATGAATTGTGGGATAGGGAGATAGAGAGGAGTGTATAAGAGTTCTGGTCTAGATTTTAGTTGAGACACCTTTAAATTGTTCAGTGTAAAATACATTTAAGCGGATTGCTAATGGTTTGAAGAGGAAGTAATTTTATGAGGGCCTTTACTTAAGTGTTTTGGAAAGTCATAGAATTTGGAGTAAGACTTTTCTGGGAAAAGTCTTGTTGATGGTAGAGAGGAATGTAACAGAGCACCATCTCTGTTAAGGAGTTAATGAGTGGTGTGCAAAGGGGGAAAAGACTAGTACAAGGCACGGCTGAGCATCCCATTGGGATGTAACTAGGGACGCTCAAACCGTGACGCGGGGGTTAGAGAATATGAGTTACCATCTGTATTTTGAACGAATAACACCTTCTGTAACAACGTCCGTACATCAAGTCATTGTATGCTGTTTTTATTCTACAAATGTATTTAATTAAATAAACATATAACCTACAGCCAGGACTTTGTCTCTGCTCTGTAATATCATCGTTACAGGATCTCTAGATCAGACAATATATCAAATCTGTTCTGTACTTCTATGTTGAATTTGTTTTGTATTTCCTTGTCATTTCTCATTGTATATAGATCATATTTAGTGTTTCCTGTTATATACTTGACTTTCTTTAACTTTATCCTCAACGCACCTGTAAGTAATCTGTGGTCACTATAACAATCAGCCCTGGGAACTGTTTTTGCAATTGTTAATGAATTTCGAAACCTTCTGCTAATCAGAATGTAATCAATCTATTTTCTAATCCTGCTATCAGGACTCCTTCATGGCCATAATCTTCTAGGGTGTTGTTTAAACCAGTTGTTTCCTACAATCATCGGTCTCCGTGGCTAAGGACTCGCGAACGCGGTTTGTGAGCCTGTATACCCGGGTTCGAAACACACCAGTGCTGGTTTTTTCGAAAAAGGTATAGGTGCCAGTCATTCAGAAAGCAATGGCAAACTACTGAACGTAAAATTTGCCCAGGAACCACGAACAGCAAAAATGCTGGGGTTGACTGCTATGTCCGTGAAGGACATGCATGCAACTCAATTTTTTTCCCTACTATCATTCCCTGCTCTTTTGTCCATTATACAAGTCCGTATCCTCTTTCATTTCTCTCTCCCAAACTATGGCTTCCTACCGTGTATCCATCACCTTGATTTCCTACTTTTGCATTGAAGTCTCCTATTATGATGTTAATTTCTGAATTTTTACATTTCTTTAAAGCAGACTCTACGTCATTATAAAATTCTTGTACACTGTCTTCATTGGATTCTGCTGGGGCATATATTTGAATAACATTTATGCTAAAAGGCCTGCCACTTAATTTAACTGGTAGAACTCTGTCCGACTCAGCCCAATATCCTTGAACAGATTTTTGATGTTTGCCGATTCAAGATAATTGCTAAACCTCTATGTCAATCTTCTCCTCCAGAATAAATAATCTTAAAATCATCTATCCGAATTCTTGCTCCTGTCCATCTCGTTTTGCACATTCCTAATATTTTAATTTTCTCTCTTTTCATTTCTTGTTTGATGTTATCTAATATTTTGTCGTCGTTTAACGTCCTAACATTACATGTTGCTAATTTTAATGTCTCTGTCCTTGTCTTGTGATGATCAGTAATTAGGCGAATCATAATAAACTAGGCACTTTTAAAGAAGGTAGTTTGCCGTTGCTTTCCTTCCTGGCAGTGACCATACTGGCCGGGTGACCGCACCCATTGTCTCCCTTAAGGGATGTTCTGTCTGCCGTCACGAAACATGACACCATAACCAATACTATCTATCGGCTGCCCTCAATATTTCATCCACCACCTGCCTTCTGTGGCTTCTTGTGAACAATTTCCATTAAACGAATACGAACACCACATAATCCACAGGAAAACATTAAAAACAGTGTCTCCTGAAAAATTAATGTTAGGTCATCGCCATTTTTACCGCATTTTTACCATTTTACACTAGACAACATAAAAGTCTGTTAATGAACATTTAAAGAACTGATCTGTTTTGTGGGTTCCAATGTGGTAACTTAATACACAGCTGGGGAATCCATTGAGGACACTAACGTAGCTTGTAAATACATTCACTTGTATTGTTTGTCTGTTGTAGAAGTAGAAGAAAGAAGTGGAGACTAGAGGACACACTAGACAACATCGAAATAGAAAGCTGTAGTTACCCCAACAGTGGGGACTGTTCACAAGAAGCCAGAAAGAGATTGGGCATACAATGCGGAGGTTAACCGTATTATGAGCCAATGACACAACACCAGCACACACATGAAAGCTGCATTCTTGAGAACATGCATCTTTCCTGTTGCAACATATGGATGTGGGTCATGGACCATTGAACCACTAGTGCTGGTTCTTTATCTCCTAGTCCACTCACATTCCAAGTGCCAAGTATCTCCTGTCTGTTTCTTGCTTTAGCTGTTGTTGTTTGCTTGTTTTGTGTGTTTCTGCTGTGAGTGCTGGTATAATCACACATATATTAAATAATAGTGACTTATTGCATAAGATACATTTCATTTTCTGTAATGCAACTTTTGCTTGACACATTCTGCTCTTAATCTCTATTGCACATGCATCTTTCCTGTGGCATCATATGGATGTGAGTCATGAACCATTCCGCTATAACTGAAGATGAAAACTGGGAGTTTTGAGGTTGAACAATTCTGAGTTCACAACTCTCTTGTGAACCCAGAGAATAACAATACTGACATTCTACAAGATCTGAACATCGAAGAAAACTCACTCATAAACAGTATCATGTCTGGGAAACTAAAATACTTCAGCCATAGTAAACATGACTGGGTTGGGAAGAACAGTGATGGTAGGCATGGTTCTTGGAAGAGGTGACAGGGGTCGATCAGTACAGAAATGGACACAGGACATTGCAGACAACTTGGGCAGTAGGGTTCATAAGGTGGGAGAAGTGGCCAGAGATAAAGACACTTGTTGCTGGCACAGATAAAGACACTTGTTGCTGGCACAGATAAAGACACTTGTTGCTGGCACAGATAAAGACACTTGTTGCTGGCACAGATAAAGACACTTGTTGCTGGCACAGATAAAGACACTTGTTGCTGGCACAGATAAAGACACTTGTTGCGGGCACAGATAAAGACACTTGTTGCTGGCACAGATAAAGACACTTGTTGCGGGCACAGATAAAGACACTTGTTGCGGGCACAGATAAAGACACTTGTTGCGGGCACAGATAAAGACACTTGTTGCTGGCACAAATAAAGACACTTGTTGCTGGCACAGATAAAGACACTTGTTGCTGGCACAGATAAAGACACTTGTTGCTGGCACAGATAAAGACACTTGCTGCTGGCACAGATAAAGACACTTGTTGCTGGCACAGATAAAGACACTTGTTGCTGGCACAGATAAAGACACTTGCTGCTGGCACAGATAAAGACACTTGCTGCTGGCACAGATAAAGACACTTGCTGCTGGCACAGATAAAGACACTTGCTGCTGGCACAGATAAAGACACTTGTTGCTGGCACAGATAAAGACACTTGTTGCTGGCAGAGATAAAGACACTTGGTGCTGGCGTGTGATGAGAGTGCCAATGACATGCTACATGATTATGATGATAGTGACATAGCAACTTCAACATTTTATTGTTGTATGTTGTCTGCCATGTACATGTTTAACCCAGTGTTCACATCTTGCATGATTTACAATTACACGACTGTCGTCCTAGTTGAATGCGTGCAGTCATAGATAGAGAAGTTGGCATTTGATAATATTAATTTGGAATTAATGAAACAAGGACTTCTAGATTTGTTCTATGATTACAGCAGTCATATGTTTAATTAAATGTTCACTGTTTGTGTGTTTCAGAAATACACCACTGATGCCTGAGCTGTGACTTCCTACTTCACATAAGTTCAGCCACAAATAGAGAAGATGGCATCTGATAACATTAACTTTGAGTTTGTGAAACAAGAACTTCCATATGTGTTCTATGATTACAAAACTCATGACAGATTTAATAACATTGTTGGCATGGAAGGTTCCTGCAGCCTTGAAGACATGGCAGGACACACAGATACATGATCAAGAGTGATTGAAAATAAAATAACTCTTGCTCATCATGAACAAATATCACTTGATAATAGTGGGATTGAGAATAGTTATATAACTTCAGTAAAACATGAGGAATGTGATTAGGTATCAGGTGTTTGTCATCTGCCAATGAAAGTAACACTAAACTACGGTGTGTGGCCAATGAGACTAGTGAATTACAAATTGTAGAAATACCAGTGACATGTACACAGATCTGTGAGAAGTCTCTTGATTATGATAATCTTACCAGTTGTATTCATCAAAGAATGAAACAAGAAGATACAACTTATATGTCTGATGTTTGTGATTCAGCTGTTGGTTCAGACAGATATATATAAACAGAAAGATAAGAATGAATAAAGAAGAGAAAACTTACAAATGTGATGATTGTGATGCATCTTTTGCTGTATCGGGCAGTCTGAAGCGCCACAAGAGAACACACACAGGAGAGAAACCTTACAAATGTAATGATTGTGGAGCATCATTTACTGAAGCGTATAATCTGAAGCGCCACAAGAGAACACATACAGGAGAGAAACGTTACAAATGTGATGATTGTGGTGTATCTTTTACTCAGCCTATCAGTATAAAGACGCACATAAGAACACATACAGGCGTGAAACCTTACAAATGTGATGAGTGTGGTGTATTTTTTACTCAAGCAGGCCATTTGAAACGCCACAGGAGAACACATACAGGAGAGAAACCTTACAAATGTGAACATTGTGGTGCAACTTTTTCTCAAGCTAGCGATTTGAAAGGCCACAGGAGAACACATACAGGAGAGAAACCTTACAAATGTGATGAGTGTGGTGTATTTTTTACTCAAGCAGGCCATTTGAAACGCCACAGGAGAACACATACAGGAGAGAAACCTTACAAATGTGATGAGTGTGGTGTATTTTTTACTCAAGCAGGCTATTTGAAGTTCCACAGGAGAACACATACAGGAGAGAAACCTTTCAAATGTGATAATTGTGGTGCGTCTTTTACTACAGTTGGCAGTGTGAAACAACACATGAGAATACATACAGGAGAGAAACCTTACAAATGTGATGATTGTGGTGCATCTTTTACCTTCAACAGCCATGTGAACCGCCACATTAGGGTACATATAGGAGAGAAACCTTACAAATGTGATGATTGTGGTGCATCTTTTACTCAGGCAGACAATTTGAAATGTCACAAGAGAAAACATACAGGAGAGAAACCTTACAAATGTAATGAATGTGATGTGTCATTTCCTCATGCTATCTATCTGAAGATTCACAAAAGAACACACACGGGAGAGACACCTTACAAATGTGATAATTGTGGTGCATCTTTTACTCAAGAAGGCATTTTAAAACGCCACATGAGAACACATACAGGAGAGAAACCTTACAAATGTGATAATTGTGGTGCATCTTTTACTGATGCTATGAGTCTGAAGATCCACACAAGAACACATACAGGAGAGAAACCTTACAAATGTGAAAATTGTGGTGCTTCTTTTACTCAGGCAGGCCATTTGATGTGCCACAGAAGAATACACACAGGAGAAAAACCTTACAGATGTGATAATTGTAGTGCATCTTTTGCTCATGTTAGCAGTTTGAAAGGCCACATGAGAATACATACAGGAGAGAAACCTTACACATGTGATGATTGTGGTGCATCTTTTTCTCGAGCAGAAAGTTTGAAACGCCACAAGAGAACACACACAGGAGAGAAACCTTACAAATGTAATTATTGTTTTGCATCTTTTACTCGTCATGATATATTGAAGCTTCACATGAGAAATCACAAGGGAGAGAAACCTTACAAATGTGATGATTGTGGTGCATCTTTTACTCAAACAGGCCATTTGAAGTTCCACAGGAGAATACATACAGGAGAGAAACCTTACAAATGTGATGATTGTGGTGCATCTTTCACTCAAAGCAGCCATGTGAAATGCCACATTAGGATGCATATATGAGCGACACTTTACAAATGTGATGATTGTGTTGGATCTTTTAATCAGCCAGATAATTAGAAATTTCACAAGAGAACACATACAAGAGAGAAACCTTTCAAATGTAATGATTGTGATGTGTCACTTCCTCATGCTATGAGTCTGAAGATCCACAAGAGAACACACACTGGTGAGACACTTTACAAATATGACAATTGTGGTGAATCTCTTACTCGAGTTTCCACAAAAGACCACACACAGTAGAGATACCTTACAAATGTGATAATTGTGGTGCATCTTTTACTCAAGTTGACATTTTAAAACAGCACGGGAGAACACATACAGGAGAGAAACCTTACAAATGTGATGATTATGGTGCATCATTTACCCAAACGCCATTTGAAGTTTCACAGGAGAATACATACAGGAGAGAAACCATATAAATGTGATAATTATGCATCTTTTGCTCATGTTTGCAATTTAAAATGCCACAGGAGAACACACAAAGGAGAGAAAGATTTTCGTGCATCTTTTACTCAAGTTGGCAATTTGAAACTCCACAGGTGTACACGTACTGGAGACAAACCTTACTAATGTATAAAGTGTGATGCAACTGTTACTCATTGTTATACACTGAAACTTCACAAGAGAACACGCACAGGAGAGAAACCTTTCAAATGTGATGATTGTGGTGCATCTTTTTACTAAAGTTGGCAGTGTGAAACACCACCTGAGAATACATCTCATCTCATCGTGTTCCTCTTGTACCTTGCAGTGTTGAGGTGAAGTATAAACATCGTGAGAGTGCCCAATTATGGGCTTCATATATCGATATTCTCATGGACTCTGCTATTCTCTCCTTTTACGTGGTCGGCCTCCTCCTCTGTTTCCATCTAGTTTGTACAACATTGCTTGTTGTGGTATACTGTTGACTGGTAACCTACTTGCATGGCCAAACCATTTGACTTGCTGCTTTCTATTAAAATCTAGTGCTGCTTTAACCACCACTTTAGTCCTGATTTCTTCATTTCTGATCTTATCTCTTCTTGATACACTGAGTATTCTTCTCAGGAATCTCATTTCTGTTGTTGTGATTTTTCTTTTCTCTTTTTCTGTCATTGTCCAGGTTTGGCATTGGTAGCATGGAGTTGGTAGGAAGATTGTGTTGTAAAGTGCTTTCTTAGTAGTTATTGGTACATGTTTGTTCTTTAGTATTGGTGCCATTTGTCCAATGAGTTGGTTTGCCTTATTGCACTTGTTTTCGATCTTGTCGTCTTATCTGTAATTTGATGATATTATACTTCCCAGGTACTTGAAACTCTTTACTTGTTTCAAGGGATGTTCGTTTAGGTGAATTGTTGTTGTTTGGTCTTCTTTAGTTATGGTCATTACCTCTGTTTTGCTTGTGCTATTTTTCATGATGAGAATACATACAGGAGAGAAACCTTACAAATGTGATGATTGTGGTGTTTCTTTTACTCAAAGCAGCCATGTGAAATGCTACATTAGGATACATATAGGAGAGAGATCTTACAAATGTGATGATTATGGTGCATCTTTTACTCAGGCAGGCAATTTGAAATATCACAAGAGAAAACATACAGGAGAGAAACCTTTCAAATGTAATGATTGTGATGTGTCATTTCCTCATGTTAAGAGTCTGAAGATCCACAAACACTTTGCTCATGTTGGCAGTTTGAAAGGCCACATGAGAACACATACAGGAGAGAAACCTTGCAAATGTAATGATTGTTTTGCATCTTTTACTCATCATGAAATATTTAAGCTTCACATGAGAAAACACAAAGGAGAGAAACTTTACAAATGTGATGATTGTAGTGCATCTTTTACTCAGGTTGGCAATTTAAAACGCCACAGGAGAACACATACAGGAGAGAAACCTTACAAATGTGGAAACTGTGGTGAATCTTTTACTCGAGCAGGCCGTTTGAAATGCCACAGTAGAACTCATACAGGAGAAAAACCTTACAAAAGTGACGATTGTGGTGCATCTTTTACACAAAGCAGCCACATGACACGCCACATTAGAATACATACATGAGAGACAACCTTACAAATGTGATGATTGTGGTGGATCTTTTACTCAAGCAGACATTTAGAAATTTCACAAGAGCCTGGCGATGCAGATACTGCTATTGATTTGGCACTTGTCTCCCAGTCATCAGTCCTTGATGTAAAGTGGACTGTTTTGAATGACCATGGGAGTGATCACATGCCATGCTCAGTCCTGATCTCTAAGTCCAAGAAAGTCAAGGCTGGGAGAGCGCGCAGGACCTTACGGTATGAGTGGAGCGACAGCCTTCTTGGACGCCTCAGACATGGGGCATGCAACAGGACGGGTAAAACCCCCTTTTTGCAGCCCCCATGGTGGACCCCAGAAGTGGACAATGCGTGGAAAGCAAAGAGAGCTGCAGTGAAGCAGCTAAGGAAATTGCGACAGACACCCCTAAGTTCACGAGAGGAAGTGGACATAGCGGAAAATGACAAGAAAGACAAGGTGGAGGCTTTCAAGCGATGTGCTGCAGAGGCCAAGAAAGTAAAATGGGAATGTTTTATGAAGGAGGTTGGAGGTGATAAAACACTGCATAAATTCTGGAAACTGTACAGACAAATGCAAAGAAAAGATCGGCCTATGACAGTAGGAACAATTTATAAAGAGGATGGGGTACGCATGACAACAGACAATGAGAAAGGGGAGGCAGACCAATCACAGTGATGCGGATACCAGGGATGCAGTTAGAGTGGAATTATCTGGCACAATAGAGAATGTGCCTTACGAAGACATCATATTGTTTGAAGATGTTAAACATATTTTGCAAAAGGCAAAAGACACGGCACCAGGGCCTGATAGTGTCAGGTATGGCCACATGAAGGCTTTGAGCGATGTGGACCTGAAGGAGATGGCCGGCTGCTTTAATCAGAGCATTAGAACAGCGTCAGTACCGCAGGATTGGCTGCAAAGCTATCTCATCCCTCTACCAAAACCATACAAGGATCATTCAAAGCTTGACGGCTTTGGGATCATCACCCTTCAAAATACATTTGGGAAGGTTTTAGAGACGATAGTCGCTGTTAAGCTGCAGGATTTTTTGGAAAGGGGGAAGCTTCTTCCAAGAGGCCTGGGGAGCTACAGGCCAGGCAAAGATACCTGGTCGAATGCGGCCACCTTTGCCTTTGATGTTTATGAGGGGTTCCAGAGTAGACAGGAAACTATGGCGGCAGCGCTTGATCTCGAGGATGCGTACAATAGAGTTCGCTATGATATTCTGATGACCGCACTTATGGAGAAGGGGGTCAATCCCTGGTTGGTGAACTGGATAGCGGCCGTCCTGCATTCTCGTCAGGTTGCTCTCCGTCTGGGCGCATGGACCTCAGAGCCACATATTTTAACCCCGGGACTGCCACAGGGATCTGCAATCTCACCGGTGCTCTTTAATGTGTATACGAGCAAGATTGCATACCTAAAAGCACCAGGGGTTGGAAGGATTCTAACATTTGCAGATGATATTCTTGCATACAGACAGGGGAGAAATAGGGATCAAACAGCCCAGGAGCTACAGGTGACAGTAGACAAAGTGATTGACTGGTGCACTGAAATGAGTGCTGTCATCAACCCGGAAAAGGCGGCTGTGTTGTGGTGCTCTCTGGACAACAGGATTGTGAGAGAATGATGCCCCAAGCCTCACGATAGATGGTAGAAATGTCAGCAGAGAGAACAAACTGAAGTATCTGATTGATTGATTGATTGATCTAGGAACCGACATCACAGCATTCGGGACATTCCCATAAGCGCTCCGTCCCCATCCTCAGCAGCCAGCGAAGAGTTCCAACACTAATAGTACCAGTAGCAATCTGATTATAAGTCCGTCTCGCCTTTCCTTTGAGCGTTGGCCAGATCCCTTCGTCACTCTTCGTCTCATTCTTGCCAGACCATGGTAATCCATTTGCTCCTCCGAGGTGTGCACGTGCTCCCATAAGGCCGCAACCACGTCTGCCTTGTCATGTATCAATACTCCACCAAGTTCTGCAGAGCCAGCCAATCTGTCGGCCTGTTCATTTCCCAGCACACTGGCATGCCCCGGAGAAAAGATCCAGGCGATGCTTGTCACCCATGACCTCCGAAGCGAAGCAAGCCACTCCGCACGAAGTCTGCCCGTCCTCACCCTCATCAGCATGCTTTCTGAGTCAGTTACAATCACGATACACGATATGTGTGTGTGTCGTATTCTCCATCCAGTGGAGAGCCGCAGTGACTGCCTCCACTTCCATTCTTAAGCTGGATGTTGTGGTATCATATGCCAGGCTCTCCTGCCCCAAACATCGACCATTAGCTTTGGCTATGAAACTCCAGCCACTTCTCTCACCTCTTGACACCGAACCATCTGTGTAGACAATCACATCACTCGAGTGAGCATTGTCCTGAATTAGTTGCTGGATTTCCACTTCCGTGGCCCCTGCTGGCCACTCCTTGCACTCCCGGCTTAATGTGATTATAACTCTGCACAAGTCTGACTGCTCCGTTGGCACTCTGACCCACTCCTCTCCACGCCTAATGTTCTCCAGACAGGAGAGAAACCTTTCAAATGTAATGATTGTGATGTATCAATTCCTCATGCTATCAGTCTGAATATCCACAAAAGAACACACACAGGTGAGACACCTTACATATGTGATAATTGTGGTGCATCATTTACTCAGGCTGGCAATTTGTAGCAACACAAGAGAACACATACAGGAGAGAAGCCTTATAAATGTAATGATTGCTTTGCATTGTTTCCTTATGCTGCCAGTCTGAAGTTCCACAAGAGAACACATACAGGAGAGATACCCTACACATGTGATGATTGTAATGCATCTTTTACTCAAATTTTCAATTTAGAGGCACACATAAGAATAAACATAGGAGTTAATTCGAACACATGTGATGATTGTGGTGCATCTTTTACGTGTATTGACAAGCTGAAACAGCGCAAGCGTACACATTCATGAGATACATTACAAATATGATTTTAGTTATGTAGTGTAGCAGTATGTGTATATTGGGTGGGCAAAACTACAGCACGCTTGAGCATCAGGGTGGAATGGAAAGAAAGATGCTCAAGTCGTGACGTAGTTTGTTGTTAGGAATCAGTCAACATCTGGGCTTGGAAGAGAGAAGACGCCATGTTGTAAGAAGATTGATCAAGCTGTCATCTATGTGCAATAAAGATAAGACTTTTTCCCTTAAAAAGTCTTTACTCCCAATCCCCCTATTCTATTTCCTCTCTTTCCTTACCTCCTATAACTCCTCTAATCTTCCCCAAACCAACTTTATTTTAGGTAAAACAATCTATTCGTAACTCTTTCCCTGCCACCACTATGAACTTCTTGGCTATTCAAAATTTAACATAACACATATTAATAACATTTAAATCTCAACTTTATACAATACATCATAACACATCTTCTTAAATACTTCTTCTCCACTTCATAAGCAATCCGCTTAAAATTTCAAACGCCGTACTCTTCCGATACCAGCTCCCTATTGTTATCACCAACTCTACTAATTCTCCACTTTCAATCAACCTGAAATCACTCTCACACGATAGAAAGACAAAGAATCGGTGCACACCGGAGATTCAAAGAAGTAGAATTCTTTCAAAAAAAACCACAGTCACCTAAACCACACTCCTTTACAGCAGCATTTGCCCATGTTGAATTTTTGTGTGTAACAATTAATCATACACAAAAGAGATGGCTTACAATTAGGATGATTGTGGTGCTAAAGCTGACTTTCTAAAGTACCAAATGAGAACAGACAACAGACTAAACCTTATAGATGTGATGATTGTGGTGTGTTCATTCATGCTGGTTCATAATGTACCATGTGAGAAGACACGTGAGGGGCACCTTACCAGTGTGTCAATTTTGGTGATTATTTTCTTTGATCTGACTTCCTGATGCAGTAAAGAACACATACATTATAGAACTGTCATAGATGTGATGATTGTAGTGCATAAGCTGACCATCTAAAGTGTCACAAGAGAATGTATTTCATAGGATAACAATTATCCTGCAGTCTTGTTGGATTGCTCTTCACTTGTGTTCATGAACTTCTGAGAGATGAATATTTACCCTGGACTACCACAATCAATCAATCATGCGCCATACCGGAAAACATTCGAAAATTTCTTAACATTGAATTTATAGAAGGACTTTTGAAAATAATCTCTTTCTTTAAAAATGACCAAGTTTTTAATATCACAAATTTGATTCACAATTAGTAATGGTTCCATGGAAATCAAGCACATAAGACAAATAGCCCTCTTCAAATTTACTCCCATGACTAAACATTCTAATATTTTAGAATATTGAAGTTCTAAACATCAATTCCACACTGACCTTTATTTTCATCCTCCCTGTCTTCCGAAGGAACGTTACCAAAAGAACCAATTTTACATAATTATTTAATTTTTTCCTTAGCATATAATTATATGTCAACAATAAGCATACTTAACCCTTCTTGATGTTGACTGTACACAGAGCGTATATAAGATGTATTCATATTTTTGGAGCCCTTCTAGAAAAACGGCCACTGACAGCTCAGCTCTCTTACTTTCTGTCCTTGGTTGTTTTCATGTTGTAGCTATGGTTACTACCCCTAGCTTTCTTACATAGAACTCCTCTGGTGCATTCTCGTGCAGTTTTCTTTTACATTATTTTCCCACTTTATAAGTTTGTGGCTTTTATTCCTTCTATTAACTCTTCCCCATCACCTGTTCTGTTACCTGGGTCGTTAGTATAGAAAATAGCGTGGAACATCAGAACTTTGAGGGATCTGAATTTTACATGTAGGGAAACTGTGGCCTACTGTGGGATGTGGAAGTTTATTTTATGAGAATATTATGTTAAAAGTCTAGGGGGTTTATTGATTCTCTGGTCACTTGTTAGAGTGCAGGGTGATCAGGGATATTTACCACAAACTCCAGGAGAAAAGAATTCAATCCTTGAAACAATGGCATCTGTGTGTAGGTTTCCCTTCCCACTTCATCACCCTTTAAATTTACTATAGTGCTAGAAGGATATTGATTGCTCACAACATATAAACAACCACTGTTGAACACTTGATGTACACAACAATTTTGGACAAACAGTTCAAGTATTAAATCAAAATCTGCAGTTACATATATATGTGTAATGAGCACTATGCATTTTCAGACAGGCATGGGAATTATTTGCATTATTACAATATAGTACCCAGTGACCCCAGAAAAAACAAGGTTATTACAAACAACACAACAACCATAAATTGGGTCTACTTTCATTTACCCTCATAATTAAGGAAAATAATGATCTAAGTATATAGAACCCCAACATATAAATATTGGTTTCTGACACCTTTTACAATTCTCTCATTTTAAAAATAATGAGTTGGTGTCAAAATACTACCCATAAACTTCATTGGAAAAAAACTACTGACCTGTTACCTTCAGAAAAAAAACAACATATAAACAGCAGTTTGTCCTACTAATTAATAGAGTCATTTATCTCCTGGTGTGCGGTTAAGGGTTCATCTTTGCTGTAGATTAGATCCTTTTCCCATTATCTGGGTACCGAATTAATGCACTCAGTTGTGTTCCTAATATTTATCCACTGGTAATTGGCTGGTGACTATTTTATAATCCATAATCCAGGAATTGAAGAATCACACACCATATATCCCCTCCGTTGGGGCTAGAATCACGAATATTCTGTTGCCTTAGGCTCGGTGCCCTTTTTGTGAAATTTGGTGCTTCAGGTTGGTCATAATTCAGGATTTCCACTTAATCCTTGCAGAAGGTAATTCCCTTTATCATCAGGTCTGATGAAAAGTTGACGTCCATTCAGCTTCTCGGCTTATAATATCCGACTACCATATTGGCTTACACGGAGGTTTCACCCACCTAGTCGCGAGTCTATAACCCATGGCATTTAGGCTGACATTGGACCGGCAGGGAATTAGTCGTCGTTATCTAGTCCAGTATAGAACTTTAATTGACTGAGAGGCATCTCATGGTGGTATCTGTGACTAGGGCCACAATTGATCTATACCTACATATATCCACAGATGAATAAATCCAGCACAGTACCAGGTTTGCAAACAATTAGATGATTCCTCTTGTTGCTGATGTAGAGGCATTTAGTTGCTTTCATATAGTCTTTTATCTGATAGGGTTCAGGTGTTGGATCCCTGAGGTAATCTGGTGTAGTTATGGTTTTCAGTTGGTACTGAAGGTTGTATCTTGGCTGCATTGGCTTATAATGTTGTTTCAGTGTCTCTTCCCATTTGTTTGAGTTGGTGTTCATATCAAGAACTTGGTGTTGAATGGCTGAATCCCATGTTTAACTGTTGCAGCTGTGAGACGTTCTTTCAAACACTTATCCATTGTTGGATATTAACTTGGTAATCCAACCAACAGTTGAAGGGTTTTCACTGTTGCTAGTTTAGTAACTTGTAGTAGGATTGTCCCATAGTTTCACTGATTTGGTTGAATGATGAGGCCATAGGTGGTACTTCTCAGCAGTAAAACAGATGATACACTGTTGTCAGTTACTCTGTTGATCTTCATCTTTGTAGATTATTAGATCTTGAAGTCCATCATGGATATTCCTACTAAAATAGGACTTAATCACTCACCCAGTCAGTTTTCGAATTTCTCTGTTGCTTGCTATGGAGCTATGATTGCAGCAGTAAACATTGAGGTATTTCTATAGCCAGACTATTGTTAGGACATTCACTTTCTGGCTGTTGACCCAGGATCCAGTTTTAGTGATATAGTCCCACCAAATTCAATCAACCACCACTTGCTTCTCTTCTATAGAAAAGGGATGACAAGAATACAACACGAGCATTAACCTACTGTGTTATGGTAAAAGGTTTACAACACAATTACAAACAAACATACAACCAACAAGAGGAGAAGGGGAAAGGAGTCAGTGTCCACGTTCCACTGTCCCTCGTCTTGTTTGGTGTAGAGCCATTCTGACTCTTAATAGTGAATAAGGTATTTTCTCACTTATATTATGTTCTGTTGTTACTGGGACTATTAGATGAGTGAAGTCATTCTGTCCATCCAACATGTTGATATTGTATCTCTCATTCTTGAAGAGAATAGCCTATACAGAATCTCTGGTTTCTAATGCTGCGTCTTCCTTTCGGCACTATAATCATCATTAGGCCAAGGTTATTCAACATTGGCTTTTTAAGTACTGACATACACATGGATTCTTCTATCAACATCCTCATGTCCCCAAGGGTAACATTAAAATGTATATTCCCACAGGAAAAAGTAACAATCAGAACATAGAAAATTCTCATACCAGAAAAAAACATACATGTACATTTCTCTGATATTTAAGTACATGATAATCATACATTATAATTAATCATAAAATTTAATGCCGGAGCCAATGGTTTTGAATTTTCTTCAGGTGTTAATCCATAAACTAAAACATACATTGTTTTCCCCCACTGCGTACAGCACATGGGGATAGTAACCGCTGTGATATATTTTGCCAATGACTGCTATTATTCGGAGTGTATTTATTAGAATAACTTATTCTGCATGGTCCAGTCTTCTGAATATTGCAAGCAATTTATTCACATCAATCTTCGCTTCTGTTCCTACTCCAGTGAGGTGATACGGATTGAATCCTATCCGAACATTCATTTATATCACGCGTTTACTTTAATTGTTCTTGAATTTATATTCTCAAACATGGCATTTCCCTAGCAATATTTTATGAAATGATTACATGTTCCTCCTCATATGAAGTGGTTACTAATCTGTTAACAAAAGGATTGTACTAAAATTTAGCACTATAGTTCCAAGTTACAGATTATGAATTAGGAAAACAATTTATCCAAAATGAACTGAGTCCATGATATGCGTACTCATGTGTATGTCTCCGCATGGATACAATTTCCTATCTATATAGATTATTTGCAGATTTCTAAGCATAGATAGTGAGATATAGTTCACAATGCATAGAAGTTTTAACATAGGAATATGAAATTGACAGACACGAGTTCTCTACTGAAGTATGAATCAGGAGTCTGCTCCTACATTGAGAAAATCTCTAGAATGTGTTTCGGACATGAGAGTTGATGCTCTACAGTACACCTATTTATAGGTTATAAGCACTATTAGTTAGCTATTAAGTTCATAATGCCTATAAAAGATTTTAACATAGGGATTTGAAATTGTAAGACATAGGAAAAATTACAGCATGGCACCCACATGTGTTTCATTGGTAAACATCATCCAGCCTGGTTTAAGAGAATTGTTGACTTATTCTAACTAATTCTTAATTAAACATACTGGTCTATGTAATACATAAATACATCTTAATAATGTAGATATAACCTACCAATATAGCTTCAGATAGTGATGGTTTTAAGGCAAAATTGCCTTTTCCCCACACGGGGAAACTTTTACATGTCTGCTTCCTTTGATTGTCTGAACTAAAATGGCTACTTTAGTCTTTGTTTTCAACCTCGCCGGTCTTGGCCAGGTACGCGAGCTAAAATAAAGCCAACTAACTTAAGCTGTGCCACAGTCAGTCTATCGCTGTTTTATTTTCTACTCCTACCTAAGCAAGATACTTAACTAGTAGTTGTTAGGGTTTGTTTATTTTTAAGGGAGTCAATGCTAGGAAAGGGCAAGGGCGTTTCATTATATCACACCTACCAGAATCACAAGGATGAGTAAGATTTCATTCATCTTTCATGAGGCACAGACAATTTTGGACACGGACAGAGGATCTTCTCGGCACTCAGGACTCTGAAGAAAGGCCAATGGACACATAATCAGATATCAACTGGTACCATTAGTTTTGGGACTCTTCACTGGCTATTGAAGATGAGGATGGAGCACATACAGGAATGTTCTGAATGCTGTCATGTCAGTTCTTGTCTCAACTGCATATGAGAGAGATACTGTATGAATGTGTTGTGTCATTTATTTAGTGCAAATGTCTGAAGTGTGAAAGTGAACATTTACATGAGAGAAACTAAATAGATGTATGGTTCCTTCTCATGAAGTGAGGTTTCACCAAGGGAGATCAGATTATCATTTCTTGGTTCATTCTCATTATCTTTGCCTATTCCATGTGTATTTGTAGACCTAATTGTTGTGACCCCCAGTAAGTGTTTATATTGCATCTGCTTGTGTGTGTGTGAAATATGAGGACAATGTATTCAGCAAAGTTTATATTGTCAGGCTTCCCTGTCAGATTCCATTAACGCCATTTCTGGTGGCAGATATTGTCTTCATAGTCCAGTCCAGAGTCAGTAAGAGCAGCTATTGTTGTCTTCATAATCCAATGTATAGTCAGTAAGAAAGGAACTGCACTAGCCAGGCGACTTTAATTCCTCAGGCTCAAGACCTCCCTGTCCTACACTGTAAGGTACTATAGGCAGAAGATGACAGTTTAGATGACAGTCAGTAAGAGCAGCTATTGTTGTCTCCATAATCCAGTCTATAGTCAGTAAGAACAGTTATTGTTGTCTCCATAGTCCAGTCTATAGTCAGTAAGAGCAGCTGTTGTTGTCTCCATAGTCCAGTCTATAGTCAGTAAGAGCAGCTGTTGTTGTCTCCTTAATCCAGTCTATAATCAGTAAGAACAGTTATTGTTGTCTCCATAGTTCAGTCTATAGTCAGTAAGAACAGTTATTGTTGTCTCCATAGTTCAGTCTGTTGTTTGTCCATCAAGAATGATGATGACCATTCATTTCATCCAGTGGGGTTGAAGGTATGGAGCCGTGGGTTCTAAGATGGCTGATAAGGCCTATTTTGGCTCGAAATGTTCTTTGACAATGTGGGCAAGGAATGCTTGACGTTTCTGGAGGAGGATTTCCTGCAGTAGTTTTTCTGTCCTGCCTTTTCTTCACAGCTCTTGCAGTCCTGGTTGCCTCACATATGACTGCACCCTTGCGTAATGATGCACGCCACGAATTTCAGTCTCTGGCTGCAGTCTCCCAGGTGTCATGATGAATTCCAAAAGCCTTCAGTGAAATTTTCAGAGTGTCTTTAAAGTGTTTCCTCTGGCCACCTTGGAAGAGTTTACCACAACGCAGTTCGCTGTAAAAAATTCGTTTAGGGAGCCTGTGATCTGGCATGCGAGTCAAGTGACCAGCCCAGCGAATCTGATTCTTCATCAGTAGAGTGTGGATACTGGGCATGGATGCTCTTTCTAGGACTTCAGTGTCTGGAATCTTGTCTTGCCATTTAATCTTCAGAAGCTTCCTTAGGCAGACTGTATGGAAGTGGTTTAATTTCCTAGCCTAGCGTGTCGCTGATAAACAGTCCACGTTTCACAAGCATATAGCAGTGTGGATAATACAACTGCTTTGTAGACTTTTAGCTTTGTTTGCAGGCTTATTCCAGTTCTGTCCCATACATTCTTGTACAGTCTGCCAAAGGCCGCACTGGCCTTGGAGATTCTTGCATTCACTTCGTCATCAATTGTGGCGGCTTGTGACACAGTGCTGCCAAGATAGGTGAATTTGTCCACAACACTTAGTCTATGATCATTCACTTTGATATTCGGTACAGTGTGATTATTCCCTGGAGCTGGCTGGTGCATAACTACAGTCTTCTCCAAGTTGATATTGAGCCCAAAGTTGGCACAGGCATGTGAGAAAGCTGAAACATTATGTTGCATGTCCGCCTCCGAGTTGGCGTACAGAGCGCAATCATCAGTTCAGTCTATAGTCAGTAAGAACAGTTATTGTTGTCTCCATAGTTCAGTCTATAGTCAGTAAGAGCAGCTATTGTTGTCTCCATAGTCCAGTCTATAGTCAGTAAGAGCAGCTATTGTTGTCTCCATAGTCCAGTCTATAGTCAGTAAGAGCAGCTATTGTTGTCTCCATAGTCCAGTCTATAGTCAGTAAGAGCAGCTATTGTTGTCTCCATAATCCAGTCTATAATCAGTAAGAACAGTTATTGTTGTCTCCTTAGTCCAGTCTATAGTCAGTAAGAATAGTTATTGTTGTCTCCATAGTTCAGTCTATAGTCAGTAAGAACAGTTATTGTTGTCTCCATAGTTCAGTCTATAGTCAGTAAGAACAGTTATTGTTGTCTCCATAGTTCAGTCTATAGTCAGTAAGAACAGTTATTGTTGTCTCCATAGTTCAGTCTATAGTCAGTAAGAACAGTTATTGTTGTCTCCATAATCCAGTCTATAGTCAGTAAGAACAGTTATTGTTGTCTCCATAATCCAGTCTATAGTCAGAACAGTTATTGTTGTCTCCATAGTTCAGTCTATAGTCAGTAAGAACAGCTATTGTTGTCTCCATAGTTCAGTCTATAGTCAGTAAGAACAGCTATTGTTGTCTCCATAGTCCAGTCTATAGTCAGTAAGAACAGCTATTGTTGTCTCCATAGTTCAGTCTATAGTCAGTAAGAACAGTTATTGTTGTCTCCATAGTTCAGTCTATAGTCTGTAAGAACAGTTATTGTTGTCTCCATAGTTCAGTCTATAGTCAGTAAGAACAGTTATTGTTGTCTCCATAGTTTAGTCTATAGTCAGTAAGACTGGTTTGCGGCAAACAGCCAGATACTGCAGCCCTTGATTGATAAAAAGGAGATAGTAAGCGAGGAAGGATGTACAAAAGGCTGCCAGGTAGTGTGCGAATGACTATTGGATCAAGTTATGTGAGTCAATTCAAATCGCAAGTGATAAGGGAAACATCAGAAGCATGTATGAAGGAATAAAGAAAGCCTGTGGTCCAATGATCAAAAGAAGTGCACCGCTGAAAACCTTGACTGGAGAAACAGCAGATGGATAGATGGGTCGAGCACAATTTAGAGCTTTACTCAAGTGAGACCAAGCTAGCAGATGATGCCCTCAACACGATAGAGGCCCTGCCAACTCTTGACCACCTGGACACACTTCCCACTATAACAGAAGTTAAGTGTGCGCTATAAATGAGCTTGCATCTGGCAAGGCTCAAGGTAAGGATGGGATTCCAGTAGAGGTGATCAGGAGTGGGCAAGACACACTCGCTCTACAGATCCACCAGCTAATAGAGCTATGCTGGCGAGAAGGACAAGTCCCACAGGATTTCAAAGATTCAAACATAACGCTGTACAAGAACAAGGGAGATTAGAGCGACTGTAATAACTATAGGGGTACTTCACTTCTGTGTATTGTTGGGAAAGTATTTGCCAGAATTGTCCTGCGCAGACTTCAAGTCTACCCCGAATCACATTGCGGCTTCCGTCAGAACCAGTCTACCATTGATATTATATTCTCATTGCGACAGATGCAAGAAAAATGCCGGGAACAAAATCAGAAGAGTTTGAAATCAAGAGTGGAGTTAAGCAAGGTTGTGTACTAGCCCCCACCCTCTTTGGGATATACTTTTCACTTCTACTGAAATATGCCTTTCATGATCAGGATGACGGTATTTACATTCACTCACGCTCAGATGGTGGCCTCTATAATGCTCAGAGATTGAAGGCCAAGACCATAATTAGCAGGGTACTAATCAGAAGGAAAGTAATAGTAAATTAAGTCAGTGACCCTTTTGCATACAGTCAGGTAATGTGGCATATGGTGCTAAACACATTTGTATGAGAAGAAATGGATTGGAGAACGTATTGGCATGGACGAGACAGGAACAGTGAGCTGATCCACGACTCTGGTGATCGAGTGAAATGGCGAGTCATGAGCGCCCACGCTTTCCGGCATGGCACATGATTGATTGATTGAGTTTGCCATTGATTTCTGAATGACTTCCACTCATACCTTTGTATGGAAACCAACGCACAGCGGCCTTCTTCCAAATTGCCAGCAGCTGTGTTTGAAATATGGTGTGTGGGATTATGATCTTATGTTTACAATCTGAAGATGCACAAAAAAAAACAACAGACGGTGATGTATTGTTTATTCAACATCAGAGACCTAAGTGGCACAGGAAAACACAAGCAATAAAGAAATCACACACATATCATGATTGTTGTACACACTTTACTCGAACTGACAAACTGATGTCCTGCAAGAAAAAAACATTTCAGAGACAAATACTATATGCATTGGGTGTTTTAATCCTGTACATAATGTTATGATCCACAACAGACCACATGCACAATTACTCCTGTAAAATATTGTGTTTGCTTTTTAACATTTATGTTGTTAAGACCACTTTTGTGTCATAGAATTAAACAAATCCCAGAGAATCAAGAAGTGAGCAAAAGCATACATTGTCACTTTAATTCCATGAGGTAGTTAGGCAACAAGATCACTGATAAAGATCAGGAAAAAAAATGGGGGGCAGGAATCTATTGTGGGGGACACTGACACAGTAGAACTTCCTTGCTCTTATGTCTGTTTGAATAACGAAGACACAAACCATATATAGTACTGTCAGGGTCTTACACCTGGCTCGCTACCTAACACATGTGAGACAGTACAAGTACAACGTGATTTGACTCAAGACTCAACGACACAACGTTCAACGGATGTAATTACAGATCATATACAGTACGATGATCACAACAATATATACTGGATACTTCAATACACTTACATCCACCATACAGCACACAGTCTGACCCTCAAGATGTCCAGGCACTCGACATTCGGCCACAGAAACCTTTCTCGCAACATGCGTCCTGTTCAGTCCACGTCCCAGAGCTGTCTGCCTATGGTTTGGAACTCGCCTCCTCACCTGAGGTGGCTTCACGAGACATGCGTGCGTCCTTGGTGTGACCGCTGGCCGTCTCGCCAGCCGGCAACTTCGCAGGCAGGTGACTACCATTCACCTGGCGGCGTAACGAAGTTCCTTCATCCCTGCTAGGGACTGAGTCACCTGGCGGCGTAACGATGTCACTGCATCACTGCCGTACTGTGGACTCTGACATGCTCCCCCGGCAACTCCATGAAAGACGTCATCTTTCATGTCTAATATATATACATACTGGGTTAGTACCTTAACCCTTGTCAGAGTCAACCCTTATGTTGCTTATATACATTGGTATCATAATACATAGAAAATACACATCTGCCAAAGAAAACATATAATCAATAGAAGTTATATTCAACGACATGTGGTGTTCAACTTTTAACACCTGTCAGGTTTCATCATCTCGATGGCTGATTACCTTAATTGCATTAATGACCCAGTCAGATCGGTAGTTCCAGCTTCACGCATCTACCTCGCAGCATTTGAAAAAAAAATAATAATATGGTTCTTGAGACAAAAACCATCTAGCTAGACCGAAATGTGGCTTTTACATAAGTCACATAAAACGCTCAAACCCCGACCTCATTTGGCCAGGACTCTTGTGTTGGTCTGCAATGTCTGCAACCCTTTGCCATGCCCAGTAAATGCCTACCTGATGAGTTCAAAATCTGGCAAACACATGGCTATTTTTATATAACACATTACATTATACATTTCAAATTATGGCCCTTTGTGTAAGGATGTAATAGCAACTAAAAGAAAGGGGAATAATTTCAAACATTTATGGCATATAATAATTTACAATAATTATTTTATTTCTTAGTGTCATCGCTTGACGTTTCTTCATCCTAACGAGAAAAAGTCGCTAGTATGAATACACTAATCAAGATATGATTCTAAGATTACACTACATAAATATATAAACACACAATTCGTGTATTCAATTTTATTGATTCCTAAAGATTTTAGAATCGTCATAGCTTTTTAAACTTTCATGTGTCGTCTGCTAGTTTTACTCTAAATTACAATATAATCCGGAAGTACACACGAACACTAAGTAATCGATGTTACAACTTGTAGAACACACCTGTTCCGGTTTGATGTAGATACGGACGGTATACTGTTCTTACAGTTCATGTGTTGGATGTTTTCTTATAAACCTTCTGGATTTAGATTAAACTGCAATGGTGTAGCTGTCAACTGTTCATGTCACACTTTCACACATGGATGTTAAAATATCTCTGGAAGATTCCACACGGATATGCCACTGTCACAATGGATAGTTCGCTTACGGTAAGTCTTGAGCGAATGTGGCAATGTTCTTGTTACAGAATATGTACAATTAAAGTTCGCTTTCTACCACACACTACACAATTATACACGACAATCACTACATTTAGTAATAAAATAAGAACATTATATACTGTGGGAGTAACCCCTATCACAATGTAGATATTACACAGCTTTTGTGAATGCACAACTTATTCACTGATAGATGGCTGTGTTGATCTGAGTATTTTACACTGCACTCAGACTTTGTTGCTCAATGGGTCGGTCGGACAACGGGACAACAAATCGGCGATCGTATTGGTTCGGCCTGGAATATGTCGGACCTCGAAGCTGTAGTCTTGGAGTTTCAAAGACCAACGGGCTATCATATGGTTTGATGGTACCCCAGAATTTATTAATCGCAACGGACTGCTGTCAGATTCCACAATAAAATGGCGTCCTAGAAGAAATCTAGACAATTTTGTAATACCCACCACTAAAGCTAGGGCTTCCAACTGAGGTATTGACCACGCCCGTTCTCTCGGTTTCAGTTTTCTGGATACGAAACATACAGGATGGAGGATGTTGTTGTGCTCTTGCAGCAAGACTGCTCCAATCGCGACGGAGCTCGCATCTGTTCTTAATCTGAAAGGTAAATGGAGATTGGGCAATTTCAGGATGGGATTGTGTAAGCTATCATCAGAAAAACAAGCTAATACTTTAGAGAATGCTAATTTTAGGCATTCATTGCTTACAATTTTCTCCGGCTTATCTTTAGTTAGTAAGTTAGTAAATACTTCGGTTAGGTCGGAAAAATCCGGAATAAACTGCCGGTAATAATTTATCAGTCCTAACAAACTTCTGACTTGTTTCTTTGTAGTCGGAAGTGATAGTTTTAGAATCTTGGACACAATGTTATCGTCTGTCGTGACAAAGCCATTGGATATTTTGTATCCCAAAAAGGATATTTCAGGGTAGGCCATGTCTACTTTTGAAGGCTTTACTGTCAGTCCGTGCTGTCTGATGCGTTCAAATGTCAGTTCTAATGTCTTTATGTGCTCTGTCATTGTCTCTGTGTGAACACAGATGTCGTCGATATAGCAGATTATGTTAGGAATGTCTAATAGAAGAAGTCGTGTCATACGTACGAATGTGGCTGGGGCGTTGACTAGCCCAAATGGAAGTTTGCACCATTCGTACAGTCCCCAAGGTGTGGCAAAAGCTGTCAGATGTCTGCTCTGTTCGTCTACTTCTATCTGATAATATCCTTTAGTCATATCTATCTTCGTGAAGAACATAGCGTCTGTCAGTTCTGTCAGAAGATCGTCAGCGTTTGCCATTGGCTCCAAATCTAGAACCGTTATTTTATTTAGCTTTCGATAGTCGATACACAGTCTTATTGTATTGTCCTTTTTGCGTACAATGACCATGGGAGATGAGAAGTCTGATTGGGATCGTCTTATGATGTTATTCTTTTCTAGGTTGATGATCTCCTGATGTAAATGTTCTTTGTAATGTAATGGGATGGTGTATGGTCTGCATCGTATGGGTGTGTTTGATGTGAGTGTGATGTGATGCTGTACTAATTCTGTTTGTCCTGGGTGGTTGGAGAAAATGGTGTTGTACTGTTGTATTAGGTGTTTTAAACTGTCTGTTTCTGCTTGAGTTAGCTTTGGATTGATCTTGATATCCTTCAAGCAGTCTGTCGTGTCTAATGTAGGTGTTGGAATTTCGTCACCTACCTCGTCATCTTCGTGATCTATTATCACTGTACAAGCTGTCGTATCGTCTTGTTCGTTGTCTCTGTTATGGTATGGTCTTAGCATATTTATGTGAAATATTTTGTGTTTGTCTTTTATTAGGATCTCATAGTCTACAGGTGAAATCTGTCTTGTCACTTTAAAAGGTCCCTGCCAAGAATCAGCCAATAAGTGTCGGTCACTAGGTAACAGAAGAAGAACGTCCTGTCCAGGTGTCAAAGTTATTGTTCTGTTTCCTTTGTCAGCATACTGTCTATAAGTAGCACCAGATAATTTTAGTGCATTCTTTGCAATCGTACATGATTTGATGATTCTTTCACGCAATGATGTAACATATACGTATGATGATATGGGTTTAAGTACTGGAGTAGATTCAGTTAACATTTGGTGATAAATAGTCAATGGGCCACGTGGTTTGGCACCATAAATAAGTTCAAAAGGAGAGAAACCGGTACTAGAATGTGGTACCTCGTGATAAGCAAAAAGAATAGCTGGTAGATATACATCCCAATTATTAGGGTGTTCTTGCGTGACTTTTGCAAGCATGTGCTTCAGATCGCCGTTAAACTTTTTCACGATTCCACTTGAGTGAGGATGGTATGGTGAATTGAAACATTGCTTCACTCCCAACATTCTGGTGAAAGCTTTGGTAGATGCGGCGATAAACTGAGTACCCCTATCAGATTGGATAGTGTCTGGAAATCCTATCCGAGAAAAAATATGGAAGAATACTTCCATTATATCATTGGCAGTTATGTTCTTTAGCGGAATAGCTTCCGGCCAGCGACTACATTGATCAACGACAGTTAGAATATATTTATTCCCTTTAGTTGTTGTATGATTGAGAGGGCCCACTATGTCAACAGATAGTTTTTCAAAAGGTCGACTGGCTAAGTCAGTGACTTGCAACTTTGCCTGTGGGTGTTTACCTTTTTTTATCAGTTTCTGGCAGGTGTCAGAACTTCTGCAATATTCTTTAATGTCATTGCAAAATTTGGGCCAATGAAACTGTGTTAATAATCTAGATCTGGTCTTAACATATGCCATATGCCCTGCAAGAGGTATATCGTGGGCAAGATGTAAGGCTTGCTTACGATAACTAGTTGGCAAAACAGTTTGCTCTGTGGTGTTGTCACCTCTGGTATAATACCTGGTGAGGATATCATTTTTCAAAGCAAAATGCCATTTTGCTTTCTTGGTTACCTTTGGCTTTTGGCCGATCAGATTAAAATATTTTACCAATGAAGGGTCAGCCTTTTGAGCTGTTACAAAAGTTTCCTTCATGGTGTTAGTAGGTAGTGATACTGGGCTAAGTGACTGAATAGCCTCAGTTTGATTACTTTCATCTTGCACTCTAGCAGTAGATCTGGTTACTGCGTTCCCACAATCAATGATGTCAGATGGTGATGAAACAATGTTGTCAATGATATGATGAGAACTTAGTGCTACATTAGCTACCATACATTCAATAGGTGGTGAGACATTATCAATGATGACATTGGATGGTGATGTTATGTTATCATCAATACACACAGATGTTATGTCATGAGGTTTATCATTCACCTCTGGCAAATTTCCAATTATTACATCACACACTGGGTTTGTTAACGCAGCGCACTTTACTTTCCCAGTGAGGAAAGGTGTTTGAATATATGCCCATGCTAATGGGTATCTCTCAATATTGCCTGAGAATGTTCTGCATGTTACGTGACTGCCTGTATAGTCTGTAGGCATTATGAACGTTCTCTTAAGGCCAATAAGTGAACTGCCGGTATCTTGAAGAACTGTAGCAGACTTGCCGTTCACATATCCGTGATGGACGATTATCTTGCCTTTTGAATCTACTACCAAATTAGCTTCTTCATTGGCAATAGGGATGGCGTGACCACACGTTAAAATACCATCTTCATAGAATGTGTTACAAACAGTACATAAAGTGTTATACAAGTCAAAGGTCTGTGCTGAGTTCACAGGATGTTTCTCTGATTCTTCTTCTTCTGACTCTGAACTGTTTGACAAGGCGGCATTTGCCTCGTTGATCATTTGTCTACCTTTACAATCCTTGCGATGGTGTCCATGCGCTTTACAAAGATAACATTTACGCACAGACCTGAACGATCTACGCTCATGATCTCGTCTGTTTATCATATCTCGTTGATAAATATCATATTTTGGGTTTTTATCGCACATTTCATTTTGTTGATGTGAAACTTTACAATGAATACAGTGCTTAAATTTCTCAGAGGTAGGCCTATAAGGTTTCTGCCTACTATAGGGTTTGTCAAAATTAGCCTCAGCTACAAAATCAATGTCCGTAGATTCTGTCACAAAACAGTGTTTGTTGGCGGTGTAATACGCCGTACCTCGTCTATCAATCTCATCTATACTAGTGCATTCATTCACCTGCAAAAATTTGGAAAATTTTGGTGGAATGGATGAAATGATTTTGTCTCTGATGATTAGATCTTCTAATCTATCATAATTTCTGTCAATTTTGGCTGCTGAAGTCCATTTGGTGAATATATCTCGGACTAAGCAGAGGTAGTCAGAGAACGTTTGAGTCGGTTTTGGGCTCAACTTGCTGAACTGTTCTCTGTAACCTGCTTCATCTAACATAAAATGTGCCATTATCTTTGATTTAAGATAATGGTAGTCTTTTCTGAGGTCTTTGGGAATAGTCTCAATGACTTTAAGAGGTTCCCCTGATAAACTCCTCATATACACAATATTCCATTCAGACAGTGGAACTTGGTAATGTTCCATTAAAGTTTCAAAATTTTGGGTAAAGGCTGCAATGCAGTCACCCGAGGTATAATTACGTACAATACCTTGGTATTTCTTGTACTGGTTTTCTTTCTCCAGTCTCTCAGATTTCTTATACTCTTTGTTGATAGCAGTCTCGGTTTCAAGTTGTTTTATTTTTAACTGTAACTCCAGTTCTTCTCTCTTACTCTGAGCTGCTATTTCTGCCTTCTTGAGTTCACTCTCTATCTCAGCTTGTTTTGTCTTTGCAGCCATTTCTAATTCGGCTTGCTTTAAGGCTGTTTCTGCCTCCAATTGTTTGGCGGCTCTTTCAGTCTCTAATTGCTTGGCGGCCCTTTCAGCTGCTCGTTCATCGCGTTCAGCCGCTTTCTCCTGTACTAGTAGGTATTCAGCATATTTGTTCTCACTCCACTTTGTTAACTCATCACCTGTTAACTTCAACTTTAACCCCATATCAATGAAATCAAATAATGAAGACATGATGAAAAATGTCAATGTAATATCAGCCACACAGATAGTTATAAGTGGTTAGTAGAATAAACAATTTACAATTTTCCAATATGCAATATGTGCCTAAAATTGCATCCTTAAAGTAAATGAAAAGAAAAGTATACTCAAGTGCCCTGGATGCGGTGAAGAATGGTTGGAAATCGGGCTAGGAAACTGTAGGGTCGTTACTTCGAATCACAAATGACCTCTACGCGCACGGTTTCGGATGGTACGGAAAACCTGCTTTGTTTTGGAGGAAATAAATTAGCGTCTATTTGTTGGTGTGTGCCTGCTTGTCACTAAGTATTGAGTAGGTTTGTATGGCGTTGAGTATAATTGTATGTCGTAAGTTTGTCCGTCAACAATTTTTTTTTTTTCAACACAAGTCACTTTCTTTCAAAACTCTCTGCTTTCCACAAACTCAATCCACAAAGACAATCTAAATGTATCTCCACACGCTATAACATTGATGACACATCACTTACATCAAGATGACATTCAGTAAGGACATAGACATCAAGTTTACAAGATGGCGACAAGATCACAATGTCGACAAGGTCAAAACGGTGACAAAAATTTGACAATCACGAATGTTTTATACGTTTACACGATCAAACAATACGAATGCACGGTACGTTTACAACTAGTCTCCATGTTTACACAATGTAGCAATAATTCAAAATGAGCCTTCCATGATCACTTTTACATGTACAAACAATTTTAACAAAAATTCTAAGTTCACAACCTCTAGTTCTAACCATTTATCACATAAATACGTTCATTTCAAAGCTGGACGAATGCCCCCACGTCTACACATGTCAGGGTCTTACACCTGGCTCGCTACCTAACACATGTGGGACAGTACAAGTACAACGTGATTTGACTCAAGACTCAACGACACAACGTTCAACGGATTTAATTACAGATCATATACAGTACGATGATCACAACAATATATACTGGATACTTCAATACACTTACATCCACCATACAGCACACAGTCTGACTCTCAAGATGCCCAGGCACTCGACATTCGGCCACAGAAACCTTTCTCGCAACATGCGTCCTGTTCAGTCCACGTCCCAGAGCTGTCTGCCTATGGTTTGGAACTCGCCTCCTCACCTGAGGTGGCTTCACGAGACATGCGTGCGTCCTTGGTGTGACCGCTGGCCGTCTCGCCAGCCGGCAACTTCGCAGGCAGGTGACTACCATTCGCCTGGCGGCGTAACGAAGTTCCTTCATCCCTGCTAGGGACTGAGTCACCTGGCGGCGTAACGATGTCACTGCATCACTGCCGTACTGTGGACTCTGACAAGTACGATTTATTGCCTGGCACATTTCGCTGCATCTCATCAGGTACTTGCTGCAGATGTCACACAAAATAGAGTAAAATAATTAGAATTGTCGTTCAAGCTGAAATTGACACATGTACACACAGTAATATCAGTTGTTTGCCATGGTAATTTTAAATTGACTATCATGCCTTTCATGACAGAAGATGCTCGACGTTTCACACCATAGCATAGAGGAGCACCAGTATCAGAAATGATTGGCAGCTTACAAGACTGAAGGCTGTGGATAGACATGATCACCATCGCCACACAGTAGAGTTGCAAGAAAAGGAAAAGTAGATGTTTCAAAACAAAACAAAAAATAGCCCCGGGAATGATGCAGTTGTTGAAGAGCATGAGGAAGGTAGAGATATAAACTACCTGGCTAGCTTGGCATAATCAGGACAAAAACACGTACCCAATCCAAATATATGTTGATCGTGAAAGATGGCAAAGCAGGAACAATGACCGCCCATGTTTAACAACATTACACATGGTGATAATTATTATGACGAGTTCATTACGATTTACTGCTTTCAAGACAGTGTCATCAGCAAATATTATGACCACCAATCGTAACCTATTGCATATTGTCTAAAGATCTCATGATATGCTCACTGTATAATGAAAGCAAATCAGTGAGCATTAACTTATTATCTTTTAACCTCAACCCCGTTTAACCTCAGAAGAGAAGTTATATTAGGGTGCATCACCTGGCTCAGATTAATAATCCTGTGACTGAGTCGGCCACAATTCGAATGTTAACCTTAAGGTGATTGTTGTCCAAAAGTAATTTGGTTGTTTTGGGATTGGGGGTTTTAAGATTGAGCACGACCCACTACTGGCAACGCTGATCGTATTCCGGTACAAACCTTGGGCAGTTTCTACGTCAGATTGGAAGCACTAGACTCACGTTTCACTCTCATTTTAGCTCGTCAATAGTGCATATCCCTGATTGAGTTCGATCCCGGGTCCACTCAGGAATATGAGTTAGTTAGTTAGTTAGTCGCGGTTCCAACTTCACGGCAACGGGTCGTCCCCATATTGCTCCGTTCCTGTGCCAGTGAATATCACACAAAATGCTCCTCACTGCCCTATGTGAACAATGGAATAGACAGAAGTGTCGGCAAGCCAACAGCCCACACAGGTACACTGTGCATAAAGCCGCCGCCAGAATGCAAACACAAAAGTCTTCCACAAAAAATACAGTTCATCGTTGATGGAATATGAATTCAGGAATATGAATTGACGATAATGACAGTAATACATTTAATTGATAATGTAATAGTATAATTATTATGTAGTTGCTCACAGTGGCGTCACTGGGGTTGGTGTCACCCAGTGCGGTAAACTCTTGGTGTCACCCCTCTAGACTTTCACCATGGTCTTCTTCCGAGTGTTCCTGTACCATATATAATCGCATATAGTAATGTTTGTAAAATAAGTCAAAAAGTTAATAAGGACATAAGAAAGAAAACAAATTGAACAATATAACTTCAATACTTCAGGTAAAACATAAATAATGAACTTCGACAAACTCGGACAAGGTTAAATTTTTGTTATTTTGCTATGTCTGCTTTGTCAAATTTGCAATTTTTTTATTTTGGTGTCACCCCTTGATGGTGTCACCCGGTGCGGCCCGCACCCCCCTAGTGACGCCCCTGGTTGCTCATATGTTGTCTTGATTGTAACCACTTCACCGTGTAAATTATAACAATGTCCCTATTGTGTATAACTATTAATTCATAACAATGTAACTATTGTATAATTTGTCCTCTCATATTTAATTCTAACCATATATAGATCATAATCACTTTGTTGATATTTTTTTGCTTGCTCGCTTTGAGCTCAAGCGTAGTCCAAACACACTTCTAGTTGTGATGGACTGAACGGAGATTGCTGGGAGAAAACATTGGTTGGGATGGAAATCGGAGATGACTTTATCAATATTGATAGTACGGGAAGTTAAGTCATATGGGCGGCTGATCTCTGATATGGGTTATGTTGTTTGATTTGAATGGGATGAATGCGCTAAATGATAATCCATGACGGGGACCGGCGGTACAGATGATTTCGATATTTATTGGGTTTATATTTTTAATTTTGGAAGATTTTGAGATTGATAACAGTAGTGGATAGGTAAAACTGTATTGATATTGACATCAGGTAGTGCAATTTTTCTAACATGTGGTGAAGTAGGCTCGTTGGCGCCGTGTGGTGGCGATCTCGCATTGCGGATTGTTAATATAAATGTTGGTTTAGTAGTAGGCGAATACTCACTCATGTATGTAGGCACTATGGATTAACGTACTGTACAAAACTAACCTATATAAATATTTTGTTGATTGATTGCATGATTTACTAACATTTATTCATGGTGCCACATAGCCATACAGGATGAGTTAGAATTGAAATTTAAGAAGAGATGTTATGGGGAAAGGAAACTTTATTGCTATACGAGTATGACTATGTAATTAGATAGAGGTAGATTAGTAATTATTTTATTGATTAAAGAGAGTAAAATATAACTTATAATATTATATTTGTAATAATAATAATCACTGCTTATACTATAGCTTATGCTTATTACAGCTATAATGCTTATACTCATACACTACGATGCTTGGAGCAGAGTAGGATAGTTCCGGAACCCACATGTACCTCCACCCAGTGCGGAGTAGCATGGAGAAGGGTGGGGATGAGGGACTGCCAAGGATGCCTGGAAGGCATTGGATCTCGGGCAGATTAGACCTCAGTCCTCTGAATTGGAAAAGGAGGCTAGGACTACACGTCATCTTGGAGTTAGATGGGAGTAGCGTGCCCAACATATTAAATAGTTTTGGTTGTGATGGGCCTGTGGTATTCAATCATACTCCATAGACTATTGCAAGATGTATTGATGAGTATGCTGAGATTGTGAAAGACATATTATGCCTATTGTGACAATTCAGTGTCTGGAATATAATGTACTTGGAAAATTCTGGTAGACTTTGAACGAGTGATTGTGCATAATTGCAAACATGAGCAGATGAAGCTGAGTGATGGTCAGTCTTGTATGACCACTTTAGATGCTACCTGCCAACAATACACTGAAGTAGTTAAATGAACAGCACAACAGACGGATAGAACTAAAATGTTCTCCCCCGATGTGTCTCCACCTTGCCGTGGTGGGGGAGCTTGCGTGTCCCATCGACCCCATGTGCTTGCCGATGGATGAAAACTACATATTGGACAGCTTATGGGATAGGGGCCAGACTAAGAGAGACACAACCTGCTGCTCTGCAGGTAGACTGAGGATAGCAGTCAAAATTTTACATCAGGCGCACGGAGGTAGAAGTTCTTGGTCAGGACAATACTCTAAGGCTCTCTGTCGAGGATTTAAGCTGAACGCCTCTAAGCCACAAACGCTCGGATGTGAGAGCCGGGCCGAAACCCACCTACCGAAAAATAGAGGTGGCATACTGAGCACGCTACATGCCCAGTTCTGATACTTGTTCGAAGGCTCTCAGCTGAGGGATTCCAGGATGAGAAGGCCTGGTCGTTTCTCGTTCACTGTTGCACGGAGGTAAGGTGCTGAGCCGGCAGCACATGTAGCCTACCTCATGAGCGATTACTAAAATGAAGAAAGTGTCCCAGTCGAATGAAGTGGCTACGAAAACTGTCTGTATCTAACTCATAGAGTGTAGACAAAAGTGAAAAAAACGTCTCAACAACACGAAATGGAACGCACGGCTAGTGAATCCATTGCGTGGTCCGAAGTCAAAAGCAAAGGCTTACCGAGTGAATGTCGCCTGCAGTCTGACAGTTCCTGGTGTGTGCTTGAGCGACCAGTGGCAAGCAAGATGCCCAACACATGGAAGTGAGGAACTAATGCAGCCATGAGCAGGACGTCGCAACTCCCTGTCTCAGAGCAATATGTGCCGGCTCTGCAATTATGGAAGCCTCCTTGGATAGCCTAGGAAGGCTCATGGTCTGCCCCTGCCTTCCCTTGAGGGTTAACCGTGATGTCGATGATCGTTCTATCTTGACCAGCTGAGATGTGGGCGACATCACAACAATAAGTCAAACGTGCCTCGAAACCCGAGGAAGGCTAACCTCATCAAAAATGCCCGCTGAAGCCGGAAGTGCCAGCCTACGGGTGGCAAACTAAAAATTGGCACTACGCATTGACGTCCGAGTGAAATGTCTCGTCCGAATATCTCTCGTACTAGGAACAGCTCTGAATGCCGCTCTTGTTTGGAATAGCTCTGACTAGGTAGTTTTCCGAATGTCCGACGTGTCTGGAACAGCTCTGACGGACACAACGACAAGCACATGTCCGAAAAACTCGCTGGGTGGATATTAACTGCACACCAGTCTGGTCTGTGCGTGAACGGCCCGGGGCGAACAAAATGCCCAATATATTGAAGTGAGGAATTAAAGCAGCCATGAGCAGGACGTGACGATTCCCTCGGTGGGCCCAGAACCAGGGCGCTATGTGCCGGCCCTGCAATTATGGAAGCCACCCTGGATGGCGGAAAATGCCATGGACTGTCCCTGCCTTCCTTTGAGGGACGACCGTTGTCTTAACCCGTTCCAACTTGGCCAGCTGGGCTGTGGACGGTACCGCAAACAGTGAGAGTCTCCTATGAATGCTACCTGGTAAAAAAAAAGCACGCAAAAGCCGGTTGTGTTGGCCCAAGGGCGCATAACAGACACACCGCAATCACATCTGAAAAAACACTCCGGATGAACGCAAAGAAGAAGAAGAAGAACTAAAATGTTGATTTTGAAAGATCATAAGAGGAAAAGGTCTTAGATTAACAGGCAATTGAAGTTACTGACTAAAATAGTCATTTCAGTTTAGAAAGAACACTTATAGTTATATTGTCATATAGGAATTTGATTAAAGTCTGTAGGACAAGATATAGGTATGGATATTTTGATGTATTGGATATTGTGACGAAGATGATTAATGAGTTTGTATATTTCAGAATGACATGAAGTTATCAAGTGACAGATTACAGAATAAATTACAATTAGATTATAGTGTTTAGACATTGTAAAAGATATAGCTAAATTTAATTTAGATGAGATAATTTAAAAGTAGATGTTATTGGGTAAAAGAAAACAGAAAAAATTAATTAAAATTAATTTTTTGTCCTAAGAAAGGGTGGGGGGGGGGGGGGGATGATGCCATGACCCTGAGGACGTCATGACATAGTTAAGTCATAGCCCAGGTCAGAGAGTAGAGGTTATGGTTGTGTTCAGCAAGTGAACACCAGAACGTGAAAAGCGGGTCTTTTCACATAACGTGAAAGACGTTGGGACACACTTCCCAAGTGACAGGAAGTGGGGTCCGGACACGGCACTCTGCGTTCAGCCATCGTCCAGTACGGACATGGTGAGATGTATTAGGGGTTATGGCCAACACTGAGCCACCGTTTTATTATGTGCAAAGTGTATTGTGAATTAATTGTGGAATAAGTGGTTGTGTATCCGTCTGTGTAGAATATTATATGTATAACCTCATAAACAGTGTCCGAGTTAACTGCTGTTTTAAGTTTACTCCTGTTCGAGTTAACCAGTGTCCGAGTTGGTGTAATGTGGAAAGTATTGTAGAATAACTATCAGCAAGTCATGTGCTGAAAGATGACCATGGTGCTGACTACGCAAGAAGTTACCTAGTCATCACCCTTATGAAGGAGGGTGCACTAGACAGAGCTATTATAGTACTCCCCCCCCCCCCCCAATATAAACATCCATATCTCAGTAACCAACTGAGGGAAAATTATGTGATTTAGTATATAACCTTATCATTATGTCCACCCAACAAAAACATTTTTGTTCTGGAGATTTTACAGCAGATTTCAAAGTTTGTTTATATGCGGTATATAATTTACGGGTCTGAAATGAAATTCATAATTTTAAATGTATTACAGCGTAGCCAGACAATCAGCGCTCAGTGTTGAATATTGTTCGTTTTTTTTTCACGGGATTGGCCTTATGCCAACTACCCACGTTGTTTAAACTAGGACTGTTCATTCAGAGGTGTCTCAAAATGTGGGTTATTTCATGAATCCTTATTAATATGTTGTATTCTTTTTAATCTTACCACTTATCGCTAACATTGAAATGTGTGAATATTTTTCAATGGGATTGAATGCGAAATTATACACTTCAACGAATCGCTATGAAGTTGTACACATATTTTTGTCAAGGAACTGATCGCAGGAAACTGTTTTATACTATTACAAATTCTGAAAAAAGAACAATGCATGCATTGGGTTTGAGTAAATGGTCATTTCGTCGACAGCTTTGACAAAGATGTCATAAGGCGAGCTATTATAAAAATGTTTTAAAAAGTCGTTTGATATACGACAGGGTCGACTTCATTGCACCGGGTTCTATCGCATATGGCTCGGTCTCTTTCCGCAGCACAAAGCACAAACTCCGCAGCTCTAGTGACGGCCCACAGAAGTCTCCAAAACATTTAACTCGTGACCCGAAGGATGCGGTCCGGAATTGAACCCATGACCTTTGGAGCCCAAGTCAAAAGGCTTGACCACTTCGCCACGGAGACTCCTAAAATTATAAAAATGTTGGGTTTTATATCCAGGATTATCCAGCATTATAAAAATGCTGGATGCCAAAGAAACAGTGACTGTAAGAAATTATTATAGTGTAGAGATGTTACACACAGGTTAGAAGGCACGTGATGATCGTACAGCACACAAGTCTCCGTTGTTTAGAACATTCTTTATTAGTCGAATCGTTCAACTACAGCATAATGATGTTATGCTCAAATTCTGATGTTTACATGTTTTCCTACTTCCCTGCTAGCTGGACCCCAAGTGACGTGTGTGTCAGCCTAGATACCCTTCTTCATTCGTGCACACACGTTCACTAGCTATGGTTTTCCCACTAGTCAAGGAATGCGCAGCATTCCTTAACTCTTTACTCCTAAGCTACTCCCTTTACTGTTACATATACCTCCCCTTCTTCAAAGAGAATTTTTCCCTGAAAAAATCTCAACCCCAACTCTTAAGCACTTAACTCTACATCTCTATACCACAATTAACAACAATTCCATATAATTCCTAACTCAATTCTCATTCTCCTATCTCATCATAGCCAATTGCTAACCAGAGACAATAATACCGAAACTCTCTACAAAACTCGTTATAAAGTTCTCTAGAAAACTCGCTACAAAACTCTCCATACAATTCTCCAGAAAACTCGCTACAAAACTCTCCATAAGCGAACCGCTTTTAAATTTAAAGTGTCCATCTAAATTATGATTGACAAAACTGAAGATATTCCCCTTATCTTTTATTTCTCCCTTATTCACATTCTCACACTCTCACTATTCTAGGATAGACAGAAAAAATAGTTAGATTGGGTAGGTTAGATTTGGTAGGTGCGCACCTAAAAATAAATAAGAAAAAGTAAGGAAAAAGTAAGAAGTAATCACCTTTCTCTTCCCATACATTCTCAAAACTTTATAAAAATAAAGTTTCAAAATTTATCTTCAGTTTCCGTCAATAATAATTGTTATTATCAAAAAAAATATGTTAATCCAAAACCACCAGCTTTTGTATCATTCACCTCGTCAAGTTCAAGTTTACCATTCCTTCAAAAAAAACTCCAAATTATTAGTATACTGTTACATACAGTCTTCTTCTTCCAATGTCTACTTATTTAAATGCCAGAACTCAAGCTGGCATTCCCCCCTTATTTTCCCATTAAACGCTGTTCAACCCAGCTCCTATTTTTAAGCCAAACATTTACATTGCGAACCAGCTAATGTAGTCCCAAATTCACTCCCCCACATACTCCTCCATTACAACATATTGAGTCACTTCACTAACCACTACTTCTTCCCCCTTAACTCCATCATGTTTCACCCTCAATTTCTATTTATAAACGTTATATACGTTAAACGACTCAACTACTTTAAGTCATCTGTTTCTTCTAACTGAACGTCAAACCAATAATCATTTTAAACACACTCAGGGTAACTCAATAAAACCAAAACATTGTAAAAATAACCAGCTAAGTTAACTTATTCTTCACATTTCCTAAAACACCATTGAAGTCCAAACAATTGACTAAACCATATCAACCCCCTCATTCTTTGACATCATATTTATCCCCACACATTAATCAAATTAAACATATATAAGGAAATGCAAGACCATTTTATGACTACTCAATAATTGTTTTCCGTTTAAGAAAAACTCCACACTTCACTTAAAAACCAACATGATCATAAAACATATACCAATAAGTCTCAAGTTATTACCATATTATGTATATTCCTCCCAACAACTCTTGCTTACGTTATTTACCAACTACCTTCTTTGTAAACACAAAAATATCGTGTCTAACTTCTTCTTCTTCTATCTGCCATCTGCAGAATATTCTACCAGGCTATTTATCTATCTCTTCTCCATTTTCTTAATAACTTCAAATTTTTTTCTATAATTGCAATATCTACATCAATGTCGCTATCCTCCCGAGGAGAGCTATCTTCTTTCATATCAGCTTCTTCATCAGTTTCTGACTTTTCATCCATTTCTTGTTCCCCATCTGTATATCCATTACTAGCAACCGCTAACTTCTTTCTTTCTAAATCCAATCTAATTTTCCTGTCTTGCCGTCTCAACAAATTTTCAAATAGTGGCATATCTTCACCACTTGAAGAACTCACTCTAAGTTTCCTTTGCCTCTTAATTTCTTTTTCTTTCTGACTATCCAACTTTCTTTTTACTGCCTGTCTTGTATTCATAAATGGAGGTTCTATTTTTTCTTTGACTGATTCTTCGCTAATATAATCGTCATACATGTTATTTTCCTCCGTCATAACTGTTTTTGGTACTGTTTCTTCTTGTTCAGCTGTAGTAGATGCTGTTGTCACTTGTTTCCCATTCTCTATAGGTATTGGATATACCGATTGTCTGACAATCTGTCCACCTGACAATATTTCTTCGGAACAATAATTATTATTACTATTCTCTGCATCCCTTTCCTCATTATCCCGCCTTAAGTGCTCTACATGTGAACGTGCAACATGCCCTGAAATTTGATTCTTAATAGTATATGACACTGGACCCTTTTTTTCTAAAATATAGTATCCCGGGACCCAATGAGCATCAAACTTAGAGTTTTTTCTATGTTTTTTGTAATACACCCTATCACCTATGTTGAACTCTTGTAAGTGTGCATTTTTATTTGCGTATTTCTTCTGTCTTTCTCTAGCCTTAATTGTATTATTTCTTAAACGAACATGTGCTTTGTGCATCTCTTGCAACCTTGTTTCCTGAAAATCTTCCCCCAGATATTTTCTCCTAGGCTTTAATAAATTATCAATTGGCAATATTGGTTCTCTCCCATGTACTAAGTAAAATGGTGAGAAACCTGTTCCTTCATTTTCGTGTGTACGTATCGCCGCTAATGCTATCCCCAAATAAAGATCCCAATCCATATCGTGTTCTTCTACATTTTTCGCTAGAATATTGTATAGTGTTCTATGTTGTCTCTCATTTTTAGCATTAGAAGTTGGTCTGTAATATGAAGTCCTAATGTGTTTTATATTCAAATCTTTTACCAATTTTTCAAACTTTCTATTTACAAATTCTTTCCCATTGTCTGTAAGTATTATTTGTGGACACCCAAACCTTGGTATAAATTCTTGTAAAAGCATATTTATAACTGAATCAGCACTCTTGTCTGGAATTGGATAAACTTCTGGCCAGAGACTATATGAATCAACTATATGTAGTAGGTATACATTTCCCGACAATGTTTTTGGATGAGGACCTGAAATATCCAAACTTACTTTCTGCATTGGAAATTGAGGAATATCGGTATCTTGTAAAGGACATTTGATTATCTTCATGTTTCTTAACCTACACTTTTCACACGCTTCAACATATTCATATACGCTTTTGAATAAATTCGGCCAGTAATATTTACTGCTAATAGCCTTCACTAACTTATCTCGTCCAAAATGACCGTTATTATCGTGATATGCCTTTAAGACTTCTTGTTCTAAATGTTTCGGAATATATTTTCTTACTCCTTCACCTTTTTCACTGATATAATATAATTGATTATCTTCTTGTAACTCTACAAACTTTCTTTTAAAACTATTTTCCCCTGTTTCTTTCAGTTTTCTTTTTATCTGTACTATTTTTGGATCTAATTCTTGTTCTGTTTTCATATCAAACTGTTCTAAATGTGGGTCTTCTGTTCTAGGTTCAGACTCTTGATCCGATGGTAAACTCTCAAATTCTTCCCTATTTATTATGGCAGAATCTAATATATTTACTTGCCAGTTTCGATCGTCTATCTCTGGTTCAGCTTCATCTTCCGTGTTTCCTGACGACTGTGTATATGGGATCCTAGACAAAAGATCGGCGCATGTATTATGTTTCCCTGAAACATATTCAACCTTAGCATTGTATCCCTGTAAATTCAATGCCCACGTTTGTATTTTCCTATTTTGTATTGGTGCTTCTAATATCGACTTTAATGGCATGTGGTCAGTTCTAATAATGAAATTGGCGTTATGTAAGTAGTAATTTAATTTTTGAAGAGCGTAGTGTATAGCATATGCTTCTTTCTCAATAATCGGCCATTTCTTTTGAGTCTTACTGAGTTTATGAGACAAGAAATAGATTGGTCTTTCATTTTTAACCCCTGGTATTCCAGATTCTTCTCCTTCATATGGTTGAACCAAACATGCTCCTATTGCGTTGTCTGAAGCATCTGTGTATAGTATTAGCTGTTTATTCAGGTCTGGATGTGTCAATAATGGTACCACTGTTAAGCTATCTTTTAAAAGTTCGAACGCTTTTTGACACTCATCATCCCACTTAAATCTAGCGTATTTTCCCGTTAAATTCGTAATAGGTATTGCTATCCTTGAAAACGCTGGTACAAACCTCCTATAATATGCACACGTACCTATAAATGCACGCACTTCCTTAACATTAGTTGGAGGAGGTAACTCTTTAATAACCTTTATCTTGTCCTGGTCTGGTTTAATACCTTCCCTATTTATTATATAGCCTAAATATTTTGTTTCTGTCTTTAAAAACTGGCACTTACTAAGCTTTAATTTAACGTCATGCCTTCTTAATCTGTCAAATACTAGTCTAATATGTTTCAAATGATTCTCCACATTCCCTTTCGTAAATATCAATATGTCATCTATATAGGCCAGGGCAAAATTTTGCATACCGTCTAGTACTTCATTTATTAAGAACATATAGTGAGACGGTGCATTTTTGAGACTGAATGGCATACGTAAGAATTCGTAAGAACCCATATGAGTTTCACCTCTTCCTGCTTCTAGTTTTCTTCTTATATGGTCAGAAACTGGACTTGTACTTGTTCTGTATGCCAAATTCTTTTTCTCCTCATCTGTAGCGTTTACTAAATAAGCATGTTTCTCAATAGAAATGACCCATTTCTTAAACTGGTTTGCTTGTCCATTAAATCTCTCAACATTACTGCTTACATTTTGTTGTCTTAACACTGCATCCAACCTTGATATTGCCCCACCAACTCCAGTCAGTACCTGTGAAAAATCTTGGGGTTCCATTCTAAAATCTATAATGGAAATTATTAAGCAATATACAAATATTTCAAACAATATTAATTTCAAATTCAGCAGCAATACATAATCTGTTCAATTAATTACTCTAATATTATCTATTATCTAACTATACTAACAAAAAACTCCAATCGAAGATCCTGACGAAGAAAATTTTCTGTTTTAATCACGAATCCTGATAAAAGAACTTAATTGAAATCCTGATGAAGAAATTTCTAATTGATCCTGATACCAACTCTAATCGACACCGTTGAAAGGATCAGAACACATAAAAAAAAAAACTCTGGATTTCCTAATTCAATCGAAGTCGAAGTCAGTTCTTTCCAATTATTTTCCTGTCGTTGATTGTGCTCGATATAACGCTCGATACCAAACTGCTTGATTACTTGCTCGATTGACTGTAAGCGTTAGACTTTAATTTCCGTCAAGCAAGGTCACCTTCACGATTTTTCAACCGACAACTGCTCCCGGTTTCAGCAAAAATCTGGCATTTTCATATGTTTCAGCGTAAAAATGATCCAGTCAACAACAATTGGATTCAAACCTGACTCTATCCACTCTGTTATATGTTAGGTGGCATTCCAACAACGCTCAGTTAAATTTATTGTAACAACTTTTGACTTGAGACAAGTTGACTATATTCCTCAATGCCTTCACTTAAGTGAAGTGACTGTAGAGAGTATTGAGGATCTCGATTTAATAATTATGGAATTTGCAATATAACCTTGACTTCACCTTCAACAGTCCAATGAGCTAAAACTCATAATTTTCAGCATTCTTTGTTTTACTTGTAGTTTTATTTGGAGCAGGTTATTGTTCTGTTGAAATTAAATCATTTCTGGTACCTCGAGACTTCATAAGTTGTTGTAACATGTAATCAGCGAGTTCATTCTTATAACCTTGTGTACTAATTTTTGATGCAAAGCGGCATTACTTGATCTCATTATACAATTAGCGTTGGTCAGTGCTCAAGTTATTTCATACTACTAATTAGATAAAAACATGAGTCTTTCAAAAAAAATAAGTTAATCAGTCAAACCTTCTGAGCTGGCCTGAGAAATCGATCTCCTTTTTAAACAGAAATACACTGAGAACCCACAACAACTACCCCTGGGTGGGCTTTCAGCTGTTGCGTTTCTTATTATTATTTACTTAAAAACTTCCTTCTCCAGACGCCCAGACACAAGAATCTTTCATGGCGGTAACTCTCTCCACGACATCCCATATTTCTTGAGGTCAAAGGCACCAAATCAACCTGTATTATAGTGTAGAGATGTTACACACAGGTTAGAAGGCACGTGATGATCGTACAGCACACAAGTCTCCGTTGTTTAGAACATTCTTTATTAGTCGAATCGTTCAACTACAGCATAATGATGTTATGCTCAAATTCTGATGTTTACATGTTTTCCTACTTCCCTGCTAGCTGGACCCCAAGTGACGTGTGTGTCAGCCTAGATACCCTTCTTCATTCGTGCACACACGTTCACTAGCTATGGTTTTCCCACTAGTCAAGGAATGCGCAGCATTCCTTAACTCTTTACTCCTAAGCTACTCCCTTTACTGTTACAAAATCTTAGGTTTTGGTTCAGAAAGAACAATAACATAGAGCTATCCAAAACAATTTTGTGGAAAATTATAAGGACATTATCTTCACTATTTGTACTACCGTACAAGGGCGGTAGAAATAATCTTTGTGAGCAACCGCATTTAGGAGCCATGAGAAGCAGATAACTACATGAAATAAGGGAAATGCGCAAAGAAAATTATGGCATAGTGTGTTTGGATGAAATGTGGATCAATGCGCACCACACAAGTGATAAGGAATGGCAATCAGTGGATGGACAGATAAAGCGATATATGCCCAGTAGTATAGGACAACTTTTGATCATGGCCCATGCTGGTAATACGCATAATGGCTTACAACAGAATGCTGGGCTCGTGTTCGTATCAAAGCATACAGACAATAGGGATTATCATAATAAGATGAATGGTAATGTATTTAGAGATTGGCTCGAGAATACTGTGCTTCCATCCCGAGATAGACCGTCGTTTCCAATTATGGACAATGCATGATATCAATGTTGTTGCCCAAGAAGACAAAATACTTACAGCTTCGAGCACAAAGGGAGTAATAAAGATATGACTCTAATGGAAAACATACCATTTCCAGAAACGTATTTCTAGCTAGAATTGTTGTCCCTTTAAAACAGACGCCAAAAAGCAAGAAATATCAAATCGACAAGTTGATAGAAGAGCATCGTTATGGGTGCTTGAGACTTCCGCCGAACCATTCTCATTTTAACCCTATAGAACTTGTGTGGGCTAAAATTAAAGGACAGGTGGCAGCTGGCAATACTATATTCAAATTGTCTGACGTCAGGATACTAATCCAGTCCGCGCTATTAAATATTGATAAAAGTTACTGGAAAAATGGGAGGACCATGTGTTGAAAGAGGAAGAGGATTATTGGAGAAAGGATGGATTGAATTTTATGCAACCGAGAGCAGTCATCAACCTACTGGAATTGTCCGACACAGATTAAGGTCTGAGCAGATCGCAGACCTTAATCTACATGCAAACCAACTGGGATATTTTGCTATAAATATTCAGAAGAATTGCAGCCCTAAACATTACAGCATCAGCATAATGACAATGGCAACAGTTTGTATTCCACAGTGATGAATTTTCAATTCTGCAAGTCCTCAGCAGTGACAAACAACTGTATTGAGAAAAAAAAACACACACACAATCACTAAACGCATTGAATACCAACAGAAGAGTAATATTGCTGTGGAAACTGACATATTGTGGCATAAAAAGAAACGTGAGAGCAAACACGTTGTCAAATTAGGGGACAACACACGTGCATACGAATCAATCTATAAACTTCAATGAAAAGAGGACCAACATCTTGGTCGTTAAGAAGAAAGCCCACTACAGAGACACTGACAACTATTTTCATAATGCAAAACAGGTCATTATGTTCCATCTCTGAACGGTAAACAGCAGAGTAGACAATCTTTAACGAAGACTCAAAGCAGGTCTGTCACCCATGTCTACGTGTGAACAAACTACACAGACAGCTGAACAGATCCTTAAAAATGGAAACATGATGACTAAATTGCGGTATCATTTCTGTTCACTCCATACGCACATTAACGCACAACTATTTGGAAGCTTTCACAAACTCAATATAAAAAGCTAACACGAATACTTGTGTACACATTATTAACCAGCAGCTGAAGAAACAAGAAGGAAATGAAAAATAAGGTAAGAAATTTCTACTTTCCTGTCAATTTAGAAATTATTTATCCCATGCCTCTGTAAATTTTCTGTCTTTACTAATATTACACATTGCACCCCTCTCGGGATTCTCCGTGGTGAAGTGTTCAAGCCGTCTGACTCGGGCTCCGAAGGTTGTATGTTCAATTCCGGGCCGCGCCCTTCATTTCACGAGTGCATTTTTTCGGAGACTCCCGAGGGTCGTCGCTGGATGTACGGAGTTCGCGCTTTGTGCAACGCTTTCCACGCTGCAGAAAGAAACTAAGCCATATGGGATAAAAACCCGGTGCAACGCAGCCGACCCTGTCGATTTTAAGCTACTTCTTTTATTGCACCTACTTCCATACGAATTGTGTGTCATCTGAATTGGCGGGGCTTTCATTACTGTAAACATAAATTTGTTAGCGAGAAATCACTAGTTGTTCAGCAAACCATCAAAGAAATGTCGCCGCTTTCGATGATTTAAGTTGCTTTTGGACCTATCAAAGACATATTCCTTGGGTGGGGGTAAATATAAGACGGCTGGAAAAATTTCATAACGATGCAACAGACAGTTTTCAAAATAATTGATCGTGAATGAAGGCATTCTTTTCGGGACATACTTTATCATAGATGCCGCATGCTGGCAATGAACTTAAAAGTCGCACTCAACAAACCATTATCAAAAGTGCAGTCGGACTATGGCAGATATGTTCTCTTATGGTTTATATTTTTTGCTACTTTGAAAAATAGATTTTATGCAATGTACCATAGTTTCAGACACGGTGTATCAGACGCGGGACATCTTGCCTATGATCGGGCGGTTTTCCTGAAGGTTGTTATGGGAACGAGGTTTTGTAAAGGACATGCTACTGAATGAATGAATGACCATAGTTTATATATATATATATATATATGTATATATATATATATATATATATATATATATATATATATATATATATATATTCTTCTTCTTCAGCTTTCCGAGCCATTGAGGTTCTTTGCTGCAAATACAATCCGTCTCCATTCGTCTCTCTGGTGGAATCAATCAATCTTGTTTGCCACTGATTTCTGAATGACTGACGCTCATACCATGTAAATCAACGCAAGACGGTCTTCGGCTGGTGTCACACCCTTGACTCAGTATATCGGGGAGTTGTGAAACGTGTTAACTAGCCCCAAAGTCACAGCGTCTGCTATGCTACTGTAATCAAATTAAATTATAATAAAAATAGCTGAAACATCAATGTATGGAAGTTCAGGAAACGTACACGAAATGGAAAGCTAGAAAACATCACGATCTGATTGGATAGCATTTACATCAATATATTAGTGATTAGTTAACTGTGATGAGCAAGCATTGGTGGAAATATTTTCAGATAAACACACATTTTTTTTTTTTTAAACTTTTTAAGCGACACATTTTGTTTTACTAAGGGGGGAGGGAATACAAAAGAGAGACTGACATAATTTTTGATTAATAGCGCGTAAAATTACTTAAAGGAATGTGGAACATTTCAGATGATATGGTATTCAGTAATCACAGTAGCAAACCACTGGATATTAATATAGCTAATTTTTTTCATAATGTGTCAGACATGGCTTTGGACAAATGCAACACTTTTCATTTACAGATAATACTCGGGAACTTCAATGTAAATGTAGACTGTGAAAAGTGAGCGGCATGACTGGTGGATATAGCCTAGGTGAAAGGAATGAGAGAGGTGACAGAATAATTGCATAGGCACTATAAAATGAAATGATAATAGAAAACACCTGGTTTAAACTCCAGCCTTGATGATTACGAAATTGTAAATGATGATTACGAAATTGTAAAAGCTCTGGAAATAATGTTTACAATCAAATTAATCACAGATTCAGAAGCAGTTTACTAGAAACACAAACTAGATTAGGAGCACAATTCTACAGTGATCACGTCCCATGGAAAAGATGAGATTACATGTGATAACTTTAAAGAAGGCACCCACAGAACATAAAGTAAGATCAAACAATATTTAAAATAGACAGAGGCATTTTAGAAAGTTACAATGCCACTGTCTAATAGCAGAAGCAGAATTGCAAGCCCACACAAATAGTCTAAACAAAGTATTATGGGACATAACATAAACATTATCTTAAGTAAAACAGAGGTAATGGCTAATCAAAAATAAGAAACAACAAAGATTCATTTAAAAGAACACACCATGAAACAAGTAAAGAGCTTCAAGTACTTAGGAAGTATAATATCATCAAATGGCAGACCTGATGACGAGATCGAAAATAGGTGCAATAAGGCAAACCAACTCATTGGACAAATGGCACCAATACTACAGAACAAACACATATCAGTAGATGCTAACAAAACACTCTACAACACAATCTACCTACCAACTATATGCTACCATTGCCAAACCTTGATCATGACAGAAAAAGAGAAAAGAAAAATCACAATAACAGAAAGGAGATTCCTGAGAAGAATTGAGTTGAGCTAAGAACTGACATCAAAGCACCCAGGGCATTCCGATACGCGCTCCGTCCCTCGTTCAACAGCCAGCATAGAGTCACACTAATCAGGGCCGTGTGGTAGATTTTCTCAGTATGATGCCAGTCTTTGAAATATCGCCCTTTAATGATGCAAGTCTTCGAAATGCTGCTCCTCCTTCGCTGCTTATGCCATCCCCCTTACGGTGCCGCCTGATGAGGTTGCCTCTCTCTATCATAACACGGCACGTTCCCACCGCTATGTGATTGAAAGTTCTCCTGGTCTTCCATCTCAGGTTTGAGATTCTACCAGAACCCCTGCCAATCCCGCGAACTCATTCTTTTTACATACGAGTTCTCAATCTGTTCCCCAATCTTCACCAGGTCCCACGACCAGTTCCACCTTGTCCATAGGAAATCTACTACCAAGAGGTGCATTTCTTGCGCCAGCCTATCGGCCTGCTCATTCTCCAGCACTTCCGTATAACCAGGGCAACAAATCCATACAATTCTCACAATGTGGGACCTCTGAGCCATTCCACAAGAAGCATTCCTTTCTCTACCTTATTAAGCATACTCCTTGAGTCCGTAATGAATGCAATGTGTGTTGCATGGTCTCCTCTAACCAACGGAATGCCGCTGTGACTGCTTCCACCTTCATTATCATGCTAGAGGTAGTAATCTCATATACCAGACACTCCTTTTTTTAAGAATCGTCCATAAGCCTTTGTAATGAAACCCCAACCACCCCGCCTGTTTCTCACCACTGACCAATCAGTATAGATCACAATGTCTCCATGACGTGTGTTACTCTGGATCAATTATTGCATCTCAAACTTTGTGCGGCCCGCTGCCCATTCCCTGCACTCACGACCCAGTGTTACTATTACATTGTGCCAGTCCGTCATGTCTTCCAGACCTTCAACCAACTCTTTTTCACGATTGGTGGTCTCCAGATCACACAACTGACTTATAGATATTTCTGTCTGTGCCCTCCAGGACTGGCCTTGTCTTAGTCTATGACCCATGACCATATCCATGGCTTCATGTAGGGGGTAATCCTTATCTGCAGCAACTCTCAGGTACTATTTAGCCTGAATGACCCTATGCCTATCTGCGATTGTTGGTAGCGCCTCATGCATATAATTGGTATGTCCGTTGTGCACCCCAGGATTACCCGCATGGTCGCATTTTGAATGCGCTCCAACCTTTCAAGTTGGCACTTTGATACTGCCAGGAGCCCCAAACCATACTCAATTACATGAATTATTAACTGCTGAAACAGATTATAAAGTATCCTCAGCTTTATTTGCTCTCAGTGAATTAAGTCCGCTACCAACCTTCACCACCATAGCCTCCACATGATCTTTATACGGTATAAACCTGTAGATAGTGATACCCAAGTACTTCAATTTACTCTCTCTACTAAGAAAGTTTGGAGAGAACAATAATGGAGGTGTATAAGCCTGGGAAGAGAGGAAGAGGAAGGCTAAAGAGAAGATAGGTGCAGGATGTGTTGGATGATCTCCAGATGAGTGTATCGGACGCTGGATTGAGAAGTTTTCCGGAAGGTTGTTATGGGAGCGAAGTTTTGCAATGGACATGCTACTGAATGAATGAATGAATGAATGAATGAATGAATTAATGAATTAATTAATTAAGAGGGCATCCTTTCAATATAATACATGGGACATCTGCCTTCACAAAACGGTTATTCAAGGAGTGCCACACAACCGATGCATTGTCTGGGTTTATAACGGCCCTTGCGTCCCTGCACCATTCTGCCAACCTGTTTACCGCCACCTGTAAGTCTTCCGCCAAATTGGCCCTGTCTCTGCCCTGTCTGTACACCAGCACATCATCTGCAAATGTCAAGATTCTACCCACACTTGGTGTCTCAATAGCTGCCACTTTGCTGGTGTAGACAATAAGTTAAAGAGCACTGGGGGCATGGCAGATCCTTGTGGCAACCCAGGTGTAATCGTACAGGATCATAAGTCCTGGAACCCAAACGCAATGCAACCTTACGCTTATAAAGGACTGCCACAACCCATCTGACAAGGCAAGGGCAGACCTCCATGTATATATCAACCGAACTTAAAACTATGGCTGCAATGGACACAGAGCAGAGAATGCTTTTCACACTATACCAGCACTTGATCCTCTCAGTGATTGATTATGGACTAGGACTGCTCACTGTCTCAACGTGTCAATTGGTGAAATTAGAGCGCATGCAGAACGAAGTTATGCGGGTCATTCTGGGATGCACTAGTGACACCCCAGTAGTGTGTATGCGTTACATCCTTGGTTTTGCCGACTGTTGCTGGTAGGCTCAAGATGATGCAGGCGAAGGCATACCTCAGAGTCGTTGCTGACACAGATCACCCGTTGCATGATGCGCTGGACGTAGTTAAGGGTCAGCGACTGATAAGAGGGAAATCATGGATGGTTCAGGCGGAGGATACGATCAGACAGGTGTGCATCTTGGAGAACATTAGGCGAGGAGAGGAATGGGTCAGAGTGCCAGCGGAGCAATCAGTCTTGTGCAAAATTATAATCACATTGAGCAGGGAGTGACCAGCAGAGGCCATGGAAGTGGAAATCCAGCAACTAATTCAGGATAATGCTCGCTTGGGTGATGTGATAATATACACAGATGGTTCGGTGTTGAGAGGCAGGAGAAGTGCCTGGGGGATCTTAGCAAAAGCTAATGGTCGATGATTGGTGCAGGAGAGCCTGGCATATGATACCACAACATCTAGCTTAAGAATGGAGGTGGAGGCGGTCAGTGCAGCTTTCCACTGGATGGAGAATATGATACACACACATCGTGATTGTAACTGACCCAGAAAGCATGCTGAGGGAGGTGAGGACAGGCATGCTTCGTGCAGAGTGGCTTGCTTCGCTTCGGAGGTCACGGGTGGCAAGCATCACCTGGATCTTTTCGCCGGGGCATGCTGGTGTGCAGTGTTGCCATTTTAGTACTTTTCGCGCTAAATTTAGTGCTTTTTCAAGTCAGTCAGTGCGAACATTTTCCTTTTAGCGCGGCCGCGTAAATTTAGTGCTTCACAAATTTTTTGGGGTGCTTTTTGGTGCTTTTTTTTTTGGGGGGGGGGGGTAAAAATTACTTTACAATTCATTTTGGGAACACTAAGAAGCCGAATTTGAACTGAAGCAAGGGAATAAAACAGTCATAGTACGTTACCACGCAATATTCAACTAATTTAACTCCCTTTAATACGATTTAGCTGAAAGCGAACGCCATCTTGCAGACAAGTCCAAACGTCAATACATTAGCTTGTAATCGAGTTCATAATTTTGTGGTGTCTACATTATCCTTTCATTTAAGCTTATTTGTGTTTCACCATAAGCAAGAAGTATTGTCAACATTTCAGAGAACAGTGGCTCAGTGTCGTGGATTTATTTATAGTGTCGTCCCTGGGGTGAGGGGAATCAACACCCACATTCTTTTTAACACCATATCATTATTCTGGAGAATCCACTAGATTCCGTCCACAACACCCCGTCAATCCCTGGATACCTCTTTCTCTCTCACCACTCACCACTGGATCATGCCCCCTCCCATTCTTCCCCAAAACAACATACTGCACAACTCTAGCTTCTAATAATTAATAATAATTTAATTTAATGAAGAAAAGTGTATGTATGTGCGAAGTGTATGTGTAGAATGTATGTCGTATACTCTAGTGTGTCTGCAAAATCAGACCGGACAGTTCAGGAGCAAAGTCTGATCATCCCGGTAATGGCCACACAACATCATCATAGCTCAGCACACAATGACCTCACCAAACGATGTGTCCCTCCTGTCAGATCTTGACTTCCTCCAGTAGCTTTTTGATAACCCAAATACCTGGTCACCAATCACGGATATCGTCCAATACTGATCCTGAATCGATCACATACAGTGTTACTAAATGTCCCTACCATTCTGAGATTTAACAATCCTTGTATCGTGAAAACACGGATCACTGTCACTTGAAACAAAATGATTCATTCCTAAATGTTCTAGAGTTTCACGATTACACAGTTAATAATTACAGTTCCACGGGAATCTAATAACTGAGAAGAACGCTATGTTCGTTGTTCCTGTTCCCCTTATAACCCATATTGTTCTTTTTACATGTGGTGTGGAAAATAATTTCACTCAACTTCCGTGAACCGTATCACTAGGGAGTAATTTCCAGATAGTTATCTGTTTCTGCTCAACAGAGCCATGTTCCTTCAGACCCTCTTGATTATGGGCCCAGAGAAAAAGCCGCTGAATAAAATCTCCTTCACTGAATCATCCAGAATCTTAAACAGTGAATGTTCAGCTTGTTTTCTTCATAACCGGAGTGGAACCTGTGAAAGAGAGTACACACCTGGTGAGAGCAACCCGACACTGACCCCTATTAGATGAGTGCAGGCCGACGGCCGCACTCAGATATTTAACAGTGGACTAAACTCTGTCATAGGGCAGAGGAGCTCATCACATCGGTCTGAGTTAGGGTAAGACAAGGAAAGACCAAAGGCACAGTGCAGAACCCCAGTAGACACCCCACTGGAAGATCCCACCCCTGGAAATTTCCCCTATCCCCCAACCATCGTCAATCTCTCTAAATATCACCCCACTACACTATTCTCAACCAGCTGAGCTAATTGACATCTCACACTAGTTAGTTTAACAACGCGATTGCCTACTGTCGCCGACACTCCTAGAATACCTAACCACAAAGCAACAACACTATGCTCAAGTCCTAAACTCTATCTATCACTAGACTATCCTACATTGCTTATACCTAAACGCTATCTAGGGAATACCTTATGTAAACCAGCTCTATCCTGAATTGAATCTACACATTGCCATGCAAGACACATGTTCATCAACTTTAACTGACACAGAACACAATAGATTCTTTCCTAAATTTGAACAGAGCTAGCCAAACACTTCAGTCTAGTTTAATTCCATTTTTCCCACTGGCGGCAAATAAGTTATGTTTCCTCCAGTCGGAGATTGTCCGAGTGACGTCATTCGCTGTCAACAACAGGTGGTCTTGGCGGCAAACCAAATCAAAACGGCGTTTTTCCTTTCATCTTGCGACTCGGGCAAAATAACATGCCGACATTTTTCCTGTGTCCTGGGGAAATCTCAAGGACTTTTGGTTTCGTTTGATCCGATGGAAGTGTTCCCCCCCCCCCCACCTATCAACAAAAAGTTGCAGCTGTCTCTGTAAATCTATCATCTGATCGTTAACTCCAGTGGTCCAGTGACACGAGATTTCAAAAATGGTTGTTAAAAGTAGAAGGGGATAATACTAAGTGTTTTTGCAAATATTGCAAATGTTCCATTGCAGCCAGGTTAAATGATATTGAGAGGCACGAGAATACAACTGTGACTGCCTGACGCGACACATGATGATGACAATGTTACCAATACCAGCATCCCTTGCAGTGCCCTAGGGTACGATGGGAAGCCGCCCTGGAAGCAGGGATAAATAGAGGTGCGTGTCAGTTTCCCGGTCTCTTCAACTAGAACAACCGTGGCCGCAGGAGCGATTAGGTAGATCGCTGTAGAGATGTAGATACCATCAAATAGGGAGGCTTTAACCAGCCCTCCCCAGTCACTGGACTCTTGGTAGTGACCCCTGGCCATGGTTGTGGTTGTAGAGCAAACTTGAGCCCCAGCTCTGGTTAATGTCGTAGGCCACTCACATCCCCTTTTGTATACCCATTCTTATACCTGTTTATGTCACTATATCTCTGCTGTTAGGGTTATAGTTTTGTTATTCGTTATGTTATGACTCTTTGCTGCATCTGGTCCCAGTCGACCTATGTGATGCGGGTGTCTTGTGTGGGTATTGAGGGCGCCCTTAGACTCAATTGAACATGGGTGAGGTTTCACTGTCATTCAGAGACCGCCCCTGTAGTTAGTACTAGGCAGCAGTTATCTCTAACTGTGGGATTTCAGATTCCCATTTCTGTATGTACCGACTGTCCATGAGTCCTGAGATGATAAAAATAGAGTCCATACCTGCTGTTACCATTGTTGTTGTTTACATTGAGGCCCCTTTGTTGTCATGCCCTTGCTGGTTTGTGGGGATGGGTATTCGGTCATATCCATAGCGATGTTAGGCAGCAGTGATATCTACTGTGGGAACATAGGTTCCCATTTCTGTATATGTCAGTTGTGTGACATGTCAGGATGCCTGTTTGCCACTGAATCATGTAGTTCTGTCAATAAAAGCCTAATTTTGTTGTTCTTAATTTGTTTTGTTTAGTCTGTAGTTTGTTGTGTAAAATCATTGATCCTGTTACAGTCCAGCAGTGTAATCTTCTGTCTGGGGTATACAACAGTATATCCCCGCCCTAAGAACTCCTGGAATCTTCTGTCTAATTCTACCCCTTTTCTTGTTAACTGAGGAGAATATATACAGTGCTCTTTCTCTACTTCTTATTGTCCTTTTCTTCTCTGGCCCACTAAAAGTCAGTGTTGCGATTCTTTGTCTTTGAGCACCTAAGTATAGGAAATTACATCTTCCTGTCCTTGATATTCTTCCTCCTGTTTCAAGTGGCGAGCCTGCCAGGATGTCTGTTTGTCCCTGAATCATGCAGTTCTGTCAATAAAGGTCTAATTTTGTTGTTCTTAATTTGTTTTGTTTAGTCTGTAGTTTGTTGTGTAAACTCATTGATCCTGTTACAGTCCAGCAGTGTAATCTTCTGTCTGGGGTATACAACACTATATCCCCCGCCCTAAGAACTCCTGGAATCTTCTGTCTAACTCTACCCCTTTTCTTGTTAACTGAGGAGAATATATACAGTGCTCTTTCTCTATTTCTTCTTATTGTCCTTGTCTTCTCTGGCCCATTAAAAGTCAGTGTTGCGCTTCTTTGTCTTTGAGCACCTAAGTATAGGAAACTATGTCTTCCTGTACTTGATATTCTTACTTCTGTTTCACAACGAAACATCAGAAAGCCGAACAACCATTCAGTACACAAAGGCAAACAACAACTGCATTTGACAAACTGAAAGATGATGTCAAAGAAACAGAAGGATGCATGAGTTTGTTCATAGCTGGCCATTGTTCGCTTCGCGTTGTTGACCATTTAAGTGAACTCTGCAAGGTACACTTTGGTGACAGCAAAGGTTGCAAGATCTATAAGCTTAGGAGAACTAAGTGCAGAGCAGTTATTTCAAATGTACTTGCACCATATTTCACAACAGACTTGACAACTGATATTGGCAAAAGTAAATACAGCTTATTAATTGATGAGAGCAATGACATTTCTGAAACTAAGCTACTTGGATTAGCTATTAGGTACCATTCAAAGACAAGAAAGCAGTTTGTAGTTACTTACTTAGATTTAGTTGAAGTGAGTGACTGCAACGCACAGGCAATATGCAATACGTTGAAAGATTGTTTAAACAAGAATGGACTTGAGTTGCAAAGACTAGTTGCACTCGGCATTGACATTGCGTCTGTCATGACAGGTGTAAACAATGGAGTATATACAAAATTAAAATCCGAAGTTCCTCATCTGGTACTAATTAGGTGTGTATGTCATTCCCTTCAGCTGGCAGTGTCACAGGCTGCAGCTGCTTGTCTGCCCAGGAACATAGAGTTCATGGTTAGAGAAACATATAACTGGTTTTCTCACTCAAGTCTTCGTCAAGCGAAGTACAGGGAGCGTTTTGTTTCAATAAATGATGGACAACATCCGCTGAAGATTGTTCAATTAAGCTAGGCACGATGGATGTACTTTCAATCTGCCATTGTCAAAATATTGCAGCAGTGGGTCGAGCTCAGAACTCATTTTGATATAGCAAGACTCAACGAGCGCTGTTATACAGCAGAACTTCTACATTCTATGTTTAGCGACATTAAAAACTATGTGTATCTCATACTTCTCAATTATATTCTCGGAGAAGTTCAAAGTGTGAATAAGAAATTCGAAGCAGATATACAGGATCCAACAAAACTACTCAGCTACTTTATATCATTTTGAATGAATACCGCCAGTGCTTGTTTTAGCGATTTCCCAAAAAATAATATTGCAATTTGGTGCTTTTTTGGCTCGAAAGTAGTTCTGACTGGGATTTGGCGGATCTGGAATAAACTTCATTGTAATATGAAGTGATAATAATAAATTATACTGTGCTAGTTACATTTGTAATTAAAAACAGTTGGTGCTTTTTTTTTTTTTTGGTGCTTCCTAAAAATTTTGGTGCTTTTTAGTGTTTTTTTTTGGGGTCGATTTTGGTGCTTTTTCATCAAAGAGAGATGGCAACTTTGCTGGTGTGTTGGGGAATGAACAGGCGGACAGAGTGGCTGGCTCGGCAAAATTTGGTGGAGTATTGATGCATGACAAGGCAGACGTGAGAGCACGTGTACACCTCGGAGGAGCAAATGGATCACCATGGTCTGGCAAGAATGCGACAACGAGGAGTGACGAGGGGATCTGGCCGACGCTCAACGCTCAGAGGAAAGGCGATACGGACTTATAATCAGATTGCTACTGGTACTATTAGTGTTGGAACTCTTCGCTGGCTGCTGAGGATGGAGACGGAGAGCTTTTGGGAATGCCCCGAATGCTGTGATGTCGCTTCCTAAATCAATCAATCAATCATACAATCAAATCAAGCGAATGGTTTGTCTCCGTGCAGAACCCGAGTCCATGTTTTATACTCGCCCATAAGAGTTCGGCGGCGGACGTCGCCATTTTCAGTTGAGCCTCAAGACTTCATACAGACAGGACACGTCCACTAACAATTCCAAAGTATACACACACTAGTGTGGGGGACACCCGTACTGATCTATTTCGCAAATGGACAAGGTGTCAAATCTATCTTTCTGAAGGTAATTGAACGATTTTATTCTTGAGACGTTTGTAAATAAACCAGTCTGAGTGGGTTAATCAGGTTGTTTTTAAATTATGCATGAACTACTTACTACATGTTAAATTTGAGTATTTACAGAATTTACTAATGAGACCACCACAGTAGATAGGCCCTGAAAATTAAAATCTAATGGTACCTCAATGATGCCTGTATGTCACTTCTAAGTGAAGACGAGTTGCGATTTCTCGTGCTATTCACCCGATATTGTCGCTCTCCAGTTTGTCCGATTACCTTCACCAGCCGGTGTGCGCATCTGTACGTGCGAGATTCTCTCAAACGGTCATATGAAAACTGTCTTCAAAAATATGTTCCGTCATGTTAAATGATTACAAAATAGTACATAGGTACTTTGATGACATTTTAAAAATTGGTTTGGCATTGATTAAATCTGGATAGATGAATAGGACCTGAAAAATACTTTCCAACGGTACCTCATTCAAGTCTGTATGTTGATTCTAAGCCGAGATATCCAGAATTGTGTGTAAAATTAAGTCGTAAATGGAACAAAGAAGGAAATACTCCTTTAGTTGACTTTGACTTGCTGCCCAGAAACAACAATTGTTTACAATGTGTTTAAAACTGCTACAACTTCTTTAGTTTTGAGAAAACCCCATAGCAACTATATATTGTCTTGTTTGGAAAGGCGAGGCCTAACTGCCTAGGTAGAAAATTTTTGATGTTATGCAATATATCGAGTCATTAAAATTCAAAATGGCCGCTAATTAATTATTTAATAATGACTAAACTTAGCTAACGAACCTTAAAATGCCTATTATGAATATTTTTCCCTTCAGTTTGATCAAGCAAATAAAAAGGCCATGTTGTGATGTTGTAAATATGTTTTGTTACTAATTTAATTTCAAAATGGCTGCCAATTAATTAATTAATTAATAATTAATTTAAAAAATTTTAACTGTGCTAACGAACGTTGAAACGCCAATTATGCGTCTCTGAAGTTGGAGTGGGTTCGCCTGATGGTGAGGGACACTGGCAATAGGGGAAGCTAATCCACATGCAAAATTCAGTTGAGTGCACTAGAAGTAATGTGTATGGACTACGCTCGAGTTCAAAGCGAGCGAGTGAGCGAAAAAAAAATAATAAAAAAAAAAAAATTAAATAATTAATGTATTTCCCCCCCCCCCCCCCCCCCTCCCTTCAGTTTGATAAAACAAATCAAAAGACCATGTTATGATTTTATAAATATGCTTTATTACTAATTAAAATTCAAAATAGCAGCTAATAAATTTGAAGTGTTAACACCATTTGTTTCTACTCTCTAACGATAGCATCCTGCCAACCTGGAAAAGAAAAAGAAAGAACAAACTATTATAATAGTTATGCTAATTAATAGTAGTAGTATTACAAGTACTAATTAAAAAACTAATACACATGTTCTTTGTCATTAAAACCTTCCGGTGACGTCTGCAAATCTCTTAAGCCTTGTAAACAGATTTCCGTCTCCTTTTGAAAGAACCCTTAACGAAGGCAATGTTGTAATCATATATATCTAGTAAAACTAACAACATCTTATCCAGTTGCTTTTATATTAATATTTGGTGGATATAATAAGTGCTTTATCTTCATTTGTGATTCATTGTGGATTATTTTATGAAGGTAAGTGGAAACAAAATATTTCATTTGATTTCTGTAAGCATGTCATCTGTTTGCTATTATAAAACTACTAACATATTTGTTTGTTGTAGCAATAATATAATATACAAGACTGCAACTAAAAATACATGTTTTCTTTAAAACATGAAAATGCTTACTGCATCGAAGTGTCTTTTACTGTCTCCGTAAAATCTCTGTATCCATGGTCTGGTGAGGAAACTTGAGTACAGCCTAAGCACTTGCAAGTGGCGTAGGACACTTGGGTCTGTCCAACCTTCGTAGATCACCTTGAAAATATGAATAAAGAATAAGAATTACAAACGAATTACAACACGATTATGATGGTCCACTGCAATGATGATGATGATAATAATTACCTCAGTTTGAAAATTTGATGAATAAGTTCTGCAGCGCGGCATCCCAAGGCACTCTTATGTCTGTCTTCATCTGTAGCGTTGACTGGTTCCAGCGTGTGCAAAACTTCACCAGCATCTATCTGTCTCATGTCACTTGCAGTTTTCTTCTCCATGATGATGATGAACTTCAGAACTGTAGTGGAAAAAAAATTGTTCTGCAATAATTTCAGTGGCAGGAAGTTGGAGGGAGTTAGGGAGGGGAAGGGAGAGAGGGAGGGGAAGGGAAAGAAGGGGGAGAGGGAGGGGAAGGGGAAGAGAGAGGGAGGGGAAGGGAGGGGGAGGAAGGGGGAGAGAGAGACATATTGATATAAAATTTTAAAGAAAAAGGGGAGGGGCAGGGGGAGAGGTATAAAATAATTAATAGGGGCATATGTATTAATTAATCAGGCTAATTATAATATATTTTACACAGAGATATAAAAATTTATGGAGAATGCAATTATTAATAATATTAATCGCTGTGGGGCTTTACCAATGAACTGGTAAATACAGAACTAGTGTAAACAATGATAAAAGTCCTATCTGTATTATAAATAATAAGGCAAGATGGCTACCGATTTTTCTGATAGAGACCGACTGAAGTGATTCACTTTAAACAGCTACTGTAAATACTACCAATCATTTCAAGTAACGAAATTTTACAAACAGTTGTAAAAATGGATGTAGAATTCCAATATTACTCACAATAATACGAACCTACACAAAAGAAAGACCTATTCACACACAAAAAACGTGTTTACAGACTTTTCAACCAACTCAATTTTGTTTTTATTGAGGAGAGTAGAGAGTAGAGACCTTGTAAGAATATCATGTATATTCAGTTCTGTGAATAAATCTTTACAAACTTCCACAACCAAGTTGAAATGAATAATAGTTTTAACTAATGGTGCAAAAAAGTGTTGAAATATAGAGGAAATATAAGTATTGTTAAAGTAAATTTGAGGGCCAAGATCGGAGACAAAAAATCCAAGATGGCGGCCGATATTTACGTTTTGAGACTGGCTGAAGTGATTCACTTAAAACAGCTACTGTTAATTTAACCGATCATTTCAGATAATTATTTTATACACAGATATAAAAATGGATTAGTAACTCAATTATTACTTATATCCAACGAGACTAGGCTTTAAAAACAAACTGTAATAGATGTACTTACCTCAATATGTAAACAAATGCAGCAGTTCTAATCAGCAATAGATAGCTTTCAAAACACATGTGCTTGAAACTAGAACACATGGCTCACACTACAGGCCTATTTATAGCCCATCAAAATCACGCGGTTTTCGGAAATTGAACAACATAATGACCACATTTGGAATTTGGCCAAACCCCAGGAGCGAGAAAAATGGTTGCCGGGTCACGTGATCTCTATAGCGATTTCCCGTTCACGACATTGGATCAAAGAGGCTATGTACAAGTATACACATAAATTATTATTCTTTAAAATTGTATTCACTTTAACTTTAGTAGTTCAAGTTGCACATTTTGAGTGTTACAAAGTGTAGTGCAATCGATATGCGGGGCCGTCATGACCTGTGGGTTTCCAATTCTCAAAGTGACATCTTCGCAGAAAATCTGTTTTAACCACAATTTGAGCAAGTTTAGCGATGAAACTATACTGATTCAGAGGTGATATTTTATATGGCAATTAAAATTTACATTAAACAAAGACATCTATTGGATCCATCGATTCCGATCGCGATCATTCCGCTGCCTCTGTGGGATGCACTCCCCGGCAGTCGGCAGCTTGCACAGATCCATAGAGCACACTTTATTCACAAACTTCCAGTTTCTTAGTTCTATATAATATTTTAGTTCGTAATGTTTAATAGTTCCTGTTATATCACCTAATAATTTTGTGAAAAATAAAAAATGCCCAGCCAGGAACAGAACACCGGTCTCCCGTGTGACAGGCGAAATGCTTACGACTACGCTAGCCAATTCAAATTCCAATTTTCCAAAAAAAAAATTACAGATTCGGTCTTGTCCAACCTGCTTCCTCAGTGGTGGTTATTGTTGAGAGCCGTGGTTGTGTGGACTGTTAGTCCTAATTCCTACTGGTTTTATTGGTTCCGCTCTGTTCATCGGATAGATTTGTTTTGTGCTATCTGTTTGTTTTCTTTGTCTTGTGTTGGTCCTGATAAAGACCAGTCCTTGGTCGGGCCTACTGGGGCCTGCCTTCTTTTGTTTGTTAGCTTCTTTTTTCTATTAGCACTGTTACGTGCTTGTCGCTTCTTATGTTATTCTCATCGGGGCTGGTCCCGGTCATGTCCAGTCTTCATAAAGACTCGTTGTAGGCAAAGGCAGGGAATTCAAATGCAAGTCTGGGACGCAGAGGTGTTTCCAAGGCACCAGGGCCAGGTTATATACTGGCCACGACCTATTGACGCATCCTCGTCGAGCATCCTGGGCAACAGGTCCCTTCGGGGTCCTGGCTAAAGTCAGTAGGATCGCCGATTCCTCTGAAGTCGGAGAGTGTCTGCCTGTACGGCGAGGAACCACTAGTCTGCAAACTAATAAGCCAGACATGGGACAACGGATACTCACGCAAACTTCAGGTCCTGTATGACATCACACTGATGTTGGACAACAGGATGCCTTCATCCGACATACAGGTCTTCGCGTTCGAGCTCAAGCCAATTAACACAAGCAAGTAAATGCAAGTCTCAAGCTGTCCCCCCAGTCAGCGGACCGAACTCCTTTACGTTTGTTGTTTGGCGTTTTTCATCACATGTGGGTTTGGTGTAGCAACAAGATGACCCGGTCTCATCCTAGTTCAGGTGCTCTGCCGGAAAAGCCAACCCACCTTCCTGCCATTCACTCTTTTTTTTTTTAAACCATAAAAACATGCACACATACATACAAAATTACATATACATATTATACAGTGTAGGGAGATTATACAGTCTTCCCTGTTCTGCACAGGAACTGTCTGACCAGTCGTTGTGTTTCTGGGTTGCTGTTTATGTGCAGGCACTCCGTCATTGTGATTGGTTTCCCAGTTTTGACGAAGTGATCTCTTAGATCCCTTCGCTCTCTATTGTACTTGTCGCACACTAGTAAGTAGTGTTCGATGGTGTTGTTTTCTCGGCACTCTCTGCAGAATGGGTTTTCTCTTATGTCTTTCCAGTTGCCTAGTCGATTCTCCACAGCTGTCTGTTTGCCGGTGCTTTCATGTTGGTCTTGACTTGTGGCTTGTATCTGGGTTCACTCAATACTTGGTAGGCATGATGGCCTTTAGCGCTGTCTCACCACTGTTTCCTCCATTCCTTGAGAATGTAGTTTTTGACTATAATCTTCCCTTCTACTTTACCTAGACCTGTGCAGATTTTATTATTGCTGGTTATTCCTCGTTTCACCGCTCTGTCTGCCTGTTCGTTTCCCGGGATACCCTTGTGAGCTGGTATCCATCCGATGGTGACTTGGCATCCCATGTACCTGAGGTTTGTGGCTGTCGCTAGTATCTCCTCTTTTATGTTGAGTCTGTTGCCTCTATTGAAGTTCCTGAGCGTTTGTACTGATGACAGGGAGTCTGTTAATATACACAGTCCCAGTGGTGGTTTTTCGGCTGCGATCTCTAGGCCTTTCATTATGGCTACCAGTTCGGCCATGCATACTCCTGTCTGGTCTGTTAGTTTGAACTTTCTCTTCATCTTCCAGTCTGGGACCACTACTCCTGCTCCTACCTCTCCCTGTTCGTTCTTGGACCCGTCTGTGTATATTATGAGGTTGTCCTTATTGATTTCTTGTATGTATTCCTCGGCCGCGTCTCTTGCATCTGTGTCCTCCATCTCCTTGGTGATGGACTTTGCTAGATTACAGTCAGTGAATGGGACTGTAAGTTCCCATGGTGGGATTGTTGGCTTGAACCGACTTGTCTGTTTCAGGGTCTCTGCTAGCTCCATTTCTTCCTTCATCTTCTCTGCTGCTTCCCATCCTGCCGGTCTTTGCAGTTTTACTTTTGGGATGCCTCCCCATTTGCTGCGGTTGTCACTGAATGTTTGGTATCCTGGGTGGTCTTCATCTTGTGCTGCCTTTACCCAGTAGTTATACGTCAGCTGTTTACGCCTCAGACTCAGTGGAAGTACACCCAGTGCTACCTCCATGGCTTCTCTGGATGTCCCCTTTCCAGCACCCAGGATAGTGTTTAGTGCTTGGGTCTGTATGGTGTCTAGCTTCCTCTTGTTGGCTTCTGATGTTGAGTCATACACAATGCTGCCATATTCTAGCTTGCCCCTGATAAATGCTTTATAGAACATCAGCATTGTTTGGGTGTTAGCACCCCAACCGTTACCTTTTTTCACCCGCAGTAGGTTGCTTGCTTTCTTGCATTTTTCTAATGTCTGGCATATATGTTTTGACCAGTTCATCTGCTCGTCCAGGGTCATTCCTAAGAAGACTGTGCTCTTTGTTCTATTAATGGTTTCCCCTTTTATCTATATTTTCCAGTCCTTGTTATGATTTATCTTCTTCTTGCTGCTAAATACCATGCTGACCGTTTTGTTGGTATTGATTTTGAAACCCCATTTGTCCATCCATGCTGTTAGTTTGTTTATCTGTTTTTGGAGGGGTCCTCTTGTAGTCTTTGTCGCCTTGCCACTTCTCAATATGGCGCAGTCGTCTGCGAATTGAGATAGTCCTGCTTTTTGGTCTTGAATTTCCTCTGTCAGGTCGTTCACCAGTATTGAAAAGATTGTCAGTGAGATGAACGAGCCCTGGGGGATGCCGTTCTCTTGCTCATATGTGTTGGATACCCCATTCCCAATCCTCACTGAGAAGCTTCTATCTTTGAGGAAGTTTTCTATGTATTTGTAGGTTCTTCCCACCATGCCTACTTTCTTTATCTTGATTAGTGCGGCTTCGCTCCAGCATTGATCGTACGTCTGGGCTAGGTCTAGGAATACAGCCAACGTCTTTTCCCCTCTCTTTAATCCTTTCTTTACATGGTTTTCCAATTTGATGATCTGATCCATCGTGCACCTGTTGGCTCTAAACCCGGATTGTGTATAGCTGTACAGTTCATTCTTCTCCAGGTAGAATGTTATTGTTTTATTTATCGCAGTCTCCATAACTTTACCCAGGTGCGATGTCAGCGAGATGGGGCGGTATGATTCTACCCTTGTTGGCTCTTTTCCTAGTTTCTTGATTGGGATCACCATGGCTGTTTTCCACTGTCTGGGGATCTTTCCCGTCTGCCATATTACATTATACAGCTTAGTAATCGTTTTTAATAGTGTTATTCTGGAGTCAGAAAGCCACCAAAACCTGCTCAAGATGACTACCATGTTATGGATAGACCAGAACAAGTCATTATTCTACGCCTCAGAACAGGGCACAATAGATTACGCAACCACATGTATACAAAATTCAAGATTGGTGAAACAGCCATGTGCACATGTGGATTGGCGTCGCAGACAGCACAGCACATACTTCAAGACTGCCCAAAATATAACATATCTAGGCAAACCTTCTGGCCTAGAGAGACGACAGTGAAAGATAAACTCTATGGACCACTGTGTGAACTGAAAAAGACAGTTCAATTCATACAAGAGACAGCATTACAGTTATAGACATATTTCAAGCGAATGAAAGAAGAAGAAGAAGTCTCAGCCAATGTGGCACTGCGCTCTCCTGGAGTATTCCACGTTGGTGAGCTAACAAAGCATTGAAACTCAATTTGAATTCATTTCGAACTGATTCTATTTCGTTGTGAATTTCCTTCAGCTGGCTTTTCATTCACATCGGTTTTTTTCCTCTTGCGCCGGAGGTGAGCAATTCCCACATTTCATTGTGTTCTTTTTCCATTTTTTGTAGTTTGCTTTCCTGGTCATTTATCATCTTTTTTATTTTTTCCAATTGTTCTTCAATGCTTTGGGCAGTTTTTTCCATCTTTGCTGTGGTCTCTTCCATATGTTTGGTGGCCTTTGCTAGTTTTCCTTCTGCTTCCTGCACTCTTTTATGAGCCTGTCTTAGGTTGTCGTCCTCTGGTCTTGTGTCTGGTCCTGCTTTTTTGTACCTGTTGTCTTTTTTCTGGTGGTTTGTCGGCTACCTGTGCTCTCTGGTTAGTTATGTCTGTTTGCATTATCCGCCTCTTGGGTAGCGTTTCAGGGCCGCTTTTGTGGAGTTTCTGCTTTAACCCTTTACAGGGCACAGGTTTTTCCAATTTCTAACTCTAAACGGGCAAGATTTTTGAGGGTTTTAGTCAGATTTTAGGTGATGTTAGTAAAAAGATCATAACTAAGTTGTTAGTGAATGGATTTTAGTGAAATAAAGAGCAAAATGAAAAGAAATGCATGCAGATTAATAATTGTACTCACATGTCATATGAATAATCCAGTCCCCTCTGCTGTGTGTCCACCGTGACGAGGTAGAGGGGCTTGTGCGTCCCAATGACCCCAAGAGCTATGCCGACGGTAGCACAGCTACTGGTAGGGCCACCCATGTCGGACAGGTCAAGGGAGAGGGACCAGACGAAGAGACACACAAACCTGCTGCCTTGTAGGTAGACTGGGGACAGTCAAAGGCTAGGGAAAGCACCCCGAATACATGCTTGTCAAAATCGGATGTACTGAGCCACAGGCTTGACAAAGCAGTGCAACGTAAAACCTGCTGCCTTGTAGGTAGACTGGGGACAGTCAAAGGCTAGGGAAAGCATCCCGAATAAATGCTTGTCGAAATCGGATGTACTGAGCCACAGGCTTGACACGGATGTACTGAGCCACAGGCTTGACAAAGCAGTGCAACGTAAAACCTGCTGCCTTGTAGGTAGACTGGGGACAGTCAAAGGCTAGGGAAAGCATCCCAAATAAATGCTTGTCGAAATCGGATGTACTGAGCCACAGGCTTGACAAAGCAGTGCAACATAACTTAATTCATGATGTCACAAATCAAAATTAATCGTTATGGTGCTAATCCCGTGAAGTCCCATCAGGCGGTGATAGTGCCGGGCCCCCTGCCTCGAGGGGGTCCACCCATGACTACTGGTGGTCACCTTCCCCTGTGCTGTGGAGTCAAGGCACAGAGGAGTAGGTTAAGAGCTATTGACCAAATACCCCGGACACTCAACATACTACAGTGGAATGCCGAAGGAGTTTACAAGAAGAAAGACTCCCTAACACAGCGTCTTCATAAAGATAGAATAGATGTGGCATGCATTCAAGAGACACCTCAGCGCCAATCACAAATTCTCAGTCAGAGGATATCAGGCCACACGTTTCGGCCGCGAAGGACACAAAGGAGGAGTTCTAATACTTACACGAAATACAATACCTTGCAGCGAAGTATCTGTGATCTCTGACAACCAAACGGAAATTATAGGTGTTGATATAATGATAAAGGACGTGAAAATAAGAATCTACAATCTGTATAGCCCAGCAGATAAGGACCTTACACTCTCAAACATGAAAATAACTGACACAAACTACATTATTGTCGGAGACTTTAATAGCCGTTCAGAAAGATGGGGATACCCAGATACTGACAAAAGAGGAGATAAATTGGAGGACTGGGAAATAGACTCAAATCTCCATCTACTCAACAAAGCGGATGACACACCGAGCTCCTACTCCAGAAGATGGCTTACCACTTCTACTCCAGACTTAGCTTTCTGCACAGGAGACATCCTCCACAAAATCGATCGCCATGTGCTTGACCAATTAGCAGGTAGTGACCACAGACCAATCAAGCTTGTAATGAATATGGAGTATGTTCCACAGGAGCAAAGGCCCTTGCCCCGCTGGAATTACAAACGAGCAGATTGGGACAAATTTGCCATACTAACAGACAAATATTGTGAAAACATAAATACACGATATGGCAACATAAAGCAAATGGTGGAAAGTCTAAACAGAGCGATAATACAGGCAGCGACTGAGTCCATTCCTAGAGGAGCGAGGAAAAATTACAAACCATACTGGACTGAAGAACTACAAAGTTTGGAGGACAAAGTTGAAGATGCCAGGAAGACAGCAGAGAGAGAACAAACAATTGAAGCGAATATCTCTCTCAAAGCCATCTCAGCAAAATATAAAAGAACAGTAAATCAAACAACAAGAGATTGTTGGAGGGAAAAAACAGAAAACCTGAATTTTGACAGGGATGGAAACAAACTATGGAAATTAGTGAAAGCCATGAACAATGAAGGACCTAGAAACAAACAAATAACAATTAAACAAGGAAATGCCTTGCTTACAGGAAAAAAGGCTGCAAATGCACTAATGGAACACTATGCAAATGCAAACCACATTGATATTACAACCGAACAGAAGAAAGCAATCAAAGACAAACAGATACATCATAGAAATACAGAGACAGCAGCAGAATATATGATGGCAAATCTAACAATGGAAGAAATGGAACAGGCAATGAATACCCTAAAAAAAGAAGAAATCACCAGGAAAGGATGGAATCACAAATGAAATGCTAATAGGACTAGGCACCAAGGCAAAGAAGAAACTACTAGCAGTCCTAAATAACAGCTGGAAGAGAGGAATAGTCCCACAGGCATGGAAGGAAGCTATACTAATACCAGTCCCAAAGAAAGGAAAAGACCTGGAAGAACCAAATGGCTATCGACCTATCAGTCTACTTAGCTGTGTAGGAAAATTAATGGAACGCATTATCAATGGCAGGCTAACATGGCATCTGGAAGAAAACAAACTCTTAACACCACACCAAGCAGGATTCAGAAAGTACAGATCCACTGAAGATCAAATAACCTATATAGCTCAGGAAATAGAGGATGCCTTCCAAGAGAAAAAGCACACACTAGCAGTCTGGATAGATTTAGAAAAAAGCATTTGATAAAGTATGGAAGGAAGGACTGAAAGTAAAACTGCAAAACATGCATGTTTGTGGAAAAATGTATAAATGGATCAGCCACTACCTTGAGAACAGAACTGCCAGGACAAAAGTACAAGGACAAACAAGCAAAAGGATGCTGCTGGAGCAAGGTGTCCCCCAAGGAGGAGTTCTTTCACCAACATTATTCCTAGCATATATAAATGACATCACAGAAAATTTTCCAGCCAGAGTACACACATCCTCCTTTGCAGATGACCTAGCCATATGGACATCTGAAGAATATATTAGTACAGCTAACAGCAGAATACAGCAAGCCTTATTAGCGCTAGAGGACTGGTCAAAATCATGGCTAGTGAAGATAAGTGAGGAGAAAACAACATGCACAGTGTTCTCCCTCTCAAATAAAACTCTGCAACCTAAGCTGGTATTGAATGGAAAAATATTGCGCCATGAAGAAAATCCAAACTATCTAGGAGTCACCTTTGATCGTCGCCTGACATGGAAGACACAGGTTGAGAAAAATCGAACAAGAGCAAGGCAGAGAATGGCAATCATGAAAAAGCTTGCTGGTACAACGTGGGGAGCAGATGAGAAAGTTCTCAAGAAGTTATATACTGGACGGGTGAGGCCAGTACTGGAATATGGCATTGCAGCTTGGGCAATAGCAGCTAAGTCAAACTTTAACAAAATAAGTAGAGTCCAAAACCAAGGAATGCGAATCATAACTGGAAGCCTGAAGACAACGCCTATTAATGAACTAGAAAAGATCACTTGTTTACAACCAATGCAGGATAGAAGAGATAGCAGAGCCCAGCAACAAGCAGAACAATTTAGAAGATTGACAGACCACCCTATGTACAACAGATTTAATGGTTTTGGAAAGGGAAGACTGAAGCGTAGCAACTTTGTAGAAACTGCAAAACGAAGGATTAGGGCAGATCCTATACTTAACATATCAACAGTCAAGCCCATACACAATGCACACAAGTTCCCAGCTTGGAGACAGCAGCAACTGCCTGAGATGATAGAAAACATTCCTGGTATTGAGAAAAAGAACACTCAGCATGAAACCGAAAGAAGAGAAATAACCCTAAACTACATAAAAGAACATTACCCAAGCAGGAATTGGACCCATGCATATACAGATGGATCAGCCAAAAATTCAATAGAGAATGGAGGAGGAGGAATTCTCCTAAATTTAAAAAATGGAGTGAAAAAAACACATTCAATGGCAACTGGAAAATTTTCAAGTAACTTCAAAGCGGAGGTAGAGGCTTTGAAAACTGCAGCAGAAATGCTCCTGATGGAGGAAAATAAAGAGAAGCAAATAGCTATCTTCACAGATGCAAAGTCAGCTGTCTCAATACTGAAGAGCAATAACAGCACAGAACTAACTGACCTAAGAGCAGCACTCCATGGTCTATGCCAGAAATCCAAAAAAGTTGTAATACAGTGGATCCCATCACATTGCAGTATACCTGGAAACGAAGAGGCTGACAGACTGGCAAAAGAGGGCGGACGACTACCACAGCCTGACATAGACATAACCTATAATGAGGCAAAGAGGTTGATAAAAAGCACTTAAGTAGGTCAGATTGCACGTTTTGAGTGTTGAAAAGTGAAAGTGTACATGCCATGCGGGTCGGTATGCACATGCGCAGTCGCCATGGCACATGGCCTTGCGTTTCCCCATTCACAAAGACACACTTTGCAGAAAATGTTTTTCATCCACATCGGAAGCAATTACTGCGATGAAACTTTCAAGATATATTTAAAATTGTATGCAGAATTCAAAAATACATCTCTAATTGAAGTAGTTCTATCGAGAGCGCCAGAATAGTGTTATATAGTAAATATATAGATATATATATATTTTAAAATTGTATGCAGAATTCAAAAATACATATATACTTGAAGTAGTTCTATCGACAGCACCCAAAAAAATTAATTACGGTAAGTATGAAATATATTCTTATTTATATAAAAGGTTACGATGATTTCAACCAATTGCTGTGCACGGAATATTAGGCAAACCATTCCTGGAAAGCCGGTCTCTCTGGCTGTGGGGTTACAACACTTTCTCTCTGTAATCCCGTTTATCACGCAGAGTCTCGCAGCGGAGCGAGAACTGAGGTGGTTCGACCCCCGCTCGTGACTTGCGGATACTGAGCCGGCCGCCCAGAATGCAATGGCAAACTACTGAGCGTAATCTTGCCAAGAGATCAACAGACAGCTGAAAGATGCTGCTGTTGACAGCTAAGTCCTGTAAAAGGATACGCAAAACATTTTTTATTCCTGGAAAACCCAGGATGACGTGTGTTATTGTTACGTGAGATTTGAATGAATGAATGACGTCGAAAGAATGCATGGTAAATTAGATAGCGTTTTCCGGGACAAGGTGAATCATGGCGGAATGACTCCATATATGACTTCCATTTTAATTTTGGGTAATGGCACGATGAAACTGCCTACTTACTAGTTACAGCTAGTTATGGCACAGCGAGCTCTTTGATTTTGAAGGAAAGCACAGCTAAAAGTCTAGCAGACAAGTGATGCTGTTAGAAACCGATACGTTTCAATTTAAGTTCTTAGGATTTATAAACTTAATTTTATTCAAACCATCCCAGTAAAACTGTAAATGTCTTCTGGCCTGCGCCATGAGATTCCTATCTTCCCGTCTGCCTTGACGTAAATCTACAATCAAAGGCTTCTTAAACGCGTTAAATTAGAATAAGAAAATTCTCACATGAACTTCGGGGAAAATGTGAAAGAAACTGACGCAATCCAGCGAACATTTACACACATTTAATTATGCGCTGAATAATAATAGGCTTTAGCTCTTCTAGACTATAAACTGCCCTTAACGCAGGGTCGGCGTCTATCTATTGTCTACGAATAACCTCCCTATTCTATCCTGTTCACCTTGAAGCTTAGTTTTCTATTTCACAGTTCCAAATTCAGGATTCGCCTAGGTTTTGTGCTCCCGGTCCTTCCATTGATTGCTTCTTTGTCAATAAATTCCTCCTCCTGTTGTTTACTTGCCGATCCTCGTAATCATTGCATCCAGATCTTCACTTGACACGGGCTCTAGAAAAACACAACCGCTTAGTAACGCAGCCTCACAACGTCTGACCCTTTGTTGTCATATGACGTCCCGTGTCTCCCTTGGTTTTTCCTGTGCATCGTCCACTTTGGTGCATCCTTTTGAAAAATCCCTTTCTTCTTTTCCTTGCATCTTTTTCTGGCGTGCCTGTCATATGGCACCGTCCTTTAATTTAAATCCTTACATGGGATAAGTTCAAGTAGGTTTTGGAATTATAATTTATATCATCTAGTGGCGTGATTGAGACCTTTTTGCAGTCTTTGAAGTAGTTACTAGTTAATCCACACCCGAGGGCTTGCAAATAATTTACTTTGAGTCACTTCTCCGAGATATTATTCAAGAGATCATAATAAAGGGGGAATCCTGTTTCGCCTCACTTACCAGGGATGACTTTTCTGTTATCATCATCAAGTGCCCTGCCAGCTGGCGTGGGCGTTCATAGCTCTCCACAGATCTCGGTCTTTGGTTTTCTGGATCAACTCTGCTGCTGATATTCCTCCGTGCCACCATCTCAATCCATCCAGCATCATTTCTCTTGCTCTGCCTCTCTTCCCCTCGATCTTTCCAGTTGTCACAATGTTCTCCAATGCCTCTCTTCTCATCACATGACCAAAGAAAGCTGTTTGTCTCTTTCTTACTGTTGTATATAGTGTTCTAGTTTTCCCGGGAAGGTTAACCCGGTCAACAAATGCACGCAGAAGTCGGATGTGTCGGCCTAACGGCGCAAGAGCGCTGCTCTGCTGTAAACAGGCACAACGCAATCACGTCCGAAAAAAAACTCCGGATGAACGAAGAAGAAGAAGAAGAAGAAGAAGTGTTCTAGTTTCATTAGCCTGTTTCAGGCAGTCGTCGTTAGTTACTCTGGCAGTCCAAGGAATTCGCAACATTCGTCTCAGGAACCACATCTCTGTTGCTTCTAATTTCTTCTTAATTTGTTCATTTACATTCCAAGATTCACTGCCATACAGCAAAACTGGTTCTACACAGCACTTCAGCTCTCTCTTTCTTACACTCAGTGATAGTGACCTATTGCACAAGATACTCTTCATTTTCTGAAATGCGGCCTTTGCCTGCCCTATTCTGCTCTTAATCTCTGTTGTACATTTTCCATCTGATGTTATAAATGTCCCTAGGTATCTAAAATTATCCACTTGGTTAAGGATTTTCCCTTCTATTTCTATGTCACATTTTGGTGTCACCATTTTCTTTGATATCACAATTGTTACTGTTTTCTTGATATTCAAGGAGAGTCCTTTCCTTGCACTCTCTGTTACTACAGTGTTCAACAATTGTTGTAGGTCTGTTGATTTATCTGCCACCAATACTGTGTCATCTGCATAGCATATATTATTTATATTATAACCTCCAACTAGTATTCCTGGCATCTCTTTGATCTCTCTCATTATTACTTAGCTATATAGGGAGAAGAGATCTGGTGACAAGACACATCCCTGTCCAACTCCTAGCTTTATGTGTTTGTAACTACCCTCTTTATTTCCAATTTTAATTGCTGCTACTTGGTTCCAGTAAATATTCTTTATTATTCTTACATCTTTCCCATCAATGTTATCTTCCAACATTTTAATCAGCTCATCATGTTTTACTTTATGAAATGCCTTAGTATAATCTATGAAGCATAAATATATGTCTTTCTGTTGACCTTTCTATTAGTGTCCGTAATGTATATATTGCATTGTTTGTACCCTTTCCTTCCACAAATCCATACTGTTCTTCACTAATTTCCTTTTTTATTTTCTTTCTGGTTCTTCTCATTATGATTCTGAGCAGAAGCTTAGAGATATGGTTTATGAGGTTAATTGTATGAAAATCTTCACATTCAATTGCTCCTGGTCTTTTTGATATAGCTATAAATACAGATTTCAGCATATCACTTAACATTTTGGTTAATATCTCTACTCCAGATTCTCCCAATACTTCTATTGTGATTTCATCTGGTCCAGCTGTTTTTCCTTTCTTCATATATTTCATAGCGTCAGCGACTTCTTCTTTTAGAAAAGGTGGACATTCTAAGTTACTTTCTTCTGTTAATTCTTCCCTTTCCCAATCATATAATTCTCTTATATACTCATTCCACCTCTTCATTATAGCACCTTCCTCCAATAATATCTTTCCTGTTTTTGATTTCAAACACCTTGTATTTATTCTTATTTTTCTTCCCGTGAGCTCACTGATTTGTCTGTGCATATATTTTGTTGGATGAAATTTTGAGGGCAGCCGACAGATATTTGTTGGTTATGGTCTTGAGTTTCGCGACGGCAAGCAGAAGATCTCTTTCGAGAGACAATGATTGCGGTCATCCGGCCAGTATGGTCACTGCCGTAGAGGAAAGCAACGGCAAACTACCTCTTTGAAAGTGCCTAGTTTATTATGATTCGCTTAAAGACTGATCATCGCAAGACAAGGACAGAGACATTAAAATTAGGAACATGGAACGTTAGGACGTTAAACAACGACGGAACATTAGAGAACATAACACAAGAAATTCAAAGAGAAAAAATTAATATATTAGGTATGTGCGAAACGAGATGGACAAGAGCAGGCATCAAGATACATAAAGATTTTAAGATTATTTATTCTGGAGGTGAAGATCGACATAGGGGAGTGGCAATAATTTTGGACCGGAAAACATCGTCTGTTCAGGGATATTGGGCCGTGTCGGACAGAGTTCTACTAGTTAAATTGAGTGGCAGACCTTTTAACATAAATGTTATTCAGGTATATGCCCCAACAGGAGAGTCCAGTGAAGATAGTGTAGAGGAATTTTATAATGACATAGAGTCTGCCTTAAAGAAATGTAAAAATTCAGAAATAAACATCATAATAGGGGACTTCAATGCAAAAGTAGGAAATCAAGGGAATAGATACACAGTAGGAAACTATGGTTTAGGAGAGAGAAATGAAAGAGGATACAGACTAGTAGAGTGGGCAAAAGAACAGGAAATGATTGTAGGAAACACCTGGTTCAAGCAACACCCTAGAAGATTATGGACCTGGAGGAGTCCTGATAGCAGGATTAGAAACCAGATTTACTACATTATCATTAGCAGAAGATTTAGAAACGTGCTAACAGTAGCAAAAACAGTTCCCAGTGCTGATTGTTATAGTGACCACAGATTACTCACAGGAACATTGAGGATAAAGTTGAAGAAAGTCAAGTATATAACAGGAAACACTAAATATGACTTGTGTACATTGAGTAATGACAAGGAAATACAAAACAAATTCAACATAGAAGTACAGAACAGATTTGAAATATTGTCTGATCTAGAGATCCTATTCCAGGATGTGGATGATCAATGGGAAATGTTAAAGAATTCAATCAATGTGGCTGCAGAAACAACTATTCCAAAATTAAAGAAGGTGGGTCGTAAGAAATGGATGACTGAGGAAATTTTACACTTAATGGAAACAAGAAGACTCAACAAAAATAATCCTGCCAAATATGAAGAAATTCACAGACAAGTCAGAGTATTATGTAGGAAGGCAAAAGAATCATGGCTTGAGGAAAAGTGCTTAGAAATTGAAAAACAACACAACAGTCAAAATACCAAATTAGTGCACAAAAGAATTCAGGAACTTACTAATAAAAGAACAAGTACATCAACAGGCTGTCTAAAAACTAAAGATGGCAAAATCATAATAGAAAAAGATCAGATTCTACATGTATGGACAGATTATGTGAAAAACCTGTATAATGATAACAGAGAGGAACAGTATAATATTAGATTTAATAATGAAGGACCACCAATTTTAAAGATGGGGGTTCAAAATGTTCTTAAGCATATGAAAGCTGGCAAGGCCCCCCGGTGCAGATAACATCACAACAGAAATGATTAAAGCTTTAGAAGAATTTGGACTAGAGCAAGTCACTAGACTGCTGAACACATTATATGATACTGGAGATATACCTTCTGAATTATGTAATTCTGTATTTATTGCAATCCCAAAGAAATGAGGAACCTTAGAATGTGATCAACATAGAACAATTAGTATAATGAGTCACATCACAAAGATTTTGTTATGAATTATCATGCAAAGAGTGAGGAAGAAAATACAACCTGAAATAGGGGAAGAACAATGTGGGTTTGTAGAAGGGTACAGTAAATGCTGTGTATATGCTGCGAACAGTTATTGAACGTGCTTTAGAAGTAAACAAGGATATACATCTTTGCTTTATTGACTACACAAAGGCTTTTGATAGAGTTAGACATGTCAACATTGTGGATATGCTTGCAGATCTACAAATTGATGGGAAAGACAGACTTATAAAAAACATATATTGGAAACAACAAGCTGCCATAAGGATTGATAATGAAGTAGGACAATATCAACCTATTAAGAGAGGTGTTAGGCAGGGATGTGTAATGCCTCCAGATCTTTTTTCCCTATACAGTGAAAATATTTTCATAAATGTAGAAGACCTAAATGGAATCAGCATTGGAGGACGAAACATAAATAACATTAGATATGCAGATGATACGGTATTGATTGCAGACAATGCACAGGATCTGCAACAATTAGTAGACGCTGTTGTTGTACACAGTGAGCAGCTGGGGTTGGAATTAAATTGTAGGAAGACACAGGTTATGGTCGTCACTAGGAAGAACGAAGCACCACAATGTAATATACAAGTAAATGGGAATATTCTTCAACAAGTGAATTGGTTCAATTATCTTGGAACAGTCATAACATCGGATGGCAGATGTCTTGAAGAGATTAGAACAAGAATCGCCATTGCGAAAGTAGCCTTTAGCAAGATGAAAAACATTCTGACCAATAAAATGATGTCAATTGAAACGAGAAAAAGAGTGTTGAGGGGATACATAGAGCCTGTTCTTTTGTATGGATGTGAAACTTGGACAATGTGCAGTCAAGCTGAAAAACATCTGATGGCTGCAGAAATGTGGTTTCTGAGGAAAATGCAAAGAATACCATGGACAGATAGAAAAACCAATGACCAAGTACTTAGTTAGTTAGTTAGTTAGTCACAGTTCCAACTTCACAGCAACGGGTCGTCCCCATTATGCTCCGTTCCTGTGACCAAGTACTACAAGAGACAAATGAAAATCGTAGATTGATTAGAGAAATTAGACGTAGACAGTCAAAATTTTTTGGACATGTTATGAGAAGAAATGATGCATATGCTGGGGGGAGGATCTGAGCACCTATGGACCTGTCCGGAGTGCAATGAAGATACCCCAACTGATAACTGATATTAAATAATAGTGACTTATTGCATAAGATACATTACATTTTCTGTAATGCAGCTTTTGCTTCACACATTCTGCTCTTAATCTCTATGGCACATGCATCTTTCCTGTGACATCATATCTATGTGAGTCATGTACCATTCCGCTATAACTGAAGATGAAAACTGGGAGTTTTGAGGTTGAACAATTTTTAGAATATTTTGAACCCAGAGAATAACAATACTGACATTCTAAAAGAACTGAACATCGAAGAAAACTCGCTCATAAACAGTATCATGTCTGGGAAACTAAAATACTTCAGCCATAGTAAACATGACTGGGTTGGGAAGAACAGTGATGGTAGGCATGGTTCTTGGAAGAGGTGACAGGGGTTGATCAATACAGAAATGGACACAGGACATTGCAGACAACTTGGGCAGTAGGGTTCATGGGGTGGGAGAAGTGGCCAGAGATAAAGACACTTGTTGCTGGCATGTGATGAGAGTGCCAATGAGGTGGGAGAAGTGGGCAGAGATAAAGACACTTGTTGCTGGCAGAGATAAAGACACTTGTTGCTGGCATGTGATGAGAGTGCCAATGAGGTGGGAGAAGTGGGCAGAGATAAAGACACTTGTTGCTGGCATGTGATGAGAGTGCCAATGAGGTGGGAGAAGTGGGCAGAGATAAAGACACTTGTTGCTGGCAGAGATAAAGACACTTGTTGCTGGCATGTGATGAGAGTGCCAATGAGGTGGGAGAAGAGGGCAGAGATAAAGACACTTGTTGCTGGCATGTGATGAGAGTGCCAATGAGGTGGGAGAAGTGGGCAGAGATAAAGACACTTGTTGCTGGCATGTGATGAGAGTGCCAATGAGGTGGGAGAAGTGGGCAGAGATAAAGACACTTGTTGCTGGCAGAGATAAAGACACTTGTTGCTGGCATGTGATGAGAGTGCCAATGAGGTGGGAGAAGTGACCAGAGATAAAGACACTTGTTGCTGGCAGAGATAAAGACACTTGTTGCTGGCAGAGATAAAGACACTTGTTGCTGGCGTGTGATGAGAGTGCCAATGACATGCTACATGATTATGATGATAGTGACACAGAAACTTCAACATTTTATTGTTGTATGTTGTCTGCCATGTACATGTTTAACCCAGTGTTCACATCTTACATGTTTTACAATTACACGACTGCCATCCTATTTGAATGCGTGCAGTCACAGATAGAGAAGATGGCATTTGATAATATTAATTTGGAATTAATGAAACAAGGACTTCTAGATTTGTTCTATGATTACAACAATCACGTGTTTAATTAAATATTCTCTGTTTGTGTGTTTCAGAAATACACCACTGTTGCCAGAGTTGTGACTTCCTATTTCACATAAGTGCAGCCACAAATAGAGAAGATGGCATCTGATAACATTAAATTGGAGTTTGTGAAACAAGAACTTCCAGATGTGTTCTATGATTACAAAACTCATGACAGATTCAATAACATAGTAGGCATGGAAGGTTCCTGTAGCCTTGATGACATGACAGGACACACAGATACATGATCAAGAGTGATTGAAAATAAAATAACTTGCTCATCATGAACAAATATCACTTGATGATAGTGGGACTGAGAATTGTTATATAACTTCAGTAAAACATGAGGAATGTGATTAGGTATCAGTGTGTGTGTCATCTACCAATGAAAGTAACACTAAACTAAGGTGTGTGGCTAATGAGACTAGTGAATTACAAATTGTAGAAATACCAGTGACATGTACACAGATCTGTGAGAAGTCTCTTGATTATGATAATCTTACCAGTATTCATCAAAGAATGAAACAAGAAGATGCAACTTATATATCCGATGTTTGTGATTCAGCTGTTGGTTCAGACAGATATATAAACAGAAAGATAAGAATGAATAAAGAAGAGAAAACTTACAGATGTGATGACTGTGGTGCATCTTTTGCTGTATTGGGCAGTCTGAAGCGCCACAAGAGAACACACACAGGAGAGAAACCTTACAAATGTAATGATTGTGGGGCATCATTTACTGAAGCGGGTAATCTGAAGCGCCACAAGAGAACACATACAGGAGAGAAACGTTACAAATGTGATGATTGTGGTGTATCTTTTACTCAGCCTATCAGTATAAAGACGCACATAAGAACACATACAGGCGTGAAACCTTACAAATGTGATGATTGTGGTGCATCTTTTACACGAGCTCCCGAATTGAAACGCCACAGGAGAAAACATACAAGAGAGAAACCTTACAAATGTGAAAATTGTGGTGCAACTTTTTCTCAAGCTAGCACTTTGAAATGCCACAGGAGAACACATACAGGAGAGAAACCTTACAAATGTGATGAGTGTGGTGCATTTTTTACTCAAGCAGGCCATTTGAAACGCCACAGGAGAACACATACAGGAGAGAAACCTTACAAATGTGATGATTGTGGTGCATCTTTTGCTGAAACAAGCCATTTGAAGTTCCACAGGAGAACACATACAGGAGAGAAACCTTTCAAATGTGATGATTGTGGTGCATCTTTTACTACAGTTGGCAGTGTGAAACAACACATGAGAATACATACAGGAGAGAAACCTTACAAATGTGATGATTGTGGTGCATCTTTTACTCACAACAGCCATGTGAACCGCCACATTAGGGTACATATAGGAGAGAAACCTTACACATGTAATGATTGTGGTGCATCTTTTACTCAGGCAGACAATTTGAAATACCACAAGAGAAAACATACAGGAGAGAAACCTTTCAAATGTAATGATTGTGATGTATCATTTCCTCATGCTGTCAGTCTGAAGATCCACAAAAGAACACACACAGGAGAGAAACCTTACAAATGTGATAATTGTGTTGCATCATTTACTCATGCTATCAGTCTGAGGATCCACAAAAGAACACACACGGGAGAGACACCTTACAAATGTGATTATTGTGGTGCATCTTTTACCCAAGGATGCATTTTAAAACTCCACAGGAGAACACATACAGGAGAAAAACCTTACAAATGTGAATATTGTGGTGCATCTTTTACTCAAGCAGGCAATTTGAAGTTACACAGAAGAATACATACAGCAGAGAAACCTTACAAATGTGATAATTGTAGTGCATCTTTTGCTCATGTTGGCAGTTTGAAAGGCCACATGAGAACACATACAGGAGAAAAACCTTACAAATGTGAATACTGTGATGCATCTTTTACTCAAGCAGGCAATTTGAAGTTACACAGAAGAATACATACAGGAGAGAAACCTTACAAATGTGATAATTGTAGTGCATCTTTTGCTCAACTTGGCAGTTTGAAAGGCCACATGAGAACACATACAGGAGAAAAACCTTACAAATGTGAATACTGTGGTGAATCTTTTACTCAAGCAGGCCATTTGAACTGCCATAGGAGAACACATACGGGAGATAAACCTTTCAAATGTGATGATTGTGGTGCATCTTTTACTCAAAGCAGCCATGTGAAACGCCACATTAGGGTACATATATGAGTGACACCTTACAAATGTGATGATTGTGTTGGATCTTTTACTCAGGCAGACAATTAGAAATTTCACAAGAGAACACATACAGGAGAGAAACCTTTCAAATGAAATCATTGTGATGTCATTTCCTCATGCTATTAGTCTGAAGATCCATAAAAGAACACATACAGGAGAGAGACCTTATAAATGTGATAATTGTGGTGCATCTTTTACTCAAGTTGGCATTTTAAAATGACACAGGAGAACAAATACATGAGAGAAACCTTACATTTGTGATAATTGTGGTACATCATTTACTCAGGCTGGCAATTTAAAGCATCACAAGAGAACACATATAGGAGAGAATTCCTACAAATGTGATGATTGTGGTGCATCTTTTTCTGGTTCTAGCAGTTTACAGGAACACATAACATACACAGGAGTTAAACCTTACAAATCTGATGTGGTGCATCATTTACTCATGGTAACATCATTAAGGTCCACAAGAGAACACATACAGGAGAGAAACCTTGCAAATATGATTGTGGTGCATCATTTACTAAGGCTGGCAATTTGAAGGAACACAAGACAACACATACAGGAGAGAAACCTTGCAAATATAATGATTGTGGTGCATCATTTACTAAGGCTGGTAATTTGAAGGAACACAAGAGAACACATACAGGAGAGAAACCTTACAAATGTAATGATTGCTTTGCATTGTTTCCTTATGCTGCCAGTCTGAAGTTCCACAAGAGAACACATGCAGGAGAGAAGCCCTACAAATGTGATGATTGTGGTGCATCTTTTACTCAAATTTGCAATTTAAAGGCACACATAAGAAGACACATAGGAGTTAATCCAAACACGTGATGATTGTAGTGCATCTTTTACGTGTATTGACAAGCTGAAACAGCACAAGAGTACACATTCGTGAGATACATTAAAAATATGATTTTAGTTATGTAGCATTTGCCCATGTTGAATTTGTGTGTGTAACAATTAATCATACACAAAAGAGATGGCTTACAATTAGGATGATTGTGATGCATCTTTTACTGAAGCTGACTTTCTAAAGTACCAAATGAGAACAGACACCAGACTAAACCTTATAGATGTGATGATTGTGGTGTGTTGTTCATTCATGCTTCACTCATTGATGTACCATGTGAGAAGACACGTGAGGGACACCTTACAAGTGTGTCAATTTTGGTGATTATTTTCTTTGATCTGACTTCCTGATGCACTAAAGAACACATACAGTATAGAACTGTCATAAATGTGTTGATTGTAGTGCATAATTTGCTCAAGTTGACCATCTAAAGTGTCACAAGAGAATGTGTTTTCATTGGATAGCAGTGAGGACACCTTACAAGTGTGTCAATTTTGGTGATTATTTTCTTTGATCTGACTTTCTGGTGCACTAAAGAGCACATACAGTATTGAACTGTCATAAATGTGATGATTGTAGTGCATAATTTGCTCAAGTTGACCATCTAAAGTGTCACAAGAGAATGTGATTCATTGGATAGGAATTATCTTGCAGTCTTGTTGGATTGCTCTTCACTTGTGTTCATGAACTTCTGAGAGATGTATATTTACCCAAGACTACCACAAAATCTGCAATATCATCATCTGTGCAATAAAAGTTTTACACAAGCAAGGTTGCAAACATTTACGCACCAGGAATTGAAAGGATACTGACATTTGTAGATGATGCGCTTGCATATAGGCAGGGGAGAGAGAGAATGTAAATAGCGTAGGAGTTGCCATTGGCACCTTTCCGGCTTGACAGACGATAGTTTGGTACATTGTGCTTCAAAAAGGCTTAATAACTGTCATATGGCAACTACGATCCATGGCGGTGGCGAGTGTGGCTGGTAAGGCCAATTCTTGCTGCAAATGTTTGCCCACAGTAGGTGCATGTGAAAACATGGTCATTTCCACCATTTTGCACCATCTTACGTCTCTCACGCTCTGTGTGTGCTTTATCTGCAATCATTTTCTCCTTTGTCCTTATTCCATTTCTGATAGATGCCCTCCATGCTACACGTTCAGCGGCGACATGCTCCCATTGTGCATTATCAATGCCTGTATCAATCATGTCCCGCTTGCACACATTTTTGTATCGTAGTAGAGGCTGACCCTGAGATCTCCTACCCGTCTGTAATTCACCAAAAAAGATGTCCTTTGGTATTCTACCATCATCCATCCTCCTAACGTGTCCTATCCATCTAAGTCTACGAAGACTGAGCATGGAATACACCGTCACACAACCTGATCTTTCCAATACTTCAGTATTTGTGATTTTGTCTTGCCACTTAATACCAATTATTCTTCGCAGACACCGCATATGAAAGCTGTTTAAACGTTTCTCTTGGCGTGAGTAAGTTGTCCAGGTTTCACTGCCATAAAGAAGAGTACTAAGGACACAGGCTTGGTAGACGAGGACTTTTGTTTTGGCAGTAAGCTTCCTGTTCTCCCAGACTCTTTTTGCTAACATGTTCATTGTTGTTGCTGCCTTGCCAATCCTGATGTTGATTTCCTGATCGAGGGATAATTTGCTATTTACCTCTGATCCTAGATATGTAAAATGGTCTACTATCTCCAGTTCGGCGTCGTCAATAAAGATTGATGGTACACCATGTGACATAATCTGTGTCTTCTTTTTGTTAATTGTTAAACCAAATTCAGAACAAGCATTGGAGAATGCAGATAGTAGATGTTGTAATTCTTCCTCAGAGTGGGTCGTAATCGCAGCATCATCCGCAAAAAGCAACTCTCTGATTAGTACCCTGCTAATTTTGGTCTTGGCCTTCAATCTCTGAGCATTATAGAGGCCACCATCTGAGCGTGAGTGAATGTATATACCGTCATCCTGATCACGAAAGGCATATTTCAGTAGAAGTGAAAAGTATATCCCAAAGAGGGTGGGGGTTAGTACACAACCTTGCTTAACTCCACTCTTGATTTCAAACTCTTCTGAAGTTGAGCCATCAAACTTGATTGTACCCTTCATGCCTGTGTGGAACGATTCCACAATGGACAGAAGAGTTGGTGGACAGCCAATCTTCTTTAGTGCTTTGAACAGACCCTCACGACTGACCAAATCGAATGCCTTTGTGAGGTCAATGAAGGCAATAAACAGTGGCTGATTTTGTTCCCGGCATTTTTCTTGCATCTGTCGCAATGAGAATATCATATCAATGGTAGACCGGTTCTGACGGAAGCCGCACTGCGATTCGGGTTAGACTTGATCTCCCAGGACTTGAAGTCTGCGCAGGACAATTCTGGCAAATACTTTCCCAACAATACACAGAAGTGAGATACCCCTATCGTTGTTGCAGTCGCTCCGATCTCCCTTGTTCTTGTACAGCGTTATGATGTTTGAATCTTTGAAATCCTGTGGGACTTGTCCTTCTCGCCAGCATAGCTCTATTAGCTGGTGGATCTTTAGAGCGAGGGTGTCTTGCCCACTCCTGATCACCTCTATTGGAATCCCATCCTTACCTGGAGCCTTGCCAGATGCAAGCTCATTTATAGCACACTTAACTTCTGCTATAGTGGGAAGTGTGTCCAGGTGGTCAAGAGTTGGCAAGGCCTCTATGGCGTTGAGGGCATCATCCGCCAGCTTGGTCTCACTTGACTAAAGCTCTAAATAGTGCTCGACCCATCTATCCATCTGCTGTTTCTTATCAGTGATGATTTCTCCAGTCAAGGTTTTCAGCGGTGCACTTATTTTGATTCCGAGACCGGTTAAGACCAGGGATGGAGTTATTGCCTCTCCATAGCACAAAACCTGGGCTAAAATAAAGAAACCATGTGTTGCCCATGCAGCATGATCCCTCTCTCGGCCTGCCTAGTTCACTCCAGAGGAAAGTTAACACCTATACATCTGGAACAAGACAAGCTGCAGAAGCTGCCGGATCAGCAAAGCAATGCTCTAACTGTCCGCCTGTCGGAGCTTCGATCCTAGACCAGCTGCCAACCAAAGCTTAGGGCCGGGTCTGCCCTGCCATGACTTATTTTGTCTTTGGGTTGCATTTCCTCGCACCAGGATAAGGCTAGTACCCTCCCAATTGCGCTCTTCCGCCCGAAGCCGTTGGCACAATGTGGGGTGTCGGGTTTGGTAGGCGCCGCCCAACATTCGGCGCTGACAGAAAGCAGGTAGTACCGTCTACTGTCATACGATAGCTCAGTCATATCTGACTAAGACCTGACTCCGTCTCCTGACCTGTAGGAGTTGCAGGAGACGGTAAAAAAAGTGATTAAGTAGTGTACAGTGATGGGTAGTGTCTTTAACCCAGATAAGGCATCTGTGTTATGGTGCTCTCAGGACAATAGGATTGTTAAGGCTGACATCCCAGCTCTGTAATGTGTTAGGGGTGGATGGCTGCTAACTCGCTGCAATCAGTATATCAATTATGTTTCCAGATGTCGTCTCTTGAAGAATGTCTGCTGTCCACGCAGACCACTAGAAGATATAGACTATTTTCTCAAAGTAACTTCTAATCTATCTTATCCAACAAAAGAACTTAACAACTTCAGATGAAAAGTGATCAATAGAACAGAAGAATTTAATACAGACAGCTGGTCTGAAAATATAAAACAATATACAGATTATGAAGCCTAACTGAAGAATTTAACACAGACAGCTAGTCTGAAAATATAAAACAATATACAGATTATAAAGCCTAACTGTTTGTTTGAAGGTTCAAAAGCTATGAAGGGAAGTCCCTGCTGGCTGGCTCATCATTGAGCCGATGAATATACTAGGTCTGTCCTGGTCAATGAACTGTCCAGACGAGCACAGATACATCCACCTTGTACAGTCCTCCACTGGCACTGTTAGGGTGACCAGAAGAGCACAGACACATCCACCTTGTACAGTCCTCTACTGGTACTATTGGGGTGACCTGGGTCCTCATATACTTGATTAGGTTGATGGAAATCTGGTGGAAGGCTGTCTAGTCTTCTTGATATTGTGAAAGGTGTAGCTGACTCCTGTTCTGCAGAATCTAACAATGATGTGGGAGATACCATGGTTTGATTGGCTGGTGTGACTAGGCATTGAAGAGGTATCAACACATGATGCCTGGCTTGACTTCATTGTGATACTTCTGCAACTGTTTCTATCACTGGACATTGAGCTGGAGTGTTGCTAGTCATTCACCAGTAGTTTACACTACACTGGAATTGGTTGATCGTTGGCTGGTACCATACCTGTTGTATATAGAAAATAATGAAATAGATTTTGAAAGTCGACATGAAGTTGACTGGTACCGTACTAGTTGTATATAGAAAATTATGAAATAGATTTTGAAAGTTGGCTTGAAATTGACTGGTACCATACCAGTTGTATATAGAAAATTATGAAATAGATTTTGAAAGTTGGCTTGAAATTGACTGGTACCGTACCAGTTGTATATAAAACGATGTAATATTTTAAAAGTCAACTGGGAGTTGACTGATGTTTCCTTACTTCAGGAGGATAACACTAAATAAGGAGGGTACCTTTTAATAGAAAATTTGACTCCTCCATGTTTCACGAAGTAGATCAACAGTTGGGGGTTTTACAATGTTGCGTTTTATACTACAGAACTGTGGAATGGTCCTCTCTTGGCAACTCGTAAATTCACCATGGCAGTCTAGTCCGGAAGTGTTTATGAGCATATCAAAAACTTCACCTATATTTACATGGGGACAATTCACTTTTCTGATTTCCATGGGTGTGATAGTGCCTCCCAACATCTTCAACAAGAATCCTGTGTCACGGAAACCAAATCACACTCCTCTATGTGACAATGTGTGCTGCTTTCAGGTCATTGCTAGAACTGTCTCCCCTGGCAACATCCTTGAGGTCTTCAGCCTTATTGCCCTTATTTATTTACTTTCATAGAGCATAAATGTACACATCTGATTGACTGTCACATAGTGTAGTTCCCTCTTGTATTGTGTCGATGGTAAAATTTTGATAACTTGTTTTCAAGAGCAAAAATTTCTTAACATTGATTGTATAGAAGGACTTATGAAAATAATCTCTTTCTTTACAAATGACCAAGTTTTTAATATCACAAATTTGATTCACAATTAGTAATGGTTTCATGGAAATCAAGCACATAAGACAAATAGCTCTCTTCAAATTGACTCCCATGACTAAACATTCTAATATTTTAGAATATTGAAGTTTTAAACATCAATTCCACACTGACCTTTGTTTTCAACCTCCCTGTCTTCAGAAGTAACGTTACCAAAAGAACCAATTTTACATAATTATATAATTTTTTCTTTAGCGTATAATTATACATCGCAGTAAACATATTTAACCCTTCTGGATGTCTTGACGTCGACTGTACACAGAGCGTATATAAGATGTATTCATATTTTTGGAACCCTTCTAGAAAAATGGCCGCTGACAACTCAGCTCTTGTACTTTCTGTCCTTGTTGTTTTCATGTTGTAGCTATGGTTACTACCCCTAGCTTTCTTACATAGAACTCCTCTGGTGCATTCTCGTGCAGTTTTCATTTACATTATTTTCCCACTTTATAAGTTTGTGGCTTTTATTCCTTCTATTAACTCTTCCCCATCACCTGTTCTGTTACCTGAGTCGTTAATATAGAAAATAGTGTGGAACATCAGACCTTCGAAGGATCTGAATTTTACATACAGGGAAACTGTTGCCTACCAGAATCACAAGGATGAGTGAGATTTCATTCATCTTTCATGAGGCATGGACAATTTCGGACGCGGACAGAGGATTTTCTCTGCACTCAGGACTCTGAAGAAAGGTCAGTGGACACACAATCAGATGGCAGCTGGTACCGTTAGTATTGGGACTCTTCACTGGCTATAGAAGATGAGGATGGAGCACATACAGGAATGTTGTCATGTCAGTTCTTGACTCAACTGCATATGAGAGAGAAACTGTATGAATGTGTTGTGTCATTTATTCAGTGCAACCGTGTGAACTGTGAAAGTGAACATATACAAGAGAGAAACTAAATAGGTGTATGGTTTCTTCTCATGAAGTGAGGTTTCACCAAGGGAGATCAGATTATCATTTCTTGGTTCATTATCTTTGCCTATTCCATGTGTATTTGTAGACCTAATTGTTGTGACCCCCAGTAAGAGTGTTTATACTGCATCTGCTTGTGTGTGTGTGAAACATGAGGACAATGTATTCAGCAAAGTTTAAATTGTCAGGCTTCACAATCAGATTCTATTGAACTCTATTTCTGGCGGCAGTTATTGTTGTGATCATAGTCCAGTCTATAGTCAGTAAGAACAGCTATTGTTGTCTCCATAGTCCTGTCTATAGTCAGAATATTAAAGATGACAAAAGACATCCCTGTGTCTCTTGTGTTCTTATTTTTCACATGCATCTGTTAGTTTTCCCTCATGACAAACTCTTCATGTCATGTCGTTATGTGTTGCCTTTATTTATTAATTTGAATAACGAAGACACAAACAGTAGATTGCACGATTTATTGCCTGGCATATTTCGCTGCATCTCGTCAGGTACATACTGCAGAAATCACACAACTTACGTGAATTAATTAGATAAATCCTTCAAACTGAAATATACACATGTTCGCACAGTAATGTCGATTGTCTACCATGGTAATTTTAAACTGACTAACATGTCTTTCTGCTTACACAAGGACGGCTTACGAAGGTTGATTAGTATAGCTTCAGCAAACTTTAACAATCAACTACTTTGTGTGTTGAACAACACACGGAAGGCACTGTCTCTTTCAACCACGTGACCACTCTCGAGCACATTTCTCCCGACCGATGAAGCCAGACATTTCCGGTGTGTAGGCCTGCATGTTGGACATGTTTGTGTATGGACATAAACAACAAACACATGGCATGCATGGATATTGCCTCTTTATTCACCAACGTTCCATTAGATGAGACCGTGAATATAATAAGCGAACGCATTAGAGACAAACAACTAAAACTAGGCATACCATCAGCTATTCTAGAGAGGCTATTAAACTTATGTACTGCCAACATACAATTCAACTTTCTAAACAAGTCATATCGCTAAATTGACGGAGTGGCCATGGGGAGCCCACTTGGACCTATTCTAGTGGACATCTTCATGGCACACTTAGAAGAAAAGAGATCCTCAGAAATCAATAACTTGGCCTTTTACCATCGTTACGTAGACGATATACTAATTATCACCACAGACGAGCTACAAGCAACGTCGTTCCAGGCCACAATGAACGAGACACATATAAACATCTCTTTATCTATGGAACACGAACACAACGAAGCGTTGCCGTTTCTAGATATCCTAATGAGACGTAGAGCAGACGGCACAATTCAAAGATCGGTGTACCGCAAAGAAACATGGACTGGCCAATACTTAAATTTTCAGAGCTTCGCACCTGTCCAGTACAAACGGGGCTTAGTACGGACCCTGTTTGACCGTGCTAGGAAGATATGCACCCAGGACACACTGACAGAGGAATTTAAAACTCTGAAGAATGCCTTAAACCTGAATGGGTACTCCACAGGATTTATAAAGCGCCACTGCCAACAGCCCAAACTGAAATCAGAAGTAACTACAGTCCCTAAACTCAAAGTATTCATCCAGCCAACCTTCCGAGGTGAAGACGTAATGCAACGTCTGCGGGACCGGCTCACCACAGCAGTCGAGCGAACATTCTGTGCTGCAGCTCTAGTCATCAGGTACAGAAACACACCGATCCCAGTCCCAGCAGTAAAAGAACCTGTAGCTTTGTACGCCAAATCAAATTGTATTTACCAATTTACATGCAGATGCGAGGCCATCTACATAGGCAGAACTGAGCGACAGTTACATTGCAGGGTTTCGGAACATATTCCGAATTGGTTGGACAAGATACTACACACAGAAGATGGTAGCCTAGGCAGGCCGACACACTGGAAAAGTCTGGCTTCATCGGTCGGGAGACATGTGCTCGAGAGTGGTCACGTGGTTGAAAGAGACAGTGCCTTCCGTGTATTGTTCAACACACAAAGTAGTTGATTGTTAAAGTTTGCTGAAGCTATACTAATCAACCTTCGTAAGCCGTCCTTGTGTAAGCAAGTGGTAGACAATCGACATTACTGTGCGAACATGTGTATATTTCAGTTTGAAGGATTTATCTAATTAATTCACGTAAGTTGTGTGATTTCTGCAGTATGTACCTGACGAGATGCAGCGAAATATGCCAGGCAATAAATCGTGCAATCTATTGTTTTGAATTTATTTATTAAGTTAATCATTTTCCAAGGTATTCCATGTATGTCATTTGCTTAAGTCATATGTATGAAAAGTCACAAGAGAATACATATATGAGAGTAATCTTACAAGTGTGGTAGTTGTGATGCATCTTTTACTCAAGCTTGCATTCTAAAGTACAACATAAGAATACATATAGAAGAGTGTAGAGATTGTGATATGCGATGAGATTTAATGGGTTGTTGTGTTAGTATTTACAACTTACCTTCCCATAGTTTAGCTTGATGGTATCTGAGTGGCATGTATGAAAGCATAAATGCCTTGGAAGGGTGAGCTGGGGAAACCATAGATAAAATATGTTTTACGTGGGTATCCTGCATTTTAGCACCGAGTGGGGAGTCTTTAAGTTAGCAACAGAAGGAAAGTAATAGTAAATTAAGTCAATGACCCTTTTGCATTTTAGACTGGGTCAATCTGGAAGCCCAGGTCAATGTTCACATCCACATGGAATTTGAACCCATGATTACCGGGTCGCCAGTCAAGTATCTAGCCACTATTCTGCTGGGGCTCCCACAGGAGATTGATGATCCCAAATGCTCATGTAGTTTGCTAATTGTGACAGACCAATGAGTGTTGTGTCCTAGATACTAGAATAGTTTTAACAACTAACTTCACAAAGACAATCTAAATATATCTCAACACTCTACAACACTGATGAATGACACATCACTTACATCAAGATGACATTCAGTAAGGACATAGACATCAAGTTTACAAGATGGCGACAAGGTTACAATGGCGACGATTTCACAATGTCGACAAGGTCAAAATGGCGACAAGTTACACAATCACTGATGTTTTACACGTTTACAAGATCAAACAAATGTATGTACTTTACGTTCACATCTAGCCTCCATATTCAAACAATCTAATATAATACTATATGAGGATGAGCCTTCACGTTCACATTTAAATGTACATTATAGATGGACAAAAGTCACGTTCACAAATCTAGGTTCAAATCTTAAATAAATTAAAGTCGGACGATGCCACCACGTTCACACATGTCAGGGTCTTCGTTATACCTAACACATGTGAGACAAGTACAAGTACAACATAATTGAACTTGAGACACAACGACACGAAGTTCAATGGATTTATTTACCGATCACATGCAATACGATCTAGTTTGGCATGTGATGATCATTACAATACATATATTATACATCAATACACTTACAGACAACCCACAGCTTACAGTCTATCTCACAAGATGTACAAGCACTCGACTTTCGGGCACAGAACTACACAAAGCCTTTCTCTCCCCACACGTCCTGTCTGGTCCGAGTACCCAAGCTGTCTGTTTCGCTCAAAGCGCTTGCCCTCTGTGGATTGGCTTCACGAGGCCTGCGTGCGTCTTGCTTTGTCCTTGCCTGACCGCTGGCTATCGCGTCAGCCAGCAACCTGCGGGCAGGTAACTAATACTCGCCTGGCGGGCGTAACGATGTTACTGCATCCCGGTTGGGAACTATTCGCCTGGCGGGCGTAACGATGTTCCTGCATCTCGGTTGGAGACATTCGAGATTCTGACAATGTGCTCTAGGTCGTTGGTCTTATTTATGCACATTGAGGAATGTGTTAGTAGAATAAATGAATATATGACTGACACTGTTGTTCATTGATGTGTAGAGTGCTAGTATTGCTGTCAGGATTGCTTCAAAGACAAACATGTGACATTGTACAATAGTAGTACTCGGCCATCACATATTTACATTTGTAATTATAATTATGTCTTGTTAAAGGAGCATTCATTGTGAAGCACCACTTATCATATATAGAATCATTGGGATATTTGACGCACTACATAAGAACGCATACAGGAAAGAAACCTGGTATCTGAAGTGCATACTGTACTGACACTGACCTAACTGAAAGGACGCAAGCTAGCACACAAATAAGAGATACCTAACAATTGCAACGCGTATGTTATATTTTTGTTATGACAATCTTGAATATCATGAGAGATCATCGAAAGGAGATAAACTTTAAAACAATGACCAGTCCGTGAAAGTCAAGAAAATGGTTGTTGGTGATTTGGTTCTGTTCCTTTCTGATTATCTGGATCATTTTCAGACGATATACTGTATACTTTTCTCACATTAGGTAAGTTTGTTCGCTTCCTGTTCACATCCTCCACCTTCTTCTGCTCTCATTTGTGGATACACCAGTCGGATGATACCGATTGAATTATAGTTCATGGTTTAGCAGCCGACTTGCTGAGTTCACTTCTCAAATGTGGGAATTTGCCATTCTTAAGGGCCTGCAGCTCTGATAGAGCATCTGTGGAAAAGACTCATGTTCAGGAGAAATGATAGTGCCATGTCTAGTGTGCTTGCCTCCTGACCTGGTGGTCATGTGGTTCAACACTTTGCTGATATTGTCTCCCATTACCAGGGGTGATTGCAGATTTTTTTTTAAATGACTTTAAAAAAAAATTAAATTCATTACAAATTTAAAAACGAACGTAGGGTTTTGAAATTTTCAGAGCCCCATTATGAATGGTTGTTACACATGAAAAAATATGTTTTATGCAAATTTGTCACATGATCATCATGGTGGCCATCTTGAATTTGGTTATTTATAGAAAATTTAGACGTTTTAAAACCATCATCTTTTCATAGTTTTTAGTGAATTTGTTCATGCCAAAGCTATAAAATGTTAGGGACATGCTTGGCAATGAATAAAATAAGCTCAATATGAGCACTAATTTAATGGTTAACCAAATATGTTAACACTGAAAAGTAACAAAAAAAAAATGTTAATTTCTACACTGTATAGTGTTTTTTCTTTGGTGTGTTGTTTCTATGACATTTTAAAATGAGTATTTGTGAATGCTTACCTCTAGTTGAAGTCTGAGCTACTTCCTTCATTAACTGAGGTTGAAGTTGTAGCTGTAGATTTCTGCAAGAGTCTTTGTCTGGAACGTTGATAATCCTCAACCGTGTGGTATAGCTTGAAACATGGTGTCAGGCATAGAGGTTTATTGCAATCTGGGCAGTACATGCAAGTCTGGCTTCTTTTACCTGCATCCTTACACACTTTAGTCTGGTTTGTACCTTGGCTTTTCATATTTTGCAATAAAATGGTGCTCAGTAAGTCGTGATGTCGTGACTTGTAGTCCTGAAGGTGTTGTATTGCAGCAGGTCCAATAAGAGCAAGACTGACATCCTGTCTAAACTTCTTTGCAGTGATCTTATTTGTAGAGTTGGCAGTGTTGTAGCTTATTGCCCATTGACCAGAGCAGTTTCAACTAAAAAATGATACAATGATAGGCACCATTTATAGGATCTATGTGGGTAGGGGTAGCTTGCTGTTTCAATCAGCCAAAAATTCTTACACCAGTAGTCTGAAACTGCTGGTTTACAACACATTCCCATAGCAATCTGAAGCCCTATGAATGCAGAAATTTCAACTGCATCAGTATGATCCCAAGTAAGCTTTTTGTATTTGGCATTTCCTGTGTACTGAGAGAGGTGATTTTCACCATACCTTTTGACTTCACATGTCTTCAGATCTATGGCAGTGTCAGGGAAGAAAAGCTTGAAAAAAATCAATGGACATAAACCCAGTTGTGTCTGACGTGACACCCTGTTCTTTGTATGGAGGAAGATTGTCAAGCTCAGTACGTTCATTTTGAAGATCCTTTCTCCATTTCCAAACATAATTTTCAGCTGAAGAAATGTTCTGGTTTCTTGTGCCATGCCCACTTCTTTCTTCTGAGGTACCTTCATCATCAACTTCAACAAGGTTGTCACTACTTTCAGTCACTATCATTCACTTCTGCATCTCTACTTAGCCAGGATGGTCAAGCCGTTTAACTCGGGCTCCGAAGGTTGTGAGTTCGATTCCGGGCCGCGTCCTTCGGTTCACGAGTTAAATTTGTCAGAAACTCCTGTGGGTCGTCGCTAGAGCTACGGAGTTTGTGCTTTGTGCGACGCTTTCCGCACTGCGGAAAGAGACTGAGCCATATGGGATAAAAATTCAGTGCAATGAAGTCGACCCTGTTGACTTTTAAGCGACTTTTTTTTTTTTTTTTACTTAGTCAGGAATCATCGCTTTCAGCTCCAAATTCGCTGGCAGAAGAATCCTCTGTATTTCGACCTGGTCTTTGTCATCAGACATGATGAAAATGCAGGAGTTTCAATTCTGACAAAAAATAACAAAATTTCACAAAAAACTAGCTGAAAGTAGCTCAAATCAATATCACGTATGGCACAGCTATATTGGAATAAGGGAACAATTGGATAAAGCCTGGTTCGGTGGCTATCGGTAAGGCCGTCTGTTTGAAATCCGTATGTCGCTAATTTGGCGATCGTTGAAGTTGGTCACCAAGGCATATAACTGGAAATTCGTTGATTGTCAAAGTTGGTCACCAAAGTGTTTGCTGAACAACTTTGACGATCAACGAATATCCGACGAATAAAGTGTTAATCCCCATGGATACAGGAATGTTTTCATTAACCTGCAAGTTGACCCAGCCTGAAACCGTTGTCAGGAAATGTTCTCGTAAATAAACAGTAGCTAGCCTGATGTTGACCTGACCTTCCATCATATGCTCGTGTGTCTGTACAAATGTTGACATGACCTTCCATCATATGGTCGTGTGTCTGTACAAATGTTGACTAGACCTTCCATCATACGCTTGTGTGTTTGTACAAATGTTCACTAGACCTTCCATCATATGCTCGTGTGTCTGTACAAATGTTGACCTGGCCTTCCATCATATGCTCGTGTGTCTGTACAAATGTTGACCTGGCCTTCCATCATATGCTCGTGTGTCTGTACAAATGTTGACCTGACCTTCCATCATACGCTCGTGTGTCTGTACAAATATGGGGCTAGCCCCATATACCCAACATGCTACAAGTCTTGAACAGTTCGTCGCATATCCTTTACAGGATGTCACAGTCAACCCCAGCATTTTTTGGCTTTTTGTGATTTCTTGGATTCTTTATGTTTAGCAGTTTGACATTGTTTTCTGAACGACTGCCACTCATACCTTTGTATGGAAACCAATGCAATGTGGTCCGCTTCCAAATTGCCAGCAGCTGTATTTGAAATATGGTGTTTGGGATTATGAATCACAATTATAACCCCTTCGCCAAATTTATGAAAGGGATCTTTTATTTATGATCTTATGTTTAAAATCTGAAGATGCACAAGAAAACAACAGACAGTGATGTATTGTTTATTCAAGATAGTGATTTGAAAAAGAAAAAAAAACACACGAGGGAACCCAGATGAACCATATCAGTGAGAAACCTTACAAGTGTCTAATTGTTTGTTCAACATCACAGACATAAGTAGCACAGGAAAACACAAGCAATAAAGAAATCACACACATATCATGATTGTTGTACATACTTTACTCGAACTGACAAACTGATGTCCTGCAAGAAACAAACATGTCAGAGACAAATACTTTATGCATTGGATGTTTTTCTCCTGTACATAATGTTATGATCCACAACAGACCACATGCACAATTACTCCTGTAAAATATTGTGTTTGCTTTCTATCATTTATGTTGTTAAGACCACTTTTGTGTCATAGAATTAAACAAATCCCAGTGAATCAAGAAGTGAGCAAAAGCATACATTGTCACTTTAATTCCATGAGGTAGTTCAGCAACAAGATCACTGATAAAGATCAGGGACAAATGGGGGGCAGGAATCCATTTTGGGGGACATCTTGAAGCAGTAGAACATTCTTGCTCTTATGTCTGTATTTCTGTACTCGGACTCTTCTCTTGTGCAAGTATGCTTTAGCCCATTTGTACATTCTTCCATATACTTTATAGTTTTTTTCATCAGACCTTCTTTTCAAACTGTCAAAAGTCTTTTGTTAGGTCTATCCATGCTGCATGCACCAGTTTCTTTCCTGAAATTCTTCCCTAATTTCTCTAGATAGGTAGTCTGGTATTCTGGAGAGTAACACTGTCTAAAGCATTCCAACTGTTGCATAAGAATGTTTTCACTGTCATGTACCACTGTAGTCTGAGATACGCCCGAGTTTGTGATATTGTCAATGTCTTCATTATAGATTGCCAGTTTTTTTTTTTTACATGTACTGACCAGAAACCGGCTCCATGGTGAAGGAGTTAAGAACGCAGCTTGTAATCCCACATACCCGCATTCTTCTTCTTCTGCGTTCACCTGGAGTTTTTTTTTTTGGACGTGATTGCGTTGTGCCTGTTTACAGCAGAGCTGCGTTCTTGCGCCATTAGGCCGACACATCCGACTTCTGCGGGCATTTGTTGACAAGGTTAACCTTCCCGGGATACCTGCATTCTAAACACATAGATTTGGCAGCAGTCCGCCTTACATCGGGTGTTTATGAAATGGTATGGGTGCCGGTCATTCAGAAAGCAATGGCAAACTAATGAACGTATACTTGCCCAGGAATCATAAACAATCATAAATTGCTGGGGTTGATTGCTACGTCCTGTAAAGGATATGCATCTAAGTTGTTTATTAACTGACTAGAAATGGCTTGTAGATACACAGATAGACAGACAGGTAGATAGAATGATATAATCATGCATACACTCACGTACACTCACACACAGAGATAGACTTCATATATATAAATCACAAGAACCGCTCACTCATTTGTACATGTAATTATCTGTAACCAGGTCGTGCAATCAGTTTATTTCTAAGATTCCATTGCAAAGACAACATATAAGTGCCATGGGTCAAGTTGGTACATTAACGTATCACATGGTCTAAGGGAAGGAATACAGATTAATAAGTGGATTAGACAGCATTTTTCAATAGCAAAATAGAGATAGACCTGGTGAAAACAGAAGTCGGGGGAGAGAAGCCAGAAGAGTTATTGAAAAAGGAGTTGAGCTCCTTTACTCGGGCTATCAAGCACAGGCCCGTATAGGTCAAGGTTACCCATGCAAGAACTGATTTCCATGACGGAGTGACTTAAAGGTGAACTCGGGAGAGAAGTACAGTTGGAAGTCACTCGAGATCCAGGGCTTGAACGGTCAACAACTTGTAAGATTTCAGAGACATTATTGTTTCCTTACAAGAATGGATAAAAAACTGTTCAGGTTTTAGGAACGTTACTATTTCCTAATAGGAATGAAGAAATAGCCTGCAGGGTATTTGGTGGTGGTACACACTTGTTTAGGAAAGTAGGCGAACAGTGATTCTCTTTTACAACTAGAGAATGTGCTAGGCTTGCTAGAAGCTACTGCTACGGGGCGACTTGCCAAGAGTGTAGTCAGGTGTGAGTGTAGTCAGGTGGTTGTGATGATTTTCATGGTCTCCGTTGATGTGTGACAGAGGGTGATAATTCATTTAACGGAGTACTAACTGTAAGTTGTACCATTTTCATATATTTTGTTAGTAGGTTGGACAGAGACTCACTTGTGTTTAGATGTTTGTTTATGAAGAGGGTATATGTTAGGTCACTTATTATTACTTGCTATATTAGGTAATGTGAAAGTTGTAGGTAAGGTGTTTTCCATGATGTGATGAATAGGAATATGGTGAATTTTTGGTTCTACATGCAATTGAAATGTGTTGGGTTACTTGTGATTACACGCTGTAGTATTTAATGTAGTAGTTGAGATGAACAAGAGGAGTAAGAGATGGACTATGAGGGTGAAAGACTTACTACTATCCACGCATTGTTACATATGTGTCAAGGTAGAGAAACATTACTCTCCCATCATTGGAAAACTGTTTTCTTTTGAGGAGTGGGTAGTGTAACGTGCGTATGTTATGCAAATTTGGGGGTGAACGGCCCAGGGAAGAATGTTAGGATACTAGCTAGGTTAACTGCATCCGAAAAGAATATGCAAATGCGAGACCAGCAGGGCTAATGACAATCTGCAACAAACTTGGGTAATCCCAGACTAGGTGATGGTGTAGGCACGGACGTGTCGTTATAAATTGTCAGGCTTATGGGGCAAGCCCTAAACATGGTTAGGACCTCACGTAGTTGTCTAAATTTAAATCACCGGTGGGAAGGTAAAACGGATTAGAAACTAATAGATTAAGGGAAACCTAGAAAGGGTAGATTGGAGGAATATAAAGTAGGGTGACAGAGGTTAAAGCAGTGTTTCCCAACGTGGGGCCCACACACCACAGGGGGGGGGGGGGGGGTAATTCTATTGTTAAGGGGGGGGGCAATACGAAAATAGAAGAAATCGGTTGGATATAACAAACGGGGAGACGTGAGACTGAAGTTAACTAAATTGGAACCTGATATAAAATCTCTTTGCAGCAAGCATCAAGCCCAAGGATCTCTTCTTCTTCAGCATTCCAAGCCATTGAGATTCTTTGCTGCAGATACAAGCCATCTCCTTTCGTCTCTCTGGTTGACCTTCTCTTGTCAGTCGTTGATTCCAAGTGCTTGTAGGTCTGTATGTATAATATCTCTCCACCGTCTTCTTGGTCTACCTCGGGGTCTACGGTCATTTATTTCCTGAGTGTAAGCGAGTTTTGTTTCCCTATTATCTTCCATTCTTTTTATATGCCCCAGCCATTGCAGTCTATTAGCTTTCATGATACCAATGATTAGCGGGGACTTAAACATATCATAAATGTTTTTGTTGCTTCTTCTTTTCCACTCTCCACTTTGTGTATTCCTAATGGGCCCAGAGATGCGTCTTAAGACTTTGTTCTCAAAGGTTTGTAACAAGGCTCCGTCTCCTTTCGTTGTACTCCAGGTTTCAGAGCCATACAGCACAACTGGTCTGATCAGTGTTTTGTATATTGTGATCTTGGTGTTGCGAGATAGCGCATTTGATTTTAGCAGATGTTGTAGTGCATAATATATCTTATTTCCAGAGTTGATTCTAGCTTGTATTTCTTCCCTTATTATGTTGGAGCAGTTGAAGATTGTACCCAGGCATTTGTATGTTTCCGTTCTTTTAATGGTCATATTATCTATTTGTATGTGGCCAGAGTTTAGCCATTCCTTCTCTTGAAATTACCATATATTCTGTCTTATCTTGGTTGATAACCAGCCCCATCTGTTGGGCTTTTTCCTTTAGGTGAATCAATATTTCCAATGTCTTTTGTTCATTTCCCCCTATAATATCTATATCTTCTGCATAACCAAGCAGTCTGGATGTTCCTCCAATAGTACATTCCTCCTTTACCTTCCTTACAACTTTCTCTAGAGCCAGATTGAAGAGTAGCGGCGATAGTGCATCACCTTGTTTCAAGCCAGATGTTATTTGGAAGGGGTCTGATTTCCTGCCTTTATATGTTACTATATTATAAGTATCTTCCATGCATAGTCTGGTCATGTTGATTAACTTCCTTGGTATTCCAAATTCCTGCATAGCATTCCATAGACTATTCCCATGGACACTATCATAAGTCTTTTTAAAATCCACAAAAATGTTATGAAGATCTCTTTTATATTCCCAATTTTTCTGGGCTATTTGTCGTAAGATAAATATCTGACCTATTGTTGATCTGTTTTGTCTAAAACCCACCTGGTAGTCACCTAATATGTCTTCTGAATATGGTTTTAGTCTATTTAGTAAAACCGCTGATAGTATCTTATAGCTTGTGGACGGTAGTGATATTCCTCTATAATTTTCACATTGGAACTTGTCTCCTTTCTTAAAGATAGGTATCAATAATGACTCTTTCCAGTCATGGGATAATTCTTCTGTCCTCCAGATTTTTATTATTAGTTTGTATAGCTTTAGATGTAATGCATGACCTGCTGCCTTTATAAATTCAGCAGCAATTCCATCAGCCCCAGTTGCTTTATTGTTTTTAAGTCATGTTATTACATATAGGATTTCTTCAAAAACAGATTTTTCAATTTGTGGTTCACACGTTAGAACCACTTCCTGTGGGAAGGTGTTACTTGGAGCTTCACAATTTAGTAATTCAACAAAGTATTCTTTCCATGTGTTACACATTTCCTCATTGGTATTTATCATATTCCCAATTTTGTCTTTTAAACCATATGTGTTGTGTTGGTGCCCTCGTTTAATTGACTTCAGTTCTTTAAAAAACTATGGATTTGTTTTTCTGGTGATTAGTTTCCATATCTTTGTTTATATTGCTCATATATTCTCGCTTCTGCTGCCAAACTATTTTTGTAGCCTCATTAATCCCAGTTCTATATTGCTCTTCATTTTGAATGTTATTGATGTCATTTAACCATAACTGTCTGGCACTCTTTTTCCTAATGGCTGCTTCTTCACATTTTCGATTGAACCATCTGTTCTTTCTATGCATGGTTAACACACCGAGACATTCTTCTGCGGTGATTTGAATTGTATTCTTGATGTTCAACCAAGTTTGGTCAACGCTTTCCTCCAATGGGTTTTGTAGAGTTCCAATTTTACATGTTATTTCATCTGCAAATTTCTCTTTGACTATAATTTCTTGTAGATTTTCTCTGTTATATGTTGGGTGTAACCTCTGTAGTTTAGTATAGAAAGCTCTTTCAAGTTTTAATTTACTTACTGTGTTTGCTCAATAATTTCCTAGTGATTTCTTCCTAAAACCTATAATTCAAGTTTCTTTAGTGAACATTTCAATTGTTGCATATTAAAATTTATGTATATGTTTAAAAGGGGTGGCGGGGGGCATAAGAACTTTAGAAAGGCTTAGGTGGGGCATAGCACAAAAAAGGTTGGGAAACACTGGGTTAAAGGGTTTCTTAACAGGTCCCAATAAAATGTGGATAAATGATAAGTCGGGAAAAGGAAGGGGCAGTGAGTCTTGGGCTGAGGTGTAGGAGACACCAGCCAAACTAGTGAGGACAGTTGGTCTTGGAGTGAAGTCGGAGAAACTTCATCCGAGAGTATCTTTAAGCACTGAGTATTTGGCCAGTGAGGAACACTGGACCAGAGTTGAGTTTTTGGAGCTAGACAGTGGAGGTCTGAGTTCTGGGCAGCTAGTGAGAGTCCTGGGCAGAGAGTGGAGGACTGAGATCTGACCTAATAGAGTGGAAAAAAGTTCTGAAGAGGGTAGTTTGTGAGACCAGTGATGACTATCATGTGGTCGCAGGACCTTATGGTGTTAAATAAAAGTATATTGTTCCTACATAAGTTTTTTCTGATGATTGTGAAGGCATCATGTTTTGTCGTTTTCAAATTAAATCCTCGTATGTGCAGCCTGGTGTTTAAAATTGATTTATGGTTGTGATCAGTCGTTCAACACAATATTCACACTAACATCCTCTAGACAGCCATAGCCACATCTTCATGTCCAGTCACCTTGTGACATGTGTGTTCTTTGATTAGTAAGCTCCTTATTATTTTGTGCATTAATTTGGAATTTTTACTGTTGTGTTGTTTTTCAATTTCATATGGCTAAGAACATTCTGAACCTCCATCTTTAAAATTGATGGTCTTTCTTTACTATTTCGATTATCATACTGTTCTTCTCTGTTATCATAATAAAGATTTTTCACACAATTTGACCATGCATGTAAAATCTTATATTTCTCTATTAGGATTGTTTTTTTATCTTTTGTTTTCAGGCAGCCTGTTGATGTATGTGTTTTTGATTTGGAAGTTCCTGATTCTTTTGTGCATTAATTTGCTATTTTTACTGTTGTGTTGTTTTTCAATTTCTATGCAATATTTCAATAGCCATGCTTCTTTTTCTTCCTTACATAATGTTCTGACTTGTCTGTGAATTTCTTCATATTTTGCAGGCTTATTTTTGTTGCGTCTTATTGTTTCCATTCCCTGTCAAAGTTGATTAGAATGGTTATTTTGACATGATCATGTAGTTAGTGTATCTATTACATCTTATATGAAGCTTTTATAGTAGTCTTTGTTTCTAACTAAAAACCAATACTGTTCTATTAAATCTGGTCGTTGCCTGACTTTAGCTTTAGGAAATCAGACAGAAGACTAATATTGGATTCAAGAACACTCCCAAATACAGATGTTGATACTGATCACAAACCAGTCATAATAAAAAGATTTGAACATACAAGAAAATAAGAAACAAAAAGGTAACAACACATGTCATCAATTATGGGAGGCTTCAGAAAAATACCGTTAAAGACGAATTCTATCAAAATATAAAACAACTACATAAGAACATCCATTATGACTACTCAAGCGTAGGTAAGAAATGGATAATTTTCAAGGCTGTCATGCTCGACACACTGGAATCTAAATGTGGAACAAAGAAATTAGGGCAGGACAAAATATTACGAACGGCTTGGTGGAACAACGAAATTAAAGATAGCGTATTCAAAAAGAAAGTAGCATTAAAAAAGAAATGGATTACAACTAAATTCGAACAAGATTATGTATAACAGTGTCCAAGCAGCTTAGACGAACAATATCGACAGACTCACTCTAACTCCAGCAGTCGTTGATTTCATAATTTATTGCAGGATTCATCACTTCCAAATTCCAGAACAGTTGATTACGAAGTTCAGATATAATTTCATGCTGACTAAATAACTATCAATCCAGATGGAACCCCTAATCATCAAAACAACTTTCTTAGTCCGAAGAGTGGTCACAACTCACTTTGTTCCTAAGATCCTCGTCATCCGATGACCACAGCCCTAGCTACATAGTAGCTCTTAGCTACCCCCTACTATGGTGCTTGCCCATGCACTACTTCATTATTGACTATGCACACCTCACTGCCCCTTCTTCCTATTACTAACTCTGTTATATTCCTCTCTTTCCTCAACCAAGACTTTCCCCCGAAAAGTCTTTAACCCAAAACCCTACTCCAATTCCCAGCAAAAAATCTAAGTAATGTAACCTGGAACTTTTTATAAGGCCCTACTATTTCTTATCACCAGAGTCTTTTTGACTCTTATTATCTTCATTAATCACTACCCCAGTATTACTTAAGTTCTCTTGAGATCCATAGCCATCCGCTACCACCACCTACAACACAACTTTACTCAACCTCTCGTGGGTTGCCCTATAACTATCTGCCATCACCTCCCAATATTACTTAAGCCTTAAAACTTCTTCTAACCGAGTAAGTTACAATCCTGCATTAAACTTAGCTATCCGCTAATTCACTCTTCCCTAATCATTTTACTCCTTATAGCTATCCACTATAAAGCTCCCCTTTATGTACCTATATTTACTTCTTCTTCGTTAATTTTCTCATCTATTTTAAAGCTCACTCCTATGTACACACAATTACTTCTTCGTTACTTGATTCAAATTTTAATTTTACCCTGCTGACATCAATGCTACTTCCTCTTCTCATCCATAGGGTCACAAGCTATCCGCTTAAACCCTTTTTAATTTTACTTCTCATCGTGTACATGCATATCAATATTTCATCTCGATCATAAAAATTCAAAACGCCATACTCTTCTGAAAATACTTCATACTCCCTATCATCATCACCAACAGGTCTATGCCAATAACTATTACCTCAGCATTACTAATTCTCCACATTCAACCATCTTGAAGTCATTCATAATAACACACGATAAGAAGAAAAAGAATCGGTGGCCACCGGAGATCAAAGAACAAGAACTCTTCCTCACAAACCATACTCACATTTACCCCACCATGTCGCCCTGAGACTTTATGCAGTAAAGTCTTTAAAAAAACCAATACATATCTCTCACAATTCAATTATACCACTCATTATGGCAACACTTCTACCAATTTCATATCATATCTCCCAATTCATATATATTACCTAATCTCTGGCTACTACAGTTTGCGCTATTATCCACAGCACCAAACACACAAAAACATCATTAATGTCCCTTCTATTAACCAGCTCATCACAGCAACCTCGAAATGTAATGTTAACCACAAAATACCTCTCGAGGACGCAATCAAAAGGTCCATTGTGGGCCTTACTACTCAAAGACTCCTCCAAGATTATAAACATCATCCACTAAAATATTCATATAACTTAATCTCTGACCATTACATACACCACTCCAGCAACTCAGGAATACTACATATCAGCTTCCCTATTATATCTCGCTTAATCTATGACACTCAAGGCATAAGCTGAAAACCTCAGCAACCCAATAATACTATTAATGTCCATTTGTTATGGGCATTACCTCCTAAAACCTCCACTTGTCAATTCATGCCGTTATCAACAGCAACAAAAATACCACCACTGAGCTCATGTCTGTGACCTTCTAACCTGTCTACCCCATCTTATCTCTGTCTATCTATTATATACATTCCATTATTACCCACACTTTTACTTTATGGCTCTTTACTCGTGTCCATTTGGTGTATGCTGTAACCACAGCACCTCCCGAAAAAATAATATCGCTGTTCACTTACTGTGAACTTCTACTCTCTGTCATTCAAGCTATATTCATCTCGGTCCATGCTGCAACCAGGCAAATAATAATATTCATAGTTCATATATTATTTTTTTTTTTTTTTCCGCGTTTCCATCCTGTTTCAGGATATTGCGGTCAACACCAGCATCTTTCAGCTGTATGTTGATTCCTAGGCTAGATTACGCTCATCAGCACGCCACGACTTTCTGAGCGACCGGCTCCATACTCTCATAAGTCACTTTTGCGATTCGAACCACTGCTAATTCTCGTCGCGTCACGTGACGAGAGTATTCGGGGTTAGCGGAGAAAGCTGCTAACCCCTCGGCCACGAAGCCGGTCATATATTATGAACTTTCCTAATTTAATCCAACCCCCATATTTTGAGCATGGGTCTCAGTCCATGTGTATTGCTGACTAACACAGCACCCTTAAATACTATTTATAAGCGTTAACCACGTCTACTTCTCCTAAAACCTGAACACTATACATGCCGTCAACCACGGTAACCAATCAACCTCCGGGCACTTATGAAATTTCTAGAACATCATGGCATTTAATCCATGTTCACTCCAGGTTTGTTAAAAAAAACAACAACCCCATCAAGACTATGTCCCAAGGTTGCCCCATATCTTCTGAACGTAATATCTCTACACAGGTGCATCCAAACCCAATGATCTTATTAAGATGGTCATTCAATAAGGCTAAGTCTTATTAAAGTCCGCCTGTCCTCTTAACTCAACGTAATTAAACACTTTACTACAACTCAGAGCCAAAATAACACAATCAGATAATTAAACAAGGCAAATTGAATGAAACAATCATGCGTAATTGAAAACCAAGCACAATTTAAAACAGAACAATACTCCCCCCCCCCCCCCTTCTCAATTTACATACAACATTTATCCCCCACATATTTCAAAATAGTATACGTAATAAAATAAGAATTGTTTTTAACCAAGACAAGACAAAAACATTATTAGTCGCTTTTACGGACTAATAATTTACACGAAAAAGAAGGAAAACACAACAAGTCATGCCCTAAAATTAAATGGCACCTTAACATTATACATTCCGTTAACCACGGTATCCCCGCAACCCCAAAACCACCAGAAAATGTCTATTTACTATAGACCTCATTAATATGTATGGATACACATATCCCAAAACATTAATTAAAATAATATAAATATTGAGCACAACCCACTACTGGCAACGCCGATCGCATTCTGGTATGAACCTAAGGCCTATCCACGTCAATATGGAAGCACTATACTCGAGTTTCGCCCTCATTTGAGCTCGTCAGTAGTGCATATCCCTGACCGGATCCGGAAACAGTCCCGGATCACGCGTGTGAAGCGGGTGTGTAACCACGCGGCACACACTGGACACACCAAATTATCACAACAGAATATCACAACGATACCCATCGTAGGCTATGCTCAAGATTGCCCAATCGCCGCGACCGACGTCCGTCAATCGATGGGACCTGAACGATCAGGACTTCTCACTGGCAAGGAACACCAGGCCTCCTAAATCCAGTGAGCAATAATCAATTGATTATGTGGTTGTTTCGGGATTTGAAATTTAAATATTGAGCACAACCCACTACTGGCAACGCCGATCGCATTCTGGTATGAACCTAAGGCCTATCCACGTCAATATGGAAGCACTATACTCGAGTTTCGCCCTCATTTGAGCTCGTCAGTAGTGCATATCCCTGACCGGATCCGGAAACAGTTTAGGAGGCCTGGTGTTCCTTGCCAGTGAGAAGTCCTGATCGTTCGGGTCCCATCGATTGACGGACGTCGGTCGCGGCGATTGGGCAATCTTGAGCATAGCCTACGATGGGTAGCGTTGTGATATTCTGTTGTGATAATTTTGTGTGTCCAGTGTGTGCCGCGTGGTTACACACCCGCTTCACACGCGTGATCCGGGACTTTCCGGATTCGGTCAGGGATATGCACTACTGACGAGCTCAAATGAGGGCGAAACTCGAGTATAGTGCTTCCATATTGACGTGGATAGGCCTTAGGTTCATACCAGAATGCGATCGGCGTTGCCAGTAGTGGGTTGTGCTCAATATTTAAATTTCAAATCCCGAAACAACCACATAATCAATTAAAATAATATACTCTTCTTCATACAAGTCGTATCTGCCTCACAATAACGACTAATAAAACAAAGAAATTACTGTTATTCACAGCCTGATTTGTTAAATTTTTCACCAACCATTGTGGGTATTACATCTAGCTACTGGATTTGTATCAACAACTAATTCTACTTTCAGTTCATAAGGACATTCTCTCAGTTCGAGTCTCTCGTCCACCCGACGCAACAAATGTTGTATTCTCCCGCATCACTAATCTCCATCATCTCACCACAACAACTCAAGGTTACACCCAACTCCCTCTTAACTTCATTCAAACATGCTGCGCTGGCAGTTACGCCACTCAAGTTTATCGAAACACGTTCAGAAACAGCAACCAAAATCGCATACGGCTAACGACCAGCTCCACATAGACAATCTAACACAATATTGCCGATCTCCTTTACACTAGTCATCATTATCAAATTTATCAACAGCTTCTCACAACAAATCTCACTCCGATGAGACATACTAATCACATCTTCGCTATATTCTCTCATTTCTCTGCATCAGGCACTCTCGCTTCGGCATATCTCCGCTAACGATTCCGCTTCATAAAACGACAATAAAACGTCAATTCAACATCGGACAAAGGACTTTCACAATCTAACTACTTTCTTATTTCAACTTTTCTCAATCATTCACTCCCTTTCAAAAGCTCAGAGTCAACCCGATTCAAACAACACATTAGCTCTAGCAATCAACATTCATAACCAGCCTACATCTCTCCGTGTCAGCCTTACATTACGTCTACTACTCCAGCACACATCACTCAACATAGCATTCCACGTTTCAAATTCGAATTCGTCTATTCTCTAATCATCACATCCATCCATCCATCATGTGCCATGCTGGTAAGCGTGGGCGGTCATGTTCTGCCATCTCACTCGATCACCAGAGTCGTGGATCAGCTCCGTGTTTCTGTCTCGACCATGCCACAAGGCCAAGCCATCCAGGTACTTGCTTCTAGGTCTTCCCCTTGGTCTGTTCCCCTCGATCTTACCAGTTGTCACCAAATTCTCCAATCCATTTCTTCTCATAACATGCCCAAAAAATTTGGACTGTCTACGTCTAATTTCTCTAATCAATTTACGATCTTCATTTGTTTCTTGGAGGACTTGTTCATTGGTCTTTCTGGCTGTCCATGGTATTCTTTGCATTTTCCTCAGAAACCACATCTCTACAGCCATCAGATGTTTTTCAGCCTGACTGCTCTATCTGCATATCTAATGTTATTGATGCATCGTCCCCCAATGTTGATTCCTTCCTTATCTTCAATATTTCTGAAAATACTTTCACTGTACAGGGAAAACAGATCTGGAGACATTACACATCCCTGTCTCACACCCCTTTTAATAGGCTGATATTGGCTTACTTCATTATCAACTCTTATGGCAGCTTGTTTTTTCCAATATATGTTTTTTACAAGTCTAAGATCTTTTCCATCAATTTGTAGATCTTCAAGCATCTTTATCATGTTGACATGTCTCACTTTATCAAAAGCCTTTGTGTAGTCAATAAAGCAAAGGTGTAGATCTTTGTTTACTTCTATAGAACGTTTGATTATGTTTCTCAGTATATACACAGCATTTACTGTACCCTTGCCTTCCACAAACCCACATTGTTCTTCGCCTATTTCAGGTTGTATTTTCCTCCTAACTCTTTGCATGATAATTCTTAGCAAAATCTTCGTGATGTGACTTATTATACTAATTGTTCGATGTTGATCACATTCCAAGGCTCCTGATTTCTTTGGGATTGCAATAAATACAGAATTACATAACTCCTGAGGTATATTTCCAGTATCATATATTGTATTAAGCAGACTGGTAACTTGATCTATTCCATATTCTTCTAAAGCATTAATCATTTCTGTTGTGACGCTGTCTGAACCGGGGGTCTTGCCAGATTTCATATGGTTAAGAGCATTCTGAACCTCCATCTTCAAAATTGCTGGTCCTTCATTATTATTTTGAACATCATACTGTTCGTCTCTGTTATCGTCATACAGGTTTTTCACGTAATCTGACCATTCATGTAATATCTGATCTTTTTCTATTATGACTCTTCCATCTTTTGTCTTTAGGCAGCCTGCTGATGTACGTGTTCTTTGATTAGTAAGCTCCTGAATTCTTTTGTGCATTACTTTCGCATTGTCGTCACAACCAAACACAAAATATGCACGCATGACATTATCTGTCCTACCTAATTCTCTACAGCAAACCACTCCGACATTCAACATCTGCTTCCTCATATCTCTGAAGCTCGCTTAGACAGTGCATTCTCTCGGTGCTTCTTACACAATTTCCCTTCCACTCTGAAATATATCCTTTCACACTGCTTCGAATCTGAGATATACTAACCGGCCTGTACATCCATGCGCTATTACCCATAACCTGACATTGTTCTATCCATGCATTCCAACCAGACAACGTTTCAAAACTCCACTCTTCATTCTCTAATCAGTACGACAAACACATTTTTGTCTACACGTTTACGCACGCAAGGACATCCCCTACGTATCTACAACATAACCAGCCAGATCACTCCGATACTCAACTACTCCCTCGCTTCTCATCTACCTCCTCTTAAGCTCATCCTACACCAATCACAACTTAGATTCTCTCAACGCGTTCTGTCACTTACAATCGGTTCTCACTTAATTTTTTTTCTAATCTGCTATAATAGCAAATTATCTCTTATACTAGGGACCTGCTTCTTCCTATTAATACTTAGAGCTTCTTGTAAAATATTGTGGTCTCAACATCATATATTCTCTGAGCTTCCTCGCGTCATCTCCTTATTACATTTCTTCTTACCAACATTCTTTCTTTTATTCCTTCCTTGTGGTTGTTCAGTTGCCGTATCCGTCAACGTACCGTATTGTACATATCTTCCTATCTCGTCCTCCGAATAATCGCTACCTATAGTTGTTCCATCGGCCTGTTTACTACATGCTGTAGAAAAGGAAGCAATGTCTTTGTATTCTAAACTAGCACCTCTGGTATTCTCATTTCTGTTACCACCCTTCGTATTTCGGTCGGGTATATAATTTATGTCCAACTCTGAGAAGTCTGAGCCATCTGTCGTATAATCTATATTTACTAACATACTGTTTGCAGATCTAGCTTGAACACTTTTTCTAACTTTCTTCTTGGTCTTTGTCTATCTTTATTAATTTTAACTGTGTCTCCTTTTTCTAATTTCACCTGAGGTGGTTCTGCAACTTCTAGCGTCTTAAATAGTTTGTGTTCCCCTTGCTGTTTTCTTAGTCGGTTGCACTTGGGTATTTTTCTCTACAGTATCTACCTGAGTCTGCGTACTATTTTCTATCGTATTACCTGCTGCGTCTGTGTCTCTCGATCTACTTTCTTTATCAGTAACAATTTCTTTTTCTGTTCAATCCTAATATTGGCAAGCACTTTAGGAGCCGTTGAATTCTTATTTGTGTATTCTACCCTGTCCTTCGACCCTGACTTCAGATACTGTCTCTGTCTTTGCTCAAACCATTCGTCACGTCTTTTTCTAGCATTTACACTATAGGATGGCCAACTCCATTGTTTCCTGGAAAGGTTTCTCTCAGGCCCATTTCTGTATCTTTGCTCATTATAACAGCTCCTGACCTTAGTCAATTCTGGCTCAACATAACTGTTTCTATATATAACGTTATGTTGTCTTCTGTTTTCATTAAGCTGTGACTGTCCTCGACTATTCTCATTCTTCCCTACCGCATCATCTTCTACATTAGCTGTTCTAGTCTGTAACCAACGTACAAAACATTCCACCTTGCTGACTGCCACTTTTAACCAGGCAGTTACGCGTCCTAATTCTCTATGGAGGTGGTTCATAATTATTCAGTATGTTGACCCAATGAGAGATCCTGAGCTTCTATTATAAATTTACACAATCCAATATACAATAATTTACCACTATATAAGATTATCACTAATCAAATGCTACAGTCTTCTAATAATAAATTTTTAACTCTATACTTTACTGTAATAACCTCCTCAGTTACAGGTGCCGGTAACCAACTGTAGACATCTCATTTGGTATTCTGGTTCAACATAACAATTAGGACGGACTGCTCTGGAATGCCAGATAACGACTGTCGGCCCAGGAAAGACTCTCAGGTAGTACTCGATTTGATAGCGGGCACAATCAGCAGAGCCCAGGATTGACTTGATAGCGAGCTTTACAACCAGCGGAGCTCAGGATTGACTTGACAGCGGGCCTCACAACCCAACAGAGGAGCTCAGCAACGTTTTGACAGCGGGCTTCACAACCCAACAGTGGAGCTCAGTAACGTTTTGACAGTGGGCTTCACAGCCCAACAGAGGAGCTCAGTAACGTTTTGACAGTGGGCTTCACAACTCAACAGAGGAGCGCAGTAACGTTTTGACAGCGGCGAAGAAAGGTTCGCTAAGGAAATACTTACAGACAGCCACCCTTAGCCGGGCTTTTGGCTGCTGTAACTCTCACAGAGGACGTTGTAGAATTAGAAACCATTTTCCGTTTTCACTTCTTGACAGCCGTGTTCAATAAGCGTTCATGAACGTAGTTGCACCTTTTGCTCAAAGCAGACTTTTGGTAGTCACTCCGCGTATTCCGCGACAACAACCCAGCTAGGAATCCTGAGTCGTGGGCACCATTTCGTCCTCTATAAACGTGCTCGAGCAGCTTAGACGAACAATATCGACAGACTCACTCTAACTCCAGCAGTCATTGTTTTCCTAATTTATTGCAGGATACATCACTTCTAAATTCCAGAACAGTTGATTACGAAGTTCAGATATAATTTCATGCTGACTAAATAACTATCAATCCAGATGGAACCCCTAATCATCAAAACAACTTTCTTAGTCCGAAGAGTGGTCACAACTCACTTTGTTCCTAAGACCCTCGTCATCCGATGACCACAGCCCTAGCTACATAGTAGCTCTTAGCTACCCCTTACTATGGTGCTTGCCCGTGCACTACTTCATTATTGACTATGCACACCTCACTGTCCCTTCTTCCTATTACTAACTCTGTTATATATGTTACTTATAGAATAGCACGACGAAATGCCAGGCGAACAATTAGAGCATCTAAAGATGAATCCTGGAGAATATACGGTGAACAGATGGCGACCCTTAGCAAAGACTACAACTACATAAGAGAATTTTTTACACCTGTCAATACAATGAGAACAAGAGGTATGCCAATATTTAATCCACAACAAAGACTAGCAATGGCTCGGAACGCTGAAGAAGAAAGACTAGCAAGGTGGGCAGAATTCTTTCAAGAATTACTTAACCCCACACATAGTCATTGGCACCTTGCCGTATTGACAGACAATAGTTTGTGCTTCAAAAAGGCATCATAACTTTTACCCATGGCGGTAGGGAATGTGACTGGTAAGGCCAATTCGCGCTGTAAATGTTCGTTCACAGTGGGTGCATGTGAACACGTGGTTATTTCCACCATCATGCATCATCTTACACGCGCTCGGTGTGTGACTTATCTGCGATAATTTTCTCCTTTGTCTTTATTTCTTTTCTGATGTTTGCCCTCCATGCAACACGTTCAGCGGCGACTTGCTCCCAATGTGCATTATCAATGCCTGCATCAATAATGTCCCGCTTACACACATCTTTGTATCGTAGTAGGGGCCGACCCTGAGATCTCTTACCCATCTGTAATTCACCAAATAAAATATGTCCTTTGGTATTCTACCATCATCCATTCTCCTAAGATGTCCTATCCATCTAAGTCTACGAAGACTGAGCATGGAATAAACTGTCACACAACCTGATCTTTCAAATACTTCAGTATTTGTGATTTTGTCTTGCCACTTAATACCAAGTATTCTTCGCAGACACCGCATATGAAAGCTGTTTAAACGTTTCTCTTGGCGTGAGTAAGTTGTCCAGGTTTCACTGCCATAAAGAAAATTACTAAGGACACAGGCTTGATAGACAAGGACTTTTGTTTTGACAGTAAGCTTCCTGTTCTCCCAGACTCTTTTTCTTACCCTGTTCATTGTTGTTGCTGCCTTACCAATCCGGATTGCTATCTTACATTGGTTGCTGCCTTACCAATTTGCTATTTACCACTGATCCTAGATACGTAAAATGGTCTACCATCTCTAGTTCGACGTCGCCAATAAAGATTGATGGTACCCCATGTGCACCTTGTGACATAATCTGTGTCTTCTTTTTGCTAATTGTTAAACCAAATTCAGAACAAGCATTGGAGAATGCAGATAGTAGACATTGTAATTCTTCATCAGAGTGGGTCGTAACTGCAGCATCATCTGCATAAAGCAACTCTCTGATCAGTACCGTCCTAATTCTGGTCTTGGCCTTCAATCTCTGAGCATTATAGAGGCCAACATCTGAGCGTGAGTGAATGTATATACCACCATCCTGATCACGAAAGGCATATTTCAGTAGAAGTGAAAAGTATATTCCAAAGAGGGTGGGAGCTAGTACACAACCTTGCTTAACTCCCCTCTTGATTTCAACGTCTTCAGAAGTTGCACCATCAAACTTGATTATACCCTTCATGCCTGTGTGGAACGATTCCACAATGGACAGAAGAGTTGGTGGGCAGCCAATCTTCTTTAGTGCCTTGAACAGACCCTCACGACTGACCAAATCAAATGCCTTTGTGAGGTCGATGAAGGCAATAAACAGTGGTTGATTCTGTTCACGGCATTTTTCTTGCATTTGTCGCAATGAGAATATTATATCAATGGTTGACCGGTTCAGTCGAAAGCCACACTCTTATTCGGGGTAGACTTGATCTCCTAGGACTTGAAGTCTTGCGCAGAACAATTCTGGCAAATACTTTTCCAACAATACACAGAAGTGAGATACCCCTATAGTTGTTGCAGTCGCTCCGATCGCCCTTGTTCTTGTACAGTGTTATGATGCTTGAATCTTTGAAATCCTGCGGGACTTGTCCTTCTCGCCAGCATAGCTCTATTAGATGGTGGATCTGTAGAGTGAGTGTGTCTTGCCCACTCCTGATAACCTCTATTGGAATCCCATTCTTACCTGGAGCATTGCCAGATGCAAGTTCATTTATAGCACACTTCTGTTATGGTGGGAAGTGTGTCCAGGTGGTCAAGAGTTGGTAGAGCCTCTATGGCGTTGAGGGCATCATCCGCTAGTTTGAGTAAAGCTCCAAATAGTGCTCTACCCATCTGTCCATCTGCGGTTTCTTATCAGTTATTATTTATCCAGTCAACGTTTTCAATGGTGCACTTCTTTCGATCATTGGACCACAGACTTTCTTTATTCCTTCATACATGCTTCTGATGTTTCCCTTATCACTTGCGATTTGAATGGACTCACATAACTTGATCCAATAATCATTTGCACACTGCCTCTGCGTGGCAGCCTTTTGCACATCCTTCCTAGCTTGCTTTAGCTCTCTCAGAGTGTTACGTGTTGGTCTCTCCTTGTTTCTTAAGAGAGCTATCTTCTTCTTGTCAATCAAGGGCTGCAGAGTCTGGCTGTTTGCCGCAAACCAGTCCTGCTTCTGATGATCCAAAGTGCCGTAAACCCCATACGGCAGTGTTTTTTTTTAAGAGTTTCCTTAAGTTGACCCCACTTTTCATTTACTGTACAATTTTCTGGTGTTTCAGTGAAAGCGTTCTCAAGGTGCTGTTGAAACTGAAAGCGCTTTTCAGGATCGTGAGTGTTAATAATATTAATCCTGGGGATAGATTTGTGCTTAGCTGTGTAGATTCTCTGTCTAATCCTTGCAACAACCAAAGAATGAACCGTATCACAGTCAGCACTGTGGTAACTTCGAGTCAATGATATATGGTTCAGATGTTGTCTCCGTGTGATGATGAAGTCCAGCTAGTGCTAATGGCCGGATCTTGGGTGTTTCCATGTGACCTTATGCAGGTCATTTCTGGTGCAATGCTCCAGCAGCCTTTGCCCATTTTTATTCATGCGACCGATGTTGTATTTTCCAAGGCACACTGGCCATGAACTCGAGTCCTTACCCACACGAGCGTTGAAGTCACCGAGCATATAAATGTAGTCAGATTTGGGAACTGCCTTGATCACGGAGTCTAACTCCTCATAGAACGAATCCTTTACATCATCAGAGGAATCGAGTGTCGGTGCATATGCAGTAACAATGATGGAAAAACCACAAGAGGTTGCCAAGCGCAGGGATAATAGTCTTTCATTTCCTCCTGCTGGAATTTCAATCCTTCCCAGCAGAGAATTCTTAACTGCAAAGCCCACATCTTGTTGCCTTTTTTCTGCCTGCCCTCTACCCTTCCAAAAAAAGTGTAATTGTTTTCCCTGGGTGACCCTTCCTCAGCGAGGTGAGTCTCCTGCAGGTCAGCAATATCAATGTTAAGACGATTGAGTTCGGCATCAATCACAGCCGTTTTTCTCACATCGTCAATATTTGTCAAGTCAGTGGAAAATCCTGGACACATGGTTCTCACGTTCCAGGTTGCAAGCCGTAGCTTGAGGTTTCTATTATTCTTTTTATTAGTACCTGGTGCATTGGTTTTACAGCCTGCGATTCAGATTTTGTCCTAGCTCCAAGCACCCATTGAAGCAGGCAGGCTGTGGCGGATCAGCACCCAGTTGGCCGGGGGCTGCCCAGCTTGAGACGTGCGGTAGCTGATCAGTGACACCTGTAGGTGTCTCCCACCGTCAGAGGCAACGCGTGGTGCTCCATGTCTACGCCAATTGATAGGGACTTATAACCCGGAAGTTGCCTCTCGCTTTGATTCCGAGATCGGTTAAGACCAGGGATGGAGTTATTGCCTCTCCATAGCACAAAGCCTGGGCTAAAATAAAGAGATCATGTGTTGCCCATGCAGCATGATCCCTTTCTCGGCCTGCCTAGTTCACTCCAGAGGAAAGGTAACACCCCTACATCTGGAACAAGACAAGCTGCAGAAGCTGCCGGATCAGCAAAGCAATGGTCTAACTATACGCCTGTCGGAGCTTCGATCCTAGACCAACCGCCAACCAAGGCTTAGTGCCTGGTCTGCCCTACCATAGCATCTTGTCTTTAGGTTGCATTTCCTCGCACCAGGGTAAGGCTTGTACCCTCCCAATTGCGCTCTTCCGCCCGAAGCCGTTAGCACAATGTGGGGTGTCGGGTTTGGTAAGCGCCGCCCAACGTTCGGCGCCAACAGAAAACAGGTAGTACTGTCTACTGTTATACGGTAGCTCAGTCATATCTGACTAAGACCTGACCCAAAACACAATAGCATAGAAAATCTCACTTTTGTGCCTAACAGGCACGGACAACAAGAATCGAATTTCATCCCTGCAGAAGTCAAAGCTTTTGTACAGAAAAGTCCTAAAAACAAATCACCGGGTCCAGATGGAATAACCACAGAAGCTATTCAGGCCTGTGGGAAAACAGGAGTTAAATGGCTAACACGACTTTTTAATATAGCACGGGAAGAAAGAAAAGTCCCAGATGATTGGCAACAGGCAATAATAGTACCCGTATGGAAAAAGAAAGGCAATATGAGAGAGTGTGAAACATACAGAGGTATATCACTCCTGAGCCATATAGGGAAAATGTATGCAAAACTATTGGAACAGAGAGCTAGACCCATAGTTGAACAACAGTTAAGAAAAGTACAATTCCTTTTTCGGAAAGATGAAAGTTGCACTATTTACACTTAGACAAATATGTTGGGGGGAAAACTATCGAATATAGTGACCAGCAGAATATTGTGTTTGTAGATCAGGAAAATGCTTTCGATAGAGTAGACAGATACAGATTATGGACCACCCTTGAATACTTTGGGATACAAGGGCAACTGCTAGAGAACATCATAGCCATGTACCACTCGAGCCGAAGTGCAGTAAGAACACAAGAAGGAATATCAGATATGTTCAGTCAATACAGGAGTGAGACAGGGATGTGTGCTCTCTCCCCTGCTATTCAATATCTACATGGACAGAATTTCCAAAGAAGCAAGTCTCGACAGAACAGATTCAGAAAATTTAGAATTCTACTCCAGATGAAATAACTGATCCACAGGAAATAAATGAACTTCTATTTGCAGACGACCAGTGCCTGTTTTACAGCGATGAGGGCAGACTACAAAATCATATTACTAATCTGAGTTCAACCTGCAGCAGATACAATATGAGTATAAACACAGCCAAAACCGAAATAATGCAAGTTCGCAGATCGCCTGGTCCACTAAATATAAGGATAAATAAATAGCACAACTCTGAAACAGGTTAAAGAATTCAAATACCTTGGAAGTATGATCACAGAAGATGGCAGATTGGACTGAGAAATCGAAATCAGATGTTAAAAAGCTAGTGCACTAACATATCAACTATCACCCTTACTGAAACATCCAAATATACCCATGTCCGCAAAACGACAGATAATAAACAGTATATTCACCAATCTTAAACCTGGACTTTATCCAAATTACACCTTCGCAAAATCAACACCTGTGAAATGAGATGCCTGAGGAAAGCTGCAAACCTAACAATTCGAGACCAAGTAAGAAATGTTAGTATTGTTACTATCAGACAGACTGTGGGATCAACACCTTGTGCCACATTTATTGAAAGACAGAAGACCAAGTGGTTTGGCCATGTCGTTAGAATGCAACATCAGCAACTACCATCACTGGCCTTACATCAAAGATAATCTGCGACGAGACTACGAGGACGTCCAAGAAGAAAATGGATTGACGACATCAGAGACATTGTACAACCACACGGAATGACACTATCCAGTGCCGCCCACCGGGCGCTGGAACGCAAATTATTCCTCCCCACGCCGCTTGACGGCAGAAGTGGAAGATGATGATGATGAGGATGAGGATGTTAATTAGTAATTGACTGGTTTGCCTTTTCGGTTCACGAGTGCATTTTTTCAGGAGACTCCTGGGAGTCGTCGCTGTAGCTACGGAGTTCGTGCTTTGTGCGGCGCTTTCGGTGGGTCGCCCTGCAGAAAGAGACCGAGCCATATGGGATAAAACCCCAGTCAATGAAGTCTTTCTGGTGACTGCCGTTTTCATCGATGATGAACTGTATTTTTCGTGGAGGACTTTTGTGTTGGCATCCTGGCGGAGGCATTATGCACAGTGTACCTGGACAACTTACTCACACCAAGAGAACAATTTAAACAGCTTTCATATGCGGTGTCTGCGAAGAATTCTTGGTATTAAGTGGCAAGACAAAATCACAAATACTGAAGTATTGGAAAGATCAGGTTGTGTGACAGTTTATTTCATGCTCAGTCTTCGTAGACTTAGATGGATAGGACATCTTAGGAGGATGGATGATGGTAGAATACCAAAGGATATCTTTTTTGGTGAATTACAGATGGGTAAGAGATCTCAGGGTCGGCCTCTACTACGATACAAAGATGTGTGTAAGCGGGACATGATTGATACAGGCATTGATAATGCACATTGGGAGCAAGTCGCCGCTGAACGTGTTGCATGGAGGGCAAATATCAGAAATGGAATAAAGTCAAAGGAGAAAATTATTGCAGAAAAGTCACACACCAAGCGTTTGAGACGTAAGATGGTGCATGATGGTGGAAATGACCACGTGTTCACATGCACCCACTGTGAACGGACATTTACAGTGCAAATTGGCCTAGTTAGTTAGTTAGTCGACAGATCATCCTCGTTGCACATCGGACCATTCAGTCCATAAGTGCTCGGATCCCCTCCTCAGCAAATCCCGCAGCGTGTAGCGGCTAACGACGCCAGTTCTGTGTTGGTTTATCAATCTTCTTTGGCTTCCTGCGTAGTGTTCTTGTTTGGCCACCCCTCTTTTAATTTGCTGCTCTCGCAGTCTGGCCATTGTTGTAGATTCACAGTCATCACTTGGTTCTTGCAAATTGGCCTTATCAGTCACACTCGCTACCGCCATAGTTAAAAAGTTATTATGCCTTTTTAAAGCACAAATTATCGTCTGTCAAGACGGCAAGGTGCCAATGTCATGTCACCTGTGCGGGCTGTTGGCTTGCCGATACTCCTGTCTATTCCATTGTTCACATGGGGCAGTGAGGAACATTTTGTGATATTCACTGGCACAGGAACGGAGCAATATAGGGAAAACCCGTTGCCTTGAAGTTGGAACCACGACTAACTAACTAGCTAACTTCCGGTATTGTTGGGAACATGGCGTCATGTTTGTGTTGACTAGCGGAATACACCATTCTCTTAAACATCTCACTGATGTTGGATATCATTATCAGAGGTAAATTAAAGTTTTTCACATTTTGTTGAATTTAAATATGGACTACGAGCAGTAGGTACTGTGATAAACTGTATGCTTATAATTTTATTGTACTAGATGTACACTGAATAAAAAGATGTCATTTTCGTCAACTAGAAAAAAAAGGGGGAGAAGTTGTACACAAAATTTTGTGAATAGTAGTGAGTAATAGTACGAGCCGCTTTTCACAAAAATTTGAAGAAGACTATATTATTCTCTCTTCTCGTCTGTCCTTTTATTATTATTTTTTTTTTTTGCAAGTTCTTTTTGTTTCTAACGTCACAAAGACAATATTTGTCGACAAGGACACACTCTACATACAGTGATATTTTATTTGGCAAATAAAATTCATCATCATCATCATCAAGTGCCATGCCGGCTGGCGTAGGCGTTCATGGCTCTCCATAGATCTCGGTCTTTGGTTTTCTGGATCAACTCTGCTGCTGATATTCCTCCATGCCACCGTCTCAATCCATCCAGCATCACTTCTCTTGGTCTACCTCTGCCTCTCTTCCCCTCGATCTTTCCAGTTGTTACGATGTTCTCCAATGCCTCTCTTCTCATCACATGACCGAGGAAAGCTGTTTGTCTCTGTCTTATTGTTGTATATAATGTTCTAGTTTCGTTAGCCTGTTGCAGGCAGTCGTCGTTAGTTACTCTGGCAGTCCAAGGAATTCGCAACATTCGTCTCAGGAACCACATCTCTGTTGCTTCTAATTTCTTCTTAATTTGTTCATTTACATTCCAAGATTCACTGCCATACAGCAAAACTGGTTCTACATAGCATTTCAGCACTCTCTTTCTTAAATTCAGTGATAGTGACTTATTGCATAAGATACTCTTCATTTTCTGAAATGCGGCTTTTGCCTGCCCTATTCTGCTCCTAATCTCTGTTGTACATCTTCCATCTGATGTTATAAATGCCCCTAGGTATCTAAAATTATCAACTTGGTTAAGGATTTTCCCTTCTATTTCTATGTCACATTTTGGTGTCACAATTTTCTTTGATATTACCATTGTTACTGTTTTCTTGATATTCAAGGAGAGTCCTTTCCTTGCACTCTCTGTTACTACTACGTCTAATAATTGTTGTAGGTCTGTTGAATTATCCGCCACCAATACTGTGTCATCTGCATAGCGTATATTATTTATATTATAACCTCCAACTAGTATTCCTGGCATCTCTTTGATCTCTCTCATTATTACTTCGCTATACAGGGAGAAAAGATCTGGTGACAAGACACACCCTTGTCGTACTCCTAGCTTTATCTGTTCGTAACTACCCTCTTTATTTCCCATTTTAATTGCTGCTACTTGGTTCCAGTAAATATTCTCTATTATTCTTAAATCTTTTCCATCAGTGTTGATATCTTCCAACATTTTAATCAGTTCATCATGTTTTACTTTATCAAATGCCTTAGTATAATCTATGAAGCACAAATATATGTCTCTCTGTTTCTCTATTGACCTTTCTATTAGTGTCCGTAATGTATAAATTGCATTGTTTGTGCCCTTTCCTTCCACAAATCTATACTGTTCTTCACTAATTTCCATTTTTATTTTCTTTTTGGTTCTTCTCATTATGATTCTGAGTAGAAGCTTAGTGATATGGTTTATAAGGTTAATTGTACGAAAATCTTCACAATCAATTGCTCCTGGTCTTTTTGGTATAGCTATAAATACAGATTTCAGCATATCACTGGGTAAATATCCACTGCTGTAAATATCATTCAACATTTTGGTTAATATATCTACTCCTAATTCTCCCAATACTTCTAATTCTTCTATTGTGATTTCATCTGGCCCAGCTGTTTTCCCTTTCTTCATACGTTTCATAGCGTCAACGACTTCTTCTTTCAGAATAGGTGGACCTTCTAAGTTACTATCTTCTGTTAATTCTTCCCTTTCTCCTTCATATAATTCTTTTATATACTCATTCCACCTCTTCATTATAGCATCTTCCTCTAATATTATCTTTCCTGTTTTTGATTTCAAACACCCTGTATTTATTCTTATTTTTCTTCCTGTAAGCTCCCTGATTTGTCTGTGCATATTTTATGCATCTTTAATGGAATTTAATTCAATTTTTTTGCATTGCTCGTTTAACCAACTTTCATTAGCCTTCCCACATTTATCTTTTATTTCTTTATTTATCTTAGCGTATTCTTGTTTGTCAATTTTAGTCTGTTTTCTTTTGTCCATCAGTTTTAAGATATCTTCATTCATCCATTTTGTCTTGGCTATTTTGCCTCTCTCCGGTAATACTTCTTTGCTAGTTTGATGAATGGAGTCCCTTAACATTTCCCATTGTTCATCTATACTCTGTATTTTAGTTATTGCATTGTACCTATTTTTCACAGTCACTCTGTATTGTTCTTGCATTTCTTTATCTATTTTCAGAACCTCTTTATTAAGTCTCATGTTCTTAACCATTTTTTTCCCTCTCTTTAATCTTACTTTTATATGTCCACATAGTGGTACATGATCACTATTACAGTCAGCACCAGGCATTGTCTTTACATTAATTAAAGCATTTCTAAATCTTTTATTAATTAGTATGTAGTCAATTTGGTTGCGTATTTTCTTATCAGGGCTTATCCATGTGTACAGTCGTCTTTTATGGTGTTTAAACCATGTGTTTCCAATTATCATATCATTGATATTTGCCCATTCTATTAGCTTTTCCCCTCTTTCATTTCTTGTACCTAAACCATAATTCCCCACTACATCCTCCATTTTTCCCTTTCCTACTTTTGCATTAAAATCACCAAGTATTATCTTTATTTCTTGTGATCCAATTTGAGCCATCGCCATTTCTATTTCGTCATAAAAGTGTTGTATTTCTTCATCACTACTGCTTGCTGTTGGTGCATATACTTGTATAATATTTATGTCTATTGGTTTGCCTTTGATTTTTACCATAATAACTCTATCTGAAATACACCAGTATCCATTAATTGACTTGGCTGTTTTTTCGTCTAATATTATTCCTACACCTTTTTCATGTGTATCCCCTCCAGAATAAATTATTGTGTGATTGTCAGCTATAATTTTGCCCGATCCCTTCCATCTCATCTCACTAACACCTAGTATATTCATTTTCATGCTATCCATCTCTCTTAGAACATTGGTCAACTTTCCTAGCTCATTTAATGTCCTAACATTCCATGTTCCTACTCTAAATTTATTTATTTTAGTTAAGTTTTTGCCATCAGTAGCTGGATGACGGTCTGGTGTCACCTGTGGCTCATGACTGTCCCTACCGGACGAGGATGCCCTAAGACAGCCATTAACGTCCTTCACTAACTTTGAAATATGTTTTGCCATGAAGTCTTGGGAAGATAATGTGGTGGTTTCCCCTTGCCTTCCACATTCACATGGTGGTCTTTTTACCTCTGCCTTTGCCAGCCATTTCCGACTGTAAGGACAAGTGAGTGCCCTGCTCTGCTCAGCTGCAGAGTTGTCCACTTATTCCGGTGGATACTCGGTCCCCAGAGCTGTGTTAGCCACACCGTAGTGTGTTTCCATCCTCTACCGTGGGGAGGTGCATTTGGGATTTTCCCTTCATAAAGTTATGGTCTCTGACCAAAACTCTCCAGTACTTTTAGAGGACATAAAAGAGGAAATAAAATTCACGTTAAACAAAGACATCTATTGGATTCATCCGAGACTTGATCACTCCGTCGTTGCCTGGGGGATGCGCCCCCGACAGCCACCGCAGATCCATAGAGCACACTTTATTCAGATGCTTCGAGTTTCTCAGTTCTATATTTTAGTTCCTAAAACAAGCAACTAGAAAGTCGCATAGAAGCCCTGTATATGTGGAATAAATGTCATATTTCATGGAAACAAAACAATCAAATGCAGAGGTTCTAGAAAAACTGGGAATGAAGAGGGAGAGAGAGTTGACAGAAGAAATAAAGAGGAGGCAAGTGAAATATTTCGGCCATGTTATTGTTAAAAGACATGATACTCTTATAAAAATCATACTGGAGAGCAAGAGGTAGACAACGATACAAGTGGGACGATAACATCAAGAGATGGATGAACATCAGTCTGACAAAATGTACCTTCAAGGCGAAAGACAAACAGTGTTGGACTGTTGGAGATCCATTGCAATCAACCTTCATTGTGCAGACGGCACCTGAATGACTGATTAAAAATTAAAAAAAAAAAAAAATTGCTAACGGGGAGTCGAACCCCAGTCTCCCGGGTGACAGGTGGAGATACTAACCACTACACTACAGAGAAGACAGATATTTCCACAAACATTAATTATGTAGTGAAAAGGAAGTAGACATCACGTGACCAGCCGAATAATCACGTGACCATCCACAAATTGTTGTGTATAGCGGCTCGTACTACTTACAAAATTTTGTGTATAGTCACTCCGAAAAAAAAAAAGAGTCACGTATGGTTAAGGTAAGGTAAGTAAGGGCTAAGGGTGCTATTTTATTTATTAATGAAAATGAATCTGTACTTTTGTATGGATGTGAAGTGTGGACAATGAGCAGACAAGCTAAAATACATCTGGTGGCTGTGGAAATGTAGTTTCAGAGGAAACTGCAAAGAATTAGAATATCATGGACAGACCGAAAAAAAAAAAAAAAAAAAAACAATGACAAAGTCCTACAAGAATAGAATAGGAATAGGGTTGCCAGACGTTCCACAAAAAGAGGACATGTCCTCCTTTTTCTAATATTCTCCGTCCAGCAGGCAGAGCTAAACACCTTTAAAATGCCTGGCTTTTTTAAATATTTTATGTTGTTGTTTTTGTTTTTATTCACGAGTAATTAATAAAGATTATAAGGTAATAATTGTATAATTGTACAATTGGCTGTTTAAATAATGTTTTTTTAGCATTTTGAAAAAGGCCTCCATTGAATTTATTAATATGTTTTAATATGATTGTTTGTTGGTCGATTCACAAAGAGCAAGATACACTTATTGGCAGCTATTGTAATAAAATTGTACTGATTGTGGGTTTAATCTGGAACGATTCAAATGAAACATTCAATATGTCCTCCTTTGTCCTCTATTTTGTCTTATTATGTCCTCTTTTTGGTGCCCACATATCTGGCAACCCTATACAAGAAACAAATGAAAATCGTACACTGATTACTAGTAGGTATATTGATAATAATTTTCAAATTAGGTATTTATCAATGAGACCACCACAGATAGATAGGCTGTGAAAAAGCAAATCCAACGATACCTCAATGAGGCCTGTAAGTCAATTCTAAGCAAATATATTCACATTTGAGTGTTGGGATTTTGAACTCCTATTATATTGTATGCTGGTCTTCCTGGCCTAAGGGTTAGTGACTTTCTCCATAATCCAGTATGCTCTCATGAGTAACATGATGTGCGTGAGAATCGGTAACAGTTCTAATCAAGTCGGTAACTGACAGGGTATGTGAGCCAGTCGCTCAGAAAACAATGGCAAACTACTGAGTGTAATCTTGCCAAGAAATCAACAATCAACTGAAAGACACTGATGTTGACAGTGATTTCCTGTAAAAGATATGCGAACAAAAAAAAAATTATATTGTATATATCAATTAAAAATTGCCGGAAAGGTTAACCCGGTCAACAAATACCCGCAGAAGTTGGATGTGTCGGCCTAACAGCGCAAGAACGCAGCTCTGCTGTAAACAGGCACAATGCAGTCACGTCCGGAAAAAAAATTCGGATGAACACAGAAGCAGAATTACAAATTGTATTGAGGAGGAGACAAAAATGTTAGAAAGCAAAAGAGTTCAATGATGGGTCACAATAAAGTGGTGTTGTTAGTTGGATACATTCATGCACATGCTGTATTTCATACTATAACTTATCCCCCCACAATCAAACATATACCTTTGTTATTTACAGCCACACATATTTTTACTTATGAAACTTTAGAGAACCTTCATAAGAAAGGAGTTGATATTGAATGATGGAGGAGTTTACCACTTGCCTTAACATCTATTGGTCATTCAACAATATTAACATTGCCTCAAGTGTGTATATGGTATTGAGTGAGTATCTACTTTTAACATCTTTTCTTCTGTGTTCTTACATAATCTTGTCATAATTTTGCCTGATAGATGCCTACCCTGGCATACTATCTCAACAGTGGACAGAGATGAGGTGCCTGGTTTTGTGTCACCTATTTGCATATAAATATCTTCTTTTTCTGTATTCGTCCTGAATGTTGTTTTAGATGTAAATGCCTTGTTCTTGTCTACAGCAGAGCTGCGATATTTGAATCTTTCGGTCGACACATCCAACTTCTTTAGGCATTTGTTGGCTGGGTATATAAATGTCTAATCTCCCTGGCCTAGGGGTTAACCTCTTTCTCCATAATCCTGTATATTCTCGTGAGTAACGTATACAAGGTATGTGAGCCGGTCGCTCAGAAAGCAATGGCAAACTACTGAACGTAACACTTCCCTAGTACATCAACAGCAGCAGACAAATGCTGATGTTGACTGCAACGTCCTGTAAGGGATATGCACACAAAAAAAATGTGTCAGGTCCTATAATTTCTTACAAAATGTAGTAAGGAAGTTTCAGCTTCTCTTGGGACTTTCTGAAGCAGAAACAGAATATCTAACTCCTGGAGTACGGTGGGGGTAATACTTCTCATTCTCTAAGACCACCAATCTTGTGGAACAGGAGGATGGGGGAATCTAGACCTTCTCTTTGTGATTTTCACGGACCGTTAGATAAATGACTGAGACCCTGTATGTGTTGCTCACTATGAACCCCTGACAGTTCAGTTTGCCGTGTTTCTCACAGAAGTAATGAAAGAGACATGAGGACAAGTCTGGTCACAGCATCGGCTGACTGGGATGCCAGTAAAATTCCCCCATCATGCAGTAGTGAACTCACATGGTGGCTTGCGAGATAGTGAGATTGTGTTTCACAATTCCCCATCATACCAAGTTGAGGGATTGAAATCAGCCACGGTTGATGTGAAACAGACCACTTCCCGTTGTTGTTGATGGTATGAGGCATCATCTATTTAGAAAGCAATGGCAAACTACTGAAATAACATTGCTTGGTAAATCACAAAAAGCCAAAAATGCTGGGGTTGATTGTGATGTCCTGTAAAGGACGTGAAAGTAACTTCAGTATGCAGTATTTGAGTGAAGCACCAAGTTTTCACCACCATTTCCAAGCCATCTTGAAGTATAAACAAACATTTAAAAACTATTATGATACATTGTCCTGCAGTGTGAGCTAATCAATGAAATCAACATCATCAAGTGGCATACCAACTTGTGTGGATAATTATGCTTCTCTAACTCACAATATCTGCAAAAGTGTTATCAGAACAATGTCTATTCTTATTATATTCTTCCTTGCCATGATGAGGGGCTGTCAAGAATATTTTCTTCCTGTCTTCCTCTGTCTCTTCTTCCATTGATATTTCCACATGTTACAAGTCCTGGTAAATACGGGCTGTAAACACCTGGATGACTTGACCACATGATAAATAGTGACAAGAACCCAGGCCTGATCAACAACTCTGGTGATCATGTGAGATTGTGAACTGCGGCAGCCCATTTTTGTCTTCTTTTTTAAAAAAATCTTTCTAATATATTCATAACAGTATTTGTTCTTCTGTTACATTGAGAAGTTAATATGCTCTTTATTAACCTGATTAGATTGTCTTAGATGAAGAGAATACAGAGGAAGGTAGAACTATTATTAGATTATCATAGATGAAGAGAATACAGAGGAAGGTAGAACTAAAACTTGAGCTAAGAGTCAAACTGACTAGATGTAATGAATACACCATAAATCAAGGGAAGTGGAACAGTTTTGCACTTTAGAATGAAGAAGTCAAGGCATGTACCAGGAAAGTGGTATGCAGCCCTTCTCTTTGATTTCACTCACCAAGGCAGTGCACTTCTCCTATCTCTTCTTCACCAATCTGATGTCCTGATTGTAGAACTCTTTACCATGTGAGTCAAAACAGCATGTTAATATGGTAATAAATTCCTGGTCATTTAAGAAATGTTACCCGCGAAACAGATTCTTCATGTTAGGAAACAGGAAGAAGTCATGTGGAGCCAAGCTATCCACATATTTCCAAAGATTTTCTTCAGAAGCTACCAGAAGAAATCAAATGCAAAAGACATGGAATGTTTTTGAATAACGAAGACACAAACAGTAGATATATTGCCTGGCATATGTCGCTGCATCTCGTCAGGTACATACTACATAAATCACACAACATAAGTAAAATAACTAGATAAATTCTTCAAGCTGAAATATACACATATTCGCACAGTAATGTCAATTGTCTACCACAGTAATTTTAAATTGACTATCATGTCTTTCTGTTTGCACAAAACTGGCCTATGTAGATTAATCATTATGGCTTCTGCAAACTTTAACAAGCAACTACTTTGTACATTGAACAGCACGCAAAAGGCACTGTCCCTATCAATAACATGACTGGTTTCAAACACATACCATACAATCGACGAAGCGGGAAGTTTGTAGTGTGTCGGCCTCCCTAGACTCCTATTGTCTGTGTGTAGTGTCTTGTTAATCCAGTTAGGTATGTGTTCAACAACTCTGTTGTTCATGATCGTCAGTTTAAAATTACTGTGGTAGACAGTTGACATTACTGTGCGAACATGTGTATATTTCAGCTTGAAGGATTTATCTTGTTATTTTTCTTTATGTTGTGTAAATTCTGCAGTATGTATCTGATGAGATGCAGCGAGATATGCCAGGCAATAAATCATGTAATCTATTGTTTATGTCTTCATTATTCAAATTCATCATAGGAAAACATTGTTTTGACATGGGATGTATCCAGAAGCATTTGTCTGCTTTTAGATAATGTGACCAGCAGAGCAGGTATTTCATCATGCCACATCGACCACACTCACTGGACTTCTTCCTGTTTCCAAACATGAAGTGTCTGTTTCATAGATATCTTTCTTCTAACATCCAGGGCTTGATGACTGAACTGGAGATATAGTTCTGGACCCAGGCAGGCCAGTTCTACAATCAAGGCATCAGATTGGTGAAGAAGACATGGAAGAAGTGCATCACCTTGAGAATGATTAAAGTTCTCACCAATTTCCAGCCACATGCCCCGACTGCTTCATACAAAAGTGCAAAACTTCTCAACCACACCTTGTATATTTAATGTTCTAGGAAGTGATGTTTTCTGTCTGGTTCTTGCTAGTTTAGATATTCTGGCATGCTAAACATCCTTATTTATGTCTTCAGACTCATTTAGCAACATTTTAAACACACTGTTTTAGCATCCTGTATCATTTATGTTTTCCAGATGAAATCAAACGAATCAATATTTCTTGGATTCATTAAAGGAGAAACAAAACCGGATGCTGATGTTAAAGTATGATTGTATATAATTTGCTTTTCTTTCAAGTATAAGGATGTTTGTTACATTACTAATTATTTACTGAACTATAAGAGACTGAAATGCTACCAAATTAGATTATTTGGCACAATTATATCAAATAATTGTGATTTTATTTTGTCATGACAGTGTGGCACCTTATGTTATCAACATTCCAAAGCATGTAAGCACTGCCTTACCACTAAATCATTTGATTATGAAAAGCAAATGTCATGTAAGTTATGTATCATTTCTTGAAGATCAACTCTTGAAGACCATATACTGTTGAGAAGCCTCACGTGTGTAATGTTTGTAGAGCATCATTTTCCAATAGTAGGAGTCTAACAAATAATAAGAGTATGCATCCTGGAGAGAAACCGTACAAATGTGATATTTGTGGAGCTTTAATTGCTTATAAAAGAAATCTAATAAACCATAAGAGAATACATACTGGAGAGAAACCATACAAATGTGACATTTGTGGAGCATCATTTAATTTTAACTCAAATCTACAAGAGCACAAAAGAACACATACTGGTGAGAAGCTTTACAAATGTGATGATTGTGGAGCTTCATTTGCCTATCATAGAAATATAATACGACACACAATAATACATACTGGTGAGAAGCCTTACAAATGTGATGATTGTGGAACTTCATTTGCGTTTAGTTGTAGTTTAATACAACATAAAATAATACATACTGGAGAGAAGTCGTACAAATGTTATATATGTGGGGCTTCATTTGCTTATAATAGCAATCTAATAAACCATAAGAGAATACATACTGGAGAGAAACCATGCAAATGTGATATTTGTGGAGCATCATTTAGATTTAATTCAATACTACAAGTGCACAAAAGAGTACATACTGGTGAGAAGCCTTACAAATGTGATATTTGTGGAACTTTATTTGCCTATAAATTGAGTTTAAAACAACATAACAGAACACATACTGGAGAGAAGCCATATAAATGTGATGTATGTGGGGCTTCATATTCCAGTAATAGAAGTCTTAAAAAGCATAGGTGTCTGCACACTGGAAAGAAACCATACAGATGTGATATTTGTGGAGCATCATTTACTGGTATTTGTAATCTAAATCAACATAAGAGAATACACTCTGGTGAGAAGCTTTACATATGTGATGTTTGTGGAAGATCATTTACTTTCAGGTCAAGTCTAGTACAACACAAACACACTCATACTGGTGAGAAGCCTTACACATGTGATATTTGTGGAACTTTATTTGCCAGTAATGGTAGTTTAATACGACATAAGATAATACATACTGGAGAGAAGCCTTACAAATGTGATGTATGTGGGGCTTCATTTGCTTCTAGTTCTTATCTACAATGGCACAAAAAAACACATACTGGTGAGAGGCCATTCAAATGTGATGTGTGTGGAGCATCATTTACTTATAGATCAGGTCTACAACGACACAAAAGAACACATACTGGTGAAAAGCCTTACACATGTGATGTATGTGGGGCAGCATTTGCTTATGATAGTAATCTAATAGAACATAAGAGAATACATACTGGAGAGAAACCATACACATGTGATGTGTGTGGAGCATCATTTACTAGTCGTTCACATCTAAAACGACACAAAAGAACACATACTGGTGAGAAGCCTTACAAATGTGATGTGTGCAAAGCATCATTTACCAGTCGTTCAGTTCTAAAACGACACAAAAGAACACATACTGGTGAGAAGCCATTCAAATGTGATGTGTGTGGAGCATCATTTACTGTAAGATCAAGTCTACAACGACACAAAAGAACACATACTGGTGAGAAGCCTTACAAATGTGATGTGTGCAAAGCATCATTTACTAGTCGTTCAAATCTAAAACAACACAAAAGAACGCATACTGGTGAGAAGCCATTCAAATGTGATATGTGTGGAGCATCATTTACTAGTAGTTCATCCATAACAGGACACATGAGTAAACATACTGGTGAAAAGCCATTCAAATGTGATGTGTGTGGAGCATCATTTACTAGTAGTTCATCTATACCAGGACACATGAGAAAACATACTGGTAAGAAGCCATTCAAATGTGATGTGTGTGGAGCATCATTTACTAGTAGTTCATCCATAACAGGACACATGAGTAAACATACTGGTGAGAAGCCATTCAAATGTGATGTGTGTGGAGCATCATTTACTAGTAGTTCATCTATAACAGGACACATGAGTAAACATACTGGTGAGAAGCCATTCAAATGTGATGTGTGTGGAGCATCATTTACTATTAGATCAAGTCTAAAACGACACAAAAGAACACATACTGGTGAGAAGCCATTCAAATGTGATATATGTGGAGCATCATTTACTAGTACTTCATCTATAACAGGACACATGAGCAAACATACTGGTGAGAAGCCATTCAAATGTGATGTGTGTGGAGCATCATTTACTATTAGATCAAGTCTAAAACGACACAAAAGAACACATACTGGTGATTGAAGAGAGGAAAAATGTGACTAAGAACATGTCTTATTAAAGAGGTTCTGAAAGCAGATAAATAAATTCAAGAACAATACCGAGTGACTGTTAAAAATAGGTACAATGAAATAGCTAAAATATAAATGAATAATGGGAATTGTTAAGGGACTGGATTCATCAAACATGCAAAAATATGACAAACAAGAGTATGATAAGATAAATAAAGACATAAGAGATAAATGTGTGAAGTCAAAAGGAAGTTGGTTCAACGAGCAGTGCAAGAAAATTGAATTAAATTCTAGTAAAGATTTTAAAAAATATATGCAAAAATAAATCAGTGAGCTCACGGGAAGAAAAACAAGAGTACATGCAGGGTGTTTGAAATCAAAAATAGGAAAGATATTACTGGAGGAAGGTGCTATAATGAAGACGTAGGATGAGTATGTAAGAGAATTATGTGATGGAGAAAGGGAAGAATTAACAGAGGAAAGTAACTCAGAAGGTTCACCTATTCTCAGAGAAGAAGTCGCTGATGCTATCAAACATATGAAGAAAGGAAAAACAACAGGGCCAGATGGAATCAGATAGAAGATTTAGACATACTGGGAGAATTTGGAGTAGATATATTAACCAAAATGTTGAATGATATTTACAGCAGTGTATATTTACCAAGTGATATGCTGAAATCTATATTTATAGCTATACCAAAAAGACCAGGAGCAATTTAAAGTGAATATTTTCATACAATTAACCTCATAAACCATGCCACTAAGCTTCTACTCAGAATTATAATGAGAAGAACAAGAAAGAAAATAAAAATGGAAATTGGGTGAAAAACAGTATGGATTTCTGGAAGGAAAGGCTTCAAACTGTGCAATATACACATTATGGACACTAATATAAAGATCAATGGAGACACAGAAAGACCTATATTTGTGCTTCATAGATTATACCATGGCATTTAATAAATTAAAACATGATGAACTAATTACAGTGTTGGAAGATATCAACATTGATGAGAAAGATCTCAGAATAATAAAGAATATTTACTGGAATCAAGTAGCAGCAATTTAAATGGGAAATAAGGAGGATCATTATAAACAAATAAAGCTAGGAGTATTTTTGTGTGTGCACTCGCTCGCTTTGAACTCAAGCGTAGTCCATACGCACTATCTATAGTAATTGTAGCAGAGTCAGGGGGGCCAAAGGCTATGTCGTATAGGGCTTGGAGGCACATTTCTCAATTCATCAAACGGCAACAATGAAATGATGTGCAAAAAGGTCGCATCATGTAGGTTTTGTCGTTTATTGTTTCTCAGTAGTATCAAAGGGTAGTTCAAGATGCTATACAAAGATATCCATGTCATCTTCATCTATACAAAAAGGCAAAATGATTTCTTATTTCAAAAGCTTCATTCCTGATGGAACCCAATAAGCTGCCTGTCTTGACGATGGTAAGCATGCCAAAGTCAGACGATCATAAAACGGCTTCTCTCCTTGATCGCACACAGATCGTAACTCCCCTATCGTCATCACACAATGCTTATCGCCCGCTCAAGCAACGGTGCTCACCCGTGCACTGCTTTACATTGGACATCATTCTACCTGCCAAATGATGCCATATAATCACTATAACAGGTTACTCTGTTATATAATGATGGACTGAATTTTGCGTGTGGATTAGCTTTCCCTATTAACAGTGTGCTCGCCATCAGGCAAACCCACTCTGACTTCAGAGGTACTTGTAATTAATGTCACTAAGTCAAGGATGACTGGTCAACATTTTAGTCCAGCTGTCTGTTGTAGGGGTTGAACAGCTTACCTTGGCATCAGCACAATGGATGTTTAAGAACATGCATTCTTATCCATCCAACTATGCTGACCTGCAAGCTAAGAGTATGACAGGGGTGTGTTTTATTACCGGATCTCTTCTCCCTCTATAGTGAAGTGATAATGAGAGAGATCAAAGAGAAGCCAGGAAAACTAATTATAGGTTAGAATATAATCAATATACTCTATGCAGATGACACATTATTTGTGGGGATGATGCCAAAAATCTACAACAATTATTGGAAATTATAGTAACAGAGAGTGCAATGAAAGGACTCTCCTTGAATATCAAGAAATCAGTATCAATGATGATATCAAAGAAAAAAGGTGACACCAAATTGTGAAATGGAAATAGAAGGGGACATTATTAACCAAGTGGATAGTTTAAATACTTAGGAGGAATTATAATATCAGATGGAAGGTGCACAACAGAGATTACGAACAGAGTAGGGCAAGCAAAAGCGGCATTTCAGAAAATGAAAAGTATCTTATGCAATAAGTCACAATTATTGAATGTTACAAAGGGAGTGCTATGTAAAATCTCGTTTGCTGTAAGGAAGTAAATCTTGGAATGTAAATGAACAAATCTGGAAAACATGGAGGCAACAGAGATGTGGTTCTTGAGACGAATATTGTGAACTCCTTGGACTGCCAGAGTAACTAACAATGATTGCCTGAAAGAGGCTAATGAAACTAGAACATTATATACAACAATAACAAGGAGACAAACATCTTTCTGTGGTCATGTGATGAGAAGAGAGACATTGGAGAACATCGTGACAACTGGAAAGATCAAGGGGAAGAAAGACAGAGGCTGACCAAGAGAAATGATGCTGGATGGATTGAGACGGTGGCATGGAGGAATATCATCAGTAGAGTTGATCCAGAACACCAAAGGTCGAGATATGTGGAAAGACACGTACTCCTACGCCTGCTGACAGGGCACTTGATGATGATGTGTGTGGGGCTTCATTAGCTTATACAGTGGTACCTCGGGTTACGAACTTAATTCATTCCAGAACTCTGTTCGTAGCCCGAAATGTTTGTAACCCGAAACATTGAAATCAATGAAATAAGACAATACGTTTCAAGATGAAAGAATCGTTTTTTTTTTCATTAACATCCGGTCGTTTACCTGACAAAACGCAAAGAATATGTGTACTTCATGTATTAAATAAAGATAAAGAAAACAACCAAATGAATTAAATATAAAGTGACAAAAGATTTAGTCTGTCTTTATTACCAAGAACACGATCATGGAAAATTTGTCACTTTCTTTGTTGTTCTGAATCATTAGTTTCAGGAGTATCTTGTCGTTGTTTCTTGGCAGCCGACTGGGAATCTTTCTGCACCAAGAAATTATCAAGGGAAATTTGTTGCTTCCTTTGCTGGAGAATCTTTCTGAAGTGGGCTGTCGCATTATCATTCATCAGGTTTACTGCCCTGTTAGCAACAAGTTTGTTTGGATGATGGTTTACAATGAAGTCTTCGACATCTGCCCACTTGCTGCAAATTTCTTTAATCCTGGCAGTTGAAATGGCCACTGACTCCTCATCATCAGACGACTGCTCCTCCTTTAATGTCTTTAGCTGTTCATTCTGAAGATCCACAAGCTCATCTGTAGTACTGTTTGTACTGTACGCGATCGTTTGTCTCCAACGTTACACCTTGCTCTCTCTCTCTCTCTCTCTCTCTCTCTCTCTCTCTCTCTCTCTCTCTCTCTCTCTCTCGCTTTCTCTCTCTCGCCTTTGTTCATAACTCAAGGCACTGTTCGTTACCCGAGACATAAAATTTTCGAAGTTGTTCGTAACCTGAGGTGTTCGTAACCCGAGGTACCACTGTAATAGAAATCTAAGACATAAGAGAATATATACTGGAGAGTCATCATACATGTGTGATATTTGTGGAGCATCATCTACAATTGTTCACATCTAGAAAGACACAAAACAGATGGAAAAGTTATCCAAGACATCATGACAACAACCCATACCATGATCTTCACAGAAAGAACCAGTAATAATCTTCAGATTTCACATGGTCTACACTCGACTCAGGTGTCACGTCTTCAACAAGTTAAACATTGGTATTATGGATCAGTGTCCATGTGACAGACATAATGAACGCTGACCATAACTCACAGAGCTGCCCTGTATATCGGTGCCAACAATAATGCATTTGGTCAACACTAACAACATGTCAGGACACAATATATGGCAGCAAGGTAGTCTTGCATTGATCTGTAATGCTGATTGATATCTTTTATAATAGTTTGTGAAAACTTGAATGGGCGGGTGTGGGTACGAGGCACAGACACTTCTCTCTTACAAAGACTTCAGATATCTCTCTGAGTGATGCTGGAATGTGAGGCAACAAATGAACACATCTTTTATCTTCAAGAGCACCACTAGTGGACACACTTATTGCACATGTAGATTGGCAGATCACATACTCCAAGACAGCCCTGATTGAAACATATCTAGGCATACCTATGGGACTGGACTAGAGAGCCAACAGTGGAAGGCAAACTCTATGGACCACTGAGTCAACTAAAAAAGACATTGAAGTGTATACAATCGACAACAGTGCAGATATAAACAATACATTCCAAGCAAACAGAAGGGGCACAAAATGCTTATGATGGACAAAGGAGATGTTCTGAAGAAATGTGAATGACTGCCAGTTGAAGATGTTGTGGTTCTTCTTCTGCGTTCATCCGGAGTGTTTTTTTGTCATGCCTGTTTACAGCAGCGCTGCGTTCTTGCGCTGTTAGGCCGGCACATCTGACTTCTGCAGGCATTTGTTGACCGGGTTAACTTTCCCGGGTGTTTTCGCAGAATGTTTGATTTAAGTGTGGTTCCAGCAAGGAGAGACTATGAGGAGAAGAATCTTGTGCTTTACTGGAGCAATCAGCATCTACATCTTATGACATTTGCTGAGGCAGATGAAGCATCTGTCAGTTAACCCAGAATTCTGTGATGCCAATTTTTAAAATCAAGAACCAAGTATGGAAGCTCTGTGACTGTTACATTACATATGTCAATTACGAGGCTGGTTAAATGTCAGGTTAAATGGTTCGGCTATATAACTAGTTTACCAACTGACAGTAAACCACAACAAGCAATGATGTCCAGACCACATGGAGCCACAAGAAGGGTCCACCCATGAAATCGATGGGCAGAGGGAATAACAGAGTCCATGGGAATCTTGAAGCCCATAAATGGGCAGTCTCTCTCTGTTTATGCTTCACCTCGACACCACAATGTACAAGAGGAACAATATGAGATGATGATGAGAATGAAACAAGTAAATATAGATTTGTTTAACAGCTCTCCTGCTTTCCTCATCAGCCTCATCAACATAAATCTGAAGCATGTCAGACACATTCAGGCTAACATTCATGTTCATATTCAGGAATGTGAGAATATGAAAATACATTGTGTTGATATAAAATCCTAAATCTTATTGTAAATATCTGAGAGATTCTGATGGGTTGTTTGCCTCTACATTACCTTAGCTCCTACACAATGTCATATTGATGATAATTCTTGTGAAATTCATTAGAGAAATTCTTTAGAATCTATGTTTTATTTGTATTTTGAACAAAACATTTAATTAGTAACATTATTACAGTTGTCTGATGTCTTAAATTCACTTTCATTTATATTGTCTTGACTGTGTAAATAAGTATTAATGAAATAAATGATTGATATAAATATTAATGTGTCATGTTTATTTTGTTTTGGGTATTGTTTATATACAGCCGGCTCCATGGCCGAGAGGTTAGCAGCTTTCTCCGCTAACCCTGAACACTCTCGTCACGTGACGCGACGAGAATTAGCAGTGGTTCGAATTGCAAAAGTGACTTATGAGAGTATGGAGCCGGTCGCTCAGAAAGTCGTGGCGTGCTGATGAGCGTAATCTAGCCTAGGAATCAACATACAGCTGAAAGATGCTGGTGTTGACCGCAATATCCTGAAACAGGATGGAAACGCGGAAAAAAAAAAAAAAAAAATTGTTTATATACATAAGGTACAGAACACTCCAAACATGTAGGATATGTTGTACTTGTCTTGTGGTTTATATTTTTGCCACTTTTAAAAATAGATTTTATCCAATGTATCATAGCTTCATAATTTTTCAATCTGTTAAATCCCTGAAACTTTGGAGATTTGATTTTACAGTAGAATGCTGAAAACTGTTTGGACAGCCACAATGAGTCATCTGGGGTGGATTGCAACATCCTATAAAAGACATGCAACTAACTTGTATCCATATAGAATTGCAAGCATTGAATTGCAGTTCTTGAAATAGTTGGCAACTGAACTCTGAAAGTAACACACATCCTGAATAAATTGATGCAAATAATGTTGGTTTACACTGTATATTATAGAGCACATTAGCAACATTGATAGGGAACTGTTGATAATGTCACGAGCACAGTTGGGCATGAGTTTGATGACTGTACCCATCAACTGCTAAAGTGAGGGAAAGATCTAACATCTATTCCTTTGTGCATTCAGGCCTACATGTGATGGCCCGATCACATCACAGACCTACACGTGATGGCCCGATCACATCACAGACCTACAGGAGGCAGAGCTTTGAGACAAATGTTCATTGTTTTTATAAGCTTGATATCCTCTCGCTGCTTAGGTTTATGTTACAGCAGATAAACCTGTAATTAAGAGAATAGTTTAGTACACAAACAATAAGATAATCCATCCATCCATCATGTGCCATGCCGGTAAGCGTGGGCGGTCATGTTCTGCCATCTCACTCGATCACCAGAGTCGTGGATCAGCTCCGTGTTTCTGTCTCGGCCAAGTCATCCAGGTACTAGCTTCTAATTTCTAAGATAATATCTAATTTAAATGTAATAATTAATCAAACTAACCAGGCTAGTAAGTGTATCAGTAATGGGTTAAACACCCCAACAGTAGGTACAAAGACAGTCATTATATTTATTTCCTCATGCCAGCTTCCCTGTTATATGACAGGAAATTAATACCTCAAAGTGCTGGTACAAAATGATGGAATGGACTAAGATATTTGTTTAGCATGGCAAGTAAACACCCAATGAAACTGGGCAGCATAATATTCATGATTGGTGTAGGGATCCATTAAATAGAACTCTCCATTTGATCATGTTGTTACTGTAGTCTTCATCTACCATACAACAAATGATGTAATATAATGGCAGTATAGAAATATCATATGCTGGGAAATGTTGAGAGGTTATGATGTCTGCCGCAGGTTCAGGTTTGAATTTTGGTTTGCAATGTTTAAAAGAATCATTGATATCTAATGCTCTACTCTAATTTCTCTAGGGAAATCATATGGGATATCTAGACTTCTCATATGAGGGTAAAATATAGATGGTCCATTATTACCCATGTCAGGCCTATAAGCATGAGCAGTCATGGTTTGCCGTCTTACAAGATCATCAGAATATTGGTTCAGGTCTGTGTTTTCCCCAATGATGTCATGTGCTCAAGCCATCCAGGTATTTATCTTCTTGTCTTACACCTGCTCTTTAACCATACATTAACCATCACCAAGTCCTCAAGTGCCTTTTTCTTCCTAACATGCCCACTCAACTTAGACTGACATTGTCCAGTTTCTCCAATCAATTTACAATCTTCATTTGTTTACTGCAGGACTGTCTCACTAATGTTTCTTGTCATGAATGGTATGTCCCTGCATTGTCCTCACAAGCACATTTCCACTTCCATCACATATTTTTCACTTTGCCTATAGTCCATGTTTGACATGATTATAACAGTTAAAAAAGTGAGTTGCACATCCTTTACAGGAGGTTGCATTCAACCCCAGCATTTGTTGCTGTTTGTGATCTCTTGGCAAGTTTACGTTCAGTAGTCTGCCATTGCTTTCTGAATGACCGGAACCCATACCATTTCGTAAAACACCAACGCAAGGTGGTCTTCTGCCGAATCGCCTGCAGCTGTGATTTGAATGCGGGGTCACAAACTGTGTGTGGGGTCATGAACTGTGTGCGGGATCACGAACTGCGTCCACAAGCCTATCGCCTGGAAGCCAGCAATTATACCAGTGTGTGTTCTATATAGCATGTCAACTCATATTCTCACTTCACTGTCAAGGTATCATATTACAGGCTCTCCTGCACTAAATGTCATTCATGAAACTTTGCTATGATCCCAAAGTCATATCTTTTGCTTCTTAGCACTAAGCCATCCCTCTAGAACAGTGGTTCTCAACCGGTGGGGAATTCCCCCCAGGAGGAATTTTAGTGGGGAGGGAGGAATTAAGATTATTTCAAGATCGCGTTAATTCAAGAACCAATTACTTAATATTTTTTCCCCTCCATACTTTACAGTTCTGTATTTCTCGCCCTTCTGAAATTCGTTTTATGTTTATAACAACTTGTTCTAGTATGTGTTATTAAAGATAGCTTCCATTTTTACGTATACTGTGCAGGGGCATGGGGGGAATTTATAGGGAGGAAATATGAAAGGGGGAAAATTCTGAACATATGATGAAGGGGCGCATGGGCCAAAAAAGGTTGAGAACCACTGCTCTAGAAGATTACATGGCCCAGTGCGAATTGTCATAAATCAGTTGTTTCACCACTCATTCAGTGCAGACTGTCAGCCAGTTACTGCACTCCCGGTCCAATGTGATTGTAACTGCACAGGTTTGACTTTTCCTTCGTCATTCTGACCCTCTCCTCTCCGCTCCAAATGTTCAGCATATATTCTTCTCTGATAGTGCTCTGCCTGAGCCATCGATGACTTTCCTCATATCAGCGTGTTGCAGTTAACTACAGGGCTTAATGCTGGAGGTGTTCCTAGTGTGATCACTCGGAGATATGACTTAGCCTGCAGCATCTTGAGCCTGAACACACCCGCTGGCCAAGCTAGGATGTATCACATACATGCTGCTGGTGTGTTCCTTGTGCAATCCAGGATCACCTGCATAGTTCATTCTGTTAATGCTTTAGTATTACTTGGCTACTCTTTGACATAGTGAGCAGTCTCCATCCATACCCAAGTACTGAGAGAATCAGATGTTGATAGAGTATGAACTACATTCTTTGCTTCATGTCTACCACTGCCACCATCTTTAGTGCACAAAGTCCCTTCTTAGATCTCATAACAATTTCTTCCACATGGTCCTTGTAAGGCAGGCTTCTGTCGAGGATGATTCTCAAGTATCTCAGTTTGTTCCCTCTTCTGACATTCCTGCTCCTAATTAACAACCAAAACAGACAACTAAATCAACCATAATTGGGGGTCTTGAGCTTAAATGTTACAGAAACAACCTTAGAATATCCCTGTATGCGTCCAGTGGTCTGCATGTATCATCAGGAAATCGGAAGGGACCTGCTGAGCAATACTCCTTGGTCTGCGCATATGTAAATAGTTCTATTAGGTGCAATAGATTTATGGTTGGGGGTCTATGTGGCAAAGTGGTCACGCCGTCTGTCTCACACTTCAAAGGTTGTGGGTTCTTCTTCTTCTTCTTCTTCTTCTTCTTCTTCTTCTTCTTCTTCTTCTTCTGCGTTCAACCGGAGTTTTTTTTTCTTTTCTTTCCCGAACGTGATTGTGTTGTGCCTGTTTACAGCAGAGCTGCGTTCTTGCACCATTAGGCCGACTTCTGCGGGCATTTGTTGACCGGGTTAACCTTCCCAGGGGGTTGTGGGTTTGATTCCGGGCTACGTCTTTCGGTTCACGGGTGCATTTTTCTCGGAGACTCCTGGGGGTCGTTGTTGGAGCTACGAAGTTCGTGCTTTGTGCTACCCTTTCAGCAGGCCACCCTGTAGAAAGAGACAGAGCCATATAGGATAAAATCCTGCGCTGTGAAGTTGATCCTCTCGAATGTTAAGACTTTTTGTTTAAAAAAAAAAAAAAGATGTTTGGTTGATCCTGTTAGTAATCACTTGACTAAAATATTAAGCCATTCGTGACTATGTTTACATTGTCTCACATCAATACCGCGAATGACTCATTAAATCATTCGAGGTGCCTTAGATGAGAACTAATACATGTCTACCATGCTCCGATCTTCGCGGAAAGAGCACTTTTATTTGTTCAAAACCAATGGTCGTTGCCCTCCGCATATATCGGCTTTCCTAATTGTGACTCTGGATAACTTTCTGTGGATCGCAGTGCCTTACGTGATGGCGAGGCATATTTATGTGACACGCCGCCAGCTATGTAACCGGTTAAGAGGAAACAGATAAAGCTCACCGGGATATGACCTTACAAGACGCATCAGATAAAGCTCACCAGGATATGACCTTACGAGACGCATCTTTCAAATGCCTGGCCTTTGCTTGGCAGATAAATCAATGGTGCACACTGCAAGGCTATCGTAGTACTAGGGATTATGGCTGAAACAGTGAAAGCAACTGTCAGAATCCCACCCGGATGTGCGACAATGTTTTTATCGTCTCTACGTCGAGTCGTCTGTGGAGTGTGTGGCTTGTATGCTTTCAGCTCTGGGCCCAACGACAATAACACTGTTATTAACAAGTCTGTGGGTGTGACACGATGGCTGTAGCAATACAAACATGTCAAATAAGTATGGAATTTACGACAGTTCTAGTAAACCGGTTTGGAAATTTATTTGATCCGCAACAAAAACTCTCACGAAACTACGGGGGAAATTGAAGTACACCCGCTCTAGTACTCAAATTATTCTTCCACACGACGATTAATGGCAAATGTTAAAGACAAAATGAACAAACAAACAATGACGAAGGTGACATTCTGCAAGGAACCTGCTACTTGATGAGGATGATGATGAGTCTATAAAGCACAAGTGTATGATTCTTTGTATCCGCCTGAAAACTACCCTAGAGTGAACACTGCGCGGAGATAGACTATCATTACAAATCTATACAAAAGTGAAAGGAATAGTCGACACGGAAGAACAGAACAGTGTATGTCAGTTCCCTTCATGAAGAATACTCAATGTATCTCTAGATCCGAGTCTACACAGATGGCTTAGCATAAAATGATATTCAAAATGGAGGAGTGGGAGTGTACATACAATATCCAAATGATAATAGGGACAAGGCCAGAGTTCCACCTACAAGCTTAGGAAAAACTTGATAAACTTTGTTAAGTATTTTCCTGCTTGTCGGATGTATGGTTGATAGGTCAACCCCAAAGAGATAAAGGATACCAAGTTCCTCTTTCTCAGTGTGATCCTGCCCGTTATAATTAATTTAGTTGTTACTGGTTCAATGATTTGAGACCAGAAATAGAGTTTCAGAGAACCAAGTAATACCTCCAGGAAATAACTGAAAAGTTTTTCTGTGAAAACCCAAAATATCCTTTTGGTGGTTCCTTGCCTCTCCTCTCTCAACTGAATAATTATTAATCTATGGTTGTTAATTAAAACAATTTTACTACGACAAGAAAAACACTCAAAAGATGACATGACCTCATTTTTATGATTTAATAAACATAAACTGGGTTCTTGAATCTTACATTTAAAAAAAAAATACAATCCCATTCAATATAACAAGGTCATATACATATATCTATAACTGTACATCATTTATATGCCAAATATAGTAATTTTATCACCAGCTCTCTCTCTCTCTCTCTCTCTCTCTCTCTCTCTCTCTCTCTCTCTCTCTCTCTATCTATATATATATATATATATATATATATATATATATATATCATGTGCCATGCCGGAAGCGTGGGCGGTCATGACTCGCCATTTCACTCGATCACCAGTGTCGTGGATATATATATCTGTCTTTCAATTACAGTTACTGCTCATCATCTACTTGCATGTGAGAAATCTGAAAAAAGGAACTTTATATATTCCGATTTCTCCACTTCCCGGCTTGTGGATCCTTGTAGCTATCATTCAGTGACTATATTTATGTGTTGATCTGGTCCAACTCTGAGCAGAATATTGGCTCTAGATATCCCCTTTCAGGTTCCAGGATAAGTTATCTATGTTACCTGTCCTTCGTGGGTAGAGGAAAATCTTGCAGGTGAATAGCTTTTCTGCACTACTCTATCAAGGGCATAACTCGAGGTGCTTCACTCTATCAGGGTGCTTGACTCAACAAGGTGCTCACTCACAAAGTCAGGTCTGGATCTAGCCATACCTAGCCACTACCTTCAATCTATTTGAATGGCTCCAACACCACATGTCAACACCAAGATGTCAGGTCCTAGATTTGGTTGGGTTGTCAAATACACTGGCTGCTGGTTCGTTGGTCGTCGTTTCTCTCGACTTGATTTTCTATCTTGCGTTCGTAGAGATTTTGGAGGCCCTTTTCCAGCATTCACCGTAGGCCATAATCTAGCGACGACGAAATTGTGGTATCACAATGATTCCCGTGAACCAGGGTTGCCACTTTTTTTTTGATCAAAAAAAAAATAATCTAGAAACGGCCCAAACAACATCCATAAATAACTAGATTTCGTTGGAAAGTATCTAGGAAAAATATCCAGATTGAGAAAGTAAGAAATTAGATATGTATTGATGTGACTGCCGTCTCCCTGGCGAAGGGTTTTACGGCTTTTGCCGTTGTCGTGTAACGTATACTACTAGGATGGAATTGCATCAAAGTAGATACTAAATAGACTTCTACGAATAGAGAATCTACCCACTGCTGAAGAAGCGATCAAATGGCTCGAAATTCTAGAAGAATAATTATCAAAGTCCCAGAATGGATCACTACTTCTAAACAGTGCCAGGCGGAAAGACGACTAACTGTACTAACAAACGAAGACAGTATGTCAAGTGATTCCTGCTAACGTGCCTGGATGAAGAATGAGCCCCCACTGCCTAATGTATTCTCACACAACAGTAGATAAGACAGATTTATACGTATAGATATAGTCCTTTCACTCGTCACACAATCTGATGATGCTATAATCTAATTCTATAATGACAGACGCAGTTGTTAAAATTACAAATATAACATAGCTTGTTTAATTCTAAATAACACTACGTGAGCCCCACTGGGAACTCACTGACACATAAGAGATACGCAGATCCCTGAAATTTCTACACGATTATGTTCAGCTAGAGGATGTAATCATAGACTCCTAGCCAATAGCGGACAAATTATGATTGCTGTGCAGTGGCAAACGGGTGGGTAGCCACTCATCTGATATTCCTGGCCTCCTGGATGGTAAGCTGAAAGTGCTGACTGAATCGTGGTATGGACTCCACTCTCTGCTGCATCAAGTGAGTGGTTCATAGCTCAATCACCGGTCGTGACTACGGCTACAGATGATCAGGGTGCAGGCTCTGTGAATGACAATGAGAAGGAGTGAATAATCCTTCAAGACAGAATTGTAAATTCTTTTGGCCATGTCATTGTCCTGCATGGCATGCTTGTCTCATAATTTTCAATAGCATGTATTATCTCAATTTACATATTTTGATTCCTTATCTGAAATCTACAACAGCACACTGATCTAATGGAAACAGCACACAAATGATATCCTATTCTCTCTGCTGATATTTAGATCAAACATGTACAATCACAATGCTCTACGTCAAAGACCACATTCCAAATATATATTCTAAGTCATGATTAATCATGGAAACATGAACCACAATTCACATAATGAATTAACAGTACATATAGGATGACTTCAATGGAATGAAGTCAGACGCCACAACTCCGACATCACATATACATTAACAAACCATTAAATCGATGAAACACCACACATCATTTTCCAAGTATGGGAACACACAAACTACACTCCACACGATGAATTAACATCACATATTGATGAATTCCATAGAATGAAATGAAATCACACACAACAACTTTAACTTCACGATGTACACGAGTGAACCATTAAAATCAATGAAACACCCCAAGTTCACTTAAAGAGTTATGAGTTGTACTACTAGCAAGTCTTCCTTATATTAATTAAAACATAATTAATTATCTAGAAGATTTCTTAGCTAGGTTTAAGATTACTTTCACTATACACAAGAACAATATTAGGGTTGGAGAATTCCCCCAAGGTTTGAACTTTGTTAAGTGGGCCATATTGGACCACATGGTAGTAATCTGACTATGGGCAAGATAGAGATTAATAAAGAATAATTAATTGTAACTTATTCACTCTCTGAACTAATTCCTTCAACTAATAAGTATATTATCTAGAGAAATACGCTAGTTCCGAAGTTAAGCACATAATTAAATTATCTTAACTCCAATCGTCTACTGACTAACTCAGATGTCCTTCCGCAGGCGGATACCTAATTTCGAGAATCACGTAATGTAATTTATCCATGTTTCTAATGCCACATGTGACGAGCTTTGCGTTTTACCCTTGTCGGCAAGCCACATGGCACAAACATGGTCCTAATTCTAATATTAGTTAACTAACACTAGTTTTAATTAATAGTATCTATTATCGATCGGCATGGCCTTTAGATTTTGCCGGCATATTGACACACAGAAAAATATTTAACAAAATTATTATTAACTCACCCTGCAACTAGATTTTGACTGGCCTATCGGGAGTGGAGACTATCATTGGCTTTTCTATGTTTTAGAGGGTTGTTCGGATTACCAAGAGCCAGCAATAAAATATGTTTAAACACAGACAGGTGTTCAATTTTAGCCAATTGACGTGATAGCTCCTTCTCCCTCCAGCCTGCTGTCAGAAAATGGCAGAGGTTAGGGTGCTACCGGAAGTTAATTTCTCATCCAGGAGAGTTCCCTTCCTGTGGCCAAATTATTATTCACAGCCAAACCTGAATATAAAATTCAGCCTGACTTGATTTCTTGGCTTGTAAACGAACTCTACCCTACATCTACTTCTAACTATTAGAAGAAATCGTATTTAACTCTCTCTATAGTTTTATGTATATAAATACACTAACCAAAGTCGATTTTATCTAACATATGGATATATAGATAATAATAACAAATAATACAGACTACATAGAGGGGTTTACTGAGGGCTATCTCCATCTAATAACAAAACGATCTGAGAGGTGGGGCCAACCTGTCACAGCCGTAACCCCGTATATTCTCGTGAGTAATACAGCTGCACCTGAACCGGCAGTGGTTCGAGCCGCGCTGGTAACTTGCGGGGGTATGTGAGCCGGTCGCCCAGAAATCAATGGCAAACTACTGAGCGTAATCTTACCTAGTACATCAACAGCAGTTGAAAAATGCTGATGTTGACTGCAACGTCCTGTAATTGTCATATGCCGACGATTTTTTAGTGTATCGTCAGGGTAAGGATAGACATCGGGTTGCTGTGGAACTGCAAGCCGAACTAAATCGCATAAGCACTTGGTGTGTGGAATCTGGGGTGTCACAATGCTGCTGACAGATAAATATGGCTGTGGTTGTGTCTAGTGTATGTCAGTGTGAATATTGTGCCGGACGACTGCTCAACAACTATGAGTCACTATAGAATACCGGTTTGCGCACGCACAACTTTATTGATTATGACGAGACATGATGAAAACGCATCCTCGCAGAAACAATCATAAAAACTGCAGACATTCCATGTGAATAATTCCATGTGAAACCAATATTGCCTTCTACAGGCCTTCGAAAAATCACTCGTTACGCTGGACTCTTTTCCGTCCCTGAACGTAACCAACTCTTCTAAGTATCTTTTCTATGGCCCCGGTTCCCCTCACTGGCCCGATATTCAATGCTTCTCACTCCAGGGCTGAAGATTCCCTACTTCCGCCCAAAACCGAGTACCTGGCTAGTTTCCCTAAATTAGCCCAAAACTCAACTCTCCTCACTTTCCCAAAACTTATCTCTGTATTCAGCCTCCTTGGGACCACCCGTGAAAATCTATTTCACCCTTGAACCCCATTAGTAGTTCCCATGAAAATACCTTTCTGAGTTTACCCTTTGTGTTATCCCCTTTCTAGCACGTTCCTCTCTGTCCCCTGGTGACTCAGACTGACCTCTACGTGCTATAACAATCCAATGTGTTGGGTCTCCCCCCATTGTCTTGGGGCTTCTAATCAACCTGTCTGGCCCCACATCCGCTTTCCTCTTATTTCCACACCTGTAACCGTGATTGCATTTTTCATATGCTTAACCCTTACATCCGCCTTATCTTGGAGTTTAACACGCACTTACATGGGGCAAAGGTCAACCCAACGAAGGCAGCAGTGACATGGTTCTCTTTGAATAACCTTTATGTCAACACTCCAACACCAACTGTAAATCTGTGTTCAGAGACAATGGAAAGAACGTAGGCAATGAATTACCTGGGAATACGTTTTGATCAAAGCCTTGCTTATAATGAGCACATAGACCGAGTGATAACCATGGCGAAGCGGGGTTTGGCTGTGATGCGGGTGATGGCGGCAGCAAACTGAGCAGTGCCATCTATGTCTTCTATACGAGGGTCTGGTCATGTCTGTTTTTAAGTATGCGATGGTGATCCTCACTCTCAGCCGTAAACAGATGGAAAGGATATAGAACGAAGCTATGCGTATTATTCTTGGATGTACAAGAGATACAGCACGCACGACGATGCGCTATCTTCTTGATTTTCCCACCATTGGAGACAGAATACAAATTTGCAGAGCACATGCCTACCTCAGAGTCAATGCAAACACACAACATCCACTGCATAGTGTAATTAAGAAGGTAAAGGCAGCAGGTTAAAAAGAGGACGGTCGTGGATGGGTCAAGTCGAAGACATTCTTCAGCAGGTGTGTTCACTTGAGGTTTTAGAACCTTGCGAGGAGTGGGTACAAGTGCCAACAGATTTCTGCACATTCTTTTCAGTTTGCATCCAACTAGACAGAACATGCAGACAGGAAAATCTGACTGCTGTGGAGGTCAAAATACAAGCGATGATCTTCGAGAATTCGTTATAATTCGTTCTTGTCATTTACAAAGATGGGTCGGTCGTTCGATGAGTGAGTAGTTCGTGGGCCTTTACGGCTAAAACCGGAGGGAGAATTGTGAAGGAGGATTCTGATGCTTTTGTTTTGACCACAAGAAGTCTGACTATGGAAGTCATGGCAGTAAGTAAAGCAATAACATGGCTCGAGACATAAACATTCACTAGGGCATGTTTCCTTAGCGACTCAATGAGCATGCTGAAGAAGATAGAGATTGGGTGGATCCGAAGAGAGTGGTTGCTGTCAATGGAGCGTACTACTCGGCTTTCAAAGATTAGTTTCATTTTCGTTCCAGGGCATGCGGGTGTACAAGGAAATGAGTGGGCTGACAGGCTCACGAGAGATTCACGAGAGTAAATCGTTCGCAAGAACCAAGTGATGACCGTGAATCTTCAACCATAGTCAGGATGCGAGAACAGAAAATTAAAAGAGATGTGGCCAAATAAGAACACTATGCAGGAAGCCAAAGAAGATTGATAAACCAGAACAGAACTGGTGTCGTTAGCAGCTACACGCAGCGGGATTTGCTAAGGAGGGGATTGTCATAATCCCCATTGATATCGACATCGTTACGCCCGCCAGGCGAACACCAGTTACCTACTCACAGGTTTCGCTGACGACAGAGAGAGCGACCGCCAGAGTCAAGCCAGTACAAGCGTGACGCATGCAATTCTCGCAGCGCTCGAATCCACAGGGCAAGCACTGTGAGCGGGAAACGGCAGACACGGCTAGGGGAATCAGACGAGACGGACGTGTATGAAAGCGGCTCTTGTGTTTCTGTGCCTGAATGTCGATTGCTCATAGCTCTTGTGAGAAGATAGAAAGACTGCATAGCTGTGGGTTTGAGTCTGTGAGTGCATTGATGTATTATGTATAGGTTGTGATATTCACCTTGTGATGGCCACATGCCGAATTAGACTGTGTTGCATGTGAAGTGTAAATAAAACCATCAAACTTAGTGTTACCGTGTGTCACGTTAAATCATTCTGTACTTTTGTATGTCTCGCATATGTTAGGTCCAGCGAGCCAGATTCATTAGATTGTAAGACCCTGACAGGGATCCTAGCACTTATGGACTGAATGGTTCGGTGTGCAATGAGGATGATCTGTTGACTAACTAACTAACTAACTAACTAACTAACTAACTAACTAACTAACTAACTAACTAACTAACTATCTAGCTAACTAACTAACTAACTAATTAACTAATACATGTGATCCTTGGAGAAAGTATATCATTACATACTCGTGACCCTTGGGGAAAAGTGTATCATTATATACATGTGATCCTTGGGGAAAGTGCATTATTATATACATGTGACCCTTGGGGAAAGTGTATCATTATATACATGTGATCCCTGTGACAAAACGTATCATTGTATACATGTGATACATCTGGAAAGTGTATCATTGTATACATGTGGTACTTCTGGAAAGTGTATCATTATATAATGCAATCTTTGCGACAAAGTGTATCATTGTATGCATGTGATCCTTGGGGAAAGTGTCTCATATACATGTGATACTTGTGAAAAAGTGTATCATTATATACATGTGATCGTTGTGAAAAGGTGGATCATTGTATAAAAGAGTGTTGAAGTGCTTCATAGAACCTATACTTTTGTATGGATGTGAAGCGTGGACAATGAGCAGACAAGCTGAAAAACATCTGATGGCTGTGGAAATGTGGTTTCTGTGGAAAATCCAATGAATACCGTGGATAGACAGAAAAACCAATTCACAAATCTTTCAAGAAACAAATGAAGATCGTAAACTGATTAGAGACATTAGACGTAGACAGTCAAAAATTTGTGGGCATGTTATGAGAAGAAATGAATTGGAGAACTTGGTGACAACTGGCAAGATCGAAGGGAAGAGAACAAGGGGACGACTGAGAAGTGCATACCTAGATGGCTTGGCCACGTGGCATGGTCGAGACAGAAACACGGAGCTGTTCCACGACTCTGGTGATCGAGTGAGATGGTAAAACATGCCCGCCACGCTTACCGCCATGGCACATGATGGATGGATGGTCCCTGTGAAGAATTGTATGATTATATACATGAGATCCTTATGAAAAAAACCTTCAACCCTGTCCCTGGGACGAGCCTTGTACCATATGGGCCAGTGATCACCATCAAAGCACTTCTTAACGTAGTTTTACCCTAATAGTCCAATAGTTCACCTTACGACACAAAGTCAACACTAATACTAATAGTAATATCGATAATGCGATGGCGATAGTTCTCCAAGCAATACAGACGGATGTTCAACATATTTACATTGCACCTGGAACCTCCTAGTTTGTCGCACTTATCATAGAAGGGTAGACGTCCGATCAACTACCTCCGGGTCAGGGAAGGCTTGGGATTACCATTCTGTTGTAAACATTTAAAGCACCCACTCTGCTCAAGTCAGGGGCGGGCATTGCACTCTTAAGCCATAGGGCCCAACATCAACAAACACATAAACAGGCCGCCATACAAACAGAACGAACGAAGAAGCTTTATTTTCAAGGGGTCACTTAATTGGCTAGAGAGACGACAGTCGGAGATACACCCTTTGTACTTTGTCCACTGAGTGAACTAAAAAAGATAGTAAATTCACACAAGAGATAACATTGCAGCTATAGACATATTTCAAGCGAACGAAATAAAAAGAAGGTTCGACCCGTATTAATATTATCTACTACATGTGTTATTTTTATTATTATCATTTATTATGCTTGTTAGATTTACAGTGAAAACAAAAGTAAACAGACGTTGTAAAATGAATGCTGAGAACATAAACAATGCACATGACATTGTTATGAGACAGGAAGGCGCACGTACTCATCTAAACATAGAGACAGACAGATATGTAGAAAGACTGACACTAGACAGTATCGACGACATCAGTGTCATCAGATTAATAATAGAAAAAGAAGGATGAGCAGACGAAAGAAATGAGAAGACAAAGAGAAGATCACATGACTGTTCTATTCTATTTATACTTTCTACCACGTGACATGCATCGCCATTATTGCCGTTAACTTATCGCTGGAAAATTGTAAGAGTTGAAATTGAATGATTTCTGTTGTTGGTTAGGTTTCTCAAAGATCTCTTTCACAGCAAACGGATACCTCTGCAAGAGTGGCCAGCATCCTCCATAAATCACACTAAAAGTGGATCTAATCCCCTGCGAATGTATAACTGTGTATTTTAATTAATAACTAAGTAATATAATAACACTAAGTTAAAGTACATCCGACATCGTTTAACTTTAACAATAACACCATAGATTATGATTATGATTAGATGCCCTTCAAACAATCAATCAATCAATCAATCAGATAACTAATTTTTATTTAACTAATAGTAATGTTTATTTCTTCGTTAGTAAGGAGTAGCATATGATATATAGACAATATTTAAAAGTTGTGTTTTTACTTATGAAACAGTTGGATACAGCTTGACAAGACGAATCCAACGCCAACGGTATCTCAATGAAGACTGTACGTTAAGTCTAAGCGGAGTTATTAATAGTTTTGTGTCGTAATCTACAACCAGGAAGTGTAAATGAATCTTCTTTCTTATTAAATTGATACAGCTGATCGCAGCCCAAACAAAAATTGGGTGCTGAGAAATTCTGCCTTCTATTACCGTGGCTTGTTTATTTTTAAACGGACAACGTAGTACCGTTCATTGCGTGGGGGGGGGGGGGAGGGCAGGCCTAACTTGACAAATTATCTATTTTTTGATAGGATGTGCTGTGACCTAATTAACAATTAAAAATGGCCACCAATTGTTTATTATTCATTAAAAAATATGTTAGTCGCGGTTCCAACTTCATGGCAACGGGTCGTCCCCATATTGCTCTGTTCCTGTGCCAGTGAATATCACACAAAATGCTCCTCACTGCCCTATGTGAACAATGGAATAGACAGGAGTATTGGCAAGCCAATAGCCCGCACAGGTACACTGCATAATATGTCACATCACTAACAAGATGTATACTTTATTGTGCATTTTGGTAACAGGAAAGTAAAAGTCACATTCCTCTTTTGATAGAATGTTGACAGGATCGAGATGATTGACTTCATTGCACCGGGTTTTATCCCATATGTCTCAGTCTCTTTCTGCATGGCGGTCTGCCGAAAGCATTGCACAAAGCACGAGAGTCTCCAAGTCTCTGAGAAAAATGCACTTGACTTTTAAGACTTTTCGATAGGATGTGCTGTGACCTAATTAACAGTTAAAAATAGCTGCCTTTTTATATTAAATAAATGTCATGTGAAATGTTCGTCGTTAGTGAAATGTTTGTCGTTAGTGAAAGTACAATTCATAAAAATGTATTCACATTGTCTTGATGCACCCATTGCATTGTGACAGCTTTCTTTTGTTGATTAAATATCATGCATTAATTTAAGTAAATAAGTTTGTAACTGCTGCATAATTAAGCAGTCACTTTCGCTAATAATAATAATAATTTATTTCTACTTCTGCTCTATAATTACACTATTTTTAGTTTAGAAACTAAACTAAACTGTTCTGTATCTAAAAGTGAGCAATTAATAATTAAATACTAACTTAAAAAAAAATAACATTACTTATTTTACAATATTGTATTTAAATGTAAATAATTATGTACTGCTGCGCTGCTTAGAAAAAAAAATGCTCCTTACACTACTTACAGATTTACAGATGGGTCTGAAAACTGGCTTTCAAAATTATTTTCAGTCATGTCAAATGCTGAAATATTATACATGTACACAGAAAATTACTGCAACAAATGAAACTTGTATTCTGCTTAATTTTAATAGTTAAATTGCCAGTTCTAATTATAAATAAATACAGTTCTGCTATAGTTTAGTATTATTGTATGGGCGCCGCCATCTTGAATTTTGTGTAATGACGGCCATATCTCATTTTCAAATGCTAAATATTTTTTCCTGAACGCTGGCAACAACCAGCATTGTTGAAACTCTTCACATTTATGTAAAATTGAATCGGGGATTCAAAAATGCAACAAACAGTTAAGGTTTGTTTAAACTACAGGAGTTATAAGACAAATTAGCTTATTTCATTCTCAATCTGACTGGCTATGCTGCTGTACTAAATAAAATTGTCCTAACAAAGGACGAAGCAGGCACTCTTCACATATATGAAAAATTGAATGGAGAATCAAAAAATGCAATAAAAAGTCTACTTTTATGATATGTGAGTTATAAGAAAAATTAGCTTACCGAGCATCAAATATCTAATTAACTCAACAGAGAAACAACGTCTGGCGACAAAGTTTTGGAGCCTAGCAGGCAGGCCACTTATGCAAATTTTAGAGTTGTTTCCCATGAAGTTTAACTGGTTATTTCCGAATACATTCAATCAGAAACAAATATGGGTAACCCCAGGCATAAACTGGATGTCGCGAGAAACTTTATGCTAATTAGGGTCAGCCCTACTACCCCCAATGTTAGAAATGCCGACCTTTGACATTGCTATAAGGAGCACAAATGGATTGATACTTTTGTTAGTGTCACCCAAAACTATCTTCTCTTTAAACTTCAAGTCCTACATTAGTCAGGATGGGAGGTTACAATGTAACCTACATTAATAACATTGTCCACTTCAGGCACAGGCGGACTTCCGGTTTCAAGATGGCGACGGACGGTCGTGTTGTTTTGTGTTCGTTAACTTTTTCGCGTAGGGGATGGATTTATTCATCTCTTGCGTGTAATTGGTGTGCCAGGATGTAAAACCAGGAGTTTCTACTCAAGATCTGCGCGGGTGCTACGGAGTTCGTGCATCGAGCGAAGCCTTCCTTGAGTGAATTTTCAGCAGCGTGTGTGGTTCTCAGCAGTCTGTGTTTACGTTTTTTCAACATGGCGGAACAACGTGTGTTTTCCGAGGGTTCAGCAGTCAACATAACGAAGCGGCGTGGTAGCCGCGCAGGGAGGAAGAAACAAGGTAAGCGCGGTGGTTTGAGACGTTTTAGACTCAAGTGTCACCGTCTAGGACTCAGGAACATCCGTATTCTATATTGGAACTGTGCCAGTGTAAAACAACGGGGCTCTATTTTAGAAACCCTAGTTTACAGGAACGACATTGTAGCACTCCAGGAGACGAGACTGGGCGATCAGCCACTCCGAATTGCCGGCTTCAAATGTTTCTACAACAGACGACATCTGGGAATGGCGATTCTCGTTCGCGACAGCATGGTGGCGTCAGAGCTAGACATGTCCAGTTGGGACAGTGACGATATACAAATACAGGCGTTGAGAGTTCATTCCAGTATACCATTCGTGTTGGTTAATGTTTATGCCCGCAATGCGAGTGTGGATGCACAGAAGTGGCAGTGCTTAAGTGGCATATTAGGCCACGAGAGAAATGTTATTTTCTGTGGTGACTTCAACGCTAAAGGCAGATCATGGGGAAACACTTCCTCCAATACACAAGGGGAGGAGCTCGAGACTGCACTGGAAACCATCGACCTGGTTTGTATCAACAGTGGCTGTGTCACCAGGACAGCAAGCCGTCCAGGCGATCAGGACAGTGCTATTGATCTGGCGCTAGTTTCACCTTTACTCACTACAGTGTGTAGATGGGGTGTCCTAGGACACCATGGCAGCGACCACCACCCTTGCAGCATATTGGTGGAGAAAGGCAGAACCAGGCAGCACAAGCTAAAGGTAAAGACGTTCCAGTATGACAGTACAGGGCAAGATGTGGTGAGTAAAATAAGACGTGACAAGCGCAGAACGTTTCAGGGCAGGAAAAAAAGCTGGGAGCAGCCACCGTGGTGGAGTTTCGAGGTGGAGAAGGCTTGGGTGGATAAGCGTAGTGCTGTAAGGAGATGGCAAAATGCCAAGAAGAACAGAGCTGGTCATCCTAGTCCCTGCTTGCACTTAGAAAGAGAGATGCACACAAAAGTAAGCTATTTAAAAAAACTGGTCACGGTGGTTAAAAGCGAAAAATGGGCAGAGGTGTGTCAAAGAGTAAGCACAGACAAGTCACTGAAATTGTTCTGGCGACTACATAAAAGCATGAGTGGTGTAGTCAAGAATAAGAGCATTTCTGACTTCCAAGGTGCTGACCACATCTGGCAGAGGACTGATGAGGACAAGGGCAAAGCCCTCTTTGAACGCTACCTTGAGCAGAGCAACCAGACAGACATGGGAGGTCGAAATCTGGCCAAGGAGGTCACCTCAGACAGATGCAAGGCCCAGAACACTTCGGATGAAGACACAGTGACAGTGAAAGAAATCAAGGTTTTGCTTCGACGATCAAAAAACAGTGCTCCAGGTCCTGATGGCATAAGATACGACGACATAAATAGGTGTACCGACAATGAGCTAAAGAAACTAGCAGACATGTACAACAACAGTATAGGGAGTGCTAGCATCAAGGAGGAATGGTTACACAGCTATCCGATTCCCTTGCCGAAGCCTGACAAAGACCACAAAAAAATTCAGGGATATCGAATTATAACCATGCAGAATACAATAGGCAAGCTGCTGGAGAAGGTAATTGCCAGGAAAATATCAAGCCAACTAGAGAGGCAAGGTGTTTTCCCACCTACCCTGGGTGGGTACCGTCCAAAAAGAGAAACCTGGACCAATGCAGCAGTCTTTGCCCATGATGTCTATGAAGGTTACCACTCAGGCACTGAAACCGTTGCTGCAGCGATTGATCTTGAGGACGCATACAACAGAGTACCACTGGATTTTTTAATGTTTCAGCTTCTCGAACTAAACGTAAGTCCATTCCTCATTAGTTGGATCGCTGCAGCCCTCTTCCAACGGAAAGTAGTTTTTAGATGTGACAGTTGGACTTCGGAACCAACAACAATATATCCTGGCCTACCACAGGGATCACCATTATTTCCGGTACTGTTCAACGCCTACACAGTGAGAATCACCAGTGAGCAGATCACTGGACCTGGCAGGACATTGTCATATGCCGATGATGTTTTAATGTATCGTCAGGGGAAGGATAGAGACGAGGTTGCTGGGGAACTACAAACCGAACTCAATCGCATAAGTACTTGGTGTGATGAAGCTGGGGCAATGGTCAACCCAACAAAGGCAACAGTGACTTGGTTCTCGTTGAATAATCATATTGTCAACAATCCAACACCAACTGTAATGCTGTGTTCAGAGACAGTGGAAAGAACGCAGGCAATGAATTACCTGGGGATACGGTTTGATCGAAGCCTTGCTTATAATGTGCACATAGACCAGGTGATAACAAAGGCCAAGCGGGGTTTGGCAGCGATGCGGGTGATGGCGGCAGCAAACTGTGAGCAGCGCCATCTATGTCTTCTGTACGAGGGGCTGGTCATGTCTGTTTTGGAGTATGCAATGGCAATCCTGACTCTCAGCCATAAGCAGATAGAAAGGATGGAAAGGATACAGAATGAAGCTATGCGCATTATTCTTGGATGTACAAGAGATACAGCATGCAGGGCGATGCGCTACCTTCTTGATTTTCCAACCATTGAAGAGAGAATACAAGTTTGCAGGGCACGCGCCTACCTCAGAATTAACGCAAACACACAACATCCACTGCATAGTGAAATTAGGAAGGTGAAGGGCAGCAGGTTAAAAAGAGGACGGTCGTGGATGGGTCAAGCCGAAGACATTCTTCAACAGGTGTGTTCACTTGAGGACTTAGAACCTGGCGAGGAGTAGGTGCAAGTGCCAACAGACTTCTGCACATCCTTTTCAGTTTGCCTCCAACTAGATAGAAAATGCAGACAAGAAAATCCGGCTGCTGTTGAGGCTGAAGTACAAGCGTTGATTTTCGAGAATTCGCTAGACGGTGACGCGGTCATCTACACAGATGGGTCGGTCGTCCGAGATGTGAGAAGCTCATGGGCCTTTACAGCTCGGGCCGGAGGGAGAATTGTGAAGGAGGACTCTGGTGCTTTCACTGAAACCACAAGTAGCCTGACCATGGAAGTCATGGCAGTAAGTAAAGCAATAACATGGCTCGAGAAACAGACATTCACCAGGGCTTGTTTCCTTAGCGACTCAATGAACATGATCAAGAGGATAGAGGAGGGGTCGATCCGAAGAGAATGGTTGCTGCCTCTGAAGCGGTCTCGGCTGGCAAAGATTAGTTTCATCTTCGTGCCAGGGCATGCGGGAGTACAAGGAAATGAGCGGGCTGACAAGCTCGCAGGTGAGGCTACTGTGGAGGGCGGACGCGCCATGGACCAGGCTGACATTCTGAATGCTATACGTGATGTGAGACTTTTGCGAGAACCAAGTGATGACTGTGAATCTACAACAATGGCCAGACTGCTAGAGCAGCAAATTAAAAGAGGGGTGGCCAAACAAGAACACTACGCAGGAAGCCAAAGAAGATTGATAAACCAACACAGAACTGGCGTCGTTAGCCGCTGCACGCTGCGGGATTTGCTGAGGAGGGGATCCGAGCACTTATGGACTGAATGGTTCGATGTGCAACGAGGATGATCTGTCGACTAACTAACTAACTAACTAACTTCAGGCACGGAAGGCTCCGGGTTCAGTCTCATCAAAGAGCAAAGATTTCTATAAGATTTGCTGGTATCTAATGATATCGCATACCCCCTTGTCTATTGGACGTGAAATAAGATAACAAGATTTCTCAGATAAGGACGAAAAACACCTAAGGCACCTGCTCTGGCGAAATTGTTAGGAAAGGAAACGAACTCAGAAATGACCTTAGATGGGATAAGACTAGAAAACTAGAAGAGGAAGCAAACCTTACACATATGCAAACTGAGGTCTGACACACTGATCTTCTAGTAATGTATAACTGTATAGTATGTGAATCATGTCAAACTGAGGTCTGACACACTGATCTTCTAGTAATGTATAACTGTATAGTATGTGAACCATGTCAAACTGAGGTCTGACACACTGATCTTCTAGTAATGTATAACTGTATAGTATGTGAACCATGTCAAACTGAGGTCTGACACACTGATCTTCTAGTAATGTATAACTGTATAGTATGTGAATCATGTCAAACTGAGGTCTGACACACTGATCTTCTAGTAATGTATAACTGTATAGTATGTGAATCATGTCAAACTGAGGTCTGACACACTGATCTTCTAGTAATGTATAACTGTATAGTACGTGAATCATGTCAAACTGAGGTCTGACACACTGATCTTCTAGTAATGTATAACTGTATAGTATGTGAACCATGTCAAACTGAGGTCTGACACACTGATCTTCTAGTAATGTATAACTGTATAGTATGTGAACCATGTCAAACTGAGGTCTGACACACTGATCTTCTAGTAATGTATAACTGTATAGTATGTGAATCATGTCAAACTGAGGTCTGACACACTGATCTTCTAGTAATGTATAACTGTATAGTATGTGAATCATGTTAAACTCTGCATGTAACCATCTTTTGTTTTTATTTATACAGCTTCTGTATTAGATTAAACAACATGTTGCTATCCTGACTTTCACCTTTATTGTTCAGTCTAAATGAAACATGGAAACAGACAGCCTGTTATCAAGTACAAGCATAAAAATGGAACCAGATTTTGAAGTAAGAATATATGCTGTTATTGCGGAACTCCATCGATTTAAGCTATTTATTCTGTATCTTCTTCTTCAGCATTCCGAGCCATTGAGGTTCTTTGCTGCAGATACAAGCCGTCTCCATTCATCTCTCAGGTTGACCTTCTCTTGCCAGTCGCTGATTCCAAGTGCTTGTAGGTCTGTATGTATATTATCTCTCCACCGGCTTCTTGGTCTACCTCGGGGTCTACGGTCATTTATTTCCTGAGTGTAAGCGAGTTTTGTTTCCCTATTATCTTCCATTCTTTCTATATATCCCAGCCATTGCAGTCTATTAGCCTTCATGATACCAGTGATTAGCGGGGACTTAAAACAGATCATAAATGTCTTTGTTGCTTCTTCTTTTCCACTCTTCACTTTGTGTATCACTAATGGGCCCAGAGATGCGTCTTAAGGTTTTGTTCTCAAAGGTTTGTAACAAGGCTTTGTCGCCTTTAGTTGTACTCCAGGTTTCAGAGCCATGCAGCACAACTTGTCTAATCAGTGTTTTGTATATTGTGATCTTGGTGTTACGAGATAGCGTTGTTAATTTTAGCAGATGTTGTAGTGCATAGTATATCTTATTTCCAGAGTTGATTCTAGCTTGTATTTCTTCCCTTATTATGTTGGAGCAGTTGAAGATTGTACCCAGGTATTTGTATGTTTCCGTTCTTTTAATGGTCATATTATCTATTTGTATGTGGCCAGAGTTTTTTAGCCGTTCCTTCTCTTGAAATTACCATATATTCTGTCTTATCTTGGTTGATAACCAGCCTCATTTGTTGAGCTTTTTCCTTTAAGTGTGCTAATATTTCCAATGTCTTTTGCTCATTTTCCCCTATAATATCTATATCATCTGCATAACCAAGCAGTTTGGATGTTCCTCCAATAGCACATTCCTCCTTTACCTTCCTTAGAACTTTCTCTAGAGCCAGATTGAAAAGGAGAGGCGATAGTGCATTACCCTGTTTCAAGCCAGATGTTATTTGGAAAGGGTCTGATTTCCTGCCTTTATATGTTACTATATTATAAGTATCTTCCATGCATAGTCTGGTCATGTTGATTAACTTCCTTGGTATTCTAAATTGTTGCATAGCTTTCCATAGACTATTCCTATGGACACTGTCATAAGCCTTTTTAAAATCCACAAAAATGTTATGGAGATCTCTTTTATATTCCCAACTTTTCTTGACTATTTGTCGTAAGATAAATATCTGATCTATTGTTGATCTGTTTTGTCTGAAAATCGCCTGGTAGTCACCTAATGTCTTCTGAATATGGTTTTAGTTTATTTAGTAATACTGCGGATAGTATCTTATAGCTTGTGGACAGTAGTGATATTCCTCTATAATTTTCACACTGGAACTTGTCTCTTTTCTTAAAGATAGGTATCAATAATGACTCTTTCCAGTCATGGGGTAATTCTTCTGTCCTCCAGATTTTTATTATTAGTTCGTATTGTTTTAGATTTAATGCATAGCCACCTGCCTTTACAAATTCAGCAGCAATTCCATCAACCCCAGTTGCCTTATTGTTTTTAAGTTGTGTGATTACATATAGGATTTCTTCAAAAGCAGGTTCTTCAATTTGTGGTTCACACATTAGAACCGCTTCCAATGAGAAAGTGTTATTTGGAGCTTCACAATTTAGTAATTCAACAAAGTATTCTTTCTATGTGTTACACATTTCCTCATTGGTATTTATCATATTCCCATTTTTGTCTTTTAAACCATATGTGTTGTGTTGGTGCCCTCGTTTCTTCTTTAAAAAACTTTCTGGATTCGTTTTTCTGGTGATTAGTTTCCATATCTTTGATTATATTGCTCATATATTCTCGCTTCTGCTGCCAAACTATTTTTGTAGCCTCTTTACATTCAGTTCTATATATATTGCTCTTCATTTTGGAAGTTGTTGATGTCATTTCACCACAACTGTCTGGCATTCTTTTTTTCCTAATGACTGCTTCTTCACATTTTTGTTTGAACCATCTGTTCTTTCTATGCGTGGTTAACACACTGAGACATTCTTCTGCGGTAGTTTGAATTGTATTCTTGATGTTCAACCAAGTTTGGTCAACGCTTTCCTCCAAAGGGTTTTGCAGAGTTTCAAGTTTACATTTTATTTCATCTGTAGATTTCTCTTTGACTGTAATGTCTTGTAGTTTTTCTCTATTATATGTTGGGTGTAATCTGTAATTTAGTATAGAAAGCTCTCTTAAGTTTTATTTTAACTTTTGCTCCAACAAGGAAGTGGTCGCTGTGGCACTCAGCTCCTCTATAAGTTCTAACTTGTTGTATGTTTGATACATTTCTGTTGTTAATTAAAATGTGATCTATTTGATTATAAGTTCTCTTGTCACATGATTTCCAAGTTTTTTTGTGTATATCTTTTCTTTGTAGTCTGGTACTGCTAATCTGCAGTCCTTTGGCTTCTGCCAGGTTGATGACTCTCCATCCATTATCATTTGAAGTTGTATGTAGGCTTTCTATACCGGCCACTTTTTTATGAGTTTGTTCTCTACCTATTTTTGCATTGAAGTCTCCCAGCACAATCAGGATGTCCTGTTTGGGGGTTTCTTCTATGACATCTTCCAAATCACTATAAAAGTCTTCTTTAACATCATCTTCTTTCTTGTCAGTAGGTGCATGTACATTAATCATCGTTATATTTTTCCTTTACCTTTTATTTGTAATTTACTAATTCTGTCATTAACAGCTGTAAAGTTTAGAACGTTCCCCCATAACTCTTTTTTGATGACAAAACCTGTTCCTAATTCATGTTTATTTTGGTGTTTCCTCCATATATTATAATCATTCCATTTTGCTCTAAAGTACCCTCTCTTGGCCACCTTATTTCTTGAATTGCTGTTATATCCATTTGATATTCAACCAGCTCCCGGGTTAGTTCTTCAGCTGCTCCAGCTCGATATAGTGTCCGTACATTCCATGTTCCAAATCTCAAGAGTCCTTTAACGTTCCAAGGTCATTGTCCAAATAAGTCAGCCCAAATTGGAGGCTTATGTATCTGTTTCGTAGTAATACTAAGTTGCCATAATATCAGTGTTCATCTATTTCTTTTATTATTACTGTCCTGAAAATTAAATATTAAAATTAACTGCAAGACCGTTGAACAAATGCAGAACTATCTCGATCAACTAGATAATTACCTGAACAAGGAACATTCCAGATCATGGTTTGCTGTAACCAACAAGCATTTAGAGAGATAACAAACATTCCCAACATCATGTAATATCAATGTGAAACTGGAAACTACAAACACTGCTAACATCATGTAATATCAATTTCAAACTGTGGAAACATCAAATAAACACAATGGATATCCGGCCCACATCACTGTACGGCTGTGAAATATGGACTCTAAACTAAAGAGATGGACACATCTTGGAAGCATTTGAGATGGGATGTTATTGTAGGATGCAAAGAATAAGCTGGGCAGAAAACAGATCAAATGAACCAGATCTTGGAGATATATGAGAAAATAGGCAACTGTTGAACATAATCTAAAAAAAGAAGGTTAACAGATCTTAGTCACAATTTGAGACACAGAGATCCATTACTGAAAATAATGGAAGACATAATCCAGGGCAGGAGAAAAATGATGTCATGGGAATGACAACATTATACAAGCATGCATGGAAATTAGAGCTCAGACTGGTGAGAAGAGGTGACAATGTAGGACAGTGATCAGACAACTTGAACACCATCTCTGGACTGAGTAACCTGATGATGATGGTTATCCTTATAACTTGTATCCCTCAGTGGAGCAGAGATCTTCAACCATGTCACACCATGGCCTCCTTTCCTTTGTGTAATGGATCAGAGATCTTCAACCATATCACACCATGCCCCCCCTTTCCTTTATGTAATGGAGCAGAGATTTTCATCCATATCGCACCATGCCCTCCTTTTCTTTGCAATCTCTTACAATTTCTTCTATGTCACTCCTGTCGGACTAATTTGTCCTACTTTTCTCCATGCTTTTTGGTCTCTATATATTTCTTTTGCCCTGTAGTTTCCAGCAGACATACTTTCTCGTTGACCCATTAATAGACTTTCTCATTGTGTGTCCCCTACCCACAACAGTTTATGTCTCAATTCATTGAATTTTGTGTAGTTGTCTACTTGTGTCGCTTTATTCTTTCGAATTATTTTCATATATTATTAACATTTGAAGACAAACTGTCATAACATGCATTGTCCTGTATGTTTCTCAGACAAAACCAAGCAGGCCAATATTTCCTGTATCTATTAAAAATGAAATAAAGCAAGAAGCAGGTGTTGAAGTAAGTTGTTACAGTATGTATTATTTTTCCTTATATAGTAATGTTTGTCATATACCTAAATTTACCTAGACTTAAATGTGACCAGGTTATTATTGCAGGCAGAGCAGGTGAGATAAACTGCTAGTTTATCTGGCATGGCTGTATACAGTATGTTTAATTGCTAGGGCTATGTCAGTATAACATCTCAGGATATCATTATAACATCTCAGGTTATCAGTATAACATCTCAGGTTATCAGTATAACATCTCAGGTTATCATTATAACACAGGATACTAGCATTTACAGCCACATCATGTAGAAATTAATCATTTCTTGACCACTTGTTTTCATAGATCTTAAAACTTCTGTTAAGCTCAAAATAATCATGAAGATTTGGCGAGATAAACAGATGTTAAATGTGTTTCTGCTAACTGTGCTGTACATCGGATGCATTGGTGCAATGGCTAAATGTTACACTGATGTGAACTCTATAATGTATCTAGTTTATGGGTGCCCAGTGATGGATACAAATGAGTTGACTACAAACAGGCTGTAACAGTGATCTTAACATTTAAACACCACAAACTACACTGAGTTGAAACACTACTTTGAACACCTCAGCGATGAGTAGATTGTTGGTCTCATCTGCCCCTGCAGTTACTGTGAAAGCATTGTTACTGACATTTATGAATATCCCATAATTTCCACATAAAAAATAAGTCCTGTAGCAGGGATCTGCTGTGGCTATGTGACATGTTACCACCATTGTATTGTGTCTGCCTGGGGGAATGGAGCAATAAGTGGTCAGTCTTTCCCTCCCATAGTGAATGTTGAGAGCTGACATTGAACCCTTGTCCAGTCACAATTATGACATTGTCAATGTAACATCATAACCATTACACCAACACAACACTACTGTTTTGGTGTGCAGATCTACACAACATGGAGAAACACAACATGATGAAACACATCTGGATAGAAGCTCAAGTATAATAAATACTGTTGCTGCACCATATGATCACATAAAACATGTACTTTGGCTGAGCTGCTTCAGGTTTGAATACTCCAATCACTCAGTCACTCAGCTGTGCAGCCATGGACCATGTCCCACAGGATCACTGGGCTAATCATGCCGACTGCTGGGACATGGTCCTCCCATAGTCACATGTGGTGGTAGGACCATGTTATTGTTGTGAGGGTGGGGACTGTCCTCCCATAGCCACATGTGGTGGTAGGACCATGTTATTGTTATGAGGGAGGGGGGACAGACCTCCCATAGCCACATGTGGTGGTAGGACCATGTTATTGTTGTGAGGGAGGGGGGACAGTCCTCCCATAGCCACATGTGGTGGTAGGACCATGTTATTGTTGTGAGGGTGGGGAACGGCCAGCAGTTTACATTTGCAGATCTTACCCTATCCCATACCATAGCCACTCTGACCCGAGGGAAGGGAAATAACAATGATAGTTGTACTTATGGTGTCATAAACTGTCCAGAAATGTACAAATATAAAATAAAAACTTTCATAGACAGAGGCAACATATTCTAGACAGAGGTAACATATTCCAGACAGAGGTAACATATTCCAGACAGAGGTAACATATTCCAGACAGAGGTAACATATTCTAGACAGAGGTAACATATTCCAGACAGAGGTAACATATTCTAGACAGAGGTAACATATTCCAGACAGAGGTAACATATTCTAGACAGAGGTAACATATTCCAGACAGAGGTAACATGTTCCAGACAGAGGTAACATATTCCAGACAGAGGTAACATATTCCAGACAGAGGTAACATATTCTAGACAGAGGCAACATATTCTAGACAGAGGCAACATATTCTAGACAGAGGCAACATATTCCAGACAGAGGCAACATATTCTAGACAGAGGCAACATATTCTAGACAGAGGTAACATATTCTAGACAGAGGTAACATATTCCAGACAGAGGCAACATATTCTAGACAGAGGCAACATATTCTAGACAGAGGCAACATATTCTAGACAGAGGTAACATATTCTAGACAGAGGCAACATATTCTAGACAGAGGCAACATATTCTAGACAGAGGCAACATATTCCAGACAGAGGTAACATATTCTAGACAGAGGCAACATATTCTAGACAGAGGCAACATATTCCAGACAGAGGTAACATATTCTAGACAGAGGCAACATATTCCAGACAGAGGCAACATATTCTAGACAGAGGCAACATATTCTAGACAGAGGCAACATATTCTAGACAGAGGCAACATATTCTAGACAGAGGCAACATATTCTAGACAGAGGCAACATATTCCAGAGGAATAGGGGAGAACAAGTTAGGTAAAGATTTAAATGGGAGATTATATAATTTTTATATGTGTGCAAAATGTCTTTAAAGTTGTCAAAATATTAATTAGTCTTGCAAGAACAATTCACAGGAGAGTTAATTTCCAATATTTCAGCTTTACTTTCAATTTCATGATGGCCATTACCCTCTTTGGACAACAATCACCTTCACATTAATATCCTGTATGGGGGAAACCTGTGTGGCTGACTCAGTCACAGGATTATTAATCTAAGCCAAGGATGGGCCCTAATATAACTTCTATTTGAGGTGGAATGGGGTTGGATGTAATGAAATTAAAATACTTTCAAACACAGCGACTGAAGTTGCATAATTTCAAACAGGTTGACAACAAAAGCTGGACCAACGCACAAGAAGTTGGCAACCTAGATAGAAGTTTACCAGGTGGACACATGAATGAAGAACTTAAATACAATGAAGGTACAGTAACCAAATCTATTTGCGAAAATGTGTTTTATAAAAATATTTCTCCAAGGCAAAGTCTTTAAGCTGCTTGTCTCACTCCATGGCAAAGTGATTAAGCCGCTTGCTTCACTCCTTGGCAAAGTGTTTAGGCCACTTGCCTCACTCTGTAGTATGCTGTGGGTGCGATTTCAGACTGTCATTTGGTTCATGAGTGATTTTGTTCAGAAAATCCTGAAGGTCGTCTCTGGAGCTATGGAGTTGTGATTTGTGTGATGTTTTTGGTGGGCCACCCTGTGGAAAGAGACCAGACCATATAGGCTAAAATCCAGAACAGTGAAGTCGATCTTTGTTATAAGTAAACTTTCAACATCTGTGTACTTCAAGTTCAAGAGAATTATGTCTTGATAATGTTACTGAGACAAATGGGTCTGGAGAAAGTTCGGGTTTTGGTAATGTTACTGAGATGAGTGGGTCTGGAGAAAGTTCAGGTTTTGGTAATGTTACTGAGATGAGTGGGTCTGGAGAAAGTTCAGGTTTTGGTAATGTTACTGAGATGAATGGGTCTAGAGAAAGTTTTAGCAACCTGAAGACACGGCTACTGAAGACAGAGGTTAAGAAAGGAAAGAAATACTGTATGGGGTGGCAGAGAGGCAAGGCGGGTGTACTGTGGTGGAGCTGATCAAGAACATAGAGGACATGGTTGTCAAGGGACATCATTGTTTGTGCTGACTGGCATGCCACCAGATGATGATGTCACAGGGTAGTAGGATATTCTGCTTCTTTGTTGTTGTTGGTATAGATCCAGCTATGTTTGGGCTGTTGACCTTTGACCCAGTGTCATGTGATGATACATGAATGTGTCTATCAGTCATTGGCTAGTCACCCAGTGTCTCACACATACACTCATATATGCACACTCATACTCTCTCTCTCTCTCTCTCTCTCTCTCTCTCTCTCTCTCTCTCTCTCTCTCTCTCTCTCTCTCTCTCTCTCTCTCTCTCTCTCTCTCTCTCTCTCTCTCTGATCCTAAAGTAGTGTTTGGTTGTCAGAGATCACAGATATTTCACTGCAAGTTATTGTATTTTGTGTAAGTATTATTAAAACTATGTAAAATTATGTCCTCTAAAAGTACTGGAGAGTTTTGGTCAGAGACCATAACTTTATGAAGGGAAAATCCCAACTGCACCTCCACGCGGTAGAGGATGGAAACACACTACGGTGTGGCTAACACAGCTCTGGGGACCGAGTATCCACCGGAATAAGTGGACAACTCTGCAGCTGAGCAGAGCAGGGCACTCACTTGTCCTTGCAGTCGGAAATGGCTGTCAAAAGCAGAGGTAAAAAGACCACCATGTGAATGTGGAAGGCAAGGGGAAACCACCACATTATCTTCCCAAGACTTCATGGCAAAACATAAATCAAAGTTAGTGAAGGACGTTAATGGCTGTCTTAGGGCATCCTCGTCCGGTAGGGACAGTCATGAGCCACAGGTGACACCAGACCGTCATCCAGCTACTGATGGCAAAATCTTAACTAAAATAAATAAATTTAGAGTAGGAACATGGAATGTTAGGACATTAAATGAGCTAGGAAAGTTGACCAATGTTCTAAGAGAGATGGATAGCATGAAAATGAATATACTAGGCGTTAGTGAGATGAGATGGAAGGGATCGGGCAAAATTATAGCTGACAATCACACAATAATTTATTCTGGAGGGGAGACACATGAGAAAGGGGTAGGAATAATATTAGATGAAAAAACAGCCAAGTCAATTAATGGATACTGGTGTATTTCAGATAGAGTTATTATGGTCAAAATCAAAGGCAAACCAATAGACATAAATATTATACAAGTATATGCACCAACAGCAAACAGTAGTGATGAAGAAATACAACACTTTTACGACGAAATAGAAATGGTGATGGCTCAAATTGGATCACAAGAAATAAAAATAATACTTGGTGATTTTAATGCAAAAGTAGGAAAGGGAAAAATGGAGGATGTAGTGGGGAATTATGGTTTAGGTACAAGAAATGAAAGAGGGGAAAAGCTAATAGAATGGGCAAATATCATTGATATGATAATTGGAAACACATGGTTTAAACACCATAAAAGACGACTGTACACATGGATAAGCCCTGATAAGAAAATACGCAACCAAATTGACTACATACTAATTAATAAAAGATTTAGAAATGCTTTAATTAATGTAAAGACAATGCCTGGTGCTGACTGTAATAGTGATCATGTACCACTATGTGGACAAATAAAAGTAAGATTAAAAAGAGGGAAAAAAATGGTTAAGAACATGAGACTTAATAAAGAGGTTCTAAAAATAGATAACGAAATGCAAGAACAATACAGAGTGACTGTGAAAAATAGGTACAATGCAATAACTAAAATACAGAGTATAGATGAACAATGGGAAATGTTAAGGGACTCCATTCATCAAACTAGCAAAGAAGTATTACCAGAGAGAGGCAAAATAGCTAAGAAAAAATGGATGAATGAAGATATCTTAAACCTGATGGACAAAAGAAAACAGAGTAAAAATGACAAACAAGAATATGCTAAGATAAATAAAGAAATAAAAGATAAATGTGGGAAGGCTAAAGAAAGTTGGTTAAACGAGCAATGCAAAAAAATTGAATTAAATTCCATTAAAGATACAAAAAATATGCACAGACAAATCAGTGAGCTTACAGGAAAAAAAATAAGAATAAATACAGGGTGTTTGAAATCAAAAACAGGAAAGATAATATTAGAGGAAGATGCTATAATGAAGAGGTGGAATGAGTATATAAGAGAATTATATGAAGGAGAAAGGGCAGAATTAACAGAAGATAGTAACTTAGAAGGTCCACCTATTCTGAAAGAAGAAGTCGCTGATGCTATGAAACGTATGAAGAAAGGAAAAACAGCTGGGCCAGATGAAATCACAATAGAAGAATTAGAAGTATTGGGAGAATTTGGAGTAGATATATTAACCAAAATGTTGAATGATATTTACAGCAGTGGATATTTACCCAGTGATATGCTGAAATCTGTATTTATAGCTATACCAAAAAGACCAGGAGCAATTGATTGTGAAGATTTTCGTACAATTAACATTATAAACCATATCACTAAGCTTCTACTCAGAATCATAATGAGAAGAACCAAAAAGAAAATAAAAATGGAAATTAGTGAAGAACAGTATGGATTTGTGGAAGGAAAGGGCACAAACAATGCAATTTATACATTGCGGACACTAATAGAAAGGTCAATAGAGAAACAGAGGGACATATATTTGTGCTTCATAGATTATACTAAGGCATTTGATAAAGTAAAACATGATGAACTGATTAAAATGTTGGAAGATATCAACACTGATGGAAAAGATTTAAGAATAATAAAGAATATTTACTGGAACCAAGTAGCAGCAATTAAAATGGGAAATAAAGAGGGTAGTTACGAACAGATAAAGCTAGGAGTACGACAAGGGTGTGTCTTGTCACCAGATCTTTTCTCCCTGTATAGTGAAGTAATAATGAGAGAGATCAAAGAGATGCCAGGAATACTAGTTGGAGGTTATAATATAAATAATATACGCTATGCAGATGACACAGTATTGGTGGCGGATAATTCAACAGACCTACAACAATTATTAGACGTTGTAGTAACAGAGAGTGCAAGGAAAGGACTCAACTTGAATATCAAGAAAACAGTAACAATGGTAATATCAAAGAAAATGGTGACACCAAAATGTGACATAGAAATAGAAGGGAAAATCCTTAACCAAGTTGATAATTTTAGATACCTAGGGGCATTTATAACATCAGATGGAAGATGTACAACAGAGATTAGGAGCAGAATAGGGCAGGCAAAAGCCGCATTTCATAAAATGAAGAGTATCTTATGCGATAAGTCACTGTCACTGAATGTAAGAAAGAGAGTGCTGAAATGCTATGTAGAACCAGTTTTGCTGTATGGCAGTGAATCTTGGAATGTAAATGAACAAATTAAGAAGAAATTAGAAGCAACAGAGATGTGGTTCCTGAGACGAATGTTGCGAATTCCTTGGACTGCCAGAGTAACTAACGACGACTGCCTGAAACAGGCTAATGAAACTAGAACATTATATACAACAATAAGACAGAGACAAACAGCTTTCCTCGGTCATGTGATGAGAAGAGAGGCATTGGAGAACATCGTAACAACTGGAAAGATCGAGGGGAAGAGAGGCAGAGGTAGACCAAGAGAAGTGATGCTGGATGGATTGAGACGGTGGCAAGGAGGAATATCAGCAGCAGAGTTGATCCAGAGAACCAAAGGCCGAGATCTATGGAGAGCCATGACCGCCTACGCCAGCCGGCACGGCACTTGATGATGATGATGATTATTAAAACTCCTCCTTTGTGTCCTTTGCGGTCAAAACATGTGACCTGGTATCCTCTGACTGAGAATCTGTGATGGTCATTGAGGCGTGTCTCTTGAATGCATGCCACATCTATCTTTATGAAGATGATTTGTTAGAGGTCCTTTCTTGTTAAAAAAATCCTTCAGCATTCCACTATAGTATGTTGAGTGTCCAGGGTGTTTGGTCAATAACTCTCACCCTACTCCTCTGTGTCTTGACTCACAGCACAAGGTGACCGCCAGTAGCATTGGGTGGACCTCCTCGAGGCTGGGGGGCCTGGCTCTGTCACCACCTGATGGGACTTCATGGGATTAGCACCATAATGAGTAATTTTAATTTGTGACATCATGAATTAACACTACCAGACCTGAGGCCCTGAACCTAACTGTCCCCTATACCTGGGCTCCTGAGCATTAAAGAGAAAAAAACCAACATGATATAGACAAATATTAGTTACATGCAAACAAGTGGTTAGAATAAGATGGAACTTGGAGACATTCTAGAAAATGGGTCTACCTTTCATCTAGCGCCAATATTCCACCTGTGTATGCCAATCAACCCAGCAGGATGAGCCTTGTTTCACACAGAGGTACTTCTTGCAAAGTGAGCACCAGATGTTACTCTTCACCTTCTTGCATGGATTGTCTTTGTAAGACACTCCAGGATTTTGCTTGTTCTACCTGGAGTGCTTTTCCATGCACACAACACAGATATGATTAGACGATGTCCCAGGGGGAATCTCTGGAAAATGATTGCCAGGGGTCATCCGTTGAGGGCAGGGTTCCTTTTGTGGGTGGCGGTGGGCTGATGTCCTGTATCTACCAATAAGTTGTAGGCACAGTTTCTGAATACATCTGGTGAAATAATCTGGCTTTTTTGAAGCAGCTTGCTGCTTTGAAGCATACAAGATATAAGAATTATAAATGGCCTACATAAAAATTTTATAAAAAGCCGCCGGGGCCAGCGGTAATGACGATGAGACCGGTGAAGGCTGGTCATTTTTGTCACAGCCACCCATATATTTATTATAGTCTTTCGCCAGCTGTGGCATCTGTATTTCTTGCACTGGAAACGTATTCTTGAAGAAATTCTGACTCCTCAGAGTCTGAATCAACCAAAGTATTGATCACCTGTTGGACTGTGAAAAGCCTAGACCTACTTCACTTTCTTGTTGAAGTGCTTGGTTCATCAGCCGCTCGTTTCATTGTAAATTTTCAGAATTTTTTTGACGTTAAACCACACAAAGTCAATTCAAACACATGGGGGCAGGCATTTGCAATGACTAACCATGAGATTTGACCACGATTGGTTGGTTATTTTTAGTTTGTGACACATTTTGTTCACGTACTATGCAAAATATCAAAAATTAGGTTCAGCGGTATAGCGGCAGAATAGGAAATTCCCGAAGAATGGGTACAGCGGTCTGGTAGGGTTAAGTTACGTTGCACTGCTTTGTCAAGCTTGTGGCTCAGTAGATCTGATTTCGACAAGCATTTTTGGGTGTGCTCTCCCTGGCATCTGACTGTCCCCAGTCTACCTACAAGACAGCAGGTGTGTGTCTCACTTCAGCTGGTTCCTATCCCTTGATCTGTTTGACATGGGAGACCCTACCAGTAGCTGTGCTACCATCGGCATTGCTCTTGGGGTCATTGGAACATGCCAGCCCCTCTACCTCTTGAAGGTGGAGACACAGCAAAAGGGATACATCATGTTATATCATCATCAACTTAGATAATAAATCAGCTTAGATCATATATTAGCCTAGATCATATATCAGCCTAGATCATACATTATCCTAGATCATACGCCAGATTAGATCATACATCAGACTAGATCATACATGAGCTAAGAACATACATCAACTTACATCATACATCAGCCTAGATCATACCTGAACATTAGACAAAACATCAGCTAAGATCATACATCAGCCTAGATCATACATCAGCTTTTATCATCATGAACTTAGATCATACATCAGCTTTTATCATCATGAACTTAGATCATACATCAGAATAGATCCTACATCAACTTAGATCAAACCTGAACTCCCTGGGAAGGTTAATCCGGTCAACAAATGCCCGCAGAAGTTGAATGTGTTGGCCTAACAGTGCAAGAATGTAGCTCTGCTGTAAACAGGCAAAATGCAATCACGTTCGAAAAAAGTCTCCGGATGAACACAGCAGAAGAAGAAGAAATCTGAACTTAGATCATATCAGCATACATGAGCACATTAATCATTCTTCTTCTGCACCTTTCGTTCACTTGAAATTGATCGTCTATAGCTGCAATGTGTGCCTGCTTGATTACACATACACATCTGTTCATAATCAATAACTTGTATATTCATGAGGCTATTACTTATTTACTTTGGTGTGTTTCAGAAGTACACTCTTGGTCTCCACGGAGTCCTTACCACTCCATTAAAGAGCATACACAAAAGTGGACATATGACAACATAGACATGAAGGTTGTGAAACAAGAACTATCAGATGTTCTGTGTGAGGACAGGAGTCACAGTTTCAGTAAAATGGTAGACATAGCTGGGGGTAGCATCATTCAAGAAATGGCAGGGGGCAGCAACTCAGAATCAAGAATGGTTGAGAACATTTGTAATGCATCAGTAAAACTTGACAGTTGTTGTCAAATGTCAGAAAATGTGTCTTCTATGATTGATACAGACAATAAACTATCTCTGGCTAATGAGAATTGTCAGCAGCAAAATAAGGAAAAACATACACAGATCCTTGCAAAGTCTTTTGATAACATTTTTGATTATGTCAGTTATAGCTCTCAAAGAACTCACACAGGAGACATGTCTGATGTTTCTAGTCCAAATGTTTGTGTAGACAGATATAAGAGCACACATTCTGAAGGGATGCCAAACAAATGTAATGAATGGGATCATCTTTTGATTCAAGATGATCATCTAGATTGCCAAAAGAACATGAATCACAAGGGAACACATACAGGAGAGAAACCTTACAAGTGTGATGTTTGTGGTGCTTCTTTTACTATAGCTGGCAGTCTGAGGGAACATAAGAGAACACATACAGGAAAGAAACCTTACAAGTGTGATGTTTGTGGTGCTTCTTTTACTCATGCTCGCAGTTTTAAATACCACAAGGGAACGCATACAGGAAAAAAACCTTACAAGTGTGATGTTTGTGGTGTTTCTTTTACTCAAACTGGCAATTTGAAGAACCATATGAGAATACATACAGGAGAGAAACCTTACAAATGTGATGATTGTGGTGCTTTTTTTAAGTATGCTAGTAATCTGAAGGACCATACTAGAACACATACAGGAGAGAAACCTTACAAATGTTATGATTGCGGTGTTTCTTTTACTCAGATAGGTAGTTTGAAGTACCATATGAGAATACATACAGGAGAGAAACCTTACAAATGTGATGTTTGTGGTGCTTCTTTTACTCAAGCTGACAGTCTGAAGAAACATAAGAGAACACATACTGGAGAGAAACCTTACAAATGTGATGTTTGTGGTGCTTCTTTTACTATAGCTGACAGTCTGAAAGCACATGAGAGAACACACACAGGAGAAAAACCCTACAAGTGTGATGATTGTTGTGCTTCTTTTGCTCATGCTAATAGTTTGAGATACCACAAGGGAACGCATAAAGGAGTGAAACCTTACAAGTGTGAGGTTTGTGGTGCTTCGTTTACTATAGCTGGCAGTCTGAAGAAACATACGAGAACACATACAAGAGAGAAACCTTACAAGTGTGATGTTTGTGATGCTGCTTTTACTGTAGCTGGCAGTCTGAAGATCCACAAGAGAACACACACAGGAGAGAAACCTTACATGTGTGATGTTTGTGGTGCTTCTTTTACTATAGCTGGTAGTCTGAAGGAGCATGAGAGAACACATACAGAAGAGAGACCTTACAAGTGTGATGTTTGTGGTGCTTCTTTTACTCTAGCTGAAAGTCTGAAGAAACATAAGAGAACACATACAGGAGAGAAACCTTACAAGTGTGATGTTTGTGGTGCTTCTTTTACTCAAGCTGGTGATCTGAAGAAACATAAGAGAACACATACAGGAGAAAAACCTTACAAGTGTGATGTTTGTGGTGCTTCTTTTACTCATGCTAATAGTTTGAGATACCACAAGGGAACACATACAGGAGAGAGACCTTACAAGTGTGATGTTTGTGGTGCTTCGTTTACTCAAGCTGACAGTCTGAAGAGACATAAGAGAACACATACAGGAGAGAAACCTTACAAGTGTGATGTTTGTGGTGCTTCTTTTACTCAAGCTGACAATCTAAAGGCACATGAGAGAACACACACTGGAGAGAGACCTTACAAGTGTGATGTTTGTGGTGCTTCTTTCACTCAGACTTGTAATCTGAAAATTCACAAAAGAACACATACAGGAGAGAAACCTTACAAGTGTGATGCATGTGGTGCTTCTTTTACTCACTCTGGCAGTCTGAAAAAACATTCAAACCTTTATCATCTTCATGTGTCCTGCCAACTACCATAGGTGTTCATGTATCTCATCAGATCTCAGTCCATGTTCAGGATCAACTCTGCTGATAATATTTCTCAATGTAACCATACAGTCCATCCAGCATCATCTCTCTCGGTCTGCCCATGTCTATTTTCCCACTGATCTGTCCAGTTGTCACAATGCTTTCCCATGCTTCTCTTCTCATCACAATACTAAAGAATGCTATTGTCTCTTTCTGATAGTTGTATATAATGTTCTACTTTCATTAGCCTCATCCAGACAATCTGACACATGCCTGAAGTCATTGACATTAAGATCAGTGTCCTGGATAGCAAGGATACACATAAACTAGTTCACAAGATAAAATAGGGCGGGTACTAAGACCCCCAGAAGGGGAAAATGACAGGACAGTGATTGAAGGGGGAGCTGAGAAGAGGTCAGCTGGCTAGGATAATTGTGAGGCAGACAGTTGGAGCAGTGAGATAGTGTTTGTGTGGAGCATTGTGAGGGATAGAATGGTTTAAAAGACAGTGACAAACATTGACGGGGGAGAGTTGAGTTTAGACCGGACCAGGAGGAGGTCGGGGTCTGAGAAAGTGAAGAATTGTGACGGAGTTAGGAAGAGAACTCCGCACGGTGGGTTTCCAGGGATAGTGAGTGGAATTCGAGACCCAGAGTGGGTTACTTTGAGCCGGGCCTAGAGAGAGGCTAGTATACCTGTTGTGTGGGACGAGAGTTAGTAGGCCTTGAGAGGCAGTGTTATTTGAAGTGTTCCACTGGGATGGAGATATATTCTGAGAGAATTATTGTTCCTGGATTTATATGTTACGTGTGTCCATGTTAATTCAGAATTAAAGGAATATTATGTGCGCAAATTAACGCTTGTTCACTGACTGGTGTTTGGTTGTGATGCATCGTGGTTGATCGGTTGTTCAACATACTATATACACTGACATTCCCCTAGACACAACCATAGCCACTCTATCTGTCACTCAGTCAACAATCACTTTGTGTCAGAGAAGATTTATGGGGACTCGTCGCTGGAAGTCCGTAACAACATCACAAACATCTGAGTGTATTTGATTATAAGATTTATGAGGGCCGTCCGATCAAGAAACAAGATTTATGAGAGCCGAACGGTCAAGAATAAACACCATTTTCAGTAGACAACGCATTTCAAAAGTTTCGGAGAATTAATACAGAGTTCACGGGAAACCAGATAAAAATAACATTTCTCACTCGGAGTGGGGAGAGTGGACGGGGAAAGGGTGTCCACGGTATAAACACTGGGTTTTCTCCTGTGCGGGAACTGGCTAGCAGAGAGTTCACGAAATGCCACCACAGTACATCTAAAAACAGCTAGCGCGCGGCAAATACACAACAGACAGTTCAAGTGGACAGTATTGCTCGCGGAGATAAAGACAAAATTAGAAACCAAAGATAACAGAAAGAGCAATTTCATTGCGAAGTCCTGTGCGTGGTGTGACATTTTGTGTGTGTGTTGAGGACAACGCACGGTGTGGTTACAGGTCGACAGGTTAAGAATTTCACCACAGGTAACACGACGGGTGAGGACGGTGGAAATTGTGAGTCTCCACAGACAAATTGGGTTGACAAGAGGGTCAGTGCTGTTTACGAGGACAGCAAAGTATTTGTGGATAACGGAAAATTTCCGGACATTACTTTGTTCGCGGCCAGTATCGGTCGTGGATTTGTGATAAAGAAAAACTGAGGTACTAAGTGAGATGACCTTTCGAGCCAAGGCCATGTACCAGGGAATGGGGCGGAAAAATGTCCATTGAGAATAACAAGTTGTTTTTGCTCCAAAACCAGGAGTTATGGTCATTGTTCTTAACGTCTTTGTGTGTGTGTCGTCATCGGGAAACAATCAACAACAGACATTCAGGGGCCGTCATCACAAATATAATTTTCATTTCTTTACAACAACAAAAAAGAACTTACAAAACGTTTTAAAGCGCGGGATCATTTACTGCCATTCGTTGATTTAACCTTGTCAGCAACAGTGAAGCAAGACCATCAATTCAAGGCATTGGGATAATTACTATCATCTTTAACTTTTACGACAGTCGAAAATGATTCAAAAAAAAGGGGACAATGCATCAGAACAGGAATTCATTGTTGGAATCTAACGTCGTTCGTAATCTTTTCAAAACAGTAACCGACAGACATTTCTAGGCGAGTTTCGGAGACTATTGAAAACAAAATAAGGACTTTTATGAGATTTCACCATCGCAATGTTGTCGGCTACCTTTTTTTGTTTCTCTTGCTCTCATCGTCCTAAGTATTGTGGTTGTGCGTTACGCAATTATTTGTATGTGGTCCAGTGTTCGTAATAAGTAGGATATTTTTGCATTGTTTCGCGAAGTGCGGGAGACAAAGCAAAGGTAAATTGTCTAGGTGCACATTGTATGTTGTTGAGAGGCAGCTGACGAGTCAGTTTGTTTTGTGCTGTTGAGCATTGGGTCGTCTCGATATTATACACAGTGTCCAAGTGTCTATCGTCAGATATATGTACATGATTTATTTTATATTTGTTCTTTTTACTGTTTTCTCTTTACTGTTACATATGATATTTGATTTCTTTGGATATATGGTATTGTTGTAATTCTTATGTTAATACAGCTTCTATCTAGATGGTATCTGTCAGTTTATATTATGCGCACGGAATGGTCTTTCATGGGCATGTTTATGTCAGTGGTTTTTATTTCTATGTAATCATCCGTCTGTGTTTCACCAGCCTATGCGTCTAGTGTCTAATATTTGGCACTTAGTGTGTATCATTCATTGGTGTATTTATATGTATGTTTAAAACTATTTCCAGGAATATTTCTACAGTTATTTGATATATATATACGAGTGAGTATAGGTAATATTCCCCCCTCACTACCTAGTGCTTGTAGAGTGACTGGGTGAGTACAGAGTGATAATAGTAGTACTACGAAGTTACATACAGTCTGAGTGGTGGTGTACTTAGCGAAGGTGCACAAAGACTAGAAGCAGTGTTTGTATATTATAGTTAGCTGACAGACAACGTGTCCACAAGTACGAGATGCCTACTTTAATGGAATATATTGAAGCAGGTGAACGAATAGGTCTAAAGGGCAAAGAGTTACAGGAGTTTGCAGAAGCAAAATTGAAAGAAGTTCAGCAGTGGGAAAGAGAGGAGAGGCATAATGAACGGGAGGCAAAGCGTCTACGGGAAGAGAAAGAGACACAAATGAAAATAGAAATTGAGAAAGAGAAGCTCAAGTGTCAAATGGAAACAGAAATTGCACTGAGAAAACTAGACCTATCTAAGGGTCAAAGTGAGGAAAACAGAAGACCTTCTTAGTCATCACAACGATTGAAACTGCCATACTTTACGGACCGCGACAGTCTTGAAGCTTATTTGGGGAGATTCGAGGCATCAGCGAAAGTGTCAGGCATCCCAGAAGATCAGTATGCTATTAGACTAGGTGAGTTTCTAACGGGAAAGGCCCTAGATACTATGTTTAATTTACCTGTAGAAGACAGAAATAATTATACGATTCTACGTCAACGCTTGCTTACAAAGTTACAACTAACTGAGCATGGATACAGAACAAAGTTTAGACAATTAGTGCCAGAGACAAATCAGGATTTTACAGATTTTGTAAATACAGTGAAGAACACATTTAATAAGTGGATGGAGCTGGCAGAGGTAGGAAAAGATTTTAATAAATTAGTGGATTTAATGCTTAGAGACAAGGTGTTATCATCGTGCAATACTAATTTAGTGGCTTTCTTTGAGGAACGTAAGCCAAAGGACATAGACACAATGTCCCAGTTAGGGTAAAATTATATGACTGCACATCCAAACAGTTCTATAGGCAGACAGATTGATGAGGAAATAGTCTGTGCAGCGTATACAAAACAGGACCAGAATCCGGTTATCAGACCAAGGGCGAAAAGTGTGGATTCAGCACAGAAACATGAACAAGAGTCTCAAGATAATGGTTTCCGTGGCAACCATTTTGGCAGAGCAGGACGGTACCCATACAAAAGGGGGAATTTTCAGAGACTTCCAAATAGGTATGCCGGATGCTGGAATTGTGGGAGCTGGAGACACAAGGCAGCACAGTGTGATGTACAACCATCCAGTGAGCCAACGAGTAACGTAAGGAAGGAGATCATCTGTTTCAAATGTGGCAAAAAGGGGCACGTCAGCCATCAATGTAGGATGAGAGAAACGGAGCATTCTAATGCAGCACAAGTGATTGAGACTATCAACAATGAAGATTGTAGTGGGTGCAAACCTCTTTTTGAAAAAGACGGTCAGCCAGTCTTAGTGTGTGGCCATACAGTGAAAGCAGGATCAGCAGTCCATGAAGGTGGAAGTCTGAAGCTGCACCATGGATTTGTTAATGATAGGCCAGCGTTAACAATTATGGATTCCGGATGTACATCCATCGGGGTTAAAAAGAGTTTAGTGCATCCCTCGGATTACACAGGGAAAAAGATTAGGTGCATAACATTTAATGGGACAGTAGAATTCTACCCATTAGCCGTGATAACAGTAAAAACACCATATATCACAGGAAGAGTGACAGCGTGTGTTCTAGACGCACCAGTGGCAGATCTGATCATAGGAAATGTGCCAGGAGTTAAAGATTGTACAGAAGAAGAAGTAGTTTATTGGGACCAGAAACATAGGTTAAGTAGTAACGAGGTAGTTACCAAAAGAAAACCTAAATTAGAGAGTATAGCTGAAGAAAAAGAGGCACTTGAAGTAGACACAGAGGACAAGGATAGGACAGATGAGCAGGTGAGAATGGATCTCAAATATAGCTGTAGGGAATCCCAGAGACAAGATACTACTCTCGACAAATGTTTCCAAGGGTGTAGTAAAGTGAGACATAAACAATCAAAGAAGGGTAGATGGTACTTCGAAAGGAAGAACAAGGGTCTCACTCACCAGTTTTCAGATGGCGGAACTGCACGTGGGCAAGTAATAGTACCGTTAGCACATAGAGACCGATATACTAGAACAGCTCAGGATAGGGCATGTGCAGGGCACATAGGAGTAAGGCGTAAGCAGCATAGAGCAGGATGCCAGGTATATTGGCCAGGATTTAATAAAGAGGTCAGACTAAACAGAGACTCCAGTGTAACAGTACAATATGCAGATAGCAAAGTTAAGGCAGTTCAAAAGAGTGTTAACGACATCACTGAATCAGGATTAGGATTAGCAAAAAGATGTTTTAAAGATATAGGAAACATGAGGCATGGGTACATGAAGGGTAGACACAGCATCGACAGGAATCAGAGGTTGGTTGATGCAAGAAAAGAACCACCTGATATATGGTCGATACACAAACTCTCCAGATAGTTGATGGAAGACAGAGACAATGCAGTACCTCGACATTTATTCATGGACCATTATTAGCAAAGTTACATGGTTTGTGTGTGTTATTGAAGATATTAATTAGACCTGCGGGTACATATTTATAATGCTTTTATATGTTATGTGAATTATTATGTGAGATATTAGTTCATGTATGGGTACACAAGATGGAAAGTGGTTCGTATTGATGTGTGGGGAATATGGGAATTTACTATGAGTATTTGATATAGTTTCTAAGGTGGTACCTAAAGTGAGATGGAGTCATACTTAGGGCTACCCAGGCAATGTGTCTGGGTCACATATTTGATAGGTGTTGGTCTGCCATCATTTGAAAACGATGTTTTCTTTTGAGGAGGGGGTAGTGACACATGCCTGGGGTCACTGACATTAAGATCAGTGTCCTGGATAGCAAGGATACACATAAACTAGTTCACAAGATAAAATAGGGCGGGTAGTAAGACCCCCAGAGGGGGAAAATGACAGGACAGTGATTGAAGGGGGAGCTGAGAAGAGGTCAGCTGGCTAGGATAATTGTGAGGCAGACAGTTGGAGCAGTGAGATAGTGTTTGTGTGGAGCATTGTGAGGGATAGAATGGTTTAAAAGACAGTGACAAACATTGACGGGGGAGAGTTGAGTTTAGACCGGACCAGGAGGAGGTCAGGGTCTGAGAAAGTGAAGAATTGTGACGGAGTTAGGAAGAGAACTCCGCACGGTGGGTTTCCAGGGATAGTGAGTGGAATTCGAGACCCAGAGTGGGTTACTTTGAGCCGGGCCTAGAGAGAGGCTAGTATACCTGTTGTGTGGGACGAGAGTTAGTAGGCCTTGAGAGGCAGTGTTATTTGAAGTGTTCCACTGGGATGGAGATATATTCTGAGAGAATTATTGTTCCTGGATTTATATGTTACGTGTGTCCGTGTTAATTCAGAATTAAAGGAATATTATGTGCGCAAATTAACGCTTGTTCACTGACTGGTGTTTGGTTGTGATGCATTGTGGTTGATCGGTTGTTCAACATACTATATACACTGACATTCCCCTAGACACAACCATAGCCACTCTATCTGTCACTCAGTCAACATTCACTTTGTGTCACAATCCTTATTATATTTGGCAATATAAGCAACACACCAACCATCTCAGGAATTACATCTTTGATGCTTACAACAAAATGGAAGACAATCCATTGAATCCAACCAAATTTCACTTAGATCCTAAAGCCAGTAACCCCGAGGAATTGGATGGACAAGTGAGGAAAGAGATTCAGTCACTTTTAGATAGTAAATTCATCAATGAGGCAGCTGCACAGTTAGTCATTCCACAGGGCTCATAAACCCCCAACTTTATGGCCTTCCTAAATTGCACAATCCTGGTGTACCACTGAGACCGATTTAATCTATCCTTAACTCAGTCCAACACAGGATGGTGAATTGGCTTTTAGAAATTCCTAAACTGTGTGACAATCATTCAAACCCTTAATATTAAAAGAGTCATTTGAACTGGTCAAACAACTGGATACTCTCAATCTTCAACTAAAGTATGTGGTGTCAATGGATATTGCCTCTATTTTCACTTATGTTGCCATGGAAGAAACAGTGATTATCTTCTGTGATCACATAAAAGAAAAGAAACAAAAGTTAGGCCTACCCACATCCAAACTCAAGAAATTACTACTGCTGTGCAAATCTAATATTAAATTCATTTTTCTTTAAAAAATCAAAACACAACATTTACAGAGTGGCCGTGAGGAGTCCTCTAGGTCCCATTCTAGCAGACGTCTTTATGGTGCACTCAGAGAAACAAAGAGCCTCAAATATTAAGGACCTAGTTCTATACCACTGGTATGTGGATGCTATATTATTCATCCCAGAGACCAGACAACAGGCTGAATCATTCCACTCCATCATGAACCAAGCCCACATGAACATTTCTTTGTCTGTTGACCATGAACATAATGACACCTTATCATTCTTAGAAATACTAATTCAACATTGACAGGATGGCACCATCCAAAGATCTGTCTATCAAAAGGGAACATGGATGGGCCAATATCTGAATTTAAATAGCTTTGCACCTATTCAATATAAGCGTGTCCTGGTACTGACCCTGAATAATGGAGCTAGAATGATTTGCTACAATGACACACTAAAAGAAGATTGGAAACCCTTAACCATAATCTACAATCTAATGTATATTCAGCTAATTTCATCAAGCAACATTACCAGCCACCCAAACCTACTACCACAGAATCATCGGTCCACAGACTTCAAGTGTTTTTTTCAACTAATCTTTCGAGGGGACACTAATGAAACAAAACCCATCATAATGGGTGACTTCAATGCAAAGGTAGAAAATCAAGTTGATGGACGTCGAAGGTAGCCTTTTGCAAGATGAAAAACATACTAACCAATAAAATATGTCATTTGCAACTTGAAAAAGAATGTTGAGGAGCTACATAGAACCTGTGCTTTTTTATGGATGTGAATTGTGGACGATGAGCAGACTAACTGAAAAACATCTGATGGCTGTAGAAAGGTGGTTTCTGAGGAAAAGGCAAAGAATACCATGGACAGACAGAAAAACAAATGACCAAGTTCTTCAAGAAACAAATGAAAACCATAAACTGATTAGAGAAAGTAGACATAGAAAGTCAACATTTTTTGGTCATGTTCAGTTCAGTTCAGTCGCGGTTCCAACATAACAGCAATGGGTTATCTCCATTATGCTCCATTCCTGTGCCAGTGAATATCACATAAAATGTTCCTCACTGCCCCGTGTGAAAAGTGGAAAAGACAGAAGTCTCGACAAACAACAGCCGGCTCAGGCACATGGTCATGTTATGAGAAGAAATAAATTGGAGAACTTGGTGACAACTGGCAAGATCAAGGGGAGGAGAACAAGGAGAGGGCAGAAAAGTAAATACCTGGATGGTTTAACCACGTTGTATGGTTGAGACAAGAACACAGCTGATCCACAATTCTGGCGATTGAGTGAGATGGCAAAACATGACCGCCAACACTTACCGGCATGGCACATGATGATGATGATGAATGAAATGAATACGTTATACAGCATAAAGCAAACATTCTTTGTTGCTGAACCAGTGATCAGATATAAAACCATCTCCACACTTCTCCCATCTGTGAAAGATCTAACTGCATTTATCAATTCCAGTGTGAGTGCCAAGCAACTTACATAGGTAGAACAGAAAGACAAAGTAGCAAGTAACCAAATATATACCTGTACAGGTGGAAAACAGATTTAATCAGCCTTCAGGAATCCCTGTGCAGTTGACAGGTCATGAATTACTTAGACCATCAATTTTGAGACGTGTTTAATAGCCATTATAAAGTTGAAAAATAGAAGACATATTGTACATTGTATTTGATGAACAATAAATGATTGCTCAAATACATCAAGGCGTAAGTAATTCTACGGTTATAGCCAGTTTTGTGCAAACAGAAAGACTTCATTTTAAATGTGCAATAACCATGGGGAAAACTGATTCTCCACATTCAAACAATATCAGTGACTATATGTTTTAAGTATTTCAGCCCTGGTATAATTCATTTATTCACTTCATATGATATGTAACTCTGCAGTATGCACCTGACGAGATGCAGTGAAATATGCCAGGCAATAAATTGGACAACATATTGTTTGTGGCTTCTGTCTTTAACTTAACATTTTTTTTTCCATATCCATTACGCTCAGTAGCAATTCTCGCGCAACGTCACGTTACTGGTGACAGTATACGGGATTACGGAGAAAGACGTTAAACCCCTAGGCCAGGAGACCGGCTAACTTAACTTAAACTTTAGAAATATATTAATTTTGATTTCTGTTTAATTCAAACTTTAGCTCTAAAATACTCCCAAATTATAACTGTGTGCCTGAACAAATCCCCCATATCTCCCACATTATAACTGTGTGCCTGAACAAATCCCCCATATCTCCCACATTATAACTGTGTGCCTGAACAAATCCCCCATATCTCCCACATTATAACTGTGTGCCTGAACAAATCCCCCATATCTCCCACATTATAACTGTGTGCCTGAACAAATCCCCCATATCTCCCACATTATAACTGTGTGCCTGAACAAATCCCCCATATCTCCCACATTATAACTGTGTGCCTGAACAAATCCCCCATATCTCCCACATTATAACTGTGTGCCTGAACAAATCCCCCATATCTCCCACATTATAACTGTGTGCCTGAACAAATCCCCCATATCTCCTACATTATAACTGTGTGCCTGAACAAATCCCCCATATCTCCCACATTATAACTGTGTGCCTGAACAAATCCCCCATATCTCCCACATTATAACTGTGTGCCTGAACAAATCCCCCATATCTCCCACATTATAACTGTGTGCCTGAACAAATCCCCCATATCTCCCATGGAATGTCAATTGGTCTAAACATATGGGGCTAGCACCATATACCCAGTACAGCTCATGGTGTGAGAGCTGGTCCTTGACTTGACTTTCACGGATGTGATGTTTATGGTTGTTGTGTTCCTCTTGACTTGACTTTCACGGATGTGATGTTTATGGTTGTTGTGTTCCTCTTGACTTGACTTTCATGGATGTGATGTTTATGGTTGTTGTGTTCCTCTTGACTTGACTTTCACGGATGTGATGTTTATGGTTGTTGTGTTCCTCTTGACTTGACTTTCATGGATGTGATGTTTATGGTTGTTGTGTTCCTCTTGGCTTGACTTTCACGGATGTGATGTTTATGGTTGTTGTGTTCCTCTTGACTTGACTTTCATGGATGTGATGTTTATGGTTGTTGTGTTCCTCTTGACTTGACTTTCATGGATGTGATGTTTATGGTTGTTGTGTTCCTCTTGACTTGACTTTCATGGATGTGATGTTTATGGTTGTTGTGTTCCTCTTGACTTGACTTTCATGGATGTGATGTTTATGGTTGTTGTGTTCCTCTTGACTTGACTTTCATGGATGTGATGTTTATGGTTGATGTGTTCCTCTTGACTTGACTTTCACGGATGTGATGTTTATGGTTGATGTGTTCCTCTTGACTTGACTTTCATGGATGTGATGTTTATGGTTGTTGTGTTCCTCTTGACTTGACTTTCACGGGTGTGATGTTTATGGTTGATGTGTTCCTCTTGACTTGACTTTCATGGATGTGATGTTTATGGTTGATGTGTTCCTCTTGACTTGACTTTCACGGATGTGATGTTTATGGTTGTTGTGTTCCTCTTGACTTGACTTTCATGGATGTGATGTTTATGGTTGTTGTGTTCCTCTTGACTTGACTTTCATGGATGTGATGTTTATGGTTGTTGTGTTCCTCTTGACTTGACTTTCATGGATGTGATGTTTATGGTTGTTGTGTTCCTCTTGACTTGACTTTCATGGATGTGATGTTTATGGTTGTTGTGTTCCTCTTGACTTTCACGGATGTGATGTTTATGGTTGTTGTGTTCCTCTTGACTTTCACGGATGTGATGTTTATGGTTGTTGTGTTCCTCTTGACTTGACTTTCATGGATGTGATGTTTATGGTTGTTGTGTTCCTCTTGACTTGACTTTCACGGATGTGATGTTTATGGTTGTTGTGTTCCTCTTTACTCAACACTTGTTAGTCTCTAATGATGGGGTATCACAGTGAACAGGCTATCACAGTGATCTTAATAGGAACAGCCACAAAGCATGTGCCAAAATATCTCTGGTAGATAACTCAATGAAGGTGATGGTGGCCAACTATGTTTGCTTGGCCGGTCCTTCCTGCCCTAACAGCCAGTGTAAACCATTTCTATGTATATACAATTGTGTAGTTGTGCCCATCATTTCAGCCTGTACATTTACAAATAATGATGGCTATCACAACTGATTAGAAACCCACACAAAATAATATTGTCACACTAGTCTACCACATGTACTTTGGCAACTATTACAACCATAGTCTGACAGCTAAACAGTGATGCCGACTGAGCTGTCCCGGGTTTTCATAAATTAGTGTAACATTTGTTTGCTTTGTGTTTGTGTTCTTTTCTGATATAAAATCAAAATTTAGTTTATCATATTTCACAATTCACTGGGTTAATTTGTTTAGCTAACTTTGTTGAACTGGTGATGAAATATCCTGAGTTGTGTACTTTTGTGTAATCAACTAGAAATTGGTATTCTTTGTAACAGACATTAATGTAATTAACCATTATGAATAATTATACAATAAAATAAGGTGTTTGTAGTGGTGGCTGGTAACCATGGCAGTGAAGTGACTAACATGCTTGCCTGCTGGCACAGTGATCAAGTATTTGAATACACATAAGTGCATTTCTTTAATTGACCTGGCTCCAAAGTCAACCATCCTAAAACATTGACCTGGGCTCCAAAGTCAACCATCCTAAAACATTGACCTGGGCTCCAAAGTCAACCATCCTAAAACATTGACCTGGGCTCTGAAGTCAACCATCCTAAAACATTGACCTGGGCTCCAAAGTCAACCATCCTAAAACATTGACCTGGGCTCCAAAGTCAACCATCCTAAAACATTGACCTGGGCTCCAAAGTCAACCATCCTAAAACATTGACCTGGGCTCCAAAGTCAACCATCCTAAAACATTGACCTGGGCTCCAAACTCAACCATCCTAAAACATTGACCTGGGCTCCAAAGTCAACCATCCTAAAACATTGACCTGGGCTCCAAAGTCAACCATCCTAAAACATTGACCTGGGCTCCAAAGTCAACCATCCTAAAACATTGACCTGGGCTCCAAACTCAACCATCCTAAAACATTGACCTGGGCTCCAAAGTCAACCATCCTAAAACAATGACCTGGGCTCCAAAGTCAACCATCCTAAAACATTGACCTGGGCTCCAAAGTCAACCATCCTAAAACATTGACCTGGGCTCTGAAGTCAACCATCCTAAAACATTGACCTGGGCTCCAAAGTCAACCATCCTAAAACATTGACCTGGGCTCCAAAGTCAACCATCCTAAAACATTGACCTGGGCTCCAAAGTCAACCATCCTAAAACATTGACCTGGGCTCCAAAGTCAACCATCCTAAAACATTGACCTGGGCTCCAAAGTCAACCATCCTAAAACATTGACCTGGGCTCCAAAGTCAACCATCCTAAAACAATGACCTGGGCTCCAAAGTCAACCATCCTAAAACATTGACCTGGGCTCCAAAGTCAACTATCCTAAAACATTGACCTGGGCTCCAAAGTCAACCATCCTAAAACATTGACCTGGGCTCCAAAGTCAACTATCCTAAAACAGGCAGCAGGAAATATCTGGGGAAGTAAAGGCAGCCCACTTGATATTGGCCACATCACCCATTGAGTGCTGATTGGTCTATACATTGTGGGGCTGGCACCATCGAGTGCTGATTGATCTATACATTGTTGGGCTGGCACCATCGAGTGCTGATTGGTCTATACATTGTGGGGCTGGCACCATCGAGTGCTGATTGGTCTATACATTGTTGGGCTTGCACCATCGAGTGCTGATTGGTCTTATGCATTGTGGGGCTGGCACCATAAACCCATTACATCTCCTGGTATCTTAAAAGGTCCTTTACTTTAGTGACTTACATGTAGTGGCTTTTCTCTGTGTGCGTTGTAAGGTTGTTGATAACACTCTACTTACTGTAAACTCACAAACCTTTTCAAGATGTTATTTATCTTAGGAAATGGCAGCTGTTATCTTGGCTTCTGATCTGACTGAATGACAAGAATAAAAATGATATTTAAATGTCTTGAGAACATTTTTTTTAAATGCTCTGAAGCCCAATGTCACAATAGTGAATCCAGTTTTATTCTGAGAATTTTTTGCAGAATCTGATGGTATGTCTCGATAGAAATGAACAGCTATAATTGCTTATAAAATGATATACATGAAGGATGATAAACAGTAGTGTGGTCAGACTCCTTGACTTCAGTTATTGCCTCATGTTCACCATAACTTTACATATTGTCTCATGTTCACCATAACTTTACATATTGTCTCATGTTCACCTTTACTTATTGTCTCATGCCACTTTTACTTTACTTATTGTCACATGCTAACTTTTACTTTACTTATTGTCTCATGTTCACCTTTACTTATTGTCACATGCTAACTTTTAATTTACTTATTGTCTCATATTCACCTTTACTTTACTTATTGTCTCATGCTCACCTTTACTTTACATATTGTATCATGTTCACCTTTATGTATCGTCTCATGTTCACATCTACTTTACTAATTGTCTCATAGTTACCTACTTTATTTATTATCTCATTTGTTGATGTTGAGCTAACAACTGACATCACAGCACTCAGGACATTCCCATACACACTCTATCCCCTCATTCAACATCCAGCAAAGAGTCATACTGCTAATCGCTACTACTGCCATCTGATTGAAAGTTCTCCTGGTCTTCCCTCTCAGTTTTGAGATTTCTTCAGAACCCCAGTGTAGCTTGTCGTCCCTGGGGGGAAAGTGGAATCAACAAGCACACCTGTTAACTATCTTTTTCCCAGTTTTCCTCTGCTGGTGGACCTTTGTCTACACACCCCCTTTTTTATTTTAAAAATTTTTTAAATCTCTTAATCTCTCTCTCTCTCTCTCTCTCTCTCTCTCTCTCTCTCTCTCTCTCTCTCTCTCTCTCTCTCTCTCTCTCTCTCTCTCTCTCTCTCTCTCTTCAACAGACAATACCCCCTTCACGTTCCTTCAGCACATACCTCCACTAACACAGGTTTCGAACAAAATGATAAAACATTTATTGCAGAAAAGTGTCAGTTGAGTGTGCAATGTAGGTGTGTGAATATATGTGATGTGATCTATCTTGAAAGTGTGACAGAATATACGCTCAGATAAGTATCAGAGTTTGTCATCATTATACAGCCATTCAACCTCACACAGCACATAACGTAGAATCTCTCACCTGGCTGCTTCTCTCTGACTGATGATGGTTTTGTTGCCAAATGTTCTGGAAACGTATTGAAGACTATATTCTCCACTGAATTCTAATTAATGTTCAAGTCTTCACATATACACATTTTACATTCTGTAATATTTATAGTTCACTAGCTGACCCTGCCCGGCTTCGCCCAGACCCTGGTGGGGAGCATCTCATTTAATTCATATAAGTAGTCATATAAGTTCTCGTTCCCGTTACCGACTATCTGTCTGTCTGACTGTCTGTCTGGCTGTCTGTCTGACCCAGCCCGTCTTCGCCCAGACCCTGATGGGGAGCATGTCATTTAATTCATATAAGTAGTCATATAAGTTCCCGTTCCCGACTGTCTGTCTGTCTATCTATCTATCTGTCTGTCTGTCTAACCCAGTCCAGCCCATGGTGGAGAGCATCTCATTTAAATCATATAAGTAGTCATATAAGATCCCGTTCCCGACTATCTGTCTGACTGTCTGTCTGTCTTGGGTAAATGGAGGAGGGAGGAGGAAGAGGGAGGTGGAGGAGGGAGGAGGAGGGCGGAGACAGGAGGAGTAGGGAGGAATAGGAGGGAGGAGGAGGGATTAGGGGAGGAGGAGGAGGAGGAGGAGGGAGGAGAAGGAGGGAGGATGAGGGAGCAGGAGGAGGAGAGGGAGGAGGAGGAATGTGAAGGGAGGAGGAGGGAGGAGGAGGAGGGAGGAGGAGGGAAGAGGAGGTAGAGGGAGGAGGAGGGAAGAGGGAGGAGGAGGAAGGAGGAGGAAGAGGGAGGAGGAGGAGTGAGGAGGTAGAGGGAGGAGGAGGAGGGAGGAAAAGGGAGGAGGAGGGAGGAGAAGGAAGAAGGAGGAGGCAGAGGGAGAAGGAGGAAGGAGGAGGAGGGAGGAAGAGGGAGCAGGAAGAGGGAGCAGGGAGAGGGAGGAGGGAGAGGAGGGAGGAGGGGAAGAGGAAGAGGGTAGGAGGAGGAGGGGAGAGGAGGAGGAGGAGAAGGGAGGAGGAGGGAGGAGGTAGTAGGATGGAGAAGTAAGAGGGAGGAGGTAGGAGGAGGAGGAGGGACGAGGAGGCAGGAGGAGGAAGAGGGTAGGAGGAGGAAGAGGGGAGAGGAGGAGAAGAATGGAGGAGGAGGAGAAGGAGGAGTGAGGAGGAGAAGGAGGAGGCAGAGGGAGAAGAAGGAAGGAGGAGGAGGAAGGAGGGAGAGGAAGGAGGGAGAATGAGGACTGGAGGAAGGAAAGGGAGGTGGAGGAGGAAGAGGTAGAGGGAGGAGGAGGAGGAGGAGGAGGGAGGAAAAGGGAGGAGGAGGGAGGAGAAGGAAGAAGGAGGAGGAAGGAGGGAGGAGGAGGATGGAAGAAGGAGGAGGGAAGAGGGAGGAGGAGGAGGTAGAGGGAGGAGGAGGGAAGAGGGAGGAGGAGGAAGGAGGAGGAAGAGGGAGGAGGAGGGATGAGGAGGAGTGAGGAGGTAGAGGGAGGAGGAGGAGGGAGGAAAAGGGAGGAGGAGGGAGGAGAAGGAAGAAGGAGGGAGGAGGTAGAGGGAGGAGGAGGAGGAGGTAGGAGGAGGAGTGAGGAGGTAGAGGGAGGAGGAGGAGGGAGGAAAAGGGAGGAGGAGGGAGGAGAAGGAAGAAGGAGGAGTAAGAGGGAGGAGGAGGATGGAAGAAGGAGGAGGAAGAGGGAGGAGGAGGGAGGAGGAGGAAGAGGGAAGAGGAGGGATGTGGAGGACGGAGGAGGAGGGAGGAGGTAGAGGGAGGAGTAGGAGAAAGGAAAAGGGAGGAGGAGAGAGGAGGAGAAGTGAGGAGGTAGGAGGAGGAGGAAGAGGGAGGAAGAGGAAGAGGAAGAGGAGGATGGAAGAAGGAGGAGAGGGAAGGGAGGGGGAGGGGAAGAGGAAGAGGGTAGGAGGAGGAGGGGGAGGAGGAGGAGGGATGTGGAGGAAGGAGGAGGTTGGGGAGGATGAGGAGGGAGAAAAGGGAGGAGGAGGGAGGAGAAGGAAGAAGGAGGAGGAGGGAGGAGGTAGAGGAGGAGGAGAAGAGTGAGGAGGGAGGAGTGAGGAGGAAGGGGAGGAGGAGGAAGGAGGGAGGAGGAGGATGGAGGAGGAAGAGGGAGGAGGGAAGAGGAAGAGGGTAGGAGGAGGAAGAGGGAGGAGGAAGAGGGAGAAGGGAGGAGGAGGAGGAGGTAGTAGGATGATGATTGCCATCCCAACAGGTTAATATGTTATCGCGGACCTCAGAGAGAAGTGTCTATGTAGAAGACCATTTCCTGGACGTACGTATTTTGGGAGGGGAGGAGGGAGGAGGAGGAGGAGGAAGAAGGAAAAAAACTACGACAGTTGGCATCTCTGGAATGAAAGGAAGGCGTGTAGAAAATTTCATCTCAATCGGATGGGCCGTTCGCGAGCGCATAAAGGACATACAGACAGAGATACATAAATACATACAGAGATACACACATCCTAATTTATATATAAGATGTGAATGTCAGATCAACACTGCTTGACTGCGTAATTATGGTCCTTTCTGTTTCCAAAAACCACGATCTGTAATATATTCCTGGTATTGAAAAGTTATAAACACCAGTCCAACAATATCTCTGCTATACACTGAGGGTTGTCATTCATGAAAAAACATTACTTATAGTCTTTTCCTTTCTCTATTGTCTATATTACATCGTTAGAGTGCTTCTGTTTCGTTGGTCATCTTAACTCACACTGGTATGTCCTTCTTTTTAAAATAGGGTCACACTTGATATCCTGTATCACTTCCCCCGAGCATTACCAATTTCTTCTGCTCAGATAGGTAATCACCTTAAATGTCAAGTGCAGGGAATCTGCTGAGTAAAACAACAGCTTGTGAGAGAAATGCAACTCCGACCTATGATATGTGAATGTAGGTACTTAGCTATATTCAGAAAATAACCTCTATTGGTCCTACTAGAACTATATTCTTATATAAAACAGAATAGTGCAGCACTCTACCCTATACCAGGTAAAATAAAGACACGCTAAAGCAAAGCACATACTCCTAGTATAGACGTATCCTTCTGACTGTACAGACACCTTACTCTACACAACCTAAATTACTCTTCAGCCTAATGCTGTCGACTCTCTATACTACGTTTACACACGAAAGTTCCCTATGCTAGCTTTTTATTCTACATCTATATATATATAATCACCTTATTGAATTATATTTTCGGCCTCGAAGTATATCATTTAATTCCCATGAAGGGACAGGGCTGGTTATCTTTACACAACCTAAACTCTGTGATATATTTTCTATTACGGCACTGAATCAAATCCACACCCATCTATCGTAAAGGCCAACTTCAACTGGTTTTCAAAACAGTAAATTCAGTTCAAAGTTATGGGCTGGACTATGTCACTTGTTTTGTTCTTTACACTCAGCCTTTGTACTATTCCCTGGTTGTTTTGATCTCCGTACACCGTACTGATCATCGTCTTTAATAAAGACGATCCCCTGTTCCATCGTGTTTCTCCATTTGATCAAAGGACTCTGTTCACAGTATTTCCACACGATCACTGTTTGATCTAGCTCCGAACTTCCCGGAGATAAACGATGTTTCTGGGCACCGGTGATTCTCTGTTCAGTCCGATACGGACTCTTGTCTTTGAACTTTCCCGGTAGACAATTCTTCCGTTCCCCACGGGACTTCGCTTCCGTGTCCAATATGTACGGCCAGTGTTTGAAGTCACGATCGCTGTCTTTTTGAAAAATACAGGACCGTCACTTTTCACATAACTGTTTCTTCGTTAAATCCATCAGGAGCGACACCTGCCAGCTATCTCATGACATAGGCCCCCTCTTAAGAGAGTTGACCGCATCGACTTTTCCTCCCTGGAGGTTCGATCCTGATGGTCTGCCTCAACCTATTCTTCCTCATGAGTTGGATGTCTAGATAGGAAATCAGCTCCTACATTCTCCTTCCCCGGGATATACTCCATGAACATTTTGCACAGCCCATACGAGTGATAAGCATTCTCTCTCAACTGTAGAATAATTCTTTTCCCCCAGGAGAAGATTCTTACTGGCGTATGCCACTGGTTTCAAAACCGACGTGTTATCTCTCCCTTCCTGTACCAAGGCTGCTTCAATTCCAATCCCACTCGCATCTGTTCTTAGCACAAATGGTTTTGAAAGGTCTGGAAGTTGTAGAACTGGTTTATTCACCCACGCCTCCTTCAATTGACTGTAGGCACCCTCGCATTCTGGCATCCATACAGTTGTATCTGGGAATCCCTTTTTCAAGGTTTCCGTTTCCAGGAGATGTCTCCGCCCACCTAATGCTTATGGTCTCCAGGTACCCTCACATTTCTCACCTCTCCATCCATTAGGCGATCTCACTGATAGCCTATATCCTCCTCATGACAGACACTAGTGTTGGCACATCGCCCCTGTACGTTCGGTCGACCTACTTTCGACTGGCGTAAGCGACGGCTCACAATACAGACAGATCGTCCCATCCTGACAGTAACACTGTTTCCATGTCCTCTTGGTTTCCCCAGGCTTTGCATCTGGGGATTTTCCGCATCGTCCTCGGACAGAATCGTCTTCCCCAAAACTCCTGGACTTTTCCTTCCAGGACCATCTCGGGTGATATTGGATCTGGTCAGCCAATCTTCGGTTGGAGTCCTGGGTATCTCTCGCCTTTCCCGACATTACCCACCCCTTCTGAACTGGGTTACTAGCGAATGTTTCACTATGGTCCTCTCCCTGACGTGTGATTTCCCTCCTCTCTTTGGTTGAAACATCGGACCTACCTCGTACTTTCCCATAGGCCCTCCTATGTAGTACTTGCGATCTCTGGTCTTCGTCTGGACCTGTAACCTTTTCCCCAATGGCTGCCATCACCATACGGTGCGAAGCTTTGACCTCGGATCTCTCCTCATATTTCTTAATGAGATGCCTAGGGAGACTTTTCAGTTCTTCCCCGATCCGGATTTCATAGATGTTTTTGGACACCACCTTTACCACAAGATAAGGTCCTTTCCATCCTACTTGGAGTATATTCGTCTCTTCTGGACCCCATACTTCCACTTGGTCTTCCGCCTTAAGAGCTATTTTACTCTTCGTCCGATTTTTGGGAGTTGCTTTCTAGCACTGTGAACAAGACTTAACCCACCGGCGTACATCACCGGTCATTCCTGGCCAGCAATAATGGCCGGAAATTTGCTGCAACGTCTCTCTGACACCCATATGTCGATTCCCGGATATGGTGTGCCCGCTCTGAAGAATGTGAGGACGGTGGGTCTCTGAAACCACCAACTGCTCGTGCAGGTTGTCGCCTCTTCCAGCTCTCCAATAGAGCAGTCGATTCCTCAGAAAGTACTGTCCCCGTTTTGGTGGCTCAGCACTTCTTTGCAGCTTCCTGTAGCAAGGACGCAACGTAGTGTCCTTCCTCTGGGCAGTATGCAATTCCCCTAGCACTGAGTTGTCGCATAGTGTCTCTGCCTCTTCTTTCTTCCCTTGAGATCCACTGGCTAATGCTCCCCCGTGGGCGGGCTGTTTGGGCACCCCCAAGAACACGTATTTCGTACCAATGATCACTGGAAATAGGGAGTCAGCTAATACAGCTGCAGGAATAATGCCCGTGACGTACCTGGACTTAACCTCCACCGTGGCGATTGGCAGCGTCGTGGCAACAGCACTCCTCATTGCAGGCTGTATCTCAATGGTCTCCCCTGTAAGTTGGTCTGGGTGTACCAGGCTGGCATCAATCACAGCTTCCCCGTCCAAACCCGTATTGTAGAGACAAGTAACCTGCTGGCCATTGACTTCAATCAATTCGACCACAGGTGGCCTCTCTTGGTCCAGAATTCCTTCAACGACCTCGACCTTTTCGGTGGCACTTGCCCTTGGAGCCACGCGGCAGGCCGCGAAGTGAGAGCTTTTCATTTTCGATTTACAGTCTTTCGTGTTGTGTGAGGGCGACTTGCAGATCGAACACCACTTCTCAGACCACTGTCGTGTCGGTTGAGAGTTAAGTGGGCTCTGTCTTCCATCCTTTTCCTTCTCTGGACTCTCCGTTGAAGTCTTCACATAAGGTTCCCCTTTCTTGTATTCCCCGTTCTTGGATTTCTTTCAGTCATGTTTCTCCTGACCTTTGGTGGGTTGTGTACTTGGTTCCACAGCCTCCCCATGTACTTCCACAAATCTCTCCGCCAGCTTATTCACAACATCAAGCTGTTCCGCCCCTTGTTCTCCTAAAAATGTCTTCAGTGGTTCTGACATTTTCTGGCGCATCTGGTCGACTACCATCAGCTCTTCCAGACTCTCATAGTCCCGTTTGAACTCTGCAAAATCCATCCATTTTTGGAGGTATGATTTCAGCCTTAAACTGTAGGCGGCGAATAACTCTCCCGGCTCTCTTTTTGCCGATCGAAGCTTCTTCCGATACGTTTGTGCTGTGATGTCATAGTGTTTCATCAAAGCGGCTTTTAATTCTTCGTAGTTGTTTTCATGTCCTGGTGGTAGCCGTGAGTAAACCTCGAAACCGGAACCTCGTAATCCCTGGGATAATTTAAGATTCCATCTGCTTCTATCCAGTCCCATAGCGACTGTCATGGCTTTGAAGCGGTTGCGCGTAGTGGTCAAATCGTTCTTTAGATTCCTCATAAACAGCTAAGGGAAACTTCATGGCATGGTAACCATGTCCACTCATGTTGGTTGAACAATATGAAGATGATCCTCCTTCTATCCCATCCGTTTCTCCCTTAGTTTGTGTTTTGATTTCTAGTTCTTGCATGCGGTATTCATGTTCTCATATCTTGTTGGCCTCTTCAGCTTCCAACCTCTTGTTGGCCTGTTCCATTTCCAGTCTCTTGGCGGCCTCTTCCATTTCCATTCGTTTGGTCTCCAACTGCATTCTTCTTAATTCCAACTCGGCCTTTCGATCTTCCCTTTCTGCTTGGCGAAGCTCCCTCTCTACCTCCAGTATGTAATTGGTTAGTGCCGAACCTGATAAACCAATTTCTTCCCCTTTTGCCCTTAGTTCTGCCGTAGTTAGTTTAGGAGTTGCCATAGTTACAGAAAGTGAGTCAGTAGGTTGAGTAAAGACACTTCAAGGCAGTAAGTAATTACTAACTATCTAAATTAAATATATATTTATATATATTATTTATCTATGTCAATATATATATTATTTATATATGACACCACACAGTACACCACAACCAATCTCTCAACCACAAGAGGAGATTTAGGATAAAGACTTATGTAGACGTGTAAAGTGTGAACAGGTATGTACTGTGTCTGAACACCTATCCACATTCACCCTGTCTGGATCTTTATTTTCCCGACAATAATGTCCCCAACAGCAATGTAATGTAGCCCAAATATATAATGCAATATCACTATATATCCCCTGGACCTGCTCACATTTAGTCACTATATATATCCCATAGACGTGCTCTACTATAAAGTCACCCTATATATATATATATATATATATATATATATATATATATATATATATATATATATATCTTGGACGTGTTCTCATTTAAAGTCACCATATATCCAATGGACGTGCCCCCATTAATGTAGCTTGTCGTCCCTGGGGGGAAAGTGGAATCAACAAGCACACCTGTTAATTATCTTTTTCCCGGTTTTCCTCTGCTGGTGGACCTTTGTCTACACACCCCCCTTTTTATTTTTAAAATCTCTTAATCACTATCTCTTTCAAATCTCTTAATCTCTCTCTCTCTCTCTCTCTCTCCCTCCCTCCCTCCCTCCCTCTCTCTCTCTCTCTCTCTCTTCAACAGACAATACCCCCTTCACGTTCCTTCAGCACATACCTCCACTAACACAGGTTTCGAACAAAATGATAAAACATTTATTGCAGAAAAGTGTCAGTTGAGTGTGCAATGTAGATGTGTGAATATATGTGATGTGATCTATCTTGAAAGTGTGACAGAATATACGCTCAGATCAGTATCAGAGTTTGTCATCATTATACAGCCATTCAACCTCACACAGCACATAATGCAGAATCTCTCACCTGGCTGCTTCTCTCTGACTGATGATGGTTTTGTTGCCAAATGTTCTGGAAACGTATTGAAGACTATATTCTCCACTGAATTCTAATTAATGTTCAAGTCTTCACATATACACATTTTACATTCTGTAATATTTATAGTTCATGTGAATGTCAGATCAACACTGCTTGACTGCGTAATTATGGTCCTTTCTGTTTCCAAAAACCACGATCTGTAATATATTCCTGGTATTGAAAGTTATAAACACCAGTCCAACAATATCTCTGCTATACACTGAGGATTGTCATTCATGAAAAAACATTACTTATAGTCTTTTCCTTTCTCTGTTGTCTATATTACATCGTTAGAGTGCTTCTGTTTCGTTGGTCATCTTAACTCACAATGGTATGCCCTTCTTTTTAAAACAGGGTCACACTTGATATTCTGTATCACTTCCCCCAAGCATTACCAATTTCTTCTGCTCAGATAGGTAATCACCTTAAATGTCAAGTGCAGGGAACCTGTTGAGTAAAACAACAGCTTGTGAGAGAAACGCAACTCCGACCTATGATATGTGAATGTAGGTACTTAGCTATATTCAGAAAATAACCTCTATTAATCCTACTAGAACTATATTCTTATATAAGACAGAATAGTGCAGCACTCTACCCTATACCAGGTAAAATAAAGACACGCTAAAGCAAAGCACATACTCCTAGTATAGACGTATTCTTCTGACTGTACAGATACCTTACTCTACACAACCTAAATTACTCTTCAGCCTAATGCTGTCGACTCTCTATACTACGTTTACACACGAAAGTTCCCTATGCTAGCTTTTTATTCTACATCTATATATATATATATATATATATATATATATATATATATATATATATATATATATATATATATATATATATATATAATCACCTTATTGAATTATATTTTCGGCCTCGAAGTATATCATTTAATTCCCATGAAGGGACAGGGCTGGTTATCTTTACACAACCTAAACTCTGTGATATATTTTCTATTACGGCACTGAATCAAATCCACACCCGCCTATCGTAAAGGCCAACTTCAACTGGTTTTCAAAACAGTAAATTCAGTTCAAAGTTATGGGCTGGACTACGTCACTTGTTTTGTTCTTTACCCTCAGCCTTTGTTCTATTCCCTGGTTGTTTTGATCTCCGTACACCGTACTGATCATCGTCTTTAATAAAGACGATCCCCTGTTCCATCGTGTTTCTCCATTTGATCAAAGGACTCTGTTCACAGTATTTCCACACGATCACTGTTTGATCTAGCTCCGAACTTACCAGAGTTAAACGATGTTTCTGGGCACCGGTGATTCTCTGTTCAGTCCGATACGGTCTCTTGTCTTTGAACTTTCCCAGTAGACAATTCTTCCTTTCCCCACGGGACTTCGCTTCCGTGTCCAATACGTACGGCTGTCACCAACTGGCTTGAGGTAGCTCCCGGTTGGGCAACCACCCAGCCAACATCATTTTCTTCTGCTGGTGTTAAGTTCTGGATGCAGTTTAAGATCCCCTAACTCTGTCAGAAGGAACTAATTGCTACCCCAGATCCCAGAGAGAAAACGTGGAACAATTGTCTGTTATGCTGATTTAAGACACTGTCCCTGATACTCAAGAAAACAGCCAAGAAGTGGCTCGTTGAAGATAGAATATATCTATATAGATTTGGCTGTACTTGGTATCACCAGAAGTGAGAAAGGAGGAGTTAAGACATGCAACGTAATCTGGTTACTTATGACTGCATAGGCAAGATACCTCCCGGACAATATGTGTGAACCCCCACTAAATGATACAATAATGTGTGTACTTGATACGCTACACAAACATTTATAAACATTTAGAATTATACGGACAAATTGAGTTTTAAAATACAACAACTGTGTTTATTATTGCTATTGATGATCATATGATGATGATGATTATATTATGGTATACGTAACTCATCTGGCTGAAAAGCTCAGAAGCACATAGGTCATGCTTCCCCCAGTGAGACGCAGTTCACTGTCAGATTGAAGGAGTCCAAATTGGTCCCTCACAAGGCTAAGTCACTTCCTGATATGGGTTGTTGACTGTCCATTGCTCCTAAGAGATCTGGAATGAAACGAACGGAGATGGGTAGTATCTACGTCTACACATCTCAAACACATATGTCTATACATTCATATAAACATACATTCAAGTCATAATATATGATGGTATGATGATAGATGATGGCATGTTACATAAACATATATCAGTTCTAACTAAATAAATATATATGTAAATATTCATAAAACCATTTAGAACATTTATAGCTCAAAACATACATATTCATATACATTTGTGTAATGGAGTGTTTCCCATATAAGTTCACCTCACTTACTCTTTCCCTTTCTGATTCATTCATACTGTCTTGTCGGAAGGGCTGGTCGCACAGTCCTGTCGAACATTAAATGCCTTCCCTGAATCTGTCTGGGATATTGAATGTCCTAAGTCATGTCTGTCCTCATGCAGACATCATGCAGACAATGTGAACTGGTGCCATTCCTCAAACCAAGTGGTTTCACCATAATCGTGGTAGGCACTCAAAGTGTTGGTCCAAATAATCAATGTTAATTGGACGCTATCAAGAGACTGGTAGCTCTCAGGAATCTCTCCTAAGTAGTCAGTCTCCCCAATGTTTAACATCATACAGGATGAATCTAAATGCATCTCCTGTACATGAATAAGCCACACACTCATGTAGCTTGGATAATGGATTTCTCCAAATTGTCACATACAACAAGTCAGACAACCAAGTAGTGAATGAAAGAAGAAGATAAAGTTCACAGTAGTAGTAAAGTTTACAATAGTAAATCTAGAAACTGGAACATTAAGTACAAAGAAAATCCACGAGTGTAAAGTTTTGGAGAATATGCAGAACAAGAAACTACACAAGCCTTAGACTAGCAGACAAACTAATCAGAATAATGGTATTACCTGGGTTATAGCTAGGAAATCCTGTCATAATACTTCGTACAGAAGTCCAACAGAACGAAATGTTAATATTTCTCCAGTAGGTATCCTTTTGCTATACATGAGTTTGCGTCTGAGGATTTGTTGGCTATGCATGTAGTTTTATTCTCTTCATTCCTGGCTAGTTTCCACGTTGGTTAATTAATATATCCCCTATTAATTAACTCCACCTATTTGTCCATGTACAATGACGGGATGGATTGCGTCCCAAACTCTTCTCACCCCTCCTCCTTTCCTGTGAAGGGTAGTTTCATCTGTCAATCAAATTGACCGATGCCCCCCACGCCTGAAACAATGAAACCTGCTTTGGCGGCAATGCAGTTGCGTCATTACATTCCAATAGGCTGGTAACACCAGCCTTCCCGGTTGCTGGCAGGAATGTGTCAGCCATGTGTTCCTACTTTGCTCCGTAGTATTGCGGAGAGGTGTTAAGCATCTGGTCCTAATTGCTCCTTTGTGGTGGCAACTACAGACGTTGTCCCGTCTCCCCAATGTCTGGACTTTTACCGCATGTGTTATTTCAGACGGGTCTGGCTGACCCTCTTATCTCCCATTCTGCCGTGGCTGGTTCACACGTTAGGTCCTGTTGAACTAAGGTGTTAGGTGTCTGCCCCTATTCCAACCCCAGAATTGTAAACTAACACTTCAATCTCAACTGACTGGCTCCGCGATGTATCAACTGAAAACAGTGAGTTTTCAACCTTTGATAGCGCCCGCCGACTGGTGCCGACTGGTGCCGTGGTGTCTGGGTTTTACGTTTGATCTGTACATCAAAGCTTTCTCAGACCTAGCATTACAGAAATGATGGGGCGTGCGTGGTCAAAAAGTATTTTCCTCTTGTTTTCAATCTTATTGCATTTCTATCATTTTCTGGTGGACGTTTATGCTTTTAGAGAATGATAGAAAATTATTGTGGGCTCTTTAATTCCTTTTTAACTTGTGTCATTCGGATGTTGCTGGGGCTGTCCCGTCACAACGGCCAGTGTTTGAAGTCACGATCGCTGTCTTCTTGAAAATTACAGGACCGTCACTTTTCACATAACTGTTTCTTCGTTAAATCCATCAGGAGCGACACCTGCCAGCTATCTCTTAAGAGAGTTGACCGCGTCGACTTTTCCTCCCTGGAGGATCGATCCTGATGGTCTGCCTCAACCTATTCTTCCTCAGGAGTTGGATGTCTAGATAGGAAATCAGCTCCTACATTCTCCTTCCCCGAGATATACTCCACGAAAATTTTGCACAGCCCATACGAGTGATAAGCATTCTCTCTCAACTGTAGAATAATTCTTTTCCCCCAGGAGAAGATTCTTACTGGCGTATACCACTGGTTTCAAAACCGACGTGTTATCTCTCCCTTCCTGTACCAAGGCTGCTCCAAATCCAATCCAATATGTACGGCCAGTGTTTGAAGTCACGATCGCTGTCTTTTTGAAAATTACAGGACCGTCACTTTTCACATAACTGTTTCTTCGTTAAATCCATCAGGAGCGACACCTGCCAGCTATCTCATGACACCCAGCCATATCATTCTCTCCACATAAGGATTCTCGGTCTGTTCCATCGCTTTCTCCACCTGGCCCCACAGACCCCTACCGCCTCTCCCTTGTCCATACATAATCTGCAACCGAGAAGTGCATTCCCTGCCAGGCTATCAGCCTGTTCATTCTCCTGCATGACCAGAAAATTAATACAATTCTCACAATCTGTGACCTCTGATGCGAGGCAAGCGATTCTACACAAAACATTCTTTTCGACACCTTACTAAACATACTCCTTTGAGTCCATAATGAATACAATGTCTTTGGCAGCTGTATCCTCCAGTCATCGGAAGACTGCTATTACTGCTTCCACCTCCATTCCCATGCTGGATGTTGTAGTCTCATATGTCAGACTCTCCTTTTTTCAAGACTTGTCCATTAGCCTTTGCAATAAAACCCCAACCACTATGTCTATCTCTCACCACTGACCCATCGGGTAGATCACTATGTCACCTTGATGTGTGGTGCCCTGGATCAGCTGTTGCACCTCAAACTCAGTGTGGCCTGCTGCCCATTCTCTGCCCTCATGACCTAGTGTGACTATTACCTTGTGACAGTCCATCATGTCTTATGGTACTTTTACCCACTCTTTTTCACTATTGATGTTTATTTCACACACCTGGCTTATTAGATATTTCTGCATGTGCCATCCAGGAGCTGCCTCTGCTCAGTCTATGACTCTTCACCATATCAATTGCATCATGCAGGGGGGGGGGCGGGGATCCCTATCTGCAGCGACTCTTGGGTACTGTATGGCTTGAAGGATCCTGTGCTTGTCCACAATTGTTGTTAGTGCCAGAATATATCTCATGCATATAATTGGTGTGTCCTTTGTGCACCCCAGGACCACCCGCATGGCTGTATTCTGTATCCGCTCCAACCTATCTAGCTGCCTCTTTGATGCTGTCAGCAGCCCCAAACTATAATTAATGAATGAAATTATTAACTGCCGAAAGAGCATGCATCATCCTCTGCTCTACCCCAGTTGCTGCCATCGCCATCAATGCTTTTTAAAAGACATACGTCTGTTGAAGGTAAATCCCAAGTACTTCAATTTACTCTCTCTACTGAGATCATGTCAATTTATTGTAATACACGAGGCATCTGCCTTCACGATTCGGTTATCCAGGGAATACCACACAATCGATGCTCACCTGAATCTATTATGGCCACTGTGTCCATGCACCACTCCGCGACACCGTTTACTACTGACTGTAAGTCTTCTGTCCTTCTTTCCCTTTCGCTTCCCTCTTTGCACACTCGCACATTATCTGCGAATGTCAAGATTCTACCTATTCCTGGTGCCTCAATTGCTGCGACTTTGCTGGTGCATACATTCACGCACTGAGGACATGGCAGATCCCCGTAGCAGCCCAGGTGTAATAGTACAGGGGTCATAAGTGTGATTTTACGCTCATAAAGTACTGCCGCAATTCATTTGACAATTCAAGAGCTGACCTAAATGTCCAAATGAGTGCATATCAAACGATCTTACCTAATCCTGTTGTAAGCATGTTCCAGGTTAAGTGCCACCACCACCATCTCTTGTTTATTCTGGAAGCCCTCAAATGTGAATGTTGCTGCATTGGCCATAGTGTCCTTCCCAGACTGGTAACTCCCAAGCCTTTTGGGGAGCAGTTTATATCTTTCCAAGTGGTGCTGTAGCTTGCATGCTACTATATTCTCGAATACTTTGCCAAACGTGTTTTGCAAGGTGATGAATTCTATATCTATTTAGTTTTGAGTGATCCTTGTCTGGCTTTGGGAGTGGGACAAGGTAGCTGTGCAACCAATCCTGGGGTATTTCTGCCGTTTTCATGCTTCAGTTGAAATAAAACACCATCTACTCCAAATAACTATTGTTCATGTTCTTCACATGGTGTACCTAACCCCAACCATGCCTGGTGCTGTGTCTTTAGTTCTCTTCAGCACACGTCTAATATCCTCTACCCGTATCATGTCTTCATGGTAGTAATTCCTGGTGACCAGTGACAGTTCCTCTTTGACCGTATTCCCTAACAGCCCTGTCCTGTTGATCAGTCTGTTTTAGAACTCGTGCAAGAAATGCCACCCTCTTGTCATTGTCCGTTGTCATAGGTCTGTTGTTGTCATCATATACTGTAACATGAGTCAGAGAAATGTGTATGGTCGAAAACATTGGGAGAGGAGATAGGTCAGAATGTCAATGGTAATGTCAGACCTGAGCAGGGTCATAATCACGCTGGATCAGGAGTATAGGAATCAGCCAGCAGACAGCTATGAATGTAATCATCTACACGAGTGGCTCTGTGCTAGGAGGCAAAATAAGTGCCTGTGGGTTCATAGCGAAGATTACTTGACAATGTTTAGGGAAGGGTACCCTGGCATATGATACCACAAAATATAATTTGAAAATGGAGGTGGAGGCAGTGTCATTGAATGCTGCGAGTGCACCAGACTGCTTACCTACATGAAAGTATTCCAGAAGAGAAGAAGAAGAATCAACAGAAGAATAAACTGTATTATCTACATTTGTAAGAAGCAGGCTCTGTTATCACAGAGTTGTAAAACTCAGTCCCGGCTTCATACTTTCAACCCCACTGGATGAAATAAATGGTCATCATCATTCTTGATGGACAAACAACAACAAAACACTGAATGGACATGGTCTAGTTGTAATAGGGGAACACTCTTCAATTTGTCGCCTACTCTTCACTAGGTGAAACTTCTGCTTGACAAGAAACCTGGGGCTGATAACATGCCACAGTCCAGCGAGTCAAAGTGTTAAATACCAAACTGATAATTAAACCACACTGCAGAGCAGATGTGAAGTAGACCGCGTGAAGGAGTCATTCAACCGCGAATGCTGGGGATGGAAGGACACCTGGATCTAGGGAAACCATTCAACTGTGAAGTGTCAGGGCTGGCCACACAGAGTGAATGTTGGCAACTAAAACCACAGAACTGTGGGAATTGAAACAAACACACAATGAGATAGAAAAAGGCGCCCCATGAGATAGGAGCTTTTGTTAGCCTTAGTATAAATCCACTTGCCTAGGAAGGTTTCAAATCAGGTATCTTCAGAATTTGAAACAGGTATGAACGATCTTTATACTTTCTTTATAGAGAGATCTTCTCATTATTTTATCTAGGATCTTCTAGGAATGTTAGTTCTCAGTAACTTTTCACGTCTTTTAGATGTATGTACTGATTTTCAGTCGATCTCTGACTCTGGTTACTTTCAATGAAAGCTACTATTTTCTCATGTGTCTGTATAGTTATATACGAAGCAACGCTTACTAACAAGTAAGACTATTATGCTATGCATATGTTTAACTTATGTTTCGGACTATTATGCTATGCATATGTTTAACTTATGTTTCTAAGCATGTTTTAAATCATGTTTATATGCACCTTTTATTTTACACTCTGGACATGCATTCGGCAGACTTTATTGGGTATTGTCAGATGTCTGTCATGTCTATGGAAACTATTAATTTTCCAGTTTGTTGTAGATAACTAAATTACTCTTTGAACGCTACCTTGAGCAGAGCAACCAGACAGACATGGGAGGCCGAAATCAGGCCAAGGAGGTCACCTCAGACAGATGCAAGACCCAGAACACTTCGGACGAAGACACAGTGACAGTGAAAGAAATCAAGGCTGTGCTTCGACGATCAAAAAACAGTGCTCCAGGTCCTGATGGCATAAGATATGACGACATAAATAGGTGTACCGACAATGAGCTAGAGAAACTAGCAGACATGTACAACAACAGTATAGGGAGTGCTAGCATCAAGGAGGAATGGTTACACAGCTACCTGATTCCCTTGCCGAAGCCTGACAACGACCACAAAAAAATTCAGGGATATCGAATTATAACCATGCAGAATACAATAGGCAAGCTGCTGGAGAAGGTAATTGCCAGGAAAATATCAAGCCAACTAGAGAGGAAAGATGTTTTCCCACCTACCCTGGGTGGGTACCGTCCAAAAAGAGAAACCTGGACCAATGCAGCAGTCTTTGCCCATGATGTCTATGAAGGTTTCCACTCAGGCACTGAAACCGTTGCTGCAGCGATTGATCTTGAGGACGCATACAACAGAGTACCACTGGATTTTTTAATGTTTCAGCTTCTTGAACTAAACGTAAGTCCATGCCTCCTTAGTTGGATCGCTGCAGCCCTCTTCCAACGGAAAGTAGTATTTAGATGTGGCAGTTGGACTTCGGAACCAACAACAATATATCCTGGCCTACCACAGGGATCACCATTATCTCCGGTACTGTTCAACGCCTACACAGTGAGAATCACCAGGGAGCAGATCACTGGACCTGGCAGGACATTGTCATATGCCGATGATGTTTTAGTGTATCGTCAAGGTAAGGATAGAGAGGAGGTTGCTGCGGAACTACAAACCGAACTCAATCGCATAAGTACTTGGTGTGATGAAGCTGGGGCAATGGTCAACCCAACAAAGGCAACAGTGGCTTGGTTCTCGTTGAATAATCATATTGTCAACAATCCAACACCAACTGTAATGCTGTGTTCAGAGACGGTGGAAAGAACGCAGGCAATGAATTACCTGGGGATACGGTTTGATCGAAGCCTTGCTTATAATGTGCACATAGACCAGGTGATAACAAAGGCCAAGCGGGGTTTGGCAGCGCTGCGGGTGATGGCGGCAGCAAACTGTGAGCAGCGCCATCTATGTCTTCTGTACGAGGGGCTGGTCATGTATGTTTTGGAGTATGCAATGGCAATCCTGACTCTCAGCCATAAGCAGATAGAAAGGATGGAAAGGATACAGAATGAAGCTATGCGCATTATTCTTGGATGTACAAGAGATACAGCATGCAGGGCGATGCGCTACCTTCTTGATTTTCCAACCATTGAAGAGAGAATACAAGTTTGCAGGGCACGCGCCTGTGACGAAGTCCCCAGCTTCCTCTTCATCTTTTGCTTAAATTGGAGTAAATTCTTTTTAAAACCCTTATGTAATTATAGAAGAATTTAATTTCGTTTTTATTCCTATATATCTATGTATAGACAGCCCATGGCTATAGCATAAATCTACTGATAATTGATGTTATTACTCTAGTGGGAATTAATACGTTATACTAGGATTGGTGGAGAGGCTGAATTTACAAAGTAGAGTACCCAGCCAAATCTACAAATTTGGCTACGACTATTTTACAATTTGGTCGGATAAATTAAAGGAAACGAACTCCCTGGCACGACCACTTCCGGTCAGGAGAAAAATAGCTAACCTCGTTCTTTCGCAATCCAAAAGTCGGGGTAGAAACATGCTAGTCACTAGGCTCTGAGAAAATACTTATAAAGTGTTAGAGTTTTATCTTTGGCACGTATTACGGCCATAAATATATTTAAAATATATTAGAGAGATTCCTAGAGCAGTGTTTGTACCTGACAAGTTCGGTCAGTAGATTAGAAGGATTTGACACCTTCAGCGCCAAGCTTTAGATGCGCTAACCTGTGTGACTCATTGCGAAGCATCACTCACCATCTCACTTATGCTTACTAACTAGGGTTTACATGCACTGTGTAAGCCGGAGAACCAGAAGATAAGTGGCCAAACTTACCGTTGGCCACCACCACCACCACCATCTACATGCAAATAATACCAGCTTTGTCAGGCCATGTCAATGATTAGACTGTTTAGTAGATTCAAACCATAAGCTTAGATATTCAATAGAATAGAGGGAAGTGTACCACCCTTTTTATGTACAGGGCTGCCTCCAGTGGAGCACCCAAAGTGTTATCATATATTAAATATTAATGTGAGTCTAATTTTACAACCTCTAGTTGTTACCTCAGTAACCTTAGTCATAGCTGTGTGAGAAGTACGAAAGTTTGTCGCTTTTAAATATTTTACTCTGTCTTTCTCCGTGTCGGTGAGAGGGATTAGAGTTGGGGGCTCGAGCTTTGTTTTTATTTCAGGCACGTAGCTAGACAATCTTGGCAGACTGTCTGTATCCAACCAGTATAGTTGTACGCCATTCCTGTCTGCCTGAACACTGTCAGAAGATTAGACTTGTTCTGGGACCTTTACTCCGTCTAGAATTACGAGCTATTCAGTCTTGTCTTCTCCAGTGACCTATTTTTCTATTCGTAGAAAGTCTATCCACAGCACTTTGATAGATTCCTTATCATCGTAGCTGACGCTACGCTACAAGTGGTTGGCTATCGTCCGGTCTAGATAGTTCAAACTTTCAATCTTCTTTCACTAGAGATTCTAGTAAGGTGTTGCCTCACAGTAGATCTCAATATTAAACTATACTGAGTAAAAATAGAGAAATTAATAGTTACAATAAGTAGTATAGTATAGCATAACTAAACACTAGATAGCCAATATAAGATAATATAACATAAGTTAACCTGGTTCCAAAAAGTTAGGGCCAATATCATAAGTGAGTGTGGGCTGACGGGTAAGTCCCTGTGTTGTATCGTCAGTTGTGTATGTGCATACTGTCAGTGAATTTATTACTTGCATAATTTCAGGACAGATCACTTAGTGGTGAGTAAGTGTATTTCAGGGTGCTTCACATTATCCCAACTTTGTTACCAAATAATGTCTTCCGAAAAGCCACCTACGAAAGAGGAGCTGAGAGAAGAAGGAACTTTGTTAGGGTATGAAGGTGTCGAATTGGGCAAGTATGTAAAAGAAGCAGAACGAGAGTGGAGAAGGGAACAACGGGACATTATCAAAGACAGAGAGAAGGAAGCAAGAGAGGAAAGAATTAGAATTGCAGAAATGGAATCCAAAGAGAAGATGCGACAAGCTGAATTGGACAACCACCTTAAGCAAGCTGAATTGGACAACCACCTTAAGCAAGCTGAATTGGACAGACAGTTGAAGCAGGCAGAACTGGAAATGAAGAGGGAAGAACAGTTGAGACAGCATGAATTGGAACTAAGGAGATTGGAGTTGCAAAATCCTGATGCTTCCAGGTACAGTAGTGCTAGTTCTCCCCATCACAGTAGTGACATTTCTTCAGGACCGTCTCTCTCCCAAGGACCCATGAGCTTCCCACTGGCCCACTTCAACCCAAAGGAGGATCAGATGGATGAATACCTTGATCGCTTTGTCATCATGTGTGAAGCTTACAATCTGCCTAAAGAGAAATTTAACATCAAACTCTCCCAAGGACTCCGCGGCCTGGCTTTTGATGTATTCACAAAGCTTCCGCCTGGTCTTGAGCGGGACTTTGATACCCTCAAAAATGCTCTCTTACAAAGATTTGAATTAACCTCAGAAGCCTACAAGCTGAAGTTCCGTACAGCCAAAAGATCTCAGGGAGAATCGTTTGCGCAGTTCGCCTCACGACAACATACGTATTTTACGAAGTGGGTAGGACTGAGCAAATTCGATACTACCTATGAGGGGCTACAGGAAATGATGCTTGCAGATCAATTCAAAGAGGGTCTCCCGAAAGCTCTCCAAATGTTCATAGCTGAAAATGGTGGAGTTAGATTAGAAGAGATGATTTCACTAGCCGAAAGGTATTTAACTGCACATGGTGATGCAGGTACTGCTAAACCTAGTCATACTGATAAGGCCCAAAATAATCCTTCCACACAGAATCAGGGGTATCAAAACAATAACTCTGAAGGTAAGGACAACAGGTGGCACACTGGTAGTCCACACCAAAATCCAGGTTATTACAACAGTAAACAGTCATCTCAACCTCAACAACCTACTGGTAATAGAGGGGGGAATCAATATTGTAAAAATTGCCGAACAAATGACCACCATACGAGTTCTTGCAAAAACAAACCCCCTGTCCATTACACGGCTTGTTTGACGTTGGCGGATAAGAACCACCAATGGAGGACCCCTGGGGATAATCAAAGACCTCCAGTAGTTGAGACAGTTACTGTAAATGGGAGACAGGTACCGTGTTTATATGACACGGGTCTGGAGAGTGACGCGGCCATTGCAGCTCACTTGGTGAAACCTGGACAATTGACATACCACACTATTGAGTTAAGAGGTGCTACTCTGAGCTCTGAACCAAAACTTGTTAAAGTTGCTAGAGTGAAGGTGACATCCAAATATGTCACCGGAACAGTTTCTGCTGTTGTGCTAGATGATCCAGTATATCCCTTCATGTTAGGGCGAAAATATGTATATCTGGGTGAACCTAAGTCCACAACTTATACATGTGCTATGCAGACCCAGAATCAGGGCACCGCTTTGAGTGAACCCGAAATTCTTATCCACCCATTATCTCGGGAGATTAGGGCTGCCCAAGCAGCATGTCCCACTTTACAATCCTGCTTTGGCAAACTGCCAAAATCTAGAAATCCACCGGTAGCTGGTGATTTCTACGAAAAGGAAAAACTGTTATACCGTAGGGCGGGAACTATGGATCACGTCCACGAACAGTTTGTGGTACCCAAAAGGTATCGTAACCATGTCTTACAAATGGTACACTCCATCTAGGACGGTGGGCATATGGGGATGAAAGCAACCATCCAAAGGCTTTATTTCTCCTATTTCTGGCCGGGGATGACCCGGGATATCAAACGATATGTTAGGTCATGTAAAGAGTGCCATCTGGTTCCACCTACTCTTGGTAGAACTCCACCTAAGATAGGTGATCAATTGTGGGTATTATCACCCAAGGGGGATAATCCTTTAGATATGGGTTGGCAAGGGCCATTCCTTATTACAGATAAGGAGTCTCGCTCCCATTACAAATTAAACATTCAGGGTAATCCGGAAGTCTTTCCCATGTATTTAATTAGGAACCATGTAGAAAGATTAAATGATCCACCGGTGCATCTGATGGCAGTATCTGTGGAAAATGTGGTCGAAGGGGGACATAACTCAGAGATGGAGTATCCCTTGACGCCTCAGGAGACAGTGAATGATGTCTTTATCAACCTGGATTCGGAGACGTCTGAATCAGGGAAGATGAGACGAATTCCAGATTCTCATGCCCCTATGCCAACAGATAAGCCTGGATGGATTAAAGGTGACACAGTAAACACGATGATAAACCGTACTGACCCAGTCCGACAAAATCATTTACCTGTTACGGTGCCAACCAGTAACTCTTATTCCTTTAGGGGAGAACACTCTCTGGGAATTCAGAATAGAGAAGATGGGTGGGGACGACCAGGTCATCATAGGTTTCCATGGAAAAGACATCAAGGGAGGAGGTTTCTTAGAAGATGTCTTAGAAACGAAGAAGCAGGGTTTCAGTAGGAATTGTTCTACGGAAGAAGAGGGGGAGACTGGTCCATATGTTCCAGGGTTGTTGGAGTAAGTGCCAACAAAATCTGATGAGTGTGCTGGCTGGAGTAAAGTCCGAAGTCTCGAACTTTACTTTCAACGGTAGGCATATGTGACGAAGTCCCCAGCTTCCTCTTCATCTTTTGCTTAAATTGGAGTAAATTCTTTTTAAAACCCTTATGTAATTATAGAAGAATTTAATTTCGTTTTTATTCCTATATATCTATGTATAGACAGCCCATGGCTATAGCATAAATCTACTGATAATTGATGTTATTACTCTAGTGGGAATTAATACGTTATACTAGGATTGGTGGAGAGGCTGAATTTACAAAGTAGAGTACCCAGCCAAATCTACAAATTTGGCTACGACTATTTTACAATTTGGTCGGATAAATTAAAGGAAACGAACTCCCTGGCACGACCACTTCCGGTCAGGAGAAAAATAGCTAACCTCGTTCTTTCGCAATCCAAAAGTCGGGGTAGAAACATGCTAGTCACTAGGCTCTGAGAAAATACTTATAAAGTGTTAGAGTTTTATCTTTGGCCCGTATTACAGCCATAAATATATTTAACATATATTAGAGAGATTCCTAGAGCAGTGTTTGTACCTGACAAGTTCGGTCAGTAGATTAGAAGGATTTGACACCTTCAGCGCCAAGCTTTAGATGCGCTAACCTGTGTGACTCATTGCGAAGCATCACTCACCATCTCACTTATGCTTACTAACTAGGGTTTACATGCACTGTGTAAGCCGGAGAACCAGAAGATAAGTGGCCAAACTTACCGTTGGCCACCACCACCACCACCATCTACATGCAAATAATACCAGCTTTGTCAGGCCATGTCAATGATTAGACTGTTTAGTAGATTCAAACCATAAGCTTAGATATTCAATAGAATAGAGGGAAGTGTACCACCCTTTTTATGTACAGGGCTGCCTCCAGTGGAGCACCCAAAGTGTTATCATATATTAAATATTAATGTGAGTCTAATTTTACAACCTCTAGTTGTTACCTCAGTAACCTTAGTCATAGCTGTGTGAGAAGTACGAAAGTTTGTCGCTTTTAAATATTTTACTCTGTCTTTCTCCGTGTCGGTGAGAGGGATTAGAGTTGGGGGCTCGAGCTTTGTTTTTATTTCAGGCACGTAGCTAGACAATCTTGGCAGACTGTCTGTATCCAACCAGTATAGTTGTACGCCATTCCTGTCTGCCTGAACACTGTCAGAAGATTAGACTTGTTCTGGGACCTTTACTCCGTCTAGAATTACGAGCTATTCAGTCTTGTCTTCTCCAGTGACCTATTTTTCTATTCGTAGAAAGTCTATCCACAGCACTTTGATAGATTCCTTATCATCGTAGCTGACGCTACGCTACAGCGCCTACCTCAGAATTAACGCAAACACACAACATCCACTGCATAGTGAAATTAGGAAGATGAAGGGCAGCAGGTTAAAAAGAGGACTAGATAGAAAATGGAGACAAGAAAATCCGGCTGCTGTTGAGGCTGAAGTACAAGCGTTGATTTTCGAGAATTCGCTAGACGGTGACGCGGTCATCTACACAGATGGGTCGGTCGTCCGACATGTGAGAAGCTCATGGGCCTTTACAGCTCAGGCCGGAGGGAGAATTGTGAAGGAGGACTCTTGTGCTTTCACTGAAACCACAAGTAGCCTGACCATGGAAGTCATGGCAGTAAGTAAAGCAATAACATGGCTCGAGGCACAGACATTCACTAGGGCTTGTTTCCTTAGCGACTCAATGAACATGATCAAGAGGATAGAGGAGGGGTCGATCCGAAGAGAATGGTTGCTGCCTCTGAAGCGGTCTCGGCTGGCAAAGATTAGTTTCGTCTTCGTGCCAGGGCATGCGGGAGTACAAGGAAATGAGCGGGCTGACAAGCTCGCAGGTGAGGCTACTGTGGAGGGCGGACGCGCCATGGACCAGGCTGACATTCTGAATGCTCGACGAGAAGTGAGACTTTTGCGAGAACCAAGTGATGACTGTGAATCTACAACAATGGCCAGACTGCGAGGGCAGCAAATTAAAAGAGGGGTGGCCAAACAAGAACACTACGTAGGAAGCCAAAGAAGATTGATAAACCAACACAGAACTGGCGTCGTTAGCCGCTACACGCTGCGGGATTTGCTGAGGAGGAGATCCGAGCACTTATGGACTGAATGGTTCGATGTGCAACGAGGATGATCTGTCGAATAACTAACTAACTAAATTATTACCTTTTTGCATCCATACTAGGTAAGTAGGGATATCTGTATATGTATAACGTTTAAGTATATGTTGGATATATTGATTTGTCATATGCAAACCTACCAGTATGAATGGGTTATGCTATTTTGTTCTTATGTGCTGCGCACATTGGCATATTGTTTATTGATTGTGTATGCAGCAGAGGCGTAGCGGTGCAGACATTACCCACATTCTGTATTGGGTTATAGTCCGCTTAACCCGTTCAGTGTGTTGTGGACGAGTGTTCACGGAAACTCATAGAGGCCTAGCAAAGACTGATCACAGCAGTTTAGACCGGAGATCAAATACTCTTATGATACCATTACCTTTGATCTGCAAAACCAAAGTGAACGGGGCAGCTGTGAGGCACTGCATGTCTGTCTGTATTAGCGACATGGATATAGGATATTGCATTCCTCATGACTGGATGTTATAAGGTATGGCAGAAATTGTAATAATTACAGGCGTGTTAGATTGGAAAAGTCCTTCCCCGACTAGACATTAGGAGAGAGATATGTAGGGAGAAAGAGGAGTGCGAACACAGTAAAGCTGGAAGTGAGACACAGCCAGACTTGTCATTGTGAGTATGTGTGTGGGGTTGTGATAGGATGTATGTATAACTTAGGATTGTAATGATGTACAACTAGATCATGCACAATCTTAATAATTTCTTCCAAGCTCTCAGCAAGAGTGCCTGAGTGTAGACCCCAAGAACTAGGGACGACCAGGTAGCGCCAGGACTGGCAGGTGTCCAGAAGACCAGCGAGTTACTGGACCTAAGTAGAACCCTACATCACGGATCCCACTTTAACCGGGACCACAGATCCAGACAGGAGACAAGTAACGTGAAAGTTATGTAATTTGTTTCATCATTTCGCGTAAATAATTGTTATATTGTCTATACTTCCATAAATTCACCATCATCATTATAAGAACCATCATGTACAATTATTAATGATAGACAATAAATGATTGTAATTTGTTTTAACTCATAGTTCAATTGTTATACTTTTGTTTTCCATGGACACAATTGCCATGCTTACCTTGGTGGGGGATTAATTACATAACAGGGAGGGAAAACTGTCGAAGGGGATAAATTGCACCAGGCTAATTGTCAATTCACAGACTTAAATCTAGTCCATCTAACATGCTCCTTCCCACTCCTTGGTGAGTATTTAGACCAGCTATTTATGAGCCACTTGTAGCTGTACTCTTGAATATTCATGGGCATAATCTTTATTTCAGCAATATATATTTTGTCCCAAGTCAATTTCTGACTATTTGGGGTTGTCAGCCAGTGATAATTTCATTTAACTTGGCGCCGGCACCCCCACTTCCAACAGGCAACCAATGCAGCATTGCCCACACATGTCGTGATTGTAACTAACAGAGCATGCTGAGTAGGGTGAAGACAAGTATGTTGTGTGCAAAGTGGCACTCTTCAATTTAAAACAAAAATTAAAAAAACAAAATAGAAGAGTATTCTTTGGATCTTTTCTCCATGGCGTGCTGGTGTGTTAGGAATAAAGCAGGTAGAAAATTGGCTGGATCTGCACCTCTTGATGGGGTATTGGTGCAGGATAAGGCAAATGTGGGGGATTGCTCACAGCTACTATGAGTCACAGGCGTGAGCTGGATGTCAGGATTGGACCAGTGGGGAATGGGCGGTGAAAAGGACATGACAGTCATCCTTACCAAAGGTAATACCAATGGCTGACACCCCAGACCCCACAAATGCAGGCCAGGTAACAAATGAACGTATTTGCAATAAACAAACGAGGAAGGTTACAACTTGGAATTGTCTATTCCACTAACCAAGGGTACAGTAAATGCTGTGTATATGCTGAGAACATTAATTGAACGTGCTATCGAAGTAAACAGAGACCAACATCTTGGCTTTATTGAGTACACAAAGGCTTTCGATAAAGTAATCGGTCGATGGATGTCAGTCGTGGCGATCGGGCAAACTTTGAGCCCCTGCCTACAATGGGTGACGTGATATTCTAGTATGATAATTTGGTCGCGTCTAGCGTGAGCTGCCTGGTCAAGTGGTTACACACCCACCTCACATGCCAGTGATCCGGAGTTCGATCCCGCGTCCAGTCATGGATATTCACCACTGTCAACCACAAACGAGATCGAAACTCGAGTCTAGTGCTTCCAATCTGAATTGGACAAGGCACGAGGTTCGTACTGGAATACAATCAGCGTTGCCAGTTGGGGGTTGTGCTCAATCTTCAAAGTAAGACATGTCAATATGATGAAGATGTTTGCAGATCTACAAATTGATGGGAAAGATCTTAGACTTGTAAAATACATATATTGGAAACAACAATGTGCCATATAGATTGATAATGAAGTAGGCCTATAAAGAGAGGTGTGCGAGAGTGATATATAATGTCTTCAGATCTTTTTTTCACCAGACAGGAAAATATTTTCAGAAATTTACAAGATGTGAGAGGAATTACCTTTGGGGGACGTACAATACGAATAACATTTGGTGGAATTGCGGTAAAGCTGTGGAAATCTAAACAATATAAAATAACACAAAGTAATGCAGCCTTACAGAACAGAATTACGACACATACAGGACGATGTGGAGAATAGCCGTCATCAGCAAACGAATACATGCACGAAGCACAACTTATAGTACAGGAGAAGATCCTTCGGTGAACGTAACATTAATGACATTAGATATGCTGATGATACAGTATTAATTGCAAACAATGAGCAGCATCTGCAACATTTAGTAAATGATGTTGTTGCACACAGTGAATAACTATGGTTAGAATTAAATTGTAAGAAGACAGATTATGGTAGTCATTGGGAAGAAGGAAACACCACAATGCAATATACAAGTAAATTGGAATATTCTTAAACAAGTGAATCGGTACAATTATCTCGGAACAATCATAGCATCTGATGGGAGATGCATATCATAGATTAAAAGAAAAATCGCCATGGTGAAGGTACCCTTTCGCAAGATGGAAAACACTTACTAATACAAAGATAGCATTTGTAATTAGACATAGACAGTCACACGTTTGTGGGCACGTTTTTTTTTTTTTTTTTGCATATCCTTTACAGGGCATCGCTGTCAAAACCAGCATCTTTCAGCTGTATGTTGATTTCTTGGCAAGATTACGCTTAGTAGTTTGCCATTGCTTTCTGAGCGGCCGGCTCACATACCCCGTAAGTTACAGATGCGATTCTAACCACTGCTGATTCTCACCGTCCTCACGTTACCTACGAGAGTATACGAGATTACGGAGAAAAGTCGCTAACCTCTAGGCCACGAAGCGGGCATTGTGGGCACGTTACGAGAAGAAATACATTGGAGAACTTCATGACAACTGGCAAGATTGAGGGGAAAAGAAGAAGGGACAGGCAGTGGAGCATGGTCGAGGCAAGAACACAGAGCTGATCCATGACTGGTGAACGATTGTGTTGACGAAAATACCGTCCACGCTTATCGGCATGGCACATGATGATGATGATGATGAACTTTGGCGGTTGATAATTGATCACTTCCGTTATCGCGAAGTGCTGGCGTCTGCTAAACATGGCCGCGTCTGATTGTCGGACTGTCCTCTCTTGTTAACATTGTTAACTGACATCGCTGAATATGTCTACGTCTGAGAGATTTGTTGATGGTAAGTAATAGGTTAAATATTTATCTTATCTTGTAATGGGGTGCTGACCAGCACGATGATGGGCACAGAACATGGCAGAGATCTTGTGTATGATGAAAATGCACGATGAGTGACAGTGAGGCAGGAGATCTGGCAACAGAACGAACTTGGAGAGAGACATAACAGAACAGGTTGAGAGAGACATTCATTTTGCTGGAATGTAATGAAAGCGATGTTCTGCAGAGAACCAGCTGCGTGATGATGATAATATTATAATGACCGAATAAACACTATTTTCTTTGTACAGATGTAGTGGACCAATCAATGAGTCAGCATATCCTGCGTACTGTAGGTACTCAGAACTCTTCAGATCATGTTTATCAAATGAGTATTTACTGACTAATGTCAATGAGACCACCACAGATAGATGGGCATAGATTTAATAGAAAAACCAAATCCAATGGTACCTCATTGATGCCTGTATGTCAGTTCTAAGTGGAGATGTTCACATTTGAGTGTCCAGATCTTGAACACACAATTTTCAGGATTCTGCTCAATCAGTCAATGGGCAACTCTCCTTTGTGTCCCAATCGGAGTGACAGCTGAAGTGATCACATTTTGGCTTTATACTGCTATAACTGTTTTGTTTTTGAATGAAGAGTTAACAACCATACATCATTGTGATCAGGGTAGCGAGGCATAACTGTTTGATGTGACTATACACACAATTTTGTGATTAGTACGAGCCGCTATACACAAAAATTGTGGCTGGTCACGTGATTATTTGGCACAAAATTTTGTGAATAGTACGAGCCGCTATTCACAAAAATTTGAAGAAGACTATTATTCTCGCTTCTCGTCTGTCTTTTTTTTTTTTTTTTTTTGCAAGTTCTTTTTCTTCAAACCAAAGACAATATTTGTTGACAAGGACACACTCTACGTACAGTGATATTTTATTTGGCTAATAAAATTCACATTAAACAAAGACATCTATTGGATTCATCTGACACTCGATCACTCCGTCGTTGCCTGGGGTATGCGCCCTCTGACAGCAACCGCAGATCCATAGAGAACACTATTCAGATTTCTTTGAGTTTCTCAGTTCTATATTTTAGTTCCTAAAACAAGCAACTAGAAAGTCGCTTAGTAGCCCTGGAGATGTGGATATACAGACGAATAGGTCATATTTCATGGTTCATGAGGTTCTAGAAAAACTGGAAATGAAGAGAGAGAGAGAGAGTTGATGGAAGAAATAAAGAGGAGACTAGTGAAATATTTTGGCCATGTTATTGTTAAAAGACATGATACTCTTATAAAAACCATACTGGAGGGCAAGGTTGAGGGCAAGCGAGCAGAGGTAGACAATGATACAAGTGGAAAGATAACATCAAGAGATGGACGAACATCAGCCTGACAGAATGTACAGCCAAGGCAAAAGACAGACAGTGTTGGAGATCCACTGCAGCCAACCTTCATTGTGGAGACGGTACCTGATTGACTGATTAAAAATTTTAAAAAGAAATGCCAGCGGGGAGTCAAATCCCAGTCTCCAGCGTGACAGGTGGATATACTAACCACTACACTACAGAGAACACAATGATAGTTCAACAAACATTAATAATGTAGTCAAAAGGAAGTAGACATCACGTGACCAGTCAAAAATGTTGTATGTATATAGCGGCTCGTACTACTCACAAAATTGTGTGTATAGTCACATCGAACAGTTATGCCTCGCTACCCTGATCACAATGATGTATGGTTGCTAAGCTCTTCGTTCAAAAAACAAGACAGTTACAGCAGTATAAAGCCAAAATGTTATCACTTCAGCTGTCACTCCGATTGGGACACAAAGTAGAGTTGCCCAGAGAGTGGAATCCTGAAAATTGTGTGTTCAAGATCTGGACACTCAAATGTGAACATCTCCACTTAGAACTGACATACAGGCATCAATAAGGTACCATTGGATTTGGTTTTCCTATTAAATCTATGCCCATCTATCTGTGGTGGTCTCATTAGTCAGTAAATACTCAATTTGATCAACATGATCTGAAGAGTTCTGAGTACCTACAGTACACAGGATATGCTGACTCATTGATTGGTCCACTACATCTGTACAAAGAAAATAGTTTATTCGGTCATTATTATCATCATCATCACACAGCTGGTTCTCCCTAACTGTTTATGCCTATTCCATCCATTTTTAGATAGATGCATCATGACCTAATTAGCAATTTAAAATGGCCGCTAATTAATTATTAATTCATTAATTATCCTGAGTATTATTAATGTTAGCTTACAAGTTTGCTAGATGTATATTTTATTATGCAGAGTGATGCTACAGACCTAGTGGTTACTTTCCTTTTTCGATAGGATGTGCCACGACTTAATTAGCAATTAAAAATGGCCATCAGTTAATTAATCATTAATTACTAATTATAGATGACATAAGCAGTTATGTCTTGCTACCCCGATCGCAGTGATATATGGTTGCTAACCAAAAGTTAAAGTAGCTAGAAGCTCAGTGAGCGGATTCCTGAGTATTTCTTTGTTCAAGATCACGACACTCAATATCTCTGCTTAGGATTGACATACAGGCTTCATTGAGGTCCCGCTGTATTTATTTTTAAAGGCCTTTGTAGCTGTGGTGGTACTCAATAGTAAATACCCAATTTGAAAAATATGATCAAGGTAATGCAACAGTAACATTTAAAAATGTAGTCTTCAAACATGATCAGGCATGATGTTGCCATGAAAATTAATTTTCTGAGTATGATGGGATCCATATAGAACAATGTCTCTAACAGACACTACCACAATAATGAGAGATGCATAAATACAAGACAAATGCTACAGATTAAAAGAAAATACTCATCTAACAGTATTTTCTTCCACAAGAAATCAAAGACATCACCAATCCCTATTCATATAATCGCAAATTATTCGAACACTATCTCAATATGGATTACCTTCCCCCTTAAAAATAGAGATAATAATAATAATAACAAAACTCTAGTATAACAGCCAGTCCCCATTTTGTAGGCCAGTATAATCCACATGGCTAATAACAAGTGTCAGACCATTATCTAGATTACTGAGTCGTGTAGTTTTGATGTTCGCATTTTTCCCATGCCTTTATAATGCATATCTTTTATATTGTTGCTGTTCTTTGTTAGCCTTGAATGATGTGTGAATGAAATAATGTATGAAAGAGAGTGATTGAAGGGCAGAATGTTAGACGGGCCTGCATTGCCCAATTCTTAACCCTTTGAAAATAAATAAAGTTTGTTCTCATTTACAGTTATTTCTAAAATTAATTGTACTGTCAGTCCATGCGAGATTGTCTCAAACTGGTCATAGATGGATATTAAAACTGATTTCAAAAATATGTTCCATCATGTTAATTGATAAAAAAATAATAAAAGTATACAAATAAATTGCTAATAATCTGTAAACTTGTATTCTCTTTAACTTTACTAGTTCAAATTGAACATTTTGAGCGTAAAAAGTAAACACAGCCTAGTCTGATCGATATCCGTGGTGCCTCCATTTTGGATTTTCATTCACAAAGATGAAACAACATATCCGCATAAATATTTTTGAAATATGTTTCTGATATTTTCTTAAATATACAGAAAACCTGAACTTTGACAGGGATGGAAACAAACTATGGAAACTAATGAAAGCCATGAACAATGAAGGACCTAGAAACAAACAAATAACAATTAAACAAGGAATTGCATTGCTTACAGGAAAAAAAGGCTGCAAATACACTAATGGAACACTATGCTAGTACAAACCACATTGATATTACAACTGAACAGAAGAAAGCAATCAAAGATAAACAGATACATCATAGTAATACAGAGACAGCAGCAGAATATATGATGGCAAATCTAACAATGGAAGAAATTGAACATTCAATAAATACCCTAAAAAAGAAGAAATCACCAGGAAAGGATGGAATCACAAATGAAATGCTAATAAGACTAGGCACTAAAGCAAAAAACAAACTACTAGCAGTCCTAAATTACAGTTGGAAGAGAGGAATAGTCCCACAGGCATGGAAGGAAGCTATACTAATACCAGTCCCAAAGAAAGGAAAAGACCTGGAAGAACCCAATGGCTATCATCTACTTACCTGTGTAGGAGAATTAACAGAATGCATATCAATGGCAGGCAAACATGGTATCTGGAAGAAAACAAAACTGTTAACACCACACTAAGCAGGATTCAGAAAGTACAGATCCACTGAAGATCAAATAGCCTATATAGCTCAGGAAATAGAGATGCCTTCCAAGAGAAAAAGCACACACTAGTGGTCTGGATAGATTTAGAAAAAGCATTGGATAAAGTATGGAAGGAAGGACTGAAAGTAAAACTGCAAATAATTCATGTTTGTGGGAAAATGTACAGAAGGATCAGCCACTACCTTGAGAACAAAACTGCCAGGACAAAAGTACAAGGACAAACCAGCAAAAAGATGCTGTTGGAGCCAGGTGTCCCCCAAGGAGGAGTTCTTTCACCAACATTATTCCTAGCTTATATAAATGACATCACGGAAATGTTTCCAGCCAGAGTACACGCATCCTCCTTTGCAGATGACCTAGCCATATGGACATCCGAAGAATATATTAGTACAGCTAACAGCAGAATACAGCAAGCCCTATTAGCGCTAGAGGACTGGTCAAAATCATGGCTAGTGAAAATAAGTGATTAACAAAGCAGATGTGGTTGCGGCCTTGTAAAATAAGTAAATTAACAAAGATGATGTGGTTGCGGCCTTGTGGGAGCATGTGTACACCTCGGAGGAGCAAGTGGATCATCATGGTCTGGCAAGAATGCGACAGCGAGGGGTGACGAGGGGATCTGGCCGACGATCAACGCTCAGAGGAAAGGCAAGACGGACATATAATCAGATTGCTACTGGTACTATTAGTGTTTGAACTCTTCGCTGGCTGCTGAGGATGCGGACGGAGCGATTATGGGAATGCCCCGAATGCTGTGATGTCGGTTCCTAAATCAATCAATAAATCAATAAGTGAGGAGATAACAATGTGCACAGTGTTTTCCCTCTCAAATAAAACTCAACAACCTATGCTGGTATTGAAAGAAAAAATATTTTGCCATGAAGAAAATCCAAACTATCTAGGAGTCACCTTTGATCGTCGCCTGACATGGAAGACACAGGTTGAGAAAAATCGAACAAGAGCAAGGTAAAGAATGGCAGTCATGAAAAAGCTTGCTGGTTCAATGTGGGGAGCAGATGAGAAAGTTCTCAAGACATTATACACTGGACAGGCCAGTACTGGAATATGGTATCGCAGCTTGGTCAACAGCAGCTATGTCAAACTTAAACAAAATAAGTAGAGTCCAAAATCAAGGAATGCGGATCATAACTGGAAGCCTGAAGACAATGCCTATTAACGAACTAGAAAAGATCACTTGTTTACAACCAGTGCAGGATAGAAGAGATAGTAGAAGCAGAAAAACTTAAAAGATTGACAGACCACCCCATGTATAAAAGATTAATGGCTTTGGAAAGAGAAGACTGGAGCATAGCAACTTTGTAAAAACTGCAAAACGAAAGATTAGGGCAGATCCCATACTTAACTTATCAACAGTTAAACCCATTTATAATGCACACAAGTTCCCAGCATGGAGACAGCAGCAACTGCCTGAGATGATAAAAAACATTCCTGGTATTGAGAACAAGAACACTCAGAATGAAACAGAAAGAAGAAAAATTGCCCTAAACTACATAAAAGAACATTACCTAAGTAGCAATTGGACCCATGCTTGGCTAGCTAATCCATTACGTGGAAAGCCCGAATCAAAAGCTCATTCTGTAGGTGTCATCAAAGGTGGGAAAGTGTCCTAGTGGCACGAAATGGAATATTGCTTGGATAGCAAATCCATTACGTGAAAAGTCTGAATCGAAAGCAGGTAAGAAGACCACCCCATGTATCATTAATTTAGCTGTTACTGGCTCAATGATTTCAGACCATTAAATAGAGTTTTGGAGAACCAAGGAATCAATCAATCATGTGCTATGCTGGAAAGCGTGGGCGGTCATGACTCGCCATTTCACTCGATCACCAGTGTCGTGGATCAGCTCAGTGTTCCTGTCTCGTCCATGCCATGTGGCCAAGCCATCCAGGTATTTTCCTCTCGGTCTGCCTCTTGGTCTGTTTCCTTCAATCTTGCCAGTTATCACCAAGTTCTCCAATCCATTTCTTCTCATAACATGTCCAAAAAATTTTGACTGTCTACATCTAATTTCTCTAATCAGTTTACGATGTTCATTTGTCTCCTGTAGTACTTGGTCATTGGTTTTTCTGTCTGTCCATGGTATTCTTTGCATTTTCCTCAGAAACCACATTTCCGCAGCCATCAGATGTTTTTCAGCTTGACTGCCCATTGTCCAAGTTTCACATCCATACAAAAGAACAGGCTCTGTGTATCCCCTCAATACTATTTTTCTCGTTTCAATTGACATCTTTTTATTGGTCAGAATGTTTTTCATCTTGCTAAAGGCTACTTTCGCCATGGCGATTCTTGTTCTAATCTCTTCATGGCATCTCCCATCAGATGTTATGACTGTTCCAAGATAATTCTACCGATTCACTTGTTGAAGAATATTTCCATTTACTTCTATTACATTGTGGCACTTCTTCCTTCCTAGTGACGACCATAACCTGAGTCTTTTTACAATTTAATTCTAACCCCAGTCGCTCACTGTGTACAACAACCGCACCTACTAATTGTTGCAGGTCCTGCGCATTGTCTGCAATTAATACTGTATCATCTGCATATCTAATGTTATTGGTGTTTCGACCTTCAATGCTGATTCCATTTATATCCTCTACATTTCTGAAAATATTTTCACTGTATAGGGAAAAAAGATCTGGAGACATCACACATCCCTGCCTAACACCTCTTTTAATTGGCTGATACTGTCCCACTTCATTATCAATCCTTATTGCACCTTGTTGTTTCCAATATATGTTTTTTATAAGTCTAATGTCTTTCCCATCAATTTGTAGATCTGCAAGCATATCCACCATGTTGACATGTCTAACTCTATCAAAAGCCTTTGTATAGTCAATAAAGCAAAGATGTATATCCTTGTTTACTTCTATAGCACGTTCAATAACTGTTCGCAGCATATACACAGCATTTACCGTACCCTTTCCTTCTACAAACCCACATTGTTCTTCCCCTATTTCAGGTTGTATCTTCTTCCTCACTCTTTGCATGATAATTCTTAGCAAAATCTTTGTGATGTGACTCATTATACTAATTGTTCTATGTTGATCACATTCCAAGGTTCCTGATATCTTTGGGCTTGCAATAAATACAGAGTTACATAATTCAGGAGGTATATCTCCAGTATCATATAATGTGTTCATCAGTCTGGTGACTTGCTCTAGTCCAAATTCTTCTAAAGCTTTAATCATTTCTGTTGTGATGTTATCTGCACCAGGGGCCTTGCCAGCCTTCATATGCTTAAGAACATTTCGAACCTCCATCTCCAAAATTGGCGGTCCTTCTTTATTAAATCTAATATCATACTGTTCGTCTCTGTTATCATCATAAAGGTGTTTCACATAATCTGTCCATACATGTAGAATCTGGTCTTTTTCTATTATGATTTTGCCATCTTTAGTTGTTAGACACCAAATCAAATCAAATCAAATCAAATCAACTTTATTAGGGTCACAAATTGGGCGCGCAGGCCCGTCTTACATTCGGCCCTTCCAATCACTCGTCTTTCGTTCATCAAGAGCATTATACATTTACATAGGAAGAAAAATAAACATTGTGAAATGAATGTTGTAAACATAAACAAGGCTAAACATGGAGAAAAATGTGTACATAAAAAGTATGTGACGTAAAAGTAGTGATGCCAGCGCGTCCCACACACACACACACACACACACCACACACACTCTCTCTCTCTCTCACTCTCACTCATTCACTCACACACACACACCACACACACACACACACCACACACACACTCTCTCTTTCTCTCTCTCATTCACTCTCACTCTCACTCATTCACTCACACACACACACTCTCACTCATTCACTCTCCCGTTCACTCATTCACTCTCCCGCTCACTCATTCACTCTCCTGCTCACTCATTCATGCTCCCGCTCACTCATTCACGCTCCCGCTCACTCATTCTGTCTCTCCCGCTCACTCATTCACTCTCCCGCTCACTCATTCACGCTCACTCATTCTGTCTCTCCCGCTCACTCATTCACTCTCCCGCTCACTCATTCACTCTCCCGCTCACTCATTCACTCCCACGCTCACTCATTCACTGTCCCGCTCACTCATTCACTCTGCCGCTCACTCATTCACTCTTACGCTCACTCATTCACTCTCACGCTCAATCATTCACTCTCCCGCTCACTGATTCACTCTCATGCTCACTCATTCACTCTCACGCTCACTCATTCCTTCTCACGCTCACTCATTCACTCTCACTCATTCACTCTCACGCTCACTCAATCACTCTCATGCTCACTCATTCACTCTCACGCTCACTCATTCACTCTCACGCTCACTCATTCACTCTCATGCTCACTCATTCACTCTCCCGCTCAATCATTCACTCTCCCGCTCACTCATTCACTCCCACGCTCACTCATTCACTCTCACGCTCACTCATTCACTCACACTCATTCACTCCCACACACAGACACTCTCACTCATTCACTCTCCAGCTCACTCATTCGCTCTCACACTCACTCATTCACTCTCCCGCTCACTCATTCACCCTCACGCTCACTCATTCACGCTCACTCATTCACTCTCCCGCTCACTCATTCACTCTCACTCATTCACTCTCCCGCTCACTCATTCACTCTCACGCTCAATCATTCACTCTCACGCTCACTCATTCACTCTCACACTCACTCATTCACTCTCACGCTCACTCATTCACTCTCACGCTCACTCATTCACTCTCACGCTCACTCATTCTGTCTCTCATTCACACTCACTCACTCTCTCACTCAAACTACAGTAATGAACATAAGTTTAGATTATACATGATAAAATCAAATGGTATTTAACTTATAATATGACAGATGAGAATACACAAACATATGGATTCGCGTGTTACATAACATGCGTGTTACATGACATGCATCTGCTCAGCTCTCTCTCTCTCTCTCTCTCTCTCTGTCTCTCACTCTCTCTCTCTCTGAATTCTTTCATATACACACACTCACACGCATGCGTACGCTCACACACACACACACTCTCTCTCTTTCTCTCTCATTCACTCTCACTCTCACTAATTCACTCTCCCGCTCACTCATTCACTCTCATGCTCACTCATTCACTCTCACGCTCACTCATTCGCTCTCACGCTCACTCATTCACTCTCCCGCTCACTCATTCACTCTCCTGCTCACTCATTCACTCTCACGCTCACTCATTCACTCTCCCGCTCACTCATTCATTCTCCCGCTCACTCATTTACTCTCCCGCTCACTCATTCACTCTCCCGCTCACTCATTCACTCTCACGCTCACTCATTCTGTCTCTCCCGCTCACTCATTCACTCTCCCGCTCACTCATTCACTCTTCCGCTCATTCTCTCTCCCGCTCACTCATTCAATCTCCCGTTCAATCATTCACTCTCACACTCACTCATTCACTCTCACGCTAACTCATTCACTGTCCCGCTCAATCATTCACTCTGCCGCTCACTCATTCACTCTCACACTCACTCATTTACTCTCATGCTCACTCATTCACTCTCATGCTCAATCATTCACTCTCCCGCTCACTGATTCACTCTCACGCTCACTCATTCCTTCTCACGCTCACTCATTCACTCTCACTCATTCACTCTCACGCTCACTCATTCACTCTCAGGCTCACTCATTCACTCTCACGCTCACTCATTCACTCTCCCGCTCAATCATTTACTCTCCCGCTCACTCTCCCGCTCACTCATTCACTCTCCCGCTCACTCATTCACTCTCCCGCTCACTCATTCACTCTCCCGCTCAATCATTTACTCTCCCGCTCACTCATTCACTCTCCCGCTCACTCATTCACTCTCCCGCTCACTCATTCACTCTCCCGCTCACTCATTCACTCATTTGACACCCTGTTGATTAGATCCTACATCACCTTAAATCACACCTGAACTTAGATCATACATCAGCATAGATCATACATCAGCATAGATCATACATGAGCACATTAATCATTCTTCTCCATCTTTTGTTCACTTGAAATTGATTGTCTATAGCTGCAATATGTGCCTGCTTCATTGTACATCTGTTGATAATCAATACCTGGTATGTTCATGAGGCTATTACTTATTTACTTTGGTGTGTTTCAGAAGTACACTCTTGGTCTCCACAGAGTCCTTACCACTCCATTCAAGAGCATTCACAAAAGTGGACATATGACAGCATAGACATGAAGGTTGTTAAACAAGAACTATCAGACGTTCTGTGTGAGGACAGGAGTCACAGCTTCAGTAAAATGTTAGACACAGCTGGGGGTAGCATCATTCAAGAAATGACAGAGAACAGCAACTCAGAATCAAGAAAGGTTGAGAACAGTTGTAAGGTATCAGTAAAACATGACAGTTGTTGTCAGATGTCAGAAAATATGTCTTTGGTTGATACAGACAATAAACTATCTCTTGCTATTGAGAATTGTCAGCAGCAAAATAAGGAAATGCAAGAAAAATATGCACAGAGCTTTGCAAAGTCTCTTGATGAAATTTCTGATTATGTCAGCTATAGCTTCTCAAAGAGCTCGCACAGGAGCCTTGTCTGATGTCGCTTAAAAGTCGACAGGATCGACTTCATTTGCACCGGGTTTTATCCCATATGGCTCAGTCTCTTTCCGCAGCACGGAAAGCGTCGCACAAAGCACGAACTCCGTAGCTTTTAGCGACGACCCACAGGAGTCTCCGAAACATTTAACTCGTAAACTGAAGGGTGCGGCCCGGAATCGAACCCACAACCTTCGGAGCACGAGCCAAATGGCTTGACCACTTCGCCACACTAGTCCAAATGTTTTTGTAGACAGCTATAAGAGAACACATACTGAAGGGATGCCAAACAAATGTAATGAAGGGGGTGGTCTTTTGTTTCAAGATGACAATCTAGAGTGCCAAAAGAACATGAATCACAAGAGAATACATACAGGAGAGAAACCTTACAAGTGTGATGTTTGTGGTGCTTCTTTTACTCGAGCCGACCATCTGAAGTTTCATAAGAGAACACATACAGGAGAGAAACCTTACAAGTGTGATGATTGTGGTGCTTCTTTTACTCAAGTTGGTAGTGTTATGTACCACCTGAGAACACATACAGGAGAGAGACCCTACAAGTGTGATGACTGCGGTGCTTCTTTTACTCAGGCTGGCAATATGAAGAAACATAAGAGAACACATACAGGAGAGAAACCTTACAAGTGTGATATTTGTGATGCTTATTTTACTGTAGCTGGCAGTCTGAAGTCTCACAAGAGAACACATACAGCAGAGAGACCTTACAAGTGTGATATTTGTGGTGCTTCTTTTAATGAATCTGGCAGTCTGAAGAAACATAAGAGAACGCATACCAGAGAGAAACCTTACAAGTGTGATGACTGTGGTGCTTCTTTTACTCAGGTTGGCAATATGAAGAAACATAAGAGAACACATACAGGAGAGAAATCTTACAAGCATGATGTTTGTGGTGCTTCTTTTACTCTAGCTAGCAGTCTGAAGACATATAAGAGAACACACACAGGAGAGAAGCTTTACATATGTGGTGTTTCTTTTACTCACGCTATTAGTTTGAAATACCACAAGAGAACACACACAGGGCAGAAACCATACAAGTGTAATGTTTGTGGTGCTTATTTTACTCAGACTTGTAATCTGAAGACTCACATGAGAACACATACAGGAGAGAAACCTTACAAGTGTGATGTTTGTGGTGCTTATTTTACTCAGACTTGTAATCTGAAAACTCACATGAGAACACATACAGGAGAGAAACCTTACAAGTGTGATGTTTGTGGTGCTTCTTTTACTCAGGCTGGCCATCTGAAGGAACATAACAGAACACATACAGGAGATAAACCTTACAAATGTGATGACTGTGATGCTTCTTTTACTGTAACTGGCCATCTGAAGACTCACAAGAGAACACATACAGGAGAGAAACCTTACAAGTGTGATGATTGTAGTGTTTCTTTTTCTGATGCTGGCACTCTGAAGAAACATAAGAGAACACATACAGGAGAGAAACCTTATAAGTGTTATGTTTGTGGTGCTTATTTTACTCATACTTGTAGTCTGAAAACTCACAAGAGAACACACACAGGAGAGAAACCTTACAAGTGTGATGTTTGTGGTGCTTCTTTTACTCAGGCTGGCCATCTGAAAAAACATACAAAACGGCAACATCTTCATGTGCCCTGCCAACTACCATAGGTGTTCATGGATCTCCTCAGATCGCAGTCCCTGTTCAGGATCAACTCTGCTGATAATATTTCACAATGTCACCATAAGTCCAGTTAGCATCATCTCTCTTGGTGTGCCAATATGTTTTTTCCCACTGATCTTTCCTGTCATCACAATGCTTTCCCACACTTATTTTCTCATCACAATATTAAAGTGTGCTATTGTTTCTTTCTGATAGTTGTATGTAATGTTCTACTTTCATTAGCCTCTTCCAGGCAATCATTATTAAGTTGCTCTGGCAATCCAAGCTATCCACAACACCCATCTTAGGTATCATGTATTTGATGCTTCCAACAAAATGGAAGACATATTGACAACTCAACAGAATTTTACTTAGATTCTAAAGCCAGCAACCTTGGAAATTGGATGCAAAAGTGAGGAAAGAAATTCAATCACTTTTGGATAGTAAATTCATTAGTGAGTTACTCATTCCACAGGGCTAATAGCCCACCAACTTTATGGGCTTCCTAAATTGCACAATCCTGGGGTACCACTGAGATCGATTTAATCTATGCTCAACTCTGTCCAACACAGGATGGTGAAATGGCTTTCAGAAACAGCTAAACCAGTGCAACAATCATTCAACCCCTTAATATTAAAAAGAGTTATTTGAACTGGTCAAACTACTGGATACTATTGATCTTAAACTAAAGCATGTGGTGTCAATGGATGTTGCCTCTATTTTCATTGACATTCCCATAGAAGAAACAGTAATCATCATCTGTGATTGCATGCAGAGCCATATGGAGAACAAATGACCCAACTGTTTAAGACATCAGATACAGGGGATAATAATGGCACATTCCAAGCCTGAAACTAGAAGACACCCGATGATGTTCAAAACGAGAAGCGAAGAAGCTGCTGATGACACCAAGGCCGCCAAGAAGATGGGGGGGGGGGGGGGGGGAGAGAGAGAGAGAGAGCCTGCCTACTAGCTGTATCAATGCGCCACCATCACAGTCGAAAGAAGGAAAGCTTCCAGAAGCCACAAATAAAGTAACCACTGTCAAAAGGACGACAACACACCACAAACCAGATCAATGACTTCCCAAAAGCAGACTGAGGAGAAAGACACCATTGTTGAAAATCTGACATGCGGTAGATGGCCAAAGTGACGAAAGAGAATTGAATTGAATTGATCTTTATTTTCAAAAGGTAACAAATTGGGCACGTAGGCCCATATTACATTCGGCCCTTCCAATCACTCATCTTTCGTTCATCAACAGTTCATGATACATTCACAGAAAAAAAAACATTGTCAAATGAATGTTGTAAGCATCATCATCAAGTGCTGTGCCGGCTGGCGTAGGTGTTCATGGCTCTCTACAGATCTCGGTCTTGGTGTTCTAGATCAAATGTATATTCAGCTGACTTCATCAAACATCATTACCAGCTACACTAACCTACTCCCACAGGTAGCAATGGTGCAAATCAAGTAACCAAACATAGACCAGTATGGGTGGGAAATAGATGTAATAAGTCTAGGAATCCTTGTGCAGTCAACAGGTCATAAAATGCTTAGCTTGCCAATTTTGAGTCATTTGTTGAATAGCCATCATAATGGTAAAAAAGAGAAAACATCTTGTATATTGTATCTGATGAACAATAAATGATTGCTCACATATATCAAGCCATTAGTAATTAGACATCTTCAGTCAGTTTTGTGCAAACAGAAAGACTTCATTTTAAATTTGCAGTTACCATGGGGAAAACTGATGTTCCACATTCAAACAATATCAGTGACTATATGTTTTAAGTATTTCAGCCCTGGTATAATTCATTTATTCACTTCACATTCAAACAATATCAGTGACTATATGTTTTAAGTATTTCAGCCCTGGTATAATTCATTTATTCACTTTATATGATATGTAACTCTGCAGTATGCACCTGACGAGATGCAGGGAAATAGGCCAGGCAATAAATTGAACAACATATTGTTTGTAGCTTGTGTGTTTAAACTTTAGAAATATATTAATTTTGATTTCTGTTTAATTCAATCTTAATCTCTAACATGCTTCAATATTATATCTGTGTGCCTGAACAAATCCAACATATCTCCCACATTATAACTGTGTGCCTGAACAAATCCCCCATATCTCCCACATTATAACTGTGTGCCTGAACAAATCCAACATATCTCCCATCAAATGTCAATTGGTCTAAAAATATGGGGCTAGCACCAAGTACCCAGTACAGCTCATGGTGTGAGAGCTGGTCCTTGACTTGACTTTCACGGATGTGATGTTTATAGTTGTTGTGTTCCTCTTTACTTTCACGGATGTGATGTTTATGGTTGTTGTGTTCCTCTTTACTTTCACGGATGTGATGTTTATGGTTGTTGTGTTCCTCTTTACTTTCACGGATGTGATGTTTATGGATGTTGTGTTCCTCTTTACTTTCATGGATGTGATGTTTATGGTTCTTGTGTTCCTCTTTACTTTCACGGATGTGATGTTTATGGTAGTTGTGTTCCCCTTTACTTGACTTTCACGGATGTGATGTTTATGGTAGTTGTGTTCCTCTTTACTTTCACGGATGTGATGTTTATGGTTGTTGTGTTCATCTTTACTTGACTTTCACGGATGTGATGTTTATGGTAGTTGTGTTCCTCTTTACTTTCACGGATGTGATGTTTATGGTTGTTGTGTTCCTCTGTACTTTCACGGATGTGATGTTTATGGTTTTTGTGTTCCTCTTTACTTTCACGGATGTGATGTTTATGGTTGTTGTGTTCATCTTTACTTGACTTTCACGGATGTGATGTTTATGGTAGTTGTGTTCCCCTTTACTTGACTTTCACGGATGTGATGTTTATGGTTTTTGTGTTCCTCTTTACTTTCACGGATGTGATGTTTATGGTTGTTGTGTTCATCTTTACTTGACTTTCACGGATGTGATGTTTATGGTAGTTGTGTTCCCCTTTACTTGACTTTCACGGATGTGATGTTTATGGTTGTTGTGTTCCTCTTTACTTGACTTTCACAGATGTGATGTTTATGGTTGTTGTGTTCCTCTTTACTTTCACGGATGTGATGTTTATGGTTGTTGTGTTCCTCTTTACTTTCACGGATGTGATGTTTATGGTTGTTGTGTTCCTCTTTACTTGACTTTCACGGATTTGATGTTTATGGTAGTTGTGTTCCTCTTTACTTGACTTTCATGGATGTGATGTTTATGGTAGTTGTGTTCCTCTTTACTTGACTTTCACAGATGTGATGTTTATGGTTGTTGTGTTCCTCTTTACTTTACTTTCACAGATGTGATGTTTATGGTTGTTGTGTTCCTCTTTACTTGACTTTCACGGATGTGATGTTTATGGTTGTTCTGTTCCTCTTTACTTTCACGGATGTGATGTTTATGGTTGTTGTGTTCCTCTTTACTTGACTTTCACGGATGTGATGTTTATGGTTGTTCTGTTCCTCTTTACTTTCACGGATGTGATGTTTATGGTTGTTGTGTTCCTCTTTACTTGACTTTCACAGATGTGATGTTTATGGTTGTTGTGTTCCTCTTTACTTGACTTTCACGGATGTGATGTTTATGGTTGTTGTGTTCCTCTTTACTTGACTTTCACGGATGTGATGTTTATGGTTGTTCTGTTCCTCTTTACTTTCACGGATGTGATGTTTATGGTTGTTGTGTTCCTCTTTACTTGACTTTCACAGATGTGATGTTTATGGTTGCTGTGTTCCTCTTTACTTGACATTCACGGATGTGATGTTTATGGTAGTTGTGTTCCTCTTTACTTTCACGGATGTGATGTTTATGATAGTTCTGTTCCTCTTTACTTGACTTTCATGGATGTGATGTTTATGGTAGTTCTGTTCCTCTTTACTTGACTTTCACGGATGTGATGTTTATGGTAGTTGTGTTACTCTTTACTTGACTTTCACGTATGTGATGTTTATGGTTGTTGTGTTCCTCTTTACTTGACTTTCACGGATGTGATGTTTATGGTAGTTGTGTTCCTCTTTACTTGACTTTCACAGATGTGATGTTTATGGTTGTTGTGTTCCTCTTTACTTTCACGGATGTGATGTTTATGGTTGTTGTGTTCCTCTTTACTTTCACGGATGTGATGTTTATGGTAGTTGTGTTCCTCTTTACTTTACTTTCACGGATGTGATGTTTATGGTTGTTGTGTTCCTCTTTACTTTCACGGATGTGATGTTTATGGTTGCTGTGTTCCTCTTTACTTTCACGGATGTGATGTTTATGGTTGTTGTGTTCCTCTTTACTTGACTTTCACGGATGTGATGTTTATGGTAGTTGTGTTCCTCTTTACTTTCACGGATGTGATGTTTATGGTTGTTGTGTTCCTCTTGACTTGACTTTCACTGATGTGATGTTTATGGTTGTTGTGTTCCTCTTTACTTGACTTTCACAGATGTGATGTTTATGGTTGTTGTGTTCCTCTTTACTTTCACGGATGTGATGTTTATGGTTGTTGTGTTCCTCTCTACTTTCACGGATGTGATGTTTATGGTTGTTGTGTTCCTCTTTACTTTCACGGATGTGATGTTTATGGTTGTTGTGTTCCTCTTGACTTGACTTTCACAGATGTGATGTTTATGGTTGTTGTGTTCCTCTTTACTTTACTTTCACAGATGTGATGTTTATGGTTGTTGTGTTCCTCTTGACTTTCACGGACGTGATGTTTATGGTTGTTGTGTTCCTCTTTACTTTCACGGATGTGATGTTTATGGTTGTTGTGTTCCTCTTTACTTTACTTTCACAGATGTGATGTTTATGGTTGTTGTGTGCCACATGGCGTTTAGACAGAATGACGTCATCGAAAAATGCGGTATAAAATCATAGAGGAAAACACCACAAGAAACTGTTGATAAAGAACACAAAGGAGAGTGACGTCAGTTATCAACAGAAAAGGAGATTGATTGGGAAGGTACTAGCTGGCCGTGAAATGCAAATACTGGCGGTAGAATAGTGGGATATGGCCTGCCGTCCAGCTCGGACGAGGCATGTCGTATAGAGCATGGCTAACAGTCCGTTATGCCGCTCTTTGTGTTAATTCAGTGTGTGTGTTCGGAAGTTTCTGTGGAGCGATTGAGTAATTGAGTCGACAGATTAAAGTCTATGTCCGAGAGGAAAGTCGTTGTGGAGTTTTATTCCAGTGGCTGTTTTTGGTCTGCATGGAGAACTAAAAGGTATTCAAGTTATTATTCATATTATGGTAAACCCTAGACGCATCAGTAGCCTGTACAGCATTCACTTCGTGACAAATGGGGGCTCGTCTAAACGCCATGTGGCATTGTGGTCCTCTTTACTTTACTTTCACGGTTGTGATGTTTATGGTTGTTGTGTTCCTCTTTACTCAACACTTGTTAGTCTCTAATGATGGGGTATCACAGTGAACAAGCTATCACAGTGATCTTGACAGGAACAGCCACAAAGCATGTGCCAAAATATCGCTGGTAGATAACTCAATGAAGGTGATGGCACAGTCTCTTTCCACAGCATTGCTAGAGTCACACAAAGCATGAACTCTGGAGCTCCAGTGATGACCCCCAGGAGTCTCCGAAAAAATTCACTCATGAACCGAAGGACGCAGCCCAGAATCAAACCCACAACCTTTGAAGGCCAAGGCAGATGTCTTGACCACTTCGCCACGTAGACTCCTGGTCGGTCATCTCTGCCCTGACAGCCGGTGTAAACCATTTCTGTTTAGTGTATATACTACATACTATGTACATACAATTGTGTCAGTGTGCCCATAATTTCAGCCTGTACATTTACAAATAATGATGACTATCACAACTGATTAGAAGCCCACACAAAATAATATTGCCACACTAGTCTATGTGAGGTGGTCAGGGTCAATGTAATGAAAATTAACAAGATCCCCCCCCCCCCCCCCCCAAAAAAAAAAAAAAAAAAAACTAAGGGTGATAGATCATGTATAGTGATTTCAATAGTGTGGTTTCACCATTGTGAGATGGTGTAGAAAGATATTGACTCTGGAGATCTAGGGGAATCCCAGATGTAGGCAAGTTTCAAAAATAAAAGTTTCGCCCCTCTGAAGAAAACCAGAAATGGCTCTGAAATCCCCAAATGAGAAACTAGACAGACATGGTTCAGTCCTATACTGCTAATTTATGAAGCAGGGTTCTCTCAGATAGGCTTTAGGAGCCTGTGAATTTTCTGTAGACAAGGATGTAAATATAAATGTGTAGTTTGCCCATGTGATGTCTTCCAGCCTCACCTTGCTCCTATGATATGTAATAAGCTGAAAGTCTACAAAGCGGTTGTATTATCCACAATGCTATATGCTTGTGAAACCTGGACTGTTTATCAGCGACACGCTAGGAAATTAAACCACTTCCACACAGTCTGCCTTAGGAAGTTACTGAAGATTAAATGGCAAGACAAGATCCCAGACATTGAAGTCCTAGAAAAAGCATCCATGCCTAGTATCCACACTCTACTAATGAAGAATCAGATTCGCTTGGCTGGTCACTTGACTCGCATGCCAAATCACAGGCTCGTTAAACGAATTTTTTACGGCGAGTTGTGTTGTGGTAAACGCTCCCAAGGCGGCCAGAGGAAACGCTTTAAAGACACTGAAAATCTCACTTGAATGCTTTTGGAATTCATCATGACACCTGGGAGACTGCAGCCAGAGACCGAAATTTGTGGCATGCATTATTTCGCAAGGGTGCAGTCACTTGTGAGGCAATCAGGACTGCAAGAACTGTGAAGAAAAGACAGAACAGAAAGACCACTGCTGAAAATCCTCCTCCAGAAATGTCAAGCATTCCTTGTCCACATTGTCAAAGAACATTTTGAGCCAAAATAGGCCTTATCAGCCATCTTAGAACTCACGGCTCCATACTTTCAACCCCACTGGATGAAATGAATGGTCATCATAATTCTTGATGGACAAACAACAACAACATGATATGTAATATGTGCTAGTTACATTTGTAATAACACACATGTATTTGAACAGACGTCACAATTAAGTGAATATCAAGATAATCATTAAACTCCCAAATTTATTAACTGTATACTTGGGATCTCCCCCGATGGTGTTTCCACCTTGTCGTGGTGGGGGAGCTTGAGTTTCTCAATGACCCTGAGAGCTATGCCGGCGGTAGCGTAACTACCAGCAGGGCCTCGCAAGCCGGACAGGTCAAAGGGTAGAGAACAGACAATGAGAAACACCCTGGTCCTCCAGGTTGGGGGTTAAAGCGTGGGGTTATCATCCCCACCTTTGTAAAAACTATTTTGTTATGAAACAGATACATAAGTGTCATAAGCCTCGAATTCGGACTGACTCATTTACAAGAGAAGATATAATCAAATAGATCGCATTTTAATTAACAACAGAAATGCATCAAACATACAGCAAGTCAGAAGTTATAGAGGAGCTGAGTGCCACAGCGACCACTTCCTCTTTGGAGCAAAATTTAAAATAAAACTTAAGAGAGCTTTCTATACTAAATTACAAAGATTACACCCAACATATAACAGAGAAAACCTACAAGAAATTACAGTCAAAGAGAAATTTACAGATAAAATAAAATGTAAACTTGAAACTCTACAAAACCCTTTGGAGGAAAGTGTTGACCAAACTTGGTTGAACATCAAGAATACAATTCAATCTACCGCAGAAGAATGTCTCAGTGTGTTAATCATGCATAGAAAGAACAAATGGTTCAATCAAAAATGTGAAGAAGCAGTCATTAGGAAAAAGAATGCCAGACATTTATGGTTAAATAACATCAACAACATCCAAAAGGAAGAGCAATATAGAAATGAATGTAAAGAGGCTACAAAAATAGTTCGACAGCAGAAGCGAGAATATATGAGTAATATAATCAACGATATGGAAACTAATCACCAGAGAAACGAATCCAGAAAGTTTTTTTAAAGAACTGAAGTCAATTAAACGAGGGCATCAATACAACACATATGGTTTAAAAGACAAAAATGGGAATATGATAAATACCAACGAGGAAATGTGCAACACATGGAAAGAATATTTTGTTGAATTACTAAATTGTGAAGCTCCAAGTAACACTTTCCCACAGGAAGAGGTTCTAACGTGTGAACCACAAATTGAAGAACCTGCATTTGAAGAAATCCCATATGTAATCACACGACTTAATAACAATAAGGCAACTGGGGCTGATGGAATTGCTGCAGAATTTATAAAGGCAGGTGGCCATGCATTACATCTAAAGCTATCTGAACTAATAATAAAAATCTGGAGGACAGAAGAATTACCCCATGACTGGAAAGAGTCATTATTGATACCTATTTTTAAGAAAGGAGGCAAGTTCCAGTGTGAAAATTATAGAGGACTATCACTACCGTCCACAAGCTACAAGATACTATCCACAGTATTACTAAATACAAAAATTTGAATAACGAAGACACAAACAATAGATTGCACGATTTATTACCTGGCATATTTCGCTGCATCTCGTCAGGTACATACTGCAGAAATCACACAACTTACGTGAATTAACTAAATAAATCCTTCAAACTGAAATATACACATGTTCGCACAGTAATGTCGATTGTCTACCGCGGTAATTGTAAACTGACTAACATGTCTTTCTTCTTGCACAAGGACGGCTTACGAAGGTTGATTATTATAGCTTCAGCAAACTTTAACAATCGACTACTTTGTGTGTTGAACAACACACGGAAGGCACTGTTTCTTTCAACCACGTGACCGCTCTCGAGCACATGTCTCCCGACCGATGAAGCCTGACTGTTCCGGTGTGTCGGCCTGCCTAGGCTACCATCTTCTGTTTATAACAAAAATTAATGTAATACACCATTATGAATGATAATTCAATTGTTGACATTTTTACAGTAAATAAATACAGTTTGTTGATTATGCCTCTTCTTCTTTTGTTCGCTGTTGATTATGATAAAGCTGAGTGACTCGGTGACCAAGGGCTGACTAAAACTATCTTTGATTCACTTACTGGGTTTGAGATAATAAGGATAATAAAGGACTTTCTTCTTTGAAGTGGTAATGACAGACAACATAACTTGTAATATTATTGATTTGTTGCAGGATATTCTTTGAATATTTAAGTTTCATCTGTTGGGGTTTTCTAAGCACTGTTCTCTTGAAGTGTGACTAGGAATGCTGTTTTAACAGATGTCTCTTGGCAAAGTGATATGTGATCAGCTTTCTATTACAGCTGTTCTCTTACAATAAAATAAGATGTTTGTAGTGGTGGTTGGTAGCCATGGCAGTGAAGTGACTAGCATGCTTGCCTGCTGGCACAGTGATCAAGTATTTGAATACACATAAGTGCATTTCTTTAATTGACCTGGGCTCCAAAGTCAACCATCCTAAAACATTGACCTGGGCTCCAAAGTCAACCATCCTAAAACATTGACCTGGGCTCCAAAGTCAACCATCCTAAAACATTGACCTGGGCTCTAAAGTCAACATCCTAAAACATTGACCTGGGCTCCAAAGTCAACCATCCTAAAACATTGACCTGGGCTCCAAAGTCAACCATCCTAAAACATTGACCTGGGCTCCAAAGTCAACCATCCTAAAACATTGACCTGGGCCCCAAAGTCAACCATCCTAAAAATTGATCTGGGCCCCAACGTCAGCCATCCTAAAACATTGACCTGTCTCCAAATTCAACCATCCTAAAACATTGACGTGGGCTCCAAAGTCAACCATCCTAAAACATTGACCTGGGCTCCAAAGTCAACCATCCTAAAACATTGACCTGGGCTCCAAAGTCAACCATCCTAAAACATTGACCTGGGCTCTAAAGTCAACATCCTAAAACATTGACCTGGGCTCCAAAGTCAACCATCCTAAAACATTGACCTGGGCTCCAAAGTCAACCATCCTAAAACATTGACCTGGGCTCCAAAGTCAACCATCCTAAAACATTGACCTGGGCCCCAAAGTCAACCATCCTAAAAATTGATCTGGGCCCCAACGTCAGCCATCCTAAAACATTGACCTGTCTCCAAATTCAACCATCCTAAAACATTGACGTGGGCTCCAAAGTCAACCATCCTAAAACATTGACCTGGGCTGCAAAGTCAACCATCCTAAAACATTGACATTGGCTCCAAAGTCAACCATCCTAAAACATTGACTTGGGCTCCAAAGTCAACCATCCTAAAACATTGGCCTTGGCTCCAAAGTCAACCATCCTAAAACATTGACCTGGGCTCCAAAGTCAACCATCCTAAAACATTGACCTGGTCTCCAAAGTCAACAATCCTAAACCATTGATCTGGGCCCCAAAGTCAACCATCCTAAAACATTGACCTGGTCTCCAAAGTCAACAATCCTAAACCATTGATCTGGGCCCCAAAGTCAACCATCCTAAAACATTGACCTGGGCTCCAAAGTCAACCATCCTAAAACATTGACCTGGGCTCCAAATATATCCATCCTAAAACATTGACCTTTGCCCCAAAGTCAACCATCCTAAAAATTGATCTGGGCCCCAACGTCAGCCATCCTAAAACATTGACCTGTCTCCAAATTCAACCATCCTAAAACATTGACGTGGGCTCCAAAGTCAACCATCCTAAAACATTGACCTGGGCTGCAAAGTCAACCATCCTAAAACATTGACATTGGCTCCAAAGTCAACCATCCTAAAACATTGACATGGGCTCCAAAGTCAACCATCCTAATACATTGACCTGGGCTCCAAAGTCAACCATCCTAAAACATTGACCTGGACTCCAAAGTCAACCATCCTAAAACATTGACCTGGGCTCCAAAGTCAACAATCCTAAAACATTGACCTGGACTCCAAAGTCAACCATCCTAAAACATTGACCTGGGCTCCAAAGTCAACCATTCTTAAACATTGACCTGGGCTCTAAAGTCAACCATCCTAAAACATTGACCTGTGCTCCAAAGTCAACCATCCTAAAACATTGACCTGGGCTCCAAAGTCAACCATCCTAAACCACGCAGCAGGAAATGTATGGGGAAGTAAAGGCAGCTCACTTGATATTGACCACATCACCCATCGAGTGCTGATTGGTCTATACATTGTGGGGCTGGCACCATCGAGTGCTGATTGGCATATACATTGTGGGGCTGGCACCATAAACCCATTACACCTCCTGGCTTCTCAATAGGTCCTTTACTTTAGTTACTTACAAGGGGCTTCTCATAAGTCTTTAGCCTGACCATGGAGGAGTAGGCGGAGAAAATTGAAACGCCTCCCTCTTGTCATTGTCCGTTGTCATAGGTTGGTTGGTGTCATCATATACTGTACCATGTGTCAGAGAAATGTGTATGGTCGAAAACACTGGGAGAGGAGATAGGTCAGAATGTCAATGGTAATGTCAGGCCTGAGCAGGGTCATAATCACGCTGGATCAGGAGTATATAAATCAGCCAGCAGACAGCTATGAATGTAATCATCTACACGGGTGGTTCTGTGCTAGGAGGCAAAATAAGTGCCTGTGGGTTCATAGCGAAGATTACTAGACAATTTTTAGGGCAGGGTAACCTGGCATATGATACCACAAAATATAATTTGAAAATGGAGGTGGAGGCAGTGTCACGGAATGCCGCGAGTGCACCAGACTGCTTACCTACATGAAAGTATTCCAGAAGAGAAGAAGAAGAATCAACAGAAGAATAAACTGTATGATCTACATTTGTAAGAAGCAGGCTGTGTTATCACAGAGTTGTTAAACTCCGTCTAATCTCTGAATGGACATGGTCTAGTTGCAACATGGGAACACTCTTAAATTTAACGCCTGGACTCTTCACCAGGCAAAACTTCTGCTTGATAAGAAACCTGGGGCTGATAACATGCCACAGTCCAGCGAGTCAAAGTGTAAAATGCCAAACTGATAATTAAACCACACTGCAGAGCAAACGTGAAGTGGACCATGTGAAAGGAGTCATTCAACCACGAAGGCTGGTGATAAATGGACACCTGGACCTAGGGAAACCGTTCAGCTGTGAAGTATCAGGGCTGGCCACACAGAGTGGATGTTGGCAATTAAAACCACAGGACTGGGAATTGAAATAAACACATAATGAGATAGAAAAGGGTGCTTCAGAAGATAAGAGCGTCTGCCGGCATTAGTATAAATCCACTTGCCTAGGAAGGTGTCAAATCAGATAGCTTCAGAATTTGAAACAAATATGAACGATCTTTATACTTTCTTTATAGAGAGATCTTCTCCTTATTTTGTCTATGATCTTCTAGGAATGTTAGTTCTCAGTAACTTCAAGTCTTTTAGATGAATGTACTGATTTTCAGTCGATGTCTGACTGGTTACTTTTAATTAAAGCTAATATTTTCTCATGTGTCTGTATAGTTATATATTATGCTACGCTTACTAACAATAAGACTATTATGGTATGCATATGTTTAACTTATGTTTCTAGGCATGTTTTAAATCATGTTTATATGAACCCTTTATGTTACACTCTGAACATGCATTCAGCAGACTTTATTGGGTATTGTCAGCTTTCTGTCATGTCTATGGAATCTGTTAGTTTCCCTGTATGTTGTAGATAACTATATTACTACCGTTTTTGCATCCATACTACTAAAGTAGGGATATCTATAGATGTATAACGTTTAAGCATGTGTTGGATATATTGATATGCAAACCTACCAGTATGAATGGAGTTATGGTATTTTGTTCTTGTGCACAGCACGCATTGGTATATTGTTTATTGATTGTGTGTGCAGCAGAGGTGTAGTGGTTCGGGCATTACCCACACTCGGTATTGGGTGTATGGTCCGCTGAACCCTTTCAGTGTGCTGTGGACGAGCATTCGCGGAAACTCATGGAGGCCTAGCAGAGACTGATCAAGGCAGTTAAGCCCAGAGATCAAATACTTTTCTGATACCACTACCTTCATCCACAAAACCAAAGTGAACGGGGCAGCTGTGAGGCACTGCATGTCTGTATTAGCGACATGGACATAGGACATTGCATGCCTCATGATGGGACGTTATAGGGGATGGCAGAAATTGTAATAATTACTGGCGTGTTAGACTGGAAAAGTCCTTCACAGACTAGACAATAGGATAGAGATATGTAGGGAGAAAGAGGAGAGCGACCACAATAAAGCTGGAAGAGAAACACAGCCAGGCGTAATGATGTAGAACAAGATAATACACATTCTTGAATATTTATTCCAAGCTCTCATCAAGAGCGCCTGAGTATAGATCCAAAGAACCAGGGATGACCAGGTAGCGCCAGAATTAGCAGGTGTCCAGAAGACCTGCAAGCTGTTGCTAGTGGAAAATGGGTGGTTACTGGACCTAAGCAGAACCTAAGCTTTACTTCGTGGATCCCACTTGTAACCAGGACCACAGGTCCAGGCAGGAGACAAGTAATAAGAAAGTTATGTAATGTGTTTCATCATTTCACGTACATAATTGTTATATTGCCTAAACTTCCATAAATTCAATATCATCATTATAAGAACCATTGTGCACAATTATTAATGATAGACAATAAATTATTATAATTTGTTTTAACTCATAGTTCAATTGTTATACTTTTGTTGTCCAAAGGACGCAGTAGCCTTGCTTACCTTGGTGGGGGATTAATTACATAAGAGGGAGGGGGAAACTGTCGGAGGGGATAAATTACACTGGGCTAGTAGTTAATTCGCATACTTCAATCTAGTCCCTTTAACATTCCCCTTCCCACTCTTGGAAAATATTTAGACCAGCTAATTACGAGCCACTTGTAGCTGTACTCTTGAATATTCATGGGTATAATCTTTCTTTTTTTTTCAGCCATATAGATTTTGTCCGAAGTAAATTTATGACTATTTGGGATTGTCAGCCAGGGATAATTTCATTTAACTTGGCGGCGGCACCCCCACTTCCAACAGGCAGTCAATGCAGCATTCCGCACACTTGTCGTAGTCGGGTGAAGACAAACATGCTTTGTGCAAAGTGGCACGCTTCAATTAAAAACACATATAGAAGAGTATCCTTAGGATTTTATCCCCATGGCGTGCTGGTGTATTAGGATAAGAGCGTGAGAGTAGTCAAAGGTGGAAAATTGTCTCGTGGCAGCCCGAAGCAAAAGCTTGCTGTGGGAAGTCGAAATAAGAGTCTCGAAACCCGAGGAAGGCTAACCTCATCAAAAATGCCCGCTGAAGCCGGAAGTGCCAGCCTACGGGCGGAAAAATAAAAATGGCACTACGCAATTACGTCCGAGTGAAATGTCTTTCGTGACCGGAAAAGCTCTAACTAGTCTTCCCTCGTGCTAGGAACAGCTACCTAGTTTCCGAATGCCGCTCTTGTTCGGAACAGCTCTGACTAGGTAGGTTCCGAATGTCCGACGTGTCTCGAACAGCTCTGACGGACACAACGACAAGCACATGTTCGAAAAACTCGCTGAGTGGATATTGACTGCAGACCAGTCTGGTCTGTGCAGGAACGGCCCGGGGCGAACGAAATGCCCAATATATTGAAGTGAGGAATTAAAGCAGCCATGAGCAGGACGTGACGATTCCCTTGGTGAGCCCAGAACCAGGGCGCTATGTGCCGGCCCTGCAATTATGGAAGCCAAACTGGATGGCGGAAAATGCCATGGACTGTCCCTGCCTTCCTTTGAGGGACGACCGTTGTCTTAACCCGTTCCAACTTGGCCAGCTAGGTTGTGGACGGTACCGCAAACAGCGAGAGTCTCCCAGGAATGCTACCTGGTCAAAAAAGCACGCTAAAGCCGGCTGTGTTGGCCTACGGGTTTCGGCCCAAGAGAGCATAACAGACACACCGCAATCACATCTGAAAAAACACTCCGGATGATCGCAAAGAAGAAGGATAAGAGCAGGTAGAAAATTGGCTATATCTGCACCTCTTGGTGGGGTATTGGTGCAGGATTAGGCAAATGTGGGTGGTGGGAGTCTTTTGGATCGTGTGTATTGTGTTGGAAGAACGCCATCATTGCCTGTAGAGTATGGCGTGGAAGGGAGTGACCAGAGGATCTGGCCGAAATTCGGTTCTCTGAGGAAAGACCAGCGGGACATATTATAAGATTGCAAGTGGTAGCAATAGTTTTGGGACAATCAATGGCTGTTGAATATGAGGGAATATCGCATATGGGATTGTCCCGAGTGTTGTGATGTCGATTCATAACTCAGCTCAAATTAATACACTTTTTAGTTGCCTTTGAGAATCGTCATCACTGCTCTCCGTACAGATCCATTTACTCTTATTTCTGACAACGTATAACGACTGGTCACACACGTTCTGTGTTGATTAATCTTAATCAAATGCCTAGAGCCCTTGAAAATATGTGCTGACTCTTAAGAAACACACAGGGGTACAGTTTTAACGAGATGTTTTCTATCAATAATGATAATGACTATTCGTTTCAACCAGTGGAATTGAAAGTATGGAGCTTTGCATTCTAAGAAGTCTGATAACGCCTATTTTGGCTCAAAATGTGTTGGATGAAGGATGACTTGCACGATGAATTGAATTTAAGTGAGGAAGAGTTGTGCAATTCTTCGACCTCACTCTCTTGTCTGAGTCCAGTGGCAAGACAAGTCACGACGACTGGAGACTAATACAGGTGCAGTGGATGACCAGGGCGCTCTGCGTGCCTTGCCGTGGTCTTTACCTTCCACAACGCTATGCAGGTAAACGCCGTCTTGCCCGTTGAATCATCAATGACTTCTTCCGCGCAGTCTGCTGAATCCTGTCTTCACATGCTGGGTAAGCATACTCTAGTTCACCGATTGGTTTGACACCAAATCGGTTACCCGCTCCTGGTTTAGCCAGGCTGTGATAGCTATTGCCTGGGTGGTGGCCGCTGTCGCATGCTGACAGCTACTAGGAGCCACAGGCGTGAGCTGGATGTCGGGCTTGGACCAGTGGAGAATGGGCGGTGAAAAGGACATGACAGTCATCCTTACCAAAGGTAATAACAATGGCTGACACCCCAGACCCCACAAGTGCAGTCCAGGTAACACATGAATTTATTTGCAATAAACAAACGAGGAAGGTTACCACTTGGAATTGTCTATTCCACTAACCAAGGGTACAGTAAATGCTGTGTATATGCTGAGAACATTAATTGAACGTGCTATCAAAGTAAACAGAGACCAACATCTTGGCTTTATTTAGTACACAAAGGCTTTCGATAAAGTAATCGGTCGATGGATGTCAGTCGTGGCGATCGGGCAAACTTTGAGCCCCTGCCTACAATGGGTGACGTGATATTCTAATATGATAATTTGGTCGCGTCTAGCGTGAGCTGCCTGGTCAAGTGGTTACACACCCACCTCACATGCCAGTGATCCGGAGTTCGATCCCGTGTCCAGTCAGGGATATTCACCACTGTCGACCTCAAACGAGAGCGAAATTCGAGTCTAGTGCTTCCAATCTGAATTGGAAAAGGCCCGAGGTTCGTACTGGAATACAATCAGCGTTGCCAGTTGAGGGTTGTGCTCAATCTTCAAAGTAAGACATGTCAATATGATGAAGATGTTTGCAGATCTACAAATTGATGGGAAAGATCTTTGACTTGTAAAATACATATATTAGAAACAACAATGTGCCATATAGATTGATAACGAAGTAGGCCTATTAAGAGAGGTGTGCGAGAGTGATACATATTATAGTGTCTCGAGATCTTTTTTCCCCATACAGGAAAATATTTTCAGAAATTTACAAGATGTGAGAGGAATTACCATTGGGGGACGTACAATATGAATAACATTTGGTGGAGTTGCGGTAAAGCTGTGGAAATGTAAAAAATAGTTTAGTTTATCGTTGGATCAACATCACGGCACACGGTTTAACCCATAATTGCTCCGTTTTCCTCCTAACTCAAACCTGAGTCTGGAGAAACTCAGCTCAATGCACGAACTCCGTTGTATCGGCGAGGTTCCTGAAATACTTTTGGGTAGATTTTTTAACTCGAAATTTTGCCCGGGCAGCTGTACTCTTTTTCGGTTTCCAACTGCCAAGGGATTTTTTACGTGCGCAACAATACACACAGGCGTCCGATCTCACTACCCAGAGACCGGGGGAAATTTTGTTACTGGAAGTCCAGGTGGATTTTTTTAATAAATCCCGGTCCTCACCGGGGCCTGAACCCGGGACCTCCAGCACTCGAGGCGGACACCATACCTCTAGACCACTCAGCCCCCAAAACAATATATATATATATATAAATCGATGTGTGTATGTATGTATGTATGTATGTATGGGTGTCCGTCCTTTATGCGTTCGCGAACGTTCCATCCGATTGAAATGAAATTTTCTACACGTCTTCCTTTCATTCCTGTGCAACCGACTATAATAGTTTCTTAGTGTAAAATCGGCTACTCACTTAATAACATTTAATTTTTCATTTTTCATTATTTAATTTCTATATAGCAGGGGGACTTCACTCTAGAAAAGTTATTTCAAGGGGCATAACTTTTAATAACATTTTTATATACTTTATAGTCATATTGTTGGACTTACTTGCACTATTGTTAAACTCTTTGTCTATAGTTATTTTCGGGCATATCAGTTATAATAAATAATGATATAATCTTTAAGGCATTTTCAAAGTTTTCATAAAAATAATGCATAATGCATAACATTGTAACCCATCTTTTTCTGCTTAAAGAAGCTATGAAGTGTCATGTCGGTGATTAAAAACAGTTTTCATTAAAAATAATGGATGGTGTGTGGAAGGACATTCTTTTAAGTTACTGTGCGCCAGGAGCTGGGCGAAACCACGCCTGGTCAGATAGATAGACAGACAGACAGATAGTCGGGAACGGGAGCTTATTTGACTATTTATATGAATTAAATGACATGCTCCCCACCAGAGACTGGGTGAAGCCAGGCCGGCTCAGGCAGACAGACAGACAGATAGTCGGGAACGGGAGCTTATATCACTACTATATGAAGTAAATGAGATGCTCCCCACCATGGACTGGGTGAAACCGGGCCAGACAGACAGACAGATAGTCGGGAACGGGGGCTTATATGACTACGTATATGAATTAAATTAGATGCTCCCCACTAGGGACTGGGTGAAGCCGGGCCGGGTCAGACAGACAGACAGACAGACAGTCGGGAACGGGAGCTTATATGACTACTTATATGAATTAAATGAGATGCTCCCCACCAGGAGCTGGGCGAAGCCGGGTCAGACAGACAGACAGACAGACAGACAAGCAGACAGACAGACAGACAGACAGATAGGCAGGCAGACAGATAGATAGATAGATAGATAGATCCCCGCCAGGGCCTGGGCGAAGCCGGGCCGGGCAGCTAGTATATATATATATATATATATATATATATATATATATATATATATATATATAAACAATATAAAATAACACAAAGTAATGCGACCTTACAGAACAGAATTACGATACATACAGGACGTTGTGGAGAATAGCCTTCATCAGCAAACAAATACATGTACGAAGCACATCTTATAGTACAGTACAGGAGAAGACCCTCCGGTGACTACGGAACGTAACATCAATAACAGTAGATATGCGGATGATACAGTATTAATTGCAAACAATGAGCAGCATCTGCAACATTTAGTAGATGATGTTGTTGCACACAATAAATAACTATGGTTAGAATTAAATTGTAAGAAGACAGATTATGGTAGTCACTGGGAAGAAGGAAACGCCACAATGCAATATACAAGTAAATGGGAATATTCTTAAACAAGTGGATCGGTACAATTATCTCGGAACAATCATAGCCTCTGATGGGAGATGCATATCATAGATTAAAGGAAAAATCGCCATGGTGATGGTAGTCTTTTGCAAGATGGAAAACACACCAATAAAAAGATAGCATTTGTAATTAGACATAGAGTCTATGTCTATATATCATGATGATAGACAGTCACAAGTTTGTGGGCACGTTACGAGAAGAAATACACCGGAGAACTTCACGACAACTGGCAAGATTGAGGGGAAAAGAAGAAGGGACAGGCAGAGAAGTGTGGTCGAGGCAAGAACACACAGCTGATCCATGACTGGTGATCGAGTGTGTTGACGAAACATGACTGTCCGCGTTTATCGGCATGGCACATGATGATGATGAACTTTGGCGGTTGTTAATTGATCACTTCCGTTATCGCGAACGACGGACTGCCCTCTCTTGTTAACATTGTTAACTGACATCGCTGAATATGTCTATATCTGGGAGATTTGTTGATGGTAAGTAAAAGGTTAACTATTTCTCTTATCTTGTGACTGCACCGCTTGTATAGTCTTGGAAGAAAAAAAAAATGGGGGGGGGGGAGGTGGGCTGGCCAGCAGGAAGATGGGCACAGAACATGGCAGAGATCTTGTGGATGATGGAAATGCACGATGAGTGAGGCAGGAGAACTGGCAACAGATTGAGACGTTCATTTTGCTGGAATGTAATGAAAGCGATGTTCTGCAGAGAACCAGCTGTGTGATGATGATAATAATGACCGAATAAACACTATTTTCTTTGTACTGATGTAGTATGTAGTGGGCCAATCAATGAGTCAGCATATCCCGTGTACTGTGTAGGCACTCAGAACTCTTCAGATCATGTTTATCAAATTGAGTATTTACTGACTAATGTCAATGAGACCACCACAGATAGATGGGCATAGATTTAATAGAAAAACCAAATCCAATGGTACCTCATTGATGCCTGTATGTCAGTTCTAAGTGGAGATGTTCACATTTGAGTGTCCAGATCTTGAACACACAATTTTCAGGATTCCACTATAGGCAACTCTCCTTTGTGTCCCAATCGGAGTGACAGCTGAAGTCATCATATTTTGGCTTTATTCTGCTATAACTGTTTTGTTTTGAAATGAACATCTTAGCAACCATACATCATTGTGATCGGGGTAGCGAGGCCTAACTGCTTATGGCTATTCCATCCATTTTTAGATATGATGCATCATGACCTAATTAGCAATTAAAAATGGTCTCTAATTAATTATTAATTCATTAATTATCCTGAGTATTATTAATGTTAGCTTACAAGTTTTGCTAGATGTATATTTTATTATGCAGAGTGATGCTACAGACCTAGTGGTTACTTTCCTGATAGTTATCAGTTTGCAGTTGGGGTATCTTCATTGCACTCCTGACAGGTCCATAGGTGCTCAGATACTCCCCCCAGCATATGCATCAGCATCCGGTGGCTAATAGTGCCAGTTCTGTGTTGGTTGATGAGGCACCTCATTTTCCCAATGTACCTCTCATGTCTGTCCGTGCCAATTCTTACTCCCAAGTCTTTCATCCTAGACAGCGATGTGGATTTACTGACGTCAAAGTCCTCTGTTCTCGACGTGTACTTTCATTTTTCGATAGGATGTGCCACAACTTAATTAGCAATTAAAACTGGCCACCAGTTAATTAATCATTAATTACTAATTATAGATAACATGAGCAGTTATGTCTTGCTACCCCGTTCGCATTGATATATGGTTGCTAACCAAAAGTTATAGTAGCTAGAATCTCAGTATTTATTTTTAAAAGCCTTTGTAGCTGTGGTGGTACTCATTAGTAAATACCCAATTTGAAAAACATGATCAAGGTAATGCAACAGTAACATTTAAAAATGTAGTCTTCAAACATGATCAGGCAAGACGTCGCCATGAAAATTAATTTTCTGAGTATGATGGGGTCCATATAGAAAAATGTCTCAAACAGACACTACCAAAATAATGAGACATGCATAAGTACAAGACACATGCTACAGATTAAAAGAAAATACTCATCTAACAGTATTTTCTCATTTACAGTTAATTCTAAAATTAATTGTACTGTCAGTCCGTGCGAGATCGTTTCAAACTGGTTATAGACGGATATGAAAACTGATTTTAAAAATATGTTCCCCCTCTGCCGTGCGTCCACCTTGACGAGGTAGAGGGGCTTCCGCGTTCCAATGACCCCAAGAGCTATGCCGACGGTAGCACAGCTACTGGTAGGGTCACCCATGTCGGACAGGTCAAGGGAGAGGGACCAGACGAAGTGACGCACAAACCTGCTGCCTTGTAGGTAGACTGGGGACAGTCAAAGGCTAGGGAAAGCACCCCAAAATATGCTTGTCAAAATCAGATGTACTGAGCCACAGGCTTGACAAAGCAGTGCAACGTAACTTTATCATTTCATGATGCCACAGATGAAAATTAATCGTTATGGTGCTAATCCCGTGAAGTCCCATCAGGCGGTGATAGTGCCGGGCCCCCTGCCTCGAGGGGGTCCACCCATGACTACTGGTGGTCACCTTCCCCTGTGCTGTGGAGTCAAGGCACAGAGGAGTAGGTTAAGAGCTATTGACCAAATACCAAGGACACTCAACATACTACAGTGGAATGCCGAAGGAGTTTATAACAAGAAAGAATCCCTGACACAGCGTCTTCATAAAGATAGAATAGATGTGGCATGCATTCAAGAGACACACCTCAACACCAAGCACAAATTTTCAGTCAGGGGATATCAGGCCACACGTTTCGACCGCGAAGGACATAAAGGAGGAGTTCTAATACTTACACGAAATACAATACCTTGCAGCGAAGTATCTGTGATCTCTGACAACCAAACAGAAATTATAGGTGTTGATATAATGATAAAGGACGTGAAAATAAGAATTTACAATCTTTATAGCCCAGCAGATAAGGATCTTACACTCTCAAACATGAAAATAACTGACACAAATTGCATTATTGTCGGAGACTTTAATAGCCGTTCAGAAAGATGGGGATACCCAGATACTGACAAAAGAGGAGATGAAGTGGAGGACTGGGAAATAGACTCAAATCTCCATCTACTCAACAAAGCGGATGACACACCGAGCTTCTACTCCAGAAGATGGATTACCACTTCTACTCCAGACTTAGCTTTCTGCACAGGAGACATCCTCCACAAAATCGATCGCCATGTGCTGGACCAATTAGCAGGTAGTGACCACAGACCAATCAAGCTTGTAATGAATATGGAGTATGTTCCACAGGAGCAAAAGCCCTTGCCCCGCTGGAATTACAAACGAGCAGATTGGGACAGATTTGCCACACTAACAGACAAATATTGTGAAAACATAAATACACGATATGGCAACATGAAGCAAATGGTGGAAAGTCTAAACAGAGCAATAATACAGGCAGTCACTGAGTCCATTCCAAGAGGAGCGAGGAAAAATTACAAACCATACTGGACTGAAGAACTACAAAGTTTGGAGGACAAAGTTGAAGATGCCAGGAAGACAGCAGAGAGAGAACAAACAATTGAAGCGAATACCTCTCTCAAAGCCATCTCAGCAAAATATAAAAGAACAGTAAATCAAACAACAAGAGATCGTTGGAGGGAAAAAACAGAAAACCTGAATTTTGACAGGGATGGAAACAAACTATGGAAACTAGTGAAAGCCATGAACAATGAAGGACCTAGAAACAAACAAATAACAATTAAACAAGGAAATGCCTTGCTTACAGGAAAAAAGGCTGCAAATGCACTAATGGAACACTATGCCAATGCAAACCACATTGATATTACAACTGAACAGAAGAAAGCAATCAAAGACAAACAGATACATCATAGAAATACAGAGACAGCAGCAGAATATATGATGGCAAATCTAACAATGGAAGAAATGGAACAGGCAATGAATACCCTAAAAAAGAAGAAATCACCAGGAAAGGATGGAATCACAAATGAAATGCTAATAGGACTAGGCACGAAGGCAAAGAAGAAACTACTAGCAGTCCTAAATAACAGCTGGAAGAGAGGAATAGTCCCACAGGCATGGAAGGAAGCTATACTAATACCAGTCCCAAAGAAAGGAAAAGACCTGGAAGAACCAAATGGCTATCGACCTATCAGTCTACTTAGCTGTGTAGGAAAATTAATGGAACGCATTATCAATGGCAGGCTAACATGGCATCTGGAAGAAAACAAACTCTTAACACCACACCAAGCAGGATTCAGAAAGTACAGATCCACTGAAGATCAAATAACCTATATAGCTCAGGAAATAGAGGATGCCTTCCAAGAGAAAAAGCACACACTAGCAGTCTGGATAGATTTAGAAAAAGCATTTGATAAAGTATGGAAGGAAGGACTGAAAGTAAAACTGCAAAACATGCATGTTTGTGGAAAAATGTATAAATGGATCAGCCACTACCTTGAGAACAGAACTGCCAGGACAAAAGTACAAGGACAAACAAGCAAAATGATGCTGCCGGAGCAAGGTGTCCCCCAAGGAGGAGTTCTTTCACCAACATTATTCCTAGCATATATAAATGACATCACAGAAAATTTTCCAGCCAGAGTACACACATCCTCCTTTGCAGATGACCTAGCCATATGGACATCTGAAGAATATATTAGCACAGCTAACAGCAGAATACAGCAAGCCTTATTAGCGCTAGAGGACTGGTCAAAATCATGGCTAGTGAAGATAAGTGAGGAGAAAACAACATGCACAGTGTTCTCCCTCTCAAATTAACCTCAGCAACCTAAGCTGGTATTGAATGGAAAAATATTGCGCCATGAAGAAAATCAGGCCACACCAAGAAAAGGCATTTGATAGGGTAGATAGAAACAAGCTGTGGGAAATCCTTAAACAATATGGAGTGAGTACACATCTAACAAACCTATGTAGAAGTTTATACGACAACAGTGAATGCATAGTGAGAGCAACTGGAGGACACTCAGAACCCTTCACCATAAGATCTGGAGTACGACAAGGTTGTGTCCTGTCCCCTCTCTTGTTCATAACATATATAGACAACATATGTAAAGAAACCAGCCAAGCAGAGACAGCAAGAATACCGCATGACGAGAACACAGAAGAAGAACCATCTGCAAATCTAACCATTAGAGAACTCCTGTTTGCGGACGACCAAGCACTAATAGCAAAATCAGAAGCTGAATTACAAGACCACATGAATAGTCTAAACGAAATGTGTAGGGAACATAACATGAAAATTAGCACAAGCAAAACAGAGGTAATGACTATAACTAAAGAAGAACAAACAGCAACAATTCACCTAAACGAACATCCCTTGAAACAAGTAAAGAGCTTCAAGTACCTAGGAAGTATAATATCATCAAATGGCAGATCAGAAGACGAGATCGAAAATAGGTGCAATAAGGCAAATCAACTCATTGGACAAATGGCACCAATACTAAAGAACAAACATGTATCAATAACTACTAAGAAAGCACTTTACAACACAATCTTCCTACCAACTCTGTGCTACCAATGCCAAACCTGGACAATGACAGAAAAAGAGAAAAGAAAAATCACAACAACAGAAATGAGGTTCCTGAGAAGAATACTCAACGTATCAAGAAGAGATAAGATCAGAAATGAAGAAATCAGGACTAAAGTGGGGGTTAAAGCTGCTCTAGATTTTATTAGAAAGCAGCAAGTCAAATGGTTTGGCCATGCAAGTAGGCTACCAGTCAACAGCATGCCACAACAGGCAATGACGTACAGACCAGATGGAAACAGAGGAAGAGGCCGACCACGTAAACGCTGGACGGAGGGAATAACAGAATCCATGGGAATGTCGATATACGAAGCCCATAACCGGGCACTCTCACGAAGTTTATACTTCACCTCGACACCGCAAGGTACAAGAGGAACATGATGAGACATGAGAGAGAGAGAGAAGAAAATCCAAACTATCTAGGAGTCACCTTTGATCGTCGCCTGACATGGAAGACACAGGTTGAGAAAAATCGAACAAGAGCAAGGCAGAGAATGGCAATCATGAAAAAGCTTGCTGGTACAACGTGGGGAGCAGATGAGAAAGTTCTCAAGAAGTTATATACTGGACGGGTGAGGCCAGTACTGGAATATGGCATTGCAGCTTGGGCAACAGCAGCTAAGTCAAACTTTAACAAAATAAGTAGAGTCCAAAACCAAGGAATGCGAATCATAATTGGAAGCCTGAAGACAACGCCTATTAATGAACTAGAAAAGATCACTTGTTTACAACCAATGCAGGATAGAAGAGATAGCAGAGCCCAGCAACAAGCAGAAAAATTTAGAAGATTGACAGACCACCCTATGTACAACAGATTTAATAGTTTTGGAAAGGGAAGACTGAAGCGTAGCAACTTTGTAGAAACTGCAAAACGAAGGATTAGGGCAGATCCTATTCTTAACATATCAACAGTCAAGCCCATACACAATGCACACAAGTTCCCAGCTTGGCGACAGCAGCAACTGCCTGAGATGATAGAAAACATTCCTGGTATTGAGAAAAAGAACACTCAGCATGAAACCGAAAGAAGAGAAATAACCCTAAACTACATAAAAGAACATTACCCAAGCAGGAATTGGACCCATGCATATACAGATGGATCAGCCAAAAATTCAATAGAGAATGGAGGAGGAGGAGTTCTCCTAAATTTAAAAAATGGAGTGAAAAAAACACATTCAATGGCAACTGGAAAATTTTCAAGTAACTTCAAAGCGGAGGTAGAGGCTCTGAAAACTGCAGCAGAAATGCTCCTGATGGAGGAAAATAAAGAGAAGCAAATAGCTATCTTCACAGATGCAAAGTCAGCTGTCTCAATACTGAAGAGCAATAACAGCACAGAACTAACTGACCTAAGAGCAGCACTCCATGGTCTATGCCAGAAATCCAAAAAAGTTGTAATACAGTGGATCCCATCACATTGCAGTATACCTGGAAACGAAGAGGCTGACAGACTGGCAAAAGAGGGCGGACGACTACCACAGCCTGACATAGACATAACCTATAATGAGGCAAAGAGGTTGATAAAAAGCACTTATAGAACCAAATGGGAATCAGAGCATCCAGGCCATCAGAAGGATGATGCATATTACAAACTCGACCGAAGAGAACAAGTAGCAATCTTCAGACTCCGCACAGGACATAACAGGCTGAAATACCACTCGTTCAATAAACTAAAGATAGGAGATACCGATGAATGTAATTGTAGAACTGGAAAAATGACAGCAAAACATTTGCTGCAGGATTGCCCAACGTATGCAGAACAGAGAAAGATATTTTGGCCCACACCTGCTTCATTTGAGGACAAGCTCTATGGAGATATCAACAAGCTCAAGTTGACCGCAGCTTACTTTAACTATATACAGGTTGACATTTAAAGGTGCATGAAGACCCAGAGGCATGAAATGGAATATTGCTTGGATAGCAAATCCATTATGTGGAAAGTCCAAATCGAAAGCTCGCTGTGTGGGCTTCATAAAAGGTGGAAAAGTGTCCTAGTGGCACGAAATGGAATATTGCTTGTATAGCAAATCCATTACGTGGAAAGTCCGAATCAAAAGCCCATTGTGTGGGCTTCATAAAAGGTGGAAAAGTGTCCTAGTGGCATGAAATGGAATATTGCTTGGATAGCAAATCCATTACGTGGAAAGTCCGAATCAAAAGCCCACTGTGTGGGCTTCATAAAAGGTGGAAAAGTGTCCTAGTGGCACGAAATGGAATATTGCTTGGATAGCAAATCCATTACGTGGAAAGTCCGAATCAAAAGCCCACTGTGTGGGCTTCATAAAAGGTGGAAAAGTGTCCTAGTGGCACGAAACGGAATATTGCTTGGCTAGCAAATCCATTACATGGAAAGTCCGAATCGAAAGCTCACTGTGTGGATGTCATCTGCAGACTGCATACTTCTGGTTTCCGGAAGAACAGCCTATGGTGAACGGAAGGCCCAATATACGGAAGTGAGGCTAAGCAGCCATGTGCAGAACGTGACGATTCCTTGGGTGAGCCCAGTACCAGAGCGCTATGTATCGGCTCTGCAAGTATGGAAGCCTCCTTGGATGGCGGGGAATGCCCATGGTCTGCCCCTGCCTTCCCTTGAGGGCTGACCAGGATCTTTGGCTGTTCTATATGGACCAGCTGAGATGGGGGATAACACCACAACAGTGAGAGTCAAACGTCCTAAGAAACCCCCGGGAAGGTTAACCCGGTCAACAAATGCCCGCAGAAGTCGGATGTGTCGGCCTAACGGCGCAAGAACGCAGCTCTGCTGTAAACAGGCACAACGCAATCACATCCCCCAAAAAAAACTCCGGATGAACGAAGAAGAAGAAGAAGAAGAAAATATGTTCCGTCATGTTAAATGATAAAAAAATAATAAAAATATACAAATAAATTATGAATAATCTTTAAACTTGTATTCTCTTTAACTTTAGTAGCTCAAATTGCACACTTTGAGCGTAAAAAGTATACATGGCCTAGTCTGATCGATATCTGTGGCACCTCCATTTTGGATTTCCTTTCACAAAGATGAAACAACATATCCGCAGAAATATTTTTGAAATATGTTTCTGATATTTTCTGAAATATACAGAAAACCTGAACATTGACAGGGATGGAAACAAACTATGGAAACTAGTGAAAGGATGGAATCACAAATGAAATGCTAATAAGACTAGGCACTAAAGCAGAAAAGAAACTACTAGCAGTCCTAAATTACAGTTGGAATGGTCCCAGAGGCATGGAAGTAAGCTATACTAATACCAGGCCCAAATAAAGGAAAAGACCTGGAAGAACCCAATGGCTAAAATTAACCCTTCTAGGACAGCTCGGTCGGAAAATCGGCCCTGACGTCACCACATGGTCATAGTGAAAATCCTGATTCGGCCAAAAAGGCCGATCCCGTTGTAAGAACTGCTTTGATTGGTTTGCTTTTAATAGTACAGACCAATCAAATGCTTCCTTGCAATCGTCAGGCATTTTAGCCTTCACATGGCCGTGTGTAGTGTGATTCAAACAAGTGGACATTATTTTGTGCTTTTTTTCCAAAGTAACCCATTTTTTCGTGGATTTTTGAGTTCTAAAATGGCCAGCTTTGAACCCGAAGACGTACTAGCATTGACTAGCTCTGATAGTAGTGATTTTGTCAGTTCAGGACCTGTCAGATAATGACATTAGTAATACAGAAAGTGCCCATGAGGATTTCAACCTCGTGTCCCCATAGTTTTGTGTATTGGAAATAAAGAAGATCGTGTTATCTATATCCATTCATGGCAATGTCCGGACCAAAAAACATGTCACCAGTTGATAGCCAACCTATTACAAATGTCAATAGGGACTTCATAGTTGTTGTTTATTTAACCATAAGTGTTTAAAATTATTCTAAAGTGGTGTAGGTATTCAGTGAGGAAATTTTAGGTGAGTACCATGTTTTTTAAATATTTAGTACCAATTCATACATAGTGGTATGAAATATTTTATTTTTCACAAAATACAAATGAGGTTATCAAATTTGCATAAACATGAACAAAACAACTTCAATCATACACAGAAATAAACTTTACTATATCCTCTTTAAGAATATATATACTTGTATAAATCTATATAGGGTTCTAAAATTTTTTTTGGAATTTATAAAATTGTCATTTCTGTACTCCAAAAACATGGCTCTGTCTTCTTCAGAGGGAAACCTAAATTTGGCCCAATGTTGTTCCATCCTAAAAGGGTTAACGGAATGTATTATCAATGGCAGGCTAACATGGTATCTGGAAGAAAACCAACTCTTAACACCACACCAAGCAGGATTCAGAAAGTACAGATCAAATAGCCTTTATTGCTCAGGAAATAGAGGATGCCTTCCAAGAGAAAAAAGCACACACTAGCAGTCTGGATAGATTTAGAAAAAGCACACATCCTCCTTTGCAGGTGACCTAGCCATATGGACATCTGAAGAATATATTAGTACAGCTAACAGCAGAATACAGCAAACCCTATTAGTGCTAGAGGACTGGTCAAAATCATGGGTTGTAGTTATTAAGCCTTTTTGAAGCACAATTATAAGTTATAAGTACGGCCTCACTGTCTCTCAAAATTGATTCATCCATTTGCACTGAGAATTTTCTTGTTTTCAGCTTTTCAACAATTTGTATTTCAATATCCTCACTAATTTGTCTATTCTTCTGCTAACAGCATTGTTATTTAGTGGCATAGCTTTAACGTCTTTGTCATTTTTATTCTAGAACCGTTTTTAAAAATGCTGGTATTGATGGTTTGATTAAATTCTCCCCTGTAGTGTGACATTTCCTAGATTTAGCGATGAGTAATGAAATTTGATAACTGGCCTAAAGAGTACGATTGATAGTTGCATTATGAGCAGTAAATAGAGACTTTAATGTTACCCTTTTTTCAAAATTTTTCTTTACAGTTTGAAAGTAATTCAAATCTGAATTAATATGAGCATTATGTTTCACCTTCAAATGTGCCTCAATGCATCCATTTTCAAATTGCCCCCCTTAACAGTCAAATTGCCCCCCTGTGGGGCGTGGGCCCCACGTTGGGAAACACTGCACTAAAAGGATTTTTCTTGATCATCAAGGTAATAGAAACAATGATTATATCTCAAAGAAGAAGGTAACACCAACCCAAGAAATGATAATAGACAGGAAACACTTAACCAAGCTGATAAATGTAAGCTCTATTTCAGAAAATGAAAAGTATCTTAGGCAATAAGTCACTACTATTGAATGTCAGAAAGAGAGTCCTGCAATGTTATATAGAACCTGTCTTAATGTATGGCAGTGAATCTTGAAGCACACACACACATTGGCACCTTGCCGTCTTGACAGACGATAGTTTGTGCTTTAAAAAGGCATAATAACTTTTAACTATGGCGGTAGCGAGTGTGACTGATAAGGCCAATTTGCGCTGTAAATGTCCGTTCACAGTGGGTGCATGTGAACACGTGGTCATTTCCACCATCATGCACCATCTTACGTCTCAAACGCTTGGTGTGTGACTTTTCTGCAATAATTTTCTCCTTTGACTTTATTCCATTTCTGATATTTGCCCTCCATGCAACACGTGCCGGTCTCTCTGGCTGTGGGGTTACAACACTTTCTCTCTGTAATCCCGTTTATCACGCAGAGTCTCGCAGCGGAGCGAGAACTGAGGTGGTTCGACCCCCGCTCGTGACTTGCGGATACTGAGCCGGCCGCTCAGAAAGCAATGGCAAACTACTGAGCGTAATCTTGCCAAGAGATCAACAGACAGCTGAAAGATGCTGCTGTTGACAGCTAAGTCCTGTAAAAGGATACGCAAAACATTTTAAGCCGGTCTCTCTGGCTGTGGGGTTACAACACTTTCTCTCTGTAATCCCGTTTATCACGCAGAGTCTCGCAGCGGAGCGAGAACTGAGGTGGTTCGACCCCCGCTCGTGACTTGCGGATACTGAGCCGGCCGCTCAGAAAGCAATGGCAAACTACTGAGCGTAATCTTGCCAAGAGATCAACAGACAGCTGAAAGATGCTGCTGTTGACAGCTAAGTCCTGTAAAAGGATACGCAAAAACATGCAACACGTTCAGCGGCGACTTGCTCCCAATGTGCATTATCAATGCCTGTATCAATCATGTCCCGCTTACACACATCTTTGTATCGTAGTAGAGGCCGACCCTGAGATCTCTTACCCATCTGTAATTCACCAAAAAAGATATCCTTTGGTATTCTACCATCATCCATCCGCCTAAGATGTCCTATCCATCTAAGTCTACGAAGACTGAGCATGGAATAAACTGTCACACAACCTGATCTTTCCAATACTTCAGTATTTGTGATTTTGTCTTGCCACTTAATACCAAGAATTCTTCGCAGACACCGCATATGAAAGCTGTTTAAATTGTTCTCTTGGTGTGAGTAAGTTGTCCAGGTTTCACTGCCATAGAGAAGAGTACTAAGGACACAGGCTTGATAGACAAGGACTTTTGTTTTGGCAGTAAGCTTCCTGTTCTCCCAGACTCTTTTTCTTAACCTGTTCATTGTTGTTGCTGCCTTTCCAATCCGGATGTTGATTTCCTGATCTAGGGATAATTTGCTATTTACCACCGATCCCAGATATGTAAAATGGTCTACTATCTCTAGTTCGGCGTCGTCAATAAAGATTGATGGTACCCCATGTGCACCTTGTGACATAATCTGTGTCTTTTTTTTTGCTAATTGTTAAACCAAATTCAGAACAAGCATTGGAGAATGCAGATAGTAGACATTGCAATTCTTCCTCAGAGTGGGTCGTAACTGCAGCATCATCTGCAAAAAGCAACTCTCTGATCAGTACCCTCCTAATTTTGGTCTTAGCCTTCAATCTCTGAGCATTGTAGAGGCCGCCATCTGAGCGTGAGTGAATGTATATACCACCATCCTGATCACGAAATGCATATTTCAGTAGAAGTGAAAAGTATATTCCAAAGAGGGTGGGAGCTAGTACACAACCTTGCTTAACTCCACTCTTGATTTCAAATTCTTCAGAAGTTGCACCATCAAACTTGATTATACCCTTCATGCCTGTGTGGAATGATTCCACAATGGACAGAAGAGTTGGTGGGCAGCCAATCTTCTTTAGTGCCTTGAACAGACCCTCACGACTGACCAAATCAAATGCCTTTGTGAGGTCGATGAAGGCAATAAACAGTGGTTGATTCTGTTCACGGCATTTTTCTTGCATTTGTCGCAATGAGAATATCATATCAGTGGTAGACCGGTTCTGTCGAAAGCCACACTGTGATTCGGGGTAGACTTGATCTCCTAGGACTTGAAGTCTGCGCAGAACAATTCTGGCAAATACTTTTCCAACAATACACAGAAGTGAGATACCCCTATAGTTGTTGCAGTCGCTCCGATCACCCTTGTTCTTGTACAGTGTTATGATGCTTGAATCTTTGAAATCCTGTGGGACTTGTCCTTCACGCCAGCATAGCTCTATTAGCTGGTGGATCTGTATAGTGAGTGTGTCTTGCCCACTCCTGATAACCTCTATTGGAATCCCATCCTTACCTGGAGCCTTGCCAGATGCAAGTTCATTTATAGCACACTTAACTTCTGTTATGGTGGGAAGTGTGTCCAGGTGGTCAAGAGTTGGTAGAGCCTCTATGGCGTTGAGGGCATTATCCGCTAGTTTGGTCTCACTTGAGTAAAGCTCCAAATAGTGCTCTACCCATCTGTCCATCTGCTGTTTCTTATCAGTGATGACTTCTCCAGTCAAGGTTTTCAATGGTGCACTTCTTTTGATCACTGGACCACAGGCTTTCTTTATTCCTTCATACATACTTCTTATGTCTCCCTTATCACTTGCGATTTGAATGGACTCACATAACTTGATCCAATAATCATTTGCACACTGCCTGGCAGCCTTTTGCACATCCTTCCTAGCTTGCCTTAGCTCACTCAGAGTGTTACGCGTTGGTCTTTCCTTGTTTCTTAAGAGAGCTTTCTTCTTCTTATCAATCAAGGGCTGCAGAGTCTCGCTGTTGGCCGCAAACCAGTCCTGCCTCTTATGATCCACAGTGCCGTAAACCTTTACTGCAGTTTTACAAAGAGTTTCCTTAAGTTTATTCCATTTATCATTTACTGTACAATTTTCTGGTGTATCAGTGAAAGCGTCTTCAAGTTGCTGTTGAAACTGAAAGCACTTTTCAGGATCATGAGTGTTAATAATATTAATCCTGGGGCTAGATTTGTGTTTAGCTGTGTAGATTCTCTTTGGTCTCAGTCTAACCCTTGCAACAACCAAAGAATGATCCGTATCACAGTCAGCACTGTGGTAACTACGAGTCAATGATATATGGTTCAAATGTTGTCTCCGTGTGATGATGAAGTCCAGCTGGTGCCAATGGCCGGATCTTGGATGTTTCCATGTGACCTTATGCATCTCTTTTGTTTTAAAAAAAGAGTTTGTAATACATAGGTCATTACTGGTGCAATGCTCCAGCAGCCTTTGCCCATTTTCATTCATGCGACCGATGTTGTATTTTCCAAGGCACACTGGCATGAACTCGAGTCCTTGCCCACACGAGCATTGAAATCACCGAGCATATAAATGTAGTCGGATTTTGGAACTGCCTTGATCACAGAGTCTAACTCCTCATAGAACAAATCCTTCACATCATCAGAGGAATCGAGTGTCGGTGCATATGCAGTAATAATGGTGGCAAACCCACAAGAGGTTGCCAAGCGCAGGGATAATAGTCTTTCATTTCCTCCTGCTGGAATTTCAATCATTCCCAGTAGCGAATTCTTCACTGCAAAGCCCACACCGTGTTGCCTTTTTTCTGCCTGCCCTTTACCCTTCCAGAAAAAGGTGTAGTTGTTTTCCCTGAGTGACCCTTCCTCAGCGAGGCGAGTCTCCTGCAGGCCAGCAATATCAATGTTAAGACGATTGAGTTCGGCATCAATCACAGCCGTTTTTCTCACATCGTCAATATTGGTCAAGTCAGTGGAAAATCCTGGACACATGGTTCTCACGTTCCAGGTTGCAAGCCGTAGCTTGAGGTTTCTATTTATATTTTTGTTTGTACCTGGTGCATTGGTTTTACAGCCTGCGATTTAGATTTTGTCCTAGCCCCAAGCACCCATTGAAGCAGGCAGGCTGTGGCGGATCAGCACCCAATTGGCTGGGGGCTGCCCAGCTTGAGGCGGGCGGTAGCTGATCAGTGACACCTATAGGTGTCTCCCACCGTCAGAGGCAACGCGTGGCGCCCCATGTCTACGCCAACTGACAAGGACTTATAACCCGTAACAGTTGCCTCTCGCTTTGATTCCGAGACCAGTTAAGACCAGGGATGGAGTTATTGCCTCTCCATAGCACAAAGCCTGGGCTAAAATATAGAGATCATGTGTTGCCCATGCAGCATGATCCCTCTCTCGGCCTGCCTAGTTCACTCCAGAGGAAAGGTAACACCCCTACATCTGGAACAAGACAAGCTGCAGAAGCTGCCGGATCAGCAAAGCAATGCTCTAACTGTCCGCCTGTCAGAGCTTCGATCCTAGACCAGCTGCCAACTAAGACTTAGAGCCTGGCTTGTACCCTCCCAATTGCGCTATTCCGCCCGAAGCCGTTGGTACAATGTGGGGTGTCGGGTTTGGTAAGTGCTGCCCATATTTTTGGCATACAGGTTAAACAAATAGGGGGACAGCACGATTCCTTGATGGACTCCTTGCTTGATGTTGAACCAGTCTGATGTCTCACCATCTATTCTAACCGCTGCTTGTTGGTCTAGATAGAGCATTCTTATGAGTTGTATTACATGTGATGGAAAGCCCATATTCCTCATGATTTCGCAAAGTTTCTGATTTTGTACACAGTCAAATGCTTTTGAATAGTCCAGAAAACATGAGAATAGATTTACATTAAATTCTCTGCACTCCTTTATTATTAAACGCATGTTAAGAATGTGATCTCTTGTCCCTCTTCCTTGTCTAAATCCAGCTTGAACTACGTTAATTTCTTCATCTATTTTTTACGATGTCTTCCTATTATGATTTTTAGTAGAATTTTACTTGCATGACTGATCAGAGCAACAGTTCTATAGTTGGTGCATAATTTCAGGTTGCCCTTTTTTGGTATTGGTATGAAAATAGTCCTCTTCCAATCATTCCCATATCTTTTTACATAATGTGTGATAAATTTGAATGCTTCTCCTCCCGCTTTAATTAGTTCAGCTGGTATCTCATCACATCCAGGTGATTTACCATTCTTCAGGTTCTTTATTGCCCATGCAACTTCAACTAATGAGGGTTAAGGTTCTTTCTCTGCTGTCCTTGGCTCATGTATCTCATTCATATCCTCACTGTCGCTCATATCATACATCCCACTGCAGTACTCCTGCCATCTTTCTAGAATTTGTCTAGATTCTGTTAAGGTATTTCCCATCTTGTCCCAGATAACATTCAATTGAGGTTGAACATTTTTTGTCAATAACTTCATTTCTTTGAACATTTTGTAATCTCTCCCAGTCTTATGATATTAATCTATTCTGGTACAGCAATCTTGTATATATTGATTTTTGTCCTTTCTTGTGTTCTTTCTTATTTCTCGAGTTAAAGATTTATACTTCATCCTGCTGTTATCGGATTCACCTCCTTTCTGTTTCAGTTCCCTTCTTTGTTTTATTAAGTCTGATGTAATCCATGGCTTAAATTGCTTTTTCTTGGTAGGAATTAAATCTTTGGCTGCAGTTATCAAGATATCTCTATCTTGTACTGCCAGTTCATCAGGTGTCATTTCCTCTTGTACAGACATCAAGACCCCAAAACAATTCCTAACTTCTACGTTGTATGCGTCTGGTATTTTTGTGAGATCAAAGCGAAGTGGCCTTATTCCTCGGGTAAGCTTTTTGAGTTTTAATTTCAGATCTGCTTCTAATAACTGATGATCTGTATCACAGTCTGCACTTCGTAGGGTTTTTGCAAATGTTATGCTTGATCTCCATTCTTCTTTGTATTAAAATATAATCTATCTGATTTTTGGTAATACTGTCTGGAGACTTCCATGTGAAGAGTCTTCTTGGATGTTGTTTAAAAAGTGTGTTGGCTATCGTTAACTCATTTTCAGTGCAAAATTCAATTAATTTGTCACCTGCATCATTTGTATTCCCCAATCCAAACTTTCCTAAAACGTGACTCATTTTCAGCTCTTCCCATACCTACTTTTGCATTAAAATCTCCCATTATTATTGCTATATCATTATGACTAATCTTTATTCAATGTGTCTTGCAGTGTGTTGTAAAAATCGTCTATTTTGTCCTCCTCTGCTGTTGAAGTAGGTGCATATATCTGTATAAGAGTTATGTTTTTTGGACAGCCTTTAAGTCTAAGTGAGGATTCTTTCACTAACTGGGTTATATCCCATTAAAGCTTTTGCAGTTGTTTTATCTAAACAAAATGCCACTCCACTCTGGCCTCCGACGTCTCTACCAGAATAAATTAAAAGACTTCCATTTTCAGTTGTAAAATGTCCCTTGCCTCTCCAGCAATGTTCACTAATTCCTAACATTTTAATATTTAACCTTTCTATCTCATCACATACTACTTTAAGCTTCCCCTCATACAGACTTCTCACATTCCACGTTCCTAATTTCACTCTGTTTCTTAGTCTGACACAGGGGATTTCCTTGGTAACACAGTCAGGATTAACTCCATCATCACGATTACTAGTACTGGTCCCTGTGTCACACTCTTCCCCAGTGTTATCTGATCTGCCTGGCCTGGGGGTCTCGCCACCAGATCTCTTTCGTATTATGTTTTCTTTCATGGTTGTTATGGTTTCTTGGCAAGTTTTGCAGAAAGTAGTTTGCCATTGCTTTCCTTCTGGGCAGTGACTGTACTAGTCGGTGGCCATAGCCATTGTCTCTACTGATGAGATCATCTTCCTATCGCCACAGAGTGCAAGACCATAACCAACAACAATCTGTCGGCTGCTCTCACACTCCATCCACCACCTGCTTCCATGGCTTCACGTAACCCTGATTGGAGGGGCTAAACGGGTAACTCCACCTTGCCCAAGGGTGTCCCGTAGACTAACGGAGGAAAGGAGGCATCTTACATCTCCTTTGGTAGGGGATACCCCTACCCCGCTTGTCACGAAAAATAAACTTGATAGTTCGATCGATGAAAAAAAGAGACATTTGTCTGCACAAACACCGGCAAACCCTTTGATGTGTATGGACTGAGGAACAAAATAAGTCGCGTCAAATGTCTACACCGGTCGGCATTTTGTTAACAAGTTGTTGCTCGAGACAAACAATGGCGCCATCCATCTATGAGGAGGGAGTCAACCTTTGACGTGATAGACGGAATGTCTGGCCAGACGTCGAATGGAGTCTTGTGAGGTGGAGACGATTCTCTAGATCACAGACAGGAGACATTTTCCCAGATGAAATGGGACACCAGCCAGATGTTCACATTGAGTTGGGAAAAATAAAGAGAAAAACAACTTCTTGACGCCTCTGCGTCTAGACAATTTGGTGACGTCACTCAAGCACCGATATAAAACCGGTTGAGGTAAACAAGTTGGGGGAGTCGGCTAAAAATTCTGAAGTGTTAAGATCGGCGCATTATTCCGAGTTGTGTTACATGAGAGAGACTATAATGTCTAAGTGGTGATAGTTATTGGCGGACATAGATCCAGTCTGTGACTGCATAGTCTCCATCATCAACTGGAATAGGCATATGGTTCCACTTACAGGTCCACTTGAGTGTGCGATTTATTACGAAGAAGCAGTTCAAAGTTTTATACAATGATGGCTCACGGAATGAAGACAGAGGTTACTGAGAGGCTTTTACACGGGGCTCAGAACCTGGTTGGTCTGCAGAAACCTGGCTTCTGCTGAGCCGGACTTGATGAACATAAGTGTTGTGTTTACTGAGTGATAAGCTTCATCACTGAAGATTAATAACTCATATACCAAGGACATATATATATATATATATATATATATATATATATATATATATATATATATATATATATATATATATATATACATCTACATAAAACATTAATAGGTTGTTTGTTAAAGAGAGGGAAAATCTTATAATCAGAGACTTGTGAACAGTAGATTTTCCCAAGTGACATTTCAGTTAATTGAAAGATTCTCTGTTCAACAATTATTAAACAGAGTAACTTCACCGAGTTTGTTAGAGTGAAGACCAAGATCGAACATTGTCTAACTGATGACCAGCATCCTGTTTGTTCGAGCGTTATCGGAGAAAATCGTCACGTGGACGGAGAAACATCTTCTGGGTGAGGTTCACTGTCCGGAATACATGATGCTGTTGTGTGCTCAGCACAGTGATGTAACAGACTTTGCTCCTGATTCACTGGTCTAATTCTACATACACATTAGAATATTCGACACACATTCTACACATTACACACACACATCTCTCACACACATACTCTTTGTTTTAATAAATTAATTGTTGTATTTATTTGTTAAAGCTAGATTTGTTGAGTATGTTGTGTTGGGGAAGAATGAGAGGGAGCATGATCCAGGGGTGAGTGAGAGTAAGAAAGAAGTGTCTGCAGACTGAAGGAGTTTTGTGGACAGAGTCTGGGTGGTTTCTCTAGGACAATAATCTTGGGTTAATAAAAATGTGGGTGTTGATTCCCCTCACTCCAGGGACGACACTAAAGTAATAAAGGATTACTTACAACAATTATTGGTGGCTCATAAACGTGATCTTTGGACAGCGGGATCTCTTGTAAGCAGGATCTTTTGACAGCGGGATCTTCTGACAATGGGGTCTTTTGACATGGGATCTTTAGTTAGAGGACGGAGATATTGTTAGAGAGAGAATCCAGCTAGAGTGAATGTGGATAGGGGTTAAGACACATATCTTACCTGTTCACACTTCACACGTCTGCATACGTCTGTGGTCCTGATTCTACTCTTGTCACTGAGTGATTGTGTTGTGTTGTGGTCTTAAATATATAGATTAACTGTAATCGTTCATTATCTATTTATTTATCTTAGAGTTAATCTATACTCTATCTGCTGACTTACCTCTCTGAAATATGGCCACTCCTAAACTAACTACGGCAGAACTAAGGGCAAAGGGGGAAGAAATGGGTTTGTCGGGTTCTGCACTACAAGATTACATACAGGAGGTGGAGAGGGAGTTTCGTCAAGCAGAAAGGGAAGATCGAAAGGCCGAGTTGGAATTGAGAAGGATGGAGTTAGAACAAGCAGCTAAGAAATTGGAAGCAGATCAAGCTGCTAGGCAATTGGAAGCAGAGCAAGCTGCGAAGAAACTTGAGGCTGAGCAAGCTACTAGAAGGCTGGAACTTGAAGCTGAGCAAGCAGCTAAGAAATTTGAAGCTGAGCAAGCAGCTAAGAAATTTGAAGCTGAGCAAGCAGCTAAGAAATTTGAAGCTGAGCAAGCAGCTAGGAAATTTGAAGCTGAGCAAGCAGCTAGGAAATTAGAAGCTGAACAAGAAGCTCAGGAAAGGGAGCATGAGTACCGGATGCGGGAACTCGAGCTTAAGAGGCAATCTAGTGGGGAAACTGAAGGAGCAGTGGGAGGTTCCTCTCTCCCTGGCTCAACACCAGTAGGCTCTCCCTTGCAGACTCTCAGACACCCTTGCCTCTCCAGCAATGTTCACTAATTCCTAACATTTTAATATTTAACCTTTCTATCTCATCACATACTACTTTAAGCTTCCCCTCATACAGACTTCTCACATTCCACGTTCCTAACTTCACTCTGTTTCTTAGTCTGACACAGGGGATTTCCTTGGTAACACAGTCAGGATTAACTCCATCATCACGATTACTAGTACTGGTCCCTGTGTCACACTCTTCCCCAGTGTTATCTGATCTGCCTGGCCTGGGGGTCTCGCCACCAGATCTCTTTCGTATTATGTTTTCTTTCATGGTTGTTATGGTTTCTTGGCAAGTTTTGCAGAAAGTAGTTTGCCATTGCTTTCCTTCTGGGCAGTGACTGTACTAGTCGGTGGCCATAGCCATTGTCTCTACTGATGAGATCATCTTCCTATCGCCACAGAGTGCAAGACCATAACCAACAACAATCTGTCGGCTGCTCTCACACTCCATCCACCACCTGCTTCCATGGCTTCACGTAACCCTGATTGGAGGGGCTAAACGGGTAACTCCACCTTGCCCAAGGGTGTCCCGTAGACTAACGGAGGAAAGGAGGCATCTTACATCTCCTTTGGTAGGGGATACCCCTACCCCGCTTGTCACGAAAAATAAACTTGATAGTTCGATCGATGAAAAAAAGAGACATTTGTCTGCACAAACACCGGCAAACCCTTTGATGTGTATGGACTGAGGAACAAAATAAGTCGCGTCAAATGTCTACACCGGTCGGCATTTTGTTAACAAGTTGTTGCTCGAGACAAACAATGGCGCCATCCATCTATGAGGAGGGAGTCAGCCTTTGACGTGATAGACGGAATGTCTGGCCAGACGTCGAATGGAGTCTTGTGAGGTGGAGACGATTCTCTAGATCACAGACAGGAGACATTTTCCCAGATGAAATGGGACACCAGCCAGATGTTCACATTGAGTTGGGAAAAATAAAGAGAAAAACAACTTCTTGACACCTCTGCGTCTAGACAATTTGGTGACGTCACTCAAGCACCGATATAAAACCGGTTGAGGTAAACAAGTTGGAGGAGTCGGCTAAAAATTCTGAAGTGTTAAGATCGGCGCATTATTCCGAGTTGTGTTACATGAGAGAGACTATAATGTCTAAGTGGTGATAGTTATTGGCGGACATAGATCCAGTCTGTGACTGCATAGTCTCCATCATCAACTGGAATAGGCATATGGTTCCACTTACAGGTCCACTTGAGTGTGCGATTTATTACGAAGAAGCAGTTCAAAGTTTTATACAATGATGGCTCACGGAATGAAGACAGAGGTTACTGAGAGGCTTTTACACGGGGCTCAGAACCTGGTTGGTCTGCAGAAACCTGGCTTCTGCTGAGCCGGACTTGATGAACATAAGTGTTGTGTTTACTGAGTGATAAGCTTCATCACTGAAGATTAATAACTCATATACCAAGGACATATATATATATATATATATATACTAGCTGACCCTGCCCGGCTTCGCCCAGACCCTGGTGGGGAGCATCTCATTTAATTCATATAAGTAGTCATATAAGTTCCCGTTACCGACTATCTGTCTGTCTGACTGTCTGTCTGTCTGTCTGTCTGACCCAGCCCGTCTTCGCCCAGACCCTGATGGGGAGCATGTCATTTAATTCATATAAGTAGTCATATAAGTTCCCGTTCCCGACTGTCTGTCTGTCTGTCTATCTATCTATCTGTCTGTCTGTCTGACCCAGTCCAGCCCATGGTGGAGAGCATCTCATTTAAATCATATAAGTAGTCATATAAGATCCCGTTCCCGACTATCTGTCTGACTGTCTGTCTGTCTTGGGTAAATGGAGTAGGGAGGAGGAAGAGGGAGGTGGAGGAGGGAGGAGGAGGGCGGAGACAGGAGGAGTAGGGAGGAATAGGAGGGAGGAGGAGGAGGAGGGGGAGGAGGAGGAGGGAGCAGGAGGGAGCAGGAGGAGGAGAAAGAGGGAGGAGGAGGAATGTGAAGGGAGGAGGAGGAGGAGGGAAGAGGAGGGAGAAGGAGGGAGGAGGAGGGAGGAGGAGGGAGGAGGAGAGAAGAAGAGGAGGGAGGAGGAGGAGGAGGGAGGAGGAGGAGGGAGGAGGCAGAGGGAGAAGGAGGAAGGAGGAAGAGGGAGCAGGAAGAGGGAGGAGGAAGAGGGAGGAAGAGGAGGGAGGAGGGGAAGAGGAAGAGGGTAGGAGGAGGAGGGGAGAGGAGGAGGAGGGAGGAGGTAGTAGGATGGAGAAGTAAGAGGGAGGAGGTAGGAGGAGGCAGGAGGAGGAAGAGGGGAGAGGAGGAGAAGAATGGAGAAGGAGGGAGGAGGAGAAGGAGGAGGCAGAGGGAGAAGAAGGAAGGAGGGAGAATGAGGAGGGGAGGAAGGAAAGGGAGGTGGAGGAGGAGGAGGTAGAGGGAGGAGGAGGAGGGAGGAGAAGGAAGAAGGAGGAGGAAGAGGGAGGAGGAGGAGGAAGAGGGAGGAGGAGGAGGTAGAGGGAGGAGGAGGGAGGAGTGAGGAGGTAGAGGGAGGAGGAGGAAGAAGGAGGAGGAGGGAGGAGGTAGAGGGAGGAGGTTGGAGGAGGAGTGAGGAGGTAGAGGGAGGAGGAGGAGGGAGGAAAAGGGAGGAGGAGGGAGGAGAAGGAAGAAGGAGGAGGAAGAGGATGGAAGAAGGAGGAGGAAGAGGGAGGAGGAGGAGGGAGGAAGAGGGAGGAGGAGGGAGAGGGAGGAGGGGAAGAGGAAGAGAGGAGGAGGAGGGGAGAGGAGGAGAAGAATGGAGAAGGAGGAGGGAGGAAGAGGGAGGAGGAGGAAGGGGGAGGGAAGAGGAGGAGAGAGGAGGAGGGAGGAGGAGGATGGAGGAGGAAGAGGAGGGAGAGGGAGGAGGGGAAGAGGAAGAGGGTAGGAGGAGGAGGGGAGAGGAGGAGGAGGAGAAGGGAGGAGGAGAAGGGAGGAGGTAGTAGGATGATTGATTGCCATCCCACCAGGTTAATATGTTATCGCGGACCTCAGAGAGAAGTGTCTATGTAGAAGACCATTTCCTGGACGTACGTATTTTGGGAGGGGGAGGAGGGAGGAGGAGGAAGAAGAAAAAAAAATATGACAGTTGGCTGCTCTGGAATGAAAGGAAGGCGTGTAGAAAATTTCATCTCAATCGGATGGGCCGTTCGCGAGCGCATAAAGGACATACGGACAGACAGACAGACAGACAGACAGACAGACGGACGGAGATCGCCTTTTATATATAAGATATATACATCTACATAAAAACATTAATAGGTTGTTTGTTAAAGAGAGGGAAAATCTTATAATCAGAGACTTGTGAACAGTAGATTTTCCCAAGTGACATTTCAGTTAATTGAAAGATTCTCTGTTCAACAATTATTAAACAGAGTAACTTCACCGAGTTTGTTAGAGTGAAGACCAAGATCGAACATTGTCTAACTGATGACCAGCATCCTGTTTGTTCGAGCGTTATCGGAGAAAATCGTCACGTGGACGGAGAAACATCTTCTGGGTGAGGTTCACTGTCCGGAATACATGATGCTGTTGTGTGCTCAGCACAGTGATGTAACAGACTTTGCTCCTGATTCACTGGTCTAATTCTACATACACATGAGAATATTCGACACACATTCTACACATTACACACGCACATCTCTCACACACATACTCTTTGTTTTAATAAATTAATTGTTGTATTTATTTGTTAAAGCTAGATTTGTTGAGTATGTTGTGTTGGGGAAGAATGAGAGGGAGCATGATCCAGGGGTGAGTGAGAGTAAGAAAGAAGTGTCTGCAGACTGAAGGAGTTTTGTGGACAGAGTCTGGGTGGTTTCTCTAGGACAATAATCTTGGGTTAATAAAAATGTGGGTGTTGATTCCCCTCACTCCAGGGACGACACTAAAGTAATAAAGGATTACTTACAACAATTATTGGTGGCTCATAAACGTGATCTTTGGACAGCGGGATCTCTTGTAAGCAGGATCTTTTGACAGCGGGATCTTCTGACAATGGGGTCTTTTGACATGGGATCTTTAGTTAGAGGACGGAGATATTGTTAGAGAGAGAATCCAGCTAGAGTGAATGTGGATAGGGGTTAAGACACATATCTTACCTGTTCACACTTCACACGTCTGCATACGTCTGTGGTCCTGATTCTACTCTTGTCACTGAGTGATTGTGTTGTGTTGTGGTCTTAAATATATAGATTAACTGTAATCGTTCATTATCTATTTATTTATCTTAGAGTTAATCTATACTCTATCTGCTGACTTACCTCTCTGAAATATGGCCACTCCTAAACTAACTACGGCAGAACTAAGGGCAAAGGGGGAAGAAATGGGTTTGTCGGGTTCTGCACTACAAGATTACATACAGGAGGTGGAGAGGGAGTTTCGTCAAGCAGAAAGGGAAGATCGAAAGGCCGAGTTGGAATTGAGAAGGATGGAGTTAGAACAAGCAGCTAAGAAATTGGAAGCAGATCAAGCTGCTAGGCAATTGGAAGCAGAGCAAGCTGCGAAGAAACTTGAGGCTGAGCAAGCTACTAGAAGGCTGGAACTTGAAGCTGAGCAAGCAGCTAAGAAATTTGAAGCTGAGCAAGCAGCTAAGAAATTTGAAGCTGAGCAAGCAACTAGGAAATTTGAAGCTGAGCAAGCAGCTAGGAAATTAGAAGCTGAACAAGAAGCTCAGGAAAGGGAGCATGAGTACCGGATGCGGGAACTCGAGCTTAAGAGGCAATCTAGTGGGGAAACTGAAGGAGCAGTGGGAGGTTCCTCTCTCCCTGGCTCAACACCAGTAGGTGGACATAGCTACCATGCTATGAAGTTCCCTCTAGCGATCTATGAGGAGGACAAGGAGAAAATTGACCAGTACCTTCAACGCTTCGAGGCTATGTCAGTTGCTATGGGTCTGGAGCATGATAAATGGATTCTTAAGCTATCCCAGGGATTACGCGGGACTGGTTATGAGGTTTATTCTCGCCTGCCGCCAGGACACGAGAACAATTATGACGAGTTGAAAACGGCTCTGCTGAAACGATTCGAGGTTACGTCATATACCTACCAGAAAAAATTTCGAGGAGCGAAATTAGAACCGGGGGAGTTGTTTGCCGCCTATAGTCTGCATCTGAAAACCTATCTCCATAAGTGGATGGATTTGGCTTGGTTCACGCATGACTATGAGAGCCTGGAAGAGCTCATGGTAGTCGACCAGATGCGAAATCAAATGTTGAAACCTCTCAGGACATTCTTGGGAGAACAAGGGGCGGAACGAATCGACATGATGACGAAATTGGCAGAACGGTTCGTCGAGGTCCATGGGGAGGCAGCAGAAAACCTTTCAACAAACACCAAACTTCAGGAAAAACATAATCTAAAGAAAGTCAAGAGCACAGGAACTAAGAAGGTGGAACCATATGTTAAAACTTCAGAGGAGAGTTTGGAGAAGACGAAGGAGGGAAGCAAGAGCACTTCGAGCTCTACACAAAAACGACCATGGTCGGAGAAGTGGTGTTCAATTTGTAAGTCACCTTCTCACAATACGAAGGAATGCAAATCGAAGGCTAAGAACCCTCACTTCGCGGCATGTCAAGTGACTTCAATGCAGGTGGACACTGACAATGCCAAGGTCGACAAGGAAGCTCGCCACCAGGAGAGCTCACTAAAGTCCGGCACTGGAAAATCTAGGACAGGGAAATGGTGCAAACACTGCAGGTTGAATACGCACAATGCTATTGACTGCAGGGGAAAGTCAGGAGACTATCAATTCGTCGGGTGCCCCGGGAAACCTAAGGTGGAGCCCACCGAACAGGTCGAGGCGAGGAAGAGACTCCAGACCAGGATAAACCACCTGTAGTGGAATTGGTAGAAGTTAACGGTCGTCAAGTGGAGTGTTTGTACGACACATGACTGGACGGGGAGGCAGTGATTTCTGTGGATCTGGTACATCCAGAACAATTCACAGGTGAGACCATGGATATACAGCCTGCACAGAAGCGTGCTGTAGCCATGAAATTGCCCATTGCCAGAGTGGAGATTCGGTCAAGATATGTCACCGGCACCATCAAGGCTGCTGTGTTGACCTATCCCCTTTTCCCTGTAATCCTCGGTTGCCGGTATGTCTTTCTGGGAATGCCCAGGGAGCCAATCCATATGGGAGCAATACAGACTCGCTCTCAGACGAGAACGGATGAGGCAGAAGCAAATGTGACTAACCCACTGCCGGGGGAGTTGCGAACTGCCCAGAGTGAGGATGCTACTCTACGTCCTTGCTACAAAAAGCTGCAGAAAAGTGCTGATCCACCCAAATGGGGGAAGTACTATATGAAGAATAGGATACTCTACAGGAGAGCCAGAAGGGGAGACAACCTACATGGTCAGTTGGTGGTCCCGAAGGCCAACCGTTCCCAGATTCTTCATATGGGGAATACCATCTCATTCAGTGGGCATATGGGTATTGCCGCCATGATGCAGCGAATTTCCTGCCACTGCTATTGGCCGGGAATGACAGGTGATGTGCGTAGGTATGTGAAGTCATGCCCTGAGTGCCAGAGGGTGGCACCGAAACACTGGACAGCACCGGTGGTCCTGGGTGAAATGCCCATCATGAACTCTCCTTTCGAGAGGGTAGCCATCGATATTGTGGGTCCACTTCCTAGAACTAGGAAGAGGAACATGTACATACTCACCATGGTGGATTGCTGTACAATGTGGGGTGAAGCCATACCGTTGACCACAATTGACTCGAAATGAGTGGTGGACGCACTGATGGAGGCCATTACAAGATTAGGCTTTCCTGATCAAATACTGACGGACAATGATTCCCAGTTTTGTGGAAAATTGATGGAGGAGGTATTTAGAGTGTTCCACTCTAACCATATACATACCAGCCCTTACCACCCTCATGCCAGTGGACAAGTAGAGCGTTTCAACAGCACGTTGATGACAATGCTCAGGAAACTGGCACAGGAAAAACCTGATAGGTGGGATGAATATATCCCAGCAGCACTTTTTGCTTATCGGGAAGTACCTCATGGCTCAACAGGACTACCACCGTCTACGTTGCTGTTTGGTCGTCCAATCAAAGGACCGTTGGAAGCCATGTTGACGAGTTGGACTGAAGAGGGGACGTCAGAAGAAGTAATCTCTTCTTATAAATATGTGGAGGAACTGAAAGAAAAACTCCACAAGGGATGGACTCTGGCGAATCAAAACTTGAAAAAGGCCAGAAAAAGACATGCGGCTTACTACAACCATAGGTCTAAAGACAGATATCTAGAGGTGGGAGACAAAGTCTTGTTGCTACTCCCAACGGGAAACAACAAACTGGAGATAGGTTGGCAAGGACCATTTCCCGTGGAAAGGGTGATATCCAGAACCAACTATCAGATCCGGATCCGGGGAAAGTCGAAGATTTTCCATATCAATCTCTTGCAGAAATACGAGGAGAGATCCGGAGACAAAGCAGCTCACCTCATGGCAGTTGCAGTGGAGACTGAAGTGGGAACCAACGAGGGCAGGGAATATCCCCTGGTACACCAGGAAACCTACAAGGATGTACAGGTTAACCCTGATCTGACTTCCCAGGAAAGGGAAAAGATAACCCAGGTTCTCAAGTCTCATAAGGAGATACTGACTGATAAACCAGGACGAACGAGGTTGGTGGAGTTCGAGATGACTTTGACCACCTAAGAGCCTGTTCGCCAAAAGGTTTACCCAGTGCCATTCTCTAAAGAAAAGGCCCTGGAAGAGGAAATACAGAAACTGTTGGAGGATGACGTGATTACACCATCCACATCCCCATACAATGCGGGGGTAGTTTTGTTACGAAAACCAAGTGGAGAACACCGGTTGTGTATAGACTACCAACTGCTGAACAGTCATACACAATTTCAGGTGGAACCTTTGCCGAATCCAACTCGGTTATTCGCGAGGTTCCATAATGCAAGTTATTTCTCAAAGGTGGATCTGAGTCGCGGGTATTATCAGATTCCGGTCAAACCAGAGATTCAACCACTGCTGGCTTTCAGTACCCCCAGTGGACATTACAAATTCAAGGTCATGCCCTTTGGACTCAGCAATGCACCTAGTGTGTTTACTCGAGGACTTTACTAGATCCTTTAGAGGATCCGTCCATCTTCTCATTCATGGATGATATTCTGATTTCCAGTGACAGCTTGGAGGACCATTTACAATCCTTGGAACGAGTTTTCAATAGGCTCAAGGAAGCAGGGCTTACTGCTCGCCCAACCAAGTGTATGATTGGTTACCAGACTCTGGAATTTCTAGGTCACACCATAACCCCAGGACACATTGTCCCAGAGGAAAAGAACCTAGAGAAAATCAGAAGTGCTCCAAGGCCAAAAACCAAGAAAGATGTGCGATCTTTTCTCTCATTGTGTGGATTCTACCACAAATTTATCCCACATTTCACTGAACTGGGAGCTCCATTAACAGAAACCTTGAAAAAGGTATTCCCGGACCAAATCATTTGGACACCAGAATGTGAGAGTGCCTACAGTCAGTTGAAGGAGGCCTTGGTCAGCAAACCTGTGTTACAGCTCCCGAACCTTTCCAAACCATTTGTGTTGAGAACGGATGCAAGTGGGATTGGGGCAGCTTTGTTACAGGAAGGAAAAGACGATGCTTCAGTGTTGAAACCAGTGGCCTAGGCAAGCAAGAAACTTCTCCCGGCTGAGAGGAATTATTCAACCGTCGAGAGAGCGTGTTTGTCTCTCGTATGGGCCGTGCAAAAATTCCAGCCCTATTTATATGGAGTTCAGTTTCGAGTTAAGTCGGATCATCAACCCTTGATGTTCCTGGCCACTTCTCAGAAGCTCAACGCCCGTTTGATGCGGTGGTCGTTGCTACTTCAGCCATACCACTTTACAGTGGAATATATACCTGGGAGGGAAAATGTTGGAGCTGATTTCCTGTCTAGACATCCAGCTCCTGAAGAAGAGGAATAGATCATCTAGATCGAACCTCCAAGGAGAAAGAGTTGTTGCGGACTACTCTCTTAGGAGTGGGCATATGTCACAAAAAATAAACTTGATAGTTCGATCGATGAAAAAAAGAGACATTCGTCTGCACAAACACCGGCAAACCCTTTGATGTTGTATGGACTGAGGAACAAAATAAGTCGCGTCAAATGTCTACACCGGTCGGCATTTTGTTAACAAGTTGTTGCTCGAGACGAACAATGGCACCATCCGTCTACGAGGAGGGAGTCAGCCTTTGAAGTGATAGACGGAATGTCTGGCCAGACGTCAGATGGAGTCTTGTGAGGTGGAGATGGTTCTCTAGATCACAGACAGGAGACAATTTCCCAGATGAAAGGGGACACCAGCCAGATGTTCACATTGAGTTGGGAAAAATAAAGAGAAAAACAACTTCTCGACGCCTCTGTGTCTAGACAATTTGGTGACGTCACTCAAGCACCGATATAAAACCGGTTGAGGTAAACAAGTTGGAGGAGTCGGCTAAAAATTCTGAAGTGTTAAGATCGGCGCATTATTCCCGGTTGTGTTACATGAGAGAGACTATAATGTCTAAGTGGTGATAGTTATCGGCGGACATAGATCCAGTCTGTGATTGCATAGTCTCCATCATCAACCGGAATAGGCATATGGTTCCACTTACAGGTCCACTTGAGTGTGCGATGATTTATTACGAAGAAGCAGTTCAAAGTTTTATACAATGATGGCTCATGGAATGAAGACAGAGGTTACTGAGAGGCTTTTACACGGGGCTCAGAACCTGGTTGGTCTGCAGAAACCTGGCTTCTGCTGAGCCGGACTTGATAAACATAAGTGTTGTGTTTACTTAGTGATAAGCTTCATCACTGAAGATTAATAACTCATATACCAAGGACACATATATAGATATATATATATATATATATATATATATATATATATATATATATATATATATATATATATATATATATATATATACATTTACCTAATAACATTAATAGGTTGTTTGTTAAAGAGGGGGAAAATCTTATAATCAGAGACTTGTGAACAGTAGATTTTCCCAAGTGACATTTCAGTTAATTGAAAGATTCTCTGTTTAACAAACATTATTAAACAGAGTAACTTCACCGTGTTTGTTAGAGTGAAGACCAAGATCGAACATTGTCTAACTGATGACCAGCATCCTGTTTGTTCGAGCGTTATCGGAGAAAGTTGTCACGTGGACGGAGAAACATCTTCTGGGTGAGGTTCACTGTCCGGAATACATGGTGCTGTTGTGTGCTCAGCACAGTGATGTAACAGACTTTGCTCCTGATTCACTGGTCTAAATCTACATACACATTAGAATATTCGACACACATTCTACACATTACACACACACACCTCTCACACACATACTCTTTGTTTTAATAAATTAATTGTTGTATTTATTTGTTAAAGCTAGAGTTGTTGAGTTTGTTGTGTTGGGGAAGAATGAGAGGGAGCATGATCCAGGGGTGAGTGAGAGTAAGAAAGAAGTGTCTGCAGACTGAAGGAGTTTTGTGGACAGAGTCTGGGTGGTTTCTCTAGGACAATAATCTTGGGTTAATAAAAATGTGGGTGTTGATTCCCCTCACTCCAGGGATGACACTAAAGTAATTAAGAATTACTTACGACACAGCTAACCGTACATTTAGGATACTCAGTAAAAATTTCATTGTTTTCCTGGAGGTATCCCTTGGTTCTCCAAAACTCTATTTAATGGTCTGAAATCATTGAGCCAGTAACAGCTAAATTAATTATAACGGGCAGGATCACATTGAGAAATTCAATTCAACTTTATTTTAAAAGGGTTACAAATTAGGCACGCAGGCCCTTCTTACATTTGGCCCTTCCAACAATGCATATTATAGAGAACGAGGAACTGAGGATCTTTTATCTCTTTGGGGTTGAGCCATCAACTATACATCCGACAACCAAGAACTCTGAGTTATAATGAGGAACAATAACACTGAGCTGCATTGAAACATACAAACTTTGAGTTACAATGAGGAAGTTATATTTTTAGACATCCCACTTAAAAGTTATTTTTCTTAAACATGCAACCCCACATTCATTTTTTAAATTGACATTCTATTTGAAGTTTTTGTTTTCTGAAGTGCCACCGTAGGTAGTTTTCTTTAATATATCACCTCAAGTTGCACCATAAATGTTAGTTTCAGGCAGGAGGTTAATACTATTGATTGGGGCTATAATGAAATATCATTATTACTTGTTATAAATTGTTTAGAGATAACAGAATGTAAATAAGACTTCATAAGTGAAAAATGTCAGTAATAAATTAAACATGCAGCACCTGTTCATCTGTTAATTTACACTTACACAGTCAATACACCGCCCTTAGATCATACCGCAGCTTACATCATACATCAGCTTAGATCAGACATCAGCTTAGATCATATCTCAGCTTACATCATACATCAGCTTAGAACATACACCAGCTTATATTATCATTGACTTAGATCATGCATTAGCTTAGATCATTATGAACTTAGATCACACACCAGCCCAGACCATATATCAGCATAGATCATACATGAGCACATTAATCATTCTTCTCCATCTTTTGTTCACTTGAAATTGATTGTTTATAGCTGCAATAATGTGCCTGCTTGATTGTACATCTGTTGATAATCAATACCTGTATGTTCATGAGGCTATTACTTATTTATTTTGGTGTTTTTCAGAAATACACTCTTGGTCTCCACAGAGTCCTTACCACTCCATTCAAGAGCATTCACAAAAGTTGACATATGACAGCATAGACATGAAGGTTGTGAAACAAGAAATAACGGATGTTCTGTGTGAGGACAGGAGTCACAGATTCAGTAAAATGTTAGACATAGCCGGGGGTAGCATCATTCAAGAAATGGCAGGGGGCAGTAACTCAGAATCAAGAATGGTTGAGAACAGTTTTAAGTATTAGTAAAACATGACAATTGTTTTCAGATGTTAGAAAATATGTCTTTGATTAATACAAACAATAAACTATCTCTGGCTATTGAGAATTGTCAGCAGCAAAATAAGGAAATTCAAGAAAAACATGCACAGAGCTTTGCAAAGTCTGATTATGTCAGTTATAGCTCTCAAAGAACTCACACAGGAGACATGTCTGATGTTTCTAGTCCAAATGTTTGTGTAAACAGATATAAGAGAACACATACTGAAGGGATGCCAAACAAATGTAATGAAGGGGGTGGTCTTTTGTTTCAAGATGGCCATCTAGAGTGCCAGAAAAACATTAATCACAAGAGAATACACACAGGAGAGAAACCTTACATGTGTGATGTTTGTGGTGCTTCTTTTACTCAAGCCGACCATCTGAAGGATCATAAGAAATTACATACAGGAGAGAAACCTTACAAGTGTGATGATTGTGGTGCTTCTTTTACTAAAGTTGGCAGTGTTATGTACCACCTGAGAACACATACAGGAGAGAGACCCTACAAGTGTGATGACTGCGGTGCTTCTTTTACTCAAGTTGGCAGTGTTATGTACCACCTGAGAACACATACAGGAGAGAGACCCTACAAGTGTGATGACTGCGGTGCTTCTTTTACTCAGGCTGGCTATATGAAGAAACATAAGAGAACACACACAGGAGAGAAACCTTACAAGTGTGATATTTGTGGTGCTTCTTTTAATCAATCTGACAGTCTGAAGAAACATAAGAGAACACACACAGGAGAGAAACCTTACAAGTGTGATATTTGTAATGCTTATTTTACTGTAGCTGGCAGTCTGAAGACTCACAAGAGAACACATACAGGAGAGAGACCTTACAAGTGTGATATTTGTGGTGCTTCTTTTAATGAATCTGGCAGTCTGAAGAAACATAAGAGAACACACACAGGAGAGAAGCCTTACATATGTGATGTTTGTGGTGTTTCTTTTACTCAGACTTATAATCTGAAAACTCACATGAGAACACATACAGGAGAGAAACCTTACAAGTGTGATGTTTGTGGTGCTTATTTTACTCAGACTTATAATGTGAAAACTCACATGAGAACACATACTGGAGAGAAACCTTACAAGTGTGATGTTTGTGGTGCTTCTTTTACTCAGGCTGGCCGTCTGAAGGAACATAACAGAACTCATACAGGAGATAAACCTTACAAGTGTGATGTTTGTGGTGCTTCTTTTACTATAGCTGGCCTTCTGAAGACTCACAAGAGAACACATACAGGAGAGAAACCTTACAAGTGTGATGATTGTGGTGTTTCTTTTTCTGAAGCTAGCACGCTGAAGAAACATAAGAGAACACATACAGGAGAGAAACCTTACAAGTGTGATGTTTGTGGTGCTTCTTTTACTCATACTTGTAGTCTGAAAACTCACAAGAGAACACACACAGGAGAGAAACCTTACAAGTGTGATGTTTGTGGTGCTTCTTTTACTCAGGCTGGCCATCTGAAAAGACATACAAAACGGCAACATCTTCATTTGCCCTGCCAACTACCATAGGTGTTCATGTATCTCCTCTGATCTTGGTCCCTGTTCAGGATCAACTCTGCTGATATTATTTCACAATGTCACCATAAGTCCAGTTAGCATCATCTCTCTTGGTCTGCCAATATGTCTTTTTCCACTGATCTTACCTGTCATCACAATGCTTTCCCATACTTCTTTTCTCATCACAATATTAATGTGTCCTATTGTCTCTTTCTGATAGTTGTATATGACACATGCCTGGGGTCATTGACATTAAGATCAGTGTCCTGGAAGCAAGGGGACACATAAACAAGTTCACGAGATAATATAGGGCGGGTAGTAAGTCCCCCAGAGGGGGAAAATGAGAAGACAGTGATTGAAGGGTGAGCTGAGAAGAGGTCAGCTGGCTAGGATAATTGTGAGGCAGACAGTTGGAGTAATGAGGTAGTGTTTGTGTGGAGCATTGTGAGGAAGGCATAGAAAGGTTAAAAGACAGTGGAGAACATTGACTAAGGGGCAGTTGAAGCTGAGACCGGCTGCTGGTCGGGTCGTCTTGGAGAGTTGAGTGTGGAAACTCGACCAGTGTATGTCAGCTGTTGGAGTAATTCGAATAGTGACGGAGTTAAGAAGAGAAACTCCATGCTGTGTGTTTCAATGGGAGTAATTCGAATAGTGACGGAGTTAAGTAGAGAAACTCAATGCTGTGTGTTTTTCAAGGAGAGTAATTCGAATAGTGACGGAGTTGAGTTTAGACCGACTAGGAGGAGGTCGTCGTCTGAGAAAGTGAAGAATTGTGATGGTGTTAGGAAGAGAACTCCGCACTGTGGGTTTCCAGGTATAGTGAGTGGAATTTGAGACCAAGAGTGGGTTACTTTGAGTCGGGCCTAGAGAGGCTAGTATACCTGTCGTGTGGGATGAGATTTAGTAGGCCTTGAGAGGCAGTGTTATTCGAAGTGTTCCATTGGGATGGAGATATATTCTGAGAGAATTATTGTTCCTGGATTTATATGTTACGTGTGTCCGTGTTAATTCAGAATTAAAGGAATATTATGTGTGCAAAATTAACGCTTGTTCACTGACTGGTGTTTGGTTGTGATGCATCGTGGTTGATCGATTGTTCAACATACCATATACACTGACATTTCCTAGACACAACCATAGCCACTCTATCTGTCACTCAGTCAAGATTCACTTTGTGTCAGAAAAGATTTATGAGGGCTCTCAGGTCAAGAAATAAACACCATTTTCAGTAGACATCGCATTTCAAAAGTGTCGGAGAATTAATACAGAGTCCACGAGAAACCAGGTAAAAATATAATTTCTCACTCGGAGTGGGGAGAGTGGATGGGGAAAGGGTGTCCACGGTATAAACACTGGGTTTGCTCCTGTGCGGGAACTGGCTAGCAGAGAGTTCACGAAAGGCCACCACAGTACATAAAAAAACAGCCAGCGCGCATTGAGAAGACACGGCACAGAAAAGTCGGTGCTAGCAGACAGCACAGGTGAAATGTCGCGTGGACAAAAAGGTGTTTGCAACAAGAGCGGGTCAGCATAGTTGGGCAGTATCACTGTCGGTGATACAGACAGGATTGAAGAAACCAAAGATAACAGACAGTTTGTGTGTGTGTGTGTGTGCTGAGGGCAACGCACGGTGTTGTTGCAGGTCGATAGTTCAAGATTTTTCGACGGCGTCAAAAGGACGGGTGGGGTGAATTGACCAAGAATATTGGGGAAATTTTGTTTGCCCGTAACATATTCACGTCTGGTGTGTGGGGATGCTGAATTCAAGAAGGATAAAAACAGCAGAATCAAGTCGGGTTGGCAGAGGGTCAGCGCTGTTTTGCTGTTTACGAGAACAGTGAACTCTCGGGAAGGGGAGTTATAGGAGAAAAGTGTGGAGAACACACAGAAGTGACAAGTGTTGCTCCACAGAAAAGGAAAAGTTTCTGCACGTATTGTGATAAAGAGAAACTGAGGACCTGCGGGGTCAATGCCATGTACCAGGGAATTTCGCGGAAAAATTTCCATTGAGAATAACAAGTTGTTTGTGCTCCAAAAAGAGGAGTTACGGTAATTGTTCTTAACATCTTTGTGTGTGTGTCATCATCGGGTAATTGGGAAACAATCCACAACAGACATTCAGGGGCCGTCACCACAAGTATGGTCGCATTTCTTTTCAAAAACAAGAACTTACAAAACGCTTTAAAGCGCGGGATCATTTACTGCCATTCATTAGTTTAACCTTGTCAGCAACAGTGAAGCAATACCATCACTTCAAGGCGTTGGGATAATTACTATCATCTTTAACTTTTACGACAGTCGAAAATCGTTCAAAAAAAAGGGACAATGCATCAGAACAGGAATTCATTGTTGGAATCTAACGTCGTAATCTTTTCAAAACAGTAACCGACAGATATTTCTAGGCGATTTTCGGAGACTATTGAAAACAAAATAAGGACTTTTATGAGATTACACCATTGCATTGATGTCGGCTACCCTTTTTTGTTTCTGTTGCTCTCATCGTCCTAAGTATTGTGGTTGTGCATTACGCAATTATTTGTATGTGGTCCAGTGTTCGTAATAAGTAGGATATTTTTGTATTGTTTCACGGAGTGCGTGAGACAAGTCAAAGGTTATTTTTCTAGGTGCACATTGTATGTTATTGAGAGACAGCTGACGAGTCAGTTTGTTTTGCTTTGTGGAGCATTGGGTCGTCTCGACATTATACACGGTGTCCAATTGTCTATTGTCAGATATATGTACATTATTCATTGTATATTTGTTCTTTTTACTGTTTTCTCGTTACTGTTACATATGATATTTGATTTCTTCGGTTATATGGTATTGTTGTAATTCTTATGTTAAAACAGCTTCTATCTAGATGGTATCTGTCAGTTTATATTATGCGCACGGTATGGTCTTACATGGGCATGTTTATGTCAGTGGTTTTTATTTCTATGTAATCATCCGTCTGCGTTTCACCAGCCTATGTGTCTAGCGTCTAATGGACATCACTTATTGTTATCATTCATTCTTGTATATTTATATGTATGTTTAACTATAATTCCATGAAATTTTCTACAGCTATTTTATATATATTTGAGGGAGTATAGATAATACCCCCTCACTACCTAGTGCTTGTAGAGTGACTGGGTGAGTACAGAGTAATATTATTAGTATTACGAATTTACGTACACTCTGAGTGGTGGTGTACTTAGGGAAGGTACACAAAGACTAGAAGCAGTGTCTTTATATTATAGTTGGCTGACAGACAGCAACGTGTCCACAAGTACAAGATGCCTACTTTAATGGAATATATTGAAGCAGGGGAACGGTTAGGCCTGAAGGACAAAGATTTACAGGAGTTTGCAGAAGCAAAATTGAAAGAGTTTCATCACTGAGAACATGGATAGTACAGCTGAGCAGGTGAGAATGGATCTCAAACATAGCGGTAGTGACTCCCAGAGACAAGATGCTACTATAGACAAACGTTTCCAAGGGTGTAGTAAAGTGAGATATAGGCAATGAAAGAAGGGTAGATGGTGCTTCGGAAGGAAGAACAATAATCTCACTCGCCGGTTTTCAGATGGCGGAACTGCGTGTGGGCAAGGAGTGGTACCCTTAGCACATAGAGACCGATATACTAGAACAGCTCAGGATAGGGCATGTGCAGGGCACATAGGAGTAAGGCGGAAGCAGCATAGAGCAGAATGCCAGGTATATTGGCCAGGATTTAATAAAGAGTTCAGACTAAACAGAGACTCAGTGTAACGGTACAATATGCAGATTGCAAAGTTAAGACAGTTCAAAAGAGTGTTAACGACATCACTGAACCAGGGTTAGGATTAGCAAACAGATGTTGTAAAGATATAGGAGGCATGGGTACATGAAGGGTAGACACAGCATTGACAGGAATCAGAGGTTGGTTGATGTTTGTCGGTACACAAACTCTCCAGATAGTTGATGAAAGACAGAGGCAATGCAGCGTCTCAACATTTATTCATGGACCATTATTAGCAAAGTTACATGGTTTGTGTGTTATTGAAGAGAGTAATAGACCTGCGGGTACACAAAGATTATGTTTTTTATGATGTATTCATTATTATGCAATGTTTTAGTTCATGCATTGGTACACAATATGGAAAGTTGGTTGCATTGATGTGTGGGTAATATGGGAGTTTACTATGAGTATTTGATATATTATTTAGAGTGGTAGCTAGAGTGAGATGGAGTCAGACTTACGGCTACCCAGGCAGTGTGTCTGGGTCACATGTTGTTTGTCCATCAAGAATGATGATGACCATTCATTTCATCCAGTGGGGTTGAAGGTATGGAGCCGTGGGTTCTGTGATGGCTGATAATGCCTATTTTGGCTCGAAATGTTCTTTGACAATGTGGGCAAGGAATGCTTGACGTTTCTGGGGGAGGATTTCCTGCAGTGGTTTTTCTGTCCTGCCTTTTCTTCACAGCTCTTGCAGTCCTGGTTGCCTCACATATGACTGCACCCTTGCGTAATGATGCACGCCACGAATTTCGGTCTCTGGCTGCAGCCTCCCAGGTCTCATGATGAATTCCAAAAGCCTTCAGTTAAATTTTCAGAGTGTCTTTAAAGCGTTTCCTCTGGCCACCTTTGGAGCGTTTACCACAACGCAGTTCTCTGTAATAATATTCGTTTAGGGAGCCTGTGATCTGGCATGCGAGTCAAGTGACCAGCCTAGCGAATCTGATTCTTCATCAGTAGAGTGTGGATACTGGGCATGGATGCTCTTTCTAGGACTTCAGTGTCTGGAATCTTGTCTTGCCATTTAATCTTCAGTAGCTTCCTTAGGCAGACTGTGTGGAAGTGGTTTAATTTCCTAGCGTGTCGCTGATAAACAGTCCAGGTTTCACAAGCATATAGCAGTGTGGATAATACAACTGCTTTGTAGACGTTTAGCTTTGTTTGCAGGCTTATTCCATTTCTGTCCCATACATTCTTGTACAGTCTGCCAAAGGCGGCACTGGCCTTGGAGATTCTTGCATTCACTTCGTCATCAATTGTGGCAGCTTGTGACACAGTGCTGCCAAGATAGGTGAATTTGTCCACAACACTTAGTGTATGATCATTCACTTTGATATTCGGCAGTGTGATTATTCCCTGGAGCTGGCTGGTACATAACTACAGTCTTCTCCAAGTTGATATTGAGCCCAAAGTTGGCACAGGCATGTGAGAAAGCTGAAACATTATGTTGCATGTCCGCCTCTGAGTTGGTGTACAGAGCGCAATCATCAGCAAAAATGAGCTCTCTGATGGTGTCGCTGTTAATTTTGGTTTTAGTTTTCAGCCTTCTGAGATTGAATAACTTTCCATCCATACGGTAGTTGATGTCTATTCCAATGTCGTCGTTCTCGAAGGCATTCATCAGCATAGCTGAAAACATGAGGCTGAACAGTGATGGTGCCAGGACACATCCTTGCTTCACTCCATTGGTGACAGGAAAGGGTTCAGACAGTTAGCCATTTTCCTGTACTCTTGCCTGCATGCCATCATGAAATAGCCGCACTATTTGGACAAACTTTCGTGGACAGCCATATTTTGCCATAATCTTCCACAGTCCTTCTCTGCTGACTGTATCAAAAGCCTTGGTAAGGTCAATGAAAGTGGAGAACATTTTGCAGTTCTGTTCCTGACATTTCTCTTGCAGCTGCCTTGCAGCGAAAATCATGTCAACAGTTCCACGTTCTTTTCTGAAGCCACACTGACTCTCAGGAAGAAGACCTTGATCGAGATGGGCTGTGAGGCGATTGAGAAGAATTCTGGCGAATATCTTCCCTGCAATTGAAAGCAAGGAGATGCCTCGGTGGTTGTCACAGGATTGGCGGTTTCCTTTACGTTTGTAAAGGTGAACTATTGACGCGTCCTTGAAATCTTGTGGCATGGTCTCGTTCACCCATATGTTTGTAAAGACTTGGTGAAGCTGCTCTGTTAGGACCGGCCCACCTGCCTTGTATATCTCTGCTGGGATGGAGTCAGGACCAGGTGCCTTGCTGCTGGAGAGTTGCTGGATGGCTTTGTTTACTTCCACTATGGTTGGCAGGTCATCAAGTGTCTCATTGGTAGGAACTTGAGAAAGGCAATTGATGGTTTCATCATCGAAGAAGGAAGTTGCATTTAAGATGTTGCTGAAATGCTCTGCCCAGCGTTGAAGGATTTCTTTCTTATCGGTGATCAATGTCCTCCCATCTGCACTGAGGAGGGGAACTATGCCTGGTGATGTAGGACCATAGACCGCTTTCAGTGAGTCATAGAAGTTTTTCATATCATGTCTGTCAGCAAAGCCCTGAATTTCATCAGCTTTGCTGCTCAGCCAGGAGTCCCGCATATGCCGAAGTTTCTGCTGCACTACTCTCTGAATTTTCTTGAAGGCATCTTTTTTTTTTATGTTGACTTTGGGTAATTCAAATGTGCCTTGAGGAGAAGATGTTTCTCGGTCAGCAATTGGTTAATGTGTTCGGAATTTTCATCAAACCAGTGTTTATGCTTTCGTCGGGCTGGACCCAGGATTTCCATAGCAGTGTTGTAAATTATGTCCTTTAGGGCTCTCCATTCTGTTTCTGTATCCTGTTTAGCTGCAGCATTTGGCTTGAGGCGGTCTTCCAGCATATTTTCACACGACTGCTGCATTTTCTTGCTGTTTAGGCGGGTGACATTTAGCTTTTTTTTTGGCGATATATGACATTGGATGAAGAATGACTTGCGCGATGACTTGGATTAAAGTGAGGAAGAGTTGCGCAATTCGTCGACCTCACTCTCTCTCCTGACTCCATCTGAGTCCAGTGGCAAGACAAGTCGAGACGACTGGAGACGAATACACGTGCAGTGGATGACCAGGGCGCTCTACATGCCTTGCCATGCTCATTACGTTCCACAATGCTTTGCAGGTAAACGCCGTCTTGCCCGTTGAATCAGGAATGATTTCTTCCGCACAGTCTGCTGAATCCTGTCTTCACATGCTGGGTAGGCATACCCTAGTTTACCTCTTGGTTTGACACCAAATCGGATACCCATGCCTGGTTTAGCCAGCCTCTCACAGCTTTTGCCCGGGGGGTGGCCGCTGTCGCATGCTGACAGCTACTAGGAGCCACAGGCACGCGCTGGGTATCAGGCTTGGACCAGTGGGGGATGGGTCCTGAAAAGGACATGAGAGTCATCCTTACCAAAGGTACTGGGTCACATATTTGATAAGTATTAGTCTCCCATCATTTGAAAACGATGTTTTCTTTTGAGTAGGGGGTAGTGACACATGCCTGGGGGTCATTGACATTAAGATCAGTGTCCTGGAAGCAAGGGGACACATAAACAAGTTCACGAGATAATATAGGGCGGGTAGTAAGTCCCCCAGAGGGGGAAAATGAGAAGACAGTGATTGAAGGGGGAGCTGAGAAGAGGTCAGCTGGCTAGGATAATTGTGAGGCAGACAGTTGGAGCAGTGAGGTAGTGTTTGTGTGGAGCATTGTGAGGAAGGCATAGAAAGGTTAAAAGACAGTGGAGAACATTGACTAAGGGGCAGTTGACGTTGAGACCGAGAGAGGATCAGACCGTTTTGGGAGCGGACGCTGAGACCGGCTGCGGGTCGGGTCGTCTTGGAGAGTTGAGTGTGGAAACTCGACCAGTGTATGTCAGCTGTCGGAGTAATTCGAATAGTGACGGAGTTAAGAAGAGAAACTCCATGCTGTGTGTTTCAATGGGAGTAATTCGAATAGTGATGGAGTTAAGTAGAGAAACTCCATGCTGTGTGTTTTCAATGAGAGTAATTCGAATAGTGACGGAGTTAAGTAGAGAAACTCGATGCTGTGTGTTTTTCAAGGATAGTAATTCGAATAGTGACGGAGTTGAGTTTAGACCGACTAGGAGGAGGTCGTGGTCTGAGAAAGTGAAGAATTGTGACGGCGTTAGGAAGAGAACTCCGCACTATGGGTTTCCAGGTATAGTGAGTGGAATTCGAGACCCAGAGTGGGTTACTTTGAGTCGGGCTTAGAGAGAGGCTAGTATACCTGTCGTGTGGGATGAGATTTAGTAGGCCTTGAGAGGCAGTGTTATTCAAAGTGTTCCATTGGGATGGAGATATATTCTGAGAGAATTATTGTTCCTGGATTTATATGTTACGTGTGTCCGTGTTAATTCAGAATTAAAGGAATATTATGTGTGCAAAATTAACGCTTGTTCACTGACTGGTGTTTGGTTGTGATGCATCGTGGTTGATCGGTTGTTCAACATACCATATACACTGACATTCCCCTAGACACAACCATAGCCACTCTATCTGTCACTCAGTCAAGATTCACTTTGTGTCAGTATATAATGCTCTACTTTCATTAGCCTCTTCCAGGCAATCATTATTAAGTTGCTATGGCAATCCAAGCCATCCACAACATCCATCTTAGGAATCACGCATTTGATGCTTCCAACAAAATGGAAGACATATTAACAACTCCAACAGAATTTTACTTAGATTCTAAAGCCAGCAACCTTGGAAATTGGATGCAAAAGTGAGGAAAGCAATTCAATCACTTTTAGATAGTAAATTCATTAGTGAGTTGCTCATTCCACAGGGTTAATAGCCCACCAACTTTATGGCCTTCCTAAATTGCACAATCCTGGGGTACCACTGAGATCGATTTAATCTATGCTCAACTCTGTCCAACACAGGATGGTGAAATGGCTTTCAGAAACAGCTAAACCAGTGCAACAATCATTCAACCCCTTAATATTAAAAAGAGTTATTTGAACTGGTCAAACTACTGGATACTATTGATCTTAAACTAAAGCATGTGGTGTCAATGGATGTTGCCTCTATTTTCATTGACATTCCCATAGAATAAACAGTAATCATTATCTGTGGTTGCATGCAGAGCCATATGGAGAACAAATGACCCAACTGTTTAAGACATCAGATACAGGGGAGAATAATGGCACATTCCAAGCCTGAAACTAGAAGACACCCGATGATGTTCAAAACGAGAAGCGAAGAAGCTGCTGATGACACCAAGGCCGCCAAGAAGATGGGGGGGGGGGGGAGTGGGGAGCGAGAGAGAGAGAGAGCCTGCCTACTAGCTGTATCAATGTGCCACCATCACAGTCGAAAGAAGGAAAGCTTCCAGAAGCCACAAATGAAGTGACCACTGTCAAAAGGACGACAACACACCACAAACCAGATCAATGACTTCCCAAAAGCAGACTGAGGAGAAAGACTTTATTTTAAAAGGGTTATAAATTGGGCACATAGGCCCGTTTTACATTCGGCTCTTCCAATCACTCATCTTTCGTTCATCAACAGTGCATGATACATTCACCAACAAAAAAAAACATTGTCAAATGATTGTTGTAAGCATAAACAATGCATATTATAATGTTATGTCGGTCATCCCCCCTCCCACACAGACATCCTGCACCAACCCACACATCCCTCACCCACTAACATATAATCGACCCATACCCACATATCCCCCACCCACCAAGCATCCCCCACTCACAGACATCACTCCAGCCACTCACACAACCCCTCATCAACCCAAACATCTTGCATCCACCCACACACACATCCCCACCCACTCATACATACCCCAACCCACACAAACTCAACCACACATGCTCCAACCACCCACTGACACACCCCTAACCACACACACATAGCCCTCCCACACCACATCCTGCACCCACTCACACATACGCACATATCCCAACACACACACATTTTTCCACCTATCCACACATTTCACATCCAATCGCACACCCCACCAACCACAAATAATCCCCAATCACACACATTCCCTCACAGACACACATTCCCCCATGCATACACACGCCCCAACACACCCACCCACCGACACCCCCCCCCCCCACCTACCAACACCCACACATCTCCCACCCACCAACACCCATACATACCACTACCCACCAACACCCACACAAACACACAAACCCAAACACACATCCCCCTCCCACACATACCTCACACACCTCCCCACTCATTTCCACACCCACCTACAAATCCCCTACCAACCCACACCTCCCACACTCACACATCCCCCACCACACACACACATATATCCCCGCACACATATCCCCCACTCAGACACTTCTCCCATACACCCACACACACATCTCCCACCCACCCACACACACATCCACAATCCACACATTCCCCCGCCACCAGCCATAACAAACACACCATTCAAGGAAGCATGGTGGTGGTGCGAGACAGCCACTGATGTTTCATAAGATGACAAAAACCAGCCTCAAGACCAGATAGCTGATGAAATGAAAGAAATCAACAATCTCCTGGCACAGAAACCAACCAATGAAAACCAAGGATAAGACACTTGCAGAAACGCAAGACTTCTGGAAGAAATGAAAGAAATCCAGAGTAGCATCCAGCAAGCGGTGGTACGCATGGCTCAGATAAAGAAAGAACATGAAGACATACTACAAGCGATTCATACAGAAAGAAAACAACTAAAAATCTGCAGGGAGCTATTTCAAAACAGGCCAACAACCACACCAAAGATAACTGAGAAACCTCAAGCTGAAGCCAATGCCAAAATTCCACAGAGAAACCTTAAGCTGAAACCAGGAACCCATTCACAATTACCAATACATTCAAGTGTAAACCAGTTTTTACTCGGAAAGATGACAAAAGCCTACAGATAAATTTATCAAGGATCACAAAGAGATACTTGAATGGACCAAACTACCTGAAGAGGTGGCAGTCAATCGGATGGCAGCACTGTTCATTGTTCAAGCACAGAGAAACATCAAAACAGGAAACAAAGCAAATAAACCAAAGGATGAGTCATTCAAAGGGCTATTGTCATTTACTGCCAATATTGTACCTTGCGGTGTATGGCAGGGGGGGGGGGGAGGTCTTGAGCCTGAGGAATTAAGGCCGCCTAGCTAGTGCAGTTGCCATGAACTGTGCAGGCTAGAGTTTTCTTTTTCTAAAGACTACATCCACTCAAAACAGATGAGCTAGGAGCCAGCACTGAGAAACGGAAAAGCAGGAAGAAGCAGACACAAAGGAAAACCCACTGGCCAAAACCCTAGCTGACATCACAGGCATAAACTCTGCTGCATCAAAAATTCAGCTGCAACACACAGAGATAAAATCATCTAAATCCATACAATGAACCACCAAAATTATAACCAAAGCTGCTAAAGCTGGTTGAATAAGGTGGAAAGTTTTTTTAAACACTGGAATGTGACATCCACATTCAAGAAATTACTACTATAGTGCACAAATAATATTAATGAAAAAACTTGTACCACCAAATTGTCAAGAGTGGTCAGGAGGTGTCCTTTAGGTCCCATTCTAGCAGACGTGTGGTATACATGGAAAAACAAAGAGCCTCAGATATTAAGGACGTAGTTCAATACTGCTGTTATGTGGATGATACATTGTTCATCCCAGAAACCAGACAACAGGCAGAATCAATCCACTCCATCATGAACCAGGCTCACAAGAACATTTCTTTGTCTGTTGACCACGAACATAATGACACCTTATCGTTCTTCTTCTTCTTTTTCTTCTTCTTCTTCATCTTCTTCTTCTTCTTCTTCTTCTTCTTCTTCTTCTTCTTCTTCTTCTTCAGCGTTCCGAGCCATTGAGGTTCTTTGCTGCAGATACAATCTTTCTTAGAAATACTAATTTGACATTGACAGGATGGCACCATCCAGAGATCTGTTTATTGAAAGGGAACATAGACTGGTCAAAACCTGAATGTAAATAGCTGTGCACCTATTCAGTATAAGAGTGAAATGGTAGGGCCCTGTTTAATCAAGCTAGAATAATTTGCTACAATGACACATTAAAAGAAGACTGGAAACGGTTAACCATAAGCTGATATCTAATGTATATTCAGCTGACTTCATCAAACATCATTACCAACTACACAAACCTGCTCCCACAGGTAGCAATGAGCAAATCATGTAACCAACCATACACCAGCATGGGTGGAAAAGAGATGTAATCAGTCTTTAGGAATCCCTGTGCAATCGACATGTCATAAAATGCTTAGCTCGTCAATTTTCGAGTCATTTGTTTAATAGTCATCATAATGGTAAAGAAGAGAGAACATCTTGTATATTGTATTTGATGAACAATAAATGATTGCCCACATATATCAAAGAATTAGTAATTAGATGGCTTCAATCAGTTGTGTGCAAAGACTTCATTTTAAATTTGCAATTACGATGGGGAAAACTGATGCTCCACATTCAAATAGAATCAGTGACTATGGGTTTTAAGTATTTCTGCCCTAATATAATCCAATTATTTACTTTATTATACGTAACTGCAGAATGCACCTGACGAGATGCAGTGAAATATGCCAGGCAATAAATTGGACAACATATTGTTTGTGGCTTGTGTGTTTAAACTTTAGAAATATATTCATTTTGATTTTTGTTTAATTCAAACTTAAACTCTAACATACTTTAATATTATAACTGTGTGCCTTAACAAATCAACCATATCTCCCATTGAATGTAAATTGGTCTAAAAATATGGTTGTTGTGTTCCTCTTGACTCAACACTTGTTAGTCTCTAATGATGGGGTATCACAGTGAACAGGCTATCACAGTGATCTTGACAGGAACAGCCACAAAGCATGTGCTAAAATATCTCTGGTAGATAACTCAATGAAGGTGATGGCACAGTCTCTTTCCAAAGCACGGAAAGCGCCACACAAAGCATGAACTCTGGAGCTCCAGTGATGACCCCCAGGAGTTTCTAAAAAATATGCTCTTATGAACCGAAGGACGCTGCCCAGAATCAAACCCACAACCTTTGGAGGCCGAAGCAGATGGCTTGACCACTTCGCCATGTAGACTCCTGGCTGGTCATCTCTGCCCTGACAGCCGGTGTAAACTATTTCTGTGTAGTGTATATACTACATACTATGTACATACAATTGTGTCAGTGTACCCATAATTTCAGCCTGTACATTTACAAATAATGATGCCTATCACAACTGATTAGAAGCCCACACAAAATAATATTGCCACACTAGTCTATGTGAGGTGGTCAGGGTGAAAGTAATGAAAATCAACAAGATGCACACCCCCCCCCCCCCCAACTAAGGGTGATAGATCAAGTACAGTGATTTTAATAGTGTGGTTCCACCATTGTGAAGTGGTACAGTTTGATATTGACTCTGGAGATCCAGGGAAATCCCGGATATAGCCAAGTTTCCACAAAAGTGTTGCCTCTCTGAAGAGAACCAGGAATGGCTATAAAACCCCCAAGTGAGAAACTAGACAGATATGGTCAAGTCATACACTGATAATTTATGAAGTAGGGTTCTCTCACATAGGCTTTGGGAGCCTGGGAATTTTCCGTAGGCAAGGATGTAAATATAAATGTGTAGTTTGCCCACGTGAGGTCTCCCAGCCTCATCTTGCTCCTACGATTTGTAATAGGTACTAATTACATTTGTAATAACACACATGTACTTGATCAGACACCACAATTGAGTGAACATCAAGATAATCATTAAACTCCAAAATTTATTAACTTCTTCTTCTGCGTTCATCCGGAGTTTTTTTTTTTTTTTTTTTGGACGTGTCTGTGTTGTGCCTGTTTACAGCAGAGCTGCGTTCTTGCGCCGTTAGGCCGCCACATCCGACTTCTGCAGGCATTTGTTGACTGGGTTAACCTTCCCGCAGGTTTCTTGGGACGTTTAACTCCCACTTTTGTGGTGTTATCCCCCATCCCAACTGGCCCATATAGAACAGCCAAAGACATACTGATCAGCCCTCAAGGAAAGGCAGGGCCAGACCATGGGCATTCCCCGCCATCCAAGGAGGCTTCCATACTTGCAGAGCCGACACATAGTGCCCTGGTACTGGGCTGACCCAAGGAATCATCACGTCCGGCACATGGCTGCTTAGCCTCACTTCCGTATATTGGGCCTTCCATTCACCATAGGCTGTTCTTCTAAAAACCAGAAGAATGCAGTCTGCTGATGACATCTACACAGTGAGCTTTCGATTTGGACTTTCCACGTAATGTATTTGCAGTCCAAGCAATATTCCATTTCGTGCCACTAGGACACTTTTTCCACCTTTTATGAAGCCCACACAGTGAGCTTTTGATTCAGACTTTCCACATAATGGATTTGCTATCCAAGCAATATTCCATTTCATGCTTTTGGGACGCTTTTGTAACCGACATACCTGTGGTATGAAGTGTGGCAGTCTGAATACTTCTTCATACACCTTTAAATGTCAACCTGTATGTAGTTAAAGTAAGCTGCAGTCAGCTTGAGCTTGTTGATATCTCCACAGAGCTTGTCCTCAAATGAAGCAGGTGTGGGCCAAAATATCTTTCTCTGTTCTGCACATGATGGGCACTCCTGTAGCAAATGTTAGGTGTCATTTTACCAGTTCCACAATTACATTCATCGGTATCTCCTATCTTTAGTTTATTGAACAAGTGGTATTTCAGCCTGTTATGTCCTGTGCAGAGTCTGAAGATTGCTACTTGTTCTCTTCGGTCGAGTTTGTAATATGCATCATCCTTCTGGTGGCCTGGATGCTCTGATTCCCATTTGGTTCTATAAGTGCTTTTTATAAACCTCTTTGCCTAATTATAGATTATGTCTATGTCAGGCTGTGGTAGTCGTCCACCCTCTTTTGCTAGTCTGTCAGCCTCGTCATGTCCAGGTATACTGCAATGTGATGGGATCCACTGTATTACAACATTTTTGGGATTTCTAGCATAGACCATGGATTGCTGCTCTTAGGTCAGCTATTTATGTGTTGTTTTTGCTCTTCAGTATTGAGACAGCTGACTTTGCATCTGTGAAGATAGCAATCTGCTTCTCTTTATTTTCCTCCCTCAAGAGCATTTCTGCTGAAGTTTTCAAAGCCTCTACCTCTGCTTTGAAGTTACTTGAAAATTTTCCAGTTGCCACTGACTGTTTTTTTTTTCCGACTCCATTTTTTAAATTTAGGAGAAGTCCTCCTCCTCAATTTTCTATTGATTTTTTGGCTGATCCATCTGTATATGCATGGGTCCAATTGCTGCTTGGGTAATATTCTTTTATTTTTCTTCTTTTGGTTTCATTCTGAGTGTTCTTTTTCTCAATACCAGGAATGTTTTCTATCATCTCAGGCAGTTGCTGCTGTCTCCAAGCTGGAAACGTGTGTGCATTGTAAATGGGTTTGACTGTTGATATGTTAAGTATGGGATCTGTCCTAATCTTTCGTTTTGCAGTTTCTACAAAGTTGCTACGCTTCAGTCTTCCCTTTCCAAAACCATTAAACCTGTTATACATAGGGTGATCTGTCAATCTTCTAAATTTTTCTGCTTGTTGCTGGGCTCTGCTATCTCTTCTATCCTGCATTGGTTGTAAACAAGTGATCTTTTCTAGTTCATTAATAGGCGTTGTCTTCAGGCTTCCAGTTATGATTTGCATTTCTTGATTCTGGACTCTACTTATTTTGTTAAAGTTTGACTTAGCAGCTGTTGCCCAAGCTCCAATGTCATATTCCAGTCCTGGCCTTACCCGTCCAGTATATAACTTCTTGAGAACTTTCTCATCTGCTCCCCACGTTGTTCCAACAAGCTTTTTCATGATTGCCATTCTTTGCCTTGCTCTTGTTCGATTTTTCTCAATCTGTGTCTTCCATGTCAGACGACGATCAAAGGTGACTCCTAGATAGTTTGGATTTTCTTCTGGCGCAATATTTTTCCATTCAATATGAGCTTAGGTTGCGGAGTTTTATTTGAAAGGGAGAACACTGTGCATGTTGTTTTCTCCTCACTTATCTTCACTAGCCATGACTTTTACCAGTCATCTAGTGCTAATACGGCTTGCTGTATTCTGCTGTTAGCTGTATTAATATATTCTTCAGATTTCCATATGGCTAGGTCATCTGCAAAGGAGGATGTGTGTACTCTGGCTGGACAATTCTCCGTGATGTCATTTATATATGCTAGGAATAATGTTGGTGAAAGAACTCATCCTTGGGGGACACCTTGCTCCAACAGCATCATTTTGCTGGTTTGTCCTTGTACTTTTTTCCTGGCGGTTCTGTTCTCAAGGTAGTGGCTGATCCATTTATACATTTTCCCACAAATGTGCATATTTTGCAGTTTTACTTTCAGTCCTTCCTTCCATACTTTATCAAAAACTTTTTCTAAGTCTATCCAGACCGCTAGTGTGTGCTTTTTCTCTTGGAAGGCATCCTCTATTTCCTGAGCTATATAGGTTATTTGATCTTCAGTGGATCTGTTCTGTACTTTCTGAATCCTGCTTAATGTGGTGTAAGAAGTTGGTTTTCTACCAGATGCCATGTTAGCCTGCCATTGATGCGTTCCATTAATTTTCCTACACAGGTAAGTAGATTGATAAATCGATAGCAATTTGGTTCTTCCAGGTCTTTTCCTTTCTTTGGGACTCGTATTAGTATAGCTTCCTTCCATGCCTGTGGGACTATTCCTCTCTTTCAGCTGTAATTTAGGATTGCTAGTAGTTTCTTGTTTGCCTTGGTGCCTAGTCCTATTAGCATTTTATTTGTGATTCCATCCTTTCCTGGCGATTTCTTCTTTTTAGGGTATTCATTGCCTGTTCCATTTCTTCCATTGTTAGATTTACCATCTTATTTCTGCTGCTGTCTCTGTATTACTATGATGTATCTGTTTGTCTTTGATTGCTTTCTTCTGTTCGGCTGTAATATCAATGTGGTTTGCATTGGCATAGTGTTCAATTGGTGCATTTTCAGCCTTTTTTTCCCTGTAAGCAAAGAATTTCCTTGTTTAATTGTTATTTGTTCGTTTCTAGGTCCTTCATTGTTCATGGCTTTCACTAGTTTCCATAGTTTGTTTCCATCCCTGCCAAAATTCAGGTTTTCTGTTTTTTTTCTTTTTTTCTGTTATCTAGGTGACTCCTAGATAGTTTGGATTTTCTTCATGGCGCAATATTTTCCCATTCAATATGAGCTTAGGTTGCGGAGTTTTATTTGAAAGGGAGAACACTGTGCATGTTGTTTTCTCCTCACTTATCTTCACTAGCCATGACTTTTACCAGTCATCTAGTGCTAATACGGCTTGCTGTATTCTGCTGTTAGCTGTATTAATATATTCTTCAGATTTCCATATTGCTAGGTCATCTGCAAAGGAGGATGTGTGTACTCTGGCTGGACAATTCTCCGTGATGTCATTTATATATGCTAGGAATAATGTTGGTGAAAGAACTCATCCTTGGGGGACACCTTGCTCCAACAGCATCATTTTGCTGGTTTGTCCTTGTACTTTTTTCCTGGCGGTTCTGTTCTCAAGGTAGTGGCTGATCCATTTATACATTTTCCCACAAATGTGCATATTTTGCAGTTTTACTTTCAGTCCTTCCTTCCATACTTTATCAAAAACTTTTTCTAAGTCTATCCAGACCGCTAGTGTGTGCTTTTTCTCTTGGAAGGCATCCTCTATTTCCTGAGCTATATAGGTTATTTGATCTTCAGTGGATCTGTTCTGTACTTTCTGAATCCTGCTTAATGTGGTGTAAGAAGTTGGTTTTCTACCAGATGCCATGTTAGCCTGCCATTGATGCGTTCCATTAATTTTCCTACACAGGTAAGTAGATTGATAAATCGATAGCAATTTGGTTCTTCCAGGTCTTTTCCTTTCTTTGGGACTCGTATTAGTATAGCTTCCTTCCATGCCTGTGGGACTATTCCTCTCTTTCAGCTGTAATTTAGGATTGCTAGTAGTTTCTTGTTTGCCTTGGTGCCTAGTCCTATTAGCATTTTATTTGTGATTCCATCCTTTCCTGGCGATTTCTTCTTTTTAGGGTATTCATTGCCTGTTCCATTTCTTCCATTGTTAGATTTACCATCTTATTTCTGCTGCTGTCTCTGTATTACTATGATGTATCTGTTTGTCTTTGATTGCTTTCTTCTGTTCGGCTGTAATATCAATGTGGTTTGCATTGGCATAGTGTTCAATTGGTGCATTTTCAGCCTTTTTTTCCCTGTAAGCAAAGAATTTCCTTGTTTAATTGTTATTTGTTCGTTTCTAGGTCCTTCATTGTTCATGGCTTTCACTAGTTTCCATAGTTTGTTTCCATCCCTGCCAAAATTCAGGTTTTCTGTTTTTTTTTTCTTTTTTTCTGTTATCTAGGTGACTCCTAGATAGTTTGGATTTTCTTCATGGCGCAATATTTTCCCATTCAATATGAGCTTAGGTTGCGGAGTTTTATTTGAAAGGGAGAACACTGTGCATGTTGTTTTCTCCTCACTTATCTTCACTAGCCATGACTTTTACCAGTCATCTAGTGCTAATACGGCTTGCTGTATTCTGCTGTTAGCTGTATTAATATATTCTTCAGATTTCCATATGGCTAGGTCATCTGCAAAGGAGGATGTGTGTACTCTGGCTGGACAATTCTCCGTGATGTCATTTATATATGCTAGGAATAATGTTGGTGAAAGAACTCATCCTTGGGGGACACCTTGCTCCAACAGCATCATTTTGCTGGTTTGTCCTTGTACTTTTTTCCTGGCGGTTCTGTTCTCAAGGTAGTGGCTGATCCATTTATACATTTTCCCACAAATGTGCATATTTTGCAGTTTTACTTTCAGTCCTTCCTTCCATACTTTATCAAAAACTTTTTCTAAATCTATCCAGACCGCTAGTGTGTGCTTTTTCTCTTGGAAGGCATCCTCTATTTCCTGAGCTATATAGGTTATTTGATCTTCAGTGGATCTGTTCTGTACTTTCTGAATCCTGCTTAATGTGGTGTAAGAAGTTGGTTTTCTTCCAGATGCCATGTTAGCCTGCCATTGATGCGTTCCATTAATTTTCCTACACAGCTAAGTAGATTGATAAATCGATAGCAATTTGGTTCTTCCAGGTCTTTTCCTTTCTTTGGGACTCGTATTAGTATAGCTTCCTTCCATGCCTGTGGGACTATTTCTCTCTTTCAGCTGTAATTTAGGATTGCTAGTAGTTTCTTGTTTGCCTTGGTGCCTAGTCCTATTAGCATTTTATTTGTGATTCCATCCTTTCCTGGCGATTTCTTCTTTTTAGGGTATTCATTGCCTGTTCCATTTCTTCCATTGTTAGATTTACCATCTTATTTCTGCTGCTGTCTCTGTATTACTATGATGTATCTGTTTGTCTTTGATTGCTTTCTTCTGTTCGGCTGTAATATCAATGTGGTTTGCATTGGCATAGTGTTCAATTGGTGCATTTTCAGCCTTTTTTTCCCTGTAAGCAAAGAATTTCCTTGTTTAATTGTTATTTGTTCGTTTCTAGGTCCTTCATTGTTCATGGCTTTCACTAGTTTCCATAGTTTGTTTCCATCCCTGCCAAAATTCAGGTTTTCTGTTTTTTCCCTCCAACAATCTCTTGTTGTTTGATTTACTGTTCTTTTATATTTTGCTGAGATGGCTTTGAGAGAGATGTTCGCTTCTGTTGTTTGTTCTCTCTCTGCTGTCTTAATGGCATCTTCAACTGTGTCCTCCAAAATTTGTAGTTATTCAGTCCAGTATGGTTTGTAATTTTTCCTCGCTCCTCTTTGTATAGATTCAGTGGCCGCCTGTATTATTGCTCTGTTTAGACTTTCTACCATTTGCTTCATGTTGCAATATCGTGTATTTATGTTTTCACAATATTTGTCTGTTAGTACGGCAAATCTGTCCCAATCTGCTCGTTTGTAATTCCAGCGGGGCAAAGGCTTTTGCTTCTGTGGAACATACTCCATATTAATTACAAGCTTTATTGGTCTGTGGTCACTACCTGCTAATTGGTCAAGCATATGGCGATCGATTTTGTGGAGGATGTCTCCTGTGCAGAAAGCTAAGTCTGGAGTAGAACTGGTAATCCATCTGCTGGACGGCTATTAAAGTCTCCGACAATAATGCAGTTTGTGTCAGTTATTTTCATGTTTGAGAGTGTAAGGTCCTTATCTGCTGGGCTATACAAATTGTAAATTCTTATTTTCACGTCCTTTATCATTATATCAACACCTATAATTTCCGTTTGGTTGTCAGAGATCACAGATACTTCGCTGCAAGGTATTGTATTTCGTGTAAGTATTAGAACTCCTCCTTTGTGTCCTTCGCGGTCGAAACGTGTGCCTGATAGCCTCTGACTGAGAATCTGCGATTGGCGTTGAGGTGTGTCTCTTGAATGCATGCCACATCTATTCTATCTTTATGAAGACGCGGTGTTAGGGAGACTTTCTTGTTATAAACTCCTTCGACATTCCACTGTAGTATGCTGAGTGTCCTGGGTATTTGGTCAATAGCTCTTAACCTACTCCTCTGTGCCTTGACTCCACAGCACAGGGGAAGGTGACCACCAGTAGTCATGGGTGGACCTCCTCGAGGCAGAGGGGGGGGGGGGCGGCACTATCACTGCCTGATTGGACTTCGCGGGATTAGCACCATAACGATTAATTTTAATTTGTGACATCATGAATTAAGTTACGTTGCACTGCTTTGTCAAGCCTGTGGCTCAGTACATCCGATTTCGACAAGCATTTTTGGGGGTGCTTTACCTAGCCTTTGACTGTCCCCAGTCTACCTACAAGGCAGCAGGTTTGTGTGTCGCTTGGTCTGGCCCCTCTCCCTTGACCTGTCCGACATGGGTTACCCTACCAGTAGCTGTGCTACCGTCGGCATAGCTCTTGGGGTCATTGGAACACACAAGCCCCTCAACTCGTCACGGTGGACACACAGCAGAGGGGAAATTTATTAACTAAATTCTTGGAATGGAGGAGGAATGCTGAAGCGCTTCATACACCAACATGCACATGTGAAATGCAAGAATGATCAAATTCAAGATAGTATCAAATAATCCCACAGATTAAAATTCATGCGTTGAGTAGAGTCTTTCCCTCTTCTTGTGCTATCTGAAGTTAAGAAGTGTTCTTCTAGTCACTAGTTGTCAAAGGTGTCTAACTATCTGATGGATTCAGCTGGATGTTAAAAGTTCATTGTGTTCATCACAGATAATTGCCATGTCGCAAGTCCTCCTGTCTATGCCATGATATGGGAAATATAATTGAACTTTTGGATTTTCCTTCCATCCTCTGTATGGTGTGCTTTGGCACTTGCTATGTGGCAATAATCTCCTTGAGTTATATAGAATATGAGTTATTATTTATCATCAATGATCTCGTTGCTAATCTACTGCATGGAATTAAAGCAGCAATGTACATGGTGTACCTAACCCCCAACCATTCCTGGTGTTTTGTCTTTAGTTCTCTTCAGTACACGTCTAATATCCTCTACCCGTATCATGTCTTCATACCAATAATTCCAGGTGACCGGTGACAGTTCCTCTCTGACCGTATTCCCTAATAGCCCTGTCTTGTTGATCAGCCTGTTTTAAAACTCGTGCAAGAAATGCCTCCCGCTTGTCATTGTCCGTTGTCGTAGGTCGGTTGTTAGTTAGTTAGTTAGTCGCAGTTCCAACTTCACAGCAACGGGTCGTCCCCATTATGCTCCGTTCCTGTGCCAGTGAATATCACACAAAACGCTCCCCACTGCCCAATGTGAAAAGTGGAAAAGACAGGAGTCTCGACAAACAACAGCCCGCACAGATACACTGTGCATAATGCCGCCACCAGAATGTCAACACACCAGTCCCCCACGAAACACCCAGTTCATCTCTGATGGAATCAGCACTATTTTCCTATCTGAATGTTTCCTAGATGTTCACCCACACAGTCCACGAAAATACAGTTCATCGCTGATGGCAGTGGCAGTCAACCAGAAGCCCAGCAGCCACGCATTTCTGCATAAGGCAAAAACTGGTCACCTGTGGGACATAGCCACCTGCCATCACTCCGAACATGCAGTCACGTTCCAAAGAACCTCAGGCAGATTCAAAAAGCATTTCACACGAAACTCACAGCTCACAGTGTCGCGCCACGCACTCACTCAGTAGCAGGGCGACGGAACCATCAAGCCTCCTTAGTCGCCTCTTACGACATGCGTGGTAGGCTACAGTGTTACTATTCTTTGCTTCCCTTATAGGCCCCGGTAACACACAAGGTCGGTTGTTGTCATCGTATACTGTAACATGAGTCAGAGAAATGTGTATGGTTGAAAACATTGGGAGAGGAGATCAGAATGTCAGACCTGAGCAGGGTCATAATCACGCTGGATCAGGGGTATAGTGATCTGCCAGCAGACAGCTATTAATGTAATCATCTACACGGGTGGCTCTGTGCTAAGAGACAAAATAGGTGCCTGTGGGTTTATAGCGAAGATTACTAGACAATGTTTAAGGCAGGGTAACCTGGCATATGATACTACAAAATATAATTTGAAAATGGAGGTAGAGACAGTGTCACGGAACGCCGCGAGTGCACCAGACTGCTTTCGAACATGAAAGTATTCCAGAAGAGAAGGAAAAGAATCAACAGAATAATAAACTGTATTATCTACATTTGCAAGAAGCAGGCTGTTATCACAGAGTTGTAAAACTCTGTCTACTCTCTAAATGGACATGGTCTAGTTGCAACATGGGAACACTCTTCAATTTGACGTCTGGACTCTTCACCAGGCGAAACTTCTGCTTGATAAGAAACCTGGGGCTGATAACATGCCACAGTCCAGCGAGTCACAGTGTTAATCAATCAATCGTGTGCCATGCTGGAAAGCGTGGGCGGTCATAACTCGCCATTTCACTCGATCACCAGAGTCGTGGATCAGCTCAGTGTTCCTGTTTGTTCGTTCGTTCGTTCGTTCGTTTGTCTCGACCATGCCATGTGGTCATGCCATCCAGGTATTTACTTCTCGGTCTTCCCCTTGGTCTGTTCCCTTCGATCTTGCCAATTATCACAAAGTTCTCCAATCCATTTCTTCTCATAACATGTAAAAAAAATGTTGATTGTCTACGTCTAGTGTCTCTAATCAGTTTACGATCTTCATTTGTTTCTTGAAGGACTTGTTCATTGGTTTTTCTGCCTGTCCATGGTATTCTTTGCATTTTCCTCATAAACCACATTTCTGCAGCCATCAGATGTTTTCAGCTTGACTGCTCATTGTCCAAGTTTCACATCCATAGAAAAGAACAGGCTCTATGTATCCCCTCAACACTCTTTTTCTCGTTTTAATTGACATCTTTATACACACGATCTTTATACACACAATACACACGATCCAACAGACTTCCACCACCCCCCCCCCACCCCCACATACCAGTACCCAACCAAGAGGTGCAAATTCATCTAATTTTCTACCTGCTTTTTTCCTAACACACCAGCACGCCATGGGGAAAATATCCCAAGGATACTCTTCTTTTTTTGTTTTAAATATTTTTTTGTTTTAATTGAAGTGTGCCACTTTGCACAAAACCTGCTTTTCTTCACCCTACTCATAATGCTCTATTAGTTACAATCACTACATGTGTGCGGAATGCTGCATTGACTGCCTGTCGGAAGTGGGGGTGCCACCGCCAAGTTAAATGTAATTATCACTGGCTGACAACCCCAAATAGTCAGAAATTGGCTTGGGACAAAATCTATATTGCTGAAATATAGATTATGCCCATGAATATTCAAGAGTACAGCTACAAGTGGCTCGTAATTAGCTGGTCTAAATATTCGCCAATGAGTGGGAACGAGAAAGTTAGATGGACTAGATGTAAGTCTGCGAATTGACTACTAGCCCAGTGCAATTTATCCCCTCCGACAGTTTCCCATTCCTGTTATATAATTAAGCCAGCCCCCCCCCCCCCCATCCCACCAAGGTAAGCAAGGCAATTGCGTCCCTTTGAAAAACTAATAATTTTACATGATGGTTCTTATAATGATGATGGTGAATTTATGGAAGTTTAGACAATATAAGAATTATGTACGTGAAATGAAGAAACACATTACATAACTTTCATATTACTTGTCTCCTGTCTGGATCTGTGGTCCCTGTTACAAATGGGATCCGCGAAGTACGGTTCTGCTTGGGTCCAGAAACCACACACTCTCCAGTAGAAACAGCCCTCGGGTCTTCTGGACACCTGCCAGTTTTGGCTCTACCTGGTCGTCCCTAGTTCTTGGGATCTATACTCAGGCACTCTTGCTGAGAGCTTGGAAGCAATAGTCAAGAATGTGTATTATCTTATTCTACATCATTACAATCCTAAGTAATACATACATCCTATCACCCCCGCCCCATATACACATTCGCAATGACAATTCTCGCTGTGTCTCTCTTCCAGCTTTACTGCACTCGCTCTCTTCTTCATCCCTACATATCTATTTCCTAATGTCTAGTCTGGGAAGGACTTTTCCAATCTGACACGCCTGAAATTATTAAAATTTTTGCCATCCCTTATAACGTCCCGTCATGAGTAATGCAATGTCCTATGTCCATGTCGCTAATACAGACAGACATGCAGTGCCTCACATCTGCTCCGTTCACTTTGGTTTTGCAGATCACAGGTAGTTGTATCATAAGAGTATTTGATCTCCGGGCTTAACTGTCATGATCAGTCTCTGCTAGGCCCCCGTGAGTTTCCGTAAACGCTCGTCCCCAACACACTGAAAGGGTTCAGCGGACCAAGTACCCAACACCGATTGTGGGTAATTCCCACACCACTTCGCCTCTGATGCACACACAATCAATAAACAATATGCAAATGCGCAACAGCACGTAAGACCAAAATAGCATAACCCCATTCATACTGATAGGTTTGCATATGACAAATGAATATATCCAACGTATACTTAAACGTTATACATATACAGACATCCCTACTTAAGAAGTATGGATGCAAAAAAGGTAGTAATATAGTTATCTATAACAAACTGGGAAACTAATAGTTTCCATAGACGTGACAGACAGCTGACAATACATAATAAAGTCTGCCGAATGTACGTTTAGAGTGTAAAATAAAGGGTGCATAGAAATATGATTTAAAACATGCCTAGAAACATAAGTTAAACATATGCATATGCATAAACGTTACACATATACAGATGTCCCTACTTAAGTAGTATGAATGCAAAAAAAAAAAGAGAAGATAGTAATATAGTTATCTACAACAAACTGGGAAACTAATAGTTTCCATAGACATGACAGACAGCTGAAAATATCCAATAAAGTCTGCCGAATGCATGTTTAGAGTGTAAAATAAAGGGTTCATAGAAACATGATTTCAAACATGCCTAGAAACATAAGTTATACATATGCATAGTATAATAGTCTTACTTGTTAGTAAGTGTGGCATCGTATATAACTATACACACACATGAGACATTAGCTTTCAATGAAAGTAACCATTCAGACATCGACTGACAATCAGTACATACATCTAAAAGACTTGAATAGTCACTGAGAACTAATATTCCTAGAAGATCCTCGACAAAATAAGGAGCAGATCTATCTATAATGAAAGTATAAATATCGTTCATACCTGTTTCAAATTCTGAAGATATCTTATTTGAAACCTTCCTAGGCAAGTGGATTTACACTAAGGTCGACACACGCTCTTATCTGCTGGGGAGCCTTTTTCTGTCTCATTGTGTGTTTATTTCAATTCCCACATTCCTGTGGTTTTAATTGCCAACATTAACTCTGTGTGGCTAGCCCTGACACTTCACAGTTGAACGGTTTCCCTAGGTCCAGGTGTCCATTCATCCCCAGCCGTCGGAGTTGAATTACTCCTTTCACACGGTCCATTTCACATTGAACTAAGAAGAAATGCAAAATATAACAAGGAAAAATATGAAGGGGTTCACAGGAAAATTAGGAAGCGATGCAAAGAGGCAAAAGAAACATGGCTTTTGAAAAATGCAAGTTAATTGAAAACCAACACAACACCCGGAATACTAAATTAATGCTAAAAGAATTAATGACATCACTAACAAAAGAACACACACGTCAACAGGTTGCCTAAAATCCAAAGATGGCAAAATAATAGAAAAAGATCAGAGTTTACATGCGTGGTCAGATTATGTGAAAGACCTTTATGGTGATACACGAGAAGAACAATGTGATCATCGGAATAATAATGAAGGACCATCAATTTTGAAGATGGAAGTTCAGAATGCTCTTAACTATATGAAAACTGGCAAGACCCCGGGTACAGATAACATCACAAGAGAAATGATCAATGTTTAGAAGAATATGGAAATAAAGTTTTCAAAAGAAGCCACGGAAGGCAGGTGGTGGATGAAATTTTGAGGGCAGCCTACAGATATTTGTTGGTTATGGTCTCGAGTTTCGCGACGGCAGGCAGCGGATCTCTTTCGAGAGACAATGGTTGCGTTCATCCGGCCAGTATGGTCACTGCCATAGAGGAAAGCAACGGCAAACTACCTCTTTGAAAGTGCCTAGTACATTGTGATTCGCTTAAAGACTGATCATTGCAAGACAAGGACAGTGACATTAAAATTAGCAACATGGAACGTTAGGACGTTAAACGACGACGGAAAATTAGAGAACATAAAACAAGAAATACAAAGAGAAAAAAAATAATATTTTAGGGGTGTGCGAAACGAGATGGATAGGAGCAGGCATCAAGATAGATGAAGATTTTAAGATTATTTATTCTGGAAGTGAAGATCTACAAATAGGAGAGGCAATAATTTTGGACCGGAAAACATCAAAATCTGTTCAAGGATATTGGGCCGTGTCGGACAGAGTTCTACTAGTTAAATTGAGTGGCAGACCTTTTAGCATAAATGTTATTCAAGTATATACCCCAACAGGAGAGTCCAGTAAAGATAGTGTAGAGGAATTTTATAATGACATAGAGTCTGCCTTAAAGAAATGTAAAGTTTCAGAAATAAACATCATAATAAGAGACTTCAATGCAAAAGTATGAAATCAAGGTGGTAGATACACAGTAGGAAACTATAGTTTAGGAGAGAGAAATGAAAGAGGATAGAGACTCGTAGAGAGGGAAAAGAACAGGAAACGATTGTAGGAAACACCTGGTTTAAGCAACACCCTACAAGATTATGGACATGGAGGAGTCCTGATAGCAGGATCAGAAACCAGATTGACTACATTCTGATTAGCAGAAGATTTAGAAACGCACTAACAGTAGCACAAACAGTTCCCAATGCTGACTTTTATAGTGACTACAGACTACTTACAGGAACATTTAGGATAAAGCTGAAAAAAGTCAAGTATATAACAGGAAACACTAAACATGATTTGTGTACATTGAGTAATGACAAGGAAATACAAAACAAATTCAACATAGAAGTACAGAACAGATTTGAAATATTGTCTGATCTAGAGATCCTATTCCAGGATGTGGGTGATCAATGGGAAACGTTGAAGAATTCAATCAATGTGGCTGCAGAAACAACTATTCCAAAATTAAAGAAGGTGGGTCGTAATAAATGGATGACTGAAGAAATTTTACACCTCTTGGAAGCAAGAAGACTCAACATAAATAATTCTATCAAATATGAAGAAATTCACAGACAAGTCAGAATATTATGTAAGGAGGCAAAAGAAGCAAGGTGTAACAAGCTATGTGGAGGGTCCCAAATAACTATGTCTCAATTTTCTCATGTATATTTCATAGCCCTGGCTTTAAATAGGTCTTTCCCTGCCAACCCTCCTCCGTTTCCCCCGGACTCACTGTCACTCTCTCTTCGACCTCAGGACCTTTTTCCTGCAGGGTCGTTCTGGCTGACACGCATACAACATGACGTTCTTCAACATATTTGTCATTGTAACTTTAATAACTCAATACATAACAGCACCGAAAAAAATATCTGACGATTAACTCATAAACATCTACACACAATCTAGAGAGAAAACTAGTCCATACAATATCAACACAAATATAAATATCCTAGATCATCGTTTTCCATATTGTCCCATGAATTCACAACCACCTCACAGCAAGTTCTCTGGTCTTTATTTCCCGCGTAGGTTGTTCGAACAACAGGGTTCCATAGATCCAGGATTCCAAGTTTCCGTGTCCTACACGAATGTAGTGTGTCCAATGGTTAGGGAAAGTGTCCTGGGATCACGGGGCACAATTTTGGTGGGGAAATACTCAAGGAGAATAAATAGGATATATGTACGGGTGTGTCAGTGACTTAGGCGGGATCTAGCCCAAAATGCAAACATACTAGATCACAGCTCAACGAAAAGCCTGCCGAGGTGTCTGAAAGTATTCGCTCGGGCCCGCCGTGGTTCTATCTGGTATAGCCCAACAGCAGCAGGGACTTCATAGTAAACATAATGTTCTATGTCGATGCCCTGTCGAAACTTCCGGCTATATTTGCCGTCAAAAGAAGGATCCTGTAAAGTTAAAACAATTTTGAGAGCCTCTGATGTAAACTTCAGATACAGCCGGCATGGAGATTCCAATGGTCTCAGCATGTCGGTTGCTATACATAAAATACACACACTTACCTAGTATTCAATTGTCTTCATACCACACTCCTCTCCACACTCATACCATGCCTTTATTAATATTGGGCACATACCTTCTCAGGCTTCCCTCTCACTTGCAAACCTTGCCTTTCTCACGACAAAGCTATTGTGGAGTAGTGTGCGTAATTATGTATGTTTCCTACTCTTAACTAATATCATAATAGAGGGTCTGTATGGACCGCAGTGCATCCCCCTCCCCCATCCCTAGCAAGAACAGGAAAGAGGAAACTACCCTGTCCGGCCGCCGCTCTTGTCTGAGCTGTCACCGCAATGTATCGGCCGTGTCTTACATAACCCATATATTCAGATGAGTTCAGGTTCTCTCAGGGAGACAGGGAAGTCCATTTATACTCCCAACATCCTCCTATCGACCAGGAACCACCCGGTCCACCTGCCCCCCCCCCCATCAGCCGAAAGACGAAAGAGATAGCACAGTGGATCGCCTCTTCTGGCTCAAGAAGATATAACTCAGATGGGTGGAACCGGTCCCCACGGAGCCCTTCCCTCCCCTCGACATGCCATAGCTATAGAATGCTTATATTCAAATGAAAGATGACACTAAACAGAGGTAAAGCCATAGGAAGAAAGATAGCCCCCCCCCCCCCCCCTTAATCCGCCGCCAAGAATAAGCGACATCATCTGGGAAAAGATATTGCCCCGATTTGTTCCCCCGCCATGCCCAGATCTAGACGCTTAGCCAAATTGGCAAGACTGCCGTTTCACCAAATCGTCTCATTATATGAGACGACCAAGCTTAATATGCCCAGGTCTGGCAGGACCTATTAATCTAAAATTACCTTTCATATCCCAGCAGTAGGATGCGGCACTTTATCTGTAAAATTCTTTAAAACTTCAATACATTGTGCCGACCACAACCGACAAGGTTGACAACGGACATTTCACGCCCAAACCATTACCCTAGGTCATATTTGGTGCAAGGCGCGCCATTGGGTTTTCCCGAAGAACAGATAGATTTCAAAGTATTCGTGTCAAATGCTCGGGTTATGAAAGTACCCCAGAGAATCCCACTCCGAAGGAATTGAGCGGATAGGTATGAGGACATGGGCCACTGGGGTTTCGCTACACAAGGCTTGAGGAAAAGTGCTTAGAAATTGAAAACCAACACAACAGTCAAAATACCAAATTAGTGCACAAAAGAATTCAGGAACTTACTAATAAAAGAACAAGTACATCAACAGGGTGTCTAAAAACTAAAGATGGCAAAATCCTAATAGAAAAAGACCAGATTCTACATGTATGGACAGATTATGTGAAACACCTTTATGATGATAACAGAGACAAACAGTATGATATTAGATTTATTAATGAAGGACCGCCAATTTTGGAGATGGAGGTTCGAAATGTTCTTAAGCATATGAAAGCTGGCAAGGCCCCCGGTGCAGATAACATCACAACAGAAATGATTAAAGCTTTAGAAGAATTTGGACTAGAGCAAGTCACCAGACTGATGAACACATTATATGATACTGGAGATATACCTTCTGAATTATGTAAATCTGTATTTACTGCAATCCCAAAGAAATCAGGAACCTTGGAATGTGATCAACGTAGAACAATTAGTATAATGAGTCACATCACAAAGATTTTGTTACGAATTATCATGCAAAGAGTGAGGAAGAAAAATCAACCTGAAATAGGGGAAGAACAATGCGGGTTTGTAGAAGGAAAGGGTACAGTAAACGCTGTGTATATGCTGCGAACAGTTATTGAACGTGCTATAGAAGTAAACAAGGATATACATCTTTGCTTTATTGACTACACGAAGGCTTTTTATAGAGTTAGACATGTCAACATGGTGGATGTCAGGATCTTGCAATCAGCAATAATACAGGCTCGTAATACCTCACAGATGTGATAATAGTGCAATCCCAAAGAAATCAGGAACCTTGGAATGTGATCAACGTAGAACAATTAGTATAATGAGTCACATCACAAAGATTTTGTTACGAATTATCATGCAAAGAGTGAGGAAGAAAAATCAACCTGAAATAGGGGAAGAACAATGCGGGTTTGTAGAAGGAAAGGGTACAGTAAACGCTGTGTATATGCTGCGAACAGTTATTGAACGTGCTATAGAAGTAAACAAGGATATACATCTTTGCTTTATTGACTACACGAAGGCTTTTTATAGAGTTAGACATGTCAACATGGTGGATGTCAGGATCTTGCAATCAGCAATAATACAGGCTCGTAATACCTCACAGATGTGATAATAAACACTGTCACAGAATGACTTGACGTGACACACAGCGAATACAATTCTAACACTTTATTCGCACTTCTCACTCGCCACAAACATTACATGCATCGCGCAATTACAATAGCGATGCCATTAAACAATCACTAGATATATACAATAGATCAATACACAACATACAATACTCCTTATCAGGCACACAGTCTTCTACACTCAAACAGGCGTTGTATCTCTTCACGTTCACACATACAAGCCATACGAGTATACATTCGAACCGTCCGTCCAGTACCACCGTCCGACACCGTCTGGCTTCTAACGGCCGTGAGTCCTCGTTAGTCGGGGTTGTCTCCATGCGTGGACTCCGTGTACCACGCGCTGCACCGACTGACCATTCCTGCCACGGCAGAGTTAGTGTCGCTCACAGGCGTACCTGGCGTAATTGCCAGGCGTCGATGTAGAAGACGTGGCAGAACTGGTGGGGAGATTGGGGAGATTATGACATTCTTCCGCCCCCTCTCTAATGAAAGGAGTATCCTTTCATGTTGGCTATATACATTGGTTTATTCATTAACCCTGTCAGAATCGACCCATTGTTTGTCATCTGACATGACACTTTGGATTACCTTGAAATATAGTAGATAATTGTGTGGTATATACGCACGCTCTTCAGTGATGCTATCACGCCACACTACTCAAGTACAATCCACTAGTTGGATATTTACGTAGGTTGTAAATTGACACAGCCAGTCAGCTATCAGCGATTTATGCTATCTCTCAAGCCACGCAACCACGTCACGACAAATGAAAAAAAAAATTATAAACATGACATGTCAGGCCGCGAGTCCTCTCCCTAATAAGATGACTCCAACATTTTGACCCCAACCTCATATGGTCAGCAGTCTCATGTAGGTCTACAACTTCGGTAATTACACCACGCATAGTTGATGTCATCTTGATGTGTCGCCATTCTGGCAACACGAGGAAGGTTTTCTATACCTGTTACACATTATCAATAATTTCAAATTATTTCCCTTAGTGAAACATAAAAATAAAATCTATGGGCGATAATTTTCACACGCTTTCAAAGAAAATAAATTACATTTCTAACACAAGTTCTAAGCAACACAGTTTGATGCTTATTGTCAATAGTGAACCAACTGTTACTATTGAGAACAAGTGAATCAAATTATGATTCTCAGATTACAAATATCAAAAATACTTTCATACAATTTGGATATGCAAAATTTCAACTCACAAAGTTTATGTAAATCGTCAATTCTTTGTGAGAATTCTAATATAGTCTGCTAGTTTCTAAATTAAATACAAAAACACCGGAAGTACACAGCTGGTGTGCTAAGATGTAAGTAACACAATGTTCTTCCGTCGGGATGTTGCGTAAAGAATGGATTGAACAGTTCCCGAGCACAGCTGCTGGATTACACATTCTTTTGAAGTACGGATTACACGGTCTGATGGATTTAGATGTCGTAGTCTCTTTCACACAGTTTAAAAAGTCTGAACACTCTACTAAGATTATATTAATAGTGTTCAACCGTGTTCATAAACACAGGTACTACGGATACTTGAATAAATCACGTAAGGTAAGTCTTGAATTCCTCGTAGCACTGTTCGTTTCAATGTTAATAGTATTTAAAATAATATTAACTTTCGTTCACATAACACACAAGTATTCATCACATTTACTATAATAATATATAATATATTTACATTGGGGCATTGTCCCTATCACAATTACTACACAGCGTTTCTGAAATATTCAATATTCGCCGTGTTGCTGAGCGCTATAAAGATCTGCAGATTAATTACTGCTCTGCAGTGTGCGCTCAGGCAAAAGTAGGCTTTCTGATGTGTCGTACGGACATCTGGAAAGAAGGCCGGCAATCGTATTTTGTGTGCCGCAGATATGCCTTACTTCGAAACTGAAGTTTTGCTGTAATAGAGACCATCTTGCTACCCTGCGGTTAGTAGGAGTTCTAGTAAAGATGATTGTCAACGGATTGTTGTCTGTCTCGACTATAAAATGTTTTCCTAGAAGAAACCTGGATAATTTTCTAACAGAATACACCAGAGCAAGGGCCTCAACTTCAGGCGTTGACCATTTTTTTTCTCTTGGTTTTAATTTACGACTTACGTAGTATACTGGGTAAAGGATTTGATCATGTTCTTGCAATAATACGGCCCCGTTCTCTATGGAGCTCGCATCTGTTCTCAGTCTGAAAATAGTCTCCAAATTTGGCAATTTGAGTATCGGATTAATTGAAAAAAAAAAGATAACACTTTTGTGAATGCAGGTCTCAGGCATTCGCTGTTTACAATTTTGTTAGGTTTATCTTTGGTAAGAAAATTGGTGAAACACCCAGTCAAAGAAGCAAAATTTGGAATAAACTGTCTGTAATAGTTTAACAGACCTAGGACACTTCTTAATTCTTTCTTTGGTGTCGGAAGCGACAATTTAAGAATTCTTGACACGATGTTGTCGTCAGTAGTGACAAAGCCGTTACAAATTTTATAGCCCAAAAAAGAAATTTCTTGGAAGGCTATGTCAACCTTTGATGGTTTGACTGTTAGGCCATGGTGTCTGATGCAGTCAAATGTCTTCTGTAATGTCGTTAAGTGGTCTGTCATAGTCTTCGTATGTACACAGATGTCGTCCATGTAAGAAATTATATGTGGTATGTCAGTCAGTAGCAGTCTAGTCATCCGTAGAAAAGTCGCAGGGGCATTGACTAGCCCGAATGGAAGCTTGCACCATTCGTATAGACCCCAGGGTGTGGCAAATGCTGTCAGATGTATGCTGTTTGAATGCATCGGTATTTGCCAATATCCTTTCGTCATGTCCAGTTTCGTAAAGTATTTTGCGTCTGTCAGTTCTGTCAATATGTCCTCACAGTTACTCATTGGTTCTAAATCTAACTGTGTGATATTGTTGAGTTTCCGATAGTCAACACAGAGACGTATGGAGTTGTCCTTCTTTTTAACAATCACTATCGGTGAACAAAAATGTGCAGGCCCCGGTGAGGACCAGGATTTATTTAAAAAATCCACCGGGACTTCCAGTAATTTCCCTTAATCTCTGGGTAGTGAGATCGGACGCCCGTGTGTATTGTTGCGCACGTGAAAAATCCCTTGGTAATTGGAAATCGAAAAAGAGTAGCCTAACGGCGCTGCCCGGGCAAAATTTCGAGTTAAAAATCTACCAAAGTATTTCAGGATCCTCGGCGGTGCTACGGAGTTCGTGCACTGAGCTGAGTTTCTCCAGACTCAGGTTTGAGTTAGGAGGAGACTGGAGCACTTATGGGTTGCACCCGTGTGCCGTGATGTTGATCCATAAACTAAACTAAACTAAACTTCTGATGATGTGATTCTTCTCTAGTTCTAGAATTTCTTGATGTAATTTGTCTTTGTAGTGTATGGGAATGGAGTATGGTCTGCACTTTATTGGTGTGTTGGATGTCAGAATGATGTGATGATGTACTACGTCTGTCTGTCCTGGATGGTTGGAGAAAATACTACTGTAGTCTTGTAACAGTTGTCTGCAATTGTTGGTCTCTGTCTGAGTAAGAGTAGGATTTATTTTGATGTCCTGTAGGGAGTCTGTCGTGTCAAGTGATGGGTTCGGTATTTCTTCTGTATCGTCATCGTCTGTGTGGTCCACTATCGTTGTGCTTGCTGCAGTTTCGTCTTGGTCTTCGTCTCTGTTGTAGTACGGTTTTAACATGTTCATGTGAAATATTTTGTGTTTGTTGTTTACTGCTATTTCGAAGTCCACTGTCGAGATTTGTCTCAGTACTTTAAACGGTCCTTGCCATGAGTCTGTCAGCAGGTGTCTGTCGCTTGGCAAAAGTAGTAGTACATCTTGTCCAGGTGTCAGTGTTATTGTCCTGTTTCCTCTGTTTGCATACTGTCTGTAAATAGCACCAGATTGTTTCAATGCTTCTTTAGCTAGAATACACGATTTCATAATTCTATCTCGCAATGATGTTACATGTTCATAAGATGATACTGGATTATGTTCCTTTACACTTTCAGTTAACATTGAATGATACATAGATAATGGGCCCCGTGGTTTGGCTCCATAGACAAGTTCAAATGGTGAAAAACCCGTACTGGGATGAGGTACTTCGCGATATGCAAATAGTATGGCCGGTAAATACGTATCCCAGGCTTCAGGGTGTTCCTGAGTAACTTTAGCTAGCATATGCTTGAGATTACCGTTCATCTTTTCTACAATTCACGTAGAATGAGGGTGGTATGGGCTATTAAAGCACTGCTTTACCCCTAACATTCTAATAAAGGCTTGAGTGGCTGCAGCTATGAACTGGCTACCCCTATCTGAGAGAATGGTATCAGGGAATCCTACCCTTGAAAAAATGTGGAAGAAAACTTCCATTACATCCTTGGCAGTTATGTTCTTCAGTGGAATTGCCTCAGGCCACCTACTACAGAGATCAATTATCGTTAGGATGAACTTATTGCCTCTTGATGTAATATGGTTTAGAGGACCTACAATATCAACAGAGATCTTTTTGAAAGGTCTACTTGCTAGATCTGTTATCTGTAGTTCTGCTTGCGGGTGTTTACCCTTTTTCACAAGCTTCTGGCAGATGTCACACGTTCTGCGATATTGTTTGGTGTCGCTGCACAATCTAGGCCAGTAGAACTGAGTTAATAATCTAGATCTTGTTTTAGAATAAGCCATAAGCCCTGCAAAGGGTATGTCGTGAGCTAGATGTAATGCTTGTCTGCGGTGTTCGGTTGGTAACACCGTCTGCTCAGTGGTGTTGGTATCTTTGGTGTAATACCGTGTAAGGATACCCCCTTTGAGACCAAAGTGCCATCTAGCATTCTTTGTTATGCTTGGCTTTTGGCCTATCAAATTAAAATATTTGTGCAAAGATACATCGGCCTTTGGGCTTTTATGATATTGAGAGGTAGTATGACTGGGATTAACATTTCTAAAGCCTCAGTTTGATTAATTTGATCTTGCACTTTTGCAGCAGATCTAGTTACTGCATTTGAAACATTCGAAATATGACAAGGTGATGTTACATTTAGACCAATGCAATCATGAAATGATGTTAATGAATTCGGAAACATACATTCATTTGAAGATGATAAAACATTGTCAACAATACATTCCGCAGAAGATGGTATTACATTGTTAACAATACATTCAGCAGCAGATGATATTTCATTGTCATGTGGCATATCATTTACTTCAGGAAGGTTACCCACAATTATGTCACAACATGGGTTGGATAATGCTGCGCATTTAAACTTTCCTGTGAGAAATGGGGTGTCAATATATGCCCATGCAAGTGGGTATTTCTCGATGTTACCTGAGAAAGTTCTGCATGTAACATGTTTGTCTGTATAGTCTGCAGGTAAAATAAAGTCTCTCTTCAAACCAATAAGAGTACATCCACTATCACGTAAAACTGTGGCTGATTTGCCATTTACAAAACCTTGGTGGATATTAAATTTGCCTTTAGAATCTATCACCAAATTCGCTTCTTCGTTGGCAATAGGAATTGAGTGGCCGCATGTTAATAAGCCATCTTCATGAAAACGATTACAGGTGGTACATTTTTCAAGATGGAACACATCAATGGCCTGTGCTGCATTAACAGGATGGTTTTCTACTTGTTCCTCATCTGAGGAAGAGCTATCGAACATGGCTGCATTAGCCTTTCTGGTAATTTATTTACCCTTACAAGCATGACGCCAGTGGCCATATGCCTTGCAAAGGAAGCATTTGGTTAGTCGTTTATAGCTCTTTCTCTCCTTATCTTGCTTATCTATATAGTTTTGCAAGTATGTGAGGTAACCTGGGTGTCTGTCACACATATCTTCTTATGTGGAAGATTGCAATATCTGCATTGGTAGTTCTTATTTGCAGTTTGCCTGAAGGGCTTTTGTTTACTGTAGGTACCTGACTTCATTCTGTCATAGGTCGCGGCTGCTACAAAGTCTGTGTCAGTCAATACACTAGTAAAACGCTGTTTGTTGGCTGTGAAATAAGCCGAATCTCGTTTCTCTATATGTTGCACACTCTCGCACTCACATTCTTGCAGAAATTTAGACAATGGTGGTGGTAGAGATGAAATGATTTTATCTCTAAGAATTAAATCTTTCAACTTGTCAAAGCTGTTATTCACTTTATCTGATGACAACCATTTACTAAACACATCCTATACTACTGAAACGTAGTCAGAGAAAGTGTGTGTAGGTTTTGGAGCTAATTTACTAAACTGTTCTCTGTAGCCTGCTTCATCTAACACGAAGTGTGACATAATTTTGGACTTTATATATTGATAGTCTTTCCTGAGATATTTGGGAATGGTCTCTATCACTTTGAGAGGTTCCCCTGAAAGACTTCTCGTATAGATAATATTCCATTCTGTCTCTGGGATCTGATAATGCTCCATTATCGTTTCAAAATTTTGGGTGAAAGCTGCAATGCAGTCGCCCGTGGTGAAATTTTTGACGATCCCTTGGTACTTTTTGAACTGATTCTCTTTTTCTTGTCTATCTAACTTTCTAGATTCTCTATCTGCCGATGTTTCAGCTTCCAGCTGTTTAATTTTCAGCTGCATCTCAAGTACTTCCCTCTTACTCTGGGCCAAGATCTCAGCTTTTTTCATTTTGGCTTCTGATTCTGCCTTTTTAGCTTTTAATTCTGCCTGTTTAGTTTTAGCCTCTCTCTTAGCAGCTCTGTCTTCACGTTGGACATACTCTGCATATTTTGCCTCACTCCATTTCGTTAGCTCTTCACCAGTTAATTTCAGTTTTAAACCAGATTCAATGAAATTTCTAAAGTCGACATGGTGAATTACTTTAGTTACAGTAGATGTACACAAAAAGAATTAATTATATGATGTTAGTAAATACAATAATGTGTACAATATTTATCAAAAGTACAGCTATGCCTGGACTCACACACAAAAGTATATATGAAAAAAAGAGAATACTTAAGTGATTTTGAAGCTCTGGACTATGTTGGAACACTGTACCAGAGAATACCACCCAAAATGGCTGCTTGATCGTTACCGCCTGGAAAAAAATGATCTTTAGTCGCTAACAATTTCGGATGACGCAAACACCTGTGCTTTTTGGATAAGAAAATATTAGTATATGTATGTTTATGTGGTGTATGCGTTGTCAACTAAGTTTTGTAGGTTTGTATGCTGTCAAGTATGTTTGTTAGTCGTGATGTCGTCCGTTCCTCACTCACTTTCCATTTCACTTCTCTACAAAAACTTTCCGCTTACACTCACCTTCAAACCTATTTTACAACTGATTCAACGCTGGACGATACATCCTTTTTCTATCTTATATTCAGTTCATACGCGGACGAAAAACCCCCACGTTCACACCTTTTTCTATCTTAAATTCAGCTCATACGCGGACGAAAATCCCCCACGTTCACACCTGTCAGGATCTTGCAATCAGCAATAATACAGGCTCGTAATACCTCACAGATGTGATAATAAACACTGTCACAGAATGACTTGACGTGACACACAGCGAATACAATTCTAACACTTTATTCGCACTTCTCACTCGTCACAAACATTACATGCATCGCACAATTACAATAGCGATGCCATTACACAATCAATAGATATATACAATAGATCAATACACAACTTACAATACTCCTTATCAGGCGCACAGTCCTCTACACTCAAACAAGCGTTCTCTCTCTTCGCGTTCACACATACAAGCCATACGAGCATACATTCGAACCGTCCGTCCAGTACCACCGTCCGACGCCGTCTGGATTCTAACGGCCGTGAGTCTTAGTTAGTCGGGGTTGTCTCCATGCGTGGACTCCGTGTACCACGCGCTGCACCGACTGACCATTCCTGTCACGGCAGAGTTAGTGTCGCTCACAGGCGTACCTGGCGTATTTGCCAGGCGTCGATGAAGAAGACGTGGCAGAACTGGTGGGTAGATTGGGGAGATTATGACAGTGGATATGCTTAAAGATCTACAAATTGATGAGAAAGACATTAGACTTATAAAAAATATATTTGAAACAACAAGCTGCCATAAGGATTGATAATGAATTGGGACAATATCAACTTATTAAGAGAGGTGTTAGGCAAGGATGTGTAATATCTCCAGATCTTTTTTCCCTATATATTGAAAATATTTTCAGGAATGTAGAAGATATAAATGGAATCAGCATTGGAGGACGAAACATCAATAACATTAGATATGCAGATGATACAATAGTGATTGCAGACAATGAACAAGATCTACAACAATTAGTAGACGCGGTTGTTGTACACAGTGAGCAGCTGGGGTTGAAATTAAATTGTAAGAAGACACAGGTTATGGTCGTCACTAGGAAGAATGAAGTAGCACAATGTAAGTTTGGCACCTTTCAGTCTTGGCAGACCAAAGTATGTGAGTTGGAATTTGGCCAAAATTCTATCACAATGTCTGGGCAGAGCTTCAGAGAAAAGTGTGATGCCCAAACGACACTTCCTCTCTCTCGGCCTATTCTTGTGTATTCCAGAGGAATGGGTAACCAATACGTCTGGCACAAGGTAGGCTGAGACGCTGGCGGCACAGCGTCGAATCCTCCGAGACCTCGCCACCACGAGCAGGTGGCAAGTGATGGCCAGACCCTGACACCCACGGGACCCGGCTTAGAGGCGTTCAGCCATAGGTGAGGGCCTCGTACGAGACCGGACCATAGGGGCGCGCACTACTGTCAATCACAAGTGTCCGGACCTGTGTAAAGCGTGCACTATCATCAGACTCTCCACCTGACTTTTAGCGGACCCAGCGACCAGCGGGAATAGGCCCGCCAGAGCTACCACAGGAGACATCACTTGTCTATTGCGAGCAATGTCTCCCAACCTTCCACGATGGACTGAATAAGTAAAGAAACGATAAAAGTAGTGGTATTTCAATTGGGCTTGCGCTCCCACCTATGCTACACCCTTCATGTGTCTTCACAAAGTCGGACTAGAGTCAAGCTCAACAGGGTCTTCTTTCCCCGCTGATTCTACCAAGCCCGTTCCCTTGGCTGTGGTTTCGCTAGATAGTAGATAGGGACAGTGGGAATCTCGTTAATCCATTCATGCGCGTCACTAATTAGATGGCGAGGCCTTTGGCTACCTTAAGAGAGTCATAGTTACTCCCGCCGTTTACCCGCGCTTGGTTGAATTTCTTCACTATGACATTCAGAGCACTGGGCAGAAATCACGTTGCGTCAACACCGGGTGACGGCCGTCGCAATGCTTTGTTTTAATTAGACAGTCGGATTCCCCTGGTCCGTACCAGTTCTGAGTTGGCTGTTGAATGTCAGCCGACGCGGACGACGTCGGGGAGACGCCGCCGCATAGCTGACAAGTAAATGGGAATATTCTTCAACAAGTGAATCGGTACAATTATCTCGGAACAGTAATAACATCTGATGGGAGATGCCTTGAAGAGATTAGAACAAGAATCGCCATGGCGAAAGTAGCCTTTAGCAAGATGAAAAACACTCTGGCCAATAAAAAGATGTCAATTGAAACGAGAAAAAGAGTGTTGAGGGGATACATAGAGCCTGTTCTTTTCTATGGATGTGAAGCTTGGACAATGTGCAGTCAAGGTGAAAAACATCTGATGGCTGCAGAAATGTGGTTTCTGAGGAAAATGCAAAGAATACAATGGGCAAATAGAAAAACCAATGAACAAGTTGCACTTGTTCAACAAGCTCCACTATTACAGGAGACAAATGAAAATCGTAAATTGATTAGAGAAATTAGACGTAGACAGTCAAAATTTTTTGGACATGTTATGAGAAGAAATGGATTGGAGAACTTATTGACAACTGGCAAGATCGAGGGTAACGGCACTCTTCCGACAGACGGGTCTAAGTAGTTCTGCAGTGAATAATTTTATATATTGAGCACAACCCACTACTGGCAAAGCCGATCGCATTCTGGTATGAACCTAAGGCCTATCCACGTCAATATGGAAGCACTATACTCGAGTTTCGCCCTCGTTTGAGCTCGTCAGTAGTGCATATCCTTGATCGGATCCGGAAACAGTCCCGGATCACGCATGTGAAGCGGGTGTGTAACCACGCGGCACACACTGGACACACCAAATTATCACAACAGAACATCACAACGCTACCCATCGTAGGCTATGCTCAAGATTGCCCAATCGCCGCGACCGACGTCCGTCAATCGATGGGACCCGAACGATCAGGACTTCTCACTGGCAAGGAACACCAGGCCTCCTAAATCCAGTGAGCAATAATCAATTGATTATGTGGTTGTTTCGGGATTTGAAATTTAAATATTGAGCACAACCCACTACTGGCAACGACGATCGCATTCTGGTATGAACCTTAGGCCTATCCACGTCAATATGGAAGCACTATACTCGAGTTTCGCCCTCGTTTGAGCTCGTCAGTAGTGCATATCTTTGACCGGATCCGGAAACAGTCCCGGATCACGCATGTGAAGCGGGTGTGTGACTTAAAATAATTATATAAAAATAATTTTATATAACTAACACTAACCCTAATCACTTATTCACTGCAGAACTATTTAGACCCGTCTGTCGGAAGAGTGCCAGGGTAACAGACAAAGCCAAGAGGAAGACTGAGAGGAAAACACCTGGATTGCTTGGCCACATGGCATGGACGAGGCAGGAACACTGAGCTGATCCACGACTCTGGTGATCGAGTGAAATGGCGAGTCATGACCGCCCACGCTTTCCGGCATGGCACATGATTGATTGAATTGATCACTTCCGTTATCGTGAAGTCGTGTCTACTAAACATGGCCGCGTCCGTATGTCGGATTGTCCTCTCTTGTTAACTGACATCGCTGAATATGTCTACATCTGTGACATTCGTTGATGGTAAGTTAGGTTAAATATTTCTCTTATCTTGTGACGGGGTGCTTGTATCGTCTTGAGGGGAAAAAATGGTGGGCTGGCCAGCAGGGAGATGGGCGCAGAACATGGCAGAGATCTCTTGTGAATGTCGGACTGCACTTTCTACTTTCTTGTTAGTTGACATTGCAGCTGCTGAATATGTCTACGTCCGAGAGATTTGTTCATGGTAAGTAATGGGTTACATATTTCTCTTGTCTTGTGACGGTGCTTGTAGTCATTTATCGTGTGTCACTCCACCGTTCCAAGCCTGTGGCCTGTGGTCTTTTCCGGATTTGATTTTGCCTCTTGATTTTTATTATTTATTTATATTATTAGATAGCCATTTTGATTCGATGTCGTGATCGTGCATTCGCAGCCGAGATCACGTGATCTGGCGGCCGTGTTGCTTGCTTCCGAAAATTTGACCCGTTTCCTAATGTGGTCATATTTTTTCTTAAATTCCGAAAATCGCGGGATTTTGATGGGCTATAAATAGGCCAGCATTGTGATCCATGCTTTCTAGTTTCAAGCACATGTGCTCTGAAAGCTTTTCATTAATAACTATCATTGCTGTGTAGTTTCAAGTATTGAGGTAAGTTCACCACGTACAGAATATTGCTTAAGCCTTTTATTGATTAATATTAGTAATAATTGAATTCTCCATCCATTTTTATATCTCTGTGTACAAATTTCAGTACTTGAAATGGTCGGTTTTTATTAAAATTAGCTGTTTGAAGTGAATCACTTCACTCGGTCACCAGTGGAAAAATCGGCCGCCATCTTGCCTTCTTATTTGCCTTATGCAGATGGGACTTGTCAATGTTTACATCAGTTCTTTACTTGACAGTTCGTTGCTAAGGCCTTTTATTGATTAATATTAGTAATAATTGAATTCTCCATCCATTATTATATCTCTGTGTACAATTTCATTACTTGAAATGATCGGTTTTGATTAAAATTAGCTGTTTGAAGTTAATCACTTCACTCGGTCTCTAGGGGAAAAATGGCGGCCATCTTGCCTTCTTATTTACCTTGTACAGATGGGACTTGCCGTTGTTTACATCAGTTCTTTTATGTAATAGTTCATTGCTAAAGCCACATTGTGGTTAATATTAATAATAATTTAATTCTCCATCTATTTCTGTATCTCTTGTTTAAAATAGATTATAAATAGCCTGATTAATTAATAAATATGACCCTATCTATTAATAATTTAATTATATCTCTCTCCCCCTGCCCCTCCCTGTTTTCTTTTTATTTCATTTCTTTCTCCCTCTCTCCATTCCCCATTCCCTTCCCCTCCCTCTCTTCTTTCCCTTCCCCCTCCCTTCTTTCCCTTCCCCTCCCCCCTCTCCCTTCTTTCCCCTCCCTCTCTGAGTCTGTCCCTTCCCTCCCACACTCTCCCTTCCCCTCTTCTTTCCCCACCCTCTCTTCTTTCCCTCCCCCTCTCTTCTTTTGCTTCCCCTCCCTCCCCCTCCCTTTCTGAGTCTCTCCCTTCCCCTCCCTCTTCTTTCCCATCCCTCCCTCTCCCTTCCCCTCCTTCTCTCTCCCTCCCTTCCTCTCTCTCTCCCTGTCCCTCCCTCTCTCCCCCTTCCTCCCTCTCCCCTATCTCCCTCTAACTTCATGCCACTGAAATTATTTTAATTTTAGAACAATTTTCCCCCACAGTTCTAAAGTTCATCATCATCATCATGGAGAAGAAAACTGCAAGTGACATGAGACAGATAGATGCTGGTGAAGTTTTGCATACGCTGGAACCAGTCAACGCTACAGATGAAGACAGACAGAAGAGTGCCTTGGGATGCCACGCTGCAGAACTTATCCATCAAATTTTCAAACTGAGGTAATTATCATCATCATCATCATCATCATTGCAGTGCACACAGTACAACCATAATCATGTTGTAATTCTATTGCCGACAATTTTGTGTGTGGTATCTAATAAAAACAATCCCTTTCATTTGTTTTTTCACAGTATTTTTCATAATTCTGTTCTGTAAAGCTGCATTACTTTGTGTTATTTTATATTGTTTACATATCCACAGCTTTACCCCAGTTCCATTAATTTTATTTTTTTATTTTTAATTTTTTTTACATTTCACAGGTGATCTACGAAGGTTTGACAGACCCATGTGTCCTACTCCACTTGCAAGTGCTTATGCTGTACTCACACTTCCTCACCGGACCATGGATGCAGAGATTTTACGGAGACAGAACAAGACCCTTCGATGCAGTAAGCATTTTCATGTTTAAAAAAAAACATGTTCTTTTAGTTGCAGTCTTGTATATTATATTATTGCTACAACAAACAAATATGTTAGTAGTTAGTAGTTTTACAATAACAAACAGATGACATGCTTACAGAAATCAAATGAAATATTTTGTTTCCACTTACCTTCATAAAATAATCCACAATGAATCACAAATGAAGGTAAAGCACTTATTATATCCACCAAATATTATATCAATAGAATTGCGAATACCCGGGAAGGTTAACCCGGTCAACAAATGCCCGCAGAAGTCGGATGTGTCGGCCTAATGGCGCAAGAACGCGGCTCTGCTGTAAACAGGAACAACGCAATCACATCCGAAAAAAAAAACTCCGGATGAATGAAGAAGAAGAATTGCGAATAGAGAAAAATTATATTCGCAATAGAATTGCTGGAAGTAATAAACATGTCACAGCGTCTGCTCACTAGTCAATTTTAGTTTGAGCCTTTAAGAAGTCTAAGAAGGTGGTTAATTTAAATAGGAATGTTCACTGTTTCCCGTTTAATTCTGCCAAATTCTCCGTAATTTTTAATGAATCACCCTTCTTCTTACATTTCCACAGCTTTACCCCAGTTCCATTAATTTTAATTTTTAATTTTTTTAAAATTTCACAGGTGATCTACGAAGGTTTGACAGACACATGTGTCCTACTCCACTTGAAGTGCTTATGCTGTACTCACGCTTCCTCACTGGACCATGTATGCAGAGATTTTACGGAGACAGAAACATGTTCTTTTAATTGCAGTCTTATATAATACATTAATGCTAAAACAAACAAATATGTTAATAGTTATATAATAGCAAACAGATGACATGCTTTTAGAAATCGAGTGAAATATTTTGTTTCCACTTACCTTCATAAAATAATCCACAACGAATCACAAATGAAGTTAAAGCACTTATTATACCCAACAAATAATAATATAAAAGTAATTGGATAAAATGTGTTTAGTCTTGCTAGATATTTATGATTACAAAATTGCCTTTGTTAAGAATGTTTCTGTAACATTGATTTCACACAGGTAAAGGAGACAGAAATCTGTTTATAAGACTTAAGAGATTTGTAGGCGTCACCAGGCAGTTTTAATGACCACGAACATATGTATTAGTTTTTTTAATTAGTACTAGTAGTACTAGTACTATTAATTAGCATAACTATTAGTAAACTAATAGTTTATTTTTTTCTTTTTCTTTTCTAGGTTGGCAGGATGCTTTCTAGATCTTCATTATGTTCGATACATAATTTTTTTTTTTTTTTGTGCGCTCGCTGGCTTTGAACTCGAGCGTAGTCCATACACATTACTTCTAGTGCTTCTATATATAATTAATTGGCTGCTTTTTGAATTTTAATTAGTAATAAAGCATATTTATAAAATCATAACATGATCTATTGATTTGTTTTATCAAACTGAAGAGGGGAGAAGTACATAAATTTTTTTTTTTTTCGCTCACTCGCTGGCTTTGAACTCGAGCGTAGTCCATACACATTACTTCTAGTGCACTCAACTGAATTTTGCATGTGGATTAGCTTCCCCTATTGCCAGTGTCCTTCGTCATCAGGCGAACCCACTCCAACTTCGGAGATACATAATTCAAGGTTCGTTAACCAAGTTTAAATTTTTAAATTTAAATATTAATTAATTAATTGGCAGCCATTTTGAAATTAAATTAGTAACAAAACATATTTACAACATCACAACATGGCCTTTTTATTTGCTTGATCAAACTGAAGGGAAAAATATTCATAATTGGCATTTTAAGGTTCGTTAGCTAAGTTTAATCATTATTAAATAATTAATTAGCGGCCATTTTGAATTTTAATGAGTCGATATTGCATAACATCAAAAATTTTCTATCTAGGCAGTTAGGCCTCGTCGTTCCGAACAAGACAATATATAGTTGCTATGGGGTTTTCTCAAAACTAAAGAAGTTATAGCAGTTTTAAACACATTGTAAACAATTGTTGTTTCTGGGCAGCAAGTAAAATCAGTCAGAATAGTATTTTCCTATATTTTCCATATTATGACATAATTTGACACACAAATCTGGATATCTCGGCTTAGAATCAACGTACAGACTTGAATGAGGTACCGTTGGAAAGCATTTTTCAGGTCCTATTCAACTGTCCATATGTAATCAATACCAAACCAATTTTTAAAATGTCACTAAAGTACCTATATTAGACAGCTCCATCACGATTGTAAATTTGAGTATTTACTTATGAGACCACCACAGTTCATAGGCCTTGAAAATCACAATCTAATGGTACCTCAATGATGCCTGTATGTCACTTCTAAGTGAAGATATTAACATTTTTGTGAAGGTGAGACGAGTTGCGATTTCTCATGCTCCTCACCTGATATTGGCGTTCTTCAGTGTGTTCGTTTCCTCCACCAGCGGTCTGTGCGTGCGAGATTGTCTCAAATGGTTATTTGAAAACTGACTTCACAAATATGTTCTGTGATGTTAAATGATTAAAAGATAGTACAAATCGTGACGCAACCGGAAATGAAAACACAATCATGTATGGAACCATAAAGCCATGATTCAAAGTGTCTCCCAGTTCACGCTAGTTCAGACCATGCATTCTTTCGACGTCATTCATTCATTCAAATCTCACGTGACAATAACACACGTCATCCTGGGTATTCCAGGAAACGTTTGCCTAATATTCCGTGCACAGTGATTGGTTGAAATCATCGTGACCTTTTATATAAATAATATTATATTTCATACTTACCATAATTAATTTTTTTGGGGTGTTTCTGATAAAATTAATTCAATTATAGATGTATTTTTGAATTCTGCATACAATTTTAAATATATTTGGAAAGTTTCATCGCTGTAATTAGCTTCAAGGTGGATGTAAACTACATTTTCTGCGAAGATGTGTTTTTGTTCTTTGCGCATATCTATCCGATTGGCATGTGCACTTTGTAACACTATTCTGGTGTTCCTTATAGGATTAATTCAATTATGGATGTATTTTTGAATTCTGCGTACAATTTTAAATATATATCTGGAAAGTTTCATCGCTTTAATTGCTGCAGGGTGGATGAAAAACATTTTCTGCGAAGCATGCCTTTGTGAATGGGTAAACGCATGGCTATGTGCCATGACGACTGTGCATGTGCATATCGATCGCTATGGCATGTAAACTTTCACTTTTCAACACTCAAAACATGCAGTTTGACCTACTAAAGTTAAAGAGAACACAAGTTTAAAGATTATTAATAATTTATTTGTATACTTGTACTATTTTTTAATCAATTAACATGACAGAACATATTTTTGAAGTCAGTTTTCATAATCCGCCTATGACCCATTGGTTGAGACCAACCAAACACGCAGAGAAAGATGAAAACTGCACACTGAACCGTAAATAATGTTTTTTCTGGCGCTTTTCAATAGAAAACTATCAATTGTAGATGGATCTTCGAATTCTGTATTCAATTTTACAGAAGTTGGAAAGTTTCATCGCTAAACTTGCTTTAATTGTGGTTGAAAAACAGGCGAAAATGTTACAATCATGAAACCCAAAATGGCGGCTTGACTATATAAATATCTTTGTGGAACAAACATTGTTTCCTCGCTAGCGTAGTCATAAGCATTCCGCCTGTCACACGGGAGACGGGTTCTATTCCCAGCTGGGCATATTTCTTTATTTTCTTTTTTTTAACAAAATTTTTTTTTTTTTTAAATTCACATATCCTTTACAGGGCATCGCTGTCAACAGCAGCATCTTTCAGCTGTCTGTTGATTTCTTGGCAAGATTACGCTCAGTAATTTGCCATTGCTTTCTGAGCGGCTGGCTCAGTTATCCCGAAGTAACCGGGGGGGGGGGGGGGGATAACCGCTTCCAGTTCTTGCCAACTACGAGATTCTGCATGATAAACGGGATTACGGAGAAAGTGGTGTAACCCCTCAGCCAGAGAGATCGGCACAAAATTATTAGGTGATATAATAGAAACTATTAAACATTACGAACTAAAATATTATATAGAACTAAGAAACTGGAAGTTTGTGAATAAAGTGTGCTCTATGGATATGTGCAAGCTGCCGACTGCCGGGGAGCACATCCCACAGAGGCAGCGGAATGATTGCGTATCGGAATTGATGGATCCAATAGATGTCTTTGTTTAATGTGAATTTTAATTGCCATATAAAATATGGCCCCTGAATCAGCATAGTTTCATCGCTAAACTTGCTCGAATTGTGGTTGAAAAACAGATTTTCTGCGAAGATGTGACTTTGTGAATTGGAAACCCACGGGTCATCTATCTATACCCCCAATCTACCTGCAGAGCAGCATGTGTTTTTGTCTCTTGGTCTGGTGCCTATCCTTTAGACCTGTCCGACATGGGAGATCCTACCAGTGGCTGTGCAACAGTCGGCATAACTCTTGAGGCCATTGGAACATGTAAGCCCCTCTACCACGACAACGTGGACACACGTCAGAGGGGGATATATATTTAAGATGCATAGAATATGCACAGACAGATTAATGAGTTGACAAGAAGAACAATGAGAGTAAACAAAGGATATTTGAAATAGAAAAAAAAAACATCAAAAATATTAATAGAGGTAAGTGCTGTGATAAAGAGATGAAATGAATACATAAACAGAGAAAGAGCAGAATTAACAGAAGAAAGTAATTTAGAAGGTCCAGCTTTACTAAAAGATGAAGTCACTGGTGCTATCAAACATATGAAGAAAGGGAACGCAGCTGGAACAATGAAGTGGTCAAGCCGCTTGACTCGTGCTCCGAAGGTTGTTGGTTCGATTCCGGGCCGCGTCCTTCGGCTTACAAGTTAAATGTTTCGGAGACTCCTGGTGTTGTTGCTAAAAGCTACTGAGTTCGTACTTTGTGCGACGCTTTCCGTGCTGCGAAAAGAGACCCAGCCATATGGGATAAAACCCGGTGCAATGAAGTTGACCCTGTCGACTTTTAAGCGACTTTTTAAGCTGGAACAAATGGAATCATTATAGAAGAATTTGAAGTACTGGGAGAATTTGAAGAAGAAATATTAAATAAAATGTTGTATTATATTTACAAAAGTAAATATCAATGATCAATGAGAACACACATAAAAACTTAACACACCAAGTAACCAATAAATAAACAACTCTTGATTTTAATTTCTAACATTGTAATGGAATAACAGGGGGGGGGGGGGAGGGTTCCTGTGTGTTTGTTCGAGTGACATGTGGTAATACACGACTCTAAAATTATCACACACAAGAAAAAAAAACATGATGTGCCCATAAATGATCTCTAATTAGGTTCCAAATTTTGCTGTTATGTAGCCGGGGGCAGGGTTTGGTGAGTGACCAAACTTACATAAATACCCCTATGGCTCATGTATTCATCACCTCTGCAGCAAAAGTCCCAATTCCTGGCCTTCTCATGGCAGAACTGTTTTAGCTAACAGGAGAAGGGGCGGCAGCGAGTCACTGGCGCTGAGAAATAACCAGAAATCTCTAGATGTGTATGCACGTACATGTATGTGCAGACGTGTATGCGTGCCTACACATCTAAACTCAAGTAAGACCACAGTCTGCATTAGTAAAGGAAAGGTGCTGAAGATGGAGGCAACCAGCCAGGAGGTGCACCACAGAAATCAGTATGCCACGCACTTACGCCATAAAATAGGTCGACTACTGCTAAATGCTATTGTGCTCGCCCCAGGCAGATGCAGTGCCAGACCCTGTGCCTCAAAAGGGTTCAACCACAACTACTGGAGGTCCTTCTCAAATGCCCTGTGGAGCCAGAGGACCTGAGAATAGAGTGTCTGGCCATACCATACAAAAACTAAAAATAATGCATGGGAATGCGGAGGGAGTCAACAAAAAATAATAGAAATAGAAAACATCTTGGACCAAGAAAATGTAAGCATATGTTGCTTGCAAGAAACTCATCTCTACGAAAATATAGCCTTCAAAATCAGAGGCTACCAGTGTTGTCACCAGTGATTAACAAGCCGTCTGACCCGTCTGTAGAAAATGAGCTTGTAAATGAAAGCAGCACCCTCTTGAGGTGGAACTACAAGAAAGCAGACTGGGGCAATGTACAAGCATCACACCAGCATACTGGTTAGAAACCTGAACACTGAGAAAGACATAAATAAAGTAGTTGAAGAGTTTGGGAAATGCATGCTACAGGCAGCAAGATAAACGGAACCAAGAGGAGCCCGTAAACAATATAAACCCTACTGGAGTGGTGGACTGGAACAGTTGTATAGTGATGTGGAAGTGTGTAGAAAGCAAGCAGAGGCCACACCCCAAGAGCACCACAATAAATACCTGCATGCAAAAGCCAAATTTCAAAGGGCTAAACTACATGCTAGATGGACAAACTGGTAGAAGAAAACAATATTGAACTTTGAAAGAGACACAAGGAAGTTGTGGAAGCTAATAAAGCAACTTAACGGTGAGGGTACAGGGAGAAACTCAGAAATTGCACTACATAAAGATGGAAACATCTTAACAGGAAAGCAAGCAGCTGACCATTTTGCTGATTCATTCGCACAAGATAACAATATCGAAATTAGTCCAGAGAAACAAGAGATTTGAGAGAAATGACAACATACAGGACAGAAGGAAATGGTACATGATGTACTGGAGGCACCTACCACAATCAGCGAACTGGAGCTAGCCATATCAAAACTGAAAATGAGAAAGTCACCAGGAGCTGATGGTATCTCCAATGAAATGATCAGGAACCTAGGAACAGAGGCCAAAGCAAAGCTGTTGCAGATCTTTAATAACAGCTGGACTCAGGCAGTGTTCCACAAGCCTAGAGAGAAGCAATCATGATACTCCTTCTAAAATCAGGGAAAGATAGTTCCATTGCCTCCAACTACAGACCAATTAGCCTCACCAGTTGTCTCTGCAAAACACTGGAGCGCATCATCAATCACAGACTGCAGTGGTACACTGAAAGTGAAAACATCCTTGTGCCACAGCAGGCTGGCTTTAGGCAGTGCTACTCTACGGAAGATCAAACATCCTACCTCTCAAGAAATTGAGGATGTATTCCAAGAGAAAAAGCTGGTGCTTGCGGCATGGATAGATCTGAATAAAGCCTTTGACAAAGTCTGGAAAGAAGGTCTGATGAAGAAACTGAGAAACTATAAAGTCAATGGAAGAATGTACAAATGGGTAAAAGCATACTTGCACAATAGAAGAGCCTGAGTACAGACAGACATCACTATGCAATGACTATCACTACAAATCCGGACAAAAGTGAGAGGAATATTTGACAAGGAAGAACAGAACAGTGTACAGCACAGAACAGCCATTTTCAGCTTCCTTGATGAAGAATAATACAGGAACTCTGGATCCGAGTCTACACAGATGGGTCAGCACAAAATGCTGTTCGAAATGGAGGAGTGAGGGTGTACATAGATTACCCAATTAATACTAGGGACACGACCAAAGTACCAACAGTAAAGTACAGTCATAACTATGATGCTGAAATTGAGGCAATCAAGATAGCAACAGAGAAATTACTAAATACCTGCCATTGTACACAACCTGTGGTGATATTGACAAATGCAAAATCAGTACTCAAGGCGCTCCTGTCTGGGAAATTGCCAGTATTAAGGACATTACTTTCTGAATTTAGCAGTCAGCATAAGGTCACCATACAGTGGATTCTATCCTACTGTGGAGTACCCGGAAACAACAGAGCTAATCAATTGGCTAAGGAAGGGGCAAAAGAAGTACAGCCTGATGTGCATGTTACATACCACCAAAAGAAAAGAATTATCAAATCAGTCAGAAAGCCACCAAAACCTGCTGAAGACGAATATCACGTTATGGACAGACCACAAGTCATTATTCTGCACCTCAGAACAGGACACAATATATTATGCAACCACATGTATACAGAATTCAAGATTGGTGAATCAGCCATGTGCACATGTGGATTGATGCGCAGACAGCAGAGCACATACTCCAAGACTGCCCAAAATATAACATATCTAGATGAAAGTATTTATTCACTGGCGAGCAACCCTAAATAGTCAGAAACTGACTAGGGACAAAATCTATATGGCTGAACTACAGATTAAGCCCTGAATATCCAACGTACAGCTCTAAGTGGCTCGTTACAAAATGAAATGAACTGTGCTGAATATTCGCCAAGGTATAGGAAAGAGAAGGTTAGCTTAAGATAGATGTTTTAAGTCTAAATATATTAGTATAGACGACTATCTCAGTACAGGTTTTCTCCCTGACTGCTCCTTTCCTTGGTGTGTAAGTGAACCCCCACCAATGTACACACACAACACGTATGCACAATTGGAATTAAAATATAACGACAGAACTATGAGTTACAATACTACAACATTTATTTGCTAATCATAACAATAGACATAGGATGATTGTCAATATGAGGATGATGAAATCATATACATATTGATATTGATGACAAACATTACGTAACTTTACTTGTTACTCCATCTATCTGGAACTGTGGTCCAGATCCCCACTCTCCAGTAGACCCACACAAAAGAAACAGCTTGCCGGTATTCTAACGATCCTGTCAGTCCTGACACTCCTAGTCAGTAGTCTCTAGTCTTGAGATCTATAACATAGGTGCTCCTTGTGAGAGCTTGAAAGAAAGTCGAGAATGTGTTATATCAGTTCTACATCAGCGCAATCCTAATTAAAACATATCATAACACAAACATATACAATGACCAGTCTGGCCAAGTTTATCTTCCAGCTCTACTGTGTTCACCATCTTCCTTCTCCCTACTGTCTTTAGTCTGGGACGGGCTTTTCAATTGTCTCACACGCCTGTGATGATTACATTTCTGCCGCCCCATGTCCATGTCGCTAATACAGAAATTCTGTCTCGTACAGCCGCTCCGTCCAAAGTTAGTTTAGCAGCTCACAGGGTCGGTAAGTGTATTATAACAATGCCGGGTCATCCGGGCTTACAAGCCGTGACCAGTAGCTGTGCCAGGGTTCCGTGAACTACCCTCCACCATACGATGAAAAAGGTTTAGCACCATATACCCCATAACACTTGTGGGTAATGTCTGTACCATTACACCTCTGCTACAAATGCAATCGATGGTTAGTGTGCCAATGCGCACACCATAATATAACACTTCATATTGGTAGGCTTGCATATGACAAATCAATTTATCAAACATCCAATACACATAAACATATTGATTAAACTAGACATATTATGATACTTTAACATCATAGCATAATGCACTAGTTAGTTACTGCTGTTGTAAGAATTAAAGAAATAGTCAATCGACTATATTCTGTACAACAAATGCACACACCAAAAAGCAACTAGGATAGTGTACAAAGAAATGACAAGCATCTACCAAGACACCTAAAAGTGTACTTAGACAAGATCTGTCTTACATAAGGTTCTACTTCTCAGACGAGTAACACTTTAAAGCAATATGATATTGAACACATAACTTAGAAAGAATACTCAAGTAACCTGAAGCAATGATAATTCTGGAAGTAACCTAGGTCAGATATAGACTGAGAGTCATTACATCCATCTAAAACTCGACTAGTTACTAAGAATTAATTCTCCTAGTTAAATCTAGCAACCTAAGAATCATACAAAACGAGCTGGTTGTCTCACCTGTTCTGAAGTCAAACTTAATCTAACATAAAACAGGCTAGGGACCCTTATTTAAGCTTAGTCTAGCAGACAGTGTCTGAGACACTATTATCTCTTTGGCATTCCCGTCATAAATTCTTCTATTCTCCCGCTGACGGTAATTGCAATTATCCCCGCAACCTGGCCATCACACCTTGCTCCTCTCTGTCTGGTACAGTCTACAGCCCAGTGTTAATTGTCTTATCAGATCTGTTTTCACACATTCCTGAGTCTGCCAGTCAGAGTGGACGGGGCTTAGTTTACAGCCCTGGGGCTATTATCTCTCCCTCTGTCAATGTTGTTCACACCTGGCGATTTCCTACCTGTGCTTATCAGGTGTCATGCCTGGTCAGTTTTAATTACACAGTCCATGGCCCCTTCATTGTTGATTCAGCATGTCTGGGTCAGCAGTTTCCCAAGGTGTATACTAATTATCTAGTTGCCATTTTACTTGCCATCTGCAAGCTTACGTCATGGCTAGAGGCTTTTTGTGAATAATCTTACCTCACGACTAGATAATTTTGGAGTAGTGTGATTAATTCATTCTTTCTCAATTTGGCCTCTCAAATTTGGAGACCGAGAAAAATATTCTGGGATGTTAAGGCGGCCAATTCGTGACAGAGCTTTCGCCTTAAAAAAAAAGTTTCTGCCAGAAATCTTTTGTCAAAGCACGCCGTACATCCCAGAATAATGCCTAAGCACTCTCCGTTCTGTATCTGCCTAAAGGTTTCCAATATTCCTTGTGGCAATGGGTTGTCCTGCATAAAGACGTCCCATTTCCATAACCCAAAGATACTCTGGATAGATCCTTGTACCTGGTTTTAGGCCGGGATTCCATGCAATAGCTTGGTAAAATCCGGTAATTGTCAGAAGGTTGTAATTTTACCCCTCTGGGAAAGATCACAATCAACGGGATTCTTCTACGCCTCTGGGCAGCAATCGTTTTACACCATTCACTCACGTGATTTACTCCTTTCAGCCGAGGATGTACCCGTAGTGAGGTCTTGCATAAGCTGGCCACAGCAAAGCTTGTCTCCGTGATTTTCCTCCATCCATTATAGACCCTCAACTGATCCATCAATAACTTCCTTTTGAAAGGAATAATGTTACACATCATGGTCCCATGATATAAATTCAACTGGCGCTTTCCTCCTTCAAAGTTGGGCGTAACAATCTTCCCTCCTCGGTGTCGCGGTTTCTTCCCCTGATAATCAGTTAATGGGCTGAGTTTCTCTACATTAGAGTTTCTTGTAAAAACCGTGCTAGAAATTGGAAATTTAGTGTGCCAAGTTGTCCTGCCTTGAGAAATAACATAGTTATTCAAAGGCGATAAAGTGGAGTTACTTTTGAATAAAGTATCCACAAATAGCTGATCTACTCCTATCAAATCGACCTGACTGAAGGGTAGATTGAGTCCTAAGAGTGTTGATTCCAAACCACTCTTGACTTCTGTTACTTCAGGTCCCTGTTGCTGGAATTCCCTGATAACTTCAGCTAATGAGATGATAGGCGTTTCTTCCTCCATCTTGTGCAAAGAAGTTTCTTCTTTAGCAACTACAGACAATGTTGTCTGCACAATATCAGAGTCCATATTCTGGCTCATGACAATTCCCTGTGTTTCTTGAGTCTCCGAACTGGTATACTGTGAGATAACAACTGGAAATGTTTCCTGGTCTGGATGTTCCTCTCTGGTCCTGCTTTCATGGGCTAAGTCCAGTTGAGGTAAATCCTGCGGTGGGCTGTCTAAGCAATCCATCACAATACGTAAATAATTTGAACTGATGTCTAGTGTCTTTTCCTGAGCTGCAGCCTCAAAGATCACAAGGGGTTCCGGGTCTTCCTTCATCCCTCTGTCAGTCAAATTTAATCCCACTTCATCCTCTCCTGAGCTGAAGGGAATAATAAAGTCGGTTACCTTTCGATCTCCGACCTCCTTAAAAGATGTCCTCAGGTCATCTTCCTCTTGAATTTCACCTCTCGTTGAAGTAAAATGAGATTCCTGGGAGTCTTGTACTGGCGGACCAGTTAAATTATCTGAACTGATAATTAGTGATTCTTCCCGCGCTGCAGTAATGAAATTCACCTGGGATTCCGTTACTTCCATCCTCCCTATTTCAGTCAGATGTAATTCCACTTCATGATTCTGTGAACAGAAGGGAATGTGAGAATCGGCTAGGTCTCCGCCTGCGACCTCATTAAAGGTTGTCTTCAGTTCCTCTTTCTCTCGAGATTCATTTCTCATAGAAGTCAAGTGGTTTTCCTGAAGGTCCTGTACAGTTAAACCACCATTGCCGTGGTACAAACAGTTATCACGTTTGTGACTGTTTGAAGTGCCTTTGGCACGTTTTTTCTTCCCTCTTTTCCGTTTAGGACAGGGTCGAATGAGAACCTGTAGTTCCCGGTCCACTAACTCTGATTCCGCGGTGGGTGGCAAAGATGTCTGGGTCAGCAGTTTCCCAAGGTGTATACTAATTATCTAGTTGCCATTTTACTTGCCATCTGCAAGCTTACGTCATGGCTAGAGGCTTTTTGTGAATAATCTTACCTCACGACTAGATAATTTTGGAGTAGTGTGATTAATTCATTCTTTCTCAATTTGGCCTCTCAAATTTGGAGACCGAGAAAAATATTCTGGGATGTTAAGGCGGCCAATTCGTGACAGACAGCAGAGCACATACTCCAAGACTGCCCAAAATATAACATATCTAGGCAAACTTTCAGGCCTAGAGAGACAAAAGTGGAAGATAAACTCTATGGACCACTGAGGGAACTAAAAAAGACAGTTAAATTCATACAAGAGACAATATTGCAGTTATAGACATATTTCAAGCAAACAAAAGAAGAAGAAGAAGAGCTCTAATTATAGTTAGTCTGCTGAAACCATATCGTTAAAATGTCCCTTCTTTTAACACCACAGCTTAGTTACAAACGTCCCTTACAGTACACAGACAATCAATGTTGGAAGTCCATTTTTGTTCCACACAGGCCACTAATGTTGAATAGTTTATTAATCACTCAGATTTCTAAAGTTATACAGTCCATCACAACACACAGACTACTAAAGTTGAACAGTTCCTTAATCACTCGGATTACTAAAGGTATACAGTTCTACATGAATATATATACACAGAGCCATAGTCTGCTCTGAACATAGAGATTATGAGAGATTGCTCAGAAAAGTATCATCTATAAAAGACTACAGGTGATATTCTAGAACAGCATCATGATAGTTCTTATCTAAACATAACCACACATGGAAACTGTATGACTAGAGGAAGTGAAGTTCATCTCTCATATAGCATATGAACAGAACAAGAAAAGGTTTTATCCACTATCTCCCTTAGTCTAAGAAGAAATTATCACCTCTTATTTTCCGAGGATTACTTTATGTCGTATATTCTGAAGGGACTGGGGATCACTGTTGTGCATTACCCATATTCTAGTTTAAGAAGCTGGGCCCCATCGTCTTCCAATATGTAAATAAATCAAGAATACGACCCTTGAAGTATTACAGACTCGGTTTCATTGTTTGTCTAGGAGTTAGTGGTCCTCTTTTGGGGAACAGTGAACACTAGATTTGACTCTGCCCCTTCACCAGGATTCTAATAGCTCTCGAACCACCATGATATTCTGTGAAATGTCCGAAAGACTTTCTCAGTTTGAATCAGGTGAAATGTAGCATGGGACTGGAGCAGTCAAGAGATATAGAGTCTCCTCTTTTCCCTTTTCTTAATTCATTTTTGAGTTATTTAGTTTGCTAAATAAATTATTTCACAAATACTGGTAGACATTGACATCTTGTTTACACAAATAAACAGGTAATTAACAGACAGGTTGAACTGACACATTAATATAAGATTCAGTTACTGTTGATGTCATTTATTGACTGGCCTGTTTCTTTTGGCCTTTTGATAAATATCTCATTTTTTGGCATCTGTTTGACATAACATATGTTTAAAATGTGAAAATGCACATCAGTACCAATTACAGACAATCAATCAATAAACAATAATCAATATGATGATCATAAGTTTTGTAAATCTTCTTCTAAATAATGAAATGTTCTACATCATAGTGTGGCATGAGGTTCAAATGGTTTATATAAATCATTGTGTCTGGGAGGGATTGTATTTGTTGGCATTGAGAAAGGTCACCTCTGAGTGGTAGATATGGGTTAAGCCTGGGTCCATTGACTGATGGATCCGTTTCAGTACTTGCAAGTGAAGCTACCCTGAAGGTTGCCCTTGCTCTGCTCAAGGCCTGAAGTTATCTTCCATCTCATGTGTGTGGGTCATCTTTTCTCCCTGCCTCCCTCTTCTGGTCAGGTTGCCACTAAGAACATCAATCAATCAATCATGTGCCATGCCGGAAAGCGTGGGCGGTCATGACTCGCCATTTCACTCGATCACCAGTGTCGTGGATCAGCTCAGTGTTCCTGTCTCGTCCATGCCATGTGGCCAAGCCATCCAGGTATTTTCCTCTCGGTCTTCCTCTTGGTCTGTTCCCTTCGATCTTGCCAGTTGTCACCAAGTTCTCCAATCCATTTCTTCTCATAACAAGTCCAAAAATTTTTGACTGTCTACATCTAATTTCTCTAATCAGTTTACGATGTTCATTTGTCTCCTGTAGTACTTGGTCATTGGTTTTTCTGTCTGTCCATGGTATTCTTTGCATTTTCCTCAGAAACCACATTTCTGCAGCCATCAGATGCTTTTCAGCTTAACTGCTCATTGTCCAAGTTTCACATCCATACAAAAGAACAGGCTCTATGTATCCCCTCAACACTCTTTTTCTCGTTTCAATTGACATCTTCTTATTGGTCAGAATGTTTTTCATCTTGCTAAAGGCTACTTTCGCCAGGGCGATTCTTGTTCTAATCTCTTCAAGGCATCTCCCATCAGATGTTATGACTGTTCCAAGATAATTGTACCGATTCACTTGTTGAAGAATATTTCCATTTACTTGTATTACATTGTGGCACTTCTTCCTTCCTAGTGACGACCATAACCTGAGTATTTTTACAATTTAATTCTAACCCCAGTTGCTCACTGTGTACAACACCCGCATCTACTAATTGTTGCAGGTCCTGCGCATTGTCTGCAATTAATACTGTATCATCTGCATATCTAATGTTATTGATGTTTCATCCTCCAATGCTGATTCCATTTATATCCTCTACATTTCTGAAAATATTTTCACTGTATAAGGAAAAAAGATCTGGAGACATCACACATCCCTGCCTAACACCTCTCTTAATTGGCTGATACTGTCCCACTTCATTATCAATCCTTATTGCAGCTTGTTGTTTCCAATATATGTTTTTTATAAGTCTAATGTCTTTCCCATCAATTTGTAGATCTGCAAGCATATCCACCATGTTGACATGTCTAACTCTATCAAAAGCCTTTGTATAGTCAATAAAGCAAAGATGTATATCCTTGTTTACTTCTATCATCATCATCAGGTGCCGTGCCAGCTGGCGTAGGCGTTCATGGCTCTCCACAGATCTCGGTCTTTGGTTTTCTGGATCAACTCTGCTGCTGATATTCCTCCATGCCACCATCTCAATCCATCCAGCATCATTTCTCTTGGTCTGCCTCTGCCTCTCTTCCCCTTGATCTTTCCAGTTGTTACGATGTTCTCCAATGCCTCTCTTCTCATCACGTGACCGAAGAAAGATGTTTGTCTCTGTCTTATCGTTGTATATAATGTTCTAGTTTCATTAGCCTGTTTCAGGCAGTCATCATTAGTTACTCTGGCAGTCCAAGGAATTCGCAACATTCGTCTCAGGAACCACATCTCTGTTTTTTCTAATTTCTTCTTACTTTGTTCATTTACATTCCAAAATTCACTGCCATACAGCAAAACTGGTTCTACATAGCATTTCAGCACTCTCTTTCTTACATTCAGTGATAGTGACTTATTGCACAAGATACTCTTCATTTTCTGAAATGCGGCTTTTGCCTGCCCTATTCTGCTCCTAATCTCTGTTGTACATCTTCCATCTGATGTTATAAATGCCCCTAGTTATCTAAAATTATCCACTTGGTTAAGGATTTTTCCTTCTATTTCTATGTCACATTTTGGTGTCACCATTTTCTTTGATATTACCATTGTTACTGTTTTCTTGATATTCAAGGAGAGTCCTTTCCTTGCACTCTCTGTTACTACAACGTCTAATAATTGTTGTAGGTCTGTTGAATTATCCGCCACCAATACTGTGTCATCTGCATAGCGTATATTATTTATATTATAACCTCCAACTAGTATTCCTGGCATCTCTTTGATCTCTCTCATTATTACTTCGCTATACAGGGAGAAAAGATCTGGTGACAAGACACACCCCTGTCGTACTCCTAGCTTTATCTGTTCGTAACTACCCTCTTTATTTCCCATTTTAATTGCTGCTACTTGGTTCCAGTAAACATTCTTTATTATTCTTAAATTTTTTCCATCAATGTTGATATCTTCCAACATTTTAATCAGCTCATCATGTTTTACTTTATCAAATGCCTTAGTATAATCTATGAAGCACAAATATATGTCTCTCTGTTTCTCTATTGACCTTTCTATTAGTGTCCGTAATGTATAAATAGAAAGGTCAATAGAGCACATTCAATAACTGTTCGCAGCATATACACAGCATTTACTGTACCCTTTCCTTCTACAAACCCGCATTGTTCTTCCCCTATTTCAGGTTATATCTTCTTCCTCACTCTTTGCATGATAATTCTTAGCAAAATCTTTGTGATGTGACTCATTATACTAATTGTTCTATGTTGATCACATTCCAAGGTTCCTGATTTCTTTGAGATTGCAATAAATACAGAGTTACATAATTCAGGAGGTATATCTCCAGTATCATATAATGTGTTCATCAGTCTGGTGACTTGCTCTAGTCCAAATTCTTCTAAAGCTTTAATCATTTCTGTTGTGATGTTATCTGCACCGGGGGCCTTGCCAGCTTTCATATGCTTAAGAACATTTCGAACCTCCATCTCCAAAATTGGCGGTCCTTCATTATTAAATCTAATATCATACTGTTCGTCTCTGTTATCATCATAAAGGTGTTTCACATAATCTGTCCATACATGTAGAATCTGGTCTTTTTCTATTATGATTTTGCCATCTTCAGTTTTTAGACACCCTGTTGATGTACTTGTTCTTTTATTAGTAAGTTCCTGAATTCTTTTGTGCACTAATTTGGTATTTTGACTGTTGTGTTGGTTTTCAATTTCTAAGCACTTTTCCTCAAGCCATGCTTCTTTTGCCTCCTTACATAATATTCTGACTTGTCTGTGAATTTCTTCATATTTGACAGAATTATTTTTGATGAGTCTTCTTATTTCCATGAGGTGTAAAATTTCTTCAGTCATCCATTTCTTACGACCCACCTTCTTTAATTTTGGAATAGTTGTTTCTGCCGCCACATTGATTGAATTCTTCAACGTTTCCCATTGATCATCCACATCCTGGAATAGGGTCTCTAGATCAGATAAAATTTCAAATCTGTTCTGTACTTCTATGTTGAATTTGTTTTGTATTTCCTTGTCATTACTCAATGTACACAAATCATATTTAGTGTTTCCTGTTATATACTTGACTTTCTTCAACTTTATCCTCAATGTTCCTGTGAGTAATCTGTGGTCACTATAACAATCAGCACTGGGAACTGTTTTTGCTAGTGTTAATGCGTTTGTAAATCTTCTGCTAATCAGAATGTAGTCAATCTGGTTTCTAATCCTGCTATCAGGACTCCTCCATGTCCATAATCTTCTAGGGTATTGTTTGAACCAGGTGTTTCCTACAATCATTTCCTGTTCTTTTGCCCACTCTACAAGTCTGTATCCTCTTTCATTTCTCTCTCCTAAACCATAGTTTCCTACTGTGTATCTATCCCCTTGATTTCCTATTTTTGCATTGAAGTCCCCTATTATGATGTTTATTTCTGAATTTTTACATTTCTTTAAGGCAGACTCTATGTCATTATAAAATTCTTCTACACTATCTTCACTGGATTCTCCTGTTGGGGCATATACTTGAATAATATTTATGCTAAAAGGTCTGCCACTTAATTTAATTAGTAGAACTCTGTCCAACACGGCCCAATATCCTTGAACAGATTTTGCTGTTTTCCGGTCCAAAATAATTGCCACTCCCCTATGACAATCTTCACCTTCAGAATAAATAATCTTGAAATCTTCCTCTATCTTTATGCCTGCTCCTGTCCATCTCATTTCGCACATACCTAAAATATTAATTTTTTCCCTTTTAATTTCTTGTTTTATGTTCTCTAATGTTCCGTCGTTGTTTAACTTCCTAACGTTCCAAGTTGCTAATTTTAACATCTCTGTCCTTGTCTTGCGATGATCAGTCTTTAAGCAAATCATGATATACTAGGCACTTTTAAAGAGGTAGTTTGCCTGTTGCTTTCCTCTATGGCAGTGACCTTACTGGTCGGAGACCGCAGCCATTGACTCAAGAAGAGTTCCTCTGCCTGCCGTTGTGAAGCTCAAGGCCATGACCCACAATATTTGTCGGCTGCCCTCAAAATTTCATCCACCACCTGCCTTCCGTAGCTTCTTTTGAAAACTTCCAATAAAAGGAACACAAAATAACATCACATAATCCACAGGAAAACACTATTCACAGGAGATCCATAGGAAATCACACGAAATCCAAAGGATAACATTAAATGGCGTCCCTCCGAAAAGTAACGCTTCATTTTGTCGCCACTGTACCAAGAACATCACTGTGTATGCATTTTCTCAGTGTACCTGTGGTTCATTGAGAAGTGTACAATCAGACATAGATAGGAGTGATGATGTGTTGTTCCTTGGAGCATTCAAGTCAAGCTGATAGTGCAGGACCAAGACAAGGATAAGATGCATTTTTATAAATGACATACAATTAAACATCTTCATCAACTCATTGGATTATGCATTGTGTATATAAATGTTTATCTGTACCTTCCAAATTAACTATTTGTCTTCTTCTTCTTCTTATAAATCATTTCCTTTTTACCTGCTGTTGTGGTGTTATGTGGAGTGCTGCGTTGTGTAGTGTGTTGAGTTAACTTCTGTTGACTGGGGTTCTCATAGCTTGTACCACTTGTCCCCCCATCTTCATCAGTTAATATGAGTTTAACTCATCAAGTGTTTTATTGTTATTCATGTCCAACATACAGAATTTCTGATGTGTATTTGTTACAAAATGTAATCCATACAAGATCATGACAACAATACATTAGTAAGAGGTTGTTACATTAAGTACCTCTCCTAATCCACCTCTCTTCTTCTTCATATTAATTTCTTCTTCTTCTTCTGTTAACAGTGCACATCATGTCCCTTCTGTTGGCGATCAACAGTTGGCAATAGACCGAGGTTTTGTTTACCTTTTGGTCTGGACAGATTAACTAGGCCGTCTGTCACAAATGGCGTCTGCGAAGCGTATCCTGTTCTAGGCATGCATTTAATAAGTGCTTTGTCTGAGTAAAAATCTGACACATAAATACAATTATTTTCTATCAAACCCTATTATTTCAATTCGTAAAGAGAAAAGGAAAGATATAATCCCTCTCTCAGCTCCTTAGATTGCGAATAGGCAGAAATAAGTATGGTTTTCAAGCGAGGCGGTGGTTCGTGTGCACAAACTGGCTTGTGTTTGCAGAAAGCATTTTAAAACAGTTTTGATGAAATGCATCAAAGTGCGTTTGAAATTCTCACCTCGTACAGTTTTCTGTGATAGATTATTGTAGTATGCACATAGTAAAGCTAACAGATGTAGTGAAGAACTTCAGAGTTTGCAGTTTTGAGAAAGTGTGAGATTGTTAATTTTGCCCGGGAAAGGCTCGGTGTAGCTAGAAGTTTGCAGTCGACAATTTTACACTTCAGAGATTTATTTTATAAGTAATACATTTCATTTTGATGCACAAACACTGGATACCTCTGCTGCACACATCTGGGTATCACATTGGTCTGAGGATTCACAAGCTTACCTCGGGTTTAGGATCAAACTGCCATTTTTTCATGTAAAGGACAGGTCACATTGGCTCTCTGACTGTCCGTCAGGGCTGAAGATTGAGAAGTGCGCGGTTTTGAAGAAATGAACGCTTTTGCAGGTCAAAGTTATATCACGTGACCCACTCCTTCCACTAATCTTCCTAGTTGAAGACGCTGTACCTTCTATTTTTAACCGACATCTGTCCATCTCGAGTGTCAAGTTGGTGTTCGATTCTCAATCGTGCGGTCAATTGTATGTCGTTCTCTGTTTTGGTGTGTAAATGTTGACGCACTGTAAAATGATGGTTGGTGATTATGTCACACTTTATATCTTCATTTTGAAAAAAAAATAACAGTAAGGATATATTGAAAGAAAAGTTACAAATGATGCATAAACTTGTGCTTTATAGATTATACCGAGGCATTTGATAAAGTGGTGAAATGATCAAAGTGTTGGAAGATATTAATACAGATGGGAAAGATCTTAGAATAATAAGATATATTTACAGGAAACAAGCAGTAGCAATTAAAATTGAAAGTATAGAAGGCATTTGTGAACAGATGCAGCTATAGGAGGTGTTTTGTCATCAGATCTAATCTCTTTTTTTTTCTGTAGCAAAGTAATAATGAGAGAGATCAAAGAGGGGCCAGGATGAGTTGGAAGTTATAATATAAACATTCTATGTTATACAAATGACATAGGGTTGAACAGGTCTACATCTTTTGGACATTGTAGTAATAGAGATAGCACTAAAAGGAATTTTCTTGATCATCAAGGTAATAGAAACAATGATTATCTCAAAGAAGAAGACAACACCAACCCAAGAAATGATAATAGACGGAAACACTTAACCAAGCTGATAAATGTAAGCTCCATTTCAGAAAATGAAAAGTATCTTAGCAATAAGTCACTACTTTTAAATGTCGGAAAGAGAGTCCTGAAATGTTATACAGAACCTGTCTTAATGTATGGCAGTGAATCATGAAACATGAATAAACAAATTTAGAACAGCAGAGATGTGGATGCTGAGATGAATGTTGTGAATATGTTGGACCTCCAGAGTAACTAACAATGATTGCCTGGTAAAGGTTAATGCCACTAGAACATTATGTACAACTATAACTAACAATGATTGCCTGGTAAAGGTTAATGCCACTAGAACATTATATACAACTATAACTAACAATGATTGCCTGGTAAAGGTTAATGCCACTAGAACATTATATACAACTATAACTAACAATGATTGCCTGGTAAAGGTTAATGCCACTAGAACATTATATACAACTATAACTAACAATGATTGCCTGGTAAAGGTTAATGCCACTAGAACATGATATACAACTATAACTAACAATGATTGCCTGGTAAAGGTTAATGACACTAGAGCATTATATACAACTATAACTAACAATGATTGCCTGGTAAAGGTTAATGACACTAGAACATTATATACAACTATAACTAACAATGATTGCCTGGTAAAGGTTAATGTCACTAGAACATTATATACAACTATAACTAACAATAATTGCCTGGTAAAGGTTAATGACACTAGAACATTATATACAACTATAACTAACAATAATTGCCTGGTAAAGGATAATGCCACTAGAACATTATATACAACTATAACTAACAATGATTGCCTGGTAAAGGTTAATGACACTAGAACATTATATACAACTATAAGAAGGAGCAGTCTCTAGATCACACACCAGCCCAGATCATCCATCAGTTTAGATCATAATGAACTTAGATCACACGCCAGCCCAGATCATATATCAGCCTAGATCACACATCAGTTTAGATCATAATGAATTTAGATCACATGCCAGCCCAGATCATATATCAGCCTAGATTATACCTGAACTATGATCAAACATCAGCTGAAATCATACCTGAACACTTAGATCATACATCAGTTTAATCATCATGAACTTAGATCACACATCAGGTATGATCTAAGCCTACGTTTGATCTGGGCCGATGTATGATCTAATTTCATGATGTTGAGTTAAGTTAAGAACCGACATCACTGCACTCAGGACATTCCCATACATGCTCAGTCCCCTCGTTCAACAGCCAGTGAAGAGTCCTACTACTAATCGTTCCCACCGCTATCTGATTATTCATGATGATATTAGCTGTTGTATGATCAGAGCTGATGTATGATCTAAGTTGATGTATGATCTAGGCAGATGGATGATATGAGTTCAGGTGTGCTCCAAGTTTATGATGATATAGCTGATGTATGATTTAACTTAGATACATTAGCCTATATTATGCATCAGCTTAGATCACACATCAGCTTAGATCACACATCAGCTTAGATCATATATCAGCTTAGATCATACATCAGCCTTGAACACACATCAGTTAGATTATGAATCAGCTTAGATCATCATTAACTTAGATCTTGCATCAGCTAAGAACATACATCATCTTAGATCATACATTAGCCTGGATCATACATCATCTTAGATTATGCTTCAGCTGAGATCATATATCAGTTTAGATCATACATCAGTTTAGATCATACATCAACCTAGATCATACATGAGCTGAAATCATCTGTCAGCCTAGATCTTAGATAAGATTTTATCATCATGAACTTAGGTTATACATCAGCTTAGATCATACATCAGCTTACATCATTATGCACATAGATCATACATCAGCTTAGATCACACATCAGCTTACATCATTATGCACATAGATCATACATCAGTGTAGATCATACATCAGCCTACATCATTATGCACATAGATCATACATCAGTGTAGATCATACATCATTATGCACATAGATCATACATCAGTGTAGATCATACATCAGCTTACATCATCATGAACTTAGATCATACATCAGCTTAGATCATATATCAGCCTAGATTATACATTATCCTAGTTCATACATCAGCCTAGATCATACATCAGCTTAAATCACCATAAACTTAGATCATACATCAAATTAGATTATTCCTGAACTTAGATCATACATCAGCTAAGAACATACATCAGCTTATGTTATACATCAGCCTAGATCATACTTGAACTTAGATAATACATCAGCAGAGATCATAAATCAACCTAGATCTTACATCAGCTGAGATCATAAATCAACCTAGATCTTACATCAGCTGAGATCATACATCAGCTTATATCACCATGAACTTAGATTATACATCAGATTAGATTATAAATCAGATTAGATTATAAATCAGATTAGATCCCACATCACCTTAGATCATACATGAGCATAGATCATACATGAGCACATTAATCATTCTTCTCCATCTTTTGTTCACTTGAAATTGATTGTCTATAGCTGCAATGTGTGCCTGCTTGATTGTACATCTGTTGATAATCAATACCTAGTATGTTCATGAGGCTATTACTTATTTACTTTGGTGTGTTTCAGAAATAGACTCTTGGTCTCCACAGTCTTTACCACTCCATTCAAGAGCATTCACAAAAGTGAACATAGACATCAATGTTGTGAAACAAGAACTATCAGATGTTATGTATGAGGACAGGAGTCACAGCTTCAGTAAAATGTTGGACATAGCTGGGGGTAGCATCATTTAAGAAATGACAGGGGACAGCAACTCAGAATCAAGAATGGTTGAGAACAGTTGTAAAGCATCAGTAAAACATGACAGTTGTTTTCAGATGTCAGAAAATATATCTTCTATGATTGATACAAACAATAAACTATCTCTGGCTATTGAGAATTGTCAGCAGCAAAATAAGGAAATGCAAGAAAAACATGCACAGAGCTTTGCAAAGTCTCTTGATGACATTTTTGATTACGTTAGTTATATCTCTCAAAGAACTCACACAGGAGACATGTCTGATGTTTCTAGTCCAAATGTTTGTGCAGACAGATATAAGAGAACACATACTAAAGGGATGCCAAACAAATCATACGAAGGGTGTGGTTTTGTTTTAAGATGACCATCTAGAGTGCCAAAAGAACATGAATCACAAGAGAATACATACAGGAGAGAAACCTTACAATTGTGATGTTTGTGGTGGTGATTTTACTCGAGCCGGCCATCTGAAGGAACATAATAGAACACATACAGGAGAGAAACTTTACAAGTGTGATGATTGTGGTGCTTCTTTTACTCAAGTTGGCAGTGTTATGTACCACCTGAGAACACATACAGGAGAAAGACCCTACAAGTGTGATGACTGCGGTGCTTCTTTTACTCAGGCTGGCCATCTGAAAGAACATAAGAGAACACATACAGGAGAGAAATCTTACAAGTGTGATGCTTATTTTACTGTAGCATGCAATCTGAAGACTCACAAGAGAAAACATACAGGAGAGAAACCTTACAAGTGTGATGACTGTGGTGCTTATTTTACTGTAGCTGGCAGTCTGAAGACTCACAAGAGAACACACACAGGAGAGAAACCTTACATGTGTGATGTTTGTGGTGCTTCTTTTAATCAATTTAGCAGTGTTATGTACCACCTGAGAACACATACAGGAGAAAAACCGTACAAGTGTGATGATTGTGACGCTTCTTTTACTCAGGCTGGCAATCTGAAGGAACATAAGAGAACACATACAGGAGAGAAACCTTACATGTGTGATTACTGTGGTGCTTCTTTTACTCAAGCTGGCAATCTGAAGACTCACAAGAGAACACACACAGGAGAGAAACCTTACAAGTGTGATGATTGTGGTGCTTCTTTTACTGATGCTGGCAGTCTGAAGACTCACAAGAGAACACATACAGGAGAGAAACCTTACAAGTGTGATGACTGTGGTGCTTCTTTTACAGTAGCTGGCAATCTGAAGACTCACAAGAGAACACACACAGGAGAGAAACCTTACAAGTGTGATGTTTGTGGTGCTTCTTTTACTGATGCTGGCACTCTGAAGAAACATAAGATAACACATACAGGAGAGAAACCTTACAAGTGTGATGACTGTAGTGCGTCTTTTACTCTAGCTGGCAATCTGAAGACTCACAAGAGAACACACACAGGAGAGAAACCTTACAAGTGTGATGTTTGTGATGCTTATTTTACTGTAGCTGGCAATCTGAAGACTCACAAGAGAACACATACAGGAGAAAAACCATCAGTGTGATGGTTGTGGTGTTTCATTTACTACGGCTGGCCATCTAAAGAGACATAAGAAAACACATACAGGAGAGAAACCTTACAAGTGTGAGAGTGAGTGAGGGAATGTGTGCATGCGTTCATGTGTATGTGTGAGAGAGTGAGTGTGTGTGTGTGTGAAGGATTGTGTGTGAGAGAGTGAGACAGTGGGAGAGCTGATGTGTTAGTGTGTGTGTGAGTGCGCGCATGCGTGTGAGTGTGTGTATATGAAAGAATACAGAGAGAGAGAGAGCTGAGCAGATGCATGTCATGTAACACGCATGTTATGTAACACGCGAATCCATATGTTTGTGAATTCTCATCTGTCATATTATCAGTTAAATAACATTTGATTTTATCATGCATAATATAAACTCATGTTCATTACTGTAGTTTGAGTGAGAGAGTCAGTGAGTGTGAATGAGAGACAGAATGAGTGAGCGGGAGAGTGAATGAGTGAGTGTCTGTGTGTATGTGTGTGTGTGTGTATCACTATTTTTACGTCACATACTTTTAGCGTGATCCATCAGTACTGAAGCATACTTTAACCGGAAGTCATTTTTTCCGCACTTGCGCAGAAGGGTGTCGTCGTGTCTACATCATTGACTATTAACATACACTTTGTATATCTCACTGGATATATTTAAATCACTCGTGCCAATAACGAATTACCATCTCCGCTTCCGGTAAAATGGCCAGTCTAATCATTGCGCAAATAGCCGGTGGTTAGATTTGAAATTGTCTTGAGATAATTTCACTATTTGGCATACCATAAATAATTATTATAATTTTAGTACAAGGCATAGATATTCGTTAAATTTAGCTGCATTTTCGAATTCTGCATGCAAAGATACATAAAGTTGGAAAGTTTCATTTAAAAATATTGGGTCCCTCTGGTAGAAAAAAATTCGTTTCGCGGGCATGATAAATTCCTCTTTGTGATTGTAAATCCACATTGTCGGCACGCAATAAACATTTTTTTTAGTACAAGGCATAGATATTCGTTAATTTTAGTTGCATTTTCGAATTGTGCATGCAAAGATACATAAATTTGGAAAGTTTCATTTAAAAATATTGGGTCCCTCTGGTAGAAAAAAATTCCGAAAATTCGTTTTGTTTGCGGACATGATAAATTCCTCTTTGTGATTGTAAATCCACACTGTCGGCACGCAATAGAAATTATTTTTAGTACAAGGCATAGATATTTGTTAATTTTAGTTGCATTTTTGAATTGTGCATGCAAAGATAAATTTGGAAAGTTTCATTTAAATATATGGGGACCTTCTGGTAGAAAAAAATTAATGAATTAATAATTATTTTTGCGGACGTGATTAAATTCTCTTTGCGATTGGAAAAATAAATAAATCCTTTTAATAAAAATATATGTACTTTCTCATTATATAAAGATATCATCTTTTATTATTATATGATTGCATGTAATTATTAAATATTAATTTTACGTAAATTTATTTAGAATTTGACTGACTATCATGGCAAGGACTGCTGATGATCTCAGATCCCATCTATCTGCGTTCGAAGGAGGATATCCTATAAGTACAGGATACATTGCCCGCCTGCTGGTTGTGGACAGTTGTTCTGTACCTGATGTGTTAGGAAAAGTCCAAACCATTGTGGCGACAAATGATCCAGGGAAAGACATATTTTTGCCGACATATTAAATCCCTCTTTGACTTTGCCTTTGGAAATCCAAAATGTCGGCATGCGTTTCACTTTTTAAAACGTGCAATTCTTCTTCTTCTTCTGCGTTCATCCGGAGTTTTTTTTCGTATGTGATTGCGTTGTGCCCGTTTACAGCAGAGCTGCGTTCTTGCGCTGTTAGGCCGACACATCCGACTTCTGCGGGCATTTGTTGACCGGGTTAACCTTCCCGGAAACACGCAATTCGAACTACTACCTTGTGAGCCAATCTCTTTAATTAATGACAAATGTTTAAATGTTTGCATAAAGGAGAAATCTTTTTTTAGAAAAATATAATTTCTCATTATATAAAAACTGTCATTTACTGCCAATATAGTACCTTGCGGTGTATGGCAGAGGGGTCTTTGAGCCTGAGGAATAAAGTCCGCCTGGCTAGTGCAGTCGCCGCGAACTGTGCAGGTTTGGATTTTCTTTTTGCCCCCGACAGAAAAAAATTTGACACCTTACCGAGGGATCGAACCCGGGCCTCCGAATGAGAGTCCGGCATTCTAGCCTCTCGGCCAGCCGCTCCTCCTCTCATTATATAAAGATATCTATTTTAGCATGAACCATCAGATTTTAAATTTGAGTATTTACTAATGGGACCACCACCGAAAGATAGGCCTTGAGAAACCGAATCTAATGGTACCAAGATGTTGCATGTATGTCAATTAGAAGCGAAGATATGCAACTTTGAGTGTCGTGATCGTAAACACATAAATTAATTAATATAACTACTAATTAGCGGCCATTTTTATATGCTAATTAGGTAACATTGCATACTATCTAAACAGGATATAACACATATCGTGCGTTGCACAATTTCGCAGAATACAAGATACAACTTACCAGGGTTTAAAGCTAATATAAAGAATGCTCGTGGTAATTAATTAATATAACTACTAATTAGCGGCCATTTTTATATGCTAATTAGGTAACATTGCATACTATCTAAACAGGATATAACACATATCGTGCGTTGCACAATTTCGCAGAATACAAGATACAACTTACCAGGGTTTAAAGCTAATATAAAGAATGCTCGTGGTAATTAATTAATATAATAACTAATTAGCGGCCATTTTTATATGCTAATTAGATAATGTTGCATACTATCTAAACAGGAATTAACCCATTATGTGCGTAGCATCATTCCGCATAATACAATATATTACGTGCCAGGGTTTAAACATAATATTAAGAATGCACTTGGTAATTAATTAATATAATAACTAATTGGCGGCCATTTTTATATGCTAATTAGATAATGTTACATCATATGTAAAAATAGATGACATGAGCGGTTAGGCTTCGCTACACCGATCGCAATGATGTATGGTTGCTAGGATGTTCGTGTATGGTTGCTAGGATGTTTGTTTAAAAATAAACAAACTACTCTAGTTTTGATAACTTCTGCTATGACCTTGGTTCGGACACGAAAAAAAGATGTGCAGAAGAGATCTTTTGTGTCAATTTCTGCGTTAATGATCTCGACACTCAAAGTTGCATATCTTCGCTTCTAATTGACATACATGCATCATCTTGGTACCATTAGATTCGGTTTCTCAAGGCCTATCTTTTGGTGGTGGTCCCATTAGAAAATACTCAAATTTAAAAATCTGATGGTTCATGCTAATACTTTTTATGTACACATTTTTCTCCATGTTTAACGTTTTTATGAGACTGCTCATGACAAGTGTCAGTGTATGTGTGTGAGTAAAGTGTGGGAGTTTGTTCATACTAGTTTCAATGCTAACGTGAGACATTTTGTATGTGTCTAGATGTGAGGAGGTGTTTGTGTGGAGGATGTGTGTGAGTGTGGGTTGGGGATATGTGTGGGTGGGGGATGTGTGGGTGGGGGTATGCATTTGGATGGGTTGGGGTGTGTGGGTTTTGGTGGGTAGTGATATTTGTTGGTGGGATGTGTGGATGGTTGTGTGGGGGTGAAATTAGGGGTGTGGGAATGGGTGTGGGGGATGTGTGTATGGGTGGAGGATATGTGTATGGGACGGATGTGGGGGGGGGGGTGTGTTTATGTGGGTGGAGATGTGTGGATGGTTTGAGGAAGTATGTGTGGGTGGCTGGGTTGTGTGGGTAGGGGATAATGTTGGGTGGATTGGAGATGCAAGGGCGGGTGGGGAGAAGTGTATGGTGTGTGGGTTTGAGATATGTGTGCGGTGTGTTGGTGGGGGATGTGTGCATGATGTGTGGGTGGAAGGTATGTTTGTGGTGGTATGGGTGAGGATATGTGTGTGGGTGGAGGATAGTGTGTGGTGTGGGGGATGTGTGTGATGGGTGCAGGGAATGTGTGTATGGGTGGGGTATATGTGTGGGTGAGTAGGGGATGTGTGGTGGTTGGGGGAAGTATGTGTGGGTGAGAGATGTGTGCGTGGATGGGGATGTGGGGGTGTATGAGTGGCTTAGGGATGTGTAGGTGGGTGAGGGAGTTGTATGTGTCAGGGTTGGATGTGTGAGTGGGTGGAGGATGTGTGTGGGTAGGGGTATTGTGATCAAGAGATGTTTGGTTGGGGGTGTGTGGGTGCGTAGTGGAGGATGTTTGCATGAGTGAGTGTGTGTTGGTGGACGGGTATGGAATGCGTGTGTGGGCGGGGAGAGGTGTGTGGTGTGTTCATTGGGGATATTGTGTGGGTGAAGTATGTGTGTGTGGGTGGGGGATTTTTGTGGTGTGTGAGTTGGGGTATGTGGGGTGGATGGGTAAGGGTATCTGTGTGGGTGTGGGTGGGAATATTGTGTGGTATCTGGCTGGGAGATATGTGTGTGGTGTGTAAGTGGGGATGTGTTGGTGAGGGATATGTGTGGTGCATGGGTTGGGAATATTGCATGGTAGGGGGTGTATGTGATGTGCAGGTGGGGGATTGGGTTATGGCATGTGCAGGTGGGTGGAAGTGGTGGGGGGTGTGTGAGTGGATTGGGGATGTATGGGTGGTTAGGGAGATGTGTGTGTTTGTGGGGGGTGGGGGGTAGGGACATGTCAGTTGGTTGGGATGTGTGTGTATGGTTTGGGGATGTGTGAGTGGATGTGCGATGTGTGGGTTGGTGGGGGAATTGTGTGCGTGGGTGGGGAATATGGTCGATGGAGATGTGGCTGGGGGATAGGTGGTTTGAGGTGTGGTTGGGGAGAGGATGTGTGGGTTAGGATGTGAATGGGCGTGGGATGTGTGGGTTGGTGGGGGAATGTTTGTGGGTGGCGAGTGTGTTTTGGTTGGGGGATCAGGTGAGGGCAGTGTGTGTGGGTGGGGGATGTGCGGGAGGGGATGGGTCGGTTGGTGGGGTATGTATGTGTCCCTTGGTGTGTGTGGGTAGGTGGGGGTGTGTGTGTGGGTGGTGTGATGTATGGATAGGTGGGAGATGGACCTCATAACATGGTATTTAGCCTTGTTTATGTTTACAACATTCATTTCACAATGTTTATTTTTCTTCCTATGTAAATGTATAATGCTATTGATGAAGAAAGACGAGTGATTGGAAGGGCCGAATGTAAGACGGGCCTGCACGCCCAATTTGTGACCCTAATAAAGTTGATTTGATTTTATGTTTGTGGTGTTTCTTTTACTGAAGCTGGCAATCTGAAAAAACATAAGATAATACATACAGGAGAGAAACCTTATAAGTGTGATGACTGTGGTACATCTTTTACTCAAGCTGGCGGTCTGACAACACATAAGAGAACACATACAGGTGATAAACCTTACAAGTGTGATGATTGTGGTGCTTCTTTTACTAAAGTTGGCAGTGTTATGTACCACCTGAGAACATATACAGGAGAAAAACCGTACAAGTGTGATGATTGTGATGCTTTGTTTACTCAGGCTGGCCATCTGAAGGAACACAAGAGAACACATACAAGAGAGAAACCTTACAAGTGTGATGTTTGTGATGCTTATTTTACTGTAGCTGGCATTCTGAAGACTCACAAGAGAACACACACAGGAGAGAAACCTTACAAGTGTGATGTGTGTGATGCTTCTTTTACTCACTCTGGCCGTCTGAAAAAACATACAAAACATCATCTTCATGTGCCCTGCCAACTACCATAAGTGTTCATCTATCTCTTCAGACCTCGGTCCCTGTTCAGGATCAACTCTGCTGATAATATTTCACAATGTCACCATAAGTCTAGTTAGCATCATATCTCTTGGTCTGCCAATATGTCTTTTTCCACTGATCTTTCCTGTCATCACAATGCTTTCCCACACTTCTCTTCTCATCACAATACTATAGTATGCTATTATCTCTTTCTGATAGTTGTATATAATGTTCTACTTTCATTAACCTCTTCCAGGCAATCATTATTAAGTTGCTCTGGCAATCCAAGCTATCCACAACACCCATCTTAGGAATCACATATTTGATGCTTCCAATAAAATGGAAGACATTATCATCTCTGACCGAATTTTACTTAGATTCTAACACCAGAAACCCTTGGGAATTGGATGCAAAAATGAGGAAAGAAATGCAATCACTTTTAGATAGTAAATTCATTAGTGAGGTAACTGCACAGTTAATTGTTCCACAGATAGCCCACCAACTTGATGGCCTTCCTAAATTGCACAAGCCTGGTGTACCACTGAGATCGATTTAATCTATGCTCAACTCTGTCCAACACAGGATGGTGAAATGGATTGCAGAACCTGCTAAACCAGTGCAACAATCATTCAACCCCTTAATATTAAAAGTCATTTGAACTAATCAAACTACTGGATATTATCGATTTTAAACTAAAGCATGTGGCGTCGATGGATTTTGCGTCTATTTTCACTGACATTTCCATATAAGAAACAGTAATCATCATTTGTGATTACATGCGGAGCCATATGGAGAACAAGTGAGCCAACTGTTTAAGACATCAGATACGGGGGAGAATAATGGCACATTCCAAGCCTGAAACAAGAAGACACACGATGTTCAAGACGAGAAGCAAAGAAGCTGCTGCCAACACCAAGGCCGCAAAGAAGATGAAAGGGGGGGGGGGGGGGGGGGAGAGAAACCCCGCCTACTAGCTGTATCAATCCGCCACCATCACAGCCGAAAGAAGGAAAGTTTCCAGAAGCCACAAATGAAGCGACCATTGTGAAAAGGACAACAAACCACAAACAAGATCAAAGACTTCCCAAAAGCAGACTGAGGAGAAAGACACCATAGTAGAAAAACTGACATGCGGCAGACGACCAAAGTGACGAAAGAGAGGAAACAACAACAGCCTGAATGCTTTATTCTTAGAATTACACAGCTCTTGGTGCCAGAGGGCCTGTCATAGTCAAACAGTGTCGGAGTGTGTGGTGGATGTGTGGATTGGGGATAGATATGTGGGTGGGGAATGTATGTGTGGATTGTTGGGGGGGGGGGGGAGATGTTTAAGTTTGGATGGGGGATTTGGGGGTGGGGATATGTGTGTGTTGGTGTGTGGAGAATGTGTGAGTGACTCGGTGTTTGTGAGTTGAGTAATGCGTATTTGGATGGGGGTATGTTTATGTTGGGGATGGATGGGTGGGTGGGGGATTGTAAATGTGCCTGAAGGTGTGTATATGGGTGGGGGATGTGTCTCATAATGTGGTAATATGCATTGTTTATGTTTACAATATTATTTTTTCCTATGTATTATTCATGCCGGTCTCTCTGGCTGTGGGGTTGCAACACTTTCTCTCTGTAATCCCGTTTATCACGCAGAGTCTCGTAGCGGAGCGAGAGCTGAGGCGGTTCGACCCCCGCTCGTGACTTGCGGGATACTGAGCCGGCCGCTCAGAAAGCAATGGCAAACTACTGAGCGTAATCTTGCCAAGAGATCAACATACAGCTGAAAGATGCTGGTGTTGACAGCGATGTCCTGTAAAGAATATGCTAAAAAAAAAAAAAATGTATTATACACTATTGATGAATGAAAGATGAGTGGTTGGAAGGGCCTACATGCCCAATTTGTGACCCTTTTAATATGAAATCAAATCAAACATGTCACAGAAAGACAGACTTCTGCTGATACTGCACCGAAGACCATGCTTTCAACGAATGCCCACTGGCCAAACAGGACAAGGACTTTTGGAAGCCTAATGATAATAGAAAGTGTGTACACTGCCTTGGCAAATACAGAACAAGATACTTGGGCTGCCCATATCTCCAAAGACACAGAGACACCATAAGACTAGCCATAACAACAAACACACCATTCAAGGAAGCATGGTGGTGGTGTGAGACAGCCACAGGCATTTCACAAGATGACAAAAACCAGCCTCAAGACCAGATAGCTGATCTAATGAAACAAATCAAACTCCTGACACAGAAGCCAACCAATGAAAACCAAGAGCAAGGCACCTGCAGCAACACAAGACTTCTGGAAGAAATGAAAGAAATCCAGTGCAGCATCCAGCAAGAAGTGAAATGCATGGCTTAGATAAAGAAAGAACATGAAGACATACTACAAGTGATTCACACAGAAAGATAACAACTAAAAATCGACAGGGAGCTAATCCACAACAAGCCAACAGCCACACCAAAGACAACTGAGAAACCTCAAGCTGAAGCCAATGCCTGAAATTCCATAGAGAAACCTTAAGCCGAAACCAGGAACCCATTCACAATGACCAGTAAATTCAAGTGAAACCAGTGTTTACCCATAACGACGATAAAAGCCTAGAGATAAATTTATCGAAGATCACAAATAGATACTTGAATGGACCAAACTACCTGAAGAGGTGGCAGTCAATCGGATGGCAGCACTGCTCTTTGTTCAGGCACAGAAAAATATCAAAACAGGAAACAAAACAAATAAACCAAAGGATGAGTCTTTCAAATGACTACTGTCATTTACTGCCAATATAGTACCTTGTGGTGTATTGCAGGGGGGGTCTTGAGCCTGAGAAATTAAGGCTGCATGGATAGTGCAGTCGCCATGAACAGTGCAAGCTAGAGTTTTCTTTTTCTAAGGACTACATCTACTCAAAACAGATGAGCTAGGAGCCAACACCGATAAACGGAAAAGCAGGAAGAAGCAGACAAAAAGGAAAACCCACTGTTCAAAACCCTGCTGACGTCACAGGCATAAACTCTGCTGCATCAAAAATTCAGCTGAAACACACAGAGATAAAATCATCTAAATCCAGACCATGAACCACCAAAATTATAGCTAAAGCTGGTTGAATGAGGTGGAAAGTTTTTTTTTTTAACATACTGGATCGGAATCGGTCTACTGACATCCACATTCAAGAAATTACTACTATTGTGCACAACTAATATTAAATTCATTTTTCATTAAAAAAATGTGTACCACCAAATTGACAAGCGTGGCCAGGAGGAGTCCTTTAGGTCCCATTCTAGCAGACGTCTTTATGGTGTACATGGAAAAAAATAAAGAACCTCAAGTATTATGGAACGTAGTTCTATACTGATGGTATGTGGATGATATATTGTTCATCCCAGAAACCAGACAACAGACTGAATCATTCCACTCCATCATGAACCAAGTCCACAAGAACTTTTCTTTGTCTGTTAACCACGAACATAATGACACCTTATCATTCTTAAAAATACTATTTGACATTGACAGGATGGCACCATCCAGAGATCTCTCTACTGAAAGAGAACATAGTCTGGCCAAAACTTGAATGTAAATAGCTGTGCAATTATTCAGTATAAGAGTGAAATGGTAGGACCCTGTTTAATCAAGCTAGAATAATTTGCTACAATTACACATTAAAAGAAGACTGGAAACAGTTAACTATAAGCTGAAATCTAATGTATATTCAGCTGACTTCATCAAACATCATTACCAACTACACAAACCTGCTCCCACAGGTAGCAATGAGCAAATCATGTAACCAAACATAGACCAGTATGGGTGGAAAACAGATGTAGTCAGCCTTTAGGAATATCTGTGCAGTCGACAGGTCATAAAATGCTTAGCTTGCCAATTTTGAGTCATTTGTTTAATGGCCATCATAATGGTAAAAAAGAGAAAACATCTTGTATATTATATTTGATGAACAATAAATGATTGTTCACATATATCAAGGCATTCGTAATTAGACGGCTTCAGTCAGTTGTGTGCAAACAGAAAGACTTCATTTTAAATTTGCAATTACCATGGCGAAAACTGATGCTCCACATTCAAACAATATCAGTGACTGTGTGTTTTAAGTATTTCAGCCCTGGTATAATTCATTTATTCACTTCATATGATATGTAACTCTGCAGTATGCACCTGACAAGATGCAGCGAAATATGCCAGGCAATAAATTGAACAACATATTGTTTGTGGCTTCCGTGTTTAAACTGTAGAAATATATTCATTTTGAGTTCTTTTTAATTCAAACTTTAGCTCTAAAATACTCCAAAATTATAACTGTGTGCCTGAACAAATCCACCATATCTCCCATCAAATGTCAATTAGTCTAAAAATATGCGGCTAGCACCATATACCCCGTACAGCTCATGGTGTGAGAGGTGGTCCTTGACTTGACTTTCACAGATGTGATGTTTATGGTTGTTGTGTTCCTCTTTACTCAACACTTGTTAGTCTCTGATGATGGGGTATCACAGTGAACAGGTTATCACAGCCATCTTGAAAGGAACAGTTGCAAGGCATGTGCCAAAATGTCTCTGGTAACTTAATGAAGGTTATGGCACAGTCTCTTTCCACAGCATGGAAAGCATCACACAAAGCATAAACTCCGGAGCTCCAGTGATGACCCCCCAGGAATTTCCAAAAATTGCTCTCATGAACCAAAGGACACGGCCCAGAATCAAACCCACAACCTTCAGAGGCCAAGGCATATGGCTTTACCACTTCACCACGTAGACTCCTGGCCGGTCGTCGCTGCCCTGACAGCCAGTGTAAACCATTTCTGTGTAGTGTATATACTACATACTATGTACATACAATTGTGTCAGTGTGCCCATAATTTCAGCCTGTACATTTACAAATAATTATGACTATCACAACTGATTAGAAGCCCACACAAAATAATATTGCCACACTAGTCTATGTGACGTGGTCAGGGTGAATGTAATGAAAATCATCAAGATGCACCCCCCCCCCCCAACTAAGGGTGATAGATCAAGTATAGTGATTTTAATAGTGTGGTTCCACCATTGTAAAGTGGTACAGATAGATATTGACTCTGGAAATCTAGGGGAATCCCGGATATAGACAGGTTTCCACACTTAAAGTATTGCCTCTCTGAAGAGAACCAGGAATGGCCCTGAAACCCCCAAGTGAGAAACTAGACAGACATGGTCAAGTCCTGCACTGATAATTTATGAAGTAGGGTTCTGTTACATAGGCTTTGGGAGCCTGGGAATTTTCCATAGGCAAGGATGTAAATATAAATGTGTAGTTTGCCCACGTGAGGTCTCCCAGCCTCACCTTGCTCCTATGATATGTAATAGGTGCTAATTACATGTGTAATAACACACATGTACTTGAACAGACGTCACAATTGAGTGAACATCAAGATAATCATTAAACTCCAAAATTTATTAACTATATGCTTGGTGTGGAGGAGGAATGCTGAAGAGCTTCATATACCAAACATGCATATGTGGAACCACAAAATGCAAGAATTATCAAATTCAAGATAATATACAATAATCCCACTGATTAAAAATCATGCGTTGAGTAGACTTTTCCTCCTCTTGTGCTATCTGAAATTAAGTGTTCTTCTATAGTTACTAGGTGTCGAAGGATTATAACTATCTGATGGATTCAGTTGGATGTTAAAAGTCCATTGGGTTCATCACAGATAATCTCCTTGAGTTATATAGAATATGAGTTAATATTTAGATCATCTCCTGGTAGAAATCCTATGATCAGGGGTTGGTATTGGATTATCTCCTGGTGGTAAACAAACGTTCACATGTTCATAGTGGAATTACAATGAGTAGGGACCGGCTGGATGGGATAAGGCAGGGCAGTCATTGCAATAAAAGGTTACACCACATGAAGACCTCTCCAAAGCAAGCACTTGGTTCGTGGAACATGACGAAAGACTCCCTTCACTCAGAATGGTAGACTCTTCCTCTTTTCCGCATCACAAAATAGTCAAGATAGCCAAACTCATGCTAGCAGGCCACAAGAATACCACTCTCCTTGCTGACAATATAAACACACATTTCCTCGATATACATGTTGTAAACACTAAATGTCATCGTGAGAATGAGTATGAAAGAAAAGGGGGAAGGAAGGTAGTATGAGGAGAAAGAAGCGTGGTATCACCCAGATTAGAGAGCAGTAACCCCTTCTCTCCTAGGGTGTTGCTGAGGGGTGCAACTGGTTTCTGCATACTGATCATCATCTGGTCATCACTGATGTTAGGATGTTTGGTTGTTTCAGGAACATCAGTTGAGATATAGACCTCAGATGAAGAGATGGGGGACATACAGGAAGTGACAGGGATGTAAATGATAAGACAGAGGCATCAATGTTAATTTAAAGCATGCAAGATGATATGAGAAGATCACATTATAATATACAACATTAATGATAAGATCATCCCATGTCGAAAAATGCAAAATGGTTTGCTGCCTTTCTCAGGTCAGATTCGGTTCACAAGTGCCACCTCTTCTCCATCATCACTAGCTCACTAGCCCTCTTATTTAATGGGGTTTAAAATTCGAACATTTTATCCCACAGTTATAAAGTAGCAGTAAATCAAAATCCCTGTTTGAATCATTCACAAATATAGGAAAACAATAGATCATTCCCGTGAAACAATTTGGGACATTTTCCCAAAAAATGGAAACATATAAATCCCATGTCATGAACATATAAATTAAGAGTGAAAACCACAAGACAGATATTCGTCTCATTCATACGTCCACAATTCTATTCATACCTGAATGTAAAATCTTTCCCGGCCTGTCGTCAGGTGACAGGGGTCTAGACATTGCACTCGATTCGTCAACGAATGCAGCATGTTCTTTACTTCGACAGCATTTGCAAATTAATGAACGTAATACCTGTATCCATGGGAATCATGCTGGGCTTAGGTGCAAAGGTCTGCAAAACCATGCAGCATTGATTTAATCTTTCCCCTTTTGCATATGAGCTAAATCACAAGAAAAAGGACATTGCAATCTCTCTCTCCATTTCTGTCTCCACTTCTCTTCTCCATGTCCTCCCTATATTATTCTGTTCTGTCTCCACTTCGTTTCTCTATATCCTCCCTATACAGTGGAGTCTAGATAAGTAGAAGTCACAGGGGCCAAAGGAATTTGTTCTACTATCAGAAATTCTACTTATCCAGGCTGCACATATTTACACTAGTTTACACTAATACCAAGCAGTAGCATTGAGTAAAATGATTGTACCACTTAGGAAACACAGATAGTGAAAAAATAAATAGCAGTACAATACCAGAAATGTTGAAATGTCTAATTTTGAAAATTTCCAAATTAATTAAAACTCTGTCCCATGAAGATTTTTACATAAGATTAGCATCAAGAAGGGTTATCTTGAAATCATCCCAAATGAGGTCAGCATCCATATCAAGATCTCACATGAAGAGTATTTTTATATAGAGATAGAGGGAGATATACAGGGGATACAACCACGAGACAGAAACCCTAACAAGGGAATTAACTAGGATAGCTTAAGTGCCCAAACAATCTCGGGCCTTCGAGAACCAGGGGTCAGTTTGCCTACTGCGTCGTTGACACAGGTGGAACCCGCCAGAAGCGTGCAGGGGCCACTTGCACGGGAAGCTCAAGGGAAGCCATACTCCGTGTCCACCCGACGCCCGTCAACGGGGAGACGACTACTGGAGAGCAGACAAGAAGCGGGGTTTAGCTTAAGGGGAACAAGATACAGAAACGATTGAATTTAGATATAGTTGATTACTAAGAGAGTTTGATAGAGTTATGCTGTGATAGTTATGTGTATAATGATTTGTTAATGCAATTATGTAAACACTGTGATATTGTGATTGATGGCGAAATCCTTATTGACCAGATAATAAATTAGATTATTAAGACATATCATAGAGTTTGTTGCCTGTCCTGAACCCGAGTCCTGTTCCTAGATTTGTAAGACCATGACAGGCTATTTGGGGGCCAAGTCGTTTTGGCAAGCTCAAGACTATTGAATTCTACTTAAAATTCTTGACAGTTCTTAGCTTTGCCAAGTAAAAATACTATTACAACCATACACGACAGTCTCACTATTACAGCTACTATCGTCTCAAATATATCCGGCAAAGATCCTTGTTCCTCTAGAAAAATAATTACAACCATGCTTATTCAAATTTACATTGACATGACTGGAAAATAACTGTGACAAAATACTAATCTTTTTCATTCCAACGACAGATTGTTCCGCGAGAAAGTTGTGTACGTTTAAATTGTTCTCCAGCAGCGGTGAAAGAACCGGAGAACCAAACATCTATATTACAGCAAAGTCATCAGTAAATCAGATAAGTCCCATAGATTTCATTCTTATTGTATCTCTAAACGATACTCATTTCTCATTGTGTAACATTTTTCTATGCATTTTGATTTATTAAATGCACATGCAAATTTCATGTCCATTTGAAATTAGAAATTATACATGTAAACATTAAGGGACATAACACATTTTTGTACTCCCAAACTTTTGCAAAGGGAATTAATTTCTAAAAATTGAAAATTAGTTAAATTTACAGAATGTCAACATTAGAACAGTGTATTGAACAAGGGATCAAATTAGGATATTCTGCAGATAAACTGGCGGAATGGGCGCAAAAAACGCATTCAGAAAACATAGCAAGAGAATATAGGGCAGCCGAACGAGAACAAAAACGGCTGAAAATGGAGGCTGAGAATAAAAAGATGCAAATGGAGGCTGAGAATAAAAAGATGGAAATTGAGGCTGCTAACAAACAAGCTGAAAATAAAAAGCTAGAAATTGAGGCTGCTAACAAACAAGCAGAGTTAAATGCAGAAACAAAGACATTAGAGATAGAGGCAGCTTTAAAACAAAAAGAAATAGAAACACAGACGCAATTAAAGGTCAAACAAATGGAAATTGATTCCAATATGGAAATCTCCGTAAATAAATTAAGAAGTAAGGAAGAAGAGCATAAGTATAACAAATACAAAGGCCTAGTAAAACCATTCTGTTCCAGAGATTCCATAAGTGCCTATTGTGAGAACTTTGAGTGTTTAATGTCGTACCATGACATTCCAAAAATCGACTGGGCTATGATATTTATGAGAAATCTTGCATTAGAACCCTTAAAAGTAATTGAAACCATCCCAAAGGACATGAGAAATGATTATGACTATCTAAAACACAGAATCTTTCAACATTTTTCGTTAGACACAGCAGGATACCAATTACAATTTTCAAAACTTGCACCATCACCCAACCAAACATTCATAGACTACGTTTCTTCAGTCCAAGATATTTTCACTAAATGAATTACATCAGCGAAAACAAACAACAACTATGAGAAACTAAAAGATCTAATAATAATTGACAAAATTATGAACTCAATACCCACCTCTTTTTCTAAATTCCTACGACAAAATGATTGCAAAACAATTGAAGAAGTCGAACAAAAAGGAAGCGCCTTCTTCATAGCAAATCGCGACATTTTTCGATTAAATACTACCCAAAATGATGTAGCAGCTGTCACTAACACAAAGTACTCTAAACCAACTGAGAACAAATTTAAACCACATACTAAAATGTCAAAGCCAGCTCTGTGTCAATATTGTCATTTTACGCATGAACAATATGCTATATGCGACAAAGCACCAACCTACCGTCAGCACCTCCAAATGATAGTAGAAAAGCAGAGGAATAAAAGAAACACCTATAGGAGAGCGGTAAAATGTTATTTTTGTCTCACGTACGGACACCATAGCGGACGCTGTGAGGGCCGCAAAATAATGAAACAAGCCAATGCATTATTGGTAGACACATCTAGTGATGAAGAGATGGATGAAGTTAATCAGTGTGACATCAAGAATGAAAGTGAGAATGAATCTGTGAATGCCCTAGAAGTCATTAACACCAATGACTATAACACCTGTAACATATGTAAAAAATTCCAGTTGGGTACCACCCTTGAATGTGGCCACACCATTCCAATATCCAACGAAATGGCAAACGCAGCCTTGGCTTCAAAAGGCAAATTACAATTTGTAAAAGGTCTTGTAAATAACCAACTTTGTACAGTCATGCGTGACAGCGGGGCGACTCTGGTTGGCATTAAAAAGATTTTAATTAAGGACACTGACTACACAAACGACTATGTGACATGTCGCACATTCGCTGGTACCATTGAACGATACCCTTTGGCACTGGCCGAAATTCAAATACCTTCCGTGTCAGGACAAGTACTGTGTGCGGTATTAGACAACCCGTGCGCGGACATTATTTTGGGGAATCTTCCAAACGTAAAATCATGTTCAGAAGAAGAAATCCAACAATGGGAACTAGAAAACTGCACTCTAAAACCAAGCAGTAATCCCACAATAAATGAACATAATTTTATGTCTCCTCCAACTGCCAAAAGCGTAAGGGAGACCACCAATGACGAAATTCTGAACGAATTAACAGAGGTGCACAACACAGGAGTAGTCGAATCGTTCGACCATACCACCAGCATAAAACCTCGAATTGAGGACCAGTGTATACCAAACTGCGATCCGGCAAATGTGCAACAGAAAACAGAAGACGCTAACGTATGGACCAGACAAACGACTCAGAAAACCCACGACAAGCAACGTGACATGTTATTACAAACCAAGTTAACTCTGTCAAATTACTCCCAACTGAAACCATAGTATGCCAGAAACAACATGGACATGAAAAACCAGACAGAGACAACAGGGGACGTTAACCAGATTAACATCAACGACACTGACATGAACCACAACAAAGACAGAAGCACAACACCGACAGTACTTCTTAAAGACAATGCGACAAAGGAAAATGAAGAGAATTCAGCATTAACGACAAATTTTCTTTACGACACAGACAATGAAGACAACTTCACATTACTGATAATTTTTCTGCAAGACAAAAACGCAGTTACAAAACCATTGACTGAGACAACTCAGAAGTACCAACTACATGAGTCGAAACAATGTGTTTCTCTGGGAACAATAAACAGTGACGTTATTAATTACAAGAAACATAACCAAGAAATACAAAAATATCCAAGGGACACTATTGTTCACAAAGAAGTATTAACAACAAACAAGTGTCTTCATATGCGTTCATCGTAAATCTATCATCTATCAATGACACATAAAACAAAAACGAAAACAACACAGAAACCTGCAGAAAGTTATGCAAATACGAAAATAACATCATCAAACAGCAATCATGCAAGCAAACAGTATGCAAATAAACAAACACAAACGATTAACTTCACACAAAATCAAAATCAGAAAATATTGCATACAAACAAACCGCTTTATTGCATGAACAGAAACAGAACAATGATGCGTGTCAAAATCCATCAGCACAAAAACTAGTAATTTCAAATCACCATCTACCAGTTTAGCAGACAAATACAATAATGTCCTTGAAATACATAACTCAACCAACAAGACTAGACAATCACATTCACCAAACATTAGAATGAACAGAGACAAACTACTGACACTCTTGCTACTTTTGTTGTCGACACAACTTGCAACAACACTAGATATCTTTCAAAATAGATCCTGGACAACAATCATGAAAACAAACCAACCATCCATTATACTCACCATCGCACTCATATATCAGCCAACAGTGCACCATATTAAGATTGCAAAAACCATCATACAGTTCATTAACTCCGATTGGTGCAAAATTTTTCATATAACCCTGATATATGCCGATTGTAAATTCATATTCACTCTTACATTGTTTAGATTTATTATCGCATCAATAATCATACAATTATGTATTATTTGGAATTGTAAGAGTATCCGTTTAGAAGTTACAATTTGCAAACTGAAATCAATTTTTTCCGAACCACCCATCCTTAGATTACCAAACATTGATTTACCATTTATATTAACCACAGATTCAAGTGCTATCGCGATCGGAGGATGCCTAATGCAAGAATATGATGGCGTGAAAAACCCGATTTTTTATGTAAGCCGGAAGTTAAAAGCAGCTGAGACCAGGTATTCCACAGCTGAATTGGAGGCCTTAAGTTTGGTTTTCTGTGTTTTTCGATTACATAAGTTCCTTCTTGGCACCCACTTCGTTGTCCTCACAGATAATTCGCCACTGCTGGTCATTAGAGAGGGGAAACCCAAAAATCACAGATTGGCAAGATGGTGTCTTTTGTTACAGGATTTTGATTTCGAAATTCACCACATCAAAGGCACTGATAATTTAATTCCTGATATTTTATCAAGACTACCCAATGCACCAGCAGAGTGACACTATGCACTTTAATATTTGCCATATGACAAACTGTGATATATTTGTCTGATATTTTAATCTGATGCGTCAAATTCAGTGTATCTCTACACCGCAGAACTGCATGAATATCAACAGGCTATTTATATTGACAGCCAATACTAAAGATTAAAGTACTTAAATTAAAGTGCCACAAACGTTATATTATGCCACAGTAATTAGAAACAATGCAGTATGAACTTTCCCTATGAAAAAATGCGAATTTACGTCACCAAGCCGGTCAAACTAATATATTCACCAAGCCAGTCAAATGAATACATGAAAGTCTAGTTGACCAACTGGACAAATTAGCAACTAATAATACAATGTGAACATTCTGAACTTTGTTTAGTAGTGAAAGTGAATGGACTTCAACAACGAACGGAAGAGAACATTAAACAGACCCACAACTATTGTCACTACTAGTACAACATGTGCGAAACAACTACACGAAACTGTGACAGTAATGCGTTACCTATCAACTGTAACAGCATTTTAGACACACAGCGACAAAGGACGACAACACACGGATCGTCGATGGATTTAATTAGTTTAATTTAATTAGATTGTTAATAAATTATTGTATTATTATATGCATAAAATATGTGAACATGTCAATTTTTTCATTATTCTATCATACATGTCAGAAACATTATTGTTTAATTTCAAAAATGTCTTTCTAAAACTTTTTCAATTTAAATTATAAACCATTGTGTTATCACCAGTACAGGTAGTACTTGGCATTTCAACAAAATATATATCGCCAAAGTTTTCCTTGTTCTAAGGGCGACAACACTTACCTTAACCTAACGTGTATATTTTAACATAAAACTATGTTGTATGAAAGATGTACGAATCAGAGCGTGCATGAATTAAATGAGAGAGCGATATACTTAGCACACAAATTGTACGCAAAAGTGGTCATTTTTAATTTGTTTGCGTTTGATGTAAATTGTAACAGTTGTCTAAATATTTTATACATGTTTAGTGTTAGATATAATAGTGTTATTCTGAGAATCACCGCTCGAGTATCCATTTCATGCGTGGCAGAAATGGCGATTCATGATAAAGGAGATTCCAGCTCATGACGCTTAGAAGTACACTACACACCGCAAACACACACATAGCACACATTAGATAAAATATACACTCACAAAACTAAACACTAACAATTAAAGCACATACACTTTATTACAGCAAATAAAGGGGAGTAGACACCCTAACAGGCAAACAAGAACATAAGTAGTTACTTGGTGAAAACAAAAGTAATAAGATATTGGATACTATATAAGACATACGGGAGTAAAAGTGTATCAAAATACACATGCGGGGAAAAGATTTGCATATGTTCCTGAATAAGCCAAGACTACTTGTCTTGATGAAACTCTCTAATACAGAGTTCATTATCTTGGTATCTTATGGATACTTGAGAAGGACGCAGTTGTAAATACAACAGGAAGCGTCATAGAACTTCGGTCAGATAGCAGGTTTAGGAATATGGAAGAGATTTGAGCTCTTCAGCAATCACCCTGGAATGATGTACTGGAAAATACATGAGTTAATAGTGCAAGGATACAGATTACTAAGTTCCCATCCACTAAACTACAGCCACAAAATGTCAGGGCTTCATGTGACCTCGTGACAAAATTAGTTCAGACTATTTAACTTATATTACTTGTAGTAACCCACAACAACGGGGGGAGGGGAACCCTGTCAAGATCTCACATGAAGAATATTTCTATATAGAGATAGAGGGAGATATACAGGGGATACAACCACGAGACAGAAACCCTAACAAGGGAATTAACTAGGATAGCTCGAGTGTCCAAACAATCTCGGGCCTTCGAGAACCAGGGGTCAGTTTGCCTACTGCGTCGTTGACACAGGTGGAACCCGCCAGAAGCGTGCAGGGGCCACTTGCACGGGAAGCTCAAGGGAAGCCATACTCCGTGTCCACCCGACGCCCGTCAACGGGGATACGACTACTGGACAGCAGACAAGAAGCGGAGTTTAGCTTAAGGGGAACAAGATACAGAAACGATTGAATTTAGATATAGTTGATTACTAAGAGAGTTTGATAGAGTTATGATGTGATAGTTATGTGTATAATGATTTGTTAATGCAATTATGTAAACACTGTGATATTGTGATTGACGGCGAAATCCTTATTCGCCAGATAAAAAATTAGACTATTAAGACATATCATAGAGTTTGTTGCCTGTCCTGAACCCGACTCCTGTTCCTAGATTTGTAAGACCATGACAATCCATATGACACACAAGTTTTGACAACATTGTGGATCTATAAAGAACTTTCAGATTTTGAATGATACCTTGATCACAAGGCTGAAGTGTTGATGTGGCAATAGGTGGCAGAAACAAAAGTTCTGTTGCCTTCAGGTTAATTTTTGTGAACAATTTTCAACAATTAAAATAACTTTTCTTTGTCTACGCATCATTGAATAATCAAATTCTTGTAGTCACTCATTGAACAGTTCTGATGTCATCCACACCTTTGAATTGCCTCTGTAATTCACACACAATTTTTTTTTTCAGGCCTTTGAAACAACGAGGATTTTTAAATTTTCCAATCACAAATAAAGGCCATTTTTCACTACTATCCATATTGGAACACACAACCACTCCTTTGATTTTTCCCCCATGACACTTCATTTTTGAAAGAAAATGTTTTATCAGGCAACAATCTCCAAAATAATCCAGTTTCATCGGCATTAAATACATCCACAGAATTATATTTAGCGAAAGCAGGTCTGAGCACGTCTTCTATCCATGAGTGAGTCATTGCTTCGTCGACTGACTATTTCTCTCCCCACACATTCTTGTACGTGATGCAGTGTAGTACTTTGAAATGATCCAACCAGCCAGCACTACAATTCCAGTCTGTCTGACCTCCAAGGCGTGCAAATTCTTCTGCTTTCGCAATAAGTAAAGGCCCATTTACTGGTATATTTGCCGATCTAATCACAGTGAACCATTTTAAAAGGGGCGCATCAACAGAATCACAGGTGGCAGTTCTAGCTTGCTGTCTGTCACTGTCGATTTGAAATTCGAAAAACAATTTTCTGTAGCGGTCTTTACGCTTTAAAATGCCGGAAAGTGTCGATGTTGGAATACCAAATTCTCAATCTATATTCACTTTCTTCTTCATACTATGTTCAACCTCTTCCAACAGCTCAATCTTTCTTTTTAAAGTTAAAGTGGCAAGCTTTCGTCCACTAACTGCCAGTGTTGACAGGTAGTGAGATATCGTATGTGCGAGATTGTTCTTCTCCGGGCTGACTAAAAACTAATTGTTTTGCGAAACAATTTTTTTTTGTCTTTTTCTGTCTCTGCTTCTCTTCTCCATGTCCTCCCTATATTATTCTGTTCTGTCTCTGCTTCTCTTCTCCATGTCCTCCCTATATTATTCTATTCTGTCTCTGCTTCTCTTCTCCATGTCCTCCCTATATTCTGTTCTGTCTCCACTTCACTTCTCCATGCCCTCCCTTTATTATTATATTCTGTCTCTGCTTCTCTTCTCCATGTCCTCCCTATATTATTCTGTTCTGTCTCCAATTCATTTCTCCATGTCCTCCCTATATTATTCTGTTCTGTCTCTGCTTCTCTTCTCCATGTCCTCCCTATACTATTCTATTCTGTCTCTGCTTCTCTTCTCCATGTCCTCCCTATATTATTCTGTTCTGTCTCCACTTCACTTCTCCATGTCCTCCCTATATTATCCTGGTCTGTCTCTGCTTCTATTCTCCGTGTGTTTAGGCTGTCCTATGTTTCTTATAGCCTATGGCTTCCAGACGAAGACCTTCTGATGTCGAGGTAGCGGTTTCCACCCCTACACCGGTCAGTGGGACTACAATGTTGACTTCTTGCCCTTGACTTGGGGATTTAAATTACAAGTAGGGGAGACTGGGGAGAAATGGACCAGCAATTTTGTAGTTTCAATTTTTGCTCATCACCGGAACAGATTTTATCGAAACATAATAAAACCATGACTAAAATGTTGTACATTCATTTATTTTAAAAGGGGAAAACATTTAGCAATCTATTTCTATATGTTTCTTTACAAAATGCATTTCAAAAATGTATATGAACATGGGGAGAAATGGACCACCATTGGGGTGAAATGGACCAGCACGTGGGGAGCAATGGACCATAGTGGGGAGAAATGGACCTTTTTTAATAAGAAGCAGCAACAACTCATCCATATTGCTATAAGAAATAAATAATCATTAAAAGGATATTTGCAGTTTTTTTTAAAATTATTTTAAGCGACAGTAAAAATGTTTAATATGATATATTAATCTAATATAAAGTTTTATCGAACATTTATGACTGCAAGACTTTCTTTGAAGACATAGCCATCTTTGGTCCTAGAAGTGGTTCCAGTGATTGTAGATCTAGCAAGCTGTGCTTTAATACATGTAATTGAGACACTGGCGACATCTTCTACCTTAGGCTTAACAAATTTACCAGCAACCTTCTCACTCTTGCGCAAGAACTCTACCTCAACATCACCATCATCATCAATGTCTCCCCTTACAATTCCTACATAGTAAACACAAGTCTTCTTTGTTCCATATTCACATAGCACACACTGGCCTTCAAAAACCTCACGCACACCAGTCAAGCTAACCGTACACTCCTCATTTTCACCAAATGAAACATCAGAATCTGTGTCATCACAAAACGAAATGTCAGTTTCTGGATCTGAATCAACATCAAGTTCTTTCAGCAGCTGTCTCTTTGCCTTTTTGGGTGGAACTTTTGCTGCCTTTTCTTTCATCACCGCTCTTTCCCTAATTCGATCCATTTCTGGCATAGAAGTAGCCAGCTTAGTTTTTCCTCTTTTCCTCATATTATTTGAATCTTTTCGCGGACCAGCTTTTGGTAGTCCTCTGAAAACATGAGGCGAAGTAAAGGAAGAAGTAGCTTTATGTTGAAGACTCCCTGATATTTCCTGCAAGTCATCTACAAGGTTCTCAACATTACACTCTTTCTGATTTTCATGAAATTCTTGTGCAGTTTGATCTGTGCTGGTACCACAATGTGGAGATGCTGATCCTGTCTGTTCATTGCTTTCTAAAGTGGCATTTTCACTGTCCTTGCTGATGGGCCTGTTCGTTATTTCTGAAGGCATAAAATCATCTTCTGTAAAAACATCTTCGTTAAAGGGCCAAATACCTGACACTGCAAAGCCTGATTGAATGTTAATGGGAGTTGCCGCTTTAAGAAAAGCGTGGCCTCCTAGATTTGCAACTTGATAGATTGTCAGTGGTGTCCCAACATTTTTCATCATCCATGAATCACACGCATTGTTGTAGACCGACTTCATGGGTCCAAAAACTGAACGGTCCAAGGGCTGAGTTTTAGATGAGGTGTGTGGTGGCAACGTGATCACATGAATGTTGTTTTTCTTGCACAGTTCAAGTGATTCAAATGAAATGTGGGAATCGTGATTGTCCAAGATCAAAATCAAAGGGAAGTCTTTGGAAGGTCTTGAATGCTTAATGAAGTGATTTATAACTTTGACGAAATTATCACGGGTCATCCAACCTGATTCATTCACAAGGCCAAGGGAACCTTCAGGTGCTCCAGCAAGCATAAAATTCTTAAAATTTTTTCTGGGAAACACAAAAACTGGAGGGATAATGTGACCCGCAGCTGACACAATGCAACAGATTGTGACCAGTTCTCCTCTTTCTCTGGATGTCACCTGGCCTATTTGCTTCACTCCTCGTGGGGCAATTACTTTTGGCACTTTCTGTACAGTGGTCAGACCTGACTCATCCAAATTGTAGATTTGAGCTCCACTCACATTTAGTTTTGTAATGGTTTCCTTCACAATGTTGAAGAAGGTGCAAATATTATGTTTGTTGAAAGCTGTAGCTCTAGCCAGAGATGTTGCCTCAGGTTGCCTTATGGTCAGCTCGGGATTCCGTCGCAAAAATCCACAAAGCCAGTCTTTCCCTGCCATCATTTGCTCATCCCAGGTTAAAGGATGTGCAATGTTATTGACTTACGCCATCTCGTACGCCAAAATACGAAGTTTTTAGTTGTGAGTCCATGGAACATTCTTGCACAATCTTTCAAGTAACTAGCAAAATCAGCTTCTTGCTTAGCTGTGAAAACAAGGCTATGCCTATAATTTGGTACGAGTCTAGTAGGCAGACCATTTCCTTCTCTGTCTTTTGTAAGATTGTTATTGAGGGTAGAGCGAGCAATGCCGTACTTCCTTGCAGCTTTCCTCACTTTCATTCCATTTTTCACAGCATTAACAGCTTCTCTCATACGTTCCTCCGTAACGAGACCCTTGTTGGTGTTTCTGATGTACAATCTTGGCATCTGAAACAAAAGAGTGACAGAATTATATAACATTTAGAATGGTAGGCCTATCATTTGCAAAGAAATACTGATCATAGCACGAATGGCGTGCATCTTTAATAAATCACTGAGATCAAATTTGTTAACAGTTTTATTGGTCTAGATTTAGACCCCAGTATTAAAAAGAATCAATAATGCTGATATTCGAATGCAATCTTCAACACTTTTAATAACAACAGACTGTCTTGTAAATTTCTTCTATAGGGAGAAATGAGCCTTGGGGAAAAATGAACCGGTCCATTTCTCCCCCATCAATGTATTAAACTATTCAGCCATAAAGTCTCTTAAATCTAATATTATATGCTATATTTTTTATATGAACTCTTAAATAACAAGTAAATAAAGATATTAACGTAATTACCTTGTCCTGATTCCTGACTATGCGTCTGCTTTACGATGGTGTCTGGAACTGGAAAAAGAAACTTTAGTGCAAAATTTTTTTCAAACTTTGCGTGGGAACGACCTGTGCGGGAAGTCGATGGCAAATGAAAAATTCGGACTATGTTTGATGTGGAAAACAAACTTATTATGGTTTCACTTTCATTGCATCACAGCCAGGGGCCAGAGAGGGGGTGGTCCATTTCTCCCCTATGTCCATTTCTCCCCAGTCTCCCCTACCTCAGAAGTCAGAGTGGGTTCACCTGATGGTGAGGGACACAGATAATTGGGAAAGCTAATGCACATACAAAACTCAGTCCAGCGCACTAAAGTAGTAGCTACATGTGTGGACTATGTTTGAGTTCAAAGTGAGCCAATGCAAACAAGAGCTTCAATATGTTCTATTTATAGACTTGCTCAGTGTATGTCCTATCTAGTGACAGTGTCTTGTATTTATAGACTGTCTCAGTGTATGTCCTATCTAGTGACAGTGTCTTGTATTTGTAGACTTTCTCAGTGTATGTCCTATCTAGTGACAGTGTCTTGTATTTGTAGACTTTCTCAGTGTATGTCCTATCTAGTGACAGTGTCTTGTATTTGTAGACTTTCTCAGTGTATGTCCTATCTAGTGACAGTGTCTTGTATTTGTAGACTTTCTCAGTGTATGTCCTATCTAGTGACAGTGTCTTGAATTTGTGGACTTTCTCAGTGTATGTCCTATCTAGTGACAGTGTCTTGTATTTGTAGACTTTCTCAGTGTATGTCCTATCTAGTGACAGTGTCTTGTATTTGTAGACTTTCTCAGTGTATGTCCTATCTAGTGACAGTGTCTTGTATTTCTGGACTTTCTCAGTGTATGTCCTATCTAGTGACAGTGTCTTGTATTTGTGGACTTTCTCAGTGTATGTCCTATCTAGTGACAGTGTCTTGTATTTGTGGACTTTCTCAGTGTATGTCCTATCTAGTGATAGTGTCTTTTATTCCCTTTTTCATTCTCTGGTATTTGTCTAAATCAAAAAGATAATTTCTTCAAGCTGATTTAAATATACAACAGACATATTCCCACAGTAATCCCAGGCTTGAAGAGTGTATATTCTGCTTTAGTTCATGTTGTGTGACGTCTGCAGTATGCCCCTAATGAGATTCAACCAAATATGCCCGGCAATAAATTGTGCAACCTATTGTTTGTGTTTTCATTATTGAAAATCACTGTGGGAAAACATTGCTTTGAATGTTAATCTTAAACAAATGGATTGAAAGTGAAGCAACTGAATTGACTCAGAATGTGGCATTTATACTGAAAATTAGCAGCTCAGACTGTAAAATATACAAATATTCCAAAATGAAATTGCAGAGGATGAAGGAATAGTTGGTCTTAGAAAGCAATTTTTGGTTGAATCAATCTTAATGTCCTTAGATTATATTTTAAATAGGACAGATCACAGATTTGAGATGTCTTCAGAAATCATTGACAATCAAACTGAAATTGTAGACATGTTTTCTTTATTCTATGACATGTACAAAGAAAACATAATCATTATGATTAAGGCAAATTCAAGTATCAAGAAGACAATTAATAATGTTCTTGAATTCACAATCCCCAATTCTGTTTTCATTTTATCTTAATCTACATTTTCCTGAATTTACCTATAACTAGTGCAGATGCGGAATGATACTGTAGTTGAATGAAACACACACCTTCATTCTACAATAGGTGAAGTTAGATTGTGTTAGAATTGCTCCCCATGGGAAGAGAGTTGGCGAATGATATGAAAGACAATGCAGTAACAGGTACACTTGCAAGAATTAAGCCACGATGAAAGAGAATGTTGTAGGGTCATCTATATTTTCACATTCTTTTCTGCTGTTGGCATTTGATATGTGTTAATTGATATAATTAAATTGAATAACAAACATGTTTCATTATCTTTTTGTTTTGAGATTAATAACTCACTTAACCTTTTTGTTTAATGCAATTCCTTTAAAACTGTACCTTCCTGCTGTTTGATTTTTAAGACAAATATACATAAAAAAGTATGTAAATAATTTAATTGTGTTTGAATTTGTCATGGCACGTTTCCGTATGCAAGTCAAATTAATCACAACAAATTGTGACCCCATTTCCCTTGTGGAGACCTAGCTTCGGGAAGTTGAGTTGAGGCAAGAACCGACATTATAACTCTGGACATTTCCATACATGCTCATCTTCAACGGGCAGTGAAGATTCCCAATAGTATTGGTACCAGTAGCAATCTAATTGTGTGTCCGTCAGAACATTCCTCAGAGTCCTGAGTGTCAGTCAGATTCTCTGCTCACTCCCTGCCACACCATTCTCTAGAGGCTGAGATGGTCTATCTGTTATTCCCCACTATACATACGACCCCAAAAACCTGACCACATCTGCCTTATCGTGCACCTATACCCCGCCCATCCATGCAGACCCAGCCAATCTGACCACCTGCTAATTTCCCACCACACCAACATGTCCCGGAGAAAAGATCCAACAGATGCTCCCTATTTTTGATTGTTGGATTGAAGCCTCCCACTCTGCACGAAGCATATGCCGGGAGGTAGAATCAAATACGTGCATTGCTTTGTGTGTGGGTGTAGGGGAATAAATGGAGATATTTTAATGAGAATGTGCGGGAGGTCTATGGATAGAAATTGGGTTCATAGCGCCGGGAAATTTGTGATAGTCCAGAGATGTTCAACTTATAACCACTTTGGAGTATTTCACTGTAACGTTAGGTCGGTGATGCAGGGTGTATGGATTCGTGAAAAATCTCACTCTCCAGTCCAAATGTCCTAAACCGAAAAATACATTCTTGTTCCGTCCGATGTCAAACACACACTCCCCAGTCCTGTCCTTTCTGTTCTCTCTTGCTATCCCGTGCTCCCCTCTTCACGGGTCACCTCGTCCGAGCCGTGTTCACTACACCGTCCCGTCTTGTCCTGAGTTCTTGTCTACCCTCGTCTGTCCCTGAACTCGTTTCAGTCTGTCTGTGTAGTTCTGAGCTGTTGTCGGTATATCATACATATTGGACTTTGACACGGTTGTTGGTGCACACATTCGTTGATCAGCGGCGAATGGATGGGCTTAGGTGGTGTGACAGAGATATCAGCATTAACTAGGTGGAGTGGATGGACATAAGTAGTGTCACAGAGATATCAGCATTGACTAGGTGGAGTGGATGGACATAAGTAGTGTAACAGAGATATCAGCATTGACTAGGTGGAGTGGATGGACATAGGTGGTGTGACAGAGATATCAGCATTGACTAGGTGGAGTGGATGGACTTAGGTGGTGTGACAGAGATGTTAGCATTGACTACATGGGGAGAGCTGGATGGGTGTCGGTGGGTAAGGAGGTTGGAACAGGTGGCAGCTGATCGGCGGGGCAAGGATATTTGAGGATAGTGTGCCTGGAGAGTCCTTTGTCTGGAACTTATGGGGCAAATGAGTTGGATGATGACCTGGACGCATACGGAGAGGAACTAGAGATAGAGATAAATAATATGGGGAGGACATTGACGGACTTGTGAAAAATAGCAAAAGACCAGGAGGCTGGAATGTGTCAATTGAAGCCTTATAATGGAAGTAAGATGTATAACAGAAATAACCCTATTAACAAATGTCTGCCTAAATGGCAAATATCACAGCGCTGATGTAAACTGTGACAATACAAATACTTCCAAAACAACTAACAACAATTGCTTGGAAGAGGTTATTGAGGGTATAGAATGTTAAGTGACTATAAGAAAGATGCAAACAGTGTTGTTTGGTCATGCAATGTGAAGAGGGGCAATGAAAAACGTCACGACGACATGAAAGATCAGTTTTGAGAAGGGACAGACGGAGAGAGATGACGCTGGATGGAATAGGTTGGTGGTATATCAAGAGTAGGGTTGATCCAGAGCAGGGGTCACCAAACTACGGCCCGCGGACCGGATCCGTCATTTCACCATTGTACTCGAACTTGCTTGATATAACGTATGGAACACGAGACATTATGATACAATTTAAACGTAAATATTATTATGTTTAGAATAATAGGAGCTCTTCACACGTGCGGAGACCTCCTGGCTGCTATGTGTCTTAAATTTACTATTTTCAATGATAAATTATTGTCTCTAGATTTTCTTGTTTATTGTAATGTTTGCTTATTTCGCGCCATCCCAAGTCCTTCCTCGGCTCGTGGTAGCGCCGCCTACGCTTTGACATTACCATGGTTTTCATGGCAAAACAGACACGCGCGCGCATCTTCCCACCCCCTCCCCCCAAATGCGCCCGGCTGTCAACACAGGTCCTATGCTCCAGAAATAATTACTTCTTTTTGCCAGTCATACATTTTATAGGTATGTAACAAGGATTTCTGTGTTTGACAGTGATAGGTAAGTGATCTACAAGTGTGAATGGAGGCGACAGAGTAGCAGACATAGCATAAATATGCCATAGAAGCCTCGTGTTATTACGAAAATATTATCCCCAGCTCAGAAGAATTCCCCGTACTTATTTGTGGAAAGAAAGGACCAGAAAACTAATTGCATAGTATGCAGCGAAAGTGTTGCCGTTTTGAAAGTGTACAGTCTTCGGCATCACTACGAAACAAAACATCCATCAACATATTCAACGTTTTCTGGAAAGTTACGCTCTGAGAAAAATGAGTCCATGAAACGTCGTTTAGAAGCACAAAAAAATATCTTAACGAGAAAGTGTGCTGAAAATTAATCTGACACTCGTGCAAGTTACAAACTAATGCATAAGATGGCAGAACGAGGAAACCCGTTTAGTTTACCGTTTACTGATGGCAACTTCCTCAAAGAGTGTATTGTTGAAGCAGCAAATAATTTGTGTCCTGAGAAAGCCGATTTGTTTGGAACTATCAGCCTTTCAGCAAGTTCAACTGTGCGAAGAATAGAGGAACTTGGAGAGAACATAATGCTACGCGAGAAAACTAGGAAGTTGTGGTATTCTCTGGCGCTGGATGATTCTATGATCTCTCGAGTACGTCACAACTTTTCGTGTTTTTCGCAGTGTCAGTTTTGACTTTCAGATTACGGAAGAGTTGACATCCGTTTGCAGCATGCATGGAACAACAACTGGAAAAGACATTTTTATGGAAGTGCAAAAGATTTTGCAAGACTATAACTTTCAGTATAACCTTCAGTGAAATCAGCTTCGATGTGTTACAGTTGATGGAGGAAAAAACCATGGCTGGAGTGAGGAAGAGCCCGATGGGGCAGATCAGGACTCAATTTTAAGATTGGCAAATTCCGGGAGCTCTGTTCATACACTGCATCATACATCAGCAAGCACTCTGTCTGAAAGACTTAGATATTTATTGTTTACTGAAGCCAGTCGTTTCTGCTGTGAACTTCATTCGGGGACATGCACTCAATCACCGCCAGTTCCAGGCTTCTTTTTTTTTTTTTTTTTTGAAGATATTGATTCTGAATTCTGTGACTTGCCTTATCACACATCAGTGAGGTGGCTCAGCTGCGGTAAAGTCCTGTTTCGTTTTTACAAGCTCCGAAACGAAATAGATGTTTTCATCACTGAAAAAGATAGAGATGATCTAAAGCTGTCAGATCCTACCTGGCTGTCAAAGTTGTCATTTTGGGCGACATCTCATCCCACATGAAATAACTGAATTTGAAACTTCAGGGAAAGGATAACTTCATCTGTGATCTCTACAGAATCATCAAAGGATTTCGGAGAAAGCTGCCATTGTTTGAAGCACAAGTGGAAGGAGAAAATTTTTTTCTAATTTTTACTGTTTCAAAGAGTTTTGCGCTACAATCGCCGAAGATTTCAACCTTGATTTCCCGGGGAAAAAAATTATTCGTGACATGAAGAAGCATTTTTGGAGAGATTTTCAGATCTTGACAGAATTGAGAGTGACATTCTTCTTTTCCAGAATCCGTTTGATTTTAACCTCGATGATGTGCCAGTTGAACTGCAGTTGGAGCTCGTTGATTTGCAAGCAAATGACTTGTTGAAAGAGAAGCACAGAAAAGGAAAACTTTTTGAATTGTACTGCTACTTACCTGTTGTTGTGTTTCCGAAACTGAAGAAATTGCCGCTGGTATGGCATCAGTGTTTGGAACAACTTATGTTTGTGAGCAAACATAAAAAAAAAAAATTAAGTATGTGAAGTCAACACATCGAACGAGATTGACTGATGAACATTTGAAAGCAATTCTCTTGATTGGATGTAGTTATTCCAAACTAAACATTGCTGATATCTTGAAAGCCAAATATCAGTTTCACAAATCTCACTAACCTTTTTCGCTGCTTAGTTTGTGAGATTCGGATATGTGCATACTATGTCTAATGTAACTGTCTTTTTGCTAACGTCGCCTTCTTTGATATTTTTTTTTTTTTTTTTTTTTTTTGTAAATAAATATGTTGGTTGTCTTTGATTTTTGTGCATTGCACGCTACTCACCCATGATTAACTTAGTTTTACGTCTTTTTTTCCCAGAGCTTTCGTTCTGGCTTGCAAGTATTGTTAAAGTTAGTTGCACATCCTTTACATGACGTTTGCTGTCAACACCAGCATGTTTTGCTGTTGATTGATTGATTGATTGATTGATTTAGGAACCGACATCACAGCATTCCGGGCATTCCCATAAGCGCTCCGTCCCCATTATCAGAAGCCAGCGAAGAGTGTGTGCTGTTGTTGATGTCTTGGCAAGTTTATGTTCTGAACGACAGGGGCCCATACCATAGCTTAAAAAACCAGCGCAACGCGGTCTGCTGCCAAATCACACGCAGCCGTGTTTCGAACTGCGTCCGTTAAACTTTCGCCACGGAGACGGTGCAAGTATTGTACATAATGAGTATCCGGCCCGCGCTCGTCATATTGTCATTTATCCGGCCCGCCGTGGAAAAAGTTTGGTGACCCCTGATCCAGAGGACCGATATCTGAGGAGAGGTAAATGCCTACGTCATTTAGCACTGCTCATTAAATATAAATATATACCATGTGCAATCATAAGCCGTGATTGTGTTTGGTCATTGGTTATTCTTTACAAGTGTGCAGACCTCAATAGTCTGTCGCCGGTGCTGATATGGTGCTGTCATTGCCACCTACATGCTGTTTGATAAACCTGGGACATTCAGCAGTTTGACTTCAGTTCTTAGAAACATGCACGTGAAGAATGCATGGTTTTCTCTCACAGCGCCGATATTTTGTTTGGTGACGTCTTATGGCTGCTTGAACCGAATTGTGATTTAGTTGGTTTCTCGTTCGGTGCACACATGAACCTGACTTTTGGTCAGAATCGCATTTGGCGGACACTAGAACCACTCTGTAAACTCATAAATCATACTTCCGACGGATGCCAGGGTCTGTGGCGGCGGGGAAGTGAAGGCGTTTCACAATCCCGCATTCGAAATCAGCTGCAGGCGGTTTGGCAACCTCGACATTTAACAATGGTATGAGCGTCGGTCGTTCAGAAAGCAATGCTAAACTTCTGAACGTCAAATTGCTTAAACAATCACAAACAGCCTAAAAGGGACACTATTAACTGTTGATAGATATAATTTACCTGATTTAGAGTGCATATATAGGGGTCACCAACCCTCGTTCCCTCTGACAGCTCGGTTTAGCCCATTGACAGCCAATTACCCGTGGTGTGTGGCGGGAACATATGACAGAGGTCGTGAATGTTAGTTGCATTGTCCTTTACCGGATGTCGCAGTCAACCCTAGCAATTTTGACTGTTGGTGAATCCTGGGCATGTTTACGTTCAGTAGTTTGTCATTGCTTTCTGAACGACCGGTGGAAGACCAGTAACATATCAGAAACCAGTATATCCTATATCTACGGAAAGAGACCGAGCCACGTGGAATAAAACCCGGGTCAATGAAGTCCTCCCGGTGACTGCCGTTTCCATCAACGATGAACTGTATTTTTCGTGGAGGACTTTTGTGTTGGCATTCTGCGGCATTATGCACATTGTACCTGTGCGGGCTGTTGGCTTGCCGACAATCCTCTCTATTCCATTGTTCACATAGGGCAGTGAGGAGCATTTTGTGTGATATTCACTGGCACGGGAACGGAGCAATATGGGGACGACCCGTTGCCGTGAAGTTGGAACCGCGACTAACTAACTAATTAACTAACTAACTAACTAACTAACCAACCAGCACATCATCAGAAACCAGCACACCTCTCTTTAGAAGAAAGCATGGACAGCCTTGCATGAGGTTCCGTAAAACCAGCACAGAGCTCTATGGCGCCCGAGGTATGTACAAGGTATCTCTCTTTATACACATCACGGTGGCATTCAGTTTTCTCCGATGCACGTGACCGACGCAACCAGACTACAGTCGCCAACAGGTTCCCTTTAAGGGTACGGTTGAACACGGTGGGCAGAAACGTTCTTCTCTCTGCCTGCTGTAAGGTTTCTGTCAACGTCGCTGTATCCACGGCTCGCTGTACCACAGTTCATAAATTCATTCATCTGTATTGTTCTGGAGCTCAGAGAAGTTGAAGCAAACATATAGAAGCTAACATAAAATCTGAAAGCTATAGTTATTGGTCATGATATACAAGAGATTCGAAATGCTGACGATACAGTATTGTAGTATTGCTATACTATCCACAACACAGAATGGTATAGGCAACATAATAACCTCAACCCAAGTGAACGGTGAAAATCACAACTTATATTTTAACATAGCAAAAACAAAGATAATGCTTACAGATAAAACTACTATGGAGAAAGAAATATATGTTGAGGAAAAATTGGAGGTGGTGGAACATTTTGAATATCTTGGGTCACTGATTACCAACAATGGTGACACAATGAAAGAAATTAAATATATAAATGTTATAGATGTGTTCTAAGAATATGTTGGATAAAGAAAAGAACAAATGCATCCATACTTCGAGAGCTGACTACTGAAGAAAGTTGGCTATTAAAGACGATAAAACAAAGAAAGTTGAAATATTTTAGTTTCTTGAAACTTTCCGAGTTTGGAGAGAACAATAATGGAGGGGTATATGCCTGGGAAAAGAGGAAGAGGAAGGTCAAGGAAAAGATGGGTACAAGATGTGGCGGATGATCTTCAGATGTGTGTATCGGAAGTGGGACATCTTGCTTATGATCAAGAGATTTTCCAGAAGGTTGTTATGGGAGCGAGGTTCTGCAAAGGCCATGCTACTGAATGAATATAGTTATTGACCAGGATTCGAACCTGTCACCTCCAAATGATGACAACCTCACGCTGCGTGAATAAGTGTTGGGATGTCTAGTTGTATATGTGTCGAAGTATTCTTGTTACTGCAACGAGGCGCTTTCCCTTTAGGCCTGTCGCCAACTTCTAATCTTCTGTCCTGTCTAGGATCGAAGGCATGTTTACAAGAGTCGGTCACTTGACCTTCTGTCTCTGTCCAACCTTGAGAGAATAAATCTACTTAGCTATAACATTGGTGTTCTTGTTTGGTAGTCTTCTTCTTCTTCTTCGTTCATCCGGAGTTTTTTTTTCGGACGTGATTGCGTTGTGCCTGTTTACAGCAGAGCTGCGTTCTTGCGCCGTTAGGCCGACACATCCGACTTCTGCGGGCATTTGTTGACCGGGTTAACCTTCCCGGGGGTTTGGTAGTCTCATTACATACACCCTTTATGACAGCTCAGTGAGTACTTTGTTGTATCCTCATATGAGTAGGCCTTGTCGGGGGGGGGGGGGGGGGGGTTACATTACACGACGTTAAGTATTAAACACGTTATAACTGATTACATTAAAAACATTATGTACTCATGTATCTGTTGTGTAATTCTCATCAGGCAGCTATTATTTAAAAACAACAACCCGGTAGAGATATACAAAGTCGGTGGACCGGCTCTGATAGAGCAACTTCACCAAGTCTTTACAAACATATGGGTGAACGAGACAATGCCACAAGATTTCAAGGACGCGTCAATACAAACGTAAAGGAAACCGCCAATCCTGTGACAAACACTGAGGCACAATAATTCTTCTCAGTCGTCTCACAGCCCATCTCGACCAAGGCCTGCTTCCTGAGAGTTAATGTGGCTTCAGAAAAGAACAAGAAACTGTTGAAATGATTTTCTCCGCAAGGCAGTTGCAAGAGAAATGTCAGGAATAAAACTATGAAATGTTCTCCACTTAAGTTGATCTGACCAAGGCTTTTGATAGTCAGCAGAGAAGGACTGCGGAAGATTATGGCTGTCCACGAAAGTTTGTCCAAATAGTGCGGTTATATCATGATGGTATGCAGGCAAGAGTACAGGAAAATGGTCTGAACCCTTTCCTGTCACCAATGGAGTGAAACAAGGCTGTGTCCTGGCACCAACACTGTTCAGCCTCAAGTTTTCAGCTATGCCGACGAATGCCTTCGAGAACAACGACATTGGAATATACATCAACTACCGCATGGATGGAAAGTTGTTCAATCTCAGAAGGCTGACAGGTAAAACCAAAACTAACAACGACACTGTCACAGAGCTTCTGTTTGCTGATGATTGTGCTCTATATGCCAGCAAAGAGGCAGACATGAAACACAATGTTTTAGCTTTCCCATATACCTGTGCCAACTTTGGGCTCAATATAAACTTGGAGAAGACTAAAGTTATGTACCAGCCAGCTCCATGGACTAATCACACCGAGCTGAATATCAAAGTGAATTTTCATAAACTAATTGTTGTGGAGAAATTCAGGCATCTTGGCAGCACTGTGTCCCAAGCTGCCACAATTGATGACGAAGTGAAAGCAAGAATCTCCAAGGCCAGCGCGGCCTTTAGCAGACTGTACACGAATGCGTGGGACAGAAATGGAATAAGCCTGCAAACAAAACTGATAGTCTACAAATCAGTCGTATTATCCACACTGCTATATGCTTTTGAAGCCTGACCTGTTTATCAGCGACACGCAATTAAGGAAATTAAATCACTTCCACACAGTCTGCCTTAGGAAGCTACTAATGAAGAACTAGATTCGCTGGGCTGGTCACTTGACTCACTTGCCAGATCACAGGCTTTCTAAACGAATTTTTTTTTTTTTTACGGCGAGCTGCGTTGTAGTAAACGCTCACAAGGCGGCCAGAGGAAATGTTTTAAATGCACTCTGAAGATCTCACTGAAAGCTTTTGGAATTCATCATGACACTGGTTGGCCGAGTGGCTAGAACGTCGGACTCTCCTTCGGGAAACCCGGGTTCGATCCCTCGGTAAGGTGTGGGATTTTTTTCTGTCAGGAGCAAAAAGAAAACCCTAACCTGCACTAGCCAGGTGGCCTTAATTCCTCAGGCTCAAAGACCCCCCTGTCATACACCGCAAGGTCCTCCCTCTGCCATACACCGCAAGGTTCTCCCTCTGCCATACACCGCAAGGTTCTCCCTCTGTCATACACCGCAAGGTTCTATATTGGCAGTCAATGACAGTTTATGACTCGGAAGACTTGCCAAAGACCGAAATTCGTGGCGTACATCATTACGCAAGGGTGAGTCACCTGTAAAGCAAACATGACTGCAAGAGCTGTGAAGAAAAGGCTGGACAGAACACCGCAGGAGATCCTCCTCCTGGAACGTCAAGCATTCTTTGCCCACATTGTCAAAGAACATTTCGAGCCAAAATAGGCCTTATCAGCCATCTTAGAACTCACGGTTCCATACTTTCAATCCCACTGGGTGAAATGAATGGTCATCATAATTCTTACTTGACAAAACAACAGACTCCATCCATCATGTGCCATACCGATAAGCGTGGGCGGTCATGTTTTGCCATCTCACTTGATCACCAGAGTCGTGGATCAGCTCTGTGTTTCTTTCTGGACCATGCCACATGGCCAATGCATCCAGGTATGTACTTCTCGGTCTTCCCCTTGGTCTCTTCCCTTCAATCTTGCCAGTTGTCACCAAGTTCTCCAATTCATTTCTTCTCATAACATGCTAAAAAATGTTGACTGTCTACGTCTAATGTCTCTAATCAGTTCACGTGCTTCTTGAAGGACTTGTTCGTTGCCTTTTCTGGCTGTCCATGGTATTCTTTACATTTTGCTCAGAAACCACATTTCTACAGCCATCAGATGTTTTTCAGCTTGTCTGCTCATTGCCCACGCTTCACATCCATACCAAAGTACAGGTTCTATGTAGCACTTCAACACTCTTTTTTCTCGTTTCAATTGATATTTTTTAAAATTGGTCAGTATGTTTTTCATTTTGCAAAAGGCTACCTTCGCAATGACAATTCTTGTTCTAATCTCTTCAAGGCATCTCCCAACAGATGTTATGACTGTTCCTACATAACTTAACCGATTCACTTGTTGAAGAATATGCCCATTTACTTGTATATTACATTGTGGTGTTTCCTTCTTTCCAGTGACGACCATAATTTTTGTCTTACAATTCAATTCTAACCCTTGTTATTCACTGTGTGCAACAACCGCTTCTACTAAATGTTGCAGGTCCTGTTCATTGTCTGCAATCAAGACTGTATCATCTGCATATCTAATGCTATTGGTGTATCGACTCCCAATGTTGATTCCTTCCATATCTTCTATGTTTCTGAAAATAGTTTCACTGTGCAGGGACAAAAGATCTGGAGATATTACACGTCCCTGTCTCACACCCTTCTTAATAGGCTGATATTGACCTACTTCATTATCAATTCTTATGGCAGCTTGTTGTTTCCAATATATGGTGTTTAAAAGTCTGAGGTCTTTTCCATCAATTTGTAGATCATCAAACATCCTTATCATGTCAACATGACCGTTAATGGCAGAACTAAATGTTGTTTTTCACTTCACGTCGTGTCAAACTATACAACATGAAAGTCTTCAAACTTGAAAAACTGTTACCAACAAACGAAACATCCAGCATATCTTGTTAACGTCTGTTTATTTTCCTTTCCTGCAGCATGACTACCAATAGTTCACACCGGAGAGCCTCCAACAATGCATCACACTCTTCTGCTGTTCTATATCAAAAACTCTTCATAAGAAAAAAGTTTGTTGCATATCCTTTACAGGATGCAGCAGTCAACTGCAGCAGTTTTTGGCTGTTTGTAATATTTGTTTCGTTTCGTAGTTTGCCAGTGATTTATGAATGGGCGGCACTCATACCACTGTATAGAAATCAACACCAGGCGGTTTGTTTCCAAATCACCTGCAGCTGTGTTTCAAATGTGGTGTGCAGGATTGTGTTCAAATCCCCATCAACACGGAACCGGCTTCATAAGAAGCACAGATGCACATGCATCCCAAAGAAAAAACTCACCCATATAATCAAGTCAGCAGTACATTGATATAAATCAACAGTAATGATACAAAAATGATAACATATTCCAACCAACCATCACAAGGGAATTCCACAGAAAATCACTAACTTAATCAGGGCAACAAATGAAGATAATGAAATGTAGAGTTTTTCATGAGGAAAAACAGACAGATACATCTATATATATATAAGAGACTGTATGTGGGTGGTTGGGGATGTATTGGATGCGTTCGATAACGGTACATCCGATTGAGATGACATTTTCTACACGTCTTCCTTTCATTCCCGTGCAACCAACTGTAATAGTTTCTTATGGTGCAATCATCTATTTACTTACTAAAATTTCATTTTGTAATTACATAACTCAACATAAGAAATATTCTATAAAGGGACATAACTTTTAGTAGCATTGCTATATCTTAAGTTAAGTCCCCTTGCTATATGTACTCCGAACATAGATAGAAGCCAGGCCGGGTCAGACAGACAGAAAGACAGACAGATAGATAGATAGATGGATAGGTAGATAGACAGAGAGATAGATAGATAGATAGACAGATAGTCGGGAATGGGAGCTTATGTGACTACTTATATGAATTAAATGAGATGCTCCCCACCAGAATGGGCGAAGCCCGGAAGGGTCAGACAGACAGATAGTTGGAAACGGGAACGGGAGCTTATATGACTACTTATATGAATTAAATGAGATGCTCCCCACCAGGATGGGCGAAGCCGGGCCGGGTCAGACAGACAGACAGATAGTCGGAAACGGGAACGGGAGCTTATATGACTACTTATATGAATTAAATGAGATGCTCCCCACCAGGAGCTGGGCAAAGCCGGGCCGGGTCAGACAGACAGACAGATAGACAGACAGATAGATAGATAGATCCCCGCCAGGGCCTGGGCGAGGCCGGGCCGGGTCAGCTAGTTTGAAATAAAAATAGGAGTATGGCAGGAATGCCTTTTGTCATCATTATTATTTATCCCGATTATAGACAACTAACATATGAAGACAAAAACAACTACCGCCAGAAATGGAATTCAATGGATTCTAAGAAAGCAACTTGTGATCTGAACTTTGATGATGACGTGGCCCTCCTGTCACACACACGTAATCAGATGCAGTATAAACTAATCACGTTTGATGAAAGGTCACAACAATTAGTTTAAAAATGTCACAACTCATTGCTTTATTTTACAGGATGTTTCCTGATAATGATTTAAAGCCATATCAACATAAAAGCCAAATCAATGAGAAAATGCCCACATCCAGGGTAGGAAAATCTAAGCATAATTCAGGAGCCAGCCAAATTTTCTCTGGAGCCAGCATTTTCATTTTAAAATGCTAAGAAATACACGCAGTCTATGTCAATGGGGATTCAAACACATGAAAACTATTCTAGTATCTACGTCAGCAGGCAAGCATACTAGCATATATTACCATTTAAATATTGAGCACAACCCACTACTGGCAACACTGATCGTATCCCGGTATGAACCTAAGGCCTATCCACGTCAATATGGAAGCACTATACTCGAGTTTCGCTCTCATTTGAGCTCGTCAGTAGTGCATATCCCTGACCGGATCCGGAAACAAGCCCCGGATCACTGGCGTGTGAATCGGGTGTGTAACCACGCGACACACGCTGGACGCGCCAAATTATCATAACAGAATATTACAACGTTACCCATCGTAGGCTATGCTCAAACTTATATTACCATTGCTCCTGAACATGAGAGAAACACGCACAATAATCACAAAACTTGTAGGACTGTCTCCTATGTTTGATCTCTCATGATATTCAAGATTGTCATGTAAAAAATACACCATAAACATTACATTTGTTAGATGCCTCTTCTTTGTGCGCTTGCTTGTTCCTCTTCAGAAAATCAGTGTCAGTAAAGTGTGCACTTCAAATATCTCAATGTTTCCTGTATGTGTATGTTTGTGGTGTTTCAAACATCACTATGTCTCTGTATGTATTCATCAGTGGTGTTTCAGACTGAATGCTTTATTACAAAGGCATAATAATGATCACAACTATTAAGTTCCGCTCTGTCAGAGTGCTACTATTGTAAAATGTCACAGATTTGTCCTTGAAACATTCCTGGCAACAATTCTTGCACTCCACACATCAATGAACAACAGTGTCAGTCACATATTCATTTATTCTACTAATACATTCCTCAATATGCATAAATAAGAACAACAGCCTAGAAACACATTGTTAAAACTATGCTAGTATCTAGGACACAACACTCATTGGTCTGTCACAAATAGCAAACTACATGAGCATTTGGGCTCACCAATCTCCTGTTGGAGCCCCAGTAGAATAGTGATCCTGTGGGAGCCCCAGTAGAATAGTGGCTAGATACTTGCCTGCCGACCCAGCAATCATGGGAAGTAAAGGCAGTTGGTGTCACATTGACCTCATGACCTTGGAGTGCCAATTGTCTATACAAATATGTGTCTAGCAACATATGCCACATTACCAGACTGTATGTGAAAGGGTCATTGACTTAATTTACTATTACTTTCCTTCTGTTGCTAACTTAAAGAGTCCCCACCGAATGATGAATTGCCAGGTAATCCCATGTCAAACATTATATGTTATCTATGGTTTCCCCAGCTCACCCTTTCAAGGCATTTATGCTGTCATACAGGCCACTCATGTACCATCAAGCCAAACTATAAGAAGATAGTTGTAAATACTAACTCAACACTCAACAACCAATTAAATCTCATCACATATCACAATCTCTACACTCTTCTACACATGTTCTTATGTTGTACTTCAGAATGCAAGCTTGAGTAAAAGATGCAACACAACAACCACACTTGTAAGGTTATTTTCCTATATGTGTTGTCTTGTGACTTTTCAAAAATTTCACTTAAGCAAATAAGAAACATGGGATCCCATCATGGTAAATGATTAATTTAACAAAGGCAACACATAAAGACATGAAATGCAAAGTTTGTCATAAGGAAAAGCTAACAGATGCATATGAAACAAGAACATGAGTGACCCAGTGATGCCTTTTGTTACTTTTATTATTCTGACTATAGACTGGACTATGAAGACAACAATATTTGTTCTTACTGATTATAGACTGGATTATGAAAACAATAGCTGCCTCCAGAGATGGAGTTTAATGGAATCTGATAGGGAAGCCTGACAATATAGACTTTGCTGAATAAAGTGTCCTCATATTTCACACACACAAGCAGATGCAATATAAACACTCTTACTGGGGGTCACAACAATTAGGTCTACAAATACACATGGAATAGGCAATGATAATGAGAATGGACCAAGAAATGACAATATGATCTCCCTTGGTGAAACGTCACTTCATGAGATGGAACCATACACCTATTTAGTTTCTCTCTTGTATATGTTCACTTTCATACTTCAAACGTTTGAACTGAGGAAATAACACAACACATTCATATAGTTTCTCTCTCATGTACAGTTGAGTCAAGAACTGACATCACAGCATTCAGAACATTCCTGTATATGCTCCATCATCATCTTCTATAGCCAGTGAAGAGTCCCAAAACTAATGGTACCAGTTGACATCTGATTGTGTGTCCACTGACCTTTCTTCAGAGTCCTGAGTGCCTATACTGTACCATTCTCTCCAGGCTATGATAGTTGATCTGTTCTACACTATACACAAGATCCTCTGGTCACTCCCTGCTGCTCCATTCTCTCCAGGCTATGATAGTTGATCTGTTCTACACTATACACAAGGTCCTCTGGTCACTCCATGCTGCACCATTCTCTCCAGGCTAAATATAGTTGATCTGTTCTACACTATACACAAGATCCTCTGGTCACTCCCTGCTGCACCATTCTCTCCAGGCTATGATAGTTGATCTGTTCTACACTATACACAAGATCCTCTGGTCACTCCATGCTGCACCATTCTCTCCAGGCTAAATATAGTTGATCTGTTCTACACTATACACAAGATCCTCTGGTCACTCCCTGCTGCTCCATTCTCTCCAGGCTATGATAGTTGATCTGTTCTACACTATACACAAGATCCCACAGAGCCCTGACCACATCTGCTTTATCGTGCACCAATACTCCACCCATCCATGCAGACCCAGCCAATCTGTCCACCTGCTCGTTTCCCACCACACCAGCATTTCCTGGGGACAAGATCCAAGCTCCCTATCTTTGATTTGTTAATTGAAGCATGCCTGTCTTCACCTTTCTCAGTATACTGTATGACTCATTTTACAATCATGCCATGCTTGTGTAATTTGTCCTCCAGCCAGCAGAATGTCATGAGTGCCTCCACCTCCATTCCCAGACTAGATGTCATGGTATCATATGCCAGGCTGGCGGGAATGTAACCATGTCAACAAATGCCCGTAGAAGTTGATGCGTCTGCCAAACGGCGCAAATATCGCAGCTCTGCTGTAAACAGGTACATTGCAACATGTCCAACAAATATTCTCGATGAATGCAGAAGAATAAGCCATGCCAGGTTCTCCTGTACTTAGCTCAACCATTAATCTTTTCTATGGATCCTCAGCCATTCTTTTGCCTCTTAGCAGAGTAATCTATGCAGAAGATTTAACTCAGTTGGGTGCAAACTGTTGTGAAACAATTGTTACACCTCCCATTCAGGACAGCCTACCGGCCAATCCCAGCATTCCTGGCTCAATGTAATTATGACCCTGCACAGGTCTGACTTTTACCCCCTCCCAATATTCTCAGGCATACACACTTCTCTGAAAGTGTCCTCTGCCTGAGCCATCTGTGATTTCTCTCTTATAAGCCTGCAGCCTTTAACTGTGTCTGGGGCTTTATGCAGCGGGTGTTTGTTGTCTGCAGCCACTCAGAGATATGATTTAACCTGCAGCACTTTGAACCTGTCTGCATCCCTGGGTAAAGCTAGGATGTATCGCATACACACTACCAGTGTGTTCCTTGGGCTTCCCAATATCACCTGCATAGCTTCCTTCTGTATGTGCTCTAGTTTCACCAACTATCTTTTTGACACCGTCAGCTGTCACAATCCATACAATTATTGAGAGAAATAAATGTTAATAGAGTATGATCGACATTCTTTCATCATGTCTATTGCTGCTATGACCTTCAGCGCACCAAGTCCCTTCTTAGATCTTGTAACAATACCTTCTACATGATCCCTGAATGACAGGCTTCTGTCAAGGGTAATTCCTTCTCTCTCTCAACATTTCTGTCATTTATTGTGAGAGCTTGTAACGAAACCAAGCAGGTTCTGGTCTTCCCAACACATCCCCAACCTATTTCCACCCCTTCTGGAATTGGGGGAAGGCCCGGGGGACAAATCCAACAGATCTGGAGGAGGAGATTGTCCGTGCCTCATGAAAGATGGATGAAATTTTGCTCATCTTTGTGATTCTGGTAGGCCACGATTTCCCTACATGTAAAACCAAGATAACTCTAAATTCTATGTTCCACGTTAACGACCTATGGAAATAAGAAAAGTGGAATTGTCCCGTGCAAAAATAGGTGAAGGTTTTGATACACTCATAAAATCCGGATTAGACCGCCATGAGAGTTTACATCAGGACCCTGCCAAGAGAGGATCATTCCACAATACTGTAGTATAAAACGCTACATTGTGAAACACACAACTGTTGATCTACTGTGTGAAACATGGAGGAATCAAATTCTCTATTAAAAGGTACCCACCTTATTTAGGGTTATCTTCCTGAAGTGAGGAAACATCAGTCAACTCCCAGTTGACGTTCACAATATTACATCATTTTATAAACATCTGATATGGTAACAGTCAACTTCAAGTCAACTTTCAAAATTTATTTCATCATTTTCTATATACAACTGGTATGGTACCAGCCAACTTCAATTCGACTTTCAAAGGATAACTCATCATTTGCGATATACAAGTGGTATGGTACTAGTCAAACTTGAAGTCGACTCTATTTCATCATTTTCTATAAACAACAGGTATGGTACAAGCCAACTTCAAGTCAACGATCAACCAATTCCAGTGTAGAGTAAACTACTGGTGAATGACCAGTAGAATTCCAGTCAACTAGCAAAACTCCAGCTCAATGTCCAGTAACAAATAAAGTTCCAGAAGTATTACAATGAAGTCAAGCCAGGCATCATGTGTTGATACCTCTTCAATGCCTAGTCACACCAGCCAATCAAATATGGTATCTCCCACATCATCGTAAGATTCTGCAGAACGGGAGTCAGCTACACTTTTCACAATATCAAGAGGGAGGCTCGACTGCCTTCCACCAGATTTCCATCAAACGTTAAAAAGTCTTGAAAGTTTAGAGGATCGACTTCATTGCACAAGGTGTTATCCCATATGGCCCAGTCTCTTTCCGCAGGATGGCCTACCAAAAGCATCACACAAAGGAAAAACTCCATAGCTCCAGCGATGACCCCAGGAGTCTCCGAGAAAAAATGCACTCGTGAACCATCAACTTAACCAAGTATATGAGGACACAGGTTACCCTAACAGTACCAGTGGAGGACTGTACAAGGTGGATGTGTCTGTGCTCTTCTGGTCACCCTAACATCACCAGTGGAGGACTGTACAAGGTGGATGTGTCTGTGCTCTTCTGGACAGTTCATTGACCAGGACAGACCTAGTATATTCATCGGCTCAATGATGAGCCAGCCAGCAGGGACTTGCCTTCATGGCTTCTGAGATCAATTTTCATCTGAAGTTGTCCAGTTCTTTTGTTGGATTAGATTAGAAGTTACTTTGAGAAAATAGTCTATATCTTCTAGTGGTCTGCGTGGACACAGACATTCTTCAAGAGACGACATCTGGAAACATAATTGATATACTGATTGCAGCGAGTTAGCAGCCATCCACCCCTAACACATTACAGAGCTGGGATGTCAGCCTTAACAATCCTATTGTCCAGAGAGCACCATAACACAGATGCCTTATCTGGGTTAAAGACACTACCCATACCTATACACTAAATGATCACTTTGTTTACCATCTCCTGCAACTTGTGAGCTATCAGCATCCTGTCTCTCCCCTGCCTATATGCAAGGGCATCATCTGCAAATGCCAGTATCCTTCCAATCCCTGGTGCATCAATACTTGTAACCTTGCTTGGGTAAACATTTTATTCCACAGGTGATGACATTGCAGATCTTGTGGTAGTCCTGGGTAAATATACATCTCTCAGAAGTTCATGAACACAAGTGAAGATGGAAGAGTGAAGAGGGAAGCGCAATCCAACAAGACTGTAGGCTAATTGCTGTCTAATGCACCACATTCTCCTGTGACAACTTGAGTAAATTATGCACTGCAATCATTACATGTACAAAAGTTCTGTACTGCATGTGTTCTTTTGCGTTTCAGGAAGTCATATCAAAGAAAATAATCACCAAAATTGACACATTTGCAAGGTGTCCCTCAAGTTAGTCTTCTCACATGGTACATCAATGAGCCAGCATGAATGAACAACACACCATAATCATCACATTTATAAGGTTTTGTCCGGTGTATGTTCTCATTAGGTACTTTATATAGTCAGCTTTAGTAAAAGATGCACCACAATCATCCTAATTGTACGCCTTCTCTTGTTTATATGATTAATTGTTACACACAAAAATTCAACATGGGCAAATGCTACACCACTAAAATCATATTTCTCACAAATGTGTACTCTTGAGCTGTTTCAGTTTGTCAATACAAGTAAAAGATGTGCCACAATCATCACATTTGTATGGATCAACGCCTCTGTGTGTTCTTATGTGTCCCTTTAAATTGCTAATGTGAGAAAATGATGCACCACAATCATCACATTTGTAGGGCTTCTCTCCTGTATGTGTTCTCTTGTGGAGCTTCAGACTGGTAGCATAAGGAAACAATGCACTGCAATCATTACATTTGTAAGGTTTCTCTCCTGTGTTTTCTTGTGTTCCTTCAAACTGCCAGCCTGAGTAAATGATGCACCACAATCATCACATTTGTAAGGTTTCTCTCAAGTATGTGTTCTCTTGTGGCACTTCATGCTGTTAGCATAAGTAAATGATGCACCACAATCATCACATTTGTAAGGTTTAACTCCTATGTGTATTCTTATGTGCTCCTTTAAACTGCCATAATCAGCAAAAGATGCACCACAATCATCACATTTGTAGGGTTTTTCTCCTGAATGTGTTCTCTTGTGGCGCTTAATACTGCAAGACTGAGCAAGCGATGCACCACAATCATCACATGTGTAGGGTTTCTCTCCTGTATGTTTTCTCTTGTGGCGCTTCAGATTGCCAGACTGAGAAAAAGATGCACCACAATCATCACATTTGTACTGTTTCTCTCCTGTATGTATTCTTTTATGGTGATTTAGATTGTAACCACAATTAAAAGATAAATGACACAGATTACATTTATATGGTTTCTCTCCTGTATGTGTTCTCTTGTGCAGCTTCAGCCCACCAGCATAACAAAAAGATGCAACACAAACGTCACATTTGTAAGGTTTCTCTCCTGTATGTCTTCTCTTATGAAGCTTCATTTTAGTAGAAGAAGTAAATGATGCACCACAATCATCACATTTGTAAGGTTTAACTCCTGTGTGTGTTCTTATGTGCACCTTCAAACTGCTAGAATAAGGAAAAGATGCACCACAATCATCACATTTATAAGGTTTCTCTCCCGTATGTGTTCTCTTGTGGATCTTCAGATTGCCAGCTAAAGGAAAAGATGCACCACAATCATCACATTTGTAAGGTTTCTCACCTGTATGTGTTCTCTTGTGGATCTTCAGACTGCCAGATTGAGTAAATGAAGCACCACAATCATCACATTTGTAAGGTTTCTCACTTGTATGTAATCTTTTGTGGAGCTTCAAATTGTTAGCTGTAGCTAAAGATGCACCACAATCATCACATTTGTAAGGTTTCTCTCCTGTATGTGTTCTCGCGTGGAGCTTCAAACTGCTCGCATAAGGACAAAATGCACCACAATCATCACATTTGTAACCTTTCTCTCCTGCATGTTTTCCCTTGTGGAATTCCAGATAGTAAACTTGCGTAAATGTTGCACCACAATTATCACATTTGTAAGCTTTCTCTCCTGTATGTCTTTTCTCATGGAGCTTCAGATCAGAGGCTTTAGTAAAATATGCATCACAATCAACGCATTTGTAAGGTTTCTTTCCTGTATGTGTTCTCTTGTGGAGCTTCATTCTGTTTGCACGAGTAAAGGATGCACTACAATCATCACATTTGTAAGGTTTAACTCCTGTGTGTTTAATTAGGTGCTCCTTTAAACTGACAAAATGAGTAAAAGATGCACCACAATCATTACATTTGTAAGGTTTCTCTCCTGTATGTTTTCTTTTGTGGAGTTTCAGACTGTAAGCTTCAGTAAAATATGCACTACAATCGTCACATTTGTAAGGTTTCTCTCCTGTATGTGTTCTTTTGTGGAGCTTCATTTGATTAGCACGAGTAAATGAAGCACCACAAGCATCACATTTGTAAGGTTTCACTCCTGTATGTTTTCTTATGTGCTCCTTTAAACTGCCAGACTGAGAAAAAGATGCACCACAATCATCACATTTGTAAGGTTTCTCTCCTGTGTGTGTTCTCTTGTGGCACTTCAGTCTGCCCATTACAGCAAAAGATGCACCACAATCATCACATTTGTAAGTTGTCATTCTGTGTTTGTTCTTATCTTTCTGTTTAAATATCTGTCTACTCCAATAATTGAATCAAAACATCAGACGTGTATTGTGCATCTTCTGTTTCTATTCTTTCATGAATACAACTGGTAAGACTATCATGATAATCTAGAGACTTCCCAGAGATCTGTGTACATGTCACTGGTGTTTCCACAGTAGTCTCATTAGTCACACACTTTAGTTTAGTGTTAATTTCATTGGTAGATGACACACTCTCTGATAATCAATCACATTCCTCATGGTTTACTGAAGTTATAGAACTATTCTTAATCCTACTATCATCAAGTGATATTTGTTCATGGTGAGCGAGAATTATTTTATTTTAAGTCACTCTTGATCCTGTGTCTGTGTGTCTTGCCATGTCTTAAAGGCTGCAGCAACCTTCCATGCCTACCATGTTATTGAATCTGGAATGAGTTTTGTAATCATAGAACACATCTGGAAGTTCTTGTATCACAAACTTCAATTTAATGTTATCAGATGCCATCTTCTCTATGTTTGGCTGCACTTAAGTGAAATAGGAAGTCACAACTCTGGCAACAGTGGTGTATTTCTGAAACACACAAAAGTGAACATTTAGTTAAACATTACAGTGGCCTGCAACATATAATAAACTGTTTAAAACTTAGTCAATAAAGTGAACATTTACTATAGCACCTGATGTGACTGCAAGTATAATCTATCACATCTACTTTAGTGATTGTGAAATGACCCAATCTGTATGTTGCCATAGGAAAGATGCATGTTCTCAAAAATATTACTTTCATTTGATTGCTGGTGTTGATCAGCTGAAAATGTGAATATCCTGGCTCCATAATTAACCATGTTAAAAGTCAATTTGCATATCCTTAACAGGACATCACAGTCAATCCCAGCATTGTTTGGCTGTTTGTGATTTCTTGGCAAGTTTTACATTCAGTAGTTTGCCAATGCTTTCTTAACGACCGGCATTCACACCATTGTGAAAAAACCAATGCAAGGGGATCTTCTGCTAATTACCCTGCAGCTGTCTTTCGAACACAATATGAAGTATTACAAATTGTCCATAACTCCCTTCACCACAGGAGCCAGTGATTGACAACATAGACTGTAACCCAATACTGGGCAGACGTTTGTCTGTTTTGTAGCCTTGAATGGGCAAGAGGAATTTTGATGTTCAGTAACATTTCAGGCTACGGTAGTAAAATCATCACATAAAAGGTCAACCGATTTTACTCAAATAAAGAAACAAAATGAAGTAAAAAGCATGCAGATTATTTTACTCATGTGAATGTTCCGGTAATCCATACGTGAACATAAATATTTACAAAATACAACATATTGTTTGTGATAGTCATTTATACGGCAATTTACAAACACATTTTCAGAATCAGAATCACTTTCTTTAAAGTCCGACTCATGACTGCTAACGCAAAGTAACGCTGATCATTGATATCTAGCTCCGATTAATAGTTAACTTCATGCCCTTCAATGTCACTTAGAATGAACTCAGCGATATCTCCACTATCACTTGAAGAATCGTCAAAATCCATTTTTAAATACAAAGTGTAAAACCCCCAAAGACTATTTTAAAAATCTGTTCAAATTTAAAGTACATGCTTGTGAATGGCGGCCACGTTGTCAAGCTATTGGCAAAACTGAAAGTAGACAATCAGAAGTCCCGGAAAGCCTAGAGATCACGTTTTTACAATGCATAATAGTCACGGATGCTTTAGGATGGTTTGCCCATTCTGAGGTAAAAACGTTCTCAGGCGTTTTGCCCGGTAAAGGATTAAGAAATAAATGCTACCGGGAGGAGAGTTGCAATAGCAAGGCAGAGATTAAACAGCATTAAGATCTTATGGCAAAGGAATATAATTAAATATATTAACTAATCACTCATTCAAGGCTTTCGATAAAGTATGACATGTCAACATGATGAAGATGCTTGCTGATCTACAAATTGATGGGAAAGACCTTAGATTTGTGAAAAACATATATTGGAAACATCAAGCTAATAAAGAGTGATAATGAAGTAGGTCAATATCAGCCTATTAAGAGAGATGTGCGACAGAGATGTGTAATGTTTCCAGATCCCTTTTTTTCCCTATACAGTGAAAATATTTTCAGAAATGTAGAAGATATGTGAGGAATCACCATTGGGGGACATAACATCAATAACATTAGATACACGGATTTTACAGTATTGATTGAAGACAATAAGCAGGATCTGCAACAATTAGTAGATGTGGCTGTTGCACACAGTGAACAACTAGGGTTATAATTAAATTGTAAGAAGACACAGATTATGGTAGTCACTAGGAAATACCACAATGTACGAAGGTAGGTCAGAAATGTATGCACCACAATTATTATCTCTTTAACCGTTAATAACATACAAATGAAATTTACTCACAATGTTCATGCACATGTGCATGCAGCAAACATTTCTACTTCTCAACATAATCAGCATCAAATTTAACAGCTTTACACCATCTAGAAACAAGAGCATCTATCCCAGATCTGTACCACATTTTGTCCTGTTCTCGTAGCCATTTCTTCACTGCATTAATCACTCCCTTGTTGCCTTCAAATTTTGTCCCACTGATAGCATTCATAAGGGAACTGAAAAGATGGAAATCAGATGGTGCCAGGTTTGGAATGTAAGGTGGATGGGACAATACATTCCACCCCATTTTGTTGCTTGTATCCCTTGTTGACAAACTTGTGTGAGAATGTGCGTTGTCGTGAAGGAGAAGCAGTTGCTCTTGATACTTGTGAGACCTAACACTGCAGTAACGATAATTGAGTTTTGTGAGTGTTTTATGTAAATTTCTGAATTGATGGTTCCACCTTTTGGCAGCAGATCCATGAAAATAGCCACATCAAAGTTCCAAAAACCATGAACATGACTTTACCGTCTGATGGAGTTCTTTTGAATTTTTTCCTAGCTAGTGATTGAGGATGATACCACTCCATTGACTGTCTTTTTGTCTCCAGCTCAAAATGATGAATCCAAGTTTTGTCTCCTGTCACAATGTTTGATTAAAAAAAATTCCCATCAATCTCACATGCTGCAACAATTCGAACAAATTAATTTCCTTTGGGCCTGAAGGTGCTCTGTGAGAGCTTGAGGAACCCATCTTGCACAAACCTTTGAATATTCCAGGTTTTTAAAAATTGCAATGGCACTACCTTTGCTTACTGAAAGCTGCATGGACAATTGTTGACTTGTGATTTGCCTATCTCTGTGAATTATGATGTCACCACGTTCCAACATGATCCGGCAGGTGGCTGTGGCAGAATGTCCAGAGTATGGTTTATAAACCAGCTCTACATCTCCACTTGCAGAAACCAAAATTCTCTGCGCCCAGGGACTAACTGCTTGTATCGACTGCAAAAGTGCCATAAACAGCACGCAAACATTTATGAATGTTAACAGCAGTTTCTTTCTCTGTGGTAAAAAATTCTATAACAAACATCTGCTTGTAATGTACATCATTAACATCTGCCATTTCAATGGTTTTGTGTTGTGGTTAGAAAGTTCACAGAAGTGCAATCTGGTATACACCTTCAAGAGATTATAAGCTTAAATTTGTGCACATTTAATGATTCTATCTTTATTATTAGCTGAGATAATAGTTGTGGTGCATAAATTTCTGACTCACCCTTGTAATATACAAGTAAATGGGAATATTCTTTTGCAAGATGGAAAACATACTGACCAATAAAAAGATGTCATTTGCAATGAGAAAAAGAGTGCTGAAATGCTACATAGAACTTGTACTTTTGTATGGATGAGAAGCATGGACAATGAGCAGTCAAGCTGAAAAACATCTGATGGCTGTGGAAATGTGGTTTCTGAGGAGAATGCAAAGAATACCATTGACAGACAGAAACACCAATGACCACGTCCTACAAGAAACAAAATCAAAATTATAAATTGATTAGAGAAATTAGATGTAGACAGTCACAATTTATTGGACACATTATGAGAAGAAATAAATTGGAGAACTTGGTGACAACTGATAAGACTGAGGGGAAAACAAGAGGAAGGCAGAGAAGTAAATACCTGGATGGCTTAGCCACATGACATGGTTGAGAGAAGAACACACAGCTAATCTACGACTCTGGTGATCGAATCAGATGGAGAAACATGACTGCCCACGCTTATCGGCATGGCACATGATGATGATTTATCCCTCATTCATCAACTACCTTGCTGACTGGATGGAAGATCATGCTTCTCCACATCTTATGATCTTCGATGGCATGTATCAATTTGTGTTTAGTTTAGTTTAGTCGCTGGATCATCACAGCACACGGTTTAACCCATAAGTGCTCCGTTTTCCTCCGAACTCAAACCTGAGTCTGGAGAAACTCAGCTCAATGCACGAACTCCGTTGCATCGGCGAGAATCCTGACATACTTTGGGTAGATTTTAACTCGAAATTTTGCCCGGGCAGTGCCGTTAGGCTACTCTTTTTTGATTTCCAACTGCCAAGGGATTTTTTTTACGTGCGCAACAATCTCCTTTCAGGGCCATGACACAAGACTCAAAAATTTTTTCTCACTGTCTTCCTCTGTCTCTCCTTCCACGAATCTTTCCAGTTGTCACAAGATGTTCCAGTTTGTGTCTTCTAATGATATAGCCACAAATAATGAAGACTGCTTCTTTCTGTTTGTGGTAAGTTGTCTTTGCACTTTAGCCACCCTCAAAATGTTCAGATTGCTCATTTTGGCTGTCATAGGAATTTTCAGCATTCTTCTATAAAATTGCATCTCCAAAGCTTTCAGGGCTGTTTTCGCTTGCTTATTAATTGTCCAGGATTAACAGCCGTGTTGATATTGGTTGTATGTAACATGCAAGACCTTTCATTTTTTAACTTCCAATGACAAGGACTTAATGTATAAAATGTTCTTCATTTGGTAGAATTCAGTTTTTCACTTTTAGTCTTTACATTAATTCATTTAGTAGAGAAGAAATTCAATTTCAAATTGAAGCATTTGAACTTACAAAATAGTTTTTAGACTATATTATATTATTGTAGACCAAGATGAAAACTACTGACAATCTACAAGATCTGAACACTCGTTAAACAGATCATGCATTAAAGTGGAGATATGAACAAAGTACATTTAAATTTGGAAAATCGATCACTAATGTAAACAGACTTCAACCGGAAACCATGTTCCGCGTGTGCGCAGAAGGGTTTTGTCGTGTCGCCACATCATGGACTATTAACATACCCTTTGTGTATCTAATTGAATATATTCACATAACTTGTTACAATAACGATTGCCATCTCGGCTTCCGGAAAAATGGTCAGTCTATCATTGTGCACACAGCAGGTGGTTGAAATTTACCTTTGTCTTTGACATAATTTCGCTATTTGGCATACTGTAAGTAAATATTAGTTTTTTTAGTGCAGTGCATATAACTGCATTAATTTTAGTTGGATTTTCGAATTCCTCATCCAATTTTCATTATAATTGGAAAGTTTCATTGAAAAATTAACTCCTCTTCTGGTAGAAAAAAATTATTTTTGCGGACATATTAAATTCCTCTTTGCGATTGGAAATCCGAAATGTCGGCACACGCGTCACTTTTTAAAACATGCAGTTCGAACTGCTAAAATTTAAGAGAATACAAGGTTATAGTTTATTCATAATTTATCTGTATACTTTTTAGTTAGTATTTTCTATCACTTTAACATGACAGAACTTATTTTTGAAGTCAGTTTAGTTAATTTTCAGCATTTTTCTTTTTGAGTCAATCTCACACGACTGACTGACGACAGTATGTTATGTATACAAATTAATCTTTTTTAGTGCAGTGCACAGAACTGCATTAATTTTAGTTGGATTTTCAAATTCCTCATCCAATTTTCAGTATATTTGGAGTGTCATTGAAAAACTCACTCCCCTTCTGGTAGAAAAAAAATTATTTTTGCGGACATATTAAATTCCTTTTTGCTATTGGAAATCCAAAATGTTAACAAATGTGTCACTTTTTAAAATTTGCAATCTAAACTACTAAAATTTAAGAGAATACAAGGTTACAGTTTATTCATAATTCTGACATGTTCCAGATTTTGTCTTCTCATAACGAGGCCAGTCTGCAAAAGAGAAGTTTTTTTTTATTTGTTACAATGAATATAATAGCAACCATACATCACTGCAATAATAATTAATTGGTGGCCATTTTTAATTGCTAACTAGATCACGTTGCATGATATGTAAACAGGACATAACTCGTTACATGCATCGCATTATTCCACATAATACAAGATACAATTTGCCATGGTTTAAAGCTAACATAAAGAATACACGTGGTAATTAATTAACATAACAACTAATTAGCGGCCATTTTTATATGTTAATTAGATAACATTACTTCATATGGAAAAATAGATGACAGGTGCAGTTAGATTTCACTAAATGGATCGCAATGATGTATGGTTGATAGGATGTTTGTTCAAATATGTACACTAATATTACTATTATTATTGTCAGAATTTATCAAAATTTATGTTCTTATCTTATTAGTAATAAGAACTTAAATTTTGATAAATTCTGCTATGACCTTGACTCGGACACGAAACAAAGATACCCAGTGAGATCTTTTCTATCAATTTCTGTGTTTATGATCACGACACTCAAAGATGCATATCTTCTTCGTTTCTAATTGACATACATGCATCATCTTGGTACCGTTAGATTCGGTTTTTCAATGCCTATATTTCTGTGGTGGTCTCATTAGTAAATAATCAATTTGAAAATCATGATGAAACCTGACCTGCTAAATTAGTTTCCAAGACCTGTATAAATACAAACAAGTCTTCTTCGGGTTCTTCTTTACTATTATAAATAGTTAGTTAGTTAGTCGACAGATCATCCTCGTTGCACATCGAACCATTCAGTCCATAAGTGCTCGGATCCCCTCCTCAGCAAATCCCGCAGCGTATAGCCGCTAACGACGCCAGTTCTGTGTTGGTTTATCAATCTTCTTTGGCTTCCTGCGTAGTGTTCTTGTTTGGCCACCCCTCTTTTAATTTGCTGCTCCCGCAGTCTGGCCATTGTTGTAGATTCACAGTCATCACTTGGTTCTCGCAAAAGTCTCACTTCTCGTAGAGCATTCAGAATGTCAGCCTGGTCCATGGCGCGTCCGCCCTCCACAGTAGCCTCACCTGCGAGCTTGTCAGCCCGCTCATTTCCTTGTACTCCCGCATGACCTGGCACGAAGATGAAACTAATCTTTGCCAGCCGAGACCGCTCCAGAGGCAGCAACCATTCTCTTCGGATCGACCCCTCCTCTATCCTCTTGATCATGTTCATTGAGTCGCTAAGAAAACAAGCCCTAGTGAATGTCTGTGTCTCGAGCCATGTTATTGCTTTACTTACTGCCATGACTTCCATGGTCAGGCTACTTGTGGTTTCAGTGAAAGCACCAGAGTCCTCCTTCACAATTCTCCCTCCGGCCCGAGCTGTAAAGGCCCATGAGCTTCTCACATGTCGGACGACCGACCCATCTGTGTAGATGACCGCGTCACCGTCTAGCGAATTCTCGAAAATCAACGCTTGTACTTCAGCCTCAACAGCAGCCGGATTTTCTTGTCTGCATTTTCTATCTAGTTGGATGCAAACTGAAAGGATGTGCAGAAGTCTGTTGGCACTTGCACCCACTCCTCGCCAGGTTCTAAGTCCTCAAGTGAACACACCTGTTGAAGAATGTCTTCGGCTTGACCCATCCACGACCGTCCTCTTTTTAACCTGCTGCCCTTCACCTTCCTAATTTCACTATGCAGTGGATGTTGTGTGTTTGCATTAATTCTGAGGTAGGCGCGTGCTTTGCAAACTTGTATTCTCTCTTCAATGGTTGGAAAATCAAGAAGGTAGCGCATCGCCCTGCATGCTGTATCTCTTGTACATCCAAGAATAATGCGCATAGCTTCATTCTGTATCCTTTCCATCCTTTCTATCTGCTTATGGCTGAGAGTCAGGATTGCCATTGCATACTCCAAAACAGACATGACCAGCCCCTCGTACAGAAGACATAGATGGCGCTGCTCACAGTTTGCTGCCGCCATCACCCGCATCGCTGCCAAACCCCGCTTGGCCTTTGTTATCACCTGGTCTATGTGCACATTATAAGCAAGGCTTCGATCAAACCGTATCCCCAGGTAATTCATTGCCTGCGTTCTTTCCACCGTCTCTGAACACAGCATTACAGTTGGTGTTGGATTGTTGACAATATGATTATTCAACGAGAACCAAGTCACTGTTGCCTTTGTTGGGTTGACCATTGCCCCAGCTTCATCACACCAAGTACTTATGCGACTGAGTTCGGTTTGTAGTTCCACAGCAACCTCCTCTCTATCCTTACCCTGACGATACACTAAAACATCATCGGCATACGACAATGTCCTGCCAGGTCCAGTGATCTGCTCACTGGTGATTCTCACTGTGTAGGCGTTGAACAGTACCGGAGATAATGGTGATCCCTGTGGTAGGCCAGGATATATTGTTGTTGGTTCCGAAGTCCAACTGCCACATCTAAAAACTACTTTCCGTTGGTAGAGGGCTGCAGCGATCCAGCTAAGGAGGAATGGACTTACGTTTAGTTCAAGAAGCTGAAACATTAAAAAATCCAGTGGTACTCTGTTGTATGCGTCCTCAAGATCAATCGCTGCAGCAACGGTTTCAGTGCCTGAGTGGAAACCTTCATAGACATCATGGGCAAAGACTGCATTGGTCCAGGTTTCTCTTTTTGGACGGTACCCACCCAGGGTAGGTGGGAAAACACCTTGCCTCTCTAGTTGGCTTGATATTTTCCTGGCAATTACCTTCTCCAGCAGCTTGCCTATTGTATTCTGCATGGTTATAATTCGATATCCCTGAATTTTTTTGTGGTCTTTGTCAAGCTTCGGCAAGGGAATCAGATAGCTGTGTAACCATTCCTCCTTGATGCTAGCACTCCCTATACTGTTGTTGTACATGTCTGCTAGTTTCTCTAGCTCATTGTCGGTACACCTATTTATGTCCTCGTATCTTATGCCATCAGGACCTGGAGCACTGTTTTTTGATCGTCGAAGCACAGCCTTGATTTCTTTCACTGTCACTGTGTCTTCCTCCGAAGTGTTCTGGGCCTTGCATCTGTCTGAGGTGACCTCCTTGGCCAGATTTCGGCCTCCCATGTCTGTCTGGTTGCTCTGCTCTAGATAGCGTTCAAAGAGGGCTTTACCCTTGTCCTCTTGCCCTTACTATTATAAATAAAACCGCAGATGTTCATTGTGCGTTCAGGGATTTTTTTTTTTAAACGTGCTAGAAACAAAATGACTTACCGTATGCCAAATAATTCAATGCATTTCAAAGACAAGATAATAATAATAATATATCAAGCAATCGTTAGGCACAGAATGTTATTGTTGGACCGACCTGTTTAACGGAAGCTAAGATGGCGTTTGGGAATGTCACGTGACATGTGAATGTGGCAAGCTTCTCCTATCTTGGACATGAAATAAAAGATGATGGCAGAAGTGAAAAAGCAAAGTTGTTGTGTGTCATTTACAGGACGTAGCAGTCAATGCCAGCATTGTTTTGATGTTTGAGATTCCTGGGCAAGTTTATGTTCAGTAGTTTGCCATTGCTTTCTGAACAAACCGCACCCTTATCATTTAACAAAGCCAGAGTAAGGAGTCTGCTGCCAAATCGTCCACACATGTGTTTCGAACGCGGGTATGCAGGATTACCAGCTGCGTCAGACACCTCTTCGCCAGTGAGCCGGCACATAAATCAAAAAGTGAATCATCATCATCATCAAGTCCCATGCCGGTAGGTGTGGGCGGTCATGATTCGCCATCTCACATGGTCACCAGTCTCGAATCAGGTCTGTGTTCTTGTCCCGACCACGCCATGCTGCCAAACCATCAGGCTATTTATCCCTCTGTCTTCCTCTTGCTCTCTTCCGCCAAGCTTGCCAGTTGTCACCAAATTTTCAAGTCCATTTCTCCCCATAACATGTTCAACAAAACTTGCCAGTCTACGTCTAATTTTTCCAACCAATCTCCGTTTTTCATTTGTCTCTTGAAGGATTGTCTCATTTCATGTTAAGTCCGTCCATGGTATTCTTTGCATATTTGTTTTTCAAAATTACTTTTCCACCGCTATTAGATGTGTTTTTTTTCCCAGCTAATCTGTTAATTGTCAATGTTTCACACGCATACAACAATGTGGATTCTATATTGAACTTCAACACTATTTTTCTCACTGGAATTGACAACTTTCTGTTGGTAAGTAATGTTTTTCATTTTGCAGAAGACCTTTTTTGCCATGGCAATGTCTTGATCTAATTTCTGCAAGGCATCTTCCATCAGACTGTTCCGATATAGTTATACCTATTCACCTGTTTAAGAATATTTCCGTTCACTTGGATGTTACAATGTGGTTTTTATTTCTTCTTGGAGACGACCATGATCGATTTTTTTTCTTACAATTCAATTCCGATCCTAGTTTCTCAATGTACACAATAACCGCATCCACGAAATGCCGTTGATCTTGCTGGTTGTCAGCAAACAATGCTGTATCGTCCGCGTATCTTGTAGTATTGCTGATTTGTCCTCCGAAAGCAATTTCTTTCATATCCTCTAAATTGCTCATGGTATTTTCACTATAAAGGGAGAACAGATCTGGAGACATTACACAACCCTGTCGCACACATCTCCTGATAGACTGGAATTCACCACTTCATTGTCAATTGTTGATATTAGATGAGTTGCCTGAGGAGAGCTGCCAACTTAACAATCCGAGAAAGACTAAAACATGTTGTTATCAGACAGACAGTGGGATCAACACCTTGTGCCACATTTATCGAAAGACAGAAAATCAAATGGTTTGCCCATCTCGTTAGAATGCAACACCATCAACTACCATCACTGACCCTACATCAAAGATTATCTGCGACGAGACCAAGAGGATGCCCGAGAAGAAAATGGATTGACGACATCAAAGACATTGTACAACCACACGGAATGACACTATCCAGTGCCACCCACCGGGCGCCGGGACGCCAATTATTCCTCCCCACGACGCTTGATGGCGAAAGTGGAAGATGAAGATGATAATGTGGTGATAGTGCTTATCGATTTTCATGGCAGCTGCTTGTTTCCCCGTAGATGTTCTTTGTACCTCTAAGATCTGTTCCATCCAATTGTAAGTCTGTCTGCGTTTTCTTCATGTCAGGGTGTCTTACTCTATCGAAAGTTTTCATGTAATCAATGTAGCAAAGACGAAGGTCTGTACTGACTTCTATTAAACGCTCTGTTATTTTTTCTCAGCAAATACACAGCATTTGTTGTACCTTTGTCTTCTGCAAACTGTGACATAATCACCAACCATCATTTTACAGCGCGTCAACATTTACACGCCAACCAGAGAAATACATACAATTGACCGCACGATTGAGAATCGAACACCAACTTGACACTCGAGATGGACAGATGTCGGCTATTAATAGAAGGTACGGCGTCTTCAAATAGGAAGATTAGTGGAGGGAGTGGGTCACGTGATACAACTCTGACCTGCGACAGCGTTCATTTCGTTAAACCCGCGCACTTCTTCCAATTCAGCCCTGACAGACAGTCAGAGAGCCAAAGTGACCTGTCTTTTCAAACAAATAAACGGCAGTTTGATCCGAACTACGAGGTAAGCTTGTGAATCCTCAGATCAATGTAATACCCAGATGTGTGCAGCGGAGGTATACCTTGTTTGTGTGTCAAAATAAAATGTATTACTTATAAAATAGACCTCTGAAGTGTAAAAATGTCGACTGCAAACTTTAGCTACACCGAGCCTTTCCCCGGCAAAACTCACAATCTCACACTTTCTAAAAACTGCAAACTCTGAAGTTCTTCAATACATCTGTTAGCTTTACTATGTGCATACTACATCAATCTATCACAGAAAACTGTATGAGGTGAGAATTCAACCGCACTTTGATGCATTTCATCAAAACTACTTTAAAATGCTTTCTGCAAACACAAGACAGTTTGTGCACGAGAATCACTGCCTCACTTAAAATCGTATTTATTTCTGTCTATTCGTGATCTAAGGAGATGAGAGAAGCATTGTATCTTTCCTTTCCTCGTTACGAATTGAAATAATAGGGTTTGATAGAAAATGATTGTATTTATGTGTCAGATTTTCACTCAGACAAAGCACTTATTAAATGCATTGCTTTAAGTTAAAAGGGTTACGCTTCACAGACGCCATTTGTGACAGACGGCCTAGTTAATATGTCCAGACCAAAAGGTAAACACAACCTCGGTCTATAGCCAACTGTTGATCGCCAACAGAGTGGACATGATGTGCACTGCTAACAGACGAAGAAGAATAATTAATATGAAGAAGAATGGAGGGGAGGATTAGGAGAGGTACTTTATGTAATAACCTCTTACTAATGTATTGTTGTCATGATTTTGTATGGATTACATTTTGTAACAAATACACATCAGAAATTCTGTATGTTGATCATGAATAACAATAAAAACACTTGATGAGTTAAACTCATATTAACTACTGAAGATGGGAAAAATGGTGCAAGCTATGAGAACCCAGTCAACAGAAGTTAACTCAACACTACGCAACACAGCACAGCACTCCACAACAACAGCAGGAAAAAGGAAATGATTTATAAGAAGAAGAAGAAGACAAGTAGTTAATTTGGAAGGTACTGAGAAACATTTATATACAAAAATGCATAAACAAATGAGTTGATGAAGATGTTTAATTGAATGCCATTTATTAAAATGCAGCTTATCCTTGTCTTGGTCTTGTCTTATCAGCCTGACTTGAATGCTCCAAGGAACAACACATCATCACTCTTAGCTATGTCTGATTGTACACTTCTCACTGAACCCCAGGTACACTGAGAAAATGCATACAGCAGGTACCAGAGGATAGCAGGTGCATCCAGTGTAATAATCTCTGACCCCACACAAATTAACACAACACCACTTCTTCTGATCTTGTCCTTCCTGTTATGTTGTGTTCACACTTAATAACATGCTGTAAAATTGCATTGGTAGGATTATACATGCCTATGTAACTTTTGCACAGTGATGTTCTTGGTGGTGACCTGACCAGAAGAGGGAGGCAGAGAAAAGAAGATCCCCACACATGAGATGGAAGATGACCTCAGGCCTTGAGCAGAGCAAGGGAAGCCTTCAGAGTAGCTTTACTGGCAAGTACTGAAACGGATCCATCAGTCCATGGACCCAGGCTCAACCCAAATCTACCACTCAGAGGTGACTTTTTCTCGTGCCAACAAACCCAAATCAATCAGAGGAAAATGAGAGACAACACCACACAAAAACTCGATAAGACTTACTAAGATTCTTAGAGAACTTCTTTACACTGAAAGATGTCTTATAGAAAACTCATGATCACCATTTGATTATTATTCATTATTGATGGTCTGTAATTGGTCCTGATTTGCATTTTTTCACATTGATCATGTCATTTCTGAACAGATGTCAAAACTGTGGAAATGTTAAGAAAAGGCCAAAAGACACAGGCCCAATCAATAAATTCTATACACAGTAATTGAATCTCCTAAATTCATTTCAGTACAACCTGTCTGTTAAATCTCTGTCTTATTTGTGTAAACAAGATGTCAATGTCTACCAGTATTTGTTAAATATTTATTTAGCAAACAAACTAACTCAAATGAACAAAAGGAAATATCTCTTGACTGTTCCAGACCCATGCTACATTTCACCTGATTCATACTGAGGAAGTCTTTCAGACATTTTCACAGAATATCAAGGGATTTCGAGAGCTATTAGAATCCTGATGAAGGGGCAGAGTCAAATCTAGTGTTCACTATTCTCCAAAAGAGGACCATTAACTCCTAGACAAACAATTAAACCGAGTCTGTAATACTTCAAGGGTCGTATTCTTGATTTATTTACATATTGAAAGAGGAAGGGGTCCAGCTTCTTAAACCAGAATATGGGTAATGCACAACAGTGATCCCATGTCCCTTCAGAATATACGACACAAACCCTCACTGTTCGTCATATTTTTTCTGATTTATTTACTTTTAAAATGATGATTACACACTGGTTGTATGTATTGATGAAGTATCAAAACAGCAAAAAATTTGTGTATTGAGAAGACATAAAGACAACGTTATTTCTAGTGTTATATTACACAGGTTTACACACAATTTGTTACTTTAAACTGTATAGCTGGTCTTGAGTAATTTTGTGTTGCCGATTCTAAAAATGTAATCAGATCTTTTCTATCAGCTTTAGTTTTTGAGATAACTGTCGACGACAGTGAGGGCCCTACGGGCCCAAAACTAAAAAAACATCCATCGATCGGTCTAGCAGTCCACCGAACACTAAACCGGAAAATGATTGCCGGACCGATGTAAATGAGGCTCGAAGGGATTCTTCTTTGTTTGCGGTTGTTTGCGGTGAATTAAAATTGAAGTACCTTACCTTCATTTAAAACACCAAAAATGTATTAAAACTTTATAATTATCATTTAGAGGATTTCCTGGAATGTCATGTGCCTGGACAGTCACGCTTAAGAATCCTTGACAAAGATTCTGAGAATCGAAACGTCGGTAGTCCTGTGTGTGTGTGTGTCGTATTGTACGCGTTTGTGTGTAGTTTATTTTATTTTATTTTATTATTCATTGTATATATTTATTGAGTGCTTCTGATTGCGGATTTTCACCTGTATTTCGCGATACGTGGATCTCCTTGTAAGGTATGTGCAACGTTGTTGATGTTTAGTACGTTTCTTCTCGCAGGAGTTTAATATACCTTATTTAATATTTGTTTCCAATTCATATTGCTATATCCTGCTGCAGCCGCTGCTTTTTCTTTCTATTCCATATGCTTGTGGCTACCGTTTGCATTCGCATTTTCCTCATGTTTGACTGGAAGTGTATAGTTCCGTCGCGCTGCTACAGAGTTGAGTGTGTGGCGCGACCATGTGAGCTGTGAATTTCGTTTGAAATGCTTTTACATCTGTCCGCTGTTGTTTGTCACGTGAACTTCATGTTCGGAATAATGGCAACCGACTTTGTCACAGAACTGACTGGTTCTCCTTATGCAGAAATGTGTGGCTACTGGTTTTCTAGTGACTTTGCTTCCATCGACTATGAACTGTATATTATATTTCATGGAGGACTTATGTGTTGGCATTATGCTGGCGGTATTCTGCACGGTGAAATTATTTTACATCTGACCACAGTTGTTTGTAGCGTGAAATGCATGTTCGGAATCATGGCGGCCGGCTTTGTCGCAAAAATGACTGGTTTGCCTTATGCAGTACTATGTGACAACTGGTTTTCTAGTGACTACTGAAAATATTTGAAATATATATTTATGAAAATATTTTCACTGTATTGGGAAAAAGGATCTGGAAACATTACACATCCTTGTCTCAATAAATCAATCAATCATGTGCCATGCCGGAAAGCGTGGGCGGTCATGACTCGCCATTTCACTCGATCACCAGAGTCGTGGATCAGCTCAGTGTTCCTGTCTCGTCCATGCCATGTGGCCAAGCCATCCAGGTATTTTCCTCTCGGTCTTCCTCTTGGTCTGTTCCCCTCTATCCTGCCAGTTGTCAATAAGTTCTCCAATCCATTTTTTCTCATAACATGTCCAAAAAATTTTTGACTGTCTTCATCTAATTTCTCTAATCAGTCTACGATTTTCATTTGTTTCCTGTAGTACTTGGTAATTGGTTTTTCTATCTGTCCATGGAAATCTGCATTTTCCTCAGAAACCACATTTCTGTAGCCATCAAATGTTTTTCAGCTTGACTGCACATTGTCCAAGTTTCACATCCATACAAAAGAACATGCTCTATATACCCCCTCAACACTCTTTTTCTCGTTTCAATTTACATCTTTGTATTGGTCAGAATGTTTTTCATCTTGCTAAAGGCTACTTTCGCCATGGCAATTCTTGTCCTAATCTCTTCAAGGCATCTCCCATCAGATGTTATGACCGTTCCGAGATAATTGTATCGATTCACTTGTTGAAGAATATTCCCATTTACTTGTATATTACATTGGGTACTTCGTTCTTCCTAGTGATGACCATAACCTGTGTCTTCTTACAATTTAATTCCAACCCCAGTTGCTCACTGTGTACAACAACCGCGTCTACTAATTGTTGCAGATACTGTGCATTATCTGCAATCAATACTGTATCATCTGCATATCTAATGTTATTGATGTTTTTTCCTCCAATGCTGATTCCATTTATATCTTCTACATTTCTGAAAATATTTTCATTGTACAGGGAAAAAAGATCTGGAGACATTACACATCCCTGCCTAACACCTATCTTAATAGGTTGATATTGTCCCGCTTCATTATCAATCCTTATGGCAGCTTGTTTCCAATATATGTTTTTTTATAAGTCTAATGTCTTTCCCATCAATTTGTAGATCTATAAGCATATCCACCATGTTGACATGTCTAACTCTATCAAAAGCCTTTGTGTAGTCAATAAAGCAAAGATGTATATCCTTGTTTACTTCTATAGCACGTTCACTAATTGTTCGCAGCATATACACAGCATTTACTGTACCCTTTCCTTCTACAAACCCACATTGTTCTTCCCCTATTTCAGGTTGTATTTTCTTCCTCACTCTTTGCATGATAATTCGTAACAAAATCTTTGTCATGTGACTCATTATACTAATTGTTCTATGTTGATCACATTCCAAGGTTCCTGATTTCTTTGGGATTGCAATAAATACAGAATTACATAATTCAAAAGGTATACCTCCAGTATCATATAATGCAGTGTTTCCCAACCTTTTTTGTACCATGCCCCACTTAAGCCTTTCTAAAATTCATATTGCCCCCCTCCCCCGCCCCATGCCCCCCCCCCCCCCCCCCTCAACATATACATTATTTTTAATATTCAAAAATTGAAATGTTCACTAAAGAAACTTGAATGATAGGTTTTAGGAAGAAATCACTAGGTAATTATTGAGCAAACACAGTAAGTAAATTTTCAAAACATATAATGGAGAACTGAAATTCAAGTACAAAATAATTTTAATGAAAGATTTTTCTATATTATTTTAATTATTAGTAATTATTTATTATTTAAATTTAGTGAGATCCTTGCGCTTGATGCTTGCTGCAAAGAGATCTTATGTCAGGTTCCAATTTAGTTAACTTCAGTCTCAAGTCTCCCCGTTTTGTTATATTCAGCCGATTTCTTCCATTTTCGAATTGCCCCCCTTAACAGTCAAATTGCCCCCCTGTGGGGCGTGGGCCCCACGTTGGGAAACACTGATATAATGTGTTCAGCAGTCTGGTGACTTGCTCTAATCCAAATTCTTCTAAAGCTTTAATCATTTATGTTGTGATGTTATCTGCACCGGGGGCCTTGCCAGCTTTCATATGCTTAAGAACATTTTGAACCCCCATCTTTAAAATTGGTGGTCCTTCATTATTAAATCTAATATTATACTGTTCCTCTCTGTTATCATTATACAGGTTTTTCACATAATCTGTCCATACATGTAGAATCTGATCTTTTTCTATTATGATTTTGCCATCTTTAGTTTTTAGACAGCCTGTTGATATACTTGTTCTTTTATTAGTAAGTTTCTGAATTCTTTTGTGCACTAATTTGGTATTTTGACTGGTGTGTTGTTTTTCAATTTCTAAGCACTTTTCCTCAAGCCATGATTCTTTTGCGTTCCTACATAATATTTTGACTTGTCTGTGAATTTCTTCATATTTGGCAGGATTATTTTTGTTGTCTTCTTGTTTCCATTAAGTGTAAAATTTCTTCAGTCAACCATTTCTTACGACCCACCTTCTTCAATTTTGGAATAGATGTTTCTGCAGCCAATCTGATTGAATTCTTTAACATGTCCCATTGATCACTCACATCCTGGAATAATATCTCTAGATCAGACAATATATCAAATCTGTTCTGTACTTCTATGTTGAATTTGTTTTGTATTTCCTTGTCATTACTCAATGTACACAAATCGTATTTAGTGTTTCCTGTTATATACTGACTTTCTTCAGCTTTATCCTCAATGTTCCTGTAAGTAGTCTGTGGTCACTATAACAATCAGCACTGGGAACTGTTTTTGCTACTGTTAGTGCGTTTCTAAATCTTCTGCTAATCAGAATTTGGTCAATCTGGTTTCTGATCTTGCTATCAGGACTCCTCCATGTCCATAATCTTCTAGGGTGTTGCTTAAACCAGGTGTTTCCTACAATCATTTCCTGTTCTTTAGCCCACTCTACGAGTCTGTATCCTCTTTCATTTATCTCTCCTAAACCACAGTCTTCTACTGTGTATCTATCACCCTGATTTCCTACTTTTGCATTGAAGTCTCCTATTATGATGTTTATTTCTGAATTTTTACATTTCTTTAAGGCAGACACTATGTCATTATAAAATTTCTCTACACTATCTTCACTGGACTCTCCTGCTTTTATGCTAAAAGGTCTGCCACTAAATTTAACTAGTAGAACTCTGTCCGACACGGCCCGATATCCTTGAACAGATGTTGATGTTTTCCGGTCCAAAATTATTGCCACTCCCCTTTGTCGATCTTCACCTCCAGGATAAATAATCTTAAAATCGTCATCTATCTTGATGCCTGCTCCTGTCCATCTCGTTCAGCACGTCCCTAAAATATTAATTTTTTCTCTTTGTATTTCTTGTTTTATGTTCTCTAATTTTCCTTCGTCGTTTAACGTCCTAACGTTCCATGTTTCTAATTTTAATGTCTCTGTCCTTGTCTTGCGATGATCAGTCTTTAAGCGAATCATGATGTACTAGGCACTTTCAAAGAGGTAGTTTACCGTTGCTTTCCTCTAAGGCAGTGACTATACTGGCCGGATGACCACAACCATTGTCTCTCGAAAGAGACCCTCTGCCTGCCGTCGCGATACTCAGACCATAACCAACAAATATCTGTCGGCTGCCCTCATAATTTCATCCACCACCTGCCTTCCGTGGCTTCTTTTGAACACTTCCAATAAACGAACACGAAATAACATCACATAGTCCACAGGAAAAACACTATCCACAGGAAATCCACAGAAAAACATTGAACAGCGTCTCCCCGAAGAACATCCCTCTCTTAATAGGCAGATATTGGCCTACTTCATTATGAATTATTTTGACAGCTTGTTGTTTCCAATATATGCTTTATATAAGTCTAAGGTCTTTTCCGTCAATTTGTAGATCTTCAAGCATCCTTATCATGTCGACATGTCTCACGTTATCGAAAGCCTTTATCGAGAGCTCCCACAGAAAAATAAATGTGATATTTGTATTTAGCAGGCCTCATTTATGCAAAATCAGGCACCAAAGATGATTGTGTGTGTTTGGGCTGATGCTGGACACCACGCAGTTGACCCGCATGTGCTTTCTCCATGTCAGCCTGCCATCAAATGTTATTCCAAGGTATATTGGTTCTTTATCTTCTCTTAGGGGTGCTCCATTTATCTGGATGATCTCTGCCTTTTGTTTTGGAGAGAGGGTAAATAGAGTGGTGCTGCACTTGTCAGTGTTTATGCTGACATACCATCTATTTGTCCATACAACAAATGTATCTACAGCTCTTTGTAGCGATCTGGTGGCACTGATGCATGTTCATTTGTGCTCCATAGAATCAGGACATCAGTGTACATTGCCGCTTTAATTCCATGCGGTAGATTAGCAACAAGATCATTGATAAAGATTAGAAAAAGTGTGGGGGACAAGACTCCGCCCTGGGGAACACCGTGACACAGTAGTACTTTCTTGCTCTTGAGTCTATCTGTACTCGGGCTCTTCTGTTGTGCAAGTATGCTTTCATCCATTTGTACATTCTTTCATTGACTTTACAGTTTCTCAGTTTCTTCATCAAACCTTCTTTCCAAACTTTGTCAAAGGCTTTCTTCAGATCTATCAATGCCGCAAGCACCAGCTTCTTCTCTTGGAATGCATCCTCAATTTCTTGAGAGAGGTAGGTTGTTTAATCTTCCGTAGAGTAGCACTGCCTAAAGCCAGCTTGCTGTGGCACAAGGATGTTTTTACTTTCAATGTACCACTGCAGTCTGTGATTGATGATGCACTCCATTGTTTTGCAGAGACAGCTGGTGAGGCTAATTGGTCTGTAGCTAGAGGCAATGGAGCTATCTTTCCCTGACTTTAGGAGGGGTATCATGATTGCTTCTCTCTAGTCTCGTGGAACACTGCCTAAGGTCCAGCTGTTAATGAAGATCTGCAACAGCTATGCTTTAGCCTCTGTTCCTAGGTTCCTGATAATTTCATTGGAGATACCATCAGCTCCTGGTGACTTTTTCAGTTTCAGTTTTGATATGGCTAGCTCCAGTTCGCTGATTACGATAGGTGCCTCCAGAACCTCATGTACTATTCCCTTCTGTCCTGTATGTTGCCATTTCTCTCGAATCTCTTGTTGTTTCTCAGGACTAATTTCTATATTGTTATCTTGTGCGAATGAGTCCTCAAAATGGTCAGATGCTTGCTTTCCTGTCAAGATGTTTCCATCTTTATGTAGTGCAATACAGTTGGACTAAAATGTTGAACTATCATTCTTGACTTGGGGGTCGTAAATTACAGTGTACCATTGCAGTCGGAGTGGGTTCGCCTGCTGTTGAGTAACACTGTTAATAGGGAAAGCTAATCCACATGCAAAAGCAATGGCAAACTACGGAACGTAAACTTGTTAAGAGATCACAACAGCAAAAAATTGCTTTGGTTGACTGTGATGTACTGTAAAGGATATAAAACTAACTAAATTTAATCCACATGCACAATTCAGTCCAGCACTGCTAGAAGTTGTGTGTACGGACTACACTTTAGTTCAAAGTGAGCGAGCGCCAAAAAACAAATTATTGTTTATGACAACTGTCTATGAAATAAGAAAGTAAGGAAAGTATATAATGTATAGAGTAATTACCAAATGTGTGGTCAGCTGACTTCTACAGAATGAATCAGGCTACTGATTTCTTCATCTGTGGGTTGACATCTCCCAACTTCTACAGAGTGAATCATGCTACTGTGTACTCCATCTGTGGGCTGACATCTCCCAACTTCTACAGAATGAATCATGCTACTGGTACTCCATCTGTGGGCTGACATCTCTCAACTTCTACAGAGTGAATCATGCTACTGTGTACTCCATCTGTGGGCTGACATCTCCCAACTTCTACAGAATGATTCATGCTACTGTGTACTCCATCTGTGGGCTGACATCTCCCAACTTCTACAGAGTGAATCATGCTACTGTGTACTCCATCTGTGGGCTGACATCTCCCAACTTCTACAGAGAGAATCATGCTACTGTGTACTCCATCTGTGGGCTGACATCTCCCAACTTCTACAGAATGAATCATGCTACTGTGTACTCCATCTGTGGGCTGACATCTCCCAACTTCTACAGAATGAATCATGCTAATGTGTACTCCATCTGTGGGCTGACATCTCCCAACTTCTACAGAATGATTCATGCTACTGTGTACTCCATCTGTGGGCTGACATCTCCCAACTTCTACAGAGTGAATCATGCTACTGTGTACTCCATCTGTGGGCTGACATCTCCCAACTTCTACATAGTGAATCATGCTACTGTGTACTCCATCTGTGGGCTGACATCTCCCAACGAGGCATAAGCCCTCAAGCCATGCCCTGTGTAGACATGTCCAAGGTTGGTTGGATTGTGCTGCTACCATTGTCTCCAGCCAGTCTCAGGCCAACCCTTCTCTCCCATCTCTTACCACATGCACGGTAGCTGACAGGGTTACTGTTTTTGGCTTCCTTCACAGACCCTGGTAGGACACAGGTGATACCAGGTACCTGTCTAAAATATGTTTGTAGATTATCTTCATGCAGCGGGACGTCACTCTCATCAGATGGTTACCAGATTCTGCGCCCTTTGTCAGTTCTCTTGCATCATGGGTCTGAATGCCTGACGTGTCTGGTGTGTCCTGTCTATTTTTGTGCTGGTTGATCCCTGTCTCGTATTCTGTCCTATCTATTTTGGTACTGGTTGATCCCTGTCTCGTATTCTGTCCTGTCTATTTTGGTACTGGTTGATCCCTGTCTCGTATTCTGTTATGTCTATTTTGGCGTTGGTAATCTCTGTCTCGTATTCTGTTATGTCTATTTTGGTGCTGGTTGATCCCTGTCTCATTTCTGTCCTGTCTATTTTGATGCTGGTTGATCACTGTCTCGTAAACCTGAAACTGTCTTCCATCACTGTTCTTTACAAATCATTGTGATGTGTAATGTAGCTAAACTAGTCCCGTTTCTCAGTCATGATACTGTTTATGAGACAGTTTTCTTCAATGTTCAGATCTTGTAGAATGTCAGTACTTTCTTCTTGTTTCATGATATTCTGGAACTTTTGTAGGTAACCAGTGCAATACACATAGTCTAGTTTTGTCTGTTTATATTAAAATATTTTTGATGAAATAAAATCTGGTTGATTCTGAAAGCTCAAGGACAGTGAAATGATATGTTTCTTGTAATGGCATCCACACTACTGCTTGTGTTTTATTTCCAGGCTGAGGAATAATGTGGCAAACGATGTTGGGAACTGAGCATCCTCCGAGATAAGTAGACAGTTCTGTAGTAGAACAGAGCAGGTTACTCATTTGTCCTGACAATTATAAACTGCTGTCAAAGGCAGATGTAAATTACCTCTGTGTGGATGTGGAAGGCAAGAGGAAACCACCACATTTCCCCACAAAATCATGCAGAGAGATTTTAAAGTCAGTGAACGACATTAATGTCTTAGGACAGCCTTTTTAATTGTGGACTGTCACGAGTCACAGGTGACAGCAGACTATCAACAGGTTACCATCTGCACAAGCTGAAAAGGCAGACCAAGAGAAATGATGATGGAAGGACTGAGAGGTGGCATGGAGGAATATTATCAACAGAATTAATCCTGACATAACTGGACAATACCTGACACAGCTGAACAATACCTGACACAGCTGGACAATACCTGACACAGCTGGACAATACCTGACACAGCTGGACAATACCTGACATAGCTGGACAATACCTGACATAGCTGGAAAATACCTGACATAGCTGAACAATACCTGACATAGCTGGAAAATACGTGACACAGCTGGACAATACCTGACACAGCTGGACAATACCTGACACAGCTGGACAATACCTGACACAGCTGGACAATACCTGACACAGCTGGACAATACCTGACACAGCTGGACAATACCTGACACAGCTGGACAATACCTGACACAGCTGGACAATACCTGACAAAGCTGGACAATACCTGACAAAGCTGGACAATACCTGACACAGCTGGACAATACCTGACACAGCTGGACAATACCTGACACAGCTGGACAATACCTGACACAGCTGGACAATACCTGACACAGCTGGACAATACCTGACACAGGTGGACAATACCTGACATAGCTGGACAATACCTGACACAAGTGGACATGACCTAACATAGCTGGAAAATACCTGACACAGGTGGACAATACCTGACATAGCTGGACAATACCTGACATAGCTGGACAATACCTGACACAGCTGGACAATACCTGACATAGCTGGACAATACCTGACACAGCTGGACAATACCTGACATAGCTGGACAATACCTGACACAGCTGGACAATACCTGACACAGCTGGACAATACCTGACATAGCTGGACAATACCTGACATAGCTGGACAATACCTGACATAGCTGGACAATACCTGACACAGCTGGACAATACCTGACATAGCTGGACAATACCTGACATAGCTGGACAATACCTGACATAGCTGGACAATACCTGACATAGCTGGACAATACCTGACATAGCTGGACATGACCTGACATAGCTGGACATGACCTGACATAGCTGGACAATACCTGACACAGCTGGACAATACCTGACACAGCTGGACAATACCTGACACAGCTGGACAATACCTGACACAGCTGGACAATACCTGACACAGCTGGACAATACCTGACTCAGCTGGACAATACCTGACACAGCTGGACAATACCTGACATAGCTGGACAATACCTGACATAGCTGGACAATACCTGACATAGCTGGACAATACCTGACACAGCTGGACAATACCTGACATAGCTGGACAATACCTGACACAGCTGGACAATACCTGACACAGCTGGACAATACCTGACATAGCTGGACAATACCTGACATAGCTGGACAATACCTGACATAGCTGGACAATACCTGACATAGCTGGACAATACCTGACATAGCTGGACATGACCTGACATAGCTGGACAATACCTGACATAGCTGGACAATACCTGACATAGCTGGACAATACCTGACATAGCTGGACAATACCTGACATAGCTGGACAATACCTGACATAGCTGGACAATACCTGACATAGCTGGACAATACCTGACATAGCTGGACAATACCTGACATAGCTGGACAATACCTGACATAGCTGGACAATACCTGACATAGCTGGACAATACCTGACATAGCTGGACATGACATGACATAGCTGGACATGACCTGACATAGCTGGACAATACCTGACATAGCTGGACATGACCTGACATAGCTGGACTGGACATGACCTGACATAGCTGGACAATACCTGACATAGCTGGACATGACCTGACATAGCTAGACAATACCTGACATAGCTGGACAATACCTGACACAGGTGGACAATACCTGACATAGCTGGACATGACCTGACATAGCTGGACATGACCTGACATAGCTAGACAATACCTGACATAGCTGGACATGACCTGACATAGCTGGACATGACCTGACATAGCTAGACAATACCTGACATAGCTGGACAATACCTGACACAGGTGGACAATACCTGACATAGCTGGACAATACCTGACATAGCTAGACAATACCTGACATAGCTGGACAATACCTGACACAGGTGGACAATACCTGACATAGCTGGACAATACCTGACATAGCTGGACAATACCTGACACAGCTGGACAATACCTGACATAGCTGGACAATACCTGACACAGATGGACAATACCTGACATAGCTGGACAATACCTGACATAGCTAGACAATACCTGACATAGCTGGACAATACCTGACATAGCTAGACAATACCTGACATAGCTGGACAATACCTGACATAGCTAGACAATACCTGACATAGCTAGACAATACCTGACATAGCTAGACAATACCTGACACAGGTGGACAATACCTGACATAGCTGGACAATACCTGACACAGGTGGACAATACCTGACACAGCTGGACAATACCTGACACAGCTGGACAATACCTGACATAGCTGGACAATACCTGACATAGCTAGACAATACCTGACACAGGTGGACAATACCTGACATAGCTGGACAATACCAGACAGGTGGGCAACAGACACAGCTGTACAATACCTGACACAGGTGGACAATACCTGACATAGCTGGACAATACCTGATACAGCTGTACAATACCTGACACAGGTGGACAATACCTGACACAGCTGTACAATACCTGACACAGCTGAACAATACCTGACATAGCTGGACAATACCTGACACAGCTAGACAATACCTGACATAGCTGGACAATACCTGACACAGCTGGAAAATACCTGACATAGCTGGACAATACTTGACACAACTGGACAATACCTGACACAGCTGGACAATACCTGACAGGTGGGCAATAGACACAGCTGGACAATACTTGACACGGGTGGGCAATACCTTACATAGCTGGACAATACCTGATAGGTGGGCAATAGACACAGCTGGACAATACTTGACACAGGTGGACATTACCTGACACAGGTGGAAAATACTTGACACAGGTGGGCAATACCTGACATAGCTGGACAATACCTGACACAGGTGGACAATACCTGACACAGCTGGACAATACCTGACACAGGTGGACAATACCTGACATAGCTGGACAATACCTGACATAGCTGGACAATACCTGACACAGGTGGACAATACCTGACATAGCTGGACAATACCTGACATAGCTGGACAATACCTGATATAGCTGGACAATACCTGACACAGGTGGACAATACCTGACATAGCTGGACAATACCGGACAGGTGGGCAACAGACACAGCTGTACAATACCTGACACAAGTGGACAATACCTGACATAGCTGGACAATACCTGACACAGCTGGACAATACCTGACAGGTGGGCAATATCTTACACAGCTGAACAATACCTGACACAGCTGAACAATACCTGACACAGCTGAACAATACCTGACATAGCTGGACAATACCTTACACAGCTGGACAATACTTGACACAGGTGGACAATACTTGACACAGCTGGACAATACTTGACACAGGTGGACAATACCTGACACAGGTGGACAATACCTGACACAGGTGGACAATACTTGACACAGGTGGACAATACCTGACACAGGTGGACAATACCTGATAGGTGGGCAATAGACACAGCTGGACAATACTTGACACAGGTGGACAATACCTGACACAGGTGGACAATACTTGACACAGGTGGGCAATACCTGACACAGCTGGACAATACCTGATAGGTGGGCAATAGACACAGCTGGACAATACTTGACACAGGTGGGCAATACCTGACACAGCTGGACAATACCTGACAGGTGGGCAATACCTGACACAGCTGGACAATACCTGACACAGCTGGACAATACCTGACACAGATGGACAATACCTGACATAGCTGGACAATACCTGACAGGTGGGCAATAGACACAGCTGGACAATACCTGACATAGCTGGACAATACCTGACAGGTGGGCAATAGACACAGCTGGACAATACCTGACATAGCTGGACAATACCTGACACAGCTGGACAATACCTGATAGGTGGGCAATAGACACAGCTGGACAATACTTGACACAGGTGGACAATACCTGACACAGATGGACAATACCTGACATAGCTGGACAATACCTGACAGGTGGGCAATAGACACAGCTGGACAATACCTGACATAGCTGGACAATACCTGACAGGTGGGCAATAGACACAGCTGGACAATACCTGACATAGCTGGACAATACTTGACACAGCTGGACAATACTTGACACAGGTGGGCAATACCTGACATAGATGGACAATACCTGACACAGGTGGACAATACCTGACACAGCTGGACAATACCTGGCATAGCTGGACAATACCTGACACAGCTGGACAATACCTGACACAGCTGGACAATACCTGACACAGCTGGACAATACCTGACACAGCTGGACAATACCTGACACAGCTGGACAATACCTGACACAGCTGGACAATACCTGACACAGCTGGACAATACCTGACACAGCTGGACAATACCTGACACAGCTGGACAATACCTGACACAGCTGGACAATACCTGATACAGCTGGACAATACCTGACACAGCTGGACAATACCTGACACAGCTGGACAATACCTGACACAGCTGGACAATACCTGACACAGCTGGACAATACCTGACACAGCTGGACAATACCTGATACAGCTAGACAATACCTGACACAGCTGGACAATACCTGACACAGCTGGACAATACCTGACACAGCTGGACAATACCTGACACAGCTGGACAATACCTGACACAGCTGGACAATACCTGACACAGCTGGACAATACCTGACACAGCTGGACAATACCTGACACAGCTGGACAATACCTGACACAGGTGGACAATACCTGACACAGCTGGACAATACCTGACACAGGTGGACAATACCTGACACAGCTGGACAATACCTGACACAGCTGGACAATACCTGACACAGCTGGACAATACCTGAGACAGCTGGACAATACCTGACACAGCTGGACAATACCTGACACAGCTGGACAATACCTGACACAGCTGGACAATACCTGACACAGCTGGACAATACCTGACACAGCTGGACAATACCTGACACAGCTGGACAATACCTGACACAGCTGGACAATACCTGACACAGGTGGACAATACCTGACACAGCTGGACAATACCTGACACAGCTGGACAATACCTGACACAGCTGGACAATACCTGACACAGCTGGACAATACCTGACACAGCTGGACAATACCTGACACAGCTAGACAATACCTGACACAGCTGGACAATACCTGACACAGCTGGACAATACCTGACACAGCTGGACAATACCTGACACAGCTGGACAATACCTGACACAGGTGGACAATACCTGACACAGCTGGACAATACCTGACACAGCTGGACAATACCTGACACAGCTGGACAATAATTCCAGGATCCCTTCCATGACTGGAAGCATATTGGGTATATGGTGCTGGCCCCATGTTTGTACAGGCATAAAGCCATGTGACAGATCACATGATCAATATCAAGCCGACTGCCTTTATTTCTCAGTTAAGTTTCCTGATAATGATTTATGGTGATGTCAACTTAAAAACCCATCTCAATGAGAATAATCCCCGCATAAAGGGTCAAGAAAATCTAAGCACAATTCAGGATCCAGCACCTTTTTCTCAGGAGCAAGCATTGTTATTTTAAAACACAGGCTAAGAAATACATGCAGGCTGTGTCAATGGGGATTCAAACACATGACCACAGTCCAGCAGGCAAGCATACTAGCCTGTATTACCATTGCTCCTGAACATGAGAGAAACACGCACAATAATCACAAAACTTGTAGGACTGTCTCCTATGTTTGATCTCTCATGATATTCAAGATTGTCATGTCAAAAATACACCATAAACATTACATTTGTTAGATGCCTCTTCTTTGTGTGCTTGCTTGTTCCTCTGCAGAAAGTCAGTGTCAGTAAAGTGTGCACTACAAATATCTCAATGTTTCCTGTATATGTATGTTCGTGGTATTTCAAATATCACAGTGTCTCTGTATGTATTCATCACCAATCTCCTGTGGGAGCCCCAGTAGAACAGTGGCTAGATACTTGCCTGCCGACCCGGTAATCATGGGTTCAAATTTCATGTGGATGTGAACATTGACCTGGGCTTCCAGATTGATCCAGTCAAAAATGGGTGCCAGAAAATGACTTGGGAAGTAAAGGCAGTTGGTGTCACATTGACCACATGACCTGGGAGTGCCAATTGTCTATACAAATATGTGTCTAGCACCATATGCCTCAAGGTGTGTACAAGGGTCATTGACTGACTTGACTATTACTTCCCTATACAAGGTGTGTACAAGGGTCATTGACTGACTTGACTATTACTTCCCTATACAAGGTGTGTACAAGGGTCATTGACTGACTTGACTATACTTCCCTATACAAGGTGTGTACAAGGGTCATTGACTGACTTCACTATTACTTCCCTATACAAGGGTCATTGACTGACTTGACTATTACTTCCCTATACAAGGTGTGTACAAGGGTCATTGACTGACTTGACTATTACTTCCCTATACAAGGTGTGTACAAGGGTCATTGACTGACTTGACTATTACTTTCCTTCTGTGGCTCCATTGAGTGCCCAGTTGCAGAATAATCCCCCGTCTAACATGATTATATTCTATGTGCAGTTTTCCCAGCTCACTCTATCATGGGACTTAAGATTTCTTTCTCATAAACCATCAAGCTAATCCATGGGAAGATGAGTTGTAAATATTCACAGAGACTAAATTCAATAACTCATCAACTTGTTACCCATTCACATATTCAAGATCTTGACACTTTATATGTGTTCTTTTACAACACTTCATAGTGCAGACTGGAATAAGTGATGCATCACATTATCACACTGATTATATTTCTACCCTGTACGTGGTCTCTTGTGCCATTTCAAAAATTTAACTTAATCAAATAACAAAAATGTGATCCCACATGAAAACATTAACTTAATAGGGCAACCTACAAAAAACAAGAAATGAAAAGTTGTTCATGAGGAAAATTAATAAATACATTTAACACAACAATAGGAGTGCGACAGGGATGCCTTTTGTCATCTGAATTATTCTTCCTGAATCCATCCATCCATCATGTGGCATGCCGAAAAGTGCGGGCGGTTATGTTTTGCCATCTCACTCAATCACCAGAGTCGTGGATCAGCTCTGTGTTTCTATCTCGACCATGCCAAGTGGCAAAGCCATCCAGGTATTTACTTCTCATTCTTCCCCTTGGTCTCTTCCCTTCGATCTTGCCAGTTGTTACCAAGTTCTCCAATTCATTTCTTCTCATAACATGCCCAAAAAAGTTTGACTATCTACGTCTAATGTCTCTAATTAGTTTACTATCTTCAACTGTTTCTTGAAGGACTTGTTCATTGGCTTTTCTGTCTGTCCATGGTATTCTTTGCATTTTCCTCAGAAACCACATTTCCACAGCCATCAGATGTTTTTCAGCTTGTCTGCTCATTGTCCAAGCTTCACATCCATACAAACGTACAGGTTTTATGTAGCACTTCAACACTTTTTCTTGTTTCAATTGATATCTTTTTATTGGTCAGTATGTTTTTCATCTTGCAAAAGGCTACCTTCGCAAAGACAATTCTTGTTCCAATTTCTTCAAGGCATCTCCCATCAGATGTTATGACTGTTCCAAGACAACTGTACCAATTCACTTGTTCAAGAATATGCCCATTTACTTGTATATTACATTGTGGTATTTCCTTCTTCCCAGTGATGACCATAATCTGTGTCTTCTTACAATTCAATTCTAACCCTAGTTCTTCACTTTGTGCAACACCTGCATCTACTAAATGTTGCAGGTCCTGTATTTTGTCTGCAATCAAGACTGTATCATTGGCATATCTAATGTTATTGATGCATCGCCCCCAATGTTGATTCCTTCTATATTTCTGAAAATATTTTCACTGTACAGGGAAAACAGATCTGGAGACATTATACATCCCTGTCTCACACCTCTCTTAACAGGCTGATATTGGCTTACTTCATTATCAACTCTTATGACAGATTGTTGTTTCCAATATATGTTTTTTACAAGTCTAAGGTCTTTTCCATCAATTTGTAGATCTTCAAGCATCCTTATCATGTCAACATGTCTCACTTTATCAAAAGCCTTTGTGTAGTCAATCAAGCAAAGGTGTAGATCTTTGTTTACTTCTATAGAACGTTCTATTACTCTTCTCAGTATGTACACAGCATTAACTGTACTCTTGCCTTCTACAAACTCACATTGTTCTCCTCCTATTTCAAGTTGCATTTTCTTGCTAACTCTTTGCATGATAATTCTTAGCAAAATCTTCATGATGTGACTCATTATACTAATTGTTCGATGTTGATCACATTCCAAGGCTCCCGATTTCTTTAGGATTGAAATAAATACAGAGTTACATAATTCATGAGGTATATTTCCAATATCTTACATTATATTCAGCAGTCTGGTAACTTTATCTATTCAATATTCTTTTAAAACATTAATCATTTCTGTTGTGATGCTATCTGAACCGGGGGTCTTGCCAGATTTCATATGGTTAAGAGCATTCTGAACCTCCATCTTCAAAATTTATGGTCCTTCATTATAATTTTAAATATTATACTATTCATATCTATTATCATCATAAAGGGTTTTCACATAATCTGACCATACATGTTAAATCTGATCTTTATCTATTATGATTTTTCCATCTTTTGTCTTTAGGCAGCCTGCTGATGTATGTGCTCTTTTATTAGTAAGCTCCTGAATTCTTGTGTGCATTAGTTTGGTATTTTTACAGTTGTGTTGTTTTTAAAGTTTTATGCAGCTTTTCTCGATCCATGCTTCTTTTGCTTCCTTAAATAATATTCTGACATTTCTGTGAATTTCTTCATATTTGGCAGGATTATTATTGTTCTGTTCTTCTTGATTCCATTAGTTGTAGAACAGTTTTTTTTTCTGCAACAACTGATTGAATTCTTCAACATTTCCCATTGATCATCATCTTGAAATAGGATCTCTGGATAAGACAATATATCAGATTTGTTCTTTACTTCTATGTTAAAATTATCTTGTATTTCTTTATCAGTTTTCAATTTGCGCAAATCATATTTAGGGTTTCCTGTTTTATAATTGACTTTTTTAAATTTTACCCTCAATGTGCCTGTAATTAATCTGTGATCACCGTAACAGTCTGCATTGGGGACCTTATTTACGACTATTAGCGCATTTAAAAACCTAGGTAATCTATCTGGTTTCTAATCCTGCTGTCTGGACTCTCCATGTCCATAATCTTCTAGGTTGCTGTTTAAACCAGGTGTTTTCTACAATCATTTCTTGTTCTTTTGCCCATTCTATAAGTCTGTATCCTCTTTCGTTTCGCTCTCCCAAACCATGGTTGCCTACACTGCATCCATCGCCTTGATTTCCAACTTTTGCCTTGAAATCACCCATTATAATATTTATTTCTGATGTTTTACAGTTCTTCAAAGCAGATTCCATGTCTTTATAAAATTCTTCTATACTTTCTTAAATGCATTCACTTGTTGGAGCATATACTTGAATGACATTTATTTTAAAAGGCCTTTCACTTAATTTTACTAGTAGTTACATGGCCCAATATCCTTTAACAGAATTTGATGTTTGCCGATCCAATATAATGGCTACACCTCTTTGCCGTTCTTCTCCCCCTGAATAAATAATCTTACAATCCTCTCCTGTCTTGATCCCTGCCCCTTTCCACCTCGTTTTGCACATTCCTAAAATATTAATCTTCCTGAATACAGACTGGTTTATGAAATTAACAATAACTACTGCCTAAAATGGATTTCAATGAAATCTGACAGAGAAACCAAATGATAAGAACTTTGCTGAATACAACAATCCTGTCCCACACAACAATCAGATGCAAGATAAACTAACCACACTTGATGGGAGGCCACAGCAACTTGGTCTACAAATTCATAGGGATCAGACAAAGACAATGAAGAATAAACCAAGGAAATGATAACCTGATCTCCTTTGGTGAAACCTCACTTCAAGAGATGGAATCATAAACCTGTTTGGTTAGCAATGCAGACAAAGATGGGGAGACAGATAAAGATACAGAACGAGGACATTTGTGGAAGTCAAAGGAATGAAAGCACCAAGTTTAAACATTTTAATTCTAAAGTTTCATCACGACTAATGCGTGGATCATCAATATCTGTGATGTGGGGTAGTGAAGGCATCATCACAAGCCTAGTTACTGAATTCCAAGTTAATGATTTGGGAGCAGGTCACTTTGTGTTGCTTTTCACAACGGCATGAGCATCAGACATTCACAAAAGTTCACTCAGATGTCCTGTGGAATCATGGGATATGTGAATGGAGTGTCTGGTCACATCAAACAAAGAATGGAAATAATGCACTGGAATGTGGAGGGAGAGAGTAGCAAAATAATTGAGCTAGAAAACATCTGTAATGAAGAACACATAAATGTATGTTGCTTGCAAGAAACAAGAAACTCATCTCAGTGAAAACATAGCTTTCAACATCAGAGATTACTAGTGTTACTGATCTGACTGAAAAGACAGGAGAAAGGGTGGGACACTGACCCTTGTAAAGAATAACACCACTGCTTCCCAAATTGAAGTATATATTGAAGGGGTGGAGTATCAGGCCCTTAAACTTGAGACAGGCAATACAAATCTACATCTGATCAATTACTACTGTCCAAGCGATCGCTCCCCTAAACACTAAATATGAAGAGGCTTCAAAAGTTAAATAATCTTTTTTGGGTGAATATATTCTGAAAAATTCCTGCATGTTTTATGCTACACTTCAGGCGTTGGTTACCTTTTAGGGAGTCTCCGTGGTGAAATGGTCAAGCTGTCTGCCTCGCACTCTGAAGGTTGTGGGTTCGTTTCCTGACTATGTCTTTCGATTTATGAGTATTTTTTTCTTGGAGACTCCTGGGGATCATCGCCGGAGCTACGGAGTTCATGCTTTGTGTGATGCTTTCGACAGGCCATCCTGCAGAAAGAGACCAAGCCATATGGGATAAAACCCGGGGAAATGAAGTCGATCCTCTTGACTTTTAAGACTGTTTTGTTGTTACACTTCCAGAAATTCAACTTGGGCAAATAGCACAAAACAATCACCACATTTGTAAAGTACCTCTCATGTATGTGATTTCTTATGATTCCTAAGATACTCAGCACAAGTAAAAGTTGCTCCACACTTATCACATTTGCATTTACCTGCTTTATGTGTTCTTTTGTGCCGTATCAGCATGTTAAAATAATTAAATGATGCACCATGCACACCACATTTGTAATGTTTCTATCCTGTATGCATTCTTTTGTGGGACTTCAAATGGCCTGCTTGAGTAAAAGATGCACTACAATCATCGCATCTATAAGGTTTCTCTCCTGTATGTGTTCTCTTGTGGATCTTCAGACTGCCAGATTGAGTAAAAGATGCACCACAATCATCACATGTGTAAGGTTTCTCTCCTGTATGTGTTCTCATGTGGTGTTTCAAACTGCCAACTTGAGTAAAAGATGCACCACAATCATCACATCTGTAAGGTTTCTCTCCTGTATGTGTTCTCATGTGGTGTTTCAAACTGCCAACTCGAGTAAAAGATGCACCACAATCATCACATCTGTAAGGTTTCTCTCCTGTATGTGTTGTCATGTGGAGTTTCAAATTGCCAGAATGATTAAAAGATGCACCGCAATTACCACATTTGTAAGGTTTCTCTCCTGTATGTGTTCTCTTGTGTTGCTTCAGATGGCTAACTTGAGTAAAAGATACACCACAATCATCACATTTGTAAGGTTGCTCTCCTGTATGTTTTCTCTTGTGAAGTTTCAAGCTGCGAGAATGAGTAAAAGATGCACGACAATTATCACATTTGTAAGGTTTCTCTCCTGTATGTGTTCTCTTGTGTTGCCTCAGATTGCCAGCCTGAGTAAAAGATGCACCACAATCATCACATCTGTAAGGTTTCTCTCCTGTATGTGTTCTATTGTGTTTCCTTAGGTTGCCAGCATGAGTAAAAGATGCACCACAATTACCACATTTGTAAGGTTTCTCTCCTGTATGTGTTCTCCTGTGGACTTTCAAACTACCAGAATGATTAAAAGATGCACCACAATCATCACATTTGTAAGATTTCTCTCTTCTATGTGTTCTTATCTTTCTGTTTATATATCTGTCTGATCCAACTGCTGAATCACAAACATCAGACATACAAGTTGTGCCTTCTTGTTTCATTCTTTGATAAATGGTAAGACTATCATCATCAAGAGAGTTCCCAGAGATCTGTGTATATGTCACTGGTGTTTCTACAGTTTGTAATTCACTAGCCTCATTAGCCACACACCTTAGTTTAATATTAATTTCATTGGTAGATGACACACTCTCTGATATTTTATCACATTCCTCATGTTTTACTGAAGTTATAGAACTATTCTCAATCCCACTATCATCAAGTGATATTTGTTCATGGTGAGCAAGAGTTATTTTATGTTCAGTCACTCTTGATCCCGTGTCTGTGTGTCCTGCCATGTTTTCAAGGTTGCAACAACCTTCCATATTTACCATGTTATTGAATCTGTCATGGGTTTTGTAATCACAGAACATTTCAGGAAGCTCTTGTTTCACAAACTCCAATTTAATGTTATCCGATGCCGTCATCTCTATTTGTGACTGCACTTATGTGAATAAGGAAGTCACAACTCTGGCAACAGTGGTGTATTTCTGAAATACACAAACAGTGAACATTTAGTTAAACATGTGACTGTTGTAATCATAGAACACATCTGGATGTTCTTGTTTTATAAACTCCAAATTAATATTATCAAACACCATCTTCTCTATCTTTGACTGCACTCATTCAAATATGATAACAGTAGTGTAATTCTGAAACATGCAAGATGTGAACACTGGGTTAAACATTTACAAGGCAGGCAACATACAACAATAAAATGTTGATGATTCTTATGTCACCATCATCATGTCTGTGGCAATCTCATCACACGCTGTAACGAAACATAAGCGTGTTTGGGTCCGGTCATTAAACTCCCCATATTGACTACCCCTTTTGTGTGGCTTTTCCACTGGGATCAAGGTGTGTGTCGTATATGTCTTTATCTCTTGGCATTTCTTCCACCTCATGAACCCTACTGCCCAAGTTGTCTGCAATGTCCCGTGTCCATTTCTGTACTGATCGATACCTGTCGACTTCAAGATCCATGCCTACCATCACTGTTCTTTCCAACCCAGTTATGTTTTCTATGGCTGAAATATTTTAGTTTCCCAGACATGATACTGTGTATGAGCGAGGTTCCTTCGATGCTCAGTTCTCGTAGAATATCAGTTTTGTTATTCTTCTTGGTTCACAATATTCTAAGAATTGTTCAATCTCAAAGCTCCCAGTTTTCATCTTTAGTTATAGCAGAATGGTTCATGACTCACATAGACATGATGTCACAGGAAAGATGCATGTGCAATAGAGATTAAGAGCAGAATGTGTCAAGCAAAAGCTGCATTACAGAAAATGAAATGAATCTTATGCATTGAGTCACTATTCTTTAATATATATGGACTATATCAGCGCTCACATCGGAAACACACAGAACAAGCACACAACAACAGCTAAAGCACGAAACAGACAGGAGATACTTGGCACTTGGAATGTTAGTGGACTAGGAGATAAAGAACCAGCAATAGTGGTTCAATGGTCCATGCCCACATCCATATGTTGCAACAAGAAAGATGCATCTTCTCAAGAATGCAGCTTTCATGTGTTTGCTGGTGTTGTGCCATAGGCTCATAATATGGTTAACCTCCACATTGTACGCCCAATCTCTTTCTGGCTTCTTGTGACCACTGCCAACTGTTGGGGAAACTACAACTTTCTGTTGTGATGTTGTCTAGTGTGTCCTCTAGTCTCCACTTCCTTCTTCTACTTCTACAACAGACAAATAATACAGGTGTATTTATGAGCTATTGTAACAGTAAAGGGAGTAGCTTAGGAGTAAAGAGTTAAGGAATGCTGCGCATTCCTTGACTAGTGGGAAAACCATAGCTAGTGAACGTGTGTGCATGAATGAAGAAGTGTATCTAGGCTGGCACACACGTCACTTGGGGGCCAGCTAGCAGGGCAGTAGAAAAACATGTAAACATCAGAATTTGAGCATAACATCATTATGCTGTAGTTGAACGATTCGACTAATAAAGAATATTCTAAACAACGGAGACTTGTGTGCTGTACGATCATCACGTGCCTTCTAACCTGTGGGTAACATCTCTACACTATAATACAGGTTGATTTGGTGCCTTTGACCTCAAGAAATATGGGATGTCGTGGAGAGAGTTACCGCCATGAAAGATTCTTGTGTCTGGGCGTCTGGAGAAGGAAGTTTTTAAGTAAATAATAATAAGAAACGCAACAGCTGAAAGCCCACCCAGGGGTAGTTGTTGTGGGTTCTCAGTGTATTTCTGTTTAAAAAGGAGATCGATTTCTCAGGCCAGCTCAGAAGGTTTGACTGATTAACTTATTTTTTTGAAAGACTGATGTTTTATCTAATTAATAGTATGAAATAACTTGAGCACTGACCAACGCTAATTGTATAATGAGATCAAGTAATGCCGTTTTGCATCAAAAATTAGTACACAAGGTTATAAGAATGAACTCGCTGATTACATGTTACAACAACTTATGAAGTCTCGAGGTACCAGAAATGATTTAATTTCAACAGAACAATAACCTGCTCCAAATAAAACTCCAAGTAAAACAAAGAATGCTGAAAATTATGAGTTTTAGCTCATTGGACTGTTGAAGGTGAAGTCAAGGTTATATTGCAAATTCCATAATTATTAAATCCAGATCCTCAATACTCTCTACAGTCACTTCACTTAAGTGAAGGCATTGATGAATATAGTCAACTTGTCTCAAGTCAAAAGTTGTTACAATAAATTTAACTGACCGTTGTTGGAATGCCACCTAACATATAACGGAGTGGATAGAGTCAGGTTTGAATCCAATTGTTGTTGACTGGTTCATTTTTACGCTGAAACATATGAAAATGCCAGATTTTTGCTGAAACCGAGAGCAGTTGTCGGTTGAAAAATCGTGAAGGTGACCTTGCTTGACGGAAATTAAAGTCTAACGCTTACAGTCAATCGAGCAAGTAATCAAGCAGTTTGGTATCGAGCGTTATATCGAGCACAATCAACGACAGGAAAATAATTGGAAAGAACTGACTTCGACTTCGATGGAATTAGGAAATTCAGAGGTTTTTTGTGTGTTCTGATCCTTTCAACGGTGTCGATTAGAGTCTTTTTTTTTGTTGGTATCAGGATCAATTAGAAATTTCTTCATCAGGATTTCAATTAAGTTCTTTTATCAGGATTCGTGATTGGAACAGAAAATTTTCTTCGTCAGGATCTTCGATTGGAGTTTATTGTTGGTATAGTTAGATAATAGATAATATTAGAGTAATTAATTGAACAGATTATGTATTGCTGCTGAATTTGAAATTAATATTGTTTGAAATATTTGTATATTGCTTAATAATTTCCATTATAGATTCTAGAATGGAACCCCAAGATTTTTCACAGGTACTGACTGGAGTTGGTGGGGCAATATCAAGGTTGGATGCAGTGTTAAGACAACAAAATGTAAGCAGTGATGTTGAGAGATTTAATGGACAAGCAAACCAGTTTAAGAAATGGGTCATTTCTATTGAGAAACATGCTTATTTAGTAAACGCTACAGATGAGGAGAAAAAGAATTTGGCATACAGAACAAGTACAAGTCCAGTTTCTGACCATATAAGAAGAAAACTAGAAGCAGGAAGAGGTGAAACCTGGGAAGAATTTAAAGATGATCTCGCAAGAAAATACGCTGAAATTACTGATCCACAACACACATTCTCAGTATTGCGACAGACTAGACAAAATACTACAGAAAGTGTACAGCTATACAGTGACAGGTTAATCAATTTAGCGGAAGAGTCATTTTTAGGACAGAATGTACGAGCTGAAGAAGTGGAACGGATGTTAGTAGGGATTTTTGTTGATGGGATTAGGTCAGATGGATTGAAATTTAAATTACTAAGAGAGAATCCTGCAAGATTGTCACAAGCGGTAGATATCGCTATACAAGAGGAAAGCTTGAGGAGAAGGTTTAGATTAAGGGTAGGACGAGAGTTAGGTAGTAGTTCGGAAGATAGAATTGAAGAACCTATGGAAATAGGACAGTATAGACATGGATGGAGAGGAAGACGAGGAGAAATACAGATGGTACAAAGAAACGATAACGTATATAATCAAGGTAGAGGAGGACAAGTGAGAAATACTGTAAGAAACATGGAAGGTAACACAAATAACTCGAATGTGGTTTGTTGGGGATGTCACCAACGTGGGCATTTTTTTCGCTTCTGTGGTAACAGACGTGTCCCATCGAATACACAAAATAATAGAGGTGTTCAGACGAGTACACAGAATAGAACTGCAAATGGCAGACCAGCAAATGGGAATTACGGAGAAATGCAGAGAAATTTTAGAAGGTCAGGAAATCAGGGAAATTGGCATCCCGCTTACTGAACAGGGTCGGCAGTAGGAGGGAAGATAGTAAGATCCAAAAGGGGCATCAATGTGTTAAAAACCCAAAGGATGAGTATAATAGGACATTTAGAAATAAAAAACAAGCAGAGATAAAACAATTGTCATTAAATATGGTAGATCCTAGTTCATGTATAGTACAAATAGGAAAATATAAAGTTAGAACATTAGTTGATTCGGGAGCACAAGTTAGCGTGATTAAAGAAGCATTTTTATATCGAATGTTAAAAAATTGTAAAATATTTAGAATTCAGGAGAATCTTCATTCGGTAACGGGACAAAAATTAGAAGTGCTAGGACAAACGATGATAAACTTGAAATTAGGAGGGATAAATGTCAGGCATATGTTCCATGTGGTCAAGAATTTAAATAGAAATATGATATTGGGTAGAGATTTTTTATTGAAAAATGGGGTGAGACTTTTATTTGATTTGCATAAATTAAAATTCCAAGATGTTTACGTAGATTTAGAAGAAGATATGCATGTGTCGACACTAGTTAGAGTCAAAACGACCATGAATTTAAAACCACAGTCAGTTAATTTGATACAAGCAAAGCTGAAGAGAAACCCGTATTATGTAGCAGGAAACATAGTCAGAATCACTGAATTGCAAAAAGAAATAATTGATGAGCCAGGTTTAGAAGTTCCGGATGGAATAATAGAATTGGATAGAAGTTTAACATTTCCAGTGATGGTTATTAATAACACAGGTAGAGAAATTAAATTATACAGAGGATGTGTAATAGCCAAGCTAGAACATAATGTTAGTGACATATTGGCAACAGATAGAGTAAATATGGCAGGCATAAGTTATTCAGAAACTTCTAGTGAAAGAATTAATAACAGGCGCGGATGCGGACGAAAAGGGAACGTAAGAATGGATGAATTGATCCATCCATCCAGAAGAAATACAGCCCAAATACATTCACTAGACAAAGTGACAAGGGAACAAGAATTGTTGGCACAGTTAAAAACTCCGCCAGAAAATAAGGAAGTATTAGAACAACTTATAAAACAAAATCAGGATGTGTTTGCAATTAATGATTTAGAATTGGGAAAGACAAAAACAGTTACAATGGAAATAGATACGGGAGACCATCCACCAATTAGTTTAAAACCATATAGAACTCCATTAAGAAATAGAGAAGTCGTAGAAAAGGCAATAGAAGATATGTTGAAAGCAGGCATAATAACAAGATCAAAATCAGAATGGTCATCTCCGGTAGTCATAGTAGCCAAATCTGATGGTTTGAACAGGTTCTGTTGTGACTACAGGGCGTTGAACAAAATTACTAAGAATGTAGCGTACCCATTGCCAGTGATTGATGATATTTTGGGGTTACTTAATGGCTCTACATATTTCACAACGCTGGATGCAAGGGCAGGATTTTGGTGTATTCCGATGTCGGAGGACGCGCAAAAGAAAAGTGCCTTTTGTACTCATATGGGTTCTTACGAATTCTTACGTATGCCATTCGGTCTCAAAAATGCACCGTCTCACTATATGTTCTTAATAAATGAGGTACTAGACGGTATGCAAAATTTTGCCCTGGCCTATATAGATGACATATTGATATTTACGAAAGGGAATGTGGAGAATCATTTGAAACATATTAGACTAGTATTTGACAGATTAAGAAGGCATGACGTTAAATTAAAGCTTAGTAAGTGCCAGTTTTTAAAGACAGAAACAAAATATTTAGGCTATATAATAAATAGGGAAGGTATTAAACCAGACCAGGACAAGATAAAAGTTATTAAAGAGTTACCTCCTCCAACTAATGTTAAGGAAGTGCGTGCATTTATAGGTACGTGTGCATATTATAGGAGGTTTGTACCAGCGTTTTCAAGGATAGCAATACCTATTACGAATTTAACGGGAAAATACGCTAGATTTAAGTGGGATGATGAGTGTCATAAAGCGTTCGAACTTTTAAAAGATAGCTTAACAGTGGTACCATTATTGACACATCCAGACCTGAATAAACAGCTAATACTATACACAGATGCTTCAGACAACGCAATAGGAGCATGTTTGGTTCAACCATATGAAGGAGAAGAATCTGGAATACCAGGGGTAAAAAATGAAAGACCAATCTATTTCTTGTCTCATAAACTCAGCAAGACTCAAAAGAAATGGCCAATTATTGAGAAAGAAGCATATGCTATACACTACGCTCTTCAAAAATTAAATTACTACTTACATAACGCCAATTTCATTATTAGAACTGACCACATGCCATTAAAGTCGATATTAGAAGCACCAATACAAAATAGGAAAATACAAACGTGGGCATTGAATTTACAGGGATACAATGCTAAGGTTGAATATGTTTCAGGGAAACATAATACATGCGCCGATCTTTTGTCTAGGATCCCATATACACAGTCGTCAGGAAATACGGAAGATGAAGCTGAACCAGAGATAGATGATCAAAACTGGCAAGTAAATATATTAGATTCTGCCATAATAAATAGGGAAGAATTTGAGAGTTTACCATCGGATCAAGAGTCTGAACCTAGAACAGAAGACCCACATTTAGAACAGTTTGATATGAAAACAGAACAAGAATTAGATCCAAAAATAGTACAGATAAAAAGAAAACTGAAAGAAACAGGGGAAAATAGTTTTAAAAGAAAGTTTGTAGAGTTACAAGAAGACAATCAATTATATTATATCAGTGAAAAAGGTGAAGGAGTAAGAAAATATATTCCGAAACATTTAGAACAAGAAGTCTTAAAGGCATATCACGATAATAATGGTCATTTTGGACGTGATAAGTTAGTGAAGGCTATTAGCAGTAAATATTACTGGCCGAATTTATTCAAAAGCGTATATGAATATGTTGAAGCGTGTGAAAAGTGTAGGTTAAGAAACATGAAGATAATCAAATGTCCTTTACAAGATACCGATATTCCTCAATTTCCAATGCAGAAAGTAAGTTTGGATATTTCAGGTCCTCATCCAAAAACATTATCGGGAAATGTATACCTACTACATATAGTTGATTCATATAGTCTCTGGCCAGAAGTTTATCCAATTCCAGACAAGAGTGCTGATTCAGTTATAAATATGCTTTTACAAGAATTTATACCAAGGTTTGGGTGTCCACAAATAATACTTACAGACAATGGGAAAGAATTTGTAAATAGAAAGTTTGAAAAATTGGTAAAAGATTTGAATATAAAACACATTAGGACTTCATATTACAGACCAACTTCTAATGCTAAAAATGAGAGACAACATAGAACACTATACAATATTCTAGCGAAAAATGTAGAAGAACACGATATGGATTGGGATCTTTATTTGGGGATAGCATTAGCGGCGATACGTACACACGAAAATGAAGGAACAGGTTTCTCACCATTTTACTTAGTACATGGGAGAGAACCAATATTGCCAATTGATAATTTATTAAAGCCTAGGAGAAAATATCTGGGGGAAGATTTTCAGGAAACAAGGTTGCAAGAGATGCACAAAGCACATGTTCGTTTAAGAAATAATATAATTAAGGCTAGAGAAAGACAGAAGAAATACGCAAATAAAAATGCACACTTACAAGAGTTCAACATAGGTGATAGGGTGTATTACAAAAAACATAGAAAAAACTCTAAGTTTGATGCTCATTGGGTCCCGGGATACTATATTTTAGAAAAAAAGGGTCCAGTGTCATATACTATTAAGAATCAAATTTCAGGGCATGTTGCACGTTCACATGTAGAGCACTTAAGGCGGGATAATGAGGAAAGGGATGCAGAGAATAGTAATAATAATTATTGTTCCGAAGAAATATTGTCAAGTGGACAGATTGTCAGACAAACGGTATATCCAATACCTATAGAGAATGGGAAACAAGTGACAACAGCATCTACTACAGCTGAACAAGAAGAAACAGTACCAAAAACAGTCATGACGGAGGAAAATAACATGTATGACGATTATATTAGCGAAGAATCAGTCAAAGAAAAAATAGAACTTCCATTTATGAATACAAGACAGGCAGTAAAAAGAAAGTTAGATAGTCAGAAAGAAAAAGAAATTAAGAGGCAAAGGAAACTTAGAGTGAGTTCTTCAAGTGGTGAAGATATGCCACTATTTGAAAATTTGTTGAGACGGCAAGACAGGAAAATTAGATTGGATTTAGAAAGGAAGAAATTAGCGGTTGCTAGTAATGGATATACAGATGGGGAACAAGAAATGGATGAAAAGTCAGAAACTGATGAAGAAGCTGATATGAAAGAAGATAGCTCTCCTCGGGAGGATAGCGACATTGATGTAGACATTGCAATTATAGAAAAAAATTTGAAGTTATTAAGAAAATGGAGAAGAGATAGATAAATAGTGTGGTAGAATATTCTGCAGATGGCAGATAGAAGAAGAAGTTAGACACGATATTTTTGTGTTTACAAAGAAGGTAGTTGGTAAATAACGTAAGCAAGAGTTGTTGGGAGGAATACACATAATATGGTAATAACTTGAGACTTATTGGTATATGTTTTGTGATCATGTTGGTTTTTAAGTGAAGTGTGGAGTTTTTCTTAAACGGAAAACAATTATTGAGTAGTCATAAAATGGTCTTGCATTTCTTTATATATGTTTAATTTGGTTAATGTGTGGGGATAAATATGATGTCAAAGAATGAGGGGGTTGATATGGTTTAGTCAATTGTTTGGACTTCAATGGTGTTTTATGAAATGTGAAGAATAAGTTAACTTAGCTGGTTATTTTTACAATGTTTTGGTTTTATTGAGTTATCCTGAGGGTGTTTAAAATGATTATTAGTTTGACGTTCAGTTAGAAGAAACAGATGACTTAAAGTAGTTGAGTCGTTTAACGTATATAACGTTTATAAATAGAAATTGAGGGTGAAACATGATGGAGTTAAGGGGGAAGAAGTAGTGGTTAGTGAAGTGACTCAATATGTTGTAATGGAGGAGTATGTTGATATTATTGGGGGAGTGAATTTGGGACTACATTAGCTGGTTCGCAATGCTTGACTTAAAAATAGGAGCTGGGTTGAACAGCGTTTAATGGGAAAATATGGGGGGAATGCCAGCTTGAGTTTTGGCATTTAAATAAGTAGACATTGGAAGAAGAAGACTGTACGTAACAGTATACTAATAATTTGGAGTTTTTTTTGTTGAAGGAATGGTAAACTTGAACTTGACGAGGTGAATGATACAAAAGCTGGTAGTTTTGGATTAACATATTTTTTTGATAATAACAATTATTATTGACAGAAACTGAAGATAAATTTTGAAACTTTATTTTTATAAAGTTTTGAGAATGTATGGGAAGAGAAAGGTGATTACTTCTTACTTTTTCCTTACTTTTTCTTATTTATTTTTAGGTGCGCACCTACCAAATCTAACCTACCCAATCTAACTATTTTTTCTGTCTATCCTAGAATAGTGAGAGTGTGAGAATGTGAATAAGGGAGAATTAAAAGATAAGGGGAATATCTTCAGTTTTGTCAATCATAATTTAGATGGACACTTTAAATTTAAAAGCGGTTCGCTTATGGAGAGTTTTGTAGCGAGTTTTCTAGAGAACTTTTATGGAGAGTTTTGTAGCGAGTTTTCTAGAGAACTTTTATGGAGAGTTTTGTAGCGAGTTTTCTAGAGAACTTTATAACGAGTTTTGTAGAGAGTTTCGGTATTATTGTCTCTGGTTAGCAATTGGCTATGATGAGATAGGAGAATGAGAATTGAGTTAGGAATTATATGGAATTGTTGTTAATTGTGGTATAGAGATGTAGAGTTAAGTGCTTAAGAGTTGGGGTTGAGATTTTTTCAGGGAAAAATTCTCTTTGAAGAAGGGGAGGTATATGTAACAGTAAAGGGAGTAGCTTAGGAGTAAAGAGTTAAGGAATGCTGCGCATTCCTTGACTAGTGGGAAAACCATAGCTAGTGAACGTGTGTGCACGAATGAAGAAGTGTATCTAGGCTGGCACACACGTCACTTGGGGGCCAGCTAGCAGGGCAGTAGAAAAACATGTAAACATCAGAATTTGAGCATAACATCATTATGCTGTAGTTGAACGATTCGACTAATAAAGAATATTCTAAACAACGGAGACTTGTGTGCTGTACGATCATCACGTGCCTTCTAACCTGTGGGTAACATCTCTACACTATAATACTATCTTAGTGTCCTCAATTAAATCTCCAAATGATATTTCTGTGTATTAAGTTTATCAAATTCGAACCGACAAAACAGATCTCTACTTTAAATGTTTGTTAACAGACTGGACACAGCATATTATACCCTGATGTGTTTGTTATTTGACTTATGCTGGGTTATATACAAATTCTGTCCAGATTCCATAGATGTGGGTTCAGACTGATAATAGACCTGGCTAACGCTGACAACCCCGGTGTCTAATTGGTCATTCTTTGAAGGACACTTGTTCCTGCAGCCAGGCACACTCATGATTTGGAGGTGACAGGTTCACATTCCAGTGGGGTAACTATAGCTTTCAAGTTTTATGTTGTCTAGTGTGTCTTCTAGTCTTTACTTCTTTCTTCTACATCTATGAGCGTCAAACAATATATGCAAATTGATTTATGAAAGAGCTGTAAAGATGGTTTGACATTGCAGACACTGTGTACATTCTACTGGGTTGTATTTCTGTTTAAGCATCCCCTTAGTCCAGACTTTCAACAGGAGGACATAGTAAGCTTGCCTTTATTGCCCTGGGAAGATTAAATATATATGACTGTGCAGATGACTTCCCAAGACTTTGAAATTCAGTTCATTGTTGTTAAATTTTGCACCCAAAGTGCATATCTCTGTCTGTGTGTGGTCCAGTCAAAGTGAGAGCTGCAATTATCTAAAGTTGGCTTCTGGCTACTATAACTCTTTAGATTTTAAACAAACAACTTAGCCACCGTATATCATTGTAATCAGGGTAGTGAGGCCTAACTGCTTATGTCATCTATTTTAAGATTGTCATGACCTAATTAGCAATGAAAATTGGCAGCTAATTAATTTGAATAACGAAGACACAAACAATAGATTGCACGATTTATTGCCTGGCATATTTCGCTGCATCTCGTCAGGTACATACTGCAGAAATCACACAACTTACGTGAATTAACTAGATAAATCCTTCAAGTTGAAATATACACATATTCGCACAGTAATGTCACTTATCTACCACGGTAATTTTAAGCTGACTAACATGTCTTTCTGTTTGCACAATTCTGGCTTACGTTGATAGATCATAATTGCTTCTGCAAATTTTAACAAGCAAGTATTTTTGTGTGTTAAACAACACGCAAAATGCAGTGTCTCTGTCCACCACATGGCCACTTTCAACAATGTGCCTCCCGATTGAAGACGCCGGGAGCTTCCGGTGTGTCGGCCCCACAAGGCTAGCATCTCCTGTGTGTTGTATCTTGTTGACCCATTGAGGTATGTGTTCTGACATCCGTTTGTTAAGCTGTCTCTCTGTTCTACCCATGTAAACGGCCTGGCATCTACATGTGAATTGGTAAATACAATTGTTTGTGGCGTACAGAGGAACAGGCTCTTTGACTGCTGGTGTAGGAATCGGTAAAGTTTTATATCTAATGACTGGAGTTGCTGCACAGAATGTTCGGCCTACTGCTGTAGTAAGCCGGTCTTGTAGATGTTGCATTACGTCATCCCCTTGAAAGGTTAGCTGGATGAATACCTTGAGTTTAGGGACTGTAGTTACGTCTGTTTTGGGTTTGGGCTGTTGGCAGTGGTGCTTTATAAATCCTGTGGAGTACCCATTCAGGTTTAAGACATTCTTCAGAGTTTCAAATTCCTCTGTCAGTGTGTCCTGGGTGCATATCTTTCTAGCACGGTCTAATAAGGTCCGTACTAAGCCCCGTTTGTACTGGACAGGTGTGAAGCTCTGAAAATTTAGGTATTGGCCAGTCCATGTTCCTTTGCGATACACCGATCTTTGAATTGTGCCGTCTGCTCTACGTCTCATTAGAATATCTAGGAACGGTAACGCTTCGTTGTGTTCCTGTTCCATAGATAGAGAGATGTTTTTATGCGTCTTGTTCATTGTGGCCTGAAACGATGTTGCTTGTAGCTCGTCTGTGGTGATAATTAGTATATCGTCCACATAACGACGGTAAAAGGCCAAGTTGTTGACGTCTGAGGATCTCTTTTCTTCTAAATGTGCCATGAAGATGTCCGCTAGAATAGGACCAAGAGGACTCCCCATGGCCACTTCGTCAATTTGGCGGTATGACTTAGTTAGAAAATTGAATTGTATGTTGGCGGTACATAGTAGTAGTAGCCTCTCCAGAATAGGTGTTGGTATGCCTAATTTTAGTTGTTTGTCTTCAATGCGTTCCCTTATTATTTTCACTGTCTCCTCTAACGGAACGTTAGTGAATAGGGAGGCTATATTCATGGATGCCATGTGTTTGTTATTTATATCCATAGTATCCAATAATTCCACCAGTTGGAATGTATCTCTGAGTATTTTTGGATCGAAGGACTGTCATACTGGCTTTAACATTTCGATTAAGCTAGATTGAGATTGAGCTAATTAATTATTATTTATTAATTACTGTTTATAGATGACATGAGAAGTTAGGTCTTGCTACTCCGATCACAATGATATGTGGTTGATCAAATGTTAATTTAAAAACAAAAATGTCATAGTTGAAAAATGCTCAGTAAAATATAAAGTGCATGTGGGTGGTGAGATGTGTGTGTGGGTGGGTGCGGGTGTATGGGTTGGTTGGGATGTGTGTGTGGGTGTGGGGATGTGTAGTTGAGGGATGTGTGGTTGGGGGATGGGTGATTTGGGGGGGGGGGGGTGAGTGGAGGATGTGGGTGGGTGAGTGTGTGTAGGTTGGGGAATGTGTGAGTGGATGGGGGATGTGTGTGTGGATGGGGGATGTGTGTGTGGATGGGGGATGTGTGTGTGGATGGGGGATGTATGTGTGGATGGGGGAGGTGTGTGGGTGGGTAAGGGGAAAGTGTGTGGGTGGGGGATGTGTGTGTGGATGGGGGATGTGTGTATGGATGGGGGATGTGTGTGTGGATGGGGGATGTGTGTGTGGATGGGGGATGTATGTGTGAATGGGGGAGGTGTGTGTGGGTGGGTAAGGGGAGATTGTGTGGGTGGAGGATGTGTGTGTGTGTGTGTGAGTGTGTGTGTGTGTGTGTGTGTGTGTGGTGGGTTGTGGTGGATGTGTGGTTGGAGGATGTGTGTTTGGCTGGGTGGTTGAGGGGTGTGTGGGTTGGGGGATTGGTGGGGTGTGTGTGTGTGTGGGGGGGTTGTGTGGTGGGTGGGGGATGTGTTGGTGGATCGGGGATGTGTCTTATAACATGATAATATGCATTGTTTATGTTTACAACATTCATTTGACAATGCTTTTTCCTATGTGAATGTATCATGCACTATTGATGAACGAAAGATGAGTGATTGGAAGGGCCGAATGTAAGATGGGCCTGCATGCCCAATTTGTGACCCTTTAAAATTAAAGTTAAATAAAATAAAATAAAATAAAATAAAATAAAATAAAATCAGTGAGCAGATTCCTGAGTATTTATTTGTTCCAGATCACAACACTCAATATCTCCATTTAGAATTGACATACAGGATTCAATGAGGTACTGTTGGATTTGAATTTTGAATGCTTATGTAGCTGTGGTGGTACTTATTAGTAAATACTCAATTTGAAAAACATGATCACAGTAGTGCAACATTAACATTTAAAAATTTAGTCTTAAAAAATGATCAATCATGATGTCACCATGGAAATTCATTTTCTGAATATGATGGGGTTCATGTAGAAAACTTCCAACAGACACTACCACCGATGAACGATAATTATAATTACAGATGCAATACAAGACACATGCTGCAGATTAAAAAAATACTCATCTAACAGTATTTTCTCATTTATAGTTCATTTTAACATAAATTAAACTGCCAGCCCGTGTGGGATTGACTCAAAAGGGTCATAGACGGATATGAAAACTGACATAAAAAATAAGTTCAGCCATGTTAAATTATTAAACAAATAGTAAAAGTATACAGATAAATTATAAATAAACTTTAAACTTGTATTCTTTTTAACTTTAGTACTTCAAACTGGGTGTTTTAAGTGTAAAAAGCATGCATGCTAGTATGATATGCATGGAGCTGAGATTTTTGCTTTTCAATCACAAAGTTGAAACATCTCCTCAGAAATATTTTTATGTCTACCATGAGTCGAAAACTCGATGAAACTCTCCAAATATATATAAAGCTGAATTTGAAAATCCATTTCACATTATCCTAGGATTTATAAGAACTGGGCTTGAAAAAAAATAAATACTTACCTATGCCAAATAATTGAATTTATTTCAAAGACAAGACAGATAATAAATAATATCAAGCAACTGATATGCACAGAAAGTTATGCTGGCCTATTTACGGAAGCTAATATTTGAATGTATCCTGTCAGTTTTGATTCGATTATACCATTACGCCTACCTCATTCAATCTCAAAGAGAAGTTATATTAGGGTGTATCCCTGGCTCAGATTAATAATCCTGCGACTGAGTCAGCCACAAATAGCAGCTGAACACGGTTTTACCCACACAGGATGTTAATGTGAAGGTGATTGTTGTCCAAAGAGGATAAATGGATGGTCTTTTCACATCTGTTCTTTGACGACTACAATGGACCATTCTGCACAACCATGAAATGCTAGTTCCAGTTTTGATCTTATTGGATGAAGGGGTTACGGACGCAATTCGTAATCCTGCATACCATATTCAAAATACAGCTGCAGATGATTTGCCTTGCGATGTTTTTAAAACAATGCAATGAGTGCTGGCCATTCAGAAAGCAATGGCAAACTACTGAACATAAACTTGCCAAGAAATCACAAACAGCCCCAAATAATGCTGTGGGTGAATTCAACGTACTGTAAAGGATATGCAACTAACTGTTATGTAAAATGCCTTTAAATAATAATATATAAATATAATTAGCAGGTTCATTGTCTACCGCAACGTGATCCGAAACCAGAAACCTTGCCTGCACAGAAGGATTGATTGAGTCCGAAAAATGGCTGTGAAACACCCCAGCATGCTTCCGACATCATTTATTTATTCAAATATCACGTGACAATAACAAACGCCAGCTTAGTTTCTGCAGAATAGGTCCATCTAAAATTCTGTGCATAGCGATTGGTTGAAATTATCATGACTTTGAAATAATTTTTTTTATTTGATATACTTTCTATACTCAAAACATGCAATTTGAACTACTAAAGTAAAAGAGAATATAAGTTTACAGATTATCAATAATTAATTTGAATACTTTTACTAATGTTTTATCATTTAACATGTCGGAACATAGTTTTGAAATCACTTTTCATATCCGTCTATGACCTGTTTGAGACAATCTGAATCTCACACAGACTGACAGTACAATGTATTATTTTATAATTAATTGCAAATGAGAAAATACTGTTAGCATGAACCATCACGATTTTAAATTTGAGTATTTACTAATGAGACCACCACAGTAGATAGGCCTTGAAAATAAAAATCTAATGGTACCTCAATGATGCCTGTATGTCACTTCTAAGTGAAGATATTCAAATTTTTGTGAAGGTGACAGAGATGTGATTTCTCATGCTCCTCACCCGATATTAGAACTCTTCAGTGTGTCCATTACCTTCACCAGTGATCTGTGCGTGTCTGTGCGTGCGAGACAGTCTCAAATGGTCATATGAAAACTGACTTCAAAAATATATTCCGTGATGTTAAATGATTAAAAAATAGTACAAGTATACACATAAATTATTATTAATTTTAAAAATTGTATTCACTTTAACTTTAGTAGTTCAAGTTGCACATTTTGAGTGTTACAAAGTGTAACGCAATCGATATGCGTGGCCGTCATGACACATGGGTTTCCAATTCACAAAGGGACATCTTCGCAGAAAATCTGTTTTTCAACCACAATTTGAGAAAGTTTAGCGATGAAACTATACTGATTCAGGGGCGATATTTTATATGGCAATTAAAATTCACATTAAACAAAGACATCTATTGGATCCATCGATTCCGATAAGCGATCATTCCCCTGCCTCTGTGGTATGCTCTCCCCGGCAGTCGGCAGCTTGCACAGATTCATAGAGCACACTTTATTCATAAACTTCCAGTTTCTTAGTTCTATATAATATTTTAGTTCGTAATGTTTAATAGTTTCTATTATATCACCTAATAATTTTGTGAAAAATTGTTTTTAAAAAAAAATGCCCAGCCGGGAATAGAACCCTGGTCTCCCACATGACAGGCAGAATGCTTACGACTATGCTAGTGAGGACACGATGATTGTTCCACAAAGATTATTTATATAGTCAAATCACCATTTTGGGTTTCATGATCGTAACATCTTCACCTACTTTTCAACCACAATTAAAGCAAGTTTAGCGATGAAACTTTCCAAATTTCTGAAAAATTTGATGCAGAATTCGAAGATCCATCTACAATTGATGGTTTTCTATAGAAAGCGCCAGAAAAAAAATTAATTACGGTTCAGCATGCAATTTCAATTTTTCTCCACTCAATCAAACGGGTCATAGGCGGATTATGAAAACTGACTTCAAAAATATGTTCCGTCATGTTAATTGATTAAAAAATAGTACAAGTATACAAATAAATTATTAATAATCTTTAAACTTGTGTTCTCTTTAACTTTAGTAGGTCAAATTGCACGTTTTGAGTGTTGAAAAGTGAAAGTGTACATGCCAGCCCGAGTGATATGCGCATGCGCAGTAGCCATGGCCCATGGCCATGCGTTTCCCCATTCACAAAGGCACGCTTCACAGAAAATGTTGTTTTTCATCCACAACGGAAGCAATTACCGCGATGAAACTTTCCAGATATATTTAGAATTGTATGCAGAATTCAAAAATATATCTATAACAGATTAAATTCTATCGACAGCACCAAAAAAAAATTAATTATGGTAAGTATGAAATATATTCTTATTTATATAAAAGGTTACAATGATTTCAACCAATCACTGTGCACAGAATATTAGGCAAACCATTCCTGGAAAACCCAGGATGACGTGTGTCATTGTCACGTGAGATTTGAATGAATGAATGACGTCAAAAGAATGCATGGTCTGAACTCTAGCGAATTGGGAATCATGGCGGAATGACTCCGTACATCACTTCAGGTTTTCATTTCCGGTCACGGCATGATGGAACTCGCTAATACTGCTAGATGAGTATTTTCTTTTAATCTGCAGAATTGGTCTTGTATTTTTGCATCTCTGATTATTATTCGTCAATGGTGGTATTTTTTGGAGACATTTTATTGGAGGCACTCTGATCCAATTGAGACACAAAGGAGAGCTGCGCAGAGAGGAAATAAGTAGCGTGTTCCACGTGCCATTACCCAAAGTTAAAACGAAAATCATGTACGGAGTCGTGCCGCCATTGAAAATCTCGTCCCGGAAAACGCTCTCTAATTTACCATGCATTCTTTCGACATCATTCATATCTCACGTGACAAGAACCTACGTCATCCTGGGTTTTCCAGGAAAGGTTTGCTTAATATTCCGTGCACGGCGATTGGTTGAAATCATCGTGACCTTTTATATAAATAAATATATATTTTATACTTACCGTAATAAATTTTTTTTGGGCTGTTTATAGAAAATCACCAATTATAGATGTGTTTTTGAATTCTGCATACAATTTTAAATATATCTGGAAAGTTTCATCGCCGACTTTGCTTAAATTGTTGAGAAAAACAACATTTTCTGCGAAGGCGTGTTTTCGTTCTTTGTGCATATTGATCCGACTAGCATGTACACTTTGTAACACTATTCTGGCGCTGCTTAAAGAAAATCATCAATTATAGATGTATTTTTGAACTTTGCCTACAATTTTAAATATATCTGGAAAGTTTCATTGCCGACTTTGCTTAAATTGTGGATAATAAACAACATTTTCTGCGAAGCGTGTGTCTGTGAATGGAGAAACGTATGGCATGTGCCATGGCGACTGCACATGCGCAATATCGATCGCAATGGCAAGTACACTTTCACTTTTCAACACTCAAAACGTGCAATCTGACCTACTAAAGTTAAAGAGAACACAAGTTTAAAGATTATTAATAATTTATTTGTATACTTGTACTATTGTTTAATCATTTAACATGACAGAACATATTTTTGAAGTTGGTTTTCATAATCCGCCTATGACCCGTTTGGTTGCGACCAACCTCGCGCGCGGAGAAAACCATCAATTGTAGATGGATCTTCGAATTCTGCATCAGATTTTTCAGAAATTTGGAAAGTTTCATCGCTAATGTGCTTTAATTGTGAGTGAAAAACAGGCGAAAATGTTACGATCATCAAACCCAAAACGGCGGCTTGACTATTATAAATATCTTTGTGAAACAAGTATTGTGTTCTCACTAGCGTAGTCATAAGCCGTCCGCCTGTCTGTGTCACACGGGTGACTGCGGTTCTCTTCCCGGCTGGGCATATTTTTTTTTTTTATTTTTCGCAAAATTATTAGATGAAAAAATAGAAACTATTAAACATTGGGGGGTACGGGGTGTCAGGCATTGGTAGCACCTTTGGTAAGGATGACTCTCATGTCCTCTTCAGGACCCATCCCCCACTGGTCCAAGCCTGACACCCAGCTCGTGTCTGTGGCTCCTAGTAGCTGACAGCATGCGACAGCGGCCACCCCCCGGGCAACAGCTGTGAGAGGCTGGCTAAACCAGGCATGGGTATCCGATTTGGTGTCAAACCAAGAGGTAAACTAGGGCATGCCTACCCAGCATGTGAAGACAGGATCCGGCAGACTGCGCGGAAGAAATCATTCCTGATTCAACGGGCAAGATGGCGTTTACCTGCAAAGCGTTGTGGAACGTAATGAGCACGGCAAGGCACGTAGAGCGCCCTGGTCATCCACTGCACCTGTATTCGTCTCCAGTCGTCTCGACTTGTCTTGCCACTGGATTCAGATGGACTCAGGCGAGAGAGTAAGGTCGACGAATTGCGCAACTCTTCCTCACTTTAATCCAAGTCATCGCGCAAGTCATTCTTCATTATACGGCATATTTATAAAATCATAACATGATCTATTGATTTGTTTTATCAAACTGAATAGGGGAGAATACATTAATTTTTTTTTTTTCCGCTCACTCGCTGGCTTTGAACTCGAGCGTAGTCCATACACATGACTTCTAGTGCACTCAACTGAATTTTGCATGTGGATTAGCTTCCCCTATTGCCAGTGTCCTTCGTCATCAGGCAAACCCACTCCAACTTCGGAGATACATAATTGGTCTTTCAAGGTTCGTTAACCAAGTTTAAATTTTTAAACTTAATTATTAATTAATTAATTGGCAGTCATTTTGAAATTAAATTAGTAACAAAACATATTACAACATCACAACATGGGCTTTTTATTTGTTTGATCAAACTGAAGGGAAAAATATTCATAATTGGCATTTTAAGGTTCATTAGCTAAGTTTAATCATTATTAAATAATTAATTAGTGGCCATTTTGAATTTTAATGAGTCGATATTGCATACCTCGGAACAGTAATAACATCTGATGGGAGATGCCTTGAAGAGATTAGAACAAGAATCGCCATGGCAAAAGTAGCCTTTAGCAAGATGAAAAACATACTGACCAATAAAAAGATGTCAATTGAAACGAGAAAAAGAGTGTTGAGATGCTACATAGAACCTGTACTTTTATATGGATGTGAAGCTTGGACAATGAGCAGCCAGGCTGAAAAACATCTGATGGCTGTAGAAATGTGGTTTCTGAGGAAAATGCAAAGAATACCATGGACAGCCAGAAAGACCAATGAACAAGTCCTTCAAGAAACAAATGAAGATCGTAAACTGATCAGAGACATTAGACGTAGACAGTCACAATTTTTTGGGCATGTTATGAGAAGAAATGATTTGGAGAACTTGGTGACAACTGGTAAGATCGAGGGGAACAGACCAAGGGGAAGACCTAGAAACAAGTATCTGGATGGCTTGGCCTTGTGGCATGGTCGAGACAAAAACACGGAACTGATCCACGACTCTGTTGATCGAGTGAGATGGCAGAACATGACCGCCCACGCTTACCGGCATGGCACATGATGGATGGATGGATATTGCATAACATCAAAATTTTTCTATCTAGGCAGTTAGGCCTCGCCGTTCCGAACAAGACATTATATAGTTGCTATGGGGTTTTCTCAAAACTAAAGAAGTTATAGCAGTTTTAAACACACTGTAAACAATTGTTGTTTCTGGGCAGCAAGTCAAAACCAGTCAGATTAGTATTTTCCTATATTTTCCATATTATGACATAATTTGACACACAAATCTGAATATCTCGGCTTAGAATCAACGTACAGACTTGAATGAGATACCGTTGGAAAGCATTTTTCAGGTCCTGTTCAACTGTCCAGATGTAATCAATACCAAACCAATTTTTTTCAAGATCCCGACACCGACACTCAAATCTTCGCTTCTAATTAACCTACAGACATCATTGTGGTACCGTTTGATTCGGATTTTCAAGGTCTATCTGTTATGGTGTCTCATTAGTAAATACCAAATTTGAAAATCAAGACCAGTATATACCAAATATAATAAACATGGGAGGGGCTTGAAAAACTATGAATCGAATGAAATGATGATGGCGCTGGTTACACTAGTCGTCGTAAGACTACGATGCGGCCCATATTGGCTAATACATAATAATTGTATATCATTACAATCAGCGTTACATGGTGACAGATTGTAGTAACCCAATACTTACCATCAACAAATCTATCAGATGTAGGCCTGTATCCAGCATTGCCAATTAGCAAACTGAGCGCAGTCCCACATTCATCAACAAGTAGATCAAGTAGCCATCTTTAACATCATAACACAGATCGGTACAAAAATTAGCAGCGACCACAACTAGCACCGAAACAATTATAATTCTGCAATTCACATAAACAATTCAATACTCCCCCGTGGTGAATTTGCACAATAAAACACAAACGAATTGTTTGGACAGTGTGTTCACAGAGAATGGGAGACTAGCTAGCTGATTGAGAAACATAATAGACAACACAGAAAGCGTACAGAATCAACTATCAAACGGCACCAATCGTAAAACATCCTAATGTCAACATTCATAGACGAGGGGGAGGGGGGTGGGTGGGTGGGGGAGCTGATAGTTGCAAAAGCTCCGCCGTGGAGCATACACGACATGAGGCCCCTGATCATCAGAAGCGTTCTCCCTTCTCCGAATGTTTCCGCCTCTTTACCTTCTTGACACTCTCAAGGGGCGGGTCCGTGCCCGTTATGCCTCCCCGACGTGTTTCTCCTGTCGTGTGTATTCACCTTCGAGATGTTTGTTATCGTATATTTCCCATATGATGAGGGCGGACATTGGGCACCCGGTACATCTACCCAGAGACAAGTGAAATATTTCCGTCACGCTAGAAGATATAACTCTTATAAAACCAATACTGAAGGGTAAGGTTGAGGGCAAACGATCAAGGGGTAGACAACTGTACAAATGGGAAGATAACATCAAGAGATGGACAAACAGCTGTCTGACAGAATGTACAATCAAAGCGAGAGACAGACAGGGTTGGAGAGCCAACCTTTATTGTGGAGACGGCACCTGATTGATTGAGTGAGTACTCTCATGTAGCGACTCGGTGGGGTGACTCCAGTGTCGGCACGAAACCATAGCTGTTGTTTCGGTTTCACTGAGAGGTTGCTGTGTTTCTGTCTCATTGAGAGGTTGCTGTGTTTCTGTCTCATTGAGAGGTTGCTGTGTTTCTGTCTCATTGAGAGGTTGCTGTGTTTCTGTCTCATTGAGAGGTTGCTGTGTTTCTGTCTCATTGAGAGGTTGCTGTGTTTCTGTCTCATTGAGAGGTTGCTGTGTTTCTGTCTCATTGAGAGGTTGCTGTGTTTCTGTCTCAATGAGAGGTTGCTGTGTTTCTGTCTCAATGAGAGGTTGCTGTGTTTCTGTCTCAATGAGAGGTTGCTGTGTTTCTGTCTCAATGAGAGGTTGCTGTGTTTCTGTCTCATTGAGAGGTTGCTGTGTTTCTGTCTCATTGAGAGGTTGCTGTGTTTCTGTCTCAATGAGAGGTTGCTGTGTTTCTGTCTCATTGAGAGGTTGCTGTGTTTCTGTCTCAATGAGAGGTTGCTGTGTTTCTGTCTCAATGAGAGGTTGCTGTGTTTCTGTCTCAATGAGAGGTTGCTGTGTTTCTGTCTCATTGAGAGGTTGCTGTGTTTCGGTATCATTAAGAGGTTGCCGTGTTTTGGTCTCATTGAGAGGTTGCTGTGTTACTGAGGTTGCTTTGTTTTTATTGCGAGGTTTCCTTCTTTGAAACACGTTGGCTTACATTGCAGGCCAAGCTGTGAACCATTTACTGTGTATCCTTATCCTGACTCCATGGCTAAGGGGTTATTGATGCAGATCGTAATCCCGCATACCCACATTCAAGACAGCTGTGGGTGTTTTGGCCGCAGACCGCCATACTTTGGTGTGTTTATGAAATGGGTGCCTTCTATTCAGAAAGCAATGGCAAACTACTAAATGTAAACTTTCACAGGAATCACGAACAGCCAGAACATGATGGGGTTGACTGCTACGTTCTGTAAAGGATATGCAACTAACTTATTTAGTGTATGTTGGGTCGACTGTATTTCTCACCTATGATGGCATAAGCATTGCAGAGACAGACATTTGATGCCAAGCAAATGGTCACAAGGCACTTTAATATAATGATGATGAAACACTGGATATGTGCATCAGAGAAGAAGTATCAAAACAGCAAAGTGGTGGTTTATTTGTGGATGAAGAAGACACAAAGACAACTTTATTTCTAGTGTTACATTATTATCATGAGAACAAAACGGACCAACAATAAATACCATATTGCTTTCATCCATGGTCGGTTGTTCTTGGATAAATTCATACACAAGTATTTATAAAGTAACATTTCAAACAAAATAATCAACAAATGATACATCTCAAAGATACATATTAAGAAATAATTCTTTTCAAACACAGTTATCAACACATGACATATCTAATACAATTATCAAAACATGATATATTAAGTACAATTATAAACACATGATGAGGAGCGGCTGGCCGAGCGGATAACACGCCGGACTCTCATTCGGGAGACCCGAGTTCGATCCCCGGAAAGGTGCGGGATTTTTTCTGTCGGGGGCAAAAAGAAAATCCTAACCTGCACAGTTCGCGGCGACTGCACTAGCCAGGCGGCCTTTATTCCTCAGGCTCAAAGACCCCTCTGCCATACACCGCAAGGTACTGTATTGGTAGTAAAATGACAGATGTATCTCACACAATTACCAATACATGATATATCTGATGTGACAATTATCATCACGTGATATATCTAACACAATTATCATCACGTGATATATCTAACACAATTGTCAACACATGGCAGGTCCAAATGTTGCTGTACGTAGCCGGGGCGCAGTGTTGGGATGAGCGCCAGACATTGCATAAATACCCCAATGACGTGTGCATTCATCACCTCTGCAGCAAAAGTCCAACTCCTGGCCTTCTCGTGGCAGAACTGTTTTAACTAACAGGAGAAGGGACGACGGCGAGTTTCTGGCGCCGAAAAATAACCAGTACACTCTAGATGTATATACACGAACATGGATGCGCAGCCACGTGTATGCACCCTACACATCTAAACTGGAGTAAGACCACAGTCTGCTATAGCAAAGGAAAGGTGCTGAAGATGGAGGCAACCAGCCAGGAAGCGCGATACAGAAATTAAGATGCCACGCAATTACACCATGAAATATGTCGACTACTGCTAAATGTTATGATAGCTCGCCCTACTTTAGATCCCCAGGCAGGTGCAGTGCCGAGCTCTATGCCTCGAAAGGGTCCAACCACAACTACTGGAGGTCCGTCTCAGATGTCCTGTGGAGCCTGGGGACCTGGCATTAGAGCGTCTGGCCATACCAAACAAAGACTAAAAATAATGCACTGAAATGTGGAGGGAGTCGGCAACAACAAAAAATAGAACTATAGTCTGTTTATTTTTTTCTGCCCCAATATAAAATTCCATATCTCAGTAACCAACTGAGGGAAAATTATGAGATTTAGCATATAACCTTATCATTATGTCCACCCAACAAAATTTTTTTTGTTCTGGAGATTGTACAGCAGATTTCAATGTTTGTTTATATGCTGTATATAATTTACGCCTCAGAGATTAAGTCCATAATTTTAAAAGTATTACAGCATCACCAAGGCACATCCGCGCTTTTTTAAAAATTGTCTCGTGGTTTCCATTTTGGCACAAACAGCGCGCAGTTAAATGGATTGTTCAGAGTTGTCTTCAGTGTGGGTTATTTCATGAAACGTGATTATATAAATAAATATATAAATAAATCTTACCATTAATATAATATTAATAGCTAATATTTGAATGTGTAAATATTGTTCACTGGGATTGAATGTGAAATTGTGTACACTTCAAAGCATCGCTATGAAGTTGTACACATATTTTTGTCAAGAAGCTGATCGCAGGAAACTGTTTCATACTGTTACAAATCCCGAAAAAGAACAGTGTATGGATTGGGTTTGAGTAAACGGTCATTTCGTCGATGGGTGCCAGAATCTGGAATGAAACCAACACGCGATAAGCAAACGGTAGGTAGAAAGGCAATTGTAGACAGCTTTGACAAGGATGTCATCAGGCGAGTTATTATAAAAATGATGGATGCTAAAGAAACAGTGACTGTAAGAAAACTGAGGGTTTAGTTGAGAAAGAACAATAACATAGAGCTATCCAAAATAAGTTTTTGGAAAGTTATAAGGGCATTAGGCTTCACTTTTAGAAAGTACAAGGGAGGTAGAAATATCCTTTGCAAGCAACCGCATTAGGAGCCATGAGAAGCAGATAGCTACGTGAAATAAGGGAAATGCGCAAAGAAAATTATGACATAGTGTATATGGATGAGATGTGGATCAATGCGCACCACACAAGTGAAAAGGAATGGCAATCAGTGGATAGAAAGATAAAGCGATATGTGCCCAGTAGTAAAGGACAGCATTTGGTCATAGCCTATGCTAGTATTACTCATAATTGCTTACTACAGAATGCTGGGCTCTTGTTCGTATAAAAGCAACAGACAATAGGGATTATCATAATGAGATGAATGGTAATGCATTTGAAGATTGGCTCAAGAATACAGTACTTCCATCCCTTGATAGACAGTCTTGTCTAATCATGGACAATGCATCATATCACAATGTTGTTGCCCAAGAAGACAAAATACCTACGGCATCGAGCCCAGAGGAAGCAATAAAGATATGGCTCCGAAGGGAAAATATACCATTTCCAGAAACATATTTCAAGCTGCAGTTGTTTGTAAAACAGGCTCATAAAAGCAAGAAATAATCACATCGACAAGTTGATAGAAGAGCATGGCCATAGGTGCTTGAGACTTCCGCCGTATCATTCTCATTCAAACCCTATAGAACTTGTGTGGGCTAAAATTAAAGGACAAGTGGCAGCTGCCAATACTACATTCAAATTGTCTGACGTCAAGATACTAACCCAGTCCGCGCTATTAAATATGGATAAAAGTTACTGGAAAAAAATGTGAGGACAATGTGTTGAAAGAGGAAGAGGACTATTGGAGACAGGATGGATTGAATTTTATGCAACCGAGAGCAATCATCAACCTACTGGAATCGTCCGACACAGATTAAGGTCTGAGCAGATCGCAGACCTTAATCTACATGCACACATACTGGGATATTTTGCTCCAACTATTCAGACGAATTGCAGGCCCTAAACATTACAGCATCAGCATAATGTCAATGGCAATAGTTTGTATTTCACAGTGATGAATTTTCAATTCCACAAGCCCTCAGCGGTGACAAACAACTGTATTGAAAAAAAAAAACAACAACAACACACACACACGCACTAAACGCATTGAATACCAACAGAAGAAGAATATTGCGGTGGAAACTGACATATTGTGGTATAACAAGAAACGTGAGAGCAAACACGTTGTCAAATTAGGGAACAACACACTTGTATACGAATCAATCTATAAACTTCAATGAAAAGAGGACCAACATCTTGGTCGTTAAGAAGAAAGCCCACTAAAGAGACACTGACAACTATTTTCATACTGCAAAAAAGGTAATAATGTTCCGTCTCTGAATGGTAAACAGCAGAGTAGACAATCTTTTACGAAGACTCAGAGCGGGTCTGTCACCCATGTGTACGTGTGAACAAACTACACAGACACCTGAACAGTTCCTTAAAAATGGAAACATGATGACTAAATTGCGGTATAGTTTCTGGTCTCTCCATACGCAAATTAACGCACAGCTATTTGGAAGCTTTCACGAACTCAGTATAAAAAGCTAACATGAATACTTGTGTACACATTATTAACCAGCAGGTGAAGACACAAGAAGGAAATGAAAAATAAGGTAAGAAATATATTCCTTCTACTTTCCTGTCAATTTACACATTATTTACCCCATGCCTGTGTAAATTCTCTGTCTTTACTAATATTACACATTGCAAACCTCTCAGGATTCTCCGTGGTGAAGTGGTCAAGCCGTCTGACTCGGGCTCCGAAGGTTGTATGATCGATTCTGGGCCGCGTCCTTCATTTCACGAGTGCATATTTTCAGAGACTCCCGAGGGTCGTCGCTGGTGCTACAGAGTTCGTGCTTTGTGCGACGCTTTTGTGCGACTGAGAAAATGAGCTTGTAAGTGAAAGCAGCACCCTCTCGAGGTGGAACTACAAGAAAGCAGACTTGGCAATGTACAAGCATCGTACCAGCATACTGGTTAGAAACCTTTACATACATAAACAAACATAGTATTGTTTGGCGCTCACAGATGGAGAGGAAAGAAGTAGAGACTAGAGGAAACATTAGACAACATAAAATTTGAAAGTTATAGTTACCGACCGGGATTTGAACCTGTCACCTCTAAATGGTGACAGCGCCTCGCTGCAGGAACAAGTGTACTTCGACGCATGACAAACTAGACATTTTGAAAAAGTGTCTTCATTAGTCATGTCTATCATACACCTACAACTATGGAATACGGACATAATTCATATCAACCCATTGAGATAGCACTATAGGTTTCATAATTTATATTAAACCAGCATAGGTCAGATAACAAACACACAAACACATCGGACCGTAAATACTGTGTCTTAACAGGAAAGCAAGCAGTCCAGTATTGATCTCCTGGTTAGAAACCTGAACACCGAGAAAGACATAAATAAAATAGTTGTAGAGTTTGAGAAATGCATACTACAGGTAGCACGAGAAACAGTATCAAGAGGAGCCCGTAAACATTATAAACCCTACTGGAGTAGTGAACTGGAACAGATGCATAATGATGTGGAAGTGTGTAGAAAGCAAACAGAGGCCACACCCAGCCAAGAGCACCACAATAAATTCCAGCACGCAAAAGCCACATTTCAAAGGGCCAAGCTGCAGGCTAGACGGGCCAAGCTGCAGGCTAGACGGAAAAGCTGCAGGCTAGACGGAAAAGCTGGCAGGAGAAAACGGAGTCTCTGAACTTTGAAAGAGACACAAGGAAGTTATGGAAGTTAGTAAAACAACTTAACGATAGGGGAACAGGGAGAAACTCAAAAATTGTACTACATAAAGATGGAAACATCTTAACAGGAAAGCAAGCAGCTGGCCATTTTTCAGACTCATTAGCACAAGATAACAATATCGAAATTGGCCCAGAGAAACAACAAGAGATTCGAGAGAAATGGCAACATACAGGACAGAATTAAACAGTACATGAGATTCTGGAGTCACCTATCACAGTCAGTGAACTGGAGTTAGCCATATCAAAACTGAAAATGAGAAAGTCATCAGGAGCTGATGGTATCTCCAATGAAATGATCAGGAACCTAATAACAGAGGCCAAAGCAAAGCCTTTTCACATCTTAAATAACAGCTGGACCCTAGGCAGTGTTCCACAAGCCTGGAGAGAAGCAATCATGATCACCCTCCTAATATCAGGGAAAGACAGTTCCATTGCCTCCAAGCTATAGACAAATTAGCCTCACCAGCTGTCTCTGCAAAACAATGGAGCGCATCATCAATCACAGACTGCAGTGGTATTTAAAATTTTGCTGAAATGCTCTGCCCAGCGTCGGAGGATTTCTTTCTTATCGGTGACCAATGTTCCCCCATCTGCACTGAGGAGGGGAACTATGCCTGGTGATAAAGGACCATAGACCGCTTTCAGTGAGTCGTAGAAGTTTTTCATATCGTGTCTGTCAGCAAAGCCCTGAATTTCATCAGCTTTGCTGCTCAGCCAGGAGTCCCGCATGTGTCGAAGTTTCTGCTGCACTACTCTTTGAATGTTCTTGAAAGCATCTTTTTTTGATGTTGACTTTGGGTCATTCAAATGTGCCTTGAGGAGAAGATGTTTCTCGGCCAGCAATTGGTTGATGCCTTCGGAATTTTCATCAAACCAGTCTTCATGCTTTCGAGGGGCTAGACCCAGGATTTCCATAGCAGTGTTGTAAATTGTGTCCTTTAGGGCTCTCCATTCTGTTTCTGTATCCTGTTTAGCTTCAGCATTGGGCTTGAGGCGGTCTTCCAGCATATTTTCAAACGACTGCTGCATTTTCTTGCTGTTAAGGCGGGTGACATTTAGCTTTGTTTGCATTTTCGCCCCTTGAGGACGCCGTGGTGGCCTGATGTGGATGTTCATTTTCGAGACAATGAGACGATGGTCTGTCCAACATTCGGCACCACACATGGATTTTGTCACTCGAACGTCTTGTCTGTCACTCCTCCTGACGTTGACATAGTCAATGAGGTGCCAGTGTTTCGAGCGAGGGTGCATCCACGATGTCCTATTTCTCATGGGGAGACGGAAAATTGTGTTCGTAATCAGGAGATCATGTTCGGCACATGTCTGAAGGAGGCGGAGTCCATTGCTGTTACAATTTCAGAATCCATGCTTTCCAATAATGCCACTCCAAGAGGTGGTGTCCGTGCCTACTCTGGCATTGAAATCCCCAAGGAGTATAAGTTTGTCTCCTTTGGGAACAGATGTTAATACATTGTGCAGGTCCTCATAGAACTTGTTCTTGACATCATCTTCGTTGGTCATAGTTGGTGCGTAGACACTCACAGTGGTTGCGTGCTTCCTTCCATTCAGCAGAGGCAACTTCATGGTCACGAGCCTGTCGTTTATAGCCTTTGGAAATCCAGCTAATTTGCCGACCAGGGCCGACTTAATCGCAAATCCCACACCGGATTGGCGTCTTTCCTCGCTTTTCCTTCCACTCCAGAAAAATGTGTAGCCGGCACCAATTTCACAGATTTGGCCTTCTTCTGCAAGTCGTGTCTCGCTCAAGGCTGCAATGTTGATGTTGTACCTGCCCAGCTCTCTCCCAATCAGTGCTGTTCGTCTCTCTGGATCTGACGCGCCGTCTCTATATAGTAGGGTGCATACATTCAAAGTTCCAATTGTTAAGGGAATATGGTTTACTCTTTTAGCTTTGCTTGTTTTATCTTTCTTTGTATATCGACCGCAGTAAGGGTACCCACCAACCGCGGCTAGCTGGTTAGGTAGTGATGAAGCAGACAATGTTTAGGGCACCTTTTCTAGCCCCATCCTCATGCTATGGAGGTGAGCAGTGTGTTCCTATAGAGGGCTGCTCAGTCGCTCAGAGGGCTGCCGAATCCCACTGCTGCTCCGGTCAGTCGAAGACGACAATATGGCCTGAGCCGCCTGTGTGCAGGTCTGCGACTACGGCTGCCAGCGTACCCACGCCTGCCGCTTTGCCGCTCGCCCATCGCCACAGGGCTTGAAGGTGATATGTGACGTTGGATGAAGAATGACTTGCGCGATGACTTGGATTAAAGTGAGGAAGAGTTGCGCAATTCGTCGACCTCACTCTCTCGCCTGAGTCCATCTGAGTCCAGTGGCAAGACAAGTCGAGACGATTGGAGACGAATACAGGTGCAGTGGATGACAAGGGCACTCTACGTGCCTTGCCGTGCTCATTACGTTCCACAACGGTTTGCAGGTAAACGCCGCCTTGCCCGTTGAATCAGGAATGATTTCTTCCGCGCAGTCTGCCGAATCCTGTCTTCACATGCTGGGTAGGCATACCTTAGTTTACCCTCTTGTTGTTTTGGTACCCGCCTGTCTACTAGCACTGTAGAGCTCCGGACAAATCTACAGGTTTTCAGTCTCCCAGTGAAACCCGCCACAACAACACAACACGTGTTGCTGGCCTTCTTATGTTTTAATTGTCACCCCTTGAAATTTTGTGTTTTAAGTGAGACCCTGAGTTTCTAAGAACCGTAGCCCTCCGGACAAACCCGCAAGTGTTCAGTCTCATGCACAAAAAGACAGACAAGACAGATAGCGAACTCTTGTGCATCAAGAGGACCACACTAATGGATCCTGGTTAGCATCTGATGATGGTTGACCGCCCGAGTTCTGGTCTCTACAAGCACAAACAGCACTCACACTATTCTATTACAACTATTACAAGTCGGGGAATTGGGCTGGCTAGACAAACTGGCCTGGCTTTACGGGGCTTTTTCAACTGAGCTTGTTTTACTGGGTCTCTCGGTGAGAAATTGAGTTCCTAACAGTCCTCCCCCTGTCATACTTTTGTTGCATACTGGACACTGCCACCATTCCTCCAGTCGCGTCCAGACCTAGAACACGCGGGTGTTAGGCACTGGTTCTTTTCCTCCTCATTCCGCCGGAATTAAGACGTCTCCGGGTTATGGAGTCGGTGTTTCGGGTATATGGTGCAAAATTCACAGGCTTGATACTCCTCCTGTAGTCCAGTACCAGTACTCAAGTCACACCCACTCCAAGACCCATCAACCCAACCCATACAGGCCCTACACATGGGCAGGCACCCCAGGTTTTTTTTTCAAGTCCGAAGGTCACGACCTACTTTCACTTATAAAGGGAATCTCCAAGAATCTCCAAAAATATTTGTACTCTCAGAAACTTCCACTGCCTCCGAAACACCCAGATCCGGAGTTTAACGCGCTCCCTTCTGTCCGTTGGGAGTGGCGATCACGCATAGCCCTCATGCAGTGCACAACAGTACTAGAATTGGGTTGGGCGCTTACTGCTTCCCGACAACCAATCGCCTCTCGCCTTATCTCTTGTGCATTCAGTAAATAAATAGGTTGTCACCAGTGTCTACCTCAACTGACATGCTGACACAATGGACTGCTTTTATATGAAGGAGTGTTCCTTCTCTCTGTGGCCACTGTTGACCACCATTTTATTGGCATCCCCACGATGCTTTTATATTATTGCGCGGACCTCAGAGAGAAGTGTCCAAGTAGTCGTTCAGCCCCTTCTCCCATTCTCATGTATATATATACAACAAAGCGGCACCAGTCATCGTCTACGGCCATACCACGTTAAAAATACTGGTTCTCGTCCGATCACCGAAGTCAAGTAACGTCGGGCGTGGTTACTACTTAGATGGGTGACCGCTTGGGAACACCACGTGTTGTAGACATTTTTATTTTATTTTTGTTGTGTCTTGTGTTTTTAGCCCTGTACAATTTTGTTGTTTTGGTACCCGCCTGTCTACTAGAACTGTAGAGCTCCGGACAAATCTACAGATTTTCAGTCTCCCAGTGAAACCCGCCACAACAACACAACACGTGTTGCTGGCCTTCTTATGTTTTAATTGTCACCCCTTGAAATTTTGTGTTTTAAGTGAGACCCTGGGTTTCTAAGAACTGTAGCCCTCCGGACAAACCCGCAAGTGTTCAGTCTCACACACAAAAAGACAGACAAGACAAATAGCGAACTCTTGTGCATCAAGAGGACCACACTAACGGACCCTGGTTAGCATCTGATGATGGTTGACCGCCCGAGTTCTGGTCTCTACAAGCACAAACAGCACTCACACTATTCTATTACAACTATTACAAGTCGGGGAATTGGGCTGGCTAGACAAACTGGCCTGGCTTTACGGGGCTTTTCCAACTGAGCTTGTTTTACTGGGTCTCTCGGTGAGAAATTGAGTTCCTGACAGTCCTTCCCCTGTCATACTTTTGTTGCATACTGGACACTGCCACCATTCCCCCAGTCGCGCCCAGACACAGAACACGCGGGTTTTAGGCACTGATTCTTTTCCTCCTCATTCCGCCGGCAATAAAGACGTCTCCGGGTTATGGAGTCGGTGTTTCGGGTATATGGTGCGAAATTCACAAGCTTGATAACTCTCCTACTGTAGTCCAGTACCAGTACTCAAGTCACACCTACTCCAAGACCCATCAACCCAACCCATACAGGCCCCACACATGGGCAGGCACCCCAGGTGTGTTTTTTTTTTTCAAAGTCCGAAGGTCACGACCTACTTTCACTTATACAGGGAATCTCCAAGAATCTCCAAAAATATTTGTACTCTCAGAAACTTCCTCTGTCTCCGAAAAGCCCAGATCTGGAGTTTAACGCGCTCCCTTCTGTCCGTTGGGAGTGGCGATCACGCATAGCCCTTGTGCAGTGCACAACAGTACTAGAATTGGGTTGGGCGCTTACTGCTTCCCGACAACCAATCGCCTCTCGCCTTATCTCTTGTGCATTCAGTAAATAAATAGGTTGTCACCAGTGTCTACCTCAACTGACATTCTGACACAATGGACTGCTTTTATATGAAGGAGTGTTCCTTCTCTCTGTGGCCACTGTTGACCACCATTTTATTGGCATCCCCACGATGCTTTTATATTATTGTCAGAGCCTAACATGGTATAGCTATGCAGCAACATCGTGACGACACCCGGCGGACAAGAATTGTCGGCGGACAAGATTGTTACCTGACACGCGACCAGCGGTCAGGCTGACGACAGACGCACGCAGGACACGTGACACCACTAGAGGCAGTGGGCAGTTGGCGTGCTAACCTCAGACCGAGCTGGGACCGGGGACTGGACGGACATGTGCGATGAGAGCAAGGCGTTTGTGTGAATCTCCGTGATTGAAAGCCGAACGACTGATATCTTGAGCGTCAGACCTATGAGCTGTATTGTGGTTGTGAGCGTCGTGAGTTATATATTGTAGATTGTTGTAATTATCGTTCTGTATTTAATGTGGCAATAAATCCATAGAACTTGTGTTGCTGTGTCTTACGTCGAATCACGTTATACTTGTACTGTCTCACACGTGTTAGCTAACGAGCCAATTATAAGACCCTGACATGTGTGGACGTGGGTTGCTCGTCCGGGTTTAAGAACCTAATATATGTAGACGTGTGTTGCTCGTCCTTCGTATTTAAAACTATAATTCTTGAACTTGTGAAATTTGTCAAGGTTATAGCTATGTAAATTTGATCGTGAAAGTCTCAGTATGATCCATTATTACATTGTTTAAATAGGTGTAAAACCATTAGTAAATGTGCAGTACATATTGTTTGATCCTGTAAACGTGTAAAACATTTGTGATTTGTGAAACTTGTCACCGTTTGACCTTGTCGACATTGTTATTTTGTCGCCATTTTGACCTTGTCGCCATCTTGTAAACTTGATGTCTATGTCCTTACTGAATGTCATCTTGATGTAAGTGATGTGTCATCAATGTTATTGAGTGTTCAAATACAGATAGATTGTCTTTGTGCATTGAGTTTGTGGAACGCAAAGAGTTTGGAAAGAGTGTAACTTCTGTTGAAACTGTTGACGACAAATTTACGACATACAATTACACTCGACGCCATACAAACCTAGTCAACACTTAGTGACTTGCAGGCACACACCAACAAATAGACGCTAACTTATTTTCTTCCAAAAATAAAGCAGGTTTTTCCGTACCATCCATAACCTTGCCGTAGAGGTCATTAGTGGTTCCGAAGTAACGACCCTACAGTTTTCTATCCCGAGTGTCCAACCATTCTTCACCGTATCCAGGGCACTTGAGTATATTTTTCTATACTTTAACTTTACGTATGCAATAGTAGGCACGCATCGTATAGTAAAATAAATTGTAAATTGTTTATTACTAACCAGTTAAAACATATTTTGCGTGATTGAATTTCATTGACGTATTTTCTCCATCATGTCGTCACTATTTGATTTCATCGATATGGGTATTAAATTACATCTAACAGGTGATGAATTAACAAAATGGAGCGAAGACAAATACGCTGAATACCTGCTGGTACAGGAGAAAAATAATGAACGCGAAGAAAGAGCAGCGGAGAGAGCTCTAAAACAAGCAGAAATGGCTGCCAAGCAGGCAGAGATTGAAACAGCATTAAAACAAGCAGAGATTGAAAAAGCTGCCAAGCAAATAGAGGCAGAAACAGCATTAAAGCAAGCTGAGATAGACAGTGAACTTAAGAAAGCAGAAATAGCAGCTCAGAGTAAGAAAGAAGAACTAGAGTTACAGTTGAAAATGAAACAACTTGACACTGAGACTGCGATGAATAAAGAGTCAAAGAAATCTGAAAGACTGGAAAAAGAAAACCAGTATAAGAAGTATCAAGGTATCGTACGTAACTATACCTCGGGTGACTGCATAGCAGCCTTTACTCAAAATTTTGAGACTTTAATGGAACATTACCAAGTTCCACTTTCTGAATGGAATATTCTTTATATGAGGAGTCTATCTGGGGAACCTCTTAAAGTCATTGAAACCATCCCCAAAGACCTAAGGAAAGAGTACCATTATATTAAATCTAAGATAATGGCACATTTCATGTTAGACGAGGCAGGTTACAGAGAACAATTCAGTAAATTGAGTCCAAAATCAACTCAAACGTTCTCTGACTACCTCTGTTTAGTCCGAGATGTTTTCAGCAAATGGACTTCAGCAGCCAAAATTAATAAAAGTTATGATAGATTAGAAGATCTCATCATTCGAGATAAAATCATTTCTTCTATCCCATCATCGTTTTCTAAGTTCTTACAGGAGAATGAATGCACAAGTGTGGAAGAAATTGAAAGACGTGGGTCGGCCTATTACACGGCCAACAAACAATGCTTTGCCACTGAAGCTACTGACAGTAACTGGGTAGCAGCAGCCAACTATGAGAAAAACTATAGTAGGCAAAAACCAAACAGGCCTACCTCTGAAAAATTTAGACAGTGCAGATTTTGTAAATTTTCTCACCATTTGAACGAGATGTGCGATCAAAACCCAGGATACCAGACATACTTGCAAAATATAGTAAACAGTCAAGACAGAGAACGTAAATTGTTCAAAAATAAACGTAAAGGTTTTCTCTGCAAGGCTTTCGGTCACCATCGCATGGAGTGTAGAGGCAGGCATATGACCAACAAAGCCAATGCCGCCTTGTTCGATAGCTCAGCGTCAGAAGACGAAAATCCAGAGAAACATCCTGTGAATGCAGCACAGGCTTGTGATGTATTTAATGCTAACAAATGCACTGTCTGTAACACCTTCTATGAAGATGGTATCTTAACATGCGGGCACGCCATCCCTATTGCCAGTGAGGAAGCTAACTTGGTAATAGACTCAAAAGGCAGATTAGACATCCATCACGGGTATGTTAATGGCAAGTTTGCTACAGTACTTCGCGACACCGGAAGTACACTTATTGGCCTGAAAACAACATTCATAACGCCTACAGACTATACAGGCAGACACATCACATGTAGAACATTTTCAGGCAATATTGAAAAATATCCATTAGCATGGGCATACATTGAAACACCATTCCTCACCGGGAAAGTAAAGGTCGCAGCACTTACAAACCCAGTGTGCGATATAATCATAGGAAATTTACCTGAGGTGAATGACAAACCTCATAATCATGACATAACATCACTATGTATTGATGATAACACATCACCACCAAATGTCATCACTGAAAATGTCATATCACCTATTGAATGTATGTTAGCTAATGCAGCACTAAGTTCTCATCACATCATTGACGATATCATTCCATCATCATCTGATGTCATTGAGTGTGTGAACGCAGTAACAAGAGCTACTGCTAGAGTGCAAGATGAAAGTAACCAAACTGAGGCTATACAAATGCTTAGCCCAGAATTACCACCTAGTGACTCTATGAAGGAAACATTCATAACAGCTCAAAAAGCTGATCCTTCACTGTCAAAGTACTTTGACCTGATCGGCAAAAAGGCAAGAGTAACCAAAAATGCGAAATGGCATTTTGCTTTACACAATGATATACTCACCAGGTACTACACCAGAGGTGACATTACAACAAAGCAAACTGTTTTGCCAACTACTTATCGCAAGCAAGCTTTACATCTTGCTCACGATATACCTTTTGCAGGTCATATGGCATATGTTAAAACCAGGTCAAGACTTTTGACACAGTTTCATTGGCCAAAATTTTGCAATGACATAAGAACATATTGCAGAAGTTGTGATACATGCCAGAAACTAGTAAAAAAAGGTAAACACCCACAGGCAAAGTTACAAGTCACTGACTTAGCCAGTCGACCCTTTGAAAAATTATCAGTTGACATTGTGGGCCCTCTTAGTCATACAACTACTAGAGGGAATAAATATATTCTAACTTTTGTTGATCAATGTAGTAGATGGCCAGAAGCGATCCCGCTAAAGAACATTACTGCCAACGACATCATGGAAGTATTCTTCCATATTTTCTCCCGTATTGGATTTCCAGATACTATCCAGTCTGATAGAGGCACTCAGTTTATTGCCGCATCCACCCAAGCTTTCACTAAAATGTTAGGAGTGAAGCAAGTTTTCAATACCCCCTATCATCCTCACTCTAGCGGGATTATAGAAAAGCTTAATGGGGACCTGAAGCACATGCTTGCCAAAGTAACTCAAGATCACCCCAACAACTGGGATGTATACTTACCAGCTGTCCTTTTTGCTTATCGCGAGGTACCACATTCTAGTACCGGTTTCTCTCCTTTTGAACTAATCTATGGTGCCAAACCACGAGGCCCATTAACAATTTATCACCAAATGTTAACTAATTCTACTCCAATACTGAAACCCATATCATCATTTGTGTATGTAACATCATTGCGTGAAAGGATTATTAAATCATGTGAAATTGCTAAAAATGCACTTAAACTATCTGGTGCTACTTACAGACGGTACGCAGACAAAGGTAACAGGACTATAACATTGACACCTGGACAGGACGTTCTACTACTACTACCTAGTGACAGACAGCTACTGACTGATTCTTGGCAGGGACCTTTTAAAGTGACAAGACAAATCTCACCTGTAGACTACGAAATCCTAATAAAAGACAAACACAAAATATTTCACATAAATATGCTAAGACCATACCACAACAGAGACAACGAACAAGACGATACGACAGCTTGCACCGTGATAATAGATCACGAAGATGACGATTCTAGCGACGAGATTCCAACACCTACATTAGACACGACAAACTGCTTAAATGAGATCAAGATCAATCCAAACTTAAGTCAAGCAGAGACAAACAGTTGCAAACAGTTGATACAACAGTACAACACCATCTTTTCAGACAACCCAGGACAAACAGAATTAGTACAGCATCACATCACACTCACATCAAACACACCAATAAGATGTAGACCATACACAATACCATTACACTACAAAGAACAGTTACATCAAGAAATTGTCAACTTAGAAAAAAACAACATCATCAGACGATCCTTATCAGACTTCTCTTCACCCATGGTCATTGTACGCAAAAAGGACAAGACAATACGACTTTGCATCGACTACCGAAAACTGAACAAAATAACTGTTTTAGATCTTGAACCAATGGCAAACACTGACGATCTTCTAACAGAACTGACTGACGCTAAGTTCTTTACGACGCTTGACATGTCTAAAGGTTACTGGCAAATAGCTGTACATGAAGACAGCAGACACCTAACAGCTTTTGCCACGCCTTGGGGACTGTACGAATGGTGCAAACTTCCATTTGGGCTAGTCAATGCCCCAGCCACATTCGTACGCATGACACGACTCCTCCTATCTGACATTCCTAATATCATTTGCTATATTGACGACATCTGTGTCCATACAGAGACAATGACGGAACATATAAAGACACTAGAACAGACACTAGAACGTATCAGACAGCACGGACTGACAGTGAAGCCTTCAAAGGTGAACATGGCTTACCAAGAGATATCATTTTTGGGGTACAGAATATCCAATGGCTTTGTCATGACAGACAACAAAATTGTCTCCAAAATTCTAAAACTGTCACTCCCGACTAATAAGAAACAAGTCCGGAGTTTGTTGGGACTGATCAATTATTACAGGAAATTCATTCCTGATTTTTCAGAACTGACCGAGGTTTTTTCTAACTTACTAACCAAGGATAAGCCTGAAAAAGTTGTACACGATGAATGCCTACGAAATGCATTTCATAAAGTTTTGGCATACTTTTCTGATAAGAATTCGAATAACCTCATCCTTAAATTGCCCAACATCCATTTACCTTTCAGATTGAGAACAGATGCTAGCTCCGTTGCGATTGGGGCAGTCCTGTTGCAGGAATACAACAACATCCTGCATCCCATTTGTTTCATATCAAGAAAACTAAGGCCTCGAGAGCGGGCATGGTCCATTCCACAATTAGAGGCACTTGCCTTAGTAGAAAGTGTGACGAAACTATCCAGATACCTTCTAGGACGTCACTTTATCATCGAAACTGACAACAGTCCATTACGGTATATAAATGCCGGAGTACCATCCAACAATATGATTGCTCGCTGGTCCTTGAAGCTTCAAAATTACAGTTTCGAGGTTCGTCATATTTCAGGCAGAATCAATACAATTGCCGACCTTTTGTCCCGTTGTCCAACCGACCCAGTAAGCAATGTCTGAGTGCAGAGTGTACTAATACACTCAGAACAACACAGCCACCAATGAGTGAATGTTGTTTCTATTCACCTACTGTGTAAGGTCTATAATTGTAATTGTGATACGGTTAAAAAAAACGACATGTATAATATACTTATTTTAATCAAGCCATGTAATGAGTGTAGTATAATTGTGTAGTGTGTGTTAGAAAGAGAACATTATTAATTGTAAATATACACCAAGAACAGTGTCACAGACGCTTAACCACTTACCAGAAGCGAACTTTACCATTTAACAGTGACAGCTGTGAGTGATTTTCTTCACCGTGATATTTTAACGACGGGTGCAAATGTGGACTGAACAGTGACTTCTACACCACCTCTGCATCGAATTTAATCCAAAATGTTCGACAGTTGAATATCGGAAATAAGAACATTCAATCTTTATCCAGAAGTTGTGAACACATCGGAAATAAGAACATTTCATCATAATCCGATAGTTGTGATACTAGAACATCAAACACGAACTTTGAGAACATTTAACTATCCGTTACAAAAGAAAACGGGAGCATTTGTGTTCAAACCGTGTAACAGCAACTAAATTTTGCGTTTCGTGTGTACTTCCTGTGTAATTTAAAAAGTATAGCAAAATTAGCAGACGATATACAAATATTCAAAAACTTATGACGATTGTAAAATCCTTTTGAATCTATAAAATATAATACACCAATTGGGTACTTATTTATTTTGATTAGTGTAATCTTAGATTCATATCTTGATTAATGTATTCATCTTACCGACTTTTTCTCGTTAATATGAAGAAACGTCAAGCAATGACGCTAAGAAATTAAATAATTATTGTAATTTATTGAATTTCTTGATTGTCAAAATTACTTCCCTTGCATTTATGAATTACACCAAGGGCCATAATTTGAAACATATTCATTAATGTGTATTGTATAGATAGACATTTTGTTGCTCAAATGGTTAACACACCGGGTAGGCGTCCACCAAGCATGGCAGAGAGCTGCCAACATTGCAAACCAACATAAGAGCTCCTGGCCAAATGAGGTCAGAGTTTGAGTGTTTAATGCGACTTATGTAAAGTCGTATTTCAGTCTGGCTAGATGGCTGTTGCAAAACAACCATATTATTACGTTTTTTTCAAATTGCTGCGAGGTAGATGCGAGAAGCTGGTACTACTGATCTGACTGGGTATTATTGCAATGGAGGTAACCAGCCATCAGGGGGATGAGATCTGAGTTGTGTTAAAAGTTGTACTTCATTTGTCATTTCAATGCAACTTACATTTTTGTATATATTTCCATGCCATATATGTATTTTCATGCATAACACTGGGAAAGAGTAGTCTCTGACATGAAGTTAACACTACCCCAGTATATACAGACATCATGAATGAAAGATGACATCTTTCATTGAGGTACCCGGGGAGAATGTCAGAGCCTAACATGGTATAGCTATGCAGCAACATCGTGACGACACCCGGCGGACAAGAATTGTCGGCGGACAAGATTGTTACCTGACACGCGACCAGCGGTCAGGCTGACGACAGACGCACGCAGGACACGTGACACCACTAAAGGCAGTGGGCAGTTGGCGTGCTAACCTCAGACCGAGCTGGGACCGGGGACTGGACGGACATGTGCGATGAGAGCAAGGCGTTTGTGTGAATCTCCGTGATTGAAAGCCGAACGACTGATATCTTGAGCGTCAGACCTATGAGCTGTATTGTGGTTGTGAGCGTCGTGAGTTATATATTGTAGATTGTTGTAATTATCGTTCTGTATTTAATGTGGCAATAAATCCATAGAACTTGTGTTGCTGTGTCTTACGTCGAATCACGTTATACTTGTACTGTCTCACACGTGTTAGCTAACGAGCCAATTATAAGACCCTGACAGGCATCCCCACGATGCTTTTATATTATTGCGCGGACCTCAGAGAGAAGTGTCCAAGTAGTCGTTCAGCCCCTTCTCCCCTTCTCAGGTATATATACAACAAAGCGGCACCAGTCATCGTCTACGGCCATACCACGTTAAAAATACCGGTTCTCGTCCGATCACCGAAGTCAAATAACGTCGGGCGTGGTTACTACTTAGATGGGTGACCGCTTGGGAACACCACGTGTTGTAGACATTTTTATTTTATTTTTGTTGTGTCTTGTGTTTTTAGCTCTGTACAATTTTGTTGTTTTGGTACCCGCCTGTCTACTAGCACTGTAGACCTCCAAACAAATCTACAGGTTTTCAGTCTCCCTGTGAAACCCGCCACAACAACACAACACGTATTGCTGGCCTTCTTATGTTTTAATTGTCACCCCTTGAAATTTTGTGTTTTAAGTGAGACCCTGAGTTTCTAAGAACCGTAGCCCTCCGGACAAACCCGCAAGTGTTCAGTCTCACGCACAAAAAGACAGACAAGACAGATAGCAAACTCTTGTGCATCATGAGGACCACACCAACAAACAACGATTAGCATCTGATGATGGTTGACCGCCCGAGTTCTGGTCTCTACACGCACTAACAGCACTCACACTATTCTATTACAGATATTACAAGTCGGGGAATTGGGCTGGATAGACAAACTGGCCTGGCTTTACGGGGCTTTTTGAACTGAGCTTGTTTTACTGGGTCTCTCGGTGAGAAATTGAGTACCTAACAGTCCTACCCCTGTCATACTTTTGTTGCATACTGGACACTGCCACCATTCCTCCAGTCGCGCCCAGACAAAGAACACGCGGTTTTTAGGCACTGGTTCTTTTCCTCCTCATTCCGCCGGCAATTGGGCCGTCTCCGGGTTATGGAGTCGGTGTTTCGGGTATATGGTGCGAAATTCACAGCTTGATAACTCTCCTCCTGTATTCCAGTACCAGTACTCAAGTCACACCCACTCCAAGACCCATCAACCCAACCAATACATTCCCCACACATAGGCAAGCACCCCAAGTTTTTTTTTTTAAGTCCGAAGGTCACGACCTACTTTCATTTATAAAGGGATTCTCCAAGAATCTCCAAAAATATTTGTACTCTCAGAAACTTCCCCTGCCTCCGAAACGCCCAGATCCGGTGTTTAACGCGCTCCCTTCTGTCCGTTGAGAGTGGAGGTCACGCATAGCCCTCGTGCAGTGCACAATAGGACTAGAATTGGGTTCGCCGCTTACTGCTTCCCGACAACCAATCGCCTCTCGCCTTATCTCTTGTGCATTCAGTAAATAAATAGGTTGTCACCAGTGTGTACCTTACTGACAAGCTTATACCATGGACTGCTTTTATATGAAGGAGTGTTCCTTCTCTCTGTGGCCACAGTTGACCACCATTTTATTGGCATCCCCACGATGCTTTATAGTATTGCGCGGACCTCAGAGAGAAGTGTCCAAGTAGTCGATCAGCCCCTTCTCCCCTAATCAGGTATATATACAACAAAGCGGCACCAGTCATCGTCTACGGCCATACCACGTTGAAAATACCTGTTCTCGTCCGATCACCGAAGTCAAGTAACGTCGGGCGTGGTTACTACTTAGATGGGTGACCGCTTGGGAACACCACGTGTTGTAGACATTTTTATTTTATTTTTGTTGTGTCTTGTGTTTTTAGCCCTGTACAATTTTGTTGTTTTGGTACCCGCCTGTCTACTAGCACTGTAGACCTCCGGACAAATCTACAGGTTTTCAGTCTCCCTGTGAAACCCGCCACAACAACACAACACGTATTGCTGGCCTACTTATGTTTTAATTGTCACCCCTTGAAATTTTGTGTTTTAAGTGAGACTCTGGGTTTCTAAGAACCGTAGCCCTCCGGACAAACCCGCAAGTATTCAGTCTCACGCACAAAAAGACAGATAAGACAGATAGCGACCTCTTGTGCATCAAGAGGACCACACCAACAAACAACGGTTAGCATCTGATGATGGTTGACCGCCCGAGTTCTGGTCTCTACACGCACAAACAGCACTCACACTATTTTATAACAAATATTACAAGTCGGGGAATTGGGCTAGATAGACAAACTGGCTTGGCTTTACGGGGCTTTTTGAACTGAGCTTGTTTTACTGGGTCTCTCGGTGAGAAATTGAGTACTAACAGTCCTACCCCTGTCATACTTTTGTTGCATACTGGACACTGCCACCATTCCTCCAGTCGCGCCCAGACAAAGAACACGCGGTTGTTAGGCACTGGTTTTTTCCCTCATCATTCCGCCGGCAATTGGGCCGTCTCCGGGTTAGGGAGTCGGTGTTTCGGGTATATGGTGCGAAATTCACAGCTTGATAACTCTCCTCCTGTATTCCAGTACCAGTACTCAAGTCACACCCACTCCAAGACCCATCAACCCAACCAATACAGGCCCCACACATGGGCAAGCACCCCAGGTTTTTTTTTAAAAGTCCGAAGGTCACGACCTACTTTCATTTATAAAGGGATTCTCCAAGAATCTCCAAAAATATTTGTACTCTCAGAAACTTCCCCTGCCCCCGAAACGCCCAGATCCAGAGTTTAACGCGCTCTCTTCTGTCCGTTGGGAGTGGCGATCACGCATAGCCCTCGTGCAGTGCACAACAGGACTAGAATTGGGTTGGGCGCTTACTGCTTCCCAACAACCATCGCCTCTCGCCTTATCTCTTGTGCATTTGTAACAGTAATGGAGTATTGGGGTATTATTAGGATCTAGTGGGAAACAGATACAGCACGATTGAGCATTGAGACTGAAAGCGGGGAGAGATGCTCAATCGTGACGTATTGGGTTGGCAAGGGGAGTTGACATCCCGGCTCAGAGGAAGGAGGAGCCATGTTGTCACCATGAAGAGAATAAACAGTATTTGAATAAAACCAACGCGTCTTGTTAGTCTCTGTACACTGTTACAGGACTCGAAATGGTGCCGTGACCAGGATTAACAACAACTTCAATTTGTCGCGGCACATAGCGGAGGTACTGGGCCACTATATTTGATACAGCCACTACTTCATACTGCGCTTGTTGGGAAAATGCGGTGCCCTTAACACTGGCACGTTAGCAAACCTCTGATGAACAGATTTCAGGAAGTTTTTACAGGAATCTGTATGCGGTTGTGAAGCCCGCTTTGCAGGTTCAATTCCACTGTCTTTATGCGGTTGTGAAGCCCGCTTCGCTGAGTCAGCTCTCGGTCGTTTTCGAGCCTTACTGGTGGTGAAGTCCAGTCCGCTCTCAAATCGTTTTCGAGCTTTACTGGTGTGTGAAAGCTGCTATCACTGTCAAGTCCTCGCCGGGCACTGTGGCATTGTTGTTCGAGCGGTTTGCTGACGGGATTGATTTCGGCGGACGACATGGGGATACCTACTTCTGATCGTACCTCCCACTGTTGCAGGGACTTCAAAGTTGAATCATTGTCACACAGCCTGCTCGTTACCACGGCTGTTGTCTGAACTTTATTATTTTAAAGGGGCCTACCCTGGCCGTTGCTTGAACCTTGCCATTTTCAAGGGACTTGCCTCCAATTTAAGTTCAAGATTTCATCTGGAGTCAGAACTCGTTCAAGGTCAGGTCATCACTGGCCGTTGGCTGATATTAATCCATTTTTGGGCCTCGTAATTCCTATGACCCAAACACACCTAATCCATTTTTGGGCCTCGTAATTCCTATGACCCATTCAAAACGACGATGAAGTACCCACTCGAGAATCAAGGAAGGGACCCAACCAGGGGTTGAAGATTGTCTGGCAGCCCATGAGATGTGACCCAACCAGGGGTTGAAGATTGTCTGGCAGCCCATGAGAAGGACGAAATTACCTGAGGGAAGAGAAGGGATATCTGAACTCCGCCACCTGAATTCCGAGACTAAATTTCAGTTGATGCGGGCTCTTGTTGGTTGAACTGGATCCGTCAGCGAGTAAAAGAAGGTAACTGCTTAATTAAGGAGATAGGGTCAGAGTAAAATTGTGTATTTCGAGGTCTCCCGTGATGTTCCGAATTTTTTAATTAGAGCGGAGTACAGGACATTATTGTGGTTTAAGAAGCAAATATCTACAAGGAACTTTCTGATTTCCACAAATATGAGTTTTTTATTGAAGACAGGGTTCATTCTTCCTCTGCTCGGACAGGATATTGTTGGTGCTTCTTATGATTAATGTTCCATCTTACAATATTATAAACAACTGAATTGTGCTGTTTGGGATTTGGGAAATTATAATTGTGTGATTGGTTGCTTGCTTTGTTTCAGTATTATTTCAGCATGGCGGAACAGGACATCTTAGCACAGGTTTAGTTCTGTTTAGGAATATTTTAGCAGAGCAGATTCATCACGACACAAGTGAGAATTATTTCGGCTGAGATAGCATAAAGAGTAAAAATGTACTTGAACAGAGACTTAGGACACGTGATTGCATGGTTAGGAGAATTAAAGGTGGCAGTCAGCGAGGTAGAATGTTTTGTACACTGGTTACAGAGCAATGTAAGAGGTAATGAGATAAAAGGGAACAACAGAGTAGGAGGGAATAACAAGAGACAGCCAGTGCTTAATGAAGACAGAAGACGATATGGGTCTATGTGTGCGGCTGGTTATGACGAACCAAGTCCAAATGCTTATAGGGTAAGAGACAGTAAGAAGAACAGACATAATAGTGAAAGGTCAAACTGGTATAGTAGTGGGCGTGACAGAAATCTCGCAGGGAAATCGTGGGACTGGCCCTCTCATAGTGAAACCGCCAGAAAAAGACGTAACGACTGGTTTGAAAAGAGACAGAGACAGTGTTTGAAGTCAGGGTCAAAGAACAAAGTAGAAAACGTAAGTGAAAATTCAACTATTCCCAAGGTGATTGCAAATATGACTGTTAAACAGGAAAAGAAGACGACGGTGTTAGTAAGGAAAATAAACCGAGAGACACAGACGCAGACAAATAATACAGTAGAAAGTAGTACGCAGACTCAGGTACAACCAGTCAGCAAGATAACAAAGGGAACTCAAACTGACTTCATAGAGAATCAGTCAAAACCAACTCAATTGACTAAGAGAGACAAGGTTGAAGTTAGGAAAGATGGACAGACGAGGACCAAGAACGAAAGAAAGATAAAGAGGAGAAGTATTGAAGAAAGAAATAGTATGGTTGTAAATAGAGGTAGTGCCATGTCAAGTTCCTCAGCTATAGACAAGAAACTAATTCCCAAATGGTGTAGGAATATTAGCTGCCAGAGTTCAAGTTACGGAGAAGATATTCCTACAGCCGAATATTATAGTGATGCTGAAACGGATATTATTACTGAGGATTCAGAGAATGAGAGTGCTGCACTACGAGCAGATCCTGAATCGAGGCGTGATGTTCCCTCATACGGAGTAGTGACTGGTGGACAGACGGACAGAGTTGTAGTTAGTGACTATATTGGGAAGGCTAAGGGACGAAGACCGAGAAAGAGAAAGAAAGCCAGACGTTTTAAAGATGACTATGGAAATAGGGCCGACGTGTTTGCAGTAAACTATAATGAGTCTGATGAAGGAACTATTATTAGTGTGTCATCTGAAGACGAGATGGGGAAGTATAAACGTTACGTAAGGTTGACAGGAAACAGTGAACAGACTGGCGCAAATAAAGGAAATAGAAATAACTCATTTAAGAAAAAGAATAGTGGTAGACAGTTAGCGGGAATTTACTCAACGACAGAAAGTGACTTAAGGAAAATAGAAGACCTTATGACCTTAAGACCTGAGTACTTTAACAGGTTGACAACAGATAGTGAGGATGACATTATAAGTGAAAGACAGGTTAGGGTATTGAAAGACAGTGAAGTGTTTAATTTGGACACACTATATAACGGTTAAAATTCCTTGGGTGAAGAAGAAAAATGAAATAGTTTTGGGCTTATGAGAAGAACTCCGGTTTGAGAGTATAGGTATATGAGCTGTCTAAAATAGACAGATGAATTTTTTGGGGTAGCATGGTACAGGGTAGGTGATAGTGATGTTGAGGTTAAGGAAGTACGGCAAATGATATTCCACGTGGATTACGTAATACAGGATATCTACTATTTGGTCACGATGTAGAGAGAGTATATTAAGTAAAATAGGGTGGATTCAGGACAGAATTAGTAGAGGGTAAGAGTATGAATGTTTATATTAGAAATAGTTTGACTCAGAGATATGACGTGAGGTCCGAGATAGTTTTGCTGGTTGGTTTGAGTATTGTTGACAGGTGAACCAAGACTGACAGGTGAGGTGGTATAGATTGAGGAGGCACTGAGTATCCTGTGTGTGTAAAATAGCCAGTTGAACGAGAATATTAAGAGTAAAAGACGGTAGAAGTGGATGCTTGAAAAGTACGAGTTACGTAGTGCTTGTGGAGAAAGAAAAAAGTTGTTGTGTCTGGAGAAGTATAGAATAATAGTTACGAGATTTGTGACATGTTGGAATGAAGTTTGTTTTGAAGAGACAGTAGATAGTGCTGTGAAAGCAATATAAGTTGCGAGATGTCATATATAGGGTTTGACCTTCGTATAGGAGCAGTGAATTGAGAAAGTCCTCTGGATTAATTCGTCTGGTTATGCGTTGTTCATACGTGAATATAACTGTAGTCAGACAGGTGTTCGGCGTGATGAAGGAAGTAGGAGAGAGGTGTGATGAAGTCGCCTAAGGGAAATACGTAGATAGAATGTAAGAGTGGCGTTAATATGTCTTGTGTCAATGTGTGTAGAGGAGATTAATACGTGTAGATATGTGGTGAATGATTGCTGGAATGTTGAGGTGGCGTCTAAAGTATTTTGTTGTAGTAATAGTATGGAGACGTTAGGTTGTCGCGATGCGAGAGTAAGCGTGAGATGAGAGCGAGGTTGTGTGTCATTGTCCGTATGAATATGAGAAGAGCGGTTGATAAGTGACGTTGATAAATCGTGGTGGAACATAGAGCATGCGAAAATCGAGAGATAGAAAGAAAATTGTAATGTCTTTTCGTAGAATATCTGAACTTGGAAGGAAATTATGGAAGTTATATGCTGAGTTAACATTATGAATGTTTAGTATTCTTGACAGGAAAATGGCGAAGCAAGAGCGCCTAAGACTGAGAAGCGAGGAAAGAGAGGTCTGCTGTTGGTTATAAGTGGCGTAGGTTGCAGTTCTGAAAGAGTTCCGAGAAATAACAAGAAGAATGAAAGGTGCGGAGGTAAACATGGTTAGTTAAATGAGTGTTGGAGAACGTGTTCCGAGGAGGGTGACCGGTTTGATTGTCGTCACGATGTAAGAGTGCTAAGAGAGACTTGAGGATAGCTATAGTAGTGTTGGTGAGACGTGAAAGTATTGAAGCAGGAGGACGAAATATTAATTGCGTCGGGTAGACGAGAAAGTTGGTAGTGGAATTGGTGGTTTTGGTGAGAGGTCTATAATAAATAGACAAGTTCTTTTGATGGGAGTAGCATGGTGAAGATACTACTGTAGTTAACAGTAATGATTAAGAAGTGGTAGTGGTGTTTTGTATAAAGCCAAGGGAAACAATAGCTGTGCCGAGCTACAGGGTATTAATAAGCAGATGATGGCTGGTACATTGAGTTGACATTGGAATAGTCGCCACATTGGGAATGGATAAAAGGAGTTGACCTGTAGTTTACAGTGATTGAATTCCAAATAATGTGATGTGTAAGGAGTTAGTTTTGTAAAATATTGTGAGGGGAGATAATCAATGGTTGACTTCCAGAAAATGGAACGGTCAGTTGTGGAGTGGTGATTGTGGTTGAGGAGAACAAATATTGTTCTAAATTAAAGAAGTTAGTCTGTAGTTAACAGATATACGTAGCAGTGAGGTGTTTTGTTTTCTCGGTTATGGGAGGCCAAGGTTGATGGGCCACTGTGTGTAGTAATTTGAAGGGAGTTGTATTTTTTTGAAAACCTTCTCTGTAGAGAGAAGACAATTGTTTTATCTTGTTTTATGGACTCTAGTTTTTATGCCTCATATATAATATGTTTTTTTTGTTGCTCGATTTGGTCCTGTTATTATTTTAGAATAGGATTAGTGTGTTTGTAGACTTTTGTGTGTAAACTACTGGTCCGTAAAAGAGACCAGTAGTATTAGGTAATAATAGAATAGGATGTATGTTGTATCATCATCACCATCATCATCACCATCATCATCATACCTTTAGTTGAGTTGAGGGGAAACATAAATGATTGTTACAAAAATTTGGGGGGGGGGTTTGATGTCCAGTTGTGATTTTATTTCGCTGTTTTGTGTGTTAAATAGTAGTTAAGTAAGTTATGTTTAATTTACAGGGTTTTTGTCTAGAATAAAGACAATACATGGGCTTTATTTGGGATCCTTCGTTCAGAAAATAGTAATAAACTACTGGGGACTAGAAGAGAGACATTTATTTGGGATCCTTCGTTTAGAAAATAGTAATAAACTACTGGGGACTAGAAGAGAGACATTTATTTGGGATCCTTCGTTCAGAAAAGAGTTAATAAAACTACTGAGAGCTAATAAAAAGACACATTCTCTTTGTGAAGAATAAGTTCATGGGTATTTTGTTGCTGTGATAATCAGCGTAGAGAGGTTAATATGGTTATGAAGTGTTGGAAACAGGGGACGAGCTTACCACACAAGTAAAGTGGTTATGGGAAAGTTTAGAGATACAATAAAGTCAGCAGTAATTAAAAAATATATAGGATTGGAAGCCACATGGGGGAAGAAAAGATTAATATAGCAGTGGGGTAAATGAGGAGAAAGTGTTAAACATGGGTTACATGGGGTCAGAAGAACCATGATGTACACAGGATTGCGGGGTTATAGAAAAAGAATAGAGTAACGGGTTACCCCAGACAAAAACATGAATTGAATCCATGTTTAAATCTGAAGAGTGATTAGACACTGTGGATAACAGTACAAGAATAAAGGGGTGTAAGTGTGTAGTCGAGACATAGTGACTTGGGGTGTTTGTAGGTCCGTAAGAAAGGGACTGAGATAAAGTTGATTGCAAGCAGTCACAGACATGAGTGGTTATTTTTGCTGCTGTGGGTTACGGCACGAATTATGAATTGAGAGGTAGAAGATGTTAGAGAGGCATTGGCTTACATGGCCTGGGTAGGATGTAAATGTTTATCCCTTTGGGTGTATTAAGCTTCAGAGATAGAATAATAAGTGGGTTGCTGGAGTAGGGTATATAATGGTCAGATTACGATGTTGTGGTTAACATTCCGAAGTTACTGGTGTCTATAGACATTTAAGGGGAGATTTTGAGGTTACTAAGTTACTGTAGATAACGGCATGAAGGGAGATTTGAGTAGTTGTGCCCATAATAAATGGACAGTAAGAGGGCAAGAGGTATATTATGTGAAGTGATCTGTATTGGAACAGGTCTTGATTTTTAATTGTGTCCTCGGGACGTGTTTTGTGGTTGACATTACAATGAGAGGTTGAAGTAAGGTTCAGAGACGTAAAAGTAGTAGTGTCTGTAATATATATTGGATGTGAATAATGTTTTTGATGCTGTAGATAGCAGCGTAAACGTTTATCATAATGGTTTGGTAAAGGGGGTGTGTGATTTAGGTGAGTGTGGTTTTAGACTTTATTACATAAAGTCTCAAATGACATAGGAGGGTAAAGGAGTATGGTTTAGTAAAGGGGTTGTGTGATTTTTAGCTGAGTGTGGTCTTTGTGTGGAAGAGTTCTACTGCTTCTTTTTAATACCGGTGGCCACCGATTCTTTATCTTTCTATCGTGTGAAAGTGATTTCAAGTTAGTCGAAAGGGGAGAATGGTATCAGCGTTTGGAATAGTAAGCGGAATGCTTATGAAGTGGAAAAGTAATAATTAAGAAGTTGTGTTATAATGTATTTTATAAAGTTGATATTGAATTGTTATTAAAGATATGTAAATATGTTATGGTTGTTTGAAGAGCCAGAAACGAAGAAGAAGTGGGTTGACATATATATATATAGCAGGGGAAGAGTTAAAGAAATAGAGTATTTACTTAAGGGGAGCTGATTTAGGGAAGATTAGAGGGAAAAGAAGGAATAGAGTAAGGGGATTAGGAGTAAAGATTTTTCCTTTATAAGGAAAATTCTTTAATAAACATGGGGAGGTGTAACAGTAATGGAGTATTGGGGTATTATTAGGATCTAGTGGGAAACAGATACAGCACGATTGAGCATTGAGACTGAAAGCGGGGAGAGATGCTCAATCGTGACGTATTGGGTTGGCAAGGGGAGTTGACATCCCGGCTCAGAGGAAGGAGGAGCCATGTTGTCACCATGAAGAGAATAAACAGTATTTGAATAAAACCAACGCGTCTTGTTAGTCTCTGTACACTGTTACACATTCAGTAAATAAATAGGTTGTCACCAGTGTGTACCTTACTGACAAGCTTATACCATGGACTGCTTTTATATGAAGGAGTGTTCCTTCTCTCTGTGGCCACAGTTGACCACCATTTTATTGGCATCCCCACGATGCTTTTATAGTATTGCGCGGACCTCAGAGAGAAGTGTCCAAGTAGTCGATCAGCCCCTTCTCCCCTAATCAGGTATATATACAACAAAGCGGCACCAGTCATCGTCTACGGCCATACCACGTTGAAAATACCGGTTCTCGTCCGATCACCGAAGTCAAGTAACGTCGGGCGTGGTTACTACTTAGATGGGTGACCGCTTGGAAACACCACGTGTTGTAGACATTTTTATTTTATTTTTGTTGTGTCTTGTGTTTTTAGCCCTGTACAATTTTGTTGTATTGGTACCCGCCTGTCTACTAGCACTGTAGACCTCCGGACAAATCTACAGGTTTTCAGTCTCCCTGTGAAACCCGCCACAACAACACAACACGTATTGCTGGCCTACTTATGTTTTAATTGTCACCCCTTGAAAATTTGTGTTTTAAGTGAGACCCTGGGTTTCTAAGAACCGTAGCCCTCCGGACAAACCCGCAAGTGTTCAGTCTTACGCACAAAAAGACAGACAAGACAGATAGCGAACTTTTGTGCATCAAGAGGACCACACCAATAAACCCCGGTTAGCATCTGATGATGGTTGACCGCCCGAGTTCTGGTCTCTACACGCACAAACAGCACTCACACTATTCTATTACAAATATTACAAGTCGGGGAATTGGGCTGGCTAGACAAACTAGCCTGGCTTTACGGGGCTTTTTCAACTGAGCTTGTTTTATTGGGTCTTTCGGTGAGAAATTGAGTACCTAACAGTCCTCCCCCTGTCATACTTTTGTTGCATACTGGACACTGCCACCTTTCCTCCAGTCGCGCCCAGACACAGAACACGCGGTTTTTAGGCACTGGTTCTTTTCCTCCTCATTCCGCCGGGAATTATGCCTTCTCAGGGTTATGGAGACGGTGTTTCGGGTATATGGTGCGCAATTCACAGCTTGATAACTCTCCTCCTGTAGTCCAGTACCAGTACTCAAGTCACACCCACACCAAGACCCATCAACCCAACCAATACAGGCCCCACACATGGGCAAGCACCCCAGGTTGTTTTTTGTTTTTTTTTTTTGTTTTTTTTTTTAAGACCGAAGGTCACGACCTACTATCATTTATAAAGGGATTCTCCAAGAATCTCGAAAAATATTTGTACTCTCAGAAACTTTCCCTGCCGCCGAAACGCCCAGATCCGGAGTTTAAAGCGCTCCCTTCTGTCCGTTGGGAGTGGCGATCACGCATAGCCCTCGTGCAGTGCACAACTGGACTAGAATTGGGTTGGGCGCTTACTGCTTCCCGACAACCAATCGCCTCTCGCCTTATCTCTTGTGCATTCAGTAAATAAATAGGTTGTCACCAGTGTGTACCTTACTGACAAACTTATACCATGGAATGCTTTTATATGAAGGAGTGTTCCTTCTCTCTGTGGCCACAGTTGACCACCATTTTATTGGCATCACCACGATGCTTTTATAGTATTGCGCGGACCTCAGAGAGAAGTGTCCAAGTAGTCGTTCAGCCCCTTCTCCCATAATTAGGTATATATACAACAAAGCGGCACCAGTCATCGTCTACGACCATACCACGTTGAAAATACCGGTTCTCATCCGATCACCGAAGTCAAGTAACGTCGGGCGTGGTTACTACTTAGATGGGTGACCGCTTGGGAACACCACGTGTTGTAGACATTTTTATTTTATTTTTGTTGTGTCTTGTGTTTTTAGCCCTGTACAATATTTTGTTATTTTGGTACCCGCCTGTCTACTATAACTGTAGACCTCTGAACAAATCTACAGGTTTTTAGTCTCCCTGTGAAACCCGCCACAACAACACAACACGTGTTGCTGGCCTTCTTATGTTTTAATTGTCACCCCTTGAAATGTTGTGTTTTAAGTGAGTCCCTGGGTTTCTAAGAACCGTAGCCCTCCGGACAAACCCGCAAGTGTTCAGTCTCACGCACAAAAAGACAGACAAGACAGATAGCGAACTCTTGAGCATCAAGAGGACCACACCAACAAACCCCGGTTAGCATCTGATAATGGTTGACCGCCCGAGTTCTGGTCTCTACACGCACAAACAGCACTCACACTATTCTATTACAAATATTACAAGTCAGGGAATTGGGCTGGCTAGACAAACTGGCCTGGCTTTACGAGCTTTTTCAACTGAGCTTGTTTTACTGGGTCTCTCGGTGAGAAATTGAGTACCTAACAGTCCTCCCCCTGTCATACTTTTGTTGTATACTGGACACTGCCACCATTCCTCCAGTCGCGCCCAGACACAGAACACGCGGTTTTTAGGCACTGGTTCTTTTCCTCCTCATTCCGCCTGCAATTGGGCCGTCTCCGGGTTATGGAGTCGGTGTTTCGGGTATATGGTGCGCAATTCACAGCTTGATAACTCTCCTCCTCAATTCCAGTACCAGTACTCAAGTCACACCCACTCCAAGACCCATCAACCCAACCAATACAGGCCCCACACATGGGCAAGCACCCCAGGTTTTTTTTAAAATTTATTTATTATTTTTTTTTTAAGTCCGAAGGTCACGACCTACTTTCATTTATATAGTTATTCTCCAAGAATCTCCAAAAATATTTGTACTCTCAGAAACTTCCCCTGCCTCCGAAACGCCCAGATCCGGAGTTTAACGCGCTCCCTTCTGTCCGTTGGGAGTGGCGATCACGCATAGCCCTCGTGCAGTGCACAACAGGACTAGAATTGGGTTGGGCGCTTACTGCTTCCCGACAACCAATCGCCTTTCGCCTTATCTCTTGTGCATTCAGTAAATAAATAGGTTGTCACCAGTGTCTACCTTACTGACAAGCTTATACCATGGAATGCTTTTATATGAAGGAGTGTTCCTTCTCTCTGTGACCACAGTTGACCACTATTTTATTGGCATCCCCACGATGCTTTTATAGTATTGCGCGGACCTCAGAGAGAAGTGTCCAAGTAGTCGATCAGCCCCTTTTCTCCTAATCAGGTATATATACAACAAAGTGGCACCAGTCATCGTCTACGGCCATACCACGTTGAAAATACCGGTTCTCGTCTGATCACCGAAGTCAAGTAACGTCGGGCGTGGTTACTACTTAGTTGAGTGACCGCTTGGGAACACCACGTATTGTAGACATTTTTATTTTATTTTTGTTGTGTCTTGTGTTTTTAGCCCTGTACAATTTTGTTATTCTGGTACCCGCCTGTCTACTATAACTGTAGACCTCCTAACAAATCTACAGGTTTTTAGTCTCCCTGTGAAACCCGCCACAACAACACAACACGTGTTGCTGGCCTTCTTATGTTTTAATTGTCAGCCCTTGAAATTTTGTGTTTTAAGTGAGACCCTGGGTTTCTAAGAATAGTAGCCCTCCGGACAAACCCGCAAGTGTTCAGTCTCATGCACAAAAAGACAGACAAGACAGATAGCGATCTCTCGTGCATCAAGAGGACCACACCAACAAACCCCGGTTAGCATCTGATGATGGTTGACCGCCCGAGGTCTGGTCTCTACACGCACAAACAGCACTCACACTATTCTATTACAAATATTACAAGTCGGGGAATTGGGCTGGCTAGACAAACTGGCCTGGCTTTACGGGGCTTTTTCAACTGAGCTTGTTTTACTGGGTGTCTCGGTGAGAAATTGAGTACCTAACAGTCCTCCCCTTGTCATACTTTTGTTGCATACTGGACACTGCCACCATTCCTCCATTCGCGCCCAGACACAGAACACGCGGTTTTTAGGCACTGGTTCTTTTCCTCCTGATTCCGACGGAAATTGGGCCGTGTCCGGGTTATGGAGTCGGTGTTTCGGGTATATGGTGCGCAATTCCCAGCTTGATAACTCTCCTCCTGTTTTCCAGTACCAGTACTCAAGTCACACCCACACCAAGACCCATCAACCCAACCAATACAGGCCCCACACATAGGCAAGCACCCCAGGTTTTTTTTTTTTAAAAGTCCGAAGGTCACGACCTACTTTCATTTATAAAGGGATTCTCTAAGAATCTCAAAAAATATTTGTATTCTCAGTAACTTCCCCTGCCTCCGAAACACCCAGATCCGGAGTTTAACGCGCTCCCTTCTGTCCGTTGGGAGTGGCGATCACGCATAGCCCTCGTGCAGTGCACAACAGGACTAGAATTGGGTTGGGCGCTTACTGCTTCCCGACAACCAATCGCCTCTCGCCTTATCTCTTGTGCATTCAGTAAATAAATAGGTTGTCAACAGTGAGTAACTTACTGACAAGCTTATACCTTGGACTGCTTTTATATGAAGGAGTGTTCCTTCTCTCTGTGGCCACAGATGACCACCATTTTATTGGCATCCCCACGATGCTTTTATAGTATTGCGCGGACCTCAGAGAGAAGTGGCCAAGTAGTCGTTCAGCCCTTCTCCCCTAATCAGGTATATATACAACAAAGCGGCACCAGTCATCGTCTACGGCCATACCACGTTGAAAATACCGGTTCTCGTCCGATCACCGAAGTCAAGTAACGTCGGGCGTGGTTACTACTTAGATGAGTGGCCGCTTGGGAACACCACGTATTATAGACATTTTTATTTTGTTTTTGTTGTGTCTTGTGTTTTTAGCCCTGTACAATTTTGTTATTTTGGTACCCGCCTGTCTACTATAACTGTAGACCTCCGAACAAATCTACAGGTTTTCAGTCTCCCTGTGAAACCCGCCACAACAACACAACACGTGTTGCTGGCCTTCTTATGTTTTAATTGTCACCCCTTGAAATTTTGTGTTTTAAGTGAGACCCTGGGTTTCTAAGAACCGTAGCCCTCCGGACAAACCCGCAAGTGTTCAGTCTCACGCACAAAAAGACAGACAAGACAGATAGCGAACTCTTGTGCATCAAGAGGACCACACCAACAAACCCCGGTTAGCATCTGATGATGGTTGACCGCCCGAGTTCTGGTCTCTACACGCACAAACAGCACACACACTATTCTATTACAAATATTACAAGTCGGGGAATTGGGCTGGCTAGACAAACTGGCCTGGCTTTACGGGGCTTTTTCAACTGAGCTTGTTTTACTGGGTCTCTCGGTGAGAAATTGAGTACCTAACAGTCCTCCCCCTGTCATACTTTTGTTGCATACTGGACACTGCCACTGTGGCATAACGCAGCCAACATTATTCATTTTATCAACACATGCCGCAAAAAGAGGAAACAACATTAAAAGAAATTGACTTCACAAACGCAATTGGAGATTGGGACTTAAAACTTAACATCAAAACTGGAACTGAACAAGTGACAAATGACGTGGATTCTTAGAAAGATTTCATCAGACCAAGCTCAGAAAACCATTGGATAGGAAAACCACGTGACCCGCCCTCGCGCCAGTGCATAATTAACATATATTACTATTTCATCAGAAATGTTAATAAGCCCGCACTTTTGTCTGAACTCGCTCCATGGACGGATGTGAGAAGATTGTGTGACCAAAAATTCAACGGGCAAGGCAAAAGTCTGGATCCGAGGTACGTTTGTTAGCCCTTGATTAGACTAAGAACCCGATGTATCAAGTATCAAGTAATGTAAACCCATGTTTGTGATGTCAATTGAAATGTATGATTATTAATTAAAACCTCTGAAATGTAAAAATGCTCGACTGTAGATTCTAACGACGCAAAGCCATTCCCGGGCAGAATATTCTCTTCGGTGAAACTACAATCTCTGATATTCTTAGAGATAATTATTAACTTTAAGAAGTGCATTCCACTACTACATTCTATTCTAAACAACTGTGAGAAGTGATGATTCTAAAGCAATCTTGTGCATTTCACCAGAAACATTGTAAAAGATGATATCACTATCTACAGCTGAAATGACAGTTCGTGTACTAGAATAAGTGCCTTGTTCTAAAACAGACTTATCTATGCCTATTTACAATCTAGAAAGCTGAAAGTGAAATCAATCTTTCCTTTCTCCTTTATCTATAGAATTAATAGGGTTTGGCGGAATAAATATTTATATTTATGTCAAATTTAATTAGATAAGGTCACACATGGACTGCAACACATGAGAAAGTTGTGCTTCGCGGAACACCATCACGCGCAGTGAACTTAACTCCTTACTCAACATAACTTAAAACACAACACCACTCCACACCACTCATCACCACACAACCCAACACTCAACATCACAACAACAACAGGTAATGGAAGAGAGTTATTAGACACAAGAAGAAGAAGCAGATAATTGGGAAAACACAGAGAATTATTTATACACATTGTAAACACCATTTAGTGGAAGAAATGTTCTAAATGTATGTCATTTATTTACATGCATCTTGACATATTCTCACTCTTGTCAATATCTTACTGTACACGTTCACTGACCCCGGTCAAATGAGAACTTACATACAGCAGGAACAAGTTGATACAAGGCGTACACCGTGTGATAAACTCTGACCACCCCAACTTAACCCAACACTAGCTCAGAGAGAAAAGGAGAGGAGGGGAACTAGTTCCTACTTCAGGAATTTAGATTTCTTCCGACCTACTTCTTATTATTGTATTGGTAGGAATGTATATATTTATGCGAATATTCATCAGTGATCTTGGTGGCTACATACCAACAACCACCCAACACATCAGCAAATTAACCACCTAAATCAGACCTGAGGGAGGGAAGCCGAGAGAAAGAGATGAACCATAGGTGAGAGGGAGGATGACTTCGCTATGAGCAGAGCATGGGGAGGCCTTCAGAGGAGCTATACGGGCAGACCTGAAGTGGATCCATCAGTCAATGGACCCTGGCTTACCTAATCCTCCAGTCACCAGGTTACTTTTCTCATAGGTAGAACCACACCCAATTACAGGAACACTGATATGTTTATGGTTGACACAACACTATCATACTTAATATGTACAACATCAAAATGTTTACTATGTTTTCACACTTGTTGACATCTCATATATTGATGCTTGTTATTGATTGTCTGGGACAATGGTCCAATGTGCAACTGTTCTATTACTTTGTGTAAATCACAATAGAGATGTATGTACTGACCAGAAGGCTCAGGCCAGTCAATAAATGATTAACATGAATTGACCTTCTGTTAATTTGTCAAGTTCAAACCTATCTGTGTAAACAACTTCTTTGTACATCATGTTGTCAGAATCTGATGTGATTGTTTATGTGTTTGATTGTTTAAAGATAAATTAACTCATAATGACTTACTGAATGGGGAAATAAAAAGACTCTAAATCTATCAACTGCTCAACATCCATGTTTTCTTCATCTAAATCAGGCTGAGAAACTTCTCCAGACTTTCCTCAGATTTGATAAACAATAAGGGGGCTCCAGAGCTATCAGAATCCTTGGAGAAGGGGCAGATTCCCAGTTAGTAAATTACCATTCTTACCAGGGCCATAATCTATATCTCCTAGACAATACTTAATAGAACGAGGCCTGCAGATAACTCAAGGTTCATATTCTGGGGTTATTGAAGATAGAAGAGGATGGGGCTCTACATCTTTTGTTAGAGATGGGGCATGCACTACAGTGATCTCCCACTCCCTTCAAAAATATATGGCAGCCACCATTCCTCCATTCACGCCCAGACACAGAACACGCGGTTTTTATGCACTGGTTCTTTTCCTCCTCATTCCGCCCGCAATTGGGCCGTCTCCGGGTTATGGAGTCGGTGTTTCGGGTATATGGTGCGCAATTCACAGCTTGATAACTCTCCTCCTGTATTCCAGTACCAGTTCTCAAGTCACACCCACTCCAAGACCCATCAACCCAACCAATACAGGCCCCACACATGGGAAAGCACCCCAGGTTTTTTTTTTTTTTTTTTGTTTTAAAGTCCGAAGGTCACGACCTACTTTCATTTATAAAGGGATTCTCCAAGAATCTCCAAAAAATATTTGTACTCTCAGAAACTTTCCCTGCCTCCGAAACGCCGAGATCCGGAGTTTAACGCGCTCCCTTCTGTCCGTTGGGAGTGGCGATCACGCATAGCCCTCGTGGAGTGCACAACAGGACTAGAATTGGGTTGGGCGCTTACTGCTTCCCGACAACAAATCGCCTCTCGCCTTATCTCTTGTGCATTCAGTAAATAAATAGGTTGTCACCAGTGTGTACCTTACTGACAAGCTTATACCATGGACTGCTTTTATATGAAGGAGTGTTTTTCTCTCTGTGGCCACAGTTGACCACCATTTTATTGGCATCCCCACGATGCTTTTATAGTATTGCGCGGAACCTCAGAGAGAAGTGTCCAAGTAGTCGTTCAGCCCTTCTCCCCTAATCAGGTATATATACAACAAAGCGGCACCAGTCATCGTCTACGGCCATACCACGTTGAAAATACCGGTTCTCGTCCGTTCACCGAAGTCAAGTAACGTCGGGCGTGGTTACTACTTAGATGAGTGACCGCTTGGGAACACCACGTATTGTAGACATTTTTATTTTATTTTTGTTGTGTCTTGTGTTTTTAGCCCTGCACAATTTTGTTATTTTGGTACCCGCATGTCTACTATAACTAGACCTCCAAACAAATCTACAGGTTTTCAGTCTCCCTGTGAAACCGCCACAACAACACAACACGTGTTGCTGGCCTTCTTATGTTTTAATTGTCACCCCTTGAAATTTTGTGTTTTAAGTGAGACCCTGGGTTTCTAAGAACCGTAGCCTTCCAGACAAACCCGCAAGTGTTCAGTCTCACGCACAAAAAGACAGACAAGACAGATAGCGAACTCTTGTGCATCAAGAGGACCACACCAACAAACCCCGGTTAGCATCTGATGATGGTTGACCGCCCGAGTTCTGGTCTCTACAAGCACAAACAGCACTCACACTATTCTATTACAAATATTACAAGTCGGGGAATTGGGCTGGCTAGACAAACTGGCCTGGCTTTACGGGGCTTTTTCAACTGAGCTTATTTTACTGGGTCTCTCGGTGAGAAATTGAGTACCTAACAGTCCTTCCCCAGTCATACTTTTGTTGCATACTGGACACAGCCACCATTCCTCCAGTCGCGCCCAGACACAGAACACGCGGTTTTTAGGCACTGGTTCTTTTCCTTCTCATTTCGCCGCAATTGGGCCGTATCCGGGTTATGGAGTCGGTGTTTCGGGTATATGGTGCGCAATTCACAGCTTGATAACTCTGCTCCTGTATTCTAGTACCAGTACTCAAGTCACACCCACTCCAAGACTCATCAACCCAACCAATACAGGCCCCACACATGGGCAAGCACCCCAGGTTTATTTTTATTTTATTTTTTTAAGTCCGAAGTTCACGACCTACTTTCATTTATAAAGGGATTCTTCAAGAATCTCCAAAAATATTTGTACTCTCAGAAACTTCCCCTGCCTCCGAAACGCCCAGATCCGGAGTTTAACGCGCTCCCTTCTGTCCGTTGGGAGTGGCGATCACGCATAGCCGTCGTGCAGTGCACAAAAGGACTAGAATTGGGTTGGGCGCTTACTGCTTCCCGACAACCAATCGCCTCTCGCCTTATCTCTTGTGCATTCAGTAAATAAAGAGGTTGTCACCAGTGTGCACCTTACTGACATGCTGACACCATGGACTGCTTTTATATGAAGGAGTGTTCCTTCTCTCTGTAGCTACTGTTGACCAATATTTTATTGGCATCCCCACGATGCTTTTATAATATTGCGCGGACCTCAGAGAGAAGTGTCCAAGTAGTCGTCCAGCCCCTTCTCCCCTAATCAGGTAAATATACAACAAAGCGGCACCAGTCATCGTCTACGGCCATACCACGTTGAAAATACCGGTTCTCGTCTGATCACCGAAGTCAAGTAACGTCGGGCGTGGTTACTACTTAGATAGGTGACCGCTTGGGAGCATCACGTGTTGTAGAATTTTTTATTTTATTTGTGTTGTGTCTTGTGTTTTTAGCCCTGTACAATTTTGTTGTTTTGGTACCCGCCTGTCTACTAGCACTGTAGACCTCCGGACAAATCTACAGGTTTTCAGTCTCCCTGTGAAACCCACCACAACACGTGTTGCTGGCCTTCTTATGTTTTAATTGTCACCCCTTGAAATTTTGTGTTTTAAATGAGACCCTGGGTTTCTAAGAACCGTAGCCCTCCGGACAAACCCGCAAGTGTTCAGTCTCACGCACAAAAAGACAGACAAGACAGATAGCGAACTCTTGTGCATCAAGAGGACCACACCAACAAACCCCGGTTAGCATCTGATGATGGTTGACCGCCCGAGTTCTGGTCTCTACACGCACAAAAAGCACTCACACTATTCTATTACAAATATTACAAGTCGGGGAATTGGGCTGGCTAGACAAACTGGCCTGGCTTTACGGGGCTTTTTCAACTGAGCTTGTTGTAATGGGTCTCTCGGTGAGAAATTGAGTACCTAACAGTCCTCCCCCTGTCATACTTTTGTTGCATACTGGACACTGCCACTATTCCTACAGTCGCGCCCAGACACAGAACACGCGGTTTTTAGGCACTGGTTCTTTTCCTCCTCATTCCGCCGGCAATTGGGCCGTCTCCGGGTTATGGAGTCGGTGTTTAAGTATATGGTGCGCAATTCACAGCTTGATATTTCTCCTCCTGTAGTCCAGTACAAGTACTCAAGTCACACCCACTCCAAGACCCATCAACCCAACCAATACAGGCCCCATACATGGGCAAGCACCCCAGGTTTTTTTTTTTTAAGTCCGAAGGTCACGACCTACTTTCATTTATAAAGGGATTCTCCAAGAATCTGCAAAAATATTTGTACTCTCAGAAACTTCCCCTGCCTCCGAAACGCCCAGATCCGGAGTTTAACGCGCTCCCTTCTGTCCGTTGGTAGTGGCGATCACGCATAGCCCTCGTGCAGTGCAAAACAGGACTAGAATTGAGTTGTGCGCTTTCTGCTTCCCGACAACCAATCGCCTCTCGCCTTATCTCTTGTGCATTCAGTAAATAAATAGGTTGTCACCAGTGTGTACCTTACTGACATGCTTATACCATGGACTGCTTTTATATGAAGGAGTGTTCCTTCTCTCTGTGGCCACAGTTGACCACCATTTTATTGGCATCGTCCCACGATGCTTTTATAGTACTGCGCGGACCTCAGAGAGAAGTGTCCAAGTAGTCGATCAGCCCCTTCTCCCCTAATCAGGTATATGTACAACAAAGCGGCACCAGTCATCGTCTACGGCCATACCACGTTGAAAATACCGGTTCTCGTCCGTTCACCGAAGTCAAGTAACGTCGGGCGTGGTTACTATTTAGATGGGTGACCGCTTGGGAACACCACGTGTTGTAGACATTTGTATTTTATTTTTGTTGTGTCTTGTGTTTTTAGCTCTGTACAATTTTGTTGTTTTGGTACCCGCCTGTCTACTAGCACTGTAGACCTCCGGACAAATCTACAGGTTTTCAGTCTCCCTGTGACACCCGCCACAACAACACAACACGTGTTGCTGGCCTTCTTATGTTTTAATTGTCACCCCTTGAAATTTTGTGTTTTAAGTGAGACCCTGGGTTCTAAGAACCGTAGCCCTCCGGACAAACCCGCAAGTGTTCAGTCTCACGCACAAAAAGACAGGCAAGACAGATAGCGAACTCTTGTGCATCAAGAGGACCACACCAACAAACCCCGGTTAGCATCTGATGATGGTTGACCGCCCGAGTTCTGGTCTCTACACGCACAAACAGCACTCACACTATACTATTACAAATATTACAAGTCGAGGAATTGGGCTGGCTAGACAAACTGGCCTGGCTTTACGGGGCTTTTTAAACTGAGCGTGTTTTACTGGGTCTCTCGGTGAGAAATTGAGTACCTAACAGTCCTCCCCCTGTCATACTTTTGTTGCATACTGGACACTGCCACCATTCCTCCAGTCGCGCCCAGACACAGAACACACGGTTTTTAGGCACTGATTCTTTCCCTCCTCATTCCGCCGGCAATTGGGCCGTCTCCGGGTTATGGAGTCGGTGTTTCGGGTATATGGTGCGCAATTCACAGCTTGATAACTCTCCTCCTGTAGTCCAGTACCAGTACTCAAGTCACACCCTCTCCAAGACCCATCAACCCAACCAATACAGGCCCCACACATGGGCAAGCACCCCAGGTTTTTTTTTTTAAAGACCGATGGTCACGACCTACTTACATTTATAAAGGGATTCTCCAAGAATCTGCAAAAATATTTGTACTCTCAGAAACTTCCCCTGCCTCCGAAACGCCCAGATCCGGAGTTTATCGCGCTCCCTTCTGTCAGTTGGTAGTGGCGATCACGCATAGCCCTCATGCAGTGCAAAACAGGACTAGAATTGAGTTGGGCGCTTACTGCTTCCCGACAACCAATCGCCTCTCGCCTTATCTCTTGTGCATTCAGTAAATAAATAGGTTGTCACCAGTGTGTACCTTACTGACATGCTTATACCATGGACTGCTTTTATATGAAGGAGTTTTCCTTCTCTCTAAGGCCACAGTTGACTACCATTTTATTGGCATCTCCACGATGCTTTTATAGTACTGCGCGGACCTCAGAGAGAAGTGTCCAAGTAGTCGATCAGCCCCTTCTCCCCTAATCAGGTATATATACAACAAAGCGGCACCAGTCATCGTCTACGGCCATACCACGTTGAAAATACCGGTTCTCGTCCGTTCACCGAAGTCAAGTAACGTCGGGCGTGGTTACTATTTAGATGGGTGACTGCTTGGGAACACCACGTGTTGTAGACATTTGTATTTTATGTTTGTTGTGTCTTGTGTTTTTAGCCCTGTACAATTTTGTTGTTTTGGTACCCGCCTGTCTACTAGCACTGTAGACCTCCGGACAAATCTACAGGTTTTCAGTCTCCCTGTGAAACCCGCAACAACAACACAACACGTGTTGCTGGCCTTCTTATGTTTTAATTGTCACCCCTTGAAATTTTGTGTTTTAAGTGAGACCCTGGGTTTCTAAGAACCGTAGCCCTCCGGACAAACCCGCAAGTGTTCAGTCTCACGCACAAAAAGACAGACAAGACAGATAGCAAACTCTTGTGCATCAAGAGGACCACACCAACAAACCCCGGTTAGCATCTTATGATGGTTGACCGCCCGAGTTCTGGTCTCTACACGCACAAACAGCACTCACACTATACTATTACAAATATTACAAGTCGGGGAATTGGGCTGGCTAGACAAACTGGCCTGGCTCTACGGGGCTTTTTCAACTGAGCTTGTTTTACTAAGTCTCTCGGTGAGAAATTGAGTACCTAACAGTCCTCCCCCTGTCATATTTTTGTTGCATACTGGACACTGCCACATTCCTCCAGTCGCGCCCAGACACAGAACACGAGGTTTTTAGGCACTGGTTTTTTTCCTCCTCATTCCGCCGGCAATTGGGCCGTCTCAGGGTTATGGAGTCGGTGTTTCGGGTATATGGTGCGCAATTCACAGCTTGATAACTCTCCTCCTGTAGTCCAGTACCAGTACTCAAGTCACACCCTCTCCAAGATCCATCAACCCAACCAATACAGGCCCCACACATGGGCAAGCACCCCAGGTTTTTTTTTTTTTTAAGTCCGAAGGTCACGACCTACTTTCATTTATAAAGGGATTCTCCAAGAATCTCCAAAAATATTTGTACTCTCAGAAACTTCCCCTGCCTCCGAAAAGCCTAGATTCGGAGTTTAACGCGCTCCCTTCTGCCCGTTGGTAGTGGCGATCACGCATAGCCCTCGTGCAGTGCACAACAGGACTAGAATTGGGTTGGGCGCTTACTGCTTCCCGACAACCAATCGCCTCTCGCCTTATCTCTTGTGCATTCAGTAAATAAATAGGTTGTCACCAGTGTGTACCTTACTGACATGCTTATACCATGGACTGCTTTTATATGAAGGAGTGTTCCTTCTCTCTGTGGCCACAGTTGACCACCATTTTATTGGCATCCCCACGATGCTTTTATAGTACTGCGCGGACCTCAGAGAGAAGTGTCCAAGTAGTCGATCAGCCCCTTCTCCCCTTATCAGGTATATATACAACAAAGCGGCACCAGTCATCGTCTACGGCCATACCACGTTGAAAATACCGGTTCTCGTCCGTTCACTGAAGTCAAGTAACGTCGGGCGTGGTTACTATTTAGATGGGTGACCGCTTGGGAACACCACGTGTTGTAGACATTTGTATTTTATTTTTGTTGTGTCTTGTGTTTTTAGCCCTGTACAATTTTGTTGTTTTGGTACCCGCCTGTCTACTAGCACTGTAGACCTCCGGACAAATCTACAGGTTTTCAGTCTCCCTGTGAAACCCGCCACAACAACACAACACGTGTTGCTGGCCTTCTTATGTTTTAATTGTCACCCCTTGAAATTTTGTGTTTTAAGTGAGACCCTGGGTTTCTAAGAACCGTAGCCCTCCGGACAAACCCGCAAGTGTTCAGTCTCACGCACAAAAAGACAGGCAAGACAGATAGCGAACTCTTGTGCATCAAGAGGACCACACCAACAAACCCCGGTTAGCATCTTATGATGGTTGAACGCCCGAGTTCTGGTCTCTACACGCACAAACAGCACTCACACTATACTATTACAAATATTACAAGTCGGGGAATTGGGCTGGCTAGACAAACTGGCCTGGCTTTACGGGGCTTTTTCAACTGGGCTTGTTTTACTGGGTCTCTCGGTGAGAAATTGAGTACCTAACAGTCCTCCCCCTGTCATACTTTTGTTACATACTGGACACTGCCACCATTCCTCCAGTCGCGCCCAGACACAGAACACGCGGTTTTTAGGCACTGGTTCTTTTCCTCCTCATTCCGCCGGCAATTGGGCCGTCTCCGGGTTATGGAGTCGGTGTTTCGGGTATATGGTGCGCAATTCACAGCTTGATAACTCTCCTCTTGTAGTCCAGTACCAGTACTCAAGTCACACCCTCTCCAAGATCCATCAACCCAACCAATACAGGCCCCACACATGGGCAAGCACCCCAGGATTTTTTTTTTTTTAAGTCCGAAGGTCACGACCTACTTTCATTTATAAAGGGATTCTCCAAGAATCTCCAAAAATATTTGTACTCTCAGAAACTTCCCCTGCCTCCGAAACGCCCAGATCCGGAGTTTAACGCGCTCCCTTCTGTCCGTTGGTAGTGGCGATCACGCATAGCCCTAATGCAGTGCAAAACAGGACTAGAATTGGGTTGGGCGCTTACTGCTTCCCGACAACCAATCGCCTCTCGCCTTATCTCTTGTGCATTCAGTAAATAAATAGGTTGTCACCAGTGTGTACCTTACTGACATGCTTATACCATGGACTGCTTTTATATGAAGGAGTGTTCCTTCTCTCTGTGGCCACAGTTGACCACCATTTTATTGGCATCCCCACGATGCTTTTATAGTACTGCGCGGACCTCAGAGAGAAGTGTCCAAGTAGTCGATCAGCCCCTTCTCCCCTAATCAGGTATATATACAACAAAGCGGCACCAGTCATCGTCTACGGCCATACCACGTTGAAAATACCGGTTCTCGTCCGTTCACCGAAGTCAAGTAACGTCGGGCGTGGTTATTATTTAGATGGGTGACCGCTTGGGAACACCACGTGTTGTAGACATTTGTATTTTATTTTTGTTGTGTCTTGTGTTTTTAGCCCTGTACAATTTTGTTGTTTTGGTACCCGCCTGTCTACTAGCACTGTAGACCTCCGGACAAATCTACAGGTTTTCAGTCTCCCTGTGAAACCCGCCACAACAACACAACACGTGTTGCTGGCCTTCTTATGTTTTAATTGTCACCCCTTGAAATTTTGTGTTTTAAGTGAGACCCTGGGATTCTAAGAACCGTAGCCCTCCGGACAAACCCGCAAGTGTTCAGTCTCACGCACAAAAAGACAGACAAGACAGATAGCGAACTCTTGTGCATCAAGAGGACCACACCAACAAACCCCGGTTAGCATCTGATGATGGTTGACCGCCCGAGTTCTGGTCTCTACACGCACAAACAGCACTCACACTATACTATTACAAATATTACAAGTCGGGGAATTGGGCTGGCTAGACAAACTGGCCTGGCTTTATGGGGCTTTTTCAACTGGGCTTGTTTTACTGGGTCTCTCGGTGAGAAATTGAGTACCTAACAGTCCTCCCCCTGTCATACTTTTGTTACATACTGGACACTGCCACCATTCCCCCATTCGCGCCCAGACACAGAACACGCAGTTTTTAGGCACTGGTTCTTTTCCTCCTCATTCCGCCGGCAATTGGGCCGTCTCCGGGTTATGGAGTCGGTGTTTCGGGTATATGGTGCGCAATTAACAGCTTGATAACTCTCCTCCTGTAATCCAGTACCAGTACTCAAGTCACACCCTCTCCAAGACCCATCAACCCAACCAATACAGGCCCCACACATGGGCAAGCACCCCAGGTTTTTTTTTTTTTTTTTTAAAGACCGATGGTCACGACCTACTTACATTTATAAAGGGATTCTCCAAGAATCTGCAAAAATATTTGTACTCTCAGAAACTTCCCCTGCCTCCGAAACGCCCAGATCCGGAGTTTATCGCGCTCCCTTCTGTCAGTTGGTAGTGGCGATCACGCATAGCCCTCATGCAGTGCAAAACAGGACTAGAATTGAGTTGGGCGCTTACTGCTTCCCGACAACCAATCGCCTCTCGCCTTATCTCTTGTGCATTCAGTAAATAAATAGGTTGTCACCAGTGTGTACCTTACTGACATGCTTATACCATGGACTGCTTTTATATGAAGGAGTGTTCCTTCTCTCTGTGGCCACAGTTGACCACCATTTTATTGGCATCCCCACGATGCTTTTATAGTACTGCGCGGACCTCAGAGAGAAGTGTCCAAGTAGTCGTTCAGCCCCTTCTCCCCTAATCAGGTATATATACAACAAAGCGGCACCAGTCATCGTCTACGGCCATACCACGTTGAAAATACCGGTTCTCGTCCGTTCACCGAAGTCAAGTAACGTCGGGCGTGGTTACTATTTAGATGGGTGACCGCTTGGGAACACCACGCGTTGTAGACATTTGTATTTTATTTTTGTTGTGTCTTGTGTTTTAAGCCCTGTACAATTTTGTTGTTTTGGTACCCGCCTGTCTACTAGCACTGTAGACCTCCGGACAAATCTACAGGTTTTCAGTCTCCCTGTGAAACCCGCCACAACAACACAACACGTGTTGCTGGCCTTCTTATGTTTTAATTGTCACCCCTTGAAATTTTGTGTTTTAAGTGAGACCCTGGGTTTCTAAGAACCGTAGCCCTCCGGACAAACCCGCAAGTGTTCAGTCTCACGCACAAAAAGACAGGCAAGACAGATAGCGAACTCTTGTGCATCAAGAGGACCACAGCAACAAACCCCGGTTAGCATCTGATGATGGTTGACCGCCCGAGTTCTGGTCTCTACACGCACAAACAGCACTCACACTATACTATTACAAATATTTCAAGTCGGGGAATTGGGCTGGCTAGACAAACTGGCCTGGCTTTACGGGGCTTTTTCAACTGAGCTTGTTTTACTGGGTCTCTCGGTGAGAAATTGAGTACCTAACAGTCCTCCCCCTGTCATATTTTTGTTGCATACTGGACACTGCCACATTCCTCCAGTCGCGCCCAGACACAGAACACGAGGTTTTTAGGCACTGGTTCTTTTCCTCCTCATTTCGCCGGCAATTGGGCCGTCTCCGGGTTATGGAGTCGGTGTTTCGGGTATATGGTGCGCAATTCACAGCTTGATAACTCTCCTCCTGTAATCCAGTACCAGTACTCAAGTCACACCATCTCCAAGACCCATCAACCCAACCAATACAGGCCCCACACATGGGCAAGCACCCCAGGTTTTTTTTTTTTTTTTAAAGACCGATGGTCACGACCTACTTACATTTATAAAGGGATTCTCCAAGAATCTGCAAAAATATTTGTACTCTCAGAAACTTCCCCTGCCTCCGAAACGCCCAGATCCGGAGTTTATCGCGCTCCCTTCTGTCAGTTGGTAGTGGCGATCACGCATAGCCCTCATGCAGTGCAAAACAGGACTAGAATTGAGTTGGGCGCTTACTGCTTCCCGACAACCAATCGCCTCTCGCCTTATCTCTTGTGCATTCAGTAAATAAATAGGTTGTCACCAGTGTGTACCTTACTGACATGCTTATACCATGGACTGCTTTTATATGAAGGAGTGTTCCTTCTCTCTGTGGCCACAGTTGACCACCATTTTATTGGCATCCCCACGATGCTTTTATAGTACTGCGCGGACCTCAGAGAGAAGTGTCCAAGTAGTCGTTCAGCCCCTTCTCCCCTAATCAGGTATATATACAACAAAGCGGCACCAGTCATCGTCTACGGCCATACCACGTTGAAAATACCGGTTCTCGTCCGTTCACCGAAGTCAAGTAACGTCGGGCGTGGTTACTATTTAGATGGGTGACCGCTTGGGAACACCACGTGTTGTAGACATTTGTATTTTATTTTTGTTGTGTCTTGTGTTTTTAGCCCTGTACAATTTTGTTGTTTTGGTACCCGCCTGTCTACTAGCACTGTAGACCTCCGGACAAATCTACAGGTTTTCAGTCTCCCTGTGAAACCCGCCACAACAACACAACACGTGTTGCTGGCCTTCTTATGTTTTAATTGTCACCCCTTGAAATTTTGTGTTTTAAGTGAGACCCTGGGTTTCTAAGAACCGTAGCCTTCCGGACAAACCCGCAAGTGTTCAGTCTCACGCACAAAAAGACAGGCAAGACAGATAGCGAACTCTTGTGCATCAAGAGGACCACACCAACAAACCCTGGTTAGCATCTGATGATGGTTGACCGCCCGAGTTCTGGTCTCTACACGCACAAACAGCACTCACACTATACTATTACAAATATTACAAGTCGGGGAATTGGGCTGGCTAGACAAACTGGCCTGGCTTTACGGGGCTTTTTCAACTGGGCTTGTTTTACTGGGTCTCTCGGTGAGAAATTGAGTACCTAACAGTCCTCCCCCTGTCATACTTTTGTTACATACGGGACACTGCCACCATTCCTCCAGTCGCGCCCAGACACAGAACACGATGTTTTTAGGCACTGGTTCTTTTCCTCCTCATTCCGCCGGCAATTGGGCCGTCTCCGGGTTATGGAGTCGTTGTTTCGGGTATATGGTGCGCAATTCACAGCTTGACAACTCTCCTCCTGTAATCCAGTACCAGTACTCAAGTCACACCCTCTCCAAGACCCATCAACCCAACCAATACAGGCCCCACACATGGGCAAGCACCCCAGGTTTTTTTTTTTGGTTTTTTTTTTAAAAGTCTGATGGTCACGACCTACTTACATTTATAAAGGGATTCTCCAAGAATCTCCAAAAATATTTGTACTCTCAGAAACTTCCCCTGCCTCCGAAACGCCCAGATCCGGAGTTTAACGCGCTCCCTTCTGTCCGTTGGTAGTGGCGATCACGCATAGCCCTCATGCAGTGCAAAACAGGACTAGAATTGAGTTGGGCGCTTACTGCTTCCCGACAACCAATCGCCTCTCGCCTTATCTCTTGTGCATTCAGTAAATAAATAGGTTGTCACCAGTGTGTACCTTACTGACATGCTTATACCATGGACTGCTTTTATATGAAGGAGTGTTCCTTCTCTCTGTGGCCACAGTTGACCACCATTTTATTGGCATCCCCACGATGCTTTTATAGTACTGCGCGGACCTCAGAGAGAAGTGTCCAAGTAGTCGATCAGCCCCTTCTCCCCTAATCAGGTATATATACAACAAAGCGGCACCAGTCATCGTCTACGGCCATACCACGTTGAAAATACCGGTTCTCGTCCGTTCACCGAAGTCAAGTAACGTCGGGCGTGGTTACTATTTAGATGGGTGACCTCTTGGGAACACCACGTGTTGTAGACATTTGTATTTTATTTTTGTTGTGTCTTGTGTTTTTAGCCCTGTACAATTTTGTTGTTTTGGTACCCGCCTGTCTACTAGCACTGTAGACCTCCGGACAAATCTACAGGTTTTCAGTCTCCTTGTGAAACCCGCCACAACAACACAACACGTGTTGCTGGCCTTCTTATGTTTTAATTGTCACCCCTTGAAATTTTGTGTTTTAAGTGAGACCCTGGGTTTCTAAGAACCGTAGCCCTCCGGACAAACCCGCAAGTGTTCAGTCTCACGCACAAAAAGACAGGCAAGACAGATAGCGAACTCTTGTGCATCAAGAGGACCACACCAACAAACCCCGGTTAGCATCTGATGATGGTTGACCGCCCGAGTTCTGGTCTCTACACGCACAAACAGCACTCACACTATACTATTACAAATATTACAAGTCGGGGAATTGGGCTGGCTAGACAAACTGGCCTGGCTTTACGGGGCTTTTTCAACTGGGCTTGTTTTACTGGGTCTCTCGGTGAGAAATTGAGTACCTAACAGTCCTCCCCCTGTCATACTTTTGTTACATACTGGACACTGCCACCATTCCCCCAGTCGCGCCCAGACACAGAACACGCGGTTTTTAGGCACTGGTTCTTTTCCTCCTCATTCCGCCGGCAATTGGGCCGTCTCCGGGTTATGGAGTCGGTGTTTCGGGTATATAGTGCGCAATTCACAGCTTGATAACTCTCCTCCTGTAATCCAGTACCAGTACTCAAGTCACACCTTCTCCAAGACCCATCAACCCAACCAATACAGGCCCCACACATGGGCAAGCACCCCAGCTTTTTTTTTTTTTTTAAAGTCCGATGGTCACGACCTACTTACATTTATAAAGGGATTCTCCAAGAATCTGCAAAAATATTTGTACTCTCAGAAACTTCCCCTGCCTCCGAAACGCCCAGATCCGGAGATTAACGCGCTCCCTTCTGTCCGTTGGTAGTATCGATCACGCATAGCCCTCATGCAGTGCAAAACAGGACTAGAATTGAGTTGGGCGCTTACTGCTTCCCGACAACCAATCGCCTCTCGCCTTATCTCTTGTGCATTCAGTAAATAAATAGGTTGTCACCAGTGTGTACCTTACTGACATGCTTATACCATGGACTGCTTTTATATGAAGGAGTGTTCCTTCTCTCTGTGGCCACAGTTGACCACCATTTTATTGGCATCCCCACGATGCTTTTATAGTACTGCGCGGACCTCAGAGAGAAGTGTCCAAGTAGTCGATCAGCCTCTTCTCCCCTAATCAGGTATATATACAACAAAGCGGCACCAGTCATCGTCTACGGCCATACCACGTTGAAAATACCGGTTCTCGTCCGTTCACCGAAGTCAAGTAACGTCGGGCGTGGTTACTATTTAGATGGGTGACCGCTTGGGAACACCACGTGTTGTAGACATTTGTATTTTATTTTTGTTGTGTCTTGTGTTTTTAGCCCTGTACAATTTTGTTGTTTTGGTACCCGCCTGTCTACTAGCACTGTAGACCTCCGGACAAATCTACAGGTTTTCAGTCTCCCTATGAAACCCGCCACAACAACACAACACGTGTTGCTGGCCTTCTTATGTTTTAATTGTCACCCCTTGAAATTTTGTGTTTTAAGTGAGACCCTGGGTTTCTAAGAACCGTAGCCCTCCGGACAAACCCGCAAGTGTTCAGTCTCACGCACAAAAAGACAGGCAAGACAGATAGCGAACTCTTGTGCATCAAGAGGACCACACCAACAAACCCCGGTTAGCATCTGATGATGGTTGACCGCCCGAGTTCTGGTCTCTACACGCACAAACAGCACTCACACTATACTATTACAAATATTACAAGTCGGGGAATTGGGCTGGCTAGACAAAAAGGCCTGGCTTTACGGGGCTTTTTCAACTGGGCTTGTTTTACTGGGTCTCTCGGTGAGAAATTGAGTACCTAACAGTCCTCCCCCTGTCATACTTTTGTTACATACTGGACACTGCCACCATTCCTCCAGTCGCGCCCAGACACAGAACACGCGGTTTTTAGGCACTGGTTCTTTTCCTCCTCATTCCGCCGGCAATTGGGCCGTCTCCGGGTTATGGAGTTGGTGTTTCGGGTATATGGTGCGCAATTCACAGCTTGATAACTCTCCTCCTGTAATCCAGTACCAGTACTCAAGTCACACCCTCTCCAAGACCCATCAACCCAACCAATACAGGCCCCACACATGGGCAAGCACGCCAGGTTTTTTTTTTTTTGTTTTTTTTTAAAAGTCCGATGGTCACGACCTACTTTCATTTATAAAGGGATTCTCCAAGAATATCCAAAAATATTTGTACTCTCAGAAACTTCCCCTGCCTCCGAAACGCCCAGATCCGGAGTTTAACGCGTTCCCTTCTGCCCGTTGGTAGTGGCGATCACGCATAGCCCTCGTGCAGTGCACAACAGGACTAGAATTGGGTTGGGCGCTTACTGCTTCCCGACAACCAATCGCCTCTCGCCTTATCTCTTGTGCATTCAGTAAATAAATAGGTTGTCACCAGTGTGTACCTTACTGACATGCTTATACCATGGACTGCTTTTATATGAAGGAGTGTTCCTTCTCTCTGTGGCCACAGTTGACCACCATTTTATTGGCATCCCCACGATGCTTTTATAGTACTGCGCGGACCTCAGAGAGAAGTGTCCAAGTAGTCGATCAGCCCCTTCTCCCCTAATCAGGTATATATACAACAAAGCGGCACCAGTCATCGGCTACGGCCATACCACATTGAAAATACCGGTTCTCGTCCGTTCACCGAAGTCAAGTAACGTCGGGCGTGGTTACTATTTAGATAGGTGACCGCTTGGGAACACCACGTGTTGTAGACATTTGTATTTTATGTTTGTTGTGTCTTGTGCTTTTAGCCCTGTACAATTTTGTTGTTTTGGTACCCGCCTGTCTACTAGCACTGTAGACCTCCGGACAAATCTACAGGTTTTCAGTCTCCCTGTGAAACCCGCCACAACAACACAACACGTGTTGCTGGCCTTCTTATGTGTTAATTGTCACCCCTTGAAATTTTGTGTTTTAAGTGAGACCCTGGGTTTCTAAGAACCGTAGCCCTCCGGACAAACCCGCAAGTGTTCAGTCTCACGCACAAAAAGACAGGCAAGACAGATAGCGAACTCTTGTGCATCAAGAGGACCACACCAACAAACCCAGGTTAGCATCTTATGATGGTTGACCGCCCGAGTTCTGGTCTCTACACGCACAAACAGCACTCACACTATACTATTACAAATATTACAAGTCGGGGAATTGGGCTGGCTAGACAAACTGGCCTGGCTTTACGGGGCTTTTTCAACTGGGCTTGTTTTACTGGGTCTCTCGGTGAGAAATTGAGTACCTAACAGTCCTCCCCCTGTCATATTTTTGTTGCATACTGGATACTGCCACATTCCTCCAGTCGCGCCCAGACACAGAACACGAGGTTTTTAGGCACTGGTTCTTTTCCTCCTCATTCCGCTGGCAATTGGGCCGTCTCCGGGTTATGGAGTCGGTGTTTCGGGTATATGGTGCGCAATTCACAGCTTGATAACTCTCCTCCTGTAGTCCAGTACCAGTACTCAAGTTACACCCTCTCCAAGATCCATCAACCCAACCAATACAGGCCCCACACATGGGCAAGCACCCCAGTTTTTTTTTTTTTTTTTTAAAGTCCGAAGGTCACGACTTACTTTCATTTATAAAGGGATTCTCCAAGAATCTCCAAAAATATTTGTACTTTCAGAAACTTCCTCTGCCTCCGAAACGCCCAGATCCGGAGTTTAACGCGCTCCCTTCTGTCCGTTGGTAGTGGCGATCACGCATAGCCCTCATGCAGTGCAAAACAGGACTAGAATTGAGTTGGGCGCTTACTGCTTCCCGACAACCAATCGCCTCTCGCCTTATCTCTTGTGCATTCAGTAAATAAATAGGTTGTCACCAGTGTGTACCTTACTGACATGCTTATACCATGGACTGCTTTTATATGAAGGAGTGTTCCTTCTCTCTGTGGCCATAGTTGACCACCATTTTATTGGCATCCCCACGATGCTTTTATAGTACTGCGCGGACCTCAGAGAGAAGTGTCCAAGTAGTCGATCAGCCCCTTCTCCCCTAATCAGGTATATATACAACAAAGCGGCACCAGTCATCGTCTACGGCCATACCACGTTGAAAATACCGGTTCTCGTCCGTTCACCGTAGTCAAGTAACGTCGGGCGTGGTTACTATTTAGATGGGTGACCGCTTGGGAACACCACGTGTTGTAGACATTTGTATTTTATGTTTGTTGTGTCTTGTGTTTTTAGCCCTGTACAATTTTGTTGTTTTGGTACCCGCCTGTCTACTAGCACTGTAGACCTCCGGACAAATCTACAGGTTTTCAGTCTCCCTGTGAAACCCGCCACAACAACACAACACGTGTTGCTGGCCTTCTTATGTTTTAATTGTCACCCCTTGAAATTTTGTGTTTTAAGTGAGACCCTGGGTTTCTAAGAACCGTAGCCCTCCGGACAAACCCGCAAGTGTTCAGTCTCACGCACAGAAAGACAGGCAAGACAGATAGCGAACTCTTGTGCATCAAGAGGACCACACCAACAAACCCCGGTTAGCATCTTATGATGGTTGACCGCCCGAGTTCTGGTCTCTACACGCACAAACAGCACTCACACTATACTATTACAAATATTACAAGTCGGGGAATTGGGCTGGCTAGACAAACTGGCCTGGCTTTACGGGGCTTTTTCAACTGGGCTTGTTTTACTGGGTCTCTCGGTGAGAAATTGAGTACCTAACAGTCCTCCCCCTGTCATACTTTTGTTACATAATGGACACTGCCACCATTCCTCCAGTCGCGCCCAGACACAGAACACGCGGTTTTTAGGCACTGGTTCTTTTCCTCCTCATTCCGCCGGCAATTGGGCCGTCTCCGGGTTATGGAGTCGGTGTTTCGGGTATATGGTGCGCAATTCACAGCTTGATAACTCTCCTCCTGTAGTCCAGTACCAGTACTCAAGTCACACCCTCTCCAAGATCCATCAACCCAACCAATACAGGCCCCACACATGGGCAAGCACCCCAGGTTTTTTTTTTTTTTTCATTTTTTTAAGTCCGATGGTCACGACCTACTTACATTTATAAAGGGATTCTCCAAGAATCTGCAAAAATATTTGTACTCTCAGAAACTTCCCCTGCCTCCGAAACGCAAAGATCCGGAGTTTAACGCGCTCCCTTCTGTCCGTTGGTAGTGGCGGTCACGCATAGCCCTCATGCAGTGCAAAACAGGACTAGAATTGAGTTGGGCGCTTACTGCTTCCCGACAACCAATCGCCTCTCGCCTTATCTCTTGTGCATTCAGTAAATAAATAGGTTGTCACCAGTGTGTACCTTACTGACATGCTTATACCATGGACTGCTTTTATATGAAGGAGTGTTCCTTCTCTCTGTGGCCATAGTTGACCACCATTTTATTGGCATCCCCACGATGCTTTTATAGTACTGCGCGGACCTCAGAGAGAAGTGTCCAAGTAGTCGATCAGCCCCTTCTCCCCTAATCAGGTATATATACAACAAAGCGGCACCAGTCATCGTCTACGGCCATACCACGTTGAAAATACCGGTTCTCGTCCGTTCACCGAAGTCAAGTAACGTCGGGCGTGGTTACTATTTAGATGGGTGACCGCTTGGGAACACCACGTGTTGTAGACATTTGTATTTTATGTTTGTTGTGTCTTGTGTTTTTAGCCCTGTACAATTTTGTTGTTTTGGTACCCGCCTGTCTACTAGCACTGTAGACCTCCGGACAAATCTACAGGTTTTCAGTCTCCCTGTGAAACCCGCCACAACAACACAACACGTGTTGCTGGCCTTCTTATGTTTTAATTGTCACCCCTTGAAATTTTGTGTTTTAAGTGAGACCCTGGGTTTCTAAGAACCGTAGCCCTCCGGACAAACCCGCAAGTGTTCAGTCTCACGCACAGAAAGACAGGCAAGACAGATAGCGAACTCTTGTGCATCAAGAGGACCACACCAACAAACCCCGGTTAGCATCTTATGATGGTTGACCGCCCGAGTTCTGTCTCTACACGCACAAACAGCACTCACACTATACTATTACAAATATTACAAGTCGGGGAATTGGGCTGGCTAGACAAACTGGCCTGGCTTTACGGGGCTTTTTCAACTGGGCTTGTTTTACTGGGTCTCTCGGTGAGAAATTGAGTACCTAACAGTCCTCCCCCTGTCATACTTTTGTTACATACTGGACACTGCCACCATTCCTCCAGTCGCGCCCAGACACAGAACACGCGGTTTTTAGGCACTGGTTCTTTTCCCCCTCATTCCGCCGGCAATTGGGCCGTCTCCGGGTTATGGAGTCGGTGTTTCGGGTATATGGTGCGCAATTCACAGCTTGATAACTCTCCTCCTGTAGTCCAGTACCAGTACTCAAGTCACACCCTCTCCAAGATCCATCAACCCAACCAATACAGGCCCCACACATGGGCAAGTACCCCAGGTTTTTTTTTTTTTTTAAAGTCCGAAGGTCACGAACTACTTACATTTATAAAGGGATTCTCCAAGAATCTGCAAAAATATTTGTACTCTCAGAAACTTCCCCTGCCTCCGAAACGCCCAGATCCGGAGTTTAACGCGCTCCCTTCTGTCCGTTGGTAGTGGCGATCACGCATGCCCTCGTGCAGTACAAAACAGGACTAGAATTGAGTTGTGCTCTTACTGCTTCCCGACAACCAATCGCCTCTCGCCTTATCTCTTGTGCATTCAGTAAATAAATAGGTTGTCACCAGTGTGTACCTTACTGACATGCTTATACCATGGACTGCTTTTATATGAAGGAGTGTTCCTTCTCTCTGTGGCCACAGTTGACCACCATTTTATTGGCATCCCCACGATGCTTTTATAGTATTGCGCGGACCTCAGAGAGAAGTGTCCAAGTAGTCGATCAGCCTTTTCTCCCCTAATCAGGTATATATACAACAAAGCGGCACCAGTCATCGTCTACGGCCATACCACGTTGAAAATACCGGTTCTCGTCTGTTCACGGAAGTCAAGTAACGTCGGGCGTGGTTACTATTTAGATGGGTGACCGCTTGGGAACACCACGTGTTGTAGACATTTGTATTTTATTTTTGTTGTGTCTTGTGTTTTTAGCCCTGTACAATTTTGTTCTTTTGGTACCCGCCTGTCTACTAGCACTGTAGACCTCCGGACAAATCTACAGGTTTTCAGTCTCCCTGTGAAACCCGCCACAACAACACAACACGTGTTGCTGGCCTTCTTATGTTTTAATTGTCACCCCTTGAAATTTTGTGTTTTAAGTGAGACCCTGGGTTTCTAAGAACCGTAGCTCTCCGGACAAACCCGCAAGTGTTCAGTCTCACGCACAAAAAGACAGGCAAGACAGATAGCGAACTCTTGTGCATCAAGAGGACCACACCAACAAACCCCGGTTAGCATCTGATGATGGTTGACCGCCCGAGTTCTGGTCTCTACACGCACAAACAGCACTCACACTATACTATTACAAATATTACAAGTCGGGGAATTGGACTGGCTAGACAAACTGGCCTGGCTTTACGGGGCTTTTTCAACTGGGCTTGTTTTACTGGGTCTCTCGGTGAGAAATTGAGTACCTAACAGTCCTCCCCCTGTCATACATTTGTTACATACTGGACACTGCCACCATTCCTCCAGTCGCGCCCAGACACAGAACACGCGGTTTTTAGGCACTGGTTCTTTTCCTCCTCATTCCGCCGGCAATTGGGCCGTCTCCGGGTTATGGAGTCGGTGTTTCGGGTATATGGTGCGCAATTCACAGCTTGATAACTCTCCTCCTGTAATCCAGTACCAGTACTCAAGTTACACCCTCTCCAAGACCCATCAACCCAACCAATACAGGCCCCACACTTGGGCAAGCACCCCAGGTTTTTTTTTTTTTTTTTTTTTTTTCTAAGTCCGATGGTCACGACCTACTTACATTTATAAAGGGATTCTCCAAGAATCTGCAAAAATATTTGTACTCTCAGAAACTTCCCCTGCCTCCGAAACGCCCAGATCCGGAGTTTAACGCGCTCCCTTCTGTCCGTTGGTAGTGGCGATCACGCATAGCCCTCGTGCAGTGCAAAACAGGACTAGAATTGAGTTGGGCGCTTACTGCTTCCCGACAACCAATCGCCTCTTGCCTTATCTCTTGTGCATTCGGTAAATAAATAGGTTGTCACCAGTGTTTACCTTACTGACATGCTTATACCATGGACTGCTTTTATATGAAGGAGTGTTCCTTCTCTCTGTGGCCACAGTTGACCACCATTTTATTGGCATCCCCACGATGCTTTTATAGTACTGCGCGGACCTCAGAGAGGAGTGTCCAAGTAGTCGATCAGCCCCTCTCCCCTAATCAGGTATATATACAACAAAGCGGCACCAGTCATCGTCTACGGCCATACCACGTTTAAAATACCGGTTCTCGTCCGTTCACCGAAGTCAAGTAACGTCGGGCGTGGTTACTATTTAGATGGGTGACCGCTTGGGAACACCACGTGTTGTAGACATTTGTATTTTATTTTTGTTGTGTCTTGTGTTTTTAGCCCTGTACAATTTTGTTGTTTTGGTACCCCCCTGTCTACTAGCACTGTAGACCTCCGGACAAATCTACAGGTTTTCAGTCTCCCTGTGAAACCCGCCACAACAACACAACACGTGTTGCTGGCCTTCTTATGTTTTAATTGTCACCCCTTGAAATTTTGTGTTTTAAGTGAGACCCTGGGTTTCTAAGAACCGTAGCCCTCCGGACAAACCCGCAAGTGTTCAGTCTCACGCACAAAAAGACAGGCAAGACAGATAGCGAACTCTTGTGCATCAAGAGGACCACACCAACAAACCCCGGTTAGCATCTTATGATGGTTGACCGCCCGAGTTCTGGTCTCTACACGCACAAACAGCACTCACACTATACTATTACAAATATTACAAGTCGGGGAATTGGACTGGCTAGACAAACTGGCCTGGCTTTACGGGGCTTTTTCAACTGGGCTTGTTTTACTGGGTCTCTCGGTGAGAAATTGAGTACCTAACAGTCCTCCCCCTGTCATACTTTTGTTACATACTGGACACTGCCACCATTCCTCCAGTCGCGCCCAGACACAGAACACGCGGTTTTTAGGCACTGGTTCTTTTCCTCCTCATTCCGCCGGCAATTGGGCCGTCTCCGGGTTATGGAGTCGGTGTTTCGGGTATATGGTGCGCAATTCACAGCTTGATAACTCTCCTCCTGTAATCCAGTACCAGTACTCAAGTCACACCCTCTCCAAGACCAATCAACCCAACCAATACAGGCCCCACACATGGGCAAGCACCCCAGGTTTTTTGTTTTTTTTTTTGTTTCTTTTTTTCTAAGTCCGATGGTCACGACCATTTATAAAGGGATTCTCCAAGAATCTGCAAAAATATTTGTACTCTCAGAAACTTCCCCTGCCTCCGAAACGCCCAGATCCGGAGTTTAACGCGCTCCCTTCTGTCCGTTGGTAGTGGTGATCACGCATAGCCCTCGTGCAGTGCAAAACAGGACTAGAATTGAGTTGGGCGCTTACTGCTTCCCGACAACCAATCGCCTCTTGCCTTATCTCTTGTGCATTCGGTAAATAAATAGGTTGTCACCAGTGTTTACCTTACTGACATGCTTATACCATGGACTGCTTTTATATGAAGGAGTGTTCCTTCTCTCTGTGGCCACAGTTGACCACCATTTTATTGGCATCCCCACGATGCTTTTATAGTACTGCGCGGACCTCAGAGAGGAGTGTCCAAGTAGTCGATCAGCCCCTCTCCCCTAATCAGGTATATATACAACAAAGCGGCACCAGTCATCGTCTACGGCCATACCACGTTTAAAATACCGGTTCTCGTCCGTTCACCGAAGTCAAGTAACGTCGGGCGTGGTTACTATTTAGATGGGTGACCGCTTGGGAACACCACGTGTTGTAGACATTTGTATTTTATTTTTGTTGTGTCTTGTGTTTTTAGCCCTGTACAATTTTGTTGTTTTGGTACCCCCCTGTCTACTAGCACTGTAGACCTCCGGACAAATCTACAGGTTTTCAGTCTCCCTGTGAAACCCGCCACAACAACACAACACGTGTTGCTGGCCTTCTTATGTTTTAATTGTCACCCCTTGAAATTTTGTGTTTTAAGTGAGACCCTGGGTTTCTAAGAACCGTAGCCCTCCGGACAAACCCGCAAGTGTTCAGTCTCACGCACAAAAAGACAGGCAAGACAGATAGCGAACTCTTGTGCATCAAGAGGACCACACCAACAAACCCCGGTTAGCATCTTATGATGGTTGACCGCCCGAGTTCTGGTCTCTACACGCACAAACAGCACTCACACTATACTATTACAAATATTACAAGTCGGGGAATTGGACTGGCTAGACAAACTGGCCTGGCTTTACGGGGCTTTTTCAACTGGGCTTGTTTTACTGGGTCTCTCGGTGAGAAATTGAGTACCTAACAGTCCTCCCCCTGTCATACTTTTGTTACATACTGGACACTGCCACCATTCCTCCAGTCGCGCCCAGACACAGAACACGCGGTTTTTAGGCACTGGTTCTTTTCCTCCTCATTCCGCCGGCAATTGGGCCGTCTCCGGGTTATGGAGTCGGTGTTTCGGGTATATGGTGCGCAATTCACAGCTTGATAACTCTCCTCCTGTAATCCAGTACCAGTACTCAAGTCACACCCTCTCCAAGATCCATCAACCCAACCAATACAGGCCCCACACATGGGCAAGAACCCCAGGTTTTTTTTTTTTAAAGTCCGAAGGTCTTAAGGACCTACTTTCATTTATAAAGGGATTCTTCAAGAATCTCCAAAAATATTTCTACTCTCAGAAACTTCCCCTGCCTCCGAAACGCCCAGATCCGGAGTTTAATGCGCTCCCTTCTGCCCGTTGGTAGTGGCGATCACGCATAGCCCTCGTGCAGTGCACAACAGGACTAGAATTGAGTTGGGCGCTTACTGCTTCCCGACAACCAATCGCCTCTCGCCTTATCTCTTGTGCATTCAGTAAATAAATAGGTTGTCACCAGTGTGTACCTTACTGACATGCTTATACCATGGACTGCTTTTATATGAAGGAGTGTTCCTTCTCTCTGTGGCCACAGTTGACCACCATTTTATTGGCATCCCCACGATGCTTTTATAGTACTGCGCGGACCTAAGAGAGAAGTGTCCAAGTAGTCGATCAGCCCCTTCTCCCCAACTCTTGTGCATCAAGAGGACCACACCAACAAACCCCGGTTAGCATCTGATGATGGTTGACCGCCCGAGTTCTTGTCTCTACACGCACAAACAGCACTCACACTATACTATTACAAATATTACAAGTCGGGGAATTGGGCTGGCTAGACAAACTGGCCTGGCTTTACGGGGCTTTTTCAACTGGGCTTGTTTTACTGGGTCTCTCGATGAGAAATTGAGTACCTAACAGTCCTCCCCCTGTCATACATTTGTTACATACTGGACACTGCCACCATTCCTCCAGTCGCGCCCAGACACAGAACACGCGGTTTTTAGGCACTGGTTCTTTTCCTCCTCATTCCGCCGGCAATTGGGCCGTCTCCGGGTTATGGAGTCGGTGTTTCGGGTATATGGTGCGCAATTCACAGCTTGATAACTCTCCTCCTGTAATCCAGTACCAGTACTCAAGTTACACCCTCTCCAAGACCCATCAACCCAACCAATACAGGCCCCACACTTGGGCAAGCACCCCAGGTTTTTTTTTTTTTTTTTTTTTTTTCTAAGTCCGATGGTCACGACCTACTTACATTTATAAAGGGATTCTCCAAGAATCTGCAAAAATATTTGTACTCTCAGAAACTTCCCCTGCCTCCGAAACGCCCAGATCCGGAGTTTAACGCGCTCCCTTCTGTCCGTTGGTAGTGGCGATCACGCATAGCCCTCGTGCAGTGCAAAACAGGACTAGAATTGAGTTGGGCGCTTACTGCTTCCCGACAACCAATCGCCTCTTGCCTTATCTCTTGTGCATTCGGTAAATAAATAGGTTGTCACCAGTGTTTACCTTACTGACATGCTTATACCATGGACTGCTTTTATATGAAGGAGTGTTCCTTCTCTCTGTGGCCACAGTTGACCACCATTTTATTGGCATCCCCACGATGCTTTTATAGTACTGCGCGGACCTCAGAGAGGAGTGTCCAAGTAGTCGATCAGCCCCTCTCCCCTAATCAGGTATATATACAACAAAGCGGCACCAGTCATCGTCTACGGCCATACCACGTTTAAAATACCGGTTCTCGTCCGTTCACCGAAGTCAAGTAACGTCGGGCGTGGTTACTATTTAGATGGGTGACCGCTTGGGAACACCACGTGTTGTAGACATTTGTATTTTATTTTTGTTGTGTCTTGTGTTTTTAGCCCTGTACAATTTTGTTGTTTTGGTACCCCCCTGTCTACTAGCACTGTAGACCTCCGGACAAATCTACAGGTTTTCAGTCTCCCTGTGAAACCCGCCACAACAACACAACACGTGTTGCTGGCCTTCTTATGTTTTAATTGTCACCCCTTGAAATTTTGTGTTTTAAGTGAGACCCTGGGTTTCTAAGAACCGTAGCCCTCCGGAGAAACCCGCAAGTGTTCAGTCTCACGCACAAAAAGACAGGCAAGACAGATAGCGAACTCTTGTGCATCAAGAGGACCACACCAACAAACCCCGGTTAGCATCTTATGATGGTTGACCGCCCGAGTTCTGGTCTCTACACGCACAAACAGCACTCACACTATACTATTACAAATATTACAAGTCGGGGAATTGGACTGGCTAGACAAACTGGCCTGGCTTTACGGGGCTTTTTCAACTGGGCTTGTTTTACTGGGTCTCTCGGTGAGAAATTGAGTACCTAACAGTCCTCCCCCAGTCATACTTTTGTTACATACTGGACACTGCCACCATTCCTCCAGTCGCGCCCAGACACAGAACACGCGGTTTTTAGGCACTGGTTCTTTTCCTCCTCATTCCGCCGGCAATTGGGCCGTCTCCGGGTTATGGAGTCGGTGTTTCGGGTATATGGTGCGCAATTCACAGCTTGATAACTCTCCTCCTGTAATCCAGTACCAGTACTCAAGTCACACCCTCTCCAAGACCAATCAACCCAACCAATACAGGCCCCACACATGGGCAAGCACCCCAGGTTTTTTTTTTTTTTTTGTTTCTTTTTTTCTAAGTCCGATGGTCACGACCTACTTACATTTATAAAGGGATTCTCCAAGAATCTGCAAAAATATTTGTACTCTCAGAAACTTCCCCTGCCTCCGAAACGCCCAGATCCGGAGTTTAACGCGCTCCCTTCTGTCCGTTGGTAGTGGCGATCACGCATAGCCCTCGTGCAGTGCAAAACAGGACTAGAATTGAGTTGGGCGCTTACTGCTTCCCGACAACCAATCGCCTCTCGCCTTATCTCTTGTGCATTCGGTAAATAAATAGGTTGTCACCAGTGTGTACCTTACTGACATGCTTATACCATGGACTGCTTTTATATGAAGGAGTGTTCCTTCTCTCTGTGGCCACAGTTGACCACCATTTTATTGGCATCCCCACGATGCTTTTATAGTACTGCGCGGACCTCAGAGAGGAGTGTCCAAGTAGTCGATCAGCCCCTCTCCCCTAATCAGGTATATATACAACAAAGCGGCACCAGTCATCGTCTACGGCCATACCACGTTGAAAATACCGGTTCTCGTCCGTTCACCGAAGTCAAGTAACGTCGGGCGTGGTTACTATTTAGATGGGTGACCGCTTGGGAACACCACGTGTTGTAGACATTTGTATTTTATTTTTGTTGTGTCTTGTGTTTTTAGCCCTGTACAATTTTGTTGTTTTGGTACCCCCCTGTCTACTAGCACTGTAGACCTCCGGACAAATCTACAGGTTTTCAGTCTCCCTGTGAAACCCGCCACAACAACACAACACGTGTTGCTGGCCTTCTTATGTTTTAATTGTCACCCCTTGAAATTTTGTGTTTTAAGTGAGACCCTGGGTTTCTAAGAACCGTAGCCCTCCGGACAAACCCGCAAGTGTTCAGTCTCACGCAAAAAAAGACAGGCAAGACAGATAGCGAACTCTTGTGCATCAAGAGGACCACACCAACAAACCCCGGTTAGCATCTTATGATGGTTGACCGCCCGAGTTCTGGTCTCTACACGCACAAACAGCACTCACACTATACTATTACAAATATTACAAGTCGGGGAATTGGACTGGCTAGACAAACTGGCCTGGCTTTACGGGGCTTTTTCAACTGGGCTTGTTTTACTGGGTCTCTCGGTGAGAAATTGAGTACCTAACAGTCCTCCCCCTGTCATACTTTTGTTACATACTGGACACTGCCACCATTCCTCCAGTCGCGCCCAGACACAGAACACGCGGTTTTTAGGCACTGGTTCTTTTCCTCCTCATTCCGCCGGCAATTGGGCCGTCTCCGGGTTATGGAGTCGGTGTTTCGGGTATATGGTGCGCAATTCACAGCTTGATAACTCTCCTCCTGTAATCCAGTACCAGTACTCAAGTCACACCCTCTCCAAGACCAATCAACCCAACCAATACAGGCCCCACACATGGGCAAGCACCCCAGGTTTTTTTTTTTTTTTTTTTTTGTTTCTTTTTTTCTAAGTCCGATGGTCACGACCATTTATAAAGGGATTCTCCAAGAATCTGCAAAAATATTTGTACTCTCAGAAACTTCCCCTGCCTCCGAAACGCCCAGATCCGGAGTTTAACGCGCTCCCTTCTGTCCGTTGGTAGTGGCGATCACGCATAGCCCTCGTGCAGTGCAAAACAGGACTAGAATTGAGTTGGGCGCTTACTGCTTCCCGACAACCAATCGCCTCTCGCCTTATCTCTTGTGCATTCGGTAAATAAATAGGTTGTCACCAGTGTGTACCTTACTGACATGCTTATACCATGGACTGCTTTTATATGAAGGAGTGTTCCTTCTCTCTGTGGCCACAGTTGACCACCATTTTATTGGCATCCCCACGATGCTTTTATAGTACTGCGCGGACCTCAGAGAGGAGTGTCCAAGTAGTCGATCAGCCCCTCTCCCCTAATCAGGTATATATAAAACAAAGCGGCACCAGTCATCGTCTACGGCCATACCACGTTGAAAATACCGGTTCTCGTCCGTTCACCGAAGTCAAGTAACGTCGGGCGTGGTTACTATTTAGATGGGTGACCGCTTGGGAACACCACGTGTTGTAGACATTTGTATTTTATTTTTGTTGTGTCTTGTGTTTTTAGCCCTGTACAATTTTGTTGTTTTGGTACCCCCCTGTCTACTAGCACTGTAGACCTCCGGACAAATCTACAGGTTTTCAGTCTCCCTGTGAAACCCGCCACAACAACACAACACGTGTTGCTGGCCTTCTTATGTTTTAATTGTCACCCCTTGAAATTTTGTGTTTTAAGTGAGACCCTGGGTTTCTAAGAACCGTAGCCCTCCGGACAAACCCGCAAGTGTTCAGTCTCACGCACAAAAAGACAGGCAAGACAGATAGCGAACTCTTGTGCATCAAGAGGACCACACCAACAAACCCCGGTTAGCATCTTATGATGGTTGACCGCCCGAGTTCTGGTCTCTACACGCACAAACAGCACTCACACTATACTATTACAAATATTACAAGTCGGGGAATTGGACTGGCTAGACAAACTGGCCTGGCTTTACGGGGCTTTTTCAACTGGGCTTGTTTTACTGGGTCTCTCGGTGAGAAATTGAGTACCTAACAGTCCTCCCCCTGTCATACTTTTGTTACATACTGGACACTGCCACCATTCCTCCAGTCGCGCCCAGACACAGAACACGCGGTTTTTAGGCACTGGTTCTTTTCCTCCTCATTCCGCCGGCAATTGGGCCGTCTCCGGGTTATGGAGTCGGTGTTTCGGGTATATGGTGCGCAATTCACAGCTTGATAACTCTCCTCCTGTAATCCAGTACCAGTACTCAAGTTACACCCTCTCCAAGACCCATCAACCCAACCAATACAGGCCCCACACTTGGGCAAGCACCCCAGGTTTTTTTTTTTTTTCTAAGTCCGATGGTCACGACCTACTTACATTTATAAAGGGATTCTCCAAGAATCTGCAAAAATATTTGTACTCTCAGAAACTTCCCCTGCCTCCGAAACGCCCAGATCCGGAGTTTAACGCGCTCCCTTCTGTCCGTTGGTAGTGGCGATCACGCATAGCCCTCGTGCAGTGCAAAACAGGACTAGAATTGAGTTGGGCGCTTACTGCTTCCCGACAACCAATCGCCTCTTGCCTTATCTCTTGTGCATTCGGTAAATAAATAGGTTGTCACCAGTGTTTACCTTACTGACATGCTTATACCATGGACTGCTTTTATATGAAGGAGTGTTCCTTCTCTCTGTGGCCACAGTTGACCACCATTTTATTGGCATCCCCACGATGCTTTTATAGTACTGCGCGGACCTCAGAGAGGAGTGTCCAAGTAGTCGATCAGCCCCTCTCCCCTAATCAGGTATATATACAACAAAGCGGCACCAGTCATCGTCTACGGCCATACCACGTTGAAAATACCGGTTCTCGTCCGTTCACCGAAGTCAAGTAACGTCGGGCGTGGTTACTATTTAGATGGGTGACCGCTTGGGAACACCACGTGTTGTAGACATTTGTATTTTATTTTTGTTGTGTCTTGTGTTTTTAGCCCTGTACAATTTTGTTGTTTTGGTACCCCCCTGTCTACTAGCACTGTAGACCTCCGGACAAATCTACAGGTTTTCAGTCTCCCTGTGAAACCCGCCACAACAACACAACACGTGTTGCTGGCCTTCTTATGTTTTAATTGTCACCCCTTGAAATTTTGTGTTTTAAGTGAGACCCTGGGTTTCTAAGAACCGTAGCCCTCCGGACAAACCCGCAAGTGTTCAGTCTCACGCACAAAAAGACAGGCAAGACAGATAGCGAACTCTTGTGCATCAAGAGGACCACACCAACAAACCCCGGTTAGCATCTGATGATGGTTGACCGCCCGAGTTCTGGTCTCTACACGCACAAACAGCACTCACACTATACTATTACAAATATTACAAGTCGGGGAATTGGACTGGCTAGACAAACTGGCCTGGCTTTACGGGGCTTTTTCAACTGGGCTTGTTTTACTGGGTCTTTCGGTGAGAAATTGAGTACCTAACAGTCCTCCCCCTGTCATACTTTTGTTACATACTGGACACTGCCACCATTCCTCCAGTCGCGCCCAGACACAGAACACGCGGTTTTTAGGCACTGGTTCTTTTCCTCCTCATTCCGCCGGCAATTGGGCCGTCTCCGGGTTATGGAGTCGGTGTTTCGGGTATATGGTGCGCAATTCACAGCTTGATAACTCTCCTCTTGTAATCCAGTACCAGTACTCAAGTCACACCCTCTCCAAGATCCATCAACCCAACCAATACAGGCCCCACACATGGGCAAGAACCCCAGGTTTTTTTTTTTTTAAAGTCCGAATGTCTTAAGGACCTACTTTCATTTATAAAGGGATTCTCCAAGAATCTCCAAAAATATTTCTACTCTCAGAAACTTCCCCTGCCTCCGAAACGCCCAGATCCGGAGTTTAATGCGCTCCCTTCTGCCCGTTGGTAGTGGCGATCACGCATAGCCCTCGTGCAGTGCACAACAGGACTAGAATTGGGTTGGGCGCTTACTGCTTCCCGACAACCAATCGCCTCTCACCTTATCTCTTGTGCATTCAGTAAATAAATAGGTTGTCACCAGTGTGTACCTAACTGACATGCTTATACCATGGACTGCTTTTATATGAAGGAGTGTTCCTTCTCTCTGTGGCCACAGTTGACCACGATTTTATTGGCATCCCCACGATGCTTTTATAGTACTGCGCGGACCACAGAGAGAAGTGTCCAAGTAGTCGATCAGCCCCTTCTCCCCAACTCTTGTGCATCAAGAGGACCACACCAACAAACCCCGGTTAGCATCTGATGATGGTTGACCGCCCGAGTTCTGGTCTCTACACGCACAAACAGCACTCACACTATACTATTACAAATATTACAAGTCGGGGAATTGGGCTGGCTAGACAAACTGGCCTGGCTTTACGGGGCTTTTTCAACTGGGCTTGTTTTACTGGGTCTCTCGGTGAGAAATTGAGTACCTAACAGTCCTGCCCCTGTCATACTTTTGTTACATACTGGATACTGCCACCATTCCTCCAGTCGCGCCCAGACACAGAACACGCGGTTTTTAGGCACTGGTTCTTTTCCTCCTCATTCCGCCGGCAATTGGGCCGTCTCCGGGTTATGGAGTCGGTGTTACGGGTATATGGTGCGCAATTCACAGCTTGATAACTCTCCTCCTGTAATCCAGTACCAGTACTCAAGTCACACCCTCTCCAAGACCCATCAACCCAACCAATACAGGCCCCACACATGGGCAAGCACCCCAGGTTGTTGTTGTTTTTTTTTTTTAAGTCCGATGGTCACGACCTACTTACACTTATAAAGGGATTCTCCAAGAATATGCAAAAATATTTGTACTCTCAGAAACTTCCCCTGCCTCCGAAACGCCCAGATCCGGAGTTTAACGCGCTCCCTTCTGTCCGTTGGTAGTGGCGATCACGCATGCCCTCGTGCAGTGCAAAACAGGACTAGAATTGAGTTGTGCGCTTTCTGCTTCCCGACAACCAATCGCCTCTCGCCTTATCTCTTGTGCATTCAGTAAATAAATAGGTTGTCACCAGTGTGTACCTTACTGACATGCTTATACCATGGACTGCTTTTATATGAAGGAGTGTTCCTTCTCTCTGTGGCCACAGTTGACCACCATTTTATTGGCATCCCCACGATGCTTTTATAGTACTGCGCGGACCTCAGAGAGAAGTGTCCAAGTAGTCGATCAGCCCCTTCTCCCCTAATCAGGTATATATACAACAAAGCGGCACCAGTCATCGTCTACGGCCATACCACGTTGAAAATACCGGTTCTCGTCCGTTCACCGAAGTCAAGTAACGTCGGGCGTGGTTACTATTTAGATGGGTGACCGCTTGGGAACACCACGTGTTGTAGACAATTGTATTTTATTTTTGTTGTGTCTTGTGTTTTTAGCCCTGTACAATTTTGTTGTTTTGGTACCCGCCTGTCTACTAGCACTGTAGACCTCCGGACAAATCTACAGGTTTTCAGTCTCCCTGTGAAACCCGCCACAACAACACAACACGTGTTGCTGGCCTTCTTATGTTTTAATTGTCACCCCTTGAAATTTTGTGTTTTAAGTGAGACCCTGGGTTTCTAAGAACCGTAGCCCTCCGGACAAACCCGCAAGTGTTCAGTCTCACGCACAAAAAGACAGGCAAGACAGATAGCGAACTCTTGTGCATCAAGAGGACCACACCAACAAACCCCGGTTAGCATCTGATGATGGTTGACCGCCCGAGTTCTGGTCTCTACACGCACAAACAGCACTCACACTATACTATTACAAATATTACAAGTCGGGGAATTGGACTGGCTAGACAAACTGGCCTGGCTTTACGGGGCTTTTTCAACTGGGCTTGTTTTACTGGGTCTCTCGGTGAGAAATTGAGTACCTAACAGTCCTCCCCCTGTCATACTTTTGTTACATACTGGACACTGCCACCATTCCTCCAGTCGCGCCCAGACACAGAACACGCGGTTTTTAGGCACTGGTTCTTTTCCTCCTCATTCCGCCGGCAATTGGGCCGTCTCCGGGTTATGGAGTCGGTGTTTCGGGTATATGGTGCGCAATTCACAGCTTGATAACTCTCCTCCTGTAATCCAGTACCAGTACTCAAGTCACACCCTCTCCAAGATCCATCAACCCAACCAATACAGGCCCCACACATGGGCAAGAACCCCAGGTTTTTTTTTTTTTTAAAGTCCGAAGGTCTTAAGGACCTACTTTCATTTATAAAGGGATTCTCCAAGAATCTCCAAAAATATTTCTACTCTCAGAAACTTCCCCTGCCTCCGAAACGCCCAGATCCGGAGTTTAATGCGCTCCCTTCTGCCCGTTGGTAGTGGCGATCACGCATAGCCCTCGTGCAGTGCACAACAGGACTAGAATTGAGTTGGGCGCTTACTGCTTCCCGACAACCAATCGCCTCTCGCCTTATCTCTTGTGCATTCAGTAAATAAATAGGTTGTCACCAGTGTGTACCTTACTGACATGCTTATACCATGGACTGCTTTTATATGAAGGAGTGTTCCTTCTCTCTGTGGCCACAGTTGACCACCATTTTATTGGCATCCCCACGATGCTTTTATAGTACTGCGCGGACCTAAGAGAGAAGTGTCCAAGTAGTCGATCAGCCCCTTCTCCCCAACTCTTGTGCATCAAGAGGACCACACCAACAAACCCCGGTTAGCATCTGATGATGGTTGACCGCCCGAGTTCTTGTCTCTACACGCACAAACAGCACTCACACTATACTATTACAAATATTACAAGTCGGGGAATTGGGCTGCCTAGACAAACTGGCCTGGCTTTACGGGGCTTTTTCAACTGGGCTTGTTTTACTGGGTCTCTCGATGAGAAATTGAGTACCTAACAGTCCTCCCCCTGTCATACATTTGTTACATACTGGACACTGCCACCATTCCTCCAGTCGCGCCCAGACACAGAACACGCGGTTTTTAGGCACTGGTTCTTTTCCTCCTCATTCCGCCGGCAATTGGGCCGTCTCCGGGTTATGGAGTCGGTGTTTCGGGTATATGGTGCGCAATTCACAGCTTGATAACTCTCCTCCTGTAATCCAGTACCAGTACTCAAGTTACACCCTCTCCAAGACCCATCAACCCAACCAATACAGGCCCCACACTTGGGCAAGCACCCCAGGTTTTTTTTTTTTTTTTTTTTTTCTAAGTCCGATGGTCACGACCTACTTACATTTATAAAGGGATTCTCCAAGAATCTGCAAAAATATTTGTACTCTCAGAAACTTCCCCTGCCTCCGAAACGCCCAGATCCGGAGTTTAACGCGCTCCCTTCTGTCCGTTGGTAGTGGCGATCACGCATAGCCCTCGTGCAGTGCAAAACAGGACTAGAATTGAGTTGGGCGCTTACTGCTTCCCGACAACCAATCGCCTCTTGCCTTATCTCTTGTGCATTCGGTAAATAAATAGGTTGTCACCAGTGTTTACCTTACTGACATGCTTATACCATGGACTGCTTTTATATGAAGGAGTGTTCCTTCTCTCTGTGGCCACAGTTGACCACCATTTTATTGGCATCCCCACGATGCTTTTATAGTACTGCGCGGACCTCAGAGAGGAGTGTCCAAGTAGTCGATCAGCCCCTCTCCCCTAATCAGGTATATATACAACAAAGCGGCACCAGTCATCGTCTACGGCCATACCACGTTTAAAATACCGGTTCTCGTCCGTTCACCGAAGTCAAGTAACGTCGGGCGTGGTTACTATTTAGATGGGTGACCGCTTGGGAACACCACGTGTTGTAGACATTTGTATTTTATTTTTGTTGTGTCTTGTGTTTTTAGCCCTGTACAATTTTGTTGTTTTGGTACCCCCCTGTCTACTAGCACTGTAGACCTCCGGACAAATCTACAGGTTTTCAGTCTCCCTGTGAAACCCGCCACAACAACACAACACGTGTTGCTGGCCTTCTTATGTTTTAATTGTCACCCCTTGAAATTTTGTGTTTTAAGTGAGACCCTGGGTTTCTAAGAACCGTAGCCCTCCGGACAAACCCGCAAGTGTTCAGTCTCACGCACAAAAAGACAGGCAAGACAGATAGCGAACTCTTGTGCATCAAGAGGACCACACCAACAAACCCCGGTTAGCATCTTATGATGGTTGACCGCCCGAGTTCTGGTCTCTACACGCACAAACAGCACTCACACTATACTATTACAAATATTACAAGTCGGGGAATTGGACTGGCTAGACAAACTGGCCTGGCTTTACGGGGCTTTTTCAACTGGGCTTGTTTTACTGGGTCTCTCGGTGAGAAATTGAGTACCTAACAGTCCTCCCCCTGTCATACTTTTGTTACATACTGGACACTGCCACCATTCCTCCAGTCGCGCCCAGACACAGAACACGCGGTTTTTAGGCACTGGTTCTTTTCCTCCTCATTCCGCCGGCAATTGGGCCGTCTCCGGGTTATGGAGTCGGTGTTTCGGGTATATGGTGCGCAATTCACAGCTTGATAACTCTCCTCCTGTAATCCAGTACCAGTACTCAAGTCACACCCTCTCCAAGACCAATCAACCCAACCAATACAGGCCCCACACTTGGGCAAGCACCTCAGGTTTTTTTTTTTTTTTCTAAGTCCGATGGTCACGACCTACTTACATTTATAAAGGGATTCTCCAAGAATCTGCAAAAATATTTGTACTCTCAGAAACTTCCCCTGCCTCCGAAACGCCCAGATCCGGAGTTTAACGCGCTCCCTTCTGTCCGTTGGTAGTGGCGATCACGCATAGCCCTCGTGCAGTGCAAAATAGGACTAGAATTGAGTTGGGCGCTTACTGCTTCCCGACAACCAATCGCCTCTTGCCTTATCTCTTGTGCATTCGGTAAATAAATAGGTTGTCACCAGTGTTTACCTTACTGACATGCTTATACCATGGACTGCTTTTATATGAAGGAGTGTTCCTTCTCTCTGTGGCCACAGTTGACCACCATTTTATTGGCATCCCCACGATGCTTTTATAGTACTGCGCGGACCTCAGAGAGGAGTGTCCAAGTAGTCGATCAGCCCCTCTCCCCTAATCAGGTATATATACAACAAAGCGGCACCAGTCATCGTCTACGGCCATACCACGTTTAAAATACCGGTTCTCGTCCGTTCACCGAAGTCAAGTAACGTCGGGCGTGGTTACTATTTAGATGGGTGACCGCTTGGGAACACCACGTGTTGTAGACATTTGTATTTTATTTTTGTTGTGTCTTGTGTTTTTAGCCCTGTACAATTTTGTTGTTTTGGTACCCCCCTGTCTACTAGCACTGTAGACCTCCGGACAAATCTACAGGTTTTCAGTCTCCCTGTGAAACCCGCCACAACAACACAACACGTGTTGCTGGCCTTCTTATGTTTTAATTGTCACCCCTTGAAATTTTGTGTTTTAAGTGAGACCCTGGGTTTCTAAGAACCGTAGCCCTCCGGACAAACCCGCAAGTGTTCAGTCTCACGCACAAAAAGACAGACAAGACAGATAGCGAACTCTTGTGCATCAAGAGGACCACACCAACAAACCCCGGTTAGCATCTGATGATGGTTGACCGCCCGAGTTCTGGTCTCTACACGCACAAACAGCACTCACACTATACTATTACAAATATTACAAGTCGGGGAATTGGACTGGCTAGACAAACTGGCCTGGCTTTACGGGGCTTTTTCAACTGGGCTTGTTTTACTGGGTCTCTCGGTGAGAAATTGAGTACCTAACAGTCCTCCCCCTGTCATACTTTTGTTACATACTGGACACTGCCACCATTCCTCCAGTCGCGCCCAGACACAGAACACGCGGTTTTTAGGCACTGGTTCTTTTCCTCCTCATTCCGCCGGCAATTGGGCCGTCTCCGGGTTATGGAGTCGGTGTTTCGGGTATATGGTGCGCAATTCACAGCTTGATAACTCTCCTCTTGTAATCCAGTACCAGTACTCAAGTCACACCCTCTCCAAGATCCATCAACCCAACCAATACAGGCCCCACACATGGGCAAGAACCCCAGGTTTTTTTTTTTTTAAAGTCCGAAGGTCTTAAGGACCTACTTTCATTTATAAAGGGATTCTCTAAGAATCTCCAAAAATATTTCTACTCTCAGAAACTTCCCCTGCCTCCGAAACGCCCAGATCCGGAGTTTAATGCGCTCCCTTCTGCCCGTTGGTAGTGGCGATCACGCATAGCCCTCGTGCAGTGCACAACAGGACTAGAATTGGGTTGGGCGCTTACTGCTTCCCGACAACCAATCGCCTCTCACCTTATCTCTTGTGCATTCAGTAAATAAATAGGTTGTCACCAGTGTGTACCTAACTGACATGCTTATACCATGGACTGCTTTTATATGAAGGAGTGTTCCTTCTCTCTGTGGCCACAGTTGACCACGATTTTATTGGCATCCCCACGATGCTTTTATAGTACTGCGCGGACCACAGAGAGAAGTGTCCAAGTAGTCGATCAGCCCCTTCTCCCCAACTCTTGTGCATCAAGAGGACCACACCAACAAACCCCGGTTAGCATCTGATGATGGTTGACCGCCCGAGTTCTGGTCTCTACACGCACAAACAGCACTCACACTATACTATTACAAATATTACAAGTCGGGGAATTGGGCTGGCTAGACAAACTGGCCTGGCTTTACGGGGCTTTTTCAACTGGGCTTGTTTTACTGGGTCTCTCGGTGAGAAATTGAGTACCTAACAGTCCTCCCCCTGTCATACTTTTGTTACATACTGGATACTGCCACCATTCCTCCAGTCGCGCCCAGACACAGAACACGCGGTTTTTAGGCACTGGTTCTTTTCCTCCTCATTCCGCCGGCAATTGGGCCGTCTCCGGGTTATGGAGTCGGTGTTACGGGTATATGGTGCGCAATTCACAGCTTGATAACTCTCCTCCTGTAATCCAGTACCAGTACTCAAGTCACACCCTCTCCAAGACACATCAACCCAACCAATACAGGCCCCACACATGGGCAAGCACCCCAGGTTGTTGTTTTTTTTTTTTTTAAGTCCGATGGTCACGACCTACTTACACTTATAAAGGGATTCTCCAAGAATATGCAAAAATATTTGTACTCTCAGAAACTTCCCCTGCCTCCAAAACGCCCAGATCCGGAGTTTAACGCGCTCCCTTCTGTCCGTTGGTAGTGGCGATCACGCATGCCCTCGTGCAGTGCAAAACAGGACTAGAATTGAGTTGTGCGCTTTCTGCTTCCCGACAACCAATCGCCTCTCGCCTTATCTCTTGTGCATTCAGTAAATAAATAGGTTGTCACCAGTGTGTACCTTACTGACATGCTTATACCATGGACTGCTTTTATATGAAGGAGTGTTCCTTCTCTCTGTGGCCACAGTTGACCACCATTTTATTGGCATCCCCACGATGCTTTTATAGTACTGCGCGGACCTCAGAGAGAAGTGTCCAAGTAGTCGATCAGCCCCTTCTCCCCTAATCAGGTATATATACAACAAAGCGGCACCAGTCATCGTCTACGGCCATACCACGTTGAAAATACCGGTTCTCGTCCGTTCACCGAAGTCAAGTAACGTCGGGCGTGGTTACTATTTAGATGGGTGACCGCTTGGGAACACCACGTGTTGTAGACAATTGTATTTTATTTTTGTTGTGTCTTGTGTTTTTAGCCCTGTACAATTTTGTTGTTTTGGTACCCGCCTGTCTACTAGCACTGTAGACCTCCGGACAAATCTACAGGTTTTCAGTCTCCCTGTGAAACCCGCCACAACAACACAACACGTGTTGCTGGCCTTCTTATGTTTTAATTGTCACCCCTTGAAATTTTGTGTTTTAAGTGAGACCCTGGGTTTCTAAGAACCGTAGCCCTCCGGACAAACCCGCAAGTGTTCAGTCTCACGCACAAAAAGACAGGCAAGACAGATAGCGAACTCTTGTGCATCAAGAGGACCACACCAACAAACCCCGGTTAGCATCTGATGATGGTTGACCGCCCGAGTTCTGGTCTCTACACGCACAAACAGCACTCACACTATACTATTACAAATATTACAAGTCGGGGAATTGGGCTGGCTAGACAAACTGGCCTGGCTTTACGGGGCTTTTTCAACTGGGCTCGTTTTACTGGGTCTCTCGGTGAGAAATTGAGTACCTAACAGTCCTCAGCCTGTCATACTTTTGTTACATACTGGACACTGCCACCATTCCTCCAGTCGCGCCCAGACACAGAACACGCGGTTTTTAGGCACTGGTTCTTTTCCTCCTCATTCCGCCGGCAATTGGGCCGTCTCCGGGTTATGGAGTCGGTGTTTCGGGTATATGGTGCGCAATTCACAGCTTGATAACTCTCCTCCTGTAATCCAGTACCAGTACTCAAGTCACACACTCTCCAAGACCCATCAACCCAACCAATACAGGCCCCACACATGGGCAAGCACCCCAGGTTTTTTTTTTTTTTTTTTTAAAGTCCGATGGTCACGAACTACTTACATTTATAAAGGGATTCTCCAAGAATCTGCAAAAATATTTGTACTCTCAGAAACTTCCCCTGCCTCCGAAACGCCCAGATCCGGAGTTTAACGCGCTCCCTTCTGTCCGTTGGTAGTGGCGATCACGCATGCCCTCGTGCAGTACAAAACAGGACTAGAATTGAGTTGGGCGCTTACTGCTTCCCGACAACCAATCGCCTCTTGCCTTATCTCTTGTGCATTCGGTAAATAAATAGGTTGTCACCAGTGTTTACCTTACTGACATGCTTATACCATGGACTGCTTTTATATGAAGGAGTGTTCCTTCTCTCTGTGGCCACAGTTGACCACCATTTTATTGGCATCCCCACGATGCTTTTATAGTACTGCGCGGACCTCAGAGAGGAGTGTCCAAGTAGTCGATCAGCCCCTCTCCCCTAATCAGGTATATATACAACAAAGCGGCACCAGTCATCGTCTACGGCCATACCACGTTTAAAATACCGGTTCTCGTCCGTTCACCGAAGTCAAGTAACGTCGGGCGTGGTTACTATTTAGATGGGTGACCGCTTGGGAACACCACGTGTTGTAGACATTTGTATTTTATTTTTGTTGTGTCTTGTGTTTTTAGCCCTGTACAATTTTGTTGTTTTGGTACCCCCCTGTCTACTAGCACTGTAGACCTCCGGACAAATCTACAGGTTTTCAGTCTCCCTGTGAAACCCGCCACAACAACACAACACGTGTTGCTGGCCTTCTTATGTTTTAATTGTCACCCCTTGAAATTTTGTGTTTTAAGTGAGACCCTGGGTTTCTAAGAACCGTAGCCCTCCGGACAAACCCGCAAGTGTTCAGTCTCACGCACAAAAAGACAGGCAAGACAGATAGCGAACTCTTGTGCATCAAGAGGACCACACCAACAAACCCCGGTTAGCATCTGATGATGGTTGACCGCCCGAGTTCTGGTCTCTACACGCACAAACAGCACTCACACTATACTATTACAAATATTACAAGTCGGGGAATTGGACTGGCTAGACAAACTGGCCTGGCTTTACGGGGCTTTTTCAACTGGGCTTGTTTTACTGGGTCTCTCGGTGAGAAATTGAGTACCTAACAGTCCTCCCCCTGTCATACTTTTGTTACATACTGGACACTGCCACCATTCCTCCAGTCGCGCCCAGACACAGAACACGCGGTTTTTAGGCACTGGTTCTTTTCCTCCTCATTCCGCCGGCAATTGGGCCGTCTCCGGGTTATGGAGTCGGTGTTTCGGGTATATGGTGCGCAATTCACAGCTTGATAACTCTCCTCTTGTAATCCAGTACCAGTACTCAAGTCACACCCTCTCCAAGATCCATCAACCCAACCAATACAGGCCCCACACATGGGCAAGAACCCCAGGTTTTTTTTTTTTTAAAGTCCGAAGGTCTTAAGGACCTACTTTCATTTATAAAGGGATTCTCTAAGAATCTCCAAAAATATTTCTACTCTCAGAAACTTCCCCTGCCTCCGAAACGCCCAGATCCGGAGTTTAATGCGCTCCCTTCTGCCCGTTGGTAGTGGCGATCACGCATAGCCCTCGTGCAGTGCACAACAGGACTAGAATTGGGTTGGGCGCTTACTGCTTCCCGACAACCAATCGCCTCTCACCTTATCTCTTGTGCATTCAGTAAATAAATAGGTTGTCACCAGTGTGTACCTAACTGACATGCTTATACCATGGACTGCTTTTATATGAAGGAGTGTTCCTTCTCTCTGTGGCCACAGTTGACCACGATTTTATTGGCATCCCCACGATGCTTTTATAGTACTGCGCGGACCACAGAGAGAAGTGTCCAAGTAGTCGACCAGCCCCTTCTCCCCAACTCTTGTGCATCAAGAGGACCACACCAACAAACCCCGGTTAGCATCTGATGATGGTTGACCGCCCGAGTTCTGGTCTCTACACGCACAAACAGCACTCACACTATACTATTACAAATATTACAAGTCGGGGAATTGGGCTGGCTAGACAAACTGGCCTGGCTTTACGGGGCTTTTTCAACTGGGCTTGTTTTACTGGGTCTCTCGGTGAGAAATTGAGTACCTAACAGTCCTCCCCCTGTCATACTTTTGTTACATACTGGATACTGCCACCATTCCTCCAGTCGCGCCCAGACACAGAACACGCGGTTTTTAGGCACTGGTTCTTTTCCTCCTCATTCCGCCGGCAATTGGGCCGTCTCCGGGTTATGGAGTCGGTGTTACGGGTATATGGTGCGCAATTCACAGCTTGATAACTCTCCTCCTGTAATCCAGTACCAGTACTCAAGTCACACCCTCTCCAAGACCCATCAACCCAACCAATACAGGCCCCACACATGGGCAAGCACCCCAGGTTGTTGTTTTTTTTTTTTTTTTAAGTCCGATGGTCACGACCTACTTACACTTATAAAGGGATTCTCCAAGAATATGCAAAAATATTTGTACTCTCAGAAACTTCCCCTGCCTCCGAAACGCCCAGATCCGGAGTTTAACGCGCTCCCTTCTGTCCGTTGGTAGTGGCGATCACGCATGCCCTCGTGCAGTGCAAAACAGGACTAGAATTGAGTTGTGCGCTTTCTGCTTCCCGACAACCAATCGCCTCTCGCCTTATCTCTTGTGCATTCAGTAAATAAATAGGTTGTCACCAGTGTGTACCTTACTGACATGCTTATACCATGGACTGCTTTTATATGAAGGAGTGTTCCTTCTCTCTGTGGCCACAGTTGACCACCATTTTATTGGCATCCCCACGATGCTTTTATAGTACTGCGCGGACCTCAGAGAGAAGTGTCCAAGTAGTCGATCAGCCCCTTCTCCCCTAATCAGGTATATATACAACAAAGCGGCACCAGTCATCGTCTACGGCCATATCACGTTGAAAATACCGGTTCTCGTCCGTTCACCGAAGTCAAGTAACGTCGGGCGTGGTTACTATTTAGATGGGTGACCGCTTGGGAACACCACGTGTTGTAGACAATTGTATTTTATTTTTGTTGTGTCTTGTGTTTTTAGCCCTGTACAATTTTGTTGTTTTGGTACCCGCCTGTCTACTAGCACTGTAGACCTCCGGACAAATCTACAGGTTTTCAGTCTCCCTGTGAAACCCGCCACAACAACACAACACGTGTTGCTGGCCTTCTTATGTTTTAATTGTCACCCCTTGAAATTTTGTGTTTTAAGTGAGACCCTGGGTTTCTAAGAACCGTAGCCCTCCGGACAAACCCGCAAGTGTTCAGTCTCACGCACAAAAAGACAGGCAAGACAGATAGCGAACTCTTGTGCATCAAGAGGACCACACCAACAAACCCCGGTTAGCATCTGATGATGGTTGACCGCCCGAGTTCTGGTCTCTACACGCACAAACAGCACTCACACTATACTATTACAAATATTACAAGTCGGGGAATTGGGCTGGCTAGACAAACTGGCCTGGCTTTACGGGGCTTTTTCAACTGGGCTCGTTTTACTGGGTCTCTCGGTGAGAAATTGAGTACCTAACAGTCCTCAGCCTGTCATACTTTTGTTACATACTGGACACTGCCACCATTCCTCCAGTCGCGCCCAGACACAGAACACGCGGTTTTTAGGCACTGGTTCTTTTCCTCCTCATTCCGCCGGCAATTGGGCCGTCTCCGGGTTATGGAGTCGGTGTTTCGGGTATATGGTGCGCAATTCACAGCTTGATAACTCTCCTCCTGTAATCCAGTACCAGTACTCAAGTCACACACTCTCCAAGACCCATCAACCCAACCAATACAGGCCCCACACATGGGCAAGCACCCCAGGTTTTTTTTTTTTTTTTTTTAAAGTCCGATGGTCACGAACTACTTACATTTATAAAGGGATTCTCCAAGAATCTGCAAAAATATTTGTACTCTCAGAAACTTCCCCTGCCTCCGAAACGCCCAGATCCGGAGTTTAACGCGCTCCCTTCTGTCCGTTGGTAGTGGCGATCACGCATGCCCTCGTGCAGTACAAAACAGGACTAGAATTGAGTTGTGCTCTTACTGCTTCCCGACAACCAATCGCCTCTCGCCTTATCTCTTGTGCATTCAGTAAATAAATAGGTTGTCACCAGTGTGTACCTTACTGACATGCTTATACCATGGACTGCTTTTATATGAAGGAGTGTTCCTTCTCTCTGTGGCCACAGTTGACCACCATTTTATTGGCATCCCCACGATGCTTTTATAGTATTGCGCGGACATCAGAGAGAAGTGTCCAAGTAGTCGATCAGCCTTTTCTCCCCTAATCAGGTATATATACAACAAAGCGGCACCAGTCATCGTCTACGGCCATACCACGTTGAAAATACCGGTTCTCGTCTGTTCACGGAAGTCAAGTAACGTCGGGCGTGGTTACTATTTAGATGGGTGACCGCTTGGGAACACCACGTGTTGTAGACATTTGTATTTTATTTTTGTTGTGTCTTGTGTTTTTAGCCCTGTACAATTTTGTTGTTTTGGTACCCGCCTGTCTACTAGCACTGTAGACCTCCGGACAAATCTACAGGTTTTCAGTCTCCCTGTGAAACCCGCCACAACAACACAACACGTGTTGCTGGCCTTCTTATGTTTTAATTGTCACCCCTTGAAATTTTGTGTTTTAAGTGAGACCCTGGGTTTCTAAGAACCGTAGCTCTCCGGACAAACCCGCAAGTGTTCAGTCTCACGCACAAAAAGACAGGCAAGACAGATAGCGAACTCTTGTGCATCAAGAGGACCACACCAACAAACCCCGGTTAGCATCTGATGATGGTTGACCGCCCAAGTTCTGGTCTCTACACGCACAAACAGCACTCACACTATACTATTACAAATATTACAAGTCGGGGAATTGGGCTGGCTAGACAAACTGGCCTGGCTTTACGGGGCTTTTTCAACTGGGCTTGTTTTACTGGGTCTCTCGGTGAGAAATTGAGTACCTAACAGTCCTCCCCCTGTCATATTTTTGTTGCATACTGGACACTGCCACATTCCCCCAGTCGCGCCCAGACACAGAACACGAGGTTTTTAGGCACTGGTTCTTTTCCTCCTCATTCCGCCGGCAATTGGGCCGTCTCAGGGTTATGGAGTCGGTGTTTCGGTTATATGGTGCGCAATTCACAGCTTGATAACTCTCCTCCTGTAGTCCAGTACCAGTACTCAAGTCACACCCTCTCCAAGATCCATCAACTCAACCAATACAGGCCCCACACATGGGCAAGCACCCCAGGTTTTTTTTTTTTTTTTTTTTTTTAAAGTCCGAAGGTCTTAAGGACCTACTTTCATTTATAAAGGGATTCTCCAAGAATCTCCAAAAATATTTGTACTCTCAGAAACTTCCCCTGCCTCCAAAACGCCCAGATCCGGAGTTTAACGCGCTCCCTTCTGCCCGTTGGTAGTGGCGATCACGCATAGCCCTCGTGCAGTGCACAACAGGACTAGAATTGGGTTGGGCGCTTACTGCTTCCCGACAACCAATCGCCTCTCACCTTATCTCTTGTGCATTCAGTAAATAAATAGGTTGTCACCAGTGTGTACCTAACTGACATGCTTATACCATGGACTGCTTTTATATGAAGGAGTGTTCCTTCTCTCTGTGGCCACAGTTGACCACGATTTTATTGGCATCCCCACGATGCTTTTATAGTACTGCGCGGACCACAGAGAGAAGTGTCCAAGTAGTCGATCAGCCCCTTCTCCCCAACTCTTGTGCATCAAGAGGACCACACCAACAAACCCCGGTTAGCATCTGATGATGGTTGACCGCCCGAGTTCTGGTCTCTACACGCACAAACAGCACTCACACTATACTATTACAAATATTACAAGTCGGGGAATTGGGCTGGCTAGACAAACTGGCCTGGCTTTACGGGGCTTTTTCAACTGAGCTTGTTTTACTGGGTCTCTCGGTGAGAAATTGAGTACCTAACAGTCCTCCCCCTGTCATACTTTTGTTACATACTGGATACTGCCACCATTCCTCCAGTCGCGCCCAGACACAGAACACGCGGTTTTTAGGCACTGGTTCTTTTCCTCCTCATTCCGCCGGCAATTGGGCCGTCTCCGGGTTATGGAGTCGGTGTTTCGGGTATATGGTGCGCAATTCACAGCTTGATAACTCTCCTCCTGTAATCCAGTACCAGTACTCAAGTCACACCCTCTCCAAGACCCATCAACCCAACCAATACAGGCCCCACACATGGGCAAGCACCCCAGGTTGTTTTTTTTTTTTTTTTAAAGTCCGATGGTCACGACCTACTTACACTTATAAAGGGATTCTCCAAGAATATGCAAAAATATTTGTACTCTCAGAAACTTCCCCTGCCTCTGAAACGCCCAGATCCGGAGTTTAACGCGCTCCCTTCTGTCCGTTGGTAGTGGCGATCACGCATGCCCTCGTGCAGTGCAAAACAGGACTAGAATTGAGTTGTGCGCTTACTGCTTCCCGACAACCAATCGCCTCTCGCCTTATCTCTTGTGCATTCAGTAAATAAATAGGTTGTCACCAGTGTGTACCTTACTGACATGCTTATACCATGGACTGCTTTTATATGAAGGAGTGTTCCTTCTCTCTGTGGCCACAGTTGACCACCATTTTATTGGCATCCCCACGATGCTTTTATAGTACTGCGCGGACCTCAGAGAGAAGTGTCCAAGTAGTCGATCAGCCCCTTCTCCCCTAATCAGGTATATATACAACAAAGTGGCACCAGTCATCGTCTACGGCCATACCACGTTGAAAATACCGGTTCTCGTCCGTTCACCGAAGTCAAGTAACGTCGGGCGTGGTTACTATTTAGATGGGTGACCGCTTGGGAACACCACGTGTTGTAGACATTTGTATTTTATTTTTGTTGTGTCTTGTGTTTTTAGCCCTGTACAATTTTGTTGTTTTGGTACCCGCCTGTCTACTAGCACTGTAGACCTCCGGACAAATCTACAGGTTTTCAGTCTCCCTGTGAAACCCGCCACAACAACACAACACGTGTTGCTGGCCTTCTTATGTTTTAATTGTCACCCCTTGAAATTTTGTGTTTTAAGTGAGACCCTGGGTTTCTAAGAACCGTAGCCCTCCGGACAAACCCGCAAGTGTTCAGTCTCACGCACAAAAAGACAGGCAAGACAGATAGCGAACTCTTGTGCATCAAGAGGACCACACCAACAAACCCCGGTTAGCATCTGATGATGGTTGACCGCCCGAGTTCTGGTCTCTACACGCACAAACAGCACTCACACTATACTATTACAAATATTACAAGTCGAGGAATTGGGCTGGCTAGACAAACTGGCCTGGCTTTACGGGGCTTTTTCAACTGAGCTTGTTTTACTAGGTCTCTCGATGAGAAATTGAGTACCTAACAGTCCTCCCCCTGTCATACTTTTGTTACATACTGGACACTGCCACCATTCCTCCAGTCGCGCCCAAACACAGAACACGCGGTTTTTAGGCACTGGTTCTTTTCCTCCTCATTCCGCCGGCAATTGGGCCGTCTCCGGGTTATGGAGTCGGTGTTTCGGGTATATGGTGCGCAATTCACAGCTTGATAACTCTCCTCCTGTAGTCCAGTACCAGTACTCAAGTCACACCCTCTCAAAGATCCATCAACCCAACCAATACGGGCCCCACACATGGGCAAGCACCCCAGGTTTTTTTTTTTCAAGTCCGAAGGTCACGACCTACTTTCATTTATAAAGGGATTCTCCAAGAATATCCAAAAATATTTGTACTCTCAGAAACTTCCCCTGCCTCCGAAACGCCCAGATCCGGAGTTTAACGCGCTCCCTTCTGTCCGTTGGTAGTGGCGATCACGCATAGCCCTCGTGCAGTGCACAACAGGACTAGAATTTGGTTGGGCGCTTACTGCTTCCCGACGACCAATCGCCTCTCGCCTTATCTCTTGTGCATTCAGTAAATAAATAGGTTGTCACCAGTGTGTACCTTACTGACATGCTTATACCATGGACTGCTTTTATATGAAGGAGTGTTCCTTCTCTCTGTGGCCACAGTTGACCACCATTTTATTGGCATCCCCACGATGCTTTTATAGTATTGCGCGGACCTCAGAGAGAAGTGTCCAAGTAGTCGATCAGCCCCTTCTCCCCTAATCAGGTATATATACAACAAAGCGGCACCAGTCATCGTCTACGGCCATACCACGTTGAAAATACCGGTTCTCGTCCGTTCACCGAAGTCAAGTAACGTCGGGCGTGGTTACTATTTAGATGGGTGACCGCTTGGGAACACCACGTGTTGTAGACATTTGTATTTTATTTTTGTTGTGTCTTGTGTTTTTAGCCCTGTACAATTTTGTTGTTTTGGTACCCGCCTGTCTACTAGCACTGTAGACCTCCGGACAAATCTACAGGTTTTCAGTCTCCCTGTGAAACCCGCCACAACAACACAACACGTGTTGCTGGCCTTCTTATGTTTTAATTGTCACCCCTTGAAATTTTGTGTTTTAAGTGAGACCCTGGGTTTCTAAGAACCGTAGCCCTCCGGACAAACCCGCAAGTGTTCAGTCTCACGCACAAAAAGACAGGCAAGACAGATAGCGAACTCTTGTGCATCAAGAGGACCACACCAACAAACCCCGGTTAGCATCTGATGATGGTTGACCGCCCGAGTTCTGGTCTCTACACGCACAAACAGCACTCACACTATACTATTACAAATATTACAAGTCGGGGAATCGGGCTGGCTAGACAAACTGGCCTGGCTTTACGGGGCTTTTTCAACTGAGCTTGTTTTACTAGGTCTCGCGATGAGAAATTGAGTACCTAACAGTCCTCCCCCTGTCATATTTTTGTTGCATACTGGACACTGCCACATTCCCCCAGTCGTGCCCAGACACAGAACACGAGGTTTTTAGGCACTGGTTCTTTTCCTCCTCATTCCGCCGGCAATTGGGCCGTCTCAGGGTTATGGAGTCGGTGTTTCGGGTATATGGTGCGCAATTCACAGCTTGATAACTCTCCTCCTGTAGTCCAGTACCAGTACTCAAGTCACACCCTCTCCAAGATCCATCAACTCAACCAATACAGGCCCCACACATGGGCAAGCACCCCAGGTTTTTTTTTTTTTTTTTAAAGTCCAAAGGTCTTAAGGACCTACTTTCATTTATAAAAGGATTCTCCAAGAATCTCCAAAAATATTTGTACTCTTAGAAACTTCCCCTGCCTCCGAAACGCCCAGATCCGGAGTTTAACGCGCTTCCTTCTGCCCGTTGGTAGTGGCGATCACGCATAGCCCTCGTGCAGTGCACAACAGGACTAGAATTGGGTTGGGCGCTTACTGCTTCCCGACAACCAATCGCCTCTCATCTTATCTCTTGTGCATTCAGTAAATAAATAGGTTGTCACCAGTGTGTACCTTACTGACATGCTTATACCATGGACTGCTATTATATGAAGGAGTGTTCCTTCTCTCTGTGGCCACAGTTGACCACGATTTTATTGGCATCCCCACGATGCTTTTATAGTACTGCGCGGACCACAGAGAGAAGTGTCCAAGTAGTCGATCAGCCCCTTCTCCCCAATTCTTGTGCATCAAGAGGACCACACCAACAAACCCCGGTTAGCATCTGATGATGGTTGACCGCCCGAGTTCTGGTCTCTACACGCACAAACAGCACTCACACTATACTATTACAAATATTACAAGTCGGGGAATTGGGCTGGCTAGACAAACTGGCCTGGCTTTACGGGGCTTTTTCAACTGGGCTTGTTTTACTGGGTCTCTCGGTGAGAAATTGAGTACCTAACAGTCCTCCCCCTGTCATACTTTTGTTACATACTGGATACTGCCACCATTCCTCCAGTCGCGCCCAGACACAGAACACGCGGTTTTAAGGCACTGGTTCTTTTCCTCCTCATTCCGCCGGCAATTGGGCCGTCTCCGGGTTATGGAGTCGGTGTTTCGGGTATATGGTGCGCAATTCACAGCTTGATAACTCTCCTACTGTAATCCAGTACCAGTACTCAAGTCACACCCTCTCCAAGACCCATCAACCCAACCAATACAGGCCTCACACATGGGCAAGCACCCCAGGTTGTTGTTTTTTTTTTTTAAAGTCCGATGGTCACGACCTACTTACATTTATAAAGGGATTCTCCAAGAATCTGCAAAAATATTTGTACTCTCAGAAACTTCCCCTGCCTCCGAAACGCCCAGATCCAGAGTTTAACGCGCTCCCTTCTGTCCGTTGGTAGTGGCGATCACGCATGCCCTCGTGCAGTGCAAAACAGGACTAGAATTGAGTTGTGCGCTTACTGCTTCCCGACAACCAATCGCCTCTCGCCTTATCTCTTGTGCATTCAGTAAATAAATAGGTTGTCACCAGTGTGTACCTTACTGACATGCTTATACCATGGACTGCTTTTATATGAAGGAGTGTTCCTTCTCTCTGTGGCCACAGTTGACCACCATTTTATTGGCATCCCCACGATGCTTTTATAGTACTGCGCGGACCTCAGAGAGAAGTGTCCAAGTAGTCGATCAGCCCCTTCTCCCCTAATCAGGTATATATACAACAAAGTGGCACCAGTCATCGTCTACGGCCATACCACGTTGAAAATACCGGTTCTCGTCCGTTCACCGAAGTCAAGTAACGTCGGGCGTGGTTACTATTTAGATGGGTGACCGCTTGGGAACACCACGTGTTGTAGACATTTGTATTTTATTTTTGTTGTGTCTTGTGTTTTTAGCCCTGTACAATTTTGTTGTTTTGGTACCCGCCTGTCTACTAGCACTGTAGACCTCCGGACAAATCTACAGGTTTTCAGTCTCCCTGTGAAACCCGCCACAACAACACAACACGTGTTGCTGGCCTTCTTATGTTTTAATTGTCACCCCTTGAAATTTTGTGTTTTAAGTGAGACCCTGGGTTTCTAAGAACCGTAGCCCTCCGGACAAACCCGCAAGTGTTCAGTCTCACGCACAAAAAGACAGGCAAGACAGATAGCGAACTCTTGTGCATCAAGAGGACCACACCAACAAACCCCGGTTAGCATCTGATGATGGTTGACCGCCCGAGTTCTGGTCTCTACACGCACAAACAGCACTCACACTATACTATTACAAATATTACAAGTCGAGGAATTGGGCTGGCTAGACAAACTGGCCTGGCTTTACGGGGCTTTTTCAACTGAGCTTGTTTTACTAGGTCTCTCGATGAGAAATTGAGTACCTAACAGTCCTCCCCCTGTCATACTTTTGTTACATACTGGACACTGCCACCATTCCTCCAGTCGCGCCCAAACACAGAACACGCGGTTTTTAGGCACTGGTTCTTTTCCTCCTCATTCCGCCGGCAATTGGACCGTCTCCGGGTTATGGAGTCGGTGTTTCGGGTATATGGTGCGCAATTCACAGCTTGATAACTCTCCTCCTGTAGTCCAGTACCAGTACTCAAGTCACACCCTCTCAAAGATCCATCAACCCAACCAATACGGGCCCCACACATGGGCAAGCACCCCAGGTTTTTTTTTTTTTTTTAAGTCCGAAGGTCACGACCTACTTTCATTTATAAAGGGATTCTCCAAGAATATCCAAAAATATTTGTACTCTCAGAAACTTCCCCTGCCTCCGAAACGCCCAGATCCGGAGTTTAACGCGCTCCCTTCTGTCCGTTGGTAGTGGCGTTCACGCATAGCCCTCGTGCAGTGCAAAACAGGACTAGAATTGAGTTGGGCGCTTACTGCTTCCCGACAACCAATCGCCTCTCGCCTTATCTCTTGTGCATTCAGTAAATAAATAGGTTGTCACCAGTGTGTACCTTACTGACATGCTTATACCATGGACTGCTTTTATATGAAGGAGTGTTCCTTCTCTCTGTGGCCACAGTTGACCACCATTTTATTGGCATCCCCACGACGCTTTTATAGTACTGCGCGGACCTCAGAGAGAAGTGTCCAAGTAGTCGATCAGCCCCTTCTCCCCTAATCAGGTATATATACAACAAAGCGGCACCAGTCATCGTCTACGGCCATACCACGTTGAAAATACCGGTTCTCGTCCGTTCACCGAAGTCAAGTAACGTCGGGCGTGGTTACTATTTAGATGGGTGACCGCTTGGGAACACCACGTGTTGTAGACATTTGTATTTTATTTTTGTTGTGTCTTGTGTTTTTAGCCCTGTACAATTTTGTTGTTTTGGTACCCGCCTGTCTACTAGCACTGTAGACCTCCGGACAAATCTACAGGTTTTCAGTCTCCCTGTGAAACCCGCCACAACAACACAACACGTGTTGCTGGCCTTCTTATGTTTTAATTGTCACCCCTTGAAATTTTGTGTTTTAAGTGAGACCCTGGGTTTCTAAGAACCGTAGCCCTCCGGACAAACCCGCAAGTGTTCAGTCTCACGCACAAAAAGACAGGCAAGACAGATAGCGAACTCTTGTGCATCAAGAGGACCACACCAACAAACCCCGGTTAGCATCTGATGATGGTTGACCGCCCGAGTTCTGGTCTCTACACGCACAAACAACACTCACACTATACTATTACAAATATTACAAGTCGGGGAATTGGGCTGGCTAGACAAACTGGCCTGGCTTTACGGGGCTTTTTCAACTGAGCTTGTTTTACTGGGTCTCTCGGTGAGAAATTGAGTACCTAACAGTCCTCTCCCTGTCATACTTTTGTTACATACTGGACACTGCCACCATTCCTCCAGTCGCGCCCAGACACAGAACACGCGGTTTTTAGGCACTGGTTCTTTTCCTCCTCATTCCGCCGGCAATTGGGCCGTCTCCGATTTATGGAGTCGGTGTTTCGGGTATATGGTGTGCAATTCACAGCTTGATAACTCTCCTCCTGTAATCCAGTACCAGTACTCAAGTCACATCCTCTCCAAGACCCAGCAACCCAACCAATACAGGCCCCACACATGGGCAAGCACCCCAGGTTTTTTTTTTTTTTTTTTTTTTTTTTAAGTCCGATGGTCACGACCTACTTACATTTATAAAGGGATTCTCCAAGAATATGCAAAAATATTTGTACTCTCAGAAACTTCCCCTGCCTCCGAAACGCCCAGATCCGGAGTTTAACGCGCTCCCTTCTGTCCGTTGGTAGTGGCGTTCACGCATAGCCCTCGTGCAGTGCAAAACAGGACTAGAATTGAGTTGGGCGCTTACTGCTTCCCGACAACCAATCGCCTCTCGCCTTATCTCTTGTGCATTCAGTAAATAAATAGGTTGTCACCAGTGTGTACCTTACTGACATGCTTATACCATGGACTGCTTTTATATGAAGGAGTGTTCCTTCTCTCTGTGGCCACAGTTGACCACCATTTTATTGGCATCCCCACGATGCTTTTATAGTACTGCGCGGACCTCAGAGAGAAGTGTCCAAGTAGTCGATCAGCCCCTTCTCCCCTAATCAGGTATATATACAACAAAGCGGCACCAGTCATCGTCTACGGCCATACCACGTTGAAAATACCGGTTCTCGTCCGTTCACCGAAGTCAAGTAACGTCGGGCGTGGTTACTATTTAGATGGGTGACCGCTTGGGAACACGACGTGTTGTAGACATTTGTATTTTATTTTTGTGTCTTGTGTTTTTAGCCCTGTACAATTTTGTTGTTTTGGTACCCGCCTGTCTACTAGCACTGTAGACCTCCGGACAAATCTACAGGTTTTCAGTCTCCCTGATAAACCCGCCACAACAACACAACACGTGTTGCTGGCCTTCTTATGTTTTAATTGTCACCCCTTGAAATTTTGTGTTTTAAGTGAGACCTTGGGTTTCTAAGAACCGTAGCCCTCCGGACAAACCCGCAAGTGTTCAGTCTCACGCACAAAAAGACAGGCAAGACAGATAGCGAACTCTTGTGCATCAAGAGGACCACACCAACAAACCCCGGTTAGCATCTGATGATGGTTGACCGCCCGAGTTCTGGTCTCTACACGCACAAACAACACTCACACTATACTATTACAAATATTACAAGTCGGGGAATTGGGCTGGCTAGACAAACTGGCCTGGCTTTACGGGGCTTTTTCAACTGAGCTTGTTTTACTGGGTCTCTCGGTGAGAAATTGAGTACCTAACAGTCCTCTCCCTGTCATACTTTTGTTACATACTGGACACTGCCACCATTCCTCCAGTCGCGCCCAGACACAGAACACGCGGTTTTTAGGCACTGGTTCTTTTCCTCCTCATTCCGCCGGCAATTGGGCCGTCTCCGGGTTATGGAGTCGGTGTTTCGGGTATATGGTGTGCAATTCACAGCTTGATAACTCTCCTCCTGTAATCCAGTACCAGTACTCAAGTCACATCCTCTCCAAGACCCAGCAACCCAACCAATACAGGCCCCACACATGGGCAAGCACCCCAGGTTTTTTTTTTTTTTTTTTTTTTTTTTAAGTCCGATGGTCACGACCTACTTACATTTATAAAGGGATTCTCCAAGAATATGCAAAAATATTTGTACTCTCAGAAACTTCCCCTGCCTCCGAAACGCCCAGATCCGGAGTTTAACGCGCTCCCTTCTGTCCGTTGGTAGTGGCGATCACGCATAGCCCTCGTGCAGTGCACAACAGGACTAGAATTTGGTTGGGCGCTTACTGCTTCCCGACAACCAATCGCCTCTCGCCTTATCTCTTGTGCATTCAGTAAATAAATAGGTTGTCACCAGTGTGTACCTTACTGACATGCTTATACCATGGACTGCTTTTATATGAAGGAGTGTTCCTTCTCTCTGTGGCCACAGTTGACCACCATTTTATTGGCATCCCCACGATGCTTTTATAGTATTGCGCGGACCTCAGAGAGAAGTGTCCAAGTAGTCGATCAGCCCCTTCTCCCCTAATCAGGTATATATACAACAAAGCGGCACCAGTCATCGTCTACGGCCTTACCACGTTGAAAATACCGGTTCTCGTCCGTTCACCGAAGTCAAGTAACGTCGGGCGTGGTTACTATTTAGATGGGTGACCGCTTGGGAACACCACGTGTTGTAGACATTTGTATTTTATTTTTGTGTCTTGTGTTTTTAGCCCTGTACAATTTTGTTGTTTTGGTACCCGCCTGTCTACTAGCACTGTAGACCTCCGGACAAATCTACAGGTTTTCAGTCTCCCTGATAAACCCGCCACAACAACACAACACGTGTTGCTGGCCTTCTTATGTTTTAATTGTCACCCCTTGAAATTTTGTGTTTTAAGTGAGACCTTGGGTTTCTAAGAACCGTAGCCCTCCGGACAAACCCGCAAGTGTTCAGTCTCACGCACAAAAAGACAGGCAAGACAGATAGCGAACTCTTGTGCATCAAGAGGACCACACCAACAAACCCCGGTTAGCATCTGATGATGGTTGACCGCCCGAGTTCTGGTCTCTACACGCACAAACAACACTCACACTATACTATTACAAATATTACAAGTCGGGGAATTGGGCTGGCTAGACAAACTGGCCTGGCTTTACGGGGCTTTTTCAACTGACCTTGTTTTACTGGGTCTCTCGGTGAGAAATTGAGTACCTAACAGTCCTCTCCCTGTCATACTTTTGTTACATACTGGACACTGCCACCATTCCTCCAGTCGCGCCCAGACACAGAACACGCGGTTTTTAGGCACTGGTTCTTTTCCTCCTCATTCCGCCGGCAATTGGGCCGTCTCCGGGTTATGGAGTCGGTGTTTCGGGTATATGGTGTGCAATTCACAGCTTGATAACTCTCCTCCTGTAATCCAGTACCAGTACTCAAGTCACACCCTCTCCAAGACCCAGCAACCCAACCAATACAGGCCCCACACATGGGCAAGCACCCCAGGTTTTTTTTTTTTTTTTTTTTTTTTTAAGTCCGATGGTCACGACCTACTTACATTTATAAAGGGATTCTCCAAGAATATGCAAAAATATTTGTACTCTCAGAAACTTCCCCTGCCTCCGAAACGCCCAGATCCGGAGTTTAACGCGCTCCCTTCTGTCCGTTGGTAGTGGCGTTCACGCATAGCCCTCGTGCAGTGCAAAACAGGACTAGAATTGAGTTGGGCGCTTACTGCTTCCCGACAACCAATCGCCTCTCGCCTTATCTCTTGTGCATTCAGTAAATAAATAGGTTGTCACCAGTGTGTACCTTACTGACATGCTTATACCATGGACTGCTTTTATATGAAGGAGTGTTCCTTCTCTCTGTGGCCACAGTTGACCACCATTTTATTGGCATCCCCACGATGCTTTTATAGTACTGCGCGGACCTCAGAGAGAAGTGTCCAAGTAGTCGATCAGCCCCTTCTCCCCTAATCAGGTATATATACAACAAAGCGGCACCAGTCATCGTCTACGGCCATACCACGTTGAAAATACCGGTTCTCGTCCGTTCACCGAAGTCAAGTAACGTCGGGCGTGGTTACTATTTAGATGGGTGACCGCTTGGGAACACCACGTGTTGTAGACATTTGTATTTTATTTTTGTGTCTTGTGTTTTTAGCCCTGTACAATTTTGTTGTTTTGGTACCCGCCTGTCTACTAGCACTGTAGACCTCCGGACAAATCTACAGGTTTTCAGTCTCCCTGATAAACCCGCCACAACAACACAACACGTGTTGCTGGCCTTCTTATGTTTTAATTGTCACCCCTTGAAATTTTGTGTTTTAAGTGAGACCTTGGGTTTCTAAGAACCGTAGCCCTCCGGACAAACCCGCAAGTGTTCAGTCTCACGCACAAAAAGACAGGCAAGACAGATAGCGAACTCTTGTGCATCAAGAGGACCACACCAACAAACCCCGGTTAGCATCTGATGATGGTTGACCGCCCGAGTTCTGGTCTCTACACGCACAAACAACACTCACACTATACTATTACAAATATTACAAGTCGGGGAATTGGGCTGGCTAGACAAACTGGCCTGGCTTTACGGGGCTTTTTCAACTGAGCTTGTTTTACTGGGTCTCTCGGTGAGAAATTGAGTACCTAACAGTCCTCTCCCTGTCATACTTTTGTTACATACTGGACACTGCCACCATTCCTCCAGTCGCGCCCAGACACAGAACACGCGGTTTTTAGGCACTGGTTCTTTTCCTCCTCATTCCGCCGGCAATTGGGCCGTCTCCGGGTTATGGAGTCGGTGTTTCGGGTATATGGTGTGCAATTCACAGCTTGATAACTCTCCTCCTGTAATCCAGTACCAGTACTCAAGTCACACCCTCTCCAAGACCCAGCAACCCAACCAATACAGGCCCCACACATGGGCAAGCACCCCAGGTTTTTTTTTTTTTTTTTTAAGTCCGATGGTCACGACCTACTTACATTTATAAAGGGATTCTCCAAGAATATGCAAAAATATTTGTACTCTCAGAAACTTCCCCTGCCTCCGAAACGCCCAGATCCGGAGTTTAACGCGCTCCCTTCTGTCCGTTGGTAGTGGCGTTCACGCATAGCCCTCGTGCAGTGCAAAACAGGACTAGAATTGAGTTGGGCGCTTACTGCTTCCCGACAAACAATCGCCTCTCGCCTTATCTCTTGTGCATTCAGTAAATAAATAGGTTGTCACCATTGTGTACCTTACTGACATGCTTATACCATGGACTGCTTTTATATGAAGGAGTGTTCCTTCTCTCTGTGGCCACAGTTGACCACCATTTTATTGGCATCCCCACGATGCTTTTATAGTACTGCGCGGACCTCAGAGAGAAGTGTCCAAGTAGTCGATCAGCCCCTTCTCCCCTAATCAGGTATATATACAACAAAGCGGCACCAGTCATCGTCTACGGCCATACCACGTTGAAAATACCGGTTCTCGTCCGTTCACCGAAGTCAAGTAACGTCGGGCGTGGTTACTATTTAGATGGGTGACCGCTTGGGAACACCACGTGTTGTAGACATTTGTATTTTATTTTTGTTGTGTCTTGTGTTTTTAGCCCTGTACAATTTTGTTGTTTTGGTACCCGCCTGTCTACTAGCACTGTAGACCTCCGGACAAATCTACAGGTTTTCAGTCTCCCTGTGAAACCCGCCACAACAACACAACACGTGTTGCTGGCCTTCTTATGTTTTAATTGTCACCCCTTGAAATTTTGTGTTTTAAGTGAGACCTTGGGTTTCTAAGAACCGTAGCCCTCCGGACAAACACGCAAGTGTTCAGTCTCACGCACAAAAAGACAGGCAAGACAGATAGCGAACTCTTGTGCATCAAGAGGACCACACCAACAAACCCCGGTTAGCATCTGATGATGGTTGACCGCCCGAGTTCTGGTCTCTACACGCACAAACAACACTCACACTATACTATTACAAATATTACAAGTCGGGGAATTGGGCTGGCTAGACAAACTGGCCTGGCTTTACGGGGCTTTTTCAACTGAGCTTGTTTTACTGGGTCTCTCGGTGAGAAATTGAGTACCTAACAGTCCTCTCCCTGTCATACTTTTGTTACATACTGGACACTGCCACCATTCCTCCAGTCGCGCCCAGACACAGAACACGCGGTTTTTAGGCACTGGTTCTTTTCCTCCTCATTCCGCCGGCAATTGGGCCGTCTCCGGGTTATGGAGTCGGTGTTTCGGGTATATGGTGTGCAATTCACAGCTTGATAACTCTCCTCCTGTAATCCAGTACCAGTACTCAAGTCACACCCTCTCCAAGACCCAGCAACCCAACTAATACAGGCCCCACACATGGGCAAGCACCCCAGGTTTTTTTTTTTTTAAAGTCCGATGGTCACGACCTACTTACATTTATAAAGGGATTCTCCAAGAATATGCAAAAATATTTGTACTCTCAGAAACTTCCCCTGCCTCCGAAACGCCCAGATCCGGAGTTTAACGCGCTCCCTTCTGTCCGTTGGTAGTGGCGTTCACGCATAGCCCTCGTGCAGTACAAAACAGGACTAGAATTGAGTTGTGCTCTTACTGCTTCCCGACAACCAATCGCCTCTCGCCTTATCTCTTGTGCATTCAGTAAATAAATAGGTTGTCACCAGTGTGTACCTTACTGACATGCTTATACCATGGACTGCTTTTATATGAAGGAGTGTTCCTTCTCTCTGTGGCCACAGTTGACCACCATTTTATTGGCATCCCCACGATGCTTTTATAGTACTGCGCGGACCTCAGAGAGAAGTGTCCAAGTAGTCGATCAGCCCCTTCTCCCCTAATCAGGTATATATACAACAAAGCGGCACCAGTCATCGTCTACGGCCATACCACGTTGAAAATACCGGTTCTCGTCCGTTCACCGAAGTCAAGTAACGTCGGGCGTGGTTACTATTTAGATGGGTGACCGCTTGGGAACACCACGTGTTGTAGACATTTGTATTTTATTTTTGTTGTGTCTTGTGTTTTTAGCCCTGTACAATTTTGTTGTTTTGGTACCCGCCTGTCTACTAGCACTGTAGACCTCCGGACAAATCTACAGGTTTTCAGTCTCCCTGTGAAACCCGCCACAACAACACAACACGTGTTGCTGGCCTTCTTATGTTTTAATTGTCACCCCTTGAAATTTTGTGTTTTAAGTGAGACCCTGGGTTTCTAAGAACCGTAGCCCTCCGGACAAACACGCAAGTGTTCAGTCTCACGCACAAAAAGACAGGCAAGACAGATAGCGAACTCTTGTGCATCAAGAGGACCACACCAACAAACCCCGATTAGCATCTGATGATGGTTGTCCGCCCGAGTTCTGGTCTCTACACGCACAAACAGCACTCACACTATACTATTACAAATATTACAAGTCGAGGAATTGGGCTGGCTAGACAAACTGGCCTGGCTTTACGGGGCTTTTTCAACTGAGCTTGTTTTACTAGGTCTCTCGATGAGAAATTGAGTACCTAACAGTCCTCCCCCTGTCATACTTTTGTTACATACTGGACACTGCCACCATTCCTCCAGTCGCGCCCAAACACAGAACACGCGGTTTTTAGGCACTGGTTCTTTTCCTCCTCATTCCGCCGGCAATTGGGCCGTCTCCGGGTTATGGAGTCGGTGTTTCGGGTATATGGTGCGCAATTCACAGCTTGATAACTCTCCTCCTGTAGTCCAGTACCAGTACTCAAGTCACACCCTCTCAAAGATCCATCAACCCAACCAATACGGGCCCCACACATGGGCAAGCACCCCAGGTTTTTTTTTTTTTAAGTCCGAAGGTCACGACCTACTTTCATTTATAAAGGGATTCTCCAAGAATATCCAAAAATATTTGTACTCTCAGAAACTTCCCCTGCCTCCGAAACGCTCAGATCCGGAGTTTAACGCGCTCCCTTCTGTCCATTGGTAGTGGCGATCACGCATAGCCCTCGTGCAGTGCACAACAGGACTAGAATTTGGTTGGGCGCTTACTGCTTCCCGACTACCAATCGCCTCTGGCATTATCTCTTGTGCATTCAGTAAATAAATAGGTTGTCACCAGTGTGTACCTTACTGACATGCTTATACCATGGACTGCTTTATATGAAGGAGTGTTCCTTCTCTCTGTGGCCACAGTTGACCACCATTTTATTGGCATCCCCACGATGCTTTTATAGTATTGCGCGGACCTCAGAGAGAAGTGTCCAAGTAGTCGATCAGCCCCTTCTCCCCTAATCAGGTATATATACAACAAAGCGGCACCAGTCATCGTCTACGGCCATACCACGTTGAAAATACCGGTTCTCTTCCGTTCACCGAAGTCAAGTAACGTCGGGCGTGGTTAATATTTAGATGGGTGACCGCTTAGGAACACCACGTGTTGTAGACATTTGTATTTTATTTTTGTATCTTGTGTTTTTAGACCTGTACAATTTTGTTGTATTGGTACCCGCCTGTCTACTACTACTGTAGACCTCCGGACAAATCTACAGGTTTTCAGTCTCCCTGAAAAACCCGCCACAACAACACAACACGTGTTGCTGGCCTTCTTATGTTTTAATTGTCACCCCTTGAAATTTTGTGTTTTAAGTGAGACCCTGGGTTTCTAAGAACCGTAGCCCTCCGGACAAACCCGCAAGTGTTCAGTCTCACGCACAGAAAGACAGGCAAGACAGATAGCGAACTATTGTGCATCAAGAGGACCACACCAACAAACCCCGGTTAGCATCTGATGATGGTTGACCGCCCGAGTTCTGGTCTCTACACGCACAAACAATACTCACACTATACTATTACAAATATTACAAGTCGGGGAATTGGGCTGGCTAGACAAACTGGCCTGGCTTTACGGGGCTTTTTCAACTGAGCTTGTTTTACTGGGTCTCTCGGTGAGAAATTGAGTACCTAACAGTCCTCTACCTGTCATACTTTTGTTACATACTGGACACTGCCACCATTCCTCCAGTCGCGCCCAGACACAGAACACGCGGTTGTTAGGCACTGGTTCTTTTCCTCCTCATTCCACCGGCAATTGGGCCGTCTCCGGGTTATGGAGTCGGTGATTCGGGTATATGGTGCGCAATTCACAGCTTGATAACTCTCCTCCTGTAGTCCAGTACCAGTACTCAAGTCACACCCTCTCAAAGATCCATCAACCCAACCAATACAGGCCCCACACATGGGTAAGCACCCCAGGTTGTTGTTGTTGTTTTTTTTTTTTTTTTTTTTTTTTTTTTAAAGTCCGAAGGTCACGACCTACTTTCATTTATAAAGGGATTCTCCAAGAATATCCAAAAATATTTGTACTCTCAGAAACTTCCCCTGCCTCCGAAACGCTCAGATCCGGAGTTTAACGCGCTCCCTTCTGTCCATTGGTAGTGGCGATCACGCATAGCCCTCGTGCAGTGCACAACAGGACTAGAATTTGGTTGGGCGCTTACTGCTTCCCGACAACCAATCGCCTCTCGCATTATCTCTTGTGCATTCAGTAAATAAATAGGTTGTCACCAGTGTGTACCTTACTGACATGCTTATACCATGGACTGCTTTATATGAAGGAGTGTTCCTTCTCTCTGTGGCCACAGTTGACCACCATTTTATTGGCATCCCCACGATGCTTTTATAGTATTGCGCGGACCTCAGAGAGAAGTGTCCAAGTAGTCGATCAGCCCCTTCTCCCCTAATCAGGTATATATACTACAAAGCGGCACCAGTCATCGTCTACGGCCATACCACGTTGAAAATACCGGTTCTCTTCCGTTCACCGAAGTCAAGTAACGTCGGGCGTGGTTAATATTTAGATGGGTGACCGCTTAGGAACACCACGTGTTGTAGACATTTGTATTTTATTTTTGTATCTTGTGTTTTTAGACCTGTACAATTTTGTTGTTTTGGTACCCGCCTGTCTACTACCACTGTAGACCTCCGGACAAATCTACAGGTTTTCAGTCTCCCTGATAAACCCGCCACAACAACACAACACGTGTTGCTGGCCTTCTTATGTTTTAATTGTCACCCCTTGAAATTTTGTGTTTTAAGTGAGACCCTGGGTTTCTAAGAACCGTAGCCCTCCGGACAAACCCGCAAGTGTTCAGTCTCACGCACAGAAAGACAGGCAAGACAGATAGCGAACTATTGTGCATCAAGAGGACCACACCAACAAACCCCGGTTAGCATCTGATGATGGTTGACCGCCCGAGTTCTGGTCTCTACACGCACAAACAATACTCACACTATACTATTACAAATATTACAAGTCGGGGAATTGGGCTGGCTACACAAACTGGCCTGGCTTTACGGGGCTTTTTCAACCGAGCTTGTTTTACTGGGTCTCTCGGTGAGAAATTGAGTACCTAACAGTCCTCTCCCTGTCATACTTTTGTTACATACTGGACACTGCCACCATTCCTCCAGTCGCGCCCAGACACAGAACACGCGGTTGTTAGGCACTGGTTCTTTTCCTCCTCATTCCGCCGGCAATTGGGCCGTCTCCGGGTTATGGAGTCGGTGTTTCGGGTATATGGTGCGCAATTCACAGCTTGATAACTCTCCTCCTGTAGTCCAGTACCAGTACTCAAGTCACACCCTCTCAAAGATCCATCAACCCAACCAATACAGGCCCCACACATGGGCCAGCACCCCAGGTTGTTTTTTTTTTTTTTTTTTTTTTTTTTTTAAAGTCCGAAGGTCACGACCTACTTTCATTTATAAAGGGATTCTCCAAGAATATCCAAAAATATTTGTACTCTCAGAAACTTCCCCTGCCTCCGAAACGCTCAGATCCGGAGTTTAACGCGCTCCCTTCTGTCCATTGGTAGTGGCGATCACGCATAGCCCTCGTGCAGTGCACAACAGGACTAGAATTTGGTTGGGCGCTTACTGCTTCCCGACTACCAATCGCCTCTGGCATTATCTCTTGTGCATTCAGTAAATAAATAGGTTGTCACCAGTGTGTACCTTACTGACATGCTTATACCATGGACTGCTTTATATGAAGGAGTGTTCCTTCTCTCTGTGGCCACAGTTGACCACCATTTTATTGGCATCCCCACGATGCTTTTATAGTATTGCGCGGACCTCAGAGAGAAGTGTCCAAGTAGTCGATCAGCCCCTTCTCCCCTAATCAGGTATATATACAACAAAGCGGCACCAGTCATCGTCTACGGCCATACCACGTTGAAAATACCGGTTCTCTTCCGTTCACCGAAGTCAAGTAACGTCGGGCGTGGTTAATATTTAGATGGGTGACCGCTTAGGAACACCACGTGTTGTAGACATTTGTATTTTATTTTTGTATCTTGTGTTTTTAGACCTGTACAATTTTGTTGTATTGGTACCCGCCTGTCTACTACTACTGTAGACCTCCGGACAAATCTACAGGTTTTCAGTCTCCCTGAAAAACCCGCCACAACAACACAACACGTGTTGCTGGCCTTCTTATGTTTTAATTGTCACCCCTTGAAATTTTGTGTTTTAAGTGAGACCCTGGGTTTCTAAGAACCGTAGCCCTCCGGACAAACCCGCAAGTGTTCAGTCTCACGCACAGAAAGACAGGCAAGACAGATAGCGAACTATTGTGCATCAAGAGGACCACACCAACAAACCCCGGTTAGCATCTGATGATGGTTGACCGCCCGAGTTCTGGTCTCTACACGCACAAACAATACTCACACTATACTATTACAAATATTACAAGTCGGGGAATTGGGCTGGCTAGACAAACTGGCCTGGCTTTACGGGGCTTTTTCAACTGAGCTTGTTTTACTGGGTCTCTCGGTGAGAAATTGAGTACCTAACAGTCCTCTACCTGTCATACTTTTGTTACATACTGGACACTGCCACCATTCCTCCAGTCGCGCCCAGACACAGAACACGCGGTTGTTAGGCACTGGTTCTTTTCCTCCTCATTCCACCGGCAATTGGGCCGTCTCCGGGTTATGGAGTCGGTGATTCGGGTATATGGTGCGCAATTCACAGCTTGATAACTCTCCTCCTGTAGTCCAGTACCAGTACTCAAGTCACACCCTCTCAAAGATCCATCAACCCAACCAATACAGGCCCCACACATGGGTAAGCACCCCAGGTTTTTTTTTTTTTTTTTTAAGTCCGATGGTCACGACCTACTTACAATTATAAAGGGAGTCTCCAAGAATATGCAAAAATATTTGTACTCTCAGAAACTTCCCCTGCCTCCGAAACGCCCAGATCCGGAGTTTAACGCGCTCCCTTCTGTCCGTTGGTAGTGGCGATCACGCATAGCCCTCGTGCAATGCAAAACAGGACTAGAATTGAGTTGGGCGCTTACTGCTTCCCGACAACCAATCGCCTCTCGCCTTATCTCTTGTGCATTCAGTAAATAAATAGGTTGTCACCAGTGTGTACCTTACTGACATGCTTATACCATGGACTGCTTTTATATGAAGGAGTGTTCCTTCTCTCTGTGGCCACAGTTGACCACCATTTTATTGGCATCCCCACGATGCTTTTATAGTACTGCGCGGACCTCAGAGAGAAGTGTCCAAGTAGTCGATCAGCCCCTTCTCCCCTAATCAGGTATATATACAACAAAGCGGCACCAGTCATCGTCTACGGCCATACCACGTTGAAAATACCGGTTCTCGTCCGTTCACCGAAGTCAAGTAACGTCGGGCGTGGTTACTATTTAGATGGGTGACCGCTTGGGAACACCACGTGTTGTAGACATTTGTATTTTATTTTTGTTGTGTCTTGTGTTTTTAGCCCTGTACAATTTTGTTGTTTTGGTACCCGCCTGTCTACTAGCACTGTAGACCTCCGGACAAATCTACAGGTTTTCAGTCTCCCTGTGAAACCCGCCACAACAACACAACACGTGTTGCTGGCCTTCTTATGTTTTAATTGTCACCCCTTGAAATTTTGTGTTTTAAGTGAGACCCTGGGTTTCTAAGAACCGTAGCCCTCCGGACAAACCCGCAAGTGTTCAGTCTCACGCACAAAAAGACAGGCAAGACAGATAGCGAACTCTTGTGCATCAAGAGGACCACACCAACAAACCCCGGTTAGCATCTGATGATGGTTGACCGCCCGAGTTCTGGTCTCTACACGCACAAACAGCACTCACACTATACTATTACAAATATTACAAGTCGAGGAATTGGGCTGGCTAGACAAACTGGCCTGGCTTTACGGGGCTTTTTCAACTGAGCTTGTTTTACTAGGTCTCTCGGTGAGAAATTGAGTACCTAACAATCCTCCATCTGTCATACTTTTGTTGCATACTGGACACTGCCACCATTCCTCCAGTCGCGCCCAGACACAGAACACGCGGTTTTTAGGCACTGGTTCTTTTCCTCCTCATTCCGCCGGCAATTGGGCCGTCTCCGGGTTATGGAGTCGGTGTTTCGGGTATATGGTGCGCAATTCACAGCTTGATAACTCTCCTCCTGTAGTCCAGTACCAGTACTCAAGTCACACCCTCTCAAAGATCCATCAACCCAACCAATACGGGCCCCACACATGGGCAAGCACCCCAGGTTTTTTTTTTTTTTTTTTTTTTTTTTTTTTAAGTCCGATGGTCACGACCTACTTTCATTTATAAAGGGATTCTCCAAGAATATCCAAAAATATTTGTACTCTCAGAAACTTCCCCTGCTTCCGAAACGTCCAGATCCGGAGTTTAACGCGCTCCCTTCTGTCCGTTGGTAGTGGCGATCACACATAGTCCTCGTGCAGTGCACAACAGGACTAGAATTTGGTTGGGCGCTTACTGCTTCCCGACAACCAATCGCCTCTCGCATTATCTCTTGTGCATTCAGTAAATAAATAGGTTGTCACCAGTGTGTACCTTACTGACATGCTTATACCATGGACTGCTTTATATGAAGGAGTGTTCCTTCTCTCTGTGGCCACAGTTGACCACCATTTTATTGGCATCCCCACGATGCTTTTATAGTATTGCGCGGACCTCAGAGAGAAGTGTCCAAGTAGTCGATCAGCCCCTTCTCCCCTAATCAGGTATATATACAACAAAGCGGCACCAGTCATCGTCTACGGCCATACCACGTTGAAAATACCGGTTCTCTTCCGTTCACCGAAGTCAAGTAACGTCGGGCGTGGTTAATATTTAGATGGGTGACCGCTTAGGAACACCACGTGTTGTAGACATTTGTATTTTATTTTTGTATCTTGTGTTTTTAGCCCTGTACAATTTTGTTGTTTTGGTACCCGCCTGTCTACTACCACTGTAGACCTCCGGACAAATCTACAGGTTTTCAGTCTCCCTGATAAACCCGCCACAACAACACAACACGTGTTGCTGGCCTTCTTATGTTTTAATTGTCACCCCTTGAAATTTTGTGTTTTAAGTGAGACCCTGGGTTTCTAAGAACCGTAGCCCTCCGGACAAACCCGCAAGTGTTCAGTCTCACGCACAGAAAGACAGGCAAGACAGATAGCGAACTATTGTGCATCAAGAGGACCACACCAACAAACCCCGGTTAGCATCTGATGATGGTTGACCGCCCGAGTTCTGGTCTCTACACGCACAAACAATACTCACACTATACTATTACAAATATTACAAGTCGGGGAATTGGGCTGGCTAGACAAACTGGCCTGGCTTTACGGGGCTTTTTCAACTGAGCTTGTTTTACTGGGTCTCTCGGAGAGAAATTGAGTACCTAACAGTCCTCTACCTGTCATACTTTTGTTACATACTGGACACTGCCACCATTCCTCCAGTCGCGCCCAGACACAGAACACGCGGTTGTTAGGCACTGGTTCTTTTCCTCCTCATTCCACCGGCAATTGGGCCGTCTCCGGGTTATGGAGTCGGTGTTTCGGGTATATGGTGCGCAATTCACAGCTTGATAACTCTCCTCCTGTAGTCCAGTACCAGTACGCAAGTCACACCCTCTCAAAGATCCATCAACCCAACCAATACAGGCCCCACACATGGGCAAGCACCCCAGGTTTTTTTTTTAATTTAAAGTCCGAAGGTCACGACCTACTTTCATTTATAAAGGGATTCTCCAAGAATCTCCAAAAATATTTGTACTCTCAGAAACTTTCCCTGCCTCCGAAACGCCCAGATCCGGTGTTTAACGCGCTCATTTCTGTCCGTTGGGAGTGGCGATCACGCATAGCCATCGTGCAGTGCACAACAGGACTAGAATTGGGGTGGGCGCTTACTGCTTCCCTACAACCAATCGCCTCTAGCATTATCTCTTGTGCATTCAGTAAATAAATAGGTTGTCACAAGTGTTTACCTTACTGACAAGCTTATACCATGGACTGCTTTTATATGAAGGAGTGTTCCTTCTCTCTGTGGCCACAGTTGACCACCATTTTATTGGCATCCCCACGATGCTTTTATAGTATTGCGCGGACCTCAGAGAGAAGTGTCCAAGTAGTCGTTCAGCCCTTCTCCCCTAATCAGGTATATATACAACAAAGCGCCACCAGTCATCGTCTACGGCCATACCACGTTGAAAATACCGGTTCTCGTCCGATCACCGAAGTCAAGTAACGTCGGGCGTGGTTACTACTTAGATGAGTGACCGCTTGGGAACACCACGTATTGTAGACATTTTTATTTTATTTTTGTTGTCTTGTGTTTTTAGCCCTGTACAATTTTGTTATTTTGGTACCCGCCTGTCTACTATAACTGTAGACCTCCGAACAAATCTACTGGTTTTCAGTCTCCCTGTGAAACCCGCCACAACAACACAACACGTGTTGCTGGCCTTCTTATGTTTTAATTGTCACCCCTTGAAATTTTGTGTTTTAAGTGAGACCCTGGGTTTCTAAGAACCGTAGCTCTCCGGACAAACCCGCAAGTGTTCAGTCTCACGCACAAAAAGACAGATAAGACAGATAGCGACCTCTTGTGCATCAAGAGGACAACACCAACAAACAACGGTTAGCATCTGATGATGGTTGACCGCCCGAGTTCTGGTCTCTACACGCACAAACAGCACTCACACTATTCTATTACAAATATTACAAGTCGGGGAATTGGGCTGGCTAGACAAACTGGCCTGGCTTTACGGGGCTTTTTCAACTGAGCTTGTTTTACTGGGTCTCTCGGTGAGAAATTGAGTACCTAACAGTCCTCCCCCTGTCATACTTTTGTTGTATACTGGACACTGCCACCATTCCTTCAGTCGCGCCCAGACACAGAACACGCGGTTTTTAGGCACTGGTTCTTTTCCTCCTCATTCCGCCGGCAATTGGGCCGTCTCCGGGTTATGGAGTCGGTGTTTCGGGTATATGGTGCGCAATTCACAGCTTGATAACTCTCCTCCTGTATTCCAGTACCAGTACTCAAGTCACACCCACTCCAAGACCCCTCAACCCAACCAATACAGGCCACACACATGGGCAAGCACCCCAGGTTTTTATTTTTTATTTATTTATTTATTTTTTTAAGTCCGAAGGTCACGACCTACTTTCATTTATAAAGGGATTCTCCAAAAATCTCCAAAAATATTTGTACTCTCAAAAACTTTCCTGCCTCCGAAACGCCCAGATCCGGAGTTTAACGCGCTCCCTTCTGTCCGTTGGGAGTGGCGATCACGCATAGCCCTCGTGCAGTGCACAACAGGACTAGAATTGGGGTGGGCGCTTACTGCTTCCCTACAACCAATCGCCTCTAGCATTATCTCTTGTGCATTCAGTAAATAAATAGGTTGTCACAAGTGTGTACCTTACTGACAAGCTTATACCATGGACTGCTTTTATATGAAGGAGTGTTCCTTCTCTCTGTGGCCATAGTTGACCACCATTTTATTGGCATCCCCACGATGCTTTTATAGTATTGCGCGGACCTCAGAGAGAAGTGTCCAAGTAGTCGTTCAGCCCTTCTCCCCTAATCAGGTATATATACAACAAAGCGCCACCAGTCATCGTCTACGGCCATACCACGTTGAAAATACCGGTTCTCGTCCGATCACCGAAGTCAAGTAACGTCGGGCGTGGTTACTACTTAGATGAGTGACCGCTTGGGAACACCACGTATTGTAGACATTTTTATTTTATTTTTGTTGTGTCTTGTGTTTTTAGCCCTGTACAATTTTGTTATTTTGGTACCCGCCTGTCTACTATAACTGTAGACCTCCGAACAAATCTACTGGTTTTCAGTCTCCCTGTGAAACCCGCCACAACAACACAACACGTGTTGCTGGCCTTCTTATGTTTTAATTGTCACCCCTTGAAATTTTGTGTTTTAAGTGAGACCCTGGGTTTCTAAGAACCGTAGCCCTCCGGACAAACCCGCAAGTGTTCAGTCTCACGCACAAAAAGACAGATAAGACAGATAGCGACCTCTTGTGCATCAAGAGGACCACACCAACAAACAACGGTTAGCATCTGATGATGGTTGACCGCCCGAGTTCTGGTCTCTACACGCACAAACAGCACTCACACTATTCTATTACAAATATTACAAGTCGGGGAATTGGGCTGGCTAGACAAACTGGCCTGGCTTTACGGGGCTTTTTCAACTGAGCTTGTTTTACTGGGTCTCTCGGTGAGAAATTGAGTACCTAACAGTCCTCCCCCTGTCATACTTTTGTTGTATACTGGACACTGCCACCATTCCTTCAGTCGCGCCCAGACACAGAACACGCGGTTTTTAGACACTGGTTCTTTTCCTCCTCATTCCGCCGGCAATTGGGCCGTCTCCGGGTTATGGAGTCGGTTTTTCGGGTATATGGTGCGCAATTCACAGCTTGATAACTCTCCTCCTGTATTCCAGTACCAGTACTCAAGTCACACCCACTCCAAGACCCCTTAACCCAACCAATACAGGCCACACACATGGGCAAGCACCACAGGTTTTTATTTTTTATTTATTTATTTTTTTTTTTTAAGTCCGAAGGTCACGACCTACTTTCATTTATAAAGGGATTCTCCAAAAATCTCCAAAAATATTTGTACTCTCAGAAACTTTCCCTGCCTCCGAAACGCCCAGATCCGGAGTTTAACGCGCTCCCTTCTGTCCGTTGGGAGTGGCGATCACGCATAGCCCTCGTGCAGTGCACAACAGGACTAGAATTGGGGTGGGCGCTTACTGCTTCCCTACAACCAATCGCCTCTAGCATTATCTCTTGTGCATTCAGTAAATAAATAGGTTGTCACCAGTGTGTACCTTACTGACATGCTTATACCATGGACTGCTTTTATATGAAGGAGTGTTCCTTCTCTCTGTGGCCACAGTTGACCACCATTTTATTGGCATCCCCACGATGCTTTTATAGTATTGCGCGGACCTCAGAGAGAAGTGTCCAAGTAGTCGTTCAGCCCTTCTCCCCTAATCAGGTATATATACATCAAAGCGCCCCAGTCATCGTCTACGGCCATACCACGTTGAAAATAACCGGTTCTCGTCCGATCACCGAAGTCAAGTAACGTCGGGCGTGGTTACTACTTAGATGAGTGACCGCTTGGGAACACCACGTATTGTAGACATTTTTATTTTATTTTTGTTGTGTCTTGTGTTTTTAGCCCTGTACAATTTTGTTATTTTGGTACCCGCCTGTCTACGATAACTGTAGACCTCCGAACAAATCTACAGGTTTTCAGTCTCCCTGTGAAACCCGCCACAACAACACAACACGTGTTGCTGGCCTTCTTATGTTTTAATTGTCACCCCTTGAAATTTTGTGTTTTTAGTGAGACCCTGGGTGTCTAAGAACCGTAGCCCTCCGGACAAACCCGCAAGTGTTCAGTCTCACGCACAAAAAGACAGATAAGACAGATAGCGACCTCTTGTGCATCAAGAGGACCACACCAACAAACAACGGTTAGCATCTGATGATGGTTGACCGCCCGATTTCTGGTCTCTACACGCACAAACAGCACTCACACTATTCTATTACAAATATTACAAGTCGGGGAATTGGGCTAGATAGACAAACTGGCCTGGCTTTACGGGGCTTTTTGAACTGAGCTTGTTTTACTGGGTCTCTCGGTGAGAAATTTAGTACCTAACAGTCCTACCCCTGTCATACTTTTGTTGCATACTGGACACTGCCACCATTCCTCCAGTCATGTCCAGAAAAAGAACACGCAGTTTTTAGGCACTGGTTCTTTTCCTCCTCATTCCGCCGGCAATTGGGCCGTCTCCGGGTTATGGAGTCGGTGTTTCGGGTATATGGTGCGCAATTCACAGCTTGATAACTCTCCTCCTGTATTCCAGTACCAGTACTCAAGTCACACCCACTCCAAGACCCATCAACCCAACCAATACAGGCCCCACACATGGGCAAGCACCCCAGGTTTTTTTTTTAATTTAAAGTCCGAAGGTCACGACCTACTTTCATTTATAAAGGGATTCTCCAAGAATCTCCAAAAATATTTGTACTCTCAGAAACTTTCCCTGCCTCCGAAACGCCCAGATCCGGTGTTTAACGCGCTCCCTTCTGTCCGTTGGGAGTGGCGATCACGCATAGCCCTCGTGCAGTGCACATTAGGACTAGAATTGGGGTGGGCGCTTACTGCTTCCCGACAACCAATCGCCTCTCGCCTTATCTCTTGTGCATTCAGTAAATAAATTGGTTGTCACCAGTGTGTACCTTACTGACAAGCTTATACCATGGACTGCTTTTATATGAAGGAGTGTTCCTTCTCTCTGTGGCCACAGTTGACCACCATTTTATTGGCATCCCTACGATGCTTTTATAGTATTGCGCGGACCTCAGAGAGAAGTGTCCAAGTAGTCGTTCAGCCCCTTCTCCCCCAATCAGGTATATATACAACAAAGCGGCACCAGTCATCGTCTACGGCCATACCACGTTGAAAATACCGGTTCTCGTCCGATAACCGAAGTCAAGTAACGTCGGGCGTGGTTACTACTTAGATGGGTGACCGCTTGGGAACACCACGTGTTGTAGATATTTTTATTTTATTTTTGTTGTGTCTTGTGTTTTTAGCCCTGTACAATTTTGTTATTTTGGTACCCGCCTGTCTACTATAACTGTAGACCTCCGAACAAATCTACAGGTTTTCAGTCTTCCTGTGAAACCCGCCACAACAACACAACACGTGTTGCTGGCCTTCTTATGTTTTAATTGTCACCCCTTGAAATGTTGTGTTTTAAGTGAGTCCCTGGGTTTCTAAGAACCGTAGCCCTCCGGACAAACCCGCAAGTGTTCAGTCTCACTCACAAAAAGACAGACAAGACAGATAGCGAACTCTTGTGCATCAAGAGGACCACACCAACAAACCCCGGTTAGCATCTGATGATGGTTGACCGCCCGAGTTCTGGTCTCTACACGCACAAACAGCACTCACACTATTCTATTACAAATATTACAAGTCGGGGAATTGGGCTGGCTAGACAAACTGGCCTGGCTTTACGGGGCTTTTTCAACTGAGCTTGTTTTACTGGGTCTCTCGGTGAGAAATTGAGTACCTAACAGTCCTCCCCCTGTCATACTTTTGTTGTATACTGGACACTGCCACCATTCCTTCAGTCGCGCCCAGACACAGAACACGCGGTTTTTAGGCACTGGTTCTTTTCCTCCTCATTCCGCCGGCAATTGGGCCGTCTCCGGGTTATGGAGTCGGTGTTTCGGGTATATGGTGCGCAATTCACAGCTTGATAACTCTCCTCCTGTATTCCAGTACCAGTACTCAAGTCACACCCACTCCAAGACCCCTCAACCCAACCAATACAGGCCACACACATGGGCAAGCACCCCAGGTTTTTTTTTAATTTATTTATTTATTTTCTTTTTTAATTCCGAAGGTCACGACCTACTTTCATGTATAAAGGGATTCTCCAAGAATCTCCAAAAATATTTGTACTCTCAGAAACTTTCCCTGCCTCCGAAACGCCCAGATCCGGAGTTTAACGCGCTCCCTTCTGTCCGTTGGGAGTGGCGATCACGCATAACCCTCGTGGAGTGCACAACAGTACTAGAATTGGGGTGGGCGCTTACTGCTTCCCTACAACCAATCGCCTCTAGCATTATCTCTTGTGCATTCAGTAAATAAATAGGTTGTCACCAGTGTGTACCTTACTGACAAGCTTATACCATGGAATGCTTTTATATGAAGGAGTGTTCCTTCTCTCTGTGGCCACAGTTGACCACCATTTTATTGGCATCCCCACGATGCTTTTATAGTATTGCGCGGACCTCAGAGAGAAGTGTCCAAATAGTCGTTCAGCCCTTCTCCCCTAATCAGGTATATATACAACAAAGCGGCACCAGTCATTGTCTACGGCCATACCACGTTGAAAATACCGGTTCTCGTCCGATCACCGAAGTCAAGTAACGTCGGGCGTGGTTAATACTTGGATGAGTGAAAGCTTGGGAACAACACGTATTGTAGACATTTTTATTTTATTTTTGTTGTGTCTTGTGTTTTTAGCCCTGTACAATTTTGTTATTTTGGTACCCGCCTGTCTACTATAACTGTAGACCTCCGAACAAATCTACAGGTTCTCAGTCTCCCTGTGAAACCCGCCACAACAACACAACACGTGTTGCTGACCTTCTTATGTTTTAATTGTCAGCCCTTGAAATTGTGTGTTTTAAGTGCGACCCTGGAATTCTAAGAACCGTAGCTCTCCGGACAAACCCGCAAGTGTTCAGTCTCACGCACAAAAATACAGACAAGACAGATAGCGAACTCTTGTGTATCAAGAGGACCACACCAACAAACCCCGGTTAGCATCTGATGATGGTTGACCGCCCGAGTTCTAGTCTCTACACGCACAAACAGCACTCACACTATTCTATTACAAATATTACAAGTCGGGGAATTGGGCTGGCTAGACAAACTGGCCTGGCTTTACGGGGCTTTTTCAACTGAGCTTGTTTTACTGGGTCTCTCGGTGAGAAATTGAGTACCTAACAGTCCTCCCCCTGTCATACTTTTGTTGCATACTGGACACTGCCACCATTCCTCCAGTCGCGCCCAGACACTGAACACGCGGTTTTTAGGCACTGGTTCTTTTCCTCCTCATTCCGCCGGAAATTGGGCCGTCTCCGGGTTATGGAGTTGGTGTTTCGGGTATATGGTGCGCAATTCACAGCTTGATAACTCTCCTCCTGTATTCCAGTACCAGTACTCAAGTCACACCCTCTCCAAGACCCATCAACCCAACCAATACAGGCCCCACACATGTGCAAGCACCCCAGGTGTTTTTTTGTTTTTGTTTTTGTTTTTAAAGTCCGAAGGTCACGACCTACTTTCATTTATAAAGGGATTCTCCAAGAATCTCCAAAAATATTTGTACTCTCAGAAACTTTCCCTGCCTCCGAAACGCCCAGATCCGGAGTTTAACTCGCTCCCTTCTGTCCGTTGGGAGTGGCGATCACGCATAGCCCTCGTGCAGTGCACAACAGGACTAGAATTGGGTTGGGCGCTCACTGCTTCCCGACAACCAATCGCCTCTAGCCTTATCTCTTGTGCATTCGGTAAATAAATAGGTTGTCACAAGTGTGTACCTTACTGACAAGCTTATACCATGGACTGCTTTTATATGAAGGAGTGTTCCTTCTCTGTGTGGCCACAGTTGACCACACTTTTATTGGCATCCCCACGATGCTTTTATAGTATTGCTCGGACCTCAGAGAGAAGTGTCCAAGTAGTCGTTCAGCCCTTCTCCCCTAATCAGGTATATATACAACAAAGCGCCACCAGTCATCGTCTACGGCCATACCACGTTGAAAATACCGGTTTTCGTCCGATCACCAAAGTCAAGTAACGTCGGGCGTGGTTACTACTTAGATGAGTGACCGCTTGGGAACACCACGTATTGTAGACATTTTTATTTTATTTTTGTTGTGTCTTGTGTTTTTAGCCCTGTACAATTTTGTTATTTTGGTACCCGCCTGTCTACTATAACTGTAGACCTCCGAACAAATCTACAGGTTTTCAGTCTCCCTGTGAAACCCGCCACAACAACACAACACGTGTTGCTGGCCTTCTTATGTTTTAATTGTCACCCCTTGAAATTTTGTGTTTTAAGTGAGACCCTGGGTTTCTAAGAACCGTAGCTCTCCGGACAAACCCGCAAGTGTTCAGTCTCACGCACAAAAAGACAGATAAGACAGATAGCGACCTCTTGTGCATCAAGAGGACAACACCAACAAACAACGGTTAGCATCTTATGATGGTTGACCGCCCGAGTTCTGGTCTCTACACGCACAAACAGCACTCACACTATTCTATTACAAATATTACAAGTCGGGGAATTGGGCTGGCTAGACAAACTGGCCTGGCTTTACGGGGCTTTTTCAACTGAGCTTGTTTTACTGGGTCTCTCGGTGAGAAATTGAGTACCTAACAGTCCTCCCCCTGTCATACTTTTGTTGTATACTGGACACTGCCACCATTCCTTCAGTCGCGCCCAGACACAGAACACGCGGTTTTTAGGCACTGGTTCTTTTCCTCCTCATTCCGCCGGCAATTGGGCCGTCTCCGGGTTATGGAGTCGGTTTTTCGGGTATATGGTGCGCAATTCACAGCTTGATAACTCTCCTCCTGTATTCCAGTACCAGTACTCAAGTCACACCCACTCCAAGACCCATCAACCCAACCAATACAGGCCCCACACATGGGCAAGCACCCCAGGTTTTTTTTTAAATTTAAAGTCCGAAGGTCACGACCTACTTTCATTTATAAAGGGATTCTCCAAGAATCTCCAAAAATATTTGTACTCTCAGAAACTTTCCCTGCCTCCGAAACGCCCAGATCCGGTGTTTAACGCGCTCCCTTCTGTCCGTTGGGAGTGGCGATCACGCATAGCCCTCGTGCAGTGCACATTAGGACTAGAATTGGGTTGGGCGCTTACTGCTTCCCGACAACCAATCGCCTCTCGCCTTATCTCTTGTGCATTCAGTAAATAAATTGGTTGTCACCAGTGTGTACCTTACTGACAAGCTTATACCATGGACTGCTTTTATATGAAGGAGTGTTCCTTCTCTCTGTGGCCACAGTTGACCACCATTTTATTGGCATCCCTACGATGCTTTTATAGTATTGCGCGGACCTCAGAGAGAAGTGTCCAAGTAGTCGTTCAGCCCCTTCTCCCCCAATCAGGTATATATACAACAAAGCGGCACCAGTCATCGTCTACGGCCATACCACGTTGAAAATACCGGTTCTCGTCCGATAACCGAAGTCAAGTAACGTCGGGCGTGGTTACTACTTAGATGGGTGACCGCTTGGGAACACCACGTGTTGTAGATATTTTTATTTTATTTTTGTTGTGTCTTGTGTTTTTAGCCCTGTACAATTTTGTTATTTTGGTACCCGCCTGTCTACTATAACTGTAGACCTCCGAACAAATCTACAGGTTTTCAGTCTTCCTGTGAAACCCGCCACAACAACACAACACGTGTTGCTGGCCTTCTTATGTTTTAATTGTCACCCCTTGAAATGTTGTGTTTTAAGTGAGTCCCTGGGTTTCTAAGAACCGTAGCCCTCCGGACAAACCCGCAAGTGTTCAGTCTCACTCACAAAAAGACAGACAAGACAGATAGCGAACTCTTGTGCATCAAGAGGACCACACCAACAAACCCCGGTTAGCATCTGATGATGGTTGACCGCCCGAGTTCTGGTCTCTACACGCACAAACAGCACTCACACTATTCTATTACAAATATTACAAGTCGGGGAATTGGGCTGGCTAGACAAACTGGCCTGGCTTTACGGGGCTTTTTCAACTGAGCTTGTTTTACTGGGTCTCTCGGTGAGAAATTGAGTACCTAACAGTCCTCCCCCTGTCATACTTTTGTTGTATACTGGACACTGCCACCATTCCTTCAGTCGCGCCCAGACACAGAACACGCGGTTTTTAGGCACTGGTTCTTTTCCTCCTCATTCCGCCGGCAATTGGGCCGTCTCCGGGTTATGGAGTCGGTGTTTCGGGTATATGGTGCGCAATTCACAGCTTGATAACTCTCCTCCTGTATTCCAGTACCAGTACTCAAGTCACACCCACTCCAAGACCCCTCAACCCAACCAATACAGGCCACACACATGGGCAAGCACCCCAGGTTTTTTTTTAATTTATTTATTTATTTTCTTTTTTAATTCCGAAGGTCACGACCTACTTTCATGTATAAAGGGATTCTCCAAGAATCTCCAAAAATATTTGTACTCTCAGAAACTTTCCCTGCCTCCGAAACGCCCAGATCCGGAGTTTAACGCGCTCCCTTCTGTCCGTTGGGAGTGGCGATCACGCATAACCCTCGTGGAGTGCACAACAGTACTAGAATTGGGGTGGGCGCTTACTGCTTCCCTACAACCAATCGCCTCTAGCATTATCTCTTGTGCATTCAGTAAATAAATAGGTTGTCACCAGTGTGTACCTTACTGACAAGCTTATACCATGGAATGCTTTTATATGAAGGAGTGTTCCTTCTCTCTGTGGCCACAGTTGACCACCATTTTATTGGCATCCCCACGATGCTTTTATAGTATTGCGCGGACCTCAGAGAGAAGTGTCCAAATAGTCGTTCAGCCCTTCTCCCCTAATCAGGTATATATACAACAAAGCGGCACCAGTCATTGTCTACGGCCATACCACGTTGAAAATACCGGTTCTCGTCCGATCACCGAAGTCAAGTAACGTCGGGCGTGGTTAATACTTGGATGAGTGAAAGCTTGGGAACAACACGTATTGTAGACATTTTTATTTTATTTTTGTTGTGTCTTGTGTTTTTAGCCCTGTACAATTTTGTTATTTTGGTACCCGCCTGTCTACTATAACTGTAGACCTCCGAACAAATCTACAGGTTCTCAGTCTCCCTGTGAAACCCGCCACAACAACACAACACGTGTTGCTGACCTTCTTATGTTTTAATTGTCAGCCCTTGAAATTGTGTGTTTTAAGTGCGACCCTGGAATTCTAAGAACCGTAGCTCTCCGGACAAACCCGCAAGTGTTCAGTCTCACGCACAAAAATACAGACAAGACAGATAGCGAACTCTTGTGTATCAAGAGGACCACACCAACAAACCCCGGTTAGCATCTGATGATGGTTGACCGCCCGAGTTCTAGTCTCTACACGCACAAACAGCACTCACACTATTCTATTACAAATATTACAAGTCGGGGAATTGGGCTGGCTAGACAAACTGGCCTGGCTTTACGGGGCTTTTTCAACTGAGCTTGTTTTACTGGGTCTCTCGGTGAGAAATTGAGTACCTAACAGTCCTCCCCCTGTCATACTTTTGTTGCATACTGGACACTGCCACCATTCCTCCAGTCGCGCCCAGACACTGAACACGCGGTTTTTAGGCACTGGTTCTTTTCCTCCTCATTCCGCCGGAAATTGGGCCGTCTCCGGGTTATGGAGTTGGTGTTTCGGGTATATGGTGCGCAATTCACAGCTTGATAACTCTCCTCCTGTATTCCAGTACCAGTACTCAAGTCACACCCTCTCCAAGACCCATCAACCCAACCAATACAGGCCCCACACATGTGCAAGCACCCCAGGTGTTTTTTTGTTTTTGTTTTTGTTTTTAAAGTCCGAAGGTCACGACCTACTTTCATTTATAAAGGGATTCTCCAAGAATCTCCAAAAATATTTGTACTCTCAGAAACTTTCCCTGCCTCCGAAACGCCCAGATCCGGAGTTTAACTCGCTCCCTTCTGTCCGTTGGGAGTGGCGATCACGCATAGCCCTCGTGCAGTGCACAACAGGACTAGAATTGGGTTGGGCGCTCACTGCTTCCCGACAACCAATCGCCTCTAGCCTTATCTCTTGTGCATTCGGTAAATAAATAGGTTGTCACAAGTGTGTACCTTACTGACAAGCTTATACCATGGACTGCTTTTATATGAAGGAGTGTTCCTTCTCTGTGTGGCCACAGTTGACCACACTTTTATTGGCATCCCCACGATGCTTTTATAGTATTGCTCGGACCTCAGAGAGAAGTGTCCAAGTAGTCGTTCAGCCCTTCTCCCCTAATCAGGTATATATACAACAAAGCGCCACCAGTCATCGTCTACGGCCATACCACGTTGAAAATACCGGTTTTCGTCCGATCACCAAAGTCAAGTAACGTCGGGCGTGGTTACTACTTAGATGAGTGACCGCTTGGGAACACCACGTATTGTAGACATTTTTATTTTATTTTTGTTGTGTCTTGTGTTTTTAGCCCTGTACAATTTTGTTATTTTGGTACCCGCCTGTCTACTATAACTGTAGACCTCCGAACAAATCTACAGGTTTTCAGTCTCCCTGTGAAACCCGCCACAACAACACAACACGTGTTGCTGGCCTTCTTATGTTTTAATTGTCACCCCTTGAAATTTTGTGTTTTAAGTGAGACCCTGGGTTTCTAAGAACCGTAGCTCTCCGGACAAACCCGCAAGTGTTCAGTCTCACGCACAAAAAGACAGATAAGACAGATAGCGACCTCTTGTGCATCAAGAGGACAACACCAACAAACAACGGTTAGCATCTTATGATGGTTGACCGCCCGAGTTCTGGTCTCTACACGCACAAACAGCACTCACACTATTCTATTACAAATATTACAAGTCGGGGAATTGGGCTGGCTAGACAAACTGGCCTGGCTTTACGGGGCTTTTTCAACTGAGCTTGTTTTACTGGGTCTCTCGGTGAGAAATTGAGTACCTAACAGTCCTCCCCCTGTCATACTTTTGTTGTATACTGGACACTGCCACCATTCCTTCAGTCGCGCCCAGACACAGAACACGCGGTTTTTAGGCACTGGTTCTTTTCCTCCTCATTCCGCCGGCAATTGGGCCGTCTCCGGGTTATGGAGTCGGTTTTTCGGGTATATGGTGCGCAATTCACAGCTTGATAACTCTCCTCCTGTATTCCAGTACCAGTACTCAAGTCACACCCACTCCAAGACCCATCAACCCAACCAATACAGGCCCCACACATGGGCAAGCACCCCAGGTTTTTTTTTAAATTTAAAGTCCGAAGGTCACGACCTACTTTCATTTATAAAGGGATTCTCCAAGAATCTCCAAAAATATTTGTACTCTCAGAAACTTTCCCTGCCTCCGAAACGCCCAGATCCGGTGTTTAACGCGCTCCCTTCTGTCCGTTGGGAGTGGCGATCACGCATAGCCCTCGTGCAGTGCACATTAGGACTAGAATTGGGTTGGGCGCTTACTGCTTCCCGACAACCAATCGCCTCTCGCCTTATCTCTTGTGCATTCAGTAAATAAATTGGTTGTCACCAGTGTGTACCTTACTGACAAGCTTATACCATGGACTGCTTTTATATGAAGGAGTGTTCCTTCTCTCTGTGGCCACAGTTGACCACCATTTTATTGGCATCCCTACGATGCTTTTATAGTATTGCGCGGACCTCAGAGAGAAGTGTCCAAGTAGTCGTTCAGCCCCTTCTCCCCCAATCAGGTATATATACAACAAAGCGGCACCAGTCATCGTCTACGGCCATACCACGTTGAAAATACCGGTTCTCGTCCGATAACCGAAGTCAAGTAACGTCGGGCGTGGTTACTACTTAGATGGGTGACCGCTTGGGAACACCACGTGTTGTAGATATTTTTATTTTATTTTTGTTGTGTCTTGTGTTTTTAGCCCTGTACAATTTTGTTATTTTGGTACCCGCCTGTCTACTATAACTGTAGACCTCCGAACAAATCTACAGGTTTTCAGTCTTCCTGTGAAACCCGCCACAACAACACAACACGTGTTGCTGGCCTTCTTATGTTTTAATTGTCACCCCTTGAAATGTTGTGTTTTAAGTGAGTCCCTGGGTTTCTAAGAACCGTAGCCCTCCGGACAAACCCGCAAGTGTTCAGTCTCACTCACAAAAAGACAGACAAGACAGATAGCGAACTCTTGTGCATCAAGAGGACCACACCAACAAACCCCGGTTAGCATCTGATGATGGTTGACCGCCCGAGTTCTGGTCTCTACACGCACAAACAGCACTCACACTATTCTATTACAAATATTACAAGTCGGGGAATTGGGCTGGCTAGACAAACTGGCCTGGCTTTACGGGGCTTTTTCAACTGAGCTTGTGTTACTGGGTCTCTCGGTGAGAAATTGAGTACCTAACAGTCCTCCCCCTGTCATACTTTTGTTGTATACTGGACACTGCCACCATTCCTTCAGTCGCGCCCAGACACAGAACACGCGGTTTTTAGGCACTGGTTCTTTTCCTCCTCATTCCGCCGGCAATTGGGCCGTCTCCGGGTTATGGAGTCGGTGTTTCGGGTATATGGTGCGCAATTCACAGCTTGATAACTCTCCTCCTGTATTCCAGTACCAGTACTCAAGTCACACCCACTCCAAGACCCCTCAACCCAACCAATACAGGCCACACACATGGGCAAGCACCCCAGGTTTTTTTAAAATTTATTTATTTATTTTCTTTTTTAATTCCGAAGGTCACGACCTACTTTCATGTATAAAGGGATTCTCCAAGAATCTCAAAAAATATTTGTACTCTCAGAAACTTTCCCTGCCTCCGAAACGCCCAGATCCGGAGTTTAACGCGCTCCCTTCTGTCCGTTGGGAGTGGCGATCACGCATAACCCTCGTGGAGTGCACAACAGTACTAGAATTGGGGTGGGCGCTTACTGCTTCCCTACAACCAATCGCCTCTAGCATTATCTCTTGTGCATTCAGTAAATAAATAGGTTGTCACCAGTGTGTACCTTACTGACAAGCTTATACCATGGAATGCTTTTATATGAAGGAGTGTTCCTTCTCTCTGTGGCCACAGTTGACCACCATTTTATTGGCATCCCCACGATGCTTTTATAGTATTGCGCGGACCTCAGAGAGAAGTGTCCAAATAGTCGTTCAGCCCTTCTCCCCTAATCAGGTATATATACAACAAAGCGGCACCAGTCATTGTCTACGGCCATACCACGTTGAAAATACCGGTTCTCGTCCGATCACCGAAGTCAAGTAACGTCGGGCGTGGTTAATACTTGGATGAGTGAAAGCTTGGGAACAACACGTATTGTAGACATTTTTATTTTATTTTTGTTGTGTCTTGTGTTTTTAGCCCTGTACAATTTTGTTATTTTGGTACCCGCCTGTCTACTATAACTGTAGACCTCCGAACAAATCTACAGGTTTTCAGTCTCCCTGTGAAACCCGCCACAACAACACAACACGTGTTGCTGGCCTTCTTATGTTTTAATTGTCAGCCCTTGAAATTGTGTGTTTTAAGTGCGACCCTGGAATTCTAAGAACCGTAGCTCTCCGGACAAACCCGCAAGTGTTCAGTCTCACGCACAAAAATACAGACAAGACAGATAGCGAACTCTTGTGTATCAAGAGGACCACACCAACAAACCCCGGTTAGCATCTGATGATGGTTGACCGCCCGAGTTCTAATCTCTACACGCACAAACAGCACTCACACTATTCTATTACAAATATTACAAGTCGGGGAATTGGGCTGGCTAGACAAACTGGCCTGGCTTTACGGGGCTTTTTCAACTGAGCTTGTTTTACTGGGTCTCTCGGTGAGAAATTGAGTACCTAACAGTCCTCCCCCTGTCATACTTTTGTTGCATACTGGACACTGCCACCATTCCTCCAGTCGCGCCCAGACACAGAAAAGGCGGTTTTTAGGCACTGGTTCTTTTCCTCCTCATTCCGCCGGAAATTGGGCCGTCTCCGGGTTATGGAGTTGGTGTTTCGGGTATATGGTGCGCAATTCACAGCTTTATAACTCTCCTCCTGTATTCCAGTACCAGTACTCAAGTCACACCCTCTCCAAGACCCATCAACCCAACCAATACAGGCCCCACACATGTGCAAGCACCCCAGGTGTTTTTTTGTTTTTGTTTTTAAAGTCCGAAGGTCACGACCTACTTTCATTTATAAAGGGATTCTCCAAGAATCTCCAAAAATATTTGTACTCTCAGAAACTTTCCCTAACTCCGAAACGCCCAGATCCGGAGTTTAACTCGCTCCCTTCTGTCCGTTGGGAGTGGCGATCACGCATAGCCCTCGTGCAGTGCACAACAGGACTAGAATTGGGTTGGGCGCTTACTGCTTCCCGACAACCAATCGCCTCTAGCCTTATCTCTTGTGCATTCGGTAAATAAATAGGTTGTCACAAGTGTGTACCTTACTGACAAGCTTATACCATGGACTGCTTTTATATGAAGGAGTGTTCCTTCTCTCTGTGGCCACAGTTGACCACACTTTTATTGGCATCCCCACGATGCTTTTATAGTATTGCTCGGACCTCAGAGAGAAGTGTCCAAGTAGTCGTTCAGCCCTTCTCCCCTAATCAGGTATATATACAACAAAGCGCCACCAGTCATCGTCTACGGCCATATCACGTTGAAAATACCGGTTTTCGTCCGATCACCAAAGTCAAGTAACGTCGGGCGTGGTTACTACTTAGATGAGTGACCGCTTGGGAACACCACGTATTGTAGACATTTTTATTTTATTTTTGTTGTGTCTTGTGTTTTTAGCCCTGTACAATTTTATTTTGGTACCCGCCTGTCTAATATAAGTGTAGACCTCGGAACAAATCTACAGGTTTTCAGTCTCCCTGTGAAACCCGCCACAACAACACAACACGTGTTGCTGGCCTTCTTATGTTTTAATTGTCAGCCCTTGAAATTGTGTGTTTTAAGTGCGACCCTGGAATTCTAAGAACCGTAGCCCTCCGGACAAACCCGCAAGTGTTCAGTCTCACGCACAAAAAGACAGACAAGACAGATAGCGAACTCTTGTGTATCAAGAGGACCACACCAACAAACCCCGGTTAGCATCTGATGATGGTTGACCGCCCGAGTTCTGGTCTCTACACGCACAAACAGCACTCACACTATTCTATTACAAATATTACAAGTCGGGGAATTGGGCTGGCTAGACAAACTGGCCTGGCTTTACGGGGCTTTTTCAACTGAGCTTGTTTTACTGGGTCTCTCGGTGAGAAATTGAGTACCTAACAGTCCTCCCCCTGTCATACTTTTCTTGCATACTGGACACTGCCACCATTCCTCCATTCGCGCCCAGACACAGAACACGCGGTTTTTAGGCACTGGTTCTTTTCCTCCTTATTCCGCCGGCAATTGGGCCGTCTCCGGGTTATGGAGTCGGTGTATCGGGTATATCGTGCGCAATTCACAGCTTGATAACTCTCCTCCTGTTTTCCAGTACCAGTACTCAAGTCACACCCACTACAAGACCCATCAACCCAACCAATACAGGCCCCACACAAGGGCAAGCACCCCAGGTTTTTTTTTAAAGTCCGAAGGTTACGACCTACTTTCATTTATAAAGGGATTCTCCAAGAATCTCCAAAAATATTTGTACTCTCAGAAACTTTCCCTGCCTCCGAAACTCCCAGATCCGGAGTTTAACGCGCTCCCTTCTGTCCGTTTGGGAGTGGCGATCACGCATAGCCCTCGTGCAGTGCACAACAGGACTAGAATTGGGTTGGGCGCTTACTGCTTCCCGACAACCAATCGCCTCTAGCATTATCTCTTGTGCATTCAGTAAATAAATAGGTTGTCACCAGTGTGTACCTTACTGACAAGCTTATACCATGGACTGCTTTATATGAAGGATTGTTCCTTCTCTCTGTGGCCACAGTTGACCACCATTTTATTGGCATCCCCACGATGCTTTTATAGTATTGCGCGGACCTCAGAGAGAAATGTCCAAGTAGGCGTTCAGCCCCTTCTCCCCTAATGAGGTATATATATACAACAAAGCGGCACCAGTCATCGTCTACGGCCATACCACGTTGAAAATACCGGTTCTCGTCCGATCACCGAAGTCAAGTAACGTCGGGCGTGGTTACTACTTAGATGGGTGACCGCTTGGGAACACCACGTGTTGTAGACATTTTTATTTTATTTTTGTTGTGTCTTGTGTTTTTAGCCCTGTACAATTTTGTTATTTTGGTACCCGCCTTTCTACTAGCACTGTAGACCTCCGAACAAATCTACAGGTTTTCAGTCTCCCTGTGAAACCCGCCACAACAACACAACACGTGTTGCTGGCCTTCTTATGTTTTAATTTTCACCCCTTGAAATTTTGTGTTTTAAGTGAGACCCTGGATTTCTAAGAACCGTAGCCCTCCGGACAAACCCGCAAGTGTTCAGTCTCACGCACAAAAAGACAGACAAGACAGATAGCGATTTCTCGTGCATCAAGAGGACCACACCAACAAACCCCGGTTAGCATCTGATGATGGTTGACCGCCCGAGTTCTGGTCTCTACACGCACAAACAGCACTCACACTATTCTATTACAAATATTACAAGTCGGGGAATTGGGCTGGCTAGACAAACTGGCCTGGCTTTACGGGGCTTTTTCAACTGAGCTTGTTTTACTGGGTCTCTCGGTGAGAAATTGAGTACCTAACAGTCCTCCCCCTGTCATACTTTTGTTGCATACTGGACACTGCCACCATTCCTCCATTCACGCCCAGACACAGAACACGCGGTTTTTAGGCACTGGTTCTTTTCCTCCTCATTCCGCCGGCAATTGGGCCGTCTCCGGGTTATGGAGTCGGTGTTTCGGATATATGGTGCGCAATTCACAGCTTGATAACTCTCCTCCTGTATTCCAGTACCAGTACTCAAGTCACACCCACTCCAAGACCCCTCAACCCAACCAATACAGGCCACACACATGGGCAAGCACCCCAGGTTTTTTTTAAATTTATTTATTTATTTTCTTTTTTAATTCCGAAGGTCACGACCTACTTTCATGTATAAAGGGATTCTCCAAGAATCTCCAAAAATATTTGTACTCTCAGAAACTTTCCCTGCCTCCGAAACGCCCAGATCCGGAGTTTAACGCGCTCCCTTCTGTCCGTTGGGAGTGGTGATCACGCATAACCCTCGTGGAGTGCACAACAGTACTAGAATTGGGGTGGGCGCTTACTGCTTCCCTACAACCAATCGCCTCTAGCATTATCTCTTGTGCATTCAGTAAATAAATAGGTTGTCACCAGTGTGTACCTTACTGACAAGCTTATACCATGGAATGCTTTTATATGAAGGAGTGTTCCTTCTCTCTGTGGCCACAGTTGACCACCATTTTATTGGCATCCCCACGATGCTTTTATAGTATTGCGCGGACCTCAGAGAGAAGTGTCCAAATAGTCGTTCAGCCCTTCTCCCCTAATCAGGTATATATACAACAAAGCGGCACCAGTCATTGTCTACGGCCATACCACGTTGAAAATACCGGTTCTCGTCCGATCACCGAAGTCAAGTAACGTCGGGCGTGGTTAATACTTGGATGAGTGAAAGCTTGGGAACAACACGTATTGTAGACATTTTTATTTTATTTTTGTTGTGTCTTGTGTTTTTAGCCCTGTACAATTTTGTTATTTTGGTACCCGCCTGTCTACTATAACTGTAGACCTCCGAACAAATCTACAGGTTTTCAGTCTCCCTGTGAAACCCGCCACAACAACACAACACGTGTTGCTGGCCTTCTTATGTTTTAATTGTCAGCCCTTGAAATTGTGTGTTTTAAGTGCGACCCTGGAATTCTAAGAACCGTAGCTCTCCGGACAAACCCGCAAGTGTTCAGTCTCACGCACAAAAATACAGACAAGACAGATAGCGAACTCTTGTGTATCAAGAGGACCACACCAACAAACCCCGGTTAGCATCTGATGATGGTTGACCGCCCGAGTTCTAATCTCTACACGCACAAACAGCACTCACACTATTCTATTACAAATATTACAAGTCGGGGAATTGGGCTGGCTAGACAAACTGGCCTGGCTTTACGGGGCTTTTTCAACTGAGCTTGTTTTACTGGGTCTCTCGGTGAGAAATTGAGTACCTAACAGTCCTCCCCCTGTCATACTTTTGTTGCATACTGGACACTGCCACCATTCCTCCAGTCTCGCCCAGACACAGAACACGCGGTTTTTAGGCACTGGTTCTTTTCCTCCTCATTCCGCCGGAAATTGGGCCGTCTCCGGGTTATGGAGTTGGTGTTTCGGGTATATGGTGCGCAATTCACAGCTTGATAACTCTCCTCCTGTATTCCAGTACCAGTACTCAAGTCACACCCTCTCCAAGACCCATCAACCCAACCAATACAGGCCCCACACATGTGCAAGCACCCCAGGTGTTTTTTTGTTTTTGTTTTTGTTTTTAAAGTCCGAAGGTCACGACCTACTTTCATTTATAAAGGGATTCTCCAAGAATCTCCAAAAATATTTGTACTCTCAGAAACTTTCCCTAACTCCGAAACGCCCAGATCCGGAGTTTAACTCGCTCCCTTCTGTCCGTTGGGAGTGGCGATCACGCATAGCCCTCGTGCAGTGCACAACAGGACTAGAATTGGGTTGGGCGCTTACTGCTTCCCGACAACCAATCGCCTCTAGCCTTATCTCTTGTGCATTCGGTAAATAAATAGGTTGTCACAAGTGTGTACCTTACTGACAAGCTTATACCATGGACTGCTTTTATATGAAGGAGTGTTCCTTCTCTCTGTGGCCACAGTTGATCACACTTTTATTGGCATCCCCACGATGCTTTTATAGTATTGCTCGGACCTCAGAGAGAAGTGTCCAAGTAGTCGTTCAGCCCTTCTCCCCTAATCAGGTATATATACAACAAAGCGCCACCAGTCATCGTCTACGGCCATACCACGTTGAAAATACCGGTTCTCGTCCGATCACCAAAGTCAAGTAACGTCGGGCGTGGTTACTACTTAGATGAGTGACCGCTTGGGAACACCACGTATTGTAGACATTTTTATTTTATTTTTGTTGTGTCTTGTGTTTTTAGCCCTGTACAATTTTATTTTGGTACCCGCCTGTCTAATATAAGTGTAGACCTCGGAACAAATCTACAGGTTTTCAGTCTCCCTGTGAAACCCGCCACAACAACACAACACGTGTTGCTGGCCTTCTTATGTTTTAATTGTCAGCCCTTGAAATTGTGTGTTTTAAGTGCGACCCTGGAATTCTAAGAACCGTAGCCCTCCGGACAAACCCGCAAGTGTTCAGTCTCACGCACAAAAAGACAGACAAGACAGATAGCGAACTCTTGTGTATCAAGAGGACCACACCAACAAACCCCGGTTAGCATCTGATGATGGTTGACCGCCCGAGTTCTGGTCTCTACACGCACAAACAGCACTCACACTATTCTATTACAAATATTACAAGTCGGGGAATTGGGCTAGATAGACAAACTGGCCTGGCTTTACGGGGCTTTTTGAACTGAGCTTGTTTTACTGGGTCTCTCGGTGAGAAATTTAGTACCTAACAGTCCTACCCCTGTCATACTTTTGTTGCATACTGGACACTGCCACCATTCCTCCGGTCATGTCCAGAAAAAGAACACGCAGTTTTTAGGCACTGGTTCTTTTCCTCCTCATTCCGCCGGCAATTGGGCCGTCTCCGGGTTATGGAGTCGATGTTTCGGGTATATGGTGCGCAATTCACAGCTTGATAACTCTCCTCCTGTATTCCAGTACCAGTACTCAAGTCACACCCACTCCAAGACCCATCAACCCAACCAATACAAGCCCCACACATGGGCAAGCACCCCAGGTTTTTTTTTTAATTTAAAGTCCGAAGGTCACGACCTACTTTCATTTATAAAGGGATTCTCCTAGAATCTCCAAAAATATTTGTACTCTCAGAAACTTTCCCTGCCTCAGAAACGCCCAGATCCGGTGTTTAACGCGCTCCCTTCTGTCCGTTGGGAGTGGCGATCACGCATAGCCCTCGTGCAGTGCACAACAGGACTAGAATTGGGGTGGGCGCTTACTGCTTCCCTACAACCAATCGCCTCTAGCATTATCTCTTGTGCATTCAGTAAATAAATAGGTTGTCACAAGTGTGTACCTTACTGACAAGCTTATACCATGGACTGCTTTTATATGAAGGAGTGTTCCTTCTCTCTGTGGCCACAGTTGACCACCATTTTATTGGCATCCCCACGATGCTTTTATAGTATTGCGCGGACCTCAGAGAGAAGTGTCCAAGTAGTCGTTCAGCCCTTCTCCCCTAATCAGGTATATATACAACAAAGCGCCACCAGTCATCGTCTACGGCCATACCACGTTGAAAATACCGGTTCTCGTCCGATCACCGAAGTCAAGTAACGTCGGGCGTGGTTACTACTTAGATGAGTGACCGCTTGGGAACACCACGTATTGTAGACATTTTTATTTTATTTTTGTTGTGTCTTGTGTTTTTAGCCCTGTACAATTTTGTTATTTTGGTACCCGCCTGTCTACTATAACTGTAGACCTCCGAACAAATCTACAGGTTTTCAGTCCCCTGTGAAACCCGCCACAACAACACAACACGTGTTGCTGGCCTTCTTATGTTTTAATTGTCACCCCTTGAAATTTTGTGTTTTTAGTGAGACCCTGGGTTTCTAAGAACCGTAGCCCTCCGGACAAACCCGCAAGTGTTCAGTCTCACGCACAAAAAGACAGACAAGACAGATAGCGATTTCTCGTGCATCAAGAGGACCACACCAACAAACCCCGGTTAGCATCTGATGATGGTTGACCGCCCGAGTTCTGGTCTCTACACGCACAAACAGCACTCACACTATTCTATTACAAATATTACAAGTCGGGGAATTGGGCTGGCTAGACAAACTGGCCTGGCTTTACGGGGCTTTTTCAACTGAGCTTGTTTTACTGGGTCTCTCGGTGAGAAATTGAGTACCTAACAGTCCTCCCCCTGTCATACTTTTGTTGCATACTGGACACTGCCACCATTCCTCCATTCACGCCCAGACACAGAACACGCGGTTTTTAGGCACTGGTTCTTTTCCTCCTCATTCCGCCGGCAATTGGGCCGTCTCCGGGTTATGGAGTCGGTGTTTCGGATATATGGTGCGCAATTCACAGCTTGATAACTCTCCTCCTGTATTCCAGTACCAGTTCTCAAGTCACACCCACTCCAAGACCCATCAACCCAACCAATACAGGTCCCACACATGGGCAAGCACCCCAGGTTTTTATTTTTTATTTATTTATTTATTTATTTTTTTAAGTCCGAAGGTCACGACCTACTTTCATTTATAAAGGGATTCTCCAGAATCTCCAAAAATATTTGTACTCTCAGAAACTTCCCCTGCCTCCGAAACGCCCAGATCCGGAGTTTAACGCGCTCCCTTCTGTCCGTTGGGAGTGGCGATCACGCATAGCCCTCGTGCAGTGCACAACAGGACTAGAATTGGGTTGGGCGCTTACTGCTTCCCGACAACCAATCGCCTCTCGCCTTATCTCTTGTGCATTCAGTAAATAAATAGGTTGTCACCAGTGTGTACCTTACTGACAAGCTTATACCATGGAATGCTTTTATATGAAGGAGTGTTCCTTCTCTCTGTGGCCACAGTTGACCACCATTTTATTGGCATCCCCACGATGCTTTTATAGTATTGCGCGGACCTCAGAGAGAAGTGTCCAAGTAGTCGTTCAGCCCTTCTCCCCTAATCAGGTATATATACAACAAAGCGGCACCAGTCATTGTCTACGGCCATACCACGTTGAAAATACCGGTTCTCGTCCGATCACCGAAGTCAAGTAACGTCGGGCGTGGTTAATACTTGGATGAGTGAAAGCTTGGGAACAACACGTATTGTAGACATTTTTATTTTATTTTTGTTGTGTCTTGTGTTTTTAGCCCTGTACAATTCTGTTATTTTGGTACCCGCCTGTCTACTATAACTGTAGACCTCCGAACAAATCTACAGGTTTTCAGTCTCCCTGTGAAACCCGCCACAACAACACAACACGTGTTGCTGGCCTTCTTATGTTTTAATTGTCAGCCCTTGAAATTGTGTGTTTTAAGTGCGACCCTGGAATTCTAAGAACCGTAGCTCTCCGGACAAACCCGCAAGTGTTCAGTCTCACGCACAAAAATACAGACAAGACAGATAGCGAACTCTTGTGTATCAAGAGGACCACACCAACAAACCCCGGTTAGCATCTGATGATGGTTGACCGCCCGAGTTCTAGTCTCTACACGCACAAACAGCACTCACACTATTCTATTACAAATATTACAAGTCGGGGAATTGGGCTGGCTAGACAAACTGGCCTGGCTTTACGGGGCTTTTTCAACTGAGCTTGTTTTACTGGGTCTCTCGGTGAGAAATTGAGTACCTAACAGTCCTCCCCCTGTCATACTTTTGTTGCATACTGGACACTGCCACCATTCCTCCAGTCGCGCCCAGACACAGAACACGCGGTTTTTAGGCACTGGTTCTTTTCCTCCTCATTCCGCCGGAAATTGGGCCGTCTCCGGGTTATGGAGTTGGTGTTTCGGGTATATGGTGCGCAATTCACAGCTTGATAACTCTCCTCCTGTATTCCAGTACCAGTACTCAAGTCACACCCTCTCCAAGACCCATCAACCCAACCAATAAAGGCCCCACACATGTGCAAGCACCCCAGGTGTTTTTTTGTTTTTGTTTTTGTTTTTAAAGTCCGAAGGTCACGACCTACTTTCATTTATAAAGGGATTCTCCAAGAATCTCCAAAAATATTTGTACTCTCAGAAACTTTCCCTGCCTCCGAAACGCCCAGATCCGGAGTTTAACTCGCTCCCTTCTGTCCGTTGGGAGTGGCGATCACGCATAGCCCTCGTGCAGTGCACATTAGGACTAGAATTGGGTTGGGCGCTTACTGCTTCCCGACAACCAATCGCCTCTCGCCTTATCTCTTGTGCATTCAGTAAATAAATAGGTTGTCACCAGTGTGTACCTTACTGACAAGCTTATACCATGGACTGCTTTTATATGAATGAGTGTTCCTTCTCTCTGTGGCCACAGTTGATCACCATTTTATTGGCATCCCCACGATGCTTTTATAGTATTGCGCGGACCTCAGAGAGAAGTGTCCAAGTAGTCGTTCAGCCCCTTCTCCACTAATCAGGTATATATACAACAAAGCGGCACCAGTCATCGTCTACGGCCATACCACGTTGAAAATACCGGTTCTCGTCCGATAACCAAAGTCAAGTAACGTCGGGCGTGGTTACTACTTAGATGGGTGACCGCTTGGGAACACCACGTGTTGTAGACATTTTTATTTTATGTTTGTTGTGTCTTGTGTTTTTAGCCCTGTACAATTTTGTTATTTTGGTACCCGCCTGTCTACTATAACTGTAGACCTCCGAACAAATCTACAGGTTTTCAGTCTCCCTGTGAAACCCGCCACAACACAACACGTGTTGATGGCCTTCTTATGTTTTAATTGTCACCCCTTGAAATTTTGTGTTTTAAGTGAGTCCCTGGGTTTCTAAGAACCGTAGCCCTCCGGACAAACCCGCAAGTGTTCAGTCTCACGCACAACAAGACAGACAGGACAGATAGCGAACTCTTGTGCATCAAGAGGACCACACCAACAAACCCCGGTTAGCATCTGATGATGGTTGACCGCCCGAGTTCAGGTCTCTACACGCACAAACAGCACTCACACTATTCTATAACAAATATTACAAGTCGGGGAATTGGGCTGGCTAGACAAACTGGCCTGGCTTTACGGGGCTTTTTCAACTGAGCTTGTTTTACTGGGTCTCTCGGTGAGAAATTGAGTACCTAACAGTCCTCCCCCTGTCATACTTTTGTTGTATACTGGACACTGCCACTATTCCTCCAGTCGCGCCCAGACACATAACACGCGGTTTTTAGGCACTGGTTCTTTTCCTCCTCATTCCACCGGCAATTGGGCCGTCTCCGGGTTATGGAGTCGGTGTTTCGGGTATATGGTGCGCAATTCACAGCTTGATAACTCTCCTCCTCAATTCCAGTACCAGTACTCAAGTCACACCCACTCCAAGACCCATCAACCCAACCAATACAGGCCCCACACATGGGCAAGCACCCCAGGTGTTTTTTTAATTAATTTTTTTTTTTTTAAAGTCCGAAGGTCACGACCTACTTTCATTTATAAAGGGATTCTCCAAGAATCTCCAAAAATATTTGTACTCTCAGAAACTTTCCCTGCCTCCGAAACGCCCAGATCCGGAGTTTAACGCGCTCCCTTCTGTCCGTTGGGAGTGGCGATCACGCATAGCCCTCGTGCAGTGCACAACAGGACTAGAATTGGGTTGGGCGCTTACTGCTTCCCGACAACCAATCGCCTCTAGCCTTATCTCTTGTGCATTCAGTAAATAAATAGGTTGTCACAAGTGTGTACCTTACTGACAAGCTTATACCATGGACTGCTTTTATATGAAGGAGTGTTCCTTCTCTCTGTGGCCACAGTTGACCACACTTTTATTGGCATCCCCACGATGCTTTTATAGTATTGCTCGGACCTCAGAGAGAAGTGTCCAAGTAGTCGTTCAGCCCTTCTCCCCTAATCAGGTATATATACAACAAAGCGCCACCAGTCATCGTCTACGGCCATACCACGTTGAAAATACCGGTTCTCGTCCGATCACCAAAGTCAAGTAACGTCGGGCGTGGTTACTACTTAGATGAGTGACCGCTTGGGAACACCACGTATTGTAGACATTTTTATTTTATTTTTGTTGTGTCTTGTGTTTTTAGCCCTGTACAATTTTATTTTGGTACCCGCCTGTCTAATATAAGTGTAGACCTCGGAACAAATCTACAGGTTTTCAGTCTCCCTGTGAAACCCGCCACAACAACACAACACGTGTTGCTGGCCTTCTTATGTTTTAATTGTCAGCCCTTGAAATTGTGTGTTTTAAGTGCGACCCTGGAATTCTAAGAACCGTAGCCCTCCGGACAAACCCGCAAGTGTTCAGTCTCACGCACAAAAAGACAGACAAGACAGATAGCGAACTCTTGTGTATCAAGAGGACCACACCAACAAACCCCGGTTAGCATCTGATGATGGTTGACCGCCCGAGTTCTGGTCTCTACACGCACAAACAGCACTCACACTATTCTATTACAAATATTACAAGTCGGGGAATTTGGATGGCTAGACAAACTGGCCTGGCTTTACGGGGCTTTTTCAACTGAGCTTGTTTTACTGGGTCTCTCGGTGAGAAATTGAGTACCTAACAGTCCTCCCCCTGTCATACTTTTCTTGCATACTGGACACTGCCACCATTCCTCCATTCGCGCCCAGACACAGAACACGCGGTTTTTAGGCACTGGTTCTTTTCCTCCTTATTCCGCCGGCAATTGGGCCGTCTCCGGGTTATGGAGTCGGTGTATCGGGTATATGGTGCGCAATTCACAGCTTGATAACTCTCTTCCTGTAGTCATGTACAAGTACTCAAGTCACACCCACTCCAAGACACATCAACCCAACCAATACAGGCCTCACACATGGGCAAGCATCCCAGGTTTTTTTTTTTTTTTTTTGTTTTAAAGTCCGAAGGTCACGACCTACTTTCATTTATAAAGGGATTCTCCAGAATCTCCAAAAATATTTGTACTCTCAGAAACTTCCCCTGCCTCCGAAACGGCCAGATCCGGAGTTTAACGCGCTCCCTTCTGTCCGTTGGGAGTGTCGATCACGCATAGCCCTCGTGCAGTGCACAACAGGAATAGAATTGGGTTGGGCGCTTACTGCTTCCCGACAACCAATCGCCTCTCGCCTTATCTCTTGTGCATTCAGTAAATAAATAGGTTGTCACCAGTGTGTACCTTACTGACAAGCTTATACCATGGACTGCTTTTATATGAATGAGTGTTCCTTCTCTCTGTGGCCACAGTTGATCACCATTTTATTGGCATCCCCACGATGCTTTTATAGTATTGCGCGGACCTCAGAGAGAAGTGTCCAAGTAGTCGTTCAGCCCCTTCTCCACTAATCAGGTATATATACAACAAAGCGGCACCAGTCATCGTCTACGGCCATACCACGTTGAAAATACCGGTTCTCGTCCGATAACCAAAGTCAAGTAACGTCGGGCGTGGTTACTACTTAGATGGGTGACCGCTTGGGAACACCACGTGTTGTAGACATTTTTATTTTATTTTTGTTGTGTCTTGTGTTTTTAGCCATGTACAATTTTGTTATTTTGGTACCCGCCTGTCTACTATAACTGTAGACCTCCGAACAAATCTACAGGTTTTCAGTCTCCCTGTGAAACCCGCCACAACAACACAACACGTGTTGATGGCCTTCTTATGTTTTAATTGTCACCCCTTGAAATTTTGTGTTTTAAGTGAGTCCCTGGGTTTCTAAGAACCGTAGCCCTCCGGACAAACCCGCAAGTGTTCAGTCTCACGCACAACAAGACAGACAGGACAGATAGCGAACTCTTGTGCATCAAGAGGACCACACCAACAAACCCCGGTTAGCATCTGATGATGGTTGACCGCCCGAGTTCAGGTCTCTACACGCACAAACAGCACTCACACTATTCTATTACAAATATTACAAGTCGGGGAATTGGGCTGGCTAGACAAACTGGCCTGGCTTTACGGGGCTTTTTCAACTGAGCTTGTTTTACTGGGTCTCTCGGTGAGAAATTGAGTACCTAACAGTCCTCCCCCTGTCATACTTTTGTTGTATACTGGACACTGCCACTATTCCTCCAGTCGCGCCCAGACACATAACACGCGGTTTTTAGGCACTGGTTCTTTTCCTCCTCATTCCACCGGCAATTGGGCCGTCTCCGGGTTATGGAGTCGGTGTTTCGGGTATATGGTGCGCAATTCACAGCTTGATAACTCTCCTCCTCAATTCCAGTACCAGTACTCAAGTCACACCCACTCCAAGACCCATCAACCCAACCAATACAGGCCCCACACATGGGCAAGCACCCCAGGTGTTTTTTTAATTAATTTTTTTTTTTAAAGTCCGAAGGTCACGACCTACTTTCATTTATAAAGGGATTCTCTAAAAATCTCCAAAAATATTTGTACTCTCAGAAACTTTCCCTGCCTCCGAAACGCCCAGATCCGGAGTTTAACGCGCTCCCTTCTGTCCGTTGGGAGTGGCGATCACGCATAGCCCTCGTGCAGTGCACAACAGGACTAGAATTGGGTTGGGCGCTTACTGCTTCCCGACAACCAATCGCCTCTAGCCTTATCTCTTGTGCATTCAGTAAATAAATAGGTTGTCACAAGTGTGTACCTTACTGACAAGCTTATACCATGGACTGCTTTTATATGAAGGAGTGTTCCTTCTCTCTGTGGCCACAGTTGACCACACTTTTATTGGCATCCCCACGATGCTTTTATAGTATTGCTCGGACCTCAGAGAGAAGTGTCCAAGTAGTCGTTCAGCCCTTCTCCCCTAATCAGGTATATATACAACAAAGCGCCACCAGTCATCGTCTACGGCCATACCACGTTGAAAATACCGGTTCTCGTCCGATCACCAAAGTCAAGTAACGTCGGGCGTGGTTACTACTTAGATGAGTGACCGCTTGGGAACACCACGTATTGTAGACATTTTTATTTTATTTTTGTTGTGTCTTGTGTTTTTAGCCCTGTACAATTTTATTTTGGTACCCGCCTGTCTAATATAAGTGTAGACCTCGGAACAAATCTACAGGTTTTCAGTCTCCCTGTGAAACCCGCCACAACAACACAACACGTGTTGCTGGCCTTCTTATGTTTTAATTGTCAGCCCTTGAAATTGTGTGTTTTAAGTGCGACCCTGGAATTCTAAGAACCGTAGCCCTCCGGACAAACCCGCAAGTGTTCAGTCTCACGCACAAAAAGACAGACAAGACAGATAGCGAACTCTTGTGTATCAAGAGGACCACACCAACAAACCCCGGTTAGCATCTGATGATGGTTGACCGCCCGAGTTCTGGTCTCTACACGCACAAACAGCACTCACACTATTCTATTACAAATATTACAAGTCGGGGAATTTGGATGGCTAGACAAACTGGCCTGGCTTTACGGGGCTTTTTCAACTGAGCTTGTTTTACTGGGTCTCTCGGTGAGAAATTGAGTACCTAACAGTCCTCCCCCTGTCATACTTTTCTTGCATACTGGACACTGCCACCATTCCTCCATTCGCGCCCAGACACAGAACACGCGGTTTTTAGGCACTGGTTCTTTTCCTCCTTATTCCGCCGGCAATTGGGCCGTCTCCGGGTTATGGAGTCGGTGTATCGGGTATATGGTGCGCAATTCACAGCTTGATAACTCTCTTCCTGTAGTCATGTACAAGTACTCAAGTCACACCCACTCCAAGACACATCAACCCAACCAATACAGGCCTCACACATGGGCAAGCACCCCAGGTTTTTTTTTTTTTGTTTTTTTTTTTTTGTTTTAAAGTCCGAAGGTCACGACCTACTTTCATTGATAAAGGGATTCTCCAGAATCTCCAAAAAATATTTGTACTCTCAGAAACTTCCCCTGCCTCCGAAACGCCCAGATCCGGAGTTTAACGCGCTCCCTTCTGTCCGTTGGGAGTGTCGATCACGCATAGCCCTCGTGCAGTGCACAACAGGAATAGAATTGGGTTGGGCGCTTACTGCTTCCCGACAACCAATCGCCTCTCGCCTTATCTCTTGTGCATTCAGTAAATAAATAGGTTGTCACCAGTGTGTACCTTACTGACAAGCTTATACCATGGACTGCTTTTATATGAATGAGTGTTCCTTCTCTCTGTGGCCACAGTTGATCACCATTTTATTGGCATCCCCACGATGCTTTTATAGTATTGCGCGGACCTCAGAGAGAAGTGTCCAAGTAGTCGTTCAGCCCCTTCTCCACTAATCAGGTATATATACAACAAAGCGGCACCAGTCATCGTCTACGGCCATACCACGTTGAAAATACCGGTTCTCGTCCGATAACCAAAGTCAAGTAACGTCGGGCGTGGTTACTACTTAGATGGGTGACCGCTTGGGAACACCACGTGTTGTAGACATTTTTATTTTATTTTTGTTGTGTCTTGTGTTTTTAGCCATGTACAATTTTGTTATTTTGGTACCCGCCTGTCTACTATAACTGTAGACCTCCGAACAAATCTACAGGTTTTCAGTCTCCCTGTGAAACCCGCCACAACAACACAACACGTGTTGATGGCCTTCTTATGTTTTAATTGTCACCCCTTGAAATTTTGTGTTTTAAGTGAGTCCCTGGGTTTCTAAGAACCGTAGCCCTCCGGACAAACCCGCAAGTGTTCAGTCTCACGCACAACAAGACAGACTGGACAGATAGCGAACTCTTGTGCATCAAGAGGACCACACCAACAAACCCCGGTTAGCATCTGATGATGGTTGACCGCCCGAGTTCAGGTCTCTACACGCACAAACAGCACTCACACTATTCTATTACAAATATTACAAGTCGGGGAATTGGGCTGGCTAGACAAACTGGCCTGGCTTTAAAGGGGATTTTTCAACTGAGCTTGTTTTACTGGGTCTCTCGGTGAGAAATTGAGTACCTAACAGTCCTCCCCCTGTCATACTTTTGTTGTATACTGGACACTGCCACTATTCCTCCAGTCGCGCCCAGACACATAACACGCGGTTTTTAGGCACTGGTTCTTTTCCTCCTCATTCCACCGGCAATTGGGCCGTCTCCGGGTTATGGAGTCGGTGTTTCGGGTATATGGTGCGCAATTCACAGCTTGATAACTCTCCTCCTCAATTCCAGTACCAGTACTCAAGTCACACCCACTCCAAGACCCATCAACCCAACCAATACAGGCCCCACACATGGGCAAGCACCCCAGGTGTTTTTTTAATTAATTTTTTTTTTTTTTTAAAGTCCGAAGGTCACGACCTACTTTCATTTATAAAGGGATTCTCCAAGAATCTCCAAAAATATTTGTACTCTCAGAAACTTTCCCTGCCTCCGAAACGCCCAGATCCGGAGTTTAACGCGCTCCCTTCTGTCCGTTGGGAGTGGCGATCACGCATAGCCCTCGTGCAGTGCACAACAGGACTAGAATTGGGTTGGGCGCTTACTGCTTCCCGACAACCAATCGCCTCTAGCCTTATCTCTTGTGCATTCAGTAAATAAATAGGTTGTCACAAGTGTGTACCTTACTGACAAGCTTATACCATGGACTGCTTTTATATGAAGGAGTGTTCCTTCTCTCTGTGGCCACAGTTGACCACACTTTTATTGGCATCCCCACGATGCTTTTATAGTATTGCTCGGACCTCAGAGAGAAGTGTCCAAGTAGTCGTTCAGCCCTTCTCCCCTAATCAGGTATATATACAACAAAGCGCCACCAGTCATCGTCTACGGCCATACCACGTTGAAAATACCGGTTCTCGTCCGATCACCAAAGTCAAGTAACGTCGGGCGTGGTTACTACTTAGATGAGTGACCGCTTGGGAACACCACGTATTGTAGACATTTTTATTTTATTTTTGTTGTGTCTTGTGTTTTTAGCCCTGTACAATTTTATTTTGGTACCCGCCTGTCTAATATAAGTGTAGACCTCGGAACAAATCTACAGGTTTTCAGTCTCCCTGTGAAACCCGCCACAACAACACAACACGTGTTGCTGGCCTTCTTATGTTTTAATTGTCAGCCCTTGAAATTGTGTGTTTTAAGTGCGACCCTGGAATTCTAAGAACCGTAGCCCTCCGGACAAACCCGCAAGTGTTCAGTCTCACGCACAAAAAGACAGACAAGACAGATAGCGAACTCTTGTGTATCAAGAGGACCACACCAACAAACCCCGGTTAGCATCTGATGATGGTTGACCGCCCGAGTTCTGGTCTCTACACGCACAAACAGCACTCACACTATTCTATTACAAATATTACAAGTCGGGGAATTTGGATGGCTAGACAAACTGGCCTGGCTTTACGGGGCTTTTTCAACTGAGCTTGTTTTACTGGGTCTCTCGGTGAGAAATTGAGTACCTAACAGTCCTCCCCCTGTCATACTTTTCTTGCATACTGGACACTGCCACCATTCCTCCATTCGCGCCCAGACACAGAACACGCGGTTTTTAGGCACTGGTTCTTTTCCTCCTTATTCCGCCGGCAATTGGGCCGTCTCCGGGTTATGGAGTCGGTGTATCGGGTATATGGTGCGCAATTCACAGCTTGATAACTCTCTTCCTGTAGTCATGTACAAGTACTCAAGTCACACCCACTCCAAAACACATCAACCCAACCAATACAGGCCCCACACATGGGCAAGCACCCCAGGTTTTTTTTTTTGTTTTAAAGTCCGAAGGTCACGACCTACTTTCATTTATAAAGGGATTCTCCAGAATCTCCAAAAAATATTTGTACTCTCAGAAACTTCCCCTGCCTCCGAAACGCCCAGATCCGGAGTTTAACGCGCTCCCTTCTGTCCGTTGGGAGTGTCGATCACGCATAGCCCTCGTGCAGTGCACAACAGGAATAGAATTGGGTTGGGCGCTTACTGCTTCCCGACAACCAATCGGCTCTCGCCTTATCTCTTGTGCATTCAGTAAATAAATAGGTTGTCACCAGTGTGTACCTTACTGACAAGCTTATACCATGGACTGCTTTTATATGAAGGAGTGTTCCTTCTCTCTGTGGCCACAGTTGACCACCATTTTATTGGCATCCCCACGATGCTTTTATAGTATTGCGCGGACCTCAGAGAGAAGTGTCCAAGTAGTCGTTCAGCCCTTCTCCCCTAATCAGGTATATATACAACAAAGCGCCACCAGTCATCGTCTACGGCCATACCACGATGCAAATTCCGGTTCTCGTCCGATCACCAAAGTCAAGTAACGTCGGGCGTGGTTACTACTTAGATGAGTGACCGCTTGGGAACACCACGTGTTGTAGACATTTTTATTTTATTTTTGTTGTGTCTTGTGTTTTTAGCCCTGTACAATTTTGTTATTTTGGTACCCGCCTGTCTACTATAACTGTAGACCTCGGAACAAATCTACAGGTTTTCAGTCTCCCTGTGAAACCCGCCACAACAACACAACACGTGTTGCTGGCCTTCTTATGTTTTAATTGTCAGCCCTTGAAATTGTGTGTTTTAAGTGCGACCCTGGAATTCTAAGAACCGTAGCCCTCCGGACAAACCCGCAAGTGTTCAGTCTCACGCACAAAAAGACAGACAAGACAGATAGCGAACTCTTGTGTATCAAGAGGACCACACCAACAAACCCCGGTTAGCATCTGATGATGGTTGACCGCCCGAGTTCTGGTCTCTACACGCACAAACAGCACTCACACTATTCTATTACAAATATTACAAGTCGGGGAATTTGGATGGCTAGACAAACTGGCCTGGCTTTACGGGGCTTTTTCAACTGAGCTTGTTTTACTGGGTCTCTCGGTGAGAAATTGAGTACCTAACAGTCCTCCCCCTGTCATACTTTTCTTGCATACTGGACACTGCCACCATTCCTCCATTCGCGTCCAGACACAGAACACGCGGTTTTTAGGCACTGGTTCTTTTCCTCCTTATTCCGCCGGCAATTGGGCCGTCTCCGGGTTATGGAGTCGGTGTATCGGGTATATGGTGCGCAATTCACAGCTTGATAACTCTCTTCCTGTAGTCATGTACAAGTACTCAAGTCACACCCACTCCAAGACACATCAACCCAACCAATACAGGCCCCACACATGGGCAAGCACCCCAGGTTTTTTTTTTTGTTTTAAAGTCCGAAGGTCACGACCTACTTTCATTTATAAAGGGATTCTCCAGAATCTCCAAAAATATTTGTACTCTCAGAAACTTCCCCTGCCTCCGAAACGCCCAGATCCGGAGTTTAACGCGCTCCCTTCTGTCCGTTGGGAGTGTCGATCACGCATAGCCCTCGTGCAGTGCACAACAGGAATAGAATTGGGTTGGGCGCTTACTGCTTCCCGACAACCAATCGGCTCTCGCCTTATCTCTTGTGCATTCAGTAAATAAATAGGTTGTCACCAGTGTGTACCTTACTGACAAGCTTATACCATGGACTGCTTTTATATGAAGGAGTGTTCCTTCTCTCTGTGGCCACAGTTGACCACCATTTTATTGGCATCCCCACGATGCTTTTATAGTATTGCGCGGACCTCAGAGAGAAGTGTCCAAGTAGTCGTTCAGCCCTTCTCCCCTAATCAGGTATATATACAACAAAGCGCCACCAGTCATCGTCTACGGCCATACCACGATGCAAATTCCGGTTCTCGTCCGATCACCGAAGTCAAGTAACGTCGGGCGTGGTGTCATAGTGTAGAAAGAAGTAATAAAGTCGAAGGTTGAATAAAAGTTTGTTTATTTGCGTAAGATGACAAGCCGTGTCTGCCTTGCTGGAATATCGGATGTTGACTGCCCTTCACAACAACAATACGTCACGATTGAGCATCTCTCTCCGCTTTCACTCATAATGCTCAATCGTGCTGTATCTCTAATTCCCCACTAGATCCTAATTATAACCCAAACTACACATACTGTTACACCTCCCCATGTTTATTAAAGAATTTTCCTTATAAAGGAAAAATCTTTACTCCTAATCCCCTTACTCTATTCCCTCTTTTTCCTCTAATCTTCCATAGTTCTTCTAATCCTCCCCAAACCAACTCCAATTTAATTAAACATTCTATTTCTTTAACTCTTTCCCCAGCTATATAATCAACCCACTTCTTCTTCCATTTTACCTCTATACCTCGTACCATGTACTGTAACCCTTTTTTAACTTACCATTTCTACTCTTCTTTCATTTCCCCAAACTATATAGCAATCCACTATATATTCCTTGGCTCCTCAAGTTCCTATATAAAATATGCATATTATAAACAAAATGGCTCGTAAAATCGTATTTGTACAACTGGCATTAGGAAATCACTCGCATTTCTCAATACAAGACAACCCGAACAACGAGAACAACGTATTTAGAAGAAGTAAAGAAGGGGTGCACCAAGTAAAAGGAATAAATAGTCAAGATAAGCACAAAGAAACGCATATTCCACATAACCACATTTACCTCCTTTGCCAATAAAAAAATTTGTACAATCAAATTTTTTCTTATAAATACGTCATACAAAAATAGATCTTTGTTTTCTATAAACCAAGTTGATATAATGTTTTACAAGCTTTATATATACAACCCTATATGAAATAGAACTTTTTACGTAAGTTTCAAGCCTTATATCTTCAACATTTAAAATTTCCAACCACAATCTTGTCCAAATTGCGTTATCTCACCTTTTAGCATGAGATCTTGTTCAATTTTTATGAACACCTTTAATATAATTAAAGCTGGTTTTTCACAGCACCTATTTCTTGCCCCCTTCATGTCCCATGATCTGCCCTTTATCCCCCTATGTATTTCTTCTATATGCTGCTATTCACAGTTTTTCCCTTAAACTTCTATCTAGTTATACTCTACTTATATATTCGAAGCTTTTCAAGCAACCTAACCTTCCCAGCCGCCTATGTCTCCATACTCTCCCTCAATAATTTTATAATTCCTTTCTGAACGAAAGGCTTTTTTCTTTTTTTTTTTATAAAGCCCCCTGTATTTGAAAAGTTAACTAATATTCTAACCAAACTTAAAACCAATTCATTAACCACATCACTTAATCTATCAATCCAACTGTTTACGCAAAACTAAATCAAAACAAGGCGTCACAATTATCCAATTAAAACACATTTTCAAAATTAATATGGCATGCATTTTATCAACCCAAAAGCAAATATTATATCATTATTAGACACTTTTACGGTCCAATAGTGTTTTACTCAAAGCACTATAAACTCAACGATCCTAACTTACTTAAACTAACTTTTTATAAAACCAAACCAAGCATGAAATAAAACATAATACATATACATATAGCATTGAAACATAGTCTCAATAAAATAATCAATTAACAACCATCATTGCCCAGTTACACGAAAATAAAACCCCAAGTGAATAAACAAAGATTTTCCAAGTAAACTTTCTTAAAATTATTACGTATAGTGGCCCCAACAACCATACTAATAATGTACCAGATCTCTATTTATTCAGGCCATTCCATTTATATATTTCCTAACTCCATTCTCATTTTCCTACCTCATCATAGCCAATTGCTAACCAGAGACATACTTCCCAGTATATCAATAATACCAAAAACTCCCCACCAAATTCTCTATAAAACTTCCTACAACTCTCTGTAAGCGAACCGCTTTTAAATTTAAAATATATTTCCTAACTCCATTCTCATTTTCCTACCTCATCATAGCCAATTGCTAACCAGAGACATACTTCCCAGTATATCAATAATACCAAAAACTCCCCACCAAATTCTCTATAAAACTTCCTACAACTCTCTGTAAGCGAACCGCTTTTAAATTTAAAATATATTTCCTAACTCCATTCTCATTTTCCTACCTCATCATAGCCAATTGCTAACCAGAGACATACTTCCCAGTATATCAATAATACCAAAAACTCCCCACCAAATTCTCTATAAAACTTCCTACAACTCTCTGTAAGCGAACCGCTTTTAAATTTAAATTGTTCATTAAAATTATGATTGACAAAACTGAAGATATTTCCCTTATCCCCCATTTCACATTCTCACAGAAAAGATATGTTAGATTGAGTTAGTGCGCACTTAGGAAAATAAGAAAAAGAAAGGAAAAAGTAAGAAGCAATCACACTTCTCTTTCCATACATACTTTATGAATAAAGTTTCAGAATTTATCCTCAGTTTCCGTCAATAATAATTGTTATTATCAAAAAAAATATTGATTCAACACTACTAGCTTTTCTTTTTTTTTTTTCTTCATTCCTCTCGTCAATTTCAAGTTTACCATTCCAAGTAAACCCACCAATTCAATGCTACATATGTGTATCTGTTACTTACAGACCAATATCCAAATCTTATAAGCATATCTGCCGATATCAATGATAACAAATAGTACAAACATCAATTCCTCCTTTTTCTAGCCTAACTCCAAACACATCATACTACCCGGAAAATCCTCTTAATTAATCACTGTAAACTACAGTACAAGTCCTCTTATCTATACTAATGTAGTATTCACCATCCACTCACCTATTTACTTGTGGCCCTACCTGCCAATTATTTCCCTTCAATTTGTCCAAGCTACTAAAAAAATCAACCATCAATTCCACCCCATAGAGAAATAACCAAATATATACATATACTTCATTCAAAACTACCTCCATATTGATTATAAAAATACCAAGAGTCATCTTCTTCATTTTCGAATTCTAACACTTATAAATTGCTATCTGCAATATTCTCTACTTATCTACTTCCTACGGTTCCACTTCTTCAATAACTCCAAATTTCTTTGAACCAATGCTAATTCTACATCAATGTCTTCTTCTTCGTACAATCCATTTGTTTCCTCCATACTACTACTACTTGACTCTGACTTTTCATCCATTTCTTCTTCTTCGTCTGTATGTCTCTCTTTAGCTGCCGCTAATCTCTTTTGTTCAATATCCCATCTAATTTGTCGATCACTATTCCTCAAGGATCTTTCTAGTAACGGCATATCCTCCCCGCTCGTTGAATAATCCCTAATTCTCCTCTGTCTTTTCACTTCTCTATCTCTTTGTCTATCCATTCTCCTTTTCGTTGCCTGTCTAGTGTTCCTAAACGGAGCACTTATTTCCTCTTCCATACTATCATAATGAGTCTCATTCAACTTTTCTTCTTCTATTGTTTTCGGTATCGTCTGTTCTTGAGTATCATCAAAACCTGGAGTTGCTAATAAGGGATTTTGTGCTGGATCTCTTCTAACGCCTGGGGTTACTGTAGCACCTCTAACGAGTTGTTCATCTAAAAACCTTGTGTCTGAATAATAATTATTATTATTATTATACTCTATCTCTTCTTCATCTCTCCTTAAGTGTTCCACGTGTGCCCTTGCTACATGTCCCGTGACCTGGTTCTTAATTTTATACGATACTTTACCTAGTTTTTCCAAAATATAATACCCTGGAATCCAACGATTATCAAACTTAGAGTTTCTCCTATGCTTCTTGTAATAGACCCTATCACCAACCTTAAATTCCTGCAAGTTTGTATTTATATTCTTGTACTTTTTCTGCCTTTCCCTAGCTTTAATTATACTATTCCTTAGTCTTACGTGTGCTTTATGCATTTCCTGTATTATAACCTCTTGAAAGTCTTCACCCATATATTTCCGTCTAGGTTTTAATAGATTGTCTATAGGTAGTATCGGTTCTCTCCCGTATATTAAATAATATGGTGAAAAACCCGTGCTTTCATTTTGATTAGTACGAATGGCGTTAAGGGCAGGTCCTAAAAACAAATCCCAATCCCTTTCATGTTCATCTACAATCTTTGATATAATGCTATATAACGTCTGATGTTGACGCTCGTTTCTAGCATTGGAAGTAGGTCTATAATATGATGTCTTTATATGTTTTATATTTAAATCATTTAACAACTTTTCAAATTTCTTATTTATAAATTCTTTACCATTGTCTGTAAGTATACTTTGTGGACAACTAAATCTTGGGACAAACTCTTGTAAAAAAATATTGACTACTGTATCTGCACTCTTATCCGGAATTGCATAAACCTCCGGCCAAAGACTGTAAACATCTACTATATGAATCAAATACACGTTTCCTGACAATGTTCTGGGGTGTGGACCCGATATATCTAAACTAATCTTTTGCATTGGGAACTGAGGAATGTCAGTATCCTGCAAGGGACACTTTATTGTTTTCATGTTCCTCAATCTGCACTTCTCACAGGTATCCACATATTTATATGCAGATTTAAATAAATTTGGCCAGTAATATTTACTTGTAAGCGCCTTCACCAATTTGTCTCTACCTAAATGTCCATTTTCATCATGATATGCCTTTAAAAGTTCATTTTCTAAATGTTTTGGAATGTATTTCCTCAGTTGTTCGTTCCTTTCAGACATGTAGTATAAATGTCCATCCTCTTGTAAAACCAAATAATTCCTTTTATATTTGTTATCTTCTGTTTCTCTTAATTTTTCTTTTATTTGTATCACTTTTGGGTCTAGGTCCTGCTCCTCTTTCATGTTAAATTTTTCTAAGTGTAGATCATCTTCTCTATGTTCAGACTCTTGTTCCGATGGTAGACTATCAAATTCTTCTCTATTTATTATAGCAGAATCTAAAATATTTACTTGCCAATTTCGATCGTCAATCTCTGGTTCTCCTTTATCTTCTGTGTCACCTGACGACTGTGGATAGGGAACCCTAGACAGTAAATCAGCGCATGTGTTAATCTTACCTGGAATGTACTCAATTTTCGTATTATATCCCTGTAAGTTCAATGCCCAGGTTTGTATTTTCCTGTTCTGCACTGGGGCTTCTAAAAAAGACTTTAAAGGCATATGGTCAGTTCTAATAACAAAATTTGCGTTATGTAAGTAGTAATTTAGTTTTTGAAGAGCGTAATGTATTGCGTAAGCCTCCTTCTCAATAGTCGTCCACTTTCTTTGTGATCTGCTAAGTTTATGCGACAAGAAGTATATAGGCCTTTCATTTTTAACCCCTGGTATTCCAGACTCTTTCCCTTCATATGGTTGCACCAAACACGCTCCTACTGCATTGTCTGAAGCATCTGTGTACAGTATCAACTGTTTGTTTAAGTCTGGATGCGTCAACAGTGGTACCAGTGTTAAACTGTTTTTCAAATACTCGAACGCTTTTTGACACTCATCATCCCACTTAAACCTAGCGTACTTGCCTGTTAAGTTTGTAATAGGTTCAGCTATTTTTGAAAACGCTGGGACAAACCGCCTATAATACGCGCATGTTCCTATAAAGGCGCGTACCTCCTTAACGTTAGTTGGAGCAGGTAACTCTTTAATAACCTTTATTTTGTCCTGGTCTGGTTTTATACCTTCTCTATTTATAATATACCCCAAATATTTTGTTTCTGTCTTTAAAAATTGGCATTTACTGAGCTTTAACTTCACATCATGTTTTCTTAACCTGTCAAACACTAACTTTATATGTTTCAAATGATCCTCCACATTTCCAGAAGTAAAGATCAGAATATCATCAATATAAGCAAGAGCGAACCTTTGCATACCTTCTAAAACTTCATTTATTAAGAGCATGTAGTGAGATGGCGCAGTTTTGACTCCAAAAGGCATACGTAAAAATTCATAAGAACCCATATGAGTACAGAAAGCACTTTTTCTCTGCGCGTCTGCCGACATCGGAATGCACCAAAATCCTGCTCTTGCGTCTAACGTCGTAAAAAATGTAGCGCCATTTAGCAACCCCAAAATATCATCTATCACTGGTAGTGGATATGCTACATTTTTAGTAATTTTGTTCAACGCCCGATAGTCGCAACAGAATCGACTCGAACCATCAGGTTTGGCCACAATTACCACCGGAGATGACCACTCTGATTTTGATCTTTTGATTATCCCTGCTTTCAACATTTCTTCTATTGCCTTTTCTACAATTTCTCTATTTCTTAAGGGAGTTCTATATGGTTTTAAGCTAATCGGCGGATGGTCTCCCGTATCTATCTCCATTGTTACCGTTTTTGTCTTACCCAACTCTAAATCACTAATTGCAAACACATCCTGATTCTCCTTTATAAACTGTTCCAATACTTCTTTATTTTCTGGTGAAGTCTTTAACTGTGCCAACAATTCCTGTTCTCTTGTCTGTTTATCTAGTGAATGTATTTGTGCTGTATTTCTTTTGAATGGATGGATCAATTCATTCATTCGTGTGTTTCCTCTACTTCCGCGTCCGCGTCTGTTATTACTTCTTTCACTAGAAGACTGTGAATAATTAGTTCCCGGCATTTCTACTCTATCCGTTGCCAATATTTCACTAACGTTCTGTTCTATTTTCGCTACTACACACCCTCTGTATAATTTAATTTCTCTACCTGTGTTGTTAATCACCATAACTGGAAAGGTTAAGTGTTTATCCAACGCTATTATTCCATCCGGAACTTCCAAACCAGGCTCATCAATTATTTCCTCTTGTAATTCAGTGATTCTGACTGTGTTTCCTTCTACATAATATGGGTTTTTCTTCAGCTTCACTTGTATCAAATTAACCGACTGTGGTTTTAATGTCGTTGTCATTTTAACTCTAACTAGTGCTGATATATGCATGTCTTCTTGCATATCTATATAGACGTCCCTGAATTTTAATTTGTGTAAATCATATAAAAGTCTTACTCCATTTTTTATTAAAAAATCTCTTCCTATTAACATGTTTCTATTTAACCCCTTGACTACATGAAAAAGGTGTCTTATGTTGATCCCTCCTAACTTAAAATTTATCATTGTTTGTCCCACTACTTGTAAATTCTGTCCCGTAACAGAGTGTAAATTATTATGACTCTTAAATACTCTACAATTTCTTACTATATTATATAGAAAACTTTCTTTTACTACACTAACCTGAGCTCCCGAATCAATTAATGTACGAACTCTATACTTTCCTATTTCTAATATACAAGAGCTATAATCTGTTTTATCTTCTATAAATTTCTTGACTTCATCTAGTTGAAAATATTCTCTGTTCGAGCTATTATACCTGTTATTAACATATTCTCTAACCCTTGGGACCTTATTATTTACCCTCCTATCATAGGTCCTGCCTAATAGGTAGGGCGCCGATTTTCCTGTGTTCTTGTACCTGTAAAATTCCTGTATCCATCTACAACATTCCTACTCACCCTATTATTGTCATGTCTACCCTGTGTATTCGACTGGACACGCCTGTTATTACAAAACCGAAAAACATGTCCCCGTTGACCACAATTCCAACAGACAATATTTGTACTATTTGTGTTACCTACTGTTTCTCTTGTAGGGTATCTCATATTTCTTCTTTCCTCATTATCATACCTATTTCTACCTTGTAACGTCTGTATACCTCCTCTCCTATTCCATCCGAATCTTGTTTGTCCTATTTCCATAGGTTCTTCAACTCTGTCATCTCGATTACTTCCCACTTCTCGTCCTGTTCTTAATCTAAACCTACGTCTCAAATTTTCTTCTTGTACCGCGATATCCACCGCTTGTGATAACCTCTCAGGGTTTTCCCTCATTAATTTAAGTTTCAAACCATCAGACTTTATGCCATCCACAAAGATCCCCACCAACATCCTTTCCACCTCCTCTCCTCGTACATTCTGTCCTAAGAATGCTTCTTCAGCCAGATTAATCAATCTATCGCTAAACAATTGTACCGTCTCTCCGTTATTTTGTTTAGCCTGCCTCAACACCGAAAATGCATGTTGTGGATCCGTTATTTCTGCATATTTCCTTGCTAGGTCTTCCTTGAATTGTTCCCATGTCTCATCTACTCTAGCTTCTAGCTTTCTTCTTATATGATCCGAGACCGGTTCCGTTGCCGTCTGATAAGCCAACCTCATTTTTTCTACATCTGTTGCTGAAATTAAGTATGCATATTTTTCAATAGAAGTAACCCATTTCTTAAAGTCTCTGGCCTGACCACTAAACCTCAAAATTTCTGTTGTCAATCCTTGTTGGTTGATTATCATATTTAATTTTCCTACCGCTGTTCCCACTCCCGTCAACACCTGGGCCAAGTTGTCTGGTTCCGTCATGCTGAAAATACCGAAAGAAAGCAAGCAAAGAACAAAAAAACACACAATTTCAATTTCTTAATTTAAGGAGGATGCGCTAGGGTGTCCTGTTCCGCCATGCTGAAAATACTGAAAGAAAGCAAGCAAAGAACCAAGAAGCACACAATTTCAAATTATTTGTTTCTAAAAACTGGTTAATTAATTACCCTATTTATGAATCACATAAATTTACTAATTTACAACACACAATTCCCACAGTCCATAAAACTGTTCAATTAGTTATTTAGTTCCAAAATCGCAAAAATTTCACTTTGTTAATCCCTAAAGAGCACCAGTTGTAATATTAATTACACGAATCACCATCAATATCCTGTCAGCGTAGAGGAAGGAAGAACCCTGTCTTCAATAACTCATATTGAAACCAAAAAAGTTCACTATAAATCCTCGTACCTGTTTCTTAGAGTACAATAATGTTTTAGACTGCTCTAACCAAGAAATTACGGCACATCACCGGAGATCCAGGAAATACAATTTGTCTCCTTAATTAAACAGTTACCTTCTTTTGCTCGCTGACGGATCCAGTTCACTTACACGAGCCCGCATCAACTGACAATTAGTTCCAGAGTTCCGGTGGCGGAGTTCAGATATCCCCTCTCGTCCTCAGATAATTTCGTCCTTCTCGTGGGCTGCTGGACACTCTTCCTGCTTGGGTCCCGTCTCATGGGATGCCTGGATTATTTTCGACCCCTGGTTGGGTCCCTTCCTTGATTCTCGAGTGGGTATTTCATCGTCATTTGGGATGGGTCATACATTTGGGTCGTAGGATTGACAAGGCCCAAAAAATTGTCAAGGTCAACCGAAGCCCAATGACAATTAGTTTCAAGAAGCCCGATCACGAATTTACGAGGCTTTTTCCATGATTAGTTGAGCCCGACAAATGTTCAACTTGAATTTCTGATTTTCTCAAGGTCCCAGGACAGGATGGCTCTTCTTGAAAAACGATAGGATTCATGCAACGGCCATGGGAGGCCCCTTGAATTTGATAACATTCATTGGCTGGCGCTTGGAAATAGTAAGCCTTTTCTTTTGAAACTCCAGAGTTCAGATCGCGGCCCTGGAAAGCGTTGAAGGCTGAGATTCAGTTAACGGCCATTTCCAGTTCCCTGATGACATTACAATTCAGCCACGGCTCTAGGAAAGCCTCTTGATACTTTTATCTTCTGAGTTATATAGTACTTCGCGTGGTAGCCGGACGGCTCAATTCAGAATCCTGGACATACGGCTCCATATTTACTTCTGTCATAGTGTAGAAAGAAGTAATAAAGTCGAAGGTTGAATAAAAGTTTGTTTATTTGCGTAAGATGACAAGCCGTGTCTGCCTTGCTGGAATATCGGATGTTGACTGCCCTTCACAACAACAATACGTCACGATTGAGCATCTCTCTCCGCTTTCACTCATAATGCTCAATCGTGCTGTATCTCTAATTCCCCACTAGATCCTAATTATAACCCAAACTACACATACTGTTACAGTGGTTACTACTTAGATGAGTGACCGCTTGGAAACACCACGTGTTGTAGACATTTTTATTTTATTTTTGTTGTGTCTTGTGTTTTTAGCCCTGTACAATTTTGTTATTTTGGTACCCGCCTGTCTACTATAACTGTAGACCTCCGAACAAATCTACAGGTTTTCAGTCTCCCTGTGAAACCCGCCACAACAACACAACACGTGTTGCTGGCCTTCTTATGTTTTAATTGTCACCCCTTGAAATTTTGTATTTTAAGTGAGTCCCTGGGTTTCTAAGAACCGTAGCCCTCCGGACAAACCCACAAGTGTTCAGTCTCACGCACAAAAAGACAGACAAGACATATAGCGAATTCTTGTGCATCAAGAGGACCACACCAACAAACCCCGGTTAGCATCTGATGATGGTTGACCGCCCGACTTCTGGTCTCTACACGCACAAACAGCACTCACACTATTCTATTACAAATATTACAAGTCGGGGAATTGGGCTGGCTAGACAAACTGGCCTGGCTTTACGGGGCTTTTTCAACTGAGCTTGTTTTACTGGGTCTCTCGGTGAGAAATTGAGTACCTAACAGTCCTCCCCCTGTCATACTTTTGTTGTATACTGGACACTGCCACCATTCCTCCAGTCGCGCCCAGACACAGAACACGCGGTTTTTAGGCACTGGTTCTTTTCCTCCTCATTCCGCGGGCAATTGGGCCGTCTCCGGGTTATTGAATCGGTGTTTCGGGTATATGGTGCGCAATTCACAGCTTGATAGCTCTCCTCCTGTATTCCAGTACCAGTTCTCAAGTCACACCCACTCCAAGACCCATCAACCCAACCGATACAGGCCCCACACATAGGTAAGTACCCCAGGTTTTTATTTTTTATTTATTTATTTATTTTTTTTAAGTCCGAAGGTCACGACCTACTTTCATTTATAAAGGGATTCTCCAGAATCTCCAAAAATATTTGTACTCTCAGAAACTTCCCCTGCCTCCGAAACGACCAGATCCGGAGTTTAACGCGCTCCCTTCTGTCCGTTTGGGAGTGGCGATCACGCATAGCCCTCGTGCAGTGCACAACAGGACTAGAATTGGGTTGGGCGCTTACTGCTTCCCGACAACCAATCGCCTCTCGCCTTATCTCTTGTGCATTCAGTAAATAAATAGTTTGTCACCAGTGTGTACCTTACTGACAAGCTTATACCATGGACTGCTTTATATGAAGGATTGTTCCTTCTCTCTGTAGCCACAGTTGACCACCATTTTATTGGCATCCCCACGATGCTTTTATAGTATTGCGCGGACCTCAGAGAGAAATGTCCAAGTAGGCGTTCAGCCCCTTCTCCCCTAATGAGGTATATATATACAACAAAGCGGCACCAGTCATCGTCTACGGCCATACCACGTTGAAAATACCGGTTCTCGTCCGATCACCGAAGTCAAGTAACGTCGTTCGTGGTTACTACTTAGATGGGTGACCGCTTGGGAACACCACGTGTTGTAGACATTTTTATTTTATTTTTGTTGTGTCTTGTGTTTTTAGCCCTGTACAATTTTGTTATTTTGGTACCCGCCTTTCTACTAGCACTGTAGACCTCCGAACAAATCTACAGGTTTTCAGTCTCCCTGTGAAACCCGCCACAACAACACAACACGTGTTGCTGGCCTTCTTATGTTTTAATTTTCACCCATTGAAATTTTGTGTTTTAAGTGAGACCCTGGGTTTCTAAGAACCGTAGCCCTCCGGACAAACCCGCAAGTGTTCAGTCTCACGCACAAAAAGACAGACAAGACAGATAGCGAACTCTTGTGCATCAAGAGGACCACACCAACAAACCCCGGTTAGCATCTGATGATGGTTGACCGCCCGAGTTCTGGTCTCTACACGCACAAACAGCACTCACACTATTCTATTACAAATATTACAAGTCGGGGAATTGGGCTGGCTAGACAAACTGGCCTGGCTTTACTGGGCTTTTTCAACTGAGCTTATTTTACTGGGTCTCTCGGTGAGAAATTGAGTACCTAACAGTCCTCCCCCTGTCATACTTTTGTTGCATACTGGACACTGACACCATTCCTCCAGTCGCGCCCAGACACAGAACACGCGGTTTTTAGGAACTGGTTCTTTTCCTCCTCATTCCGCCGGCAATTGGGCCGTCTCCGGGTTATGGAGTCGGTTTTTCGGGTATACGGTGCGCAATTCACAGCTTGATAACTCTCCTCCTGTTTTCCAGTACCAGTACTCAAGTCACACCCACTCCAAGTCCCATCAACCCAACCAATACAGGCCCCACACATGTGCAAGCACCCCAGGTTTTTTTTTTTTTGTAAAGTCCGAAGGTCACGACCTGCTTTCATTTATAAAGGGATTCTCCAAGAATCTCCAAAAATATTTGTACTCTCAGAAACTTCCCCTGCCTCCGAAACGACCAGATCCGGAGTTTAACGCGCTCCCTTCTGTCCGTTGGGAGTGGCGATCACGCATAGCCCTCGTGCAGTGCACAACAGGACTAGAATTGGGTTGGGCGCTTACTGCTTCCCGACAACCAATCGCCTCTCGCCTTATTTCTTGTGCATTCAATAAATAAATAGGTTGTCACCAGTGTGTACCTTACTGACAAGCTTATACCATGGAATGCTTTTATATGAAGGAGTGTTCCTTCTCTCTGTGGCCACAGTTGACCACCATTTTATTGGCATCCCCACGATGCTTTTATAGTATTGCGCGGACCTCAGAGAGAAGTGTCCAAGTAGTCGTTCAGCCCTTCTCCCCTAATCAGGTATATATACAACAAAGCGGCACCAGTCATCGTCTACGGCCATACCACGTTGAAAATACCGGTTCTTGTCCGATCACCGAAGTCAAGTAACGTCGGGCGTGGTTAATACTAGGATGAGTGACCGCTTGGGAACACCAAGTATTGTAGACATTTTTATTTTATTTTTGCTGTGTCTTGTGTTTTTAGCCCTGTACAATTTTGTTATTTTGGTACCCGCCTGTCTACTATAACTGTAGACCTCCGAACAAATCTACAGGTTTTCAGTCCCCCTGTGAAACCCGCCACAACAACACAACACGGCCTTCTTATGTTTTAATTGTCACCCCTTGAAATTTTGTGTTTTAAGTGAGACCCTGGGTTTCTAAGAACCGTAGCCCTCCGGACAAACCCGCAAGTGTTCAGTATCACGCACAAAAAGACAGACAAGACAGATAGCGAACTCTTGTGTATCAAGAGGACCACACCAACAAACCCCGGTTAGCATCTGATGATGGTTGACCGCCCGAGTTCTGGTCTCTACACGCACAAACAGCACTCACACTATTCTATTACAAATATTACAAGTCGGGGAATTGGGCTGGCTAGACAAACTGGCCTGGCTTTACGGGGCTTTTTCAACTGAGCTTGTTTTACTGGGTCTCTTGGTGAGAAATTGAGTACCTAACAGTCCTTTCCTTGTCATACTTTTGTTGCATACTGGACACTGACACCATTCCTCCAGTCGCGCCCAGACACAGAACACGCGGTTTTTAGGCACTGGTTTTTTTCCTCCTCATTCCGCCGGCAATTGGGCCGTCTCCGGGTTATGGAGTCGGTGTTTCGGGTATATGGTGCGCAATTCCCAGCTTGATAACTCTCCTCCTGTTTTCCAGTACCAGTACTCAAGTCACACCCACTACAAGACCCATCAACCCAACCAATACAGGCCCCACACATGGGCAAGCACCCCAGGTTTTTTTTTAAAGTCCGAAGGTCACGACCTACTTTCATTTATAAAGGGATTCTCCAAGAATCTCCAAAAATATTTGTACTCTCAGAAACTTTCCCTGCCTCCGAAACTCCCAGATCCGGAGTTTAACGCGCTCCCTTCTGTCCGTTTGGGAGTGGCGATCACGCATAGCCCTCGTGCAGTGCACAACAGGACTAGAATTGGGTTGGGCGCTTACTGCTTCCCGACAACCAATCGCCTCTCGCCTTATCTCTTGTGCATTCAGTAAATAAATAGTTTGTCACCAGTGTGTACCTTACTGACAAGCTTATACCATGGACTGCTTTATATGAAGGATTGTTCCTTCTCTCTGTAGCCACAGTTGACCACCATTTTATTGGCATCCCCACGATGCTTTTATAGTATTGCGCGGACCTCAGAGAGAAATGTCCAAGTAGGCGTTCAGCCCCTTCTCCCCTAATGAGGTATATATATACAACAAAGCGGCACCAGTCATCGTCTACGGCCATACCACGTTGAAAATACCGGTTCTCGTCCGATCACCGAAGTCAAGTAACGTCGTTCGTGGTTACTACTTAGATGGGTGACCGCTTGGGAACACCACGTGTTGTAGACATTTTTATTTTATTTTTGTTGTGTCTTGTGTTTTTAGCCCTGTACAATTTTGTTATTTTGGTACCCGCCTTTCTACTAGCACTGTAGACCTCCGAACAAATCTACAGGTTTTCAGTCTCCCTGTGAAACCCGCCACAACAACACAACACGTGTTGCTGGCCTTCTTATGTTTTAATTTTCACCCATTGAAATTTTGTGTTTTAAGTGAGACCCTGGGTTTCTAAGAACCGTAGCCCTCCGGACAAACCCGCAAGTGTTCAGTCTCACGCACAAAAAGACAGACAAGACAGATAGCGAACTCTTGTGCATCAAGAGGACCACACCAACAAACCCCGGTTAGCATCTGATGATGGTTGACCGCCCGAGTTCTGGTCTCTACACGCACAAACAGCACTCACACTATTCTATTACAAATATTACAAGTCGGGGAATTGGGCTGGCTAGACAAACTGGCCTGGCTTTACTGGGCTTTTTCAACTGAGCTTATTTTACTGGGTCTCTCGGTGAGAAATTGAGTACCTAACAGTCCTCCCCCTGTCATACTTTTGTTGCATACTGGACACTGACACCATTCCTCCAGTCGCGCCCAGACACAGAACACGCGGTTTTTAGGAACTGGTTCTTTTCCTCCTCATTCCGCCGGCAATTGGGCCGTCTCCGGGTTATGGAGTCGGTTTTTCGGGTATACGGTGCGCAATTCACAGCTTGATAACTCTCCTCCTGTTTTCCAGTACCAGTACTCAAGTCACACCCACTCCAAGTCCCATCAACCCAACCAATACAGGCCCCACACATGTGCAAGCACCCCAGGTTTTTTTTTTGTTGTAAAGTCCGAAGGTCACGACCTGCTTTCATTTATAAAGGGATTCTCCAAGAATCTCCAAAAATATTTGTACTCTCAGAAACTTCCCCTGCCTCCGAAACGACCAGATCCGGAGTTTAACGCGCTCCCTTCTGTCCGTTGGGAGTGGCGATCACGCATAGCCCTCGTGCAGTGCACAACAGGACTAGAATTGGGTTGGGCGCTTACTGCTTCCCGACAACCAATCGCCTCTCGCCTTATTTCTTGTGCATTCAATAAATAAATAGGTTGTCACCAGTGTGTACCTTACTGACAAGCTTATACCATGGAATGCTTTTATATGAAGGAGTGTTCCTTCTCTCTGTGGCCACAGTTGACCACCATTTTATTGGCATCCCCACGATGCTTTTATAGTATTGCGCGGACCTCAGAGAGAAGTGTCCAAGTAGTCGTTCAGCCCTTCTCCCCTAATCAGGTATATATACAACAAAGCGGCACCAGTCATCGTCTACGGCCATACCACGTTGAAAATACCGGTTCTTGTCCGATCACCGAAGTCAAGTAACGTCGGGCGTGGTTAATACTAGGATGAGTGACCGCTTGGGAACACCAAGTATTGTAGACATTTTTATTTTATTTTTGCTGTGTCTTGTGTTTTTAGCCCTGTACAATTTTGTTATTTTGGTACCCGCCTGTCTACTATAACTGTAGACCTCCGAACAAATCTACAGGTTTTCAGTCCCCCTGTGAAACCCGCCACAACAACACAACACGGCCTTCTTATGTTTTAATTGTCACCCCTTGAAATTTTGTGTTTTAAGTGAGACCCTGGGTTTCTAAGAACCGTAGCCCTCCGGACAAACCCGCAAGTGTTCAGTATCACGCACAAAAAGACAGACAAGACAGATAGCGAACTCTTGTGTATCAAGAGGACCACACCAACAAACCCCGGTTAGCATCTGATGATGGTTGACCGCCCGAGTTCTGGTCTCTACACGCACAAACAGCACTCACACTATTCTATTACAAATATTACAAGTCGGGGAATTGGGCTGGCTAGACAAACTGGCCTGGCTTTACGGGGCTTTTTCAACTGAGCTTGTTTTACTGGGTCTCTTGGTGAGAAATTGAGTACCTAACAGTCCTTTCCTTGTCATACTTTTGTTGCATACTGGACACTGACACCATTCCTCCAGTCGCGCCCAGACACAGAACACGCGGTTTTTAGGCACTGGTTTTTTTCCTCCTCATTCCGCCGGCAATTGGGCCGTCTCCGGGTTATGGAGTCGGTGTTTCGGGTATATGGTGCGCAATTCCCAGCTTGATAACTCTCCTCCTGTTTTCCAGTACCAGTACTCAAGTCACACCCACTACAAGACCCATCAACCCAACCAATACAGGCCCCACACATGGGCAAGCACCCCAGGTTTTTTTTTAAAGTCCGAAGGTCACGACCTACTTTCATTTATAAAGGGATTCTCCAAGAATCTCCAAAAATATTTGTACTCTCAGAAACTTTCCCTGCCTCCGAAACTCCCAGATCCGGAGTTTAACGCGCTCCCTTCTGTCCGTTTGGGAGTGGCGATCACGCATAGCCCTCGTGCAGTGCACAACAGGACTAGAATTGGGTTGGGCGCTTACTGCTTCCCGACAACCAATCGCCTCTCGCCTTATCTCTTGTGCATTCAGTAAATAAATAGTTTGTCACCAGTGTGTACCTTACTGACAAGCTTATACCATGGACTGCTTTATATGAAGGATTGTTCCTTCTCTCTGTAGCCACAGTTGACCACCATTTTATTGGCATCCCCACGATGCTTTTATAGTATTGCGCGGACCTCAGAGAGAAATGTCCAAGTAGGCGTTCAGCCCCTTCTCCCCTAATGAGGTATATATATACAACAAAGCGGCACCAGTCATCGTCTACGGCCATACCACGTTGAAAATACCGGTTCTCGACCGATCACCGAAGTCAAGTAACGTCGTTCGTGGTTACTACTTAGATGGGTGACCGCTTGGGAACACCACGTGTTGTAGACATTTTTATTTTATTTTTGTTGTGTCTTGTGTTTTTAGCCCTGTACAATTTTGTTATTTTGGTACCCGCCTGTCTACTATAACTGTAGACCTCCGAACAAATCTACAGGTTTTCAGTCTCCCTGTGAAACCCGCCACAACAACACAACACGTGTTGCTGGCCTTCTTATGTTTTAATTTTCACCCCTTGAAATTTTGTGTTTTAAGTGAGACCCTGGGTTTCTAAGAACCGTAGCCCTCCGGACAAACCCGCAAGTGTTCAGTCTCACGCACAAAAAGACAGACAAGACAGATAGCGAACTCTTGTGCACCAAGAGGACCACACCAACAAACCCCGGTTAGCATCTGATGATGGTTGACCGCCCGAGTTCTGGTCTCTACACGCACAAACAGCACTCACACTATTCTATTACAAATATTACAAGTCGGGGAATTGGGCTGGCTAGACAAACTGGCCTGGCTTTACAGGGCTTTTTCAACTGAGCTTGTTTTACTGGGTCTCTCGGTGAGAAATTGAGTACCTAACAGTCCTCCCCCTGTCATACTTTTGTTGCATACTGGACACTGCCACCATTCCTCCAGTCGCGCCCAAACACAGAACACGCGGTTTTTAGGCACTGGTTCTTTTCCTCCTCATTCCGCCGGCAATTGGACCGTCTCCGGGTTATGGAGTCGGTTTTTCGGGTATACGGTGCGCAATTCACAGCTTGATAACTCTCCTCCTGTTTTCCAGTACCAGTTCTCAAGTCACACCCACTCCAAGTCCCATCAACCCAACCAATACAGGCCCCACACATGGGCAAGCACCCCAGGTTTTTTTGTTGTTGTAAAGTCCGAAGGTCACGACCTGCTTTCATTTATAAAGGGATTCTCCAAGAATCTCCAAAAATATTTGTACTCTCAGAAACTTCCCCTGCCTCCGAAACGCCCAGATCCGGAGTTTAACGCGCTCCCTTCTGTCCGTTGGGAGTGGCGATCACGCATAGCCCTCGTGCAGTGCACAACAGGACTAGAATTGGGTTGGGCGCTTACTGCTTCCCGACAACCAATCGCCTCTCGCCTTATCTCTTGTGCATTCAGTAAATAAATAGGTTGTCACCAGTGTGTACCTTACTGACAAGCTGATACCATGGATTGCTTTTATATGAAGGAGTGTTCCTTCTCTCTGTGGCCACTGTTGACCACCATTTTATTGGCATCCCCACGATGCTTTTATAGTATTGCGCGGACCTCAGAGAGAAGTGTCCAAGTAGTCGTTCAGCCCCTTCTCCCCTAATCAGGTATATATACAACAAAGCGGCACCAGTCATCGTCTACGGCCATACCACGTTGAAAATACCGGTTCTCGTCCGATCACCGAAGTCAAGTAACGTCGGGCGTGGTTAATACTTGGATGAGTCACCGCTTGGGAACACCAAGTATTGTAGACATTTTTATTTTATTTTTGCTGTGTCTTGTGTTTTTAGCCCTGTACAATTTTGTTATTTTGGTACCCGCCTGTCTACTATAACTGTAGACCTCCGAACAAATCTACAGGTTTTCAGTCTCCCTGTGAAACCCGCCACAACAACACAACACGTGTTGCTGGCCTTCTTATGTTTTAATTGTCACCCCTTGAAATTTTGTGTTTTAAGTGAGACCCTGGGTTTCTAAGAACCGTAGCCCTCCGGACAAACCCGCAAGTGTTCAGTATCACGCATAAAAAGACAGACAAGACAGATAGCGAACTCTTGTGTATCAAGAGGACCACACCAACAAACCCCGGTTAGCATCTGATGATGGTTGACCGCCCGAGTTCTGGTCTCTACACGCACAAACAGCACTCACACTATTCTATTACAAATATTACAAGTCGGGGAATTGGGCTGGCTAGACAAACTGGCCTGGCTTTACGGGGCTTTTTCAACTGAGCTTGTTTTACTGGGTCTCTTGGTGAGAAATTGAGTACCTAACAGTCCTTTCCCTGTCATACTTTTGTTGCATACTGGACACTGACACCATTCCTCCAGTCGCGCCCAGACACAGAACACGCTGTTTTTAGGCACTGGTTTTTTTCCTCCTCATTCCGCCGGCAATTGGGCCGTCTCCGGGTTATGGAGTCGGTGTTCCGGGTATATGGTGCGCAATTCCCAGCTTGATAACTCTCCTCCTGTTTTCCAGTACCAGTACTCAAGTCACACCCACTACAAGACCCATCAACCCAACCAATACAGGCCCCACACATGGGCAAGCACCCCAGGTTTTTTTTTAAAGTCCGAAGGTCACGACCTACTTTCATTTATAAAGGGATTCTCCAAGAATCTCCAAAAATATTTGTACTCTCAGAAACTTTCCCTGCCTCCGAAACTCCCAGATCCGGAGTTTAACGCGCTCCCTTCTGTCCGTTTGGGAGTGGCGATCACGCATAGCCCTCGTGCAGTGCACAACAGGACTAGAATTGGGTTGGGCGCTTACTGCTTCCCGACAACCAATCGCCTCTCGCCTTATCTCTTGTGCATTCAGTAAATAAATAGGTTGTCACCAGTGTGTACCTTACTGACAAGCTTATACCATGGACTGCTTTATATGAAGGATTGTTCCTTCTCTCTGTGGCCACAGTTGACCACCATTTTATTGGCATCCCCACGATGCTTTTATAGTATTGCGCGGACCTCAGAGAGAAATGTCCAAGTAGTCGTTCAGCCCCTTCTCCCCTAATGAGGTATATATATACAACAAAGCGGCACCAGTCATCGTCTACGGCCATACCACGTTGAAAATACCGGTTCTCGTCCGATCACCGAAGTCAAGTAACGTCGGGCGTGGTTACTACTTAGATGGGTGACCGCTTGGGAACACCACGTGTTGTAGACATTTTTATTTTATTTTTGTTGTGTCTTGTGTTTTTAGCCCTGTACAATTTTGTTATTTTGGTACCCGCCTTTCTACTAGCACTGTAGACCTCCGAACAAATCTACAGGTTTTCAGTCTCCCTGTGAAACCCGCCACAACAACACAACACGTGTTGCTGGCCTTCTTATGTTTTAATTTTCACCCCTTGAAATTTTGTGTTTTAAGTGAGACCCTTGGTTTCTAAGAACCGTAGCCCTCCGGACAAACCCGCAAGTGTTCAGTCTCACGCACAAAAAGACAGACAAGACAGATAGCGAACTCTTGTGCATCAAGAGGACCACACCAACAAACCCCGGTTAGCATCTGATGATGGTTGACCGCCCGAGTTCTGGTCTCTACACGCACAAACAGCACTCACACTATTCTATTACAAATATTACAAGTCGGGGAATTGGGCTGGCTAGACAAACTGGCCTGGCTTTACTGGGCTTTTTCAACTGAGCTTGTTTTACTGGGTCTCTCGGTGAGAAATTGAGTACCTAACAGTCCTCCCCCTGTCATACTTTTGTTGCATACTGGACACTGCCACCATTCCTCCAGTCGCGCCCAGAAACAGAACACGCGGTTTTTAGGAACTGGTTCTTTTCCTCCTCTTTCCGCCGGCAATTGGGCCGTCTCCGGGTTATGGAGTCGGTTTTTCGGGTATACGGTGCGCAATTCACAGCTTGATAACTCTCCTCCTGTTTTCCAGTACCAGTACTCAAGTCACACCCACTCCAAGTCCCATCAACCCAACCAATACAGGCCCCACACATGGGCAAGCACCCCAGGTTTTTTTTGTTTGTAAAGTCCGAAGGTCACGACCTGCTTTCATTTATAAAGGGATTCTCCAAGAATCTCCAAAAATATTTGTACTCTCAGAAACTTCCCCTGCCTCCGAAACGCCCAGATCCGGAGTTTAACGCGCTCCCTTCTGTCCGTTGGGAGTGGCGATCACGCATAGCCCTCGTGCAGTGCACAACAGGACTAGAATTGGGTTGGGCGCTTACTGCTTCCCGACAACCAATCGCCTCTCGCCTTATCTCTTGTGCATTCAGTAAATAAATAGGTTGTCACCAGTGTGTACCTTACTGACAAGCTGATACCATGGACTGCTTTTATATGAAGGAGTGTTCCTTCTCTCTGTGGCCACTGTTGACCACCATTTTATTGGCATCCCCACGATGCTTTTATAGTATTGCGCGGACCTCAGAGAGAAGTGTCCAAGTAGTCGTTCAGCCCTTCTCCCCTAATCAGGTATATATACAACAAAGCGCCACCAGTCATCGTCTACGGCCATACCACGATGCAAATTCCGGTTCTCGTCCGATCACCGAAGTCAAGTAACGTCGGGCGTGGTTACTACTTAGATGAGTGACCGCTTGGGAACACCACGTGTTGTAGACATTTTTATTTTATTTTTGTTGTGTCTTGTGTTTTTAGCCCTGTACAATTTTGTTATTTTGGTACCCGCCTGTCTACTATAACTGTAGACCTCCGAACAAATCTACAGGTTTTCAGTCTCCCTGTGAAACCCGCCACAACAACACAACACGTGTTGCTGGCCTTCTTATGTTTTAATTGTCACCCCTTGAAATTTTGTGTTTTTAGTGAGACCCTGGGTTTCTAAGAACCGTAGCCCTCCGGACAAACCCGCAAGTGTTCAGTCTCACGCACAAAAAGACAGATAAGACAGATAGCGACCTCTTGTGCATCAAGAGGACCACACCAACAAACAACGGTTAGCATCTGATGATGGTTGACCGCCCGAGTTCTGGTCTCTACACGCACAAACAGCACTCACACTATTCTATTACAAATATTACAAGTCGGGGAATTGGGCTAGATAGACAAACTGGCCTGGCTTTACGGGGCTTTTTGAACTGAGCTTGTTTTACTGGGTCTCTCGGTGAGAAATTTAGTACCTAACAGTCCTACCCCTGTCATACTTTTGTTGCATACTGGACACTGCCACCATTCCTCCAGTCATGTCCAGAAAAAGAATACGCAGTTTTTAGGCACTGGTTCTTTTCCTCCTCATTCCGCCGGCAATTGGGCCGTCTTCGGGTTATGGAGTCGGTGTTTCGGGTATATGGTGCGCAATTCACAGCTTGATAACCCTCCTCCTGTATTCCAGTACCAGTACTCAAGTCACACCCACTCCAAGACCCATCAACCCAACCAATACAAGCCCCACACATGGGCAAGCACCCCAGGTTTTTTTTTTAATTTAAAGTCCGAAGGTCACGACCTACTTTCATTTATAAAGGGATTCTCCAAGAATCTCCAAAAATATTTGTACTCTCAGAAACTTTCCCTGCATCCGAAACGCCCAGATCCGGAGTTTAACGCGCTCGCTTCTGTCCGTTGGGAGTGGCGATCACGCATAGCCCTCGTGCAGTGCACAACAGGACTAGAATTGGGGTGGGCGCTTACTGCTTCCCTACAACCAATCGCCTCTAGCATTATCTCTTGTGCATTCAGTAAATAAATAGGTTGTCACAAGTGTGTACCTTACTGACAAGCTTATACCATGGACTGCTTTTATATGAAGGAGTGTTCCTTCTCTCTGTGGCCACAGTTGACCACCATTTTATTGGCATCCCCACGATGCTTTTATAGTATTGCGCGGACCTCAGAGAGAAGTGTCCAAGTAGTCGTTCAGCCCTTCTCCCCTAATCAGGTATATATACATCAAAGCGCCCCAGTCATCGTCTACGGCCATACCACGTTGAAAATAACCGGTTCTCGTCCGATCACCGAAGTCAAGTAACGTCGGGCGTGGTTACTACTTAGATGAGTGACCGCTTGGGAACACCACGTATTGTAGACATTTTTATTTTATTTTTGTTGTGTCTTGTGTTTTTAGCCCTGTACAATTTTGTTATTTTGGTACCCGCCTGTCTACGATAACTGTAGACCTCCGAACAAATCTACAGGTTTTCAGTCTCCCTGTGAAACCCGCCACAACAACACAACACGTGTTGCTGGCCTTCTTATGTTTTAATTGTCACCCCTTGAAATTTTGTGTTTTTAGTGAGACCCTGGGTGTCTAAGAACCGTAGCCCTCCGGACAAACCCGCAAGTGTTCAGTCTCACGCACAAAAAGACAGATAAGACAGATAGCGACCTCTTGTGCATCAAGAGGACCACACCAACAAACAACGGTTAGCATCTGATGATGGTTGACCGCCCGATTTCTGGTCTCTACACGCACAAACAGCACTCACACTATTCTATTACAAATATTACAAGTCGGGGAATTGGGCTAGATAGACAAACTGGCCTGGCTTTACGGGGCTTTTTGAACTGAGCTTGTTTTACTGGGTCTCTCGGTGAGAAATTTAGTACCTAACAGTCCTACCCCTGTCATACTTTTGTTGCATACTGGACACTGCCACCATTCCTCCAGTCATGTCCAGAAAAAGAACACGCAGTTTTTAGGCACTGGTTCTTTTCCTCCTCATTCCGCCGGCAATTGGGCCGTCTCCGGGTTATGGAGTCGGTGTTTCGGGTATATGGTGCGCAATTCACAGCTTGATAACTCTCCTCCTGTATTCCAGTACCAGTACTCAAGTCACACCCACTCCAAGACCCATCAACCCAACCAATACAGGCCCCACACATGGGCAAGCACCCCAGGTTTTTTTTTTAATTTAAAGTCCGAAGGTCACGACCTACTTTCATTTATAAAGGGATTCTCCAAGAATCTCCAAAAATATTTGTACTCTCAGAAACTTTCCCTGCCTCCGAAACGCCCAGATCCGGTGTTTAACGCGCTCCCTTCTGTCCGTTGGGAGTGGCGATCACGCATAGCCCTCGTGCAGTGCACATTAGGACTAGAATTGGGTTGGGCGCTTACTGCTTCCCGACAACCAATCGCCTCTCGCCTTATCTCTTGTGCATTCAGTAAATAAATTGGTTGTCACCAGTGTGTACCTTACTGACAAGCTTATACCATGGACTGCTTTTATATGAAGGAGTGTTCCTTCTCTCTGTGGCCACAGTTGACCACCATTTTATTGGCATCCCTACGATGCTTTTATAGTATTGCGCGGACCTCAGAGAGAAGTGTCCAAGTAGTCGTTCAGCCCCTTCTCCCCCAATCAGGTATATATACAACAAAGCGGCACCAGTCATCGTCTACGGCCATACCACGTTGAAAATACCGGTTCTCGTCCGATAACCGAAGTCAAGTAACGTCGGGCGTGGTTACTACTTAGATGGGTGACCGCTTGGGAACACCACGTGTTGTAGACATTTTTATTTTATTTTTGTTGTGTCTTGTGTTTTTAGCCCTGTACAATTTTGTTATTTTGGTACCCGCCTGTCTACTATAACTGTAGACCTCCGAACAAATCTACAGGTTTTCAGTCCCCCTGTGAAACCCGCCACAACAACACAACACGTGTTGCTGGCCTTCTTATGTTTTAATTGTCACCCCTTGAAATTTTGTGTTTTAAGTGAGACCTGGGTTTCTAAGAACCGTAGCCCTCCGGACAAACCCGCAAGTGTTCAGTATCACGCACAAAAAGACAGACAAGACAGATAGCAAACTCTTGTGTATCAAGAGGACCACACCAACAAACCCCGGTTAGCATCTGATGATGGTTGACCGCCCGAGTTCTGGTCTCTACACGCACAAACAGCACTCACACTATTCTATTACAAATATTACAAGTCGGGGAATTGGGCTGGCTAGACAAACTGGCCTGGCTTTACGGGGCTTTTTCAACTGAGCTTGTTTTACTGGGTCTCTTGGTGAGAAATTGAGTACCTAACAGTCCTTTCCTTGTCATACTTTTGTTGCATACTGGACACTGACACCATTCCTCCAGTCGCGCCCAGACACAGAACACGCGGTTTTTAGGCACTGGTTTTTTTCCTCCTCATTCCGCCGGCAATTGGGCCGTCTCCGGGTTATGGAGTCGGTGTTTCGGGTATATGGTGCGCAATTCCCAGCTTGATAACTCTCCTCCTGTTTTCCAGTACCAGTACTCAAGTCACACCCACTACAAGACCCATCAACCCAACCAATACAGGCCCCACACATGGGCAAGCACCCCAGGGTTTTTTTTTAAAGTCCGAAGGTCACGACCTACTTTCATTTATAAAGGGATTCTCCAAGAATCTCCAAAAATATTTGTACTCTCAGAAACTTTCCCTGCCTCCGAAACTCCCAGATCCGGAGTTTAACGCGCTCCCTCCTGTCCGTTTGGGAGTGGCGATCACGCATAGCCCTCGTGCAGTGCACAACAGGACTAGAATTGGGTTGGGCGCTTACTGCTTCCCGACAACCAATCGCCTCTCGCCTTATCTCTTGTGCATTCAGTAAATAAATAGGTTGTCACCAGTGTGTACCTTACTGACAAGCTTATACCATGGACTGCTTTATATGAAGGATTGTACCTTCTCTCTGTGGCCACAGTTGACCACCATTTTATTGGCATCCCCACGATGCCTTTATAGTATTGCGCGGACCTCAGAGAGAAATGTCCAAGTAGTCGTTCAGCCCCTTCTCCCCTAATGAGGTATATATATACAACAAAGCGGCACCAGTCATCGTCTACGGCCATACCACGTTGAAAATACCGGTTCTCGTCCGATCACCGAAGTCAAGTAACGTCGGGCGTGGTTACTACTTAGATGGGTGACCGCTTGGGAACACCACGTGTTGTAGACATTTTTATTTTATTTTTGTTGTGTCTTGTGTTTTTAGCCCTGTACAATTTTGTTATTTTGGTACCCGCCTTTCTACTAGCACTGTAGACCTCCGAACAAATCTACAGGTTTTCAGTCTCCCTGTGAAACCCGCCACAACAACACAACACGTGTTGCTGGCCTTCTTATGTTTTAATTTTCACCCCTTAAAATTTTGTGTTTTAAGTGAGACCCTGGGTTTCTAAGAACCGTAGCCCTCCGGACAAACCCGCAAGTGTTCAGTCTCACGCACAAAAAGACAGACAAGACAGATAGCGAACTCTTGTGCATCAAGAGGACCACACCAACAAACCCCGGTTAGCATCTGATGATGGTTGACCGCCCGAGTTCTGGTCTCTACACGCACAAACAGCACTCACACTATTCTATTACAAATATTACAAGTCGGGGAATTGGGCTGGCTAGACAAACTGGCCTGGCTTTACTGGGCTTTTTCAACTGAGCTTGTTTTACTGGGTCTCTCGGTGAGAAATTGAGTACCTAACAGTCCTCCCCCTGTCATACTTTTGTTGCATACTGGACACTGCCACCATTCCTCCAGTCGCGCCCAGACACAGAACACGCGGTTTTTAGGAACTGGTTCTTTTCCTCCTCATTCCGCCGGCAATTGGGCCGTCTACGGGTTATGGAGTCGGTTTTTCGGGTATACGGTGCGCAATTCACAGCTTGATAACTCTCCTCCTGTTTTCCAGTACCAGTACTCAAGTCACACCCACTCCAAGTCCCATCAACCCAACCAATACAGGCCCCACACATGTGCAAGCACCCCAGGTTTTTTTTGTGTGTAAAGTCCGAAGGTCACGACCTGCTTTCATTTATAAAGGGATTCTCCAAGAATCTCCAAAAATATTTGTACTCTCAGAAACTTCCCCTGCCTCCGAAACGCCCAGATCCGGAGTTTAACGCGCTCCCTTCTGTCCTTTGGGAGTGGCGATCACGCATAGCCCTCGTGCAGTGCACAACAGGACTAGAATTGGGTTGGGCGCTTACTGCTTCCCGACAACCAATCGCCTCTCGCCTTATCTCTTGTGCATTCAGTAAATAAATAGGTTGTCACCAGTGTGTACCTTACTGACAAGCTGATACCATGGACTGCTTTTATATGAAGGAGTGTTCCTTCTCTCTGTGGCCACTGTTGACCACCATTTTATTGGCATCCCCACGATGCTTTTATAGTATTGCGCGGACCTCAGAGAGAAGTGTCCAAGTAGTCGTTCAGCCCCTTCTCCCCTAATCAGGTATATATACAACAAAGCGGCACCAGTCATCGTCTACGGCCATACCACGTTGAAAATACCGGTTCTCGTCCGATCACCGAAGTCAAGTAACGTCGGGCGTGGTTACTACTTAGATGGGTGACCGCTTGGGAACACCACGTGTTGTAGACATTTTTATTTTATTTTTGTTGTGTCTTGTGTTTTTAGCCCTGTACAATTTTGTTATTTTGGTACCCGCCTTTCTACTAGCACTGTAGACCTCCGAACAAATCTACAGGTTTTCAGTCTCCCTGTGAAACCCGCCACAACAACACAACACGTGTTGCTGGCCTTCTTATGTTTTAATTTTCACCCCTTGAAATTTTGTGTTTTAAGTGAGACCCTGGGTTTCTAAGAACCGTAGCCCTCCGGACAAACCCGCAAGTGTTCAGTCTCACGCACAAAAAGACAGACAAGACAGATAGCGAACTCTTGTGCACCAAGAGGACCACACCAACAAACCCCAGTTAGCATCTGATGATGGTTGACCGCCCGAGTTCTGGTCTCTACACGCACAAACAGCACTCACACTATTCTATTACAAATATTACAAGTCGGGGAATTGGGCTGGCTAGACAAACTGGCCTGGCTTTACTGGGCTTTTTCAACTGAGCTTGTTTTACTGGGTCTCTCGGTGAGAAATTGAGTACCTAACAGTCCTCCCCCTGTCATACTTTTGTTGCATACTGGACACTGCCACCATTCCTCCAGTCGCGCCCAAACACAGAACACGCGGTTTTTAGGCACTGGTTCTTTTCCTCCTCATTCCGCCGGCAATTGGACCGTCTCCGGGTTATGGAGTCGGTTTTTCGGGTATACGGTGCGCAATTCACAGCTTGATAACTCTCCTCCTGTTTTCCAGTACCAGTACTCAAGTCACACCCACTCCAAGTCCCATCAACCCAACCAATACAGGCCCCACACATGTGCAAGCACCCCAGGTTTTTTTTGTGTGTAAAGTCCGAAGGTCACGACCTGCTTTCATTTATAAAGGGATTCTCCAAGAATCTCCAAAAATATTTGTACTCTCAGAAACTTCCCCTGCCTCCGAAACGCCCAGATCCGGAGTTTAACGCGCTCCCTTCTGTCCTTTGGGAGTGGCGATCACGCATAGCCCTCGTGCAGTGCACAACAGGACTAGAATTGGGTTGGGCGCTTACTGCTTCCCGACAACCAATCGCCTCTCGCCTTATCTCTTGTGCATTCAGTAAATAAATAGGTTGTCACCAGTGTGTACCTTACTGACAAGCTGATACCATGGACTGCTTTTATATGAAGGAGTGTTCCTTCTCTCTGTGGCCACTGTTGACCACCATTTTATTGGCATCCCCACGATGCTTTTATAGTATTGCGCGGACCTCAGAGAGAAGTGTCCAAGTAGTCGTTCAGCCCCTTCTCCCCTAATCAGGTATATATACAACAAAGCGGCACCAGTCATCGTCTACGGCCATACCACGTTGAAAATACCGGTTCTCGTCCGATCACCGAAGTCAAGTAACGTCGGGCGTGGTTACTACTTAGATGGGTGACCGCTTGGGAATGCCACGTGTTGTAGACATTTTTATTTTATTTTTGTTGTGTCTTGTGTTTTTAGCCCTGTACAATTTTGTTATTTTGGTACCCGCCTTTCTACTAGCACTGTAGACCTCCGAACAAATCTACAGGTTTTCAGTCTCCCTGTGAAACCCGCCACAACAACACAACACGTGTTGCTGGCCTTCTTATGTTTTAATTTTCACCCCTTGAAATTTTGTGTTTTAAGTGAGACCCTGGGTTTCTAAGAACCGTAGCCCTCCGGACAAACCCGCAAGTGTTCAGTCTCACGCACAAAAAGACAGACAAGACAGATAGCGAACTCTTGTGCACCAAGAGGACCACACCAACAAACCCCAGTTAGCATCTGATGATGGTTGACCGCCCGAGTTCTGGTCTCTACACGCACAAACAGCACTCACACTATTCTATTACAAATATTACAAGTCGGGGAATTGGGCTGGCTAGACAAACTGGCCTGGCTTTACTGGGCTTTTTCAACTGAGCTTGTTTTACTGGGTCTCTCGGTGAGAAATTGAGTACCTAACAGTCCTCCCCCTGTCATACTTTTGTTGCATACTGGACACTGCCACCATTCCTCCAGTCGCGCCCAAACACAGAACACGCGGTTTTTAGGCACTGGTTCTTTTCCTCCTCATTCCGCCGGCAATTGGACCGTCTCCGGGTTATGGAGTCGGTTTTTCGGGTATACGGTGCGCAATTCACAGCTTGATAACTCTCCTCCTGTTTTCCAGTACCAGTACTCAAGTCACACCCACTCCAAGTCCCATCAACCCAACCAATACAGGCCCCACACATGTGCAAGCACCCCAGGTTTTTTTTGTGTGTAAAGTCCGAAGGTCACGACCTGCTTTCATTTATAAAGGGATTCTCCAAGAATCTCCAAAAATATTTGTACTCTCAGAAACTTCCCCTGCCTCCGAAACGCCCAGATCCGGAGTTTAACGCGCTCCCTTCTGTCCTTTGGGAGTGGCGATCACGCATAGCCCTCGTGCAGTGCACAACAGGACTAGAATTGGGTTGGGCGCTTACTGCTTCCCGACAACCAATCGCCTCTCGCCTTATCTCTTGTGCATTCAGTAAATAAATAGGTTGTCACCAGTGTGTACCTTACTGACAAGCTGATACCATGGACTGCTTTTATATGAAGGAGTGTTCCTTCTCTCTGTGGCCACTGTTGACCACCATTTTATTGGCATCCCCACGATGCTTTTATAGTATTGCGCGGACCTCAGAGAGAAGTGTCCAAGTAGTCGTTCAGCCCCTTCTCCCCTAATCAGGTATATATACAACAAAGCGGCACCAGTCATCGTCTACGGCCATACCACGTTGAAAATACCGGTTCTCGTCCGATCACCGAAGTCAAGTAACGTCGGGCGTGGTTACTACTTAGATGGGTGACCGCTTGGGAACACCACGTGTTGTAGACATTTTTATTTTATTTTTGTTGTGTCTTGTGTTTTTAGCCCTGTACAATTTTGTTATTTTGGTACCCGCCTTTCTACTAGCACTGTAGACCTCCGAACAAATCTACAGGTTTTCAGTCTCCCTGTGAAACCCGCCACAACAACACAACACGTGTTGCTGGCCTTCTTATGTTTTAATTTTCACCCCTTGAAATTTTGTGTTTTAAGTGAGACCCTGGGTTTCTAAGAACCGTAGCCCTCCGGACAAACCCGCAAGTGTTCAGTCTCACGCACAAAAAGACAGACAAGACAGATAGCGAACTCTTGTGCACCAAGAGGACCACACCAACAAACCCCAGTTAGCATCTGATGATGGTTGACCGCCCGAGTTCTGGTCTCTACACGCACAAACAGCACTCACACTATTCTATTACAAATATTACAAGTCGGGGAATTGGGCTGGCTAGACAAACTGGCCTGGCTTTACTGGGCTTTTTCAACTGAGCTTGTTTTACTGGGTCTCTCGGTGAGAAATTGAGTACCTAACAGTCCTCCCCCTGTCATACTTTTGTTGCATACTGGACACTGCCACCATTCCTCCAGTCGCGCCCAAACACAGAACACGCGGTTTTTAGGCACTGGTTCTTTTCCTCCTCATTCCGCCGGCAATTGGACCGTCTCCGGGTTATGGAGTCGGTTTTTCGGGTATACGGTGCGCAATTCACAGCTTGATAACTCTCCTCCTGTTTTCCAGTACCAGTACTCAAGTCACACCCACTCCAAGTCCCATCAACCCAACCAATACAGGCCCCACATATGGGCAAGCACCCCAGGTTTTTTTGTTGTTGTAAAGTCCGAAGGTCACGACCTGCTTTCATTTATAAAGGGATTCTCCAAGAATCTCCAATAATATTTGTACTCTCAGAAACTTCCCCTGCCTCCGAAACGCCCAGATCCGGAGTTTAACTCGCTCCCTTCTGTCCGTTGGGAGTGGCGATCACGCATAGCCCTCGTGCAGTGCACAACAGGACTAGAATTGGGTTGGGCGCTTACTGCTTCCCGACAACCAATCGCCTCTCGCCTTATCTCTTGTGCATTCAGTAAATAAATAGGTTGTCACCAGTGTGTACCTTACTGACAAGCTGATACCATGGATTGCTTTTATATGAAGGAGTGTTCCTTCTCTCTGTGGCCACTGTTGACCACCATTTTATTGGCATCCCCACGATGCTTTTATAGTATTGCGCGGACCTCAGAGAGAAGTGTCCAAGTAGTCGTTCAGCCCCTTCTCCCCTAATCAGGTATATATACAACAAAGCGGCACCAGTCATCGTCTACGGCCATACCACGTTGAGAATACCGGTTCTCGTCCGATCACCGAAGTCAAGTAACGTCGGGCGTGGTTAATACTTGGATGAGTGACCGCTTGGGAACACCAAGTATTGTAGACATTTTTATTTTATTTTTGCTGTGTCTTGTGTTTTTAGCCCTGTAAAATTTTGTTATTTTGGTACCCGCCTTTCTACTAGCACCCTCCGAACAAATCTACAGGTTTTCAGTCTCCCTGTGAAACCCGCCACAACAACACAACACGTGTTGCTGGCCTTCTTATGTTTTAATTTTCACCCCTTGAAATTTTGTGTTTTAAGTGAGACCCTGGGTTTCTAAGAACCGTAGCCCTCCGGACAAACCCGCAAGTGTTCAGTCTCACGCACAAAAAGACAGACAAGACAGATAGCGAACTCTTGTGCACCAAGAGGACCACACCAACAAACCCCGGTTAGCATCTGATGATGGTTGACCGCCCGAGTTCTGGTCTCTACACGCACAAACAGCACTCACACTATTCTATTACAAATATTACAAGTCGGGGAATTGGGCTGGCTAGACAAACTGGCCTGGCTTTACTGGGCTTTTTCAACTGAGCTTGTTTTACTGGGTCTCTCGGTGAGAAATTGAGTACCTAACAGTCCTCCCCCTGTCATACTTTTGTTGCATACTGGACACTGCCACCATTCCTCCAGTCGCGCCCAAACACAGAACACGCGGTTTTTAGGCACTGGTTCTTTTCCTCCTCATTCCGCCGGCAATTGGACCGTCTCCGGGTTATGGAGTCGGTTTTTCGGGTATACGGTGCGCAATTCACAGCTTGATAACTCTCCTCCTGTTTTCCAGTACCAGTACTCAAGTCACACCCACTCCAAGTCCCATCAACCCAACCAATACAGGCCCCATACATGGGCAAGCACCCCAGGTTTTTTTGTTGTTGTAAAGTCCGAAGGTCACGACCTGCTTTCATTTATAAAGGGATTCTCCAAGAATCTCCAAAAATATTTGTACTCTCAGAAACTTCCCCTGCCTCCGAAACGCCCAGATCCGGAGTTTAACGCGCTCCTTTCTGTCCGTTGGGAGTGGCGATCACGCATAGCCCTCGTGCAGTGCACAACAGGACTAGAATTGGGTTGGGCGCTTACTGCTTCCCGACAACCAATCGCCTCTCGCCTTATCTCTTGTGCATTCAGTAAATAAATAGGTTGTCACCAGTGTGTACCTTACTGACAAGCTGATACCATGGATTGCTTTTATATGAAGGAGTGTTCCTTCTCTCTGTGGCCACTGTTGACCACCATTTTATTGGCATCCCCACGATGCTTTTATAGTACTGCGCGGACCTCAGAGAGAAGTGTCCAAGTAGTCGTTCAGCCCCTTCTCCCCTAATCAGGTATATATACAACAAAGCGGCACCAGTCATCGTCTACGGCCATACCACGTTGAAAATACCGGTTCTCGTCCGATCACCGAAGTCAAGTAACGTCGGGCGTGGTTAATACTTGGATGAGTGACCGCTTGGGAACACCAAGTATTGTAGACATTTTTATTTTATTTTTGCTGTGTCTTGTGTTTTTAGCCCTGTACAATTTTGTTATTTTGGTACCCGCCTGTCTACTATAACTGTAGACCTCCGAACAAATCTACAGGTTTTCAGTCTCCCTGTGAAACCCGCCACAACAACACAACACGTGTTGCTGGCCTTCTTATGTTTTAATTGTCACCCCTGAAATTTTGTGTTTTAAGTGAGACCCTGGGTTTCAAAGAATCGTAGCCCTCCGGACAAACCCGCAAGTGTTCAGTCTCACGCACAAAAAGACAGACAAGACAGATAGCGAACTCTTGTGCATCAAGAGGACCACACCAACAAACCCCGGTTAGCATCTGATGATGGTTGACCGCCCGAGTTCTGGTCTCTACACGCACAAACAGCACTCACACTATTCTATTACAAATATTACAAGTCGGGGAATTGGGCTGGCTAGACAAACTGGCCGGGCTTTACGGGGCTTTTTCAACTGAGCTTATTTTACTGGGTCTCTCGGTGAGAAATTGAGTACCTAACAGTCCTTCCCCAGTCATATTTTGTAGCATACTGTACACTGCCACCATTCATCCAGTCGCGCCCAGACACAGAACACGCGGTTTTTAGGCACTGGTTCTTTTCCTCCTCATTCCGCCGGCAATTTGGGCATTTCTCCGGGTTATGGAGTCGGTGTTTCGGGTATATGGTGCGCAATTCACAGCTTGATAACTCTCCTCCTGTATTCCAGTACCAGTACTCAAGTCACACCCACTCCAAGACCCATCAACCCAACCAATACAGGCCCCACACATGGGCAAGCACCCCAGGTTTTTTTTGTGTGGTAAAGTCCGAAGGTCACGACCTGCTTTCATTTATAAAGGGATTCTCCAAGAATCTCCAAAAATATTTGTACTCTCAGAAACTTCCCCTGCCTCCGAAACGCCCAGATCCGGAGTTTAACGCGCTCCCTTCTGTCCGTTGGGAGTGGCGATCACGCATAGCCCTCGTGCAGTGCACAACAGGACTAGAATTGGGTTGGGCGCTTACTGCTTCCCGACAACCAATCGCCTCTCGCCTTATCTCTTGTGCATTCAGTAAATAAATAGGTTGTCACCAGTGTGTACCTTACTGACAAGCTGATACCATGGACTGCTTTTATATGAAGGAGTGTTCCTTCTCTCTGTGGCCACTGTTGACCACCATTTTATTGGCATCCCCACGATGCTTTTATAGTATTGCGCGGACCTCAGAGAGAAGTGTCCAAGTAGTCGTTCAGCCCCTTCTCCCCTAATCAGGTATATATACAACAAAGCGGCACCAGTCATCGTCTACGGCCATACCACGTTGAAAATACCGGTTCTCGTCCGATCACCGAAGTCAAGTAACGTCGGGCGTGGTTACTACTTTGATGGGTGACCGCTTGGGAGCATCACGTGTTGTAGACTTTTTTATTTTATTTTTGTTGTGTCTTGTGTTTTTAGCCCTGTACAGTTTTGTTGTTTTTGGTACCCGCCTGTCTACTATAACTGTAGACCTCCGAACAAATCTACAGGTTTTCAGTCTCCCTGTGAAACCCGCCACAACAACACAACACGTGTTGCTGGCCTTCTTATGTTTTAATTGTCACCCCTTGAAATTTTGTGTTTTAAGTGAGACCCTGGGTTTCTAAGAACCGTAGCCCTCCGGACAAACCCGCAAGTGTTCAGTCTCACGCACAAAAAGACAGACAAGACAGATAGCGAACTCTTGTGCATCAAGAGGACCACACCAACAAATCCCGGTTAGCATCTGATGATGGTTGACCGCCCGAGTTCTGGTCTCTACACGCACAAACAGCTCTCACACTATTCTATTACAAATATTACAAGTCGGGGAAATGGGCTGGCTAGACAAACTGGCCTGGCTTTACGGGGCTTTTTCAACTGAGCTTGTTTTACTGGGTCTCTCGGTGAGAAATTGAGTACCTAACAGTCCTCCCCCTGTCATACTTTTGTTGCATACTGGACACTGCCACCATTCCTCCAGTCGCGCCCAGACACAGAACACGCGGTTTTTAGGCACTGGTTCTTTTCCTCCTCATTCCGCCGGCAATTGGGCCGTCTCCGCGTTATGGAGTCGGTGTTTCGGGTATATGGTGCGCAATTCACAGTTTGATAACTCTCCTCCTGTATTCCAGTACCAGTACTCAAGTCACACCCACTCCAAGACCCATCAACCCAACCAATACAGGCCCCACACATAGGCAAGCACCCCAGGTTTTTTTTTTTTTAAAGTCCGAAGGTCACGACCTACTTTCATTTATAAAGGGATTCTCCAAGAATCTCCAAAAATATTTGTATTCTCAGTAACTTCCCCTGCCTCCGAAACACCCAGATCCGGAGTTTAACGCGCTCCCTTCTGTCCGTTGGGAGTGGCGATCACGCATAGCCCTCGTGCAGTGCACAACAGGACTAGAATTGGGTTGGGCGCTTACTGCTTCCCGACAACCAATCGCCTCTCGCCTTATCTCTTGTGCATTCAGTAAATAAATAGGTTGTCACCAGTGTGTACCTTACTGATATGCTGACACCATGGACTGCTTGTATATGAAGGAGTGTTCCTTCTCTCTGTGGCCACAGTTGACCACCATTTTATTGGCATCCCCACGATGCTTTTATAGTATTGCGCGGACCTCAGAGAGAAGTGTCCAAGTAGTCGTTCATCCCCTTCTCCCCTAATCAGGTATTTTTACAACAAAGCGGCACCAGTCATCGTCTACAGCCATACCACGTTGAAAATACCAGTTCTCGTCCGATCACCGAAGTCAAGTAACGTCGGGCGTGGTTACTACTTAGATGGGTGACCGCTTGGGAGCATCACGTGTTGTAGAATTTTTTATTTTATTTGTGTTGTGTCTTGTGTTTTTAGCCCTTTACAATTGTGTTGTTTTTGTACCCGCCTGTCTACTAGCACTGTAGACCTCCGGACAAATCTACAGGTTTTCAGTCTCCCTGTGAAACCCGCCACAACAACACAACACGTGTTGCTGGCCTTCTTATGTTTTAATTGTCACCCCTTGAAATTTTGTGTTTTAAGTGAGACCCTGGGTTTCTAAGAACCGTAGCCCTCCGGACAAACCCGCAAGTGTTCAGTCTCACGCACAAAAAGACAGACAAGACAGATAGCGAACTCTTGTGCATCAAGAGAACCACACCAACAATCCCCGGTTAGCATCTGATGATGGTTGACCGCCCGAGTTCTGGTCTCTACACGCACAAACAGCACTCACACTATCTCTCATCTCATCATGTTCCTCTTGTACCTTGCGGTGTCGAGGTGAAGTATAAACTTCGTGAGAGTGCCCGGTTATGGGCTTCGTATATCGACATTCCCATGGATTCTGTTATTCCCTCCGTCCAGCGTTTACGTGGTCGGCCTCTTCCTCTGTTTCCATCTGGTCTGTACGTCATTGCCTGTTGTGGCATGCTGTTGACTGGTAGCCTACTTGCATGGCCAAACCATTTGACTTGCTGCTTTCTAATAAAATCTAGAGCAGCTTTAACCCCCACTTTAGTCCTGATTTCTTCATTTCTGATCTTATCTCTTCTTGATACGTTGAGTATTCTTCTCAGGAACCTCATTTCTGTTGTTGTGATTTTTCTTTTCTCTTTTTCTGTCATTGTCCAGGTTTGGCATTGGTAGCACAGAGTTGGTAGGAAGATTGTGTTGTAAAGTGCTTTCTTAGTAGTTATTGATACATGTTTGTTCTTTAGTATTGGTGCCATTTGTCCAATGAGTTGATTTGCCTTATTGCACCTATTTTCGATCTCGTCTTCTGATCTGCCATTTGATGATATTATACTTCCTAGGTACTTGAAGCTCTTTACTTGTTTCAAGAGATGTTCGTTTAGGTGAATTGTTGCTGTTTGTTCTTCTTTAGTTATAGTCATTACCTCTGTTTTGCTTGTGCTAATTTTCATGTTATGTTCCCTACACATTTCGTTTAGACTATTCATGTGGTCTTGTAATTCAGCTTCTGATTTTGCTATTAGTGCTTGGTCGTCCGCAAACAGGAGTTCTCTAATGGTTAGATTTGCAGATGGTTCTTCTTCTGTGTTCTCGTCATGCGGTATTCTTGCTGTCTCTGCTTGGCTGGTTTCTTTACATATGTTGTCTATATATGTTATGAACAAGAGAGGGGACAGGACACAACCTTGTCGTACTCCAGATCTTATGGTGAAGGGTTCTGAGTGTCCTCCAGTTGCTCTCACTATGCATTCACTGTTGTCGTATAAACTTCTACATAGGTTTGTTAGATGTGTGCTCACTCCATATTGTTTAAGGATTTCCCACAGCTTGTTTCTATCTACCCTATCAAATGCCTTTTCTTGGTCAACAAAGGCTAAGTAGAGTGTTTCATTGAATTCAATTGATTTTTCTATAAGTTGTCTAAGAGCAAAAATGGCGTCTGTGCATCCTTTGTTTTTCCTAAATCCAAGCTGCGTTTCGCTTAGCTGGGGTTCTAAAGTAGTTCGTAATCTTTTTTCAAGAATTTTGCAAAATATTTTCCCAGTATGACTCAACAGTGAAATGCCTCTGTATTGTGTGCAATCTCTTTTGCTGCCTTTGTTTTTCCAAATTGGGATAATTATGGCGTTTCCCCAGTCTCGTGGTGTCTGTTGTTCTACCCAAACATGGTTGAATAGTCTATGTAGCCAAGCTGTTCCTACTTCCCTTGCTGCTTTAATTAGTTCATTTGGTATTTCATCCTGTCCTGGTGATTTGTTCAATGGGGCTAATCTGATGGCTTCTATAATTTCTTCTTTTAGTATGTCTGGTTCTAGTTCCTCGGTGACATCTGTGTAGGTCTCTTGAATTCCTGTGACATCTGATGGGATGTTGAGAAGTTGTTCGAAATACTGCTTCCATCTTATTAGGATGTGTTTTTGTTCACTTATTGGTTCTCCATTTTCGCTGTTAATTATTTCAGTTGGGTCAAAGGGTACTCCTCTGGTTCGCATTGCACTTATCTTTTTGTAGAAGTTTCTGGTTGCCTCCTTGTAGTTTTTATTTAGGGTTTCTCCATACTCTTCCCAGTCTTTCTGTTTTTCCCTCTTTACTATTCTACTCACATGTCTTCTCGATATTCTGTATTCTATGAGATCACATTCCTGTTTGCTCTTCAACCACTTTTTATATTTTTCCTTTTTTTCTTTTACCGCTTTCTTTACTTCTGCGTTCCACCAACTTGTTATTTTCTTTATCCGTGTTTTGCATTTTTTCGTGGTTCCGCATGTTATTTTTGCAGTATTTAAAACGCTTGATTTGAACGTCTCCCATTCTTCTTCCACTGTTTTTCTTTCCGTAGGTAATTTTACAAAGAGTTCAGTTAGTTCTTTCTCATAATTTTCCCTTACTGCCTCGTCTTTAAGGTTTTTTAAGTTTACTGATTCGCATGGCATGTATTTTCCTGCTTTGTGTTTTCTTCTTCTAATGGTTCTTATTGTGGCAACGACTGCTTTATGATCTGTGTTTATACTGAAATTGGGCACTGCTCTTGCATCTAATATATTTCTCTTTCTGTTATTTCTTGTTAATATAAAATCAATTTGGCTTTTAGTATCTAGATTGTTCCATTTATACCAGGTGTATACTTGCGAATCTTTATGTTTATAGAATGTGTTTGTTATATAGAGATCGTGTTGGCTGCAAAGCTCTATCAGTCTACTTCCGTTATCATTCCTTTCATTTTGCTGATCTCCAAATGCTCCCAGGTGTTTTTCTATGCCCCCTCTGTTATGTCCTAGTCTTGCATTGAAGTCTCCCATAACTATGATGTTGTCCTGCTTATCTATTTTATTTAGCACATCATGTATGTCTTCGTAGAAGTCCTCACATTCTTGCTCATTATTGTTTGCATTACATGGTGCGTATATCTGTACATATGTTGTGATTGTTTGTTCTTTTATTCTCACTGTTATGATTCTTTCTGATATATATTTTATTTCTAGTATTGCTCTTGCTAGCTGTGGTTCGATGACTATTCCCACACCGTGTCTTGCCCTTTCTTGCTGTTCTACTCCAGAGTAAACAAACGTGTAACTGCGGTGGAGCTCCTTGCATCCTTTCCCTTTTGTTCTGGTGTCCGCTATTCCCATCAGACCAATATTCCTCTTCCCCATTGTTTCTATAAGCTCTTCTTCTTTACTATTGAAACCACAGACGTTCATTGTGCCTATTTTTTGAATCGCTGATCTATCTCGTAGTCCGTTAACATTGCCGGGTCGATAGCCGTTTGGGTCAGTCCGTTTATACTTCTTAGTTTTTCTACGAGCAGTATGAAGATCCCCTGCCGGCTTGCTAGGCCAGTCGCAGGTTTAGGACACTAATCTGACCACAGGGAGTCCATCCCCTATGGCGAGCCATAGCCCCGTTAGCCCATGACCTCGCGGTCATGGTTGCCCGGTCTGCACCACGTGGAGGTGGGGGTTGACTTGTGTAGTCTGCGGGTCATCGGCAGGCTACTAATTTTCGCTCTTCACCCCTCCTGGGAGAGGCTAGCCGATCCTAACCCTGCTGGCTGCAGGGCCAGGCGCATTCCACACCTTACAGACTCACACTATACTATTACAAATATTACAAGTAAGGGAATTGGGCTGGCTAGACAAACTGGCCTGGCTTTACGTGGCTTTTTCAACTGAGCTTGTTTTACTGGGTCTCTCGGTGAGAAATTGAGTACCTAACAGTCCTCTCCCTGTCATACTTTTGTTGCATACTGGACACTGCCACCATTCCTCCAGTCGCGCCCAGACACAGAACACGCGGTTTTTAGGCACTGGTTCTTTTCCTCCTCATTCCGCCGGCAATTGGGCCGTCTCCGGGTTATGGATTCGGTGTTTCGGGTATATGATGCGCAATTCACAGCTTGATAACTCTCCTACTGTAATCCAGTACCAGTACTCAAGTCACACCCTCTCCAAGACTCATCAACCCAACCAATACAGGCCCCACACATGGGCAAGCACCCCAGGTTTTTTTTTAAATTTTATTTTTGTTTTTTATTTTTAAGTCCGAAGGTCACGACCTACTTTCATTTATAAAGGGATTCTCCAAGAATCTGCAAAAATATTTGTACTCTCAGAATCTTCCCCTGCCTCCGAAACGCCCAGATCCGGAGTTTAACGCGCTCCCTTCTGTCCGTTGGTAGTGGCGATCACGCATAGCCCTCGTGCAGTGCACAACAGGACTAGAATTGGGTTGGGCGTTTACTGCTTCCCGACAACCAATCGCCTCTCGCCTTATCTCTTGTGCATTCAGTAAATAAATAGGTTGTCACCAGTGTGTACCTTACTGACATGCTTATACCATGGACTGCTTTTATATGAAGGAGTGTTCCTTCTCTCTGTGGCCACAGTTGACCACCATTTTATTGGCATCCCCACGATGCTTTTATAGTAATGCGCGGACCTCAGAGAGAAGTGTCCAAGTAGTCAATCAGCCCCTTCTCCCCTAATCAGGTATATATACAACAAAGCGGCACCAGTCATCGTATACGGCCATACCACGTTGAAAATACCGGTTCTCGTCCGTTCACCGAAGTCAAGTAACGTCGGGCGTGGTTACTATTTAGATAGGTGACCGCTTGGGAACACCACGTGTTGTAGACATTTGTATTTTAGTTTTGTTGTTTCTTGTGTTTTTAGCCCTGTACAATTTTGTTGTTTTGGTACCCGCCTGTCTACTAGCACTGTAGACCTCCGGACAAATCTACAGGTTTTCAGTCTCCATGTGAAATCCGCCACAACAACACAACACGTGTTGCTGGCCTTCTTATGTTTTAATTGTCACCCCTTGAAATTTTGTGTTTTAAGTGAGACCCTGGGTTTCTAAGAACCGTAGCCGTCCGGACAAACCCGCAAGTGTTCAGTCTCACGCACAAAAAGACAGGCAAGACAGATAGCGAACTATTGTGCATCAAGAGGACCACACCAACAAACCCTGGTTAGCATCTGATGATGGTTGACCGCCCGAGTTCTGGTCTCTACACGCACAAACAGCACTCACACTATACTATTACAAATATTACAAGTCGAGGAATTGGGCTGGCTAGACGAACTGGCCTGGCTTTACGGGGCTTTTTCAACTGAGCTTGTTTTACTGGGTCTCTCGGTGAGAAATTGAGTACCTAACAGTCCTCCCCCTGTCATACTTTTGTTGCATACTGGACACTGCCACCATTCCTCCAGTCGCGCCCAGACACAGAACACGCGGTTTTTAGGCACTAGTTCTTTTCCTCCTCATTCCGCCGGCAATTGGGCCGTCTCCGGGTTATGGATTCGGTGTTTCGGGTATATGGTGCGCAATTCACAGCTTGATAACTCTCCTCCTGTAATCCAGTACCAGTACTCAAGTCGCACCCTCTCCAAGACCCATCAACCCAACCAATACAGGCCCCACACATGGGCAAGCACCCCAGGTTTTTTTTTTAAGTCCGAAGGTCACGACCTACTTTCATTTATAAAGGGATTCTCCAAGAATCTCCAAAAATATTTGTACTCTCAGAAACTTCCCCTGCCTCCGAAACGCCCAGATCCGGAGTTTAACGCGCTCCCTTCTGTCCGTTGGTAGTGGTGATCACGCATAGCCCTCGTGCAGTGCACAACAGGACTAGAATTGGGTTGGGCGCTTACTGCTTCCCGACAACCAATCGCCTCTCGCCTTATCTCTTGTGCATTCAGTAAATAAATAGGTTGTCACCAGTGTGTACCTTACTGACATGCTTATACCATGGACTGCTTTTATATGAAGGAGTATTCCTTCTCTCTGTGGCCACAGTTGACCACCATTTTATTGGCATCCCCACGATGCTTTTATTGTACTGCGCGGACCTTAGAGAGAAGTGTCCAAGTAGTCAATCAGCCCCTTCTCCCCTAATCAGGTATATATACAACAAAGCGGCACCAGTCATCGTCTACGGCCATACCACGTTGAAAATACCGGTTCTCGTCCGTTCACCGAAGTCAAGTAACGTCGGGCGTGGTTACTATTTAGATAGGTGACCGCTTGGGAACACCACGTGTTGTAGACATTTGTATTTTATGTTTGTTGTGTCTTGTGTTTTTAGCCCTGTACAATTTTGTTATTTTGGTACCCGCCTGTCTACTAGCACTGTAGACCTCCGGACAAATCTACAGGTTTTCAGTCTCCCTGTGAAACCCGCCACAACAAAACAACACGTGTTGCTGGCCTTCTTATGTTTTAATTGTCACCCCTTGAAATTTTGTGTTTTAAGTGAGACCCTGGGTTTCTAAGAACCGTAGCCCTCCGGACAAACACGCAAGTGTTCAGTCTCACGCACAAAAGACAGGCAAGACAGATAGCGAACTCTTGTGCATCAAGAGGACCACACCAACAAACCCTGGTTAGCATATGATGATGGTTTACCGCCCGAGTTCTGATCTCTACACGCACAAACAGCACTCACACTATACTATTACAAATATTACAAGTCGGGGAATTGGGCTGGCTAGACAAACTGGCCTGGCTTTACGGGGCTTTTTCAACTGAGCTTGTTTTACTGGGTCTCTCGGTGAGAAATTGAGTACCTAACAGTCCTCCCCCTGTCATACTTTTGTTACATACTGGACACTGCCACCATTCCTCCAGTCGCGCCCAGACACAGAACACGCGGTTTTTAGGCACTGGTTCTTTTTCTCCTCATTCCGCCGGCAATTGGGCCGTTTCCGGGTTATGGAGTCGGTGTTTCGGGTATATGGTGAGCAATTCACAGCTTGATAACTCTCGTCCTGTAATCCAGTACCAGTACTCAAGTCACACCCTCTCCAAGACCCATCAACCCAACCAATACAGGCCCCACACATGGGCAAGGACCCCAGGTTTTTTTTTTTTTTTTTTTTTTTTTTTTTTTTTTTTAAGTCCGATGGTCACGACCTACTTACATTTATAAAGGGATTCTCCAAGAATCTGCAAAAATATTTGTACTCTCAGAAACTTCCCCTGCCTCCGAAACGCCCAGATCCGGAGTTTAACGCGCTCCCTTCTGTCCGTTGGTAGTGGCGATCACGCATAGCCCTCGTGCAATGCAAAACAGGACTAGAATTGAGTTGGGCGCTTACTGCTTCCCGACAACCAATCGCCTCTCGCCTTATCTCTTGTGCATTCAGTAAATAAATAGGTTGTCACCAGTGTGTACCTTACTGACATGCTTATACCATGGACTGCTTTTATATGAAGGAGTGTTCCTTCTCTCTGTGGCCACAGTTGACCACCATTTTATTGGCATCCCCACGATGCTTTTATAGTACTGCGCGGACCTCAGAGAGAAGTGTCCAAGTAGTCGATCAGCCCCTTCTCCCATAATCAGGTATATATACAACAAAGCGGCACCAGTCATCGTCTACGGCCATACCACGTTGAAAATACCGGTTCTCGTCCGTTCACCGAAGTCAAGTAACGTCGGGCGTGGTTACTATTTAGATAGGTGACCGCTTGGGAACACCACGTGTTGTAGACATTTGTATTTTATTTTTGTTGTGTCTTGTGTTTTTAGCCCTGTAAAATTTTGTTGTTTTGGTACCCGCCTGTCTACTAGCACTGTAGACCTCCGGACAAATCTACAGGTTTTCAGTCTTTTTGTGAAACCCGCCACAACAACACAACACGTGTTGCTGGCCTTCTTATGTTTTAATTGTCACCCCTTGCAATTTTGTGTTTTAAGTGAGACCCTGGGTTTCTAAGAACAGTAGCCGTCCGGACAAACCCGCAAATGTTCAGTCTCGCGCACAAAAAGACAGGCAAGACAGATAGCGAACTCTTGTGCACCAAGAGGACCACACCAACAAACCCCGGTTAGCATCTGATGATGGTTGACCGCCCGAGTTCTGGTCTCTACATACACAAACAGCACTCACACTATAGTATTACAAATATTACAAGTCGAGGAATTGGGCTGGCTAGACAAAGTGGCCTGGCTTTACGGGGCTTTTTCAACTGAGCTTGTTTTACTGGGTCTCTCGGTGAGAAATTGAGTACCAAACAGTCCTCCCCCTGTCATACTTTTGTTGCATACTGGACACTGCCACCATTCCTCCAGTCGCGCCCAGACACAGAACACGCGGTTTTTAGGCACTGGTTCTTTTCCTCCTCATTCCGCCGGCAATTGGGCCGTCTCCGGGTTATGGATTCGGTGTTTCGGGTATATGGTGCGCAATTCACAGCTTGATAACTCTCCTCCTGTAGTCCAGTACCAGTACTCAAGTCACACCCTCTCAAAGATCCATCAACCCAAACAATACAGGCCCCACACATGGGCAAGCACCCCAGATTTTTTTTTTAAGTCCGAAGGTCACGACCTACTTTCATTTATAAAGGGATTCTCCAAGAATCTCCAAAAATATTTGTACTCTCAGAAACTTCCCCTGCCTCCGAAACGCCCAGATCCGGATTTTAACGCGCTCCCTTCTGCCCGTTGGTAGTGGCGATCACGCATAGCCCTCGTGCAGTGCACAACAGGACTAGAATTGGGTTGGGCGCTTACTGCTTCCCGACAACCAATCGCCTCTCGCCTTATCTCTTGTGCATTCAGTAAATAAATAGGTTGTCACCAGTGTGTACCTTACTGACATGCTTATACCATGGACTGCTTTTATATGAAGGAGTGTTCCTTCTCTCTGTGGCCACAGTTGACCACCATTTTATTGGCATCCCCACGATGCTTTTATAGTACTGCGCGGACCTCAGAGAGAAGTGTCCAAGTAGTCAATCAGCCCCTTCTCCCCTAATCAGGTATATATACAACAAAGCGGCACCAGTCATCGTCTACGGCCATACCACGTTGAAAATACCGGTTCTCGTCCGTTCACCGAAGTCAAGTAACGTCGGGCGTGGTTACTATTTAGATAGGTGACCGCTTGGGAACACCACGTGTTGTAGACATTTGTATTTTATGTTTGTTGTGTCTTGTGTTTTTAGCCCTGTACAATTTTGTTGTTTTGGTACCCGCCTGTCTACTAGCACTGTAGACCTCCGGACAAATCTACAGGTTTTCAGTCTCCCTGTGAAACCCGCCACAACAACACAACACGTGTTGCTGGCCTTCTTATGTTTTAATTGTCACTCCTTGAAATTTTGTGTTTTAAGTGAGACCCTGGGTTTCTAAGAACCGTAGCCCTCCGGACAAACCCGCAAGTGTTCAGTCTCACGCACAAAAAGACAGGCAAGACAGATAGCGAACTCTTGTGCATCAAGAGGACCACACCAACAAACCCTGGTTAGCATCTGATGATGGTTGACCGCCCGAGTTCTGGTCTCTACACGCACAAACAGCACTCACACTATCAATCAATCATGTGCCATGCCGGAAAGCGTGGGCGGTCATGATTCGCCATTTCACTCGATCACCAGAGTCGTGGATCAGCTCAGTGTTCCTGTCTCACACTATACTATTACAAATATTACAAGTCGGGGAATTGGGCTGGCTAGACAAACTGGCCTGGCGTTACGGGGCTTTTTCAACTGAGCTTGTTTTACTGGGTCTCTCGGTGAGAAATTGAGTACCTAACAGTCCTCCCCCTGTCATACTTTTGTTACATACTGGACACTGCCACCATTCATCCAGTCGCGCCCAGACACAGAACACGCGGTTTTTAGGCACTGGTTCTTTTCCTCCTCATTCCGCCGGCAATTGGGCCGTCTCCGGGTTATGGAGTCGGTGTTTCGGGTATATGGTGCGCAATTCACAGCTTGATAACTCTCCTCCTGTAGTACAGTACCAGTACTCAAGTCACACCCTCTCCAAGATCCATCAACCCAACCAATACAGGCCCCACACATGGGCAAGCACCCCAGGTTTTTTTTTTTAAGTCCGAAGGTCACGACCTACTTTCATTTATAAAGGGATTCTCCAAGAATCTCCAAAAATATTTGTACTCTCAGAAACTTCCCCTGCCTCCGAAACGCCCAGATCCGGAGTTTAACGAGCTCCCTTCTGCCCGTTGGTAGTGGCGATCACGCATAGCCCTCGTGCAGTGCACAACAGGACTAGAATTGGGTTGGGCGCTTACTGCTTCCCGACAACCAATCGCCTCTCGCCTTATCTCTTGTGCATTCAGTAAATAAATAGGTTGTCACCAGTGTGTACCTTACTGACATGCTTATACCATGGACTGCTTTTATATGAAGGAGTGTTCCTTCTCTCTGTGGCCACAGTTGACCACCATTTTATTGGCATCCCCACGATGCTTTTATAGTACTGCGCGGACCTCAGAGAGAAGTGTCCAAGTAGTCAATCAGCCCCTTCTCCCCTAATCAGGTATATATACAACAAAGCGGCACCAGTCATCGTCTACGGCCATACCACGTTGAAAATACCGGTTCTCTTCCATTCACCGAAGTCAAGTAACGTCGGGCGTGGTTACTATTTAGATAGGTGACCGCTTGGGAACACCACGTGTTGTAGACATTTGTATTTTATTTTTGTTGTGTCTTGTGTTTTTAGCCCTGTACAATTTTGTTGATTTGGTACCCGCCTGTCTACTAGCACTGTAGACCTCCGGACAAATCTACAGGTTTTCAGTCTCCCTGTGAAACCCGCCACAACAACACAACACGTGTTGCTGGCCTTCTTATGTTTTAATTGTCACCCCTTGAAATTTTGAGTTTTAAGTGAGACCCTGGGTTTCTAAGAACCGTAGCCCTCCGGACAAACCCGCAAGTGTTCAGTCTCACGCACAAAAAGACAGACAAGACAGATAGCGAACTCTTGTGCATCAAGAGGACCACACCAACAAACCCCGGTTAGCATCTGATGATGGTTGACCGCCCGAGTTCTGGTCTCTACACGCACAAACAGCACTCACACTATACTATTACAAATATTACAAGTCGGGGAATTGGGCTGGCTAGACAAACTGGCCTGGCTTTACGGGGCTTTTTCAACTGAGCTTGTTTTACTGGGTCTCTCGGTGAGAAATTGAGTACCTAACAGTCCTCCCCCTGTCATACTTTTGTTACATACTAAACACGGCCACCATTCCTCCAGTCGCGCCCAGACACAGAACACGCGGTTTTTAGGCACTGGTTCTTTTCCTCCTCATTCCGCCGGCAATTGGGCCGTCTCCGGGTTATGGAGTCGGTGTTTCGGGTATATGGTGCGCAATTCACAGCTTGATAACTCTCCTCCTGTAATCCAGTACCAGTACTCAAGTCACACCCTCTCCAAGATCCATCAACCCAACCAACACATGGGCAAGCACCCCGGGTTTTTTTTTTTTTTTTAAGTCCGAAGGTCACGACCTACTTTCATTTATAAAGGGATTCTGCAAGAATCTCCAAAAATATTTGTACTCTCAGAAAATTCCCCTGCCTCCGAAACGCCCAGATCCGGAGTTTAACGCGCTCCCTTCTGTCCGTTGGTAGTGGTGATCACGCATAGCCCTCGTGCAGTGCACAACAGGATTAGAATTGGGTTGGGCGCTTACTGCTTCCCGACAACCAATCGCCTCTCGCCTTATCTCTTGTGCATTCAGTAAATAAATAGGTTGTCACCAGTGTGTACCTTACTGACATGCTTATACCATGGACTGCTTTTATATGAAGGAGTGTTCCTTCTCTCTGTGGCCACAGTTGACCACCATTTTATTGGCATCCCCACGATGCTTTTATTGTACTGCGCGGACCTTAGAGAGAAGTGTCCAAGTAGTCAATCAGCCCCTTCTCCCCTAATCAGGTATATATACAACAAAGCGGCACCAGTCATCGTCTACGGCCATACCACGTTGAAAATACCGGTTCTCGTCCGTTCACCGAAGTCAAGTAACGTCGGGCGTGGTTACAATTTAGATAGGTGACCGCTTGGGAACACCACGTGTTGTAGACATTTGTATTTCATGTTTGTTGTGTCTTGTGTTTTTAGCCCTGTACAATTTTGTTGTTTTGGTACCCGCCTGTCTACTAGCACTGTAGACCTCCGGACAAATCTACAGGTTTTCAGTCTCCCTGTGAAACCCGCCACAACAAAACAACACGTGTTGCTGGCCTTCTTATGTTTTAATTGTCACCCCTTGAAATTTTGTGTTTTAAGTGAGACCCTGGGTTTCTAAGAACCGTAGCCCTCCGGACAAACACGCAAGTGTTCAGTCTCACGCACAAAAGACAGGCAAGACAGATAGCGAACTCTTGTGCATCAAGAGGACCACACCAACAAACCCTGGTTAGCATCTGATGATGGTTTACCGCCCGAGTTCTGGTCTCTACACGCACAAACAGCACTCACACTATACTATTACAAATATTACAAGTCGGGGAATTGGGCTGGCTAGACAAACTGGCCTGGCTTTACGGGGCTTTTTCAACTGAGCTTGTTTTACTGGGTCTCTCGGTGAGAAATTGAGTACCTAACAGTCCTCCCCCTGTCATACTTTTGTTACATACTGGACACTGCCACCATTCCTCCAGTCGCGCCCAGACACAGAACACGCGGTTTTTAGGCACTGGTTCTTTTTCTCCTCATTCCGCCGGCAATTGGGCCGTTTCCGGGTTATGGAGTCGGTGTTTCGGGTATATGGTGCGCAATTCACAGCTTGATAACTCTCGTCCTGTAATCCAGTACCAGTACTCAAGTCACTCCCTCTCCAAGACCCATCAACCCAACCAATACAGGCCCCACACATGGGCAAGCACCCCAGATTTTTTTTTTTTAAGTCCGAAGGTCACGACCTACTTTCATTTATAAAGGGATTCTCCAAGAATCTCCAAAAATATTTGTACTCTCAGAAACTTCCCCTGCCTCCGAAACGCCCAGATCCGGATTTTAACGCGCTCCCTTCTGCCCGTTGGTAGTGGCGATCACGCATAGCCCTCGTGCAGTGCACAACAGGACTAGAATTGGGTTGGGCGCTTACTGCTTCCCGACAACCAATCGCCTCTCGCCTTATCTCTTGTGCATTCAGTAAATAAATAGGTTGTCACCAGTGTGTACCTTACTGACATGCTTATACCATGGACTGCTTTTATATGAAGGAGTGTTCCTTCTCTCTGTGGCCACAGTTGACCACCATTTTATTGGCATCCCCACGATGCTTTTATAGTACTGCGCGGACCTCAGAGAGAAGTGTCCAAGTAGTCAATCAGCCCCTTCTCCCCTAATCAGGTATATATACAACAAAGCGGCACCAGTCATCGTCTACGGCCATACCACGTTGAAAATAACGGTTCTCGTCCGTTCACCGAAGTCAAGTAACGTCGGGCGTGGTTACTATTTAGATAGGTGACCACTTGGGAACACCACGTGTTGTAGACATTTGTATTTTATGTTTGTATTGTCTTGTGTTTTTAGCCCTGTACAATTTTGTTGTTTTGGTACCCGCCTGTCTACTAGCACTGTAGACCTCCGGACAAATCTACAGGTTTTCAGTCTCCCTGTGAAACCCGCCACAACAACACAACACGTGTTGCTGGCCTTCTTATGTTTTAATTGTCACTCCTTGAAATTTTGTGTTTTAAGTGAGACCCTGGGTTTCTAAGAACCGTAGCCCTCCGGACAAACCCGCAAGTGTTCAGTCTCACGCACAAAAAGACAGGCAAGACAGATAGCGAACTCTTGTGCATCAAGAGGACCACACCAACAAACCCTGGTTAGCATCTGATGATGGTTGACCGCCCGAGTTCTGGTCTCTACACGCACAAACAGCACTCACACTATACTATTACAAATATTACAAGTCGGGGAATTGGGCTGGCTAGACAAACTGGCCTGGCTTTACAGGGCTTTTTCAACTGAGCTTGTTTTACTGGGTCTCTCGGTGAGAAATTGAGTACCTAACAGTCCTCCCCCTGTCATACTTTTGTTACATACTGGACACTGCCACCATTCATCCAGTCGCGCCCAGACACAGAACACGCGGTTTTTAGGCACTGGTTCTTTCCTCCTCATTCCGCCGGCAATTGGGCCGTCTCTGGGTTATGGAGTCGGTGTTTCGGGTATATGGTGCGCAATTCACAGCTTGATAACTCTCCTCCTGTAATCCAGTACCAGTACTCAAGTCACACCCTCTCCAAGACCCATCAACCCAACCAACACATGGGCAAGCACCCCGTTTTTTTTTTTTTTTTTTTTAAAGTCCAAAGGTCACGACCTACTTTCATTTATAAAGGGATTCTGCAAGAATCTCCAAAAATATTTGTACTCTCAGAAACTTCCCCTGCCTCCGAAACGCCCAGATCCGGAGTTTAACGCGCTCCCTTCTGTCCGTTGGTAGTGGCGATCACGCATAGCCCTCGTGCAGTGCACAACAGGACTAGAATTTGGTTGGGCGCCTACTGCTTCCCGACAACCAATCGCCTCTCGCCTTATCTCTTGTGCATTCAGTAAATAAATAGGTTGTCACCAGTGTGTACCTTACTGACATGCTTATACCATGGACTGCTTTTATATGAAGGAGTGTTCCTTCTCTCTGTGGCCACAGTTGGCCACCATTTTATTGGCATCCCCACGATGCTTGTATAGTACTGCGCGGACCTCAGAGAGAAGTGTCCAAGTAGTCGATCAGCCCCTTCTCCCCTAATCAGGTATATATACAACAAAGCGGCACCAGTCATTGTCTACGGCCATACCACGTTGAAAATACCGGTTCTCATCCGTTCACCGAAGTCAAGTAACGTCGGGCGTGGTTACTATTTAGATGGGTGACCGCTTGGGAACACCACGTGTTGTAGACATTTGTATTTTATTTTTGTTGTGTCTTCTGTTTTAAGCCCTGTACAATTTTGTTGTTTTCGTACCCGCCTGTCTACTAGCACTGTAGACCTCCGGACAAATCTACAGGTTTTCAGTCTCCCTGTGAAACCCGCCACAACAACACAACACGTGTTGCTGGCCTTCTTATGTTTTAATTGTCACCCCTTGAAATTTTGTGTTTTAAGTGAGACCCTGGGTTTCTAAGAACCGTAGCCCTCCGGACAAACCCGCAAGTGTTCAGTCTCACGCACAAAAAGACAGGCAAGACAGATAGCGAACTCTTGTGAATCAAGAGGACCACACCAACAAACCCCGGTTAGCATCTGATGATGGTTGACCGCCCGAGTTCTGGTCTCTACACGCACAAACAGCACTCACACTATAATATTACAAATATTACAAGTCGTGGAATTGGGCTGGCTAGACAAACTGGCCTGGCTTTACGGGGCTTTTTCAACTGAGCTTGTTTTACTAGTTCTCTCGGTGAGAAATTGAGTACCTAACAGTCCTCCCCCTGTCATACTTTTGTTGTATACTGGACACTGCCATCATTCCTCCAGTCGCGCCCAGACACAGAACACGCGGTTTTTAGGCACTGGTTCTTTTCCTCCTCATTCCGCCGGCAAATGGGCCGTCTCCGGGTTATGGAGTCGGTGTTTCGGGTATATGGTGCGCAATTCACAGCTTGATAACTCTCCTCCTGTAGTCCAGTACCAGTACTCAAGTCACACCCTCTCCAAGATCCATCAACCCACCCATATACAGGCCCCGCACATGGGCAAGGACCCCAGGTTTTTTTTTTTTTTTTTTTTTTCTTAAGTCCGAAGGTCACGACCTACTTTCATTTATAAAGGGATTCTCCAAGAATCTTCAAAAATATTTGTACTCTCAGAAACTTCCCCTGCCTCCGAAACGCCCAGATCCGGAGTTTAACGCGCTCCCTTCTGCCCGTTGGTAGTGGCGATCACGCATAGCCCTCGTGCAGTGCACAACAGGACTAGAATTGGGTTGGGCGCTTACTGCTTCCCGACAACCAATCGCCTCTCGCCTTATCTCTTGTGCATTCAGTAAATAAATAGGTTGTCACCAGTGTGTACCTTACTGACATGCTTATACCATGGACTGCTTTTATATGAAGGAGTGTTCCTTCTCTCTGTGGCCACAGTTGACCACCATTTTATTGGCATCCCCACGATGCTTTTATAGTACTGCGCGGACCTCAGAGAGAAGTGTTCAAGTAGTCAATCAGCCCCTTCTCCCCTAATCAGGTATATATACAACAAAGCGGCACCAGTCATCGTCTACGGCCATACCACGTTGAAAATACCGGTTCTCGTCCGTTCACCGAAGTCAAGTAACGTCGGGCGTGGTTACTATTTAGATAGGTGACCGCTTGGGAACACCACGTGTTGTAGACATTTGTATTTTATGTTTGTTGTGTCTTGTGTTTTTAGCCCTGTACAATTTTGTTGTTTTGGTACCCGCCTGTCTACTAGCACTGTAGACCTCCGGACAAATCTACAGGTTTTCAGTCTCCCTGTGAAACCCGCCACAACAACACAACACGTGTTGCTGGCCTTCTTATGTTTTAATTGTCACTCCTTGAAATTTTGTGTTTTAAGTGAGACCCTGGGTTTCTAAGAACCGTAGCCCTCCGGACAAACCCGCAAGTGTTCAGTCTCACGCATAAAAAGACAGGCAAGACAGATAGCGAACTCTTGTGCATCAAGAGGACCACACCAACAAACCCTGGTTAGCATCTGATGATGGTTGACCGCCCGAGTTCTGGTCTCTACACGCACAAACAGCACTCACACTATACTATTACAAATATTACAAGTCGGGGAATTGGGCTGGCTAGACAAACTGGCCTGGCTTTACGGGGCTTTTTCAACTGAGCTTGTTTTACTGGGTCTCTCGGTGAGAAATTGAGTACCTAACAGTCCTCCCCCTGTCATACTTTTGTTACATACTGGACACTGCCACCATTCCTCCAGTCGCGCCCAGACACAGAACACGCGGTTTTTAGGCACTGGTTCTTTTCCTCCTCATTCCGCCGGCAATTGGGCCGTCTCCGGGTTATGGAGTCGGTGTTTCGGGTATATGGTGCGCAATTCACAGCTTGATAACTCTCCTCCTGTAGTCCAGTACCAGTACTCAAGTCACACCCTCTCAAAGATCCATCAACCCAACCAATACAGGCCCCACACATGGGCAAGCACCCCAGATTTTTTTTTTTTAAGTCCAAAGTTCACGACCTACTTTCATTTATAAAGGGATTCTGCAAGAATCTCCAAAAATATTTGTACTCTCAGAAACTTCCCCTGCCTCCGAAACGCCCAGATCCGGAGTTTAACGCGCTCCCTTCTGTCCGTTGGTAGTGGCGATCACGCATAGCCCTCGTGCAGTGCACAACAGGACTAGAATTTGGTTGGGCGCCTACTGCTTCCCGACAACCAATCGCCTCTCGCCTTATCTCTTGTGCATTCAGTAAATAAATAGGTTGTCACCAGTGTGTACCTTACTGACATGCTTATACCATGGACTGCTTTTATATGAAGGAGTGTTCCTTCTCTCTGTGGCCACAGTTGGCCACCATTTTATTGGCATCCCCACGATGCTTGTATAGTACTGCGCGGACCTCAGAGAGAAGTGTCCAAGTAGTCGATCAGCCCCTTCTCCCCTAATCAGGTATATATACAACAAAGCGGCACCAGTCATTGTCTACGGCCATACCACGTTGAAAATACCGGTTCTCATCCGTTCACCGAAGTCAAGTAACGTCGGGCGTGGTTACTATTTAGATGGGTGACCGCTTGGGAACACCACGTGTTGTAGACATTTGTATTTTATTTTTGTTGTGTCTTGTGTTTTAAGCCCTGTACAATTTTGTTGTTTTCGTACCCGCCTGTCTACTAGCACTGTAGACCTCCGGACAAATCTACAGGTTTTCAGTCTCCCTGTGAAACCCGCCACAACAACACAACACGTGTTGCTGGCCTTCTTATGTTTTAATTGTCACCCCTTGAAATTTTGTGTTTTAAGTGAGACCCTGGGTTTCTAAGAACCGTAGCCCTCCGGACAAACCCTCAAGTGTTCAGTCTCACGCACAAAAAGACAGGCAAGACAGATAGCGAACTCTTGTGAATCAAGAGGACCACACCAACAAACCCCGGTTAGCATCTGATGATGGTTGACCGCCCGAGTTCTGGTCTCTACACGCACAAACAGCACTCACACTATAATATTACAAATATTACAAGTCGTGGAATTGGGCTGGCTAGACAAACTGGCCTGGCTTTACGGGGCTTTTTCAACTGAGCTTGTTTTACTAGTTCTCTCGGTGAGAAATTGAGTACCTAACAGTCCTCCCCCTGTCATACTTTTGTTGTATACTGGACACTGCCATCATTCCTCCAGTCGCGCCCAGACACAGAACACGCGGTTTTTAGGCACTGGTTCTTTTCCTCCTCATTCCGCCGGCAAATGGGCCGTCTCCGGGTTATGGAGTCGGTGTTTCGGGTATATGGTGCGCAATTCACAGCTTGATAACTCTCCTCCTGTAGTCCAGTACCAGTACTCAAGTCACACCCTCTCCAAGATCCATCAACCCACCCATATACAGGCCCCGCACATGGGCAAGGACCCCAGGTTTTTTTTTTTTTTTTTTTTTTCTTAAGTCCGAAGGTCACGACCTACTTTCATTTATAAAGGGATTCTCCAAGAATCTTCAAAAATATTTGTACTCTCAGAAACTTCCCCTGCCTCCGAAACGCCCAGATCCGGAGTTTAACGCGCTCCCTTCTGCCCGTTGGTAGTGGCGATCACGCATAGCCCTCGTGCAGTGCACAACAGGACTAGAATTGGGTTGGGCGCTTACTGCTTCCCGACAACCAATCGCCTCTCGCCTTATCTCTTGTGCATTCAGTAAATAAATAGGTTGTCACCAGTGTGTACCTTACTGACATGCTTATACCATGGACTGCTTTTATATGAAGGAGTGTTCCTTCTCTCTGTGGCCACAGTTGACCACCATTTTATTGGCATCCCCACGATGCTTTTATAGTACTGCGCGGACCTCAGAGAGAAGTGTTCAAGTAGTCAATCAGCCCCTTCTCCCCTAATCAGGAATATATACAACAAAGCGGCACCAGTCATCGTCTACGGCCATACCACGTTGAAAATACCGGTTCTCGTCCGTTCACCGAAGTCAAGTAACGTCGGGCGTGGTTACTATTTAGATAGGTGACCGCTTGGGAACACCACGTGTTGTAGACATTTGTATTTTATGTTTGTTGTGTCTTGTGTTTTTAGCCCTGTACAATTTTGTTGTTTTGGTACCCGCCTGTCTACTAGCACTGTAGACCTCCGGACAAATCTACAGGTTTTCAGTCTCCCTGTGAAACCCGCCACAACAACACAACACGTGTTGCTGGCCTTCTTATGTTTTAATTGTCACTCCTTGAAATTTTGTGTTTTAAGTGAGACCCTGGGTTTCTAAGAACCGTAGCCCTCCGGACAAACCCGCAAGTGTTCAGTCTCACGCATAAAAAGACAGGCAAGACAGATAGCGAACTCTTGTGCATCAAGAGGACCACACCAACAAACCCTGGTTAGCATCTGATGATGGTTGACCGCCCGAGTTCTGGTCTCTACACGCACAAACAGCACTCACACTATACTATTACAAATATTACAAGTCGGGGAATTGGGCTGGCTAGACAAACTGGCCTGGCTTTACGGGGCTTTTTCAACTGAGCTTGTTTTACTGGGTCTCTCGGTGAGAAATTGAGTACCTAACAGTCCTCCCCCTGTCATACTTTTGTTACATACTGGACACTGCCACCATTCCTCCAGTCGCGCCCAGACACAGAACACGCGGTTTTTAGGCACTGGTTCTTTTCCTCCTCATTCCGCCGGCAATTGGGCCGTCTCCGGGTTATGGAGTCGGTGTTTCGGGTATATGGTGCGCAATTCACAGCTTGATAACTCTCCTCCTGTAGTCCAGTACCAGTACTCAAGTCACACCCTCTCAAAGATCCATCAACCCAACCAATACAGGCCCCACACATGGGCAAGCACCCCAGATTTTTTTTTTTTAAGTCCGAAGGTCACGACCTACTTTCATTTATAAAGGGATTCTCCAAGAATCTCCAAAAATATTTGTACTCTCAGAAACTTCCCCTGCCTCCGAAACGCCCAGATCCGGAGTTTAACGCGCTCCCTTCTGCCCGTTGGTAGTGGCGATCACGCATAGCCCTCGTCCAGTGCACAACAGGACTAGAATTGGGTTGGGCGCTTACTGCTTCCCGACAACCAATCGCCTCTCGCCTTATCTCTTGTGCATTCAGTAAATAAATAGGTTGTCACCAGTGTGTACCTTACTGACATGCTTATACCATGGACTGCTTTTATATGAAGGAGTGTTCCTTCTCTCTGTGGCCACAGTTGACCACCATTTTATTGGCATCCCCACGATGCTTTTATAGTACTGCGCGGACCTCAGAGAGAAGTGTCCAAGTAGTCAATCAGCCCCTTCTCCCCTAATCAGGTATATATACAACAAAGCGGCACCAGTCATCGTCTACGGCCATACCACGTTGAAAATACCGGTTCTCGTCCGTTCACCGAAGTCAAGTAACGTCGGGCGTGGTTACTATTTAGATAGGTGACCGCTTGGGAACACCACGTGTTGTAGACATTTGTATTTTATGTTTGTTGTGTCTTGTGTTTTTAGCCCTGTACAATTTTGTTGTTTTGGTACCCGCCTGTCTACTAGCACTGTAGACCTCCGGACAAATCTACAGGTTTTCAGTCTCCCTGTGAAACCCGCCACAACAACACAACACGTGTTGCTGGCCTTCTTATGTTTTAATTGTCACTCCTTGAAATTTTGTGTTTTAAGTGAGACCCTGGGTTTCTAAGAACCGTAGCCCTCCGGACAAACCCGCAAGTGTTCAGTCTCACGCACAAAAAGACAGGCAAGACAGATAGCGAACTCTTGTGCATCAAGAGGACCACACCAACAAACCCCGGTTAGCATCTGATGATGGTTGACCGCCCGAGTTCTGGTCTCTACACGCACAAACAGCACTCACACTATACTATTACAAATATTACAAGTCGGGGAATTGGGCTGGCTAGACAAACTGGCCTGGCTTTACGGGGCTTTTTCAACTGAGCTTGTTTTACTGGGTCTCTCGGTGAGAAATTGAGTACCTAACAGTCCTCCCCCTGTCATACTTTTGTTACATACTGGACACTGCCACCATTCCTCCAGTCGCGCCCAGACACAGAACACGCGGTTTTTAGGCACTGGTTCTTTTCCTCCTCATTCCGCCGGCAATTGGGCCGTCTCCGGGTTATGGAGTCGGTGTTTCGGGTATATGGTGCGCAATTCACAGCTTGATAACTCTTCTCCTGTAATCCAGTACCAGTACTCAAGTCACACCCTCTCCAAGACCCATCAACCCAACCAACACATGGGCAAGCACCCCGTTTTTTTTTTTTTTTTTTTTTTTTTTTTTTTAAGTCCGAAGGTCACGACCTACTTTCATTTATAAAGGGATTCTGCAAGAATCTCCAAAAATATTTGTACTCTCAGAAACTTCCCCTGCCTCCGAAACGCCCAGATCCGGAGTTTAACGCGCTCCCTTCTGTCCGTTGGTAGTGGCGATCACGCATAGCCCTCGTGCAGTGCACAACAGGACTAGAATTTGGTTGGGTGCCTACTGCTTCCCGACAACCAATCGCCTCTCGCCTTATCTCTTGTGCATTCAGTAAATAAATAGGTTGTCACCAGTGTGTACCTTACTGACATGCTTATACCATGGACTGCTTTTATATGAAGGAGTGTTCCTTCTCTCTGTGGCCACAGTTGGCCACCATTTTATTGGCATCCCCACGATGCTTTTATAGTATTGCGCGGACCTCAGAGAGAAGTGTCCAAGTAGTCGATCAGCCCCTTCTCCCCTATTCAGGTATATATACAACAAAGCGGCACCAGTCATCGTCTACGGCCATACCACGTTGAAAATACCGGTTCTCGTCCGTTCACCGAAGTCAAGTAATGTCGGGCGTGGTTACTATTTAGATGGGTGACCGCTTGGGAACACCACGTGTTGTAGAAGTTTGTATTTTATTTTTGTTGTGTCTTGTGTTTTTAGCCCTGTACAATTTTGTTGTTTTGGTACCCGCCTGTCTACTAGCACTGTAGACCTCCGGACAAATCTACAGGTTTTCAGTCTCACTGTGAAACCCGCCACAACAACACAACACGTGTTGCTGGCCTTCTTATGTTTTAATTGTCACCCCTTGAAATTTTGTGTTTTAAGTGAGACCCTGGGTTTCTAAGAACCGTAGCCCTCCTTACAAACCCGCAAGTGTTCAGTCTCACGCACAAAAAGACAGGCAAGACAGATAGCGAACTCTTGTGCATCAAGAGGACCACACCAACAAACCCCGGTTAGCATCTGATGATGGTTGACCGCCCGAGTTCTGGTCTCTACACGCACAAACAGCACTCACACTATACTATTACAAATATTACAAGTCGGGGAATTGGGCTGGCTAGACAAACTGGCCTGGCTTTACGGGGCTTTTTCAACTGAGCTTGTTTTACTGGGTCTCTCGGTGAGAAATTGAGTACCTAACAGTCCTCCCCCAGTCATACTTTTGTTACATACTAAACACGGCCACCATTCCTCCAGTCGCGCCCAGACACAGAACACGCGGTTTTTAGGCACTGGTTCTTTTCCTCCTCATTCCGCCGGCAATTGGGCCGTCTCCGGGTTATGGAGTCGGTGTTTCGGGTATATGGTGCGCAATTCACAGCTTGATAACTCTCCTCCTGTAATCCAGTACCAGTACTCAAGTCACACCCTCTCCAAGATCCATCAACCCAACCAACACATGGGCAAGCACCCCGGGTTTGTTTTTTTTTTAAGTCCGAAGGTCACGACCTACTTTCATTTATAAAGGGATTCTGTAAGAATCTCCAAAAATATTTGTACTCTCAGAAAATTCCCCTGCCTCCGAAACGCCCAGATCCGGAGTTTAACGCGCTCCCTTCTGTCCGTTGGTAGTGGTGATCACGCATAGCCCTCGTGCAGTGCACAACAGGACTAGAATTGGGTTGGGCGCTTACTGCTTCCCGACAACCAATCGCCTCTCGCCTTATCTCTTGTGCATTCAGTAAATAAATAGGTTGTCACCAGTGTGTACCTTACTGACATGCTTATACCATGGACTGCTTTTATATGAAGGAGTGTTCCTTCTCTCTGTGGCCACAGTTGACCACCATTTTATTGGCATCCCCACGATGCTTTTATTGTACTGCGCGGACCTTAGAGAGAAGTGTCCAAGTAGTCAATCAGCCCCTTCTCCCCTAATCAGGTATATATACAACAAAGCGGCACCAGTCATCGTCTACGGCCATACCACGTTGAAAATACCGGTTCTCGTCCGTTCACCGAAGTCAAGTAACGTCGGGCGTGGTTACTATTTAGATAGGTGACCGCTTGGGAACACCACGTGTTGTAGACATTTGTATTTTATGTTTATTGTGTCTTGTGTTTTTAGCCCTGTACAATTTTGTTGTTTTGGTACCCGCCTGTCTACTAGCACTGTAGACCTCCGGACAAATCTACAGGTTTTCAGTCTCCCTGTGAAACCCGCCACAACAAAACAACACGTGTTGCTGGCCTTCTTATGTTTTAATTGTCACCCCTTGAAATTTTGTGTTTTAAGTGAGACCCTGGGTTTCTAAGAACCGTAGCCCTCCGGACAAACACGCAAGTGTTCAGTCTCACGCACAAAAGACAGGCAAGACAGATAGCGAACTCTTGTGCATCAAGAGGACCACACCAACAAACCCTGGTTAGCATCTGATGATGGTTTACCGCCCGAGTTCTGGTCTCTACACGCACAAACAGCACTCACACTATACTATTACAAATATTACAAGTCGGGGAATTGGGCTGGCTAGACAAACTGGCCTGGCTTTACGGGGCTTTTTCAACTGAGCTTGTTTTACTGGGTCTCTCGGTGAGAAATTGAGTACCTAACAGTCCTCCCCCTGTCATACTTTTGTTACATACTGGACACTGCCACCATTCCTCCAGTCGCGCCCAGACACAGAACACGCGGTTTTTAGGCACTGGTTCTTTTTCTCCTCATTCCGCCGGCAATTGGGCCGTTTCCGGGTTATGGAGTCGGTGTTTCGGGTATATGGTGCGCAATTCACAGCTTGATAACTCTCGTCCTGTAATCCAGTACCAGTACTCAAGTCACTCCCTCTCCAAGACCCATCAACCCAACCAATACAGGCCCCACACATGGGCAAGCACCCCAGATTTTTTTTTTTAAGTCCGAAGGTCACGACCTACTTTCATTTATAAAGGGATTCTCCAAGAATCTCCAAAAATATTTGTACTCTCAGAAACTTCCCCTGCCTCCGAAACGCCCAGATCCGGATTTTAACGCGCTCCCTTCTGCCCGTTGGTAGTGGAGATCACGCATAGCCCTCGTGCAGTGCACAACAGGACTAGAATTGGGTTGGGCGCTTACTGCTTCCCGACAACCAATCGCCTCTCGCCTTATCTCTTGTGCATTCAGTAAATAAATAGGTTGTCACCAGTGTGTACCTTACTGACATGCTTATACCATGGACTGCTTTTATATGAAGGAGTGTTCCTTCTCTCTGTGGCCACAGTTGACCACCATTTTATTGGCATCCCCACGATGCTTTTATAGTACTGCGCGGACCTCAGAGAGAAGTGTCCAAGTAGTCAATCAGCCCCTTCTCCCCTAATCAGGTATATATACAACAAAGCGGCACCAGTCATCGTCTACGGCCATACCACGTTGAAAATACCGGTTCTCGTCCGTTCACCGAAGTCAAGTAACGTCGGGCGTGGTTACTATTTAGATAGGTGACCACTTGGGAACACCACGTGTTGTAGACATTTGTATTTTATGTTTGTATTGTCTTGTGTTTTTAGCCCTGTACAATTTTGTTGTTTTGGTACCCGCCTGTCTACTAGCACTGTAGACCTCCGGACAAATCTACAGGTTTTCAGTCTCCCTGTGAAACCCGCCACAACAACACAACACGTGTTGCTGGCCTTCTTATGTTTTAATTGTCACCCCTTGAAATTTTGTGTTTTAAGTGAGACCCTGGGTTTCTAAGAACCGTAGCCCTCCGGACAAACCCGCAAGTGTTCAGTCTCACGCACAAAAAGACAGGCAAGACAGATAGCGAACTCTTGTGCATCAAGAGGACCACACCAACAAACCCTGGTTAGCATCTGATGATGGTTGACCGCCCGAGTTCTGGTTTCTACACGCACAAACAGCACTCACACTATACTATTACAAATATTACAAGTCGGGGAATTGGGCTGGCTAGACAAACTGGCCTGGCTTTACAGGGCTTTTTCAACTGAGCTTGTTTTACTGGGTCTCTCGGTGAGAAATTGAGTACCTAACAGTCCTCCCCCTGTCATACTTTTGTTACATACTGGACACTGCCACCATTCCTCCAGTCGCGCCCAGACACAGAACACGCGGTTTTTAGGCACTGGTTCTTTCCTCCTCATTCCGCCGGCAATTGGGCCGTCTCTGGGTTATGGAGTCGGTGTTTCGGGTATATGGTGCGCAATTCACAGCTTGATAACTCTCCTCCTGTAATCCAGTACCAGTACTCAAGTCACACCCTCTCCAAGACCCATCAACCCAACCAACACATGGGCAAGCACCCCGTTTTTTTTTTTTTTTTTAAAGTCCAAAGGTCACGACCTACTTTCATTTATAAAGGGATTCTGCAAGAATCTCCAAAAATATTTGTACTCTCAGAAACTTCCCCTGCCTCCGAAACGCCCAGATCCGGAGTTTAACGCGCTCCCTTCTGTCCGTTGGTAGTGGCGATCACGCATAGCCCTCTTGCAGTGCACAACAGGACTAGAATTTGGTTGGGCGCCTACTGCTTCCCGACAACCAATCGCCTCTCGCCTTATCTCTTGTGCATTCAGTAAATAAATAGGTTGTCACCAGTGTGTACCTTACTGACATGCTTATACCATGGACTGCTTTTATATGAAGGAGTGTTCCTTCTCTCTGTGGCCACAGTTGGCCACCATTTTATTGGCATCCCCACGATGCTTGTATAGTACTGCGCGGACCTCAGAGAGAAGTGTCCAAGTAGTCGATCAGCCCCTTCTCCCCTAATCAGGTATATATACAACAAAGCGGCACCAGTCATTGTCTACGGCCATACCACGTTGAAAATACCGGTTCTCATCCGTTCACCGAAGTCAAGTAACGTCGGGCGTGGTTACTATTTAGATGGGTGACCGCTTGGGAACACCACGTGTTGTAGACATTTGTATTTTATTTTTGTTGTGTCTTGTGTTTTAAGCCCTGTACAATTTTGTTGTTTTCGTACCCGCCTGTCTACTAGCACTGTAGACCTCCGGACAAATCTACAGGTTTTCAGTCTCCCTGTGAAACCCGCCACAACAACACAACACGTGTTGCTGGCCTTCTTATGTTTTAATTGTCACCCCTTGAAATTTTGTGTTTTAAGTGAGACCCTGGGTTTCTAAGAACCGTAGCCCTCCGGACAAACCCGCAAGTGTTCAGTCTCACGCACAAAAAGACAGGCAAGACAGATAGCGAACTCTTGTGAATCAAGAGGACCACACCAACAAACCACGGTTAGCATCTGATGATGGTTGACCGCCCGAGTTCTGGTCTCTACACGCACAAACAGCACTCACACTATAATATTACAAATATTACAAGTCGTGGAATTGGGCTGGCTAGACAAACTGGCCTGGCTTTACGGGGCTTTTTCAACTGAGCTTGTTTTACTAGTTCTCTCGGTGAGAAATTGAGTACCTAACAGTCCTCCCCCTGTCATACTTTTGTTGTATACTGGACACTGCCATCATTCCTCCAGTCGCGCCCAGACACAGAACACGCGGTTTTTAGGCACTGGTTCTTTTCCTCCTCATTCCGCCGGCAAATGGGCCGTCTCCGGGTTATGGAGTCGGTGTTTCGGGTATATGGTGCGCAATTCACAGCTTGATAACTCTCCTCCTGTAGTCCAGTACCAGTACTCAAGTCACACCCTCTCCAAGATCCATCAACCCACCCATATACAGGCCCCGCACATGGGCAAGGACCCCAGGTTTTTTTTTTTTTTTTTTTTTCTTAAGTCCGAAGGTCACGACCTACTTTCATTTATAAAGGGATTCTCCAAGAATCTTCAAAAATATTTGTACTCTCAGAAACTTCCCCTGCCTCCGAAACGCCCAGATCCGGAGTTTAACGCGCTCCCTTCTGCCCGTTGGTAGTGGCGATCACGCATAGCCCTCGTGCAGTGCACAACAGGACTAGAATTGGGTTGGGCGCTTACTGCTTCCCGACAACCAATCGCCTCTCGCCTTATCTCTTGTGCATTCAGTAAATAAATAGGTTGTCACCAGTGTGTACCTTACTGACATGCTTATACCATGGACTGCTTTTATATGAAGGAGTGTTCCTTCTCTCTGTGGCCACAGTTGACCACCATTTTATTGGCATCCCCACGATGCTTTTATAGTACTGCGCGGACCTCAGAGAGAAGTGTCCAAGTAGTCAATCAGCCCCTTCTCCCCTAATCAGGTATATATACAACAAAGCGGCACCAGTCATCGTCTACGGCCATACCACGTTGAAAATACCGGTTCTCGTCCGTTCACCGAAGTCAAGTAACGTCGGGCGTGGTTACTATTTAGATAGGTGACCGCTTGGGAACACCACGTGTTGTAGACATTTGTATTTTATGTTTGTTGTGTCTTGTGTTTTTAGCCCTGTACAATTTTGTTGTTTTGGTACCCGCCTGTCTACTAGCACTGTAGACCTCCGGACAAATCTACAGGTTTTCAGTCTCCCTGTGAAACCCGCCACAACAACACAACACGTGTTGCTGGCCTTCTTATGTTTTAATTGTCACTCCTTGAAATTTTGTGTTTTAAGTGAGACCCTGGGTTTCTAAGAACCGTAGCCCTCCGGACAAACCCGCAAGTGTTCAGTCTCACGCACAAAAAGACAGGCAAGACAGATAGCGAACTCTTGTGCATCAAGAGGACCACACCAACAAACCCCGGTTAGCATCTGATGATGGTTGACCGCCCGAGTTCTGGTCTCTACACGCACAAACAGCACTCACACTATACTATTACAAATATTACAAGTCGGGGAATTGGGCTGGCTAGACAAACTGGCCTGGCTTTACGGGGCTTTTTCAACTGAGCTTGTTTTACTGGGTCTCTCGGTGAGAAATTGAGTACCTAACAGTCCTCCCCCTGTCATACTTTTGTTACATACTGGACACTGCCACCATTCCTCCAGTCGCGCCCAGACACAGAACACGCGGTTTTTAGGCACTGGTTCTTTTCCTCCTCATTCCGCCGGCAATTGGGCCGTCTCCGGGTTATGGAGTCGGTGTTTCGGGTATATGGTGCGCAATTCACAGCTTGATAACTCTCCTCCTGTAATCCAGTACCAGTACTCAAGTCACACCCTCTCCAAGACCCATCAACCCAACCAACACATGGGCAAGCACCCCGTTTTTTTTTTTTTTTTTTTTTTTTTTTTTTTTTTTTAAGTCCGAAGGTCACGACCTACTTTCATTTATAAAGGGATTCTGCAAGAATCTCCAAAAATATTTGTACTCTCAGAAACTTCCCCTGCCTCCGAAACGCCCAGATCCGGAGTTTAACGCGCTCCCTTCTGTCCGTTGGTAGTGGCGATCACGCATAGCCCTCGTGCAGTGCACAACAGGACTAGAATTTGGTTGGGTGCCTACTGCTTCCCGACAACCAATCGCCTCTCGCCTTATCTCTTGTGCATTCAGTAAATAAATAGGTTGTCACCAGTGTGTACCTTACTGACATGCTTATACCATGGACTGCTTTTATATGAAGGAGTGTTCCTTCTCTCTGTGGCCACAGTTGGCCACCATTTTATTGGCATCCCCACGATGCTTTTATAGTACTTTGCGGACCTCAGAGAGAAGTGTCCAAGTAGTCGATCAGCCCCTTCTCCCCTAATCAGGTATATATACAACAAAGCGGCACCAGTCATCGTCTACGGCCATACCACGTTGAAAATACCGGTTCTCGTCCGTTCACCGAAGTCAAGTAATGTCGGGCGTGGTTACTATTTAGATGGGTGACCGCTTGGGAACACCACGTGTTGTAGAAGTTTGTATTTTATTTTTGTTGTGTCTTGTGTTTTTAGCCCTGTACAATTTTGTTGTTTTGGTACCCGCCTGTCTACTAGCACTGTAGACCTCCGGACAAATCTACAGGTTTTCAGTCTCACTGTGAAACCCGCCACAACAACACAACACGTGTTGCTGGCCTTCTTATGTTTTAATTGTCACCCCTTGAAATTTTGTGTTTTAAGTGAGACCCTGGGTTTCTAAGAACCGTAGCCCTCCTTACAAACCCGCAAGTGTTCAGTCTCACGCACAAAAAGACAGGCAAGACAGATAGCGAACTCTTGTGCATCAAGAGGACCACACCAACAAACCCCGGTTAGCATATGGTGATGGTTGACCGCCCGAGTTCTGGTCTCTACACGCACAAACAGCACTCACACTATACTATTACAAATATTACAAGTCGGGGAATTGGGCTGGCTAGACAAACTGGCCTGGCTTTACGGGGCTTTTTCAACTGAGCTTGTTTTACTGGGTCTCTCGGTGAGAAATTGAGTACCTAACAGTCCTCCCCCTGTCATACTTTTGTTACATACTGGACACTGCCACCATTCCTCCAGTCGCGCCCAGACACAGAACACGCGGTTTTTAGGCACTGGTTCTTTTCCTCCTCATTCCGCCGGCAATTGGGCCGTCTCCGGGTTATGGAGTCGGTGTTTCGGGTATATGGTGCGCAATTCACAGCTTGATAACTCTTCTCCTGTAATCCAGTACCAGTACTCAAGTCACACCCTCTCCAAGACCCATCAACCCAACCAACACATGGGCAAGCACCCCGTTTTTTTTTTTTTTTTTTTTTTTTTTTTTTTTTAAAGTCCGAAGGTCACGACCTACTTTCATTTATAAAGGGATTCTGCAAGAATCTCCAAAAATATTTGTACTCTCAGAAACTTCCCCTGCCTCCGAAACGCCCAGATCCGGAGTTTAACGCGCTCCCTTCTGTCCGTTGGTAGTGGCGATCACGCATAGCCCTCGTGCAGTGCACAACAGGACTAGAATTTGGTTGGGTGCCTACTGCTTCCCGACAACCAATCGCCTCTCGCCTTATCTCTTGTGCATTCAGTAAATAAATAGGTTGTCACCAGTGTGTACCTTACTGACATGCTTATACCATGGACTGCTTTTATATGAAGGAGTGTTCCTTCTCTCTGTGGCCACAGTTGACCACCATTTTATTGGCATCCCCACGATGCTTTTATAGTACTGCGCGGACCTCAGAGAGAAGTGTCCAAGTAGTCAATCAGCCCCTTCTCCCCTAATCAGGTATATATACAACAAAGCGGCACCAGTCATCGTCTACGGCCATACCACGTTGAAAATACCGGTTCTCGTCCGTTCACCGAAGTCAAGTAACGTCGGGCGTGGTTACTATTTAGATAGGTGACCGCTTGGGAACACCACGTGTTGTAGACATTTGTATTTTATGTTTGTTGTGTCTTGTGTTTTTAGCCCTGTACAATTTTGTTGTTTTGGTACCCGCCTGTCTACTAGCACTGTAGACCTCCGGACAAATCTACAGGTTTTCAGTCTCCCTGTGAAACCCGCCACAACAACACAACACGTGTTGCTGGCCTTCTTATGTTTTAATTGTCACTCCTTGAAATTTTGTGTTTTAAGTGAGACCCTGGGTTTCTAAGAACCGTAGCCCTCCGGAGAAACCCGCAAGTGTTCAGTCTCACGCACAAAAAGACAGGCAAGACAGATAGCGAACTCTTGTGCATCAAGAGGACCACACCAACAAACCCTGGTTAGCATCTGATGATGGTTGACCGCCCGAGTTCTGGTCTCTACACGCACAAACAGCACTCACACTATACTATTACAAATATTACAAGTCGGGGAATTGGGCTGGCTAGACAAACTGGCCTGGCTTTACGGGGCTTTTTCAACTGAGCTTGTTTTACTGGGTCTCTCGGTGAGAAATTGAGTACCTAACAGTCCTCCCCCTGTCATACTTTTGTTACATACTGGACACTGCCACCATTCCTCCAGTCGCGCCCAGACACAGAACACGCGGTTTTTAGGCACTGGTTCTTTTCCTCCTCATTCCGCCGGCAATTGGGCCGTCTCCGGGTTATGGAGTCGGTGTTTCGGGTATATGGTGCGCAATTCACAGCTTGATAACTCTCCTCCTGTAATCCAGTACCAGTACTCAAGTCACACCCTCTCCAAGACCCATCAACCCAACCAACACATGGGCAAGCACCCCGGTTTTTTTTTTTTTTTTTTTTTTTTTTTTTAAGTCCGAAGGTCACGACCTACTTTCATTTATAAAGGGATTCTGCAAGAATCTCCAAAAATATTTGTACTCTCAGAAACTTCCCCTGCCTCCGAAACGCCCAGATCCGGAGTTTAACGCGCTCCCTTCTGTCCGTTGGTAGTGGCGATCACGCATAGCCCTCGTGCAGTGCACAACAGGACTAGAATTTGGTTGGGTGCCTACTGCTTCCCGACAACCAATCGCCTCTCGCCTTATCTCTTGTGCATTCAGTAAATAAATAGGTTGTCACCAGTGTGTACCTTACTGACATGCTTATACCATGGACTGCTTTTATATGAAGGAGTGTTCCTTCTCTCTGTGGCCACAGTTGGCCACCATTTTATTGGCATCCCCACGATGCTTTTATAGTACTTCGCGGACCTCAGAGAGAAGTGTCCAAGTAGTCGATCAGCCCCTTCTCCCCTAATCAGGTATATATACAACAAAGCGGCACCAGTCATCGTCTACGGCCATACCACGTTGAAAATACCGGTTCTCGTCCGTTCACCGAAGTCAAGTAATGTCGGGCGTGGTTACTATTTAGATGGGTGACCGCTTGGGAACACCACGTGTTGTAGAAGTTTGTATTTTATTTTTGTTGTGTCTTGTGTTTTTAGCCCTGTACAATTTTGTTGTTTTGGTACCCGCCTGTCTACTAGCACTGTAGACCTCCGGACAAATCTACAGGTTTTCAGTCTCACTGTGAAACCCGCCACAACAACACAACACGTGTTGCTGGCCTTCTTATGTTTTAATTGTCACCCCTTGAAATTTTGTGTTTTAAGTGAGACCCTGGGTTTCTAAGAACCGTAGCCCTCCTTACAAACCCGCAAGTGTTCAGTCTCACGCACAAAAAGACAGGCAAGACAGATAGCGAACTCTTGTGCATCAAGAGGACCACACCAACAAACCCCGGTTAGCATATGGTGATGGTTGACCGCCCGAGTTCTGGTCTCTACACGCACAAACAGCACTCACACTATACTATTACAAATATTACAAGTCGGGGAATTGGGCTGGCTAGACAAACTGGCCTGGCTTTACGGGGCTTTTTCAACTGATCTTGTTTTACTGGGTCTCTCGGTGAGAAATTGAGTACCTAACAGTCCTCCCCCTGTCATACTTTTGTTGCATACTGGACACTGCCACCATTCCTCCAGTCGCCCCCAGACACAGAACACGCGGTTTTTAGGCACTGGTTCTTTTCCTCCTCATTCCACCGGCAACTGGGCCGTCTCAGGGTTATGGAGTCGGTATTTCGGGTATATGGTGCGCAATTCACAGCTTGATAACTCTCCTCCTGTAGTCCAGTACCAGTACTCAAGTCACACCCTCTCCAAGATCCATCAACCCAACCAACACATGGGCATGCACCCCAGGTTTTTTTTTTTTTTTTTTTTAAGTCCGAAGGTCACGACCTACTTTCATTTATAAAGGGATTCTGCAAGAATCTCCAAAAATATTTGTACTCTCAGAAACTTCCCCTGCCTCCGAAACGCCCAGATCCGGAGTTTAACGCGCTCCCTTCTGTCCGTTGGTAGTGGTGATCACGCATAGCCCTCGTGCAGTGCACAACAGGACTAGAATTGGGTTGGGCGCTTACTGCTTCCCGACAACCAATCGCCTCTCGCCTTATCTCTTGTGCATTCAGTAAATAAATAGGTTGTCACCAGTGTGTACCTTACTGACATGCTTATACCATGGACTGCTTTTATATGAAGGAGTGTTCCTTCTCTCTGTGGCCACAGTTGACCACCATTTTATTGGCATCCCCACGATGCTTTTATAGTACTGGGCGGACCTCAGAGAGAAGTGTCCAAGTAGTCGATCAGCTCCTTCTCCCCTAATCAGGTATATATACAACAAAGCGGCACCAGTCATCGTCTACGGCCATACCACGTTGAAAATACCGGTTCTCGTCCGTTCACCGAAGTCAAGTAACGTCGGGCATGGTTACTATTTAGATGGGTGACCGCTTGGGAACACCACGTGTTGTAGACATTTGTATTTTATTTTTGTTGTCTCTTGTGTTTTTAGCCCTTACAATTTTGTTGTTTTTGGTACCCGCCTGTCTACTAGCACTTTAGACCTCCGGACATATCTACAGGTTTTTCAGTCTCCCTGTGAAACCCGCTACAACAACACAACACGTGTTGCTGGCCTTCTTATGTTTTAATTGTCACCCCTTGAAATTTTGTGTTTTAAGTGAGACCCTGGGTTTCTAAGAACCGTAGCCCTCCGGACAAACCCGCAAGTGTTCAGTCTCACGCACAAAAAGACAGGCAAGACAGATAGCGAACTCTTGTGCATCAAGAGGACCACACCAAAAAACCCCGGTTAGCATCTGATGATGGTTGACCGCCCGAGTTCTGGTCTCTACACGCACAAACAGCACTCACACTATACTATTACAAATATTACAAGTCGGGGAATTGGGCTGGCTAGACAAACTGGCCTGGCTTTACGGGGCTTTTTCAACTGAGCTTGTTTTACTGGGTCTCTCGGTGAGAAATTGAGTACCTAACAGTCCTCCCCCTGTCATACTTTTGTTGCATACTGGACACTGCCACCATTCCTCCAGTCGCGCCCAGAATCAGAACATGCGGTTTTTAGGCACTGGTTCTTTTCCTCCTCATTCCGCCGGCAATTGGATCGTCTCAGGGTTATGGAGTCGGTGTTTCGGGTATATGGTGCGCAATTCACAGCTTGATAACTCTCCTCCTGTAGTCCAGTACCAGTACTCAAGTCATACCCTCTCCAAGATCCATCAACCCAACCAATACAGGCCCCACACATGGGCAAGCACCCCGGTTTTTTTTTTTTTTTTTTTTTTTTTTTTAACGTCCGAAGCTCACGACCTACTTTCATTTATAAAGGGATTCTCCAAGAATCTCCAAAAATATTTGTACTCTCAGAAACTTCCCCTTCCTCCGAAACGCCCAGATCCGGAGTTTAACGCGCTCCCTTCTGTCCGTTGGGAGTGGCGATCACGCATAGCCCTCGTGCAGTGCACAACAGGACTATAATTGGGTTGGGCGCTTACTGCTTCCCGACAACCAATCGCCTCTCGCCTTATCTCTTGTGCATTCAGTAAATAAATAGGTTGTCACCATTGTGTACCTTACTGACATGCTTATACCATGGACTGCTTTTATATGAAGGAGTGTTCCTTCTCTCTGTGGCCACAGTTGACCACCATTTTATTGGCATCCCCACGATGCTTTTATAGTACTGCGCGGACCTCAGAGAGAAGTGTCCAAGTAGTCGATCAGCCCCTTCTCCCCTAATCAGGTTTATATACAACAAAGCGGCACCAGTCATCGTCTACGGCCATACCACGTTGAAAATGTGGTAGAAATAGTGGTTGTAAAAACTAAGAGAGACTAAACAAACAAATCAAGGACAAATAAACAAGCTCTTTATTTATTTCTTCTAACAGCACTTTGCATGTCAATAACAGATACAATAGACAACTGTATATATCAAATAACCACAGTGCTTAACCCCTAACCAATCAGCAGCACTTAAGACAACAGGGTACACCATGTACCACAACACAGGTGTTCCAAACAATGGCTGGTTAGACTGACACTATAAAGAACTCTGACACAAGCAACACTGCACAGACAATAAGGCACTACAAAAACATAGGTTACACAACATAAACCCCAAGACGCGACATAAACAAGAGTTGTGAAACAATTTACTATCCCACCAAGAACCCAGGCCTGCTGATACTAACTAGTCAGCCGCTCAGTTTTGTCACAACATTAGTTGACACAGATCAACTCAGGGAATTGTTCCCACACCTGACAACAACAGAACAGCACTGAACTGAAGGCCATGCTGCCCGCATCTCTCATCAGCACAAAGGACTGCTAAAACAAAACTGGCTTCCGATTCCTTTGTTAAGCCGAGTTCCGGTGGTGGCCAGGACAAATACGGCTTTGATAGACCAAACTAAGGTGCATCGGTTTGTTGTAGACACCAAGGTGCATCGGTTTGGCGCTATCACATCATGCTTGTAACACGTTGTATGGTCACAAAGAAAAAATTGGCTGTCCAATTTTGTCAAAGATCCAATAAGTTGTAAATCTCTCTTCTGGGGATAGAACAAACTCTCTCCTTTCCTTACTCACACTGTTCTATTTCTTCACTCGGCTAATTGAGTAGCCCATCGTATCAGTATTGTTGGCTATAGATCTTCTTGGGAATTGTTTTGATCCGGAACCGTTGTCTTATGACTTATGTCCTGACTTCCGTCTTATGACCCTCTGTCTTCTGACTTCTGTCCGTTGACTTATGTATTTTGACCTGTCCTCATATTGCCCAAAATGACAACCCAATACAAGTTGACTCTGTTATGAGTACAACACATGAGCATTAAATGTTCATGTTCCCAATAATATCAACTCCAACTCGTATACATTAAGTTCTACTCTTCACCTTCTCGCTTCCGCTCGTGAAGACATATTATCAATGTTACATTAAGGTTTTTAAGAAGTTATTGTGTCCCCTGATTTGAGTTACCGTTCTTAGAAACAAATGGTGTATGCAACTCTTATGTGTTCGTTTTCCTGTTTGTTTGCGTGTTTTCTAATAAACTACCGTGTACTTAATTTGCTAACATGTGTATGCGTTAATATATTACCTGTGTGTATTTCTTTGAGAGCCGTAAATCGGTTTATTGTGGCTACAAATATTTGTTATTCTTATTTATGACCACAATTCCGTTTCAAGATGCTCAAAGTATTTTCCCTATTTAATCTTCTAAAGTATAGCAGCAACACACATAAAACTTGACAACACATTGGTTACATAGATTGACACAGACAAGTCATAACAAGACGTTTTAAGCGGTGAACAAACAATTTTCCGCTACCTTCTCTCTCTCTCTCTCTCTCTCTCTCTCTCTCTCTCTCTCTCTCTCTCTCTCTCTCTCTCTCTCTCTCTCTCTCTCTCTTTCTTTCAATTTTTCGTATTCTATACATTCTCTCCTCTCTTTTACAAATCTTTCATCCAATTTCATACCGTTCTTTTGCTAAAACATTCAATCGTCATTAAAATATGGTTCATAGTATCAAGTAAATGAACATTACATTGTTTTTTTTTTTTTTTTTTTTTTTTTTTTTTTTTGCGTATCCTTTTACAGGACTTAGCTGTCAACAGCAGCATCTTTCAGCTGTCTGTTGATCTCTTGGCAAGATTACGCTCAGTAGTTTGAACATTACATATTTACATTAAATTATACAAGTCTTCACGCCAAATGACTGTGCGGTTTGTTTGCACGTGTCATGCCTATACAAAATATACAAGTTTGTGAGGATGGTTTATTATCGATCCTGTAATACTAACTACTGTAATTTGGTGTGCTGTTCTAAATTATCCTAAGGGAAATAATCTAACTAATTAATTACATTTAAGCGAATTGGGTTAGTTACCTTAAAGTGTTATTGGTAAATGAAATGATGTTAATTCCTAAATGGTTGGGTTAGTTTAGAAATGATATTTTAACTAAATGAATTTACAAATGATTATGTTTGCGCGGTAATAAGGTAAAGTACTATCTAACAATTGCATTTCTATTTTAGGTGTTAAATTAAATGGGTTTTTAACTAAACTATGGTGACTTCTCACTATCAAATAAGATACAGTTATATATGTACTTGACCATTTTGCAATTCACTTATTCATAGAAAAATGAGGTTATGTATGCTGTTTATAAAACAATATTATATACATATCACATTTACGTTTCTATATCTAATTACACTAACTAATGTCGTCCTTTCAGGTGTGAAGATGGAGCACTGTTCTTTGTAGACTATTCTCATAACATAGTTCAATTCGCCAAAGTCTTATATGCTCTCCTTCCTGGATAGTGTATAAATATATAGTTCCCTACCAATTTATGTAGGTTCACAGCTAACACCTCAATGTTAATATGGCTTATATATGTGTTAGCGCTGCAGACATATCACTTATGTGTCTGTTCGTTTCACTCGTAATGGCACTGTTAATCTTACACAGTTTTATCAGCTTGGCGATGATAACGCACTTATAGTGTAACTTATTCACCACATACGGCACTGATCTAATTAGCAATTACAGTGTCACTGTTTCTGGTGATCTCTGGTCGATCTCTTCCTGTATATCAGGTATTTCAATGGTTGACAGTCGACTCAAAGTGTCTGCCAAAGAGTTCAATCTCCCCTTTAAATGCTGGATGGTAAATGCATAGTTCTGCAGTATCAAAGCCCATCTGTAGACCCTATTATTGTGGGGAATGCCAGACTGCATAACAGACAACGGAGAATTGTCGGTTTCGATCACAAACTGTGCTCCTGCCAAAAACCTATGAAGTTTTCTAACACAATAGATTAAGCTGAGGCCCTCCAATTCTGATGCTGAGTATCTCGATTCAGCTGGGCTGATCTTACGACTTACGTACATTACTGGGTGGAACTTACCTTCATAGAACTGTCCTAGTACCCCTGATATGGAGATAGCACTTGCGTCTGTACGTAAAAAATAGGTTAGATTCTTGTTAGGCAACCGCAGGATAGGTGGAACCCTGAATAAATATTTCAATTTTGATAGAGCACTAATTAATCCTGCATCTTGCACATTTAATTTAGCCGAAGCTTTCAAAATGTTGGAAAAAACACTGGTGATTTCCGCCATATTGGGAATAAATTTACTATAATAATTCACAAGACCAAGTAGACTTCGGACCTGTTTCTTGGTCGTTGGCAGTCAAATTTAGAATCTTGGTCACGATTCTTTCATCTGTTCTGAGTTGCCCTCTGCAGATGGTATGGCCTAGGAAGTCAATCTCTTCCATGCCCAACTCTACTTTAATGGGCTTGACTGTAAGCCCGAATACTCGCAACCTGTCGAAGACATGTCGTAGTTTCTGTAGGTGTGACGTCCAGTCTTCAGTATGAATACATATGTCATCTATGTATGTAGACGTATTGGTCACCCCGTGGAGAAGATCCGTAGTTAGACGGACGAAAGTCGCTGGAGCATTACGAAGGCCAAAAGGAAGAAATCGTCACTCATAGAGACCTAAAGGAGTGGAGAAATCTGTTAAAGGAATAAAATTTTCTTGCATCGGAACCTGCCAATAACCTTTCGTGAGGTCGAGTTTGCTAAAGATGCGAGATGTAGACATATTAAGAATCAAATCCTCGCATGCTGGGATTGGTTCAGCATCAATTTTGGTTACTTTGTTTAAACGGCGATAATCGACGCAGAGTCGAATAGTTCAGTCCTTTTTGGCGACAAGGACGATAGGGAAAGAATAATCTGACTGAGATTTCTGAATTATTCCACTCGACTCAAGAGATAATAGTTCTTTGTCGAGATTATCCCTATAATTTAGAGGGATGGAATAAGGTCGACACTTTAATTGGGGTGTTGTCAGTCAGAATAATGGAGTGTTCTATTCTGTCTGTCTTTCCTGAGATGTCGGAGAAAATGTCTCTGTACTCCGTCACTAATTCTATCATCTATCGTCGTTGCTCGTCTGTAAGTTTGGTTTCTATCTTTATGCTGTTGATGGTCCCCGTCGTGTCTACAGTAGGGACTGGTAATTCTATTTCGTCGTCATCTGTCTCGTTCAGTACTGTTGTTGTACTAGCTGCGTGTGTTGTTACCTGGCTAAGTGTATTTGCGATGTCGTTGTCCTGAGTCGCCCTACCTAGTGTAGTTGTGTTGTGTACGTCTGTCGTCCGATTGCTTGGTGTGGGTGCATCTTGTTCGTCTGTCTGTAGTTCTTGTCGTGAGAAGTATGGTTTCAGCATGTTGATATGAAATATCTTTAATTTTCCCTTTATCGATATTTCATATTGACATCTGATATTTTACGTTCAACGTTGAATGGCCCTTGCCAAGAGGTTAGTAACAAATTACGTTTATCCGGTAGTAAAAGCAGAACCTTCTGATTCGGTTCAAGGTGTATAGTTTTAGCACCCTTATTTGCATAGTCGCGGTTTCCTTTGCTCGACACCTGATTTAGGGGTCCAACAATATCGACCGCTACACACTCATATGGTCTAGATGCTAATAATGACCGTTGAACTTCGGCCGTCACATTCTTTCCCTTTCTTACAAGATGTTGACAAATAGTACATGAACGACAGAAAAATTTTATATCAGTACAAAATTTAGGCCAGTAGAAGTGTCACAAAATTCTGGCTCTGGTTTTGTCATAGGCCAAATGTCCAGCAAACTGTGACTCATGTGCGATCTTTAGCACATTTTGTCGGTATGTTACAGGTTGTGTTTTCTAAAATACCAAGATGCATTTTTAGTCACTTTCGCTCGCTCACCTAACAATTTAGATAGTTTGGTCGGTGCTTTGTGCCTCGATAAATTTCTGTCGAGTAGTGTTGGTATCGGCACCGCTGGGTGTTAACAGCTGTAACATCTCATTTTGTAAGTCAGTATAGTGTGTTTGCGTATCTGACCTTGTTACAGCATTAGCCATGTTTGTATGTTTCCAGGCTCTTATGTCGTCGTCTGTACATTGTTTCAATGAATCTAGACAGCCTAAAATCAGATCCGTGCAGGGATCTTGCAGGATTGCGCAAGTAAATGTGCCGGTAAGGAACGGGGTATTAATATGCGCTTTTGCCAGTGGGTATTTCTCAATGGTTCCAGAGAAAGTACGGCATTTGACAAATTCACCCGTGTAATCTTTTGGTCTGACCAGTTCTTTTCTTAAACCAAGTAAAGTGCTGCCGCTATCGAATGGCATGGTTGATCATTGACCAGTGCATCGTAGAACTTCAGTTTACCTCTGGAGGCACTAGCTGCGTTAGCATCTCCATTGGAGAATGGTATCACGTGCCCACATTTCAATTTACCATCCGCATGAAACTGGTGACATATGTCACATTTCTTAAAATCTAATATGTCAGTAACTGCTGCCACACTTTCACATTCACTCGTTGGTAATACATTTACAAGTTCCGAGTCAATTTCACTATCATCGTCTGATGACGTATCGATGAGTGCAGCATTATTTGCCTTCATTCGTTGCCTACCAAGACATTTATTACTATAGTGGCCATAGCTGGAACAAAAGTAACATTTAACAGCACGTTTAAATGAAGTTCTTTTACTTTTTTGCTTCTTTATCACTATTTCTAAGTGTGAGGGATATGCTGGGTTCTTATCGCACATAGAGTAGCTAGGATGAAACAAACTACAAAAGCCACATCGAGGTGGCTTCTGGTACGGTTTGTCTTTCTTATGATACTCTTTCTGATTGTAAGATCTACTAGGTACATTCTTTGCAAAGGCAGTGATCTCTGTATCATATGTTGTGGACTTAAATATGTCACAATTAGAAGAAAAATATGCCGACCCCCGCTTTTCTAGTTGCTCAATGGATTCAATATCTGATTGTTGTAGAAACTTCGCAAAAGGGGTAGGGACGGTGGATATCACCTTGTCCATTACCATAAGATCTTGTAATTTATCAAAGTATTTGCTCACTTTCGCCGCCCTAGTCCATTTATTAAATGTGCTTTGCAAGTTAGAGATGTAATCTAAGAAGGTTTCTGTTGCCTTTGGCTTTATTTGGGAAAACTGAATTTGGTACCCAGTGGCATCTAGAAGAAAGTGTTGCATGATCCTATCGTGAATGTACTGATAATTGTTCCTTAGTTCTGTAGGTATTGATTCTATAACCTTTAATGGCTCCCCACTGAGATTTCTCATGTAGATCATTGCCCAGTCCTCCAAAGGTATTTTCTGAGTCTTAAGTTGAAACTCTATGTTCTCAGTCCATGCTGAGATTGAATCCCCTACGCTATATGGTTTGATCAGGCCTTTATATTTACTAAACTTATTCTGTTCTTCCTGGCTCTTTTGTTTACTAGAGGCTATCTGTATGTTTGAATCTACCTCCTTTTCCTTCATCTTTAATTTAGTTTCTGAATCTACCTGTATCTGCTTCTGTTTGGTGGCTTCCTCTAAATCTAGCTGTTTCTGTTTGGTGGCATGATCTAAATCTAGCTGTTTTTGTTTGGTGGCATGATCTAAATCTAGCTGTTTTTGTTTGGTGGCTTCCTCGACTTCTTTCATTTCTTTCTGATGTTGTCTTTCCACTGCTCTTTCGTCTCTTTCTAGAGCAGCCTTTCTTTCTGTTTCTTCCCTCTGTCGAGCTAATTCTTGTTTGTATTTTTGATCCGCCCACTTCTCTAATTTGTCTCCAGTGTGGCCCATTTCTTTGCCCGCCTGGATACACTCACTTAATGATGCCATTTATGGCTTTATGTTAGTTCAAAATAATATCACAGTAATTTTACACAATGGTTTGTAGTTATGTGTTAGTTATTTACATTTTCACTGAAAAAAAAATATGCATGATTAACATAGTGAATATCAAAATATTTCGAAAATATACTCATCTAATTCTTTGGAAAATACGGCCTTTGGGATGTCTTCCGGACGCACAAAAATGATAGACTTGACAACAGAACGGATGCTTCTGCTTAGTAGAGCATCAATACTTTAGAAACTAATCTTTGCCAGCCGAGACCGCTCCAGAGGCAGCAACCATTCTCTTCGGATCGACCCCTCCTCTATCCTCTTGATCATGTTCATTGAGTCGCTAAGGAAACAAGTCCTAGTGAATGTCTGTGTCTCGAGCCATGATATTGCTTTACTTACTGCCATGACTTCCATGGTCAGGATATTTGTGGTTTCAGTGAAAGCACCAGAGTCCTCCTTCACAATTCTCCCTCCGGCCCGAGCTGTAAAGGCCCATGAGCTTCTCACATATCGTATGACCGACCCATCTGTGTAGATGACCGCGTCACCGTCTAGCGAATTCTCGAAAATCAACGCTTGTACTTCATCCTCCACAGCAGCCGGATTTTCTTGTCTGCATTTTCTATCTAGTTGGATGTAAACTGAAATGGGTGTGCAGAAGTCTGTTGGCACTTGCACCCACTCCTCGCCAGGTTCTAAGTCCTCAAGTGAACACACCTGTTGAAGACTGTCTTCGGCATTTAAAATTATCCACTTGGTTGAGAATTTCCCCTTCTATTTCTAGATCATAAAAAATACTAATCCACGCGCACAAATATGCCCAGTGCACTAGACGTAATAGCTCGTGATGGACTACACTTGAGTTCAAAGGGGGCGAGACAAAAAACCAGCACAGCTGACTGGCGTGGGCGATCATACTTCTCCACATCTTGCAATCTCCAGTGACATTATCAGAAAAATACTTATTATCTACTCTTATCTAGTTAATACTTATTATAAAATACTCATTATCTAAAAAAAATACTTTCCAACGGTACCTCATTCAAGTCTGTATGTTGATTCTAAGCCGAGATATCTAGAACTGTGTGTAAAATTATGTCATACATGGAACATATAGGGAAATACTGATTTAGCTGATTTTGACTTGTTGCCCAGAAAAAAACATTTGTTTACAATGTGTTTAAAACTGCTACAACTTCTTTAATTTTGAGAAAACCCCCTAGCAACTATATATTTTCATGTTCAGAACAGCGAGGCCTAACTGTCTAAGTAAAATTTTTTTGATGTTATGCAATTTCGACTCATTAAAATTCAAAATAACCGCTAATTAATCATTTAATAATGATTACACTTAGCTACCGAACCTTAAAATGCCAATTATGAATATTTTTCCCTTCAGTTTGATCCAACAAATAAAAAGGACATGTTGTGATGTTGTAAATATGTTTTGTTACTAATTTAATTTGAAAATGGCTGCCAATTAATTAATTAATAATTAATTTTAATAATGTAAACTTTGTTAACGAACCTTGAAACACCAATTATGTATCTCCGAGGTTGGAGTGGGTTCGCCTGATAGCGAGGGACACTGGCTATCACAAGGTTCTTAATGATAAGTGCGTGACATGGTCGTTGTCTAGGGTTCAATGATCCTTGTATGTCACTATGGAGTGTAAGTTGAGCTAGCTATCTTTCTCACCAAGCAACTCACCCCCGCAGTACACATCCATCAGTCAGTAAACAAGATCGATTTTGGCGCACATAATCCATTAATACAGAAATAACACAGACCCACGATACATATTTATATATCCAGAAAACTATATAATCCATAGAATATATATCTCTCCTCCTCACGACTTAACCAGCATTCATCACTGCCTTTCTTTAGGCCTTCTTAATCTCCCATTCATAAACCAGTTATCCAGCTACTATCCACCGCTGGACCTCACACATTACAACCCACACACTGGGTCTAGCCTCCGCTAACTATCCAACCCACTTTGGGTTCAGGCCTCCATTAGCTATCCAACCCCACTGGGTTTTAGGCCTGCATTCAAAACTCGGAGAACAACACAACATAGGACAGAGCTCTAACATTCAACTCTGCTCCTCCGTAGACCTCCTGACCAGCCCGGAGTCTAAAACATCAACTCTCTACAGCGACCCGACTCCCAGTCGGTCCCAGCTTCAACTCTCCAAGACGACCCGACCCGCAGCCGGTCTCAGCTTCATCTCTCCAAGACGACCCGACCCGCAGCCGGTCTCAGCTTCATCTTTCCAAGACGACCCGATCCGCTGCCGGTCTCAACGTCAACTGCCCTGTCAATGTTTTCCACTCTCTTTTATGTCCCCTAACTTCACACCACACTAAACTGTCTCTCACCCCGTCCACCTCTGCACCCACCCTCACCATTGTTTCTCAGGGTTGGTTATTTTTCTCGTAGCCCGGTCACTCACCTCACTGTCTCCAACTTTCGTATATTCTTTCTCATGCCCGGTCACTTGTTTATGTACTAGCAAGGTCATTCTCATTAATTTCAGTGAACCCAGGCATATGTCATTACCCCCTCCTCAAAAGAAAACATCGTTTTCAAATGTTGGGAGACTAAAACTTATTAAATATGTGACCCAGACATATTGCCTGGGTAGCCCTACGTATACCCCCATCTTACTCTATCTACCACACTAAATAATATATCAAATAAACCCAGTAAACTCCCATATTCCCTACACATCAATACCAACAACTTTCCATCTTATGTATCAATGCATGAACTAATACATCACATAATAATAATAAACATATCATAGGGAACATAATATCTGTGTACCTACAGGTCTATTAACTTCCTTAGGAAGACACAACCTATTTGTGTACCGACCCTGTATCAGGTGGTTCTATTCTTGCATCAACCCACCTCTGATTTTTGTTGATGCGGTGTCTAACTTTCATGTACCCATGCCTCATGTTTCCTATATCTTTAAAACATCTGTTTGCTATTCCTCACCCTGGTTCAGTGATGTCGCTAACACTCTTTTGACCTGAGTTAACATCCCTATCTACATATTGCACTGTTACACTGGAGTCTCTGTTTATTCTGACCTCTTTATTAACTCTTGGCCCAAATACCTGGCACCCTGCTCTCTGCTGCATACGCCTTATGCCTATGTGCCCTGCACATGCCCTATTCTGAGCTATTTTAGTATCTCGGTCTCTACGTGCTAAGGGTACTACTACTTCCCCACGTGCAGTTCCACCCTATGAAAACCGGCGAGTGAGAACATTGTTCTTCCTCTCGAAGCACCATCTACCCTTCTTTGACTGCCTATTTTCTACTCTACTACTCCCTTGGAAACATTTGTCCAGAGTAGTATCTTGTCTCTGGGAGTCACTACAGCTATGTTTGAGACCCCTTCTCCCCTGTTTCAATATATTCCATTAAAGTAGGCATCTTGTACTTGTGGACACGTTGCTGTCCGTCAGCCAACTATAAATGTAAAGACTGCTGCTAGTCTTTGTGTACATTCCCTAAGTACACCACCACTCACTGTGTACGTAAATCCGTAGTACTAATAATATCACTCTGTACTCACCCAGTCACTCTACAAGCACTAGGTAGTGAGGGGCTATTTATCTATACTCCCTTATATATGTATATCGCAAATAGCTGTAGAAAATTTCTGGAAATATTGTTAAACATACATATAAAAACCTATACAAAGGAATGAATTATCCACACTAAGTGATGTCTATAAACGCTAGACGCACAAGATGAGTCCACGAAGACGATGATCACAAAGAAATAACCCACAGTAACATCCACAAGCTTGTGTAGGGACGACCACAGTGTGCGTAATATATATAAACTGACACAGACCACTAGACAGTAGATACGACGAAAGATCACAATAATACCATATATCCACAGAACAAAATGTCATATGTAAATATAATGAAAAGAAAAAAGAAAGTATAACATCAAAATATACACAAATCCGACGTTAGGCACAAAAAGGCACTGTATATAATCCAGGACAAACACTGCTTCACTGCAGAACAAACCAAACCGACCTTTCGATTTACTTCCCAGAAAATATATGGTGCACCTAAGAAGATAACTTTTTGCCTTGTCTCCCGACCTTTGCGAAACAACACAACAATCTCCTACTCCTGACAAACACTGGACCACATACAAAGAATTGCGTAACACCCGAAAACACTATATATAACGATGAGAGCAAACAAAGTGTCTAAATGGTTGGCCAACAAATATGTGCTTATTAATCCGTCGCCAAAAGTTCTTATTTTGCTGTTAATAGTTTTTCACAATAGGCTGGACGTGTCTGTTGGTTAAAATTCCGAAATGTCTACGACGCTAGATTTCAAAACGACTTCTTGATTTGTTGAGTGGTTACTGAATTTCACGTGGTGATCACAAGTTCGGACTGTCGAAAAAGTTGAAGGTGATAGTAATTATCCAACATGTTCTGTCTCGACACAGTCCGTCACGTTCTTGTACTTTCACTGGACGTGATGATAACAAAGTAATAATCCAAACGTTTTTATACCTTCGTTGCGGAGATCACGCTTTGTTGTATCATCTATTAGGATTCACGTTAACCGACTAGGTTCAACAAACAAAATGGCAACAAATGTCCACTGTATTCAATCTGTATATATAAATACTTTTTGGCGAAGAAATGCGACCATTCTTGTGGTGACGGCGCTTGATTATCAATTGTAGCATGTTTTCTTAGTGATATGATGACGACAGTAGAACAGTTCAACAAAGACGAAACATAAAGTCTGGTTTTCGTTCAAAACAATTTTTTTATCCAGTTCTCCTATGGAAAATTTTAGAACTTTTCCACTGTCCCTGACCTTGACCGCGCAGGTCAACCTCAGTCAGTACCCCAGTAAATATTTCCACACAACCTTCTCAGCCCCAACACGGCTGCTCTTTTAACTCCATGGAAAGTCACACTTAATCTGTCTGTAAACTGACCGGAAACTTTTTCCGTTATCCACAAAGACACATGTCCTGCCCCAACACGGCTGTGGTAGGGGTGCTGTCACTACCCCCGTCTGTCACCCCATCCGGTGAATCAGCAAATGTCAATTCTGTGTATTCTACACATCCATATAAATCTCCCCTTCCTGAGAGTTTTCCAATCATGTACTTCCCCAGTACCTGGTGGCTGGTGTCCCACCCATCCTATTAACTGCGTCGACAAATCTTCACCTGTCGACCTGCGACCATACCGTGCATTGCCCTCAGCACACACACGACTGTCAATATCTTTGATTTTCAATCCTGTTTTTATCACCGACAGCGATACTGTCCAACTGTGCTGACTCGCTCTTGTTGCAAACACTTTTTTTGTCCACGTGACTTTTCACCTGTGCTGTCCTCTTTTTGACATGTCTGCATTAATTCTCTGACGCCCCGTCTCTTGACCTATGAAAAACACCGTACACTTGTCTTCAGCGCGCACAGGATTTTGCTACGAAATCACTCACTGTCTGTTGTGTATTTGCCGCGCGCTGGCTGTTTTTGATGTACTGTGGTGGTCTTTCGTGAATTGTCTGCTAGCTTCAGCACTACTGCCTGGTATCAAATTTACCTGGTTTCTCGTGAACTCTGTATTACTTCTCGGACACTTTTGGCATTGACCGTCTACTGAAAATTGTGTTTATTCCTTGTGCCATAATTGTCGTTGTAATTGGGCATCCGACTAATGTCTCTGATCTTAGTATTCTCTCTAATCGACGAGTTCACAGATAAACGGAATGACAACAATGTCTATATTGTTCTTGATCGGACGAAGCCTCCCAGATAACAACTCCTCTATAAGTGACGAGCGCTCAGATATCTCAGTTTGACAACAGTGTCTATATGGCAATAGGTCTTTTTTTTTTTGACCGGCGAGCCCTCATATAATATCACAAGGTTCTTAATGATAAGTGCGTGACATGGTCGTTGTCAAGGGTTCAATGTTCCTTGTATGTCACTCTGGAGTGTAAGTTGGGCTAGCTATCTGTCTCACCATGCAACTCACCCCCATAGTACACATCCATCAGTCAGTAAACAAGATCGATTTTGGCGCACATAATCCATTAATACAGAAATAACACAGACCCACGATACATATTTATATATCCAGAAAACTATATAATCCATAGAATATATATCTCTCCTCCTCACGACTTAACCAGCATTCATCACTGCCTTTCATTAGGCCTTCTTAATCTCCCATTCATAAACCAGTTATCCAGCTACTATCCACCGCTGGACCTCACACATTACAACCCACACACTGGGTCTAGCCTCCGCTAACAACCCAACCCACTTTGGGGTCAGGCCTCCATTAGCTATCCAACCCCACTGGGTTTTAGGCCTGCATTCAAAACTCGGAGAACAACACAACATAGGACAGAGCTCTAACATTCAACTCTGCTCCTCCGTAGACCTCCTGACCAGCCCGGAGTCTAAAACATCAACTCTCCACAGCGACCCGACTCCCAGTCGGTCCCAGCTTCAACTCTCCAAGACGACCCGACCCGCAGCCGGTCTCAGCTTCATCTCTCCAAGACGACCCGACCCGCAGCCGGTCTCAACGTCAACTGCCCTGTCAATGTTTTCCACTCTCTTTTATGTCCATTAACTTCACGCCAGCCGGCACGGCACTTGATGATGATGATGATGATGATGATGATCAGTGTGCCTCTTGGTTCTTTGTTCTTTGTTCTATTTTCCAGTGGGAGAGAGGGACTGGTGCATCTTCTTTATCCATCGATGTTGGCGTTTTGATATTGTGTTGGTTATGTTTCTGTTCCCGTTCTTGCTTTGAATTGGTTTACCAGTTTTTGCAATTCTTTGCCCCCGTCTGTCTGCAGGCATTCTCTCACTGTTATCGCGGTCTTTCTTGTTAGAAAATATTCAGTTATGTCCTTACACTCTGTACTTGTCGCTGACAAGTGTCGAGGCAGAAGTGACATTATACACAGGGGAAGTCACTTATGAATAACAAGGTGGATTCAAGATGGCTGCGGTATTTTCACTCTGGTCGTTTAAATAACTTCTGCAGATTTACATAACTGTGAAATCAAGTTTTCCTGGAGGTTCTTCTTCTTTTGTTCGCTAGAAATATGTCTATAACTGCAATGTTGTCTCTTGTATGAATTTAACTGCCTTGTTTATTTCACCTAGTGGTCCATAGAGTTTTTATTTTATCCTCCACTGTCGTCTCCACGGCCAGAAGTTAGGTCTGCCTAGATATACTATATATCATATAGCATATACAGAGAATATTTTAAAATGGGGTTTCTACTTATGAAATCATCACAGTTGAATATAGCTTGAAAAGATGAATCCAACGGTATCTCAACGAAGAGTGTTCATCAATTCTAAGCGGAGTTATGAATTTTTATGTGACATAATTTAATACCAGGAAGTGTAATGCTGTCCTAAGAGATAGGGGAGATTTTATCGCGGCTCATGAAATTGGAAGCTGAGAAATTCTGCCTTCTATTACTGTGGCTTGTTTAGTTTTAAACGGACAACATAGTACCATATTTCATTGCGTCCGGGGTGGTGAGGCCTAACTTGACATAATATTTATTATTCGATATGATGTGCCGTGACCTAATTAACAATTTAAAATGGTCGCCAATTGTGTATTATTTGCCTTCTTTTACTGTGGCTTGTTTATTTTTAAACGGACAATGTAGTGCCATATATCATTGCGTCCAGGGTGACAAGGCCTAACTTGACATATTATAATTATTGATCTGTTCACTATACACTGCATTAGCTTTCTTTTGTTGATAACATTTCCTGCAATATATTAGTCTTTCTTCTTGAGCCCAAGGCGGTACATAGGGCAGAAGTCATGACTCTCCATAACTTGTTTCACAGTATTTTATTTAAATTCAATTATTTAATTTTGTGTACAGCTATGCTGCTAAAAATATCCCCCCCCCCCACCCCCAAATCTCCTGTTACAGCTGCATAATATAATTTAGTATTATATTATTAACATTATAAACTATATACATATCTGACAATTTGCTTTCAAAATTATTTTCAGTCATATCAAATGGTGAACAATTGTACAATTACACAGATAAATTATTGCTACAAATGAAACTTGTATTCTGTTTAATTTTCTTAGTTAAATTACCAGTTCTAATTAAAGTAATTAATTACATGGCCGCTATTGTGAGGGCGGCCCCATTTTGAGTTTTGTGAAATGGTCATGGATGCTAATCTCTGTAGTTGTGCCAAATATTTTTTCCTGATTGATTGATTGATTTAGGTACTGACATCACAGCATTTAGGGCATTCCCATAAGTGCTCCGTCCCATCCTCAGCAGCCAGCGAAGAGTTCCAACACATAATAGTACCAGTAGCAATCTGATTATATGTCCATCTCGCCTTTCCTCTGAGCATTGATCGTCAGCCAGATCCCCTCGTCACACCTCGCTGTCGCATTCTTGCCAGACCATGGTGATCCATTTGCTCCTCCAAGGTGTGCACATGCTCCCACAAGGTCGCAACCACATCTGCTTTGTCATGCATCAATACTCCACCAAGTTTTTCCGAGCCAGCCAATCTGTTCGCCTGTTCATTCCCCAGCACACACGCATGCCCGGGAGAAAATATCCAGACGATGCTTGTTACCCGTGACTTCCGAAGCAAAGCAAGCCACTCTGCATGAAGCTTGCCTGTCTTCACCCTACTCAGCATGCTTTCTGAGTCAGTTACAATCACGATGTGTGTGTGTATCGTATTCTCCATCCAGCGGAAAGCCGCACTGACCGCCTCCACCTCCATTCTTAAGCTAGATGTTGTGGTATCATATGCCAGGCTTTCCTGCACCAAACGTTGACCATTGGCTTTTGCTAAGAACCCCCAGGCACTTCTCCTACCTCTCAACACCGACCCATCTGTGTAGATAATCACATCACCCAAGCGAGCATTATCCTGAATTAGCTGCTGGATTTCCACTTCTGTGGCCCCTGCTGGCCACTCCCTGCACTCCCGGCTCAATGTGATTATAACTCTGCACAAGTCTGACTGCTCCGCTGACACTCTGACCCACTCTTCTCTTCTCCTAATGTTCTCAAGGGGCACACCTGCCTGATCGTTTCCTCTGCCTGAGCCATCCATGATTTCCCTCTTATCAGTCGCTGACCCTTAACGGCGTCCAGCGCCTTATGCAATGGGTGATCTGTGTCTGCAGCTACTCTATGCCTTCGCCTGCATCACCTTGAGCCTACCTGCAACAGATGGCAAACCAAGGATGTGATGCATACACACAACTGGGGTGTCTCTGGTGCATCCCAGAATGACTCGCATAGCTTCGTTCTGTATGCGCTCCAATTTCACCAGCTGACTCTTTGAGACAGTGAGCAGTCCTAGTCCATAATCAATCCTGAATGCCAGCAAACACCAGCAATGTTGAAACTCTTCATATGTATGCAAAATTGAATGAGGGATTAAAAAATGCAACAAAAAGTTAAGTTTTCTTTTTACTTCAGGAGTTATAAGACAAATTAGCTTACTATTTATGAATAGACTCCAAGACATTCAAGAGAAAACAGTTTCTCGGCCTCAAAATCTTTGCGTTTAGCAGAAAGGCCTCTACTGCAAATATCAGAGTATGTTCCCCTTTCGTCGTACCAAGCTAATTTTGAATAATTCAAATCTAACAGGACATGGTAACAACCGAAAGTGAATCTTTGGTCGCTAAGAATAGCGCGGGAAATCAAAATTTTAATAACGAAGACACAAACAATAGATTGCACGATTTATTGCCTGGCATATTTCGCTGCATCTCGTCAGGTACATACTGCAGAAATCACACAACATAAAGTAAATTAACTAGATAAATCCTTCAAGTTGAAATATACACATATTCGCACAGTAATGTAAATTATCTACCACGGTAATTTTAAGCTGACTAACATGTCTTTCTGTTTGCACAATTCTGGCTTGCGTTGATTGATCATAATTGCTTCTGCAAACTTTAACAAGCGAGTATTTTGTGTGTTAAACAACACGCGAAAGGCAGCGTCTCTGTCAACTATATGGCCGCTTTCTATAATGTGCCTACCAATTGAAGACGCCGGGAGCTTCCGGTGTGTCGGCCCCACGAGGCTAGCATCTCCTGTGTGTTGTATCTTGTTGATCCATTGAGGTATGTGTTCTGACACTCGTTTGTTAAGCTGTCTCTCTGTTCTACCAATGTAGAAGGCCTGACATCTACATGTGAATTGGTAAATACAATTGTTTGTGGCGTACAGAGGACCCTGTTTGCTAGAAAGATATGCACCCAGGACACACTGACAGAGGAATTTGAAACTCTGAAGAATGTCTTAAACCTGAATGGGTACTCCACAGGATTTATAAAGCGCCACTGCCAACAGCCCAAACCAAAACCAGACGTAATTACAGTCCCTAAACTCAAGGTATTCATCATCCAGCTAACTTTTCGAGGGGATGGCTTAATGCAACGTCTACAAGACCGGCTTACTACAGCAGTAGGCCGAACATTCTGTGCTGCAACTCCAGTCATTAGATATAAAACCGTACCAATTCCTACACCAGCAGTCAAAGAGCCTGTTCCTCTGTATGCCACAAACAATTGTATTGGGCTGTATTATCTCCCCTGCCGGTCCGGTGACTGTCTCAAATGGGTCATAGACCGATCTTGGTATAATTGTTCATTATAATTGTTTAACTATAATTGTTCACTATATATGTGTGTGCGTGTGGGAGAGAGAGAGAGAGAGAGAGAGAGAGAGAGAGAGAGAGAGAAAGTGGGTGTTAGAGAGAGGGAGAGAGTGGATGCGTGTGTGCGCACGTGCATGCGTGTGTGTGGAGAGAGTGATTGAGCGAGAAATGGTGGGGGAATGTGTCAGTGCATGCATTCGTACGTGTATGTGTGAGAGTGAGTGTGGGAATGTAGGCGTGCGTGCGTTCATGTGCATGCGTTCATGTGTATGTGTATGTGTGAGAGAGCGTGATTGAGAGTGTGTGTGTGTGTGTGTGTGTGTGTGAAGGATTGTGTGTTAGAGAGTTAGACAGTGGGAGAGTTGATGTGTTAGTGTATGTGTGTGAGCGCGTGCATGCGTGTGAGTGTGTGTATATGAAAGAATACAGAGAGAGAGAGAGAGAGAGAGAGAGAGAGCTGAGCAGATGCATGTCATGTAACACGCATGTTATGTAACACGCGAATCCATATATTTGTGTATTCTCATCTGTCATATTATCAGTTAAATACCATTTGATTTTATCATGCATAATATAAACTAATGTTCATTACTGTAGTTTGAGTGAGAGAGTCAGTGAGTGTGAATGAGAGACAGAACGAGTGAGCGTGAGAGTGAATGAGTGAGCGGGAGAGTGAATGAGTGAACGGGAAAGTGAATGAGTGAGCGGGAAAGTGAATGAGTGAGCGGGAGAGTGAATGAGCGGGAGAGTGAATGAATGAGCGGAAGAGTGAATGTGTGAGCGTGAGAGTGAGTGAGTGTGTGTGTGTGTGTGTGTGTGTGTGTGTGAGAGAGAGAGAGAGAGAGAGAGAGAGAGAGAGAGAGAGAGCATCACTATTTTTACGTCACATACATTTTATGTACACATTTTTCTCCATGTTTAACATTTTTATGAGACTGCTCATGACAAGTGTCAGTGTATATGTGTGAGTAAAGTGTGAGAGTTTCTTCATACTAGTTTCAATACTATCGTGAGACATTTTGTATGTGTCTAGATGTGAGGAAGTGTGAGTGTATGTGGAGGATATGTGTGAGTGTGGGGATATGTGTGGGTAGTGGGTGGGGGGGGTGTGGGTGGGGGTATGCGTTTGGATGGGTTGGGGTGTGTTGGTTTTGGTGGGTAGTGGTATTTGTGGGTGTTGGTGGGATGTGTGTATGGATGTGTGGGGGTGAAAGTAGGGGTGTTGGAATGGGTGTGGGGGATGTGTGTATGGGTGGAGGATATGTGTATGGGACGGATGCAGGGGATGTGTGTTTATGTGGGTGGAGATGTGTGGACGGTTTGAGGAAGTATGTGTAGGAGGCGGGGTTGTGTGGGTAGGGGATTGTGTTGGGTGGATTGGGGATGCAAGGGTGGGTGGGGAGAAGTGTATGGTGTGTGGGTTTGAGATATTTGTGCGGTGTGTTGGTGGGGGATGTGTGAATGATGTGTGGGTGGAGGGTATGTTTGTGGAGGTATGGGTGGAGGATAGTGTGTGGTGTGGGGGATGTGTGTGATGGGTGCGGGGAATGTGCGTATGAATGGGGTATATGTATGGGTGAGTAGGGGATTGTGGTGGTTGGGGGAAGTATGTGGGGGAGTGTTGGTGGGAGATGTGTGTGTTTGGATGGGGAATGTGTGGGTGGGGGTGTGTGAGTGAGTGGCTTAGGGATGTGTAAGTGGGTGAGGGAGTTGTATGTGTCGGGGTGGGATGTGTGAGTGGGTGGAGGATGTGTGTGGGGTAGGGGTATTGTGATCGAGAGATGTTTGGTTGGGGGGGGGTGTGGGTGCGTAGTGGAGAATGTATGCGTGAGTGAGTGTGTGTTGGTGGACGGGTAGGGAATGCGTGTGTGGGTGGGGAGAGGTGTGTGGTGTGTTGGTTGGGGATATTGTGTGGGTGAGGTATGTGTGTGTGGGTGGGGGATTTTTGTGTTTTGTTTTGTTTTTGTGTTGTGTGAGTGGGGGTATGTGGTGTGGATGGGTAAGGGTATCTGTGTGGGTGTGGGTGGGAATATTGTGTGGTATCTGGGTGGGGGATATGTGTGTGGTGTGTAAGTGGGGATGTGTTGGTGAGGGATATGTGTGTGTGTGGTGCGTGGGTTGGGAATAGTGCATGATAGGAGGTGTATGTGATGTGCGGGTGGGGGATTGTGTGGTGGGGGATTAGGTTAAGGCATGTGTGGGTGGGTGGAAGTTGTATGTGTGGGTGGTGGGGTGTGTGTTAGTGGATTGGGGATGTATGGGTGGTTAGAGAGATGTGTGTGTGTGGGGTGGGGGTAGGGACATGTCAGTTGGTGGGGATGTGTGTGTATGGTTTGGGAATGTGTGAGTGGATGTGCGATGTGTGGGTTGGTGGGGGATTGTGTGCATGGGTGGGGAATATGTTGTCGATGGAGATGTGGCTGGGAGATGGGTGGTTTGAGGTGTGGGTGGGGAGAGGATGTGTGGGGTAGTATGTGTATGTGGATGGGCGTGGGATGTGTGGGTTGGTGGGGGAATGTTTGTGGGTGGAGAGTGTGTTTTGGTTGAGGGATCAGGTGAGGGCAGTGTGTGTGGGTGGGGGATGTGCGGGAGGGGGATGGATCGGTTGGTGGGGTATGTATGTGTCCCTTGGTGTGCGTGTGTGTCGGTAGGTGGGAGTGTGTATGTGTCCCTTGGTGCGCGTGTGTGTGGGTAGGTGGGGTGTTGTGTGGGTGGGGTGATGTATGGATAGGTGGGAAATGGGCTTCATAACATGGTAATTAGCCTTGTTTATGTTTACAACATTCATTTCACAATGTTTATTTTATCTTCCTATGTAAATGTATAATGCTCTTGATGAACGAAAGACGAGTGATTGGAAGGGCCGAATGTAAGACGGGCCTGCGCGCCCAATTTGTGACCCTAATAAAGTTGATTTGATTTGATTTGATTTGATTTGAAAACTGACTACAAATTTATGTTCCGTCATGTTAAATGATAAGGAAATAGTAAAAGTATACAAATAAATTGTTAATAATCTTTAAACATGTATTCTCTTTAACTTTAGTAGTTCAAATTGCAGGATGTTAGCCGATTCTGATCGATATTCAAATCGGCCGCTATCTTTTCTTTCCATTAAAAAAGACAAAACATGTGAGCAGAAATGTTTTTATACCGCCATAATTGACCATAATGAATTAAACTTTTCACATAATATGTAAAAATGGGTGCAGAATTCGAATATGCATTTAAAAATGTTGTACAATTAAGTACACAAGCTTTAAAAAATAAAATTACTTACTTTACGGCAAATAATGAAATGTATTAAAAAGCTATGATAATTTCAACCAATCACTGCACGAAATATTAGACTGATCTTTCCTGGAAAACCCCAGATGACGTCTGTTATGGTCATGTGATATTTGAATGAATGAATGATGTGGGAAGCATGAATGGTCTTTACAGAAGCCATTTTTGACGACACAATGGAAAAGTCCGGAGTGACGCCGTGCATAACTTCCGGTTCAATTTCGGGTCACAGCACGATCAACATAAGCCTTGAAAAACAAGTCTAATGGTACCTCAATTATGCCTGTATGTCTATCCTTAGTGGAGATATTCACATTTTTGTGAAGATGAAACAGTTATGACTTTCTCATGTTCCCCATACTTTATTGAAGCTCTCCAATGTTTCTCGCATTTTCTCAGCTTCTGGTCCACCCGAGGTTGTATCCAACTGGTCATTGACGGATATGAAATCCAACTTCCTCAATATGTTCTGTCATGTTAAATGATAAATAAATAGTACAAGTATACAAATAAATTATTAATAATCTTTAAACTTTTATTTTCTTTAACTTTAGAAGGTCAGATTTTACGATGTTAGCTGATTCCTATTGATATTCGCGTCGGCCGCCATCTTTAGTTTCCATTCACATGTCGGGAGAGATCATTGTTTTCTTCCACCGGTCCATGGTGGTCAGCGAATTTATGTAAAAATGGATGCATAATTTGAAAATGCATCTAAAATTAACGTACGATTTCTAAAGATGTGCGCTAAAAATAAAGTTACTTACTTTGTGGCAGGTAATTCAATTTATTTAAATCCATCATGTGCCATGCTGGTAAGCATGGGCGGTCATATTCTGCCATCTCACTCAATCACCAGAGTCGTGGATCAGCTCAGTGTTCCTGTCTTGACCATGCCATGCGGCCAAGCCATCCAGGTATTTACTTCATTTATTTAAAAGGTCACGATAATTTCAACCAATCGCTGTGCACGGAGTATTAGGCTAACCTTTTCTGCTTAACCTTAGTTGACGTCTGCTATTGTCACATGATATTTGAGTGAATGAGTGATGCAGAAAGCATGAATGGTCCTTACAGCAGCCATTTTTGGAGACACAATAGATCATTGTGGGTTGACGTCGTATATCACTTCTGATTTCATTTCGGGTCTGGCACAATCGAACCCTCTAATCTTAGTTATGCTAGTCATGATTGTAAAATTGAGTATTTACAGATGCGACCACCACAGGTAGATAGGCCATGAAAAACAAAATCTAATGGTACCTCAATGATGCCTGTATGTCTATTCTAAGTGGAGATATTTACATTTTTGTTAAGTAAAATGGATTAAATTTTTCTCATGTTCCATGTACTTTTGGCACTCTTCAATGTGTCAGTGTGTCTAATTTGTCTCTACTTCCGGTCCCTGCTAAATTTTCTCAAACGGGTCATAGACGGATATGAAATCTGACTTCATCAATATGTTCTGTCATGTTAAATGATTAAAAAATAGTACAAGTATACAAATACATTATTATTAATCTTTAAAATTGTATTCTCTGACTTTAGTAGTTCAATTGCACGTTTTGTGTGTTTCAAAGTGTACATGCCAGTCTGATCGATATGTGTGGCCATAATTTTTTTTAACTTTCAGTTTCCCATTCACAAAGGCAGAAAATTTGCTTTTCAACCACAGATCGTACAAGGTCAGCGATGAAACTTTCCAAATGTATGTAAAATTGGATGCAGTATTCGAAAATCCATCCAAAATTAATGTCTTTCTATAAACAGGGCCAGAAAAAAAAATTATTATGGTAAGTATGAAATACAATTTTAATTTATAGCTATGATAATGTCAACCAATTGCTATGCATGGAATATTAGGGGGACCTTTTCTGCTGATGCCAAGATGACATGTGTTATTGTCACGTGATATTTTAATAAATGAACAACGTCGAATGAATTCATGGTCTATACATAACGATTTTGGGCGACACAATGGATCAATGCGGGGCGGCGCCGTATATCACTTCCGTTTTCAGTTCGGGTCGGGGCACGATCAAATTACCTACATACACACTTCAACAGCAGCATATGGGTCATAATTAACATAATATATACTTATTAAGTAAAACAAAAGATTCCTAATCAATCAGTTAACTAATAATACTAATACCAAAATCTATATCTATAAAACAGAGTGTATGTGACTGACTTTGTTTGTGGTTATGTTTGTATTGGATGGGTTCGATAACGGTACATCCGATTGAGATGAAATTTTCTACACGTCTTCCTTTCATTCCTGTGCAACCGACTATAATAGTTTCATAGTGTAAAATCTTCTACTTATTTAATAACATTTACTTTTTCATTTTCATTATATAATGTCTATATAGCAGGGGGACTTCACTCTAGAAAAGTTATTTCAAGGGGCATAACTTTTAATAACATTTCTATATACTTTATAGTCATATTGTTGGACTTACTTGCACTATTGTTAAACTCTTTGTCTATAGTTATTTTCAGGCATATGAGTTATAATAAATAATGATATAATCTTTAAGGCATTTTCAAAGTTTGCATAAAAATAATGCATAATGCATAACATTGTAACCCATCTTTTTCTGCTTACAGAACTTATCAACTGTCATGTCGGTGATTAAAAACAGTTTTCATTAAAAATAATGAATGGTGTGTGGAAGGACATTCTTTTAAGTTACTGTTTACCGGCGAAACCACGCCGGGTCAGATAGATAGACAGACAGACAGATAGTCGGGAACGGAAGCTTATTTGACTACTTATATGAATGAATTAAATGACATGCTCCCCACCAGGGACTGGGTGAAGCCGGGCCGGGTCAGACAGACAGATAAACAGACAGTCGGGAACGGGAGAGCTTATATGACTACGTATATGAATTAAATGAGATGCTCCCCACCAGGGACTGGGTGAAGCCGGGCCGGGACAGACAGACATACAGATAGACAGACAAACAGATAGTCGGGAACGGGAGAGGTTATATGACTACGTATATGAATTAAATGAGATGCTCCCCACCAGGGACTGGGTGAAGCCGGGTCAGACAGACAGACAGACAGATAGACAGACAGATAGATAGTCGGGAACGGGAGAGCTTATATGACTACTTATATGAATTAAATGAGATGCTCCCCACCAGGGACTGGGTGAAGCCGGGCCGGGTCACCCAGACAGACAGACAGACAAACAAGCAGACAGACAGACTGATAGATAGATAGATCCCCTGCAGGGCCTGGGCGAAGCCGGGCCGGGTCAGCTAGTAAACTAATATTTATAAGTTTCCATACCCTTTGTAAATTATTAACAATAGAAGTGGAAACTTACCAACCCTGTGAATACTTGTATTCAAAATTGTTTGATTTCTTCAATACTTTTGCTTTCAAGTGTCACCCAAAATGTTCTTCTCTTCAAGCCCTACGTTAGTCACGGATTGTAGGTTACATTGTCGCTTCAGGCACATAAGGTTCCAGTTCCGATCTCAACATAGAGTAAAGATTACTCCAAGAATCTCTGGTATCTAATTATATTGCAACTCCTTTGTCTATTGGACATGAAATAAGATACCTAGATTTCTCAGATAAGGACAAATAACAGGAGGTCCATATGCAAACAGGGCATGCAAAAAATCCCACCACAAGTTGAACATGGCACAGAGTGGCCTTAAGACAGCTGCCCTGGCAAAATTGTTAGAAAAGAAACCTACTCAGAACCTGTGACCTTGGATGGGATAAGCCTAGCAGAGGAAGAAAACCGTACACATGCAAACTGAGGTCTGACACACTGATCTTCTAGTAATGTATAACTGTATAGTATGTGGATCATGTCAAACTGAGGTCTGACACACTGATCTTCTAGTAATGTATAACTGTATAGTATGTGGATCATGTCAAACTGAGGTCTGACACACTGATCTTCTAGTAATGTATAACTGTATAGTATGTGGATCATGTCAAATTGAGGTCTGACACACTGATCTTCTAGTAATGTATAACTGTATAGTATGTGAATCATGTAAAACTGAGGTCTGACACACTGATCTTCTAGTAATGTATAACTGTATAGTATGTGAATCATGTAAAACTGAGGTCTGACACACTGATCTTCTAGTAATGTATAACTGTATAGTATGTGACGGGGGTAGCGGGGTAGGGGTATACCCTATCAAAGGAGAAGTAAGGTGCCTCCTTCCCTCCGCTAGCCTACGGGACACCCTTGGGCAAGGTGGAGTACCCGTTTAGCCCCCCCAACAGGGTAACGTGAAGCCATGGGAGCAGGTGGTGGATTGGACTTGGGAGCAGCCGACAGATAGTTGTTGGTTATGGTTTCAAGTCAGTGACGGTGGGCAGAGGATCTCTCAGTAGAGACAATGGCTACGGTCATCCGATCAGTATGGTCACTGCCAGGAAGGAAGAATGGTAGACTTCCCTCCTTATTGATTCCCGGGCAGAGGAGGCTCGTTAGCCTTGGTTGGTATCTCTTCTTAGAGAGGGAACTCTAAATCTCAAACCTCCGCTGCCTTGCGGGTATACCCATATGGGAAAGGCTTCGGGAGTAAACCCTGAGGACAAATCCTGAGATGGAGTCCCTAAGGCAGTTCCATGTTGTAAACAACATAGTTCTGGCAACTCCTGCGACGGCACCGATGCCAAGTTGCATTGGCTACTGCCTTTCCCTTGGTCAACATCGGCGACGTGGAGAGGGGGAACCTGCTACTGGGCAACAGCTGGTTCTCCGATTTCCATTGCCCTGGCTTGTGCCCTGAAGAGGTTATAAGCGTTTACGCCCCAACACTAACTGCAGCATCAGAATCTAAAGACAAGTTCTATGACGACCTTAGCAAAGAAGTCAGTGAAACACCAGAGAAACAACATCTTTTTATCCTGGGGGATTTCAATGCCAGGGTTGGCTCTGACCACGAATCTTGGCCTTCATGTCTAGGACAGTTTGGCGTTGGGAAGATCAATGACAATGGACAACGTCTCTTGGAATTCTGCAGCCACCATAATCTGTGCGTGACCAACACCTTCTTTGACACGAAACCTCAACACAAGGTGTCATGGAGGCACCCCAGATCAAAGAACTGGCACCAACTCGACCTGGTGCTCACTAAACGCAGCAACCTCCGCAATGTACGGATGACTCGCAGCTATCATGGTGCTGACTGCGACACCGACCATTCACTCGTCTCCAGCAAGGTGAAGATAAAGCCCAAGAGAATCTACAGAAGCCGAACAGAAGGAAGACCACGCATTGACACCAGTGGCACCCAAAATAAAGAGAAGGTCAACAAATTCATGCAGGCTCTAGCGGATACTCTGCCCGGCCCCACAGACGGAGATTCCACCGAGAGATGGAGTCATTTTCGCGACACCATCTACAATACAGCACTATCAACATTTGGCAAGAAGCAAACTAAGTCAACCGACTGGTTTGAAGCACACTCTGAAGAGATGCTCCCAGTCCTGGAGATAAAGAGACATGCATTCTCGATGTATAAAACATCACCTTCAGAGAAAACACTGCAGGCATTGCGAACGGCCAGAAATAGAGTACAACAGATGGCAAGAAGATGTGCGAACAGGTACTGGCTACAGCTCTCTGCTCAAATTCAAACTTGTGCAGACACTGGAAATATAAGAGGAATGTATGAGGGCATCAAGCAAGCTGTCGGTCCATCAAAAAATAAGATGGCCCCTTTACGATCAACTGAGGGGGTAATCATAAAAGATCGAGCGAAACAAATGGATCGCTGGGTAGAACACTACTCAGAGCTATACTCAGTGGATAACACTGTCAGCGAAGAAGCTCTGGAAGCCATCGATCAACAGTCCGCCATGCATGCCTTGGATAACGAACCTTGCCTCACAGAAATCAGCGAAGCACTAGACTCTCTCAAATCCGGCAAGGCACCTGGAAAAGATAGTATTCCACCTGAAATTTTAAAATGTAGCAAAGAAACAATCATCCCAGAACTGTATGCAATATTACAGCTCTGCTGGAGAGAAAAATCAATACCACAAGATATGAAAGACGCAAACATCGTTACCCTTTATAAAAACAAAGGCGACAGAAGCGACTGCAACAACTATCGCGGCATTTCCCTTCTCAGCATTACAGGCAAGATTTTTGCCAGAGTAATCCTTAAAAGATTACACATTCTTGCTGAAAGAATCTACCCCGAATCGCAGTGCGGATTTAGACCCAACAGGTCCACCATCGATATGATTTTCTCACTCCGGCAGCTCCAAGAGAAGTGCAGAGAACAGAGGAAGCCATTATATATAGCCTTCATCGACCTCACAAAGGCATTTGACCTCGTGAGCAGAAGCGGCCTTTTTAAGGTCCTTGAAAAGGTTGGATGTCCACCCACCCTTCTTAGTCTCGTGAAATCATTCCACGAAAACATGCAGGGGACCATTTTATTTGACGGCTCAACATCCCAGTCATTCAGCATCAGCAGCGGAGTAAAGCAGGGATGCGTGCTTGCTCCTACACTCTTTGGTATCTTCTTTGCTGTTCTCTTAAGGCAAGCATTTGGGACTGCCACTGAAGGCATATACCTCCACACAAGATCTGATGGCAAACTTTTTAACCCATCAAGACTCAAGGCAAAGACCAAAATAAGACCAAGATGCGTAAGAGAACTACTTTTTGCAGATGATGCAGCACTGACTACTCATACAGCAGAAGATCTCCAAAGGCTCATAGATCGTTTTGCAGCTGCCTGCAAAGACTTTGGGCTCACCATTAGCCTAAATAAAACACAGGTGATGGAACAAGATGCTGATGCGCCTCCGTCAATCAAAATCTCTAATTATGAATTGAAAGTCGTCCACGATTTTGTGTATCTGGGATCGACAATATCAGATAATCTTTCATTAGAGACAGAAATCGACAGACGCATTGGAAAGGCAGCCACAACATTTTCCAGGCTAGCTAAAAGAGTTTGGGAGAATAATAGACTAACAGAGCGTACAAAAGCTCAAGTATATAAAGCTTGTGTTGTTAGCACACTACTCTACGGGTCTGAATCCTGGACCCTGTACTCAAGACAGGAAAGGAAGTTGAATTCCTTCCACATAAGATGTCTGAGACGTATCCTGGGCATAACATGGAAAGACCACATAACAAACAAACAGGTGCTTGAAAGAGCAGATATTACCACAGTGCACACCCTCCTCAAGCAGAGACGCCTCCGGTGGTTGGGCCACGTATCTCGAATGGAGGACGAACGTATTCCCAAAGATCTCCTTTACGGAGAACTAGCCACAGGAAAGAGGCCAACCGGAAGACCCCAAATGCGATATAGGGATGTGTGTAAACAAGATATGAAAACCATTGGAATAGATCCAGACACGTGGGAGAGAGTTGCAACAGACAGATGCTCCTGGAGAAGAGATGTACGAAACGGACTGGTGCTCTTTGAGCGCAATCAGATCCAAAAAACTGAGGAGAGACGGCACAGGCTCAAAGAGCAGTCACTTACTGCGGGACTTGCCTCGTCTCACAGATGCGGAAACTGTGACAGAGATTGTCATTCTCGAATTGGACTATACAGTCACCAGCGGTGCTGCCAGGCACCTCCCAAGCGGCACAACTCTATAGTCCTTCAGGACTGAAAGAGGCCTACTACTACTACTACTACTACTACTATAGTATGTGAATCATATCAAATATTTACTACTTGTGATTATCTTAATCTTTTATTTATACAGCTTGTGTATTAAATTAAACACTACATGTTTCTATCCTGACTTTTCAGAATAAATGAAACATGGAAACAGGCAGCCTTTTATCAAGTACAAGTATAAAAATGGAATCAGATGTTGAAGTAAGAATATTTGATATTACTGCAGATCTCCATCTATTTAAGCTATTTATTCTGTATGACTTGAAGAATTAGTTTGGCTTGATGAATTAATAATAATTGAAGCACAAGTCTGAAATGAAGATTTTGTATGACTTAAAGTTAAATAATGACTTGAAGAATTAATACGGCATGAAAAGTTAACATGGCTTGTTTAGTTGGATGTCATTATTTTTGTTTTAGTTGCACTGGGATATAAATTGTGTGTTTCATATTGCTCTTGCATTGACTTGAGTAATTTCCCAATTCTTAATGGTGTTGTTAATAGTAATACTGAGTTGCTAGAATATCATAGTTCAGCTATTTCTATTATTATTGTTGTGCCAAAAATTAAATGTTACAATTAAAGGAAAGACCATTGAACAAATGCAGAACTATCTCGATCAACCAGATAATTACCTGAACATGCTCAACAAGAAACAGATCGGATCAGAGATTAATTCATTCTGTACCATGCCAGTAGGCGTGGGTGGTCTTGTTTCGCCATCTCCAAGCCCTCTAGGTATTTTCTTCTCTTCCTTCCCCTGGTTCTTTTCCCCTCAATCTTGCCAGTTGTCACCAAGTTCTCCAATGTATTTCTCATAACATGTCCAAACAATTTTGAATGTCTACATCTAATTTCTCTAATCAGTTTACAGTTTTCATTTTTATCTTGTAGGACTTGGTCATTGGTTTTTCTGTCTGTCCATTATATTATTAGCATTTTCCTCAGAAACCACATATCCACAGCCATTAGCCATGTTTTTTTTTTAGCTTGTCTGCTCATTGTCCATGCTTCACATCCGTATAAAAGTAGAGGTTCTATTTAGCATTTCAACACTCTTTTTCTCATTATAAATGACACCTTTTTATTGGTCAGTATATTTTCCATCTTGCAACAGGCTACCATCACCATTGCGATTCTTGCTCTAATCTCTCCACGGCATCTCCCATCAGATTGCTGTAACCAAAAAACATTTAGAAATAAACAAACAGTCCTAACATCACATAATATCAGTTTCAAACTGTTTAAAACAACAAATAAACACTATGGATACCCGGCCCACATCACTGTATGGCTGTGAAACATGGACTCTAAACTAAAGGGATGGACACATCTTGGAAGCATTTGAGATGGGGTGTTATTGATTGATTGATTGATTGATTGATTGATTTAGGAATTGACATCACAGCATTCGGGGCATTCCCATAAGTGCTCCGTCCCCATCCTCAGCAGCCAGCGAAGAGTTCCAACACTAATAGTACCAGTAGCAATCTGATTATAAGTCCGTCTCGCCTTTCCTCTGATGGGGTGTTATTGTAGGATGCAAAGAATAAGCTGGACAGAAAAGAGATCAAATGAACACATTCTTGGAGATATAGGAGGAAATATATTACTGTTGAACATAATATAAAAAGAAGGTTATCAGGTTTTAGTCACAATATGAGACACAGATCCATTACTGAAGATAATGGAAGACATGATTCAAGGCAGAAGTAAAATGATGTCATAGGAATGACAACATTATACAAGCATGCATGGACATTAGCGCTGAGACTTAAGCTGAGAAGAGTTGACAATGTAGGGCAGTGATCAGACAACTTGAACACCAGTCTCTGGATTGAGTAACCTGATGATGAGGGTTATCCTTATAACTTGTATTCCTCAGTGGAGCAGAGATCTTCAACCATGTCACACCATGCCCTCCTTTCCTTTGTGTAATGGAGCAGAGATCTTCAACCATGTCACACCATGCCCCCTTTCCTTTGTGTAATGGAGCAGAGATCTTCAACCATGTCACACCATGCCCTTCTTTCCTTTGTGTAATGGAGCAAAGATCTTCAACCATGTCACACCATGCCCTTCTTTCCTTTGTGTAATGGAGCAGAGATCTTCAACCATGTCACACCATGCCCCCCTTTCCTTTGTGTAATGGAGCAGAGATCTTCAACCATGTCACACCATGCCCCTCTTTCCTTTGTGTAATGGAGCAGAGATCTTCAACCATGTCACACCATGCTCTCCTTTCCTTTGTGTAATGAAGCAGAGATCTTCAACCATGTCACACCATGCCCCCCTTTCCTTTGTGTAATGGAGCAGAGATCTTCAACCATGTCACACCATATCCTCCTTTCCTTTACGATCTCTTACAGTTTCTTCTGTGTCACTACTTTATAACTAATCTACCCTATCTTTCTCCGTGCTTTTTGGTCTCTGTATATTTCTTTTGCTCTGTATTTTGCAGCAGACATACTTTCTTGTTGACCCATTATCAGACTTTCCCATTGTGTGTCCCCTACCCACAACAGTTTGAGTCTCAATTCACTGAAGTTTGTGTAGTTGTACGTGTGTTACTTTAATGTTTCCAGTTTATTTTCATATTGAATAAGAAATAAATTTCTTCATTAACATTTGATGACAAACTGTCTTAACTTGCATTTGTGTTCTGTATGTTTCCAGACAAAACCAAGTAGGCCGATATTTCCTGTATTTATTAAAAGTGAAATAAAGCAAGAAGCAGGTGTAAAAGTAAGTTGTTACACTGTGCATTATTTTTCCTTATATAGCAATTAATTATTTGGTTGTTTCGGGATTTGAAATTTAAATATTGAGCACAACCCACTACTGGCAATGCTGATCGTACTCTGGTATGAACCTAAGGCCTATCCACGTCAATATGGAATACGATCAGCGTTGCCAGTAGTGGGTTGTGTTCAATATTTATATAGTAATGTTTGTCATTTGCCTAGTAGGATTGAAATGTTACCAGGTTATTAATGAAGGCAGAGCAGATGAGATAAACTACTAGTTTATCTGGCACGGCTGTATACAGTATGTTTAATTGCTAGGGCTATGTCAGTATAACATCTCAGGTTATCAGTATAACATCTCAGGTTATCAGTATAACATCTCAGGTTATCAGTACACTGGCACCTTGCCGTCTTGACAGACGATAGTTTGTAAGGGATGGAGTTATTGACTCTCCATAGCACAAAGCCTGGGCTAAAATATAGAGATCATGTGTTGCCCATGCAGCATGATCCCTCTCTCGGCCTGCCTAGTTCACTCCAGAGGAAAGGTAACACCTCTACATCTGGAGCAAGACAAGCAGCAGAAGCTGCTGGATCAGCAAAGCAATGCTCTAATTGTCCGCCTGTCGGAGCTTCGATCCTAGACCAGCTGCCAACCAAGGCTTAGGGCCTGGTCTGCCCTGCCATGACACTTTGTCTTTAGGTTGCATTTCCTCGCACCAGGGTAAGGCGTGTACCCTCCTAATTGCGCTCTTTCGCCCGAAGCCGTTGGCACAATGTGGGGTGTCAGGTTTGGTAAGCGCCGCCCAACGTTCGGCGCTAACAGAAAGCAGGTAGTACCGTCTACTGTTATACGGTAGCTCAGTCATATCTGACTAAGACCTGACACAAGACAGTACAACATCTCAGGTTATCAGTATACCTTTAGTACCTTTCCGTCTTGACAGACGATAGTTTGGTACATTGTGCTTCAAAAAGGCTTAATATCTGTGACCCATGGCGGTGGCGAGTGTGGCTGATAAGACCAATTCGCGCTGCAAATGTTTGTCCACAGTGGATGCATATGAAAACATGGTCATGTCCACCATCATGCACCATCTTACGTCTCTCACGCTCGGTGTGTGCTTTATCTGCAATAATTTTCTCCTTTGTCTTTATTCCATTTCTGATAGTTGCCCTCCATGCAACACGTTCTGCTGCGACTTGCTCCCAGTGTATATTATCAATGCCTGTATCAATCATGTCCCGCTTACACACATCTTTGTATCATAGTAGAGGCTGACCCTGAAATCTCTTACCCATCTGTAATTCACCAACAAAGATGTCCTTTGGTATTCTACCATCATCCATCCTCCTAACATGCCCTATCCATCTAAGTCTACAAAGACTGAGCATGGAATACACCGTCACACAACCTGATCTTTCCAATACTTCAGTATTTGTGATTTTGTCTTGCCATTTAATACCAAGTATTCTTCGCAGACACCACATATGAAAGCTGTTTAAACGTTTCTCTTGGTGTGAGTAAGTCGTCCAGGTTTCACTGCCATAAGGAAGAGTACTAAGGACACAGGCTTGGTAGACGAGGACTTTTGTTTTGGCAGTAAGCTTCCTGTTCTCCCAGACTCTTTTTCTTAACCTGTTCATTGTTGTTGCTGCCTTACCAATCCGGATGTTGATTTCCTGATCTAGGGATAATTTGCTATTTACCACTGATCCTAGATATGTATGGGACTTATATGTATGGGTCCTATATGCTTGGGACTTGGAACAGCTCGGCTGCTTCCCGCCCACACTTGGAGGATACAGACGTAACAAAGAGTCATGGCTGAATGCGGCGGTCTTTGCTCAAGATGTTTACGAAGGATTTCAGGTCAGAGAAGAGACATGTGCGGCCGCCATAGACTTAGAGGACGCATATAACAGAGTATCTTTCGAGCACTTGATGCAAACCCTCCTCAGACTGAAAGTGCACCCTCACCTTGTACGATGGATAGCTGCAGTTCTACTCCAAAGGAAGGTGGTGCTAAGATGCGGGAGTTGGTCTTCTGAGCCGATAACAATATGTCCAGGATTGCCGCAGGGTTCACCACTGTCACCAGTACTATTCAACGTGTATACGGTGCCGATCACTGAACAACAGTTGGATGGGAGGGGTAGGACTCTATCATTCGTTGACGACATCCTCGTGTATCGACAGGGTCGAGATAGACAGGCGGTTGCCAACTATATGCAGGGCGAACTAGATCGAATTTCCTCATGGTGTGCTGATGCCGATGCCCTTGTCAACCCTGCAAAGGCAACGGTTACATGGTTCTCACTAAACAACCATATTGTGAAAACAGACCTGCCGGCAGTAAGAATGGATGGGAGCATTCTGAGTAGAACCCAGTCAATGACATATCTTGGCGTGAGGCTTGATCGTAGCCTGTCCTTCAGAGATCATGTCGATTATGTCATAACGAAGGCTCGAAAAGGTTTGGCAGCAATGAGAGTCATGGCGAGTGCCAATATCGAGCAAAGACTGCTATTACTTCTGTTCCAAGGACTTGTGCTTTCACGCATCGAGTATGCCCTGGCCATCCTCACTGTCAGCCCTACACAGATTGGAAGACTTGAAAAGGTACAAAACGAAGCCATGCGCATCATTTTGGGCTGCACGAGAGACACCAGCTGTGTAGCAATGAGATACCTCCTTGACTTCCCGACAATGGAACACAGGATCAAGATCTGGAGAGCTCGTGCATACTTAAAAATAAGTGCAGATGAGCAGCACCCTCTGCATGACGCTGTATTCAGAGAAAAGGGTGACAGGCTAAAGAGGGGCAAATCATGGATGGGTCGGGCGGAAGATGTCGTCGGACAGGTCTGCAGTCTTACCAGTATCAACCCCGGCAAGGAATGGGTGCCGGTGCCTCCAGCTTTTAAGTGTACCTTCTCCTGCATTATCACACTCGACAGACGGTGCAGAGAGCAGAACCCTGCCGCTGTCAATGCAGAGGTTAACGCGCTCATCTATGATCACTCAGATAGCCCCGAAGTGCTCATCTATACAGATGGATCTGTTGTAAAGCAGCAGAGAAGTGCGTGGGCATTTACAGCCCGCTCAGCGGGCCGAACCGTTCAAGAATCCAGTGGTGCCCACTCCATGACCACGAGCAGCATGACGATGGAGGTGATGGCAGTTACACAGGCTTTCATATGGCTGGAATCACAGCATTATACCAACGTGTGTGTACTAAGTGATTCAATGAGCATGATTCAGAAGGTCGAAGCTGGATCTGTACGTAGACAGTGGACTGAGTCGCTGCGGAAGTCTGTTGTCCGCAAAGTCACCTTCATCTTCGTCCCGGGACATGCGGGAGTCGAGGGAAATGAACGAGCTGATAAATTAGCTGGCTCTGCACCCCCTGTAGATGGCCAGCCCATGGATCGTGCCGATGTTATTAACGCCCTTAAAGATATGGCGAGAACAGAGGATTTTGACGCCAGTGATTCCACATCGCTTTCCAGGATGAAAGACCTGGGAGTAAGAATCGGCACAGCCAGACGCGAGAGGTACATCGGGAAAACAAAGCGCCTCGTCAACCAACACAGAACTGGCACTATTAGCCACCGGACGCTGATGCATATGCTGGGGGGAGGATCTGAGCACCTATGGACATGTCCGGAGTGCAACGAAGATACCCCAACTGATAACTAACTAACTAACTAACCTAGATATGTAAAATGGTCTACCATCTCTAGTTCGGTGTCATCAATAAAAATTGATGGTACCCCATGTGCACCTTGTGACATAATCTGTGTCTTCTTTTTGCTAATTGTTAAACCAAATTCAGAACAAGCATTGGAGAATGCAGATAGTAGACATTGCAATTCTTCCTCAGAGTGGGTCGTAACTGCAGCATCATCTGTAAAAAGCAACTCTCTGATCAGTACCCTCCTAATTTTGGTCTTGGCCTTCAATCTCTGAGCATTATAGAGGCCACCATCTGAGCGTGAGTGAATGTATATACTGTCATCCTGATCACGAAAGGCATATTTCAGTAGATGTGAAAAGTATATTCCAAAGAGGGTGGGGGATAGTACACAACCTTGCTTAACTCCACTCTTGATTTCAAACTCTTCTGAAGTTGCACCATCAAACTTGATTATACCCTTCATGCCTGTGTGGAATGATTCCACAATGGACAGAAGAATTGGTGGGCAGCCAATCTTCTTTAGTGCTTTGAACAGACCCTCATGACTGACCAAATCAAATGTCTTTGTGAGGTCGATGAAGGCAATAAACTGGTTGATTTTGTTCCCGGCATTTTTCGCAATGAGAATATCATATCAATGGTAGACCGGTTCTGTCGGAAGCCACACTGTGATTCGGGATAGATTTGATCTCCCAGGACTTGAAGTCTGCGCAGAACAATTCTGGCAAATACTTTCCCACAATACACAGAAGTGAGATACCCCTATAGTTGTTACAGCCGCTCCAGTCACCCTTGTTCTTGTACAGCGTTATAATGCTTGAATCTTTGAAATCTTGTGGGACTTGTCCTTCTCGCCAGCATAGCTCTATTAGCTGGTGGATCTGTAGAGTGAGTGTGTCTTGTCCACTCCTGATAACCTCTATTGGAATCCCATCCTTACCTGGAGCATTGCCAGATGCAAGTTCATTTATAGCACACTTAACTTCTGTTATGGTGGGAAGTGTGTCCAGGTGGTCAAGAGTTGGCAGGGCCTCTATGGCATTGAGGGAATCACCTGCTAGCTTGGTCTCACTTGAGTAAAGCTCTAAATAGTGCTCTACCCATCTATCCATCTGCTTTTTCTTATCAGTGATGATTTCATTTCTTTCTTTTTATTAGCACCTGGTGCATTGATTTTACAGCCTGTGATTCAGATTTTTCCCTAGCCCCAAGCACCCATTGAAGCAGGCAGGCTGTGGTGGATCAGCACCCAATTGGCCAGGGACTGCCCATCTTGAGTAAAGTATCAGTATAACATCTCAGGTTATCAGTATAACATCTCAGGTTATCAGTATAACATCTCAGGTTATCAGTATAACATCTCAGGTTATCATTATAACATCTCAGGTTATCAGTATAACATCTCAGGTTATCAGTATAACACCTCAGGTTATCAGTATAACATCTCAGGTTATCAGTATAAGACAGGATATTAGCACTGCTTTACAGCCACATCATGTGGTAATTAATCATTTCCAGACCACTTGTTTTCATAGATCTTAAAACTTATGTTAACCTCTAAATAATCATGAAGGTTTGCGGAGTTAAACAGATATTAAATTTTCTTTCCGCTAACTATGCTGTACATCAGATCGCCATGATCGAGGTTAAGTCATGGGACACTTGCTGCATACAGGTCAGTGCTTCACGCATTCAGCGTGAAGATTTAGCAGGTATAAGGCCATGCTTTGCATGAATATGGGAAGGGAGTGGCTGAATAGGGGACGAGCCCTTCAGGGCTCATTCACGTCTGGACTGAGTTTGGGGTCGGACTGAAGATAGCGAATGGCAGAATTTCATCTTGCCGCCACATTGTATATATGCAGAGTTTGTGAAACAGTGGCTGAATGCCGACGTCATTTGAGAGATTGAACAACAGAATTTGACTGTAGACGCCGAGTGCAAGTATTGTTGTCTGAAGTTTTAGTCGCGTTGATTGACACTGATTACATGATGTCGTGAACTATTTTAAAGACGATAATACACTGTTTAGAAACTACGCTGCTGTTGTGTCATGAAGATTTCATTAATGAAGTGGTGTTGACTGTCACGTGATGTGCATGTAAAGATTCATATTCATAGAAGGTGTAAAGAGTGATACTACAGCAAGTCAATTAAGAATGACTCCTGGAGAACAACAATATGCTCTTTGCCAGATGTTAGGTACAGATATCACAGTGGCTTACAAGCCAATGGGAAGTTAGTCAGTCGGCATAAACAAGTGTAATCCATGCCAGAGAATATGCCCCACAAGAACTCTATGGCATACAACTCTATGGCATACAACTCTATGGCATATAACTCTATGGCATATAACTCTATGGCATATAACTCTATGGCATATAACTCTATGGTAGGATGCATTGGTGTGATGGCTAAATGTTACGCTGATGTGAACTCCGTAATTTATCTAGTGTATGGGTGCCCAGTGATGGATACAAATGAGTTGACTACAAACAGGCTGTAACAGTGATCTTAACATTTAAACATTACAAACGACACTGAGTTGAAACACCTCTGGTGAAAACATCAGCGATGAGTAGATACAGTTTGTTGGTCTCATCTGCCCCTGCAGTTACTGTTAAAGCATTGTTACTAACATTTATGAATATCCCATAATTTCCACATAAAACACAAGTCCTGTAGCAGGCATCTGCTGTGGCTATGTGACATGTTACCACCGTTGTATTGTGTCTGTCTGGGGGAATGGAGCAATACGTGATCAGTCTTTCCCTCTCATAGTGAATGTCAAGAGCTGACATTGAACCTTTGTCAGGCTACGCTTATGCGGTTGTCTGTGCAACATCCTAACCATTACACCAACATGATACTACAGTTTTGGCATACAGATCTACACAACATAGTGAAACATAACATGATGAAACACATCTGGCTAGAAGCTCATGTATAATAAATACTGTTGCTGCATAAAACATGTACTTTGGCTGAGCTGCTTCAGGTTTGAATACTCCAATCACTCAGTCACTCAACTGTGCAGCACATGGACCATGTCCCACAGGATCACTGGGCTAATCATGCCGACTGCTGAAACACTGGGTGAGGATGGGGGACGACCAGCTGTTTACATTTGTAGATCTGTGTGTTTGTCCATCAAGAATGATGATTACCATTCATTTCATCCAATGGGGTTGAAAGTATGGAGCTGTGAGTTCTAAGATGGCTGGTAAAACCTAAATTGGCTTGAAATGTTCTTTGACAATGTGTGCAAAGAATGCTTGATGTTCCAGGAGGAGGATCTCATGCTGTGGTTCTTTTTCCGGTCTTTTTTCCCCACAGCTCTTGCAGTCCAGTTTGCTTCACAAGTGACTGCACCCTTGCATAATGATGTACACCACAAATTCTGGTCATTGGCAGTGGTTTCCCAAGTGTCGTGATGAATTCTAAAAGCTTTTAGTGAAATCTTCAGAGTGTCTTTGAAGCAATTACTCTGATTGCCTTGAGAGCATTTTGCAGATCTAACCCTACCCCATTCTATAGCCACTCTGACTGAAGGAAGGGACATAACGATAATTGTGGTTATGGTGTCATAAATTGTCCGAAAATGTACCAGTCATCATGTCCAATAAAAACATTTAAAAACAGAGGCAACATATTCTAGACAGAGGTAACATATTCTAGATAGAAGCAACATATTCTAGACAGAGGCAACATATTTTAGACAGAGGTAACATATTCTAGGTGGGAACAAGACAGGTAGAGATCTATAAGGGATATTATATAAGTGTAATGAGTGTGCAAAATTTCCTTAAAGTTGTCAAAATAGTAATTAGTCATTCAAAAACAAGTCACAGGAGAGTTTATTTCCAATATTCCAGCTTTACTTTCAATTTCATAATATCGTGTGTGGGTGAAATCATGATCGGCCAATATTTGTGGCTGACTGAGTCACAGGATTATTAATCTGAGCCAGGGATAGACCATAATATAGCTTCTCTTTGAGGTTAAACGGGTTTGGGTAATGGTATAATCTAAATCGAGATACTTTTAAAGCCAGTGACTGAAGTTGTATAATTTCAAACAGGTTGACAACGAAAGCTGGGCTGACGCACAAGACGTTGACAACCTAGATAGAAGTTTACAAGGTGGACACATCAATGAAGAACTTATAGACAATGAAGGTACAGTAACCAAATCAGTTTTTAAAAATGTGTTTTATAAAAATGTTTATCCATGGCAAAGCATGTAAGCTGCTTGCCTAACTCCATAGTTAGTGGGTTCTATTCCAGATTCTGTTATTTGGTTTATGAGCGATTTTGTTCAGTAAATCCTGGAGGTCGTTTCTGGAGCTATGGAGTTGTGATTTGTGTGATGCTTTTGGTGAGCCACCCTGTGGAAAGAGACCAGAGCTAAAGGCTAAAATCCAGAGCAATTAAGTTGATCTTTGTTATAAGTAAACTTTTAATATTTGTGTACTTTAAGTTCAAGAGAATCATGTTTTGGTAATGTTACTGAGACAAGTGGGTCTAGAGAAAGTTTTAGCAACCTGAAGACACGGCTACTGAAGACAGAGGTTAAGAAAAGAAAGCAATACTGTATGGGGTGGCAGGGAGGCAAGGCAGGTGTACTGTGGTGGAGCTTTTCAAGAACATAGAGGACATGGTTGTCAAGGGATATCATTGTTTGTGCTGACTGGCATGCCACCAGATGATGATGTAGCAGGGTTGTTTGGGCTGTTGCCCTTTGACCCATTGTCATGTGATAATACATGAAATTATCTACATGGTGCCCTTTAACCCAGTGCCATGGGGTGAAACATGAATGTGTCTGTTAGTCATTGCCTAGTCACCCAGTGTTTCACACATATACACACATACACTCATGTATGCACACTCATACACACTCATACACACTCATGCATACTCTCTCTCTCTCTCTCTCTCTCTCTCTCTCTCTCTCTCTCTCTCTCTCTCTCTCTCTCTCTCTCTCTCTCTCTCTCTCTCTCTGATCCTGGAGTAGTGAAATGGATGTTTGCTACCTTCTCAGCCAAGAGCAAATATCACAGATGGATCTGTGTGCGTGTTGTGGTTAAGGGATGTGTGGGTGGAGGGTGGGTGGGTAGAGGATGTGTGAGTGGGTGAGTGTGTGTAGGTTAGGAGATGGCGGGGGATGTTTGTATGGGTGGACTCGGGATCTGTGAGTGGGCTGGGGGAGATGGGAGATTGTGGGTGGGTGCAGAATTTGTGTATGGGTAGGTGCGGGGTATGTGAGTTGGCAGGGAGATGTGTGTGTGGGGGATGTATGGTTGAGGGGTGTGTGTTTGGCTGGGTGGTTGGAGGTGTGTGGGTGGAGGAGGATATGTGGGTGAGTAATGGGATGGGAGGAGGATATGTGAGTGGGTGGGGAGATGTGTGTAGGTGGGTGGATGTCTATGGGTGGGGAATGTGTGGGTTGGGGAATGTATGTGTGCTTGGGGTGTGGGTGGAGGGATATGTGGTGGGTGGGAGGTGTGTGTCAGTGGGGAGATGTGTAGGTGTGGAGATGTGGTAGATGGGTGGGGGTATGTATGTGTGTGTGGTTGGGTGGGTGAATGGGGGATGTGTAGGTGAGTGGTGGATTTGTCTCATAACATGGTAATATGCATTGTTTACGTTTACAAAATTCATTTGACAATGTTTTTTCTTATGCACTATTGATGAATGAAAGATGAGTGACTGGAAGGGCCGAATGTAAGACGGGCCTGCATGCCCAATTTGTTACCCTTTGAAAATAAATTCGTTCATTTGTTCTCTCTCTCTCTCTCTCTCTCTCTCTCTCTCTCTCTCTCTCTCTCTCTCTCTCTCTCTCTCTCTCTCTCTCTCTCTCTCTCTCTCTCTCTCTAACAATAAAAACAATTATAAGGGTAAAATATCTCAAACGAAAACTAGCCAAAAAACATTCCCATATGTATGGCACGTTACATCTTCCTTAGATATTTATGAAGCCCATATTAAACATTGCCTCAGTGAGTCATGTATTATTGATTAATTTTCATGCATTTTAATGTGTATTGTTCTTTGTTGTCAAAGATTTGCTTCATAAGTGATTGAATGAAAGAATATATGAGAGGAAAGAAAGAAGGGCAGAATGTCAGATATGCCTGCGTGTCCAATTCTTAACTCTTTGAAAATAAAGATTGTTTGTTCGTTCTCTTTCTCTCTCTGTCTGTCTATTCTCTCTCTCTCTCTCTCTCTCTCTCTCTCTCTCTCTCTCTCTCTCTCTCTCTCTCTCTCTCTCTGTGTCTGTGTCAGCTCCTCTCTCTGTCTCTCTGTCTATTCTCTCTCTCTCTCTCCCCCCCCCCCTCTCTCTCTCTTTTCCCCCCCTCTCTCTCTCTCTCTCTCTCTGATCTTAGAGTCATGAATTGGATGTTTGGTGCCTTCTCAGACAAGAGCACATAGCACAGAAGGATCCGTGTACATGTTACAAAGATTAATAAATCCATCGGGATTCATCTCATCATCTCATCTCATCATGTTCCTCTTGTACCTTGCGGTGTCGAGGTGAAGTATAAACTTCGTGAGAGTGCCCGGTTATGGGCTTCGTATATCGACATTCCCATGGATTCTGTTATTCCCTCCGTCCAGCGTTTACGTGGTCGGCCTCTTCCTCTGTTTCCATCTGGTCTGTACGTCATTGCCTGTTGTGGCATGCTGTTGACTGGTAGCCTACTTGCATGGCCAAACCATTTGACTTGCTGCTTTCTAATAAAATCTAGAGCAGCTTTAACCCCCACTTTAGTCCTGATTTCTTCATTTCTGATCTTATCTCTTCTTGATACGTTGAGTATTCTTCTCAGGAACCTCATTTCTGTTGTTGTGATTTTTCTTTTCTCTTTTTCTGTCATTGTCCAGGTTTGGCATTGGTAGCACAGAGTTGGTAGGAAGATTGTGTTGTAAAGTGCTTTCTTAGTAGTTATTGATACATGTTTGTTCTTTAGTATTGGTGCCATTTGTCCAATGAGTTGATTTGCCTTATTGCACCTATTTTCGATCTCGTCTTCTGATCTGCCGTTTGATGATATTATACTTCCTAGGTACTTGAAGCTCTTTACTTGTTTCAAGGGATGTTCGTTTAGGTGAATTGTTGCTGTTTGTTCTTCTTTAGTTATAGTCATTACCTCTGTTTTGCTTGTGCTAATTTTCATGTTATGTTCCCTACACATTTCGTTTAGACTATTCATGTGGTCTTGTAATTCAGCTTCTGATTTTGCTATTAGTGCTTGGTCGTCCGCAAACAGGAGTTCTCTAATGGTTAGATTTGCAGATGGTTCTTCTTCTGTGTTCTCGTCATGCGGTATTCTTGCTGTCTCTGCTTGGCTGGTTTCTTTACATATGTTGTCTATATATGTTATGAACAAGAGAGGGGACAGGACACAAATCCATCGGGATTGGAAGTAAAAAAATCAGCTCAAATAGGTCACTAAGCAGGAAAACTTTTAAACAATTAGAAGACACTCCCACAAAAAAGCATATGTTTTATATTTGATCCTGATGGACACATTTATATCCTTGCCAGTATTGCAGAGTTTATATTCTGTGCTGCGATTTCCCAAGTGTGTTCATATTCTTTAAAGGATGTTGCAATAAATCCCATCATTTATTGGCTGTTGGTGGTTTACTAAATAATTCTACATTAGAGTTTGCCAATTTTTTCTGAATTGTCAAAGCATTATACCATCAATATCAACACAATAGCAGAATGTAAATCTACTCAGACACAGGGAAAAATAAGATCATAGGTGTGACCGAGTATCCACTGAGATCAGTGCACAACTCTACAGTTGAGCAGAGCAGGGCACTCTCTTGTCCTAAAAATCTGAAATTGTTGTCAAGGGCAGAGGTTAAATACCCCAGTGTGAATATGGAAGTAAAGGGAAAACCACCACATTATCTTCCCAAGACAAATTTACAATAGGAATGTGAAATGTCAGGACATAGGTGAGATAGGAAAGTTACATAATGTAATATACATACAGACGATAGTTTGTGCTTCAAAAAGGCATAGTAACTTTTACCCATGGCGGTAGCGAATGTGACTGATAAGGCCAATTTGCGCTGTAAATGTCCGTTCACAGTGGGTGCATGTGAATACGTGGTCATTTCCACCATCATGCACCATCTTACGTCTCACACGCTTGGTGTGTGACTTATCTGCAATAATTTTCTTGTTTGTCTTTATTCCATTTCTGATGTTTGCCCTCCATGCAACATTTTCAGCGGCTTTTGTTTTTGCAGTAAGCTTCCTGTTCTCCCAGACTCTTTTTGTTAACCTGTTCATTGTTGTTGCTGCCTTACCAATCCGGATGTTTATTTCCTGATCTAAGGATAATTTGCTATTTACCACTGATCCTAGATATGTAAAATGGTCTACCATCTCTAGTTCGGCGTTGTCAATAATGATTGATGGTACTCCATGTGCACATATTTCAGAAGAAGTGAAAAATATATTCCAAAGAAGGTGGGAGCTAGTACACAACCTTGCTTATTCCGGTTACGAGCGGACGTGTTTTCACAAGCTCTCCCAGTTTTTATAGAATTTATCAAGTTTTATCTAATTTCAATTGAGATGCTGTGTATATCATTGTGTTAGTTCTGAAACTGGATCTAATACGAATTAATATCTTAAGTTTATGTGACTGTGGTGTAGTAAAATGAGGATTCCTTTGATAAATGGACGGTAAGGTCATTCAATTTCGAAATTACCAATTGTCGATTAGTGACAACGTGTGTAAACCATGCTTGACTAGCGCGTGGTAAGTTGCCTGCACACAATATCGCAAGTTCCTGATCAGCCTGTGTTGTTGTCTCAATTGTCAAAACAAACGAACCGCAACACATGACTTCAAGTGGCCCGCGGCGCGTCTAGACTACGATGAGTTCGCAACATTCTTCAAACGGGTTTGATAACATGATGCAGTAATGTCATCTATAGGAGAGGCCTCTCTGGAGGTGACTGGTGTTAAAACAAGATCCGGTTTACGATCGGCCGTGAATAAACCATACACACTAAACAAAGAGAAGGTGGTGAAGACCAAGCTAGCCAGGTGTGCGAATCCAGTGGGCCGAGTCGTCCAACACACCAACTCCGGCCAATGTGTTACAGTATCCTTTAACAATACACTCCATTGTGAGGCATTTCGAACGTGCCTCATCAATTATTACAAGCCTGAACGAATCCAACACAGACAAGATAGAAGCAGGGCCTACGTGGAAGATCTGATTACGACGCCGGTCCTTGCAATACATTTATATCACTCAAAGAACAAGTTACTAGCTCAGGGCAGCGTTGAAAACATTAAATATTGGCTAAAATTAGACTTTATTGAGCTGGAGAACTCAATACTTACATTCACGAGTAGAGACATATCAAAGACAGAAGATATCATCAACATGCTCGTCTCGAGTGAGGACTCAGAATCTACACAGCCCACAACTACAGCTGTGGACATCACAGCAGACAATGTTTCTCAACTAACACATACAATGAATGAACAGGACAATACCATCAACACGAGGTCACCTACCCCATCAGTACTCTTGGCCATTGAATATCCAATGGAGCACCTCCAAAACAACGTGGAGACCAACGTAAGTGTAGCAGAAGAAATACCAGCCTTAGATAACACGCCAACTATCAATGGACAATCGTGCGATTGTCATAGGCGCATTGAGGTAATAGAGCAATCCTTAAAGGCGCTCACTGCTACTGTTACAGCGAACATTGCAGCTAACAGCAAGACCAGCAGTGACTACACTGCTCTCAAAGAAGAAATCACGCTCCTGAGAGAGGAAAATCTGTTGCTAAGAAAAACAATAGAAACTTTACAGCACGAGTCCTCCACCAACTCAACTGAACAAGCGTGTAAATCCCAAGCAGCTGTATCAAATTCGGAGAATCTTGAAGCCCAGTTTCACCAAAAACAAGACGCGGAAATACCTCAACGTGCAGAGGAAGATAAAACGCTACAAGCAGTCTATCCCATTGGTGTAAAGATAAGCAACAGATTCGAAGTGCTTCAAGAAAATTCGTCAGAAAACGTACAGTGCTATAGTGCACTGCCAACAGACAACACACGCCTCCAGGAAACACAGGGAGAGTCACATGGAGACGTACAGACTGCTGTTAAATGGGAGAAACAACGAGCAAGGCGTACTGACAACCAACATATGCAGACAGCACGATCCGACTGTACACACATTATAATAGGCGACTCTCTAATGAAAGGTCTTTATAGCGACCGGATGGCTACTACAGACAAAGACATTGTTTCCATAATTCCACTGCCTGGGGCTGGTGTTGACCGGCTAACAGACAAGATTAGGAGGTTGGCTGTAAATCTTAATGTAAAAAGGGCAAGCGTCCATATTGGTATCAATGACACCATGAACAACCAGCAAATCACAACATCTCAACTGCTGGCGCTCTTGAACGGATTACGTCACACTTTTCCTAACTCGTCCATCTTCTTCTCCTCCATCATATCACCGGGTTATGGATTCCAGCGTCATCTAGCTGACATAAATAACAACATATTGCAGAAGTTTTGCTCTCACAACAACATACAGTTCATCAACAACACACCGGTGTTTACTTCACAGTCAGGAGCACCTAAAAAGCGACTTTATAAAGATCAAGTACATTTGTCTACATTGGGCACCAGCTTGCTCGCCAAAAATCTTAAGTACCCTGAACGTACACAACCTACATCCAATACTGGATCGCGTAGGACACTTTTAGCTACACCACCTCAAACTCAAGCCAGACGACATACTGCCGCCACATCAAGTACCAATAAACCAGAAGAGAGCAGACCACTCATAACCACGGCCCCTGATATCCAAGCCAGACGGAACATTTCCATCACACCAAATCCGTACAATACGCCCTCTTTCACGCAGGAGGTTGATAGTTATGAAGATACGTTCCCTCTTCTCCACAGCAAGGATCAATCCAGTAGTAACAACAACGTGCCACCACAGCCTCCTGTTAGCCACGAATCAGAGCCTGTAGTTGGAAGTCGTTACACACCCGTGAGAAATCAACAGTATCCACTCCATTGTAACCCAGAGTTGTTATACCTCACACAGTTTAGCCCAACTTCACTTCGGCAGGCATTTATGATGTCGCTGTACCAAGGTCCAACACAGCCTGGTATTTACTAGCAATTCAGCACAAAGCAACACCGGATCTCGGTACAAGAAAGGGCCTCTCCTATAAAGTTTATGTGCATACTTGGTTATTGATTTATATAGCAACGTATTAGATTGTACGTGGCTGTAAACATTGACTCGTATTGAAGTCACAGAGATTGACACTTAGATATCTTTTATAATACTTTTTATCGCCTTAATACCCTGAGTGAGGGGGTCTTCACTCCCCGCTTTAAACAGAGACATTGACTTGTATAGTCATTTATTGATTCTTTTGGATAACAGTTGGTACTTAGATTGTGAAGTAGTTTTTTTCAAGTTAATTATTTGTTGTATGTTCTTTAATTCGTTTTGTTCCTTGTTTGCATTATATTCGTTGGTCTAATTAGTTATATCGTTATAATATTGTCATTTACTTATTGACTTGTATTACTGATATTTTGAAAGTTAATGTAATTGTGATTTTTTTTTTCTGATCTTGTATTTTAGCTTAACTTTGACGAATTTACACTTTCTTCATGGATGAAATGTCTGAGAAGTGGCAACACTGGCTCAATAAGTCAGGAATACGCCTTGGACACTTAAACATTTGCAGCTTATTTAACAAGCTACCAGAGTTATCTTCTATCCTTAATCAAAATTTTCATTTATTCGGCCTTAGTGAAAGTAGGCTTAATGATACAATTTCAGATGAGGACATCTCTATTAAAGGGTACAAAGTTTTTAGAAGGGATCCCTGTAGGAAACAAGAGACAGGCATAATAACCTATGTTTCTAATTTACTAAATGCTCACCGTAGGCTAGACTTTGAAACTTGCGAAATAGAATGTATCTGGCTAGAGCTAAAACTTCAAAACCGCACACCCCTGATAATTGGCTACCTTTATAGAAATCCCAGTGCTGGACACGTCTGGTACAAAAACTTCACTACCATGATGGATGTGGTTTTCGCTTCTGGGAAGGAAATTATACTACTCGGAGACTTTAACATTGACACCAACAAATCCAACATAATATGGGGAAATATAATTGCATCATACAATTTCCAACAAATAGTACAACAAGCTACTAGAGTAACAAAGTCATCTTCAACAGTCATAGATCACATTTATGTAACTTGCTCAGACAACATCATAGAATGCACTGTACCAAATTGTGCAATGAGCGATCACTACCCAATATGCTGCACGTGGTCTAAAAAAGGAATTAAAACTCCTAAACATAAACACATAAGTGTAAAATGTAGAAGTTACAAAAATTTCAACCAAAACGCATTTTTACAGGACTTGCTCAGTTCACCTCTAGACAATGTTTATCAGCTTCCTGACCCGGATGATGCTCTGGAATTCTGGATGAAAACCTTTATTGATGTTTTTGATAGACATGTGCCAGTCAAGGAAGTTCGAGTAAAACACCACGTCAAGCCACCTTGGATCACCCAGGAAATACTTGAAATTATGAGAGACAGAGATAAAGCACATAAAAAGCGGGATCTCAGTGCATACCGTACTCTTAGAAACAAAGTTCAATATACCATACGACGGGAAAAGAAAAACTACTTTAAGAACTTAGTAATGGATAAAACAAATAGTAAGGATATATGGAAGGCAATTAACACCTTGACAAACAAGTATAACTTCCGAAATTCTTTACCATCAAATCATATTACATGCGACCAATTCAGTAATTTTTTTCAAACTGACATAGACCAGTTGAAGGCTTCAATACCTAATTCTCCTTGCAACTTATCTTTATTGTCATTGTTTTGCGAGAATAGATGCTCCCGCGATATTCTTTCCGACATACCGCTAATGACAATCACTGAAGTATTCACTTACCTCAGTAACCTAAAAAACACAACCTCATCTGGGTTAGATGGAATCAGCAACCGGATTCTCCGTTGTGCTGCGCCAGTGATTTGTACATCACTAACCTATGTATATAATTAGTGTCTAACCAAAGGCCACTTTCCATCAGCTCTCAAAATCGCTAAAGTGTACCCTCTTCTTAAATCTGGTTCATTGGACAATGGTCTCCCGAACAATTACAGACCCATTTCCTTACTATCATCACTATCTAAGCCACTAGAAAAACACATCCATAAAGTAACATTACAGTATCTAGTTCGCAACAAGCTTATTGTTGACAGCCAATCAGGATTTCGACCAAAATATTCTTGCCATACGGCCCTAACAAACATGATAGAAAATTGGCACCAGAATATAAACAACAACAGTCTATGTGGAACTGTGTTTATTGATTTCAAGAAAGCATTTGATATGATAGACCATGCTATTTTAATTAAAAAACTCGAGGCAATGAAAATTGGCCTTAATGTAGTCACTCTAATATCATCTTTTCTATCAAACAGAAAGCAAGTAGTATCACACAATAAATCTCTGTCTCAAACCACTACCTTCAATATTGGAGTACCGCAAGGCTCTATTCTTGGCCCTCTATTATTTGCCATATATATTAACGATCTACCTTTGCATCTTTCGTCGTCCTGCGATCTATTTGCAGATGACTGTACGGTGTACACAAACTCTGAAAACTGTATTTCACTGGAGTCGTCTTTACAACAAGAATTAAATAATGTAGTTAAGTGGAGCTATTCAAACCGTATGCAAATTAACATCACTAAAACAAAAGCAATGTTATTAACAACCAGACAAAGACTTCAGACTCTAAGCCCACACACATTACTTCAACTTCACATCGATAACATGCCAGTAGAAAGTGTAATTGAGCACAAAACATTAGGCCTAATCATTGATAGAAACCTAACCTTTAATTCCCATGTTCAAGCGCTCATTAAACAAACAGCGAAAAAAGTCTACCAACTCGCCAAGATTAAAAACTTCCTTGATGAGGACACAAGGAAACTATTCTATACTTCTCATATGCAGACACACTTTGACTACTGCTCTACAATCTGGGACGGCTGTTCTAATTCAAACACCAAGTGACTTTACTCACTCCAGAAACGGGCCATGAGTCTAATTTATAGCAAACATTTATCTGACAATCCTAGCCTGTATAAACGCCTTCAGTTACTACCATTTCGCAAACGCCTGCTTTTCAATAAAGCTAAACTAATTCACAAAATCCTGCATCGGAATGCCCCAAATTACCTTTGGCCATTGTTTAAATATAATGCTAGACACAGTAAACGTTTAAATATACTACACATTCCGAAGCCTAGGATTGACTTATACAAAACAAGCTTAACGTACTCTGCAGCTCAGCTGTGGAACAATCTTCCACAAGAAATCAAAGACATCACCAATCCCTATTCATATAATCGCAAATTATTCGAACACTATCTCAATACGGATTACCTTCCCCCTTAATAATTGAGATAATAATAATAACAAAACCCTAGTATAACAGCCAATCCCCTTTATGTAGGCCAGTATATTCCACATGGCTAATAAAAAGTGTCAGACCATTATCTAATATTACTGTGTCGTGTAGTTTTGATGTTTGCATTTTGCCCATGCCTTTATAATGCATATCTTTTATATTGTTACTGTTCTTTGTTAGCTTTGAATGATGTGTGAATGAAATAATGTATGAAAGAGAGTGATAGAAGGGCAGAATGTTAGACGGGCCTGCGTGCCCAATTCTTAACCCTTTGAAAATAAAGTTTGTTTGTTCGTTCGTTCGTTCGTTCTTGATTTCAAACTCTTCAGAAGTTGCACCATCAAACTTGATTACACCCTTCATGCCTGTGTGGAATGATTCTACAGTGGACATAAGAGTCGGTGGGCAGCCAGTCTTCTTTAGTGCCTTGAACAGACCCTATGACTGACCAAATCAAATGCCTTTGTGAGGTCGATGAAGGCAATAAACAGTGGTTGATTCTGTTCACAGCAATTTTCTTGCATTTGTCGCAATGAGAATATCATATCAATGGTAGACCAGTTCTGTCGAAAGCCACACTGTGATTCAGGGTAGACTTGATCTCCTAGGACTTAAAGTCTGCGCAGAACAATTCTGGTAAAAAGACTTTTCAAACAATATACAGTAGTGAGATACCCCTATGGTTGTTGCAGTTGCTCCGATCGCCCTTGTTCTTGTACAGTGTTATGATGCTTGAATCTTTGAAATCCTGTGGGACTTGTCCTTCTCGCCAGCATAGCTCTATTAGCTGGTGGATCTGAAGAGTGAGTGTGTCTTGCCCATTCCTGGTAATCTCTATTGGAATCCCATCCTTACCTGGAGCCTTGCCAGATGCAAGTTCATTTATAGCACACTTAACTTCTGTTATGGTGGGAAGTGTGTCCAGGTGGTCAAGAGTTGGTAGAGCCTCTATGGCGTTGAGGGCATCAACCGCTAGTTTGGTCTCACTTGAGTAAAGCTCCAAATAGTGCTCTACCCATCTGTCCATCTGCTGTTTTTTTATCAGTGATGATTTCTCCAGTCAAGGTTTTCAGCGGTGCACTTTTTTTTATCACTGGATCACAGGCTTTCTTTATTCCTTCATACATGCTTCTTATGTCTCCCTTATCACTTGCGATTTGAATGGACTCACATACACATACACATTGGCACCTTGCCGTCTTGACAGATGATAGTTTGTGCTTTAAAAAGGCATAATAACTTTTAACTATGGCGGTAGCGAGTGTGACTGATAAGGCCAATTTGCGCTGTAAATGTCCGTTCACAGTGGGTGCATGTGAACACGTAGTCATTTCCACCATCATGCACCATCTTACGTCTCAAACGCTTGGTGTGTGACTTTTCTGCAATAATTTTCTCCTTTGACTTTATTCCATTTCTGATATTTGCCTTCCATGCAACACGTTCAGCGGCGACTTGCTCCCAATGTACATTATCAATGCTGGTATCAATCATGTCCCGCTTACACACATCTTTGTATCGTAGAGGCCGACCCTGAGATCTCTTACCCGTCTGTAATTCACCAAAAAAGATGTCCTTTGGTATTCTACCATCATCCATCCTCCTAAGATGTCCTATCCATCTAAGTCTACGAAGACTGAGCATGGAATAAACTGTCACACAACCTGATCTTTCCAATACTTCAGTATTTGTGATTTTGTCTTGCCACTTAATACCAAGAATTCTTCGCAGACACCGCATATGAAAGCTGTTTAAATTGTTCTCTTGGTGTGAGTAAGTTGTCCAGGTTTCACTGCCATAGACTAGAGTACTAAGGACACAGGCTTGATAGACAAGGACTTTTGTTTTGGCAGTAAGCTTCCTGTTCTCCCAGACTCTTTTTCTTAACCTGTTCATTGTTGTTGCTGCCTTACCAATCCGGATGTTGATTTCCTGATCTAGGGATAATTTGCTATTTACCACTGATCCTAGATATGTAAAATGGTCTACTATCTCTAGTTCTGCGTCGTCAATAAAGATTGATGGTACCCCATGTGCACCTTGTGACATAATCTGTGTCTTCTTTTTGCTAATTGTTAAACCAAATTCAGAACAAGCATTGGAGAATGCAGATAGTAGACATTGCAATTCTTCCTCAGAGTGGGTCGTAACTGCAGCATCATCTGCAAAAAGCAACTCTCTGATCAGTACCCTCCTAATTCTGGTCTTAGCCTTCAATCTCTGAGCATTGTAGAGGCCGCCATCTGAGCGTGAGTTAATGTATATACCACCATAACTTGATCCAATAATCATTTGCACACTGCCTGTCAGCCTTTTGCACATCCTTCCTAGCTTGCTTTAGCTCACTCAGAGTGTTAGGCGTTGGTCTTTCCTTGTTTCTTAAGAGAGCTATCTTCTTCTTATCAATCAAGGACTGCAGTCTGGCTGTTTGCCGCAAACCAGTCCTGCCTCTGATGATCCACAGTGCCGTAAACCCCCACAGCAGTTTTATAAAGAGCTTCCTTAAGTTGACCCCACTTTTCATTTACTGTACAATTTTCTGGTGTATCAGTGAAAAGTCTTGCAACAACCAAAGAATGATCCATACCACAGTCAGCACTGTGGTAACTTCGAGTCAATGATATATGCTTCAGATTTTGTCTCTGTGTGATAATGAAATCCAGCTGATGCCAATGGCTGGATCTTGGATGTTTCCATGTGACCTTATGCAGCTCTTTTGTTTTAAAAAAGGAGTTTGTAATACATAGGTCATTTCTAGTGCAATGCTCCAGCAGCCTTTGCCCATTTTCATTCATGCAACCGATGTTGTATTTTCCAAGGCACACTGGCCATGAACTCGAGTCCTTGCCCACACGAGCATTGAAATCACCGAACATATAAATGTAGTCAGATTTTGGAACTGCCGTGATCACGGAGTCTAACTCCTCAGAACGAATCCTTCACATCATCAGAGGAATCGAGTGTCAGTGCATATGCAGTAATAATGGTGACAAAACCACAAGAGGTAGCCAAGCACAGGGATAATAGTCTTTCATTTCATCCTGCTGGAATTCCAATCATTCCCAGTAGCAAATTCTTCACTGCAAAGCCCACATCATGTTGCCTTTTTTCTGCCTGCCCTCTACCCTTCCAAAAAAAGTTGTAATTGTTTTCCCTGAGTGACCCTTCCTCAGCGAGGCGAGTCTCCTGCAGGCCAGCAATATCAATGTTAAGACGATTGAGTTCGGCATCAATCACAGCCGTTTTTCTCACATCGTCAATATTGGTCAAGTCAGTGAAAAATCCTGGACACACGGTTCTCACGTTCCAGGTTGCAAGCCGTATGTAATAAAATAAATTAGAAATATTAAATTAATATCCTAGCCATGAGTGAGATGAGGTGGAGGAGATCTTGTAAAGTAATAGCAGACAAACACAATAATTTGTTCAGGAGGTAATACATACAGAAAAGGAGTAGGACTAATGTTTGATGAGGAAATAACTAAATCAATTAATGTTTATTTGATGAAAGCCATCCATCCATCATGTGCCATGCAGATAAGCGTGGGCGGTCATGTTCTGCCATCTCACTTGATCACCAGAGCCATGGATCAGCTCCATGTTCCTGTCTCGACCATGCCACATGGCCAAGTCATCCAGGTATTTACATCTGGGTCTTCCCTTTGGTCTCTTCCCTTTGATCTTGCCAGTCGTCACCAAGTTCTCCAAGTCATTTCTTCTCATAACATGCCCCAAAAATTTTGACTGTCTACGTCTAATGTCTCTAATCAGTTTATGATCTTCATTTGTTTCTTGAAGGACTTGTTCATTGATTTTTCTATCTGTGCATGATATTCTTTGCATTTTCCTCAGAAACCACATATCCACAGCCATCAGCAGATTTTCAGCTTGACTGCTTATTGTCCACGCTTCACATCCATACAAAAGTATAGGTTCTATGTAGCACTTCAACACTCTTTTTCTCGTTTCAATTGATATCTTTTTATTGGTCAGTATATTTTCCATCTTGCAAAAGGCTACCTTTACCATGGCAGTTGTTCTAATAAATTCTTCAAGGCATCTCCCATCAGATGTTATGACTATGCCGAGATAACAGTATCAATTCCCTTGCTTAAGAATATGCTTTTTACTCATATATCACATTGTGGTATTTCCTTCTTCCCAGTGATGACCATAATCTGTCTTCTTATTATTCAGTTCTAACCCCAGTTGTTCACTGTGTGCAACAATCACATCTACTAAATTTTGCAGGTCTTGTTCATTGTCTGCAATCAAGACTGTATCATCTACATATCTAATGTTATTGATGTATCATCCCCCATGTTGATTGCTTCCATATCTTCTATATTTCTCAAAATATTTTCACTGTACAGGAAAAAAAGATCTGGAGATATTACAGATCCCTGTCTCACACCTCTCTTAATAGGCTGATATTGACCTACATTGTTATCAACTCTGATGGCAGCTTGTTGTTTTTCTTGTTGATTAAATCAGAAAGTTATTATTGTCAAATTCAAAACAAAGCAAGATATAAATATTATACGAGTGTAGGCAACGTAAACAAGCAGTATTGAAATGGAATTAAAACATTTTATGACAAAGGAGAAATGGCGACGGGTGGAAAATTTAAACATGATTCAAGAACTAGGCCTTTTCCCAGGAGCCAGCATATTTTTTTAACATGGGCTAAGAAAAATATGAATCAATCTCAGATAAAGCTGCTTATTTTGAAATGAGCCATTAAATGTTATTTATTGGAGGCCCAGTCAAAGAGACCACTGTGAGAACACGTAAGTTATTCACACATCTCTAGAGCTTTAACGTAGCCAGCACGTGTTGCATCTTCCAATGGCACAATAGAAAGAAATGTCTCCTTCACTTTCTTGTCTGATAAAATGAATATATAGTATCAGCCCCTCATCGTCAGATCTGTCTGTGTCTCCATCAAGTAAGATACTGACATACGGTTTTCCTTTATTTTAGTATCAAATCTTCATGAATATATGAAGGAATGTAAGAAATACATTCTCTACACTGTTTTTATTTTTAAACTTCTGTGAATAAATCACATTAAGCTTGGTTAACAATGCAACTAAACCTTCAAAATCAGTGTAGGGTCTGTAATTGTTGGCAATACAATATAATGCTTTGAAATGTACATTCACATGTTGCATATTAGCATCCATGCTTTTTTCCCTCTCACTTTGCTAAAGGAGCACATTCAGGGTTGTTCCTTGTACTTTCAGCCTTCTGACACTTGAAAATGCATATAGGATTTGTGGTGCTTTGTAAGTTTCCAATTTAAATGATCCCAAACATTCAAACAAAAGTTTCAAGTCTTCGTCTGCAGTGTTGGTGGGAAACTTACTGCTCACTTCTCAATTCCTTCTTCATAGTGCAACAGTGGTCGAAGTTCTAGCTACGATTGCTGAAATGTTCTGAGGGAATTTAGTCACACTATCTTCAGTACAACAGCATCAGTTACAGCACTGACACTACATCAAAGCAGATCTGATACGATAGCAAGAATTTGAAAAATTCAGGCACCATTTAAACATTTTCAGACGCCATGGTGACGGGCACTGGGATTTTTCTATCCCTACTGGACTATACAGATTGTAAATTCTTATGTTCACATCCTTCACATTGTAAATTCTTATGTTCACGTCCTTTATCATTATATCAACACCTATAATTTCCGTTTGGTTGTCAGATATCACTGATATTTCACTGCAAAGTATTGTATTTTGTTTAAGTATTAGTACTCTTCCTTTGTGTCCTTTGCGGTCAAAACTTGTGACCTGGTATCCTCTGACTGAGAATCTGTAATGGGCGATGAGGAGTGTCTCTTGAATGCATGCCACATCTATTCTATCTTTACGAACACGATTTGTTAGAGGAACTTTCTTGTTAGAAACTCAGCATTCCACTGTAGTATGTTGAGTGTCCAGGGTATTTGGTCAGTAGCTCTTACCCTACTCCTCTGTGCTTTGACTCCACAGCACAGGGGAAGGTGACTACCAGTAGCATTGTATGGACCCCCTCGAGGCAGGGGGCCCAGCACTGTCACTGCCTGATGGGACTTCATTGGATTAGCACCATTCTGATTAATTTTAATTTGTGGCATCATGGATTGATTAAGTTACGTTGCACTACTTCATCAAGCCTTTTGCCCAGTACATCCAATTTCGACAAGCATTTTTCGGGTGTGCTCTCCCTAGCTTTTGACTGTCCCCAGTCTACCTACAAGGCAGCAGGTGTGTGTCTCGCTTCATCTGGATCCTATTCCTTGACCTGTCCAACATGGGAGACCCTACTGTGATACCGCCGGCATAGCTCTTGGGGTCATTGGAACACGCAGGCCCCTCTACCTCTTCAAGGTGGAGACATGGCAAAGGGGATACTTCAGGTTATATTCATCATGAACTTAGATAATAAATCAGTTTAGATCATATATCAGCCTACATCATACATTATCCTAGATCATACATCAGACTGGATCATACATCAACTTACATCATATATCAGCCTAGATCATACCTGGACATTAGATCATACATCAGCCTAGATCATACAGCAGCTTTTATCATCATGAACTTAGATCATACATCATACTAGATCCTACGTCAACTTAGATCATACATCAGCATAGATCGTACATCAGCATAAATGAACACATTAATCATTCTTCTTCTCCATCTTTCGTTCACTTGAAATTGATTGTCTGTAGGTGCAATGTGTGCCTGCTTGATTGCACATACACATCTGTTCATAATCAGTACCTAGTATATTCATGAGGATATTAATTATTTACTTTGATGTGTTTCAGAAATACATTCTTGGTCTCCAAGTAGTCCTTACACCTCCATACAAGAATATTCACAAAAGTGGACATATGACAGCATAGACATGAAGGTTGTGAAACTAGAACTATCGGATGTTCTGTGTGAGGACAGGAGTCACAGCTTCAGTCAAATGGTAGACATAGCTGGGGGTAGCATCATTCAAGAAATGGCAGGGTGCAGCAACTCAGAATCAAGAATGGTTGAGAACAGTTGTAAAGCATCAGTAAAACATGATAATTGTTGTCAAATGTCAGAAAATGTGTTATCTTTGAGTGATACAAACAATAAACTATCTATGGCTAATGGGAATTGTCAGCAGCAAAATAAGAAAACACAAGAAAAACGTACACAGATCTTTGCAAAGTCTCTTGAGGACATTTTTGATTATGTCAGTTTTAGCTCTCAAAGAACTCACATAGGAGACTTGTCTGATGTTTCTAGTCCAAATACTGAAGGGATGTCAAACAAATGTAATGAATGGAATAGTCTTTTGATTCAAGATGACAATCTAGAGTGCCAAAAGAACATGAATCACAAGAGAACACATACAGGAGAGAAACCTTACAAATGTGATGACTGTGGCGCTTCTTTTACTGTAGCTGTCAGTCTGAGGGAACATAAGAGAACACACACAGGAGAGAAACCTTACAAGTGTGATGTTTGTGGTGCTTCTTTTACTCATGCTCGCAGTTTTAAATACCACAAGGGAACACATACAGGAGAAAAACCTTACAAGTGTGATGTTTGTGGTGTTTCCTTTAAACAAACTGGCACTCTAAAGAAGCATACAAAAATACACACAGGAGAGAAACCTTACAAATGTGGTGATTGTGGTGCTTTTTTTAAGTATGCTAGTAATCTGAAGGATCATAAAAAAACACATACAGGAGAGAAACCTTACAAATGTGATGATTGTTGTGTTTCTTTTACTAAAAAAGGCAATTTGAAGTATCATATGAGAATACATACAGGAGAGAAACCTTACAAATGTGATCTTTGTGGTGCTTCTTTTATTCAAGCTGAAAGTCTGAAGAAACACAAGAGAACACATACAGGAGAGAAACCTTACAAATGTGATGTTTGTGGTGCTTCTTTTACTATAGTTGGCAGTCTGAAGAAGCATAAGAGAACACATACAGGAGAGAAACCTTACAAGTGTGATGTTTGTGGTGCTTCTTTTACTCAAGCTGGCAATCTGAAGAACCATAAGAGAACACATACAGAAGAGAAACCTTACAAGTGTGATGTTTGTGGTGCTTCTTTTACTCAGACTTATAGTCTGAAGATTCACAAAAGAACACATACAGGAGAGAAACCTTACAAGTGTGATGATTGTGGTGCTTCTTTTACTTATGCTAATAGCTTGAGATACCACAGGGGAACACATTCAAGAGAGAAACCTTACAAGTGTGATGTTTGTGGTACGTCTTTTACTCAAGGTGGTGACCTGCAGGCACATGAGAGAATACATACTGGAGAGAGACCTTACAAGTGTGATGTTTGTGGTGCATCTTTTAATAAGGCTTGTAATCTGAAGACTCACAAAATAACACATACAGGAGAAAGACCTTACAAGTGTAATGTGTGTAGTGCTTCTTTTAGTCGCTCTGGCAGTCTGAAGAGACATGAAAACCTGCATCATCTTCATGTGCCCTGTCAACTACCATAGGTGTTCATGTATCTCCTTAGATCTCGATCCCTGTTCAGGATAAACTCTGCTGATAATATTTCTCAGTGTCACCATACAGTCCATCCAACATCATCTCTCTTGGTCTGCTCATGTCTCTTTTCCCACTGATCTTTCCTGTCATCATAATGTTTTCCCACGCTTCTCTTCTCATCACAATACTAAAGAATGCTATTGTCTCTTTCTGATAGTTGTATATAATTTTTTACTTTCATTAGCCTCTTCCAGGCAATCGTTATTAAGTTACTTTGGCAATACAAGCAATACAACCACCATCTCAGGAATCACATCTTTGATGCTTCCAACAAAATGGAAGACATTTTATTGAATCCAACCAAATTTTGCTTAGATCCTTAAGCCAGCAACCCTGAGGAGTTGGATGCACAAGTGAGGAAAGATATTCAGTCACTTTTAGATAGTAAATTCATCATTGAGGTGACTACACAATTAGTCATTCCACGGGGCTCATAAACCCTCAACTTTATGGCCTCCCTAAATTGCACAAGCCTGGGGTACCAATGAGACCGATTTAATCTATTCTCAACTCTGTCCAACATAGGATGGTGAAATGGCTTGCAGAAACAGCGAAACTGGTGTGACAATCATTCAACCCCTTAATATTTGAATATTCATTTGAACTGGTCAAACAACTGGATATTCTCAATCTTAAACTAAAGCATGTGGCATCAATGAATATTGCCTCTATTTTCACTTATGTTCCCATGGAAGAAACAATGATCATTATCTGTGATCACATAAAAGAAAAGAAACAAAAGTTAGGCCTACCAACATCCAAATTCAAGAAATTACTACTGCTGCACACAACTAATATAAAATTCCTCCTGTGTGTTGCCGGGGTCCAAAAGGGAAGCAAAGAATAGCAACACTGCAGCCTACCACGCATCTCGTAAGAGGCGACTAAGGAGGCTTGATGGTTCCGTCACCCTGCTACTGAGTGAGTGCGTGGCGCGACACTGTGAGCTGTGAGTTTCGTGTGAAATGCTTTTGAATCTGCCCGAGGTTTTTGGAACGTGATTGCATGTTCGGAACGATGGCAGATGGCTATGTCCCAGAGTTGACCGGTTTTAGCAGAAATGCGTGGCTGCTGGGCTTCTGATTGACTGCTACTGCTATCGACGATGAACTGTATTTCATGGACTGTGTGGGTGAACATTTAGGAAACATCCAAATGGGGAAAATGACTGCCGATTCCATCAGAAATGAACTGGGTGGTTTGTGGGGGACTATTGTGTTGACATTCTGGCAGCGGCATTATGCACAGTGAATCTGTGCGAGCTGTTGTTTGTCAAGACTCCTGTCTTTTCCACTTTTCACATTGGACAGTGGGGAGCATTTTGTGTGATATTCACTGGCACAGGAACGGAGCATAATGGGGACGACCTGTTGTTGTGAAGTTGGAACTGCGACTAACTAACTAATATAAAATTCACTTTTCTTTAAAAAATTGTACCACCAAATTGACAGAGCTGCCATGAAGTGTCCTCTATGCCCCATCCCAGCAGACATCTTTATGGTGCACTCAGGAAAACAAAGAGCCTCAAATATTAAGGACCTAGTTCTATACCACTGGTATGTGGATGATATATTGTTCATCCCAGAGACCAGACACCAGGCTGAATCATTCCACTCCATCATGAACCAAGACCACATGAACATTTCTTTGTCTGTTGACCACAAACATAATGACGCCTTATCATTCTTAGAAATACTCATTCAACATTAACAGGATGGCAGCATCCAAAGATCTGTCTATTGAAAGAGAACATGGATGGGCCAATACCTGAATTTAAATAACTTTCCACATATTCAGTATAAGCCTGGTCTGGTTCTGACCCTGTATAATTGAGCTAGAATGAATGCTACGATGATACAATAAAAGAAGACTGGAAACTCTTAACCATAATCTACAATCTAATGTATATTCAGCTGACTTCATCAAGCATCATTACCAGCCACCCAAACCTACTCTCATAGAATCATCAGTCCACGGACTTCATTTTTTTTTTTTTCAACTAATCTTTCGAGAGGACACTAATGGGTGACTTCAATGCAAAAGTAGAAAATCAACTTGATGGACGTTGAAGGTAGCTATTTGTGAGACAAAACACATACTGACCAATAAAAATATGTCATTTGCAACTTGAAAAAGAGTGTTGAGGTGCTACATAGAACCTGTGCTTTGTTATGGTTGCTATGTTATCAAAAACATCTGATGGCTGTAGAAATGTTGTTTCTGAGGAAAAGGCAAAGAATACCATGGACAGACAAAAAAACCAATGATCAAGTCCAACAAGAAACAAATGAAAACCTGATTAGAGAAATTAGACACAGACAGTCACAATTGTTTGGTCATGTTCAGTTCAGTTCAGTCACGATTCCAACATCACAGCAATGGGTCATCCCCATTATGCTCCGTTCCTGTACCAGTGAATATCACATAAAATGTTCCTCACTGCCCTATGTGACAAGTAGAAAAGACAGAAGTCTCGACAAACAACAGCCAGCTCAGGCACATGGTCATGTTATGAGAAGAAATAAATTGGAGAACTTGGTGACAACTGGCAAGATCGAGGGGGTAGGGCAGAGAAGTAAATACCTGGATGGTTTGACCATGTTGTATGGTTGAGACAAGAACACTAAGCTGATCCACGATTCTGGTGACTGAGTGAGATGGCATAACATGACTGCTAACACTTACCGGCATGGCACATGATGATGATGATGAATGAAATGAATACGTTATACAGCGTAAAGCAAACATTCCTTGTTGCTGAACCAGTGATCAGATATAAAACCATCTCCACACTTCTCCCATCTGTGATCAGATATAAAACCATCTCCACACTTCTCCCATCTGTGATCAGATATAAAACCATCTCCACACTTCTCCCATCTGTGATCAGATATAAAACCATCTCCACACTTCTCCCATCTGTGATCAGATATAAAACCATCTCTACACTTCTCCCATCTGTGATCAGATATAAAACCATCTCTACACTTCTCCCATCTGTGAAAGATCTAACTTCATTTATCAATTCCAATGTGAGTCCAAAGCAACTTACATAGGTAGAACAGAAAGACAAAGTAGTGAGTAACCAAATATATACCTGTGCAGGTGGTAAACAGTTTTAATAAGTCTTCAGGAATCCCTGTGCAGTTGACAGGTCATGAAATTCTCAGACCCGCAATTTTAAGACATTTGTTTTATAGCCATTATAAAGTTGAAAAATAGAAGAACATATTGTACATTGTACATTTGTACATTATTTGTACATTTTTGTACATTGTACATATTGTACATTGTATTTGATGAACAATAAATGATTACTCAAATACATCAAGATGTAAGTAACCTCGGAACAGTAATAACATCTGATGGGAGATGCCTTGAAGAGATTAGAACAAGAATCGCCATGGCAAAAGTAGCCTTTAGCAAGATGAAAAACATACTGACCAATAAAAAGATGTCAATTGAAACGAGAAAAAGAGTGTTGAGATGCTACATAGAACCTGTACTTTTATATGGATGTGAAGCTTGGACAATGAGCAGCCAGGCTGAAAAACATCTGATGGCTGTAGAAATGTGGTTTCTGAGGAAAATGCAAAGAATACCATGGACAGCCAGAAAGACCAATGAACAAGTCCTTCAAGAAACAAATGAAGATCGTAAACTGATCAGAGACATTAGACGTAGACAGTCACAATTTTTTGGGCATGTTATGAGAAGAAATGATTTGGAGAACTTGGTGACAACTGGTAAGATCGAGGGGAACAGACCAAGGGGAAGACCTAGAAACAAGTATCTGGATGGCTTGGCCTTGTGGCATGGTCGAGACAAAAACACGGAACTGATCCACGACTCTGTTGATCGAGTGAGATGGCAGAACATGACCGCCCACGCTTACCGGCATGGCACATGATGGATGGTAAGTAATTAGATGGTTTTGTGAAAACAGAAAGACTTCATTTTAAATTTGCAATGACCATGGGGAAAACTGATGTTCCACATTCATACAATATCAGTGACTATGTGTTTTAAGTATTTCAGCCCTGGTATAATTCATTTATTCACTTCATGTGATATGTAACTCTGCAGTATGCACCTGATGAGTTGCAGCGAAATATGCCAGGCTATAAATTGGACAACACCTCATGGTGTAAGAGGTGGTCCTTGACTGGACTTTAACCGATGTGATGTTTATAGTTGTTGTGTTTCTCTATACTCAAAACTTGTTAGTCTCTAATGATGGGGTATCACAGTGATCTTGACAGGAACAGCCACAAAGCATGTGCCAAAATATCTCTGGTAGATAACTCAATGAAGGTGATGGTGGCCAACTGTGTTTGCTTGGCCTGTCTTCCCTGCCCTAACAGCCAGTGTCAACCATTTCTGTATAGCGTATATACTACATACTATGTATATAAAATTGTGAAGGTGTGCCCAATATTTCAGCCTGTACATTTACAAATAATGATGACTATCACAACTGATTAGAAGCCTATACAAAATAAAAATATTGCCACACTAGTCTATCACATGTACTTTGGCAACTGTTACAGCCACAATCTGACAGGGATACAGTGATACCGACTGAGTTGTCCATGGTTTTCATGAATAAGTGTAACATGTGTTTACTTTGTGTTTGTGTTCTTTTCTAGTATAAAATCAAAGTGTAGTTTACCATATTTCACAATTCACTGGGTTAACTTGTTTAGGTAACTGTTGAACTGGTGATGAAATATTTGCAGGGTATTGGGGTATGGTGATGAAATATTTGCCTCGGAGTACGATCCCTCTCAATTATTAAAGTCCACCCGAGGTATGATTGAAGATTGGCTCGTCCCAGGAATAAACAAAATGCTCAAAGTCAAAAGTAACTTGGCAACGAAATCACAGATGTGGCTCTGACGACAAGTTAGTACAACACCTGTTTATTTGGGTGTATCAACAATAGTGCATGACAAATTCCTCGTCTCTATAGGGCATCCCTAACACAGGACCGACACCTACTAGGAGCAGCTCGAATTGTCATGCTCATATGTCTCTAACCTTCACCTCAGCGCCCATCCTGTTTTCCATTCCTGTGATCTTTCGATCCGTGATGTTAGATTCTAGGTATATTCATCTCGCTTCTAGGTCCACCGGTGTTCGATCCCAGCAAACGACTCCTCCTGTCGTCCACTTGAATATCAGCTACACTTGCATACGAATATCCAATTCGCTCCACGACTTTGACTCCGCAGAATACACACACGTCCGATTCCCAAGACGGTATCACAGCGTAATGTTGTTTGTTGACGTCAGACGCATCTCCTTAGTTTCCCTGTGCACTGTATAATTGTACCATTCGGTGCATCTTTTAGGAAAAATCCCTTCAGCCTTTCTTTGTCTGCTGTGTGTCAGTGACTGATATGTGGCATTATGCCCCCGCCCTACAAATTAAATGATATCATCATTTATATACATATACAATTAGCTTATTACCTATGACAAATAGCATCACTGACAATCTAAGTTGTATCAATCACTGCACATGACATTCTGGTTCCCGTTAATAACCCTCAAGAAGAAAAAAAAATGATTATATGATGGGCACGCCCTTCAGTTCACATCCACAGTGAACGTCGTGTGGTGCCGGCCTATGGGAGGGCCGGACCAATTAATGATACCACTAGTCCCTAACTTGTTCAAATGAACAAGTGTCCTCACTGTAGGTCAAAACCCGGAGTTGTGGATGAGGGTATTACTAGGTACCATGCAGTCTGTATCAGTTGCTGATCCTCGTCGCTGGTTATGTATATATCTTGCGTTATCTTTTCTTTCCATTTAATGGCTGTAGGTGAGGTACAGGCTGTCACTGATCACATTCTAATTTAAGGGATATTTCTAATACTATCAAGTGCCGTAGTGGATGTGGATATTCTAACAATTGATTGATACATATCAAATCACAATTAATATAAACTATTATCAACTATTCAACCATTACTTACCGAACAAAACAATCTAATCTAATAATTCTAATATAACTGAATTAAATATTAATTAATTAATTATTTTCTATATACATTCTATAATATTATAATATTCACATATTAATATTATTAATACTATCAATTCAATCACGTAAACTGTTTTTACACATGATACTTAGGAATTCCATGAAGTAAAACCAGGTTCTATGTTCCATCTAACGATCAACACGGATAATAGAGTTACGTCATCCGAGTAAATCACGCTTGGATACGGACAGTGAAAAACCAGTTCAGTTCTCCCCATGTCTGACGAGGCTTACAGTTCTTCCGGCATATGTAGTATGCAAGACTTGACAGTTGTACTATATCCCAACAACTTTATGATGTCTCTGCCAACAATGAAAATCCGCACATGTATCTATCCGACTACACTGTATAATAATAATTAATTATTATTTTCCTAGTTGCTTGCTATGTACATTATTAATTAACTAGGTGCAATTTGTAACATACATCTTAAAACGTTTCTAACAATCTAAACAATACATATAAACTTAAAGAATAAAAGTGAACAACTGTGAATCAGACCTATCTATTTACAATCGACTAAGAAGATCATATAGAATATGATTGACTAGAATCTTGCTGATCTTAAATCGTAGTCTAGCTTATGAAGAATGATAAATCTCAAAGATTTCAGACTTGTAAGCGACTAACCAGAAATAATATTCCGATTCAACGAGAATAAATATTTAAATCAAATAATATTCATAGAAATTATTAAGTTCTCTAATACTGATATAGTTAGGAACAATAATGTGAAGAATAGAGAAAACAAAATATTTTCACACAACTAAGTGTAGAGGTATGAGATAGTGTGGACAACTCTTAAAAGTATAGAATTATATCTGAGAAAATTTAGAACAACTAACTGATAAGACCTTAACGTGTCTGTAGTGAAATATGTACTGATTTAATTATTTATTCATTCTCTCTCATTCTTTCCATTTTTATTCCATTTTCTTTCTTACATACTTATGGTGTTTCTTTACTGTATGCATGCCAATATCTGTACCTTTCAACTTTGTTGATGTGAATGTTGTTATAGTTTTCGCTCGTGTGAATAGTGAGAATAAGCTATGGTTAATATATCTGCACATGACATAAGTCAAATAGATAGAATAATTAAAGATCAATGTATATCGATCAATGACTTGTGTGCAACTTTTATTGACTTGTAATTGAATATCTATTATATGTATTTTTTTTGCTGTGAATACATTTGTAATCTTTTTCTTAACATGTGTGTATGTATTTATAATATCATCAATATATCCCTTCGTTTGTGAGTATATGCTCGTGATGACACATGTAACCTGTGATAATGTTGATTTAAGCCAATTCAACATCTGGGTAATCAATATAATTATAATATCCCATTTCATCTGTTGTTTGTAACCCTTGTGTTTAATTCTTGTTCTCTTTTTGTGTTTTACGCTGCTCCTGTTAACAGTTGGTGGAACTTGTAATAATTGTATATTTTCTTCTTCTTGTGATACGTGGGTTTATGTTCTTGTAAGTGCCATATCAGGTTTGTGTTCTATAGTTTGAACGTAATCTTTGACATTCGGGATGTTACCAATTATCAACCCAGTACATGGGTTTGGTAGTACTGCTGCACAAACTTTACCTTCATAGTATGGGTATTTTATGCTGACCCATGCGGTTTTGTACATCTCTATTGTAATCTACCAAGGGGAAGACCTAGAAACAAGTATCTGGATGGCTTGGCCTTGTGGCATGGTCGAGACAGAAACACGGAACTGATCCACGACTCTGTTGATCGAGTGAGATGGCAGAACATGACCGCCCACGCTTACCGGCATGGCACATGATGGATGGATGGATTGTACCTCCAAATGTTCTGCACTCTATAATCTTACCTGTGTAATCATTTTCGTTTATCAGTTTGTGACTAACACCCGTAATCTCAGATCCTGTGTCTCTAAAACAGGTTGTTGGTGAACCATTAACACATGCTTGGTGGATCACCAGAGTACCTTTACGAGTGCATTATGCATTCGCTTCATGTATATGCCTCTTGTGGGCTTGTGTGAGGTCATCATCATTATCATGACCTTCCTTACCTGTTCTGTTGTTCTATGACTATAATAGCTGTGTGTGTCCCCTCTAAATCATCTAAATCGCTACTACTAGACAACACATAAGCGGTACTTGCCTCTTTCCAGGTATTATTCATGGGACATGACCTACTGGTATGCCCGTATGGCCGACAAGAAAAACATTTAATGCTTCTCTTGTATGAATCATACTTACCACTTTTGTTTGCTGTGATGTCTCGTAGGTACGCTGCATAACCCGGATGTTGGTCACACATTTCCAATTGTCCGTGTGACAACTTGCAATGTTGACATCTGGTGAGGTGTCCCTTTCTTGGTAAGTCTCCCTCTTTATTGGAATACTGGTATGGACCACTTCTATTCCTACTATTAAATTTTTTAAATTTACCATTGCCTTTCTGGAATCTGGTGCTTGGATCCTATGACAAGCTCTGGTTGTGCACAATTGGCAAATATATCATGATGTGCATTGAAATATGATTCTCCTTTTGCTTCCATCTCACTAAGTGATCTACATATATTCTCAGCCAGAAATAGAGAAATAGATTCCGGTACTGCAGACAGAAGTCTATCTCTTACTATTAGATCTCGAATTTTATCAAAATCAGATCCAATATCGGCTGCCTTAATCCATTTATCAAAACATGACGATAATTCAGAAACAAAGTCAAGAAAAGTTTGGTTAGACTTCAGAGTAAGTGTTTTGAATTTCGTACGTAAGCCCGATTTGTCCAAACTAAAATTAGCAAGAACACGATCTCTCATATACTTGTAGTTGGTACGCAAATTTTCTTGTATTAATTCAATTACCTTTAAAGGCTCCAACGCGAGATGTCTATGAAATAGAATCGGTATGTCCTGCTGGGGAATTTTATAGAATTTTACCAACACCTCGAAATTAGTAATCCGAGAACTTACCGAATCACCTTGCTGGAAGTTGCGAAATAACCCTTGATACTTCTTGACTGGATCATTATTTTTAGCTTGTATTTTCTCTCGTTCAATCTCAGCTTCGCGGTCCATTTCCATTGCCTTGACCTTTAAACTCCCCTCGACCTCCTTGTCTTTCCAGAGTGTCTCGGTCGCAAGCCTTTCTTTTTAAAATGCCAGTTGTTTTTCCTTCATTTCTGCCTCTGCGGCTATTTATTTTGCCTTCATTTCTGCCTCTGCGGCTATTTGTTTTTCCTTAATCTCTTTTTCCATTGCTAGTTTCTCTTTTTCAGCCGCTATCCTCTCCCGTTCTAGAGTTAATTCCTTTTCTCTAGCCGCCATTTTCTCACGTTCCAAAGCCATCTCCTTTTCTTTCAGTTCCTTCTCAAGAGTCAACCTCTCTTGTCGTTCCTCTCGTTCCCGTGCAGCTTGAAGTCGTTTCGCTTCTTTCTCTGCTGCTAACTTTTCGGCTCTTTCCTCGCGTTGTTGTGTCTGATAATCTTTCAATTCTTGCTTTGCCTAATTCCTGAGGTCTGCACCAGTCAAACCAGACTTTTCACCCATGTCCATGAAGTCTTGAAGTGTCGACATCTTGTCCTACCTGTATACTAAGATATCTTGTTTATTTGGGTGTATCAACAATAGTGCAAGACAAATTCTTCGTCTCTATAGGGCATCCCTAACGCAGGACTGACACCTACTAGGAGCAGCTCGAATTGTCATGCTCTTATGTCTCTAACCTTCACCTCAGCGCCCATCCTGTTTTCCATTCCTCTGTTCTTTCGATCCGTATTGTTAGATTCTAGGTATATTCATCTCGCTTCTATGTCCACGGGTGTTCGATCCCAGCAAACGACTCCTCCTGTCGTCCACTTGAATATCAGCTACACTTGCATACGAATATCCAATTCTCTCCACGACTTTGACTCCGCAGAATACACACACGTCCGATTCCCAAGACAGTATCACAGCGTAATGTTGTTTGTTGACGTCAGACGCATCTCCTTAGTTTCCCTGCGAACTGTATAATTGTACCATTCGGTGCATCTTTTAGGAAAAATCCCTTCAGCCTTTCTTTGTCTGCTGTGTGTCAGTGACTGATATGTGGCAGTGATGAAATATTTGCGTTTTCTTAGGGTATGGTGTCCGCCTCGAGTGCTGGAGGTCCCAGGTTCAAGCCCTGGTGAGGACCGGGATTTATTTCACATAGACTTCTAGTAATAAAATTTCCCCTCGTCTCTGGGTAGTGAAATCGGACGCCCATGTGTATTGTTGCACACGTAAAAAAAAAACCTTGACAGTTGGAAATCGAAAAAGAGTAGCCTAACGGCGCTGCCCAGGCAAAATTTCAAGTTAAAAATCTACCCAAAGTATTTCAGGATCCTCACCGGTGCTACGGAGTTCGTGCACTGAGCTAAGTTTCTCCAGAGTCAGGTTTGAGTTAGGAGGAGAGCGAAGTGCTTATGGGTTACACCCGTGTGCCGTGATGTTGATCCATCGACTAAACTAAACTAAACTGAAATATCTTGAGTTGTGTGCTCTTGTGTAATAAACTAGAAATTATTCTCTGTAACAGTCATTAATGTAATTAGCCATTATGAATAAGTGTACAATAAAATAAGGTGTTTGTAGTGGTGGTTGGTAGCCATGGCAGTGAAGTGTCTAGCATGCTTGCCTGCTGACACAGTGATCAAGTATGTGAATACACATAAGTGCATTTGTTTAATTGACCTGGGCACCAAAGTCAAAATATCATGTGAAGTAAAGGCAGCCCTCGTGATATTGACTGCATCACCCATCGAGTGCTGATTGGTCTATAAATTGTGGGGCTGGCACCATAAACCCATAACAACTCCTGACATCTTTAAAGGTCCTTTACTTTAGTGACTTACTTGTAGTGGCTTTTCCATTTGTGCCTTGTAAGGATTTTGATACAACTCTACTTTCTGAATGCTGATAACCTTTTTCAAGCTGTTATATATCTTGGAAAATGACAGATGTTATCTTGGCCTCTGATCTGATTGAATGATAAGTATAAAAGTGAAATGTAAATGTATTAACAAAACCAATTTTTTTTTAATATATTTTCTGAATCACAGTGTCACATTAGTGAATAAATTTATTTCTAACTTCTTTTTGCAAAATCTGATAGTATGTCTTGACAGACAAGAACAGCCAAAATTGTTCATAACATAACATGCCTGTTGTACATTTTCAGTATTAGATAATCTGAGGAATCTTGAACATGTATGTATCTGTCATACTGAATGAAACGGTTGTACAGAATAGTGTACACATTTGAGGTGATTTATTAATAATTACACGGAAATTTATTAGCGATGGTGAAGTTGTTTATTGTAAATCCACATGAAGACTGAGTTTTCATTCTTAAGGCTGAATGATGCACTGGTGTTTATTTTGTCTGTGCATCTTTCAAAGCTTGCATATAATTGTTATGTTTGAAGTTATTTTATTCAACTTTAAGGCATTTGAAATACCACAAGAAAACACATAAACAAAGACAATGTTACAAATGATGATAGAGTAATGTGTCTTTTATTCACGACGGAGATCTAAAATATTCTAACTTAATAAATATGGACTTGAATCCATTGAAATGTGTTATTTTTGGTTTTGTGTGTTTATTAAATTGACAGTAAAAAGTATATAAGACAAGCATAGTATTTGATGATGTGTGTGTCCGCAGGTCACAAACTACATGAACAACGTATGAGAAACATTATAGTTATATGTTTATGGTGTAGTTATATTTTCATATCCAGCATGTAATCTATATTCATTTATATTGATATTTATAGTTTTGTCTATTGTTTACATATGCATTGTGCAATATATATTCCTTTTCTCACTATTTATATTTCTTTTCTCTTGCTGTTTATGATTGATTGTTGAACTGTATCAGTCATTGAATTGTTGTAATGTATTTGTCATCGAATAGATGTGCCTTATTGCTCCACATTGTCAACTGCTGTATTATCAACCAATCAGTCAAGGGACGTCTCCACAATGAAGGTTGGCTGCTATGGATCTCCAACACTGTCTGTCTCTCGCCCTGACTGTACATTCTGTCGTGAGGTCGACGAATTGCGCAACTCTTCCTCACTTTAATCCAACGTCATATATCACCTTCAAACGATGGGCGAGCGGCAAAGCAGCAGGCGTGGGTACGCTGGCAGCCGTAGTCGCAGACCTGCACACAGGCGGCTCAGGCCATATGGTCGTCTCCTACTGACTGGAGCAGCAGTGGGATTCGGCAGCCCCCTGAGCGACTGAGCAGCCCTCTATAGGAACACACTGCTCACCCCCATAGCATGAGGAAGGGGCTAGAAAAGGTGCCCTAAACATTGTCTGATCCATCACTACCTAACTAGCTATCCGCAGTTGGTGGGTACCCTAACTGCGGTCGACATACAAACAAAGATAAAACAAGCAAAGCTAAAAGAGTAAACCATATTCCCTTAACAATTGGAACTTGGAATGTACGCACCCTACTTGACAGAGACGGCGCGTCGGGTCCAGAAAGACGAACAGCACTGATTGGGAGAGAGCTGGGCAGGTACAACATCGACATTGCAGCCTTGAGCGAGACACGACTTGCAGAAGAAGGCCAAATCTGTGAAATAGGTGCCGGCTACATATTTTTCTGGAGTGGAAGGAAAAGCGAGGAAAGACGCCAATCCGGTGAGGGATTTGTCATTCAGTCGGCCCTGGTCGGCAAATTAGCTGGATTTCCAAAGGCTATAAACGACAGGCTCATGACCATTAAGCTGCCCCTGCTGAATGGAAGGAAGCATACAACCACTGTGAGCGTCTACGCGCCAACTATGACCAACGAAGATGATGTCCAGAACAAGTTCTATGAGGACCTGCACAATGTATTAACATCTGTTCCCAAAGGAGACAAACTTATACTCCTTGGGGATTTCAATGCCAGAGTAGGCATGGACACCACCTCTTGGAGTGGCATTATTGGAAAGCATGGAGTCGGAAATTGTAACAGCAATGGACTCCTCCTCCTTCAGACATGTGCCGAACATGATCTCCTGATTACGAACTCAATTTTCCGTTTCCCCATGAGAAATAGGACATCGTGGATGCACCCTAGCTCGAAACACTGACTATGTAATTGTCAGGATGAGTGACAGACAAGAAGTTCGAGTGACAAAATCCATGTGTGGTGCCGAATGTTGGACAGACCATCGTCTCATTGTCTCGAAAATAAACAATCACATCAGGCCACCACGGCGTCCTCAAGGGGTGAAAATGCAAAAAAAAAGCTAAATGTTACCCGCCTAAACAGCAAGAAAATGCAGCAGTCGTTTGAAAATATGCTGGAAGACCGCCTCAAGCCCAATGCTCCAGCTAAACAGGATACAGAAACAGAATGGAGAGCCCTAAAGAACATAATTTACAACACTGCTATGGAAGTCCTGGGTCCAGCCCCCCGAAAGCATAAAGACTGGTTTGATGAAAATTCCGAAGACATCAACCAATTGCTGGCCGAGAAACATCTTCTCCTCAAGGCATATTTTAATGACCCAAAGTCAACATTTAAAAAAAGATGCCTTCAAGAACATTCAGAGAGTAGTGCAGCAGAAACTTCGGCACATGCGGGACTCCTGGCTGAGCAGCAAAGCTGATGAAATTCAGGGCTTTGCTGACAGACATGATATGAAAAACTTCTACGACTCACTGAAAGCGGTATATGGTCCTACATCACCAGGCATAGTTCCCCTCCTCGGTGCATATGGGGGAACATTGGTCACCGATAAGAAAGAAATCCTTCAACGCTGGGCTGAGCATTTTAGCAACATGTTAAATGCAACTTCCTTCTTCGATGATGAAACCATCAGCTGCCTTCCTCAAGTTCCCACCAAAGAGACACTTGATGATCTGCCAACCATGGTGGAAGTAAACAAAGCCATCCAGCAACTCTCCAGCGGCAATGCACCTGGTCCTGACTCCATCCCAGCAAAGATATACAAGGTAGGTGGGCCGGTCCTAACAGAGCAGCTTTACCAAGTCTTTACAAACATATGGGTGAACGAGACTATGCCACAAGATTTCAAGGACGCGTCAATAGTCCACCTTTACAAACGTAAAGGAAACCGCCAATCCTATGACAACCACCGAGGCATCTCCTTGCTTTCAATTGCAGGGAAGATACCAGAATTCTTCTCAATCGCCTCACAGCCCATCTCAATCAAGGTCTTCTTCCTGAGAGTCAATGTGGCTTCAGAAAAGAACGTGGAACTGTTGACATGATATTCGCTGCAACGCAGCTGCAAGAGAAATGTCAGGAAAAGAACTGTGAAATGTTCTCCACTTTCATTGACTTTACAAAGGCTGTTGACACAGTCAGCAGAGAAGGACTGTGGAAGATTATGGCAAAATATGGCTGTCCACGAAAGTGTGTCCAAACAATGAACTGTCTGAACCCTTTCCTATCACCGATGGAATGAAGCAAGGATGTGTCCTGGCACCAACACTGTTCAGCCTCATGTTTTCAGCCATGTTGATGAATGCCTTCGAGAACGACGACACTGGAATAGACATCAACTACCGTATGGATGGAAAGTTATTCAATCTCAGAAGGCTGAAAGCTAAAACCAAAATTAACAGCGACATCGTCAGAGAGCTCCTGTTTGCTGATGATTGTGCTCTATACGCCAACTCGTACCCCTGGCATCTCAGACGACCTAAACGAGATTGTGGATGCCCGCAAAACTGCAGTGATAAACAACGAACTACTAAGACTGGGGATAAACATTGTCGCCCTGCAAGAGACCAGACTCCAAGAATCTGGAAGCATCAAGGAGAGGGACTTCACTTTTTACTGGCATGGCAAGCCGTGCGGAGAGACCAGGGAGCATGGAGTTGGCTTCGCTATCAGAAACAAGCTGCTCAATTCCATCATACCACCAAGTGATGGCACTGAAAGAATACTGAAGCTCCAACTCCAGACAGAGGCAGGCATAGTTAGTATTATAAGCGTTTACGCCCCAACACTAACTGCAGCATCAGAATCTAAAGATAAGTTTTATGACGGCCTTAGCAAAGAAGTCAGTGAAACAACAGAGAAACAACATCTTTTTATCCTGGGGGATTTTAATGCCAGGGCTCCGACCACAAATCTTGGCCTTCATGTCTAGGACAGTTTGGCGTTGGGAAGATCAATGACAGTGGACAACGCCTCTTGGAATTCTGCAGCCACCATAATCTGTGCGTGACCAACACCTTTGACACGAAACCTCAACACAAGGTGTCATGGAGGCACCCCAGATCAAAGAATTGGCACCAACTCGACCTGGTGCTCACTAAACGCAGCAACCTCCGCAATGTACGGCTGACTCGCAGCTATCATAGTGCTGACTGCGACATCGACCATTCACTCGTCTCCAGCAAGGTGAAGATAATGCCCAAGAGAATCTACAGAAGCCGAACAGAAGGAAGACCACGCATTGACACCAGCGGCACCCAAAATAAAGAGAAGGTCAACAAATTCATGCAGGCTCTAGCGGATACTCTGCCTGGCCCCACAGACAGAAATTCCACCGAGAGATGGAGTCATTTTCGTGACACCATCTACAATACAGCACTATCAACATTTGGCAAGAAGCAAACCAAGTCAACCGACTGGTTAGAAGCACACTATGAAGAGATGCTCCCAGTCCTGGAGATAAAGAGACATGCATTCTCAATGTATAAAACATCACCTTCAGAGAAAACACTGCAGGCATTGCGAATGGCCAGAAATAGAGTACAACAGATGGCAAGAAGATGTGCGAACAGGTACTGGCTACAGCTCTCTGCTCAAATTCAAACTTGTGCAGACACTGGAAATATAAGAGGAATGTACGAGGGCATCAAGCAAGCTGTCGGTCCATCAAAAAACAAGATGGCTCCTTTACAATCAACTGGGAGGGTAATCATAAAAGATCGAACGAAACAAATGGATCGCTAGGTAGAACACTACTCAGAGCTATACTCAGTGGACAACACTGTCAGCGAAGAAGCTCTGGAAGCCATCGATCAACAGTCCGCCATGCATGCCTTGGATAACGAACCTTGCCTCACAGAAATCAGCGAAGCACTAGACTCTCTCAAATCCAGCAAGGCACCTGGAAAAGATAGTATTCCACCTGAAATTTTAAAATGTAGCAAAGAAACAATCATCCCAGAACTGTATGCAATATTTCAGCTCTGCTGGAGAGAAAAATCAATACCACAAGATATGAAAGACGCAAACATCGTTACCCTTTATAAAAACAAAGGCGACAGAAGCGACTGCAACAACTATCGCGGCATTTCCCTACTCAGCATTACAGGCAAGATTTTTGCCAGAGTAATCCTTAAAAGATTACACATTCTTGCTGAAAGAATCTACCCCGAATCGCAGTGCGAATTTAGACCCAACAGGTCCACCATCGATATGATTTTCTCACACCGGCAACTCCAAGAGAAGTGCAGAGAACAGAGGAAGCCATTATGTATTGCCTTCATCGACCTCACAAAGGCATTTGACCTCGTGAGCAGAAGCGGCCTTTTTAAGGTCCTTGAAAAGGTTGGATGTCCACCCACCCTTCTTAGTATCGTGAAATCATTCCACGAAAACATGCAGGGGACCATTTTATTTGACGGCTCAACATCTCAGTAATTCAGCATCAGCAGCGGAGTAAAGCAGGGCTGCGTGCTTGCTCCTACACTCTTTGGTATCTTCTTCGCTGTTCTTTTAAGGCAGGCATTTGGGACTGCCACTGAAGGCATATACCTCCACACAAGATCTGATGGCAAACTTTTTAACCCATCAAGACTCAAGGCAAAGACCAAAATAAGATCAAAATGCGTATGAGAACTACTTTTTGCAGATGATGCAGCATGACTACTCATACAGCAGAAGATCTCCAAAGGCTCATAGATCGTTTTGCAGCCGCCTGCAAAGACTTTGGGCTCACCATTAGCCTAAATAAAACACAGGTGATGGAACAAGATGCTGGTGCGCCTCCGTCAATCAAAATTTCTAATTACGAATTGAAGGTCGTCCACGATGTTGTGTATTTGGGGTCGACAATATCAGATAATCTTTCATTGAAACAGAAATCGACAGACGCATTGGAAAGGCAGCCACAACATTTTCCAGGCTAGCTAAAAGAGTTTGGGAGAATAATAGACTATCAGAGCGTACAAAAGCTCAAGTATATAAAGCTTGTGTTGTTAGTACACTACTCTATGGGTCTGAATCCTAGACCCTGTACTCAAGACAGGAAAGGAAGTTGAATTCCTTCCACATGAGATGTCTGAGACGTATCCTGGACATAACATGGAAAGACCACATAACAAACAAACAGGTGCTTGAAAGAGCAGATATTACCACAGTGCATACCCTCCTCAAGCAGAGACGCCTCCGGTGGCTGGGCCACATATCTCGAATGGAGGATGAACGTATTCCCAAAGATCTCCTTTACGGAGAACTAGCCACAGGAAAAAGGCCAACCGGAAGACCCCAAATGCGATATAGGGATGTGTGTAAACAAGATATGAAAACCATTGGAATAGATCCAGACACGTGGGAGAGAGTTGCAACAGACAGATGCTCATGGAGAAGAGATGTACGAAACGGACTGGTGCTCTTTGAGCGCAATCAGATCCAACAAACTGAGGATAGACGGCACAGGCTCAAAGCGCAGTCACTTACTGCGGGACTTGCCTCGTCTTACAGATGTGGAAACTGTGACAGGAATTGTCACTCTCGAATTGGACTATACAGTCACCAGCGGTGCTGCCAGACACCTCCCAAACGGCACAACTCTATAGTCTTTCAGGACTGAAAGAGGCCTACTACTATACGCCAACTCAGAGGCAGACATGCAACATAATGTTTCAGCTTTCTCACATGCCTGTGCCAACTTTGGGCTCAATATCAACTTGGAGAAGACTGTAGTTATGTACCAGCCAGCTCTAGGGAATAATCACACCGTGCCGAATATCAAACTGAATAATCATAGACTAAGTGTTGTGGACAAATTCACCTATCTTGGCAGCACTGTGTCACAAGCTGCCACAATTGATGACGAAGTGAATGCAAGAATCTCCAAGGCCAGTGCGGCCTTTGGCAGACTGTACAAGAATGTATGGGACAGAACTGGAATAAGCCTGCAAACAAAGCTAAAAGTCTACAAAGCAGTTGTATTATCCACAATGCTATATGCTTGTGAAACCTGGACTGTTTATCAGCGACACGCTAGAAAATTAAACCACTTCCACACAGTCTGCCTAAGGAAGCTACTGAAGATTAAATGGCAAGACAAGATTCCAGACACTGAAGTCCTAGAAAGAGCGTCTATGCCCAGTAGCCACACTCTACTGATGAATCAGATTCGCTGGGTTGGTCACTAGACTCGCATGCCAGATCACAGGCTCCCTAAACGAATTTTTTACAGCGAACTGCGTTGTGGTAAACGCTCCCAAGGTGGCCAGAGGAAACGCTTTAAAGACACTCTGAAAATCTCACTGAATGCTTTTGGAATTCATCATGACACCTGGGAGGCTGCAGCCAGAGACCGAAATTCTTGGCGTGCATCATTACGCAAGGGTGCAGTCATATGTGAGGCAACCAGGACTGCAAGAGCCGTGAAGAAAAGGCAGGACAGAAAAACCACTGCATGAAATCATCCAGAAACGTCAAGCATTCTTTGCCCACATTGTCAAAGAACATTTCGAGCCAATATAGGCCTTATCAACCATCTTAGAACCCACGGCTCCATACCTTCAACCCCACTGGATGAAATGAATGGTCATCATCATTCTTGATGGACAAACAAGAAAACAACAAAACATTCTGTCAGGCTGATGTTAGTCAATCTCTTTATATTATCTTCCTACTATTATCATTGTCTACTTCTTGCTCGCTTGCCCTCAACATTGCCCTCCAGTATGTGTTTTATAAGAGTATCACGTCTTTTAATGTGGCCAAAATATTTCACTTGCCTCCTGTATTTCTTTCATCAACTCTCTCTTCATTATTTATTGCCTGGCATATTTCGCTGCATCTCGTCAGGTACATACTGCAGAAATCACACAACTTACGTGAAATTAACTAGATAAATCCTTCAAGTTGAAATATACACAATTTCGCACAGTAATGTCACTTATCTACCACGGTAATTTTAAGCTGACTAACATGTCTTTCTGTTTACACAATTCTGGCTTGCGTTGATAGATCATAATTGCTTCTGCAAATTTTAACAAGCGAGTATTGTGTGTTCTATCGGTATGGAGCCGTGAGTTCTAAGATGGTTGATAAGGCCTATATTGGCTCGAAATGTTCTTTGACAATGTGGGCAAAGAATGCTTGACGTTTCTGGATCAGAGACGGTGGAAAGAACGCAGGCAATGAATTACCTGGGGATACGGTTTGATCGAAGCCTTGCTTATAATGTGCACATAGACCAGGTGATAACAAAGGCCAAGCGGGGTTTGGCAGCGATGCGGGTGATGGCAGCAGCAAACTGTGAGCAGCGCCATCTATGTCTTCTGTACGAGGGGCTGGTCATGTCTGTTTTGGAGTATGCAATGGCAATCTTGACTCTCAGCCATAAGCAGATAGAAAGGATGGAAAGGATACAGAATGAAGCTATGCGCATTATTCTTGGATGTACAAGAGATACAGCATGCAGGGCGATGCGCTACCTTCTTGATTTTGCAACCATTGAAGAGAGAATACAAGTTTGCAGGGCACGCGCCTACCTCAGAATTAACGCAAAACACAACATCCACTGCATAGTGAAATTAGGAAGGTGAAGGGCAGCAGGTTAAAAAGAGGACGGTCGTGGATGGGTCAAGCCGAAGACATTCTTCAACAGGTGTGTTCACTTGAGGACTTAGAACCTGGCGAGGAGTGGGTGCAAGTGCCAACAGACTTCTGCACATCCTTTTCAGTTTGCATCCAACTAGATAGAAAATGCAGACAAGAAAATCCGGCTGCTGTTGAGGCTGAAGTACAAGCGTTGATTTTCGAGAATTCGCTAGACGGTGACGCGGTCATCTACACAGATGGGTCGGTCGTCCGACATGTGAGAAGCTCATGGGCCTTTACAGCTCGGGCCGGAGGGAGAATTGTGAAGGAGGACTCTGGTGCTTTCACTGAAACCACAAGTAGCCTGACCATGGAAGTCATGGCAGTAAGTAAAGCAATAACATGGCTCGAGACACAGACATTCACCAGGGCTTGTTTCCTTAGCGACTCAATGAACATGATCAAGAGGATAGAGGAGGGGTCGATCCGAAGAGAATGGTTGCTGCCTCTGAAGCGGTCTCGGCTGGCAAAGATTAGTTTCATCTTCGTGCCAGGGCATGCGGGAGTACAAGGAAATGAGCGGGCTGACAAGCTCGCAGGTGAGGCTACTGTGGAGGGCGGACGCGCCATGGACCAGGCTGACATTCTGAATGCTCTACGTGATGTGAGACTTTTGCGAGAACCAGGTGATGACTGTGAATCTACAACAATGGCCAGACTGCCAGAGCAGCAAATTAAAAGAGGGGTGGCCAAACAAGAACACTACGCAGGAAGCCAAAGAAGATTGATAAACCAACACAGAACTGGCGTCGTTAGCCACTACACGCTGCGGGATTTGCTGAGGAGGGGATCCGAGCACTTATGGACTGAATGGTTCGATGTGCAACGAGGATGATCTGTCGACTAACTAACTAACTAACTAACTAAACAACACGCGAAATGCAGTGTCTCTGGACACAACATGGCCACTGGCGACAATGTGCCTGCCGATTGAAGACGCTGGGAGCTTCCGGTGTGTCGGCTCCTCGCGGCTAGCATCTCCTGTGTGTTGTATCTTGTTGACCCATTGAGGTATGTGTTCTGACACCCGTTTGTTAAGCTGTCTCTCCGTTCGACCAATGTAAACGGCCTGGCATCTACATGTGAATTGGTAAATACAATTGTTTGTGGCGTACAGAGGAACAGGCTCTTTAACTGTTGGTGTAGGAATGGGTACGGTTTTACATCTAATGACTGGAGTTGCCGCACAGAATGTTCGACCTACTGCTGTAGTAAGCCGGTCTTGTAGACGTTGCATTACGTCATCCCCTCGAAAGGTTAGCTGGATGAATACCTTGAGTTTAGGGACTGTAGTTACGTCTGCTTTGGGTTTGGGCTGTTGGCAATGGCGCTTTATAAATCCTGTGGAGTACCCATTCAGGTTTAAGACATTCTTCAGAGTTTCAAATTCCTCTGTCAGTGTGTCCTGGGTGCATATCTTTCTAGCACAGTCAAACAAGGTCCGTACTAAGCCCCGTTTGTACTGGACAGGTGTGAAGCTCTGAAAATTTAGGTATTGGCCAGTCCATGTTTCTTTGCGATACACCGATCTTTGAATCGTCTTCAATCGGCAGGCACATTGTCGCCAGTGGCCATGTTGTGTCCAGAGACACTGCATTTCGCGTGTTGTTTAGAACACAAAATACTCGCTTGTTAAAATTTGCAGAAGCAATTATGATCTATCAACGCAAGCCAGAATTGTGTAAACAGAAAGACATGTTAGTCAGCTTAAAATTACCGTGGTAGATAAGTGACATTACTGTGCGAAATTGTGTATATTTCAACTTGAAGGATTTATCTAGTTAATTTCACGTAAGTTGTGTGATTTCTGCAGTATGTGCCTGACGAGATGCAGCGAAATATGCCAGGCAATAAATCGTGCAATCTATTGTTTGTGTCTTCGTTATTCAAATTCACTACGGGAAAACATTGTTTTGAATCTCTCTTCATTCCCAGTTTTTCTAGAACCTTGTATTTGATTGTTTCTGTTTCCATGAAATACGACATATTCGTCTCTACATCCACATCTCCAGGGCCTCTATTCGACTTCTAGTTGCTTGTTTAATGTGCAAGTCCTGCTCTTTAACGTGTATATGAGCAAAATTGCAAACCTAGAAGCACCAGTGGTTGGAAGGATACTAACATTTGCAGATGATATTCTTGCATATAGGCAGGGGAGAGATAGGGAGCAAACAGCCCAGGAGCTACAGGCGACAGTAGACAAAGTGATTGACTGGTGCACTAAAATGAGTGCTGTCATCCTCCCGGAAAAGGCAGCTGTTTTGTGGTGCTCTCTAGACAACAGTATTGTGAGAGCTGATGTTCCAAGCCTCACAATGGATGGTAGAAGTGTCAACAGTGAGAACAAACTGAAGTATCTGGGAATCACATTTGACAGGAGTCTGTCCTTCAAGGACTATGTGGAGACAGTTGGGACAATATCTCAAAAGTGACTCAACGCACTTAAAACTACTATGGCTGCAATGGACATAGAGCAGAGAATGCTTTGCACACTATACCAGCACTTGATCCTCTCAGTGATTGATTATGGACTAGGACCGCTCACTGTCTCAAAGAGTCAGCTGGTGAGATTGGAGCGCATACAGAACGAAGCTATGCGGGTCATTCTGGGATGCACTAGAGACACCCCAGTAGTGTGTATGTGGTACATCCTTGGTTTGCCGACTGTTGCTGGTAGGCTCAATTTAATGCAGGCGAAGGCATACCTCAGAGTAGTTGCCGACACAGATCACCCGTTGCATGAGCCGGGAGTGCAGGGAGTGGCCAGCAGGGGCCACGGAAGTGGAAATCCAGCAACTAATTCACGATAATGCTCGCCCGGGTGATGTGATTATCTACACAGATGGGTCGGTGTTGAGAGGTAGGAGAAATGCCTGGGGGTTCTTGGCAAAGGCTAATGGTCGACGTTTGGTGCAGGAGAGCCTAGATATGATACCACAACATCTAGCTTAAGAGATGGAGGCGGTCAATGCAGCTTTCCGCAGGATGAAGAATACGATATACACACACGTCGTGATTGTAACTGACTCAGAAAGCATGCTGAGTAGGGTGAGGACAGGCAAGCTTCGTGCATAGTGGCTTGCTTCGCTTCATAATTCACAGGTGGTAAGCAAAGTCTGGATCTTTTCTCCAGGGCATGCCGGTGTGCAGGCTGCACTATCATTGTCATCAAAACATAATCATGTCTGTAAACAAAAGTCTTTCTATCAACTTGTGACTATAAACTCCCAGGTCTCTGCCTAACATACTTGTATCAACATATGGCCTGTGTCAGTACTTGACTGGTGCATTCATTTACTGGTGCTGAAGCATGAGAGTGAAGGGGAATTAGTTGTGAGGGGCTGCTAGCTCTGTAAAATACCTCCAGACTCTGTGATATGACCATCAACATGTAAAAGTGTCATAACCTCTCCACCTGCTGTCTTGCAAGGTTTGTAACTTTAGATAACGTCTAGTGATTTTATAGCATAGACAAACCTGCTGAAGGCAAAGGGGAAAAACCGTTGTGCATTACCAGTACATCATGATTCCGTTATTTTCAGATAAACGGCGTAAATGTGTGTTCTATAGGATCAGCCTCACACGGTAAGGGAAGTCATCTACATCTGGCAACTCCACTGCAATGGCATTGTCATCATCATCAGCCTTGTCAGAGGTCAGCATGGCTGAATGGATACGATCGTACGTTCTTAAACATCTGGTGTGCTGATGTTGAGGTAGTGGGTCCAACCCCTACACCGGTCAGTTTGTAGTCCTAGACTTGAGAACATAAATTATAAGTACCTCTGAACTTGGAGTGGGTTGGCTTGATGGTGAAGGACACTCCAACCATCCATTCATTCATCATGTGCCATGCCGGTAAGGGTGGGCGGTCATGTTTTGTCATTTCACTCGATCACCAGAGTCGTGGATTAGTTCAAGCCATCCAGGTACTTGTTTCTAGGTCTTCCCCTTGGTCTGTTCACCTCGATCTTACCAGTTGTCACCAAGTTCTCCAAATCATTTCTTCTCATAACATGCCCAAAAAATTGTGACTGTCTACGTCTAATGTCTCTAATCAGTTTAAGATCTTCGTTTGTTTCTTGAAAGACTTGTTAATTGGTCTTTCTGGCTGTCCATGGTCTAATGCACGAGCGAAAACAAAATAAAGAATTCCCACAGTTTCCAGCTAAGAAGATTTATGCTGAAAACTAAGAAAATAATGGGGGGAGGAGGAGGGCTAAGTGGTCTCGAGGTATGGTGTCCGCCTCGATTGCTGGAGACCCCGGGTTCAAGCCTCGTGAGGGTCGGGATTTTTTCACGTGGACTTCTAGTAATAAAATTGCCCCTGGTCTCTGGGTAGTGAGATCGGACGCCCGTGTGTATTGTTGCGCAGGTAAAAAATCCCTTGGCAGTTGGAAATCGTAAAAGAGTAGCCTAATGGCGCTGCCCGGGCAAAATTTCCAGTTAAAAATCTACCCAAAGTATTTCAGGATTCTAGCTACGGAGTTCGCGCACTGAGCTGAGATTCTCCGGAATCAGCCTTGAGTTAGGAGTAGAACGGAGCACTTATGGGTTACACCCGTATGCCGTGATGTTGATCCCTAGACTAGACTTAACTAAGAAAATAATGCTGTTTTAAGACTTACTGTGGATAAGAAAATAAACTTCTAAACAGACAGTATAAGCAGCAAATCTCAGCCTGAGAACCTGTTTCTAAAATACTTTCCCACTGTTGCGTTAAAGAGACAGAGTTTCGTGGCCCCAGAACCATGAAGATCCTGGCAGTTCATGTGCTAACAAGATATGTTTTTCTTTACTTAAGTAAAACGGACATTTACTGACACTTGACATATAGAAGTAAATCCAAGATGTGGAATATAGTTAATATGCATTAATATTATAATTAATAATGGATCACACGTAACAGGACAATGCATGCTCTTACGGTGTGCGACTGGTGGTCTGTAAGTATGACAGCATAACATTAGAGTTATCTGGTTCTGCTCATTCCAGCTCCAACGTTCTACACTTGTCACCGGGAGGTATGTTCTGGGCTTGGCATGTCAACTTGGTTTGAAACTCCAGTACCTTCAGCAATACTCAATCTGGAACTGTCAAAACAATTGACGCACATTAAATAGACTACCTGAACTGGGGTTTAGTTTAGACAGCTACACATCACAAGTCCTCATATACACATTTACATCACTCTACGCCAGTGGTTCTCAACCGGTGGGGAATTCCCCCAAGGGGGGGGGGGGGATTTGGGGTTTCCAGGGCGGATGAAGATTATTTCAAGATCGCGTTAATACAAGAACCGATTACTTGATCTTGTTTTTCCTTTCATACTTTACGGTTTATGTACGTCTCACCCTTCTAAAATTCATTATATAAAGTAAGTAGACCCACAAATCACGTTTTATGTGGAATGTCTAGACTTGTTTTAGTATGTGCTTCTAGACTTGTTTTAGTATGTGCTTCCATTAGTACGTATACTGTGTAGGGGCGGGAGGGGGAATTTTTAGGTAGGAAATACGAAAGGGGGGGGGATGACGTTCTGAAAATATGGTGAAGGGGGCACGGGCCGAAAAAGGTTGAGAACCACTGCTCTACGCAGTACCATAATTTCAAACACATCGCAATGGTGAAGAATATTACAATCACATGTACATATCTGTTTTGGCTGTCTTGACACACTCTAACGAAAACAGCATTCACTGATAGACATAACACAGGGACACAGCAGAAGCTTCATATTGTGGACAATTGTCAAATGGAACTGGCAGTAACTACTTTCTTCTTATTCTGCTTGTTATCTTATATTCAAAGCATAGACCCTCACCCAAGACTCGCCAGGCTGTCCTGTTTTTGTTTTTCCTTATTTTTTTTCTGACCGCTCACTTTGAACTCGACCGTAGTCAATACACTACCACCAGTATTTGCTACTGCTGGGTATTGCACTGGACTGATTTTGCGTGTGGATTATTACTAATATTGTTACTACTTGTTTTACTGATCCATGGTGTCGGAGATCATAATTTATGAAGTGTTATACTCACCCACGTTATGTGACATGTCTCTTGACGATGCTGATGCCTAGAACTACTGGTACTATTGCTACTACGACTACCACCCTTTCACGAAGATAATGCCGTTAATAGGATTCCTGTAGCGTGAGACAACCAGTGAATTATTCAATGCTGTCAGAGATCGCAATATGTGGGGCGGTATGATCGCCTACGTCAGCTGGTAAGACACGTGATGATGATGATGATGATGATGATGGATAGTGCTATTGCTGCTGCTGTTGCTACTACTACTACTACTACTACTACTACTACTACTACTACTACTACTACTACTACTACTACTACTACTATTACAAATATTATTACTACTTGTATTACTGAACGATACCATCGGAGATCGCAGTATGTGGCGAGGTATGATCACTCATGCCAGGCATCATGTCTCTTGATGATGATGATTAATATTACTACGAACAACTCTAGTACTATTACTATACAACCCTAATCTCTATACCTAACAACTATAGCACAACAACACCACTGGCCCTATCTGTGCATCCCGACCCCTATACCACCCTGCCATGACTACCGCCATGCCTCTTCTCATTTAATTGTTTGTCTATTTATATGATTTATCTTTATTAATTTATTGTGTATATCTTTGAATCGTTTTATTGTTATTGTTTTATGTTGTACACTACACGTACCTACAATTTAAGGGGTCACTTGACCCCGTTATCGCTCACTTTAACCACCACCACGTCACTGCACGCACCCTCCAATTTAATTTAAGGGGTCAATTGACTACCCATTGACCTCTTGACCACCTTTTGACCACCACGTGACCACGTCATCGCTCACTTTAACCATCCCCGTGTCACTACACGTACTCTCCCCTACAATTTAAGGGGTCACTTGACTATCCCTTGACCACCTCTTGACCAGACCTTGAATACCGCTTTACCACACCTACTTTTTCAAAATCCAAGGAGTTATCACCCTTTGCGGAGGAAAATCGATAAGAGCGAAAAATAGATTGCAGATTGTGGTGAGAAATCGACAAATGGTTGATTTATATAGTCCACCACCACCACTACCACCACCCAAAAAAAGAAAAAAAAAACAGCATGCTTTCTAATTGACTATACTACTCCCCTTCTCCTCCTCTTTCTTTGCAAACAAACCTCACTGCGTCAGTTGAAAGCTTTTATTAGTTGCAGGTTCATAACATTAGTTAGTTAGTTAGTTAGTTAGTTAGTTGGTTGGTTGGTTGGTTGATTGATTGGTTGGTTGGTTGGTTAGTTAGTTAGTTAGTTAGTCTGTCTGTCTGTCTGTCTTTCCTCTTGAGCCTAAGGCGGCATATAGGGCAGAAGTCATGGCTCTCCATGTCTGGCGGTTCGCTGCTACCTATTGTAGATCCTGGATGTTCACTTGGCCGTTGAATGAGCCTTCTCTGATGATGGTTCTACGCAGGGTCTCTCTTGGTCTTCCCGATTTTATTTTCCCTACCGGTGACCATATGAGGGCTTGGTAGGGGAGTCTTGTCCATTCTGAGTACATGGCCGATGTAGTTCCAACGACGTTTTCTTATAAAATTGGATACAATATCTTGCTTAGTCTCTTGTCTTATTTGCGCATTGGTTTTGAAATCAGTCCAGTGGAGGTTTAGAATTCTTTTAAGACATTTGTCTTAGAACATAACATTACCATATAAATTAATATTTTGTTGCTTTTATTTGGATTGCTGCTTGTTGACGCCATAATTGCGTCATATATTACCCCCTGCAAGGTGTGGAATGCCCCTGGCCCTGCAGCCAGCAGAGTTGGAATCGGCTAGCCTCTCACAGGAGGGGTAAAAAGTGAAAATTAGTAGCCTGCTGATGACCCGCAGACTACACAAGTCAACACCCACCTAGACGTGGTGAAGACCGGGAAACCATGACCGCGAGATCATGGGGTAAAGGGGCTATGGCTAGCTATAGGGGATGGAGAAGTATAAACGGACTGACCCAAATGGATATCGACCAACAATGTTAATGGACTATGAGATAGATCAGCGACTCAAAACATAGGCACAATGAACGTCTGCGGTTTCAATAGTAAAGAAACGGACACCAGAACAAAGGGGAAAGGATGGAAGGAGCTCCACAACAGTTACACGTTTGTCTACTCTGAAGTAGAACAGCGAGGAAGGGCAAGACATGGTGTGGGAATAGTCATCGAACTACGGCTAGCAAGAGGAATACTAGAAACAAAATATATATAAGAAAGAATAACAGCGAGAATAAAAGAACAAACAATTACAACATATGTACATATATACGCACCATGTAATACAAACAATAATGAGCAAGAATACGAGAAATTCTACGAAGACATCCATGACGTGCTAAATAAAATAGATAAGCAGGACAACATCATAGTTATGGGAGACTTCAATGCAAGACTAGGACATATCAGAGTGGGCATAGAAAAACATCTGGGAGCATTTGGAGAACAGCATAATTAAAGAGATGATAACGGGAGTAGACTGATAGAGCAATGCAGCCAACACGACCTCTATATAACAAACACATTCTAAGAACATAAAGACTCACAAGTATACACCTGGTACAAATGGAACGATCTAGATACTAAAAGCCAAATTGATTTTATATTAACTAGAAATAACAGATAGAGAAATATATTAAATGCAAGGGCAGTGCCTAATTTAAGTATAAAAGCAGATCATAAAGCAGTCGTTGCTACAATGAGAACCATCAGATGAAGAAAGCAAAGAGCGGAAAAATACATGCCATGCGAATCAGTAAACTTAATAATAAAAAAAGAACCTTAAAGACGAGGCAGTAAGGACAAATTACGAAAAAGAACTAACTGAAATCTTTTTAAAATTACCTATAGAAAGAAAAACAATGGAAGAAGAATATGAGTTGTTCAAATCACGCATTTTAAATACTGCAAAAATAACATGTGGAACAACGAAAAGATGCAAAACATGGATAAAGAAAATAACAGGTTGGTGGAACGCAGAGGTAAAGAAAGCAGTAAAAGACAAAAAATGGAAAATATAAAAAGTGGTTGAAGAGCAAACAGGAATGTGATTACATAGAATATGAAATAGCGAGAAGACATGTAAATAGAATAGTCATCATCAAGTGCCGTGCCGGCTGGCGTAGGCGTTCATGGCTCTCCATAGATCTCGGTCTTTGGTTTTCTGGATCAACTCTGCTGCTGATATTCCTCCATGCCACCGTCTCAATCCATCCAGCATCATTTCTCTTGGTCTGCCTCTGCCTCTCTTCCCGTCGATCTTTCCAGTTGTTACGATGTTCTCCAATGCCTCTCTTCTCATCACGTGACCGAAGAAAGATGTTTGTCTCTGTCTTATTGTTGTATACAATGTTCTAGTTTCATTAGCCTGTTTCAGGCAGTCGTCGTTAGTTACTCTGGCAGTCCAAGGAATTCGCAACATTCGTCTCAGGAACCACATCTCTGTTGCTTCTAATTTCTTCTTAATTTGTTCATTTACATTCCAAGATTCACTGCCATACAGCAACACTGGTTCTACATAGCATTTCAGCACTCTCTTTCTTACATTCAGTGATAGCGACTTATTGCATAAGATACTCTTCATTTTCTGAAATGCGGCTTTTGCCTGCCCTATTCTGCTCCTAATCTCTGTTTTACATCTTCCATCTGATGTTATAAATGCCCCTAGGTATCTAAAATTATCCACTTGGTTAAGGATTTTTCCTTCTATTTCTATGTCACATTTTGGTGTCACCATTTTCTTTGATATCACCATTGTTACTGTTTTCTTGATATTCAAGGAGAGTCCTTTCCTTGCACTCTCTGTTACTACTACGTCTAATAATTGTTGTAGGTCTGTTGAATTATCCTCCACCAATACTGTGTCATCTGCATAGCGTATATTATTTATATTATAACCTCCAACTAGTATTCCTGGCATCTCTTTGATTTCTCTCATTATTACTTCGCTATACAGGGAGAAAAGATCTGGTGACAAGACACACCCTTGTCGTACTCCTAGCTTTATCTGTTCGTAACTACCCTCTTTATTTCCAATTTTAATTGCTGCTACTTGGTTCCAGTAAATATTCTTTATTATTCTTAAATCTTTTCCATCAATGTTGATATCTTCCACCATTTTAATCAGTTCATCATTTTTTTACTTTATCAAATGCCTTAGTATAATCTATGAAGCACAAATATATGTCTCTCTATTTCTCTATTGACCTTTTTATTAGTGTCCGTAATGTATAAATGCCGGTCTCTCTGGCTGTGGGGTTACAACACTTTCTCTCTGTAATCCCGTTTATCACGCAGAGTCTCGCAGCGGAGCGAGAACTGAGGTGGTTCGACCCCCGCTCGTGACTTGCGGATACTGAGCCGGCCGCTCAGAAAGCAATGGCAAACTACTGAGCGTAATCTTGCCAAGAGATCAACAGACAGCTGAAAGATGCTGCTGTTGACAGCTAAGTCCTGTAAAAGGATACGCAAAACAAAAAACAATGTATAAATTGCATTGTTTGTGCCCTTTCCTTCCACAAATCCATACTGTTCTTCACTAATTTCCATTTTTATTTTCTTTTTGGTTCTTCTCATTATGATTCTGAGTAGAAGCTTAGTGATATGGTTTATAAGGTTTATTGTACGAAAATCTTCACAATCAATTGCTCCTGGTCTTTTTGGTATAGCTATAAATACAGATCTCAGCATATCACTGGGTAAATATCCACTGCTGTAAATATCATTCAACATTTTGGTTAATATATCTACTCCAAATTCTCCCAATACTTCTAATTCTTCTATTGTGATTTCATCTGGCCCAGCTGTTTTTCCTTTCTTCATACGTTTCATAGCGTCAGCGACTTCTTCTTTCAGAATAGGTGGACCTTCTAAGTTACTATCTTCTGTTAATTCTTCCCTTTCTCCATCATATAATTCTCTTATATACTCATTCCACCTCTTCATTATAGCACCTTCTTCTAATAATATCTTTCCTGTTTTTGATTTCAAACACCCTGTATTTATTCATATTTTTCGTCCTGTAAGCTCACTGATTTGTCTGTGCATATTTTTTTGTATCTTTAATGCAATTTAATTCAATTCTTTTGCTTTGCTCATTTAACCAACTTTCTTTAGCCTTCCCAAATTTATCTTTTATTTCTTTATTTATCTTAGCGTATTCTTGTTTGTCATTTTTACTCTGTTTTCTTTTGTCCATCAGTTTTAAGATTTCTTCATTCATCCGTTTTTTCTTAGCTATTTTCCCTCTCTCTGGTAATACTTCTTTGCTAGTTTGATGAATGGAGTCCCTTAACATTTCCCATTGTTCATCTATACTCTGTATTTTAGCTATTGCTTTGTACCTATTTTTCACAGTCACTCTGTATTGTTCTTGCATTTCTTTATCTATTTTCAGAACCTCTTTATTAAGTCTCATGTTCTTAACCATTTTTCCCTCTCTTTAATCTTACTTTTATTTGTCCACATAGTGGTACATGATCACTATTACAGAGGAGAATCCTTTGACCCAACTGAAATAATTAACAGTGAAAAAGGAAGATGGCAGCAGTATTTCAAACAACTTCTCAACATTCCATCAGATGTCACAGGACTTCAAGAAACCTACACATATGCCACCGAAGAACTAGAACCAGACATAAGAAGAAATTATAGAAGCCATCAGATTAGCCCCATTGAACAAATTACCGGGACAATATGAAATACGAAATAAACTAATTAAAACAGCAAGAGAAGTAGGAACAGCATGGCTACATAGATAATTCAAACATGTTTGGGTAGAGCAACAGACACCACAAGACTGGGGAAACGCCATAATTATCCCAGTTTGGAAAAACAAAGGCAGCAAAAGAGATTGCACACAATGCAGAGGCATTTCACTGTTGAGTCATACTGGGAAAATATTTTGCAAAATTCTTGAAAAAAGATTAAGAACTATTATAGAACCACAGCTAAGCGAAACTCAACTTGGATTTAGGAAAAAAAAAAACAAAGGATGCACAGATGCCATTACTGCTCTTAGACAACTTATAGAAAAATCAATCGAATTCAATGAAACACTTTACTTAGGTTTTGTAGACCAAGAAAAGGCATTTGATAGAGTAGATAGAAACAAGCTGTGGGAAAATCCTTAAACAATATGGAGTGAGTACACATCTAATGAACCTATATAGAAGCTTATACAACAATGAATGCATAGTGAGAGCAACTGGAGGACACTCAGAACCCTTCACCATAAGATCCAGAGTACGACAAGGTTGTGTCCTGTCCCCTCTCTTATTTATACCACTAGCTGATCCGGCCCGGCTTCGCCCAGCCCCTGGCAAGGATCTATCTATCTATCTATCTATCTATCTATCTGTCTGTCTGTATGTCTGTCTGTCTGACCCGGCCCAGCTTCACCCAGTCCCTGGTGGGGAGCATCTCATTTAAGTCATATAAGTAGTCATATAAGCTCCCGTTCCCGACTGTCTGTCTGTCTGTCTGTGTCTGTCTGTCTGTCTGTCTGACCCAGCCCGGCTTCGCCCAGCCTCTGGTGGGGAGCATCTCATTTAATTTATATAAGTAGTCATATAAGCTCCCGCTCCTGACTATCTGTCTGTCTATCTATCTGACCCGGCGCGGCTTCGCGCAGCTCTTGGCTGGGAGCATCTCATTAAATTCATATAACAAAAAAAATTAACTTAAGAATGTCCTTCCACACACCATCCATTATTTTTAATGAAAACTGTTTTTAATCACCTACATGACTGTAGATAACTTCTTTAAACATAAAAATATGAGTTAGAAAATTTTCACTATTTAAATGGATGCATTATTTTTATGAAAACTTTGAAAATGCCTTAAAGATTATATCATTATTTATTATAACTCATATGCCTGTAAATAACTGTAGACAAATAGTTTATAAATCTTTGAAAACAGTGCAACAATCTATATATAAAATATATAGCAATGCTATTAAAAGTTATGCCCCTTGAAATAACTTTTCTTAAGTTAAGTCCCTTCGCTATATAGAAATGATAATGTAAATTTAAATATTAAATTTTAGTAATTAAATAGCTGATTGTGCACTAACAAACTATGACAGTTGGCTGCACGGTAATGAAAAGAATACATGTAGAAAATTTCATCTCAATCTCATGGACCGTTATCAAATACATCCCTACACACATACATACATCGTCTTTATATATATATATATATATATATATATATATATATATATATATATATATATATATATATATATATATATATATATATAGACAATATATGTAAAGAAACCAGCCAAGCAGAGACAGCAAGAATACCGCATGACGAGAACACAGAAGAAGAACCATCTGCAAATCTAACTATTAGAGAACCATAGCAGCACTAGATTTTATTAGAAGGCAGCAAGTCAAACGGTTTGGACATGCAAGCAGGGTACCATTCAATAGCATACCACAACAAGCAATGATGTACATACCAGATGGAAACAGAGGAAGAGGCCGACCACGTAAACCTTGGACGGAGGCAATAGCAGAGTCCATGGGAATATCGATACATGAAGCCCATAATCGGGCACTCTCACGATGTTTATACTTCACCTCGACACCGCAAGGTACAAGAGGAACATGATGAGATGAGATTAGATGAGATATTACCTCCTCCCCCTTCCCCCACACACACACGCATACACACACGCCTACACTCATTCATACACGTACAATACATCACACGCTGCGTGAATTCATTCAGTAGCATGTCCTTTGCAGAACATCGCTCCCATAACTACCTTCCGGAAAACTAATCGATCATAGGCGTCTGATACACACATATGGAGATCATCCGTAACATCCTGCACCCACCTTCTCTTTGGCCTTCCTCTTCCTCTCTTCCCAGGCATATTACCCCCCCCCCCCCCCATTATTTCTCTCTCCAAACTTTCATGACGTTTTAAGTGACCAAAATATTTCAATTTTCTTTGTTTTATCGTCTTGAATAGTCAAACTTCTTCAATATTCGGCTCTTGAAGTATGGACGCATTTCTTTCATGGTTGTTATGGTTTCTTTGCACTTTTTGCAGAAGACTTGGCAGAGACTGTACTAGTCGGTTGTCATCATCTCCCCATTAGTTCTACCGCGTCGTCGTCAACGACGCCTGGCGAGTACGGCCAGGGGTCCACCTATGAGCGACACTAACCACACTGTGTCAGGAATAGCCAGTCGGTGAATGCGTGGATCATGCAGTCCACGCAGGGACGCAACGCCGACTAGCGAAACTCACAGTGGTTAGTGGCCAGACGGCTTGGGAGCGTTGGACAAGACAGACGGAATGAATGGTGCTCGTATACTTGAGTGTATGAACGCGAATAGAGAGAACGCCTGTGGGAATAATAGAAGACTGTGCGCTTGTGAGTTGTATACATTGTATTGATATATCTATTGAATGTATTAGTCCTCTAAAAGTACTGGAGAGTTTTGGTCAGAGACCATAACTTTATGAAGGGAAAATCCCAACTGCACCTCCCCGCGGTAGAGGATGGAAACACACTACGGTGTGGCTAACAACACACTACGGTGTGGCTAACACGGCTCTGGGGACCGAGTATCTACCGGAATAAGTGGACAACTCTGCAGCTGAGCAGAGCAGGGCACTCACTTGTCCTTACAGTCGGAAATGGCTGTCAAAGGCAGAGGTAAAAAGACCACCATGTGAATGTGGAAGGCAAGGGGAAACCACCACATTATCTTCCCAAGACTTCATGGCAAAACATATTTCAAAGTTAGTGAAGGACGTTAATGGCTGTCTTACGGCATCCTCGTCCGGTAGGGACAGTCATGAGCCACAGGTGACACCAGACCGTCATCCAGCTACTGATGGCAAAAACTTAACTAAAATAAATAAATTTAGAGCAGGAACATGGAATGTTAGGACATTAAATGAGCTAGGAATTTGACCAAATTTCTAAGAGCGATGGATAGCATGAAAATGAATATACTAGGCGTTAGTGAGATGAGATAGAAGGGATCGGGCAAAATTATAGCTGACAATCACACAATAATTTATTCTGGAGGGGATACACATGAAAAAGGTGTAGGAATAATATTAGATGAAAAAACAGCCAAGTCAATTAATGGATACTGGTGTATTTCAGATAGAGTTATTATGGTAAAAATAAAAGGCAAACCAATAGACATAAATATTATACAAGTATATGCACCAACTGCAAGCAGTGGTGATGAAGAAATACAACACTTTTACGACGAAATAGAAATGGCGATGGCTCAAATTGGATCACAAGAAATAAAGATAATACTTGGTGATTGTAATACAAAAGTAGGAAAGGGAAAAATGGAGGATGTAGTGGGGAATTATGGTTTAGGTACAAGAAATGAAAGAGAGAAAAAGCTAATAGAATGGGCAAATATCAATGATATAAACACCATAAAAGACGACTGTACACATGGATAAGCCCTGATAAGAAAATATGCAACCAAATTGACTACATACTAATTAATAAAAGATTTAGAAATGCTTTAATTAATGTAAAGACAATGCCTGGTGCTGACTGTAATAGTGATCATGTACCACTATGTGGACAAATAAAAGTAAGATTAAAGAGAGGGGAAAAAATGGTTAAGAACATGAGTCTTAATAAAGAGGTTCTGAAAATAGATAAAGAAATGCAAGAACAATACAGAGTGACTGTGAAAAATAGGTACAATGCAATAACTAAAATACAGAGTATAGATGAACAATGGGAAATGTTAAGTGACTCCATTCATCAAACTAGCAAAGAAGTATTACCGGAGAGAGGCAAAATAGCTAAGAAAAAATGGATGAATGAAGATATCTTAAAACTGATGGACAAAAGAAAACAGAGTAAAAATGACAAACGAGAATATGCTAAGATAAATAAAGAGTAGATGTATAATAGCGGTTTGGGGCCAAAACAACCGGGGCACCACAGGAGCGCCAAAACAACAGCCCCCTAGGGACCCAACCCCCGGGGGCCCCACCCCCCAGGGCCCCGGGGCGCGACCGCCCGACCGGGCCGTCCTCTGTATCCCGGAGCGCACGCATGGCGACCGAGCCGCCCGCCACGATATATTACTCAGACATATTTTGGAAAAGCTGTCATATCTCCCAACACAAGCCGGTGTGATATATCACTGCAGCCACAAAGCTCAAAAAAAAAAAACGGCGGGCTATTTTTTTTACCACCACACGTTCGTTAACAGAATGTGCTACACACAGCACGCTTATTTCCCCCGCTAACAAGTGACGTGGAAGTTAATCAATGCGCGTTGAGCCAGTGATATACTTTTATAAGCTTTTATTAATTTCTTTGCTTTTTTATAACATACATTGAAAAAAAAACATTGTATGTACAAAAAAATTATATACAAATGTATGTACAAAATTATATACAAATGTATACTACATATTTTAATAGTGATATATAACCACAAAATGTTGGTGTTACTTCGGTCGGTGGCGTGGTCAAGTTGGTTAAACCACATCACACTCAGCAGGTCTAGAAATTGAATGGTTTGCATGCTCAAACCCGGGTTTCCATTCAATATTCTAGGCTGCCGTAGTGCGGATGCGGGCATCTTCTAGGTTCGCTAGTATTTCGTTTCGATTAGCAACCAACAAGGGGGTCGCCTAATCTCTATACATGTGGTTTAACCAACACACCTCACATCTCTCGGAGGATGGCAAGTTGTGTGCATAAAAACCCGGGTTGTTGTCATCCTCTGAGAGGGGTGGGGGAACGAATCACAAAGCCGACTTTTGCATTTTTTTAAATTCTTTTTTTTTTAAATTCGCGTGATGGTTTAGGCGGCTTTTTTTTCGTTATGGTGTTATATCTGAAAAATATTAGGGCGCGTCGAATTAGAGGCTGACTTATTGGGCACATACAGATGGAGACCTATGGATGTGAGTGGCCGAAGCTCGGCAAAGAACTTCATTGCGGCCGCCCAACCGTCGGCCTTTATTGTTCTTGGCATGAGGCAAAGCGGGGCGAGGTGATAGAAGAGTGTATATTCTGTGAGAGGGGTGTTAGGAAACCATATGAGATGTGTGAGCGTTGCACACTAGACGCACTTCATAGGATGGTTTGGAAGTTTGAAAAGACGACTGGAATCAAACTGCTACTCTATAAAGGGGTGAAGTTAGATCCTCAATATAGCCCAGAGGGCCTATAGGTGTGGCTTAGCGCAAATTTCGTCGGCCAACCACCATTGCGAGCAACCGTGTCACGCGGGAGAGAAAAAATGTTCATACACACCTTGTTTATCTGAGGAGTATATCCTTCCGCGCATTACCCAGTGGCGGATCATTCAGTGGAGTAGGGGGGTGGTTCCAAACTGTCCTGATCGTGTATACAGGTTATTTCGACCCTAAAGCTTTGACGAATTCTGCCCGTGCCGCGTCTCGGCCTTTCAGAATGAGAGATTTTTTTGTCTCTTCGTCCAGATCCGCCGGCGCCTTGCTCCGAATATCTTTTTTCAACTGGTGAAATTTATTTTCTTCAGCTGTAATTATTTTATACTCCACGTCTGAAATTCTCCCATCATCCAAAGCCTTTGAAACAAGGTCGGCTATACTAGAAAGCTTAGCCGTCGCCAGAGTGCAAATTTCATCATGCTTCTTAGCTTTTGCTGTTAGTTTGCGGGACGCTAGCTTGCTCCCAGCGGACATGATTCCACAAGCTAGGGCAGCTATCTCAAGCCCGACAACTATAGGGGCAGCGATAATGGTGGTAAGAAGCCCAACACCCCCCACCCCCATACCAACGCTAGCCGCCAGCATCGCGCTGTCCACAGCGTCTAATGCATTAACGGCACGCCGATATTTTTTATACAGTGCAGCCCGTTTGTCCCTTTCATCTTCCAGAGACTTCCGAAGACGGGTAAGCTCTTGAATACGATAGGCACCGCCGTCACTAGTATCGATTGTAGGATAGAGCGACATTATTCTTTGCGCGTCAAACCTACTTCTTCAACTGAGATATTAAATGTTCAATGCGAACGGTGCTAATCGACCCTGTAGTGAACAAAAGCCGGACAAAAGCAGTAACGGTAGTAAAAATGATTTCATCTACCGCAACCTCACCGAGCTCTACTATAATGTCCGTCTCTGTTGCCCGGGCCGCCCACGTTCCGTCGGCCGCGGAAGTAATGACGAGAGCAACATGCCTGGGGAGTGATGACGCACTCCATTTAATAGAGACCCCAGGAAGGACTGGGGCAAACTCTGTCTGTGCCACAGGCCCAATAACTAACTCGAGATAGATGGTTGACTCCTTAGGAGGCTTACCTAGCATATCAAGGTCAGCTTTACAATCTGTAACAGCCTTCAGACAATATTTAGTCCCCTGGACTTTAGCCTCAGTCACCGATACGGCATAGAAGAGAGCCCTGGCGCACTGCATTTTCAGAAATGACTGGTAGGTCACAACAGGAGACTTGTTGGGGCGTGTGACTGTCCTGCAGGCCTGATAACTCACAAACACCTTACCCATGTTAGTTAACCTGATAAGTATCCCATTGGGCTCGAGGTGAGTATATCCCGTGCGAAGCTCAAGCTGCAGATCCCAGTCATCGTCGTCGGGATGGTCTATGGCGGCACGAGCATAGACCCCCTGGGGAGTGAGCTGGAGGCCATAGATCTTGTAGTTATGACCCGGCTCCCGCCACCCAATAGTGTCGGCCAAATCAGCAAAGGTTAGGGTAGAGCATGCTCTTGGGCGATGCCTTCCTGGACCTTCTGAATCAGCCATTGTGTTTTCTGATGTGGAGTTCACAACTTAGATATGCCAGCGGCACGGCTTTGCCTTGTTCATCACAGACTGAAAGTCTAATATCGTTTAGAGTTCCTGTCTCCAACTTCTTATAACGAGGCACAGAGAAAACCTCGTGTCTCCCTTGATTACATTCCACATTTTTAACAGGCACAGCCCTGAGGAGTGTGGAGGGAAGCGAATTATGACGGTTCTCATATGATGATAGACCCTCGAGATGAAAGTACAACTCCTTATATATGTTAAGATTAGGAAAGTTTGGCGCCGTGACTGAAGTCTCGGCATATTGTGACGCATCAGCGCTATAGTTCAAGCCGAACCCAAGAGTCTCACTTAGCCTTCCAAACTGTATAGGCATCCCCTTTTTTACACCACCGAGTCTTAGACGGCCACTTGCAGGGTTAAGAGTAAGGGAGAGCTTCCGTGGCTCAAAGAATTGGTTGTTGAGGGTGCAGACATCATAATACCCGGAGGGGATAGTAACACGCTCGCCACCATATATGAACCAATTGTTTTGTAGCTTCGTGGTAATATTAACCCACGCTGGATAGAACAATAATTCCACAATAGCTACCTCAAGGCCACCATCGCGGTTCTCTATGACCGGGTTGAGGGGGATGGGTTCCCCATGCTGAATGTTGGTTAATGTGATGTACATTTTATCACGTCTAATAATGATAATTTACGAGTTCATAAGGGTGGTAAATACCCGACGGAGCAACCATGTCTGATGTGAAGTACGCAGCTTAGATATGCCAGTGGCACGTCGTTACCCTTTTCATCTCGGACCGAAAGTCTTATACCCCCTACCGTTCCAGTTTCTAGCCTTTTATAATGAGGCACAGAGAAAATCTCATGTCTCCCTTGATTACATTCCTCTTTTTTAACGGGTACAGCCCGGAGGAGTGTGGAGGGAAGAGAATTATGACGGTTTTCATATGATGATAGACCCTCGAGATGAATGTACAACTCCTTATATATGATAAGTTTAGGAAACTTCTCCGCATGGAATGTAAACACCTCATTGAACCGCTCACTTCTGTAGTCTATGCCGAACCCAAGAACGCCACCTAGCCCTCCGAACCCTAAGGCCACCCCAGATTTTATACCACTGAGACTTACAAGGCCTGTTGCGGGGTTGAGAGAAAGAGAGAGCTTCCGTGGCTCAAAGAATTGTTTGTTAAGAGCACAGACATCATAATACCCGTCGGGGATAGTAACAACTTCATCATCAAGTTTGAACCAATTGTTTTTCAGCTTCTCTGAAATATTAACCCACGCGGGGTAGAACAACAATTCCACGATAGCCACCTCTAGGTCACCATCGCGATTGTCTAGGACCGGGTTGAGGGGGATGGGTTCCCCATGTTGGACGTTGCTAAGTGTGAAAAACATATTAGCACAGCTAATAATAATGACTGCTTACGAGTTCAATAAGGACACCAAATACCCGACGGGTGGGGTATACCCGTTTGCACAAATAAAGGATCTCACAAAGGTGGACATACAGGTCAACCTCCAAGGAGCCTTTCCGACACAGTTCCCCAACATGTTTGAAAAATACCGGTTGCCATACGTGGAGTCAGACCAGACCGTGCAAGCCTGGTACAGCAATCCGATGCAATTCTGGCAAAACCAACTCAACTTCGCAGTATGGTGTGCCACGGTGGGGTGTGGGGTGTCCGCGCAGGAGCATCTGTCCGGCCCTGACCCACTAACGCGAGCCGTCTTCATATTCCATGTCTACTACCAGATTCGTCGAATCCTCAAAGAGATGCGTGTGGCTCTACCACAAGACCAGGGTTGGAACGCCTTTGAAAATCCCTACGATGTAAGAGCCTATCAACGTATATGCGCGGAATTTGGAATTCCCCAGAATGATAACTGGAGACGGCTCGGGAGGAATAACGGGTTGGGGAGTGTATACATTTACTGGACGAACACTGGTTATCGCGCCCTGCCTGATGGACATGATGGTGTATATGACCCAAAGCGCCATTCGTTCACACAACAAACCACAAATGACATACTACACATAGATTATATCTCGCAAGACGATATTCACGCTGATTCTGGCTGGCAGGCTTTCATTCTTAACAATTCACAGGGCTTCACACGCCCCGGTGTTGAGCGAATAAATGACAGCATTCGAACCTATGTGTGGGCCATCTTAGGGGCCCAGGCTCAGACTAGAACACGAATTCTGGGAACCGGAACGGCGTTTGATGCCCAGAAGCAATTCCTGGTATTAGTAGAAGACGCCATCTCTGCGCCCGTCGATCTCGCGGCGGCCATCAAAAGATATCAGGATGTGCTACAAAACGCGAGCTCAGAAGTTAATTATGTCTTTGGAACGGGGTTGTATATGGCCCCCAGCGACATGCTGCTCCGCATTGGCCAGATAGCTGGATATAACAACATGATCATCATCGCAGAGCCAGGCCTAAAGCGTGGCCTGAATACAACCATTAATGCCCCTAAGCTGCCCACCATTGCACAGCCGACGGTAGAGCTGCCCAGCATTGCTCAGCCAGCGCTGCCGACCACTAGCATAGCTGATAAGGCAGCTGGGCTGCAGCATCAAAATGAAAAGATAGCACTCATTGCTGGGGGTGTCGCAGTCGGTCTAGTGGTCCTATGGTTTGTTCACCGCAATTAGCCGCTCTCTGATAGCCAGCAGCAGCAAGCCACCGAGTGCAACCACTAATGCCCAGAGATTTCCAGCCAGCCATCCCACACCCTTACTCAAGAAGTTAAGAAGCCAGGAGATAATACCGCCTATGATTCCTGGGAGTGCCTCCGCAGCCTTACCAGCTAGCCTGGCTAGAAGGCTCGCTAGGTCTTTCAGTTTCTGCCGAATCCATTCCTTAGCCCCAGGGCCAGGTGGCGGGCCAGGTGGTGGGATAGGTGGCGGGCCAGGCGGTGGGGTAGGACCACCACCACCAGTAATGGCTAGGGTGATAGTGGAAATTAAGAGGCCGATCGCTGTGAGAATGCTCGCTATGGTGATACCCTGCTCTCGGAACAGAGTCCGCAGCCTCGCACCCAGTGTGGTGTCTTCATTGACCACCCGATGAATGGTTTCACGGATCCGACTGAATTGGGTGCGTAAGTCTTCGTGTAACTCAGCGACCTCTATTAAAAGCCTCTTCTTAGCTTCTTCAATATCGGCAATCTTTTGCTCTTGAAAGTCCCTACTCTCCTCATTGGGTGCTATCAACATTTTCCGCCGCCTTATGGCGACCTCTTTATCTTGCTGGTCGAGAATAACCAGATAGTTTGTGAGTTTACCTTTAATCGTTGTCACCGCTTTGTCAAGCGCCATGAGCCCCCGGAGTTCTCTCACTGGAGGTAAGCCTTTCTCTCCCAGGTATTGGTCTACGTGTGAGGTTTCTAAAACCCGCTGCACTTCTGGACTCGACATAGCCCGTTCTAGGATGTTGCCAACATTTGAAGCTATTTGTGGGACAGCCTGAATATCTGCACCACTTAGAGCAGCTTCTTCCTCCGCCAGATCACTAGCAGTCTCCTCAAGGATGGTGACAACCTTTGGTGGTATTTTGTCCACAAACCCCAATACCTCTCTGGTACTCACTCTGAGGTTATTCACAGCTAACGGCATGCCATTATCATACTGTGTAATCCTTTGGTGGTTAACATAGAGAGCATTCCGGCGACCCAAACGAATTTTTGTATAATCTATACCAGTTATAGGTTTGATACCCCACATCTTCTCCACCCTTTTAAAATAGTCGTTAATAGCGCTGTTTTCTAGTTCTATGAATAAGTTGCGCTCCCCCTGTGACGTCTCCCCCTGTGACGTCTCCCCCTGTGACGGCCACTCGGTATTAACAATGCGGGGATTATCGACATCAAAATCGTCGTCGATGAAGCCTGTCTCTTCTTCCTCGCCCGTTTCAGGCCTCCCCTCTTCACCACCAAAATCAGTCAGCTCAACTCTATCCATATTAGATATTGCTACAAAGCAACAATAATAAACAACTAGCCATGTCTTCAAGTGCATATGGTCGTAAGCTTAACCCTTACCGCCGTCTCCGGGAGCCGCTCGGTGTGAAAGGATTGCGGCAAACGATAATCGTGACCAACAATCCTTCTACGATCGGTCCGAAGCAGCAGTTACTAGTTCGTTTTCCCAATCTCGGTGCACACGATGTTATCGTGCCTGGGTCGGTGCGGCTGGCATTCAATGTCGACCTCAGCTCCCCTGATGTCAACCGGTCCGTGGTCCAGAACCTCGGCCGAGCACTGGTTCAAAAGCTGACCGTCAGGCTATCGGGCAATGAAGTCTTCTCTCTTGTGGACAGTGACGTCTACAACGTCTATCTGGATCTTTGGAAGAGCCAATCGGAGCGGGCGAGCGCTGTGTATCAAGGCATCGATACAAGTACCGGCATGAATGTGACCAAGGCGCGTGTTGGTGCAGCGGATGCTGTTGTTCTGCCCCTCGCCAATGCGAGAGACGTGGCCATCGCGAAGGCCTTCAAAAACAGGTACTACATACCACTAGACTTTGAGCTGCTTGAAACGCATGCGCCCTTCTACCAATCTGCTCTTAGTGATCGGCTGGAGATTGAGTTGACCTTTAACGACGCTTCCCGTGTGATTCGCGCAACTGGTAAAGATGCCGGCAACTCCTCATACTCCCTAGAAAACATCTGTCTCGAGTACGAAGTAGTCACTGAACCCACGTTGGCCCGGCTAATTCGGAGCATGTATGAGAGCCGTATGGTGGTGTTATACGAGCGGGTCCTACGACATAGACGGATCCCTCAGAAAAAGGAGGACTCGATATGGAACATCAATCTGAACACACCCTGTAAGTCTTTGAAAGGCATTCTCCTATTATGGGAAGACCCCGCCAACCAAAAGGATTTTGCACGCCAACCAGAGTGGTTTTACAACCCACAGATCACCAAAGTTGAAGTCATCGTAGAAGGACAAGCCAATCAGCTATTTGCGCACGGCTTAGCACCACACCAGCTCTGGGACGAAGCGAGGAAATTCTTCGCTGGTGGCCTCAAAAGGCACCCTGAGACAAGCGCAGTCGCCAAAGAGCTAGGATTGTTCGATGTTAGTCTAGGCGAGTACTTGACGTCAAAATTCTGCTTGTGGCTGGACTTCCGGACCTCCGACGATGACCATCTTCACGGCAGCGGCCGGCGTGTAGAGAACGGCTCTGAGGGCATCACTCTCCAGATCACGAAAGAGGCCGAACCGGCGGGGCCCCTGTACTGCTACGTTTATTTGGTTATGGACGGACAGCTGAACATCGACACCGGGAGATTCGTTAGTGCTGTTTATTAATGGAGTTCCCACTTAAGCCACACTCGGCCATCATCACAGGCCCCACATCGTGTGGTAAAACAGAATTCATTCTCGACCTCCTGGAAGGCCCGTACAGGGGTGTTTTCGAGCATATTGTAATTGCTTGCCCTTCGGTACGATACAATGAAACATACCGGGCCCGGCCGTGGGTGTGGTCAGATCGCGAGGTCTTCATATTTGACCCCGGTGATCGGCTGCTCAAATGGCTAGAGGCCTTCTATAAAATGTTTCAGGGGACACCAACGTTATACATCATTGATGACTGCAGCGCAGAGGACGCTATTGCGCAGAAGCGGACTATGTTGACTTATCTAGCTTTTAGCGGGCGACATGCCCAGCAAAGTCTGTGGGTTCAAACCCAGAAGTACAACGCCGTTGCGAAAGGCCTCAGAGCGCAGACACAATGGGTGGCGCTCTTCCATTCCAAGGATAAGGATAGCTTTGAAGACTGCCTGGATGAGAACTACATCATCCACTCTAGGGAGGAACGTGATGGGGTGCGAAAGCAACTCGAAACCAATGAGTTCTCAAAGCTGGTACTGAGGACCAAGTTCCCATTTTCTTATAAAGTGCTCAAAGCTGGTGAGGTTTGTTAGATACTAAGCATATGTTAAGCATCAGCTAAGCATATGTTAAGCAACAGCTAAGCATATGTTAAGCATCAGCTAAGCATATGTTAAGCATCAGCTAAGCATGTATGAAGCAGTGCTTTGTTACTCCGTAACAGCCTTAGTTGTATTACAACTTATATGCACATGTTGTGTGCTTGGATGGGCTGTGCATTCCTATATTAGAGTTAGACGTTGGGTATTTGCAAACGCTGTGATGGATTGTGACACCATACTCGACCAGCTGTTACGTGAAGAGGCAAAGCCGGTAGAGTCTGCTCCGGAACCTACAACAACACCACAGTCCGGACATGCATCACCACCTACCACAACGCCACAGTCCGGACATGCGTTGCATCGTGAAAGGCTGGCAGCACTTGCGGCTGGGGGGCGTGCCGGGCAGTACATAGGCGGTAAGTACTCCAAACTTACAATGGAACAGGTTGAGGCCTTGCCTGATCAAGAAATTGAGAAGCTATATGCGAGGCATGAGGCGAGGCTTGGAGCTGCAATTACAAAGACCCTAGGCACGGCTATGTTACAGATGTACGCACAAGTGGCAAGTATGTTCCTCCCCATTGCTGATAATCAAGCTTTGGTGACAGACCTGGAGGCCGACCCGTTTCTAGGGCATGCGCTAAACACAGTTACATGTGAACTCTACCATAAGTTCGGTATGTGCTTAGCACCTGCAACTGTCGCGCTAGCAACTTTTAGGCACTGCCATTTTGGACATATCTGTCCTAAGCAAGATCAAGATGGAGGAGGAGACCCCCGAAATTTCTCCACAGGAGACACTAGTGACGAAGGACCCCAGGAAAGTTGCGGCTGGGAAGAGAGGAGCTGCTGCCCGAAAGAGTCGTGAAGCAGAGAGGCTGTCTCTAGCTCTGCAGCAGGCTGTTCGTGAGAAGAAACGAAAGTTAGCCCCCGAGCATGAGCAGGCCCCACCACCGCTGTTTCCAATAGTGCCAGTTGATTACCGTGGCTGGACTCCCTGGATTATCGGAGTGGCTGGCGTTGTTGTTGTCGTCGGAGTAATTAGGCAGAAAATGCGGCGGACTAAAGCACCTGCCCCACCTGCGCCCTCCAAGCGACCGGAGACTAACATATTAAAGAATAGAGATCCATTTTATATGGAATAATGGCAGGCGTTGACGGGAAAGCTATTGTTAACGCCGTTTACCACGGCGCTGTGGTGGCCGCGCTTACGGTAGGCACCGCAAAACTGACCAAGGTGATTTTCAAAGGGGCAACCTTGCCCAAGCTAGACGCTGATATGTATGACCTTGGGATGATGGTTTTAGACACGTCCATCGCCTTAGCACTCCGAGATTTGCTTATCAAAGAGGGCTTGATCCCCGCTGATATATTGCATAAACCCTTACAGTATCAGCCCCGCTAGCTATGGCCTCTGTCGCAATGATGATAGGGGGCGCTGTTGTCAATGCCCTCGCGTTTACGGAGGGCAACTACCTCTTTTCCAAGCTAGGGCATGCGGACGCCCATGAAGAAATGAGGCGGCACGATGAGGCTGTCGAGCGGCTACAGGCGGCCCAGGCTGAGTGGATGAGAAAGAGAACCGCGCGGCTGGACTGGCTCAACGATGAGCTACAGCGCGAAGGCCACGCCGTTCACTCTTTCCAGGATGTCGACCAGGCCATACGGGAATACAGCCTGATCTCTGGCAAACGTGTCGAGCCCCTCGAGCCTGAACCTCACCTGTCGGATTTCTATGTGCCATCAGAGCCGCAGAAAGACCGCGAGATCACTTTTATCGTTCTTGGGCTGGCAGCGACTGGTATTGTTGCTTACAAGTTGCTTTAGAGATTGACTGCTGCTACCAAAATGAAAGATCTGGAGGATATCTACTACAGCCCTCAGGGCTACTGGAAAGGCTTGGCGGCCATTAAGAAGCTAGCTGCTGCAGCTAATGTTTCGGAGGATGTTGCCCGAGACTGGCTCAAGAAGCAAGCTATTTTTCAGATCTATTTACCCGCTCCTCGTTACATTCCGCGGCCATCTATTGATGAAGATAGACCGAATGCCGTCCATCAGGCTGACTTGCTCTACCTACCACATGACCGGGTTGGTCGTAAGACATTTAAGTATGCCTTGACAGTTGTGGATGTTGCCTCACGGTTTAAGGAAGCAGAGGCTTTGACAGACAAGAGCAGTGAAGGGGTGGCTTTGGCCCTAGAGCGAATTTACAAACGCGGGCCACTCAAATGGCCACGGCTTCTGCAGATTGATCCGGGGCGTGAGTTTATGGGTGCTGTGAGCCAGCTGGCAGCAAAGCATAAGACACAGATACGGCGTGGAGAAGCTGGGAATCACCGGCAGCAGGCGATCGTCGAGAGGTTCAATCGCACTCTGGCGGAGAGACTGTTCGGTGCCCAGTACGCCCAAGAGTTACTATTGGCGGCTCGAGGGTCCTCTGAACGTTCAGCTGAATGGGTTCGGGCTCTTCCTCAGGTGGTCGCGGCTCTTAACGGTGAGGTGACTCGTTTGACGGGTCGGAAGCCGATTGATGCCATTAAGGACACTTCTGTATCCCATTCACCGGCCGCTCCTGCTCACCGTACTATCGGCTTCAAGGAGCCTGTGATTCCGTCTGAGGCTCTAGTCCGGTATCTGTATGCAAGCTCGCCTGGGGAGCATGAGCTTGAAGGTGGCCGGCGCCGGGCGACTGATCCTTCGTGGTCATTAACAGTACACGAGATTCGTAGAACAGTATGCCAGGATGGGCGGCCTGCGCTGTACTACCTGGAGGATGGGCCAGCGCGGGGCTTCGTTCGCGAAGAGCTGATGATTGTTCCTCCCGACACCCAAATGCCTCCTGACCGGATCCTCCCTAAGCGATGAGGCCCAGGCTGGCGATCTGCCCGTTATGCATCCCTTGGTTCTCTACTCTATGGACTTCTACCTCGTAGATGGACCAGCTCGTGGATGTGAGGAGCTCCACAGCTACTCCCTAGCAGGATTCTAGGTAGCCGTAGGCCCTAGTGTTGATACCATCAGCACAAATCCATTTTTTCGTGTCCATGGGGCTCAGAGATGTTTTGTTCATCTCATAAACCCCTATCTGGTGGCCCTTGCTTCGTATGGCAACCTGTGTGTGCTTGTATTCCCGCTGATCGAACAGACTGTCCTTGTAGTGTTCGTGTCTGAGGTCCTTCTTCACAACTGCCCGAGCAACTCCTTTGGCTTTCTTGATGTTGGCGGCCTCCTCTAGGATTGAGTACATCTTTGGTCTGAGACCGACAAACTCAGCTATCGAGCGGCCGTTGCATTCATCTTTGAATTTGCCGACCACCTTTTTATTCGCAGTCGAATGGTTGGGGTGGTCACGCGGATAATCTGAGAAGTCGTACCAGTCGGGGTGAGTCTTCATGTCCGCGTACACATCCTCAGTCTCCACCTGAAGTAGAAGGGAGTCAGTATCAGTGTAGCAGAGCTGGAGTCTATTACCGTATTGGGGTTTAAGCCGATTGTACCAGAAGTCGTACATGAGGTACTTGGATTGGTCCAGGATGGCCTGCCCACAATAGACTGGTTTATTCAGCTGGACCTTGTTCTTGATGCTGTGCACCGCCACCAGTCCACCGTTGAAGATTCTACACGATTCGTAGTTGGGGCTGGCGATTAATTTTCGGAGTCGGTCAGTCTCGGTGCCTCTGATAAGGTTGACTCTGATGCGTTTGCGAACATTCTCCATACTCTTCCCAAAGACGGCATTGTTCATCAGCTTGAAGAAGTCCTTCTCAAATTCCGATTTGGCTTGGGCTCGTAGAGAGGTGTTCATCTCTATGTAGGGCTTCATCCATTGGGACTGATTGAACTTGATGGCTCGGTGGATCTGGGTAACCTCTAGACCGAGGCTGTGATAGAGTTTGAGATTGCGGTAGTGGACGACGTATCGCTCCTTATTGTGGAGATGAGGTACCAGCTTTGTTTGCTCCGTGAACTTACCCCCCCCCCCCCCAGTTTGTTCTGGAGCTCGCGCTGATAGCTGCTCAACCAGGCCTCTGGGATGGTCATGGTTTCTGGAGCTAGCGGATAGTCACTGTGGGCTTCATGTAGGTGCGCTGGGTACTTCAAATCAACCTCAACAAGCCATCCCTCTGGGGCGTTGTCGGGGGTGTTGAGTACCTCCTCGAGAGTTGGATTGGCCCATTGGAACCCTCCGGTGGGGAGGTATTCCATCATGGCCCACCCATACAGGTTATTTGCATCTAGGTACATGATCCACGAATTGGGTGTTGTGGGGTCATAGTCTGAAGTCTTGGGGTTGTTGGCCTTAGCATACCGCTTGGAGACCATGGCCACACCCCCTCGGAGTCCCTTCTCAAAGAGGAGGTGCATATCCAAGTCGGTTAGGAGCTCGAGTTGCACCTTCGTCTTTTTTAGGAGTGCGTCCCATGCCAGGCCGGGTGCACTGATGTAGTGGGCTGGGTCGAGCTGATATACCTCCATGCAGGTGTCTCGGAATGCCTCGAATATATCAGCCAACAGACTGACGTCTGTTTTCAGGTATAGGTCATGGTAGCCTCCGAGTGTTTTGCAATCGAGCTCCTGCCACACTTTCTGGGCGTGGGCATAGTCAGAGTCACTGATTCCTTCTCGGGTGAGCTTGCTGTAGAATACCTCTTTGGGTGGTAGTCGGTCCTCTGCAAAGCGCTCGAAGCTGTCCATATATTCGTAGGGGTATACACCCTTACGGAGAAGGAGATGTGACTGGCTCTGGCTTAGTGTGGTCCTGAACTTGTTCATTAAGACGGCCCAGGGGGTGTGCTTCTCAGTGTTGCACGTCTCACATCTTGAGATTATATCGTTGCCTCTACGTGTCAGAGCCATTGATTTACCGCAGTGTGTCAGCTCGCTGAGGTTCCCTACCAGGGTGTCTAGAGAGCTATTCATGAACTGTAGGCTGTCAATGAATTGCAGCTGACCGATGGTGAAGGAGGCGTACTTCTCTATGGTGTTTGGTATGCAGGTGATTGTTGTGTTGTCTACTTGTTTGGTTTGCCATTGGCCGTTTTTCTTCTTCTTGTAGACCGTTCTTTTTCCCCAGTCCAGACGGCCGGCCGCTTGCATGATGATGTGGGAGTCGTATCCTCTGAGGTTGTGAAAGACTACAGGTATCCTCAGCTTGTCTCTATTGATGCGCCATGCTAGATTACAGACATTGTGGGCAGCACCCCGGTATTTGCCTGTAATATGGCAGTGGTCTCTCACCTTGTCCTCCTCCAACGGCTCTTTACAGATGTGGCAGGTGGTGGAGGAGGCAAAGTCTTCACGGTCTTTTTGCCCCAGCACCATCAGAGCCGGCCGCTGTAACTTGTGGTGGATGGTGGCCTGCTCTTGTCCCAAGCGTTTGAGGAATTCGTCGGCAGCATCCTCCCCCCGATATACGACAGGGTTTGTGGTGAGCCCGTCGCAGCGTACAATGGTGTAGCCGAAGCCGCAGGGGGGCTGCTCAGCAAGTTGGCGCGTGTTGCTCTGGCTTGGATCCATTTCCGCACCATGTACTGGAACGTTCAAGGTCTCAAAGTCTGCGTATATGATGTATGGTGCCCTCATCTGTTTCTGGAGGGACTTGAAATTCATCTTTCCCTCTTTAGGCATGACATTCACCTGGCAGGCTTTGTTGATGCCTTGGCAGAGTGGCACATGTTGGTCCAAGGTTTCCTGAGAGGAGTGTACATGGAGACAGTTGAGACATGGATACTTCTTACCCTCATATTTACTGTTTCCATATAGAAGCCGCCCCACATCCTTGACCCAGACATAGTGTCTATTCTCATCCTTGCGTAGGAGCATGAGGTTGATTTGAGTGCGCTGGAGTTTGTTGGTTCGGAGTATGGTCGGTCCTTCTTTCCACCCAAAGACCCGGATGGCTATGGTAGGATTCTGTTTTTCAAACTTAGCAATACTGGATAGCTGCACGGGGAACTCGATTCCTTCAAAGTTTAGCTCTCCCAGGTGGGTGCTATACTTGTTGAGCCTATCAGGATGCTCTCCATGTGCTACTGGGTAGAGCGCTGAGAGTATGGCCCATTCAAAGCAGCGGTTGTCCTCATTCTTCACATTCACAACACTGCGTGGTGGGATGAAGCTGGGGGTCGCGAAGTAGCTAGAGCCTCGGAATGGTTGGTATTTTGCGATGTAGAGGTCGAGCTGCACACACTCATCATAGTGCCAATCCGAGCCCTGTTCGGTGAATGCTTCACTGTCAGCGAATATCTTGGCTATGGCAAGGTCCAGCCCCTCAGCAGTTTCCCCCTCGTGCAGTACTTCATAGTTCCTGCTTCCATGGGTGGCGATTGCTGTAATCTCTTCACCTTCTGGGGTGGTGCGATAGTATTTTAGATGGAGATACAGCTGCATTTTAACACTACCATAATCCCCCAACCCTTTTATCACCATGGCTTTGATGGCGGGCTCCATCGAAATCATAAATGTTGCAGGTTCATCATAGTTGCTACCTTCTGGGACGATTGCTTCATATTTTCTCAGGCTCCCCTCAATCTCCCGGGCGAGTTTCAATTCAGGTGCGTCGCGACTTAAAGTGGAACGCCTCTCGGCCACTTCATCTCGCACTCTATCAACTCGGGCAAGAAACTCTGCTTCGAGGTCAGCGTGTCGTTGAGCACGCTGCTGGGCGCGGTGTCGTCGCTCGGCGACGATCGCGGCTCGGTCGGCGGCGGTGCCATGTACAAATCTCAGAGCGGTGGTAATCCCTGCTTCAAGTCGTGCCCCATGTAGATTAGGGTTCTTCTCGAGCAGGGAGGCCCTAGCCATCTCGCGCGCTCTGGATATTTCCCCCTCAAGAACGGCCTTCCTCCTCCCACTGTATGGCATGCCATACTCGCGGGCTTGCTGTTTCAACTGAATCAGCGTAGGCATGGCTAAATACACAGATCTGTCAGTCTCTAACAGGTGAGTGTGTACGTACAGTGGATAGTTCCATGTCTCTAATTGACTTTTATATTTCTATGATCATAGCCAATCGCTTAAACTCGGCGTTAAAAGGCTTTACCTTTTCATGGTACCATGTTCGGCGATTGGCTGCGTTATAACCACACTCCTTACAAATTGATAGATAGTTTGTGACCCCCCTCCCACAGCTTCTGCACGGTTTGGTACATGAACCCTTCCGTATTAGCACTGCATGGACTTTGCAGTAGTCCCTCATACAACTCCGATTGCAGGGCTCTGTGGAACGTAGCCGTAGCCACTTACAACTGTTCTTCGCGGTGCGCATCTTGGTATGTCTGTAGATGATACACTCTAAATCGATGGCTCGGTCGCCATGCGTGCGCTCCGGGATACAGAGGACGGCCCGGTCGGGCGGTCGCGCCCCGGGGCCCTGGGGGGTGGGGCCCCCGGGGGTTGGGTCCCTAGGGGGCTGTTGTTTTGGCGCTCCTGTGGTGCCCCGGTTGTTTTGGCCCCAAACCGCTATTATACATCTACTTAAAGAAATAAAAGATAAAGGGGGGAAGGCTAAAGAAAGTTGGTTAAACGAGCAATGCAAAAAAATTGAATTAAATTCCATTAAAGATACAAACAATATGCACAGACAAATCAGTGAGCTTACGGGAAGAAAAATAAGAATAAATACAGGGTGTTTGAAATTAAAAACAAGAAAGATAATATTAGAGGAAGATGCTATAATGAAGAAGTGGAATGAGCATATAAGAGAATTATATGAAGGAGAAAGGGAAGAATTAATAGAAGATAGTAACTTAGAAGATCCACCTATTCTGAAAGAAGAAGTCGCTGACGCTATGAAACGTATGAAGAAAGGAAAAACAGCTGGGCCAGATGAAATCACAATAGAAGAATTAGAAGTATTGGGAGAATTTGGAGTAGATATATTAACCAAAATGTTGAATGATATTTACAGCAGTGGATATTTACCCAGTGATATGCTGAAATCTGTATTTATAGCTATACCAAAAAGACCAGGAGCAATTGATTGTGAAGATTTTCGTACAATTAACCTTATAAACCATATCACTAAGCTTCTACTCAGAATCATAATGAGAACCAAAAAGAAAATAAAAATGGAAATTAGTGAAGAACAGTGTGGATTTGTGGAATGGAAAGGGCACAAACAATGCAATTTATACATTACGGACACTAATAGAAAGGTCAATAGAGAAACAGAGAGACATATATTTGTGCTTCATAGATTATACTCCGGCTTTTGATAAAGTAAAACATGATGAACTGATTAAAATGTTGGAAGATATCAACACTGATGGAAAAGATTTAAGAATAATAAAGAATATTTACTGGAACCAAGTAGCAGCAATTAAAATTGGAAATAAAGAGGGTAGTTACGAACAGATAAAGCTAGGAGTACGACAAGGGTGTGTCTTGTCACCAGATCTTTTCTCCCTGTATAGCGAAGTAATAATGAGAGAGATCAAAGAGATGCCAGGAATACTAGTTGGAGGTTATAATATAAATAATATACGCTATGCAGATGGCACAGTATTGGTGGCGGATAATTCAACAGACCTACAACAATTATTAGACGTATTAGTAACAGAGAGTGCAAGGAAAGGACTCTCCTTGAATATCAAGAAAACAGTAACAATGGTAATATCAAAGAAAATGGTGACACCAAAATGTGACATAGAAATAGAAGGGAAAATCCTTAACCAAGTTGATAATTTTAGATACCTAGGGGCATTTATAACATCAGATGGAAGATGTACAACAGAGATTAGGAGCAGAATAGGGCAGGCAAAAGCCGCATTTCAGAAAATGAAGAGTATCTTATGCAATAAGTCACTATCACTGAATTTAAGAAAGAGAGTGCTGAAATGCTATGTAGAACCAGTGTTGCTGTATGGCAGTGAATCTTGGAATGTAAATGAACAAATTAAGAAGAAATTAGAAGCAACAGAGATGTGGTTCCTGAGACGAATGTTGCGAATTCCTTGGACTGCCAGAGTAACTAACGACGACTGCCTGAAACAGGCTAACGAAACTAGAACATTATATACAACAATAAGACAGAGACAAACAGCTTTCCTCGGTCATGTGATGAGAAGAGAGGCATTGGAGAACATCGTAACAACTGGAAAGATCGAGGGGAAGAGAGGCAGAGGTAGATCAAGAGAAGTGATGCTGGATGGATTGAGACGGTGGCATGGAGAAATATCAGCATCAGAGTTGATCCAGAAAACCAAAGACCGAGATCTATGGAGAGCCATGAACGCCTACGCCAGCCGGCACGGCACTTGATGATGATGATGATGATTGAATGTATTATTGCATCGGCATTGTAATTGTATGATGCATGTAATGGTTGTGATGACTGAGATGTGTGAATAAAGTGTTTGAATTGTAGTTGTAGTGCGTCACGTCAAGTCATTCTGTGACCGTGTTTGTATGACACTTGTTGGTGATTACGAGCCTTTGTTATTGCTGAAAGCAAGACTCTGACAAGTGTGAATGTGGGAGCTCGTCCGGCCATAGCCATTGTCTATACTGATGAGATCAAATGCCTATCGCCGGAGAGTGCAGACCATAACCAACAACAATCTGTCGGCTGCTCTCACACTCCATTCACCACCTGCTTCGATGGCTTCACGTAACCCTAAGGAGGGGCTAAACGGGTACTCCACCTTGCTCAAGAGTGTCCCGTAGACTAGCGGAGGAAAGAAGGCGACTTGAATTCCTTGGAGAGTAACTAACGACGACTGCCTGAAACAGGCTAACGAAACTAGAACATTATATACAACAATAAGACAGAGACAAACAGCTTTCCTCGGTCATGTGATGAGAAGAAGGTGTGTGTACTAAGTGATTCAATGAGCATGATTCAGAAGGTCGAAGCTGGATCTGTACGTAGACAGTGGACTGAGTCGCTGCGGAAGTCTGTTGTCCGCAAAGTCACCTTCATCTTCGTCCCGGGACATGCGGGAGTCGAGGGAAATGAACGAGCTGATAAATTGGCTGGCTCTGCACCCCCTGTAGATGGCCAGCCCATGGATCGTGCCGATGTTATTAACGCCCTTAAAGATATGGCGAGAACAGAGGATTTTGACGCCAGTGATTCCACATCGCTTTCCAGGATGAAAGACCTGGGAGTAAGAATCGGCACAGCCAGACGCGAGAGGTACATCGGGAAAACAAAGCGTCTCGTCAACCAACACAGAACTGGCACTATTAGCCACCGGACGCTGATGCATATGCTGGGGGAAGGATCTGAGCACCTATGGACATGTCCGGAGTGCAACGAAGATACCCCAACTGATAACTAAACTAAACTAAGAAGGCGACTTACATCTCCTTTAATATGGGATACCCCTACCCCGCTAACTGGTACACAGCTTTCTAGAACCTATTTATTGCATTGATTGAACATTGTTATTAGTATATTACTTCATAATAATAATATCATATTGATATTTCACTCCACTCTGTCCTGTTCATATAATAAAACTTATGATAAGATCTCGCCTTACGAGTTGATTAGAAGCGTTATTTTCACATGATCGTGGAGGTATTGTATCCATTGGGTCTTATATGAAACTTGTATAGTAGTCTTTGTTTCTAACCAAAAACCAAAACTGTTCTATTACATTTGGTCGTTGACTGGGTTTAGCTTTTGTATTATTGATTAACTTCCGGTATTGTTGGGAACATGGCGTCTTGTCCATGTTGACTAGCGGATTACACTGTTCTTAAACATCTTATTGACATATTGTTGTTGAATATCAGAGGTAAATTAAATAATTTTCAAATTTTGTTGAATGTAAAAATGGCTACAAGTACAAGTAGTAGTTACTTTGAGAAATGTATGAATGCAGTTTTATTGTCGATGTACACTGTACAGTCACAATCATAATGGAAAAAGATCAGATTTTACATGCGTGGTCATGTGATTGTGGAAGACCTTTCCTTTAATATATACTAGCATGTACAGAGAATATTTAAAATGGGGTTTCTACTTATGAAATCATAATAGTTGGATACAGCTTGACAAGACAAATCCAACGGTAACTCAACGAACTCTGTTTGTTAATTCTAAGCGGAGTTTTGAATATTCTTGAGTCCTGATTTAAACCAGGAAGTGTAAATATGTAATCATTAATGAGGTCCTTAGTAATGGGGGAGATTTTATCGCGGCTCAATAAACTGGAAGCTGAGACATTCTGCCTTCTATTACTGTGGCTTGTAAGTTTATTTTTAATTGCGTCCGGGGTGGCAAGGCCTAACTTGACATATCTATCTTTTGATAGGATGTACCGTGACCTAATTAACAATTAAAAATGGCTGCCAATTGTTTATTATTTATTAAAAGTCTGTCGCATTGCTAACAAACCTGGTGAGATGTATATTTTGCTATGCGTTTTTGGCAACAGGAAAGTAAAGGCCACATTCCTCTTTCAATAGAATTGAGAGGATCAACTTCATTGCACCGGGTTTTATCCATATGGCTCAGTCTCTTTCCGCAGGACGGCCTGCACAAAGCACGAGTCTCTGTGCCATCGTGCCATTACATCGAAGTAAAAACAAAAATCATGTACGGTGTCATCCCGCCAATGAAAACCATATCCCGGAAGTCGCTATCTAAGTATTACCATGCATTCTTTCGGCGTCATTCATTTCATCACGTGGCAAGAACATACGTCATCTGGGGTTTTCCAGGAAAGGTTAGCCTAGTATTCCGTGCACGGTGATTGGTTTAAATTATCATGACCTTTTAAATAAACATAATTATTTGACAAAAAGTAAGTACTTTTATATTTTAAAGCTTGTTTTCTTAATTTTTTAATACTTTTAGATGGATATTTGAATTATGCACCCATATTTACATATATTTAGAGTTTCATTGCTTAAATAGCTTGAAATGTCGTTTTAAAAAAAATCTTTGTCAATGGAACTCCAAGATGGCGCCTGCCAGTCTGGACACTGTTTAACGCTCAAACATGCAATTAAAACTACTAAAGTTAAAAATAATACAAGTTTAAAGATTATTAATAATAATAATTTATTTGTATACTTGTACTATTTTTTATCATTTAACATGACGGATCATATGGATGAAGTCGGATTTAATATCCATCAGCGGCCAGTCTAAGACACCCATATTGGGCCGGAAGTGGCAATAACAATGGATGCGATTTTCCAGTCTCAAAGTATGAATAGTAATGGCGAAATCTGTATCAAGATTTTGACACTCAGATGTAAATATTTCCGCTCATAATTGACATCCAAGCATAATTGAGGTACCATTAGATTTTGAATTCTTAAGTCCTAAGTAATGGGGGAGATTTTATCGCGGCTCAATAAACTGGAAGCTGAGACATTCTGCCTTCTATTACTGTGGCTTGTAAGTTTATTTTTAAACGAGCAACATAGTACCATTCATTGCGTCCGGGGTGGCAAGGCCTAACTTGACATATCTATTTTTCGATAGGATGTACTGTGACCTAATTAACAATTAAAAATGGCTGCCAATTGTTTATTATTCATTAAAAGTCTGTCGCATTGCTAACAAACCTGGTGAGATGTATATTTTACTATGCGTTTTTGGCATCAGGAAAATAAAGGTCACATTCCTCTTTCAATAGAATTGAGAGGATCGACTTCATTGCACCAGGTTTTATCCATTGGCTCAGTCTCTTTCCGCAGGATGGCCTGCACAAAGCACGAGAGTCTCTGTGTCTCAGAGAAAAATGCACTTGACTTTTAAGACTTTTCGATAGGATGTGGAGTTACCTAATTAAGTTAAAAATAACTGTCCATTTATATTAATTAAATGTCATGTGAAATGTTCGTTGTTAATGAAAAAACAATTCATGAAAATGTACTCATATTGTCTTAATGTACCAACTGCATTGTGACAGCTTTCTTCTGTTGATTAAATATCATGCTTTAATGTAAGTAAATAAGTTTGTAACTGCTGCATAAATTAAGCAACAGTTAATTAATTATTAAAATATTAAATTTTAAAAATTTAAAGAAAAATAAGTAAATATTCGCTAATAATTATTTCTACTTCTGCTCAATAATTACACTGTTCTGTGTCTAAAAGTGAGCAATTAATAATTAAATACTAACTTTTTTTAAAACCATAAGTTATTTCACAGTATTTAATTATGTACCGGTGCGCTGCTAAGAAAAAAGGTACTCCTTACAGGTTTACAACAGACTGGTCTGAAAACTGGCTTTCAAAATTATTTTCGGTCATGTCAAAGGGTGACAAATTATACAAGTACACAGATAAATTACTGCTACAAATGAAACTTGTATTCTGTTTAATTTTACTAGTTAAATTTCCAGTTCTAATTATAAAATAAAAAGGAATCCACTCTGCTATCCTACGCAAGGCTAACGGCATGGGTCCGCCATTTTGAATTTTGCGATATCTCATTGTTAAGCTATTACTATCAATTAAGCTTCTATTCTGTTTAATTTTAGTAATTAAACTGACGGTTCAAATTATAAAATAAACACAGGATCGGCTGTAATAAATACTATAGCGTGGGTGCCGCCATAGATAGAATTTTGCAAAATGGATGCATTATTTCAATTTCATTCTCAATCTGACTGGCTATGCTGCTCTAATCTTAGACTATACTGACTATACTATAAAAAAAAAATTCCTAACAAAGGCCAAAGTGGGCAATGTTGAAACTCTTCACATATATGAGAAATTGAACGGAGAATCCAAAAATGCAATAAAAAGTCTAGTTATATTAATATTATGTGAGTTATAAGAACAATTAGCTTACCGAGCATCAAATATCAAAATTAGCTCCATGGAGAAATAACGTCTGGCAACAAAGATTTCCAGTCTTAGCAGACAGACCACTTATGAAATTTTCAGAGTAGTTTCCCGCAAAGTTTGACTGGTTTTTTCCTGAATATATCCAATCAGAAACAAACATGGATAACCCCAGGTATAAACTGGATGTCACATTGACTTTATGCTAATTAGGGTCACACCTCCCCTCCCCCACCCATGTTAGAATATGCCGACCTTTGACATTGCTATTTATACTTTATGATAATACAAGAGATGAACAATATGATCATCGGAATAATAATGAATCAATTTTGAAGATGGAAGTTCAGAATGCTCTTAACCATATAAAAATTGTCAAGACCCCGGGTACAGATAACATCACAATAGAAATAGAATAGAAATGATCAATGTCTTAGAAGAATATGGAATAATAGACCAAGTCACCAGACTGCTAATATATCAATAAACGATACTGAAGATATACCTCCTGAATTATGTAATTCTATATTTGTTGCAATCCTGAAGAAATCAGGAGCCTTAGAATGTCATCAACATCGAATAATTAGTATAATGAGCCACATCATGAAGATTCTGCTGAGAATTATCATGCAAAGAGTTGGGAAGAAAATACGAAGGCCAAGAAGAAAAAAATTATATTTGCAATCGAATTGCGGGATGTAACAAACACGTCACAGCGTCTGCTCACTAGTCAATTTTAGTTTGGGCCATTAAGAAGTCTAAGAAGGTGGTTAATTTAAATAGGAATGTTCACTGTTGCGAGTTTAATTCTGCCGAATTCTCTGTATTTTTTAATGATTCACTCTTCTTCTTACTTCTGTCCGTTCTTTTGGCATCCCGTTTTATTTTTACATTTTACGTTAGTCCTGTTTAAATATCAAGAATAATTTTTCAGAACAGGTATCCCGATTACAAATAGCGATCCCTACAAATAATTCTGTCCCCAGGCGAGTTCAAGAATTGTTAACTTTCGTTTCTGTACACTTACTGTACAATACCAGGCATCCATTTTTGTTTACGTTACCGTCCTACTATTTGTCCTGATAATATCGCAGCAGTGATGATTCTCTCAATTTGACACTTTCTATGGCCTCCATTGCATCATCTCTGAGTAACTCTGTTCTGGTCCAAGCTGACAGTACTGACAGTCAGCAATATGCTTCGCCTCAGAGAGACATGATTAGGCAATTCAAACACCAGGCTTTCGATTGATTAACCAGGCCTCATTAATTTGCTACGCATATAAAGTGCAGGAAAACCCGGTATATCTGAAGCAGGTGGAAAAGAGAGAGGAGAGAGATAGATAACGAAGATAGTGTGAGAGACAGAGATATGAGAAAGATGTGTTGAAAGACGTTAAAGAGTGGTAAAGACAAGAAAGTGAGTGGTGGGAGATCAAGACTTAGAGAGAGAGAGAGAGAGAGAGAGAGAGAAAAACTCGCGTTCAGGTGGCTAAGCTCCTTTCCCAAGACAACAAAAGTAGAGGACAGATAAGAACAGAAAGACAAGTGTGCAGGTTCTTGTGCAACAAGATAAACAACACCTAATACACAAAATCCGTAGAAAACATACATATATATATATATATATCATATGCCTATAGCGAAATCATCAGACTAGCAATTGGTGTCACCTAATTCCTGAAAATGAAAAAAAAAAAAGTTGCCTCCCCATCGGCGAATCGAACCTCGAGCTCCCGCGTGACAGGCGGAGACACTAACCACTACGCTACTGAGGACACGTCAACAGATCAACAAAATATTGTAATATGGATACATGCACAGGAATAATCACGTGACCTACTTTGATTGCGAATATAATTTGTCTCTATTCGCAATTCCATTGCAAATATAATTTTTGTCTATTCGCAATTCCATTACGAATAGTCACTCCGATCCGAAATAGGAGAACAATGTGGGTTTGTAGAAGACAAGGGTACAGAAAATGCTGTGTACATACTGAGAACAGCAATTGAACGTTCTATAGAAGTAAACAAAGATCTTTATCTTTGCTTTATTGACTACACAAAGGCTTTCGATAAAGTGAGACATGTTGACATGATAAGGATGCTTGAAGATCTACAAATTGAAGGAAAAGACAGAATTGTAAAAAACATATATTGGAAACAATGAGCTGCCATCAGAATTGATAACGATGTAGGTCAATATCAGCCTATTAAAAGAGGTGTGAGACAGGGATGTGTAATGTCTTCAGATCTTTTTTTCCTGTACGGTGAAAATATTTTCAGAAATAGAGAAGATATGGAAGGAATCAACATTGAGGAGCGATACATCAGATGTGCAGATGATACAGTCTTGATTGCAGACAATGAACAGGAGCTGCAAAATTTAATAGATGTGGTTGTTGCACACATTGAACTGCTAGGGTTAGAACTGAATATTAAGAAGACACAGATTATGGTCGTCACTGGAAGGAAGGAAATACCACAATGTGATATACAAGTAAATGGGCATATTCTTAGACAAGTGAATACAGTTATCTCGGCACAGTCATAACATCTGATGGGAGATGCCTTGAAGAGATTAGAACAAGAATTGCCATTGCGAAGGTAGCCTTTTGTAGATGGAAAACATACTGACAAATAAAAAGATATCAATTGAAATGAGAAAAAGAGTGTTGAAGTGCTACATAGAACCTATACTTTTGTATGGATGTGAAACGTGGACAATAAGCAGTCAAGCTGAAAAACAGCTGATGGCTGTGGAAATGTGGTTTCTGAGGAAAATGCAAAGAATACTAAGGGCAGACAGAAAAACCAATGAACAAGTCCTTTAAGAAACAAATGAAAATTGTAAACTGATTAGAGTCATTAGACGTAGACAGTCAACATTTTTTGGGCATGTTATGAGAAGAAATGACTTGGAGAACTTGGTGACAACTGGCAAGATTGAAGGGAAGAGACCAACGGGAAAACCGATAAGTAAATACCTGGATGGCTTGGCCACGTGACGTGGTCGAGACAGAAACACGGAGCTGATCTACGTCTCTGGTGATTGAGTGAGATGGCAAAACATGACAGCCCACGCTAATCGGCATGGCACATGATGGATTGATGGTACACTGAGAGGAGGCGAGTTAGTTGGTGGGGCAGCTACTATGATTTTCAGTTTAAGTATTTTACTAACAAGACTACCACAGATAGATTGGCCTTGATAAACCATGTCTAATGGTACCTCAATGATGCCTGTATGTCAATTCTGTGCAGAGATATTCACATCTGAGTGCCAGTATCTCACTGACATGAAATTGACATGATTTCTTTAACTTCAGCACTCTTTAGTGTGCCCATTTACCTGCACCATGCGCGATTGTCTCAAATGGGTCAGACAGGCGGATTTGAAAACTGACTTCAAAAATATCTTCCGTCATGTTAAATGATTAAAAAATAATAAAATTATACAAATAAATTATTATTGATCTTTAAAATTGTATTATCTTTAACTCTAGTAGTTCAAATTGCACAATTTGTGTGTTACAAAGTGTGCATGCCAGTCTGATCAATATGCAGCACATCTTTGCAGAAAATAATTTTTTAAAAATGCGAGCAAGTTTAGTGCAGAAACTTTCCAAATATATGTAAACTTAGATGCAGAATTCGAAAATCCATCTAAACTGAATGGTTTTCTATTAACAGTGTCAGAATAGTGTTACAAAGTGTACATGCCAGTCCGATCAATTTGCGCGGCCACTATTTTGACTTTGGGTTTCCCATTCACAAAGGCACATCTTCACAGGAAGTTTTTTTCCAACCACAGTTTGAGCAAGTTTAACAATGAAACTTTCCAAATATATGTAAAACTGGATGCAGAATTCGAAAATCCATCTAAAATTAATAAAGTTCTATTAACAGTGCCAGAAAACAATTAATTACAGTAAGTGTGCCAAATAATTTTTTTTAAATTTTAATGCCATGATAATTTCAACCAATCGCTACGCACAGAATATTAGATGGACCTTTTTTGCTGACGCCAAGATGATGTGTTATTGTCACATGATATTTGAACAAATGAGTGATGTTGAAAGCTAGAATGGTCTTTAGATAGCCATTTTTTGAGGACACAATGGATCCGGCTAGTGTGGCGCAGTATATCACTTCAGTTTTAAGTTTGGGTCGCAGCAAAGTCAAACTTGCTACAGTATCTTATCACATCTGAGCTATATCTTGATTTTGTCTCTGCCTATATAATATTAATATATCATATATGATTTATCCAACAAGGTTATTCTCATATTTTGTTCTTATAAATATAAAATTTTTGTTTGGAAGTATGTGAATCATGTCAAACTGAGGTCTGACACACTGATCTTCTAGTAATGTATAACTGTATAGTATGTGGATCACATCAAACTGAGGTCTGACACACTGATATTCTAGTAATGTATAACTGTATAGTATATGAATCATGTCAAACTGAGGTCTGACACACTGATCTTCTAGTAATGTATAACTGTATAGTATGTGAACCATGTCAAACTGAGGTCTGGCACACTGATCTTCTAGTAATGTATAACTGTATAGTATGTGGATCATGTCAAACTGAGGTCTGACACTGATCTTCTAGTAATGTATAACTGTATAGTATATGAATCATGTCAAACTGAGGTCTGACACACTGATCTTCTAGTAATGTATAACTGTATAGTATGTGGATCATGTCAAACTGAGGTCTGACACACTGATCTTCTAGTAATGTATAACTGTATAGTATGTGAATAACGTCAAACTGAGGTCTGACACACTGATCTTCTAGTAATGTATAACTGTATAGTATATAAATCATGTCAAACTGAGGTCTGACACACTGATCTTCTAGTAATGTATAACTGTATAGTATGTGAATCATGTCAAACTGAGGTCTGACACACTGATCTTCTAGTAATGTATAACTGTATAGTATGTGGATCATGTCAAACTGAGGTCTGACACTGATCTTCTAGTAATGTATAACTGTATAGTATATGAATCATGTCAAACTGAGGTCTGACACACTGATCTTCTAGTAATGTATAACTGTATAGTATGTGAATCATGTCAAACTGAGATCTGACACACTGATCTTCTAGTAATGTAAAACTGTATAGTATGTGAATCATGTCAAACTGAGGTCTGACACACTGATCTTCTAGTAATGTATAACTGTATAGTATGTGAACCATGTCAAACTGAGGTCTGGCACACTGATCTTCTAGTAATGTATAACTGTATAGTATGTGGATCATGTCAAACTGAGGTCTGACACTGATCTTCTAGTAATGTATAACTGTATAGTATATGAATCATGTCAAACTGAGGTCTGACACACTGATCTTCTAGTAATGTATAACTGTATAGTATGTGGATCATGTCAAACTGAGGTCTGACACACTGATCTTCTAGTAATGTATAACTGTATAGTATGTGAATAACGTCAAACTGAGGTCTGACACACTGATCTTCTAGTAATGTATAACTGTATAGTATATGAATCATGTCAAACTGAGGTCTGACACACTGATCTTCTAGTAATGTATAACTGTATAGTATATGAATCATGTCAAACTGAGGTCTGACACACTGATCTTCTAGTAATGTATAACTGTACTGTATGTGAATCATGTCAAACTGAGGTCTGACACACTGATCTTCTAGTAATGTATAACTGTATAGTATGTGAATCATGTCAAACTGAGGTCTGACACACTGATCTTCTAGTAATGTATAACTGTATAGTATATGAATCATGTCAAACACTACATGTTTCTATACTGACTTTCACCTGTTTTCTTTCAGACTAAATGAAACATGGAAACAGACAGCCTGTTATCAAGTACAGGCATAAAAATGGAACCAGATTTTGAAGTAAGAATATTTGATATTACTGTAGATCTCCATCTATTTAAGCTATTTATTCTGTATGACTTGAAGAATTAGTATGGCTTGATGAATTAGTAATAATTGAAGCACCAGTCTGAAATGAAGATTTTGTATGACTTAAAGTTAAAGAATGACTTGAAGAATTAGTACGGCATGAAAAGTTAACATGGCTTGTTTAGTTGGATGCCATTATTTTTGTTTTGGTTGCACTGGGATATAAATTGTGTTTCATATTGCTCTTGCATTGACTTGAGTAGTTTCCCAATTCTTAATGGGTTGTTAATAGTAATACTGAGTTGCTAGAATATCAATGTTCAGCTATTTCTATTATTATTGCTGTGCCAAAAATTAAATATTACAATTAAAGGAAAAGACCATTGAACAAATGCAGAACTATCTCAATCAACCAAATAATTACCTGAACATGCTCAACAAGAAACAGATCAGATCAGAGATTAATTCATCCTGTACCATGCCAGTAGGCGTGGGCGGTCATGTTTCGCCGTCTCACGCAATCACCAGAGTCGTGGATCAGGTCTGTATTCTTGTCTCGACCATACCACATGGTCAAGCCCTCTAGGTATTTACTTCTCTTCCTTCCCCTTGTTCTTTTCCCCTCAATCTTGCCAGTTGTCACCAAGTTCTCCAATGTATTTCTTCTCATAACATGGCCAAACAATTTTGAACGTCTACATCTAATTTCTCTAATCAGTTTACAGTTTTCATTTTTTTCTTGTAGAACTTGGTCATTGGTTTTTCTTTTGTCATTTTGTTTTTTTTCCATTGTCCAAGGTATTCTTTGCATTTTCCTCAGAAACTACATTTCCACAGCCATTAACGATGTTTTTCAGCTTGTCTGCTCATTGTCCTTGCTTCACATCCATATAAAAGTAGAGGTTCTATGTAGCACTTCAACACTCTTTTTCTCGTTGCAAATGACATTTTTTATTGGTCAGTACATTTTCCATCTTGCAATAGGCTACCTTCTGTAACAGAGCACCATCTCTGTTAGTAGCTTAGGAGGGGTTGATGTGCAAAGACTAGGCACAGTTGAGCATCCTATGAAAACGTAAGGAAGGACGCTCAAGCCGTGACGTGGGGCTTAGAGAGATTAGTTACTGCCTGGACCTTGAATTGTCAACATCGATTGTATTATGGAAAATCTCTTGTAACCTGTTTTATATATTCTGATGTATTCCGCCAAATAAAACCTATGAAACTACAACCGGGACTCTATTTATATACATCATATTAACTGTTACTCTGTTATACTTCACCATTGCGATTCAAGCTCTAATCTCTCCAAGGCATCTCCCATCAGATGTTATGGATTTCTGTAACAAAAAGCATTTAGAGAGAAACAAACAGTCCTAACATCACATAATATCAATTTGAAACTGTTTAAACAACGAATAAATACTATGGATATTCAGCCCACATCACTGCACGGCTGTGAAACATGGACTCTAAACTAAAGAGATGGACACATCTTGGAAGCATTTGAGTTGGGGTGTTATTGTAGGATGCAAAGATTAAGCTGGACAGAAAAGAGATCAAATGAACCAGTTCTTTGAAATATAGGAGAGAATAGACAACTGTTGAACATAATATTAAAAAGGGTATAAAGTTTTAGTCATAATATGAGACACAGATCCATTACTGAAAATAATAGAAGACATGTGCCCTGAATCCATCGAACCACAAAGGGATAATTTCAATTCTTGGCAACATGATTCAACTCAGGTGAAAAATGATGCCATAGGAGTGACAACATTATACAAGCGTGCATGGACATTAGAGCTCAGACTTAAGCTGAGAAGAGGAGACAATGTAGGACAATGATCAGACAACTTCAACACCAGTATCTAGACTGATTAACCTGATGATGATGGTTATCCTTATAACTTGTATCCCACAGTGGAGCCAAGATCTTCAACCATGTCACACCATGCCCTTCTTTCCTTTGTGTAATGGAGCAGAGATCTTCAACCATGTCACATCATGCCCTGCTTTTTGTGTGCGTAATGGAGCAGAGATCTTCAACCATGTCACGCCATATCCTCCTTTCCTTTGCGATCTCTTACAGTTTCTTTTGTGTCACTACTATATGACTAATTTGACCTACCTTTCTCCATGCTTTTTGGTCTCTATATATTTCTTTTGCCCTGTATTTTCCAGCAGACATACTTTCTCATTGACCCATTAATAGACTTTCCCATTGTGTGTCCCCTACCCACAACAGTTTGAGTCTCACTTCACTGAAGTTTGTGTAGTTGTACGTGTGTTACTTTAATGTTTCCAGTTTATTTTCATATTGAATAAGAAATACATTTCTTTATTAACATTTGAAGACAAGCTGTCATAACATGCATTGTCCTGTATGTTTCTCAGACAAAACCAAGTAGGCCAATATTTCCTGTATTTATTAAAAGTGAAATAAAGCAAGAAGCTGGTGTTGAAGTAAGTTGTTACAGTATGTATTATTTTTCCTTATGTAGTAATGTTTGTCATATGTCTAGTAGGACTGAAATGTTATCAGGTTATTACTGCAGGCAGAGCAGATGAGATAAACTACTAGTTTATCTGGCACGTCTGTATACAGTATGTTTAATTGCTAGGGCTATGTCAGTATAACATCTCAGGTTATCAGTATAACATCTCAGTTTATCAGTATAACTTCTCAGGTTATTAGTATAACATCTCAGGTTATCAGTATAACATCTCAGGTTATCAGTATAACATCTCAGGTTATCAGTATAACATCTCAGGTTATCAGTATAACATCTCAGGTTATCAGTATAACATCTCAGGTTATCAGTATAACATCTCAGGTTATCAGTATAACATCTCAGGTTATCAGTATAACATCTCAGGTTATCAGTATAAGACAGGATATTAGCACTGCTTTACAGCCACATCATGTTGTAATTAATCATTTCCAGACCACTTGTTTTCATAGATCTTAAAACTTCTGTTAAGCTCTAAATTTTTTTTTTTTTTTTTTAAATTCGCATATCCTTTACAGGACATCGCTGTCAACAGCAGCCTCTTTCAGCTGTCTGTTGATTTCTTGGCAAGATTACGCTCAGTAGTTTGCCATTGCTTTCTGAGCAGCCGGCTCAGTGTCCCGCAAGTCACCAGCTGGGGACGAACCTCTCCCAGCTCGCTCCCGCTACGAGACTCTGCGTGACAAACGGGATTACGGAGAAAGTGTTGTAACCCCTCAGCCAGAGAGACCGGCAAGCTCTAAATATAAGCTCTAAATAATCATGAAGGTTTGGGGAGTTAAAAAGACGTAACATCTTCTTTCCGCTAACTATGCTGTACATCGGATTGCCATGATCAAGGTTAAGTCATGGGACACTTGCTGCATACAGGTCAGTGCTTCACGCATTCAGCGTGAAGATTTAGCAGGTACAAGGCCACACTTTGCATGAATATGGGAAAGGAGTGGCTGAATAGGGGACGAGTCCTTCAGGACTCATTCACATCTGGACCGAGTTTGGGGTCAGACTGAATATGGCGAATGGCAGAATTTCATCTTGCCATCACGTTGTATATATGCAGAGTTTGTGAAACAGTGGCTGAATGCCGACGTCATTTGAGAGCTCGAGCGACAGAGTTTGACTGTAGACACCGAGTGCAAGTATTGTTGTCTGAAGTTTTAGTCGTGTTGATTGACACTGATTACATGATGTCGTGAACTATTTTAAAGACAATAATACACTGTTTAGAAACTACGCTGCTGTTGTGTCATGAAGATTTCATTAATGAAGTGGTGTTGACTGTCACATGATGTGCATGTAAAGATTCATATTCATAGAAGGTGTAAAGAGTGATACTACAGCAAGTCAATTAAGAATTACTCCTGGAGAACAACAATACGCTCTTTGCCAGATGTTAGGTACAGATATCACAGTGGCTTACAAGCCAATGGGAAGATAGTCAGTCGGCATAAACAAGTGCAATCCATGCCAGGGAATATGCCCCACAAGAACTCTATGGCATATAACTCTATGGCAGGATGCATTGGTGTGATGGCTAAATGTCACGCTGATGTGAACTCTGTAATTTATCAAGTGTATGGGTGCTCAGTGATGGATACAAATGAGTTGACTACAAATAGGCTGTAACAGTGATCTTAACATTTAAGCATTACAAACGACACTGAGTTGAAACACCTCTGGTGAAAACATCAGCGATGAGTAGATACAGTTTGTTGGTCTCATCTGCCCCTGCAGTTACTGTTAAAGTATTGTTACTGACATTTATGAATATCCCATAATTTCCACATAAAACTCAAGTTGTGTATCAGGCATCTGCTGTGGCTATGTGACATGTTACCACCATTGTATGTAGCAGGCATCTGCTGTGGTTATGTGACATGTTACCACCATTGTATGTAGCAGGCATCTGTGGCTATGTGACATGTTACCATCATTGTATGTAGCAGGCATCTGCTGTGGCTATGTGACATGTTACCATCATTGTATGTAGCAGACATCTGCTGTGGTTATGTGACATGTTACCATCATTGTATGTAGCAGACATCTGCTGTGGCTATGTGACATGTTACCATCATTGTATGTAGCAGACATCTGTGGCTATGTGACATGTTACCACCATTGTATGTAGCAGGCATCTGTGGCTATGTGACGTGTTACCATCATTGTATGTAGCAGACATCTGTGGCTATGTGACATGTTACCACCATTGTATGTAGCAGGCATCTGTGGCTATGTGACATGTTACCATCATTGTATGTAGCAGGCATCTGCTGTGGCTATGTGACATGTTACCATCATTGTATGTAGCAGGCATCTGCTGTGGCTATGTGACATGTTACCATCATTGTATGTAGCAGACATCTGCTGTGGTTATGTGACATGTTACCACCATTGTATGTAGCAGGCATCTGTGGCTATGTGACATGTTACCAACATTGTATGTAGCAGACATCTGCTGTGGCTATGTGACATGTTACCACCATTGTATGTAGCAGCCATCTGCTGTGGTTATGTGACATATTACCAACATTGTATGTAGCAGACATCTGTGGCTATGTGACATGTTACCACCATTGTATGTAGCAGGCATCTGTGGCTATGTGACATGTTACCATCATTGTATGTATCAGACATCTGCTGTGGCTATGTGACATGTTACCACCATTGTATGTAGCAGCCATCTGCTGTGGCTATGTGACATGTTACCACCATTGTATGTAGCAGGCATCTGCTGTGGCTATGTGACATGTTACCACCATTGTATGTAGCAGACATCTGTGGCTATGTGACATGTTACCACCATTGTATGTAGCAGACGTCTGTGGCTATGTGACATGTTACCACCATTGTATGTAGCAGACATCTGTGGCTATGTGACATGTTACCACCATTGTATGTAGCAAACGTCTGTGGCTATGTGACATGTTACCACCATTGTATGTCGCAGATGTCTGTGGCTATGTGACATGTTACCAACATTGTATGTAGCAGACATCTGCTGTGGCTATGTGACATGTTACCAACATTGTATGTCGCAGACATCTGTGGCTATGTGACATGTTACCAACATTTTATGTAGCAGACATCTGCTGTGGCTATGTGACATGTTACCATCATTGTATGTAGCAGACGTCTGTGGCTATGTGACATGTTACCAACATTGTATGTAGCAGACGTCTGCTGTGGCTATGTGACATGTTACCACCATTGTATGTAGCAGACATCTGCTGTCGCTATGTGACATGTTACCAACATTGTATGTAGCAGACATCTGCTGTGGCTATGTGACATGTTACCATCATTGTATGTAGCAGACATCTGTGGCTATGTGACATGTTACCATCATTGTATGTAGCAGATATCTGTGGCTATGTGACATGTTACCACCATTGTATGTAGCAGGCATCTGCTGTGGCTATGTGACATGTTACCATCATTGTATGTAGCAGACATCTGTGGCTATGTGACATGTTACCAACATTGTATGTAGCAGATATCTGTGGCTATGTGACATGTTACCACCATTGTATGTAGCAGGCATCTGCTGTGGCTATGTGACATGTTACCACCATTGTATGTAGCAGATATCTGTGGCTATGTGACATGTTACCACCATTGTATGTAGCAGACGTCTGCTGTGGCTATGTGACATGTTACCACCATTGTATGTAGCAGACATCTGCTGTCGCTATGTGACATGTTACCAACATTTTATGTAGCAGACATCTGCTGTGGCTATGTGACATGTTACCATCATTGTATGTAGCAGACATCTGTGGCTATGTGACATGTTACCATCATTGTATGTAGCAGACATCTGTGGCTATGTGACATGTTCCCAACATTGTATGTAGCAGATATCTGTGGCTATGTGACATGTTACCACCATTGTATGTAGCAGGCATCTGCTGTGGCTATGTGACATGTTACCACCATTGTATGTAGCAGATATCTGTGGCTATGTGACATGTTACCACCATTGTATGTAGCAGCCATCTGCTGTGGCTATGTGACATGTTACCACCATTGTATGTAGCAGACATCTGCTGTGGCTATGTGACATGTTACCACCATTGTATGTAGCAGACATCTGCTGTGGCTATGTGACATGTTACCATCATTGTATGTAGCAGCCATCTGCTGTGGCTATGTGACATGTTACCACCATTGTATGTAGCAGACATCTGCTGTGGCTATGTGACATGTTACCAACATTGTATGTAGCAGACATCTGTGGCTATCTGACATGTTACCATCATTGTATGTAGCAGACATCTGTGGCTATCTGACATGTTACCATCATTGTATGTAGCAGCCATCTGTGGCTATGTGACATGTTACCAACATTGTATGTAGCAGCCATCTGTGGCTATGTGACATGTTACCACCATTGCATGTAGCAGGCATCTGCTGTGGCTATGTGACATGTTACCAACATTGTATGTAGCAGGCATCTGCTGTGGCTATGTGACATGTTACCATCATTGTATGTAGCAGACATCTGCTGTGGCTATGTGACATGTTACCACCATTGCATGTAGCAGGCATCTGCTGTGGCTATGTGGCATGTTACCATCATTGTATGTAGCAGATGTCTTTGGCTATGTGACATGTTACCAACATTGTATGTAGCAGCCATCTGCTGTGGCTATGTGACATGTTACCACCATTGTATGTAGCAGACATCTGCTGTGGCTATGTGACATGTTACCAACATTGTATGTCGCAGATGTCTGTGGCTATGTGACATGTTACCACCATTGTATGTAGCAGACATCTGTGGCTATGTGACATGTTACCACCATTGTATGTAGCAGGCATCTGCTGTGGCTATGTGACATGTTACCACCATTGCATGTAGCAGGCATCTGCTGTGGCTATGTGACATGTTACCATCATTGTATGTAGCAGATGTCTTTGGCTATGTGACATGTTACCACCATTGTATGTAGCAGACGTCTGTGGCTATGTGACATGTTACCACCATTGTATATAGCAGACATCTGCTGTGGTTATGTGACATGTTACCACCATTGTATGTAGCAGACATCTGCTGTGGCTATGTGACATGTTACCACCATTGTATGTAGCAAACGTCTGTGGCTATGTGACATGTTACCACCATTGTATGTCGCAGATGTCTGTGGCTATGTGACATGTTACCAACATTGTATGTAGCAGACATCTGCTGTGGCTATGTGACATGTTACCAACATTGTATGTAGCAGACATCTGCTGTGGCTATGTGACATGTTACCAACATTGTATGTAGCAGACATCTGCTGTGGCTATGTGACATGTTACCACCATTGTATGTCGCAGACATCTGTGGCTATGTGACATGTTACCACCATTGTATGTAGCAGACATCTGCTGTGGCTATGTGACATGTTACCATCATTGTATGTAGCAGACATCTGCTGTGGCTATGTGACATGTTACCACCATTGTATGTCGCAGACATCTGTGGCTATGTGACATGTTACCACCATTGTATGTAGCAGACATCTGCTGTGGCTATGTGACATGTTACCAACATTGTATGTAGCAGACATCTGTGGCTATGTGACAAGTTACCATCATTGTATGTAGCAGACATCTGCTGTGGCTATGTGACATGTTACAACCATTGTATGTCGCAGACATCTGTGGCTATGTGACATGTTACCATCATTGTATGTAGCAGACATCTGCTGTGGCTATGTGACATGTTACCATCATTGTATGTAGCAGACATCTGTGGCTATGTGACATGTTACCACCATTGTATGTAGCAGACATCTGCTGTGGCTATGTGACATGTTACCACCATTGTATGCCACAGATGTCTGTGGCTATGTGACATGTTACCAACATTGTATGTAGCAGACATCTGCTGTGGCTATGTGACATGTTACCATCATTGTATGTAGCAGACATCTCTGGCTATGTGACATGTTGCCAACATTGTATGTCGCAGACATCTGTGGCTATGTGACATGTTACCATCATTGTATGTAGCAGACATCTGTGGCTATGTGACATGTTACCAACATTGTATGTAGCAGGCATCTGTGGCTATGTGACATGTTACCAACATTGTATGTAGCAGACATCTGCTGTGGCTATGTGACATGTTACTACCATTGTATGAAGCAGACGTCTCTGGCTATGTGACATGTTACCGCCATTGTATGTCGCAGATGTCTGTGGCTATGTGACATGTTACCAACATTGTATGTAGCAGACATCTGCTGTGGCTGTGTGACATGTTACCAACATTGTATGTAGCAGGCATCTGCTGTGGCTATGTGACATGTTACCACCATTGTATGTAGCAGACATCTACTGTGGCTATGTGACATGTTACCACCATTGTATGTAGCAGACGTCTGTGGCTATGTGACATGTTACCAACATTGTATGTAGCAGACGTCTGTGGCTATGTGACATTTTACCACCATTGTATGTCACAGATGTCTGTGGCTATGTGACATGTTACCAACATTGTATGTAGCAGCCATCTGCTGTGGCTATGTGACATGTTACCAACATTGTATGTAGCAGGCATCTGCTGTGGCTATGTGACATGTTACCACCATTGTATGTCGCAGATGTCTGTGGCTATGTGACATGTTACCAACATTGTATGTAGCAGACATCTGCTGTGGCTATGTGACATGTTACCATCATTGTATGTAGCAGACATCTGTGGCTATGTGACATGTTACCATCATTGTATGTAGCAGACATCTGTGGCTATGTGACATGTTACCACCATTGTATGTAGCAGCCATCTGTGGCTATGTGACATGTTACCATCATTGTATGTAGCAGACATCTGCTGTGGCTATGTGACATGTTACCAACATTGTATGTAGCAGGCATCTGCTGTGGCTATGTGACATGTTACCAACATTGTATGTAGCAGCCATCTGCTGTGGCTATGTGACATGTTACCGACATTGTATGTAGCAGACGTCTGTGGCTATGTGACATGTTACCAACATTGTATGTAGCAGACATCTGCTGTGGCTATGTGACATGTTACCACCATTGCATGTAGCAGACATCTGCTGTGGCTATGTGACATGTTACCATCATTGTATGTAGCAGATGTCTTTGGCTATGTGACATGTTACCACCCTTGTATGTAGCAGACGTCTGTGGCTATGTGACATGTTACCACCATTGTATATAGCAGACATCTCCTGTGGTTATGTGACATGTTACCACCATTGTATGTAGCAGACATCTGCTGTGGCTATGTGACATGTTACCACCATTGTATGTAGCAAACGTCTGTGGCTATATGACATGTTACCACCATTGTATGTCGCAGATGTCTGTGGCTATGTGACATGTTACCAACATTGTATGTAGCAGACATCTGCTGTGGCTATGTGACATGTTACCAACATTGTATGTAGCAGACATCTGCTGTGGCTATGTGACATGTTACCATCATTGTATGTAGCAGACATCTGCTGTGGCTATGTGACATGTTACCACCATTGTATGTCGCAGACATCTGTGGCTATGTGACATGTTACCACCATTGTATGTAGCAGACATCTGCTGTGGCTATGTGACATGTTACCAACATTGTATGTAGCAGACATCTGTGGCTATGTGACATGTTACCATCATTGTATGTAGCAGACATCTGCTGTGGCTATGTGACATGTTACCACCATTGTATGTCGCAGACATCTGTGGCTATGTGACATGTTACCATCATTGTATGTAGCAGACATCTGCTGTGGCTATGTGACATGTTACCATCATTGTATGTAGCAGACATCTGTGGCTATGTGACATGTTACCACCATTGTATGTAGCAGACATCTGTGGCTATGTGACATGTTACCACCATTGTATGTAGCAGACATCTGTGGCTATGTGACATGTTACCACCATTGTATGTAGCAGACATCTGTGGCTATGTGACATGTTACCATCATTGTATGTAGCAGACATCTGCTGTGGCTATGTGACATGTTGCCAACATTGTATGTAGCAGACATCTGCTGTGGCTATGTGACATGTTACCACCATTGTATCTCACAGATGTCTGTGGCTATGTGACATGTTACCACCATTGTATGTCGCAGACATCTGTGGCTATGTGACATGTTACCACCATTGTATGTCGCAGACATCTGTGGCTATGTGACATGTTACCAACATTGTATGTAGCAGACATCTGTGGCTATGTGACATGTTACCAACATTGTATGTAGCAGACATCTGCTGTGGCTATGTGACATGTTACCATCATTGTATGTAGCAGACGTCTGTGGCTATGTGACATGTTACCAACATTGTATGTAGCAGACATCTACTGTGGCTATGTGACATGTTACCACCATTGTATGTAGCAGATGTCTGTGGCTATGTGACATGTTACCAACATTGTATGTAGCAGACGTCTGTGGCTATGTGACATTTTACCACCATTGTATGTCGCAGATGTCTGTGGCTATGTGACATGTTACCAACATTGTATGTAGCAGCCATCTGCTGTGGCTATGTGACATGTTACCAACATTGTATGTAGCAGACGTCTGCTGTGGCTATGTGACATGTTACCACCATTGTATGTAGCAGACATCTGCTGTCGCTATGTGACATGTTACCAACATTGTATGTAGCAGACATCTGCTGTGGCTATGTGACATGTTACCATCATTGTATGTAGCAGACATCTGTGGCTATGTGACATGTTACCACCATTGTATGTAGCAGGCATCTGCTGTGGCTATGTGACATGTTACCACCATTGTATGTAGCAGATATCTGTGGCTATGTGACATGTTACCACCATTGTATGTAGCAGCCATCTGCTGTGGCTATGTGACATGTTACCACCATTGTATGTAGCAGACATCTGTGGCTATGTGACATGTTACCACCATTGTATGTAGCAGGCATCTGCTGTGGCTATGTGACATGTTACCACCATTGTATGTAGCAGATATCTGTGGCTATGTGACATGTTACCACCATTGTATGTAGCAGCCATCTGCTGTTTCTATGTGACATGTTACCACCATTGCATGTAGCAGGCATCTGCTGTGGCTATGTGACATGTTACCATCATTGTATGTAGCAGATGTCTTTGGCTATGTGACATGTTACCACCATTGTATGTAGCAGATATCTGTGGCTATGTGACATGTTACCACCATTGTATGTAGCAGCCATCTGCTGTGGCTATGTGACATGTTACCACCATTGTATGTAGCAGACATCTGCTGTGGCTATGTGACATGTTACCACCATTGTATGTAGCAGACATCTGCTGTGGCTATGTGACATGTTACCATCATTGTATGTAGCAGCCATCTGCTGTGGCTATGTGACATGTTACCACCATTGTATGTAGCAGACATCTGCTGTGGCTATGTGACATGTTACCAACATTGTATGTAGCAGACATCTGTGGCTATCTGACATGTTACCATCATTGTATGTAGCAGACATCTGTGGCTATCTGACATGTTACCATCATTGTATGTAGCAGACATCTGTGGCTATGTGACATGTTACCACCATTGTATGTAGCAGCCATCTGTGGCTATGTGACATGTTACCATCATTGTATGTAGCAGACATCTGCTGTGGCTATGTGACATGTTACCAACATTGTATGTAGCAGGCATCTGCTGTGGCTATGTGACATGTTACCAACATTGTATGTAGCAGACATCTGCTGTGGCTATGTGACATGTTACCATCATTGTATGTAGCAGACATCTGCTGTGGCTATGTGACATGTTACCACCATTGCATGTAGCAGGCATCTGCTGTGGCTATGTGACATGTTACCAACATTGTATGTAGCAGACATCTGCTGTGGCTATGTGACATGTTACCATCATTGTATGTAGCAGACATCTGCTGTGGCTATGTGACATGTTACCACCATTGCATGTAGCAGGCATCTGCTGTGGCTATGTGGCATGTTACCATCATTGTATGTAGCAGATGTCTTTGGCTATGTGACATGTTACCAACATTGTATGTAGCAGCCATCTGCTGTGGCTATGTGACATGTTACCACCATTGTATGTAGCAGACATCTGCTGTGGCTATGTGACATGTTACCAACATTGTATGTCGCAGATGTCTGTGGCTATGTGACATGTTACCACCATTGTATGTAGCAGACATCTGTGGCTATGTGACATGTTACCACCATTGTATGTAGCAGGCATCTGCTGTGGCTATGTGACATGTTACCATCATTGTATGTAGCAGATGTCTTTGGCTATGTGACATGTTACCAACATTGTATGTAGCAGCCATCTGCTGTGGCTATGTGACATGTTACCACCATTGTATGTAGCAGACGTCTGTGGCTATGTGACATGTTACCACCATTGTATATAGCAGACATCTGCTGTGGTTATGTGACATGTTACCACCATTGTATATAGCAGGCATCTGCTGTGGCTATGTGACATGTTACCACCATTGCATGTAGCAGGCATCTGCTGTGGCTATGTGACATGTTACCATCATTGTATGTAGCAGATGTCTTTGGCTATGTGACATGTTACCACCATTGTATGTAGCAGACGTCTGTGGCTATGTGACATGTTACCACCATTGTATATAGCAGACATCTGCTGTGGTTATGTGACATGTTACCACCATTGTATGTAGCAGACATCTGCTGTGGCTATGTGACATGTTACCACCATTGTATGTAGCAAACGTCTGTGGCTATGTGACATGTTACCACCATTGTATGTCGCAGATGTCTGTGGCTATGTGACATGTTACCAACATTGTATGTAGCAGACATCTGCTGTGGCTATGTGACATGTTACCAACATTGTATGTAGCAGACATCTGCTGTGGCTATGTGACATGTTACCAACATTGTATGTAGCAGACATCTGCTGTGGCTATGTAACATGTTACCACCATTGTATGTCGCAGACATCTGTGGCTATGTGACATGTTACCACCATTGTATGTAGCAGACATCTGCTGTGGCTATGTGACATGTTACCATCATTGTATGTAGCAGACATCTGCTGTGGCTATGTGACATGTTACCACCATTGTATGTCGCAGACATCTGTGGCTATGTGACATGTTACCACCATTGTATGTAGCAGACATCTGCTGTGGCTATGTGACATGTTACCAACATTGTATGTAGCAGACATCTGTGGCTATGTGACAAGTTACCATCATTGTATGTAGCAGACATCTGCTGTGGCTATGTGACATGTTACCACCATTGTATGTCACAGACATCTGTGGCTATGTGACATGTTACCATCATTGTATGTAGCAGACATCTGCTGTGGCTATGTGACATGTTACCATCATTGTATGTAGCAGACATCTGTGGCTATGTGACATGTTACCACCATTGTATGTAGCAGACATCTGCTGTGGCTATGTGACATGTTACCACCATTGTATGTCACAGATGTCTGTGGCTATGTGACATGTTACCAACATTGTATGTAGCAGACATCTGCTGTGGCTATGTGACATGTTACCATCATTGTATGTAGCAGACATCTCTGGCTATGTGACATGTTGCCAACATTGTATGTCGCAGACATCTGTGGCTATGTGACATGTTACCATCATTGTATGTAGCAGACATCTGTGGCTATGTGACATGTTACCAACATTGTATGTAGCAGGCATCTGTGGCTATGTGACATGTTACCAACATTGTATGTAGCAGACATCTGCTGTGGCTATGTGACATGTTACCACCATTGTATGTAGCAGACATCTGTGGCTATGTGACATGTTACCGCCATTGTATGTCGAAGATGTCTGTGGCTATGTGACATGTTACCAACATTGTATGTAGCAGACATCTGCTGTGGCTATGTGACATGTTACCAACATTGTATGTAGCAGGCATCTGCTGTGGCTATGTGACATGTTACCACCATTGTATGTAGCAGACATCTACTGTGGCTATGTGACATGTTACCACCATTGTATGTAGCAGACGTCTGTGGCTATGTGACATGTTACCAACATTGTATGTAGCAGACGTCTGTGGCTATGTGACATTTTACCACCATTGTATGTCACAGATGTCTGTGGCTATGTGACATGTTACCAACATTGTATGTAGCAGCCATCTGCTGTGGCTATGTGACATGTTACCAACATTGTATGTAGTAGGCATCTGCTGTGGCTATGTGACATGTTACCACCATTGTATGTCGCAGATGTCTGTGGCTATGTGACATGTTACCAACATTGTATGTAGCAGACATCTGCTGTGGCTATGTGACATGTTACCATCATTGTATGTAGCAGACATCTGTGGCTATGTGACATGTTACCATCATTGTATGTAGCAGACATCTGTGGCTATGTGACATGTTACCACCATTGTATGTAGCAGCCATCTGTGGCTATGTGACATGTTACCATCATTGTATGTAGCAGACATCTGCTGTGGCTATGTGACATGTTACCAACATTGTATGTAGCAGGCATCTGCTGTGGCTATGTGACATGTTACCAACATTGTATGTAGCAGGCATCTGCTGTGGCAATGTGACATGTTACCAACATTGTATGTAGCAGACATCTGTGACTATGGAACATGTTACCAACATTGTATGTAGCAGACATCTGCTGTGGCTATGTGACATGTTACCACCATTGCATGTAGCAGACATCTGCTGTGGCTATGTGACATGTTACCATCATTGTATGTAGCAGATGTCTTTGGCTATGTGACATGTTACCACCATTGTATGTAGCAGACGTCTGTGGCTATGTGACATGTTACCACCATTGTATATAGCAGACATCTGCTGTGGTTATGTGACATGTTACCACCATTGTATGTAGCAGACATCTGCTGTGGCTATGTGACATGTTACCACCATTGTATGTAGCAAACGTCTGTGGCTATATGACATGTTACCACCATTGTATGTCGCAGATGTCTGTGGCTATGTGACATGTTACCAACATTGTATGTAGCAGACATCTGCTGTGGCTATGTGACATGTTACCAACATTGTATGTAGCAGACATCTGCTGTGGCTATGTGACATGTTACCATCATTGTATGTAGCAGACATCTGCTGTGGCTATGTGACATGTTACCACCATTGTATGTCACAGACATCTGTGGCTATGTGACATGTTACCACCATTGTATGTAGCAGACATCTGCTGTGGCTATGTGACATGTTACCAACATTGTATGTAGCAGACATCTGTGGCTATGTGACATGTTACCATCATTGTATGTAGCAGACATCTGCTGTGGCTATGTGACATGTTACCACCATTGTATGTCGCAGACATCTGTGGCTATGTGACATGTTACCATCATTGTATGTAGCAGACATCTGCTGTGGCTATGTGACATGTTACCATCATTGTATGTAGCAGACATCTGTGGCTATGTGACATGTTACCACCATTGTATGTAGCAGACTTCTGTGGCTATGTGACATGTTACCACCATTGTATGTAGCAGACATCTGTGGCTATGTGACATGTTACCACCATTGTATGTAGCAGACATCTGTGGCTATGTGACATGTTACCATCATTGTATGTAGCAGACATCTGCTGTGGCTATGTGACATGTTGCCAACATTGTATGTAGCAGACATCTGCTGTGGCTATGTGACATGTTACCACCATTGTATCTCGCAGATGTCTGTGGCTATGTGACATGTTACCACCATTGTATGTCGCAGACATCTGTGGCTATGTGACATGTTACCACCATTGTATGTCGCAGACATCTGTGGCTATGTGACATGTTACCAACATTGTATGTAGCAGACATCTGTGGCTATGTGACATGTTACCAACATTGTATGTAGCAGACATCTGCTGTGGCTATGTGACATGTTACCATCATTGTATGTAGCAGACGTCTGTGGCTATGTGACATGTTACCAACATTGTATGTAGCAGACATCTACTGTGGCTATGTGACATGTTACCACCATTGTATGTAGCAGATGTCTGTGGCTATGTGACATGTTACCAACATTGTATGTAGCAGATGTCTGTGGCTATGTGACATTTTACCACCATTGTATGTTGCAGATGTCTGTGGCTATGTGACATGTTACCAACATTGTATGTAGCAGCCATCTGCTGTGGCTATGTGACATGTTACCAACATTGTATGTAGCAGACGTCTGCTGTGGCTATGTGACATGTTACCACCATTGTATGTAGCAGACATCTGCTGTCGCTATGTGACATGTTACCAACATTGTATGTAGCAGACATCTGCTGTGGCTATGTGACATGTTACCATCATTGTATGTAGCAGACATCTGTGGCTATGTGACATGTTACCACCATTGTATGTAGCAGGCATCTGCTGTGGCTATGTGACATGTTACCACCATTGTATGTAGCAGATATCTGTGGCTATGTGACATGTTACCACCATTGTATGTAGCAGCCATCTGCTGTGGCTATGTGACATGTTACCACCATTGTATGTAGCAGACATCTGTGGCTATGTGACATGTTACCACCATTGTATGTTGCAGGCATCTGCTGTGGCTATGTGACATGTTACCACCATTGTATGTAGCAGATATCTGTGGCTATGTGACATGTTACCACCATTGTATGTAGCAGCCATCTGCTGTGGCTATGTGACATGTTACCACCATTGTATGTAGCAGACATCTGCTGTGGCTATGTGACATGTTACCACCATTGTATGTAGCAGACATCTGCTGTGGCTATGTGACATGTTACCATCATTGTATGTAGCAGCCATCTGCTGTGGCTATGTGACATGTTACCACCATTGTATGTAGCAGACATCTGCTGTGGCTATGTGACATGTTACCAACATTGTATGTAGCAGACATCTGTGGCTATCTGACATGTTACCATCATTGTATGTAGCAGACATCTGTGGCTATCTGACATGTTACCATCATTGTATGTAGCAGCCATCTGTGGCTATGTGACATGTTACCAACATTGTATGTAGCAGCCATCTGTGGCTATGTGACATGTTACCACCATTGCATGTAGCAGGCATCTGCTGTGGCTATGTGACATGTTACCAACATTGTATGTAGCAGGCATCTGCTGTGGCTATGTGACATGTTACCATCATTGTATGTAGCAGACATCTGCTGTGGCTATGTGACATGTTACCACCATTGCATGTAGCAGGCATCTGCTGTGGCTATGTGGCATGTTACCATCATTGTATGTAGCAGATGTCTTTGGCTATGTGACATGTTACCAACATTGTATGTAGCAGCCATCTGCTGTGGCTATGTGACATGTTACCACCATTGTATGTAGCAGACATCTGCTGTGGCTATGTGACATGTTACCAACATTGTATGTCGCAGATGTCTGTGGCTATGTGACATGTTACCACCATTGTATGTAGCAGACATCTGTGGCTATGTGACATGTTACCACCATTGTATGTAGCAGGCATCTGCTGTGGCTATGTGACATGTTACCACCATTGCATGTAGCAGGCATCTGCTGTGGCTATGTGACATGTTACCATCATTGTATATAGCAGATGTCTTTGGCTATGTGACATGTTACCACCATTGTATGTAGCAGACGTCTGTGGCTATGTGACATGTTACCACCATTGTATATAGCAGACATCTGCTGTGGTTATGTGACATGTTACCACCATTGTATGTAGCAGACATCTGCTGTGGCTATGTGACATGTTACCACCATTGTATGTAGCAAACGTCTGTGGCTATGTGACATGTTACCACCATTGTATGTCGCAGATGTCTGTGGCTATGTGACATGTTACCAACATTGTATGTAGCAGACATCTGCTGTGGCTATGTGACATGTTACCAACATTGTATGTAGCAGACATCTGCTGTGGCTATGTGACATGTTACCAACATTGTATGTAGCAGACATCTGCTGTGGCTATGTGACATGTTACCACCATTGTATGTCACAGACATCTGTGGCTATGTGAACTGTTACCACCATTGTATGTAGCAGACATCTGCTGTGGCTATGTGACATGTTACCATCATTGTATGTAGCAGACATCTGCTGTGGCTATGTGACATGTTACCACCATTGTATGTCGCAGACATCTGTGGCTATGTGACATGTTACCACCATTGTATGTAGCAGACATCTGCTGTGGCTATGTGACATGTTACCAACATTGTATGTAGCAGACATCTGTGGCTATGTGACAAGTTACCATCATTGTATGTAGCAGACATCTGCTGTGGCTATGTGACATGTTACCACCATTGTATGTCGCAGACATCTGTGGCTATGTGACATGTTACCATCATTGTATGTAGCAGACATCTGCTATGGCTATGTGACATGTTACCATCATTGTATGTAGCAGACATCTGTGGCTATGTGACATGTTACCACCATTGTATGTAGCAGACATCTGCTGTGGCTATGTGACATGTTACCACCATTGTATGTCACAGATGTCTGTGGCTATGTGACATGTTACCAACATTGTATGTAGCAGACATCTGCTGTGGCTATGTGACATGTTACCATCATTGTATGTAGCAGACATCTCTGGCTATGTGACATGTTGCCAACATTGTATGTCGCAGACATCTGTGGCTATGTGACATGTTACCATCATTGTATGTAGCAGACATCTTTGGCTATGTGACATGTTACCAACATTGTATGTAGCAGGCATCTGTGGCTATGTGACATGTTACCAACATTGTATGTAGCAGACATCTGCTGTGGCTATGTGACATGTTACCACCATTGTATGTAGCAGACGTCTGTGGCTATGTGACATGTTACCGCCATTGTATGTCGCAGATGTCTGTGGCTATGTGACATGTTACCAACATTGTATGTAGCAGACATCTGCTGTGGCTATGTGACATGTTACCAACATTGTATGTAGCAGGCATCTGCTGTGGCTATGTGACATGTTACCACCATTGTATGTAGCAGACATCTACTGTGGCTATGTGACATGTTACCACCATTGTATGTAGCAGACGTCTGTGGCTATGTGACATGTTACCAACATTGTATGTAGCAGACGTCTGTGGCTATGTGACATTTTACCACCATTGTATGTCGCAGATGTCTGTGGCTATGTGACATGTTACCAACATTGTATGTAGCAGCCATCTGCTGTGGCTATGTGACATGTTACCAACATTGTATGTAGCAGACATCTGCTGTGGCTATGTGACATGTTACCACCATTGTATGTCGCAGATGTCTGTGGCTATGTGACATGCTACCAACATTGTATGTAGCAGACATCTGCTGTGGCTATGTGACATGTTACCATCATTGTATGTAGCAGACATCTGTGGCTATGTGACATGTTACCATCATTGTATGTAGCAGACATCTGTGGCTATGTGACATGTTACCACCATTGTATGTAGCAGCCATCTGTGGCTATGTGACATGTTACCATCATTGTATGTAGCAGACATCTGCTGTGGCTATGTGACATGTTACCAACATTGTATGTAGCAGGCATCTGCTGTGGCTATGTGACATGTTACCAACATTGTATGTAGCAGCCATCTGCTGTGGCTATATGACATGTTACCACTATTGTATGTAGCAGACATCTGCTGTGGCTATGTGACATGTTACCACCATTGTATGTAGCAGACATCTGCTGTGGCAATGTGACATGTTACCAACATTGTATGTAGCAGACATCTGTGACTATGGAACATGTTACCAACATTGTATGTAGCAGACATCTGCTGTGGCTATGTGACATGTTACTACCATTGGATGTAGCAGACATCTGCTGTGGCTATGTGACATGTTACCATCATTGTATGTAGCAGATGTCTTTGGCTATGTGACATGTTACCACCATTGTATGTAGCAGACGTCTGTGGCTATGTGACATGTTACCACCATTGTATATAGCAGACATCTGCTGTGGTTATGTGACATGTTACCACCATTGTATGTAGCAGACATCTGCTGTGGCTATGTGACATGTTACCACCATTGTATGTAGCAAACGTCTGTGGCTATGTGACATGTTACCACCATTGTATGTCGCAGATGTCTGTGGCTATGTGACATGTTACCAACATTGTATGTAGCAGACATCTGCTGTGGCTATGTGACATGTTACCAACATTGTATGTAGCAGACATCTGCTGTGGCTATGTGACATGTTACCAACATTGTATGTAGCAGACATCTGTGGCTATGTGACATGTTACCATCATTGTATGTAGCAGACATCTGCTGTGGCTATCTGACATGTTACCACCATTGTATGTCGCAGACATCTGTGGCTATGTGACATGTTACCACCATTGTATGTAGCAGACATCTGCTGTGGCTATGTGACATGTTACCAACATTGTATGTAGCAGACATCTGTGGCTATGTGACATGTTACCATCATTGTATGTAGCAGACATCTGCTGTGGCTATGTGACATGTTACCACCATTGTATGTCGCAGACATCTGTGGCTATGTGACATGTTACCATCATTGTATGTAGCAGACATCTGCTGTGGCTATGTGACATGTTACCATCATTGTATGTAGCAGACATCTGTGGCTATGTGACATGTTACCACCATTGTATGTAGCAGACATCTGTGGCTATGTGACATGTTACCACCATTGTATGTAGCAGACATCTGTGGCTATGTGACATGTTACCACCATTGTATGTAGCAGACATCTGTGGCTATGTGACATGTTACCATCATTGTATGTAGCAGACATCTGCTGTGGCTATGTGACATGTTACCACCATTGTATGTCGCAGATGTCTGTGGCTATGTGACATGTTACCAACATTGTATGTAGCAGACATCTGCTGTGCCTATGTGACATGTTACCATCATTGTATGTAGCAGACATCTGTGGCTATGTGACATGTTGCCAACATTGTATGTAGCAGACATCTGTGGCTATGTGACATGTTACCAACATTGTATGTAGCAGGCATCTGTGGCTATGTGACATGTTACCAACATTGTATGTAGCAGACATCTGCTGTGGCTATGTGACATGTTACCACCATTGTATGTAGCAGACGTCTGTGGCTATGTGACATGTTACCGCCATTGTATGTCGCAGATGTCTGTGGCTATGTGACATGTTACCAACATTGTATGTAGCAGACATCTGCTGTGGCTATGTGACATGTTACCAACATTGTATGTAGCAGGCATCTGCTGTGGCTATGTGACATGTTACCACCATTGTATGTAGCAGACGTCTGTGGCTATGTGACATGTTACCAACATTGTATGTAGCAGACGTCTGTGGCTATGTGACATTTTACCACCATTGTATGTCGCAGATGTCTGTGGCTATGTGACATGTTACCAACATTGTATGTAGCAGCCATCTGCTGTGGCTATGTGACATGTTACCAACATTGTATGTAGCAGGCATCTGCTGTGGCTATGTGACATGTTACCACCATTGTATGTCGCAGATGTCTGTGGCTATGTGACATGTTACCAACATTGTATGTAGCAGACATCTGCTGTGGCTATGTGACATGTTACCATCATTGTATGTAGCAGACATCTGTGGCTATGTGACATGTTACCATCATTGTATGTAGCAGACATCTGTGGCTATGTGACATGTTACCACCATTGTATGTAGCAGCCATCTGTGGCTATGTGACATGTTACCATCATTGTATGTAGCAGGCATCTGCTGTGGCTATGTGACATGTTACCAACATTGTATGTAGCAGGCATCTGCTGTGGCTATGTGACATGTTACCAACATTGTATGTAGCAGCCATCTGCTGTGGCTATGTGACATGTTACCACCATTGTATGTAGCAGACATCTGCTGTGGCTATGTGACATGTTACCACCATTGTATGTAGCAGACATCTGCTGTGGCAATGTGACATGTTACCAACATTGTATGTAGCAGACATCTGTGACTATGGAACAAGTTACCAACATTGTATGTAGCAGACATCTGCTGTGGCTATGTGACATGTTACCATCATTGTATGTAGCAGACATCTGTGGCTATGTGACATGTTACCATCATTGTATGTAGCAGACATCTGTGGCTATGTGACATGTTACCATCATTGTATGTAGCAGACATCTGCTATGGCTATGTGACATGTTACCATCATTGTATGTAGCAGACATCTGTGGCTATGTGACATGTTACCACCATTGTATGTAGCAGACATCTGCTGTGGCTATGTGACATGTTACCACCATTGTATGTCACAGATGTCTGTGGCTATGTGACATGTTACCAACATTGTATGTAGCAGACATCTGCTGTGGCTATGTGACATGTTACCATCATTGTATGTAGCAGACATCTCTGGCTATGTGACATGTTGCCAACATTGTATGTCGCAGACATCTGTGGCTATGTGACATGTTACCAACATTGTATGTAGCAGGCATCTGTGGCTATGTGACATGTTACCAACATTGTATGTAGCAGACATCTGCTGTGGCTATGTGACATGTTACCATCATTGTATGTAGCAGACATCTCTGGCTATGTGACATGTTGCCAACATTGTATGTCGCAGACATCTGTGGCTATGTGACATGTTACCATCATTGTATGTAGCAGACATCTTTGGCTATGTGACATGTTACCAACATTGTATGTAGCAGGCATCTGTGGCTATGTGACATGTTACCAACATTGTATGTAGCAGACATCTGCTGTGGCTATGTGACATGTTACCACCATTGTATGTAGCAGACGTCTGTGGCTATGTGACATGTTACCGCCATTGTATGTCGCAGATGTCTGTGGCTATGTGACATGTTACCAACATTGTATGTAGCAGACATCTGCTGTGGCTATGTGACATGTTACCAACATTGTATGTAGCAGGCATCTGCTGTGGCTATGTGACATGTTACCACCATTGTATGTAGCAGACATCTACTGTGGCTATGTGACATGTTACCACCATTGTATGTAGCAGACGTCTGTGGCTATGTGACATGTTACCAACATTGTATGTAGCAGACGTCTGTGGCTATGTGACATTTTACCACCATTGTATGTCGCAGATGTCTGTGGCTATGTGACATGTTACCAACATTGTATGTAGCAGCCAATTGCTGTGGCTATGTGACATGTTACCAACATTGTATGTAGCAGGCATCTGCTGTGGCTATGTGACATGTTACCACCATTGTATGTAGCAGCCATCTGTGGCTATGTGACATGTTACCATCATTGTATGTAGCAGACATCTGCTGTGGCTATGTGACATGTTACCAACATTGTATGTAGCAGGCATCTGCTGTTGCTATGTGACATGTTACCAACATTGTATGTAGCAGCCATCTGCTGTGGCTATATGACATGTTACCACTATTGTATGTAGCAGACATCTGCTGTGGCTATGTGACATGTTACCACCATTGTATGTAGCAGACATCTGCTGTGGCAATGTGACATGTTACCAACATTGTATGTAGCAGACATCTGTGACTATGGAACATGTTACCAACATTGTATGTAGCAGACATCTGCTGTGGCTATGTGACATGTTACTACCATTGCATGTAGCAGACATCTGCTGTGGCTATGTGACATGTTACCATCATTGTATGTAGCAGATGTCTTTGGCTATGTGACATGTTACCACCATTGTATGTAGCAGACGTCTGTGGCTATGTGACATGTTACCACCATTGTATATAGCAGACATCTGCTGTGGTTATGTGACATGTTACCACCATTGTATGTAGCAGACATCTGCTGTGGCTATGTGACATGTTACCACCATTGTATGTAGCAAACGTCTGTGGCTATGTGACATGTTACCACCATTGTATGTCGCAGATGTCTGTGGCTATGTGACATGTTACCAACATTGTATGTAGCAGACATCTGCTGTGGCTATGTGACATGTTACCAACATTGTATGTAGCAGACATCTGCTGTGGCTATGTGACATGTTACCAACATTGTATGTAGCAGACATCTGTGGCTATGTGACATGTTACCATCATTGTATGTAGCAGACATCTGCTGTGGCTATGTGACATGTTACCACCATTGTATGTCGCAGACATCTGTGGCTATGTGACATGTTACCACCATTGTATGTAGCAGACATCTGCTGTGGCTATGTGACATGTTACCAACATTGTATGTCGCAGACATCTGTGGCTATGTGACATGTTACCATCATTGTATGTAGCAGACATCTGCTGTGGCTATGTGACATGTTACCATCATTGTATGTAGCAGACATCTGTGGCTATGTGACATGTTACCACCATTGTATGTAGCAGACATCTGTGGCTATGTGACATGTTACCACCATTGTATGTAGCAGACATCTGTGGCTATGTGACATGTTACCACCATTGTATGTAGCAGACATCTGTGGCTATGTGACATGTTACCATCATTGTATGTAGCAGACATCTGCTGTGGCTATGTGACATGTTACCACCATTGTATGTCGCAGATGTCTGTGGCTATGTGACATGTTACCAACATTGTATGTAGCAGACATCTGCTGTGCCTATGTGACATGTTACCATCATTGTATGTAGCAGACATCTGTGGCTATGTGACATGTTGCCAACATTGTATGTAGCAGACATCTGTGGCTATGTGACATGTTACCAACATTGTATGTAGCAGGCATCTGTGGCTATGTGACATGTTACCAACATTGTATGTAGCAGACATCTACTGTGGCTATGTGACATGTTACCACCATTGTATGTAGCAGACGTCTGTGGCTATGTGACATGTTACCGCCATTGTATGTCGCAGATGTCTGTGGCTATGTGACATGTTACCAACATTGTATGTAGCAGACATCTGCTGTGGCTATGTGACATGTTACCAACATTGTATGTAGCAGGCATCTGCTGTGGCTATGTGACATGTTACCACCATTGTATGTAGCAGACGTCTGTGGCTATGTGACATGTTACCAACATTGTATGTAGCAGACGTCTGTGGCTATGTGACATTTTACCACCATTGTATGTCACAGATGTCTGTGGCTATGTGACATGTTACCAACATTGTATGTAGCAGCCATCTGCTGTGGCTATGTGACATGTTACCAACATTGTATGTAGCAGGCATCTGCTCTGGCTATGTGACATGTTACCACCATTGTATGTCGCAGATGTCTGTGGCTATGTGACATGTTACCAACATTGTATGTAGCAGACATCTGCTGTGGCTATGTGACATGTTACCATCATTGTATGTAGCAGACATCTGTGGCTATGTGACATGTTACCATCATTGTATGTAGCAGACATCTGTGGCTATGTGACATGTTACCACCATTGTATGTAGCAGCCATCTGTGGCTATGTGACATGTTACCATCATTGTATGTAGCAGGCATCTGCTGTGGCTATGTGACATGTTACCAACATTGTATGTAGCAGGCATCTGCTGTGGCTATGTGACATGTTACCAACATTGTATGTAGCAGCCATCTGCTGTGGCAATGTGACATGTTACCAACATTGTATGTAGCAGACATCTGTGGCTATGTGACATGTTACCATCATTGTATGTAGCAGACATCTGCTGTGGCTATGTGACATGTTACCACCATTGTATGTCGCAGACATCTGTGGCTATGTGACATGTTACCACCATTGTATGTAGCAGACATCTGCTGTGGCTATGTGACATGTTACCAACATTGTATGTAGCAGACATCTGTGGCTATGTGACATGTTACCATCATTGTATGTAGCAGACATCTGCTGTGGCTATGTGACATGTTACCACCATTGTATGTCGCAGACATCTGTGGCTATGTGACATGTTACCATCATTGTATGTAGCAGACATCTGCTGTGGCTATGTGACATGTTACCATCATTGTATGTAGCAGACATCTGTGGCTATGTGACATGTTACCACCATTGTATGTAGCAGACATCTGTGGCTATGTGACATGTTACCACCATTGTATGTAGCAGACATCTGTGGCTATGTGACATGTTACCACCATTGTATGTAGCAGACATCTGTGGCTATGTGACATGTTACCATCATTGTATGTAGCAGACATCTGCTGTGGCTATGTGACATGTTACCACCATTGTATGTTGCAGATGTCTGTGGCTATGTGACATGTTACCAACATTGTATGTAGCAGACATCTGCTGTGCCTATGTGACATGTTACCATCATTGTATGTAGCAGACATCTGTGGCTATGTGACATGTTGCCAACATTGTATGTAGCAGACATCTGTGGCTATGTGACATGTTACCAACATTGTATGTAGCAGGCATCTGTGGCTATGTGACATGTTACCAACATTGTATGTAGCAGACATCTGCTGTGGCTATGTGACATGTTACCACCATTGTATGTAGCAGACGTCTGTGGCTATGTGACATGTTACCGCCATTGTATGTCGCAGATGTCTGTGGCTATGTGACATGTTACCAACATTGTATGTAGCAGACATCTGCTGTGGCTATGTGACATGTTACCAACATTGTATGTAGCAGGCATCTGCTATGGCTATGTGACATGTTACCATCATTGTATGTAGCAGACATCTGTGGCTATGTGACATGTTACCACCATTGTATGTAGCAGACATCTGCTGTGGCTATGTGACATGTTACCACCATTGTATGTCACAGATGTCTGTGGCTATGTGACATGTTACCAACATTGTATGTAGCAGACATCTGCTGTGGCTATGTGACATGTTACCATCATTGTATGTAGCAGACATCTCTGGCTATGTGACATGTTGCCAACATTGTATGTCGCAGACATCTGTGGCTATGTGACATGATACCAACATTGTATGTAGCAGGCATCTGTGGCTATGTGACATGTTACCAACATTGTATGTAGCAGACATCTGCTGTGGCTATGTGACATGTTACCATCATTGTATGTAGCAGACATCTCTGGCTATGTGACATGTTGCCAACATTGTATGTCGCAGACATCTGTGGCTATGTGACATGTTACCATCATTGTATGTAGCAGACATCTTTGGCTATGTGACATGTTACCAACATTGTATGTAGCAGGCATCTGTGGCTATGTGACATGTTACCAACATTGTATGTAGCAGACATCTGCTGTGGCTATGTGACATGTTACCACCATTGTATGTAGCAGACGTCTGTGGCTATGTGACATGTTACCGCCATTGTATGTCGCAGATGTCTGTGGCTATGTGACATGTTACCAACATTGTATGTAGCAGACATCTGCTGTGGCTATGTGACATGTTACCAACATTGTATGTAGCAGGCATCTGCTGTGGCTATGTGACATGTTACCACCATTGTATGTAGCAGACATCTACTGTGGCTATGTGACATGTTACCACCATTGTATGTAGCAGACGTCTGTGGCTATGTGACATGTTACCAACATTGTATGTAGCAGACGTCTGTGGCTATGTGACATTTTACCACCATTGTATGTCGCAGATGTCTGTGGCTATGTGACATGTTACCAACATTGTATGTAGCAGCCAATTGCTGTGGCTATGTGACATGTTACCAACATTGTATGTAGCAGGCATCTGCTGTGGCTATGTGACATGTTACCACCATTGTATGTAGCAGCCATCTGTGGCTATGTGACATGTTACCATCATTGTATGTAGCAGACATCTGCTGTGGCTATGTGACATGTTACCAACATTGTATGTAGCAGGCATCTGCTGTTGCTATGTGACATGTTACCAACATTGTATGTAGCAGCCATCTGCTGTGGCTATATGACATGTTACCACTATTGTATGTAGCAGACATCTGCTGTGGCTATGTGACATGTTACCACCATTGTATGTAGCAGACATCTGCTGTGGCAATGTGACATGTTACCAACATTGTATGTAGCAGACATCTGTGACTATGGAACATGTTACCAACATTGTATGTAGCAGACATCTGCTGTGGCTATGTGACATGTTACTACCATTGCATGTAGCAGACATCTGCTGTGGCTATGTGACATGTTACCATCATTGTATGTAGCAGATGTCTTTGGCTATGTGACATGTTACCACCATTGTATGTAGCAGACGTCTGTGGCTATGTGACATGTTACCACCATTGTATATAGCAGACATCTGCTGTGGTTATGTGACATGTTACCACCATTGTATGTAGCAGACATCTGCTGTGGCTATGTGACATGTTACCACCATTGTATGTAGCAAACGTCTGTGGCTATGTGACATGTTACCACCATTGTATGTCGCAGATGTCTGTGGCTATGTGACATGTTACCAACATTGTATGTAGCAGACATCTGCTGTGGCTATGTGACATGTTACCAACATTGTATGTAGCAGACATCTGCTGTGGCTATGTGACATGTTACCAACATTGTATGTAGCAGACATCTGTGGCTATGTGACATGTTACCATCATTGTATGTAGCAGACATCTGCTGTGGCTATGTGACATGTTACCACCATTGTATGTCGCAGACATCTGTGGCTATGTGACATGTTACCACCATTGTATGTAGCAGACATCTGCTGTGGCTATGTGACATGTTACCAACATTGTATGTCGCAGACATCTGTGGCTATGTGACATGTTACCATCATTGTATGTAGCAGACATCTGCTGTGGCTATGTGACATGTTACCATCATTGTATGTAGCAGACATCTGTGGCTATGTGACATGTTACCACCATTGTATGTAGCAGACATCTGTGGCTATGTGACATGTTACCACCATTGTATGTAGCAGACATCTGTGGCTATGTGACATGTTACCACCATTGTATGTAGCAGACATCTGTGGCTATGTGACATGTTACCATCATTGTATGTAGCAGACATCTGCTGTGGCTATGTGACATGTTACCACCATTGTATGTCGCAGATGTCTGTGGCTATGTGACATGTTACCAACATTGTATGTAGCAGACATCTGCTGTGCCTATGTGACATGTTACCATCATTGTATGTAGCAGACATCTGTGGCTATGTGACATGTTGCCAACATTGTATGTAGCAGACATCTGTGGCTATGTGACATGTTACCAACATTGTATGTAGCAGGCATCTGTGGCTATGTGACATGTTACCAACATTGTATGTAGCAGACATCTGCTGTGGCTATGTGACATGTTACCACCATTGTATGTAGCAGACGTCTGTGGCTATGTGACATGTTACCGCCATTGTATGTCGCAGATGTCTGTGGCTATGTGACATGTTACCAACATTGTATGTAGCAGACATCTGCTGTGGCTATGTGACATGTTACCAACATTGTATGTAGCAGGCATCTGCTGTGGCTATGTGACATGTTACCACCATTGTATGTAGCAGACGTCTGTGGCTATGTGACATGTTACCAACATTGTATGTAGCAGACGTCTGTGGCTATGTGACATTTTACCACCATTGTATGTCGCAGATGTCTGTGGCTATGTGACATGTTACCAACATTGTATGTAGCAGCCATCTGCTGTGGCTATGTGACATGTTACCAACATTGTATGTAGCAGGCATCTGCTGTGGCTATGTGACATGTTACCACCATTGTATGTCGCAGATGTCTGTGGCTATGTGACATGTTACCAACATTGTATGTAGCAGACATCTGCTGTGGCTATGTGACATGTTACCATCATTGTATGTAGCAGACATCTGTGGCTATGTGACATGTTACCATCATTGTATGTAGCAGACATCTGTGGCTATGTGACATGTTACCACCATTGTATGTAGCAGCCATCTGTGGCTATGTGACATGTTACCATCATTGTATGTAGCAGGCATCTGCTGTGGCTATGTGACATGTTACCAACATTGTATGTAGCAGGCATCTGCTGTGGCTATGTGACATGTTACCAACATTGTATGTAGCAGCCATCTGCTGTGGCTATGTGACATGTTACCACCATTGTATGTAGCAGACATCTGCTGTGGCTATGTGACATGTTACCACCATTGTATGTAGCAGACATCTGCTGTGGCAATGTGACATGTTACCAACATTGTATGTAGCAGACATCTGTGGCTATGTGACATGTTACCATCATTGTATGTAGCAGACATCTGCTGTGGCTATGTGACATGTTACCACCATTGTATGTCGCAGACATCTGTGGCTATGTGACATGTTACCACCATTGTATGTAGCAGACATCTGCTGTGGCTATGTGACATGTTACCAACATTGTATGTAGCAGACATCTGTGGCTATGTGACATGTTACCATCATTGTATGTAGCAGACATCTGCTGTGGCTATGTGACATGTTACCACCATTGTATGTCGCAGACATCTGTGGCTATGTGACATGTTACCATCATTGTATGTAGCAGACATCTGCTGTGGCTATGTGACATGTTACCATCATTGTATGTAGCAGACATCTGTGGCTATGTGACATGTTACCACCATTGTATGTAGCAGACATCTGTGGCTATGTGACATGTTACCACCATTGTATGTAGCAGACATCTGTGGCTATGTGACATGTTACCACCATTGTATGTAGCAGACATCTGTGGCTATGTGACATGTTACCATCATTGTATGTAGCAGACATCTGCTGTGGCTATGTGACATGTTACCACCATTGTATGTCGCAGATGTCTGTGGCTATGTGACATGTTACCAACATTGTATGTAGCAGACATCTGCTGTGCCTATGTGACATGTTACCATCATTGTATGTAGCAGACATCTGTGGCTATGTGACATGTTGCCAACATTGTATGTAGCAGACATCTGTGGCTATGTGACATGTTACCAACATTGTATGTAGCAGGCATCTGTGGCTATGTGACATGTTACCAACATTGTATGTAGCAGACATCTGCTGTGGCTATGTGACATGTTACCACCATTGTATGTAGCAGACGTCTGTGGCTATGTGACATGTTACCGCCATTGTATGTCGCAGATGTCTGTGGCTATGTGACATGTTACCAACATTGTATGTAGCAGACATCTGCTGTGGCTATGTGACATGTTACCAACATTGTATGTAGCAGGCATCTGCTGTGGCTATGTGACATGTTACCACCATTGTATGTAGCAGACGTCTGTGGCTATGTGACATGTTACCAACATTGTATGTAGCAGACGTCTGTGGCTATGTGACATTTTACCACCATTGTATGTCGCAGATGTCTGTGGCTATGTGACATGTTACCAACATTGTATGTAGCAGCCATCTGCTGTGGCTATGTGACATGTTACCAACATTGTATGTAGCAGGCATCTGCTGTGGCTATGTGACATGTTACCACCATTGTATGTCGCAGATGTCTGTGGCTATGTGACATGTTACCAACATTGTATGTAGCAGACATCTGCTGTGGCTATGTGACATGTTACCATCATTGTATGTAGCAGACATCTGTGGCTATGTGACATGTTACCATCATTGTATGTAGCAGACATCTGTGGCTATGTGACATGTTACCATCATTGTATGTAGCAGCCATCTGTGGCTATGTGACATGTTACCATCATTGTATGTAGCAGGCATCTGCTGTGGCTATGTGACATGTTACCAACATTGTATGTAGCAGGCATCTGCTGTGGCTATGTGACATGTTACCAACATTGTATGTAGCAGCCATCTGCTGTGGCTATGTGACATGTTACCACCATTGTATGTAGCAGACATCTGCTGTGGCTATGTGACATGTTACCACCATTGTATGTAGCAGACATCTGCTGTGGCAATGTGACATGTTACCAACATTGTATGTAGCAGACATCTGTGACTATGGAACAAGTTACCAACATTGTATGTAGCAGACATCTGCTGTGGCTATGTGACATGTTACCATCATTGTATGTAGCAGACATCTGTGGCTATGTGACATGTTACCATCATTGTATGTAGCAGACATCTGTGGCTATCTGACATGTTACCATCATTGTATGTAGCAGACATCTGTGGCTATGTTACATGTTACCATCATTGTATGTAGCAGACATCTGTGGCTATGTGACATGTTACCAACATTGTATGTAGCAGATGTCTGTGGCTATGTGACATGTTACCAACATTGTATGTAGCAGACATCTGCTGTGGCTATGTGACATGTTACCAACATTGTATGTAGCAGCCATCTGCTGTGGCTATGTGACATGTTACCGACATTGTATGTAGCAGACGTCTGTGGCTATGTGACATGTTACCAACATTGTATGTAGCAGACATCTGCTGTGGCTATGTGACATGTTACCAACATTGTATGTAGCAGACGTCTGTGACTATGTGACATGTTACCAACATTGTATGTAGCAGACATCTGTGGCTATGTGACATGTTACCAACATTGTATGTAGCAGCCATCTGCTGTGGCTATGTGACATGTTACCAACATTGTATGTAGCAGACGTCTGTGGCTATGTGACATGTTACCAACATTGTATGTAGCAGACATCTGTGGCTATGTGACATGTTACCAACATTGTATGTAGCAGACATCTGCCGTGGCTATGTGACATGTTACCAACATTGTATGTAGCAGACGTCTGTGGCTATGTGACATGTTACCAACATTGTATGTAGCAGACATCTGTGGCTATGTGACATGTTACCAACATTGTATGTAGCAGCCATCTGCTGTGGCTATGTGACATGTTACCAACATTGTATGTAGCAGCCATCTGCTGTGGCTATGTGACATGTTACCACCATTGTATGTAGCAGCCATCTGCTGTGACTATGTTTGACGATCTCTGCTATGTGGACAAATAAAAGTAAGATTAAAGAGAGGGGGAAAAATGGTTAGGAACATGAGACTTAATAAAGAGGTTCTGAAAGTAGATAAAGAAATTCAAGAACAATACAGAGTGACTGTGATAAATAGATACAATGCAATAGCTAAAATACAGAGTTTAAATATTGAGCACAACCCACTACAGGCAACGCTGATCGTATTCTGGTATGAACCTAAGGCCTATCCGCGTCAATATGGAAGCACTATACTCGAGTTTCACTCTCGTTTGAGCTCGTCAGTAGTGCACATCCCTGGCCGGATCCGGAAACAAGCCTTGGATCACGCGTGTGAAGCGGGTGTGTAACCACGCGGCACACACTGGACACGCCAAATTATCACAACAGAATATTACAACGTTACCCATCGTAGGCTATGCTCAAGATTGCCCAATCGCCGCGACTGACGTCCGTCAATCGATGGGACCCGAATGATCAGGACTTCGCACTGGCAAGAACACCAGGCCTCCCAAAATCCAGTGAGCAATAATCAATTGATTATCTGTGGAGAGCCATGAACGCCTACGCCAGCTGGCAGGGCACTTGATGATGATGATGATGTATTATATAATATCTATAAGGGAGATTATTGCTCTCTGGACTTTAGGCGGCCTGGTGTGCCTTGTCAGTGAGAAGACCTGATCATTGGGGGGCCACGTCAATTGACAGATGTCAATCGCAGCAATCGGGCAAATTTTGAGCTATAGCCTACGATGGATGACGTTGTTATATTCTAGTGTGAAAATTTGGTTGCGTATAGCGTGTGCCGCATGGTCTGGTGGTTACATACCTGCGTCACATTCCAGTGATTCAGTTTTTGTTTCCGGGTCCGGCCAAGGATATGCACTACTGATGAGCTCAAACGAGAGCAAAACTCGAGTCTAGTGCTTCCATATTGCCTTGGACAAGGCCTTAGGTTCGTACCGGAATACGATCAGCATTGCCAGTTGTGGACAAATCCCAAAACAAACAAATAAATTGATTATATATGTGTTATGTGTGTGCAAAATTTCCTTAAAGTTGTCAAAATAGTAATTAGTCGTTCAAGAAAAAGTTACATGAGAGTTTATTTCCAATATTCCAGCTTTACTTTCAGTTTCATAATATCCTGTGTGGGTGAAACCATGCTCAGCCAATATTTGTGGCTGACTCAGTCACAGGATTATTAATCTGAGCCAGGGATGGACCCTAATATAACTTCTCTTTGAGGTTAAACAGGTTTGGGTAATGGTAAAATCTAAATCGAGATACTTTTAAACCCAGTTACTGAAGTTGTATAATTTCAAACAGGTTGACAACGAAAGCTGGGCTAACGCACAAGAAGTTGGCAACCTAGATAGAAATTTACAAGGTGGACACATGAATGAAGAACTGACAGACAATGAAGGTACAGTAAACAAATCTATTTTTAAAAATGTGTTTTATAAAAATGTTTATCCATGGCAAAGCATGTAAGCTGCTTGCCTAACTCCATAGTTATGGTTGTGGGTTCCATTCCAGATTCTGTCATTTGGTTTATGTGTGATTTTGTTTAGAAAATCCTGGAGGTCATTTCTGGAGCTATGGAGTTGTGATTTGTGTGATGCTTTTGGTGAGCCACCCTGTGGAAAGAGACCAGACCATAAAGGCTAAAATCCAGAGCAATGAAGTTGATCTTTGTTATAAGTAAACTTTTATCTCTGTGTACTTCAGGTTCAAGAGAATTATGTTTTGGTAATGTTACTGAGACCAGTGGGTCTGGAGAAAGTTCAGGTTTTGGTAATGTTACTGATATGAGTGGGTCTGGAGAATGTTCATGTTTTGGTAATGTTACTGAGATGAGTGGGTCTGGAGAAAGTTCAGGTTTTGGTAATGTTACTGAGATGAGTGGGTCTGGAGAAAGTTCAGGTTTTGGTAATGTTACTGAGATGAGTGGGTCTGGAGAAAGTTCAGGTTTTGGTAATGTTACTGAGATGAGTGGAGAATGTTCTTGTTTTGGTAATGTTACTGAGATGAGTGGGTCTGGAGAAAGTTCAGGTTTTGGTAATGTTACTGAGATGAGTGGAGAATGTTCTTGTTTTGGTAATGTTACTGAGATGAGTGGGTCTGGAGAAAGTTCAGGTTTTGGTAATGTTACTGAGATGAGTGGAGAATGTTCTTGTTTTGGTAATGTTACTGAGATGAGTGGGTCTGGAGAAAGTTCAGGTTTTGGTAATGTTACTGAGATGAGTGGGTCTGGAGAAAGTTTTAGCAACCTGAAGACACGGCTACTGAAGACAGAGGTTAAGAAAGGAAAGAAATACTGTATGGGGTGGCAGAGAGGCAAGGCAGGTGTACTGTGGTGGAGCTGATCAAGAACATAGAGGACATGGTTGTCAAGGGATATCATTGTTTGTGCTGACTGGCATGCCACCAGATGATGATGTCACAGGGTAGTAGGATATTCTGCTTCTTTGTTGTTATTGGTATAGATCCGGCTATGTTTGGGCTGTTGACCTTTGACCCAGTGTCATGTGATGATACATGAATGTGTCTATCAGTCATTGGCTAGTCACCCAGTGTCTCACACATACACTCATATATGCACACTCATACACTCTCTCTTCTCTCTCTCTCTCTCTCTCTCTCTCTCTCTCTCTCTCTCTCTCTCTCTCTCTCTCTCTCTCTCTCTTTTCTCTTTTTCTGATCCTGGAGTAGTGAATTGAATGTTTGGTGCCTTCTAAGACAAGAGCAAATAACACAGAAGGATCTGTGTGCATGTTATAAAGATTAATAAATCCATCAGGATTGGAAGTCAAAAAATCAGCCCAAATAGGTCACTAAGCAGGAAAACTGTTAAACAATTAGAAGACACTCCCACAAAAAGGCATATTTGTTATATTTGATCCTGATGGACACATTTATATCCTTGTCATTACTGCAGAGTTTATATTCTATGCTGAGATTCCCCAAGTGTGTTCATATTCTTTACAGGGTGTTGCAATCAATCCCATCATTTATTGGCTGTTTGTGATTTACTAGATAATTCTACATTTAGGAGTTTGCCATTGCTTTCTGAATTGTCAAAACTTTATACCATCAACATCAACACAATAGCAGGATGTAAATCTACTCAGACACTGGAAAAAATAAGGTCATAAGTTTGACCGAGTATCCACCGGGGTCAGTGCACAACTCTGTAGTTGAGTACAGCAGGGCACTCTCTTGTCCTGACAATAGGAAATTGTTGTCAGGGGCAGAGGTAAAAGACCCCAGTGTGAATAAGGAAGGTAAGGGAAAACCACCACATTATCTTCCCAAGACAAGTTTAAAATAGGAATGTGGAATGTCAGGACATAGTTGAGATAGGAAAGTTACATAATGTAATAAAATGCATGAAAAATGTGAAATGAATATCCTAGGCATGAGTGAAATGAGGTGGAGGAGATCTGGTAAAGTAATTGCAGACAAACACACAATAATTTGATCAGGAGGTAATACATACAGACAAGGAATAGGACTGATGTTTGATGAAGCAATAACTAAATCAATTAATGTTTATTTTATTAAAACAGAAAGTTATTATTGTCAAATTCAAAGCAAAGAAAGATATAAATATTATACAAGTGTAGGCAACAAACTTAAGCAGTATTGAAATGAAATTACAAACATTTTATGACAAAGGAGAAATAGCGATGGGGGTGGAACATTTAAACATGATTCAGGAATAGACTCTTTTTCTCAGAAGCCAGCATATTGTTTTAAAACATGGGCTAGGAAAAACATGAATCAATGTCAGATAAAGCTAATATATTTTGAAATGAGCCATTAAATGTTATTTAGTGGAGGCCCAGTCAAAGATATCACTGTGAGAACACTGTGAGAAGTTATTTACATATCTCTAGAGCTATAAAGTAGCCAACACGTGTTGCATCTTCTAGTGGCACAATAGAAAGAAACGTCTCCTTCACTTTCCCTTCTCTGGTAAAATGAATATATAGTATCAGCCCCTCATCATCAGATCTGTCTGCAATTGCATCGAGTAAGATGCTGACATATGGTGTATCAAATATCAAGTATCAAATCTTTATGAAGATATGAAGGAATGTAAGAAATACATTCTCTACACTATTGTTTTTTTTTTTAAACTTCTGTGAATAAATCACATTAAGCTTGGTTAACAATGCAACCAAACCTTCAAAATCAGTGTAGGGTCTGTAATTGATGGCAATACAGTATAATGCCTTGAAATGTACATTCATATGTTGCAGCATATTATCATCCATGCTTATTCCCCTCTCACTTTACTAAAGGAGCACATTCAGGGTTGTTTTTTGCACTTTTAGCCTTCTGACACTTGAAGTGCATATAGGATTTGTGGTTCTTTGTAAGTTTCCAATTTAAATTATCCCAAACATCCAAACAAAAGTTTCAAATCTTTGTCTGCAGTGTTGGTGGGAAACTTGCTGCTCACTTCTCAATTCCTTCTTCATAGTGCAGCAGTGGTAAAAGTTCTAGCTACGATTGCTGAAATGTTCTGAGGGAATTTAGGAACACTATCTTCAGTACAACAGCATCAGTTACAGCACTGGCACTACATCAAAGCAGATCTGATACCAGAGCAACAATTTGAAAAATGCAGGCACCATTTAAACATTTTCAGACGCCATGGTGACTGGGCGCTTTGATTTTTCTATCCCTACTGGACTATACCGTGCTCCCTGGCCAAGGAGTTAGCAGCTTTCTCCGTAGCCCCAAATACTCTTGTGATTGACATGATTGCATGAGAATTGGAAGCAGTTTGAGTCACGCCAGTGACATGAGAGTATGGAGCCGGTCGCTCAGAAAGCAATGACAAACTACTGAGCGTAATCTTGCCAAGAAATCAACAATCAGCTGAAAGATGCTGATGTTGACAGCGATGTCCTGTAAAGGATATGCAAAAAAAATTTTTTTTTACTGGACTATACAGATTGTACATTTTTATTTTCACGTCCTTTATCATTATATCAACACCTATAATTTCCGTTTGGTTGTCAGATATCACTGATATTTCACTGCAAGGTATTGTATTTTGTATAAGTATTAGTACTCTTCCTTTGTGTCCTTCGCGGTCAAACTTGGGACCTGGTATCCTCTGACTGAGAATCTGTGACTGGCGTTGAGGTGTGTCTCTTGAATGCATGCCACATCTATTCTATCTTTATGAAGACAATTTGTTAGAGGGACTTTCTTTTTGTAAACTCCTTCAGCATTCCACTGTAGTATGTTGAGTGTCCGGGGTGTTTGGTCAGTAGCTCTTACCCTACTCCTCTGTGCCTTGACTCCACAGCACATGGGAAGGTGACCACCAGTAGTCATGGGTGAACCCCCTCGAGGCAGGGGGCCTGGCACTGTCACCACCTGATGTGACTTAACGGGATTAGCACCATTCTGATTAATTGTAATTTGTGGCATCATGGATTGATTAAGTTACGTTGCACTACTTTGTCAAGCCTGTGGCTCAGTACATCCAATTTCGACAAGCATTATTTGGGTGTGCTCTCCCTAGCCTTTGACTGTCCCCAGTCTACCTACAAGACAGCAGGTGTGTGTCTCACTTTGACTGTCCCCAGTCTACCTACAAGGCAGCAGGTGTGTGTCTCACTTCATCTGGTTCCTATTCCTTGACCTGTCCGACATGGCAGACCCTACCAGTAGCTGTGATACCATCGGCATAGCTCTCGGGGTCATTGGAACACGCAGGCTCCTCTACCTCTTCAAGGTTGAGACACGGCAAAGGGGATACTTCAGGTTATATTTATCGTGAACTTAGATCATAAATCATCTTAGATCATACATCAACTTACATCATATATCAGCCTAGATCATACCTGGACATTAGATCATACATCAGCTAAGATCATACATCAGCCTAGATCATACATCAGCTTTTATCATCATGAACTTAGATCATACATCATACTAGATCCTACATCAACTTAGATCAAACCTTAACTTAGATCATACATCAGCATAGATCATACATCAGCACATTAATCATTCATTTTCTCCATCTTTTGTTCACTTGAAATTGATTGTCTGTAGCTGCAATGTGTGCCTGCTTGATTACACATAAACATCTTTTCATAATCAATACCTGGTATGTTCATGAGGATATTAATTATTTACTTTGGTGTGTTTCAGAAATGCACTCTTGGTCTCCACGGATTCCTTACCATCCCATACAAGAGCATACACAAAAGTTGACATATGACAGCATAGACATGAAGGTTGTGAAACAAGAACTATCAGATGTTCTGTGTGAGGACAGGAGTGACGGCTTCAGTAAAATGTTAGACATAGCTGGGGGTAGCATCATTCAAAAAATGACAGGGGACAGCAACTCAGAACCAAGAATGGTTGAGAACAGTTGTAAGGCATCAGTAAAACATGACAATTGTTGTAAAATGTCAGAAAATGTGTCTTCTATGATTGATACAAACAATAAACTATCTCTGGCTTATGAGGATTGTCAGCAGCAAAATAAGGAAACACAAGAAAACCATACACAGATCTTTGCAAAGTCTCTTGAGGACATTTTTGATTATGTCAGTTATAGCTCTCAAAGAACTCACACAGGAGACATGCCTGGTGTTTCTAGTCCAAATGTTTGTGTAGACAGATATAAGAGCACACATTCTGGAGGGATGCCAAACAAATGTAATGAATGGGATGGTCTTTTGTTTCAAGATGACCATCTAGAGTGCCAAAAGAACATGAAACTCAAGAGAACACATACAGGAGAGAAACCCTACAAATGTGATGACTGTGGTGCTTCTTTTACTACAGCTGGCAGTCTGAGGGAACATAAGAGAACACATACAGGAGAAAAACCTTACAAGTGTGATGTTTGTGGTGTTTCTTTTACTCAAACTGGCAGTTTGAAGAACCATACAAGAATACACACAGGAGAGAAACCTTACAAATGTGATGTTTGTGGTGCTTCTTTTACTCAAGCTGAAAGTTTGAAGAAACATAAGAGAACACATACAGGAGAAAAACCTTACAAGTGTGATGTTTGTGGTGTTTCTTTTACTCAAACTGGCAGTTTGAAGAACCATACAAGAATACATACAGGAGAGAAACCTTACAAATGTGATGATTGTTGTTTTTCTTTTACTAAAAAAGACAGTTTGAAGTACCATATGAGGATACATACAGGAGAGAAACGTTACAAATGTGATGATTGTTGTGTTTCTTTTACTAAAAAAGGCAATTTGAAGGACCATATGAGAATACATACAGGAGAGAAACCTTACAAATGTGATGTTTGTGGTGCTTCTTTTTCTCATGCTAAAAGCTTGAGATACCACAAGGGAACACATTCAGGAGAGAGACCTTACAAGTGTGATGTTTGTGATGTTTCTTTTACTAAAGCTAACAGTCTGAAGGCACATGAGAGAACACATACTGGAGAGAGACGTTACAAGTGTTATGTTTGTGGTGCTTCTTTTACTCAGACTTGTAATCTGAAGACTCACAAAAGAACACATACAGGAGAGAAACCTTACAAGTGTGATGTTTGTGGTGCTTCTTTTACTCGCTCTGGCAGTCTGAAAAAACATACAAAACTGCATCATCTTCATATGGTCTGCCAACTACCATAGGTGTTCATGTATCTCCTCAGATCTTAATCCCTGTTCAGGATCAACTCTGCTGATAATATTTGTCAATGTCACCATACAGTCCATCCAACATCATCTCTCTTGGTCTGCTCATGTCTTTTTTCCTACTAATCTTTCCTGTCATTATAATGTTTTCCCACGCTTCTCTTCTCATCACAATACTAAAGAATGCTATTGTCTCTTTCTGATAGTTGTATATAATTTTTTACTTTCATTAGCCTCTTCCAGGCAATCATTATTAAGTTACTTTGGCAATACAACAACCATCTCAGGAATCACATCTTTGATGCTTTCAACAAAATGGAAGACATTTTATTGAATCCAACCAAATTTTGCTTAGATCCTTAAGCCAGCAACCCTGAGGAGTTGGATGCACAAGTGAGGAAAGAGATTCAGTCACTTTTAGATAGTAAATTCATCATTGAGTCGACTGCACAGTTAATCATTCCACAGGGCTCATAAACCCTCAACTTTATGGCCTTCCTAAACTGCACAAGCCTGGTGTACCACTGAGACCGATTTAATCTATTCTCAACTCTGTCCAACACAGGATGGTGAATTGGCTTGCAGAAACAGCGAAACCGGTATGACAGTCATTCAACCCCTTAATATTTGAAGATTCATTTGAACTGGTCAAACAACTGGATATTCTCAATCTTAAACTAAAGCATGTGGCGTCAATGAATATTGTCTCTATTTTCACTTATGTTCCCATGGAAGAAACAATGATCATTATCTGTGATCACATAACAGAAAAGAAACAAAAGTTAGGCCTACCAACATACAAATTCAAGAAATTACTACTGCCACACAACTAATATAAAATTCACTTTCCTTTAAAAAATTGTACCACCAAATTGACAGCTGCCATGAGGAGTCTTCTATGCCCCATTCCTGCAGATATCTTTATGGTGCACTCAGAAAAACAAAGAGCCTCAAATATTAAGGACCTAGTTCTATACCACTGGTATGTGGATGCTATATTATTCATCCCAGAGACCAGACACCAGGCTGAATCATTCCACTCCATTATGAACCAAGACCACATGAACATTTCTTTGTCTGTTGACCCTGAACATAATGACGCCTTACATTCTTAGAAATACTAATTCAACATTAACAGGATGGCACCATCCAAAGATCTGTCTATTGAAAGAGAACATGGATGGGCCAATACCTGAATTTAAATAACTTTCCACATATTCAGTATAAGCGTGTCTGGTACTGACCCTGAATAATGGAGCTAGAATGATTTGCTACAATGATACACCAAAAGAAGACTGGAAACCCTTAACCATAATCTACAATCTAATGTATATTCAGCTGACTTCATCAAGCATCATTACCAGCCACCCAAACCTACTCTCACAGAATGATCGGCCCACAGACTTCAAGTGTGTGTTTTTTTTTCAAATAATCTTTTGAGGGGACACTAATGAAACAAAACCCATCATAATGGATGACTTCAATGCGAAAGTAGGAAATCAAGTTGATGGATGTCGAAGGTAGCCTTTTGCAAGATGAAAAACATACTAACCAATAAAAAGATGTCATTTGCAACTTGGAAAAGAGTGTTGAGGTGCTACATAGAACCTTTGCTTTTTTATGGATGTGAATTGTAGACGATGAGCAAACTAACTGAAAAACATCTGATGGCTGAAAGGGGGTTTCTGGGGAAAAGGCAAAGAATACCATGGACAGACAGAAAAACCAATGGCCAAGTCCAACAAGAAACAAATGAAAACCATAAACTGATCAGAGAAATTAGACATAGACAGTCACAACTTTTTGATCATGTTCAGTTCAGTTCAGTCGCGATTCCAACATCACAGCAATGGGTCATCCCCATTATGCTCCGTTCCTGTACCAGTGAATATCACATAAAATGTTCCTCACTGCCCTGTGTGGAAAAGACAGGAGTCTCGACAAACAACAGCCAGCTCAGGCACATGGTCATGTTATGAGAAGAAATAAATTGGAGAACTTGGTGACAACTGACAAGATCGAGGGGGGAGGGCAGAGAAGTAAATACCTGGATGGCTTGACCACGTTGTGTGGTTGAGACAAGAACACTGAGCTGATCCACGACTCTGGCGACTGAGTGAGATGGCAAAATATGACCGCCAACACTTACCGGCATGGCACATGATGATGATGAATGTAATGAATACGTTATACAGCGTAAAGCAAACATTCCTTGTTGCTGAACCAGTGATCAGATATATAACCATCTCCACACTTCTCCCATCTGTGATCAGATATAAAACCATCTCCACACTTCTCCCATCTGTGATCAGATATAAAACCATCTCCACACTTCTCCCATCTGTGAAAGATCTAACTTCATTTATTAATTCCAGTGTGAGTGCCAAGCAACTTACATAGGTAGAACAGAAAGATAATGTAGTGAGTAACCAAATATATACCTGTATAGGTGATAAACATATTTAATCAGTCTTCAGGAATCTCTGTGCAGTCGGCAGGTCATGAAATGCTCACACCGGCAATTTTAAGACAATTGTTTAATAGCCATTATAAAGTTGAAAAATAGAAGACATATTATACATTGATGAACAATAAATGATTACTCAAATACACCAAGGCATAAGTAATTAGATGGTTATAGCCAGTTTTGTGCAAACAGAAAGACTTTATTTTAAATTTGCAATTACCGTGGGGAAAACTGATTCTCCACATTCAAACAATATCAGTGACTATGTGTTTTAAGTATTTCAGCCCTGGTATAATTCATTTATTCACTTCATATGATATGTAACTCTGCAGTATGCACCTGACGAGATGCAGTGAAATATGCCAGGCAATAAATTGGACAACACTTGTTAGTCTCTAATGATGGGGTATCACAGTGAACAGGCTATCACAGTGATCTTGACAGGAACAGCCACAAAGCATGTGCCAAAATATCTCTGGTAGATAACTCAATGAAGGTGATGGTGGCCAACTATGTTTGCTTGGCCTGTCTTCCCTGCCCTAACAGCCAGTGTAAACTGTTTCTGTGTAGTGTATATACTACATACTATGTATATACAAATGTGTCGGTGTGCCCATAATTTCAGCCTGTACATTTACAAATAATGATGACTATCACAACTGATTAGAAGCCTACACAAAATAATATTGCCACATTAATCTATCACATGTACTTTGGCAACTGTTACAGGCACAGTCTGACAGGGAAACAATGATGCTGAGTGAGTTGTCCATGGTTTTCATGAATAAGTGTAACATTTGTTTGCTTTGTGTTTGTTTTCTTTTCTGGTGTAAAATCAAAGTGTAGTTTACCATATTTCACAATTCACTGGGTTAACTTGTTTAGGTAACTTTGTTGAACTGGTGATGAAATATCTTGAGTTGTGTACTCTTGCCAATGATGTACTCTTGTGTAATAAACTAGAAATTGTTATTCTTTGTAACAGACATTAATGTAATTAACCATTATGAATAATTGTACAATAAAATAAGGTGTTTGTAGTGGCGGTTGGTAGCCATGGCAGTGAAGTGACTAGCATGCTTGCCTTCTGGAATCAGTGATCAAGTATTTGAATACACATAAGTACATTTGTTTAGTTGACCTGGACACCATCGAGTGCTGATTGGTCTATACATTGTGGGGCTGGCACCATCGAGTGCTGATTGGTCTATACATTGTGGGGCTGGCACCATAAACCCATTACACCTCCTGGCATCTTAAAAGGTTCTTTACCTTAGTGATTGACTTGAAGTGGTTTTTCTCTTTGTGCCTTGTAAGGATTTTGATACAACTCTACTTTCTGAATGCTGATAAACTTTTTCAAGCTGTTATATATCTTGGAAAATGATAGCTGTTGTCTTGGCCTATGATCTGATTGAATGATAAGTATAAAAGTGAAATGTAAATGTATTAACAAACATAATTATTTAAAAAATGTTCTGAATCACAGTGTCACATTAGTGAATCAATTTATTTCTAACTTCTTTTTGCAAAATCTGATAGTATGTCTTGACAGACAAGAACAGCCATAATTGCTCATAACATAACATGCCTGTTGTACATTTTCAGTATTGGATAATCTGAGTAATCTTGAACTTGTATGTATTTTTCATACTGAATGAAACGGTTGTACAGAATAGTGTACACATTTGAGGTGATTTATTAATAATTACACGAGAAATGATGAGCAATAGTAAGATTTGTTTATTGTAAATCTACAAGAAGATTGAGTTTTCATTCTTAAGGCTGAATGATGCACTGGTGTTTATTTTGTCTGTGCATGTTTATTTTATCTATGCATCTTTCAAAGCTTGCATCTAATTGCTATGTTTGAAGTATTTTATTCAACTTAAAATCATTTGAAACACCACAAGAAAACACATAAAGAAAGAAAATGTTACAAATGATGATAGTATTAATGTGTCTTTTATTCACGACGGAGATCTAATATATTCTATCTTAATAAATATGGACTTGAATCCATTGAAATGTGTTATTTTTGGTTTTGTGTGTTTATTAAATTGACAGTAAAAGAATGTAAGACAAGCATAGCATTTGTTGTGTGTGCCGCAGGTTACAAACTACATGAACAAGGTATGAGAAACATTATAGTTATAATGTTTATGGTGTAGTTATATTTTCATATCCAGCATGTAATCTATATTAATTTATATTAATGTTTATAGTTTATCTATTGTTTACATATGCATTATGCAATATATATTCCTTTTCTCATTATTTATATTTCTTTCCTCTTGCTGTTTATGATTGATTGTTGAACTGTATCTGTCATTGAATTGTTGTAATGTATTTGTCATCGAATAGATGTGCCTTATTGCTCCACATTGTCAACTGCTGTATTATCAACCAATCAGTCAAGGGCCGTCTCCACAATGAAGGTTGACTGCTATGGATCTCCAACACTGTCTCTCGCTCTGACTGTACATTCTGTCAGGCTGATGTTAGTCCACCTCTTTATGTTATCTTCCTACTATTATCATTGTCTACTTCTTGCTCGCTTGCCCTCATCATTGCCCTCCAGTATGTGTTTTATAAGAGTATCACGTCTTTTAATGTGGCCAAAATATTTCACTTGCCTCCTGTATTTCTTTCATCACCTCTCTCTTCATTCCCAGTTTTTCTAGAACCTTGTATTTGATTGTTTCTGTTTCCATGAAATACGACATATTCATCTCTACATCCACATCTCCAGGGCCTCTATTCGACTTCTAGTTGCTTGTTTAATGTTCAAGACCTGCTCTTTAACGTGTATACGAGCAAAATTGCAAACCTAGAAGCACCAGGAGTTGGAAGGATACTAACATTTGCAGATGATATTCTTGCATATAGGCAGGGGAGAGATAGGGAGCAAACAGCCCAGGAGCTACAGGCGACAGTAGACAAAGTGATTGACTGGTGCACTGAAATAAGTGCTGTCATCCTCCCGGAAAAGGCGGCTGTTTTGTGTGCTCTCTAGACAACAGGATTGTAAGAGCTGATGTCCCAAAGCCTCGCGATAGATGGTAGAAATGTCAGCAGAGAGAACAAACTGAGGTATCTGGGCATCACATTTGACAGGAGTCTGTCCTTCTGTCACGAATTGGCCGCCTTAACATCCCAGAATATTTTTCTCGGTCTCCAAATTTGAGAGGCCAAATTGAGAAAGAATGAATTAAACACACTACTCCAAAATTATCTAGTCGTGAGGTAAGATTATTCACAAAAAGCCTCTAGCCATGACGTAAGCTTGCAGATGGCAAGTAAAATGGCAACTAGATAATTAGTATACACCTTGGGAAACTGCTGACCCAGGCATGCTGAATCAACAATGAAGGGGCCATGGACTGTGTAATTAAAACCGACCAGGCATGACACCTGATAAGCATAGGTAGGAAATCGCCCAGGTGTGAACAACATTGACCCAGGGAGAGATAATTGCCCCAGGGCTGTAAACAAGCCCCGTCCACTCTGACTGGCAGACTCAGGAATGTGTGAAAACAGATCTGATAAGACAATTAACACGGGGCCTGTAGACTGTACCAGACAGAGAGGAGCAAGGTGTGATGGCCAGGTTGCGGGGATAATTGCAATTACCGTCAGCGGGAGAATAGAAGAATTTATTACGGGAATGCCAAAGAGATAATAGTGTCTCAGACACTGTCTGCTAGACTAAGCTTAAATAAGGGCCCCTAGCCTGTTTTATGTTAGATTAAGTTTGACTTCAGAACAGGTGAGACAACCAGCTCGTTTTGTATGATTCTTAGGTTGCTAGATTTAACTAGGAGAATTAATTCTTAGTAACTAGTCGAGTTTTAGATGGATGTAATGACTCTCAGTCTATATCTGACCTAGGTTACTTCCAGAATTATCATTGCTTCAGGTTACTTGAGTATTCTTTCTAAGTTATGTGTTCAATATCATATTGCTTTAAAGTGTTACTCGTCTGAGAAGTAGAACCTTATGTAAGACAGATCTTGTCTAAGTATACTTTTAGGTGTCTTGGTAGATGCTTGTCATTTCTTTGTACACTATCCTAGTTGCTTTTTGGTGTGTGCATTTGTTGTACAGAATATAGTCGACTGACTATTTCTTTAATTCTTACAACAGCAGTAACTAACTAGTGCATTATGCTATGATGTTAAAGTATCATAATATGTCTAGTTTAATCAATATGTTTATGTGTATTGGATGTTTGATAAATTGATTTGTCATATGCAAGCCTACCAATATGAAGTGTTATATTATGGTGTGCGCATTGGCACACTAACCATCGATTGCATTTGTAGCCGAGGTGTAATGGTACAGACATTACCCACAAGTGTTATGGGGTATATGGTGCTAAACTTTCTCAGTGTATTGTGGGCGTGCGTCCACGGTAATGCATGGAAACCTGGCATAGCTACGGGTCACGGCTTGTAAGCCCGGATGACCCGGTACTATTATAATACCATTACCGACCCGGTGAGCTGCTAAACTAACATTGGACGGAGCGGCTGTACGACACAGAATTTCTGTATTAGCGACATGGACATGGGGCGGCAGAAATGTAATCATTACAGGCGTGTGAGACCATTGAAAAGCCCGTCCCAGACTAAAGACAGTAGGGAGAAGGAGGAGGGTGAACGCAGTCGAGCTGAAAGATAAACTTGGCCAGACTGGTCATTGGATATGTTTGTGTTATATGTTTTAATTAGGATTGCGCTGATGTAGAACTGATATAATAACACATTCTTGACTTTCTTTCAAGCTCTCACAAGGAGCCCTATGTTATAGATCTCAAGACTAGAGACTACTGACTAGGAGTGTCAGGACTGACAGGATCTCAGAATACCGGCAAGCTGTTCTCTTTTTCTTTTGTTGTCTACTGGAGAGTGGGGATCTGGACCACAGATCCAGATAGATGGAGTAACAAGTAAAGTTACGTAATGTTTGTCATCAATATCAATATGTATATGATTTCATCATCCTCATATTGACAATCATCCTATGTCTATTGTTATGATTAGCAAATAAATGTTGTAGTATTGTAACTCATAGTTCTGTCGTTATATTTTAATTCCAATTGTGCATACGTGTTGTGTGTGTACATTGGTGGGGGTTCACTTACACACCAAGGAAAGGAGCAGTCAGGGAGAAAACCTGTACTGAGATAGTCGTCTATACTAATATATTTACACTTAAAACATCTATCTTAAGCTAACCTTCTCTTTCCTATACCTTGGCGAACATTCAGCTCAGTTCATTTCAATTTTGTAACGAGCCACTTAGAGCTGTACGTTGGATATTCAGGGCTTAATCTGTAGTTCAGCCATATAGATTTTGTCCCTAGTCAGTTTCTGACTATATAGGGTTGCTCGCCAGTGAATAAATACTTTCATCTAGCTAATGGGGCACCCCGACTTATGACAGATTGGGGGCTCGTCCGGGATCCTGAACCAGGATTCTAGTAATCATAGTGATTCTACTAGACCCTAGACATACGATTTTAAAAGTTAACTCTTGTAATCTTCAGTCATCAAAATAGACTATCATCAGATGTAGCTAATTTTAGTTGAGGAAGTTACAGAGTATAGATATAACTTTTCAAAAGTGTATAACAGATAAGAACTTATGAGAACTACCTCATCTATCATTTATTGATAAGTATTTTAATTCTTATCTCTTAGTGTATCATTCATCATTTAATGATAACTGATCACTTTAATCATATTTACATGGATGTGTTTGATGATTTAACTGCTTGACTGATTTGCCATTTTATGCTTACTTATGCCATTTTAATTATGACATGTTTGCAGTGCATTTTAATATTTATTTAGGTAAATATTATTGATTACTGTGTAGTATATCTCTCACACTTACTTCACTGCGGTCGCCAGAAACTACTTGAATATTACTTTCAGTTGTCTTTCACTGCTGACGCTAAACTCTACACATTGGTTTAGGTTCTGCTGTAATTGGTTCACTCTTGTCTTTCTAGCTTAGCTCTGAATTTGATAGATACATAAGAGCTTACTTGAATATAGCCATTAGCAAATATGGACTCACCTTCCCAGGATCTAGATTATCTGAAGGCGCGCACAGATTACTTAGAGTCCACGAGAAGGTTAGGCATAATAGAGGGCTTAACAGGAGAACAATTAGAAATATACATCAGAGATGAGATGAAAGAGTGGGACATGGCGGAGGAACAGATGAATAAAACAATTAATGAGTTATTTGAAGCAAAAGAGCGTAGCAAAACTGAAGAAGCAGAGATTAATAAACAGCATAGGGAAGTAGTCAATGCAGAGAAGCTAACCTTTCTAGCGGGACATAAGGTAGGAGATATGGATGCTCACCCAACCAAGAAGGAAGGGACATCTTTGCCACCCACCGCGGAATCAGAGTTAGTGGACCGGGAACTACAGGTTCTCATTCGACCCTGTCCTAAACGGAAAAAAGGGAAGAAAAAATGTGCCAAAGACACTTCAAACAGTCACAAACGTGATAACTGTTTGTACCACGGCAATGGTGGTTTAACTGTACAGGACCTTCAGGGAAACCACTTGACTTCTATGAGAAATGAATCTCGAGAGAAAGAGGAACTGAAGACAACCTTTAATGAGGTCGCAGGCGGAGACCTAGCCGATTCTCACATTCCCTTCTGTTCACAGAATCATGAAGTGGAATTACATCTGACTGAAATAGGGAGGATGGAAGTAACGGAATCCCAGGTGAATTTCATTACTGCAGCGCGGGAAGAATCACTAATTATCAGTTCAGATAATTTAACTGGTCCGCCAGTACAAGACTCCCAGGAATCTCATTTTACTTCAACGAGAGGTGAAACTCAAGAGGAAGATTACCTGAGGACATCTTTTAAGGAGGTCGGAGATCGAAAGGTAACCGACTTTATTATTCCCTTCAGCTCAGGAGAGGATGAAGTGGGATTAAATTTGACTGACAGTGGGATGAAGGACGATCCGGAACCCCTTGTGATCTTTGAGGCTGCAGCTCAGGAAAAGACACTAGACATCAGTTCAAATGATTTACGTATTGTGATGGATTGCTTAGACAGCCCACCGCAGAATTTACCTCAACTGGACTTAGCCCATGAAAGCATGACCAGAGAGGAACATCCAGACCAGGAAACATTTCCAGTTGTTATCTCACAGTATACCAGTTCGGAGACTCAGGAAACACAGGGAATTGTCTTGAGCCAGAATATGGACTCTGATATTGTGCAGACATTGTCTGTAGTTGCTAAAGAAGAAAATTCTTTGCACAAGATGGAGGAAGAAACGCCTATCATCTCATTAGCTGAAGTTATCAGGGAATTCCAGCAACAGGAAGCTGAAGTAACAGAAGTCAAGAGTGGTTTGGAATCAACACTCTTAGGACTCAATCTACCCTTCCATCCATCCATCATGTGCCATGCCGGTAAGCGTGGGCGGTCATGTTCTGCCATCTCACTCGATCAACAGAGTCGTGGATCAGTTCCGTGTTTTTGTCTCGACCATGCCACAAGGCCAAGCCATCCAGATACTTGTTTCTAGGTCTTCCCCTTGGTCTGTTCCCCTCGATCTTACCAGTTGTCACCAAGTTCTCCAAATCATTTCTTCTCATAACATGCCCAAAAAATTGTGACTGTCTACGTCTAATGTCTCTGATCAGTTTACGATCTTCATTTGTTTCTTGAAGGACTTGTTCATTGGTCTTTCTGGCTGTCCATGGTATTCTTTGCATTTTCCTCAGAAACCACATTTCTACAGCCATCAGATATTTTTCAGCCTGGCTGCTCATTGTCCAAGCTTCACATCCATATAAAAGTACAGGTTCTATGTAGCATCTCAACACTCTTTTTCTCGTTTCAATTGCCATCTTTTTATTGGTCAGTATGTTTTTCATCTTGCTAAAGGCTACTTTTGCCATGGCGATTCTTGTTCTAATCTCTTCAAGGCATCTCCCATCAGATGTTATTACTGTTCCGAGGTAATTGTACCTATTCACTTGTTGAAGAGTATTCCCATTTACTTGTATATTACACTGTGGTATTTCGTTCTTCTTAGTGACGACCATAATCTGTGTCTTTTTACAATTTAATTCTAACCCTTGTTGTTCACTATGTGTAACAACCGCATCTACTAAATTTTGCAGGTCCTGTTCATTGTCTGCAATCAAGACTGTATCATCTGCATATCTAATGTTATTGATGCATCGTCCCCCAATGTTGATTCCTTCCATAGTTTCAATATTTCTGAAAATATTTTCACTGTACAGGGAAAACAGATCTGGAGACATTACACATCCCTGTCTCACACCTCTCTTAATAGGCTGATATTGGCTTACTTCATTATCAACTCTTCAGTCAGGTCGATTTGATAGGAGTAGATCAGCTATTTGTGGATACTTTATTCAAAAGTAACACCACTTTATCGCCCTGGAGTAACTATGTTATTTCTCAAGGCAGGACAACTTGGCACACTAAATTTCCAATTTCTAGCACGGTTTTCACACGAAACTCTAATGCAGAGAAACTCAGCCCGTTAACTGATTATCAGGGGAAGAAACCGCGACACCGAGGAGGGAAGATTGTTACGCCCAACTTTGAAGGAGGAAAGCGCCAGTTGAATTTATATCATGGGACCATGATGTGTAACATTATTTCTTTCAAAAGGAAGTTATTGATGGATCAGTTGAGGGTCTATAATGGATGGAGGAAAATCACGGAGACAAGCTTTGCTGTGGCCAGCTTATGCAAGACCTCACTACGGGTACATCCTCGGCTGAAAGGAGTAAATCACGTGAGTGAATGGTGTAAAACAATTGCTGCCCAGAGGCGTAGAAGAATCCCGTTGATTGTGATCTTTCCCAGAGGGGTAAAATTACAACCTTCTGACAATTACCGGATTTTACCAAGCTATTGCATGGAATCCCGGCCGAAAACCAGGTACAAGGATCTATCCAGTGTATCTTTGGGTTATGGAAATGGGACGTCTTTATGCAGGACAACCCATTGCCACAAGGAATATTGGAAACCTTTAGGCAGATACAGAACGGAGAGTGCTTAGGCATTATTCTGGGATGTACGGCGTGCTTTGACAAAAGATTTCTGGCAGAAACTTTTTTTTAAGGGGAAAGCTCTGTCACGAATTGGCCGCCTTAACATCCCAGAATATTTTTCTCGGTCTCCAAATTTGAGAGGCCAAATTGAGAAAGAATGAATTAATCACACTACTCCAAAATTATCTAGTCGTGAGGTAAGATTATTCACAAAAAGCCTCTAGCCATGACGTAAGCTTGCAGATGGCAAGTAAAATGGCAACTAGATAATTAGTATACATCTTGGGAAACTGCTGAATCAACAATGAAGGGGCCATGGACTGTGTAATTAAAACCGACCAGGCATGACACCTGATAAGCATAGGTAGGAAATCGCCCAGGTGTGAACAACATTGACCCAGGGAGAGATAATTGCCCCAGGGCTGTAAACAAGCCCCGTCCACTCTGACTGGCAGACTCGGGAATGTGTGAAAACAGATCTGATAAGACAATTAACACGGGGCCTGTAGACTGTACCAGACAGAGAGGAGCAAGGTGTGATGGCCAGGTTGCGGGGATAATTGCAATTACCGTCAGCGGGAGAATAGAAGAATTTATTACGGGAATGCCAAAGAGATAATAGTGTCTCAGACACTGTCTGCTAGACTAAGCTTAAATAAGGGCCCCTAGCCTGTTTTATGTTAGATTAAGTTTGACTTCAGAACAGGTGAGACAACCAGCTCGTTTTGTATGATTCTTAGGTTGCTAGATTTAACTAGGAGAATTAATTCTTAGTAACTAGTCGAGTTTTAGATGGATGTAATGACTCTCAGTCTATATCTGACCTAGGTTACTTCCAGAATTATCATTGCTTCAGGTTACTTGAGTATTCTTTCTAAGTTATGTGTTCAATATCATATTGCTTTAAAGTGTTACTCGTCTGAGAAGTAGAACCTTATGTAAGACAGATCTTGTCTAAGTATACTTTTAGGTGTCTTGGTAGATGCTTGTCATTTCTTTGTACACTATCCTAGTTGCTTTTTGGTGTGTGCATTTATTGTACAGAATATAGTCGACTGACTATTTCTTTAATTCTTACAACAGCAGTAACTAACTAGTGCATTATGCTATGATGTTAAAGTATCATAATATGTCTAGTTTAATCAATATGTTTATGTGTATTGGATGTTTGATAAATTGATTTGTCATATGCAAGCCTACCAATATGAAGTGTTATATTATGGTGTGCGCATTGGCACACTAACCATCGATTGCATTTGTAGCCGAGGTGTAATGGTACAGACATTACCCACAAGTGTTATGGGGTATATGGTGCTAAACTTTCTCAGTGTATTGTGGGCGTGCGTCCACGGTAATGCATGGAAACCTGGCATAGCTACGGGTCACGGCTTGTAAGCCCGGATGACCCGGTACTATTATAATACCATTACCGACCCGGTGAGCTGCTAAACTAACATTGGACGGAGCGGCTGTACGACACAGAATTTCTGTATTAGCGACATGGACATGGGGCGGCAGAAATGTAATCATTACAGGCGTGTGAGACCATTGAAAAGCCCGTCCCAGACTAAAGACAGTAGGGAGAAGGAGGAGGGTGAACGCAGTCGAGCTGAAAGATAAACTTGGCCAGACTGGTCATTGGATATGTTTGTGTTATATGTTTTAATTAGGATTGCGCTGATGTAGAACTGATATAACACATTCTTGACTTTCTTTCAAGCTCTCACAAGGAGCCCTATGTTATAGATCTCAAGACTAGAGACTACTGACTAGGAGTGTCAGGACTGACAGGATCTCAGAATACCGGCAAGCTGTTCTCTTTTTCTTTTGTTGTCTACTGGAGAGTGGGGATCTGGACCACAGATCCAGATAGATGGAGTAACAAGTAAAGTTACGTAATGTTTGTCATCAATATCAATATGTATATGATTTCATCATCCTCATATTGACAATCATCCTATGTCTATTGTTATGATTAGCAAATAAATGTTGTAGTATTGTAACTCATAGTTCTGTCGTTATATTTTAATTCCAATTGTGCATACGTGTTGTGTGTGTACATTGGTGGGGGTTCACTTACACACCAAGGAAAGGAGCAGTCAGGGAGAAAACCTGTACTGAGATAGTCGTCTATACTAATATATTTAGACTTAAAACATCTATCTTAAGCTAACCTTCTATTTCCTATACCTTGGCGAATATTCAGCTCAGTTCATTTCAATTTTGTAACGAGCCACTTAGAGCTGTACGTTGGATATTCAGGGCTTAATCTGTAGTTCAGCCATATAGATTTTGTCCCTAGTCAGTTTCTGACTATATAGGGTTGCTCGCCAGTGAATAAATACTTTCATCTAGCTGGTGGGGCACCCCGACTTATGACAGATTGGGGGCTCGTCCGGGATCCTGAACCAGGATTCTAGTAATCATAGTGATTCTACTAGACCCTAGACATACGATTTCTTCTTCTTCTTCTTCGTTCATCCGGAGTTTTTTTCCGGATGTGATTGCGTTGTGCCTGTTTACAGCAGAGCTGCGTTCTTGCGCCGTTAGGCCGACACATCCGACTTCTGCGGGCATTTGTTGACCGGGTTAACCTTCCCGGGGGTTTCTTAGGACGTTTGACTCTCACTGTTGTGGTGTTATCCCCCATCCCAGCTGGTCCATATAGAACAGCCAAAGATCCTGGTCAGCCCTCAAGGGAAGGCAGGGGCAGACCATGGGCATTCCCCGCCATCCAAGGAGGCTTCCATACTTGCAGAGCCGATACATAGCGCTCTGGTACTGGGCTCACCCAAGGAATCGTCACGTCCTGCACATGGCTGCTTAGCCTCACTTCCGTATATTGGGCCTTCCGTTCACCATAGGCTGTTCTTCCGGAAACCAGAAGTATGCAGTCTGCAGATGACATCCACACAGTGAGCTTTCGATTCGGACTTTCCATGTAATGGATTTGCTAGCCAAGCAATATTCCATTTCGTGCCACTAGGACACTTTTCCACCTTTTATGAAGCCCACACAGTGGGCTTTTGATTCAGACTTTCCACGTAATGGATTTGCTATCCAAGCAATATTCCATTTCGTGCCACTAGGACACTTTTCCACCTTTTATGAAGCCCACACAGTGGGCTTTTGATTCAGACTTTCCACGTAATGGATTTGCTATCCAAGCAATATTCCATTTCGTGCCACTAGGACACTTTTCCACCTTTTATGAAGCCCACACAATGGGCTTTTGATTTGGACTTTACACGTAATGGATTTGCTATCCAAGCAATATTCCATTTCATGCCTCTGGGTCTTCATGCACCTTTAAATGTCAACCTGTATATAGTTAAAGTAATCTGCGGTCAACTTTAGCTTGTTGATATCTCCATAGAGCTTGTCCTCAAATGAAGCAGGTGTGGGCCAAAATATCTTTCTCTGTTCTGCATACGTTGGGCAATCCTGCAGCAAATGTTTTGCTGTCATTTTTCCAGTTCTACAATTACATTCATCGGTATCTCCTATCTTTAGTTTATTGAACAAGTGGTATTTCAGCCTGTTGTGTCCTGTGCGGAGTCTGAAGATTGCTACTTGTTCTCTTCTGTCGAGTTTGTAATATGCATCACCCTTCTGATGGCCTGGATGCTCTGATTCCCATTTGGTTCTATAAGTGCTTTTTATCAACCTCTTTGCCTCATTATAGGTTATGTCTAAGACATACGATTTTAAAAGTTAACTCTTGTAATCTTCAGTCATCAAAATAGACTATCATCAGATGTAGCTAATTTTAGTTGAGGAAGTTACAGAGTATAGATATAACTTTTCAAAAGTGTATAACAGATAAGAACTTATGAGAACTACCCCATCTATCATTTATTGATAAGTATTTTAATTCTTATCACTTAGTGTATCATTCATCATTTAATGATAACTGATCACTTTAATCATATTTACATGGATGTGTTTGATGATTTAACTGCTTGACTGATTTGCCATTTTATGCTTACTTATGCCATTTTAATTATGACATGTTTGCAGTGCATTTTAATATTTATTTAGGTAAATATTATTGATTACTGTGTAGTATATCTCTCACACTTACTTCACTGCGGTCGCCAGAAACTACTTGAATATTACTTTCAGTTGTCTTTCACTGCTGACGCTAAACTCTACACATTGGTTTAGGTTCTGCTGTAATTGGTTCACTCTTGTCTTTCTAGCTTAGCTCTGAATTTGATAGATACATAAGAGCTTACTTTAAAATATAGCCATTAGCAAATATGGACTCACCTTCCCAGGATCTAGATTATCTGAAGGCGCGCACAGATTACTTAGAGTCCACGAGAAGGTTAGGCATAATAGAGGGCTTAACAGGAGAACAATTAGAAATATACATCAGAGATGAGATGAAAGAGTGGGACATGGCGGAGGAACAGATGAATAAAACAATTAATGAGTTATTTGAAGCAAAAGAGCGTAGCAAAACTGAAGAAGCAGAGATTAATAAACAGCATAGGGAAGTAGTCAATGCAGAGAAGCTAACCTTTCTAGCGGGACATAAGGTAGGAGATATGGATGCTCACCCAACCAAGAAGGAAGGGACATCTTTGCCACCCACCGCGGAATCAGAGTTAGTGGACCGGGAACTACAGGTTCTCATTCAACCCTGTCCTAAACGGAAAAAAGGGAAGAAAAAACGTGCCAAAGACACTTCAAACAGTCACAAACGTGATAACTGTTTGTACCACGGCAATGGTGGTTTAACTGTACAGGACCTTCAGGAAAACCACTTGACTTCTATGAGAAATGAATCTCGAGAGAAAGAGGAACTGAAGACAACCTTTAATGAGGTCGCAGGCGGAGACCTAGCCGATTCTCACATTCCCTTCTGTTCACAGAATCATGAAGTGGAATTACATCTGACTGAAATAGGGAGGATGGAAGTAACGGAATCCCAGGTGAATTTCATTACTGCAGCGCGGGAAGAATCACTAATTATCAGTTCAGATAATTTAACTGGTCCGCCAGTACAAGACTCCCAGGAATCTCATTTTACTTCAACGAGAGGTGAAACTCAAGAGGAAGATTACCTGAGGACATCTTTTAAGGAGGTCGGAGATCGAAAGGTAACCGACTTTATTATTCCCTTCAGCTCAGGAGAGTGTCACCGCCTCACTTACACATTTAGTAAAGGGCTGCACTTCCAGCCCAAGGGAAACCATTGAGTCGAGCAGGACCCGAGTAATCTAGAACCTTCTCGATAGAGATGGTCACCAAGTCCATGATTCCGTGGACACTGATGTGGCCCGCCTAATGCGGGGTCCACGAGGAACTCGGACAGAGTTACCGCCCGTGTCGAGTTAGGACACGCGGAGACCGGGAGAGGACAGATGGACTTGAGAGAGGCAACAGGGCCTGCCTTTGAGGGACTCTATAGATATCAATAGATATATAGACATAGGCTAGATAGTTTGCTAGACTGTTAAATGATACTTATGTGTTTGATGTTTACTATTTGGGAGATGTAATAGAGCGCGGGTCTGTTTACCCACTGCGCCAACGCATACTGTATATGTAAATACAATAAATATTCGATCTCATAACGAACAGATTTATTGTTGCCTGTATGAACCCAAGTTTAGTTATCTAGGTACGAGCAAGACTATGACAGGCTTTTTGGGGGGTAGTTTTCCGGTTTTGGCATAGAATGTTTTCTTAAAAACCTATTAAATGCCATGTAAAATTAATTATTTAATCATATCACATTGATTTTTGATAACACATTGATTTGTTTAAATCAAAGAAATTGTTAACGTTACAAGGGTACATAAAACTAGTAGCTATCTAGCGATAAAATAGAAGTAATCTGAGTCCCTCGGCAATGCATCACCATTGCCTCCACAGCGCCTCTTTATTTTGATTCTGTAAACAATTTTTTTTTGACATGTTACTAATTTGACATTTTTTTTTTGTGACAGTCACTAATGTGTTCTCGCTCCACGAGCAGATTGTTCCGCAACAAGTGCCGCGTCCAACCGATGAAACCTTTCCCACAGTAACGAGAGTGCAAGATAACATCGAGGAGCTTCAAAATTCAGAGCTAAGTTTCACCTCATACTCATTGTACTTCTAAGCTGTACTTCTCATGTTTCATCAATGTATTATGTTGTTTCATATTGATTTGGTTGCATATTCATGAACTTTTCACCAACAGAACCTTGCATTTTGATTTACACATTAATAAGTAAGGGAGTTAACAAAATTTTCGAATACACAACATTTATTCTAAGGGATTTAACTTTAGAAACATTACATACAAGTAAAACACAAAATGTCTTCCTTAGATAAATGCATTGAGCAAGGAATAAAGTTAGGTTATAAAGAAGAGAAACTGTCAGAATGGGCACAGAAAACGCACGCAGAAAACATTGCCCGTGAAGAAAGAGCGATAGAACGAGAGGAAAGGAAACTTCAAATGGAAGCCGAAGAAAAGAAAATGCAATTGCAAATTGAAGAGAAGAAAATACAATTGCAGGCTCAAGAGAAACAGATGGAGCTTGAGGCCGCCGCCAAACAGGCCGAACTAAATGCCGAGACACAGATTAAACTAAAACAGATGGAAATGGAGGCCAACGCAGAAATATCAATAAATAAGTTAAGAATAAAAGAAGAAGAACAAAAATATAATAAATATAAAGGTCTCGTGAAGGCTTTCTGTTCTGGAGATTCCATCTCCGCTTACTTAGAAAATTTTGAATGTCTCATGTCTCATCATAAAATCAGTAAATCAGATTGGGCATTTATTCTAATGAGAAATTTGGCTCTTGAACCACTAAAAGTAATAGAAACAATACCACAGGAAATGCGAAAAGACTATGAGTACCTAAAACAACGCATTCTCCAACATTTTTCTTTAGACACTGCAGGTTACCAACAATAATTTGCCAAATTATCTCCACAACCAAACCAAACCTTCATAGATTATGTCAGTACAGTCCAAGACATATGCACAAAATGGATTAACTCGGCTAAAACCAACAATAGCCATGATAAACTTAAGGAACTAATTATAATAGATAAAATAGTTAGCACCATCCCCACACCTTTTGTCAAGTTCTTAAAACAAATGGATTGTAAGAGCATTCAGGAAATCGAGGCGAAAGGAAATGCATTTTTTACAGCAAACAGGGATATTTTTCAACATAATATAAGTCATAATGATACAGCAGCTGCAGTAGTGAACACCAAATACTCCAAACAATCACAGAGCAGATTTAAACCACGATCCAATGTCGGTAAAGTAGTAAGGTGCCAATATTGCAATTTTCATCACGACAGTTACGGTATGTGTGACAAATCACCCACCTACCCTGAACACCTCAAAAAGATGGTAGAGAAGCAAACAGCTAAACGCATGGCTTACCACAGAGCAATTAAATGTTATTTCTGCAATAGCTGGGGTCACTATAATAGAGATTGTGAAGGCCGAAAGTTATTGAAACAGGCCAATGCGGCATTAGTAGAAACGTCGACTGACGAAGAGCTTGAGTCACTAAATGAATGTGAAAATCAACACGACAATGAAAGCGAGCTTGGGAATGCTGTACACGTCATAAACACCATAACAGACAGTAATTGCAACACCTGTACGAAGTTCCAACGTGACACAACACTACATTGTGGTCACATAATCCCAATTGCAAATGAATTAGCTAACGCTGCCTTATCATCTACAGGCAAGCTAGTTTTTTATACAGGGTTTGTTAACAACAAAAAGGGCACGTTAATTCGTGATTCCGGCGCAACTCTCTGTGGAGTGAGGAGAACATTAATAGACGCTAAAGACTACACAGACAAACATGTGACGTGTCGCACATTTTCAGGTACAATAGAGAAATACCCCCTTGCTTTGGTCGAAATTCAAACACCGTTCATATCGGGGCGAGTATTGTGTGCTATCCTTGAAAATCCCGTCGCGGATATTATACTTGGTAATTTACCCAACATACATCCATGCTCTGAAACAGAAATAAAAAGGTGGGAGCAAAAACACGGTATCCACCACAGAAATAGCAACACAAAAGAGAAACACCATTCTTGTTTGTCTCAAACTGCCAAAATACCAAGGGAGACAACCACTGAGGTAATTCAGGAAGAATTTACCGAGGTTTACAATGCAGGGGCGGTCGAATCAAGAAACTATACGACCGAATTAAAACCTCGAATTGAGGATGCGACCAAACTACCAAGTACCGAGCCTGTAAATGTGCAACAAGACACACAACACACAAACGCAATAACACGACAGACAACCCACAAAACCAACACCGACCAACTACAGGAATCATTAGAAATAGTAGCGCCAAACTCAACTAACATCAATTTTGGAAATGAACAGAAAAATGACCCTACACTAGCACCATACTTTAAGTTAGTAGGCCTTAAGCCAAAATTAACAAAGAACGCATCGTGGACATTTAGGCTACAGAACAACATCTTAACTAGATTTTACACAACAAACCAGACCACGACACAGCAAATAGTACTACCACAAGCACACCGAGACAAAGTGCTAAAATTAGCCCATGACTCCCCTTTTGTAGGTCACATGGGGTATGAAATGACCAGGGCTATTGTCCTGACCCAGTTTTATTGGCCAAAGTTCGACAAACACATTAAAATCTTTTGTACATCTTGTGTTATATGTCAGAAACTGGTCAACAAGGGGAATAACCCTACTGCATTCTCTTTAAATAGAAACTTGAAATTATCCCATATAAATAGGTTGAACCCATATTATGTTAGACAGAACAATGAGACAAATGAACTGACTCAACGAACTGGCGACGGAGACGAAACGACAATTTCTCAACGAAATGACACCTCGACAAACGAAGCATCGTTAACGACACAATCTTACGACGACGAAAACGACAAAGACATATGTACATTACCGACAATCTGTGATATCGACAACGACAACAAATGTGACGACATATTGACAACGATTGATCTCAACAACGACGACAATGACATTGAAGACAATTTACAAACAGTGGCATCTGTGGTAAATCAGACAGACGTGGACAACACTGAAATCCCTGTACCAATCATGACTGACGACGGAAGTGTAAATGACATACATATCTCTGACACTGTGACACAACAACAGCGACAAGACATTTTGACTATCCTCGACGAATATAAATCTATCTTTTCTAACAAACCTGGACGCACTGATAAAATAACACATTCAATTGTGCTGACAGATCTGAGACCGGTCAAATGTAGACCATATTCTATTCCTCTCCATTACAGATCTAATTTAGATAAAGAAATTTTAGATTTAGAGAAAAATGGCATTATTCAAAAATCGATGTCTCAATATTCGTCACCGATTGTTCTGGTGAAGAAAAAGGACCAGACAATTCGCTTGTGCATTGACTATCGAGTATTAAATACAAGAACAACAACGGATGCAGAGCCAATGAACAGCTGTGAGGATCTTATCTTAAATATGGCTCAATCATCCTTATTTTCTAAGACCGATTTAGCTAAAGGATATTGGCAAGTTCCATTACACCCTTCTTGTAGACATATAACAGCATTCGCAACACCTCTCGGCTTATACGAATGGCTATATCTTCCGTTTGGGCTCAAGAACGCACCGGCCACATTTGTAAGACTAACAAGATTGTTATTACACGGAATTAATGACGTAGTTGCTTATATTGATGATATATGCATCCATTCTTCTGATATGACTTCTCACTTACTCACCCTTAAACAAGTCTTCCACCAAATCTCTCTTTTTGGACTTACTATCAAACCTTCCAAGGTTGAAATAGGTTATACACAAATAGACTTCCTTGGACATAGAATTTCTGAAGGAAAATTGTTGACTGATGATAAAATTGTTTCTAAGATCCTTAAGCTAGAAGTACCTACCACAAAGAAGCAAGTTAGAAGTTTACTAGGTCTGATTAACTATTATTCTAAATTTATTCCACATTGGGCAGAACTAACCTCAGTTTTTTCTGATATGTTAACTAAAAATCATCCATCAAAAATTTGTAAAAGTACCAGCTTAGATGATGCAATGTGTAAATTGAAACATATTTTTTCTAATCCACCAGTCTTACGATTACCCAACATAAATTTACCCTTTATTTTGACCACAGATGCGAGCGCTACCGCAATAGGAGGATGCTTGATGCAGGAAATGGATGGCATAAAACACCCAATTCTCTATGTAAGCCGCAAACTAAAGAAGGCTGAGACTCGGTATGCCACAGTTGAATTAGAGTGTTTGAGCCTAGTGTTTTGTATATTGAGATTATCGAAGTTCCTCTTAGGGAGTCACTTTGTGATCCTCACTGACAGTTCGCCATTATTAGTCCTTAACCAGGGGTCGCCTAAAAACCATCGGCTACAAAGATGGTGTCTTCTACTTCAAGATTTCGACTTCGAAATCCGCCACATCAGAGGCACCGACAACATTGTGGCTGACCTTTTGTCACGGCAGGTGAATGCGCCAGTAGAATGACTCTGATCACATCGACCATTAGCCATACTATAAATTGTGATACTTTTAGTCGGTTGCATATTACAGTGGAACTCTACACCTGCTAGAGTACTCTCAGTGATTAGTTGAATTACGACACCCAAGAACATGATACGTTACTTTGAGAACTATACCATCAAGTGCCTAAGCGCTAGAACGATTCCAGCAAGAAACAGTAACTGTGTTTGTGTCAACCAATAAGATCAACCTACGAACTAACTCCGAATTCTGTAAGAACTCGTTATATAGGACATTAAGAACATGCCATACTTGCTGTTACTACGTAACTTTACAAACAGCCGAAACAGAACCCCATCAACTACGACACTCAAGAGACAGCCATACTAGCTTTACCATTCATGGCATAACACGCTAGCGACAGGAGGACGACGCGCACATCATCGTTGGATTTAATTAATTAATTAGTTTAGGATTAAATATGTATTATATTTCCATTATTGTTGTATATAAATTGTATTCACCTGTAATTTGTACATATTCGACATTAATATTACAGGCGGTACCATTCCTAAGCTAAAGAACCGTCCTATACAATTGTCTCTATTTAAATTATAACCCATTTGTGAGTCATCGTACAAGAAGTACGTATTTTCTTAAAGGGCAAATATCGCCTAGCCCATTTTTTCTAAGGGCAATAACACTTACCTCAACTTTAATTATATATTTTAACCAAATACTATTTTTAATGAAAAATGAGTGAATGACTGGGTGAATGGATTAAATGAGAGAACGATACACTTGGCGGACAAATTGTACGCAAACCGTATTTATTTTAATTTGTCTGCGTCTTTCATGTAAATTGTATGACTTGTCTAATTTGTGAATACATGTGTAGTACTTAGTTTAATAGTGAGTTAATATACTTAGCTTAGCAGTTAGGATACATCCAAGCACCACTACTTGGAATGCCTGTTCATGTATTGCACACAGTGCAGTAGTTCATGATTGAGGTTATCCCAACTCGTGACGCTTGGAAATACGCCACACATTCAGCACACACAGTACACAAACCTTAAAACTCAACACTATCAAGTTAAAATACAGTCACTTTATTAGAAACATCAACTTATTAGTCAAAGCACACTAACAAGCCAACAGGGACACTTGTAGTATGAGGGGGATAAAATAACAAGGTAACTACATATTTAGCATTATATAACATACGGGAGTAAAAGTGTATAGAAATACACACACAGATCAAGATTTGAAGGTGTACTTATTTAGCCAAGACTTCAGTCTTGTTAACCCTCTATTATATAGGGGTTATTTGTCTGAGTACCATTTAGGGTACTATGAGAAGGGCAAGTTGTAAATACAACTACTAAAATGCCACGTAACTTCGGTCTGATAAGCATATTTAAGCACACGAGAGACAAGGATCTCTGCACCAAATCAGACAAGTGGTGTATCGTAGAATACATGAGTTTTTAGTGCTAATAGGTAGGTTGCCAGGTTACTATCCACCAAACTACAACACCAACTGTATGTGATTCGGTGACAGAATTAGAACGGATCTAATTCCCAACAACAAATCATGTCACGGGGGAGGAGGGATCCTGTCACCGCCTCACTTACACATTTAGTAAAGGGCTGCAATTCCAGCCCAAGGGAAACCATTGAGTCGAGCAGGACCCGAGTAATCTAGAACCTTCTCGATAGAGATGGTCACCAAGTCCATGATTCCGTGGACACTGATGTGGCCCGCCTAATGCGGGGTCCACGAGGAACTCGGACAGAGTTACCGCCCGTGTCGAGTTAGGACACGCGGAGACCGGGAGAGGACAGATGGACTTGAGAGAGGCAACAGGGCCTGCCTTTGAGGGACTCTATAGATATCAATAGATATATAGACATAGGCTAGATAGTTTGCTAGACTGTTAAATGATACTTATGTGTTTGATGTTTACTATTTGGGAGATGTAATAGAGCGCGGGTCTGTTTACCCACTGCGCCAACGCATACTGTATATGTAAATACAATAAATATTCGATCTCATAACGAACAGATTTATTGTTGCCTGTATGAACCCAAGTTTAGTTATCTAGGTACGAGCAAGACTATGACAGAGAGGATGAAGTGGGATTAAATTTGACTGACAGTGGGATGAAGGACGATCCGGAACCCCTTGTGATCTTTGAGGCTGCAGCTCAGGAAAAGACACTAGACATCAGTTCAAATGATTTACGTATTGTGATGGATTGCTTAGACAGCCCACTGCAGGATTTACCTCAACTGGACTTAGCCCATGAAAGCATGACCAGAGAGGAACATCCAGACCAGGAAACATTTCCAGTTGTTATCTCACAGTATACCAGTTCGGAGACTCAGGAAACACAGGGAATTGTCTTGAGCCAGAATATGGACTCTGATATTGTGCAGACATTGTCTGTAGTTGCTAAAGAAGAAAATTCTTTGCACAAGATGGAGGAAGAAACGCCTATCATCTCATTAGCTGAAGTTATCAGGGAATTCCAGCAACAGGAACCTGAAGTAACAGAAGTCAAGAGTGGTTTGGAATCAACACTCTTAGGACTCAATCTACCCTTCAGTCAGGTCGATTTGATAGGAGTAGATCAGCTATTTGTGGATACTTTATTCAAAAGTAACACCACTTTATCGCCCTGGAGTAACTATGTTATTTCTCAAGGCAGGACAACTTGGCACACTAAATTTCCAATTTCTAGCATGGTTTTCACACGAAACTCTAATGCAGAGAAACTCAGCCCGTTAACTGATTATCAGGGGAAGAAACCGCGACACCGAGGAGGGAAGATTGTTACGCCCAACTTTGAAGGAGGAAAGCGCCAGTTGAATTTATATCATGGGACCATGATGTGTAACATTATTTCTTTCAAAAGGAAGTTATTGATGGATCAGTTGAGGGTCTATAATGGATGGAGGAAAATCACGGAGACAAGCTTTGCTGTGGCCAGCTTATGCAAGACCTCACTACGGGTACATCCTCGGCTGAAAGGAGTAAATCACGTGAGTGAATGGTGTAAAACAATTGCTGCCCAGAGGCGTAGAAGAATCCCGTTGATTGTGATCTTTCCCAGAGGGGTAAAATTACAACCTTCTGACAATTACCGGATTTTACCAAGCTATTGCATGGAATCCCGGCCGAAAACCAGGTACAAGGATCTATCCAGTGTATCTTTGGGTTATGGAAATGGGACGTCTTTATGCAGGACAACCCATTGCCACAAGGAATATTGGAAACCTTTAGGCAGATACAGAACGGAGAGTGCTTAGGCATTATTCTGGGATGTACGGCGTGCTTTGACAAAAGATTTCTGGCAGAAACTTTTTTTTTAAGGGGAAAGCTCTGTCACGAATTGGCCGCCTTAACATCCCAGAATATTTTTCTCGGTCTCCAAATTTGAGAGGCCAAATTGAGAAAGAATGAATTAATCACACTACTCCAAAATTATCTAGTCGTGAGGTAAGATTATTCACAAAAAGCCTCTAGCCATGACGTAAGCTTGCAGATGGCAAGTAAAATGGCAACTAGATAATTAGTATACACCTTGGGAAACTGCTGACCCAGACATGCTGAATCAACAATGAAGGGGCCATGGTCTGTGTAATTAAAACCGACCAGGCATGACACCTGATAAGCATAGGTAGGAAATCGCCCAGGTGTGAACAACATTGACCCAGGGAGAGATAATTGCCCCAGGGCTGTAAACAAGCCCCGTTCACTCTGACTGGCAGACTCAGGAATATGTGAAAACAGATCTGATAAGACAATTAACACGGGGCCTGTAGACTGTACCAGACAGAGAGGAGCAAGGTGTGATGGCCAGGTTGCGGGGATAATTGCAATTACCGTCAGCGGGAGAATAGAAGAATTTATTACGGGAATGCCAAAGAGATAATAGTGTCTCAGACACTGTCTGCTAGACTAAGCTTAAATAAGGGCCCCTAGCCTGTTTTATGTTAGATTAAGTTTGACTTCAGAACAGGTGAGACAACCAGCTCGTTTTGTATGATTCTTAGGTTGCTAGATTTAACTAGGAGAATTAATTCTTAGTAACTAGTCGAGTTTTAGATGGATGTAATGACTCTCAGTCTATATCTGACCTAGGTTACTTCCAGAATTATCATTGCTTCAGGTTACTTGAGTATTCTTTCTAAGTTATGTGTTCAATATCACATTGCTTTAAAGTGTTACTCGTCTGAGAAGTAGAACCTTATGTAAGACAGATCTTGTCTAAGTATACTTTTAGGTGTCTTGGTAGATGCTTGTCATTTCTTTGTACACTATCCTAGTTGCTTTTTGGTGTGTGCATTTGTTGTACAGAATATAGTCGACTGACTATTTCTTTAATTCTTACAACAGCAGTAACTAACTAGTGCATTATGCTATGATGTTAAAGTATCATAATATGTCTAGTTTAATCAATATGTTTATGTGTATTGGATGTTTGATAAATTGATTTGTCATATGCAAGCCTACCAATATGAAGTGTTATATTATGGTGTGCGCATTGGCACACTAACCATCGATTGCATTTGTAGCCGAGGTGTAATGGTACAGACATTACCCACAAGTGTTATGGGGTATATGGTGCTAAACTTTCTCAGTGTATTGTGGAAACCTGGCATAGCTACGGGTCACGGCTTGTAAGCCCGGATGACCCGGTACTATTATAATACCATTACCGACCCGGTGAGCTGCTAAACTAACATTGGACGGAGCGGCTGTACGACACAGAATTTCTGTATTAGCGACATGGACATGGGGCGGCAGAAATGTAATCATTACAGGCGTGTGAGACCATTGAAAAGCCCGTCCCAGACTAAAGACAGTAGGGAGAAGGAGGAGGGTGAACGCAGTCGAGCTGAAAGATAAACTTGGCCAGACTGGTCATTGGATATGTTTGTGTTATATGTTTTAATTAGGATTGCGCTGATGTAGAACTGATATAACACATTCTTGACTTTCTTTCAAGCTCTCACAAGGAGCCCTATGTTATAGATCTCAAGACTAGAGACTACTGACTAGGAGTGTCAGGACTGACAGGATCTCAGAATACCGGCAAGCTGTTCTCTTTTTCTTTTGTTGTCTACTGGAGAGTGGGGATCTGGACCACAGATCCAGATAGATGGAGTAACAAGTAAAGTTACGTAATGTTTGTCATCAATATCAATATGTATATGATTTCATCATCCTCATATTGACAATCATCCTATGTCTATTGTTATGATTAGCAAATAAATGTTGTAGTATTGTAACTCATAGTTCTGTCGTTATATTTTAATTCCAATTGTGCATACGTGTTGTGTGTGTACATTGGTGGGGGTTCACTTACACACCAAGGAAAGGAGCAGTCAGGGAGAAAACCTGTACTGAGATAGTCGTCTATACTAATATATTTAGACTTAAAACATCTATCTTAAGCTAACCTTCTCTTTCCTATACCTTGGCGAATATTCAGCTCAGTTTATTTCAATTTTGTAACGAGCCACTTAGAGCTGTACGTTGGATATTCAGGGCTTAATCTGTAGTTCAGCCATATAGATTTTGTCCCTAGTCAGTTTCTGACTATATAGGGTTGCTCGCCAGTGAATAAATACTTTCATCTAGCTGGTGGGGCACCCCGACTTATGACACCTTCAAGGACCATGTGGAGAAGGTTGTGACAATATCTCAAAAGTGACTCAATGCACTTAAAACTATGGCTGCAATGGACAGAGCAGAGAATGCTTTGCACACTATACCAGCACTTGATCCTCTCAGTGATTGATTATGGACTAGGACCGCTCACTGTCTCAAAGAGTCAGCTGGTGAGATTGGAGCGCATACAGAATGAAGCTATGCAGGTCATTCTGGGATGCACTAGAGACACCCCAGTAGTGTGTATGCGGTACATCCTTGGTTTGCCGACTGTTGCTGGTAGGCTCAAGGTAATGCAGGTGAAGACATACCTCAGAGTAGTTGCCGACACAGATCACCCGTTGCATGAGGTGCTGGATGCAGTTAAGGGTCATCATAGGGATATCATAGATGGCTCAGGAGGAGGATACGATCAGACATGTGTGCATCTTGGAGAACATTAGGCAAGGAGAGGAGTGGGTCAGAGTAGTTAGACTTGTGCAGAGTTATAATCACATTGAGCTGGGAGTGGCCAGCAGGGGCCTCGGAAGTGGAAATCCAGCAACTAATTCAGGATAATGCTTGCCCGGGTGATGTGATTATCTACACAGATGGGTCGGTGTTGAGAGGTAGGAGAAGTGCCTGGGGGTTCTTGGCAAAGGCTAATGGTCGACGTTTGATGCAGGAGAGCCTGGCATATGATACCACAACATCTAGCTTAAGAATGGAGGTAGAGGCAGTCAGTGCAGCTTTCCGCTGGATGGAGAATACGATACACACACACACACATCATGATTGTAACTGACTCAGAAAGCATGCTGACGAGGGTGAGGACAGGCAAGCTTCGTGCAGAGTGGCTTGCTTCGCTTCAGAATTCACAGGTGGTAAGCATAGTCTGGATATTTTCTCCGGGGCATACGGTGTGCTGGGGAATTAACAGGCAGACATATTGGCTGTCTCTGCTAAACTTGGTGGAGTATTGATGCACGATAAGGCAGACATGGTTGCGGCCTTGTGGAAGCACGTGTACACCTCAGAGGAGCAAATGGATCACCATGGTATGGCAAGAATGCGTCAGCGAGGAGTGATGAGGGGATCTGGCTGATGCTCGACGGTTAGAGGAAAGGTGAGACGCACATATAATCAGATTGCTACTGGTCTTATTGGGGTTGGAACTTTTCGCTGGCTTCTGAGGATGGGGACGGAGCGCTTATGGGAATGCCCTGAATGCTGTGATGTCGGTTCCTAAATCAATCAATCAATCAATCATGTCCAGGCTGTACTATCATTGTCATCAAAACATAATCATGTCTGTAAACAAAAGTCTTTCTATCAACTTGTGACTATAAACTCCCAGGTCTCTGCCTAACATACTTGTATCAACATATGGCCTGTGTCAGTACTTGACCGGTGCGTTCATTTACTGGTGCTGAAGCATGAGAGTGAAGGGGAATTAGTTGTGAGGGGCTGCTAGCTCTGTAAAGTACCTCCAGACTCTGTGATATGACCATCAACATGTAAAAGTGTCATAACCTCTCCACCTGCTGTCTTGCAAGGTTTGTAACTTTAGATAAAGTCTAGTGATTTTATAGCATAGACAAACCTGCTGAAGGCAAAGGGGAAAAACCGTTGTGCATTACCAGTACATCATGATTCCGTTATTTTCAGATAAACGGCGTAAATGTGTCTTCTATAGGTTCAGCCTCATACGGTGAGGAAAGTCGTGTACATCTGGCAACTCCACTGCAATGTAAATGTGTGTTCTATAGGATCAGCCTCACAAGGTAAGGGAAGTCATCTACATCTGGCAACTCCACTGCAATGTAAATGTGTGTTCTATAGGATCAGCCTAGCATGGTAAGGGAAGTCATGTACATCTGGCAACTCCACTGCAATGGCATTGTCATCATCATCAGCCTTGTCAGAGGTCAGCATGGCTGAATGGATACGAGCATACATTCTTAAACATCTGGTGTGCTGATGTTGAGGTAGTGGGTCCAACCCCTACACCGGTCAGTTTGTAGTCCTAGACTTGAGAACATAAATTATAAGTACCTCTGAACTTGGAGTGGGTTGGCTTGATGGTGAGGGACACTGGTGATAGGGAAAGCTAATCCACACACCAAAATTAGTTCAGTGCTCTAGTATTGGTAGCATGTGATGGACTACTCTTGAGTTCACAGCGAGTGAGGAAACAAAACAATCAGCCTTGCTGACACGCGTGGGCGACCATGCTTCTCCACATCTTGTAATCTCCAATGACATGTATCAGTTTCTGTGCTGACTCCTGTTGCGGGTTGGTGTCACAGACACAGAATGATCGCTATGTCTAATCCATCCATCCATCATGTGCCATGCCGGTAAGCATGGGCGGCCATGTTCTGCCATCTCACTCGATCACCAGAGTCGTGGATCAGCTCCGTGTTTCTGTCTCGACCATGCCACAAGGCCAAGCCATCCAGGTACTTGTTTCTAGGTCTTCCCCTTGGTCTGTTCCCCTCGATCTTACCAGTTGTCACCAAGTTCTCCAAATCATTTCTTCTCATAACATGCCAAAAAAATTGTGACTGTCTACGTCTAATGTCTCAAATCAATTTGCGTTGTTCGTTTGTTTCTTGAAAGACTTGTTCATTGGTCTTTCTGGCTGTCCATGGTCTAATACACGAGCGAAAACAAAATAAAGAATTCCCACAAAGTTTCCAGCTAAGAAGATTTATGCTGAAAACTAAGAAAATAATGGGGGGAGGAGGAGGGCTAAGTGGTCTCGAGGTATGGTGTCGGCCTCGAGTGCTGGAGACCCCGCGTTCAAGCCTCGTGAGGACCGGGATTTTTTCACGTGGACTTCTAGTAATAAAATTTCCCCTGGTCTCTGGGTAGTGAGATCGGACACCCGTGTGTATTGTTGCGCAGGTAAAAAATCCCTTGGCAGTTGGAAATCGTAAAAGAGTAGCCTAATGACGCTGCCCGGGCAAAATTTCCAGTTAAAAATCTACCCAAAGTATTTCAGGATTATAGCTACGGAGTTCGCGCACTGAGCTGAGATTCTCCGGAATCAGCCTTGAGTTAGGAGTAGAACGGAGCACTTATGGGTTACACCCGTATGCCGTGATGTTGATCCCTTGACTAGACTAGACTAGACTTAACTAAGAAAATAATGCTGTTGGAAGACTTACTGTGGATAAGAAAATAAACTTCTAAACAGACAGTATAAGCAGCAAATCCCAGCCTGAGAACCTGTTTCTAAAATACTTTCCCACTGTTGCGTTAAAGAGACAGAGTTTCGTGGCCCCACAACCATGAAGATCCTGGCAGTTCATGTGCTAACAAGATATGTTTTTCTTTACTTAAGTAAAACGGACATTTACTGACACTTGACATATAGAAGTAAATCCAAGATGTGGAATATAGTTAATATGCATTAATATTACAATTAATAATGGATCACATGTAACAGGACAAGGCATGCTCTTACGGTGTGCGACTGGTGGTCTGTAAGTATGACAGCTTAACATTAGAGTTATCTGGTTCTTGAATAACGAAGACACAAACAATAGATTGCACGATTTATTGCCTGGCATATTTCGCTGCATCTCGTCAGGTACATACTGCAGAAATCACACAACGTAAAGTAAATTAACTAGATAAATCCTTCAAGTTGAAATATACACAATTTCGCACAGTAGTGTCACTTATCTACCACGGTAATTTTAAGCTGACTAACATGTCTTTCTGTTTACACAATTCTGGCTTGCGTTGAATGATCATAATTGCTTCTCCAAATTTTAACAAGCGAGTATTTTGTGTTCTAAACAACACGCGAAATGCAGTGTCTCTGGACACAACGTGGCCACTGGCGACAATGTGCCTGCCGATTGAAGACGCCGGGAGCTTCCGGTGTGTCGGCTCCTCGCGGCTAGCATCTCCTGTATGTTGTATCTTGTTGACCCATTGAGGTATGTGTTCTGACACCCGTTTGTTAAGCTGTCTCTCCGTTCGACCAATGTAAACGGCCTGGCATCTACATGTGAATTGGTAAATACAATTGTTTGTGGCGTACAGAGGAACAGGCTCTTTGACTGTTGGTGTAGGAATGGGTACGGTTTTACATCTAATGACTGGAGTTGCCGCACAGAATGTTCGACCTACTGCTGTAGTAAGCCGGTCTTGTAGACGTTGCATTACGTCATCCCCTCGAAAGGTTAGCTGGATGAATACCTTGAGTTTAGGGACTGTAGTTACGTCTGCTTTGGGTTTGGGCTGTTGGCAATGGCGCTTTATAAATCCTGTGGAGTACCCATTCAGGTTTAAGACATTCTTCAGAGTTTCAAATTCCTCTGTCAGTGTGTCCTGGGTGCATATCTTTCTAGCACGGTCAAACAAGGTCCGTACTAAGCCCCGTTTGTACTGGACAGGTGTGAAGCTCTGAAAATTTAGGTATTGGCCATTCCATGTTTCTTTGCGATACACCGATCTTTGAATTGTGCCGTCTGCTCTACGTCTCATTAGAATATCTAGGAACGGTAACGCTTCGTTGTGTTCGTGTTCCATAGATAGAGAGATGTTTTTATGCGTCTTGTTCATTGTGGCCTGAAACGATGTTGCTTGTAGCTCGTCTGTGGTGATAATTAGTATATCGTCCACATAACGCCGGTAAAAGGCCAAGTTGTTGATGTCTGAGGATCTCTTTTCTTCTAAGTGTGCCATGAAGATGTCCGCTAGAATAGGACCAAGAGGACTCCCCATGGCCACTCCGTCAATTTGGCGGTATGACTTAGTTAGAAAATATCTGGTTATCTGGTTCTGCTCATTCCAGCTCCAACGTTCTACACTTGTCACCGGGAGGTATGCTCTGGGCTTGGCATGTCAACTTGGTTTGAAACTCCAGTACCTTCAGCAATACTCAATCTGGAACTGTCAAAACAATTGACGCACATTAAATAGACTACCTGAACTGGGGTTTAGTTTAGACAGCTACACATCACAAGTCCTCATATACACATTTACATCACTCTACGCCAGTGGTTCTCAACCGGTGGGGAATTCCCCCAAGGGGGGGGGGGGATTTGGGGTTTCCAGGGCGGATGAAGATTATTTCAAGATCGCGTTAATACAAGAACCGATTACTTGATCTTGTTTTTCCTTTCATACTTTACGGTTTATGTACGTCTCACCCTTCTAAAATTCATTATATAAAGTAAGTAGACCCACAAATCACGTTTTATGTGGAATGTCTAGACTTGTTTTAGTATGTGCTTCTAGACTTGTTTTAGTATGTGCTTCCATTAGTACGTATACTGTGTAGGGGCGGGAGGGGGAATTTTTAGGTAGGAAATACGAAAGGGGGGGGGATGACGTTCTGAAAATATGGTGAAGGGGGCACGGGCCGAAAAAGGTTGAGAACCACTGCTCTACGCAGTACCATAATTTCAAACACATCGCAATGGTGAAGAATATTACAATCACATGTACATATCTGTTTTGGCTGTCTTGACACACTCTAACGAAAACAGCATTCACTGATAGACATAACACAGGGACACAGCAGAAGCTTCATATTGTGGACAATTGTCAAATGGAACTGGCAGTAACTACTTTCTTCTTATTCTGCTTGTTATCTTATATTCAAAGCATAGACCCTCACCCAAGACTCGCCAGGCTGTCCTGTTTTTGTTTTTCCTTATTTTTTTCTGACCGCTCACTTTGAACTCGACCGTAGTCAATACACTACCACCAGTATTTGCTACTGCTGGGTATTGCACTGGACTGATTTTGCGTGTGGATTATTACTAATATTGTTACTACTTGTTTTACTGATCCATGGTGTCGGAGATCATAATTTATGAAGTGTTATACTCACCCACGTTATGTGACATGTCTCTTGACGATGCTGATGCCTAGAACTACTGGTACTATTGCTACTACGACTACCACCCTTTCACGAAGATAATGCCGTTAATAGGATTCCTGTAGCGTGAGACAACCAGTGAATTATTCAATGCTGTCAGAGATCGCAATATGTGGGGCGGTATGATCGCCTACGTCAGCTGGTAAGACACGTGATGATGATGATGATGATGATGATGGATAGTGCTATTGCTGCTGCTGTTGCTACTACTACTACTACTACTACTAATACTACTACTACTACTACTACTACTACTACTATTACAAATATTATTACTACTTGTATTACTGAACGATACCATCGGAGATCGCAGTATGTGGCGAGGTATGATCACTCATGCCAGGCATCATGTCTCTTGATGATGATGATTAATATTACTACGAACAACTCTAGTACTATTACTATACAACCCTAATCTCTATACCTAACAACTATAGCACAACAACACCACTGGCCCTATCTGTGCATCCCGACCCCTATACCACCCTGCCATGACTACCGCCATGCCTCTTCTCATTTAATTGTTTGTCTATTTATATGATTTATCTTTATTAATTTATTGTGTATATCTTTGAATCGTTTTATTGTTATTGTTTTATGTTGTACACTACACGTACCTACAATTTAAGGGGTCACTTGACCCCGTTATCGCTCACTTTAACCACCACCACGTCAATGCACGCACCCTCCAATTTAATTTAAGGGGTCAATTGACTACCCATTGACCTCTTGACCACCTTTTGACCACCACTTGACCACGTCACCTATCACTTTAACCACCACAATGTCACTACACGTACTCTCCCCAACAATTTAAAGGATCACTTGCCCACCACTTGACCGCCTCGTAACCACCACGTGACCACGTCATCGCTCACTTTAACCATCCCCGTGTCACTACACGTACTCTCCCCTACAATTTAAGGGGTCACTTGACTATCCCTTGACCACCTCTTGACCAGACCTTGAATACCGCTTTACCACACCTACTTTTTCAAAATCCAAGGAGTTATCACCCTTTGCGGAGGAAAATCGATAAGAGCGAAAAATAGATTGCAGATTGTGGTGAGAAATCGACAAATGGTTGATTTATATAGTCCACCACCACCACTACCACCACCCAAAAAAAGAAAAAAAAAACAGCATGCTTTCTAATTGACTATACTACTCCCCTTCTCCTCCTCTTTCTTTGCAAACAAACCTCACTGCGTCAGTTGAAAGCTTTTATTAGTTGCAGGTTCATAACATTAGTTAGTTAGTTAGTTAGTTAGTTAGTTGGTTGGTTGGTTGGTTGATTGATTGGTTGGTTGGTTGGTTAGTTAGTTAGTTAGTTAGTCTGTCTGTCTGTCTGTCTTTCCTCTTGAGCCTAAGGCGGCATATAGGGCAGAAGTCATGGCTCTCCATGTCTGGCGGTTCGCTGCTACCTATTGTAGATCCTGGATGTTCACTTGGCCGTTGAATGAGCCTTCTCTGATGATGGTTCTACGCAGGGTCTCTCTTGGTCTTCCCGATTTTATTTTCCCTACCGGTGACCATATGAGGGCTTGGTAGGGGAGTCTTGTCCATTCTGAGTACATGGCCGATGTAGTTCCAACGACGTTTTCTTATAAAATTGGATACAATATCTTGCTTAGTCTCTTGTCTTATTTGCGCATTGGTTTTGAAATCAGTCCAGTGGAGGTTTAGAATTCTTTTAAGACATTTGTCTTAGAACATAACATTACCATATAAATTAATATTTTGTTGCTTTTATTTGGATTGCTGCTTGTTGACGCCATAATTGCGTCATATATTACCCCCTGCAAGGTGTGGAATGCCCCTGGCCCTGCAGCCAGCAGAGTTGGAATCGGCTAGCCTCTCACAGGAGGGGTAAAAAGTGAAAATTAGTAGCCTGCTGATGACCCGCAGACTACACAAGTCAACACCCACCTAGACGTGGTGAAGACCGGGAAACCATGACCGCGAGATCATGGGGTAAAGGGGCTATGGCTAGCTATAGGGGATGGAGAAGTATAAACGGACTGACCCAAATGGATATCGACCAACAATGTTAATGGACTATGAGATAGATCAGCGACTCAAAACATAGGCACAATGAACGTCTGCGGTTTCAATAGTAAAGAAACGGACACCAGAACAAAGGGGAAAGGATGGAAGGAGCTCCACAACAGTTACACGTTTGTCTACTCTGAAGTAGAACAGCGAGGAAGGGCAAGACATGGTGTGGGAATAGTCATCGAACTACGGCTAGCAAGAGGAATACTAGAAACAAAATATATATAAGAAAGAATAACAGCGAGAATAAAAGAACAAACAATTACAACATATGTACATATATACGCACCATGTAATACAAACAATAATGAGCAAGAATACGAGAAATTCTACGAAGACATCCATGACGTGCTAAATAAAATAGATAAGCAGGACAACATCATAGTTATGGGAGACTTCAATGCAAGACTAGGACATATCAGAGTGGGCATAGAAAAACATCTGGGAGCATTTGGAGAACAGCATAATTAAAGAGATGATAACGGGAGTAGACTGATAGAGCAATGCAGCCAACACGACCTCTATATAACAAACACATTCTAAGAACATAAAGACTCACAAGTATACACCTGGTACAAATGGAACGATCTAGATACTAAAAGCCAAATTGATTTTATATTAACTAGAAATAACAGATAGAGAAATATATTAAATGCAAGGGCAGTGCCTAATTTAAGTATAAAAGCAGATCATAAAGCAGTCGTTGCTACAATGAGAACCATCAGATGAAGAAAGCAAAGAGCGGAAAAATACATGCCATGCGAATCAGTAAACTTAATAATAAAAAAAGAACCTTAAAGACGAGGCAGTAAGGACAAATTACGAAAAAGAACTAACTGAAATCTTTTTAAAATTACCTATAGAAAGAAAAACAATGGAAGAAGAATATGAGTTGTTCAAATCACGCATTTTAAATACTGCAAAAATAACATGTGGAACAACGAAAAGATGCAAAACATGGATAAAGAAAATAACAGGTTGGTGGAACGCAGAGGTAAAGAAAGCAGTAAAAGACAAAAAATGGAAAATATAAAAAGTGGTTGAAGAGCAAACAGGAATGTGATTACATAGAATATGAAATAGCGAGAAGACATGTAAATAGAATAGTCATCATCAAGTGCCGTGCCGGCTGGCGTAGGCGTTCATGGCTCTCCATAGATCTCGGTCTTTGGTTTTCTGGATCAACTCTGCTGCTGATATTCCTCCATGCCACCGTCTCAATCCATCCAGCATCATTTCTCTTGGTCTGCCTCTGCCTCTCTTCCCGTCGATCTTTCCAGTTGTTACGATGTTCTCCAATGCCTCTCTTCTCATCACGTGACCGAAGAAAGATGTTTGTCTCTGTCTTATTGTTGTATACAATGTTCTAGTTTCATTAGCCTGTTTCAGGCAGTCGTCGTTAGTTACTCTGGCAGTCCAAGGAATTCGCAACATTCGTCTCAGGAACCACATCTCTGTTGCTTCTAATTTCTTCTTAATTTGTTCATTTACATTCCAAGATTCACTGCCATACAGCAACACTGGTTCTACATAGCATTTCAGCACTCTCTTTCTTACATTCAGTGATAGCGACTTATTGCATAAGATACTCTTCATTTTCTGAAATGCGGCTTTTGCCTGCCCTATTCTGCTCCTAATCTCTGTTTTACATCTTCCATCTGATGTTATAAATGCCCCTAGGTATCTAAAATTATCCACTTGGTTAAGGATTTTTCCTTCTATTTCTATGTCACATTTTGGTGTCACCATTTTCTTTGATATCACCATTGTTACTGTTTTCTTGATATTCAAGGAGAGTCCTTTCCTTGCACTCTCTGTTACTACTACGTCTAATAATTGTTGTAGGTCTGTTGAATTATCCTCCACCAATACTGTGTCATCTGCATAGCGTATATTATTTATATTATAACCTCCAACTAGTATTCCTGGCATCTCTTTGATTTCTCTCATTATTACTTCGCTATACAGGGAGAAAAGATCTGGTGACAAGACACACCCTTGTCGTACTCCTAGCTTTATCTGTTCGTAACTACCCTCTTTATTTCCAATTTTAATTGCTGCTACTTGGTTCCAGTAAATATTCTTTATTATTCTTAAATCTTTTCCATCAATGTTGATATCTTCCACCATTTTAATCAGTTCATCATTTTTTTACTTTATCAAATGCCTTAGTATAATCTATGAAGCACAAATATATGTCTCTCTATTTCTCTATTGACCTTTTTATTAGTGTCCGTAATGTATAAATGCCGGTCTCTCTGGCTGTGGGGTTACAACACTTTCTCTCTGTAATCCCGTTTATCACGCAGAGTCTCGCAGCGGAGCGAGAACTGAGGTGGTTCGACCCCCGCTCGTGACTTGCGGATACTGAGCCGGCCGCTCAGAAAGCAATGGCAAACTACTGAGCGTAATCTTGCCAAGAGATCAACAGACAGCTGAAAGATGCTGCTGTTGACAGCTAAGTCCTGTAAAAGGATACGCAAAACAAAAAACAATGTATAAATTGCATTGTTTGTGCCCTTTCCTTCCACAAATCCATACTGTTCTTCACTAATTTCCATTTTTATTTTCTTTTTGGTTCTTCTCATTATGATTCTGAGTAGAAGCTTAGTGATATGGTTTATAAGGTTTATTGTACGAAAATCTTCACAATCAATTGCTCCTGGTCTTTTTGGTATAGCTATAAATACAGATCTCAGCATATCACTGGGTAAATATCCACTGCTGTAAATATCATTCAACATTTTGGTTAATATATCTACTCCAAATTCTCCCAATACTTCTAATTCTTCTATTGTGATTTCATCTGGCCCAGCTGTTTTTCCTTTCTTCATACGTTTCATAGCGTCAGCGACTTCTTCTTTCAGAATAGGTGGACCTTCTAAGTTACTATCTTCTGTTAATTCTTCCCTTTCTCCATCATATAATTCTCTTATATACTCATTCCACCTCTTCATTATAGCACCTTCTTCTAATAATATCTTTCCTGTTTTTGATTTCAAACACCCTGTATTTATTCATATTTTTCGTCCTGTAAGCTCACTGATTTGTCTGTGCATATTTTTTTGTATCTTTAATGCAATTTAATTCAATTCTTTTGCTTTGCTCATTTAACCAACTTTCTTTAGCCTTCCCAAATTTATCTTTTATTTCTTTATTTATCTTAGCGTATTCTTGTTTGTCATTTTTACTCTGTTTTCTTTTGTCCATCAGTTTTAAGATTTCTTCATTCATCCGTTTTTTCTTAGCTATTTTCCCTCTCTCTGGTAATACTTCTTTGCTAGTTTGATGAATGGAGTCCCTTAACATTTCCCATTGTTCATCTATACTCTGTATTTTAGCTATTGCTTTGTACCTATTTTTCACAGTCACTCTGTATTGTTCTTGCATTTCTTTATCTATTTTCAGAACCTCTTTATTAAGTCTCATGTTCTTAACCATTTTTCCCTCTCTTTAATCTTACTTTTATTTGTCCACATAGTGGTACATGATCACTATTACAGAGGAGAACCCTTTGACCCAACTGAAATAATTAACAGTGAAAAAGGAAGATGGCAGCAGTATTTCAAACAACTTCTCAACATTCCATCAGATGTCACAGGACTTCAAGAAACCTACACATATGCCACCGAAGAACTAGAACCAGACATAAGAAGAAATTATAGAAGCCATCAGATTAGCCCCATTGAACAAATTACCGGGACAATATGAAATACGAAATGAACTAATTAAAACAGCAAGAGAAGTAGGAACAGCATGGCTACATAGATAATTCAAACATGTTTGGGTAGAGCAACAGACACCACAAGACTGGGGAAACGCCATAATTATCCCAGTTTGGAAAAACAAAGGCAGCAAAAGAGATTGCACACAATGCAGAGGCATTTCACTGTTGAGTCATACTGGGAAAATATTTTGCAAAATTCTTGAAAAAAGATTAAGAACTATTATAGAACCACAGCTAAGCGAAACTCAACTTGGATTTAGGAAAAAAAAAAAACAAAGGATGCACAGATGCCATTACTGCTCTTAGACAACTTATAGAAAAATCAATCGAATTCAATGAAACACTTTACTTAGGTTTTGTAGACCAAGAAAAGGCATTTGATAGAGTAGATAGAAACAAGCTGTGGGAAAATCCTTAAACAATATGGAGTGAGTACACATCTAATGAACCTATATAGAAGCTTATACAACAATGAATGCATAGTGAGAGCAACTGGAGGACACTCAGAACCCTTCACCATAAGATCCAGAGTACGACAAGGTTGTGTCCTGTCCCCTCTCTTATTTATACCACTAGCTGATCCGGCCCGGCTTCGCCCAGCCCCTGGCAAGGATCTATCTATCTATCTATCTATCTATCTATCTATCTGTCTGTCTGTATGTCTGTCTGTCTGACCCGGCCCAGCTTCACCCAGTCCCTGGTGGGGAGCATCTCATTTAAGTCATATAAGTAGTCATATAAGCTCCCGTTCCCGACTGTCTGTCTGTCTGTCTGTCTGTGTCTGTCTGTCTGTCTGTCTGACCCAGCCCGGCTTCGCCCAGCCTCTGGTGGGGAGCATCTCATTTAATTTATATAAGTAGTCATATAAGCTCCCGCTCCTGACTATCTGTCTGTCTATCTATCTGACCCGGCGCGGCTTCGCGCAGCTCTTGGCTGGGAGCATCTCATTAAATTCATATAACAAAAAAAATTAACTTAAGAATGTCCTTCCACACACCATCCATTATTTTTAATGAAAACTGTTTTTAATCACCTACATGACTGTAGATAACTTCTTTAAACATAAAAATATGAGTTAGAAAATTTTCACTATTTAAATGGATGCATTATTTTTATGAAAACTTTGAAAATGCCTTAAAGATTATATCATTATTTATTATAACTCATATGCCTGTAAATAACTGTAGACAAATAGTTTATAAATCTTTGAAAACAGTGCAACAATCTATATATAAAATATATAGCAATGCTATTAAAAGTTATGCCCCTTGAAATAACTTTTCTTAAGTTAAGTCCCTTCGCTATATAGAAATGATAATGTAAATTTAAATATTAAATTTTAGTAATTAAATAGCTGATTGTGCACTAACAAACTATGACAGTTGGCTGCACGGTAATGAAAAGAATACATGTAGAAAATTTCATCTCAATCTCATGGACCGTTATCAAATACATCCCTACACACATACATACATCGTCTTTTATATATATATATATATATATATATATATATATATATATATATATATATATATATATATATATATATATATATATATATAAATAGACAATATATGTAAAGAAACCAGCCAAGCAGAGACAGCAAGAATACCGCATGACGAGAACACAGAAGAAGAACCATCTGCAAATCTAACTATTAGAGAACCATAGCAGCACTAGATTTTATTAGAAGGCAGCAAGTCAAACGGTTTGGACATGCAAGCAGGGTACCATTCAATAGCATACCACAACAAGCAATGATGTACATACCAGATGGAAACAGAGGAAGAGGCCGACCACGTAAACCTTGGACGGAGGCAATAGCAGAGTCCATGGGAATATCGATACATGAAGCCCATAATCGGGCACTCTCACGATGTTTATACTTCACCTCGACACCGCAAGGTACAAGAGGAACATGATGAGATGAGATTAGATGAGATATTACCTCCTCCCCCTTCCCCCACACACACACGCATACACACACGCCTACACTCATTCATACACGTACAATACATCACACGCTGCGTGAATTCATTCAGTAGCATGTCCTTTGCAGAACATCGCTCCCATAACTACCTTCCGGAAAACTAATCGATCATAGGCGTCTGATACACACATATGGAGATCATCCGTAACATCCTGCACCCACCTTCTCTTTGGCCTTCCTCTTCCTCTCTTCCCAGGCATATTACCCCCCCCCCCCCATTATTTCTCTCTCCAAACTTTCATGACGTTTTAAGTGACCAAAATATTTCAATTTTCTTTGTTTTATCGTCTTGAATAGTCAAACTTCTTCAATATTCGGCTCTTGAAGTATGGACGCATTTCTTTCATGGTTGTTATGGTTTCTTTGCACTTTTTGCAGAAGACTTGGCAGAGACTGTACTAGTCGGTTGTCATCATCTCCCCATTAGTTCTACCGCGTCGTCGTCAACGACGCCTGGCGAGTACGGCCAGGGGTCCACCTATGAGCGACACTAACCACACTGTGTCAGGAATAGCCAGTCGGTGAATGCGTGGATCATGCAGTCCACGCAGGGACGCAACGCCGACTAGCGAAACTCACAGTGGTTAGTGGCCAGACGGCTTGGGAGCGTTGGACAAGACAGACGGAATGAATGGTGCTCGTATACTTGAGTGTATGAACGCGAATAGAGAGAACGCCTGTGGGAATAATAGAAGACTGTGCGCTTGTGAGTTGTATACATTGTATTGATATATCTATTGAATGTATTAGTCCTCTAAAAGTACTGGAGAGTTTTGGTCAGAGACCATAACTTTATGAAGGGAAAATCCCAACTGCACCTCCCCGCAGTAGAGGATGGAAACACACTACGGTGTGGCTAACACGGCTCTGGGGACCGAGTATCTACCGGAATAAGTGGACAACTCTGCAGCTGAGCAGAGCAGGGCACTCACTTGTCCTTACAGTCGGAAATGGCTGTCAAAGGCAGAGGTAAAAAGACCACCATGTGAATGTGGAAGGCAAGGGGAAACCACCACATTATCTTCCCAAGACTTCATGGCAAAACATATTTCAAAGTTAGTGAAGGACGTTAATGGCTGTCTTACGGCATCCTCGTCCGGTAGGGACAGTCATGAGCCACAGGTGACACCAGACCGTCATCCAGCTACTGATGGCAAAAACTTAACTAAAATAAATAAATTTAGAGCAGGAACATGGAATGTTAGGACATTAAATGAGCTAGGAATTTGACCAAATTTCTAAGAGCGATGGATAGCATGAAAATGAATATACTAGGCGTTAGTGAGATGAGATAGAAGGGATCGGGCAAAATTATAGCTGACAATCACACAATAATTTATTCTGGAGGGGATACACATGAAAAAGGTGTAGGAATAATATTAGATGAAATAACAGCCAAGTCAATTAATGGATACTGGTGTATTTCAGATAGAGTTATTATGGTAAAAATAAAAGGCAAACCAATAGACATAAATATTATACAAGTATATGCACCAACTGCAAGCAGTGGTGATGAAGAAATACAACACTTTTACGACGAAATAGAAATGGCGATGGCTCAAATTGGATCACAAGAAATAAAGATAATACTTGGTGATTGTAATGCAAAAGTAGGAAAGGGAAAAATGGAGGATGTAGTGGGGAATTATGGTTTAGGTACAAGAAATGAAAGAGAGAAAAAGCTAATAGAATGGGCAAATATCAATGATATAAACACCATAAAAGACGACTGTACACATGGATAAGCCCTGATAAGAAAATATGCAACCAAATTGACTACATACTAATTAATAAAAGATTTAGAAATGCTTTAATTAATGTAAAGACAATGCCTGGTGCTGACTGTAATAGTGATCATGTACCACTATGTGGACAAATAAAAGTAAGATTAAAGAGAGGGGAAAAAATGGTTAAGAACATGAGTCTTAATAAAGAGGTTCTGAAAATAGATAAAGAAATGCAAGAACAATACAGAGTGACTGTGAAAAATAGGTACAATGCAATAACTAAAATACAGAGTATAGATGAACAATGGGAAATGTTAAGTGACTCCATTCATCAAACTAGCAAAGAAGTATTACCGGAGAGAGGCAAAATAGCTAAGAAAAAATGGATGAATGAAGATATCTTAAAACTGATGGACAAAAGAAAACAGAGTAAAAATGACAAACGAGAATATGCTAAGATAAATAAAGAAATAAAAGATAAAGGGGGGAAGGCTAAAGAAAGTTGGTTAAACGAGCAATGCAAAAAAATTGAATTAAATTCCATTAAAGATACAAACAATATGCACAGACAAATCAGTGAGCTTACGGGAAGAAAAATAAGAATAAATACAGGGTGTTTGAAATTAAAAACAAGAAAGATAATATTAGAGGAAGATGCTATAATGAAGAAGCGGAATGAGCATATAAGAGAATTATATGAAGGAGAAAGGGAAGAATTAATAGAAGATAGTAACTTAGAAGATCCACCTATTCTGAAAGAAGAAGTCGCTGACGCTATGAAACGTATGAAGAAAGGAAAAACAGCTGGGCCAGATGAAATCACAATAGAAGAATTAGAAGTATTGGGAGAATTTGGAGTAGATATATTAACCAAAATGTTGAATGATATTTACAGCAGTGGATATTTACCCAGTGATATGCTGAAATCTGTATTTATAGCTATACCAAAAAGACCAGGAGCAATTGATTGTGAAGATTTTCGTACAATTAACCTTATAAACCATATCACTAAGCTTCTACTCAGAATCATAATGAGAACCAAAAAGAAAATAAAAATGGAAATTAGTGAAGAACAGTGTGGATTTGTGGAAGGAAAGGGCACAAACAATGCAATTTATACATTACGGACACTAATAGAAAGGTCAATAGAGAAACAGAGAGACATATATTTGTGCTTCATAGATTATACTCCGGCTTTTGATAAAGTAAAACATGATGAACTGATTAAAATGTTGGAAGATATCAACACTGATGGAAAAGATTTAAGAATAATAAAGAATATTTACTGGAACCAAGTAGCAGCAATTAAAATTGGAAATAAAGAGGGTAGTTACGAACAGATAAAGCTAGGAGTACGACAAGGGTGTGTCTTGTCACCAGATCTTTTCTCCCTGTATAGCGAAGTAATAATGAGAGAGATCAAAGAGATGCCAGGAATACTAGTTGGAGGTTATAATATAAATAATATACGCTATGCAGATGGCACAGTATTGGTGGCGGATAATTCAACAGACCTACAACAATTATTAGACGTATTAGTAACAGAGAGTGCAAGGAAAGGACTCTCCTTGAATATCAAGAAAACAGTAACAATGGTAATATCAAAGAAAATGGTGACACCAAAATGTGACATAGAAATAGAAGGGAAAATCCTTAACCAAGTTGATAATTTTAGATACCTAGGGGCATTTATAACATCAGATGGAAGATGTACAACAGAGATTAGGAGCAGAATAGGGCAGGCAAAAGCCGCATTTCAGAAAATGAAGAGTATCTTATGCAATAAGTCACTATCACTGAATTTAAGAAAGAGAGTGCTGAAATGCTATGTAGAACCAGTGTTGCTGTATGGCAGTGAATCTTGGAATGTAAATGAACAAATTAAGAAGAAATTAGAAGCAACAGAGATGTGGTTCCTGAGACGAATGTTGCGAATTCCTTGGACTGCCAGAGTAACTAACGACGACTGCCTGAAACAGGCTAACGAAACTAGAACATTATATACAACAATAAGACAGAGACAAACAGCTTTCCTCGGTCATGTGATGAGAAGAGAGGCATTGGAGAACATCGTAACAACTGGAAAGATCGAGGGGAAGAGAGGCAGAGGTAGATCAAGAGAAGTGATGCTGGATGGATTGAGACGGTGGCATGGAGAAATATCAGCATCAGAGTTGATCCAGAAAACCAAAGACCGAGATCTATGGAGAGCCATGAACGCCTACGCCAGCCGGCACGGCACTTGATGATGATGATGATGATTGAATGTATTATTGCATCGGCATTGTAATTGTATGATGCATGTAATGGTTGTGATGACTGAGATGTGTGAATAAAGTGTTTGAATTGTAGTTGTAGTGCGTCACGTCAAGTCATTCTGTGACCGTGTTTGTATGACACTTGTTGGTGATTACGAGCCTTTGTTATTGCTGAAAGCAAGACTCTGACAAGTGTGAACGTGGGAGCTCGTCCGGCCATAGCCATTGTCTATACTGATGAGATCAAATGCCTATCGCCGCAGAGTGCAGACCATAACCAACAACAATCTGTCGGCTGCTCTCACACTCCATTCACCACCTGCTTCGATGGCTTCACGTAACCCTAAGGAGGGGCTAAACGGGTACTCCACCTTGCTCAAGAGTGTCCCGTAGACTAGCGGAGGAAAGAAGGCGACTTGAATTCCTTGGAGAGTAACTAACGACGACTGCCTGAAACAGGCTAACGAAACTAGAACATTATATACAACAATAAGACAGAGACAAACAGCTTTCCTCGGTCATGTGATGAGAAGAAGGTGTGTGTACTAAGTGATTCAATGAGCATGATTCAGAAGGTCGAAGCTGGATCTGTACGTAGACAGTGGACTGAGTCGCTGCGGAAGTCTGTTGTCCGCAAAGTCACCTTCATCTTCGTCCCGGGACATGCGGGAGTCGAGGGAAATGAACGAGCTGATAAATTGGCTGGCTCTGCACCCCCTGTAGATGGCCAGCCCATGGATCGTGCCGATGTTATTAACGCCCTTAAAGATATGGCGAGAACAGAGGATTTTGACGCCAGTGATTCCACATCGCTTTCCAGGATGAAAGACCTGGGAGTAAGAATCGGCACAGCCAGACGCGAGAGGTACATCGGGAAAACAAAGCGTCTCGTCAACCAACACAGAACTGGCACTATTAGCCACCGGACGCTGATGCATATGCTGGGGGAAGGATCTGAGCACCTATGGACATGTCCGGAGTGCAACGAAGATACCCCAACTGATAACTAAACTAAACTAAGAAGGCGACTTACATCTCCTTTAATATGGGATACCCCTACCCCGCTAACTGGTACACAGCTTTCTAGAACCTATTTATTGCATTGATTGAACATTGTTATTAGTATATTACTTCATAATAATAATATCATATTGATATTTCACTCCACTCTGTCCTGTTCATATAATAAAACTTATGATAAGATCTCGCCTTACGAGTTGATTAGAAGCGTTATTTTCACATGATCGTGGAGGTATTGTATCCATTGGGTCTTATATGAAACTTGTATAGTAGTCTTTGTTTCTAACCAAAAACCAAAACTGTTCTATTACATTTGGTCGTTGACTGGGTTTAGCTTTTGTATTATTGATTAACTTCCGGTATTGTTGGGAACATGGCGTCTTGTCCATGTTGACTAGCGGATTACACTGTTCTTAAACATCTTATTGACATATTGTTGTTGAATATCAGAGGTAAATTAAATAATTTTCAAATTTTGTTGAATGTAAAAATGGCTACAAGTACAAGTAGTAGTTACTTTGAGAAATGTATGAATGCAGTTTTATTGTCGATGTACACTGTACAGTCACAATCATAATGGAAAAAGATCAGATTTTACATGCGTGGTCATGTGATTGTGGAAGACCTTTCCTTTAATATATACTAGCATGTACAGAGAATATTTAAAATGGGGTTTCTACTTATGAAATCATAATAGTTGGATACAGCTTGACAAGACAAATCCAACGGTAACTCAACGAAAACTGTTTGTTAATTCTAAGCGGAGTTTTGAATATTCTTGAGTCCTGATTTAAACCAGGAAGTGTAAATATGTAATCATTAATGAGGTCCTTAGTAATGGGGGAGATTTTATCGCGGCTCAATAAACTGGAAGCTGAGACATTCTGCCTTCTATTACTGTGGCTTGTAAGTTTATTTTTAATTGCGTCCGGGGTGGCAAGGCCTAACTTGACATATCTATCTTTTGATAGGATGTACCGTGACCTAATTAACAATTAAAAATGGCTGCCAATTGTTTATTATTTATTAAAAGTCTGTCGCATTGCTAACAAACCTGGTGAGATGTATATTTTGCTATGCGTTTTTGGCAACAGGAAAGTAAAGGCCACATTCCTCTTTCAATAGAATTGAGAGGATCAACTTCATTGCACCGGGTTTTATCCATATGGCTCAGTCTCTTTCCGCAGGACGGCCTGCACAAAGCACGAGTCTCTGTGCCATCGTGCCATTACATCGAAGTAAAAACAAAAATCATGTACGGTGTCATCCCACCAATGAAAACCATATCCCGGAAGTCGCTATCTAAGTATTACCATGCATTCTTTCGGCGTCATTCATTTCATCACGTGGCAAGAACATACGTCATCTGGGGTTTTCCAGGAAAGGTTAGCCTAGTATTCCGTGCACGGTGATTGGTTTAAATTATCATGACCTTTTAAATAAACATAATTATTTGACAAAAAGTAAGTACTTTTATATTTTAAAGCTTGTTTTCTTAATTTTTTAATACTTTTAGATGGATATTTGAATTATGCACCCATATTTACATATATTTAGAGTTTCATTGCTTAAATAGCTTGAAATGTCGTTTTAAAAAAAATCTTTGTCAATGGAACTCCAAGATGGCGCCTGCCAGTCTGGACACTGTTTAACGCTCAAACATGCAATTAAAACTACTAAAGTTAAAAATAATACAAGTTTAAAGATTATTAATAATAATAATTTATTTGTATACTTGTACTATTTTTTATCATTTAACATGACGGATCATATGGATGAAGTCGGATTTAATATCCATCAGCGGCCAGTCTAAGACACCCATATTGGGCCGGAAGTGGCAATAACAATGGATGCGATTTTCCAGTCTCAAAGTATGAATAGTAATGGCGAAATCTGTATCGAGATTTTGACACTCAGATGTAAATATTTCCGCTCATAATTGACATCCAAGCATAATTGAGGTACCATTAGATTTTGAATTCTTAAGTCCTAAGTAATGGGGGAGATTTTATCGCGGCTCAATAAACTGGAAGCTGAGACATTCTGCCTTCTATTACTGTGGCTTGTAAGTTTATTTTTAAACGAGCAACATAGTACCATTCATTGCGTCCGGGGTGGCAAGGCCTAACTTGACATATCTATTTTTCGATAGGATGTACTGTGACCTAATTAACAATTAAAAATGGCTGCCAATTGTTTATTATTCATTAAAAGTCTGTCGCATTGCTAACAAACCTGGTGAGATGTATATTTTACTATGCGTTTTTGGCATCAGGAAAATAAAGGTCACATTCCTCTTTCAATAGAATTGAGAGGATCGACTTCATTGCACCAGGTTTTATCCATTGGCTCAGTCTCTTTCCGCAGGATGGCCTGCACAAAGCACGAGAGTCTCTGTGTCTCAGAGAAAAATGCACTTGACTTTTAAGACTTTTCGATAGGATGTGGAGTTACCTAATTAAGTTAAAAATAACTGTCCATTTATATTAATTAAATGTCATGTGAAATGTTCGTTGTTAATGAAAAAACAATTCATGAAAATGTACTCATATTGTCTTAATGTACCAACTGCATTGTGACAGCTTTCTTCTGTTGATTAAATATCATGCTTTAATGTAAGTAAATAAGTTTGTAACTGCTGCATAAATTAAGCAACAGTTAATTAATTATTAAAATATTAAATTTTAAAAATTTAAAGAAAAATAAGTAAATATTCGCTAATAATTATTTCTACTTCTGCTCAATAATTACACTGTTCTGTGTCTAAAAGTGAGCAATTAATAATTAAATACTAACTTTTTTTAAAACCATAAGTTATTTCACAGTATTTAATTATGTACCGGTGCGCTGCTAAGAAAAAAGGTACTCCTTACAGGTTTACAACAGACTGGTCTGAAAACTGGCTTTCAAAATTATTTTCGGTCATGTCAAAGGGTGACAAATTATACAAGTACACAGATAAATTACTGCTACAAATGAAACTTGTATTCTGTTTAATGTTACTAGTTAAATTTCCAGTTCTAATTATAAAATAAAAAGGAATCCACTCTGCTATCCTACGCAAGGCTAACGGCATGGGTCCGCCATTTTGAATTTGCGATATCTCATTGTTAAGCTATTACTATCAATTAAGCTTCTATTCTGTTTAATTTTAGTAATTAAACTGACGGTTCAAATTATAAAATAAACACAGGATCGGCTGTAATAAATACTATAGCGTGGGTGCCGCCATAGATAGAATTTTGCAAAATGGATGCATTATTTCAATTTCATTCTCAATCTGACTGGCTATGCTGCTCTAATCTTAGACTATACTGACTATACTATAAAAAAAAAATTCCTAACAAAGGCCAAAGTGGGCAATGTTGAAACTCTTCACATATATGAGAAATTGAACGGAGAATCCAAAAATGCAATAAAAAGTCTAGTTATATTAATATTATGTGAGTTATAAGAACAATTAGCTTACCGAGCATCAAATATCAAAATTAGCTCCATGGAGAAATAACGTCTGGCAACAAAGATTTCCAGTCTTAGCAGACAGACCACTTATGAAATTTTCAGAGTAGTTTCCCGCAAAGTTTGACTGGTTTTTTCCTGAATATATCCAATCAGAAACAAACATGGATAACCCCAGGTATAAACTGGATGTCACATTGACTTTATGCTAATTAGGGTCACACCTCCCCTCCCCCACCCATGTTAGAATATGCCGACCTTTGACATTGCTATTTATACTTTATGATAATACAAGAGATGAACAATATGATCATCGGAATAATAATGAATCAATTTTGAAGATGGAAGTTCAGAATGCTCTTAACCATATAAAAATTGTCAAGACCCCGGGTACAGATAACATCACAATAGAAATAGAATAGAAATGATCAATGTCTTAGAAGAATATGGAATAATAGACCAAGTCACCAGACTGCTAATATATCAATAAACGATACTGAAGATATACCTCCTGAATTATGTAATTCTATATTTGTTGCAATCCTGAAGAAATCAGGAGCCTTAGAATGTCATCAACATCGAATAATTAGTATAATGAGCCACATCATGAAGATTCTGCTGAGAATTATCATGCAAAGAGTTGGGAAGAAAATACGAAGGCCAAGAAGAAAAAAATTATATTTGCAATCGAATTGCGGGATGTAACAAACACGTCACAGCGTCTGCTCACTAGTCAATTTTAGTTTGGGCCATTAAGAAGTCTAAGAAGGTGGTTAATTTAAATAGGAATGTTCACTGTTGCGAGTTTAATTCTGCCGAATTCTCTGTATTTTTTAATGATTCACTCTTCTTCTTACTTCTGTCCGTTCTTTTGGCATCCCGTTTTATTTTTACATTTTACGTTAGTCCTGTTTAAATATCAAGAATAATTTTTCAGAACAGGTATCCCGATTACAAATAGCGATCCCTACAAATAATTCTGTCCCCAGGCGAGTTCAAGAATTGTTAACTTTCGTTTCTGTACACTTACTGTACAATACCAGGCATCCATTTTTGTTTACGTTACCGTCCTACTATTTGTCCTGATAATATCGCAGCAGTGATGATTCTCTCAATTTGACACTTTCTATGGCCTCCATTGCATCATCTCTGAGTAACTCTGTTCTGGTCCAAGCTGACAGTACTGACAGTCAGCAATATGCTTCGCCTCAGAGAGACATGATTAGGCAATTCAAACACCAGGCTTTCGATTGATTAACCAGGCCTCATTAATTTGCTACGCATATAAAGTGCAGGAAAACCCGGTATATCTGAAGCAGGTGGAAAAGAGAGAGGAGAGAGATAGATAACGAAGATAGTGTGAGAGACAGAGATATGAGAAAGATGTGTTGAAAGACGTTAAAGAGTGGTAAAGACAAGAAAGTGAGTGGTGGGAGATCAAGACTTAGAGAGAGAGAGAGAGAGAGAGAGAAAAACTCGCGTTCAGGTGGCTAAGCTCCTTTCCCAAGACAACAAAAGTAGAGGACAGATAAGAACAGAAAGACAAGTGTGCAGGTTCTTGTGCAACAAGATAAACAACACCTAATACACAAAATCCGTAGAAAACATACATATATATATATATATATATCATATGCCTATAGCGAAATCATCAGACTAGCAATTGGTGTCACCTAATTCCTGAAAATGAAAAAAAAAAAAGTTGCCTCCCCATCGGCGAATCGAACCTCGAGCTCCCGCGTGACAGGCGGAGACACTAACCACTACGCTACTGAGGACACGTCAACAGATCAACAAAATATTGTAATATGGATACATGCACAGGAATAATCACGTGACCTACTTTGATTGCGAATATAATTTGTCTCTATTCGCAATTCCATTGCAAATATAATTTTTGTCTATTCGCAATTCCATTACGAATAGTCACTCCGATCCGAAATAGGAGAACAATGTGGGTTTGTAGAAGACAAGGGTACAGAAAATGCTGTGTACATACTGAGAACAGCAATTGAACGTTCTATAGAAGTAAACAAAGATCTTTATCTTTGCTTTATTGACTACACAAAGGCTTTCGATAAAGTGAGACATGTTGACATGATAAGGATGCTTGAAGATCTACAAATTGAAGGAAAAGACAGAATTGTAAAAAACATATATTGGAAACAATGAGCTGCCATCAGAATTGATAACGATGTAGGTCAATATCAGCCTATTAAAAGAGGTGTGAGACACTCAGACAGGGATGTGTAATGTCTTCAGATCTTTTTTTCCTGTACGGTGAAAATATTTTCAGAAATAGAGAAGATATGGAAGGAATCAACATTGAGGAGCGATACATCAGATGTGCAGATGATACAGTCTTGATTGCAGACAATGAACAGGAGCTGCAAAATTTAATAGATGTGGTTGTTGCACACATTGAACTGCTAGGGTTAGAACTGAATATTAAGAAGACACAGATTATGGTCGTCACTGGAAGGAAGGAAATACCACAATGTGATATACAAGTAAATGGGCATATTCTTAGACAAGTGAATACAGTTATCTCGGCACAGTCATAACATCTGATGGGAGATGCCTTGAAGAGATTAGAACAAGAATTGCCATTGCGAAGGTAGCCTTTTGTAGATGGAAAACATACTGACAAATAAAAAGATATCAATTGAAATGAGAAAAAGAGTGTTGAAGTGCTACATAGAACCTATACTTTTGTATGGATGTGAAACGTGGACAATAAGCAGTCAAGCTGAAAAACAGCTGATGGCTGTGGAAATGTGGTTTCTGAGGAAAATGCAAAGAATACTAAGGGCAGACAGAAAAACCAATGAACAAGTCCTTTAAGAAACAAATGAAAATTGTAAACTGATTAGAGTCATTAGACGTAGACAGTCAACATTTTTTGGGCATGTTATGAGAAGAAATGACTTGGAGAACTTGGTGACAACTGGCAAGATTGAAGGGAAGAGACCAACGGGAAAACCGATAAGTAAATACCTGGATGGCTTGGCCACGTGACGTGGTCGAGACAGAAACACGGAGCTGATCTACGTCTCTGGTGATTGAGTGAGATGGCAAAACATGACAGCCCACGCTAATCGGCATGGCACATGATGGATTGATGGTACACTGAGAGGAGGCGAGTTAGTTGGTGGGGCAGCTACTATGATTTTCAGTTTAAGTATTTTACTAACAAGACTACCACAGATAGATTGGCCTTGATAAACCATGTCTAATGGTACCTCAATGATGCCTGTATGTCAATTCTGTGCAGAGATATTCACATCTGAGTGCCAGTATCTCACTGACATGAAATTGACATGATTTCTTTAACTTCAGCACTCTTTAGTGTGCCCATTTACCTGCACCATGCGCGATTGTCTCAAATGGGTCAGACAGGCGGATTTGAAAACTGACTTCAAAAATATCTTCCGTCATGTTAAATGATTAAAAAATAATAAAATTATACAAATAAATTATTATTGATCTTTAAAATTGTATTATCTTTAACTCTAGTAGTTCAAATTGCACAATTTGTGTGTTACAAAGTGTGCATGCCAGTCTGATCAATATGCAGCACATCTTTGCAGAAAATAATTTTTTTAAAATGCGAGCAAGTTTAGTGCAGAAACTTTCCAAATATATGTAAACTTAGATGCAGAATTAGAAAATCCATCTAAACTGAATGGTTTTCTATTAACAGTGTCAGAATAGTGTTACAAAGTGTACATGCCAGTCCGATCAATTTGCGCGGCCACTATTTTGACTTTGGGTTTCCCATTCACAAAGGCACATCTTCACAGGAAGTTTTTTTCCAACCACAGTTTGAGCAAGTTTAACAATGAAACTTTCCAAATATATGTAAAACTGGATGCAGAATTCGAAAATCCATCTAAAATTAATAAAGTTCTATTAACAGTGCCAGAAAACAATTAATTACAGTAAGTGTGCCAAATAATTTTTTTTTAATTTTAATGCCATGATAATTTCAACCAATCGCTACGCACAGAATATTAGATGGACCTTTTTTGCTGACGCCAAGATGATGTGTTATTGTCACATGATATTTGAACAAATGAGTGATGTTGAAAGCTAGAATGGTCTTTAGATAGCCATTTTTTGAGGACACAATGGATCCGGCTAGTGTGGCGCAGTATATCACTTCAGTTTTAAGTTTGGGTCGCAGCAAAGTCAAACTTGCTACAGTATCTTATCACATCTGAGCTATATCTTGATTTTGTCTCTGCCTATATAATATTAATATATCATATATGATTTATCCAACAAGGTTATTCTCATATTTTGTTCTTATAAATATAAAATTTTTGTTTGGAAGTATGTGAATCATGTCAAACTGAGGTCTGACACACTGATCTTCTAGTAATGTATAACTGTATAGTATGTGGATCACATCAAACTGAGGTCTGACACACTGATATTCTAGTAATGTATAACTGTATAGTATATGAATCATGTCAAACTGAGGTCTGACACACTGATCTTCTAGTAATGTATAACTGTATAGTATGTGAACCATGTCAAACTGAGGTCTGGCACACTGATCTTCTAGTAATGTATAACTGTATAGTATGTGGATCATGTCAAACTGAGGTCTGACACTGATCTTCTAGTAATGTATAACTGTATAGTATATGAATCATGTCAAACTGAGGTCTGACACACTGATCTTCTAGTAATGTATAACTGTATAGTATGTGGATCATGTCAAACTGAGGTCTGACACACTGATCTTCTAGTAATGTATAACTGTATAGTATGTGAATAACGTCAAACTGAGGTCTGACACACTGATCTTCTAGTAATGTATAACTGTATAGTATATGAATCATGTCAAACTGAGGTCTGACACACTGATCTTCTAGTAATGTATAACTGTATAGTATGTGAATCATGTCAAACTGAGGTCTGACACACTGATCTTCTAGTAATGTATAACTGTATAGTATGTGGATCATGTCAAACTGAGGTCTGACACTGATCTTCTAGTAATGTATAACTGTATAGTATATGAATCATGTCAAACTGAGGTCTGACACACTGATCTTCTAGTAATGTATAACTGTATAGTATGTGAATCATGTCAAACTGAGATCTGACACACTGATCTTCTAGTAATGTAAAACTGTATAGTATGTGAATCATGTCAAACTGAGGTCTGACACACTGATCTTCTAGTAATGTATAACTGTATAGTATGTGAACCATGTCAAACTGAGGTCTGGCACACTGATCTTCTAGTAATGTATAACTGTATAGTATGTGGATCATGTCAAACTGAGGTCTGACACTGATCTTCTAGTAATGTATAACTGTATAGTATATGAATCATGTCAAACTGAGGTCTGACACACTGATCTTCTAGTAATGTATAACTGTATAGTATGTGGATCATGTCAAACTGAGGTCTGACACACTGATCTTCTAGTAATGTATAACTGTATAGTATGTGAATAACGTCAAACTGAGGTCTGACACACTGATCTTCTAGTAATGTATAACTGTATAGTATATGAATCATGTCAAACTGAGGTCTGACACACTGATCTTCTAGTAATGTATAACTGTATAGTATATGAATCATGTCAAACTGAGGTCTGACACACTGATCTTCTAGTAATGTATAACTGTACTGTATGTGAATCATGTCAAACTGAGGTCTGACACACTGATCTTCTAGTAATGTATAACTGTATAGTATGTGAATCATGTCAAACTGAGGTCTGACACACTGATCTTCTAGTAATGTATAACTGTATAGTATATGAATCATGTCAAACACTACATGTTTCTATACTGACTTTCACCTGTTTTCTTTCAGACTAAATGAAACATGGAAACAGACAGCCTGTTATCAAGTACAGGCATAAAAATGGAACCAGATTTTGAAGTAAGAATATTTGATATTACTGTAGATCTCCATCTATTTAAGCTATTTATTCTGTATGACTTGAAGAATTAGTATGGCTTGATGAATTAGTAATAATTGAAGCACCAGTCTGAAATGAAGATTTTGTATGACTTAAAGTTAAAGAATGACTTGAAGAATTAGTACGGCATGAAAAGTTAACATGGCTTGTTTAGTTGGATGCCATTATTTTTGTTTTGGTTGCACTGGGATATAAATTGTGTTTCATATTGCTCTTGCATTGACTTGAGTAGTTTCCCAATTCTTAATGGGTTGTTAATAGTAATACTGAGTTGCTAGAATATCAATGTTCAGCTATTTCTATTATTATTGCTGTGCCAAAAATTAAATATTACAATTAAAGGAAAAGACCATTGAACAAATGCAGAACTATCTCAATCAACCAAATAATTACCTGAACATGCTCAACAAGAAACAGATCAGATCAGAGATTAATTCATCCTGTACCATGCCAGTAGGCGTGGGCGGTCATGTTTCGCCGTCTCACGCAATCACCAGAGTCGTGGATCAGGTCTGTATTCTTGTCTCGACCATACCACATGGTCAAGCCCTCTAGGTATTTACTTCTCTTCCTTCCCCTTGTTCTTTTCCCCTCAATCTTGCCAGTTGTCACCAAGTTCTCCAATGTATTTCTTCTCATAACATGGCCAAACAATTTTGAACGTCTACATCTAATTTCTCTAATCAGTTTACAGTTTTCATTTTTTTCTTGTAGAACTTGGTCATTGGTTTTTCTTTTGTCATTTTGTTTTTTTTCCATTGTCCAAGGTATTCTTTGCATTTTCCTCAGAAACTACATTTCCACAGCCATTAACGATGTTTTTCAGCTTGTCTGCTCATTGTCCTTGCTTCACATCCATATAAAAGTAGAGGTTCTATGTAGCACTTCAACACTCTTTTTCTCGTTGCAAATGACATTTTTTATTGGTCAGTACATTTTCCATCTTGCAATAGGCTACCTTCTGTAACAGAGCACCATCTCTGTTAGTAGCTTAGGAGGGGTTGATGTGCAAAGACTAGGCACGGTTGAGCATCCTATGAAAACGTAAGGAAGGACGCTCAAGCCGTGACGTGGGGCTTAGAGAGATTAGTTACTGCCTGGACCTTGAATTGTCAACATCGATTGTATTATGGAAAATCTCTTGTAACCTGTTTTATATATTCTGATGTATTCCGCCAAATAAAACCTATGAAACTACAACCGGGACTCTATTTATATACATCATATTAACTGTTACTCTGTTATACTTCACCATTGCGATTCAAGCTCTAATCTCTCCAAGGCATCTCCCATCAGATGTTATGGATTTCTGTAACAAAAAGCATTTAGAGAGAAACAAACAGTCCTAACATCACATAATATCAATTTGAAACTGTTTAAACAACGAATAAATACTATGGATATTCAGCCCACATCACTGCACGGCTGTGAAACATGGACTCTAAACTAAAGAGATGGACACATCTTGGAAGCATTTGAGTTGGGGTGTTATTGTAGGATGCAAAGATTAAGCTGGACAGAAAAGAGATCAAATGAACCAGTTCTTTGAAATATAGGAGAGAATAGACAACTGTTGAACATAATATTAAAAAGGGTATAAAGTTTTAGTCATAATATGAGACACAGATCCATTACTGAAAATAATAGAAGACATGTGCCCTGAATCCATCGAACCACAAAGGGATAATTTCAATTCTTGGCAACATGATTCAACTCAGGTGAAAAATGATGCCATAGGAGTGACAACATTATACAAGCGTGCATGGACATTAGAGCTCAGACTTAAGCTGAGAAGAGGAGACAATGTAGGACAATGATCAGACAACTTCAACACCAGTATCTAGACTGATTAACCTGATGATGATGGTTATCCTTATAACTTGTATCCCACAGTGGAGCCAAGATCTTCAACCATGTCACACCATGCCCTTCTTTCCTTTGTGTAATGGAGCAGAGATCTTCAACCATGTCACATCATGCCCTGCTTTTTGTGTGCGTAATGGAGCAGAGATCTTCAACCATGTCACGCCATATCCTCCTTTCCTTTGCGATCTCTTACAGTTTCTTTTGTGTCACTACTATATGACTAATTTGACCTACCTTTCTCCATGCTTTTTGGTCTCTATATATTTCTTTTGCCCTGTATTTTCCAGCAGACATACTTTCTCATTGACCCATTAATAGACTTTCCCATTGTGTGTCCCCTACCCACAACAGTTTGAGTCTCACTTCACTGAAGTTTGTGTAGTTGTACGTGTGTTACTTTAATGTTTCCAGTTTATTTTCATATTGAATAAGAAATACATTTCTTTATTAACATTTGAAGACAAGCTGTCATAACATGCATTGTCCTGTATGTTTCTCAGACAAAACCAAGTAGGCCAATATTTCCTGTATTTATTAAAAGTGAAATAAAGCAAGAAGCTGGTGTTGAAGTAAGTTGTTACAGTATGTATTATTTTTCCTTATGTAGTAATGTTTGTCATATGTCTAGTAGGACTGAAATGTTATCAGGTTATTACTGCAGGCAGAGCAGATGAGATAAACTACTAGTTTATCTGGCACGTCTGTATACAGTATGTTTAATTGCTAGGGCTATGTCAGTATAACATCTCAGGTTATCAGTATAACATCTCAGTTTATCAGTATAACTTCTCAGGTTATTAGTATAACATCTCAGGTTATCAGTATAACATCTCAGGTTATCAGTATAACATCTCAGGTTATCAGTATAACATCTCAGGTTATCAGTATAACATCTCAGGTTATCAGTATAACATCTCAGGTTATCAGTATAACATCTCAGGTTATCAGTATAACATCTCAGGTTATCAGTATAAGACAGGATATTAGCACTGCTTTACAGCCACATCATGTTGTAATTAATCATTTCCAGACCACTTGTTTTCATAGATCTTAAAACTTCTGTTAAGCTCTAAATTTTTTTTTTTTTTTTTTAAATTCGCATATCCTTTACAGGACATCGCTGTCAACAGCAGCCTCTTTCAGCTGTCTGTTGATTTCTTGGCAAGATTACGCTCAGTAGTTTGCCATTGCTTTCTGAGCAGCCGGCTCAGTGTCCCGCAAGTCACCAGCTGGGGACGAACCTCTCCCAGCTCGCTCCCGCTACGAGACTCTGCGTGACAAACGGGATTACGGAGAAAGTGTTGTAACCCCTCAGCCAGAGAGACCGGCAAGCTCTAAATATAAGCTCTAAATAATCATGAAGGTTTGGGGAGTTAAAAAGACGTAACATCTTCTTTCCGCTAACTATGCTGTACATCGGATTGCCATGATCAAGGTTAAGTCATGGGACACTTGCTGCATACAGGTCAGTGCTTCACGCATTCAGCGTGAAGATTTAGCAGGTACAAGGCCACACTTTGCATGAATATGGGAAAGGAGTGGCTGAATAGGGGACGAGTCCTTCAGGACTCATTCACATCTGGACCGAGTTTGGGGTCAGACTGAATATGGCGAATGGCAGAATTTCATCTTGCCATCACGTTGTATATATGCAGAGTTTGTGAAACAGTGGCTGAATGCCGACGTCATTTGAGAGCTCGAGCGACAGAGTTTGACTGTAGACACCGAGTGCAAGTATTGTTGTCTGAAGTTTTAGTCGTGTTGATTGACACTGATTACATGATGTCGTGAACTATTTTAAAGACAATAATACACTGTTTAGAAACTACGCTGCTGTTGTGTCATGAAGATTTCATTAATGAAGTGGTGTTGACTGTCACATGATGTGCATGTAAAGATTCATATTCATAGAAGGTGTAAAGAGTGATACTACAGCAAGTCAATTAAGAATTACTCCTGGAGAACAACAATACGCTCTTTGCCAGATGTTAGGTACAGATATCACAGTGGCTTACAAGCCAATGGGAAGATAGTCAGTCGGCATAAACAAGTGCAATCCATGCCAGGGAATATGCCCCACAAGAACTCTATGGCATATAACTCTATGGCAGGATGCATTGGTGTGATGGCTAAATGTCACGCTGATGTGAACTCTGTAATTTATCAAGTGTATGGGTGCTCAGTGATGGATACAAATGAGTTGACTACAAATAGGCTGTAACAGTGATCTTAACATTTAAGCATTACAAACGACACTGAGTTGAAACACCTCTGGTGAAAACATCAGCGATGAGTAGATACAGTTTGTTGGTCTCATCTGCCCCTGCAGTTACTGTTAAAGTATTGTTACTGACATTTATGAATATCCCATAATTTCCACATAAAACTCAAGTTGTGTATCAGGCATCTGCTGTGGCTATGTGACATGTTACCACCATTGTATGTAGCAGGCATCTGCTGTGGTTATGTGACATGTTACCACCATTGTATGTAGCAGGCATCTGTGGCTATGTGACATGTTACCATCATTGTATGTAGCAGGCATCTGCTGTGGCTATGTGACATGTTACCATCATTGTATGTAGCAGACATCTGCTGTGGTTATGTGACATGTTACCATCATTGTATGTAGCAGACATCTGCTGTGGCTATGTGACATGTTACCATCATTGTATGTAGCAGACATCTGTGGCTATGTGACATGTTACCACCATTGTATGTAGCAGGCATCTGTGGCTATGTGACGTGTTACCATCATTGTATGTAGCAGACATCTGTGGCTATGTGACATGTTACCACCATTGTATGTAGCAGGCATCTGTGGCTATGTGACATGTTACCATCATTGTATGTAGCAGGCATCTGCTGTGGCTATGTGACATGTTACCATCATTGTATGTAGCAGGCATCTGCTGTGGCTATGTGACATGTTACCATCATTGTATGTAGCAGACATCTGCTGTGGTTATGTGACATGTTACCACCATTGTATGTAGCAGGCATCTGTGGCTATGTGACATGTTACCAACATTGTATGTAGCAGACATCTGCTGTGGCTATGTGACATGTTACCACCATTGTATGTAGCAGCCATCTGCTGTGGTTATGTGACATATTACCAACATTGTATGTAGCAGACATCTGTGGCTATGTGACATGTTACCACCATTGTATGTAGCAGGCATCTGTGGCTATGTGACATGTTACCATCATTGTATGTATCAGACATCTGCTGTGGCTATGTGACATGTTACCACCATTGTATGTAGCAGCCATCTGCTGTGGCTATGTGACATGTTACCACCATTGTATGTAGCAGGCATCTGCTGTGGCTATGTGACATGTTACCACCATTGTATGTAGCAGACATCTGTGGCTATGTGACATGTTACCACCATTGTATGTAGCAGACGTCTGTGGCTATGTGACATGTTACCACCATTGTATGTAGCAGACATCTGTGGCTATGTGACATGTTACCACCATTGTATGTAGCAAACGTCTGTGGCTATGTGACATGTTACCACCATTGTATGTCGCAGATGTCTGTGGCTATGTTACATGTTACCAACATTGTATGTAGCAGACATCTGCTGTGGCTATGTGACATGTTACCAACATTGTATGTCACAGACATCTGTGGCTATGTGACATGTTACCAACATTTTATGTAGCAGACATCTGCTGTGGCTATGTGACATGTTACCATCATTGTATGTAGCAGACGTCTGTGGCTATGTGACATGTTACCAACATTGTATGTAGCAGACGTCTGCTGTGGCTATGTGACATGTTACCACCATTGTATGTAGCAGACATCTGCTGTCGCTATGTGACATGTTACCAACATTGTATGTAGCAGACATCTGCTGTGGCTATGTGACATGTTACCATCATTGTATGTAGCAGACATCTGTGGCTATGTGACATGTTACCATCATTGTATGTAGCAGACATCTGTGGCTATGTGACATGTTACCAACATTGTATGTAGCAGATATCTGTGGCTATGTGACATGTTACCACCATTGTATGTAGCAGGCATCTGCTGTGGCTATGTGACATGTTACCACCATTGTATGTAGCAGATATCTGTGGCTATGTGACATGTTACCACCATTGTATGTAGCAGACGTCTGCTGTGGCTATGTGACATGTTACCACCATTGTATGTAGCAGACATCTGCTGTCGCTATGTGACATGTTACCAACATTTTATGTAGCAGACATCTGCTGTGGCTATGTGACATGTTACCATCATTGTATGTAGCAGACATCTGTGGCTATGTGACATGTTACCATCATTGTATGTAGCAGACATCTGTGGCTATGTGACATGTTCCCAACATTGTATGTAGCAGATATCTGTGGCTATGTGACATGTTACCACCATTGTATGTAGCAGGCATCTGCTGTGGCTATGTGACATGTTACCACCATTGTATGTAGCAGATATCTGTGGCTATGTGACATGTTACCACCATTGTATGTAGCAGCCATCTGCTGTGGCTATGTGACATGTTACCACCATTGTATGTAGCAGACATCTGCTGTGGCTATGTGACATGTTACCACCATTGTATGTAGCAGACATCTGCTGTGGCTATGTGACATGTTACCATCATTGTATGTAGCAGCCATCTGCTGTGGCTATGTGACATGTTACCACCATTGTATGTAGCAGACATCTGCTGTGGCTATGTGACATGTTACCAACATTGTATGTAGCAGACATCTGTGGCTATCTGACATGTTACCATCATTGTATGTAGCAGACATCTGTGGCTATCTGACATGTTACCATCATTGTATGTAGCAGCCATCTGTGGCTATGTGACATGTTACCAACATTGTATGTAGCAGCCATCTGTGGCTATGTGACATGTTACCACCATTGCATGTAGCAGGCATCTGCTGTGGCTATGTGACATGTTACCAACATTGTATGTAGCAGGCATCTGCTGTGGCTATGTGACATGTTACCATCATTGTATGTAGCAGACATCTGCTGTGGCTATGTGACATGTTACCACCATTGCATGTAGCAGGCATCTGCTGTGGCTATGTGGCATGTTACCATCATTGTATGTAGCAGATGTCTTTGGCTATGTGACATGTTACCAACATTGTATGTAGCAGCCATCTGCTGTGGCTATGTGACATGTTACCACCATTGTATGTAGCAGACATCTGCTGTGGCTATGTGACATGTTACCAACATTGTATGTCGCAGATGTCTGTGGCTATGTGACATGTTACCACCATTGTATGTAGCAGACATCTGTGGCTATGTGACATGTTACCACCATTGTATGTAGCAGGCATCTGCTGTGGCTATGTGACATGTTACCACCATTGCATGTAGCAGGCATCTGCTGTGGCTATGTGACATGTTACCATCATTGTATGTAGCAGATGTCTTTGGCTATGTGACATGTTACCACCATTGTATGTAGCAGACGTCTGTGGCTATGTGACATGTTACCACCATTGTATATAGCAGACATCTGCTGTGGTTATGTGACATGTTACCACCATTGTATGTAGCAGACATCTGCTGTGGCTATGTGACATGTTACCACCATTGTATGTAGCAAACGTCTGTGGCTATGTGACATGTTACCACCATTGTATGTCGCAGATGTCTGTGGCTATGTGACATGTTACCAACATTGTATGTAGCAGACATCTGCTGTGGCTATGTGACATGTTACCAACATTGTATGTAGCAGACATCTGCTGTGGCTATGTGACATGTTACCAACATTGTATGTAGCAGACATCTGCTGTGGCTATGTGACATGTTACCACCATTGTATGTCGCAGACATCTGTGGCTATGTGACATGTTACCACCATTGTATGTAGCAGACATCTGCTGTGGCTATGTGACATGTTACCATCATTGTATGTAGCAGACATCTGCTGTGGCTATGTGACATGTTACCACCATTGTATGTCGCAGACATCTGTGGCTATGTGACATGTTACCACCATTGTATGTAGCAGACATCTGCTGTGGCTATGTGACATGTTACCAACATTGTATGTAGCAGACATCTGTGGCTATGTGACAAGTTACCATCATTGTATGTAGCAGACATCTGCTGTGGCTATGTGACATGTTACAACCATTGTATGTCGCAGACATCTGTGGCTATGTGACATGTTACCATCATTGTATGTAGCAGACATCTGCTGTGGCTATGTGACATGTTACCATCATTGTATGTAGCAGACATCTGTGGCTATGTGACATGTTACCACCATTGTATGTAGCAGACATCTGCTGTGGCTATGTGACATGTTACCACCATTGTATGTCACAGATGTCTGTGGCTATGTGACATGTTACCAACATTGTATGTAGCAGACATCTGCTGTGGCTATGTGACATGTTACCATCATTGTATGTAGCAGACATCTCTGGCTATGTGACATGTTGCCAACATTGTATGTCGCAGACATCTGTGGCTATGTGACATGTTACCATCATTGTATGTAGCAGACATCTGTGGCTATGTGACATGTTACCAACATTGTATGTAGCAGGCATCTGTGGCTATGTGACATGTTACCAACATTGTATGTAGCAGACATCTGCTGTGGCTATGTGACATGTTACTACCATTGTATGAAGCAGACGTCTCTGGCTATGTGACATGTTACCGCCATTGTATGTCGCAGATGTCTGTGGCTATGTGACATGTTACCAACATTGTATGTAGCAGACATCTGCTGTGGCTATGTGACATGTTACCAACATTGTATGTAGCAGGCATCTGCTGTGGCTATGTGACATGTTACCACCATTGTATGTAGCAGACATCTACTGTGGCTATGTGACATGTTACCACCATTGTATGTAGCAGACGTCTGTGGCTATGTGACATGTTACCAACATTGTATGTAGCAGACGTCTGTGGCTATGTGACATTTTACCACCATTGTATGTCACAGATGTCTGTGGCTATGTGACATGTTACCAACATTGTATGTAGCAGCCATCTGCTGTGGCTATGTGACATGTTACCAACATTGTATGTAGCAGGCATCTGCTGTGGCTATGTGACATGTTACCACCATTGTATGTCGCAGATGTCTGTGGCTATGTGACATGTTACCAACATTGTATGTAGCAGACATCTGCTGTGGCTATGTGACATGTTACCATCATTGTATGTAGCAGACATCTGTGGCTATGTGACATGTTACCATCATTGTATGTAGCAGACATCTGTGGCTATGTGACATGTTACCACCATTGTATGTAGCAGCCATCTGTGGCTATGTGACATGTTACCATCATTGTATGTAGCAGACATCTGCTGTGGCTATGTGACATGTTACCAACATTGTATGTAGCAGGCATCTGCTGTGGCTATGTGACATGTTACCAACATTGTATGTAGCAGCCATCTGCTGTGGCTATGTGACATGTTACCGACATTGTATGTAGCAGACGTCTGTGGCTATGTGACATGTTACCAACATTGTATGTAGCAGACATCTGCTGTGGCTATGTGACATGTTACCACCATTGCATGTAGCAGACATCTGCTGTGGCTATGTGACATGTTACCATCATTGTATGTAGCAGATGTCTTTGGCTATGTGACATGTTACCACCCTTGTATGTAGCAGACGTCTGTGGCTATGTGACATGTTACCACCATTGTATATAGCAGACATCTCCTGTGGTTATGTGACATGTTACCACCATTGTATGTAGCAGACATCTGCTGTGGCTATGTGACATGTTACCACCATTGTATGTAGCAAACGTCTGTGGCTATATGACATGTTACCACCATTGTATGTCGCAGATGTCTGTGGCTATGTGACATGTTACCAACATTGTATGTAGCAGACATCTGCTGTGGCTATGTGACATGTTACCAACATTGTATGTAGCAGACATCTGCTGTGGCTATGTGACATGTTACCATCATTGTATGTAGCAGACATCTGCTGTGGCTATGTGACATGTTACCACCATTGTATGTCGCAGACATCTGTGGCTATGTGACATGTTACCACCATTGTATGTAGCAGACATCTGCTGTGGCTATGTGACATGTTACCAACATTGTATGTAGCAGACATCTGTGGCTATGTGACATGTTACCATCATTGTATGTAGCAGACATCTGCTGTGGCTATGTGACATGTTACCACCATTGTATGTCGCAGACATCTGTGGCTATGTGACATGTTACCATCATTGTATGTAGCAGACATCTGCTGTGGCTATGTGACATGTTACCATCATTGTATGTAGCAGACATCTGTGGCTATGTGACATGTTACCACCATTGTATGTAGCAGACATCTGTGGCTATGTGACATGTTACCACCATTGTATGTAGCAGACATCTGTGGCTATGTGACATGTTACCACCATTGTATGTAGCAGACATCTGTGGCTATGTGACATGTTACCATCATTGTATGTAGCAGACATCTGCTGTGGCTATGTGACATGTTGCCAACATTGTATGTAGCAGACATCTGCTGTGGCTATGTGACATGTTACCACCATTGTATCTCACAGATGTCTGTGGCTATGTGACATGTTACCACCATTGTATGTCGCAGACATCTGTGGCTATGTGACATGTTACCACCATTGTATGTCGCAGACATCTGTGGCTATGTGACATGTTACCAACATTGTATGTAGCAGACATCTGTGGCTATGTGACATGTTACCAACATTGTATGTAGCAGACATCTGCTGTGGCTATGTGACATGTTACCATCATTGTATGTAGCAGACGTCTGTGGCTATGTGACATGTTACCAACATTGTATGTAGCAGACATCTACTGTGGCTATGTGACATGTTACCACCATTGTATGTAGCAGATGTCTGTGGCTATGTGACATGTTACCAACATTGTATGTAGCAGACGTCTGTGGCTATGTGACATTTTACCACCATTGTATGTCGCAGATGTCTGTGGCTATGTGACATGTTACCAACATTGTATGTAGCAGCCATCTGCTGTGGCTATGTGACATGTTACCAACATTGTATGTAGCAGACGTCTGCTGTGGCTATGTGACATGTTACCACCATTGTATGTAGCAGACATCTGCTGTCGCTATGTGACATGTTACCAACATTGTATGTAGCAGACATCTGCTGTGGCTATGTGACATGTTACCATCATTGTATGTAGCAGACATCTGTGGCTATGTGACATGTTACCACCATTGTATGTAGCAGGCATCTGCTGTGGCTATGTGACATGTTACCACCATTGTATGTAGCAGATATCTGTGGCTATGTGACATGTTACCACCATTGTATGTAGCAGCCATCTGCTGTGGCTATGTGACATGTTACCACCATTGTATGTAGCAGACATCTGTGGCTATGTGACATGTTACCACCATTGTATGTAGCAGGCATCTGCTGTGGCTATGTGACATGTTACCACCATTGTATGTAGCAGATATCTGTGGCTATGTGACATGTTACCACCATTGTATGTAGCAGCCATCTGCTGTGGCTATGTGACATGTTACCACCATTGCATGTAGCAGGCATCTGCTGTGGCTATGTGACATGTTACCATCATTGTATGTAGCAGATGTCTTTGGCTATGTGACATGTTACCACCATTGTATGTAGCAGATATCTGTGGCTATGTGACATGTTACCACCATTGTATGTAGCAGCCATCTGCTGTGGCTATGTGACATGTTACCACCATTGTATGTAGCAGACATCTGCTGTGGCTATGTGACATGTTACCACCATTGTATGTAGCAGACATCTGCTGTGGCTATGTGACATGTTACCATCATTGTATGTAGCAGCCATCTGCTGTGGCTATGTGACATGTTACCACCATTGTATGTAGCAGACATCTGCTGTGGCTATGTGACATGTTACCAACATTGTATGTAGCAGACATCTGTGGCTATCTGACATGTTACCATCATTGTATGTAGCAGACATCTGTGGCTATCTGACATGTTACCATCATTGTATGTAGCAGACATCTGTGGCTATGTGACATGTTACCACCATTGTATGTAGCAGCCATCTGTGGCTATGTGACATGTTACCATCATTGTATGTAGCAGACATCTGCTGTGGCTATGTGACATGTTACCAACATTGTATGTAGCAGGCATCTGCTGTGGCTATGTGACATGTTACCAACATTGTATGTAGCAGACATCTGCTGTGGCTATGTGACATGTTACCATCATTGTATGTAGCAGACATCTGCTGTGGCTATGTGACATGTTACCACCATTGCATGTAGCAGGCATCTGCTGTGGCTATGTGACATGTTACCAACATTGTATGTAGCAGACATCTGCTGTGGCTATGTGACATGTTACCATCATTGTATGTAGCAGACATCTGCTGTGGCTATGTGACATGTTACCACCATTGCATGTAGCAGGCATCTGCTGTGGCTATGTGGCATGTTACCATCATTGTATGTAGCAGATGTCTTTGGCTATGTGACATGTTACCAACATTGTATGTAGCAGCCATCTGCTGTGGCTATGTGACATGTTACCACCATTGTATGTAGCAGACATCTGCTGTGGCTATGTGACATGTTACCAACATTGTATGTCGCAGATGTCTGTGGCTATGTGACATGTTACCACCATTGTATGTAGCAGACATCTGTGGCTATGTGACATGTTACCACCATTGTATGTAGCAGGCATCTGCTGTGGCTATGTGACATGTTACCATCATTGTATGTAGCAGATGTCTTTGGCTATGTGACATGTTACCAACATTGTATGTAGCAGCCATCTGCTGTGGCTATGTGACATGTTACCACCATTGTATGTAGCAGACGTCTGTGGCTATGTGACATGTTACCACCATTGTATATAGCAGACATCTGCTGTGGTTATGTGACATGTTACCACCATTGTATGTAGCAGGCATCTGCTGTGGCTATGTGACATGTTACCACCATTGCATGTAGCAGGCATCTGCTGTGGCTATGTGACATGTTACCATCATTGTATGTAGCAGATGTCTTTGGCTATGTGACATGTTACCACCATTGTATGTAGCAGACGTCTGTGGCTATGTGACATGTTACCACCATTGTATATAGCAGACATCTGCTGTGGTTATGTGACATGTTACCACCATTGTATGTAGCAGACATCTGCTGTGGCTATGTGACATGTTACCACCATTGTATGTAGCAAACGTCTGTGGCTATGTGACATGTTACCACCATTGTATGTCGCAGATGTCTGTGGCTATGTGACATGTTACCAACATTGTATGTAGCAGACATCTGCTGTGGCTATGTGACATGTTACCAACATTGTATGTAGCAGACATCTGCTGTGGCTATGTGACATGTTACCAACATTGTATGTAGCAGACATCTGCTGTGGCTATGTGACATGTTACCACCATTGTATGTCGCAGACATCTGTGGCTATGTGACATGTTACCACCATTGTATGTAGCAGACATCTGCTGTGGCTATGTGACATGTTACCATCATTGTATGTAGCAGACATCTGCTGTGGCTATGTGACATGTTACCACCATTGTATGTCGCAGACATCTGTGGCTATGTGACATGTTACCACCATTGTATGTAGCAGACATCTGCTGTGGCTATGTGACATGTTACCAACATTGTATGTAGCAGACATCTGTGGCTATGTGACAAGTTACCATCATTGTATGTAGCAGACATCTGCTGTGGCTATGTGACATGTTACCACCATTGTATGTCGCAGACATCTGTGGCTATGTGACATGTTACCATCATTGTATGTAGCAGACATCTGCTGTGGCTATGTGACATGTTACCATCATTGTATGTAGCAGACATCTGTGGCTATGTGACATGTTACCACCATTGTATGTAGCAGACATCTGCTGTGGCTATGTGACATGTTACCACCATTGTATGTCACAGATGTCTGTGGCTATGTGACATGTTACCAACATTGTATGTAGCAGACATCTGCTGTGGCTATGTGACATGTTACCATCATTGTATGTAGCAGACATCTCTGGCTATGTGACATGTTGCCAACATTGTATGTCGCAGACATCTGTGGCTATGTGACATGTTACCATCATTGTATGTAGCAGACATCTGTGGCTATGTGACATGTTACCAACATTGTATGTAGCAGGCATCTGTGGCTATGTGACATGTTACCAACATTGTATGTAGCAGACATCTGCTGTGGCTATGTGACATGTTACCACCATTGTATGTAGCAGACATCTGTGGCTATGTGACATGTTACCGCCATTGTATGTCGAAGATGTCTGTGGCTATGTGACATGTTACCAACATTGTATGTAGCAGACATCTGCTGTGGCTATGTGACATGTTACCAACATTGTATGTAGCAGGCATCTGCTGTGGCTATGTGACATGTTACCACCATTGTATGTAGCAGACATCTACTGTGGCTATGTGACATGTTACCACCATTGTATGTAGCAGACGTCTGTGGCTATGTGACATGTTACCAACATTGTATGTAGCAGACGTCTGTGGCTATGTGACATTTTACCACCATTGTATGTCACAGATGTCTGTGGCTATGTGACATGTTACCAACATTGTATGTAGCAGCCATCTGCTGTGGCTATGTGACATGTTACCAACATTGTATGTAGCAGGCATCTGCTGTGGCTATGTGACATGTTACCACCATTGTATGTCGCAGATGTCTGTGGCTATGTGACATGTTACCAACATTGTATGTAGCAGACATCTGCTGTGGCTATGTGACATGTTACCATCATTGTATGTAGCAGACATCTGTGGCTATGTGACATGTTACCATCATTGTATGTAGCAGACATCTGTGGCTATGTGACATGTTACCACCATTGTATGTAGCAGCCATCTGTGGCTATGTGACATGTTACCATCATTGTATGTAGCAGACATCTGCTGTGGCTATGTGACATGTTACCAACATTGTATGTAGCAGGCATCTGCTGTGGCTATGTGACATGTTACCATCATTGTATGTAGCAGCCATCTGCTGTGGCTATGTGACATGTTACCACCATTGTATGTAGCAGACATCTGCTGTGGCTATGTGACATGTTACCAACATTGTATGTAGCAGACATCTGTGGCTATCTGACATGTTACCATCATTGTATGTAGCAGACATCTGTGGCTATCTGACATGTTACCATCATTGTATGTAGCAGACATCTGTGGCTATGTGACATGTTACCACCATTGTATGTAGCAGCCATCTGTGGCTATGTGACATGTTACCATCATTGTATGTAGCAGACATCTGCTGTGGCTATGTGACATGTTACCAACATTGTATGTAGCAGGCATCTGCTGTGGCTATGTGACATGTTACCAACATTGTATGTAGCAGACATCTGCTGTGGCTATGTGACATGTTACCATCATTGTATGTAGCAGACATCTGCTGTGGCTATGTGACATGTTACCACCATTGCATGTAGCAGGCATCTGCTGTGGCTATGTGACATGTTACCAACATTGTATGTAGCAGACATCTGCTGTGGCTATGTGACATGTTACCATCATTGTATGTAGCAGACATCTGCTGTGGCTATGTGACATGTTACCACCATTGCATGTAGCAGGCATCTGCTGTGGCTATGTGGCATGTTACCATCATTGTATGTAGCAGATGTCTTTGGCTATGTGACATGTTACCAACATTGTATGTAGCAGCCATCTGCTGTGGCTATGTGACATGTTACCACCATTGTATGTAGCAGACATCTGCTGTGGCTATGTGACATGTTACCAACATTGTATGTCGCAGATGTCTGTGGCTATGTGACATGTTACCACCATTGTATGTAGCAGACATCTGTGGCTATGTGACATGTTACCACCATTGTATGTCGCAGACATCTGTGGCTATGTGACATGTTACCACCATTGTATGTCGCAGACATCTGTGGCTATGTGACATGTTACCAACATTGTATGTAGCAGACATCTGTGGCTATGTGACATGTTACCAACATTGTATGTAGCAGACATCTGCTGTGGCTATGTGACATGTTACCATCATTGTATGTAGCAGACGTCTGTGGCTATGTGACATGTTACCAACATTGTATGTAGCAGACATCTACTGTGGCTATGTGACATGTTACCACCATTGTATGTAGCAGATGTCTGTGGCTATGTGACATGTTACCAACATTGTATGTAGCAGACGTCTGTGGCTATGTGACATTTTACCACCATTGTATGTCGCAGATGTCTGTGGCTATGTGACATGTTACCAACATTGTATGTAGCAGCCATCTGCTGTGGCTATGTGACATGTTACCAACATTGTATGTAGCAGACGTCTGCTGTGGCTATGTGACATGTTACCACCATTGTATGTAGCAGACATCTGCTGTCGCTATGTGACATGTTACCAACATTGTATGTAGCAGACATCTGCTGTGGCTATGTGACATGTTACCATCATTGTATGTAGCAGACATCTGTGGCTATGTGACATGTTACCACCATTGTATGTAGCAGGCATCTGCTGTGGCTATGTGACATGTTACCACCATTGTATGTAGCAGATATCTGTGGCTATGTGACATGTTACCACCATTGTATGTAGCAGCCATCTGCTGTGGCTATGTGACATGTTACCACCATTGTATGTAGCAGACATCTGTGGCTATGTGACATGTTACCACCATTGTATGTAGCAGGCATCTGCTGTGGCTATGTGACATGTTACCACCATTGTATGTAGCAGATATCTGTGGCTATGTGACATGTTACCACCATTGTATGTAGCAGCCATCTGCTGTGGCTATGTGACATGTTACCACCATTGCATGTAGCAGGCATCTGCTGTGGCTATGTGACATGTTACCATCATTGTATGTAGCAGATGTCTTTGGCTATGTGACATGTTACCACCATTGTATGTAGCAGATATCTGTGGCTATGTGACATGTTACCACCATTGTATGTAGCAGCCATCTGCTGTGGCTATGTGACATGTTACCACCATTGTATGTAGCAGACATCTGCTGTGGCTATGTGACATGTTACCACCATTGTATGTAGCAGACATCTGCTGTGGCTATGTGACATGTTACCATCATTGTATGTAGCAGCCATCTGCTGTGGCTATGTGACATGTTACCACCATTGTATGTAGCAGACATCTGCTGTGGCTATGTGACATGTTACCAACATTGTATGTAGCAGACATCTGTGGCTATCTGACATGTTACCATCATTGTATGTAGCAGACATCTGTGGCTATCTGACATGTTACCATCATTGTATGTAGCAGACATCTGTGGCTATGTGACATGTTACCACCATTGTATGTAGCAGCCATCTGTGGCTATGTGACATGTTACCATCATTGTATGTAGCAGACATCTGCTGTGGCTATGTGACATGTTACCAACATTGTATGTAGCAGGCATCTGCTGTGGCTATGTGACATGTTACCAACATTGTATGTAGCAGACATCTGCTGTGGCTATGTGACATGTTACCATCATTGTATGTAGCAGACATCTGCTGTGGCTATGTGACATGTTACCACCATTGCATGTAGCAGGCATCTGCTGTGGCTATGTGACATGTTACCAACATTGTATGTAGCAGACATCTGCTGTGGCTATGTGACATGTTACCATCATTGTATGTAGCAGACATCTGCTGTGGCTATGTGACATGTTACCACCATTGCATGTAGCAGGCATCTGCTGTGGCTATGTGGCATGTTACCATCATTGTATGTAGCAGATGTCTTTGGCTATGTGACATGTTACCAACATTGTATGTAGCAGCCATCTGCTGTGGCTATGTGACATGTTACCACCATTGTATGTAGCAGACATCTGCTGTGGCTATGTGACATGTTACCAACATTGTATGTCGCAGATGTCTGTGGCTATGTGACATGTTACCACCATTGTATGTAGCAGACATCTGTGGCTATGTGACATGTTACCACCATTGTATGTAGCAGGCATCTGCTGTGGCTATGTGACATGTTACCATCATTGTATGTAGCAGATGTCTTTGGCTATGTGACATGTTACCAACATTGTATGTAGCAGCCATCTGCTGTGGCTATGTGACATGTTACCACCATTGTATGTAGCAGACGTCTGTGGCTATGTGACATGTTACCACCATTGTATATAGCAGACATCTGCTGTGGTTATGTGACATGTTACCACCATTGTATGTAGCAGGCATCTGCTGTGGCTATGTGACATGTTACCACCATTGCATGTAGCAGGCATCTGCTGTGGCTATGTGACATGTTACCATCATTGTATGTAGCAGATGTCTTTGGCTATGTGACATGTTACCACCATTGTATGTAGCAGACGTCTGTGGCTATGTGACATGTTACCACCATTGTATATAGCAGACATCTGCTGTGGTTATGTGACATGTTACCACCATTGTATGTAGCAGACATCTGCTGTGGCTATGTGACATGTTACCACCATTGTATGTAGCAAACGTCTGTGGCTATGTGACATGTTACCACCATTGTATGTCGCAGATGTCTGTGGCTATGTGACATGTTACCAACATTGTATGTAGCAGACATCTGCTGTGGCTATGTGACATGTTACCAACATTGTATGTAGCAGACATCTGCTGTGGCTATGTGACATGTTACCAACATTGTATGTAGCAGACATCTGCTGTGGCTATGTGACATGTTACCACCATTGTATGTCGCAGACATCTGTGGCTATGTGACATGTTACCACCATTGTATGTAGCAGACATCTGCTGTGGCTATGTGACATGTTACCATCATTGTATGTAGCAGACATCTGCTGTGGCTATGTGACATGTTACCACCATTGTATGTCGCAGACATCTGTGGCTATGTGACATGTTACCACCATTGTATGTAGCAGACATCTGCTGTGGCTATGTGACATGTTACCAACATTGTATGTAGCAGACATCTGTGGCTATGTGACAAGTTACCATCATTGTATGTAGCAGACATCTGCTGTGGCTATGTGACATGTTACCACCATTGTATGTCGCAGACATCTGTGGCTATGTGACATGTTACCATCATTGTATGTAGCAGACATCTGCTGTGGCTATGTGACATGTTACCATCATTGTATGTAGCAGACATCTGTGGCTATGTGACATGTTACCACCATTGTATGTAGCAGACATCTGCTGTGGCTATGTGACATGTTACCACCATTGTATGTCACAGATGTCTGTGGCTATGTGACATGTTACCAACATTGTATGTAGCAGACATCTGCTGTGGCTATGTGACATGTTACCATCATTGTATGTAGCAGACATCTCTGGCTATGTGACATGTTGCCAACATTGTATGTCGCAGACATCTGTGGCTATGTGACATGTTACCATCATTGTATGTAGCAGACATCTGTGGCTATGTGACATGTTACCAACATTGTATGTAGCAGGCATCTGTGGCTATGTGACATGTTACCAACATTGTATGTAGCAGACATCTGCTGTGGCTATGTGACATGTTACCACCATTGTATGTAGCAGACATCTGTGGCTATGTGACATGTTACCGCCATTGTATGTCGAAGATGTCTGTGGCTATGTGACATGTTACCAACATTGTATGTAGCAGACATCTGCTGTGGCTATGTGACATGTTACCAACATTGTATGTAGCAGGCATCTGCTGTGGCTATGTGACATGTTACCACCATTGTATGTAGCAGACATCTACTGTGGCTATGTGACATGTTACCACCATTGTATGTAGCAGACGTCTGTGGCTATGTGACATGTTACCAACATTGTATGTAGCAGACGTCTGTGGCTATGTGACATTTTACCACCATTGTATGTCACAGATGTCTGTGGCTATGTGACATGTTACCAACATTGTATGTAGCAGCCATCTGCTGTGGCTATGTGACATGTTACCAACATTGTATGTAGCAGGCATCTGCTGTGGCTATGTGACATGTTACCACCATTGTATGTCGCAGATGTCTGTGGCTATGTGACATGTTACCAACATTGTATGTAGCAGACATCTGCTGTGGCTATGTGACATGTTACCATCATTGTATGTAGCAGACATCTGTGGCTATGTGACATGTTACCATCATTGTATGTAGCAGACATCTGTGGCTATGTGACATGTTACCACCATTGTATGTAGCAGCCATCTGTGGCTATGTGACATGTTACCATCATTGTATGTAGCAGACATCTGCTGTGGCTATGTGACATGTTACCAACATTGTATGTAGCAGGCATCTGCTGTGGCTATGTGACATGTTACCATCATTGTATGTAGCAGCCATCTGCTGTGGCTATGTGACATGTTACCACCATTGTATGTAGCAGACATCTGCTGTGGCTATGTGACATGTTACCAACATTGTATGTAGCAGACATCTGTGGCTATCTGACATGTTACCATCATTGTATGTAGCAGACATCTGTGGCTATCTGACATGTTACCATCATTGTATGTAGCAGACATCTGTGGCTATGTGACATGTTACCACCATTGTATGTAGCAGCCATCTGTGGCTATGTGACATGTTACCATCATTGTATGTAGCAGACATCTGCTGTGGCTATGTGACATGTTACCAACATTGTATGTAGCAGGCATCTGCTGTGGCTATGTGACATGTTACCAACATTGTATGTAGCAGACATCTGCTGTGGCTATGTGACATGTTACCATCATTGTATGTAGCAGACATCTGCTGTGGCTATGTGACATGTTACCACCATTGCATGTAGCAGGCATCTGCTGTGGCTATGTGACATGTTACCAACATTGTATGTAGCAGACATCTGCTGTGGCTATGTGACATGTTACCATCATTGTATGTAGCAGACATCTGCTGTGGCTATGTGACATGTTACCACCATTGCATGTAGCAGGCATCTGCTGTGGCTATGTGGCATGTTACCATCATTGTATGTAGCAGATGTCTTTGGCTATGTGACATGTTACCAACATTGTATGTAGCAGCCATCTGCTGTGGCTATGTGACATGTTACCACCATTGTATGTAGCAGACATCTGCTGTGGCTATGTGACATGTTACCAACATTGTATGTCGCAGATGTCTGTGGCTATGTGACATGTTACCACCATTGTATGTAGCAGACATCTGTGGCTATGTGACATGTTACCACCATTGTATGTAGCAGGCATCTGCTGTGGCTATGTGACATGTTACCATCATTGTATGTAGCAGATGTCTTTGGCTATGTGACATGTTACCAACATTGTATGTAGCAGCCATCTGCTGTGGCTATGTGACATGTTACCACCATTGTATGTAGCAGACGTCTGTGGCTATGTGACATGTTACCACCATTGTATATAGCAGACATCTGCTGTGGTTATGTGACATGTTACCACCATTGTATGTAGCAGGCATCTGCTGTGGCTATGTGACATGTTACCACCATTGCATGTAGCAGGCATCTGCTGTGGCTATGTGACATGTTACCATCATTGTATGTAGCAGATGTCTTTGGCTATGTGACATGTTACCACCATTGTATGTAGCAGACGTCTGTGGCTATGTGACATGTTACCACCATTGTATATAGCAGACATCTGCTGTGGTTATGTGACATGTTACCACCATTGTATGTAGCAGACATCTGCTGTGGCTATGTGACATGTTACCACCATTGTATGTAGCAAACGTCTGTGGCTATGTGACATGTTACCACCATTGTATGTCGCAGATGTCTGTGGCTATGTGACATGTTACCAACATTGTATGTAGCAGACATCTGCTGTGGCTATGTGACATGTTACCAACATTGTATGTAGCAGACATCTGCTGTGGCTATGTGACATGTTACCAACATTGTATGTAGCAGACATCTGCTGTGGCTATGTGACATGTTACCACCATTGTATGTCGCAGACATCTGTGGCTATGTGACATGTTACCACCATTGTATGTAGCAGACATCTGCTGTGGCTATGTGACATGTTACCATCATTGTATGTAGCAGACATCTGCTGTGGCTATGTGACATGTTACCAACATTGTATGTCGCAGACATCTGTGGCTATGTGACATGTTACCACCATTGTATGTAGCAGACATCTGCTGTGGCTATGTGACATGTTACCAACATTGTATGTAGCAGACATCTGTGGCTATGTGACAAGTTACCATCATTGTATGTAGCAGACATCTGCTGTGGCTATGTGACATGTTACCACCATTGTATGTCGCAGACATCTGTGGCTATGTGACATGTTACCATCATTGTATGTAGCAGACATCTGCTGTGGCTATGTGACATGTTACCATCATTGTATGTAGCAGACATCTGTGGCTATGTGACATGTTACCACCATTGTATGTAGCAGACATCTGCTGTGGCTATGTGACATGTTACCACCATTGTATGTCACAGATGTCTGTGGCTATGTGACATGTTACCAACATTGTATGTAGCAGACATCTGCTGTGGCTATGTGACATGTTACCATCATTGTATGTAGCAGACATCTCTGGCTATGTGACATGTTGCCAACATTGTATGTCGCAGACATCTGTGGCTATGTGACATGTTACCATCATTGTATGTAGCAGACATCTGTGGCTATGTGACATGTTACCAACATTGTATGTAGCAGGCATCTGTGGCTATGTGACATGTTACCAACATTGTATGTAGCAGACATCTGCTGTGGCTATGTGACATGTTACCACCATTGTATGTAGCAGACATCTGTGGCTATGTGACATGTTACCGCCATTGTATGTCGAAGATGTCTGTGGCTATGTGACATGTTACCAACATTGTATGTAGCAGACATCTGCTGTGGCTATGTGACATGTTACCAACATTGTATGTAGCAGGCATCTGCTGTGGCTATGTGACATGTTACCACCATTGTATGTAGCAGACATCTACTGTGGCTATGTGACATGTTACCACCATTGTATGTAGCAGACGTCTGTGGCTATGTGACATGTTACCAACATTGTATGTAGCAGACGTCTGTGGCTATGTGACATTTTACCACCATTGTATGTCACAGATGTCTGTGGCTATGTGACATGTTACCAACATTGTATGTAGCAGCCATCTGCTGTGGCTATGTGACATGTTACCAACATTGTATGTAGCAGGCATCTGCTGTGGCTATGTGACATGTTACCACCATTGTATGTCGCAGATGTCTGTGGCTATGTGACATGTTACCAACATTGTATGTAGCAGACATCTGCTGTGGCTATGTGACATGTTACCATCATTGTATGTAGCAGACATCTGTGGCTATGTGACATGTTACCATCATTGTATGTAGCAGACATCTGTGGCTATGTGACATGTTACCACCATTGTATGTAGCAGCCATCTGTGGCTATGTGACATGTTACCATCATTGTATGTAGCAGACATCTGCTGTGGCTATGTGACATGTTACCAACATTGTATGTAGCAGGCATCTGCTGTGGCTATGTGACATGTTACCAACATTGTATGTAGCAGGCATCTGCTGTGGCAATGTGACATGTTACCAACATTGTATGTAGCAGACATCTGTGACTATGGAACATGTTACCAACATTGTATGTAGCAGACATCTGCTGTGGCTATGTGACATGTTACCACCATTGCATGTAGCAGACATCTGCTGTGGCTATGTGACATGTTACCATCATTGTATGTAGCAGATGTCTTTGGCTATGTGACATGTTACCACCATTGTATGTAGCAGACGTCTGTGGCTATGTGACATGTTACCACCATTGTATATAGCAGACATCTGCTGTGGTTATGTGACATGTTACCACCATTGTATGTAGCAGACATCTGCTGTGGCTATGTGACATGTTACCACCATTGTATGTAGCAAACGTCTGTGGCTATATGACATGTTACCACCATTGTATGTCGCAGATGTCTGTGGCTATGTGACATGTTACCAACATTGTATGTAGCAGACATCTGCTGTGGCTATGTGACATGTTACCAACATTGTATGTAGCAGACATCTGCTGTGGCTATGTGACATGTTACCATCATTGTATGTAGCAGACATCTGCTGTGGCTATGTGACATGTTACCACCATTGTATGTCACAGACATCTGTGGCTATGTGACATGTTACCACCATTGTATGTAGCAGACATCTGCTGTGGCTATGTGACATGTTACCAACATTGTATGTAGCAGACATCTGTGGCTATGTGACATGTTACCATCATTGTATGTAGCAGACATCTGCTGTGGCTATGTGACATGTTACCACCATTGTATGTCGCAGACATCTGTGGCTATGTGACATGTTACCATCATTGTATGTAGCAGACATCTGCTGTGGCTATGTGACATGTTACCATCATTGTATGTAGCAGACATCTGTGGCTATGTGACATGTTACCACCATTGTATGTAGCAGACTTCTGTGGCTATGTGACATGTTACCACCATTGTATGTAGCAGACATCTGTGGCTATGTGACATGTTACCACCATTGTATGTAGCAGACATCTGTGGCTATGTGACATGTTACCATCATTGTATGTAGCAGACATCTGCTGTGGCTATGTGACATGTTGCCAACATTGTATGTAGCAGACATCTGCTGTGGCTATGTGACATGTTACCACCATTGTATCTCGCAGATGTCTGTGGCTATGTGACATGTTACCACCATTGTATGTCGCAGACATCTGTGGCTATGTGACATGTTACCACCATTGTATGTCGCAGACATCTGTGGCTATGTGACATGTTACCAACATTGTATGTAGCAGACATCTGTGGCTATGTGACATGTTACCAACATTGTATGTAGCAGACATCTGCTGTGGCTATGTGACATGTTACCATCATTGTATGTAGCAGACGTCTGTGGCTATGTGACATGTTACCAACATTGTATGTAGCAGACATCTACTGTGGCTATGTGACATGTTACCACCATTGTATGTAGCAGATGTCTGTGGCTATGTGACATGTTACCAACATTGTATGTAGCAGACGTCTGTGGCTATGTGACATTTTACCACCATTGTATGTTGCAGATGTCTGTGGCTATGTGACATGTTACCAACATTGTATGTAGCAGCCATCTGCTGTGGCTATGTGACATGTTACCAACATTGTATGTAGCAGACGTCTGCTGTGGCTATGTGACATGTTACCACCATTGTATGTAGCAGACATCTGCTGTCGCTATGTGACATGTTACCAACATTGTATGTAGCAGACATCTGCTGTGGCTATGTGACATGTTACCATCATTGTATGTAGCAGACATCTGTGGCTATGTGACATGTTACCACCATTGTATGTAGCAGGCATCTGCTGTGGCTATGTGACATGTTACCACCATTGTATGTAGCAGATATCTGTGGCTATGTGACATGTTACCACCATTGTATGTAGCAGCCATCTGCTGTGGCTATGTGACATGTTACCACCATTGTATGTAGCAGACATCTGTGGCTATGTGACATGTTACCACCATTGTATGTTGCAGGCATCTGCTGTGGCTATGTGACATGTTACCACCATTGTATGTAGCAGATATCTGTGGCTATGTGACATGTTACCACCATTGTATGTAGCAGCCATCTGCTGTGGCTATGTGACATGTTACCACCATTGTATGTAGCAGACATCTGCTGTGGCTATGTGACATGTTACCACCATTGTATGTAGCAGACATCTGCTGTGGCTATGTGACATGTTACCATCATTGTATGTAGCAGCCATCTGCTGTGGCTATGTGACATGTTACCACCATTGTATGTAGCAGACATCTGCTGTGGCTATGTGACATGTTACCAACATTGTATGTAGCAGACATCTGTGGCTATCTGACATGTTACCATCATTGTATGTAGCAGACATCTGTGGCTATCTGACATGTTACCATCATTGTATGTAGCAGCCATCTGTGGCTATGTGACATGTTACCAACATTGTATGTAGCAGCCATCTGTGGCTATGTGACATGTTACCACCATTGCATGTAGCAGGCATCTGCTGTGGCTATGTGACATGTTACCAACATTGTATGTAGCAGGCATCTGCTGTGGCTATGTGACATGTTACCATCATTGTATGTAGCAGACATCTGCTGTGGCTATGTGACATGTTACCACCATTGCATGTAGCAGGCATCTGCTGTGGCTATGTGGCATGTTACCATCATTGTATGTAGCAGATGTCTTTGGCTATGTGACATGTTACCAACATTGTATGTAGCAGCCATCTGCTGTGGCTATGTGACATGTTACCACCATTGTATGTAGCAGACATCTGCTGTGGCTATGTGACATGTTACCAACATTGTATGTCGCAGATGTCTGTGGCTATGTGACATGTTACCACCATTGTATGTAGCAGACATCTGTGGCTATGTGACATGTTACCACCATTGTATGTAGCAGGCATCTGCTGTGGCTATGTGACATGTTACCACCATTGCATGTAGCAGGCATCTGCTGTGGCTATGTGACATGTTACCATCATTGTATATAGCAGATGTCTTTGGCTATGTGACATGTTACCACCATTGTATGTAGCAGACGTCTGTGGCTATGTGACATGTTACCACCATTGTATATAGCAGACATCTGCTGTGGTTATGTGACATGTTACCACCATTGTATGTAGCAGACATCTGCTGTGGCTATGTGACATGTTACCACCATTGTATGTAGCAAACGTCTGTGGCTATGTGACATGTTACCACCATTGTATGTCGCAGATGTCTGTGGCTATGTGACATGTTACCAACATTGTATGTAGCAGACATCTGCTGTGGCTATGTGACATGTTACCAACATTGTATGTAGCAGACATCTGCTGTGGCTATGTGACATGTTACCAACATTGTATGTAGCAGACATCTGCTGTGGCTATGTGACATGTTACCACCATTGTATGTCACAGACATCTGTGGCTATGTGAACTGTTACCACCATTGTATGTAGCAGACATCTGCTGTGGCTATGTGACATGTTACCATCATTGTATGTAGCAGACATCTGCTGTGGCTATGTGACATGTTACCACCATTGTATGTCGCAGACATCTGTGGCTATGTGACATGTTACCACCATTGTATGTAGCAGACATCTGCTGTGGCTATGTGACATGTTACCAACATTGTATGTAGCAGACATCTGTGGCTATGTGACAAGTTACCATCATTGTATGTAGCAGACATCTGCTGTGGCTATGTGACATGTTACCACCATTGTATGTCGCAGACATCTGTGGCTATGTGACATGTTACCATCATTGTATGTAGCAGACATCTGCTATGGCTATGTGACATGTTACCATCATTGTATGTAGCAGACATCTGTGGCTATGTGACATGTTACCACCATTGTATGTAGCAGACATCTGCTGTGGCTATGTGACATGTTACCACCATTGTATGTCACAGATGTCTGTGGCTATGTGACATGTTACCAACATTGTATGTAGCAGACATCTGCTGTGGCTATGTGACATGTTACCATCATTGTATGTAGCAGACATCTCTGGCTATGTGACATGTTGCCAACATTGTATGTCGCAGACATCTGTGGCTATGTGACATGTTACCATCATTGTATGTAGCAGACATCTTTGGCTATGTGACATGTTACCAACATTGTATGTAGCAGGCATCTGTGGCTATGTGACATGTTACCAACATTGTATGTAGCAGACATCTGCTGTGGCTATGTGACATGTTACCACCATTGTATGTAGCAGACGTCTGTGGCTATGTGACATGTTACCGCCATTGTATGTCGCAGATGTCTGTGGCTATGTGACATGTTACCAACATTGTATGTAGCAGACATCTGCTGTGGCTATGTGACATGTTACCAACATTGTATGTAGCAGGCATCTGCTGTGGCTATGTGACATGTTACCACCATTGTATGTAGCAGACATCTACTGTGGCTATGTGACATGTTACCACCATTGTATGTAGCAGACGTCTGTGGCTATGTGACATGTTACCAACATTGTATGTAGCAGACGTCTGTGGCTATGTGACATTTTACCACCATTGTATGTCGCAGATGTCTGTGGCTATGTGACATGTTACCAACATTGTATGTAGCAGCCATCTGCTGTGGCTATGTGACATGTTACCAACATTGTATGTAGCAGGCATCTGCTGTGGCTATGTGACATGTTACCACCATTGTATGTCGCAGATGTCTGTGGCTATGTGACATGTTACCAACATTGTATGTAGCAGACATCTGCTGTGGCTATGTGACATGTTACCATCATTGTATGTAGCAGACATCTGTGGCTATGTGACATGTTACCATCATTGTATGTAGCAGACATCTGTGGCTATGTGACATGTTACCACCATTGTATGTAGCAGCCATCTGTGGCTATGTGACATGTTACCATCATTGTATGTAGCAGACATCTGCTGTGGCTATGTGACATGTTACCAACATTGTATGTAGCAGGCATCTGCTGTGGCTATGTGACATGTTACCAACATTGTATGTAGCAGCCATCTGCTGTGGCTATATGACATGTTACCACTATTGTATGTAGCAGACATCTGCTGTGGCTATGTGACATGTTACCACCATTGTATGTAGCAGACATCTGCTGTGGCAATGTGACATGTTACCAACATTGTATGTAGCAGACATCTGTGACTATGGAACATGTTACCAACATTGTATGTAGCAGACATCTGCTGTGGCTATGTGACATGTTACTACCATTGCATGTAGCAGACATCTGCTGTGGCTATGTGACATGTTACCATCATTGTATGTAGCAGATGTCTTTGGCTATGTGACATGTTACCACCATTGTATGTAGCAGACGTCTGTGGCTATGTGACATGTTACCACCATTGTATATAGCAGACATCTGCTGTGGTTATGTGACATGTTACCACCATTGTATGTAGCAGACATCTGCTGTGGCTATGTGACATGTTACCACCATTGTATGTAGCAAACGTCTGTGGCTATGTGACATGTTACCACCATTGTATGTCGCAGATGTCTGTGGCTATGTGACATGTTACCAACATTGTATGTAGCAGACATCTGCTGTGGCTATGTGACATGTTACCAACATTGTATGTAGCAGACATCTGCTGTGGCTATGTGACATGTTACCAACATTGTATGTAGCAGACATCTGTGGCTATGTGACATGTTACCATCATTGTATGTAGCAGACATCTGCTGTGGCTATCTGACATGTTACCACCATTGTATGTCGCAGACATCTGTGGCTATGTGACATGTTACCACCATTGTATGTAGCAGACATCTGCTGTGGCTATGTGACATGTTACCAACATTGTATGTAGCAGACATCTGTGGCTATGTGACATGTTACCATCATTGTATGTAGCAGACATCTGCTGTGGCTATGTGACATGTTACCACCATTGTATGTCGCAGACATCTGTGGCTATGTGACATGTTACCATCATTGTATGTAGCAGACATCTGCTGTGGCTATGTGACATGTTACCATCATTGTATGTAGCAGACATCTGTGGCTATGTGACATGTTACCACCATTGTATGTAGCAGACATCTGTGGCTATGTGACATGTTACCACCATTGTATGTAGCAGACATCTGTGGCTATGTGACATGTTACCACCATTGTATGTAGCAGACATCTGTGGCTATGTGACATGTTACCATCATTGTATGTAGCAGACATCTGCTGTGGCTATGTGACATGTTACCACCATTGTATGTCGCAGATGTCTGTGGCTATGTGACATGTTACCAACATTGTATGTAGCAGACATCTGCTGTGCCTATGTGACATGTTACCATCATTGTATGTAGCAGACATCTGTGGCTATGTGACATGTTGCCAACATTGTATGTAGCAGACATCTGTGGCTATGTGACATGTTACCAACATTGTATGTAGCAGGCATCTGTGGCTATGTGACATGTTACCAACATTGTATGTAGCAGACATCTGCTGTGGCTATGTGACATGTTACCACCATTGTATGTAGCAGACGTCTGTGGCTATGTGACATGTTACCGCCATTGTATGTCGCAGATGTCTGTGGCTATGTGACATGTTACCAACATTGTATGTAGCAGACATCTGCTGTGGCTATGTGACATGTTACCAACATTGTATGTAGCAGGCATCTGCTGTGGCTATGTGACATGTTACCACCATTGTATGTAGCAGACGTCTGTGGCTATGTGACATGTTACCAACATTGTATGTAGCAGACGTCTGTGGCTATGTGACATTTTACCACCATTGTATGTCGCAGATGTCTGTGGCTATGTGACATGTTACCAACATTGTATGTAGCAGCCATCTGCTGTGGCTATGTGACATGTTACCAACATTGTATGTAGCAGGCATCTGCTGTGGCTATGTGACATGTTACCACCATTGTATGTCGCAGATGTCTGTGGCTATGTGACATGTTACCAACATTGTATGTAGCAGACATCTGCTGTGGCTATGTGACATGTTACCATCATTGTATGTAGCAGACATCTGTGGCTATGTGACATGTTACCATCATTGTATGTAGCAGACATCTGTGGCTATGTGACATGTTACCACCATTGTATGTAGCAGCCATCTGTGGCTATGTGACATGTTACCATCATTGTATGTAGCAGGCATCTGCTGTGGCTATGTGACATGTTACCACCATTGTATGTAGCAGACATCTGCTGTGGCTATGTGACATGTTACCACCATTGTATGTAGCAGACATCTGCTGTGGCTATGTGACATGTTACCACCATTGTATGTAGCAGACATCTGCTGTGGCAATGTGACATGTTACCAACATTGTATGTAGCAGACATCTGTGACTATGGAACAAGTTACCAACATTGTATGTAGCAGACATCTGCTGTGGCTATGTGACATGTTACCATCATTGTATGTAGCAGACATCTGTGGCTATGTGACATGTTACCATCATTGTATGTAGCAGACATCTGTGGCTATGTGACATGTTACCATCATTGTATGTAGCAGACATCTGCTATGGCTATGTGACATGTTACCATCATTGTATGTAGCAGACATCTGTGGCTATGTGACATGTTACCACCATTGTATGTAGCAGACATCTGCTGTGGCTATGTGACATGTTACCACCATTGTATGTCACAGATGTCTGTGGCTATGTGACATGTTACCAACATTGTATGTAGCAGACATCTGCTGTGGCTATGTGACATGTTACCATCATTGTATGTAGCAGACATCTCTGGCTATGTGACATGTTGCCAACATTGTATGTCGCAGACATCTGTGGCTATGTGACATGTTACCAACATTGTATGTAGCAGGCATCTGTGGCTATGTGACATGTTACCAACATTGTATGTAGCAGACATCTGCTGTGGCTATGTGACATGTTACCATCATTGTATGTAGCAGACATCTCTGGCTATGTGACATGTTGCCAACATTGTATGTCGCAGACATCTGTGGCTATGTGACATGTTACCATCATTGTATGTAGCAGACATCTTTGGCTATGTGACATGTTACCAACATTGTATGTAGCAGGCATCTGTGACTATGTGACATGTTACCAACATTGTATGTAGCAGACATCTGCTGTGGCTATGTGACATGTTACCACCATTGTATGTAGCAGACGTCTGTGGCTATGTGACATGTTACCGCCATTGTATGTCGCAGATGTCTGTGGCTATGTGACATGTTACCAACATTGTATGTAGCAGACATCTGCTGTGGCTATGTGACATGTTACCAACATTGTATGTAGCAGGCATCTGCTGTGGCTATGTGACATGTTACCACCATTGTATGTAGCAGACATCTACTGTGGCTATGTGACATGTTACCACCATTGTATGTAGCAGACGTCTGTGGCTATGTGACATGTTACCAACATTGTATGTAGCAGACGTCTGTGGCTATGTGACATTTTACCACCATTGTATGTCGCAGATGTCTGTGGCTATGTGACATGTTACCAACATTGTATGTAGCAGCCAATTGCTGTGGCTATGTGACATGTTACCAACATTGTATGTAGCAGGCATCTGCTGTGGCTATGTGACATGTTACCACCATTGTATGTAGCAGCCATCTGTGGCTATGTGACATGTTACCATCATTGTATGTAGCAGACATCTGCTGTGGCTATGTGACATGTTACCAACATTGTATGTAGCAGGCATCTGCTGTTGCTATGTGACATGTTACCAACATTGTATGTAGCAGCCATCTGCTGTGGCTATATGACATGTTACCACTATTGTATGTAGCAGACATCTGCTGTGGCTATGTGACATGTTACCACCATTGTATGTAGCAGACATCTGCTGTGGCAATGTGACATGTTACCAACATTGTATGTAGCAGACATCTGTGACTATGGAACATGTTACCAACATTGTATGTAGCAGACATCTGCTGTCGCTATGTGACATGTTACTACCATTGCATGTAGCAGACATCTGCTGTGGCTATGTGACATGTTACCATCATTGTATGTAGCAGATGTCTTTGGCTATGTGACATGTTACCACCATTGTATGTAGCAGACGTCTGTGGCTATGTGACATGTTACCACCATTGTATATAGCAGACATCTGCTGTGGTTATGTGACATGTTACCACCATTGTATGTAGCAGACATCTGCTGTGGCTATGTGACATGTTACCACCATTGTATGTAGCAAACGTCTGTGGCTATGTGACATGTTACCACCATTGTATGTCGCAGATGTCTGTGGCTATGTGACATGTTACCAACATTGTATGTAGCAGACATCTGCTGTGGCTATGTGACATGTTACCAACATTGTATGTAGCAGACATCTGCTGTGGCTATGTGACATGTTACCAACATTGTATGTAGCAGACATCTGTGGCTATGTGACATGTTACCATCATTGTATGTAGCAGACATCTGCTGTGGCTATGTGACATGTTACCACCATTGTATGTCGCAGACATCTGTGGCTATGTGACATGTTACCACCATTGTATGTAGCAGACATCTGCTGTGGCTATGTGACATGTTACCAACATTGTATGTCGCAGACATCTGTGGCTATGTGACATGTTACCATCATTGTATGTAGCAGACATCTGCTGTGGCTATGTGACATGTTACCATCATTGTATGTAGCAGACATCTGTGGCTATGTGACATGTTACCACCATTGTATGTAGCAGACATCTGTGGCTATGTGACATGTTACCACCATTGTATGTAGCAGACATCTGTGGCTATGTGACATGTTACCACCATTGTATGTAGCAGACATCTGTGGCTATGTGACATGTTACCATCATTGTATGTAGCAGACATCTGCTGTGGCTATGTGACATGTTACCACCATTGTATGTAGCAGACATCTGCTGTGGCTATGTGACATGTTACCATCATTGTATGTAGCAGCCATCTGCTGTGGCTATGTGACATGTTACCACCATTGTATGTAGCAGACATCTGCTGTGGCTATGTGACATGTTACCAACATTGTATGTAGCAGACATCTGTGGCTATGTGACATGTTACCAACATTGTATGTAGCAGACATCTGCTGTGGCTATGTGACATGTTACCATCATTGTATGTAGCAGACATCTCTGGCTATGTGACATGTTGCCAACATTGTATGTCGCAGACATCTGTGGCTATGTGACATGTTACCATCATTGTATGTAGCAGACATCTTTGGCTATGTGACATGTTACCAACATTGTATGTAGCAGGCATCTGTGACTATGTGACATGTTACCAACATTGTATGTAGCAGACATCTGCTGTGGCTATGTGACATGTTACCACCATTGTATGTAGCAGACGTCTGTGGCTATGTGACATGTTACCGCCATTGTATGTCGCAGATGTCTGTGGCTATGTGACATGTTACCAACATTGTATGTAGCAGACATCTGCTGTGGCTATGTGACATGTTACCAACATTGTATGTAGCAGGCATCTGCTGTGGCTATGTGACATGTTACCACCATTGTATGTAGCAGACATCTACTGTGGCTATGTGACATGTTACCACCATTGTATGTAGCAGACGTCTGTGGCTATGTGACATGTTACCAACATTGTATGTAGCAGACGTCTGTGGCTATGTGACATTTTACCACCATTGTATGTCGCAGATGTCTGTGGCTATGTGACATGTTACCAACATTGTATGTAGCAGCCAATTGCTGTGGCTATGTGACATGTTACCAACATTGTATGTAGCAGGCATCTGCTGTGGCTATGTGACATGTTACCACCATTGTATGTAGCAGCCATCTGTGGCTATGTGACATGTTACCATCATTGTATGTAGCAGACATCTGCTGTGGCTATGTGACATGTTACCAACATTGTATGTAGCAGGCATCTGCTGTTGCTATGTGACATGTTACCAACATTGTATGTAGCAGCCATCTGCTGTGGCTATATGACATGTTACCACTATTGTATGTAGCAGACATCTGCTGTGGCTATGTGACATGTTACCACCATTGTATGTAGCAGACATCTGCTGTGGCAATGTGACATGTTACCAACATTGTATGTAGCAGACATCTGTGACTATGGAACATGTTACCAACATTGTATGTAGCAGACATCTGCTGTCGCTATGTGACATGTTACTACCATTGCATGTAGCAGACATCTGCTGTGGCTATGTGACATGTTACCATCATTGTATGTAGCAGATGTCTTTGGCTATGTGACATGTTACCACCATTGTATGTAGCAGACGTCTGTGGCTATGTGACATGTTACCACCATTGTATATAGCAGACATCTGCTGTGGTTATGTGACATGTTACCACCATTGTATGTAGCAGACATCTGCTGTGGCTATGTGACATGTTACCACCATTGTATGTAGCAAACGTCTGTGGCTATGTGACATGTTACCACCATTGTATGTCGCAGATGTCTGTGGCTATGTGACATGTTACCAACATTGTATGTAGCAGACATCTGCTGTGGCTATGTGACATGTTACCAACATTGTATGTAGCAGACATCTGCTGTGGCTATGTGACATGTTACCAACATTGTATGTAGCAGACATCTGTGGCTATGTGACATGTTACCATCATTGTATGTAGCAGACATCTGCTGTGGCTATGTGACATGTTACCACCATTGTATGTCGCAGACATCTGTGGCTATGTGACATGTTACCACCATTGTATGTAGCAGACATCTGCTGTGGCTATGTGACATGTTACCAACATTGTATGTCGCAGACATCTGTGGCTATGTGACATGTTACCATCATTGTATGTAGCAGACATCTGCTGTGGCTATGTGACATGTTACCATCATTGTATGTAGCAGACATCTGTGGCTATGTGACATGTTACCACCATTGTATGTAGCAGACATCTGTGGCTATGTGACATGTTACCACCATTGTATGTAGCAGACATCTGTGGCTATGTGACATGTTACCACCATTGTATGTAGCAGACATCTGTGGCTATGTGACATGTTACCATCATTGTATGTAGCAGACATCTGCTGTGGCTATGTGACATGTTACCACCATTGTATGTCGCAGATGTCTGTGGCTATGTGACATGTTACCAACATTGTATGTAGCAGACATCTGCTGTGCCTATGTGACATGTTACCATCATTGTATGTAGCAGACATCTGTGGCTATGTGACATGTTGCCAACATTGTATGTAGCAGACATCTGTGGCTATGTGACATGTTACCAACATTGTATGTAGCAGGCATCTGTGGCTATGTGACATGTTACCAACATTGTATGTAGCAGACATCTGCTGTGGCTATGTGACATGTTACCACCATTGTATGTAGCAGACGTCTGTGGCTATGTGACATGTTACCGCCATTGTATGTCGCAGATGTCTGTGGCTATGTGACATGTTACCAACATTGTATGTAGCAGACATCTGCTGTGGCTATGTGACATGTTACCAACATTGTATGTAGCAGGCATCTGCTGTGGCTATGTGACATGTTACCACCATTGTATGTAGCAGACGTCTGTGGCTATGTGACATGTTACCAACATTGTATGTAGCAGACGTCTGTGGCTATGTGACATTTTACCACCATTGTATGTCGCAGATGTCTGTGGCTATGTGACATGTTACCAACATTGTATGTAGCAGCCATCTGCTGTGGCTATGTGACATGTTACCAACATTGTATGTAGCAGGCATCTGCTGTGGCTATGTGACATGTTACCACCATTGTATGTCGCAGATGTCTGTGGCTATGTGACATGTTACCAACATTGTATGTAGCAGACATCTGCTGTGGCTATGTGACATGTTACCATCATTGTATGTAGCAGACATCTGTGGCTATGTGACATGTTACCATCATTGTATGTAGCAGACATCTGTGGCTATGTGACATGTTACCACCATTGTATGTAGCAGCCATCTGTGGCTATGTGACATGTTACCATCATTGTATGTAGCAGGCATCTGCTGTGGCTATGTGACATGTTACCAACATTGTATGTAGCAGGCATCTGCTGTGGCTATGTGACATGTTACCAACATTGTATGTAGCAGCCATCTGCTGTGGCTATGTGACATGTTACCACCATTGTATGTAGCAGACATCTGCTGTGGCTATGTGACATGTTACCACCATTGTATGTAGCAGACATCTGCTGTGGCAATGTGACATGTTACCAACATTGTATGTAGCAGACATCTGTGGCTATGTGACATGTTACCATCATTGTATGTAGCAGACATCTGCTGTGGCTATGTGACATGTTACCACCATTGTATGTCGCAGACATCTGTGGCTATGTGACATGTTACCACCATTGTATGTAGCAGACATCTGCTGTGGCTATGTGACATGTTACCAACATTGTATGTAGCAGACATCTGTGGCTATGTGACATGTTACCATCATTGTATGTAGCAGACATCTGCTGTGGCTATGTGACATGTTACCACCATTGTATGTCGCAGACATCTGTGGCTATGTGACATGTTACCATCATTGTATGTAGCAGACATCTGCTGTGGCTATGTGACATGTTACCATCATTGTATGTAGCAGACATCTGTGGCTATGTGACATGTTACCACCATTGTATGTAGCAGACATCTGTGGCTATGTGACATGTTACCACCATTGTATGTAGCAGACATCTGTGGCTATGTGACATGTTACCACCATTGTATGTAGCAGACATCTGTGGCTATGTGACATGTTACCATCATTGTATGTAGCAGACATCTGCTGTGGCTATGTGACATGTTACCACCATTGTATGTTGCAGATGTCTGTGGCTATGTGACATGTTACCAACATTGTATGTAGCAGACATCTGCTGTGCCTATGTGACATGTTACCATCATTGTATGTAGCAGACATCTGTGGCTATGTGACATGTTGCCAACATTGTATGTAGCAGACATCTGTGGCTATGTGACATGTTACCAACATTGTATGTAGCAGGCATCTGTGGCTATGTGACATGTTACCAACATTGTATGTAGCAGACATCTGCTGTGGCTATGTGACATGTTACCACCATTGTATGTAGCAGACGTCTGTGGCTATGTGACATGTTACCGCCATTGTATGTCGCAGATGTCTGTGGCTATGTGACATGTTACCAACATTGTATGTAGCAGACATCTGCTGTGGCTATGTGACATGTTACCAACATTGTATGTAGCAGGCATCTGCTATGGCTATGTGACATGTTACCATCATTGTATGTAGCAGACATCTGTGGCTATGTGACATGTTACCACCATTGTATGTAGCAGACATCTGCTGTGGCTATGTGACATGTTACCACCATTGTATGTCACAGATGTCTGTGGCTATGTGACATGTTACCAACATTGTATGTAGCAGACATCTGCTGTGGCTATGTGACATGTTACCATCATTGTATGTAGCAGACATCTCTGGCTATGTGACATGTTGCCAACATTGTATGTCGCAGACATCTGTGGCTATGTGACATGTTACCAACATTGTATGTAGCAGGCATCTGTGGCTATGTGACATGTTACCAACATTGTATGTAGCAGACATCTGCTGTGGCTATGTGACATGTTACCATCATTGTATGTAGCAGACATCTCTGGCTATGTGACATGTTGCCAACATTGTATGTCGCAGACATCTGTGGCTATGTGACATGTTACCATCATTGTATGTAGCAGACATCTTTGGCTATGTGACATGTTACCAACATTGTATGTAGCAGGCATCTGTGGCTATGTGACATGTTACCAACATTGTATGTAGCAGACATCTGCTGTGGCTATGTGACATGTTACCACCATTGTATGTAGCAGACGTCTGTGGCTATGTGACATGTTACCGCCATTGTATGTCGCAGATGTCTGTGGCTATGTGACATGTTACCAACATTGTATGTAGCAGACATCTGCTGTGGCTATGTGACATGTTACCAACATTGTATGTAGCAGGCATCTGCTGTGGCTATGTGACATGTTACCACCATTGTATGTAGCAGACATCTACTGTGGCTATGTGACATGTTACCACCATTGTATGTAGCAGACGTCTGTGGCTATGTGACATGTTACCAACATTGTATGTAGCAGACGTCTGTGGCTATGTGACATTTTACCACCATTGTATGTCGCAGATGTCTGTGGCTATGTGACATGTTACCAACATTGTATGTAGCAGCCAATTGCTGTGGCTATGTGACATGTTACCAACATTGTATGTAGCAGGCATCTGCTGTGGCTATGTGACATGTTACCACCATTGTATGTAGCAGCCATCTGTGGCTATGTGACATGTTACCATCATTGTATGTAGCAGACATCTGCTGTGGCTATGTGACATGTTACCAACATTGTATGTAGCAGGCATCTGCTGTTGCTATGTGACATGTTACCAACATTGTATGTAGCAGCCATCTGCTGTGGCTATATGACATGTTACCACTATTGTATGTAGCAGACATCTGCTGTGGCTATGTGACATGTTACCACCATTGTATGTAGCAGACATCTGCTGTGGCAATGTGACATGTTACCAACATTGTATGTAGCAGACATCTGTGACTATGGAACATGTTACCAACATTGTATGTAGCAGACATCTGCTGTGGCTATGTGACATGTTACTACCATTGCATGTAGCAGACATCTGCTGTGGCTATGTGACATGTTACCATCATTGTATGTAGCAGATGTCTTTGGCTATGTGACATGTTACCACCATTGTATGTAGCAGACGTCTGTGGCTATGTGACATGTTACCACCATTGTATATAGCAGACATCTGCTGTGGTTATGTGACATGTTACCACCATTGTATGTAGCAGACATCTGCTGTGGCTATGTGACATGTTACCACCATTGTATGTAGCAAACGCCTGTGGCTATGTGACATGTTACCACCATTGTATGTCGCAGATGTCTGTGGCTATGTGACATGTTACCAACATTGTATGTAGCAGACATCTGCTGTGGCTATGTGACATGTTACCAACATTGTATGTAGCAGACATCTGCTGTGGCTATGTGACATGTTACCAACATTGTATGTAGCAGACATCTGTGGCTATGTGACATGTTACCATCATTGTATGTAGCAGACATCTGCTGTGGCTATGTGACATGTTACCACCATTGTATGTCGCAGACATCTGTGGCTATGTGACATGTTACCACCATTGTATGTAGCAGACATCTGCTGTGGCTATGTGACATGTTACCAACATTGTATGTCGCAGACATCTGTGGCTATGTGACATGTTACCATCATTGTATGTAGCAGACATCTGCTGTGGCTATGTGACATGTTACCATCATTGTATGTAGCAGACATCTGTGGCTATGTGACATGTTACCACCATTGTATGTAGCAGACATCTGTGGCTATGTGACATGTTACCACCATTGTATGTAGCAGACATCTGTGGCTATGTGACATGTTACCACCATTGTATGTAGCAGACATCTGTGGCTATGTGACATGTTACCATCATTGTATGTAGCAGACATCTGCTGTGGCTATGTGACATGTTACCACCATTGTATGTCGCAGATGTCTGTGGCTATGTGACATGTTACCAACATTGTATGTAGCAGACATCTGCTGTGCCTATGTGACATGTTACCATCATTGTATGTAGCAGACATCTGTGGCTATGTGACATGTTGCCAACATTGTATGTAGCAGACATCTGTGGCTATGTGACATGTTACCAACATTGTATGTAGCAGGCATCTGTGGCTATGTGACATGTTACCAACATTGTATGTAGCAGACATCTGCTGTGGCTATGTGACATGTTACCACCATTGTATGTAGCAGACGTCTGTGGCTATGTGACATGTTACCGCCATTGTATGTCGCAGATGTCTGTGGCTATGTGACATGTTACCAACATTGTATGTAGAAGACATCTGCTGTGGCTATGTGACATGTTACCAACATTGTATGTAGCAGGCATCTGCTGTGGCTATGTGACATGTTACCACCATTGTATGTAGCAGACGTCTGTGGCTATGTGACATGTTACCAACATTGTATGTAGCAGACGTCTGTGGCTATGTGACATTTTACCACCATTGTATGTCGCAGATGTCTGTGGCTATGTGACATGTTACCAACATTGTATGTAGCAGCCATCTGCTGTGGCTATGTGACATGTTACCAACATTGTATGTAGCAGGCATCTGCTGTGGCTATGTGACATGTTACCACCATTGTATGTCGCAGATGTCTGTGGCTATGTGACATGTTACCAACATTGTATGTAGCAGACATCTGCTGTGGCTATGTGACATGTTACCATCATTGTATGTAGCAGACATCTGTGGCTATGTGACATGTTACCATCATTGTATGTAGCAGACATCTGTGGCTATGTGACATGTTACCACCATTGTATGTAGCAGCCATCTGTGGCTATGTGACATGTTACCATCATTGTATGTAGCAGGCATCTGCTGTGGCTATGTGACATGTTACCAACATTGTATGTAGCAGGCATCTGCTGTGGCTATGTGACATGTTACCAACATTGTATGTAGCAGCCATCTGCTGTGGCTATGTGACATGTTACCACCATTGTATGTAGCAGACATCTGCTGTGGCTATGTGACATGTTACCACCATTGTATGTAGCAGACATCTGCTGTGGCAATGTGACATGTTACCAACATTGTATGTAGCAGACATCTGTGGCTATGTGACATGTTACCATCATTGTATGTAGCAGACATCTGCTGTGGCTATGTGACATGTTACCACCATTGTATGTCGCAGACATCTGTGGCTATGTGACATGTTACCACCATTGTATGTAGCAGACATCTGCTGTGGCTATGTGACATGTTACCAACATTGTATGTAGCAGACATCTGTGGCTATGTGACATGTTACCATCATTGTATGTAGCAGACATCTGCTGTGGCTATGTGACATGTTACCACCATTGTATGTCGCAGACATCTGTGGCTATGTGACATGTTACCATCATTGTATGTAGCAGACATCTGCTGTGGCTATGTGACATGTTACCATCATTGTATGTAGCAGACATCTGTGGCTATGTGACATGTTACCACCATTGTATGTAGCATACATCTGTGGCTATGTGACATGTTACCACCATTGTATGTAGCAGACATCTGTGGCTATGTGACATGTTACCACCATTGTATGTAGCAGACATCTGTGGCTATGTGACATGTTACCATCATTGTATGTAGCAGACATCTGCTGTGGCTATGTGACATGTTACCACCATTGTATGTCGCAGATGTCTGTGGCTATGTGACATGTTACCAACATTGTATGTAGCAGACATCTGCTGTGCCTATGTGACATGTTACCATCATTGTATGTAGCAGACATCTGTGGCTATGTGACATGTTGCCAACATTGTATGTAGCAGACATCTGTGGCTATGTGACATGTTACCAACATTGTATGTAGCAGGCATCTGTGGCTATGTGACATGTTACCAACATTGTATGTAGCAGACATCTGCTGTGGCTATGTGACATGTTACCACCATTGTATGTAGCAGACGTCTGTGGCTATGTGACATGTTACCGCCATTGTATGTCGCAGATGTCTGTGGCTATGTGACATGTTACCAACATTGTATGTAGCAGACATCTGCTGTGGCTATGTGACATGTTACCAACATTGTATGTAGCAGGCATCTGCTGTGGCTATGTGACATGTTACCACCATTGTATGTAGCAGACGTCTGTGGCTATGTGACATGTTACCAACATTGTATGTAGCAGACGTCTGTGGCTATGTGACATTTTACCACCATTGTATGTCGCAGATGTCTGTGGCTATGTGACATGTTACCAACATTGTATGTAGCAGCCATCTGCTGTGGCTATGTGACATGTTACCAACATTGTATGTAGCAGGCATCTGCTGTGGCTATGTGACATGTTACCACCATTGTATGTCGCAGATGTCTGTGGCTATGTGACATGTTACCAACATTGTATGTAGCAGACATCTGCTGTGGCTATGTGACATGTTACCATCATTGTATGTAGCAGACATCTGTGGCTATGTGACATGTTACCATCATTGTATGTAGCAGACATCTGTGGCTATGTGACATGTTACCACCATTGTATGTAGCAGCCATCTGTGGCTATGTGACATGTTACCATCATTGTATGTAGCAGGCATCTGCTGTGGCTATGTGACATGTTACCAACATTGTATGTAGCAGGCATCTGCTGTGGCTATGTGACATGTTACCAACATTGTATGTAGCAGCCATCTGCTGTGGCTATGTGACATGTTACCACCATTGTATGTAGCAGACATCTGCTGTGGCTATGTGACATGTTACCACCATTGTATGTAGCAGACATCTGCTGTGGCAATGTGACATGTTACCAACATTGTATGTAGCAGACATCTGTGACTATGGAACAAGTTACCAACATTGTATGTAGCAGACATCTGCTGTGGCTATGTGACATGTTACCATCATTGTATGTAGCAGACATCTGTGGCTATGTGACATGTTACCATCATTGTATGTAGCAGACATCTGTGGCTATCTGACATGTTACCATCATTGTATGTAGCAGACATCTGTGGCTATGTTACATGTTACCATCATTGTATGTAGCAGACATCTGTGGCTATGTGACATGTTACCAACATTGTATGTAGCAGATGTCTGTGGCTATGTGACATGTTACCAACATTGTATGTAGCAGACATCTGCTGTGGCTATGTGACATGTTACCAACATTGTATGTAGCAGCCATATGCTGTGGCTATGTGACATGTTACCGACATTGTATGTAGCAGACGTCTGTGGCTATGTGACATGTTACCAACATTGTATGTAGCAGACATCTGCTGTGGCTATGTGACATGTTACCAACATTGTATGTAGCAGACGTCTGTGACTATGTGACATGTTACCAACATTGTATGTAGCAGACATCTGTGGCTATGTGACATGTTACCAACATTGTATGTAGCAGCCATCTGCTGTGGCTATGTGACATGTTACCAACATTGTATGTAGCAGACGTCTGTGGCTATGTGACATGTTACCAACATTGTATGTAGCAGACATCTGTGGCTATGTGACATGTTACCAACATTGTATGTAGCAGACATCTGCCGTGGCTATGTGACATGTTACCAACATTGTATGTAGCAGACGTCTGTGGCTATGTGACATGTTACCAACATTGTATGTAGCAGACATCTGTGGCTATGTGACATGTTACCAACATTGTATGTAGCAGCCATCTGCTGTGGCTATGTGACATGTTACCAACATTGTATGTAGCAGCCATCTGCTGTGGCTATGTGACATGTTACCACCATTGTATGTAGCAGCCATCTGCTGTGACTATGTTTGACGATCTCTGCTATGTGGACAAATAAAAGTAAGATTAAAGAGAGGGGGAAAAATGGTTAGGAACATGAGACTTAATAAAGAGGTTCTGAAAGTAGATAAAGAAATTCAAGAACAATACAGAGTGACTGTGATAAATAGATACAATGCAATAGCTAAAATACAGAGTTTAAATATTGAGCACAACCCACTACAGGCAACGCTGATCGTATTCTGGTATGAACCTAAGGCCTATCCGCGTCAATATGGAAGCACTATACTCGAGTTTCACTCTCGTTTGAGCTCGTCAGTAGTGCACATCCCTGGCCGGATCCGGAAACAAGCCTTGGATCACGCGTGTGAAGCGGGTGTGTAACCACGCGGCACACACTGGACACGCCAAATTATCACAACAGAATATTACAACGTTACCCATCGTAGGCTATGCTCAAGATTGCCCAATCGCCGCGACTGACGTCCGTCAATCGATGGGACCCGAATGATCAGGACTTCGCACTGGCAAGAACACCAGGCCTCCCAAAATCCAGTGAGCAATAATCAATTGATTATCTGTGGAGAGCCATGAACGCCTACGCCAGCTGGCAGGGCACTTGATGATGATGATGATGTATTATATAATATCTATAAGGGAGATTATTGCTCTCTGGACTTTAGGCGGCCTGGTGTGCCTTGTCAGTGAGAAGACCTGATCATTGGGGGGCCACGTCAATTGACAGATGTCAATCGCAGCAATCGGGCAAATTTTGAGCTATAGCCTACGATGGATGACGTTGTTATATTCTAGTGTGAAAATTTGGTTGCGTATAGCGTGTGCCGCATGGTCTGGTGGTTACATACCTGCGTCACATTCCAGTGATTCAGTTTTTGTTTCCGGGTCCGGCCAAGGATATGCACTACTGATGAGCTCAAACGAGAGCAAAACTCGAGTCTAGTGCTTCCATATTGCCTTGGACAAGGCCTTAGGTTCGTACCGGAATACGATCAGCATTGCCAGTTGTGGACAAATCCCAAAACAAACAAATAAATTGATTATATATGTGTTATGTGTGTGCAAAATTTCCTTAAAGTTGTCAAAATAGTAATTAGTCGTTCAAGAAAAAGTTACATGAGAGTTTATTTCCAATATTCCAGCTTTACTTTCAGTTTCATAATATCCTGTGTGGGTGAAACCATGCTCAGCCAATATTTGTGGCTGACTCAGTCACAGGATTATTAATCTGAGCCAGGGATGGACCCTAATATAACTTCTCTTTGAGGTTAAACAGGTTTGGGTAATGGTAAAATCTAAATCGAGATACTTTTAAACCCAGTTACTGAAGTTGTATAATTTCAAACAGGTTGACAACGAAAGCTGGGCTAACGCACAAGAAGTTGGCAACCTAGATAGAAATTTACAAGGTGGACACATGAATGAAGAACTGACAGACAATGAAGGTACAGTAAACAAATCTATTTTTAAAAATGTGTTTTATAAAAATGTTTATCCATGGCAAAGCATGTAAGCTGCTTGCCTAACTCCATAGTTATGGTTGTGGGTTCCATTCCAGATTCTGTCATTTGGTTTATGTGTGATTTTGTTTAGAAAATCCTGGAGGTCATTTCTGGAGCTATGGAGTTGTGATTTGTGTGATGCTTTTGGTGAGCCACCCTGTGGAAAGAGACCAGACCATAAAGGCTAAAATCCAGAGCAATGAAGTTGATCTTTGTTATAAGTAAACTTTTATCTCTGTGTACTTCAGGTTCAAGAGAATTATGTTTTGGTAATGTTACTGAGACCAGTGGGTCTGGAGAAAGTTCAGGTTTTGGTAATGTTACTGATATGAGTGGGTCTGGAGAATGTTCATGTTTTGGTAATGTTACTGAGATGAGTGGGTCTGGAGAAAGTTCAGGTTTTGGTAATGTTACTGAGATGAGTGGGTCTGGAGAAAGTTCAGGTTTTGGTAATGTTACTGAGATGAGTGGGTCTGGAGAAAGTTCAGGTTTTGGTAATGTTACTGAGATGAGTGGAGAATGTTCTTGTTTTGGTAATGTTACTGAGATGAGTGGGTCTGGAGAAAGTTCAGGTTTTGGTAATGTTACTGAGATGAGTGGAGAATGTTCTTGTTTTGGTAATGTTACTGAGATGAGTGGGTCTGGAGAAAGTTCAGGTTTTGGTAATGTTACTGAGATGAGTGGAGAATGTTCTTGTTTTGGTAATGTTACTGAGATGAGTGGGTCTGGAGAAAGTTCAGGTTTTGGTAATGTTACTGAGATGAGTGGGTCTGGAGAAAGTTTTAGCAACCTGAAGACACGGCTACTGAAGACAGAGGTTAAGAAAGGAAAGAAATACTGTATGGGGTGGCAGAGAGGCAAGGCAGGTGTACTGTGGTGGAGCTGATCAAGAACATAGAGGACATGGTTGTCAAGGGATATCATTGTTTGTGCTGACTGGCATGCCACCAGATGATGATGTCACAGGGTAGTAGGATATTCTGCTTCTTTGTTGTTATTGGTATAGATCCGGCTATGTTTGGGCTGTTGACCTTTGACCCAGTGTCATGTGATGATACATGAATGTGTCTATCAGTCATTGGCTAGTCACCCAGTGTCTCACACATACACTCATATATGCACACTCATACACTCTCTCTTCTCTCTCTCTCTCTCTCTCTCTCTCTCTCTCTTTTTCTCTTTTTCTGATCCTGGAGTAGTGAATTGAATGTTTGGTGCCTTCTAAGACAAGAGCAAATAACACAGAAGGATCTGTGTGCATGTTATAAAGATTAATAAATCCATCAGGATTGGAAGTCAAAAAATCAGCCCAAATAGGTCACTAAGCAGGAAAACTGTTAAACAATTAGAAGACACTCCCACAAAAAGGCATATTTGTTATATTTGATCCTGATGGACACATTTATATCCTTGTCATTACTGCAGAGTTTATATTCTATGCTGAGATTCCCCAAGTGTGTTCATATTCTTTACAGGGTGTTGCAATCAATCCCATCATTTATTGGCTGTTTGTGATTTACTAGATAATTCTACATTTAGGAGTTTGCCATTGCTTTCTGAATTGTCAAAACTTTATACCATCAACATCAACACAATAGCAGGATGTAAATCTACTCAGACACTGGAAAAAATAAGGTCATAAGTTTGACCGAGTATCCACCGGGGTCAGTGCACAACTCTGTAGTTGAGTACAGCAGGGCACTCTCTTGTCCTGACAATAGGAAATTGTTGTCAGGGGCAGAGGTAAAAGACCCCAGTGTGAATAAGGAAGGTAAGGGAAAACCACCACATTATCTTCCCAAGACAAGTTTAAAATAGGAATGTGGAATGTCAGGACATAGTTGAGATAGGAAAGTTACATAATGTAATAAAATGCATGAAAAATGTGAAATGAATATCCTAGGCATGAGTGAAATGAGGTGGAGGAGATCTGGTAAAGTAATTGCAGACAAACACACAATAATTTGATCAGGAGGTAATACATACAGACAAGGAATAGGACTGATGTTTGATGAAGCAATAACTAAATCAATTAATGTTTATTTTATTAAAACAGAAAGTTATTATTGTCAAATTCAAAGCAAAGAAAGATATAAATATTATACAAGTGTAGGCAACAAACTTAAGCAGTATTGAAATGAAATTACAAACATTTTATGACAAAGGAGAAATAGCGATGGGGGTGGAACATTTAAACATGATTCAGGAATAGACTCTTTTTCTCAGAAGCCAGCATATTGTTTTAAAACATGGGCTAGGAAAAACATGAATCAATGTCAGATAAAGCTAATATATTTTGAAATGAGCCATTAAATGTTATTTAGTGGAGGCCCAGTCAAAGATATCACTGTGAGAACACTGTGAGAAGTTATTTACATATCTCTAGAGCTATAAAGTAGCCAACACGTGTTGCATCTTCTAGTGGCACAATAGAAAGAAACGTCTCCTTCACTTTCCCTTCTCTGGTAAAATGAATATATAGTATCAGCCCCTCATCATCAGATCTGTCTGCAATTGCATCGAGTAAGATGCTGACATATGGTGTATCAAATATCAAGTATCAAATCTTTATGAAGATATGAAGGAATGTAAGAAATACATTCTCTACACTATTGTTTTTTTTTTTAAACTTCTGTGAATAAATCACATTAAGCTTGGTTAACAATGCAACCAAACCTTCAAAATCAGTGTAGGGTCTGTAATTGATGGCAATACAGTATAATGCCTTGAAATGTACATTCATATGTTGCAGCATATTATCATCCATGCTTATTCCCCTCTCACTTTACTAAAGGAGCACATTCAGGGTTGTTTTTTGCACTTTTAGCCTTCTGACACTTGAAGTGCATATAGGATTTGTGGTTCTTTGTAAGTTTCCAATTTAAATTATCCCAAACATCCAAACAAAAGTTTCAAATCTTTGTCTGCAGTGTTGGTGGGAAACTTGCTGCTCCCTTCTCAATTCCTTCTTCATAGTGCAACAGTGGTAAAAGTTCTAGCTACGATTGCTGAAATGTTCTGAGGGAATTTAGGAACACTATCTTCAGTACAACAGCATCAGTTACAGCACTGGCACTACATCAAAGCAGATCTGATACCAGAGCAACAATTTGAAAAATGCAGGCACCATTTAAACATTTTCAGACGCCATGGTGACTGGGCGCTTTGATTTTTCTATCCCTACTGGACTATACCGTGCTCCCTGGCCAAGGAGTTAGCAGCTTTCTCCGTAGCCCCAAATACTCTTGTGATTGACATGATTGCATGAGAATTGGAAGCAGTTTGAGTCACGCCAGTGACATGAGAGTATGGAGCCGGTCGCTCAGAAAGCAATGACAAACTACTGAGCGTAATCTTGCCAAGAAATCAACAATCAGCTGAAAGATGCTGATGTTGACAGCGATGTCCTGTAAAGGATATGCAAAAAAAATTTTTTTTTACTGGACTATACAGATTGTACATTTTTATTTTCACGTCCTTTATCATTATATCAACACCTATAATTTCCGTTTGGTTGTCAGATATCACTGATATTTCACTGCAAGGTATTGTATTTTGTATAAGTATTAGTACTCTTCCTTTGTGTCCTTCGCGGTCAAACTTGGGACCTGGTATCCTCTGACTGAGAATCTGTGACTGGCGTTGAGGTGTGTCTCTTGAATGCATGCCACATCTATTCTATCTTTATGAAGACAATTTGTTAGAGGGACTTTCTTTTTGTAAACTCCTTCAGCATTCCACTGTAGTATGTTGAGTGTCCGGGGTGTTTGGTCAGTAGCTCTTACCCTACTCCTCTGTGCCTTGACTCCACAGCACATGGGAAGGTGACCACCAGTAGTCATGGGTGAACCCCCTCGAGGCAGGGGGCCTGGCACTGTCACCACCTGATGTGACTTAACGGGATTAGCACCATTCTGATTAATTGTAATTTGTGGCATCATGGATTGATTAAGTTACGTTGCACTACTTTGTCAAGCCTGTGGCTCAGTACATCCAATTTCGACAAGCATTATTTGGGTGTGCTCTCCCTAGCCTTTGACTGTCCCCAGTCTACCTACAAGACAGCAGGTGTGTGTCTCACTTTGACTGTCCCCAGTCTACCTACAAGGCAGCAGGTGTGTGTCTCACTTCATCTGGTTCCTATTCCTTGACCTGTCCGACATGGCAGACCCTACCAGTAGCTGTGATACCATCGGCATAGCTCTCGGGGTCATTGGAACACGCAGGCTCCTCTACCTCTTCAAGGTTGAGACACGGCAAAGGGGATACTTCAGGTTATATTTATCGTGAACTTAGATCATAAATCATCTTAGATCATACATCAACTTACATCATATATCAGCCTAGATCATACCTGGACATTAGATCATACATCAGCTAAGATCATACATCAGCCTAGATCATACATCAGCTTTTATCATCATGAACTTAGATCATACATCATACTAGATCCTACATCAACTTAGATCAAACCTTAACTTAGATCATACATCAGCATAGATCATACATCAGCACATTAATCATTCATTTTCTCCATCTTTTGTTCACTTGAAATTGATTGTCTGTAGCTGCAATGTGTGCCTGCTTGATTACACATAAACATCTTTTCATAATCAATACCTGGTATGTTCATGAGGATATTAATTATTTACTTTGGTGTGTTTCAGAAATGCACTCTTGGTCTCCACGGATTCCTTACCATCCCATTCAAGAGCATACACAAAAGTTGACATATGACAGCAAAGACATGAAGGTTGTGAAACAAGAACTATCAGATGTTCTGTGTGAGGACAGGAGTGACGGCTTCAGTAAAATGTTAGACATAGCTGGGGGTAGCATCATTCAAAAAATGACAGGGGACAGCAACTCAGAACCAAGAATGGTTGAGAACAGTTGTAAGGCATCAGTAAAACATGACAATTGTTGTAAAATGTCAGAAAATGTGTCTTCTATGATTGATACAAACAATAAACTATCTCTGGCTTATGAGGATTGTCAGCAGCAAAATAAGGAAACACAAGAAAACCATACACAGATCTTTGCAAAGTCTCTTGAGGACATTTTTGATTATGTCAGTTATAGCTCTCAAAGAACTCACACAGGAGACATGCCTGGTGTTTCTAGTCCAAATGTTTGTGTAGACAGATATAAGAGCACACATTCTGGAGGGATGCCAAACAAATGTAATGAATGGGATGGTCTTTTGTTTCAAGATGACCATCTAGAGTGCCAAAAGAACATGAAACTCAAGAGAACACATACAGGAGAGAAACCCTACAAATGTGATGACTGTGGTGCTTCTTTTACTACAGCTGGCAGTCTGAGGGAACATAAGAGAACACATACAGGAGAAAAACCTTACAAGTGTGATGTTTGTGGTGTTTCTTTTACTCAAACTGGCAGTTTGAAGAACCATACAAGAATACACACAGGAGAGAAACCTTACAAATGTGATGTTTGTGGTGCTTCTTTTACTCAAGCTGAAAGTTTGAAGAAACATAAGAGAACACATACAGGAGAAAAACCTTACAAGTGTGATGTTTGTGGTGTTTCTTTTACTCAAACTGGCAGTTTGAAGAACCATACAAGAATACATACAGGAGAGAAACCTTACAAATGTGATGATTGTTGTTTTTCTTTTACTAAAAAAGACAGTTTGAAGTACCATATGAGGATACATACAGGAGAGAAACGTTACAAATGTGATGATTGTTGTGTTTCTTTTACTAAAAAAGGCAATTTGAAGGACCATATGAGAATACATACAGGAGAGAAACCTTACAAATGTGATGTTTGTGGTGCTTCTTTTTCTCATGCTAAAAGCTTGAGATACCACAAGGGAACACATTCAGGAGAGAGACCTTACAAGTGTGATGTTTGTGATGTTTCTTTTACTAAAGCTAACAGTCTGAAGGCACATGAGAGAACACATACTGGAGAGAGACGTTACAAGTGTTATGTTTGTGGTGCTTCTTTTACTCAGACTTGTAATCTGAAGACTCACAAAAGAACACATACAGGAGAGAAACCTTACAAGTGTGATGTTTGTGGTGCTTCTTTTACTCGCTCTGGCAGTCTGAAAAAACATACAAAACTACATCATCTTCATATGGTCTGCCAACTACCATAGGTGTTCATGTATCTCCTCAGATCTTAATCCCTGTTCAGGATCAACTCTGCTGATAATATTTGTCAATGTCACCATACAGTCCATCCAACATCATCTCTCTTGGTCTGCTCATGTCTTTTTTCCTACTAATCTTTCCTGTCATTATAATGTTTTCCCACGCTTCTCTTCTCATCACAATACTAAAGAATGCTATTGTCTCTTTCTGATAGTTGTATATAATTTTTTACTTTCATTAGCCTCTTCCAGGCAATCATTATTAAGTTACTTTGGCAATACAACAACCATCTCAGGAATCACATCTTTGATGCTTTCAACAAAATGGAAGACATTTTATTGAATCCAACCAAATTTTGCTTAGATCCTTAAGCCAGCAACCCTGAGGAGTTGGATGCACAAGTGAGGAAAGAGATTCAGTCACTTTTAGATAGTAAATTCATCATTGAGTCGACTGCACAGTTAATCATTCCACAGGGCTCATAAACCCTCAACTTTATGGCCTTCCTAAACTGCACAAGCCTGGTGTACCACTGAGACCGATTTAATCTATTCTCAACTCTGTCCAACACAGGATGGTGAATTGGCTTGCAGAAACAGCGAAACCGGTATGACAGTCATTCAACCCCTTAATATTTGAAGATTCATTTGAACTGGTCAAACAACTGGATATTCTCAATCTTAAACTAAAGCATGTGGCGTCAATGAATATTGTCTCTATTTTCACTTATGTTCCCATGGAAGAAACAATGATCATTATCTGTGATCACATAACAGAAAAGAAACAAAAGTTAGGCCTACCAACATACAAATTCAAGAAATTACTACTGCCACACAACTAATATAAAATTCACTTTCCTTTAAAAAATTGTACCACCAAATTGACAGCTGCCATGAGGAGTCTTCTATGCCCCATTCCTGCAGATATCTTTATGGTGCACTCAGAAAAACAAAGAGCCTCAAATATTAAGGACCTAGTTCTATACCACTGGTATGTGGATGCTATATTATTCATCCCAGAGACCAGACACCAGGCTGAATCATTCCACTCCATTATGAACCAAGACCACATGAACATTTCTTTGTCTGTTGACCCTGAACATAATGACGCCTTACATTCTTAGAAATACTAATTCAACATTAACAGGATGGCACCATCCAAAGATCTGTCTATTGAAAGAGAACATGGATGGGCCAATACCTGAATTTAAATAACTTTCCACATATTCAGTATAAGCGTGTCTGGTACTGACCCTGAATAATGGAGCTAGAATGATTTGCTACAATGATACACCAAAAGAAGACTGGAAACCCTTAACCATAATCTACAATCTAATGTATATTCAGCTGACTTCATCAAGCATCATTACCAGCCACCCAAACCTACTCTCACAGAATGATCGGCCCACAGACTTCAAGTGTGTGTTTTTTTTTCAAATAATCTTTTGAGGGGACACTAATGAAACAAAACCCATCATAATGGATGACTTCAATGCGAAAGTAGGAAATCAAGTTGATGGATGTCGAAGGTAGCCTTTTGCAAGATGAAAAACATACTAACCAATAAAAAGATGTCATTTGCAACTTGGAAAAGAGTGTTGAGGTGCTACATAGAACCTTTGCTTTTTTATGGATGTGAATTGTAGACGATGAGCAAACTAACTGAAAAACATCTGATGGCTGAAAGGGGGTTTCTGGGGAAAAGGCAAAGAATACCATGGACAGACAGAAAAACCAATGGCCAAGTCCAACAAGAAACAAATGAAAACCATAAACTGATCAGAGAAATTAGACATAGACAGTCACAACTTTTTGATCATGTTCAGTTCAGTTCAGTCGCGATTCCAACATCACAGCAATGGGTCATCCCCATTATGCTCCGTTCCTGTACCAGTGAATATCACATAAAATGTTCCTCACTGCCCTGTGTGGAAAAGACAGGAGTCTCGACAAACAACAGCCAGCTCAGGCACATGGTCATGTTATGAGAAGAAATAAATTGGAGAACTTGGTGACAACTGACAAGATCGAGGGGGGAGGGCAGAGAAGTAAATACCTGGATGGCTTGACCACGTTGTGTGGTTGAGACAAGAACACTGAGCTGATCCACGACTCTGGCGACTGAGTGAGATGGCAAAATATGACCGCCAACACTTACCGGCATGGCACATGATGATGATGAATGTAATGAATACGTTATACAGCGTAAAGCAAACATTCCTTGTTGCTGAACCAGTGATCAGATATATAACCATCTCCACACTTCTCCCATCTGTGATCAGATATAAAACCATCTCCACACTTCTCCCATCTGTGATCAGATATAAAACCATCTCCACACTTCTCCCATCTGTGAAAGATCTAACTTCATTTATTAATTCCAGTGTGAGTGCCAAGCAACTTACATAGGTAGAACAGAAAGATAATGTAGTGAGTAACCAAATATATACCTGTATAGGTGATAAACATATTTAATCAGTCTTCAGGAATCTCTGTGCAGTCGGCAGGTCATGAAATGCTCACACCGGCAATTTTAAGACAATTGTTTAATAGCCATTATAAAGTTGAAAAATAGAAGACATATTATACATTGATGAACAATAAATGATTACTCAAATACACCAAGGCATAAGTAATTAGATGGTTATAGCCAGTTTTGTGCAAACAGAAAGACTTTATTTTAAATTTGCAATTACCGTGGGGAAAACTGATTCTCCACATTCAAACAATATCAGTGACTATGTGTTTTAAGTATTTCAGCCCTGGTATAATTCATTTATTCACTTCATATGATATGTAACTCTGCAGTATGCACCTGACGAGATGCAGTGAAATATGCCAGGCAATAAATTGGACAACACTTGTTAGTCTCTAATGATGGGGTATCACAGTGAACAGGCTATCACAGTGATCTTGACAGGAACAGCCACAAAGCATGTGCCAAAATATCTCTGGTAGATAACTCAATGAAGGTGATGGTGGCCAACTATGTTTGCTTGGCCTGTCTTCCCTGCCCTAACAGCCAGTGTAAACTGTTTCTGTGTAGTGTATATACTACATACTATGTATATACAAATGTGTCGGTGTGCCCATAATTTCAGCCTGTACATTTACAAATAATGATGACTATCACAACTGATTAGAAGCCTACACAAAATAATATTGCCACATTAATCTATCACATGTACTTTGGCAACTGTTACAGGCACAGTCTGACAGGGAAACAATGATGCTGAGTGAGTTGTCCATGGTTTTCATGAATAAGTGTAACATTTGTTTGCTTTGTGTTTGTTTTCTTTTCTGGTGTAAAATCAAAGTGTAGTTTACCATATTTCACAATTCACTGGGTTAACTTGTTTAGGTAACTTTGTTGAACTGGTGATGAAATATCTTGAGTTGTGTACTCTTGCCAATGATGTACTCTTGTGTAATAAACTAGAAATTGTTATTCTTTGTAACAGACATTAATGTAATTAACCATTATGAATAATTGTACAATAAAATAAGGTGTTTGTAGTGGCGGTTGGTAGCCATGGCAGTGAAGTGACTAGCATGCTTGCCTTCTGGAATCAGTGATCAAGTATTTGAATACACATAAGTACATTTGTTTAGTTGACCTGGACACCATCGAGTGCTGATTGGTCTATACATTGTGGGGCTGGCACCATCGAGTGCTGATTGGTCTATACATTGTGGGGCTGGCACCATAAACCCATTACACCTCCTGGCATCTTAAAAGGTTCTTTACCTTAGTGATTGACTTGAAGTGGTTTTTCTCTTTGTGCCTTGTAAGGATTTTGATACAACTCTACTTTCTGAATGCTGATAAACTTTTTCAAGCTGTTATATATCTTGGAAAATGATAGCTGTTGTCTTGGCCTATGATCTGATTGAATGATAAGTATAAAAGTGAAATGTAAATGTATTAACAAACATAATTATTTAAAAAATGTTCTGAATCACAGTGTCACATTAGTGAATCAATTTATTTCTAACTTCTTTTTGCAAAATCTGATAGTATGTCTTGACAGACAAGAACAGCCATAATTGCTCATAACATAACATGCCTGTTGTACATTTTCAGTATTGGATAATCTGAGTAATCTTGAACTTGTATGTATTTTTCATACTGAATGAAACGGTTGTACAGAATAGTGTACACATTTGAGGTGATTTATTAATAATTACACGAGAAATGATGAGCAATAGTAAGATTTGTTTATTGTAAATCTACAAGAAGATTGAGTTTTCATTCTTAAGGCTGAATGATGCACTGGTGTTTATTTTGTCTGTGCATGTTTATTTTATCTATGCATCTTTCAAAGCTTGCATCTAATTGCTATGTTTGAAGTATTTTATTCAACTTAAAATCATTTGAAACACCACAAGAAAACACATAAAGAAAGAAAATGTTACAAATGATGATAGTATTAATGTGTCTTTTATTCACGACGGAGATCTAATATATTCTATCTTAATAAATATGGACTTGAATCCATTGAAATGTGTTATTTTTGGTTTTGTGTGTTTATTAAATTGACAGTAAAAGAATGTAAGACAAGCATAGCATTTGTTGTGTGTGCCGCAGGTTACAAACTACATGAACAAGGTATGAGAAACATTATAGTTATAATGTTTATGGTGTAGTTATATTTTCATATCCAGCATGTAATCTATATTAATTTATATTAATGTTTATAGTTTATCTATTGTTTACATATGCATTATGCAATATATATTCCTTTTCTCATTATTTATATTTCTTTCCTCTTGCTGTTTATGATTGATTGTTGAACTGTATCTGTCATTGAATTGTTGTAATGTATTTGTCATCGAATAGATGTGCCTTATTGCTCCACATTGTCAACTGCTGTATTATCAACCAATCAGTCAAGGGCCGTCTCCACAATGAAGGTTGACTGCTATGGATCTCCAACACTGTCTCTCGCTCTGACTGTACATTCTGTCAGGCTGATGTTAGTCCACCTCTTTATGTTATCTTCCTACTATTATCATTGTCTACTTCTTGCTCGCTTGCCCTCATCATTGCCCTCCAGTATGTGTTTTATAAGAGTATCACGTCTTTTAATGTGGCCAAAATATTTCACTTGCCTCCTGTATTTCTTTCATCAACCTCTCTCTTCATTCCCAGTTTTTCTAGAACCTTGTATTTGATTGTTTCTGTTTCCATGAAATACGACATATTCATCTCTACATCCACATCTCCAGGGCCTCTATTCGACTTCTAGTTGCTTGTTTAATGTTCAAGACCTGCTCTTTAACGTGTATACGAGCAAAATTGCAAACCTAGAAGCACCAGGAGTTGGAAGGATACTAACATTTGCAGATGATATTCTTGCATATAGGCAGGGGAGAGATAGGGAGCAAACAGCCCAGGAGCTACAGGCGACAGTAGACAAAGTGATTGACTGGTGCACTGAAATGAGTGCTGTCATCCTCCCGGAAAAGGCAGCTGTTTTGTGTGCTCTCTAGACAACAGGATTGTAAGAGCTGATGTCCCAAAGCCTCGCGATAGATGGTAGAAATGTCAGCAGAGAGAACAAACTGAGGTATCTGGGAATCACATTTGACAGGAGTCTGTCCTTCTGTCACGAATTGGCCGCCTTAACATCCCAGAATATTTTTCTCGGTCTCCAAATTTGAGAGGCCAAATTGAGAAAGAATGAATTAAACACACTACTCCAAAATTATCTAGTCGTGAGGTAAGATTATTCACAAAAAGCCTCTAGCCATGACGTAAGCTTGCAGATGGCAAGTAAAATGGCAACTAGATAATTAGTATACACCTTGGGAAACTGCTGACCCAGGCATGCTGAATCAACAATGAAGGGGCCATGGACTGTGTAATTAAAACCGACCAGGCATGACACCTGATAAGCATAGGTAGGAAATCGCCCAGGTGTGAACAACATTGACCCAGGGAGAGATAATTGCCCCAGGGCTGTAAACAAGCCCCGTCCACTCTGACTGGCAGACTCAGGAATGTGTGAAAACAGATCTGATAAGACAATTAACACGGGGCCTGTAGACTGTACCAGACAGAGAGGAGCAAGGTGTGATGGCCAGGTTGCGGGGATAATTGCAATTACCGTCAGCGGGAGAATAGAAGAATTTATTACGGGAATGCCAAAGAGATAATAGTGTCTCAGACACTGTCTGCTAGACTAAGCTTAAATAAGGGCCCCTAGCCTGTTTTATGTTAGATTAAGTTTGACTTCAGAACAGGTGAGACAACCAGCTCGTTTTGTATGATTCTTAGGTTGCTAGATTTAACTAGGAGAATTAATTCTTAGTAACTAGTCGAGTTTTAGATGGATGTAATGACTCTCAGTCTATATCTGACCTAGGTTACTTCCAGAATTATCATTGCTTCAGGTTACTTGAGTATTCTTTCTAAGTTATGTGTTCAATATCATATTGCTTTAAAGTGTTACTCGTCTGAGAAGTAGAACCTTATGTAAGACAGATCTTGTCTAAGTATACTTTTAGGTGTCTTGGTAGATGCTTGTCATTTCTTTGTACACTATCCTAGTTGCTTTTTGGTGTGTGCATTTGTTGTACAGAATATAGTCGACTGACTATTTCTTTAATTCTTACAACAGCAGTAACTAACTAGTGCATTATGCTATGATGTTAAAGTATCATAATATGTCTAGTTTAATCAATATGTTTATGTGTATTGGATGTTTGATAAATTGATTTGTCATATGCAAGCCTACCAATATGAAGTGTTATATTATGGTGTGCGCATTGGCACACTAACCATCGATTGCATTTGTAGCCGAGGTGTAATGGTACAGACATTACCCACAAGTGTTATGGGGTATATGGTGCTAAACTTTCTCAGTGTATTGTGGGCGTGCGTCCACGGTAATGCATGGAAACCTGGCATAGCTACGGGTCACGGCTTGTAAGCCCGGATGACCCGGTACTATTATAATACCATTACCGACCCGGTGAGCTGCTAAACTAACATTGGACGGAGCGGCTGTACGACACAGAATTTCTGTATTAGCGACATGGACATGGGGCGGCAGAAATGTAATCATTACAGGCATGTGAGACCATTGAAAAGCCCGTCCCAGACTAAAGACAGTAGGGAGAAGGAGGAGGGTGAACGCAGTCGAGCTGAAAGATAAACTTGGCCAGACTGGTCATTGGATATGTTTGTGTTATATGTTTTAATTAGGATTGCGCTGATGTAGAACTGATATAATAACACATTCTTGACTTTCTTTCAAGCTCTCACAAGGAGCCCTATGTTATAGATCTCAAGACTAGAGACTACTGACTAGGAGTGTCAGGACTGACAGGATCTCAGAATACCGGCAAGCTGTTCTCTTTTTCTTTTGTTGTCTACTGGAGAGTGGGGATCTGGACCACAGATCCAGATAGATGGAGTAACAAGTAAAGTTACGTAATGTTTGTCATCAATATCAATATGTATATGATTTCATCATCCTCATATTGACAATCATCCTATGTCTATTGTTATGATTAGCAAATAAATGTTGTAGTATTGTAACTCATAGTTCTGTCGTTATATTTTAATTCCAATTGTGCATACGTGTTGTGTGTGTACATTGGTGGGGGTTCACTTACACACCAAGGAAAGGAGCAGTCAGGGAGAAAACCTGTACTGAGATAGTCGTCTATACTAATATATTTACACTTAAAACATCTATCTTAAGCTAACCTTCTCTTTCCTATACCTTGGCGAATATTCAGCTCAGTTCATTTCAATTTTGTAACGAGCCACTTAGAGCTGTACGTTGGATATTCAGGGCTTAATCTGTAGTTCAGCCATATAGATTTTGTCCCTAGTCAGTTTCTGACTATATAGGGTTGCTCGCCAGTGAATAAATACTTTCATCTAGCTGGTGGGGCACCCCGACTTATGACAGATTGGGGGCTCGTCCGGGATCCTGAACCAGGATTCTAGTAATCATAGTGATTCTACTAGACCCTAGACATACGATTTTAAAAGTTAACTCTTGTAATCTTCAGTCATCAAAATAGACTATCATCAGATGTAGCTAATTTTAGTTGAGGAAGTTACAGAGTATAGATATAACTTTTCAAAAGTGTATAACAGATAAGAACTTATGAGAACTACCTCATCTATCATTTATTGATAAGTATTTTAATTCTTATCTCTTAGTGTATCATTCATCATTTAATGATAACTGATCACTTTAATCATATTTACATGGATGTGTTTGATGATTTAACTGCTTGACTGATTTGCCATTTTATGCTTACTTATGCCATTTTAATTATGACATGTTTGCAGTGCATTTTAATATTTATTTAGGTAAATATTATTGATTACTGTGTAGTATATCTCTCACACTTACTTCACTGCGGTCGCCAGAAACTACTTGAATATTACTTTCAGTTGTCTTTCACTGCTGACGCTAAACTCTACACATTGGTTTAGGTTCTGCTGTAATTGGTTCACTCTTGTCTTTCTAGCTTAGCTCTGAATTTGATAGATACATAAGAGCTTACTTGAATATAGCCATTAGCAAATATGGACTCACCTTCCCAGGATCTAGATTATCTGAAGGCGCGCACAGATTACTTAGAGTCCACGAGAAGGTTAGGCATAATAGAGGGCTTAACAGGAGAACAATTAGAAATATACATCAGAGATGAGATGAAAGAGTGGGACATGGCGGAGGAACAGATGAATAAAACAATTAATGAGTTATTTGAAGCAAAAGAGCGTAGCAAAACTGAAGAAGCAGAGATTAATAAACAGCATAGGGAAGTAGTCAATGCAGAGAAGCTAACCTTTCTAGCGGGACATAAGGTAGGAGATATGGATGCTCACCCAACCAAGAAGGAAGGGACATCTTTGCCACCCACCGCGGAATCAGAGTTAGTGGACCGGGAACTACAGGTTCTCATTCGACCCTGTCCTAAACGGAAAAAAGGGAAGAAAAAATGTGCCAAAGACACTTCAAACAGTCACAAACGTGATAACTGTTTGTACCACGGCAATGGTGGTTTAACTGTACAGGACCTTCAGGGAAACCACTTGACTTCTATGAGAAATGAATCTCGAGAGAAAGAGGAACTGAAGACAACCTTTAATGAGGTCGCAGGCGGAGACCTAGCCGATTCTCACATTCCCTTCTGTTCACAGAATCATGAAGTGGAATTACATCTGACTGAAATAGGGAGGATGGAAGTAACGGAATCCCAGGTGAATTTCATTACTGCAGCGCGGGAAGAATCACTAATTATCAGTTCAGATAATTTAACTGGTCCGCCAGTACAAGACTCCCAGGAATCTCATTTTACTTCAACGAGAGGTGAAACTCAAGAGGAAGATTACCTGAGGACATCTTTTAAGGAGGTCGGAGATCGAAAGGTAACCGACTTTATTATTCCCTTCAGCTCAGGAGAGGATGAAGTGGGATTAAATTTGACTGACAGTGGGATGAAGGACGATCCGGAACCCCTTGTGATCTTTGAGGCTGCAGCTCAGGAAAAGACACTAGACATCAGTTCAAATGATTTACGTATTGTGATGGATTGCTTAGACAGCCCACCGCAGGATTTACCTCAACTGGACTTAGCCCATGAAAGCATGACCAGAGAGGAACATCCAGACCAGGAAACATTTCCAGTTGTTATCTCACAGTATACCAGTTCGGAGACTCAGGAAACACAGGGAATTGTCTTGAGCCAGAATATGGACTCTGATATTGTGCAGACATTGTCTGTAGTTGCTAAAGAAGAAAATTCTTTGCACAAGATGGAGGAAGAAACGCCTATCATCTCATTAGCTGAAGTTATCAGGGAATTCCAGCAACAGGAAGCTGAAGTAACAGAAGTCAAGAGTGGTTTGGAATCAACACTCTTAGGACTCAATCTACCCTTCCATCCATCCATCATGTGCCATGCCGGTAAGCGTGGGCGGTCATGTTCTGCCATCTCACTCGATCAACAGAGTCGTGGATCAGTTCCGTGTTTTTGTCTCGACCATGCCACAAGGCCAAGCCATCCAGATACTTGTTTCTAGGTCTTCCCCTTGGTCTGTTCCCCTCGATCTTACCAGTTGTCACCAAGTTCTCCAAATCATTTCTTCTCATAACATGCCCAAAAAATTGTGACTGTCTACGTCTAATGTCTCTGATCAGTTTACGATCTTCATTTGTTTCTTGAAGGACTTGTTCATTGGTCTTTCTGGCTGTCCATGGTATTCTTTGCATTTTCCTCAGAAACCACATTTCTACAGCCATCAGATATTTTTCAGCCTGGCTGCTCATTGTCCAAGCTTCACATCCATATAAAAGTACAGGTTCTATGTAGCATCTCAACACTCTTTTTCTCGTTTCAATTGCCATCTTTTTATTGGTCAGTATGTTTTTCATCTTGCTAAAGGCTACTTTTGCCATGGCGATTCTTGTTCTAATCTCTTCAAGGCATCTCCCATCAGATGTTATTACTGTTCCGAGGTAATTGTACCTATTCACTTGTTGAAGAGTATTCCCATTTACTTGTATATTACACTGTGGTATTTCGTTCTTCTTAGTGACGACCATAATCTGTGTCTTTTTACAATTTAATTCTAACCCTTGTTGTTCACTATGTGTAACAACCGCATCTACTAAATTTTGCAGGTCCTGTTCATTGTCTGCAATCAAGACTGTATCATCTGCATATCTAATGTTATTGATGCATCGTCCCCCAATGTTGATTCCTTCCATAGTTTCAATATTTCTGAAAATATTTTCACTGTACAGGGAAAACAGATCTGGAGACATTACACATCCCTGTCTCACACCTCTCTTAATAGGCTGATATTGGCTTACTTCATTATCAACTCTTCAGTCAGGTCGATTTGATAGGAGTAGATCAGCTATTTGTGGATACTTTATTCAAAAGTAACACCACTTTATCGCCCTGGAGTAACTATGTTATTTCTCAAGGCAGGACAACTTGGCACACTAAATTTCCAATTTCTAGCACGGTTTTCACACGAAACTCTAATGCAGAGAAACTCAGCCCGTTAACTGATTATCAGGGGAAGAAACCGCGACACCGAGGAGGGAAGATTGTTACGCCCAACTTTGAAGGAGGAAAGCGCCAGTTGAATTTATATCATGGGACCATGATGTGTAACATTATTTCTTTCAAAAGGAAGTTATTGATGGATCAGTTGAGGGTCTATAATGGATGGAGGAAAATCACGGAGACAAGCTTTGCTGTGGCCAGCTTATGCAAGACCTCACTACGGGTACATCCTCGGCTGAAAGGAGTAAATCACGTGAGTGAATGGTGTAAAACAATTGCTGCCCAGAGGCGTAGAAGAATCCCGTTGATTGTGATCTTTCCCAGAGGGGTAAAATTACAACCTTCTGACAATTACCGGATTTTACCAAGCTATTGCATGGAATCCCGGCCGAAAACCAGGTACAAGGATCTATCCAGTGTATCTTTGGGTTATGGAAATGGGACGTCTTTATGCAGGACAACCCATTGCCACAAGGAATATTGGAAACCTTTAGGCAGATACAGAACGGAGAGTGCTTAGGCATTATTCTGGGATGTACGGCGTGCTTTGACAAAAGATTTCTGGCAGAAACTTTTTTTTTAAGGGGAAAGCTCTGTCACGAATTGGCCGCCTTAACATCCCAGAATATTTTTCTCGGTCTCCAAATTTGAGAGGCCAAATTGAGAAAGAATGAATTAATCACACTACTCCAAAATTATCTAGTCGTGAGGTAAGATTATTCACAAAAAGCCTCTAGCCATGACGTAAGCTTGCAGATGGCAAGTAAAATGGCAACTAGATAATTAGTATACATCTTGGGAAACTGCTGAATCAACAATGAAGGGGCCATGGACTGTGTAATTAAAACCGACCAGGCATGACACCTGATAAGCATAGGTAGGAAATCGCCCAGGTGTGAACAACATTGACCCAGGGAGAGATAATTGCCCCAGGGCTGTAAACAAGCCCCGTCCACTCTGACTGGCAGACTCGGGAATGTGTGAAAACAGATCTGATAAGACAATTAACACGGGGCCTGTAGACTGTACCAGACAGAGAGGAGCAAGGTGTGATGGCCAGGTTGCGGGGATAATTGCAATTACCGTCAGCGGGAGAATAGAAGAATTTATTACGGGAATGCCAAAGAGATAATAGTGTCTCAGACACTGTCTGCTAGACTAAGCTTAAATAAGGGCCCCTAGCCTGTTTTATGTTAGATTAAGTTTGACTTCAGAACAGGTGAGACAACCAGCTCGTTTTGTATGATTCTTAGGTTGCTAGATTTAACTAGGAGAATTAATTCTTAGTAACTAGTCGAGTTTTAGATGGATGTAATGACTCTCAGTCTATATCTGACCTAGGTTACTTCCAGAATTATCATTGCTTCAGGTTACTTGAGTATTCTTTCTAAGTTATGTGTTCAATATCATATTGCTTTAAAGTGTTACTCGTCTGAGAAGTAGAACCTTATGTAAGACAGATCTTGTCTAAGTATACTTTTAGGTGTCTTGGTAGATGCTTGTCATTTCTTTGTACACTATCCTAGTTGCTTTTTGGTGTGTGCATTTGTTGTACAGAATATAGTCGACTGACTATTTCTTTAATTCTTACAACAGCAGTAACTAACTAGTGCATTATGCTATGATGTTAAAGTATCATAATATGTCTAGTTTAATCAATATGTTTATGTGTATTGGATGTTTGATAAATTGATTTGTCATATGCAAGCCTACCAATATGAAGTGTTATATTATGGTGTGCGCATTGGCACACTAACCATCGATTGCATTTGTAGCCGAGGTGTAATGGTACAGACATTACCCACAAGTGTTATGGGGTATATGGTGCTAAACTTTCTCAGTGTATTGTGGGCGTGCGTCCACGGTAATGCATGGAAACCTGGCATAGCTACGGGTCACGGCTTGTAAGCCCGGATGACCCGGTACTATTATAATACCATTACCGACCCGGTGAGCTGCTAAACTAACATTGGACGGAGCGGCTGTACGACACAGAATTTCTGTATTAGCGACATGGACATGGGGCGGCAGAAATGTAATCATTACAGGCGTGTGAGACCATTGAAAAGCCCGTCCCAGACTAAAGACAGTAGGGAGAAGGAGGAGGGTGAACGCAGTCGAGCTGAAAGATAAACTTGGCCAGACTGGTCATTGGATATGTTTGTGTTATATGTTTTAATTAGGATTGCGCTGATGTAGAACTGATATAACACATTCTTGACTTTCTTTCAAGCTCTCACAAGGAGCCCTATGTTATAGATCTCAAGACTAGAGACTACTGACTAGGAGTGTCAGGACTGACAGGATCTCAGAATACCGGCAAGCTGTTCTCTTTTTCTTTTGTTGTCTACTGGAGAGTGGGGATCTGGACCACAGATCCAGATAGATGGAGTAACAAGTAAAGTTACGTAATGTTTGTCATCAATATCAATATGTATATGATTTCATCATCCTCATATTGACAATCATCCTATGTCTATTGTTATGATTAGCAAATAAATGTTGTAGTATTGTAACTCATAGTTCTGTCGTTATATTTTAATTCCAATTGTGCATACGTGTTGTGTGTGTACATTGGTGGGGGTTCACTTACACACCAAGGAAAGGAGCAGTCAGGGAGAAAACCTGTACTGAGATAGTCGTCTATACTAATATATTTAGACTTAAAACATCTATCTTAAGCTAACCTTCTATTTCCTATACCTTGGCGAATATTCAGCTCAGTTCATTTCAATTTTGTAACGAGCCACTTAGAGCTGTACGTTGGATATTCAGGGCTTAATCTGTAGTTCAGCCATATAGATTTTGTCCCTAGTCAGTTTCTGACTATATAGGGTTGCTCGCCAGTGAATAAATACTTTCATCTAGCTGGTGGGGCACCCCGACTTATGACAGATTGGGGGCTCGTCCGGGATCCTGAACCAGGATTCTAGTAATCATAGTGATTCTACTAGACCCTAGACATACGATTTCTTCTTCTTCTTCTTCGTTCATCCGGAGTTTTTTTCCGGATGTGATTGCGTTGTGCCTGTTTACAGCAGAGCTGCGTTCTTGCGCCGTTAGGCCGACACATCCGACTTCTGCGGGCATTTGTTGACCGGGTTAACCTTCCCGGGGGTTTCTTAGGACGTTTGACTCTCACTGTTGTGGTGTTATCCCCCATCCCAGCTGGTCCATATAGAACAGCCAAAGATCCTGGTCAGCCCTCAAGGGAAGGCAGGGGCAGACCATGGGCATTCCCCGCCATCCAAGGAGGCTTCCATACTTGCAGAGCCGATACATAGCGCTCTGGTACTGGGCTCACCCAAGGAATCGTCACGTCCTGCACATGGCTGCTTAGCCTCACTTCCGTATATTGGGCCTTCCGTTCACCATAGGCTGTTCTTCCGGAAACCAGAAGTATGCAGTCTGCAGATGACATCCACACAGTGAGCTTTCGATTCGGACTTTCCATGTAATGGATTTGCTAGCCAAGCAATATTCCATTTCGTGCCACTAGGACACTTTTCCACCTTTTATGAAGCCCACACAGTGGGCTTTTGATTCAGACTTTCCACGTAATGGATTTGCTATCCAAGCAATATTCCATTTCGTGCCACTAGGACACTTTTCCACCTTTTATGAAGCCCACACAGTGGGCTTTTGATTCAGACTTTCCACGTAATGGATTTGCTATCCAAGCAATATTCCATTTCGTGCCACTAGGACACTTTTCCACCTTTTATGAAGCCCACACAATGGGCTTTTGATTTGGACTTTACACGTAATGGATTTGCTATCCAAGCAATATTCCATTTCATGCCTCTGGGTCTTCATGCACCTTTAAATGTCAACCTGTATATAGTTAAAGTAATCTGCGGTCAACTTTAGCTTGTTGATATCTCCATAGAGCTTGTCCTCAAATGAAGCAGGTGTGGGCCAAAATATCTTTCTCTGTTCTGCATACGTTGGGCAATCCTGCAGCAAATGTTTTGCTGTCATTTTTCCAGTTCTACAATTACATTCATCGGTATCTCCTATCTTTAGTTTATTGAACAAGTGGTATTTCAGCCTGTTGTGTCCTGTGCGGAGTCTGAAGATTGCTACTTGTTCTCTTCTGTCGAGTTTGTAATATGCATCACCCTTCTGATGGCCTGGATGCTCTGATTCCCATTTGGTTCTATAAGTGCTTTTTATCAACCTCTTTGCCTCATTATAGGTTATGTCTAAGACATACGATTTTAAAAGTTAACTCTTGTAATCTTCAGTCATCAAAATAGACTATCATCAGATGTAGCTAATTTTAGTTGAGGAAGTTACAGAGTATAGATATAACTTTTCAAAAGTGTATAACAGATAAGAACTTATGAGAACTACCCCATCTATCATTTATTGATAAGTATTTTAATTCTTATCACTTAGTGTATCATTCATCATTTAATGATAACTGATCACTTTAATCATATTTACATGGATGTGTTTGATGATTTAACTGCTTGACTGATTTGCCATTTTATGCTTACTTATGCCATTTTAATTATGACATGTTTGCAGTGCATTTTAATATTTATTTAGGTAAATATTATTGATTACTGTGTAGTATATCTCTCACACTTACTTCACTGCGGTCGCCAGAAACTACTTGAATATTACTTTCAGTTGTCTTTCACTGCTGACGCTAAACTCTACACATTGGTTTAGGTTCTGCTGTAATTGGTTCACTCTTGTCTTTCTAGCTTAGCTCTGAATTTGATAGATACATAAGAGCTTACTTTAAAATATAGCCATTAGCAAATATGGACTCACCTTCCCAGGATCTAGATTATCTGAAGGCGCGCACAGATTACTTAGAGTCCACGAGAAGGTTAGGCATAATAGAGGGCTTAACAGGAGAACAATTAGAAATATACATCAGAGATGAGATGAAAGAGTGGGACATGGCGGAGGAACAGATGAATAAAACAATTAATGAGTTATTTGAAGCAAAAGAGCGTAGCAAAACTGAAGAAGCAGAGATTAATAAACAGCATAGGGAAGTAGTCAATGCAGAGAAGCTAACCTTTCTAGCGGGACATAAGGTAGGAGATATGGATGCTCACCCAACCAAGAAGGAAGGGACATCTTTGCCACCCACCGCGGAATCAGAGTTAGTGGACCGGGAACTACAGGTTCTCATTCGACCCTGTCCTAAACGGAAAAAAGGGAAGAAAAAACGTGCCAAAGACACTTCAAACAGTCACAAACGTGATAACTGTTTGTACCACGGCAATGGTGGTTTAACTGTACAGGACCTTCAGGAAAACCACTTGACTTCTATGAGAAATGAATCTCGAGAGAAAGAGGAACTGAAGACAACCTTTAATGAGGTCGCAGGCGGAGACCTAGCCGATTCTCACATTCCCTTCTGTTCACAGAATCATGAAGTGGAATTACATCTGACTGAAATAGGGAGGATGGAAGTAACGGAATCCCAGGTGAATTTCATTACTGCAGCGCGGGAAGAATCACTAATTATCAGTTCAGATAATTTAACTGGTCCGCCAGTACAAGACTCCCAGGAATCTCATTTTACTTCAACGAGAGGTGAAACTCAAGAGGAAGATTACCTGAGGACATCTTTTAAGGAGGTCGGAGATCGAAAGGTAACCGACTTTATTATTCCCTTCAGCTCAGGAGAGTGTCACCGCCTCACTTACACATTTAGTAAAGGGCTGCACTTCCAGCCCAAGGGAAACCATTGAGTCGAGCAGGACCCGAGTAATCTAGAACCTTCTCGATAGAGATGGTCACCAAGTCCATGATTCCGTGGACACTGATGTGGCCCGCCTAATGCGGGGTCCACGAGGAACTCGGACAGAGTTACCGCCCGTGTCGAGTTAGGACACGCGGAGACCGGGAGAGGACAGATGGACTTGAGAGAGGCAACAGGGCCTGCCTTTGAGGGACTCTATAGATATCAATAGATATATAGACATAGGCTAGATAGTTTGCTAGACTGTTAAATGATACTTATGTGTTTGATGTTTACTATTTGGGAGATGTAATAGAGCGCGGGTCTGTTTACCCACTGCGCCAACGCATACTGTATATGTAAATACAATAAATATTCGATCTCATAACGAACAGATTTATTGTTGCCTGTATGAACCCAAGTTTAGTTATCTAGGTACGAGCAAGACTATGACAGGCTTTTTGGGGGGTAGTTTTCCGGTTTTGGCATAGAATGTTTTCTTAAAAACCTATTAAATGCCATGTAAAATTAATTATTTAATCATATCACATTGATTTTTGATAACACATTGATTTGTTTAAATCAAAGAAATTGTTAACGTTACAAGGGTACATAAAACTAGTAGCTATCTAGCGATAAAATAGAAGTAATCTGAGTCCCTCGGCAATGCATCACCATTGCCTCCACAGCGCCTCTTTATTTTGATTCTGTAAACAATTTTTTTTTGACATGTTACTATTTTGACATTTTTTTTTTGTGACAGTCACTAATGTGTTCTCGCTCCACGAGCAGATTGTTCCGCAACAAGTGCCGCGTCCAACCGATGAAACCTTTCCCACAGTAACGAGAGTGCAAGATAACATCGAGGAGCTTCAAAATTCAGAGCTAAGTTTCACCTCATACTCATTGTACTTCTAAGCTGTACTTCTCATGTTTCATCAATGTATTATGTTGTTTCATATTGATTTGGTTGCATATTCATGAACTTTTCACCAACAGAACCTTGCATTTTGATTTACACATTAATAAGTAAGGGAGTTAACAAAATTTTCGAATACACAACATTTATTCTAAGGGATTTAACTTTAGAAACATTACATACAAGTAAAACACAAAATGTCTTCCTTAGATAAATGCATTGAGCAAGGAATAAAGTTAGGTTATAAAGAAGAGAAACTGTCAGAATGGGCACAGAAAACGCACGCAGAAAACATTGCCCGTGAAGAAAGAGCGATAGAACGAGAGGAAAGGAAACTTCAAATGGAAGCCGAAGAAAAGAAAATGCAATTGCAAATTGAAGAGAAGAAAATACAATTGCAGGCTCAAGAGAAACAGATGGAGCTTGAGGCCGCCGCCAAACAGGCCGAACTAAATGCCGAGACACAGATTAAACTAAAACAGATGGAAATGGAGGCCAACGCAGAAATATCAATAAATAAGTTAAGAATAAAAGAAGAAGAACAAAAATATAATAAATATAAAGGTCTCGTGAAGGCTTTCTGTTCTGGAGATTCCATCTCCGCTTACTTAGAAAATTTTGAATGTCTCATGTCTCATCATAAAATCAGTAAATCAGATTGGGCATTTATTCTAATGAGAAATTTGGCTCTTGAACCACTAAAAGTAATAGAAACAATACCACAGGAAATGCGAAAAGACTATGAGTACCTAAAACAACGCATTCTCCAACATTTTTCTTTAGACACTGCAGGTTACCAACAATAATTTGCCAAATTATCTCCACAACCAAACCAAACCTTCATAGATTATGTCAGTACAGTCCAAGACATATGCACAAAATGGATTAACTCGGCTAAAACCAACAATAGCCATGATAAACTTAAGGAACTAATTATAATAGATAAAATAGTTAGCACCATCCCCACACCTTTTGTCAAGTTCTTAAAACAAATGGATTGTAAGAGCATTCAGGAAATCGAGGCGAAAGGAAATGCATTTTTTACAGCAAACAGGGATATTTTTCAACATAATATAAGTCATAATGATACAGCAGCTGCAGTAGTGAACACCAAATACTCCAAACAATCACAGAGCAGATTTAAACCACGATCCAATGTCGGTAAAGTAGTAAGGTGCCAATATTGCAATTTTCATCACGACAGTTACGGTATGTGTGACAAATCACCCACCTACCCTGAACACCTCAAAAAGATGGTAGAGAAGCAAACAGCTAAACGCATGGCTTACCACAGAGCAATTAAATGTTATTTCTGCAATAGCTGGGGTCACTATAATAGAGATTGTGAAGGCCGAAAGTTATTGAAACAGGCCAATGCGGCATTAGTAGAAACGTCGACTGACGAAGAGCTTGAGTCACTAAATGAATGTGAAAATCAACACGACAATGAAAGCGAGCTTGGGAATGCTGTACACGTCATAAACACCATAACAGACAGTAATTGCAACACCTGTACGAAGTTCCAACGTGACACAACACTACATTGTGGTCACATAATCCCAATTGCAAATGAATTAGTAACGCTGCCTTATCATCTACAGGCAAGCTAGTTTTTTATACAGGGTTTGTTAACAACAAAAAGGGCACGTTAATTCGTGATTCCGGCGCAACTCTCTGTGGAGTGAGGAGAACATTAATAGACGCTAAAGACTACACAGACAAACATGTGACGTGTCGCACATTTTCAGGTACAATAGAGAAATACCCTCTTGCTTTGGTCGAAATTCAAACACCGTTCATATCGGGGCGAGTATTGTGTGCTATCCTTGAAAATCCCGTCGCGGATATTATACTTGGTAATTTACCCAACATACATCCATGCTCTGAAACAGAAATAAAAAGGTGGGAGCAAAAACACGGTATCCACCACAGAAATAGCAACACAAAAGAGAAACACCATTCTTGTTTGTCTCAAACTGCCAAAATACCAAGGGAGACAACCACTGAGGTAATTCAGGAAGAATTTACCGAGGTTTACAATGCAGGGGCGGTCGAATCAAGAAACTATACGACCGAATTAAAACCTCGAATTGAGGATGCGACCAAACTACCAAGTACCGAGCCTGTAAATGTGCAACAAGACACACAACACACAAACGCAATAACACGACAGACAACCCACAAAACCAACACCGACCAACTACAGGAATCATTAGAAATAGTAGCGCCAAACTCAACTAACATCAATTTTGGAAATGAACAGAAAAATGACCCTACACTAGCACCATACTTTAAGTTAGTAGGCCTTAAGCCAAAATTAACAAAGAACGCATCGTGGACATTTAGGCTACAGAACAACATCTTAACTAGATTTTACACAACAAACCAGACCACGACACAGCAAATAGTACTACCACAAGCACACCGAGACAAAGTGCTAAAATTAGCCCATGACTCCCCTTTTGGAGGTCACATGGGGTATGAAATGACCAGGGCTATTGTCCTGACCCAGTTTTATTGGCCAAAGTTCGACAAACACATTAAAATCTTTTGTACATCTTGTGTTATATGTCAGAAACTGGTCAACAAGGGGAATAACCCTACTGCATTCTCTTTAAATAGAAACTTGAAATTATCCCATATAAATAGGTTGAACCCATATTATGTTAGACAGAACAATGAGACAAATGAACTGACTCAACGAACTGGCGACAGAGACGAAACGACAATTTCTCAACGAAATGACACCTCGACAAACGAAGCATCGTTAACGACACAATCTTACGACGACGAAAACGACAAAGACATATGTACATTACCGACAATCTGTGATATCGACAACGACAACAAATGTGACGACATATTGACAACGATTGATCTCAACAACGACGACAATGACATTGAAGACAATTTACAAACAGTGGCATCTGTGGTAAATCAGACAGACGTGGACAACACTGAAATCCCTGTACCAATCATGACTGACGACGGAAGTGTAAATGACATACATATCTCTGACACTGTGACACAACAACAGCGACAAGACATTTTGACTATCCTCGACGAATATAAATCTATCTTTTCTAACAAACCTGGACGCACTGATAAAATAACACATTCAATTGTGCTGACAGATCTGAGACCGGTCAAATGTAGACCATATTCTATTCCTCTCCATTACAGATCTAATTTAGATAAAGAAATTTTAGATTTAGAGAAAAATGGCATTATTCAAAAATCGATGTCTCAATATTCGTCACCGATTGTTCTGGTGAAGAAAAAGGACCAGACAATTCGCTTGTGCATTGACTATCGAGTATTAAATACAAGAACAACAACGGATGCAGAGCCAATGAACAGCTGTGAGGATCTTATCTTAAATATGGCTCAATCATCCTTATTTTCTAAGACCGATTTAGCTAAAGGATATTGGCAAGTTCCATTACACCCTTCTTGTAGACATATAACAGCATTCGCAACACCTCTCGGCTTATACGAATGGCTATATCTTCCGTTTGGGCTCAAGAACGCACCGGCCACATTTGTAAGACTAACAAGATTGTTATTACACGGAATTAATGACGTAGTTGCTTATATTGATGATATATGCATCCATTCTTCTGATATGACTTCTCACTTACTCACCCTTAAACAAGTCTTCCACCAAATCTCTCTTTTTGGACTTACTATCAAACCTTCCAAGGTTGAAATAGGTTATACACAAATAGACTTCCTTGGACATAGAATTTCTGAAGGAAAATTGTTGACTGATGATAAAATTGTTTCTAAGATCCTTAAGCTAGAAGTACCTACCACAAAGAAGCAAGTTAGAAGTTTACTAGGTCTGATTAACTATTATTCTAAATTTATTCCACATTGGGCAGAACTAACCTCAGTTTTTTCTGATATGTTAACTAAAAATCATCCATCAAAAATTTGTAAAAGTACCAGCTTAGATGATGCAATGTGTAAATTGAAACATATTTTTTCTAATCCACCAGTCTTACGATTACCCAACATAAATTTACCCTTTATTTTGACCACAGATGCGAGCGCTACCGCAATAGGAGGATGCTTGATGCAGGAAATGGATGGCATAAAACACCCAATTCTCTATGTAAGCCGCAAACTAAAGAAGGCTGAGACTCGGTATGCCACAGTTGAATTAGAGTGTTTGAGCCTAGTGTTTTGTATATTGAGATTATCGAAGTTCCTCTTAGGGAGTCACTTTGTGATCCTCACTGACAGTTCGCCATTATTAGTCCTTAACCAGGGGTCGCCTAAAAACCATCGGCTACAAAGATGGTGTCTTCTACTTCAAGATTTCGACTTCGAAATCCGCCACATCAGAGGCACCGACAACATTGTGGCTGACCTTTTGTCACGGCAGGTGAATGCGCCAGTAGAATGACTCTGATCACATCGACCATTAGCCATACTATAAATTGTGATACTTTTAGTCGGTTGCATATTACAGTGGAACTCTACACCTGCTAGAGTACTCTCAGTGATTAGTTGAATTACGACACCCAAGAACATGATACGTTACTTTGAGAACTATACCATCAAGTGCCTAAGCGCTAGAACGATTCCAGCAAGAAACAGTAACTGTGTTTGTGTCAACCAATAAGATCAACCTACGAACTAACTCCGAATTCTGTAAGAACTCGTTATATAGGACATTAAGAACATGCCATACTTGCTGTTACTACGTAACTTTACAAACAGCCGAAACAGAACCCCATCAACTACGACACTCAAGAGACAGCCATACTAGCTTTACCATTCATGGCATAACACGCTAGCGACAGGAGGACGACGCGCACATCATCGTTGGATTTAATTAATTAATTAGTTTAGGATTAAATATGTATTATATTTCCATTATTGTTGTATATAAATTGTATTCACCTGTAATTTGTACATATTCGACATTAATATTACAGGCGGTACCATTCCTAAGCTAAAGAACCGTCCTATACAATTGTCTCTATTTAAATTATAACCCATTTGTGAGTCATCGTACAAGAAGTACGTATTTTCTTAAAGGGCAAATATCGCCTAGCCCATTTTTTCTAAGGGCAATAACACTTACCTCAACTTTAATTATATATTTTAACCAAATACTATTTTTAATGAAAAATGAGTGAATGACTGGGTGAATGGATTAAATGAGAGAACGATACACTTGGCGGACAAATTGTACGCAAACCGTATTTATTTTAATTTGTCTGCGTCTTTCATGTAAATTGTATGACTTGTCTAATTTGTGAATACATGTGTAGTACTTAGTTTAATAGTGAGTTAATATACTTAGCTTAGCAGTTAGGATACATCCAAGCACCACTACTTGGAATGCCTGTTCATGTATTGCACACAGTGCAGTAGTTCATGATTGAGGTTATCCCAACTCGTGACGCTTGGAAATACGCCACACATTCAGCACACACAGTACACAAACCTTAAAACTCAACACTATCAAGTTAAAATACAGTCACTTTATTAGAAACATCAACTTATTAGTCAAAGCACACTAACAAGCCAACAGGGACACTTGTAGTATGAGGGGGATAAAATAACAAGGTAACTACATATTTAGCATTATATAACATACGGGAGTAAAAGTGTATAGAAATACACACACAGATCAAGATTTGAAGGTGTACTTATTTAGCCAAGACTTCAGTCTTGTTAACCCTCTATTATATAGGGGTTATTTGTCTGGGTACCATTTAGGGTACTATGAGAAGGGCAAGTTGTAAATACAACTACTAAAATGCCACGTAACTTCGGTCTGATAAGCATATTTAAGCACACGAGAGACAAGGATCTCTGCACCAAATCAGACAAGTGGTGTATCGTAGAATACATGAGTTTTTAGTGCTAATAGGTAGGTTGCCAGGTTACTATCCACCAAACTACAACACCAACTGTATGTGATTCGGTGACAGAATTAGAACGGATCTAATTCCCAACAACAAATCATGTCACGGGGGAGGAGGGATCCTGTCACCGCCTCACTTACACATTTAGTAAAGGGCTGCAATTCCAGCCCAAGGGAAACCATTGAGTCGAGCAGGACCCGAGTAATCTAGAACCTTCTCGATAGAGATGGTCACCAAGTCCATGATTCCGTGGACACTGATGTGGCCCGCCTAATGCGGGGTCCACGAGGAACTCGGACAGAGTTACCGCCCGTGTCGAGTTAGGACACGCGGAGACCGGGAGAGGACAGATGGACTTGAGAGAGGCAACAGGGCCTGCCTTTGAGGGACTCTATAGATATCAATAGATATATAGACATAGGCTAGATAGTTTGCTAGACTGTTAAATGATACTTATGTGTTTGATGTTTACTATTTGGGAGATGTAATAGAGCGCGGGTCTGTTTACCCACTGCGCCAACGCATACTGTATATGTAAATACAATAAATATTCGATCTCATAACGAACAGATTTATTGTTGCCTGTATGAACCCAAGTTTAGTTATCTAGGTACGAGCAAGACTATGACAGAGAGGATGAAGTGGGATTAAATTTGACTGACAGTGGGATGAAGGACGATCCGGAACCCCTTGTGATCTTTGAGGCTGCAGCTCAGGAAAAGACACTAGACATCAGTTCAAATGATTTACGTATTGTGATGGATTGCTTAGACAGCCCACTGCAGGATTTACCTCAACTGGACTTAGCCCATGAAAGCATGACCAGAGAGGAACATCCAGACCAGGAAACATTTCCAGTTGTTATCTCACAGTATACCAGTTCGGAGACTCAGGAAACACAGGGAATTGTCTTGAGCCAGAATATGGACTCTGATATTGTGCAGACATTGTCTGTAGTTGCTAAAGAAGAAAATTCTTTGCACAAGATGGAGGAAGAAACGCCTATCATCTCATTAGCTGAAGTTATCAGGGAATTCCAGCAACAGGAACCTGAAGTAACAGAAGTCAAGAGTGGTTTGGAATCAACACTCTTAGGACTCAATCTACCCTTCAGTCAGGTCGATTTGATAGGAGTAGATCAGCTATTTGTGGATACTTTATTCAAAAGTAACACCACTTTATCGCCCTGGAGTAACTATGTTATTTCTCAAGGCAGGACAACTTGGCACACTAAATTTCCAATTTCTAGCATGGTTTTCACACGAAACTCTAATGCAGAGAAACTCAGCCCGTTAACTGATTATCAGGGGAAGAAACCGCGACACCGAGGAGGGAAGATTGTTACGCCCAACTTTGAAGGAGGAAAGCGCCAGTTGAATTTATATCATGGGACCATGATGTGTAACATTATTTCTTTCAAAAGGAAGTTATTGATGGATCAGTTGAGGGTCTATAATGGATGGAGGAAAATCACGGAGACAAGCTTTGCTGTGGCCAGCTTATGCAAGACCTCACTACGGGTACATCCTCGGCTGAAAGGAGTAAATCACGTGAGTGAATGGTGTAAAACAATTGCTGCCCAGAGGCGTAGAAGAATCCCGTTGATTGTGATCTTTCCCAGAGGGGTAAAATTACAACCTTCTGACAATTACCGGATTTTACCAAGCTATTGCATGGAATCCCGGCCGAAAACCAGGTACAAGGATCTATCCAGTGTATCTTTGGGTTATGGAAATGGGACGTCTTTATGCAGGACAACCCATTGCCACAAGGAATATTGGAAACCTTTAGGCAGATACAGAACGGAGAGTGCTTAGGCATTATTCTGGGATGTACGGCGTGCTTTGACAAAAGATTTCTGGCAGAAACTTTTTTTTTAAGGGGAAAGCTCTGTCACGAATTGGCCGCCTTAACATCCCAGAATATTTTTCTCGGTCTCCAAATTTGAGAGGCCAAATTGAGAAAGAATGAATTAATCACACTACTCCAAAATTATCTAGTCGTGAGGTAAGATTATTCACAAAAAGCCTCTAGCCATGACGTAAGCTTGCAGATGGCAAGTAAAATGGCAACTAGATAATTAGTATACACCTTGGGAAACTGCTGACCCAGACATGCTGAATCAACAATGAAGGGGCCATGGACTGTGTAATTAAAACCGACCAGGCATGACACCTGATAAGCATAGGTAGGAAATCGCCCAGGTGTGAACAACATTGACCCAGGGAGAGATAATTGCCCCAGGGCTGTAAACAAGCCCCGTCCACTCTGACTGGCAGACTCAGGAATATGTGAAAACAGATCTGATAAGACAATTAACACGGGGCCTGTAGACTGTACCAGACAGAGAGGAGCAAGGTGTGATGGCCAGGTTGCGGGGATAATTGCAATTACCGTCAGCGGGAGAATAGAAGAATTTATTACGGGAATGCCAAAGAGATAATAGTGTCTCAGACACTGTCTGCTAGACTAAGCTTAAATAAGGGCCCCTAGCCTGTTTTATGTTAGATTAAGTTTGACTTCAGAACAGGTGAGACAACCAGCTCGTTTTGTATGATTCTTAGGTTGCTAGATTTAACTAGGAGAATTAATTCTTAGTAACTAGTCGAGTTTTAGATGGATGTAATGACTCTCAGTCTATATCTGACCTAGGTTACTTCCAGAATTATCATTGCTTCAGGTTACTTGAGTATTCTTTCTAAGTTATGTGTTCAATATCACATTGCTTTAAAGTGTTACTCGTCTGAGAAGTAGAACCTTATGTAAGACAGATCTTGTCTAAGTATACTTTTAGGTGTCTTGGTAGATGCTTGTCATTTCTTTGTACACTATCCTAGTTGCTTTTTGGTGTGTGCATTTGTTGTACAGAATATAGTCGACTGACTATTTCTTTAATTCTTACAACAGCAGTAACTAACTAGTGCATTATGCTATGATGTTAAAGTATCATAATATGTCTAGTTTAATCAATATGTTTATGTGTATTGGATGTTTGATAAATTGATTTGTCATATGCAAGCCTACCAATATGAAGTGTTATATTATGGTGTGCGCATTGGCACACTAACCATCGATTGCATTTGTAGCCGAGGTGTAATGGTACAGACATTACCCACAAGTGTTATGGGGTATATGGTGCTAAACTTTCTCAGTGTATTGTGGGCGTGCGTCCACGGTAATGCATGGAAACCTGGCATAGCTACGGGTCACGGCTTGTAAGCCCGGATGACCCGGTACTATTATAATACCATTACCGACCCGGTGAGCTGCTAAACTAACATTGGACGGAGCGGCTGTACGACACAGAATTTCTGTATTAGCGACATGGACATGGGGCGGCAGAAATGTAATCATTACAGGCGTGTGAGACCATTGAAAAGCCCGTCCCAGACTAAAGACAGTAGGGAGAAGGAGGAGGGTGAACGCAGTCGAGCTGAAAGATAAACTTGGCCAGACTGGTCATTGGATATGTTTGTGTTATATGTTTTAATTAGGATTGCGCTGATGTAGAACTGATATAACACATTCTTGACTTTCTTTCAAGCTCTCACAAGGAGCCCTATGTTATAGATCTCAAGACTAGAGACTACTGACTAGGAGTGTCAGGACTGACAGGATCTCAGAATACCGGCAAGCTGTTCTCTTTTTCTTTTGTTGTCTACTGGAGAGTGGGGATCTGGACCACAGATCCAGATAGATGGAGTAACAAGTAAAGTTACGTAATGTTTGTCATCAATATCAATATGTATATGATTTCATCATCCTCATATTGACAATCATCCTATGTCTATTGTTATGATTAGCAAATAAATGTTGTAGTATTGTAACTCATAGTTCTGTCGTTATATTTTAATTCCAATTGTGCATACGTGTTGTGTGTGTACATTGGTGGGGGTTCACTTACACACCAAGGAAAGGAGCAGTCAGGGAGAAAACCTGTACTGAGATAGTCGTCTATACTAATATATTTAGACTTAAAACATCTATCTTAAGCTAACCTTCTCTTTCCTATACCTTGGCGAATATTCAGCTCAGTTTATTTCAATTTTGTAACGAGCCACTTAGAGCTGTACGTTGGATATTCAGGGCTTAATCTGTAGTTCAGCCATATAGATTTTGTCCCTAGTCAGTTTCTGACTATATAGGGTTGCTCGCCAGTGAATAAATACTTTCATCTAGCTGGTGGGGCACCCCGACTTATGACACCTTCAAGGACCATGTGGAGAAGGTTGTGACAATATCTCAAAAGTGACTCAATGCACTTAAAACTATGGCTGCAATGGACAGAGCAGAGAATGCTTTGCACACTATACCAGCACTTGATCCTCTCAGTGATTGATTATGGACTAGGACCGCTCACTGTCTCAAAGAGTCAGCTGGTGAGATTGGAGCGCATACAGAATGAAGCTATGCAGGTCATTCTGGGATGCACTAGAGACACCCCAGTAGTGTGTATGCGGTACATCCTTGGTTTGCCGACTGTTGCTGGTAGGCTCAAGGTAATGCAGGTGAAGACATACCTCAGAGTAGTTGCCGACACAGATCACCCGTTGCATGAGGTGCTGGATGCAGTTAAGGGTCATCATAGGGATATCATAGATGGCTCAGGAGGAGGATACGATCAGACATGTGTGCATCTTGGAGAACATTAGGCAAGGAGAGGAGTGGGTCAGAGTAGTTAGACTTGTGCAGAGTTATAATCACATTGAGCTGGGAGTGGCCAGCAGGGGCCTCGGAAGTGGAAATCCAGCAACTAATTCAGGATAATGCTTGCCCGGGTGATGTGATTATCTACACAGATGGGTCGGTGTTGAGAGGTAGGAGAAGTGCCTGGGGGTTCTTGGCAAAGGCTAATGGTCGACGTTTGATGCAGGAGAGCCTGGCATATGATACCACAACATCTAGCTTAAGAATGGAGGTAGAGGCAGTCAGTGCAGCTTTCCGCTGGATGGAGAATACGATACACACACACACACATCATGATTGTAACTGACTCAGAAAGCATGCTGACGAGGGTGAGGACAGGCAAGCTTCGTGCAGAGTGGCTTGCTTCGCTTCAGAATTCACAGGTGGTAAGCATAGTCTGGATATTTTCTCCGGGGCATACGGTGTGCTGGGGAATTAACAGGCAGACATATTGGCTGTCTCTGCTAAACTTGGTGGAGTATTGATGCACGATAAGGCAGACATGGTTGCGGCCTTGTGGAAGCACGTGTACACCTCAGAGGAGCAAATGGATCACCATGGTATGGCAAGAATGCGTCAGCGAGGAGTGATGAGGGGATCTGGCTGATGCTCGACGGTTAGAGGAAAGGTGAGACGCACATATAATCAGATTGCTACTGGTCTTATTGGGGTTGGAACTTTTCGCTGGCTTCTGAGGATGGGGACGGAGCGCTTATGGGAATGCCCTGAATGCTGTGATGTCGGTTCCTAAATCAATCAATCGATCAATCATGTCCAGGCTGTACTATCATTGTCATCAAAACATAATCATGTCTGTAAACAAAAGTCTTTCTATCAACTTGTGACTATAAACTCCCAGGTCTCTGCCTAACATACTTGTATCAACATATGGCCTGTGTCAGTACTTGACCGGTGCGTTCATTTACTGGTGCTGAAGCATGAGAGTGAAGGGGAATTAGTTGTGAGGGGCTGCTAGCTCTGTAAAGTACCTCCAGACTCTGTGATATGACCATCAACATGTAAAAGTGTCATAACCTCTCCACCTGCTGTCTTGCAAGGTTTGTAACTTTAGATAAAGTCTAGTGATTTTATAGCATAGACAAACCTGCTGAAGGCAAAGGGGAAAAACCGTTGTGCATTACCAGTACATCATGATTCCGTTATTTTCAGATAAACGGCGTAAATGTGTCTTCTATAGGTTCAGCCTCATACGGTGAGGAAAGTCGTGTACATCTGGCAACTCCACTGCAATGTAAATGTGTGTTCTATAGGATCAGCCTAGCATGGTAAGGGAAGTCATGTACATCTGGCAACTCCACTGCAATGGCATTGTCATCATCATCAGCCTTGTCAGAGGTCAGCATGGCTGAATGGATACGAGCATACATTCTTAAACATCTGGTGTGCTGATGTTGAGGTAGTGGGTCCAACCCCTACACCGGTCAGTTTGTAGTCCTAGACTTGAGAACATAAATTATAAGTACCTCTGAACTTGGAGTGGGTTGGCTTGATGGTGAGGGACACTGGTGATAGGGAAAGCTAATCCACACACCAAAATTAGTTCAGTGCTCTAGTATTGGTAGCATGTGATGGACTACTCTTGAGTTCACAGCGAGTGAGGAAACAAAACAATCAGCCTTGCTGACACGCGTGGGCGACCATGCTTCTCCACATCTTGTAATCTCCAATGACATGTATCAGTTTCTGTGCTGACTCCTGTTGCGGGTTGGTGTCACAGACACAGAATGATCGCTATGTCTAATCCATCCATCCATCATGTGCCATGCCGGTAAGCATGGGCGGCCATGTTCTGCCATCTCACTCGATCACCAGAGTCGTGGATCAGCTCCGTGTTTCTGTCTCGACCATGCCACAAGGCCAAGCCATCCAGGTACTTGTTTCTAGGTCTTCCCCTTGGTCTGTTCCCCTCGATCTTACCAGTTGTCACCAAGTTCTCCAAATCATTTCTTCTCATAACATGCCAAAAAAATTGTGACTGTCTACGTCTAATGTCTCAAATCAATTTGCGTTGTTCGTTTGTTTCTTGAAAGACTTGTTCATTGGTCTTTCTGGCTGTCCATGGTCTAATACACGAGCGAAAACAAAATAAAGAATTCCCACAAAGTTTCCAGCTAAGAAGATTTATGCTGAAAACTAAGAAAATAATGGGGGGAGGAGGAGGGCTAAGTGGTCTCGAGGTATGGTGTCCGCCTCGAGTGCTGGAGACCCCGCGTTCAAGCCACGTGAGGACCGGGATTTTTTCACGTGGACTTCTAGTAATAAAATTTCCCCTGGTCTCTGGGTAGTGAGATCGGACACCCGTGTGTATTGTTGCGCAGGTAAAAAATCCCTTGGCAGTTGGAAATCGTAAACGAGTAGCCTAATGACGCTGCCCGGGCAAAATTTCCAGTTAAAAATCTACCCAAAGTATTTCAGGATTATAGCTACGGAGTTCGCGCACTGAGCTGAGATTCTCCGGAATCAGCCTTGAGTTAGGAGTAGAACGGAGCACTTATGGGTTACACCCGTATGCCGTGATGTTGATCCCTTGACTAGACTAGACTAGACTTAACTAAGAAAATAATGCTGTTGGAAGACTTACTGTGGATAAGAAAATAAACTTCTAAACAGACAGTATAAGCAGCAAATCCCAGCCTGAGAACCTGTTTCTAAAATACTTTCCCACTGTTGCGTTAAAGAGACAGAGTTTCGTGGCCCCACAACCATGAAGATCCTGGCAGTTCATGTGCTAACAAGATATGTTTTTCTTTACTTAAGTAAAACGGACATTTACTGACACTTGACATATAGAAGTAAATCCAAGATGTGGAATATAGTTAATATGCATTAATATTACAATTAATAATGGATCACATGTAACAGGACAAGGCATGCTCTTACGGTGTGCGACTGGTGGTCTGTAAGTATGACAGCTTAACATTAGAGTTATCTGGTTCTTGAATAACGAAGACACAAACAATAGATTGCACGATTTATTGCCTGGCATATTTCGCTGCATCTCGTCAGGTACATACTGCAGAAATCACACAACGTAAAGTAAATTAACTAGATAAATCCTTCAAGTTGAAATATACACAATTTCGCACAGTAGTGTCACTTATCTACCACGGTAATTTTAAGCTGACTAACATGTCTTTCTGTTTACACAATTCTGGCTTGCGTTGAATGATCATAATTGCTTCTCCAAATTTTAACAAGCGAGTATTTTGTGTTCTAAACAACACGCGAAATGCAGTGTCTCTGGACACAACGTGGCCACTGGCGACAATGTGCCTGCCGATTGAAGACGCCGGGAGCTTCCGGTGTGTCGGCTCCTCCGGCTAGCATCTCCTGTATGTTGTATCTTGTTGACCCATTGAGGTATGTGTTCTGACACCCGTTTGTTAAGCTGTCTCTCCGTTCGACCAATGTAAACGGCCTGGCATCTACATGTGAATTGGTAAATACAATTGTTTGTGGCGTACAGAGGAACAGGCTCTTTGACTGTTGGTGTAGGAATGGGTACGGTTTTACATCTAATGACTGGAGTTGCCGCACAGAATGTTCGACCTACTGCTGTAGTAAGCCGGTCTTGTAGACGTTGCATTACGTCATCCCCTCGAAAGGTTAGCTGGATGAATACCTTGAGTTTAGGGACTGTAGTTACGTCTGCTTTGGGTTTGGGCTGTTGGCAATGGCGCTTTATAAATCCTGTGGAGTACCCATTCAGGTTTAAGACATTCTTCAGAGTTTCAAATTCCTCTGTCAGTGTGTCCTGGGTGCATATCTTTCTAGCACGGTCAAACAAGGTCCGTACTAAGCCCCGTTTGTACTGGACAGGTGTGAAGCTCTGAAAATTTAGGTATTGGCCATTCCATGTTTCTTTGCGATACACCGATCTTTGAATTGTGCCGTCTGCTCTACGTCTCATTAGAATATCTAGGAACGGTAACGCTTCGTTGTGTTCGTGTTCCATAGATAGAGAGATGTTTTTATGCGTCTTGTTCATTGTGGCCTGAAACGATGTTGCTTGTAGCTCGTCTGTGGTGATAATTAGTATATCGTCCACATAACGCCGGTAAAAGGCCAAGTTGTTGATGTCTGAGGATCTCTTTTCTTCTAAGTGTGCCATGAAGATGTCCGCTAGAATAGGACCAAGAGGACTCCCCATGGCCACTCCGTCAATTTGGCGGTATGACTTAGTTAGAAAATATCTGGTTATCTGGTTCTGCTCATTCCAGCTCCAACGTTCTACACTTGTCACCGGGAGGTATGCTCTGGGCTTGGCATGTCAACTTGGTTTGAAACTCCAGTACCTTCAGCAATACTCAATCTGGAACTGTCAAAACAATTGACGCACATTAAATAGACTACCTGAACTGGGGTTTAGTTTAGACAGCTACACATCACAAGTCCTCATATACACATTTACATCACTCTACGCCAGTGGTTCTCAACCGGTGGAGAATTCCCCCAAGGGGGGGGGGGGAATTTTGGGGTTTCCAGGGGGGGATGAAGATTATTTCAAGATCGCGTTAATACAAGAACCGATTACTTGATCTTGTTTTTCCCTTCATACTTTACGGTTATGTACGTCTCAATCTTCTAAAATTCATTATATAAAGTAAGTAGACCCACAAATCACGTTTTATGTGGAATGTCTAGACTTGTTTTAGTATGTGCTTCTAGACTTGTTTTAGTATGTGCTTCCATTAGTACGTATACTGTGTAGGGACGGGAGGGGGAATTTTTAGGTAGGAAATACGAAAGGGGGGGGGGGGGGGATGACGTTCTGAAAATATGGTGAAGGGGGGCACGGGCCGAAAAAGGTTGAGAACCACTGCTCTACGCAGTACCATAATTTCAAACACATCGCATTATGAAGAATATTACAATCACATGTACATGTCTGTTTTGGCTGTCTTGACACTCTCACGAAAACAGCATTCACTGATAGACATAACACAGGGACACAGCAGAAGCTTCATATTGTGGACAATTGTCAAATGGAACTTGCATTAACTACTGTTCTTCTTATTCTGCTTGTTATCTTATATTCAAAGCATAGACCCTCACCCAAGACTCGCCAGGCTGTCCTGTTTTTGTTTTTCCTTCTTTTTTTCTGACCGCTCACTTTGAACTCGACCGTAGTCAATACACTACCACCAGTATTTGCTACTGCTGGGTATTGCACTGGACTGATTTTGCGTGTGGATTATTACTAATATTATTACTACTTGTTTTACTGATCCATGGTGTCGGATATCATAATTTACGGAGTGTCATACTCACCCACGTCATGTGACAAGTCTCTTGACGATGCGGATGCCTAGGACTACTGGTACTATTGCTCCTACGACTACCACCCTTTCATGAAGATAATGCCGTTAATAGGATTCCTGTAGCGTGAGACAACCCGTGAATTATTCAATGCTGTCAGAGATCGCAATATGTGGGGCGGTATGATCGCCTACGTCAGCTGGTAAGACACATGATGATGATCGATAGTGCTATTGCTGCTGCTGCTGTTGCTGTTGCTGCTGCTGCTGCTGCTACTACTACTACTACTACTACTACTACTACTACTACTACTGCTGCTGCTGCTGCTGCTGCTGCTACTACTACTACTACTACTACTACTGCTACTACTACTACTATTACAAATATTATTACTACTTGTATTACTGAACCATGCCATCGGAGATCGCAGTATGTGGCGAGGTATGATCACTCATGCCAGGCATCATGTCTCTTGATGATGATAATTAATATTACTACGAACAACTCTAGTACTATTACTATACAACCCTAATCTATATACCTAACAACTATAGCACAACAACACCACTGGCCATATCTGTGCATCCCGACCCCTATACCACCCTGCCACGACCACCACCATGCCTCTTCTCATTTAATTGTTTGTCTATTTATATGATTTATCTTTATTAATTTATTGTGTATATCTTTGAATCGTTTTATTGTTATTGTTTTATGTTGTACACTACACGTACCTACAATTTAAGGGGTCACTTGACCCCGTTATCGCTCAATTTAACCACCACCACGTCACTGCACGCACCCTCCAATTTAATTTAAAGGGTCAATTGACTACCCGTTGAACTCTTGACCACCTTTTGACCGCCACTTGACCCTGTCATCGCACACTTTAACCACCACCGCGTCACTACACGTACTCTCATTTACAAATTAAGGGTTCACTTGGCCACCCTATTACCACCTGACCACCACTTGACCACGTCCCCTCTCACTTTAACCACCACAATGTCACTACACGTACTCTCCCCTACAATTTAAGGGATCACTTGACCACCACTTGACAGCCTCGTAACCACCACGTGACCACGTCATCGCTCACTTTAACCATCCCCGTGTCACTACACGTACTCTCCCCTACAATTTAAGGGGTCACTTGACTATCCCTTGACCACTTGACCACCTCTTGACCAGACCTTGAACACCGCTTTACCACACCTACTTTTTTTTCAAAATCCAAGGAGTTATCACCCTTTGCGGAGGAAAATCGATAAGAGCGAAAAATAGATTGCAGATTGGGACGCAGAGGTGTTTCCAAGGCATCAGGGCCGGGTTATATACTGGCCAAGACCAATTGACGCGTCCTCGTCGAGCGTCCTGGGCAACAGGTCCCTTCGGGGTCCTGGCTAAAGTCAGTAGGATCGCCGATTCCTCCGAAGTCGGAGAGTGTCTGCCTGTACGGCGAGGAACCACCAGTCTGCACACCAATAAGCCAGACATGGGACAACGGATACTCACGCAAAACTCAGGTCATGTATGACATCACACTGATGTTGGACAACAGGATGTCTTCATCCGACATACAGGACTTCGCGTTGGAGCTCAAGCCAACGAACACAAGCAAGCAAGCAAGCAGATTGCAGATTGTGGTGGGAAATCTTTAAATGGTTGACTTGTATAGTCCACCATCACCACAACCACCACCCCCCAAAAAAAAAAAAAAAACAGCATGCTTTATAATTTACTATACTACTCCCCTTCTCCTCCTCTTTCTTTGCAAACAAACCTCACTGCGTCAGTTGAAAGCTTTTATTAGTTGCAGGTTCATAACATTAGTTAGTTAGTTAGTTAGTTAGTTAGTTAGTTAGTTAGTTAGTTAGTTGGTTGGTTGGTTGGTTGGTTGGTTGGTTAGTTAGTTAGTTAGTCTGTCTGTCTTTCCTCTTGAGCCTAAGGCGGCATATAGGGCAGAAGTCATGGCTCTCCATGCTTGGCGGTTCGCTGCTATCTGTTGTAGATCTTGGATATTTACTTGGCCATTGAATGAGCCTTCTCTAATGATGGTTCTACGCAGGGTCTCTCTTGGTCTTCCCCGTTTTCTTTTCCCTACCGGTGACCATATGAGGGCTTGGTAGGGGAGTCTTGTCTTGTCCATTCTGAGTACATGGCCGACGTAGTTCCAACGACTTTTTCTTATAAAATTGGATACAATATCTTGCTTAGTCTCTTGTCTTATTTGCGTATTGGTTTTGAAATCCGTCTAGTGGAGGTTTAGAATTCTTCAAAGACATTTGTCTTAGAACTTAACGTTACCATATAAATTAATATTTCGTTTCTTTTGTTTGGATTGCTGCTTGTTGACGCCATAATTGCGTCTTATATTACCCCCTGCAAGGTGTGGAATGCCCGTGGCCCTGCAGCCAGCAGAGTTGGGATCGGCTAGCCTCTCACAGGAGGAGTAAAAAGTGAAAATTAGTAGCCTGCTGATGACCCGCAGACTACACAAGTCAACACCCACCTAGACGTGGTGAAGACCGGGAAACCATGACCGCGAGATCATGGGCTAAAGGTGCTATGGCTAGCCATATGGGATGGAGAAGTATAAACGAACTGACCCAAATGGATATCGACCCGGCAATGTTAATGGACTATGAGATAGATCAACGGCTCAAAAAATAGGCACAATGAACGTCTGCGGTTTCAATAGTAAAGAAGCGGACTCCAGAACAAAGGGGAAAGGATGGAAGGAGCTCCACCACAGTTACACGTTTGTCTACTCTGAAGTTACATACACACATACATTGGCACCTTGCCGTCTTGACAGACGATAGTTTGTGCTTTAAAAAGGCATAATAACTTTTACCTATGGCGGTAGCGAGTGTGACGGATAAGGCCAATTTGCGCTGTAAATGTCCGTTTACAGTGGGTGCATGTGAACACGTGGTCATTTCCACAATCATGCACCATCTTACGTCTCAAACGCTCGGTGTGTGACTTATATGCTATAATTTTCTCCTTTGTCTTTATTCCATTTCTGATGTTTGCCCTCCATGCAACACGTTCAGTGGCGACATGCTCCCAATGTGCATTATCAATGCCTGTATCAATCATGTCCTTCTTACACACATCTTTGAATCGTAGTAGAGGCCGACCCTGAGATCTCTTACCCATCTGTAATTCACCAAACAAAAAAGATATCCTTTGGTATTCTACCATCATCCATCCTCCTAAGATGTCCTATCCATCTAAGTCTACGAAGACTGAGCATGGAATAAACTGTCACACAACATGATCTTTCCAATACTTCAGTATTTGTGATTTTGTCTTGCCAGTTAATACCAAGAATTCTTCGCAGACACCGCATATGAAAGCTGTTTAAATTGTTCTCTTGGTGTGAGTAAGTTGTCCAGGTTTAACTGCCATAGAGAAGAGTACTAAGGACACAGGCTTGATAGACAAGGACTTTTGTTTTGGCAGTAAGCTTCCTGTTCTCCCAGACTTTTTCTTAACCTGTTCATTGTTGTTGCTGCCTTACCAATCCGGATGTTGATTTCCTGATCTATGGATAATTTGCTATTTACCACTGATCCTAGATATGTAAAATGGTCTACTATCTCTAGTTCGGCGTCGTCAATAAAGATTGATGGTACCCCATGTGCACCTTGTGACATAATCTGTGTCTTCTTTTTGCTAATTGTTAAACCAAATTCAGAACAAGCATTGGAGAATGCAGACAGTAGACAATGCAATTCTTCCTCAGAGTGGGTCGTAACTGCAGCATCATCTGCAAAAAGCAACTCTCTGATCAGTACCCTCCTAATTTTGGTCTTAGCCTTCAATCTCTGAGCATTGTAGAGGCCGCCATCTGAGCGTGAGTGAATGTATATACCACCATCCTGATCACGAAAGGCATATTTCAGTAGAAGTGAAAAGTATGTCCCAAAGAGGGTGGGAGCTAGTACACAACCTTGCTTAACTCCACTCTTAATTTCAAATTCTTCAGAAGTTGCACCATCAATCTTGATTATACCCTTCATGCCTGTGTGGAACGATTCCACAATGGACAGAAGAGTTGGTGGGCAGCCAATCTTCTTTAGTGCCTTAAACAGACTCTCACGACTGACCAAATCAAATGCCTTTGTGAGGTCGATGAAGGCAATAAACAGTGGTTGATTCTGCTCACGGCATTTTTCTTGCATTTGTCGCAATGAGAATAGCATATCAGTGGTAGACCGGTTCTGTCGAAAGCCACACTGTGATTCGGGGTAGACTTGATCTCCTAGGACTTAAAGGCTGCGCAGAACAATTCTGGCAAATTCTTTTCCAACAATACACAGAAATGGGATACCCCTATAGTTGTTGCAGTCGCTCCGATCGCCCTTGTTCTTGTACAGTGTTATGATGCTTGAATCTTTGATATCCTGTGGGACTTGTCCTTCACGCCAGCATAGCTCTATTAGCTGGTGGATCTGTATAGTGAGTGTGTCTTGCCCACTCCTGATAACCTCTACTGGAATCCCATTCTTACCTGGAGCCTTGCCAGATGCAAGTTCATTTATAGCACACTTAACTTCTGTTATGGTGGGAAGTGTGTCCAGGTGGTCAAGAGTTGGTAGAGCCTCTATGGCATTGCCTCTCCATAGCACAAAGCCTGGGCTAAGATATAGAGATCATGTGTTGCCCATGCAGCATGATCCCTCTTTCGGCCTGCCTAGCTCACTCCAGAGGAAAGGTAACACCCCTACATCTGGAACAAGACAAGCTGCAGAAGCTGCCGGATCAGCAAAGCAATGCTCTAACTGTCCGCCTGTCGGAGCTTCGATCCTATACCAGACGTCAATCAAGGCTTAGGGCCTGGTCTGCCCTGCCATGACATTTTGTCTTTAGCTTGCATTTCCTCGCACCAGGGTAAGGTTTGTACCCTCCCAATTGAGCTCTTCCACCCGAAGCCGTTTGCACAATGTGGGGTGTCGGGTTTGGTAAGCGCCGCCCAACGTTCGGCGCTAACAGTACCGTCTACTGTTATACGGTAGCTCAGTCATATCTGACTAAGACCTGACTAGAACTCTGAAGTAGAACAGCGAGAAAGGGCAAGACACGGTGTGGGAATAGTCATCGAACTACGGCTAGCAAGAGGAATACTAGAAACAAAATATATATAAGAAAGAATCATAACAGCGAGAATAAAAGAACAAACAATTACAACATATGTACATATATACGCACCATGTAATACAAACAAAAATGATTAAGAATACGAGAAATTCTACGAAGACATCCATGACGTGCTAAATAAAATAGATAAGCAGGACAACATCATAGTTATGGGAGACTTCAATGCAAGACTAGGACATATCAGAGTGGGCATAGAAAAATTTCTGGGAGCATTTGGAGAACAGCATAATTAAAGAGATGATAACGGGAGTAGACTGATAGAGCCATGCAGCCAACATGACCTTTATATAACAAACACATTCTAAAAACATAAAGACTCACAAGTATACACCTGGTACAAATGGAACGATCTAGATACTAAAAGCCAAATTGATTTTATATTAACTAGAAATAACAGATAGAGAAATATATTAAATGCAAGGGCAGTGCCCAATTTAAGTATAAAAGCAGATCATAAAGCAATCGTTGCCACAATGAGAACCATCAGATGAAGAAAGCAAAGAGCAGAAAAATACATGCCATGTGAATCAGTAAACTTAATATAAAAAAAAGAAACCTTAAAGACGAGGCAGTACGGGAAAATTACGAAAAAGAACTAACTGAAATCTTTGTAAAGTTACCTATAGAAAGAAAAACAATGCAAGAAGAATTGGAGTTGTTCAAATCAAACATTTTAAATACTGCAAAAATAACATGTGGAACAACGAAAAGATGCAAAACACGGATAAAGAAAATAACAGGTTGGTGGAACGCAGAGGTAAAGAAAGCAGTAAAAGACCAAAAAAAATGGAAAATATAAAAAGTGGTTGAAGAGCAAACAGGAATGTGATTACATAGAATATGAAATAGCGAGAAGACATGTGAATAGAATAGTAAAGAGGGAAAAACAAAAAGACTGGGAAGAGTATGGAGAAACCCTAAATAAAAACGACAAGGAGGCAACTAGAAACTTCTACAAAAAGATAAGTGCAATGCGAACCAGAGGAGAACCCTTTGACCCAACTGAAATAATTAACAGTGAAAAAGGAGAACCAATAAATGAACAAAAACAAATCCTAATAAGATAGAAGCAGTATTTCGAACAACTTCTCAACATCCTATCAGATGTCACAGGACTTCAAGAAACATACACAGATGCCACCAAAGAACTAGAACCAGACATACTAAAAGAAGTAATTATGGAAGCCATCAGATTAGCCCCATTGAACAAATCAACGGGACAATATGAAATACCAAATGAACTAATTAAAACAGCAATAGAAGTAGTAACAGCATGGCTACATAGACAATTCAACCATGTTTGGGTAGAGCAACAAAGACAGCAAAAGAGATTGCACGCAATACAGAGGCATTTCACTGTTGAGTCATACTGGTAATCTATTTAGCAAAATTCTTGAAAAAAGATTAAGAACTATTATAGAACCCAAGCTAAGCGAAACACAACTTGGATTTAGGAAAAACAAAGGATGCACAGATGCCATTACTGCTCGTAGACAACTTATAGAAAAATCAATCGAATTCAATGAAACACTTTACTTAGGCTTTGTCGACCAAAATAAGGCATTTGATAGAGTAGATATAAACAAGCTGTGGGAAATCTTAAAACAATATGGAGTGAGTACACATATAATGAACCTATGTAGAAGCTTATACAACAACAGTGAATGCATAGTGAGAGCAACTGGAGAACACTCAGAACCCTTCACCATAAGATCCGGAGTACAACAAGGTTGTGTCCTGTCCTCTCTTTTATTTATAACATATGACATGACATTGGCACCTTGCCGTCTTGACAGACGATAGTTTGTGCTCTAAAAAGGCATAATAACTTTTAACTATGGCGGTAGCGAGTGTGACTGATAAGGCCAATTTGCACTGTAAATGTCCGTTCACAGTGGGTGCATGTGAACACGTGGTCATTTCCACCATCATGCACCATCTTACGTCTCAAACGCTTGGTGTGTGACTTTTCTGCAATAATTTTCTCCTTTGACTTTATTCCATTTCTGATATTTGCCCTCCATGCAACACGTTCAGCGGCGACTTGCTCCCAATGTGCATTATCAATGTCTGTATCAATCATGTCCCGCTTACACACATCTTTGTATCGTAGTAGAGGCCGACCCTGAGATCTCTTACCCATCTGTAATTCACCAAAAAAGATATCCTTTGGTATTCTACCATCCTCCATCCTCCTAAGATGTCCTATCCATCTAAGTCTACGAAGACTGAGCATGGAATAAACTATCACACAACCTGATCTTTCCAATACTTCAGTATTTGTGATTTTGTCTTGCCACTTAATACCAAGAATTCTTCGCAGACACCGCATATGAAAGCTGTTTAAATTGTTCTCTTGGTGTGGGTAAGTTGTCCAGGTTTCACTGCCATAGAGAAGAGTACTAAGGACACAGGCTTGATAGACAAGGACTTTTGTTTTGGCAGTAAGCTTCCTGTTCTCCCAGACTCTTTTTCTTAACCTGTTCATTGTTGTTGCTGCCTTACCAATCCGGATGTTGATTTCCTGATCTAGGGATAATTTGCTATTTACCACTGATCCTAGATATGTAAAATGGTCTACTATCTCTAGTTCGGCGTCGTCAATAACTCTCCATAGCACAAAGCCTGGGCTAAAATATAGAGATCATGTGTTGCCCATGCAGCATGATCCCTCTCTCTGCCTGCCTAGTTCACTCCAGAGGAAAGGTAACACCCCTACATCTGGAACAAGACAAGCTGCAGAAGCTGCCGGATCAGCAAAGCAATGCTCTAACTGTCCGCCTGTCGGAGCTTCGATCCTAGACCAGTCGCCAACCAAGGCTTAGGGCCTGGTCTGCCCTGCCATGACAATTTTGTCTTTAGCTTGCATTTCCTCGCACCAGGGTAAGGCTTGTACCCTCCCAATTGCGCTCTTCCGCCCGAAGCCGTTGGCACAATGTGGGGTGTCGGGTTTGGTAAGCGCCGCCCAACGTTCGGAGCTAACAGAAACCAGGTAGTACCGTCTACTGTTATACGGTAGCTCAGTCATATCTGACTAAGACCTGACAGACACCATATGTAAAGAAACCAGCCAAGCAGACAAGGCAAAAATACCGCATGACGAGAACACAGAAGAAGAACCACCTGCAAATCTAACCATTAGAGAACAATAACAGCACTAGATTTTATTAGAAAGCATCAAGTCAAATGGTTTGGCCATGCAAGTAGGTTACCATTCAATAGCATACCACAACAAGCAATGATGTACATACCAGATGGAATCAGAGGAAGAGACCGACCACGAAGACCTTGGACGGATGCAATAGCAGAGTCCATGGGAATATCGATACATGAAGCCCGTAATCGGGCACTCTCACGATGTTTATACTTCACCTCGACACCGCAAGGTACAAGAGGAACATGATGAGATGAGATTAGATATTACCACACACACACACACACACACACACACACACACACACATATACCAAACACACACGCCTACACACATTCATACACGTACAATACATCACACACTGCTTAAATTCATTCAGTGGCATGTCATTTGTAGAACCTCGCTCCCATAACTACCTTCCGGAAAACTAATCGATAATAGGCGTCTGATACACACATATGGAGATCATCCGTAACATCCTGCACCCACCTTCTCTTTGAGCTTCCTCTTCCTCTCTTCCCAGGCATATTTATTACCCCCCCCCCCCCCCCCACACATTATTTCTCTCTCCAAACTTTCATGGCTTTTAAGTGACCAAAATATTTCAATTTTCTTTGTTTTATCGTCTTGAATAGTCAAACTTTTTCAATATTCGCCTCTTGAAGTATGGATGCATTTCTTTCATGGTTGTTATGGTTTGTTTGCACGTTTTGCAGTAGACTGGGCAGAGACTGTACTCGTCGGTGGCCATAGCCATTGTCTATATCAATGAGATCAAATACTTATCGCCTCAGAGTGCAGACCATAACAAACAATAATCTGTCGGCTGCTCTCACGCTCCATTCATCACCTGCTTCCATGGCTTCACGTAACCCTAATAGGAGGGGCTAAACTGGTACTCCTTGCCCAAGGGTGTCCCATAGACTAACGGAGGAAAGAAGGTGGCTTATATCTCCTTTAATAAGGGATACCCCTACCCCGCTAACTGGCACACAGCTTTCTAGAACCTATTTATTTCATTGATTGAACATTGTTTCATTGTTATTACTTCATATAGACCAGGGGTGGCCAACCTTTTCAGCAAGCGGGCCAAATTTCAGAAATAATATTTCCTGCTGGGCCACGCACCTAATTTAATTAAAAAAAAAAAAAAAAAAAAAAAAATAAAGTAAACAAGCAAGTGTGCTACAGCTTCGACCACATCGTCGCTTCCCACTCCGCGGGCCACAACATGACTCCTGGCGGGCCGCATGAGGCCGCGGGCCTCGTGTTGGTCACCCCTGATATAGACTATATAGATATTTAATTCCACTCTGTCCTGTTCATATCATAAAACTTATGATAAGATCTCGCCTTACAATTTGAGTAGAAGCGTTATTAACTTATTTTCACATGATCATGGAGGTATTGTATCCCTTGCGTCTGATATGAAACTTGTCTAGTAATTTTTGTTTCTAACCAAAAACCAAAACTGTTCTATTACATTTGATCGTTGACTGGGTGTAGCTTTTGTATTATTGATTAACTTCCGGTGTTGTTGGGAACATGGCGTATTGCATGTGTTGACTAGAGGATTGCACCGTTCTTAAACATCTCATTGTTGTTGAATATCAGAGGTAAATTAAATAATTATCACATTTTGTTGAATGTAAATAAAATATGGACTTCAAGTACAAGTAGTAGTTACTTTGAGAAACTGTATGCATGCAATTTTATTGTCGATGTTCACTGTACAATCATATTTATTAGGGACCACCACCAAAAGATAGGCCTTGAGAAACCGAATCTAATGGTACCAAGATGATGCATGTATGTCAATTAGAAGCGAAGATATGCAACTTTGAGTGTCGAAATCATTAACGCAGAAATTGACACAAAAGATCTCTTCTGCACATCTTTTTTTCGTGTCCGAACCAAGGTCATAGCAGAAGTTATCAAAACTAGAGTAGTTTGTTTATTTTTAAACGAACATCCTAGCAACCATACACGAACATCCTAGCAACCATACATCATTGCGATCGGTGTAGCGAAGCCTAACCGCTCATGTCATCTATTTTTACATATGATGTAACATTATCTAATTAGCATATAAAAATGGCCGCCAATTAGTTATTATATTAATTAATTACCAAGTGCATTCTTTATAGTATGTTTAAACCCTGGCACGTAATATATTGTATTATGCGGAATGATGCTACGCACATAATGGGTTAATTCCTGTTTAGATAGGATGCAACATTATCTAATTAGCATATAAAAATGGCCGCCAATTAGTTATTATATTAATTAATTACCAAGTGCATTCTTTATATTATGTTTAAACCCTGGCACGTAATATATTGTATTATGCGGAATGATGCTACACACATAATGGGTTAATTCCTGTTTAGATAGGATGCAACATTATCTAATTAGCATATAAAAATGGCCGCCAATTAGTTATTATATTAATTAATTACCAAGTGCATTCTTTATATTATGTTTAAACCCTGGCACGTAATATATTGTATTATGCGGAATGATGCTACGCACATAATGGGTTAATTCCTGTTTAGATAGGATGCAACATTATCTAATTAGCATATAAAAATGGCCGCCAATTAGTTATTATATTAATTAATTACCAAGTGCATTCTTTATATTATGTTTAAACCCTGGCACGTAATATATTGTATTATGCAGAATGATGCTACGCACATAATGGGTTAATTCCTGTTTAGATAGGATGCAACATTATCTAATTAGCATATAAAAATGGCCGCCAATTAGTTATATTAATTAATTTATGTGTTTACAATCACGACACTCAAAGTTGCATATCTTCGCTTCTAATTGACATACATGCATCATCCTGGTACCATTAGATTCGGTTTCTCAAGGCCTATCTTTTGGTGGTGGTCTCATTAGTAAATACTGAAATTTAAAATCTGATGGTTCGTGCTAAACAGATTTTTAACAAATAAATACTTTTCTTTTGCAGATCGCCCGCAGACCCCAAGGTAGACCAAGAAGACGGTGGAGAGAAGTCAACCAAGAGACGAATTGTATCTGCAGCATAGAACCTCAATGACACGGAACGCTGAAGAAGAAGAAGAGAAAAAGAAGATCGAACACAGTTGTACTTACCATTTCTTGCTGCACGTCTTGTACTCACTTTTTACTGTGTACTCTGTTGTGCCAGCTGTTTTCAGCAAATTGAAATTCCTGAAATATAAGCATAAGTTAGCAACTGCTGCATAATTGAACTAATATTGGATAAATTATTATTTCTAACTTGCTAGTTAAATACATAAATTAACACACATATGTTTGTTAACGATTGCATCAGATAGTATCAGCAAGATAGCTATGATTATCATCATTTGCAATCAGTTCTACGACATTGTTATGACCCAAACCTGAAAAGAAAAAAAAAACCTGAAAAGAAAAAAAAAATAATAACACGAAGTGTCTATTCGCAACCAAGTTGCAAATAAACGAAGTCTTGACTCGCAACCAAAGGCTAGTCATATGGCATAAGTGACGTCATTGGGACATGTGTTTGACTATATGATACATTTGTGTTAAGATTTCACCGTGGTCCCAGTTGCATTGCGGTGAGTATCTCCGCTTGTAACCGTGTTTACCGTGGTTCGATTCCCCGCCAGCAAAATTCATTTATATAATATGCTGCCACTACTGGAGAGTGCACTGGACTGATATTTGCATGTGGATTATTTTTCCTATTACCATTGTCCCTCACCATCAGGTAAACCCACTCAGACTTCAGGCAGGGGCAGACTTGGGCATTCCCTGCACATGGCTGCTTAATTGTATAAGCTGCTACATAGGTTTGTTAGATGTGTACTCACTCCATATTGGTTAAGGATTTACCACAGCTTGTTTCTATCTACTCTTGGTTGCGAATAGAGACTTTGTTTATTTGTAACTTGGTTGCGAATAAACTCTCCCATAATAAAATGCTGTATATTAACATGAATAAGTAGTACATTAGTAATTTACATCTCTGAAGAATGAAATAGAAATGTAAGTTAACGTATATGATTAAAACAGTATCATCAATAGATCTTAAAACTATAAACATATATAAACTCAACTCACCGCAGAAAGGTGTCAATTTGATCAATACTACCTATGCTGCCGATGGAAGCAGACGGGGCCAGACCACTGTCTCGACAGGCAAGGGCACTTCAACCATCACAGCACCTCTGTTACCTTTACAGACAAGAAATCATAAGGTGAATAAAAAGAAATTAGGGAAATGGTATACATATTTTTAAATATCAACTAGACAAAAACCTGGGGGGGGGGGGGAAGCTGAAAAGAAAGAAAACAATAATACATACGAATAAATTGACAAACATGTATAAGTAATGCATTCATCATTATTTACATCTCTGAAGAATGAAATAGAAATGTAAGTTAACGTATATGATTAAAACAGTATCATCAATAGATCTTAAAACTATAAACATATATAAACTCAACTCACCGCAGAAAGGTGTCAATTTGATCAATACTACCTATGCTGCCGATGGAAGCAGACGGGGCCAGACCACTGTCTCGACAGGCAAGGGCACTTCAACCATCACAGCACCTCTGTTACCTTTACAGACAAGAAATCATAAGGTGAATAAAAAGAAATTAGGGAAATGGTATACATATTTTTAAATATCAACTAGACAAAAACCTGGGGGGGGGGGGGGGGGGGGGGAAAGCTGAAAAGAAAGAAAACAATAATACATACAAATAAATTGACAAACATGTATAAGTAATGCATTCATCATTATTTACATCTCTGAAGAATGAAATAGAAATGTAAGTTAACGTATATGATTAAAACAGTATCATCAATAGATCTTAAAACTATAAACATATATAAACTCAACTCACCGCAGAAAGGTGTCAATTTGATCAATACTACCTATGCTGCCGATGGAAGCAGACGGGGCCAGACCACTGTCTCGACAGGCAAGGGCACTTCAACCATCACAGCACCTCTGTTACCTTTACAGACAAGAAATCATAAGGTGAATAAAAAAGAAATTAGGGAAATGGTATACATATTTTTAAATATCAACTAGACAAAAACCTGGGGGGGGGGGGGGGGGGGGGGGGGGGAAGCTGAAAAGAAAGAAAACAATAATACATACGAATAAATTGACAAACATGTATAAGTAATGCATTCATCATTATTTACATCTCTGAAGAATGAAATAGAAATGTAAGTTAACGTATATGATTAAAACAGTATCATCAATAGATCTTAAAACTATAAACATATATAAACTCAACTCACCGCAGAAAGGTGTCAATTTGATAAATACTACCTATGCTGCCGATGGAAGCAGACGGGGCCAGACCACTGTCTCGACAGGCAAGGGCACTTCAACCATCACAGCACCTCTGTTACCTTTACAGACAAGAAATCATAAGGTGAATAAAAAGAAATTAGGGAAATGGTATACATATTTTTAAATATCAACTAGACAAAAACCTGGGGGGAAAAAAGCTGAAAAGAAAGAAAACAATAATACATACAAATAAATTGACAAACATGTATAAGTAGTGCATTCATAATTATTTAAATCTCTGAGGAATGAAATAGAAATTGAGGTTATTGTAAATGTTTAAAAGACATCTGAAAACCATAAATTTATATAAACTCAACTCACCATAGAAATGTGGGCATGAACATTTCTTTGCCCTGTGCTTATATACAAGTTCTACTTACCCTGGAGACCAGTGAGAACTTAGCAATGCTTACAACAAAAAAAATAACAACAAAGAACCTAACAATCTAAATGCTAACCAAATTCTATCATGCCAAACATAAGTAATCAAGGCTACATAAATGACAAATCAAGTACTGCAAAATCTACAAGGAACTCAATCATGTCCATACTGAAGGAGTCCATGACTATACTGGAGGAGTCATCTGAGGGTATTCCAGCCTGATTCCAGCACCACAGGTTGATTTCTGTTGATACCTTACCCCTCAACTTATGGGTATTTACATCCCTGATCATCTCCAGATAGACACGGTCCTGTCCTTCATACTCCCACACATGACGCAACAACACAGCAGACAAAACCTTGTTGTCCACAATAAAATCTTTCAGTCTCTGTTTAGTTTCAATAGTTAACTGCCTAAACATATCTAAATCTAATAATGTTGCATTTAATCCCTGACTGTCAGCTTCAGTCCTCAGCTCCTTTTGAAAAAACTCTCTCCTATCCTTTTCATATTTCTTATGTACTGCATTTTCCATAACTTTCTTTCTGTCAAACATTCTCCGGCTGACCACTGGTTCTTGCTCCATAGCAAAGTGAACCAGTTTCTCTTGCTGATCTTCTGAGAAAGACCTCAGCCACTGCAAAGTTTCATTTTTGTGAGCCCTCACCTTGGCCGCATTGAAGCCAAGCCTGGCAATTGGAGCTCTCCTCATTAAGGCATCCATCATGCCTAGCACACGCTCGGCATGCATATTATGCATGGGAGCTGACGCTGTAGCTTCAGTCATCTCAGATGATTCACCACACTCATGCGCACTATCACCTAACTGCCTAGTAAGTGTATTAATAAAACATTCTGTTAATGTTTTCACGGTCTCCAAGAACTCATTCTTAGTGGCCATCTCCAAGCGTCGTAAATCCGGCTGCACATCCCTCATCTCCTTCCCAAATACGTCAGTTGTGGTGTTGATCAAGTCCTCTGGTTCGTCATGTAAGGCCTTCAATCGCTGGATGCACGGTTGGAATTCGACAGCCTGGATGAAAAGAATGTTACAAATAAATGTGACATTTTGGCCAAGACATGTCAGGTGCCACCTTTAGCGCCTGATAATTCCAAGACATTTATCAGGCACATTTCATATTTTAAGCATCCAGTGTGGCTACAAGATTAAAAAATAGAAATGCCTCATGACTAGAAACACTATGATTTTAAACATGTATTTTCATAAAACTCATCCAAATGCTTAGTCATACTTACTCCAAACTGATATCCTGGCCCTCCTTCTCGTTCATAAAAGAACCGCATCCATGGTCCTGTTAAATACTTGGAGAACAGTGCAAGGACTTGCAACTGAACCTGGATTATGGGGTCGGTCAAGCCAATCAGAATTCGGTTGCACAGGTCTCGGGTCCTCCTGGCTGTCATAAATTCTACGAAGGCGCTGCGGTGAGTGTGTAAGATGGCTGCCATGTGGAACATCATGTTCAGTCTATTCCCCACATAGCGCAGGATGATGCCAGGAGGTATGTTGTGCCTCTTTAAAAAGACCATGAAAGCAAGTGGATCACCTGAACCGTCTTTGAATCTGCAAAAAAAAAATAATTGTATACATGTAACACTAGTGACAGATGTCCACGCGTCTGCATTTGTTTAATGATACAAAGTTTGACAGGTAAGTAAATTAGGTTTTCTTTGTGTTATTTAACTAAGTCAACATCAAGTACAGTATGTCACTGGCATAATTTATGATGTCAATTTACATTTTTTCGAAGAAATTGGTAACTTGTTAATATTAACCTATATCTGCTCAAACAGTTATAGGTAGGTAAATTATAATTCAATAAAAGATCTACATTTATGTTGACATAAATGCTCTGTAAGAATTACCTCAATCGAGAGACTTGGTAGATGACATTGGCAGCACGGCATCCTAGGGCTGGGGGTTGATCTTCAGGGCATCTCTTCTCTTGTACATCTCTCTGGTGAAGACATTTTCTGGCAGCAGTGGCCAGTCCATCCAAGGGGTGAACGCTGCACTTAAGCTCGACAAAATCCCCCAGCTTCTCTTTCAGTTTATCGTGCACGCAGTGGTTAACTGGGGCCCTGTCAGACATGCTACTGCGAATCTTTTTAAAGATTCTCTTTCTTACCTCTTCGGACTCAGTTAGATCAAACGCACAGATATACATGTCACAAATATCTGACAGAGACTGGGAGATATCGTCATAGATGTTATCTGTCGCTCCACCTGAAAGATAACTCAAGCTAATTGTTAGTGGCAATTTCCTACCATCCTCCATGAGCACTGCAACATGGACTTCATTGATGTGCAATCCGCCTTTTGTCGTGGAGTCCCAGCCGAGAGTGGCACTTTTGCAATGGTCAAGTACATAACCAACTTGCACTTCAGCAAGCACACCAATTTCCACAGCCATCCGTGCTACAGTGCTAGCAGATGGGAGATCTGAAATAGATCTAGCAAAAAAAGATTGCCCTATGCTACTCAACAAATTACTGACATTTCTTACACTAACATTATGCAATACTAAGTTATAAACACACAGGCGGACCATCTCATTATACGTCCCTTTTTTTTTGGTTTGAATTATACGGAGCTCTTTGTCATCGTCCTCAGCTTCTTCCTGCAATAATGAGATCTCGTTTTCATAAGCAGCGTGCGTTTCTGCAAAAGTTTTTTTTAACTCTCTTATTTGTTTTTCATGCTGTTTTTTAATTTTTTGCCTTTCAATGGCGGCAGTCTTTTTGAAGTCATTAAGCTTCTTCTTCTGCCTCTCAGTTTTTTCTTCACTTTTCGCTCTCAGCTTGACCAGTTGCTTATTTCTCTTCACTAATTTCTTTTTTTCATCTAAGCTGTTTTCCAATTCCATTTCCAATTCAGTTATTCTCTGCCTCAATGGGCCCAACTGTCTTAGTTTTATCTCGGCATCCTCACATCTTTCCTTCATAGCTACATATTTTTGTTTCCAAGCCTCTGCTGACTCTGTCTTTCTTTTGATCTTAGCATTCAATCTCTTCAATGAAAACTGTTTAGGTGAAGCAGTTTTAAGATGTCTTACCTGCTCCTTTAACTGTCTGATCTTACCTGACAGATTCAAAATAGTTCTTTGCTTGTTGACACAGCTTGCACAGTATCTTGTAAGTTTCTTTGGTGATGGCAAGCTACTGCACTCTGAAATGGAAGGTGCAATTACTGGTGCAGACAATGCTGGCTCTAATGATGTATCCCCAACTTGTGAGGAAGTAAATGCGACTGGAAAACTCTTGAAAATGATAGGTAATGGCTGCAGAAAGAGTGTAATCAGTGATGGCCAATCTCTAGTTAACCTGTGTCTTCTTTTCTCATTAACCAATTTCTTAAATGTATACAAACTAGCATATAGACTTTTCTCATTGATGTTCTTCCCTGGATCATTTGTCTCCACAATGGTTTTGACTTTTCTTACCACATCAGGTACAGAACAACCATCCACAAAGAGCAGCCGAGCTATGTAGCCTTTCTGTAAAGGATATCCTTCTTCGAACACAGACAGATGGGATCTGAGATGATCAGCAGTCCAAGTGCACTCTGACATGGAAGGTATAGTTACTGGTGCAGAAGATGCTGGCTCTAATGATTTATCCCCAACTTGTGAGGAAGTAGATGTGACTGGAAGACTCTTGAAAATGATAGGTAATGGCTGCTGAAAGAGTGTAATCAGTGATGCCCAATCTCTAGTTAACATGTGTCTTTTCCTTTCATTAACTAATTTCTTAAATGTATACAAGTTAGAACATATACTTCCCTCATTGATGATCTTCCCTGGATCATTCGTCTCCACAATGGATTTGACTTTTCTTACCACATCAGGTACGGAACAACCATCCAAAAAAAGCAGCCGAGCTATGTAACCTTTCAGGATAGGGTATCCTTCTTGGAACACAGACAGATGGGATCTGAGATCATCAGCAGTCCTTCTTGCCATGATTCAATATTGCAGTTCTGAATATAAAATAAATGTACGTAAAAGTAATTACATAGAATCATAATGCATTGAGGAGCGGCTGGCCGAGTGGCTAGACCACCGGACTCTCATTCAGGAGACCTGGATTCGATCCCTCGGTAACGTGTGGGATTTTTTTCTGTCGGGGGCAAAAAGAAAATCCTAACCTGCACAGTTCGCGGCGACTGCACTAGCCAGGCAGCCTTAATTCCTCAGGCTCAAAGACCCCCCCCCCCCCCCCCCTGCCATACACCGCAAGGTACTGTATTGGCAGTAAATGACAGTTTTTTTATAATGCATTAATAATGACAAATGACAAAGACCTGTGCGCAAAAACAATATTTGTGTACCACTTAGGAAGCGACTCGAGCGATGAAACTAACCAAATAAATGTAAAATTGCATGCAGAATCCGAAAATGCATATAAAAATATTACGATATTAACCGATGAAGCTTAAAATAAGCGATATGAGTGGTGCGTCGTCGCCATTCAGCCCATTGATTTTCAATGGCAAAGACCTGTGCACAAAAACAATATTTGTGTACCACTTAGGAAGCGACTCGAGCGATGAAACTAACCAAATAAATGTAAAATTGCATGCAGAATCCGAAAATGCATATAAAAATATTACGATATTAACCGATCAAGCTTAAAATAAGCGATAGATATGAGTGGTGCGTCGTCGCCATTCAGCCCATTGATTTTCAATGGCAAAAACCTGTGGGCAAACAAAAAATTTGTGTACCACTTAGGAAGCGACTCGAGCGATGAAACTAACCAAATAAATGTAAAATTGCATGCAGAATCCGAAAATGCATATAAAAATATTAAGATATTATCCGATCAAGCTTAAAATAACCGATAGTCCGTCGTCGCCATTCAGCCCATTGATTTTCAATGGGAAAAACCTGTGCGAAAAAACAATGTTTTTGTACCACTTAGGAAGCGACTCGAGCGATGAAACTTACCATATAAATGTAAAATTGCATGCAGAATCCGAAAATCTATATAAAAACATTAAGATATTAACCGATCAAGCTAAAAATATACAATTACTAACTTATATCACAAGAAATTCAATTTTTCAAAGACTGAAGGGAATCTTACCCTCTCTCTGCGATTTCAAAATGGCAGACTGACCTTTGTTCATGAAACCAAGATGGCGCCCGTGGTTGTTATGCGTTATTTGAAGGTATCCAATCAGAAACACCAGAACCACCTATAATCGACAATGACTAGTTGACACGGCAAAACCCTTCTGCGCAAGCGCGGAAAAAATGGTTTCCGGTATAAGTCTGTTTACAGTATACGGTTCACGCTATACAGTTATACATTACTAGAAGATCAGTGTCAGACCTCAGTTTGACATGGTTCACATACTATACAGTTACACATTACTAGAAGATCAGTGTGTCAGACCTCAGTTTGACATGGTTCACATACTATACAGTTATACATTACTAGAAGATCAGTGTGTCAGACCTCAGTTTGACATGGTTCACATACTATACAGTTATACATTACTAGAAGATCAGTGTGTCAGACCTCAGTTTGACATAATTCACATACTATACAGTTATACATTACTAGAAGATCAGTGTGTCAGACCTCAGTTTGACATGATTCACATACTATACAGTTATACATTACTAGAAGATCAGTGTGTCAGACCTCAGTTTGACATGGTTCACATACTATACAGTTTTACATTACTAGAAGATCAGTGTGTCAGACCTCAGTTTGACATGGTTCACATACTATACAGTTATACATTACTAGAAGATCAGTGTGTCAGACCTCAGTTTGACATGGTTCACATACTATACAGTTATACATTACTAGAAGATCAGTGTGTCAGACCTCAGTTTGACATGATTCACATACTATACAGTTATACATTACTAGAAGATCAGTGTGTCAGACCTCAGTTTGACATGATTCACATACTATACAGTTATACATTACTAGAAGATCAGTGTGTCAGACCTCAGTTTGACATGGTTCACATACTATACAGTTACACACTAGAAGATCAGTGTGTCAGACCTCAGTTTGACATGGTTCACATACTATACAGTTATACATTACTAGAAGATCAATGTGTCAGACCTCAGTTTGACATGGTTCACATACTATACAGTTATACATTACTAGAAGATCAGTGTGTCAGACCTCAGTTTGACATAATTCACATACTATACAGTTATACATTACTAGAAGATCAGTGTGTCAGACCTCAGTTTGACATGGTTCACATACTATACAGTTATACATTACTAGAAGATCAGTGTGTCAGACCTCAGTTTGATGTGATCCACATACTGTACAGTTGTCTGTTGTTGTTGTTTGTCCATCAAGAATGAAGATGACCATTCATTTCATCCAGCGGGGTTGAAAATATGGAGCCATGAGTTCTAAGATGGCTGATAAGGCCTATTTTGGCTTGAAATGTTCTTTGATAATGTGGACAAAGAATGCTTGACATTTCTGGAGGATTTCCTGCAGTGGTTTTTCTGTTCTGCCTTTTCTTCACAGCTCTTGCAGTCCTGGTTGCCTCACACATGACCGCACCCTTGCGTAATGATGCACACCATGAATTTAGGTCTCTGGCTGCAGTCTCCCAAGTGTCATGATGAATTCCAAAAGCATTCAAGAGATTTTCGGAGTGTCTTTAAAGCCTTTCCTCTGGCCATCTTGGGAGCGTTTACCACAACGCAACTCACCGTAAAAAATTCGCTTAGGGAGCCTGTGATCTGGCATACGAGTCAAGTGACCAGCCCAGCGAATCTGATTCTTCATTAGTAGAGTGTGGATACTGGGCATGGGCCCTCTTTCTAGGACTTCGGTGTCTGGGATTTTGTCTTGCCATTTAATCTTCAGTAGCTTCCTAAGGCAGACTGTGGAAGTGGTTTAATTTCCTAGCGTGTCACTGATAAACAGTCCAGGTTTCACAAGCATATAGCAGTGTGGATAATACAACTGCTTTGTAGACTTTCAGCTTTGTTTGCAGGCTTATTCTATTTCTGCCCCATACATTCTTGTACAGTCTGGCCTTGGAGATTCTTGCATTCACTTCATCTTCAATTGTGGCAACTTGTGACACAGTGCTGCCAAGATAGGTGAATTTGTCCACAACACTTAGTCTATGACCATTCGCTTTGATATTCGGCACAGTGTGATTATTCTCTGGAGCTGGCTGGTACATAAGTACAGTCTTCTCCAAGTTGATATTGAGCCCAAAGTTGGCACAGGCATGTGAGAAAGCTGAAACATTATGTATTATCATCAAGTATAAATAGCAATGTCAAAGGTCGGCATATCCTAATATGGGTGGGGTGAGGCATGACTCTAATTATCATAAAGTTCCTTGCGACATCTGGTTTATGACTGGGGTTACCAATGTTTGTTTCTGATTGGATATATTCGAAATAACCAGTCAAACTTTGCGGGAAACCACTCTGAAAATTCCATTAAGTGGTCTGTCTGCTAAGATTGGACATCCTTGTTGCCAGACGTTATTTCTCTATGGAGTTAATTTTGATATTTGATGCCCGGTAAGCTAATTATTCTTATAACTCATGTAATATTAATATAACTAGAATTTTTATTGCATTTTTGGATCGCCATTCAATTTCTCATATATGTGAAGAGTTTTAACATTGCCCGCTTTGGCCTTTGTTTGGAAATTATTTTTTTTAGTATAGTCAGTACAGTCTAAGATTAGTGCAGCATAGCCAGTCAGATTGAGAATGCAATTGAAATAATGCATCCATTTTGCAAAATTCTATCTATGGCGGCACCCACACTATAGTAAATATAGTATTTATTACAGCCAATCCTTTGTTAATTTTATAATTTGAACACTCAATTTAATTACTAAAATTAAACATAATAGAAGTTTAATTGATAGTAATTTTTAGCATAACAATGAGATATTGCTAAATTCAAAATGGTGGACCCATGCCGTTAGCCTTGCGTAGTATAGCAGAGCGGAATCCTTTTTATTTTATAATTAGAACTGGCAATTTAACTACTAAAATTAAACATAATACAAATTTCATTTGTAGCAATAATTTATCTGCGTACTTGTATAATTTGTCACCCTTTGACATGACTGAAAATAATTTTGAAAGCCAGTTTTCAGACCCGTCTGTTGTAAACCTGTAAGGGGTACTTTTTTTTCTTAGCAGCGCACCAGTACATAATTATTTAGATTTAAATAAAATACCATGAAATAACTTATGATTGTTAATAAAAAGTTAGTATTTTAATTATTAATTGCTCACTTTTAGATACAGAACAGTGTAATTATTGAGCAGAAGTAGAACTAATTATTAGCGAATATTTACTTATTTTTTTAAATTTAATATTGTAATAATTAATTAACTGCTGCTTAACTCTTTCTCTGCCAAGGGCCCAAATATCATCACAATTTACCGTCAGTGATGCCCACGGGTCCTTCCATCGTCACATTGTAAACAGTGGTTTATTTGATACATGTCTTCTATATTCCGCAATTTTAAGTGACGTTAAATTGAAAATTCCCAAGCCCGGAACACTTCCCTTTCGCCGGATTCATTGGTGTTTGTGAGTTTTTTTAGTTTTAAACTAGTGTTAAGTAGTTTGTTTTTGTTTTTCACAAATGACAACACCTTCTAGTATTGTGGCCTCATAGACTGACATCAGATCAACGCTAGATATTATATTTATGATTTCAAGGACTTTGTGAAAGATTCTTAAACTGAAACCACATGTAGTATTCAGTTAGTTAGATTATTTCGTTAGATATTTTGAAACACCACTGAAAGCGAAAGTTCATCATAATATGTCATAATATGATGGCACATATCGAATTAAGAATGCGCTAATGGGCCACATTTATGCCTCTAAATTTGTTTTGCCTATCACAAAGTATTTAAGGAGTATTTAAATTATTAAATTTAAAAGAATAAAAATAACTAAATGGAAAATAGAGTTTATATTCTTCTTCTCAGTACAATCTGAGTGGTGTGTTACTGACATTTTCCATTTTGTCTGAAAATTATGTGCTTCAAAATATGTTTTACATACGTTTTATTAGTGTTGTGGTGCAGTTCTTGTGATACTACTGAACAAAAGTCGTGTGTGTAACGATATTCAGCAAATTTAACTGGATTAGCTGCAGTGGATTATAAATAACGCCTCGGTAAGTGAAATTTTCAAATAATTTTTACCTTTTTAATTTTAATTGTTATTACTAAATCTCTCATTATTGTCGTAATATTTCTAACCTATCAATTAATTATTAACCCTATCATGTTCCTTGTGCAATCCTCTTTAATTTGATATATAATACAATATATCTGCTACCATTTTAACCATTTTAAAAGCATTATTGTGACACACCCCTACTTCAAATTTTCTGCCATGAATTTCTGTTTGGTCAGGACCCAATTATTGTTTGGCACCAAAAGAGTTAATTTATGCAGCAGTTACAAACTTTTTTACTTACATTAAAGCATGATATTTAATCAACAGAAGAAAGCTGTCACAATGCAGTTGGTACATTAAGACAATATGAGTACATTTTCAAGAATTGTTCTTTCACTAACGATAAACATTTCACATGATATTTAATTAATATAAATGGGCAGTTATTTTTAACTGTTAATTAGGTAACACCACATCCTAATGAAAAGTCTTAAAAGTAAAGTGCATTTTTCTCGGAGACACAGAGACTCTCGTGTTTTGTGCAATGCTTTCTGCAGGTCACCCTGCGGAAAGAGACTGAGCCATATGGAATAAAAATCCTGTGCAATGAAGTCAATCCTCTCGACATTCTATTGAAAGAGGAAATGTGACTTTTACTTTCCTGTTGCAATAAACGCATAATAAAATATACATCTTACCAGGTTTGTTAGCAATGCGACAGACTTTTAATAAATAATAAACAATTGGCAGCCATTTTAACTGTTAATTAGGTCACGGCACATCCTATCGAAAAAAGGATAATACGTCAAGTTAAGCCTTGCCACCCCGGACACAATGAATGGTACTACTAGCGTGTTCCATCGTGCCATTACCCAAAGTAAAAACAAAAATCACGTACGGTGTCATCCTGCCAATGAAAACCGTATCCCGGAAGTCGCTATCTAAGTATTACCATGCATTCTTTCGGCGTCATTCATTTCATCACGTGGCAAGAACATACGTCATCTGGGGTTTTCCAGGAAAGGTTAGCCTAGTATTCCGTGCACGGTGATTGGTTTAAATTATCATGACCTTTTAAATAAACATAATTATTTGACAAAAAGTAAGTACTTTTATATTTTAAAGCTTGTTTTCTTAATTTTTTAATACTTTTAGATGGATATTTGAATTATGCACCCATTTTTACATATATTTAGAGAGTTTCATTGCTTAAATAGCTTGAAATGTTTTTAAAAAAATCTTTGTCAATGGAACTCCAAGATGGCGCCTGCCAGTCTGGACAGTTTAACGCTCAAACATGCAATTACAACTACTAAAGTTAAAAATAATACAAGTTTAAAGATTATTAATAATTTATTTGTATACTTGTACTATTTTTTATCATTTAACATGACGGATCATATGGATGAAGTCGGATTTAATATCCGTCAGCGGCCAGTCTAAGACAACCAATTGGGCCGGAAGTGGCAATAACAATGGACGCGATTTTCCAGTCTCAAAGTTTAGGAATAGTAATGGCGAAATCTGTATCGAGATTTTGACACTCAGATGTAAATATCTCCGCTCATAATTGACATCCAAGCATAATTGAGGTACCATTAGATTTTGAATTTCAATGCCTATCTATCTGTCGTGGTCTCATTAGTAAATACTCAAATTTTAAATCGTGATGAGGCTCGCTACTGTATAGTATGTGAACCATGTCAAACTGAGGTCTGACACACTGATCTTCTAGTAATGTATAACTGTATAGTATGTGAATCATGTCAAACTGAGGTCTGACACACTGATCTTCTAGTAATGTATAACTGTATAGTATGTGAACCATGTCAAACTGAGGTCTGACACACTGATCTTCTAGTAATGTATAACTGTATAGTATGTGAACCATGTCAAACTGAGGTCTGACACACTGATCTTCTAGTAATGTATAACTGTATAGTATGTGAATCATGTCAAACTGAGGTCTGACACACCGATCTTCTAGTAATGTATAACTGTATAGTATGTGAATCATGTCAAACTGAGGTCTGACACTGATCTTCTAGTAATGTATAACTGTATAGTATGTGAACCATGTCAAACTGAGGTCTGACACACTGATCTTCTAGTAATGTATAACTGTATAGTATGTGAACCATGTCAAACTGAGGTCTGACACACTGATCTTCTAGTAATGTATAACTGTATAGTATGTGAATCATGTCAAACTGAGGTCTGACACACTGATCTTCTAGTAATGTATAAATGTATAACTGTATAGTATGTGAATTATGTCAAACTGAGGTCTGACACACTGATCTTCTAGTAATGTATAACTGTATAGTATGTGAACCATGTCAAACTGAGGTCTGACACTGATCTTCTAGTAATGTATAACTGTATAGTATGTGAACCATGTCAAACTGAGGTCTGACACTGATCTTCTAGTAATGTATAACTGTATAGTATGTGAACCATGTCAAACTGAGGTCTGACACACTGATCTTCTAGTAATGTATAACTGTATAGTATGTGAACCATGTCAAACTGAGGTCTGACACACTGATCTTCTAGTAATGTATAACTGTATAGTATGTGAATCATGTCAAACTGAGGTCTGACACACTGATCTTCTAGTAATGTATAACTGTATAGTATGTGAACCATGTCAAACTGAGGTCTGACACACTGATCTTCTAGTAATGTATAACTGTATAGTATGTGAATCATGTCAAACTGAGGTTTGACACTGATCTTCTAGTAATGTATAACTGTATAGTATGTGAACCATGTCAAACTGAGGTCTGACACACTGATCTTCTAGTAATGTATAACTGTATAGTATGTGAACCATGTCAAACTGAGGTCTGACACACTGATCTTCTAGTAATGTATAACTGTATAGTATGTGAATCATCTCAAACACTACTTGTGATTATCTTAAGTTTTTATTTATACAGCTTGTGTATTAAATTAAACACTACATGTTTCTATCCTGACTTTCACCTGTTTTCTTTCAGAATAAATGAAACATGGAAACAGGCAGCCTTTTATCAAGTACAAGCATTAAAAGGGAACCAGATTTTGAAGTAAGAATATTTGATGTTACTGCAGATCTCCATCTATTTAAGCTATTTGTTCTGTATGACTTGAAGAATTAGAGTGGCTTGATGAAGTAATAATAATTGAAGCACCAGTCTGAAATGATTTTGTATGACTTAAAGTTAAAGAATGACTTAAAGAATTAGTACAGCATGAAAAGTTAACATGGCTTGTTTAGTCGGATGCCATTATTTGTGTTTTGGTTGCACTGGGATATAAATTGTGTGTTTCATATTGCTCTTACATTGACTTGAGTAATTTCCCAATTCTTAATGGTGTTGTTAATAGTAATACTGAGTTGCTAGAATATCAATATTCAGCTATTTCTATTATTATTCTGTGCCAAAAATTAAATATTACAATTAAAGGAAAGACCATTGAACAAATGCAGAACTATCTCAATCAACCAAATAATTACCTGAACATGCTCAACAAGAAACAGATCAGATCAGGGATTAATTCATCCTGTACCATGCCAGTAGGCGTGGGCGGTCATGTTTCGCCGTCAAACACAATCACCAGAGTCGTGGATCAGCTCTGTATTCTTGTCTTGACCATACCACATGGTCATGCCCTCTAGGTATTTACTTCTCTTCCTTCCCCTTGTTCTTTTTCCCTCAATCTTGCCAGTTGTCACCAAGTTCTCCAATGTATTTCTTCTCATAACATGTCCAAACAATTTTGAATGTCTCCATCTAATTTCTCTAATCAGTTTACAGTTTTAATTTTTTTTTCTTTTAGAACTTTGTTATTGGTTTTTCTGTCTGTCCATTATATTATTTGTATTTTCCTCAGAAACCACATTTCCACAGCCATTAGATGCTTTTCAGCTTGTCTGCTCATTGTCCATGCTTTACATCCATATAAATTAGAGGTTCTATTTAGCACTTCAACACTCTTTTTCTCATTGCAAATGACACATTTTTATTGGTCAGTATATTTTCCATCTTGCAATAGGCTACCTTCACCATTGTGATTCTAGCTCTAATCTCTCCATGGCATCTCCCATCAGATGTTATGGATTACTGTAACCAAAAAGCGATTCACCGGGCAAGACGGCGTTTACCTGCAAAGCGTTGTGGAACGTAATGAGCACGGCAAGGCACGTAGAGCGCCCTGGTCATCCACTGCATCTGTATTCGTCTCCAATCGTCTCGACTTGTCTTGCCACTGGACTCAGATGGACTCAGGCGAGAGAGTGAGGTCGACGAATTGCGCAACTCTTCCTCACTTTAATCCAAGTCATCGCGCAAGTCATTCTTCATCCAACGTCACATATCACCTTCAAGCCCTGTGGCGATGGGCGAGCGGCAAAGCGGCAGGGTGGGTACGCTGGCAGCCGTAGTCGCAGACCTGCACTCAGGCGGCTCAGGCCATATGGTCGTCTTCTACTGACCGGAGCAGCAGTGGGATTCGGCAGCCCCCTGAGCGACTGAGCAGCCCTCTATAGGAACACACTGCTCACCTCCATAGCATGAGGAAGGGGCTAGAAAAGGTGCCCTAAACATTGTCTGCTTCATCACTACCTAACCAGCTAGCCGCGGTTGGTGGGTACCCTTAACTGCGGTCGACATACAAAGAAAGATAAAACAAGCAAAGCTAAAAGAGTAAACCATATTCCCTTAACAATTGGAACTTGGAATGTACGCACCCTACTTGACAGAGACGGCGCGTCGGGTCCAGAGAGACGAACAGCACTGATTGGGAGAGAGCTGGGCAGGTACAACATCGACATTGCAGCCTTGAGCGAGACACGACTTGCAGAAGAAGGCCAAATCTGTGAAATTTGTGCCGGCTACACATTTTTCTGGAGTGGAAGGAAAAGCGTGGAAAGACGCCAATCCGGTGTGGGATTTGCCATTAAGTCGGCCCTGGTCGGCAAATTAGCTGGATTTCCAAAGGCTATAAACGACAGGCTCATGACCATTAAGTTGCCTCTGCTGAATGGAAGGAAGCACGCAACCATTGTGAGTGTCTACGCACCAACTATGACCAACGAAGATGATGTCAAGAACAAGTTCTATGAGGACCTGCACAGTGTATTAACATCTGTTCCCAAAGGAGACAAACTTATACTCCTTGGGGATTTCAATGCCAGAGTAGGCACGGACACCACCTCTTGGAGTGGCATTATTGGAAAGCATGGAGTCGGAAATTGTAACAGCAATGGACTCCGCCTCCTTCAGACATGTGCCGAACATGATCTCGTGATTACGAACACAATTTTCCGTCTCCCCATGAGAAATAGGACATCGTGGATGCACCCTCGCTCGAAACATTGGCACCTCATTGACTATGTCATCGTCAGGAGGAGTGACAGACAAGACGTTCGAGTGACAAAATCCATGTGTGGTGCCGAATGTTGGACAGACCATCGTCTCATTGTCTCGAAAATGAACATCCACATCAGGCCACCACGGCGTCCTCAAGGGGCGAAAATGCAAACAAAGCTAAATGTCACCCGCCTAAACAGCAAGAAAATGCAGCAGTCGTTTGAAAATATGCTGGAAGACCGCCTCAAGCCCAATGCTGAAGCTAAACAGGATACAGAAACAGAATGGAGAGCCCTAAAGGACACAATTTACAACACTGCTATGGAAATCCTGGGTCCAGCCCCCCGAAAGCATAAAGACTGGTTTGATGAAAATTCCGAAGACATCAACCAATTGCTGGCCGAGAAACATCTTCTCCTCAAGGCACATTTGAATGACCCAAAGTCAACATCAAAAAAAGATGCTTTCAAGAACATTCAGAGAGTAGTGCAGCAGAAACTTCGGCACATGCGGGACTCCTGGCTGAGCAGCAAAGCTGATGAAATTCAGGGCTTTGCTGACAGACATGATATGAAAAACTTCTACGACTCACTGAAAGCGGTCTATGGTCCTTCATCACCAGGCATAGTTCCCCTCCTCAGTGCAGACGGGGGAACATTGGTCACCGATAAGAAAGAAATCCTCCAACGCTGGGCAGAGCATTTCAGCAAAATCTTAAATGCAACTTCCTTCTTCGATGATGAAACCATCAACTGCCTTCCTCAAGTTCCCACCAATGAGACACTTGGTGACCTGCCAACCATAGTGGAAATAAACAAAGCCATCCAGCAACTCTCCAGCGGCAAGGCACCTGGTCCTGACTCCATCCCAGCAGAGATATACAAGGCAGGTGGGCCGGTCCTAACAGAGCAGCTTCACCAAGTCTTCACAAACATATGGATGAACGAGACCATGCCACAAGATTTTAAGGATGCGTCAATAGTACACCTTTACAAACGTAAAGGAAACCGCCAATCCTGTGACAACCACCGAGGCACCTCCTTGCTTTCAATTGCAGGGAAGATACTCGCCAGAATTCTTCTCAATCGCCTCACAGCCCATCTCGATCAAGGTCTTCTTCCTGAGAGTCAATGTGGCTTCAGAAAAGAACGTGGAACTGTTGACATGATTTTCGCTGCAAGGCAGCTGCAAGAGAAATGTCAGGAACAGAACTGCGAAATGTTCTCCACTTTCATTGACCTTACCAAGGCTTTTGATACAGTCAGCAGAGATGGATTGTGGAAGATTATGGCAAAATATGGCTGTCCACGAAAGTTTGTCCAAATAGTGCGGCTATTTCATGACGGCATGCAGGCAAGAGTACAGGAAAATGGTGAACTGTCTGAACCCTTTCCTGTCACCAATGGAGTGAAGCAAGGATGTGTCCTGGCACCAACACTGTTCAGCCTCATGTTTTCAGCCATGCTGATGAATGCCTTCGAGAACGACGACATTGGAATAGACATCAACTACCGTATGGATGGAAAGTTATTCAATCTCAGAAGGCTGAAAGCTAAAACCAAAATTGACAGCGGCACCGTCAGAGAGCTCCTGTTTGCTGATGATTGCGCTCTATACGCCAACTCAGAGGCGGACATGCAACATAATGTTTCAGCTTTCTCACATGCCTGTGCCAAATTTGGGCTCAATATCAACTTGGAGAAGACTGTAGTTATGTACCAGCCAGCTCCAGGGAATAATCACACTGTGCCGAATATCAAAGTGAATGATCATAGACTAAGTGTTGTGGACAAATTCACCTATCTTGGCAGCACTGTGTCACAAGCTGCCACAATCGATGACGAAGTGAATGCAAGAATCTCCAAGGCCAGTGCAGCCTTTGGCAGACTGTACAAGAATGTATGGGACAGAACTGGAATAAGCCTGCAAACAAGGCTAAAAGTCTACAAAGCAGTTGTATTATCCACACTGCTATATGCTTGTGAAACCTGGACTGTTTATCAGCGACACGCTAGGAAATTAAACCACTTCCACACAGTCTGCCTAAGGAAGCTACTGAAGATTAAATGGCAAGACAAGATTCCAGACACTGAAGTCCTAGAAAGAGCATCCATGCCCAGTATCCACACTCTACTGATGAAGAATCAGATTCGCTGGGCTGGTCACCTGACCCGCATGCCAGATCACAGGCTCCCTAAACGAATTTTCTACAGCGAACTGCGTTGTGGTAAACGCTCCCAAGGTGGCCAGAGGAAACGTTTTATAGACACTCTGAAAATTTCACTGAATGCTTTTGGAATTCATCATGACACCTGGGAGGCTGCAGCCAGAGACCGAAATTCGTGGCGTGCATCATTGCGCAAAGGTGCAGTCATATGTGAGGCAACCAGGACTGCAAGAGCTGTGAAGAAAAGGCAGGACAGAAAAACCACTGCAGGAAATCCTCCTCCAGAGACGTCAAGCATCCTTTGCCCACATTGTCAAAGAACATTTCGAGCCAAAATAGGCCTTATCAGCCATCTTAGAACCCACGGCTCCACACCTTCAACCCCACTGGATGAAATGAATGGTCATCATCATTCTTGATGGACAAACAACAACCAAAAAGCATTTAGAAAGAAACAAACAGTCCTAACATCACATAATATCAGTTTGAAACTGGAAACAACAAACACTATGGATATCTGGCCCACATCACTGTTCGTATGTGAAACATGGACTCTAAACTAAAGAGATGGACACATCTTGGAAGCATTTGAGATGGGGTGTTATTGTAGGATGCAAAGAATAGACTGGACAGAAAACAGATCAAATGAACCAGTTCTTGGAGATGTAGGAGAAAATAAACATTGGCACCTTGCCGTCTTGACAGAAGATAGTTTGTGCTTTATAAAGGCATAATAACTTTTACCTATGGCGGTAGCGAATGTGACTGGTAAGGCAAATTTGCGCTGTAAATGAGACCAGGGATGGAGTTATTGCCTCTCCATAGCACAAAGCCTGGGCTAAAATATAGAGATCATGTGTTGCCCATGCAGCATGATCCCTCTCTCGGCCTGCCTAGTTCATTCCAGAGGAAAGGTAACACCTCTACATCTGGAACAAGACAAGCTGCAGAAGCTGTCGGATCAGCAAAGCAATGCTCTAACTGTCCGCCTGTCGGAGCTTTGATCCTAGACCAGCCGCCAACCAAGGCTTAGGGCCTGATCTGCCCTGCCATGACATTTTGTCTTTAGCTTGCATTTCCTCGCACCAGGATAAGGCTTGTACCCTTCCAATTGTGCTCTTCCGCCCAAAGCCGTTGGCACAATGTGGGGTGTCGAGTTTGGTAAGCGCCGCCCAACGTTCAGCACTAACAGAAAGCAGGTAGTACCGTCTACTGTCATATGGTAGCTCAGTCATATCTGACTAAGACCTGACACACAAAGAAAAAAAAGAAGATAAACAACTGTTGAACATAATATTTAAAAAAAAAGAAGGTTATCAGGTTTTAGTCACAACATGAGACACAGAGATCCATTACTGAAAATAATGGAAGACACGATTCAAGGCAGGAGAAAAATGATGTCATAGGAATGACAACATTATACAAGCATGCATGAACATTAGGGCTCAGACTTGAGCTGAGAAGAATAGACAATGTAGGGCAAAGATCAGACAACTTCAACACCAGTCTCTGGACTGATTAACCTGATGATGATGGTTATCCTTATAACTTGTGTCCCTCAGTGGAGCAGAGATCTTCAACCATGTCACACTATGCCCTCCTTTCCTTTGTGTAATGGAGCAGAGATCTTCAACCATGTCACACCATGCCCTTCTTTCCTTTGTGTAATGGAGCAGAGATCTTCAACCATGTCACACCATGCCCTCCTTTCCTTTGTGTAATGGAGCAGAGATCTTCAACCATGTCACACCATGCCCTTCTTTCCTTTGTGTAATGGAGCAGAGATCTTCAACCATGTCACACCATGCCCTCCTTTCCTTTGTGTAATGGAGCAGAGATCTTCAACCATGTCACACCATGCTTGGTCTCGGATTGTTAAGTTGGCAGCTCTCCTGAGGCATCTCATCTCGCAGGTGTTGATTTTACGAAAGTGTGATTTGGATAATGTCCAGGTCTGAGATTGGTAGCATAGGGTTGGTGTGAATATGCTGTTTATTATCTGTCATTTTGCGGACATGGGTATATTTGGATGTTTCAGTAAGGGTGATAGTTGATATGTAAGTGCACTAGCTTTTTGACATCTGATTTCGATTTCTCTGTCCAATCTGCCATCTTCTGTGATCATACTCCCAAGATATTTGAATTCTTTTAACTTGTTTCAGAGTTGAGCTATTTATCTGTATACTTAATGGGCCCGGCGATCTGCTAACTTGCATTACTTCGATTTTGGCTGTGTTTATACTCATATTGTATCTGCTGCATGTTGAACTCAGATTATTAATATGATTTTGTAGTCTGCCCTCATCGCTGTAAAACAGGCACTGATCGTCTGCAAATAGAAGTTCATTTATTCCCTGTGGGTCAATTGTTTCATCTGGAGTAAAGAGTTCTAAATTTTCTGAATCTGTTCTGTCAAGATTTGCTTCTTTGGATATTCTGTCCATATAGACATTAAATAGCAGAGGTGAGAGTACACATCCCTGTCTCAATCCTGTATTGACTGTGAACATATTTGATATTCCTTCTTGTGTTCATACTGTACTTCAGCTCGAGTGGTACATGGCTACGATGTTTTCTAGCAGTTGCCCTTTTATCCCATAGTCTTCAAGGATGGTCCAAAATTGTATCTGTCTACTCTATCGAAAGCCTTTCCCTGATCTACAAACACAATATTCTGCTGGTCACTATATTCAATAGTTTTTTCACATGTTTGTCTAAGTGTAAATAGTGCATCAGTGCAACTTTTTTGTTCCCAAAAACCGAATTGTACTTTGCTTAACTGCTGTTCAGCTTTGGGTCTAACTCTTTGTTCCAATAGTTTTGCATACATTTTCCCTACATGGCTCAGGAGTGATATACCCCTGTATGTTTTGTACTCTAAATTGCCTTTCTTTTTCCATATTGGTACTATTTGTCATCAAGCGATGCTACAGGCATACAGGGATAAACTTCTCTCGCACCACACAAAAAGATTTGTCAGTCGTACGAGAGGAATTGATTACACATTTTATTGCCACTGGCTCTTACAATACATAAATGCACAAAACTGTCTCTAATGAATCACACATGAATACACAGAACTTCCTATCTCTAGTCGTCCCTAGCCCTACTGCTAAATCTATCTATTCACTTAAAGAAGGACGCATCGACTCTAAGCGATGTGTCCGCTACGAAGTCCGTCCCCTGTCTGCTCATTCTCCGCGTCCTGATTACACAGCACGCGGAGGGTCTTCATGCGCACTTCGGCTTTTGCGTGCTACATCATTCCACACGCTTAGAGTAGTAAGCCTACTCTTGAGTTCTATTCCACGTCCTTGGTGTCTATCCCGTTGAGGTGATTACACCGTGACCAGAGTGCTTACCCTCTGGTTGACACTTACGTGTCTCATGAGAGAACTGTTGATAGTTCTTCTCCCTATCTACTCCCTACACCTACCCTGCCCTCTTGTTGGGGCACTGGGTTACCTCTAATCTACTTGAGGTAGACCACTCATTCAGGGTGGTCTTCCCTCCTATGTATTCTAGTCTTTGACACACACCCTCCCCCCCCCCCCCTGTGTTGCGTTACAAGCTTTGACTCATGGTTGTGACGCAAGAGGTTTCTAAAAATTAGTGTGTCTAATTTTTGTCAAAGACTACTGATAACTTGGTTCTGGGTAACTCAATAGACCTCTACTGACTAATGTCACAATGTAGTATTACTTTACTTGGCTACTGGTGATCGCCACAAACTTGTCTGGTTGGCGTGAGCCCTCTTCTCAATCGCAATATTATATTTATTAGAGGTTTGTCTGAACCGGACCATTGTCTTATAAGACCTGCCCTCAAATAGCAAATTAACTCACTACCCATACAAAGTTGACTTTCTTAGGATCAACACACGAATTGCTTCATGTCCCCCATATAATATTAAACAACCCTTGCACAAGCTGTGTGCGACAGGCTTTATCTATCTCGCTTCCGCGTGTAAAGTTATCTTTCACTGTTAAGTTAGTGTTTCGCTGTCTATTGTGTCCCCTGACTCAGAGTTATCTCCCCTTGTTCCAAAAATGTATGCACTTTACATGTTTGTTTTCCTGGTTGTTTGCGTGTTTAGATAACGTAATTAATTTTCTAACATGTGTGTCTGTCTATAATTTGTATGTAAGTCAGTTTTCAAGTGCCATAATCCGGTTAAATGTGGCCACAAATAAGTGTATAACACTAATTCGTGACTACGTTTCCATCTTATGAGACTTAAAATACTTTCCCTAAGGTCTAATGTAATTATGGCTAACACAAAACTACACACAACACATTCGAGACAGCACATTTCAACACTGAAAGCAAACGCTTGACGCAGACAAATAATAAAAGTCGCGTTGAGCGGCAGAAAAAATCCGCTGGTTGTCTTCACTCTCCATTCTATATTTTCCATTTTCTCTCACTTTCACACTTCTGTCACACATCTTTTATTCTCCCAATTATTTAAAAACCTTGAAGTGACACTGTACAAGTTCGGCTCAGTTTGAAAAGAGTTGAGCTTAATGACTGTGCGTAACTTACTGCACGAGTCATGTATTTACAAAATATTTACATGGATGAAATAGGGTTGATAGTTTGTACCCTGATAGTACTAAACACTACGTTCTACTGAAATACTAATACTAATTCTATAAATATATATATTCTAATTTGTTGCACAAAATTAACCTATTTTAAGGGAAGTAATCTAACTAACTAAAAAAATGAAAATGATGTGAGATGAGTTATGTACCTTTCTGAAATGAGTAATGTGAAATGTAACAAAATTATAAATAATGGGTTATTTTAAAAAAAAGGAGAATGTTTTAATGTCTAAATGAAAAAATATGATTGATAATTTTACTATACATGGTGTAAATGATGTATGTTCAAATGTATAATCCTATAAGATATAAACTACTTTTAATCCTAAATGATGAGGTTGTTAAAGTGTTCATCAAGATGGAATGAAATAAAGTGAAATGAAATGAACCAACTGGTGCTGTTCCTATCTTAACTTTTTATCCTCGTCTTTAATTAGCTGTTATTAAATTTAAAGTTACTATCCTAAGTAGATGGGTAAATTAATGATTTATCTAAACTACAAAAACAAAATCTATCATATTCCCTAATTCTATTCTAAATCTATATTAAAGTCACTAATCTAACTATAATTTATCACTATATTAAAAACATGTTATAATACATATCACATTAAATAAATATATATACATGGTATTTAACTACCTCAGGTTAGTGGTTGCCATAACGTTCAGAAATTGCTTTTGTTGGCACAGTTCATAGTTACACACTTGTCCTGGGTATATTAAATAGACTACACAGTCATACTTTTGTCTTATGGGCGTTCTTCCACTCGTAGAGTCCGTTGGTGTCGTAGACATGTATATTCGTGTCTGTTATTTACGCATTGTTCTGACACTGTTCTCCCATGATTCACACAGGTGATTCACCGGAACACAAATGGAGCATAGTAAGTAACGAGCTGTCTATGTACACACGGTGATTCACTTGTTCTTGGAGCAAAGTTCTTATTCTGCTGTCTATGGACACATGGTGATTCACTGTTATTAGCACACAGTCCTGATCATGATGTCTGTATGTTTTACATAGGATATTTTACACAGGATATTTTAAGTGTACTAAATTACATTATCTTAGACTACATTTCATGTGGAGTATCAGGTATTTCTACCTCAGATGGTCGACTAAGGGTATCAGCAAGAATGTTGTCCCTACCCTTAATATGCTCTATACTAAAAGTATAATTTTGTAAGATTAACGACCACCTGTAGATGTGGTCATTGCGATGCACCCCACTTTGTATGACCGTGATTGGGGAGTTGTCGGTCTGTGCTACGAAGTGATTACCCGCTAGAAATCGATGTAACTTCCTTACTGAATAGATGACACTTAGGGCTTCCAACTCTGATATGGAATATCTGGACTCAGCAGGTGTGATCTTGCGGCTCACGTAGCAAATTGGATGGAAGATGCCATCGTAAAACTGGCCTAGTACTCCAGCGATGGAGATCGTGCTGGCATCTGTCAATTACATGCCCCCGGACAACACAATGTGGTATAGTTGATAGTGACTGTCACTGTCCTGTCTTCGTTCTAATATCTTCTGCTTTCCTTAACTAACTGCTATTTATTCTATGATAGTGCTGTGCAGACCGAATCCTATTTGCATAAAGAAAGTAGTACCATCGTGATGGTAGAAAATAGAATATGTCCACAAATAAATAAATAAATGCTTTAAAATAAATATAAAGGAAATAATAATGTTCAAATTATTAAATATATTCAATACATAGCTTGTATAAACAAATAATACTCAATATAATTCAAAGATTCAGGCGAGCAGCGGCTTGGCGATTTGTAAACAATCTGTCGCTGATTGCCAATGGCGTAGGACAGCTGTGGGTCAACCGTGACACGTCAGAGGCGCAGCGCTATTTTTAGATTGAAAAATCGATATTGTCGCCGGCTCATTTCTTAGTGTATTGCTCCGCCGTGAATCATGTTTCATAAATACTCATAAATAAACAAATAATTGTAGAAATAAATGATGCAAAACTATAATAATCATACTTACAAATCAGAAGAAAACATATTCATAAAGCACAAAACATTTCAATAAGTATAAATAAATGGTAATCGGTCACGATGGGCACAGCTCGCATCTTGTTCTAGTCTGCACACGCCATTTTACACTAACACAAATTAAACCCTGTGATTAACTGACAGTAACGCTATTTTAGAGCCGTGGGTGAGTGTTTTAGCTTGAACAAATGTCCAAGCTACACTTCTGACACCACTTTTATCCTAGCCTGTCATCAAGCGATGCTACAGGCATACAGGGATAAACTTCTCTCGCACCACACACAAAGATTTGTCAGTCGTACGAGAGGAATTGATTACACATTTTATTGCCACTGGCTCTTACAATACATAAATGCACAAAACTGTCTCTAATGAATCACACATGAATACACAGAACTTCCTATCTCTAGTCGTCCCTAGCCCTACTGCTAAATCTATCTATTCACTTAAAGAAGGACGCATCGACTCTAAGCGATGTGTCCGCTACGAAGTCCGTCCCCTGTCTGCTCATTCTCCACGTCCTGATTACACAGCACGCGGAGGGTCTTCATGCGCACTTCGGCTTTTGCGTGCTACATCATTCCACACGCTTAGAGTAGTAAGCCTACTCTTGAGTTCTATTCCACGTCCTTGGTGTCTATCCCGTTGAGGTGATTACACCGTGACCAGAGTGCTTACCCTCTGGTTGACACTTACGTGTCTCATGAGAGAACTGTTGATAGTTCTTCTCCCTATCTACTCCCTACACCTACCCTGCCCTCTTGTTGGGGCACTGGGTTACCTCTAATCTACTTGAGGTAGACCACTCATTCAGGGTGGTCTTCCCTCCTATGTATTCTAGTCTTTGACACTATTATTGCCTGTTGGAAATCCTCTGGGACTTGTCTTTCTTCCCATGCTATATTGAAAAGTCTTGTTAGCCATTTAACTTCTGTTTTCCCACAGACCTGAATAGCTTCTGTGGTTATTCCATCTGGACCTGCTGATTTGTTTTTAAGACTTTTCTGTATAACTGCTTTGACTTCTGCATGTAAAAAATTTGGTTCTTGTTGTCCGTGACTTTTAGGCACAAAAGTGAGATTTTCTATGTTATGTGTGGGGTTAAGTAGTCCTTGAAAGTATTCTGCCCACCTTGCTAGTCTTTGTTGTGGATTAAATATTGGTATACCTCTTTTGCTCTTTATGATGGTGGTTGGGTTGTAGCAGAAATGCATCAAGCATACAGCAAGTCAGAAGTTATAGAGGAGCTGAGTGCCACAGTGACCACTTCCTCGTTGGAGCAAAATTTAAAATAAAACTTAAGAGAGCTTTCTATACTAAATTACAAAGATAGCAGGGCGACGGAACCATAGCCTCCTTAGTCGCCTCTTACGACATGCGTGGTAGGCTGCAGTGTTGTTATTCTTTGCTTCCCTTATGGGCCCCGGCAACACACGTCTCTTGGGTAGTCTTTGCTAAGGGTCGCCATCTGTTCACCGTAGATTCTCCTTAATGTTGCCAAAATAGTAATTAGTTGTTCAAGAACAAATCACAAGAGAGTTTATTACCAATATTCCAGCTTTACTTTCAGTTTCATATCCTGTGTGGGTGAAACCATGATAAGCCAATATTTGTGGCTGACTCATTTGCAGGATTATTAATCTGCGCCAGAGATGGATCTTAATATAACTTCTCTTTTGAGGTTGAACAGGTTTGGGTAATGGTATAATCTAAATTGTGATACTTTCAAACCCAGTAACTGAAGTTGCATAATTTCAACCAGGTTGACAACAAAAGCTGGACCAACGCACATGAAGTTGGCAACCTAGATAGAAGTTTACCAGGTGGACACATGAATGAAGAGCTTAAAGACAATGAAGGTACAGTAACCAAAGCTAATTGTAAACATGTGTTTTATAAACACGTTTCTCCATGGCAAAGTGTTTAAGATGCTTGCCTCACTTCATGGCAAAGTGTTGAAGCTGCTTGCCTCACTCTATGGCAAAGTGTTGAAGCTGCTTGCCTCACTCCATGGCAAAGTGTTGAAGCTGCTTGCCTCACTCCATGGCAAAGTGTTGAAGCTGCTTGCCTCACTCCTTGGCAAAGTGTTGAAGCTGCTTGCCTCACTCTGTGGCAAAGTGTTTAAGCTGCTTGCCTCACTCTGTGGCAAAGTGTTGAAGCTGCTTGCCTCACTCTGTGGCAAAGTGTTTAGGCTGCTTGTCTCACTCCATGGCAAAGTGTTGAAGCTGCTTGCCTCACTCTGTGGCAAAGTGTTTAAGCTGCTTGCCTCACTCTGTGGCAAAGTGTTTAAGCTGCTTGCCTCACTCTGTGGCAAAGTGTTTAGGCTGCTTGTCTCACTCCATGGCAAAGTGTTGAAGCTGCTTGCCTCACTCTGTGGCAAAGTGTTTAAGCTGCTTGTCTCACTCTGTGGCAAAGTGTTGAAGCTGCTTGCCTGACTCCTTGGCAAAGTGTTTAAGCTGCTTGCCTCACTCTGTGGCAAAGTGTTTAGGCTGCTTGTCTCACTCCATGGCAAAGTGTTGAAGCTGCTTGCCTCACTCTGTGGCAAAGTGTTTAAGCTGCTTGTCTCACTCTGTGGCAAAGTGTTGAAGCTGCTTGCCTGACTCCTTGGCAAAGTGTTGAAGCTGCTTGCCTCACTCCATGGCAAAGTGTTGAAGCTGCTTGCCTCACTCTGTGGCAAAGTGTTTAAGCTGCTTGCCTCACTCCATGGCAAAGTGTTTAAGCTGCTTGCCTCATTCTGTGGCAAAGTGTTGAAGCTGCTTGCCTCACTCCATGGCAAAGTGTTGAAGCTGCTTGCCTCACTCCATGGCAAAGTGTTTAAGCTGCTTGCCTCACTCCATGGCAAAGTGTTGAAGCTGCTTGTCTCACTCTGTGGCAAAGTGTTTAAGCTGCTTGTCTCACTCTGTGGCAAAGTGTTGAAGCTGCTTGCCTCACTCTGTGGCAAAGTGTTGAAGCTGCTTGCCTCACTCCGTGGCAAAGTGTTGAAGCTGCTTGCCTCACTCCATGGCAAAGTGTTGAAGCTGCTTGCCTCACTCCATGGCAAAGTGTTGAAGCTGCTTGCCTCACTCTGTGGCAAAGTGTTGAAGCTGCTTGCCTCACTCCATGGCAAAGTGTTTAAGCTGCTTGCCTCACTCCATGGCAAAGTGTTTAAGCTGCTTGCCTCACTCCATGGCAAAGTGTTGAAGCTGCTTGCCTCACTCCGTGGCAAAGTGTTGAAGCTGCTTGCCTCACTCCATGGCAAAGTGTTGAAGCTGCTTGCCTCACTCCATGGCAAAGTGTTGAAGCTGCTTGCCTCACTCTGTGGCAAAGTGTTTAAGCTGCTTGCCTCACTCTGTGGCAAAGTGTTGTAGCTGCTTGCCTCACTCTGTGGCAAAGTGTTTAAGCTGCTTGCCTCACTCTGTGGCAAAGTGTTTAAGCTGCTTGCCTCACTCCATGGCAAAGTGTTGAAGCTGCTTGCCTAACTCCGTGGCAAAGTGTTGAAGCTGCTTGCCTCACTCTGTGGCAAAGTGTTTAAGCTGCTTGCCTCACTCTGTGGCAAAGTTTTGAAGCTGTTTGCCTGACTCCGTGGCAAAGTGTTGAAGCTGCTTGCCTCACTCTTTGGCAAAGTGTTTAAGCTGCTTGCCTCACTCTGTGGCAATGTGTTTAAGCTGCTTGCCTGACTCCATGGCAAAGTTTTGAAGCTGCTTGCCTCACTCTGTGGCAAAGTGTTGAAGCTGCTTGCCTCACTCTGTGGCAAAGTGTTTAAGCTGCTTGCCTCACTCTGTGGCAAAGTGTTTAAGCTGCTTGCCTCACTCTGTGGCAAAGTGTTTAAGCTGCTTGCCTCACTCTGTGGCAAAGTGTTGAAGCTGCTTGCCTCCATGGCAAAGTGTTGACACTGCTTGCCTCACTCTGTAGTTATGGTAGTGGGTTCGATTCCAGACTTGGTCAATGGGTTCATGAGTGATTTTGTTCAGAAAATCCTGGAGGTTGTTTCTGGAGCTATGGAGTTGTGGTTTGTGTGATGCTTTTGGTAGGCCACCCTGCGGAAAGAGACCACACCATATAGGCTAAAATCCAGAGCAATGAAGTCGATCTTTGTTGTAAATAAACTTTCAACATTTGTGTACTTCATGTTCAAAGACAGGGTCGGCGTTTATTTATATATCTATGGACAATCTCCCTGTTCTACTCCGTTCACCTTGAATCCCAGTCTCAAATCTCACGGTTCAGTATTTCAGAAAATCGCCTAGGTTTTTCCGCGCCCGGTCCTTTCATTGATGTATCCTCGTCAACATATTTCTCTCCTGTTGCTCACCAGCCGATCCTCACAGTCATTGCGTCCCGAATATCCTTTTCAACACAGAGCCTTCAGAAAACACCACTGCTTCATGTCGCAGCCTCACAACGTCTGTTTCTTTGTTGTCCTCTGATGTTTCAAGTTTCCCTTGGTTTCTCCTGTTGACCGTCCACTTTGGTGTGTCCATAATGGAAAATCCCTTTTCTCCTTTTCTGTATTTTCTTCGGCGTGCCTCGTCATATGGCACTTAGGTGTTCAGATCCTCCCCCCAGAATATGCATCAGCGTCCGGTGGCTAATAGTGCCAGTTCTGTGATGGTTGATGAGGCGCCTTGTTTTCCCAATGTACCCCTCGTGTCTGGCCGTGCCGATTCTTACTCCCAAGTCTTTCATCATGGACAGCAATGTGGATTCACTGACGTCAAAGTCCTCTGTTCTCGCCATATCTTTGAGGACGTTAATAACACTGGCACGATCCATGGGCTGGCCATCTACAAGGGGTGCAGAGCCAGCCAGTTTATCAGCTCATTCATTTCCCTCGACTCCTGCATGTCTCGGGACGAAGATGAAGGTGACTTTACGGACAACAGACTTCCGCAGCGACTCAGTCCACTGTCTACGTACAGATTCAGCTTCGACCTTCTGAATCATGCTCATTGAATCACTTAGTACACACACGTTGGTATAATGCTGTGATTCCAGCCATATGAAAGCCTGTGTAACTGCCATCACCTCCATCATCATGCTGCTCGTGGTCATAGAGTGGGCACCACTGGATTCTTTAACGGTTCGGCCCGCTGAACGGGCTGTAAATGCCCATGCACTTCTCTGCTGCTTTACAACAGATCCATCTGTATAGATGAGCACTTCGGGGCTATCTGAGTGTTCATAGATGAGCGCGTTAACCTCTGCATTGACAGCGGCAGGGTTCTGCTCTTGGCACCGTCTGTCGAGTGTGATAATGCAGGAGAAAGTGCACTTAAAAGCTGGAGGCACCGGCACCCATTCCTTGCTGGGGTTGATACTGGTAAGGCTGCAGACCTGTCTGACGACATCTTCCGCCCGACCCATCCACATTATCTTCCCAAGACAAGTTTGAAATAGGAATGTGGAATGTGAGGACATAGTTGAGATAGGAAAGTTACATAATGTAATAAAATACATGAAAAATGTGAAATTAATTTCCTAGGCATGAATGAGATGAGGTGGAGGAGATCTTGTAAAGTAATTGCAGATAAACACAATAATTTGATCAGGGGTTAGTACATACAGAAAGGGAGTAGGACTATTGTTTGATGAGAAAATAGCTAAATCAATGAATGTTTATTTGATTAAATCAGATAGTTATTATTGTCAAATTCAAAGAAAAGCAAGATATAAATATTGTACAAGTATAGGAAACAAAAACAAGCAGTAGTGACATGGAATTACAAATATTTTTTGACAAAGGAGAAATGATGGCAGGTGGAAAATTTAAACATAATTCAGGAGCTAGGCCTTTTCTGAGGAGCCAGCATATTTTTTTTATATAACACAGGCTTGGAAAAATATGAATCAATTTCAGATAAAGCTACATATTTTGAAATGAGCCATTAAATGTTATTTATTGGAGGCCCAGTCAAAGTTATCACTGTGAGAACACTTAAGTTATTTACACGTCTCTAGAGCTATAAAGTAGCCAGCACTTGTTGCATCTTCCAATTGCACAATAGAAAGAAATGTCTCCTTCACTTTCCCTTCTCTGATAAAATGAATATATAGTATCAGCCCCTCATCATCAGATCTGTCTGCATCTCCATCAAGTAAGATAGTGACATATGGTTTTCCTTTATTTTAGTATCAAATCTTCTTGACGATATGAAGGAATGTACGAAATACATTGTCTACACTTTTTTTTTTTTTTTTAACTTCTGTGAATAAATCACATTAAGCTTGATTAACAATGCAACCAAACCTTCAAAATCAGTGTAGGATCTGTAATTGCTGGGAGTACAGTATAATGCCTTGAAATGTACATTCATATGTTGCAGCATATTAGCATCCATGCTTTTTTCCCCTCTCACTTTGCTAAAGGAGCACATTCAGGGTTGTTCTTTGTACTTTCAGCCTTCTGACACTTGAAGTGCATATAGGATTTCTTGTGCTTTGTAAGTTTCCAATTTAAATGATCCTAAACATCCAAACACAACTTTCAAGTCTTGGTCTGCGGTGGGAAACTTACCGCACACGTCACAATTCTTTCTTCATAACGCAGCAGTGGCAGATGTTCTAGCCATGATTGCTGAAATGTTCATTTACATCATTTATTTACTCATAAGTCTTTAGCCTGACCATGAACGAGTGGGCAGAGAAAATTGAAATTTGGCACAGTGCTTATTTCTTCTCTATGTAGCCACCACCTGAATTTATGCATTTCTGCCATCTCTATGTGACCTTGAAAAGACCTTCAGAATAAAACAACCTATTTTTCAAACTAAACCAGTTATCTTTCAGTTGTTTTTTTACGATTTTGTAAATCCAAATCTCATTTTCCATCCCCATGGTCTTTTACATGTTTTTCGACCGCCACATGTTGAGCAACTGGCCACAGCAATCAACCCGTGTGTGTTTCTGTTCACATGTCAGCAGACGTGGGGCACACACTTTTCTCATGTTGAGGTGGGAAATTCATAATTCATATGTCCATTACAAATTGAATGAGCTATACATTTGCCAAATTTCAGTTTTCTCCGCTTACTCCTTCATGTTCAGGCTAAAGACTTATGAGAAGCCCCTTGTATTTTGTATAAGTATTAGAACTCTGTTTTGTCCTTTGTGGTCAAAACTTGGGACCTGGTATCCTCTGATTGGAAATCTGTGATGGGCATTGAGGTGTGTCTCTTGACTGCATGCCACATCTATTCTATCTTTATGAAGATGATTTGTTAGAGGGACTTTCTTGTTAGAAACTCCTTCAGCATTGCACTGTAGTATGTTGAGTGTCCAGGGTGTTTGGTCAATAGCTCTTACCCTACTCCTGTGCCTTGACTCCACATCACAGGGGAAGGTGACAGCCAGTAGCATTGTATGGACCCCCTCGAGGCAGGGGGCCTGACACTGTCACTGCCTGATGGGACTTAACAGGATTAGCACCATTCTGATTAATTTTAATTTGTGGCATCATGGATTGATTAAGTTACGTTGCACTACTTTGTCAAGCCTGTGGCTGAGTACATCCAATTTCATTAAGCATTATTTGGGTGTGCTCTCCCTAGCCTTTGACTGTCCCCAGTATACCTACAAGGCAGCAGGTGTGTGTCTCACTTTGACTGTCCCCAGTCTACCTACAAGGCAGCAGGTGTGTGTCTCACTTTGACTGTCCCCAGTCTACCTACAAGGCAGCAGGTGTGTGTCTCACTTTGACTGTCCCCAGTCTACCTACAAGGCAGCAGGTGTGTGTCTCACTTCATCTGGTTCCTATTCCATGACCTGTCTGACATGGGAGACCCTACCAGTAGCTGTGATACCGCCAGCATAGCTCTTGGGGTCATTGGAACACGCAAGCCTCTCTACCTCTTCAAGGTGGACACACAGCAAAGGGTATACTTAAGGTTATATTCATCGTGAACTTAGATCATAAACCAGCTTAGATTATATATCTGCCTAGATCAGTGGTTCTCAACCTTTTTTGGCCTGTGGGCTTCCCCCCCCCCCCTTTCACCATATTTTTGGAACGTCATTCCCCACCCCTCACCATATTTTTAGAACGTCATTCCCCCCCCCCCCCTCTTTTGTATTTCCTCCCTAAAAATTTTTCCCTGCCCCTACACAGTATACGTAATAATTGAAGCTAAATTTTATAGCACATACTAAAACATTTCTAAACATCTACATAAAATGTGATTTGTGTATCTGCTTGTGTTATAAAATGAATTTCAGAAGGGTGAGACATATAGAACTGTAAAGTATGAAAGGAAAAACAATATCAAATAATCAGTTCTCATAATAACGCAATCTAGAAATAATCTTAATTCCCCACTGGAAACCCTAAAATTCCCCCCCCCCCCTGAGGGGGAATTCCCCACCAGTTGAGAACCACTGGCCTAGATCATACATTTTCCTAGATCATACATCAACTTACATCATACATCAACTTACAACATATATCAGCCTAGATCATACCTGAACATTAGATCATACATCAGCTAAGATCATACATCAGCTTTTATCATTATGAACTTAGATAATATGAGGGTAAGTTAATAAATAAGTCACAAATGGCTGTAGAAAAATAACTAAATATGATAACTTGAAACTAGTTTATTTTTATACATACATTGTCCCATTATTTCTCAACATAATTTCCACCAACATTAGTGCACCTATCCTATAATTTTATTAGTCCTCCCAAACCAGCTGCATAGAACTGCGTGCCCTGTTTTCTAAACCACATTTTCACTTCACATTCAACTTCGTCGCCATTCGCGAAATGTCTCCCGCCAAGGTGGGTTTTCAGTGGATTTAGCCCCTATTGATTTCCCGTAAAGCGGTGCATAGTTGGGTAGAAAAAGTTATGAGGGCGAGTCAATAAGTAAGTCACACAGTTCTGTGGGATTTCAGGAAAATAAAAACAGGGCATGCAGATTTATGCAGACGGTTTGGGAAGACTGATAAAACGATGGGATAAGTGCATCAATGTTGGTGGAAATTATGTTAAGAAATAAAGGGACAATATATGTATAAAAATAAACTGGTTTCAAGTTGTTATCATAGTTAGTTATTTTTCTACAGCCATTTGTGACTTACTTATTAACTTACCCTCGTACATTGTACTAGATCATACATAATCTTAGATCAAACCTGAACTTAGATCATACATCAGCATACATGAGCACATTAATCATTCTTCTTCTCCATCTTTCGTTCACTTGAAATTGATTGTCTGTAGCTGCAATGTGTGCCTGCTTGATTGCACATATGTTCATAATCAATATCTGGTATATTCATGAGGCTATTACTTATTTACTTTGGTGTGTTTCAGAAATACACTCTTGGTCTTCAAGTAGTCCTTACCACTCAAAACAAGAACATTCACACAAGTGGACATATGACAGCATAGACATGAAGGTTGTGAAACAAGAACTATCAGATGTTCTGTGTGAGGACAGGAGTCACAGCTTCAGTAAAATGGTAGACATAGCTGGGGATAGCATCATTCAAGAAATGACAGGGGACAGCAACTCAGAATCAAGAATGGTTGAGAACAGTTGTAAGACATCAGTAAAACATGACAATTGTTGTCAAATGTCAGAAAATGTGTCTTCTGTAATTGATACAAACAATAAACTATCTCTGGCTAATGAGAATTGTCAGCAGCAAAATAAGGAAACACAAGAAAAACATGCACAGAACTTTGCACAGTCTCTTGAGGACATTTTTGATTATGTCAGTTATAGCTCTCAAAGAACTCACACGGAAGACTTGTTAGATGTTTCTAGTCCAAATGTTTGTGTAGATAGATATAAGAGAACACATTCTGAAGGGATGCCAAACAAATGGGATGGTCTTTTATTTCAAGATGACCATCTAGAGTGCCAAAAGAATATGAATCACAAGAGAACACATACAGGAGAGAAACCTTACAAGTGTGATTATTGTAGTGCTTCTTTTACTCAAGCCGGCCATCTGAAGGAACATAAGAGAACACATACAGGAGAGAAACCTTACAAGTGTGATGACTGTAGTGCTTCTTTTACTATAACTGGCAATCTGAGAGAACATAAGAGAACACATACAGGAGAAAAGCCTTACAAGTGTGATGTTTGTGGTGTTTCTTTTACTCAAATTGGCAGTTTGAAGAACCATACAAGAATACACACAGGAGAGAAACCCTACAAATGTGATGATTGTGGTGCTTTGTTTAAGTTTGCTAGTAATCTTAAGGATCATAAGAAAACACATACAGGAGAGAAACCTTACAAATGTGATGTTTGTTGTGTTTCTTTTACTAAAAAAGGCAATTTAAAGTACCATATGAGAATACATACAGGAGAGAAACCTTACAAATGTGATGTTTGTGGTGCTTCTTTTACTCAGGCTGAAAGTCTGAAGAAACATAAGAGAACACACACTGGAGAGAAACCTTACAAATGTGATGTTTGTGGTGCTTTTTTTACTCAAGCGTGCAATCTGAAGACACATAAGAGAACACATACAGGAGAGAAACCTTACAAATGTGATGTTTGTGGTGCTTCTTTTACTCAGGCTGAAAGTCTGAAGAAACATAAGAGAACACACACTGGAGAGAAACCTTACAAATGTGATGTTTGTGGTGTTTCTTTTACTCGAGCTGAAGGTCTGAAGAAACATGAGAGAACACATACAGGAGAGAAACCATACAAATGTGATGTTTGTGGGGCCTCTTTTCCTCGAGCTGTTGGTCTGAAGAAACTTGAGAGAACACATACAGGAGAGAAACCATACAAATGTGATGTTTGTGGTGCCTCTTTTACTCTGACTTGCAATCTGAAGAACCATAAGAGAACACACACAGGAGAGAAACCATACAAATGTGATGTTTGCGGTATGATCGCCTACGTCAGCTGGTAAGACACATGATGATGATCGATAGTGCTATTGCTGCTGCTGCTGTTGCTGCTGCTGCTGCTGCTACTACTACTACTACTACTACTACTACTACTACTGCTGCTGCTGCTGCTGCTGCTGCTGCTACTACTACTACTACTACTACTACTACTACTACTACTGCTACTACTACTACTATTACAAATATTATTACTACTTGTATTACTGAACCATGCCATCGGAGATCGCAGTATGTGGCGAGGTATGATCACTCATGCCAGGCATCATGTCTCTTGATGATGATGATTAATATTACTACGAACAACTCTAGTACTATTACTATACAACCCTAATCTATATACCTAACAACTATAGCACAACAACACCACTGGCCATATCTGTGCATCCCGACCCCTATACCACCCTGCCACGACCACCACCATGCCTCTTCTCATTTAATTGTTTGTCTATTTATATGATTTATCTTTATTAATTTATTGTGTATATCTTTGAATCGTTTTATTGTTATTGTTTTATGTTGTACACTACACGTACCTACAATTTAAGGGGTCACTTGACCCCGTTATCGCTCAATTTAACCACCACCACGTCACTGCACGCACCCTCCAATTTAATTTAAAGGGTCAATTGACTACCCGTTGAACTCTTGACCACCTTTTGACCGCCACTTGACCCTGTCATCGCACACTTTAACCACCACCGCGTCACTACACGTACTCTCATTTACAAATTAAGGGTTCACTTGGCCACCCCATTACCACCTGACCACCACTTGACCACGTCCCCTCTCACTTTAACCACCACAATGTCACTACACGTACTCTCCTCTACAATTTAAGGGATCACTTGACCACCACTTGACAGCCTCGTAACCACCACGTGACCACGTCATCGCTCACTTTAACCATCCCCGTGTCACTACACGTACTCTCCCCTACAATTTAAGGGGTCACTTGACTATCCCTTGACCACTTGACCACCTCTTGACCAGACCTTGAACACCGCTTTACCACACCTACTTTTTTTCAAAATCCAAGGAGTTATCACCCTTTGCGGAGGAAAATCGATAAGAGCGAAAAATAGATTGCAGATTGGGACGCAGAGGTGTTTCCAAGGCACCAGGGCCGGGTTATATACTGGCCAAGACCTATTGACGCGTCCTGGGCAACAGGTCCCTTCGGGGTCCTGGCTAAAGTCAGTAGGATCGCCGATTCCTCCGAAGTCGGAGAGTGTCTGCCTGTACGGCGAGGAACCACCAGTCTGCACACCAATAAGCCAGACATGGGACAACGGATACTCACGCAAAACTCAGGTCATGTATGACATCACACTGATGTTGGACAACAGGATGTCTTCATCCGACATACAGGACTTCGCGTTGGAGCTCAAGCCAACGAACACAAGCAAGCAAGCAAGCAGATTGCAGATTGTGGTGGGAAATCTTTAAATGGTTGACTTGTATAGTCCACCATCACCACAACCACCACCCCCCCAAAAAAAACAGCATGCTTTATAATTTACTATACTACTCCCCTTCTCCTCCTCTTTCTTTGCAAACAAACCTCACTGCGTCAGTTGAAAGCTTTTATTAGTTGCAGGTTCATAACATTAGTTAGTTAGTTAGTTAGTTAGTTAGTTAGTTAGTTAGTTAGTTGGTTGGTTGGTTGGTTAGTTAGTTAGTTAGTCTGTCTGTCTTTCCTCTTGAGCCTAAGGCGGCACATAGGGCAGAAGTCCTGACTCTCCATGCTTGGCGGTTCGCTGCTACTTGTTGTAGATCTTGGATATTTACTTGGCCGTTGAATGAGCCTTCTCTAATGATGGTTCTACGCAGGGTCTCTCTTGGTCTTCCCCGTTTTCTTTTCCCTACCGGTGACCATATGAGGGCTTGGTAGGGGAGTCTTGACTTGTCCATTCTGAGTACATGGCCGACGTAGTTCCAACGACTTTTTCTTATAAAATTGGATACAATATCTTGCTTAGTCTCTTGTCTTATTTGCGTATTGGTTTTGAAATCAGTCCAGTGGAGGTTTAGAATTCTTCTAAGACATTTGTCTTAGAACTTAACGTTACCATATAAATTAATATTTCGTTGCTTTTGTTTGGATTGCTGCTTGTTGACGCCATAATTGTGTCTTATATTACCCCCTGCAAGGTGTGGAATGCCCGTGGCCCTGCAGCCAGCAGAGTTGGGATCGGCTAGCCTCTCACAGGAGGAGTAAAAAGTGAAAATTAGTAGCCTGCTGATGACCCGCAGACTACACAAGTCAACACCCACCTAGACGTGGTGAAGACCGGGAAACCATGACCGCGAGATCATGGGCTAAAGGTGCTATGGCTAGCCATATGGGATGGAGAAGTATAAACGAACTGACCCAAATGGATATCGACCCGGCAATGTTAATGGACTATGAGATAGATCAACGGCTCAAAAAATAGGCACAATGAACGTCTGCGGTTTCAATAGTAAAGAAGCGGACTCCAGAACAAAGGGGAAAGGATGGAAGGAGCTCCACCACAGTTACACGTTTGTCTACTCTGAAGTTACATACACACATACATTGGCACCTTGCCGTCTTGACAGACGATAGTTTGTGCTTTAAAAAGGCATAATAACTTTTACCTATGGCGGTAGCGAGTGTGACGGATAAGGCCAATTTGCGCTGTAAATGTCCGTTTACAGTGGGTGCATGTGAACACGTGGTCATTTCCATAATCATGCACCATCTTACGTCTCAAACGCTCGGTGTGTGACTTATATGCTATAATTTTCTCCTTTGTCTTTATTCCATTTCTGATGTTTGCCCTCCATGCAACACGTTCAGTGGCGACATGCTCCCAATGTGCATTATCAATGCCTGTATCAATCATGTCCCTCTTACACACATCTTTGAATCGTAGTAGAGGCCGACCCTGAGATCTCTTACCCATCTGTAATTCACCAAAAAAGATATCCTTTGGTATTCTACCATCCTCCATCCTCCTAAGATGTCCTATCCATCTAAGTCTACGAAGACTGAGCATGGAATAAACTGTCACACAACCTGATCTTTCCAATACTTCAGTATTTGTGATTTTGTCTTGCCAGTTAATACCAAGAATTCTTCGCAGACACCGCATATGAAAGCTGTTTAAATTGTTCTCTTGGTGTGAGTAAGTTGTCCAGGTTTAACTGCCATAGAGAAGAGTACTAAGGACACAGGCTTGATAGACAAGGACTTTTGTTTTGGCAGTAAGCTTCCTGTTCTCCCAGACTCTTTTTCTTAACCTGTTCATTGTTGTTGCTGCCTTACCAATCCGGATGTTGATTTCCTGATCTAGGGATAATTTGCTATTTACCACTGATCCTAGATATGTAAAATGGTCTACTATCTCTAGTTCGGCGTCGTCAATAACTCTCCATAGCACAAAGCCTGGGCTAAAATATAGAGATCATGTGTTGCCCATGCAGCATGATCCCTCTCTCTGCCTGCCTAGTTCACTCCAGAGGAAAGGTAACACCCCTACATCTGGAACAAGACAAGCTGCAGAAGCTGCCGGATCAGCAAAGCAATGCTCTAACTGTCCGCCTGTCGGAGCTTCGATCCTAGACCAGTCGCCAACCAAGGCTTAGGGCCTGGTCTGCCCTGCCATGACAATTTTGTCTTTAGCTTGCATTTCCTCGCACCAGGGTAAGGCTTGTACCCTCCCAATTGCGCTCTTCCGCCCGAAGCCGTTGGCACAATGTGGGGTGTCGGGTTTGGTAAGCGCCGCCCAACGTTCGGAGCTAACAGAAACCAGGTAGTACCGTCTACTGTTATACGGTAGCTCAGTCATATCTGACTAAGACCTGACAGACACCATATGTAAAGAAACCAGCCAAGCAGACAAGGCAAAAATACCGCATGACGAGAACACAGAAGAAGAACCACCTGCAAATCTAACCATTAGAGAACAATAACAGCACTAGATTTTATTAGAAAGCATCAAGTCAAATGGTTTGGCCATGCAAGTAGGTTACCATTCAATAGCATACCACAACAAGCAATGATATACATACCAGATGGAATCAGAGGAAGAGACCGACCACGAAGACCTTGGACGGATGCAATAGCAGAGTCCATGGGAATATCGATACATGAAGCCCGTAATCGGGCACTCTCACGATGTTTATACTTCACCTCGACACCGCAAGGTACAAGAGGAACATGATGAGATGAGATTAGATATTACCACACACACACACACACACACACACACACACACACACATACCAAACACACACGCCTACACACATTCATACACGTACAATACATCACACACTGCTTAAATTCATTCAGTGGCATGTCATTTGTAGAACCTCGCTCCCATAACTACCTTCCGGAAAACTAATCGATAATAGGCGTCTGATACACACATATGGAGATCATCCGTAACATCCTGCACCCACCTTCTCTTTGAGCTTCCTCTTCCTCTCTTCCCAGGCATATTTATTACCCCCCCCCCCCCCCCCCCACACATTATTTCTCTCTCCAAACTTTCATGGCTTTTAAGTGACCAAAATATTTCAATTTTCTTTGTTTTATCGTCTTGAATAGTCAAACTTTTTCAATATTCGCCTCTTGAAGTATGGATGCATTTCTTTCATGGTTGTTATGGTTTGTTTGCACGTTTTGCAGTAGACTGGGCAGAGACTGTACTCGTCGGTGGCCATAGCCATTGTCTATATCAATGAGATCAAATACTTATCGCCTCAGAGTGCAGACCATAACAAACAATAATCTGTCGGCTGCTCTCACGCTCCATTCATCACCTGCTTCCATGGCTTCACGTAACCCTAATAGGAGGGGCTAAACTGGTACTCCTTGCCCAAGGGTGTCCCATAGACTAACGGAGGAAAGAAGGTGGCTTATATCTCCTTTAATAAGGGATACCCCTACCCCGCTAACTGGCACACAGCTTTCTAGAACCTATTTATTTCATTGATTGAACATTGTTTCATTGTTATTACTTCATATAGACCAGGGGTGGCCAACCTTTTCAGCAAGCGGGCCAAATTTCAGAAATAATATTTCCTGCTGGGCCACGCACCTAATTTAATTAAAAAAAAAAAAAAAAAAAAAAAAATAAAGTAAACAAGCAAGTGTGCTACAGCTTCGACCACATCGTCGCTTCCCACTCCGCGGGCCACAACATGACTCCTGGCGGGCCGCATGAGGCCGCGGGCCTCGTGTTGGTCACCCCTGATATAGACTATATAGATATTTAATTCCACTCTGTCCTGTTCATATCATAAAACTTATGATAAGATCTCGCCTTACAATTTGAGTAGAAGCGTTATTAACTTATTTTCACATGATCATGGAGGTATTGTATCCCTTGCGTCTGATATGAAACTTGTCTAGTAATTTTTGTTTCTAACCAAAAACCAAAACTGTTCTATTACATTTGATCGTTGACTGGGTGTAGCTTTTGTATTATTGATTAACTTCCGGTGTTGTTGGGAACATGGCGTATTGCATGTGTTGACTAGAGGATTGCACCGTTCTTAAACATCTCATTGTTGTTGAATATCAGAGGTAAATTAAATAATTATCACATTTTGTTGAATGTAAATAAAATATGGACTTCAAGTACAAGTAGTAGTTACTTTGAGAAACTGTATGCATGCAATTTTATTGTCGATGTTCACTGTACAATCATATTTATTATTATTAATTTATTATTATTATTATTAATAGAAAAAGATCAGATTTTATATCATATAGTATATGCTTGGTCATGTGAAAGATATTTCCTTTATACTACTAGCATATACAGAGAATATTTAAAATGGTGTTTCTACTTATGAAATCATAACAGTTGGATACAGCTTAACAAGACAAATCCAACGGTATCTCAACGAAGAGAGTACGTTAATTCTAAGCGGAGTTGTGAATATTCTTTTGTCCTGATTTAAAACAAGGAAGTGTAATGAGGTCCTAAGTAATGGGGGAGATTTTATCGCGGCTCAATAAATTGGAAGCAGAGACATTCTGCTTTCTATTACTGTGACTTGTTTATTTTTAAACGGACAATGTAGTACTAGCGAGCCCCATCACGATTTAAAATTTGAGTATTTACTAATGAGACCACGACAGATAGATAGGCCTTGAAATTCAAAATCTAATGGTACCTCAATTATGCTTGGATGTCAATTATGAGCGGAGATATTTACATCTGAGTGTCAAAATCTCGATACAGATTTCGCCATTACTATTCCTAAACTTTGAGACTGGAAAATCGCGTCCATTGTTATTGCCACTTCCGGCCCAATTGGTTGTCTTAGACTGGCCGCTGACGGATATTAAATCCGACTTCATCCATATGATCCGTCATGTTAAATGATAAAAAATAGTACAAGTATACAAATAAATTATTAATAATCTTTAAACTTGTATTATTTTTAACTTTAGTAGTTGTAATTGCATGTTTGAGCGTTAAACTGTCAAGACTGGCAGGCGCCATCTTGGAGTTCCATTGACAAAGATTTTTTTAAAAACATTTCAAGCTATTTAAGCAATGAAACTCTCTAAATATATGTAAAAATGGGTGCATAATTCAAATATCCATCTAAAAGTATTAAAAAATTAAGAAAACAAGCTTTAAAATATAAAAGTACTTACTTTTTGTCAAATAATTATGTTTATTTAAAAGGTCATGATAATTTAAACCAATCACCGTGCACGGAATACTAGGCTAACCTTTCCTGGAAAACCCCAGATGACGTATGTTCTTGCCACGTGATGAAATGAATGACGCCGAAAGAATGCATGGTAATACTTAGATAGCGACTTCCGGGATACGGTTTTCATTGGCAGGATGACACCGTACGTGATTTTTGTTTTTACTTTGGGTAATGGCACGATGGAACACGCTAGTAGTACCATTCATTGTGTCCGGGGTGGCAAGGCCTAACTTGACGTATTATCCTTTTTTCGATAGGATGTGCCGTGACCTAATTAACAGTTAAAATGGCTGCCAATTGTTTATTATTTATTAAAAGTCTGTCGCATTGCTAACAAACCTGGTAAGATGTATATTTTATTATGCGTTTATTGCAACAGGAAAGTAAAAGTCACATTTCCTCTTTCAATAGAATGTCGAGAGGATTGACTTCATTGCACAGGATTTTTATTCCATATGGCTCAGTCTCTTTCCGCAAGGTGACCTGCAGAAAGCATTGCACAAAACACGAGAGTCTCTGTGTCTCCGAGAAAAATGCACTTGACTTTTAAGACTTTTCATTAGGATGTGGTGTTACCTAATTAACAGTTAAAAATAACTGCCCATTTATATTAATTAAATATCATGTGAAATGTTCATCGTTAGTGAAAGAACAATTCTTGAAAATGTACTCATATTGTCTTAATGTACCAACTGCATTGTGACAGCTTTCTTCTGTTGATTAAATATCATGCTTTAATGTAAGTAAAAAAGTTTGTAACTGCTGCATAAATTAACTCTTTTGGTGCCAAACAATAATTGGGTCCTGACCAAACAGAAATTCATGGCAGAAAATTTGAAGTAGGGGTGTGTCACAATAATGCTTTTAAAATGGTTAAAATGGTAGCAGATATATTGTATTATATATCAAATTAAAGAGGATTGCACAAGGAACATGATAGGGTTAATAATTAATTGATAGGTTAGAAATATTACGACAATAATGAGAGATTTAGTAATAACAATTAAAATTAAAAAGGTAAAAATTATTTGAAAATTTCACTTACCGAGGCGTTATTTATAATCCACTGCAGCTAATCCAGTTAAATTTGCTGAATATCGTTACACACACGACTTTTGTTCAGTAGTATCACAAGAACTGCACCACAACACTAATAAAACGTATGTAAAACATATTTTGAAGCACATAATTTTCAGACAAAATGGAAAATGTCAGTAACACACCACTCAGATTGTACTGAGAAGAAGAATATAAACTCTATTTTCCATTTAGTTATTTTTATTCTTTTAAATTTAATAATTTAAATACTCCTTAAATACTTTGTGATAGGCAAAACAAATTTAGAGGCATAAATGTGGCCCATTAGCGCATTCTTAATTCGATATGTGCCATCATATTATGACATATTATGATGAACTTTCGCTTTCAGTGGTGTTTCAAAATATCTAACGAAATAATCTAACTAACTGAATACTACATGTGGTTTCAGTTTAAGAATCTTTCACAAAGTCCTTGAAATCATAAATATAATATCTAGCGTTGATCTGATGTCAGTCTATGAGGCCACAATACTAGAAGGTGTTGTCATTTGTGAAAAACAAAAACAAACTACTTAACACTAGTTTAAAACTAAAAAAACTCACAAACACCAATGAATCCGGCGAAAGGGAAGTGTTCCGGGCTTGGGAATTTTCAATTTAACGTCACTTAAAATTGCGGAATATAGAAGACATGTATCAAATAAACCACTGTTTACAATGTGACGATGGAAGGACCCGTGGGCATCACTGACGGTAAATTGTGATGATATTTGGGCCCTTGGCAGAGAAAGAGTTAAGCAGCAGTTAATTAATTATTACAATATTAAATTTAAAAAAATAAGTAAATATTCGCTAATAATTAGTTCTACTTCTGCTCAATAATTACACTGTTCTGTATCTAAAAGTGAGCAATTAATAATTAAATACTAATTTTTTATTAACAATCATAAGTTATTTCATGGTATTTTATTTAAATCTAAATAATTATGTACTGGTGCGCTGCTAAGAAAAAAAAGTACCCCTTACAGGTTTACAACAGACAGGTCTGAAAACTGGCTTTCAAAATTATTTTCAGTCATGTCAAAGGGTGACAAATTATACAAGTACGCAGATAAATTATTGCTACAAATGAAATTTGTATTATGTTTAATTTTAGTAGTTAAATTGCCAGTTCTAATTATAAAATAAAAAGGATTCCGCTCTGCTATACTACGCAAGGCTAACGGCATGGGTCCACCATTTTGAATTTTGCGATATCTTCATTGTTATGCTAAAAATTACTATCAATTAAACTTCTATTCTGTTTAATTTTAGTAATTAAATTGACTGTTCAAATTATAAAATTAACAAAGGATTGGCTGTAATAAATACTATATTTACTATAGTGTGGGTGCCGCCATAGATAGAATTTTGCAAAATGGATGCATTATTTCAATTGCATTCTCAATCTGACTGGCTATGCTGCACTAATCTTAGACTGTACTGACTATACTAAAAAAAATAATTTCCAAACAAAGGCCAAAGCGGGCAATGTTAAAACTCTTCACATATATGAGAAATTGAATGGCGATCCAAAAATGCAATAAAAATTCTAGTTATATTAATATTACATGAGTTATAAGAATAATTAGCTTACCGGGCATCAAATATCAAAATTAACTCCATAGAGAAATAACGTCTGGCAACAAGGATGTCCAATCTTAGCAGACAGACCACTTAATGGAATTTTCAGAGTGGTTTCCCGCAAAGTTTGACTGGTTATTTCGAATATATCCAATCAGAAACAAACATTGGTAACCCCAGTCATAAACCAGATGTTGCAAGGAACTTTATGATAATTAGAGTCATGCCTCACCCCACCCATATTAGGATATGCCGACCTTTGACATTGCTATTTATACTTGATGATAATACATAATGTTTCAACTTTCTAACATGCCTGTGCCAACTTTGGGCTCAATATCAACTTGGAGAAGACTGTACTTATGTACCAGCCAGCTCCAGGGAATAATCACACTGTGCCGAATATCAAAGCGAATGGTCATAGACTAAGTGTTGTGGACAAATTCACCTATCTTGGCAGCACTGTGTCACAAGTTGCCACAATTGAAGATGAAGTGAATGCAAGAATCTCCAAGGCCAGACTGTACAAGAATGTATGGGGCAGAAATAGAATAAGCCTGCAAACAAAGCTGAAAGTCTACAAAGCAGTTGTATTATCCACACTGCTATATGCTTGTGAAACCTGGACTGTTTATCAGTGACACGCTAGGAAATTAAACCACTTCCACAGTCTGCCTTAGGAAGCTACTGAAGATTAAATGGCAAGACAAAATCCCAGACACCGAAGTCCTAGAAAGAGGGCCCATGCCCAGTATCCACACTCTACTAATGAAGAATCAGATTCGCTGGGCTGGTCACTTGACTCGTATGCCAGATCACAGGCTCCCTAAGCGAATTTTTTACGGTGAGTTGCGTTGTGGTAAACGCTCCCAAGATGGCCAGAGGAAAGGCTTTAAAGACACTCCGAAAATCTCTTGAATGCTTTTGGAATTCATCATGACACTTGGGAGACTGCAGCCAGAGACCTAAATTCATGGTGTGCATCATTACGCAAGGGTGCGGTCATGTGTGAGGCAACCAGGACTGCAAGAGCTGTGAAGAAAAGGCAGAACAGAAAAACCACTGCAGGAAATCCTCCAGAAATGTAAGCATTCTTTGTCCACATTATCAAAGAACATTTCGAGCCAAAATAGGCCTTATCAGCCATCTTAGAACTCATGGCTCCATATTTTCAACCCCGCTGGATGAAATGAATGGTCATCTTCATTCTTGATGGACAAACAACAACAACAGGACAACTGTACAGTATGTGGATCACATCAAACTGAGGTCTGACACACCAATCTTCTAGTAATGTATAACTGTATAGTATGTGGATCACATCAAACTGAGGTCTGACACACTGATCTTCTAGTAATGTATAACTGTATAGTATGTGAACCATGTCAAACTGAGGTCTGACACACTGATCTTCTAGTAATGTATAACTGTATAGTATGTGAACCATGTCAAACTGAGGTCTGACACACTGTTCTTCTAGTAATGTATAACTGTATAGTATGTGAACCATGTCAAACTGAGGTCTGACACACTGATCTTCTAGTAATGTATAACTGTATAGTATGTGAATTATGTCAAACTGAGGTCTGACACACTGATCTTCTAGTAATGTATAACTGTATAGTATGTGAACCATGTCAAACTGAGGTCTGACTCACTGATCTTCTAGTAATGTATAACTGTATAGTATGTGAACCATGTCAAACTGAGGTCTGACACACTGATCTTCTAGTAATGTATAACTGTATAGTATGTGAACCATGTCAAACTGAGGTCTGACACACTGATCTTCTAGTAATGTATAACTGTATAGTATGTGAATTATGTCAAACTGAGGTCTGACACACTGATCTTCTAGTAATGTATAACTGTATAGTATGTGAATTATGTCAAACTGAGGTCTGACACACTGATCTTCTAGTAATGTATAACTGTATAGTATGTGAACCATGTCAAACTGAGGTCTGACACATTGATCTTCTAGTAATGTATAACTGTATAGTATGTGAACCATGTCAAACTGAGGTCTGACACACTGATCTTCTAGTGTGTAACTGTATAGTATGTGAACCATGTCAAACTGAGGTCTGACACACTGATCTTCTAGTAATGTATAACTGTATAGTATGTGAATCATGTCAAACTGAGGTCTGACACACTGATCTTCTAGTAATGTATAACTGTATAGTATGTGAATCATGTCAAACTGAGGTCTGACACACTGATCTTCTAGTAATGTATAACTGTATAGTATGTGAACCATGTCAAACTGAGGTCTGACACACTGATCTTCTAGTAATGTATAACTGTATAGTATGTGAACCATGTCAAACTGAGGTCTGACACACTGATCTTCTAGTAATGTATAACTGTATAGTATGTGAACCATGTCAAACTGAGGTCTGACACACTGATCTTCTAGTAATGTATAACTGTATAGTATGTGAATCATGTCAAACTGAGGTCTGACACACTGATCTTCTAGTAATGTATAACTGTATAGTATGTGAATTATGTCAAACTGAGGTCTGACACACTGATCTTCTAGTAATGTATAACTGTATAGTATGTGAACCATGTCAAACTGAGGTCTGACACACTGATCTTCTAGTAATGTATAACTGTATAGTATGTGAATCATGTCAAACTGAGGTCTGACACTGATCTTCTAGTAATGTATAACTGTATAGTATGTGAACCATGTCAAACTGAGGTCTGACACACTGATCTTCTAGTAATGTATAACTGTATAGTATGTGAATCATGTCAAACTGAGGTCTGACACACTGATCTTCTAGTAATGTATAACTGTATAGTATGTGAACCATGTCAAACTGAGGTCTGACACACTGATCTTCTAGTAATGTATAACTGTATAGTATGTGAACCATGTCAAACTGAGGTCTGACACACTGATCTTTTAGTAATGTATAACTGTATAGTATGTGAATCATGTCAAACTGAGGTCTGACACACCGATCTTCTAGTAATGTATAACTGTATAGTATGTGAATCATGTCAAACTGAGGTCTGACACTGATCTTCTAGTAATGTATAACTGTATAGTATGTGAACCATGTCAAACTGAGGTCTGACACACTGATCTTCTAGTAATGTATAACTGTATAGTATGTGAACCATGTCAAACTGAGGTCTGACACACTGATCTTCTAGTAATGTATAACTGTATAGTATGTGAATCATGTCAAACTGAGGTCTGACACACTGATCTTCTAGTAATGTATAAATGTATAACTGTATAGTATGTGAATTATGTCAAACTGAGGTCTGACACACTGATCTTCTAGTAATGTATAACTGTATAGTATGTGAACCATGTCAAACTGAGGTCTGACACACTGATCTTCTAGTAATGTATAACTGTATAGTATGTGAACCATGTCAAACTGAGGTCTGACACACTGATCTTCTAGTAATGTATAACTGTATAGTATGTGAATTATGTCAAACTGAGGGCTGACACACTGATCTTCTAGTAATGTATAACTGTATAGTATGTGAATTATGTCAAACTGAGGTCTGACACACTGATCTTCTAGTAATGTATAACTGTATAGTATGTGAACCATGTCAAACTGAGGTCTGACACATTGATCTTCTAGTAATGTATAACTGTATAGTATGTGAACCATGTCAAACTGAGGTCTGACACACTGATCTTCTAGTGTGTAACTGTATAGTATGTGAACCATGTCAAACTGAGGTCTGACACACTGATCTTCTAGTAATGTATAACTGTATAGTATGTGAATCATGTCAAACTGAGGTCTGACACACTGATCTTCTAGTAATGTATAACTGTATAGTATGTGAATCATGTCAAACTGAGGTCTGACACACTGATCTTCTAGTAATGTATAACTGTATAGTATGTGAACCATGTCAAACTGAGGTCTGACACACTGATCTTCTAGTAATGTATAACTGTATAGTATGTGAACCATGTCAAACTGAGGTCTGACACACTGATCTTCTAGTAATGTATAACTGTATAGTATGTGAACCATGTCAAACTGAGGTCTGACACACTGATCTTCTAGTAATGTATAACTGTATAGTATGTGAATCATGTCAAACTGAGGTCTGACACACTGATCTTCTAGTAATGTATAACTGTATAGTATGTGAATTATGTCAAACTGAGGTCTGACACACTGATCTTCTAGTAATGTATAACTGTATAGTATGTGAACCATGTCAAACTGAGGTCTGACACACTGATCTTCTAGTAATGTATAACTGTATAGTATGTGAATCATGTCAAACTGAGGTCTGACACTGATCTTCTAGTAATGTATAACTGTATAGTATGTGAACCATGTCAAACTGAGGTCTGACACACTGATCTTCTAGTAATGTATAACTGTATAGTATGTGAATCATGTCAAACTGAGGTCTGACACACTGATCTTCTAGTAATGTATAACTGTATAGTATGTGAACCATGTCAAACTGAGGTCTGACACACTGATCTTCTAGTAATGTATAACTGTATAGTATGTGAACCATGTCAAACTGAGGTCTGACACACTGATCTTTTAGTAATGTATAACTGTATAGTATGTGAATCATGTCAAACTGAGGTCTGACACACCGATCTTCTAGTAATGTATAACTGTATAGTATGTGAATCATGTCAAACTGAGGTCTGACACTGATCTTCTAGTAATGTATAACTGTATAGTATGTGAACCATGTCAAACTGAGGTCTGACACACTGATCTTCTAGTAATGTATAACTGTATAGTATGTGAACCATGTCAAACTGAGGTCTGACACACTGATCTTCTAGTAATGTATAACTGTATAGTATGTGAATCATGTCAAACTGAGGTCTGACACACTGATCTTCTAGTAATGTATAAATGTATAACTGTATAGTATGTGAATTATGTCAAACTGAGGTCTGACACACTGATCTTCTAGTAATGTATAACTGTATAGTATGTGAACCATGTCAAACTGAGGTCTGACACTGATCTTCTAGTAATGTATAACTGTATAGTATGTGAACCATGTCAAACTGAGGTCTGACACTGATCTTCTAGTAATGTATAACTGTATAGTATGTGAACCATGTCAAACTGAGGTCTGACACTGATCTTCTAGTAATGTATAACTGTATAGTATGTGAACCATGTCAAACTGAGGTCTGACACACTGATCTTCTAGTAATGTATAACTGTATAGTATGTGAACCATGTCAAACTGAGGTCTGACACACTGATCTTCTAGTAATGTATAACTGTATAGTATGTGAATCATCTCAAACACTACTTGTGATTATCTTAAGTTTTTATTTATACAGCTTGTGTATTAAATTAAACACTACATGTTTCTATCCTGACTTTCACCTGTTTTCTTTCAGAATAAATGAAACATGGAAACAGGCAGCCTTTTATCAAGTACAAGCATTAAAAGGGAACCAGATTTTGAAGTAAGAATATTTGATGTTACTGCAGATCTCCATCTATTTAAGCTATTTGTTCTGTATGACATGAAGAATTAGTATGGCTTGATGAAGTAATAATAATTGAAGCACCAGTCTGAAATGATTTTGTATGACTTAAAGTTAAAGAATGACTTAAAGAATTAGTACAGCATGAAAAGTTAACCTGGCTTGTTTAGTCGGATGCCATTATTTGTGTTTTGGTTGCACTGGGATATAAATTGTGTGTTTCATATTGCTCTTACATTGACTTGAGTAATTTCCCAATTCTTAATGGTGTTGTTAATAGTAATACTGAGTTGCTAGAATATCAATATTCAGCTATTTCTATTATTATTCTGTGCCAAAAATTAAATATTACAATTAAAGGAAAGACCATTGAACAAATGCAGAACTATCTCAATCAACCAAATAATTACCTGAACATGCTCAACAAGAAACAGATCAGATCAGGGATTAATTCATCCTGTACCATGCCAGTAGGCGTGGGCGGCCATGTTTCGCCGTCAAACACAATCACCAGAGTCGTGGATCAGCTCTGTATTCTTGTCTTGACCATACCACATGGTCATGCCCTCTAGGTATTTACTTCTCTTCCTTCCCCTTGTTCTTTTTCCCTCAATCTTGCCAGTTGTCACCAAGTTCTCCAATGTATTTCTTCTCATAACATGTCCAAACAATTTTGAATGTCTCCATCTAATTTCTCTAATCAGTTTACAGTTTTAATTTTTTTTTCTTTTAGAACTTTGTTATTGGTTTTTCTGTCTGTCCATTATATTATTTGTATTTTCCTCAGAAACCACATTTCCACAGCCATTAGATGCTTTTCAGCTTGTCTGCTCATTGTCCATGCTTTACATCCATATAAATTAGAGGTTCTATTTAGCATTTCAACACTCTTTTTCTCATTGCAAATGACACATTTTTATTGGTCAGTATATTTTCCATCTTGCAATAGGCTACCTTCACCATTGTGATTCTAGCTCTAATCTCTCCATGGCATCTCCCATCAGATGTTATGGATTACTGTAACCAAAAAGCATTTAGAAAGAAACAAACAGTCCTAACATCACATAATATCAGTTTGAAACTGGAAACAACAAACACTATGGATACCCAGCCCACATCACTGTTCGTATGTGAAACATGGACTCTAAACTAAAGAGATGGACACATCTTGGAAGCATTTGAGATGGGGTGTTATTGTAGGATGCAAAGAATAGACTGGACAGAAAACAGATCAAATGAACCAGTTCTTGGAGATGTAGGAGAAAATAAACATTGGCACCTTGCCGTCTTGACAGAAGATAGTTTGTGCTTTATAAAGGCATAATAACTTTTACCTATGGCGGTAGCGAATGTGACTGGTAAGGCAAATTTGCGCTGTAAATGAGACCAGGGATGGGGTTATTGCCTCTCCATAGCACAAAGCCTGGGCTAAAATATAGAGATCATGTGTTGCCCATGCAGCATGATCCCTCTCTGGGCCTGCCTAGTTCATTCCAGAGGAAAGGTAACACCTCTACATCTGGAACAAGACAAGCTGCAGAAGCTGTCGGATCAGCAAAGCAATGCTCTAACTGTCCGCCTGTCGGAGCTTTGATCCTAGACCAGCCGCCAACCAAGGCTTAGGGCCTGATCTGCCCTGCCATGACATTTTGTCTTTAGCTTGCATTTCCTCGCACCGGGATAAGGCTTGTACCCTTCCAATTGTGCTCTTCCGCCCAAAGCCGTTGGCACAATGTGGGGTGTCGAGTTTGGTAAGCGCCGCCCAACGTTCAGCACTAACAGAAAGCAGGTAGTACCGTCTACTGTCATATGGTAGCTCAGTCATATCTGACTAAGACCTGACACACAAAGAAAAAAAAGAAGATAAACAACTGTTGAACATAATATTAAAAAAAAAAAAGAAGGTTATCAGGTTTTAGTCACAACATGAGACACAGAGATCCATTACTGAAAATAATGGAAGACACGATTCAAGGCAGGAGAAAAATGATGTCATAGGAATGACAACATTATACAAGCATGCATGAACATTAGGGCTCAGACTTGAGCTGAGAAGAATAGACAATGTAGGGCAAAGATCAGACAACTTCAACACCAGTCTCTGGACTGATTAACCTGATGATGATGGTTATCCTTATAACTTGTGTCCCTCAGTGGAGCAGAGATCTTCAACCATGTCACACTATGCCCTCCTTTCCTTTGTGTAATGGAGCAGAGATCTTCAACCATGTCACACCATGCCCTTCTTTCCTTTGTGTAATGGAGCAGAGATCTTCAACCATGTCACACCATGCCCTTCTTTCCTTTGTGTAATGGAGCAGAGATCTTCAACCATGTCACACCATGCCCTCCTTTTCTTTGTGTAATGGAACAAAGATCTTCAACCATATCACACCATGCCCTCCTTTCCTTTGTGTAATGGAACAAAGATCTTCAACCATATCACACCATGCCCTCCTTTCCTTTGTGTAATGGAGCAGAGATCTTCAACCATGTCACACCATGCCCTCCTTTCCTTTGTGTAATGGAGCAGAGATCTTCAACCATGTCACACCATGCTTACTCGGTCTCGGATTGTTAAGTTGGCAGCTCTCCTGAGGCATCTCATCTCGCAGGTGTTGATTTTACGAAAGTGTGATTTGGATAATGTCCAGGTCTGAGATTGGTAGCATAGGGTTGGTGTGAATATGCTGTTTATTATCTGTCATTTTGCGGACATGGGTATATTTTGATGTTTCAGTAAGGGTGATAGTTGATATGTAAGTGCACTAGCTTTTTGACATCTGATTTCGATTTCTCTGTCCAATCTGCCATCTTCTGTGATCATACTCCCAAGATATTTGAATTCTTTTAACTTGTTTCAGAGTTGAGCTATTTATCTGTATACTTAATGGGCCCGGCGATCTGCTAACTTGCATTACTTCGATTTTGGCTGTGTTTATACTCATATTGTATCTGCTGCATGTTGAACTCAGATTATTAATATGATTTTGTAGTCTGCCCTCATCGCTGTAAAACAGGCACTGATCGTCTGCAAATAGAAGTTCATTTATTCCCTGTGGGTCAATTGTTTCATCTGGAGTAAAGAGTTCTAAATTTTCTGAATCTGTTCTGTCAAGATTTGCTTCTTTGGATATTCTGTCCATATAGACATTAAATAGCAGAGGTGAGAGTACACATCCCTGTCTCAATCCTGTATTGACTGTGAACATATTTGATATTCCTTCTTGTGTTCATACTGTACTTCAGCTCGAGTGGTACATGGCTACGATGTTTTCTAGCAGTTGCCCTTTTATCCCATAGTCTTCAAGGATGGTCCAAAATTGTATCTGTCTACTCTATCGAAAGCCTTTCCCTGATCTACAAACACAATATTCTGCTGGTCACTATATTCAATAGTTTTTTCACATGTTTGTCTAAGTGTAAATAGTGCATCAGTGCAACTTTTTTGTTTCCAAAAACCAAATTGTACTTTGCTTAACTGCTGTTCAGCTTTGGGTCTAACTCTTTGTTCCAATAGTTTTGCATACATTTTCCCTACATGGCTCAGGAGTGATATACCCCTGTATGTTTTGTACTCTAAATTGCCTTTCTTTTTCCATATTGGTACTATTTGTCATCAAGCGATGCTACAGGCATACAGGGATAAACTTCTCTCGCACCACACAAAAAGATTTTTCAGTTGTACGAGAGGAATTGATTACACATTTTATTGCCACTGGCTCTTACAATACATAAATGCACAAAACTGTCTCTAATGAATCACACATGAATACACAGAACTTCCTATCTCTAGTCGTCCCTAGCCCTACTGCTAAATCTATCTATTCACTTAAAGAAGGACGCATCGACTCTAAGCGATGTGTCCGCTACGAAGTCCGTCCCCTGTCTGCTCATTCTCCGCGTCCTGATTACACAGCACGCGGAGGGTCTTCATGCGCACTTCGGCTTTTGCGTGCTACTTCATTCCACACGCTTAGAGTAGTAAGCCTACTCTTGAGTTCTATTCCACGTCCTTGGTGTCTATCCCGTTGAGGTGATTACACCGTGACCAGAGTGCTTACCCTCTGGTTGACACTTACGTGTCTCATGAGAGAACTGTTGATAGTTCTTCTCCCTATCTACTCCCTACACCTACCCTGCCCTCTTGTTGGGGCACTGGGTTACCTCTAATCTACTTGAGGTAGACCACTCATTCAGGGTGGTCTTCCCTCCTATGTATTCTAGTCTTTGACACACCCCCCCCCCCCCTGTGTTGCGTTACAAACTTTGACTCATGGTTGTGACGCAAGAGGTTTCTAAAAATTAGTGTGTCTAATTTTTGTCAAAGACTACTGATAACTTGGTTCTGGGTAACTCAATAGACCTCTACTGACTAATGTCACAATGTAGTATTACTTTACTTGGCTACTGGTGATCGCCACAAACTTGTCTGGTTGGTGTGAGCCCTCTTCTCAATCGCAATATTATATTTATTAGAGGTTTGTCTGAACCGGACCATTGTCTTATAAGACCTGCCCTCAAATAGCAAATTAACTCACTACCCATACAAAGTTGACTTTCTTAGGATCAACACACGAATTGCTTCATGTCCCCCATATAATATTAAACAACCCTTGCACAAGCTGTGTGCGACAGGCTTTATCTATCTCGCTTCCGCGTGTAAAGTTATCTTTCACTGTTAAGTTAGTGTTTCGCTGTCTATTGTGTCCCCTGACTCGGAGTTATCTCCCCTTGTTCCAAAAATGTATGCACTTTACATGTTTGTTTTCCTGGTTGTTTGCGTGTTTAGATAACGTAATTAATTTTCTAACATGTGTGTCTGTCTATAATTTGTATGTAAGTCAGTTTTCAAGTGCCATAATCCGGTTAAATGTGGCCACAAATAAGTGTATAACACTAATTCGTGACTACGTTTCCATCTTATGAGACTTAAAATACTTTCCCTAAGGTCTAATGTAATTATGGCTAACACAAAACTACACACAACACATTCGAGACAGCACATTTCAACACTGAAAGCAAACGCTTGACGCAGACAAATAATAAAAGTCGCGTTGAGCGGCAGAAAAAATCCGCTGGTTGTCTTCACTCTCCATTCTATATTTTCCATTTTCTCTCACTTTCACACTTCTGTCACACATCTTTTATTCTCCCAATTATTTAAAAACCTTGAAGTGACACTGTACAAGTTCGGCTCAGTTTGAAAAGAGTTGAGCTTAATGACTGTGCGTAACTTACTGCACGAGTCATGTATTTACAAAATATTTACATGGATGAAATAGGGTTGATAGTTTGTACCCTGATAGTACTAAACACTACATTCTACTGAAATACTAATACTAATTCTATAAATATATATATTCTAATTTGTTGCACAAAATTAACCTATTTTAAGGGAAGTAATCTAACTAACTAAAAAAATGAAAATGATGTGAGATGAGTTATGTACCTTTCTGAAATGAGTAATGTGAAATGTAACAAAATTATAAATAATGGGTTATTTAAAAAAAAAGGAGAATGTTTTAATGTCTAAATGAAAAAATATGATTGATAATTTTACTATACATGGTGTAAATGATGTATGTTCAAATGTATAATCCTATAAGATATAAACTACTTTTAATCCTAAATGATGAGGTTGTTAAAGTGTTCATCAAGATGGAATGAAATAAAGTGAAATGAAATGAACCAACTGGTGCTGTTCCTATCTTAACTTTTTATCCTCGTCTTTAATTAGCTGTTATTAAATTTAAAGTTACTATCCTAAGTAGATGGGTAAATTAATGATTTATCTAAACTACAAAAACAAAATCTATCATATTCCCTAATTCTATTCTAAATCTATATTAAAGTCACTAATCTAACTATAATTTATCACTATATTAAAAACATGTTATAATACATATCACATTAAATAAATATATATACATGGTATTTAACTACCTCAGGTTAGTGGTTGCCATAACGTTCAGAAATTGCTTTTGTTGGCACAGTTCATAGTTACACACTTGTCCTGGGTATATTAAATAGACTACACAGTCATACTTGTGTCTTATGGGTATTCTTCCACTCGTAGAGTCCGTTGGTGTCGTAGACATGTATATTCGTGTCTGTTATTTACGCATTGTTCTGACACTGTTCTCCCATGATTCACACAGGTGATTCACCGGAACACAAATGGAGCATAGTAAGTAACGAGCTGTCTATGTACACACGGTGATTCACTTGTTCTTGGAGCAAAGTTCTTATTCTGCTGTCTATGGACACATGGTGATTCACTGTTATTAGCACACAGTCCTGATCATGATGTCTGTATGTTTTACATAGGATATTTTACACAGGATATTTTAAGTGTACTAAATTACATTATCTTAGACTACATTTCATGTGGAGTATCAGGTATTTCTACCTCAGATGGTCGACTAAGGGTATCAGCAAGAATGTTGTCCCTACCCTTAATATGCTCTATACTAAAAGTATAATTTTGTAAGATTAACGACCACCTGTAGATGCGGTCATTGCGATGCACCCCACTTTGCATGACCGTGATTGGGAAGTTGTCGGTCTGTGCTACGAAGTGATTACCCGCTAGAAATCGATGTAACTTCCTTACTGAATAGATGACACTTAGGGCTTCCAACTCTGATATGGAATATCTGGACTCAGCAGGTGTGATCTTGCGGCTCACGTAGCAAATTGGATGGAAGATGCCATCGTAAAACTGGCCTAGTACTCCAGCGATGGAGATCGTGCTGGCATCTGTCAATTACATGCCCCCGGACAACACAATGTGGTATAGTTGATAGTGACTGTCACTGTCCTGTCTTCGTTCTAATATCTTCTGCTTTCCTTAACTAACTGCTATTTATTCTATGATAGTGCTGTGCAGACCGAATCCTATTTGCATAAAGAAAGTAGTACCATCGTGATGGTAGAAAATAGAATATGTCCACAAATAAATAAATAAATGCTTTAAAATAAATATAAAGGAAATAATAATGTTCAAATTATTAAATATATTCAATACATAGCTTGTATAAACAAATAATACTCAATATAATTCAAAGATTCAGGCGAGCAGCGGCTTGGCGATTTGTAAACAATCTGTCGCTGATTGCCAATGGCGTAGGACAGCTGTGGGTCAACCGTGACACGTCAGAGGCGCAGCGCTATTTTTAGATTGAAAAATCGATATTGTCGCCGGCTCATTTCTTAGTGTATTGCTCCGCCGTGAATCATGTTTCATAAATACTCATAAATAAACAAATAATTGTAGAAATAAATGATGCAAAACTATAATAATCATACTTACAAATCAGAAGAAAACATATTCATAAAGCACAAAACATTTCAATAAGTATAAATAAATGGTAATCGGTCACGATGGGCACAGCTCGCATCTTGTTCTAGTCTGCACACGCCATTTGACACTAACACAAATTAAACCCTGTGATTAACTGACAGTAATGCTATTTTAGAGCCGTGGGTGAGTGTTTTAGCTTGAACAAATGTCCAAGCTACACTTCTGACACCACTTTTATCCTAGCCTGTCATCAAGCGATGCTACAGGCATACATGGATAAACTTCTCTCGCACCACACACAAAGATTTGTCAGTCGTACGAGAGGAATTGATTACACATTTTATTGCCACTGGCTCTTACAATACATAAATGCACAAAACTGTCTCTAATGAATCACACATGAATACACAGAACTTCCTATCTCTAGTCGTCCCTAGCCCTACTGCTAAATCTATCTATTCACTTAAAGAAGGACGCATCGACTCTAAGCGATGTGTCCGCTACGAAGTCCGTCCCCTGTCTGCTCATTCTCCGCGTCCTGATTACACAGCACGCGGAGGGTCTTCATGCGCACTTCGGCTTTTGCGTGCTACATCATTCCACACGCTTAGAGTAGTAAGCCTACTCTTGAGTTCTATTCCACGTCCTTGGTGTCTATCCCGTTGAGGTGATTACACCGTGACCAGAGTGCTTACCCTCTGGTTGACACTTACGTGTCTCATGAGAGAACTGTTGATAGTTCTTCTCCCTATCTACTCCCTACACCTACCCTGCCCTCTTGTTGGGGCACTGGTTTACCTCTAATCTACTTGAGGTAGACCACTCATTCAGGGTGGTCTTCCCTCCTATGTATTCTAGTCTTTGACACTATTATTGCCTGTTGGAAATCCTCTGGGACTTGTCTTTCTTCCCATGCTATATTGAAAAGTCTTGTTAGCCATTTAACTCCTGTTTTCCCACAGACCTGAATAGCTTCTGTGGTTATTCCATCTGGACCTGCTGATTTGTTTTTAAGACTTTTCTGTATAACTGCTTTGACTTCTGCATGTAAAAAATTTGGTTCTTGTTGTCCGTGACTTTTAGGCACAAAAGTGAGATTTTCTATGTTATTAGTTAGTTAGTTAGTTAGTCGCAGTTCCAACTTCACAGTTATGTGTGGGGTTAAGTAGTCCTTGAAAGTATTCTGCCCACCTTGCTAGTCTTTGTTGTGGATTAAATATTGGTATACCTCTTTTGCTCTTTATGATGGTGGTTGGGTTGTAGCAGAAATGCATCAAGCATACAGCAAGTCAGAAGTTATAGAGGAGCTGAGTGCCACAGTGACCACTTCCTCGTTGGAGCAAAATTTAAAATAAAACTTAAGAGAGCTTTCTATACTAAATTACAAAGATTACACCCAACATATAACAGAGAAAAACTGCAAGACATTACAGTCTAAGAGAAATTTACAGATGAAATAAAATGTAAACTTGAAACTCTGCAAAACCCTTTGGAGGAAAGCATTGACCAAACTTGGTTGAACATCAAGAATACAATTCAGTCTACCGCAGAAGAATGTCTCGGTGTGTTAACCATGCATAGAAAGAACAGATGGTTCAATCAAAAATGTGAAGAAGCAGTCATTAGGAAGAAGAATGACAGACATGTATGGTTAAATGACATCAATAACATCCAAAAGGAAGAGCATTATAGAAATGAATGTAAAGAGGCTACAAAAATAGTCAGACAGCAGAAGCGAGAATATATGAGTAATATAAGCAAAGATATGGAAACTAATCACCAGAAAAGTGAATCCAGAAATTTTTTTTAAGAACTGAAGTCAATGAAACGAGGGCACCAACAAAACACATATGGTTTAAAAGACAAAAATGGGAATATGATAAATACCAATGAGGAAATGTGCAACACATGGAAAGAATATTTTATTGAATTACTAAATTGTGAAGCTCCAAGTAACATTTTCTCACAGGAAGAGGTTCTAACATGCGAACCACAAATTGAAGAACCTACATTTGAAGAAGTCCTATATGTAATCACACGACTTAAAAACAATAAGGCAACTGGGACTGATGGAATTGCTGCTGAATTTATAAAGGCAGGTGGCCATGCATTACATCTAAAGCTATACGAACTAATAATAAAAATCTGGAGGACAGAAGAATTACCCCATGACTGGAAAGAGTCATTATTGATACCTATCTTTAAGAAAGGAGACAAGTTCCAATGTGGAAATTATAGAGGAATATCACTTCTGTCCACAAGCTATAAGATACTATCCGCAGTATTACTAAATAGACTAAAACCATATTCAGAAGACATATTAGGTGACTACCAGGCGGGTTTTAGACAAAACAGATCAACAATAGATCAGATATTTATCTTACGACAAATAGCCGAGAAACATTGGGAATATAAAAGAGATCTCCATAACATTTTTGTGGATTTTAAAAAGACTTATGATAGTGTCCATAGGAATAGTCTATGGAATGCTATGCAGGAATTTGGAATACCAAGGAAGTTAATCAACATGACCAGACTATGCATGGAAGATACTTATAATATAAAAAATAAAATTGTGTTGCGTATCCCTCACGGGACGTTGCAGTCAACACCAGCATTTTCAGCTGCTGTTGATGTACTAGGCAAGTGTTACGTTCAGTAGTTTGCCATTGCTTTCTGAACGACCGGCCTCTATACCTTTTTCGAAAAAACCAGCACCGACGTGTTTCGAACCCGGGTATACGGGCTCACAAACCGCGTTCGCAAGCCCTTCAGCCACAGAGACCGACTTATAATATAGTAACATATAAAGGCAGGAAATCAGACCCCTTCCAAGTAACATCTGGCTTGAAACAGGGTGATGCACTATCGCCGCTACTCTTCAATCTGGCTCTAGAGAAAGTTGTAAGGAAGGTAAAGGAGGAATGTGATATTGGAGGAACATCCAAGCTGCTTGGTTATGCAGATGATATAGATATTATAGGGCAAAGTGAACAAAAGACATTGGAAATATTGACTCACTTAAAGGAAAAAGCCCAACAGATGGGGCTGGTTATCAACCAAGATAAGACAGAATATATGGTAATTTCAAGAGACGGAATGGCTAGAAACTCTGGCCACATACAAATAGATAATATGACTATTAAAAGAACGGAAACAACAAATACCTGGGTACGATCTTCAACTGCTCCAACATCATAAGGGAAGAAATACAAACTAGAATCAACTCTGGAAATAAGATATACTATGCACTACAACATCTACTAAAATCAAAGGCGCTATCTCGTAACACCAAAATCACAATATACAAAACACTGATCAGACCAGTTGTGCTGTATGGCTCTGAAACCTGGAGTACAACGAAAGGAGACGAAGCCTTGTTACAAACCTTTGAGATCAAAATTTTAAGACGCATCTTTGGACCCATTAGGGGTACACAAAGTAGAGAGTGGAAAAGAAGAAGTAACAAAGACATTTATGATCTGTTTAAGTCCCCGCTAATCACTGGTATCATGAAGGCTAATAGACTACAATGGCTGGGGCATATAGAAAGAATGGAAGATAATAGGGAAACAAAACTCGCTTACACTCAGGAAATAAATGACTGTAGACCCCGAGGTAGACCAAGAAGGCGGTGGAGAGATAATACATTTACAGACCTACAAGCACTTGGAATCAACGACTGGCAAGAGAAGGTCCACCAGAGAGACGAATGGAGACGGATTGTATTTGCAGCAAAGAACCTCAATGGCTCGGAACGCTGAAGAAGAAGAAGAAGTTGGGTTGTAGCATGCATCTATGTTTCTCGTTGCATTGACACGTTTATAAAATTCTCTTGGGTTAGTTAGTTAGTTAGTTAGTTAGTTAGTTAGTTAGTTAGTCGCAGTTCCAACTTTACAGCAACGGGTCATCCCCATTATGCTCCGTTCCTGTGCCAGTGAATATCACACAAAACGCTCCCCACTGCCCAATGTGAAAAGTGGAAAAGACAGGAGTCTTGACAAACAACAGCCCGCACAGATACACTGTGCATAATGCCGCCGCCAGAATGTCAGCACAATAGTCCCCCACAAAACACCCAGTTCATTTCTGATGGAATCGGCAGTCATTTTCCCAACTGGATGTTTCCTAGATGTTCACCCACACAGTCCACGAAATGCAGTTCATCGTCGATGGCAGTGGCAGTCAACCAGAAAACAGCAGCCACGCATTTCTGCATAAGACAAGAACCGGTCAACTCTGGGACATAGCCATCTGCCATCGCTCCGAACATGCAGTCACGTTCCAAAAAACCTCAGGCAGATTCAAAAGCATTTCACACGAAACTCACAGCTCACAGTGTCGCGCCACGCACTCACTCAGTAGCAGGGCGACGGAACCATAGCCTCCTTAGTCGCCTCTTACGACATGCGTGGTAGGCTGCAGTGTTGTTATTCTTTGCTTCCCTTATGGGCCCCGGCAACACACGTCTCTTGGGTAGTCTTTGCTAAGGGTCGCCATCTGTTCACCGTAGATTCTCCTTAATGTTGCCAAAATAGTAATTAGTTGTTCAAGAACAAATCACAAGAGAGTTTATTACCAATATTCCAGCTTTACTTTCAGTTTCATATCCTGTGTGGGTGAAACCATGATCAGCCAATATTTGTGGCTGACTCATTTGCAGGATTATTAATCTGCGCCAGAGATGGATCTTAATATAACTTCTCTTTTGAGGTTGAACAGGTTTGGGTAATGGTATAATCTAAATTGTGATACTTTCAAACCCAGTAACTGAAGTTGCATAATTTCAACCAGGTTGACAACAAAAGCTGGACCAACGCACATGAAGTTGGCAACCTAGATAGAAGTTTACCAGGTGGACACATGAATGAAGAGCTTAAAGACAATGAAGGTACAGTAACCAAAGCTAATTGTAAACATGTGTTTTATAAACACGTTTCTCCATGGCAAAGTGTTTAAGATGCTTGCCTCACTTCATGGCAAAGTGTTGAAGCTGCTTGCCTCACTCTATGGCAAAGTGTTGAAGCTGCTTGCCTCACTCCATGGCAAAGTGTTGAAGCTGCTTGCCTCACTCCATGGCAAAGTGTTGAAGCTGCTTGCCTCACTCCTTGGCAAAGTGTTGAAGCTGCTTGCCTCACTCTGTGGCAAAGTGTTTAAGCTGCTTGCCTCACTCTGTGGCAAAGTGTTGAAGCTGCTTGCCTCACTCTGTGGCAAAGTGTTTAAGCTGCTTGCCTCACTCCATGGCAAAGTGTTGAAGCTGCTTGCCTCACTCTGTGGCAAAGTGTTTAGGCTGCTTGTCTCACTCCATGGCAAAGTGTTGAAGCTGCTTGCCTCACTCTGTGGCAAAGTGTTTAAGCTGCTTGCCTCACTCTGTGGCAAAGTGTTTAAGCTGCTTGCCTCACTCTGTGGCAAAGTGTTTAGGCTGCTTGCCTCACTCTGTGGCAAAGTGTTTAAGCTGCTTGTCTCACTCTGTGGCAAAGTGTTGAAGCTGCTTGCCTGACTCCTTGGCAAAGTGTTTAAGCTGCTTGCCTCACTCTGTGGCAAAGTGTTTAGGCTGCTTGTCTCACTCCATGGCAAAGTGTTGAAGCTGCTTGCCTCACTCTGTGGCAAAGTGTTTAAGCTGCTTGTCTCACTCTGTGGCAAAGTGTTGAAGCTGCTTGCCTGACTCCTTGGCAAAGTGTTGAAGCTGCTTGCCTCACTCCATGGCAAAGTGTTGAAGCTGCTTGCCTCACTCTGTGGCAAAGTGTTTAAGCTGCTTGCCTCACTCCATGGCAAAGTGTTTAAGCTGCTTGCCTCACTCTGTGGCAAAGTGTTGAAGCTGCTTGCCTCACTCCATGGCAAAGTGTTGAAGCTGCTTGCCTCACTCCATGGCAAAGTGTTTAAGCTGCTTGCCTCACTCCATGGCAAAGTGTTGAAGCTGCTTGTCTCACTCTGTGGCAAAGTGTTGAAGCTGCTTGTCTCACTCTGTGGCAAAGTGTTTAAGCTGCTTGTCTCACTCTGTGGCAAAGTGTTGAAGCTGCTTGCCTCACTCTGTGGCAAAGTGTTTAAGCTGCTTGCCTCACTCCATGGCAAAGTGTTGAAGCTGCTTGCCTCACTCCATGGCAAAGTGTTGAAGCTGCTTGCCTCACTCTGTGGCAAAGTGTTGAAGCTGCTTGCCTCACTCTGTGGCAAAGTGTTGAAGCTGCTTGCCTCACTCCATGGCAAAGTGTTTAAGCTGCTTGCCTCACTCCATGGCAAAGTGTTGAAGCTGCTTGCCTCACTCCGTGGCAAAGTGTTGAAGCTGCTTGCCTCACTCCATGGCAAAGTGTTGAAGCTGCTTGCCTCACTCCATGGCAAAGTGTTGAAGCTGCTTGCCTCACTCTGTGGCAAAGTGTTTAAGCTGCTTGCCTCACTCTGTGGCAAAGTGTTGTAGCTGCTTGCCTCACTCTGTGGCAAAGTGTTGAAGCTGCTTGCCTCACTCTGTGGCAAAGTGTTTAAGCTGCTTGCCTCACTCCATGGCAAAGTGTTGAAGCTGCTTGCCTCACTCCGTGGCAAAGTGTTGAAGCTGCTTGCCTCACTCTGTGGCAAAGTGTTTAAGCTGTTTGCCTGACTCCGTGGCAAAGTGTTGAAGCTGCTTGCCTCACTCTTTGGCAAAGTGTTTAAGCTGCTTGCCTCACTCTGTGGCAAAGTGTTTAAGCTGCTTGCCTGACTCCATGGCAAAGTGTTGAAGCTGCTTGCCTCACTCTGTGGCAAAGTGTTGAAGCTGCTTGCCTCACTCTGTGGCAAAGTGTTTAAGCTGCTTGCCTCACTCTGTGGCAAAGTGTTTAAGCTGCTTGCCTCACTCTGTGGCAAAGTGTTTAAGCTGCTTGCCTCACTCTGTGGCAAAGTGTTGAAGCTGCTTGCCTCACTCTGTGGCAAAGTGTTTAAGCTGCTTGCCTCACTCCATGGCAAAGTGTTGAAGCTGCTTGCCTCACTCCGTGGCAAAGTGTTTAAGCTGCTTGCCTCACTCTGTGGCAAAGTGTTTAAGCTGCTTGCCTCACTCTGTGGCAAAGTTTTGAAGCTGTTTGCCTGACTCCGTGGCAAAGTGTTGAAGCTGCTTGCCTCACTCTTTGGCAAAGTGTTTAAGCTGCTTGCCTCACTCTGTGGCAAAGTGTTTAAGCTGCTTGCCTGACTCCATGGCAAAGTGTTGAAGCTGCTTGCCTCACTCTGTGGCAAAGTGTTGAAGCTGCTTGCCTCACTCTGTGGCAAAGTGTTTAAGCTGCTTGCCTCACTCTGTGGCAAAGTGTTTAAGCTGCTTGCCTCACTCTGTGGCAAAGTGTTTAAGCTGCTTGCCTCACTCTGTGGCAAAGTGTTGAAGCTGCTTGCCTCCATGGCAAAGTGTTGACACTGCATGCCTCACTCTGTAGTTATGGTAGTGGGTTTGATTCCAGACTTGGTCAATGGGTTCATGAGTGATTTTGTTCAGAAAATCCTGGAGGTTGTTTCTGGAGCTATGGAGTTGTGGTTTGTGTGATGCTTTTGGTAGGCCACCCTGCGGAAAGAGACCACACCATATAGGCTAAAATCCAGAGCAATGAAGTCGATCTTTGTTGTAAATAAACTTTCAACATTTGTGTACTTCATGTTCAAAGACAGGGTCGGCGTTTATTTATATATCTATGGACAATCTCCCTGTTCTACTCCGTTCACCTTGAATCCCAGTCTCAAATCTCACGGTTCAGTATTTCAGAAAATCGCCTAGGTTTTTCCGCGCCCGGTCCTTTCATTGATGTATCCTCGTCAACATATTTCTCTCCTGTTGCTCACCAGCCGATCCTCACAGTCATTGCGTCCCGAATATCCTTTTCAACACAGAGCCTTCAGAAAACACCACTGCTTCATGTCGCAGCCTCACAATGTCTGTTTCTTTGTTGTCCTCTGATGTTTCAAGTTTCCCTTGGTTTCTCCTGTTGACCGTCCACTTTGGTGTGTCCATAATGGAAAATCCCTTTTCTCCTTTTCTGTATTTTCTTCGGCGTGCCTCGTCATATGGCACTTAGGTGCTCAGATCCTCCCCCCAGAATATGCATCAGCGTCCGGTGGCTAATAGTGCCAGTTCTGTGATAGTTGATGAGGCGCCTTGTTTTCCCAATGTACCCCTCGTGTCTGGCCGTGCCGATTCTTACTCCCAAGTCTTTCATCATGGACAGCAATGTGGATTCACTGACGTCAAAGTCCTCTGTTCTCGCCATATCTTTGAGGACGTTAATAACACTGGCACGATCCATGGGCTGGCCATCTACAAGGGGTGCAGAGCCAGCCAGTTTATCAGCTCATTCATTTCCCTCGACTCCTGCATGTCTCGGGACGAAGATGAAGGTGACTTTACGGACAACAGACTTCCGCAGCGACTCAGTCCACTGTCTACGTACAGATTCAGCTTCGACCTTCTGAATCATGCTCATTGAATCACTTAGTACACACACGTTGGTATAATGCTGTGATTCCAGCCATATGAAAGCCTGTGTAACTGCCATCACCTCCATCATCATGCTGCTCGTGGTCATAGTGGACACCACTGGATTCTTTAACGGTTCGGCCCGCTGAACGGGCTGTAAATGCCCATGCACTTCTCTGCTGCTTTACAACAGATCCATCTGTATAGATGAGCACTTCGGGGCTATCTGAGTGTTCATAGATGAGCGCGTTAACCTCTGCATTGACAGCGGCAGGGTTCTGCTCTTGGCACCGTCTGTCGAGTGTGATAATGCAGGAGAAAGTGCACTTAAAAGCTGGAGGCACCGGCACCCATTCCTTGCTGGGGTTGATACTGGTAAGGCTGCAGACCTGTCTGACGACATCTTCCGCCCGACCCATCCACATTATCTTCCCAAGACAAGTTTGAAATAGGAATGTGGAATGTGAGGACATAGTTGAGATAGGAAAGTTACATAATGTAATAAAATACATGAAAAATGTGAAATTAATTTCCTAGGCATGAATGAGATGAGGTGGAGGAGATCTTGTAAAGTAATTGCAGATAAACACAGTAATTTGATCAGGGGTTAGTACATACAGAAAGGGAGTAGGACTATTATTTGATGAGAAAATAGCTAAATCAATGAATGTTTATTTGATTAAATCAGATAGTTATTATTGTCAAATTCAAAGAAAAGCAAGATATAAATATTGTACAAGTATAGGAAACAAAAACAAGCAGTAGTGACATGGAATTACAAATATTTTTTGACAAAGGAGAAATGATGGCAGGTGGAAAATTTAAACATGATTCAGGAGCTAGGCCTTTTCTGAGGAGCCAGCATATTTTTTTATATAACACAGGCTAGGAAAAATATGAATCAATTTCAGATAAAGCTACATATTTTGAAATGAGCCATTAAATGTTATTTATTGGAGGCCCAGTCAAAGATATCACTGTGAGAACACTTAAGTTATTTACACGTCTCTAGAGCTATAAAGTAGCCAGCACTTGTTGCATCTTCCAATTGCACAATAGAAAGAAATGTCTCCTTCACTTTCCCTTCTCTGATAAAATGAATATATAGTATCAGCCCCTCATCATCAGATCTGTCTGCATCTCCATCAAGTAAGATAGTGACATATGGTTTTCCTTTATTTTAGTATCAAATCTTCTTGACGATATGAAGGAATGTACGAAATACATTGTCTACACTTTTTTTTTTTTTTTTAACTTCTGTGAATAAATCACATTAAGCTTGATTAACAATGCAACCAAACCTTCAAAATCAGTGTAGGATCTGTAATTGCTGGGAGTACAGTATAATGCCTTGAAATGTACATTCATATGTTGCAGCATATTAGCATCCATGCTTTTTTCCCCTCTCACTTTGCTAAAGGAGCACATTCAGGGTTGTTCTTTGTACTTTCAGCCTTCTGACACTTGAAGTGCATATAGGATTTCTTGTGCTTTGTAAGTTTCCAATTTAAATGATCCTAAACATCCAAACACAACTTTCAAGTCTTGGTCTGCGGTGGGAAACTTACCGCACACGTCACAATTCTTTCTTCATAACGCAGCAGTGGCAGATGTTCTAGCCATGATTGCTGAAATGTTCATTTACATCATTTATTTACTCATAAGTCTTTAGCCTGACCATGAACGAGTGGGCAGAGAAAATTGAAATTTGGCACAGTGCTTATTTCTTCTCTATGTAGCCACCACCTGAATTTATGCATTTCTGCCATCTCTATGTGACCTTGAAAAGACCTTCAGAATAAAACAACCTATTTTTCAAACTAAACCAGTTATCTTTCAGTTGTTTTTTTACGATTTTGTAAATCCAAATCTCATTTTCCATCCCCATGGTCTTTTACATGTTTTTCGACCGCCACATGTTGAGCAACTGGCCACAGCAATCAACCCGTGTGTGTTTCTGTTCACATGTCAGCAGACGTGGGGCACACACTTTTCTCATGTTGAGGTGGGAAATTCATAATTCATATGTCCATTACAAATTGAATGAGCTATACATTTGCCAAATTTCAGTTTTCTCCGCTTACTCCTTCATGTTCAGGCTAAAGACTTATGAGAAGCCCCTTGTATTTTGTATAAGTATTAGAACTCTGTTTTGTCCTTTGTGGTCAAAACTTGGGACCTGGTATCCTCTGATTGGAAATCTGTGATGGGCATTGAGGTGTGTCTCTTGACTGCATGCCACATCTATTCTATCTTTATGAAGATGATTTGTTAGAGGGACTTTCTTGTTAGAAACTCCTTCAGCATTGCACTGTAGTATGTTGAGTGTCCAGGGTGTTTGGTCAATAGCTCTTACCCTACTCCTGTGCCTTGACTCCACATCACAGGGGAAGGTGACAGCCAGTAGCATTGTATGGACCCCCTCGAGGCAGGGGGCCTGACACTGTCACTGCCTGATGGGACTTAACAGGATTAGCACCATTCTGATTAATTTTAATTTGTGGCATCATGGATTGATTAAGTTACGTTGCACTACTTTGTCAAGCCTGTGGCTGAGTACATCCAATTTCATTAAGCATTATTTGGGTGTGCTCTCCCTAGCCTTTGACTGTCCCCAGTATACCTACAAGGCAGCAGGTGTGTGTCTCACTTTGACTGTCCCCAGTCTACCTACAAGGCAGCAGGTGTGTGTCTCACTTTGACTGTCCCCAGTCTACCTACAAGGCAGCAGGTGTGTGTCTCACTTTGACTGTCCCCAGTCTACCTACAAGGCAGCAGGTGTGTGTCTCACTTCATCTGGTTCCTATTCCTTGACCTGTCTGACATGGGAGACCCTACCAGTAGCTGTGATACCGCCAGCATAGCTCTTGGGGTCATTGGAACACGCAAGCCTCTCTACCTCTTCAAGGTGGACACACAGCAAAGGGTATACTTAAGGTTATATTCATCGTGAACTTAGATCATAAACCAGCTTAGATTATATATCTGCCTAGATCAGTGGTTCTCAACCTTTTTTGGCCTGTGGGCTTCCCCCCCCCCCCTTTCACCATATTTTTGGAACGTCATTCCCCACCCCTCACCATATTTTTAGAACGTCATTCCCCCCCCCCCCCTCTTTTGTATTTCCTCCCTAAAAAATTTTCCCTGCCCCTACACAGTATACGTAATAATTGAAGCTAAATTTTATAGCACATACTAAAACATTTCTAAACATCTACATAAAATGTGATTTGTGTATCTGCTTGTGTTATAAAATGAATTTCAGAAGGGTGAGACATATAGAACTGTAAAGTATGAAAGGAAAAACAATATCAAATAATCAGTTCTCATAATAACGCAATCTAGAAATAATCTTAATTCCCCACTGGAAACCCTAAAATTCCCCCCCCCCCCCCCCTGAGGGGGAATTCCCCACCAGTTGAGAACCACTGGCCTAGATCATACATTTTCCTAGATCATACATCAACTTACATCATACATCAACTTACAACATATATCAGCCTAGATCATACCTGAACATTAGATCATACATCAGCTAAGATCATACATCAGCTTTTATCATTATGAACTTAGATAATATGAGGGTAAGTTAATAAATAAGTCACAAATGGCTGTAGAAAAATAACTAAATATGATAACTTGAAACTAGTTTATTTTTATACATACATTGTCCCATTATTTCTCAACATAATTTCCACCAACATTAGTGCACCTATCCTATAATTTTATTAGTCCTCCCAAACCAGCTGCATAGAACTGCGTGCCCTGTTTTCTAAACCACATTTTCACTTCACATTCAACTTCGTCGCCATTCGCGAAATGTCTCCCGCCAAGGTGGGTTTTCAGTGGATTTAGCCCCTATTGATTTCCCGTAAAGCGGTGCATAGTTGGGTAGAAAAAGTTATGAGGGCGAGTCAATAAGTAAGTCACACAGTTCTGTGGGATTTCAGGAAAATAAAAACAGGGCATGCAGATTTATGCAGACGGTTTGGGAAGACTGATAAAACGATGGGATAAGTGCATCAATGTTGGTGGAAATTATGTTAAGAAATAAAGGGACAATATATGTATAAAAATAAACTGGTTTCAAGTTGTTATCATAGTTAGTTATTTTTCTACAGCCATTTGTGACTTACTTATTAACTTACCCTCGTACATTGTACTAGATCATACATAATCTTAGATCAAACCTGAACTTAGATCATACATCAGCATACATGAGCACATTAATCATTCTTCTTCTCCATCTTTCGTTCACTTGAAATTGATTGTCTGTAGCTGCAATGTGTGCCTGCTTGATTGCACATATGTTCATAATCAATATCTGGTATATTCATGAGGCTATTACTTATTTACTTTGGTGTGTTTCAGAAATACACTCTTGGTCTTCAAGTAGTCCTTACCACTCAAAACAAGAACATTCACACAAGTGGACATATGACAGCATAGACATGAAGGTTGTGAAACAAGAACTATCAGATGTTCTGTGTGAGGACAGGAGTCACAGCTTCAGTAAAATGGTAGACATAGCTGGGGATAGCATCATTCAAGAAATGACAGGGGACAGCAACTCAGAATCAAGAATGGTTGAGAACAGTTGTAAGACATCAGTAAAACATGACAATTGTTGTCAAATGTCAGAAAATGTGTCTTCTGTAATTGATACAAACAATAAACTATCTCTGGCTAATGAGAATTGTCAGCAGCAAAATAAGGAAACACAAGAAAAACATGCACAGAACTTTGCACAGTCTCTTGAGGACATTTTTGATTATGTCAGTTATAGCTCTCAAAGAACTCACACGGAAGACTTGTTAGATGTTTCTAGTCCAAATGTTTGTGTAGATAGATATAAGAGAACACATTCTGAAGGGATGCCAAACAAATGGGATGGTCTTTTGTTTCAAGATGACCATCTAGAGTGCCAAAAGAATATGAATCACAAGAGAACACATACAGGAGAGAAACCTTACAAGTGTGATTATTGTAGTGCTTCTTTTACTCAAGCCGGCCATCTGAAGGAACATAAGAGAACACATACAGGAGAGAAACCTTACAAGTGTGATGACTGTAGTGCTTCTTTTACTATAACTGGCAATCTGAGAGAACATAAGAGAACACATACAGGAGAAAAGCCTTACAAGTGTGATGTTTGTGGTGTTTCTTTTACTCAAATTGGCAGTTTGAAGAACCATACAAGAATACACACAGGAGAGAAACCCTACAAATGTGATGATTGTGGTGCTTTGTTTAAGTTTGCTAGTAATCTTAAGGATCATAAGAAAACACATACAGGAGAGAAACCTTACAAATGTGATGTTTGTTGTGTTTCTTTTACTAAAAAAGGCAATTTAAAGTACCATATGAGAATACATACAGGAGAGAAACCTTACAAATGTGATGTTTGTGGTGCTTCTTTTACTCAGGCTGAAAGTCTGAAGAAACATAAGAGAACACACACTGGAGAGAAACCTTACAAATGTGATGTTTGTGGTGCTTTTTTTACTCAAGCGTGCAATCTGAAGACACATAAGAGAACACATACAGGAGAGAAACCTTACAAATGTGATGTTTGTGGTGCTTCTTTTACTCAGGCTGAAAGTCTGAAGAAACATAAGAGAACACACACTGGAGAGAAACCTTACAAATGTGATGTTTGTGGTGTTTCTTTTACTCGAGCTGAAGGTCTGAAGAAACATGAGAGAACAAATACAGGAGAGAAACCATACAAATGTGATGTTTGTGGGGCCTCTTTTCCTCGAGCTGTTGGTCTGAAGAAACATGAGAGAACACATACAGGAGAGAAACCATACAAATGTGATGTTTGTGGTGCCTCTTTTACTCTGACTTGCAATCTGAAGAACCATAAGAGAACACACACAGGAGAGAAACCATACAAATGTGATGTTTGTGGTGCCTCTTTTACTCTAGCTGGCAATCTGAAGAACCATAAGAGAACACACACTGGAGAGAAACCATACAAATGTAATGATTGTGGTGCTGTTTTTACTCTAGCTGGCAATCTGAAGAACCATAAGAGAACACACACTGGAGAGAAACCTTACAAGTGTGATGATTGTGGTGCTTCTTTTACTGTAGCCGGCCACCTGAAGAAACATAAGAGAACACATACAGGAGAGAAACCTTACACATGTGATGTTTGTGGTGTTTCTCTTACTCAGGCTGAAGGTCTGAAGAAACATAAGAGAACACATACAGGAGAGAAACCATACAAATGTGATTTTTGTGGTGCATCTTTTACTCTAGCTGAAAGTCTGAAGAAACATAAGAGAACACATACAGGAGAGAAACCTTACAAATGTGATGTTTGTGGTGCTTCTTTTACTCAAGCTGAAAGTCTGAAGAAACATAACAGAACACATACAGGAGATAAACCTTACAAATGTGATGTTTGTGGTGTTTGTTTTACTCAAGCAGGCAATCTGAAGAAACATAAGAGAACACACACTGGAGAGAAACCTTACAAATGTGAAGTTTGTGGTGTTTCTTTTACTCACTCTGGCAGTCTGAAAAAACATACAGAATTGCATTATCTTCATATGCCCTGCCAATTACCATAGGTGTTCATGTATCTCCTCAGATCTCTGTGAGCGTGAGTGAGAGTGAGCGTGAGGGTGAATGAGTGAGCGGGAGAGTGAATGAGTGAGAGTGTCTGTGTGTGTGAGTGAATGAGTGAGAGTGAATGAGTGAGCGTGAGAGTGAATGAGTGAGCGTGAGAGTGAAAGAGTGAGCGGGAGAGTGAATGAGTGAGCGGGAGAGTGAATGAGTGAGCGGGAGAGTGAATGAGTGAGCGGGAGAGTGAATGAGTGAGCGTGAGAGTGAGCGGGAGAGTAAATGATTGAGCGGGAGAGTGAATGAGTGAGCGTGAGAGTGAATGAGTGAGCGGGAGAGTGAATGATTGAGAGTGAGAGTGAATGAGTGAGCGTGAGAGTGAATGAGTGAGAGTGAATGAGTGAGCGTGAGAAGGAATGAGTGAGCATGAGAGTGAATGCGTGAGCGTGAGAGTGAATCAGTGATCGGCAGAGTGAATCAGTGAGCGGGAGAGTGAATGATTGAGCGTGAGAGTGAATGAGTGAGCGTGAGAGTAAATGAGTGAGTGTGAGAGTGAATGAGTGAGCGGCAGAGTGAATGATTGAGCGGGACAGTGAATGCTTGAGAGTGAATGAGTGAGAGTGAATGAGTGAGAGTGAATGATTGAACGGGAGAGTGAATGAGTGAGCGGGAGAGTGAATGAGTGAGCGGGAGAGTGAATGAGTGAGCGGGAGAGACAGAATGAGTGAGCGTGAGAGTGAAAGAGTGAGCGGGATAGTGAATGAGTGAGCGGGAGAGTGAATGAGTGAGCGGGAGAGTAAATGAGTGAGCGGGAGAATGAATGAGTGAGCGGGAGAGTGAATGAGTGAGCGTGAGAGTGAATGAGTGAGCGGGAGAGTGAATGAGTGAGCGGGAGAGTGAATGAGTGAGCGGGAGAGTGAATGAGTGAGCGGGAGAGTGAATTAGTGAGCGTGAGAGCGAATGAGTGAGCGTGAGAGTGAATGAGTGAGCGTGAGAGTGAATGAGTGAGCGGGAGAGTGAATTAGTGAGAGTGAGAGTGAATGAGAGAGAAAGAGAGAGAGTGTGTGTGTGTGTGTGAGCGTACGCATGCGTGTGAGTGTGTGTGTGTATGAAAGAATACACAGAGAGAGAGTGAGAGAGAGAGAGAGAGAGCTGAGCAGATGCATGTCATGTAACACGCGAATCCATATGTTTGTGTATTCTCATCTGTCATATTATAAGTTAAATACCATTTGATTTTATCATGTATAATCTAAACTTATGTTCATTATTGTAGTTTGAGTGAGAGAGTGAGTGAGTGTGAATGAGAGACAGAATGAGTGAGCGTGAGAGTGAATGAGTGAGCGTGAGAGTGAATGAGTGAGAGTGAGAGTGAATGAGTGAGCGTGAGAGTGAATGAGTGAGCGTGAGAGTGAATGAGTGAGCGGGAGAGTGAATGATTGAGCGTGAGAGTGAATGAGTGAGCGGGAGAGTGAATGAGTGAGAGTGGATGAGTGAGCGGGAGAGTGAATGAGTGAGCGCGAGGGTGAATGAGTGAGCGGGAGAGTGAATGAGTGAGCGTGAGAGCGAATGAGTGAGCTGAAGAGTGAATGAGTGAGAGTGTCTGTGTGTGGGAGTGAATGAGTGTGCGTGAATGAGTGAGAGTGAATGAGTGAGCGTAAGAGTGAATGAGTGAGCGTGAGAGTGAGCGGGAGAGTGAATGAATGAGCGTGAGAGTGAATGAGTGAGCGGGAGAGTGAATGAGTGAGCGGGAGAGTGAATTAGTGAGAGTGAATGATTGAGCGGGAGAGTGAATTAGTGAGAGTGAATGATTGAGCGGGAGAGTGAATGAGTGATCGTGAGAGTGAATGAGTGAGCGTGAGAGTGAATGAGTGAGCGTGAGAGTGATTGAGTGAGCGTGAGAGTGAATGAGTGAGAGTGAATGAGTGAGCGTGAGAAGGAATGAGTGAGCGTGAGAGTGAATGAGTGAGCGTGAGAGTGAATGATTGAGCGTGAGAGTGAATGAGTGAGCGTGAGAGTGAATGAGTGAGCGGCAGAGTGAATGAGTGAGCGTGAGAGTGAAGGAGTGAGAGTGAATGAGTGAGCGGGAGAGTGAATGATTGAACGGGAGAGTGAATGAGTGAGCGGGAGAGTGAATGAGTGAGCGGGAGAGTGAATGAGTGAGCGGGAGAGACAGAATGAGTGAGAGTGAATGAGTGAGCGGGAGAGTGAATGAGTGAGCGGGAGAGTGAATGAGTGAGCGGGAGAGTGAATGAGTGAACGGGAGAGTGAATGAGTGAGCGGGAGAGTGAATGAGTGAGAGTGTGTGTGTGTGAGTGAATGAGTGAGAGTGAGAGTGAATGAGAGAGAGAGAGAGAGAGAGAGAGAGAGAGAGAGAGAGGGAGAGTGTGTGGTGTGTGTGTGTGTGGGACGCGCTGGCATCACTACTTTTACGTCACATACTTTTTATGTACACATTTTTCTCAATGTTTAGCCTTGTTTATGTTTACAACATTCATTTCACAATGTTTATTTTTCTTCCTATGTAAATGTATAATGCTCTTGATGAACGAAAGACGAGTGATTGGAAGGGCCGAATGTAAGACGGGCCTGCGCGCCCAATTTGTGACCCTAATAAAGTTGATTTGATTTGATTTGATTTTGATTCTGTCCCTGTTCTGGATCAACTCTACTGGTAATATTTCTCAATCTCACCATACAGTCCATCCAGTATCATCTCTCTCAGTCTGCCCATGTCTCATTTCCCACTGATCTGTCCAGTCATCATAATGCTTTCCCACGTTTCTCTTCTCATCACAATACTAAAGAATGCTTTTGTCTCTTTCTGATGCGTGTATATAATGTTTTACTTTCATTAGCCTCTTCCAGGCAATCATTATTAAGTTACTTTGGCAATACAAACAACACAACAATCTCAGGAATCACATATTTGATGCTTCCAACAAAATGGAAGACATTTTATTGAATCCAACCAAATTTCACTTAGATCCTAAAGCCAGCAACCCCGAGGAATAGGATGCACAAGTCAGGAAAGAGATTCAGTCACTTTTAGATAGTAAATTCATCAGTGAGTCGCCTGCACAGCCATTCCACAGGGCTCATATACCACCAACTTTATGGCCTTCCTAATGTAACAGAGCCAAATCGGCGCACCTTGGTTTGGCCTGTTAAAGCAGTTTAAACCTGGACAGTGCCAGAACACCACTTGTAACAAAGCAACTTGTGAATTCTTTGTCTGATGTCGGCCCGGCTTGTTGATAGTAACAAAAGTGCTGTTCTGTTGTATTGAGATGTGGGAAAAATTCCCTGAATTGATCTGTGGTAATCTAATGCCTTCGTAAAGCTGTAAGTGTAAAATGTTTAATTGAATAAAGATTTATTAAATTGCAGCATACGTCAGGTTACCAGCCTGAAACTGTTTGCATGGGAGAGCAGGCGTGTGTGAACAGAGCTGTTAGGCGAGGTGGTAGGAACAAAGAAATATAAATAGATAATATGAATAAAGGCTATTAAAGTGAGCTGTTCTACAGATCAATTTAGCGTCCCTGAAGCTTTATGAAAATAAAAGTTAGCAGGTTAATATATAGAGATGTAAGCAATCAGGCATGGTGAGCTGAAGTGAGATATGATAAATGTAGATGTTTCCAATAACTAAAATAAAATAGACAGTGTAATTGATTTTGTTGTTTCCCTGTTGTATCCCAAGGTAGCAGAAGTGTTGGATTTACAGTGTGTAGGGTCATAAATTATAGGTTAAAGAAAAGGCTGAAATCATGCCATATGGTGCATGCTGTTGGCAAGGGAGTGAATGCTTGTGAGATTGCTAGAAATGAAGGCTACTTAATAACAGAGAGTGGTGATAATCATATGTTTATGTGTATACAGCAGCAAGATATGTTTGCAGGATTATTCTCTGACAATTATGGGCATAAGATTGAATGTTTGTGTGGTTAATTGTTGAGTATGAACACTGCTAAGTAACTGAATAGTTATAATCTGTGTGAAACAGAGAAGAGTACTTACATGTTATATGTGACAATGATGTGTTAATGGTTAAGCTATGAAGGTAGGACATGTGGGTAACAAGAGAGGTGAAGGAAGGAATGTATTGGAAGGACTTGATGGACTGACAGCTACAGAGCATAGGAAATGATACACCTTTAACACACGGAGTGCGAATCAGCAATCATAATGTAATCATGATAACTGCGAATGAAGTGCAGCTTTAGTGAGGAAGGACAGTCAGGTGTATCTGGAACTTTTAGTATTAGTAAAGGAGTTTATCAATTAGCATTGAAGTCTGGTATCACATCTGTTACCGTTATGCAGTAATGTTTGCACCGGTGTACCAGACTGGGAGTGGAATCATATGGCTGAAGTTTTATGTACAGTAAAACATGGTGCTTGTTGTACCATGGGAAGTGTAGAATTATGCTACGTACCACCCTTCGCAAAGATGTTAACATGTATTCGCTATGTGACATGAAGCTCAAGACAGCGAGATGTATAATAGTACACTGGTGTGGTTGGCATAAGATAACACTGGTTGACATTAGTGTGTAATAATGATATTAGATATAGTACACTGGTTATTATATTAGTACTAATGTTCTCTATCCAGCCATGGACATTGTTGTGCTTTGATCTTATCTCATATGAATGATGCACTCTTACCACTTTTCATGTATTTTCACTTGATACTATTTATGAACTGTCTTAGTGGCCTCAGAGAGTCCCTCAGTTGATTTTCTGGGAGTACATGTTTATATTTAACTTTCTGTGAGTGTTGTAACTCTACTATATGCAAGTGTTGCATTTTCACATTCTACAAATATGGTAATTCCACAGGGTATATGTGTCTATTGCTTGTTAGTTGGTTGTTAGTGTGTAATGCTAGTCAAATACTGTAACTTATATGGTTTCATATTAATGCTGGTATTCTTTATGCAAACTTGGACATTGCAGGAGTAGTTTGTCCCATGTCACATAGCATCCGACATAATTTGAGGTAATTTAACTGCAGAAGATGGAGATGCAAATGCACTATACTGGTCTGCAGAATTAGAGATATAAGTTCATGTTTGTCCCCTGCTTTTCATAGCTATGTGTTTACAGCTGGGCAAATGAGATCAATCTTCTAGTGTAGGATCTGTGTGAGGTAGTTACATTGAACTGAAGACATTCCCTAAGTGAAAGCTGGGCTGTATGGAGAGGTGGAGCAGGCTGAGGTTGTTGCATTAGAAGGTGTTCCTCCCTAGCAATATCAAGTGTAATCCCATGACAGTGGCGGCACAACTGGAGAAGACAATGGAGTGGGTGATCTGATGATGCAACATTTATTGTTGCATTTACCAATTAGAAATGTAGCCATTTTGTATGTAGGAATGGTAGCCTAATTTACCAGCACAAAGATGTCATTCTGATGTTTGTTAACAAAATCAGTGTTGAGATGTTGTTTGCTTGCAATGTCTGTTGTATGTTAGCCAAATCATTGTTGAGATGTTGTGTTTGCCAGTAATGTCTGATGTCTGTTAACCAAATCAGGGTTGAGATATTGTTTGCTTGCAATGTCTGATGTATGTTAACCAAATCAGTGTTGAGATGTTGTTTGCTTGCAGTGTCTGATGTATGTTAGCCAAATCAGTGTTGAGATGTTGTTTGCTTGCAATGTCTGATACATGTTAACTGAATCAGTGTTGAGATGTTGCATTTGCTTGTGATGTCTGGTGTAAGTGAATCTAATCAGTAAGTGTCAAGATGTTGTATCTTGTTGCGACAATTCATCAGAAGTACAAGAGTGTTGTCTGTCTTATGTAGAAAGACTCAGTGTCGGTGTTGTCTTGTTGGGTCATCATGTTGAGATGTTTGACTTGTCTTTGCCTAATAGCGTTGTGTTTAATATGATTTCTTTACAATGATAATCATAGATTGCTTTCTGTTGTTACAGGAGTGGCTGACTAGTTAGTGTCAGCATGCCTGGGTTCATGGTGGGGTAGTAAATTGTGTCACAACTCTTTTATTTATGTTGCGTCTTAGGATTTATGTTGTGTAACTTATGATTTTGTAGTGCCTTATTGTCTGTGCAGTGTTGCTTGTGTCGAAGTTCTTTATTGTATCAGTCTAATCAGCTACTGTTTGGAACACCTGTGTTGTGGTACTTGGTATACCCTGTTGTCTTAAGTTCTGTTGATTGGTTAGAGGTTACCCACTGTTGTTGTTTAATATATACAGTTGTCTGTTGTATCTGTTATTGACATTCAATGTTATCCAACATGTCCAGTTAGAAGAAATAAATAAAGAGCTTGTTTACTTGTCCTTGATTTGTTTGTTTAGTCTCTTTTAGTTTTTATAACCACTATTTCTACCACAGTCTAACACCTTAATTCACCGTCAGGACCTCAGATATGACAGTTAATGTCCAGAGGTGAGGCCCCTGTCCAAGATCTTGTATATTCTTACCTAATTACTATCACTTTGTTTGTCAGTTGAGGGCGGTGTGAGGTTCTCTTTCTTTTATTATTTCTCTTCTTTGGCCGTAATGAAGTCAGAGTTACCCTCTACCTGTTAGCACCGTAGCAAAGGAAACATCAGTCTTTCCCTTGTCTTTTCCCCTTGGCTACACAAGGATCAGGTGACAGGGGCAGGGCGACGACCAGATCTGTACCTACTGGAACCATGCCTTCAAGTAGAGCAATTCCCGGTGCTGCCTGACAACAGAAGTGCACTCATGCGTGACCTCTTTCTCTGATGAATATGATCCAGTAAACTGTAATGGGAGGTTTACAGTTTGGTCTGAGGGCATGATAATTCTGTTGTTACCAAATACTTTCACCTGGTCCTCTTCTTGCAGGGTCTGCCTTTACTTGCTGTACTCAAGAAGCCTTTAATTGTTGTAATCAAGATGCCTCTACTGAGATGGTGGAATCTAGCTAGCTGCTCACTCCAGTGAAACCGCCAAGTATCTAGGTGAGATCCAAGCACTGGGAGCCAGGAGAAATCAGTCCCAATCAGTGAGTGTCCAACAGAAGGTGATGGACTTGACTATATCTACAAGATTCAATCTACGGGGCATTACCACTCTCAGGTGAGAGTTATCACTTTATGAACTTCATCATGGCATCCCAATTGATAGCGTTTTCGTTTCTATGGGAGGACGCCTTTTTCGGAAAGTTCAAGGTCATCGGATCCGTGGACGGTTTACTGCGGCCCGTGAGTGCAGTATACGAAAATAACCCTGTCGTGTTTCCTATTGGATAAATGCGAAACTATTTTTATGAAAATCACGAATGACAATTTTAACGAGGGGTCAAAAGGTTATTCTACAAACCTGCGTGCTTGAAAGCAAGTGGCTTGTTTGAAAGATATTTCTCCTTGTTTGACAAAGGTAAGGAAGTTTATAGTTTGGCTTGTTTATTATCAAAGATATCCTAATTTAACCTGCATTTGTGAACTTCGCATCCAATTTTACATATAAATGTTGACTTTCAACAAGATTCGTTATGCTGGTGACTTAGAATAAAATTTTTATGTGAGCATGGTCGTGGTGTGTACTTTGTAAATTTATATAATGTCGGAATCACGGCATTTTGGATCATTGTCTGCTTTTTTTAATAAACAAGAAGATTTACAGTCATGAAGCTAAACAAAATATAAATATACGTTTAAATTCTATTAAATATTTATTTTTTTTTTGCTTTATATTTATTTTATTTTTATTTATTATAATATATATATAATTTTTTGAAAGTCAAGTCAGTTTTCAAACTTGGCCACGGTCCATTGCTGAAATTTAATTGACTGGTTTACAGTTTTATTTTTATTGATAAATGAATTATCAAGAGAATTATACTTTATTGTGCATTTATGGATGCTGCATCCATGTCTACACACAACTAAAGAGGTTCTGACAAGATCGTTATACTAAGGTGTAGAAAATAAATATTTTGTGAGGCCAACTGGTTACATCTTTACAATAGGGGAAATTCACAATGGCGGCATCCCAGCATATCCAGACTAGTCCTACTAGTGTATGTTTTATTAAAACACTGGGATTTAGAATCATAATATACAAAGTATCAAATAATTTCTACAGATAATTTGTGTTGTTGATTTAATAATTTTTATTCATGTGACGTGGCTGAACCATTGTTGATATATTATATATATATAAAGTCATTTTTCAAACCCGTCCGCTCACTTTGTATACTCAGCTCTGGCATCATATTTTATTCTAATTTAGTTGTATATGTTAAATAATAATTTAAATTAAGAGAAGTTATATAATGTTTTTGAAATCTCCAACCAGTTTAGCTTTTATTCTTGTCTTTCTGATTATACATATTTCTTGGAGGACTTTTTACCTTTACATTTAAAAAAATGTGCTAAAGATCATAAGATGCATTTCATTTTCATTTTTACATTTTCTAATGCAACCAATTTTGTGTTTAATTAATTGTTTGCTTTTATTTACTTTTTCTCATTAGATTTATCATGGCAAAAAGGAATCTGTCAGTGTTTGCACCTGGGTATCCCATAAAGAAAGGCTACACTATATTGCTTGGATATTCTTTGCAGATCGTCGTTCTGTACCAGATGTTAGTTAGTTTTTCCTCTTGAGCCTAAGGCGGCACATAGGGCAGAAGTCCTGACTCTCCATGCTTGGCGGTTCGCTGCTACTTGTTGTAGATCTTGGATATTTACTTGGCCATTGAATGAGCCTTCTCTGATGATGGTTCTACGCAGGGTCTCTCTTGGTCTCCCCGTTTTCTTTTCCCTACCGGTGACCATATGAGGGCTTGGTAGGGGAGTCTTGACTTGTCCATTCTGAGTACATGGCCGATGTAGTTCCAATGGCGTCTTATGAAATTGGATACTGTATCTTGCTTAGTCTCTTGTCTTATTTGCGCATTGGTTCTGAAGTCTGTCCAGTGGATGTTTAGAAGTCTTCTAAGACATTTGTTCTCAAAATTGTCTAATTGTTTATCTAAAGCTACCGTTGATTTCCAACTTTCACATCCATACGTTAACACTGGAATCACACAAGAGTTGAAGATTTTAAGTTTTGTGTGTTTGCCGAGTGTCTTTGACTTCCAGATGTTTGACAGTTTATTGAAGGCACTAGATGCCAGTACCAGATGTACTTAAACTTAAAGAAATACAACAAGAAACTGTAAGTACATTTTACTTCGTTGATACAGACCTGTATGCAATCACACACAGTCATATAGGCAGATACGTAGTCATAGATGCCAGATCAGCTGTCATCACAACAATGTCATGTAAATAAGATACAAGAGACACAAAATCGTAAACACAGATCATGCCTGTACAACTTTTTATTGCCAACCATTAATTAAACGTAGACAGTCCAACAACGATTTAATCTTTTATCTTCCATGACATTTTTCTTGCCTGGAGAAAATCAAATATACATCTAGCAATTTATGAATTAGTAATTAATTAACTGCCATTTATAGTTGCTAATGAGGTCACCACACATCATACTGACACAGCAAAGAGACCATAAGTTCTGTACGCTGTACGTCCTCTGTACGCTGTTTTCGTTGTCGGCACTCTCATTGACATTACTCTTAGCGTGGCCGCGTTGAGGTACGTTCATGGCTGCTATTGTCACCGCCGTCACTCAGCTGCGCAGGTTCGACTCCTGCCCCGGGCATGCAAACGCTTGTCAGTTCTCAATTGTGGTAGTGGGTAAATGCGCCCGGGACCCATGGCTGAGTCGGTGGTGGTGGTAGTAAAGACCGTATCGTACCTCGAGGGGTTCAGGGAGTGACAATGAAGGAAGTGTACAGAGGATGGAGAGGAGATATAGTCATTTTTCATACCCGTCCATGACCGACTTTGTATACTCCGCTCTGGCAGCATATTTTATTTTAATTTAGTTGTAAATGTTAAATAGTTTAAACTGAGATCAGTTATATTTTAAAGCTAAAATTAAGAAAACGCTGGCCTATTCATGAATTAGAAATTAATTAGCGGCCATTTTAAATTGCTAATTAGGCCACAACACATATTTTTAAAACACCAAAGTGACCATTAGATCCGTAACATCATTCCGCATAAAACTATATACATCTCAAAATTTTAAAGCTAAAATTAAGAAAACGCAGGTCTATTCATGAATTAGTAATTAATTAGCAGCCATTTTAAATTGCTAATTAGGCCACAACACATACTATTAAAACACCAAAGTGACCATTAGATCCGTAACATCATTCCGCATAAAACTATATACATCTCAAAATTTTTAAAGCTAAAAGTAAGAAAACGCAGGCCTATTCATGAAGTATTAATTAATTAGCAGCCATTTTAAATTGCTAATTAGGCCAAAACACATATTATTAAACCACCAAAGTGACCATTAGATCCGTAACATCAATCTGCATGAAACCATATACATCTCAAAATTGTTAAAGCTAAAATTAAGAAAAGGCAGGCCTATTCATGAATTAGTAATTAATTAGTGGCCATTTTAAATTGCTAATTAAGCCACAACACATATTATTAAAACACCAAAGTGACCATTAGATCCGTAACATCATTCCGCATAAAACCATATACATCTCAAAATTTTTAAAGCTAAAATTAAGAAAACGCAGGTCTATTCATGAATTAGTAATTAATTAGCAGCCATTTTAAATTGCTAATTAGGCCACAACACATACTATTAAAACACCAAAGTGACCATTAGGTCCGTAACATCATTCCGCATAAAACTATATACATCTCAAAATTTTTAAAGCTAAAATTAAGAAAACGCAGGCCTATTCATGAATTAGTAATTAATTAGCAGCCATTTTAAATTGCTAATTAGGCCACAACACATATTATTAAAACACCAAAGTGACCATTAGATCCGTAACATCAATCTGCATAAAACCATATACATCTCAAAATTGTTAAAGCTAAAATTAAGAAAAGGCAGGCCTATTCATGAATTAGTAATTAATTAGTGGCCATTTTAAATTGCTAATTAAGCCACAACACATATTATTAAAACACCAAAGTGACCATTAGATCCGTAACATCATTCCGCATAAAACCATATACATCTCAAAATTTTTGAAGCTAAAATTAAGAAAACGCAGGCTATTCATGAATTAGTAATTAATTAGTGGCCATTTTAAATTGCTAATTAGGCCACAACACATACTATTAAAACAGCAAAGTGACCATTAGGTCCGTAACATCATTCCGCATAACAACATACATATCTTGTAATTTTTTTAAAGCTAAACTTAACAAGATGCTGGCTAATTAATTAATTAGTAAATAATTAGCGGCCATTTTTACTTCCTAATTAGGTCACCAGACATCATATCAAATAAATAACATGACCAGTTAGGCTTTGCAACCCCGATCGCAGTGATGTATGGTTGCTAAGATGTTCGTTTAAAAACAAAACAGATAGTCTCAAAAAATTAAAATTTTGATACTCTGGGCTCTCAATTTGACCAGGACGCGACAAAATCCACTCAGTGAGCACTCTTTTGTGAAAATTTTAATCTAAAGGTCATGACACTCAAATGTAAATAACTCCGCTTAGAATCGAGAGATTCGGTTTTTCAAGACCTATCTATGTGTGGTGATCCCATTGGTAAATACCCAAGTTGAAAATCATGATCAGAATACCTACGTGACTATTGAATTGCCAGACCCAGATGAGATCGAAGAGACATATCTACGTCTATTGAGACTATGTTGTTTTGATCTGCAATATGGTACCTACTCTACGTGGTCAGACCCAGCTGGGGTCCGAATTGCCATAAAGATTTTTGCACTTACCAGTGGCATTCACAAGAAGATTTGCGGAGGAGTTCATACTGACTTACCAGACCGTGAGCGGGTCAATCATAACATTGTGACTCCAGTTTGAGATAGCCAGCTCCAACATATTTGCGTATCTTATCCAGTTTCTCAGGGAGAGACCTAATGTTATAGAGTCTCCCCATCCAGACTGTGGTGTGAGAATCAATCCAGTGTTAGCTACGCCATGGGGTGACGCTACGTCATTGGACTGTGTTATTGTTGAGATCCATTCCTAGAGCTCAGGATGGCTGTTCCATGTTGGTGATCAACGTAGACTGTGATGAGACCGAGTGCTACAGCAACCCTCAAGACAACTCTAGCATGGAGGGATCCCGGTGAGAGAACGCATAAGACCGGACGTATGCACACGACAGAATCTCACTTGCCCTAAGATGATATCTGGATCATCCCTGAATCTTCTTCTACACGCTTTGGTCTATCTGTACATATACATACTCTCTATCCCGATCTCCATTCTTCTTGTCTGGACGATCTTATATAATACATCAATTCTTTGTTAACATGACTTTGCTATACTTTATGTGTGTCTTCTGGACTGATTCCCATAAGTCTACAGGTTGGGAGAGCGAGAGACAGGTGGAGTCCAGGGTCTGTTTGAGTTCGGTAGACGACCCATATTTGTGTCGTGGCCAGAGCAGGGTGGGAAGATCAAGGTGTACCCCTACCCAGTCAAACCGCGGGGGTTTTCGGTACAAAGATTTCCTACATTAGTACACAACATAAGGTTGTTCTATTTATAAAAGATGGAAGAAAACTTTGCTCTCTGCTGCGATAAAATATAACCTTTGTTTCAGCAGTCAGTATTTTTTTTTTTTTTCTTTCAATCTTGAAGCCAACACTTCTGAAGATTCTTTGGAGAGATATAGATCTCCGATTTGATCATCCAGTTCACGCTGTTCGAAGTGTTGAGCAGCTGGAAAATTATCTCTGAAATCACTATCATTGTTACTTGTCGTTTCACATGCCACCACTGTCTCATCCTCCAGCAGGGAATCCGAAAGTTGGAATTGGTTTGTCATCTCCACATGGAAAAGGGATCTAGCAGAATCTAAATCTGGATATTTCAAATTTATATGATTTCCCACCATTAATTTCCTTAATATTGACAACACAGAAATAACAGTCATCATAGTGGTTCTTGGGCTCTCTCCAAACCATTGGAATTCTTATTTTCTTTTCCCACAAGCAAACTGTCGCAGATATTCAACACATGTTTTGTAAACAACACGAGGAGCCCACGACTTGTCCTGCTTATCTATTTTTACTTTAAAGTAAGAAAGTATACATTTTTCGCAAAAAAAAAAAGAAGTTAATATGCTTCCTATCTTCGTCTTTCAAAGTGTACTCTCCATAAATATAACAACATTAATCTGGTGAAAGAAAACATGCTTTTCTTGAAGATGATGTTATTCAGTGTTAGATGTGTAAGGAGATAACTAGCATACTAACATGCATGCAGTGGTATACAATCTGAAAAAGGCAATTCTTGAAAGATTCTTAGAAAACTGAAACTGTAAGTAAGCAAGCAGTTTCATTATGTAAGGGACTAGACAGCAATAGTATTTTTTTTTTCTTTTTCTTTTGGACTTCCGGTCCCCAACACGGAGAACAGGCATTTAAATGGTTAAGGCATCTGGAGTGTTTATGCTTGTGGCTACCGTTTGCATTTGCATTTTCTTCATGTTTGACTGGAAGTGTATGGTTCTATTGCCCTGCTACAGAGTTGAGTCTGTGGTGCGACACTGTGAGCTGTGAATTTCGTGTGAAATGCTTATATATCTGTCCACTGTTGTTTGTCGCGTGCACTGCATGTTCGGAATAGTGGCAACCGACTTTGTCACAAACCTGACTGGTATTCCTTATGCAGTGTGGCTACTGGTTTTCTAGTGACTTCGCTTTCATCGACGACGAACTGTATATTTCATGGAGGACATTTGTGTTGGCATTCTGGCGGCGGCATTCTGCATGGTGAAATGTTTTTACATCTGACCACAGTTGTTTGTATCGTGAACTGCATGTTCGGAATCATGGCGGCCGGCTTTGTCACAGAAATGACTGGTTTGCCTTACGCAGTACCGTGTGGCTACTGGTTTTCTAGTGACTGCTGAAAATATTTGAAATATATATTTCTGAAAATATTTTCACTGTATAGGGGAAAAAAAAAGGATCTGGAAACATTACACATCCCTGTCTCACGCCTCTCTTAATAGGCTGATATAGACCTACTTCATTATGAATTCTTATGACAGCTTGTTGTTTCCAATATATGCTTTTTACAAGTCTAAGGTCTTTTCCATCAATTTGTAGATCTTCAAGCATCCTTATCATGTCGACATGGCTCACTTTATCAAAAGCCTTTATCGAGAGTTCCTACAGAAAAATAAATGCGATATTTGTATTTAGCAGGCCTAATTTATGCAAAATCAGGCACCAAAAATATTTGTGTGTGGTTGGGCTGATGCTGACAACCATGCAGTTGACCCGTATTCCAGGTGTGGTCGTATGCTATGTTGATAAAGTTTTCTAAGTATTTTCACAATAGCTCCCGATGTGGTTCCACTTAGTTTTCTCAGGATGGCTGTTTTCCTTCTGGCTTTTGCTACTGCTTTGTTGATGTGCTTTCTCCATGTTAGCCTGCTATCAAATGTTACTCCAAGGTATGTTGGTTCTTTATCTCCTCTTAGGGGTGTTCCATTTATCTGGATGATCCCTGCCTTTTGTTTTGGAGAGAGGGTAAATAGAGTGGTGCTGCACTTGTCAGTGTTTATGCTGACATACCATCTATTTGTCCATGCAAAAAATGTATCTACAGCTCTTTGTAGCAATCTGGTGGCCACTGATGCATTTTCATTTGTGTTACATAGAACCAGGGCATCAGCGCACATTGCCATTTTAATTCCATGCGGTAGATTAGCAACAATATCATTGATGGAGATTAAAAATATGTGGGGGGGGGGGGGACATAAGACTCCACCCTGGGGAACACCGCGGCGCAGTAGTACTTTCTTGATCTTTGGTCCATCTATCTGTACTCGGGCTTTTCTATTGTGCAAGTATGCTTTCATCCATTTGTACATTCTTTCAATGACTTTACAGTTTCTCAGTTTCTTCATCAAACTTTCTTTCTAAACTTTGTCAAAGGCTTTCTTCAGATCTATCCATGCAGTAAGCACCAAGTTTTTCTCTTGGAATTCATCCTCAATTTCTTGAGAGAGGTAGGTTGTCTGATCATCCGTAGAGTAGCACTGCCTAAAGCCAGGCTGCTGTGGCACAAGGATGTTTTTACTTTCAATGTACCACTGCAGTCTGTGATTGATGATTGTCAGCACCTCATTTTATCTACTGAGATCTGGCATATCACGTCTCATTGAAACAATGACGTGAGTATGTACAAATATAATGGTTTATTAATCATTGCATATACATAGTAATAACGTTAAATCACAATTCATACAGGATCGTTCAATCTTTTAACTATATACTCGCGTTCGCAGTCAGCTCTCTCTCTCTCTCTCTCTCTCTCTCTCTCTCTCTCTCTCTCTCTCTCTCTCTCTCTCTCTCTCACACACACACACACACACACACACACACACACAGCTGGTAGCAGATACTCCTAGCTCAGGCTATCATTCATTCTTGTCACTTCTTCACTCCTTCAAGCATTGTCCAAACACAACCGTCTCTGTCTACTGCCTTGTCCCGTCTGAGCCTGCCTTTGGCCTCGGTCGTCATCTCGTGGTGAAGCACCACGTGCAAACTCACTTGGGTTGTGGTGTGCCGTGACCAGTACTGAATCTCAGTCTTTTCCTTCACCTCTAGGTCAGTCCTCAAGGTTAGTCCGTCCGTTGTTGCTAACGGTCTTCTAATTAACTCATATTGTCCGGTCTGTCCCTGTACAGTCTTAACCTATGTGTCCCTTGTCCTCTGGTCGGGCTTTGTCCTATGGAGTCCTCTATAGGAATCTGACAATGATGCTCTCCATTGTTTTGCAGAGACAGCTGGTGAGGCTAACTGGTCTGTAGCTGGAGGCAATGGAACTATCTTTCCCTGATTTTAGGAGGGGTATCATGATTGCTTCTCTCCAGGCTCGTGGAACACTGCCTAAGGTCCAGCTGTTAATAAAGATCTCCAACAGCTTTGCTTTGGCCTCTGTTCCTAGGTTCCTGATCATTTCATTGGATATACTGTCAGCTCCTGGTGACTTTCTCAGTTTCAGTTTTGATATGGCTAGCACCAGTTCGCTGATTACGATAGGTGCCTCCAGAACCTCATGTACTATTCCCTTCTGTCCTGTATGTTGCCATTTCTCTCGAATCTCTTATTGTTTCTCTGGACTAATTTCAATATTGTTATCTTGTGCGAATGAGTCCGCAAAATGGTCAGCTACTTGCTTTCCTGTTAAGATGTTTCCATCTTTATGTAGTGCAATACAGTTGGACTAAAATGTTGAACTATCATCCTTGACCTGGGGCTGTAAATTACAGCGTAACATTGCAGTCGGAGTGGGTTCGCCTGCTGTTGAGGGACACTGCTAATAGGGAAAGCTAATCCACATGCAAAAGCAATGGCAAACTACTGAACGTAAACTTGTTAAGAGATCACAACAGCAAAAAATTGCTTTGGTTGACTGTGATGTACTGTAAAGGATATAAAACTAACTAAATTTAATCCACATGCACAATTCAGTCCAGCACTGCTAGAAGTTGTGTGTACGGACTACACTTTAGTTCAAAGTGAGCGAGCGCAAAAAAACAAATTATTATTTATGACAACTGTCTATGAAATAAGAAAGTAAGGAAAGTATATAATGTATAGAGTAATTACCAAATGTGTGGTCAGCTGACTTCTACAGAATGAACCAGGCTACTGATTTCTTCATCTGTGGGTTGACATCTCCCAACTTCTACAGAGTGAATCATGCTACTGGTACTCCATCTGTGGGCTGACATCTCTCAACTTCTACAGAGTGAATCATGCTACTGTGTACTCCATCTGTGGGCTGACATCTCCCAACTTCTACAGAATGAATCATGCTACTGTGTACTCCATCTGTGGGCTGACATCTCCCAACTTCTACAGAGTGAATCATGCTACTGTGTACTCCATCTGTGGGCTGACATCTCCCAACTTCTACAGAGAGAATCATGCTACTGTGTACTCCATCTGTGGGCTGACATCTCCCAACTTCTACAGAATGAATCATGCTACTGTGTACTCCATCTGTGGGCTGACATCTCCCAACTTCTACAGAATGAATCATGCTACTGTGTACTCCATCTGTGGGCTGACATCTCCCAACTTCTACAGAATGAATCATGCTACTGTGTACTCCATCTGTGGGCTGACATCTCCCAACTTCTACAGAGTGAATCATGCTACTGTGTACTCCATCTGTGGGCTGACATCTCCCAACTTCTACATAGTGAATCATGCTACTGTGTACTCCATCTGTGGGCTGACATCTCCCAACTTCTACATAGTGAATCATGCTACTGTGTACTCCATCTGTGGGCTGACATCTCCCAACGAGGCATAAGCCCTCAAGCCATGCCCTGTGTAGACATGTCCAAGGTTGGTTGGATTGTGCTGCTACCATTGTCTCCAGCCAGTCTCAGGCCAACCCTTCTCTCCCATCTCTTACCACATGCACGGTAGCTGACAGGGTTACTGTTCTTGGCTTCCTTCACAGACCCTCGTAGGACACAGGTGATACCAGGTACCTGTCTAAAATATGTTTGTAGATTATCTTCATGCAGCGGGACGTCACTCTCATCAGATGGTTACCAGATTCTGCGTCCTTTGTCAGTTCTCTTGCATCATGGGTCTGAATGCCTGACGTGTCTGGTGTGTCCTGTCTATTTTTGTGCTGGTTGATCCGTCTCGTATTCTGTCCTGTCTATTTTGGTACTGGTTGATCCCTGTCTCGTATTCTGTCCTGTCTATTTTGGTACTGGTTGATCACTGTCTCGTATTCTGTTATGTCTATTTTGGCGTTGGTAATCTCTGTCTCGTATTCTGTTATGTCTATTTTGGTGCTGGTTGATCCCTGTCTCGTATTCTGTCCTGTCTATTTTGGTGCTGGTTGATCCCTGTCTCATATTCCAGAAACTGTCTTCTATCACTGTTCTTTACAAATCATTGTGATGTGTAATGTAGCTAAACTAGTTCCGTTTCTCAGTCATGATACTGTTTATGAGACAGTTTTCTTCAATGTTCAGATCTTGTAGAATGTCAGTATTTTCATCTTGTTTCATGATATTGTAGGTAACCAGTGCAATACACATAGTCTAGTTTTGTCTGTTTATTCTAAAGTATTTTTGATGAAATAAAATCTGGTTATTCTGAAAGCTCAAGGACAGTGAAATGATATGTTTCTTGTTATGGCATCCGCACTACTGCTTGTGTTTTACTTCCAGGCTGAGATATAATGTGGCAAACGATGCTGGGAACTGAGTATTCTCCGAGATAAGTAGACAGTTCTGGAGTAGAACAGAGCAGGTTCTCACATGTCCTGACAGTTATAAACTGCTGTCAAATGCAGATTAAATGACCTCTGTGTGGATGTGGAAGACAAGAGAAAACCACCACATTTCCCCACAAAATCATGCAGAGAAGTTTTGAAGTCAGTGAACGACATTAATGTCTTAGGACAGCTTTTTAATTGTGGACTGTCACGAGTCACAGGTGACAGCAGACTGTCAACAGGTTACCATCTGCACAAGCTGAAAAGGCATACCAAGAGAAATGATGATGGAAGGACTGAGAGGTGGCATGGAGGAATATTATCAACAGAATTGATCCTGACCTAACTGGACAATACCTGACTCAGCTGGACAATACTTGACTCTGCTGGATAATACCTAACATAGCTGGACAATACCTAACATAGCTGGACAATACCTGACACAGCTGGACAATACCTGACTCTGCTGAACAATACCTGACACAGCTGGACAATACCTGACTCTGCTGGATAATACCTAACATAGCTGGACAATACCTAACACAGCTGGACAATACCTGACTCAGCTGGCAATACCTGACATAGGTGGACAATACCTGACTCTACTGAATAATACCTAACATAGCTGGACAATACCTAACACAGCTGGACAATACCTGACACAGCTGGACAATACCTGACTCTGCTGGACAATACCTGACAGCTGGACAATACCTAACATAGCTGGACAATACCTAACATAGCTGGACAATACCTGACTCTGCTGGACAATACCTGACTCTGCTGGATAATACCTGACTCTGCTGGATAATACCTAACACAGCTGGACAATACCTGACTCTGCTGGATAATACCTGACTCTGCTGGATAATACCTAACATAGCTGGACAATACCTAACATAGCTGGACAATACCTGACTCTGCTGGACAATACCTGACTCTGCTGGATAATACCTGACTCTGCTGGATAATACCTAACACAGCTGGACAATACCTGACTCTGCTGGATAATACCTGACTCTGCTGGATAATACCTAACATAGCTGGACAATACCTGACACAGCTGGACAATACCTGACACAGCTGGACAATACCTGACACAGCTAGACAATACCTGACACAGCTGGACAATACCTGACACTGCTGGACAATACCTGACACAGCTGGACAATACCTGACACAGCTGGACAATACCTGACACAGCTGGACAATACCTGACACAGCTGGACAATACCTGACACAGCTGGACAATACCTGACACAGCTGGACAATACCTGACACAGCTGGACAATACTTGATACAGCTGTTTAACAGAGCGCCAGGACTCAAAAGCAACTGCATGCAACTGAAGGGAGGAAGTCAAGGCAACGATGATTAGAAATGACTCAGTTTATTGTGAGAGTCTGCAAATCATATCAAAATGAATACAGCGACTATAAATGTAGATACATCTTACTGGCTTGGCTGCTGGGTGGTAACTGTCCCCTATTTTCTTCTACGACAGCCCGTGAGCGTCCTTAACTACCTAGCTACGGTGCTCACGCGTGCATCATCTATTTGTCTCTTTCCCCTTGCAGACCGTGCCACCTAACTAAGCCCCGTATAACAGCCTACTCTGTTATATTACCTTTCTACCCTAACAAGACTTTTCCCCGAAAAGTCTTAATTCCACAACTCATTTTCCCCAAATCTATGACCCCACAAGACACTTAACCAAATAATCCTACACAATTACTTCCTCTTCGTTTCTGTAAAATCATAAGCAATCCGCTTACATATCTTGCACCAAACAATCTGAACCTATCTCAACTCCCAACTACAAAATTCATATACCTCTAACTCTAACCTGGAACCCTTATTCATTACAGCTCTCTCTATCCCAACAATTTATCTTATAGCCAGCCGCCACGACCCATACTCTATACTATACTTCTTCTATACTTCTTCTTCGTCATAATATCCACATATATTATTTACATATCGTAAGTCTATATCACAAAAGCTCATCTGATAATACTCTTCGCAAAGCAACCCGCTTCATTTCATTGATAAAATGTCGATCACAATTATGGTTAACAAAAATTGAAGATTCTTATGTATTTCCACAACTTATCATACTCTCACTAACTTCAACAACACAGGATAGACAGGAAAGTGGTTGGTGCGCACCGAAGAATATAAAGTAGTAAGAAGCAGTCACATTTATCACATTTATCTTCCCATGCAGTCTCAAAACTTTATAAAATAAAGTTTTCAAAAACCCAAATCATATAATCTGCTAATCTTCATTTTTGTTAATAATAAATGCTCTTGTCAAAGTTACGTCGATCTAAAACTCCACCCTTCTACACTCAGTATTAAAAAATATTATTCTACTCTTCATCCTGTATTATTTTCGCTGCTAACAACAGCCAGCAATATATGACTGCACTTTCCCCCTTGTTTATACTATATTAGTATCTATCTGTAACACACTTTCCCAAGCTCCATGGCTTTAGTGTTTCTATATTCTGATTTCCACTTCTTCTTTCATATTGTAACCACAGCGTCCCCAATTTCTATTGCCCATGTTCGTTTATTCTGAACATATTTATTCCCAATATGTTTATTTTTGCTGATAAGCACAGCCGCCCCTTTTTGAGTTAAACCACGCTCCTCTCATAATCCAACATGGCATTCAATCCATGTATTTCTATTAACGCTGTTTAATACAGCTCCTATTTCAACCCCCACATCCATGTATTTCTATTAACGATGTCTAATGCAGCTCCTATTTCAACCCCCACATCCATGTATTTCTATTAACGCTGTCTAATTCAGCTCCTATTTCAACCCCCACATCCATGTGTTTCTATTAACGCTGTCTTTACTCAGAGCGACCAACTGGTAACTATTTTTCCAACAAGTTCTAACAACTTAAAAATTTCTATACTTAATATTTAACAATGCAAAACGATTGAACATGATAAACAATCGTAAATTATAACAAAACACTTTTCCCCCCTTTTTTAAATTAACATCCTTTTATCCCAACATCATATGCATAATAACCAAATAATAATCATGTTCACGCAAAATTACTTATTGTAATCAAACATCATTAGTCGCTTGTACGGACTAATGAGTAATATATATCTATTCACTACAAAAAACACAAGTCATGCCTATTCCACTACTCTACAACAAGTTTAACATTTATCTGCACTGTGAACTACAGGTATTGTTTTATACCACTTACGATACTATAAAAATCTTAATACAATCAGCTACATGCCAAACCATCATTAAATCAATAACAATTGTATCTCCTGCTATCTGCAGAGTATTTCTTATCAATCTATTTGCCATATCTCCACTTCTTCAATAATGCTAGATTTTTCTCTATAAGTGCCATCTCTACATCAATGTCCTCATTTTCTCGAAGAGAGCCTAAAATATCCTCCTTCATACTACTATTTCCATCAGTCTCTGATTTTTCATCCATTTCTTGTTCTTCTGTATTTACATTGCTGGCGGCCTCTAATTTTTTTTTTTTTTTTTATATCCAACCTAATCTGTCTATCTTGGTTTCTTAATGACCTTTCTAACAGTGGCATATCCTCGTCACTTGATGAACCTTCTCTAATTCTCTTTTGTCTTTTAAGTTCTCTTTCTTTTTGTCTATCTATCCTCCTTTTCACTGCTTGTCTGGTATTCTTAAATGGAGCGGTTACTTCCTCCTCCATAGATTCAACACTATTATATCCATCATACATATTATTTTCTTCTCTCATAAGAGTTTTCGGTATTGTTTCCGCTTGTTCACAAGTTTCGTCGTAAAATGGTGTTGTTATTATTTGTTTTTGTACCAGTTTTTTTCCAAAATCCGAGGGTATCGCATATTTAACTCGTCTGACGAGTTGTCCATCTGAGTATAACCCTTCCGAATAATTATTATTATTATCATCTCCCTTATCCTCATTATCTCGTCTTAAATGCTCCACACGTGCACGTGCCACATGTCCTGTAATTTGGTTCTTGATACTATATGATACTGGACCTAGCTTTTCTAAAATGTAATATCCTGGAATCCAATGAGCATCAAATTTGGAGTTTCTTCTATGTTTCTTATAGTAAACCCTATCACCTACTTTAAATTCTTGTAGTTGTGTATTTTTATCTGCGTACTTTTTCTGTCTTTCTCTGGCTTTAATTATATTGCTTTTCATCCTTACATGTGCTTTGTGCATTTCTTGTAAAATCATTTCCTGAAAATCCTCTCCCATAAATTTTCGTCTAGCTTTTAACAGATTGTCAATTGGGAGTACTGGTTCTCTTCCGTGTAGCAAGTAAAATGGTGAAAACCCTGTCCCTTCATTTTCGTGTGTTCGTATCGCCCCTAGTGCAGGTCCCATGTTCCTCTACATTTTTTGCTAGTATATTGTATAATGTCCGATGTTGTCTCTCATTTTTCGCATTTGAGGAAGGTCTATAATAAGAAGTTTTTATGTGGGTGATATTCAAATCTTGTAATAATTTCTCAAACTTCTTGTTTACGAACTCCTTTCCATTATCTGTGAGTACTGTCTGTGGGCAACTAAATCTTGGTATATATTCTTGTAGAAAAATATTAATAATAGAATCAGCGCTCTTATCTGGAATTGGATATACCTCTGGCCATAGACTATAGAAATCCACGCTTTGGAGTAGATATACATTCCCTGATAATGTTTTAGGATGAGGACCTGAAATATCTAAACTCACTTTCTGCATTGAAAACTGAGGAATATCAGTTTCTTGTAAGGGACATTTAATTGTTTTCATATTTCTTAACCTACATTTCTCACATGCGTCAACATATTTGTAAATGCTCTTAAATAAGTTCGGCCCGTAATATTTATTCTTGAGAGCTTTAAATAACTTGTCGCGACCAAGATGACCATTCTCATCATGATATGCCTTCAAAATCTCAATTTCTAAATGTTTCGGAATGTATTTTCTCAATTCCTCACCTTTTTCACTCACATAATATAACTGATTGTCTTCCTGCAACTCTAAAAAAAATTTCTTAAAACTGTTTTCACCTGTTTCTTTTAACTTCCGTTTTATTTCTATTACTTTCGCATACAATTCCTGTTCTTCCTTCATATTAAAATGTAGTAATTGTGGATCTTCCGTTATTGGTTCAGATTCTTGTTCTGTCTGTGAGCTTCCAAAATTTTCTCTATTCAATATGGCCGAATCTAGTATATTTACTTGCCAGTTTCGGTCGTCTATCTCTGGTTCACCCTCATCTTCAGTATTTTCAGACATCTCTGGATACGGGATTCTGGATAATAAATCGGCACAGGTGTTCTGTTTTCCTGATATGTACTCTACTTTTGCGTTATACCCTTGCAGATTCAACGACCATGTTTGTATTTTCCTGTTTTGTACTGGAGCCTCTAGTAAAGACTTTAATGGCATGTGATCAGTTTTAATAATGAAATTGGCTTTATGTAAGTAATAATTTAGTTTCTGTAGGGCATAGTGTATAGCGTATGCCTCTCTTTCCACTGTCGCCCACTTTTTTTTAGACTTACTAAGATTGTGTGACAGAAAGTAGATTGGTCTTTCATTCTTAACTCCTGGTATTCCTGAGTTTTCTCCTTCATATGGTTGCGTTAAACATGCTCCTATGGCATTATCTGAAGCATCTGTATATAAAATCAATTGTTTGTTTAGATCTGGATGTGCCAGTAATGGAACTATTGTTAAACTGTTTTTCAAAAAATCAAATGCTTTCTGACAAACTTCATTCCATTTAAATCTTGCGTATTTGCAAGTCAGGTTTGTGATGGGTTCTGCTATTTGTGCGAAATTTTAAACGAGCCGACGATAGTACCCACACATACCGATAAACTTCCCTCACGTTGATTGGAGCAGGTAATTCTCTAATGACTTTCACTTTGTCCTGATCTGGTTTAATTCCATCTCTATCGATGATGTACCCCAAATACTTAGTTTCTGTTTTTAGAAATTCACATTTACTGAGTTTCAATTTAACATCGTGTAATCTTAGCCTATCAAATACTAATTGTACATGTTTCAGGTGGTCTTGTACGTCTCCTGCTGTGTAGATCAAAATGTCATCTATATATGCTAATGCGAACTTTTGCAAGCCTTCTAATACTTGATTAGTTAATAACATATAATGAGAAGGCGCAGTCCGTACCCCAAATGGCATACGTAAAAATTCGTAAGAACCTGCGTGAGTACAGAAAGCACTTTTCTTCTGAGCATCTGACGACATGGGGATGCACCAAAATCCTGACCTTGCGTCTAGCGTAGTAAAGAAGGTAGACCCATTAAGTAGCCCCAAAATATCATCAATCACCGGCAATGGATAAGCTACATTCTTGGTGATTTTGTTTAGGGCCCTGTAGTCGCAACAGAACCTGTGACTACCGTCCTTCTTGGTCACAATGACGATCGGAGATGACCATTCTGACTTTGATCTTGTTATGATTCCTGCTTTTAGCATATCTTCTATTGCTTTTTCTACAATTTCTCTATTCCTTAGAGGAGTTCTATATGGTTTCAAACTGATTGGTGGATGATTTCCTGTGTCTATTTCCATAGTAACTGTCTTGGTCTTACCCAACTCCAAGTCATTAATAGCAAAAACATCCTGGTTTTCTCTCACTAACTCTTCTTATACTTCCTTATATTCTTGCGGAGCTTTCAATTGTGATAATAACTCTTGTTCTCTCTTCAAGAATGACGTTGTTTTGTCTACTGAATTTACCTGAGATGGATGTTTTCTGAATGCATTCATCAATTCATCATTCTATCTTTTCCAACCTCCTCTACTTCTGTTTCTTTTATTATTTCTTTTAATGGGGATTTCTGGCTACTCATTTATTGTCAATTCCTCTTTAGCGGTTGTTAATATGCTGTTAGGATCATGTGCTATTTTAGCAATCACACACCCTCTATACAATTTAATCTCCTTCCCTGTGTTGTTAAAAATCATTACTGGAAAACTGAAGTGTCTGTCTAACGTCATTATTCCATCTGTGACCTCTAAGCCTGGTTCATCTATTATCTCTCTCTCTAACTCTGTTACTGTAACTGTTTGTACTATCGAAAAATAAGGATTTTTTTTTTTATTGTTGCTTGTATCAGATTGACCGTCTGTGGTTTTAAGGTCATGGATGTTTTTACTCTGACTAGCGCCGATACGTGCATATCTTCCTCTAAATCAACATAGACATTTTGAAATCTCAACTTATGTAAGTCAAAATAAAGTCTTACCCCATTTTTCAGTAAGAAATCTCTACCTAGGATCATGTTCCTGCTTAAATCTTTGACTACATGGAAAAGGTGTCTCACATTTATCCCTCCTAATTTAAAGTTTATCATCGTTTGACCGACCACTTCTAAATTTTGTCCGGTAACAGAGTGAAGGTTGTCCTGATTCCTAAATATTCTGAAATTCTTTAATATGCGACATAAAAAATTTTCCTTGATCACGCTGACTTGAGCTCCCGAATCAATCAATGTTCTAATTCTAAATTTTCCTATTTCTATAATGCATGAACTGGGATCAGTCATATTCACCGATAACTGTTTTATCTCTCCAAGTTGAGACCACTTTCTATATTCTCTATTTCTACTTGTCCTCCTATACTTGTTATTCGGGTAATCGACATATTCCTTAATTCTTATGACCTTTTTATTTTCCCTCCTACCGCAGGTCCTACTCAGTAAGTGGGATGCCAGTTTCCCTGCGTTCTTGTGCTTGCAAAATTCCTCTGCATTTCTCCACAATTCCTATTTGGTCTACTATTTACACTTCAATTCTGTGCACTAACCTGAGCACGTCTGTTGCCACAAAATCTAAAAGTGTGTCCCCTCTGTCCACAATTCCAACAGACCATATTTGTACTAGCTACTGTCTCTCTTATAGGATTTCTCATTTGTCTTCCTCTATCTTGATCACTTTCGTTATTATTTCCCAGCAGTGTCTGTATTTCTCCCCGTCTTCTCCATCCGTACCTTGCTTGTCCTATCTCCATAGGTTCCTCAATTCTATCTTCTCTGTTGCATCCTATTTCTCTTCCTACTCTTAATCTGAATCTCCTTCTCAAACTTTCTTCTTGTATGGCTATATCCACAGCCTGTGATAACCTAGCTGGATTTTCCCTCATAAGCTTGAATTTAAGTCCATCCGACTTTATTCCATCAACGAATATTCCAACTAGCATCCTTTCTACCTCTTCACCCTGTACATTCTGTTCTAGAAACACCTCCTCAGCTAGATTAATTAACCTATCACTATATAGTTGCACACTTTCTCCATTGTTCTGCCTAGACTGTCTCAGCACTGAAAAATGCATGTTGAGGATCTGTGATCTCCGCGTATTTATGAGCTAGATCATCTTTAAAATGTTCCCAAGTCTCTTCCATTCCTGTTTCTAATTTCCTCCTATTATGGTCCGATACTGGTGTTACTGTGGCCTGGTAAGCTATTTTTTTTCTTTTCTTCATCCGTCATGTTTTTCTATCGCTGTCATCCATTTCTTAAAATCTCTTGCTTGACCACTAAATTTTTCAATGTCTGTACCTACCCCTTGCTGTTTTATTGCTGTATTAAGTCTGCATATTGCTCTACCTACTCCACCTAAAACTTGTGTCAACGAAGCCTCATCCTGTGCCATGCTGAAATATTTTTGTTAAATACCCTAATTACATCAATCGATAATAATATTGAGCAATTACAATGTTATAATTACATATAATCAATATAATTTTTACGCTCAATTATACGTTAAGGATACAACGTGGCGTATAAAGTCTATACTTTCCAACCGACAAGTGTTCTTCAAAATTCTCCTAAACGCTCCCGGAAAACCTCTGGGTTCAGGTCTCTGGCTTCACCTGTGTGATGGGCAACTTCCGACTTCACCCGTGAATGGGCAACTTCTGACTTCTGATTTCTGACTTCACCCGTGGATGGGCAACTTCTGATTTCTGACTTCACCCGTGGATGGGCACAAAATGTACCGTTTTGGCTTGAAAATGTTTCGAGCTCAACTTTGGTCAGGTAAACTAGACGAGTGAAATAGGCTATCCTCTTTAGCAGAGTCGGCATCCATTATGCCCAACCGCCTCAGAGGAGCCCAATGCGGCTGGATCGCATACTATGAAAAAAATCTTCATGACCTGAGCGTTATTAAAACAAGTTGACGTTTCTTCAAGCTTGAGTAAGATTCAGCGTTGTAGTGGCTGAGTTGGAGCGGCCTTTAACAGTAACAACGTCTGACTTGAATTGCCGTTTGACTTTGAGTTTTCTACAATGGCTTACTTGAATTAAAGCTTGACTTTGAGCCTTCAACAATGGGCTACTTGAATTAGATTTTTACGCTATCTCTTCAGCTTGAGCGTGTATTTGACAACAACTTTGATGACTTCTGTTCTATACTAGTTCTCAGATGTGCATCAATAAAATCCAAATAATTCGACGTGTAGTTTGGAAAATACTTCATTTGGCCGCGATAACCCAAGCAAGAATCCTACGTCGACGGCACCAATTTGAGTCCTTTAACAGAGCGCCAGAACTCAAAAGCAACTGCATGTAACTGAAGGGAGGAAGTCAAGCCAACGATGATTAGAAATGACCCAGTTTATTGTGAGAGTCTGCAAATCATATCAAAATGAATACAGTGACTATAAATGTAGATACATCTTACTGGCTTGGCTGCTGGGTGGTAACTGTCCCCTATTTTCTTCTACGTCAGCACGTGAGCGTCCTTAACTACCTAGCTACGGTGCTCACGCGTGCATCATCTATTTGTCTCTTTCCCCTTGCACACCGTGCCACCTAACTAAACCCCGTATAACAGCCTACTCTGTTATAGCTGGACAATACCTGACACAGCTGGACAATACCTGACACAGCTGGACAATACTTGATACAGCTGGACAATACCTGACACAGCTAGACAATACCTGACACAGCTGGACAATACCTGACACAGCTGGACAATACCTGACACAGCTGGACAATACCTGACACAGCTGGACAATACCTGACACAGCTGGACAATACCTGACACAGCTGGACAATACCTGACACAGCTGGACAATACCTGACACAGCTGGACAATACCTGACACAGCTGGACAATAATTCCAGGATCCCTTCCATGACTGGAAGCATATTGGGTATATGGTGCTGGCCCCATGTTTGTACAGACATAAAGCCATGTGACAGATCACATGATCAATATCAAGCCCCATGTTTGTACAGACATAAAGCCATGTGACGGATCACATGATCAATATCAAGCCCCATGTTTGTACAGACATAAAGGCATATGACGGATGACATCATCAATTTCAAGCCGACTGCCTTTATTTCCCAGTAAGTTTCCTGATAATGGTTTAATGTCATTTCAGCTTAAAAGTACATAACAATGAGAATAATCCCCACATCCAGGGATATGAAAATCTCAGCATAATTCAGGAGCCAGCCAAATTTTCTCAGGAGCCAGAATTGTCATTTTAAAACATGGGCTAAGAAATGCACGCAGGCTGTATCAGTGGGGATTTAAACACATGACCACAGGTCAGCAGGCAAGCATACTAGCCTGTATTACCATTGCTCCTGACCATGAGAAAAACACGCACAATAATCACGGAACGTGTAGGATTTTCTCCTATTTATGATATTCAAGATTGTCATTTCAAAAATACACCATAAACATCACATTTGTTATATGGCAATTCTTTGTGCGCTTGCTCTTGTGTCTTCAGAAAGTCAGTGTCAGTAAGGTGTGCACTACAAATATCTCAATGTTTCATGTATGTGTATGTTCGTGGTGTTTCAAATATCACTATGTCTCTGTATGTATTCATCAGTGGTGTTTCAGACTGAATGCTTTATTACAAAGGCATAATAATAATCACAACTATTAAGTTCCGCTCTGTCAGAGTGCTACTATTGTAAAATGTCACAGATTTGTCCTTGAAACATTCCTGGCAACAATTCTTGCACTCCACACATCAATGAACAACAGTGTCAGTCACATATTCATTTATTCTACTAATACATTCCTCAATATGCATAAATAAGAACAACAGCATAGAAACACATTGTTAAAACTATGCTAGTATCTAGGACACAACACTCATTGGTCTGTCACAAATAGCAAACTACATGAGCATTTGGGCTCACCAATCTCCTGTGGGAGCCCCAGTAGAATAGTGATCCTGTGGGAGCCCCAGTAGAATAGTGGCTAGATACTTGCCTGCCGACCCAGCAATCATGGGAAGTAAAGGCAGTTGGTGTCACATTGACCACATGACCTTGGAGTGCCAATTGTCTATACAAATATGTGTCTAGCATCATATGCCTCGAGGTGTGTACAAGGTGTGTACAAGGGTCATTGACTGACTTGACTATTACTTCCCTATACAAGGTGTGTACAAGGGTCATTGACTGACTTGACTATTACTTCCCTATACAAGGTGTGTACAAGGGTCATTGACTGACTTGACTATTACTTCCCTATACAAGGTGTGTACAAGGGTCATTGACTGACTTGACTATTACTTCCCTATACAAGGTGTGTACAAGGGTCATTGACTGACTTGACTATTACTTCCCTATACAAGGTGTGTACAAGGGTCATTGACTGACTTGACTATTACTTCCCTATACAAGGTGTGTACAAGGGTCATTGACTGACTTGACTATTACTTCCCTATACAAGGTGTGTACAAGGGTCATTGACTGACTTGACTATTACTTCCCTATACAAGGTGTGTACAAGGGTCATTGACTGACTTGACTATTACTTCCCTATACAAGGTGTGTACAAGGGTCATTGACTGACTTGACTATTACTTCCCTTCTGTGGCTCCATTGAGTGCCCAGTTGCAGAATAATCCCATGTCAAACATGATCATATTCTATCTATGGTTTTCCCAGCTCACTCTATCATGGGACTTAAGCTTTATTTCTCATATACCATCAAGCTAATCCATGGGAAGATGAGTTGTGAATATTCACAGAGACTAAATTCAATAACTCATCATCTTGTTACCCATTCACATATTCAAGATCTTGACACACTTTATATGTGTTCTTTTACGACACTTCATAGTGCAAACTGGAATAAGAGATGCATCACATTATCACACTGATTATATTTCTATCCTGTATGTGTTCTCTTGTGCCATTTTAGAAATTTAACTTAATCAGATAACAAAAATGTGATCCCACATGAAAACATTAACTTAATAAGGCAACCTATAAAAAACATTAAATGAAAAGTAGTTCATGAGGAAAATTAATAAATACATTTAACAAAACAATAGGAGTGAGACAGGGATGCCTTTTGTCATTTGAATTATTCTTCCTGAATCCATCCATCCATCATGTGCCATGCCGATAAGCGCGGGCGGTCATGTTTTACCATCTCACTCAATCACCAGATTCGTGGATCAGCTCCGTGTTTCTATCTCGACCATGCCACGTGGCCAAGCCGTCCAGGTATTTACTTCTCATTCTCCCCTTGATCTCTTCCCTTCCATCTTGCCAGTTGTCGCCACGTTCTCTAATTCATTTCTTCTCATAACATGCCCAAAAATGTTTGACTGTCTATGTCTAATGTCTCTAATTAGTTTACGATCTTCATTTGTTTCTTGAGGGACTTCTTCGTTGGTTTTTCTGTCTCTCCATGGTATTCTTTGTATTTTCCTTGAAAACCACATTTCCACAGCCATCAGATGTTTTTTCAGCTTGTCTGCTCATTGTCCAAGCTTCATATCCATACAAAAGTACAGGTTCTATGTAGCACATCAACACACTTTTTCTTGTTTCAGTTGATATCTTTTTATTGGTCAGTATGTTTTTCAGCTGGCAAAAGGATACCTTCGCAATGGTAATTTTTGTTCTAATTTCTTCAAGGCATCTCCCACCAGATGTTATGACTGTTCCAAGATAATTGTACCGATTCACTTGTTTAAGAATATGCCTATTTAACGAGTAAAGAGTTTCAAGTACCTAGGACGTATAATATCATCAAATGGCAAATTAGAAGACGAGATGGAAAATAAATGCAATATGGCAAACCAACTCATTGGACAAATGGCACCAATACTAAAGAACAAACATGTATCAATAACTAAGAAAGCACTTTACAACACAATCTTCCTACCAACTCTATGTTACCAATACCAAACATGAACAATGACAGAAAAGGAGAAAAGAAAAATCACAACAACAGAAATGAGATTCCTGAGAAGAATACTCAACGTATCAAGAAGAGATGCGATCAGAAATGAAGAAATCAGAACTAAAGTGGGGGTTGTAGCTGCACATACATGCAAGTATGTTACCAACTAACAGTATACCACAACAAGCAATGATGTACAGATCAGAGGGAAGCAGAGGAAGAGGCCGACCACGTAAATGATGGACGCAGGGAATAACAGAGTCCATGAGAATATCGATACATGAAACCCATAAGCGGGCACTCTCCCGCTGTTTATACTTCACTTCGACAAGGTACAAGAGAAACATGATGAGACAAGAGACTTGTATATTACATTGTGGTATTTCTTTCTTCCCAGTGACGACTATAATCTGTGTCTTCTTACAATTCAATTCTAACCCTAGTTGTTCACTGTGTGTAACAACCACATCTACTAAATGTTGCAGGTCCTGTTCATTGTCTGCAACCAAGACTGTATCATCGGCATATCTAATGTTATTGATGCTTAGTCACCCAATGTTGATTCTTTCTATATCTTCTATATGTCTGAAAATACTTTCACTGTACAGGGTAAACAAGATCTTAAGACAATACACATCCCTGTCTCACACCTCTATTAATAGGCTGATATTGACCTGTTTCATTATCAATTCTTATGGCAGCTTGTTATTTCCAATATATGGTTTTTATAAGTCTAAGGTCTTTTCCATCAATTTGTAGATCTTCAAGCATCCTTATCATGTCAACATGTCTCACTTTATCGAAAGCCTTTCTGCAGTCAATAAAACAAAGGTGTAGATCTTTGTTTACTTCTATAGAACGCTCAATTACTGTTCTCAGTATATACACAGCATTTACTATGCCCTTGCCTTCTAAAAACCCACATTGTTCTTCTCCTATTGCAGGTTGTATTTTCTTCCTAACTCTTTGCATGATAATTCTTAGCAAAATCTTCATGATGTGACTCATTATACTAATTATTCCATGTTGATCACATTCCAAGGCTCTTGATTTCTTTGGGATTGCAATAAATACAGATTTACATAATTCATGAGGTATATTTCTAATATCATATATTGTATTCAGCAGTCAGGTAACTTTATCTATTTAATATTCTTCTAAAGCATTAATCATTTCTGTTGTGATGCTGTCTGAACCAGATTTCATATGGTTAAAGAGTATTCTGAACCGCCATCTTCAATATTGATAGTCCTTCATTATTATTTTGAATATTATATTGTTCTTATCTGTTATCATCATTAAAGGGTTTTCACATAATCTGGCCATACATGTAAAATCTGATCTTTATCTATTTTGATTTTTCCATCTTTTGTCAATAGGCACCCTGCTGATGTCACCGGGTTAGCAGGCAAGTGTTTAGCCACGGCGCTATAAAATATTGTTGCCGGTGTTTCATACCTACTTTTACCATCTGTCACATCTTGAATCCATCCATATTGTGATCTTCCACTTCTTGCCTCAGCAACTTCCCTCTGATATTATCTTTTCTAGACTTTTAATTCATTTTACATGTCAAAAATATTTAATTTTTCTCATTTTAGTTCAACTTAACAATCTTATTTAATATTATGACAATGATTTTTGTTTTTAAAAATACTTTTCTGTAACATGTATATGTCATAAGTCGGGGTGCCCCACCGGCTAGATGAAAGTATTTTTCACTGGCGAGCAACCCCAAATAGTCAGAAACTGACTAGGGACAAAAACTATATGGCTGAACTATAGATTAAGCCCTGAATATCCAACGTACAGCTCCAAGTGGCTCGTTACAAAATGAAATGAACTGTGCTGAATATTCGCCAAGGAATGGGAAAGAGAAGTTTAGCTAAGATAGATGTTTAAGTCTAAATATATGAATATAGACGACTATCTCAGTACAGGTTTTTCTCCCTGACTGCTCCCTTCCTTGGTGTGTAAGTGAACCCCCACCAATGTACACACACAACACGTATGCACAATTGGAATTAAAATATAACGACCGAACTATGAGTTACAATACTATAACATTTATTTACTAATCATAGACATCTGATGGTTTTTAATATGAGGATGATGAAATCATATAACATATTGTGATGAGAAACATTACGTAACTTTACTTGTTACTTCATCTATCTGGAACTGTGGTCCAGATCCCCACTCTCCAGTAGACTCAAAAAAAGAAACAGCTTGCCGGTATTCTGACGATCCTGTCAGTCCTGACACTCCTAGCCTTCACTCGTCCTTGAGATCTACAACATAGGTGCTCCTTGTGAGAGCTTGAAAGAAAGTCAAGAATGTGTTATATCAGTTCTACATCAGCGCAATCCTAATTAAAACATATCATAACACAAACATATACAATGACCAGTCTGGCCAAGTTTATCTTCCAGCTCTACTGTGTTCACCATCCTCCTTCTTCCTACTGTCTTTAGTCTGGGACGGACTTTTCAATTGTCTCACACGCCTGTAATGATTACATTTCTGCCGCCCCATGTCCATGTCGCTAATACAGAAATTATGTGTCGTACAGCCGCTCCGTCCAATGTTAGTTTAGCAGCTCACAGGGTCGGTAATGGTATTATAATAATGCCTGATCATCCGGGCTTGCAAGCCGTGACCAGTAGCTGTGCCAGGTTTCCTTGCATTACCGTGGACGCACGCCCACAATACACTGAGAAAGTTTAGCACCATATACCAATTGTGGGTAAGGTCTGTACCCTTACACCTCTGCTTCCAACACAATCATTGGCCAATGTGCCAATGCGCAGACAATAGCATAACACTTCATATTGGTAGGTTTGCACATGACAAATCAATATATCAAACATCCAATTCACATAAACATATTGATTAAACTAGACATATTATGATACTTTAACATCCTAGAATAATGCACTAGTTAGTTTATGAAATTACACATACATACATCCAACATATCCGTAAACATTATAATACTTCAAGATGGACATCTAATGATACTCAACATAATAGCATCCGGCATTATTAATGAGTACTAATATTGTATAGCTACAAAATGAGATATACAACAAGTCTAATTGAAGTTACCACACAGACCAGCTATATTTGCTGAGCTGCCCGGTTTAATCACCTGCTGTTGTAAGAATTAAATAAATAGTCAGTTGACTATATTCTGTACAACAAATGCACACACCAAAACGAGACTAGTCTAGTTTAGAAAGAGATGGCAAGCATCTGCTACGACACCTCAAGTATATCTAGACAAGACCTGCCTTCCATAAGTTTCTACTTCTCAGAAGAGTAGCACTTACAGCACAATGATATTGAACACAGAACTCAGAAAGAACACGCAAGTAACCTATGACAATGATAGTTCTTGCAATAACCTAGATCAGATATAGACTGAAAATCACTAACTAAGAAATAACTTTTGTAATGAAATCTAACATAATAATCATGCATATGACTACAGAACATTGAGATAGTTCCTACCTGTTCTGAAGTCAGACTTAATCTAAAAGGAAAAGGTCTATCGTGGGTTTTTATACCTAGCCTAGCAGTAGACACTTATCTCCCAGGAATTCCATTCCTAAATTCTTCTTATCTCCTCCTGACGTTAATTGCAATTAACTCCAAGTCTGTCCAGTCATAAAATTCTTTCTGCATGCACACTAGCCTTCACACCTGTGGGTCTGACAATTATTAGCCCACTGAGTCCTATCAGTGATTTCACACCTTGCGCCTCTAGTCTCTACCAGATGGGGTCAGCCATCGCGGTTGGGCGATTTCCTAGCTATTCTTATCAGGTGTCATGTCAAGAGAACAATTAGGTTCTGATGGTCAACAGCCAGTTTACAACTCTGCTGGTAATCCAGGTTTGCTTGCGTCATGCCTGGTTGGTTTTAATTACTATTCAGTCCCCTGAGTCTGCCCTCCCGTCTGGCTGGATTGATAACCTCTGGGGGGTGACCGGTACTGGTGTCAAATTAACTTCCCAAATAGAAAGCCATTCCTGGTGGTTGTTTACTTTCAGGTTTTGCAAGCTTACGTCAAGACAGTATAGCCTTGAATATAGAGAAAACAGTTTTGTTCGTCTGTTGATCCTCTACATGGCCCATCAACAGTGAACCCAAAATTGTTCTGGGAAGTAAAGGCTGCCAATTCGTGACAGAGCTTTCCCCTTAAAAAAAAGTTTCTGCCAGAAATCTTTTGTCAAAGCACGCCGTACATCCCAGAATAATGCCTAAGCACTCTCCGTTCTGTATCTGCCTAAAGGTTTCCAATATTCCTTGTGGCAGTGGGTTGTCCTGCATAAAGACGTCCCATTTCCATAACCCAAAGATACTCTGGATAGATCCTTGTACCTGGTTTTCGGCCGGGATTCCATGCAATAGCTTGGTAAAATCCGGTAATTGTCAGGAGGTTGTAATTTTACTCCTCTGGGAAAGATTACAATCAACGGGATTCTTCTACGCCTCTGGGCAGCAATTGTTTTACACCATTCACTCACGTGATTTACTCCTTTCAGCCGAGGATGTATCCGTAGTGAGGTCTTGCATAAGCTGGCCACAGCAAAGCTTGTCTCCGTGATATTCCTCCATCCTTTATAGATCCTTAACAGATTCATCAATATCTTCCTTTTGAAAGGAATAATGTTACACATCATGGTCCCATGATATAAATTCAACTGGCGCTTTCCTCCTTCAAAGTCGGGCGTAACAATCTTCCCTCCTCGGTGTCGCGGTTTCTTCCCCTGATAATCAGTTAACGGGCTGAGTTTCTCTGCATTAGAGTTTCGTGTGAAAACCGTGCTAGAAATTGGAAATTTAGTGTGCCAAGTTGTCCTGCCTTGAGAAATAACACAGTTACTCCAGGGCGATAAAGTGGTATTACTTTTGAATAAAGTATCCACAAATAGCTGATCTACTCCTATCAAATCGACCTGACTGAAGGGTAGATTGAGTCCTAAGCGTGTTGATTCCAAACCACTCTTGACTTCTGTTACTTCAGGTTCCTGTTGCTGGAATTCCCTGATAACTTCAGCTAATGAGATGATAGGCGTTTCTTCCTCCATCTTGTGCAAAGAATTTTCTTCTTTAGCAACTACAGACAATGTCTGCACAATATCAGAGTCCATATTCTGGCTCAAGACAATTCCCTGTGTTTCCTGAGTCTCCGAACTGGTATACTGTGAGATAACAACTGGAAATGTTTCCTGGTCTGGATGTTCCTCTCTGGTCATGCTTTCATGGGCTAAGTCCAGTTGAGGTAAATCCTGTGATGGGCTGGTGTCTAAACAATCCATCACACTACGTAAATCATTTGAACTGATGTCTAGTGTCTTTTCCTGAGCTGCAGCCTCAAAGATCACAAGGGGTTCCGGATCGTCCTTCATCCCACTGTCAGTCAAATTTAATCCCACTTCATCCTCTCCTGAGTTGAAGGGAATAATAAAGTCGGTTACCTTTCGATCTCCGACCTCCTTAAAAGATGTCCTCAGGTCATCTTCCTCTTGAGTTTCACCTCTCGTTGAAGTAAAATGAGATTCCTGGGAGTCTTGTACTGGCGGACCAGTTAAATTATCTGAACTGATAATTGGTGATTCTTCCCGCATTGCAGTAATGAAATTCACCTGGGATTCAGTTACTTCCATCCTCCCTATTTCAGTCAGATGTAATTCCACTTCGTGGTTCTGTGAACAGAAGGGAATGTGAGAATCGGCTAGGTCTCCGCCTGCGACCTCATTAAAGGTTGTCTTCAGTTCCTCTTTCTCTCGAGATTCATTTCTCGTAGCAGTCAAGTGGTTTTCCTGAAGGTCCTCTACTGTCAAACGACTATTGCCGTGGTGCAAACAGTTATCACGTTTGTGACTGTTTGAAGTGCCTTTGGCACGTTTTTTCTTCCCTCTTTTCCGTTTAGGACAGGGTCGAATGAGAACCTGTAGTTCCCGGTCCACTAACTCTGATTCCGCGGTGCGTGGCAAAGATGTGTCTTCCTTCCTGGTTGGGTGAGCATCCATATCTCCTACCTTATGTTCCGCTAGAAAGGTTAGCTTCTCTGCATTGACTACTTCCATATGCTGTTATTAATCTCTGCTTCTTCAGTTTTGCTACGCTCTTTTGCTTCAAATAACTCATCAATTGTTTTATTCATCTGTTCCTCCGCCATGTCCCACTCTTTCATCTCGTCTCTGATGTATGTTTCTAATTGTTCTCCTGTTAAGCCCTCTATCATGCCTAACCTTCTCGTGGACTCTAAGTAATCTGTGCGCGCCTTCAGATAATCTAGATCCTGGGAAGGTGAGTCCATATTTGCTAATGCTAAATTCAGGTAAGCTCCTATGTATCTATCAACTCAGAGCTAAGCTAGAAAGACAAGAGTGAACCAATGACAGCAGAACCTAAACCAATGTGTAGAGTTTAGCCTCAGCAATGAAAGACAACTGAAAGTAATATTCAAGTAGTTTCTGGCGACCGCAGTGAAGTAAGTGTGAGAGATATACTACACAGTAATCAATACTAATATTTACCTAAATAAATATTAAAATGCACTGCATACATGTCATAATGAAAATGGCATAAGTAGCATAAAATGGCAAATCAATCAAGCAGTTAAATCATCAAACACATCAATGTAAATATGATTAAAGTGATCAGTTATCATTAAATGATGAATGATACACTAAATGATAAGAATTAAAATACTTATCAATAAATGATAGATGAGGTAGTTCTCATAAGTTCTTATCTGTTATACACTTTTGAAAAGTTATATCTATACTCTGTAACTTCCTCAACTAAAATTAGCTACATCTGATGATAGTCTATTTTGATGACTGAAGATTACAAGAGTTAACTTTTAAAATCGTATGTCTAGGGTCTAGTAGAATCACTATGATTACTAGAATCCTGGTTCAGGCTCGCGGACTGGACCCCAATCTGTCATCAGTCGGGTTGCCCCACCGGCTAGATGAAAGTATTTTTCACTGGCGAGCAACCCCAAATAGTCAGAAACTGACTAGGGACAAAAACTATATGGCTGAACTATAGATTAAGCCCTGAATATCCAACGTACAGCTCCAAGTGGCTCGTTACAAAATGAAATGAACTGTGCTGAATATTCGCCAAGGAATGGGAAAGAGAAGTTTAGCTAAGATAGATGTTTAAAACTAAATATATGAATATAGACGACTATCTCAGTACAGGTTTTTCTCCCTGACTGCTCCCTTCCTTGGTGTGTAAGTGAACCCCCACCAATGTACACACACAACACGTATGCACAATTGGAATTAAAATATAACGACCGAACTATGAGTTACAATACTACAACATTTATTTACTAATCATAGACATCTGATGGTTTTTAATATGAGGATGATGAAATCATATAACATATTGTGATGAGAAACATTACGTAACTTTACTTGTTACTTCATCTATCTGGAACTGTGGTCCAGATCCCCACTCTCCAGTAGACTCAAAAAAAGAAACAGCTTGCCGGTATTCTGACGATCCTGTCAGTCCTGACACTCCTAGTCTTCACTCGTCTTTGAGATCTACAACATAGGTGCTCCTTGTGAGAGCTTGAAAGAAAGTCAAGAATGTGTTATATCAGTTCTACATCAGCGCAATCCTAATTAAAACATATCATAACACAAACATATACAATGATCAGTCTGGCCAAGTTTATCTTCCAGCTCTACTGTGTTCACCATCCTCCTTCTTCCTACTGTCTTTAGTCTGGGACGGACTTTTCAATTGTCTCACACGCCTGTAATGATTACATTTCTGCCGCCCCATGTCCATGTCGCTAATACAGAAATTATGTGTCGTACAGCCGCTCCGTCCAATGTTAGTTTAGCAGCTCACATGGTCGGTAATGGTATTATAATAATGCCTGATCATCCGGGCTTGCAAGCCGTGACCAGTAGCTGTGCCAGGTTTCCTTGCATTACCGTGGACGCACGCCCACAATACACTGAGAAAGTTTAGCACCATATACCAATTGTGGGTAAGGTCTGTACCCTTACACCTCTGCTTCCAACACAATCATTGGCCAATGTGCCAATGCGCAGACAATAGCATAACACTTCATATTGGTAGGTTTGCATATGACAAATCAGTATATCAAACATCCAATACACATAAACATATTGATTAAACTAGACATATTATGATACTTTAACATCCCAGAATAATGCACTAGTTAGTTTATGAAATTACACATACATACATCCAACATATCCGTAAACATTATATTACTTCAAGGTGGACATCTAATGATACTCAACATAATAGCATCCGGCATTATTAATGAGTACTAATATTGTATAGCTACAAAATGAGATATACAACAAGTCTAATTGAAGTTACCACACAGACCAGCTATATTTGCTGAGCAGCCCGGTTTAATCACCTGCTGTTGTAAGAATTAAATAAATAGTCAGTTGACTATATTCTGTACAACAAATGCACACACCAAAACGAGACTAGTCTAGTTTAGAAAGAGATGGCAAGCATCTGCTACGACACCTCAAGTATATCTAGACAAGACCTGCCTTCCATAAGTTTCTACTTCTCAGAAGAGTAGCACTTACAGCACAATGATATTGAACACAGAACTCAGAAAGAACACTCAAGTAACCTATGACAACGATAGTTCTTGCAATAACCTAGATCAGATATAGACTGAAAATCACTAACTAAGAAATAACTTTTGTAGTGAAATCTAACATAATAATCATGCATATGACTACAGAACATTGAGATAGTTCCTACCTGTTCTGAAGTCAGACTTAATCTAAAAGGAAAAGGTCTATCGTGGGTTTTTATACCTAGCCTAGCAGTAGACACTTATCTCCCAGGAATTCCATTCCTAAATTCTTCTTATCTCCTCCTGACGTTAATTGCAATTAACTCCAAGTCTGTCCAGTCATAAAATTCTTTCTGCATGCACACTAGCCTTCACACCTGTGGGTCTGACAATTATTAGCCCACTGAGTCCTATCAGTGATTTCACACCTTGCGCCTCTAGTCTCTACCAGATGGGGTCAGCCATCGCGGTTGGGCGATTTCCTAGCTATTCTTATCAGGTGTCATGTCAAGGGAACAATTAGGTTCTGATGGTCAACAGCCAGTTTACAACTCTGCTGATAATCCAGGTTTGCTTGCGTCATGCCTGGTTGGTTTTAATTACTATTCAGTCCCCTGAGTCTGCCCTCCCGTCTGGCTGGATTGATAACCTCTGGGGGGTGACCGGTACTGGTGTCAAATTAACTTCCCAAATAGAAAGCCATTCCTGGTGGTTGTTTACTTTCAGGTTTTGCAAGCTTACGTCAAGACAGTATAGCCTTGAATATAGAGAAAACAGTTTTGTTCGTCTGTTGATCCTCTACATGGCCCATCAACAGTGAACCCAAAATTGTTCTGGGAAGTAAAGGCTGCCAATTCGTGACAGTATATTTAGTAGCAGATTTCTGCTTTTCTAATGATTTGTAGTTTTCCATTCACCTCTAAAGCCGATATATTCTACTGGTTTTAATTTTTGGTTTGTAGCAAACAACGAACAAGATTTGCAACATTTAGTAGACGTGGTTATTGTACGCAGTGAACAACTACAGTTTGAATTATGTAAGAAGACAAAGATTTTGGTCATCTCTATGAAGAAAGAAATACTACAATGTAATATATGGGTAAATGTGAATATACACAACAAGTGAATCAGTATAACTATCTTGGAACAGTCATAAAATCTGTGGGGAGGTGCCTTGAAGAGATTAGAACATGAATCGATGAGGCAAAGACAGCATTTTGCAATATGGAAAACATGCTGACCAATAAAATTGATGCCACTTGCAACTTTAAAAAACAAACAAAAAACAGTGTTGAGTTAAGCTAAGAATAGACATCACTGCACTCAGGACATTCCCACATGGGCTCCATCCCCTCATTCAACAGCCAGCGACATGTCACACTACTAATCATTCCCACCGCTATCAGATTGAAAATTCTCCTGGTCTTCCCTCTCAGTTTTGAGATTCTATTGCCAATCCCCCGCAATATCACCCTTTCCACATACAGGTTATAAATCTGTTCCTCCACCTTCTCCACCTGGCCCTACAGCCGCATAACCACCCCTCCCTTGTCCATAGGTAATCGACAACCAAGAGGTACATTCCCTGCCAGCCTATCAGCCTGGAGTGTTGAGTTGAGCTGAGCAAAAGAGTGTTGAATTGCAACATAGAACATGTAATTTTTTTTATGGATGTGACATGTGGACAATGAGCAGACATGCTGAAAAACATCTCTTGCTTTCTTCACTATTGCTACCACCTCGCTCCACGTCGGAGGTCTGGCATTGAATTCCACCATTAGTTCTACCAGGCATTTGATCTCTGCGAGTGGGACGTTCCATTGGGCATCAGAGTACGTCGTCACGAGATGGTTCTCCAACTCCTCTTTGCTGACATCGAGGATGCCGGATCGCGGCTGCTCGACCAAGTCCCATGCAAACTTGTAGTTGTATGGTTCCTGGTAAAATCTCTCACGTTCCTTCCAGGTTTTCCGCATGTTCCTGCTGAACCTTTCACACCTGGCGCAAGATCTCTTTCTCATGATCCGCCGCCGATTTCCTCCATTTTTGAGCGTCATTCTTCTGTTTCCTAACTTCTTCCAGCAGTCTCTGTCGCCTGGTCTTCTGCGGCATAGCTGCTTCCCTCCTCTCGCTGCAACCATATTGAATAAGAGAGTGGAGGTAGACAACCTCTCCGAACTTTATCAACTTCTCCTCAAGGGATTTGTGTTTTAGCTCTTCTTCTAAAACACGGGACAACATATCGTCTACTAATACCCACTCTTCCTTCCTGGTGGCATTAGGGAACTTGATCTTCAGCCTAGGACTTTCGGAAGGTTGCTAGGGTACGTCACAGGTGACCTCAACTTGAATATTCTCAGCTGCAAAACTCTGGGGTTATCTGTGGGGTTCGCACTGAATGATATCCTCTTGCGTCTTATCCTGTTCCCGGGAGCACTGCCGTGTCTCCTGTTATGCACTCTCGCACTTCTTACGTCCAGCGTGAATTCTCATTCCCCGGAAGGAGTCGAAGCTTCTATCACAAACACATGAATAGCCCGGTCGGTGGGCTGAACCCGTGGTCGATTGGACGGTCCGTGTCGTCTCCACTGAATCCTTCATCCCACCCCCCCCCCCTCCTCCGTTTCGGAGGATCCTGGGGGTATCTATTCTTATTTTTACTTTGTCCCGTGATAAGGATATTATACAGCGTTAGGGGTTATCAGCCCGGACCGCTGTCGGCCCCACTGTTTCACCGGTGGAGCCAGTTTCGCCACTGCGCTGAAGCAGCTCGCTGTCTTCCCAGCTGCCCGCCCGTCTCTCCGGATATGTCTGATGGACTAGCCATAAGTTACTCGTAAAATCTTCGACGCAGAGCAAACACGGCAGGGGCTTCTGATTGTCAGAAGGGAACCCCTTCCCCAAGTATTTCAGACCTTTAAGTTCTTGATACTCCATGACTCCGGGCGTCTTACCCCTGCCGTGGAGACGTTCGGTAACAATTGTTATCCCTGATGTTACGCTTGTCCCCTCTCTGTTACCATGTCAACTCTCAAGCCCTCCCTCCCTCGGAGAAGAGAGTCCATGCAGTTTGTGCTTGCCCCTTAGCACCTGTGGTTGTGGGTAGCCAGCTTCATCCCCCGCCACGGCCTATGTCGCCTCCATACATCTCCGTTGCCGTGTTCCTTCTCCGTGCCCTGTTCACGGCGCCACACTCTACTAGGAAGCTGGTTCTTCCTTTCTTTTCCTGGACCCACCTCTTGGTCTCTGCAGCTGACTGGGTACGACCTACGGTCGATTATCACTATATTACGGAGGTTGGACTTCGGCGGACCTTTGCATGATTGACTGCACTCAGATTCACCACCCACGTTCAGAGGAAAAGCTAAAGAGCTAATACGAGATGTAAAGTTTGTGGTCTTGGTTGAGGGATTGTTGGTACTGCAGTTACCGCTTCTACCCATGCAAGTTTCAAAATTCATTCTACTCTAGATTCCAACAATTCCACAGCCATCACGAGGCCTTTTCGGCTGCTTCACACAGTTGTTTCTGGGCCCGAGTTCTTGCTTGTCCTTTCATGCCCATTCGCTTCAGCACATCAAACGCAGAGTGGGAGACTAGACTCTTGGCGCCTACCTCGACTGCTAACAATCTAACGGTGTATTCCTCCCGCCTAAGACTTGCGACCATGTCATTGTACTTCTCTATTATGTACAGATGTTACTCCTCAATATTCGACTCGTACGGGACAGTCAGCTCAATCAACGTTAGCTGCTTGGCTGACGAGGAGCTAAGTACTATGTCAGGTCGCAAATTAAACCTTCGGATTACCTCAGGGTAATTGCCATGGCCCTTTAGGTCTATGGTCGGTCCCCAGTCCCTCGCATCATCAAAACCGGTAGCGAGCGGCAGGTAGTCAGTTTTGTCTTCTTTGCGCCCTTCTCGGACGAAGGAAATCTCCATTGGCCTCGGCCTGTACCCCTCTCTGTTCGCTTTCAATCTGGCTACATACACTATGGCAGCCAACTCAGTCAGGACTTCGTTATGCCGCCACGTGAAACGGCCTTGGGTCAGGGCGACCTAACAACCGGACAGCACGTGTTCCCTGTCTGGACTATTTGGGCTTGTGTACAGAGGGGACAGAACGGGTCGGAGGTTTTCCCCCACTTGACCAAGTTGGCAGTTGATGGAAGAACATCGTAGAGGGATCGGATGACGAAACTTAGGCGCAGTGGTGCCAGTTGCCAAATCTCATTCCAGGTAAGAGATCTCTGCACTACCGCATCCCATGACATCCACTCTGTCTGCTGCGCCTGTTGTGCAGCCTTGCGAACTTTTATTTATTCCCAATTCCAATTTTCAAAACAAAAATTCCAAATTCGGCCTCATTCAACCTGCGTTTTTCAACTGTGGTTATTGTTGCGGTCCGTGGTTTTTGTGGGTTCATTCACCCTAATTCTTGTCTAGTGAGTCCTATCTCGGACTGATTTTTATGTTGGTTTGTGTCTGTGACGTCAGCTGGGGGGAGGGAGGGGGTCGTTCGGCGGCTATCCTTTGTGCTCGACTCTTGTGGTTTTCTTTGTTAGTGCAGTTTCCTGGCTTGGCTGGCTGCAGTCCTTAGAAGGACCCGTTTCCTATGTTGGTCTCTGTTGTTAGTGAAGGCTGCTGGTTCGTCTGGCTTGACTGATTGCAGTCCTTAAAAGGACTTTTTATTTATTTATTTATTTTTGCCTCCTTTGTTGTGTATTTTTTGTAGGAGCTTCTCGACGTTTTCATTTTCTTGTTTGAGCAATATCTCTTTTCTCTCCCTGTTGATTCGTTCGTGCCTCTTGTCCATTTCGAGATATCTGCTTTCTTTTTCCTTCTCCCATTCTGCTAGCTCGAGTTTATTCATTCTACCCAACGCTAGGAACTCCTCCATTGCCATTGGAGCAGGGTAATCTGTGCCGCCGTCGCTCTCCTCCCCTATGAGTTCTCCAGTGGTCTCGTGGTATATCGGTGTCCTCTTGGAGTTCAAGACCGTTAAATACTCGGTCTTTTGTTGGGTTTCAACTGGCGGCTTTTCTGTGATCGTTTCCTTGGCTTCAGCTGGCTTGCTTTGGGTTAGATCCATTTTTAGCATTTCTCTCTCCGCTTTGATGTCCCGTAGAATCTCTTCATTCTTTTTTGTCGTCTGTACCATATGTTCCACTTATTGCTTGATGTTTCATTGTATCTCCTGTATTTCAGCCAGCAGCTTTTCATTGCCGCTGGTCGGTGCCGGTGTTTGAAGTAGCTTGATTTGCTTCTTTGGCTCATCTAGCTGGTCTTGCAGTTGAGCTTTTTCCGCTTGTTAGATGCTTGTGGCTGTCTCGCACCTCTGCCTTGCTTCGTTGTATGGTGTTTTTGTGTAAATAACTCTTATTTAGTTATTAACAGCGCATATGTATGGACTACGCTTGAGTTCAAAACGAGCCAACGATAATAAATAGTACTTTGTAAATGAAATACACATTTCAGATGTACCTTAACTGAGCTAACATATAAAATAATAAGTGTTGAGGCAGAAGTGACATATTCCAGGGGAAGTCACTTATGAATAACAAGGTGGATTCAAGATTCAAAATAAGTGTAGAGTCACGCAGTGGTAAGTTAAGTAGCGAGTCCCATCAACAATTTAATTTTGAGTATTTACAAATGAGACTGCCACAGTAGATAGGCCTTGAAATTCAAAATCTAATGGTACCTCAATGATGCGTGTATGTCACTTCTAAGTGAAGATATTCACATCTTTGTGAAAGTGAGACGAGTTGCGATTTTTCATCCTATTCATCCGTAAAGAGAACTCTCTAATGTGTCCCTTTCCTCCAATCAGCGACACCCGCTAGTGTCTGCGCGTCTATGCGTGCGAGATTGTCTCAAACGGTCATATGAAAACTGACTTCAAAAATATGTTCCGTCATGTTAAATTATTACAAAATAGTACAAGTATACAAATTAATTATTAATAATCTTTAAACTTGTGTTCTATTTAACTTTTGTAGGTCAAATCACACGTTTTATGTGTTGAAAAGTCTAGCGCAATCACAATCGATATCATATGCGGTGGCCGTCATTGCCCGTGGGTTTCCAATTCACAAAGTCACATCTTCGCAGAAAATCTGTTTTTCAACCACAATTCGAGCAAGTTTAGCGATGAAACTTTGCTGATTCAGGGGCGATATTTTATACGGCAATTAAAATTCACATTAAACAAAGACATCTATTGGATTCATCGATTCCGATACGCGATAATTCCGCTGCTTGCTCCCCGGCAGTCGGTAGCTTGCACAGATCCATAGAGCACACTTTATTCACAAACTTCCAGTTTCTTAGTTCTGTAAAATATTTTACTTCATAATGTTTACTAGTTTCTATTATATCATCTAATAATTTTGTGAAAAATTAAAAAAAAAAAAAATACACGACCAGCCGGGAACAGAACCCCGACCTCCCGCGTGACAGGCGGGCTGCTTACGACTTACGCTAGCGAGAAGACAATGCTTGTTCTGCAAAGATATTTATATAGTAAAGACGCCGTTTTGGGTTTGCTGATCGTAACATTTTCGCCTGTTTTTTTACCCACAATTAAAGCAAGTTAGCGATGAAACTTTCCAAATGTCTGAAAAATCTGATGCAGAATTCGAAGATCCATCTACAAGTGATGGTTTTCTATTGAAAGCGCCAGAAAAACATTATTTACGGTTCAGCTTGCCGTTTTCATTTTTCCTTGCGCGCGAGGTTGGTCTCAACCAACACGGGTCATTGACGGATTATGAAAACTGACTTCAAAAATATGTTCCGTCATGTTAAATGATTAAAAAGATAGCACAAATATACAAATAAGTTATTAATAATCATTAAACTTGTGTTCTCTTTAACTTTAGTAGTTCAAATTGCACATTTTGAGTGTTGACAAGTGAAAGTGTAACATGCCATAGCGATCGATACGCGCATGCGCAGTCGCTATGGCCCATGGCCATGCGTTTACCCATTCACAAAAGCACGCTTCGCTGAAAATGTTCTTTATCATCCACAGCTGAAGCTACACCAGCGATGAAACTTTCCAGATATATTTAAAATTATATGCAGAATTCAAAAATACATCTATAATTGAATTACTTCTATATGGAACACCAGAATAGTGTTACAAAGTGCACATGCCATTTCGATATATAAGCGCAAAGAGCAAAAAACACATCTTCGCAGAAATGTTGTTTACATCACCTTATGGTGATTATAAAGCAATGAAACTTTCCAGATATATTTTAAATTGTATGATGCAGAATTTAAAAATACATCTATAATTGACTTACTTCGACTTAGAACACCAAAAAAAAATTAATTACAGTAAGTATAAATTACATGCCACTTCGATCGATGTGCGCATGCGCAGTCGCCATGGAGCGTGCCATTTGCGTTACTCCATTCACAAAGACACGCTTTGCATAAAATGTTGTTTGTCATCCACAGATGAAGCTATAACAGCGATGAAACTTTCCATATATATTTTAAATTGTATGCAGAATTAAAAAATACATCTATAATTGACTTACTTCGACTTAGAACACAAAAAAAAAATTAATTACAGTAAGTATAAATTACATGCCACTTCGATCGATGTGCGCATGCGCAGTCGCCATGGAGCGTGCCATTTGCGTTACTCCATTCACAAAGACACGCTTTGCATAAAATGTTGTTTTTCATCCACAGATGAAGCTATAACAGCGATGAAACTTTCCATATATATTTTAAATTGCATGCAGAATTAAAAAATACATCTATAATTGACTTACTTCGATTTAGAACACCAGAATAGTGTTAACAAAGTGCACATGCCATTCCGATATATAAGCGCAAAGAACAAAAAAACACATCTTCGCAGAAATGTTGTTTACATCACCCGATGGTGATTATAAAGCAATGAAACTTTCCAGATATATTTTAAATTGTATGCAGAATTTTAAAATACATCTATAATTGACTTACTTCGACTTAGAACACCAAAAAAACAATAAAATACGGTATACGGTAAGTATGAAATATAATGTTATTTATAGAAAAGGTCACGATGATGTCAACCAATCGCTGTGCGCGGAATATTAGGCATACCTTTCCTGGAAGACCCCGGATGACGTGTGTTACTGTCACGTGAGATTTTAATGAATGAATGACGTTGAAAGAATGCATGGTAAATTAGACAGCGTTTTCCGGGACTACATTTTCAATGGCGGGACGACTCCGTACATGAATTTTGTTTTTACTTCGGGTAATGGCACGATGGAACACCCTAGTGGTAGCAATGTATAGCAGTGTAGCATGAACCATCACGATTTTAAATGTGAGTATTTACTAAATACTAATGAGACCGCCACAGTAGATAGGTCTTGAAATTCAAAATCTAATGGTACCTCAATTATGTCTGTATGTCAATTCTAAGTGAAGATATTAACATTTTTGTGAAAGTGAGACGAGGCAGTTGCAATTTCTCATGCTTCTCACCCGATATTGTCGCTCTCCAGTGTGTCCATTACCTTCACCAGCGATCTGTACGTGTCTGTCAACCACAGTCCGAGCAAGTTTAGTGATGAAACTATACAGATTCAAGGGCGATATTTTATATCATCATCATCATCATCAAGTGCCGTGCCGGCTGGCGTAGGCGTTCATGGCTCTCCATAGATCTCGGTCTTTGGTTTTCTGGATCAACTCTGCTGCTGATATTCCTCCATGCCACCGTCTCAATCCATCCAGCATCACTTCTCTTGGTCTACCTCTGCCTCTCTTCCCCTCGATCTTGCCAGTTGTTACGATGTTCTCCAATGCCTCTCTTCTCATCACATGACCGAGGAAAGCTGTTTGTCTCTGTCTTATTGTTGTATATAATGTTCTAGTTTCGTTAGCCTGTTTCAGGCAGTCGTCGTTAGTTACTCTGGCAGTCCAAGGAATTCGCAACATTCGTCTCAGGAACCACATCTCTGTTGCTTCTAATTTCTTCTTAATTTGTTCATTTACATTCCAAGATTCACTGCCATACAGCAAAACTGGTTCTACATAGCATTTCAGCACTCTCTTTCTTACATTCAGTGATAGTGACTTATTGCATAAGATACTCTTCATTTTCTGAAATGCGGCTTTTGCCTGCCCTATTCTGCTCCTAATCTCTGTTGTACATCTTCCATCTGATGTTATAAATGCCCCTAGGTATCTAAAATTATCCACTTGGTTAAGGATTTTCCCTTCTATTTCTATGTCACATTTTGGTGTCACAATTTTCTTTGATATTACCATTGTTACTGTTTTCTTGATATTCAAGGAGAGTCCTTTCCTTGCACTCTCTGTTACTACAACATCTAATAATTGTTGTAGGTCTGTTGAATTATCCGCCACCAATACTGTGTCATCTGCATAGCGTATATTATTTATATTATAACCTCCAACTAGTATTCCTGGCATCTCTTTGATCTCTCTCATTATTACTTCGCTATACAGGGAGAAAAGATCTGGTGACAAGACACACCCTTGTCGTACTCCTAGCTTTATCTGTTCGTAACTACCCTCTTTATTTCCCATTTTAATTGCTGCTACTTGGTTCCAGTAAATATTCTTTATTATTCTTAAATCTTTTCCATCAGTGTTGATATCTTCCAACATTTTAATCAGTTCATCATGTTTTACTTTATCAAATGCCTTAGTATAATCTATGAAGCACAAATATATGTCTCTCTGTTTCTCTATTGACCTTTCTATTAGTGTCCGTAATGTATAAATTGCATTGTTTGTGCCCTTTCCTTCCACAAATCCATACTGTTCTTCACTAATTTCCATTTTTATTTTCTTTTTGGTTCTTCTCATTATGATTCTGAGTAGAAGCTTAGTGATATGGTTTATAAGGTTAATTGTACGAAAATCTTCACAATCAATTGCTCCTGGTCTTTTTGGTATAGCTATAAATACAGATTTCAGCATATCACTGGGTAAATATCCACTGCTGTAAATATCATTCAACATTTTGGTTAATATATGTACTCCAAATTCTCCCAATACTTCTAATTCTTCTATTGTGATTTCATCTGGCCCAGCTGTTTTTCCTTTCTTCATACGTTTCATAGCGTCAGCGACTTCTTCTTTCAGAATAGGTGGACCTTCTAAGTTACTATCTTCTGTTAATTCTTCCCTTTCTCCTTCATATAATTCTCTTATATACTCATTCCACCTCTTCATTATAGCATCTTCCTCTAATATTATCTTTCCTGTTTTTGATTTCAAACACCCTGTATTTATTCTTATTTTTCTTCCTGTAAGCTCACTGATTTGTCTGTGCATATTTTTTGTATCTTTAATGGAATTTAATTCAATTTTTTTGCATTGCTCGTTTAACCAACTTTCTTTAGCCTTCCCACATTTATCTTTTATTTCTTTATTTATCTTAGCGTATTCTTGTTTGTCATTTTTACTCTGTTTTCTTTTGTCCATCAGTTTTAAGATATCTTCATTCATCCATTTTTTCTTAGCTATTTTGCCTCTCTCAGGTAATACTTCTTTGCTAGTTTGATGAATGGAGTCCCTTAACATTTCCCATTGTTCATCTATACTCTGTATTTTAGTTATTGCATTGTACCTATTTTTCACAGTCACTCTATATTGTTCTTGCATTTCTTTATCTATTTTCAGAACCTCTTTATTAAGTCTCATGTTCTTAACCATTTTTTTCCCTCTCTTTAATCTTACTTTTATATGTCCACATAGTGGTACATGATCACTATTACAGTCAGCACCAGGCATTATCTTTACATTAATTAAAGCATTTCTAAATCTTTTATTAATTAGTATGTAGTCAATTTGGTTGCGTATTTTCTTATCAGGGCTTATCCATGAGTACAGTCGTCTTTTATGGTGTTTAAACCATGTGTTTCCAATTATCATATCATTGATATTTGCCCATTCTATTAGCTTTTCCCCTCTTTCATTTCTTGTACCTAAACCATAATTCCCCACTACATCCTCCATTTTTCCCTTTCCTACTTTTGCATTAAAATCACCAAGTATTATCTTTATTTCTTGTGATCCAATTTGAGCCATCGCCATTTCTATCTCGTCATAAAAGTGTTGTATTTCTTCATCACTACTGCTTGCTGTTGGTGCATATACTTGTATAATATTTATGTCTATTGGTTTGCCTTTGATTTGCCTTTGATATGGCATTTAAAATTTACATTAAACAAAGACATCTATTGGATTCATCGATTCCGATCATTCCGCTGCCTCTGTGGGATGTGCTCCCCGGCAGTCGGCAGCTTGCACAGATTCATAGAGCACACTTTATTCACAAACTTCCAGTTTCTTAGTTCTATATAATATTTTAGTTCGTAATGATTAACTGCACCTCCACGTGGTAGAGGATGGAAACACACCAACAACAAGCAGTAGTGATGAAGAAATACAACACTTTTATGATGAAATAGAAATGGCGATGGCTCAAATTGGATCACAGGAAATAAAAATAATACTTGGAGATTTTAATGCAAAAGTAGGAAAGGGGAAAATGGAGGATGTAGTGGGGAATTATGGTTTAGATACAAAAATGAAAGAGGGGAAAAGTTAATAGAATGGGCAAATACCAATGATATGATAATTGGAAACAAGTGGTTTAAACACCATAAAAGACGACTATACACATGGAAAAGCCCTGATCAGAAAATACGTAACCAAATTGACTACATACTAATTAATAAAAGATTGAGAAATGCTCTAATTAATGTAAAAACAATGCCTGGCGCAGACTGTAATAGCTATCATGTACCACTATGTGGACAAATAAAAGTAAGATTAAAGAGAGGGAAACAAATGGTTAGGAACATGAGACTTAATAAAGAGGTTCTGAAAGTAGATAAAGAAATGCAAGAACGATACATAGTGACTGTGAAAAATAGGTACAATGCAATAGCTAAAATACAGAGTATAAATGAACAATGGGAAATGTTAAGGGACTCCATTCATCAAACTAGCAAAGAAATATTACCGGAGAAAAGTCAAATAGCTAAGAAAAAATGGATGAATGAAGAAATCTTAATGCTGATGGACAAAAGAAAACAGAGTAAAAATGACAAACAAGAATACGCTAAGATAAATAAAGAAATAAAAGATAAATGTTGGAAGGCAAAAGAAAGTTGGTTAAATGAACAGTGCAAAAATATTGAATTAAATGCCATTAAAGATACAAAATATATGCACAGACAAATCAGTGAGCTCACGGGAAGAAAAATAAGAATAAATACAGGGTGTTTGAAATCAAAAATAGGAAAGATATTATTGAAGGAAGATGATATAATGAAGAGGTGGAATGAGTATATAAAAGAATTATATGATGGGGAAAGGGAAGAATTAACAGAAGAAAGTAACTTAGAAGGTCCACCTATTCTAAAAGAAGAAGTCGCTGACGCTATGAAATATATGAAGAAAGGAAAAACAGCTGGGCCAGATGAAATCACAATAGAAGAATTAGAAGTATTGGGAGAATTTGGAGTAGATATATTAACCAAAATGTTGAATGATATTTACAGCAGTGGATATCTACCCAGTGATATGTTGAAATCTGTCTTTATAGCTATACCAAAAAGACCAGGAGCAATTGATTGTGAAGATTTTCGCACAATTAACCTCATAAACCATATAGCTAAGCTTCTGCTCAGAATCATAATGAGAAGAACCAGAAAGAAAGTAAAAATGGAAATTAGTGAAGAACAGTATGGATTTGTGGAGGGTAAGGGCACAAACAATGCAATATATACATTACGGACACTAATAGAAAGGTCAATACAGAAACAGAAAGACATATATTTGTGCTTCATAGATTATACTAAGGCATTTGATAAAGTAAAACATGATGAGCTGATTAAAATGTTGGAAGATATCGACATTGATGGGAAAGATTTAAGAATAATAAAGAATATATACTGGAACCAAGTAGCATCAATTAAAATTGGAAATAAAGAGGGTAGTTACAAACACATAAAGCTAGGAGTACGACAGGGATGTGTCTTGTTAAAAGATCTTTTCTCCCTGTATAGCGAAGTAATAATGAGAGAGATCAAAGAGATGCCAGGAATACTAGTTGGAGGTTATAATATAAATAATATACGCTATGCAGATGACACAGTATTGGTGGCAGATAAATCAACAGACCTACAACAATTGTTGGACACTGTAGTAACAGAGAGTGCAAGGAAAGGACTCTCCTTGAATATCAAGAAAACAGTAACAATGGTGATATCAAAGAAAATGGTGACACCAAAATGTGGCATAGAAATAGAAGGAAAAATTCTTAACCAAGTGGATAATTTTAAATACCTAGGGGCATTTATAACATCAGATGGAAGATGTACAACAGAGATTAAGAGCAGAATAGAGCAGGCAAAGGCCGCATTTCAGAAAATGAAGAGTATCTTGTGCAATAGGTCACTATCACTGAGTGTAAGAAAGAGAGTGCTGAAATGCTATGTAGAACCAGTTTTGCTGTATGGCAGTGAATCTTGGAATGTAAATGAACAAATTAAGAAGAAATTAGAAGCAACAGAGATGTGGTTCCTGAGACGAATGTTGAGAATTCCTTGGACTGCCAGAGTAACTAATGACGACTGCCTGAAACAGGCTAATGAAACTAGAACACTATTTTCAACAATAAGAAAGAGACAAACAGCTTTCTTTAGTCATGTAATGAGAAGAGAGGCATTGGGGTGACAACTGGAAAGATTGAGGGGAAGAGAGGCAGAGGCAGACCAAGAGAAATTATGCTGGACGGATTGAGATGGTGGCTTGGAGGAATATCATCAGCAGAGTTGATCCAGAACACCAAAGACTGAGATCTGTGAAGAGCCATGAACGCCTACGCCAGCTGGCAGGGCACTAGATGATGATGAATGATTAATAGTTTCTATTATATCACCTAATAATTTTGTGAAAAATAAAAAACAAAAAACAAAAACACGCCCAGCCAGGAATAGAACCCCGGTCTCCCATGTGACAGGCGGAATGCTTATGACTACACTAGCGAGGACACAATGATTGTTCCACAAAGATAATTTATATAGTCAAGCCGCCGTGTTGGGTTTCCCATTTACAAAGGTACTCATGATTGTAACATCTTCGCCTGTTTTTCAACCACAATTAAAGCAAGTTTTGCAATGAAACTTTCCAAATTTCTGAAAAATTTGATGCAGAATTCGAAGATCCATCTACAATTAATGGTTTTCTATTGAAAGCGCCAGAAAAAAAAAATAATTACGGTTCAGCCCGCCATTCAATTTTTCTCTGCGCGCGAGGGTGGTCTCAACGAACGGGTCATAGGCGGATTATGAAAACTGACTTCAAAAATATGTTCCGTCATGTTAATTGATTAAAAAATAGTACAAGTATACAAATATATTATTAATAATCTTTAAACTTGTGTTCTCTTTAACTTTAGTAGGTCAGATCGCACGTTTTGAGTGTTGAAAAGTGAAAGTGTACATGCCATTCCAATTGATATGCGCATGCGCAGTCGCTATGGCACATGGCCTTGCATATCCCCATTCACAAAGACACGCTTCGCAGAAAATGTTGTCTTTCATCCACAATTAAAGCTAGTCTTCTTCTTCTTCAGCATTCCGAGCCATTGAGGTTCTTTGCTGAAGATACAATCTGTCTCTATTCATATCTCTTGTTGACCTTCTCTTGCCAGTCGTTGATTCCAAGTGCTTGTAGGTCTGTATGTTGTTGTTGTTTGTCCATCAAGAATGATGATGACCATTAATTTCATCCAGTGGGGTTGAAAGTATGGAGCCGTGGGTTCTAAGATGGCTGATAAGACCTATTTTGGCTCGAAATGTGAGTGATTGGTCTGCATATATATTATCTCTCCACCATCTTCTTGGTCTACCTCGGGGTCTACAGTGATTTATTTCCTGAGTGTACGCGAGTTTTGTTTCCCTATTATCTTCCATTCTTTCTATATGCCCCAGCCATTGTAGTCTATTAGCCTTCATGATACCAGTGATTAGCGGGGACTTAAACAGATCATAAATGTCTTTGTTACTTCTTCTTTTCCACTCTCCACTTTGTGTATCCCTAATGGGTCCAAAGATGTGTCTTAAAACTTTGTTCTCAAAGGTTTGTAGCAAGGCTTCGTCTCCTTTCGTTGTACTCCAGGTTTCAGAGCCATACAGCACAACTGGTCTGATCAGTGTTTTGTATATTGTGATCTTGGTGTTACGAGATAGCGCCTTCGATTTTAGTAGATGTTGTAGTGCATAGTATATCTTATTTCCAGAATTGATTCTAGTTTGTATTTCTTCCCTTATGATGTTGGAGCAGTTGAAGATTGTACCCAGGTATTTGTATGTTTCCGTTCTTTTAATGGTCATATTATCTATTTGTATGTGGCCAGAGTTTTTAGCCATTCCTTCTCTTGAAATTACCATATATTCTGTCTTATCTTGGTTGATAACCAGCCCCATCTGTTGGGCTTTTTCCTTTAAGTGAGTCAATATTTCCAATGTCTTTTGTTCATTTTCCCCTATAATATCTATATCATCTGCATAACCAAGCAGCTTGGATGTTCCTCCAATATCACATTCCTCCTTTACCCTCCTTACAACTTTCTCTAGAGTCAGATTGAAGAGTAGCGGCGATAGTGCATCGCCCTGTTTCAAGCCAGATGTTATTTGGAAAGGGTCTGATTTCCTGCCTTTATATGTTACTATATTATAAGTATCTTCCATGCATAGTCTGGTCATGTTGATTAACTTCCTTGGTATTCCAAATTCCCGCATAGCATTCCATAGACTATTCCTATGGACACTATCGTAAGCCTTTTTAGAATCCATAAAAATGTTATGGAGATCTCTTTTATATTCCCAATTTTTCTCGGCTATTTGTCGTAAGATAAATATCCGATCTATTGTTGATCTGTTTTGTCTAAAACCCGGTAGTCACCTAATATGTATTCTGAATATGGTTTTAGTCTATTTAGTAGTACTGCGGATAGTATCTTATAGCTTATGGACAGTAGTGATATTCCTCTATAATTTTCACACTGGAACTTGTCTCCTTTCTTAAAGATAGGTATCAATAATGACCCTTTCCAGTCATGGGGTAATTCTTCAGTCCTCCAGATTTTTATTATTAGTTCGTATAGCTTTCGATGTAATGCATGGCCACCTGCCTTTATAAATTCAGCAGCAATTCTATCAGCCCCAGTTGTCTTATTGTTTTTAAGTCGTGTGATTACATATAGGATTTCTTCAAATGCAGGTTCTTCAATTTGTGGTTCACACGTTAGAACCTTTTCCTGTGGGAAAGTGTTACTTGGAGCTTCACAATTTAGTAATTCAACAAAGTATCCTTTCCTTGTGTTGCAAATTTCCTCATTGGTATTTATCATATTCCCATTTTTGTCTTTTAAACCATATGTGTTGTGTTGGTGCCCTCGTTTCATTGACTTCAGTTCTTTAAAAAACATTTTGGATTCATTTTTCTGGTGATTAGTTTCCATATCTTTGATTATATTACTCATATATTCTCGCTTCTGCTGTCAAACTATTTTTGTAGCCTCTTTATATTCATTTCTATATTGCTCTTCCTTTTGGATGTTGTTGATATCATTTAGCCATAGCTGTCTGGCATTCTGTTTCCTAATGACTGCTTCTTCACATTTTTGATTGAACCATCTGTTCTTTCTATGCATGGTTAACACACCGAGACATTCTTCTGCGGTAGATTGAATTGTATTCTTGATGTTCAACCAAGTTTGGTCAACGCTTTCCTCCAACGGGTTTTGTAGAATTTCAAGTTTACATTTTATTTCATCTGCAAATTTCTCTTTGACTGTAATTTCTTGTAGTTTCTCTCTGTTATATGTTGGGTGTAACCTTTGTAGTTTAGCATAGAAAGCTCTCTTAAGTTCTATTTAAAATTTTGCCCCAACGAGGAAGTGGTCGCTGTGGCACTCAGCTCCTCTATAGCTTCTAACTTGTATGCTTGATGCATTTTTGTTGTTAATTAAAATGTGATCTATTTGATTATAGGTTCTCTTGTCACATGATTTACAAGTTTGTTTATGTATATCCTTTCTTTGCAGTCTGGTACTGCTGATCTGCAGTCCTTTGGCTTCTGCTAGGTTGATGACTCTCCATCCATTATCATTTGAAGTTGTATGTAGGCTTTCCATGCCGGCAACTTTTTTATGAGTTTGCTCTCTACCTATTTTTATGTTGAAGTCTCCCAGCACAATCAGGATGTCCTGTTTGGGGGTTTCTTCTATGACATCTTCCAGATCATTATAAAAGTCTTCTTTAATATCATCTTCTTTCTCTTCAGTAGGTGCATGTACATTAATCATCGTTATATTTTTCCATTTACCTTTTATTCGTAATTTACTAATCCTATCATTAACAGCTTTAAAGTTTAGAACGTTCCCCCATAACTCTTTTTTGATGACAAATCCTGTTCCTAATTCATGTTTATTTTGGGTGTTTCCTCCATATATTATAATCATTCCATTTTGCTCTAAAGTACCCTCTCCTGGCCACCTTATTTCTTGAATTGCTGTTACATCCATTTCATACTTAACCAGCTCCCGGGTTAATTCTTCGGCCACTCCAGCTCGATATAGTGTCCGTACATTCCATGTTCCAAATCTCAAAAGTCCTTTAACGTTCCAAGGTCGATGTCCAAATAAGTCAGTCTGAATTTGAGGCTCATGTATCTGTTTCGTAACAAAATGGTTTTTACAAAGGTGGGGATGTTAACCCCTCGCTTCAACCCCCAACCTGGAGGACCAGGGTGTTTCTCTTTGAATGTTCTCTACCCTTTGACCGGCTTGGGAGGCCCTGCTGGTAGCTACGCTACCACCGGCATAGCTCTCATGGTCATTGAGAAACTCAAGCTCCCCCACCACAACAAGGTGGAAACACCATCGGGGAAGAATTAAAGCTAGTACAGTGATGAAACTTTCCAGATATATTTAAAATTGTATGCAGAAGTTAACAATACATCTATAATGTATGCAATTCTATCAACAACGCCAGCATAGTGTTACAAAGTGCACATGCCCGTCCCATCGATATGCGCAAAGAACAAAAACACATCTTCGCAGAAAATGTTTTTCATCCACAATTAAAGCTAGTACAACGATGAAACTTACCAGATATATTTAAAATTGTATATGAATTCAAAAACATATATATAATTGATGCAATTCTATCAACAACACCAAAAAAAAAATTAATTACGGTAAGTATGAAATATATTCTTATTTATATAAAAGGTCACAATGATTTCGACCTATCTCTGTGCACGGAATATTAGGTAAACCTTTCCTGGAAAACCCAGGATGACGTGTGTTATTGTCACATGAGATTTGAATGAATGAATGACGTCGAAAGAATGCATGGTAAATAGATAGCATTTTCCAGGACAAGGTGAATCATGGTGGAATGACTCCATATATCACTTCCATTTTAATTTCGTGTAATGACACGATGGAACACGCTGTTAGTAGTATGCAGCATACTATGACTATGCTTGTCATGATTTTAATATTGAGTATTTACATATGCGACTACCACAGGTAGATAGGCCTTGAAAAACGAAATCTAATGGTACCTCAGTGATGCCTGTATGTCTATTATAAGTGGAGATATTCACGTTTTTGTGAAGGTAAAACGGATTATGATTTTCTCTTGTTCCACTTACTTTTGGCACTCTTCAATGTGTCTCATTTTTCTCCACTTCCGGTCCCTGCTTAATTTTCTCAAACGGGTCATAGACGGATACGAAATCTGACTGCAATCATCAATATGTTCCATCATGTTAAATGATTAAAAAATAGTACAAGTATACAAATAAATTATTATTAATCTTTACAATTGTATTCTCTTTAACTTTAGTAGTTCAAATTGCATGTTTTGTGAGTTACATACAAAGTGTACATGCCAGTCTGATCGATATGCGCGGCTGCCTTCTTATTTTTTTTAACTTTCTTTTTCCCATTCACAAAGGCAGAAAATTTGTTTTTCAACCACAGATCATGCAAGTTCAGTGATGAAACTTTCCAAATATATGTAAAATTGGATGCAGTATTCGAAAATCCATCTAAAATTAATGAATTTCTATAAACGGCCAGATAAAAATTAATTATGATAAGTATGAAATACAATTTTAATTTATTTTAATGCCATGATAATTTCAACCATTTGCTATGCACGGAATATTAGGGGGACCTTTTCTGCTGAAGCCAAGATTACGTGTGTTATTGTCACATGATATTTGAATGAATGAATGACGTCAAAGAATGCATGGTCTATACGTAGCAATGTTTGGCGACAAGGTGGATCATTGCGGGGTGGCACCAGTGGCACGATTGAGTTACCTATATTCACATTTCAACAGCGGCATCCGGATCATAATTAACATAATATATACTTATTAAGTAAAACAAAAGATTCCTAATCCATCAGATTTCTAATAATACTAATACCAAAATAAACGAATATTTATAAGTTTCCATACCTGTTTTATATTATTAACAATAGAAGGGGAAACTTACCAACCTTTTGAATACTTGTATTCAAAATTGTTTGATTTCTTCAATACTTTCGCTTTCATGTGTCACCCAAAATGTTCTTCTCTTCAAGCCCTATGTTAGTCACGGATTGGAGGTTGCATTGTCGCTTCATTGTCGTTCCGGTTTCGATCTCACCATAGAGTAAAGATTACTCCAAGAATCTCTGGTATCTAATTATATTGCACACCTCTTTATCTATTGGAAATGAAATAAGATACCTAGATTTCTCAGATATAGATGAAAAACAGGAGGTCCATATGCAAACAGGGTACGTGAAAAATCCCACAAGTTGAACATGGCACAGAGTTGCCTTAAGGCAGCTGCCCTGGCAAAATTGTTAGAAAAAGAAACCTACTCATAACCTGTGACCTTGGATGGGATAAGCCTAGCAGAGGAAGAAAACCTTACACATGCAAACTGAGGTCTGACACACTGATCTTCTAGTAATGTATAACTGTATAGTATGTGAATCATATCAAACTGAGGTGTGACACACTGATCTTCTAGTAATGTATAACTGTATAGTATGTGGATCATGTCAAACTGAGGTCTGACACACTGATCTTCTAGTAATGTATAACTGTATAGTATGTGGATCATGTCAAACTGAGGTCTGACACACTGATCTTCTAGTAATGTATAACTGTATAGTATGTGGATCATGTCAAACTGAGGTCTGACACACAGATCTTCTAGTAATGTATAACTGTATAGTATGTGAATCATGTCAAACTGAGGTCTGACACACCAATCTTCTAGTAATGTATAACTGTATAGTATGTGAATCATGTCAAACTGAGGTCTGACACACCAATCTTCTAGTAATGTATAACTGTACAGTATGTGAATCATGTCAAACTGAGGTCTGACACACCAATCTTCTAGTAATGTATAACTGTATAGTATGTGAATCATGTCAAACTGAGGTCTGACACACTGATCTTCTAGTAATGTATATAACTGTATAGTATGTGAATCATGTCAAACTGAGGTCTGACACACTGATCTTCTAGTAATGTATAACTGTATAGTATGTGAATCATGTCAAACTAAGGTCTGACACACTGATCTTCTAGTAATGTATAACTGTATAGTATGTGAATCATGTCAAACTGAGATCTGACACACTGATCTTCTAGTAATGTATAACTGTATAGTATGTGAATCATGTCAAACTGAGATCTGACACACTGATCTTCTAGTAATGTATAACTGTATAGTATGTGAATCATGTCAAACTGAGATCTGACACACTGATCTTCTAGTAATGTATAACTGTATAGTATGTGAATCATGTCAAACTGAGGTCTGACACACTGATCTTCTAGTAATGTATAACTGTATAGTATGTGAATCATGTCAAACTGAGGTCTGACACACTGATCTTCTAGTAATGTATAACTGTATAGTAAGTGAATCATGTCAAACTGAGGTCTGACACACTAATCTTCTAGTAATGTATAACTGTATAGTATGTGAACCATGTCAAACTGAGGTCTGACACTCTGATCTTCTAGTAATGTATAACTGTATAGTATGTGAATCATGTCAAACTGAGGTCTGACACACTGATCTTCTAGTAATGTATAACTGTATAGTATGTGAATCATATCAAACTGAGGTCTGACACACTGATCTTCTAGTAATGTATAACTGTATAGTATGTGAATCATGTCAAACTGAGGTCTGACACACTGATCTTCTAGTAATGTATAACTGTATAGTATGTGAACCATGTCAAACTGAGGTCTGACACACCAATCTTCTAGTAATGTATAACTGTATAGTATGTGAACCATGTCAAACACTACTTGTGATTATCTTAAGTTTTTATTTATACAGCTTGTGTATTAAATTAAACAATACATGTTTCTATCCTGACTTTAACCTGTTTTCTTTCAGAAAAGATGAAACATGGAAACAGGCAGCCTTTTATCAAGTACAAGCATAAAAATGGAACCAGATTTTGAAGTAAGAATATTTGATTTTACTGCAGATCTCCATCTATTTAAGCTATTTATTCTGTATGACTTGAAGAATTAGTGTGGCTTGATGAATTAATAATAATTGAAGCACTAGTCTGAAATGAAGATTTTGTATGACTTAAAGAATGACTTGAAGAATTAGTGCGGCATGAAAAGTTAATATGGTTTGTTTAGTCGGACGCCATTATTTTTGTTTTGGTTGCACTGGGATATAAATTGTGTGTTTCATATTGCTCTTGCATTGACTTGAGTAATTTCCCAATTCTAAATGGTGTTGTTAATAGTAATACTGAGTTGCTAGAATATCAATGTTCAGCTATTTCTATTATTATTGTTGTGCCAAAAATTAAATATTACAATTAAAGGAAAGACCATTGAACAAATGCAGAACTATCTCAATCAACCAAATAATTACCTGAACATGCTCAACAAGAAACAGATCAGATCAGGGATTAATTCATCCTGTACCATGCCAGTAGGCGTGGGCGGTCATGTTTCTCACACAATCATCAGAGTTGTGGATCAGTTCTGTATTCTTGTCTCGCCCATACCACATGGTCAAGCCCTCTAGGTATTTACTTCTCTTCCTTCCCCTTGTTCTTTTTCCCTCAATCTTGCCAGTTGTCACCAAGTTCTCCAATGTATTTCTTCTCATAACATGTCCAAACAATTTTAAATGTCTACATCTAATTTCTCTAATCAGTTTACAGTTTTCATTTTTATCTTGTAGAACTTGGTCATTGGCTTTTCTGTCTGTCCATTATATTATTTGCATTTTCCTCAGAAACCATATTTCCACGGCCATTAGATGTTTTTCAGCTTGTCTGCTCATTGTCCATGCTTCACATCCATATAAAGTACAGGTTCTATTTAGCACTTCAACACTCTTTTTCTCATTGCAAATGACACCTTTTTATTGGTCAGTATATTTTCCATCTTGCAACAGGCTACCATCACCATTGCGATTCAAGCTCTAATCTCTCCAAGGCATCTCCCATCAGATGTTATGGATTGCTGTCACCAAAAAGTATTTAGAGAGAAACTAACAGTCCTAACATCACATAATATCAGTTTGAATATGTTTAAACAACAAATAAACTCTATGGATATCCGCCCCACATCACTGTACGGATGTGAAACATGGACTCTAACTAAAGGGACGGACACATCTTGGAAACATTTGAGATGGGGTGTTATTGTAGGATACAAAGAAAAAGCTGGACAGAAAACAGATCAAATGAACACATTCTTAGAGATGTAGGAGAAAATAAACAACTGTTGAACATAATATATAACAGAAGGTTTTAGTCTCAATATGAGACACAGAGATCCATTACTGAAAATAATGGAAGACATAATCCAGGGCAGGAGTAAAATGATGTCATAGGAATGACAACATTACACAAGCATACAAGGACATTAGAGCTAAGACTTGAGCTAAGAAGAGGTGACAATGTAGGGCAATGATCAGTCAACTTCAACACTAGTCTCTGGACTGTACTTGATGATGATTGTTCTTATCACTTTTATCCCACAGTGGAGCAGAGATCTTCAACCATGTCACACCATGCCCTCCTTTCCTTTGTGTAATGGAGCAGAGATCTTCAACCATGTCACACCATGCCCTCCTTTCCTTTGTGTAATGGAGCAGAGATCTTCAACCATGTCACACCATGCCCTCCTTTCCTTTGTGTAATGGAGCAGAGATCTTCAACCATGTCACACCATGCCCTCCTTTCCTTTGTGTAATGGAGCAGAGATCTTCAACCATGTCACACCATGGCCCCTTTCCTTTGTGTAATGGAGCAGAGATCTTCAACCAGGTCACACCATGGCCCCTTTCCTTTGTGTAATGGAGCAGAAATCTTCAACCATGTCACACCATGGCCCCTTTCCTTTGTGTAATGGAGCAGAGATCTTCAACCATGTCATACCATGGCCCCTTTCCTTTGTGTAATGGAGCAGAGATCTTCAACCATGTCACACCATGGCCCCTTTCCTTTGTGTAATGGAGCAGAGATCTTCAACCATGTCACACCATGCCCCTCTTTCCTTTGTGTAATGGAGCAGAGATTTTCATCCATATCGCACCACACCCTCCTTTTCTTTGCGATCTCTTACAATTTCTTCTGTGTCACTCCTATATGACTAATTTGACCTACCTTTATCTATGCTTTTTGGTCTCTATGTGTCTCTTTTGCCCTGTAGTTTCCAGCAGACATACTTTCTCGTTGACCCATTAACAGACTTTCCCATTGTGTGTCCCCTGCCCACAACAGTTTGAGTCTCAATTCACTGAAGTTTGTGTAGTTCTACTTGTGTTATGTTAATGTTTCCAGTTTATTTTCATATTGAATAAGAAATACATTTGTTCATTAACATTTGAAGACAAACTGTCGTAACATGCATTGTCCTGTATGTTTCCAGACAAAACCAAGTAGGCCAATATTTCCTGTATTTATTAAAAGTGAAATAAAGCAAGAATCTGGTGTTGAAGTAAGTTGTTACAGTATGTATTATTTATCCTTATATAGTAATGTTTGTCATATGTCTAGTAGGACTGAAATGTGATTAGGTTATTACTGCAGGCAGAGCAGGCGAGATAAACTACTAGTTTATCTGGCACAGCTGTATACAGTATGTTTAATTGCTAGGGCTATGTCAGTATAACATCTCAGGTTATCAGTATAACATCTCAGGTTATCAGTATAACATCTCAGGTTATCAGTATAACATCTCAGGTTATCAGTATAACATCTCAGGTTATCAGTATAACATCTCAGGTTATCAGTATAACATCTCAGGTTATCAGTATAACATCTCAGGTTATCAGTATAACATCTCAGGTTATCAGTATAACATCTCAGGTTATCAGTATAACATCTCTGGTTATCAGTATAACATCTCAGGTTATCAGTATAAGACAGGATATTAGCACTGCTTTACAGCCACATCATGTGGTAATTAATCATTTCCAGACCAGTTGTTTTCATAAATCTTAAAACTTATGTTAAACTCTAAATAATCATGAAGGTTTGGTGATTTAGACAGATGTTAAATTTTCTTTCCGCTAACTTTGCTGTACATCAAGATTGCCATGATCGAGGTTAAGTCATGGGACACTTGCTGCATACAGGTCAGTGCTTCACACAGTCAGCATGAAGATTTAGCAGTTACAAGGCCACACTTTGCATGAATATGGGAAGGGAGTGGTTGAATAGGGGACAACGAGTCCTTCAGGGCTCATTCACGTCTGGACCGAGTTTGGGGTCGGACTGAAGATAGCGAATGGCAGAATTTCATCTTGCCACCACATTGCCTACATGCAGAGTTTGTGAAACAGCAGCTGAATACTGTCGTTATTTGAGAGATAGAGCGACAGAGTTTGACTTTAGATGTTGAGTGCAAGTATTGTTGTCTGAAGTTTTAGTCGCGTTGATTGACACTGATTACATGATGTTGTGAGCTATTTTACAGAGACGATAGTACACTGTTTAGAAACTACGCTGCTGTTGTGTCATGAAGAGTTCATTGTTGAAGTGGTGTTGACTGTCATGTGATGTGTATGTAAAGATTCATATTCATAGAAGGTGTAAAGAGTGATACTACAGCAAGTCAATTAAGAATTACTCCTGGAGAACAAGAATATGCTCTTTGCCAGATGTTAGGTACAAATATCACGGTTTCTGAGTGTAACAGGATGGCCTCGGTTGTTGTGAATAAACACAAGCCCCGAGGTATCCCACCCACTCACGTGTATACTAACCCCAGGGGTTGGACAGGTAGATACACTTAAACTACTATTACTGACCCCCTCTGCAAGGTGACCAGTGTTATTGGTCTGCAAACCCCTCCCAGATTCTATACCTCTACTATCTACCCTCTACCTAGTAACAATTACTTCTCAGGACTCGTCCAAGATCACACCTAATAACTATAGAAGACATGTCAACAATTAATCAATTTAATTTACACTATAGACACAGGGCTGAAAGGAACGTCTTGATAGGAAGTGATCTATTTACAATATAGAGTAAAGGTTAGAGACAGAGTCAGAGATGATTTTTGGTCATCATTGGGGTAGCAGAAGATTTGCTGTGTGTTTCCGTCAAGCCAGTCCTATTAACTCACCTGGCTCTGTTCCAGTAAGGCTGACTGGAAACTTGTGGACTTTCCTGCCGCAAGCGCCAGATGATCATCAAATGCGATTAGGCATCCGAACCATAAAGACTGGACTTGAGTGCCAGCACCACACCACTCTTGAGTAAAGTTAATTACTACTGTCTCTATAACTGCTTTGCCTACACAGTCTGAATGTGAGACCCTCCCTCATGAGGTATCCCCTGATGAATCTTGATGATAGCTGAAACCATAGTTGGGCCACAAGCACTATAATGTTAATGTCTAATACGTGGACTCTTCATGGCCTGACTATAACAGAGAATCAAGGTGAGCATTTCATATAGTCAGCAACGTATCTCTTGAGGGTTTCTCTTCTCTAGTAGATGAATACATACATAGATGACTGGAACTCAGGATTGACTGGACTCCACCTGAGTCTGGTCTAGAACAATGTCTGGCATCATGATAACATTGTATCTAATGTTATAAACACCATCTGAGTATCTAGTAAATTATATGAAGATCTATCGCTGTGGAACACCTGAGGTTTCTACTGGTATATCATGTGGTTTGGTGTCGTGCCCCAATAATAGTCTAGCTGAGGTGTTCCCAGAGCGCTGACGTTGCCCCAGTCGGGTTGTCCTCTGGATCAAACACATAAACACAATCTTCCCTTGGAAGCTTAGATGCATTGTAGGAATCAAATACAACACAAGTTAATGGGAGCAATCATTGACCAAACCTTCATTGAAGAATGTCACTACCACTTAGGTTCATGGTAGCATTCCTATACCAACCAGGTGTCTTGTAGAATTCCTATACAACACATCATTGTAGAATTCCTGAACCACACAGGGTCGGTCTCAGAGAAACTCACTGTAGACCTTATACAACATCACAGCCGGTATCATACAACCGCACTGCAGGTTCCACACAACAGGCAACACCTGAAAGAAAAGAGCGGTCGGTGAGAGCAATCGGTACCAACACGGATTCACATGCTATCATCCACTACTTATCTGCACTCAGCAGTGCTAAGTAATATATATTTACATAGGGAATCATCCCTATATCTATAGTGTGATGCCTTCCCACATAGTAGCGAAATCCTTCTTAATTCACCTCTGGTCCTAGAGGTGAGAAGTTATGTGTCTAAACATGTTTTCCGCCCCACAAGGTCAAGGAGTACTTTCCTGTTCTGGTCTCCCAAGCGGATTAGCCTTGGGTAGTGACCGAACATCGCAACTGGCCTGGTGTACCAGTTATATACATATTATACTTGCCTTGCATCCCATATCCCATACATCTCAGAGTCTCATTCAACAGCCATACACCTTCTATTCTTTCAATCACTCATCCCTGCACGTACTCCAGATCATAAAGAGAAAGGCATAGGAAAGTGTAGCGTAGACTTTGGACTGGTTTTTTAACAAACACGACGATAGCACACAGGTATCTCGTGTTGGACCGCATCGGACGTCGACAAGTCACTCAGTTAGATAACGCACTTTATTACAACGTATACATGCTACAAAGTACAATATATATCATCATAGCACATGATCACTCCTTACAGCAAGAAAACACTTCATAGGACTGACACCATCACTATTTATCAATCACAAAATAGCTGCATCAAATCCTAGAGCGCCTTAGACTTACATGCTCCACTTGATCAACAAATCACACTTGTTCTTGCCAGGGCACTGTCTGAATTCCTCCTACAGCCTAACCACAGAATTACTAATCACAGTAACAGTAAATACTGAACTAAGCTAGCTTGGATTCAACAGGTAATAATACTACTTTACCACAATTGTAACTTCACTAACAAATACAAGATCTGACAATTTGTAATATATTTGTAGCTACACTGTAGTTTGCCATACTAATGGACTTTCAAGTCATAAATTGTGTAAACTAATCTGATACAATTCGCGAATGGAAAACACAAATGTACACACGAACGCGCGACTGTCAATTATCGATCGCTAACTCATTACGTATTCACATAACTAATGAGATGCCTTACAAACGTGATGTTCCGCTTTATTACACAATGTAAGTATGTAAAGAGGCACTACCTGAAACCATGAACTAACACCAAATCAGCCTTGATTACTGTCTGTGGCTCCTTAGCCGCATAATGGACAATAGTGGCCGAATTAAAGAGCTGTGCTCTGGTCGAGAAATCAAGATGAAGTGATGACCAGATCCCTTGTTCCGGCTGCGAAGTAAACTCTCCAACCCGGAAAAAGTCATGTTGCAAGTCTTACTCACTCTAAGTGAGAATCACATTTTTCTCCTGACTAGTGACCACGTCTACTTTACTCACGAGATAAAACTAGTGTCCGTTTCGACCTTTTGGTCTGGAAACATCGAGTTCTCGAACAATCTAAGTTATGTAAATCAGCCGACTTTCCCCGAGTTAAAATTAACTGGGGAACTCCCTAATGACGTACACTAGTACTCTGGAGATTCCTCGTACAAAGACAGCTGATTTGACCTAATCTCGTGACACTTACAAGCCGATGGAAAGATAATCAGTCGGCATACACAATCCATGCCAGAGAATATGCCCCACAAGAACTCTATGACATATAACTCTATGGCATATAACTCTATGGCATATAACTCTATGGCATATAACTCTATGGCGTATAACTCTATGGCATATAACTCTATGGCATATAACTCTGTGGCATATAACTCTGTGGCATATAACTCTGTGGCATATAACTCTGTGGCATATAACTCTATGGCATATAACAACTCTATGGCATATAACTCTATGGCATATAACTCTATGGCATATAACAACTCTATGGCATGTAACAACTCTATGGCATATAACTCTATGGCATATAACAACTCTATGGCATGTAACAACTCTATGGCATATAACTCTATGGCATATAACTCTATGGCATATAACTCTATGGCATATAACTCTATGGTAGGATGCATTGGTGTGATGGCTAAATGTTACGCTGATGTGAACTCCGTAATTTATCTAGTGTATGGGTGCCCAGTGATGGATACAAATGAGTTGACTACAAACAGGCTGTAACAGTGATCTTAACATTTAAACATTACAAACTACACTGAGTTAAACACCTCTGGTGAATACATCAGCGATGAGTAGATACAGTGTGTTGGTCTCATCTGCCCCTGCAGTTGCTGTTAAAGCATTGTTATTGACATTTATGAATATCCCATAATTTCCACATAAAACACAAGTCCTGTAGCAGGGATCTGCTGTGGCTATGTGACATGTTACCACCGTTGTATTGTGTCTGTCTGGGGGAATGGAGCAATACGTGATCAGTCTTTCCCTCTCATAGTGAATGTCAAGAGCTGACATTGAACCCTTGTCAGACCATGCTTGTGCTTTTGTCTGTGCAACATCCTAACCATTACACCAACATGATACTACAATTTTGGCATACAGATCTACACAACAAGGAGAAACACAACATTGTGAAACACAACATGATGAAACAACATGGAGAAACATGTCTGGATAGAAGCTCATGTATAATAAATACTGTTGCTGCACCTTATGATAACATAAAACATGTACTTTGGCTGAGCTGCTTCAGGGTTTGAATACTCCAATCACTCAGTCACTCAACTGTGTAGCCATGGAACCATGTCCCACCGGATTACTGGGCTAATCCTGCCGACTGCTGGGACACGGTCCTCCCATAGCCACATGTTGTGGTAGGACCATGTTATTGTAGTGAGGGTGGGGAACGGTCCTCCCATACCCACATGTGGTAGGACCATGTTATTGTTATGAGGGTGGGGGAAGGTCCTCCCTTAGCCACATGTGGTGGTAGGACCATGTTATTGTTTTGAGGGGGGGGGGGGGGAAACGGTCCTCCCTTAGCCACATGTGGTGGTAGGACCATGTTATTGTTGTAAGGGTAGGGTGCGGCCAGCAGTTTACATTTGAAGATCTAACTCTATCCCATATCATAGCCATTCTGACCCGAGGGAAGGGACATAACAATGATAGTTGTACTTATGGTGTCATAAACTGTACAGAAATGTACAAATATAAAATAAAAACATGCATAGACAGAGGCAACATATTCTAGACAGAGGCAACATATTCTAGACAGAGGCAACATATTCTAGACAGAGGCAACATATTCTAGACAGAGGCAACATATTCTAGACAGAGGCAACATATTCTAGACACAGGCAACATATTCTAGACACAGGCAACATATTCTAGACACAGGTAACATATTCTAGGTGGGAACAAGTCAGGTAGAGATTTATAAGGGAGATTATATAAGTGTTATGTGTGTGCAAAATTGTCTTCAAGTTGTTAAAACAGTAATTAGTCGTTCAAGAACAAGTTACAGGAGAGTTTATTTCCAATATTCCAACTTTACTTTCAATTTCATAATATCCTGTGTGGGTGAAACCATGATCAGCCAATATTTGTGGCTGACTCAGTTAAGGATTATTAATCTGAGCCAGGGATGGACCCTAATATAACGTCTCTTTGAGGTGGAGTGGGGTTGGGGTAATGATATAATCTAAAACGAGATACTTTCAAATCCAGTGACTGAAGTTGTATAATTTCAAACAGGTTGACAACAAAAGCTGGACCAACGCACAAGAAGTTGGCAACCTAGATAGAAGTTTACAAGGTGGACACATGAATGAAGAACTGACAGACAATGAAGGTACAGTAACCAAAGCTAATTGTAAACATGTGTTTTATAAAAATGTTTCTTCATGGCATAATGTTTAAGCTGCTTGCCTCACTCCAAAGGTTGTGAGTTCAATTTCAGACTTGGTCAATTGGTTCATGAGTGATTTTGTTCAGAAAATCCTGGAGGTTGTTTCTGGAGCTACAGAGTTGTGATTTGTGTGATGTTTTTGGTGGGCCGCCCTGTGGAAAGAGACCAAACCATATAGGCTAAAATCCAGAGCAATGAAGTTGATCTTTGTTATAAGTAAACTTTCAACATCTGTGTTCAAGAGAATACTGTTTTGGTTATGTTACTGAGATGAGTGGGTCTGGAGAAAGTTCATGTTTTGGTAAATTTATTCATATTAGTTTTAGTGATTATGCGAGGCAGCGTGTATGTGTGAGTGTGGGTGGGTGTGTGTGTGTGAGTATGATTGTATGTGTGTATATGTGTGCATACATGTGTGTTTATTTGTATGTGCGTGTGTATATGTGTGTGTATGTATGTGTGTGTGCATGCATGCAGTGTATGCGAGGGAGTGTGTATTCGTGTGTTATGTGTGTACGTGTGCATAAGTATGTGTATATGGGTGTGGATGTGTGTAGGTGTGTGTATGTGCATGGGTATATGTGTATTTGGGTATGTATGTTGTGTGTGTGTGTGTGTACATATGTGTGTGTGAGAGAGAGAAAAGAGAGAGAGAGAGAGAGAGCGCTGAGCACACGCATGTCATGAAAGATTTTATTCTATATTTTTTTTGGGGTGTATTCTCATCTTCATATGATCATTTTGAATGCCACGTTAGTTTAACATGTATAATATGAACACATGTAAATTACTGTAGAGTGAGAGAGTGAGTAAGTGTGTGTGTGAGAGAGAGAGAGAGAGAGAGAGAGAGAGAGAGAGAGAGAGAGAGAGAGAGAGAGTTGAATTGCATCACTATTTTTTTTTTACATTATGCAATGTATATGTACAATTTTTTCCCACTTTTTTTACAATTTTTGTGAGAATGCTCTTGACAGTCATCAGTGTATGTGTGTGTAAAGTGTGGGAGTTTGTTCATACTAGTTTAAGTGATTATGTGAGGCATCATGTATGTGTCTAGATGTGAGGAAGTGTTTGTGGGGGATGTATGTGTGCGGGGGATGTGTGTGTAGGGATGTATGTGAGAGAGAGAGAGAGAGAGATAGAGAGAGAGAGAGAGTTGAATTGCATCACTAATTTTTATGCTACAAAATGTGTATGTACAATTTTTCTCCATTGTTTTACAATTTTGTGAGAATGCTCACGACAATCGTCACTATATGTGTGTGTAAAGTATGGGAGTTTGTTCATACTAGTATGTTGGGTGATGGTGGGGGATGTGTGTGTGGGTGGGTTCAGGATGTGTGGGTGGGTTCAGGATGTGTGGGTGGGTGGGTGGATTGCGTGGGTGGGTGGATTGCATGGGTGGGTGCAGGATTTGTGTGTGCAGGATTTGTGTGTGCGTAGTTGCAGGATGTGTGGGTTGATGGGGAGATGTGTGTGTGGGTAGGGGTTGTGTGGTTGGGGAATGTGTGTTTGGCTGGGCAGTTGGGGGTGAGTGGGTGAAGGAGGATATGTGGGTGGGTGATTGTTGGTGAGTTATGGGATGGGTGGGGGATATATGTGTTGGTGGGGAGATGTGTGTAGGTGGGGGAGGTGTGTGGGTGGAGATGTATATGTGGGGGCATGTATGTGTGCCTGGGGTGTTGGTGGGGATGTGGATGTGGGGGTATGTGGTGGGTGGGAGATGTGTGACTGGGTGGGGAGATGTGTGTAGGTGGTGGGTGGTTGAAGGTGTGGGGATGTGGGTGAGGGATGTGGGATGTTTGGGTGGATGGTTGGAAGTGTGTTGGTGGGTGGGGGGTTGTATGGGTGGGAAGTGTGTGTGTGTCTGGGTGCGTGGGTGGGTAGGAGATGTTTGGGGAGATGTGGGTGTGTTAAGGTGAGGGATGTGAGTCGGTTGGGGGATGGGTGTGTGATGGATGTGGTGATGTGTGTGTGTGGGTGGGGGATTTGTCTGTATGGGTGGGGATGTGTGTGTGGGTGGGTGGAGGATGTATGTGTGGATGGTGAGAGTGATTGTATGTGGGGAATGTGTGGGTGGGTAGGAGATGTTTGAGCAGATGTGTGTGTGGGTGAGAGATGTGTGTGAGGGATGTGTATATGGGTGTTGTGTTATGTGGGAGGGGAGATGGGTGTGGATGAAGGATGTGTGGGTGGGGATGTGGTTGGGTGTGGATCTGTGGGTGGGTGAAAGATGTGTGTGAGTGGGGGGTGTGTGCTTGGCTGGGTGGTTGGGGTGTGTGAGTGTGGGTGGGTAGATGGGAGATGTATGTGTTGATGAGTAGGTGAGGGATGTGTGGGTGTAAGTGATTGAGGGATAAGTATGTGAGGGGATTAGTTTATGGGTGGGGGATGTGTATGTGGGTGGGAGGTGTGTTTATGGGTAGGGGTGTGTGGTTAAGGGATATTTGGTTAGGGGATGGGTGGGTGGAGGATGTGTGGATGGGTAGAGGATGTGTGGTTGGGTAAGTGTGTGTAGGTTGGGAGATGGTGGGGGTGTGTGTGTGGGTGGGCTCGGGATGTGTGGGTGGGCTGGGGGAAGTGGGAGATTGTGTGGGTGGGTGCAGGATTTGTTGTGTGGGTAGGTTCAGGATGTGTGAGTTGGCGGGGAGATGTGTGTGTGGTTGGGGATGTGTATTTGGCTGGGTGGTTGGGTGTGTGTGGTCGGATGAGGATCTTCTTCTTCTTTTCTTTCGTTCGCTTGAAATATGTCTATATCTGCAATGTCGTCTCTTGCATGAATTGAACTGTTTTTTTTTCAGTTCACACAGTGGTCCATAGAGTTTATCTTCCACTGTCGTCTCTCTAGGCCAGAAGGTTTGCCTAGATATGTTATATTTTGGGCAGTCTTGGAGTATGTGCTCTGCTGTCTGCGACGCCAATCCACATGTGGACATGGCTGTTTCACCAATCTTGAATTTTGTATACATGTGGTTGCGTAATCTATTGTGTCCTGTTCTGAGGCGCAGAATAATGACTTGTTCTGGTCTGTCCATAACGTGGTAGTCATCTTGAGCAGATTTTGGTGGCTTTCTGACTGATTTGATCATTCTTTTCTTTTGGTGGTATGTAACGGGCACATCAGGCTGTTCTTCTTTGGCTCCTTCCTTAGCCAATTGATCAGCTCTGTCGTTTCCGGGTACTCCACAGTGGGATGGTATCCACTGTATGGTGACCTTATGCTGACTGCTAAGTTCAGAAAGTAGTGTCCTTAGTACTGGCAATTTCCCAGACAGGAGCGCATCGAGTACTGATTTTGCATCTGTCAGTAGCACCACAGGTTGTGTACCATGGTTGGTATCTAATAATTTCTCTGTTGCTATCTTGATTGCCTCAATTTCAGCATCATAGTTATGGCAGTACTTTCCTGTCGGTACTCTGGCTGTGTTCCTAGTATTATTTGGATATTCTATGTACACTCCCGCTCCTCCATTTCGAACAGCATTTTGTGCTGACCCATCTGTGTAGACTCGGATCCAGAGGTCCTGTGGGTATTCTTCATCAAGGAAGCTGAGAGTGGCTGTTCTGCGCTGCACACTGTTCTGTTCTTCCTTGTCAAATATTCCTCTCACTTTTGTCTGGATTTGTAACGATAGTCTATGCTCATCTTTCCATGGAGTTCGCTCTGGAATAGTTGTTAGGGGGATACCAACTATGGGCAGATCAGTGGTTTCTCTGCAGAGTCGTTTGGCCTGGTGGATAAAACTACTTCTTTTCAACCGCCCCATAGCTAGGTTTTCAAATCTGTTCTTCATAGGGTGGCCTGGCAAGCTGAGGAACTTTTCTGCTTGTATTAGCGTTTTCGTATCTCTGCGCTCACTCAGTGCCTGTGTCCTCCCCATCTTCTCCATTTCCACTATAGGGGTTGATCTCATCCCTCCTGTGGTGACTCTAAGTGCTTGATTTTGCACCTTGTCCAACTCTTGTAGTGTGGTTTTTGATGCTGAACACCACGCAGTTGACCCATATTCCAGGTGTGGTCGTATGCTCTGTTGGTAAACTTTGCTAAGTATTTTCGTACTGGCTCCCCATGTGGTTCCACTTAGCTTTCTCAGGATGGCTATTTTCCTTCTGGATTTTGCTACTGCTTTGTTGATGTGCTTTCTCCATGTCAGCCTGCCATCAAATGTTACTCCAAGGTATGTTGGTTCTTTATCTTCTCTTAGGGGTGTTCCATTTATCTGGATGATCCCTGCCTTTTGTTTTGGAGAGAGGGTAAATAGGGTGGTGCTGCACTTGTCAGTGTTTATGCTGACACACCATCTATTTGCCCATGCAGCAAATGTATCTACAGCTCTTTGTAGCAATCTGGTGGCCACCGATGCATATTCATTTGTGCTCCATAGAACCAGGTCATCGGCGTACATTGCTGCTTTAATTCCATGCGGTAGGTGAGCAACAAGATCATTGATGAAGATTAGAAAAAGTGTGGGGGACAAGACTCCGCCCTGGGGGACACCATGACACAGTAGTACTTTCTTGCTCTTGAGTCCGTCTATCTGTACTCGGGCTCTTCTGTTGTGCAAGTATGCTTTCACCCATTTGTACATTCTTCCATTGACTTTGCAGTTTCTCAGTTTCTTCATCAAACCTTCTTTCCAGACTTTGTCAAAGGCTTTCTTCAGATCTATCCATGCCGCAAGCACCAGCTTCTTCTCTTGGAATGCATCCTCAATTTCTTGAGAGAGGTAGGTTGTCTGATCTTCCGTAGAGTAGCATTGCCTAAAGCCAGCCTGCTGTGGCACAAGGATGTTTTTACTTTCAATGTACCACTGCAGTCTGTGATTAATGATGCGCTCCAGTGTTTTGCAGAGACAGCTGGTGAGGCTAATTGGTCTGTAGCTAGAGGCAATGGAACCATCTTTCCCTGATTTTAGGAGGGGTATCATGATTGCTTCTCTCCAGGCTTGTGGAACACTGCCTAAGGTCCAGCTGTTATTGAAGATCTGCAACAGCTTTGTTTTGGCCTCTGTTCCTAGGTTCCTGATCATTTCATTGGAGATACCATCAGCTCCTGGTGACTTTCTCATTTTCAGTTTTGATACGGCTAGCTCCAGTTCGCTGATTGTGATGGGTGCCTCCAGAACCTCATGTACTATTTCCTTCTGTCCTGTATGTTGTCGTTTCTCTCGAATCTCTTGTTGTTTCTCTGGACTAATTTTGATATTATTATCTTGTGCGAACGAGTCCGCAAAATGGTCAGCTGCTTGCTTTCTTGTTAAGATTTTTCCATCTTTATGTAGCGCAATTTTTGAGTTTCTCCCTGTGCCCTCATCATTAAGCTGTTTTATTAGCTTCCACAATTTCCTTGTGTCTCTTTCAAAGTTCAGAGACTCCATTTTCTCCTGCCAGCTTTTCCGTCTAGCCTGCAGCTTGGTCCTTTGAAATTTGGCTTTTGCATGCTGGAATTTATTGTGGTGATCTTGGCTGGGTGTGGCCTCTGCTTGCTTTCTACACACTTCCACATCATTATGCAACTGTTCCAGTTCACTACTCCAGTAGGGTTTATATTGTTTACGGGCTCCTCTTGGTACTGTTTCTCGCGCTGCCTGTAGTATGCATTTCCCAAACTCTTCAACTACTTTATTTATGTCTTTCTCAGTGTTCAGGTTTCTAACCAGTATGCTGGTGCGATGCTTGTACATTGCCCAGTCTGCTTTCTTGTAGTTCCACCTCGAGAGGGTGCTGCTTTCACTTACAAGCTCATTTTCTACAGTTAGAAAGACTGGCCGATGGTCACTGCCACCAAGTTGTTTCCCAACAATTCGTGTAATGTTCCACTCCAGGTCTGGTGAATGAAAAGCCAGGTCAGGTGTAGTTGTAGAGTGCCATGATCTCGAGTAGAAAGTATGTGGGTCGGACGGCTTGTTAATCAAGATGAATCTATTCTCATCCTGCCAGTCTTGCAGTCTCTCTCCTCTCTGGCCCATGTGATCATAGCCCCAGCTCTGCGAGTGGCTGTTGAAATTGCCACACACAATCATTTTTTCTTTTAGTGGTAGTGTGTCCAATGCCTGTGGGTGGTCACTTGGACAGTAGTAATTGATCAGATGTAGATCTGTATTACCTGTCTTAAGTTTTAAGTGTCTGATACTCAGCCCCTTCCATGTAGACTTTGATTTGGGAAGCCATGATGTTATTTCTTACGAGGGTCAGTATCCCACCTTTTCGCCTGTCCTTTCGGTCAGATCGGTAACACTGGTAGCCTCTGATTTTGAAGGCTATATTTTCATTGAGGTGGGTTTCTTGCAAGCAACATATGCTTACTTTTTCTTGGTCCAAGATTTTTTCTAATTCTATTTTTTTTTTTTGCTGACTCCCTCCGCATTCCACTGCATTATTTTAAGTCTTCGTTTAGTATGGCCAGTCGTCCTATTCTCATGTCCCCTGGCTCCACAGGACATCTGAGAAGGACCTCCAGTAGTTGGGGTTGGACCCTTTCGAGACATAGGGCCCGGCACTGCACCTGCCTGGGGGTCCAAAGCAGGGCGAGCACCATAACGATTAGCAGTAGTCGACATATTCCATTTTGCGTGATTGCATGGCATCCTGATTTCTGTGGTGTGCCTCTTGGCTGGTTGCCTCCGTCTTCAGCACCTTTCTTTGCTAGAGCAGACTGTGGTCTCACTCGAGTGTAGATGTGTACGCGCGCACACGCCTGTCTGCGCATGCATGTACGTGCATACACATCTAGAGCATACTGGTTATTTTCCGGCGCCAGAGACTCGCCGTCGCCCCTTCTCCTGTTAGTTTAAACAGGCCTGCCACGTGAAGGCCAGGAGTTGGACTTTTGCTGCATAGGTTATGTATTCACGAGCCATTGAGGTATTTAAGCAATGTTGGGCGCTCACCCCAACACCGCGCCTCGGCTACATACAGCAACATTTGGAACCCGCGGATGAGGATATGTGGGTGGGTGATTGTTAGTGGGTTATGGGATGGGTGGAGGCTATGTGTGTGGGTGGGGAGATTGTGTAGGCGGGTGGATGTGTGTGGCTGGGGGATGTCTGGGTGGGGCAATGTATGTGTGCTTGGGGTGTGGGTGGGTGGGATGTGTAGTGGGTGGGAGATGTGTGTGTGGGTGGGGGAGATGTGGGGGATGGATGGATGTGTAGGGGAATGTATGTGTGACTGGGCTGTGTGTGTGTGTATGGTTGGGTGGGGGATGTGTGGGTGAATGGGGGAATGTGTGGGTGGGTGGTGGATGTGTCTCATAACATGGTAATATGCATTGTTTATGTTTACCCTATTCGTTTGACATTGTTTTTATTCCTATGCACTATTGATGAACGAAAGATGAGTGATTGGAAGAGCCGAATGTAAGACGGGCCTGCATGCCCAATTTGTTACCCTTTGAAAATAAAGTCCATTCGTTCTCTCTCTCTCTCTCTCTCTCTCTCTCTCTCTCTCTCTCTCTCTCTCTCTCTCTCTCTCTCTCTCTCTCTCTCTCTTTTTTTTTTTCTCTCTCTCTCTCTCTTTCTCTCTCTCTCTCTCTCTTTCTCACTCTCTCTCTTTCTCTCACTCTCTCGCTCTCTCTCTCTCACTCTCTCTCTCGCTCTCTCTCTCTCTCTCTTTCTCTCTCTCTCTCACTCACCCTCTCTCTCTCACTCTCTCTCACTCTCTCCATCGCTCTCTCTCTCTCTCTCCATTGCTCTCTCTCTCTCTCTGTCTGTCTGTCTGTCTGTCTGTCTCTCTCTCTCTCTCTCTCTCTCTCTCTCTCTCTCTCTCTCTCTCTCTCTCTCTCTCTCTCTCTCTCTCTCCGATCCTGGAGTAGTGAATTGAATGTTTGATGCCTTCTCAGTCAAGAGTATATAACACAGAAGGATCCGTGTACATGTTACATATATTAATAAATCCATCGGGATTGGAAGTCAAAAGATTAGTCATAACAGGTCACTACCCAGGAAAACTGTTAAACAATTAGAAGACACCCCCACACAAAAGCATATGTTTTATATTTGATCCTGATGGACCCATTTATATCCTTGTCAGTACTGCAGAGTTCATATTCTGTGCTGAGATTCCCCAAGTGTGTTCATATTCTGTGCTGAGATTCCTCAAGTGTGTTCATATTTTGTGCTGAGATTCCCCAAATGTGTTCATATTCTGTGCTAAGATTCCCCAAGTGTGGGCATATTCTTTACAGGATGTTGCAATCAACCCCAGCATTTATTGGCTGTTTTTTATTTACTTGATAATTCTACATTTAGGAGTTTGGCATTGCTTTCTGAATTGCCAAAGCATCATACCATTAAAATCAACACAGTAGCAGAATGTAAATCTACTCAGACACTGGGAAAAATAAGATCATAGATGTGACCAAGTATTCACAGGGATCTGTAGTTGAGCAGATCAGGGCACTCTCTTGTCCTGACAATCAGAAATTGTTGTCAAGGTTAGAGGTATAAGACCCCAGTGTGAATAAGGAAGGCAAGGGAAAACCATCACATTATCTTCCCAAGACAAGTTTAAAATAGGAATGTGGAATGTCAGGACATACTTGAGATAGGAAAGTTACATAATGTAATAAAATACATGAAAAAAGTGAAATTAATATCCTAGGCATGAGTGAAATGAAGTGGAGGAGATCTGGTAAAGTAATTGCAGACAAACACACAATAATTTGATCAGGAGGTAATACATACATAGGCGTTGAACCGTTAAGGCCTGGTGCATGTTTATGCTTGCAGCTACGGTTTGCAATCACATTTTCCTCATGTTGGACTGGTAGTACATGGTTCCGTCGCCCTGCTATTGAGTGAGTGCGTGGGCGACACTGTGAGCTGTGAAATTTGCGGTGAATGCTTTTACATTTGTCCTGTACCGTGACGTGCATGTGCTTTTACATTTGTCCTGTACAGTGACGTTCTTATATATATATAGAGTATCATATAGTATCATATATATATAGTATCAGCCCCTCATCATCAGATCTGTCTGCAATTGCATCGAGTAAGATACTGACATATGGGTTTCCTTTATTTCAGTATCAAATCTTCATGAAGATATGAGGGAATGTACGAAATACATTCTGTACGTTGTTTTTTTTTTAAACTTCTGTGAATAAATCGCATTAAGTTTGGTTAACAATGCACCCAAACCTTCAAAATAAGTATAGGGTCTGTAATTGTTGGCAGTACAGTATAATGCCTTGTAATGTACATTCATATGTTGTAGCATATTAGCATCCATGCTTTTTCCCCCTCTCACTTTGCTAAAGGAGCACATTCAGGGTTGTTCTTTGCACTTTCAGCCTTCTGACACTTGAAGTGCATATAGGATTTGTGGTGCTTTGTAAGTTTCCAATTTAAATTATCCCAAACATCCAAACAAAAGTTTCAAATCTTTGTCTGCAGTGTTGGCAGGAAACTTACCGCTCCCTTCTCAATTCTTTCTTCATAGTGCAGCAGTGGTCGAAGTTCTAGCTACGATTGCTGAAATGTTCATTTATGTGACTGAGGGAATTTAGAAACACTATCTTCAGTACAACAGCATCTGTTATAGCACTGATGATACTCAAAGCAGATCTGATATGAGAGCAAGAATTTGAAAAATTCATGCACCAGTTAAACATTTACAGATGCCATGGTGATCGGTCGCTTGGATTTTTCTATCCCTACTGAACTATACAGATTGTAAATTCTTATTTTCACATCCTTTATCATTATATCAACACCTATAATTTCCGTTTGGTTGTCAGATATCACAGATACTTCACTGCAAGATATTGTATTTTGTATAAGTATTAGTACTCTTCCTTTGTGTCCTTCGCGGTCAAAACTTGTGACCTGGTATCCTCTGACTGAGAATCTGTGACTGGCGTTGAGGTGTGTCTCTTGAATGCATGCCACATCTATTCTATCTTTATGAAGATGATTTGTTAGAGGGACTTTCTTGTTAGAAACTCCTTCAGCATTTCACTGTAGTATGTTGAGTGTTAATAGCTCTTACCCTCCTCCTTTGTCCCTTGACTCCACATCACAGGGGACGGTGACTACCAGAAGCATTGGATGGACCCCCTCGGGGCAGGGGGCCTGACACTGTCACCACCTGATGCGACTTCACAGGATTAGCACCATTCTGATTAATTTTAATTTGTGGCATCATGGATTGATAAGTTACATTGCACTACTTTGTCAAGCCTATGGCTCAGTACATCCATTTTCGACAAGCATTATTCGGATGTGCTCTCCCTAGCCTTTGACTGTCCCCAGTCTACCTACAAGGCAGCAGGTGTGTGTCTCACTTCATCTGGTTCCTATTCCTTGACCTGTCTGACATGGGAGACCCTACCAGTAGCTGTGATACCATCGGCATAGCTCTCTGGGTCATTGGAACACGCAGGCCCCTCTACCTCTTCAAGGTTGAGACACGGCAAAGGGGATACTTCAGGTTATATTTATCGTGAACTTCGATCATAAATCAGCTTAGATCATATATCAGCCTAGATCATACATTATCCTAGATCATACATCAACTTACATCATATATCAGCCTAGATCATACCTGAACATTAGATCATACATCAGCTAAGATCATACATCAGCCTAGATCATAAATCAGCTTTTATCATCATGAACTTAGATTATACATCATACTAGATATTCTTCTTCGTCTTCGTTCATCCGGAGTTTTTTTTTCGGATGTGATTGCGTTGTGCCTGTTTACAGCAGAGCTGCGTTCTTGCGCCGTTAGGCCGACACATCCGACTTCTGCGGGCATTTGTTGACCAGGTTAACCTTCCCGGGGGTTTCTTAGGACGTTTGACTCTCACTGTTGTGGTGTTATCTCCCATCCTAGCTGGCCCATATAGAACAGCCAAAGACATCCTGGTCAGCCCTCAAGGGAAGGCAGGGGCAGACCATGGGCATTCCCGCCATCCAAGGAGGCTTCCATACTTGCAGAGCAAACACAAGCGCTCTGGTACTGGGCTCACCCAAGGAATCGTCACGTCCTGCACATGGCTGCTTAGCCTCAATTCCGTATATTGGGCCTTCCGTTCACCATAGGCTGTTCTTCCGGAAACCAGAAGAATGCAGTGTGCAGATGACATCCACACAGTGAGCTTTCGATTCGGACTTTCCGCACAATGGATTTGCTATCCGAGCAATATTCCATTTCGTGCCACTAGGACACTTTTTCCACCTTTTTTGAAGCCCACACAGTGAGCTTTTGATTCGGACTTTCCACATAATGGATTTGCTATCCAAGCAATATTCCATTTCGTGCCACTAGGACACTTTTCCCACCTTTTTTGAAGCTCACACAGTGAGCTTTTGATTCGGACTTTCCACGTAATGGATCTGCTATCCAGCAATATTCCATTTCATGAATCTGGGAGGCTTTTGTAACCGACATACTTGTGGTATGAAGTGTGGCAGTCTGAATTCTTCTTCATACACCTTTAAATATCAACCTGTATGTAGTTAAAGTAAGCTACGGTCAACTTGAGCTTGTTGATATCTCCATAGAGCTTGTCCTCAAATGAAGCAGGTGTGGGCCAAAATATCTGTCTCTGTTCTGCATACGTTGGGCAATCCTGAAGCAAATGTTTTGCTGTCATTTTTCCAGTTCGACAATTACATTCATCGGTATCTCCTATCTTTAGTTTATTGAACAAGTGGTATTTCAGCCTGTTATGTCCTGTGCGGAGTCTGAAGATTGCTACTTGTTCTCTTCGGTTGAGTTTGTAATATGCGTCATCCTTCTGGTGGCCTGGATGCTCTGATTCCCATTTGGTTCTATAGGTGCTTTTTATCAACCTCTTTGCCTCATTATAGGTTATGTCTATGTCAGGCTGAGGTAGTCGTCCGCCCTCTTTTGCCAGTCTGTCAGCCTCTTCATTTCCAGGTATACTGCAATGTGATGGAATCCACTGTATTACAACTTTTTTGGATTTCTGGCTTAGACCATGTAGTGCTGCTCTTAGGTCAGCTAGTTCTGTGCTATTATTGCTCTTCAGTATTGAGACAGCTGACTTTGCGTCTGTGAAGATAGCTATTTGCTTCTCTTTATTTTCCTCCATCAAGAGCATTTCTGCTGCAGTTTTCAGAGCCTCTACCTCCGCTTTGAAGTTACTTGAAAACTTTCCAGTTGCCACTGAATGTGTTTTTTTCACTCCATTTTTTAAATTTAGGAGAATTCCTCCTCCTTCATTCTCTATTGAATTTTTGGCTGATCCGTCTGTATATGCATGGGTCCAATTGCTGCTTGGGTAATGTTCTTTTATGTAGTTTAGGGTTATTTCTCTTCTTTTGGTTTCATGCTGAGTGTTCTTTTTCTCAATACCAGGAATGTTTTCTATCATCTCAGGCAGTTGCTGCTGTCTCCAAGCTGGGAAGTTGTGTGCATAGTAAATGGCTTGACTGTTGATATGTTAAGTATGGGATCTGCCCTAATCTTTCATTTTGCAGTTTCTACAAAGTTGCTACGCTTCAGTCTTCCTTTTCCAAAACCATTAAACCTGTTGTACATAGGGTGGTCTGTCAATCTTCTAAATTTTTCTGCTTGTTGCTGGGCTCTGCTATCTCTTCTATCCTGCATTGGTTGTAAACAAGTGATCTTTTCTAGTTCATTAATAGGTGTTGTCTTCAGGCTTCCAGTTATGATTCGCATTCCTTGGTTTTGGACTACTTATTTTGTTAAAGTTTGACTTAGCTGCTGTTGCCCAAGCTGCAATGCCATATTCCGGTACTGGCCTCACCCGTCCAGTATATAGCTTCTTGAGAACTTTCTCATCTGCTCCCCATGTTGTACCAGCAAGCTTTTTCATGATTACCATTCTTTGCCTTGCTCTTGTTCGATTTTTCTCAACCTGTGTTTTCCATGTCAGGCGACGATCAAAGGTGACTCCGAGATAGTTTGGATTTTCTTCATGGCGCAATATTTTTCCATTCAATACCAGCTTAGGTTGCTGAGTTTTATTTGAGAGGGAGAATACTGTGCATGTTGTTTTCTCCTCACTTATCTTCACTAGCCATGATTTTGACCAGTCCTCTAGTGCTAATAGGGCTTATAACCATGCAGAATACAATAGGCAAGCTGCTGGAGAAGGTAATTGCCAGGAAAATATCAAGCCAACTAGAGAGGCAAGGTGTTTTCCCACCTACCCTGGGTGGGTACCGTCCAAAAAGAGAAACCTGGACCAATGCAGCAGTCTTTGCCCAGGATGTCTATGAAGGTTTCCACGCAGGCACTGAAACCGTTGCTGCAGCGATTGATCTTGAGGACGCATACAACAGAGTACCACTGGATTTTTTAATGTTTCAGCTTCTCGAACTAAACGTAAGTCCATTCCTCCTTAGTTGGATCGCTGCAGCCCTCTTCCAACGGAAAGTAGTTTTTAGATGTGGCAGTTGGACTTCGGAACCAACAACAATATATCCTGGCCTACCACAGGGATCACCATTATCTCTGGTACTGTTCAACGCCTACACAGTGAGAATCACCAGTGAGCAGATCACTGGACCTGGCAGGACATTGTCATATGCCGATGATGTTTTAGTGTATCGTCAGGGTAAGGATAGAGAGGAGGTTGCTGTGGTACTACAAACCGAACTCAATCGCATAAGTACTTGGTGTGATGAAGCTGGGGCAATGGTCAACCCAACAAAGGCAACAGTGACTTGGTTCTCGTTGAATAATCATATTGTCAACAATCCAACACCAACTGTAATGTTGTGTTCAGAGGCGGTGGAAAGAACGCAGGCAATGAGTTACCTGGGGATACGGTTTGATCGAAGCCTTGCTTATAATGTGCACATAGACCAGGTGATAACAAAGGCCAAGCGGGGTTTGGCAGCGATGCGGGTGATGGCGGCAGCAAACTGTGAGCAGCGCCATCTATGTCTTCTGTACGAGGGGCTGGTCATGTCTGTTTTGGAGTATGCAATGGCAATCCTGACTCTCAGCCATAAGCAGATGGAAAGGATACAGAATGAAGCTATGCGCATTATTCTTGGATGTACAAGAGATACAGCATGCAGGGCGATGCGCTACCTTCTTGATTTTCCAACCATTGAAGAGAGAATACAAGTTTGCAGGGCACGCGCCTACCTCAGAATTAACGCAAACACACAACATCCACTGCATAGTGAAATTAGGAAGGTGAAGGGCAGCAGGTTAAAAAGAGGACGGTCGTGGATGGGTCAAGCCGAAGACATTCTTCAACAGGTGTGTTCACTTGAGGACTTAGAACCTGGCGAGGAGTGGGTGCAAGTGCCAACAGACTTCTGCACATCCTTTTCAGTTTGCATCCAACTAGATAGAAAATGCAGACAAGAAAATCCGGCTGCTGTTGAGGCTGAAGTACAAGCGTTGATTTTCGAGAATTCGCTAGACGGTGACGCGGTCATCTACACAGATGGGTCGGTCGTCCGACATGTGAGAAGCTCATGGGCCTTTACAGCTCGGGCCGGAGGGAGAATTGTGAAGGAGGACTCTGGTGCTTTCACTGAAACCACAAGTAGCCTGACCATGGAAGTCATGGCAGTAAGTAAAGCAATAACATGGCTCGAGACACAGACATTCACTAGGGCTTGTTTCCTTAGCGACTCAATGAACATGATCAAGAGGATAGAGGAGGGGTCGATCCGAAGAGATTGGTTGCTGCCTCTGGAGCGGTCTCGACTGGCAAAGATTAGTTTCATCTTCGTGCCAGGGCATGCGGGAGTACAAGGAAATGAGCGAGCTGACAAGCTCGCAGGTGAGGCTACTGTTCAGGGCGGACGCGCCATGGACCAGGCTGACATTCTGAATGCTCTACGAGAAGTAAGACTTTTGCGAGAACCAAGTGATGACTGAATCTACAACAATGGCCAGACTGCGAGAGCAGCAAATTAAAAGAGGGGTGGCCAAACAAGAACACTACGCAGGAAGCCAAAGAAGATTGATAAACCAACACAGAACTGGCGTCGTTAGCCGCTACACGTTGCAGGATTTGCTGAGGAGGGGATCCGAGCACTTATGGACTGAATGGTTCGATGTGCAATGAGGATGATCTGTCGACTAACTAACTAACTAACTAACTAACTAATAGGGCTTGCTGTATTCTGCTGTTAGCTGGACTAATATATTCTTCAGATGTCCATATGGCTAGGTCATCTGCAAAGGATGATGTGTGTACTCTGGCTGGAAAATTTTCCGTGATGTCGTTTATATATGCTAGGAATAATGTTGGTGAAAGAACTCCTCCTTGGGGGACACCTTGCTCCAACAGCATCATTTTGCTGGTTTGTCCTTGTACTTTTGTCCTGGCAGTTCTGTTCTCAAGGTAGTGGCTGATCTATTTGTACATTTTCCCACAAACATGCATTTTTTGCAGTTTTACTTTCAGTCCTTCCTTCCATACTTTATCAAATGCTTTTTCTAAATCTATCCAGACCGCTAGTGTGTGCGTTTTCTCTTGGAAGGCATCCTCTATTTCCTGAGCTATATAGGTTATTTGATCTTCAGTGGATCTGTACTTTCTGAATCCTGCTTGGTGTGGTGTTAAGAGTTTGTTTTCTTCCAGATGCCATGTTAGCCTGCCATTGATAATGCGTTCCATTAATTTTCCTACACAGCTAAGTAGACTGATAGGTCGATAGCCATTTGGTTCTTCATGGTCTTTTCCTTTCTTTGGGACTGGTATTAGTATAGCTTCCTTCCATGCCTGTGGGACTATTCCCCTCTTCCAGCTGTAATTTAGAACTGCTAGTAGTTTCTTTTTTGCCTTTGTCCCTAGTCCTATTAGCATTTCATTTGTGATTCCATCCTTTCCTGGTGATTTCTTCTTTTTTTAGGGTATTCATTGCCTGTTCCATTTCTTCCATTGTTAGATTTTTTTTTTTTTTTTTCCGCGTTTCCATCCTGTTTCAGGATATTGCGGTCAACACCAGCATCTTTCAGCTGTATGTTGATTCCTAGGCTAGATTACGCTCATCAGCACGCCACGACTTTCTGAGCGACCGGCTCCATACTCTCATAAGTCACTTTTGCGATTCGAACCACTGTTAATTCTCGTCGCATCACGTGACGAGAGTATTCGGAGTTAGCGGAGAAAGCTGCTAACCCCTTGGCCACGGAGCCGGTTATTGTTAGATTTGCCATCATATATTCTGCTGCTGTCTCTGTATTACTATGATGTATCTGTTTATCTTTGATTGCTTTCTTCTGTTCGGTTGTAATATCAATGTGGTTTGCACTGGCATAGTGTTCCATTAGTGCATTTGCAGCCTTTTTTCCTGTAAGCAAGGCATTTCCTTGTTTAATTGTTATTTGTTTTGTTTCTAGGTCCTTCATTGTTCATGGTTTTCACTAGTTTCCATAGTTTGTTTCCATCCCTGTCAAAATTCAGGTTTTCTGTTTTTTCCCTCCAACAATCTCTTGTTGTTTGATTTACTGTTCTTTTATATTTTGCTGAGATGGCTTTGAGAGAGATGTTCGCTTCAATTGTTTGTTCTCTCTCTGCTGTCTTCCTGGCATCTTCAACTTTGTCCTCCAAACTTTGTAGTTCTTCAGTCCAGTATGATTTGTAATTTTTCCTCGCTCCTCTTGGAATGGACTCAGTGGCTGCCTGTATTATTGCTCTGTTTAGACTTTCCACCATTTGCTTCATGTTGCCATATCGTGTATTTATGTTTTCACAATATTTGTCTGTTAGTGTGGCAAATCTGTCCGAATCTGCTCGTTTGTAATTCCAGCGGGGCAAGGGCTTTTGCTCCTGTGGAACATACTCCATATTCATTACAAGCTTGATTGGTCTGTGGTCACTACCTGCTAATTGGTCCAGCACATGGCGGTCGATTTTGTGGAGGATGTCTCCTGTGCAGAAAGCTAAGTCTGGAGTAGAAGTGGTAATCCATCTTCTGGAGTAGAAGCTTGGTGTGTCATCCGCTTTGTTGAGTAGATGGAGATTTGAGTCTATTTCCCAGTCCTCCACTTCATCTCCTCTTTTTGTCAGTATCTGGGTATCCCCATCTTTCTGAACGGCTATTAAAGTCTCCGACAATAATGCAATTTGTGTCAGTTATTTTCATGTTTGAGAGTGTAAGACCCTTCTCTGCTGGGCTATAAAGATTGTAAATTCTTATTTTCACGTCCTTTATCATTATATCAACACCTATAATTTCTGTTTGGTTGTCAGAGATCACAGATACTTCGCTGCAAGGTATTGTATTTCGTGTAAGTATTAGAACTCCTCCTTTATGTCCTTCGCGGTCGAAACGTGTGGCCTGATATCCCCTGACTGAAAATTTGCGCTTGGCGTTGAGGTGTGTCTCTTGAATGCATGCCACATCTATTCTATCTTTATGAAGACGCCGTGTCAGGGATTCTTTCTTGTTATAAACTCCTTTGGCATTCCACTGTAGTATGTTGAGTGTCCTTGGTATTTGGTCAATAGCTCTTAACCTACTCCTCTGTGCCTTGACTCCACAGCACAGGGGAAGGTGACCACCAGTAGTCATGGGTGGACCCCCTCGAGGCAGGGGGTCCGGCACTATCACCGCCTGATGGGACTTCACGGGATTAGCACCATAAGGATTAATTTTCATCTGTGGCATCATGAAATTATAAAGTTACGTTGCACTTCTTTGTCAAGCCTGTGGCTCAGTACATCCGATTTCAACAAGCATTTTTCGGGATGCTTTCCCTAGCCTTTGACTGTCCCCAGTCTATCTACAAGGCAGCAGGTTTGTGTGTCACTTCGTCTGGTCCCTCTCCCTTGACCTGTCCAACATGGGTGACCCTACCAGTAGCTGTGCTACCGTCGGCATAGCTCTTGGGGTCATTGGAACGCGCAAGCCCCTCTACCTCATCAAGGTGGGCGCACGGCAGAGGGGATACTAGATCCTATATCAACTTAGATCAAACCTGAACTTAGATCATACATCAGCATAAATCATACAGCAGCACATTAATCATTCTTCTCCATCTTTCTTTCACTTGAAATGTATTGTTTATAGCTGCAATGTGTGCCTGCTTGATTACACATACACATCTTTTCATAATCAATACCTGGTATATTCATGAGGATATTAATTATTTACTTTGTTGTGTTTCAGAAATACACTCTTGGTCTTCATGGAGTCCTTATCACTCCATTCAAGAGCATACACAAAAGTGGACATATGACAGCATAGACATGAAGGTTGTGAAACTAGAACTACCAGATGTTCTTTGTGAGGACAGGAGTCACAGCTTCAGTAAAATGTTAGACATAGCTGGGGGTGGCATCATTCAAGAAATGACAGGGGGCAGCAACTCAGAATCAAGAATGGTTGAGAACAGTTGTAAGCCATCAGTAAAACATGACACTTGTTGTCAAATGTCAGAAAATGTGTCTTCTATGATTGATACAAACAATAAACTATCTCTGGCTTATGAGAATTGTCAGCAGCAAAATAAGGAAACACAAGAAAAACATACACTGAGCTTTGCAAAGTCTCTTGATGACATTTTTGATTATGTCAGTTATAGCTCTCAAAGAACTCACACAGGAGACATGTCTGATGTTTCTAGTCAAAATGTTTGTGTAGACAGATATAAGAGAACACATACTGAAGGGATGCCAAACAAATGTAATGAATGGGATGGTTTTTTGATTCTAGATGACCATCTAGAGTGCCAAAAGAACATGAATCACAAGAGAACACATACAGGAGAAAAACCTTACAAGTGTGATGTTTGTGGTGTTTCTTTTACTCAAACTGGCAGTTTGAAGAACCATACAAGAATACACACAGAAGAGAAACCTTACAAATGTGATGATTGTGGTGCTTTTTTTAAGTATGCAAGTAATCTGAACTCCCATAAGAAAACACATACAGGAGAGAAACCTTACAAATGTGATGATTGTTGTGTTTCTTTTACTAAAAAAGGCAATTTGAAGTACCATATGAGAATACATACAGGAGAGAAACCTTACAAATGTGATGTTTGTGGTGCTTCTTTTACTCAAGCTGAAAGTCTGAAGAAACATAAGAGAATACATACAGGAGAGAAACCTTACAAATGTGATGTTTGTGGTGGTGTTTTTTCTATAACTGGCACTCTGAAGAACCATAAGAGAACACATACAGGAGAGAAACCTTACAAGTGTAATGTTTGTGGTGCTTCTTTTACCCTATCTAGCTACCTGAAGAAACATAAGAGAACACATACAGGAGAGAAACCTTACAAGTGTGATGATTGTGGTGCTTCTTTTACTCAGACTTGTAATCTGAAGACTCACAAAAGAACACATAATGGAGAGAAATCTCACATGTGTGATGTGTGTGGTGCTTCTTTTATTCGAGCTGACAGTCTGAAGGCACATGAGAGAACACATACTGGAGAGAGACCTTACAAGTGTGATGTTTGTGGTGCTTCTTTTACTCAAGCTGACAGTCTGAAGGCACATGAGAGAACACATACTGGAGAGAAACCTTACAAGTGTGATGTTTGTGGTGCTTCTTTTACTCAGACTTGTAATCTGAAGACTCACAAAAGAACACATAATGGAGAGAAATCTCACAAGTGTGATGTGTGTGGTGCTTCTTTTATTCGAGCTGACAGTCTGAAGGCACATGAGAGAACACATACAGGAGAGAAACCTTACAAATGTGATGTTTGTGGTGCTTCTTTTACTCAGACTTGTAATCTGAAGACTCACAAAAGAACACATACTGGAGAGAAATCTCACAAATGTGATCTGTGTGGTGCTTCTTTTACTCGAGCTGACAGTCTGAAGGCACATGAGAGAACACATACTGGAGAGAGACCTTACAAGTGTGATGTTTGTGGTACTTCTTTTACTCAGACTTGTAATCTGAAGACTCACAAAAGAACACATACAGGAGAGAAACCTCACAGGTGTGATGTCTGTGGTGCTTCTTTTACTCGAGCTGACAGTCTGAAGGCACATGAGAGAACACATACAGGAGAGAGACCTTACAAGTGTGATGTTTGTGGTGCTTCTTTTACTCAGACTTGTAATCTGAAGACTCACAAAAGAACACATACTGGAGAGAAATCTCACAAATGTGATGTGTGTGGTGCTTCTTTTACTCGAGCTGACAGTCTGAAGGCACATGAGAGAACACATACAGGAGAGAGACCTTACAAGTTTGATGTTTGTTGTGCTTCTTTTACTCAGACTTGTAATCTGAAGACTCACAAAAGAACACATACAGAAGAGAAACCTCACAAGTGTGATGTGTGTGGTGCTTCTTTTACTCGAGCTGACAGTCTGAAGGCACATGAGAGAACACATACAGGAGAGCAACCTTACAAATGTGATGTTTGTGGTGCTTCTTTTACTCGATCTGGCAGTCTGAAAAGACATGCAAACCTGCATCATCATCATCATGTGCACTGCCAACTACCATAGGTGTTCATGTATCTCCTTAGATAATATTTCTCAATCTCACCATACAGCCCATCCAGCATCATCTCTTTCAGTCTGCCCATGTCTCTTTTCGCACTGATCTTTCCAGTCATCACAATGCTTTCCCATACTTCTCTTCTTATCACAATACTAACGGCTGATATTTTCTCATTCTGATAGTTGTCTAAAAAATAAAAATATGTAAGGATCTATATACTAAAATTTTGCATAAATACAACAGGTTAATAGACCATCACCAACGACGAAAACAAATTAACATCATTCACCCAATTTACTATCATTGAACTCATGAACACCCTTAATCACGTGCTGGATTCACGTGAGACTAACAAGGCATTCTTTTATTTATGACGATGTAAATTAAACTATCCTTTATTTTCATCAGGTGTATTAGACGTCTTTAAATGTCCTTCACATTTTTATAATACAGTTTTTTAAACCAGATTCGTGTATGTTTATAATCCATTAGTGATAAATGTATCGTTATTCCTGTATGTATCGCTTATTCTCCAAAACGAATATTCCACTGTATAACGATTGAAGTAAATTTCATGATTGAATAATTTACTGGCCTGATTCTTGTTCTCGTGCACGTAGATATAATGAGGTCGACAAATTATATCCTTTATGTTGGTCAACGGAAGGGACTGTATAACCCAAGTAGATTGCTCCTGGCTGTGACGAGAGTACAATCAACTTGTACTCAAACCCGAACGGTCCGTGACCAATCTCTGTGAAACATGATTGGCTTGGGTATAACGATGAAGCCTGAGATTTAATAGCCTGTAATAGATTTAATAGATTGTAAAGGCCAAATGACAAGTGTCTGATGTTGGTGGTCCTGAAGTGGCCGGTGTCCACCCAAGAATCCTTGAATGAGTCACGTGTATAGTCCCGCGTGAACAACTGGTATCACGCCAATATAATCAGTGTTAACCAATCCGTGTATGGATGTGTAATAGCTATAGTGTAGCTCGTATGCTGATGTAAGAAGTTAGTGTTCGGTCCTGATTGACCGAGTTGCGTTCCTCCAATGTAACGACATCTTCAGCAATTTGAGAATAATACGTCCTCGTGTAAGTGTGCGTTAATGTTCTCTATTACGTAAGTATTGTCCTTGCGTGTAAAATCACTTCAATTAATTTCGGTAACTTGAATATGGGGAATTAATTGACCTTGCCCGACAAGTTACCGTCTCTCCTGAACACGATAATGATCGAAATTTCTTCTGGTATCGACATAATAGATGTAGATGCGGATTTGTTGATTCGATGTCTTTGAACCATTCCTCCCAAGCAGTAAAATGTGAGCAAATATCCTTAAAGTTGAAACATGCACTGATATTTCTCAGATTTGATAATGTAGCCAAATAAGTTCGTAATTTGATAACGAATAATTGAGTATCTTGGCCTTGATTTTAGCTTAATCTCGATTGAATGTAGACTAGTCAGTGTTGGTTGTATTCACAATGTTTCAAGTGAAGTATATATTTTCAGATGTAATTTTTTTCCTTAATGACGTTTAGTGTACGTTTCCATAAGTTCTGTTTCTCAAGTTTGATGTAAAAATTGTTCATCCTGTTATGAAACTCGAATTTCGATGTAATCGTCTTCTTTCAAGAAATTTCTCAAAATTTGAATATTTGAATGTTCTGAGAATTTTGGTTCATAATTTTAAAATAAGATTCACTTGCTTTCTTCCAAGTGTTTACTTCTCAATGTTCACGTATCACTTTGACTTCATCCAAACTATCGTTTCCAGGAATTCAATGCTTACTGCAATTTTCAACGTTCAGTGAATTTCGACTGTTTAAATGTAAATTTATAGTCTTGTGTTGTTGTTCTTCAAGAAATTTCTTTCGAACGTTCCTGGAGAACTGCGTATAAATGTAATTCCCCTGACAACTATTTGTCTTTTTATTTTCCTGACGTACTCTTGTGTGTAACAACAGACATGTTGGCACCTTCATTCAAGTATTTGAGACAAAAAATGTGAACTGGCGTATACGGAATCTGACGTGTGAATCAAATAGTTCGATGCCGTGTTATTAGCATCTTTTTACGAGTTCCTATCAGATAATCGGTAGCTGTCTCCTTCAAAGTGCCTGTTACACCAGGTCAGCATGTGAAGTCGATGAGAACAAGCGGTACGGATTCAACTGATGAACCAGTAATACCGTAGATCACAGTCGAGATTTTCGAATACCGTCGAACAACATCTTGGTCCAAACTTGTTTCATGTTCTTCTATCACACATACGTCTTGAAGAGTAATAATTTACTGTCCATGTACGCTTTCATTCACTTTAATACACTATGACTACAAAAGTTTATATGTCCATTTATTTCACGTTGAACTGTATTTTCCTCTATCTGTGAAGACGAATTGTACTTGGATATGATCAAATGACAAATGGTATCGTGATCTGAGTTTAACTTTCAAATTTTGAATAAATATATTGTATCTTCAGAATAAGTCTTGACGACATGCTAGATACTGTTCTGATATGATGTTCGTGTCGCTGGAATATGAAATGTGTATGTAGATCAATATAATCACTTGCGTAAATTCTGGTAGTTTTTTAAAATTTATTTCATCTGTTAATTGACTTTGACAGTCGTTGAATTTTATTATGTGATACATCAGACACAATAAACAATGCTTTGAATTTACCTTCTTCATTCCAAAGTTTCATCCGTTGCCGTTCTGACTTCTCAATAAATTTCTTCCTTCAACTGAGTGTGATAGCTGTTGAATTTCATCACTCGATTTCATCATGCGATTAAATAGTAGTTGAACAGTTCTTTGAATTAAAATTGTAAAATCTTCATACTTTCCGGATGTTTTGTGTACTGCTCAGAATTGGCTATTTGGTTCGAGACTACATCACCAAAATCAATTATATATACTGACGTAATCGATCTTTTATGATGACGACCTTGGCCTTCTCAAGTATATGGCTCGATTCGTTAGATTACTGCAACAATGTCATAAATTGATAATAAATCTCGAGTTCAGTTAATAGTTATGTAATAACTACCGGTACGAATCCCCATTGCCACGAAGTGATTGCTGTAAAGGCTACTGATGCGTCTAGGGTTCACCATAATATGAATAATACTTGAATACCTTTTAGTTCTCCGTGCAGACCAAAAACAGCCACTGGAATAAAACTCCACAACGACTTTCCTCTCGGACATTGACTTTAATCTGTCGACTCAATTACTCAATCGCTCCACAGAAACTTGAGAACACACACACTGGATTAACAAAAGCGGCATAACGGAATGTTAGCCATGCTTAAAGACATGCTGCGTCCGAGCTGGACGGCAGCCCAAGTCTCACTCCTCTCTAAGTGACGTTTTTGTGTCGCTTTCGCGCTTGCACCAAAAAACGTCTTGCACATTTTCCCAATCTTCTTCAACTCATGTTGTGCAAACTGTGTCTCTCCTTTCATAGCCTGGTTTAGGCAATCATCATGTGTACTGCCAACTACCATAGGTGTTCATGTATCTCCTTAGATCTCTGTCCCTGTTCAGGATCAACTCTGCTGATAATATTTCTCAATCTCACCATACAGCCCATCCAGCATCATCTCTTTCAGTCTGCCCATGTCTCTTTTCGCACTGATCTTTCCAGTCATCACAATGCTTTCCCATACTTCTCTTCTTATCACAATACTAACGGATGATATTTTCTCATTCTGATAGTTGTATATAATGTTCTACTAGCATTAGCCTCTTCCAGGCAATCATTATTAAGTTACTCTGGCAATCCAAGCCATTCACAACACCCATCTCAGGAATCACATATGCTCTCCCACACACACACAATCAAAACATTTTATTGAATTCAACCAAATTTCACTTAGATCCTAAAGCCAGCAACCCAGAGGAGTTGGATGGACAAGTGAGGAAAGAGATTCAGTCACTTTTAGATAGTAAATTCATCAATGAGTTGACTGCACAGTTAGTCATTCCACAGGGCTCATAAACCACCAACTTTAAGCCTTCCTAAATTGCCCAAGCCTGGCGTACCACTGAGACCGATTTAATCTATTCTCAACTCTGTCCAACATAGGATGGTGAATTGGCTTGCAGAAACAGCGAAACTGGTGTGACAGTCATTCAACCCCTTAATATTTGAATATTCATTTGAACTGGTCAAACAACTGGATATTCTCAATCTTAAACTAAAGTATGTGGCATCAATGGATATTGCCTCTATATTCACTGACGTTCCCATGGAAGAAACAATGATCATTATCTGTGATCACATAACAGAAAAGAAACAAAAGTTAGGCCTACCCACATCCAAACTCAAGAAATTTCTACTGCTGCGCACAACTAATATAAAATTCACTTTTCTTTAAAAACTTGTACCACCAAATTTAAAGAGCTGCCATTCTAGCAGACATCTTTATGGTGCACTCAGAAAAACAAAGAGCCTCAAATATTAAGGACCTAGTTCTATACCACTGGTATGTGGATGCTATATTATTCATCCCAGAGACCAAACACCAGGCTGAATCATTCCACTCCATTTTTAACCAAGCCCACATGAACATTTCTTTGCCTGTTGACCATGAACATAATGACACCTTATCATTCTTAGAAATACTACTTCAACATTGACAGGATGGCAGCATCCAAAGATCTGTCTATTGAAAGAATGAACGAACGAAGATCTTTATTTTCAAAGGGTTTAGAATTTGGTACGCAGGCCCGTCTGACATTCTGCCCTTCTTCTCTATTTCCTCTCATACATTCTTTCATTCAACATCTCTTATGAAGCAAATCTGTGACAACAAAAGAACAATAAGCATTAAAACACATAAAAAATAACCAATAATACATGACTCACTGAGGCAATGTTTAACATGGGCATTATAAATACCCCAGGAAGGTGCAACGTGCCATACATATGGGAATGTTTTTTTTGGCTAGTTGTAGTTCAAGATAATTTACCATTATTATTGTCTTTGTCGTTGTTGTTTTTATTTTTATTTATGGGGGAATGTAGTCTGTCCTGAGGTAGTGTTAAATCAGATTGCAACTGTATGTATAATGATTGGTGGTCTCTTTGATTTCTTGTGGAAGATTGTTCCACAACTGAGTGGCAGAGTATGCTAAGCTTGTTTTATATAAGTCTATCTTAGGATTAGGGACATGAAGTATATTTAATCGTTCGCTATGTGTTGCGTTATATTTAAACAATGTCCAAAAGTAGCTTGGAGCATTTTGAAATAGGATTTTGTTAATTAGTTTAGCCTTATTAAAACCAGGGCTTTCACGGAGTGGCAGTAACTGAAGACGTTCATGTTGGTTAGAATTGTCTGTACGCTTATTACCATTGATTAAATGCACTGCCCTTTTCTGGAGTGAATACAGGCATTTTGTTTTTGATTTGGAGAAACCCGCCCAGATTGTGGAGCAATAATCAATATGTGTTTGTATGTGGTTGATTGATTTAGGAACCAACATCACAGCATTCGGGGCTTTCCCATAAGCGCTCCATCCCCATCCCCAGCAGCAAGCGAAGAGTTCCAACACTAATAGTACCAGTAGCAATCTGATTATATGTCCGCCCCACCTTTCCTCTGAGCGTCGGTCGTCGGCCAGATCCCCTCGTCACCCCTCGCTGTCGCATTTTTGCCAGACCATGGTGATCCATTTGCTCCTCCAAGGTGTACACATGCTCCCACAAGGCCGCAACCACGTCTGCTTTGTCATGCATCAATACTCCACCAAGTTTTGCAGAGCCAGCCAATCTGTCCGCCTGTTCATTCCCCAGCAAACCAGCATGCCCCGGAGAAAAGATCCAGATGATGCTTGTCACCCATAACTTCCGATGCAAAGCAAGCCACTCTGCACGAAACTTGCCTGTCCTCACCCTGTATGTGGGAAGTATAGAATATCATTCTTGTATTTGTGGCGAGGAAATTTTTAATTTTGGCAAGTTGGTATAATTTTTTGACTATTTGTTTAACTAGAGCATGAACATGGGAATTAAAGGATAGATTTTGATCTATGATAAGATCCAGTGCCTTGTGCTCGGTTACACTTTCTATAGGCGTGCTACCAATGTGCAACTGAAGAGTTCACTGCGAATTTAGAGTGAAGTCTTTGCCTGGTTCCTATTAACATAGATTTTGTTTTAGAAATGTTAATTTGCATGCGGTTTGCATGACTCCAGTTAACTACACTATTTATTTCCTGTTGCAAGGATAATTCTAGCACATTACGATCAATAGCGTTTGTATATACTGTGCAGTCATCCACAAATAGATCACAGGACGACGACAGATATAAGGGAAGATCATTTATATAAATGGCAAATAACAGAGGGCCGAGTATAGACCCCTGAGGTACTCCAGTATTTATTGTGGGATACTACTTGTTTTCTGTCTAATAGAAATGAGTTTATTAATGTCACTATATTAAAGCTTACTTTCATTGTTTCTAGTTTTTTAATTAGAATAGTATGATCTATCATATCAAATGCTTTTCTAAAGTATATAAACACCGTTCCACATAGAGCATTGTTGTTAATATTTTGATGCCAGTTTTCTACCATGTTTGTTGGGGCCATATGATAAGACTATTTTGACTGAAATCCTGACAGACTGTCAACTATTAATTTGTGGCAAACTAAGTGCTCTAGTGTTGTTTTGTGGATGTACTTTTCTAGCGGTTTGGATAGTGAGGATAACATGGAAATTGGCCTATAATTACTCATGAGACGATTGTCTAATGAACCAGCTTTTAAGTGAGGATACACTTTAGCGATTTTAAAGGGTGATGAGAAGTGACCTTAGGTGAGACATTGATTATATATAAAAGTTAGTGACTCGCAGATCGCCGGTGCAGCATAGCGAAGGATTCGATTATTGATTCCATCTAGTCCTGTTGAGTTATTGTTTTTTAGGTTGCTGAGATGAGTAAATACTTCAGTGGTCGTCATATGTGGTATGTTGGAGGGAATGTCACCATAGCATTTGTTCTCACAGAATGATGATAATAAAGATATGTCATGAGGCGTATCTGGTATTGCAGCCTTCAGTTGGTTTATGTCGGACTGAAAGAATCTACTGAATTGATCACATGTAACCTGATTCGATGGTAGTGTTTGTGATGATTTTTATCTGGTTGTCAAGGTATTAATTGCTTTCCATATATCTTTAGTGTTGGCTTTATCTATTATTAAGTTCTTAAAATAGTTTTTCTTTTCCTTTCGAATAACATATTGAACTTTGTTTCTCAGACTACGGTACATAGTTGGATCTCAATTTTTATGTGCCCTATCCCAGTCTCTCTTAAGTTCAACTACCTCCAATGTGATACACGAGGGCTTAGTGTGATGTTTAACATGAACTTCCTTAAATGGAACATGCTTATCAAATACACTTAGAAAGGTCTTCAGTCAGTGGTCCAGAGCATCGTGTGGGTCAGGAAGCTGGTAAACATAGTCCAGAGACGAGCTGAGCAAGTCTTGTAAAAAGACATCTTGATTGAAGTTTTTGTAATTTCTATATTTTACACTTATATGTTTGCGTTTCAGAGTTTTGGTACCTCTTTTCGACCACATGCAACATACTGGGTAGTGATTACTCATTGCATTAATAGGTACAGTACATTCTGTGATGTTGCATGCACACATAGTATAAATATGATCTATAAGTGTTACAGATGATTTTGTTATTTTAGTGGCTTGTTTGACTAACTGTGGGAGTTATATGACTCTATTATGTTTTCCCATGTTTTGTTTGATTTGTTAGTGTCTATGTTGAAGTCACCTAGCAGTATTATTTCTCTTGCATTACTAAAGACTACATCCATCATAGGGGTGAATTTTTTTTTACCAGATATTTCCTGCACTAGGGTTTTGATAGAGATAGCCAAATACTAGGGGTATGCGATTTTGAAGTTTAACCTCAAGCCATACACACTCAATCTCACAGGTTTCAAAATCTAGCCTGCAGCGGGCGTTAAGCGAGTTAGAAATATAAACTGCAATACCCGTCTCTTGTTTCTGATAGGGATCTCTTCTAATGGTTTTAAAACCTCTGATAGCGATGTCATCATCTGAGATGTTACCATTTAATCGACTTTTGCTAAGGCCAAACATGTGAAAATTTTGATTAGGTGTAAGTGATAGTTCTGGCAGCTTCCTTAATAGATGGCATATGTTTAAATGCCCCATTCTGAGCCCATTGTTACTGAGCCAGTGTTCGTACTTATTAGACATTTTAACATCGCGTAATCATAAGTTTTTTTAAAATGCAAAATCAAAACAACTTAACGTTCCTTATAACAATACACACTCTAAAGTACAGAGAAACAGTAATATTTCTGTCAATATACCCAAAAGATATACAGATCAGTAAGGATGAGCAGTGAAGACCCCCTCACTCACAGTGTAAACACAAGGAAAAGTATTATAAAACATATACATCTAAGTATCAATTTCTGTGATGTCAATGGTTATAGTCACGTACAGTCAAATACGTTACTATATGAAGCAATAACCAAGTATGCACATAAACGTTATAGGAGAGGCTCTTTCTTGTGCTGAGATCCGGTGTTGCTTTGTGTTGAATTGCTAGTAAACACCAGGCTGTTTTGGTCTTTGGTACAGGGACATCATAAGTGCCTGACGAAGTGAAGCTGGGCTAAAACGTGTGAGGTATAACAACTCTGGGTTACAATGAAATGGATACTGTTGATTTCTCATGGGTGTGTAACGACAACCAACTACAGGCTCTGATTCATGGCTAACAGAAGGCTGTGGTGGCACGTTGTTACTGATAGGTTGTTCCTTGCTGTGGAGAAGAGGGAACATATCTTCATAATTGTTACCCTCCTGTGTGAAAGAGGGCGTATTGTACAGATTTGGTGTAGTGGAAGTGTTCCATCTGGCTTGGGTTTCAGGTGCGGTGGTTTTGAGTGGTCTGCACTCTTCTGGCCTATTGGTACTTGATGTGATGGGAGTATGTCATCTGGCTTGAGTTTCAGGTGGAGTAGCTAAAAATGTTTTCAACGGCATGAAATCAGTATTACCCGGGAAGGTTAACCCGGTCAACAAATGCCCGCAGAAGTCAGATGTGTCGGCCTAACGGCGCAAGAACGCAGCTCTGCTGTAAACAGGCACAACGCAATCACATCCGGGAAAAAAACTCCGGATGAACGAAGAAGAAGAAGAAGAAATCAGTATTAACATCTAGAGAGATTAATAACGCATTAAAAATGAGAATTGTCAAATGCTACGTATATTCAATGGTACTGTATGGCGTGGAATCCTGGACATTGAATAAGAAACTAGAAAGTCGCATAGAAGTCCTGTAGATGTGGATATACAGACGAATAGGTCGTATTTCATGGAAACGAAAACAATCACATGCAGAGGTCCTAGGAAAACTGGGAATGAAGAGAGAGTTGATGAAAGAAATAAAGAGGAGACAAGTGAAATATTTTGGCTACCTTAAAAGACATGATACTCTTATAAAATAAAAAAAACATACTGGAAGGCAAGGTTGAGGGCAAGCGAGCAAGAGGTAGACAACGATACAAGTAGGAGGATAACATAAGAGATGGATGAACATCAGCATGACAGAATGTACAGTCAAGGCGAGAGACAGACAGTGTTGGAGATCCATTGCAGCCAACCTTCATTGCGGAGACGGCACCTGATTGATTGATTGATTGATTCGCATGGCATGTATTTTCCATTTTTTGTTTCCTTCTACTGATGATTCTTATTGTGACAACGACTGCTTTGTGGTCTGTTTTTATACCTAAGTTGGGCACTGCCCTTGCATCTAATATATTTCTCTTTCTGTTATTTCTTTTCAATAAAAAAAAACTCGCAAAAACTATACCAAGCGCAGACTGCTACAGCGACCATAGATTAATCTTAAGCAATTTACATATAGAATTAAAGAAAGTCAAATATTCACCAAGAAACACAAAATTTGATCTACAGGCACTGAAGAGTGAGGAAATAAAAGCTAAATTCAACGTAGAGGTAAAGAACAGATTCGATGCATTGTCCGATATGAAAATATTATTTCAAGACGTCAGTGACCAATGGGAAATATTAAAGAAATCAGTCAACCAAGCTGCAGAAACAACAATCCCAAAAGTAAAGATAATAGGACGCAAGAAATTGATGACGGAAGACGTCTTAAATCTCATGGAATTAAGAAGAAATAACAAACATAATAAGGAAAAATATGAAGAGATTCACAGGAAAATTAGGAAGCTATGCAAAGAGGCAACAGAAACATGGCTTGAGGAAAATTGCAAGGAAATTGAAAACCAACACAACACCCGGAATACCAAATTAATGCACAAAAGAATTAATGACATCACTAACAAAAGAATACACACATCAACGGGTTGCCTAAAAGCCAAAGATGGCAAAATCATAATAGAAAAAGAACAGATTTTACATTCGTGGTCAGATTATGTAAAAGACCTTTATGATGATACAAGAGAAGAACAATATGATCTTCGGAATAATAATGAAGGATCATCAATTTTGAAGAATGAAGTTCAGAATACTCTTAACCATATGAAAACTGGCAAGACCCCGGGTACAGATAACATCACAATAGAAATGATAAATGCCTTAGAAGAATATGGAATAAACCAAGTCACCAGACTGCTGAACGCAGTATACGATACTGGAGATATACCTCCTGAATTATGTAATTCTATATTTATTGCAATCCCGAAGAAATCAGGAGTCTTGGAATGCGATCAACATCGAACAATTAGTATAATGAGCCACATCACGAAGATACTGCTGAGAATGATCATGCAAAGAGTTAGGAAGAAAATACAACCTGAAAGAGGAGAAGAACAATGTGAGTTTGTAGAAGGCAAGGGCAAGGTAAATGTTGTGTATATACTGAGAACAGTAATTGAACATTCTATAAAGGTAAACAAAGATCAATATCTTTGCTTTATTGACTACACAAAGGCTTTCGATAAAGTGAGACAAGTCGACATGATAAGGATGCTTGAAGATCTACAAATTGATAGAAAAGACCGTAGACTTGTAAGGAACATATATTGGAAACAACAATCTGCCATCAGAATTGATAACAAGGTAGGTCAATATCAGCCTATTAAAAGAGGTGTGAGACAGGGATGTGTAATGTCTCCAGATCTTTTTTTCCTGTACAGTGAAAATATTTTCAGAAATATAGAAGAAATCAACATTGGGGGACGATACATCAATAACATTAGATGTGTAGATGATACAGTCTTGATTGCAGACATGAACAGGACTTGCAAAATTTAGTAGATGCGTTTGTTGCATACAGTGAACAACTAGGGTTAGAAATGAATATTAAGAAGACACAGATTATGGTCGTCACTGGGAAGAAGGAAATACCACAATCTGATATACGAGTAAATGGGTATATTCTTAAGCAAGTGAATCGATACAGTTATCTCGGCACAGTCATAACATCTTATGGGAGATGCCTTGAAGAGATTAGAACAAGAATTGCCATTGCGAATGTAGCCTTTTTCAAGATGAAAAACATACTGACCAATAAAAAAGATATCAATTGAAACGAAAAAAGAGTGTTGAAGTGCTACATAGAACCTATACGTTTGTATGGACGTGAAGCGTGGACAACAAGCAGTCATGCCGAAAAACAACTGATGGCTGTAGAAATGTAGTTTCTGAGGAAAATGCAAAGAATATGGACAGACAAAAAAAAAATCAATGAACAAGTCCTTCAAGAAACAAATGAAGATCGTAAACTGATTATAGAGTCATTAGACGTAGACAGTCACAATTTTTTGGGCATGTTATGAGAAGAAATGACTTACAGAACTTCGTGACGACTGGCAAGATCGAAGGGAAGAGACCAAGGGGAAGACCGAGAAGTAAATACCTAGATGGCTTGGCCACGTGGCATGGTCGAGACAGGAACTCGGAGCTGATCCACGACTCTGATGATCGAGTGAGATGGCAGAACGTGACCGTCCACGCTTATCGGCATGGCACATGATGGATGCATTCGTTGGCATGGATGCAGTCCACCATTTGCTTCTTTTCCACACAAATGTTCGATGGTTGTCAAGAGGAAATGTAACTGCGTGAGTATATGAGCTGAGAGGCGAGTTCAAATAATATTTTGAAGTTCAAGGTATGATGGACTTTTTCGCCTGGCTGGATGATGAGGAATGGATCATATGCCTTGCCTATTTAGTTGATATTTTTGAGCAGTTGAGTAAACTCAATCTTCAGATGCAAGGAGAGAATACAAATACACAATTTGTGGATGCCTTGAGTGCTTTCATGGGCAAGCTGGAAAACTGGTAAAGAAAGGTCAATTTGACAAATGTTGGAATGTTTGAGAAGTTGCCATCCGTTCTCGTTGGTGAGAAGTTGCCATCCGTTCTCGTTGGTGAGAAGTTGCCATCCATTCTCGTTGGTGAGAAGTTGCCATACGTTCTCGTTGGTGAGAATTATGTACTTCCACAATTTGAAAAAAAAAAAAATGAAATTTCGCTGCATTTGACGGCACTAGAAAATTAATTTGAGCGATATTTTCCTGAACTTAGTGATGATGAGCTGGTTTTGGTGGGAAGCCCATTCAAATTATCAGTTAAAAACGTTTCTGATTATTGTCAAGGTGAATTTCTGGAGCTGAAAAATGATTCGGGAGCAAGAGATGTGTTCCATGAGAAACCAATCATGGAATTTTGGCCTTTGATGTGCGATTCTTACCCAAAAGTGGCAGAAAAAGCAATCCGTGCATTGCTTTCATTTGCGTCATCATGTCGTTGTGAGTCAGGCTTTTCAGCTCTGTTGGAAATTAAAACGAAACGACGTAATAGATTAGATGTTGAAAATTATCTCCGTTTTTCCCTCTCAAGCACTCCTCCTCGTATTTCAGAATTGCTGCGGGGAAAAATAATCACAGTATTTTCATTGATTACAATCTTCATTTACATGAAGTTAATTACGAATCTACAATATCCTGGTTATGTGATGAGCGTTTTGTTTGATGAAGCACAATTTTCTGGCATCCTGGTGTCGTATTTAAGCTACAATTGTTTGAAGTTTTAACTGTTTGTTTATTGTAGTATGATTAATGTGGCATTTTAATAAAATATTGTGAATATAAAAATGCTTTTATTTAAGATTTAATATCCATATAAAACTACACTATAAAATTTATCTTTACATGTAAAGGTTATGTACAACTATGGAAGAAAATAAGGATTTTCAGAATTATAGACATGTTGCACCTTTTGAGGCTGAAAATTTTGGAAAGGTGGGGGGGGGGGGATGAGGGTCTGAACATATGGTGAAGGGGAGCACGGACCGAAAAAGGATGAGAACCAACGTTAAGACCCCGAATTGGTGTCAGAACACAGTGAACCAACGCCAGCAGTACAATTACTGTCAGATTACAGTGAAACAACGCTGAGCAGGCATTTGGTGTAATATTCAACGAACAGTTAACGCCAACAGGCAAGTGGTATTATGAACCACTGAACGAACGCTAGCTATCGATTGATATTACAAAATTCTGAACCAGCATCAGTTCAATGCACGATTCAACATAATTGCTGTGTGGTATATTTCAAAGTAATGCAAATTTGTTTCTATACATGCCATAAATAATTTTCTTTGGTAAATTATACGATCACCAATTTGTGGAGTGTGAACCACAATTGAGTCAAATTAGATCGGTAAAGTGTGAAATTCTACCAATATTAATTAGAAAGTGGGTTATTAAACTAAAAAGCAATTGAAATGTATAAAATCATCAGTGAACATTACCATCATAACCACCGTGTACATTTCATTGCATGTGATACAGCCATCAATGTCACCATTCTACAAAATCAGTAAATAAATTAGCGATGAACTGCAGCCTAGAACGAAGTTACGCCAGAGTCAAACAGCGAAGACAAGACGACATTGACGACCATACGACTAATCATCTCACTTATCATCTAACAATCATTCAGACGATCATATCATTCATCCATTAATACCATTTATCACTATTTATCACATTTTCATTCATCATTCGCATGAAATATGAGATTGTATTGACAACTTAATGGAATATGAAATATTTGATAAAATATGATGAAATATGAGCTTGTATTGACAACTTAAGCGTGTGTCTAATTTTTGCTGCTCTACTAACCAGAAGCAGCCCTTGTGTTATCAAGTCAAACCATTGTGTAGTGTGAAAGACAGCGGTGGAACATCCCAAGTACCGTACTTTCCAACGAATTAGATGAGTATATTTTCCGAATATTTTGGTATGCTCTAACTTAATCATGCATCTTCTTTTTCAGTAAAAGATGTACACTTACTAACACATTATTATAAACTATTGTGTGAATATTATTGTATTATCATTTTGAACTAATACTACGCCACAAAATGGCGTCACTAAATGAATGTATCCAGGCGGGCATCGCAATGGGCCACACTGGAGATAAGCTAGAAAAATGGGCGGATCAAAAGTATAAAGAAGAAATAGCCCGCATGGAAAAGAAGGCTGCTTTAGAGAGAGAAGAAACAGAAAAGAAAATTGCTCTACAAAGAGAAGAAACAGAAAATAAAATTGCTCTACAGAGAGAAGAAACAGAAAGAAAAGCTGCTCTTGACAGAGATTAAAGAGCATTAGAAAGGCAACATCAAAAAGAAATGAAAGAGATCGAGGAGGCTACCAAACAGAAACAATTAGACCTAGATTATGCCAACAAACAAGCAGAACAAGTTATCAAACAGAAAAATTAGAGTTATATCAAATTACCAAACAGAAACAATTAGAGTCGGATCAAGCTATCAAACAGAAACAGTTAGACTTAGAACATGCTAACAAACAAGCAGAGGAAGCCACCAAACAAAAGCAGATACAAGTAGATTCAGAAACTAGACTAAAGATGAAAGAAATGGAGGTAGATTCTAACATACAAATAGCCTCTAGCAAACAAAAGTGTAGGTGATTCAATCAGCGCATGGACTGAAAACATAGAGTTCCAACTAAAAACACAGAAAATACCTTTAGAGGATTGGGCAATGATTTACATGAGGAACCTGAGTGGGGAGCCTTTAAAAGTAATAGAATCCATACCCACAGATCTTAGAAACAATTACCAGTACATATACGATAGGATAATGCAACATTTTCTTTTGGACGCTACTGGGTACCAAATTCAATTCTCACAGATTAAGCCAAAAGCAACTGAAACTTTCTTAGACTACATCTCTAACGTGCAGAGCACATTTAAAAAGTTGACTAAAGCTGCTAAAGTAGGTAACAGCTATGAAAAACTAGAAGAGCTAATGGTAATGGACAAAGTCATTTCTACCGTGCCTACCCCTTTTGCACAGTTCTTACAACAGTCAGATATTGATTCCATTCAACAATTAGAAAAATGGGGGTCAGCTTATTTTTCATCTAATCGGGACATATTTAAAACTACATCACATGACACAGAAATTACAGCTTTTGCAAATAAAGTTCCTGATAGATCGTACAACCAAAAAGAGTACCGTAAGAATGACAAAACACATCAGAAACCACCTCGATGTAATTATTGCAATCTTTTTCATCCAACTTACTCGATGTGTGATAACAACCCTACATATCCGTCACACCTAGAAGCAGTGTTAAAGAAGCAAGAAAGCAGAAGATCATCCTTTAAATGTGCTGTAAAATGTTTTTTTTTTCAAGTTATGGCCATTATAGCAATAAATGTCTTGGGAGACAGAGAATGAAGGCAAACAATGCAGCACTCATCGATACATCATCAGACGATGAGAGTGACATTGATCCGGAACTTGTGAATGTGTTGCCAACGAATGAATGTCAGAATGTATCATCAGTAACCGATATTTTAGACTTTAAGACATGTAAAGTATGCCAGCAGTTTCATGCGGAGGGGAGATTAAAATGTGGACACGTAATATCATGTTCAAATGAAGAAGCTAACGCAGCATGTGCCTCCAGAGGTAAACTTAAGTTCTACGATGCACTGGTCATTGGTAAACCATGCCAATGTTTAGTTGATAGCGGGAGCGCTCTACTGGGTTTAAGGAGAGAACTTGCTAGACCAGAAGATTATACTGGTGAATTTGTCAAATGCCGTACTTTCTCTGGAACCATCGAGAAATATCCACTGGCAAAAGCGCATATCAATACCCCATTCCTTACCGGCACATTTACGTGCGCTATCCTCCTAGATCCATGTACGGATCTTATTTTGGGATGCCTAAATGCATTGAAAGAATGTACAGACGACAACATAAAAGCCTGGAAAGAGACACACATGGCCAACGCTGTAACTAAGTCAGATACAGAAACAAACTATACTGACTTACAAAATGAAATACTACAGCTATTAACACCAAGTGGTGCAGATACCAACACTACTCGACAAAAGTTGATCGAGGCACAAAGCACCGACCGAACAATCACACCATATTTTAACTTGTTGTGTGAGCGAAAGAAAGTTTCTAAAAATTCCTCCTGGTACTTTAAAATAGTTAACGGAATTCTCATGCGTTATTACACACATAATAACCATGAAATTCAGCAGACTGTGTTACCTGTAACATACCGACAAAATGTGCTAAAAATCGCACATGCACCACCGTTTGCTGAACATTTGGCCTATCATAAAACGCGAGCCAGAATCCTATCACAATTTTACTGGCCGAAATTTTGTTCGGACATAAAATCTTTCTGTCACTCTTGTACTGTTTGTCAACATCGGGTACGAAAGAAAAAGCATGTAAAGACCGAAGTGCAACGGTCAGTAATAACATCTAGACCACTTGAGAGTATAGCGGTCGATATTGCTGGACCCCTAATGCAGGTGTCGAGTAATGGAAACCACAACTATACAAACAAGGGGACTAAAACGATTCACCTTAAACCAAACCAGAAGGTTGTGATTCGACTACCTGATAAACATAAGATGGTACTAACATCCTACCAAGGGCCTCTCAACGTTGAACGCAAAATATCAGATGCGGATTATGAAATATCGATAAAAGGACACTTAGAGATATTTCATATCAACATCCTGAAACCATACTTTTCACAACAAGAACAACAGACAGACAAACAAATTGCACCAACACCAAACAATGAGATGACAGACATACACAACTCAACTTCACTAGGTAGGGCGACACACGACAGCGACAACGCAAACCCACTTAGTCAGATCACACACACAACTAGCACACATAACTAGCAGCACAACAGTATTGGACGATATGGAACTACCAGTTCCTACGGTAAACGCAACTGTGACCAGTATTTTGACATATAGAGATAACATATGCAGTCATACGGAACACGGGACAAAACACCTACTGAAACGTCGACAAGTCTTCGACAGGTTGAGAATGTTTGGGCTCACAGCGAAGCCGTCCAAAGTAGAGTTGGGCATGGAACAAATTGACTTCCTGTGTCATACCATCGGCAGGAGCCAATTGAAAACTGATGACAGAATCGTCACTGAGATTCTGAATTTAACAATGCCAACGACCAAGAAACAGGTCCGAAGTTTACTGGGTCTGGTAAACTACTATAGTAAATTCATTCCAAATCTGGCGGAAATCACCAGTGTTTTTTCTAACATCTTAAAAGCTTTGGCTAAGTTATCTGTAAAAGATGCACGATTAATTAGTGCGTTATCAAAATTGAAACATTTTTTCAGCGTTCCACCTATCCTTCGTATGCCTAATCCAAAACTCACTTATTTCTTACGCACAGATGCGAGTGCCATATCCATATCTGGGATACTAGGACAGTTCTACGACGGGACGTTCCACCCCGTAATGTACGTAAGTCGCAAGATTACTCCTGCTGAATCAAAATACTCAGCATCAGAACTGGAGGGCCTTAGTTTGATCTATTGCGTGAGAAAGTTTCATAGATTTTTGGCAGGAGCACAGTTTGTAATCCATTCCGATAACTCTCCGTTGTCTGTGATGCAGTCTGGACATCCTACCAACAATAGAATTTACAGGTGGGCTTTAATTCTCCAAAATTACACGTTTACCATCCAGCACTTAAAAGGAAGATTAAAAACGGTTGCAGACATTTTAAGTCGTCCATCATCCATTCAAATACCTGATTGGCAGGAAGGGACCATACACCACCATAAACAGTGACACTGTAATGTTAGATAACTCAGTGCCGTATGTGGTGATTAAGACACATCGTAAGTGTGTTATCATCGCCAAATATATAACCGGTGTGAATATAACAGTGCGATGAGAAGTGTAACGAACAGACGCAGAATTAACATGCGCTGACACACACATAAGCTAGATTAACATTCAAGTGTTAGCTACGAACCTACATAATGTAGTAGGGAACTATATTAATACACTATCCTTGAAGGAGAGCATAAGAGACTTTGCCGGAATGAACTATGTTACAATAGTCTACAAAGAGTATTGCTCCATCTTCACAACGCAGAGGAGGACGTCGACTTAGTGTAATTAAATATAGAAATGTATCTGTGATACATGTATATTATTATTTTATTTACAGTATCTATAACTTCATTTTTCTATTATTTATTCAATTGCAAATTGTTTAAATGCATATATAACTTTATTTTCTTATTTGTTAGTTAGAAATCACTATCAGTTAAGTAATAACCCATTTCTTACAACACCAACTATAGAAATACAATTGTTAGATCTTATATTAGTTTATTACCATGTAATCATAATCATCTATACATCCATTTATCTAAAATATCATTTCCAAACTAACACAACCATTTAGTAATTAATATCATCTTTTTCACAAACAACACTTTAAGGTAATTAACCCAATTCACTTAAATGAAATTACTTATTAGATTATTTCCCTTGAGGGTAATTTAGGTCAGCACACCAAATTACGGAAGTTACTATGACAGGATCGGTAACAAACCATCCTTATAACTATGTATATTATGTATAGACATGACGCGTGCAAACAAAACGCACAGTCATTTGGCGTGATTACTGTTAAAATTCAGCCAATCGTTTATTGTATATATATATATATATATAATGTGTATGTATTTGATACTATGAAACATATTTTAATGACGAGAAAATGGTTGAGTGGAAGAACAGTATGAAAGTGAATGAAAGATGTATGTAAGAAGAATAAATGCGAGGAGAGAATGCGAAAAACTTAGTAAACATTGAAAGAAAGAGAGTGAGAGAGAAAGACAGCGGAACATTTTTTTCCACCGCTGCAAACGTCTTATTTGACTTGTCTGTGTCATCTGTGTAGCCAATGTATTGTCGAGTTTTTTATGTGTGTTACTGCCACACTTTAACAGAGTATATAGAGAACGTCCTTTGAGCTTCAGAAAGCGGAGTTGTGGTCACAAATAATAATAACGAACGTTTGTAACCACAATAAACCGATTTACGGCGCTCGAAGGAACACACACATTTAGTACACTAACGCATACACATGTTAGAGAGTTAAGTACACTATAGTTTATTAGAAAACACGCAAACAAACAGGAAGACAAACACATAAAAGTTGCACACACCAGTCATTTCAAAGAACAACAACTTTAAATTCAGGGGACACAATAAATTGTTAGAAACCTAAATGTAACAGTGAATATAGCTTTTCACGTGCGGAGGCGAGAAGGTGAACAGTAGAGCTGTGTGTATAGAGTTGGAGGGGATATTAATGGGAACATGAACACTTTGTGCTCATGTGTTGTACTCAGAATAGAGTCAACTTGAGTGTGGGTTGTCATTTTGGGCAATTTGAGGACAGGTAGAGACAGAAGTCAATAGGTGAAAGTCAAAAGACATAGGGTCAAACGACAGAAGCCAGGACATAAGTCATAAGACAACGGGTTCCGGTTCACTACCAATCCCAAAGATATCGATAGAACCAACTATACTGATACATGGGCTACTTAATTAGCCAAGTGAAAAGATACAACACTGTGAATGAAGGTAGAAGATAGTTGTTCTATCCCCAAACTAGAAAGTTATAACTTATTGGAGATCTGACAAAATTGGAACAACCAATTTTTCTTTTGTGACCAGAAGTGTTACAAATATAAGTGAAAGGGAAGTAACACTTCACAGAGAGGAGGGGACCCTGTCAGGATCTCCAATAAGGCCTTACAAAGGCGATAGGAGTTAACACTAGTCTAGTAGGGAGACACCAGACAGGAGAGACACCGAGTACTATTAATAGCCTCACAAGGAGACACATTTGTGTCAGACCAGAGGTCGATGAGTACAGCTGAGCGAGGGCTTTCCCCAAGCAATTGGGAAGCTTGTCTTTGCGAGTAACCGTGAAGTGCCCGGTTACTCGAGCTCACAAGCCAGCGTGCTGGCTAGACCATGCACGCAATAATAGCTACTGCACGGAGAAGAGTGTCCGTGCTTGTCCACGCAATGTGTAGCGTGTGGACAGACTGACTGGGGACGGTAGAGAGAGCAGACGTATCCTTGACCAATGCTAGAGTTTCTAGGCAATAGGCAAACATAGGGCTGTTCATTTAGATTGTGAAATGCTAGCATCATCTATCATCACGTCAATGCATTCATGTTGTATAATGATGATGAAGTATAACGCTCGTAGAGCCATTCAAATGTCGGCTCTGAATAAATTGCATTCCTTTCGCAAATGTCACGAGTTGTTATTTCGTTCGGTGCGAAAGTAGGGGAGTCTTGAGAATCTGCAGCGCACAAGTCGCTGACACACTGCTTTAGAGTATTTCCTTAATGGCTCAATTTGTATGCTCAGAAAGATAGAGATGGTCTGGGTCCGGAGAGAATGGTTGCTGTCTCTTGAGAGGTCTTGGCTGGCAAAGATAAGTTTCATCTTTGTGCCAGGGCATGCGGGTGTACAAGGAAATGAGCAGGCTGACAGGTTTGCAGGTACGGCTACTGTGGAAGATGGTCGAACCATGGACCATGTTGAGATTTTGAATGATCTACGAGAAGCAAGTCATTTGCGAGAACCAAGTGATGACTGCGAATCTACAACCATGGCCAGGCTGCGAGAACAGTAAGTTAAAAGATGTGTGGCGTAACAAGAACACAACACAGGAAGTCAAAGATTAATAAGCCAAAACAGAACTGGTGTTGTTAGCCGGTACAAATTGCAGGATTTACTGAGGAGGGGATCCGAGCACTTATGGACTGATTAATTCGATGTGCAGTGAGGATGCTCTGTTGACTAAATAACTAGCTAACTATTTCTCTAGGTCTGTCTCTGCCTCTCTTGAACTCTATTTTTTTCCAGTTGTCGCGATGTTCTCCAATGCCTCTCTTCTCATCACATGACCAAAGAATGCTGTTTGTCTCTTTTGTATTGTTGTATATGATGTTCTAGTTTCATTAGCAGTCGTTGTTAGTTACTTTGGCAGTCCAGGGAATTCGCAACATTCGTCTCAGGAACCACATCTCTGTTGCTTCCAAGCTCTTCCTAATTTGTTCATTTACATTCCAAGACTCACAGCCATACAGCAAAACATGTTCTATATAGCATTTCAGCACTCTCTTTCTTACATTCAGTGATAGTGACTTATTGCATAAGATACTCTTCATTTTCTTAAATGCAGCTTTTGTTTGTCCTACTCTGCTCTTAATCTCTATTGTGCATCTTCCATCTGATGCTATAAATGACGCTAGGTATTTAAAGAATTTTCCCTTTTATTTCTATTTCAAATTTTGGTGTCACCATTTTATTTGATATCACCATTGTTACTGTTTTCTTGATATTCAAGGAGAGTCCTTTATTTTCACTCTCTGTTACTACAATTTCCAACAATTGTTGTAGATCTTTTGCATTCGATAATGCATTATCTCCCACCAATACTGTGTCACCTGCATAGCTTATATTGTTTATATTATTACACCCGAATAGTATTCCTGGCTTCTCTTTGATCTTTCTCATTATTACTTCGCTATAGAGGGATAAGTGATCCGGTGACAAAAGACATCCTTGTCATACTCCAAGCTGTATTTGTTCATAATTATCCTCTTTATTTCCCGTTTTTATTGCTGTCACTAGAATCCAGTAGATATTCGTTATTATTCTGACATCTTTCCTTTCATTGTTAATATCTTCCACCATTTTAATCAATTCATCATGTTATACTTTATCAAATGCCTTAGTATAATCTATGAAGCACAAATGTGTGTCTTTCTGTGTCTCTTTGATCTTTCTATTCGTGTCGGTAATGTATATATTGCATTGATTGTACCTTTTCTTTCCACAGATCCATACTGTTCTTCATCAATTTCCAATTTCATTTCCTTTCTTGTTCTTCTCATTATAATTCCGAGTAGAGTTTAGCGATAAGGACATACGGACGTGCTGCATATGTTGGACATTCTTGCAGCAAATGTTTATTTAACCGTCATGTTTCCAATTCCACAGCTACACTCATCAATCTTTCCTGTCTCTAGCTTATTGAACAAGTGGTGTTTCTGCCTGTTTTATCTTGGGTGGATTCTTGTGTCTTATGTTCTCCATTCCGTTACATTTAGGATGATTCTCCTTTCTCCATTTTCTGTTGAGTTTTCTAGTAAGCTACCTGAATCTACGTGAATACAGGTGTTAAACGTGAAAGCTTCCTCTACATTATTTATAACTGATTTTCTGATATCGTCTCTCTCTCTCTCTCTCTCTCTCTCTCTCTCTCTCTCTCTCTCTGTGTGTGTGTCTGTCTGTCTGTCTGTGTGTGTGTGTGTGTCTGTCTCTGTGTGTGTGTCTGTCTGTCTGTCTGTCTGTCTGTCTGTCTCTCTCTCTCTCTCTCTCTCTCTCTCTCTCTCTCTCTCTCACTCACTCACTCACTCAGACACACAAGTAGCAAACACATTCACACACACTTGTTTCCTTCGGTCAAGTTTATGGTAGGTATCATCTTTCTGGTGCCCTGGGTGCTCGGACTTTTACTTGGTTCTTCTTCTACTTCTTCTTCGTGCCAAGGTGATGTAAACATTTACACGGAAGGTTCTGTGTCAAGGGACAAAAGAAGTAGTTGGAGGTTCATAGCGAAAGTTAATGGACATAAAATAAAAAGGACCCAGTCTCATTGAGAGAGAGAGAGAGAGAGAGAGAGAGAGAGAGAGAGAGAGAGAGAGAGAGAGAGAGAGAGAGAGATGCAAAATGATACCTGTCTAAGAAATGTTTACTTGAACCATTCCACTCTGTCCGCAGCATACTTGTCTTCACCCTTCTCGGCATGCTCTGTGAGTCCGTTACAAATTTATTATTACGTGTTCAAGAAATGGCCTCACCATTCCAGTAGATAACTTCTTGTGTACTGTCTTATCTGCTTTCCGTGATGTAGCTAGCAATTATTTTTATCTGCATGATTACCATTGTTTGCATTGATTTAGTTCCACAAGACTCCCAGTAGGAGTCCAGTGTGGGTCTGTGAGGTTTTAGGACAATCACAGTATTCCGGCCGTAGTGCATGGAGAGATAGGTGGCCAGTCAACGCATTTATCCTGTTAGGCTACCAGCGGCAGATGGAAGATTTATTAATGTGGAATAGCCCAAGCAAAAGCAGCATTTCAGCAAGATGAATAATATTCTCTTTAATGTATCCTTATCAGCCCAGGCAAAAGAAAGACGTTTTAAGAGTATGTTACCCAACCCTGAAGCGAATCATGCACAATCAGCAGACAAGAGAGGAATTATGTGGAAGCTTCAGAGATGTGGTTGTAAAGAAAAATTATGAGAATAATTAAAGAAGTTAACTCACAATGAGAACTGGCTACTTGCATCAAACGAAGACAGTCTAATCAGTGTTTCCTAACCTTTTTTGTGCTATGCCCCACCTAAGCCTTTCTAAAATTCTTATGCACACCCCCCCCCCCCCCACCTAACATATACATTATTTTTAATATTCAAAAATTGTAATGTTCACTAAAGAAACTTGAATGATAGGTTTTAGGAAGAAATCAATAGGAAATTATTGAGCAAAAACAGTAAGTAAATTTTCAAAACATATAATCGAGAACTCGAATTCAAGTACAAAATAATTTTAATGAAATATTTTCTATATTATTTTAATTATTAGTAATTATTTATTAGAGAAATGATGCTGGATGGAGGAATATCAGCAGCAGAGTTGATCCAGCAAACCAAAGACCGAGATCTGTGGTGGGCCATGAACGCCTACGCCAGCTGACAGGGCACTTGATGATGATGAATTATTTATTACTAGCTGACCCGGCCCGGCTTCGCCCAGGCCCTGGCGGGGATCTGTCTGTCTGTCTGTCTGTCTGTCCCGGCTTCGCCCAGCTCCTGGTGGGAAGCATCTCATTTAATTCATATAAGTAGTCATATAAGCTCCCGTTCCCGTTCCCGACTATCTATCTATCTATCTATCTATCTATCTATCTATCTATCTATCTATCTATCTATCTATCTATCTATAGCCAGGGGACTTAACCTAAGATATAGCAATGCTACTAAAAGTTATGTCCCTTTATATAACTTTTCTTATGTTATGTCATGTAGTTACAAAATTAAATATTAGTAAGTAAATAGCTGATCGTACACTACCAAACTATGACAGTTGGTTGCACGGGAATGAAAAGAAAACATGTAGAAAATTTCATCTCAATCGGATGGACCGTTCGCGCACGCATAAAGAACGGACGGACATACATACATACATACATACATACATACATACACACACACACACGCACGCATACATACATACATACATACACACACACATACACACACACACACATACATACATTGTGTTTTATAGATATAGATTTAAATTTAGTGAGATCCTTGCGCTTGATGCTTGCTGCAAAGAGATTTTATGCCAGATTCCAATTTAGTTAACTTCAGTCTCAAGTCTGCCCGTTTTGGTATATCCAGCCTATTTCTTACATTTTCGAATTGCCCCTCTTAACAATCGAATTGACCCCCGGTGGGGCGTGGGCCCCACGTTGGGAAACACTGGTCCATATTCTTTGGGCGTGTCACGAAAGAAGGGTAAAGCTAGAGTATGTCCGTACAATGAGAAAGATGGACTGGAGATGTAGAGTGAAGAACCAAGAGAAAAGATGCTGGACATGTGACACACAGTTCCAGAAATGAAAAGCAGGGCATGACTCGGTGCGCTGTAGACAAAAACGATCACCGACGCTAAATGGCATGGACTGTAAAAAGAATGTGATATTCATTAGAGAAAGCAAAGAATAATAACACTGTAACATGTCATGCATATTGTCAAAGGTGACTAAGAATGGCTTTAGTCTTGGGTGAGGGTCTATGCTTTGGATATGGGATTAGAAGCAGTAGAAGAAGAACATGGCAGTTATTGCCAGTTTCATTTGACAATTGTCCATAATATGGATCTTCTGCTGTTGTCGTCGTGTTATGTCTGTCTGTGAATGCTGGTTTCGTGTGTCAAGACAACCAACACAGATATGTAAATGTCATTATAACGTTCTTCATAATTGTCATGTAAACCTCTGAGTTTGAAACTATGCTACTGCAAAGAGTGATTTACATGATGCTGTCAGCTATCCACGGCATTGATATGTACAGTTAGAGCTAGAGTGTATACCCACGAACAGATGGGCAGATCTGTCAGACATACTTGATGGCTGATGCCATTTTGGTATTGTTTATATGAGGACTTGTGATGTGTAGCTGTCTAGACTAAGACCCCAATTCAGGCAGTCTATCTAAGGTGTGCCATTTGTTTTGTCACTTCCAGATTGAGTATTGCTGAAGATGCTGGAGTTTCAATCCAAGTTGACAAACCATGCCCAGAGCATACCGCCTGGTGACAAGTGTAGAAAGGTTTAGCTGGAAGGAGCAGAACAAGATAACTCTAATGTTAAGTTGTCATACTTAGAGACCACAATTCGTTCACCATCCTAAGATCACGCCTTGTCCTGTTACACGTGAACCAATATTATTTATAATAATGCATATTAAATATACTCCGCATCTTAGATTTATTTCTGATTTCTATATGTTAAGTGTCAGTGAATGTTTATTTTACTTAAGTAAAGTAAACATATCTTGTAAACCCATAAACTGCCACAATCTCCATGGTTGTGGGGCCACCAAACTCTGTATCTTTAATCCAACAGTTATCAGTTATCAGTTATAAATTGGGGTATCTTCATTGCACTCCGGACAAGTCCATAGGTGCTCAGATCCTCTCTCCCCCCCCCCCCAGCATATGCATCAGCGGCCGGTGGCTAATAGTGCCAGTTCTGTGTTGGTTGACGAGGCACTTTGTTTTCCCGATGTACCTCTCGCGTCTGGCTGTGCCGATTCTTACTCCCAGTCTTTTATCCTGGACAGCGATGTGGATTCACTAACGTCAAAGTCCTCTCTTCTCGCCATATCTTTGAGGACGTTAATAACATCGGCACGATCCATGGGCTGGCCATCTACAGGGGGTGCAGAGCCAGCCAGTTTGTCAGCTCGTTCATTTCCCTCGACTCCCGCATGTGCCGGGACGAAGATGAAGGTGACTTTACGGACAACAGACTTCCGCAGCGATTTAGTCCACTGTCTACTTACAGATCCAGCTTCGACCTTCTGAATCATGCTCATTGAATCACTTAGTACATACACGTTGGTATAATGCTGTGATTCCAGCCACATGAAAGCCTGTGTAACTGCCATCACCTCCATCGTCATGCTGCTCGTGGTCATAGAGTGGGCACCACTGGATTCTTGAACGGTTCGGCCCGCTGAACGGGTTGTAAATGCCCACGAACTTCTCTGCTGCTTCACAACAGATCCATCTGTATAGATGAGCACTTCGGGGCTATCTGAGTGTTCATAGATGAGCGGGTTGACCTCTGTATTGACAGCGGCAGGGTTCTGCTTTCTGCACCGTCTGTCGAGTGTGATAATGCAGGAGAAAGTGCACTTAAAAGATGGAGGCACCGGCACCCATTCCTTGCCGGGGTTGATACTGGTAAGACTGCAGACTTGTCTGACGACATCTTCCGCCCGATCCATCCATGATTTGCCCGCATATATACTCCGCATCTTAGATTTATTTCTGATTTCTGTATGTTAAGTGTCAGTGAATGTTTAATCCAACAGTGAGAATGCTAAGTATTTTAGATATTATATAGGTTCTCAGTCTGGGATTTTCCGGTTATACTCTCAGCTTAGAAGTTTCTTTTCTTTGCCACTTGAAGTCTCCTGACAGCATTATTTTCTTAGTTTTTCAATATAAATCTTCTTAAGTGGAAACTTGTTGGGAATTCTGTATTTTATTTGCGCTCGTTCATTAGGCAGTGATCATTCTGTGTCTGCGACACCAACCCACAACAGAAGTCAGCACACAAACTGATGATGTCATTGGAGATTGTAAGATGTGGAGACCTATGATCGCTCACGCCAGTCAGCTGTGCTGGTTTTTTTTTTTTTTGGCTCGCCCTCTTTGAACTCAAGTGTAGTCCATCACGTGCTATTATTACGTCTAGTGCACTGGGCATATTTGTGCGCGTAGATTAGTTTTTCCTATGATCAGTGTGCCTCTTGGTTCTTTGTTCTTGGTTCTATTTTCCAGTGGGGGAGAGGGACTGTTGCATCTCCTTTATCCATCGACGTTTTCATAATATGTTGGTTATATATTATATTTCTGTTCCCTTTCTTGCTATAAATTGGTTTACCAGTTTTTGCAATTCTTTGTCCCCGTCTGTCTGCAGGCATACTTTCACTGTTATCACAGTTTTTTTTTTTGTTTGAAAATATTCGGTTATGTCCTTACGCTCCTGTTCATATGTCCTGCACGATAGTAGGTAGTGCTCAATCGTGCTCACATCTCGGCATTCTATGCAGAGTGGTCTGCTTACTTTGTCTTTCCAGTCTCCGATTCTCATTCTCCATAGTTTCTTATATGTTAGTATTTTCGTATTGTTGTAAACTTGGCTTTTCATGCTGAGCTCTTTTAGAATGTGGTAAGCATGTCTTCCCCTGTTGCTGTTTCACCATTGTTGATTCTAATTGTTGATTATGTGCTGTTTGATGGGGGTCTCTGTCGCTGACAAGTGTCGAGGCAGAAGTGACATTATACAGGGGAAGTCACTTATGTATAACAAGGTGGATTCAAGATGGCTGCGGTATTTTCACTTCTGCAGATTTAAGTAAATACAAACATGTGACCAGAGTCTATGCTGTACAATGTAAGTTTCACTGTAACTTTGAAATATGTATATATATACATTTGTTTTGTCAATTGTTTAATTGTTATTAAATAACTTGTGCAGATTTAAATAACTGTGAAATCCAGTTTTCCTGAAGGTTCTTCTTCTTTCGTTCTATAACTCACTGAATGTTGTCTCTTGTATGAATTTAACTGTCCTGTTTAGTTCACCTAGCGGTCCATAGAGTTTTTATTTTATCTTCCACTGTCGTCTCCACGGCCAGAAGGTTTGCAGTTTGCCTAGATATAGCAATATAGCATATACAGAGAATATTTTAAAATGGGGTTTCTACTTATGAAATCATAACAGTTGGATACAGCTTGACAAGACGAATCCAATGGTATTTCAACGAAGAGTGTACTACGTTAACTCTAAGCGGAGATGAATTTTTGTGTGACGTAATTTAATACCAGGAAGTGTAATGCTGTCCTAAGAGATAGGGGAGATTTTATCGCGGCTCATGAAATTTGAAGTTGAGAAATTCTGCCTTCTATTACTGTGGCTTGTTTATTTTTAAACGAACAACATAGTACTAGCGAGGACTATCACGATTTTAAATTTGAGTATTTACTAATGAGACCGCCACATTAGATAGGCCTTGAAATTCAAAATCTAATGGTACCTCAATGATGCCTGTATATCACTTCTAGTGAAGATATTCACAATTTTGTGAAGGTGAGACGAGATGCAATTTCTCATGCTATTCACCCGTAAGTGGAATTCTCCAGTGTGTCCGATTACCTTCACCAGCGGGTGTGCGTGCGAGATTGTCTCAATCGGTCATATGAAAACTGACTTCAAAAATATGTTCCGCCAGGTTAAATGATTACAAAATAGTACAAGTATACAAATAAATTATTAATTAAATTATTTAAATTATTAATTAAAATTATTAAATAATTAAAAATAAATTATTAATAATCTTTAAACTTGTGTTCTCTTTAACTTTAGTAGATCAAATCACACATTTCGTGTGTTAAAAAGAGTTCTTCTTCTTCTTCAGCGTTCCGAGCCATTGAGGTTCTTTGCTGCAAATACAATCCGTCTCCATTCGTCTCTCTGGTGGACCTTCTCTTGCCAGTCGTTGATTCCAAGTGCTTGTAGGTCTGTACATGTATTATCTCTCCACCGCCTTCTTGGTCTACCTCGGGGTCTACGGTCATTTATTTCCTGAGTGTAAGCGAGTTTTGTTTCCCTATTATCTTCCATTCTTTCTATATGCCCCAGCCATTGTAGTCTATTAGCCTTCATGATACCAGTGATTAGCGGGGACTTAAACAGATCATAAATGTCTTTGTTACTTCTTCTTTTCCACTCTCCACTTTGTGTATCCCTAATGGGTCCAAAGATCATCTTAAAATTTTGTTCTCAAAGGTTTGTAACAAGGCTTCGTCTCCTTTCGTTGTACTCCAGGTTTCAGAGCCATACAGCACAACTGGTCTGATCAGTGTTTTGTATATTGTGATTTTGGTGTTATGAGATAGCGCCTTTGATTTTAGTAGATGTTGTAGTGCATAGTATATCTTATTTCCAGAGTTGATTCTAGTTTGTATTTCTTCCCTTATGATGTTGGAGCAGTTGAAGATCGTACCCAGGTATTTGTATGTTTCCGTTCTTTTAATGGTCATATTATCTATTTGTATGTGGCCAGAGTTTCTAGCCATTCCGTCTCTTGAAATTACCATATATTCTGTCTTATCTTGGTTGATAACCAGCCCCATCTGTTGGGCTTTTTCCTTTAAGTGAGTCAATATTTCCAATGTCTTTTGTTCACTTTGCCCTATAATATCTATATCATCTGCATAACCAAGCAGCTTGGATGTTCCTCCAATATCACATTCCTCCTTTACCTTCCTTACAACTTTCTCTAGAGCCAGATTGAAGAGTAGCAGCGATAGTGCATCACCCTGTTTCAAGCCAGATGTTATTTGGAAGGGGTCTGATTTCCTGCCTTTATATGTTACTATATTATAAGTATCTTCCATGCATAGTCTGGTCATGTTGATTAACTTCCTTGGTATTCCAAATTCCTGCATAGCATTCCATAGACTATTCCTATGGACACTATCATAAGCCTTTTTAAAATCCACAAAAATGTTATGGAGATCTCTTTTATATTCCCAATGTTTCTCGGCTATTTGTCGTAAGATAAATATCTGATCTATTGTTGATCTGTTTTGTCTAAAACCCGCCTGGTAGTCACCTAATATGTCTTCTGAATATGGTTTTAGTCTATTTAGTAATACTGCGGATAGTATCTTATAGCTTGTGGACAGTAGTGATATTCCTCTATAATTTCCACATTGGAACTTGTCTCCTTTCTTTAAGATAGGTATCAATAATGACTCTTTCCAGTCATGGGGTAATTCTTCTGTCCTCCAGATTTTTATTATTAGTTCGTATAGCTTTAGATGTAATGCATGGCCACCTGCCTTTATAAATTCAGCAGCAATTCCATCAGTCCCAGTTGCCTTATTGTTTTTAAGTCGTGTGATTACATATAGGATTTCTTCAAATGTAGGTTCTTCAATTTGTGGTTTGCATGTTAGAACCTCTTCCTGTGAGAAAATGTTACTTGGAGCTTCACAATTTAGTAATTCAATAAAATATTCTTTCCATGTGTTGCACATTTCCTCATTGGTATTTATCATATTCCCATTTTTGTCTTTTAAACCATATGTGTTTTGTTGGTGCCCTCGTTTCAATTGAAATGCGGCGGCTGTCATGACCCGTGGGTTTCCAATTCACAAAGTCACATCTTCACAGAAAATCTGCTTTTCAACCACAATTCGAGCAAGTTTAGAGATGAAACTATACTGATTCAGGGGCAATATTTTATATGGCAATTAAAATTCACATTAAACAGAGACATCTAGTGAATCCATCGATTCCGTTACGCGATCATTTAGCTGCCTCTGTCGTGGGATGCGTTCCCTGGAAGTTGGCAGCTTGCACAGATCCATAGAGCACACTTTATTCACAAACTTCCAGTTTCTTAGTTCTATATAATATTTTAGTTTGAAATGTTTAATAGTTTCTATTATATCACCTAATAATTTTGTGAGAAATTTAAAAAAAAAAAAATATGCCCTGTCGGGAATAGAACCCCGGTCTCCTGCGTGACAGACAGACTGCTTACAACTACGCTAGCGAGAACACAATGATTGTTCCACAAAGATTTTTATATAGTCTAGTCGCCGTTTTGAGTTTCATGATCATAACATCATCGCCTGTTTTTCAACCACAATTAAAGCAAGTTTAGCGATGAAACTTTCAAAATTTCTGAAAAATTTGATGCAGAATTCGAAGATCCATCTATAATTGATGGTTTTCTATTGAAAGCGCCAGAAAAAAAAATTAATTATGGTTCAGCGTGCCATTTGCATTTTTCTCCGCGTGCGAGGTGCGTCGGCCGCTATCTTTAGTTTCCATTCACATGTCAGGAGAGATAATTGTTTTCTTCCACCGGTTCATGGCGGTCAGCGATGAAACTCCAAATTTATGTAAAAATGGTTGCATAATTTGAAAATGCATCTAAAATTAACCTATGATTTCTAAGATGTGCGCTAAAAATAAAGTTACTTTGTGGCAGGTAATTCAATTTATTTAAAAGGTCATGATAATTTCAACCAATCGCTGTGCATGGAATATTAGACTAACCTTTTCGCTTAACCTTAGTTGATGTCTGCTATTGTCACATGATATTTGAATGTATGAGTGATGCAGAAAGCATGAATGGTCCTTACAGCAGCCATTTTTGGAGACACAATGGATCATTGTGGGGTGGCGCCATATGTAACTTCCAATTTCATTTCTGGACTGGCACAATCGAACCCTCTAATCTTAGTTATGCTAGCCATGATTGTAAAATTGAGTATTTACAGATGCGACCACCACAGGTAGATGGCCATGAAAAACAAAATCTAATGGTACTTCAATGATGTCTGTATGTCTATTCTAAGTGGAGATATTCACATTTTTGTGAAGGTAAAATAGATTACATTTTTCTCATGTTCCGCGTACTTTTGGCACTCTTCAATATGTCAGTGTGTCTCATTTTTCTCTACTTCCGGTCCCTGGTAAATTTTCTCAAACGGGTCATAGACAGATATGAAATCTGACTTCATCAATATGTTCTGTCATGTTAAATGATTAAAAAATAGTACAAGTATACTGTCACAGCCTCACATAGGGGCAGTAACCAACATAAAGTAAGAGATAGTGGCGAAGGGCTAAAACTCCCGCTCAAGGGAAAGAAGTGAGTCACTCGAAGGCTTGAAGAATCCAGAGCCTTCTCGAAGGACTGGTCAGTGTGTCCACTGTCCCGTGGACACTGATGTGGCCCGCCTATTACGGGGTCCACAAGAAACTCGAATAGAGTTACCACCAGTGTCGGATTGCGACACGTGTGAAACGGCAGAGACAGACTGGACATCGGAGAAGCAACAGGGCTTACCTTAGGGGGACTTGATAGTTCAGACCCATGTGTATTTAGGGGTCGCAGACATATGCTAGATAGTTGCTTAGAATTGTTTGTTATAATCATGTGTGATGTAAAACCTCTGTGATACGCAACTTGTCAAGTGCGGGCTTGTCAAAACCCACTTCGCCAGCGCACTGTATATATTATATAAATAAATGTTGCTATGTTGTATCTAACGGAGTTTGTTGCCTGTGTGAGCCCGAGTTCAGATCCCCTAGAGATCTAAGACTGTAACAGGCTATTTGGGGGCAATCGCCGGTTTTGGCACAAGCTTTACGTTCAAACAGCTCTTGGTTGCCAAGTAAAAAAAAAGAAAAGTTAAATTATATCAAATGTAATACAGAACAAGTTTAAAAAAAACTTTGCAGCTATCTAGTAATGAACTAGTATTAGTCCCTCTTCAGATACATTTCAAATGATGTTAATATTATGAAATTTGACATGACTGTGACATTTACGTGACTGTTACTAATTTTTTTTTATTCCAACAGCAGATTGTTCCGCGAATTATCGGGTGTACGTATCCTATCCTCCAACAGTGGCGAGAGAAGAAGACTACATTCGCAAGTTCAGGGAAAATAAGATGAGTTTCATATCATGCTCATTGCAACCCTAAGCGGTACTTACCATCATCCATTCATGTAACATTGTTGCTTTGCATTGATTTGTATGTATATTCATAACCTCATAACCAACAAAACTTTTCATGTGTATTTGCTCATGTAAACATTAAGGGAAATAACTAAATTTTGTATTTCCCAATTATTTTCTAAGGGATTTAATTTCAGTAAAGTTAACAACTAAAAGACAAAATGTCAACGTTAGAACAATGTATTGAGTTAGGTATTAGATTAGGATATAAAGAGGAGAAACTGTCAGAATGGGCACAAAAGACGCATTCAGAAAATATGGCACGAGAGGAAAGAGCAATAGAACGAGAAGAGAAGAAAATGCAACTGCAAGCTGAAGAAAAGAAAATGGAACGGCAGACTGAAGAAAAGAAGATGCAATCAGAGAGAGAAGAAAAGAAGATGCTAATTGAGGCAGAGGAGAAAAAGATGCAATTGCAGGCTCAAGAGAAACAAATGGAGCTGGAGGCCGCTGCCAAACAAGCCCAATTAAATGCGGATACACAGATAAGACTAAAACAAATGGAAATTGACTCCAACCTAGAAATGTCAGTAAACAAAATGAAAAGTAAGGAAGAGGAACAAAAATACAACAAATATAAAGGCCTCGTTAAAGCATTCTGCTCAGGAGATTCTATTAGCGCATACTTAGAAAACTTTGAGTGTTTAATGACCTACCATAAGGTCGCAAAAATCGACTGGTCATTTATTTTGATGAGAAATTTAGCACTAGAACCCTTAAAAGTAATAGAGACAGTTCCACAAAATATGAGGAAAGATTATGATTATTTAAAGCAAAGAATACTTCAACATTTCTCACTAGATACAGCAGGCTATCAACAACAGTTTGCAAAATCAAACCTTCATAGACTACGTGTCTAAAGTTCAGGATATATGTACAAAGTGGATAACCTCAGCAAAAACAAATAACAACCATGACAAACTGAAAGAACTCATTGTAATTGACAAAATTATTAATACAATTCCAACACCTTTTTCTAAATTTTTGAAACAAATGGATTGTAAAACTATCCAAGAGGTAGAAGCCAAGGGGAGCGCATTTTTTACAGCGAACCGCAATATTTTCCAGTTAAACATGAGCCAAAATGAAACAGTGGCAGTTACAAACACTAGATACTCAAAACCAACTGAAAATAAGTTCAAACAACGCTCGAAGTTCACGAAACCAGTCAAGTGCCAGCATTGTCATCTGACACACGAAGAGTACGCGATGTGTGACAAATCACCGAATTATCCGCATCATCTCCAAATGATAGTGGAGAAACAAAGGAACAAGAGAAATGCATATCAGAGAGCGGACAAATGCTATTTTTGTTCCAGCTATGGACATTATTCACGATTTTGTGAAGGGCGAAAGATAATGAAGCAGGCCAATGCCGCACTAATTGACACTTCCTCAGAGGAAGAGATTGAACAACTGAACGAATGTGACAACCAGAATGAAAGTTTGAGTGAGCTAAGGAATGCAGTGCAAATCATTGACACCATTACAGATAACAAATGTAACACCTGTAGAAAATTTCAGCTTGATACAACGTTGTTATGCAGCCACACAATCCCAGTTTCTAACGAAATGGCCAACGCAGCCTTATCATCAACAGGCAAATTAAATTTCACAACAGGTTTTGTGAATAACAAAAAGTGCACATTAATACGCGATTCCGGCGCAACTCTTTGTGGAATTAAGAAAACATTAGTTAACGACAAAGACTACACACACAAATACATAACTTGTCGCACATTCGCAGGCACGATCGAAAGATACCCCCTAGCACTTGTCGAAATTCGCACACCGTTTATATCAGGACTAGTATTGTGCGCAGTACTAGAAAATCCTGTCGCTGAGATTATCCTTGGGAATCTGCCCAACATAAGATCTTGCTCTGAAAAGGAAATCAGAGATTTGGAGCAGAAAAACTATCCAGAACCCAAACAGCGATTCTAAAGGGAAACACCACGCGTGCTTGTCTCAAACTGCCAAAAGCACAAGGGAGACAACCAATGACGTAATTCAAAATGAATTCACAGAGGTGCATAATGCAGGGGCGGTTGAATCTGTCAGTGATACCACCAACTTAAAACCTCGGAGGATGCCATCGATCCACAAATTACCAAGCCTGTAGATGTGCAACAACACACACAACAGACTAATGCAATAACACGACAGACAACACACAAAACCCACACCGACCAACTTCAGGAGTCACTAGAAATCATATCACCTAACACTACCACCACTAATTTTGGAGAAGAACAGAAAGCAGATCCTACACTTTCCCAATATTTTCGGTTAGTAGGACTTAAACCAAAATTGACTAAAAATGCTTCATGGACATTTAGAATAAAGAACAATGTTCTAACTAGATTATATACCAGAGATCAGACCACGATACAGCAAGTAGTTCTACCTCAATCACATCGTGAGAAAGTACTAAATATAGCCCATGACTCACCTTTCGGAGGTCATATGGGTTACGAAAAGACTAGAGCCAGAGTCCTAACCCAATTTTATTGGCCTAAATTTTGCCAAGACATAAAAACCTATTGTAGATCATGTGATACATGTCAGAAACTGGTTAAAAAGGGAAAAAACCCTATGGCAGAAATTCAATCAACCACAACTGCCTCGAGGCCATTTCAAATCGTGGCAGTTGATTTAGTAGGTCCTTTGAACCACATCTCAAACAAAGGAAATAGATATATTTTACACTTATTGACCTATGTTCGAGATGGCCAGAAATGATTCCATTAAAATCTATCTCCTCTAAGGGAGGACGTACGTATTTTTTACAGATATTCTCCCGTTTTGGCTTCCTGGAGAAGATAATTTCAGATAGGGGAACACAGTTCATATCTAATGCCACCCAATCGGTAACTAAGTTACTAGGCATAAAACAATGTTTCACCAGTCCCTATCGACCGGCCGCGAATGGAATTTGCGAAAAACTAAATGGGGACCTGAAACATATGTTATCCAAAGTGACAGCTGAAAATCCAGCCGATTTGGATATACTTCTCCCAACGGTGCTGTTCGCATATAGAGAAGTCCCACAATCAAGCACAGGGTTCTCTCCGTTCGAATTGATATATGGAGCGAACCCAAGAGGACCTCTCACTATTTACAAAGATATAATATCACAACCTGTAAATACCCAATTACCAGTTGCCACCTATGATTTAGTCACTGACACCAGAGACAAAATCATTCGATCCTGTATACTGGCCAGAACATCATTACAGGAGAAAGGTTTTAAGTACAGGCAGTACGCCAACAAAGGTGCAAAAACGATTGTATTACAACCAGATCAGGATATTTTACTATTGCTACCTGACAAGAGAGATTTACTATCAACCTCTTGGCAGGGACCATTTAAAATTGTGAGAAGAATTTCGGAAGTTGACTACGAAATGTCTTTGAATGGAAAGTTGAAAATATTCCATGTAAATATGTTAAAACCATACTATTCTAGAAATGACAGTGACACGAATAAGCAGACGCAGATGACAGATAACAGAAACGAAACGACAATTACCCAACTGAATGACACCTCGACAAACGAAGCATCGTTAATGACTCATTCTTGCGACAACGAAGACGACGAAAACATATTTACAGTACCGACAATATGGGATGACGACGACGACCAATTTGACGACACATTGACAACTATTAGTCTCGACGACGACGACAATGACATTGAAGACAATTTACAAACAGTAGCATCAGTAATAGATCAGACGGACGTAGACAATACGGAAATTCCAGTACCAATTATGAATGACGACAGTAGTATGAAGGACATACAAATCTCTGACACTTTGACACAACAGCAGCGACAAGACATTTTGTCTCTCCTTAACGACTATAAAACTATCTTCTCAAACAAACCTGGACGGACTGACAAAATAACACATTCAATTGTGTTTGACAGATCTGACACCGATCAAATGTAGACCATATTCTATTCCTTTGCATTATAGAGCAAATTTAGACAAAGAAATTTTGGATTTAGAGAAAAATAGAATAATACAGAAATCTATGTCCCAGTATTCTTTGCCAATTGTCCTGGTGAAGAAAAAGGACCAAACGATTCGTTTGTGCATAGATTATAGAAGGTTAAATACGATAACCACAACAGATGCGGAGCCAATGAACAGCTGTGAAGACCTCATTTTGAATATGTCTCAATCATCCTTATTTTCTAAGGTTGATTTAGCGAAAGGTTACTGGCAAGTACCACTACACCCTTCTTCAAGACATATAACAGCATTCGCTACACCTCTTGGGTTGTACGAATGGAGATATCTTCCATTTGGTCTCAAGAACGCTCCCGCCACATTTGTTAGGTTAACTAGATTGTTATTGCACGGCATTAAGGACGTGCAATCTTATATTGATGATATATGCATTCATTCTTCTAACATGACTTCTCACTTACTTACACTCCAACAAGTCTTTAACCAAATCTTTCTTTTTGGACTTACTATCAAACCTTCCAAGGTTGAAATAGGCTATAAACAGATAGACTTCCTTGGTCATAGGATTTCCGAAGGCAAACTGTTGACAGATGATAAAATTGTATCGAAAATTCTCAACCTAGAAATTCCTACTACAAAGAAACAAGTTAGAAGCTTATTAGGTCTCATAAACTATTATGCCAAGTTTATACCAAACTGGGCAGAACTCACATCAGTTTTTTCTAATCTGTTGACAAAAGATCATCCAGAAAAATTTTGTAAAAGTACCCGCTTAGAGGATGCAATGTGCAGATAGAAATCCATTTTTTCTAACCCACCAGTATTAAGATTACCAAACATAGATATACCCTTTATTTTGACCACAGATTCGAGTGCTATCGCAATTGGGGGATGCCTTATGCAAGAAGTGCAAGGAGTGAGACATCCAATACTCTACGTAAGCCGGAAGCTGAACAAGGCAGAAATCCATTACTCCACGGTGGAATTGGAGGCATTAAGTCTACTATTTTGTATGCGCCGATTATCTAAGTTCCTCTTAGGTTCCCATTTTGTTGTGCTAACCGATAACTCGCCATTGTTGGTACTTAAGCAAGGTGTTCCAAAAAACCATCGTTTACAAAGATGGTGTCTTCTTCTTCAAGATTTCGACTTCGAAATCCGCCATATCAGAGGCACTGACAACATTATTGCTGATATTTTATCGCGACAAACGAATGCGCCAGCAGAATAACATTAGGCACATTAATAATTCGCCATACAAGAAACTGTGATATTTTATTCTGTGGCATAGAACAGTGTAACTCTACACCTGCTAGAGAACTTTCATTGAGAAGTAATAACACCCCAGTGAATAGGTTACGTATAACACCCACGAACGTGAAACTTTTAGAACCTTATACTACCAATTACCAAAGCTCTAGAAACAATCCGAGCGATAGATAATATCTGTGAAATGATTTCAACCAGTGAACTGACAGTGATCATGAAAGCATTAAGAACACTTTATACTCGACATTAAGAACATTGCATACGTGCTGTTGCTAAGAAACTGTGCAAACAGCCGGAATAGAACTAAGTCGATTACAACATTCAAGAGACAGCCATATTATCCGTTAACATTCATGGCATGACACGCGAACAACAGGAGGACAACGCACACATCGTCGTTGGATTTAGTTAGTTAGTTAATTAATTTAGTAGTATTTAATATGTATTATACTTGTGTTGAATTATGTATATAAAATATGTCAACCTATAACTTGTATATTTTCTACCATAATATTACAGGTATTTCCACTCATAGGCGAACTATTCTTCCTATGCAATTTTCTCTATTTAAGTTATGAACCATATTTGAGTACTCGTACAAAAAGTACTTATTATCGCATAGAACCATATACATCTCAAATTTTTTGAAGCTAAAATTCAGAAAACGTAACCTAATTTAAGAGTTAGTAATTAATTAGCGGCCATTTTAAATTGCTAATTAGGACACAACACATACTATTAAAAATTCAAAGTGACCGTTAGATTCGTATCATCATTCCGCATAGAACCATATACATCTCAAAATTTTTAAAGCTAAAATTCAGAAAACGTAACCTAATTTAAGAGTTAGTAATTAATTAGCGGCCATTTTAAATTGCTAATTAGGCCACAACACATACTATTAAAAATTCAAAGTGACCGTTAGATTCGTATCATCATTCCGCATAGAACCATATACATCTCAAAATTTTTAAAGCTAAAATTCAGAAAACGTAACCTAATTTAAGAGTTAGTAATTAATTAGCGGCCATTTTAAAATGCTAATTAGGCCACAACACATACTATTAAAAATTCAAAGTGACCATTAGATCCATATCATCATTCCGCATAGAACCATATACATCTCAAATTTTTTAAAGCTAAAATTCAGAAAACGTAACCTAATTTAAGAGTTAGTAATTAATTAGCGGCCATTTTAAATTGCTAATTAGGCCACAACACATACTATTAAAAATTCAAAGTGACCATTAGATCCATATCATCATTCCGCATAGAACCATATACATCTCAAATTTTTTAAAGCTAAAATTCAGAAAACGTAACCTAATTTAAGAGTTAGTAATTAATTAGCGGCCATTTTAAATTGCTAATTAGGCCACAACACATACTATTAAAAATTCAAAGTGACCATTAGATCCATATCATCATTCCGCATAGAACCATATACATCTCAAATTTTTTGAAGCTAAAATTCAGAAAACGTAACCTAATTTAAGAGTTAGTAATTAATTAGCGGCCATTTTAAATTGCTAATTAGGCCACAACACATACTATTAAAAATTCAAAGTGACCATTAGATTTGTATCATCATTCCGCATAGAACCATATACATCTCAAAATTTTTTAAGCTAAAATTCAGAAAACGTAACCTAATTTAAGAGTTAGTAATTAATTAGCGGCCATTTTAAATTGCTAATTAGGCCACAACACATACTATTAAAAATTCAAAGTGACTGTTAGATCCGTATCATCATTCCGCATAGAACCATATACATCTCAAAATTTTTAAAGCTAAAATTCAGAAAACGTAACCTAATTTATGAGTTAGTAATTAATTAGCGGCCATTTTAAAATGCTAATTAGGCCACAACACATACTATTAAAAATTCAAAGTGATCGTTAGATCCGTATCATCATTCCGCATAAAACCATATACATCTCAAAATTTTTTAAAGCTAAAATTAAGAATGCACGGAGTAATTAATGAATTAGTAATTAATTAGCGGCCATTTTTACTTGCTAATTAGGTCACCACACGTTATATTAAAAAATAGTTGACATGAGCAGTTAGGCCTCGATACCCCGATCGCAGCGAAGTATGGTTGCTAGGATGTTCGTTTAAAAACTAAATAGATATTCTTAAAAAATGTTAAATTTTGACAATTTGGGCCCCAACACTGATTAGGCCGCGCCAAAATAAACTCAGTGAGCGTATTTTTAAGAAAATTTTAGTCAAAGGTCATGACACTAAAATTTGAATAACTCCACTTAGAATTGAGATACAAACATCATTGAGGTACCGTTAGATTTGTTTTTTCAAGGCCTATCTATCTGTGTTGATCACATTAGTAAATGGCCAATTTGAAAATCATGATCAAAATACCTACTAGTGTTGTCCCGTGACACTTCTCTGTAGTGTCTGGTTGTTATAATATTTATTTACAATAATAATTACATTCTTTCTCATATCTCACAGTTATACATTCCATTCCATTCCATTGGCACCTTGCCGTCTTGACAGACGATAGTTTGTGCTTTAAAAAAGCATAATAACTTTTAACTATGGCGGTAGCGAGTGTGACTGATAAGGCCAATTTGCGCTGTAAATGTCCGTTCACAGTGGGTGCATGTGAACACGTGGTCATTTCCACCATCATGCACCATCTTACGTCTCAAACGCTTGGTGTGTGACTTTTCTGCAATAATTTTCTCCTTTGACTTTATTCCATTTCTGATATTTGCCCTCCATGCAACACGTTCAGCGGCGACTTGCTCCCAATGTGCATTATCAATGCCTGTATCAATCATGTCCCGCTTACACACATCTTTGTATCGTAGTAGAGGCCGACCCTGAGATCTCTTACCCATCTGTAATTCACCAAAAAAGATATCCTTTGGTATTCTACCATCATCCATCCTCCTAAGATGTCCTATCCATCTAAGTCTACGAAGACTGAGCATGGAATAAACTGTCACACAACCTGATCTTTCCAATACTTCAGTATTTGTGATTTTGTCTTGCCACTTAATACCAAGAATTCTTCGCAGACACCGCATATGAAAGCTGTTTAAATTGTTCTCTTGGTGTGAGTAAGTTGTCCAGGTTTCACTGCCATAGAGAAGAGTACTAAGGACACAGGCTTGATAGACAAGGACTTTTGTTTTGGCAGTAAGCTTCCTGTTCTCCCAGACTCTTTTTCTTAACCTGTTCATTATTGTTGCTGCCTTACCAATCCGGATGTTGATTTCCTGATCTAGGGATAATTTGCTATTTACCACTGATCCTAGATATGTAAAATGGTCTACTATCTCTAGTTCGGCGTCGTCAATAAAGATTGATGGTACCCCATGTGCACCTTGTGACATAATCTGTGTCTTCTTTTTGCTAATTGTTAAACCAAATTCAGAACAAGCATTGGAGAATGCAGAGAGTAGACATTGCAATTCTTCCTCAGAGTGGGTCGTAACTGCAGCATCATCTGCAAAAAGCAACTCTCTGATCAGTACCCTCCTAATTTTGGTCTTAGCCTTCAATCTCTGAGCATTGTAGAGGCCGCCATCTGAGCGTGAGTGAATGTATATACCACCATCCTGATCACGAAAGGCATATTTCAGTAGAAGTGAAAAGTATATTCCAAAGAGGGTGGGAGCTAGTACACAACCTTGCTTAACTCCACTCTTGATTTCAAATTCTTCAGAAGTTGCACCATCAAACTTGATTATACCCTTCATGCCTGTGTGGAACGATTCCACAATGGACAGAAGAGTTGGTGGGCAGCCAATCTTCTTTAGTGCCTTGAACAGACCCTCACGACTGACCAAATCAAATGCCTTTGTGAGGTCAATGAAGGCAATAAACAGCGGTTGATTCTGTTCACGGCATTTTTCTTGCATTTGTCGCAATGAGAATATCATATCAGTGGTAGACCGGTTCTGTCGAAAGCCACACTGTGATTCGGGGTAGACTTGATCTCCTAGGACTTGAAGTCTGCGCAGAACAATTCTGGCAAATACTTTTCCAACAATACACAGAAGTGAGATACCCCTATAGTTGTTGCAGTCGCTCCGATCGCCCTTGTTCTTGTACAGTGTTATGATGCATGAATCTTTGAAATCCTGTGGGACTTGTCCTTCACGCCAGCATAGCTCTATTAGCTGGTGGATCTGTATAGTGAGTGTGTCTTGCCCACTCCTGATAACCTCTATTGGAATCCCATCCTTACCTGGAGCCTTGCCAGATGCAAGTTCATTTATAGCACACTTAACTTCTGTTATGGTGGGAAGTGTGTCCAGGTGGTCAAGAGTTGGTAGAGCCTCTATGGCGTTGAGGGCATTATCCGCTAGTTTGGTCTCACTTGAGTAAAGCTCCAAATAGTGCTCTACCCATCTGTCCATCTGCTGTTTCTTATCAGTGATGACTTCTCCAGTCAAGGTTTTCAATGGTGCACTTCTTTTGATCACTGGACCACAGGCTTTCTTTATTCCTTCATACATGCTTCTTATGTCTCCCTTATCACTTGCGATTTGAATGGACTCACATAACTTGATCCAATAATCATTTGCACACTGCCTGGCAGCCTTTTGCACATCCTTCCTAGCTTGCCTTAGCTCACTCAGAGTGTTACGCGTTGGTCTTTCCTTGTTTCTTAAGAGAGCTTTCTTCTTCTTATCAATCAAGGGCTGCAGAGTCTCGCTGTTGGCCGCAAACCAGTCCTGCCTCTTATGATCCACAGTGCCGTAAACCTTTACGGCAGTTTTACAAAGAGTTTCCTTAAGTTTATTCCATTTATCATTTACTGTACAATTTTCTGGTGTATCAGTGAAAGCGTCTTCAAGTTGCTGTTGAAACTGAAAGCACTTTTCAGGATCATGAGTGTTAATAATATTAATCCTGGGGCTAGATTTGTGTTTAGCTGTGTAGATTCTCTTTGGTCTCAGTCTAACCCTTGCAACAACCAAAGAATGATCCGTATCACAGTCAGCACTGTGGTAACTACGAGTCAATGATATATGGTTCAGATGTTGTCTCCGTGTGATGATGAAGTCCAGCTGGTGCCAATGGCCGGATCTTGGATGTTTCCATGTGACCTTATGCATCTCTTTTGTTTTAAAAAAAGAGTTTGTAATACATAGGTCATTACTGGTGCAATGCTCCAGCAGCCTTTGCCCATTTTCATTCATGCGACCGATGTTGTATTTTCCAAGGCACACTGGCCATGAACTCGAGTCCTTGCCCACACGAGCATTGAAATCACCGAGCATATAAATGTAGTCGGATTTTAGAACTGCCTTGATCACAGAGTCTAACTCCTCATAGAACAAATCCTTCACATCATCAGAGGAATCGAGTGTCGGTGCATATGCAGTAATAATGGTGGCAAACCCACAAGAGGTTGCCAAGCGCAGGGATAATAGTCTTTCATTTCCTCCTGCTGGAATTTCAATCATTCCCAGTAGCGAATTCTTCACTGCAAAGCCCACACCGTGTTGCCTTTTTTCTGCCTGCCCTTTACCCTTCCAGAAAAAGGTGTAGTTGTTTTCCCTGAGTGACCCTTCCTCAGCGAGGCGAGTCTCCTGCAGGCCAGCAATATCAATGTTAAGACGATTGAGTTCGGCATCAATCACAGCCGTTTTTCTCACATCGTCAATATTGGTCAAGTCAGTGGAAAATCCTGGACACATGGTTCTCACGTTCCAGGTTGCAAGCCGTAGCTTGAGGTTTCTATTTATATTTTTGTTTGTACCTGGTGCATTGGTTTTACAGCCTGCGATACAGATTTTGTCCTAGCCCCAAGCACCCATTGAAGCAGGCAGGCTGTGGCGGATCAGCACCCAATTGGCTGGGGGCTGCCCAGCTTGAGGCGGGCGGTAGCTGATCAGTGACACCTATAGGTGTCTCCCACCATCAGAGGCAACGCGTGGCGCCCCATGTCTACGCCAACTGACAAGGACTTATAACCCGTAACAGTTGCCTCTCGCTTTGATTCCGAGACCAGTTAAGACCAGGGATGGAGTTATTGCCTCTCCATAGCACAAAGCCTGGGCTAAAATATAGAGATCATGTGTTGCCCATGCAGCATGATCCCTCTCTCGGCCTGCCTAGTTCACTCCAGAGGAAAGGTAACACCCCTACATCTGGAACAAGACAAGCTGCAGAAGCTGCCGGATCAGCAAAGCAATGCTCTAACTGTCCGCCTGTCGGAGCTTCGATCCTAGACCAGTCGCCAACCAAGGCTTAGGGCCTGGTCTGCCCTGCCATGACAATTTTGTATTTAGCTTGCATTTCCTCGCACCAGGGTAAGGCTTGTACCCTCCCAATTGCGCTCTTCCGCCCGAAGCCGTTGGCACAATGTGGGGTGTCGGGTTCGGTAAGCGCCGCCCAACGTTCGGCGCTAACAGAAACCAGGTAGTACCGTCTACTGTTATACGGTAGCTCAGTCATATCTGACTAAGACCTGACTGACACAGTTATACAACACATTAGTTTACATAATACTGATTCCATTCTTTCACATATCTCACAATTATATACGCATTCATTCGCATGATAAGAATCACAATATGTACATAAGTTATATACATTGGGAGATACAATCTTCCCCATCACAATGGTGTACACAGCGTTACTGACACATTGTCACAATTGGCTGTGGTACTGAGCACTATCTACGTTGCAGTTTTATACACCCTCTGCACTGTGCTCTGGTGTCGACTGGGTATTAGGTTCGTTGTATGGACATCTCGACAAAAGGTCTGCAAGACAGTTTTGTGAACCTTTTATGTGGTTAACCTCATAGCTATAGTCCTGCAGAAGAAGGGACCATCTTGCCACCCTGCTGTTACTAGGCGTTCCTCTGGTAACAATTGTCAGCGGAGTATTATCTGTTTCAATAATGAAATGTTTGCCTAACAGAAATCTAGAAAGTTTACGTACCGAAAATACCATGGCAAGAGCCTCGAGTTCCGGTGTACTGTAATTTCGTTCGCTGGTGTTCAGTTTTCGAGAGACGTAGTATACTGGGTACAAGATTTGGTCGTGTTCTTGGAGAAGCACACCTCCAATGGCTACGGAGCTCGCATCACATCTTAATCTAAAAGTAATATTCAAATTTGGCAATTTCAAAATAGGTGATTTAGAAAATAAGAAAGAATTTTCGTAAATGCTGGCCTTAAACATTCACTGTTTACAATCACATTGGGGTGTTTATTTGTTAGTAGATCAGTGAAACATTTGGTCAATTCAGCAAAATGAGGAATAAACTGTCTATAATAGTTTAACAGACCTAACACACTTCGCAACTGTTTCTTAGTTGTTGGAAGCGACAATTTCAAAATTCTGGACATGATGTTATCGTCCGTTGATATAAAGCCATTTGAGATCTTATAGCCCAAAAATGAAATTTCCTGAAAAGCTATATCCACTTTGGACGGTTTTACAGTCAGTCCATGATGTCTAATTCTGTCGAATGTCTGCTGTAGTGCTGTTATGTGATTTATCATGTCCTGAGCTGTCAGAAAAGATCGTCCTGTACTCTTGTATCAGTTGTTTGCAACTGTCAGTTTGTGTCTGAGTCAGTTTAGGATTTACCTTAATGTCTTGTAAGTTGGCCGTCGTGTCAAGACCTGGTGTCGGTATCTCGTCAGTGTCGTTGTCGTCCGTCTGGTCTACTATGGAGGTGCTTGCTGCAGTCTCTACTTGTTCGTCTTGCCTGTGGTGATAAGGTTTGAGCATGTTAATATGGAAAATTTTATGTTTGTCCCTAACTGCAATCTCGTAATCTACCGTCGAAATTTGTCGTAGCACTTTGAACGGTCCTTGCCATGAGTCAGTTAGGAGATGTCTATCACTTGGCAAAAGAAGAAGAACGTCCTGTCCTGGCGTCAGTGTAATAGTTCTATTTCCTCTGTTAGCATATTGTCGGTAAATAGCTCCTGATTTTTGTAGAGCTTCTTTGGCTAATATACATGATTTCATAATTCTATCACGCAATGATGTTACATGTTCATATGGTGAAATAGACACAGTTGTACTTTCAGTCAACATAGATTGGTACATTACTAATGAGGAGTGAGTGAAATTGGTATTATGGCTCCCTAACTTAGTTCTAATATGGGAACAGACTTCCCTGATGTCTTTGGAAGTTATGGTTTTAGAAGGACTCGCTTCTGGCGAAATTTAGTACCTCTTGATATGTGGTCAAGAGGATCAATTCTGTCGACAGAGATATTTTTGAAAGGTCTGCTTGTTGACTCTGTTAATTGCAGTTCAGCTTGCGAGTGTTTCTTCTGTTTCACAAGCTTATGGCAGATGTCACAACTTCTGCAATACCGTTTGGTATCGCTGCGAAACTTAGGCCAATAGAATTGAGTAAGTAATCTTGCTCTTGTTTTAGCATCAGCTATATGCCCTGCGAAGGGTATGTCATGTGCTAGCTTTAATGCTTGATTGCGGTTTTCTGCAGGTAGCACCGTTTGTTCTGTAGTGCTAGAACCTTTGGTATAGTACCGTGTCAGAATTCCGTTTTTCAGAGCAAAATACCATTTAGCATTCTTTGCTACTCGTGGCTTTTGGCCTATAAGTTTAAAATACTTCTGCAAAGATCGATCGGCTTTCTGGGCTGTTATAAACTTCTCCCTGGTTGTTTCAGGAGATGTCACAACTGGACTTATTTGTTGTAAAGCCTCTGTTTGATCGATTCGATCTTGCATTTGGGCAGTAGATCTGCTTACTGCATTTGTAATATCGCAACGATCATTCTCATCACACATTGATGTTACATTCACACAATTACATGTATGTTCTGGCATAGCCAGGTTGGTATTTGTACATTCATTTACAGGTGGTAATACATCATGAATGGTGATTGGTGATGAAGGTGAAGTGGTAGTATCAATATTACAACTGACAGATGATGTATTGATGTCATGTGGTATGTCATTCACTTCAGGAAGGTTTCCAATGATAATATCACAGCAAGGATTGGTTAATGCTGCGCATTTCACCTTCCCTGTAAGGAATGGTGTAGTTATATATGCCCATGCAAGTGGTTATTTCTCTATGTTCCCTGAGAATGTCCTGCATGTGACATATTTACCACTATATTGTGATGGTAAAATATAGTCTCTCTTTAGACCAATGAGGGTACATCCGCTGTCTCTTAAGACGGTAGCAGCTTTACCATTAACATACCCATGGTGAATATTCAATTTACCTTGGGAGTTAATTCTTAAATTGGTCTCTTTATTGATATCTGGTATGGAATGGCTGCATGTTAAACTGCCATCCTCATGAAAAGAATTACAGATGGTACATCTATTAAGGTGAACCACCTCAATGGCATGTGCTGCATTTACAAAATGATGTTTCACACTTTCTTCGTCTGAGGAAGAGCTATCACTCATGGCTGAATTAGTCTTTGCAATCATTTGCTTGCCTTTACAAGAGTGGCGCCAATGGCCATAAGCTTTACAAAGGAAGCATTTTGTGAGGCGTTTGTAGCTCTTTCTCACCCTATCTTGCTTGCTTAAGTAATTCTGCAAGTAAGTGAGGTACCCAGGGTGTTTGTCACACATATCATTTTCCTTGTGTGAAAACTGGCAATATTTACACTGATAGTATTTCTCAGTATTTTGCTTGTATGGTCTCTGTTTATTGTGGGGCACTGACTTTGATTTACCATATGTAGCTGATGCTACGAAATCTGTACTAGTCAACCCACTAGCGAAACATTGTTTATTGGCTGCAAAATAACCAGAGCCACGACTTTCAATCTGTTGAACACTTTCACACTGACATTCCAACAAAAATTTAGAAAAGGGAGCTGGGAGAGATGCGATAATCTTATCTCTCAACATAAGATCAACTAATTTGTCATAACTTCCATTTACTTTGGCTGCTGACAGCCATTTAGAAAAAATATTTTGAATTTCTGAGATGTAATCAGAGAACGTGTGTGTTGGCTTAGGAGACAACTTCCTAAACTGTTCTCTATAACCTGATTCATGTAGCAAAAAGTGTGACATAATTTTTGCTTTAATGTAAAGATAATCTTCTTTCAGGTCATTTGGGATCGACTCTATGACTTTAAGAGGTTCCCCAGAAAGACTTCTTACATATAATATCCCCCATTCAGGTTTTGGGATTTTGTAATGATCCATAACAAATTCAAAATTTTGGGTGAATGCTGCTATGCAATCACCTGTGTTGTAACTTCTAATCAGACCTTGATACTTCTTATGAGGTTGATATTTGTCTGTTTCTCTATTCACTTTATCTTTAGAACATTCAGCTTTTAGCTGTTCAATTTTTAGTTGTGTTTCTTGCTCTTCTCTCTTACTTTGGGCTAAGATCTCAGCTTGCCTCACTGCAGCTTCTGACTGTTTTAGGGCAGCTTCTGATTGTGCTTGTTGAAGCTTTAAAGCAGATTCTGATTGTGCTTGTTGAAGCTTTAAAGCAGCTTCTGAGTCTGCCTCTTTATTTTTCAGAGCAGCTTCTGCTTGTGCCTGTTGAATGCCCTTTCTGATTCTTTTAGAGCAGCTTCTGATTGCTTAACAGCCAAATCTAATTCACTCTGTTTGAAAGCCTCTTCGGCAGCTCTATCCTCACGTTCCCACTCTTCTTCTTGAACCAGAAGATATTCTGCATATTTATTCTCACTCCAGGCTCTCAATTCCTCACCAGCCATATTCAATTTTAAACCCATTTCAATGAAATCGTTCAAAGAAGACATAATTAACAATAGGTATGATGGAATAAATATAAACAAAATTACTTATGTTAGTAAGTTACAAATATTTATAGCACAGTTAATGTCTAAAGCCAGACTAACGAAAGTATAAAGAGAGATGAAAATAAATTTATACTCAAGTAATCCTTGGGTACTGTGCTGTTCAGTGGTGCTCGAAATCACACTGGAACGTCTTTCGGGTTGACGCACAAAAAATTTTTGAAGTTCACCAGACTCTGGTAAAGTTGACCCCAAAAAACCTGCACTTTTTAAACTAACCGAAATTAGAACGTTTGTAAATGTATGGTGTGTGTAATGTCACTGAAGTCTGTAAAGGTTTGTATGCTGTCAAGTATTATTGTTAGTCGTTACCACAATCAACAACTTTCACGCTCACACTAACCCTACTCAATGACATTCAAGGGCACGGCCGCCATTTTGGATTTTAGGTACAAAATTTGTTGAATTTAGTGATAAGTCTGAAGACGCCTCGGTTGGCTTCAAATAATATCTTCACACTTATAATTTAATTAAATCAACTCTATTAATTCGTTACTTTACCTTAATCTATGACTTGCGCACTTCTATCGTCATGTTCACATTCGCTTCAAACTCGGACAAAAAAAATTTATACGTTCGCATTTGATTCAAAACCCGGACGAAAGCCCCCACATTCGCACTTGTCAGAGTCTTGCATAACACAAGACAAGTAGCTCGTTTTCTGGCAAGTGTGAAGTAATATCAAACTATCAAATCACACGAAGTGAATATCCGAAAGTATTATTCACACGTTTTATTGACGCGCCGCATTTATCATCGCACAAACATCGCGCACTGACAATCCATAACAATCATTATAGCATGAACAATATCACTACAATACATAATAATACATGCAAGCAATAAACATCTCACTTACAGTCAAACTATACAAGCGTTCGAACCAGTCTCCCACTGTCATACAGGCTAGCTCTCAAGGCAGATTCAAACTCAACTCGCATTCCCTTGCGACCTGTCCTTTCAACGATCTGAGCCCGTCTGCCAGTTCTGGCGTCCTACACGCTTACACGCACACGTCAGCTGGTGTCCCCTGCACGGTTCACGGGGTGAACTCAATTGCTGTGCGTGGCTACCTATCCGGGCGTCGGTAACGACGCCGCGTTCTCTCTGCCGTGTTTACCATTACTCAGGGTTGCGTGTTGTTATGTTGTCTGGCGTTGGTACAGACAACGCATCGCAACCTCGGATGTGAGACCTTGACAGTGGTGTATGGGAGAATACATGAGTATTGATGCAGATATGTAGATTGCCAAGTTACTATCCACCAAACTACAAACACCGACTTTATGTGATTCTGTGACAGAATTAGTACAAAACTAATTACTTTATAATAACCCATCAAATCAGGGGGAAGAGGGGGACTCCTGTCACAGCCTCACATAGGGGCGGTAACCAACATAAAGTAAGAGATAGTGGCGAAGGGCTAAAACTCCCGCTCAAGGGAAAGAAGTGAGTCACTCGAAGGCTTGAAGAATCCAGAGCCTTCTTGAAGGACTGGTCAGTGTGTCCACTGTCCCGTGGACACTGATGTGGCCCGCCGATTACGGGGTCCACGAGAAACTTGGATAGAGTTACCACCCGTGTTGGATTGCGACACGTGTGAAACGGCAGAGACAGACTGGACATCAGAGAAGCAACAGGGCTTACCTTAGGGGGACTTGATAGTTCAGACCCATGTGTATTTAAGGGTCGTAGACATATGCTAGATAGTTGCTTAGAATTGTTTGTTATAATCATGTGTGATGTAAAACCTCTGTGATACGCAACTTGTCAAGTGCGGGCTTGTCAAAACCCACTTCGCCAGCGCACTGTATATATTATATAAATAAATGTTGCTATGTTGTATCTAACGGAGTTTGTTGCCTGTGTGAGCCCGAGTTCAGATCCCCTAGAGATCTAAGACTGTAACATATACAAATACATTATTATTAATCTTTAAAATTGTATTCTGTTTAACTTTAGTAGTTCAAATTGTACGTTGTGTGTGTTTCAAAGTGTACATGCCAGTCTGATCAATATGCACGGGCGCCATTTTTTTTAACTTTCTGTTTCCCATTCACAAAGGCAGAAAATTTGTTTTCAACCAAGATCGTGCAAGGTCAGCGATTAAACTTTCCAAATGTATGTAAAATTGGATGCAGTATTCGAAAATCAATCCAAAATTAATGACTTTCTATAAACAGGGCCAGAAAAAAAATTAATTATGGTAAGTATGACATACAATTTTAATTTATAGCTATGATAATGTCAACCAATTGCTATGCATGGAATATTAGGAGGACATTTTCTGCTGATGCCAAGATGACATGTGTTATTGTCACGTGATATTTTAATAAATGAATAACGTCGAATGAATTCATGGTCTATACATAGCGATTTTGGGCGACACAGTGGATCATTGCGGGGTGTAGCCATATATCACTTCCGTTTTCAGTTCGGGTCATGGCACGATCAAATTACCTACATACACACTTCAACAGCGGCATCCGGATCATAATTAACATAATATATACTTATTAAGTAAAACAAAAGATTCCTAATCCATCAGATAACTAATAATACTAATACCAAAATAAACGAATATTTATAAGTTTCCATACCTGTTGTATATTATTAACAATAGAAGGGGAAACTTACCAACCTTTTGAATACTTGTATAAAAATTGTTTAATTTCTTCAATACTTTCGCTTTCAAGTGTCACCCAAAATGTTCTTCTCTTCAAGCCCTATGTTAGTCACGGATTGGAGGTTACATTGTCACTTCAGGCACATAAGGTTCTGGTTTCGATCTCAACATAGAGTAAAGATTACTCCAAGAATCTCTGGTATCTAATTATATTGCATACCCCTTTATCTATTGGACATGAAATAAGATACCTAGATGTCTCGGGTAAGGACAAACAACAGGAGGTCCATGTGCAAACAGGGCATGCAAAAAATCCCACAAGTTGAACCTGGCACAGAGTGGCCTTAAGGCAGCTGCTCTGGCAAAATTGTTAGAAAAAGAAACCTACTCATAACCTGTGACCTTGGATGGGATAAACCTAGCAGAAGAAGCAAACCTTACACATGCAAACTGAGGTCTGACACACTGATCTTCTAGTAATGTATAACTGTATAGTATGTGAACCATGTCAAACTGAGGTCTGACACACTGATCTTCTAGTAATGTATAACTGTATAGTATGTGAACCATGTCAAACTGAGGTCTGACACACTGATCTTCTAGTAATGTATAACTGTATAGTATGTGAACCATGTCAAACTGAGGTCTGACACACTGATCTTCTAGTAATGTATAACTGTATAGTATGTGAACCATGTCAAACTGAGGTCTGACACACTGATCTTCTAGTAATGTATAACTGTATAGTATGTGAATCATGGCAAACTGAGGTCTGACACACTGATCTTCTAGTAATGTATAACTGTATAGTATGTGAATCATGTCAAACTGAGGTCTGACACACTGATCTTCTAGTAATGTATAACTGTATAGTATGTGAATCATGTCAAACTGAGGTCTGACACACTGATCTTCTAGTAATGTATAACTGTATAGCATGTGAACCATGTCAAACTGAGGTCTGACACACTGATCTTCTAGTAATGTATAACTGTATAGTTTGTGAATCATGTCAAATTAAAGTTTGACACACTGATCTTCTAGTTATTTATAACAGTATAGTATGTGGAGTAGCTGGCCGAGTGGCTAGAATGCTGGATTCTCCTTTAGGAGACCCAACTTCGAATCCTCGGCAAGGTGTGGAATTATTTTCTGTTGGGGGCAAAAAGAAAATTCTAATCTGCACAGTTTGCGGCGACTGCACTAGCCAGGTGGCCTTAATTCCTCAGGCTCAAAGATGCCCTGCCATACACCGCAAAGCACTATATTGGCAGTAAACGACAGATGACATAGTATATGGATCACGTCAAACTGAGGTCTGACACTGATCTTCTAGTAATGTATAACTGTATAGTATGTGGATCATGTCAAACTGAGGTCTGACACACTGATCTTCTAGTAATGTATAACTGTATAGTATGTGAACCATGTCAAACTGAGGTCTGACACACTGATCTTCTAGTAATATATAACTGTATAGTATGTGAATCATGTCAAACTGAGGTCTGACACACTGATCTTCTAGTAATGTATAACTGTACAGTATGTGAATCATGTCAAACTGAGGTCTGACACACTGATCTTCTAGTAATGTATAACTGTATAGTATGTGAATCATGTCAAACTGAGGTCTGACACACTGATCTTCTAGTAATGTATAACTGTATAGTATGTGAATCATGTCAAACTGAGGTCTGACACACTGATCTTCTAGTAATGTATAACTGTATAGTATGTGAATCATGTCAAACTGAGGTCTGACACACTGATCTTCTAGTAATGTATAACTGTATAGTATGTGGATCATGTCAAACTGAGGTCTGACACACTGATCTTCTAGTAATATATAACTGTATAGTATGTGAATCATGTCAAACTGAGGTCTGACACTGATCTTCTAGTAATGTATAACTGTATAGTATGTGAATCATGTCAAACTGAGGTCTGACACACTGATCTTCTAGTAATGTATAACTGTATAGTATGTGAATCATGTCAAACTGAGGTCTGACACACTGATCTTCTAGTAATGTATAACTGTATAGTATGTGAATCATGTCAAACTGAGGTCTGACACACTGATCTTCTAGTAATGTATAACTGTATAGTATGTGGATCATGTCAAACTGAGGTCTGACACACTGATCTTCTAGTAATATATAACTGTATAGTATGTGAATCATGTCAAACTGAGGTCTGACACACTGATCTTCTAGTAATGTATAACTGTGTAGTATGTGAATCATGTCAAACTGAGGTCTGGCACACTGATCTTCTAGTAATGTATAACTGTATAGTATGTGAATCATGTCAAACTGAGGTCTGACACACTGATCTTCTAGTAATGTATAACTGTATAGTATGTGAATCATGACAAACACTACTTGTAACCATCTTTAGTTTTTATTTATACAGCTTGTGTATTAAACAGTACATGTTTCTATCCTGACTTTCACTTTTTTTTTCTTTCAGACTAAAGAAACATGGAAACAGACAGTCTGTTATCAAGTACAAGCATAATAATGGAACCAGATGTTGAAGTAAGAATATTTGATGTTACTGCAGATCTCCATCTATTTAAGCTATTTATTCTGTATGACTTGAAGAATTAGTATGGCTTGATGAATTAATAATAATTAAAGCACCAATCTGAAATGAAGATTTTGTATGACTTAAAGTTAAAGAATGACTTGAAGAATTAGTACCTCATGAAAAGTTAACATGGCTTGTTTAGTTGGATGCCATTATTTTTGTTTTAGTTGCAGTGGGATATAAATTGTGTGTTTCATATTGCTCTTACATTGACTTGAGTAATTTCCCAATTCTTAATGGTGTTGTTAATAGTAATACTGAGTTGCTAGAATATCATTGTTCAGCTATTTCTATTATTATTGCTGTGCCAAAAATTAAATGTTACAATTAAAGGAAAGATCATTGAACAAATGCAGAACTATCTCGATCAACCAGATAATTACCTGAACATGCTCAACAAGAAACAGATCAGATCAGGGATTAATTCATCCTGTACCATGGCAGTAGGCGTGGGTGGTCTTGTTTCGCCATCTCCAAGCCCTCTAGGTATTTACTTCTCTTCCTTCCCCTTGTTCTTTTCCCCTCAATCTTACCAGCTTTCACCAAGTTCTCCAATATATTTCTTCTCATAACATGTCCAAACAATTTTAAATGTCTACATCTAATTTCTCTAATCAGTTTACAGTTTTCATTTTTTTCTTGTAGAACTTGGTCATTGGTTTGTCTGTCTGTCCATTATATTATTAGCATTTTCCTCAGAAACCACATTTCCACAGCCATTAGCCCTGTTTTTCAGCTTGTCTGCTCATTCTCCATGCTTCACATCCATATAAAAGTAGAGGTTCTACATAGCATTTCACACTCTTTTTCTCGTTGCAAATGACACATTTTTATTGGTCAGTATATTGTCCATCTTGCAATAGATTACCATCGCCATTGCGATTCTAGCTCTAATCTCTCCAAGGCATCTCCCATCAGATGTTATGGATTGCTGTAACCAAAAGGCATTTAGAAAGAACCAAACAGTCCTAACATCACATAATATCAGTTTGAAACTGTTTAAACAATAAATAAACTTTATGGATATCCGGCCAACATCACTGTACGGCTGTGAAACATGGACTCTAAACTAAAGGGACGGACACATCTTGGAAGCATTTGAGATAGGGTGTTATTGTAGGATGCAAAGAATAAGCTGGACAGAAAAGAGATCAAATGAGCCAGTTCTTGTTGATATAGGAGAAAATAAACAACTGTTGAACATAATATAAAAAAAAAAAAGAAGATTATCAGGTTTTAATCACAATATGAGACACACAGATCCATTACTGAAAATAATAGAAGACATGTGCCATGAATCCATCGAACCACAAAGGGATAATGTCAATTCAGTTCATGGCAACATGATTCAAGGCAGGAGTAAAATGATGTCATAGGAATGACAACATTATACAAGCGTGCATGGACATTAGAGCTCAGACTTAAGCTGAGAAGAGGAGACAATGTAGGACAATGATCAGACAACTTCAACACCAGTATCTAGACTGAGTAACCTGATGATGATGGTTATCCTTATAACTTGTGTCCCTCAGTGGAGCAGAGATCTTCAACCATGTCACACCATGCCCTCCTTTCATTTGTGTAATGGAGCAAAGATCTTCAACCATGCCACACCATGCTCTCCTTTCCTTTGTGTAATGGAACAGAGATCTTCAATTATGTCACACTATGCCCTCCTTTCTGTTGTGTAATGGAACAGAGATCTTCAACCATATCACACCGTGCCCTCCATTCCTATGTGTAATTTAGCAGAGATCTTCAACCATGTCACACCATGCTCTCCTTTCATTTGTGTAATGGAGCAGAGATCTTCAACCATGTCACACCATGCCCTCCTTTCCTTTGTGTAATGGAGCAGAGATCTTCAACCATGTCACACCATGATCTCCTTTCCTTTGTGTAATGGAGCAAAGATCTTCAACCATGTCACACCATGCCCCCCATTCCTTTGTGTAATGGAGCAGAGATCTTCAACCATGTCACACCATGCCCTCCTTTCCTTTGTGTAATGGAGCTGAGATCTTCAACCATGTCACACCATGCCCTCCTTTCCTTTGTGTAATGGAGCAAAGATCTTCAACCATGTCACACCATGCCCTCCTTTCATTTGTGTAATGGAGCAAAGATCTTCAACCATGTCACACCATGCCCCCCTTTCCTTTGTGTAATGGAGCAGAGATCTTCAACCATGTCACACCATGCCCTCCTTTCCTGTGTGTAATGGAGTAGAGATCTTCAACCATGTCACACCATGCCCTCCTTTCCTGTGTGTAATGGAGCAGAGATCTTCATCCATGTCACACCATGCCCTCCTTTCCTTTGTGTAATGAAGCAGAGATCTTCAACCATGTCACACCATGCCCTCCTTTCATTTGTGTAATGGAGCAGAGATCTTCAACCATGTCACACCATGCCCTCCTTTCCTTTGTGTAATGGAGCAGAGATCTTCAACCATGTCACACCATGCCCTCCTTTCCTTTGTGTAATGGAGCAGAGATCTTCAACCATGTCACACCATGCCCTCCTTTCCTTTGTGTAATGGAGCAGAGATCTTCAACCATGTCACACCATGCCCTCCTTTCCTTTGTGTAATGGAGCAGAGATCTTCAACCATGTCACACCATGCCCTCCTTTCCTTTGTGTAATGGAGCAGAGATCTTCAACCATGTCACACCATGCCCTCCTTTCCTTTGTGTAATGGAGCACAGATCTTCAACCATGTCACACCATGCCCTCCTTTCCTTTGTGTAATGGAGCAGAGATCTTCAACCATGTCACACCATGCCCTCCTTTCCTTTGTGTAATGGAGCAGAGATCTTCAACCATGTCACACCATGCCCTCCTTTCCTTTGTGTAATGGAGCAGAGATCTTCAACCATGTCACACCATGCCCTCCTTTCCTTTGTGTAATGGAGCAGAGATCTTCAACCATGTCACACCATGCCCTCCTTTCCTTTGTGTAATGGAGCAGAGAACTTCAACCATGTCACACCATGCCCTCCTTTCCTTTGTGTAATGAAGCAGAGATCTTCAACCATGTCACACCATGCCCTCCTTTCCTTTGTGTAATGGAGCAGAGATCTTCAACCATGTCACACCATGCCCTCCTTTCCTTTGTGTAATGGAGCAGAGATCTTCAACCATGTCACACCATGCCCTCCTTTCCTTTGTGTAATGGAGCAGAGATCTTCAACCATGTCACACCATGCCCTCCTTTCATTTGTGTAATGGAGCAGAGATCTTCAACCATGTCACACCATGCCCTCCTTTCCTTTGTGTAATGGAGCAGAGATCTTCAACCATGTCACACCATGCCCTCCTTTCCTTTGTGTAATGGAGCAGAGATCTTCAACCATGCCACACCATGCTCTCCTTTCCTTTGTGTAATGGAACAGAGGTCGTAAATTATGTCACACTATGCCCTCCTTTCTGTTGTGTAATGGAACAGAGATCTTCAACCATATCACACCCAGCAGTCTTTTCCTTTGTATAATAGAGCAGAGATCTTCAACTATATCACACCGTGCCCTCCATTCCTATGTGTAATTTAGCAGAGATCTTCAACCATGTCACACCATGCTCTCCTTTCATTTGTGTAATGGAGCAGAGATCTTCAACCATGTCACACCATGCCCTCCTTTCCTTTGTGTAATGGAGCAGAGATCTTCAACCATGTCACACCATGCCCTCCTTTCCTTTGTGTAATGGAGCAGAGATCTTCAACCATGTCACACCATGCCCTCCTTTCCTTTGTGTAATGGAGCAGAGATCTTCAACCATGTCACACCATGCCCTCCTTTCCTTTGTGTAATGGAGCAGAGATCTTCAACCATGTCACACCATGCCCTCCTTTCCTTTGTGTAATGGAGCAGAGATCTTCAACCATGTCACACCATGCCCTCCTTTCATTTGTGTAATGGAGCAGAGATCTTCAACCATGTCACACCATGCCATCCTTTCCTTTGTGTAATGGAGCAGAGATCTTCAACCATGTCACACCATGCCCTCCTTTCCTTTGTGTAATGGAGCAGAGATCTTCAACCATGTCACACCATGCCCTCCTTTCCTCTGTGTAATGGAGCAGAGATCTTCAACCATGTCACACCATGCCCTCCTTTCATTTGTGTAATGGAGCAGAGATCTTCAACCATGTCACACCATGCCCTCCTTTCCTTTGTGTAATGGAGCAGAGATCTTCAACCATGTCACACCATGCCCTCCTTTCCTTTGTGTAATGGAGCAGAGATCTTCAACCATGTCACACCATGCCCTACTTTCCTTTGTGTAATAGAGCAGAGATCTTCAACCATGTCACACCATGATCTCCTTTCCTTTGTGTAATGGAGCAGAGATCTTCAACCATGTCACACCATGCCCTCCTTTCATTTGTGTAATGGAGCAGAGACCTTTAACCATGTCACACCATGCCCTCCATTCCTTTTGTAATGGAGCAGAGATCTTCAACCATGTCACAACATGCCCTCCTTTCCTTTGTGTAATGGAGCAAAGATCTTCAACCATGTCACACCATGCCCTCCTTTCATATGTGTAATGGAGCAGAGACCTTTAACCATGTCACACCATGCCCTCCTTTCCTTTGTGTAATGGAGCAGAGAGATCTTCAACCATGTCACAACATGCCCTCTTTTCATTTGTGTAATGGAGCAGAGATATTTAACCATATCATACCATACCCTCCTTTCCTTTGTATAATGGAGCAGAGATCTTCAACCTGTCACACCAAGCCATCCTTTCCTTTGTGTAATGGAGCAGAGATCTTCAACCATGTCACACCAAGCTCTGCTTTCCGTTGTGTAATGGAGCAGAGATCTTCAACCATGTCACACCAAGCTCCCCTTTCCTTTGTGTAATGGAGCAGAGATCTTCAACCATGTCACGCCATATCCTCATTTCCTATCTGTAATGGAGCAGAGATCTTCAACCATGTCACACCATGCCCTCCTTTCCTTTGTGTAATGAAGCAGAGATCTTCAACCATGTCACACCATGCCCCCCTTACCTGTGTGTAATGGAGCAGAGATCTTCAACCATGTCACACCATGCCCCCCTTTCCTTTGTGTAATGGAGCAGAGATCTTCAACCATGTCACACCATGCCCCCCTTTCCTTTGTGTAATGGAGCAGAGATCTTCAACCATGTCACACCATGCCCCCCTTTCCTTTGTGTAATGGAGCAGAGATCTTCAACCATGTCACACCATATCCTCATTTCCTATCTGTAATGGAGCAGAGATTTTCAACCATGTCACACCATGCCCCCCTTTCCTTTGTGTAATGGAGCAGAGATCTTCAACCATGTCACACCATATCCTCATTTCCTATCTGTAGTGGAGCAGAGATCTTCAACCATGTCACACCATGCCCTCCTTTCCTTTGTGTAATGGAGCAGAGATCTTCAACCATGTCACACCATGATCTCCTTTCCTTTGTGTAATGGAGCAAAGATCTTCAACCATGTCACACCATGCCCCCCATTCCTTTGTGTAATGGAGCAGAGATCTTCAACCATGTCACACCATGCCCTCCTTTCCTTTGTGTAATGGAGCAGAGATCTTCAACCATGTCACACCATGCCCTCCTTTCCTTTGTGTAATGGAGCAAAGATCTTCAACCATGTAACACCATGCCCTCCTTTCCTGTGTGTAATGGAGTAGAGATCTTCAACCATGTCACAACATGCCCTCCTTTCCTGTGTGTAATGGAGCAGAGATCTTCAGCCATGTCACACCATGCCCTCCTTTCCTTTGTGTAATGAAGCAGAGATCTTCAACCGTGTCACACCATGCCCTCCTTTCCTTTGTGTAATGAAGCAGAGATCTTCAACCATGTCACACCATGCCCCCCTTTCCTTTGTGTAATGGAGCAGAGATCTTCAACCATGTCACACCATGCCCTCCTTTCCTGTGTGTAATGGAGTAGAGATCTTCAACCATGTCACACCATGCCCTCCTTTCCTGTGTGTATTGGAGCAGAGATCTTCAACCATGTCACACCATGCCCTCCTTTCCTTTGTGTAATGAAGCAGAGATCTTCAACCATGTCACACCATGCCCTCCTTTCATTTGTGTAATGGAGCAGAGATCTTCAACCATGTCACACCATGCCCTCCTTTCCTTTGTGTAATGGAGCAGAGATCTTCAACCATGTCACACCATGCCCTCCTTTCCTTTGTGTAATGGAGCAGAGATCTTCAACCATGTCACACCATGCCCTCCTTTCCTTTGTGTAATGGAGCAGAGATCTTCAACCATGTCACACCATGCCCTCCTTTCCTTTGTGTAATGGAGCAGAGATCTTCAACCATGTCACACCATGCCCTCCTTTCCTTTGTGTAATGGAGCACAGATCTTCAACCATGTCACACCATGCCCTCCTTTCCTTTGTGTAATGGAGCAGAGATCTTCAACCATGTCACACCATGCCCTCCTTTCATTTGTGTAATGGAGCAGAGATCTTCAACCATGTCACACCATGCCCTCCTTTCCTTTGTGTAATGGAGCAGAGATCTTCAACCATGTCACACCATGCCCTCCTTTCCTTTGTGTAATGGAGCAGAGATCTTCAACCATGTCACACCATGCCCTCCTTTCCTCTGTGTAATGGAGCAGAGATCTTCAACCATGTCACACCATGCCCTCCTTTCCTTTGTGTAATGGAGCAGAGATCTTCAACCATGTCACACCATGCCCTCCTTTCCTTTGTGTAATGGAGCAGAGATCTTCAACCATGTCACACCATGCCCTCCTTTCCTTTGTGTAATGGAGCAGAGATCTTCAACCATGTCACACCATGCCCTCCTTTCCTTTGTGTAATGGAGCAGAGATCTTCAACCATGTCACACCATGCCCTCCTTTCATTTGTGTAATGGAGCAGAGATCTTCAACCATGTCACACCATGCCCTCCTTTCCTTTGTGTAATGGAGCAGAGATCTTCAACCATGTCACACCATGCCCTCCTTTCCTTTGTGTAATGGAGCAGAGATCTTCAACCATGCCACACCATGCTCTCCTTTCCTTTGTGTAATGGAACAGAGGTCTTAAATTATGTCACACTATGCCCTCCTTTCTGTTGTGTAATGGAACAGAGATCTTCAACCATATCACACCCAGCAGTATTTTCCTTTGTATAATAGAACAGAGATCTTCAACTATATCACACCATGCCCTCCATTCCTATGTGTAATTTAGCAGAGATCTTCAACCATGTCACACCATGCTCTCCTTTCATTTGTGTAATGGAGCAGAGATCTTCAACCATGTCACACCATGCCCTCCTTTCCTTTGTGTAATGGAGCAGAGATCTTCAACCATGTCACACCATGCCCTCCTTTCCTTTGTGTAATGGAGCAGAGATCTTCAACCATGTCACACCATGCCCTCCTTTCCTTTGTGTAATGGAGCAGAGATCTTCAACCATGTCACACCATGCCCTCCTTTCCTTTGTGTAATGGAGCAGAGATCTTCAACCATGTCACACCATGCCCTCCTTTCCTTTGTGTAATGGAGCAGAGATCTTCAACCATGTCACACCATGCCCTCCTTTCCTTTGTGTAATGGAGCAGAGATCTTCAACCATGTCACACCATGCCCTCCTTTCATTTGTGTAATGGAGCAGAGATCTTCAACCATGTCACACCATGCCCTCCTTTCCTTTGTGTAATGGAGCAGAGATCTTCAACCATGTCACACCATGCCCTCCTTTCCTTTGTGTAATGGAGCAGAGATCTTCAACCATGTCACACCATGCCCTCCTTTCCTCTGTGTAATGGAGCAGAGATCTTCAACCATGTCACACCATGCCCTCCTTTCATTTGTGTAATGGACCAGAGATCTTCAACCATGTCACACCATGCCCTCCTTTCCTTTGTGTAATGGAGCAGAGATCTTCAACCATGTCACAACATGCCCTCCTTTCCTTTGTGTAATAGAGCAGAGATCTTCAACCATGTCACACCATGATCTCCTTTCCTTTGTGTAATGGAGCAGAGATCTTCAACCATGTCACACCATGCCCTCCTTTCCTCTGTGTAATGGAGCAGAGATCTTCAACCATGTCACACCATGCCCTCCTTTCATTTGTGTAATGGAGCAGAGATCTTCAACCATGTCACACCATGCCCTCCTTTCCTTTGTGTAATGGAGCAGAGATCTTCAACCATGTCACACCAAGCTCTGCTTTCCGTTGTGTAATGGAGCAGAGATCTTCAACCATGTCACAACCAAGCTCCCCTTTCCTTTGTGTAATGGAGCAGAGATCTTCAACCATGTCACGCCATATCCTCATTTCCTATCTGTAATGGAGCAGAGATCTTCAACCATGTCACACCATGCCCTCCTTTCCTTTGTGTAATGAAGCAGAGATCTTCAACCATGTCACACCATGCCCCCCTTACCTTTGTGTAATGGAGCAGAGATCTTCAACCATGTCACACCATGCCCCTCTTTCCTTTGTGTAATGGAGCAGAGATCTTCAACCATGTCACACCATGCCCCCATTTCCTTTGTGTAATGGAGCAGAGATCTTCAACCATGTCACACCATGCCCCCCTTTCCTTTGTGTAATGGAGCAGAGATCTTCAACCATGTCACACCATATCCTCATTTCCTATCTGTAATGGAGCAGAGATTTTCAACCATGTCACACCATGCCCCCCTTTCCTTTGTGTAATGGAGCAGAGATCTTCAACCATGTCACACCATATCCTCATTTCCTATCTGTAATGGAGCAGAGATCTTCAACCATGTCACACCATGCCCTCCTTTCCTTTGTGTAATGGAGCAGAGATCTTCAACCATGTCACACCATGATCTCCTTTCCTTTGTGTAATGGAGCAAAGATCTTCAACCATGTCACACCATGCCCTCCTTTCCTTTGTGTAATGGAGCAGAGATCTTCAACCATGTCACACCATGCCCTCCTTTCCTGTGTGTAATGGAGTAGAGATCTTCAACCATGTCACACCATGCCCTCCTTTCCTGTGTGTAATGGAGCAGAGATCTTCAACCATGTCACACCATGCCCTCCTTTCCTTTGTGTAATGAAGCAGAGATCTTCAACCATGCCACACCATGCTCTCCTTTCCTTTGTGTAATGGAACAAAGGTCTTAAATTATGTCACACTATGCCCTCCTTTCTGTTGTGTAATGGAACAGAGATCTTCAACCATATCACACCCAGCAGTCTTTTCCTTTGTATAATAGAGCAGAGATCTTCAACCATATCACACCGTGCCCTCCATTCATTTGTGTAATGGAGCAGAGATCTTCAACCATGTCACACCATGCCCTCCTTTCCTTTGTGTAATGAAGCAGAGATCTTCAACCATGTCACACCATGCCCTCCTTTCCTTTGTGTAATGGAGCAGAGATCGTCAACCATGCCACACCATGCTCTCCTTTCCTTTGTGTAATGGAACAGAGGTCTTAAATTATGTCACACTATGCCCTTCTTTATGTTGTGTAATGGAACAGAGATCTTCAACCATATCACACCCAGCAGTCTTTTCCTTTGTATAATAGAGCAGAGATCTTCAACTATATCACACCGTGCCCTCCATTCCTATGTGTAATTTAGCAGAGATCTTCAACCATGTCACACCATGCTCTCCTTTCATTTGTGTAATGGAGCAGAGATCTTCAACCATGTCACACCATGCCCTCCTTTCCTTTGTGTAATGGAGCAGAGATTTTCAACCATGTCACACCATGCCCTCATTTTCTTTGTGTAATGGAGCAGAGATCTTCAACCATGTCACACCATGCCCTCCTTTCCTTTGTGTAATGGAGCAGAGATCTTCAACCATGTCACACCATGCCCTCCTTTCCTTTGTGTAATGGAGCAGAGATCTTCAACCATGTCACACCATGCCCTCCTTTCCTTTGTGTAATGGAGCAGAGATCTTCAACCATGTCACACCATGCCCTCCTTTCCTTTGTGTAATGGAGCAGAGATCTTCAACCATGTCACACCATGCCCTCCTTTCCTTTGTGTAATGGAGCAGAGATCTTCAACCATTTTACACCATGCCCTCCTTTCCTTTGTGTAATGGAGCAGAGATCTTCAACCATGTCACACCATGCCCTCCTTTCCTTTGTGTAATGGAGCAGAGATCTTCAACCATGTCACACCATGCCCTCCTTTCCTTTGTGTAATGGAGCAGAGATCTTCAACCATGTCACACCATGCCCTCCTTTCTTTTGTGTAATGGAGCAGAGATCTTCAACCATGCCACACCATGCTCTCCTTTCCTTTGTGTAATGGAACAGAGGTCTTAAATTATGTCACACTATGCCCTCCTTTCTGTTGTGTAATGGAACAGAGATCTTCAACCATATCACACCCAGGAGTCTTTTCCTTTGTATAATAGAGCAGAGATCTTCAACTATATCACACCGTGCCCTCCATTCCTATGTGTAATTTAGCAGAGATCTTCAACCATGTCACACCATATCCTCATTTCCTATCTGTAATGGAGCAGAGATCTTCAACCATGTCACACCATGCCCTCCTTTCCTTTGTGTAATGGAGCAGAGATCTTCAACCATGTCACACCATGATCTCCTTTCCTTTGTGTAATGGAGCAAAGATCTTCAACCATGTCACACCATGCCCCCCTTTCCTTTGTGTAATGGAGCAGAGATCTTCAACCATGTCACACCATGCCCTCCTTTCCTGTGTGTAATGGAGTAGAGATCTTCAACCATGTCCCACCATGCCCTCCTTTCCTGTGTGTAATGGAGCAGAGATCTTCAACCATGTCACACCATGCCCTCCTTTCCTTTGTGTAATGAAGCAGAGATCTTCAACCATGACACACCATGCTCTCCTTTCCTTTGTGTAATGGAACAGAGGTCTTAAATTATGTCACACTATGCCCTCCTTTCTGTTGTGTAATGGAACAGAGATCTTCAACCATATCACACCCAGCAGTCTTTTCCTTTGTATAATAGAGCAGAGATCTTCAACCATATCACACCGTGCCCTCCATTCATTTGTGTAATGGAGCAGAGATCTTCAACCATGTCACACCATGCCCTCCTTTCCTTTGTGTAATGGAGCAGAGATCTTCAACCATGTCACACCATGCCCTCCTTTCCTTTGTGTAATGGAGCAGAGATCGTCAACCATGCCACACCATGCTCTCCTTTCCTTTGTGTAATGGAACAGAGGTCTTAAATTATGTCACACTATGCCCTTCTTTATGTTGTGTAATGGAACAGAGATCTTCAACCATATCACACCCAGCAGTCTTTTCCTTTGTATAATAGAGCAGAGATCTTCAACTATATCACACCGTGCCCTCCATTCCTATGTGTAATTTAGCAGAGATCTTCAACCATGTCACACCATGCTCTCCTTTCATTTGTGTAATGGAGCAGAGATCTTCAACCATGTCACACCATGCCCTCCTTTCCTTTGTGTAATGGAGCAGAGATCTTCAACCATGTCACACCATGCCCTCATTTTCTTTGTGTAATGGAGCAGAGATCTTCAACCATGTCACACCATGCCCTCCTTTCCTTTGTGTAATGGAGCAGAGATCTTCAACCATGTCACACCATGCCCTCCTTTCCTTTGTGTAATGGAGCAGAGATCTTCAACCATGTCACACCATGCCCTCCTTTCCTTTGTGTAATGGAGCAGAGATCTTCAACCATGTCACACCATGCCCTCCTTTCCTTTGTGTAATGGAGCAGAGATCTTCAACCATGTCACATCATGCCCTCCTTTCCTTTGTGTAATGGAGCAGAGATCTTCAACCATTTTACACCATGCCCTCCTTTCCTTTGTGTAATGGAGCAGAGATCTTCAACCATGTCACACCATGCCCTCCTTTCCTTTGTGTAATGGAGCAGAGATCTTCAACCATGTCACACCATGCCCTCCTTTCCTTTGTGTAATGGAGCAGAGATCTTCAACCATGTCACACCATGCCCTCCTTTCTTTTGTGTAATGGAGCAGAGATCTTCAACCATGCCACACCATGCTCTCCTTTCCTTTGTGTAATGGAACAGAGGTCTTAAATTATGTCACACTATGCCCTCCTTTCTGTTGTGTAATGGAACAGAGATCTTCAACCATATCACACCCAGCAGTCTTTTCCTTTGTATAATAGAGCAGAGATCTTCAACTATATCACACCGTGCCCTCCATTCCTATGTGTAATTTAGCAGAGATCTTCAACCATGTCACACCATGCCCTCCTTTCCTTTGTGTAATGGAGCAGAGATCTTCAACCATGTCACACCATGCCCTCCTTTCCTTTGTGTAATGGAGCAGAGATCTTCAACCATGTCACACCATGCCCTCCTTTCCTTTGTGTAATGGAGCAGAGATCTTCAACCATTTTACACCATGCCCTCCTTTCCTTTGTGTAATGGAGCAGAGATCTTCAACCATGTCACACCATGCCCTCCTTTCCTTTGTGTAATGGAGCAGAGATCTTCAACCATGTCACACCATGCCCTCCTTTCCTTTGTGTAATGGAGCAGAGATCTTCAACCATGTCACACCATGCCCTCCTTTCTTTTGTGTAATGGAGCAGAGATCTTCAACCATGCCACACCATGCTCTCCTTTCCTTTGTGTAATGGAACAGAGGTCTTAAATTATGTCACACTATGCCCTCCTTTCTGTTCTGTAATGGAACAGAGATCTTCAACCATATCACACCCAGCAGTCTTTTCCTTTGTATAATAGAGCAGAGATCTTCAACTATATCACACCGTGCCCTCCATTCCTATGTGTAATTTAGCAGAGATCTTCAACCATGTCACACCATATCCTCATTTCCTATCTGTAATGGAGCAGAGATCTTCAACCATGTCACACCATGCCCTCCTTTCCTTTGTGTAATGGAGCAGAGATCTTCAACCATGTCACACCATGATCTCCTTTCCTTTGTGTAATGGAGCAAAGATCTTCAACCATGTCACACCATGCCCCCCTTTCCTTTGTGTAAAGGAGCAGAGATCTTCAACCATGTCACACCATGCCCTCCTTTCCTGTGTGTAATGGAGTAGAGATCTTCAACCATGTCCCACCATGCCCTCCTTTCCTGTGTGTAATGGAGCAGAGATCTTCAACCATGTCACACCATGCCCTCCTTTCCTTTGTGTAATGAAGCAGAGATCTTCAACCATGCCACACCATGCTCTCCTTTCCTTTGTGTAATGGAACAGAGGTCTTAAATTATGTCACACTATGCCCTCCTTTCTGTTGTGTAATGGAACAGAGATCTTCAACCATATCACACCCAGCAGTCTTTTCCTTTGTATAATAGAGCAGAGATCTTCAACCATATCACACCGTGCCCTCCATTCATTTGTGTAATGGAGCAGAGATCTTCAACCATGTCACACCATGCCCTCCTTTCCTTTGTGTAATGGAGCAGAGATCTTCAACCATGTCACACCATGCCCTCCTTTCCTTTGTGTAATGGAGCAGAGATCGTCAACCATGCCACACCATGCTCTCCTTTCCTTTGTGTAATGGAACAGAGGTCTTAAATTATGTCACACTATGCCCTTCTTTATGTTGTGTAATGGAACAGAGATCTTCAACCATATCACACCCAGCAGTCTTTTCCTTTGTATAATAGAGCAGAGATCTTCAACTATATCACACCGTGCCCTCCATTCCTATGTGTAATTTAGCAGAGATCTTCAACCATGTCACACCATGCTCTCCTTTCATTTGTGTAATGGAGCAGAGATCTTCAACCATGTCACACCATGCCCTCCTTTCCTTTGTGTAATGGAGCAGAGATCTTCAACCATGTCACACCATGCCCTCATTTTCTTTGTGTAATGGAGCAGAGATCTTCAACCATGTCACACCATGCCCTCCTTTCCTTTGTGTAATGGAGCAGAGATCTTCAACCATGTCACACCATGCCCTCCTTTCCTTTGTGTAATGGAGCAGAGATCTTCAACCATGTCACACCATGCCCTCCTTTCCTTTGTGTAATGGAGCAGAGATCTTCAACCATGTCACACCATGCCCTCCTTTCCTTTGTGTAATGGAGCAGAGATCTTCAACCATGTCACACCATGCCCTCCTTTCTTTTGTGTAATGGAGCAGAGATCTTCAACCATGCCACACCATGCTCTCCTTTCCTTTGTGTAATGGAACAGAGGTCTTAAATTATGTCACACTATGCCCTCCTTTCTGTTCTGTAATGGAACAGAGATCTTCAACCATATCACACCCAGCAGTCTTTTCCTTTGTATAATAGAGCAGAGATCTTCAACTATATCACACCGTGCCCTCCATTCCTATGTGTAATTTAGCAGAGATCTTCAACCATGTCACACCATATCCTCATTTCCTATCTGTAATGGAGCAGAGATCTTCAACCATGTCACACCATGCCCTCCTTTCCTTTGTGTAATGGAGCAGAGATCTTCAACCATGTCACACCATGATCTCCTTTCCTTTGTGTAATGGAGCAAAGATCTTCAACCATGTCACACCATGCCCCCCATTCCTTTGTGTAATGGAGCAGAGATCTTCAACCATGTCACACCATGCCCTCCTTTCCTTTGTGTAATGGAGCAGAGATCTTCAACCATGTCAGACCATGCCCTCCTTTCCTTTGTGTAATGGAGCAAAGATCTTCAACCATGTCACACCATGCCCTCCTTTCCTTTGTGTAATGGAGCAGAGATCTTCAACCATGTCACACCATGCCCTCCTTTCCTTTGTGTAATGGAGCAGAGATCTTCAACCATGTCACACCATGCCCTCCTTTCCTTTGTGTAATGGAGCAGAGATCTTCAACCATGTCACACCATGCCCTCCTTTCCTTTGTGTAATGGAGCAGAGATCTTCAACCATGTCACACCATGCCCTCCTTTCCTTTGTGTAATGGAGCAGAGATCTTCAACCATGTCACACCATGCCCTCCTTTCATTTGTGTAATGGAGCAGAGATCTTCAACCATGTCACACCATGCCCTCCTTTCCTTTGTGTAATGGAGCAGAGATCTTCAACCATGTCACACCATGCCCTCCTTTCCTTTGTGTAATGGAGCAGAGATCTTCAACCATGTCACACCATGATCTCCTTTCCTTTGTGTAATGGAGCAGAGATCTTCAACCATGCCACACCATGCCCTCCTTTCATTTGTGTAATGGAGCAGAGACCTTTAACCATGTCACACCATGCCCTCCATTCCTTTTGTAATGGAGCAGAGATCTTCAACTATATCACACCATGCCCTCCATTCCTATGTGTAATTTAGCAGAGATCTTCAACCATGTCACACCATGCTCTCCTTTCATTTGTGTAATGGAGCAGAGATCTTCAACCATGTCACACCATGCCCTCCTTTCCTTTGTGTAATGGAGCAGAGATCTTCAACCATGTCACACCATGCCCTCCTTTCCTTTGTGTAATGGAGCAGAGATCTTCAACCATGTCACACCATGCCCTCCTTTCCTTTGTGTAATGTAGCAGAGATCTTCAACCATGTCACACCATGCCCTCCTTTCCTTTGTGTAATGGAGCAGAGATCTTCAACCATGTCACACCATGCCCTCCTTTCCTTTGTGTAATGGAGCAGAGATCTTCAACCATGCCACACCATGCTCTCCTTTCCTTTGTGTAATGGAACAGAGGTCTTAAATTATGTCACACTATGCCCTCCTTTCTGTTGTGTAATGGAACAGAGATCTTCAACCATATCACACCCAGCAGTCTTTTCCTTTGTATAATAGAGCAGAGATCTTCAACCATATCACACCGTGCCCTCCATTCCTATGTGTAATTTAGCAGAGATCTTCAACCATGTCACACCATGCTCTCCTTTCATTTGTGTAATGGAGCAGAGATCTTCAACCATGTCACACCATGCCCTCCTTTCCTTTGTGTAATGGAGCAGAGATCTTCAATCATGTCACACCATGCCCTCCTTTCCTTTGTGTAATGGAACAGAGATCTTCAACCATATCACACCCAGCAGTCTTTTCCTTTGTATAATAGAGCAGAGATCTTCAACCATATCACACCGTGCCCTCCATTCATTTGTGTAATGGAGCAGAGATCTTCAACCATGTCACACCATGCCCTCCTTTCCTTTGTGTAATGGAGCAGAGATCTTCAACCATGTCACACCATGCCCTCCTTTCCTTTGTGTAATGGAGCAGAGATCGTCAACCATGCCACACCATGCTCTCCTTTCCTTTGTGTAATGGAACAGAGGTCTTAAATTATGTCACACTATGCCCTTCTTTATGTTGTGTAATGGAACAGAGATCTTCAACCATATCACACCCAGCAGTCTTTTCCTTTGTATAATAGAGCAGAGATCTTCAACTATATCACACCGTGCCCTCCATTCCTATGTGTAATTTAGCAGAGATCTTCAACCATGTCACACCAGCTCTCCTTTCATTTGTGTAATGGAGCAGAGATCTTCAACCATGTCACACCATGCCCTCCTTTCCTTTGTGTAATGGAGCAGAGATCTTCAACCATGTCACACCATGCCCTCATTTTCTTTGTGTAATGGAGCAGAGATCTTCAACCATGTCACACCATGCCCTCCTTTCCTTTGTGTAATGGAGCAGAGATCTTCAACCATGTCACACCATGCCCTCCTTTCCTTTGTGTAATGGAGCAGAGATCTTCAACCATGTCACACCATGCCCTCCTTTCCTTTGTGTAATGGAGCAGAGATCTTCAACCATGTCACACCATGCCCTCCTTTCCTTTGTGTAATGGAGCAGAGATCTTCAACCATGTCACACCATGCCCTCCTTTCCTTTGTGTAATGGAGCAGAGATCTTCAACCATTTTACACCATGCCCTCCTTTCCTTTGTGTAATGGAGCAGAGATCTTCAACCATGTCACACCATGCCCTCCTTTCCTTTGTGTAATGGAGCAGAGATCTTCAACCATGTCACACCATGCCCTCCTTTCCTTTGTGTAATGGAGCAGAGATCTTCAACCATGTCACACCATGCCCTCCTTTCTTTTGTGTAATGGAGCAGAGATCTTCAACCATGCCACACCATGCTCTCCTTTCCTTTGTGTAATGGAACAGAGGTCTTAAATTATGTCACACTATGCCCTCCTTTCTGTTGTGTAATGGAACAGAGATCTTCAACCATATCACACCCAGCAGTCTTTTCCTTTGTATAATAGAGCAGAGATCTTCAACTATATCACACCGTGCCCTCCATTCCTATGTGTAATTTAGCAGAGATCTTCAACCATGTCACACCATATCCTCATTTCCTATCTGTAATGGAGCAGAGATCTTCAACCATGTCACACCATGCCCTCCTTTCCTTTGTGTAATGGAGCAGAGATCTTCAACCATGTCACACCATGATCTCCTTTCCTTTGTGTAATGGAGCAAAGATCTTCAACCATGTCACACCATGCCCCCCTTTCCTTTGTGTAATGGAGCAGAGATCTTCAACCATGTCACACCATGCCCTCCTTTCCTTTGTGTAATGGAGTAGAGATCTTCAACCATGTCCCACCATGCCCTCCTTTCCTGTGTGTAATGGAGCAGAGATCTTCAACCATGTCACACCATGCCCTCCTTTCCTGTGTGTAATGGAGTAGAGATCTTCAACCATGTCCCACCATGCCCTCCTTTCCTGTGTGTAATGGAGCAGAGATCTTCAACCATGTCACACCATGCCATCCTTTCCTTTGTGTAATGAAGCAGAGATCTTCAACCATGCCACACCATGCTCTCCTTTCCTTTGTGTAATGGAACAGAGGTCTTAAATTATGTCACACTATGCCCTCCTTTCTGTTGTGTAATGGAACAGAGATCTTCAACCATATCACACCCAGCAGTCTTTTCCTTTGTATAATAGAGCAGAGATCTTCAACCATATCACACCGTGCCCTCCATTCATTTGTGTAATGGAGCAGAGATCTTCAACCATGTCACACCATGCCCTCCTTTCCTTTGTGTAATGGAGCAGAGATCTTCAACCATGTCACACCATGCCCTCCTTTCCTTTGTGTAATGGAGCAGAGATCGTCAACCATGCCACACCATGCTCTCCTTTCCTTTGTGTAATGGAACAGAGGTGTTAAATTATGTCACACTATGCCCTTCTTTTTGTTGTGTAATGGAACAGAGATCTTCAACCATATCACACCCAGCAGTCTTTTCCTTTGTATAATAGAGCAGAGATCTTCAACTATATCACACCGTGCCCTCCATTCCTATGTGTAATTTAGCAGAGATCTTCAACCATGTCACACCATGCTCTCCTTTCATTTGTGTAATGGAGCAGAGATCTTCAACCATGTCACACCATGCCCTCCTTTCCTTTGTGTAATGGAGCAGAGATCTTCAACCATGTCACACCATGCCCTCATTTTCTTTGTGTAATGGAGCAGAGATCTTCAACCATGTCACACCATGCCCTCCTTTCCTTTGTGTAATGGAGCAGAGATCTTCAACCATGTCACACCATGCCCTCCTTTCCTTTGTGTAATGGAGCAGAGATCTTCAACCATGTCACACCATGCCCTCCTTTCCTTTGTGTAATGGAGCAGAGATCTTCAACCATGTCACACCATGCCCTCCTTTCCTTTGTGTAATGGAGCAGAGATCTTCAACCATGTCACACCATGCCCTCCTTTCTTTTGTGTAATGGAGCAGAGATCTTCAACCATGCCACACCATGCTCTCCTTTCCTTTGTGTAATGGAACAGAGGTCTTAAATTATGTCACACTATGCCCTCCTTTCTGTTCTGTAATGGAACAGAGATCTTCAACCATATCACACCCAGCAGTCTTTTCCTTTGTATAATAGAGCAGAGATCTTCAACTATATCACACCGTGCCCTCCATTCCTATGTGTAATTTAGCAGAGATCTTCAACCATGTCACACCATATCCTCATTTCCTATCTGTAATGGAGCAGAGATCTTCAACCATGTCACACCATGCCCTCCTTTCCTTTGTGTAATGGAGCAGAGATCTTCAACCATGTCACACCATGATCTCCTTTCCTTTGTGTAATGGAGCAAAGATCTTCAACCATGTCACACCATGCCCCCCATTCCTTTGTGTAATGGAGCAGAGATCTTCAACCATGTCACACCATGCCCTCCTTTCCTTTGTGTAATGGAGCAGAGATCTTCAACCATGTCACACCATGCCCTCCTTTCCTTTGTGTAATGGAGCAGAGATCTTCAACCATGTCACACCATGCCCTCCTTTCCTTTGTGTAATGGAGCAGAGATCTTCAACCATGTCACACCATGATCTCCTTTCCTTTGTGTAATGGAGCAGAGATCTTCAACCATGTCACACCATGCCCTCCTTTCATTTGTGTAATGGAGCAGAGACCTTTAACCATGTCACACCATGCCCTCCATTCCTTTTGTAATGGAGCAGAGATCTTCAACTATATCACACCATGCCCTCCATTCCTATGTGTAATTTAGCAGAGATCTTCAACCATGTCACACCATGCTCTCCTTTCATTTGTGTAATGGAGCAGAGATCTTCAACCATGTCACACCATGCCCTCCTTTCCTTTGTGTAATGGAGCAGAGATCTTCAACCATGTCACACCATGCCCTCCTTTCCTTTGTGTAATGGAGCAGAGATCTTCAACCATGTCACACCATGCCCTCCTTTCCTTTGTGTAATGTAGCAGAGATCTTCAACCATGTCACACCATGCCCTCCTTTCCTTTGTGTAATGGAGCAGAGATCTTCAACCATGTCACACCATGCCCTCCTTTCCTTTGTGTAATGGAGCAGAGATCTTCAACCATGCCACACCATGCTCTCCTTTCCTTTGTGTAATGGAACAGAGGTCTTAAATTATGTCACACTATGCCCTCCTTTCTGTTGTGTAATGGAACAGAGATCTTCAACCATATCACACCCAGCAGTCTTTTCCTTTGTATAATAGAGCAGAGATCTTCAACCATATCACACCGTGCCCTCCATTCCTATGTGTAATTTAGCAGAGATCTTCAACCATGTCACACCATGCTCTCCTTTCATTTGTGTAATGGAGCAGAGATCTTCAACCATGTCACACCATGCCCTCCTTTCCTTTGTGTAATGGAGCAGAGATCTTCAATCATGTCACACCATGCCCTCCTTTCCTTTGTGTAATGGAACAGAGATCTTCAACCATATCACACCCAGCAGTCTTTTCCTTTGTATAATAGAGCAGAGATCTTCAACCATATCACACCGTGCCCTCCATTCATTTGTGTAATGGAGCAGAGATCTTCAACCATGTCACACCATGCCCTCCTTTCCTTTGTGTAATGGAGCAGAGATCTTCAACCATGTCACACCATGCCCTCCTTTCCTTTGTGTAATGGAGCAGAGATCGTCAACCATGCCACACCATGCTCTCCTTTCCTTTGTGTAATGGAACAGAGGTCTTAAATTATGTCACACTATGCCCTTCTTTATGTTGTGTAATGGAACAGAGATCTTCAACCATATCACACCCAGCAGTCTTTTCCTTTGTATAATAGAGCAGAGATCTTCAACTATATCACACCGTGCCCTCCATTCCTATGTGTAATTTAGCAGAGATCTTCAACCATGTCACACCAGCTCTCCTTTCATTTGTGTAATGGAGCAGAGATCTTCAACCATGTCACACCATGCCCTCCTTTCCTTTGTGTAATGGAGCAGAGATCTTCAACCATGTCACACCATGCCCTCATTTTCTTTGTGTAATGGAGCAGAGATCTTCAACCATGTCACACCATGCCCTCCTTTCCTTTGTGTAATGGAGCAGAGATCTTCAACCATGTCACACCATGCCCTCCTTTCCTTTGTGTAATGGAGCAGAGATCTTCAACCATGTCACACCATGCCCTCCTTTCCTTTGTGTAATGGAGCAGAGATCTTCAACCATGTCACACCATGCCCTCCTTTCCTTTGTGTAATGGAGCAGAGATCTTCAACCATGTCACACCATGCCCTCCTTTCCTTTGTGTAATGGAGCAGAGATCTTCAACCATTTTACACCATGCCCTCCTTTCCTTTGTGTAATGGAGCAGAGATCTTCAACCATGTCACACCATGCCCTCCTTTCCTTTGTGTAATGGAGCAGAGATCTTCAACCATGTCACACCATGCCCTCCTTTCCTTTGTGTAATGGAGCAGAGATCTTCAACCATGTCACACCATGCCCTCCTTTCTTTTGTGTAATGGAGCAGAGATCTTCAACCATGCCACACCATGCTCTCCTTTCCTTTGTGTAATGGAACAGAGGTCTTAAATTATGTCACACTATGCCCTCCTTTCTGTTGTGTAATGGAACAGAGATCTTCAACCATATCACACCCAGCAGTCTTTTCCTTTGTATAATAGAGCAGAGATCTTCAACTATATCACACCGTGCCCTCCATTCCTATGTGTAATTTAGCAGAGATCTTCAACCATGTCACACCATATCCTCATTTCCTATCTGTAATGGAGCAGAGATCTTCAACCATGTCACACCATGCCCTCCTTTCCTTTGTGTAATGGAGCAGAGATCTTCAACCATGTCACACCATGATCTCCTTTCCTTTGTGTAATGGAGCAAAGATCTTCAACCATGTCACACCATGCCCCCCTTTCCTTTGTGTAATGGAGCAGAGATCTTCAACCATGTCACACCATGCCCTCCTTTCCTGTGTGTAATGGAGTAGAGATCTTCAACCATGTCCCACCATGCCCTCCTTTCCTGTGTGTAATGGAGCAGAGATCTTCAACCATGTCACACCATGCCCTCCTTTCCTTTGTGTAATGAAGCAGAGATCTTCAACCATGCCACACCATGCTCTCCTTTCCTTTGTGTAATGGAACAGAGGTCTTAAATTATGTCACACTATGCCCTCCTTTCTGTTGTGTAATGGAACAGAGATCTTCAACCATATCACACCCAGCAGTCTTTTCCTTTGTATAATAGAGCAGAGATCTTCAACCATATCACACCGTGCCCTCCATTCATTTGTGTAATGGAGCAGAGATCTTCAACCATGTCACACCATGCCCTCCTTTCCTTTGTGTAATGGAGCAGAGATCTTCAACCATGTCACACCATGCCCTCCTTTCCTTTGTGTAATGGAGCAGAGATCGTCAACCATGCCACACCATGCTCTCCTTTCCTTTGTGTAATGGAACAGAGGTCTTAAATTATGTCACACTATGCCCTTCTTTATGTTGTGTAATGGAACAGAGATCTTCAACCATATCACACCCAGCAGTCTTTTCCTTTGTATAATAGAGCAGAGATCTTCAACTATATCACACCGTGCCCTCCATTCCTATGTGTAATTTAGCAGAGATCTTCAACCATGTCACACCATGCTCTCCTTTCATTTGTGTAATGGAGCAGAGATCTTCAACCATGTCACACCATGCCCTCCTTTCCTTTGTGTAATGGAGCAGAGATCTTCAACCATGTCACACCATGCCCTCATTTTCTTTGTGTAATGGAGCAGAGATCTTCAACCATGTCACACCATGCCCTCCTTTCCTTTGTGTAATGGAGCAGAGATCTTCAACCATGTCACACCATGCCCTCCTTTCCTTTGTGTAATGGAGCAGAGATCTTCAACCATGTCACACCATGCCCTCCTTTCCTTTGTGTAATGGAGCAGAGATCTTCAACCATGTCACACCATGCCCTCCTTTCCTTTGTGTAATGGAGCAGAGATCTTCAACCATGTCACACCATGCCCTCCTTTTCTTTGTGTAATGGAGCAGAGATCTTCAACCATGTCACACCATGCCCTCCTTTCTTTTGTGTAATGGAGCAGAGATCTTCAACCATGCCACACCATGCTCTCCTTTCCTTTGTGTAATGGAACAGAGGTCTTAAATTATGTCACACTATGCCCTCCTTTCTGTTGTGTAATGGAACAGAGATCTTCAACCATATCACACCCAGCAGTCTTTTCCTTTGTATAATAGAGCAGATATCTTCAACTATATCACACCGTGCCCTCCATTCCTATGTGTAATTTAGCAGAGATCTTCAACCATGTCACACCATGCCCTCCTTTCCTTTGTGTAATGGAGCAGAGATCTTCAACCATGTCACACCATGCCCTCCTTTCCTTTGTGTAATGGAGCAGAGATCTTCAACCATGTCACACCATGCCCTCCTTTCCTTTGTGTAATGGAGCAGAGATCTTCAACCATTTTACACCATGCCCTCCTTTCCTTTGTGTAATGGAGCAGAGATCTTCAACCATGTCACACCATGCCCTCCTTTCCTTTGTGTAATGGAGCAGAGATCTTCAACCATGTCACACCATGCCCTCCTTTCCTTTGTGTAATGGAGCAGAGATCTTCAACCATGTCACACCATGCCCTCCTTTCTTTTGTGTAATGGAGCAGAGATCTTCAACCATGCCACACCATGCTCTCCTTTCCTTTGTGTAATGGAACAGAGGTCTTAAATTATGTCACACTATGCCCTCCTTTCTGTTGTGTAATGGAACAGAGATCTTCAACCATATCACACCCAGCAGTCTTTTCCTTTGTATAATAGAGCAGAGATCTTCAACTATATCACACCGTGCCCTCCATTCCTATGTGTAATTTAGCAGAGATCTTCAACCATGTCACACCATATCCTCATTTCCTATCTGTAATGGAGCAGAGATCTTCAACCATGTCACACCATGCCCTCCTTTCCTTTGTGTAATGGAGCAGAGATCTTCAACCATGTCACACCATGATCTCCTTTCCTTTGTGTAATGGAGCAAAGATCTTCAACCATGTCACACCATGCCCCCCTTTCCTTTGTGTAATGGAGCAGAGATCTTCAACCATGTCACACCATGCCCTCCTTTCCTGTGTGTAATGGAGTAGAGATCTTCAACCATGTCCCACCATGCCCTCCTTTCCTGTGTGTAATGGAGCAGAGATCTTCAACCATGTCACACCATGCCCTCCTTTCCTTTGTGTAATGAAGCAGAGATCTTCAACCATGCCACACCATGCTCTCCTTTCCTTTGTGTAATGGAACAGAGGTCTTAAATTATGTCACACTATGCCCTCCTTTCTGTTGTGTAATGGAACAGAGATCTTCAACCATATCACACCCAGCAGTCTTTTCCTTTGTATAATAGAGCAGAGATCTTCAACCATATCACACCGTGCCCTCCATTCATTTGTGTAATGGAGCAGAGATCTTCAACCATGTCACACCATGCCCTCCTTTCCTTTGTGTAATGGAGCAGAGATCTTCAACCATGTCACACCATGCCCTCCTTTCCTTTGTGTAATGGAGCAGAGATCGTCAACCATGCCACACCATGCTCTCCTTTCCTTTGTGTAATGGAACAGAGGTCTTAAATTATGTCACACTATGCCCTTCTTTATGTTGTGTAATGGAACAGAGATCTTCAACCATATCACACCCAGCAGTCTTTTCCTTTGTATAATAGAGCAGAGATCTTCAACTATATCACACCGTGCCCTCCATTCCTATGTGTAATTTAGCAGAGATCTTCAACCATGTCACACCATGCTCTCCTTTCATTTGTGTAATGGAGCAGAGATCTTCAACCATGTCACACCATGCCCTCCTTTCCTTTGTGTAATGGAGCAGAGATCTTCAACCATGTCACACCATGCCCTCATTTTCTTTGTGTAATGGAGCAGAGATCTTCAACCATGTCACACCATGCCCTCCTTTCCTTTGTGTAATGGAGCAGAGATCTTCAACCATGTCACACCATGCCCTCCTTTCCTTTGTGTAATGGAGCAGAGATCTTCAACCATGTCACACCATGCCCTCCTTTCCTTTGTGTAATGGAGCAGAGATCTTCAACCATGTCACACCATGCCCTCCTTTCCTTTGTGTAATGGAGCAGAGATCTTCAACCATGTCACACCATGCCCTCCTTTCTTTTGTGTAATGGAGCAGAGATCTTCAACCATGCCACACCATGCTCTCCTTTCCTTTGTGTAATGGAACAGAGGTCTTAAATTATGTCACACTATGCCCTCCTTTCTGTTGTGTAATGGAACAGAGATCTTCAACCATATCACACCCAGCAGTCTTTTCCTTTGTATAATAGAGCAGAGATCTTCAACTATATCACACCGTGCCCTCCATTCCTATGTGTAATTTAGCAGAGATCTTCAACCATGTCACACCATATCCTCATTTCCTATCTGTAATGGAGCAGAGATCTTCAACCATGTCACACCATGCCCTCCTTTCCTTTGTGTAATGGAGCAGAGATCTTCAACCATGTCACACCATGATCTCCTTTCCTTTGTGTAATGGAGCAAAGATCTTCAACCATGTCACACCATGCCCCCCATTCCTTTGTGTAATGGAGCAGAGATCTTCAACCATGTCACACCATGCCCTCCTTTCCTTTGTGTAATGGAGCAGAGATCTTCAACCATGTCAGACCATGCCCTCCTTTCCTTTGTGTAATGGAGCAAAGATCTTCAACCATGTCACACCATGCCCTCCTTTCCTTTGTGTAATGGAGCAGAGATCTTCAACCATGTCACACCATGCCCTCCTTTCCTTTGTGTAATGGAGCAGAGATCTTCAACCATGTCACACCATGCCCTCCTTTCCTTTGTGTAATGGAGCAGAGATCTTCAACCATGTCACACCATGCCCTCCTTTCCTTTGTGTAATGGAGCAGAGATCTTCAACCATGTCACACCATGCCCTCCTTTCCTTTGTGTAATGGAGCAGAGATCTTCAACCATGTCACACCATGCCCTCCTTTCCTTTGTGTAATGGAGCAGAGATCTTCAACCATGTCACACCATGCCCTCCTTTCATTTGTGTAATGGAGCAGAGATCTTCAACCATGTCACACCATGCCCTCCTTTCCTTTGTGTAATGGAGCAGAGATCTTCAACCATGTCACACCATGCCCTCCTTTCCTTTGTGTAATGGAGCAGAGATCTTCAACCATGTCACACCATGATCTCCTTTCCTTTGTGTAATGGAGCAGAGATCTTCAACCATGTCACACCATGCCCTCCTTTCATTTGTGTAATGGAGCAGAGACCTTTAACCATGTCACACCATGCCCTCCATTCCTTTTGTAATGGAGCAGAGATCTTCAACTATATCACACCATGCCCTCCATTCCTATGTGTAATATAGCAGAGATCTTCAACCATGTCACACCATGCTCTCCTTTCATTTGTGTAATGGAGCAGAGATCTTCAACCATGTCACACCATGCCCTCCTTTCCTTTGTGTAATGGAGCAGAGATCTTCAACCATGTCACACCATGCCCTCCTTTCCTTTGTGTAATGGAGCAGAGATCTTCAACCATGTCACATCATGCCCTCCTTTCCTTTGTGTAATGTAGCAGAGATCTTCAACCATGTCACACCATGCCCTCCTTTCCTTTGTGTAATGGAGCAGAGATCTTCAACCATGTCACACCATGCCCTCCTTTCCTTTGTGTAATGGAGCAGAGATCTTCAACCATGCCACACCATGCTCTCCTTTCCTTTGTGTAATGGAACAGAGGTCTTAAATTATGTCACACTATGCCCTCCTTTCTGTTGTGTAATGGAACAGAGATCTTCAACCATATCACACCCAGCAGTCTTTTCCTTTGTATAATAGAGCAGAGATCTTCAACCATATCACACCGTGCCCTCCATTCCTATGTGTAATTTAGCAGAGATCTTCAACCATGTCACACCATGCTCTCCTTTCATTTGTGTAATGGAGCAGAGATCTTCAACCATGTCACACCATGCCCTCCTTTCCTTTGTGTAATGGAGCAGAGATCTTCAATCATGTCACACCATGCCCTCCTTTCCTTTGTGTAATGGAGCAGAGATCTTCAACCATGTCACACCATGCCCTCCATTCCTTTGTGTAATGGAGCAGAGATCTTCAACCATGTCACACCATGCCCTCCTTTCCTTTGTGTAATGGAGCAGAGATCTTCAACCATGTCACACCATGCCCTCCTTTCCTTTGTGTAATTTACGATCTCTTATAGTTTCTTCTGTGTCACTCCTATCTGACTAATCTGTCCTACCTTTCTTCGTGCTTTTTGGTCTCTATATATTTCTTTTGCCCTGTATTTTCCAGCAGACATACTTTCTCATTGACTCATTAATAGACTTTCCCATTGTGTGTCCCCTACCCACAACAGTTTTGAGTCTCAATTCACTGAAGATTGTATAATTCTACGTGTGTTACTTTAATGTTTCCAGTTTATTTTCATATTGAATCAGAAATACATTTCTTTATTAACATTTGAAGACAAGCTGTCATAACATGCATTGTCCTGTATATTTCCAGACAAAACCAAGTAGGCCAATATTTCCTGTATTTATTAAAAGTGAAATAAAGCAAGAAGCTGGTGTTGAAGTAAGTTGTTACAGTATGTATTATGTTCCCTTATATAGTAATGTTTGTCATATGTCTAGTAGGACTTAAATGTGACCAGGTTATTACTGCAGGCAGAACAAGCGAGATAAACTACTAGTTTATCTGCCACGGCTATATACAGTATGTTTAATTGCTAGGGCTATGTCAGTATAACATCTCAGGTTATCATTATAACATCTCAGGTTATCAGTATAACATCTCAGGTTATCAGTATAACATCTCAGGTTATCAGTATAACATCTCAGGTTATCAGTATAACATCTCAGGTTATCAGTATAACATCTCAGGTTATCATTATAACACAGGATATTAGCACTGCTTTACAGCCACATCATGTGGTAATTAATCATTTCCAGACCACTTGTTTTCATAGATCTTAAAACTTCTGTTAAACTCTAAATAATCATGAAGGTTTGAGGAGTTAAACAGATGTACAATTTTCTTTCCGCTAACTATGCTGTACGTCAGATTGCCATGATCGAGGTTAAGTCATGGGACACTTGCTGCATACAGGTCAGTGCTTCACGCATTCAGCGTGAAGATTTAGCAGGTACAAGGCCACACCTTGCATGAATTGATTGATTAATTGATTTAGGAACTGACATCACAGCATTCAGGACATTCCCATAAGCCCTCCGTCCCCATCCTCAGCAGCCAGCGTGAATACGGAAAGGGAGTGGCTGAATAGGTAACGAGTCCTTCAGGGCTCATTCACATCTGGACCGAGTTTGGGGTCAGACTGAAGATGGCGAATGGCAGAATTTCATCTTGCCGTCACGTATATATGCAGAGTTCGTGAAACAGCAGTTGAATGCCGACATCATTTGAGAGCTCGAGCGACAGAGTTTGACTGTAGACGCCGAGTGCAAGTATTGTTGTCTGAAGTTTAGTCGCGTTGATTGACACTGATTACATGATGTTGTGAACTATTTTAAAGACAATAGTACACTGTTTAGAAACTACGCTGCTGTTGTGTCATGAAGAGTTCATTGTTGAAGTGGTGTTGACTGTCACGTGATGTGTATGTAAAGATTCATATTCATAGAAGGTGTAAAGAGTGATACTACAGCAAGTCAATTAAGAATGACTCCTGGAGAACAAGAATATGCTCTTTGCCAGATGTTAGGTACAAATATCACGGTTGCTGAGTGTAACAGGATGGCCTCGGTTGTTGTGAATAAACACAAGCCCCGAGGTATCCCACTCACTCACGTGTATACTAACCCCAGGGGTTGGACAGGTAGATAAACTTAAACTATTATTACTGACCCCCTGTGCAAGGTGACCAGAGTTATTGGTCTACAAGCCCCCTCCCAGATTCTATACCTCTACTATCTACCCTCTACCTAGTAACAATTACTTCTCAGGACTCATCCAAGATCACACCTAATAACTATAGAAGTCATGTCAACAAATAATCAATTTAATTTACACTATAGACACAGGGCTGAAAGGAATGTCTTGATAAGTGATCTATTTACAATATAGAGTAAAGGTTAGATTAGAGACAGAGTCTTAGATGATTCTTGGTCAGCAGAAGATTTGTGGTGTGTTTCCGTCGAGTCGGTCCTATTGACTCACCCGGCTCTGTTCCAGTAAGGCTGACTGGAAACTTGTGGACTTTCCTGCCGCAAGCGCCGGATGATCATCAAATGTGATTAGGCATCCGAACCATAAAGACTGGACTTGAGTGCCAGCACCACACCACTCTTGAGTAAAGTTAATTACTACTGTCTCTATAACTGCTTTGCCTACACAGTCTGAATGTGAGACCCTCCCTCATGAGGTATCCCCTGATGAATCTTGATGATAGCTGAAACCATAGTCGGGCCACAAGCACTATAATGTTAATGTCTAATACGTGGACTCTTCATGGCCTGACTATAACAGAGAATCAAGGTGAGCATTTCATATAGTCAGCAACGTATCTCTTGAGGGTTTCTCCTCCCTAGTAGATGAATACATACATAGATGACTGGAACTCAGGATTGACTGGACTCCACCTGAGTCTGGTCTAGAATAATGTCTGGCATCATGATAACATCGTATCTAATGTTATAAACACCATCTGAGTATCTAGTAAATTATATGAAGATCTATCACTGTGGAACACCTGAGGTTTCTACTGGTATATCATGTGGTTTGGTGTCGTGCCCCAATAATAGTCTAGTTGAGGTGTTCCCAGAGCGCTGACGTTGCCCCAGCCGGGGTTGTCCTCTAGATCAAACATAAACACAATCTTCCCTTGGAAGCTCAGCTGCATTGTAGGAATCAAATACAACACAAGTTAATGGGAGCAATCATTGACCAAACCTTCACTGAAGAATGCCACTACCACATAGGTTCATGGTGGCATTCCTAACCAACCAGGTGTCTTGTAGAATTCCTGAACCACACAGGGTCGGTCTCAGAGAAACTCACTGTAGACCTTATACAACATCACAGCCGGCATCATACAACCGCACTGCAAGTTCCACACAACAGGCAACACCTGAAAGAAAAGAGCAGTCGGTGAGAGCAATCGATACCAACTCGGACTCACATCATCCACTACTTATCTGCCCTCAGCAGTGCTAAGTAATATATATTTACATAGGGAATCATCCCTATATCTATAGTTGAAGCATGGATAGATATCCGATGTAGGACGGCATCTGAATCAGCCCGTTGGAAGGATTAGGTTCCGAAAAGTTCGAGCCTGATCTTATGGCAGTCTCATATTTTTACCTGATTCTTGTCTTCAGTGGTTATGTGCTGAACTGTACAGTTTCTGTTTACACTAATAGAAAACTAAACCTCAGGAAGAGCTGGTCCCTAGACCACTCCCCTTCATAAGATATTCAATTATTGTTCTCAAGTAATTAACACCAAATCAATTACTAAACAATAAACATGATCAATATGATAACTATTCATTTCGCTAGTGGGATGCCTTCCCACATAGTAGCGAAATCCTTCTTAATTCACCTCTGGTCCTAGAGGTGAGAAGTTCTGTGTCTAAACATGTTTTCCGCCCCACAAGATCAAGGGGTACTCTCCTGTTCTGGTCTCCTAAGCTGATTAGCCTTGGGTAGTGACCGAACATCGCAACTGGCCTGGTGTACCAGTTATATACATATTATACTTGCCTTGCATCCCATATCCCACACATCTCAGAGTCTCATTCAACAGTCATACACCTTCTCTTCTTTCAATCACCTACCCCTGCACATACTCCAGATCATAAAGAGAAAGGCATAGGAAAGTGTAGTATAGACTTTGGACCGGTTTTTTAACAAACACAATGATAGCACACAGGTATCTCGTGTCAGACCGCATCGGACGTCGACAAGTCACTCAGTTAGATAACGCACTTTATTACAACATATACATGCTACAAAGTACAATATATATCATCATAGCACATGATCACTCCTTACAGCAAGAAAACACTTCCTAGGACTGACACCATCACTATTTATCAATCACAGAATAGCTGCATCAAATCCTAGAGCACCTTAGAATTACATGCTCCAGTTGATCAACAAAATACACTTGCTCTTGCCAGGGCACTGTCTGAATTCCTCCTACAGCCTAACCACAGAATTACTAAGCACAGTAACAGTAAATACTGAACTAAGCTAGCTTGGATTTAACAGGTAATAATACTACTTTACCACAATTGTAACTTCACTAACAAATACAAGATCTGACAACTTGTAATATATTTGTAGCTACACTGTAGTTTGCCATACTAATGGACTTTCAAGTCATAAATTGTGTAAACTAATCTGATACAATTCGCGAATGGAAAACACAAATGTACACACGAACGAGCGACAGCCGCGCGACTGTCAATTATCGATCGCCAACTCATTACGTATTCACATAACTAATGAGATGCCTTACAAACGCGATGTTCCGCTTTATTACACAATGTAAGTATGTAAAGAGGTACTACCTGAAACCATGAACTAACACCAAATCAGCCTTGATTACTGTCTGTGGCTCCTTAGCCGCATAATGGACAATAGTGGCCAAATTCAAGAGCTGTGCTCTGGTCGAGAACTCAAGACGAAGTGATGACCAAATCCCTTGTTCCGGCTGCGAAGTAAACTCTCCAACCCAGAAAAAGTCATGTTGCATGTCTTACTCACTCTAAGTGAGAATCACGTTTTTCTCCCGACTAGTGACCACGTCTACTTTACTCACGAGATAAAACTAGTGTCCATTTTGACCTTTCGGTCTGGAAACATCGAGTTCTCGAACAATCTAAGTTATGCAAATCAGCTGACTTTCCCATTGCATGGAGCAATACCAACATTGTATTGTGTCTGTCTGTGTGCATGGAGCAATAAGTGATCAGTCTTTTCCTCTCGTAGTGAATGTCGAGAGCTGACATTGAACCCTTGTCAGACCACGCTTGTGCTATTGTCTGTGCAACATCCTAACCATTACACCAACATAATACTACAATTTTGGCATACAGATCTACACAACATGATGAAACACATCTGGTTAGAAGCTCATGTATGATAAATACTGTTGCTGCTCCATATGATCACATAAAACATGTACTTTGGCTGGGCTGCTTCAGGGTTTGAATACTCCAATCACTCAGTCACTCAACTGTGCAGCCATGGACCATGTCCCACAGGATCACTGGGCTAATCATGCCGACTGCTGGGACACGGTCCTCCCATAGCCACATGTGGTGGTAGGACCATGTTATTGTTGTGAAGGTGGGGGATGGTCCTCCCATACCCACATGTGGTAGGACCATGTTATTGTTGTGAAGGTGGGGGATGGTCCTCCCATACCCACATGTGGTAGGACCATGTTATTGTTGTGAAGGTGGGGGATGGTCCTCCCATACCCACATGTGGTAGGACCATGTTATTGTTGTGAGGGTGGGGGACGGTCCTCCCATACCCACATGTGGTAGGACCATGTTATTGTTGTGAAGGTGGGGGATGGTCCTCCCATACCCACATGTGGTAGGACCATGTTATTGTTGTGAGGGTGGGGGACGGTCCTCCCATACCCACATGTGGTAGGACCATGTTATTGTGAGGGTGGGGGACGGCCAGCAGTTTACATTTGAAGATCTAACCCTATCCCATACCATAGCCACTCTGACCCGAGGGAAGGGACATAACAATGATAGTTGTACTTATGGTGTCATAAACTACAGAAATGTACAAATATAAAATAAAAACATGCATAGACAGAGGCAACATATTCTAGACAGAGGCAACATATTCTAGACAGAGGCAACATATTCTAGACAGAGGCAACATATTCTAGACAGAGGCAACATATTCTAGACAGAGGCAACATATTCTAGACAGAGGCAACATATTCTAGACAGAGGCAACATATTCTAGACAGAGGCAACATATTCTAGACAGAGGCAACATATTCTAGACAGAGGCAACATATTCTAGACAGAGGCAACATATTCTAGACAGAGGCAACATATTCTAGACAGAGGCAACATATTCTAGACAGAGGCAACATATTCTAGACAGAGGCAACATATTCTAGACAGAGGCAACATATTCTAGACAGAGGCAACATATTCTAGACAGAGGCAACATATTCTAGACAGAGGCAACATATTCTAGACAGAGGCAACATATTCTAGACAGAGGCAACATATTCTAGACAGAGGCAACATATTCTAGACAGAGGCAACATATTCTAGACAGAGGCAACATATTCTAGACAGAGGTAACATATTCTAGACAGAGGCAACATATTCTAGACAGAGGCAACATATTCTAGACAGAAGTAACATATTCTAGACAGAGGCAACATATTCTAGACAGAGGCAACATATTCTAGACAGAGGTAACATATTCTAGACAGAGGTAACATATTCTAGACAGAGGTAACATATTCTAGCCAGAGGTAACATATTCTAGACAGAGGCAACATATTCTAGACAGAGGTAACATATTCTAGACAGAGGTAACATATTCTAGACAGAGGTAACATATTCTAGACAGAGGCAACATATTCTAGACAGAGGTAACATATTCTAGACAGAGGCAACATATTCTAGACAGAGGCAACATATTCTAGACAGAGGCAACATATTCTAAACAGAGGCAACATATTCTAGACAGAGGCAACATATTCTAGACAGAGGTAACATATTCTAGACAGAGGTAACATATTCTAGACAGAGGCAACATATTCTAGACAGAGGTAACATATTCTAGACAGAGGCAACATATTCTAGACAGAGGCAACATATTCTAGACAGAGGCAACATATTCTAGACAGAGGCAACATATTCTAGACAGAGGTAACATATTCTAGACAGAGGTAACATATTCTAGACAGAGGTAACATATTCTAGACAGAGGCAACATATTCTAGACAGAGGCAACATATTCTATACAGAGGCAACATATTCTAGACAGAGGCAACATATTCTAGACAGAGGCAACATATTCTAGACAGAGGCAACATATTCTAGACAGAGGCAACATATTCTAGACAGAGGCAACATATTCTAGACAGAGGCAACATATTCTAGACAGAGGCAACATATTCTAGACAGAGGCAACATATTCTAGACAGAGGTAACATATTCTAGACAGAGGTAACATATTCTAGACAGAGGTAACATATTCTAGACAGAGGTAACATATTCTAGGTGGGAACAAGACAGGTAGAGATTTATAAAGGAGATTATATAAGTGTTATGTGCGTGCAAAATTGTCTTCAAGTTGTCAAAACAGTAATTAGTCGTTCAAGAACAAGTTACAGGAGAGTTTATTTCCAATATTCAAACTTTACTTTCAATTTCATAATATCCTGTGTGGGTGAAACCATGGTCAGCCAATATTTGTGGCTGACTCAGTTAAGGATTATTAATCTGAGCCAGGGATGGATCCTAATAACTTCTCTTTGAGGTGGAATGGGGTTGGGGTAATGGTATAATCTAAATCGCAATACTTTCAAACCCAGTGACTGAAGTTGTATAATTTCAAACAGGTTGACAACAAAAGCTGGGCTAACACACAAGAAGTTGGCCACCTAGATAGAAGTTTACAAGATGGACACGTGAACGAAGAACTGACAGACAATGAAGGTACAGTAACCAAAGCTAATTGTCAACATGTGTTTTATACAAATATTTCTCCATGGCATAATGTTTAAGCTGCTTGCATCACTCCAAAAGTTGTGAGTTCAATTTCAGACTTGGTCAATTGGTTCATGAGTGATTTTGTTCAGAAAATCCTGGAGGTTGTTTCTGGAGCTACAGAGTTGTGATTTGTGTGATGCTTTTGGTGGGCCACCCTGTGGAAAGAGACCAGACCATATAGGCTAAAATCCAGAGCAATGAAGTTGATCTTTGTTATAAGTAAACTTTCAACATCTGTTTTCAAGAGAATAATGTTTTGGTAATGTTACAGAGACGAGTGGGTCTGGAGAAAGTTCAGGTTTTGGTTATGTTACTGAGATGAGTGGGTCTGGAGAAAATTCATGTTTTGGTAATGTTACAGAGATGAGTGGGTTTGGAGAAAGTTCATGTTTTGGTAAATTTATTCATATTTTAGTGATTCTGCGAGGCAGTGTGTATGTGTGAGAGTGGGTGGATGTGTGTGTGTGAGTATGTTTGTATGTGTGTATATGTGTGCATACATGTGTGTTTATTTGTATGTGCATGTGTATATGTGTGTATGTATGTGTGTGTGCATGCATGCATTGGGAGTGTGTTATGTGTGTACGTGTGCGTAAGTATGTGTATATAGGTGTGGATGTGTGTAGGTGTGTGTATGTGCATGGGTATATGTGTATTTGTTTGCGTATGTATTTTGTGTGTGTGTGTGTACATGTGTGTGTGTGTGAGAGAGAAAAGAGAGAGAGAGAGAGAGAGCTGAGCACACGCATGTCATGAAAGATGCTATTCTATATTTTTTCTGGGGGGTGTATTCTCATCTTCATATGATCATTTTGAATGCCACTTGAGTTTAACATGTATAATATGAACACATGTAAATTACTGTAGAGTGAGTGAGAGAGAGAGAGAGAGAGAGAGTGTGTGTGTGTGTGTGTGTGAGAGAGAGAGAGTATGTGTGTGTGTGTGTGAGAGAGAGAGAGAGAGAGAGAGAGAGAGAGAGAGAGAGAGAGAGAGAGAGAGAAAGAGTTGAATTGCATCACTAATTTTTACGCTACAAAATGCATATGTACAATTTTTCTCCATTGTTTTACAATTTTGTGAGAATGCTCACAACAATCGTCACTGTATGTGTGTGTAAAGTGTGGGAGTTTGTTCATACTAGTAGGTTGGGGGATGGTGGGGGATGTGTGTGTGGGTGGGGGGATTGTGTGGGTGGGTGGGGGGGATTGTGTGGGTGGGTGCAGGATTTGTGTGTGGGTAGGTGCAGGATGTGTGGGTTGGTGGGGAGATGTGTGTGTGGGTGGGGGTTGTGTGGTTGGGGGATGTGTGTTTGGCTGGGCAGTTGGGGGTGAGTGGGTGAAGGAGGATATGTGGGTGGGTGATTGTTGGTGGGTTATGAGATGGGTGGGGAATATATGTGTTGGTGGGGAGATGTGTGTAGGTGGGGGAGGTGTGTGGGTGGGGATGTATATGTGGGGGCATGTATGTGTGCCTGGGGTGTGTGTGGGTTGGTGGGGATGTGGGGGTGGGTGGGAGATGTGTGACTGGGTGGGGAGATGTGTGTAGGTGTGGGGATGTGGGTGAGGGATGTGGTTGTGGGATGTTTGGGTGGATTGTTGGAAGTGTGTTGGTGGGTGGGGGGGGTGTTGTATGGGTGGGAAGTGTGGGTGTGTGGGTGGGTAGGAGATGTTTGGGGAGATGTGGGTGTGTTAAGGTGAGGGATGTGAGTCGGTTGGGGGATGGGAAGAGTGATGGATGTGGTGATGTGTGTGTGGGTGGGGGATATGTCTGTATGTGTGGGGATGTGTGTGTGTGTAAGTGGAGGATGTATGTGTGGGTGGTGAGGGTGATTGTATTTGGGGAATGTGTGGGTGAGTAGGAGATGTTTGGGGAGATGTGTGTGTGGGTGGGGGATGTGTATATGGGTGTTGTGTTATGTGGGAGGGGAGATGGGTGTGGATGAAGGATGTGTGTGTGGGTGGGTAGGGGTGTGGTTGGGTGTGGATCTGCGGGTGGGTGAAAGATGTGTGTGAGAGTGGGGTGTGTGTGCTTGGCTGGGTGGTTGGGGTGTGTGAGTGTGGGTGGGTAAATGGGAGATGTATGTGTTGATGAGTAGGTGAGGGATGTGTGGGTGTGAGTGATTGAGGGATAAGTATGTGAGGGGGATGAGTGTATGGGTGGGGGATGTGTATGTGGGTGGGAGGTATGGGTAGGGGTGTGTGGTTAGGGGATGGGTGAGTGGAGGATGTATGGATGGGTAGAGGATGTGTGGATGGGTGAGTGTGTGTAGGTTGGGAGATGGTGGGTGAGTGTGTGTGTGGGTAGGTGGAGGATGGGTGGATGGGTGAGTGTGTAGGTTGGGAGATGGTGGGCGAGTGTGTGTAGGTTGGGAGATGGTGGGGGTGTGTGTGTGGGTGGGCTCAGGATGTGTGGGTGGGTAGAGGATGTGTTGGTGGGTGGAGGATGTGTGGATGGGTAGAGGATGTGTTGGTGGGTGGAGGATGTGTGGTTGGGTAGAGGATGTGTGGTTTGGTGAGTGTGTAGGTTGGGAGATGGTGGGGGGTGTGTGTGTGGGTGGGCTCGGGATGTGTGGGTGGACTGGGGGAAGTGGGAGATTGTGTGGGTGGGTGCAGGATTTGTTGTGTGGGTAGGTGCGGGATGTGTGAGTTGGCGGGGAGATGTGTGTGTGGTTGGGGATGTGTGTTTGGATGCGTGGTTGGGGGTGTGTGGGAGGATGAGGATATGTGGGTGGGTGATTGTTGGTGGGTTATGGGATGGATGTAGGATATGTGTGTGGGTGGGGAGATTGTCTAGGTGGGTGGATGTGTTAGGCTGGGGGATGTCTGGGTGGGGCATTGTATGTGTGCTTGGGGTGTGGGTGGGTGGGATGTGTAGTGTGTGGGTGGGGGAGATGTGGGGGGTGGATGGATGTGTAAGGGAATGTATGTGTGCCTGGGCTGTGTGTGTGTGTATATGGTTGGGTGGGGGAAATGTGTGGGTGGGTGGTGGATGTGTCTCATAACATGGTAATATGCATTGTTTATGTTTACAACATTCATTTGACATTGTTTTTTTCCTATGCACTATTGATGAACGAAAGTTGAGTGATTGGAAGAGCCGAATGTAAGACAGGCCTGCATGCCCAATTTGTTACCCTTTGAAAATAAAGTCCATTCGTTCTCTCTCCCTCTCTCTTGCCCCCCTCTCTCTCTTTCTCTCTCTCTCTCTCTCTCTCTCTCTCTCTCTCTCTTGCTCTCTCACACTCTCTCTTGCTCTCACTCTCTCTCTCTCTCTCTCTCTCTCACTCTCTCTCTGTCTACCCCCTCTCTCTGTCTCTCTCTCTTTTTCTCTCTCTCTCTCTCTGTCTACCCCCTCTCTCTGTCTCTCTCTCTCTCTCTTTCTCTCTCTCTCTTTCTCTCTCTCTCTCTCTCTCTCTCTCTCTCTCTCTCTCTCTCTCTCTCTCTCTCTATCTCTAGTCCTGGAGTAGTGAATTGGATGTTTGGTGCCTTCTCAGTCAAGAGCAAATAACACAGAAGGATCTATGTACATGTTACATATATTAATAAACCCATCGGGCTAGGAAGTCAAAAGATTAGTCCTAATAGGTCACTAAGCAGGAAAACTGTTAAACAATTAGAAGACACCCCCACACAAAAGCATATGTTTTATATTTGATCCTGATGGACACATTTATATCCTTGTCAGTACTGCAGAGTTTATATTCTGTGCTGAGATTCCCCAAGTGTGTTCATATTCTGTGCTGAGATTCCCCAAGTGTGTTCATATTCTGTGCTGAGATTCCCCAAGTGTGTTCATATTCTGTGCTGAGATTCCCCAAGTGTGTTCATATTCTGTGCTGAGATTCCCCAAGTGTGTTCATATTCTGTGCTGAGATTCCCCAAGTGTGTTCATATTCTGTGCTGAGATTCCCCAAGTGTGTTCATATTCTGTACTGAGATTCCCCAAGTGTGTTCATATTCTGTGCTGAGATTCCCCAAGTGTGTTCATATTCTTTAAAGGATATTGCAATCAACCCCAGCATTTATTGGCTGTTTGTGATTTACTAGATAATTCTACATTTAGGAGTTTGCCATTGCTTTCTGAATTGTCAAAGCATCATACCATCAACATCAACACAATAGCAGAATGTAAATCTGCTCAGACACTGGGAAAAATAAGATCATAGATGTGACCAAGTATCCACCGGGGTCAGTGCACAACTCTGTAGTTGAGCAGAGTAGGGCACTCTCTTGTGCTGACAATCAGAAATTGTTGTCAAGGTTAGAGGTAAAAGACCCCAGTGTGAATAAAGAAGGCAAGGGAAAACCATCACAATATCTTCCCAAGACAAGTTTAAAATAGGAATGTGGAATGTCAGGACATACTTGAGATAGGAAAGTTACATAATGTAATAAAATACATGAATAATGTGAATTTAATATCCTAGGCATGAGTGAAATGAAGTGGAGGATATCTGGTAAAGTAATTGCAGACAAACACACAATAATTTGATCAGGAGGTAATACATACATAGGCGTTGAACCCTTAAGGCCTGTTGCATGTTTATGCTTGCAGCTACGGTTTGTAATCGCATTTTCCTCATGTTGGACTGGTAGTACATAGTTCCGTCGCCCTGCTACTGAGTGAGTGCGTGGGCGACACTGTGAGCTGTGAAATTTGCGGTGAATGCTTTTACATTTGTCCTGTACAGTGACGTTCTTATATATATATATAGTATTATATAGTATCAGCCCCTCATCATCAGATCTGTCTGCAATTGCATCGAGTAAGATACTGACATACGGTTTTCCTTTATTTCAGTATCAAATCTTCATGAAGATATGAAGGAATGTAAGAAATACATTCTCTACACTGTTTTTTTAACTTCTGTGAATAAATCGCATTAAGCTTGGTTAACAATGCACCCAAACCTTCAAAATCAGTGTAGGGTCTGTAATTGTTGGGAGTACAGTATAATGCCATGAAATGTACATTCATATGTTGCAGCATATTAGCATCCATGCTTTTTCCCCTCTCACTTTACTAAAGGAGCACATTCAGGGTTGTTCTTTGTACTTTCAGCCTTCTGACACTTGAAGTGCATATATGATTTGTGGTGCTTTGTAAGTTTCCAATTTAAATGATCCCAAACATCCAAACAAAAGTTTCAAATCTTCGTCTGCAGTGTTGGCAGGAAACTTACCGCTCCCTTCTCAATTCTTTCTTCATAGTGCAACAGTGGTAGAAGTTCTAGCCATTATTGCTGAAATGTTGATTTATGTGACTGAAGGAATTTAGGCACACTACCTTCAGTGCAACAGCATCTGTTACAGCACTGGCACTACATTAAAGCAGACCTGATACGAGAGCAAGAATTTTGAAAATTCATGCACCAGTTAAACATTTACAGTCGCCATGGTGATCGGTCGCTTGGATTTTTCTATCCCTACTGGACTATACAGATTTTAAATTCTTATTTTCACGTCCTTTATCATTATATCAACACCTATAATTTCCGTTTGGTTGTCAGATATCACTGATATTTCACTGCAAGGTATTGTATTTTGTATAAGTATTAGTACTCTTCCTTTGTGTCCTTCGTGGTCAAAACTTGTGACCTGGTATCCTCTAACTGAGAATCTGTGACTGGTGTTGAGGTGTCTCTCTTGAATACTCTCCACTCTATCTTTATGAAGATGATTTGTTAGAGGGACTTTCTTGTTAGAAATTCCGTCAGCATTTCACTGTAGTATGTTGAGTGTTAATAGCTCTTACCCTCCTCCTTTGTCCCTTGACTCCACAGCACAGGGGACGGTGACTACCAGAAGCATTGGATGGACCCCCTCAGGGCAGGAAGCCTGGCACTGTCACGGCCTGATGCGACTTCATGGGATTAGCACCATTCTGATTAATTTTAATTTGTGGCATCATGGATTGATAATTTACATTGCACTACTTTGTCAAGCCTGTGGCTCAGTACATCCAATTTTGACAAACATTATTTGGGTGTGCTCACCCTAGCCTTTGACTGTCCCCAGTCTACCTACAAGACAGCAGGTGTGTGTCTCACTTTGACTGTCCCCAGTCTACCTACAAGGCAGCAGGTGTGTGTCTCACTTCATCTGGTTCCTATTCCTTGACCTGTCTGACATGGGAGACCCTACCAGTAGCTGTGATACTGTCGGCATAGCTCTTGGGGTCATTGGAACACGCAGGCCCCTCTACCTCTTCAAGGTGGAGACACAGCAAAGGGGATACTTCAGGTTATATTTATCATGAACTTCGATCATAAATCAGCTTAGATCATACATCAACTTACATCATATATCAGCCTAGATCATACCTGGACATTAGATCATACATCAGCTAAGATCATACATTATCATAGACCATACATCAGCACATTAATCATTCTTTCTTTCACTTGAAATGTATTGTTTATAGCTGCAGTGTGTGCCTGCTTGATTACACATACACATCTTTTCATAATCAATACCTGGTATATTCATGAGGATATTAATTATTTACTTTGTTGTGTTTCAGAAATACACTCTTGGTCTTCATGGAGTCCTTACCACTCCATTCAAGAGCATACACAAAAGTGGACATATGACAGCATAGACATGAAGGTTGTGAAACAAGAAATATCGGATGTTCTGTGTGAGGACAGGAGTCACAGCTTCAGTAAAATGTTAGACAGAGCTGGGGGTGGCATCATTCAAGAAATGGCAGGGGACAGCAACTCAGAATCAAGAATGGTTGAGAACAATTGTAAGGCATCAGTAAAACATGACAATTGTTGTCAAATGTCAGAAAATGTCTCTTCTATGATTGATACAAACAATAAACTATCTCTGGCTTATGAGAATTGTCAGCAGCAAAATAAAGAAACACAAGAAAAACACACACAGAACTTTGAAAAGTCTCTTGAGGACATTTTTGATTATGTCAGTTATAGCTCTCAAAGAACTCACACAGGAGACATATCTGATGTTTCTAGTCCAAATGTTTGTGTAGACAGATATAAGAGAACACATACTGAAGGGATGCCAAACAAATGTAATGAATGGGATGGTCTTTTGTTTCAAGATGACTATCTAGAGTGCCAAAAGAACATGAATCACAAGAGAACACATACAGGAGAGAAACCTTTCAAATGTGATGTTTGTGGTGCTTCTTTTACTCAAGCTGAAAGTCTGAAGAACCATATGAGAACACATACAGGAGAGAAACCTTACAAATGTGATGTTTGTGGTGCTTCTTTTTCTGTAGCTGGCACTCTGAAGAACCATAAGAGAACACATACTGGAGAGAAACCTTACAAGTGTGATGTTTGTGGTGCTTCTTTTACTCAGACTTGTAATCTGAAGTCTCACAAAAGAACACATACTGGAGAGAAATCTCACAAGTGTGATGTGTGTGGTGCTTCTTTTACTCGAGCTGGCAGTCTGAAGGCACATGAGAGAACACATACTGGGGAGAGACCTTACAAGTGTGATGTTTGTGGTGCTTCTTTTACTCAGACTTGTAGTCTGAATACTCACAAAAGAACACATTCAGGAGAGAAACCTCACAAGTGTGATGTGTGTGGTGCTTCTTTTACTCGAGCTGGCAGTCTGAAGGCACATGAGAGAACACACACTGGAGAGAGACCTTACAAGTGTGATGTTTGTGGTGCTTCTTTTACTCAGACTTGTAGTCTGAATACTCACAAAAGAACACATTCAGGAGAGAAACCTCACAAGTGTGATGTGTGTGGTGCTTCTTTTATTCGAGCTGACAGTCTGAAGGTACATGAGAGAACACATACTGGAGAGAGACCTTACAAGTGTGATGTGTGTGGTGCTTCTTTTACTCAAGCTGTCAGTCTGAAGGCACATGAGAGAACACATACTGGAGAGAGACCTTACAAGTGTGATGTGTGTGGTGCTTCTTTTACTCAAGCTGACAGTCTGAAGGCACATGAGAGAACACATACAGGAGAACAACCTTACAAGTGTGATGTTTGTGGTGTTTCTTTGACTAAAAAAGGCAATTTGAAGTACCATATGAGAATACATACAGGAGAGAAACCTTACAAATGTGATGTTTGTGGTGCTTCTTTTACTCACGCTGAAAGTCTGAAGAACCATATGAGAACACATACAGGAGAGAAACCTTACAAATGTGATGTTTGTGGTGCTTCTTTTTCTGTAGCTTGCACTCTGAAGAACCATAAGAGAACACATACAGGAGAGAAACCTTACAAGTGTAATGTTTGTGGTGCTTCTTTTACTCTAGCTAGCCACCTGAAGAACCATAAGAGAACACATACAGGAGAGAAGCCTTACAAGTGTGATGTTTGTGGTGTTTCTTTTAATCAAACTGGCAATTTGAAGAATCATACAAGAATACACACAGGAGAGAAACCTTACAAATGTGATGATTGTGGTGCTTTTTTTAAGTATGCTAGTAATCTGAAGGACCATAAGAGAACACATACAGGAGAGAAACCTTACATATGTGATGTTTGTGGTGGTTCTTTTACTCAAGCTGACATTCTAAAGGCACATGAGAGAACACATACTGGAGAGAAACCTTACAAGTGTGATGTTTGTGGTGCTTCTTTTACTCAGACTTGTAATCTGAAGTCTCACAAAAGAACACATACAGGAGAGAAATCTCACAAGTGTGATGTGTGTGGTGCTTCTTGTACTCGAGCTGGCAGTCTGAAGGCACATGAGAGAACACATACTGGAGAGAGACCTTACAAGTGTGATGTTTGTGGTGCTTCTTTTACTCAGACTTGTAATCTGAATACTCACAAAAGAACACATTCAGGAGAGAAACCTCACAAGTGTGATGTGTGTGGTGCTTCTTTTATTCGAGCTGACAGTCTGAAGGTACATGAGAGAACACATACTGGAGAGAGACCTTACAAGTGTGATGTGTGTGGTGCTTCTTTTACTCAAGCTGTCAGTCTGAAGGCACATGAGAGAACACATACTGGAGAGAGACCTTACAAGTGTGATGTGTGTGGTGCTTCTTTTACTCAAGCTGACAGTCTGAAGGCACATGAGAGAACACATACAGGAGAACAACCTTACAAGTGTGATGTTTGTGGTGTTTCTTTGACTAAAAAAGGCAATTTGAAGTACCATATGAGAATACATACAGGAGAGAAACCTTACAAATGTGATGTTTGTGGTGCTTCTTTTACTCACGCTGAAAGTCTGAAGAACCATATGAGAACACATACAGGAGAGAAACCTTACAAATGTGATGTTTGTGGTGCTTCTTTTTCTGTAGCTTGCACTCTGAAGAACCATAAGAGAACACATACAGGAGAGAAACCTTACAAGTGTAATGTTTGTGGTGCTTCTTTTACTCTAGCTAGCCACCTGAAGAACCATAAGAGAACACATACAGGAGAGAAGCCTTACAAGTGTGATGTTTGTGGTGTTTCTTTTAATCAAACTGGCAATTTGAAGAATCATACAAGAATACACACAGGAGAGAAACCTTACAAATGTGATGATTGTGGTGCTTTTTTTAAGTATGCTAGTAATCTGAAGGACCATAAGAGAACACATACAGGAGAGAAACCTTACATATGTGATGTTTGTGGTGGTTCTTTTACTCAAGCTGACATTCTAAAGGCACATGAGAGAACACATACTGGAGAGAAACCTTACAAGTGTGATGTTTGTGGTGCTTCTTTTACTCAGACTTGTAATCTGAAGTCTCACAAAAGAACACATACAGGAGAGAAATCTCACAAGTGTGATGTGTGTGGTGCTTCTTGTACTCGAGCTGGCAGTCTGAAGGCACATGAGAGAACACATACTGGAGAGAGACCTTACAAGTGTGATGTTTGTGGTGCTTCTTTTACTCAGACTTGTAATCTGAATACTCACAAAAGAACACATTCAGGAGAGAAACCTCACAAGTGTGATGTGTGTGGTGCTTCTTTTATTCGAGCCGACAGTCTGAAGGTACATGAGAGAACACATACTGGAGAGAGACCTTACAAGTGTGATGTGTGTGGTGCTTCTTTTACTCAAGCTGTCAGTCTGAAGGCACATGAGAGAACACATACAGGAGAGAGACCTCACAAGTGTGATGTGTGTGGTGCTTCTTTTACTCAAGCTGACAGTCTGAAGAACCATATGAGAACACATACAGGAGAGAAACCTTACAAATGTGATGTTTGTGGTGCTTCTTTTACTCAAGCTGAAAGTCTGAAGAACCATATGAGAACACATACAGGAGAGAAACCTTACAAATGTGATGTTTGTGGTGCTTCTTTTTCTGTAGCTGGCACTCTGAAGAACCATAAGAGAACACATACAGGAGAGAAGCCTTACAAGTGTGATGTTTGTGGTGGTTCTTTTACTCAAGCTGACATTCTAAAGGCACATGAGAGAACACATACTGGAGAGAGACCTTACAAGTGTGATGTGTGTGGTGCTTCTTTTACTCAAGCTGACAGTCTGAAGGCACATGAGAGAACACATACAGGAGAGAAACCTTACAAATGTGATGTTTGTGGTGCTTCTTTTACTCGATCTGGCAGTCTGAAAAGACATGCAAACCTGCATCATCATCATGTGCCCTGCCAACTACCATAAGTGTTTATGTATCTCCTCAGATCTCTGTCCCTGTTCAGGATCAACTCTGCTGATAATATTTCTCAATCTCACCATACAGTCAATCCAGCATCATTTCTCTCGGTCTGCCCATGTCTCTTTTCCCACTGATCTGTCCAGTCATCACAATGTTTTCCCTTCTCTTCTCATCACAATACTAACGGATGCTATTGTCTCTTTCTGATAGTTGATATTGTCAACGTCTCATACACACACAGGCATCCTTAGTTCCTTCACATGTATTCAAGAACATCAACCGTACATGTGGAATCAAACATTTATTTAACATGACCTCATTATCATCAAGATGCGCACATAGGGCGGTTAATTCAATACATCATCTCTATATACATACCTGCTAGTTAATAAACAGTCGTAGCAATCATGCAATCACAAAAACCCTGCACTCAATACTCGCTATCTTTAACATGGCAACGCTAGCTCGCACTCCTGCAAAAAACCCATACACTCGCTTCACGAACACATGCGTCCTTCCCCTAAAACGTCCAGTCCTAGTCTGAGTCTCCTCACGCTGGCCTGTTGGTCACGTGGTACTGGACCCCGTGTGTCACGGGATAGTCGGACTGTCTCAGCAGTCATGTTGTACTGCTGTCCGTCGTGTTGTGTCAGGTCTTTCAGTGCAAGGCTGTCCTGTAAATCCAGGACGGAGTCCCATAGACTTGTGTCCCCTTTTATAGCTGGGTCCTGTCCTGTCTAAGTCCTGTCTATGATACCTCTGTGTCCCTGCCTATGTCCTGTCTCTGATATTTCTCTTGTCCTGTATATGTCCTATAGATGTCCTATAGATGTCCTGTCGATGACATCTCTGCAACCCTGCCTATGTCCTGTCTCTGATATCTCTCTTGTCCTGTATATGTCCTGTCTATGACATCCCTGCATATGTCCTGTCTCTAATATCTCCCTTGTCCTGTATATGTCCTTTCTCTATTCCCCAACACACTGACATATATAATGTTCTACTTTCATTAGCCTCTTCCAGGCAATCATTATTAACTGATTGCCTGCCAAACAAAAAAGTGGTCATGCCCAAACAGAAATTCATGGCAGAAAATTTGAAGTAGGAGTTTGTCACAATAATGCTGTTAAAATGGTTAAAATGGTAGCAGATGCATTGTATTACATATCAAATTAAAGAGAATTGCACAGGGAATCTGACAGTGTTAATAATTAATTGATAGGTTACAAATATTATGACAATAATGAGAGTTTTAGTAATAACAATTGAAATTAAAGTGTTAAAAATTATGAAAAAAATTCACTTACCAAGGCGTTATTTTCTATCCGAAGCCGCTAATCCAGTTAAATTTAGTGAATTATGTTACACACACCAGTTGTGTTCAAGAATATCACAAGAACTGCTCCATAACACGAATAAACCACAATGAAATCATCAAATTATGAAGCACATAATTTTCACACAAAATGGAAAAGCCATCATATTCTTAGTAAATTTCACTGTTAGATTTTTTTTTTTTTATATTATGACCGTCTTCTAAATAATTATCTGACAACTGCACAGGTTCGTTTTAAAATCTTTCACAAAGTCCTTTACATCACAACAACTATAATATAAAACAGTTAAAAATTGTAATTTTATTAAAATATATGAGGTCCAGAATCAGAAGGTATTGCACTTCAAATTTCGAATCACAACAATCATTTGGAATCTCATGCCATGCGTGTTAATCTTGTTGGCCATGCATGATTGTGCACACGAACGGAAAGGAAATCTTTCCTTGTGAAGTTTAATTAAATGGGACACTAAAAATTGTGGACTAAAACGGAGAAACGGACCAATTAGAGCACTATATATACGGAACCGATGAGTCGGTTTTTGGGTACCAAATTTGGGCTCTAGAACCGACCATTCGGTCTCCGAAAGGCAATCAGTTAAGTTACTCTGGCGATCCAAGCCATTCACAACACCCATCTCAGGAATCACATCTTTGATGCTTCCAACAAAATGGAAGACATTTTATTGAATTCAACCAAATTTCACTTAGATCCTAAAGCCAGCAACCCAGACGAATTGGATGGACAAGTGAGGAAAGAGATTCAGTCACTTTTAGATAGTAAATTCATCAATGAATCAACTGCACAGTTAGTCATTCCACGGGGCTCATAAGCCACCAACCTTATGGCCTTCCTAAATTGCACAAGCCTGGCGTACCACTGAGACCGATTTAATCTATTCTCAACTCTGTCCAACACAGTATGGTGAAATGGCTTGCAGAAACAGCAAAACCGGTATGACAATCATTCAAACCCTTAATATTTGAAGATTCGTTTGAACTGGTCAAACAACTGGATATTCTCAATCTTAAACTAAAGCATATGGCATCAATGAATATTGCCTCTATTTTCACTTACGTTCCCATGGAAGAAACAATGATCATCATCTGTGATCACATAAAAGAAAAGAAACAAAAGTTAGGCCTACCCACATCCAAACTCAAGAAATTTCTACTGCTGCGCACAACTAATATAAAATTCACTTTTCTTTAAAAACTTGTACCACCAAATTTAAAGAGCTGCCATGAAGTGTCCTCTATGCCCCATTCTAGCAGACATCTTTATGGTGCACTCAGAAAAACAAAGAGCCTCAAATATTAAGGACCTAGTTCTATACCACTGGTATGTGGATGCTATATTATTCATCCCAGAGACCAAACACCAGGCTGAATCATTCCACTCCATTTTGAACCAAGCCCACATGAACATGTCTTTGTCTGTTGACCATGAACATAATGACACCTTATCATTCTTAGAAATACTACTTCAACATTGACAGGATGGCAGCATCCAAAGGTCTATCTATTGAAAGAACAAACGACCGAACAAATTAAAATCTTTATTTTCAAAGGGTTTAGAATTGGGCACGCAGGCCCGTCTGACATTCTGCCCTTCTTCTCTATTTCCTCTCATACATTCTTTCATTCAACATCTCTTATGAAGCAAATCTTTGTCAACAAAAGAACAATAAGCATTAAAACACATAAAAAATACTCAATAATACATGACTCACTGAGGCAATGTTTAACATGGGCATTATAAATACCCCAGGAAGGTGTAATGTGCCATACATATGGGAATGTTTTTTGGCTAGTTGCCGTTCGAAATAATTATTATTGTCTTTGTTGTTGTTGTTTTTATTTTTATTTATGGGGGAATGTAGTCTGTCCTGAGGTAGTGTTCAAACAGGTTGTGACTGTATGTATAATGATTGGTGGTGTCTTTGATTTCTTGTGGAAGATTGTTCCACAACTGAGTGGCAGAGTATGCTAAGCTTGTTTTATATAAGTCTATCCTAGGTTTAGGGACATGAAGTATATTTAGTCGTTCACTATGTCTTGCGTTATGTTTAAACAACGGCCAAAAGTAGCTTGGAGCATTTTGAAACAAGATTTTGTGAATTAGTTTAGCCTTATTAAAACGTAGGCATTTGTGGAGTGTAAGTAACTGAAGATGTTCATGTAGATTAGAATTGTCTGTACGCTTATTACCATTGATTAAATGCACTGCCCTTTTCTGGAGTGAATACAGGCATTTTGTTATTGATTTGGAGAATCCCTCCCAGATTGTGGAGCAATAATCAATATGTGTTTGTATGTGGTTGATTGATTGATTGATTTAGGAACTGACATCACAGCATTCGGGGCATTCCCATAAGCGCTCCGTCCCCATCCCCAGCAGCCAGCGAAGAGTTCCAACACTAATAGTACCAGTAGCAATCTGGTTATATGTTCGCCCTGCCTTTCCTCTGAGCGTCGATCGTCGGCCAGATCCCCTCGTCACCCCTCGCTGTCGCATTCTTGCCAGACCATGGTGATCCATTTGTTCCTCTGAGATGTATACGTTCTCCCACAAGGCCGCAACCATGTATGCCTTAGCATGCATCAATACTCCACCAAATTTTGCTGAGCCAGCCACTCTGTCCGCCTATTCATTCCCCAGCACACCAGCATGCCCCAGAGAAAAGATCCAGACGATGCTTGTCACCCGTGACTTCCGATGCAAAGCAAGCCACTCTGCACGAAGCTTGCCTGTCCTCACCCTGCTCAGCATGCTTTCTGAGTCAGTTGCAATTTGTATGTGGGAAGTATAGAATATCTTTCTTGTGTTTTTGGCGAGGAAATTTTTAATTTTGGTAAGTTGGTATAATTTTTTGACTATTTGTTTAACTAGAGCATGAACATGGGAATTAAAGGTTAGATTTTGATCTATGATAAGATCCAGTGCCTTGTGCTCGGTTACATTTTCTATAGGCGTGCTACCAATGTGCAGCTGAAGAATTCTCTGCGAGTTTAGAGTGTGAAGTCTTTGCCTGGTTCCTATTAACATAGATTTTGTTTTAGAAATGTTAATTTGCAAGCGGTTTGCATGACATCACTTAACTACACTATTTATTTCCTGTTGCAAGGATAATTCTAGCACATTACGATCAATAGCGTTTGTATATTGTCATCAAGCGATGCTTTAGGCATTACGGGATAAACTTCTCTCGCACCACACAAAAAGATTGTCAGTCGTACGAGAGGAATTGATTACACATTTTATTGCCACTGGCTCTTTACATTACATCAATGCACAAAACGGTCGCTATTAAATCACACATGAATACACAGAATTGCCTATCACTAGTCGTTCCTAACCCTCCTGCTAAATCTATCTACACGGCTAAAGAAATACGCATCGACGCTAAGCGATGTGTTCCCTACGAAGTCTGTCCCCTGTCTGACTATTCTCTGCGTGCTGTTTACACAGTACGCGGAAGGACCTGGGGCGCACTACGGCTTTTGCGTGCTGCATCATTCAACACGCTTAGAGTAGTCGCCTCTCTTGAGTTTCATTCTAGTTCTCCGTGTCTATCACGTTGGCGTGATTATGCCGTGACCAGAGTGCTTACTCTCTGGTTGACACTTCCGTGTCTCATGAGAGAACTATTTGATAGTTCCCCTTCCTATCTACTCCCTACACCTACCCTGCCCTCATGTAGGGGCACTGGGTTACCTCTAATCTACTTGAGGTAGACCACTCATTCAGGGTGGTCTTCTATCTGAGTCTTTGACACACACCCTCCCCTCCTGTGTTGCGTTACAAACTTTGACTCATGGTTGTGACGCAAGAGGTTTCTAAAAATTAGTGTATCTAATTTTTGTCAAAGACTACTGATAACTTGGTACTGGGTAACTCAATAGACCTCTACTGACTATTGTCACAATGTAGTATCACTTTACTTGGTTACTGGTGATCGCCACAAACTTGTCTGGTTGGCGTGAGCCCTCTTCTCAATCGCAATATTATATTAATTAGAGGTTTGTCTGAACCGGACCATTGTCTTCTAAGACCTGCCCTCAAATAGCAAATTAACTCACTACCCATACAAAGTTGACTTTCTTAGGGTCAACACATGAATTGCTTCATGTCCCCCATATAATATTAAACAACCCTTGCACAAGCTGTGTGCGACAGGCTTTACCTATCTCGCTTCCACGTGTAAAGTTATCTTTCACTGTTAAGTTAGTGTTTCGTTGTCTATTGTGTCCCCTGACCCGGAGTTATCTCCATTTGTTCTAAAAAATGTATGTAATTTACATGTTTGTTTTCCTGGTTGTTTGCGTGTTTGGATCTACCTAATAATATAATTTACCTTCTAACATGTGTGTCTGTCTATAATATGTATGTAAGTTAGTTTTCAAGTGCCATAATTCGGTTAAATGTGGCCACAAACAAGTGTATAACACTAATTCGTGACTACGTTTCCGTCTTATGAGACTTAAAATACTTTTTCTAAGGTCTACACTAAACTACACACAATACATTCGAGACAGTACATTTCAACACCGAAAGCAAACGCTTGACGCAGACAAATAATAAAAAGTCCGCTGGTTGCCTTCACTCTCCATTGTATATTTACCATTTTCTCTCACTTTCACACTTCTGTCACACATCTTTTATTCTCCCAATTATTTAAAAACCTTGAAGTGACACTGTACAAGTTTGGTTCAGTTTGAAAAGAGTTGAGCTTAATGACTGTGCGTAACTTACTGCACGAGTCATGTATTTACAAAATATTTACATGGATGATATAGGGTTGATAGTTTGTACCCTGATATTATTAACCACTCTATTCTACTGACATGAATTCTATAACTATATATATTCTAATTTGTTGTACAAAATCAATCTAATTTAAGGGAAGTAATCTAACTATCTAAAAAAATGAAAATGATGTGAGATGAGTTATGTACCTTTCTGAAATGGGTAATGTGAAATGTAACAAAATTATAACTAATGTTTTAATGTTTTAAATGAAAAAAATATGATTGATATTTTTACTCTACATGGTGTAAATGATGTATGTTCATCTGTATAATCCTTTTATCCTATAAAGTATAACATAATTTTAGTCCTAAATGATGAGGTTGTTAAAGTGTTCATCAAAATGGAATGAAATAAAGTGAAATGAAATGAACTAAATGGTACTGTTCCTATCTAAACTTTTTATGCTAGTCTTTAATTAGCTGTTATTAAGTTTAAAGTACTATCCTAATCTACTTTTATGCTAAGTAAGTGGGTAAATTAATGATTTATCTAAACTACACAAAAAAATCTATTATATTTTCTAAATCTAAATCTATATTAAAGTAACTTATCTAACTATAATTTATCACTATATTAAAACCGTTATAATACATATCACATTAACTAAATATATATACATGGTATTTATTTACCTCAGGTTAGTGGTTGCCATAACGTTCAGAAATTGCTTTCGTTGGCATAGTTTATATATACACAATTGTCCTGGGTATACTAAATACACTACACAGTCATACTTGTGTCTTATGGGTATTCTTCCACTCGTAGAGTCCGCTGGTGTCGTAGACAAGTATATTCGTGTCTGTTATTTATACATTGTTCTGACACTGTTCTTCCATGATTAACACAGGTGATTCACCGGACCACAAATGGAGCATAGTAAGTAATGAGCTGTCTATGTACACACGGTGATTCACTTGTTCTTGGAGCACAGTTCTTATTCTGCTGTCTATGGACACATGGTGGTTCACTGTTCTTAGCACACAGCCCTGATCATGATGTCTATGTATTACATAGGATATTTTACACAGGATATTTTAAGTGTACTAAATTACCATTTCTTACACTACCTTTTCATGTGGAATATCAGGTATTTCTACCTCAGATGGTCGACTAAGGGTATCAGCAAGAATGTTGTCCCTACCCTTAATATGCTCTATACTAAAAGTATAATTTTGTAATATTAATGACCACCTGTAGATGCGGTCATTGCGATGCACCCCACTTTGTATGACCGTGATTGGGGAGTTGTCGGTCTGGACTACAAAGTGATCACCCGCTAGAAATCGATGCAACTTCCTCACCGAATAGATGACGCTAAGGGCTTCCAACTCTGATATGGAATATCTGGACTCAGCAGGTGTGATCTTGCGGCTCACGTAGCAAATTGGATGGAAGATGCCATCGTAAAACTGGCCTAGTACCGCAGTGATGGAAATCCTGCTGGCATCTGTCCTAAGATAATAAACGAGCCTAGGATTAGGCAAACGGAGGATTGGTACATTACTAAATAGGAGTTTCAATTTTGACAATGCAGAAATTAATAATGCATCTTTGACATCTAATTTTACTGATGCTTTTAAAACATTTGAAAATACACTTGTGATTTCAGCTAAGTTCGGTATGAACTTACTATAATAATTTACTAAACCCAAAAGGCTCCTGACCTGCTTCTTTGTTGTAGGCATGGTCAGGTTCATAATTTTAGTAACAATTCTGTTGTCAGTTTTTAGTTGTCCTTGTGAAATGACATGACCCAAAAAATCAATTTCTTGTAGGCCCAATTCAACTTTGCTCGGTTTGACCGTGAGACCGAAGAGTCGCAACCTATCGAAGACATGTCTGAGTTTCAGTAAGTGTGTTGTCCAGTCATCCGTATGGACACAAATATCATCTATATATGTCACTGTATTCGTCACTTCATGTAGTAAATCTCTAGTTAAGCATACGAAAGTGGCAGGAGCGTTACGAAGTCCGAAAGGAAGAAACCGCCACTCGTAAAGACCTAAAGGTGTTGAGAAAGCAGTAAGATGGATGGATTGAGTCTGCATAGGGACCTGCCAATATCCCTTAGTAAGGTCTAATTTAGAGAAGATTTTGGAGGTGGACATATCAAGAATAAGATCTTCGCAGGAAGGAATTGGTTCTGCGTCGATCTTAGTGACATTATTGAGTTTCCTATAGTCCACACAAAGACGAATTGTGGAGTCTTTTTTCTTGACCAAGACGATTGGAAAGGAGTACTCAGATGTAGATTTTTGAATGATTCCACTAGCTTCTAATTTAAGAATTTCCTTATTTAGACTTTCTCTGTAGCTAAGTGGGATAGAGTACGGCCTGCATTTGATAGGCTTAGAGTCCGAAAGAAGGATGGAGTGCTCGATCCTGTCCGTCCTACCTGGAATGTCGGAAAATATGTCCTTATATTCAGTCACTAATTCTATTGTCTGTCGTCGTTGCTCGTCTGTTAGTCCCTGTTCTAACCGTATACAATCTAATGTCGCAGTCTTGTCTACAATTGGAACAGGTAGTTCCATCCCGTTGTCGTCTACCTGATTCAGTACGGTTGTGGTGCTAAGTGCGTTTTCTGTAAGTTCACTAGGTGTATGCATATCGTCGGCTTTGCCAGTCTCGCTAACTAGTGTAGTTGCGTTGTGTATGTCTGTCGTCTCATCCATAGGTGTGGGTGCATTGTGTTCGTCTGTCTCTAATTCTGTCTCTTGTCGTGAAAAGTAGGGTTTCAACATGTTGATATGAAATATCTTTAAGTGTCCGTTTATCGATATTTCATAATCGACATCTGAAATTTTTCGTACCACTTTGAATGGCCCTTGCCATGAGGTCAATAATAAATTCCGTTTGTCTGGGAGTAAAAGCAGTATGTCTTGATCTGGTTCAAGATTAATAGTCCTCGCACCTTTATTTGCGTATTGGCGGTAGATTTGACCCTTCCTCTCCAAAGCTTCCTTGGCTATGATACACGATTTCATAATTTTATCTCGTGTTTCTGTTACCATTTCATAAGGTGTTTTAGGGGTTGGAATTTCAATCGCATTAGTTACCAACTGATGGTAAATTGTTAGGGGTCCACGTGGGTTAGCCCCGTATACCAATTCAAACGGTGAGAAACCCGTGCTTGAATGGGGAATCTCCCGATAGGCGAACAGCACTGTTGGTAACAGTGTATCCCAATCAGCTGGGTTTTCTGCTGTCACCTTAGCCAGAATATGCTTTAGGTCTCCGTTAATTTTCTCTACTATTCCATTGCTGGCTGGATGATAAGCTGTTGTAAAATGCTGTTTAATTCCTAACATTTTCATAAGGGCTTGCGTTGCAGCCGATATGAATTGGGTTCCACGGTCGGATAAGATGGTACGTGGAAATCCGAATCGTGAGAACAAGTGTAGAAATACATTGGCAATGTCTTTGGAGGTGATGTATTTCAAAGCTACTGCCTCAACCCACCTTGAACATAGGTCTACCATCGTTAAGATGAAGCGCTTTCCTTTGCTGGACACCTGGTTCAGGGGTCCAACAATATCTACCGCCACACTCTCAAATGGCCTAGAGGCCAGTGTTGAAGGTTGCACTTCAGCTGTAGGATGTTTACCCTTACGTACTAGTTGTTGACAGACATTACATGAACGACAAAATACTTTTATGTCATTACAAAAACCTGGCCAATAAAAATGAGCCTGAATTCTGGCCCTGGTTTTGTCGTATGCAAGGTGACCAGCAAACGGTGACTCGTGTGCAATCTTTAGCACAGTTTGGCGGTGTTGTACAGGTAACACCGTTTTCTGAATCTCATGGTTACCAGTTGTATAATAACGAGTAAGAATACCATTATTAAGTCTAAAGAACCATGATGCGTTTTTTGTTACTTTGGCTTTTTCTTTTAATAGCTTTAGATATGGAGACACACTCGGATCAGCTTTTTGCTGGTCTATGAACTTTTGTCTGGTGGTATCATCCGTGCTAGTTGGTGATAGCAACAGTAGTCTTTCATCCTGTAGTGTGTCTTGGTGTTTAATAGTATCTGCTCTGGTTGTTGCATTAGCTGCATTTAATTTTTCCCATGCAGCTATTTCTTCGTTAGTGCAATGTTTCAATTGGGGTAAGCATCCCAAAATTAAATCAGTACAAGGGTTATCTAAAATCGCACATGTAAAGGTACCAGAAAGGAAAGGAGTGTTAATACGGGCTCTTGCCAAAGGGTAAATTTCAATATTACCCGAAAAGGTTCGGCATTTAACTGAGTCACCTGTATAATCATTTGGATTCACCAGTTCCTTTCTAAGACCAATAAGAGTGCTCCCACTGTCTAGCAAACATTGGCATGGTATTTCGTTGACCATTGCATTGTGGAACACCAAATTGCCTCTGGAGGCTAATGCTGCATTTACACTCTCAGTGGAGAATGGTACTGTATGTCCACATTCTAATTTTCCGTCTGCATGGAATTGGTGACATCGCTCACAACTGTCAAAGCTTAATATATCGTTTACACAACAAACATCTTCAGATTGGTTAAAAGGTAATTCATTCTCGACCTCACACTCAGTCTCACTACCACTATCAGACGATGTATCAATTAACATTGCACTGTTGGCCTTCATTCTTTGGTGGCCTAGGCACTTATTGGAATAATGCCCGTAGCTAGAACAGAAGAAGCATTTGACTGCACGCCTGTATGCAGTTCTCTTGTTTTGTTGTTTCTTAATGACCATCTCAAGATGTGTCGGATAGTTTGGTGATTTATCACACATAGAGTAAGTATCATGAAAAAGTTGGCAATACACACATTTAGCCAATTTTTGATCTTTCTTGTCGACTCTCTGAAATGGTTTTTTATTGCTGCGATAGCTTTTAGGTTGGTCCTTAACAAAAGAGACTATTTCAGAGTCGATATTTGATGTTTTAAAAATATCTCTATTTGAGGAAAAATATGCGGAGCCTTTCTTCTCAAATTGTTCTATGGTTTCGATGTCTGACTGCTGAAGGAATTTAGCGAAAGGAGATGGTATTGTGGATATGACTTTATCCATGGCTATTAAATTTTTAAGTTTTTCAAAGTCCTTTCCTATTTTTGCTGCACTAAGCCATCTATTTAGCACGCTTTGGACATTCAAGACATAATCGATGAAAGTCTCACTTGGTTTTGGTTTTAAGTTAGAAAATTGCACTTGATACCCAGGGGCATCAAGTAAGAAATGTTGCATTATCCTATCGTGGATGTACTGATAGTTAGATCTAAGATCAGTTGGTATTGATTCTATAACTTTAAGGGGCTCCCCACTGAGGTTCTTCATGTAGATCATGGCCCACATATCGATTGGTACTTGGTGGTATTTCAGCTGATATTCGACATTTTCTGTCCAATCTGATATGGAATCTTCTTTACAGAATGGCTTAATAATATGTTTGTACTTATTAAGTTTATTTTCTTCTTGCTGACTCTTTAGTTTTGTAGCGGAGATCTCTAAGTGTGAATCTACATCCATACCTTTCATCTTTAACTGTGTCTCTGATTCAACCTGTATTTGTTTTTCTTTCACTCTTGCCATTTCATCTATCTCTCTTTGCTTTAATTCTCTCTCCTGATCTAATTGTTTTTGCTTTAATTCTAATTCTTTTTGTTTAATCTCCTTATCATGTTCTAACTGTTTCTGTTTAGTTATCTCAGCTAGTTCTACAATCTCCTTTTGATGTTGTCTTTCTCGTGCACGTTCATCTCTCTCAGCATCTTTTGCTTCCCTAAATTTTTGATCAGCATATTGCTCTAAGTCCTTTCCTGTGTATTCTAATTCCTTGCCTGCTTTTATGAAATCAGCTAAAGTTGCCATGTTGTTGGGTAATTAGCTAGAGTTGATAGGCACTCAAATATTTACTCACTTATTTATATTAGATATGTTAAGTTTTTAAATCCCTGTGTACAAAAAATATACTCTTAGATTACACATTGAAAAATAGATCACAAAAAATATACTAATAGATCAAACCCTGAAAAAGAGATGCATTATTAATCATATTGCATTCAAAATAATTTGGGTATACTCATCTTAACATTCCAGATCAATCAGGTACAATCGTTTGGCACCTCAGGTCCAATCGTTCGGCACTACGACATACACCTTGCGTTCTTCTTATGAACAGCTGTTGTTATACCTGGTTTACAAGAGCATCATTAATTAACCAATTGTAAACGACATATGACTTTAGACAATTTTGTACAATCACATGCCCCCGGACAAGACAATGTGGTATAATTAATAATAAATGTCACTGTCCTGTCTTCGTTCTAATGTCTTCTGCATTCCTTAACTATACCTGTTTAATTTATGGAAGTGCTGTGCAGACCGAGTCTTATTTGCATAGCGAAAGTAGTGCCATCGTGACGGTAACAAATAGAAAAGGTATACAAATAATTAAATAAATGCTTTGAAATAAATATAAAAGTAATAATAATGTTCAAATAAATAAATATATTCAATAAATAGCTAATATAAACCAATAATATTTGATATAAGCCAAAGATTCAGGCGAGCAGCCGCTTTGCGATTTGTAAACAATCCGTCGCTGATTGCAAATGGCGTAAGGCAGCTGTTTGTCAGTCGCGATACGTCACAGGCGCAGCGCTATTTTTAGATTGGAAAAATCGATATTGTTGTCGGCTCATTTTTTGTGTATTGCTCCGCTGTGAATCATATTTGATAAATATTCGTAAATAAATAAGTAATTGTAGAAATAAATGATACAAAACTATAATAATAATACTTACAAATCAGAAGAAAACATGTTCATAAGTCACAAAACATTTCAATAAGCATAAATAAACGTTAATCGGTCACGATGGGCACAGCTCGCAACTTGTTCTAGTCTGCACACGCCATTTTCACTAACATAAATTAAACCCTGTGATTAACTGACAGTAATACTATTTTAGAGCCGTGGGTGAGTGTTTTAGCTTGAACAATTTTCCAAGCTACACTTCTGACACCACTTTTATCCTAGCCTGTCATCAAGCGATGCTTCAGGCATTACGGGATAAACTTCTCTCGCACCACACAAAAAGATTGTCAGTCGTACGAGAGGAATTGATTACACATTTTATTGCCACTGGCTCTTTACATTACATCAATGCACAAAACGGTCGCTATTAAATCACACATGAATACACAGAATTGCCTATCACTAGTCGTTCCTAACCCGCCTGCTAAATCTATCTACTCAGCTAAAGAAATACGCATCGACGCTAAGCGATGTGTTCCCTACGAAGTCTGTCCCCTGTCTGACTATTCTCCGCGTGCTGTTTACACAGTACGCGGAAGGACCTGGGGCACACTACGGCTTTTGCGTGCTGCATCATTCAACACGCTTAGAGTAGTCGCCTCTCTTGAGTTTCATTCTAGTTCTCCGTGTCTATCACGTTGGCATGATTATGCCGTGACCAGAGTGCTTACACTCTGGTTGACACCTCCGTGTCTCATGAGAGAACTATTTGATAGTTCCCCTTCCTATCTACTCCCTACACCTACCCTGCCCTCATGTAGGGGCACTGGGTTACCTCTAATCTACTTGAGGTAGACCACTCATTCAGGGTGGTCTTCTATCTGAGTCTTTGACATATATACTGTGCAGTCATCCACAAATAGATCGAAGGACAATGAAAGATATAAGGGAAGATCATTTATATAAATGGCAAATAACAGAGGGCCAAGTATAGACCCCTGAGGTACTCCAGTATTAATGGTAATGGCTTGAGATAGAGATTTATTGTGTGATACTACTTGTTTTCTGTCTAATAGAAATGAGTTTATTAATGTCACTATATTAAAGCTTACTTTCATGGTTTCTAGTTTTTTAATTAGAATAGTATGATCTATCATATCAAATGCTTTTCTAAAGTCTTTAAACACCATTCCACATAGAGTATTGTTTTTAATATTTTGATGCCAGTTTTCTATCATGTTTGTTGGGGCCGTATGACAAGACTATTTTGACCGAAATCCTGACTGACTGTCAACTATTAATTTGTGGCGAACTAAGTGCTCTAATGTTGTTTTGTGGATGTGCTTTTCTAGCGGTTTGGATAGAGAGGATAATATGGAAATTGGCCTACTCATGAGAGGATTGTCTAATGGACCAGCTTTTAAGTGAGGATACACTTTAGCAATTTTAAAGGCTGATGGGAAGTGACCTTTGGTGAGACATTGATTATATATAAAAGTTAGTGATTCGCAGATCGCCGGTGCAGCATAGCGAAGGATTTGATTACTGATTCCATCTAGTCCTGTTGAGTTATTGTTTTTTAGGTTACTGAGATGAGTAAATACTTCAGTGGTCATCATTAGCGGTATGTTGGAGGGAATGACACCATAGCACTTGTTCTCACAGAATGATGATAATAAAGATATGTCATGAGGCACATCTGGTATTGCAGCCTTCAGTTGGTTTATGTCGGACTGAAAGAATCTACTGAATTTATCACATGTAACCTGATTTGATGGTAGTGTTTGTGATGATTTGTGTCTGGTTGTCAAGGTATTAATTGCTTTCCATATATCTTTAGTGTTGGTTTTATCTATTATTAAGTTCTTAAAATAGTTTTTCTTTTCCTTTCGAATAACATATTGAACTTTCTTTCTCAGACTACGGTACATAGTTAGATCTCTATTTTTATGTGCCCTGTCCCAGTCTCTCATAAGTTCAACTACCTCATATGTGATCCACGGAGGCTTAGTGTGATGTTTAACACAAACTTCCTTAAATGGAACATGCTTATCAAATACACTTAGAAAGGTCTTCAGTCAGTGGTCCAGAGCATCATGTGGGTCAGGAAGCTGGTAAACATAGTCCAGAGATGAGTTGAGTAAGTCTTGTAAAAAGACATCTTGATTGAAGTTTTTATAATTTCTATATTTTACACTTATATGTTTGTGTTTCGGAGTTTTGGTACCTCTTTTCGACCACGTGCAACATACTGGGTAGTGATCGCTCATTGCATTAATAGGTACAGTACATTCTGTGATGTTGTCAGCACACATAGTGTAAATATGATCTATAAGTGTTACAGATGATTTTGTTATTTTAGTGGCTTGTTTGACTAAATGTGGGAAGTATATGACTCTATTATGTTTTCCCATGTTTTGTTTGATTTGTTAGTGTCTATGTTGAAGTCACCTAGGAGTATTATTTCTCTCGCATTACTAAAGACTACATCCATCATAGTGGTGAATTTTTCTCACCAGATATTTCCTGCACTAGGGTTTTGATAGAGATAGCCAACTACTAGGGGTATGCGATTTTGAAGTTTAACCTCAAGCCATACACACTCAATCTCACAGGTTTCAAAATCTAGCCTGCAGCTGGCGTTAAGCGAGTTAGAAATATAAACTGCAATACCCATCTCTTGTTTCTGATAGGGATCTCTTCTAATGGTTTTAAAACCTGTGATATCAATGTCATCATCTGAGATGTTACCATTTAATCGACTTTCGCTAAAGCCGAACATGTGAAATTTTTATTAGGTGTAAGTGATAGTTCCGGCAGCTTCCCTAATAGATGGCAGATGTTTAAATGCCCGATTCTGAGCCCATTATTACTGAGCCAGTGTTCGTACTTATTAGACATTTTAACATTGCGTAATCATAAGTTTTTTAAAACGCAAATTCAATACAACTTACATTCCTTATAACAATACACACTCTAAAACAGTAATATCTACGTCAATATACCCAAAAAATATACAGATCAGTAAGGATGAGCAGTGAAGACCCCCTCACTCACAGTATAAACACAAGGAAAAGTATTATAAAACATATACATCTAAGTATCAATTTCTGTGATGTCAATATGAGTCAATGTTTATAGTCACGTACAATCTAATACGTTACTATATGAAGCAATAACCAAGTATGCACATAAACGTTCTAGGAGAGGCTCTTTCTTGTGCTGAGATCCGGTGTTGCTTTGTGCTGAATTGCTAGTAAACACCAGGCTGTTTTGGTCTTTGGTACAGTGACATCATAAGTGCCTGACGAAGTGAAGCTGGGCTAAAACGTGTGAGGTATAACATCTCTGGGTTACAATGGAATGGATACTGTTGATTTCTCACGGGTGTGTAACGACAGGCTCTGATTCGTGGCTAACAGGGGGCTGTGGTGGCACTTTGTTGTTACTGATAGGTTGTTCCTTGCTGTGGAGAAGAGGGAACATATCTTCATAATTATTACCCTCCTGTGTGAAAGAGGGCGTATTGTACAGATTTGGTGTGGTGGAAGTGTTCCATCTGGCTTGGGTTTCAGGTGCAGTGGTTTTGAGTGGTCTGCGCTCTTCCGACCTATTGGTACTTGATGTGATGGAAGTATGTCGTCTGGCTTGAGTTTCAGGTGGAGTAGCTAAAAGTATCCTACGTGATCCGGTATTGGTTATGTGTTGTGTCCATTCTGTGTATTTGATATTTTTTGGCGAGCAAGCCAATGTAGACAAATGTATTTGATCTTTATAAAGTCGCTTTTTTGGTGCACCAGCCTGTGAAGTAGACAACGGTGTGTTGTTGATGAACTCTATGTTGTTGTGAGAACAAAACTTCTGCAATATGTTGTTATTTATGTCAGCTAGGTGACGCTGGAATCTATAACTCTGTGATATGATGGAAGAGAAAAAAATAGACGATTTAGGAAAAGTGTGATGTAATCCGTTCAAGAATGCCAGCAGTTGAGATACTGTGATTTTCTGGTTGTTCATGGTGTCATTAATACCAATGTGTATGCTTGCCTTTCTAACATTATGATATACAGCCAACCTGCTAATCTTGTCTGTTAGCCAGTCAACTCCAGCCCCAGGCAATGGGTTTATGGAAACAATGTCTTTGTCTGAAATGGCCATCCGGTCGCTGTATAGACCTTTCATTAAAGAGTCACCTATTAGGATGTGTGTACAGTTGGGTCATGCTGTCTGTATATGGTGGTGTCAGTATGCTTTGCAGGTTGTTTCTCCCATTCAGCAGCAGTCTGTATATCTCCATGTGCCTCTCCCTGTTTCCTGCAGGCGTGTGTTGTCTGTTGGCAGTGCACTATAGCACTGTACTTTTTCTGACAAATTTTCTTGAAGCACTTCGAATCTGTTGCTTATTTTTACATCAGTGGGATAGACTGCTTGTAGTGTTTTGTCTTCCTCTGCACATTGAGGTCTTTTTCATGTCTTGTTATTTGTTTTTGGTGAAACTGAGCTTCTAGATTCTCTGAAGAAGTTGGTACAGCACATTGAGGTTTTTTTCATGTCTTGTTATTTGTTTTTGGTGAAACTGAGCTTCTAGATTCTCTGAAGAAGTTGGTACAGCTGCTTGGGAATTACACGCTTGTTCATTTGAGTTGGTGTTGGACTCATGCTGTAAAGTTTCTATGGTTTTTCTTAGCAACAGATTTTTCTCTCTCAGGAGCGTGATTTTTGCTTTGAGTCACTGCTGGTCTTGCTGTTCACTTCAATGTTCGCTGTAACAGTAACAGTGATCGCCTTTAAGGATTGTTCTATTACCTCAATGAGCCTATGACAATCGCACGATTGTCCATTGATAGTTGGTGTGTTTTATAAGGCTGATATTTCTTCTGCCACTCTTACGTTGGTCTCTACATTGTTTTGGAGGTGCTCCATTAGATATTCAATGGCCAAGAGCACTGATGGGGTAGCTGGCCTCGTGTTGATGGTATTGTCCTGTTCACTCATTGTATGTATGTTGAGAAACATTGTCTGCTGTGATATTCACAGCTGTAGTTGTGGGCTTTTTAGATTCCGATCCCTCACTCGAGACGAGAATGCTGATGATGTCTTGTGTCTTTGATAAGTAAATGTATGTATTGAGTTTTCCAGCTCATCAAAGTTGAATGTTAGCCAAGATTTCTTCTTCTTCTTCTTCGTTCATCCGGAGTTTTTTTTTCCGGACGTGACTGCCCTGTGCCTGTTTACAGCAGAGCTGCGTTCTTGCGCCGTTAGGCCGACACATCCGACTTCTGCGGGCATTTGTTGACCGGGTTAACCTTCCCGGAGCCAAGATTTAATGTTTTCAACACTACCCAGAGCTAATAATTTGTTCTTTGTGTGATACAAATGTATCGTAAGGATTGGCATCATAATCAGGTCTTCCACGTAGGCCCCGTGCCTATCTTGTCTGTGTTGAATTAGTTCAGGCTTGTAATAGTTGAGGCAAGTTCGAAATACCTCATAATTGAGTGTATTGTTAAAGGATACTGTAACACATTGGCCAGAGTTGGTGTGTTCACACACCTGGCTAGCTTGGTCTTCACCACCTTCTTTTTGTTTAGTGTGTAAGTTATCTTCATGGCCCATTGTAAACCGGATCTTGTTTTCACACCAGTCACCTTCAAAGAACCCTCATCTCCTGATGATATTATTGCATAATGTTATCAAACATGAAGAATGCAGAGATCGCATTGTATTCTAGACGTGCCGCGGGCAATTTGAAGTCATGTGTTGTGGTTGGTTGGTTTTGAGACGCCATGCACTTGATTCGTTAGTGTTCAGCTATCACTTGAATATCGTATCTAATACACATTTTTGCGAAAATCGCCACTTATATTATTCTAAGAACTATTTAACCACATCCATACAATCATTATGAGCACAATGATATACAAAAAATCATGTTAGATTAATTCAGCAAAAAAAAAAACACACACACACACACACAAACACTCTCTCTCTCTCTCTCTCTCTCTCTCTCTCTCTCTCTCTCTCTCTCTCTCTCTCTCTCTCTCTCTCTCTCTCTCTCTCTCCAATTTTAAAAACAAAAATTACAAATTCATCCTTGTTCAACCTACTTCCTCAGCTGTGGTTATTGTTGAGGTCCGTGGTTTTTGTGGGTTTATTCACCCTAATTCTTGTCTTGTGCGCTCTATCTCGGACTGGTCATGTAGCGTTTGTGTCTGTGACGTCAGCTGGGGGATCGGTCGGCGGCTGTCCTTTGTGCCTGTCTCCTGTTGTGATTTCATTTGTGGGTGTAGGCTCCTGGCTCGTCTGGCTTGACTGGTTGTAGACCTTATAAGGACTTTTTATTTAGTACTAGCTGACATGGCCCGGCTTCGCCCAGACCCTGGTGGGGAGCATCTCATTTAATTCATATAAGTAGTCATATAAGCTCCCGTTCCTGACTATCTATCTGTCTGTATGTCTGTCTGTCTGACCAGGCACGGCTTCGCCAAGACCCTGATGGTCTCATTTAATTTATATTCGGGCCCTGCACCCGTTCCCGTTCCCCAAAAAAGACGACCCGGCCGGCTTCGCCCCGCCTGGTGGGGAGCATATCATTTAATTCATATTCGGAGGAGGGGGAGGGAGGAGGAGCGATGAGGCGGGGGGAGGAGGTAGAGGGAGGGGAGAGGGAGGATTATAACGCATATGCCTGTAGATAACTGCAGCGAAAAGGTCCACCTATTTGAGAAATATGCAACAATTTTACATATATAGCAATGCTATTAGAAGTTATGTCCCCTCGCTATATATACATTTTAATGTAAATTAAATATTAAATAATATTAAGTAAATTACTGTTTGTACTCTAAAATAAATATGACAGTTGGCAGCGCGGGAATGAGAGGAAGACGTGTAGAAAATTTCATCTCAGTCGGATGGACCGTTCGCGAACGCATAAAATACATACAGACATACATACATACAGACAGTCTCTTTTATATATAAGATTTTTGCCTCCTTTTTTGGGTATTTTCTGTAGGAGCTTTTCGACGTTTTCATATTCTTGTTTGCGTAATGTCTCTGCCCTCTCCCTCTCCATTCTCTTGCACCTGTTTGTCATTTCGCGTCTTTCCCGTTCTATCTTCCTATTTTTTTTTTTGCTCGCGTTCACTCATTTTAGCCGTTGCTAGGAGCTCCTCTAGGGTCATTGGAAGAGGGTAATCTGTGCCGCCGTCACTCTCCTCCCATATGATTTCTCCAGTGGTGTGGTGGTAAATCGGTTTCCTCTTGGGGAATGGAAACGTCTCTGCCTTTTGTTGGGTGTCACCTTGCGGCTTTTCTGTGGTTTTTTCCTTGGCTTCAGCTGGTTTGCTTTGGGTTAGCTCCCTTGTTAACATTTCTCTCTCCGCTTTGATGTCCCGTAGAATTTCTTCATTCTTCTTTGTCGTCTGTGCCATATGTTCCACTTCTTGCTTGATGTTTTCCTGTATCTCCTGTATTTCAGCCAGCAGCTTTTCATTGTCGCTGGTCGGTGCCGGTGTTTGCTTGATTTGCTTCTTTAGCTCATCTATCTGGTCTTGCAGTTGAGCTTTTTCCGCTTGTGAGATGCTTGTGGCTGTCTTGCACCTCCGCATTGCTTTGTTGTATGGTGTCTTTGTGTTGATGGTGAACTTTAACACGTCTTTTTAACACGGTTTTTGCCTTATGCAGAAATGCGTGGCTGCTGGGCTTCTGGTTGACTGCCACTGCCATTGACGATGAACTGTATTTCGTGGACTGTGTGGGTGAACATCTAGGAAACATCCAGATGGGAAAATGACTGCCGATTCCATCAGAAATGAACTGAGTGCTTTGTGGGGGACTATTGTGTTGACATTCTGGTGGCGGCATTATGCACAGTGTATCTGTGCGGGCTGTTATTTGTCGAGACTCCTGTCTTTTCCACTTTTCACATTGGGCAGTGGGGAGCGTTTTGTGTGATATTCACTGGCACAGGAATGGAGCATAATGGGGACGACCCGTTGCTGTGAAGTTGGAACTGCGACTAACTAACTAACTAACTAACTTTAACACGTCTCTTTGTCGCTGCAGGTACGGACAGCCCAAGTATCTTGCTCCATGCTTGCCCAGGCAGTTGGCGCACTTTCTTTTGTTGTTGGGTGCTCGGAAGTCCATGTCCAGCGGATACTCATTGAAGGTGTGGTGATCGGCGCAGTACTGGCAGATTTCCGTCTTACTACGACATGCTGCTCTGCTGTGGCCGGCCCTCTGGCATCTGGAACATTGGTTGACTCTTGCGATGAATCTCTCTGGCTGTTGTAGTTTCTTGCTGATTGATACTGTGGTCGGCATCTCACTGCCTACTATCGTAACCACCGCCAATGTTGTAGGCATCTTGTCTCGATCATACGTGGTCAAGCCATCTGGATATTTACTTCTCTGCCCTCCCCTTGTTCTCCTCCCCTCGATCTTGCCAGTTGTCACCAAGTTCTCTCATTTATTTCTTCTCATAACATGACCATGTGCCTGAGCAGGCTGTTGTTTGTCGAGACTCCTGTCTTTTCCACACAGGGCAGTGAGGAACATTTTATGTGATACTCACTGGCACAGGAATGGAGCATAATGTGGATGACCCATTGCAGTGATGTTGGAACCGCGACTGAACTGAACTGAACATGACCAAACAATTTTGACTGTCTGTGTCTAATTTCTCTAATCAGTTCACGGTTTTCATTTGTTTCTTGTTGGACTTGGTCATTGGTTTTTCTGTCTGTCCATGGTATTCTTTGCCTTTTCCTCAGAAACCACCTTTCTACAACCATCAGATGTTTTTCAGTTTGCCAGCTCATCGTCCACAATTCACATCCATAAAAAAGCGCAGGTTCAGTGCAGCACCTCAACACTCTTTTTCAAGTTGCAAATGACATCTTTTTAATGGTCAGTATGACTTTCATCTTGCAAAAGGCTACATTCGACATCCATCAACTTGATTTTCTACTTTTGCATTGAAGTCACTCATTATGATGGGTTTTCTTTCTTTAGTGTCCCCTCGAAAGATTAGTTGAAATAAGCACTTGAAGTCTGTGGACCATTGATTCTGTGGGAGTAGGTTTGGGTGACTGGTAATGAAGCTTGATGAAGTCAGCTGAATATACATTAGATTGTAGATTGTAGTTAAGAGTTTCCAGTCTTATTTTAGTGTATCATCGTAGCAAATCATTCTAGCTCGATTATACAGGGCCCATACTATGAATATTATAACAGTGTAACTGTTATAGTGATTATGCGGTCGGCGTTCAAAAATAAAGCATGGCCAGGTCTGGAATTAGATACAATAAATAATTCCTGTGCAATGTAAAATTTAATAAGCAGTGCACGGTTAAGCACCGTCGCTTGATAGTGTCTTCGGGTTATTGTGGATAGCATTACAACCTGAAGTGACCATGGGTTAAGTGACGTTCAGAGCCATAATATTTGGTGTTTTAAGAGGCGAAGTCTATTAATGAATGGACATGTTGATAGTGTCTTAGGGTTATTGTGGATAGCATTACGACCTGAAGTGACTATGGTATGAGAGGAGTTAGTTAGTTAGTTATCAGTTGGGGTATCTTCGTTGCACTCCGGACATGTCCATAGGTGCTCAGATCCTCCCCCCAGCATATGCATCAGCGTCCGGTGGCTAATAGTGCCAGTTCTGTGTTGGTTGACGAGGCGCTTTGTTTTCCCGATGTACCTCTCGCGTCTGGCTGTGCCGATTCTTACTCCCAGGTCTTTCATCCTGGAAAGCGATGTGGAATCACTGGCGTCAAAATCCTCTGTTCTCGCCATATCTTTAAGGGCGTTAATAACATCGGCACGATCCATGGGCTGGCCATCTACAGGGGGTGCAGAGCCAGCCAATTTATCAGCTCGTTCATTTCCCTCGACTCCCGCATGTCCCGGGACGAAGATGAAGGTGACTTTGCGGACAACAGACTTCCGCAGCGACTCAGTCCACTGTCTACGTACAGATCCAGCTTCGACCTTCTGAATCATGCTCATTGAATCACTTAGTACACACACGTTGGTATAATGCTGTGATTCCAGCCATATGAAAGCCTGTGTAACTGCCATCACCTCCATCGTCATGCTGCTCGTGGTCATAGAGTGGGCACCACTGGATTCTTGAACGGTTCGGCCCGCTGAACGGGCTGTAAATGCCCACGCACTTCTCTGCTGCTTTACAACAGATCCATCTGTATAGATGAGCACTTCGGGGCTATCTGAGTGACCATAGATGAGCGCGTTAACCTCTGCATTGACAGCGGCAGGGTTCTGCTCTCTGCACCGTCTGTCGAGTGTGATAATGCAGGAGAAGGTACACTTAAAAGCTGGAGGCACCGGCACCCATTCCTTGCCGGGGTTGATACTGGTAAGACTGCAGACCTGTCCGACGACATCTTCCGCCCGACCCATCCATGATTTGCCCCTCTTTAGCCTGTCACCCTTTTCTCTGAATACAGCGTCATGCAGAGGGTGCTGCTCATCTGCACTTATTTTTAAGTATGCACGAGCTCTCCAGATCTTGATCCTGTGTTCCATTGTCGGGAAGTCAAGGAGGTATCTCATTGCTACACGGCTGGTGTCTCTCGTGCAGCCCAAAATGATGCGCATGGCTTCGTTTTGTACCTTTTCAAGTCTTCCAATCTGTGTAGGGCTGACAGTGAGGATGGCCAGGGCATACTCTATGCGTGAAAGCACAAGTCCTTGGAACAGAAGTAATAGCAGTCTTTGTTCGATATTGGCAGTCCCCATGACTCTCATTGCTGCCAAACCTTTTCGAGCCTTCGTTATGACATAATCGACATGATCTCTGAAGGACAGGCTACGATCAAGCCTCACGCCAAGATATGTCATTGACTGGGTTCTACTCAAAATGCTCCCATCCATTCTTACTGCCGGCAGGTCTGTTTTCACAATATGGTTGTTTAGTGAGAACCATGTAACCGTTGCCTTTGCAGGGTTGACAAGGGCATCGGCATCAGTACACCATGAGGAAATTCGATCTAGTTCGCCCTGCATATCATTGGCAACCGCCTGTCTATCTCGACCCTGTCGATACACGAAGATGTCATCAACGAATGGTCCTACCCCTCCCATCCAACTGTTGTTCAGTGATCGGCACTGTATACACGTTGAATAGTACTGGTGACAGTGGTGAACCCTGCGGCAATCCTGGACATATCGTTATCGGCTCAGAAGACCAACTCCCGCATCTTAGCACCACCTTCCTTTGGAGTAGAACTGCAGCTATCCATCGTACAAGGTGAGGGTGCACTTTCAGTCTGAGGAGGGTTTGCATCAAGTGCTCGAAAGATACTCTGTTATATGCGTCCTCTAAGTCTATGGCGGCCGCACATGTCTCTTCTCTGACCTGAAATCCTTCATAAACATCTTGAGCAAAGACCGCCGCATTCAGCCATGACTCTTTGTTGCGTCTGTATCCTCCAAGTGTGGGCGGGAAGCAGCCGAGCTGTTCCAAGTCCCAAGCAAGTCTGTGTGCTACAATTTTCTCCAGTAGCTTGCCAACAGTATTCTGCATCGTAATGATTCTGTAGCCGCTTATCTTGGAGTGGTCTTTGTTCGGTTTTGGCAGCGGCAGCAAGTAGCTGTGTAGCCATTCTTCTTTGACCTGACCCCTCTGGATACTGGTGTTGAATTCTCTGGCCAGTTCTTCCATGTCATCATCTGATATCACCATTAGGTCACCATATCGGATGCCGTCTGGGCCTGGGGCGGTGTTAGGTGATTTCTTGAGCATGAGAGGAGATCAGTTGGTAGAGTCATGAAATTTAGTGTTATGAGGGATGGATGAGCTCCATATAAAATAGATATACAGTTTTTGGGTTACTGCAGATAGCATTACCACCTGATGGATTATAGCATAAGTAAGATTATGGGATTAGGGAGTAGGACGTGTTTTTTTAAAGACTTATTTACAAAAAGTCTCAAGATAACAATGGAGGGTAAATGGAACATGAGAGAGAGAGAGAGAGAGTTTTGAGTTGTGCCTTTGGAGTAAACAAATTGTTTTTTTAAACCGCGGAATGGCGGAAAGGAATCACCGGAACAGGAATCTGTGGAGGCGATGTTCGAACAGTCGACATCGGACATTGTTTCTGTTAAATTCCTCCCTCTTTTGTTGATTCCCTTGTGTGTTGTAAATCACCAGATCATAAAATTCGTAGATTGCTCATATGAGAATGAGATTGATTAACCCTTTTGATTTTGATGATGTGAGGAATTGTGTTTTTTTTTCTTCTCTCTATGTATTCTCAGGTGGCCACCGATTTTTTTTTTTTACCTTCTGTCTCTGTGTGTCGCTCCATGAATGTCAACGTATATTTTAACATATGTTTATAATGATGCATGTGTTATGATTGAGTATTCCTATGGTCATAGCGGATAGCTGGGGAATGATTATAGAGAATATAGATGAAGAAGAAGAAGAATTTTATTAATGTGTAATGGTCATGTATTAGTGTAGTCACAGGCAGATTGCTGTTGACAAACATGAGTATATGAATGTTATTATTAGGTCTAAAAATTGGAATAATGTTGTGGGTGGCAGCGGATAACTAATGCCGCCCATAACTAATGTAGGATCTCTCAGGGTATCCTATTGACGACTGAAGTAAGTAATGCTAGGGTCGGCAGACTCAAATGACTGGTTTAATTAGGATAATTAGTAAAATACAGTTATAATAAGTTCAATATGTTGTTAAATCTCGTATTGAATAGATAGCTTTTTTTTTTTTAAGTTTTGGTTTGGTTTGAGAGTGTTATAGTTAGGAAAAATATAGGTTTTGTTCCAAGACTTTTCTACCAAAAGAGAGACAGCGAGGGATGACAAGGGGATCTGGCTGATGCTCGACGCTCAGAGGAAAGGCGAGACGGACATATAATCAGATTGCTACTAGTACTATTGGTGTTGGAACTCTTCGCTGGCGGCTGAGGATGGGGACGGAGCGCTTATATGAATGCCCCAAATGAAGTGATGTCGGTTCCTAAATCAATCAATCAATCATCAATCAAACCCAGCTCAGGCACTCTATATAATGTGTGCCATTTGTTTTGACAGTTCCAGACTGAGTATTGCTGAAGTTGCTGGAGGTTCAGTCTAAGTTGACAAGCCAAGCCCAGAGCATACCTCATGGTGACAAGTGTAGAAAGTTGGAGCTGGAAGGAGCAGAACTAGATAACTCTAACGTTAAGTTGTCATACTTACAGACCACCATTCGTTCACCATCCTAAGATCACGTCTTGTCCTGTAACATGTGATCCAATATTATTTATAATAATGCATATTAACTGTACTCCACATCTTAGATTTATTTCTGATTTCTGTATGTTAAGTGTCAGTGAATGGTTATTTTACTTAATTAAAGTAAACATATCTTATAAGCACATAAACTGCCAGGATCTCCATGGTTGTGGTGCCACCAAACTCTGTTTCTTTAACCCAACAGTGGTGATGCTAAGTATTTTAGATATAGGTTCTCAGTCTGGGATTTTCCGGTTATACTCTCAGTTTGAAGTTTCTTTTCTTTGCCACCGGAAGTCTACTGACTGATCCTATAGAACACATTGCAGTGGAGTTGCCAGATGTACATGACTTTCCTTACACCACTTATCTGAAAGTCATGGAATCATGATGTACTGGTAACGTAAAGCCTTCAGAAGATTTGTCTACAGTATAAAATCACTAGACTGTCTAAAGTTATGAACCCTGCATACCAGCAGGTGGAGAGGTTATGACACTTTTACATGTTGATGGTCATATCACAGAGTCTGGAGGTGCTTTACAGAGCTAGCTGCCCCTCACAACTAACTCTCCTTCACTCTCACGCTTCAGCACCAGTAAATGAATGCATCAGTCAAGTACGGATACAGGCCACATGTTGATATAAGTATGTTAGGCAGAGACCTGGGAGTTTATAGTCAAAAGTTGACAGAAATACTTTTGTTTATAGACATAATTATATTTGATGACACTTATAGTACAATAGTTGACAGTATGGAACTATAAGGGACATCTATTCAATGACAAATACAGTACAACAATCAACCTTAAACTGCTAGAAGAAAGAAATATAAATAATGAGAAAAGGAATATATAATGCAAAAGTAAACTATAGATAAACTATAAACAGTGAGAAAAAATATATAAATAATAATGAGGCAATGGATATTGACTACTTTCTGCATATGTAAAAACAACAATTCTATAAACATCATTACTATAAGGTTTCCCATACATTGTTCATGAAGTTTGTGACCTGAGGACACATCACAACATCAAATGCTACACCTGTATTATATTCTTTTCACTGTCAGTTTAATAAACACATAAAACCAACAATCACACAATTCAATTGTTTCTAGTCCATATTTATTAAGTTAGAGCAATTTAGATCTTCATCGTGAATAAAAGAAACATTAATTCTATCATCATATGTAACATTTTCTTTCTTTATGTGTTTTCTTGTGGTGTTTAAAATGACTTAAAGTTGAATAAAATAACTTCAAACGTTATTAGAAATGACAGAGCAGAAGGGAAGGGGGGTGGGGTGGCCCTACTAGTACATGAACAGTTCCAAATTGTGACACAGGAAACATTGCTGACCAAGAACTTGGAGTGTATCTGTGTCACTATCACAGGCAATCCTAAACACCTAATAATAATATATACTGTCCTAGAGGGGTAATTGAGGATGAAGATACCCAAGCAATACAGGGCAGACTTACAACAGAAGCCCTGATAGTGGCAGATTTCAACTGTCACCACACCACATGGGGTGCTAGAAAGAGCAACATGGCTGGCACAAAACTCATGGAGTTCATTGAGGACAACTAGCTGGCAGTACTCAATGATGGGACTATGACCAGGATAGGACCCAGGCCAAGATGCCAGGACATAGCTATTGACCTGACAATAGCTACTATATGGCTAGCAAGCAGCCAGTGGGAAGTGATAGAGGACACAAACACAGACCATCTACTTATAATAATTAACACCAGAACAAAGCCCCAGCTAAGCTCCAATAGCAACAGGCCAACCTTTAACTTCAACAAAGCAAAAGTGGGATCAGTTTAGAGAAGAGATGGTTAACACAGAAGTGGACCACCAGGAGCAGGAAGACATTGAGAAATGCATTGAGAGACTAACTAAAAACATCCTGCAGGTAGCAATTAAACACACCCATAGCAGAAATATGCCAGATAATTTAAACACAGGTAAACAAAAGTCTCAGTATCCCAAAAATATTGGCACAAAAATCCATTGGCTTGGTGGAATGATAAGTGCACATCCATCCATCCATCATATGCCAAGCCGATAAGCGTGGGCAGTCATGTTCTGCCATCTCACTCGATCACCAGAGTCGTGGATCAGCTCCATGTTTCTGTCTCAACCATGCCATGTGGCCAAGCCATCCAGGTATTTACTTCTCGGTCTTCCCCTTGGTCTCTTCTCTTCGATCTTACCAGTTGTCACCAAGTTCTCCAATCCATTTCTTCTCATAACATGCCCCAAAAATGTTGACTGTCTACGTCTAATGACTCTAATCAGTTTACAATTTTCATTTGTTTCTTGAAGGACTTGCTCATTGGTTTTTCTGTCCGTCCATGGTATTCTTTGTATTTTCCTCAGAAACCACATCTCCACAGCTATCAGCTGTTTTTCAGCTTGACTGCTTATTGTCCACGCTTCACATCCATAAAAAAAAGTATAGGTTCTATGTAGCATTTCAACACTCTTTTTCTCATTTCAATTGATATCTTTTTATTGGTCTATAAGTGCACAGCGATGCAACAAAACAGGAAAAGAGCTCTGCAGAAGTACAGAAGGGCAAGGACAGAAGAGAACTTTGAAGAATACAAGAAATGCAGAAATGAAGCAAACAGAGCAGTAAGGCATGCAAAAGAAAAGGAGTGGAAAAGGTACTGCCAGAAACTCAGCCCAAACACATAGACAACCATGGTGTGGAAACAAATAAAAGTAATACAAGGAAATAAGAAGATGAGCAAAACCCTCACCATCAAGAATCCAACACTTGCAGTAGGAAACCAGGACAAAGCTAAGGTGTTGGGAAATTACTTTGAAGTTTGCTCTAACAACAGAATAGGAAATAAAGAAAGACAACGAAGGGAAGAGATGATACAAGAGATAAATGACCCAACACACGAAGACATAGAACAGCACTGTATGGATGCAGACATTACGACATACGAGGTGATGACAGCACTCAAAGAAAAGTCTGAAACCGCCGCTGGAGCCGACATACTAAATTACACAATCCTTAAAAGGCTCCCAAATAAAACCATAGAAACAATCACTAAACTTTATAATGAAATATGGCAGACTGGGAATATTCCTAAACAATGGAAAACAGCCACTGTGATACCAGTTAGGAAACAAACCAAAGATCCAACGAGGGTAGACTCAAACTGACCCATCTTCCTGACTTCTCACCTGGGCAAAATCATGGAGACTAATAAACAAAAGAGTAACCTTCCACCTAGTGAAGAATGGGCTTTACAGTCACACACAATCCGGATTTAGATCCAACAGGTGCACAATGGACCAAATAATCAAACTAGAAAATCAGATACAAGACAGGATTCAAAAAGGAGGAAATGATGATAGCTGTATTCCTGGATCTAGCTCAGGCATACGATCAGGCTGGAGAGAAGCCGCACTAATCAAACTAAAGAAAGTAAGCATAGTAGGAAGAAGTTACAAGTATGTAGAAAATTTCCTCACAGATAGAAGCTTTTCAGTGAGGATAGGAAACAAAGTTTCCAAGACATATACGCGAGAGAAGGGCATACCCCAGGGATAGGTCATCTCACCAACAATCTTCTCAATACTGGTCAATGATCTAGCAGAGGAGACCCAGGACCAAAGAACTGGGCGGTCACAATTTGCTGACGATTGCAACATATGGAGAGTGGAAGGGGCATAAAGGGTACACGAGGCCCCCTCCAGAAACAGATAAATAAACTAACCACCTGGATGGACAGATGGGGCTTCCAAGTTATCAGTTGGGGCATCTTCATTGCAATCCGGACAGGTCCATAAGTGCTCAGATCCTCCCCCCAGCATATGCATCAGTGTTTGGTGGATAATAGTGCTAGTTCTGTGTTGGTTAACGAGGCACCTCGTTGTCCTGATGTACGATGTGTCTGGCCGTGCCAATTCTTACTCCCAAGTCTTTCATCCTGGACAGCGATGTGGATTCACTGACGTCAAAGTCCTCTGTTCTCGCCATATCTTTTAGGCACGATCCATGGGATGGCCATCTGCAGGGGGTGCAGAGCCAGCCAGTTTATCAGCTCGTTCATTTCCCTCGACTCCCGCATGTCCCGGGACGGAGATGAAGGTGACTTTACGGACAACAAACTTCCTCAGCGACTCGATCCACTGTCTACGTACAGATCCAGCTTCGACCTACCTTCCGAATCATGCTCATTGAATCACTTAGTACACACACGTTGGTATAATGCTGTGATTCTAGCCATAGGAAAGCCAGTGTTACTGCCATCACCTCCAAATAAACACCAATAAAACAGTCAGCATGTTATTCAGCAGCAAGAAGCAGAGAAAGTAACAAGGAGTATAACATACAAATAAAAGGGAACACAATTAATAAAACATGCAGCACAGTTTTCCTAAGTATGACTTTAGATGAGCAAATGAACTGGACAAAACACATACAGCAGACAGTGGACAAATGCAAGAAAGTCCACAATTTACTGCTGGTGATAAAGGGAAAGGATGGGGAGCCCACACCAAAACAATGCTAATGTTCTACAAAGCATTTATCAAGGCAAACTAGAATATGGCAGCATTGTTTACAAATCAGCATCAGAAGCCTGCAAGATGAAGCTGGACACCATATAGACCCAGGCCTTAAACACCATCCTTGGAGCTAGAAAAGGGACATCCAAAGATGCTATGGAGGTGGCACTGGGTGTACTACCACTGAGTATGAGGCATAAACAGCTGACGTATAACTACTGGGTAAAAGTAGCACAAGACGAAGACCACCCAGGATACCAAACATTTAGTGACAACCGCAGCAAATGGGGAGGCATACCGATAGTGAAGCTGCAAAGGCCGGTAGGATGGGAAGCAGCAGAGAAGATGAATGAAGAGGACGAGCTAGCAGAAACCCTAAACAGACAAGACTGTATAAGCCAACAATCCCACCATGGGAATTGACAGTCCCATTCACAGATACCACCCTAGCAAAGTCCATCACCAAGAACACTGAGGACAAAAATGCTAGATATGCGGCCGATGTGTACATAGAAGAAATCAGTAAGGACAACCTCATAAAATACACGGACAGGTCCAGGAACAAACAGGGAGAGGCAGGAGCAGGAGTAGTGGTCCCAGACTGGAAACTGAAGAAACAGTTCAAACAGACCAGACAGCAGTGTGCATGGCCGAACTGGTAGCCATACTGAAAGGACTTGAGACTGCAGCCGAGTACCCACCAATAAAACTCTGCATGTTGACAGACTCCCTGTCCTCAGTTCAAACGCTTGGGAACTTCACTCAAGGAAACAGACTCAACATACAAGAGGCAATATTAGCGAGAGCCACCAACCTCAGGTACATGGGATGTCAAGTCACCATTGAATGGATACCAGCTCACAGGGGTATTCCTGGAAATGAAAAAGCAGACAGAGCAGCAAAACGAGGACTAACCAGTGGAAATAAAATCAGCACAGGTCTAGGAAAAATAGAAGGAAAGAGTGTCATCAAAAGCTACATACTCCAAGAATGGAGGAAACTGTGGAGAGACAGCGCTAGAGGTAGACACGCATACCAGGTACTGGGGGAACCCAGTTATACATCACAAGTCAACAACAACATGAAAGCACCAGCAAACAGGAAGCTGTGGAAAATCAGGCTGGGAAACTGGAAAGACACAAGAGAAAACCCATTACATATAACATGCTTAGAAAACAACATCATCAAACATTATTTACTAACATGCGACAAGTACAATACTGAGCAAAGGGAGCTATGAGAATACTTTGTCAAAACTAAGACCCCAATGACAATGACTGAGTGCTTGCACATTAACAGAAACACAGAGATACAGCGTCTGGTTAGACAATACATCTGCCGGACAGGGAAAGATATAACCAAAACGAAGAAAAGAAGACAGAAAACCAGCAGGAGGAGAGGACACTATAAATGTCTGTATCAGTTTAGTGTCTGCTTGTACTTTTTTCGTCTCTGTTTTGTGTTTTTAAATTCTTTTTGGACATCCATCTATTTCTCTTGTAATGGATGTCCTGGTTGTCCTGAGAGGGAGAGTTGACTGGAGTGGACCTTGTGGCTGACATGGTGGTGGTTTGTCTCTTCTTGGGGGGTGGGGGGAGGCCCTGGAGGGTATGGGCTGGCTGAGCATGCACCAGCACTGACAGCGGCCGTGGGAGAATGGGTGGCTGACCAGGGAACAACTTGAGACTGCCCTTGAGTTCTCGGCCTGCGTCTATATTGAGTCCTTAGGATGACCGGACATGACAGGGACCAGTCCCGGTGAGGACCACACAAGAAATAACCAACCCTTGGGAGGCTCACACAAAAAATAACCAATCCTAGTGAGGGCAATAGAAAATCTAACCAATCCTAGTGAGGACCACAAAAATATAATCAGTCCGGTGAGGACAACATAAAATACAACCAATCCTTATGAGGACCACAGGAAACATAACCAACCCTAGTTAGGACCACAGACAATATAACCCATCCTAGTGAGGATCACAGAAAGTATAACCCATCCTAGTAAGGACCACAGACAATATAACCCATCCTAGTGAGGACCACAGAAAGTATAACCCATCCTAGTGAGGACCACAGAAAGTATAACCCATCCTAGTTTAGTTTAGTTTAGTCGATGGATCAACATCACAGCACACAGGTGCAACCCATAAGTGCTCCGTTCTCCTCCTAACTCAAACCTAAGTTTGGAGAAACTCAGCTCAGTGCACAAACTCCATAGCACAGACGAGGATCCTGAAATACCATCCTAGTGAGGACCACAGAAAGTATAACCCATCCTAGTGAGGACCACAAAGTATAACCCATCCTAGTGAGGACCACAGAAAGTATAACCCATCCTAGAAAGAACCCAACAATGTAACCAGTAGTGGTGAGAACAACACAAGAAACAACCAACACTTGTGAATTCTACCAGAGAAAGGAAGCAACAACTGGAAGGCTGCAGAACCTGGTAGGTCTGACCAAGGACCAATCTTTATCAGGACCAACATAAGGCAATAATGAAATTAACAGCCAGCACAAGAATCAACCTATCCTGACAACCAGAGCGGGACCAATATAACCAGTCTGAGTTAGGACTCGCTCAAAAGAGAGAGCAAAAAGGGACAGGGTTAAACCCCACACAACTACGGATCTCAACTCTAGCCAACGTTGAAGAAGCAGGTTGAACAAAACCGAATTTGGAATTTTTGTTTACATAATGTTTGATTGATTAACTCAAACGTAACAATTAGATGCAAGCTTTGAAAGATGCATAGATGAAATAAACACCAGTGCATCAGCCTTAAAAATGAAAACTCAGTTTTCTGGAGAATTTACTATAAACAATCTCACTATTGTTCATCATCTTTCATGTAATTATTAATAAATCATCTCAAATGTGTACACTATTCTGTACAACTATTTTATTCAGTATGACAGAAGCATACATACTCAAGATTACTCAGATTATCCAATACTGCAAATTTACAACAGGTGTGGCATTTTATAAACAATTATGGCTGTTCTTGTTTGTCAAGACATACTATCAGATTTTGCAAAAAGAAGTTAGAAATAAACTGATTCAGCAATGCGACATTGGGCTTCAGAAAATTAAAATAATTATTTTCTCAACACATTTAAATATCACTTTTATTCTTATCATTCAATCAGATCAGAGACCAAGACAACAGCTGTCATTTTCCAAGATATATAACAGCTTGAAAAAGTTTGTGAGCTTTCAGAAAGTAGAGTTGTATCAAAATCCTTACAAGGCACAAAGAGAAAAGCCACTGCAAGTAAGTCACTAAAGTAAAGGACCTTTTAAGATGCCAGGAGGTGTAATGGTTTTATGATGCCAGCCCCACAATGTATAGACCAATCAGCACTCGATGGTGCCAGCCCCACAATGTATAGACCAATCAGCACTCGATGGTGCCAGCCCCACAATGTATAGACCAATCAGCACTCAATGGGTGATGTGATCAATATCAAGTGGGCTGCCTTTACTTCCCCAGACATTTCCTGCTGCCTGTTTTAGGATGGTTGACTTTGGGGGCCCAGGTCAATGGTTTAGGATGGTTGACTTTGGAGCCCAGGTCAATGTTTAAGGATGGTTGACTTTGGAGCCAGGTCAATGTTTTAGGATGGTTGACTTTGGAGCCCAGGTCAATGTTTTAGGATGGTTGACTTTGGAGCCCAAGTCAATGTTTTAGGATGGTTGACTGTGGAGGTCAGGTCAATTTTTAAAAATGCACTTATGTGTATTCAAATACATGACCCCCAGGCCAGCATGCTAGTCACTTCACTGCCATGGTTACCAGCCACCACTACAAACACCTTATTTTATTGTACAACTAGCTGACACGGCCCGGCTTCGCCCAGACTCTGGTGGGGAGCATCTCATTTAATTCATATAAGTAGTCATATAAGCTCCCGTTCCCGACTGTCTGTCTGTCTGTCTGTCTATCTATCTGTCTGTCTGTCTGACCCGGCCCAGCCCATGGTGGAGAGCATCTCATTTAAATCATATAAGTAGTCATATAAGATCCCGTTCCCGACTATCTGTATGTCTGTCTGTCTTGGGTAAATGGAGGAGGGAGGAGGAAGAGGGAGGTGGAGGAGGGAAGAGGAGGGAGGAGGAGACAGGAGGAATAGGAGGGAGGAGGAGGGATTAGGAAGAGGAGGGAGGAGTAGGGTGGAGGAGGAGGTGGAGGAGGAGGGAGGAGGAAGAGGGAGAAGGAGGGAGGAGGAGATCGCAGGAGGAGGAGGAGAGGGAGGAGGAGGAGGGAGAGGGAGGAGGAGGAGAGAGTAGGCGGAGGGAGGAGGCGGAGGGAGCAGGAAGAGGGAGGAAGAGGGAGGAGGAGGAGGGAGGAGTAGAGAGTGGGAGGAGGGAGGAGGCGGAGGGAGGAAGAGGGAGGAGGAAGAGGGAGAAGGAGGAGGGAGGAGAAGGAGGGAAGAGGATGAGAGGGAGGAGGAGGAAGAGGGAGGAGGAGGAATGTGAAGGGAGGAGGAGGGAGGAGGTAAAGGGAGGAGGAGGGAGGAGGATAGAGGAGGAGGAGGGATGAGGAGGAAGAGGGAGGAGGAGGAATGTGAAGGGAGGAGGAGGGAGGAGGTAGAGAGAGGAGGAGGAGGGAGGAGGTAGAGAGAGGAGGAGGAGGGAGGAGGAGAATGGAGGAGGAGGGATGAGGAGGAGAGGGAGGAGGAGGGGGAGGAGGAGGGAGGAAGAAGGAGGAGGGAGGAATACGGATGAGGGGGAGGAGGGAGGGGGAGGAGGAGAAGGGAGGAGAAGGGAGGAGGAGGAGGGAGCAGGAGGAAGGAGGAGGGAGGAGGAGGAGGAAGAGGGAGGAGGAAGAGAGAGGAGAGAGGAGGGAGGAGGAGGGAGGAAGAGATAGGCGGAGAGAGGAGGAGGAGGGAGGAGGAGGAGTAGGGATGAATAGGAGGGAGGAGAAGGGAGGAGAAGGGATTAAGAGAAAGAGGGGGGAAAGGGGAGAAGGAGGAGGGAGGAGGGAGGAGGAGGAGGAAGAGGGATGAGGAGGGAGGAGGAGGGAGGATGAGGAGGAGGGAGGAGGAGGAGGGAGGATGGTGAAGGAGGAGGAGGAGGAGGGAGGAGGGTGAAAGAGGAGGAGGCGGGGGAGGAGGGAGGGGGAGGAGGAGGGAGAAGGAGGAGGAGGGAGGAGAACGTAGGTGGGGGAGGATGAGAAGGGAGGAGGGAGAGGGAGGAGGAGGGAGGAGGAGGAGAGAGGAGGAGGGAGGAGGTGGAGGGAGAAGGAGGAGGGAGGAAGAGGTAGAAGGAGGAGGGAGAAGGAGGGAGGAGGAGACAGGAGGAATAGGAGGGAGGAGGAGGGATTAGGAAGAGGAGGGAGGAGTAGGGTGGAGGAGGGAGGAGGAAGAGGGAGAAGGAGGGAGGAGGAGAGAGGAGGACGAGGAGGAGGAGAAGGGAGTAGGAGGAGGGAGAGGGAGGAGGAGGGAGGAGGAGGAGAGAGTAGGCGGAGGGAGGAGGCGGAGGGAGCAGGAAGAGGGAGGAAGAGGGAGGAGGAAGAGGGAGAAGGAGGGAGGAGAAGGAGGAGGGAGGAGGAAGGAGGAGTAGAGAGTGGGAGGAGGGAGGAGGCGGAGGGAGGAAGAGGGAGGAGGAAGAGGGAGAAGGGAGGAGGAGGGAGGAGGTAGTAGGATGATTGATTGCCATCCCACCAGGTTAATATGTTATCGCGGACCTCAGAGAGAAGTGTCTATGTAGAAGACCATTTCCTGGACGTACGTATTTTGGGAGGGGGAGGAGGGAGGAGGGAGGAGGAGGAAGAAGAAAAAAAAACTACGACAGTTGGCATCTCTGGAATGAAAGGAAGGCGTGTAGAAAATTTCATCTCAATCGGATGGGCCGTTCGCGAGCGCATAAAGGACATACGGACAGAGATACATAAATACATACAGAGATACGCACATCCTAATTTATATATAAGATTATTCATAATGGTTAATTACATTAATGTCTGTTACAAAGAATAACAATTTCTAGTTGACTACACAAAAGTACACAACTCAAGATATTTCATCACCAGTTCAACAAAGTTACCTAAACAAGTTAACCCAGTGAATTGTGAAATATGATAAACTACACTTTGATTTTACACTAGAAAAGAACACAAACACAAAGCAAACAGATGTTACACTTATTCATGAAAACCCGGGACAACTCAGTCGGCGTCACTGTTTCCCTGTCAGACTGTGGCTGTAACAGTTGCCAAAGTACATATGATAGACCAGTGTGGCAATATTATATGTTGTTGTCATATATTTTTGAAGGGAGTGGGAGATCACTGTAGTGCATGCCCCATCTCTAACAAAAGAAGTAGAGCCCCATCCTCTTCTATCTTCAATAACCCCAGAATATGAACCTTGAGTTATCTGCAGGCCTCGTTCTATTAAGTATGTCTAGGAGGTATAGATTATGGCCCTGGTGAGAATGGTAATTACTAACTGGGAATCTGCCCCTTCTCCAATGATTCTGATAGCTCTGGAGCCCCCTTATTGGTTATCAAATCTGAGGAAAGTCTGGAGAATTTTCTCAGCCTGATTTAGATGAAGAAAACATGGATGTTGAGCAGTTGATAGATCTAGAGTCTTTTTATTTCCCCATTCAGTAAGTCATTATGAGTTAATTTATCTTTAAACAATCAAACACATAATCAATCACATCAGATTCCGACAACATGATGTACAAAGAAGTTGTTGACACAGATAGGTTTGAACTGACAAATTAACAGAAGGTCAATTCATGTTAATCATTTATTGACTGGCCTGAGCCTTCTGGTCAGTACATACATCTCTATTGTGATTTACACAGGATAATAGAAAAGTTGCACATTGGACCATAGTCCCAGACAATCAATCAAGCATCAATATATGAGATGTCAACAAGTGTGAAACATAGTAAACATTTTGATGTTGTACATATTAAGTGTGATGGTGATTCAACAAGTATCTATCAGTTTTCCTGAAATTGGGTGTGGTGTCTACCAATTTAGAAAGGTAACCTGGTGACTGGAAGATTAGGTAAGCCAGGGTCCATTGACTGATGGATCCACTTCAGGTCTGCCCGTATAGCTCCTCTGAAGGCCTCCCCATACTCTGCTCATAGCCAAGTCATCCTCCATCTCACTTGTGGTTCATCTCTTTCTCTCGGCGTCCCTCTCTCAGGTCTGATTTAGGTGGTTAGTTTGCTGATGTGTTGGGTGGTTGTTGGTATGTAGCCACCAAGATCACTGATGAATATTCACATATATATGTACATTCCTACCAATACAATCGTTTAAAAGTAGGTAAAAGAACCTAAATTCCTGAAGTAGGAACTAGTTCCCCTCCCCTCCTTTTCTCTCTAAGCTAGTGTTGGGTTAATTTGGGGTGGTCAGAGTTTATCACACGGTGTACGCCTTGTCTCAGTTGGTACCCGCTGTATGTAAGTTCTCATTTGACCTGGGGTCAGTGAACGTGTACAGTAAGACATTGACAAGAGTGAGAATATGTCAAGATGCATGTAAATAAATGACATACATTTATAACATTTCTTCCACTAAATGGTGTTTATCGCGTGTATAAATAATTATCTGTGTTTTCCCAATTAACTTCTTCTTCTTCTTCTTGTGTCTAATAACTCTCTCCCATTATCTGTTGTTGTGATGTTGAGTGTTGGGTTGTGTGGTGATGAGTGGTGTTGAGTTTTAAGTTATGTTGAGTAATGAGTTAAGTTCACTGCGCGTGATGGTGTTCCGCGAAGCACAACTTTCTCATGTATTGCAGTTCATAAGTGCTCTTATCTAATTAAAATTTGACATAATTATAAATATTTATTCCGCCAAACCCTATTAATTCAATAGATTATGGAGAAAGGAAAGATTGATTTCTCTTTCAGCTTTCTAGATTGTAAATAGGCATAGATAAGTCTGTTTTAGAACAAGGCACTTGTTCTAGTACACGAACTGTCATTTCAGCTGTAGATAGTGATAGCATCTTTTATCAGTGTTTCTGGTGAAATGCACAAGATTGCTTTAGAATCATCACTCCTCACAGTTGGTTAGATTGAATGTAGTAGTATAATGCACTTCTTAAAGTTAATAATTATCTCTAAGAATATCAGAGATTGCAGTTTCATCTAAGAGAATATTAGAGAGTCATTTTGCCCGGGAATGGCTCTGCGTCGTCGTTAGAATCTACAGTCGAGCATTTTTACATTTCAGAGGTTTTAATTAATAATAATACATTTCAATTGACATCACAAACACTGGATACCGTTCTTTTGACACTTGATACATCGGGTTATCAGTTTAATCTAAGGCCTAACAAGCTCACCCGAAATTCAGACATTCTGCCTTGTCCATTGAAAATTTTGGTCACACAATCTTCTCACATCTGTTCAGGAGGCGGGTTTCAGAAAAGAGTGCGGGCTTCCAATTCCAATTCCAATTCCAAATTTCAAAAACAAAAATTCCAAATTCGGCCTCGTCTAACCTGCTTCATCAGCTGTGGTTATTGTTGAGGTCCGTGGTTGTGTGGATTGTTGGTCCTATTTCCTACTGTTTTTTATTTGTTCCGCTCAGTTCGTCGGATAGATTTGTTTTGTGCTGGTCCTGTTTAAAGACCGGTCCTTGGTTGGGCCTACTGGGGCCCTTATTCTCTCGTTTGTAGGCTTCTCTCTGTTAGCCCTGCTAAGTGCTTGTCGCATCTTGTGTTATTCTCATCGGGGCTAGTCCCGGTCATGTCTAGTCCTCATAAGGACTTGTTGTAGGCAAGGGCAGAGCATTTAATTGCAAGTCTCAAGTTGTCCCCCCCCCCGGTCAGCGTTACGAACGCCTTTACGCTTGTGAGTTTTGGCGGTTTTCTTCATCGCGTGTGGGTGTGGCGTGGCAACAAGATGACCAGGTCTCCCTGTCTTCCTAGTTCAGGTGCTCTACCGGAAGAGCCAACCCACCTTCCTGCCATTCACTCCGCCAGTTTTTTTTTTTTTTTTAAACATATATAAACATGCACAAATACAAACTAACACACATATACATGTATACACAGTGTAGGGAGGTTATACGGTCTTCCCTGTTCTGCATAGGAACTGTCTGACCAGTCGCTGTGTTTCCGGGTTGCTGTTTATGTGCAGGCACTCCGTCATTGTCATTGGTTTTCCAGTTTTGACAAAGTGATCTCTCAGGTCCCTTCGCTCTCTATTGTACTTGTCGCATACTAGTAAGTAGTGTTCGATGGTGTTGCTTTCTCGGCATACTCTGCAGTTTGGGTTCTCTCTTGTGTCTTTCCAATTGCCTAGTCGCATTCTCCACAGGTGCCTGTTTGCCGGTGCTTTCATGTTGGTCTTGACTTGTGGCTTGAATCTGGGTTCGCCCAATACTTGGAAGGCATGACGGCCTTTATCGCTGTCTCGCCACTGTTGCCTCCATTCCTTGAGAATGTAGTTTTTGACTATATTCTTCCCTTCTACTTTACCTAGGCCTGTGCAGATTTGATTCGTGCTGGTTATACCCCATTTCGCCGCTCTGTCTGCCTGTTCGTTTCCCGGGATACCCCTGTGTGCTGGTATCCATCCGATGGTGACTTGGCAGCCCATGTACCTGAGGTTAGTGGCTGTTGCTAGTATCTCCTCTTTTATGTCAGGTCTGTTGCCTCTATTGAGGTTCCCGAGCGTTTGTACTGATGACAGGGAGTCTGTTAATATACACAGTCTCAGTGGTGGGTTTTCGGCTGCGATCTCTAGACCTTTCATTATGGCGACTAGTTCGGCCGTGCATACTGCTGTCTGGTCTGTTAGCTTCAACTGTCTCTTCAGCTTCCAGTCTGGGACCACTACACCTGCTCCCACCTCTCCCTGTTCGTTTTTGGACCCGTCTGTGTATATTAGGAGGTTGTCCTTACTGAATTCTTGTATGCATTCCTCGGCCGTGTCTCTTGCATCAATGTCCTCCGTGTCCTTGGTGATGGATTTCGCTAGACTACAGTCAGTGGATGGGACTTTTAGTTCCCATGGTGGGATTGTTGGCTTGAACCGTCTTGTCTGTTTCAGGGTCTCTGCTAGCTCGGTTTCTTCTTTTATCTTCTCTGCTGCTTCCCAACCTGCCGGTCTTTGCAGTTTAACTCTTGGGGTGCCCCCCCCCCCCCCCCTTTGCTGTTGTTGTCGCTGAACGTTTGGTATCCAGGTTGGTTTTTGTCTTGGGCTACCTTAAGCCAGTAGTTATACGTCAGCTGTTTACGCCTCAGACTCAGTGGAAGCACACCCAGTGCTACCTCCATGGCTTCTCTGGATGTACATTTTCCAGCACCCAAGATGATGTTTAGGGTTTGGGTCTGTATGGTGTCTAGCTTCCTCTTGTTGGCTTCTGAAGCTGAGTCGTACACAATGCTGCCGTATTCTAACTTGCCCCTGATAAATGCTTTATAGAACATCAGCATTGTTTGGGTGTGGGCACCCCAACCGTTACCTTTTATCACCCGCAGTAGGTTGCTCGCTTTCTTGCATTTTTCTAATGTCTGGCTTATATGCTTTGACCAGTTCATCTGTTCGTCCAGGGTCATTCCTAGGAACACTGTGCTCTTTGTTCTCTTGATGGTTTCCCCTTTTATCTCTATTTTCCAGTCCTTGTCACGGTTTATCTTCTTCTTGCTGCTAAATACCATGCTGACCGTCTTATTGGTATTGATTTTGAAACCCCATTTATCCATCCAAGCTGTTATCTTGTTTATTTGTTTTTGGAGGGGTCCTCTTGTATGCTTTGCCGCCTTGGCGCTCCTCCATATGGCGCAGTCATCCGCGAATTGAGAAAGTCCTGTTTTCTGGTCTTGAATCTCATCTGTCAGGTCGTTCACCAGTATTGAAAAGATTGTAGGTGAGATGACAGATCCCTGCGGGCTGCGGGCTTATTAACATTTCTGATGAAATAGTAACATATGCTAATTATGCTTTGGCGCGAAGCGGTCACATGTCCCTTTTCGTCCAATGGTCTTCCGAGCTTTGTCTGATGCAATCTTTCTAAGAATCCACGTCATTTGTCACTTGTTCAGTTCCAGTTTCGATGTTAAGTTTTAAGTCCTAGTCTCCATTTGTGGTTGTGAAGTCAATTTCTTTTAATGTTGTTTCCTCTTTTTGCGGCAGTTGTTGGTAAATGAATAATGTTGGTTGCGTTATGCCACAGTTGTGTAGGCTTCTAATCAGTTGTGATAGTCATCATTATTTGTAAATATACAGGCTGAAATTATGGGCACAACTACACAATTGTATATACATAGTATGTAGTTGTTCAGAAAGCAATGGCAAACTACTGAACATAAAACTTGCCAAAACATCACCAACGGCTGTAAAATGCTGGTTTTGACCGCAATGTTCTGTAATGGAAATGCAACTATAAAGAAAAAGTATGTAATATATACACTATACAGAAATGGTTGACACTGGCTGTTAGGGCAGGGGAGACCGGCCAAGCAAACATAGTTGGCCACCATTGCCACATAACGGAACATGCGCCACCAAGTATAAAGAAGAGACCTTACTGGATTTTCCCAGACAGTCACAAAACTGGACGACAAATATGAGAAACCAAGGAAAGGAAAACAACGTCATTGGACGGCAACGGGGGACGCTGTGAATTTGTGGATTCGAAAGGAGGTGTTTATAAAAGGCTCCGTGTGAAGGTGACACCTGGAGGCGGTAATTTCGTGATGAAGCAGCTGGGAGTCCGGAGAGGAATATATTAAAGACAACACAACAGTAGAAAGACCGGGTGCGGATACCTAGACTTTTATTTAATCAGTTGAACTGAGGATTTGGATAATTAAGTCTCAAGGGCAGCGAGCTGGACTCGGAGCTCGTAAGTAGATGTTATTTAAGTGAGCGCCGATCCTGCGTATAGGGATCAGCTCACGTTTCTACAAGAGTTATATCCTTTGTCCTGCGGCGGAATAAAAGTACGTCTTTCGCTTGCTCGATTTGAGTCTGCCATATGTTCATGATCCTGTTGGTAAGATAGAACATGTTTTGTTGTTCTGATCTGTTCTTGACGAGTTCAATTTGAGTTGCTTTGAGTGTACGGTCCCGTTGGATTTAGAGGACAGGCACTTTAAGACACGTGGGGGTCGTCTCTGGACTGTTTGTTTGTCAACACAGATTCCCCGCGTTTCCATAGCTGAACATAAAAGAAATTACGCGCCAGCGGCACATTCCACACCGTGCTACACAGAAAGAAAGAAGGAGCACATGAAAACCCGCGTCACCAAAATGCCGGAAGAACACCCAGAATAAATGAAGTGAAAAAGCATTTTGTGATAAAGTAATAACAGGTGAAATTAAAACATCATAAAAACTGTAAGTACGTACAAAATTAATACATAATAACTCAATCATGTTCAAGAAGTGCGATCTATTAATCATATCAAGTTTGCACCAGATGCGCAAAAACATTCCACCTTATTGAACACACCACAGCGCTATGAAATATTAGAAACAACGAACATTGAGTAATAGTGTAACTTATTTAAGAACATTATTTATTTAAAGAATATACAGTTACAACTATAAGTCTACGTGAGAAAAGAAGATGGTGGTTACATAAGAGATATACGAAACAATGGACACCATGGTCGACATTGAAAAGAATTATGTCGATGTGAGTAGGCAGTGAGATCTGAAGAAACACTGCGCTGCCACAATTCTACACCACAGTAACCTATTATACTATAGCACAACGATTGACAATTTGTATTCAAGAATCTGTGATCGATTGGAACTGCTCGAAAGTGTTGCATTATGTTGAGCAATTTGCTGAATCTATGAAGTTCATTACAGACTCAGACATTTGTCACAATTTTATCAGATTTATCGGTGGACTGATATACACATGATGGGGTGTACTGCCGACGCACAGTTATAGTTACGTGGTTGGAAAGACATTCCCTAATTATGTGAACATCACAGAAAGTTTTGACTTGTTGGTTCAGAACGCCAAAGCATTTAACTACCTACATTTGTGGGACATGTACATCATACGTTCATTATATCTGCTGCCGACACTACTTCATGTCTGAATTATCGGTGCATAAGGGAGTTAGTACATATTACGACATTTTATATGCACATTTCGTCATGTGTCAAGATGGATAGCACGTACACCACGGACACTCATCTCCACCATAATTGACAAGGAAGATGTTGCGTTATTTGGACGTTGCACATATATGAACATATTTACAACTGGACGTTACATACATCAACGCATAATGACAACCAGGTCAGTGTACCCATATTTATTACGTCATTGAGGACATTACATTAGTCACATACCGGACACTTCATCACACGTCAGGACGACACGCACACGTACACTATGACATATTATTGTTGAAATTGTCGAGGATTTCTCTACCATCGAGCAAGTCAATGCGGTCAATCGGGACCGAACACGAACTCCTCACGTCGGCATTTATAAACTGAATTTACGAACGTACTCTAATACGCTGACGCCAGGACATACGAACACTGTCACACGGATCGATAACAAGACTACACTATCATTTATCATCGTGATAACGGGCACACAGCCTGTTCACTCATTGGACCTTACTTACCAGAAGTCGAATCACGTCATTCAACTGTACTTACTTCACTGTGGACATCATTCACTCAAATACCTACAGCGCACATTCAGCCTAAAGTATAAATACTAAGGCTGAAATAAACTCAAGTTTCATCGATATACCACAGCCGACTACGTGTTCTTATGAGTCGGTGACGGACCACGTCGGTCCAGGGTACCAGTACAAGTTAATTGTACTATCATCTCAAGGCAGGAGCAACAATCGTTACACAACTCCTCACATATTTTCATGCAGCCAGGATACCACTAATCGATTGCCAATTACGGATCAGTATAGTTTGGAACTTATCAACACGTAATTGAGAGTCTCAAATTATATCAATTCTCGAGTGATTCAAATATTACTCTACGTTCGGGAGATGCACTAAAGGCCAGTAGCAATTGTATTGTTGATGTATTATAGCATTGATCCTAGTAATAATGCGCTATTTATCAATTTTTTTTTTGGTTCTGATCTTGCGGGCGTCACCACAATACTATTGTCTTGTCATAACTGTAGTAGTATAGTATGTGCGTTACCCGTTAAAATGTGGATACAAAAATTTGTTATTGTTTGTAAACAATAATATGTATTCGCGTCACTCGTCATTCATCTTTGATGATTGTTAATTGTCTTGCGTTACATATATATTGTATATTCAATATATTTCTTCATATTTATTTCTCTAGTATATTTATTTAGTTTATTATAGAGATATTTGATTGATTTTTTTTTGTGGTGTTCGAGTTGACACTACAAATTTATTTGAGTTGTATTTGCTCAATTGTGATACAACATTTACTGTACTATCCGAGTGATAGTGATCTGAGACAATATTACAATTTTGTCGATTCTTTTCTTCTCTTGCCTACGACCATATTTATTTCACCCAGATAGCTCATTTTACAGGTAGGACATTAAGAAAATATGTCTACGCTGCAATATTTTTTTGAAATGGGTGAGAAGTCTGGTCTAACTGGTGCTGAGCTTCGAAATTGGGCAAAGCTTGAGTTCAGTGAACAACAGAAACGTGACAAGGAGGAAAGACAACTTCAAGCCACACGTGAGAAGGAGGAAAGACAGGAAAGATTGGCATCGGAAAAGGAAACCAAACAACTTCAGATGGCTCTTGAGAGAGAACTGAAAGAAAAAGAGATGGCTATCAGACAAAATGAGATAGTTTTGGAACGAGAACGAATGGAGGCTAGAGAAAGAGAATTAACTGTGGAACGCGAAAAAATTGCAGCAGAAAAAGAGAAGTTAATTATGGAAATGCAATTGAAAGAAAAACAATTGGCGTTTGATAAAGAGCGACTTGCTACAGAAACACTCTGGAAGGACAAGAAGGTTGAAAGTAACATAAAGGTCAAGACGCTTGAGATGGAACGTGGAGCTGAAATCGAACGAGAGAAAATGCTGACTAAACAGAACGATCCTGTGAAAAATTACCAAGGTTTATTCAGGAATTTTCAACAAGGTGATTCAGTTAGTTCATGGTTAACCAACTTTGAAGTGCTCGTAAAGTATTACAAGGTACCGGAGAAGGACGTACCGATTTTGTTTCATCATCACCTCGCGTTAGAGCCGTTGAAAGTGATAGAGTTAATTCCTGAGGATTTACGTACGAACTACAAATATATGCGCGATCGGGTGCTATCACATTTTTCTTTGGATGAATCTGGTTTACGGACTAAGTTTAAAACACTTACACCGAAATCGAATCAAACATTCCTGGATTTCGCTTCGGAAATGTCTTCTAGTTTTGATAAGTGGTGTAAGGCTGCGGATATTAATGATAGTTATGAGAAAGTGAGAGACTTAATTATCAGAGATAGAATGTTGTCTGCAAAACCAGAACCTATGTCAGTTTTCCTTATGGAAAACAAATGTAAAAGTTTAAGTGAGATGGAAGCTAAAGGTGAGTCTTACTTTAATGCACATAGAGACGTATTTGCCAACTGTACTCAACCTGAATTAGTAATAGGAGCAAGTGCAAAATTCCAAAGAGGAAACGGTAAGTTTAGACAGTTTAGTAGTGGTAGCAATAGAAATAGTCCTTACAATAGAGAAGGTGATAGACCAAAGAAAGGCCAATTCACCAGATGTCAGTATTGTAGATTATCGCACGGGAACTTAGAGATGTGTGATAAACATCCAGGTTATATCGCATATCTGAAAGACATTATTACTAAGAAGAGAAGTAAGTATGACTCTTTTAAAAGAAGCATTAAATGTTTCTCATGTAGGGCGTACGGACACACAAGCAGGTCTTGTCCAATGAGAAATTCCTGGAAGGAAGCCAGTATCGCATATGTGTTGTCTAGTTGTAGTAGCGATTCAGATGATCTAGAAGACACACAAGCAGCCATTATAGAGTCATACAAGAACAAAACAGGTAGAGAAGGTAATAATAGTGATGATGACCTTACATCAGCCAATAAGAGACATATTCACGAGGCAAATGCAGCATACACTCGTCAAGGTACTCTGACGATACACCAAGCGTTGGTGAATGGTTTACCAACAACCTGTTTTAGAGACACAGGGTCCGAGTTACAGGTGTTAATCACAAACTCATAAGAGAAAGTGATTATACAGGTAAAAGTATTGAGTGCAGGACATTTGGGGGTACAATAGAAATGTACAAAACTGCATGGGTCAGTATAAAATGCCCATACTATAAAGGTCGAGTGTGCGCAGCAGTACTACCAAACCCATGTGCTGGGTTGATAATTGGTAACATTGCAGATGTCAAAGATTACGCTCAAACTATAGAACGCAAACCTGATGTGATATTCACAACAACACAAGAAGAAGGAATTACACATTCATTAAAAGTTCAACTGACTGGTAATAACAACAGTGTGGCACACAAAAATAGAACAAAAGTTAAACACAATAGGTACAAACAACAGATGAAATGGGATGTTGTAACCATATTTATGACAAACATGTTGAGTTGGCTTAAATTGACTTTATCTCAGGTTACATCCATAGTCACAAACACAGCCTCACAAACAAAGGCATATATTGATGATATTGCGAATAAAAATACAGTCATTCAATCACTCAAGAAAATTTACACACAAGTCAATAATAACAAACAAAATTACGATGCATTAATTAATGCGTACTTTATTTGCTTGGCTTGTTTTTGCTACAAATTAATCAAATATACTTTATTGTCGTTATATATATGAGTGAAAGTTATGACAGTGTCCAATTTAACAAAGTTGAAAAGTACAAATATGAACATACGTTCAGTACGGAAACACCATAAGTATGAAAGAAAGAAAGAGAGAAAGAAATAGAATAAAAGAGAAGAATAAAAGAAAAATAGAATGGGATGAAAGTGTTAGGTTCATATTAACACAAAATACATTACAGACACATTTACAGTCTTATTACTTAGAATTCCAAATTTCTTAGATCTAAATCTATATTTGTTCAAAGTGTTCACACTATCTCATATCTCCACACTTGGGTGTGTGAAAATATTTTAGTTCTCTATTTTACAGATAATTGTTAGTAACTATATTGTTATTTTACGATGATGAATTGGTTAAGGATTTATTCTTGTTGAGTCATAATATTAGAATGTAATTGAGTTATTTTCTTAAAAAGTCTTAAATCTTTGAAATGTATGATTTCTCACATGTATATATCTATATTACAGACCTATAAAAATAGTTGGACAGAGGATCATGAGAAATTATTACAACAAATAAAAACTCTATTTAGTACATATCCTATTTTGAAATTACCTGATATTTCAAAAGATTTTGTTTTACAAACGGATGCTAGTTTACATGCTATTTCAGCTGTATTACTTCAATTGCATGAGGGGAAACTACATCCTATTCTTTATTTCAGTAAAAAGCTATCTGAAACTCAAAGAAATTATGCTGTTACTGAATTAGAGGCTCTAGCTTTAATTGAAAGTATTGAGAAGTTCTCTAGATACTTACTAGGTAGGAAATTTCTGGTTCTGTCGGATAACAAACCATTACAAATTTTCAAATCGGGTCATCCGAAGAATTCTAGAATACATAGATGGTCATTACTATTACAAGACTATGAATTTGACATCTGTCACATTCCTGGAAAGGATAATAATCTTGCTGACATTCTCAGTCGATTATAGTTGAATAGAAGGGCAGATCTTTGTTATAAGTTAATTAGTTATATATATATTAATGTTCTGTTCTTTCATAAGTTATTAAGAAAGTCGATAAAGATATATTCAGATGGCGCCTAATTGAGGGAGCAATGCTATAAGAATCAACTAAATATTAATAGATTATTATTACAAATAGAATTTAGTCAATTAGGTACATATGTTACCGATTTTCCATTGACAGCGTGAGTGAAGGCAATACTCGGAATAAGAACTTCACAAGAGACACGTGATTGGAACATTCATTGTGCATTCAATGGCCAAGCCAAGTATTTTGTTTTGTATTATGACACGAACTTGGAACAGTTATTCATTAATTGATTGTTGAATTCAAATAATTAGAATTATTAAGAAGTATTTGTAAATTGGTATTAGTATAAATATTTAATTCTATGATATTAATTATTTACTTGCATTAACAATGTTGTTAGATTAATTAATATTATATTAGATGGATTAAGCTGCACAGAAGGAGCAAAAGAATATATACAATCAAGCGACATTCTTAAAATATCCACAGGAAAAGGATCAATGGATTCTCAAGGCGGAAAGCGTATAAGTCACCCTACCCATGGAGATAAATTTCAGGAAAAGAAATAGATGTATGGTACCAAACAAGGACAACAAGGATCAACTACAACAAAAATGGTTACATGGAAAACCTCATTATTACCCTCGTCCTAAACTCATGGTAAAACCTAGAGTTAGGACACACTTGTCTATTATGACAAGGTAGGGACTAATATGTTTATTAGTTGGTCTGATTGCCCATGATCAGCCACACGACGTCCAACGGAGGGTTTGGACAGGTGGGCGTGCCCGTTATGTAGCTTTATTTTTTTTTAAGGGTAGATAAGGGGGTAAAACCAAGTGCTATTCAGTTGTAGTTAAAAAAAAAATTTTTTGTGATAGTCGTACAGATATACAGATATAAAGGAAAAAATTATAAATAATTTTTTTATCTGGGAGGGGGCATTATGCCACATAACGGAACATGCGCCACCAAGTATAAAGAAGAGACCTTACTGGATTTTCCCAGACAGTCACAAAACTGGACGACAAATATTAGAAACCAAGGAAAGGAAAACAACGTCATTGGACGGCAACGGGGGACGCTGTGAATTTGTGGATTCGAAAGGAGGTGTTTATAAAAGGCTCCGTGTGAAGGTGACACCTGGAGGCAGTAATTTCGTGATGAAGCAGCTGGGAGTCCGGAGAGGAATATATTAAAGACAACACAACAGTAGAAAGACCGGGTGCGGATACCTAGACTTTTATTTAATCAGTTGAACTGAGGATTTGGATAATTAAGCCTCAAGGGCAGCGAGCTGGACTCGGAGCTCGTAAGTAGATGTTATTTAAGTGAGCGCCGATCCTGCGTATAGGGATCAGCTCACGTTTCTACAAGAGTTATATCCTTTGTCCTGCGGCGGAATAAAAGTACGTCTTTCGCTTGCTCGATTTGAGTCTGCCATATGTTCATGATCCTGTTGGTAAGATAGAACATGTTTTGTTGTTCTGATCTGTTCTTGACGAGTTCAATTTGAGTTGCTTTGAGTGTACGGTCCCGTTGGATTTAGAGGACAGGCACTTTAAGACACGTGGGGGTCGTCTCTGGACTGTTTGTTTGTCAACACAGATTCCCCGCGTTTCCATAGCTGAACATAAAAGAAATTACGCGCCAGCGGCACATTCCACACCGTGCTACACAGAAAGAAAGAAGGAGCACATGAAAACCCGCGTCACCAAAATGCCGGAAGAACACCCAGAATAAATGAAGTGAAAAAGCATTTTGTGATAAAGTAATAACAGGTGAAATTAAAACATCATAAAAACTGTAAGTACGTACAAAATTAATACATAATAACTCAATCATGTTCAAGAAGTGCGATCTATTAATCATATCAAGTTTGCACCAGATGCGCAAAAACATTCCACCTTATTGAACACACCACAGCGCTATGAAATATTAGAAACAATGAACATTGAGTAATAGTGTAACTTATTTAAGAACATTATTTATTTAAAGAATATACAGTTACAACTATAAGTCTACGTGAGAAAAGAAGATGGTGGTTACATAAGAGATATACGAAACAATGGACACCATGGTCGACATTGAAAAGAATTATGTCGATGTGAGTAGGCAGTGAGATCTGAAGAAACACTGCGCTGCCACAATTCTACACCACAGTAACCTATTATACTATAGCACAACGATTGACAATTTGTATTCAAGAATCTGTGATCGATTGGAACTGCTCGAAAGTGTTGCATTATGTTGAGCAATTTGCTGAATCTATGAAGTTCATTACAGACTCAGACATTTGTCACAATTTTATCAGATTTATCGGTGGACTGATATACACATGATGGGGTGTACTGCCGACGCACAGTTATAGTTACGTGGTTGGAAAGACATTCCCTAATTCTGTGAACATCACAGAAAGTTTTGACTTGTTGGTTCAGAACGCCAAAGCATTTAACTACCTACATTTGTGGGACATGTACATCATACGTTCATTATATCTGCTGCCGACACTACTTCATGTCTGAATTATCGGTGCATAAGGGAGTTAGTACATATTACGACATTTTATATGCACATTTCGTCATGTGTCAAGATGGATAGCACGTACACCACGGACACTCATCTCCACCATAATTGACAAGGAAGATGTTGCGTTATTTGGACGTTGCACATATATGAACATATTTACAACTGGACGTTACATACATCAACGCATAATGACAACCAGGTCAGTGTACCCATATTTATTACGTCATTGAGGACATTACATTAGTCACATACCGGACACTTCATCACACGTCAGGACGACACGCACACGTACACTATGACATATTATTGTTGAAATTGTCGAGGATTTCTCTACCATCGAGCAAGTCAACGCGGTCAATCGGGACCGAACACGAACTCCTCACGTCGGCATTTATAAACTGAATTTACGAACGTACTCTAATACGCTGACGCCAGGACATACGAACACTGTCACACGGATCGATAACAAGACTACACTATCATTTATCATCGTGATAACGGGCACACAGCCTGTTCACTCATTGGACCTTACTTACCAGAAGTCGAATCACGTCATTCAACTGTACTTACTTCACTGTGGACATCATTCACTCAAATACCTACAGCGCACATTCAGCCTAAAGTATAAATACTAAGGCTGAAATAAACTCAAGTTTCATCGATATACCACAGCCGACTACGTGTTCTTATGAGTCGGTGACGGACCACGTCGGTCCAGGGTACCAGTACAAGTTAATTGTACTATCATCTCAAGGCAGGAGCAACAATCGTTACACAACTCCTCACATATTTTCATGCAGCCAGGATACCACTAATCGATTGCCAATTACGGATCAGTATAGTTTGGAACTTATCAACACGTAATTGAGAGTCTCAAATTATATCAATTCTCGAGTGATTCAAATATTACTCTACGTTCGGGAGATGCACTAAAGGCCAGTAGCAATTGTATTGTTGATGTATTATAGCATTGATCCTAGTAATAAGGCGCTATTTATCAATTTTTTTTTTGGTTCTGATCTTGCGGGCGTCACCACAATACTATTGTCTTGTCATAACTGTAGTAGTATAGTATGTGCGTTACCCGTTAAAATGTGGATACAAAAATTTGTTATTGTTTGTAAACAATAATATGTATTCGCGTCACTCGTCATTCATCTTTGATGATTGTTAATTGTCTTGCGTTACATATATATTGTATATTCAATATATTTCTTCATATTTATTTCTCTAGTATATTTATTTAGTTTATTATAGAGATATTTGATTGATTTTTTTTTGTGGTGTTCGAGTTGACACTACAAATTTATTTGAGTTGTATTTGCTCAATTGTGATACAACATTTACTGTACTATCCGAGTGATAGTGATCTGAGACAATATTACAATTTTGTCGATTCTTTTCTTCTCTTGCCTACGACCATATTTATTTCACCCAGATAGCTCATTTTACAGGTAGGACATTAAGAAAATATGTCTACGCTGCAATATTTTTTTGAAATGGGTGAGAAGTCTGGTCTAACTGGTGCTGAGCTTCGAAATTGGGCAAAGCTTGAGTTCAGTGAACAACAGAAACGTGACAAGGAGGAAAGACAACTTCAAGCCACACGTGAGAAGGAGGAAAGACAGGAAAGATTGGCATCGGAAAAGGAAACCAAACAACTTCAGATGGCTCTTGAGAGAGAACTGAAAGAAAAAGAGATGGCTATCAGACAAAATGAGATAGTTTTGGAACGAGAACGAATGGAGGCTAGAGAAAGAGAATTAACTGTGGAACGCGAAAAAATTGCAGCAGAAAAAGAGAAGTTAATTATGGAAATGCAATTGAAAGAAAAACAATTGGCGTTTGATAAAGAGCGACTTGCTACAGAAACACTCTGGAAGGACAAGAAGGTTGAAAGTAACATAAAGGTCAAGACGCTTGAGATGGAACGTGGAGCTGAAATCGAACGAGAGAAAATGCTGACTAAACAGAACGATCCTGTGAAAAAGTACCAAGGTTTATTCAGGAATTTTCAACAAGGTGATTCAGTTAGTTCATGGTTAACCAACTTTGAAGTGCTCGTAAAGTATTACAAGGTACCGGAGAAGGACGTACCGATTTTGTTTCATCATCACCTCGCGTTAGAGCCGTTGAAAGTGATAGAGTTAATTCCTGAGGATTTACGTACGAACTACAAATATATGCGCGATCGGGTGCTATCACATTTTTCTTTGGATGAATCTGGTTTACGGACTAAGTTTAAAACACTTACACCGAAATCGAATCAAACATTCCTGGATTTCGCTTCGGAAATGTCTTCTAGTTTTGATAAGTGGTGTAAGGCTGCGGATATTAATGATAGTTATGAGAAAGTGAGAGACTTAATTATCAGAGATAGAATGTTGTCTGCAATACCAGAACCTATGTCAGTTTTCCTTATGGAAAACAAATGTAAAAGTTTAAGTGAGATGGAAGCTAAAGGTGAGTCTTACTTTAATGCACATAGAGACGTATTTGCCAACTGTACTCAACCTGAATTAGTAATAGGAGCAAGTGCAAAATTCCAAAGAGGAAACGGTAAGTTTAGACAGTTTAGTAGTGGTAGCAATAGAAATAGTCCTTACAATAGAGAAGGTGATAGACCAAAGAAAGGCCAATTCACCAGATGTCAGTATTGTAGATTATCGCACGGGAACTTAGAGATGTGTGATAAACATCCAGGTTATATCGCATATCTGAAAGACATTATTACTAAGAAGAGAAGTAAGTATGACTCTTTTAAAAGAAGCATTAAATGTTTCTCATGTAGGGCGTACGGACACACAAGCAGGTCTTGTCCAATGAGAAATTCCTGGAAGGAAGCCAGTATCGCATATGTGTTGTCTAGTTGTAGTAGCGATTCAGATGATCTAGAAGACACACAAGCAGCCATTATAGAGTCATACAAGAACAAAACAGGTAAAGAAGGTAATAATAGTGATGATGACCTTACATCAGCCAATAAGAGACATATTCACGAGGCAAATGCAGCATACACTCGTCAAGGTACTCTGACGATACACCAAGCGTTGGTGAATGGTTTACCAACAACCTGTTTTAGAGACACAGGGTCCGAGTTACAGGTGTTAATCACAAACTCATAAGAGAAAGTGATTATACAGGTAAAAGTATTGAGTGCAGGACATTTGGGGGTACAATAGAAATGTACAAAACTGCATGGGTCAGTATAAAATGCCCATACTATAAAGGTCGAGTGTGCGCAGCAGTACTACCAAACCCATGTGCTGGGTTGATAATTGGTAACATTGCAGATGTCAAAGATTACGCTCAAACTATAGAACGCAAACCTGATGTGATATTCACAACAACACAAGAAGAAGGAATTACACATTCATTAAAAGTTCAACTGACTGGTAATAACAACAGTGTGGCACACAAAAATAGAACAAAAGTTAAACACAATAGGTACAAACAACTGATGAAATGGGATGTTGTAACCATATTTATGACAAACATGTTGAGTTGGCTTAAATTGACTTTATCTCAGGTTACATCCATAGTCACAAACACAGCCTCACAAACAAAGGCATATATTGATGATATTGCGAATAAAAATACAGTCATTCAATCACTCAAGAAAATTTACACACAAGTCAATAATAACAAACAAAATTACGATGCATTAATTAATGCGTACTTTATTTGCTTGGCTTGTTTTTGCTACAAATTAATCAAATATACTTTATTGTCGTTATATATATGAGTGAAAGTTATGACAGTGTCCAATTTAACAAAGTTGAAAAGTACAAATATGAACATACGTTCAGTACGGAAACACCATAAGTATGAAAGAAAGAAAGAGAGAAAGAAATAGAATAAAAGAGAAGAATAAAAGAAAAATAGAATGGGATGAAAGTGTTAGGTTCATATTAACACAAAATACATTACAGACACATTTACAGTCTTATTACTTAGAATTCCAAATTTCTTAGATCTAAATCTATATTTGTTCAAAGTGTTCACACTATCTCATATCTCCACACTTGGGTGTGTGAAAATATTTTAGTTCTCTATTTTACAGATAATTGTTAGTAACTATATTGTTATTTTACGATGATGAATTGGTTAAGGATTTATTCTTGTTGAGTCATAATATTAGAATGTAATTGAGTTATTTTCTTAAAAAGTCTTAAATCTTTGAAATGTATGATTTCTCACATGTATATATCTATATTACAGACCTATAAAAATAGTTGGACAGAGGATCATGAGAAATTATTACAACAAATAAAAACTCTATTTAGTACATATCCTATTTTGAAATTACCTGATATTTCAAAAGATTTTGTTTTACAAACGGATGCTAGTTTACATGCTATTTCAGCTGTATTACTTCAATTGCATGAGGGGAAACTACATCCTATTCTTTATTTCAGTAAAAAGCTATCTGAAACTCAAAGAAATTATGCTGTTACTGAATTAGAGGCTCTAGCTTTAATTGAAAGTATTGAGAAGTTCTCTAGATACTTACTAGGTAGGAAATTTCTGGTTCTGTCGGATAACAAACCATTACAAATTTTCAAATCGGGTCATCCGAAGAATTCTAGAATACATAGATGGTCATTACTATTACAAGACTATGAATTTGACATCTGTCACATTCCTGGAAAGGATAATAATCTTGCTGACATTCTCAGTCGATTATAGTTGAATAGAAGGGCAGATCTTTGTTATAAGTTAATTAGTTATATATATATTAATGTTCTGTTCTTTCATAAGTTATTAAGAAAGTCGATAAAGATATATTCAGATGGCGCCTAATTGAGGGAGCAATGCTATAAGAATCAACTAAATATTAATAGATTATTATTACAAATAGAATTTAGTCAATTAGGTACATATGTTACCGATTTTCCATTGACAGCGTGAGTGAAGGCAATACTCGGAATAAGAACTTCACAAGAGACACGTGATTGGAACATTCATTGTGCATTCAATGGCCAAGCCAAGTATTTTGTTTTGTATTATGACACGAACTTGGAACAGTTATTCATTAATTGATTGTTGAATTCAAATAATTAGAATTATTAAGAAGTATTTGTAAATTGGTATTAGTATAAATATTTAATTCTATGATATTAATTATTTACTTGCATTAACAATGTTGTTAGATTAATTAATATTATATTAGATGGATTAAGCTGCACAGAAGGAGCAAAAGAATATATACAATCAAGCGACATTCTTAAAATATCCACAGGAAAAGGATCAATGGATTCTCAAGGCGGAAAGCGTATAAGTCACCCTACCCATGGAGATAAATTTCAGGAAAAGAAATAGATGTATGGTACCAAACAAGGACAACAAGGATCAACTACAACAAAAATGGTTACATGGAAAACCTCATTATTACCCTCGTCCTAAACTCATGGTAAAACCTAGAGTTAGGACACACTTGTCTATTATGACAAGGTAGGGACTAATATGTTTATTAGTTGGTCTGATTGCCCATGATCAGCCACACGACGTCCAACGGAGGGTTTGGACAGGTGGGCGTGCCCGTTATGTAGCTTTATTTTTTTTTAAGGGTAGATAAGGGGGTAAAACCAAGTGCTATTCAGTTGTAGTTAAAAAAAAAATTTTTGTGATAGTCGTACAGATATACAGATATAAAGGAAAAAATTATAAATAATTTTTTTATCTGGGAGGGGGCATTATGCCACATAACGGAACATGCGCCACCAAGTATAAAGAAGAGACCTTACTGGATTTTCCCAGACAGTCACAAAACTGGACGACAAATATGAGAAACCAAGGAAAGGAAAACAACGTCATTGGACGGCAACGGGGGACGCTGTGAATTTGTGGATTCGAAAGGAGGTGTTTATAAAAGGCTCCGTGTGAAGGTGACACCTGGAGGCAGTAATTTCGTGATGAAGCAGCTGGGAGTCCGGAGAGGAATATATTAAAGACAACACAACAGTAGAAAGACCGGGTGCGGATACCTAGACTTTTATTTAATCAGTTGAACTGAGGATTTGGATAATTAAGCCTCAAGGGCAGCGAGCTGGACTCGGAGCTCGTAAGTAGATGTTATTTAAGTGAGCGCCGATCCTGCGTATAGGGATCAGCTCACGTTTCTACAAGAGTTATATCCTTTGTCCTGCGGCGGAATAAAAGTACGTCTTTCGCTTGCTCGATTTGAGTCTGCCATATGTTCATGATCCTGTTGGTAAGATAGAACATGTTTTGTTGTTCTGATCTGTTCTTGACGAGTTCAATTTGAGTTGCTTTGAGTGTACGGTCCCGTTGGATTTAGAGGACAGGCACTTTAAGACAACCATCACCTTCATTGAGTTATCTACCAGAGATATTTTGGCACATGCTTTGTGGCTGTTCCTGTCAAGATCACTGTGATAGCTTGTTCACTGTGATACCCCATCATTAGAGACTAACAAGTGTTGAGTAAAGAGGAACACAACAACCATAAACATCACATCCATGAAAGTCAAGTCAAGAGGAACACAACAACCATAAACATCACATCCGTGAAAGTAAAGTCAAGAGGAACACAACAACCATAAACATCACATCCGTGAAAGTAAAGAGGAACACAACAACCATAAACATCACATCTGTGAAAGTCAAGTCAAGAGGAACACAAGAACCATAAACATCACATCCATGAAAGTCAAGTCAAGAGGAACACAACAACCATAAACATCACATCCGTGAAAGTCAAGTCAAGAGGAACACAACAACCATAAACATCACATCTGTGAAAGTCAAGTCAAGAGGGACACAACAACCATAAACATCACATCCGTGAAAGTCAAGTCAAGAGGAACACAACAACCATAAACATCACATCCGTGAAAGTCAAGTCAAGAGGAACACAACAACCATAAACATCACATCCGTGAAAGTCAAGTCAAGAGGAACACAAAACCATAAACATCACATCCGTGAAAGTCAAGTCAAGAGGAACACAACAACCATAAACATCACATCCGTGAAAGTCAAGTCAAGAGGAACACAACAACCATAAACATCACATCTGTGAAAGTCAAGTCAAAAGGAACACAACAACCATAAACATCACATCCGTGAAAGTCAAGTCAAGAGTAACACAACAACCATAAACATCACATCCGTGAAAGTCAAGAGGAACACAACAACCATAAATATCACATCCGTGAAAGTCAAGAGGAACACAACAACCATAAACATCACATCCATGAAAGTCAAGTCAAGAGGAACACAACAACCATAAACATCACATCTGTGAAAGTAAAGAGGAACACAACAACCATAAACATCACATCTGTGAAAGTAAAGAGGAACACAACAACCATAAACATCACATCTGTGAAAGTAAAGAGGAACACAACAACCATAAACATCACATCTGTGAAAGTAAAGAGGAACACAACCACCATAAACATCACATCCATGAAAGTCAAGTCAAGAGGAACACAACAACCATAAACATCACATCTGTGAAAGTCAAGAGGAACACAACAACCATAAACATCACATCCATGAAAGTCAAGTCAAGAGGAACACAACAACCATAAACATCACATCTGTGAAAGTAAAGAGGAACACAACAACCATAAACATCACATCTGTGAAAGTCAAGTCAAGAGGAACACAACAACCATAAACATCACATCTGTGATAGTCAAGTCAAGAGGAACACAACAACCATAAACATCACATCCATGAAAGTCAAGTCAAGAGGAACACAACAACCATAAACATCACATCTGTGAAAGTCAAGTCAAGAGGAACACAACAACCATAAACATCACATCCGTGAAAGTCAAGAGGAACACAACAACCATAAACATCACATCCGTGAAAGTCAAGAGGAACACAACAACCATAAACATCACATCCGTGAAAGTCAAGTCAAGAGGAACACAACAACCATAAACATCACATCCATGAAAGTCAATTCAAGAGGAACACAACAACCATAAACATCACATCCGTGAAAGTAAAGTCAAGAGGAACACAACAACCATAAACATCACATCCGTGAAAGTAAAGAGGAACACAACAACCATAAACATCACATCTGTGAAAGTCAAGTCAAGAGGAACACAACAACCATAAACATCACATCCATGAAAGTCAAGTCAAGAGGAACACAACAACCATAAACATCACATCCGTGAAAGTCAAGTCAAGAGGAACACAACAACCATAAACATCACATCTGTGAAAGTCAAGTCAAGAGGAACACAACAACCATAAACATCACATCCGTGAAAGTCAAGTCAAGAGGAACACAACAACCATAAACATCACATCCGTGAAAGTCAAGTCAAGAGGAACACAACAACCATAAACATCACATCCGTGAAAGTCAAGTCAAGAGGAACACAAAACCATAAAAATCACATCCGTGAAAGTCAAGTCAAGAGGAACACAACAACCATAAACATCACATCTGTGAAAGTCAAGTCAAGAGGAACACAACAACCATAAACATCACATCCGCGAAAGTCAAGTCAAGAGTAACACAACAACCATAAACATCACATCCGTGAAAGTCAAGAGGAACACAACAACCATAAACATCACATCCGTGAAAGTCAAGAGGAACACAACAACCATAAACATCACATCCATGAAAGTCAAGTCAAGAGGAACACAACAACCATAAACATCACATCTGTGAAAGTAAAGAGGAACACAACAACCATAAACATCACATCTGTGAAAGTAAAGAGGAACACAACAACCATAAACATCACATCTGTGAAAGTAAAGAGGAACACAACAACCATAAACATCACATCTGTGAAAGTAAAGAGGAACACAACCACCATAAACATCACATCCATGAAAGTCAAGTCAAGAGGAAGACAACAACCATAAACATCACATCTGTGAAAGTAAAGAGGAACACAACAACCATAAACATCACATCCATGAAAGTCAAGTCAAGAGGAACACAACAACCATAAACATCACATCTGTGAAAGTAAAGAGGAACACAACAACCATAAACATCACATCCGTGAAAGTCAAGTCAAGAGGAACACAACAACCATAAACATCACATCCATGAAAGTCAAGTCAAGAGGAACAAAACAACCATAAACATCACATCTGTGAAAGTCAAGTCAAGAGGAACACAACAACCATAAACATCACATCCATGAAAGTCAAGTCAAAAGGAACACAACAACCATAAACATCACATCCGTGAAAGTCAAGTCAAGAGGAACACAACAACCATAAACATCACATCCGTGAAAGTCAAGAGGAACACAACAACCATAAACATCACATCCGTGAAAGTCAAGAGGAACACAACAACCATAAACATCACATCCGTGAAAGTCAAGTCAAGAGGAACACAACAACCATAAACATCACATCTGTGAAAGTAAAGAGGAACACAACAACCATAAACATCACATCTGTGAAAGTCAAGAGGAACACAACAACCATAAACATCACATCTGTGAAAGTCAAGTCAAGAGGAACACAACAACCATAAACATCACATCCGTGAAAGTCAAGAGGAACACAACAACCATAAACATCACATCCGTGAAAGTCAAGAGGAACACAACAACCATAAACATCACATCCGTGAAAGTCAAGAGGAACACAACAACCATAAACATCACATCCGTGAAAGTCAAGAGGAACACAACAACCATAAACATCACATCCATGAAAGTCAAGAGGAACACAACAACCATAAACATCACATCCGTGAAAGTCAAGTCAAGGGGAACACAACAACCATAAACATCACATCCGTGAAAGTCAAGTCAAGAGGAACACAACAACCATAAACATCACATCTGTGAAAGTAAAGAGGAACACAACCACCATAAACATCACATCTGTGAAAGTAAAGAGGAACACAACCACCATAAACATTACATCCATGAAAGTCAAGTCAAGAGGAACACAACAACCATAAACATCACATCTGTGAAAGTAAAGAGGAACACAACAACCATAAACATCACATCCATGAAAGTCAAGTCAAGAGGAACACAACAACCATAAACATCACATCTGTTAAAGTAAAGAGGAACACAACAACCATAAACATCACATCCATGAAAGTCAAGTCAAGAGGAACACAACAACCATAAACATCACATCCATGAAAGTCAAGTCAAGGAGCACCTCTCACACCATGAGCTGTGCTGGGTACATGGTGCTGGCCATGAATAGGGACCGAGATCTGAGGAGATACATGAACATATATGGTAGTTGGTAGGGCACACGATGATGACGCATTTTCATATGTTTCTTCAGATTACAAGTCTGAGTAAAAGAAGCACCACGATCATCACATTTGTAAGGTTTTTCTTCGGTATGTGTTCCCTTGTGGTATTTCAACCCTGCTAGCATGAGTAAAAGAAATTGCACAAACTTCACATTTGTAGGGTTTTCTGCTGTATGTGTTCTCTTATGTTTGCTCAGACTGTCAGCTAAAGTAAACGAAGCACCTCAAACTTCACACTTGTATGTTTGTTCTCCGGTATGTGTTCTCTTGTGAGTCTTCAGATAGTCAGCTCGAGTAAAAGAAGCACCACAAACATCACACTTGTAAGGTTTTTCTCCTGTATGTGTTCTCTTGTGAGTCTTCAGTTTTCCAGCTTGCATATACGAAGAACCACACTCATCACATTTGTAAGGTTTTTCTCCTGTATGTGTTGTCTTGTGAGTCTTCAGATAGTCAGCTCGAGCAAAAGTAGCACCACAAACATCACACGTGTAAGGTGTTTCTCCTGTATGTGTTCTCTTGTGAGTCTTCAGACTGCCAGCTGTAGTAAAAGAAGCACCACAATCATCACACTTGTAAGGTTTTTCTCCTGTATGTGTTCTCTTGTGAGTCTTCAGATTGCCAGCTTCAGTAAAAGAAGCATCACAATCATCACATTTGTAAGGTTTTTCTCCTGTATGTATTCTCTTGTGAGTCTTCAGATAGTCAGCTCGAGTAAAAGAAGCACCACAAACATCACAACTGTAAGGTGTTTCTCCTGTATGTGTTCTCTTGTGAGTCTTCAGTTTGCCAGCTGTAGTAAAAGAAGACTCACAATCATCACACTTGTAAGGTGTTTCTCCTGTATGTGTTCTCTTATGAGTCTTCAGATTGCCAGCTTCAGTAAAGGAAGCACAACAATCATCACATTTGTAAGGTCTTTCTCCAGTATGTTTTCTCCTGTGAGTCTTCAGGTTGCCGGTTGTAGTAAAAGAAGCATCACAAACATCACATGTGTATGGTTTTTCTCCTGTGTGTATTCTCATGTGGTACTTCAAACTGCCAACTTGAGTAAAAGAAGCACCACAATCATCAAACTTGTAAAGTTTCTCTTCTGTATGTATTCTCTTGTGATTCATCTCTAGATGGTCATCTTGAATCAAAAGGCAATCCTGTTCATTATATTTGTTTGGCATCCCTTCAGTTTGTTTTCTCTTATACCTTTCTACACAAACATTTGGACTATAAACATCAGACAAGTCTCCTGTGTTAGTTTTTTGAGAGCTGTAACTACCATAATCAACAATGTTATCAAGAGACTTTGTAAAGCTCTGTGTATATTTTACTTGTGTTTCCTTATTTTGCTGCTGACAATTCTCAATAGTCAGAGATAGTTTATTGTTTGTATCAATCACAGATGACACATGTTCTGACATTTGACAACCATATTCATGTTTTACTGATGCCTTACAACTGTTCTCAAACACTACTGATTCTGAGTTGCTGTCTTCTGTCATTTCTTGAACATCTGGTAGTTCTTGTTTCACAACCCTCATGTCTATGCTGTCATATGTGCAATTTTGTGAGTGCTCTTCTATGGAGTGGTAAGGGCTCCTTGATGACCAAGAGTGCACTTCTGAAACACAATAAAGTAAATAATTAATTAACAGATTAACATGCACTCATGTTTAATTTATTACCGACAATTTTCACTTATGAAATCTATTGTAAGTACAGTTAACTCTAAAAAGAATTATAACAGCAAGAAAATATTGATATTTCATTGCAGACACTAACAAGTGTTAATCTCCTGCCTAATACTAACATTTATAGTGCAACTTGAGGTGACATATTAAAGAAAACAACCTAAGGTGGCACGTCAGAAACATATTTAAAAATTTGAAATATAATGTCAGAAATAAAAATCAATGTGGGTTGCATGCCAAAGAAAACTAACTTTTAAGTGGGATGTCAAAAAATATGACTTCCTCACTGTAACTCAGTGTTAGTGTTCCTCGTTGTAACTTGGAATTCTTGGTCCACACGTTTGCTTCAGTGCACTCATACCAACCAGGTGATCACCTTCCCATTAGGTTAGCAGAAACACCAGTTATTTAGATGAAACTTTTAGAGGACAAGGTTACAAAACCACTGGTCATTGGCTGATGCTCACTGACTAGACTCACATTCATTATTATCATTTAACTTATGCTCTGAATCAAATGTGCATTGATAATGCATATTGGGAGCAAGTCGCCGCTGAACGTGTTGCATGGAGGGCAAATATCAGAAATGGAATGAAGACAAAGGAGAAAATTATTGCAGATAAGTCACACACCGAGCATGTGAGACATAAGATGGTGCTTGGTGGTGAAAATGACCAGGTGTTCACAAGCATCCACTGTGGACGAACATGTACAGCGCGAATTGGCCTTAACAGCCACATTCATCACCGCCATGGGTTGTAGTTATTAAGCCTTTTTGAAGCACAATGTAACAAACTATCGTCTATCAAGAGGGCAAGGTGTCAATGAATGAATGAATCAAATGTGCTGATGATATCCCAGCATGCCATTATCTCAGTCCATCCAGCATGCAATCATCACAGTATTGTTTGACTTACATTGTCATGAGTGTATTGATAGTATCATGAGTTGCTCTTTATAATGATTAACTTCAATATGTACAATGTCTAACCAACACTTAAGAACTCCAAGTACAACAGGATAATGGTTCGTCAAATATAACATTTCTCTTCTCATAATTTGTATTACACTTTTCCAACGTTTCAAATGATCACAAAGTCGTACTATCAATCACCACTACACCACACTAATATAACACTATAAAACATCGGTGTCACTCTAAATGCTGGCCATCGACCACCTTAAATCTGAGACATGATTTCCCTACCAGGGTGTCAGCTCGAGTGTCGTGTTTTCGAGAGACCTTGCTCTCTCCAACTCAGTCCAAAGTGTGCTTCTCACTCAAGGCGATACACACGCCCCACCATGACAAGAGTGTGACAGAAGCAGGTCCGCATGGCCGAATGGGTAAGAACACGTGTTCTTAAACATCCGTTGTGATGATGCAGTGTTTAGTAGTTCAACCCCTACACAGGACTGCTGGACTAAATTCTGACCTGCCATCCTTGACTTGGAGATGATAATTACAAGTATCTCTGAAGTCAGAGTGGGTTCGCCTGATGGCGAGAGACACTGTTAATAGGAAAAGCTAATCCACGCACAAAATTCAGTCCATCACTACTGTAAATAGTGTGTATGGACTATGCTTCAGTTCAAAGCGAGCGACCGAAAAAAAAATAAAAATAAATAAAGAGTCTGACGAAAGCTGACACTCCCAGTCATGTCAGTTGGTATAACCTATAAAGCACAAGAATATGGGTTTCTGTGTATCACCTGATCTCTATATTAGTGCTTATAATGTGTATATTGCATTATTTGTAATTTTTCCTTCGACATATCCATACTGTGCTTCACCAGTTTCCATCTTTATTTTCATTCTTGTTCTCATAATTCTGAGTAGATGCTTACTGACATGGTTTATGAGGTTGAGTGTCATAAATTATTTCTGCTTTGAGCTCAAGCGTAGACCATATACACTCCTTCCAATAGTGCTGGACTGAATTTTGTGTGTGGATTAGCTTTCCCTATTAAAAGTGTCCCTCACCATCAGTCGAACCCACTACGACTTCAGAGGTACTTGTAATTTACGTCCCCAAGTCAAGGTTGACAGGTCAACATTTTAGTCCAACTGTCCAGTTGGCATAGCACTCCAGATGTTTAAGAACATGCGTTCTTATCTATTCAGCCATGCTGACCTACATAGAAGAATTTGAAGTACTGTCCACACACTGGGACGTGATCACTGTTACCACCAGGTATTGTCTTTATTCATTCATTCAGGCATTTCTAAACCTCTTATTGATCAGTATGTCAATCTGATTGGATGTGTTTTTTTTTTATCAGTTCTTTTCCCTGTGTACAATTGTCTCTTAAAGTATTCAAACCATTGGTTTCCAATCATCATATTATACAGAAAGCCAGTCAGGCAGCTAAGTCAGTGAGCTCGAATGATATAAACTCTGGTTAGCATGAGGACAGTTCAAGGACAGATTTGTCATTCCAAATTAGGCAGACAGAACTTACTCAGGCACGATGTAGCTTAGTGACAAGTCCCAGTTTAGCAACAAGTCATACAAGAGCAGCCAGTCATACAAGTTAGAGAGGTTACATGTTAGATGGAAGGGACATATGGCCAACTCCTGGCCTTCACGTGGCGGAACTGTTTTCACTAACAGGAGAAGGGGCGACGGCGAGTATCTGGCACCGGAAAATAACCAGTGTGCTCTAGATGTGTATACACATACATGCATGTGCAGACACGTGTGTGCGTGTGTACACATCTAAACTCGAGTGAGACCACAGTCTGCTCTAGCAAAGGAAAGGTGCTGAAGACGGAGGCAACCAGCCAGGAGGCGCACCACAGAAATCAGAATGCCACGCAATTACGCAAAATGGAATATGTCAACTACTGCTAAAAGTTATGGTGCTTGTCAGAATCTCGAACCGAGATGCAGGAACATCGTTACGCCCGCCAGGCGAATAGTCCCCAACTGGGATGCAGTAACATCGTTATGCCAGCCAGGCGAGTATTAGTTACCTGCCCGCAGGTTGCTGGCTGACGCGATAGCCAGCGGTCAGGCAAGGACAAAGCAAGGCGCACGCGGTCCTCGTGACGTCAATCCACAGAGGGCAAGCGCTTTGCGAGAAACAGACAGACAGCTTCGGTACTCGGACCAGACAGGACGTGTGGGTAGAGAAAGGCTTTGTGTTCTGTGCCCGAAAGTCGAGTGCTTGTACATCTTGTGAGATAGACTGTAAAGCTGTGGGTTGTCTGTAAGTGTATTGATGCATTGTATATGTATTGTAATGATCATCACATGCCAAACTAGATCGTGTTGCATGTGACTTGTAAATAAATCCATTGAACTTCGTGTCGTTGTGTCTCAAGTCCAATCATGTTGTACTTGTACTTGTCTCACATGTGTTAGGTATAACGAGCCAGGTCTAAGACCCTGACATGTGTGAACGTGGTGGCATCGTCCGGCTTTAAATGAACGTGGTGGCATCGTCCGACTTTAAATGAACGTGGTTTAATTAATTAAGATTTGAACCTAGATTTGTGAACGTGAACGCCCATCCTTATATATTATTAGATTGTTTGAATATGGAGGCTAGATGTGAACGTAAAGTACATACATTTGTTTGATCTTGTAAACGTGTAAAACATCAGTGATTGTGTAACTTGTCGCCATTTTGACCTTGTCGACATTGTGAAGTTGTCGCCATTGTGACCTTGTCGCCATCTTGTAAACTTGATGTCTATGTCCTTACTGAATGTCATCTTGATGTAAGTGATGTGTCATCAATGTTGTAGAGTGATGAGAGATATTTAGATTGTCTTTGTGAAGTTAGTTGTGGAAAGCAGAAAGTTTCGGAAAGAAAGTGACTTGTGGTTTTGAAAAAAAATTGTTGATGGACGACATTTGTGTTCACACAAAGACAATGACAGACCATATAAAGACATTACAGCAGACATTTGAACGTATCAGACAGCACGGACTGACGGTAAAGCCTACAAAAGTAGACATGGCCTATCAGGAAATATCCTTCTTGGGGTACAAAATATCTAATGGCTTTGTCACGACAGACGATAACATCGTGTCCAAAATACTGAAACTCTCACTTCCGACTACGAAAAAGCAAGTCAGAAGTGTGTTAGGACTATTAAATTATTATAGACAGTTCATACCTGATTTTGCTGAACTGACTGAAATATTTACTAACCTACTAACGAAAGATCAACCTGAAAAGATTGTAAACAATGAATGCCTAAAATTTGCATTCCAGAAAGTGTTATCTTATTTTTCTGAGAATAGTTTAAAGAATCCCATTCTCAAATTGCCAACATTACATATTCCTTTCAGATTACGGACAGACGCGAGCTCCGTGGCGATTGGGGCAGTTCTGTTACAGGAACATGATAACATTCTACATCCTGTATACTACGTCTCCAGAAAATTGAAACCAAGAGAACGCGCTTGGTCGACACCACAGTTGGAAGCCCTTGCTTTAGTGGTGGGTATAACTAAATTGTCCCGATTCCTCCTGGGACGTCATTTTATTGTGGAGTCCGACAATAGTCCATTAAAATTTATCACTTCAGGAGTACCTACCAACCAAATGATAGCGCGCTGGTCTCTTAAGCTTCAAGATTACAGCTTTGAAGTTCGACATATCGCTGGCAGAACCAACACGATAGCCGATCTTTTGTCCCGTTGTCCGACCGACCCAGTAAGCACTAATGTCTGAGTGCAGTGTGTTAAATACACTCAGACCAACACAGCCATTAGTGAAGTTTTTTTCCACGAAAGCTGTGTATGTCTACTATGTGATGTGATAGGGTTCATTCCCAATATATATAGTTTTTCTTATTTTATTATTACTGTAATAAGTGTCGTGAATAATTGTGTAGTGTGTGGTAGAAAGTGAACAATATTAATTGTATATATATATTACGAAACAAGAACAGTGCCACATTCGCCCTGAACTTACCTCAAGTGAATTATCCAATTTATCAGTGGTATCTGCGATTGGAACATATCCAGTGATATTTTAATCAGTGTATGAAAGAGTGAACTGAACTTTGACATTTACACCACTGCAGTCAATCGAAATCCAGAAGTTTTCCAGCAAAACAACGAACACATGAACTATCAGAACATTTACATTCCGAATTGTTACATCAGACCGGAAGTGTGTTATAGAATTTTCAACATCAGCTGTTCGTGTGTACTTCCGGATAATTTATAAATTTAGTCCAAAATTAGCAGACGACAAACAAAACCTTAAAAAGTTATGACGCTTCTAAAATATTTATGAATCACCAATTTCGAATACACGAATTGTGTATTAAGATTTTTTCAACTAGTGTAATCTTAGAATCATATCTTGATTAACTTATTCATACTATCGACATTTTTTCGCTAGTATGGAAAAGCATCAAGTTATGACGCTGAGAAATAGAAGAATAATTGTATTATATTAGATTTGATAGTTTTTGAAATTATGTCCCTTTCATTTAAGTGTTATTACATTATTACACCAAGGGCAGTAAATTGAAATGTATTTGAATATGTGTTGTATATAAATAGCCATGTTGTTGCCAGATTGTTAACACTCCAAGAAGTCATCAACTGGGCATGGTATAGGGTTACCGACGTTGTAGACCGACAGAAGAGCTCCTGGCCAAATGAGGTCAGAGCTCGAGCGTTGAATGCGGCTTATATAAAAGCCGTATTACAGTCTTACCAGATGTTTTTTGTTACAAAGAGCATATTATTACTTTTTTTTTAGAGGTTGCGAGGTAGTTGCTTTGAAAGCTGGTGCTACCGATCTGACTGGGTCAATATTGCAACTCAGGTGATCATCCATCGAGAGGATGAAACTTGGCAAGTGGGAAAGATTGAACACCACATGTCTTAAAATACAACTTGCATTTCTTATGTATTTCTATGCCAATATATGTATTCTTATGTATTTCTATACCAATGTATATAACAACAGAAAGGTCGATTCTGACATGGTTAAAATATTAACCCGGTATGTATATAGAGAGTATACATGAAAGATGAGATCTTTCATGAAGAAGCCCCGGGGGGAGCGTGTCAGAATCTCGAACCGAGATGCAGGAACATCGTTATGCCCGCCAGGCGAATAGTCCCCAACTGGGATGCAGTAACATCGTTACGCCAGCCAGGCGAGTATTAGTTACCTGCCCGCAGGTTGCTGGCTGACACGATAGCCAGCGGTCAGGCAAGGACAAAGCAAGGCGCACGCGGTCCTCGTGACGTCAATCCACAGAGGGCAAGCGCTTTGCGAGAAACAGACAGACAGCTTCGGTACTCGGACCAGACAGGACGTGTGGGTAGAGAAAGGCTTTGTGTTCTGTGCCCGAAAGTCGAGTGCTTGTACATCTTGTGAGATAGACTGTAAAGCTGTGGGTTGTCTGTAAGTGTATTGATGCATTGTATATGTATTGTAATGATCATCACATGCCAAACTAGATCGTGTTGCATGTGACTTGTAAATAAATCCATTGAACTTCGTGTCGTTGTGTCTCAAGTCCAATCATGTTGTACTTGTACTTGTCTCACATGTGTTAGGTATAACGAGCCAGGTCTAAGACCCTGACAGTGCTCGCCCTGCTTTGGACCCCCAGGCAGGTGCAGTGCCGGGCCCTATGTCTCGGAAGGGTCCATCCCCAACTACTGGAGGTCCTTCTCACATGTCCTGTGGAGCCAGGGGACATGAGAATAGAACAGCTGGCCATACTAAACAAAGACTTAAAATAATGCACTGGAATGCGGAGAGAGTCAGCAACAAAAAAGTAGAATTAGAAAACATCCTGGACCAAGAAAAAGTAAGCACATGTTGCTTGCAAGAAACTCACCTTAACGAAAATATAGCCTTCAAAATCAGAGGCTACCAGTGTTACCGATCTGACTGAAAGGACAGGCGAAAAGGTGGGATACTTACCCTTGTAAAAAATAACATCACCGCTTCCCAAATCGAAGTCTATATGGAAGGGGCTGAGTATCAGACACTTAAACTTAAAACAGGCTATACAGACCTACATCTGATCAATTACTACTGTCCAAGCGACCGCCCACAGGCACTGGACACACTACCATTAACAGAAAAAATGATTGTGTGTGGCGATTTCAACAGCCACTCGCAGAGTTGGGGCTATGATCACATGGACTAGAGAGGAGAGAGAGTGGAAGACTGGCAGGATGAGAATAGATTCATCTTGGTTAACAAGCCGTCCGACCCACATACTTTCTACTCGAGATCATGGCACTCTACAACTACACCTGACCTGGCCTTTCATTCACCAGACCTGGAGTGGAACATTACACAAATTGTTGGGAAACAACTTGGTGGCAGCGACCATCGACCAGTCTTTCTAACTATAGAAAATGAGCTTGTAAGTGAAAGCAGCACCCTCTCGAGGTGGAACTACAGGAAAGCAGACTGGGCAATGTACAAGAATCGCACCAGCATACTGGTTAGAAACCTGAACACTGAGAAAGACATAAATAAAGTAGTTGAAGAGTTTGGGGAAATGCATACTACAGGCAGCGCGAGAAACAGTACCAAGAGGAGCCCGTAAACAATATAAACCCTACTGGAGTAGTGAACTGGAACAGTTGCATAATGATGTGGAAGTATGTAGAAAGCAAGCAGAGGCCACACCCAGCCAAGAGCACCACAATAAATTCCAGCATGCAAAAGCTAAATTTCAAAGGGCCAAGCTGCAGGCTAGACGGAAAAGCTGGCAGGAAAAAACAGAGTCTCTGAACTTTGAAAGAGACACAAGGAAATTGTGGAAGCTAATAAAACAACTTAACGATGAGGGCACAGGGAGAAACTCAAAAATTGCACTACATAAAGATGGAAACATCTTAACAAGAAAGCAAGCAGCTGACCATTTTGCGGACTCATTCGCACAAGATAACAATATCAAAATTAGTCCAGAGAAACAACAAGAGATTCGAGAGAAACGGCAACATACAGGACAGAAGGAAATAGTACATGAGGTTCTGGAGGCACCCATCACAATCAGCGAACTGGAGCTAGCCATATTAAAACTGAAAATGAGAAAGTCACCAGGAGCTGATGGTATCTCCAATGAAATGATCAGGAACCTAGGAACAGAGGCCAAAGCAAAGCTGTTGCAGATCTTCAATAACAGTTGGACCTTAGGCAGTGTTCCACAAGCCTGGAGAGAAGCAATCATGATACCCCTCCTAAAATCAGGGAAAGATAGTTCCATTGCCTCTAACTACAGACCAATTAGCCCCACCAGCTGTCTCTGCAAAACACTGGAGCGCATCATCAATCACAGACTGCAGTGGTACATTGAAAGTAAAAACATCCTTGTGCCACAGCAGGCTGGCTTTAGGCAGTGCTACTCTATGGAAGATCAGACAACCTACCTCTCTCAAGAAATTGAGGATGCATTCCAAGAGAAGAAGCTGGTGCTTGCGGCATGGATAGATTTGAAGAAAGCCTTTGACAAAGTCTGGAAAGAAGGTCTGATGAATAAACTGAGAAACTGCAAAGTCAATGGAAGAATGTACAAATGGGTAAAAGCATACTTGCACAACAGAAGAGCCCGAGTACAGATAGACGGACTAAAGAGCAAGAAAGTACTACTGCGTCACGGTGTTCCCCAGGGCGGAGTCTTGTCCCCCACACTCTTTCTAATCTTCATCAATGATCTCGTTGCTAATCTCCTGCATGGAATTAAAGCCGCAATGTACGCCGATGACCTGGTTCTATGAAGCACAAATGAACATGCATCAGTGGCCACCAGATTACTACAAAGAGCTGTAGATACATTTGTTGCATGGGCAAATAGATGGTGTGTCAGCATAAACACTGACAAGTGCAGCACCACCCTATTTACCCTCTCTCAAAAACAAAAGGCAGGGACCATCCAGATAAATGGAACACCCCTAAGAGAAGATAAAGAACCAACATACCTTGGAGTAACATTTGATGGCAGGCTGACATGGAGAAAGCACATCAACAAAGCAGTAGCAAAAGCCAGAAGGAAAATAGCCATCCTGAGAAAGCTAAGTGGAACCACATGGGGAGCCAGTGGGAAAATACTTAGCAAAGTTTATCAACAGAGCATACAACCACACGTGGAATATGGGTCAACTGCATGGTGTTTGGCATCAAAAACCAGACTATAAGAGCTGGACAAAGTGCAAAATCAAGCACTTAGAGTCACCACAGGAGGGATGAGATCAACCCTTATAGTGGAAATGGAGAAGATGGGGAGGACTCAAGCACTGAGTGAGCGCAGAGATACGAAAACGCTAATACAAGCAGAAAAGTTCCTCAGCTTGCCAGGCCACCCTATGAAGAACAGATTTGAAAACCTAGCTATGGGGCGGTTGAAAAGAAGTAGTTTTATCCACCAGGCCAAACAACTCTGCAGAGAAACCACCGATCTGCCCACAGTTGGTATCCCCCTAACAACTATTCCAGAGCGAACTCCATGGAAAGAAGAGCATAGACTATCATTACAAATCCAGACAAAAGTGAGAGGAATATTTGACAAGGAAGAACAGAACAGTGTGCAGCGTAGAACAGCCACTCTCAGCTTCCTTGATGAAGAATACCCACAGGACCTCTGGATCCAAGTCTACACAGATGGGTCAGCACAAAATGCTGTTTGAAATGGAGGAGCGGGAGTGTACATAGAATACCCAAATAATACCAGGGACACAGCTAGAGTACCGACAGGAATGTACTGCCATAACTACAATGCTGAAATTGAGGCAATCAAGATAGCAACAGAGAAATTACTAAATACCAGCAATGGTACACAACCTGTGGTGCTATTGACAGATGCAAAATCAGTACTCGAGGCGCTCCTGTCTGGGAAATTGCCAGTACTAAGGACACTACTTTCTGAACTTAGCAGTCAGCATAAGGTCACCATACAGTGGATACCATCCCACTGTGGAGTACTCGGAAACGACAGAGCTGATCAATTGGCTAAGGAAGGAGCCAAAGAAGAACAGCCTGATGTGCCCGTTACATACCACCAAAAGAAAAGAATGATCAAATCAGTCAGAAAGCCACCAAAACCTGCTCAAGATGACTACCACATTATGGACAGACCAGAACAAGTCATTATTCTGCGCCTCAGAACAGGGCACAATAGATTACGCAACCACATGTATACAAAATTCAAGATTGGTGAAACAGCCATGTGCACATGTGGATTGGCGTCGCAGACAGCAGAGCACATACTCCAAGACTGCCCAAAATATAACATATCTAGGCAAACCTTCTGGCCTAGAGAGACGACAGTGGAGGATAAACTCTATGGACCGCTGTGTGAACTGAAAAAGACAGTTCAATTCATACAAGAGACAGCATTGCAGTTATAGACATATTTCAAGCGAACGAAAGAAGAAGAAGAAGAAGAAGAAGAAGGAGAAGAAGAAGAAGAAGAAGAAGAAGAAGAAGAAGAAGAAGAAGAAGAAGAAGAAGAAGAAGAAGAAGAAGAAGAAGAAGAAGAAGAAGAAGAAGCTCTGCCTTTGACAGCAATTTCCAATTGTCAGGACAAGAGAGTGTCCTGCTCTGCTCAACTACAGAGTTGTGCACTGATCCTGGTGGATACTTGGTCACACCTATTGCCATGTAGCTATGAGCAGGCATACAGTACCAGTCTTAGGTACCAATAGAAGGCATACGGTATACAGCTAGCGATCAACAAGAATAGAGTTAACAATCACCCGTAAAACGTGTTGAGTGATAGTAATGTTATCACGAGAGAAGGGAGATCACTCAAGACTTCATGAATTTGGAGGACGGAAGTGGGGTCACGGCAAAGAAGGATGAACCGTCAGTTAGATTGGAACTGCGGTGTTGGCTGGTTGTGAAAATGTATGCAGGCATCTCTGAACATCATGCTGAGTGTTGAAGGCTGTCAATTATAATTATCAACATGCCTCTTGACAGAATAGTTTCCAGTCAACGCGCTATGTTGCATCAATGAAGAATAAGCTGGGTTGTCGGTGTCAACAGGTGACATCTCTCTCTCTCATCCAAAATGGTCTGCAGCAGAAAACAACAGTAAGTTGGTCTGACATTTAAACTTACACGTTAGCACAAGTGGTGGTGTAGGAATCTATACGATAGTAAACTGCACATATTAATATTGGCAGTTATTCCATTCCTTACATATTTATTGTTGGATACATCCACCCTTCTATGTATCGGGAGCACGATGTCATTTGGTGTACATTTGGAGATAACAATGTCCTGAATAAAGACACTGTGCAATTCTAGGACATTGAGTTTCTTCTACTACAGTTGCTGCGTGTTTGTGTGTCTCGTGGAAATTGTCAGCTACTTGCGCGACAAGCCATAGAAGTGAAGCAGAAGTCTGGCACCTATGACCTAATTTTGCCAAATGTCTGAGTAGATTTACATTCTGCTATTGTGTTGATATTGATGGTATAATGCTTTGACAATTCAGAAAACATTTGGTGAAGTCCTAAATGTAGAATTATCTAGTAAATCACAAATAGCCAATACATGCTGGGGTTGATTACAACATGCTGTAAAGAATATTAAACTAACTGTTACATTATATTGCACTTAATCTTACCGTCATCTACACAGACTTCAGATTGTTCTATCTTGACACTTGGTAGTTTATTCTCCATCTTATGTCTACGGTCAGTCTGAAAGAATTGGTAAGTTACATTTGTATGCAAACAAACTATATAAATGAATTTGATGTTTTGTTTTTCAAGGTGATTTCTGATACAAAATGTCTTATGATTACTTCAAGACATAATTTCGGATATATTATTCCTCAAGTCACTTTTAAGGATTTGAGTTTGGGAACCTATCACAGTGTTATGATATCAGTTTATCATGACAAAAAGAAAAACAATACATGACAGTTTTATGGAAAATCCATATTACTTATGTCACACATCATCCATCCATCCATCATGTGCCATGCCGGTAAGCGTGGGCGGTCATGTTCTGCCATCTCACTCGATCAACAGAGTCGTGGATCAGTTCCGTGTTTTTGTCTCGACCATGCCACAAGGCCAAGCCATCCAGATACTTGTTTCTAGGTCTTCCCCTGGGTCTGTTCCCCTCGATCTTACCAGTTGTCACCAAGTTCTCCAAATCATTTCTTCTCATAACATGCCCAAAAAATTGTGACTGTCTACGTCTAATGTCTCTGATCAGTTTACGATCTTCATTTGTTTCTTGAAGGACTTGTTCATTGGTCTTTCTGGCTGTCCATGGTATTCTTTGCATTTTCCTCAGAAACCACATTTCTACAGCCATCATATATTTTTCAGCCTGGCTGCTCATTGTCCAAGCTTCACATCCATATAAAAGTACAGGTTCTATGTAGCATCTCAACACTCTTTTTCTCGTTTCAATTGACATCTTTTTATTGGTCAGTATGTTTTTCATCTTGCTAAAGGCTACTTTTGCCATGGCAATTCTTGTTCTAATCTCTTCAAGGCATCTCCCATCAGATGTTATTACTGTTCCGAGGTAATTGTACCTATTCACTTGTTGAAGAGTATTCCCATTTACTTGTATATTACACTGTGGTATTTCGTTCTTCTTAGTGACGACCATAATCTGTGTCTTTTTACAATTTAATTCTAACCCTTGTTGTTCACTATGTGTAACAACCGCATCTACTAAATTTTGCAGGTCCTGTTCATTGTCTGCAATCAAGACTGTATCATCTGCATATCTAATGTTATTGATGCATCGTCCCCCAATGTTGATTCCTTCCATATTTTCAATATTTCTGAAAATATTTTCACTGTACAGGGAAAACAGATCTGGAGACATTACACATCCCTGTCTCACACCTCTCTTAATAGGCTGATATTGGCTTACTTCATTATCAACTCTTATGGCAGCTTGTTGTTTCCAATATATGTTTTTTACAAGTCTAAGGTCTTTCCCATCAATTTGTAGATCTTCAAGCATCCTTATCATGTTGACATGTCTCACTTTATCAAAAGCCTTTGTGTAGTCAATGAAGCAAAGGTGTAGATCTTTGTTTACTTCTATAGAACGTTCGATTACGGTTCTCAGTATATACACAGCATTTACTGTACCCTTGCCTACTACAAACCCACATTGTTCTTCTCCTATTTCAGGTTGTATTTTCCTCCTAACTCTTTGCATGATAATTCTTAGCAAAATCTTCGTGATGTGACTCATTATACTAATTGTTCGATGTTGATCACATTCCAAGGCTCCTGATTTCTTTGGGATTGCAATAAATACAGAATTACATAACTCATGAGGTATGTTTCCAGTATCATATATTGTATTAAGCAGACTGGTAACTTTATCTATTCCATATTCTTCTAAAGCATTAATCATTTCTGTTGTGACGCTGTCTGGACCGAGGGTTTTGCCAGATTTCATATGATTAAGAGCATTCTGAACCTCCATCTTCAAAATTGCTGGCCCTTCATTGTTATTTTGAACAATATATTGTTCGTCTCTGCTATCGTCATAAAGGTTTTTCACGTAATCTGACCATACATGTAAAATCTGATCTTTTTCTATTATGACTCTTCCATCTTTTGTCTTTAGGCAGCCTGCTGATGTACGTGTTCTTTGATTAGTAATCTCCTGAATTCTTTTGTGCATTAGTTTCGCATTTTTACTGTTGTGTTGTTTTTCAATTTCTCTGCAATTTTTCTCAAGCCATGTTTCTTTAGCCTCCTTACATAAGGTTCTGACTTTTCTGTGAATTTCTTCATATTTGGCAGGATTATTTTTGTTCTGTCTTCTTGTTTCCATTAGTTGTAAAATTTCTTCAGTCATCCATGTCTTACGGCCAACTTTCTTTACTTTTGGAATAGTTTTTTCTGCTGCACAACTGATTGAATTCTTCAGCATTTCCCATTGATCATCTACATCTTGAAATAGGATCTCTAGATCAGACAATAAATCAAATTTGTTCTTTACTTCTATGTTAAAATTATCTTGTATTTCTTTGTCAGTTTTCACACATCATACACACATTAAAGGTGATACAATACTTATAGCAGCAGCCGTTCTTTGTTGTATCTTTTTAACCCCTTCCATACATCCAATAATGAGATATCAATAGGAGGAAAAAAACCAAGGAAATCTTGTCATCAATGTTCCCTCTAAACTGTTGCTTAGGAGCAAGAATTTTTACTTTGTGAGCTTCTAACATGAGAGTTATAAGCATGCCTACATGTGATAATTGGGTTCACTTGGTCCCAATATTGATGGCTTGTGCACTGAAGCTCAATGACCTGGACTTTGTTGATGACATTGCCTTCTTGTCCAAAACGTTGAAATGAGATACAAGATTTAGCTAAGTTGTATGGGAGGTTAGCACAATTAAGTCTAAAAACTCTTAGGGAAAGACAAATATAATAAGAACAAATCAAGCAAATGATAACCTGATTTCCCTTGGTGAAACCACTTTAAGGGGCAGAATTATAGTATAATTTATACACCTATTTAGGTAGCAATGTAGACACAGATGGGTCAACATGTACAGATATTAAAATAAGAATTAAAAGGGCAAGAGAACTTTCATAGCAATTGGACATTTCATAGCGATTGGACTTCAGAGGTGCTTGTCTTACGTCACAAGTCAAGGACAGGAAGTCAACATTTTAGTCCAACTGCCCGGTGTATGGGTTGAACCCCTTACCCTGACATCAGCACACTGAATGTTTAACCACATGTGTTCCTATCCATTCAGCTATGCTGACCTCTCCTGATAATTGTATTACATGAAAAGCCTTTGCTCAGAATTGACAGGGCAAATGAAATAAAGGAACACACAAGGAGAAGAGAGTTAGAGACAGAAATGAATAATATCAGGAGGACATGGGCAGCTGCATGAGATAGCTAAAGATAAAATGGCTTGGGCTGAACTGATTGATGGCCCATACCAAATGGGGGATACAGTGAATAAGAAAAGATGTTGATCAAATCCAACATGGCAAGTCCCTAAGTATCATAAAATATATCAGGCCAGAAGCATTTAATCTTTGACCCCTGCCACAAAAAGATTCCCAACTAGTTCTATTTCCATGGATTCCCAAATTCTTTTGACAAAAGTCAACCAACCGGCATTACCATTTATTTATCAAATGTGCAGCTGAAAGACACAATTAAATCACAACCAAATAATATGACCATTATAATTGACAAGGTTTTGAATGAGGTACCATTGGATTTCAGTTCTATCCAACTTGTTTTAATTGTTTGTTTTCCTCCATTTTTTTCCCCCCAAAACATTAGGGAAATGTCATAAAAATATCTAAAGACATTTGATGGGAAGTCACAACAACTAGGTTTACAATTCATAGATGAAAATTGAAAATAAGAAAAAAAACATAACAAATGATAACCTGATCTCTCTTAGTGATAAGAGAAGTAAACAGATTTTCTAGTTCTCTTCATGAGTTCCCTTAGTGAAACCTCACTTTGAGAAGTGGAATCATACCATACATATATTTACATACCAATGTAGACAAAGATGGGAGAACATATGATAGAGAGATATTAACATAAGTATACAAAAGGAACTTTTATAGCACTAAAAGATGTTTCAGCTCTAACGTTAGTTACATCATGACTGCTGTATGTTTCAGAAACACAGAGAATGTCTAAACTAAACCAATGACTAATGGACTACAAACATTCATTCATTGGTGGTTGTGTAGAATAAAGGGACTAGAGTGGTATGACATAATTACTTCATGGAGTTTGTGAAAAAAGATGAAATACAAGTGAACCAAGAAGTGAGGAAAAGATGATGCTGGGTAGGAGACAGATTGAGACAACCTGACAACAGTATAACAAGAAAATCTATTGTATTCTCCACACCCACAAGGCAAATGAAATATAGGGAAACCTAAACTAACATGGAGAAGACAAACAGAATGAAGTGAGAATGATGTGAATAATGGCGGACGGGGAGGGGGGGGGGATAAAAGAGAGGGTCAATTTCATTGCGCCGAGTTTGATCCCGGTTGCTCTGTCTCTGTCCATGGGGCAGCCTGCTGAATTTGTCGCACAGAGCACGAACTCCATAGCTCTCCAGCGACGACCTCTAGGAGTTACAATGGGACTACAACTAGCAGTTTCGTTGTCAATGAGTCGCCATCAATGTAAACAAATCCAAGGTCAGGGGTTGCGCAGAAGGTTTACTGTGCATCACTAGTCTGAAAATCAGTCAACACCCGCATATAAGAAAACACCCTATCATGTTTTTAATTCGATAAATTAGAAACTATCACTCGAAAATTGCGAATGACAACTGTAACGAGTATGGTTTCACTTTGCTGACCAACTTTGACGATCGTTGAATTTCCGGTTATATGCCATGGTGACCAACTTCAACGATCGTCAATTAGTTGCATGCTGATTTCAAACGGATGGCCTAACCGACAGCCACAGAATCCGGCTTCATCCGGTTGTTTTTATCATTCCAATATGGCTGCGTCCATGATTGATATTGTTTAGAGCTGTTTCGAGCGTGTTTTTAGTGAAATTTTGTTAACTTTTGTTGCAAGTGAATATTTCTGCATTTTTATCATGTCTGATGACCAAAACCAGGCTCGTAGTATAGAGGATTCTGACTCTGCCAGCGAATTTGGAGCTGAAAGTGATGATTCCTGGCTACATAGAGATGCACAAATGAATGATATCATGACTGAAGGTAGCGACAACAATGTTGAAATTGATGACAGAAAAACCAACTGAAACTGAAAAAGGCAGATCATCCTGTATTTTGTGTTACAGAAGATAATTGCATGTTGGCCATTACATGGCATGACACTAAGAGAGTTAACCTAATATCTAAGGTTCACTCCAATGATGTTATGGACAAGACAGTTAGGAAAAGGGGAATTCCTGAGGGCAGAATAATAAACAAGCCAGTGCTTGCAGAAAAATACAACAAGATGCAGCTTGCAAGGGTTTAAAATAATATTAAGATAAAATTAATTACTTTCTAATGAATGACTACTAATTAATTGGCGCCCATTTGTAATTGCTAATTAGGTTGCGATGCATCATGTTGAAAAATAGATGACATGGGTGGTTAGGTTTCGCTACCCAGGTCACAACGATGTATGTATGGTTGCTAAGATGTTCATTTAAAAACAAAAATGTTATTAAGAAGCCATATTTTAATCATTTCAGCTGTCACTTTGACTGGGCCGCAAAGCAAATGCTCATGGTCTTCTTTACTCTTCTTATCTTAGAGAATTTTTGTGTTGACACTCAAATGTGATTATCTCAACTTAAAATTCACCTGCAGGCATGATTGAGGTGCCGTTGGATTCGGTTTTTCAAGGCCTATCTATCTGCTGTGGTCTCATTAGTAAATACCCAAATTTGATAAACATTAAAACGTGTTCAGTATACCTAAGTAAATGAATGAACTTTGGTGTGTACAGCAGACACCAACTAACTCGCCTCCTCTCAGTGTACATCTACAATAAAATTACATGCATACAGTTTCTCAAAGTAACTATTGCTCGTAGAAAATATTTAAATTCAACAAAATGTGAAAAACTATTTAATTTACCCCTAATATTCAACACCAATAAGATATTTAAGAGCGGTGTAATCCGCTAGTCAACACGGACAAGACGCCATGTTCCCAACAATACCGGAAGTTAATCAATAATTCATTCATTCAGCAGCATGTCCTTGACAGAACCTCGCTCCCATAACTATCTTCCAGAAAACCTCTCGATCTGCTTGTTTAATTAGTGTCCAGGTCTCACAGGCGTAATGGGAAAGATGCATGCTCTTAAATATCTATTTTTTTTGTAGTTCTATCTGTCCCACTCCATAATTTATTCAGTTGTTTTAGTCGTTGAAGAGCAATTGATAGTCGTCGTTTAATTTCTTTCATTGTGTCACAGCAAACTGTGTACAAACTTTGTAAAATCATGAGAGATATATCATTATATTAATATATGGACTTTCCATCTCAAGTAGTACAACTCATAAAAATGCTCTATCTAGACCAACAAGCAGCGGTTACAATAGATGGCGAGACATCAGATTGGTTTGACATCAAGCAAGGAGTCCGTCAGGGATGTGTGCTTCACCCCCCCCCCCCCCCCCCCCCAATTTGTTTAACCCGTAAGCAGAAAATATAATGAGAAATGTGATTGATTGGGTTAAGAAACGACATCACAGCATTCGGGGAATTCCCATAAGCGCTCCTCCCCTATCCCCAGCAGCCAGCGAAGAGTTCCAACACTGATAGATAGTACCAGTAGCAATCTGATTATATGTCCGTCTCGCCTTTCCTCTGAGCGTCGAGCATCTGCCGGATCCCCTCGTCATTCCTCGCTCGTGATGCATGAGAAATGTCAGAGATGATATAACCAAGGAGCAATATGATGCCCTAAATATCGGTGGTCGTGAAATACCAGAGATTCGATATGCTGATGATACATATTACAGTATCAGGGCAGAATGTTAGACGGGCCTGCGTGCCCAATTCTTAACCCTTTGAAAATAAAGTTTGTTTCTTTGTATTACTATCCACATCACAGAATGGTATAGAAAAATTAATAACCTCAACCCAAAGAGATAGTGAAAATCACAACTTATATCTTAACATAACAAAAACAAAGATAATGCATACAGATAAAACTACTATGGAGAAAGAAATATATGTTAATGGGGAAAGATCGGGGGTGGTGGACAATTTTGAATATCTAAATTTTTCAAGTCCTGTTCAATGTCTGCAATCAAGACTGTATCATCTGCATATCTAATGTTATTGATGTATCGTCCCCCAATGTTGATTCCTTCCATATCTTCTGTATTTCTGAAAATATTTTCACTGTACAGGGAAAAAAGATCTGGAGACATTACACATCCCTGTCTCACACCTCTTTTAATAGGCTGATATTGGCCTATATCGTTATCATATGTGAGGTTATGTGTGTTATGATATTTGTATTATATGTGAGGCAACCAGGACTGCAGGAGCTGTGAAGTAAAGGCAGGACAGAAAAACCACTGCAGGAAATCCTCCTCCAGAAACGTCAAGCATTCTTTGCCCACATTGTCAAAGAACATTTCGAGCCAAAATAGGTTTTATCAGCCATCTTAGAACCTACGGCTCCATACCTTCAACCCCACTGGATGAAATGAATGGTCATCATCATTCTTGATGGACAAACAACAACAACACATCGTTATCAATTCTGATGGCAGCTTGTTGTTTCCAAATGGATTTTTTTTTTTTTTTACAAGTCTAATGTCTTTTCCATCAATTTGTAGATTTTCAAGCATCTTTATCATGTCGACATGTCTCACTTTATCCAAAGCCTTTGTGTAGTCAATAAAGCAAAGATATTGATCTTTGTCTACTTCTATTGAACGTTAAATTACTGCTCTCAGTATATACACAGCATTTACTGCGCCCTTGCCTTCTACAAATCCACATTGTTCTTAACTTCTTTTTCTATTTCGTGTTTTATTTTCTTCCTAACCCGTTGCATGATAATTCTCAGCAGAATCTTCGTGATGTAGCTCATGATACTAATTGTTTGATGTTGATCGCATATATATGAAGTATAACAATGTTTACAAATGTATATATTATAGGTTCGTGGAAGCTGTGTTAGATGTACGTGTATGGATGATTGTATGCGTGTGTGTGTATGTGTGTGTGGGGGGGGGGGGGGGTAATATATGACGCAATTATAGCGTCAGCAATCATCATTCCACACAACAACATTATATGGATATGTGATGAACCTGCAACTAATAATAGCTTTCAACTGACGCATTGGGGGTTGGTTGCAAAGCAGGAGGAGGAGAAGAAGAGGGAGAGCGAGAACGAGAAGAAGAACAAGAAAAGATGGAGGAGGAGGAGGAAGAAGAGGAAGTAACATATATGACATAATAGCACACGAGACATCCCGCATCCCCATCTGCAGTAACTGAAGTGTATAAAATAACAGTCAGTCCCATAGCAGATACGACAGCCGTGGTAGCGTAGTGGCTATACACTCGCCTGCCCTACCGGTGACCTTGGTTTCGATACACATCAGAGCTGTTTCGAATGTTTAAAATTGGCCTTGTCTCTCAGTACAACCCAGCCTAAAATATGTACAAGGAAATGTCTTGATAAGTAAATACGACCGACGTGGTATTCCAACATCACCCACTGAGTTAGTCTGGTTTATAGAAATACTAGCTGACCCGGCCCGGCTTCGCCCAATTCCTGGCGGGGATCTATCTATTTATCTGTCTGTCTGTCTGCTTGTCTGTCTGTCTGACCCGGCCCGGCTTCGCCCAGCTCCTGGTGGGGAGCATCTCATTTAATTCATATAAGTAGACATGTAAGCTCCCGGTCCCGACTATCTGTCTATCTGTCTGTCCGACCCGACTTCGCCCAGGCCCTGGTGGGGAGCATCTCATTTAATTCGTATAAGTAGTCATATAAGCTTCCGTTCCCGACTATCTGACCCGGCTTCACCCAGCCCCTAGTGGGCAGCATCTCATTTAATTCATATAAGTAGTCATATAAGCTCCCGTTCCCGACTATCTGTCTGTCTATGTATGTATGTATGTATGTATGTATGTATGTATGTATGTATGTATGTATGTATGTATCAGTCAGGTCTTAGTCAGATATGACTGATCTACCGTATAACAGTAGACGGTACTACCTGGTTTCTGTTAGCGCCGAACGTTGGGCGGCGCTTATGTCACGAATTGGCCGCCTTAACATCCCAGAATATTTTTCTCGGTCTCCAAATTTGAGAGGCCAAATTGAGAAAGAATGAATTAATCACACTACTCCAAAATTATCTAGTCGTGAGGTAAGATTATTCACAAAAAGCCTCTAGCCATGACGTAAGCTTGCAGATGGCAAGTAAAAAGGGCAACTAGATAATTAGTATACACCTTGGGAAACTGCTGACCCAGACATGCTGAATCAACAATGAAGGGGCCATGGACTGTGTAATTAAAACTGACCAGGCATGACACCTGATAAGCACAGGTAGGAAATCGCCAGGTGTGAACAACATTGACAGAGGGAGAGATAATAGCCCCAGGGCTGTAAACTAAGCCCCGTCCACTCTGACTGGCAGACTCAGGAATGTGTGAAAACAGATCTGATAAGACAATTAACACTGGGCTGTAGACTGTACCAGACAGAGAGGAGCAAGGTGTGATGGCCAGGTTGCGGGGATAATTGCAATTACCGTCAGCGGGAGAATAGAAGAATTTATGACGGGAATGCCAAAGAGATAATAGTGTCTCAGACACTGTCTGCTAGACTAAGCTTAAATAAGGGTCCCTAGCCTAGTTTAGGTTAGATTAAGTTTGACTTCAGAACAGGTGAGAAGAGAGAGTAAATGTAGATTTCTTAGTAACTAAGTATTTTAGGTGTATGTACTGAATTCCAGTCTATATCTGATCTAGGTTATTGCAAGAACTATCATTGTCATAGATTACTTGAGTGTTCTTTCTAAGTTCTGCGTTCAATATCATATTGCTTTAAAGTGTTATTCTTCTGAGAAATAGAGCCTTATGTGAGACAGATCTTGTCTGGGTAGACTTTTAGGTGTCTTGGTAGATGCTTGTCATTTCTTTGTACACTATCCTAGTTGCCTTTTGGTGTGTGCATTTGTTGTACAGAATATAGTCAACTGACTATTTATTTAATTCTTACAACAGCAGTAACTAAGTGTGATTAAACCGGGCAGCTCAGCAAATATAGCTGGTCTGTTTGGTCACTTCAGTTAGACTTGTTGTATATCTCATTTTGTAGCTATACAATATTAGTACTCATTAATAATGCCTGATGCTATTATGTGAGTATCATTAGATGTCTATCTTGAAGTAATATAATGTTTACGGATATGTTGGATGTATGTATGTGTAATTTCATATGAATATACGATGCTAGGAATATGCTTCGTACATATTCTTTTTGTGTATATACATCTCATTTCGTATACCTACAAACTAACTAGTGCATTATGCTATTATGTTAAAGTATCATAATATGTCTAGTTTAATTAATGTTTTATGTGTATTTCATGTTTGGTATATTGATTTGTCATATGCAAGCCTATCAATATGACGTGTTATATTATGGTGTGCGCATTGGCACACTAACCATCGATTGCATTTGTAGCAGAGGTGTAATGGTACAGACAGTACCCACAAGTGTTATGGGGTATATGGTGCTAAACTTTCTCAGTGTATTGGGGGCGTGCGTCCCCGGTAATGCATGGAAACCTGGCACAGCTATTGGTCACGGCTTGTAAGCCCGGATGATCTGGCATTGTTATAATACCCTTACCGACCCTGTGAGCTGCTAAACTAACTTTGGACGGAGCGGCTGTACGACACAGAATTTCTGTATTAGCGATATGGACATGGGGCGGCAGAAATGTAATCATTACAGGCGTGTGAGACAATTGAAAAGCCCGTCCCAGACTAAAGACAGTAGGGAGAATGAGGATGGTGAACATAGTAGAGCTGGAAGATAAACTTGGCCAGACTGGTCATTGTATATGTTTGTGTTATGATATGTTTTAATTAGGATTGCGCTGATGTAGAACTGATATAACACATTCTCGACTTTCTTTCAAGCTCTCACAAGGAGCACCTATGTTATAGATCTCAAGACTAGAGACTACTGACTAGGAGTGTCAGGACTGACAGGATCGTTAGAATACCGGCAAGCTGTTCTTTTTTTGAGTCTACTGGAGAGTGGGGATCTGGACCACAGATCCAGATAGATCGAGTAACAAGTAAAGTTACGTAATGTTTGTCATCAATATCAATATGTATATGATTTCATCATCCTCATATTGACAATCATCCTATGTCTATTGTTATGATTAGCAAATAAATGTTGTAGTATTGTAACTCATAGTTCTGTCATTATATTTTTTCCAATTGTGCATACGTATTGTTGTGTACATTGGTGGGGGTTCACTTACACACCAAGGAAAGGAGCAGTCAGGGAGAAAACCTGTACTGAGATAGTCGTCTATACTAATATATTTAGACTTAAAACATCTATCTTAAGCTAACCTTCTCTTTCCTATACCTTGGCGAATATTCAGCTCAGTTCATTCCAATTTTGTAACGAGCCACTTAGAGCTGTACGTTGGATATTCAGGGCTTAATCTGTAGTTCAGCCATATAGATTTTGTCCCTAGTCAGTTTCTGACTATTTAGGGTTGCTCGCCAGTGAATAAATATTTACATCTAGCCGGTGGGGCATCCCGACTTATGACAGCGCTTACCAAACCCGACACCCCACATTGTGCCAACGGCTACGGGCGGAAGAGCGCAATTGGGAGGGTACAAGCCTTACCCTGGTGCGAGGAAATGCAAGCTAAAGACAAAATTGTCATGGCAGGGCAGACCAGGCCCTAAGCCTTGGTTGGCGACTGGTCTAGGATCGAAGCTCCGACAGGCGGACAGTTAGAGCATTGCTTTGCTGATCCGGCAGCTTCTGCAGCTTGTCTTGTTCCAGATGTAGGGGTGTTACCTTTCCTCTGGAGTGAACTAGACAGGCAGAGAGAGGGATCATGCTGCATGGGCAACACATGATCTCTATATTTTAGCCCAGGCTTTGTGCTATGGAGAGGCAATAACTCCATCCCCGGTCTTAACTGGTCTCGGAATCAAAGCGAGAGGCAACTGTTACGGGTTATAAGTCCTTGTCAGTTGGCGTAGACATGGGGCGCCACGTGTTGCCTCTGACGGTGGGAGACACCTATAGGTGTCACTGATCAGCTACCGCCCGCCTCAAGCTGGGCAGCCCCCAGCCAATTGGGTGCTGATCCGCCACAGCCTGCCTGCTTCAATGGGTGCTTGGGGCTAGGACAAAATCTTAATCGCAGGCTGTAAAACCAATGCACCAGGTACAAACAAAAATATAAATAGAAACCTCAAGCTACGGCTTGCAACCTGGAACGTGAGAACCATGTGTCCAGGATTTTCCACTGACTTGACCAATATTGACGATGTGAGAAAAACGGCTGTGATTGATGCCGAACTCAATCGTCTTAACATTGATATTGCTGGCCTGCAGGAGACTCGCCTCGCTGAGGAAGGGTCACTCAGGGAAAACAACTACACCTTTTTCTGGAAGGGTAAAGGGCAGGCAGAAAAAAGGCAACACGGTGTGGGCTTTGCAGTGAAGAATTCGCTACTGGGAATGATTGAAATTCCAGCAGGAGGAAATGAAAGACTATTATCCCTGCGCTTGGCAACCTCTTGTGGGTTTGCCACCATTATTACTGCATATGCACCGACACTCGATTCCTCTGATGATGTGAAGGATTTGTTCTATGAGGAGTTAGACTCTGTGATCAAGGCAGTTCCAAAATCCGACTACATTTATATGCTCGGTGATTTCAATGCTCGTGTGGGCAAGGACTCGAGTTCATGGCCAGTGTGCCTTGGAAAATACAACATCGGTCGCATGAATGAAAATGGGCAAAGGCTGCTGGAGCATTGCACCAGTAATGACCTATGTATTACAAACTCTTTTTTTTAAACAAAAGAGATGCATAAGGTCACATGGAAACATCCAAGATCCGGCCATTGGCACCAGCTGGACTTCATCATCACACGGAGACAACATCTGAACCATATATCATTGACTCGTAGTTACCACAGTGCTGACTGTGATACGGATCATTCTTTGGTTGTTGCAAGGGTTAGACTGAGACCAAAGAGAATCTACACAGCTAAACACAAATCTAGCCCCAGGATTAATATTATTAACACTCATGATCCTGAAAAGTGCTTTCAGTTTCAACAGCAACTTGAAGACGCTTTCACTGATACACCAGAAAATTGTACAGTAAATGATAAATGGAATAAACTTAAGGAAACTCTTTGTAAAACTGCCGTAAAGGTTTACGGCACTGTGGATCATAAGAGGCAGGACTGGTTTGCGGCCAACAGCGAGACTCTGCAGCCCTTGATTGATAAGAAGAAGAAAGCTCTCTTAAGAAACAAGGAAAGACCAACGCGTAACACTCTGAGTGAGCTAAGGCAAGCTAGGAAGGATGTGCAAAAGGCTGCCAGGCAGTGTGCAAATGATTATTGGATCAAGTTATGTGAGTCCATTCAAATCGCAAGTGATAAGGGAGACATAAGAAGCATGTATGAAGGAATAAAGAAAGCCTGTGGTCCAGTGATCAAAAGAAGTGCACCATTGAAAACCTTGACTGGAGAAGTCATCACTGATAAGAAACAGCAGATGGACAGATGGGTAGAGCACTATTTGGAGCTTTACTCAAGTGAGACCAAACTAGCGGATAATGCCCTCAACGCCATAGAGGCTCTACCAACTCTTGACCACCTGGACACACTTCCCACCATAACAGAAGTTAAGTGTGCTATAAATGAACTTGCATCTGGCAAGGCTCCAGGTAAGGATGGGATTCCAATAGAGGTTATCGGGAGTGGGCAAGACACACTCACTATACAGATCCACCAGCTAATAGAGCTATGCTGGCGTGAAGGACAAGTCCCACAGGATTTCAAAGATTCAAGCATCATAACACTGTACAAGAACAAGGGCGATCGGAGCGACTGCAACAACTATAGGGGTATCTCACTTCTGTGTATTGTTGGAAAAGTATTTGCCAGAATTGTTCTGCGCAGACTTCAAGTCCTAGGAGATCAAGTCTACCCCGAATCACAGTGTGGCTTTCGACAGAACCGGTCTACCACTGATATGATATTCTCATTGCGACAAATGCAAGAAAAATGTCGTGAACAGAATCAACCACTGTTTATTGCCTTCATCGACCTCACAAAGGCATTTGATTTGGTCAGTCGTGAGGGTCTGTTCAAGGCACTAAAGAAGATTGGCTGCCCACCAACTCTTCTGTCCATTGTGGAATCGTTCCACACAGGCATGAAGGGTATAATCAAGTTTGATGGTGCAACTTCTGAAGAATTTGAAATCAAGAGTGGAGTTAAGCAAGGTTGTGTACTAGCTCCCACCCTCTTTGGAATATACTTTTCACTTCTACTTAAATATGCATTTCGTGATCAGGATGGTGGTATATACATTCACTCACGCTCAGATGGCGGCCTCTACAATGCTCAGAGATTGAAGGCTAAGACCAAAATTAGGAGGGTACTGATCAGAGAGTTGCTTTTTGCAGATGATGCTGCAGTTACGACCCACTCTGAGGAAGAATTGCAATGTCTACTATCTGCATTCTCCAATGCTTGTTCTGAATTTGGTTTAACAATTAGCAAAAAGAAGACACAGATTATGTCACAGGGTGCACATGGGGTACCATCAATCTTTATTGACGACGCCGAACTAGAGATAGTAGACCATTTTACATATCTAGGATCAGTGGTAAATAGCAAATTATCCCTAGATCAGGAAATCAACATCCGGATTGGTAAGGCAGCAGCAACAATGAACAGGTTAAGAAAAAGAGTCTGGGAGAACAGGAAGCTTACTGCCAAAACAAAAGTCCTTGTCTATCAAGCCTGTGTCCTTAGTACTCTTCTCTATGGCAGTGAAACCTGGACAACTTACTCACACCAAGAGAACAATTTAAACAGCTTTCATATGCGGTGTCTGCGAAGAATTCTTGGTATTAAGTGGCAAGACAAAATCACAAATACTGAAGTATTGGAAAGATCAGGTTGTGTGACAGTTTATTCCATGCTCAGTCTTCGTAGACTTAGATGGATAGGACATCTTAGGAGGATGGATGATGGTAGAATACCAAAGGATATCTTTTTTGGTGAATTACAGATGGGTAAGAGATCTCAGGGTCGGCCTCTACTACGATACAAAGATGTGTGTAAGCGGGACATGACTGATACAGACATTGATAATGCACATTGGGAGCAAGTCGCCGCTGAACGTGTTGCATGGAGGGCAAATATCAGAAATGGAATAAAGTCAAAGGAGAAAATTATTGCAGAAAAGTCACACACCAAGCGTTTGAGACGTAAGATGGTGCATGATGGTGGAAATGACCACGTGTTCACATGCACCCACTGTGAACGGGCATTTACAGCGCAAATTGGCCTTATCAGTCACACTCGCTACCGCCATAGTTAAAAGTTATTATGCCTTTCTAAAGCACAAACTATCGTCTGTCAAGACGGCAAGGTGCCAATGATGTATGTATGTATGTATGTATGTATGTATGTATGTATGTATGTATGTATGTATGTATGTATGTATGTATGTATGTATGTATGTATGTATGTATGTATGTATGTATGTATGTATGTATGTATGTATGTATGTATGTATGTATGTATGTATGTATGTATGTATGTATGTATGTATGTATGTATGTATGTATGTATGTATGTATGTATGTATGTATGTATGTATGTATGTATGTATGTATGTATGTATGTATGTATGTATGTATGTATGTATGTATGTATGTATGTATGTATGTATGTATGTATGTATGTATGTATGTATGTATGTATGTATGTATGTATGTATGTATGTATGTATGTATGTATGTATGTATGTATGTATGTATGTATGTATGTATGTATGTATGTATGTATGTATGTATGTATGTATGTATGTATGTATGTATGTATGTATGTATGTATGTATGTATGTATGTATGTATGTATGTATGTATGTATGTATGTATGTATGTATGTATGTATGTATGTATGTATGTATGTATGTATGTATGTATGTATGTATGTATGTATGTATGTATGTATGTATGTATGTATGTATGTATGTATGTATGTATGTATGTATGTATGTATGTATGTATGTATGTATGTATGTATGTATGTATGTATGTATGTATGTATGTATGTATGTATGTATGTATGTATGTATGTATGTATGTATGTATGTATGTATGTATGTATGTATGTATGTATGTATGTATGTATGTATGTATGTATGTATGTATGTATGTATGTATGTATGTATGTATGTATGTATGTATGTATGTATGTATGTATGTATGTATGTATGTATGTATGTATGTATGTATGTATGTATGTATGTATGTATGTATGTATGTATGTATGTATGTATGTATGTATGTATGTATGTATGTATGTATGTATGTATGTATGTATGTATGTATGTATGTATGTATGTATGTATGTATGTATGTATGTATGTATGTATGTATGTATGTATGTATGTATGTATGTATGTATGTATGTATGTATGTATGTATGTATGTATGTATGTATGTATGTATGTATGTATGTATGTATGTATGTATGTATGTATGTATGTATGTATGTATGTATGTATGTATGTATGTATGTATGTATGTATGTATGTATGTATGTATGTATGTATGTATGTATGTATGTATGTATGTATGTATGTATGTATGTATGTATGTATGTATGTATGTATGTATGTATGTATGTATGTATGTATGTATGTATGTATGTATGTATGTATGTATGTATGTATGTATGTATGTATGTATGTATGTATGTATGTATGTATGTATGTATGTATGTATGTATGTATGTATGTATGTATGTATGTATGTATGTATGTATGTATGTATGTATGTATGTATGTATGTATGTATGTATGTTCGGCCCGTTCAGTTTAAAAATATAGATAGAATAGAAGAATAGATAGATTGATAGTAGAAAATATGATTGGAAGAGATCTATCTAAAGTAAACTTACCAAGATATCACAAACAGCCAATAAATGGTGGGCGGTGGGTTGACTGCAGAGTACTGCAAACGATATGCAACTAACTTTCTCTCACAAAAAATTACTTTTTTTTTTAACGAACGAAAATCTTTCGCAGGCCCGTCCTACATGCTGCCCTTCTTCTATTTCCTCTCATACATTCTTTCATTCAACATCTCTTATGAAGCAATTCTTTGACAACAAAAGAACAATAAGCATTAAAATGCATGAAAAGTAACTCGTTGAGGAAATGTTTAACATGGGCATCATAAATACCCAACTTGGGTGTAACGCGCCATACATATGAGAATGTTTAAAAAAAAGACCAGACTTCTCACCAACAACACCAAATCACAGCCGACATTGGAAATAGTTTATTATCGTATTGCGAGCAGGAGTTGAGGGGTTAGCACAATGGTCGATAGTGGTGGAAATTTGATTTCGAACTGTACTTCACATTTCTTAGTTGTAAAAAGAAACATTCAGTCAGCGATAAATAAGCGGCCCATGCAAATTCAAACCGATTCCGACAGGCGTGAAGTTGAAAACCAAACTTTATTACATCTTGCAACTTATCATGAAATTCAATAATTCCACCACATTAAAGATAATTCGTTGATGTTAATTAAAGTCATTTAAAATAAGTTTTACGTCATTCCATGCTTTTAATTCGTCAATTTCCACGTCAAATATAAAAGTTCTACAAAGAACTTGTTCGAATCCTTGACATTGAAATGACATTTTATTTAGATGTGTCTTTAAAATTTACTTACTCTCTCCCAAGGGTCACTTATATGTTGAACGTCCTCTACTAATCTATTCCAGTCATTCATACACGCGGAGCGCTACCAAGAACAAGCCGCCCAGACTTCAAGAAACCTGATAGACGTTCAGATGGGTTGTCAAACCATCCAAGTGGAACTAACACATAAATATATCCTGAAGCCGCTACAACAGGAAAATCTCCACATTCGAATCTTGAAGGCAGAGAGGCTTCTGTCGTAGTTTAAGATCCCTACTACACTAGCGGTGCGACAACTGAGGGGAGCGAGATATCATATCACGTTAGTTATCGATAAACAAGAAAGTACAACAGCCTGAAGAATTCATTCCAACAATAACTCAATGCTCAAGATGCCAGAGGGCAGGCTACAGTAGAACAACATGCCGCAGCAAGACAGAGATCTGCCGATAATGCGCCGAGCACCATACATCAGAGGAATGTCCATTGGCCAAACTGGACAGATTTCTAAATGCCCAATAACAACAGAAAGTGTACCTATTGCCTTGGAAAACATACCTGGGCTGTCCGTACCTCCAGAGACACAGAGACGTCTTAAAGATCGCCATTACCACGAAGATACCATACGAGGAAGCAATGCGGAGGTGGGAAACAGCCACGTGCATCTCACAAACTGAAAGATCTCAACTGCAGAACCAGATTGACGAGCTAAAGAAACAAGGCAAGCTAATTCAAACACCAACACCAACCAGCAACAACGAGACAATGCTAGCGGACTTGAAGGAAATTCAGCACAGAACCAAGCAAAAGGTGGAACGCATGGCACTGGTTTCAACAAACAACATTATATTAAGATAACTTGGAGAAAGGAGGAACATATCTGCAAGTTCATAGAACATGGCATAATCATACACCCATAATAAAAATGAATAACGAAATCTCATTAAGCAAGGCAGCAATTATATCTAATTTATTAATTAACTATCCAGATGTTGTCGTGATGACGGAATGCAATCAAAATCTTCCTAGCTTCACTGAAATGCTAAGGGTTTTCTAATTCTCACGGGAAATGTTCATGGTTTGACAGGAACAAAGTGAATGTCCATGAGTAAATCAAACGAAGTAACAGTCCATGTTTAATTAAACCACATATAGTCAATTGCTTGTACTTAACACACATAGGGTGTGAATGTTCATAACCAATAACACAGTGGGTGCTAAAGTTCATTTCAGTATGGGAGTACGAATGTCCACCCTTTACACACAGAGGGTGTGAATGTTCATAACCAATAACACAGAGTGTGTGAAAGTTCATAAGCCTGCAGGTATTCGAGTGGGGGAAAACATGAAGTGGTAATAAAGGAGGCTCAGCAACGTTTATCCTGCTGAAGTTGATGTTCGGACAATGGAGTGGCCAGTGATGGTTAAGGGTGAATCACTCTTCCCGCACTGGAAAAGCATCTTCTCCTACCCTGAGAAATGTGACCCTCCTATGGCTAGTCATCATCACTTATAAATATGTCCCATCTTCATTTTTTCTAAAAATGTCCCATCTTCATTCAAACAAAGCCATGTCTGTTCAAGGAAGAAACTACGGTGCCCTGCAGAAAATATGTGCCAACAATATAGCCATACTCATAGAAACAGGGGGGGGGGGGGGGGTTGGTAAAGAAAACAATCGCAAAACAATCACAATAACAATGAAGAGTGAGAGAGAGAGAGAGAGAGAGAGAGAGAGAGAGAGAGAGAGAGAGAGAGAGAGAGAGAGAGAGAAAGTGACGTGATTCTGACCCAAAGGTTAGTCACTCAGACCTGGCCCCATCGGCCCTATCACCTCACATCCGATGCAGGCTCTCCTCCCCATGTCGACATAATGAGTCTTCTCTCACTCCTGCCTTATGGAGGAGAATCATTCTCGTTCTTTCAAGGGTCTAGCGCCAAGAATGTCTAATGGACATCAGCAAGAGTGATGCCATTTCTCCGTCTTGGCATTTATTCTCTTCTCCCATATAAAGGTATAGGCCAACTCATATTATGCATATATGCATAAATGAACTCATCAATGATTCTGTACGCATGATCTTTACATATGCACACAGAAAACTCTAATATAAAATAGTCTTAAGTTAACGCTAGTCTCCAACTTACCAACAATCATCATGAATGTTCCATCATGGATTTATAATACACAACACCACCATAATAACAACAGCCGAATTGGCCAACACGTCTGGTTAGGTCAGGGCATTTCTGTAAACTGCACCTCGACAGACAATTTCTCCCGGCAATTTTTAATCTTCTTTATTATCATATATTATGTTAATATGTTGACTGCCGATTCCAATCATAAAATTATAATTTTTGCCGCGAACATGTCGTCATTCCTACATAGGCGTGCTGTTGACAATCTTACATTGGTAGTGTCAAGGCAGAAGTAACTTACAGTTATCTCCAGTGAAAAATGGGGGCGGGGGGGGGGGAGTGGGTAATCTTGACAGCTCAGACCTTGTAGAAACCCAAGGGAAACTATTTGAGACAAGAGAATGATCTTTTCCGGTGATCGCTCCTTGTCTTGGCCCTAAGATCAAACGACAACTGTTGAATTTCACAGCTATATTTCAATGTTGTTGACAACACCAGCAGCTTCCATCTTATCAAAAGGAGTAGGGAGAAATGGACTTGTGAAACTTATTGTGCGACGCTCTTTCTCATTCTAAAGCGAGGGATTTCTTAGGCGGAGCTATAAAAATGGATTTTAATAGGTCAATATGAATGTACACAATACTGTAGATGTCATTTAGAAATTGTGTCAATATTTATATTCCAAAATCACCCGGAGCCTCAATTCTCTCTACTGTAACGGTACCTAGGCCGATCTCCATAGCCAAGATGTTAACGACTTTCTCAGTAATTCCGTATATCCACATAGGGGAACAACGCTGCGCGAGATTTGGTTGCGGATCGCATCGCGTTGGTTACTTACCCGGAAGGGGGGGGGGGGGGGTATTGAGCCGATCGTGCAGAAAGCAATGACAAGCTACTGAGCGTAATCTTGCCAAGACATCAACAACAGTGATAACATAATGGTGTTGGCAGCGATGTCCTGTAAAATAGGGTACGCGAAAAAAAAATATGTTGCCTAGACCAGGTTACTTTCCTTTCTTCATGCGATGTAGTGCATCTTCATCTTCCGCTGCAAGTATTGGTGGACCCTCGCCATTGTTTTGGATATTTGCACTCGGCCTCTGCCCATGGTCTAGTTTTTTCTTCTTCTAAACTGCTTCTGAATATCTTTGGTATCTGTATGTAATCAATTTGATTGCGAATATTATCTCCAGGGCTTTTTCATGTATATAATCGTCGTGGATGTTGTTTAAACTATAATTTATTTGCTATAATTTATAAATACGAACATTATTTCATACTTGTCCTATTTTCCTCAAGTCTCTTTTCGAGCTCTTTTAAGTCATCCTAACAGGCACATTATTATAACGGCATTTGGGGTGTGACGTGTTATGTTTACACATATTCAAGGTCACGACATAGATGGGGAGCTCAGTTCCCTTCCTGGTCACTTTTCTGTCCCTGACAATTCTGAAAATTGTCTAGTAGCCATGTTTCAGAGGCTGTGTCATCCCTAAGGCTGTTCTGATCGGAGGGATATAATCCCGCCTATGCTAGGGAATGAGCATGAACCACTCCCTTTGCAGGATTACAAGCGAGAGGATTGACTTCACTTCGCCGGGTTTTATCCCTTATGGCTCGGTCTCTGTCCGCAATGCGTTTAATTAATGGTGAAAAGCTTACTGACAATTCTAACCTACATAAACGTCTTCAGTTACTGCAACTCCACAAACGCATACTATTTAATAAGGCTAAACTAATTCACAAAATCCTATTTCAAAGTGCTCCAAGCTACCTTTGGCCATTGTTTAAATATAACGCAAGACATAGCAAACGACTAAATATACTCCATATCCCTAAACATAGGATAGATGCCATAATACTGTTGTTCCCTCATTCTTAACATAACTTGTAATCTGAATTTCTATGAAACCAACAGTCAGGCTTAACTAGATTAGGCTCAACACAAATTAATAACATTGGCAGTAACTGGAGCCTCCAACTGGAAACGTACAAAGTGGAATCAGAAACGGCTGGTTTCAACTATAAAGAACCGCTGTTTTTAATAATACAACGTTTATTGAAATTACATAGTATCTTGCATCCTAACTTTTAAGATCTAATGACAAGAGTACATCATGTTAACTACCAAAACCTTGTTACAAAGTATTTGCCATGACCGCTATTCCTCTGTATATCTTCTTCGTTCTGTTGACCAAGTCTGGCTTCGCTGCCGCATCGATTCAGTCTAGGTTTCCGCCCGTGGTTTCTCCATAAACGACGCTAGCAATCCGCTACAACTTTTCTTCTCTCTGTTGTCATCTTGATAACCATTGACTAATGCCAACAAGATTCCTAGCCACATCAAAAATGCTCTGGCCTCCAAAACTCCTGCTTATCCTTCAGTCGTCCCTGCCAGTCTGTGTTGTCAATTTACGTCACTGTGACGTTCTCGCTGTTTACAACTGGTTTCCACGTTTGTTTTGTTTGTGTGGGGTCTTCCTGCTTAGAAGTTTCCTCTATCCTTTTCTATGACGCTATTACATCTCTGCGCTATGTGGCAGTAAGTCCCCTTCCCCTTTAAAATGATGAAATCATTTTACTTCATCATCATGAATTTACACTGACAGATAGCAGTGCAGACGTAGTGACATATATTGGACTAGTAAGAAGTTATGGTCCCTGATAAATCATACACAAAATCCCCCCCCCCCCCAAAAAAAAAAAAAATTATACGACGGGCACGCACACCTGTCTACAATCCCGCAGTAGACGTCGTGTAGAAAGCCCATGGAGAGGCTGTACTAACTAACTTAACAAATTAGTCCCTAATTTGTCCGAAGACAAGCGTCCTTTCTAGGTCAATACCTGGAGTAGGGGACGTGTTTGACATATCGGTACCAATCCGTCTAAACCAGTAAACGCACTATCTGCCATCTTTCCACTGCCATGTTATCTCTTTGTCAATTGTGAGGAGATGATCTCTGCCTATGAGATGTAGACGTTGCCATTGTTTTAAATGCCCACTCACTGAGACTTATCACAACATCGATGACTACCCATGCAGGTTTGCTCATAAAGTAATGGAAACATTTATCTGCGATAAAAGCATAGTTGTGGCTGTATGTATTGATCGCAGCTAAGATATCCTATAATAATGCATGAATTATTAACCAATAACATCATAACGTAATAATGCTTAACTAATTAACATAATACTTTAGAATGAATCAAATCCATTATCTAATATCCTTGAAACGAAAATTCATCTTCTAATGAATAGTCTTAAGTATAACAATCAAGTCAAACCTGAACGCAGTTTGTAATCCATCGTGTGAATATATCGTCATTGTTCACTTCACAATAATAATTAAGTACCACTGACGAAAATGTTCATAACACTATCTATGATAAATCTATATATTAATGTATACAATAACGAACGGTTATAGTGCTTCAAGTTTCTCGTTCACATCGCACAACCAAAGCATCTGTAGTACATCCATGACCAATGTCATCATCATGTCGAAAAAAATTGACTCTGGCAATGAACAAAATCAACAAAATATGTATACAACCGCAATTATGACAACAATATAGACTTTGTTATTTGTTGGAATAACAGTAGACCAAATGGGTGTGCATGTATATAATCTCTCGGCCTAAATACTATGTAAGAACGCAGACAATAAGTAAAAAAAATATGTTTTTAGATAGAAGACTTATAAACGACTAAGAAGATCTGCCAAGTTATTGTCTTTACCTGGAATATGGCAGATAAAAAACTCATAGTCTTGTAAAAGAAGTGACCATCTATGAATTCTAGAGTTCTTAGGATGACCAGATTTAAAGATCTCTAATGGTTTATTGTCAGATAGAACTAGAAATTTCTTTCCAAGAAGATATCGAGAAAATTTTTCAATGCTTTCAATTAGAGCTAACGCTTCGAGTTCTGTAATAGCGTAATTTCTCTGAGTCTTGGATAGTTTCTTACTGAAATAAAGAACAGGATGTAACTTGCCATCATGCATTTGAAGTAAAACCACATAAATTGCATGAAAACTAGAGTCAGTCTGCAAAACGAAATCTTTCGATACGTCAGGTAATTTAAGAATATGATACCTGCTGAACAGAGTTTTGATCTGTTGCAATAGTTTATCATGATCATCTGTCCAGATAATTTTGGTAGGTTGACCTTTTTTCAGAAGTTCAGAAAATGTTGCTGTCATATCAGCAAAGTTAGGAATAAATTTTTGATAGTAGTTAATGAGACCTAACAGACTTCTAAGTTCCTTTTTTTATGGTAGGTGGTTTAATATTTACAATTTTGGTAACTACTTGTTGATCTGTTTTACAGAATTCATCAGAAATTCTGTGACCAAGGAATTGTATTTCAGTAAATCCTATCTCAATCTTGCTAGGTTTAGCTTTCAGACCATGTTGTTGTATTCTCTGAAATACTTGTTTTAAGATTGTAACGTGTGTTTATGTCAGAAGTATGGATACAGATATCATCCATATAAGTAGCAACGTTACAGATACCGTGTAGTAATTTTCTCATCATACGCATAAATTTCTTGGTGCATTTTGCAACCCGAATGGAAGATATGCCCATTCGTACAAACCTAAAGGAGTACTAAAAGCTGTGATATGCATGGAATCTTCATCCATGGGAATCTGCCAATACCCGTTAGTAAGATAAATCTTGGAAAAGAGTTTCGAGTGTGCCATGCTTTCGATTAACTCATCAATATTTGGCATTGGTTCAGCATCAAGGAGTGTTAATACGTTTAATTTTCTGTAATCGACGCATAGATGTAGTGAACCAGCTTTCTTTTTCACTATAACTACAGGAGAACAGTAGTTAGATATAGATTTTCGAATGATACCACTTTGATCTAATTCAGATATTTCTGCTGTAACCTTATCGAGATAATTTAAAGGAATAGGATAGGGTTTCACTTTCACTGGGATATCAGACAACAATGTGATTTTGTGTTTGATAAGTGATGTCTGTCCCGGCTTATCGGAGAAAATTGTACTAAATTCTTGTATCACTGAAGTTAAGTTTATTTCTATCTTGTGTAGACAAATTGTTGTTAATTTGTATAGCTTGCCAATTCACTGTTATTATTAAATGTTGGTGTTGGTATCTGTTGCGCAATCGCGTATTTTCTTCTTCTTGCGTCATGTGAACTTGGGTTCTTGTGAGTGCCTTGTCAGATTTGTGTTCGATGGTCACTTCTTGAACATAATCTTTTACATTGGGAATATTACCAATTATCAACCCAGCACATGGGTTTGGTAATACTGCTGCGCATATTTTACCTTCATAGTAAGGGCATTTTATCATGACCCATGAGGTCTTGTATGTTTCTATTGTACCCCCAAATGTTCTGCAATAAATGTTATCATGTGTGAAGTCTTTTTTGTTTACTAGTTTGTGACTAACTCCCGCAATATCAGATCCTGTGTCTCTAAAACAAGCTGTTGGTGAGTCATTAACCCACGCATGGTGGATCACACGGGTACCTTTATGAGTGTCTAGTGCATTAGCTTCATGTATGTCTCTTGTGGTTTGATGTGAGACTATCATCATCATCATCATGAATACACACTCACACACACACAAATCAAATCAACTTATCAAATCAACTTTATTAGGGTCACAAATTGGGCGTGCAGGCCCGTCTTATATTCGGCCCTTCCAATCACTCGTCTTTCGTTCATCAAGAGCATTATACATTTACATAGGAAGAAAAATAAAGATTGTGAAATGAATGTTGTAAACATAAACAAGGCAAATTACCATGTTATGAGGCCCATCTCCCACCTACCCATACATCACCCCACCCACACACATCCCCACCTACCCACCTACACGCACACCAAGGGACACATACATACCCCACCAACTGACCCATCCCTCTCCCGCACATCCCCCACCCACTGCCCTCACATGTATCCCCAACCAAAACACAATCGCCACCTACAAACATTCCCCCACCAACCCACACATCCCACATACACATCCTCTCCGCACCCACACCTCAAACCACCCATCCCCCAGCCTCATCTCCATCAACCACATATTCCCCACCTACACACACAATCCCCCACATCGCACATCCACTCACACATCCCCAAACCATACACACGCATCCCCACCAACTGACATCTCCCTACCCCCCCCCCCCACACCTCCCTAACCACCCATACATCTCCAATCCACTCACACACCCCACCACCCACACATACATCCTCCACCCACCCACACATGCCTTAACCCAATCCCCCACCACACAATCCCCCACCCGCACATCACATACATCCCCTACCATGCAATATTATCAACCCACGCACCGCACACACACATATCCCTCACCAACACATCCCACACTCACATACCACCACACATCTACATCTACACCACACACATATCTCCCACACACATACCATCAATATTCCCACCCACACCCACACAGATACCCTTAATCATCCACCCCACATATCCCCACCCACACACACCTCACCCACACAATATCCCCAACAAACACATGACACACCTCTCCCCACCCACACATGCATTCCCTACTCGTCTACCAGGCGGCCACTGAGTCTATTCCAAGAGGAGCGAGGAAAAATTACAAACCATACTGGACTGAGGAACTACAAATTTTGGAGGACAAAGTTGAAGATGCTAGGAAGACCGCAGAGAGAGAACAAACAACTGAAGCGAACATCTCTCTCAAAGCCATCTCAGCAAAATATAAAAGAACAGTAAATCAAACAACAAGAGATTGTTGGAGGAAAAAAAACAGAAAACCTGAATTTTGACAGGGATGGAAACAAACTATGGAAACTAGTGAAAGCCATGAACAATGAAGGACCTAGAAACAAACAAATAACAATTAAACAAGGAAATGCCTTGCTTTCAGGAAAAAAGGCTGCAAATGCACTAATGGAACACTATGCCAGTGCAAACCACATTGATATTACAGCCGAACAGAAGAAAGCAATCAAAGATAAACAGATACATCATAGATATACAGAGACAGCAGCAGAATATATGATGGCAAATCTAACAATGGAAGAAATGGAACAGGCAATGAATACCCTAAAAAAGAAGACATCACCAGGAAAGGATGGAATCACAAATGAAATGCTAATAGGACTAGGCACTAAGGCAAAAAAGAAACTACTAGCAGTCCTAAATTACAGCTGAAAGAGGGGAATAGTCCCACAGGCATGGAAGGAAGCTATACTAATACCAGTCCCAAAGAAAGGAAAAGACCTGGAAGAACCAAATGGCTATCGACCTATCAGTCTTCTTAGCTGTGTAGGAAAATTAATGGAACGCATTATCAATGGCAGGCTAACATGGTATCTGGAAGAAAACCAACTCTTAACACCTCACCAAGCAGGATTCAGAAAGTACAGATCCACTGAAGATCAAATAACCTATATAGCTCAGGAAATAGAGGATGCCTTCCAAGAGAAAAAGCACACACTAGCGGTCTGGATAGATTTAGAAAAAGCATTTGATAAAGTATGGAAGGAAGGACTGAAAGTAAAACTGCAAAAAATGCATGTTTGTGGGAAAATGTACAAATGGATCAGCCACTACCTTGAGAACAGAACTGCCAGGACAAAAGTACAAGGACAAACCAGCAAAATGATGCTGTTGGAGCAAGGTGTCTCCCAAGGAGGAGTTCTTTCACCAACATTATTCCTAGCATATATAAACGACATCACGGAAAATTTTCCAGCCAGAGTACACACATCATCCTTTGCAGATGACCTAGCCATATGGACATCTGAAGAATATATTAGTACAGCTAACAGCAGAATACAACAAGCCCTATTAGCGCTAGAGGACTGGTCAAAATCATGGCTAGTGAAGATAAGTGAGGAGAAAACAACATGCACAGTATTCTCCCTCTCAACTAAAACTCAGCAACCTAAGCTGGTATTGAATGGAAAAATATTGCGCCATGAAGAAAATCCAAACTATCTAGGAGTCACCTTTGATCGTCGTCTGACATGGAAGACACAGGTTGAGAAAAATCGAACAAGAGCAAGGCAAAGAATGGCAATCATGAAAAAGCTTGCTGGTACAACGTGGGGAGCAGATGAGAAAGTTCTCAAGAAGTTATATACTGGACGGGTGAGGCCAGTACTGGAATATGGCATTGCAGCTTGGGCAACAGCAGCTAAGTCAAACTTTAACAAAATAAGTAGAGTCCAAAATCAAGGAATGCGAATCATAACTGGAAGCCTGAAGACAACGCCTATTAATGAACTAGAAAAGATCACTTGTTTACAACCAATGCAGGATAGAAGAGATAGCAGAGCCCAGCAACAAGCTGAAAAATTTAGAAGATTGACAGACCACCCTATGTATAAAAGGTTTAGTGGTTTTGGAAAGGGAAGACTGAAGCGTAGCAACTTTGTAGAAACTGCAAAACGAAAGATTAGGGCAGATCCCATACTTAACATATCAACAGTCAACCCCATTTACAATGCAGACAAGTTCCCAGCTTGGAGACAGCAGCTACTGCCTGAGATGATAGAAAACATTCCTGGTATTGAGAAAAAGAACACTCAGCATGAAACCGAAAGAAGAGAAATAACCCTAAACTACATAAAAGAACATTACCCAAGCAGCAATTGGACCCATGCATATACAGATGGATCAGCCAAAAATTCAGTAGAGAATGGAGGAGGAGGAATTCTCCTAAATTTAAAAAATGGAGTGAAAAAAAACACATTCAGTGGCAACTGGAAAGTTTTCAAGTAACTTCAAAGCGGAGGTAGAGGCTCTGAAAACTGCAGCAGAAATGCTCTTGATGGAGGAAAATAAAGAGACGCAAATAGCTATCTTTACAGATGCAAAGTCAGCTGTCTCAATACTGAAGAGCAATTACAGCACAGAAATAGCTGACCTAAGAGCAGCACTCCATGGTCTATGCCAGAAATCCAAAAAGTTGTAATACAGTGGATACCATCACATTGCAGTATACCTGGAAATGAAGAGGCTGACAGATTGGCAAAAGAGGGCGGACGACTACCACAGCCTGACATAGACATAACCTATAACGAGGCAAAGAGGTTGATAAAAAGCACTTATAGAACCAAATGGGAATCAGAGCATCCAGGTCACCAGAAGGATGATGCATATTACAAACTCGACCGAAGAGAACAAGTAGCAATCTTCAGACTCCGCACAGGACATAACAGGCTGAAATACCACTTGTTCAATAAACTAAAGATAGGAGATACCGATGAATGCAATTGTGGAACTGGTAAAATGACAGCTAAACATTTGCTGCAGGAGTGCCCAATATATGCAGAACAGAGAAAGATATTTTGGCCCACACCTGCTTCATTTGAGGACAAGCTCTATGGAGATATCAACAAGCTCAAGTTGACTGCAGCTTACTTTAACTACATTCAGGTTGACATTTAAAGGTGCATGAAGAAGTATTTAGACTGCCGCACTTCATACCACAGGTATGTCGGTTACAAAAGCGCCCCAGAGGCATGAAATGGAATATTGCTTGGATAGCAAATCCATTACGTGGAAAGTCCGAACCAAAAGCTCACTGTGTGGGCTTCATAAAAGGTGGAAAAAGTGTCCCAGTGGCACGAAATGGAATATTGCTTGGATAGCAAATCCATTATGTGGAAAGTCCGAATCGAAAGCTCACTGTGTGGATGTCATCTGCAGACTGCATACTTCTGGTTTCCGGAAGAACAGCCTATGGTGAATGGAAGGCCCAATATACGGAAGTGAGGCTAAGCAGCCATGTGCAGGACGTGACGATTCCTTGGGTGAGCCCAGTACCAGAGCGCTGTGTGTTGGCTCTGCAAGTATGGAAGCCTCCTTGGATGGCGGGGAATGCCCATGGTCTGCCCCTGCCTTCCCTTGAGGGCTGACCAGGATGTCTTTGGCTGTTCTATATGGGCCAGCTGGGATGGGGGATAACACCACAACAGTGAAAGCCAAACGTCCTAAGAAACCCCCGGGAAGGTTAACCCGGTCAACAAATGCCCGCAGAAGTCGGATGTGTCGGCCTAACGGCGCAAGAACGCAGCTCTGCTGTGGACAGGCACAACGCAATCACGTCCGAAAAAAAAACTCCGGATGAACGAAGAAGACGAACAGGGGTCCTGCCAGTTTTAATATAGTTAAGAGAACTCTGAACCTCCATCTTCAAAATTAATGGTCCTCCATTATTATATTGAATATCATATTTTTCTTCTCTGTTATCATCATAAATGTTTTTCGCATAATCTGACCTTACATAAAAAAATCTGATCTTTTTCTATTATGATTTTTTCAATATTTTGTCTTTAGGCAGCCTGCTGATGTACGTGTTCTTTGATCAGTAAGCTTCTGAACCCTTTTGTTTATTAGTTTGGTATTTTTACTGTTATTTTGTTTTTCAATTTCTATACAATTTTTCTCGAGCCAAGCTTCTCTTGCCTCGTGACATAATGTTCCAAATTTTCCATTTTGGCAGGATTATTTTGTTCTGTCTTCTTTTTTCAATTAGTCGTAAAATTTCTTCAGTCATCCATGTCTTACCACCCACTTTCTTTAATTTTGGAATAGTTTATTTCTGCAGCCAGACTGATTGAATTCTTCATCATTTCCCATTCATCATCCACATCTTGAAATGTTGTTTGTCCATCAAGAATGATGATGACCATTCATTTCATCCAGTGGGGTTGAAGGTATGGAGCCGTGAATTCTAAGATGGCTAATAGGCCTATTTTGGCTCGAAATGTTCTTTGACAATGTGGGCAAAGAATGCTTGACGTTTCTGGAGGAGGATTTCCTGCAGTGGTTTTTCTGTTCTGTCTTTTCTTCACAGCTCTTGCAGTCCTGGTTGCCTCACAAGTGACTGCACCCTTGCGTAATGATGCACGCCACGAATTTCGGTCTCTGGCTGCAGCCTCCCAGGTGTCATGATGAATTCCAAAAGCATTCAGTGATATTTTCAGAGCATCTTTAAAGCGTTTCCTCTGTCCACCTTGGGAGCGTTTACCACAACGCAATTCGCCGTAAAAAAAAAATTCGTTTAGGGAGCCTGTGATCTGGCATGCGAGTCAAGTGACCAGCCCAGCGAATCTGATTCTTCATTAGTAGAGTGTGGATACTGGGCATGGTTGCTCTTTCTAGGACTTCAGTGTCTGGGATCTTGTCTTGCCATTTAATCTTCAGTAACTTCCTGAGGCAGACTGCTTGGAAGTGTTTTAATTTCTGGCGTGTCGCTGATAAACAGTCCAGGTTTCACAAGCATAGAGCAGTGTGGATAATACAACTGCTTTGTAGACTTTTAGCTGTCTTTGCAGGCTTATTCCATTTCTGTCTCATACATTCTTGTACAGTCTGCCAAAGACCGCGCTGGCCTTGGAGATTCTTGCATTCACTTCATCATAAATTGTTGCAGCTTGTGACACGGTGCTGCCAAGATAGGTGAATTTGTCCACAACATTTAGACTATGACCATTCACTTTGATATTCGGCACAGTGTGATTATTCCCTGGAGCCGGCTTGTACATAACTACAGTCTTCTCCAAATTGATATTGAGCCCAAAGTTGGCACAGGCATGTGAGAAAGCTGAAACATTATGTTGCATGTCCACCTCTGAGTTGGCGTATAGAGCGCAATCATCAGCAAACAGGAGCTCTCTGACGGTGTCGCTGTTAATTTTGGTTTTATCTTTCAGCCTTCTGAGATTGAATAACTTTCCATCCATGCGGTAGTTGATGTCTATTCCAATGTGTTGTTCTCGAAGGCATTCGTCAACATAGCTGAAAACATGAGGCTGAACAGTGTTGGTGCCAGGACACATCCTTACTTCAATCCGTTGGTGACAGGAAAGGGCTCAGACAGTTCATCATTTCCCTGTACTCTTGCCTGCATGCCATCATGAAATAGCCGCACTATTTGGACAACCTTTCGTGGACAGCCATAATTTGCCATAATCTTCCACAGTCCTTCTCTGCTGACTGTATCAAAAGCCTTGGTAAGGTCAATGAAAGTGGAGAACATTTCGCAGTTCTGTTCCTGACATTTCTCTTGCAGCTGCCTTGCAGCGAAAATCATGTCAACAGTTCCATTTTGTTTTCTGAAGCCACATTGACTCTCAGGAAGAAGACCTTGATCGAGATGGGCCGTGAGGCGATTGAGAAGAATTCTGGCGAGTATCTTCCCTGCAATTGAAAGCAAGGAGATGTCTCAGTGGTTGTCACAGGATTGGCGGTTTCCTTTTCGTTTGTAAAGGTTGACTATTGACGCGTCCTTGAAATCTTGTGGCTTGGTCTCGTTCACCCATATGTTTGTAAAGACTTGGTGAAGCTGTATCCATGTCTTACCACCCACTTTCTTTAATTTTGGAATAGTTTATTTCTGCAGCCAGACTGATTGAATTCTTCAACATTTCCCATTCATCATCCACATCTTGAAATGTTGTTTGTCCATCAAGAATGATGATGACCATTCATTTCATCCAGTGGGGTTGAAGGTATGGAGCCGTGAGTTCTAAGGTGGCTAATAGGCCTATTTTGGCTCGAAATGTTCTTTGACAATGTGGGCAAAGAATGCTTGACGTTTCTGGAGGAGGATTTCCTGCAGTGGTTTTTCTGTTCTGTCTTTTCTTCACAGCTCTTGCAGTCCTGGTTGCCTCACAAGTGACTGCACCCTTGCGTAATGATGCACGCCACGAATTTCGGTCTCTGGCTACAGCCTTCCAGGTGTCATGATGAATTCCAAAAGCATTCAGTGAGATTTTCAGAGCGTCTTTAAAGCGTTTCCTCTGTCCACCTTGGGAGCGTTTACCACAATGCAATTCGCCGTAAAAAAATTCGTTTAGGGAGCCTGTGATCTGGCATGCGAGTCAAGTGACCAGCCCAGCGAATCTGATTCTTCATTAGTAGAGTGTGGATACTGGGCATGGTTGCTCTTTCTAGGACTTCAGTGCCTGGAATCTTGTCCTGCCATTTAATCTTCAGTAACTTCCTGAGGCAGACTACGTGGAAGTGTTTTAATTTCTGGCGTGTCGCTGATAAACAGTCCAGGTTTCACCAGCATATAGCAGTGTGGATAATACAACTGCTTTGTAGACTTTTAGCTGTCTTTGCAGGCTTATTCCATTTCTGTCTCATACATTCTTGTACAGTCTGCCAAAGACCGCGCTGGCCTTGGAGATTCTTGCATTCACTTCATCATCAATTGTGGCAGCTTGTGACACGGTGCTGCCAAGATAGGTAAATTTGTCCACAACATTTAGACTATGACCATTCACTTTGATATTCGGCACAGTGTGATTATTCCATGGAGCCGGCTTGTACATAACTACAGTCTTCTCCAAATTGATATTGAGCCCAAAGTTGGCACAGGCATGTGAGAAAGCTGAAACATTATGTTGCATGTCCACCTCTGAGTTGGCGTATAGAGCGCAATCATCAGCAAACAGGAGCTCTCTGACGGTGTCGCTGTTAATTTTGGTTTTATCTTTCAGCCTTCTGAGATTGAATAACTTTCCATCCATGCGGTAGTTGATGTCTATTCCAATGTGTTGTTCTCGAAGGCATTCGTCAACATAGCTGAAAACATGAGGCTGAACAGTGTTGGTGCCAGGACACATCCTTACTTCAATCCGTTGGTGACAGGAAAGGGCTCAGACAGTTCATCATTTCCCTGTACTCTTGCCTGCACGCCATCATGAAATAGCCGCACTATTTGGACAACCTTTCGTGGACAGCCATAATTTGCCATAATCTTCCACAGTCCTTCTCTGCTGACTGTATCAAAAGCCTTGGTAAGGTCAATGAAAGTGGAGAACATTTCGCAGTTCTGTTCCTGACATTTCTCTTGCAGCTGCCTTGCAGCGAAAATCATGTCAACAGTTCCATTTTGTTTTCTGAAGCCACATTGACTCTCAGGAAGAAGACCTTGATCGAGATGGGCCGTGAGGCGATTGAGAAGAATTCTGGCGAGTATCTTCCCTGCAATTGAAAGCAAGGAGATGTCTCAGTGGTTGTCACAGGATTGGCGGTTTCCTTTTCGTTTGTAAAGGTTGACTATTGACGCGTCCTTGAAATCTTGTGGCTTGGTCTCGTTCACCCATATGTTTGTAAAGACTTGGTGAAGCTGTATCCATGTCTTACCACCCACTTTCTTTAATTTTGGAATAGTTTATTTCTGCAGCCAGACTGATTGAATTCTTCAACATTTCCCATTCATCATCCACATCTTGAAATGTTGTTTGTCCATCAAGAATGATGATGACCATTCATTTCATCCAGTGGGGTTGAAGGTATGGAGCCGTGAGTTCTAAGATGGCTAATAGGCCTATTTTGGCTCGAAATGTTCTTTGACAATGTGGGCAAAGAATGCTTGACGTTTCTGGAGGAGGATTTCCTGCAGTGGTTTTTCTGTTCTGTCTTTTCTTCACAGCTCTTGCAGTCCTGGTTGCCTCACAAGTGACTGCACCCTTGCGTAATGATGCACGCCACGAATTTCGGTCTCTGGCTACAGCCTTCCAGGTGTCATGATGAATTCCAAAAGCATTCAGTGAGATTTTCAGAGCGTCTTTAAAGCGTTTCCTCTGTCCACCTTGGGAGCGTTTACCACAATGCAATTCGCCGTAAAAAAATTCGTTTAGGGAGCCTGTGATCTGGCATGCGAGTCAAGTGACCAGCCCAGCGAATCTGATTCTTCATTAGTAGAGTGTGGATACTGGGCATGGTTGCTCTTTCTAGGACTTCAGTGCCTGGAATCTTGTCCTGCCATTTAATCTTCAGTAACTTCCTGAGGCAGACTACGTGGAAGTGTTTTAATTTCTGGCGTGTCGCTGATAAACAGTCCAGGTTTCACCAGCATATAGCAGTGTGGATAATACAACTGCTTTGTAGACTTTTAGCTGTCTTTGCAGGCTTATTCCATTTCTGTCTCATACATTCTTGTACAGTCTGCCAAAGACCGCGCTGGCCTTGGAGATTCTTGCATTCACTTCATCATCAATTGTGGCAGCTTGTGACACGGTGCTGCCAAGATAGGTGAATTTGTCCACAACATTTAGACTATGACCATTCACTTTGATATTCGGCACAGTGTGATTATTCCATGGAGCCGGCTTGTACATAACTACAGTCTTCTCCAAATTGATATTGAGCCCAAAGTTGGCACAGGCATGTGAGAAAGCTGAAACATTATGTTGCATGTCCACCTCTGAGTTGGCGTATAGAGCGCAATCATCAGCAAACAGGAGCTCTCTGACGGTGTCGCTGTTAATTTTGGTTTTATCTTTCAGCCTTCTGAGATTGAATAACTTTCCATCCATGCGGTAGTTGATGTCTATTCCAATGTGTTGTTCTCGAAGGCATTCGTCAACATAGCTGCAACATGAGGCTGAACAGTGTTGGTGCCAGGACACATCCATACTTCAATCCGTTGGTGACAGGAAAGGGCTCAGACAGTCCATCATTTTCCTGTACTCTTGCCTGCATGCCATCATGAAATAGCCGCACTATTTGGACAACCTTTCGTGGACAGCCATAATTTGCCATAATCTTCCACAGTCCTTCTCTGCTGACTGTATCAAAAGCCTTGGTAAGGTCAATGAAAGTGGAGAACATTTCGCAGTTCTGTTCCTGACATTTCTCTTGCAGCTGCCTTGCAGCGAAAATCATGTCAACAGTTCCATTTTGTTTTCTGAAGCCACATTGACTCTCAGGAAGAAGACCTTGATCGAGATGGGCCGTGAGGCGATTGAGAAGAATTCTGGCGAGTATCTTCCCTGCAATTGAAAGCAAGGAGATGTCTCAGTGGTTGTCACAGGATTGGCGGTTTCCTTTTCGTTTGTAAAGGTTGACTATTGACGCGTCCTTGAAATCTTGTGGCTTGGTCTTGTTCACCCATATGTTTGTAAAGACTTGGTGAAGCTGTATCCATGTCTTACCACCCACTTTCTTTAATTTTGGAATAGTTTATTTCTGCAGCCAGACTGATTGAATTCTTCAACATTTCCCATTCATCATCCACATCTTGAAATGTTGTTTGTCCATCAAGAATGATGATGACCATTCATTTCATCCAGTGGGGTTGAAGGTATGGAGCCGCGAGTTCTAAGATGGCTAATAGGCCTATTTTGGCTCGAAATGTTCTTTGACAATGTGGGCAAAGAATGCTTGACGTTTCTGGAGGAGGATTTCCTGCAGTGGTTTTTCTGTTCTGTCTTTTCTTCACAGCTCTTGCAGTCCTGGTTGCCTCACAAGTGACTGCACCCTTGCGTAATGATGCACGCCACGAATTTCGGTCTCTGGCTACAGCCTTCCAGGTGTCATGATGAATTCCAAAAGCATTCAGTGAGATTTTCAGAGCGTCTTTAAAGCGTTTCCTCTGTCCACCTTGGGAGCGTTTACCACAATGCAATTCGCCGTAAAAAAATTCGTTTAGGGAGCCTGTGATCTGGCATGCGAGTCAAGTGACCAGCCCAGCGAATCTGATTCTTCATTAGTAGAGTGTGGATACTGGGCATGGTTGCTCTTTCTAGGACTTCAGTGCCTGGAATCTTGTCCTGCCATTTAATCTTCAGTAACTTCCTGAGGCAGACTACGTGGAAGTGTTTTAATTTCTGGCGTGTCGCTGATAAACAGTCCAGGTTTCACCAGCATATAGCAGTGTGGATAATACAACTGCTTTGTAGACTTTTAGCTGTCTTTGCAGGCTTATTCCATTTCTGTCTCATACATTCTTGTACAGTCTGCCAAAGACCGCGCTGGCCTTGGAGATTCTTGCATTCACTTCATCATCAATTGTGGCAGCTTGTGACACGGTGCTGCCAAGATAGGTGAATTTGTCCACAACATTTAGACTATGACCATTCACTTTGATATTCGGCACAGTGTGATTATTCCCTGGAGCCGGCTTGTACATAACTACAGTCTTCTCCAAATTGATATTGAGCCCAAAGTTGGCACAGGCATGTGAGAAAGCTGAAACATTATGTTGCATGTCCACCTCTGAGTTGGCGTATAGAGCGCAATCATCAGCAAACAGGAGCTCTCTGACGGTGTCGCTGTTAATTTTGGTTTTATCTTTCAGCCTTCTGAGATTGAATAACTTTCCATCCATGCGGTAGTTGATGTCTATTCCAATGTGTTGTTCTCGAAGGCATTCGTCAACATAGCTGAAAACATGAGGCTGAACAGTGTTGGTGCCAGGACACATCCTTACTTCAATCCGTTGGTGACAGGAAAGGGCTCAGACAGTTCATCATTTTCCTGTACTCTTGCCTGCATGCCATCATGAAATAGCCGCACTATTTGGACAACCTTTCGTGGACAGCCATAATTTGCCATAATCTTCCACAGTCCTTCTCTGCTGACTGTATCAAAAGCCTTGGTAAGGTCAATGAAAGTGGAGAACATTTCGCAGTTCTGTTCCTGACATTTCTCTTGCAGCTGCCTTGCAGCGAAAATCATGTCAACAGTTCCATGTTGTTTTCTGAAGCCGCATTGACTCTCGGGAAGAAGACCTGGATCGAGATGGGCCGTGAGGTGATTGAGAAGAATTCTGGCGAGTATCTTCCCTGCAATTGAAAGCAAGGAGATGTCTCAGTGGTTGTCACAGGATTGGCGGTTTCCTTTTCGTTTGTAAAGGTGGACTATTGACGCGTCCTTGAAATCTTGTGGCATGGTCTCGTTCACCCATATGTTTGTAAAGACTTGGTGAAGCTGCTCTGTTAGAACCGGCCCACCTGCCTTGTATATCTCTGCTGGGATGGAGTCAGGACCAGGTGCATTGCCACTGGAGAGTTGCTAGATGGCTTTGTTTACTTCCACTATGGTTGGCAGGTCATCAAGTGTATCATTGATGGGAACTTGAGGAAGGCAGTTGATGGTTTCATCATCGAAGAAGGAAGTTGCATTTAAGATGTTGCTAAAATGTTCTGCCCAGAGTTGAAGGATTTCTTTCTTATCGGTGACCAATGTTTCCCCATCTGCAATGAGGAGGGGAACTATGCCTGGTGATGTAGGACCATAGACTGCTATCTGTGAGTCGTAGAAGTTTTTTTATATCATGTCTGTCAGCAAATCCTTGAATTTCATCAGCTTTGCTGCTCAGCCAGGAGTCCCGCATGTGCTGAAGTTTCTGCTGCACTACTCTCTGAATGTTCTTGAAGGCATCTTTTTTATGTTGACTTCGGGTCATTCAAGTGTGCCTTAAGGAGAAGATTTTTCTCGGCCAGCAATTGGTTGATGTCTTCGGAATTTTCATCAAACCAGTCTTTATGCTTTCGGGGGGGGGGGGGGGGGTTGACCCAGGATTTCCATAGCAGTGTTGTAAAGTATGCCCTTTAGGGCTCTCCACGTTTCTGTATCATGTTTAGCTGCAGCATTGGGCTTGAGGCGGTCTTCCAGCATATTTTCAAACGACAGCTGCATTTTCTTACTGTTTAGGCTGGTGACATTTAGTTTTTTGTTTTTTTTTTTGCATTTTCACCCCTTGCGGACGCCGTGGTGGTTTGATGTGTATGTTTATTTTCGAGATAGTGAAACTATGGTCTATCCAACTCCAAGAGGTGGTGTCCGTGCCTACTCTGGCATTGAAATCCCCAAGGATTATAAGTTTGTCTCCTTTGGGAACAGATGTTAACACATTGTTCAGGTCCTCATAGAACTTGTTCTTGACATTATCTTCATTGGTCATAGTTGGTGCGTAGACACTCACAATGGTTGCATGCTTCCTTCCATTCAGCAGGGACAATTTAATGGTCATGAGTCTGTCGTTTATAGCCTTTGGAAATCCAGCTAGTTTGCCGACCAGGGCCGACTTAATGGCAAATTCCACACCGGATTGGCGTCTTTCCTCACTTTTCCTGCCACTCCAGAAAAATGTGTAGCCGGCACCTATTTCACAGATTTGTCCTTCTTCTGCAAGTCGTCTCTTTCAAGGCTGCAATGTCGATGTTGTACCTGCCCAGCTCTCTCCCAATCAGTGCTGTTCGTCTCTCTGGACCCAACGCGCCATCTCTGTAAAGTAGGGTGCGTAAGTTCCAAGTTCCGATTGTTAAGGGAATATGGTTTTGCTTTTTTTTTTTTTTTTTTTTTTACATCTTGAAATATGCGATCTATATCAGATAACAAATCGCATCTATTCTTTATTTCTATGTTAAAATTATCTTGTATTTGTTTGTTATTTTTCAATTTGCCCAAATCATATTTAGTATTCCCTGTTGTATACTTGACTTTCTTTAACTTTACTTTCAATGTGCCTGTAGTTAATCTGCGATCACGGTAACAGCCTGCATTTGGAACTGTTTTTACATCTGTTAACGCATTTCAAAACCTTCAGCTAACCAGGATGAAATCTAGCGAACAAAAGAAAAAGAAGAAGGGTGTAATCTGTCTGGTTTTTATTCTTGCTGTCTGGACTCCTCCATGTCCATAATCCTCTAGGATGCTGTTTAAACCAGGTGTTTCCTACAACCATTTCCTGTTCTCTTGCCCATTCTACAAGTCTGTGTCCTCTTTCGTTTCACTCTCCCAAACCATTGTTGCCTACACTGCATCCATTGCCTTGAATTCCTACTTTTGCGTTGAAATCACCCATTATTATATTTATTTCTGATTTGTTTACAGTTCTTAAAAGCAGACTGCATGTCATTATAAAACTCCTCTATACTTTCTTCACTGCATTCACTTGTTGGAGCATATATTCGAATGATATTTATTTTTAAAGGTCTTCCGTTTAATTTTACTAATAGAACTCTGATACAGCCCAATACAATTTTACATAATTGGATGTTTGCTGATCCAGTATAATGGATACACCCCTTTGACGTTCTTCTCTCCCAGAATAAATAATCTTACAATCCTATCGGATCCTGTCTTGATCACTGCCCCTTTCCATCTCGTTTTGCTCATTCCTAATATATTTATCTTTGCTCTTTCCATTTCTTGTTTTTTTTTTGTTTGGTTTTTTTTCTAATTTTCCATCTGCACAAATGGTTCCAACATTCCAAATTCCTACTTTCAATGATAGTAATTCTAATCTTTTGCACGCTGTAGTCCTCTAACGGTCTGGGGTCACCTAGAGCACATGACTGCCTACCGGGCCAGGCTGCTCCTAAGGAGGATCCATTTACGCCATTACTCTTATTTTTTGATGAGACTGTAAAACATAATTTCCTTGGCATCTGTAAAGAAGGTAGTTTGCTATTGCGTTCCTTCCTAGCATGACCATACTGGTCAATGACCGTAGCCATTGTCTCCCCAGATTAGAGAAGAGGACACTCCTCCGAACGACGGCCCCAAATTATTTAGTGTAAAAAGCATTCCTTAGAGGGCCTCATTGGCTCATATAATTAAAACAATACGAACTACGAACTAAAATATAGAACTGAGAAAAAGGAAATACGTACTAATAATATTTCACAGTTACATGTGGAAATTGTGGCACACAAGTTTCAACACTGTCGCAAAACATGTTCTAAACTCTTGTATCGGTATAAACGCGGGGGAAAACAAATTATACATATCGGAACGAGCATTGAACTTGACTTGGCTCTGGTGTCGCATACCATCGCACCAAGGTGCCGGTGGGGCACACTGGGATACCACGATAGTGACCACTACCCTTGTGTCATCCTGATCAAGAAAGACAGGGTCGTGAGTCAAGAAAACAAGACAAATGCCTTCCCGTACGACAACACTGGTCAAGACGCCATAAGCAAGATCAGAAGAAGAAAACTAACTTCCTCCCGCAGGAGACAAGAAAGATGGTTGCAGCCACCATGGTGGAATGGAGAGGTCGAGAAGGCATGGCTGGGAAAGAGACAGGCTGTCAAAGTCTGGCAAAAGGCTAGAAAGGCTAACATGCCACAGGTTGAGTTGGCAAACCTGAAGACTGAGGTCCATAGTGTCATAAGTCGGGGTGCCCCACCAGCTAGATGAAAGTATTTATTCACTGGCGAGCAACCCTAAATAGTCAGAAACTGACTAGGGACAAAATCTATATGGCTGAACTACAGATTAAGCCCTGAATATCCAACGTACAGCTCTAAGTGGCTCGTTACAAAATTGAAATGAACTGAGCTGAATATTCGCCAAGGTATAGGAAAGAGAAGGTTAGCTTAAGATAGATGTTTTAAGTCTAAATATATTAGTATAGACGACTATCTCAGTACAGGTTTTCTCCCTGACTGCTCCTTTCCTTGGTGTGTAAGTGAACCCCCACCAATGTACACAACAACACGTATGCACAATTGGAAAAAATATAATGACAGAACTATGAGTTACAAGACTACAACATTTATTTGCTAATCATAACAACAGACATAGGATGATTGTCAATATGAGGATGATGAAATCATATACATATTGATATTGATGACAAACATTACGTAACTTTACTTGTTACTCCATCTATCTGGATCTGTGGTCCAGATCCCCACTCTCCAGTAGACAACAAAAGAAAAAGAACAGCTTGCCGGTATTCTGAGATCCTGTCAGTCCTGACACTCCTAGTCAGTAGTCTCTAGTCTTGAGATCTATAACATAGGGCTCCTTGTGAGAGCTTGAAAGAAAGTCAAGAATGTGTTATATCAGTTCTACATCAGCGCAATCCTAATTAAAACATATCATAACACAAACATATACAATGACCAGTCTGGCCAAGTTTATCTTTCAGCTCGACTGCGTTCACCATCCTCCTTCTCCCTACTGTCTTTAGTCTGGGACGGGCTTTTCAATTGTCTCACACGCCTGTAACGATTACATTTCTGCCGCCCCATGTCCATGTCGCTAATACAGAAATTCTGTGTCGTACAGCCGCTCCGTCCAATGTTAGTTTAGCAGCTCACATGGTTGGTAAGGGTATTATAACAATGCCTGATCATCCGGGCTTGCAAGCCGTGACAAGTAGCTGTGCCAGGTTTCCATGCATTACCGTGGACGCACGCCCACAATACACTGAGAAAGTTTAGCACCATATACCCTATAACACTTGTGGGTAATGTCTGTACCATTACACCTCTGCTACAAATGCAATCGATGGTTAGTGTGCCAATGCGCACACCCTAATATAACACGTCATATTGATAGGCTAGCATATGACAAATCAAAAATACCAAACATGAAATACACATAAACATATTGATTAAACTAGACATATTATGATACTTTAACATCATAGCATAATGCACTAGTTAGTTTATGAAATTACACATACATACATCCAACATATCCGTAAACATTATATTACTTCAAGATGGACATCTAATTATACTCAACATCATAGCATCAGTCATTATTAATGAGTACTAATATTGTATAGCTACAAAATGAGATATACAACAGGTCTAATTGAAGTTACCACACAGACCAGCTATATTTGCTGAGCTGCCCGGTTTAATCACACTTAGTTACTGCTGTTGTAAGAATTAAAGAAATAGTCAGTCGACTATATTCTGTACAACAAATGCACACACCAAAAAGAGACTAGTCTAGTTTACAAAGAAATGACAAGCATCTACCAAGACACCTAAAAGTCTACCCAGACAAGATCTGTCTCACATAAGGCTCTATTTCTCAGAAGAATAACACTTTAAAGCAATATGATATTGAACGCAGAACTTAGAAAGAACACTCAAGTAATCTATGACAATGATAGTTCTTGCAATAACCTAGATCAGATATAGACTGGAATTCAGTACATACACCTAAAATACTTAGTTACTAAGAAATCTACATTTACTCTCTCTTCTCACCTGTTCTGAAGTCAAACTTAATCTAACCTAAAACAGGCTAGGGACCCTTATTTAAGCTAAGTCAAGCAGACCATATTATCTCCTTGGCATTCCCGTCATAAATTCTTCTTATCTCCTCCTGACAGTAATTGCCCTTATCATTGCAACTGGCCATCACACCTTGCTCCTCTCTGTCTGGCCCCAAGTCCTTAGTGTTAATTGTCTTATCAGACCTGGTTCACACCTCCCTGAGTCTGCCAGTCAGAGTGGGCGGGGCTTAGTTTACATCCCTGGGGCTATTATCTTTCCCTGGGTTAATGTTGTTCACACCTGGGCGATTTCCTAGCTATTCTTATCAGGTGTCATGTCAAGGGAACAATTAGGTTCTCATGGTCAACAGCCAGTTTACAACTCTGTTGATAAACCAGGTTTTAATTACACAGTCCATGGCCCCTTCATTGTTGATTCAGCATGTCTGGGTCAGCAGTTTCCCAAGGTGTATACTAATTATCTAGTTGCCATTTTACTTGCCATCTGCAAGCTTACGTCATGGCTAGAGGCTTTTTGTGAATAATCTTACCTCACGACTAGATAATTTTGGAGTAGTGTGATTAATTCATTCTTTCTCAATTTGGCCTCTCAAATTTGGAGACCGAGAAAAATATTCTGGGATGTTAAGGCGGCATTCCACGACAGAGCTTTCCCCTTAAAAAAAAAGTTTCTGCCAGAAATCTTTTGTCAAAGCACGCCGTACATCCCAGAATAATGCCTAAGCACTCTCCGTTCTGTATCTGCCTAAAGGTTTCCAATATTCCTTGTGACAGTGGGTTGTCCTGCTTCTGCATAAAGACGTCCCATTTCCATAACCCAAAGATACTCTGGATAGATCTTTGTACCTGGTTTTCGGCCGGGATTCCATGCAATAGTTTGGTAAAATCCGGTAATTGTCAGAAGGTTGTAATTTTACCCCTCTGGGAAAGATCACAATCAACGGGATTCTTCTACGCCTCTGGGCAGCAATTGTTTTACACCATTCACTCACGTGATTTACTCCTTTCAGCCGAGGATGTACCCGTAGTGAGGTCTTGCATAAGCTGGCCACAGCAAAGCTTGTCTCCGTGATTTTCCTCCGTCCTTTATAGATTCTTAACAGATCTATCAATATCTTCCTTTTACAAGGAATAATGTTACACATCATGGTCCCATGATATAAATTCAACTGGCGCTTTCCTCCTTCAAAGTCGGGAGTAACAATCGTCCCTCCTCGGTGTCGCGGTTTCTTCCCCTGATAATCAGTTAATGGGCTGAGTTTCTCTGCATTAGAGTTTCGTGTGAAAACCGTGCTAGAAAGTGGAATTTTAGTGTGCCAAGTTGTCCTGCCTTGAGAAATAACATAGTTACTCCAGGGCGATAAAGTGGTGTTACTTTTGAATAAAGTATCCACAAATAGCTGATCTACTCCTATCAAGTCGACCTGGCTGAAGGGTAGATTGAGTCCTAAGAGTGTTGGTTCCAAACCCCTCTTGACTTCTGTTACTTCAGGTCCCTGTTGCTGGAATTCCCTAATAACTTCAGCTAATGAGATGATAGGCGTTTCTTCCTCCATCTTGTGCAAAGAATTTTCTTCTTTAGCAACTACAGACAATGTCTGCACAATATCAGAGTCCATATTCTGGCTCAAGACAATTCCCTGTGTTTCCTGAGTCTCCGAACTGGTATACTGTGAGATAACAACTGGAAATGTTTCCTGGTCTGGATGTTCCTCTCTGGTCATGCTTTCATGGGCTAAGTCCAGTTGAGGTAAATCCTGTGAAGGGCTGGTGTCTAAACAATCCATCACACTACGTAAATCATTTGAACTGATATCTAGTGTCTTTTCCTGAGCTGCAGCCTCAAAGATCACAAGGGGTTCCGGGTCATCCTTCATCCCACTGTCAGTCAAATTTAATCCCACTTCTTCCTCGTCTGGGCTGAAGGGAATAATAAAGTCGGTTACCTTTCGATCTCCGACCTCCTTAAAAGATGTCCTCAGGTCATCTTCCTCTTGAGTTTCACCTCTCGTTGAAGTAAAATGAGATTCCTGGGAGTCTTGTACTGGCGGACCAGTTAAATTATCTGAACTGATAATTAGTGATTCTTCCCGCGTTGCAGTAATGAAATTCACCTGGGATTCCGTTACTTCCATCCTCCCTATTTCAGTCAGATGTAATTCCACTTCATGATTCTGTGAACAGAAGGGAATGTGAGAATCGGCTAGGTCTCCGCCTGCGACCTCAATAAAGGTTGTCTTCAGTTCCTCTTTCTCTCGAGATTCATTTCTCATAGAAGTCAAGTGGTTTTCCTGAAGGTCCTGTACAGTTAAACCACCATTGCCGTGGTACAAACAGTTATCACGTTTGTGACTGTTTGAAGTGCCGTTGGCACGTTTTTTCTTCCCTCTTTTCCGTTTAGGACAGGGTCGAATGAGAACCTGTAGTTCCCGGTCCACTAACTCTGATTCCGCGGTGGGTGGCAAAGATGTCCCTTCCTTCCTGGTTGGGTGAGCATCCATATCTCCTACCTTATGTTCCGCTAGAAAGGTTAGCTTCTCTGCATTGACTACTTCCATATGCTGTTTATTAATCTCTGCTTCTTCAGTTTTGCTACGCTCTTTTGCTTCAAATAACTCATCAATTGTTTTATTCATCTGTTCCTCCGCCATGTCCCACTCTTTCATCTCGTCTCTGATGTATGTTTCTAATTGTTCTCCTGTTAAGCCCTCTATTATGCCTAACCTTCTCGTGGACTCTAAGTAATCTGTGCGCGCCTTCAGATAATCTAGATCCTGGGAAGGTGAGTCCATATTTGCTAATGGTAAGCCCTATGTATCTATCAAATTCAGAGCTAAGCTAGAAAGACAAGAGTGAACCAGTGACAGCAGAACCTAAACCAATGTGTAGAGTTTATCCTCAGCAGTGAAAGACAACTGAAAGTAATATTCATGTAGTTTCTGGCGACCGCAGTGAAGTAAGTGTGAGAGATATACTACACAGTAATCAATACTAATATTTACCTAAATAAATATTAAAATGCACTGCATACATGTCATAATGAAAATGGCATAAGTAGCATAAAATGGCAAATCAATCAAGCAGTTAAATCATCAAACACATCAATGTAATTATGATTAAAGTGATTAGGTATCATTAAATGATGAATGATACACTAAATGATAAGAATTAAAATACTTATCAATAAATGATAGATGAGGTAGTTCTCATAAGTTCTTATCTGTTATACACTTTTGAAAAGTTATATCTATACTCTGTAATTTCCTCAACTAAAATTAGCTACATCTGATGATAGTCTATTTTGATGACTGAAGATTACAAGAGTTAACTTTTAAAATCGTATGTCTAGGGTCTAGTACCGGAGTCTATTGAAAGCGAGAAGTCCGAATTCAAATACCGTACGAGAAGCCCAATCAGTAGGATTGGGTTAAAATTAAATCCCGGAGACGAGACACCAATCTGTCATAAGTCGGGGTGCCCTACCAGCTAGATGAAAGTATTTATTCACTGGCGAGCAACCCTAAATAGTCAGAAACTGACTAGGGACAAAATCTATATGGCTGAACTACAGATTAAGCCCTGAATATCCAACGTACAGCTCTAAGTGGCTCGTTACAAAATTGAAATGAACTGAGCTGAATATTCGCCAAGGTATAGGAAAGAGAAGGTTAGCTTAAGATAGATGTTTTAAGTCTAAATATATTAGTATAGACGACTATCTCAGTACAGGTTTTCTCCCTGACTGCTCCTTTCCTTGGTGTGTAAGTGAACCCCCACCAATGTACACAACAACACGTATGCACAATTGGAAAAAATATAATGACAGAACTATGAGTTACAAGACTACAACATTTATTTGCTAATCATAACAACAGACATAGGATGATTGTCAATATGAGGATGATGAAATCATATACATATTGATATTGATGACAAACATTACGTAACTTTACTTGTTACTCCATCTATCTGGATCTGTGGTCCAGATCCCCACTCTCCAGTAGACAACAAAAGAAAAAGAACAGCTTGCCGGTATTCTGAGATCCTGTCAGTCCTGACACTCCTAGTCAGTAGTCTCTAGTCTTGAGATCTATAACATAGGGCTCCTTGTGAGAGCTTGAAAGAAAGTCAAGAATGTGTTATATCAGTTCTACATCAGCGCAATCCTAATTAAAACATATCATAACACAAACATATACAATGACCAGTCTGGCCAAGTTTATCTTTCAGCTCGACTGCGTTCACCATCCTCCTTCTCCCTACTGTCTTTAGTCTGGGACGGGCTTTTCAATTGTCTCACACGCCTGTAACGATTACATTTCTGCCGCCCCATGTCCATGTCGCTAATACAGAAATTCTGTGTCGTACAGCCGCTCCGTCCAATGTTAGTTTAGCAGCTCACATGGTTGGTAAGGGTATTATAACAATGCCTGATCATCCGGGCTTGCAAGCCGTGACAAGTAGCTGTGCCAGGTTTCCATGCATTACCGTGGACGCACGCCCACAATACACTGAGAAAGTTTAGCACCATATACCCTATAACACTTGTGGGTAATGTCTGTACCATTACACCTCTGCTACAAATGCAATCGATGGTTAGTGTGCCAATGCGCACACCCTAATATAACACGTCATATTGATAGGCTAGCATATGACAAATCAATATACCAAACATGAAATACACATAAACATATTGATTAAACTAGACATATTATGATACTTTAACATCATAGCATAATGCACTAGTTAGTTTATGAAATTACACATACATACATCCAACATATCCGTAAACATTATATTACTTCAAGATGGACATCTAATTATACTCAACATCATAGCATCAGTCATTATTAATGAGTACTAATATTGTATAGCTACAAAATGAGATATACAACAGGTCTAATTGAAGTTACCACACAGACCAGCTATATTTGCTGAGCTGCCCGGTTTAATCACACTTAGTTACTGCTGTTGTAAGAATTAAAGAAATAGTCAGTCGACTATATTCTGTACAACAAATGCACACACCAAAAAGAGACTAGTCTAGTTTACAAAGAAATGACAAGCATCTACCAAGACACCTAAAAGTCTACCCAGACAAGATCTGTCTCACATAAGGCTCTATTTCTCAGAAGAATAACACTTTAAAGCAATATGATATTGAACGCAGAACTTAGAAAGAACACTCAAGTAATCTATGACAATGATAGTTCTTGCAATAACCTAGATCAGATATAGACTGGAATTCAGTACATACACCTAAAATACTTAGTTACTAAGAAATCTACATTTACTCTCTCTTCTCACCTGTTCTGAAGTCAAACTTAATCTAACCTAAAACAGGCTAGGGACCCTTATTTAAGCTAAGTCAAGCAGACCATATTATCTCCTTGGCATTCCCGTCATAAATTCTTCTTATCTCCTCCTGACAGTAATTGCCCTTATCATTGCAACTGGCCATCACACCTTGCTCCTCTCTGTCTGGCCCCAAGTCCTCAGTGTTAATTGTCTTATCAGACCTGGTTCACACCTCCCTGAGTCTGCCAGTCAGAGTGGGCGGGGCTTAGTTTACAGCCCTGGGGCTATTATCTTTCCCTGGGTTAATGTTGTTCACACCTGGGCGATTTCCTAGCTATTCTTATCAGGTGTCATGTCAAGGGAACAATTAGGTTCTCATGGTCAACAGCCAGTTTACAACTCTGTTGGTAAACCAGGTTTTAATTACACAGTCCATGGCCCCTTCATTGTTGATTCAGCATGTCTGGGTCAGCAGTTTCCCAAGGTGTATACTAATTATCTAGTTGCCATTTTACTTGCCATCTGCAAGCTTACGTCATGGCTAGAGGCTTTTTGTGAATAATTTTACCTCACGACTAGATAATTTTGGAGTAGTGTGATTAATTCATTCTTTCTCAATTTGGCCTCTCAAATTTGGAGACCGAGAAAAATATTCTGGGATGTTAAGGCGGCATTCCACGACACATAGGACGATGACTTTATTCAAATCCTGCGCCAAACAGGCCAAGGCCGAGAAATGGGACGAGTTCTGCAGGAAGGTGAACTCCGCGCGATCTCTTACGACATTCTGGTGCCTCCATAAGAGCATGAACGGTGCTGCACAACGCAGGGGTATTCCAGACTTTCAAGGCACAGACCTCACATGGAAAAAGTCGGATGCCGATAAAGGTAAGGCCCTTCTTGCACGCTACATAGAACAGACTGACCAGAAAGACGAGCCCGCCAGACAGAGGACCACAACGACACTCTCTCAGTTGTGCGAGGGGGTCGGGACAGACGAAGAATGTATAATCACAGTTGAGACAATACGTGGGATGCTCACATCATTGGCACCTTGCCGTCTTGACAGACGATAGTTTGTGCTTTAAAAAGGCATAATAACTTTTAACTATGGCGGTAGCGAGTGTGACTGATAAGGCCAATTTGCGCTGTAAATGTCCGTTCACAGTGGGTGCATGTGAACACGTGGTCATTTCCACCATCATGCACCATCTTACGTCTCAAACGCTTGGTGTGTGACTTTTCTGCAATAATTTTCTCCTTTGACTTTATTCCATTTCTGATATTTGCCCTCCATGCAACACGTTCAGCGGCGACTTGCTCCCAATGTGCATTATCAATGCCTGTATCAATCATGTCCCGCTTACACACATCTTTGTATCGTAGTAGAGGCCGACCCTGAGATCTCTTACCCATCTGTAATTCACCAAAAAAGATATCCTTTGGTATTCTACCATCATCCATCCTCCTAAGATGTCCTATCCATCTAAGTCTACGAAGACTGAGCATGGAATAAACTGTCACACAACCTGATCTTTCCAATACTTCAGTATTTGTGATTTTGTCTTGCCATTTAATACCAAGAATTCTTCGCAGACACCGCATATGAAAGCTGTTTAAATTGTTCTCTTGGTGTGAGTAAGTTGTCCAGGTTTCACTGCCATAGAGAAGAGTACTAAGGACACAGGCTTGATAGACAAGGACTTTTGTTTTGGCAGTAAGCTTCCTGTTCTCCCAGACTCTTTTTCTTAACCTGTTCATTGTTGTTGCTGCCTTACCAATCCGGATGTTGATTTCCTGTTCTAGGGATAATTTGCTATTTACCACCGATCCTAGATATGTAAAATGGTCTACTATCTCTAGTTCGGCGTCGTCAATAAAGATTGATGGTACCCCATGTGCACCCTGTGACATAATCTGTGTCTTCTTTTTGCTAATTGTTAAACCAAATTCAGAACAAGCATTGGAGAATGCAGATAGTAGACATTGCAATTCTTCCTCAGAGTGGGTCGTAACTGCAGCATCATCTGCAAAAAGCAACTCTCTGATCAGTACCCTCCTAATTTTGGTCTTAGCCTTCAATCTCTGAGCATTGTAGAGGCCGCCATCTGAGCGTGAGTGAATGTATATACCACCATCCTGATCACGAAATGCATATTTCAGTAGAAGTGAAAAGTATATTCCAAAGAGGGTGGGAGCTAGTACACAACCTTGCTTAACTCCACTCTTGATTTCAAATTCTTCAGAAGTTGCACCATCAAACTTGATTATACCCTTCATGCCTGTGTGGAACGATTCCACAATGGACAGAAGAGTTGGTGGGCAGCCAATCTTCTTTAGTGCCTTGAACAGACCCTCACGACTGACCAAATCAAATGCCTTTGTGAGGTCGATGAAGGCAATAAACAGTGGTTGATTCTGTTCACGGCATTTTTCTTGCATTTGTCGCAATGAGAATATCATATCAGTGGTAGACCGGTTCTGTCGAAAGCCACACTGTGATTCGGGGTAGACTTGATCTCCTAGGACTTGAAGTCTGCGCAGAACAATTCTGGCAAATACTTTTCCAACAATACACAGAAGTGAGATACCCCTATAGTTGTTGCAGTCGCTCCGATCGCCCTTGTTCTTGTACAGTGTTATGATGCTTGAATCTTTGAAATCCTGTGGGACTTGTCCTTCACGCCAGCATAGCTCTATTAGCTGGTGGATCTGTATAGTGAGTGTGTCTTGCCCACTCCTGATAACCTCTATTGGAATCCCATCCTTACCTGGAGCCTTGCCAGATGCAAGTTCATTTATAGCACACTTAACTTCTGTTATGGTGGGAAGTGTGTCCAGGTGGTCAAGAGTTGGTAGAGCCTCTATGGCGTTGAGGGCATTATCCGCTAGTTTGGTCTCACTTGAGTAAAGCTCCAAATAGTGCTCTACCCATCTGTCCATCTGCTGTTTCTTATCAGTGATGACTTCTCCAGTCAAGGTTTTCAATGGTGCACTTCTTTTGATCACTGGACCACAGGCTTTCTTTATTCCTTCATACATGCTTCTTATGTCTCCCTTATCACTTGCGATTTGAATGGACTCACATAACTTGATCCAATAATCATTTGCACACTGCCTGGCAGCCTTTTGCACATCCTTCCTAGCTTGCCTTAGCTCACTCAGAGTGTTACGCGTTGGTCTTTCCTTGTTTCTTAAGAGAGCTTTCTTCTTCTTATCAATCAAGGGCTGCAGAGTCTCGCTGTTGGCCGCAAACCAGTCCTGCCTCTTATGATCCACAGTGCCGTAAACCTTTACGGCAGTTTTACAAAGAGTTTCCTTAAGTTTATTCCATTTATCATTTACTGTACAATTTTCTGGTGTATCAGTGAAAGCGTCTTCAAGTTGCTGTTGAAACTGAAAGCACTTTTCAGGATCATGAGTGTTAATAATATTAATCCTGGGGCTAGATTTGTGTTTAGCTGTGTAGATTCTCTTTGGTCTCAGTCTAACCCTTGCAACAACCAAAGCATGATCCGTATCACAGTCAGCACTGTGGTAACTACGAGTCAATGATATATGGTTCAGATGTTGTCTCCGTGTGATGATGAAGTCCAGCTGGTGCCAATGGCCGGAGCTTGGATGTTTCCATGTGACCTTATGCATCTCTTTTGTTTTAAAAAAAGAGTTTGTAATACATAGGTCATTACTGGTGCAATGCTCCAGCAGCCTTTGCCCATTTTCATTCATGCGACCGATGTTGTATTTTCCAAGGCACACTGGCCATGAACTCGAGTCCTTGCCCACACGAGCATTGAAATCACCGAGCATATAAATGTAGTCGGATTTTGGAACTGCCTTGATCACAGAGTCTAACTCCTCATAGAACAAATCCTTCACATCATCAGAGGAATCGAGTGTCGGTGCATATGCAGTAATAATGGTGGCAAACCCACAAGAGGTTGCCAAGCGCAGGGATAATAGTCTTTCATTTCCTCCTGCTGGAATTTCAATCATTCCCAGTAGCGAATTCTTCACTGCAAAGCCCACACTTTTTTCTGCCTGCCCTTTACCCTTCCAGAAAAAGGTGTAGTTGTTTTCCCTGAGTGACCCTTCCTCAGCGAGGCGAGTCTCCTGCAGGCCAGCAATATCAATGTTAAGACGATTGAGTTCGGCATCAATCACAGCCGTTTTTCTCACATCGTCAATATTGGTCAAGTCAGTGGAAAATCCTGGACACATGGTTCTCACGTTCCAGGTTGCAAGCCGTAGCTTGAGGTTTCTATTTATATTTTTGTTTGTACCTGGTGCATTGGTTTTACAGCCTGCGATTCAGATTTTGTCCTAGCCCCAAGCACCCATTGAAGCAGGCAGGCTGTGGCGGATCAGCACCCAATTGGCTGGGGGCTGCCCAGCTTGAGGCGGGCGGTAGCTGATCAGTGACACCTATAGGTGTCTCCCACCGTCAGAGGCAACGCGTGGCGCCCCATGTCTACGCCAACTGACAAGGACTTATAACCCGTAACAGTTGCCTCTCGCTTTGATTCCGAGACCAGTTAAGACCAGGGATGGAGTTATTGCCTCTCCATAGCACAAAGCCTGGGCTAAAATATAGAGATCATGTGTTGCCCATGCAGCATGATCCCTCTCTCGGCCTGCCTAGTTCACTCCAGAGGAAAGGTAACACCCCTACATCTGGAACAAGACAAGCTGCAGAAGCTGCCGGATCTGCAGAAGCTGCCGGATCAGCAAAGCAATGCTCTAACTGTCCGCCTGTCGGAGCTTCGATCCTAGACCAGTCGCCAACCAAGGCTTAGGGCCTGGTCTGCCCTGCCATGACAATTTTGTCTTTAGCTTGCATTTCCTCGCACCAGGGTAAGGCTTGTACCCTCCCAATTGCGCTCTTCCGCCCGAAGCCGTTGGCACAATGTGGGGTGTCGGGTTTGGTAAGCGCCGCCCAACGTTCGGCGCTAACAGAAACCAGGTAGTACCGTCTACTGTTATACGGTAGCTCAGTCATATCTGACTAAGACCTGACATACGTGGGATGCTCAAGAAATCACCTAACACCGCCCCAGGCCTAGACGGCATCAGATATGGTGACCTACTGGTGATATCAGATGATGACATGGAAGAACTGGCCAGAGAATTCAACACCAGTATCAAAAGGGGTCCGATCAAAGAAGAATGGCTACACAGCTACTTGCTGCCGCTGCCAAAACCGAACAAAGACCATTCCAAGATAAGCGGCTACAGAATCATTACGATGCAGAACACTGCTGGCAAGCTACTGGAGAAAATTGTAGCACACAGACTTGCTTGTGACTTAGAACAACTCAGTTGCTTCCCGCCCACACTTGGAGGATACAGATGTAACAAAGAGTCATGGCTGAATGCGGCGGTCTTTGCTCAAGATGTTTACGAAGGATTTCAGGTCAGAGAAGAAACATGTGCGGCCGCCATAGACTTAGAGGACGCATATAACAGAGTATCTTTCGGGCACTTGATGCAAACCCTCCTCAAACTGAAAGTGCACCCTCACCTTGTACGATGGATAGCTGCAGTTCTGCTCCAAAGGAAGGTGGTGCTAAGATGCGGGAGTTGGTCTTCTGAGCCGATAACGATATGTCCAGGATTGCCGCAGGTTTCACCACTGTCACCAGTACTATTCAACGTGTATACGGTGCCGATCACCGAACAACAGTTGGACGGGAGGGGTAGGACTCTGTCATTCGTTGACGACATTCTCGTGTATCGACAGGGTCGAGATAGACAGGCGGTTGCCAATGATATGCAGGGCGAACTAGATCGAATTTCCTCATGGTGTGCTGATGCTAGTGCCCTTGTCAACCCTGCAAAGGCAACGGTTACATGGTTCTCACTAAACAACCATATTGTGAACACAGACCTGCCGGCAGTAAGAATGGATGGGAGCAGTTTGAGTAGAACCCAGTCAATGACATATCTTGGCGTGAGGCTTGATCGTAGCCTGTCCTTCAGAGATCATGTCGATTATGTCATAACGAAAGCTCGAAAAGATTTGTCAGCAATGAGAGTTATGGCGACTGCCAATATCGAGCAAAGACTGCTAATACTTCTGTTCCAAGGACTGGTGCTTTCACGCATCGAGTATGCCCTGGCCATCCTCACTGTCAGACCAACACAGATTGGAAGACTTGAAAAGGTACAAAACGAAGCCATGCGCATCATTTTGGGCTGCACGAGAGACACCAGCTGTGTAGCAATGAGATACCTCCTTGACTTCCCGACAATGGAACACAGGATCAAGATCTGGAGAGCTCGTGCATACTTAAAAATAAGTGCAGATGAGCAGCACCCTCTGCATGACGCTATATTCAGAGAAAAGGGTGACAGGCTAAAGAGGGGCAAATCATGGATGGGTCGGGCGGAAGATGTCGTCAGACAGGTCTGCAGTCTTACCAGTATCAACCCCGGCAAGGAATGGGTGCCGGTGCCTCCAGCTTTTAAGTGCACTTTCTCCTGCATTATCACACTCGACAGACGATGCAGAGAGCAGAACCTTGCCGCTGTCAATGCAGAGGTTAACGCGCTCATCTATGAACACTCAGATAGCCCCGAAGTGCTCATCTATACAGATGGATCTGTTGTAAAGCAGCAGAGAAGTGCGTGGGCATTTACAGCCCGTTCAGCGGGCCGAACCGTTCAAGAATCCAGTGGTGCCCACTCTATGACCACGAGCAGCATGACGATGGAGGTGATGGCAGTTACACAGGCTTTCATATGGCTGGAATCACAGCATTATACCAACGGGTGTGTACTAAGTGACTCAATGAGCATGATTCAGAAGGTCGAAACTGGATATGTACGTAGACAGTGGACTGGGTTGCTGCGGAAGTCTGTTGTCCATAAAGTCACCTTCATCTTCGTCCCGGGGCATGCGAGAGTCGAGGGAAATGAACGAGCTGATAAACTGGCTGGCTCTGCACCCCCTGTAGATGGCCAGCCCATGGATCGTGCCGATGTTATTAACGTCCTCAAAGACATGGCGAGACCAGAGGACTTTGACGTCAGTGAATCCACATCGCTATCCAGGATGAAAGACTTGGGAGTAAGAATCGGCACGGCCAGACGCGAGAGGTACATTAGGAAAACAAGGCGCCTCGTCAGCCAACACAGAACTGGCACTATTAGCCACCGGACGCTGATGCATATGCTGGGGGAGGATGTGAGCACCTATGGACATGTCCGGAGTTCAATGAAGATACCCCAACTGATAACTGATAACGGCATTGAAATTGTTGTTGATTACTTCCGGTTCAGTGTGTGGCGCCACAAGACCGATCGAAGGATACAATAACAGTTTCTGGGCCTGCATGGCCCACACTGTCGTCGGGTATACACTCCGACTACAGTGAGAGACCTCCGGGCCCATAAACTTTGATATCAGACGAAGATACAATGAAACGTCGATCAGTCTAGTGTCTAGCAGACGAGGATATACTCAAACGTCGATCGGTGTAGTGTCCAGCAGACGAGGATACACTCAAACGGAAATGATCTTTTGAGGCCCTGTAAGGGATGCATTTTACACTGAGTAATCTAGGGCCGTCGTTTGGAGGAGTGCCGTGAAGAGATCCTCAGCCTACCATCGCGAAGCTGGAGACCATAACCTACAACTATCTGTCAGCTGCTCTTCAACTTCATCCACCACCTGCACACATGGTTTCACGTAACCCTGATCGGGGGGGGGGGGCCTAAACGGGTACTCCACCTTGCCCAAGGGTGTCCCGTAGGCTAGCGGAGTGAAGAAGGCACCTTACTTCTCCTTTAATAGGGGATACCCCTACCCGCCACAAGAACATTAACAATGCACATAACAATGTTGTGAGACAGGAAGGCACTCAGACACACATACTCATGCACACATATAAACATACAGATAGACAGATATGTAGAAAGACAGACAGTATGAACGAAATCAGCTTAATATTACTATTAGAAAGAAGAAGACGAGGAACTGAGAAGACAGAGAAGAAGATCACATGACTGTTCTATTCTATTTATACTTTCTACCACGTGATACGCATCGCCATTATTGCCGTTAACTTATCGCTGGAAAATTATCGTTTTTTTCTTTCTTTCTTTCCCTTCTTAGAGTCGAAATTGAATCATTTCTGTTGTTTGTTAGGTTTCTGAAAGATCTCTTTTACAGCACACGGATACCCCTGCAAGAGCGGCCAGCATCCTCCATAAATCACACTAAAAGTGGATGTAATCTCATGTGAGGACAAATACAAATCAAATGTGTGTTAAAAAAAATATTTTTTTTACTAAATAGATGCCCATCAATCAAACAATCAATCAATCGATCAGATAGCTAATTTAACGAATATTACTAATGATACTAAAATACTCTAATAATATTAATAAGTTCCTCTATCTTTTGTATTATTACTTAGCAATAGCCAATATGGCAATAGCATGGGGAAATTGTTAACCCTTTAACCTTTTCCACTCGATTTATTTTTGGGTCTGACTTGTTGCCAGCTCGGAATATTTTTGGGGAAAAACAATCAAAACTGATGTCAGCTACATTCACTCATTTTCCAAAGGAAATAACAGAACATATTTAATGTTGAATGTAATTTTATTGATTATTGGTTATTATGTAATGTTATTGGCTGAAGATTGTCCAAAAAATAGTGTTTTTTTATTTATACTGTGCCATAGTGTGGTATTTTTTGAAACATGTACCAAGATGTAGTCCGGGTTGACGTGAGCAAGTTTCGCAGTAAAAGACTGTCTGTCGCCTCTGACCAGGTGTTTTTCTGTCACTACACACTGCACAATCTTTTGTTTTCTTTTCACTGAATTGGGCAATGAAGTGCTGGCGCCGGTCAAGTCTCTCCTCTGCATCTAGAGTTGATGGTCGTCCTCTTCGGCGAATGGGCTGAGAGGCTCGTTGTTCGGACACAAGCTGCTGGATCAGTTCTTTTCTATATTGAATGTGGTCAATAACCTTGTCAGAGTGTATCTCTTTATAAAGGATGAAACTGTTCACAACTGCCAGTTCTAGGAGCCAGAAAAATGTTTTTTTCCACCACTTTAGAGACTTTCTTGTGAAAGAGTAGCTGTTGCAGTAATGGTCAAAACGGTCAACAGCACCCATGTGTTTTGTGTATTCAATGACTGCATTTGGTTTTGTAATATCTTCAGTGCCACCATTGTTAGTTCTTCTCTGAATGACAGTTTGTCCAATATCATAGTATGTGCTTAGCATGTTGACAACTCTTTTGTCTTTCCATGATAAAGCCATTTCTTTATTTTGACGTGTCCACGCAATCGTATCACCTTTTGAGAGTTTGTGCTTGTTCTTGATTTGTGGTGGCAAGCCTTGTCTGTTGCTCATGACAGTCCCAGTTGTGTGAACATGTTGATCTAATAACGCCATGGCCAGCGTATGTCCTGTGTAGAATCTGTCAGTGAACAGATGGTAGCCGCGACCACGGACTTTCTGCAACAATTCATCACATAGATGCAGAACAATTCTAGCAGTGAATGGTAAGCCAGGATTTGACAGCTGATTTGTTGTAGAGGAACCATAATATGGCTCGAACGCACATAAATAGCCAGTGTGGCAGTCAGCTAATGCGTACACTCGCAGTCCCCATTTGTGAGGCTTCTGGGGATTGTACATTTTGTACACTGTACGCCCCTTGAAACTTATTGTGCATTCATCCACAACAATGTTTTGATGTGGAATAAACAACTCCAGACACTTGTCTTTCATATAACGGACCATGTCGCTTATCTTGTTGCCTCTCGTTACACAGCTAACTGGTGTTCTTGAAGCTTGTTGTGGTGGCTGGACATGTAGCATCAAGTGAATTTGTTCAAACCTTTCTCTCGAAAATATGTTTCTGTAAAATGGCATGTAATCTATCCACTGAGTAGAGAAAAAATCTTGTATCTTTCCTCTCTCCTGCAAGGCCATTCTCAAAATGACTCCTAAATATGCCTTTATTTCAGTTGTGGAAACATCTGACCAAGAATGCCACAATGAACGAGAAGACAGTTGTTTTTGTTGTATCTTCTCAGCTGCATACCTGTTAGTTTCTTTCACTATGTTGTCAAGAAGTGCAGGTGTAAAAAACAGTTGAAAGAAACCACATATTGTTTCAGGCACGTCTGTACCAGATATTTGCACACCAGCGTTTTGAACAGTAAACAAATGTTTAGTTATGTGAGAAGAATTCGATCTGATCCACTCATTACTCGGTACACTAGGCCCAGCTGTTGATTCAGATCGACCATCATTGGTGACATCTTCATCGCTACTGCTGTTATTATTATCAGAACCTTCTTCAGCTGACACATCTCTACTTCCAATGTCTAAATAATCACTGTCACTTCCATTTATAACACTATCCAAAGACACATCTGAATCAGTTTGCTCTAAATGCGTAATAACTTCATCAACAGTCAAGCGGGCGCGTTTGCTAGGACCAGCCATGATTATCGTAGTGATCGTGTCCGGTTCGTTTTAACATTTCCTGTTAATTCCTGGATTCAAACCATAAAATTGTGGTCCAAACAAATAGATTAATGCCACAAAATTAAGGTCCACACAAATGTCTTACCTGGTAGAACATACGAGTAATTGATACTGCTTTTAAAAAGCATGTCTTACTGGGTAAGATATTCGAGCGGAACGGGAAAATCGGGATGTCTTACCCAGCTGGACACACGAGTGGAAAAGGTTAAGTTTAAATACGTGTATTCTAAATTGTTTGATTTCTTCGTTAGTAAGGAAACTAGCACAGCTGGATTAGTGGATTGATACTGTCGCTTTCAGTTTTCACCCAAAACTGCCCTCTCAAGCCCTACGTTAGTCACAGATGGGAGGTTACATCAGTGGCGTCACTGGGGATGGTGTCACCCAGTGCGGTAAACTCTTGGTGTCACCCCTCTAGACTTTCACCATGGTCTTCTTCCGAGTGTTCCTGTACCATATATAATCGCATATAGTAATGTTTGTAAAATAAGTCAAAAAGTTAATAAGGACATAAGAAAGAAAACAAATTGAACAATATAACTTCAATACTTCAGGTAAAACATAAATAAAGAACTTCGACAAACTCGGACAAAGTTAAATTTTTGTTATTTTGCTATGTCTGCTTTGTCAAATTTGCAATTTTTTTATTTTGGTGTCACCCCTTGATGGTGTCACCCGGTGCGGCCCGCACCCCCCGCGTGACGCCCCTCTGTTACATTATCAGCTTCAGGTACAGAAGAATCCGGGTTCGATCTCATCATAGAGCAAGGATTACTCCAAGATTCGCTGGTTATATTTAATTAATGATATCGCATACACATTTAGACTTTGGACGTGAAATAAAATACCCAGATTTCTCAGATAAGGAAGAAAAACAGGAGGTCCGTGTGCAAACAAGGCACGTGAAAAATCCCACCAGAAGTTGAACACAGCAAAGGGTAGCCTTAAAGTTAAAGCAGCTGCCCTGGAACAACTGTTACTGTTAGTTTTAGGAAAGGACACCGACTCAGAACCTGTGACCTTCGATGGGATATACCTAGAAGTGAAGCAAACCTTACACATGTAAACTGAGGTCTGACACACTGATCTTCTAGTAATGTATAACTGTATAGTATGTGAACCATGTCAAACTGAGGTTTGACACACTGATCTAGTAATGTATAACTGTATATTATGTGTATCATGTCAAACTGAGGTCTGACACACTGATTCTCTAGTAATGTATAACTGTATAGTATGTTGATCATGTCAAACTGAGGTCTGACACACTGATCTTCTAGTAATGTATAACTGTATAGTATATGAACCATGTCAAACTGAGGTCTGACACACTGATCTTCTAGTAATGAATAACTGTATAGTATGTGAACCATGTCAAACTGAGGTTTGACACACTGATCTTCTAGTAATGTATAACTGTATAGTATGTGAATCATGTCAAACTGAGGTCTGACACACTGATCTTCTAGTAATGTATAACTGTATAGTATATGAACCATGTCAAACTGAGGTTTGACACATTGATCTTCTAGTAATGTATAACTGTATAGTATGTGAACCATGTCAAACTGAGGTCTGACACACTGATCTTCTAGTAATGTATAACTGTATAGTCTGTGAATCATGTCAAACTGAGGTCTGACACACTGATCTTCTAGTAATGTATAACTGTATAGTATGTGAACCATGTCAAACTGAGGTTTGACACATTGATCTTCTAGTAATGTATAACTGTATAGTATGTGAACCATGTCAAACTGAGGTCTGACACACTGATCTTCTAGTAATGTATAACTGTATAGTATGTGGATCACATCAAACTGAGGTGTGACACAGTGATCTTCTAGTAATGTATAACTGTATAGTATGTGAACCATGTCAAACTGAGGTCTGACACACTGATCTTCTAGTAATGTATAACTGTATAGTATGTGGATCACATCAAACTGAGGTCTGACACACTGATCTTCTAGTAATGTATAACTGTATAGTATGTGGATCATGTCAAACTGAGGTTTGACACATTGATCTTCTAGTAATGTATAACTGTATAGTATGTGAACCATGTCAAACTGAGGTCTGACACACTGATCTTCTAGTAATATATAACTGTATAGTATGTGGATCATGTCAAACTGAGGTTTGACACATTGATCTTCTAGTAATGTATAACTGTATAGTATGTGAACCATGTCAAACTGAGGTCTGACACACTGATCTTCTAGTAATGTATAACTGTATAGTATGTGGATCACATCAAACTGAGGTTTGACACATTGATCTTCTAGTAATGTATAACTGTATAGTATGTGAATCATGTCAAACTGGGGTCTGCCACACTGATCTTCTAGTAATGTATAACTGTATAGTATGTGGATCACATCAAACTGAGGTCTGACACACTGATCTTCTAGTAATGTATAACTGTATTGTATGTGGATCATGTCAAACTGAGGTCTGACACACTGATCTTTTAGTAATGTATAACTGTATAGTATGTGAATCATGTCAAACTGAGGTCTGACACACTGATCTTCTAGTAATGTATAACTGTATAGTCTGTGAATCATGTCAAACTGAGGTCTGACACACTAATCTTCTAATAATGTATAACTGTATAGTATGTGAATCATATCAAACTGAGGTCTGACACTATGATCTTCTAGTAATGTATAACTGTATAGTATGTGAATCATATCAAACTGAGGTCTGACACACTGATCTTCTAGTAATGTATAACTGTATAGTATGTGAATCATGTCAAACTGAGGTGTGACACACTGATCTTCTAGTAATGTATAACTGTATAGTATGTGAACCATGTCAAACTGAGGTCTGACACTGATCTTCTAGTAATGTATAACTGTATAGTATGTGAACCACGTCAAACTGAGGTCTGACACACTGATCTTCTTGTAATGTATAACTGTATAGTATGTGAATCATGTCAAACTGAGGTCTGACACACTGATCTTCTAGTAATGTATAACTGTATAGTATGTGAACCACGTCAAACTGAGGTCTGACACTCTGATTTTCTAGTAATGTATAACTGTATAGTATGTGGATCATGTCAAACTGAGGTCTGACACTCTGATCTTCTAGTAATGTATAACTGTATAGTATGTCAATCATGTCAAACACTACCTGTGATTATCTTTAGTTTTATTTATACAGCTTCTGTATTAGATTAAACACTGCATGTTTCTATCCTGACTTTAACCTGTTTTCTTTCAGACTAAATCAAACATGGAAACAGACAGCCTGTTATCAAGTACAAGTATGAAAATGGAACCAGATGTTGAAGTAAGAATATTTGATGTTACTGCAAAACTCCATCTATTTAAGCTATTTATTCTGTATGACGTGAAGAATTAGTGTGGCTTGATGAATTAATCATAATTTAAGCACTTTTTTAAACTGAAGAATTTGTATGACTTAAAGTTAAATAGCTGGTCTCCCTGGCCAAGTGGTTAATGATGTTGTTCGTAATCCCGTATATTCACGTAGGGAAAACAGCTGCACAAGATTCGGCAGCGGGTCTCACCACATTGGTAATTTACGGGAGTATGTGAGCCGGTCATTCAGAAAGCGATGGCAAACTACTGAACATAAAACTTGCCTAGTACGTCAACAACAGCTGAAACATGCTGGTGTTGACTGCAACGTCCTGTAAGGGATATGCAACATAAAAAAAAGTTAAATAATGACTTGAAGAATTAGTATGGCATGAAAAGTTAGTATGGCTCAGGTGTCATTTTTGTTGTGGTTGCACTGGGATATAAATTGTGTGTTTCATATTCTCTTGCATTGACTTGAGTAATTTTCCAATTCCCATTGATGTTGTTAATGGTAATACTGAGTTGTCAGAATATCAATGTTCAGCTATTTCTATTATTATTATCAATTTCAAACTGTGGAAACAACAAACATTTCTAATATCAAGTAATATCAGTTTGAAACTGGAAAGAACAAATACGCTCTATGGATACCCTGCCCACATCACTGTACAGCTGTTAAACATGGACTCTAAACTAAAGAGATGAACATATATTGGAAACATTTGAGTTGGGGTGTTATTGTAGGATACAAAGAATAGACTGGACAGAAAAGAGATCAAATGAACACATTCTTGGTGATACAGGAGAAAATAAACAACTGTTGAACATAATATGAAAAAGAAGGTTCTCGGGTTTTAGTCACAATATGAGACACAGAGATCCATTACTGAAAATAATGGAAGACATAATTCAAGGTAGGAGAAAAATTATGTAGGAGTGACAACATTATACAAGCATACATGGACATTAGAGCTCAGATTTAAGCTGAGAAGAGGAGACAATGTAGGGCAGTGATCAGACAACTTGAACACCAGTCTCTGGACTGAGTAACCTGATGATGATGGTTATCCTTATAACTTGTATCCTTCAGTGGAACAGAGATCTTCAACATTGTCACACCATGCTCTCCTTTCCTTTGTTATCTCCTATAGTTTCTTCTGTATTTCTCCTATATTACCACTCTGCCCAACTCTTCTCCATGCTATTTGGTCTCTGTATATTTCTTTTGGCCTGTAGTTTCCATAAGACATATTTTCTTCTTAGCCCATTTATAGTCCCTATTGTGTGCTTCCTATCCACATGAGTTTGTGTTTTGTGTCACTGAATTTTGATTAGTTCTACATGTGTTACTTTTGTCTTCCCATTTATTTTAATATTGAATAAGAAATGCATTCTTCATTAACATTTGAAGACAAACTGTCATAACATGCATTGTCCTATATGTTTCTCAGACAAAACCAAGTAGGCCAATATTTCCTGTATTTATTAAAAGTGAAATAAAGCAAGAAGCTGGTGTTGAAGTAAGTTGTTACAGTATGTATTATTTTCCCTTATATAGTAATATTTGTCATATGCCTAGTAGGACTGAAATGTGACCAGGTTATTACTGCAGGCAGAGCAGGCGAGATAAACTACTAGTTTATCTGGCATGGCTGTATACAGTATGTTTAATTGCTAGGGCTATGTCAGTATAACATCTCAGGTTATCAGTATAACATCTCAGTATATCAGTATAACATCTCAGGTTACCAGTATAACATCTCAGGTTATCAGTATAACATCTCACGTTATCAGTATAACATCTCAGGTTATCAGTATAACATCTCAGGTTATCAGTATAACATCTCAGATTATCGGTATAACACAGGATACTAGCATTTACAGCCTCATCATGTGGTAATTAATTATTTCCTGACCACTTGTTTTCATAGATCTTAAAACTTCTATCAAGCTCTAAATAATCATGAAGGTTTGGGGAGATAAACAGATGTTAAATTTTCTTTCCGATAACTATACTGTACAGCAAATGCATTGGTGCAATGGCTAAATATTACGGTGACATGAACTCTGTAATTTATCTAGCTTATGGGTGCCCAGTGGTGGATACAGATGAGTTGACTACAAACAGGCTGTAACAGTGATCTTAACATTTAAACTCCACAAACTGTACTGAGTTGAAACACCTCTGGTGAACACATCAGCGATGAGTAGATACAGTTTGTTGGTCTCATCTGCCCCTGCAGTTACTGTGAAAACATTGTTACTGACATTTATGAATATCCCATAATTTCCACATAAAACACAAGTCCTGTAGCAGGCATCTGCTGTGGCTATGTGACATGTTACCACCATTGTGTGTTGTAGGCCTGGGGGAATGGAGCAAAACATGATCAGTACTTCCCTCTCATAGCGAATGTTGAGAGCTGACATGAACCCTTGTCCAGCCCCGCTCATGCCACTGTCAGTGTAACATCGTAACCATGCAGGTCCGCATGGTCGAATGGATAAGAACAGTGTTCTTTAACATCTGGTGTAATGATGCCAAGATTAGCGGTTCATCCCCTACACTGGACAGCTGGACTAAAATGTTGACCTGTCGTCCTTGACTTAGGAACGTAAATTAAAAGTACCTCTGAAGTTGGAGTGGGTTTTTCTGATGGCGAGGGACACTGTTAATAGGGAAAGCAAACCCACATGCAAAATTCAGCCCATCGCTACTATAAATAGTGTGTATGGACTACGCTTGAGTTCAAAGCGAGCGAGTGCAAAAAAAAAAATCATAACCATTATACCAACACGTCACTACCGTTTTGGCATTCATATCTACACAACATGGTGAAACACATGGTAAAACAACATGGAGAAACACAACATGGTGAAACACAACATGGTGAAACACATCATGGATAGAAGCTCATGTATAATAATTACTGTTGCTGCACCATATGATCACATAAAACATGTACTTTGGCTGAGCTGCTTCAGGTTTGAATACTCCAATCACTCAGTCACTCAACTGTGCAGCCATGGACCATGCCCCATAGGATCACTGGGCTAATCATGCCGACTGCTGGGACATGGTCCTCCCATAGTCACATGTGGTGGTAGGACCATGTTATTGTTGTGAGGGTGGGGGAATGATCCTCCCATAGCCACATGTGGTGGTAGGACCATGTTATTGTTGTGAGTGAGTGGGCGGGACAGTCCTCCCATAGTCACATGTGGTGGTAGGACCATGTTATTGTTGTGAGGGTGGGGGAACGATCCTCCCATAGCCACATGTGGTGGTAGGACCATTTTATTTTTGTGAGGGTGGGGGACGGCCAGCAGTTTACATTTGCAGATCTGTGGTGTTTGTCCATCAAGAATGATGATGACCATTCATTTAATCCAGTTTCGTTGGAAGTTTGGAGCCGTGAGTTCTAAGATGGCTGGTAAGGCCTAATTTGGCTCAATATGTTCTTTGACAATGTGGGCAAAGAATGCTTGATGTTCCAGGAGGAGGATCTCATGCTGTGGTTCTTTTGTCCAGTCTTTTTTTCACAGCTCTTGTAGTCCAGTTTGCTTCATAAGTGACTACACCCTTGCGTAATGATGTACGCCACAAATTTCGGTCTTTGTCAACAATCTCCCAAGTGTCATGATGAATTCCAAAAGCTTTTAGTGAAATCTTCAGAGTGTCTTTGAAGCAATTCCTCTGATTGCCTTGGGAGCATTTTGCAGATCTAACCCTACCCCATTCTATAGCCACTCTGACCCGAGGGAAGGGACATAACAACGATAATTGTAGTTATGGTGTCATAAACTGTCCAGAAATGTATCAGTCAACATGTCCAATAAAAACATTCATAAACAGAGGCAACATATTCTAGACTGATGCAACATAATCTTGACTGATGCAACATATTCTAGATAGAGGCAACATATTCTAGACAGAGGCAACATATTCTAGACCATCCATCCATCCATCATGTGCCATGCCGGTAAGCGTGGGCGGTCATGTTCTGCCATCTCACTCGATCACCAGAGTCGTGGATCAGCTCCGTGTTTCTGTCTCGACCATGCCACAAGGCCATGCCATCCAGGTACTTGCTTCTAGGTCTTCCCCTTGGTCTGTTCCCCTCGATCTTACCAGTTGTCACCAAGTTCTCCAAATCATTTCTTCTCATAACATGCCCAAAAAATTCTAGACAGAGGCAACATATTCTAGACAGAGGTAACATATTCTAGACAGAGGTAACATATTCTAGACAGAGGTAACATATTCTAGACAGAGGCAACATATTCTAGACAGAGGTAACATATTCTAGGTGGGAACAAGTCAGGTAGAGATTTATAAAGGAGATTATATAAGTGTTATGTGTGTGCAAAATTGTCTTCAAGTTGTCAAAACAGTAATTAGTCGTTCAAGAACAAGTCACAGGAGAGTTTATTTCCAATATTCCAGCTATACTTTAAATTTCATAATATCCTGTGTGGACGAAACCATGATCAGCCATTACTCGTGGCTGGCTCAGTCACAGGATTATTAATCTGAGCCAGGGATGGGCCCTAATATAGCTTCTCTTTGAGGTGGAATGGGGTTTGGGTAATGGTATAATCTAAATCGTGATACTTTCAAACCCAGTGACTGAAGTTGTATAATTTCAAACAGGTTGACAACAAAAGCTGGACCAACGCTCACAAAGTTGGCAACCTAGATAGAAGTTTACAAGGTGGACACATCAATGAAGAACTGACAGACAATGAAGGTACAGTAACCAAAGCTAATTGTCAACATGTGTTTTATAAAAATGTTTCTCCATGGCAAAATGTTTAAGCTGCTTGCCTCCATGGCAAAGTGTTGAAGCTGCTTGCCTCACTCTGTGGCAAAGTGTTTAAGCTGCTTGCCTCACTCTGTGGCAAAGTCTTTAAGATGCTTGCCTCACTCCATGGCAAAGTGTTTAAGCTGCTTGCCTCACTCTGTGGCAAAGTGTTGAAGCTGCTTGCCTCACTCCATGGCAAAGTGTTTAAGCTGCTTGCCTCACTCCATGGCAAAGTGTTTAAGCTGCTTGCCTCACTCCATGGCAAAGTGTTTAAGCTGCTTGCCTCACTCTGTGGCAAAGTGTTGAAGCTGCTTGCCTCACTCTGTGGCAAAGTGTTTAAGCTGCTTGCCTCACTCCATGGCAAAGTGTTTAAGCTGCTTGCCTCACTCTGTGGCAAAGTGTTTAAGCTGCTTGCCTCACTCCATGGCAAAGTGTTTAAGCTGCTTGCCTCACTCTGTGGCAAAGTGTTTAAGCTGCTTGCCTCACTCCATGGCAAAGTGTTTAAGCTGCTTGCCTCACTCTGTGGCAAAGTGTTTAAGCTGCTTTGCCTCACTCTGTGGCAAAGTGTTTAAGCTGCTTGCCTCACTCTGTGGCAAAGTGTTTAAGCTGCTTGCCTCACTCTATGCAAAGTGTTTAAGCTGCTTTGCCTCACTCTGTGGCAAAGTGTTTAAGCTGCTTGCCTCACTCCATGGCAAAGTGTTTAAGCTGCTTGTCTCACTCTGTGGCAAAGTGTTTAAGCTGCTTGCCTCACTCTGTGGCAAAGTGTTTAAGCTGCTTGCCTCACTCTGTGGCAAAGTGTTTAAGCTGCTTGCCTCACTCTGTGGCAAAGTGTTTAAGCTGCTTGCCTCACTCTGTGGCAAAGTGTTTAAGCTGCTTGCCTCAATCTGTGGCAAAGTGTTTAAGCTCCTTGCCTCACACTGTGGCAAAGTGTTTAAGCTGCTTGCCTCACTCCGTGGCAAAGTGTTTAAGCTGCTTGCCTCAATCTGTGGCAAAGTGTTTAAGCTCCTTGCCTCACACTGTGGCAAAGTGTTTAAGCTGCTTGCCTCACTCCGTGGCAAAGTGTTTAAGCTCCTTGCCTCACTCTGTGGCAAAGTGTTTAAGCTGCTTGCCTCACTCTGTGGCAAAGTGTTTAAGCTGCTTGCCTCACTCCGTGGCAAAGTGCTTAAGCTGCTTGCCTCACTCCATGGCAAAGTGTTTAAGCTGCTTGCCTCACTCTGTGGCAAAGTGTTTAAGCTCCTTGCCTCACTCTGTGGCAAAGTGTTTAAGCTGCTAGCCTCACTCCATGGCAAAGTGTTTAAGCTGCTTGCCTCACTCTGTGGCAAAGTGTTTAAGCTGCTTGCCTCACTCCATGGCAAAGTATTTAAGCTGCTTGCCTAACTCCATGGCAAAGTGTTTAAGCTGCTTATGCTTACAACATTCATTTGACAATGTTTGTTTTTTTCTATGTGAATGCATCATGCGCTGTTGATGAACGAAAGATGAATGATTGGAAGGGCCGAATGTAAGACGGCGTACATGCCCAATTTGTTGTCCTTTGAAAATAAAGATCAATTCAATTCAATTCAACTCTCTCTCTCTCTCTCTCTCTCTCTCTCTCTCTCTCTCTCTCTCTCTCTCTCTCTCTCTCTCTCTCTCTCTCTCTCTCTCTGACGTCTGTCATGAGCATCCACACAAAAGTGGAAAAATATGCTATACAGTTGCGTAAAAACTATTGATGCAATTCGATAGCCAGCAAAGCCCAGTTCTACAACATCAGGGCATCAGTGTCTCTGGATAACCATCAAGATCTGGCCATGTCGTTTGGGCAGCATGAGAGGTACGGTCACATCAGCTCCAGCAGTAAGCTCAAGGAACTATCCCGTTCAAAGTCACAATTACCTAAAATTGATATAAATGTGATGAAGTAAGCAGTGCCAGTATGTTCATATTCTACATATAAATCAAGTGGCAGGGACAGATTAATGAGATGACAAGAAGAAAACTAAGAGTAAACACAGGATGTTTGAAATAAAAAAACAGTAACAATATTATTGTAAGAAAGTGCTAAAATAAGGTGATGGAATGAATACATAAGAGAGTTAAATGATGAAGAAAGAGCAGAATTAACAGAAGAAAGTAATTTAGAAGGTCCACCTATACTAAAAGATGAAGTCGCTGGTACTATCAAACATTTCTTCTGCTTCAGCGTTCATCCAGAAAGATTTTTTCAGGCGTGATTGCATTATACCTGTTTACAGCAGAGCTGCGTTCTTGTGCCGTTAGGCTGACACATCCAACTTCTGCGGGCATTTGTTGACCTGGTTAACCTTCCCAGGGAAACATATGAAGAAAGGAAAAAACAGCTGGGCCAAATGGAATCATTCTAGAAGAATTTGAAAACCGAAAATTTGGAGCAGAAATATTAACTAAAATGTTGAATATTTACAACAGTGGATACATACCTAGTGATATTCTTGAATCGGTATTTATAGCTCTAATAAAAAGACCAGGAGCTATTGAATATGAAGAATGTTGTACATTCATCATCATAAACCACGTAACCAATCATCTACTGAGAATTATGAGAACAAAAATGAAAATAAAGATGGAAACTGGTGAAGAACAGTATGGATATGTTAAAGGAAAAATTACAAATAGTGCAATATACACATTACAAATACAAATATCATATAGAGATCATTTAATACACTGAAAGACATCTACTTTTGCTTTGTAGATTATACCAAGTGTCATGACTGGGAGTGCGAGCTTTTGTCACACTCTTATCATGGTTGGGCGTGCGTATCACCTTGCATGAGAAGCTTGCTTTGGACTGAGTCGGAAAGAGAAAGGTCTCTCGAAAACACGGCACTCGAGCTGAGATCGTGGTGCGGAAAACACGTCTCAGACTCGTAGTTGGTGATGGCCAATGTTAAGAGTGCTGCCGATGTTTTATAGTTTTATATCAGTGTGGTGTAGTGTAGTGTGGTGTGGTGTAGTGTGGTGTGGTAGTGATTGATAGTATGACTTTCTGATCATGTAAAACATTGTAAACGTGTAATGTGAATTATAAAAAGAGAAATATTGTATTTGAAAGAACCGTTATCCTGTTGGACTTGGAGTTCTTAAGTGTTGGTTAGATGTTGTTTATATTGAAGTTAATCATTATAAACAGCAACTCATGATACTATCAATACTCTCATGACAATGTACATTGAGCCATTCCCAGGCAAAATTTTGAGTTAACAATCTACCCAAAGTATTTTCAAGATCCTTGACAGTGCTATGGATTTTATGCACTGAGCTGAGATTCTCCGGACTCAGGCTTGAGTTAGGAGTAGAACGGAACACTTATGGGTTACATCTGTATGCCATGATGTTGATCCTTCGACTAAACTAAACTAAACCAAGGCATTTCTGGGAAGGTTAACCCGGTCAACAAATGCCCGCAGAAGTCGGATGTGTTGGCCTAGCAGTGCAAGAACGCAGCTCTGCTGTAAACAGGCACAACACAGTCACATCCGGAAAACAAAATCCGGATGAACGCAGAAGAAGAAGAAGAAACCAAGGCATTTGATAAAGTGATGAAATTATCAAAATGTTAGAAGACGTTAATAAAGATGGAAAAGATCCTAGAATAATAAAAAAGATATTTACTGGAAATTAAAATGGGAAATTAACATCGCAGTAATGAACAAATGAAGCTATGAGTAAGACGAGGAGGTGTTTGTCACTGAATCTAATCCCTTTCTCTAATTCAAAGTAATAATTAGAGGGATCAAAAAGGGGCCAGGATTATGAGTTGGAGGTTATGGTATAAACAATCCATGAACTTAGATCATACATCGGCTTAGATCACACCTGAACTTACATCATACATCAGCCTAGGTCATACATCAGTTTATATCATCATCAACATAGATCATACATCAGCATAGATCATACATCGGCTTAGATCATACATTAGCACATTAATCATTCTTCTCATCTTTTGTTCACTTGCAATGTGTGCCTGCTAGATTACACATCTGTTCATAAACAATACCTAGTATATTCATGAGAATATTAATGATTTACTTTGGTGTGTTTCAGAATTACACCCTTGGTCTCCAAGAGGTCCTTACCACTCCAAACAAGAGCATTCACAAAAGTGGACATATGACAGCAAAGACAGGAATGTTGTGAAACAAGAACTATCAGATGTTCTGTGTGAGGACAGGCGTCACAGCTTCAGTAAAATGGTAGACATAGCTGGGGGTAGCTTCATTCAAGAAGTGGCAGGGGACAGCAACTCAGAATCAAGAATGGTTGAGAACAGTTGTAAGGCATCAGTAAAACATGACAATTGTTGTCAGATGTCAGGAAATATGTCTTCTGTGATTGATACAAACAATAAACTATCTCTGGCTATTGATAATTGTCAGCAACAAAATAATGAAACTCAAGAAAAACATACACAGATCAAATGTAATGAATCTGATAGTCTTTTAATTCAAGATGAACATCTTGATCTAGAGTGCCAAAAGAACATGAATCACAAGAGAACACATACAGGAGAGAAACCTTACAAATGTGATGTTTGTGGTGCTTCTTTTACTATAGCTGTCAGTCTGAGGGAACATAAGAGAACACATACAGGAGAAAAACCTTACAAGTGTGATGTTTGTGGTGCTTCTTTTACTCATGCTCGCAGTTTTAACTACCACAAGGGAACACATACAGGAGAAAAACCTTACAAGTGTGATGTTTGTGGTGTTTCCTTTAATCAAACTGGCAGTTTGAAGAACCATACAAGAATACACACAGGAGAGAAACCTTACAAATGTGATGATTGTGGTGCTTTTTTTAAGTATGCTAGTAATCTGAAGGACCATAAGAGAACACATACAGGAGAGAAACCTTACATATGTGATGTTTGTTGTGTTTCTTTTACTCAAAAAGGCAATTTGAAGGACCATATGAGAATACATAAAGGAGAGAAACCTTACAAATGTGATGATTGTGGTGCTTCTTTTACTCAAGTTGGCAGTTTAAAGTACCACGTGAGAACACACACAGGAGAGAAACCTTACAAGTGTGATGTTTGCAGTGCCGTCTTTGTTTGTGTTAGTAGTCTGAAAGAGCACCGGAGAATACATACTGGAGAGAAACCTTACAAGTGTGATGCTTGTGGTGTTTCTTTTACTCAGGCTGGCAGTCTGAAGAAACATAAGAGAACACATACAGGAGAGAAACCATACAAATGTGATGATTGTGGTGCATCTTTTACTGTTGCTGGCAGTCTGAAGCTCCACAAGAGAACACATACAGGAGAGAAACCTTACAAATGTGATGATTGTGGTGCATCTTTTACTCACATTGGCCAGTTAGTGTACCATTTGAGATCACATACAGGGGAGAAACCTCACAAATGTGATGATTGTGGCGCATCTTTTACCCGTCCTGGCAATCTCAAGGTTCACAAGAGAACACATACAGGAGAGAAACCTTACAAATGTGATGATTGTGGTGTATCTTTTACTGTTGTTGGAACTTTGAAGATCCACAAGAGAACACATACAGGAGAGAAACCTTACAAATGTGATGATTGTGGTGCATTATTTACTGTTGCTGGAAATCTGAAGATCCACAAGAGAGTACATACAGGAGAGAAACCTTACAAATGTGATGATTGTGGTGCATCTTTTGCTCAGACTGGCAGTCTGAAACTCCACAAAAGAACACATGCAGGAGAGAAACCTTACAAATGTGATGATTGTGAAGCATCTTTAATGACAGCTGGCAATCTGAAGCTCCATAAAAGAATACAGACAGTAGAGTAACCTTACAAATGTGTTGAATGTGCATCTTTAACTACAGCTGGCAAGTCTGATGAACCACAAGAGAAAACACACAGGAGAGAAACCTTACAATTGTGATGATTTTGGTATGTTGCTTGCTAAAGCTGAGTATTTAGTCCACCACAAGTGACCACGTAGAGAAGAGAAACCGTACAAGTGTAATGACTGGTGCATCACTTACTAATGTTTAACATCTATCAGAGAGTGGGCTATGTGTGAACTAAACTTACACCCTCATGATAGTTTGTTGGTTTGTGAGGCACATTTTGTGATGAGATTCAGGAGAAGATAATTCTCTTCTGAATTGAGATTGATTGATTGATTGATTTAGGAACCGACATCACAGAATTCGGGGCATTCCCATAAGCGCTCCGTCCCCATCCTCAGAAGCCAGCGAAGAGTTCCAACCCCAATAGTACCAGTAGTAATCTGATTATATGTGCGTCTCGCCTTTCCTCTAAGCGTTGAGCATCGGCCAGATCCCCTCGTCACTCCACGCTGTCGCATTCTTGCCAGACCATGGTGATCCATTTGCTCCTCCGAGGTGTACACGTGCTCCCACAAGGCCGCAACCACGTCTGCCTTATCATGCATCAATACTCCACCAAGTTTTGCAGAGCCAGCCAATCTGTCTGCCTGTTCATTCCCCAACACACCAGCATGCCCCAGAGAAAATATCCAGACAATGCTTGCCACCCATGACTTCCGAAGCATGAAGCTTGCCAGTCCTCACCCTACTCAGCATGCTTCCTGAGTCAGTTACAATCACAATGTGTGTGTGTATCATATTCTCCATCCAGCGGAAAGCTGCACTGACTGCCTCCACCTCCATTCTAAAGCTAGATGTTGTGGTATCATATGCCAGGCTCTCCTGCACCAAACATCGACCATTAGCATTTGCCAAGAAACCCCAGGCACTTCTACTACCTCTCAACACCGAACCATCTGTGTAGATAATCACATCACCCGGGCGAGCATTATCCTGAATTAATTGCTGGATTTCCACTTCCATGGCCCCTGCTGGCCACCCCCTGCACTCCCGGCTCAATGTGATTATAACTCTGCACAAGTCTGACTGCTCCGCTGGCACTCTGACCCACTCATCTCCTCGCCTAATGTTCTCCAAGGGGCACACCTGTCTGATCATATCCTCTGCCTGAGCCAACCATGATTTCCCTCATATCAGTCGCTGACCCTTAACTGCGTCCAGCGCCTCATGCAGTGGGTGGTCTGTGTCAGCAGCTACTCTGAGGTATGCCTTTGTCTGCATCACCTTGAGCCTACCAGCAACAGTCGGCAAACCAAGGATGTACCGCATACACACCACTGGGGTGTCTCTGATGCATCCCAGAATGGCCCGCATAGCCTCGTTCTGTATGCGCTCCAATCTCACCAGCTGACTCTTTGAGACAGTAATCAGTCCTAGTCCATAATAAATCGCTGAGAGGATCAAGTGCTCTATGTCCACTGCAGTCATAGTTTTAAGTGCGTTGAGTCCCTTTTGAGATCTTGTCACAACCGTCTCCACATGATCCTTGAAGGACAGGCTCCTGTCAAATGTGATTCCCAGATACTTCAGTTTGTTCTCTCTGTTGACACTTCCACCATCTATCCACATCAGCTCTCACAATGCTGTTGTCCAGAGAGCACCACAAAACAGCTGCCTTTTCCGGGTGGATGACAGCACCTATTTCAGTGCACCAGTCAATCACTTTGTCTACTGTCGCCTGTAGCTCCTGGGCTATTTTTTCCCTATCTCTCCCCTGCCTATATGCAAGAATATCATCTGCAAATGTTAGTATCCTTCCAACCCCTGGTGCTTCTAGGTTTGCAATTTTGCTTGTATACACATTAAAGAGCACCGGTGAGATTGTGGATCCCTGTGGCAGTCCCGGGGTTAAAATATGTGGCTCTGAGGTCCATGCACCCAGACGGAGAACAATCCGACGAGAATGTAGGACGGCCACTATCCAGTTCAGTAACCAAGGATTTTGGACTCAGGCCAGGTGGAAGCATCGTGAAAAATGGGGCAATGACCCAGTCATGGTGCCGCCTGTTTAATGTTGTTTTACCTTTTGAGTGATAGTGTTTTATATAGAGCACTTGTTTGAATTAGATGATAATGTGAACTGTGGTACACATGAAACTGTGCACTAGATGATGAAATGATATTTAGATTTCTGTTCAGTAATTCTCTAAATCTGTGGCTCTAATGTGAGAGTTGGGGGGAGGGGGGAGAGAGAGAGAGAGTAAACTATAAGATGTTGGCAAATTTGGACACTATAAAGATCTAAAACCAAAGTACACAAAAATCATAATAACCATAGCACAGATATCCTTAACCATCAAAGATGTATCAAGAAGCCACGTTATGGGCAAGTTACAACCAAGGTAGCAACATATCAATGTCCTAGACATTAACCTACACGTAGCTCCATGACAATCTGGCATGGCACATGATTGATTGATTGAGCTCCATGACAATCTGGCATGGCACATGATTGATTGATTGAGCTCCATGACAATCTGGCATGGCACATGAGAATACATACAGGGTAATGTGGTGAGTGTGATGCATCATTTACTCATACAGTCAAGCTACAGCACCACTCAGTTAGTTAGTCGCGGTTCCAACGTCACGGCAACGGGTCGTCCCCATTATGCTCCGTTCCTGTGTCTGTGAATATCACACAAAATGCTCCTCACTGCCCTATATGAACAGTGGAATAGACAGGAGTATCGGCAAGCCAACAGCCCGCACAGGTACACTGTGCCTAATGCCGCCGCCAGAATGCCAACACAAAAGTCCTCCACGAGAAATACAGTTCATTGTCGATGGAAACCGCAGTCACCAGAAAGACTTCATTGACCCGGGTTTTATCCTATATGGCTCGGTCTCTTTCCGCAGGGCGACCCGCTGAAATCGCCACACAAAGCACAAACTCTGTAACTCCAGCGACGACTCCCAGGAGTCTCCTGAAAAATGCACTCGTGAACCGAAAAGGCAAACCAGTCAATCCAACAACAGCCGGCCGCCATCATTCCGGACATGCAGTTCACATTACAAACTGTGAACAGATGTAAAAGCATTCCACGCAAAATTCACAGCTCACAGTGTCGCGCCACGCACTCACTCAGTAGCAGGGCGACGGAACCATAGCCTCCTTAGTCGCCTCTTACGACGTGCATGGTAGGCAACAGTGTTACTATTCTTTGCTCCCCTGTATGGGCTCCGGCACACACGGGAGAAGCACCACTCGAGAATGCCTACATGAGAGATACTTTACAAATGTGATGATTGTGGTGCATCCTTTTCTTCAAACTCACTATATGAAATGTCAAAAGATTACACATACTTTCTGGCAATCTTAAATGAGAAGGCATACAGGAGAGAAACCTTACAAATGTGTTGATCGTAGTGCATCTTTTACTCAACCTGGCAGTTTGATGAAACACTTTTAAAAATGTTTCACACTGGCTCGCTTTGAACCCCAGCGTAGTCCATTCACACTACTTCTAGTTGTGCTGGACTGAATTTTACATGTGGATTAGCTTTCCCTATTAACAGTGTCCCTTGTCATCAGATGAACCCACTCCAACTTCAGACATACTTGTAATTTATGTCCCCAAGTCAAGGATGATAGGTCAACAATTTAGTCCAATTGTCCGGTGTATGGATTGAACCCGTTACCTCGACATCAGCACACTGGATGTTTAAGAACACACGTTTTTATCCACTCAGCTGACTTATGAAGAAACTCTAGAAAACACACATCATCATCATCATCAAGTGCCGTGCCAGCTGGCGTAGGCGTTCATGGCTCTCCACAGATCTCGGTCTTTGGTTTTCTGGATCAACTCTGCTGCTGATATTCCTCCATGCCACCGTCTCAATCCATCCAGCATCATTTCTCTTGGTCTGCCTCTGCCTCTCTTCCCCTCGATCTTTCCAGTTGTTACGATGTTCTCCAATGCCTCTCTTCTCATCACGTGACCGAAGAAAGATGTTTGTCTCTGTCTTATTGTTGTATATAATATTCTAGTTTCATTAGCCTGCTTCAGGCAGTCATCGTTAGTTACTCTGGCAGTCCAAGGAATTCGCAACATTCGTCTCAGGAACCACATCTCTGTTGCTTCTAATTTCTTCTTACTTTGTTCATTTACATTCCAAGATTCACTGCCATACAGCAAAACTGGTTCTACATAGCATTTCAGCACTCTCTTTCTTACATTCAGTGATAGTGACTTATTGCACAAGATGCTCTTCATTTTCTGAAATGCAGCTTTTGCCTGCCCTATTCTGCTCCTAATCTCTGTTGTACATCTTCCATCTGATGTTATAAATGCCCCTAGGTATCTAAAATTATCCACTTGGTTAAGGATTTTTCCTTCTATTTCTATGTCACATTTTGGTGTCACCATTTTCTTTGAGATTACCATTGTTACTGTTTTCTTGATATTCAAGGAGAGTCCTTTCCTTTGCACTCTCTGTTACTACAACGTCTAATAATTGTTGCAGGTCTGTTGAATTATCTGCCACCAATACTGTGTCATCTGCATAGCGTATATTATTTATATTATAACCTCCAACTAGTATTCCTGGCATCTCTTTGATCTCTCTCATTATTACTTCGCTATACAGGGAGAAAAGATCTGGTGACAAGACACACCCTTGTCGTACTCCTAGCTTTATCTGTTCGTAACTACCCTCTTTATTTCCCCTTTTAATTGCTGCTACTTGGTTCCAGTAAACATTCTTTATTATTCTTAAATCTTTTCCATCAATGTTGATATCTTCCAACATTTTAATCAGTTCATCATGTTTTACTTTATCAAATTAGTTAGTTAGTCTTTCCTCTTGAGCCTAAGGCGGCGCATAGGGCAGAAGTCCTGTCTCTCCATGCTTGGCGGTTCGCTGTACCTGTTGCTACTTTATCAAATGCCTTAGTATAATCTATGAAGCACAAATATATGTCTCTCTGTTTCTCTATTGACCTTTCTATTAGTGTCCGTAATGTATAAATTGCATTGTTTGTGCCCTTTCCTTCCACAAATCCATACTGTTCTTCACTAATTTCCATTTTTATTTTCTTTTTGTTTCTTCTCATTATGATTCTGAGTAGAAGCTTAGTGATATGGTTTATGAGGTTAATTGTACGAAAATCTTCACAATCCTGGTCTTTTTGATATAGCTATAAATACAGATTTCAGCATATCACTGGGTAAATATCCACTACTGTAAATATCATTCAACATTTTGGTTAATATATCTACTCCAAATTCTCCCAACACTTCTAATTCTTCTATTGTGATTTCATCTGGCCCAGCTGTTTTTCCTTTCTTCATACGTTTCATAGCGTCAGCGACTTCTTCTTTCAGAATAGGTGGACCTTCTAAGTTACTATCTTCTGTTAATTCTTCCCTTTCTCCGTCATATAATTCTCGTATATACTCATTCCACCTCTTCATTATAGCACCTTCCTCTAATAATATCTTTCCTGTTTTTGATTTCAAACACCCTGTAGGCCTATTTATTGTTATTTTTCTTCCTGTAAGCTCACTGATTTGTCTGTACATATTTTTTGTATCATTAATGGAATTTAATTCAATTTTTTTGCTATGCTCGTTTAACCAACTTTCTTTAGCCTTCCCACATTTATCTTTTATTTCTTTATTTATCTTAGCCTATTCTTGTTTGTCATTTTTACTCTGTTTTCTTTTGTCCATCAGTTTTAAGATTTCTTCATTCATCCATTTTTTCTTAGCTATTTTGCCTCTCTCCGGTAATACTTCTTTGCTAGTTTGATGAATGGAGTCCCTTAACATTTCCCATTGTTCATTTATATTCTGTATTTTAGCTATCGCATTGTACCTATTTTTCACAGTCACTCTGTATTGTTCTTGCAGTTCTTTATCTATTTTCAGAACCTCTTTATTAAGTCTCATGTCCTTAACCATTTTTTCCCCTCTCTTTAATCTTACTTTTATTTGTCCACATAGTGGTACATGATCACTATTACAGTCAGCACCAGGCATTGTCTTTACATTAACTAAAGCATTTCTATATCTTTTATGAATTAGTATGTAGTCAATTTGGTTGCGTATTTTCTTATCAGGGCTTTTCCATGTGTACAGTCGTCTTTTATGGTGTTTAAACCATGTGTTTCCAATTATCATATCATTGATATTTGCCCATTCTATTAGCTTTTCCCCTCTTTCATTTCTTGTACCTAAACCATAATTCCCCACTACATCCTCCATTTTCCCCTTTCCTACTTTTGCATTAAAATCACCAAGTATTATTTTTATTTCTTGTGATCCAATTTGAGCTATCACCATTTCTATTTCGTCGTAAAAGTGTTGTATTTCTTCATCACTACTGCTTGCTGTTGGTGCATATACCTGTATAATATTTATGTCTATTGGTTTGCCTTTGATTTTTACCATAACTACTCTATCTGAAATACACCAGTATCCATTCATTGACTTGGCTGTTTTTTTGTCTAATATTATTCCTACACCTTTTTCATGTGTATCCCCTCCAGAATAAATTATTGTGTAATTGTCAGCTATAATTTTGCCCGATCCCTTCCATCTCATCTCACTAACGCCTAGTATATTCATTTTCATGCTATCCATCTCTCTTAGAACATTGGTCAACTTTCCTAGCTCATTTAATGTCCTAACATTCCATGTTCCTACTCTAAATTTATTTATTTTAGCTATGATTTTGCCATCAGTAGCTGGATGACGGTCTGGTGTCACCTGTGGCTCATGACTGTCCCTACCGGACGAGGATGTCCTAAGACAGCCATTAACGTCGTTCACTAACTCTGATATATGTTTTGCCATGAAGTCATGGAAAACACACACAGGAGGGAAATCTTACAAATGTGATAATTGTTGTATGTCAATTTCTCAGGTTGAATTTCTGATATGTAGCAAGTATACACATACAGGAGAAAAGCCTTACAATTATGATTGCAATGCATCTGTTACTTAAGTTCCTTCTGATAGCCACAAGAGAACATTTACTGTAGTGAAGCCTTATAAATATGATAACTGTGTTGTGTTCTCTTCTCTGTTCATGCTGGCCCATTGATGTACCATGTGAGAACACAGACAGGAGGACAACTTATACGTGTGATGATTGTGGTACATCTGGTATACAAACTGGCCATGTGCTGAATCACTTGTTGAAACCTTACAAAAGTGATGACTGGTGCATCCTTTAACTCAATTTCACTATCTGAAGTGTAACAAGAGGCCACATACTGGAAAGACTTGCAAAAGTTATGATTGTACAGCATATTTTACTATGCTGGTCATTTGATGCACCACATGAGATACATATATGAGAGAAAGCTTACATATGTTATGACTGAGAGGTATCTTTTACTCATGATCACAATCTGAAGCTTCAGTTATAGGTTATTGTTATTATTTATGATTTTTGTTTTGAGGAATGTGTTAGTAGAATAAATAAATATGTGACTGACATTGTTGTTATTTGATTTGTTGAATGCTATGATATTGCTAGGACTTCTTCAAGGACAAAAGAGTGACATTTGCAATCACAGCATCCAGACAAAGAGAAACTTTACAAGTGTATTTATTTCTGTTTTTTTTTTTTAAAATAGACGATTCAGTTTGAATCACCACTAAAGAACATACACATGCACGCGTGTACACACACACACACGTGTGCACACGCACACACGTGTGCACACGCACGTGCACACACGCACGTGCACACACACACACACACACAGAGAGAAGAGAAACATTGTGATATTTGAATCATCACCCAAAAAAATGCCCAAATAATACTAGGGACACTGCGAGAGTAGTAACAGGAAAGTACTGACATAACTATGATGCATAAAACAAGGCAATCAAGATAGAAACAGAGAAATTATCAAATACCAACCATGGTACACAGCCTGTGGTGCTATTGACAGATGCAAAAGCATTACTTGAGGCTCTCCTGTCTGGGAAATTTGTAGTACTACGGCCACTAGATTTTAAACTTGGCAGTCAGTGTAATGTCACCATACAGTGGATACCATCTCACGGTGGAGTACCCGGAAATGAGCGAGCTGATCGACTGAGTAAGGAAGAGGCAGTAGAAGGTAAACCTGATGTACCCATTAGAATGATCAAATCCGTAAGAAAGCCACCAAAACCTGTTCAAAGTGACAACCACCTTATGGACAGACAAGAACAAATCATTATTCTGTGCCTCAGGACAGGACACAATAGATGTCGGACCTTCATGTATACAACATTCAAAGATTGGCGAATCAGCCATGTGCACATGGTGATTGGCGCGGCAGACAGCAGAGCACATACTCCAAGACTGCCCAAAATATAACATATCTAAGCAAACCTTCTGGCCTGAAGAAACAACAGTGGACGATAAACTATATGGACCACTGAGTGAACTCAAGAAAGGCAGTGAAGTTCATGCAATAGACAACATTGCAGTATATATAAAGTTAATTGTATATCCTTTACAGGACATTGCAGTCAACACCAGCATTTTTTTGCTGTTGTGATCTCTTGGAAAGTTTATGTTCAGTAGTTTGCCATTACTTTCTGAATGACCGGCTCCCATACCATTTCGTAAAATAACTAACGCAACGCCGTCCATAACCCCTTCGCCATAGAGCCGGCTTATATATATATATTTGTCCATCAAGAATGTTGATGACCATTTATCTCATCCAGTGGGGTTGACAGTATGGAGCCGTGAGTTCTAAGATGGCTGACCTGGAGAAGACTGTAGTTATGTACCAGCCATTGCCCATCAAGAATGATGATGACTATTCATTTCATCCAGTGGGGTTGACAGTATGGAGCCGTGAGTTCTAAGATGGCTGACCTGGAGAAGACTGTAGTTATGTACCAGCCATTGCCCATCAAGAATGATGATGACTATTCATTTCATCCAGTGGGGTCGACAGTATGGAGCTGTGAGTTCTAAGATGGCTGACTTGGAGAAGACTGTAGTTGTGTACCAGCCAGCTCCAGGGAATAATCACACTGTGCCAAATATCAAGGTGAATGGTCATAGACTAAGTGTGGTGGACAAATTCACCTATCTTGGCAGCACTGTGTCACAAGCTGCCACAATTGATGACGAAGTGAATGCAAGAATCTCCAATGATAATGACTCACTGAACGATGAATCACCAGCGAGCAGATCACTGGACCGGGGAGGATATTGTCATACACTGTCGATGCTTTAGTGTATCGTCAGGGTAAGGATAGAGATAAGGTTGCCGTGGAACTACAAACCGAACTCAATCACATAAGTACTTGGTGTGTTGTGATGCTGGAGCAATGGTCACCCCAACAAAGGCAACAGTGACATGGTTCTCGTTGAATAATTGTCACAATCCCCTGTAATAGACTAAGATTGACCATTGTCTAAGGTCCCGATAATTTCCAAATATCATTGAGTAATGCAGGATGGTTTAGCCACTGGTAGAACAACACAGATCATTACTTTAATCCATAGCTATGAGTCACTTGATAACATTGATGTTGCGCACATAAAATTCATTTAATCATATATGAACACGGGGACATGCAGAACAATTCCAGGACATTTCATAGTACATAATACATCGTTGTTAGAATATAAGACTGCCTTCTCCAGGCCTTATTAGCAGAGTGTACATAGACAGTTAGTTAGGCTCTCCAATAGCCCGGCCAGAACTCAATCCTCCACTGTCTGCTCTAGACCCCGACTGTCCGTTAAGTCCCTTGACTTAACTCAAACACAACACTACTATCGGGCTGAAGCTTCCTCTACTTCGCCCCAAAACTCACTGCCCGCAATTTCCCCAGCCTGTCTTCTTATTCGCTTTTTTTTTGGGGGGGGGGGGGGAGAGAGAGCTACCACAAAGCCTCATTTAACCTCTGTCACCATACTTTACATTCCTTCAATCTACCCTTTCTAAGTTTCCCTCATTCTATTAGTTTTCAGTCACGTTTCACCTTCACACCATTGATTTAAATCTAGACAAGTACGTGTTCTAGCAATCTAACATTACTGAGCTATTACCTTTTTCTATGCATACGTGACCTCGACTGACATCTCTGTGATATATCCTAACCACCTGTTTAGGGACTTCTCCCATACGTGGACAATTTATATGATGCATGTGAGCCTTAACCAACACTTAGTCTGGAATTACCCCAGTTTATTGCAGATTGTGATTAACCCTGCTGGCCTCTCATTTGTATATACTTTTTCTGGCGAGGTTAACCTTGCTAGTATTATAAGTATAACATTCTTCCCTCGGCCGTTCACGCCCAAATTTACATAAACATACGCACGTTACAATAATCATATTGTCAACACTGCAACACCAACTGTAAATCTGTGTTCAAAGACTGTGGAAAAAACGCAGGCATATGTTTTGATCGAAGCCTTGCTTATAATGAGCACATAGACTAGGTGATAACAAAGGCCAAGCGGGGTTTGGCTGTAATGGCGGCAGCAAACTGTGAGCAGCGCCATCTATGCCTCCTATACGAGGGGCTGATCATGTCTGTTTTTTGAGTATGCGATGGAGATCCTGACTCTCAGCCATAAGCAGATAGAAAGGATGGAAAGGATACAGAACGCAGCTATGTGCATTATCCTTGGATGTACAAGAGATACAGCATGCAGGGCGATGCGCTACCTTCTTTATTTTCCAACCATTGAAGACAGAATATAAATTTGCAGAGCACATGCCTACCTCAGAGTTAACACAATCACACATCATCCACTGCATAGTGAAATTATGAAGGTGAAGGGCAGCAGGTTAAAAAGAGGAAGGTCGTGGATGGGTCAAACTGATGACATTCTTCAACAGGTGTGTTCACTTGAGGACTGAGAACCTGGCGAGGAGTGGGTACAAGTGCCAACAGATTTCTGTACATCCTTTTCAGTTTGCATCCAACGAGACAGAAAATGCAGACAAGAAAATTCGGCTGCTGTAGAGGCTGAAGTACAAGCGTTAGAGCGTGATGCTTTAATTTACACAGATGGATCGGTCGTCCGACACGTGAGAAGCTCATGGGCCAATAAGGTTCAGGCCGGAGGGAGAATTGTTAAGGAGGACTCTGGTGCTTTTGTTGAAACTACAAGTAGTCTGACTATGGAAGTCATGGCAGTAAGTAAAGCAATAACATGGCTCGAGACACAGACATTCACTAGGGCATGTTTCCTTAGCTACTCAATGAGCATGCTCAAGAGGATAAAGGTGGGGTGGATCCGAAGAGAGTGGTTGCTGTCTCTGGAGTGTTCTCGGTTGGCAAAGATTAGTTTCATCTTCATGCCAAGGCATGCAGGAGTACAAGGAAATGAGCGGGCTGACAGGCTCGCAGGTAAGACGTGGAGGGCGGATGCGCCATGGACCAGGCTGATATTCTGAATGTTCTACGAGAAGTAAGACTTTTGCGAGAACCAAGCGATGACTGAATCTACAACCATGGTCAGACTGCGAGAACAGCGAATTAAAAGAGGGGTGGCCAAACAAGAACACTACACAGGAAGCCAAAGAATATTGATAAACCAACACAGAACTGGTGTCGTTAGCCGCTACATGCTGCGGATTTGCTGAGGAGGGGATCCAAGCACTTATGAACTGAATGGTTCGATGTGCAATGAGGATGATCTGTCGACTAACTATTTAACAGACTAAACAAGCAAGAATCTCCAAGGCTAACGCGGCCTTTGGCAGACTGTACAAGAATGTATGTGACAGAAATTGAATACGCCTGCAAAGAAATCTGAAAGTCTACAAAGCAGTAGTATTATCCCCTCTGCTATATGCTTCAAGAAAATATGGATGGAGATGCTTGTGAAACCTGAACTGTTTATCGGCGACACGCTAGGAAATTAAACCATTTTCACACAGTCTGCCTTGGGAAGCTATTGAAGATTAAATGGCAAGACAAGATCCCAGACACTGAAGTTCCAGAAAGAGCGTCCATGCTCAGTATCCACACCCCACTAATGAAGAATCAGATTCGCTGGGATGGTCACTTAACTCGCATGCCTGATCACAGACTCCCTAAACAAATTGTTTTACGGCGAGCTGCATTGTGGTAAACGCCCCCAAGGCGGCCACATAAAATGCTTTAAAGACGCTCTGACAATCCCCCTGAAAGCTTGTGGAATTCATTTTGACACCTGGGAGACTGTTGCCAACGACCGAAATTTGTGGCGTACATCATTATGCAAGGGCGCAGTCACTTGTGACGCAACCAGGACTGCAAGAGCTGTGAAGAAAAGGCAGGACAGAAAAACCACTGCAGGAGATCCTCCTCCTGGAACGTCAGGCATTCTTTGCCCACATTGTCAAAGAACATTTTGAGCCAGAATAGACCTTATCAGCCATCTTAGAACTCACAGCTCCATACTTTCAACCCCACTGGATGAAATGAATGGTCATCATCATTCTTGATGGACAAACAACACACGCACACACACGCACACTCATATATAAACTGGAACCTGTTGTTAGTTAGTTAGTTAGTTAGTCGCAGTTCCAACTTCACAGCAACGGGTCATCCCCATTATGCTCCATTCCTGTGCCAGTGAATATCACACAAAACGCTCCCCACTGCCCAATGGAACCTGTTGTGGCAACCGGAACGATTTGCGGAAAGCGAGATGGATGGAGGAAGTGAAAAGATTATTTACAGCGTTGTTTCACAGCACGGAAGGGAGTTAACACACGAAATGATCTATGACATTGGAGATCGTAATCTGTGTAGAGGCATGATTGCCCACGCCAGCTGCCATGGCACCGGATGATGATGATGATGGATTATAATTGTTTTGGCATGACTTTCTTTTGGCTACTAAAAATTTATCACTTCCGTTATCGTGAAATGGAGGTGTCCACAAAACATGGCCACATCAGAATGTGGGACTGCGACAGCGTGAACCAGAATGACATGCTTCTTTCATACTGACCTCATACAATAGCGTTGTTGATTGTAGAGTAAATTTATATAATTTGTCTTTATGCAGAGTTCAGTTACATAGTCTGAATAAATTAGGCGGTGTATTAAAACAAAAACTCTTGTTAATTGACATTGCGAGGAATTGTTTTCATCGGAGAGATTTGTTGATGGTAAGTAAGAATAGCAATTTTGGTCAATATTTAAAAATTGGGTTTTTACTTATGAAATCATACCAGTTAGATAGAGCTTGACAAGACGAATCCAACGGTATCTCAACGAAGAGTTTACGTTAATTCTAAGCGGAGTTATGAATTTTTTGGTAACGTAATTTAATACCAGGAAGTGCAATGATAACCTAAAAATAGTTAATAGCATATAATCATATATAGAAAATATTTAAAAATTGGATGTTTACTTATGAAACCATCACAGTTGCATACAGTTTGACAAGACGAATCCAACGGTATCTCATGGAATTATGAATTATGTATGTTAATTCTAAGCGGAGTTATTAATTTGAATAACGAAGACACAAACAATAGATTGTACGATTTATTGCCTGGCATATTTCGCTGCATCTCATCAGGTACATACTGCAGAAATCCCACAACGTAAAGTGAATTAACTAGATAAATCCTTCAATCTGAAATATACACATATTCGCACAGTAATGTTGATTGTCTACCACGGTAATTTTAAACTGACTAACATGTCTTTCTACTTGCACAAGGCTGGCTTACGCAGGTTGATCACTAAGGCTTCAGCAAACTTTAACAACCGACTACTCTTGTATGTTGAACAACACACGGAAGGTACTGTCTCTTTCAACAATCTATTGTTTGTGTCTTCATTATTCAAATTCACTACAGGAGTTATTAATATTTTTGTGTCGTGATCTGCAACCAGGAATTGCAAAGGAATCTGATTAAAAATGTGGCGGTTATAATTGCGGCCCAATAAATTGGGAGCCGAGAAATTCTGCCTTCAATTACTGTGGATTGTTTATTTTTAAACGGACAAAATAGTACCATATATCATTGCGTCCGGGGTGGCAAGGCCTAACTTGATGTTATCTATTTTTCAATAGTATGTGTTGTGACCTAATTAATAATTAAAAATAGCCGCAAATTGATTAATATTCATTAAATGTGTGCATTGCTAATTGTTGGTAAACAAACCTGGCAAGATGTAGATTTTAGTATGCAGACTGGTAAAAGGAAAGTCACGGCCATATTCCTGTTTCGATAGGATGTGCTGTGACCTAATTAACGATTAAAAATAGCCGCCCATTTATATTAATTAAATGTCATGTGAAATTTCATCATAAGTCAAAGAACAATTCATGAACATGTGCTCACATTGTCTTGATTACCCACTGCATTGTGACAGCCTTCGTTTGTTGATTAAATATCATACAATAATGTAAGTAAATAAGTTTGTAACTGCTACATAAATTAAGCAGTCACTTTTGCTAATAATTGATTTCTACATCTCTATAATTACACTATTCTGTATCTAAAAGTGAACAATTAATTAAAAACTTTTTTTAAAACCATAACTTGTTTCACAGTATTTTATTTACGAAGTGACTATACACAAAATTTTGTTTATAGCACGAGCCGCTATACACAAAAATATTGGCTGGTCACGTGATTATTCGGCACAAAATTTTGTGTATAATACGTGCCCCTATTCTACTTCCGGCTGGTTGGTCACATTGATGTCCGCTTCGTTCGCTGCAAATACTGAGCTTGACGTTTACTTAAATACTGAACTTTTGTCTACTTCACTGCAAATACTGAGCTTGACGTTTACTTTTGAAGATGGCCATAGAAAAAGGAGCGCTCTTTTCAGGCTTCGAAGAGTTCTTAAAAAGCACGAAGGCGAGTGTGGTGTGCTGTATGTCAAAGCAGGCTCAAAGAAACATATACATAAGCATGTGCGAATCATGGCCAAATGAACACTCAGAGTGAGTGGTATTAATTGTTTACAAGTGGTGGTCATGTCTTCTAGCGAGGATCTGTCAAATCTCAGTCTTCAAGATCGACTCAACCTAACACGAGTAGCAGGAGATATGGTGGGACATCAAGTCGACAACACCACCACATCACCCTGAGAGCAGGAGATATGGTGGGACATCAAGTCGACAGCACCACCACATCACCCTGAGAGCAGGAGATATGGTGGGACATCAAGTCGACAGCACCACCACATCACCCTGAGAGCAGGAGATATGGTGGGACATCAAGTCGACAGCACCACCACATCACCCTGAGAGCAGGAGATATGGTGGGACATCAAGTCGACAGCACCACCACATCACCCTGAGAGCAGGAGATATGGTGGGACATCAAGTCGACAGCACCACCACATCACCCTGAGAGCGGGAGATATGGTGGGATATCAAGTCGACAGCACCACCACATCACCCTGAGAGCGGGAGATATGGTGGGACATCAAGTCGACAGCACCACCACATCACCCTGAGAGCGGGAGATATGGTGGGACATCAAGTCGACAGCACCACCACATCACCCTGAGAGCAGGAGATATGGTGGGACATCAAGTCGACAGCACCACCACATCACCCTGAGAGCAGGAGATATGGTGGGACATCAAGTCGACAGCACCACCACATCACTCTGAGAGCAGGAGATATGGTGGGACATCAAGTCGACAGCACCACCACATCACCCTGAGAGCAGGAGATATGGTGGGACATCAAGTCGACAGCACCACCACATCACCCTGAGAGCAGGAGATATGGTGGGACATCAAGTCGACAGCACCACCACATCACCCTGAGAGCAGGAGATATGGTGGGACATCAAGTCGACAGCACCACCACTTCACCCTGAGAGCAGGAGATATGGTGGGACATCAAGTCGACAGCACCACCACATCACCCTGAGAGCAGGAGATATGGTGGGACATCAAGTCGACAGCACCACCACATCACCCTGAGAGCAGGAGATATGGTGGGACATCAAGTCGACAGCACCACCACATCACCCTGAGAGCAGGAGATATGGTGGGACATCAAGTCGACAGCACCACCACATCACCCTGAGGGCAGGAAATATAGTGGGACATCAAGTCGACAGCACCACCACATCACCCTGAGAGCAGGAGATATGGTGGGACATCAAGTCGACAGCACCACCACATCACCCTGAGAGCAGGAGATATGGTGGGACATCAAGTCGACAGCACCACCACATCACCCTGAGAGCAGGAGATATGGTGGGACATCAAGTCGACAGCACCACCACATCACCCTGAGAGCAGGAGATATGGTGGGACATCAAGTCGACAGCACCACCACATCACCCTGAGAGCAGGAGATATGGTGGGACATCAAGTCGACAGCACCACCACATCACCCTGAGAGCAGGAGATATGGTGGGACATCAAGTCGACAGCACCACCACATCACCCTGAGAGCAGGAGATATGGTGGGACATCAAGTCGACAGCACCACCACATCACCCTGAGAGCAGGAGATATGGTGGGACATCAAGTCGACAGCACCACCACATCACCCTGAGAGCAGGAGATATGGAGGGACATCAAGTCGACAGCACCACCACTTCACCCTGAGAGCAGGAGATATGGTGGGACATCAAGTCGACAGCACCACCACATCACCCTGAGAGCAGGAGATATGGTGGGACATCAAGTCGACAGCACCACCACATCACTCTGAGAGCAGGAGATATGGTGGGACATCAAGTCGACAGCACCACCACATCACCCTGAGAGCAACTGATATATACAAATGTGAGGCTAGCAACATATACCCAATACGACTCATAGTGGGGTCCTGTCTGAGACTGATATTCTGACACGGACAATGAACGAACGATGACAGGTCACTGTGATACGTTCTTTCTCATTGGAACTTGGAATCACTGTGGCCAAGTGGTTACTGCCTCGCGTCCCGAAGGTTGTAGGTTCCTCTCCTGACTACGTTATAGGGAGGAAATACGAAAGGGGGGTGGGGGTGACACTCTGACCATGTGGAGAAGGGGTGCATGGGCCAAAAAAAGGTGCAAGTTAACCCTTTACAAGGCATAGCGTCTGATTCCGGCCGATGCGAGAAAACGATCGTAGCGTCCGATTCCGGCCGATACTATTATGCATTTTAAAATCGCAATCGCTCGGCTTTCCGACACTTCCGACGGCTACTTTCGCTTTCGCCTACAGCTTGACAACGTGGCCGCCATTTGTAAACGCGATAGTATCAATTTGAATGGACTTTTAAGGACAATTTTTGATAGTTTTCGGGATTTTTACGCTGTTTTTCAAAATGGATTTCGGCGATTCTTCAAGTGATAGCCGAGATTTCGCTAGGTTCATTTTAAATGACATTAAAGGGCACGAAGTTGACTATTAATCGGAGCTAGATATCAGTGCAAAGCGTTACTTTGCATTAGCAGTCGTGAGTCGGACTTTAAAGAAAGTGATTATGATTCTGAAAATGTGTTTGTATATTGCCTTATAGGTGTCGGAAAATCACAAACAACATGCCGTATTTCGTAAATATTTGTGTTCATGTATGGATTACCGGCAACAATCACGTGAGTAACATATTCTGCATGCTTTTCCCTTCATTGTGTTGTTTATTTAACTAAAATCGGTTGACTAACACCTTATTTGTGATGTTTTTACTAACGCGACCCGAACTTTTTCCAAACCTGAAAAAAATCTTGCCCGTTCAGGGCTACAAAATGGACAAGCGTCTGCCCTGTAAAGGGTTAAAAGAAGTGTGTGTGGGGAGAGAGAGAGAGAGAGACAAACAAGAACACTACGCAGGAAGCGTTAGCAATTATCAGCTGGGGCATCTTCATTGCACTCCGGACAGGTCCATATGTGCTCAGATCCTCCCCCAGCATATGCATCAGCGTCCGGTGGCTAATAGTGCCAGTTCTGTGTTGATTGACGAGGCACCTCGTTTTCCCGATGTACCTCTCGCGTCTGGCCGTGCCGATTCTTACTCCCAAGTCTTTCATGCTGGACACCCCAAAATGATGCGCATGACTTCGTTTTGTACCTTTTCAAGTCTTTCAATCTGTGTAGGGCCGACAGTGAGTGTCACGGGCGGACGTTGCGTACAAGGGTAGCCGGTCGACTCATCTGTTGTCCAGGGGCATGATGACCTTGAGGGTCCCCAGACCAACGGCCAAGACCTTCGGGGTGGCACTCTGCGTCAACCATCGTCTCGTCAAAGACCAACACCATCAAACGAAGGAACAGCCACTCAGGAACACACAGTAGAACGATGAAGAGATGAGTTTAATTGCTTCAGGACGCTGTGTTAACCACGGTATACAAGCACACCACCAGTCAGCCACATCTGCGTTAACTACCATCTAACTGATGCAATGTACTCCCGCCACAGACCATTCCTGACTCACTCTCACGCCTCCTTATAGTGTCCATATTGTGACCACGTATCCCCTTTACGTGTGGTTGGCGTTCGGTGCTATCACCTACCGCTGGTCAGACTCCCAGCATCTTCCCGGCAGGTACGGTCGGCGTTCGAAGCGTGGTAGCCGTATTAAAATTGCCTAGCCCATTATATCGACGGCTTTCTGTTGAGGAGTATGAGTGAATGAGCGTACATGTTGTCGTCTGACTGAGCTAGTGAGTGTTAGTGAGCGAAGAGTGTTGGAGCATCTCTGTGAAGTCGCCGAGTTGTTCCAAGTCACAAGCAAGTCTGTGTTCTACAATTTTCTCCAGTAGCTTGCCAGCAGTGTTCTGCATCGTAATGATTCTGTAGCCGCTTATCTTGGAATGGTCTATGTTCGGTTTTGGCAGCGGCAGCAAGTAGCTGTGTAGCCATTCCTCTTTGATCCGACCCCTCATCGTCCTATGGACCTCAGTCTTCAGGTTCCCCAATTCAACCTGTGGCATGTTTGTCTTTCTGGCTTTTTGACAGCCTGCCTCTTTCCCCAGCCATACCTTATAGTATAGTTAAGGAAGCGAAAAAAGAGTAATAAACCAACACAGAACTGGTGGTGTGAGCCGCTACACACTGCGGGGTTTACTGAGGAGGCGATCTGAGCACTTTTATGGACTGAATGGTTTGATGTGCAATGAGGGTGATCTATAGGCTAACTAACTAACAAAATACCTATCTAACTGTCTATCACCCAACTTACCAAGCAAAATACCTACTTACCTGTTAACCATCAAACCTACCAAGCAAAATACCTACCTGTCTACCCCCTGGAATTGGGGGGGGGGCGGGGGTGGATTCCCAAACGGTTTTGCAGAATAATCACGTGACCACAGAGGTGTTTCCAAGGCACCGGGGTCTGGTTCTATACTATATGGGTTCTATCTTTGATTCCTCCTAAGTCCTAAATTTTTGTGTATAGCGGCTCGTTCTATACACAAAATTTTGTGCCGAATAATCACGTGACCAGCCACAAATTTTTGTGTATAGCGGCGCTTACTATACACAAAATTTTGTGCCAAATTATCACGTGACCAGCCACAAAATTTTGTGTATAGCGGCTCGTACTGATCACAAAATTTTGTGTATAGCTTCTCCCTTTTATTTAAATGAGTATGTGCTGCTGTGCTGCTAAGAAAATAAGTACTCCTTCTTACAGGGTTAGTTAGACGGGTCTGAAAAATGGCTTTCATAATTATTTTAAGTCATGTCCTTGGTGAATAATTATACAAGTACACAGATAAATTACTGCTACAAATAAAACTTGTATTCTGTTTAATTTTAATAGTTAAATTGCCAGTTATATTTCAAATAAATACAGGTCCGCTGTAGTTTAGTACTATTGTATGGGCGCCACCATTTTGAATTTTGTGTTATGACTGTGATAGAAATCTAATTTTCATTGTTGTGCTAAACATTTTTCTAAACTTTTTTTGCTAAACTTTCTTTCCGTCTTCTTCAGAGGGAAAGCTAAATTTGGCCCAATGTTGTTCCGTCCTAAAAGGGTTAACATATAGGAGTTACAAGAAAAATTAACTTACCGTTCGTGAATAAACGTAAATAAATTCAAGAGAAGAAAGTTCTAAGTGACAGTCGCTTGCAACCCAGCAGACAGACCACAGTAGCATTTATTAGAGTTAGTTAGTCGCAGTTCCAACTTCACAGCAACGGGTCGTCCCCATTATGCTCCGTTCCTGTGCCAGTGAATATCACACAAAATGCTCCCCACTGCCCAATGTGAAAAGTGGAAAAGACGGAGTCTCGACAAACAATAGCCCTCACAGATACACTGTGCATAATGCTGCCACCAGAATGTCAACATACCAGTCCCCCACGAAACACCCTGTTCATCTCTGATGGAATCGGCAGTCATTTTCCTATCTGAATGTTTCCTAGATGTTCACCCACACAGTCCACGAAAATACAGTTCATCGCTGATGGCAGTGGCAGTCAACCAGAAGCCCAGCAGCCACGCATTTCTGCAAAAGGCAAAAACCGGTCAACTCTGGGACATAGCCACCTGTCATCACTCCGAACATGCAGTCACATTCCAAAAAACCTCAGGGAGATTCAAAAGCATTTCACACGAAACTCACAGCTCACAGTGTCACGCCACGTACTCACTCAGTAGCAGGGCGACGGAACCATCAAGCCTCCTTAGTCGCCTCTTACAACATGCTGTTTTCAAGTACATTAAATCAGAAGCAAGCATGGGTACGCCATGGTTAGCGGAAGTCACAGGAAATTTTCCGCGAAAACATCTTCCCCCAAGACACCCCCCCCCCCATATTCAAAGAGGGAGACAACTAACATTGCTAGTAATAAGTAATAGTCAGCTTCGTGGCTTAGAGGTTATGACTTTTCTCCGTAATCTCGTATACTCTCGTCAGGTAACGTGATGACGGTTAGAATCATAGAATCAGCAGTGGTTCGAATCGCATCGGTAACTTACGGGGTATGTGAGCCGGCCCCTCAGAAAGCAATGGCAAACTACTGAGCGTAATCTTGCCAAGAAATCAACATACAGCTGAAAGATGCTGGTGTTGACAGCGATGTCCTGTAAAGGATATGCAAAAAAAAAAAAAAAAAAGTAATAGGTTACATTATTTCTCTTATCTTGTGACTGTGCTTGTAATAATTTATTATGACTTATGTGTCACGCCACCGCTCAAAGTCAGTGGTCTTTTTTTCCGATTCGGATTATGCCTTGAATTTTTGTGATTTAACTTGGACATGTTTTTTATTTCATTCTTTTTTTACAATCATTGTTTCTTTTAATGGTAGTGTGGGCAGTCACTTAGACAGTAGTAATTGATCAGATGTAGATCTGTATTGTCTGTCTTAATTTTAAGTGTCTGATACTCGGCCCCTTTCCGTGTAAACTTCAATTTGGGAAGCAGTGATGTTATTTTTTTACAAGGGTCAGTATACCACCATTTCGCCTGTCCTTTTTGTCAGATCGGTAACACTGGCAGCTTCTGATTTTGAAGGCTATATTTTCGTTGAGGTGAGTTTCTTGCAAGCAACATACACTTACAATTTCTTGGTCCAAGATGTTTTCTAGCTCTATTCTTTTGTTGTTGTTGCTGACTCCCTCCGCATTCAAGTGCATTATTTTTAGTCTTTGTTTGGTATGGCCAGATGCTCTATTCTCAGGTCCCCTGGCTCCACAGGACATCTGAGAAGGACCTCGTCATTTTGGTTGGACCCTTTTGAGGCATAGGGCCCAGCACTACACCTACCTGGAGGCTCAAATCAGGGCGAGCACCTTAACGTTTTGCAGTAATTGACATATCTCATGGCGTAATTGCACAGCATCCTGATTTCTGTGGTGCGCCTCCTGGCTGGTTGCCTCCATCTTCAGCACCTTTCCTTTACTAGAGCAGACTGTGGTCTTACTCGAGTTTAGATGTGTAGGCACGTATACATGTGTCTGCACATGCATATACGTGCATACACATCTAGAGCATTCTGGTTATTTTTCGGTTCCAGTGACTCACCGCCGCCTTTCTCCTGTTAAAACAGGTCTGCCACGTGGATTCCGGGAGATGGACTATTTCTGCAGAGGTGATGAATGCACAAGCCATGGGGTATTTTGCAAGGACTTGAAGGTGATATATGACGTTGGATGAATGACTTGTGCGATGAATTGGATTAAAGTGAGGAAGAGTTGCGCAATTCGTCGACCTCACTCTCTCGCCTGAGTCCAGTGGAAAGACAAGTCAAGACGACTGGAGATGAATACAGGTGCAGTGGATGACCAGGGCGATCTACATGCCTTGCTGTGCTCATTACATTCCACAACGCTTTGCAGGTAAACGCCGTCTTGCCCATTGAATCAGGAATGATTTCTTCCGCGCAGTCTGCCGAATCCTGTTTTCACATGCTGGGTAGACACTGTTAATAGAGAAAGCTAATACACATGCAAAATTCAGTCCAGCAATACAGGAATTAGTGTGTATGGACTAAGCTTGAGTTCACAGCGAACAAGTTAGTGCAAATAAAAACAAACAAGATTTTTTAAAATATTTAAAAAACTCGACCAAAGTGAACAAGTAGCAATCTTCAGACTCTTCATATGACATAATAGACTGAAATACCACTTTTTCAATAAACTAAAGATAGGAGATACTGATATATATATTTATATTACAAAACACTGATCAGACCAGTTGTGCTGTATGGCTCTGAAACCTGGAGTACAATAAAGGAGATGAAGCCTTGTTACAAACCTTTGAGAACAAAGTCTTAAGACGCATCTTTGGGCCCATTAGAGATACACAAAGTGGAGAGTGGAAAAGAAGTAACAAAGACATTTTGATCTGTTTAAGTCCCCGCTAATCATTGGTATCATGAAGGCTAATAGACTGCAATGGCTGGGGCATATAGAAAGAATGGAAGATAATAGGGAAACAAAACTTGCTTACACTCAGGAAATAAATGACCGTAGACCAAGAAGACGGTGGAGAGATAATATACATACAGACCTACAAGCACTTGGAATCAGTGACTGGCAAGAGAAGGTCAACCAGAGAGATGAATGGAGACGGCTTGTATCTGCAGCAAAGAACCTCAATGGCTCGGAATTCTGAAGAAGGAGAAGATGAAACGTTGCTTGGATAGCAAACCCATTACTCGGAAAGTCTGAATCAAAAGCTCATTGTGTGGATGTCATCTGCAAACTGCATTCTTCTGGTTTCCGGAGGAACAGCCTCAGATGAACGTAGGGCCCAATATATGGAAGTGAGGCTAAGCAGCCATGTGCAGGACGTGACGATTCCTTGGGTGAGTCCAGTACCAGAGCTCTGTGTGTTGGCTCTTCAAGTATGGAAGCCTCCTAGGATGACGGGGAATGCCCATGGTCTGCCTTTGCCTTCCCTTGAGAGCTGACCTGGATGTGTTCAGCTGTTCTAAATGGGCCAGCTGGAATGGGATAACACCACAATAGTGAGAGTCAAACATTCTATGAAAAATCCGGGAAGGTAACCCGGCTAACAAATGCCTGAAGAAGTTGGATGTGTCGGCCGAATGGTGCAAATATCGCAGCCCTGCTGTAAATAGGCACAACGCAGTTGCAACTTTTCTGTCAAATGCAGAAAATGGAGAAGAATAACAATGAGTTCTCTATACGAGGAGGAAGTCAATAAGTAAGTCACAAATTGCTGTAGAAAAATAGCTAAATATGATAACAACTTGAAACCAGTTTATTTTTATACATACATTGTCCCTGTATTTCTCAACATAATTTCCACCAACATTGATGCACTTATCCCATCGCTTTATCAGTCCTCCCAAACCGGCTTCTTAGAACTGCATGCTTTGTTTTCTAAACCATGTTTTCACTTCACATTCAGCTTTGGCATCATTCGTGAAATGTCTCCCGCCAAGGTGGGTTTTCAATGGACCAAAAAGGTGGAAATTGCTTGGGGCTAAGTCGGGGCTGTATGGTGGATGGTCCAGAACTTCCCACCTTAGTTGGTTAAGTTTCTTCTGAGTTAATTGAGCCGTATGTGGTCTGGCATTGTCATGAAGAAGCAACACTCCTCTAGTCAGCAGTCCTGGATGTTTTCTTCACAGTACAATTCAGAATTCACATTGTCACCTGTCTTCTTGAAATTGGTTAAAAGCATTCCTTGACAATCTCAGAACACTGTTAACATAACCTTTCCTGCTGATGGCGTAACCTTGAATTTTTGGACACAAGGTGAAGAAGGATGTTTCCATTGTATTGAAGCACGCTTTGATTCGGGCTGGTAGTGATGCACCCATGATTCGTCCCCAGTAACAATCCTGTTCAGCATGTCTTCTCCTTAGACAGATGATACATGGACAGGCCAAATCAGTTCATTTTGTGTTCCTCCTTCAATTGTCTGTGTACCCACCTTGAGCACACTTTCTTAAATTTCAATCATTCTTTATGCTGTATGCTGAACCATGTGAGCACCCTATTGCAGATGCTACAGATTCTATCATTACTCGCCTGTCACCTCTAATCATCTCCTCCACCCGCTGCACAGATACTTCTGTTGCAATCTCAACAGGCCGACCAGATCGGATTTCATCAACAATTTTAGAGCGTCCTTGAGAAAACTTTTCTACCCAGCTATGCACCGCTTTATGTGACAATCATTTGTCAGCATAAACAGGAAGCATTTCCTTATGAATGTCCTTCGCGGGCAGTCCTTTTGCCCACAAAAAATGCACAACAGCACGTTGCTCTTTGGTTGTACACTCTGTAAGTACAGTCGTCATTTTGTTTATGCGCTGAACATGAGACACCTAGCGCCACCTGACGACCGGGAATATAAAGTTTGATGTTACTGTCACCTAATAACACCTGTAGAAAACACCAACTACATTTACCTGCCATCCCACAGAACTGTGTGACTTACTTATTGACTCGCCCTCGTATTTCTGTATGGATGCAGATGTCATTCATATATTTTGCAGGGCTTTTAATGCCTCGCATTAATAAGTGCATCATTCTCATTAATATGCTTGAAAAATTGTGTAATCCAAAAGGCATATAGGCCCATTCATAGAGACTTAAGGGGTTAGCAAATGCAGTGATATGCATTGATTATTGTGACATTGGAATCTGCCAATATCCCTTTGCCATATCTAATTTGGAAAATTGTTTAATTTTGCCATGCTTGAGATAAGATCATCTGCATTTGGCATTGGTTCAGTATCTGAAAATGTTAGGGCATTGACTTGAGTAGTGAAGTCCACACAGCTTCTTGCGGTATTTACCGTTTTCTTTACAATTACTAATGGTGAGCAATAGTTCATATTGGATCTTCTTATTATACCACATTGTTCTAGATCAGTTATTTCTGTCACTTTTTGTTTTGGTGTCCGCATATCCTTTACAGGACATCCCTGTCAACATCAGCATCTTTCAGCTGATTGTTGATTTCTTAGCAAGATTACACTCAATAGTTTGCCATTGCTTTCTGAGCGACCGGCTCACATACTCCATACATTAGCAATGCGGCGAGAACCACTACCGATTCTCATGCAGGTTATGTTCCTCACATGGATATACAGGATTATGAAGAAAGATGTTAACACCTAGGCCAGGGAGACCAGATGTCACTTTACTTCCCATAAATTTCCTTGTGTCTGCTTTAGGCTGGGTTGACCTGGGACCTTGTGTCTGCTTTAGGCTGGGTTGACCTGGGACCTCGTGTCTGCTTTAGGCTGGGTTGACTTGGGACCTTGTGTCTGCTTTAGGCTGGGTTGTCCTGGGACCTTGTGTCTGCTTTAGGCTGGGTTGACCTGGGACCTTGTGTCTGCTTTAGGCTGGGTTGACCTGGGACCAAGTCATATTTTAAAATATCCCCACAATGAGGAGGATGCAAGCAAATGATGATACTGGCAAGCTTTGGACTCACTGTGGCATCACAGCTCCTTGATTTCTTCTTCTTTCATTCACTTGAACTTTGTCTATGACTACATTGTTGTCTCTTGTATGAATTTACATGAATCTTTTATAGTTCACTCAGTGGTCCATAGAATTTATCTTCCACTGCTTTTTCTCTAGACCAGGTTTGCCTAGATATGTAGTACTGTGGACAGTCTTGGAGTATGTGATCTGTTGTCTGCGACGCCAATCCACATGTGCACATGGCTGATTTGACAATTTTTAATTTTGTATACATGTGGTTGTGTTATCTATTGCGTCCTGTTGTGAGGCGCAGAATAATGATTTGTTCTGGTCTATCCATAACATGGTAGTTGTCTAGAGCAGGTTTTGGTGGCTTTCTGGCTAATTTGATCATTTTCTTTTCTTTTTGTGGTATATAACGGGTACATCAGGTTGTTCTTCTGTTGCTCCTTCCTTAGCTAATTGATCAGCTCTCTAATTTCTGGGTACTCCACAGTGCGATGGTATCCACTTTATGGTGACCATACGCTGGCTAGAAAGTTAAGATATTAGTGTCCGTAGTACTGACAATTTTCCAGACAGGAGCATCTCAACTATGTACATGCACAAAAGCATGTAAATGTCTATGACACGCAGTAATTGTTCATGTATTAGACTGTACTTACTGTAGGTGTTCACCTTTTAGATTACACTTATATATATAATAAATATTCATTTGAAAGATGATACCTGCAGTGACTTATCAGGTACTATTGTACATTCACAATTACTGTGAATTTTATAGAAGTTCAAACAGTTTATTATAATATGTTGCCTATCACTCTAATGTTTAACCACATGTTCACTGTTTGTGTGTTTCAGAAATACACCACTGTTGCCAGAGTGAAGGGAACTTATTTCTCATAAGTGCATAGGAAATAGAGAAGATGGCATCTGCTAACATTGACATGGAGTTTATAAATCAAGACCGTCCAAGTGTGTTCTTCAATCACACAACTCATGTCAGATTCAATAACATGGTTGGCATGGAAGGTTGTAACCTTCAAGACATGGCAGGACACACAGACACAGGATCAAGAGTGACTGAAAATAGAATAGCCCTTGCTCACCATGGTCAAATATCACTTGATGATAGTGGGGTTGAGAATATTTATATAAGTTCAGTAAAACATGAGGAATGTGAGATTGTGTCATCTAACAATGAAATTAACACTAAACTAAAGTGTGCAACTAATGAAACTGGTGAATTACAAACTGTAGAAACACCAGTAAAATGTACACAGATCTCATTGAAGACTCTTGATTATTCTGATAGTCTCACCAGTTTTATTCATCTAAGAATAAAACAAGAAGCCACAACTTACATGTCTGAAGTTTGTCATCCGAACGCTGGTGAAGATATATATTTAAACAGAAAGAGAAGAACACATTCAGTGGAGAAATCTTATAAGTGTAATGATTGTGGTGCATTTTTTACTCACACTCATCAATTAGTGAACCACTTGAACAGACATATAGGAGAGAAACCTTACAAATGTGATGATTGTGGTGCATCTTTTACTCTCGCTGGCAATCTGAAGATCCACAAAAGAACACATACAAGAGAGAAACCTTACAAATGTGATGATTGCAGTGCTTCATTTACTCAATCTGGCAGTCTGAAGCTCCACCAAAGAACACATACAGGTGAGAAACCTTACAAATGTGACGATTGTGGTGCATCTTTTACTCTCGCTGGCAATCTGAAGATCCACAAAAGAACACATACAGGAGAGAAACCTTACAAATGTGATGATTGTGGTGCATCTTTAGCTACAGCTAACAATCTGAAGCTCCACAAAAGATTACATACAAGTGAGAAACCTTACAAATGTGATGATTGTGGTGCTTCATTTACTCAATCTGGCAGTCTAAAGCTCCACAAGAGAACACATACAGGTGAGAAACCTTACAAATGTGGTGATTGTGGTGCGTCATTTACTGATTCTTGCAGTCTGAAGCTCCACAAAAGAACGCATACAGGAGAGAAACCTTACACATGTGATGATTGTGGTGCAGCTTTTGCTCAAGTTGCTAGTTTGATGTACCACAAGAGAACACATACAGGAGAGAGACCTTACAAATGTGATGATTGTGGTGCTTGTTTTATCCAATCTGGCAATCTTAAGTGCCACAAAAGGATACATACAGGAGAGAAACCTTACAAATGTGATGATTGTGGTGCATCTTTTACTTTTGCTGGCAGTCTGAAGCTCCACAGGAGAACACATACAGGAGAGAAACCTTACAAATGTGATGATTGTGGTGCTTTATTTACTCAATCTGGCAGTCTGAAGCTCCACCAAAGAATACATACAGGTGAGAAACCTTACAAATGTGATGACTGTGGTGCATCTTTAACTACAGCTGGCAATCTAAAGCTCCACAAAAGATTACATACAAGTGAGATACCTTACAAATGTGATGATTGTGGTGCTTCATTTGCTAAATCTGGCAATCTGAAGCGCCACCAAAGGATACATATAGGAGAGAAATCTTACAAATGTGATGATTGTGGTGCATCTTTTACTCACATTGGTCATTTAGTGTATCACTTGAGAAAACATACAGGAGATAGCCTTTACAAATGTAATGTTTGTGGTCATTCATTTTCTAAAACTTGCAATCTTAAATATCACAGGAAAACACATACAGGAGAAAAATATTACAAACGTGATTATTGTAAAGCTTTACTCTGGCAACCTGAAATGCCACAAAAGGACACATACAGAAGAGAAACTTTACAAATGTGATGATTGTAGTGCAAATTTTACTCACAGTGCTAGATTGATGTACCACAAGAGAACACATACAGGAGAGAAACCTTACAAAGCCATGATTGTGGTGCATCTTTTACTCACACTCTGTGCCACATTTATTGAAAAACAGAAGACAAGTGGTTTGGCCATCTCATTAGAATGCAACACCAACAAGTACCATCACTGGTCTTACATCAAAGATCATCTGCGACGAGACCAAGAGGGAGCCCTAGAAGAAAATGGATTTGTGACATCAAAGGCATTGTACAATCACATGGAATGACACTATCCAATGCCACGCATTGAGCGTCAATTATTAAAAGTCGACAGGTTTGACTTCATTGCACTGGATGTACCCCACACGGCTTGGTCTCTTTCCGCAGCATGGAAAGTGTCGCACAAAGCATGAACTCTGTAGCTCTAGCAACGACCCACAGGAATCTCCGAAAAATTTCACTCGCGAACCAGAGGACACGGCCCGGAATCAAACCCACAATCTTTGGAGCCTGAGTCAACCGGCTTGACCACTTCACCACGGAGACTCATGAGCCAATTATTCTTCCCCACGATGCTTAACAACAACAGTGGATGATGATGATGATGACAAAGTAGAAGGAATTAAATGGAATGAGAGAATGACCAAGAGGTGAAGAAAACACAGTGGCACTGGATAGGACAAACATTGAGAAAACCTGAGACTGGTATAACTAGAAAGTCTATTGTCTGGAATCCATGGATTTACATAAAGGAAAACCTGAGACTGGTATAACTAGACAGTCTATTGTCTGGAATCCATGGATTTACATAAAGGAAAACCTGAGACTGGTATAACTAGACAGTCTATTGTCTGGAATCCATGGATTTACATAAAGGAAAACCTGAGACTGGTATAACTAGACAGTCTATTGTCTGGAATCCATGGATTTACATAAAGGAAAACCTGAGACTGGTATAACTAGAAAGTCTATTGTCTGGAATCCATGGATTTACATAAAGGAAAACCTGAGACTGGTATAACTAGACAGTCTATTGTCTGGAATCCATGGATTTACATAAAGGAAAACCTGAGACTGGTATAACTAGAAAGTCTATTGTCTGGAATCCATGGATTTACATAAAGGGAAACCTGAGACTGGTATAACTAGAAAGTCTATTGTCTGGAATCCATGGATTTACATAAAGGAAAACCTGAGACTGGTATAACTAGAAAGTCTATTGTCTGGAATCCATGGATTTACATAAAGGGAAACCTGAGACTGGTATAACTAGAAAGTCTATTGTCTGGAATCCATGGATTTACATAAAGGAAAACCTGAGACTGGTATAACTAGAAAGTCTATTGTCTGGAATCCATGGATTTACATAAAGGAAAACCTGAGACTGGTATAACTAGAAAGTCTATTGTCTGGAATCCATGGATTTACATAAAGGGAAACCTGAGACTGGTATAACTAGAAAGTCTATTGTCTGGAATCCATGGATTTACATAAAGGAAAACCTGAGACTGGTATAACTAGAAAGTCTATTGTCTGGAATCCATGGATTTACATAAAGGAAAACCTGAGACTGGTATAACTAGAAAGTCTATTGTCTGGAATCCATGGATTTACATAAAGGAAAACCTGAGACTGGTATAACTAGAAAGTCTATTGTCTGGAATCCATGGATTTACATAAAGGAAAACCTGAGACTGGTATAACTAGAAAGTCTATTGTCTGGAATCCATGGATTTACATAAAGGGAAACCTGAGACTGGTATAACTAGAAAGTCTATTGTCTGGAATCCATGGATTTACATAAAGGAAAACCTGAGACTGGTATAACTAGACAGTCTATTGTCTGGAATCCATGGATTTACATAAAGGAAAACCTGAGACTGGTATAACTAGAAAGTCTATTGTCTGGAATCCATGGATTTACATAAAGGAAAACCTGAGACTGGTATAACTAGAAAGTCTATTGTCTGGAATCCATGGATTTACATAAAGGGAAACCTGAGACTGGTATAACTAGAAAGTCTATTGTCTGGAATCCATGGATTTACATAAAGGAAAACCTGAGACTGGTATAACTAGACAGTCTATTGTCTGGAATCCATGGATTTACATAAAGGAAAACCTGAGACTGGTATAACTAGAAAGTCTATTGTCTGGAATCCATGGATTTACATAAAGGAGAACCTGAGACTGGTATAACTAGAAAGTCTATTGTCTGGAATCCATGGATTTACATAAAGGAAAACCTGAGACTGGTATAACTAGAAAGTCTATTGTCTGGAATCCATGGATTTACATAAAGGAGAACCTGAGACTGGTATAACTAGAAAGTCTATTGTCTGGAATCCATGGATTTACATAAAGGAAAACCTGAGACTGGTATAACTAGAAAGTCTATTGTCTGGAATCCATGGATTTACATAAAGGAAAACCTGAGACTGGTATAACTAGAAAGTCTATTGTCTGGAATCCATGGATTTACATAAAGGAAAACCTGAGACTGGTATAACTAGACAGTCTATTGCCTGGAATCCATGGATTTACATAAAGGAAAACCTGAGACTGGTATAACTAGAAAGTCTATTGTCTGGAATCCATGGATTTACATAAAGGAAAACCTGAGACTGGTATAACTAGAAAGTCTATTGTCTGGAATCCATGGATTTACATAAAGGAAAACCTGAGACTGGTATAACTAGAAAGTCTATTGTCTGGAATCCATGGATTTACATAAAGGAGAACCTGAGACTGGTATAACTAGAAAGTCTATTGTCTGGAATCCATGGATTTACATAAAGGAGAACCTGAGACTGGTATAACTAGAAAGTCTATTGTCTGGAATCCATGGATTTACATAAAGTAAAACCTGAGACTGGTATAACTAGAAAGTCTATTGTCTGGAATCCATGGATTTACATAAAGTAAAACCTGAGACTGGTATAACTAGAAAGTCTATTGTCTGGAATCCATGGATTTACATAAAGTAAAACCTGAGACTGGTATAACTAGAAAGTCTATTGTCTGGAATCCATGGATTTACATAAAGGAAAACCTGAGACTGGTATAACTAGACAGTCTATTGTCTGGAATCCATGGATTTACATAAAGGAAAACCTGAGACTGGTATAACTAGAAAGTCTATTGTCTGGAATCCATGGATTTACATAAAGGAAAACCTGAGACTGGTATAACTAGAAAGTCTATTGTCTGGAATCCATGGATTTACATAAAGGAAAACCTGAGACTGGTATAACTAGAAAGTCTATTGTCTGGAATCCATGGATTTACATAAAGGAAAACCTGAGACTGGTATAACTAGAAAGTCTATTGTCTGGAATCCATGGATTTACATAAAGGAAAACCTGAGACTGGTATAACTAGAAAGTCTATTGTCTGGAATCCATGGATTTACATAAAGGAAAACCTGAGACTGGTATAACTAGAAAGTCTATTGTCTGGAATCCATGGATTTACATAAAGTAAAACCTGAGACTGGTATAACTAGGAAGTCTATTGTCTGGAATCCATGGATTTACATAAAGGAAAACCTGAGACTGGTATAACTAGAAAGTCTATTGTCTGGAATCCATGGATTTACATAAAGGAAAACCTGAGACTGGTATAACTAGAAAGTCTTTTGTCTGGAATCCATGGATTTACATAAAGGAAAACCTGAGACTGGTATAACTAGAAAGTCTATTGTCTGGAATCCATGGATTTACATAAAGGAAAACCTGAGACTGGTATAACTAGAAAGTCTATTGTCTGGAATCCATGGATTTACATAAAGGAAAACCTGAGACTGGTATAACTAGAAAGTCTATTGTCTGGAATCCATGGATTTACATAAAGGAAAACCTGAGACTGGTATAACTAGAAAGTCTATTGTCTGGAATCCATGGATTTACATAAAGGAAAACCTGAGACTGGTATAACTAGAAAGTCTATTGTCTGGAATCCATGGATTTACATAAAGGAAAACCTGAGACTGGTATAACTAGGAAGTCTATTGTCTGGAATCCATGGATTTACATAAAGGAAAACCTGAGACTGGTATAACTAGAAAGTCTATTGTCTGGAATCCATGGATTTACATAAAGGAAAACCTGAGACTGGTATAACTAGAAAGTCTATTGTCTGGAATCCATGGATTTACATAAAGGAAAACCTGAGACTGGTATAACTAGAAAGTCTTTTGTCTGGAATCCATGGATTTACATAAAGGAAAACCTGAGACTGGTATAACTAGAAAGTCTATTGTCTGGAATCCATGGATTTACATAAAGGAAAACCTGAGACTGGTATAACTAGAAAGTCTATTGTCTGGAATCCATGGATTTACATAAAGGAAAACCTGAGACTGGTATAACTAGAAAGTCTATTGTCTGGAATCCATGGATTTACATAAAGGAAAACCTGAGACTGGTATAACTAGAAAGTCTATTGTCTGGAATCCATGGATTTACATAAAGGAAAACCTGAGACTGGTATAACTAGAAAGTCTATTGTCTGGAATCCATGGATTTACATAAAGGAAAACCTGAGACTGGTATAACTAGAAAGTCTATTGTCTGGAATCCATGGATTTACATAAAGGAAAACCTGAGACTGGTATAACTAGAAAGTCTATTGTCTGGAATCCATGGATTTACATAAAGGAAAACCTGAGACTGGTATAACTAGAAAGTCTATTGTCTGGAATCCATGGATTTACATAAAGGAAAACCTGAGACTGGTATAACTAGAAAGTCTATTGTCTGGAATCCATGGATTTACATAAAGGAGAACCTGAGACTGGTATAACTAGAAAGTCTATTGTCTGGAATCCATGGATTTACATAAAGGAAAACCTGAGACTGGTATAACTAGAAAGTCTATTGTCTGGAATCCATGGATTTACATAAAGGAGAACCTGAGACTGGTATAACTAGAAAGTCTATTGTCTGGAATCCATGGATTTACATAAAGGAGAACCTGAGACTGGTATAACTAGAAAGTCTATTGTCTGGAATCCATGGATTTACATAAAGGAGAACCTGAGACTGGTATAACTAGAAAGTCTATTGTCTGGAATCCATGGATTTACATAAAGGAGAACCTGAGACTGGTATAACTAGAAAGTCTATTGTCTGGAATCCATGGATTTACATAAAGTAAAACCTGAGACTGGTATAACTAGAAAGTCTATTGTCTGGAATCCATGGATTTACATAAAGGAAAACCTGAGACTGGTATAACTAGAAAGTCTATTGTCTGGAATCCATGGATTTACATAAAGGAAAACCTGAGACTGGTATAACTAGAAAGTCTATTGTCTGGAATCCATGGATTTACATAAAGGAAAACCTGAGACTGGTATAACTAGAAAGTCTATTGTCTGGAATCCATGGATTTACATAAAGGAAAACCTGAGACTGGTATAACTAGAAAGTCTATTGTCTGGAATCCATGGATTTACATAAAGGAAAACCTGAGACTGGTATAACTAGAAAGTCTATTGTCTGGAATCCATGGATTTACATACAGGAAAACCTAAAAACACATGGAGAATAGAAGTAGACAGAAATCAATATGGTGACAACATGCACAGAGCTGCATGGGATAGTTAAGGATAGGGGGGCTGGGAGTGAGTTTGTTGGGAGCCAGTGTCCCAATGGGGGAATGGAGGAGGAAAGGGGAATGCATTTGTAGACCCAGTTGTTATGACCTCCCAGTGTTAATTGATCTTGCAACTGATTGCATCTGATGACAACAGGTTTTCCTGTTTTAGTATTTTAAATGTATTTTTCATGTCTGTATGGTGTTTGAAAATAGTGCTGGTCCAAGTATTGTATTCACCCTCCGTAAAATTCATGCAACATAATAGGTAAATACAAAACTTGGACCGGCAATATTTTCAAACACTGCACTGTTATTAAAAAAACACCCTATACTTGTTAGTTTTCACTCATGAAGAACTCTGAATTGCATGTCTTTATAGTTTACCCTTATTATGTTATTGCTTTTCTGTGGGATCCCATTTGTGTCATTTGCTTAGGTCAGCTTTCTGAAATGTCACAAGAGAACACATACAGGAAAGACACTTTACAAGTGTGATTCATCTTTTACTTAGGTTTGCACTCTGAAGTGCCACATAAGAACACTTATAGAACAGTGCAAGGATCTGTAATATGTGACTGGTTGATAGTTTATTGAGTCCAGAGTTAGTTTGAGTAGTTACTATCATCTTGTCATAGGTTAACTTATGGTACATTAGTTACCCTGTAGGAAATCATAAATCCCATGATATGGGAAACCTTAGATAAAATATACCGATGTTTGACAATGGTTTATTCTGCTAATGAGCATTCAGTGGAGATCTTCATGCTAGCCACAGAAGGAGGGTAATACTAAAATAAGTAAATAATCCATTCAGTGGGGATCTTCATGCTAGCCACAGGGGAGTAATACTAAAATAAGTAAATAATCCATTCAGTGGGGATCTTCATGCTAGCTACAGAAGGAGAGTGATACTAAAATAAGTAAATAATCCATTCAGTGGGGATCTTCATGCTAGCTACAGAAGGAGAGTGATACTAAAATAAGTAAATAATCCATTCAGTGGGGATCTTCATGCTAGCTACAGAAGGAGACTGATACTAAAATAAGTAAATAATCCATTCAGTGGGGATCTTCATGCTAGCTACAGAAGGAGAGTGATACTAAAATAAGTAAATAATCCATTCAGTGGGGATCTTCATGCTAGCTACAGAAGGAGACTGATACTAAAATAAGTAAATAATCCATTCAGTGGGGATCTCAGTGCTAGCCACAGAAGGAGAGTAATACTAAAATAAGTAAATAATCCATGTGTACACCTTCAGCCGTATTGGGCATGTGGTGATAGAGCCATATTTGTATAGAACAATCATCACTCCAGGGGCCGTGTGTTCATATTTGTATAGAACAATCATCACTCCAGGGGCCATGTGTTCATATTTGTATAGAACAATCATCACTCCAGGGACCATGTGTTCATATTTGTATAGAACAATCATCACTCCAGGGGCCATGTGTTCATATTTGTATAGAACAATCATCACTCCAGGGGCCATGTGTTCATATTTGTATAGAACAATCATCACTCCAGTTTTCACAAGATGTTTTCTGGTACCCATTTTAGTCTGGGTCAACATGGGAGCCCCGGTCAATTCTCTAATCCACCTCAGATTCGAACCCATCACCAGTGGTCCAGCAGGCAGGCATTTAGTCACTATGTTACTACAGCTCCCACAGAAGGAGATTGGTGAGCCCTACTGAAAAACATCTAAGGGCAGTGAAAATGTGGTTTCTGGGGAAAATGCAAAGAATGCCACAGACAGAAATTTAAAGAGCATGTCCTACAAGAAGCAAATGAAAACCATAAAATATTTAGAAGAATTAGATGTGGGTAGTCAAACTTTTATGGACACGTTAAGATAAGATGTGAACTAGAGAACTTGGTGACAACTGGCGAAATTTAGAGGAAAAGAACAAGGGGTAGGCAAAGGAGTCAATATCTGGATGGCCTGACCATATTGCATTGTTGAGACAAGAATACACAACAGACCCACGACTGGTGATTGTGTAAGATGGCAAAACATGGCCGCCCAAGCTTATATGCACAGCACATGATGATGATGAATACTCATGTGGTTTGATATTTGTGACAATGAGTGTTGTGGTTTTGCTGCTAGAATACTTTTAACAGTATGTTCTATGTCATTGTTCTTATGTATGTATATTGGGGAATGTGTTGGTAGAATAAATGAATAAATGTCTGACATTGTTCTTCATTGATGTGTAGAGGCTAGAATTGTTGATATGACTTCAAGGACAAATGAGTGGCATTTACAATTGTAGCATCCAGACAGAGAGAAACTTCACAATTGTATCATCCAGACAGAGAGAAACTTTACAATTGTAGCATCCAGACAGAGAGTCACTTTACAATTGTAGCATCCAGACAGAGAGAAACTTCACAATTGTAGCATCCAGACAGAGAGAAACTTTACAATTGTAGCATCCAGACAGGGAGAAACTTTACAATTGTAGCATCCAGACAGAGAGAAACTACAATTGTAGCATCCAGACAGAGAGAAACTTTACAATTGTAGCATCCAGACAGAGAGACACCTTACAATTGTAGCATCCAGACAGAGAGATACTTTACAATTGTAGCATCCAGACAGAGAGAAACTTTACAATTGTAGCATCGAGACAGAGAGAAACTTTACAATTGTACGAAGGTAACTTAATAAATCACAAATGGCTGTAGAAAAATAACTAAACATTATAACAACTTGAAACCAGTTTACTTTTATACATACATTGTCTCTATTTCTCAACATAATTTCCACCAACATTGATGCACTTATCCCATTGTTTTATCAGTCTTCCCCAAACCAGTTGCATAGAATTTTTTTTTTGGGGGGCATACCCCTTACAGGGCGTTGCAGTCAACATCAGTATTTTTCGGTTGGGATGTTTATGCTGTATATTTTATATGCGAATCTGGCATATAATCCTAATTCAGTTACTGGTTATAAATCGTAATGCTTCCGACGGTGGGAGATATCGTATTTCACTAGACAGCTACCGCCTGCCTTAGCTGCCTAGTCAATAAGGTGTTGTCTCTTCACGGTTCATGTGCTCCTGGGGGTCTGTGGAGCTTAGGGACAAAGTCCAGACACATGGACCGCAAATTATACACTTAGCAACAAGAAAAAAAAAAACCAGCCTTAAGGCTGGGAACATGGAACGTAAGAACCATGACCCTTGACATCTCAGACAATCTAAACAAGATTGCCAATGCCCGCAAAACAGCAGTGATAAACAACGAACTACTTACACTGAGGATACTCCCCCGATGTGTCTCCACCTTGCCGTGGGGGGGGGGGGGGGGGGAGCTTGCCTGTCCCATTGTCCCCATCTGCTTGTCGATGGATGAAAACTACATATCGGACAACTTATGGGATAGGGGCCAGACTAAGCGAAACACAACCTGCTGCTCTGCAGGTAGACTGAGGATAGCAGTCAAAAGTTTAAATCAGGTGCACGAAGGCAGAAGCTCTTGGTCCGGACACTCTAAGGCTCTCTGTCGAGGGTTGAGGTTGAACGCCTCTAAGCCATAAACCCTCGGATGGGAGAGCCGGGCTGATCCCCACCTACCAAAAAATGGAGGTGAGATACTGAGCACGCTACATGCCCAGTTCTGATACTTGTCCGAAGGCTCTAAGCTGGGGGATATGAGGGATCCCCGGATGAGAGGGCCTGGCCATTTCTCGCTCACTGCTGCGCGGAGGAAAGGTGCTGAGCCGGCAGCACCTGTAGCCTACCTCGTGAGCGAGTACTAAAAGGTAGAAGAAGTGCCCCAGTCGAATGAAATGGTTTCGAAAACTGTCTGTAACTAACCCATAGAAAGTGTAGACAAAGGTGGAAAAACGTCTCAATAACACGAAATGGAACGCATGGCTAGCAAATCCATTGCGTGGTCCGAAGTCAAAAGCAAAAGCTTACCTAGTGGATGTCGCCCGCAGACTGACCGTTCCTGGTGTGTGCTTGAGCGATCAGTGGCAAACGAGATGCCCAACACATGGAAGTGAGGAACTAAAGCAGCCACGGGCAGGACGTAGCAACTCCTCAGGTAAGCCCAATCTCAGAGCAATATGTGCCGGCTCTGCAATTATGGAAGCCTCCTTGGAAAGCGAGAGAATGCCCATGGTCTGCCCCTGCCTTCCCTTGAGGGTTGACTGTGATGTCATTGACCGTTCTGTCTTGACCAGCTGAGATGTGGGCTACATCACAACAATAAGTCTAACGTGCCTAGAAACCTGAGGAAGGCTAACCTCATTAAAAAATGCCCGCCGAAGTCAGAAGTGCCGTCCTACGGGTGGCAAAATAAAAATTGGCACTACACATTTACGTCCGAGTGAAATGTCTCGTCCGAATGTCTCTCGTGCTAGGAACAGCTCTGACTACCTAGTTTCCGAATGCCGCTCTTGTTCGGAACATCTCTGATTAGGTAGTTTTCCGAATGTCCGTCGTGCCTGGAACAGCTCTGACGGGCACAACGACAAGCACAAACATGTCCGAAACGAAAACTCGCTGAGTGGACACTGTCTGCAGACCTGTCTGGTTTTTGCGGGAACGGCCCGGGGTGAACGAAATACCCAATATATAGAAGTGAGGATTTAAAGCAGCCATGAGCAGGACGTGATGATTCCCTCGGTAAGCCCAGCACCAGGGCACTATGTGTCGGCTCTGCAATTATGGAAGCCACCCATGATGGCGGAAAATGCCAAGGACTGTCCCTGCCTTCATTTGAGGGATGACCGTGAAGTCTTCGACTGTTCCAACTTGACTAGCTGGGATGTGGACAGTACCACAAAATTGAGAGTCTCCCAGGAATGCTAACCTGGTCAAAAAAGCACGCTAAAGTCGGATGTGTTGGCCTACGGGTTTCAGACCAAGGGCGCATAACTTAGACACACCGCAATCACATCTGAAAAAACACTCCGGATGAACGCAAAGAAGAAGACTGAGGATAGACATTGTCGCCCTGCAAGAGACCAGACTCTTAGAATCTGGAAACATCAAAGAGAGGGACTTCATTTTCTACTTGCATGACAAGTCGTGCTGAGGGACCAGGGAGCATGGAGTCGGCTTCGCTGTCAGAAAAAAAAAAGCTGCTAAAGTCCATCATACCACCAAGCGATGGCACTGAAAGAATACTGAAGCTCCAACTCCAAAGGCAGGCCTAGTTAGTGTTATAAGCGTCATCGCCCCATCACTAACCGCAGCATCATAATCTAAAGATAAGTTTTATGATGACCTTAGCAAAGTGGTTAGTGAAACAACAAAGGAACAACACCTTTTCATCTTGGGACATTTCAACACCAAGGTTGGCTTAGACCACAAATCTTGGCTTGTATGTCAAGGACAGTTTGGCGTTGGGAAGATCAATGACAATGGACAAAGTCTCTTGGAATTCTGCAGCCACCATAATCTGTGCGAAATCAACACCTTCTTTAATACAAAACCATAACACAAGATGTCATGGAGGCACCCCAGATCAAAGAACTGGCACCAACTCGACCAGGTGCTCACTAAACGCAGCAATCTCCGCTATGTACAGCTAGCTCCTAGCTATCATAGTGCCGACTGACACCGATCATTCACTCGTTTCCAGCGAGAGGAAGATAAAGCCTAAGAGAATCTACAGAAACAGAACAGAAGGAAATAAACGCATCGACATCAGCGGCACCCAAAACCCAGAGAAGGTCAATAAATTCATCCAGGCTATGGCGGGGGTTCTGCCTGGCCCCACAACTTTTACTGCCAACAACAGATGGAGCCATTTGCGTGACACCGTCTATAACACAGCACTATCAACATTTGACAAGAAGCCAACAAAGCCAGTCAACTGGTTTGAAGCAGTCTAAAGAGATACTCCAGTCCTGTACATAAAGAGACATGCATTCTCAGTGCATAAAACATCACCGCCAGAGAAACATTGCAGGCATTGCGGAAGGGCCAGAAATAGAGTACACAGACCGCTAGAAAATGTGCAAACAGGAACTGGCTACAGCTCTGTCCACAAATTCAAACTTGTGCAGACACTGGACATATAAAAGGAATGTACGAGGGCATTAAGCGAGCTGTCGACCCATCAAAAAATAAGATGGTCCCTTTACGATCAACATAGGGGGTTATCATAAAAGACCGAGCGAAGCCAATGGATCACTGTGTGGATCACTGCTCAGTGCTATATTCAGTGGAAAACACTGTTGGGAAAGAAGCAATAGAAACCATTGAACAACAGCCCACCATGCATGCCCTGGAGAATGAACCGTGCTTCACAGAAATCAGTGAAGCACTAGACACTCTCAAATCTGGCAAGACACCAGGAAAAGATATTATTCCACCTGAATTTAAAATGTGGCAAATAAACAACCATCCCAAAACTGTATACAATACTTCAGCTCTGCTGGAAAGAACAATCAGTACCACAAGATATGAGGGACGCAAACATTGTTACTATTTATAAAAACAAAGGTGACAGAAGCGACTGCAACAACTATCGTGGCATTTCCCTCCTTAGCATTACAGGCAAGATTTTCGCTCAAGTAATCCTAAAAAGGTTACACATCCTTGCTGAAAGAATCTACCCTGCATCACAGAGCGGATTTTGAACCAACAATTCCACCATCGACATAATTTTCTCACTCAGGCAGCTTTCAAGAGAAATGCAAAGAACAAAGGAAGTCATTATATATTGCCTTCATTGACCGCACAAAGACATTTGACCTCGCGCGCAGAGACGGCAATTTTAAGATCCTTGAGAATATAGGATGTCCACCCACCCTGTTAAGCCTCGTGAAATCATTTCACGAAAACATGCAGGAGACCAACTTATTCGAAGGCTCAACATCCTAGTCATTCACCATCAGCAGTGGAGTAAAATAGGGCTGCGTGTTTGCTCCTACATATATTGGTATCTTATTCGTCGTTCTTATAAGGCAGGCATTTGGAATTGTTACTGAAGGCATATACCTCCATACAATATCGGTTGGTAAACTATTTTAAACCCATCAACAAACCATCATATTTTCCAGGAACAGTCAACAGTGAAATATATCTAGATTATAACTTTCCAGGTCCAGCACACTCAGATTAGAAGATAACAGAGTAACTCCAGCAACCACGCTATTGCCGTCTCTCGGTCGCTCGTAATACACTGTTACGGACTCTTTTCGGTCCGTGAATCTAATAACATCCTCTGAGTCTCTCTCTCTCTCTCTCTCTCTCTCTCTCTCTCTCTCTCTCTCTCTCTCTCTCTCTCTCTCTCTCTCTCTCGACCCAGCTCCAAACCTCACTGGCCAATACTCAGTGCTTAACAATCTTCCCGGCTGAAGTTCCCCCGACTTTGCCCCAAGATCGACTGTCCTATTAAGTCTCCCTGACTTAACTCAAAACTACAACCGGGCTATGTGTCGCGTAACGTATTCTACTAGGATGGAATTGGATCAAAGTAGATACTTCTTCTTCTTTGCGTTCATCCGGAGTGATTTTTTCAGATGTGATTGCGGTGTGTCTGGTTAGGCACCCTCGGGTCGAAACCCTCAGGCCAACACATCCGACTTTTAGCGTGCATTTTTGACCAGGTTAGCAATCCTGGGAGACTCTCACTTTTGTGGTACCGTCCACATCTCAGCTGGTCTAGTTGGAACAGTCGAAGACTACACGGTCATCCCTCAAGTGAAGGCAGGGACAGTCCATAGCATTTTCCGCCATCCTGGGTGGCTTCCATAATTGCAGAGCCGGCACATAACGCTCTGGTGCTGGGTTTACCGAGGGAATCGTCACGTCCTGCTCATGGCTGTTTTAATTCCTCACTTCAATATATTGGGCATTTCGCTCGCCCTGGGCTGTTCCTGCACAAACCAGTCAGCTCTGCGGTTGGTTTCCACTAAGCGAGTTTTCGGACATGTGCTTGTCCCTGTACCCATCAGAGCTGTTCCAGGCACGGCGGACATTCGGAAAACTACCTAGTCAGAGCTGTTCCGAACAAGAGCGGCATTCGGAAACTAGGTAGTCAGAGCTGTTCCTAGCACGAGAGACTATCGGGCGAGACATTTCACTCGGACGTAATTGCGTAGTGTCAATTTTTAGTTTGCCACCCGTAGGCCGACACTTCCGACTTCCGGCGGGCATTTTTTAGTGAGGTTAGCCTTCCTCTGGTTTCGAGACACGTTAGACTGTTGTAATGTCACCCACATCTCAGCTGGTCAAGATAGAACGATCAACGATATCGTGGTCTGCCCTCAAGGGAAGGCAGGGGCAGACCATGGGCATTATCTCGCTATCCAAGGAGGCTTCCATAATTGCAGAGCCGGCACATATTGCTCTGAGACTGGGCTCACCCAAGGAGTTTCCACGTCCTGCTCATGGCTGCTTTAGTTCCTCACTTCCATGTGTTGGGCATCCCACTTGCCACTGATCGCTCAGTCACACACCAGGAGCGGTCAGACTGCGAGTGACATCCACTCGGTAAGCTTTTGCTTGTGACTTCAGACCACGCAATAGGTTCGCTCGCCGTGCGTTCCATCTTGCGTTGATGAGACATTATTCCACTTTTGTCTACACTCTCTATGAGTTAGATACAGACAGTTTCCGTAACCCTTCGACTGGGGCACTTTTCTGACTTTTTTGTACTCGCTCACGAGGTAGGCTACATGTGCTGCCGGCTCAGCACCTTACCTTCGCGCAGCAGTGAACGGGAAACGGCCAGGCCCCTTCATCCAGGAAACTCTCGTATCCCCCAGCTGGGAGCCTTCGTACATGTATCAGACCTGAGCATGTAGCTTGCTCAGTATCATGTTTCTATTTTCCGGTAGACGGGTATCATCCTGGCTCTAAGATCCGAGGGTTTGTGGCTTAGAGGCGTTCAACCACAGCCCTCGACAGGGAGCCTTAAGAGTTTTGTCCGGACCAAGAAATTCTGCCTTTGTGCACCTCATTTAAATTTTGACTGCTATCCTCAGTCTATGCCTGCAGAGCAGCAGGTTGTGTCTCTCTTAGTCTGGTCCCTATCCCATAAGCTGTCCGATATGTAATTTTTCACCCATCGGCAAGCAAATGGGGTCTATGGGACACGCAAGCTCCCCCACCACGTCAAGGTGGAGACACATCGGGGGAGAAAGTAGATACTAAATAGACTTCTACGAATAGAGAATCTAACCACTGCTGAAGAAGCGATCAAATGGCTCGCAATTCTAGAAGAATGATTATCAAAGTCCCAGAATGGATCACTACTTCTAAACAGTGCCAGGCGGAAAGTTATGACGATTAACTGTACTAACACACGAAGACAGTATGTCAAGTTATTCCTGCTAACGTGCCTGGATGAATAATGAGCCCCCACTGTCTAATGTATTCTCACACAACAGGAGATAAGACAGAATGATAAGTATAGATGTAGTCCTTTCACTCGTCACACAATCTGATGATGCTAATTCTAATTCTATAATGACAGACGCAGTTGTTAAAATTACAAATATAACATAACGTTTAATCCTAAAGAACACTACGTGAGCCCCACTGGGAACTCACTGACACATAAGAGATATGCAGATCCCTGAAATGTCTACAAGATAATGTTCAGCTAGAGGATAATATCATAGACTTTTAGCCGATAGCAGACAAATTTTGTGATTGCTGTGCAGTGGCAAACGGGCGGGTAGCCACTCATCTGATAATCCTTAGCCTCCTGGATGGTAAGCTGGCAGTGCTGACTGGATCGTGGTATGGACTCCACTCTCTGCTGCATCAAGTGAGTGGTTCGTAGCTCAATCACCGGTCGTGACTACGGCTACAGATTTTCAGGGTGCAGGCTCTGTGAATGACAGTGAGAAGGGGTGAATAATCCTTCAAGACAGAATTGTAAATTCTTTTGGCCATGTCCTGCATGGCATGCTTGTCTCATAAATTTCACTAGCATGTATTATCTCAATTTACATATTTTGATTCCTTATCTGAAATCTACAACAGCACACTGATCTAATGGAAACAGCACACAAATGATATCCTATTCTCTCTGCTGATATTTAGATCAAACATGTACAATCACAATGCTCTACGTCAAAGACCACATTCCAAATATATATATTCTAAGTCATGATTAATCATGGAAACATGAACCACACACAATTCACATAATGAATTAACAGTACATATAGGATGACTTCAATGGAATGAAACTCAGACGCCACAACTCCGACATCACATATACATTAACAAACCATTAAATCGATGAAACACCACACATCATTTTCCAAGTATGGAAACACACAAACTACACTCCACACGATGAATTAACATCACATATTGATGAATTCCATAGAATGAAATGAAATCACACACAACAACTATAACTTCACGATTTACACGAGTGAACCATTAAAATCAATGAAACACCCAAAGTTCAATTAAGGAGTTATGAGTTGTACTACTAGCAAGTCTTCCTTATATTAATTACGACATAATTAATTATCTAGAAGATTTCTTAGCTAGGTTTAAGATTATTTTCACTATACACAAGAACAATATTAGGGTTGGAGAATTCCCCCAAGGTTTGAACTTTGTTAAGTGGGTCATATTGGACCACATGGTAGTAATCTGACTATGGGCAAGATAAGAGATTAATAAAGAATAATTAATTGTAACTATTCACTCTCTGAACTAATTCCTTCAACTAATAAGTATTTTATCTAGAGAAATACGCTAGTTCCGAAGTTTAAGCACATAATTAAATTCTCTTAACTCCAATCGTCTACTGACTAACTCAGTTGTCCTTCCGCAGGCGGATACCTAATTTCGAGAATCACGTAATGTAATTTATCCATGGTTCTAATGCCACATGTGGCGAGCTTTGCGTTTTACCCTTGTCGGCAAGCCACATGGCACAAACATGGTCCTAATTCTAATATTAATTAACTAACACTAGTTTTAATTAATAGTATCTATTATCGATCGGCATGGCCTTTAGATTTTGCCGGCAGATTGACACACAGAAAAATATTTAACAAAATTATTATTAACTCACCCTGCAACTAGATTTTGACTGGCCTATCGGGAGTGAAGACTATCATTGGCTTTTCTATGTTTTAGAGGGTTTTTCGGCTTAAAAAGAGCCAGCAATAAAATATGTTTAAAGACAGACAGGTGTTCAATTTTAGCCAATTGACGTGATAGCTCCTTCTCCTTCGGGTCGACTGTCAGAAAATGGCAGAGGTTAGGGTGCTACCGGAAGTTAACTTCTCATCCAGGAGAGTTCCCTTCCTGTGGCCAAATTATTATTCACAGCCAAACCTGAATATAAAATTCAGCCTGACTTGATTTCTTGGCTTGTAAACGAACTCTACCCTATATCTACTTCTAACTATAAGAAGAAATAGTATTTAACTCTCTCTATAGTTTTATGTATATAAATACACTAACCAAAGACGATTTTATCTAATATTTGAAAATATAGATAAAAATAAAAAATACTACAGGATACATAGAGGGGTTTACTGAGGGCTATCTCCATCTAGTAACAAAACGATCTGAGAGGTGGGCCAACCTGTCACACTATGTGTCCTCCTTTAGCCCAAGAATCTAATCTCCCATCATCTGCCCAGTCTGGTCTATTTATCCATTCTATCCAGACCTCTCAAGGAATGCCCTTTAACCCCGGGATCCCACTTATCAGTTCCCATGAACATTACATTTAGAATTCACCTTTGTTTTCTACTTCTCTCTCACGATTCACCTTCCCATCGAGAATTATAATCTAGACATGTGCGTGACATCCCCACCACTCGTTTGGGGCTTCCCCCATTTGTGTAACGATTTATAATGATTTTTTTTTATGCCTGAACTATCACCTAGTCTGGGATTATCACAGTTTGTTGAAGATTGTGATTAATCTTCTTGGCTCCGTACGTGCTCTAACAATCCATGTGTTGGATCTCACCCATTGTACCTGGAATTTCTACCTCAATCTTTCTGACTTCACATCTGCATATACTTCTCTGACCCAGTTACTTTGCTAGTATTAGCAAATTTCTAACAAGTCGTTTACCCCAGATTTTCCGCACACCCATGCACGTCACACTACCTCCTCCTCAAAAGAAATCATACATTTCCATGGATGGGAGAGTAGTGCTTCTCAAATGTTATGACCATGTACAGTAACGCTGCATGGGTAGCCGTAAGCATGTCTCCCTCATACTCCAGCTACCACACTAAATAATACATTAGGTAATCACAAGTACCATAACATCTTCACCATGCATACAACAAATGCAAACATATACCTGGTCATCACTAACATGATATCTAATACTCGTGACTACAAGATTTTGAGGCGCTACATCGCCGCTGTATTCCAACACATCACATATTCTAATGTTCAAAGTATGTACTTAACACACACACAAAGAACAAAATGTTAATTGTCCTCGTTGATCCATGCCCTTGGAGGCCTATGGAGAGCAAGTCTAAGCTGGTATTGTCCTCTCCATGTGTTAGTCCTACACCCCATGAACACTCCATCCGTAAGATAATCCATCAGTGAGTACCTAAGTTCTTCATTACTGCTGAATGTGCGAGTGTCACTGGTAGGTACTATGTCCACACCATAACTTGTCTGTTTACTAGGCACCTCGATCGTTGCACGCTTAGACTCCATAATCGCTAAGGCCCCACTTTGAAAACTTGAACCTTTAGTTTCTGGTGGCGAGAGTTCACTGTTGACCTGTAGCACTGGATAAATGCCTGAATCCCTCTCGTGTAGCTCACATCCACCAGTTTCTGCCGATGATGCGTCTTCACCCCTTCCGACCCCCCCCCCCCCCTCGTGTACACTGCAAATCAAGAGTAGGGAGAATTACAATGGGATGATTCTAAATTAGCATCGTACTTTTGAGGTCTGCTACCCACTGTGAAGTCCATACTACCTTTTTGGGTCTGCCCTTCTTTGTCCACACAGACCACACTGATGTAATGGCTGACACAAATTTCTTTTGTACTATAGAACTGCATGATGTATAACATCCTGTTCACATCTCTAATTATCTGAAACGTAAACTGTCGCCCCTTGTCAGGCAGAATTTCATTTGGGAAACCCAAACTAGAAAGTACCGCTAACAGTGCTTCAGTTGCCGCTTCTATTGTATTATGTTTGACAAGTACTGGTTCTGGCCATCTCGTGTAACCATCAATCATGGTCACGATATACCTAAAACATCTTTTGGATATTACTAACACCGGGTCAGTGATGTCACTAATGCCCTTTTTAAACGGCCTAACTTTCCTCTCTGTAGCTTGCACGGGTTCACATGATTCTCTGTTTAACTTGCTATTTTTACTAAATCCTGGCCAATAAAATTGGGGCACGGCTATATGCTGAGTCCGCTTTATTCCTATGTGTCCTGCACATGAAATATCCTGAGTGGTTCTCATATTCAGGTCTCTATACTCTACAGGTGCTCCACCTTGCCTGCTTATCGTCTTGTCATCTGATAACTGGCAATTGAGACTCTTATTCTTCCCTTCGAAGCTCCACCTCTCATTCGTTAACCGCGTATGTTCTGGAGTGCTACACACCTGAACGTATGTGTCAAGAGTGATGTCTTGTCTTTGACAGTCACTAAAGCTTTGTTTGACCTATACTTTTGTATGGATGTGAAGCGTGGACAATGAGCAGACAAGCTAAAAAAAACGTCTAATAGCTGTGGAAATATGGTTTTTGAGGAAAAGGGAAAGGATACCATGGACAGACAGAAAAACAAATGACCAAGAGCTACAAGAAACACATGAAAACCGTAAGCTGATTGGAGACATTAAACGTAAACAATCAAAATTTTTCTGACACATTATGACAAGAAATAATCTGGAGAACTTGGTGACAACTGGCAAGATTGAGGATCAAAAAGCAATGGAAAGACAGAGCAGTAAATACCTGGACGGCTTGGCCACGTGGTATGGTCGAGGTAAGAACACGGTGCTGCTCCACGACTCTGGTGATCGTGTGAGAAGTCGAAACACGACCGCTGACGCTTATCGGCATGGCACACACACACACACACACACACACACACACACACATATATATATATATATATATATATATATATATATATATATATATATATATATATATATAAGTGAAAATTAGCACAAGCAAAACAGAGGTAATGACTATAACTAAAGAAGAACAAACAACAACAATTCACCTAAACGAACATCCCTTGAAACAAGTAAAGAGTTTCAAGTACCTAGGAAGTATAATATCATCAAATGGCAGATCAGAAGACGATATCGAAAATAGGTGTAATAAGGTAAACCAACTCATTGGACAAATGGCACCAATACTAAAAATCAAACATGTATCAATAACTACTAAGAAAGCACTTTACAACACAATCTACCTACAAACTCAATGCTACCAATGCCAAACCTGAACAATGACAGAAAAAGAGAAAAGAAAAATCACAACAACAGAAATGAGATTCCCGAGAAGAATACTCAACGTATCAAGAAGAGATAAGATCAGAAATGAAGAAATGAGGACTAAAGTGGGGGTTAAAGCAGCACTAGATTTTATTAGAAAGCGGCAAGTCAAATGGTTTGGCCATGCAAGTAGGTTACCAGTCAACAGCATGCCACAACAAGCAATGATGTACAGACCAGATGGAAACAGAGGAAGAGGCCGACCACGTAAACGTTAGACGGAGGGAATAGCAGAATCCATGGGAATATCGATATATGAAGCCCATAATCGGGCACTCTCACGAAGTTTATACTTCACCTCGACACCGCAAGGTACAAGAGGAACATGATGAGATGAGATGAGATGAGATTGTCTACATTTTTAAAAAAAAATCTAAAGCTACCGTTGATTTCCAGCTTTCCCACCCATACGTTAGCACTGGAATCACACAAGAGTTAATGATTTTAAGTTTCGTGTACTTGTAAGTTTCGAGCACTTGATCCTCTCAGTGATTGATTATGGACTAGGACTGCTCACTGTCTCAGAGAGTCAGCTGGTGACATTAGAGCGCATACAGAACGAAGCGATGCGAGTCATTCTGGGATGCACCAGAGACACCCCAGTTGTGTGTATGCGTTACATCCTTGGTTTGCCGTCTGTTGCAGGTAGGCTCAAGGTGATGCAGGCGAAGGCATACCTCAGAGTAGCTGCAGACACAAATCACCCGTTGCACGAGGCGCGGGACGCCGTTAAGGGTCAGCGACTGATAAGAGGGAAATCATGGATGGCTCAAGCGGAGGATACGATCAGGCAGGTGTGCCCCTTGGAGAACATTAGGAGAGGAGAAGAGTGGGTCAGAGTGTCAGCGGAGCAGTCAGACTTGTGCAGAGTTATAATCACATTGAGCCGGGAGTGCAGGGAGTGGCCAGCAGGGGCCACGGAAGTGGAAATCCAGCAACTAATTCAGGATAATGCTCTCTCAGGTGATGTGATTATCTACACAGATGGGTCGGTGTTGAGAGGTAGAAGAAGTGCCTGGGGTTTCTTAGCAAAAGCCAATGGTCGACGTTTAGTGCAGGAGAGCATGGCATATGATACCACAACATCTAGCTTAAGAATGGAGGTGGAGGCGGTCAGTGTAGCTTTCCGCTGGATGGAGAATACGATACACACACCCATCGTGATTGTAACTGACCCAGAAAGCATGCTGAGTAGGGTGAAGACAGGCAAGCTTCGTGCAGAGTGGCTTGCTTCACTTCGGAAGTCACGGGTGACAAGCTTCGACTGGATCTTTTCTCCGGGGCATGCCGGTGTGCTCGGGAATGAACAGGCGGACAGATTGGCTGGCTCGGCAAAACTTGGTGGAGTATTGATGCATGACAAAGCAGATGTGGTTGCGACCTTGTGGGAGCATGTGTACAACTCGGAGGAGCAGATGGATCACCATGGTCTGGCAAGAATGCGACAGCGAGGGGTGACGAGAGGATCTGGCCGACGATCAACGCTCAGAGGAAAGGCGAGACGGACATATAATCAGATTGCTACTGGTACTATTAGTGTTGGAACTCTTCGCTGGCAGCTGAGGATGGGGACGGAGTGCTTATGGGAATGCCCCGAATTCGGTTCCTAAATCAATCAATCAAGCAATCAATCAATCAGTTTCGTGTGTTTGCAGACTGTGGAAATGGCTTAATTTCCTAGCGTGTCACTGATAAAGTCCATGTTTCACAAGCATATAGCAGTGTGGATAATACAACTGCTTTATAGACTTTCAGCTTTGTTTGCAGGCTTATTTCATTTCTGTCCCACACATTCTTGTACAGTCTGCCAAAGGTTGCGCTGTCCTTGGAGATTCTTGCATTCACTTCGTCCTCAATTGTGGCAGCTTGTGACACAGTGCTGCCGAGATAGGTGAATTTGTCCACAACACTTAGTCTATGATCATTCACTTTGATATTCGGCACAGTGTGATTATTCCCTGGAGCTGGCTGGTACATAACTACAGTCTTCTCCAAGTTGATATTGAGCCCAAAGTTGGCACAGGCATATGAGAAAGCTGAAACATTATGTTGCATGTCCGCCTCTGAGTTGGCGTATAGAGCGCGATCATCAGCAAACAGGAGCTCTCTGACGATGTCGCTGTTAATTTTGGTTTTAGCTTTCAGCCTTCTGAGATTGAATAACTTTCCATCCATGCAGTTGTTGATGTCTATTCCAATGTCGTTGTTCTCGAAGGCATTCATCAACATAGCTGAAAACATGAGGCTGAACAGCCGAACAATTGTTGGTGCCAGGACACATCCTTGCTTCACATATATAATTATTACAACTTATCACAAATATCAGAGACAATCAGCGGTTTTTGCCAGGTTATGAGAAGTCAAAAACTTTAACATGTTGTGACAACCGGAAAGATTTGCGGAAAGCGAGATAGAGGCAAACAGAGCGAAACGATTAATGATTAGATTGATTATTTACAGCCTCGTGTCATGGCACGGAAGGGAGTCAACACACGAATTGATCCTTGACGTTGGAGATCGTAATTTGTGCAGAGGGTTGATCGCCTACGCCAACTACCAAGGCACCGGATGATGATGATGATGATGATGATGAATTATAATTGTTTCGGTATTACTGTTGGCCACTAAAACAAAGAAAATTGAAGTATTTTGGTCACTTGAAACGTCACGACAGTTTGGAGAGAACAATAATGGAAGGGTATATGCCTGGGAAGAGAGGAAGAGGAAGGCCAAAGAGAAGATGGGTGCAGGATGTGGCGGATGATCTCCAGATGGGTGTATCAGACGCGGGACATCTTGCTTGTGATCGAGAAGTTTTCCGGAGGGTTGTTATGGGAGCGAGGTTCTGTAAAGGACATGCTACTGAATGAATGAATGAATGAACTAAAAACTTATCACTTCCGTTTCATTGAATGGGGGTGTCTGCTAAACATGGCCGCGTCAGAATGTCGGACTGCAACAGCGTGAACCAGAATGACATGCTTCTGCTGACATCATATGATAGCGTTGGTGATTGTATGTATTGTAGGGTAAACTAAATGTTTACAATATATGTCTTTATGCTGAGTCCACTTACATAGTCTGAATAAATTTGCTTGTGTATAAAAAAAAAACAATTGTTAATTGACATTCAGTCATTGTTATGTTATCTAATGATCAATGCCATTCACATTGTTATCATACTTTTAGAGTTTTAGCAAGTCCCATCACGATTATAAATTTGAGAATTTACTAATGAGACGGCCACAGAAGATAGGCCTTGAAATTCAAAATCTAATGGTACCTCAATGACGCCTGTATGTCACTTCTAAGTGAAGATTTAGATATTCACATCTTTGTGAAGGTGAGACGAGTTGCGATTTTTCATACTATTCACCCGTAAGTGGAGCTCTCCAATGTGTCCCTTTCCTCCACCCACTGGTGTCTGCGCATCTATGCATGCGAGATTGTCTCAAACGGTCATATGAAAACTGACTTCAAAAATATGTTCCGTCATGTTAAATGATTACAAAATAGTACAAGTATACAAATAAATTATTAATAATCTTTAAACTTGTGTTCTATTTAACTTTAGTAGGTCAAATCGCACGTTTTATATGTTGAAAAGTGTACCGCAATCGATATGCGGCGGCGACCGTCATGACCCGTGGGTTTCCAATTCACAAAGTCACATCTTCGCAGAAAATCTGTTTTTCAACGACAATTAGAGCAAGTTTAGCGATGAAACTATACTGATTCAGGGGCAATATTTTATATGGCAATTAAAATTCACATTAAACAAAGACATCTATTGGATCCATCAATTCCGATACACGATCATTCCCCTGCCTCTGTGGGATGTGCTCCCCGGCAGTCGGCAACTTGCACAGATCCATAGAGCACACTTTATTCACAAACTTCCAGTTTCTTAGTTCTATATAATATTTTAGTTCGTAATGTTTAACAGTTTCTATTATATCACCTAATAATTTTGTGAAAAATGTAAAAAAAAAAAAAAAACATGTCCAGCGGGAACAGAACCCCGACCTCCCGCATGACAGGCGGGCTGCTTGCGACTTACGCTAGCGAGCACACAACGCTTGTTCTGCAAAGATATTTATATAGTAAAGCCGCCGTTTTGGGTTTGATGATAGTAACATTTTCGCCTGTTTTTTAACCACCATTAAAGCACGTTAGCGATAAAACTTTCCACATTTCTGAAAAATCTGATGCAGAATTCGAAGATCCATCTACAATTGATGGTTTTCTATTGAAAGCGACAGAACAAAACAATGAATTACGTGTCGGCGTGCCTTCCATTTTTCTCCGCGCGCGAGGTTGGTCGAAACCAAACGGGTCATAGGCGGATTATGAAAACTGACTTCAAAAATATGTTCCGTCATGTTAAATGATTAAATAATAGTACAAGTATACAAATAAATTATTAATAATCTTTAAATTTGTGTTCTCTTAACTTTAGTAGGTCAGATTGCATGTTTTGAGTGTTTTAAAGTGAAAGTGTAACATGCCATTGCAATCGATACGCGCATGCGCAGTCGCCATGGCGCATGCCATGCGTTTCTCCATTCACAAAAACACGCTTCGCCGAAAATGTTGTTTATCATCCACAATTAAAGCATATCGGCAATGAAACTTTCCAGATATATTTAAAATTGTAGGCAAAGTTCAAAAATACATTTATAATTGACGCTTTTCTTTGAACAGCACCAGAATAGTGTTAGAAAGTGTACATGCCAGTCGGATCAATATGCACAAAGAACGAAAACACGCCTTCGCAGAAAATGTTGTTTTTCTCCACAATTTAAGCAAAGTCGGCGATGAAACTTTCCAGATATATTTAAAATTGTATGCAGAATTCAAAAATACATCTATAATTGGTGATATTCTGTGAACAGCCCCCCCCCCCCCCCCCCCCCCCAAAAAAAAAAATTTAATTATGGTAAGTATAAAATATATCTTTATATAAAAGGTCATGATGATTTCAACCAATCGCCGTGCATGGAATATTAAGCAAACCTTTCCTGGAAAGCCCAGGATGACGTGTGTTATTGTCACGTGAGATTTGAATGAATGAATGATGTCGAAAGAATGCATGGTAAATTAGACAGCGATTTCCGGGATGAGATTTTCAATGGCGATCTAACTCCGTACACAACTTTTGTTTTTACTTCGGGTAATGGCACGATGGAACACGCTAATACTTTAATACCTCGAGACCACTCAGCCACCTAAGTTGGTATGTAACTTTTATGATTTGTCGAACTACAAGATTGATTCTTATACTAATAATATTTTATTAAATTAATATTTTGTTCTTATAAATATAAGGCAGCAGAAACATCATAATCATCAAGTGCCATGTTGGCTGGCGTAGGCGTTCATGGCTCTCTACAGATCTCGGTCTTTGGTGTTCTGGATCAACTCTGCTGATGATATTCCTCCATGCCACCGTCTCAATCCATCCAGCATCATTTCTCATGGTCTGCCTCTGCCTCTCTTCTCCTCGATCTTTCCAGTTGTCACGATGTTCTCCAATGCCTCTCTTCTCATCACATGACCAAAGAAAGCTGTTTGTCTCTTTCTTATTGTTGTGTATAGTTTTCTAGTTTCATTAGCCTCTTTCAGGCAATTGTTGTTAGTTACTCTGGCAGTTCAAGGAATTCGCAACATTCGTCTTAAAAACCACACCTCTGTTGCTTCTAAGTTCTTCCTAATTTGTTCATTTACATTCCAAGATTCACTGCCATACATCAAAACTGGTTCTATATAGCATTTCAGCACTCTCTTTCTTACATTCATTGATAGCGACTTATTGCATAAGATACTCTTCATTTTCTGAAATGTGGTTTTTGCCTGCCCTATTCTGCTCTTAATCTCTGTTGTACATCTTCCATCCGATTTTATAAGTGCCCCTAGGTATTTAAAATTATCCACTTGGTTGAGAATTTCTCCTTCTATTTCTATGTTACATTTTGGTGTCCCCATTTTCTTTGATATCACCATTGTTAGTGTTTTCTTGATATTCAAGGAGAGTCCTTTCTGTGCACTCTGTGATACTACAATGTCCAATAATTGTTGTAGGTCTGTTGAATTATCCGCCACCAATACTGTGTCATCTGCATAGCGTATATTGTTTATATTATATCCTCTGATTAGTATTCCTGGCATCTCTTTGATCTCTCTCATTAATACTTCGCTATATAGGGAGAAAAGATCTGGTGACAAGACACACCCCTGTTGTACTCCTAGCTTTATCTGTTCGTAACTACCCTCTTTATTTCCCATTTTAATTGCTGCTACTTGGTTCCAGTAAACATTCTTTATTATTCTTAAATCTTTTCCATCAATGTTGATATCTTCCAACATTTTAATCAGTTCATCATGTTTTACTTTATCAAATGCCTTAGTATAATCTATGAAGCACAAATATATGTCTCTCTTTTTCTCTATTGACCTTTCTATTAGTGTCCGTAATGTATAAATTGCATTGTTTGTGCCCTTTCCTTCCACAAATCCATACTGTTCTTCACTGATTTCCATTTTCATTTTCTTTTTGTTTCTTCTCATTATGATTCTGAGTAGAAGCTTAGTGATATGGTTTATGAGGTTAATTGTACGAAAATCTTCACATTCAATTGCTCCTGGTCTCTTTGGTATTGCTATAAATACAGATTTTACCAAATCGCTAAATATCATTTAGCATTTTGGTTAATATATCTACCCCAAATTCTACAACTAATGGAAACAAGAAGACTCAATAAAAATAATCATGCCAAATATGAAGAAATTCACAGACAAGTCAGAATATTATGTAAGGAGGCAAAAGAAGCATGGTTTAAGAAAAATTGCTTAGAAATTGAAAAAAAACACAACAGTCAAATACCAAATTAGTGCACAAAAGAATTCAGGAACTTACTAATAAAAGAACAAGTACATCAGCAGGCTGTCTAAAAACTAAAGATGGCAAAATCATAATAGAAAGAGATCAGATTCTACATGTATGGTCAGATTATGTAAAAAACCTTTATGATGATAACAGAGATGAACAGTATGATATTCGATTTAATAATGAAGGACCGCCAATTTTGAAGATGGAGATTCAAAATGTTCTTAAACATATGAAAGCCGGCAAGGTCCCCAGTTCAGATAACTATATAGAGCCTGTTCTGTATATGGATGTGAAGCGTGGACAATAAGCAGTCAAGCTGAAAAACATCTGATGACTGCAGAAATGTGGTTTCTGAGGAGAATGCAAAGAATACCATGGACAGACAGAACAACCAATGACCAAGTACTACAGGAGAAAAATGAAAATCGTAAATTGATTAGAGGAATTAGACGTAGACAGTCAAAATATTTTGGGCATTTTATGAGAAGAAATGGATTGGAGAACTTAGTGACAACTGGCAAGATCAAAGGGAACAGACCAAGGGGAAGACCAAGAAGTAAATACCTGGATGGCTTGGCCACATGGCATGGTCAAGACAGGAACGCTGAGCTGATCCACGACTCTGGTGATTGAGTGAAATGGTGAATCGTGACCACCCATGCTTTCCGGCATGACACATGATTGATTAAAATATAACATGTTCATTTAGAAGTTGAGTGAGCACTCAGTAAATCAGTCTACTTAACTGTAGTGTACAATGTAAGTTTTACAGTAGCTTTGAATCATGTAAACTTTTGTCAAAATTGTTACTAATTTATTAAAAATTTAGCAATTTTAGTCAATGTTTAAAAGTTGGGCGTTTACTTATGAAACCATCACAATTGAATATGGCTTGACAAGATGAATCCAATGGTATCTCAATTAAGACTGTCAGTTCTAAGCGGAGATATTAATATTTTTGTGTCGTGATCTACAACTAGGAAGTGCAAAGGAATCAGAGCAAATGATCTGTTCTGCTCATGGCCCAGTAAAATTAGGAGCTAAGAACATTAAATTCTGCCATCTATTACCGTGGCTTGTTTATTTTTAAATGAACCACATAGCAACCATATATTGTTGTGTCTGGAATGGCAAGGCCTAACTTGGACATGGTTTTTATTTTTCTATAGGATGTGCTGTGGCATAATTAATAATTAAAAATAGCCGCAAATTGATAATTCCTTAAATATATGCATTGCTAATTATTAGTTAACAAACCTGGCAAGATGTATATTTTATTATGCAGACTGGTAAAAAGAAAGTTATGGTGATATTCCTGTTTCAATAGGCTGTGCTGTGACCTATTTAAATGATTAAAAATAGCCGCCATTTATGTTAATTAAAAAATGTCATGTGAAATGTTTGTTGTTAATCAAAGAAATATTCATGAAAATGTACTCATGTTGTCTTCATGTACTCACTGTGTACTCTTATTGCTACAGCTTTCATTTTTTGATTAAATTTCCTGCAATAATGTAAGTAAATAAGTTTGTAACTGCTGCAGAAATTAAGCAATCACTATCGCTAATAATTGATTTCTACTTATGCTCTATTATTATTATATTATTCTGTAATTAAAAGTGAGCAATTAATAATCAAATAATAACTTTTTAAAATGCTAGTGATAAGGGAAACATCAGAAGCATGTATGAAGGGATAAAGCCTGTGGTCCAATGATCAAAAGAAGTGCACCACTGAAAACCTTGACTGGAAAAATCATCACTGACAAGAAACAGCAGATGGATAGATGGGTCGAGCACTATTTAGAGCTTTACTCAAGTGAGACGAAGCTAGCGGATGATGCCCTCAATGCCATAGAGGCCCTGCCAACTCTTGACCACCTGGACACACTTCCCAACATAACAGAAGTGTGCTATAAATGAACTTGCATCTGGCTAGGCTCCAGATGGGATTCTTCTTCTTCTTCTTCTTCTTCTTCTTCTTCTTCTTCTTCTTCTTCTTCTTCTTCTTCTTCTTCTTCTTCTTCTTCTTCTTCTTCTTTTGTTCGTTTGAAATATGTCTATAACTGCAATGTTGTCGTGCATTTAACTGTCTTTTTTGGTTCACTCAGTTGCTCATACAGTTTATCTTCTACTGTTGTCTCTCTAGGCCAGAAGGCTTGCCTAGATATGTCGTATTTTGGGCAGTCTTAGAGTATGTGATCTGCTGTCTGTGACGCCATCCACATGTGCACATGGCTGTTTCACCAATCTTGAATTTTGCATACACGTGGTTGCGTAATCTATTGTGCCCTGTTCTGAGGCGCAGACTAATGACTTGTTATGGTCTGTCCATAACATGGTAGTCACCATGAGCAGATTTTGGTGGCTTTCTGACTGATTTGATCATTCATTTCTTTTCGTGGTATGTAATGGGCACATCAGGCTATTCTTCTTTTGTTGCTCCTTCCTTAGGTAATTGATCAGCTCTCTCGTTTCTGGGTACTCCACAGTGAAATGCTATCCACTGTATGGTGACCTTATGCTGACTGCTAAGTTAAGAAAGTAGTGTCTTTAGTACTGGCAATTTCCCAGACAGGAGCACCTCGAGAACTGATTTAGCATTTGTCAGCAGCACCACAGGTTGTATACTATAGCTGGTATTTAGTAATTTATCTGTTGCTATCTTTACAGGGTGTTTGAAATCAAAAACAGGAAAGATGTTATTGGAGGAAGGTGCTATAATGAAGAGGTGGAATGAGTATATGAGAGAATTATATGATGGAGAAAGGGAAGAATTAACAGAAGAAAGTAACTTAGGAGGGACGCTGAAAAACATATGAAGAAACGAACTACAGCTGGGCCATATGGAATCACAAGAGAAGAATTAGAAGTAGTGGGAGAATTTGGAGTAGATATATTTACTAAAATGTTGAATTATATTTACAGCAGTGGATATTTACAAGCAATATGCTGAAATCTGTATTTATAGCTTTACCAAAAAAGACCAGGAGCAATTGAATGCAAAGATTTTTGTACAATTGACCTCATAAACCATGTCACTAAGCTTCTACTCAGAATTATAATGAGAAGAACAAGAAAGAAAATAAAAATGGAAATTAGTGAAGAACATTATGGATTTGTGGAAGGAAAGTGTACAAACAATGCAATATATACATTTTAAATTGTTTGCATATCCTTTACAGGACATTGCTGTCAACATCAACATCTTTCAGCTGATTGTTGATTTCTTGGAAAGATTATTTATGCTCAGTAGTTTGCCATTGCTTTCTGAGTGGCCAGCTCACATACCCTGTAAGTTACCGACGCGATTCGAACCACTGCTGATTCTCACCAACGTTATGTTACTTACGAGAGTATATGCGATTACGGAGAAAAGTCGCTAACCTCTAGGCCAGGAAATATACATTACGTACACTAATAGAAAGGTCAATAGAGACATGGAAATATATATATTTATGCTTCTAGATTATACTAAGGCATTTGATAAAGTAAAACATGATGAACTGATTAAAATGTTGGAAGATATCAACATTAATGGTAAAGATTTAAGAATAATAATTTATATTTATTGGAACCAAGTAGCAGCAATTCTTCTTCTTCTTCTTCGTTCATCCGGAGTTTTTTTTTCCGGATGTGATTGCGTTGTGCCTGTTTACAGCAGAGCTGCATTCTTGCGCCGTTAGGCCGACACATCCGACTTCTGCGGGCATTTGTTGACCGGGTTAACCTTCCCGGGGAAGTAGCAGCAATTAAAATGGGAAATAAAGAGATCAGTTACGAACAAATAAAGCTAGGAGTTTGGCAGGGGTGTGCCTTGTCACCGGGTCTCTTCTCCTTATGTAGCGAAGCAATAATGAGAGAGAGCTTATAGGAGAGGCGAGACGGACATATAATCAGATTGCTACTGGCACTATTGGTGTTGGAACTCTTTGCTGGCTGCTGAGGATGGGGACGGAGCGCTTATGGGAATGCCCCGAATGCTGTCATGTCTGTTCTTAAATCAATCAATCAATCATAATGAGAGACATCAAAGGGACGCCAGAAACACTAATTGGAGGTTATAATATAATTAAGTAGGGCTGTGAAAATTATCAATTAATCGTTAATTTTTTTACCAATTAAATTTTTTTAATGATTAATCAAAAAAGTCTCTCCCATCACTTATACAAATGAACCGGAAGTCTCAAAATAACAACATGGCAGTGGAGAAAAATAAACAAATTTCCGGACGATTACATGAACATTTTGGTTTTAAAGTATTGACTGATCGGAATATTGAAAATGCTGAAAAAGTTTTGTACGTTCGTTGTGATAAATCGTTTGCCTACCATGGTTCTGACATCGCTTACTTACCACCTCAAAAACAAAAGCATCCTCTACAGTATTGCCAGACGACATCTCGGGGTAAATAATATTAATTCCAACAGTATAACTTTATAACAAGTACAACTCATAAACAACAGTCGTCAACTGCAGATTCAAGAAGCCAAACCTAAACTGAAGAAGGAAATCTACTGCAATGAACTTTGAAGGTTGAAACATTGTTCATTTTCCGCAGTGTTCTGGCTTGTAATAACGACATTAATACACAATGATCTGCTGTGCCTGTTCTGATCAGGCGAGCAGCAGTATAATTAAAATGAATATTAGTAACATGTCCAAAGCCATCTACACTCAGGTTATAAATAATGTCCTTGCCCGTCCACACGGCGTCCTGTCAATCCTCGCAATGTCCTTTCTGCCAATTTTCAGACATCAAGATTCTGCGTTTATCAGCCTATTTATTTGTAGCTTCGATACACAGAGTGTTTTGTCCATTCCAATTACTAATTCAGCCACTGATGCGGTATAGAGCCTGTGTTTAGCCGACCGATATTTCCTAAATCAACATGAGCTGCCGCTCTGTATAATTTCCCAAGTCTGCCGTTGTTTATGTTGACGATCTTTGATGACGTTTCTGCGTTGTCACGTCATGTGCTTGGTTTTCTTAGCGTTTTGTTTTTGGGATTCTCTGCTATTTATAATTTATTCTATTGCGTCACACCTGCTACTTGGCAAGTATCAGAAATTCAGCTGAGACGGTCTATTTGCAGCATCATCACCTACCTCGAAGCAGGCTACTTTGAGTCACATTTGTTGTTCATCTGATCGTCCAGTGAGTGCTGCATTACAACATGATATTCAAGTATCACTTGCAAACTGGATTGCTAGTAGTGGCAGCAAGATGTACCAACAAGATGGAACAGTATTTTTATTATGCTACAGAATCTTCTACAGGCCAGAGAAGCATTAACAAAATATGTCAAAGTTTTGGACTTATTCTGTCAGACCACGGTCCTGCTTGGCGGTCAAGATTATGTTTCATGCAGCAGTGTATTGCCACTATCATCGTTGACAAAGCATATGACTACACGATGATGATCCGGGCTACATAACTAAATTTAAGGCAGCATGTATTAATGACTTCAGTGAATGTAACTAATATGACAAGTATTGATATACTACAGATTGCAACAGCACTTGATCCAAGCTAGAAATGCCTGAAGTGTTTGTCAAAAGATGCAAAAGAATGAATTTGGTCACGTATTGAACAACAAATAACAGTTGATGTTCATGATGAGCAGATGGAGACTGCTGCAATAAATGATACTGACATTGACAATGAAACTATATGTGAACCAAATGAAAAGCATATTAAGCTAATGGAGTCTGACTCAGACACGGAAGATCATGTCGACAGCTCTTCTGATGAATTGCTGCGTTATAAAATGGAGAAGAATGTTGCTGGATCGGTTGACCCTCTACAATGGTGAAAATTTAATGAACATTGATATCCAAAATTGGTATTCCTTGCCAAGACCATTCTGTGCATACCGGCTACCTCAGTTCTTTTCTAGTTCACTCCTCGGTCCATAGAATTTATCATCTACTGCTTTTTATCAAGGCCAGAAGGTTTGCCTAGATATGTAGTATTTTGGACAGTCTTGGAGTATGCGGTCTGCTGTCTGCGTCGCCAATCCACATGTGCACCTGGCTGATTCGCCAGTTTTTAAGTTTGTATACATGTGGTTGTGTTATCTATTGTGTCCTGTTCTGAGGTGCAGAATAATGATTTGTTCTGGTCTGTCCATAACGTGGTAGTTGTCTTGGGCAGGTTTTGGTGGCTTTCTGGCTGATTTGATCATTCTTTTATTTTGTGGTATATAACGGGTACATCAGGTTGTTCTTCTGTTGCTCCTTCCTTAGCTAATTGATCAGCTCTCTCATTTCTGGGTACTCCACAGTGCGATGGTATCCACTTTATGGTGACCATACGCTGGCTAGAAAGTTAAGATGTTAGTGTCTGTAGTACTGACAATTTCCCAGACAGTAGCATCTCAAGACCTCAAGTATGTACATGCACAAAAGCATGTAAATGTCTGTGACATGTAGTAATTGTTCATGTATTAGACTGTACTTACTGTAGGTGCTCACCTGTTAGATTACACTTATGTATATAATAAATATTCATTTGATAGATGATACCTGCAGTGACTTATCAGGTGCTTTAGTACATTCACAATAACTGTGAATTTTATAGAAGTTCAAACAGTTTATTATAATATGTTGCCTGTATCTCTAATGTTTAACCACATGTTCACTGTTTGTGTTTCAGAAATACACCACTGTTGCCAGAATGAAGTGAACTTTTTTCTCATAGGTGCATAGGAAATAGAGAAGATGGCATTTGCTAACATTGACATGGAGTTTATAAATCAAGACCGTCCAGATGTGTTCTTCGATTACAAAACTCATGTCAGATTCAATAACATGGTTGGCATGGAGGGTTGTTGTAACCTTGAAGACAAGGCAGGACACACAGACACAGGATTAAGTGTGTCTGAAAATAAAATAGCCCTTGCTCACCATGGTCAAATATCACTTGATGATAGTGGGACTGAGAATAGTTATATAACTTCAGTAAAACATGAGGAATGCGATCAAATATCAGAGATTGTGTCATCTAACAATGAAATTAACACTAAACTAAAGTGTGCAACTAATGAAACTAGTAAATTACAAACTGTAGAAACACCAGTAAAATGTACACAGATCTCATTGAAGACTCTTGATTATTCTGATAATCTCACCAGTTTTATTCATCTAAGAATAAAACAAGAAGCCACAACTTACATGTCTGAAGTTTGTCATCCAAACGCTGGTGAAGATATATATTTAAACAGAAAGAGAAGAACAAATTCAGTGGAGAAATCTTACAAGTGTGATGATTGTGGTGCATTTTTTACTCACACTCATCAATTAGCGTAGCACTTGAACAGACATATAGGAGAGAAGCCTTACAAATGTGATGATTGTGGTGCATCTTTTACCCTTGCTGGCAGTATGAAGACCCACACAAGAACACATACAGGAGAGAAACCTTACAAATGTGATGATTGTGGTGCATCTTTAACTACAGCTGGCAATCTGAAGATCCACAAAAGAACACATACAGGAGAAAAACCTTACAAATGTGATGATTGTAGTGCTTCATTTACTCAACCTAGCAGTCTGAAGTTCCACCAAAGAACACATACAGGTGAGAAACCTTACAAATGTGGTGATTGTGGTGCGTCATTTGCCCATTCTTGCAATCTGAAGCTCCACAAAAGAACGCATACAGGAGAGAAACCTTATACATGTGATGATTGTGGTGCAACTTTTACTCAAGTTGCTAGTTTGATGTACCACAAGAGAACACACACAGGAGAGAAACCTTACAAATGTGATGACTGTAGTGCTTGTTTTATCCACCCTGGCAGACTTAGTTGCCACAAAAGGACACATACAGGAGAGAAACCTTACAAATGTGATGATTGTGGTGCATCTTTTGCTTTTACTGGCAGTCTGAAGCTCCACAAGAGAACACATACAGGAGAGAAACCTTACAAATGTGATGATTGTGGTTCTTCATTTACTCAATCTGGCAGCCTGAAGCTCCACCAAAGAACACATGCAGGTGAGAAACCTTTCAAATGTGATGAATGTGGTGCATCTTTAACTACAGCTGGCAATCTGAAGCGCCATAAAAGATTACATACAGGTGAGAAACCTTACAAATGTGATGATTGTGGTGCTTCATTTTCTCAATCTGGCAATCTGAAGCTCCACCAAAGAATACATACAGGTGAGAAACCTTACAAATGTGGTGATTGTGGTGCATCATTTACTCATTCTTGCAACCTGAAGCTCCACAAAAGAACGCATACAGGAGAGAAACCTTACACATGTGACGATTGTGGTGCAACTTTTGCTCAAGCTGCTAGTTTGATGTCCCACCATAGAACACATACAGGAGATAAACCTTTCAAATGTGATGATTGTAGTGCTTGTTTTAACCACTCTGGCAAACTAAGATACCACAAAAGGACACATACAGGAGAGAAACCTTACAAATGTGATGATTGTGGTGCATATTTTACTTTTGCTGGCAATCTGAAGCTCCACAGGAGAACACATACAGGAGAGAAACCTTACAAATGTGATGATTGCGGTGCTTCATTTACTCAATCTGGCAATCTGAAGCTCCACCAAAGGACACATTCAGGAGAGAAATCTTACAAATGTGATGATTGTGGTGCATCTTTCATTGACATTGGTAGTTTAGTGTATCACTTGAGAACACATACAGGAGATAACCCTTACGAATTTGATTATTTGATTAATTCTGCAAATCCAAACTACCATAAGAGAATGCATGCAGGAGAAAAATCTTATAAATGTAATTTTTGTGGTCATTCATTTTCTAAAACTAGGAATCTTAAATGTCACAGGAGAACACATACAGGAGAGAAATATTACAAACGTGTTTATTGTAGTGCTTGCTTTACTCTGGCAATCTGAAGCTCCACTAAAGATTACATACAGGAGAGATACCTTACAAATTTGATGATTGTGGTGCTTCATTTACTCAATCTGGCAGTCTGAAGCTCCACCAAATGACACATACAGGAGAGAAATCTTACAAATGTGATGATTGTGGTGTATCTTTTACTGTCACTGGTAATTTAGTGTATCACTTGAGAACACATACAGGAGATAACCCTTACAAATGTGATGATTTGATTCATCTCATCTCATCTCATGTTCCTCTTGTACCTTGCGGTGTCGAGGTGAAGTATAAACATCGGTAGAGTGCCCGATTATGGGCTTCAAGTATCGATATTCCCATGGACTCTGCTATTCCCTCTGTCCAACGTTTATGTGGTTGGCCTCTTCCTCTGTTTCCATCTGGTCTGTACATCATTGCTTGTTGTGGTATGCTGTTGACTGGTAAACTTCTTGCATGGCCAGACCATTTGACTTGCTGCTTTCAAATAAAATCTTGTGCTGCTATAACCCCCACTTTAGTCCCAATTTCTTCATTTCTGATCTGATCTCTTCTTGATACATTGAGTATTCTTCTCAGGAATCTCATTTCTGTTGTTGTGATTTTGATGATTTGATTAATTCTGCAAATTCAAACTACCATAAGAGAATGCATGCAGGAGAAATATCTTACAAATGTAATGTTTGTGGTCATTCATTTTCTAAAACTTGCAATCGTAAATATCACAGAAGAAAACATGCAGGAGAGAGATATTACAGACGTGATTATTGTAGTGCATGCTTTACTCTGGGAATCTGAAGCTCCACAAAAGATTACATACAGCAGAGAAACCTTACAAATGTTATGATTGTGGAGCTTCATTTACTCAATCTGGCAATCTGAATCTCCACCAAAGGACACATACAGGAGAGAAACCTTTCAAATGTGATGATTGTGGTGCATCTTTAACTACAGCTGGCAATCTGAAGAGCCACAAAAGATTATATACAGGAGGGAAACCTTACAAATGTGATGATTGTGGTGCTTCATTTACTCAGTCTGACAATCTGAAGCTCCACCAAAGAACACATACAGGTGAGAAACCTTACAAATGTAGTGATTGTCGTGCAACTTTTACTCAAGCTGCAAGTTTGATGAACTAATAGAGAATACATACAGGAGAGAAACCTTACAAATGTGATGATTTCCTCTCTCTAGCAAACTGAAACACCACAAATGGACACATACATCGGAGTAACCTTACAATAGCCATGATTGTGGTGGTTCTGTAACCACAGCTGGTAAACATACAGGAGACAAACCTTACAAAGCCATGATTGTGTAGCATCTTTTACTCACACTCTGTGCCACATTTATTGAAAGACAGAAAATCAAGTGGTTTGGCCATCTCGTTTGAATGCAACACCACCAACTCCCATCACTGGCCCTACATCAAAGATCATCTGCGACGAGACCAAGAGGATGTCCGAGAAGAAAATGGTTTGGTGACATCAAAGACATTGTACAATCACATGGAATGACACTATCCAATGCCACCCATTGGGCACTAGAGTACCAATTATTCCTCCCCACGATTCTTGACGGAAACAGTCGATGATGATGATGACAAAATAGAAGGAATCAAATGAAATGACAGAATCACCAATGTGGAACTCATGGAGAGAACTAGACAAACACCAGTGTGGAACTCAGAGATAGAACTAGACAAACACCAGTGTGGAACTCATGGAGAGAACTAGACAAACACCAGTGTGGAACTCATGGAGAGAACTAGACAAACACCAGTGTGGAACTCATGGAGAGAACTAGACAAACACCAGTGTGGAACTCATGGAGAGAACTAGACAAACACCAGTATGGAGCTCATGGAGAGAACTAGACAAACACCAGTGTGGAACTCATGGAGAGAACTAGACAAACACCAGTGTGGAACTCATGGAGAGAACTAGACAAACACCAGTGTGGAACTCATGGAGAGAACTAGACAAACACCAGTGTGGAACTCATGGAGAGAACTAGACAAACACCAGTGTGGAACTCATGGAGAGAACTAGACAAACACCAGTGTGGAACTCATGGAGAGAACTAGACAAACACCAGTGTGGAATTCATGGAGAGAACTAGACAAACACCAGTGTGGAACTCATGGAGAGAACTAGACAAACACCAGTGTGGAGCTCATGGAGAGAACTAGACAAACACCAGTGTGGAACTAATGGAGAGAACTAGACAAACACCAGTGTGGAACTCATGGAGAGAACTAGACAAACACCAGTGTGGAGCTCATGGAGAGAACTAGACAAACACCAGTGTGGAACTCACAGAGAGAACTAGACAAACACCAGTGTGGAACTCATGGAGAGAACTAGACAAACACCAGTGTGGAGCTCATGGAGAGAACTAAACAAACACCAGTGTGGAGCTCATGGAGAGAACTAGACAAACACCAGTGTGGAACTCATGGAGAGAACTAGACAAACACCAATGTGGAACTCATGGAGAGAACTAGACAAACACCAGTGTGGAGCTCATGGAGAGAACTAGACAAACACCAGTGTGGAGCTCATGGAGAGAACTAGACAAACACCAGTGTGGAGCTCATGGAGAGAACTAGACAAACACCAGTGAACCAAGAGGTAAAGAAAAGACACTGGCACTGGATAGGACACACATTGAGAAAACCTGAGACTGGTATTACTAGAAAGTCTATTGTCTGGAATCCATGGATTTACATAAAGGAAAACCTGAGACTGGTATAACTAGAAAGTCTATTGTCTGGAATCCATGGATTTACATAAAGGAAAACCTGAGACTGTTATAACTAGAAAGTCTATTGTCTGGAATCCATGGATTTACATAAAGGAAAACCTGAGACTGGTATAACTAGAAAGTCTATTGTCTGGAATCCATGGATTTACATAAAGGAAAACCTGAGACTGGTATAACTAGAAAGTCTATTGTCTGGAATCCATGGATTTACATAAAGGAGAACCTGAGACTGGTATAACTAGAAAGTCTATTGTCTGGAATCCATGGATTTACATAAAGGAAAACATGAGACTGGTATAACTAGAAAGTCTATTGTCTGGAATCCATGGATTTACATAAAGGAAAACCTGAGACTGGTATAACTAGAAAGTCTATTGTCTGGAATCCATGGATTTACATAAAGGAAAACCTGAGACTGGTATAACTAGAAAGTCTATTGTCTGGAATCCATGGATTTACATAAAGGAGAACCTGAGACTGGTATAACTAGAAAGTCTATTGTCTGGAATCCATGGATTTACATAAAGGAAAACCTGAGACTGGTATAACTAGAAAGTCTATTGTCTGGAATCCATGGATTTACATAAAGGAAAACCTGAGACTGGTATAACTAGAAAGTCTATTGTCTGGAATCCATGGATTTACATAAAGGAAAACCTGAGACTGGTATAACTAGAAAGTCTATTGTCTGGAATCCATGGATTTACATAAATTAAACCTAAATACACACGGAGAATAGAAGTAGACAGAAATCAATATGGTGACAACATGAATGGAGCTGTAGTATTTTAAATGTATTGGGTGTATTTTTCAGGACACTGCAGTGTTTGAAACTATTGCTGGTCCAAGTTTTGTATTCACCCTTTGTAAAGTTCATGTCGGTCTCCCTGGCCTAGGAGTTACTGTCTTTCTCTGTAATCCAGTATATTCTCTTGAGTAATGTAACCTGCGCGAGAATCTGTAGCGGTTCTCGCCACGTTGTTAACTTACGGGGTATGTGAGCCGGTTGCTCAGAAAGCAGTGGCAAACTACTGAGTGTAATCTTGCCTAGTACATCAACAGCAGCTGAAAAAGGCTGATGTTGACTGCAACGTCCTGTAAGGGATATGAAAACATACAAAAAAGTTCATGCAACATAATACGTAAATACAAAACTTGGACCAGCAATATTTTCAAACACTGCACAGTCATTAAAAAAACACCCTATACTTGTTAGTTTTCTCTCATGAAGAACTCTGAATTGCGTGTCTTTATATTTTACCCTTATTATGTTATTGCTTTTCTGTGGGATCCCATTTGTGTCATTTGCTTAGGTCAATTTTCTGAAATGTCACAAGAGAAAAAATGCAGGAAAGACACTTTACAAGTGTGATTGTTGTGATGCTTCTTTTACTTAGGTTTGCACTCTGAAGTGCCACATAAGAACACTTATAGAATAGTGCAAAGATTTTTAATATGTGAATAGATGATGGTTTATTGGGTCCAGAGTTAGTTTGAGAAGTTACTATCATCTTTCCCTGGGTTAACTTGATAGTACATGATTGGTCTGTAGGAAATCATAAATTCCATGACAGAATGAGAAATAATCCATTCAGCAGGGATCTCCATGCTAGCCACAGAAGGAGAGTAATAATAAAATAAGTAAATAATCCATGTGTACACCTTCAGCCGTATTGGACATATGGTGCTAGAGCCGTATTTGTATAGAACAATCATCACTGCAGGGGCCATGTGTTCATATTTGTATAGAACAACCATCACTCCAGGGGCCATGTGTTCATATTTGTATAGAACAACCATCACTGCAGGGGCCATGTGTTCATATTTGTATAGAACAATCATCACTCCAGGGGCCATGTGTTCATATTTGTATAGAACAATCATCACTCCAGGGGCCATGTGTTCATATTTGTATAGAACAATCATCACTCCAGGGGCCATGTGTTCATATTTGTATAGAACAATCATCACTCCAGGGGCCATGTGTTCATATTTGTATAGAACAATCATCACTCCAGGGGCCATGTGTTCATATTTGTATAGAACAACCATCACTCCAGGGGCCATGTGTTCATATTTGTATAGAACAATCATCACTCCAGGGGCCATGTGTTCATATTTGTATAGAACAATCATCACTCCAGGGGCCATGTGTTCATATTTGTATAGAACAACCATCACTCCAGGGGCCATGTGTTCATATTTGTATAGAACAATCATCACTCCAGGGGCCATGTGTTCAGTATCACTCCAGTCATCTTTATTTCCCAAGATGTTTTCTGGTAACCATTTTAGTCAGGGTTGACATGGAAGCCCCGGTCAGTTCTCTAATCCACCTCAGATTCTAACCCATCACCAGTGGGCCAGCGGGAAGGCATTTAGTCACTACGCTACTGCAGCTCCCACAGAAGGAGATTGGTGAACCCTAATAGTCTTGTAGCTGAAAAACATCTAAGGGCAGAGGAAATGTGGTTTCTGAGGAAAATGCAAAGAATACCACGGACAGACAGAAAAACCAATGAGGAAGTCCTACAAGAAGCAGATTAAAACCATAAACTGATTAGAGGACTTAGTTGTATGTAATCAAAAATTGTTGCCCTGGGAAGGTTAACCCGGTCAACAAATGCCTGCAGAAGTCAGATGTGTCGGCCTAACAGCACAAGAACGCAGTTCTGCTGTAAACAAGCACAATGCAATCACGTCCGAAAAAAAAGTCCAGATGAACGCAGAAGAAGAAGAAGAAGAAAAATTGTTGGACACTTTATGAGAAGACATAAACTAGAGAACTTGGTGACAGCTGGCAAGATTGAGAGGAAAAGAACTAGGAGTAGGCAGGGAAGTAAATATCTGGATGGCTTGACCATATGGTATGATTGAGACAAGGATACAGAGCTTATCCACGACTGGTGATTGTGTAAGGTAGTGAAACATGATCACCCACACTTATCAGAATTGCACATGATGATGATGAATATTCACGCAGTTTGATATTTGTGACAATGAGTGTTGTGGCCTTACTCCTAGAATACTTTAAACAATATGTTCTAGGTCATTGTTCTTATGTATGTATATTGTGAAATGTGTTGGTAGAATAAATGAATAAATGCTGACATTGTTCTTCATTGATATGTAGAGTGATAGAATTACTAATAGGACTTCTTCAAGGACAAATGAGTGGCATTTTCAGCATGCAAACAGAGAGACACTTGACTTGTGTCATTTTCTTGTCGTTGCATTCACTCATTTTGAACTCAAGTGTAGTCCGTACACATTCTACTACATCTAGTACACTGGGCTGATTTTTATGTGGATAAGCTTTCTCTATTACCAATGTCCTTCGCCATCAGGCGAACCCACTCTGTCTTCTGAGGTAATTGTAATTTACGCTTCAAAATGAAAATTTTAGCACAACTGACCGCTGTAGGGGTTAAACCTGCTACCTTGGCATCAGAACACAGGAAGTTTAAGAGCAAGTGCTCTTATCCATTTGACAGTGCTAACCTCTACAAGTATAATGCTGTGTCTGTTTAACAGAGAATTCCATTTGAAGCAACAGAAAAGTACACACAGAAGAGAAACACTAAGATATTTGAAGCACCACAAAAGCACTCACATAGAAGAGAAACATATTTTGTTTTGGCGCTTGCTCACTTTTAACTCAAGTGTAGCCCATACACTCTATTTATAGCAGTGATAGACTGAATTTTGTATGTGGGTTAGCTTTCCCTATTAACATTGTCCCTCGCCATCAGGCGAACCCACTCCGACTTCACAGGTGAGAAACACTGATATTTGAAACACCATAAAAGCACTCACAGAAGAGAAACACTATATTTGAAGCACCATAAAATAACTTACAGAAGAGAAAAGTGTTATTTGAAGAAGAAAAACTAACACAAGCACAGTGATATTTGAAACATCACAAAAGAAAACATACAGGAAACAATGTGATACTTATAAACTTTACTGTTACTGACCTGTGACTAGGCACTGAATAAATGTGGTGTTTATGGTGTATATTTATAGACAATCTGGCATATCATGAGAGAACATTAATAGGAGATCATCCTAATGCAGTGTTTGCCTACCAACCTGGTGGTCATGTGGTCAAATCCCCATTGAACTGGGCTGTCAGGTAGAGTCAGTCTAAAATAGTTACCAGGACATGACCTGTGAAATAAAGGCAGTTGGTGTCAGATTGGCCATATGACATGATGGATGTCAGTTGATCTATACAATAGTTTACTACATCACACACCCACCACAGGTCATGGGTCTTTACTTATTGTCTCATGTTCACCTTTACTTTACTTATTGTCTCATGTTCACCTTTACTTTACTTATTGTCTCATGTTCACCTTTACTTTACTTATTGTCTCATGTTCACCTTTACTTTACTTATTGTCTCATGTTCACCTTTACTTTACTTATTGTCTCATGTTCACCTTTACTTTACTTATTGTCTCATGTTCACCTTTACTTTACTTATTGTCTCATGTTCACCTTTACTTTACTTATTGTCTCATGTTCACCTTTACTTTACTTATTGTCTCATGTTTACCTTGACTTTACTTATTGCCTCATGTTCACCTTTACTTTACTTATTGTCTCATGTTCACCTTTACATTACTTATTGTCTCATGTTCACCTTTACTTTACTTATTGTCTCATGTTCACCTTTACTTTACTTATTGTCTCATGTTCACCTTTACTTTACTTATTTTCTCATGTTTACCTTGACTTTACTTATTGCTTCATGTTCACCTTTACTTTACTTATTATCTCATGTTCACCTTTACTTTACTTATTGCCACATGTTCACCTTGACTTTACTTATTGTCTCATGTTCACCTTTACTTATTGCCTCATGTTCACCTTGACTTTACTTATTTTCTCGTGTTCACCTTTACTTTACTTATTGTCTCATGTTCACCTTTACTTTACTTATTGCCTCATGTTCAACTTTACTTTACTTATTGTCCCATGTTCACCTTGACTTTACTTATTGTCTCATGTTCACCTTTACTTTACTTATTGTCTCGTGTTCACCTTTACTTTACTTATTGTCTCGTGTTCAACTTTACTTATTGTCCCATGTTCACCTTTACTTTACTTATTGTCTCATGTTCACCTGTACTTATTGTCTCATGTTCAACTTTACTTTACTTATTGTCTCATGTTCACCTTTATTTTACTTATTGTCTCATGTTCACCTTTACTTTACTTATTGTCTCATGTTCACCTTTACTTTACTTATTGTCTCATGTTCACCTTGACTTATTGCCTCATGTTCACCTTTACTTTACTTATTGTCTCATGTTCAACTTTACTTTACTTATTGTCCCATGTTCACCTTTGCTTTACTTATTGTCTCATGTTCACCTTTACTTTACTTATTGCCTCATGTTCACCTTTACTTTACTTATTGCCTCATGTTCACCTTTACTTTACTTATTGTCTCATGTTCACCTTTACTTTACTTATTGCCTCATGTTCACCTTGACTTTACTTATTGCCTCATGTTCACCTTGACTTTACTTATTGCCTCATGTTCACCTTGACTTTACTTATTGCCTCATGTTCACCTTTACTTTACTTATTGTCTCATGTTCACCTATACTTATTGCCATGTGTTCACCTTTACTTTACTTATTGTCTCATGTTCACCTTTACTTTACTTATTGTCTCATGTTCACCTATACTTATTGCCATGTGTTCACCTTTACTTAACTTATTGTCTCATGTTGACCTTTACTTTACTTATTGTCTCATGTTCACCTTTACTTTACTTATTGTCTCATGTTCACCTTTACTTTACTTATTGTCTCATGTTCACCTTTACTTTACTTATTGTCTCATGTTCACTATTACTTTACTTATTGTCTCATGTTCACCTTTACTTTACTTATTGTCTCATGTTCACCTTTACTTTACTTGTCTCATGTTCACGTCTACTTTACTTATTGTCTCATGTTCACCTTTACTTTACTTATTGCCTCATGTTTACCTTGACTTTACTTATTGTCTCATGTTCACCTTTACTTTACTTATTGCCTCATGTTCACCTTTACTTATTGCCTCATGTTCACCTTTACTTTACTTATTGCCTCATGTTAACCTTTACTTTACTTATTGCCTCATGTTCACCTTTACTTTACTTATTGTCTCATGTTCACCTTGACTTTACTTATTGCCTCATGTTCAAATTTACTTTACTTATTGTCTCATGTTCACCTTTACTTTACTTATTGTCTCATGTTCACCTTTACTTTACTTATTGTCTCATGTTCACCTTTACTTTACTTATTGTCTCATGTTCACCTTGACTTATTGTCTCATGTTCACCTTTACTTTACTTATTGCCTCGTGTTCACCTTTACTTTACTTATTGTCTCATGTTCACCTTTACTTTACTTATTGCCTCATGTTCACCTTTACTTTACTTATTGTCCCATGTTCACCTTTATTTTACTTATTGTCCCATGTTCACCTTTACTTTACTTATTGTCTCATGTTCACTTTTACTTTACTTTTTGCCTCATGTTCACCTTTACTTAACTTATTGCCTCATGTTCACCTTTACTTTACTTATTGTCCCATGTTCACCTTTGCTTTACTTATTGTCTCATGTTCACCTTTACTTTACTTATTGCCTCATGTTCACCTTTACTTTACTTATTGCCTCATGTTCACCTTTACTTTACTTATTGTCTCATGTTCAACTTTACTTTACTTATTGTCCCATGTTCACCTTTACTTAACTTATTGCCTCATGTTCACCTTTACTTATTGCCTCATGTTCACCTTTACTTTACTTATTGTCCCATGTTCACATTGTCTTTACTTATTGTCCCATGTTCACCTTTACTTTACTTATTGCCTCATGTTTACCTTGACTTTACTTATTGTCTCATGTTCACCTTTACTTTACTTATTGTCTCATGTTCACCTTTACTTTACTTATTGCCTCATGTTCACCTTTACTTTACTTATTGCCTCATGTTCACCTTGACTTTACTTATTGCCTCATGTTCACCTTTACTTTACTTATTGCCTCATGTTCACCTTGACTTTACTTATTGCCTCATGTTCACCTTTACTTTACTTTTTGCCTCATGTTCACCTTTACTTAACTTATTGCCTCATGTTCACCTTTACTTTACTTATTGTCCCATGTTCACCTTTGCTTTACTTATTGTCTCATGTTCACCTTTACTTTACTTATTGCCTCATGTTCACCTTAGCTTTACTTATTGCCTCATGTTCACCTTTACTTTACTTATTGTCTCATGTTCAACTTTACTTTACTTATTGTCCCATGTTCACCTTTACTTAACTTATTGCCTCATGTTCACCTTTACTTATTGCCTCATGTTCACCTTTACTTTACTTATTGTCCCATGTTCACATTGTCTTTACTTATTGTCCCATGTTCACCTTTACTTTACTTATTGCCTCATGTTTACCTTGACTTTACTTATTGTCTCATGTTCACCTTTACTTTACTTATTGTCTCATGTTCACCTTTACTTTACTTATTGCCTCATGTTCACCTTTACTTTACTTATTGCCTCATGTTCACCTTGACTTTACTTATTGCCTCATGTTCACCTTGACTTTACTTATTGCCTCATGTTCACCTTTACTTTACTTATTGCCTCATGTTCACCTTGACTTTACTTATTGCCTCATGTTCACCTTTACTTTACTTATTGCCTCATGTTCACCTTGACTTTACTTATTGCCTCATGTTCACCTTTACTTTACTTATTGCCTCATGTTCACCTTTACTTAACTTATTGCCTCATGTTCACCTTTACTTATTGCCTCATGTTCACCTTTACTTTACTTATTGTCCCATGTTCACATTGTCTTTACTTATTGTCCCATGTTCACCTTTACTTTACTTATTGCCTCATGTTTACCTTGACTTTACTTATTGTCTCATGTTCAACTTTACTTTACTTATTGTCCCATGTTCACCTTTACTTAACTTATTGCCTCATGTTCACCTTTACTTATTGCCTCATGTTCACCTTTACTTTACTTATTGTCCCATGTTCACATTGTCTTTACTTATTGTCCCATGTTCACCTTTACTTTACTTATTGCCTCATGTTTACCTTGACTTTACTTATTGCCTCATGTTCACCTTTACTTTACTTATTGCCTCATGTTCACCTTTACTTTACTTATTGCCTCATGTTCACCTTTACTTTACTTATTGCCTCATGTTCACCTTGACTTTACTTATTGCCTCATGTTCACCTTTACTTTACTTATTGCCTCATGTTCACCTTGACTTTACTTATTGCCTCATGTTCACCTTTACTTTACTTATTGCCTCATGTTCATGTCTACTTTACTTGTCTCATGTTCACTTGTACTTATTGTCTCATTTGTTTATGTTGAGCTTAACATCTGCGGTTTTAATAATAATGAAGAAGTAGAACTGATAGAAACAATGGAAAAGAGGAAAATGGGAATAGAGGACACCAGAATAAAAGGGAAGGGGTGAAAGGAGATCCACCAAAGTTATACATTTGTCTTCTCCGGAGTGGAACAACAGGAAATGGCAAGTAGAATATTAGAAACAAAATGTATTTTATAGCAGTGAGAATAAAAGAACAGACAATTACTACATATGCACAAATGTATGCACTGTGTAACACAAACAACAATGATCAAGTGTGTGAGTTCTTTGAAGACATCCACGATACACTTATTAAAATAGAGAAGCAAGACATCATCATAGTTATGGGAGACTTCAAAGCAAGACTAGGACATAATAGAATGGACATAGAGAAACATCTTGGAGAAATTAAAGACCAACGCAATTAAAGAAATGATACTGGAAGTAGATTGATAGAGCTATGTACTCAAACGACCTCTTTATAACAAACATTTGTTTTTAAACATAGACTCACGTATATTCATCTGGTATAAATTGAACGACCTAGACACCAAAAGCCAAATTGATTTCATATTAACAAGAAACAAAAAAAAAGAGAAATATATTAGATGCAAGGGCAGTGCCCAAATAAAGTATGAACACAGACCATAAAGCAGTTAATACCACAATGAACCAATAGAAGAAGAAACCAAAGACTAGAAAATCACATAATATGCGATTAGTAATCTTAAAAAAATCTCAGAATGGACAAGTCAAGACTCCCCTATCAAGCCCTCATATGGTCACCAGTAGGGAAAAGAAAACGGGGAAGACCAAGAGAGACCCTGCGTAGAACCATCATTAGAGAAGGCTCATTCAATGGCCAAGTAGATATCCAAGATCTACAACAGGTAGCAGCGAACCGCCAAGCATGGAGAGACAGGACTTCTGCCCTATGCGCCGCCTTAGGCTCAAGAGGAAAGACTAACTAACTAACTAAACAAATCTCAAAGATGAGACGTTGAGGGAAAATTATGAGAAAGAATTAAATGAATTTGTGTAAAACTACCCATAGAAAGTAAAACGGTGGAAGAAGAATGGGAGATGTTCAAGTCAAGAATTCTAAACACTGCAAAAATAACATGTGGAACCATTGAAAAACGGATAAAAAGAATATACAAGTTGGTGGAACACGGAGGTAAAGACAGCTGTAAAAGACACACACAAAATGAAAAGTATAAAAAATCGTTGAACAGCAAACAAGAACATGAGTACATCAAATATAGGGACGCAGAGGTGTTTCCAAGGCACCAGGGCCGGGTTATATACTGGCCAAGACCTATTGACGCGTCCTCGTCGAGCGTCCTGGGCAACAGGTCCCTTCAGGGTCCTGGCTAAAGTCAGTAGGATCGCCGATTCCTCCGAAGTCGGAGAGTGTCTGCCTGTACGGCGAGGAACCACCAGTCTGCACACCAATAAGCCAGACATGGGACAACGGATACTCACTCAAAACTCAGGTCCTGTATGACATCACACTGATGTTGGACAACAGGATGCCTTCATCCGACATACAGGACTTCGCGTTGGAAACATAAACAATGCATATTTCCATGTTATGAGACACATCCTTCACCCACCCTCACATCCCCCTCCCTCCCACACACACCCCAATCCACCCACATACACACCTCACCCACCCACACCACCCACCAACTCCATCCACCCAAACACATCCCCCACACACACATTCCCCCACCCACCCACATCTACCCTCTCACATACCCACCCACCCCCACCGAGCAATACACATCCCCCACCCACAAACCCCAGCCAACTATACATATCCCCCACAGACCTACCCCACCCACACACACCTACCAACCCAACCTTCCCCATCAACACACATCCCCCGCACACATCTCCCCACTCACACACCCACCGACCCACCTACACACACCTCTAGCGACCCAGACAAACACTCACCCCTCAACCACACATCCCCCACATACAAACACACACATTCCCCACCAATCAACATACAACACACTCACCCACCCACATACACATTCCCCACCAACCACACAACCCCCCCCCCCCCCCCTCACCCACTAACACCCACACACTTGCTACAATCCACGCAAACAACCCCCCCCCCCCCCCCCACACACACACACATCCCCCACCACCACCCATCCCTTCCTCCACCTACCACTTCACCAACCCACACATCTCCTACCTACCGGCAAATCCCTCACTCACACACGCACACACACACACACACACACACACTGGCGATTGCCGTGGGCATTCTCAAAAAAAAAATTGTAAAAAATTTTGAGAAAAAACTATTGTGTAACGTAAAAAAATTGATGCAGTTCATCTCTCTCTCTCTCTCTCTCTCTCTCTCTCTCTCTCTCTCTCTCTCTCTCTCTCTCTCTTCTCTCTCTCTCTCTCTCACACACACTCACTCACCCTCTCTCACTCACACTCACTTACAGTAATGAAATGACACAGTAACAGAAATGAACTGTATGATATTCGAATTAATAATGAAAAACTGCCAATTTTGAAGATGGAGGTTCGGGGTGTTCTTAAACATATGAAACCTGGCAAGACCCCAGGGTTCTGTTAACATCACAACAGAAATGATTAATGCTTTAGAAGAATATGGTATAGATCAAGTCACCAGGCTGCTGAACACGACATATGATACCAGAGATATACCTTAGGAATTATGTAATTCTGTATTTAATGCAATCCCAATGAAATCAGCAGTCTTGGAATGTGATCAACATCGAACAATTAGTATAATGAGTCACATCACAAAGATTTTGCTACGAATTATCATGCAAAGAGTGTGGAAGAAAATGCAACCTGAAATAGGGGTAGAACAATGTGGGTTTGTAGAAGGAAAGGGTATAGTAAATGTTGTGTGTATGCTGCGATAAGTACTTGAACGTTCTATAGAAGCAAAGAAAGATATGCATCTTTGCTTTATTGACCACACAAAGGCTTTCGATAAAGTGAGACATGTCAACATGATGAAGATGCTTGTAGATCTACAAATTAATGGGAAAGACATTAGACTCATCACCAACCAAAAAAAAAAAAAAAACATATACTGGAACCAAAAAGCTGCCACAACGATTGATAATGAAGTAGGCCTATTAAGAGGGATAAGTCAGGTCTTAGTCAGATATGACTGAGCTACCGTATAACAATAGACGGTACTACCTGGTTTCTGTTAGCGCCGAACGTTGGGCGGCACTTACCAAACCCGACACCCCACATTGTGCCAACGGCTTCGGGCGGAAGAGCGCAATTGGGAGGGTACAAGCCTTACCCTGGTGCGAGGAAATGCAAGCTAAAGACAAAATTGTCATGGCAGGGCAGACCAGGCCCTAAGCCTTGGTTGGCGACTGGTCTAGGATCGAAGCTCCGCAGTTAGAGCTTTGCTTTGCTGATCCGGCAGCTTCTGCAGCTTGTCTTGTTCCAGATGTAGGGGTGTTACCTTTCCTCTGGAGTGAACTAGGCAGGCCGAGAGAGGGATCATGCTGCATGGGCAACACATGATCTCTATATTTTAGCCCAGGCTTTGTGCTATGGAGAGGCAATAACTCCATCCCTGGTCTTAACTGGTCTCGGAATCAAAGCGAGAGGCAACTGTTACGGGTTATAAGTCCTTGTCAGTTGGCGTAGACATGGGGCGCCACGCGTTGCCTCTGACGGTGGGAGACACCTATAGGTGTCACTGATCAGCTACCGCCCGCCTCAAGCTGGGCAGCCCCCAGCCAATTGGGTGCTGATCCGCCACAGCCTGCCTGCTTCAATGGGTGCTTGGGGCTAGGACAAAATCTGAATCGCAGGCTGTAAAACCAATGCACCAGGTACAAACAAAAATATAAATAGAAACCTCAAGCTACGGCTTGCAACCTGGAACGTGAGAACCATGTGTCCAGGATTTTCCACTGACTTGACCAATATTGACGATGTGAGAAAAACGGCTGTGATTGATGCCGAACTCAATCGTCTTAACATTGATATTGCTGGCCTGCAGGAGACTCGCCTCGCTGAGGAAGGGTCACTCAGGGAAAACAACTACACCTTTTTCTGGAGGGGTAAAGGGCAGGCGGAAAGGAGGCAACACGGTGTGGGCTTTGCAGTGAAGAATTCGCTACTGGGAATGATTGAAATTCCAGCAGGAGGAAATGAAAGACTTTTATCCCTGCGCTTGGCAACCTCTTGTGGGTTTGCCACTATTATTACTGCATATGCACCGACACTCGATTCCTCTGATGATGTGAAGGATTTGTTCTATGAGGAGTTAGACTCTGTGATCAAGGCAGTTCCAAAATCCGACTACATTTATATGCTCGGTGATTTCAATGCTCGTGTGGGCAAGGACTCGAGTTCATGGCCAGTGTGCCTTGGAAAATACAACATCGGTCGCATGAATGAAAATGGGCAAAGGCTGCTGGAGCATTGCACCAGTAATGACCTATGTATTACAAACTCTTTTTTTAAAACAAAAGAGATGCATAAGGTCACATGGAAACATCCAAGATCCGGCCATTGGCACCAGCTGGACTTCATCATCACACGGAGACAACATCTGAACCATATATCATTGACTCGTAGTTACCACAGTGCTGACTGTGATACGGATCATTCTTTGGTTGTTGCAAGGGTTAGACTGAGACCAAAGAGAATCTACACAGCTAAACACAAATCTAGCCCCAGGATTAATATTATTAACACTCATGATCCTGAAAAGTGCTTTCAGTTTCAACAGCAACTTGAAGACGCTTTCACTGATACACCAGAAAATTGTACAGTAAATGATAAATGGAATAAACTTAAGGAAACTCTTTGTAAAACTGCCGTAAAGGTTTACGGCACTGTGGATCATAAGAGGCAGGACTGGTTTGCGGCCAACAGCGAGACTCTGCAGCCCTTGATTGATAAGAAGAAGAAAGCTCTCTTAAGAAACAAGGAAAGACCAACGCGTAACACTCTGAGTGAGCTAAGGCAAGCTAGGAAGGATGTGCAAAAGGCTGCCAGGCAGTGTGCAAATGATTATTGGATCAAGTTATGTGAGTCCATTCAAATCGCAAGTGATAAGGGAGACATAAGAAGCATGTATGAAGGAATAAAGAAAGCCTGTGGTCCAGTGATCAAAAGAAGTGCACCATTGAAAACCTTGACTGGAGAAGTCATCACTGATAAGAAACAGCAGATGGACAGATGGGTAGAGCACTATTTGGAGCTTTACTCAAGTGAGACCAAACTAGCGGATGATGCCCTCAACGCCATAGAGGCTCTACCAACTCTTGACCACCTGGACACACTTCCCACCATAACAGAAGTTAAGTGTGCAATAAATGAACTTGCATCTGGCAAGGCTCCAGGTAAGGATGGGATTCCAATAGAGGTTATCAGGAGTGGGCAAGACACACTCACTATACAGATCCACCAGCTAATAGAGCTATGCTGGCGTGAAGGACAAGTCCCACAGGATTTCAAAGATTCAAGCATCATAACACTGTACAAGAACAAGGGCGATCGGAGCGACTGCAACAACTATAGGGGTATCTCACTTCTGTGTATTGTTGGAAAAGTATTTGCCAGAATTGTTCTGCGCAGACTTCAAGTCCTAGGAGATCAAGTCTACCCCGAATCACAGTGTGGCTTTCGACAGAACCGGTCTACCACTGATATGATATTCTCATTGCGACAAATGCAAGAAAAATGCCGTGAACAGAATCAACCACTGTTTATTGCCTTCATCGACCTCACAAAGGCATTTGATTTGGTCAGTCGTGAGGGTCTGTTCAAGGCACTAAAGAAGATTGGCTGCCCACCAACTCTTCTGTCCATTGTGGAATCGTTCCACACAGGCATGAAGGGTATAATCAAGTTTGATGGTGCAACTTCTGAAGAATTTGAAATCAAGAGTGGAGTTAAGCAAGGTTGTGTACTAGCTCCCACCCTCTTTGGAATATACTTTTCACTTCTACTGAAATATGCATTTCGTGATCAGGATGGTGGTATATACATTCACTCACGCTCAGATGGCGGCCTCTACAATGCTCAGAGATTGAAGGCTAAGACCAAAATTAGGAGGGTACTGATCAGAGAGTTGCTTTTTGCAGATGATGCTGCAGTTACGACCCACTCTGAGGAAGAATTGCAATGTCTACTATCTGCATTCTCCAATGCTTGTTCTGAATTTGGTTTAACAATTAGCAAAAAGAAGACACAGATTATGTCACAAGGTGCATATGGGGTACCATCAATCTTTATTGACGACGCCGAACTAGAGATAGTAGACCATTTTACATATCTAGGATCGGTGGTAAATAGCAAATTATCCCTAGATCAGGAAATCAACATCCGGATTGGTAAGGCAGCAACAACAATGAACAGGTTAAGAAAAAGAGTCTGGGAGAACAGGAAGCTTACTGCCAAAACAAAAGTCCTTGTCTATCAAGCCTGTGTCCTTAGTACTCTTCTCTATGGCAGTGAAACCTGGACAACTTACTCACACCAAGAGAACAATTTAAACAGCTTTCATATGCGGTGTCTGCGAAGAATTCTTGGTATTAAGTGGCAAGACAAAATCACAAATACTGAAGTATTGGAAAGATCAGGTTGTGTGACAGTTTATTCCATGCTCAGTCTTCGTAGACTTAGATGGATAGGACATCTTAGGCGGATGGATGATGGTAGAATACCAAAGGATATCTTTTTTGGTGAATTACAGATGGGTAAGAGATCTCAGGGTCGGCCTCTACTACGATACAAAGATGTGTGTAAGCGGGACATGATTGATACAGGCATTGATAATGCACATTGGGAGCAAGTCGCCGCTGAACGTGTTGCATGGAGGGCAAATATCAGAAATGGAATAAAGTCAAAGGAGAAAATTATTGCAGAAAAGTCACACACCAAGCGTTTGAGACGTAAGATGGTGCATGATGGTGGAAATGACCACGTGTTCACATGCACCCACTGTGAACGGACATTTACAGCGCAAATTGGCCTTATCAGTCACACTCGCTACCGCCATAGTTAAAAGTTATTATGCCTTTTTAAAGCACAAACTATCGTCTGTCAAGACGGCAAGGTGCCAATGTAATTAAGAGGGATGTGCGACATGGATGTGTAATGTCTCAAGATGTTTTTCCGTCGTGTACAGTGAAATTTTGTTCCAAAATTTAGAAGGTATGAGAAGATTCACCATTGGAGGACGTAACATCAATAACATTAGATATGCGGATAATACAGTATTGATGGTAAACAACGAAACGCATATGCGATATATAGTAGATATGATTGTTGCACAATCACAAAGTGTTCAGCTAGGATTAGAAATAAATTGTAAGAAGACACAGATTATGGTGGACGAAGGAAACACCACAATATATATTATAATATACAAGTACTTGGACATATTCTTAAACAAGTGAATCAGTACAATTATCTAGGAACAGTCATAACATCTGATGGGGGATGCATTAAATAGATTAGTAAGATTAGAACAAGAATCGCTATTGTGAAGGCACTCTTTTGCAACATGGAAAACATAGTAACCAATTAAATGATGTCATTTGCAATTACTTCAATTAGTCGTAGTGACAATATTTTGGACATGTTTATGATGAGACGAAATAAATTTGAGAACTTTGTGACAACTGGCAAGATTGAGGGGGGAAAAGAAAAAAAGAGACAGGCAGAGACGTAAATACCTGAATGGCTTTGCCACGTGGTATGGTCGAGACAAGAATACTGAGCTGATCCACGACTCTTGTGATCGAGTGAGATGGCGAAACATGATCGCCCACGCTTATCGACACGGCACATTGTGATGATGATAACTTGGCCGCTGATAATTGATCACTTCCGTTATAGTGAAGTGTTGGCCTCTATTAAACATGGCAGCGTCTGAAAGTCGGACTGCACTCTCTTATAAGTTATTAATTGAAATTGCTGAATATGTCTTCATCTGTGAGATTTGCTGATGGTAATGTAATTACTAGTAGTAAATAAATTAGGTTACATATTTAATATAATTGAGAGTGCCCGATTATGGGCTTCATAGTCATATATCGATTATTCCCATGGACTCTATCTGTAGTGTACAACATCATTGCTTGAAGTAATTTGAACTTGTAAGTTGTTGTGGTATTACTATTAGCAATTCTCGTCAATATTTAAAAATTGGGTTTTTACTTATGAAATCATACCAGTTAGATAGAGCTTGACAAGACGAATCCAACGGTACCTCAACGAAGAGTATGCGTTAATTCTAAGCGAAGTTATGAATTTTTTGGTGACGTTATTTAAAACCAGGAAGTGTAATGATGTCCTAAGAGATAAGGAAGATTTTATCGCGGTTCATTAAATTGGAAGCTGAGAAATTCTGCCTTCTATTACTGTGGCTTCTTTAATTTTAAATGGACAACATAGACCCATATATCATTGCGTCCGGGGCGCCGAGGCCTAACTTGACGTATTATTTATTTTTCGATAGGATGTGCCGTGATCTAATGAACAATTTAAAATGGCCACCAATTGTTTATTATTCATTAAAAGTCTGTCACATTGCTAACAAACCTGGTAAGATGTATATTTTATTGTGCGCTTTGGTAACAGGAAAGTAAAGGTCACATTCCTCTTTTGATAGAATGTCAAGAGGAATGAGAGGATCAACTTCATTGCACCAGGTTTACCCCATATGGCTCAGTCTCTTTCCGCACGGTGGCCTGCCGAAAGCATCAAACAAAGCACGAGTCTCAGAGTCTCTGACTAAAGTGCACTCAACTTTTAAGACTTTTCGATAGGATGTGCTGTGACCTTATTAATAGTTAAAAATAGCAGCCCATTTATATTAATTACATGTCATGTGAAATGTTCGTCGTTAGTGAAAGAACAATTCATGAAAATGTACTCATATTGTCTTAATGTACCAACTGCATTGCAACAGCTTTCTTTTGTTGATTAAATATCATACATTAATGTAAGTAAAAAGAAAGCACTTTACAACACAATCTTCCTACCAACTCTGTGCTACCAATGCCAAACCTGGACAATGACAGAAAAAGAGAAAAGAAAAATCACAACAACAGAAATGAGGTTTCTGAGAAGAATACTCAACGTATCAAGAAGAGATAAGATCAGAAATGAAGAAATCAGGACTAAAGTAGGGATTAAAGCTGCTCTAGATTTTATTAGAAAGCAGCAAGTCAAATGGTTTGGCCATGCAAGTAGGCTACCAGTCAACAGCATGCCACAACAAGCAATGATGTACAGACCAGATGGAAACAGAGGAAGAGGCCGACCACGCAAACGTTGGACGGAGGGAATAACATAATCCATGGGAATGTCGATATACGAAGCCCATAACCGGGCACTCTCACGAAGTTTATACTTCACCTCGACACCGCAAGGTACAAGAGGAACATGATGAGATGAGATGAGATGAATGTAAGTAAATAAGTTTATATCTGCTGCATAAATTAAGCAGTAGTTAATTAATTATTAAAATATAAAATTTAAAAAATCTTTTGTAAAAATAAGTAAATATTCGCTAATAATGGAAAAAATAAAAAACTAATAAAAAACTTCTGCTCAATAATTACACTGTTCTGTGAGCAATTAATAATTAAATCATCATCATCAAGTGCCATGCCGGCTGGCGTAGGCATTCATGGCTCTCCATAGATCTCGGTCTTTGGTTTTCTGGATCAACTCTGCTGCTGATATTCCTCCATGCCACCGTCTCAATCCATCCAGCATCACTTCTCTTGGTCTACCTCTGCCTCTCTTCCCCTCGATCTTTCCAGTTGTTACGATGTTCTCCAATGCCTCTCTTCTCATCACATGACCGAGGAAAGCTGTTTGTCTCTGTCTTATTGTTGTATATAATGTTCTAGTTTCATTAGCCTGTTTCAGACAGTCGTCGTTAGTTAATCTGGCAGTCCAAGGAATTCGCAACATTCGTCTCAGGAACCACATCTCTGTTGCTTCTAATTTCTTCTTAATTTGTTCATTTACATTCCAAGATTCACTGCCATACAGCAAAACTGGTTCTACATAGCATTTCAGCACTCTCTTTCTTACATTCAGTGACAGTGACTTATTGCATAAGATACTCTTCATTTTATGAAATGCGGCTTTTGCCTGCCCTATTCTGCTCCTAATCTCTGTTGTACATCTTCCATCTGATGTTATAAATGCCCCTAGGTATCTAAAATTATCAACTTGGTTAAGGATTTTCCCTTCTATTTCTATGTCACATTTTGGTGTCACCATTTTCTTTGATATTACCATTGTTACTGTTTTCTTGATATTCAAGTTGAGTCCTTTCCTTGCACTCTCTGTTACTACAACGTCTAATAATTGTTGTAGGTCTGTTGAATTATCCGCCACCAATACTGTGTCATCTGCATAGCGTATATTATTTATATTATAACCTCCAACTAGTATTCCTGGCATCTCTTTGATCTCTCTCATTATTACTTCGCTATACAGGGAGAAAAGATCTGGTGACAAGACACACCCTTGTCATACTCCTAGCTTTATCTGTTCGTAACTACCCTCTTTATTTCCCATTTTAATTGCTGCTACTTGGTTCCAGTAAATATTCTTTATTATTCTTAAATCTTTTCCATCAGTGTTGATATCTTCCAACATTTTAATCAGTTCATCATGTTTTACTTTATCAAATGCCTTAGTATAATCTATGAAGCACAAATATATGTCTCTCTGTTTCTCTATTGACCTTTCTATTAGTGTCCGTAATGTATAAATTGCATTGTTTGTGCCCTTTCCTTCCACAAATCCATACTGTTCTTCACTAATTTCCATTTTTATTTTCTTTTTGGTTCTTCTCATTATGATTCTGAGTAGAAGCTTAGTGATATGGTTTATAAGGTTAATTGTACGAAAATCTTCACAATCAATTGCTCCTGGTCTTTTTGGTATAGCTATAAATACAGATTTCAGCATATCACTGGGTAAATAACCACTGCTGTAAATATCATTCAACATTTTGGTTAATATATCTACTCCAAATTCTCCCAATACTTCTAATTCTTCTATTGTGATTTCATCTGGCCCAGCTGTTTTTCCTTTCTTCATACGTTTCATAGCGTCAGCGACTTCTTCTTTCAGAATAGGTGGACCTTCTAAATTACTATCTTCTGTTAATTCTGCCCTTTCTCCTTCTCCTTCTACTTCTACTAACTTTTAAAAAAAAACATAACTTATTTCACAGTATTTTATTTAAATTTAAATAATTAAGTACTGGTGCTCTGCTAAGAAATAAGTACTCCTTACCGGTTTACAGAGACGGGTCTGAAAACTGGCTTTCAAAATTATTTTCAGTCATGTCAAATGCTGAAATATTATACAAGTACACAGATACATTACTGCTACAAATGACACTTGTATTCTGTTTAATTTTAGTAGTTAAATTACCAGTTCTAATTATAAATAAATATTGGTCCGCTAAAATTTAGTACTATTATATTGTATGGGCGCCGCTATCTTGAATTTTGTGTTATGACGGCCATGTCACTAAATATTTTTTCATGAACTCCACCAAATACCATCTGTGTTGAAACTCTTCACATTTATGTAAAATTTTACGAGGGATTCAAAAATGCAATAACAAGTTAAGTCTTCTTTTTACTTCAGGAGTTATAAGACAAATTAGCTTACTATTTGTGAATAGACTCCAAGAAATTCCAGAAAAAACAGTTTCTCGGCCTCAAAATTTTGCCAGTTAGCAGAAAGACCTATACTGGAAATACCAGAATAGTTTCCCTTTTCGTTGTACCATGCTGCTTTTGCATGATTCAAATCTAGCCGGACATGGTAACAACCGGACGTGAATCACTGGACGCAAGAAAATGTATGGGAAATCCCCCCCCCCCCCCCAAAAAAAAGCTCCCCCCCCCAAGGGCAAAGTTCGATAACTCTGACATTGTTAATAATATAATATATAATTTATATTATTATTAGATAATTATTAATATTAGATATTATATTAGATTTAATAATGAAGGGCCAGAAATTTTAAAGATGGAGGTTCAAAATGTTCTTAACCCTTTACAGGGCAGACGCTTGTCTGTTTTTTAGCCCTGAACGGGCAAGATTTTTTCAGGTTCGGTCAAATTTCGGGTCACGTTAGTAAAAACATCACAAATAAGGTGTTAGTCAACCGATTTTAGTTAAATAAACAACACAATGAAGGGAAAAGCATGCAGAATATGTTACTCACGTGATTGTTGTCGGTAATCCATATATGAACACAAATATTTACGAAATACGGCATGTTGTTTGTGATTTTCCGCCACCTATACGGCAATTTACAAACACATTTTCAGAATCATAATCACTTTCTTTAAAGTCCGACTCAGACTTCTAATGCAAAGTAACGCTTTGCACTGATATCTAGCTCCAATTAATAGTCAACTTCGTGCCCTTTAATGTCACTTAAACAGCGAAATCTCGGCTATCACTTGAAGAATCGCCGAAATCCATTTTGAAAAACAGCGTAAAACCCCGAAAAGTATAAAAAAAAGTCCGTAAAAGTCCGTTCAAATTCATAGTAGGCACTTTACAAATGGCGGCTACGTTGTCAAGCTATCGGCGAAAGCAAAAGTAGCCGTTGGAAGTATCGGAAAGCCGAGAGATCGTGTTTTTACAATGCATAATAGTATCGGCGGTTTGGGACGTTTCGCCCGTTTACGGTATCGGACGTAAATGGTCGTTCTGCCTTGTAAAGGGTTAAGCATATGAAAGCTGGCAAGGCCCCCGGTGCAGATAACATCACAACAGAAATGATTAAAGCTTTAGAAGAATTTGGATTAGAGCAAGTCACTAGACTGCTGAACACATTATATGATACTGGAGATATACCTTCTGAAATATGTAATTCTGTATTTATTGCAATCCCAAAGAAATCAGGAACCTTAGAATGTGATCAACATAGAACAATTAGTATAATGAGTCACATCACAAAGATTTTGTTACGAATTATCATGCAAAGAGTGAGGAAGAAAATACAACTTGAAATAGGGGAAGAACAATGTGGGTTTGTAGAAGGAAAGGGTACAGTAAATGCTGTGTATATGCTGCGAACAGTTATTGAACGTGCTTTAGAAGTAAACAAGGATATACATCTTTGCTTTATTGACTACACAAAGGCTTTTTATAGAGTTAGACATGTCAACATTGTGGATATGCTTGCAGATCTACAAATTGATGGGAAAGACATTAGACTTATAAAAAACATATATTGGAAACAACAAGCTGCCATAAGGATTGATAATGAAGTAGGACAATATCAACCTATTAAGAGAGGTGTTAGGCAGGGATGTGTAATGTCTCCAGATCTTTTTTCCCTATACAGTGAAAATATTTTCAGAAATGTAGAAGGCCTAAATGGAATCAGCATTGGAGGACGAAACATAAATAATATTAGATATGCAGATGATACAGTATTGATTGCAGACAATGCACAGAATCTGCAACAATTAGTAGACGCTGTTGTTGTACACAGTGAGCAGCTGGGGTTGGAATTAAATTGTAGAAAGACACAGGTTATGGTCGTCACTAGGAAGAACGAAGCACCACAATGTAATATACAAGTAAATGGGAATATTCTTCAACAAGTGAATCGGTTCAATTATCTCGGAACAGTCATAACATCTGATGGCAGATGCCTTGAAGAGATTAGAACAAGAATCGCCATTGCGAAAGTAGCCTTTAGCAAGATGAAAAACATTCTGACCAATAAAATTATGTCAATTGAAATGAGAAAAAGAGTGTTGAGGGGATACATAGAGCCTGTTCTTTTGTATGGATGTGAAACTTGGACTATGAGCAGTCAAGCTGAAAAACATCTGATGGCTGCAGAAATGTGGTTTCTGAGGAAAATGCAAAGAATACCATGGACAGACAGAAAAACCAATGACCAAGTACTTCAAGAGACAAATGAAAATCATAGATTGATTAGAGAAATTAGACGTAGACAGTCAAAATTTTTTGGACATGTTATGAGAAGAAATGGACTGGAGAACTTAGTGACAACTGGCAAGATCGAAGGGAACAGACCAAGAGGAAGACTGAGAGGAAAATACCTGGATGGCTTGGCCACATGGCATGGACGAGACAGGAACACTGAGCTGATCCACGACTCTGGTGATCGAGTGAAATGGCGAATCATGACCGCCCACGCTTTCCGGCATGGCACATGATTGATTGATTGATATTATTATGTTTATAATTTATAATTTATTATTTAGGTGTAATCATAGTCATACCTGGTGATCATGCTAGTTGAAAAGTTCAGTCATAATTTTTTAATTGGGTATTTATAGCGAGTACCATCGTGCTGCGACTAGAAATTAAAACCGAAGTGATGTACGGAATCACTCCACCATGATTCACCGTGTCTTTCAATTCGCTAGAGTTCAGACCATGCATTCTTTCAACGTCATTCATTCATTCAAATCTTACGTGACAATAACACACGTCATCCTGGGTTTTCCAGGAATGGTTTGCTTAATATTCCGTGCACGGCGATTGGTTGAAATCATCGTAACCTTTTATATAAATAAGAATATATTTCTTCCTCTTCTTCGTTCATCCGGAGTTTTTTTTTTCGGATGTGATTGCGTTGTGCCTGTTTACAGCAGAGCTGCGTTCTTGCGCCGTTAGGCCGACACATCCGGCTTCTGCGGGCATTTGTTGACCGGGTTAACCTTCCCGGGGAGAATATATTTCATACTTACCGTATTTAATTTTTCTTTGGCGCTGTCAATAGAACTGCCTCAATTATATATGTATTTTTGAATTCTGAATACAATTTTAAATATATCTGGAAAGTTTCATCGCTGTAATTGCTTCCGATGTGTATGAAAACAAAATTTTCTGTGAAGATGTGTTTTTTTTCTTTGCGCATATTGATCGGATTGGCATGTGCACTATGTAACACTATTCTGGTGCTGTCGATAGAACTACCTCAATTATAGATGTATTTTTGAATTCTGCATACAATTTTAAATATATCTGGAAAGTTTCATCGCTATAATTTCTTCCGATGTGTATGGAAAACAACATTTTCTGCGAAGTGTCTTTGTGAATGGGGAAACGCAAGGCCATGTGCCATGGCGATTGCACATGCGCATACCGATCAGCATGGCATGTACACTTTCGCTTTTCAACACTCAAAACATGCAAAAAAAGTAAAGTTAAAGAGAACACAAGTTTAAAGATTATTAATAATTTATTTGTATACTTGTACTATTGTTTTAATCAATTAACATGACGGAACATATTTTTGAAGTCAGTTTTCATAATCCGCCTATGACCCGTTTGGTTGAGGCAACCTTGCACGCGGAGAAAAAATGGAAATGGCACTCTGAACCGTAATTAATTTTTTTTTCTGTCGTTTCAATAGAAAGCCTTCAATTGTAGATGGATCTTCGAATTCTGCTCAAATTTTTCAGAAATTTGGAAAGTTTCATCGCTAAACTCGCTTTAATTGTGGTTGAATAACAGGCAAAGAATTCAAAGATGTTACGATCATGAAATCCAAAATGGCGTCTTGACTATATAGAAATCTTTGTGGAACAATCATTGTGTCCTCGCTAGCGTAGTCGTAAGCATTCCGCCTGTCATGCGTGAGACAGGGGTTCTGTTCCCGGCTGGGCATTTTTAAAAAAAAATTTTTCACAAAATTATTAGGTGATATAATAGAAACTGTTAAACATTGGCACCTTTCCGTCTTGACAGACGATAGTTTGATACATTGTGCTTCAAAAAGGCTTAATAACTACGACCCATGGCAGTGGCGAGTGTGGCTGGTAAGGCCAATTCTTGCTGCAAATGTTTGCCCACAGTAGATGCATGTGAAAACAAGGTCATTTCCACCATTTTGCACCATCTTACGTCTCTCACGCTCTGTGTGTGCTTTATCTGCAATCATTTTCTCCTTTGTCTTTATTCCATTTCTGATAGTTGCCCTCCATGCAACACGTTCAGCAGCGACTTGCTCCCAGTGCCTCTCCATAGCACAACGCCTGGGCTAAAATAAAGAAACCATGTGTTGCCCATGCAGCATGATCTCTCTCTCGGCCTGCCTAGTTCACTCCAGAGGAAAGTTGACACCTATACATCTGGAACAAGACAAGCTGCAGAAGCTGCCGGATCAGCAAAGCAATGCTCTAACTGTCTGCCTGTCGGAGCTTCGATCCTAGACCAGCTGCCAACCAAGGCTTAGGGCCTGGTCTGCCCTGCCATGACTATTTTGTCTTTGGGTTGCGTTTCCTCGCACCAGGATAAGGCTTGTACCCTCCCAATTGCGCTCTTTCACCCGAAGCCGTTGGCACAATGTGGGGTGTCAGGTTTGGTAAGCGCCGCCCAACATTCGGCGCTGACAGAAAGCAGGTAGTACCGTCTACTGTTATACGGTAGCTCAGTCATATTCCACAGAGGCAGCGGAATGTTCGCATATCGGAATCGATGGATCCAATAGACGTCTTTGTTTAATGTGAATTTTCATTGCTATATAAAATATCGCCCCTGAATCAGCAAAGTTTCATCACTAAACTTACTCGAATTGTGGTTGAAAAACAGATTTTCTGCGAAGATGTGACTTTGTAAATTGAAAACCCACGGGTCATGACGGCCGCCGCATATCGATGGTGCTACACTTTTCAACACACAAAACGTGCGATTTGACCTACTAAAGTTAAAGAGAACACAAGTTTAAAGATTATTAATAGTTTATTTGTATACTTGTACTATTTTGTAATCATTTAACAAGACGGAACATATTTTTTAAGTCAGTTTTCATACGACCGTTTGAGACTATCTTGCACGCACAGACGCGCAGACACCAGCGGGTGTCGCTGGTGAAGGTAATCGGACACACTGGAGAGCACCACTATCGGGTGAATAGCATGAGAAATTGCAACTTATCTCTTCTTTTTCTTCTTCTTCAGCGTTCCGAGCCATTGAGGTTCTTTGCTGCAGATACAATCCGTCTCCATTCGTCTCTCTGGTTGACCTTCTCTTGCCAGTCGTTGATTCCAAGTGCTTGTAGGCCTGTGTATATATTATCTCTCCACCGTCTTCTTGGTCTACCTCGGGGTCTACGGTCATTTATTTCCTAAGTGTAAGCGAGTTTTGTTTCCCTATTATCTTCCATTCAATCTATATGCCCCAGCCATCGTAGTCTATTAGCCTTTATGATACCAGTGATTAGCGGGGACTTAAACAGATCATAAATGTCTTTGTTACTTCTTCTTTTCCACTCTCCACTTTGTGTATCCCTAATGGGTCCAAAGATACATCTTAAAACTTTGTTCTCAAAGGTTTGTAATACCTTCTTTCGTTGCACTCCAGGTTTCAGAGCCATAATGCACAACTGGTCTGATCAGTGTTTTGTATATTGTGATTTTGGTGTTACGAGATAACGCATTTGATTTTAGTAGATGCTGTAGTGCATAGTATATCTTATTTCCAGAATTGATTCTAGTTTGTATTTCTTCCCTTATGATGTTGAAGCAGTTGAAGATTGTACCCAGGTATTTGTATGTTTCCGTTCTTTTAATGGTCACTGTGGCACTCAGCTCCTCTTTAACTTCTAACTTGCTGTATGTTTGATGCATTTCTGTTGTTAATTAAAATGTGATCTATTTGATTATAGGTTCTCTTGTCACATGATTTCCAAGTTTGTTTGTGTATATCCTTTCTTTGTAGTCTGGTACTGCTAATCTGAAGTCCTTTGGCTTCTGCCAGGTTGATGACTCTCAATCCATTATCATTTGAAGTTGTATGTAGGCTTTCCATACCGGCCACTCGTCTCACCTTCACAAAAATGTGAATATCTTCACTTAGAAGTGACATACAAGCATCATTGAGGTACCATTAGATTTTGAATTTCAAGGCCTATCTACTGTGGTGGTCTCATTAGTAAATTCTTAAATTTAAAATCATGATAGTTCTCGCTATTAATATTATGAAGACTTACTGATCATATAAACTCATTCAAGATAGTGGTGTAAACCACGTTCGGTTCGTTTCAGAGATTTAATTATGTGTTCTGTGCGTGTTTCTTAACATCAATCTGTTCAAATAAGGATGAACCTACGACAGGTCCAGCAAACCAGTAGGGAATTTATTTCTTCAAGTACTATTGCACGAGAAGTTTGGAGGAAATTGAAAGAAAAACGCAACTCTATCAGCGCTCACGCCGGGAACACACCGAAGCCAACAACAAGCGACCAACAACAGCTAAAATTTGAAACAGACAGGAGATATTCAGGACTTGGAATGTTACAGGTCTAGGAAATAAGGAATCAGCTCTCGTAAAGTTTATGAAAAAATCAAATATTGAAATATTACGACACGCAGATACTAGGAAAATGGACACATGAAAGTTGCATTCTTATATGGAGTGGCGTCGACCAGCGAGCTACAGCTAAGCATGGAGTGGTTTTTTTTTACTACATCCAGACAAAGCAAAAGCCATTATCAACACTAAATTTAAATCAGAAAGGATAATACTAGTACAGATCAAAGAAGGAAATAGAACAACTTTTATACAAACATGTGCCCCATGTAACAACACTTACAGCGACGAAGACAAAGACAAGTATTTTGATAAACTTGCAGACACGCTAAATAATGTCAAGGAGACAGATGAACTAGTTGTGATGGGTGATTTTAAAGGGCGAATAGGCACACAAAGAACACTGTGGGATGATTGCATGGGGCCATTCAGCGACACAGAGACTGAATGTAACAGCAATGGTTAACATCTACTCAACATATGCTCCAAACATGGACTAATAGCAGCAAATAGTTTTTTGCAACATTGTCGTAGCCACACCAAATCCTGGTATAAATGGAATGACATAGATCAAGCATCTCAAATTGACGTTATTCTACTTAGGAAATCAGACAGAGGACTACTATTAGATTCAAGAGCACTTCCAAATACAGACGTTTATACTGATCACAAACCAGTCATAAGAAAAAGATTCCAACATACAGGAAAATAAGAAACAAAAAGGTAACCATCAATTATAGGAGGCTTCAGGAAAATATGGTTAAAGATTAATTCAATCAAGAAATAAAAAAAAATTACATAAGAACATCCCTGATGACTACTCAAGCATAGATAAGGAATGGGCAATTTTCAAGGCTGCCATGCTCGACACACTGGAAAATAAATGTGGAACAAAGAAAGTAGGGCAGGACAAAAGATTAAAAATAGCTTGGTGGAACAAAGAAGTTAAAGATAGCATATTCAAAATGAAGGTAGTGTTCAAAAAATGGATCACAACCAAATCTGAACAAGACTATGTTACAGAATTGCATGACAAAATGCCAAACGAACAATTAGAGCATTTAAAGATGAATCCTGGAGAATATATGGTGAACAGATGGCGACCCTTACCAAAGACTACCCAAGATAATTTTATAAACGTGTCAATACAATGAGAAACAGAGATGCATGCTACAACTCAACCACCATCACAAACAGCGAAAGAGGTATACCGATATTTAATCCACAACAAAGACTAGCAAGGTGGACAGAATACTTTCAAGAACTACTTAACCCCCCACATAACATAGAAAACCTCACTTTTGTGCGTAAAAGTCAGGGGCAACAAAAACCAAATTTCATACCGGCAGAAGTCAAAGCAGCTATACAGATAAGTCCTAAAAACAAATCACCGGGTCTAGATGGAATAACCAGAGAAGCTATTCGGGCCTGTGGGAAAACAGGAGTTAAATGAAGACTTTTTAATATAACATGGGAAGAAAGAAAGGTCCCAGATGATTGGCAACAGGCAATAATAGTACCAATATGGAAAAAGAAAGGCAATATGAGAGAGTGTGAAACATACAGAGGTATATCACTCCTGAGCCATATAGGGAAAATGTATGCAAAACTATTGGAACAGAGAGCTAGACCCATAGTTGAACAACAGTTAAGCAAAGCACAATTTGGTTTTCGGAAAGGTAAAAGTTTCACAGATGCACTATTTACACTTAGACAAATATATGAAAAAACTATCGAATATAGTGATCAGCGGAATATTGTGTTTGTAGATCAGGAAAAGGCTTTCAATAAAGTAGACAGATGCAAATTATGGACCATACTTGAAGGCTATGGGATACAAGGGCAACTGCTAGAAAACATCATAGCCATGTACCACTCAAGCTGAAATGCAGTAAGAACACAAGAAGGTATATCAGATATGTTCACAGTCAACACAGGAGTGAGACAGGGATGTTTGCTCTCACCTCTGCTATTTAATATCTACATGGACAGAAATCAGACCCTTTCCAAATAACATCTGGCTTGAAACAGGGTGATGCACTATCACCACTACTCTTCAATCTGGTTCTAGAGAAAGTTGTAAGGAAGGTAAAGGAGGAATGTGATATTGGAGGAACATCCAAGCTGCTTGGTTATGCAGATGATTTAGATATTATAGGGGAAAATGAACAAAAGACATTAGAAATATTGACTCACTTAAAGGAAAAAGCCCAACAGATGGGGTTGGTTATCAACCAAGATAAGACAGAATATATGGTAATTTCAAGAGAAGGAATGGCTAAAAACTCTGGCCACATACAAATAGATAATATGGCCATTAAAAAACGGAAACATACAAATACCTGGGTACAATCTTCAACTGCTCCAACATCATAAGGGAAGAAATACAAACTAGAATCAATTCTGGAAATAAGATATACTATGCACTACAACATCTACTAAAATCAAATGCGCTATCTCGTAACACCAAGATCATCATCATCATCATCATCTTCCACTTCTGCCGTCAAGCGTCGTGGGGAGGAATAATTTGCTTTCGAGCGCTCGGTGGACGGCACTGGATAGTGTAATTCTGTGTGGTTGTACAATGTCTCTGATGTCGTCAATCCATTTTCTTCTTGGACGTCCTCATGGTCTCGTCGCAGATGATCTTTGATGTAAGGCCAGTGATGGTAGTTGCTGATGTTGCATTCTAACGACATGGCTAAACCACTTGATCTTCTGTCGTTCAATAAATGTGGCACAAGGTGTTGATCCCACAGTCTGTCTGATAGTAGCATTTCTTACTCGGTCTCGGATTGTTAAGTTGGCAGCAGTCCTCAGGCATCTTATTTCGCAGGTGTTGATTTTGCGAAGGTGTAAGTTGGATAAAGTCCAGGTTTGAGATTGATAGCATAGGGTTGGTGTGAATATGCTGTTTATTATCTGTCGTTTTGCGGACATGGGTATGTTTTGATGCTTCAGTAAGGGTGATAGTTGATATGTAAGTGCACTAGCTTTTTGACATCTGATTTCAATTTCTCTGTCCAATCTGCCGTCTTCTGTGATCATACTTCCAAGGTATTTGAATTCTTTAACTTGTTTCAGAGGTGTGTTATTTATCTGTATACTTAGTGGGCCTGGCGATCTGCTAACTTGCATTACTTCGGTTTTGGCTGTGTTTATACTCATATTGTATCTGCTGCAGGTTGAACTCAGATTAGTAATATGATTTTGTAGTCTGCCCTCATCGCTGTAAAACAGGCACTGATCGTCTGCAAATAGAAGTTCATTTATTCCTTGTGGGTCAGTTGTTTCATCTGGAGTAAAGAGTTCTAAATTTTCTGAATCTGTTCTGTCGAGACTTGCTTCATTGGAAATTCTGTCCATATAGATATTGAATAGCAGGGGGGAGAGCACACATCCCTGCCTCACTCCTGTATTGACTGTGAACATATCTGATATACCTTCTTGTGTTCTTACTACAGGAATAGTCAGGTCTTAGTCAGATATGACTGAGCTACCGTATAACAGTAGACGGTACTACCTGGTTTCTGTTAGCGCCGAACGTTGGGCGGCGCTTACCAAACCCGACACCCCACATTGTGCCAACGGCTTCGGGCGGAAGAGCGCAATTGGGAGGGTACAAGCCTTACCCTGGTGCGAGGAAATGCAAGCTAAAGACAAAATTGTCATGGCAGGGCAGACCAGGCCCTAAGTCTTGGTTGGCGACTGGTCTAGGATCGAAGCTCCGACAGGCGGACAGTTAGAGCATTGCTTTGCTGATCCGGCAGCTTCTGCAGCTTGTCTTGTTCCAGATGTAGGGGTGTTACCTTTCCTCTGGAGTGAACTAGGCAGGCCGAGAGAGGGATCATGCTGCATGGGCAACACATGATCTCTATATTTTAGCCCAGGCTTTGTGCTATGGAGAGGCAATAACTCCATCCCTGGTCTTAACTGGTCTCGGAATCAAAGCGAGAGGCAACTGTTACGGGTTATAAGTCCTTGTCAGTTGGCGTAGACATGGGGCGCCACGCGTTGCCTCTGACGGTGGGAGACACCTATAGGTGTCACTGATCAGCTACCGCCCGCCTCAAGCTGGGCAGCCCCCAGCCAATTGGGTGCTGATCCGCCACAGCCTGCCTGCTTCAATGGGTGCTTGGGGCTAGGACAAAATCTGAATCGCAGGCTGTAAAACCAATGCACCAGGTACAAACAAAAATATAAATAGAAACCTCAAGCTACGGCTTGCAACCTGGAACGTGAGAACCATGTGTCCAGGATTTTCCACCGACTTGACCAATGCAGAAAAGTCACACACCAAGCGTTTGAGACGTAAGATGGTGCATGATGGTGGAAATGACCACGTGTTCACATGCACCCACTGTGAACGGACATTTACAGCGCAAATTGGCCTTATCAGTCACACTCGCTACCGCCATAGTTAAAAGTTATTATGCCTTTTTAAAGCACAAACTATCGTCTGTCAAGACGGCAAGGTGCCAATGTAGTTCTTACTAACACCAAGATCACAATATACAAAACACTGATCAGACCAGTTGTGCTGTATGGCTTTGAAACCTGAGTACAACAAAAGGAGATGAAGCCGTGTTACAAACCTTTGAGAACAGAGTTTAATATAGTCTAATAGACTACAATGGCTGGGGCACATAGAAAGAATGGAAGATAATAGGGAAACAAAACTCGCTTACACTATGGAAATTAATTACCGTAGACCCCGAGGTAGACCAAGAAAACGGTGGAGAGATAATATATATACAGACCTACAAGCACTTGGAATCAGCGACTGACAAGAGAAGGTCAACTAGAGAGACGAATGGAGATGGATTGTATCTGCAGCAAAGAACCTCAATGGCTCGTAACACTGAAGAAGAAGAAGATGGACAGAATATCCAAAGAAGCAAGTCTTGACAGAACAGATTAAAAAAATTTACAACTCTACTCCAGATGAAACAATTGATCCACAGGAAATAAATGAACTTCTATTTGCAGACGATCAGGCCTGTTTTACAGTGAAGACTACAAAATCATATTAATAATCTTAGTTCAACCTGCAGCAGATACAATATGAGTATAAACACAGCCAAAACCGAAGTAATGCAAGTTAGCAATATTGCTGGGCCCACACAGTTTACAGATAAATAGCACAACTCTTAATCAAGTTAAAGAATTCAAATATCCTGGAAGTATGATCACAGAAGATGGCAGATTGGACAGAAATTGAAATCAGATGTCAAAAAGCCAGTGCACTTACATATCAACTTTCACCCTTACTGAAACATTCAAACATACCCATGTCTGCTAAACGACATAATAAACAGCATATTCACACCAACCCTATGCTATCAATCTCAAACCTGGACTTTATCCAAATTACACCTTCGCAAAATCAACACCTGCGAAATAAGATGCCTGAGGAGAGCTGCCAACTTAACAATCCGAGACCGAGTAAGAAATGCTGTTATCAGACAGACTGTGGGATCAACACCTTGTGCCACTATTATTGAAAAACAGAAGATCAAGTGGTTTGGCCATGTCATTAGAATGCATCACCATCAACTACCATCACTGGCCTTACATCAAAGATCATCTGTGATGAGACTAAGAGGACGTCCAAGAAGAAAATGCATTGATGACATCAATGACATTGTACAATCACACGGAATGACACTATCCAGTGCCACCCACCCGGTGCTGGAGAGCAAATTATTCCTCCCCATGACGCTTGATGGCAGAAGTGGAAGATGATAATGATAATGATGATGACTGATTTTTAAATTGAGTGTTTTAGGTATTCTAGTAATGAGTTTTGAGTATTTACTGATGAGACCACCACAGATAGATAGGCCTTGAAAAACCAAATCTAATGGTACCTCAATGATGACTGGAAGTCAGTTCTAAGCAGAGATATCCACATCTGAGTGTCGGCATCTCTATAACAGAATTGATTTGCTATTCATGCTTTGAAGCTGAAAAAGTGTTCATTTTATCTCCACTTCCGGTCCAACCGAGATTGTCTCAAAATGGGTTTTTGACGGATATGAAATCTGACTTCATCCATATGTTCCGTGACTTATCCTGGCCAACTACAAACCAACGGACAACTGGGCCCGGAAACGACCACTTGCTAATCCTAGTTCCATATCCGGTCTCACTTTTTTGCTAGAAATCGCAGGCAACGGTTGGGGCAAATTTAATAGTTCGAAAGGTAGACTTTTTACAAAGTATTTACTAACATCAGTAAGTCTACCAAACTGTTGTTAAATTGAATAAGCGCCCCGACCAGTAGTGAGAATCTGATTCTGGAACTAGAGTTGTTGTGGTTCACCCTCAGGCGGCACCCTCATCATCAATCACATCATGCAACGAGTTCACACATGATAGTTATGGTATTGCCTGAGTCACCAAGACCATGTTGAAATAGCAAGTAGTACAGTCATCTTCGCGTCATCATCAAGTGAGAACTGATGGACTGGAGAGGAAAGCTGCAGACAACTATCGTGGGAGCTATGGCTATGAGCTGAGTTGCAAACCATCAATCTGACTTCAACCCACCGCCGAGTGCTTTGCTGTGCTTCTATGATTAGATAACCCATGAAACAGCTTTGTTTGCTGTAGTAGCCAGAAACAAACATTGATAGGACAATTCATTTATTTTTCTCCCGAGAGGAGCCACTTTTTACTTTCATTTGTAATTAAACTGTGCGGTCTGATTTATAGACCATCACACAAAAACTTAACCCACTGCCTTTTTCACCTCATAATAATTAATAGTAGTGTAGTGTGTAAGGATAGAAGTTGAGTGAACTAGTTGTGTCTCTTCTGTATGTTATACTTGAGGGCACTGGGGGATTTTCTTCATCACAGGGTAGCGTGTCACTGCTAACTAAGTCACCTATCATCTATCGGTGTATAGTGTCCAACATTACTTGCAGTTCCCTGTGCCACTGATAGGAAGGTAGACTCATCTGGGACCAGGATTCATACTACCTAGCCCCACTGCGAGCCTTTTTGTCTTCTTCTCCTACAGTGGACTGACCTCACCAAGGGTCAGTTTTCCTATCTACATCCTTACCTGTAGGGTTTCCTTTATACGGCTGTAGATCATGCGACAAGAGGTAAAGTGAAGCAAGTGATGAAATTCTCCAAATATATGTACAAATGGGTGCTGAATTCGAATATCCATCTAATTTATATCTTAATATTAAATAATCAAGCTCTAAAATTAAAATTTACTTACTTTTTGCCAAGTAATACAATTTATTGAAAACGTCACAATAATTTAAACCAATCGCTGTGCACGGAATATTAGGCTATATTGGGCCTGCGTGCCCCTTTGAAAATAAAGATTTTCGTTCGTTCGTTCTTCATTATAGCACCTTCCTCCAATAATATCTTTCCTGTTTTTGATTTCAAACACCCTGTATTTATTCTTATTTTTCTTCCTGTGAGCTCACAGTGCATACATTTTTTATCTTTAATGGAATTTAATTCAATTCTTTTGCATTGCTCGTTTTACCAACTTTCTTTTGCCTTCACACATTTATCTCTTATTTCTTTATTTATCTTAGCATACTCTTGTTTGTCATTTTTATTCTGTTTCCTTTTGTCCATCAGCATTAAGATTTCTTCATTCATCCATTTTTTCTGAGCTTTTTGGCTTCTCTCCGGTAATATTTCTTTGCTAGTTTGATGAACGGAGTCCCTTAACATTTCCCATTGTTCATTTATACTCTGTATTTTAGCTATTGCATTGTACCTATTTTTCAGTCACTCTGTATTGTTCTTGAATTTCTTTATCTACTTTCAGAACCTCTTTATTAATTCTCAAGTTTTTAACCATGTTTTCCCTCTCTTTAATCATACTTTTATTTGTCCACATAGTGGTACATGATCACTGTTACCGTCAGCACCAGGCATTGTCTTTACATTAAATAATGCATTTCTACATCTTTTATTAATAAGTATACACAATGAATGCCGGTCTCTCTGGCTGTGGGGTTACAACACTTTCTCTCTGTAATCCCGTTTATCACGCAGAGTCTCGCAGCGGAGCGAGAACTGAGGTGGTTCGACCCCCGCTCGTGACTTGCGGATACTGAGCCGGCCGCTCAGAAAGCAATGGCAAACTACTGAGCGTAATCTTGCCAAGAGATCAACAGACAGCTGAAAGATGCTGCTGTTGACAGCTAAGTCCTGTAAAAGGATACGCAAAACATTTTTTTTTAACATACACAATGAATAGAATGATAAAGAAGGATAATGGCCGGGACTGAGCCAGTAACGTCGACTTAAGCGAAATTCTACTTATCTGAGTTCAACTTAAGTGGACTCGACTGTACTATCTTCACTGCAACACCATCAGTTAACAACACTGGTGCTACATTAACCCTTTACCGGGCAGACGCTTATCCATTTTTAAGCCCTTAACGGGCAAGAATTTTTCAGGTTCGGTAAAATTTCGGGTTACGTTAGTAAAAACATCACAAATAAGGTGTTAGTCAACCGATTTTAGTTAAATAAACAACACAATGAAGGGAAAAGCATGCAGAATATGTTACTCATGTGATTGTTGCCGGTAATCCATATATGAACACAAATATTTACGAAATACAGCACGTTGTTTGTGATTTTCAGTCATCTATACGGCAATTTATAAACACATTTTCAGAATCATAATCACTTTCTTTAAAGTCCGACTTACGACTGCTAATGCAAAGTAACACTTTTCACTTATATCTAGCTCTGATTAATAATCAACTTCGTGCCCTTCAATGTCACTTAAATTGAACCTAGTGAAATCTCGGCCATCACTTGAAAAATCGCCGAAATCCATTTTGAAAAACTAAGCGTAAAAACCCCGAAAACTATAAAAAAAAAAATCAGTTCATAATTCATAGTAGGCACTTGCAAGTGGCGGCCACGTTATCAAGCTATCGGTGAAAGTGAAAGTAGCCATAGGAAGTATTGGAAAGCCGAGTGATCGTGTTTTTACAATGCATAATAGTCCCGGGTGCGTTGGGGCAGTTTGCCCGTTTAAGCGATCGGACGAGAACGGACGTTTCACCCGGTAAAGGGTTTAAGAAGATTTGATACAAGAGCAAGAGGGCCTCCAAGAAGAAAATGGATTGACGTCATCAAAGACATTGCAGAATCACACAGAATGATTGATTGATTGATTTTTCTAGGAACCGACATCACAGCATTCAGGGCATTCCCATAGGCTCTCCGTCCTCATCCTCAGCAGCCAGTGAAGCGTTTCAACACCAATAGTACCATTAGTAATCTGATTATATGTCCATCTCGCCTTTCCTCTGAGCGTGGTGCGTCGGCCAGATCCCCTCGTCACTCGCTGCCTCATTCTTGTCAGACCATGATGATCCATTTTCTCCTCCTAGGTGTACACATGCTCCCACAAGGCCGCAACCACGTCTGTCACACAGAATGGCACTATCCGCTGCCACTTATCGGACGCTGAAACGTCATCAATTCCTTCCCATGATGCTTGACAGCAAAAATGGAAGAAGAAGATGATGATCTTCAATGTTAAGTTTTGTTTATTGTCGTCTCGATTACAATAATTTTGTTTACTCTGATAATTATCTTGAAAATTACAAATGCAAACAGCGCTTGGATCGGCTCGCTTCTTGCCTTCATTTTTATCCCTATTGTTTCGGAGTACATTTTCAGCAAAGTTGACCTACTTAAAAAGAAATATGTAAGGGTACACATTGTTATTTACTTGTTCCGGTCAATTTACACCGATTTGCTCCTTTCATTGTCTACAATTTAAGTCTGCATAAAACAACACAAACATTGATGATGCATGGTGTGCCTATGACATATCGGTACATGCTAGTACTGTTATAGGAATCAGGAGACTAACACTACCGTCTGAGTTACAGGACCTGTACCATTAATGTTACGGTAACATATCGCTGCAGAAATCACAAGTCGGCTTGCAATGGTGCAAACATGTATAATGTTGCGTTTATTATTCTTATTTCACTATACACGGGAGCAGAAAACACATAAAGAACAAAAACAATTATGGTACTCATTTTATAAACAAGAAATAAACATGTTTAATAGGGGACACAACATATTTTTTAAAACAATATTTCAAGAACTGAATTTGAAAATTCAGGCACTAGATCAAAATGTGCAGATGCCATGGTGACAAGTAGCCTGGATTTGTTTACCCCTGTATATAATACATGTTCATTTCATAGATGATACCTGCAGTGACTTATCAGGTACTATAGAACATTCACAGTAACTGTTAATTTTATAGATGTTCAAACAGTTTATTATAATATGTTGCCTGCCACTTTAATTTTTAACTAAATATTCTCTGTTTGTGTGTTTCAGAAATACACCACTGTTGTCAGAGTTGTGACTTCCTATTTCACATAAGTGCAGCCACAAATAGAGAAGATGGCATCTGATAACATTAAATTGAAGTTTCTGAATCAAGAACTTCCTGATACGTTCTGTGATTACAAAACTCATGACAGATTCAAAAACATGGTAGGCATGGAAGGTTGCTGTAGCATTGAAGACATGTCAGGATGCACAGACACAGGATCAAGAGTGACTGAAAATAAAATAACTCTCACTCACCATGAACAAATATCACTTGATGATAGTGGGATTGAGAATAGTTATAGAACATCTGTAAAACATGAAGAATGTGATAAACTGTCAGAGAGTATGTCATCTACCAATGAAATTAACACTAATGTAAGGTGTGTGGCAAATAAAACTGGTGAATTTCAAACTGTAGAAACACCAGTGAGGTCTACAGAAATTTCTGAGATGTCTCTTGATTATTATGATAGTCTTACCAGTTGTATTGATCAAAGAATAAAACTAGGAGCCACAACTTACATGTCTAAAGTTTGTGATCCAAATGCTGATGCAGATATATATTTAAACAGAAAGATGAAAAAAAATTCAGTAGAGAAACCTTACAAGTGTGATGATTGTGGTGCAGCGTTTGCTAAAGCTAGTTATCTCAAGTACCATAAGAGAACACATACAGGAGAGAAATCTTACAAATGTGATGAATGTGGTGCATCTTTTATTAATGCTGGCATTCTTAAATGGCATTTGAGAATGCATACAGGAGATAAACCTTACAAATGTGATGATTGCGGTGCATCTTTTATTCATACTGGCCGTTTAGTCTGCCACTTGATAACACATACAGGAGAGAGACCTTATAAATGTTATGATTGTGGTATATCATTTACTCAATCTTGCAGTCTGAAGCTGCACAAGAGAACACATACAGGAGATAAACCTTACAAATGTGATAACTGTGATCAAATTTTTACTCAAGCTTCTAGTTTAATAGACCACAAGAGAGCACATACAGGAGAGAAACCTTACAAATGTGATGATTGTGGTGCATCTTTTACTAAAGCTGGCCATCTGAAGGTCCACAAGAGAACACATACAGGAGAGAAACCTTACAAATGTGATGATTGTGGTGCATCATTTACTCATGATGTGAATATGAAGACCCACAAGAGAATACATACACAAGAGAAACCTCACAAATGTGATGATTGTGGTGCAGCTTTTTCTGAAGCTCGCAGCCTGAAGAAACACTGGAGAACACATACGGGAGAGAAACCTTACAAATGTGATGATTGTGGTGCATCTTTTGCTCAAGCTTTCAGTCTGAAGCTCCACAGAAGAACACATACGGGAGAGAAACCTTACAAATGTGATGATTGTGGTGAAACTTTTACTCAAGCTTCTAGTTTGATTGGCCACAAGAGAACGCATACAGGAGAGAAACCTTACAAATGTCACGATTGTGGTGCATCTTTTTCTCGGGCTGGCGGTCTGAAAATGCACAAGAGAACACATACAGGAGAGAAACCTTACAAATGTCATGATTGTAATGCTTGCTTTACTCACTCTGGCAATCTGAAATGCCACATGAGAACACATATAGGAGAGAAACCTTACAAATGTGATAATTGTGGGGCAACTTTTACTCAAGCTTCTGGTTTGATTAATCACAATAGAACACATACAGGAGAAAAACCGTTCAAATGTGATAATTGTGAAGCAACTTTTAGTGCAGCTTCTTCTTTGATTTATCACAAGAGAACACATACAGGAGAGAAACCATGCATATGTGATGACTGTGGGGCATCTTTTGCTAATGCTAGCAATCTGAAAAAACACAAGAGAATACATACAGGAGAGAAACCTTACAAATGTGATGATTGTGGTGTGTCTTTTACTCATGCTGGCAATATGAAGAAACACAAGAGAATACATACAGGAGAGAAACCTTACAAATGTGATGATTGTGGTGCATCCTTTACTCAAGCTTTTAGTTTGATTCAACACAAGAGAACACATACAGGAGAGAAACCTTACAAATGTGATGTTTGTGGTGCATCTTTTACTAATACTAGCAATCTTAATTCCCATAAGAGAACACATACAGGAGAAAAACCTTACAAATGTGATGATTGTAATGCTTGTTTTACTCACCTGAGAAGCCTGAAATGCCACAAGTGGAGACATACGGGTGACAAACCTTATAAATGTGATGATTGTGTTGCAACTTTTTCTCAAGCTGCTGGTTTGATGAGCCACAAGAGAACACATACATGAGAGAAACCTTACAAATGTGATGATTGTGGTGCATGTTTTTCTCAGACTAGCAATTTGAGGAAACATCTGAGAATACACACAGGAGAGATGTCTTAAAAATGTGATTTTCGTATGTTGTTTGCTAAGGCTGTGTCTGTAAGCCATCACAAGAGATCACATAAAGGAGAGAATCCTTACAAGTGTAATAATTTTGTTGCATCATTTACTTAGCTGCCATCTCGCATGGCACATAACAATACATACAGGGTATAAACAGCACACATGTGATGAGTGTGACACATCATTTACTTGTACTGTCAAGCAGAAGCACCACACAAGAATGCATACTTGAGAGATACTTTACAAATGTAAAGTGATCATTTACTCAAGCTGGCAGTTTTAAGATAAATTTGAAAACACACAGAGGGAAACCTTACAAATGTGGTGATTGAGATGCATCTTTTCCTCATGATTTTAATCTGAAGCTTCAGAAGAGAAGTCTTACAAATGTGAAACTGTAGTTTATCATCTCACTTTTTTGTGCTCTTTATCCCTTATTAGAGTGCAAGCTTGCAACCAACTTGCATCAACCCATCCTAACCTGTGCTATCTTTTTCAGCTCCATGTTTTTGATCCATAAAGTTAGTTCATATCCTTTACAGCACATCCCAGTCAACCCCAACATTTATTGGCTGTTTGTGATTTTCTAGGCAAGTTTATGTTTAGCAGTTTGCCATTGTATTCTGATTGGCTAACACTCATACCATTGTGAACAAGAATGCCAAGTGATCTGCTCCCTAATCCCTGACTATGAAGCTGGTAAGTCAGGATTGTGAGACTGTCAACTATCCCTAAGCCAATGATTCATAAAGTAGTACTGACTAAACATTTGAGTTCAATATTTTAAATTTGGTGCTAAACTGACATTCCTTTGACTTCCACCCATTTCCTAGTACTATGATGGGTTACGGCATAAGGCAACATGTAAAGACATGAAGTGTAGAGTCTTGCCACTATGATGTCCTGTAAAGGATATGCAACTAACTTTTATTGAATACCACATACAATTATTAACTTAATAAAGGCAACATACAGAGACATGCAGGGCAAAATTCTCCATCCTATTTGGTGCTTGGGACAAAATAGAAGGAATCAAATAGAATGAGAGAATCACCAATGTGGAGCTCGTGGAGAGAACTAGACAAACACCAGTGTGGAGCTCATGGAGAGAACTAGACAAACACCAGTGTGGAGCTCGTGGAGAGAACTAGACAAACACCAGTGTGGAACTCATGGAGAGAACTAGGCAAACACCTGTGTGGAACTCATGGAGAGAACTAGACAAACACCAGTGTGGAGCTCATGGAGAGAACTAGACAAACACCAGTGTGGAACTCATGGAGAGAACTAGACAAACACCAGTGTGGAACTCATGGAGAGAACTAGACAAACACCAGTGTGGAACTCATGGAGAGAACTAGACAAACACCAGTGTGGAGCTTGTGGAGAGAACTAGACAAACACCAGTGTGGAACTCATGGAGAGAACTAGACAAACACCAGTGTGGAGCTCGTGGAGAGAACTAGACAAACACCAGTGTGGAGCTCATGGAGAGAACTAGACAAACACCAGTGTGGAACTCATGGAGAGAACTAGACAAACACCAGTGTGGAACTCATGGAGAGAACTAGACAAACACCAGTGTGGAGCTCGTGGAGAGAACTAGACAAACACCAGTGTGGAGCTCGTAGAGAGAACTAGACAAACACCAGTGTGGAACTCATGGAGAGAACTAGACAAACACCAGTGTGGAACTCATGGAGAGAACTAGACAAACACCAGTGTGGAACTCATGGAGAGAACTAGACAAACACCAGTGTGGAACTCATGGAGAGAACTAGACAAACACCAGTGTGGAACTTATGGAGAGAACTAGACAAACACCAGTGTGGAACTCATGGAGAGAACTAGACAAACACCAGTGTGTAACTCATGGAGAGAACTAGACAAACACCAGTGTGGAACTCATGGAGAGAACTAGACAAACACCAGTGTGGAACTCATGGAGAGAACTAGACAAACACCAGTGTGGAACTCATGGAGAGAACTAGACAAACACCAGTGTGGAACTCATGGAGAGAACTAGACAAACACCAGTGTGGAACTCATGGAGAGAACTAAACACCAGTGTGGAACTCATGGAGAGAACTAGACAAACACCAGTGTGGAACTCATGGAGAGAACTAGACAAACACCAGTGTGGAACTCTTGGAGAGAACTAGACAAACACCAGTGTGGAACTCATGGAGAGAACTAGACAAACACCAGTGTGGAACTCATGGAGAGAACTAGACAAACACCAGTGTGGAACTCATGGAGAGAACTAGACAAACACCAGTGAACCAAGAGGTGAAGAAAAGACTCTGACACTGGATAGGACAAACATTGAGAAAACCTGAGACTGGTATAACTAGACAGTCTATTGTCTGGAATCCATGGATTTACAAAAAGGAAAACCTAAAAACATGCTAGTGTCTCAATGGGGGAATAAAGGGGGGAAGAGGAATGTATTTGTAGACCTAGTTGTTGTGACCCACCAGTGGGAGAGTTGATGTGTTAGTGTATGTGTGAGAGCGCGTGCATGCGTGTGAGTGTGTGTATATGAAAGAATACACAGAGAGAGAGAGAGAGAGAGATGAGCAGATGCATGTCATGTAACACGCATATTATGTAACACGCGAATCCATATGTTTGTGTATTCTCATCTGTCATATTATCAGTTAAATACCATTTGATTTTATCATGCATAATATAAACTAATGTTCATTACTGTAGTTTGAGTGAGAGAGTCAGTGAGTGTGAATGAGAGATAGAACGAGTGAGCGTGAGAGTGAATGAGTGAGCGGGAGAGTGAATGAGTGAGCGGGAGAGTGAATGAGTGAACGGGAAAGTGAATGAGTGAGCGGGAGAGTGAATGAGCGGGAGAGTGAATGAATGAGCGGAAGAGTGAATGCGTGAGAGTGAGTGTGTGTGTGTGTGAGAGAGAGAGAGAGAGAGAGAGAGAGAGAGAGCATCACTATTTTTACGTCACATACATTTTATGTACACATTTTTCTCCATGTTTAACATTTTTATGAGACTGCTCATGACAAGTGTCAGTGTATATGTGTGAGTAAAGTGTGGGAGTTTCTTCATACTAGTTTCAATACTAACGTGAGACATTTTGTATGTGTCTAGATGTGAGGAAGTGTGAGTGTATGTGGAGGATGTGTGTGAGTGTGGGGATATGTGTGGGTAGTGGGTGTGTGGGTGGGGGTATGCGTTTGGATGGGTTGGGGTGTGTGGGTTTTGGTGGGTAGTGGTATTTGTGGGTGTTGGTGGGATGTGTGGATAGATGTGTGGGGGTGAAAGTAGGGGTGTTGGAATGGGTGTGATAGATGTGTGTATGGGTGGAGGATATGTGTATAAGACGGATGCAGGGGATGTGTGTTTATGTGGGTGGAGATGTGTGGACGGTTTGAGGAAGTATGTGTAGGAGGCGGGGTTGTGTGGGTAGGGGATTGTGTTGGGTGGATTGGGGATGCAAGGGCGGGTGGGGAGAAGTGGATGGTGTGTGGGTTTGATATATGTGTGCGGTGTGTTGTTGGGGGATGTGTGAATGATGTGTGGGTGGAGGGTATGTTTGTGGTGGTATGGGTGGAGGATAGTGTGTGGTGTGGGGGATGTGTGTGATGGGTGCGGGGAATGTGCGTATGGGTGGGGTATATGTATGGGTGAGTAGGGGATTGTGGTGGTTGGGGGAAGTATGTGGGGGAGTGTTGGTGGGAGATGTGTGTGTTTGGATGGGGAATGTGGGGGTGTGTGAGTGGCTTAGGGATGTGTAAGTGGGTGAGGGAGTTGTATGTGTCGGGGTGGGATGTGTGAGTGGGTGGAGGATGTGTGTGGGGTAGGGGTATTGTGATCGAGAGATGTTTGGTTGGGGGGGGGTGTGGGTGCGTAGTGGAGGATGTATGCGTGAGTGAGTGTGTGTTGGTGGACGGGTAGGGAATGCGTGTGTGGGTGGGGAGAGGTGTGTGGTGTGTTGGTTGGGGATATTGTGTGGGTGAGGTATGTGTGTGGGGGTGGGGATTTTTGTGGTGTGTGAGTGGGGGTATGTGGGGTGGATGGGTAAGGGTATATGTGTGGGTGTGGGTGGGAATATTGTGTGGTATCTGGGTGGGGGATATGTGTGTGATGTGTTGGTGAGGGATATGTGTGTGTGTGGTGCGTGGGTTGGGAATAGTGCATGGTAGGATGTGTATGTGATGTGCGGGTGGGGGATTGTGTGGTGGGGGATTAGGTTAAGGCATGTGTGGGTGGGTGGAAGTTGTATGTGTGGGTGGTGGGGTGTGTGTTAGTGGATTGGGGATGTATGGGTGGTTAGAGAGATGTGTGTGTGTGTGTGTGGGGTGGGGGTAGGGACATGTCAGTTGGTGGGGATGTGTGTGTATGGTTTGGGAATGTGTGAGTGGATGTGCGATGTGTGGGTTGGTGGGGGATTGTGTGCATGGGTGGGGAATATGTTGTCGATGGAGATGTTGCTGGGGGATGGGTGGTGTGAGGTGTGGGTGGGGAGAGGATGTGTGGGGTAGTATGTGTATGTGGATGGGCGTAGGATGTGTGGGTTGGTGGGGGAATGTTTGTGGGTGGCGAGTGTGTTTTGGTTGGGGGATCAGGTGAGGGCAGTGTGTGTGGGTGGGGGATGTGCGGGAGGGGGATGGATCGGTTGGTGGGGTATGTATGTGTCCCTTGGTGTGAGTGTGTGTCGGTAGGTGGGGGTGTTCTGAGGGTGGGGTGATGTATGGATAGGTGGGAGATGGGCTTCATAACATGGTAATTAGCCTTGTTTATGTTTACAACATTCATTTCACAATGTTTATTTTATCTTCCTATGTAAATGTATAATGCTCTTGATGAACGAAAGACGAGTGATTGGAAGGGCCGAATGTAAGACGGGCCTGCGCGCCCAATTTGTGACCCTAATAAAGTTGATTTGATTTGATTTTTGATTTGACCTCCCAGTGTTTAGTTTTATCTTGTATCTGATTATGTGGGACAGTAGGACAGTGTCATTAGTAAAATTCACATTATCAGATTTATTAGTCAGATTCCATTGAATTCCATTTCTGGCAGTAGTTATTGGTGGCCCCATAATTCAGTCTAGAGTCAATAAGAATATAAAAGATGACAAAAGGTGTCCCTGTCTTCTTATTTCAGATGTACTTGTTAGTTTTCACTCATGAAGAACTCTGCATTGCATGTCTTTATCCATCCATCCATCTATCATGTGCCATGCCGGTAAGCATGGGCGGTCATGTTCTGCCATCTGACTCAATCACCAGAGTCGTGGATCAGCTCCGTGTTTCTGTCTCGACCATGACATGTGGCCAAGCCATCCGGGTACTTAATTCTTGGTCTTTCCCTTGGTCTCTTCCCTTCGATCTTGCCATTTGTCACCAAGTTCTCCAAGTCATTTCTTCTCATAACATGCCCAAAAAATTTTGACTGTCTACGTCTAATTTCTCTAATCAGTTTACGATCTTCATTTGTTTCTTGAAGAACTTGTTCATTGGTTTTTCTGTCTGTCCATGGTATTCTTTGCATTTTCATCAAAAACCACATTTCCACAGCCATCAGATGTTTTTCAGCTTGTCTGCTCATTGTCCATGGTTCACATCCATATAAAAGTACAAGTGTAAATAAAAGTACAAAAGTTTTTATCTGTTACCATTATTAAGTTATTACTGTTCAGTGGGATTCTGTATGTGTTATTTGTTTACGTCAACTTTCTTAAATGCCACTAGATAACACATACAGGAAAGACACTTTACAAGTGTGATGGCTGTGATGCATCTTTTATTCAGACTTGACTCTGGAGTGCCACATAAGAACATTTATAGAATAGTGCAAAGATCTTTAAAATATGAATGGATGATGGTTTATTGAGTCTAGAGTTAGTCTGAGTAGTTACTTTCAACTGTCCATGGGTTAACATGAGTGGTGTGTAGGAAAGCATACATCCTATGAATGGATGATCTGGGAAAACCATAGATAACATATAACAGTGTTTGACAATGGTTTATTCTGCTAATGAGCATTCAGTGGAGATTGTCATGGTAGCCACAGAAGGAGAGTGATACTAAAATAAGTAAATAATCCATGTGTACACCTTCAGCCGTATTGGGCATGTGGTGATAGAGCCATATTTGTATAGAACAATCATCACTGCAGGAGCCATGTGTTCATATTTGTATAGAAAAACATCACTCCAGGGGCCATGTGTTCATGTTTGTATAGAACAATCATCACTCCAGGGGCCATGTGTTCATATTTGTATAGAACAATCATCACTCCAGGGGCCATGTGATGTGTTCATGTTTGTATAGAACAATCATCACTCCATGGGCCATGTGTTCAATATCACTCCAGTCATCTTTATTCCCCAAGATGTTTTCTGGTAGCCATTTTATTTTTTGTGGGTGTTCATTCACTTTAAACTAAAGTGTATTCCATGCACATGTGACTACTTCTAGTGCACTGGGCTGAGTTTTGCATGTGGATTAGCTTCCCATCAGGTTAACTCACTCTAACTTCAGAGGTGTCTGGTACCCATTTTAGTCTGGGTCGACATGGGAGCACTGGTAAATTCTCTAATCCACCTCAGATTCAAACCCATCACCAGTGGCCAGCAGGCTGGCATGTAACTACTACATTGCTATGGCTCCCACAGAAGGAGATTGGCCAGCCCTAATACTCCTGTAGTTAGATATTTGTGACAATAAGTGTTGTGACCTTACTACAAGAATACATTTAACAATATGTTCTAGGTCATTGTTCTTATTTATGTTATTTGAGGAATGTGTCAGTAAAATAAATGAATATGTGACTGACATTGTTGTTCATTGATTTGTAGAATGCTACAGTTATTGCTAGGAATTCTTCAAGGATAAGAGAGGTATTTAAAATTGTAGTATCCTGGCAGACAGAAACTTCATTCATGTGTCTTTTTTAATAGAGGTTTTATCTGAAGCACCATAAATGAACACAGACAGAAAAGAACCATTGTGATATTTGAAGCATCGTAAAAGAACGCATGTAAGGTGGTGTTTTAAACACCACAAAAGAAAACATTGGAAACACTGTGATATTTGCATACTTTACTGATACTGAGACCAAGGGAAATGATGCTGGATGGATTGCGACAGTGGCATGGAGGAATATCAACTGTAGAATTGATCCAGAAAACCAAAGACTGAGGTCTGTGGGGAGTCATGGACGCCTACGCCAGTCGACATGGCACTTGATGATGATGACTGATACTTACCTGTGAAGAGGCAACAGACAAATGTAATATTTATTGTGTGTATTTTATATGACCATCTGGTATGTCATGAGAGAACATTAATAGGAGATGATCCTGATGCAGTGTTTGCCTACCAAACTGGTGCATACACCAGCAAAGTTGCACCTGAGCTGTGATACGACTTCTGTGGGCGCTTTTTAACCGGGTTAACCTTCCCAGTTACTAAGGTACTACATCATGCACCAAATACATCTCATGGTGTGATCGGACATCTTGACTTTACATATGGTCTCATGTTCACCTTTACTTTCGTATTGTCCCATGCTCACCTTTGCTTTATTTATTGTCTCACATTCACCTTTACTTACTGTCTCATGTCTCCATCCATCCATCCATCATGTGCCATGCCGGTAAGCGTGGGCGGTCATGTTCTGCCATCTCACTCGATCACCGGAGTCGTGGATCAGCTCAGTGTTCCTGTCTTGACCATGCTACGTGGCAAAGCCATCCAGGTATTTACTTCTAGGTCTTCCCCTTGGTCTCCTCCCTTCGATCTTTCCAGTTGTCACCAAGTTCTCCAAGTCATTTCTTCTCATAACATGCCAAACAAATGTTGAATGTCTACGTCTAATGACTCTAATCAGTTTATGATCTTTATTTGTTTCTTGATGGACTTGTTCGTCGGTTTTTCTGTCTGTCCATGTTATTCTTTGCATTTTCCTCAGAAACCGCATTTCCACAGTCATCGGCTGTTTTTCAGCTTGATTGCTTATTGTCCATGCTTCACATCCATACAAAAGTATAGGTTCTATGTAGCACTTCAACACTCTTTTCCTCATGTCAATTGATATCTTTTTATTGATCAGTATGTTTTTCATTTTGCAAAAGGCTACCTTCGCAATGGCAATTCTTTTTCTAATCTCTTCAAGGTATCTCCCATCAAATGTTATGACTGTGCCGAGATAACTGTATCGATTCACTTGCTTAAGAATATGCTCATTTACTCGTATATCACATTGTGGTATTTCCTTCTTCCCAGTGACGACCATAATCTGTGTCTTCTTAATATTCAGTTCTAACCCTAGTTGTTCACTGTGTGCAACAACCTCACCTACTTAATTGTGCAGGTCCTGTTCATTGTCTGCAATCAAGACTGTATCATCTACATATCTAATGTTATTGATGTATCGTCCTCCAATGTTGATTCCTTCCATATCTTCTATATTTCTGAAAATATTTTCACTGTACATGGAAAAATGATCTGGAGACATTACACATCCCTGTCTCACACCGCTTTTAATAGGCTGATATTGACCTACATTGTTATCAATTCTGATGGCAGCTTGTTGTTTCCAATATATGTTTTTTATAAGTGTAAGGTCTTTTCCATCAATTTGTAGATATTCAAGCATCCTTATCATGTCAACATGTCTCACTTTATCGAAAGCCTTTGTGTAGTCAGTAAAGATATAGATCTTTGTTTACTTCTTTAGAATGTTCAATTACTTTTCTCAGCATATACACAACATTTACTGTGCCCTGGCCTTCTACAAACCCACATTGTTCTTCTCCTCTTTCAAGTTGTATTTTCTTCCTAACTCTTTGCATGATCATTCTCAGCAGAATCTTCTTGATGTGGCTCATTATACTAATTGTTCTATGTTGATCACATTCCATGGCTCCTGATTTATTCGGGATTGCAATAAATATAGAATTACATAATTCAGGAGGTATATCTCCAGTATCATATACTGCGTTCTGCAGTCTGGTGACTTGGTCTATTACATATTCTTCTAAGGCATTGATCATTTCTATTGTAATGTTATTTGTACCCGGGGTCTTGTCAGTTTTCATATGGTTAAGAGCATTCTGAACTTCCATCTTCAAAATTGATGGTCCTTCATTATTATTCCGATGTTCATATTGTTCTTCTCTTGTATCATCATAAGGGTCTTTCACATAATCTGACCACGCCTGTAACATCTGATCTTTTTCTATTATGATTTTGCCATCTTTGATTTTTAGGCAACCCGTTGATGTTTGTGTTCTTTTGTTAGTGATATCATTAATTCTTTTGTGCATTAATTTGGAATTCTGGGTGTTGTGTTGGTTTTCAATTTCCTTGCAATTTTCCTCAAGCCATGTTTCTTTTGCCTCTTTGCATAGCTTCCTAATTTTCCTGTGAATCTCTTCATATTTTTCCTTGTTATTTTTGTTATTTCTTCTTACTTCCATGAGTCTTAAGATGTCTTCCGTCATCCATTTCTTGCATCTTATTATCTTTATTTTTGGGATGGTTGTTTCTTCAGCTTGGTTGGCTGATTTCTTTAATATTTCCCGTTGGTCACTGGCGTCTTGAAATAATATTTCCATATCGGACAATGCATTGAATCTGTTCTTTACCTCTACGTTGAATTTCTCATGTCTACCGTTACATATTGTCTCACGTACAGTTTACTTTCCTTATTGTCACATATTCACCTTCACTTTACTTATTGTCCACTATTTCCAAGGACTTGTGCTTTCACGCATCGAGTATGCGCTGGCCATCCTCACTGTCAGCCCTACACAGATTGGAAGACTTGAAAAGGTACAAAACGAAGCCATACGCATCATTTTGGGCTGCACGAGAGACACCAGCTGTGTAGCAATGAGATACCTCCTTGACTTCCCGACAATGGAACACAGGATCAAGATCTGGAGAGCTCGTGCATACTTAAAAATAAGTGCAGATGAGCAGCACCCTCTGCATGACGCTATATTCAGAGAAAAGGGTGACAGGCTAAAGAGGGGCAAATCATGGATGGGTCGGGCGGAAGATGTCGTCAGACAGGTCTGCTGTCTTACCAGTATCAACCCCGGCAAGGAATGGGTGCCGGTGCCTCTAGCTTTTAAGTGCACTTTCTCCTGCATTATCACACTCGACAGACGGTGCAGAGAGCAGAACCCTGCCGCTGTCAATGCAGAGGTTAACGCGCTCATCTATGAACACTCAGATAGCCCCGAAGTGCTCATCTATACAGATGGATCTGTTGTAAAGCAGCAGAGAAGTGCGTAGGCATTTACAGCCCGTTCGGCGGGCCGAACCGTTCAAGAATCCAGTGGTGCCCACTTTATGACCACGAGCAGCATGACGATGGAGGTGATGGCAGTTACACAGGCTTTAATATGGCTGGAATCACAGCATTATACCAACGTGTGTGTACTAAGTGATTCAATGAGCATGATTCAGAAGGTCGAAGCTGGATCTGTACGTAGACAGTGGACTGAATCGCTGCGGAAGTCTGTTGTCCGTAAAGTCACCTTCATCTTCGTCCCGGGACATGCGGGAGTCGAGGGAAATGAACGAGCTGACAAACTGGCTAGCTCTGCACCCCCTGTAGATGGCCAGCCCATGGATCGTGCCGATGTTATTAACGTCCTTAAAGATATGGCGAGAACATAGGACTTTGACGTCAGTGATTCCACATCGCTGTCCAGGATGAAAGACCTTGGAGTAAGAATCGGCACAGCCAGACGCGAGAGGTACATCGGGGAAACAAAGCGCCTCGTCAACCAACACAGAACTGGCACTATTAGCCACCGGACGCTGATGAATATGCTGGGGGGAGGTTCTGAGCACCTATGGACATGTCCGGAGTGCACCGAAGATACCCCAACTGATAACTGATAACTGATATTACGAATTATTTCTTGTTCACCTTTACTTTAATTGTTGTCTCATGTTCGCCTTTATTTATTGTCTCACGTCCACCATTACTAATTCTTTCATGTCCACCTTTACTTATTGTCTCATTTTCACCTGTACTGAACCTATTGTTTCATGTCCACCTTTACTTATTGTCTCATGTTCACCTTTACTGTACTTAGTGTCTCATGTTCAACTTTCCTTTTTTTTTTTTTTAATTGTCTCAGTCCACCTTAACTTATTATCTCACATCCACCTTTAATTATTGTCTCTCGTCCATCATTACTTTACTTATTGTCTCATGTTCACCTTTACTTTACTTATTGTCTCAAATTCACCTTGACTTGACTTATTGTCTCATCTTCACCTTTACTTATTGTCATATTCACGCCTACTTTACTTATTATCTCATGTTTACATAACTATTTTTATTATCTCATTTGGTGATGTTGAGCTAAGAACTGACATTACTGCACCCAAGACATTCCCACACACCATATGTCCCCTCGTTCAATGTTCAGCAAAGAGTCATACTGCTAATTGTTCCAATTGCTATCGGATTGAAAGCTCTCCTGGTCTTCCCTCTCAGTTTTTAGATTTGTCCAGAACCTATGCCAATCTCCCGCCATATAATTCTCCCCACATAGGGTATTTATTCCGTTCCCCGCTTTCTCCACCTGATCCAACAGGCGCTGAATCACCTCATCCGTGTTCATAGGTAATCTATCATCACGAAGTGTGTTCCCTGCCATCAGCTTGTTTATTCTCCCGCATGACCAGGGCAGAAAATCCATAAAATTTTTAAGTCTGTGACCTTTGATGCGAGGCAAGCCATTCTACACGAAACATTCCTTTCTTCACCTTGCCTAGCATACTCTATGAGTCCATATAATTAATACAATGTGTGTTGAAGCGGTCTCCACCAACCACCGGAAGGCTGTTGTTGCAGTTTTCACCTTCAGTCTCATGCTGAAGGTTGTAATCTCCTATGCTAAACTCTCCTTTTTCAAGCATTGTCCATTAGCCTTCGAAATGAAATCCCAACCACTACATCTGTCTCTCACCGTTGACCCATCGGTATAGATCACTATGTCACTGTCAGCAACTCACTTGCGACAGGCATACAAGGATTCCCTTCTTTTGAACTACACGAAAGTGACAACTCGTATTGTTTGCAAAAGGATACATTTTATTTGGAGCTGATAGTATATGAGCTCCACGAGCGGAATACCACATCGGTATTAAACATCATAGTATGTTACAAAGATGTAATGAGGAGATGATGTTAATGATAATAACTACTGAAGCTAAGCCTAAGTCCTAACTATTAATACTGTCCTTCTTAACAACAAAGTATTCACAGCGGATATACAGTCCGTCGCCTACGCCGTCAAGTCCAAGTCTGAGCAAGCTCCCTGTGGCGTGTTCAGCCACGAGCAATCAGCTCTCCGTGCATCCGCTGGTTTACGTGCTTGGAGTTCCAGCACGCTGGTCACTTGGTTATGGTAACCACTATTGCGTGGTCACTTCTCGTGATGCGGGTTTCCCAGTCTCTTGGGTAACCCCAGCTCACGTACACTCGTTGCCCTCCTGGTTGACACGAGTGTGTCCCGTTATAGCACTATTTATAGTGTTTGTGTCCCTTCTGTCTGGTTTCCTAGATCGCTATGTTACTTACCTCTTCTTTAGCTCTCTTTAGCTCTTCTTAGCTCTGAGCTCTTACGTAGCCCTTTGACAGGCTCTCCGTCTTCCCCTGTTGTGTTACAAACTTTTAAGTTATGGGGTAACACAAGTCGGAATCTCAACAAAAATTGGTTGTCTAATTTTGTCAAAGACTTCGTAAGTTCTCTACTTCTTTTCTGGGGATAGGACAAGATCTCTCCTTTCCCTCGTCACACTGTTGTATTACTTCACTTGGCTAATTGAGTAGCCCACCACACTAGTACAGTTGGCTATAGACTGACATTATATTTCTGGGAATTGTGTGATCCAGAACCAATGCCACAAGACCTGTCCTCCAATTGTCCAATAAATTGACAATCCCATACAACTTGCCTCTGTTACGAGTGCAATACATGGACAATAAATCTTCATGCTCCCATATAATAATTAACCCAACTAGTATACATGCTTTATGTGCCACTCTTCACCTTTTAGCTTCCGCTTGTGAAGAAATAGTTAAGTGTTACACTAAGGTTTTCGAGATGTTATTGTGTCCCCTGTTAGAGTAGTTACCGTTCTTTGCAAGTAATGATGTATGCAACTTATGTGTTAGTTTTCCTGGTTGGTTGCGTGTTTTCTATTAAACTAAAGTGTATTTAAATTACTAATATGTGTATGCGTTTATAATTTACGTGTATGTACTCTTTCGAGCGCCGTAAAGCGGTTTCTTGTAGCCACAAACGAGCGTGTTAGCCTGATTTATGACGACTGTCCCGTTTTAAGATGCTCAAAATATATTTTCTAAGTCTATCACTAAAGTATAGCAACTACAAAGATAAGAAAATCTCAACAACATATTGTTCACACAGATTGACACAGACGAGTTACAACAAGTCGTATCGTGCGGTGAAAAAAAATACCGCAAAATCTCTCAATCTTCTTATTTAATTCACTCTCTCCCTCTCATTCACACATCTTTCATTCTCTTTCATCCGACAGTTGTTTTAAAATATTAATTCAGTCATTAAAATATGGTTCATGAAACAAAAATGGGTGAACAATAAATATATACAATAAATAGTTGGCTGAATTTAAACAGGTTTTCAAGCCAAATGACTGTGCTGTGTTTCTGCACTCGTCATATCTGTACAAAAATATACATGGTTGCGAGGATTGTTTGCTACCAATCATGTGGTAATGACTGGCATAACTAATCTATTGTAAGTTGGTGTAATGTTCTAAATTAATCTAAGGGAACTAATCTAATTAAATAAAGGGGAAGTGGGTTAGTTACCTTAAAGTGTTATTAGTACATGGAATGATGTAAATTACTAAATGATGGGGTTAATTTGTAAGTGATGTTTTAATTAACTAAATATATAAATAAATGTGTTTAAGTGGTGATAAACTAAAGTAATGTTTCATAATTGAAAATAAGATGTAGGTGTTAAACTAAATGAGTTCTTAACTAAATGTAGGTGAATTATAACTTTGAAATGTCCTAAATCAAGTTATATAGGTAAATCTACATTCATAATTTTAATATCACTACAAAAATATGAAGTTATACGCAACTGTTTATAAAAACATGTTATATACATATCACATATAATTTCTACTTAACTAACTTAACTAATTACATCCAGGTGTGATGTTGGAGCAGTGTTCTCTGTAGAATGTCCTCAAAAATAGAGTTCACCTAGACAAAGTCTGATTTACGCTCTCATCCTGGGTAATGTTCCTACTTCTGGTATTCAACGATCTGTGTAGGTTCGAAATCTAATAGTTCGATCCATTCACGGGTTGTATAAGTGGTAGTGGTGTATGTGTCTGTTCATTTCACTATTACTGACACAGTTTATATTACACCGGTTTAGACTGGCGATGGTAACGCACTATAGTGTTCATAATCACCACATAGCGCACTAGGTAATTACAGTGTTTTTGGTGATGTAAGGTCACTCTCTTCTCCTATTTCAGGTATCTCAATGTGAGAAGGTCGGCTCAATGTGTCAGCCAGAGAATTCATGCTTCCCTTCAAATGCTTAATAGTGAAGGCATAATTTTGCAGTATCAAGGACCACCTGTAGATCCTATTATTGCGATGGACCCCGGACTGCATTACAGTCAGCGGCGAATTATCGGTTTCAATGACAAACTCTGTACCCGCTAGGAATCGATGAAGTTTCCCGACACAATAGATCACGCTTAAAGCTTCCAATTCAGAGGCTGAGTATCTTCCTTCAGCAGGAGTGATTTTCCTACTTACATACATTATCGGGTGAAAAATTCCCTCGTAAAACTGGCCTAAGATGCCAGAGATGGAAATAGAACTTGCGTCTGTACGGAGGAAATACATAAGATTTTGATTAGGCAAATGCAAATTAGGTGGAACGCTAAACATACGTTTCAATTTTGATAAAGCACCAATTAACTGTGCATCTTGAATATTTAATTTTACAGATGCTTTCAAAATATCAGAAAAAACACTGGTGATTTCAGCCAAATTGGGTATAAATTTGCTGTAATAATTAACCAGACCAAGCAAACTTCGGACCTGTTTCTTGGTCGTTGGCATAGTTAAATTGAGAATCTTGGTCACAATTCTCTCATCTGTTCTAAGTTGGTCTCTGTTGATCGCATGGCCTAGGAAATCAATTTCTTCCATTCCCAACTCCACTTTGGTTGGTTTTACGGTAAGACCGAATAATCGCAATCTGTCGAAGACAAGTCATTGTTTCTGTAAGTGTAATGTCCAGTCGACGGTATGGATACATATGTCATCAATATAAGTAGATGAATTAGTAACTCCGTGCAAAAGGTCCCTAGTGAGTCGAACAAAAGTGGCTGGAGCATTACGAAGGCCAAAAGGAAGGAATCGCCACTCATATAGACCTAGAGGTGTTAAGAATGCTGTTAAAGATATAGACAATGAGTTCATCGGGATTTGCCAATAACCTTTTGTAAGGTCAAGTTTAGAAAAGATACGTGATGTTGACATATCAAGGATGAGATCTTCACATGATGGGATAGGTTCTGCATCGACTTTGGTCGCGTTATTTAATCGGCGATAGTCGACATAGAGGCGAATAGTCGAGTCCTTTTTCTTCACAATGACAATAGGAAAAGAGTATTCTGACTGTGATTTCTGAATTATTCCACTCCACTCAAGATTTAGAAGTTCCTTGTCGAGACTTTCCCTGTAATTCAATGGGATGGAATAAGGTCGGCATTTGATAGGGGTATTATCAGTCAGAGTAATGGAGTGTTCTATCCTGTCCGTCCTACCTGGGATGTCGGAAAAAATGTCCCTGTACTCCGTTACTAACTCTATGATTTGTCGTCGTTGCTCGTCTGTGAGTTTTGGTTCTAAATGTATGCTATCAATTGTCCCAGTCGTGTATAATGTCGGGACTGGTAATTCTATTCCATCGTCATCTGTCTGATTAAGTACTGTTGTTGTACTAACTGTGTGTTCTGTTTCCTGGCTAGGTGTGTTTGCAATGTCGTCGTCCTCTGTCGCCCTACCTAGTGTAGTTGTGTTGTGTACGTCTGTCGTCCGGTTGTTTGGTGTAGGTGCATTATGTTCGTCTGTCATCAGTTCTTGTCGTGAGAAATAAGGCTTCAGCATGTTGATATGAAATATCTTTAATTTTCGGTTTATCGATATTTCATAATCGGCATCTGATATCTTTCGTTCAACTTTGAATGGCCCTTGCCATGACGTTAGTAACAAGTTACGTTTATCTGGTAGTAAAAGCAGAACCTTTTGATTGGGTTCAAGGTGTAGGTTTTTGGCACCCTTATTTGCATAATTGCGGTACATCTGGCCTTTTCTCTCCAAAGATGATTTGGCTATTACACACGCCTTCATAGTTTTATCGCGTGTCTCTGTTACCATCTCGTATGGTGTTACTGAGGTTGGACTCTCTATTGAGCTAGTGATTAGCTGATGGTAAATTGTTAGCGGTCCACGAGGGTTCGCCCCATAAACTAACTCGAAAGGTGAGAAACCCGTACTTGAGTGCGGAATTTCTCGATAGGCAAACAGCACCGCTGGTAATAGAGTATCCCAATCAATTGGGTTCTCCGCTATTACCTTTGCCAGCATGTGTTTTAGATCACCGTTAATTTTTTCTATAATTCCATTGCTGGCAGGATAGTAGGGGGTACTGAAATGCTGTTCTATTCCTAGCAATTTTGTTAGGGCTTGCATAGCAGCCAAAATAAACTGGGTTCCTCGGTCGGATAAAATGATTCGAGGAAATCCGAATCGACAAAATAGATGTAAAAATACATTTGCCACATCTTTGGAGGTGATGTATTTAAGTGGCACCGCTTCGATCCACCTTGTACAAAGATCCACGAGGGTTAGTATGAACCGGTTTCCTTTGTTCGACACCTGATTCAGGGGTCCAACAATATCTACCGCTACACTTTCGAATGGTCTAGAGGCCAATATTGAACATTGAACCTCGGCTGTTACATGCTTTCCCTTTCTCACTAAATGTTGGCAAATGGTACATGACCGACAAAAAGATTTAATATCGTTACAAAACTTCAGTCAATAGAAGTGTGACAAAATTCTGGCTCTTGTTTTGTCATAGGCCAAATGTCCAGCAAACGATGAATCATGCGCAATCTTTAGCACATTTTGTCGGTGTTTTAAAGGTAACACCGTCTGCTGAATTTCATGGTTATTGGTGGTATAATAACGCATGAGAATTCCATTATGTATTTTAAAATACCAAGATGCATTTTTAGTTACTTTCGCTCGCTCACCTAACAATTTAAAATAAGGTGCGATAGTTTGATCGGTGCGTTGTGCCTCGATAAACTCTTGTCGAGTGGTATTGGTACTAGCACCGCTGGGTGTTAACAACTGTAACGTTTCATTTTGTAGGTCAGTATAATGTGTTTGGGTCTCTGACCTAGTTACAGCATTATCCGTGTTTGTTTGTTTCCAGGCTAGTATTTCGGCATCAGTACATTGTTTTAATGATGGCAAACAACCTAATATCAGGTCAGTACAGGGATTTTGCAAAATCGCGCACGTAAATGTGCCGGATAGGAACGGGGTGTTTATGCGAACTTTTGCCAGCGGGTATTTCTCAATGTTTCCAGAGAAAGTACGGCATTTGACAAACTCACCCGTATAATCTTCTGGCTTAACTAGCTCTCTTCTTACCCCAAGTAAAGTGCTTCCGCTATCAAGTAAACATTGGCATGATTGTTCGTTGACCAATGCATCGTGGAACTTAAGATTACCTCTGGACACTATAGCAGAATTAGCGTCTTCGTTGGAACATGGTATAATATGACCACATTTGAGTTTCCCGTCCGCATGAAACTGGTGACAAGTGTCACATCTATTAAAGTCTAATATATCAGTAGCTACAGCCACACTCTCACACTCATTTACTGGTAAAACATTTTCAAGCTCAGAATCAACTACACTATCATCGTCAGATGATGTATCTATGAGCACAGCATTGCTAGCCTTCATTCTTTGCCTGCCCAAACACTTTGAAGAATAGTGGCCATAAGAGGAACAGAAGAAGCTGTAACAGAACATGGTTTCTGTTAATAGTTTAGGAGGGGTTGTTGTTGGTTGGTGTGCAAGCACTGAGCACGGTTGAGCATCCTAAAAAGATGTAGGGAAGGACGCTCAAGCCGTGACGCAGTGCTTGGGTTAGTTAGTTATCACCGGGATTCGAACATGTAAACATCTCTTGTAGTCTGAGATCTTTATACAACACATTTTTTAATGGTGGACTTATTTCAGTAAATAAACCTCTTTTGAAAATATCATCGAGACTTCGTGTAGCTACTTTCTACCAACCGTTTACTCTACATTGTCTCCTAGTACTAATGTGCGTCTCTCTTCGACTATGTCATCCTCAATAACCTTGCTTGTCTGAAGGTCACTTACTTACTTGAACTGCCCAAGATCGAAATTTTTCAACTTTTAAAATTAAAACAGCTACAACCACTTAAAAACTACCGATTTTCGGGATGTTCAGAGAATATATGACCTTAAGACCTGAGTACTTTAATGATGGATTAACAAGTAAGGATATTGAGGATGACATAGTCGAAGAGAGACGCACATTAGTACTAGGAGACAATGAAATACTTGGCTTAGATGCACTCTATAACTGTTAGAATTCTGAGGGTGAGGAATGACATATGGCGTTGTTTTGGCTTATGAGAGGAATTGCGGTTTGAGCATATACATATGGGCTGTCTAAAATAGGCAGATGAATTTTTTTGGTGTAGCATCACATGGTACAGAGTAGACAATAGTGTTGTTGAGGGTAGAGAGTCACAGCAAGTGAAACAATATTCTACGTGCATACGTTATAAAGGACTTCCGGTTTCAAGATGGCAACGGACGGTCGTGTTGTTTTGTGTTCGTTAACTTTTTCGCGTAGGGGATGGATTTATTCATCTCTTGCGTGTAATTGGTGTGCCAGAATGTAAAACCAGGAGTTTCTACTCAAGATCTGCGCGGGTGCTACGGAGTTCGTGCATCGAGCGAAGCCATCCTTGAGTGAATTTTCAGCAGTCTGTGTTTACGTTTTTTCAACATGGCGGAACAACGTGTGTTTTCCGAGCGGTCAGCAGTCAACATAACGAAGCGGCGTGGTAGACGTGCAGGGAGAAAGAAACAAGGTAAGCGCGGTGGTTTGAGACGTTTTAGACTCAAGTGTCACCGTCTAGGACTCAGGAACATCCGTATTCTATATTGGAACTGTGCCAGTGTAAAAAAACGGGGCTCTATTTTAGAAACCCTAGTTTACAGGAACGACATTGTAGCACTCCGGGAGACGAGACTGGGCGATCAGCTACTCCGAATTGCCGGCTTCAAATGTTTCTACAACAGACGACATCTGGGAACGGCGATTCTCGTTCGCGACAGCATGGTGGCGTCAGAGCTAGACATGTCCAGTTGGGACAGTGACGATATACAAATACAGGCGTTGAGAGTTCATTCCAGTATACCATTCGTGTTGGTTAATGTTTACGCCCGCAATGCGAGTGTGGACGCCCAGAAGTGGCAGTGCTTAAGTGGCATATTAGGCCACGAGAGAAATGTTATTTTCTATGGTGACTTCAACGCTAAAGGCAGATCATGGGGAAACACTTCCTCCAATACACAAGGGGAGGAGCTCGAGACTGCAATGGAAACCATCGACCTGGTTTGTATCAACAGTGGCTGTGTCACCAGGACAGCAAGCCGTCCAGGCGATGAGGACAGTGCTATTGATCTGGCGCTAGTTTCACCTTCACTCACTACAGTGTGTAGATGGGGTGTCCTAGGACACCATGGCAGCGACCACCACCCTTGCAGCATATTGGTGGAGAAAGGCAGAACCAGGCAGCACAAGCTAAAGGTAAAGACGTTCCAGTATGACAGTACAGGGCAAGATGTGGTGAGTAAAATAAGACGTGACAAGCGCAGAACGTTTCAGGGCAGGAAAAAAAGCTGGGAGCAGCCACCGTGGTGGAGTTTCGAGGTGGAGAAAGCTTGGGTGGATAAGCGTAGTGCTGTAAGGAGATGGCAAAATGCCAAGAAGAACAGAGCTGGTCATCCTAGTCCCTGCTTGCACTTAGAAAGAGAGATGCACACAAAAGTAAGCTATTTAAAAAAACTGGTCAAGGTGGTTAAAAGCGAAAAATGGGCAGAGGTGTGTCAAAGAGTAAGCATAGACAAGTCACTGAAATTGTTCTGGCGACTACATAAAAGCATGAATGGTGTTGTCAAGAATAAGAGCATTTCTGACTTCCAAGGTGCTGACCTCATCTGGCAGAGGACTGACGAGGACAAGGGCAAAGCCCTCTTTGAACGCTACCTTGAGCAGAGCAACCAGACAGACATGGGAGGCCGAAATCTGGCCAAGGAGGTCACCTCAGACAGATGCAAGGCCCAGAACACTTCGGATGAAGACACAGTGACAGTGAAAGAAATCAAGGCTGTACTTCGACGATCAAAAAACAGTGCTCCAGGTCCTGATGGCATAAGATACGACGACATAAATAGGTGTACCGACAATGAGCTAGAGAAACTAGCAGACATGTACAACAACAGTATAGGGAGTGCTAGCATCAAGGAGGAATGGTTACACAGCTATCTGATTCCCTTGCCGAAGCCTGACAAAGACCACAAAAAAATTCAGGGATATCGAATTATAACCATGCAGAATACAATAGGCAAGCTGCTGGAGAAGGTAATTGCCAGGAAAATATCAAGCCAACTAGAGAGGCAAGGTGTTTTCCCACCTACCCTGGGTGGGTACCGTCCAAAAAGAGAAACCTGGACCAATGCAGCAGTCTTTGCCCATGATGTCTATGAAGGTTTCCACTCAGGCACTGAAACCGTTGCTGCAGCGATTGATCTTGAGGACGCATACAACAGAGTACCACTGGATTTTTTTAATTATTTAGCTTCTTGAACTAAACGTAAGTCCATTCCTCCTTAGTTGGATCGCTGCAGCCCTCTTCCAACGGAAATTAGTTTTTAGATGTGGCAGTTGGACTTCGGAACCAACAACAATATATCCTGGCCTACCACAGGGATCACCATTATCTCCGGTACTGTTCAACGTCTACACAGTGAGAATCACCAGTGAGCAGATCACTGGACCTGGCAGGACATTGTCATATGCCGATGATGTTTTAGTGTATCGTCAGGGTAAGGATAGAGAGGAGGTTGCTGTGGAACTACAAACCGAACTCAATCGCATAAGTACTTGGTGTGATGAAGCTGGGGCAATGGTCAACCCAACAAAGGCAACAGTGACTTGGTTCTCGTTAAATAATCATATTGTCAACAATCCAACACCAACTGTAATGCTGTGTTCAGAGACGGTGGAAAGAACGCAGGCAATGAATTACCTGGGGATACGGTTTGATCGAAGCCTTGCTTATAATGTGCACATAGACCAGGTGATAACAAAGGCCAAGCGGGGTTTGGCAGCGATGCGGGTGATGGCGGCAGCAAACTGTGAGCAGCGCCATCTATGTCTTCTGTACGAGGGGCTGGTCGTGTCTGTTTTGGAGTATGCAATGGCAATCCTGACTCTCAGCCATAAGCAGATAGAAAGGATGGAAAGGATACAGAATGAAGCTATGCGCATTATTCTTGGATGTACAAGAGATACAGCAAGCAGGGCGATGCGCTACCTTCTTGATTTTCCAACCATTGAAGAGAGAATACAAGTTTGCAGGGCACGTGCCTACCTCAGAATTAACGCAAACACACAACATCCACTGCATAGTGAAATTAGGAAGGTGAAGGGCAGCAGGTTAAAAAAAGGACGGTCGTGGATGGGTCAAGCCGAAGACATTCTTCAACAGGTGTGTTCACTTGAGGACTCAGAACCTGGCGAGGAGTGGGTGCAAGTGCCAACAGACTTCTGCACATCCTTTTCAGTTTGCATCCAACTAGATAGAAAATGCAGACAAGAAAATCCGGCTGCTGTTGAGGTTGAAGTACAAGCGTTGATTTTCGAGAATTCACTAGACGGTGACGCAGTCATCTACACAGATGGGCCGGTCGTCCGACATGTGAGAAGCTCATGGGCCTTTACAGCTCGGGCCGGAGGGAGAATTGTGAAGTAGGACTCTGGTTCTTTCACTGAAACCACAAGTAGCCTGACCATGGAAATCATGGCAGTAAGTAAAGCAATAACATGGCTCGAGACACAGACATTCACTAGGGCTTGTTTCCTTAGCGACTCAATGAACATGATCAAGAGGATAGAGGAGGGGTCGATCCGAAGAGAATGGTTGCTGCCTCTGAAGCGGTCTCGGCTGGCAAAGATTAGTTTCATCTTCGTGCCAGGGCATGCGGGAGTACAAGGAAATGAGCGGGCTGACAAGCTCGCAGGTGAGGCTACTGTGGAGGGCGGACGCGCAATGGATCAGGCTGACATTCTGAATGCTCTACGAGAAGTGAGACTTTTGCGCGAACCAAGTGATGACTGTGAATCTACAACAATGGCCAGACTGCGAGAGCAGCAAATTAAAAGAGGGATGGCCAAACAAGAACACTACGCAGGACGCCAAAGAAGATTGATAAACCAACACAGAACTGGCGTCGTTAGCCGCTACACGCTGCGGGATTTGCTGAGGAGGGGATCCGAGCACTTATGGACTGAATGGTTCGATGTGCAACGAGGATGATCTGTCGATTAACTAACTAACTAACTAACGTTATAAAGAATATCTTGTATTTAGTTGTGGTGTGGGGAGAGTAAACAATGTAGAAATTGAAATGTCCCTTGTCCGGAATAGCTGGATAGAGGGGGTTGATCACATTGAGTGATGTATAACTGGTGTGATTAAGGTAGGGTAGATTCGGCACGGAATTTGCAGAGAGAGAGAGAGAGAGAAACTAATTATGAATGCTCGTACTGGAGTTGATGCGTTGTTTGAAATGGTTCGACTCAGAGCTATGACGTGATGTCTGAGATAGTTTCGCTTGGTAGTTTGAGAAGTAGGTATAGTAGCATTGGCAGATGAACCGAGCGTGTCTGGTGAGGAGATATAAATTGAGGAGGAATTGAGTATCCTGTGTAAAATAGCCAGTTGATCGCGAGAGTATTAAGAGTAAAAGACTGTGGAAGCTGATGCTTGAAGAATACGAGTTCTTGGTGAGGGGATGACGTAATTACATGATGCTTGCGGAGAAAGAAGAGGTGATTAAATCTGAGAAAGTTGTGTGGAGAAGTATACAAAGATGGTTACGGGGTTAGTGGCTCGTCGGAGTGAGGTTTGTTCTGAGAGATCGTTGATAGTGCTGGTTAGTGTGTAAAAGAGATGTAGTTTGCGAGAGATAATGTATAGTGTCAGGGTCTTAAACCTGGCTCGTTTTTCCTAACACATGTGAGACAGTACAAGTACAACGTGATTTGACTTGAGACTCAACGACACAACGTTCAATGGATTTATTTACAAATCATATACGACACGATGATCATTACAAGATATAAGTTATACTTCAATACACTTACATACACAATACAGCTCGCAGTCTATCTCTCCAGATAAACAGACACTCGACTTTCGGGCACAGAAACCACACAACGCCTTTCTCTCATCATACGTCCTGTCGATTCCACGTCCCAGAGCTGTCTGTCTATAGCTCGCAATGTGCCTCCCCACCTGAAGTGGCTTCACGAGGCATGCGTGCGTCTTGCTTCGTCCTTGCCTGACCGCTGGCCGTCTCTTCAGCCAGCAACCTCGCAGGCAGGTAACTACTACTCGCCTGGCGGGCGTAACGAAGTTACGGCATCCCGGCTGGGGAACTAAGTTGCCTGGCGGGCGTAACGATGTCACTGCATCACTGCACTACTCTAGACTCTGACATGCTCCCCCGGGCAGCTCCATGAAAGATGTCATCTTTCATGTATACTATATGTACATACTGGGTTAATATTTTAACCTTGTCAGAGTCGACCCTTCTGTTGTTATTTACATTGGAATCAGAATACATAGACATACACATCTTGACATAGAAACATATAAGAAATGGAAGTTGTATTCAACGACATGTGGTGTTCAACCTTTAACACTTGTCAAGTTTCATCCTCTCGATGGCTGATTACCTCAATTGCATTATTGACCCAGTCAGATCGGCAGTACCAGCTCCAAGCATCTACCTCGCAGCCTTTCAAAAAAAAGTAATAATATGGTTTCTGAAACAAACACCATCTGGCTAGACCGAAATACGGCTTTACATAAGTCGCATTAAACGCTCAAACCCTGACCTTATTTGGCCAGGAGTTCTTGTGTTGGTCTGCAATGTCGGTAACTCTCTACCATGCCCAGTAGATGGCTTCTTGGTGTGTTAACAATCTGGCAACAACATGGTTATTTATACACAACACATACTCGTATACATTTCACATTATAGCCCTTTGGTGTAATGATGTAGTAACAACTAAATGAAAGGGGAATAACTTCAAAATTTATGAAATATAATATTTTACAATAATTATTCTATTTCTCAGCGTCATAGCTTGATGTTTCTTCATACTAGCGAGAAAAAGTCGGTAGTATGAATAAATTAATCAAGATATGATTCTAAGATTACACTATATAAAAAATATAAGTACACAATTCGTGTATTCAAACTTGTTGATTCCTAAAGATTTTAGAATCGTCATAGCTTTTTAAACTTTTGTTTGTCGTCTGCTAATTTTGAACTAACTTTCTAACTAATCCGGAAGTACACACGAACACTATACGGCTGATGTTGAAACTTGTAGAACACACTTGTTCCGGTCTGATGTAGTTACGGAATGTACAATGTTCTAATCGTTCATGTGTTGGGTGTTTCCCTGGAAAAACTTCTGGATTTCGATTGACTGCAGTGGTGTAGATGTCAATGTTCAGGTCACACTTTCACACACGGATTTAAAATATCACTGGAATGCTCCACACGCAGATACCACTGTCAAGTTGGATAGTTCGCTTACGGTAAGTTTTGAGCGAATGTGGCACTGTTCTTGTTTCGTAATATATACAATTAATAAAGTTCGCTTTCTACCACACAATACACAATTATACACGACAATCACTACATTAATTAGTAAAATAAGAACACTATATATATTGGGAGTAAACCCTATCACATCACATCGTAGACATTACACAGCTTTCGTGAATGAAAAAAATTATTCACTGATGGATGCCTGTGTTGATCTGAGTGTATTTTACACACTGCACTCAGACATTGGTGCTCACTGGGTCGGTCGGACAACGGGACAAAAGATCGGCAATCGTGTTGGTTCTGCCTGGGATATGTCGAACCTCGAAGCTGTAATCTTGGAGCTTAAGAGACCAGCGCGCTACCATTTGGTTTGAAGGTACACCTGAATTGATAAATCGCAATGGACTGCTGTCGGATTCGACAATAAAATGACGTCCTAGGAGGAATCTGGACAATTTAGTTATACCCACCACTAGAGCTAGGGCTTCCAACTGAGGTATTGACCAAGCCCGTTCTCTGGGTTTCAGTTTCCTGGATACGAAGTACACAGGGTGAAGGATGTTATTATGCTCTTGCAACAAGACTGCTCCAATCGCCACGGAGCTCGCATCTGTACGCAATCTGAAAGGTAATTGAAGATTGGGCAATTTCAGAATAAGATTATTTAAGCTATTATTAGAAAAACAAGCTAATACTCTTTGGAATGCAAATTTTAGGCATTCATTGCTTACAATTTTCTCCGGTTTATCTTTTGTTAGTAAGTTAGTAAATACTTCGGTCAGTTCAGAAAAATCAGGTATGAACTGCCGGTAATAATTTATCAGTCCTAACAAACTTCTGACTTGCTTTTTCGTAGTCGGAAGTGAGAGTCGTAGTATTTTGGACACGGTGTTATCGTCTGTCGTGACAAAGCCATTGGATATTTTGTACCCCAAGAAGGATATTTCCTGGTAGGCTATGTCTACTTTTGCAGGCTTTACCGTCAGTCCGTGCTGTCTAATGCGTTCAAATGTCTGTTCTAATGTCTTTATGTGGTCTGTCATCGTCTTTGTGTGAACACAAATGTCGTCTATATAGCAAATTATGTTCGGTATATCTACTAGAAGAAGTCGTGTCATACGTACGAATGTGGCTGGGGCATTGACAAGCCCAAATGGAAGTTTGCACCATTCGTACAGTCCCCAAGGTGTGGCAAATGCTGTCAGATGTCTGCTCTGTTCATCTACTGCTATTTGCCAGTAACCTTTAGTCATGTCTACCTTCGTAAAGAACCTAGCGTCTGTCAGTTCTGTCAGTAGATCGTCAGAGTTTGCCATTGGCTCCAGATCTAGAAGAGTTATCTTATTGAGCTTTCTATAGTCGACACAGAGTCTTACCGTGTTGTCCTTCTTGCGTACTATGACCATTGGAGATGAGAAGTCTGATTGGGATCGTCTTATGATGTTGTTTTTCTCTAAGTTGATGATCTCCTGATGTAAGTTTTCTTTGTAATGCAGTGGAATGGTGTATGGTCTGCATTTTATGGGTGTGTTTGACGTGAGTGTGATGTGATGTTGTACTAATTCTGTTTGTCCTGGGTTGTTGGAGAAGATGGTGTTGTACTGTTGTATAAGATGTTTGCAACTGTCTATTTCTGCTTGAGTTAACTTTGGGTTGATCTTAATTTCCTTCAAGCAGTTTGTCGTGTCTAATGCAGGTGTTGGAATTTCGTCACTAGCCTGGTCATCTTCATGGTCTATTATCACTGTACAAGCTGTTGTATCGTCTTGTTCGTTGTCTCTGTTGTAATATGGTCTTAGCATATTGATGTGGAATATTTTGTGTTTGTCTTTTATTTGGATCTCATAGTCTACAGGTGAAATCTGTCTCGTCACTTTAAAAGGTCCTTGCCAAGAATCAGTCAATAAGTGTCTGTCACTATGTAGTAGAAGAAGAACGTCCTGTCCAGGTGTCAACGTTATTGTCCTGTTACCTTTGTCAGCATATTGTCTATAAGTAGCACCAGATAATTTTAGTGCATCCTTTGCAATTATACAAGATTTGATGATTCTTTCACGCAATGATGTAACGTATAAGTATGATGATATGGGTTTCAGTACTGGAGTGGAGTCAGTTAACATGTGGTGATAAATAGTCAATGGGCCACGTGGTTTGGCACCATAGATAAGTTCAAAAGGAGAGAAACCTGTACTAGAATGTGGTACCTCGCGATAAGCAAAGAGAATAGCAGGTAAATATACGTCCCAGTTCTTGGGATGCTCTTGAGTGACTTTAGCAAGCATGTGCTTTAAATCGCCGTTAAATTTTTCTATTATCCCGCTCGAGTGAGGATGGTACGGGGAATTGAAACATTGCTTCACTCCCAACATTTTGGTGAAAGCTTGAGTAGATGCGGCGATAAACTGAGTTCCCCTATCTGATTGGATCGTGTCTGGAAATCCTATCCGAGAAAATATATGGAAGAAAACTTCCATTATATCATTGGCAGTTATGTTATTTAGCGGAATCGCTTCCGGCCAGCGGCTACATTGATCAATGACAGTTAGAATATATTTATTCCCTCTAGTTGTTGTCTGATTAAGAGGGCCCACTATGTCGACAGATATTTTCTCAAAAGGTCGACTGGCTAAGTCAGTAACTTGTAACTTTGCCTGTGGGTGTTTACCTTTCTTTACCAGTTTTTGGCAGATGTCACAACTTCTGCAATATTGTTTAATGTCATTGCAAAATTTGGGCCAATGAAACTGTGTTAATAATCTTGATCTGGTCTTAGCGTATGCCATATGCCCTGCAAGAGGTATATCATGGGCAAGATGTAAGGCTTGCTTGCGATACTCACTTGGCAAAACAGTTTGCTCTGTTGTGCTGTCACCTCTGGTATAATACCTAGTGAGGATACAATTTTTCAAAGCAAAATGCCATTTTGCATTTTTGGTTACCTTTGGCTTTTGGCCGATCAGATTAAAATATTTCGACAATGAAGGATCAGCCTTTTGAGCTGTTACAAACGTTTCCTTCATGGTTTTAGAAGGTAGTGATACTGGGCTAAGCATTTGTATAGCCTCAGTTTGGTTACTTTCATCTTGCACTCTAGCAGTAGCTCTGGTTACTGCGTTCACACATTCAATGATATCAGATGGTGATGAAACAGTGTTATCAATGATGTCATGAGATCTTAGTGCTACATTAGCTACCATACATTCATTAGGTGGTGTAACATTATCAATGATGACATTTGATGGTGATGTTATGATATCATCAATGCAAAGAGATGTTATGTCATGAGGCATATCATTCACCTCTGGTAAATTCCCGATTATAATATCGCACACTGGGTTTGTTAGTGCTGCACATTTTACTTTACCAGTGAGGAAAGGTGTTTGAATATATGCCCATGCTAGTGGGTACTTTTCAATATTGCCAGAGAATGTTCTGCATGTTACGTGCCTGCCTGTATAGTCTGTAGGCATTATGAACGTTCTCTTTAGACCAATAAGTGAGCTTCCCGTGTCCCGAAGGACTGTAGCAGACTTGCCATTCACGTATCCTTGATGGACGTTTATTCTGCCTTTGGAATCTACTACCAAATTAGCTTCTTCATTGGCAATAGGAATGGAGTGGCCGCATGTTAAAATGCCATCTTCATAAAAGGTATTACAAACAGTACATTTATTTGCGTTAAATATATCAAAAGCCTGTGCTGAGTTCACAGGATGTTTCTCTGATTGTTCTTCATCTGACGATGAACTGTCAAACAAGGCGGCATTTGCTTTGTTGGTCATTTGCCTACCTTTACAATCATGGCAATAATGTCCGTACGCCTTACAGAGGAAACATTTACGCAAATTTCTGAAGGATCTACGCTCCTTATCTTGTCTGTTTACCATATTTTGTAGATAAGTATGATATGCGGGGTTCTTGTCACACATCTCACCTTGATGGTGTGAAATTTTACAATATCTACAGTGATTATACTTCTCAGATGTAGGCTTATGAGGTTTCTGCCTACTATAGGGTTTGTCATAGTTAGCCGATGCTACAAAATTTATGTCAGTAGCTTCACTGGCAAAACAATGTTTGTTGGCTGTGTAATACGCCGAACCACGTCTCTCAATCTCATCTACACTAGTGCATTCATTCTCTCGCAAAAATTTTGAAAATGCTGATGGAATGGATGAAATGACTTTGTCTCTGATGATCAGATCTTCTAATCTTTGATAGTTTTTATCAATTTTAGCTGCTGAAGTCCATTTGGAAAATATATCTCGGACTAAGCAGAGGTAGTCAGAGAACGTTTGAGTCGGTTTTGGGCTCAACTTGCTGAATTGTTCTCTGTAACCTGCCTCATCTAACATAAAATGTGCCATAATCTTTGATTTTAGATAATGGTAATCTTTTCTGAGGTCTTTGGGGATAGTCTCAATGACTTTAAGAGGCTCCCCTGATAAACTCCTCATATAAATAATATTCCATTCAGACAGTGGGATCTGGTAATGGTCCATTAACGTCTCAAAATTTTGGGTAAAGGCTGCAATGCAGTCACCCGAGGTATAATTACGTACTATACCTTGGTATTTCTTGTACTGGTTTTCTTTCTCCAGTCTCTCAGATTTCTTAGACTCTTTGTTAATGGCAGTCTCAGTATCAAGTTGTTTGATTTTAAGTTGCAATTCCATCTCTTCCCGTTTACTCTGAGCTGCTATTTCAGCTTGCTTTAAGGCTGTTTCTGCCTCTACTTGCTTGGCCGCTCTTTCAGCGGCTCTTTCTTCTTTTTCACTCTCTGGTTGCTTGGCAGCTCTTTCAGCTGCTCTTTCTTCCCGCTCGTGGTATTCAGAGTATTTCTTCTCACTCCACTTCGTTAACTCATCACCTGTTAACTTTAACTTCAACCCCATATCGATGAAATCATTTAATGACGACATGATGGAAAATGCCAATGAAATACCAGCCACACAATTTGTTACAAGTGGTTAGTAAAGTAAACAATTTACAATTATGTTCTATTGACAATACGTGCCTAAATTTGCATCCAAAAGTATATGAAAAGAAAAATATACTCAAGTGCACCAGATGCGGTGAAGAACGGTTGGAAATCGGCCTAGCAACTGTAGGGTCGCTACTTCAAACACAAATGACCTCTACGGGCAAGGGTTTCAGATGGCACAGAAAACCTGCTTTGTTTTTGGAGGAAATAAATTAGCGTCTATTTGATGTGGTGTGCCTGCTTGTCACTAAGTTTTGATTAGGTTTGTATGGCGTTGAGTGTAATTGTAGGTCGTAATTTTGTCAGTCAACAATTTTTTTGTCAAAACACAAGTCACTTTCTTTCCAAAACTTTCTGCTTTCCACAACTTACTTTACAAAAACACTCTAAATATATCTTAACACTCTACAACATTGATGACACATCACTTACATTAAGATGACATTCAGTAAGGACATAGACATCAAGTTTACAAGATGGCGACAAGGTCACAATGGCGACAAGTTTACAATGTCGACAAGGTCAAAACGGTGACAAGTTTCACAATCACAAATGTTTTACACGTTTACAAGATCAAACAATATGTATGCACTGTACAATCACATTTAGTCTCCATGTTTAAATAATGTAATAATATCTATCAAAATGAGCCTTCAACGATCACATTTACATGTACAATGAATCTTCTCTTCTTCTTCAGCGTTCCGAGCCATTGAGGTTCTTTGCTGCAAATACAATCCGTCTCCATTCGTCTCTCTGGTGGACCTTCTCTTGCCAGTCGTTGATTCCAAGTGCTTGTAGGTCTGTACATGTATTATCTCTCCACCGCCTTCTTGGTCTACCTCGGGGTCTACGGTCATTTATTTCCTGAGTGTAAGCGAGTTTTGTTTCCCTATTATCTTCCATTCTTTCTATATGCCCCAGCCATTGTAGTCTATTAGCCTTCATGATACCAGTGATTAGCGGGGACTTAAACAGATCATAAATGTCTTTGTTACTTCTTCTTTTCCACTCTCCACTTTGTGTATCCCTAATGGGTCCAAAGATGCGTCTTAAAATTTTGTTCTCAAAGGTTTGTAACAAGGCTTCGTCTCCTTTCGTTGTACTCCAGGTTTCAGAGCCATACAGCACAACTGGTCTGATCAGTGTTTTGTATATTGTGATTTTGGTGTTACGAGATAGCGCCTTTGATTTTAGTAGATGTTGTAGTGCATAGTATATCTTATTTCCAGAGTTGATTCTAGTTTGTATTTCTTCCCTTATGATGTTGGAGCAGTTGAAGATTGTACCCAGGTATTTGTATGTTTCCGTTCTTTTAATGGTCATATTATCTATTTGTATGTGGCCAGAGTTTCTAGCCATTCCGTCTCTTGAAATTACCATATATTCTGTCTTGTCTTGGTTGATAACCAGCCCCATATGTTGGGCTTTTCCCTTTAAGTGAGTCAATATTTCCAATGTCTTTTGTTCACTTTGCCCTATAATATCTATATCATCTGCATAACCAAGCAGCTTGGATGTTCCTCCAATATCACATTCCTCCTTTACCTTCCTTACAACTTTCTCTAGAGCCAGATTGAAGAGTAGCGGCATGTATTTGTTTCGTAACAATGGAGTAACAATGTACAATGAAGTTGGACAAAAATCCTAAGTTCACAACTCTAAGTTTAAATGTTAAATTATCTAAACTACGTTCATTTCAAAGCCGGACGAATGCCACCACGTCCACACATGTCAGGGTCTTAAACCTGGCTCGTTTTTCCTAACACATGTGAGACAGTACAAGTACAACGTGATTTGACTTGAGACTCAACGACACAACGTTCAATGGATTTATTTACAAATCATATACGACACGATGATCATTACAAGATATAAGTTATACTTCAATACACTTACATACACAATACAGCTCGCAGTCTATCTCTCCAGATAAACAGACACTCGACTTTCGGGCACAGAAACCACACAACGCCTTTCTCTCATCATACGTCCTGTCGAGTCCACGTCCCAGAGCTGTCTGTCTATAGCTCGCAATGTGCCTCCCCACCTGAAGTGGCTTCACGAGGCATGCGTGCGTCTTGCTTCGTCCTTGCCTGACCGCTGGCCGTCTCGTCAGCCAGCAACCTCGCAGGCAGGTAACTACTACTCGCCTGGCGGGCGTAACGAAGTTACGGCATCCCGGCTGGGGAACTAAGTTGCCTGGCGGGCGTAACGATGTCACTGCATCACTGCACTACTCTAGACTCTGACATATAGGTTCTGACCTTTGAAAAGGAGTGAATGATTGAGAAAAGTAGAAATAAGAAAGCAGTTGAATTGTGAAAGTCCTGTTGAGTAGTGAAGTAATTCGTCTGGTTATGCGTTGTTCTTGCATGTGTAAAAGTGTAGACAAACATGTGTACTGCGTCGTACTGAAGAAGGAAGCTTTGATAAGTCTTTTAGGGTGGAGCATAGATAGAACGATGTCAGAGGATTAGTAGTAGTAGCGCATGCATGTACGAGGCGTTTAGTATATCTGGTGTCACTGTCTGTGGAAGTGATCGACACGCTTAGGCTTAGTAGTTATTGATACATGTTTGTTCTTTTGTATTGGTGCCATTTGTCCAGTGAGTTGATTAGCCTTATTGCACCTGTTTTCAATCTCGTTTTCTGGTTTGCCATTTGATGATATTATGTTTCATAGACATTTGAGATTCTTTACTTGTTTCGAGGGATGTTCGGTTAGGTGAATTGTTGTTGTTTGTTCTTCTTTGGTTATAGTCGTTGCCTCTGTTTTGCTTGTGCTAAATTGTTAAAGTAGGTGATTAGAAAGGTGTGATGTCTTTTGTTTGGAATGTGTTATCTTGGACAGAATTGATGAAAATTTTATGACAGGCTGACAGAAAGAGAGTTAACATTTTGAATGACGTTTCATAAAACAGATTTAGTATTGTTGGCAGAGACATGTCGAAGCAAGAATGCCTGATACTGAGAAATGAGAGAAGTGAGGTCTGTCGTCAGTCATATGCGGTATTGTTTACTGTTTCTGAAAGAGTCCCGATAAGTAGGAGTGGCAGTGAAAGATGAGTGAGGTAAGCAAGATAATGTAATTAGCTAAATGAATGTCAGAGTATTATAAATAGAGTACTAGAGAACGTGTTCCGATAAGTGTGACTGGCTTGACTACCATCGCGGTGTGAGAACGAAGTTAAGAGAAAGTTGAGGATAGTTTAGAGTTGTTCTGGTGAGATGTTAGAAAGTACTGATGCAGGAGAATGAAATGTTAGTTGCGTCGGGTAGAAGAGAGACTTAAAAGTAGAATTAGTTATTGACAAATCTAGTAGTTAGATGTGTTGGTGAAGTCTATAGTAGTGGACGGTAATGTTTGGGAAGTTGTAGTAATTCTTGGTACAAATCCAAGGGAAACAACTAGTGTGCCGAGTCACAATTTCTCTTAGTAGATAGATGACTGGTAGATGACATTGGGATAGCCGTCACACTAGTAATAGATAAAATGATTTGACCTGTAATTTACAGTGGTTGTTTAGGTTTATATTCCAAATATTGTGATGTGTTAGGAGTTAGTTTTGTAAAAGATAGAATCTTATCACATTCACGGTCTCATCTAATGGAACGTTGGTGAATAAAGAGGCAATATCCATGGATGCCATGTGTTTGTTGTTTATGAACACAACATGTGCAACATGAACGTACAACATGAACGACTAATTACGTGCCTTCAAGATACAGGAGTAGACGGAAAGGACATCAGACTTATTAGTACATGAATGTACAACATGAACGACTAATTACGTGCCTTCAAGATATAGGAGTAGACGGAAAGGACATCAGACTTATTAGTAACTTGTACTGGGAACAAGTCGCGTCTATTAGATGCGGTAATAACTATTCGTCGCCTATAGAGATAAAAAGAGGAGTACGGCAGGGATGTGTACTGTCCCCAAGCCTCTTCAACCTATACACAGAAAGAATTTTTAAACAAGTCGAAATGCCTAGACTTAACGTCAATGGAAGAATCATAAACAATCTTAAGTATGCTGACGATACCGTGTAACTAGCAGAAAGTTAGCAAGAGTTACAAGACCTATAGTCTGTCCAGAAATGAATGCCATCATTCACTATCAATTATTTTGAGAACTGTCTGTTGCATCGTTATAAAAATTTTTCTGCCGTCTTATATTTACCCCCACCCAAGAAATATGTCTTTGATAGGTCCAAAAGCAACTTAAATCACAGAAAGCGGCGACATTTCTTTGATGTTTTGGTGAAAAACTAGTGATTTCTCGCTAACAAACGTGTTTTGCAGTAATGAATGCCCCGCCAATTCAGATGACAACACAAGGCGTATCCGGATTCGTATGGGAGTAGGTGCAATGTCTACTCTGCTGAGACAGAACATGATTACCTGTTTTTCACGATGAATATAGCTGTGAATGTCTCTGTAGTGGGCTTCCTTCATAACGGTCAAGATGTTGGTCCTCTTTTCATTGAAGTTTATAGAATTATTCGTATGTTTGTGTGTTGTCCCCTCATTTGACAACGTGTTTCTTCTCACGTTTCTTTTTATGCCACAGTATGTCAGTTCCCTTCACAATATTACTCTTCGGTTGGTATTCAATGCGTCTAGAGCTTTTATTTTTCAATGCCAATTGTTTGTCACCTTTGAGGGCTTACGGAATTGACATTTCATCACTGTGGAATACAAACTGTTGCTATTGACAAGTTGTATTGTTTGTGCCGATGCTGTCATGTTAAGGACCTGCAATTCTTCTTCTGAATAGTTTGAGTAAAAATATCCAAGTAGGTGTGCATGTGGATTAATGTCTGCGATATGCCCAGACCTTAATCTGTGTCGGACGATTCCAGTAGGTTGATGACTGCTCTTGGTTGCATAAAAGTTAATCCATCCTTTCTCCAATAGTCATCCTCCTCTTTCAACACAAGGTCCTCACATTTTTTCCACTAACTTTTATCAACTTTTGATAGCGCGGACTGGGTTAGTATCTTGACGTCAGACAATGTGAATATAGTATTGTCAGCTGTCACCTGTCCTTTAATTTTAGCCCACACAAGTTCTATATAGTTAAAATGAGAATGGTACGGTGGAAGTCTCAAGCACCCATGACGATGCTCTTCTATCAACTTGTCGATTTGATATGTCTTGTTTTTGGCGTCTGTTTTACAAGGGACAACAATTCTAGTTAGAAATACGTTTCTGGAAATGGTATGTTTTCCATTCGGAGCCATATATTTATTGCTCCCTTTGTGCTCGATGCTGTAGGTATTTTGTCTTCTTGGCCAACAACATTGATATCCTGCATTGTCCATAATTGAACACGACGGTCTATTTTTGGATGGAAGCACTGTATTCTTGAGCCAATCTCTAAATACATTACCATTCATCTTATTATGATAATCCCTATTGTGTGTAAGCTTTGATACGAACACGAGATCAGCATTCTGTAGTCAGCATTATGCGTATTACCAGCATGGGCCATGACCAAAAGCTGTCCTATACTACTGTGCACATATCGCTTTATCTGTCCATCCACTGATTGCCATTGCTTATCACTTGTGTGGTGCGCAATGATCCACGTTTCATCCAAATACACTATGCCATAATTTTCTTTGCGCATTTCCCTTATTTCAAATAGGCATCTGCTTCTCATGGCTCCTAAATGTGGTTGCTCGCAAAGGATATTTCTACCTCCCTTGTACTTTCTAAAAGTGAAGCCTAATGTCCTTAAAATGTTACACAAAGTTGTTTTGGATAGCTCTATGTTATTGTTCTTTCTCAACCAAACCCTATGTTTTCTTACAGTCACTGTTTCTTTGGCATGAAGCATTTTTATAATGCTGGATAATCATGGATATAAAATCCAAATTTTTATAATTTTAGGAGGCGAAGTGGTTAAGCCTTTTGACTCGGGCTCCAAAGGTTGTAGGTTCGATTCCGGGCCGCATCCTGCGGTTCACAAGTTAAATTTTTCAGAGACTCCTGTGGGTTGTTGTTAGAGCTGCGGAGTTCGTGCTTTGTTCGACGCTTTCCGCGCTGCGAAAAGAGACCGAGCCATATGAGATAGAACCCAGTGCAATGAAGTCGACCCTGTCGACTATTAAGCGACTTTTTATTTAAAGCTTTTTTATAATAGCTCGCCTTATGACATTCTTGTCAAAGCTGTCTACAATAACCTTTCTACCTACCGTTTGATTATTGCGTGGTGGTTTAATTCCAGATTCTTTCCCCCATCGACGAAATGACCGTTTACTCAAACCCAATGCATGCACTGTTCTTTTTTCGGAATTTGTAATAGTATAAAAGTTTCCTGCGATCAGCTTCTTGACAAAAATATGTGTGCAACTTCATAGCGATGCTTTGAAGTGTGCAAAATTTCACATTCAATCCAATTGAACAATATTCACATATTCAAATGTTAGCGATAAGTGGTAAGATTTAAAAAAAAAAAAACAGGTTTCATGAAAGAACCCACATATTGACGACATCTCTGAACACTCCCAGTTTAAACAGCACGGGGCTCTTGCCATAAGGCCAATCCCATGAACCATGGAGAATATTCAACATTGAACGCTGATTTTCTGGCTGACAGTGTAATACATTTAAAATTATGGACTTAATCTCTGACCCGTAAATTATATACCGCATATAAACAAACATTGAAATATGCTATACAATCTCCAGAACAAAAATGTTTTTGTTGGGTGGACATGATGATAAGGTTATATGCTAAATCTCATAATTTCCCCTCAGTTGGTTACTGAGATATGGATTTTTATATGGAGGCAAATACATATGAATGCACTATAGTTGAACAAGTAAACAGGCACAGTGCAGAATGTGGCTTAGATATTAACATCCACAAAACAAAAACTATGATAATTAGCAGTGCAAAGGAAAGGTCATCAATGAACATCACAGTAAACGGGCAGATACTAGAATAAGTATCAAGTTTCTCCTATCTTGGACATATAATAACAGATGACGGCAGAAGTGAAATGGAAATAAAAAAAAGAATAGGAATGGCTTAAAATGCTTTCAACAGCATGAAATCAGTATTAATATCTAGAGAGATTAATAACACATTAAAATGAGAATTGTCAAATGCTACGTATATTCAATATATTCAACGCTACTGTATGGCGCGGAAGCTTGACATTGAATAATTAATTAATTTAATTTTGTTGCGTATCCCTTACGGGACGTTGCAGTCAACACCAGCATTTTTCAGCTGCTGTTGATGTACTAGGCAAGTGTTACGTTCAGTAGTTTGCCATTGCTTTCTGAACGACCGGCTCCCATACCAGCACGTTATAACACAACGCGACACGGTCTGCTGCACAAATCGGTCGCAGCTGAGCTTCGAACGCCTGGTACCCGACTCACGAACCGCGTTCGCAAGCCTTTAGCCACGGAGCCGGACATTGAATAAGCAACTAGAAAGTCGCTTAGAAGCCCTGGAAATGTGGATGTACAGACGAATATCTCGTATTTCATGGAAATGTCAAATGTTTCCTGTCAGGACTTAGTCAGATATGACTGAGCTACCGTTTGACAGTAGACGGTACTACCTGCTTTCTGTTAGCGCCGAACGTTGGGTGGCGCTTACCAAACCCCAACACCCCAAATTATGCCAACGGCTTCGGGCGGAAGAGCGCAATTGGGAGGGTACAAGCCTTACCCTGGTGCGAGGAAATGCAACCTAAAGGCAAAATGTCATGGCAGGGCAGACCAGGCCCTAAGCCTTGTTTGGCAGCTGGTCTAGGATCAAAGCTCCGACAGGCGGACAGTTAGAGCATTGCTTTGCTGATTCGGCAGCTTTTGCAGCTTGTCTTAATCCAGATGTAGAGGTGTTACCTTTCCTCCGGCGTGAACTAGGCAGGCCGAGAGCGGGATCAAGCTGCATGAGCAACACGTGATCTCTATATTTTAGCCCAGGCTTTGTGCTATGGAGAGGCAATAATTCCATCCCTGGTTTTAACCGGTCTCGGAATCAAAACGAGAAGCAACTGATACGGGTTATAAGTCCCTGTCAATTGGCGTAGACATGGGGCGCTACGCGTTGCCTTTGACGGTGGGTGACACCTACAGGTGTCACTGACCAGCTACCGCCCGCCTCAAGCTGGACAACCCCCGGCCAATTTGGTGCTAATCCACCACAGCCTGCCTGCTTCAATGGGTGCTTGGGGATAGGACAAAATCTGAATCGCAGGCTGTAAAACCAATGAACAAGGTTCTAATAAAAAGTAAAATAGAAACCTCAAGCTACGACTTGCAACCTGGAACATGAGAACCATGTGTCCAGGATTTTCCATTGACTTGATCAATATTGATGATGTGAGAAAATCGGCTGTGATTGATGCCGAACTCAATCGTCTTAACATTGATATTGCTGGTCTGCAGGAGACTCGCCTCGCTTAGGAAGGGTCACTCATGAAAAACAATTACACCTTTCATTGGAAGGGTAGAGGGCATGCAACAAAAAAAGGCAACACGGTGTGGGCTTTGCGGTGAAGAATTCGCTACTGGGAATGATTGGAAATCCCAGCAGGAGGAAATGAAAGACTATTATCCCTGCGCTTGGCAACCTCTTGTGGTTTTGCCACCATTATTGCTGCATATGCACCGACGCTAGATTCCTCTATGATGTGAAGGATTCGTTCTATAAGGAGTTAGACTCCGTCATCAAGGCAGTTCCAAAATCTGACTACATTTATATGCTCGATGATTTCAATGCTCGTGTGGGCAAGGACTCGAGTTCATGGCCAGTGTACCTTGGGAAACACAACATCGGTCGCATGAATGAAAATGGGCAAAGGCTGCTGGAGCATTGCACCAGAAATGACCAATGCATTATAAACTCCTTTTCTTTAAACAAAAGAGCTGCATAAGTGTCACGAATTGGCCGCCTTAACATCCCAGAATATTTTTCTCGGTCTCCAAATTTGAGAGGCCAAATTGAGAAAGAATGAATTAATCACACTACTCCAAAATTATCTAGTCGTGAGGTAAGATTATTCACAAAAAGCCTCTAGCCATGACGTAAGCTTGCAGATGGCAAGTAAAATGGCAACTAGATAATTAGTATACACCTTGGGAAACTGCTGACCCAGACATGCTGAATCAACAATGAAGGGGCCATGGACTGTGTAATTAAAACCTGGTTTACCCACAGAGTTGTAAACTGGCTGTTGACCATGAGAACCTAATTGTTCCCTTGACATGACACCTGATAAGAATAGCTAGGAAATCGCCCAGGTGTGAACAACATTAACCCAGGGAAAGATAATAGCCCCAGGGCTATAAACAAGCCCCATCCACTCTGACTGGCAGACCCAGGTAGGTGTGAAATCACTGATAAGACTGTGAAACTGATCTGGGGCTGGCAACGCAAAACCATCCAGGTGTGACACTATGGTGAGGGTTAGTGGTTAAAAGAATTGTTATGACTGGACAGACTTGGACTTAATTGCAATTACTGTCAGGAGGAGATAAGAAGAATTTATGACGGGACTGCCAAAGAGATAATAGTGTCTCAGATACTGTCTGCTTGACTCAGCTTAAATAAGGGTCCCTAGCCTGTTTTAAGTTAGATTAAGTTTGACTTCAGAACAGGTGAGAAGAGAGAGTAAATGTAGATTTCTTAGTAACTAAGTATTTTAGGTGTATGTACTGAATTCCAGTCTATATCTGATCTAGGTTATTGCAAGAACTATCATTGTCATAGATTACTTGAGTGTTCTTTCTAAGTTCTGCGTTCAATATCATATTGCTTTAAAGTGTTATTCTTCTGAGAAATAGAGCCTTATGTGAGACAGATCTTGTCTGGGTAGACTTTTAGGTGTCTTGGTAGATGCTTGTCATTTCTTTGTACACTATCCTAGTTGCCTTTTGGTGTGTGCATTTGTTGTACAGAATATAGTCAACTGACTATTTATTTAATTCTTACAACAGCAGTAACTAAGTGTGATTAAACCGGGCAGCTCAGCAAATATAGCTGGTCTGTTTGGTCACTTCAATTAGACTTGTTGTATATCTCATTTTGTAGCTATACAATATAAGTACTCATTAATAATGCCTGATGCTATTATGTGAGTATCATTAGATGTCTATCTTGAAGTAATATAATGTTTACGGATATGTTGGATGTATGTATGTGTAATTTCATATGAATATACGATGCTAGGAATATTCTTCGTACATATTCTTTTTGTGTATATACATCTCATTTCGTATACCTACAAACTAACTAGTGCATTATGCTATTATGTTAAAGTATCATAATATGTCTAGTTTAATTAATGTTTTATGTGTATTTCATGTTTGGTATATTGATTTGTCATATGCAAGCCTATCAATATGACGTGTTATATTATGGTGTGCGCATTGGCACACTAACCATCGATTGCATTTGTAGCAGAGGTGTAATGGTACAGACATTACCCACAAGTGTTATGGGGTATATGGTGCTAAACTTTCTCAGTGTATTGTGGGCGTGCGTCCACGGTAATGCATGGAAACCTGGCACAGCTATTGGTCACGGCTTGTAAGCCCGGATGATCAGGCATTATTATAATACCCTTACCGACCCTGTGAGCTGCTAAACTAACATTGGACGGAGCGGCTGTGCGACACCGAATTTCTGTATTAGCGACATGGACATGGGGCGGCAGAAATGTAATCATTACAGGCGTGTGAGACAATTGAAAAGCCCGTCCCAGACTAAAGACAGTAGGGAGAAGGAGGATGGTGAACATAGTAGAGCTGGAAGATAAACTTGGCCAGACTGGTCATTGTATATGTTTGTGTTATGATATGTTTTAATTAGGATTGCGCTGATGTAGAACTGATATAACACATTCTTGACTTTCTTTCAAGCTCTCACAAGGAGCACCTATGTTATAGATCTCAAGAACGAGTTATGACTAGGTAGAGCCAGGACTGGCAGACGTTAGAATACCGGCAAGCTGTTCTTTTGTTGAGTCTACTGGAGAGTGGGGATCTGGACCACAGTTCCAGATAGATGAAGTAACAAGTAAAGTTACGTAATGTTTCTCATCACAATATGTTATATGATTTTATCATCCTCATATTGACAATCATCCGATGTCTATTGTTATGATTAGCAAATAAATGTTGTAGTATTGTAACTCATAGTTCTGTCGTTATATTTTAATTCCAATTGTGCATACGTGTTGTGTGTGTACATTGGTGGGGGTTCACTTACACACCAAGGAAAGGAGCAGTCAGGGAGAAAACCTGGACTGAGATAGTCGTCTATACTAATATATTTAGACTTAAAACATCTATCTTAAGCTAACCTTCTCTTTCCTATACCTTGGCGAATATTCAGCACAGTTCATTTCATTTTGTAACGAGCCACTTGGAGCTGTACGTTGGATATTCATGGGCTTAATCTGTAGTTCAGCCATATAGATTTTGTCCCTAGTCAGTTTCTGACTATCAGGGTTGCTCGCCAGTAAATAATACATTCATCTAGCCGGTGGGGCACCCCGACTTCTGACAATAAGGTCACATGGAAACATCCAAGATCCGGCCGTTGGCACCAGCTGGACTTCATCATCACACGGAGACAACATTTGAACCATATATCATTGACTCGAAGTTACCACAGCGCTGACTGTGATACGGATCATTCTTTGGTTGTTGCAAGGGTTAGACTGAGACCAAAGAGAATCTATACAGCTAAACACAAATCTAGCCCCAGGATTAATATTATTAACATTCACGATCCTGAAAAGTGCTTTCAGTTTCAACAGCAAATTGAAGACGCTTTCATTGATACACCAGAAAATTGTACAGTAAATGAAAAGTGGGGTCAATTTAAGGAAACTCTTCATAAAACTGCCGCAGGGGTTTACGGCAATGTGTATTATAAGAGGCAGAACTGGTCTGCGGCAAACAGCCATACTCTGCAGCCCTTGATTGATAAGAAGAAGATAGCTCTCTTAAGAAAGAAGGAAAGACCAACGCGTAACACTCTGAGTGAGCTAAAGCAAGCTAGAAAGGATGTGCTAAAGGCTGCCAGGCAGTGTGCAAATGATTATTGGATCAAGTTATGTGAGTCCATTCAAATCACAAGTGATAAGGGAAACATCAGAAGCATGTATGAAGGAATAAAGAAAGCCTGTGGTCCAGTGATCAAAAGAAGTGCACCATTGAAAACCTTGACTGGAGAAATCATAACTGATAAGAAACAGCAGATGGGTAGAGCACTATTTGGAGCTTTACTCAAGTGAGACCAAACTAGTGGATGATTCCCTCAACGCCATAGAGGCTCTATCAACTCTTGACCACCTGGACACACTTCCCACCATAACAGAAGTTAAGTGTGCTATAAATGAACTTGCATCTGGCAAGGCTCCAGGTAATGATGGGATTCCAATAGAGGTTATCAGGGGTGGGCAAGACACACTTACTCTACAGATCCACCAGCTAATAGAGCTATGCTGGCAAGAAGGACAAGTCCCACAGGATTTCAAAGCATCACAACATTATACAAGAACAAGGGCGATCTGTAACAACTATAGGGGTTTCTCACTTCTGTGTATTGTTGGGAAAGTATTTGCCAGAATTGTTCTGCGCAGACTTCAAGTCCTAGGAGATCAAGTCTACCCCGAATCACAGTGTTGCTTTCGACAGAACCGGTCTACCATTGGTATGATATTCTCATTGCGACAAATGCAAGAGAAAAGCCGTGAACAGAATCAACCACTGTTTATTGCTTTCATCGACCTCACAAAGGCATTTGATTTGGTCAGTCGTGAGGGTCTGTTCAAGGCACTAAAGAAGATTATCTGCCCACCAACTCTTTTGTCCATTGTGGAAGTTCCACACAGACATGAAGGGTACAATCAAGTTTGATTGTGCAACTTCTGAAGAGTTTGAAATCAAGAGTGGAGTTAAGCAAGGTTGTGTACTAGTGATCAGGATGGTGGTATATACATTCACTCACGCTCAGATGGCGGCTTCTACAATGCTCAGAGATTGAAGGCCAAGACCAAAATTAGGAGGGTACTGATCAGAGAGTTGCATTTTGCAGATGATGCTGCAGTTGCGACCCACTCTGAGGAAGAATTACAATGTCTACTATCTGTATTCTCCAATGCTTGTTCTGAATTTGTTTTAACAATTAGCAAAAAGAAGACAGATTATGTCACAAGGTGCACATGGGGTACCATCAATCTTTATTGACGACACCGAACTAGAGATGGTAGACCATTTTACATATCTAGGATCAGTGGTAAATAGTAAATTATCCATAGATCAGGAAGTCAACATCCAGATTGGTAAGGCAGCAACAACAATGAACAGGTTAAGAAAAAGAGTCTGGGAGAACAGGAAGCTTACTGTCAAAACAAAAGTCCTTGTCTATCAAGCCTGTGTCCTTAGTACTCTTCTTTATGGCAGTGAAACCTGGACAACTTACTCACGCCAAGAGAAACGTTTAAACAGCTTTCATATGCGGTGTCTGCGAAGAATTCTTGGTATTAAGTGGCAAGACAAAATTGCAAACACTGAAGTATTGGAAAGATCAGGTTGTGTGACGGTTTATTCCATGCTCAGTCTTCATAGACTTAGATGGATAGGACAGCTTAGGAGGATGGATGATGGTAGAATACCAAAGGACATCCTTTTTTGGTGAATTACAGATGGGTAAGAGATGTCAGGGTCGGCCTCTACTACGATACAAAGATGTGTGTAAGCGGGACATGATTGATACAGGCATTGATAATGCACATTGGGAGCAAGTCGGCGCTGAACGTGTTGCATGGAGGGTAAACATCAGAAATAGAATAAAGACAACGGAGAAAATTATTGCAGATATGTCACACACCGAGCGTGTGAGACGTAAGATGGTGCATGATGGTGGAAATGACCACGTGTTCACGTGCACCCACTGTGAACGAACATTTATAGCGCGAATTGGCCTTATCAGTCACATTCGCTACGACCATGGGTAAAAGTTATTATGCCCTTTTGATTCACAAACTATCATCTGTCAAGACGGCAAGGTGCCAATGTGTAAAATGGAAACAAAAACAATGAAATGCAGAGGTTCTAGAAAAATTGGGTATGAAGAGAGAGTTGATGAAAGAAATAAAGAGGAGGCAAGTGAAATATTTCGGCCATGTTAAAAGACGTGATACTCTTATAAAGCCATACTGGAGGGTCAGGTTGAGGGCAGACGAGCAAGATGTAGACGATACAAGTGGGAAGATAACACCAAAAGATGGACGAACATCAGCCTGACAGAATGTAAAGTAAAGGCAAGAGACAGACAGTGTTGACTGTTGAGATCCATTGCAGCCAACCTTCATTGTGGAGACGGCACCTAACTGATTGGTTGAGAACCCGAGTCCATGTTTTATACTCGCCCATAAGAGTTCGGCGGACGTCGCCATTTTCAGTTGAGCCTTAAGACTTCATACCGACAGGACACGTCCACTAACAATTCCAAAGTATACACACACTACTGTGGGGGACACCCGTACTGATCTATTTCGCAAATGGGCAAGGTGTCAAATGTGTCTTTCTGAAGGTAATTGAACGATTTTATTCTCGAGTCGTGTGTAAATAAACCAATCTGAGTGGGTTACCGTTAATCAGGTTGTTTTTAAATACTAATTACTATTGTTATAGCATGAACCATCAGATTTTTAAATTTGAGTAACTATTTTCTAATGGGACCACCACCAAAAGATAGGCCTTGAGAAACCGAATCTAATGGTACCAAGATGATGCATGTATGTCAATTAGAAGCGAAGATATGCAACTTTGAGTGTCGAGATCATTAACGCAGAAATTGACACAAAAGATCTCTTCTGCACATCTTTTTTTCGTGTCCGAACCAAGCTCATAGCAGAAGTTATCAAAACTAGAGTAGTTTGTTTATTTTTAAACGAACATCCTAGCAACCATACACGAACATCCTAGCAACCATACATCATTGTGATCGGTGTAGCGAAGCCTAACCGCTCATGTCATCTATTTTTACATATGATGTAACATTATCTAATTAGCATATAAAAATGGCCGCCAATTAGTTATTATATTAATTAATTACCAAGTGCATTCTTAATATTATGTTTAAACCCTGGCACGTAATATATTGTATTATGCGGAATGATGCTACGCACATAATGGGTTAATTCCTGTTTAGATAGTATGCAACATTATCTAATTAGCATATAAAAATGGCCGCTAATTAGTTATTATATTAATTAATTACCACGAGCATTCTTTATATTAGCTTTAAACCCTGGTAAGTTGTATCTTGTATTCTGCGAAATTGTGCAACGCACGATATGTGTTATATCCTGTTTAGATAGTATGCAATGTTACCTAATTAGCATATAAAAATGGCCGCTAATTAGTAGTTATATTAATTAATTTCTGTGTTTACGATCACGACACTCAAAGTTGCATATCTTCGCTTCTAATTGACATACATGCAACATCTTGGTACCATTAGATTCGGTTTCTCAAGGCCTATCTTTCGGTGGTGGTCCCATTAGTAAATACTCAAATTTAAAATCTGATGGTTCATGCTAAAATAGATATCTTTATATAATGAGAGGAGGAGCGGCTGGCCGAGAGGCTAGAATGCCGGACTCTCATTCGGAGGCCCGGGTTCGATCCCTCGGTAAGGTGTCAAATTTGTTTCTGTCGGGGGCAAAAAGAAAATCCTAACCTGCACAGTTCGCGGCGACTGCACTAGCCAGGCGGACTTTATTCCTCAGGCTCAAAGACCCCTCTGCCATACACCGCAAGGTACTATATTGGCAGTAAATGACAGTTTTTATATAATGAGAAATTATATTTTTCTAAAAAAAGATTTCTCCTTTATGCAAACATTTAACATTTGTCATTAATTAAAGAGATTGGCTCACAAGGTAGTAGTTCGAATTGCACGTTTCCGGGAAGGTTAACCCGGTCAACAAATGCCCGCAGAAGTCGGATGTGTCGGCCTAACAGCGCAAGAACGCAGCTCTGCTGTAAACGGGCACAACGCAATCACATACGAAAAAAAACTCCGGATGAACGCAGAAGAAGAAGAAGAAGAAGAAGAAGAAGAATTGCACATTTTAAAAAGTGAAACGCATGCCGACATTTTGGATTTCCAAAGGCAAAGAGGGATTTAATATGTCGGCAAAAATATGTCTTTCCCTGGATCATTTGTCGCCACAATGGTTTGGACTTTTCCTAACACATCAGGTACAGAACAACTGTCCACAACCAGCAGCCGGGCAATGTATCCTGTACTTATAGGATATCCTCCTTCGAACGCAGATAGATGGGATCTGAGATCATCAGCAGTCCTTGCCATGATAGTCAGTCAAATTTTAAATAAATTTACGTAAAATTAATATTTAATAATTACATGCAATCATATAATAATAAGAGATGATATCTTTATATAATGAGAAAGTACATATATTTTTATTAAAAGGATTTATTTATTTTTCCAATCGCAAAGAGAATTTAATCACGTCCGCAAAAATAATTATTAATTCATTAATTTTTTTCTACCAGAGGGGCCCCATATTTTTAAATGAAACTTTCCAAATTTATGTATCTTTGCATGCACAATTCGAAAATGCAACTAAAATTAACGAATATCTATGCCTTGTACTTAAAAAAAAATTTTATTGCGTGCCGACAATGTGGATTTACAATCACAAAGAGGAATTTATCATGTCCGCAAACAAAACGAATTTTTTTCTACCAGAGGGGCCGCATATTTTTAAATGAAACTTTCCAAATTTATGTATCTTTGCATGCTCAATTCGAAAATGCAACTGAAATTAACGAATATCTATGCCCTGTACTAAAAAAATTGTTTATTGCGTGCCGACAATGTGGATTTACAATCACAAAGAGGAATTTATCATGCCCGGGAAACGAATTTTTTTCTACCAGAGGGTCCCCATATTTTTAAATGAAACTTTCCAAATTTATGTATCTTTGCATGCAGAATTCGAAAATGCAACTGAAATTAACGAATATCTATGCCCTGTACTAAAAAAATTGTTTATTGCGTGCCGACAATGTGGATTTACAATCACAAAGAGGAATTTATCATGCCCGGGAAACAAATTTTTTTCTACCAGAGGGTCCCCATATTTTTAAATGAAACTTTCCAAATTTATGTATCTTTGCATGCAGAATTCGAAAATGCAGCTAAAATTAACGAATATCTATGCCTTGTACTAAAATTATTATAATTATTTATGGTATGCCAAATAGTGAAATTATCTCAAAGACAATTTCAAATCTAACCACCGGCTATATGCGCAATGATTAGACTGGCCATTTTACCGGAAGCGGAGATGGTAATTCGTTATTGGCACGAGTGATTTAAATATATCCAATGAGATATACAAAGTGTATGTTAATAGTCAATGATGTAGACACGACGACACCCTTCTGCGCAAGCGTGGAAAAAATGGCTTCCGGTTAAAGTATGCTTCAGTACTGATGGATCACGCTAGTATTAGTAGTATTAGTATTACTATTACTAGTTATAGCATGAACCATCAGATTTTTAAATTTGAGTAACTATTTTCTAATGGCCGGTCTCTCTGGCTGTGGGGTTACAACACTTTCTCTCTGTAATCCCGTTTATCACGCAGAGTCTCGCAGCGGAGCGAGAACTGAGGTGGTTCGACCCCCGCTCGTGACTTGCGGATACTGAGCCGGCCGCTCAGAAAGCAATGGCAAACTACTGAGCGTAATCTTGCCAAGAGATCAACAGACAGCTGAAAGATGCTGCTGTTGACAGCTAAGTCCTGTAAAAGGATACGCAAAACATTTATAACATTTATTTTCTAATGGGACCACCACCAAAAGATAGGCCTTGAGATACCAAATCTAATGGTACCAAGATGATGCATGTATGTCAATTAGAAACGAAGATATGCAACTTTGAGTGTCGAGATCATTAATGCAGAAATTGACACAAAAGATCTCTTCTGCACATCTTTTTGTCGTGTCCGAACCAAGCTCATAGCAGAAGTTATCAAAACTAGAGTAGTTTGTTTATTTTTAAACGAACATCCTAGCAACCATACACGAACATCCTAGCAACCATACATCATTGCGATCGGTGTAGCGAAGCCTAACCGCTCATGTCATCTATTTTTACATATGATGTAACATTATCTAATTAGCATATAAAAATGGCCACCAATTAGTTATTATATTAATTAATTACCAAGTGCATTCTTAATATTATGTTTAAACCCTGGCACGTAATATATTGTATTATGCGGAATGATGCTACGCACATAATGGATTAATTCCTGTTTAGATAGTATGCAACATTATCTAATTAGCATATAAAAATGGCCACCAATTAGTTATTATATTAATTAATTACCAAGTGCATTCTTAATATTATGTTTAAACCCTGGCACGTAATATATTGTTAGTTAGTTAGTTAGTCGACAGATCATCCTCGTTGCACATCGGACCATTCAGTCCATAAGTGCTCGGATCCCCTCCTCAGCAAATCCCGCAGCGTGTAGCGGCTAACGACGCCAGTTCTGTGTTGGTTTATCAATCTTCTTTGGCTTCCTGCGTAGTGTTCTTGTTTGGCCACCCCTCTTTTAATTTGCTGCTCTCGCAGTCTGGCCATTGTTGTAGATTCACAGTCATCACTTGGTTCTTGCAAAAGTCTCACTTCTCGTAGAGCATTCAGAATGTCAGCCTGGTCCATGGCGCGTCCGCCCTCAACAGTAGCCTCACCTGCGAGCTTGTCAGCCCGCTCATTTCCTTGTACTCCCGCATGCCCTGGCACGAAGATGAAACTAATCTTTGCCAGCCGAGACCGCTTCAGGGGCAGCAACCATTCTCTTCGGATCGACCCCTCCTCTATCCTCTTGATCATGTTCATTGAGTCGCTAAGGAAACAAGCCCTAGTGAATGTCTGTGTCTCGAGCCATGTTATTGCTTTACTTACTGCCATGACTTCCATGGTCAGGCTACTTGTGGTTTCAGTGAAAGCACCAGAGTCCTCCTTCACAATTCTCCCTCCGGCCCGAGCTGTAAAGGCCCATGAGCTTCTCACATGTCGGATGACCGACCCATCTGTGTAGATGACCGCGTCACTGTCTAGCGAATTCTCGAAAATCAACGCTTGTACTTCAGCCTCAACAGCAGCCGGATTTTCTTGTCTGCATTTTCTATCTAGTTGGATGCAAACTGAAAAGGATGTGCAGAAGTCTGTTGGCACTTGCACCCACTCCTCGCCAGGTTCTAAGTCCTCAAGTGAACACACCTGTTGAAGAATGTCCTCGGCTTGACCCATCCACGACCGTCCTCTTTTTAACCTGCTGCCCTTCACCTTCCTAATTTCACTATGCAGTGGATGCTGTGTGTTTGCGTTAATTCTGAGGTAGGCGCGTGCCCTGCAAACTTGCATTCTCTCTTCAATGGTTGGAAAATCAAGAAGGTAGCGCATCGCCCTGCATGCTGTATCTCTTGTACATCCAAGAATAATGCGCATAGCTTCATTCTGTATCCTTTCCATCCTTTCTATCTGCTTATGGCTGACAGTCAGGATTGCCATTGCATACTCCAAAACAGACATGACCAGCCCCTCGTAGAGAAGACATAGATGGCGCTGCTCACAGTTTGCTGCCGCCATCACCCGCATCGCTGCCAAACCCCGCTTGGCCTTTGTTATCACCTGGTCTATGTGCATATTATAAGCAAGGCTTCGATCAAACCGTATCCCCAGGTAATTCATTGCCTGCGTTCTTTCCACCGTCTCTGAACACAGCATTACAGTTGGTGTTGGATTGTTGACAATATGATTATTCAACGAGAACCAAGTCACTGTTGCCTTTGTTGGGTTGACCATTGCCCCAGCTTCATCACACCAAGTACTTATGCGATTGAGTTCGGTTTGTAGCTCCACAGCAACCTCCTCTCTATCCTTACCCTGACGATACACTAAAACATCATCGGCATATGACAATGTCCTGCCAGGTCCAGTGATCTGCTCACTGGTGATTCTCACGGTGTAGGCGTTGAACAGTACCGGAGATAATGGTGATCCCTGTGGTAGGCCAGGATATATTGTTGTTGGTTCCGAAGTCCAACTGCCACATCTAAAAACTACATTCCGTTGGAAGAGAGCTGCAGCGATCCAACTAAGGAGGAATGGACTTACGTTTAGTTCAAGAAGCTGAAACATTAAAAAATCCAGTGGTACTCTGTTGTATGCGTCCTCAAGATCAATCGCTGCAGCAACGGTTTCAGTGCCTGAGTGGAAACCTTCATAGACATCATGGGCAAAGACTGCTGCATTGGTCCAGGTTTCTCTTTTTGGACGGTACCCACCCAGGGTAGGTGGGAAAACACCTTGCCTCTCTAGTTGGCTTGATATTTTCCTGGCAATTACCTTCTCCAATACCTCCTGGCAATTACCTTCTCCAATTACCTTCTCCAATATATTGTATTATGCGGAATGATGCTACGCACATAATGGGTTAAATCCTATTTACATATGATGTAGCATTATCTAATTAGCATATAAAAATGGCCACCAATTAGTTATTATATTAATTAATTACCAAGTGCATTCTTTATATTATGTTTAAACCCTGGCACGTAATATATTGTATTATGCGGAATGATGCTACGCACATAATGGATTAATTCCTGTTTAGATAGTATGCAACATTATCTAATTAGCATATAAAAATGGCCGCCAATTAGTTATTATATTAATTAATTACCAAGTACATTCTTAATATTATGTTTAAACCCTGGCACGTAATATATTGTATTATGCGGAATGATGCTACGCACATAATAGGTTAAATACTATTTACATATGATGCAATGTAATCTAATTAGCATATAAAAACGGCCGCCAATTAGTTATTATATAAATTAATTACCAAGTGCATTCTTTATATTATGTTTAAACCCTGGCACGTAATATATTGTATTATGCGGAATGATGCATATAAAAATGGCCACCAATTAGTTATTATATTAATTAATTACCAAGTGCATTCTTTATATTATGTTTAAACCCTGGCACGTAATGTATTGTATTATGCGGAATGATGCTACGCACATAATGGATTAATTCCTGTTTAGATAGTATGCAACATTATCTAATTAGCATATAAAAATGGCCGCCAATTAGTTATTATATTAATTAATTACCAAGTACATTCTTAATATTATGTTTAAACCCTGGCACGTAATATATTGTATTATGCGGAATGATTCTACGCACATAATGGGTTAAATCCTATTTACATATGATGCAGTGTAATCTAATTAGCATATAAAAATGGCCGCCAATTAGTTATTATATAAATTAATTACCAAGTGCATTCTTTATATTATGTTTAAACCCTGGCACGTAATATATTGTATTATGCGGAATGATGCTACGCACATAATGGGTTAAATCCTATTTACATATGATGCAATGTAATCTAATTAGCATATAAAAACGGCCGCCAATTAGTTATATAAATTAATTACCAAGTGCATTCTTTATATTATGTTTAAACCCTGGTACGTATAATATATTGTATTATGCGGAATGATGCTACGCACATAATGGGTTAAATCCTATTTACATATGATGTAGCATTATCTAATTAGCATATAAAAATGGCCGCCAATTAGTCATTATATTAATTAATTACCAAGTGCATTCTTTATATTATGTTTAAACCCTGGCACGTAATATATTGTATTATGCGGAATGATGCTACGCACATAATGGATTAATTCCTGTTTAGATAGTATGCAACATTATCTAATTAGCATATAAAAATGGCCACCAATTAGTTATTATATTAATTAATTACCAAGTGCATTCTTAATATTATGTTTAAACCCTGGCACGTAATATATTGTATTATGCGGAATGATGCTACGCACATAATGGATTAATTCCTGTTTAGATAGTATGCAACATTATCTAATTAGCATATAAAAATGGCCGCCAATTAGTTATTATATTAATTAATTACCAAGTTTTTTTTTTTTTTTTTTTTTTTTTTTTTTTTTTTTGCGTATCCTTTACAGGACTTAGCTGTCAACAGCAGCATCTTTCAGCTGTCTGTTGATCTCTTGGCAAGATTACGCTCAGTAGTTTGCCATTGCTTTCTGAGCGGCCGGCTCAGTATCCGCAAGTCACGAGCGGGGGTCGAACCACCTCAGTTCTCGCTCCGCTGCGAGACTCTGCGTGATAAACGGGATTACAGAGAGAAAGTGTTGTAACCCCACAGCCAGAGAGACCGGCAATTACCAAGTACATTCTTAATATTATGTTTAAACCCTGGCACGTAATATATTGTATTATGCGGAATGATTCTATGCACATAATGGGTTAAATCCTATTTACATATGATGCAATGTAATCTAATTAGCATATAAAAATGGCCGCCAATTAGTTATTATATAAATTAATTACCAAGTGCATTCTTTATATTATGTTTAAACCCTGGCACGTAATATATTGTATTATGCGGAATGATGCTACGCACATAATGGGTTAAATCCTATTTACATATGATGCAACCGTATCTAATTAGCATATAAAAATGGCGCCAATTAATTTTTGCGTTAACAATCATGACACTCAAAGTTGCATATCTTTGCTTCTAATTGACATACATGCATCATCTTGGTACCATTAGATCCGGTTTCTCAAGGCCTATCTTTTGGTGGTGGTCTCATTAGTAAATACTCACAATGAAAATCTGATGGGGCATGCTAAATTAGATTTTTAACAAATAAAAACTTTTGTTATTTTTGTAGATTGGCCGTAAATCACGAGGTAGACCAAGAAGACGGTGGAGAGAGAATATATGTACAGACCTACAAGCACTTGAAATCAACGACTGGCAAGAGGAAGTCAACCAGAGAGACGAATGGAGACGGATTGTATCTACAGCAAAGAACCTAAATGGCTCGGAACGCTGAAGAAGAAGAAGAAGAGAAGAAGAAGATTGGCCAAGATATGAAAAATATTTGCAGAAAGAAATACAGAAAGACAGCATGATCGACCACAGTTGTACTCACCATTTCTTGCTGCACCTCTTGTACTTACTGTTTACTGTGTACTCTGTTGTGCCAGCTCTTTTCAGCAAATTGAAATTCCTGAAATATAAGCATAAGTTAGCAACTGCTGCATAATTGAACTAATATTTGATAAATTATTATTTCTAACTTGCTAGTTAAATACATAAATTAACACACATATGTTTGTTAACGATTGCATCAGATATCAGGTACAGAACAACCATCGACAAAAAGCAGCCGAGCTGTGTAACCTTTCAGGATAGGGTATCCTTCTTGGAACACAGACAGATGGGATCTGAGATCATCAGCAGTCCTTCTTGCCATGATTGAATATTGCAATTCTGAATATAAAATAAATGTACGTAAAAGTAATTACATAGATTCAAAATGACAAATGGCAAAAACCTGTCCGCATAAAAACAATGTTTTGTACCACTCTGTAAGCGTCTTGAGCGATGAAACTAACTAAATAAATGTAAAATTGCATGCAGAATCCGAAAATGCATATGAAAACATTAGACTATTAATAACTCAAGCTTAAAATAACCGATATATGTGCGTGCAGCAGTGCCGCCATTCAGCCCATTGATTTTCAATGGCAAAAACCTGTTGGCAAAAAACAATGTTTTGAACCACTTTGTAAGCGTTTTGAGTGATGAAACTCACCAAATATATGTAAAATTGCATGCAGAATCAGAAAATCTATATAAAAACATTAAACTATTAATGAATCAAGCTTAAAATGGACAATTACTAACTTATATCACAAGAAATTCAATTTTTCAAAGACTGAAGGGAAACTTACCCACACTTTGCGATTTCAAAATGGCAGACTGACCTTTGGTCATGAAGCCAAGATGGCGCCCGTGGTTGTTATGCGTTATTTGAAGGTATCCAATCAGAAACACCAGAACCACCTATAATCGACAATGACTCGTTGACACGGCGAAACCCTTCTGCGCAAGCGCGGAAAAAATGGTTTCCGGTAGAAGTCTGTTTACAGTATACGGTTCTTGCTACTAGTTATTACTAGCACGGCACAGCCAGCTCTTCAATATTGAAGGAAAGCAAAGCCACAAGTCTAGCAGGCAAAGTGATGCTGTAAGAAACCGATATGTTTAAATTTAATTTCTTAGGTTTTAGTTTTAGTTAGTTGGTTAGTCTTTCCTCTTGAGTCAAGTCGGCGCGTAGGGCAGAAGTCATGGCTCTCCATGTCTGGCGGTTCGTTGCTACCTGTTGTAGATCCTGGATGTTCACTTGGCTGTTGAATGAGCCTTCTCAGTTGAGTGCACTAGAAAGTAATGTGTACGGACTACGCTCAAGTTCAAAGCAAGCGAGCGAGCTAGCGCAAAAAAAAAACAAAAAATTTATGTATTCTCCTCTCTTCAGTTTGATAAAACAAATCCATAGATCATGTTATGATTTTATAAATAGGCTTTATTACTAATTAAAATTCAAAAAGCTTCCAATTAATTATATATATTGCAAATCAACTTATCGAACATAATGATAGCGAGTCCCATCATCAATTTAATTTTGAGTATTTACAAATGAGACTGCCACAGTAGATAGGCCTTGAAATTCAAAATCTAATGGTACCTCAATGATGCCTGTATGTCACTTCTAAGTGAAGATATTCACATCTTTGTGAAGGTGAGACCAGTTGCGATTTTTCATCCTATTCACCCGTAAGTGGAACTCTCTAATGTGTCCCTTTCCTCCAACCAGCGACACCCGCTGGTGACTGCGCGTCTATGCATGCAAGATTGTTTCAAACGGTCATATGAAAACTGACTTCAAAAATATGTTCCGTCATGTTAAATGATTACAAAATAGTACAAGTATACAAATTAATTATTAATAATCTTTAAACTTGTGTTCTATTTAACTTTAGTAGGTCAAATCGCACGTTTTATGTGTTGAAAAGTGTAGCGCAATCACAGTCGATATGCGGCGGGCGTCATGACCCGTGGGTTGCCAATTCACAAAGTCACATCTTCGCAGAAAATCTGTTTTTCAACCACAATTCGAGCAAGTTTAGCGATGAAACTTTGCTGATTCAGGGGCGATATTTTATACGGCAATTAAAATTCACATTAAACAAAGACAAGACATCTATTGGATTCATCGATTCCGATACGCGATCATTCCGCCGCTTGCTCCCCGGCAGTCGGCAGCTCGCACAGATCCATAGAGCACACTTTATTCACAAACTTCCAGTTTCTTAGTTCTATATAATATTTTACTTCGTAATGTAAGAGTAAGATGAAGAAGAGTAATGTAATGTCGTAAGAGGCGACTAAGGAGGCTTGATGGTTCCGTCGCCCTGCTACTGAGTGAGTGCGTGGCGCGACACTGAGCTATGAGTTTCATGTGAAATGCTTTTGAATCTGCCCAAGGTCTTTTGGAACGTGACTGCATGTTCGGAGCGATGGCAGATGGCTATGTCCCAGAGTTGACCGGCTTTTGCCTTATGCAGAAATGCGTGGCTGCTGGGCTTCTGGTTGACTGCCACTGCCATCGACGATGAACTGTATTTCGTGGACTGTGCGTGGACTGTGTGGGTGAACATCTAGGAAACATCCAGATGGGCAAATGACTGCCGATTCCATCAGAAATGAATTGGGTGTTTTGTGGGGGACTATTGTGTTGACATTCTGGTGGCAGCATTATGCACAGTGTATCTGTGCGGGCTGTTATTTGTCGAGACTCCTGTCTTTTCCACTTTTCACATTGGGCAGTGGGGAGCGTTTTGTGTGATATTCACTGGGACAGGAACGGAGCATAATGGGGACGACCCGTTGCTGTGAAGTTGGAACTGCGACTAACTAACTAACTAACTAACTTCGTAATGTTTAATAGCTTCTATTATATCACATAATAATTTTGTGAAAAATTTAAAAAAAAAAAAAAAATACATGTCCAGTCGGGAAAGTGAACCCCGAACTCCCGTGTGACAGGCGGGCTGCTTACGACTTACGCTAGCGAGAACACAATGCTTGTTCTGCAAAGATATTTATATAGTAAAGCCGCCGTTTTGGGTTTTATGATCGCAACATTTTCGCCTGTTTTTCAACCACAATTAAAGCAAGTTTAGCGATGAATCTTTCCAAATTTCTGAAAAATTTGATGCAGAATTCGATGACCCATCTACAATTGATGGATTTCTATTGCAAGCGTCAGAAAAAAGTTATTTACGGTCCAATCTGCCGTTTTCATTTTTCTCTGCGCGCGAGGTTGGTCTCAACCAAACGGGTCATAGACGGATTATGAAAACTGACTTCAAAAATATGTTCCGTCATGTTAAATGATTAAAACATAGTACAAGTATACAAATTAATTATTAATAATCTTTAAACTTGTGTTCTCTTTAACTTTTGTAGGTCAGATTGCACGTTTTGAGTGTTTTAAAGCGAAAGTGTAACATGCCACAGCGATCGATACGCGCATGCGCAGTCACCGTGGCACGTAGCCATGCGCTTACCCATTCACAAAGAAACGCTTTGCCGAAAATATTGTTTCTCATCCACCCTGCAGCGATTAAAGCAATGAAACTTTCCAGATATATTTTAAATTGTATGCAGAATTCAAAAATACATCTATAATTGATGTAATTCTATCTGCAACACCAGAATAGTGTTACAAAGTGCACATGCCAGTCCGATATATATGCGCAAAGAGCAAAAAAATACACATCTTCGCAGAAAATGTTGTTTATATCCGTCCTGCAGCGATTAAAGCGATGAAACTTTCCAGATATATTTTAAATTGTATGCAGAATTCAAAAATACATCTATAATTGATGTAATTCTATCTGCAACACCAAAATAAAATTAATTACGGTAAGTATGAAATATAATGTTATTTATATAAAAGGTCAGGATGATGTCAACCGATCGCTATGCACAGAATATTGGGCATACCTTTCCCGGGGAAACCCCGGATGACGTGTGTTCTTGTCACGTGAGATGTGAATGAATGAATGACGTCGAAAAAATGCTATATTAGACAGCGTTTTCAGGGAGGAGATTTTCAATGGCGATCTGACTCCGTACAGGACTTTTGTTTTTACTTCGGGTAATGGCACGATGGAACACGCTAATAATGAAGATCTAGAAAGCATCCTGCCAACCTGGAAAAGAAAAAGAAAAAAACAAACTATTAGTTAAGTTATGCTAATTAATAGTACTAGTACTACTAGTACTAATTAAAAAAACTAATACACATGTTCGTGGTCAGTAAAACCGCCTGGTGACGTCTACAAATCTCTTAAGTCTTGTGAACAGATTTGTCTCCTTTACCTGTGTGAAATCAATGTTTCAGAAACATTCTTAACAAAGGCAATTTTGTAATTATAAATATCTAGTAAGACTAAACACATTTTATCCAATTACTTTTATATTATTATTTGGTGGGTATAATAAGTGCTTTAACTTCATTTGTGATTCGTTGTGGATTATTTTATGAAGGTAAGTGGAAACAAAATATTTCACTTGATTTCTGAAAGCATGTCATCTGTTTGCTATTATATAACTATTAACATATTTGTTTGTTTTAGCATTAATATATTATATAAGACTGCAACTAAAAGAACATGTTTTTTTTAAACGTGAAAATACTTACTGCATCGAAATGTCTTTTTCTGTCTCCGTAAAATCTCTGCATCCATTGTCCGGTGAGGAAGCGTGAGTACAGCCTAAGCACTTGCAAGTGGAGTAGGACACTTGGGTCTGTCAAACCTTCGTAGATCACCTGTGAAATGTAAAAACCAATTGTTGTTTAATTAAATGCCTTTACAGGGCATAGCGGCCATTACCAGCCGATCTCTTAAAACGAGCGTAGCGTTCGATTCCGGCCGATACTATTATGCATTGTAAAAACGCGATCTCTCGGCTTTCCGACACTTCCGACGGCTACTTTCACTCTCGCCAATAGCTTGACAACGTGGCCGCCATTTGTAAACGCGCTACAATGAATTTGAACGGACTTTTTTTGATAGTATTCGGGATTTTTACGCTGTTTTTCAAAATGGATTTCGGCGATTCTTCAAGTGATAGCCGAGATTTCGCTCTGTTCAATTTAAATGACATTAAAGGGCACGAAGTTGATTATTAATCAGAGCTAGATATCAGTGCAAAGCGTTACTTTGCATTAGCAGTCGTGAGTCGGACTTTGAAGAAAGTGATTATGATTCTGAAAATGTGTTTGTACATTGCCGTATAGGTGACGGAAAATCACAAACAACATGCCGTATTTCGTAAATATTTGTGTTCATATATGGATTACCGGCAACAATCACATGAGTAACATATTCTGCATGCTTTTCCCTTCATTGTGTTGTTTATTTAAGTAAAATCGATTGACTAACACCGTATTTGTGATGGTTTTACTAACGCGACCCGAAATTTTACAGAACCTGAAAAAATCTTGCCCGTTCAGGGCTACAAAACGGACAAGCGTCTGCCCTGTAAAGGGTTAAATTAAAAATTAAAATTAATGGAACTGGGGTAAAGCTGTGGAAATGTAAACAATAAAAAAAAATAGATTTCTTTATTCTTTAAAAGGGTCATAAATGATTAGCACCTGGATTGCCAGACCCATTCTTGTATCTGTAAAACATATTCAAACATTCCAGTGTTATGGCATGTAAGCGTGCTTTGTTTGAAACTACAAATATGAAAGGGATTGTTGTTTTTATTAGATACCATATGCCAAGTAGCAGGTCAGGCATATTGATGCAAAAGAGAAGTATCAGAGAATCCTGAAACCAAAACGTTGAAGAATCTAAGCGGTTGACGTAGAAGGAATTTGAAACTCTGAAGAATGTCTTAAACCTGAATGGGTACTCCACAGGATTTATAAAGCGCCATTGCCAACAGCCCAAACCCAAAGCAGACGTAACTACAGTCCCTAAACTCAAGGTATTCATCCAGCTAACCTTTCGAGGGGATGACGTAATGCAACGTCTACAAGACCGGCTTACTACAGCAGTAGGTCGAACATTCTGTGCGGCAACTCCAGTCATTAGATGTAAAACCGTACCCATTCCTACACCAACAGTCAAAGAACCTGTTCCTCTGTACGCCACAAACAATTGTATTTACCAATTCACATGTAGATGCCAGGCCGTTTACATTGGTCGAACGGAGAGACAGCTTAACAAACGGGTGTCAGAACACATACCTCAATGGGTCAACAAGATACAACACACAGGAGATGCTAGCCTCGTGGGGTCAACACACCGGAAGCTCCCGGTGTCTTCAATCGACAGGCACATTGTCGCCAGTGGCCATGTTGTGTCCAGAGACACTGCATTTCGCGTGTTGTTTAGAACACATAATACTCGCTTGTTAAAATTTGCAGAAGCAATTATGATCTATCAACGCAAGCCAGAATTGTGTAAACAGAAAGACATGTTAGTCAGCTTAAAATTACCGTGGTAGATAAGTGACATTACTGTGCGAATTTGTGTATATTTCAACTTGAAGGATTTATCTAGTTAATTTCACGTAAGTTGTGTGATTTCTGCAGTATGTACCTGACGAGATGCAGCGAAATATGCCAGGCAATAAATCGTGCAATCTATTGTTTGTGTCTTCGTTATTCAAATTCACTACGGGAAAACATTGTTTTGAATTTTGGAGGTGGTTTACTTTCTCTTGGGCATCCGGGTGTGTTGAACTCAAAAGCACTATGTTGTTGGCAAAGTCCAGGTTTTATAGAATTTTGTCAACCCAATGGATACCCCTATTTGTGTTGTTTGTGTATTTGCGCATGACCCAATCGATAGCTATTCCAAAGAGCAACGGTGACAAGACACAACCCTGTTTCACTCCTGTTTCCACTGAGAACCAGTCAGAGTTACCTAATTCTGTTCTCACGCAGCAACGTGTCTCCTTATAGCTTTCTATTTTATGCTGTTGGTATATTTGGTAGGAAAACCATAGATGTTAAGTAGATTCCAAAGTGAAGGATGGTGGATACTGTCGAAGACTTTATGAAAGTCGACAAAACAAGGTTTTATTCTTAGGTTTTATAAACTTAATTTGATTCAAACCATCCCAGTAAAACTGTAAATGTCTTCTGGCTTGCGCCATGAGATTTCTATCTTCCTACCCTTTAATTTAAATCCCAACATGGGATAAGTTGAAGTAGGTTTCTGAATTATATTAGCATATATAGTCAGTATTTAAAAATTGGGTTTTTACTTATAAAACAATCACAGTTGGATACAGCTTGACAAGACGAATCCAACGGCATCTCAAAGAAGATTGTACGTCTATTCTAAGCAGAGTTATTAATATTTTGTGTCGTGATCTACAACCAGGAAGTGCAAAGGAATCTCAGTAAATGAGGTAGTTTTACTCGCAGCCCAATAAATTGGAAGCTGAGAAATTCTGCCTTCTGTTACTTTGGCTTGTTTAATTTTAAACGGACAACATACTACCATATATCATTGAGTCTGGGGTGGCGAGGCCTAACTTGACGTATTATCTATTTTTCAAAAGGATATGCCATGACCTAATTAACAATTAAATATGGCCGCCAATTGTTTATTATTGATTGAAAGTCTGTTGCATTGCTAAAAAACCTGGTAAAATGTATATTTTATTATGCGTTTTGGTAACAGGAAAGTAAAGGTCACATTCCTCTTTCAATAGAATGTCGAGAGGATCAACTTCATTGCAGCGGGGTTTACCCCATATGGCTTGGTCTCTTTCCGCAGGGCTGCCTGCTGAAAGCATTGCACAAAGCCCGAGAGTCTCAGTGTTTCCGAGAAAAATGCACTCGACTTTTAAGACTTATTGATACGATGTGCTGTGACATAATTAACAGTTAAAAATATCTGCCCATTTATTTTAATTAAATATGTGAAATGTTCGTTGTTAGTGAAAGAACAATTCATGAAAATGTACTCATAGTGTCTTAATGTACCAACTGCATTGAGACAGCTTTCTTTTGTTGATTAAATATCATGCATTAATGTAAGTAAATAAGTTTGTAACTGCTGCATAAATTAAGTAGCAGTTAATTAATTATTAAAATATTAATTTAAAAAAAATAAAAATATCAATTAAATATTCATTAATAATTTATTTCTAATTCTGCTCTATAATTACGCTGTTCTGTATCTAAAAGTGAGCAGTTAATAATTAAATACTAACATTTAAAAAAACCATACCTTATTTCACAGTATGTTATTTAAATGTAAATACTTATGTACTGATGCGCTGCTATAAAAGAAAGTACTCCTTACAGGTTTACAGACGAGTCTGAAAACTGGCTTTCAAAATTATTTTCAGTCATGTCAAAGTGTGACAAATTATACAAGTACACAGATAAGTTGCTGCTACAAATGAAACTTGTATTCTGTTTAATTTTAGTAGTTAAATTGCCAGTTCTAATTGTAAAATAAAATAGAGTCCGCTCTGCTTTACTACACAATGCTAATGGCATGGGTCTGCCATTTTGAATTTTGTGATATCGATATCTCATTGTTATGCTAAATTGGTTATTAAGAAGACCCTGTTGAGCTTGACTCTAGTCCGACTTTGTGAAGACACATGAAGGGTGTAGCATAGGTGGGAGCGCAAGCGCAATTGAAATACCACTACTTTTATCGTTTCTTTACTTATTCAGTCTCTCGGTAGAGATTTGTTCGCAGCAGACGAGCAAATCTCCGGCGGGCCTATTCTCGCTGGTCGCGAGATCCGCACAGTGGAAGTATGGGAGATTTGCTTGCAAATAGACAGGCAATATCTCCTGCGGTAGCTATGGCGGACCTATTCCCGCTGGACGCGGGGACCGCTATAAGTCAGGTGGGGAGTCTGACGATAGTACACGCTTTACACAGGTCCGGACACCTGTGAGTGACAGATGTGCGCGCCCCCATGGTCCGGGCTCGTACAGGGCCCTCACCTGTGGGACATGGCTGAACGTCTCTAAGCCGGGTCCCTTGGGTGTCAGGGTCTGGCCATAACTCGCCACCGGCTCGTGGTGGTGAGGTCTCGGTGGATTGACGCTGAGCCGCCAGCGTCTGCAGCCTACCTTGTGCCAGACGTATTGGTTACCCATTCCTCTGGAATACACAAGACTAGGCCGAGGGAGGGGTCATGTCGTTTGGGCATCACATGATCTCTGAAGCTCTGCCCAGACATTGTGATGGAATATTGGCCACATTCCACTCACATACTTTAGTCTGTCAAGACTGCAAGGTGTCTACTTATTGTTTTCTGAAAAAAGTAAGAAACATTAATTGTTGAAACTCTTCAAATATATGTAAAATTTAATGCAGAATTCAAAAATGCAATAAAACGTTTAATATTATTTAAAATATGTGCGTTATATGAACAATTGGCTTACTGAGCATTAAATAGCGAAAATAACTCCATGGAGGAATGACTTCTAGCCGCAAATGCTTGCAATCTAGCAGACAGGTCACTTCTGCCATTATTATAGTTGTTTCTGGCAAAGTTTGACCCTTTATTTCTGAATACATCCAGTCAGAAGCAAGCGTGGGCATGCCAGGAATAGAATTATATGTCGCAAGAATTTGTATGCTAATTAGGTCATTTCATGGGTTCCAAATGTTACTGTTATGTTGGGGTGAGCGCCCAACCTTACATAAATACCCCAATGGCTCAGTGCATTCACGTATGCAGCAAAAGTCCAACTCCTGGCCTTCACATGGCGGACCTGTTTAAACTAACAGGAGAAGGGGCGGCGGCGAGTCACTGGCGCTGAGAAATAACCAGAAAACTCTAGATGTGTATGCATGTACATGCATGCGCAGACACGTGTGTGCGTGCCTACACACCTAAACTCGAGTAAGACCACAGTCTGCTCTATCAAAGAAGAGGTGCTAAAGACGGAGGCAACCAGCCAGGAGGCACACCACAGAAATCAGGATGCCAGGCAATTAAGCGAAATGAAATATGTTGACTACTGCTAATTGTTATGGTGTTCGCCCTGCTTTGGACCCCCAGGCAGGTGCAGTGCCAGGCCCTATGTCTCAAAAGGGTCCAGCCACAACTACTGGAAGTCCTTCTCAGATATCCTGTGGACCCAGAGGACTTGAGAATAGAATGTCTGGTCATATCAAACAAAGATTAAAAATAATGCACCGGAATGCGGAGGGAGTCCGCAACAAAAAAAATAGAACTAGAAAACATCTTAGACCAAGAAAAAGTAAGCATATGTTGCTTGCAAGAAACTCACCTCAATGAAACTATGTGTTACTGATCTGACCGAAAATACAGGCGAAAGGGTGGGATACTGATCCTTGTAAAAAATAACATCACTGCTTCCCAAATTGAAGTTCGGAGGAGCAAATGGATCACCATGGTCTGGTAAGAATGATGCAGTGAGGAGTGACAAGGGGTTCTGACAGACGCTTGACGCCCAGAGGAAAGGCAAGACAGACATATAATCAGACTGCTACTGGTACTATTGGTGTTGGAACTCTTCGCTGGCTGCTGAAGATGGGGACGGAGCGTTTATGGGAATGCCCCAAATGCTGTGATGTCGGTTCTTAAATCAGTCAATCAATCACCCCAACACTAACTGCAGCATCAGAATCTAAAGATAAGATTTATGGTGACTTTAGCAATGTGGTCAGTGAAACACCAGAGAAACATCTTTTTATCCTGGGGGATTTCAACACCAGGGTTGGCTCCTACCACAAATCTTGGCCTTCATGTCTAGGACAGTTTGGCGTTGGGAAGATTAATGACAATGGACAAGGTCTCTTAGAATTCTGCAGCCACCATAATCTGTGCGTGACCAACACCTCCTTTGACACAATACCACAACACAAGGTGTTATAAAGGCACCCCAGATTAACTCGACCTGGTGCTCAACAAACACAGCAATCTCTGCAATGTACAGCTGACTCGTAACTATCATATTGCTGACTGCGACACCAATCATTCATTTGCTTCTAGCAAGGTGAAGGTATTCAATTCAATTCAACTTTATTTTAAAAGGGTTACAAATTGGGCACACATTTTACACAATCTTACATTCGGCCCTTCCAATCACTCATCTTTCATTCATCAATAGTGCATAATTCATTCACATAGGAAAATGCATTGTCAAATGAATGTTGTAAACATAAACAATGCATATTATAATGTTATGAGACACATCCCTCACCCACCCACACAACCTCTTTCCACCCACATACACCCAAACCCACCCACACACATCCCCATCCACCCACATACAACCCCCACCTCACCCACCCACACAAATCACCCATCCATGCATACACCCTCCATCCACCCACACACATCCCCCACCCACCCCAGCCTCCCACATACCCACACCACCCACACACACACAGAGCCTCATCCAGCCTTACACACCCCCACTACCCGCACATCCCCAACACACACCCACACCCACAAACCTCCCCCACACACCCCCAACCCATCCTTCCCTGTTAACACACATCCCCCACACACACATCTCCCCACAATGCCCCCAGCCTACACATACCCACCCACCCATATCCACACACCTCCAACCACCCAGCCAAACTCCACCAACCACACACACACACCCCACACCCACCCACATACACATTCCCCACTCACAAACCCACATACACATTCCCCACTCACCAACCCACACAACCCCCACCCACCCCACCCTCCCACACACAGCCTCACCCAGCCATACACACCCCCCACTTACCCACACACATAACCCACTTACCCACACACAACCCACACACACCCCACCTACACACCCCACTCACCCACACACACCCCTACCCAAACACCCACCAACCCACCCTTGTCTATTAACACACATCCCCCCACACATCTCCTTGCAAAAATACCCATCCCCCCAGCCCACATACACCCACCCACGCACCCATATCCACACACCTCCAATCACCCAGCGAAACACTCATCCCCTAACTGCTCACACCCCGCACCCATCTACCTACACACATTCCCCACCCACCAACCCACACAACCCCCCACCCACCAACACCCACACACTTCCTACCATCCACCCCCCCCCCCCCCCACACACACACACACACACACATACATGACCCACCACACATCAGCCACTCACACATCTCCCCACCCACCCATACATCCCCACCTACTGGCACATCCCTCACTCACACTCGCATCCTCCACACACACATTCCCCACCCACCCATCCCCCAACTCCCACACACATGCCCAAGAGAATATCAATCAATCATGTGCCATGCCGGAAAACATGGGCGGTCATGACTCGCCATTTCACTCGATCACCAGAGTCGTAGATCAGCTCAGTGTTCCTGTCTCGACCATGCCATGTGGCCAGTCCTCGGTCTTCCCCTTGGTCTGTTCCCTTCGATCTTGCCAGTCGTCACCAAGATCTCCAATTTATTTCTTCTCATGACATGGTCAAAAAGTTTTGACTGTCTACGTTTTACTTTCTCTAATCAGTTTACGATTTTCATTTGTCTCCTGTAGTACTTGGTCATTGGTTTTTCTGTCTGTTCATGGTATTCTTTGCATTTTCCTCAGATACCACATTTCTGCAGCCATCAGATGTTTTTCAGCTTGATTGCTCATTGTCCAAGTTTCACATCCATACAAAAGAACAGGCTCTATGTACCCCCTCAACACTCTTTTTCTTGTTTTAATTGACATCTTTTTACTGGTAGTATGTTTTTCATCTTGCTGAAGGCTACTTTCGCCATGGCGATTCTTGTTCTAATCTCTTCAAGGCATCTCCCATCAGATGTTATGACTGTTCTGAGATAATTGTTCCGATTCACTTGTTGAAGAATATTCCCATTTACTTGTATATTACATTGTGGTATTTCGTTCTTCCTAGTGATGACCATAATCTGTGTCTTTTTGCAGTTTAATTCTAACCCAAGTTTTTCACTGTGTGCAACAACCACATCTACTAATTGTTGCAGATTCTGCTCATTGTCTGCAATCATTACTGTATTATCTGCATGTCTAATGTTATTGACGTTTCGTCCTCCAGTGCTGATTCCATTTATATCTTCTACATTTCTGAAAATATTTTCACTGTACATAGAAAAAAAAAATCTGGAGACATTACACATCCCTGCCTCACACCTCTCTTAATAGGCTTATATTGTCCCACTTCATTATTAATCCTTATGACAGCTTGTTGTTTCCAGTATATGTTTTTTTATAAGTCTAATATCTTTCCCATCAATGTGTAGATCTGCAAGCATATCTATCATGTTTACATGTCTCACTCTATCGTAAGCCTTTGTGTAGTCAATAAAGCAGAGATGAATATCTTTGTTTACTTCTATAGAACGTTCAATAACTGATCGCAGCATATAGAATATACAGAAACAGAATAGAAGGAAGACCATGCATCGACACTAGTGGCACCCAAAACAAAGAGAAGATCAACAAATTCACATAGGCTCTGGTGGAGACTCTGCGTGGCCCCACAAATGGAACGGCCACCAATAGATGGAGTTATTTGCACGACACCATCTACAATACAGCACTATCAACATTTGGCAAGAAACAGTCTACCAACTGGTTTGCAGCACACTCTGAAGAGATGCTCCCATTCCTGGAGATAAAGAGACATGCATTCTTAGTGTATAAAACATCACCTTCAGAGAAAACATTGCAAGCACTGCGAACGGTCAGAAATAGAGTACAACAGACCGCAAGAAAATGTGCAAATAGGTACTGGCTACAGCTCTCTGCTCAAATTCAAACTTATGCAGCCGCTGGAAATATAAGAGGAATGTACAAGCGCATCAAGCAAGCTGTCGGCCCATCAAAAAATAAGATGGCCTCTTTATGATCAACAAAGGGGGTAATCACAAAAGATCGAGCGAAACAAATGGATCGTTGGGTAGAATACTACTCAGAGCTATACTCAGTGGATAACACTTTCAGAGAAGAAGCTCTGGAAGCCATTGAACAACAGTCCACCATGCATGCCCTGGGTAATGAACCGTGCCTCACAGAAATCAGTGAAGCACTCCATCATCATTGGCACCTTGCCGTCTTGACAGACGATAGTTTGTGCTTTAAAAAGGCATAATAACTTTTAACTATGGCGGTAGCGAGTGTGACTGATAAGGCCAATTTGCGCTGTAAATGTCCGTTCACAGTGGGTGCATGTGAACACGTGGTCATTTCCACCATCATGCACCATCTTACGTCTCAAACAACAAAGCCTGGGCTAAAATATAGAGATCATGTGTTGCCCATGCAGCATGATCCCTCTCTCGGCCTGCCTAGTTCACTCCAGAGGAAAGGTAACACCCCTACATCTGGAACAAGACAAGCTGCAGAAGCTGCCGGATCAGCAAAGCAATGCTCTAACTGTCCGCCTGTCGGAGCTTCGATCCTAGACCAGTCGCCAACCAAGGCTTAGGGCCTGGTCTGCCCTGCCATGACAATTTTGTCTTTAGCTTGCATTTCCTCGCACCAGGGTAAGGCTTGTACCCTCCCAATTGCGCTCTTCCGCCCGAAGCCGTTGGCACAATGTGGGGTGTCGGGTTTGGTAAGCGCCGCCCAACGTTCGGCGCTAACAGAAACCAGGTAGTACCGTCTACTGTTATACGGTAGCTCAGTCATATCTGACTAAGACCTGACTGTTAATTTCAGCACTTCAGTGCTTCTAGTGAAGCACTAGACACTCTCAAATCCGGCAAGGCACCTAGAAAAGATAGTATTCCACCTGAAATTTTAAAATGTAGCAAAGAAACAATCATCCCAGAACTGTATGCAATACTTCAGCTCTGCCGGAAAGAAAAATCAGTACCAGAAGATACAAGGGACACAGACATTGTTACCATTTTAAAATCAAAGGTGACAGAAGTGACTGCAACAACTATCGCAGCATTTCCCTACTCGGCATTGCAGGCAAAAGTTTTGCTTGAGTAATCCTAAAAAATTACACATTCTTGCTGAAAGAATCTACCCTGAATCACAGTGTGGATTTATACCCAACAGGTCCACCATCGATATGATTTTCTCACTCTGGCAGCTCCAAGAGAAGTGCAGAAAACAGAGGAAGCCTTTACATATTGCCTTCATCGACCTCACAAAAGCATTTGACCTCGTGAGCAGCATTGGCCTATTTAAAATCCTTTAGAAGATAGGATGTCCACTCTTGTGAAATCATTTCATAAAAATATGCAGGGGAACATTTTATTTGATGATTCAAAATCCCAGTCATTCAGCATCAACAGTGGAGTAAAACAGGGCTGCGTGCTTGCTCCTACACTTTTTGGTATCTTCTTCGCTGTTCTCTTAAGGCAGGCATTTGGGACTGCCACTGAAGGCATATACCTCCATACAAGATCTGATGGCAAACTTTTTAACCCATCAAGACTCATGGCAAAGACCAAAATAAGATCAAGATGGATAAGACGATGCAGCACTGACTACTCATGCAGCAGAAGATCTCCAATGGCTCATAGATCGTTTTGCAGCCGCCTGCAAAGACTTTGGGCTCCCCCTTCAGCCTAAATAAAATACAGATGATGGAACAAGATGCTGGTGCACCTTCATGAATCAAAATTTCTAATTACAAATTGAAGGTTGTCCATGAGTTTGCATATTTGTGGTCGACAAAATCAGATAATTGTTAGAGACAGAAATCGACAGATGCCTTGGAAAGGAAGCCACAGCACTTTCCAGACTAACTAAAAGAGTTTGGGAGAATAATAGACTAACAGAGCTTACAAAAGTTCAAGTATATAAAGCTTGGAACAAAAGAAAAAGCAGCAGCTGCAGCAGGATATAACAATATGAATTGCAAACAGTTAGGTATATTTAGCTCCTGCGAAACAAAGAGACATACTAAACACAGACACAATGCACATAGTTCACATACCTTACAGGGAAAAATCCATTGTACACAGATGAAAACGTGTGACTTATCCAAAATCAAAATCATGATTTTGATGATGGTGAAAACAACGTGTGACTTATGCAAAATCAAAATAATGAGTTTGGATAAGTCACACGTTGTTTTCACCTGTGTACAGTGGATTTTTACCTGTACGGTATGTGAACTATGTGCATTGTGTCTGTGTTTAGTATGTCTCTTTGTTTCGCAGGAGCTAAATATACCTAACTGTTTGCAATTCATATTATATAAAGCTTGTGTTGTCTACTCTATGGGTCTGAATCCTGGATATTGTACTCATGGCAGGAATGAAAGTTGAATTACTTCCATATGAGATGTCTGACACACATCCTGGGCATATCGTGGAAATACAACATAACAAACAAATATGTGATATTACCACAATGCACTCCCTCCTCAACGCCATAGAGGCTCTACCAACTCTTGACCACCTGGACACACTTCCCACCATAACAGAAGTTAAGTGTGCTATAAATGAACTTGCATCTGGCAAGGCTCCAGGTAAAGTTGGGATTCCAATAGAGGTTATCAGGAGTGGGCAAGACACACTCGCTCTACAGATCCACCAGCTAATAGAGCTCTGCTGGTGAGAAGGACAAGTCCCACAGGATTTCAGAGATTCAAGCATCATAACACTGTACAAGAACAAGGGCGATCGGAGCGACTGCAACAACTATAGGGGTATCTCACTTCTGTGTATTGTTGGGAAAGTAGTTGCCGGAATTGTTCTGCGCAGACTTCAAGTCCTAGGAGATCAAGTCTACCCCAAATCACAGTGTGGCTTTCGACAGAACCGGTCTACCATTGATATGATATTCTCATTGCGACAAATGCAAGAAAAATGCTGTGAACAGAATCAACCACTGTTTATTGCCTTCATCGACCTCTCAAAGGCATTTGATTTGGTCAGTCGTGAGGGTCTGTTCAAGGCACTAAAGAAGATTGGCTGCCCACCAACTCTTTTGTCCATTGTGGAATCGTTCCACACAGGCATGAAGGGTATAATCAAGTTTGATGGTGCAATTTCTGAAGAGTTTGAAATCAAGAGTGGAGTTAAGCAAGGTTGTGTACTAGCTCCCACCCTCTTTGGAATATACTTTTCACTTCTACTGAAATATGCCTTTCGTGATCAGGATGGTGGTATATACATTCACTCACGCTCAGATGGCGGCCACTACAATGCTCAGAGATTGAAGGCCAAGACCAAAATTAGGAGGGTACTGATCAGAGAGATGCTTTTTGCAGATGATGCTGCAGTTACGACCCACTCTGAGGAAGAATTGCAATGTCTACTATCTGCATTCTCCAATGCTTGTTCTGAATTTGGTTTAACAATTAGCATAAAGAAGACACAGATTATGTCACAAGGTGCACATGGGGTACCATCAATCTTTATTGATGACACCGAACTAGAGATGGTAGACCATTTTACATATCTAGGATCAGTGGTAAATAGCAAATTATCCCTAGATCAGGAAATCAACATCCGGATTGGTAAGGCAGCAACAAAAATGAACAGGTTAAGAAAAAGAGTCTGGGAGAACATGAAGCTTACTGCCAAAACAAAAGTCCTTGTCTATCAAGCCTGTGTCCTTAGTACTCTTCTTTATGGCAGTGAAATCTGGACAACTTACTCACACCAAGAGAAACGTTTAAACAGCTTTCATATGCAGTGTCTGCGAAGAATTCTTGGTATTAAGTGGCAAGACAAAATCACAAATACTGAAGTATTGGGAAGATCAGATTGTGTGACGGTTTATTCCATGCTCAGTCTTCGTAGACTTAGATGGATAGGACATCTTAGGAGGATGGATGATGGTAGAATACCAAAGGACATCTTTTTTGGTGAATTACAGATGGGTAAGAGATGTCAGGGTCGGCCTCTACTACGATACAAAGATGTGTGTAAGCGGGACATGATTGATACAGGCATTGATAAAGCACATTGGGAGCAAATCGCCGCTGAACGTGTTGCATGGAGGGCAAATATCAGAAATGGAATAAAGACAAAGGAGAAAATTATTGCAAATAAGTCACACACCAAGCGTGTGAAACGTAAGATGGTGCATGATGGTGGAAATGACCATGTGTTCACATGCACCCACTGTGAACGGACATTTACAGCGTACTATATATTATAGAAAACCAGGAGTTTCTACTCAAGATCTGCGCGGGTGCTACGGAGTTCGTGCATCGAGCGAAGCCATCCTTGAGTGAATTTTCAGCAGCGTGTGTGGTTCTCAATCAAAAGTCAGTGTTTACGTTTTTTCAACATGGCGGAACAACGTGTGTTTTCCGAACGATCAGCAGTCAACATACCGAAGCGGCGTGGTAGCCGCGCAGGGAAAAAGAAGCCAGGTAAGCGCGGTGGCTTGAGACGTTTTAGACTCAAGTGTCACCGTCTAGGACTCAGGAACATCCGTATTCTATATTGGAACTGTGCCAGTGTAAAACAACGGGGCTCTATTTTAGAAACCCTAGTTTACAGGAACGACATTGTAGCACTCCAGGAGACGAGACTGGGCGATCAGCTACTCCGAATTGCCGGCTTCAAATGTTTCTATAACAGACGACATCTGGGAACGGCGATTCTCGTTCGCGACAGCATGGTGGCGTCAGAGCTAGACATGTCCAGTTGGAACAGTGACGATATACAAATACAGGCGTTGAGAGTTCATTCCAGTACACCATTCGTGTTGGTTAATGTTTATGCCCGCAATGCGAGTGTGGACGCCCAGAAGTGGCAGTGCTTAAGTGGCATATTAGGCCACGAGAGAAATGTTATTTTCTGTGGTGACTTCAACGCTAAAGGCAGATCATGGGGAAACACTTCCTCCAATACACAAGGGGAGGAGCTCGAGACTGCACTGGAAACCATCGACCTGGTTTGTATCAACAGTGGCTGTGTCACCAGGACAGCAAGCCGTCCAGGCGATGAGGACAGTGCTATTGATCTGGCGCTAGTTTCACCTTCACTCACTACAGTGTGTAGATGGGGTGTCCTAGGACACCATGGCAGCGACCACCACCCATGCAGCATATTGGTGGAGAAAGGCAGAACCAGGCAGCACAAGCTAAAGGTAAAGACGTTCCAGTATGACAGTACAGGGCAAGATGTGGTGAGTAAAATAAGACGTGACAAGCGCAGAACGTTTCAGGGCAGGAAGAAAAGGAAAAAAAGCTGGGAGCAGCCACCGTGGTGGAGTTTCGAGGTGGAGAAGGCTTGGGTGGATAAGCGTAGTGCTGTAAGGAGATGGCAAAATGCCAAGAAGAACAGAGCCGGTCATCCTAGTCCCTGCTTGCACTTAGAAAGAGAGATGCACACAAAAGTAAGCTATTTCAAAAAACTGGTCACGGTGGTTAAAAGCGAAAAATGGGCAGAGGTGTGTCAAAGAGTAAGCACAGACAAGTCACTGAAATTGTTCTGGCGACTACATAAAAGCATGAGTGGTGTAGTCAAGAATAAGAGCATTTCTGACTTCCAAGGTGCTGACCTCATCTGGCAGAGGACTGACGAGGACAAGGGCAAAGCCCTCTTTGAACGCTACCTTGAGCAGAGCAACCAGACAGACATGGGAGGCCGGAATCTGGCCAAGGAGGTCACCTCAGACAGATGCAAGGCCCAGAACACTTCGGATGAAGACACAGTGACAGTGCAAGAAATCAAGGCTGTGCTTCGACGATCAAAAAACAGTGCTCCAGGTCCTGATGGCATAAGATACGACGACATAAATAGGTGTACCGACAATGAGCTAGAGAAACTAGCAGACATGTACAACAACAGTATAGGGAGTGCTAGCATCAAGGAGGAATGGTTACACAGCTATCTGATTCCCTTGCCGAAGCCTGACAAAGACCACAAGAAAATTCAGGGATATCGAATTATAACCATGCAGAATACAATAGGCAAGCTGCTGGAGAAGGTAATTGCCAGGAAAATATCAAGCCAACTAGAGAGGCAAGGTGTTTTCCCACCTACCCTGGGTGGGTACCGTCCAAAAAGAGAAACCTGGACCAATGCAGCAGTCTTTGCCCATGATGTCTATGAAGGTTTCCACTCAGGCACTGAAACCATTGCTGCAGCGATTGATCTTGAGGACGCATACAACAGAGTACCACTGGATTTTTTAATGTTTCAGCTTCTTGAACTAAACGTAAGTCCATTCCTCCTTAGTTGGATCGCTGCAGCTCTCTTCCAACGGAAAGTAGTTTTTAGATGTGGCAGTTGGACTTCGGAACCAACAACAATATATCCTGGCCTACCACAGGGATCACCATTATCTCCGGTACTGTTCAACGCCTACACAGTGAGAATCACCAGTGAGCAGATCACTGGACCTGGCAGGACATTGTCATATGCCGATGATGTTTTAGGGTATCGTCAGGGTAAGGATAGAGAGGAGGTTGCTGTGGAGCTACAAACCGAACTCAATCGCATAAGTACTTGGTGTGATGAAGCTGGGGCAATGGTCAACCCAACAAAGGCAACAGTGACTTGGTTCTCGTTGAATAATCATATTGTCAACAATCCAACACCAACTGTAATGCTGTGTTCAGAGAGGGTGGAAAGAACGCAGGCAATGAATTACCTTGGGATACGGTTTGATCGAAGCCTTGCTTATAATGTGCACATAGACCAGGTGATAACAAAGGCCAAGCGGGGTTTGGCAGCGATGCGGGTGATGGCGGCAGCAAACTGTGAGCAGCGCCATCTATGTCTTCTGTACGAGGGGCTGGTCATGTCTGTTTTGGAGTATGCAATGGCAATCCTGACTGTCAGCCATAAGCAGATAGAAAGGATGGAAAGGATACAGAATGAAGCTATGCGCATTATTCTTGGATGTACAAGAGATACAGCATGCAGGGCGATGCGCTACCTTCTTGATTTTCCAACCATTGAAGAGAGAATGCAAGTTTGCAGGGCACGCGCCTACCTCAGAATTAACGCAAACACACAGCATCCACTGCATAGTGAAATTAGGAAGGTGAAGGGCAGCAGGTTAAAAAGAGGACGGTCGTGGATGGGTCAAGCCGAGGACATTCTTCAACAGGTGTGTTCACTTGAGGACTTAGAACCTGGCGAGGAGTGGGTGCAAGTGCCAACAGACTTCTGCACATCCTTTTCAGTTTGCATCCAACTAGATAGAAAATGCAGACAAGAAAATCCGGCTGCTGTTGAGGCTGAAGTACAAGCATTGATTTTCGAGAATTCGCTAGACAGTGACGCGGTCATCTACACAGATGGGTCGGTCATCCGACATGTGAGAAGCTCATGGGCCTTTACAGCTCGGGCCGGAGGGAGAATTGTGAAGGAGGACTCTGGTGCTTTCACTGAAACCACAAGTAGCCTGACCATGGAAGTCATGGCAGTAAGTAAAGCAATAACATGGCTCGAGACACAGACATTCACTAGGGCTTGTTTCCTTAGCGACTCAATGAACATGATCAAGAGGATAGAGGAGGGGTCGATCCGAAGAGAATGGTTGCTGCCTCTGAAGCGGTCTCGGCTGGCAAAGATTAGTTTCATCTTCGTGCCAGGGCATGCGGGAGTACAAGGAAATGAGCGGGCTGACAAGCTCGCAGGTGAGGCTACTGTTGAGGGCGGACGCGCCATGGACCAGGCTGACATTCTGAATGCTCTACGAGAAGTGAGACTTTTGCAAGAACCAAGTGATGACTGTGAATCTACAACAATGGCCAGACTGCGAGAGCAGCAAATTAAAAGAGGGGTGGCCAAACAAGAACACTACGCAGGAAGCCAAAGAAGATTGATAAACCAACACAGAACTGGCGTCGTTAGCCGCTACACGCTGCGGGATTTGCTGAGGAGGGGATCCGAGCACTTATGGACTGAATGGTCCGATGTGCAACGAGGATGATCTGTCGACTAACTAACTAACTAACTATTTACAGCGTGAATTGGCCTTATCAGTCGCATTCGCTACCCCCATAGGTAAAAGTTATTTTGCCTTTTTAAAGCACAAACTATCGTCTGTCAAGACGGCAAGGTGCCAATGGAACTCCCTCCTCAAGCAGAGACACCTCTGGTAGCTGGGCCACGTATCTTGAATGGAGGATGAACATATTGCCAAAGATCTCCTATATGGAGAACTAGCCACAGGGAAGAGGCCAACCGGAAGACATCAAATGCGATATAAGGATGTGTGTAAACAAGTTATGAAAACCCTTGCCATAGATTCAGGCATGTGGGAAAGAGTTGCAACAAGCAAATATTCCTGGAGAATAGATGTACGAAACAGACTGGTGCTCTTTGAGCGCAATCTGATCCAACAAACTGAGGATAGGTGGCACTGCCTCGTCTTAGAGATGCGGAAACAGTGACAGAGATTGTCACTCTTGCATTGGACTATACAGTCACCAGCGTTGCTGCCAGGTACCTCACCAGCGGCTCAATTCTTTGTAGTCCTTCAGGACTGAAAGTGGCCTACTACTACTACTACTAGTCTCTGGTCACTTTTTAGGTTACTATTATATAAATAATAAATGTTCATTTCATAGATGATACCTGCAGTGACTTATCAGGTGTTGCAGTACATTCACAATAACTGTTCATTTGATAGAAGTTAATGCAGTTTATTATAATATGTTGCCCGCTACTCTAATGTTTACCTAATTTTTCACTATTTGTGTGTTTCAGAAATACACCACTGTTGCCAGAGTTGTGAGGTGAACTTATTTCTCATAAGTGCATAGGAAATAGAGAAGATGGCATCTGTTAACAATGACTTGGAGATTATAAACTTCCAGATGCGTTCTTTGATTACACAGCTCATGTCAGATTCAATAATATGGTAGGCATGGAAGGTTGCTGCAACCTTGAAGACATGGCAGGACACACAGACACAGGATCAAGGTGGCTGGAAATAAAATAACTCTCTCAACATGAACAAATATCACTTGATAATAGTGGTATTGAGAATAGTTATATAAATTAAGTAAAATATGTGGAATGTGATAAAATATCGGAGTGTATGTCATCTACCAATGAAATTAACACTAAACTATGGTGTTTGGGTAATGAGACGGGTGAATGACAAACTGTAGAAACACCAGTGACATGTACTCAGATCTCTGAGAAGTCACTTGATTATTATGATATTCTTACCTTTTGTATTCATCAGAGAGTAAAACCACAACTTACATGTCTGAAGTTTGTAATCCAAACTCTGGTGAAGATATATATTTAAACAGCAAGATGAGAACAAATTCAGTAGATAAATCTTACAAATGTGATGATTGTGGTGCATTTTTTACTCGAGCTAGTGATTTGAAGCGCCACAAGAGAACACATACAGGAGAGAAACCATACAAATGTGATGATTGTGGTGCATCTTTTACTCGATCTAACTATTTGAAATGCCACATGACAAAACATACAGGAGAGAAACCTTACAAATGTGATTATTGTGGTGCACTATTAGCTAACACTCAACAGTTTGTATACCACTTGAGAACACATACAGGAGAGAAACCTTATAAATGTGATGATTGTAGTGCTTCATTTATTCAATCTGGTAGTTTGAAGCTCCACAAAAGAACACATACAGGAGAGAAACCGTACACATGTGGTTATTGTGGTGCATCTTTTACTACAGCTGGCAATCTGAAGGTCCACAAAAGAACACATACAGGAGAGAAACCTTACAAATGTGATGATTGTAGTGCAGCTTTTTCTGAAGCTTGCAGTCTGAAGAAACACAAGAGAACACATACAGGAGAGAAACCTTACAAATGTGATGATTGTGGTGCAACTTTTACTCAAGCTGGCCATGTAGTGTCTCATTTACAAAAACATACAGGAGAGAAACCTTACAAATGTGATGGTTGTTGTGCATCTTTTACACAAGCTAGTGATTTGAAGTGCCACAAGAGAGTACATACAGGAGAGAAACCTTACAACTGTGATGATTGTGGTGCAGCCTTTACTCATACTGGTAATTTAGTGTGCCACTTGAGAAAACATACAGGAGATAAACCATACAAATGTGTTGATTGTGGTGCATCTTTTACTACAGCTAGCAATCTGAAGATCCACAAAAGAATACATACAGGAGAGAAACCTTTCAAATGTGATGATTGTGGTGCATCTTTTACTCACAATTTTACTTTTATAATCCACAAGAGAACACATACAGGAGAGAAACCTTACAAATGTGATTATTGTGGTGCATCTTTTACTCAAGCTGGCAGTCTGAAGCGACACATTAGAAAACATACAGGCGAGAAACCTTACAGATGTGTTGATTGTGGTGCATCTTTTACTCGCTCTGGTAGTCTGAAGCTCCACAAAAGGTCACATACAGGAGAGAAACCTTACAAATGTGATGATTGTGGTGCATCTTTTACTCAAAATTTTACTTTGATAATCCACAAGAGAACACATACAGGAGAGAAACCTTACAAATGTGATAATTGTGGTGCATCTTTTACTCACTCTCACCATTTAGTGTACCATTTGAGAACACATACAGGAGAGAAACCTTACAAATGTGATTATTGTGGTGCATCTTTTACTCACTCTCACCATTTAGTGTACCATTTGAGAACACATACAGGAGAGAAACCTTACAAATGTGATGATTGTTGTGCAACTTTTACTCGCGCTTGTACTTTAATTAAACACAAGAGGAGGCATACAGGAGAGAAACCTTACAAATGTGATTATTGTGGTGCATCTTTTTCCCAAGCTTTAAGTTTGAAGCTCCACAAGATAAAACATACAGGAGAGAAACCTTACAAATGTGATGATTGTGGTGCATGTTTTTCTCAGATTTGCCATTTGAAGACACACCTGAGAAAACACACAGGAGAGAAACCTTACAAATGTGATTATTGTGGTGCATCTTTTACTCAAGCTGGCAGTCTGAAGCTCCACAAGAGATCACATACAGGAGAGAAACCTTACAAATGTGATTATTGTTGTGCATCTTTTCCCCAAGCTTTCAGTTTGAAGCTCCACAAGATAAAACATACAGGAGAGAAACCTTACAAATGTGATGATTGTGGTGCATGTTTTTCTCAGATTTGCCATTTGAAGACACACCTGAGAAAACACACAGGAGAGAAACCTTACAAATGTGATTATTGTGGTGCATCTTTTACTCAAGCTGGCAGTCTGAAGCTCCACAAGAGATCACATACAGGAGAGAAACCTTACACATGTGATGATTGTGGTGCATCTTTTATTAAAAATGGCAGTTTAAAGCTCCATAAGAGAACACATACAGGAGAGAAACCTTACAAATGTGATGATTGTGGTGTATGTTTTTCTCTTTCTTGTAATTTGAGGAAACATCTAAGAAAACACAAAGGAGAGAAACCTTAGTAATGTGTTCTTGGAATGTTGTTTAATAAGGCTTAGTATTTAGACCACCATAAGAGACCACTCAAGTGTAATGATTGTGGTGCATTGTTTATTTATGTTTACAATCTGCCATGGCACATGAGAATACATACAGGGTATAAACCTTACAAACGTAGTGAATGTGATGCATTATTTGCTCATACTGTCAAGCCAAAGCACAACTAAAAATGCATACATGAGTGATACTTCACAAATGTGATGATTGTGGTGCATCTTTTACTCAAGCTGGCAGTTTGAAGCTCCACAAGAGAACACATACAGGAGAGAAACCTTACAAATATGTTGACTGTTGTGCATAGTTTTTTTTTTCTTCAGAAATGTAATTTGAGGAAACATCTGAAAAACCACACATGAAAGAAACCTTACAAATGTGATGGTTTTGGTGCATGTTTTCCTCAGACTTGCGATTTGTGGAAACATCTGATAAAACTCACAGCAGAGAAACCTTACAAATGTGATTATTGTGGTGCATCTTTTACTCAAGCTGGCAGTCTGAATATCCACAGGTGAACACATACAGGAGAGAAACCTTGCAAATGTGATGATTATGGTGCACTGTTGATTAAAAATGGCATTTTGAAGCTCTATAAAAGAGCGCATGCAAGAGAGAAACCTTAAAAATGCAATGATTGTAGTGCATGTTTTTCTCAGACTTATAATTTGAAGAAACATCTAAGAAAACACAAAGGAGAGAAACCTTACAAATGTGGTGGTTTTGGAATGTTGTTTCTTCTTTCTTCTGCATTCATCCAAAGTGTTTTTCCAGATGTGATTGTAGTCAAGTTAGAATGGTTGAATGCTTCACGATCAGCCATGAATAGAAGGCAGGGACAGTCCATGGGCATTATCTGCCAACCAGGGAAGGCTTCCATAGTTGCAGAGCCGATACATAGGGCTCACTGAGGGAATCGGCACAGCCTGCTCATGGCTGCTTAAATTCCTCACTTCAATGTATTTGGGGGGGGGGGGGGGGGGGGCTGAGCGGTCTCAAGGTTTTTTTTTTTGGTATCGGTTTGTATTTGTTTGTTCTGTACTGATGAAGGCCTTGGCCGCAACATCCAATTTGTTTCTTGTAATCGTGTTTTAGGAAAGCTCACAATCTACTTCTCGTTTTTTCGGTGACTCATTCAATAGCTTCCTAAGGCAGACTGTGTGGAAGTGGTTCAATTTCATAGCATGTCGCTGATAAACAGTCCATGTTTCACAAGCATATAGCAGTGTGGATAATACAACTGCTTTGTAGACTTTCAGTTGTGTTTGTTGGCTTATTCCATTTCTGTCCCACACATTCGTGTACAGTCTGCCAAAGGCCACGCTGACTTTGGAGATTTTTGCATTCACTTTGTCATCAATTGTGGCAGCTTGTGACACAGTGCTGCCAGGATAGGTGAATTTGTCCTCAACACTTAGTCTATGACCGCTCACCTTGATGTTCGGCACAGTGTGATTATTCCTTGCAACTGGCTGGCACATAACATACAGTCTTCTCCAAGTTGATATTAAGCCCAAAGTTGGCACAGGCATATGAGAAAGCTGAAACATTGTGTTACATGTCTGCCTCTGAGTTGGTGTATAGAGCGCAATAATCAGCAAACACCAGTTCTCTGACGGTGTCGCTGTTAGTTTTGGTTTTGGCTTTCAGCCTTCTGAGATTGAACAACTTTCCATTGGTGCTGTAGTTGATGTCAATTCCAATATCATTGTTCTTGAAGACATTCATCAGCATAGCTGAAAACATAAGGCTGTACAGTGATGGTGCCAAGACACATCCTTGCTTCACTCCAATTGTGACAGGAAACGGCTCAGACAGTTCACCATTTTCCTGTACTCTTGTCTGCAGACCATCATGAAATAGCCGCACTATTTGGACAAACTTTTGTGGACAGCCATATTTCTTCCACAGTCCTTCTCTGCTGACTGTATCAAAAGCCTTGGTAAGGTCAATGAAAGTGGTGAACATTTCAGAGTTCTGTTCCTGACATTTCTATTGCAGCTGCCTCGCAGCGAAAATCATGTCAACAGTTCCTCGTTCTTTTCTGAAGCCACATTGACTCTCAGGAAGAAGACCTTGATCGAGATAGGCCGTGAGGTGATTGAGAAGAATTTTGGCGAGTATCTTCCCTGCGATTCAGAGCCAGGAGATGCCTCTGGGGTTATCACAGGATTGGCGGTTTCCTTTACGTTTTTAAAGATGGACTATTGACACATCCTTGAAATCTTGCGGCATGGTCTCGTTCACCCATGTTTGTAAAGACTTGGTGAAGCTGCTCTTTTAGGACCGAGCCACCTGCCTTGTATATCTCTGCTGGGATGGAGTCAGGACCAGGCGCCTTTCCACTGGAAAGTTGCTGGATGGCTTTGTTTAGTTCCACTATGGTTGGCAGGTCATCAAGTGTATTATTAGTGGGAACTTGAGGAAGGCAGTTGATGGTCTCATCATTGAAGAAGGAAGTTGGATGTAAGATGTTGCTGAAATGCTCTGCCCAGCATTGGAGGATTTCTTTCTTATCGGTGACAAATGTTCCCCCAATTACAGTGAGGAGGGGAACTATGCCTGATGATGAAGGACCATAAACCGCTTTCAGTGAGTTGTAGAAGTTATTCATATTATGTCTGTCAGCAAAGCCTTGAATTTCATCAGCTTTGTTTCTCAGCCACGATTCCTGCATGTGCTGAAGTTTCTGCTGCACTACTCTCCAAATGTTATTAAAGGCATATTTTTTTACATTGTCTTCGGGTCATTCAAATGTGCTTTGAGGAGAAGATGTTTCTCCGCCAGCAATTGGTTGATGTCTTCAGAATTTTCATCAAACCAGTCTTTATGCTTTCAGGGGCCTGGACCCAGGATTTCCATAGCAGTGTTGTAAATTATGTCCTTTAAGCTCTCCACTCTGTTTCCGCATCCTGTTTAGCTGCAGCATTTGGCTTGAGGCGGTCTTCCAGCATGTTTTCTTACGACAGCTGAATTTTTTTGCTATTTAGGTGAGTGACATTTAGTTTATGTTTGCATTTGTACCCTTTGAAGACGCCGTGGTGATTTGATGTGTATGTTAATTTTCGAGATAATGAGACAATGGTCTGTCCAATATTCGGCACCACATGTGTATTTTGTCACCCGAACGTCTTGTCTTTCACTCTTCCTGACAATGACATAGTCAATGAGGTGCTAGTGTTTCGAGTGAGGGTGCATCCGTGATGTCCTATTTCTCATGGGAAGACGGACAATTGTATTGGTAATCAGGAGATTGTGTTCAGCACATGTCTGAAGGAGGAGGAGCCCATTGCTGTTGCAATTTCCGACTCCTACTTTCCAATGATGCCACTCCAAGAGGTGGTGTCCTTGCCTACTCTGGCATTGAAGTCTCCAAGAAGTATAAGATTGTCTCCTTTGAGAACAGATGTTAATACGTTGTGTAGGTCTTCGTAGAACTTGTTTTTGACGTCATCTTCATTTGTCATGTTTGGTGCGTAGACACTCACGGTGGTTGCATGCTTCTTTCCTTTCAGCAGGGGTAAATTAATGATCATAAGCCTGTCATTTATAGCCTTCGGAAATTGAACTAGTTTGCCAACCAGGTACGACTTAATTGGAAATCCCACACCGGATTCGCTTCTTTCCCCGCTTTTCCTTCCACTCCAGAAAAATGTGTAGCTGGCACCTACTTCACAGATTTGGCCTTCTTCTGCAAGTCGTGTCTCGCTCAAGGCGGCAATGTCGATGTTGTACCTGCACAGCTCTCTCCCAATCAGTGCTGTCCATCTCTCTGGGCCTGATGCGCCGTCTCTATCAAGTATTGATTGTCAAGAGAATATGGTTAGCGCTTTTAGCTTTACCTGTGTTGACTTTGTTTATATGTCGACCGCAGTATAGGGTACCCACCAACGGCTAGCTGGTTAGGTAATGATGGAGCAGACAATGTTTAGGGCACCTTTTCTAGCCCCTTCCTCATGCTATGGAGGTGAGCAGTGTTCCTATAGAGGGCTGCTCAGTCACTCAGGGGGCTTCCGAATCCCACTGCTGCTCCAGTCAGTAGAAGATGGCCTGAGCCACCTATGCGCAAGTCTGCGACTATGACTGCCAGCGTACGGTAAGGCGTGGATATGATGGTAGTAATCAGAATCACTAAGTGCATCCCCCGTACTCTTTTTAAGCTAGAGATATGGGACTAATTCCTAAATGATGTGTAATAGTCAGGGTAATGAACTTTGACTATAGAGAACTCAGCAGGTCTAGGGAAGTCCCGGATATGTTAGAAAAACACACCATAAAGTTGTTCCTCCTAAAAGGAATCCAATTAGTTCAAAGCGCCCAAAAGTCCCCTTGATTCCACTAATGTTTTTCTAACTCATCTTTTTATTTCTCTTCAACAGCACATTTAATTTTTTTAAAACATTCTCATATGTATTTCGCGTTAAACCCACGTCGGGTATTTATGATGTCCATTTTAAACATTGCCTCAACGAGTTACTTTTCATGCGTTTTAATGCTTATTGTTCTTTTGTTGTCAAAGAATTGCTTCATAAGAGATGTTGAATGAAAGCATGTATGAGACAAAATAGAGAAGAAGGGCAGAATGTAGGACGGGCCTGCGTGCCCAATTCTTAACCCTTTGAAAATAAAGATTTTCGTTAAAACAAAATAAAAAGTAATTTTTTTGTGAGAGAAAGTTAGTTGCATATCCTTTGCAGTACTCTGCAGTCAACCCACCGCCCACCATTTATTGGCTGTTCGTGATATCTTGGTAAGTTTACTTTAGATAGATCTCTTCCAATCATATTTTATACTATCAATCTCTCTATTCTTCTATCTTATCTATATTTTTCGGGCCGAACCTAGACAGACAGACAGATAGTCGGGAACGGAAGCTTATATGACTACTTATACAAATTAAATGAGATGCTCCCCACCAGGGACTGGGTGAAGCCAGGCCGGGTCAGACAGATAGACAGACAGATAGTCGGGAACGGGAACGGGAGCTTATATGACTACTTATATGAATTAAATGAGATGCTCCCCACCAGAGGCTGGGCGGAGCCGGGCTGGGTCAGACATACAGACTGACAGACAGATAGTCGGGAACGGGAGCTTATATGACTACTTATATGAATTAAATTAGATGCTCCCCACCAGGGACTGGGTGAAGCCGGGCCGGGTCAGACAGAAAGACAGACATACAGATAGTCGGGAACGGGAGCTTATATGACTACTTATATGAATTAAATGAGATGCTCCCCACCAGGGACAGGGTGAAGCCGGGCCGGGTCAGACAGACAGACAAGCAGACAGACAGATAGATAGATAGATCCCCGCCAGGGCCTGGCGAAGCCGAGCCGGGTGAGCTAGTTCCCAATAAAAGTTAATTTGTGTTAATTATAATTGTAATTACACACAAAATAAACTTGATACAATACGATGAAACTAAAGAAATTGAGAAGTAACTAAGTTTTCAACTTAAGATACTGAAGTACCACAATATGAAATGACACAAAGTAGTGCAGCTTTACATAACAGAATTACGACACTTACAGAACATTGCGGCGATTAGCCTTCATCAGCAAACAAAACATTCACAAAACACAACATATAGTCAAGGGGATCTTCTATGACTTCATAAAATCGTGATGACAGGACGAGAAGAACAAAAAAGATGAAGGCAATGAAGAGAAAATGAAAATTTAAAAAAACTTTCATACTTACCTCGGGAATCCGAGCTGTGTATAACCCCAAATATCACTGATGTCGTCTTTTTATACCCAAATGAGGGAATGGGGTGTAAGATGATGATGGGGTGGTGGGTGTAATGTCTTAAAGCATAACTCCCAAATGAACTCCAAACGGGAATCAAAGGCTTTAATGAAGCTCGTTAAATAAATCAACTGTAAACCAACTCACCTTGATGATCCGACACGAACTAGCCGACGGCAATTAAAAGGCATTTATTAATGCACTGCAGAATTATACACAAGAGACTGTTCTAGAATATAACCTGCCCTTAAGACAGGGACGGGTGGTTATTTAACTATCTACGAATCAGCTCTCAATTCCACCATTGCGTCAGCGATGTCATTCGTTCAAATCCGTGTAGTAGGTTTTTCTAAACTCGTCTAAGGGTTATTCCTGTCCCGGTCCCATCACTGTATGAATGTGAGACAACAGACGATTTCCTCGCTCACTAAAAAGATTGCACCAAACCAGATCCTATCCTCTCCAACACGGAGCCCATAGAAAACACCGCTGTCCTGATGTCCTCTCTCCAAGCGTCCCCCGTTGCCGTCCTCTGACGTTCTCCCCTTTCTCCTTGGATTCCTCCGTTGACATCCACTTTAGTGTCTGAATGGGAAACTCCGTATATGATTTTCCACCGTCCATTCCGATGACGTCATTATGTCTAAACGCCATGTGGCAGTATGCCCCCCTCCCTTTTAAAATGATGTAATCATTTTTTTTTTCATCAAGAGAATTAATCTGACACATAGCAGTGTAGACACAATGACTTTTATCTCGACCGCTATGTCGTATATCTTAATCTCATCAAACGGGTAGGTAGGGGACCAGTATTATGACGTCATAATTTTCAGGTGTAGTCGAGGTAAATGCTCCTTAAAGAAGTCATCATAACTTCTCTGTGAAGGTGTGGCAATAATAACCGAGTGACAATATCCTTCAACGGCGTATTTCATTATGCTATATGTAGTGGTGTCTATACTTGGAAATGGCGATCGCAATAAAATTGACAATTGATAATTAAGTAATAATAACTAACGATCAATGATCAAAATATAACTATACTAACATAGTATTTAATCTAACTACGTTAACTAATCAACTATTATCACAATTCATTACATTAACTCTATATACACATACTAATATTATACAATGTTCAAGTCATATCACAATACGTGTTCACCGGTTTTCCTTTAAAGTAGTTACACCCAGTCACAAACCATCCAAGTGAAAACTCGACCCAGGAGAAAAACCACACAAGTCAAAGTTCTCAAAGTTCTCCATGCCTCAACGGTTCCTCCTCACGTAAATTTCTTATCATCCTGTCAAAATCACATATTGACAGAAGTATCCAACTATTTAAACTAGCTATTTGCATTAATAATATGTAATTGTTGATCTGTGTGTATTGTCAGTAAATTCGGTGCTATCTAACCCATTTCCAAACACTCTATGAACCAACAACTAATAAACTAGGATTGAATAAATTGAATAAAATATTTATATTTATAGTTGATTTAAAATATCGGCAAGATTATAATTGAGTTGTAGCTCTTACAGTTTTGTGAAGAATCATATCTCAAAGATTCAAGATTTCTAAGATAATAAATCAGAAATATAATAAATATTTAAATCAAATACTCTTCATAAAATTATTAAGTTCTCTAATAACGATATAGTTACGAACAATTATCTGTAGAATAGAGAACCAACATATTTTCACACACTTAAGTGAAGAAAAATAGTGAGAACAATTCTGACAAGTATAACCTTACACAGTGACATCTGGGATAACTAAGTAATAAGCCCCTAATGTGTCTGTAGTGTACTATGTGTTGACATGAACCTAACACTTTCATCCAATTTTATTTTTCTTGTTATTTTTTTCTTTTATTCGTCCTTTCATTCATTTTCTTTCTTTCTTTCTTTGTTTCAAATCTGTAGAATCTCTCTTCTGCACGCATGCCAATATTTGTACATGGTAACTTTGTGTATCTTCTTTTAACTTGTGAATGGTTCATTTTAATGCCGCACGCAACGTATTTCTTTGATTGTGTGTATCTGTTAGTGACATACTGTTTAACTTCAGCGTGTATGTGTATAATACACCTAATGACTTCTGTATGTACGTTTGTGACACACTTCTTGACTTCTGTGCGTATGAATGTAATACATCTCTTGCCTTTTGTGTGTATATTTGTGCTATGCTTCTTCACTTCGGTTTGCATGTTTATGATATGCGTTTTTGTTTGTATGAACCCGTTTAGACTATGTTTCCCCGCTTGGTGTGCATGCAACTTTTGTGTGTAACAACCAATGCGTGTAACTTTTGGTTTCTTTTTTGAATGTTTCAAAAATATGCCATTTACCGACAAATCATCTCGTTTGCTTTGTTTTTGAGTATCCGTTATTTCTTCATGTTTGGGTTCGTTGACTTTGTGCAAATCTTGGTATTTGCACTTATTTACCGTTATGCTATCACTCAGTAGCGTTGAATCATGCATGTCTACCGTTGATGTACCCTGTTCTATTTGCGTCTTCTTCTTCTTCTTCTTCTTCTTCTTCTTCTTCTTCTTCTTCTTCTTCTTCTTCTTCTTCTTCTTCTTCTTCTTCTTCTTCTTCTTCTTCTTCTTCTTGTGTTGTTTCAATTTGGGCATTTGTACTTGTAAGTGTTTCGTTAGACTTGTGTTCTATAGTTCCTTTCTGAACGAAATCTCTGGCGTTTGGTTCTTTCACTACTGTAGCACATACTTTACTTGTGTGATTACTTTCTTTTATTTCATACATTTGTCTTATACGCTCCTTCCACATAGCTTCCTTTGCAAGATTCTCATTTTCGAGTGCGAGTCGTTTTTTCTTGATTTCTGTCTCTACGGTTAATTGTCTTTCTTCCATCTCTCTCCTCATTGCAGATATCTTTTCACGTTGCAAAGTTAATTCTTTTTCTCTAGACTCTATTCGTTCGCGGTGCAAGGCTACCCTCTTTTCATGTTCCAGAACTAGTTCACTTCGTTTGATAGCCATCTCACGTTCCTTTAGTTCGTTTTCAAGAACCCATTTCTTTTGTCATTCCTTCTTTTCAGTTGCTAGTTTTTACAATCGTTCCTCCTTCTCACGTGCAGTTTTAGCTCTGAATTCTTGCAGAGCCCAGTTTCGAAGCTCAGCACCAGTTAGACCATTTTTTTCTCCCAAGATAACGCAATCTAGAAGTGTAGCCATCTTGACCTATCTGTATAATAATTTATCTAGCTGAAATATGATAGCACCATGCAAAAATGTAAATATGTTCGATTCAGATAAGATAATCAATATAACAACTGTTGAACAACATGTGAACTGTAACTCAACAGCACTGTAAACTTGAACAATAAAGAAATTCAGTAACTTCTTGCTATCTATATATCTGAAGTGTTATTATCTGTAAATAACAGAAAATAATATAAGAAATATATTCAGTATACAGGATATATAATACTAGACAGTCAACAATGACAAAAGACGACTGACGAGTGCCGTAATTAGATATTTTCTTTCATAAACGACAATAGTACTTTTATAGAAATTACTACTATACTTAACCCAAGACAAAATTTATGTGTTGGCACCACAATATTCAAGTGTCCTTGCTTAATGTAGAAACGCTCTTCCAACCGCTCCCACTATCTATTTTTGAACTAATTTACTTAATATTAAATAATAAGCACCTCATTTATCAACAACAACACATTAACCAACAATAACATATACTGGCCTTGTGCAATATTTGGGTTGACTCCTTTGGTCCAATATGACGTGTGGAACAAAAAGTTGACGTTATGTCCAGACGTTATCGTTGTCAGTAAATGTTGACGTACGTAGTAAATGTTCGGTCCTGATTGATCTAGTTGAGTTTATCCACTGTAACAATGTCCTCAGCGATTTCAGAAATTAGTATGCAGTTGTGGGTGTGTTGGTCAGTAAGCACGACTGTATGTTAGAAAATTTGCTTATACACTCTCACGAGAGTACAATGAACTTGCACTCCGCCCTTGGATCACGTGATCCGTGACCAACCCATGCGTAATCGTGATTGGTTAGGGCGTGTACGTTGAACCTTGATGCAATGTAACAGCCTTATTCTGATGCTAGGCTGGACGATGAGTGTTTGATGCGGGCCTCGGAAGTAAGTCCTCCAACGAATGTCGAGTTCAGTTATGCGTGACTCACTTTCGTATCAAGCTCGAAACACTTCCTGTCAATCCGACTCGTGTTAATGTAGTGTCCTGTCGACTCTTGATGTGGTAATGAGTAGATTACAGCTCTACTGTCCGGACACAACATCCATAATGTCCCATGTGTAATGTAGACAACAATATTTTGTGACGCAACTTCGTGTCCGTTGATCCTATGCCAGTGAGGTGTCAGTCTAATATAATGAACTGTCACTGTGAAATAAGCGAAATGCTGTTTCAGGGATTAAAAAGTCAGTGATACTGACGGCGATGCCTGAAATGTCGTTGTCAATCCCTTGACTCACTTGGTATGGTAGCGCAACATGTACAAATTAAAATTCCTTATGAATAGCGTTGGTATCCCTTGTGTTCCGCTAATCTCGTTGACTTGAATACGGATGAACGAATATATCCGTGGTTGGCATTTGTAATTAATAGTTGCTGCTTATATAATTATAATAAAGCCAACGTAAGTATTGGTAATCGTATACAAATCGTAAACTCTTCAAATTGTGTGTGGTATTCTGTGTAGAAGCGTTGCCTCAATGTCCTGGCATCAGGGTATCAGTATCAGAATAAGAGTATATATAATAAGTCCTGACGTGATATCTAACGTGTAGCGACCAATTGAATGTCACACCTAAACTTCCTTGAGAGATGACAATCTATGTGGCGAAGGTAATCTTCATGGTAGTGTATAACATCCTCCAACATCCGACGTCAGCACGTTTTCAGACATGTACAATAAATAATGTGTATCCATGTTGTAACTCAGAAATATATGTTGCAGTTTCTCGTGAAAAGTAAAGTTTAAAGTAATGAAGTGGTACTGTGTAAAGTTCAATGCTCGTATGTGACAGTAGTGAAGATTCAGTGAGGATCGTTGTTGAAAATTACTTTGCATCATGGCGTACTGTGTCAACTTAATCTTCATACTCGTATGTTAAATGTGTGGGTACTGGCAATATCGTACCATCCTTGTGTGTAGTTATATCAGTGTCATAAGCGTGAAAGTAAGTGTTCTTTCTCCTATTATAAGTTTGACTCACTGCTTTGTCAACAGAGTGGAAATGTCGTGTAGGAAGCTAACGCCTCCTTCTTCTGTACCAACAACACATTATAAGTCGAGTGTGGACTCAAACGATCCGTAAACCAAATATATCAGTTGTGTTTACTTCTCCATTACTGTATTGTGCTTCACTTTCCCAAACTTGGACAATATTATGATCGTATTTAACTATTTACTATTGTCTCAAAAGATAGTATATAATTTGCTGTTATTAAATACACGTAATGTTCATTATCTGTTTCTGCTCGTGCGCACCATGTATGTAGATCAGTTAGTATGGCATAGTGTAATCTTTATTTATTTCTTTCCACTGATAAACTTCTCAAACTGTGGCACTTATGAAGGACTAGTTTAATTAAATTATTTAGTCACTTTACCTGCAGATAATCGTCAAACAATAAGTATGTTGGCGTTTCTCACGATCTTTCGGCAACTGCCATGTTGGCGCGTAACAAGCGATCTTGGTGCTGCATCGTGCTTCAGGAATTGATCCTGGTGTGCATTCTCCTTCGTTTACTTAGCGATATGGCGGGAATCTTCGTTGTTTACATCCACACGATGCTTTCTGGATCAGAGACCCCACATTGTCTTAAAGCATAACTCCCAAATGAACTCCAAACGGGAATCAAAGGCTTTAATGAAGCTCGTTAAATAAATCAACTGTAAACCAACTCACCTTGATGAACCGACACGAACTAGCCGACGGCAATTAAAAGGCATTTATTAATGCACTGCAGAATTATACACAAGAGACTGTTCTAGAATATAACCTGCCCTTAAGACAGGGACGGGTGGTTATTTAACTATCTACGAATCAGCTCTCAATTCCACCATTGCGTCAGCGATGTCATTCGTTCAAATCCGTGTAGTAGGTTTTTCTAAACTCGTCTAAGGGTTATTCCTGTCCCGGTCCCATCACTGTATGAATGTGAGACAACAGACGATTTCCTCGCTCACTAAAAAGATTGCACCAAACCAGATCCTATCCTCTCCAACACGGAGCCCATAGAAAACACCGCTGTCCTGATGTCCTCTCTCCAAGCGTCCCCCGTTGCCGTCCTCTGACGTTCTCCCCTTTCTCCTTGGATTCCTCCGTTGACATCCACTTTAGTGTCTGAATGGGAAACTCCGTATATGATTTTCCACCGTCCATTCCGATGACGTCATTATGTCTAAACGCCATGTGGCATGTAACATGCTCCCTGAACCCTCGGTTTGGTATAAAAAGAAGACATAATTGATATTTGGGGTTATACACAATACACAGCTTGGATTCTTGAGGTAAGTATGAACATCTTTTCGATGAACATCTTTTCGAATTTTCATTTTCTCTTCATTGCTTTCATCTTTGTGTCTTTTTGTTCTTCTCGTCCTTTCGTCACGTTTTGATGTAGTCATAGGAGATCTCCTTGACTATATGTTGCGTTTTGTGAATGTGTTTGTTTGCTGATGAAGGCTAATCGCCACAACGTCCTGTATGTGTCATAATTCTGTTATGTAAAGCTGCACTACTTTGTGTCATTCTGTATTGTTTACATTTTCACAGCTTTACCACAGTTCCGCCCAATTTTATTCATATGAAGTACCACAAGAAACACAAGAGAACACAGATGACAGATATCTGAGGGGAAACCTTAAGTGTCCTATTGGTTGGTTAACTTAAGATACTGAAGCACTACAAGAAAACATTCAAATATCATTGCCTTGATTTATTCTCATTATCTTTGACTATTCCCAATAAATTTGTAGATCAAGTGTGGTTAGTTTATTGTGCATCTGATTGTGTGCGCAGGACAGGAGGACTGTATTCAGCAAAGTCCATATCATTTGGTTTCTCTGTCAGATGTCATTGAAATCCATGTCAGGCAGTAGTTATTGTTGTCTTCCTAAACCAGTCTATAGTCAGGAAGAATAATACAGATGACACAAGGCATGCCCTGTCTCACTCCCATTATTATGTTAAATGTATTTATTAACTTTCCTCATTAAAAAAAAACAGAGTATTTCATGTATTTTATTTGCTGCCTATTAAGTTAATGATGTTTTGTGTGATCACATATTTGTTATTTGCTTAAGTCACATTTCTGAAATGTCACAAGAGAACACATACAGTGTAGAAATCTAATTAGTGTGATAATGTGATGAGTCTCTTATCTCAGGTTGCACTATGAAGTGTCATAAAAGAAAGCATATAAAGTGTGTCAAGATCTTTGATATGTGAATGGGTAACAAGATGATGAGTTATTGAGCTTAGTCTCTGTGAATTTTTACAACTCGTCTTCCCATGGATTAACTTGATGGTATATGAGAAATAAAGCTGGGAAAACCATAGATAGAATATAATCATGTTTGACACTGGATTATTCTGCAACTGGGCACTCAATGGAGCCACAGAAGGAAAGTAATAGTCAAGTCAGTCAATGACCCTTGTACACACCTTGTATAGGGAAGTAATAGTCAAGTCAGTCAATGACCCTTGTACACACCTTGTATAGGGAAGTAATAGTCAAGTCAGTCAATGACCCTTGTACACACCTTGTATAGGGAAGTAACAGTCAAGTCAGTCAATGACCCTTGTACACACCTTGTATAGGGAAGTAACAGTCAAGTCAGTCAATGACCCTTGTACACACCTTGTATAGGGAAGTAATAGTCAAGTCAGTCAATGACCTTGTACACACCTTGAGGCATATGGTGCTAGACACATATTTGTATAGACAATTGGCACTCCAAGGTCATGTGGTCAATGTGACACCAACTGCCTTTACTTCCCAAGTCATTTTCTGGCACCCATTTTAGACTGGATCAATCTGGAAGCCCAGGTCAATGTTCACATCCACATAGAATTTGAACCCATGATTACCGGGTCGGCAGGCAAGTATCTAGCCACTATTCTACCGGGACCCCCACAGGAGATTTTTATTTTCTTTCGCATATCCTATTTTACAGGACATTGCTGTCAACAACCCAGCACTTTACCGCTGTTGTTGATTTCTTGGCAAGATTACGCTCAGTAGTTTGCCATTGCTTTCTGAGCGTCAGGCTCACATACCATGTAGGTAACCAACGCGATGCGATCCGCTACCAAATCTCACGAAGCTGCATTACCCTATGTGGATATACGGGATTACGGAGAAAGACGTTAACCTCTTAGCCAGGGAGACCGGCCCACAGGAGATTGGTGAGCCCAAATGCTCATGTAGTTTGTGCTATTTGTGACAGACCAATGAGTTTTGTGTCCTAGATACTAGAATAGTTTTAACAATGTGTTCTGGGTCGTTGTTCTTATTTATGCACATTGAGGAATGTGTTAGTAGAATAAATGAATATATGACTGACACTGTTGTTCATTGATGTGTAGAGTGACAGAATTGTTGCCAGGAATGTTTCAAGGACAAATCTGTGACATTTTACAATAGTAGCACTCTGACAGAGCGGAACTTAATAGTTGTGATTATTAGTATGCTCTTTTAATAGAGCATTCTGTCTGAAGCACCACAGGTGAACACATTGTGATATTTATATTCAAAGGCATATATATATATATATATATATATATATATATATATATATATATATATATATATATATATATATATATATATATATATATCTACATATTATATTCAAATGCTTGGAATTACGAGATATCATAAATAGGAGACCGTCCTACAAGTTTTGTGATTATTGTGCGTGTTTCTCTCATGTTCATGAGCAATGGTAATACAGGCTAGTAAGCTTGCCTGCTGACCAGTGGTCGTGCGTTTGAATCCCCATTGACAGCATATCACATGCACTTTAGCAATTGTTACAGCCAGTCTAACAGGGAAACAGGGATGCCGAATGAGTTGTCTAGGGGTTTCATGAATAAGTGTAACATTTGTTTGCTTTGTGTTTATGTTCTTTTCTGATGTAGAATCATAGTTTAGTTTATCATATTTCACAATTGACTGGGTTAATTTGGTTAGCTAACATTGTTTAACTGGTGATGGAACATCTCGAGTTGTGTGCTCTTGTGAAATAAATCAGAAATTGTTATTCTTTATAACAAATACTAATGTAATACACCATTATGAATAATAGTACAATTATTGACATTTGCAAAGTAAACAAATGCAATTTGTTGATTATGCCTTTTTATTTTTCATTTGCTGTTGATTATGCTAAAGCTGGGTGGCCCTGTGACTAATGGCTGACTAAAAATGTCTTGTTCACTTACTGGGTGGAGATAATAGTAAGGGAATTTCTTCTTTGAAGTGGTAATGACAGACAACATAACTTGTAGTGTTGTTGATTTGTTGCAGGATAATATTCTTTAAATATTTAAGTTTCATCTGTTGGGGTTTTCAAAACACTGTTCTCTTGGAGTGTGGCTGGGAAGGCTGTTGTAACAGATGTCTCTTGGCAAACTGGTATTTGATCAGCTTTCTCTTACAATAAAATAAGGTGTTTGTGATAGTGGTTGGTAGCCATGGCAGTGAAATGACTGGCATGTTTCCCTGCTGGCATGATGATCAAGTATTTGAATACACATAAGTGCATTTCTTTAACTGACCTATAATCCAAAGTCAACCATCCTAAAACATTGACCTGAGCTCCAAAGTCAACCATCCTAAAACATTGACCTGGGCTCCAAAGTCAACCATCCTAAAACATTGACCAGGGCACCAAAGTCAACCATCCTAAAACATTGACCTGAGCTCCAAAGTCAACCATCCTAAAACATTGACCTGGGCTCCAAAGTCAACCATCCTAAAACATTGACCAGGGCACCAAAGTCAACCATACTAAAACAGGCAGCAGGATATGTCTGAGGAAGTAAAGTCAGCCCACTTGATATTGACCACATCACCCATCGAGTGCTGATTGGTCTATACATTGTGGGGCTGGCACCATCGAGTGCTGATTGGTCTATACATTGTGGGGCTGGCACCATCGAGTGCTGATTGGTCTATACATTGTGGGGCTGGCGCCATAAACCCATTACACCTCCTGGCATCTTACAAGGTTATTTATTTTAGTGACTTACTTGTAGTGGCTTTTCTCTTTGTGGTGTTTGTTGGTTGAAGTTGGTGTTTGTAGTTTCGTGGATGGGAACTTGGCAATATATATACCTGCACTAATAACTCATATATTTCCCCATACAACAATTCAGGGTGATTGCTGAAGAGGTCCTCTGTCTCTTCCATATTCTTAAACTTGCTTATCCGACCGAAGTTACCTGATGCATCCAGTTGTATTTGCAACCGCGCCCTTCTCAAAGTATCCATTTGATACCAGGATATTGAACTCTGTATTAGAGAGTTTCAACAAGACAAATTGTCTTGGCTTATTTAAGAACACCTGCAATTCTTGCCCTGAATGTGTATTTTGATACACTTTTACTTCCGTATGTTTTATAGTGCCTAATATATATGTATACTCTTGTTTTCTCCCACCTAACTACTTATGTTCTTGTTTGCCTGTTAGTGTAATTACTGCTTTGTTGCTTGCTATAATAAAATGTCTGTGATTTAATTGTTAGTGTTTTAGTTTTATGAGTATATCTTACCTTCTGTATCTAGTGTGTGCTAAGTGTGTGTATGTGATGTGTAGTTTACTTCTAAGCATCACGAGTTGGAATATCCTTTGTCATGAATTACGGCATTTGTGTAATGCATGATCAGGGCATTCAAACAGTGATTCTTAGAACTGTTCTATTAAATACTAAACATGTATCCACAATTTAGACAAGTGTTACATTTTACATCCAAAAACGCAGACAAATTAAAATAAATACGTTTTGCGTACAATTTGTCCGCTTAGTATATCGCTCTCTCATTTAATTCATTTACTCTCTCATTCGTACACCTTTCATTCAAAATAGTATTTGCTTAAAATATACAAATTAAGTTGAGGTAAATGTTAACGCCCTTAGAAAAAAGGAATTAGGCGATATGTTCCCTTTAAGGTACACAGTACTATTTGTACTGGTGATAAGAAATGGTTTATAAGTTAACTTGACATAATATTTTGAAGAAAATTTTAAACACGAATGAAACTATTTCTAACATATTATGATGGAAAATGAAAAATTTACATGTTATTATCTTTTATATATATAATAATAGAAAATATAATACATTTTTAACTAACAACATTAAATTAATTAAATCCATCGACGATCCGTGGGTTGTCCTTCGTCTGTGTGTTTTCGAAATGATGTTAAAGTTCATTGGTAACGTGTTGGTGTTACATTCCTTTGTTGTTGTCTCTTGTATGTCGTAATAGTCATACTGAATCGTTGCGGTTATGTGCGATGTTCTGTTTCCTTAGTTGGCGAAGTCCATGAATTCACCCGTCTGCAAAGTTATTAATAATGGCTTCGTAGCTTTCTGTTCTGTGGTTGATGAAATAAATTCACAGAATCTAGTACACAGTTCAGATTTTCTACTGCACTTTTGAGTGCCACTGTGGCGTAGTAGCGTATGGAATCGGCTGTCAATACTTATACAGTTCTACAGTAAGTGTAGATGTTTGCTGCATTGTAGGCAACAGAATAAAATATCACAGCTTATTGTATGGCCACTTATTACTGTAAATAGTGTCACTCTGCTGGTGCATTAGGTAATCTAGACAAAATGTCGGCAATCACAATATCTGTGCCTTTAATGTGATGGATTTCAAAATCGAAATCCTGTAAAAAGAGGCACCATCTTGCTAATCGATGGTTCTTTGGGTTGCCTTCCCTAATTACCAGAAGTAATCTGTAAGGACAATGAAGTGAGAGCCTAGAAGGAACTTCGATAATCGCCGAACACAGAAAACCAAACTTAATGCTTCCAATTCAGCTGTGGAATACCTGGTTTCTGCTGCTTTCAATTTCCAGCTAACATACATGATTGGATGCCGCACGCCTTCATATTCTTGCATCAAACATCCTCCGATTGCAATCGCACTTGAATCTGTGGTTAAGATAAATGGTAAATCTATGTTTGGTAATCTGAGTATGGGTTTATCGGAAAAAATGGTTTTCAATTTGCAAATTGCATCCTATAAACTGATACTCTTACAATTGCAAATATTACATAATTGTATGGGTATCGATGTACAAATAAGTCTAAAGAATGTAAGAGTGGAAATGAATTTACAATAGGTATATCTCAGAGTTATATGAAAAATGTTGCACTCACAGGAGTTAATGAACTGTAAGATGGTTTTTTCCCTTTCCATTTGGCGCACTGTTAATTGATATATGAGTAACGTGGTAAAAATGATGGAAAATGTATTTGTTATCCAGATAGTGGTGAAAGATGTATTTTGAAAGGTAGGTTGTGCTGTTGTAAGTTGCGTTAACAGCAAAAGTAGCAAGAGTGTCAGTAATTTGTCTCTGTTTGTTCTAATGTTTGATGAAACTGATTGTTTACTTTTGTTGGTTGAGATGTGTGGTTCAAAGATTTTGCTGTCTTTGTCTGCTAACATGGTAGATGGTAAGTTGTAATTTGTAGACTTTATGATGATGGATCTAGATCTGCATCGTTTGCTGTTTTTGTTCATGCAATAAAGCAATTTGTTTGTATGCAATTGTTTCTGACTTTGGTTTTGCGTAAAGTCAATTGTTTGTGTTTGTTTATTTGCATACTGTTTGCTTGCATGATTGCTGCTTGATGATGTTATTTCTGTATATTCATAACTTTCTGCAGATTGTTGTGTTGGTTTTGTTTTTGTTTTATGTGTCATTGATGGATGATAAATTTGCAATGAGCATATATGGTGATACTTGTTTGTTGATAATATTTCTTTGTCACTAATAGTGTCCCTTTGATGTCTTTATATTCCTTGGTTATGTTTCTTAGAGTTAATTGCGTATCTTGTTTCCAGAGCAATAGATTGTTTTGAATCGTAAAGATGGACATTATGAGTTGTCTCAGTTGTTGGTTTGGTAACTGCATTTTTGTTTTCCCGAGCAACTGTTTGTACTGTGAAGTTGTTCTCATTGTCTTGTGTTGTAAGGTCGTTAAGACGTGCTGTGCTTCTGTCATTGTTGTCTATGTCAGTCTGATGTATTACTGATGCTGCTGTTTGTAAATTGTCCTTGATGTCATTGTCGTCATTGTCAAGAATGATTGTCGCTAATGTGTCGTTGACTTCGTCGTTTTCGTTGTCAAGAGAATATGTCGCTAAAGTAGAATTGTCATCGTTGTTCTTGTCAGAGTCGTTATTCCCCCCTGGTGTCTCTGTCTGATTGTTATTGTGGGTTATGTGATTCATTTGTCTTGTCACTACCTTGGCGTATTCTGTCTGTTGTTGCACATTTACAGGTTCACAATTTTGCTCTTCGATCGCATTCTCAATTCGAGGTTTTATGATGGTGGTGTCGTGGAATGATTCCACCGCCCCTGTGTTGTGCACCTCTGTGAATTCGTTTGGAATTCCGTCATCGGTGGTCTCCCTTTTGCTTTTGGCAGTTAGAGACATACAAATGTGTTCTTTAGTTCTGGATTCACTGCTTGCTGTTTGGATGCAGTTTCTTCGTTCCCATTCTTTGATATCTTCTTCAGAACAAGATCTGATGTTGGGAAGATTTCCAAGAATAATATCCGCACAAGGATCTTCTAAAACTGCGCATAGCACTTGTCCTGACACAAAAGGTGTTTGAATTTCGGCCAGTGCTAGGGGGTATCGTTCAATGGTACCTGCGAATGTGCGACATGTCACAAAGTTTTTTGTGTAGTCTTTGTCGTTAATTAAAGTCCTTTTTATTCCAACCAGAGTCGCCCCACTATCACGCATGATTGTACATGGTTTGTTATTCAGAAAGCCCTTAAGAAATTTTAACTTGCCTTTTGACGCTAAGGCTGCGTTGGCCATTTCATTGGATATAGGGATTATATGGCCACATCCCAGGGTGGTGTCCAACTGAAAATTTCTACATGTATTGCAGGTGGTATTACTGATGTTATTAATGATTTCTACAGTATTCCCTGACTCATTTTCACTTTCATTCTGGATGTCACATTCATTCAGTTCTTCAATTTCTTCATCCGTAGATGTATCTATTAATGCCGCATTGGCCTGCTACATCATCTTACGGCAGTTACAACGGGCAGAATAGTGGCCGTACGCTGAACAAAAGAAGCATTTAACAGCTCTCTTATACACATTTCTTTTGTTTCTTTGTTTTTCCACCATCATTTGCAAGTTATGTGGGTAGTTTGATGATTTATCACATATTGCGTATTGTTCATGCGTCAGATTACAATATTGACACAGTACTGGTTTGGTGGTTTTAGAGCGTTGTTTGAACCTACTATCATTTGGTTTTGAATATTTGGTTTTAGTAACTGCTGCTGTTTCATTCTGACTACTGTTTAACTGAAAGATGTCGCGATTTGCTGTGAAATAAGCACTTCCTTTATTTTCGACTTCTTGAATGGTTTTACAATCACTTTGTCTTAGAAATTTAGAGAAAGGAGTGGGTATGGTTGTTATGATTTTATCAATTATTATTAACTCTTTCAGTTTGTCATAGCTGTTGTTTGTTTTCGCTGAGGTGATCCATTTTGTGCAAATATCTTGGACTGTAGATACATAGTCTATGATTGTTTGGTTGCGTGATGGTGCTAGTTTCGAAAATTGTAACTGATAACCTGCTGTGTCTAATGAGAAGTGTTGTAGTATTCTTTGTTTTAAATAATCGTAATCTTTCCTCATGTCTTGTGAAATGGTTTCTATCACTTTTAAGGGCTCTAATGCTAAGTTTCTCATAAGGATAAATGCCCAATCGACTTTTGAAATGCTGTGATGTGTCATTAAGCACTCGAGGTTTTCTAAATATGCACTGATTGAATCTCCGGAGCAAAAAGGTTTGACTAGGCCTTTATATTTGTTGTATTTTTGTTCTTCTTCTTTGCTCCTTAGTTTATTTACTGAAATTTCTAAGTTGGAGTCAATCTCCCATCTGTTTAACCTTTACCTGTGTTTACGTTTCGATTTCTTTTTGTTTCAAAGCAAGTTCTAATTCTAACTTTTTCGTTTCTGCGTTTAACTGAGCTTGTTTGTTGGCCGCCTCGATTTCTAACTTTTTATTCTCAGCTTCTATCTGCATTTGTATCTTTTTCTCTTCTGCCTCTCTTTGGCTCTTTTTTTCTTCAGCCTCTATTTGCATCTTTTTCTCTTCTGCCTCTCTTTGCATCTTTTCTCTTCAGCCTCTATTTGCATTTGTATCTTTTTCTCTTCTGCCTCTATTTGCATTTGTATCTTTTTCTCTTCTGCCTCTCTCTGTCTTTTTTTTTTTGTTCCTCTCTTTTTGCTGCCCTATCTTCTCTTGCTCTATTTTCTGAATGCGTCTTTTGCGCCCATTCTGACAGCTTCTCGGCAGTATAACCTAATTTGATTCCTAATTCAATGCACTGTTCTAGTGATGACATTTTGTAAATTTAGTTTATTCAAATTTTTAGAAATTAAATCCCTTTGAAGATAGTTTGGGTGTACAAAATCGGTTATGTCCCTTAATGTTTACCTATTTATTCTCTATTGCACAGAATGAAATGGTCATAAAATTTGCATGTATATTTTATAAATTGCAATACATAGAACCAAATATTACATCAATGCAAAAAAAAAAAAGGTGAGTATCGTTTAGGGATGTAATAAGTCCCATGCTTATCTGATTGACACGGTTCTTTACTGTTGTGTTGTTTGGTTCCCTGGTTCTTTGGCACTGCTGGAGAACAATTCACATGCACACAACTTTTGGCGGAACAATCTGTTGTTGGAATGAAAAAGATTAATGTCCAGTCATGTCAATGTTACATTTTATAATCATGGTTTCTAAACAACTTCCTAGAGGGACTACGATAGTTTATAAACCTATGAGACGATAGTCGCTGTAGAGTTCAGACTTTGTCGTGTATGATTGTTAGTATTTTTTTTTTACTTGGCAAAGCCAAGAGCTGTCAAGAAAATGAAGTAATCGTCTTGAAGACGTAGCCTTGAGATTGCCAAAACCGGTTTGAGCCGCCAAAACCGGTTTGAGCCCCCAAAGAGCCTGTCAACGTCCTAGAGACTAGGGGAAATGAAACTCGGGTTCAGACAGGCAACAACTCCATTCTGATACTAATTGATATGGTTTATTCACAAAACTCTGGTGAAGAATAGGTTTCACAGCCAGGTAGAATATGTACAGTAAATCATGTTATATCACAGGAGTTGATAACAAGCAATCATATACCTAATCATCATTACAACAAACTCTATCATCTTATCTAGAATTCACAATCCTTAAATATAGTTAGTCTCTATCTATCAAGTCCCCCTAGCTAGACCCTGCTTCTTCCTCCGTGTCCAGTCGCCGTCTGTTCTCTCCACGTGTCTCATTCCGACACAGGCTGTAACTCTCTTCGAGCTTCTCATGGACCACGCAGTAGGCGGGCTCCATCTGTGTCCACGGAGCTGTGGACACACTGACCTATCCTTCTCGAAGGCTCTCGATTGTTCGAGCATTCGAGTGATTACCGTTTCTTTCCCTTACGCTGGAGTTATATCCCTTCTCTAACTCCCTTCTATCTTTATGTTCATACCGACTCCATGTGAGACTCTGACAACTGGTAATTTAACTACTAAAATTAAACAGAATACAAGTGTCATTTGTGGCAGTAATGTATCTGTGTACTTGTACAATATTTTAGCATTTGACGTGACTGAAAATAATTTTGAAAGCCAGTTTTCAGACCCGTCTGTAAACCTATAAGTAATGTAAGTAAGGAGTACATTTTTTCTAAACAGCGCAGCAGTACATAAATTAAAATGCTGGGGTTGACTGCTACGTCCTGTGAAGGACATGCAACTTAATTTACTGTAAAATAAGTTATATGTTTTAAATAAGTTTGTATTTAATTATTTATTGCTTATTATTAGATATAGAACAGTGTGATTATAGAGCAGAAGTAGAAATCAATTTTAGTGAATATTTAATTATTTAATATTTTTATTTTTTATTATTTAATGTTTTAATAATTAATTAACTGCTGCTTAATTTATGCAGCAGTTACAAACTTATTTACTCACATTAATGCATGATATTTAATCAACAGAAGAAAGCTGTCGCAATGCAGTTGGTACATTAAGACAATATGAGTACATTGTCAAGAATTGTTCCACAATTTAGACAAGTGTTACATTTTACATCCAAAAACGCAGACAAATTAAAATAAATACGTTTTGCGTACAATTTGTCCGCTTAGTATATCGCTCTCTCATTTAATTCATTTACTCTCTCATTCGTACACCTTTCATTCAAAATAGTATTTGCTTAAAATATACAAATTAAGTTGAGGTAAATGTTAACGCCCTTAGAAAAAAGGAATTAGGCGATATGTTCCCTTTAAGGTACACAGTACTATTTGTACTGGTGATAAGAAATGGTTTATAAGTTAACTTGACATAATATTTTGAAGAAAATTTTAAACACGAATGAAACTATTTCTAACATATTATGATGGAAAATGAAAAATTGACATGTTATTATCTTTTATATATATAATAATAGAAAATATAATACATTTTTAACTAACAACATTAAATTAATTAAATCCATCGACGATCCGTGGGTTGTCCTTCGTCTGTGTGTTTTCGAAATGATGTTAAAGTTCATTGGTAACGTGTTGGTGTTACATTCCTTTGTTGTTGTCTCTTGTATGTCGTAATAGTCATACTGAATCGTTGCGGTTATGTGCGATGTTCTGTTTCCTTAGTTGGCGAAGTCCATGAATTCACCCGTCTGCAAAGTTATTAATAATGGCTTCGTAGCTTTCTGTTCTGTGGTTGATGAAATAAATTCACAGAATCTAGTACACAGTTCAGATTTTCTACTGCACTTTTGAGTGCCACTGTGGCGTAGTAGCGTATGGAATCGGCTGTCAATACTTATACAGTTCTACAGTAAGTGTAGATGTTTGCTGCATTGTAGGCAACAGAATAAAATATCACAGCTTATTGTATGGCCACTTATTACTGTAAATAGTGTCACTCTGCTGGTGCATTAGGTAATCTAGACAAAATGTCGGCAATCACAATATCTGTGCCTTTAATGTGATGGATTTCAAAATCGAAATCCTGTAAAAAGAGGCACCATCTTGCTAATCGATGGTTCTTTGGGTTGCCTTCCCTAATTACCAGAAGTAATCTGTAAGGACAATGAAGTGAGAGCCTAGAAGGAACTTCGATAATCGCCGAACACAGAAAACCAAACTTAATGCTTCCAATTCAGCTGTGGAATACCTGGTTTCTGCTGCTTTCAATTTCCAGCTAACATACATGATTGGATGCCGCACGCCTTCATATTCTTGCATCAAACATCCTCCGATTGCAATCGCACTTGAATCTGTGGTTAAGATAAATGGTAAATCTATGTTTGGTAATCTGAGTATGGGTTTATCGGAAAAAATGGTTTTCAATTTGCAAATTGCATCCTATAAACTGATACTCTTACAATTGCAAATATTACATAATTGTATGGGTATCGATGTACAAATAAGTCTAAAGAATGTAAGAGTGGAAATGAATTTACAATAGGTATATCTCAGAGTTATATGAAAAATTTTGCACTCACAGGAGTTAATGAACTGTAAGATGGTTTTTTCCCTTTCCATTTGGCGCACTGTTAATTGATATATGAGTAACGTGGTAAAAATGATGGAAAATGTATTTGTTATCCAGATAGTGGTGAAAGATGTATTTTGAAAGGTAGGTTGTGCTGTTGTAAGTTGCGTTAACAGCAAAAGTAGCAAGAGTGTCAGTAATTTGTCTCTGTTTGTTCTAATGTTTGATGAAACTGATTGTTTACTTTTGTTGGTTGAGATGTGTGGTTCAAAGATTTTGCTGTCTTTGTCTGCTAACATGGTAGATGGTAAGTTGTAATTTGTAGACTTTATGATGATGGATCTAGATCTGCATCGTTTGCTGTTTTTGTTCATGCAATAAAGCAATTTGTTTGTATGCAATTGTTTCTGACTTTGGTTTTGCGTAAAGTCAATTGTTTGTGTTTGTTTATTTGCATACTGTTTGCTTGCATGATTGCTGCTTGATGATGTTATTTCTGTATCTTCATAACTTTCTGCAGATTGTTGTGTTGGTTTTGTTTTTGTTTTATGTGTCATTGATGGATGATAAATTTGCAATGAGCATATATGGTGATACTTGTTTGTTGATAATATTTCTTTGTCACTAATAGTGTCCCTTTGATGTCTTTATATTCCTTGGTTATGTTTCTTAGAGTTAATTGCGTATCTTGTTTCCAGAGCAATAGATTGTTTTGAATCGTAAAGATGGACATTATGAGTTGTCTCAGTTGTTGGTTTGGTAACTGCATTTTTGTTTTCCCGAGCAACTGTTTGTACTGTGAAGTTGTTCTCATTGTCTTGTGTTGTAAGGTCGTTAAGACGTGCTGTGCTTCTGTCATTGTTGTCTATGTCAGTCTGATGTATTACTGATGCTGCTGTTTGTAAATTGTCCTTGATGTCATTGTCGTCATTGTCAAGAATGATTGTCGCTAATGTGTCGTTGACTTCGTCGTTTTCGTTGTCAAGAGAATATGTCGCTAAAGTAGAATTGTCATCGTTGTTCTTGTCAGAGTCGTTATTCCCCCCTGGTGTCTCTGTCTGATTGTTATTGTGGGTTATGTGATTCATTTGTCTTGTCACTACCTTGGCGTATTCTGTCTGTTGTTGCACATTTACAGGTTCACAATTTTGCTCTTCGATCGCATTCTCAATTCGAGGTTTTATGATGGTGGTGTCGTGGAATGATTCCACCGCCCCTGTGTTGTGCACCTCTGTGAATTCGTTTGGAATTCCGTCATCGGTGGTCTCCCTTTTGCTTTTGGCAGTTAGAGACATACAAATGTGTTCTTTAGTTCTGGATTCACTGCTTGCTGTTTGGATGCAGTTTCTTCGTTCCCATTCTTTGATATCTTCTTCAGAACAAGATCTGATGTTGGGAAGATTTCCAAGAATAATATCCGCACAAGGATCTTCTAAAACTGCGTATAGCACTTGTCCTGACACAAAAGGTGTTTGAATTTCGGCCAGTGCTAGGGGGTATCGTTCAATGGTACCTGCGAATGTGCGACATGTCACAAAGTTTTTTGTGTAGTCTTTGTCGTTAATTAAAGTCCTTTTTATTCCAACCAGAGTCGCCCCGCTATCACGCATGATTGTACATGGTTTGTTATTCAGAAAGCCCTTAAGAAATTTTAACTTGCCTTTTGACGCTAAGGCTGCGTTGGCCATTTCATTGGATATAGGGATTATATGGCCACATCCCAGGGTGGTGTCCAACTGAAAATTTCTACATGTATTGCAGGTGGTATTACTGATGTTATTAATGATTTCTACAGTATTCCCTGACTCATTTTCACTTTCATTCTGGATGTCACATTCATTCAGTTCTTCAATTTCTTCATCCGTAGATGTATCTATTAATGCCGCATTGGCCTGCTACATCATCTTACGGCAGTTACAACGGGCAGAATAGTGGCCGTACGCTGAACAAAAGAAGCATTTAACAGCTCTCTTATACACATTTCTTTTGTTTCTTTGTTTTTCCACCATCATTTGCAAGTTATGTGGGTAGTTTGATGATTTATCACATATTGCGTATTGTTCATGCGTCAGATTACAATATTGACACAGTACTGGTTTGGTGGTTTTAGAGCGTTGTTTGAACCTACTATCATTTGGTTTTGAATATTTGGTTTTAGTAACTGCTGCTGTTTCATTCTGACTACTGTTTAACTGAAAGATGTCGCGATTTGCTGTGAAATAAGCACTTCCTTTATTTTCGACTTCTTGAATGGTTTTACAATCACTTTGTCTTAGAAATTTAGAGAAAGGAGTGGGTATGGTTGTTATGATTTTATCAATTATTATTAACTCTTTCAGTTTGTCATAGCTGTTGTTTGTTTTCGCTGAGGTGATCCATTTTGTGCAAATATCTTGGACTGTAGATACATAGTCTATGATTGTTTGGTTGCGTGATGGTGCTAGTTTCGAAAATTGTAACTGATAACCTGCTGTGTCTAATGAGAAGTGTTGTAGTATTCTTTGTTTTAAATAATCGTAATCTTTCCTCATGTCTTGTGAAATGGTTTCTATCACTTTTAAGGGCTCTAATGCTAAGTTTCTCATAAGGATAAATGCCCAATCGACTTTTGAAATGCTGTGATGTGTCATTAAGCACTCGAGGTTTTCTAAATATGCACTGATTGAATCTCCGGAGCAAAAAGGTTTGACTAGGCCTTTATATTTGTTGTATTTTTGTTCTTCTTCTTTGCTCCTTAGTTTATTTACTGAAATTTCTAAGTTGGAGTCAATCTCCCATCTGTTTAACCTTTACCTGTGTTTACGTTTCGATTTCTTTTTGTTTCAAAGCAAGTTCTAATTCTAACTTTTTCGTTTCTGCGTTTAACTGAGCTTGTTTGTTGGCCGCCTCGATTTCTAACTTTTTATTCTCAGCTTCTATCTGCATTTGTATCTTTTTCTCTTCTGCCTCTCTTTGGCTCTTTTTTTCTTCAGCCTCTATTTGCATCTTTTTCTCTTCTGCCTCTCTTTGCATCTTTTCTCTTCAGCCTCTATTTGCATTTGTATCTTTTTCTCTTCTGCCTCTATTTGCATTTGTATCTTTTTCTCTTCTGCCTCTCTCTGTCTTTTTTTTTTGTTCCTCTCTTTTTGCTGCCCTATCTTCTCTTGCTCTATTTTCTGAATGCGTCTTTTGCGCCCATTCTGACAGCTTCTCGGCAGTATAACCTAATTTGATTCCTAATTCAATGCACTGTTCTAGTGATGACATTTTGTAAATTTAGTTTATTCAAATTTTTAGAAATTAAATCCCTTTGAAGATAGTTTGGGTGTACAAAATCGGTTATGTCCCTTAATGTTTACCTATTTATTCTCTATTGCACAGAATGAAATGGTCATAAAATTTGCATGTATATTTTATAAATTGCAATACATAGAACCAAATATTACATCAATGCAAAAAAAAAAAAGGTGAGTATCGTTTAGGGATGTAATAAGTCCCATGCTTATCTGATTGACACGGTTCTTTACTGTTGTGTTGTTTGGTTCCCTGGTTCTTTGGCACTGCTGGAGAACAATTCACATGCACACAACTTTTGGCGGAACAATCTGTTGTTGGAATGAAAAAGATTAATGTCCAGTCATGTCAATGTTACATTTTATAATCATGGTTTCTAAACAACTTCCTAGAGGGACTACGATAGTTTATAAACCTATGAGACGATAGTCGCTGTAGAGTTCAGACTTTGTCGTGTATGATTGTTAGTATTTTTTTTTTACTTGGCAAAGCCAAGAGCTGTCAAGAAAATGAAGTAATCGTCTTGAAGACGTAGCCTTGAGATTGCCAAAACCGGTTTGAGCCGCCAAAACCGGTTTGAGCCCCCAAAGAGCCTGTCAACGTCCTAGAGACTAGGGGAAATGAAACTCGGGTTCAGACAGGCAACAACTCCATTCTGATACTAATTGATATGGTTTATTCACAAAACTCTGGTGAAGAATAGGTTTCACAGCCAGGTAGAATATGTACAGTAAATCATGTTATATCACAGGAGTTGATAACAAGCAATCATATACCTAATCATCATTACAACAAACTCTATCATCTTATCTAGAATTCACAATCCTTAAATATAGTTAGTCTCTATCTATCAAGTCCCCCTAGCTAGACCCTGCTTCTTCCTCCGTGTCCAGTCGCCGTCTGTTCTCTCCACGTGTCTCATTCCGACACAGGCTGTAACTCTCTTCGAGCTTCTCATGGACCACGCAGTAGGCGGGCTCCATCTGTGTCCACGGAGCTGTGGACACACTGACCTATCCTTCTCGAAGGCTCTCGATTGTTCGAGCATTCGAGTGATTACCGTTTCTTTCCCTTACGCTGGAGTTATATCCCTTCTCTAACTCCCTTCTATCTTTATGTTCATACCGACTCCATGTGAGACTCTGACAACTGGTAATTTAACTACTAAAATTAAACAGAATACAAGTGTCATTTGTGGCAGTAATGTATCTGTGTACTTGTACAATATTTTAGCATTTGACGTGACTGAAAATAATTTTGAAAGCCAGTTTTCAGACCCGTCTGTAAACCTATAAGTAATGTAAGTAAGGAGTACATTTTTTCTAAACAGCGCAGCAGTACATAAATTAAAATGCTGGGGTTGACTGCTACGTCCTGTGAAGGACATGCAACTTAATTTACTGTAAAATAAGTTATATGTTTTAAATAAGTTTGTATTTAATTATTTATTGCTTATTATTAGATATAGAACAGTGTGATTATAGAGCAGAAGTAGAAATCAATTTTAGTGAATATTTAATTATTTAATATTTTTATTTTTTATTATTTAATGTTTTAATAATTAATTAACTGCTGCTTAATTTATGCAGCAGTTACAAACTTATTTACTCACATTAATGCATGATATTTAATCAACAGAAGAAAGCTGTCGCAATGCAGTTGGTACATTAAGACAATATGAGTACATTGTCAAGAATTGTTCTTTCACTAACGACAAACATTTCACATGACATTTAATTAATATAAATGGGCAGCTATTTTAAACTATTAATTAGGTCACAGCACATCCTATCGAAAAGTCTTAAAAGTCGAGTGCACTTTATTCAGAGACGCTGAGACTCTTGTGCTTTGTATGATGCTTTTAGTTTTAGCAGGCCGCCATGCAGAAAGAGACCGAGCCATATGGGGTATAACCCGGTGCAATGAAGTCTATCCTCTCAATCCTCTTGACATTCTATCGAAAGAGGAATGTTACCTTTACTTTCCTGTTACCAAAACGCACAATAAAATATAATCTTACCATGGTTTGTTAGCAATGTGACAGACTAAATGAATAATAAACGATTAGCGGCCATTTTAAATTGTTAGTTAGGTCACAGCACATCCTTTTGAAGAAAAGATATTGCGTCAAGTTAGGTCTCGTCACCCCGGACGCAATGATATATTGGTCTATGTTGTCCGTTTAAAATTAAACAAGGCACAATAATAGAAGACAGCATTTCTCAGCTTCCAATTTAATAAACAGCGATAAAATCTTCCCTATCTCTTAGGACACCATACACTTCCTGATTTTAAATTATGACACAAAAATATTCATAACTCTGCTTAGAATTAACGTAACTCTTTGTTGAGATACCGTTGGATTCGTCTTGTCAAATTGTATCCAACTGTTATGATTTAATTGAGTTCTGGAACAACCGCCGATACAGGCGGGCAGGTGGTCCCAAGAGGAAAAAACCTGAGCTGGTCTCCTCAACTCATCCTCACCCATGGAGAAGCCTGAATTCCTCCAGCATGACCTGGATCATCATCATCATCATCTTCCACTTCTGCCGTCAAGCGTCGTGGGGAGGAATAATTTGCGTTCCAGCGCCCGGTGGACGGCACTGGATAGTGTCATTCCGTGTGGTTGTACAATGTCTCTGATGTCGTCAATCCATTTTCTTCTTGGACGTCCTCGTGGTCTCGTCGCAGATGATCTTTGATGTAAGGCCAGTGATGGTAGTTGCTGATGTTGCATTCTAACAACATGGCCAAACCACTTGATCTTCTGTCTTTCAATAAATGTGGCACAAGGTGTTGATCCCACAGTCTGTCTGATAGTAATATTTCTTACTCGGTCTCGGATTGTTAAGTTGGCAGCTCTCCTCAGGCATCTCATTTCGCAGGTGTTGATTTTGCGAAGGTGTAATTTGGATAAAGTCCAGGTTTGAGATTGGTAGCATAGGGTTGGTGTGAATATGCTGTTTATTATCTGTCGTTTTGCGGACATGGGTATGTTTGGATGTTTCAGTAAGGGTGACAGTTGATATGTAAGTGCACTAGCTTTTTGACATCTGATTTCAATTTCTCTGTCTAATCTGCCATCTTCTGTGATCATACTTCCAAGGTATTTGAATTCTTTAACTTGTTTCAGAGATGTGTTATTTAACTGTATACTTAGTGGGCCTGGCGATCTGCTAACTTGCATTACTTCGGTTTTGGCTGTGTTTATGCTCATATTGTATCTGCTGCAGGTTGAACTCAGATTAGTAATATGATTTTGTAGTCTGCCCTCGTCGCTGTAAAACAGGCACTGATCATCTGCAAATAGAAGTTCATTTATTCCCTGTGGGTCAGTTGTTTCATCTGGAGTAAAGAGTTCTAAATTTTCTGAATCTGGTCTGTCGAGACTTGCTTCTTTGGAAATTCTGTCCATGTAGATATTGAATAGCAGGGGAGAGAGCACACATCCCTGCCTCACTCCTGTATTGACTGTGAACATATCTGATATACCTTCCTGTGTTCTTACTGCACTTTGGCTCGAGTGATACATGGCTATGATGTTTTCTAGCAGTTGCCCTTCTATCCCATAGTCTTCAAGGATGGTCCATAATTTGTATCTGTCTACTCTATCAAAAGCCTTTTCCTGATCTACAAACACAATATTCTGCTGGTCACTATATTCAATAGTTTTTTCACAAATTTGTCTAAGTGTAAATAATGCATCAGTGCAACTTTTACCCTTCCGAAAACCGAATTGTGCTTTGCTTAACTGTTGTTCAACTATTGGTCTAGCTCTTTGTTCCAAAAGTTTTGCATACATTTTCCCTATATGGCTCAGGAGTGATATTCCTCTGTATGTTTCGCACTCTCTCATATTGCCTTTCTTTTTCCATATTGGTAATATTATTGCCCGTTGCCAATCATCTGGGACTTTTCTTTCTTCCCATGCTATATTAAAAAGTCTTGTTAGCCATTTAACTCCTGTTTCCCCACAGGCCTGAATAGCTTCTGTGGTTATTCCATCTGGACCTGGTGATTTATTTTTAGGACTTTTCTGTATAACTGCTTTGACTTCTGCAGGTATGAAATTTGGTTCTTGCTGTCCCTGGCGTTTAGGCACAAAAGTGAGGTTTCCTATGTTATCTGTGGGGTTAAGTAGTTCCTGAAAGTATTCTGCCCATCTTGCTAGTCTTTGTTGTGGATTAAATATTGGCATACCTCTTTTGCTGTTTATGATGGTGGTTGGGTTGTAACATGCATCTCTGTTTCTAATTGTGGTGACACGTTTATAAAATTCTCTTGGGCAGTCTTTGCTAAGGGTCGCCATCTGTTCACCGTATATTCTCCAGGATTCATCTTTAGATGCTCTAATTGTTCGTTTAGCATTACGTCGTGCTATTCTATAAGTAATATAGTCCTGTTCAGATTTAGTTGTGATCCACTTTTTGAATGCTACCTTCTTTTTGAATATGCTATCTTTAACTTCGTTGTTCCACCAGGCTGTTCTTAATCTTTTGTCCTGCCCTACTTTCTTTGTTCCACATTTATTTTTCAGTGTGTCGAGCATGGCAGCCTTGAAACATGTCCATTCCTTATCTACGCTTGAGTGGTCATCAGGGATGTTCTTATGTAGGTTTTGGATTTCTTGATTGAATTCGTCTTTAACCGTATTTTCCTGCAGCCTCCTATAATTGATGACATGTGTTGTTACCTTTTTGTTTCTTATTTTCCTGTGTGGTGAAATCTTCTTTATTATGACTGGCTTGTGATCAGTATCAACATCTGTATTTGGGAGTGCTCTTGAATCCAATAGAGCCTTCTGTCTGATTTCCTAATTAGAATAAAGTCAATTTGGGATGCTTGGTTTATGTCATTCCATTTATACCAGGTTTTGGTGTGGCTACGACGATGTTGAAAAAAACTATTTGTTATTATTAGTCCATGTTCCGAACATATGTTGAGTAGATGTTGACCATTGCTGTTACAATCAGTCTCTGTGTCGCTGAATGGCCCCATGCAATCCTCCCACGGTGTTCTTCGTGTGCCTATTCGTCCGTTAAAATCACCCATCACAACTAGTTCATCTGTCTCCTTGACATTATTTAACGTGTCTGCAAGTTTATCAAAATATTCGTCTTTGTCTTCGTCGCTGTAAGTGTCATTACATGGGGCGTATGTTTGTATAAAAGTTGTTGTTCTATTTCCTTCTTTGATCTGTACTAGTATTATCCTTTCTGATATAAATTTAGTGTTGATAATTGCTTTCGCTTTGTCTGGATGCAACAAAAAACCCACTCCATGTTTAGCTGTAGCTCGCTGGTCGACGCCACTCCATATAATAACGTAACCTTTATGTGTTTGTTTCGTGTTCTGCCCCTTTTTCCTAGTATCTGCGAGTCCTAATAATTGAATATTTGATTGTTTCATAAACTCTACGAGAGCTGGTTCCTTATATCCTAGACCTGTAACATTCCAAGTTGCAAAAATCTCTTTTCTATTTGAAGTGTGTCGAAATTTAGCAGTTGTCGTCGTTAGTCGCTTGTTGTGTCGCTTCGGTGTGTAGTTTCCCGCGTGAACGCTGATAGAGCTGCGTTTTTCTCTCAATTTCCTCCATAATTCTCGAGCAATAGTTCTTGAACAAATAAATTCCCTACCGGTTTGCTGGACCTGTCGTAGGTTCATCCTTATTTGAACAAATTGATGTTAAGAAACACGCACAGAACACATAATTAATCTCCGAATCGAGCGACGCGGTTTACACCGCCATCTTGGAAAACTGACCTGGATGAGTCTCTTTATTCCCCACTAACAATTTACAGATCTGTGAAGAAGTAAAACCATTTCGACTGAACTCACAAAACATGTTCTGCAAGAACCCCAGTGTCCGGATTTGTTTGAGGATGTGACTCTCCAATCATAGCAACGGGGAAGAACATTCCTGGGTTTTTTGTTTATCCCCATTTTTCCTCACCTCCCATTACCCCCCTCGCCTCCCAACTGATCAAATAGTCGAGTTTTTCATATCTTAGTTTGTGACTGCATGGTTAAGGCTACAGTTTCCAGTTTGATTTGTTTGAGCTTTTCATGCTTATATTTAGACTTCTTTTTTTTTTTGAAGTTGTGGTCCTGTTATAGTATTGTGTCCCAGTCGGTTTGGGAATGTGACTTTCTCTGGTGGCATTAGGCACAATATTGGATTTGGCTGAGGCACAGGGGTTTGGTAAAACCTGGAGCTCAGTCCACTGATTTCCGCTGTGAACCACAGGGATCCATAGTGTTGTGTGTCTCAGGATGTTGTGTCCCGTCTCCGCACAGCAAGGCTCATACACAGATTTAGAGTTGTGTTCTTGTTGTTTCCCAAGTTTTGGTCTCTCTGTTGTCCAGTCCTGGTCAGCCGGCTGTATAGGAGCACCCTGTAGGCTCGGCCACACCTGGCGGAGGTCTGGCTATATGTGGCAGACTGTCTATAATGTTGTACGTGATGTGAAGTATCAATCGTTCTTGTTAATGGGAGTTGTGCTTTGTCATCAGCACAGTTAGGAATACGCACTATGAGAATGGACAAAATAAAGACGCATTCATTTTATTCTTGTTTATCTATTCCTTGTTGTTAAAGCTGTGTTATGTTTAGTCTTTGTTGTTCAAGTGATGTTGGTTGTTTGTTCCATTCATTAATGTCGGCCCAGTCCATCTTAGTGACCCATTGTCTGGAATATGCATTAAGGCATAGTTCCTCATTAGAATCCTGAAGTTCTTCTGTCTTAAACCTATTCTTTTTTTTTTATTAACTGGGGAGAGTGTATAACGTGCTCTTTTTCTCTTCTTATCCTTTCCTTCTCTGGCCCACTAGAAGTCAGTGTTGCGTTTCTTCACCTTTGAGCACTTAAGTATAGGAAACTATGTCCTCCTATCCTTTATATTTTCCTTCCTGTTACATTTAGATAAAATCTAGTGATTTTATACCTTAGACAAACCTGCTGTCTTGCAGGGTTCATAAATGTAGATAGTGACTGTGTCACAAGGATAGCAACTCGCCCAGGTGATAAGAACAGTTTTATTGACATGGCGCTAGTTTCTCCTTCACTCACTACAGTGTGTAAATGGAGTGTCCTAGGGCACTATGGCAGTTACCACCACCCTTGCAGCATACTGGTGGAGAACGGCAGAACCAGGCAGCACAAGTCAATGATGACCTTAAAGTATGACATTTCAGGGCAAGATGTGGTGAGTAAAATAAGGTGCGACAAGTGCAGGAATCATCATGGCAGGAAAACAAGCTGGGAGCAGCCACCTTGGTGGAATTGTGAGTTGGAAAAGACCTGAGTGGATAAGTGTGTGTGGTGCTGTTAGAAAATGGCAAAACACCAAGAAGAACAGAGTTGTCCATCCTAGTCTTATCGTGCACTTGAAAAGAGAGATGGATACAAAAGTTAGCTATTTAAAAAAAAAGTGGTTAAAATGGGCAGAGTTATGTCGAAGAGTAAGCACAGACAAGTCACTGAATTGTTCTGGCAACTACATAAAAGTATGAATGGGGTAGTCAAGAATAAGAGTTTACCTGACTTCCAAAGTGCTGACCTTAATGTAATTGACATTATCTGGCAGAGGTCTATCGAGAATAAGGACAAAGCCCTTTTTGAACGCTATCTAGAGCAGAGCAGACAGACATGACAGGCCAATATTTTGCCAAGGTGGTTACCTCAGATAGGTGAATGGCCCAGTGCATGGCAGTTAAAGACAGTGAAAGAGATCAGGGCTGTGCTTTGACGAACAAAAAACAGTGCACCAGGGTCAGATGATATAAAGATATGACGACATTAGTTTGTGTAGACAAAAGTCTAGAGATTCTATACCATAGAAAAACCTGGGGTCTTGCAGGGTTCACAACTTTAGACAAAGTCTAGTGATTTCATACCATAGACAAACCCGCTGAAGAAAACAGGAAATACCCTTGTGTATTACCAGTACATCATGATTCCGTGACTTTCAGATAAACGGTGTAAATGTGTGTTCTATAGGATCAGCCTCACACGGTAAGGGAAGTCGTGTACATCTGGCAACTCCACTGTAAGGGAAGTCATGTACATCTGGCAACTCCACTGTAAGGGAAGTCATGTACATCTGGCAACTCCACTGTAAGGGAAGTCGTGTACATCTGGCAACTCCACTGTAAGGGAAGTCATGTACATCTGGCAACTCCACTGTAAGGGAAGTCGTAAACATCTGGCAACTCCACTGTAAGGGAAGTCGTAAACATCTGGCAACTCCACTGTAAGGGAAGTCGTAAACATCTGGCAACTCCACTGTAAGGGAAGTCGTAAACATCTGGCAACTCCACTGTAAGGGAAGTCGTAAACATCTGGCAACTCCACTGTAAGGGAAGTCGTAAACATCTGGCAACTCCACGGCACTGGCATAGTCATCATCATCTGCCTTGCCAGGGGTTAGCATGACCTAATGGATAAGAGCATTCATTCTTCATCGTCCAGTTTGCTGAGTTAGTGGGTTCATTCAACTCCTACACCAGTCAGTTTGGAGACTTTGGATTGTAAATTACAAGTAGTCAAATTGTAGCTTTATGCAAGAAGAATACTTATTTACCAACAATACTTTCATATAACACTCCTCCATTGGACTAGGTATCGAAATCACTTGCCAACTCGCCTCACCCAAACTAAACACAAAATTGGATCATACTAGTATTAATTATTTCTCTTTTCGGCTGGACACATGCCGCCGTTTATCTAGGTTACAACACACAGGCCTGTGAGCAGACTGACCTGGTCGCTAGGTGACTTATATCGCAAGACGCATTCAATCAATAGAACTAAAATAGTATTTACCTTTATCTTAGGAACTATTTAGCCACATAAAGTGATACAGACTCAAGAGTGCCACCATTGTAGATCTTTCTCTTGATCCTCAGAAATACACTTGATACAATTTCAATAGATGTGGCCTCTCCGCCTTAACAGTAGAGTATCACAAGGATTCGACAGGATCTCATGTGTAGATCATTATCTTGTTCTCTAGAATGTGCATTCAGTACACTGAAAGTAGACACAACCTTTCTGTCTAAAAGATCAACTGTGAATGACTTTTAAGTTCCTTCCAGAAGTATGGTCAAAAGAATCACGTGACCTATCACGCAGAATTGACAATTCACCTATCCTGAGATTCTCATTACATTTCCTATGCAACTGAAAGTATGGGTATAATGGGTCTCGAGATAGGGAAGTTCACTCACCTTCGCTACAAATCCCCGAGGAGGGTGAGGACAGGCAGGCTTCGTGCAGAGTGGCTTGCTTCGCTTCAGTGGTCACTGGAAGCAAGCATCGCCTGGATCTTTTCTCCGGGGCATGCCGGTGTGCTGGGGAATGAACAGGCGGACAGATTGGCTGGCTCGGCAAAACTTGGTGGAGTATTGATGCATGATAAGGCAGACGTGGTTGCGGCCTTGTGGGAGCATGTGTACACCTCTGAGGAGCAAATGGATCACCATAGTCTGGTAAGAATGAGGCAGCGAGGTGTGACGAGGGGATCTGGCCGACGCTCGATGCTCAGAGGAAAGGCAAGACGGACATATAATCAGATTGCTACTGGAACTATTAGTGTTGGAACTCTTCGCTGGCTGCTGAGGATGGGAACGGAGCTCTTATGGGAATGCCCCGAATGCTGTGATGTCGGTTCCTAAATCAACCATTCAATCAATCCCCGAGAAAGGAAGAGAATGTCAAAGAGTGACGTTGACCCCGAGAAACGCACACACACTAAATGCTGTACACCCATCAAAATGGGGTACATCATAGTGGGGAATACGTTGTCGCTTCTGTATTCAAATGACATTTTGTCACAAGTATAGTTAATGCCCATTCACTTCAGCACATCAAACACGGAATGAGAGACTAGACCCCTGGCGCCTACCTCAACGGCGAATAGCCTGGCGGTATAAACCTCCCGCCTAAGACTTGCGACCATGTCCTCGTACTTCTCCAGATTGTACGTATGTTGCTCTTCAATATTTGACTCATACGGGACGGTCAGCTCAATCAGCATTAGCTGCTTGGCTGATGAGGAGCTGAGTACGATGTCAGGTCGCAAGCCAAACCTTCGAATCACCTCAGGGTATCTGCCACTGCCCTTTAGGTCTACGGTCAGGTCCCATCCCTCGCGCCATCGAAAACGGCAGCAAGCGGCAAGTTGTCAGCTTTGCCTTCTTTGCGCCCTTCTCGGACGATGGAGAGCCAACTCAGTAAGGACTTTGTTATGCAGCCAGGTGAAACGGCCTTGAGTCAGGGCGACCTTACATCCAGACAGTACATGTTCCGCTGTCTGAACTATTTGAACTTTTGTACAGAGGGGACAGAACGGGTCGGTGGTTTTTCCCCACTTGACCAATTTGGCAGCTGATGGTAGGACATCGTAGAGTGATCAGACTACGAAATTTAAGCGCAAAAGGGCCGTGCGCCAGATCTCGTTTCAGGTAATAGATCTCTGCACTACCGCTTGCCATGACAACCACTGGGCCTTCTGCGCCTGTTGGGCAGCCTTCTGGACTCTTTCGTCATCTTCGCCCTTGCGGATCTCCTTAACCACCAGGTCCCTGCGTTCCTTGGCCGTCTATATAGTAACTGGTGAATTATAATTGTTTCGCTCAGGGTTGCCACGTTTTTTTTTTTTTTTTTTTTTTTTTTTTTGGTGTTTTGTTTCGGGATTTGAAATTTAAATATTGAGCACAACCCACTACTGGCAACGCCGATCGCATCCCGGTATGAACCTAAGGCCTATCCACGTCAATATGGAAGCACTATACTCGAGTTTCGCTCTCGTTTGAGCTCATCAGTAGTGCATATCCCTGACCGGATCCGGAAACAAGTTACGGATCACTGGCGTGTGAAGCGGGTGTGTAACCACGCGGCACACGCTGGACATGCCAAATTCTCATAACAGAATACCACAACGTTACCCATCGTAGGCTATGCTCAAGATTGCCCAATCGCCGCGACTCACGTCCGTCAATCTATGTGGACCCGAACGATCAGAACTTCTCACTTGCAAGGAACACCAGGCCTCCTAAAATCCAGTGAGCAATAATCAAATTGATTATTTGGTTGTTTCGGGATTTGAAATTTAAATATTGAGCACAACCCACTACTGGCAACGCCGATCGCATCCCGGTATGAACCTAAGGCCTATCCACGTCAATATGGAAGCACTATACTCGAGTTTCGCTCTCGTTTGAGCTCATCAGTAGTGCATATCCCTGACCGGATTCGGAAACAAGCCCCGGATCACTGGCGTGTCACTGATCGGCATTGCCAGTAGTGGGTTGTGCTCAATATTTAAGTTTTTTTTTTTTTTTTTTACCAAAAAGAAATAATCTAGAAACGGCACAAACAACATCCATAAAATCATAAATATCTAGATTTCGTTGGAAAGTATCTAGGAAATATATCCAGATTGAGAAAGTAAGAAATTACACATGTACGGATGTGACAGAAAACCCAATGACCAAGTACTACAGGAGACAAATGAACATCGTAAACTGATTAGAGAAATTAGACGTAGACAGTCAACATTTTTTGGACATGTTATGAGAAGAAATGGATTGGAGAACTTAGTGACAACTGGCAAGATCGAGGGGAACAGACCAAGAGGAAGACCGAGAGGAAAATACCTGGATGGCTTGGCCACATGGCATGGAAGAGACAGGAATACTGAGCTGATCCACGACACTGGTGATCGAGTGAAATGGCGAGTTATGACCACCCACGCTTTCCGGCATGGGAATGATTGATTGATTGATGGATGTGACTGCCGGTCTCCCTGGCGAAGAGATTTATGGCTTTCACCGTAATCCCGTATATTATCGTGAGTACCGCAGCTGGGTCCGAACCGGCAGCGGTTCGAGCAGCACTGGTAACTTACGGGGGTATGTGAGCCAGCGCCCAGAAATCAATGGCAAGCTACTGAGCGTAATCTTGCCTAGTAGTACATCAACAGCGGTTGAAAAATGCTGATGTTGACTGCAACGTCCTGTAAGAGATATGCAACATAAAAAATGATGTGACTTACCCTATAATCCTGTCCTCATCTTCACTGATGTCTGTCTCACAAGATGCACTTAGCTTGGATGATGAAGTTGAAGCTTAAGATTCAAAATGACTCTGGTATTCTTTAGCTGCTCCAGTTTCTTTTAATACAATATCAGGGAGCTGATAAGTTTAACAGCATTTTCCTGCTCTCTGTGACGTAATAGACGGTATCCCCCTTTTGTATTGCTTAAATTACATTGCAGATCGTAATTTTCATTATAAATATATCTAGAGAAACGATCTGTTTCAATTTTTCCATGTTAGTATATATATATATATATATATATATATATATATATATATATATATATATATATATATATATATGTGTGTGTGTGTGTGTGTGTGTGTGTGTGTGTGTGTGTGTGTGTGTGTGTGTATATATATATATATATATATATATATATGCATGTATACTTGGCGAGAAGTTATCTCCTATAAACCTAGTGAATATTCTATGATTTTTAAACTATAATATTATACATTATCTTATATATAAATTAGGATCTCCGTCTGTCTGTCTGTATGTCCGTATGTCCTTTATACGCTCGCGAACGGCCCATCCGATTGAGATGAAATTTTCTACACGCCTTCCTTTCATTCCAGAGCTGCCAACTGTGATATTTTTTTAGTGTGAAATCGGCTGCTTACCCAATAGTATTTCATTTTTCATTTTTAATTATAATTTCATATATCTCAGGGGACCTAACTCTGTAAAAGTTATTTCAAGGGGCATAACTTTTCTGTATAACTTATAGTCATATTGTGGCATCGTTTTCAAAGATTTATAAACTTTTTGTCCATAGTTATATACCGGCATATGAGATATAATAAATAATGATACAATCTGTAAGGCATTTTCAAAGTTTTCATAAAAATAATGCACAATGCATAACATTGTAACTCATCTTTTTTTGCTTAAGAATTTACTGTAGTCATGCAGGTGAATAGAAAGAGTTTTCATTAAAAATAATGAATGGTGTGTGGAAGCTCATTCTTTTAAGTTACTTTTTTTGTTGTATGAATTTAATGAGAACTTATATGACTACTTATATGAATTAAATGAGATGCTCCCCACCAGGGACTGGGCGAAGCCGGACAGGGTCAGGCAGACAGATAGACAGACAGACAGATAGACAGTCGGGAACATGAACTTATATGACTACTTATATAAATTAAATGAGATGCTTCACACCAGGAGCTGGGCGATGCCGGGCCGGGTCAGACAGACAGACAGACAGACAGACAGACAGACAGACAGATAGTCGGTAACGGGAACTTATATGACTACTTATATGAAGTAAATGAGATGTTCCCCACCAGGGACTGGGAGAAGCCGGGCAGCGTCAGGCAGACAGATAGACAGACAGATAGACAGACAGATAGACAGTCGGGAACGGGAACTTATATGACTACTTATATGAATTAAATGAGATGCTCCACACCAGGAGCTGGGCAATGCCGGGCCGGGTCAGTCAGGCAGACAGACAGACAGACAGACAGACAGACAGACAGTCAGTCGGTAACGGGAACGAGAACTTATATGACTACTTATATGAATTAAATGAGATGCTCCCCACCAGGGTCTGGGCGAAGCCGGGCAGGGTCAGCTAGTAGTATATAAATATCAGTTGTGCGTACCTACGGCCCCAGCGCAAGTTTGGCTGAATAACATATTCAGTTTTGGTCTGCGAACCTGGTGGCAACACGAGAATCTGCCTGGCCAGTTGTCGTAAGCCAGCAGATCGTGCATTTCGATGATTGACCTGAAGCGGTGAGGACACAGGAACGGATACAAGCTTTAAAAAGACACCTAGCATCAACAGAATCCAGGCTCTAGTTAGCCTATATGTGGGAGAAACAAATTGAGAACCCAACTAAAACCCAAAATTAATATTTATACTGCTAGTGGCACCGTTCCTCCTTGGAGAGGTTTAATCACAACAATTTGGAAGAAGTTCTGCACCTTTGTTGGTGGTACCGTGAGCCAGCATCCTGCAGCAACGCATACTTACTGGTCATGAGCACCGTGTCTATTGCTGGAGAGTGAATCCGCAACCTGAACTAGAACTTCACCCGAGTGACAATCTGGTGCGAAGTTTTGAGCTAAGTGACCGACCACCTCGGCTGACACCTGTAACCTGCCAACTTAATCTAGGATTTAATTGCCTACACACTAAGCGACCAGACTTTTACACGCCACACATTTTGCAATTAAATTAACTATTATACGTGATACCAAAACTATACTTAGCCTGTTACTGTATACTCTAAGTTAATATTAGGATATTGAGAGAGAGAGAGAGAGAGAGAGAGAGAGAGAGAGAGAGAGAGAGAGAGAGAGGGGGAGAGAGAGAGAGAGAGAGAGAGAGAGAGAGGTATTGAAAGTTGTAACTTCCTAAATGTAATCTATCTCCATGTTGTGAGCAAGGATAAATTAAGGGGGCTCTTTTATTTTTGCAAGCATTCATCACCAGATTCCGATTCCTTAAGCCTACTGTCTAGAATACTAGTACGGTTGTTCGCTTTACCTATCTGTGCCTGAACAATGTCTGAAGACTTTGTCATTTCTGGGACTGTTCCAAATCATACATCCTAGTTCGAGCCATTTCGGCCTCTTCTACGACAGTGATTAGTCTTTCGGAATTCTGAAAGTCTGTTTGTTGCTATTTCTGATCCTTGACTATTAAAATAGTAAACGTAACGCGACACTCTCATTATGCCAAATCTTATTGTCAAGATAGCATTTAAGAGGAAAGTTTCATACTGTTTCTTAGTTTACATTTTGTATAATTCATAGTACTGAAAACGCTTTCCACATCAGCATCTGAATGGGGTAGTATCATGGCAGACATCGCACATTCAAAGAGCTCGCAGAATGGGCTGTTACATGGGGCATCTTTAAATTGTCTTTAAAAAAGTCGCTCAAAAGTCGACAGGGTCGACTTCATTGCACCAGGTTTTATCGCATATGGCTCAGTCTCTTTCCGCAGCATCGAAAGCGTCGCACAAAGCACGAACTCCGTAGCTTTTAGCGACGACCCACAGGAGTCTCCGAAACATTTAACTCGTAAACCGAAGGTCGCGGCCCGGAATCGAACCCACAACCTTCGGAGCACGAGTCAAACGGTAAATTGTGTTACTTCACTACAAAAGGCTTCAGTTTCTGTTTTGTTTCTCCAGTCAACCACATTTATTTTGGTTAACTGGTATTCTGCTTCCGCCACACTATTATCAGTAGCCCCTAAAAATGTCATAACTTAACAATATTTGATATGTCCTTTACTGGTTGAAGTATGCTGTTAACATAAAAGAGTGAAATATTGTTCAATACATCTACATTTTCAGGAAGTCTCTGCTTCAATTGCTTGAATAATGAGAGAAGAAAATCTTGACAGCGCTTTCTTAAGTTGTTCTCTTCGTTTTCTGTTAACAGTTCTTTTGTTTTTAAACCGTCAGTTTTTGATTCGATTTTGTATTCCAGGTATGGCTTAGGAGCCAAATAGCAATCTATAGTGCAAGTGAACAAGTCAGCTTTAGAAGTTGGCAATTTTACCAATTTAGTGAAATAGCAAAGTTAGATCGTCAAGTAATTTAAATGTATCAACATTTCGAGATTCAAACAGTTTATTAACTTTATGCACTTTAAATATTGAGCACAACCCACTACTAGCAACGCTGATCGTATTCTGGTATGAACCTACGGCCTATCCACGTCAATATGGAAGCATTATACTCGAGTTTCGCTCTCATTTGAGCTCGTCAGTAGTGCATATCCCTGACCAGATCCGGAAACAAGCCCCGGATCACTGGCGTGTGAAGCGGGTGTGTAACCACGCGGCACAGGCTGGACACGCCAAACTATCATAACAGAACACTACAACGTTACCCATGGTAGGCTATGCTCAAGTTTATGCACTTTACTTAAAATGGGTTGTAAAAAGAGAAGGAATGCCAAATTTTTTTCATCATTGTACATTCTATATAGTATTTCAGCTGTGTAGCATTTTTCACTTTGTCTCGTTATTTCGAAGTGAGTCTTCAACTCCAACCATTGGTTCACAATTACTTCAACAGCTGGTTGAATTGATAACCATCTAGTTTTGCACTATGACAGAATTTTCAGTGGTGAGGAACTATCATTTAATGCTTTATATAAATTATTAAATTGCTGTTGTCTGACAGTTTATTCGATGAGGCATGTGATAATGCTAGCTGCAAAGAATGATACGCACATTTTATGAGGATTCCATCCATCCATCATGTGCCATGCCGGTAAGCGTGGGCGGTCAAGTTTTGCCATCTCACTCGATCACAAGAGTCGTGGATCAGTTCAGTGTTTCTGTCTCAAGAAACTGATTTTGCTAGTTACTTGAAAGATTGTGCAAGAATGTTCCATGGACTCACAACTAAAAACGTTCGTATTTTGGCGTACGAGATGGCGAAAGTCAATAACATTGCACATCCTTTAACCTGGGATGAGCAAATGATGGCAGGGAATGACTGGCTTTGTGGATTTTTGCGACGGAATCCCGAGCTGACCATAAGGCAACCTGAGGCAACATCTCTGGCTAGAGCCACAGCTTTCAACAAACATAATATTTGCACCTTCTTCAACATTGTGAAGGAAACCATTACAAAACTAAATGTGAGTGGAGCTCAAATCTACAATTTGGATGAGTCAGGTCTGACCACTGTACAGAAAGTGCCAAAAGTAATTGCCCCACGAGGAGTGAAGCAAATAGGCCAGGTGACATCCAGAGAAAGAGGAGAACTGGTCACAATCTGTTGCACTGTGTCAGCTGCGGGTCCCATTATCCCTCCAGTTTTTGTGTTTCCCAGAAAAATTTTAAGAATTTTATGCTTGCGTGAGCACCTGAAGGTTCCCTTGGCCTTGTGAATGAATCAGGTTGGATGACCCGTGATAATTTCGTCAAAGTTATAAATAACTTCATTAAGCATTCAAGACCTTCCAAAGACTTCCCTTTGATTTTGATCTTGGACAGTCACGATTCCCACATTTCATTTGAATCACTTGAACTGTGCAAGAAAAACAACATTCATGTGATCACGTTGCCACCACACACCTCATCTAAAACTCAGCCCTTGGACCGTTCAGTTTTTGGACCCATGAAGTCGGTCTACAATAATGCGTGTGATTCATGGATGATGAAAAATGTTGGGACACCACTGACAATCTATCAAGTTGCAAATCTAGGAGGCCACGCTTTTCTTAAAGCGGCAACTCCCATTAACATTCAATCAGGCTTTGCAGTGTCAGGTATTTGGCCCTTTAACGAAGATGTTTTTACAGAAGATGATTTTATGCCTTCAGAAATAACGAACAGGCCCATCAGCAAGGACAGTGAAAATGCCACTTTAGAAAGCAATGAACAGACAGGATCAGCATCTCCACATTGTGGTACCAGCACAGATCAAACTGCACAAGAATTTCATGAAAATCAGAAAGAGTGTAATGTTGAGAACATTGTAGATGATTTGCAGGAAATATCAGGGAGTCTTCAACATAAAGCTACTTCTTCCTTTACTTCGCCTCATGTTTTCAGAGGACTACCAAAAGCTGGTCCGCGAAAAGATTCAAATAATATGAGGAAAAGAGGAAAAACTATGCTGGCTACTTCTACGCCAGAAATGGATCGAATTAGGGAAAGAGCGGTGATGAAAGAAAAGGCAGCAAAAGTTCCACCCAAAAAGGCAAAGAGACAGCTGCTGAAAGAACTTGATGTTGATTCAGATCCAGAAACTGACATTTCGTTTTGTGATGACACAGATTCTGATGTTTCATTTGGTGAAAATGAGGAGTGTACGGTTAGCTTGACTGGTGTGCGTGAGGTTTTTGAAGGCCAGTGTGTGCTATGTGAATATGGAACAAAGAAGACTTGTGTTTACTATGTAGGAATTGTAAGGGGAGACATTGATGATGATGGTGATGTTGAGGTAGAGTTCTTGCGCAGAAGTGAGAAGGTTGCTGGTAAATTTGTTAAGCCTAAGGTAGAAGATGTCGCCAGTGTCTCAATTACATGTATTAAAGCACAGCTTACTAGATCTACAATCACTAGAACCACTTCTAGGACCAAAGATGGCTATGTCTTCAAAGAAAGTCTTGCAGGCATAAATGTTCGATAAAACTTTATATTAGATTAATATATCATATTAAACTTTTTTTTACTGTCGCTTAAAATAATAAAAAAAAACTGCAAATATCCTTTTAATTATTATTTATTTCTTATAGCAATATGGATGAGTTGTTGCTGCTTCTTTTTAAAAAAGGTCCATTTCTCCCCACTATGGTCCATTGCTCCCCACGTGCTGGTCCATTGCTCCCCACGTGCTGGTCCATTTCACCCCAATGGTGGTCAATTTCTCCCTATGTTCATATACATTTTTGAAATGCATTTTGTAAAGAAACATATAGAAATAGATTGCTAAATGTTTTCCCCTTTTAAAATAAATGAATGTACAACATTTTAGTCATGGTTTTGTTATGTTTCGATAAAATCTGTTCCGGTGATGAGCAAAAATTGAAAACTACAAAATTGCTGGTCCATTTCTCCCCAGTCTCCCCTATAGTCATAGTGTGTTTCATGTAGGTTTGTGTTGGTTTGTATTTGTTTGTCCTGTGCTGACGAAGGCTTTGGCCGCAACATCCAATTTGTCTCTTGGAGTCGTGTTTTAGTAAAGCTCACAATCTACTTCTCGTTTTTTTGGGTGATTCAATCATGGCACCCTGTAAGACTGTCTCAAACGGGTCATAGACGGATATGAAAACTGACTTCAAATATATGCTCCGTCATGTTAAATGATTAAAAAAAATAGTAAAAGTATACAAATAAATAATTAATAATCTTTAAATTTGTATTCTCTTTAACTTTAGTAGCTCAAATTCCACGTTTTGAGTGCAGAAAGTATGCATGGCCTTGAACAATCGATATGCGCGTCGGGCGTCATTTTGAATTTCAATTCACAATGATGATACAAGATATCCACAGAAATATTTGTTTTCATGACATACCAAGCGATATCCACGATGAAACTCTCCAAATATATGTAAGAATGGATGCAGAATTTGAATACCCATCTAACACATGGTAATATTAAGAAATCAACCTTTAGAAAATAAAATTACTTAACTTTTGCCAAATAATTAACCCTTTACCGGGCAGACGTTTGTCCATTTTTTAGCTCTGAACGGGCAAGATTTTTTCAGATTCAGTAAAATTTTGGGTTACATTAGTAAAAACATCACATATAAGGTGTTAGTCAACAGGTTTTAGTAAAATAAACAGCAAAATGAAGGGAAAAGCACGCAGATAATTTTACTCATGTGAATGTTGCCAGTAATCCACACATGACCACAAACGTTTACAAAATACAATATATTGTTTGTGATTCCCCTCTGCCGTGTGTCCACCGTGACGAGGTAGAGGGGCTTGCACGTTCCAATGACCCCAAGAGCTATGCCGACGGTAGTACAGCTACTGGTAGGGTCACCCATGTTGGACAGGTTAAGGGAGAAGAACCAGACAAAGAGACAGACAAACCTGATGCCTTGTAGGTAGACTGGGGACAGTCAAAGGCTAGGGAAAGCACCCCGAAAAATGCTTGTCGAAATCGGATGTACTGAGCCACAGGCTTGCAAAGCAGTGCAACGTAACTTAATCAATTCATAATGCAACAGGTGAAAATGAATCGTTATGGTGCTAATCCAGTAGAGTCCCATCAGGCGGTGATAGTGCCGGGCCCCCTGCCTAGAGGGGGTCCACCCATGACTACTGGTGGTCACCTTCCTTTGTGCTATGGGGTCAAGGCACAGAGGAGTTGGTTAAAAGCTATTGACCAAACACACCAGACCCTCAACATACTACAGTGGAATTCCGAAGCAGTTTATAACACGAAAGTCTCCCTAACAAAGCGTCTTCATAAAGATAGAATAGATGTGGCATGCATTCAAGAGACACATCTCAACGCCAATCACAAATTCTCAGTCAGAGGATATCAGGCCACACGTTTCGACCATGAAGGACACAAAGGAGGAGTTCTAATACTTACACGAAATACAATACCTTGCAGTGATGTATCTGTGATCTCTGACAACCAAATGGAAATTATAGGTGGTGATATAATGATAAAGGATGTGAAAATAAGAATTTACAATCTTTATAGCCCAGGAGACTGACTGACACAAACTGCATTATTGCCGGAGACTTTAATAGCCATTCAGAAAGATGGGGATACCCAGATACTGACAAGAGAGGAGATGAAGTGGAGGACTGGGAAATAGACTCAAATCTCCATCTGCTCAACAAAGTGGATGACACACCAAGCTTCTACTCCAGAAGATGGTTTACCACTTACTCCAGACTTAGCTTTCTGCACAGGAGACATTCTCCACAAAATTGATCGCCATGTGCTTGACCAATTAGCAGGTAGTGACCACAGACCAATCAATGTAATGAATATGGAGTATGTTCCACAGGAGCAAAAGCCTTTGCCCTGCTGGAATTACAAACAGCAGATTGGGACAGATTTGCCATACTAACAGTCAAATATTGTGAAAACAAATACACGATATGGCAACATGAAGCAAATGGTGGAAAGTCTAAATAGAGCAATAATACAGGCGGCCACTGAGTCTAATCCAAGAGGAGCGAGGAAAAATTACAAACCATACTGGACTGAAGAACTACAAATTTTGGAGGACAAAGTTGAAGATGCCAGGAAGACAGCAGAGAGAGAACAACAACTGAAGCGAATGGACCTAAAAACAAACAAATAACAATTAAACAAGGAAATGCCTTGCTTAAGGGGAAAAGGCTGCAAATGCATTAATGGAACACTATGCCAGTACAAACCACATTGATATTACAGTCGAACAGAAGAAAGCAATCAAAGATAAACAGATACATCATAGTAATACAGAGACAGCCGCAGAATATATGATGGCAAATCTAACAACGGAAGAAATAGAACAGGCAATGAATACCCTAAAAAGAAGAAATCACCAGGAAAGGATGGAATCACAAATGAAATACTAACAGGACTAGGCACTAAGGCAAAATAGAAACTACTAGCAGTCCTAAATTATAGCTGGAAGAGAGGAATAGTCCCCCAGGCATGGAAGGAAGCTATACTAATACCAGTTCCAAAGAAAGGAAAAGACCTGGAAGAACCAAATGGCTATCGACCTATCAGTCTACTTAGCTGTGTAGAAAAATTAATGGAATGCATTATCAATGGCAGGCTAACATGGCATCTGGAAGAAAACCAACTCTTAACACCACACCAAGCAGGATTCAGAAAGTACAGATCCACTGAAGATCAAATAACCTATATAGCTCAGGAAATAGAGGATGCCTTCCAAGAGAAAGAGCACACATTAGAGCCAGAGGACACACATCCTCCTTTGCAGATGACCTAGCCAAATGGATATCTGAAAAATATATTAGTACAGCTAACAGCAGAATACAGCAAGCCCTATTAGCGCTAGAGGACTGGTCAAAATCATGGCTAGTGAAGATAAGTGAGGAGAAAACAACATGCACAGTGTTCTACCTCTCAAATAAAACTCAGCAACCTAAGCTGATATTGAATGGGAAAATATTGCACCATAAAGAAAATCTAAACTATCTAGGAGTCACCTTTGATCATTGCCTGACATGGAAGACTCAGGTTGAGAAAAATCGAACAAGAGCAAGTCAAAGAATGGCAATCATGAAAAAGCTTGCTGGTACAACATGGGGAGCAGATGAGAAAGTTCTCAAGAAGTTATATACTGGATGGGTGAGGCCAGTATTGGAATATGGCATTGCAGCTTGGGCAACAGCAGCCAAGTCAAACTTTAACAAAATAAGGAGAATAACAAAGACACAAACAATAGATTGCTTAATTTATTGCCTGGCATATTTCGCTGCATCTCGTAAGGTACATACTACAGAAATCATACAACATAAGGTGAAATAACTAGATAACTCCTTCAAGCTGTGATATACACATGTTCGCACAGTAGTGTCGATTGTCTACCATGGCAATTTTAAACTAACACGTCTTTCTGCTTGCACAAGGCCGGCTTCCGTAAGTTGATCATTATAGCTTCTGCAAACTTTAACAAGCGACTACTTTGTGTGTTGAACAGCACACAGAAGGCACTATCTCTCTCAATCACATGACCGCTCTCAAGCACACGTCTCGCGACCGACGAAGCGGGACTGTTCCGGTGTGTCGGCCTACCTATGCTACCATCGTCTGTGTGTAGTATCTTGTCAGCCCAGTTTGGGATGTGTTCCAAAACCCTGCTGTGTAACTGTCGCTCTGTTCTGCCGATGTAGATGGCCTCGCACCTGCATGTAAATTGGTAAATACAATTTGATTTGGCGTACAAAGCTACAGGCTCTTTTACTGCTGGAGTGGGGATTGGTGTGGTTCTGTACCTAATAACTGGAGTTGCAGCACAGAAAGTTCGCCCGACTGCAGTGATGAGCCGGTCCTGCAGATGTTGAATTACGTCATCCCCTCAGGGGATCCCCTTAGGGACTGTAGTTTCTTCTGGTTCGGTTTGGGCTGTTGGCAGTGGCGCTTTATAAATCCTGTGGAGTACCCATTCAGGTTTAATGCATTCTTCAGTGTTTCAAATTCCTCTGTCAGTGTGTCCTGGGTGCATATCTTCCTAGCACGGTCAAACAGGGTCTGTAACAAGCCCCATTTGTACTGGACAGGTGCGTAGCTCTGACAATTTAAGTATTGGCCAGTCCATGTTTCTTTATAGTACACCAATCTTTGAATTGTGCCGTCTGCTCTACGTCTCATTAGAATATCCAGGAATGGCAACGCTTCGTTGTGTTCATGTTCCATAGGTCGAGATGTGTTTTTATTTTTCACGTTAATCGTGGCCTGGAACGACATTGCTTGTAGCTTGTCTGTGGTGATAATTAGTATATCGTCCACGTAACGACGGTAGAAAGCCAAGTTACTGATGTCTGAAGATCTATTTTCTTCTAAATGTGCCATGAAGATGTCCGCTAGAATAGGTCGAAGCGGACTCCCCATGGCCACTCCGTCAATTTGGCTGTATGTTTTGTTTAGAAAGTTGAATTGTATGTTGGCAATATGGATTTCTGCAGTATGTACCTGATGAGATGCAGCGAAATATGCCAGGCAATAAATCATGCAATCTATTGTTTGTGTCTTCGTTATTAAAAATAAGTAAAGTTCAAAATCAAGGAATGCGAATCATAACTGGAAGCCTGAAGACAACGCCTATTAATGAACTAGAAAAGATCACTTGTTTACAACCAATGCAGGACAGAAGAGATAGCAGAGCCCAGCAACAAGCAGAAAAATTCAAAAGATTGACAGACCACCCTATGTATAAAAGGTTTAGTGGTTTTGGAAAGGGAAGACTGAAGCGTAGCAACTTTGTAGAAACTGCAAAACGAACGATTAGGGCAGATCCTATACTTAACATATCAACAGTCAAACCCATTTACAATGCATACAAGTTCCCAGCATGGAGACAGCAGCAACTGCCTGAGATGATAGAAAACATTCCTGGTATTGAGAAAAAGAACACTCAGAATGAAACCGAAATATGAAAAATAACCCTAAACTACATAAAAGAACATTACCCAAGCAGTAATTGGACCCATGCATATACAGATGGATCAGCCAAAATTTTATTAGAAAATGGAGGAGGAGGAATTATCCTAAATTATAAAAAAAGGAGAGGAAAAAAAAACAGTCAGTGGCAACTGGAAAATTTTCAAGTAACTTCAAAGCGGAGGTAGAGGCTTTGAAAACTGCAGCAGAGATGCTCTTGATGGAGGAAAATAAAGAGAAGCAAATAGCCATCTTCACAGATGCAAAGTCAGCTGTCTCAATACTGAAGAGCAAAAACAGCACAGAACTAGCCGACCTAAGAGCAGCACTCCATGGTCTATCCAGAAATCCAAAAAAAGTTATACAGTGGATCCCATCACATTTTAGTATACCTGGAAATGAAGAGGCTGACAGACTAGTAAAAGAGGGTGGACTACTACCACTGCCTGACATAGACATAACCTATAATGAGGCAAAGAGGTTTATAAAAAGCACTTATAGAACCAAATGGGAATCAGAGCATCCAGGCCACCAGAAGGATAATGCATTCTCGAAACTCTAACAAACTCGACCGAAGAGAACAAGTAGCAATCTTCAGACTCCGCACAGGATATAACAGGCTGAATCATCACTTGTTCAATAAACTAAAGATAGGAGATACCGATGAATGTAATTGTGGAACATGTAAAATGACAGCTAAACATTTGCTGCAGGAGTGCCCAATATATGCAGAACAGAGAAAGATATTTTGGCCCACACCTGCTTCATTTGAGGACAAGCTCTATGGAGATATCAACAAGCTCAAGTTGACTGCAGCTTTCTTTAGGCTGTGTTGACCTGGGACCTTGTGTCTGCTTTAGGCTGGGTTGACCTGGGACCTTGTGTCTGATTTAGGCTAGGTTGACCTGGGACCTTGTGTCTGCTTTAGGCTAGGTTGACCTGGGACCTTGTATCTGCTTTAGGCTAGGTTGACCTGGGACCTTGTGTCTGCTTTAGGCTGGGTTGACCTGGGACCTTGTGTCTGCTTTAGGCTGGGTTGACCTGGGGCCTTGTATCTGCTTTAGGCTGGGTTGGCCTGGGACCTTGTGTCTGCTTTAGGCTGGGTTGACCTGGGACCTTGTGTCTGCTTTAGGCTAGATTGACCTGGGACCTTGTGTCTGCTTTAGGCTGGGTTGACCTGGGACCTTGTGTCTGCTTTAGGCTAGGTTGACCTGGGACCTTGTGTCTGCTTTAGGCTGGGTTAACTTGGCACCTTGTGTCTGCTTTAGGCTGGGTTGACCTGGGACCTTGTGTCTGCTTTAGGCTGGGATCTGAGACCCTGTGTCTGCTTTAGGCTGGGTTGACTTGGCACCTTGTGTCTGCTTTAGGCTGGGTTGACCTGGCACCTTGTGTCTGCTTTAGGCTGGGTTATCCTGGGACCTTGTGTCTGCTTTAGGCTGGGTTATCCTGGGACCTTGTGTCTGCTTTAGGCTGGGTTGACCTGGCACCTTGTGTCTGCTTTAGGCTGGGTTGACCTGGCACCTTGTGTCTGCTTTAGGCTGTGTTGACCTGGCACCTTATGTCTGCTATAGGCTGGGTTGACCTGGCACCTTGTGTCTGCTTTAGGCTGGGTTGACCTGGCACCTTATGTCTGCTTTAGGCTGGGTTGACCTGGCACCTTATGTCTGGTTTAGGCTGGGTTGACCTCGCACCTTATGTCTGCTTTAGACTTGGTTGACCTGGCACCTTGTGTCTGCTTTAGGCTGGGTTGACCTGGCACCTTATGTCTGCTTTAGGCTGGGTTGACCTGGCACCTTGTGTCTGCTTTAGGCTGGGTTGACATGGCACCTTGTGTCTGCTTTAGGCTGGGTTATCCTGGGACCTTGTGTCTGCTTTAGGCTGGGTTAACTTGGCACCTTGTGTCTGCTTTAGTCTGGGTTGACCTGGCACCTTGTGTCTGCTTTAAGCTGGGTTGACCTGGGACCTTGTGTCTGCTTTAGGCTGGGTTGACCTGGGACCTTGTGTCTGCTTTAGGCTGGGTTGACCTGGGACCTTGAGTCTGCTTTATGCAGGGTTGACTTGGGACCTTGTCTGCTTTAAGCTTGGTTTACCTGGGACCAAGTCATGTTTTAAAATATCCTCACATCGAGTGGGATGCAAACACATGACGGCGCTGACAAGCATGGGAGCCACTGTGACGACACAGCTCCCTGAAGTCTTCTTCTTCTTTTGTTCACTGGACATTTGTTTATAACTGCAATGTTGTCTCTTGTATGAATTTAACTGTCTGTGTTTAGTTCACTCAGTGGTACATAGAGTTTATCTTCCACTGTTGTTTCTCTAGGCCAGAATGTTTGCCTAGACATGTCGTATTTTTTACAGTTTTGGAGTATATGATTTGCTGTCTGCTGCACAAACAAGAACAAGACGGGACAAATTTTGACGAGCACGCCAGCTCAGCGAATGAATCGATCATCTACATCGCCAACCTCAATCGTGTTGTCTAGTGAACATTCAGACACTGAATTCCAGCTGGACATACAACAGAATTCACCAGCTCAATCTAATCAAACCAGCACATCACATTCAAGCACTCTTTCTTCGGCCGAACCACAGAGCCACAATGATATTGATTGTCGTGAACTTATTCAGGCTTTGGAGATGAGGTTAACAGATTTTATTACCAGCAACACCACTAATATTATTGCTGTGCTTAAAAACGAAAACCTTTTTCTTCGAGAAGAAATCCGCCTCCTTAGACAAGAGAAGGAAACTTTCAAAGCATCAATACATGCTTTAGAACTAAGAAGTGCACAGTCATCTAATAAAAGTGCACAGACAGAAACTACCCTTGGTGTTATAGATGCGTGTGCTACCAGTGAATGTTCGTCGCATAATGACATACAGACAGTTTCTACAATCAACAAAACTACTTCTAAACCTGTAGAACGCACACCATCCATCTACCCCATTGATGTGCATATCAGCAACAGGTTCCAGGCCTTAAGTGTAGACTCTCCAGCAGCAGACCAGGAATCACAAAGTTCAATTGTTACCACTACTGGGCATCAACAACCAACGCAAGCAAGCTATAATAATCAAGAACACAAGAAAGACCGCAGTGGTCAGTGGTAACACCAGCCCAAGCGGACACGCCAGCAGCGTGACCTTACAATTGATGACAGTGCAACTCATGTTATCATTGGAGACTCCCTGCTGAAGGGAATCTATAGTGATCGCATGTCATCTTCTGATAGCGAGTCAACTTCAATCTTTCCTCTACCAGGCGCTGACATTGATAGGCTTACCGCTACACTGCGAAAATTCCAAGTGAATGAGAGAATTAAAAAAGCGACAGTCCATATTGGTGTCAATGACATAATGGATAATAACATCATCAGCACCATAACTGGAACACCGCTCGAACTCCGCATGGGCACGTTACCTATAGTTAATGTGACTGAACATAAAACACTAGGTCTTTTAATAGACAGCCATTTGAACTGGAGCTCTCATGTTCACGCTCTTACCAAGAAAATAGCACAAAATGTTTACCAACTTGCTAAAATTCAGCACTTATTGGACGAAAGCACACGAAAAATATTCTATACATGCTATATCCAATCACATCTCGATTACTGTTCCACAGTTTGGGATGGTTGCCCTAAATCTAATTTAAAACGACTATGTTCTCTACAAAACCGCGCTATTCGTCTGGTTTCTGGCATAAAGCACGTTGAAAGTAATAATTTGTACAATCATCTAAGACTTCTACCACTACAAAAGCGCTTCCTTTTCAACAAAGCCAAATTAGTGAATAAAATTATATCTCAAAATACCCCAGAGTATCTTCTGCCGCTGATTCAATCTAATGCAATGAACAGCAAGCGCCTAAATTTGTTACATGTCTCAAAGCCTAGATTGGACCTATACAAAACATGTTTTGCCTATTCTGGTGCTCACTTATGGAATCATCTGCCTCCAGATCTGAAAACTCCAATGAGTCCCTACACATTTAACCGAAAACTCTTTCAATACTTAATCCATACCGACTATATGCCACCATAATTCATTTACTGGTATAATTGTTCAGTATAATTGTTCATTATAATTGTTCACTATATATGTGTGTGCGTGTGGGAGCGAGAGAGAGAGAGAGAGAGAGAGAGAGAGAGAGAGAGAGAGAGAGAGTGGGTGTCAGAGAGAGGGAGAGAGTGAATGCGTGTGTGCATGCGTGTGTGTGGAGAGAGTGATTGAGCGAGAAATGGTGGGGGAATGTGTCAGTGCATGCATTCGTACGTGTATGTGTGAGAGTGAGTGAGGGAGTGTGTGCGTGCGTGTATGAGTTCATGTGTACGTGTATGTGTGAGAGAGTGTGATTGAGAGAGTGTGTGTGTGTGTGTGTGTGTGTGTGTAGGATTGTGTGTTAGAGAGTGAGACAGTGGGAGAGTTGATGTGTTAGTGTGTGTGTGTGTGTGTGTGTGAGCGCGCGCATGCGTGTGAGTGTGTGTATATGAACGAATACAGAGAGAGAGAGAGAGAGAGAGAGAGAGAGAGAGAGAGAGAGAGCTGAGCAGATGCATGTCATGTAACACGCATGTTATGTAACACGCGAATCCATATGTTTGTGTATTCTCATCTGTCATATTATAAGTTAAATACCATTTGATTTTATCATGTATAATCTAAACTTATGTTCATTACTGTAGTTTGAGTGAGAGAGTGAGTGAGTGTGAATGAGAGACAGAATGAGTGAGCGTGAGAGTGAATAAGTGAGCGTGAGAGTTAATGAGTGAGCGTGAGAGTAAATGAGTGAGCGTGAGAGTGAATGAGTGAGCGGGAGAGTGAATGATTGAGCGTGAGAGTGAATGAGTGAGCGGGAGAGTGAATGAGTGAGAGTGAATGAGTGAGCGGGAGAGTGAATGAGTGAGAGTGAATGAGTGAGCGTGAGGGTGAATGAGTGAGCGGGAGAGTGAATGAGTGAGCGTGAGAGCGAATGAGTGAGCGGGAGAGTGAATGAGTGAGAGTGTCTGTGTATGTGAGTGAATGAGTGAGAGTGAATGAGTGAGCGTGAGAGTGAATGAGTGAGCGTGAGAGTGAATGAGTGAGCGGGAGAGTGAATGAGTGAGCGGGAGAGTAAATGAGTGAGCGGGAGAGTGAATGAGTGAGCGGGAGAGTGAATGAGTGAGCGGGAGAGTGAATGCGTGAGAGTTAGCGGGAGAGTAAATGATTGAGCGGGAGAGTGAATGAGTGAGCGGGAGAGTGAATGAGTGAGCGTGAGAGTGAATGAGTGAGCGTGAGAGTGAATGAGTGAGCGTGAGAGTGAATGAGTGAGCGTGAGAGTGAATGAGTGAGAGTGAATGAGTGAGAGTGAATGAGTGAGCGTGAGAGTGAATCAGTGAGCGTGAGAGTGAATGATTGAGCGTGAGAGTGAATGAGTGAGCGTGAGAGTAAACGAGTGAGTGTGAGAGTGAATGAGTGAGCGGCAGAGTGAATGATTGAGCGGGACAGTGAATGAGTTAGCGTGAGAGTGAATGAGTGAGCGTGAGAGTGAATGAGTGAGAGTGAATGAGTGAGCGGGAGAGTGAATGAGTGAGCGGGAGAGTGAATGAGTGAGCGGGAGAGTGAATGAGTGAGCGGGAGAGACAGAATGAGTGAGCGTGAGAGTGAATGAGTGAGCGGGAGAGTAAATGAGTGAGCGGGAGAATGAATGAGTGAGCGGGAGAGTGAATGAGTGAGCGTGAGAGTGAATGAGTGAGCGGGAGAGTGAATGAGTGAGCGGGAGAGGGAATGAGTGAGCGTGAGAGCGAATGAGTGAGCGTGAGAGTGAATGAGTGAGCGGGAGAGTGAATTAGTGAGAGTGAGAGTGAATGAGAGAGAAAGAGAGAGAGAGAGTGTGTGTGTGTGTGTGAGCGTACGCATGCGTGTGTGTGTGTGTGTATATGAAAGAATACAGAGAGAGAGAGAGAGAAAGAGTGAGAGAGAGAGAGAGCTGAGCAGATGCATGTCATGTAACACGCATGTTATGTAACACGCGAATCCATATGTTTGTGTATTCTCATCTGTCATATTATAAGTTAAATACCATTTGATTTTATCATGTATAATCTAAACTTATGTTCATTACTGTAGTTTGAGTGAGAGCGTGAGTGAGTGTGAATGAGAGACAGAATGAGTGAGCGTGAGAGTGAATGAGTGAGCGTGACAGTGAATGAGTGAGCGTGAGAGTAAATGAGTGAGCGTGAGAGTGAATGAGTGAGCGGGAGAGTGAATGATTGAGCGGGAGAGTGAATGAGTGAGCGGGAGAGTGAATGAGTGAGAGTGTCTGTGTGTGTGAGTGAATGAGTGAGAGTGAATGAGTGAGCGTGAGAGTGAATGAGTGAGCGTGAGAGTGAATGAGTGAGCGGGAGAGTGAATGAGTGAGCGGGAGAGTAAATGAGTGAGCGGGAGAGTGAATGAGTGAGCGGGAGAGTGAATGAGTGAGCGGGAGAGTGAATGCGTGAGAGTGAGCGGGAGAGTAAATGATTGAGCGGGAGAGTGAATGAGTGAGCGTGAGAGTGAATGAGTGAGCGTGAGAGTGAATGAGTGAGCGTGAGAGTGAATGAGTGAGCGTGAGAGTGAATGAGTGAGCGTGAGAGTGAATGAGTGAGCGTGAGAGTGAATGAGTGAGAGTGAATGAGTGAGCGTGTTAAGGAATGAGTGAGAGTGAATGAGTGAGCGTGAGAGTGAATCAGTGAGCGGGAGAGTGAATGATTGAGCGTGAGAGTGAATGAGTGAGCGTGAGAGTAAATGAGTGAGTGTGAGAGTGAATGAGTGAGCGGCAGAGTGAATGAGTTAGCGTGAGAGTGAATGAGTGAGCGTGAGAGTGAATGAGTGAGAGTGAATTAGTGAGCGGGAGAGTGAATGAGTGAGCGGGAGAGTGAATGAGTGAGCGGGAGAGACAGAATGAGTGAGCGTGAGAGTGAATGAGTGAGCGGGAGAGTAAATGAGTGAGCGGGAGAATGAATGAGTGAGCGGGAGAGTGAATGAGTGAGCGTGAGAGTGAATGAGTGAGGGGAGAGTGAATGAGTGAGCGGGAGAGTGAATGAGTGAGCATGAGAGCGAATGAGTGAGCGTGAGAGTGAATGAGTGAGCGTGAGAGTGAATGAGTGAGCGGGAGAGTGAATTAGTGAGAGTGAATGAGAGAGAAAGAGAGAGAGTGTGTGTGTGTGTGTGTGTGAGCGTACGCATGCGTGTGAGTGTGTGTATATGAAAGAATACAGAGAGAGAGAGACAGTGAGAGAGAGAGAGAGAGAGAGAGAGAGAGAGAGAGAGAGAGAGAGAGAGAGAGAGAGAGAGCTGAGCAGATGCATGTTATGTAACACGCGAATCCATATGTTTGTGTATTCTCATCTGTCATATTATAAGTTAAATACCATTTGATTTTATCATGTATAATCTAAACTTATGTTCATTACTGTAGTTTGAGTGAGAGAGTGAGTGAGTGTGAATGAGAGACAGAATGAGTGAGCGTGAGAGTGAATAAGTGAGCTTGAGAGTGAATGAGTGAGCGTGAGAGTGAATGAGTGAGCGTGAGAGTGAATGAGTGAGCGGGAGAGTGAATGATTGAGCGTGAGAGTGAATGAGTGAGCGGGAGAGTGAATGAGTGAGAGTGAATGAGTGAGCGGGAGAGTGAATGAGTGAGCGTGAGAGTGAATGAGTGAGCGTGAGGGTGAATGAGTGAGCGGGAGAGTGAATGTGTGAGCGTGAGAGCGAATGAGTGAGCTGGAGATTGAATGAGTGAGAGTGTCTGTGTGTGGGAGTGAATGAGTGTGAGTGAATGAGTGAGAGTGAATGAGTGAGCGGGAGAGTGAATGAGTGAGCGGGAGAGTGAATGAGTGAGCGGGAGAGTGAATGAGTGAGCGGAAGAGTGAATGAGTGAGCGGGAGAGTGAATTAGTGAGAGTGAATGAGTGAGCGGGAGAGTGAATGATTGAGCGGGAGAGTAAATGAGTGAGCGTGAGAGTGAATGAGTGAGCGTGAGAGTGAATGAGTGAGCGTGAGAGTGATTGAGTGAGCGTGAGAGTGAATGAGTGAGAGTGAATGAGTGAGCGTGAGAAGGAATGAGTGAGCGTGAGAGTGAATGAGTGAGCGTGAGAGTGAATCAGTGAGCGGGATGGTGAATGATTGAGCGTGAGAGTGAATGAGTGAGAGTGAATGAGTGAGCGGCAGAGTGAATGAGTGAGCGGGACAGTGAATGAGTGAGCGTGAGAGTGAATGAGTGAGAGTGAATGAGTGAGCGGGAGAGTGAATGATTGAACGGGAGAGTGAATGAGTGAGCGGGAGAGTGAATGAGTGAGCGGGAGAGTGAATGAGTGAGCGGGAGAGACAGAATGAGTGAGCGTGAGAGTGAATGAGTGAGCGGGAGAGTGAATGAGTGAGCGGGAGAGTGAATGAGTGAGCGGGAGAGTGAATGAGTGAACGGGAGAGTGAATGAGTGAGCGGGAGAGTGAATGAGTGAGAGTGTGTGTGTGTGTGAGTGAATGAGTGAGAGTGAATGAGAGAGAGAGAGAGAGTGTGTGTGTGTGTGTGTGGGACGCGCTGGCATCACTACTTTTACGTCACATACTTTTCATGTACACATTTTTCTCCATGTTTAGCCTTGTTTATGTTTACAACATTCATTTCACAATGTTTATTTTTCTTCATATGTAAATGTATAATGCTCTTGATGAACGAAAGACGAGTGATTGGAAGGGCCGAATGTAAGACGGGCCTGCGCGCCCAATTTGTGACCCTAATAAAGTTGATTTGATTTGATTTGATTTATACAAGTGGTTGCATAATATATTGTCCTGTTCTGAGGTTCAAAATAATGAATGATTCTGGTCTGTCCATAAGGTGGTAGTTGTCTTGAGCAGGTTTTGGTGGCCTTCTGACTGACTTTTATTTTGGTGGTATGTAATGGGTAAATCAGGTTTTTCTTCTGTTGCTCCTTCCTTAGCTAATGTCTTCAAAATAAGAGGCTACCAGTGTTATCGATCTGATAGGACAGGCAAAAGGGCGGGATACTAACCCTTGTAAAAAAATAACATCACTGCTTCCGAAATTGAAGTTTACATGGAAGGGGCCAAGGATCAGGCACAAATTATACAGACAATACAGATCTGAAAATTACTACTGTCCAAGTGACCACCCACAGACACTGGACACACTACCATTAAAAGAACAAAATTATCATGTGTGGTGATTTCAACAGCCACTCACAGAGCTAGGGCTATAATCAGATGGACCAGAGAGGAGAGAGACTGGAAGACTGGCAGGATGAGAATAGATTCATCTTGATTAACAAGCCGTCTGACCTACATACTTTCTAATCGAGATAATGGCACACTACAACTACACCTGACCTGGCTTTTCATTCACCAGACCTGGAGTGGAACATCAACTAAGGGCGTTTTACATGGCGGCATAACAAAGTCTTGACTGAGTTGGCCACCATATTGGACGTAGCAAGGATGAAAGCAAACAGAGAGGGTTGCCGACCGAGGTTGATGGAGATTTCCTTCGTCCGGGAAGGGCGTAAAAATGGTAAAGCTGACGACTTGCCACTTGTCTTCGATGGTGCGAGGGACTGGCAACTGACCATAGACCTAAAGGACAGTGGCAAGCACCCTGAGATGATCCAAAGGTTTGGCTTGTGACCGGACATTGTGCTTAGCTCCTCGTCAGCCAAGCAGTTAACTCTGATTGAGCTGACTGTCCTGTACGAATCGAATATTGAGGAGCAACACTCATACAAGTTGGCAAAGTGGTCTCCCACTCCGTGTTTGATGTGTTGAAGCGAATGGGCTTGAAGGGGCAAGCGAGGACTTGGCCCAGAAACAACTGTGTGAGGCGGCCGAAAAGGCCTCATGCTGGCTGTGGAATTGTCAGAATTTAGAGTAGAATGAGTCTCGAAACTAGTGTGGTTAGAAGTGGTAAATGCAATACCAACAATCTCTCAACCAAGACCTCGAACTTTACGTCTCATGTCAGCTCTTTAGCCTTTCCTCTGAGCGTAGGTGGTGAGAGTGCAGTCAATTCATGTAAATGTCAGCCAAAGTCTTACCTCCATAAGATAGCGATAATCGACTAGGAGAGTGTGGCGCCATGAACGGGGCGTGGAGAAGGAACACGGCAACGGAGAGGTACGGAGGTGACTGAAGCCAAGGCCAGGGATGAAGCTGGCATCCCATGACCACACATGCTTAAGGGGCAAGCACAGGCTGCACGGACTCTCCAAACCGAGGAAGGGAGGGCTTGAGAGTGGACAAGGTAACATTGCAGGGACAAACGTAACATCAGAGATAGCTAATGTGACCGAACGTCTCCACGGCAGGGGAAAGACAACTGCAGTCATGACCCGGACGGGCCCACCCCTAGAGAGTGTCAAGAGTGTAATGGGCCGAAACACTTGGAGAAAGAGGTACCCTTCTGATGATCAGAAGTCCTCTGCCGTGTTTGCTCCACGTCGGAGTTTGTACGATTATGGACTGCTGAGTGAACTAAAAAAGACAGTTAAATTCATGCAAGAGACAATATTGCAGTTATAGACATCAGTTATCAGTTGGGATATCTTCATTGCACTCCGGAATGTCCATAGGTGCTCAGATTCTCCCCCCCAGCATGTGCATCAGCGTCCGGTGGCTAATAGTGCCAGTTCTGTGTTGGTTGACGAGGCGCTTTGTTTTCCCGATGTACCTCTCGCGTCTGGCTGTGCCGATTCTTACTCCCAAGTCTTTCATCCTGGACAGCGATGTGGAATAAATGACGTCAAAGTCCTCTGTTCTCGCCATATCTTTAAGGACGTTAATAACATCGGCACGATCCATGGGCTGGCCATCTACAGGTGGTGCAGAGCCAGCCAGTTTATCAGTTCGTTCATTTCCCTCGACTACCGCATGTCCCGGGACGAAGATGAAGGTGACTTTACGGACAACAGACTTCCGCAGCGACTCAGTCCACTGTCTACGTACAGATCCAGCTTCGACCTTCTGAATCATGCTCATTGAATCACTTAGTACAAACACGTTGGTATAATGCTGTGATTCCAGCCATATGAAAGCCTGTGTAACTGCCATCACCTCCATCGTCATGCTGCTCGTGGTCATAGAGTGGGCACCACTGGATTCTTGAACGGTTCGGCCCGCTGAACGGGCTGTAAATGCCCACGCACTTCTCTGCTGCTTTACAACAGATCCATCTGTATAGATGAGCACTTCGGGGCTATCTGAGTGTTCATAGACGAGCGCGTTAACCTCAGCATTGACAGCGGCGGGGTTCTGCTCTCTGCACCGTCTGTCGAGTGTGATAATGCAGGAGAAAGTGCACTTAAAAGCTGGAGGCACTGGCACCCATTCCTTGCCGGGGTTGATACTGGTAAGACTGCAGACCTGTCTGACATCTTCCGCCCGACCCATCCATGATTTGCCTCTCTTTAGCCTGTCACCCTTTTCTCTGAATATAGCGTCATGCAGAGGGTGCTGCTCATCTGCACTTATTTTTAAGTATGCACGAGCTCTCCAGATCTTGATCCTGTGTTCCATTGTCGGGAAGTCAAGGAGGTATCTCATAGCTACACAGCTGGTGTCTCTCGTGCAGCCCAAAATGATGCGCATGGCTTCGTTTTGTACCTTTTCGAGTCTTCCAATCTGTGTAGGGCTGACAGTGAGGATGGCCAGGGCATACTCGATGCGTGAAAGCACAAGTCCTTGGAACAGAAGTATTAGCAGTCTTTGCTCGATATTGGCAGTCGCCATGACTCTCATTGCTGACAAACCTTTTCGAGCTTTCGTTATGACATAATCGACATGATCTCTGAAGGACAGGCTACGATCAAGCCTCACGCCAAGATATGTCATTGACTGGGTTCTACTCAAAATGCTCCCATCCATTCTTACTGCCGGCAGGTCTGTTTTCACAATATGGTTGTTTAGTGAGAACCATGTAACCGTTGCCTTTGCAGGGTTGACAAAGGCATCGGCATCAGCACACCATGAGGAAATTCGATCTGGTTCGCCCTGCATATCATTGGCAACCGCCTGTCGATACACGAGGATGTCAACGAATGACAGAGTCCTACCCTTCCTGTCCAACTGTTGTTCAGTGATCGGGACCGTATACACGTTGAATAGTACTGGTGACAGTGGTGAACCCTGCGGCAATCCTGGACATATCGTTATCGGCTCAGAAGACCAACTCCCGCATCTTAGCACCACCTTCCTTTGGAGCAGAACTGCAGCTATCCATCGTACAAGGTGAGGGTGCACTTTCAGTCTGAGGAGGGTGTGTATCAAGTGCCCAAAAGATACTCTGTTATATGCGTCCTCTAAGTCTATGGCGGCCGCACTTGTCTCTTCTCTGACCTGAAATCCTTCGTAAACATCTTGAGCAAAGACCGCCGCATTCAGCCATGACTCTTTGTAACGTCTGTATCCTCCAAGTGTGGGCGGGAAGCAGTTGAGTTGTTCCAAGTCACAAGCAAGTCTTGTGCTACAATTTTCTCCAGTAGCTTGCCATCAGTGTTCTGCATCGTAATGATTCTGTAGCCGCTGATTCTGTAGTTATAGACATATTTCAAGCGAACCAAAGAAGAAGAGGAAGAAGAAGTCGCCTTGCAATGGTGCAGACATGTATAAAGTTGCGTTTATTATTCTTATTTCATGATACACGGGAACAGAAAACACACAAAGAACAAAAACATATATGGTACTCATTTTATAAATGAGAAATAAACATTTTTAATAGGGGACAGAACATATTTTTTAAAACAATATTTATAGAATTTAATTGGAAAATTCAGGTGCCAGATCAAAATGTGCACATGCCATGGTGACAGGGTGCCTGGATTTTTTGACCCATGTATATATTAAATGTTCATTTGATAGATGATACCTGCAGTGACGTATCAGGTGCTATAGAACATTCACAGTCTCATCTCATCATGTTCCTCTTGTACCTTGCGGTGTCGAAGTGAAGTATAAACAGCGGGAGAATGCTTGCTTATGGGCTTCATGTATCGATATTCCCATGGACTCTGTTATTCCCTGCGTCGATCATTTACGTGGTCAGCCTCTGCTTCCCTCTGGTCTGTACTTCAATGCTTGTTGTGGTATACCGTTAGTTGGTAACATACTTGCATGGCCAAACCATTTGACTTGCTGCCTTCTAATAAAATCTTGTGCAGCTATAACCCCCAATTTAGTCCTGATTTCTTCATTTCTGATCTGATCTCTTCTTGATACATTATTATTCTTAGGAATCTCATTTCTGTTGTTGTGATGTTTCTTTTCTCTTTTTCTGTCATTGTCCAGGTTTGGCATTGGTAACATATGGAAGATTGTGTTGTAAAGTGCTTTCTTTGTAGTTATTGTTACATGTTTGTTCTTTAGTATTGGTGCCATTTGTCCAATGAGTTAGTTTGCCTTATTGCATCTATTTTCGATCTCGTCTTTTGATTTGCCATTTGATGATATTATACTTCCTAGATACTTGAGCAAACTACCTCTTTAAAAGTGCCGTGTATATCATGATTCGCTTAAAGACTGGTCAATTGAAGCGAGAAAAAGAGTGTTGAGGGGATACATAGAGCCCGTTCTTTTGTATGGATGTGAAACTTGGACAATGAACAGTCAAGCTGAAAAACATCTGATGGCTGCAGAAATGTGGTTTCTGAGGAAAATGCTGCAGCGATCCAACTGAGGAGGAATGGACTTATTTTGAGTTCAAGAAGCTGAAGCATTAAAAGATCCAATGGTACTCTGTTGTATGCGTCCTCAAGGTCAATTGCTGCAGCAAAGGTTTCAATGCCTGAGTGGAAACATTCATAGACAAATATGATGATTGTGTTGCAACTTTTGCTCAAGCTGCTGGCTTAAGGAATCACAAGAGAACACATACATGAGAGAAACCTTACAAATGTGATGATTGTGGTGCAACCACTCTCTTCGGATCCACCCCAACTCTATCCTCTTGATCATGCTCATTGGAATACCATGGACAGACAGAAAAACCAATGACCAAGTACTACAGGAGACAAATGAACATCGTAAACTGATTAGAGAAATTAGACGTAGACAGTCAAAATTTTTTGGACATGTTATGAGAAGAAATGGATTGGAGAACTTGGTGACAACTGGCAAGATCAAAGGGAACAGACCAAGAGGAAGACCGAGAGGAAAATACCTGGATGGCTTGGCCACATGGCATGTGATCGAGTGAGAGTGAAATGGCGAGTCATGACCGCCCACGCTTTCCGGCATGGCACATGATTGATTGAGATACTTGAAACTCTTTACTTTTTTCAAGGGACGTTCGTTTAGGTGAATCGTTGTTGCTTTTTCTTCTTTAGTTACAGTCATTACCTCTGTTTTACTTGTGCTAATTTTCATGTTATGTTCCCTACACATTTCATTTAGACTTTTTATGTGGTCTTGTAATTCAGCTTCTGATTTTGCTGTTAGTGCTTGGTCGTCCGCAAACTGGAGTTCTCTAATGGTTAGATTTCTTCTTCTTCTTCGTTCATCCGGAGTTTTTTGTGTGGACGTGATTGCGTTGTGCCTGTTTACAGCAGAGCTGCGTTCTTGCGCCGTTAGGCCGACACATCCGACTTCTGCGGGAATTTGTTGACCGGGTTAACCTTCCCGGTAATGGTTAGATTTTAAGATGGTTCCTCTTCCATATTCTCATTATGCGGTGTTCTTACGGCCTCTGTTTGGCTGGTTTCTTTACATATGTTGTCTATATATGCTATGAACAAGAGAGGGGACAGGACACAACCTTGTCGTACTCTGGATCTTATGGTGAAGGGTTCTGAGTATCCTCCAGTTGCTCTCACTATGCATTCACTGTTGTAGTATAAGCTTCTACATAGTTTTGTTAGATGTGTACTCACTCCATATTGTTTAGATGTTCAAACAGTTTATTATAATATGTTGCCTGTCACTCTAATGTTTAACTAAATATTCTCTGTTTTTGTGTTTCAGAAATACACCACTGTTGTCAGAGTTGTGACTTCCTATTTCACATAAGTGCAGCCACAAATAGAGAAGATGGCATCTGATAACATTAAATTGGAGTTTGTGAAACAAGAACTTCCAGATGTGATCTATGATTACAAAGCTCTTGACAGATTCAATAACATGGTAGGTTGCTGCAGCCTTGAAGACATGGCAGGACACACAGATACAGGATCAAGGGTGACTGAACATAAAATAACTCTCACTCACCATGAACAAACATCACTTGATGATAGTGGGACTGAGAATAGTTACAGAACATGTGTAAAATATGAAGAATGTGATCAACTATCAGAGAGTATGTCAGCTACCAATGAAATTAACACTAAACTAAGGTGTACGGCTAATGAGACTGGTGAATTACAAACTGTAGAAACACCAGTGACATGTACACAGATCTCTGAGAAGTCTCTTGATTATTATGATAGTCTTACCAGTTGTATTCATCAAAGAATGAAACAGGAAGCCACAACTTACATGTCTGAAGTTTGTGATCCAAATGCTGGTGCAGATACATATTTAAACAGATAGTTAAGGACAGATACAGTAGAGAAATCTTACAAGTATGATGCTTGTGGTGCAGCTTTTACTAAAGCTAGTTATCTCAAGCACCATAAGAGAACACAAACACGAGATAAGCCTTACAAATGTGATGATTGTGGTGCATCTTTTACTACAGCTGGCAGTCTGAAGATCCACAAGAGAACACATACAGCAGAGAAATCTTACAAATGTGATGATTGTGGTGCATCTTTTACTCAAACTGACCATTTAGTCTGCCACTTGATAACACATACAGGAGAGAGACCTTACAAATGTTACGATTGCGGTGTATCATTTACTCAGTCTCGCAGTCTGATGCTCCACAAGAGAACACATACAGGAGATAAACCTTACAAATGTGATCACACTTTTACGCAAGCTTCTTGTTTGATTGACCACAAGAGAGCACATACAGGAGAGAAACCTTACAAATGTGAGTATTGTGGTGCATCTTTTACTAAAGCTATCCATCTGAAGGTCCACAAGAGAACACATACAGGAGAGAAATCTTACAAATGTGATGATTGTGGTGCATCTTTTACTCAGGATGTGAATATGAAGACCCATAAGAGAATACATACACAAGAGAAACCTCACAAATGTGATGTTTGTGATGCAACTTTTTCTGAAGCTTGCAGTCTGGAGAACACATACAGGAGAGAAACCTTACAAATGTCATGATTGTGGTTTATCTTTTACTAAAGCTGGCAATCTGAAAATCCACAAGAGAACACATACAGGAGAGAAACCTTACAAATGTTATGATTGCAGTGCTTGCTTTACTCACTCTGGCAATCTGAAATGCCACATGAGAATACATACAGGAGAGAAACCTTACAAATGTGATAATTGTGGGGCAACTTTTGCTCGAGCTTCCGGTTTGATTAATCACAATAGAACACATACAGGAGAAAAACCTTACAAATGTGATAATTGTGAAGCAACTTTTAGTGGAGCTTCTTCTTTGATATATCACAAGAGAACACATACTGGAGAGAGACCATGCATATGTGATGACTGTGGTGCTTCTTTTATTAATCCTGACAATCTTAAACACCATAAGAGAATTCATACTGGAGAGAAACCTTACAAATGTGATGATTGTGGGGCATCTTTTACTAATGCTGGCAATCTGAAGAAACACAAGAGAATACATACAGGAGAGAAACCTTACAAATGTGATAATTGTGGTGTATCCTTTACTCAAGCTTTTAGTTTGATTCAACACAAGAGAACACATACAGGAGAGAAACCTTACAAATGTGATGTTTGTGGTGCATCTTTTATTAATACTAGCAATCTTAATTCCCATAAGAGAACACATACAGGAGAAAAACCTTACAAATGTGATGATTGTAGTGCTTGTTTTACTCACCCTAGAAGCCTGAAATGCCACAAAAGGAGACATACAGGCGAGAAACTTTACAAATATGATGTTAGTTAGTCGACAGATCATCCTCACTGCACATCGGACCAATCAGTCCATAAGTACTCGGATCCCCTCCTCAGCAAATCCCGCAGCATATAGCGGCTAACGACACCAGTTCTGTGTTGGTTTATCAATCTTCTTTGGCTTCCTGCGTAGTGTTCTTGTTTGGCCACCCCTCTTTTAATTTGCTGTTCTCGCAGTCTGGCCATGGTTGTAGATTCAGTCATCACTTGGTTCTTGCACAAGTCTTACTTCTTGTAGAGCATTCAGTATGTCAGCGTCCGCCCTCCACAGTAGCCTTACCTGTGAGCTTGTCAGCCCGCTAATTTCCTTGTTCTCCCGCATGCCCTGGCACGAAGATGAAACTAATCTTTGCCAGCCGAGACCGCTCCAGAGACAGCAACCACTCTCTTCGGATCCACCCCAACTCTATCCTCTTGATCATGCTCATTGAGTCGCTAAGAAAACATGCCCTATTGAATGTCTGTGTCTCGAGCCATGTTATTGCTTTACTTACTGCCGTGACTTCCATAGTCAGGCTATTTGTGGTCTCAGCGAAAGCACCAGAGTCCTCCTTCACAATTCTCCCTCTGACCCACGTCGTAAAGGCCCATGAGCTTCTCACATGTCTGACGACCGACCCATCTGTGTGAATGACAGCATCACCGCCTAATGAATTCTCGAAAATCAACGTTTGTACTTCCGCCTCCACAGCAGCTGAATTATCTTGTCTGCATTTTCTGTCTAGTTAGATGCAAACTGAAAAGGCCGTACATAAATCTGTTGGCACTTGTACCCACTCCTCGCCAGGTTCTAAGTCCTCCAGTGAACACACCTGTTGAAGAATGTCTTTGGCTTGACTCATCCACGACCTCCCTCTTTTTAACCTGCTGCCCTTCACCTTCCTAATTTCACTATGCAGTGGATGTTGTGTGTTTGCGTTAACTCTGACGTAGGCACGTGCTCTGCAAATTTGTATTCTGTCTTCCATGGTTGGATTTTGTATCCTTTCCATCCTTTCTATCTGCTTACGACTGAGAGTCAGGATCGCTGTCAAATACTCAAAAACGGACATAACCACTCCCTAGTATAGGAGGCATAGATGGCGCTGCTCACAGTTTGCTGCCGCCATCACCCGCATCACAGACCAACCCCGATTGGTCTTTGTTATCACCTGGTTTATGTACGAATTATAAGCAAGGCTTCAATCAAAACGTATCCCCGGGTAGTTTGTTGCCTGTGTTCTTTCCACCGTATCTGAACACAGATTAACAGTTGGTGTTGGAGTGGTGACAATATGATTATTCAAAGAGAACCATGTCACTGTTGCCTTTGTTGGGTTGACCATTGCCCCGGCTTCAGCATGTCTGTCATTTTATAGCCTGTTTACTAATTGTCCAGGATTAGCAACCATATGTTAAAACTCGTTCTATATAACACGCAAGAACTTTTTCTATCTTTCAAGGATAGTGACTTGTTGCAAAAAACATTTTTTAAAGAACAGAATAGGGTAAGCAACATTTGAGACATGAAAAGCATTTTATGCAATGAGTCGCTATCAATGAATGTAAGAAAGAGAGTGCTAAAATGCTATATAGAACCAGTTTTGCTGTATGGCAGCGAATCTTGGATTGTAAATGAACAAATTAGGAAGAACATGGAAGCAACAGAGATGTGGTTTTTAAGACGAATGTTGCGAATTCCTTGGACTGCCAGAGTAACTAACAACAGTGTCAGTCAGTCAGTCAGCCAGCCAGCCAGCCAGCCAGCCAGCCAGCCAGCCAGCCAGCCAGCCAGTCAGTCAGTCAGTCAGTAATGCTCCCCACTGTCCAATGTGAAAAGTGGAATAGGCAGGAGTCTCGGCAATCCAACAGCCCGCACAGGTACACTGTGCATAATGCCGCCGCCAGAATGCCAACATAAAATTAATCCACGAAAACCACACTTCATCATCGATGGACTCGGCAGTCACCAGAAAGACTTAATTGACCCGGGTTTTCTCACATGGCTCGGTCTTTTACCGCAGGGCGACCCGCCGAAAGTGTCGCATAAAGCACGAACTCTGCAGCTTCAGCGCCGACTCGTGAACCGAAAAGGCAATTCAGTCAATTCAGCAAAGCCGGTAGCCATTGTTCCAAACATGCAGGTCACTGTACAGGACAAATGTAAAAGCATTCCCTGCTAATTTCACAGCTCACAGTGTCGCCCGCGAACTCACTCAGTAGCAGGGCGACGGTACCATGCACTACCTGTCCAACATGAGGAAAATGCGATTGCAAACCGTGGCTGCAAGCATAAACACACCACAGGCCTTAACGGTTCAACGCCTAACCGCCATGTTGACTACCGGAAGCAAAGTAACTAACAACGATTGCCAGAAAGAGGCTAATGAAACTAGAACACTATATACCCCCGGGAAGGTTAACCCGGTCAACAAATGCCCGCAGAAGTCGGATGTGTCGGCCTAACGGCGCAAGAACGCAGCTCTGCTGTAAACAGGCACAACGCAATCACGTCCGGAAAAAAAAATCTCCGGATGAACGCAGAAGAAGAAGAAGAAGAAGAAGAAGAAGAAGAAGAAGAAGAAGAAGAAGAAGAAGACAATATACAACAATAAGAAAGAGACAAACAGCTGTCTTTGGTCATGTGATGAGAAGAGAGGCATTGGAAAACACCGTGACAACTGGAAAGATTGAGGGAAAGAGAGGCAGAGGCAGACCAAGAGAAATGATGCTGGACGGATTGAGACAGTAGCATGAAGGAATATCACGAGCAGAGTTGATCCAGAATACCAAAGACCGAGATCTGTGGATAGTCATGAACGCCTACGCCAGCCGGCACGGCACTTGATGATGACGATGTATGACAGTGAATCTTAGAATAGAACCTGTTTGCTGTATATCAGTGAATCTTGGAATGTAAATGAACAAATTAGGAAGAACTTGGAGGCAACAGAGATGTGGTTCCTGTGATGAATGTTACAAAATCCTTGGTCTGCCAGAGTAACTAACAACGATTGCCTGAAAAAGGCTAATGAAAATAGAACATTATTTACGGCATTAAGAAAGAGACAAAACAGCTTTCTTTGGTCATATGACGACAAGAGAGACATTGGAGAACATTGCGACAACTTGAAAGATCAAGGGGAAGAGAGATAGAGGCCGACAAAGAGAAATGATACTGGATATATTGAGATGGTGACATGGAGGAATATCATCTGTAGAGTTGATCCAGAACACCAAAGACAGAGATCTGTGGAGAGACATGAAGGGAAACAACAGCTGGCAGGGCACTTGATGTGTGATTATTTATGTAATTGTCTTAGTGGTCTCAACGGTTCTACCCATTGATTTCTAATGTTTACGCGTGCAGCATTAGAACCGACCGATCATTTCTCGTCTTTAAATGTTTATTCATATATACTCGACAACAGCATTACGGTCCGATGTGTTTGTGTGTTTATTATTTGACCTATGCTGGTTTAATATAAATTATGAGACCTATCATCATCATCATCAAGTGCCGTGCCGGCTGGCGTAGGCGTTCATGGCTCTCCACAGATCTCGGTCTTTGGTTTTCTGGATCAACTCTGCTGCTATTATTCCTCCATGCCACCGTCTCAATCCATCCAGCATCATTTCTCTTGGTCTGCCTCTGCCTCTCTTCCCCTCGATCTTTCCAGTTGTTACGATGTTCTCCAATGCCTCTCTTCTCATCACGTGACCGAAGAAATATGTTTGTCTCTGTCTTATTGTTGTATATAATGTTCTAGTTTAATTAGCCTGTCTGGTTCAGGCAGTCATCGTTAGTTACTCTGGAAGTTCAAGGAATTCGCAACATTCGTCTCAGGAACCACATCTCTGTTGCTTCTAATTTCTTCTTACTTTGTTCATTTACATTCCAAGATTCACTGCCATACAGCAAAACTGGTTCTACATAGCATTTCAGCACTCTCTTTCTTACATTCAGTGATAGTGACTTATTGCATAAGATACTCTTCATTTTCTGAAATGCGGCTTTTGCCTGCCCTATTCTGCTCCTAATCTCTGTTGTACATCTTCCATCTGATGTTATAAATGCCCCTAGGTATCTAAAATTATCCACTTGGTTAAGGATTTTTCCTTCTACTTCTATGTCACATTTTGGTGTCACCATTTTCTTTGATATTACCATTGTTACTGTTTTATTGATATTTAAGGAGAGTCCTTTCCTTGCACTCTCTGTTACTACAACGTCTTATAATTGCTGTAGGTCTGTTGAATTATCCGCCACCAATACTGTGTCATCTGCATAGATGCATTATAACCTCCAACTAGTATTCCTGGCATCTCTTTGATCTCTCTCATTATTACTTCGCTATACAGGGAGAAAAGATCTGGTGACAAGACACACCCCTGTCGTACTCCTAGCTTTATCTGTTCGTAACTACCCTCTTTATTTCCCATTTTAATTGCTGCTACTTGGTTCCAGTAAACATTCTTTATTATTCTTAAATCTTTCCCATCAATGTTGATATCTTCCAACATTTTAATCAGTTCATCATGTTTTACTTTATCAAATGCCTTAGTATAATCTATGAAGCACAAATATATGTCTCTCTGTTTCTCTATTGACCTTTCTATTAGTGTCCGTAATGTATAAATTGCATTGTTTGTGCCCTTTCCTTCCACAAATCCATACTGTTCTTCACTAATTTCCATTTTTATTTTCTTTTTGTTTCTTCTCATTATAATTCTGAGTAGAAGCTTAGTGATATGGTTTATGAGGTTAATTGTATGAAAATCTTCACAATCAATTGCTCCTGGTCTTTTTGGTATAGCTATAAATACAGATTTCAGCATATCACTGGGTAAATATCCACTACTGTAAATATCATTCAACATTTTGGTTAATATATCTACTCCAAATTCTCCCAACACTTCTAATTCTTCCATTGTGATTTCATCTGGCCCAGCTGTTTTTCCTTTCTTCATATGTTTCATAGCGTCAGCGACTTCTTCTTTCAGAATAGGTGGACCTTCTAAGTTACTATCTTCTGTTAATTCTTCCCTTTCTCCGTCATATAATTCTCGTATATACTCATTCCACCTCTTCATTATAGCACCTTCCTCTAATAATATCTTTCCTGTTTTTGATTTCAAACACCCTGTATTTATTCTTATTTTTCTTCCTGTAAGCTCAATGATTTGTCTGTACATATTTTTCGTATCATTAATGGAATTTAATTCAATTTTTTTTTTGCATTGCTCGTTTAACCAACTTTCTTTAGCCTTCCCACATTTATCTTTTATTTCTTATTTATCTTAGCGTATTCTTGTTTGTCATTTTTACTTTGTCTTCTTTTGTCCATCAGTTTTAAGATTTCTTCATTCATCCATTTTTTCTTAGCTATTTTGCCTCTCTCCGGTAATACTTCTTTGCTAGTTTGATGAAGGGAGTCCCTTAACATTTCCCATTGTTCATTTATATTCTGTATTTTAGCTATCGCATTGTACCTATTTTTCACAGTCACTCTGTATTGTTCTTGCAATTCTTTATCTATTTTCAGAACCTCTTTATTAAGTCTCATGTTCTTAACCATTTTTTCCCCCTCTCTTTAATCTTACTTTGGTGCTATCTTAATGGTTTGATGCGAAATCTGTCCGTATTCCATAGTTGTTAGGTTCATGTGTATTATAGACATAACCAATAAAGACATTGTTTTGGAGTGTCTAGTTGGTCGTGGTGCATCGAAGTACACTGTTCCTGCAGCGAGGCGCCGTCGTCATTTGGAGGCAACAGGTTCGATACCGGTCGGTAACTATAGCTTTTAAATTTTATGTTGTCTAGTGCGTCTTCTAGTCTCTATTTCCCTTTTATCCTTCTGTGAGCGCTAAATGATACTGTGTGTGCTTATTTGTGTAATTGTCTTAGTGGCCTCAACGGTTCTCCCCATTGATTTCTAATGTTTACGTGTACAGCATTAGAACCGACCGATCGATCATTTCTCTTCTTTTAAATGTTTGTTCATATATACTCGACAACAGCATTGCGGTCAGATGTGTTTGTGTGTTTGTTATTTGACCTATGCTGGTTTAATATAAATTATGAGACCTATGGTGCTATCTCAATGGTTTGATACGAATTGTGTCCGTATGCCATAGTTGTTAGTGCCATGGAGTTGACGTAGGTTAAAGTACCACCCAGTGCAGGTGATCTAGAGTCTTGCACATTTCAGTGACAGAGGTGAAGTTCGAGTGGATTGTGAACCACTCGGCCGGAAGTAACCGGAGTGAAGGTCAAGCACGGACTACAGGTCCGTGCGAGATCATTCACGTCTGGACCGCGTTCGAGGTCGGACTGAGAATGGCACATGGCAGAGGTCAATCTGGCTGCCACGTTTGTACACATGAAACGTTTGTAAATCTGTGGACGAATGTCGACGTCAGTGATTGTTCGAGCGACAGATATACAAGATAGAGATCGAGTGCAAGTATTGTTGTTTTAGTGACATTGATGTGATATGTCTTTTAAAAGAAAGACAGAATACACTGTGTGAAAACAGATGCAGCTGTCGTGTTATGAAGAAGTTATTGTTAGTGTAGTGTTGACTGTTATGTGATATATACGTGGTGATTTAGAGAAGGCAGAAAGAGTATTCTACCAACCAACTCCAGGGCAAATAAGAACAACAACAGAACATGAATATTGCATATGCCCTATCTACCTGGAGACAGTAGAGTGACTTATGTCAACAGTTAGAGGTGCCCTAATTCGTTAGCAACTGAGTAACATCATCTCATCCATCAGCAACTCAGAATAGCTTAGTGGCAGTAGAATCGCCAGTCGTAATCCATCCAGCAATAACTAACGACTCATTTATGACCCATTTCGCTCTATGGCAATACAGTGCGCTCATGTTAGCACCTCACACATGTCAACATGTGTATGATAGACATGACCAATGAAGACACTTTTTTGGAGTGTCTAGTTGGTCGTGGTGCGTCAAAGTACACTTGTTCCAGCAGCGAGGCGCTGTCGCCATTTGGAGGCGACAGGTTCGATCCCGGTCGGTAACTATAGCTTTCAAATTTTATGTTGTCTAGTGCGTCTTCTAATCTCTGTTTCCTTCTTCTCCTTCTGTGAGTGCCAAATAATACTATGTGTGCTTATTTATGTAATTGTCTTAGTGGTCTCAACGGTTCTCCCCATTGATTTCTCTGTATTATAGCACGGCACGGCCTAACACTACCAACCGCTCCCGCTGCTATCTGATTGAAAGCCCTCCTGGTCTCCCCTCTCAGTTTTGAGATTCTACCAGAACCCCTGCCAACCCCCCGCAATCTCATCCTTTTCACTCAAAGTCACCCAGCCAACATACGAAACTTAAAATCTTCAATGCAATTCTTGTGTGATTCCAGTGTTAACGTATGGGTGTGAGAGTTGGAAATCAGTGGTAGCTTTAGATTTTAAAAAAATAGACAATTTTGAGAACAAAAGTCTTAGAAGAATTCTAAACATCCACTGGACAGATTTCAAAACCAATGCGCAAATAAGACAAGAGACTAAGCAAGATATTGTATCCAATTTTATAAGAAAACGCCGTTGGAACTTCATCGGCCATGTACTCAGAATGGACAAGACAAGACTCCCCTACCAAGCCCTCATATGGTCACCAGTAGGGAAAAGAAAACGGGAAGACCAAGAGAGACCCTGAGTAGACCCTGAGTACCATCATCAGAGAAGGCTCATTCAACGGCCAAGTAAATATGGTCACTGACCAGTATGGTCACTGCTAGGAAGGAAAGCAATGGCAAACTACCTTCTTTACAGATGCCAAGAAAATCATGTTGTGTGAAATCATCTGTAAAGAAGGTAGTTTGCCATTGCTTTCCTTCCTAGCAGTGACCATACTGGTCAGTGACCGTAGCCATTGTCTCCTCAAAATAGAGATCCTCTGCCTACCGTCGTGAAGGTGGAGACCATAACCTACAACTATCTGTTGGCTGCTCTCCATCCTCATCCACCACCTGCACCCATGGCTTCACGTAACCCTGATCGGGGGGCTAAACGGGTACTCCACCTTGCCCAAGGGTGTCCCGTAGGCTAGCGGAGGGAAGGAGGCGCCTTACTTCTCCTTTGATAGGGGATACCCCTACCCCGCTACATATTGAAGGACAGCACAGCCAAAAGTCTAGCAGACAAAGTGATGCTGTTAGAAACCGATACGTTTCAATTAAATTTCTTAGGTTTTAGTTAGTTAGTCTTTCCTCTTGAGCCTAAGGCGGCACATAGGGCAGAAGTCATGGCTCTCCATGTTTGGCGGTTCGCTGCTACCTGTTGTAGATCTTGGATATTTACTTGGCCGTTGAATGAGCCTTCTCTGATGATGGTTCTACGCAGGGTCTCTCTTGGTCTTCCCGTTTTCTTTTCCCTACTGGTGACCATATGAGGGCTTGGTAGGGGAGTATTGTCTTGTCCATTCTGAGTACATGGCCGATGTAGGTCCAACGGCGTTTTCTTATAAAATTTGATACAATATCTTGCTTAGTCTCTTGTCTTATTGGCGCATTGGTTTTGAAATCTGTCCAGTGGATGTTTAGAATTCTTCTAAGACTTTTGTTTTCAAAATTGTCTATTTTTTTTTTTAAATCTAAAGCTACCACTGATTTCCAACTCTCACACCCATACGTTAACACTGGAATCACACAAGAATTGCATTGAAGATTTTAAGTTTCGTATGTTGGCTGGGTGACTTTGACTTCCAGATGTTTGACAGTTTATTGAAGGCACTAGATGCCAGTGAGATTCTAGATAGTATTTCTGGTGTTGAATCCCCTGTAGGTGTCATTTTGTTTCCTAGGTATGTAAAGCTGTTGACTTTTTAAAGAACATGGTTGCTTAATTTGGTGTCGTCTGAACTATTGGTAAGATCAATAGTTTTTGTTTTTGTGGTGTTAATTTGGAGACCAATTTGTCCTGAAACATTTTGGAGATGGTTTATTTTCTCTTGGGCATCCGGGTGTGTTGAACTCAAAAGCACTATGTCGTCAGCAAAGTCCAGGTCTTCTAGAATGTTGTCAACCCAATGGATTTGTGTTGTTTGTGCATTTGCGCATGACCCAATCGATACTCAAAGAGCATCGGTGATAAGACACAACCCTGTTTCACTCCCGTTTCCACTGAGAACCAGTCAGAGTTGCCTGATTCTGTTCTCACGCAGCAACGTGTCTCCTTATAGCTTTCTATTTTATGATATTGGTATATTTGGTAGGAAAACCACAGATGTTAAGTAGATTCCAAAGTGAAGGATGGTGGATACTGTCGAAGGCTTTTTGAAAGTTGACAAAACAAGGTTTTATTCTTAGGTTTTATAAACTTAATGTGATTCAAACCATCCCAGTAAAACTGTAAATGTCTTCTGGCTTGCGCCATGAGATTCCTATCTTCCTACCCTTTAATTTAAATCCAAACATGGGATAAGGTGAAGTAGGTTTCGGAATTATATTAGCATATATAGTCAGTATTTAAAAATTGGGTTTTTACTTATGAAACAATCAAGTTGGATACAGCTTGACAAAAACGAATCCAACGGCATCTCAAAGAAGATTGTACGTCTGTTCTAAGCAGAGTTATTAATATTTTGTGTCATGATCTACAATCAGGAAGTGCGGAGGAATCTCAGTAAATGAGGTAGATTTACTGGCAGCCCAATAAATTGGAAGCTGAGAAATTCTGCCTTCTATTACTGTGGCTTGTTTAATTTTAAACGGACAACATAGTACTATATATCATTGCGTCTGGGGTGGCAAGGCCTAACTTAACGTATTTTATATTTTTCAATAGGATATGCCATGACCTAATTAACAATTAAATATGCCACCAATTGTTTATTATTGATTGAAAGTCTGTTGCATTGTTAACAAACCTGGTAAAATGTATATTTTATTATGCATTTTGGTAACAGGAAAGTAAAGGTCACATTCCTCTTTCGATAGAATGTCGAGAGGATTGATAGGATCAACTTCATTGCACCGGGGTTTACCCCATATGGCTCTGTCTCTTTCCACAGGGCTGCCTGCTGAAAGCATCCCACAAAGCACAAGAGTCTCAGTGTTTCCGAGAAAAATGCACTCAACTTTTAAGACTTATTGATAGGATGTGCTGTGACATAATTAACAGTTAAAAATAGCTGCCCATTTATTTTAATTAAATATTATTTGAAATGTTCGTCGTTAGTGAAAGAACAATTCACGAAAATGTACTCATATTGTCTTAATGTACCCACTGCATTGCGACAGCTTTCTTTTGTTGATTAAATATCATGCATTAATGTAAGTAAATAAGTTTGTAACTGCTGCATAAATTAAGTAGCAGTTAATTATTAAAATATTAAATAATAAAAAAAAAACATAAAAATATTAATTAAATATTCACTAATAATTGATTTCTAATTCTGCTCTATAATTACGCTGTTCTGTATCTAAAAGTGAGCAGCTAATAATTAAATACTAACATTTTAAAAAACCATACCTTATTTCACAGTATGTTATTTAAATATAAATACTTATGTACTGATGAGCTGCTAAGAAAGAAAGTACTCCTTACAGGTTTACAGACGAGTCTGAAAGCTGGCTTTCAAAATTATTTTCAGTCATGTCATAGTGTGACAAATTATACAAGTACACAGATAAGTTGCTGCTACAAATGAAACTTGTATTCTGTTTAATTTTAGTAGTTAAATTCTTCTTCTTCTTCTTCAGCGTTCCGAGCCATGGAGGTTCTTTGCTGCAAATACAATCCGTCTCCATTCGTCTCTCTGGTGGACCTTCTCTTGCCAGTCGTTGATTCCAAGTGCTTGTAGGTCTTTACATGTATTATCTCTCCACCGCCTTCTTGGTCTACCTCGGGGTCTACGGTCATTTATTTCCTGAGTGTAAGCGAGTTTTGTTTCCCTATTATCTTCCATTCTTTCTATATGCCCCAGCCATTGTAGTCTATTAGCCTTCATGATACCAGTGATTAGCGGGGACTTAAACAGATCATAAATGTCTTTGTTTTCTATACTAAATTACAAAGATTACACCCAACATATAACAGAGAAAAACTGCAAGACATTACAGTCAAAGAGAAATTTACAGATGAAATAAAATGTAAACTTGAAACTCTGCAAAACCCTTTGGAGGAAAGCATTGACCAAACTTGGTTGAACATCAAGAATACAATTCAGTCTACCGCAGAAGAATGTCTCGGTGTGTTAACCACGCATAGAAAGAACAGATGGTTCAATCAAAAATGTGAAGAAGCAGTCATTAGGAAGAAGAATGCCAGACATGTATGGTTAAATGACATCAATAACATCCAAAAGGAAGAGCATTATAGAAATGAATGTAAAGAGGCTACAAAAATAGTCAGACAGCAGAAGCGAGAATATATGAGTAATGTAATCAAAGATATGGAAACTAATCACCAGAAAAATGAATCCAGAAATTTTTTTTTACAGAACTGAAGTCAATGAAACGAGGGCACCAACAAAACACATATGGTTTAAAAGACAAAAATGGGAATATGATAAATACCAATGAGGAAATGTGCAACACATGGAAAGAATATTTTATTGAATTACTAAATTGTGAAGCTCCAAGTCACATTTTCCCACAGGAAGAGGTTCTAACATGCGAACCACAAATTGAAGAACCTACATTTGAAGAAATCCTATATGTAATCACACGACTTAAAAACAATAAGGCAACTGGGACTGATGGAATTGCTGCTGAATTTATAAAGGCAGGTGGCCATGCATTACATCTAAAGCTATACGAACTAATAATAAAAATCTGGAGGACAGAAGAATTACCCCATGACTGGAAAGAGTCATTATTGATACCTATCTTTAAGAAAGGAGACAAGTTCCAATGTGGAAATTATAGAGGAATATCACTACTGTCCACAAGCTATAAGATACTATCCGCAGTATTACTAAATAGACTAAAACCATATTCAGAAGACATATTAGGTGACTACCAGGCGGATTTTAGACAAAACAGATCAACAATAGATCAGATATTTATCTTACGACAAATAGCCGAGAAACATTGGGAATATAAAAGAGATCTCCATAACATTTTTGTGGATTTTAAAAAGGCTTATGATAGTGTCCATAGGAATAGTCTATGGAATGCTATGCAGGAATTTGGAATACCAAGGAAGTTAATCAACATGACCAGACTATGCATGGAAGATACTTATAATATAGTAACATATAAAGGCAGGAAATCAGACCCCTTCCAAATAACATCTGGCTTGAAACAGGGTGATGCACTATCGCCGCTACTCTTCAATTTGGCTCTAGAGAAAGTTGTAAGGAAGGTAAAGGAGAAATGTGATATTGGAGGAACATCCAAGCTGCTTGGTTATGCAGATGATATAGATATTATAGGGCAAAGTGAACAAAAGACATTGGAAATATTGACTCACTTAAAGGGAAAAGCCCAACAGATGGGGCTGGTTATCAACCAAGATAAGACAGAATATATGGTAATTTCAAGAGACGGAATGGCTAAAAACTCTGGCCACATACAAATAGATAATATGACCATTAAAAGAACGGAAACATACAAATACCTGGGTACAATCTTCAACTGCTCCAACATCATAAGGGAAGAAATACAAACTAGAATCAACTCTGGAAATAAGATATACTATGCACTACAACATCTACTAAAATCAAAGGCGCTATCTCGTAACACCAAAATCACAATATACAAAACACTGATCAGACCAGTTGTGCTGTATGGCTCTGAAACCTGGAGTACAACGAAAGGAGACGAAGCCTTGTTACAAACCTTTGAGAACAAAATTTTAAGACGCATCTTTGGACCCATTAGGGATACACAAAGTGGAGAGTGGAAAAGAAGAAGAAGTAGTTAAATTGCCAGTTCTAATTGTTAAATAAAAAAGAGTCCGCTCTGCTTTACTACACAATGCTTATATCATGGGTCCGCCATTTTGAATTTTGTGATATCTATATCTCATTGTTATGCTAAATTGGTTATTAAAATTATGCTTTTTTTCTGAAAAAAGTAAGAATAATTAACTGTTGAAACTCTTCAAATATATGTAAAAATTAATGCAGAATTCAAAAATGCAATTAAAAAGTCTAATATTATTTAAAATATGTGAGTGTCACAGTGTTGGATCTCTAGGGGATCTGAACGCGGGTTCAAACAGGCAACAATAACTCCGTTAACTATAATATAGCAACATTTATTGTAATTTAGGTATACAGTGCGTTGGCGCAGTGGGTTAACAAGCCCGCACTGATAAGTTGCTTATCACAAAGGTTTAACATCATACATGATCATAACAAACATTCTATGCAAACTATCTAGCATATGTCTATGACCCTAAATACACATGGGTCTGAACTACCAAGTCCCTCTAAGGCAGGCCCTGTTGCCTCGCCGAAGTCCTGTCTGTCTCTCCCAGTTCCCACGTGTCGCAATCCGACACGGGTGGTAACTCTGTCCGAGTTCCTCGTGGACCCCGCAATAGGCGGGCCACATCAGTGTCCACGGGACAGTGGACTCACTGACCAGTCCTTCGAGAAGGCTCTGGATTATTCTGGCCTTCGAGTGTCTTACTTCTTTCCCTTGGGCGGGAGTTGTAGCCCTTCGCCCGTGTATACTAACTTATGTTGGTTTACCGTATAATGTGAGGCTGTGACAGTGAGTTATATGAAAAATTAGCTTACCGAGCATCAAATAGCGAAAATAACTCCATGGAGGAATGACTTCTAGCCGCAAATGCTTGCAATCTAGCAGACAGGTCACTTCTGCCATTATTATAGTTGTTTCTGGCAAAGTTTGACCCTTTATTTCTGAATACATCCAATCAGAAGCAAGCATGGGTATGCCAGGAATAGAATTATATGCCGCAAGAAATTATATGCTAATTAGGTAATTTCATGGGTTCCAGATGTTGCTGTTATGATGGGGTAAGCGCCCAACCTTACATAAATACCCCAATGGCTCAAGTGCATTCACCTATGCAGCAAAAGTCCAACTCCTAGCCTTCACATGGCGGACCTGTTTAAACTAACAGGAGAAGGGGCGGCGGCGAGTCACTGGCGCAGAGAAATAACCAGAAAGCTCTAGATGTGTATGCACGTACATGCATGCGCAGACACGTGTATGCGTGCCTACACACCTAAACTCGAGTAAGACCACAGTCTGCTCTAGCAAAAAAGAGGTGCTAAAGACGGAGGTAACCAGCCAGGAGGCACACCACAGAAATCAGGATGCCAGGCAATTAAGCGAAATGAAATATGTTGACTACTGCTAATTGTTATGGTGCTCGCCCTGCTCTGGACCCCCAGGCAGGTGCAGTGACAGGCCCTATTCTCGAAAGGGTCCAACCACAACTACTGGAGGTCCTTCTCTGATGTCCTGTGGAGCCAGAGGACTTGAGAATAGAGCGTTTGGCCATATCAAACAGAGATTAAAAATAATGCACCAGAATGCGGAGGGAGTCAGCAACAAAAAAATAGAACTAGAAAACATCTTGAACCAATAAAAAGTAAGCATATGTTGCTTGCAAGAAACTCACCTCAACGAAAATATGTGTTACTGATCTGACCGAAAATACAGGCGAAAGGGTGGGATACTGACCCTTGTAAAAAAAATAACATCACTGCTTCCCAAATTGAAGTTCGGAGGAGCAAATGGATCACCATGGTCTGGTAAGAATGATGCAGTGAGGAGTGACAAGGGGTTCTGACAAACGCTTGACGCCCAGAGGAAAGGCAAGACAGACATATAATCAGACTCCTACTGGTACTATTGGTGATGGAACTCTTCACGGGCTGCTGAAGATGGGGACGGAGCGCTTATGGGAATGCCCCAAATGCTGTGATATCGGTTCTTAACCCTTTACCAGGCAGAACGTCCATTTCCGTCCGGTCGCTTAAACGGGCAGAGCGGCTGAAACCGTCCAATACTATTATGCATTGTAAAAACGCGATCTCTCGGCGTTACGACACTTCCGACGGCTACTTTCGCTTTCGCTGATAGCTTGACAACGTGGCCACCATTTGTAAGCGCCTACTATGAATTTGAACAGACTTTTATGGACTTTTTTGTTGTTGATAGTTTTCGGGGTTTTAACGCTTAGTATTTCAAAACAGATTTCCGCGATTCTTCAAGTGATAGCCGAGATTTCGCTACGTTCAATTTAAGTGACATTAAAGGGCACGAAGTTGACTGTTAATTGGAACTAGATATCAGTGAAAAGCGTTACTTTGCATTGGCAGTCGTGAATCAGACTTTAAGAAAGTTATTATGATTCTGAAAATGTGTTTGTAAATTGCCGTATAGAAAATCACAAACAATAATCTGTATTTCGTAAATATTTGTGTTCATATATGGATTACCGACAACAATCACATGAGTAACATATTCTGCATGCTTTTCCCTTCATTGTGTTGTTTAATAATAATAATTTTGTTGTGTATCCCTTACGGGACGTTGCAGTCAACACCAGCATTTTCAGATACTGTTGATGTACTAGGCAAGTGTTACATTCAGTAGTTTGCCATTGCTTTCTTAACGTGTTGTTTATTTAACTAAAATCGGTTGACTAACACCTTATTTGTGATGTTTTTACTAACGCAACCCAAAATTTTACAGAACCTGAAAAAATCACCACCCAAACACCCACCAACCCACCCTTGCCTATTAACACACATTCCCCACCCACACATCTCCCCGCAAAAATACCCATCCCCCAACCCACCCACCCATATCCACACACCTCCAACCAACCAGCGAAACACTCATCCCCCAACTGCTCACACCCCGCACCCATCTACCTACACACATTCCCCACCCACCAACCCACACCCCTCCCCCACACACACACACATCCATCGCCCACCACACATCAGCCACCCACACATCTCCCCAGCCACCCATACACCCCCACCTACCGGCACATCCCTCACTCACACCCGCATCCCCCACACACATATTCCCCACCCACCCATCCCCCAACTCCCAAACACATGCCCATGAGAATATCAATCAATCATATGCCATGCCGGAAAGCATCGGCGGTTATGACTCACCATTTCACTTGATCACCAGAGTCGTGGATCAGCTCAGTGTTCCTGTCTCGACCATGTCATGTGGCTAAGCCATCCAGGTATTTACTCCTCGGTCTTCCCCTTGGTCTGTTCCCTTCGATCTTGCCAGTCGTCACCAAGATCTCCAATTTATTTCTTCTCATGACATGAGGAAAAAGTTTTCACTGTCTTCGTCTAATTTCTCTAATCAGTTTACGATTTTCATATGTCTCCTGTAGTACTTGGTCATTGGTTTTTCTGTCTGTCTATGGTATTCTTTGCATTCTCCTCAGAAACCACATTTCTGCAGCCATCAGATGTTTTTCAGCTTGACTTGTCCAAGTTTCACACCAATGCAAAATAACAGGCTCTATGCAGCCCCTCAACACTCTTTTTCTTGTTTTAATTGACATCTTTTTATTGGTAGTATATTTTTCATCTTGCTGAAGGCTACTTTCGCCATGGCGATTCTTGTTCTAATCTCTTCAAGGCATCTCCCATCAGATGTTATGACTGTTCCAAGATAATTGTTCCGATTCTCTTGTTGAAGAATATTCCCATTTACTTGTATATTACATTGTGGTATTTCGTTCTTCCTAGTGATGACAAATCTGTGTCTTTTTGCAGTTTAATTCTAACCCCAGTTGTTCACTGTGTGCAACAACATAATCTACTAATTGTTGCAGATTCTGCTCATTGTCTGCAATCATTACTGTATTATCTGCATGTCTAATGTTATTGACATTTCGTCCTCCAGTGCTGATTCCATTTATATCTTCTACATTTCTGAAAATATTTTCACTGTACATCGAAAAAAAATTTGGAGACATTACACATCCCTGCCTCACACCTCTCTTAATAGGCTTATATTGTCCCACTTCATTATTAATCCTTATGGCAGCTCGTTGTTTCCAATATATGTTTTTTATAAGTCTAATATCTTTCCCATCAATGTGTAGATCTGCAAGCATATCTATCATGTTGACATGTCTCACTCTATTGAAAGCCTTTGTGTAGTCAATAAAGCAGAGATGAATATCTTTGTTTACTTCTATAGAACGTTCAATAACTGATCGCAGCATATAGAATATACAGAAACAGAACAGAAGGAAGACCATGCATCGACACCAGTGGCACACAAAACAAAGAGAAGGTCAACAAATTCACCCAGGCTTTGTCGGAGACTCTGCCTGGCCCCACAAATGGAACTGCCACCAATAGATGGAGTTATTTGCGCTACACCATCTACAATACAGCACTATCAACATTTGGCAAGAAACAGTCTACCAACTGGTTTGCAGCACACTCTGAAGAGATGCTCCCATTCCTGGAGATAAAGAGACATGCATTCTTAGTGTATAAAACATCACCTTCAGAAAACATTGCAGGCATTGCGAACGGCTAGAAATAGAGTACAACAGACAGCAAGAAAATGGTGAACAGGTACTGGCTACAGCTCTCTGCTCAAATTCAAACTTATGCAGCCGCTGGAAATATAAGAGGAATGTACAAGGGCATCAAGCAAGCTGTCGGCCCATCAAAAAATAAGATGACCTCTTTACGATCAACAGAGGATCACAAAAGATCGAGCGAAACAAATGGATCGCTGGGTAGAACACTACTCAGAGCTATACTCAGTGGAGAATACTTTCAGAGAAGAACTCTGGAAGCCATCGATCAACAGTCTGCCATGCATGCCCTGGATAACGAACCTTGCCTCACAGAAATCAGCGAAGCACTAGACACTCTCAAATCGGCAAGGCACCTGGAAAAGACAGTATTCCACCTGAAATTTTAAAATGTAGCAAAGAAACAATCATCCCAGAACTGTATGCAATACTTCAGCTATGCCGGAAAGAAGATACAAGGAACACAGACATTGTTACCATTTTAAAATCAAAGGTGACAGAAGTGACTGCAATAGCTATCGCAGCATTTCCCTACTCGGCATTTCAGGCAAGATTTTTGCTTGATGAATCCTAAAAAGTTACACATTCTTGCTGAAAGAATCTACCCTGAATCACAGTGTGGATTTAGACCCAACAGGTCCACCATCGATATGATTTTCTCACTCAGGCAACTCCAAGAGAAGTGCAGAAAACAGAGGAAACCTTTACATATTGCCTTCATCAACCTCACAAAAGCATTTGACCTCGTGAGCAGCATTGGTCTATTTAAAATCCTTTAGAAGATAGGATGTCCACTCTTGTGAAATCATTTCATAAAAATATGCAGGGGAACATTTTATTTGATGATTCAACATCCCAGTCATTCAGCATCAGCAGTGGAGTAAAACAGGGCTGCGTGCTTGCTCCTACACTTTTTGGTATCTGGTATCAAAATCATGATGTTGATGATGGTGAAAACAACGTGTGACTTATCCAAAATCAAAATCATGAGTTTGGATAAGTCACACGTTGTTTTCACCTGTGTACAGTGGATTTTTACCTGTACGGTATGTGAACTATGTGCATTGTGTCTGTGTTTAGTATGTCTCTTTGTTTCGAAGGAGCTAATTATACCTGTTTGCAATTCATATTATATAAAGCTTGTGTTGTCTACTCTATGGGTCTGAATCCTGGATATTGTACTCATGGCAGGAAAGACAGTTGAATTCCTTCCATATGAGATGTCTGACACACATCCTGGGCATATCATGGAAATACAACATCATCATCATCAAGTGCCGTGTCGGCTGGCGTAGGCGTTCATGGCTCTCCACAGATCTCGGTCTTTGGTGTTCTGGATCAACTCTGCTGATGATATTCCTCCATGCCACCGTCTCAGTCCGTCCAGCATCATTTCTCTTGGTCTGCCTCTGCCTCTCTTCCCCTCGATCTTTCCAGTTGTCACGATGTTCTCCAATGCCTCTCTTCTCATCACATGACCAAAGAAAGATGTTTGTCTCTTTCTTATTGTTGTATATAGTGTTCTAGTTTCATTAGCCTCTTTCAGGCAATCGTTGTTAGTTACTCTGGCAGTCCAAGGAATTCGCAACATTCGTCTTAAAAACCACATCTCTGTTGCTTCTAAGTTCTTCCTAATTTGTTCATTTACATTCCAAGATTCGCTTCAATACAGCAAAACTGGTTCTATATAGCATTTTAGTACTCTCTTTCTTACATTCATTGATAGCGACTTATTGCATAAGATACTCTTCATTTTCTAAAATGCTGTCTTTGCCTGCCCTATTCTGCTCTTAATATCTTTTGTACATCTTCCATCTGATGTTATAAGTGCCCCTAGGTATTTAAAATTATCCACTTGGTTGAGAATTTTCCCTTCTATTTCTATGTCACATTTTGGCGTCCCCATTTTCTTTGATATCACCATTGTTACTGTTTTCTTGATATTCAAGGACAGTCCTTTCTGTGCACTCTCTGTTACTACACTGTCCAACAATTGTTGTAGGTCTGTTGCATTATCCGCTACCAATACTGTGTCATCTGCATAGCGTATATTGTTTATATTATATCCTCCGATTAGTATTCCTGGCTTCTCTTTGATCACTCTCATTATTACTTCGCTATACAGGGAGAAGAGATCGGGTGACAAGACACACCCCTGTCGTACTCCTAGCTTTATCTGTTCGTAACTACCCTCTTTATTTCCCATTTTAATTGCTGCTACTTGGTTCCAGTATATATTCTTTATAATTCTTATATCTTTCCCATCAATGTTGATATCTTCCAACATTTTAATCAGCTCATCATGTTTTACTTTATCAAATGCCTTAGTATAATCTATGAAGCATAAATATATGTCTCTTTGTTTCTCTATTGATCTTTCTATTAGTGTTCGTAATATATATATTGCATTGTTTGTACCCTTTCCTTCCATAAATCCATACTGTTCTTCACTAATTTCCATTTTTATTTTCTTTCTTGTTCTTCTCATTATAATTCTGAGTAGAAGCTTAGTGACATGGTTTATGAGGTTAATTGTACGAAAATCTTCACAATCAATTGCTCCTGGTCTTTTTGGTATAGCTATAAATACAGATTTCAGCATATCACTGGGTAAATATCCACTACTGTAAATATCATTCAACATTTTGGTTAATATATCTACTCCAAATTCTCCCAACACTTCTAATTCTTCTATTGTGATTTCATCTGGCCCAGCTGTTTTTCCTTTCTTCATATGTTTCATAGCATCAGCGACTTCTTCTTTTAGAATAGGTGGGCCTTCTAAGTTACTTTCTTCTGTTAATTCTTCCCTTTCTCCATTATATAATTCTCTTATATACTCATTCCACCTCTTCATTATAGCACCTTCCTCCAATAAAGTCTGTCCTGTTTTTGATTTCAAACACCCTGTATTTATTCTTATTTTTCTTCCTGTGAGCTCGCTGATTTGTCTGTACATACTTTTTTGATCTTTAATGGAATTTAATTCAATTTTTCTGCATTGCTCATTTAAGCAACTTTCTTTTGCCTTCACACATTTATCTCTTATTTCTTTATTTATCTTAGCATACTCTTGTTTGTCATTTTTATTCTGTTTCCTTTTGTCCATCAACCTTAAGATTTTTTCATTCATCCATTTTTTCTTAGCTTTTTGGCTTCTCTCCTGTAATATTTCTTTGCTAGTTTGATGAATGGAGTCCCTTAACATTTCCCATTGTTCATCTATACTCTGTATTTTAGCAATTGCATTGCACCTATTTTTTCACAGTCACTCTGTATTGTTCTTGAATTTCTTTATCTACTTTCAGAACCTCTTTATTAAGTCTCAAGTGTTTAACCATTTTTTCCCCCTCTCTTTAATCTTACTTTTATTTGTCCACATAGTGGTACATGATCACTGTTACCGTCAGCACCAGGCATTGTCTTTACATTAATTAATGCATTTCTAAATCTTTTATTAATAAGTATGTAGTCAATTTGGTTGCGTATTTTCATATCAGGGCTTTTCCATGTGTATAGTCGTCTTTTATGGTGTTTGAACCATGTGTTTCCAATTATCATATCATTAATATTTGCCCATTCTATTACTATTAGTTTCTCTCCTCTTTCATTTCTTGTACCTAAACCCTAATTCCCCACTATACCCTCTATTTTTCCCTTTCCTACTTTTGCATTAAAATCCCCCAGTATTATTTTTATTTCTTGTGATCCAATTTGGGCTATTGCCATTTCAACTTCATCATAAAAGTTTTGTATATCTTCATCACTACTGTTTGTTGTTGGTGCATATACTTGTATAATATTTATATCTATTGGTTTGCCTTTGATTTTGACCATTATAACTCTATCTGAAATGCACCAGATATGTGAAATTACCACAATGCACTCCCTCCTCAACGCCAAAGAGGCTCTACCAACTCTTTACCACCTGGACACACTTCCCACCATAACAGAAGTTACGTGTGCTATAAATGAACTTGCATCCGGCAAGGCTCCAGGTAAAGTTGGGATTCCAATAGAGGTTATCAGGAGTGGGCAAGAAACATTCACTCTACAGATCCACCAGCTAATAAAGCTATGCTGGCGAGAAGGACAAGTCCCACAGGATTTCAAAGATTCAAACATCATAACACTGTACAAGAACAAGGGCGATCGGAGCACCTGCAACAACTATAGGGGTATCTCACTTTTGTGTAAGGTTGGAAAAGTATTTGCCAGAATTGTTCTGCGCAGACTTCAAGGAGACCAAGTCTACCCCGAATCACAGTGGGGCTTTCTACAACCGATCTACCATTGATATGATATTCTCATTGCGACAGATGCAAGAAAAATGCCATGACAGAATCAACCACTGTTTATTGCCTTCATCGACCTACAAAGGCATTTGATTTGGTCAGTCGTGAGGGTCTGTTCAAGGCACTAAAGAAGATTGGCTGCACATCAACTCTTTTGTCCATTGTGGAATCGTTCCACACAGGCTTGAAGGGTGTAATCAAGTTTGATGGTGCAACTTCTGAAGAGTTTGAAATCAAGAGTGGAGTTAAGCAAGGTTGTGTACTAGCTCCCACCCTCTTTGGAATATACTTTTCACTTCTACTGAAATATGCCTTTCGTGATCAGGATGGTGGTATATACATTCACTCACGCTCAGATGGCGGCCTCTACAATGCTCATAGATTGAAGGCTAAGACCAAAATTAGGAGGGTACTGATCAGAGAGTTGCTTTTTGCAGATGATGCTGCAGTTACGACCCACTTTGAGGAAGAATTGCAATGTCTACTATCTGCATTCTCCAATGCTTGTTCTGAATTTGGTTTCTTCTTCTTCTTCTGCGTTCATCCGGATTTTTTTCTTTCGGATGTGACTGCGTTGTGCCTGTTTACAGCAGAGCTACGTTCTTGCGCCGTTAAGCCGACTTCTGCGGGCATTTGTTGACCGGGTTAACCTTCCCGGGGGTTTCTTAGGACTTTTGAATCTCACTGTTGTGGTGTTATCCCCCATCCTAGCTGACCCATATAGAACAGCCAAAGACATCCTGGTCAACCCTCAAGGGAAGGCAGGGGCAGACCATGGGCATTCCCCGCCATCCAAGGAGGCTTCCATACTTGCAGAGCCATCACACAGCTCTCTGGTACTGGGCTCACCCAAGGAATCGTCACGTCCTGCACATGGCTGCTTAGCCTCACTTTCGTATATTGGCTGTTCCTCCGGAAACCAGAAGAATGCAGTCTGCAGATGACATCCACACAATGAGCTTTCGATTAAGACTTTCTACATAATGGATTTGCTAACAAAGCAATATTCCATTTCGTGCCACTAGGACACTTTTTCCACCATTTACGAAGCCCACACAGTGAGCTTTTGATTCGGACTTTCCACGTAATGGATGTGCTATCCAAGCAATATTCCATTTCATGCCTCTGGGACGCTTTTGTAACCGACATACCTGTGGTATGAAGTGTGGCAGTCTAAATACATCTTCATGCACCTTTAGATGTCAACCTGAATGTAATTAAAGTAAGCTGTAGTCAACTTGAGCTTGTTGATATCTCCATAGAGCTTGTCCTCAAATGAAGCAGGCGTGGGCCAAAATATCTTTCTCTGTTCTGCATATATTGGGCACTCTTGCAGCAAATGTTTAGCTGTCATTTTACCAGTTCCACAATTACATGTATCGGTATCTCCTATCTTTAGTTTATTGAACAAGTGGTGTTTCAGCCTGTTATGTTCTGTGCGGAGTCTGAAGATTGCTACTTGTTCTCTTCGGTCGAGTTTGTGATATGCATCATCCTTCTGGTGGCCTGGATGCCCTGATTCCCATTTGGTTCTATAAGTGCTTTTTATAAACCTCTTTGCCTCATTATAGGTTATGTCTATGTCAGGCTGTGGTAATCGTCCACCCTCTTTTGCTAGTCTGTCAGCCTCTTAATTTCCATGTATACTGCAATGTGATGGGATCCACTGTATTACAACTTTTTTGGATTTCTGGCATAGACCATGGAGTGCTGCTCTTAGGTCAGCTAGTTATGTGCTGTTTTTGCTCTTCAGTATTGAGACAGCTGACTTTGCATCTGTGAAGATAGCTATTTGCTTCTCTTTATTTTCTTCCATCAAGAGCATTTCTGCTGCAGTTTTCAAAGCCTCTACCTCCGCTTTGAAGTTACTTGAAAATTGTCCAGTTCCCACTGACTGTGTTTTCATCACTCCATATTTTAAATTAAGGAGAATTCCTCCTCCTCCATTTTTAATTGAATCTTTGGCTGATCCATCTGTATATGCATGGGTCCAATTGCTGCTTGGGTAATGTTCTTTTATGTAGTTGAGGGTTATTTTTCTTCTTTCGGTTTCATTCTGAGTGTTCTTTTTCTCAATACCAGGAATGTTTTCTATCATCTCAGGCAGTTGCTGCTGTCTCCAAGCTGCAAAATTGTGTGCATTGTAAATGGGCTTGACTGTTTATATGTTAAGTATGGGATCTGCCCTAATCTTTCGTTTTGCAGTTTCTACAAAGTTGCTACGCTTCAGTCTTCCTTTTCCAAAACCATTAAACCTGTTATGCAAAGGGTGGTCTGTCAATCTTCTAAATTTTTCTGCGTGTTGCTGGGCTCTGCTATCTCTTCTGTCCTGCATTGGTTGTAAACAAGTGATCTTTTCTAGTTCATTAATAGGCGTTGTCTTCAGGCTTCCAGTTATGATTCGCATTCCTTGGTTTTGGACTCTACTTATTTTGTTAAAGTTTGACTTAGCTGCTGTTGCCCAAGCTGCAATGCCATATTCCAGTACTGGCCTCACCCGTCCAGTATACAACTTCTTGAGAACTTTCTCATCTGATCCCCACGTTGTACCAGCAAGCTTTTTCATGATTGCCATTCTCTGCCTTGCTCTTGTTCGATTTTTCTCAACCTGTGTCTTCCATGTCAGGCGACGATCAAAGGTGACTCCTAGATAGTTTGGATTTTCTTCATGGCGCAATATTTTTCCATTCAATACCAGCTTAGGTTGCTGAGTTTTATTTGAGAGGGAGAACACTGTGCATGTTGTTTTCTCTTCACTTGTCTTCACTAGCCATGATTTTGACCAGTCCTCTAGCGCTAATAAGGCTTGCTGTATTCTGTTGTTAGCTATACTAATATATTCTTCAGATGTTGTCGTGAAATGCCGCCTTAACATCCCAGAATATTTTTCTCGGTCTCCAAATTTGAGAGGCCAAATTGAGAAAGAATTAATTAATCACGCTACTCCACGGCTATCTAGTCGTGAGGTAAGATTATTCACAAAAAGCCTCTAGCCACGATGTAAGCTTGCAGATGGCAAGTAAAATAGACAGTGTAATTAAAACCGACCAGGCATGACACCTGATAAGCAGAGGTAGGAAATCGCCCAGGTGTGAACAACATTGACACGAGGGAAGATAATAGCCCCAGGGCTGTAAACAAGCCCCGTCCACTCTGACTGGCAGACTCAGGAATGTGTGAAAACAGATCTGATAAGGCAATTAACACTGGGCCTGTAGACTTTGTACCAGACAGAGAGGAGCATGGTGTGATTGCCAGGTTGCAGTGATAATTGCAATTACCGTCAGGGGGAGATAAGAAGAATTTATGACGGGAATGCCAAGGAGATAATACTGTCTGCTCGACTCAGCTTAAATAAGGGTCCCCAACCTGTTCCCTTTAGATTAAGTCTGACTTCAGAACAGGTAGGCACCCAGCTCGTTTTGTAGTCATATGTATGATTCTTGTGTTGCTAGATTTCACTAGGAGAATTATTTCTTAGTAACTAGTCAGTCTATATCTGATGTAGGTTATCGCAAGAACTATCATTGTCGTAGGTTACTTGAGTGGGCTTTCTAAGTTCTGTGTTCAATATCATTGTGCTTTAAGTGTTACTCTTCTGAGAAGTAGAAACTTATGGAAGGAGATCTTGTCTAGATATACTTTTAGGTGTCTTGGTAGATGCTTGTCATTTCTTTGTACACTATTCTAGTTGCCTTTTGGTGTGTGCATTTGTTGTACAGAATATAGTCAACTGACTATTTATTTAATTCTTACAACAACAGTAACTAAGTGGTGATTAAACCGGGCAGATCAGCAAATATGGCTGGTCTGTGTGGTCACTTCAATTAGACTTGTTGCATATCTCATTTTGTAGGTATACAATATTAGTACTCATTAATAATGCCTGATGCTATTATGTTGAGTATCGTTAGATGTCTATCTTGAAGTAATATAATGTTTATGGATAGGTTGGATTTATGTATGTGTAATTTCATATGAATATACGATGCTAGGAATATGCTTCGTACATATTCTTTTTGTGTATATACGTCTCATTTCGTATACATACAAACTAACTAGTGCATTATGCTATGATGTTAAAGTATCATAATATGTCTAGTTTAATCAATATGTTTATGTGTATTGGATGTTTGATATATTGATTTGTCATATGCAAACCTACCAATATGAAGTTTTATGCTATTGTCTGCGCATTGGCACATTGGCCAACGATTGTGTTGGAAGCAGAGGTGTAATGGCACAGACATTACCCACAATTGGTATAGGGTATATGGTGCTAAACTTTCTCAGTGTATTGTGGGCGTGCGTTCACGGTAATGCATGGGAACCTGGCACAGCTACTGGTCACGGCTTGTAAGCCCGGATGACCCGGCATTATTATAATACCATTACCGATCCTGTGAGCTGCTAAACCAACTTTGGATGGAGCGGCTGTACGACACAGAATTTCTGTATTAGCGACATAGACATGGGGCGGCAGAAATGTAATCATTACAGGCGTGTGAGACAATTGAAAAGCCCATCCCAGACTAAAGACAGTAGGGAGAAGGAGGATGGTGAACGCAGTAGAGCTGGAAGATAAACTTGGCCAGACTGGTCATTGTATATGTTTGTGTTATGATATGTTATACTTAAGATTGTGCTGATGTAGAACAAGATATAACACATTCTTGACTTTCTTACCAGATCTCACAAGGAGCACCTATGTTGTAGATCTCAAGGACGAGTGAAGACTAGGTCGTGTCAGGACTGACAGGACTCGTTAGAATACCGGCAAGCTGTTTCTTTTTTGTTTCCACTGGAGAGTTGCTGATCTCTCACTGATCCAGACAGGATTCAAAGTTATGTATTGTATATTAATCATTTCACCTTCATGATTACTGTAGTACAGAAACTCATACGCATCCATCATCGTGTGGGAAAACCTTACATGTGTAATATGATTAGTAAATAAATGTTGTAGTATTGTAACTCATAGTTCTCTCGTTATATTTTAATTCCAATTGTGCATACGTGTTGTTGTGTACATTGGTGGGGGTTCACTTAGACACCAAGGAAGGGAGCAGTCAGGGAGAAAAACCTGTACTGAGATAGTCGTCTATACTCATATATTTAGACTTAAACATCTATCTTAGCTAACCTTCTCTTTCCCATTTCCTTGGCGAATATTCAGCACAGTTCATTTCATTTTGTAACGAGCCACTTGGAGCTGTACGTTGGATATTCATGGGCTTAATCTGTAGTTCAGCCATATAGATTTTGTCCCTAGTCAGATTCTGACTATTTGGGGTTGCTCGCCAGTCAATAATACTTTCACCTAGCCGGTGGGGCACCCCGACTTATGACAGATGTCCATATGGCTAGGTCATCTGCAAAGGAGGATGTGTGTACTCTGGCTGGAAAATTTTCTGTGATGTCATTTATATATGCTAGGAATAATGTTGGTGAAAGAACTCCTCCTTGGGGGACACCTTGCTCCAACAGCATCATTTTGCTTGTTTGTCCTTGTATTTTTGTCCTGGCAGTTCTGTTTTCAAGGTAGTGGCTGATCCATTTATACATTTTTCCACAAACAAATCTGGTTTCTAATCCTGCTATCAGGATTCCTCCATGTCCATAGTCTTCTAGGGTGTTGTTTAAACCAGGTGTTTCCTACAATCATTTCCTGCTCTTTTGCCCACTCCTCAAGTCTGTATCCTCTTTCATTTCTCTCTCCTAAACCATAGTTTCCTACTGTGTATCTATCACCTTGATTTCCTACTTTTGCATTGAAGTCCCCTATTATGATATTTATTTCTGAATTTTTACATTTCTTTAAAGCAGGCTAAGTCATTATAAAGTTCTTCTACACTATCTTCACCGGATTCCCCTGTTGGGCATATACTTGAATAACATTTATGCTAAAAGGTCTGCCGCTTAATTTAACTAGTAGAACTCTGTCTCTGTAAAGAGATCTGCCTGTCGTCGCAAAACTTGAGACCATAACCAACAACTATCTGTCGGCTTCCATCAAAATTTCATCCACCACTTGCCTTCCATGGCTTCTTTTGAACACTTACAATAAACGAATACGAATTAACACCACATAATCTACAGGAAAACACTAAAAACAGCGTCTCCTGAAGAATGAACGCATTATGTCGTCGACACTTTTACCGGAGTTCACAGCATGCAGTCTGGCAGAATCCATTTAAAATAAACAGAAGCATAAATTATTAATAAACATCTTTGGATTTTAAAACAAAAAATTTAAGGAAAATTTCAAACAAATATTTACAACAACTGGAGGAAATAGGAGCAATAAATCTGATGCAGACATCGGCATTTGACCTAGTAAACATGAAGCACAAATCAGTGAAATAACATTTTTAAATCACACTTGCTTGTAGAAAAAAACAGAAGATGTAATTTTTCAAAATACACTTCAATACCTAAACCAGTAAAATAAATAAGTCAATGTGGAAATAATTAATTTGTACAAACAATTCAGGATACAGCAGCGCTGATGTGTCAGGTTCAAGGTTTAGACTAGGTATTCTAGTTCCTCACGGAGCATCTTGAACAAACACTAGTCTGATGTGTCAGGTTCAGGGTTTAGACTAAGTATTCTAGTTCCTCACGGAGCATCTTGAACAAACACTAGTCTGATGTGTCAGGTTCAGGGTTTAGACTAAGTATTCTAGTTCCTCACGGAGCATCTTGAACAAACACTAGTCTGATGTGTCAGGTTCAGGGTTTAGACTAAGTATTCTAGTTCCTCACGGAGCATCTTGAACAAACACTAGTCTGATGTGTCAGGTTCAGGGTTTAGACTAAGTATTCTAGTTCCTCACGGAGCATCTTGAACAAACACTAGTCTGATGTGTCAGGTTCAGGGTTTAGACTTAGTATTCTAGTTCCTCACGGAGCATCTTGAACAAACACTAGTCTGATGTGTCAGGTTCAGGGTTTAGACTTAGTATTCTAGTTCCTCACGGAGCATCTTGAACAAACACTAGTCTGATGTGTCAGGTTCAGGGTTTAGACTTAGTATTCTAGTTCCTCACGGAGCATCTTGAACAAACACTAGTCTGATGTGTCAGGTTCAAGGTTTAGACTAAGTATTCTAGTTCCTCACGGAGCATCTTGAACAAACACTAGTCTGATGTGTCAGGTTCAGGGTTTAGACTAAGTATTCTAGTTCCTCACGGAGCATCTTGAACAAACACTAGTCTGATGTGTCAGGTTCAGGGTTTAGACTAAGTATTCTAGTTCCTCACGGAGCATCTTGAACAAACAATAGTCTGATGTGTCAGGTTCAGGGTTTAGACTAAGTATTATAGTTCCTCACGGAGCATCTTGAACAAACACTAGTCTGATGTATCAGGTTCAGGGTTTAGACTAAGTATTCTAGTTCCTCACGGAGCATCTTCAGCAAACACTAGTCTGATGTGTCAGGTTCAAGGTTTAGACTAAGAATTCTAGTTCCTCACGGAGCATCTTCAACAAACACTAGTCTGATGTGTCAGGTTCAGGGTTTAGACTAAGTATTCTAGTTCCTCACGGAGCATCTTGAACAAACACTAGTCTGATGTGTCAGGTTCAGGGTTTAGACTAAGTATTCTAGTTCCTCACGGAGCATCTTGAACAAACACTAGTCTGATGTGTCAGGTTCAGGGTTTAGACTTAGTATTCTAGTTCCTCACGGAGCATCTTGAACAAACACTAGTCTGATGTGTCAGGTTCAGTGTTTAGACTTAGTATTCTAGTTCCTCACGGAGCATCGTGATCAAACACTAGTCTGATGTGTCAGGTTCAGGGTTTAGACTTAGTATTCTAGTTCCTCATGGAGCATCTTGAACAAACACTAGTCTGATGTGTCAGGTTCAGGGTTTAGACTTAGTATTCTAGTTCGCCACGGAGCATCTTGAACAAACACTAGTCTGATGTGTCAGGTTCAGGGTTTAAACTTAGTATTCTAGTTCCTCACGGAGCATCTTGAACAAACACTAGTCTGATGTGTCAGGTTCAGGGTTTAGACTAAGTATTCTAGTTCCTCACGGAGCATCTTGAACAAACACTAGTCTGATGTGTCAGGTTCAAGGTTTAGACTAAGTATTCTAGTTCCTCACGGAGCATCTTGAACAAACACTAGTCTGATGTGTCAGGTTCAGGGTTTAGACTAAGTATTCTAGTTCCTCACGGAGCATCTTGAACAAACACTAGTCTGATGTGTCAGGTTCAAGGTTTAGACTAAGTATTCTAGTTCCTCACGGAGCATCTTGAACAAACACTAGTCTGATGTGTCAGGTTCAGTGTTTAGACTAAGTATTCTAGTTCCTCACGGAGCATCTTCAACAAACACTAGTCTGATGTGTCAGGTTCAGTGTTTAGACTAAGTATTCTAGTTCCTCACGGAGCATCTTCAACAAACACTAGTCTGATGTGTCAGGTTCAGGGTTTAGACTAAGTATTCTAGTTCCTCACGGAGCATCTTCAACAAACACTAGTCTGATGTGTCAGGTTCAGGGTTTAGACTAAGTATTCTAGTTCCTCACGGAGCATCTTCAACAAACACTAGTCTGGCTAATAAAGGAAAGACACATGACAGACTGTGACCAAACCTATTGATGATTCTAAATCTGCATGCTGCAAGAGTCATACCAATTCCCTGCGACAATAACAAACAACCAGCATCCATCTTGCACTCATCGCTTGGAGAGCTCACAAACATGAACAGAGTAAGCATGTTGCTTGTTTCTTGGAATGAAGACAAAGTTATCTCTAGACCTCAATTCTTCACATCAAATAAAAGTAGCAAACTCAAATTCACCGGGTTATAGTACAATTAAAAACAACAAGATACCAAATGACAGTGGTTTTCTTTAAGAAACACTGAAATCTTGTACTTTTAACTTTCATAAATATAATATCCCGCACTGGTAACTTACGGGGGTATATGAGCCGGTCGTTCAGAAAACAATCGCAAAATACTGAACGTAAAACTTGCTTAGTACATCAACAGCAGCTAACAAATGCTGGTGTTGACTGCAACGTCCTGTAAGGGGTATACAACATAAAACGAAAAAATATATGTGGTCACAAATGTGAAACATTCCTAATGTGCATCTACATTAACAAAATGACTCCACAAATGTACCTTTATCATCCTCCTCCTCGTGCCAGCCCCATTGATCATCATTGTCCTGATGTTTGTCTTCCCTGCGGTATCCTTCACTTCTAGAATTATGCGCAGGTTTCCTATGGTCATAGCCACCAGAACATCCTCCACACTTTCCATCATTGTTGCCAATACTGAAGTCTCTTTCAACCTCCTCATGTACATAGACAGTGGACCGAGTCGCTGCGGAAGTCTGTTGTCCGTAAAGTCACCTTCATCTTTGGCCCGGGACATGCAGGAGTCAAGGGAAATGAATGAGCTGATAAACTGGCTGGCTCTGCACCCCCTGTAGATGGCCAGCCCATGGATTGTGCCGATGGTATTAACGTCCTCAAAGATATGGCGAGAACAGAGGACTTTGACGTCAGTGATTCCACATCGCTGTCCATGATGAAAGACTTGGGAGTAAGAATCAGCACGGCCAGACACGAGAGGTACATCGGGAAAACAAGGCGCCTCGTCAACCATCACAGAACTGGCACTATTAGCCACCGGACGCTGATGCATATGCTGGAGGGAGGATCTGAGCACCTATGGACCTGTCCGGAGTGCAATGAAGATACCCCAACTGATAACTGATAATGTGGTTGTTTTCCATTGCCTTCCATATTCACACTGGAATCTTTTACCTATGCCCTTGACAGCAATATCCGATTGTCAGGATAAGAGAGTGCCCTGCTCTGCTCAACTGCAAAGTTGTTCACTGATCTCGGTGGATACTCGGTCACATCTATGATCTTATTTATTTCCCAGTGTGTGAGTAGATTTACATTCTGCTATTGATGGTATAATGCTTTGACAATTCAGAAAGTGATAGCAAACTCATAAATTTAAATATTGAGCACAACTCACTACTGGCAACGCCGATCGCATTCTGGTATGAACCTAAGGCCTATTCACGTCAATATGGAAGCACTATACTCGAGTTTCGCCCTCATTTGAGCTCGTCAGTAGTGCATATCCCTGACCGGATCCGGAAACAGTCCCGGATCACGCGTGTGAAGCGGGTGTGTAACCACGCGGCATACACTGGACACACCAAATTATCACAACAGAACATCACAACGCTACCCATCGTAGGCTATGCTCAATGTTAAACTCATAAATGTAGAATTATCTAGTATATCACAAACAGCCTAAAAATACTGGGGTTGATTACAACATCCTGTAAAGAATATGACCACACTTGGGGAATCTTAGCACAGAATATGAACTCTGCAGTACCGGCAAGGATATAATTGTGTCCATCAGGATCAAATATAACAAATATGCTTTTTTTGTGGGGGGGGGGGGGGGGGTCTTCTAATAGTTTGTAACATGCACACAGATCCTTCTGTGCTATGTGCTCTTGTCTGAGAAGGAACCAAACATCCAATTCACTACTCCAGGACCAGAGAGAGATAGAGAGAGAGAGATAGAGAGAGAGAGAGAGAGAGAGAGAGAGAGAGAGAGAGAGAGAGAGAGAGAGAGAGAGAGAGAGAGAGAACAAACAGACTTTATTTTCAAAGGGTAACATACAGGTCGCACAGACCCATCTTACATTCGGCCCTTCCAATCACACATCTTCTGTTCATCAATAGAGCATAATACATTCACATAGGGGGGAAAAAACATTGTCAAAAGAATGTTGTAAACATAAACAATGCACATTACCATGTTATGAGTCACATTCCACACCCACCCGCTTTTCCTCCATTCACCCACACAGCCATCCCCCACCTGCACACATCTCCTTGCCCACACACACATCCTCCACCCATCCCCCCACCTACACATATCTCCTCGCCCACCCACATCCTCCACCCACCAACACTCACCCACCCAAATATCTTCCACCACCTACCCACACACCTCCAAACACACTTCTCCCACATCCCACACACAAAACCTGTACCCACCCACATTTCCCCCATTTACACACATCCCCATCCACGCAACCTCCCCAACCCACATATAGACACACATCCCCCCACCCATCCCCCAACCTATACACATTCACCCACCCACACATCCTCCACTTACCCACCCCCAGTCACACATCCCTTAACCACACATTCCCCCACACAACAATACACCCCCATCCACAAACACACTTCCCACCCACACACACCACACACCCCCACACACACCCCCATCCACACACAGACATCCCCCACACACATCCATCCACTCATGTACTCATCCCTCAACCACTCACACCCACACATCCCCCACCCACCCATGAACACTTACATCTCCCATCCACACCCCAACCACCCAGCCAAACATACATCCCCACCCTCACATGTATCCTTAACCCACTCGCACATCCCACACCCAATCACACCCCACCCAAACACCCCTCACCCATACACATCTCCCATCTACTCACCCACACCCCAACCACCCAGCCAAATATACATCCCCCACCCTCACATGTATCCTTAACCCACTCGTACATGCCACACCCAATCACACCCCACCCACCCACCCAAACACCCCTCACCCATACACATCTCCCATCCCACACAACACCCCACCCATATACACATCCCCCACACACACACACGTCCCAGCAGAGAGAGAGAGAGAGAGAGAGAGAGAGAAGTAGACAGAGAAAGAGAGAGAGAGATAGAGAGAGATAAAGAGAGAGAAAGTGTATGCATGAGTGTGTTTGAGTGTGCATATATGAGTGTATGTGTGTGTATGTGTGAGACACTGGGTGACTAGGCAATGACTGATAGACACATTTATGTCTCACTCCATGACACTGGGTCAAAGGGCAACATCCCAAACATAGCTGGATCTATACCAAACAACAAAGAAGCAGAATATCCTACTACCCTGTGACATCATCATCTGGTGGCATGCCAGTCAGCACAAATAATGATGTCCCTTGACAACAATGTCTTCTATATTCTTGATCAGCTCCACCACAGTACACCTTCCTTGCCGCTCTGCGACCCCATACATTATTTCTGTCCTTTCTTAACCTCCGTCTTCAGGTTGCTAACACTTTCTCCAGACCCACTCGTCTCATTAACATTACCAAAAACATGATTCTCTTGAACATGAAGTACACAAATGTTGAAAGTTTACTTATAACAAAGATCGACTTCATTGCTCTGGATTTTAGCCTATATGGTCTGGTCTCTTTCCACAGGGTGGCTCAACAAAAGCATCACATAAATAACAACTCCATAGCTCCAGAAACAACCTCCAGGATTTTCTGAACAAAATCACTCATGAACCCATTGACCAAGTCTGGAATCGAACCCACTACCATAACTACAGAGTGAGGCAAGCAGCTACAACACTTTGCCACAGAGTGAGGCAAGCAGCTTCAACACTTTGCCACAGAGTGAGGCAAGCAGCTACAACACTTTGCCATGGAGTGAGGCAAGCAGCTACAACACTTTGCCACAGAGTGAGGCAAGCAGCTTAAACACTTTGCCATGGAGTGAGGCAAGCAGCTACAACACTTTGCCACAGAGTGAGGCAAGCAGCTTCAACACTTTGCCATGGAGTGAGGCAAGCAGCTTCAACACTTTGCCACAGAGTGAGGCAAGCAGCTTCAACACTTTGCCACAGAGTGAGGCAAGCAGCTTCAACACTTTGCCATGGAGTCAGGCAAGCAGCTTCAACACTTTGCCACAGAGTGAGGCAAGCAGCTTCAACACTTTGCCACAGAGTGAGGCAAGCAGCTTCAACACTTTGCCACAGAGTGAGGCAAGCAGCTTCAACACTTTGCCACAGAGTGAGGCAAGCAGCTTCAACACTTTGCCACAGAGTGAGGCAAGCAGCTTCAACACTTTGCCACAGAGTGAGGCAAGCAGCTTCAACACTTTGCCACAGAGTGAGGCAAGCAGCTTCAACACTTTGCCACAGAGTGAGGCAAGCAGCTTCAACACTTTGCCATGGAGTCAGGCAAGCAGCTTCAACACTTTGCCACAGAGTGAGGCAAGCAGCTTCAACACTTTGCCATGGAGTGAGGCAAGCAGTTTCAACACTTTGCCACAGAGTGAGGCAAGCAGCTACAACACTTTGCCATGGAGTGAGGCAAGCAGTTTCAACACTTTGCCATAGAGTGAGGCAAGCAGCTACAACACTTTGCCACAGAGTGAGGCAAGCAGCTTCACTTTGCCACAGAGTGAGGCAAGCAGCTTCAACACTTTGCCACAGAGTGAGGCAAGCAGCTTCAACACTTTGCCATGGAGTCAGGCAAGCAGCTTCAACACTTTGCCACAGAGTGAGGCAAGCAGCTTCAACACTTTGCCATGGAGTGAGGCAAGCAGTTTCAACACTTTGCCACAGAGTGAGGCAAGCAGCTACAACACTTTGCCATGGAGTGAGGCAAGCAGTTTCAACACTTTGCCACAGAGTGAGGCAAGCAGCTACAACACTTTGCCACAGAGTGAGGCAAGCAGCTTCAACACTTTGCCACAGAGTGAGGCAAGCAGCTTCAACACTTTGCCACAGAGTGAGGCAAGCAGCTTAAACACTTTGCCATGGAGGCAAGCAGCTACAACACTTTGCCACAGAGTGAGGCAAGCAGCTACAACACTTTGCCACAGAGTGAGGCAAGCAGCTTAAACACTTTGCCACAGAGTGAGGCAAGCATCTTCAACACTTTGCCATGGAGTGAGGCAAGCAGCTACAACACTTTGCCACAGAGTGAGGCAAGCAGCTACAACACTTTGCCACAGAGTGAGGCAAGCAGCTTCAACACTTTGCCATGGAGTGAGACAAGCAGCTACAACACTTTGCCACAGAGTGAGGCAAGCAGCTTCAACACTTTGCCACAGAGTGAGGCAAGCAGCTTCAACACTTTGCCACAGAGTGAGGCAAGCAGCTTAAACACTTTGCCATGGAGTGAGACAAGCAGCTACAACACTTTGCCACAGAGTGAGGCAAGCAGCTTCAACACTTTGCCACAGAGTGAGGCAAGCAGCTTCAACACTTTGCCACAGAGTGAGGCAAGCAGCTTCAACACTTTGCCATGGAGTGAGGCAAGCAGCTACAACACTTTGCCACAGAGTCAGGCAAGCAGCTTCAACACTTTGCCACAGAGTCAGGCAAGCAGCTACAACACTTTGCCACAGAGTGAGGCAAGCAGCTTCAACACTCTGCCATGGAGTGAGGCAAGCAGCTACAACACTTTGCCACAGAGTGAGGCAAGCAGCTTAAACACTTTGCCATGGAGTGAGGCAAGCAGCTACAACACTTTGCCACAGAGTGAGGCAAGCAGCTTCAACACTTTGCCATGGAGTGAGGCAAGCAGCTACAACATTTTGCCACAGAGTCAGGCAAGCAGCTTCAACACTTTGCCACAGAGTGAGGCAAGCAGCTTCAACACATTGCCACAGAGTGAGGCAAGCAGCTTAAACACTTTGCCACAGAGTGAGGCAAGCAGCTTCAACACTTTGCCACAGACAGAGTGAGGCAAGCAGCTTAAACACTTTGCCACAGACAGAGTGAGGCAAGCAGCTTAAACACTTTGCCACAGAGTGAGGCAAGCAGCTTCAACACTTTGCCACAGAGTGAGGCAAGCAGTTACAACACTTTGCCACAGAGTCAGGCAAGCAGCTTCAACACTTTGCCACAGAGTGAGGCAAGCAGCTTCAACACTTTGCCACAGAGTCAGGCAAGCAGCTTAAACACTTTGCCACAGACTCAGGCAAGCAGCTTCAACACTTTGCCACAGACAGAGTGAGGCAAGCAGCTTCAACACTTTGCCACAGAGTGAGGCAAGCAGTTTCAACTCTTTGCCACAGAGTGAGGCAAGCAGCTACAACACTTTGCCACAGAGTGAGGCAAGCAGCTACAACACTTTGCCACAGAGTGAGGCAAGCAGCTTCAACACTTTGCCACAGAGTCAGGCAAGCAGCTTCAACACTTTGCCACAGAGTGAGGCAAGCAGCTTCAACACTTTGCCACAGAGTGAGGCAAGCAGCTTAAACACTTTGCCACAGAGTGAGGCAAGCAGCTTAAACACTTTGCCACAGAGTGAGGCAAGCAGCTTCAACACTTTGCCACAGAGTCAGGCAAGCAGCTTAAACACTTTGCCACAGACTCAGGCAAGCAGCTTCAACACTTTGCCACAGACAGAGTGAGGCAAGCAGCTTCAAAACTTTGCCACAGAGTGAGGCAAGCAGTTTCAACACTTTGCCACAGAGTGAGGCAAGCAGCTACAACACTTTGCCACAGAGTGAGGCAAGCAGCTACAACACTTTGCCACAGAGTGAGGCAAGCAGCTTCAACACTTTGCCACAGAGTCAGGCAAGCAGCTTCAACACTTTGCCACAGAGTGAGGCAAGCAGCTTCAACACTTTGCCACAGAGTGAGGCAAGCAGCTTAAACACTTTGCCACAGAGTGAGGCAAGCAGCTTAAACACTTTGCCACAGAGTGAGGCAAGCAGCTTCAACACTTTGCCACAGAGTGAGGCAAGCAGCTACAACACTTTGCCATGGAGAAACACTTGTATAAAACACATGTTTACAATTAGCTTTGGTTACTGTACCTTCATTGTCTGTAGGTTCTTCATTCATGTGTCCACCTGGTAAACTTCTATCTAGGTTGCCAACTTCATGTGCGTTGGTCCAGCTTTTGTTGTCAACCTGGTTGAAATTATGCAACTTCAGTTACTGGGTTTGAAAGTATCACAATTTAGATTATACCATTACCCAAACCTGTTCAACCTCAAAAGAGAAATTATATTAAGGTCCATCTCTGGCACAGATTAATAATCCTGCAAATGAGTCAGCCACAAATATTGGCTGATCATGGTTTCACCCACACAGGATATTATGAAACTGAAAGTAAAGCTGGAATATTGGTAATAAACTCTCTTGTGATTTGTTCTTGAACATATAACTACTATTTTGGCAACATTAAGGAGAATCTATGGTGAACAGATGGTGACCCTTAGCAAAGACTACCCAAGAGACATGTGTTGCTGGGGCCCATAAGGGAAGCAAAGAATAGCAACACTGCAGCCTACCACGCATGTCGTAAGAGGCGACTAAGGAGGCTTGATGGTTCCGTCGCCCTGCTACTGAGTGAGTGCGTGGCGCGACACTGTGAGCGGTGAGTTTCGTGTGAAATGCTTTTGAATCTGCCTGAGGTTTTTTGGAACGTGACTGCATGTTCGGAGCGATGGCAGCTGGCTATGTCCCAGAGTTGACCGGTTCTTGCCTTATGCAGAAATCGTGGCTGCTGGTTTTCTGGTTGACTGCCACTGCCATCGACGATGACCTGCATTTCGTGGAATGTGTGGGTGAACATCTAGGAAACATCCAGTTGGGAAAATGACTGCCGATTCCATCAGAAATGAACTGGGTGTTTTGTGGGGGACTATTGTGTTGACATTCTGGCGGCGGCATTATGCACAGTGTATCTGTGCGGGCTGTTGTTTGTCAAGACTCCTGTCTTTTCCACTTTTCACATTGGGCAGTGGGGAGCGTTTTGTGTGATATTCACTGGCACAGGAACGGAGCATAATGGGGATGACCCGTTGCTGTGAAGTTGGAACTGCGACTAACTAACTAACCAACTAACTAACCCAAGAGAATTTTATAAACGTGTCAATGCAACAAGAAACAGAGATGCATGCTACAACCCAACCACCATCATAAACAGCAAAAGAGGTATACCGATATTTAATCCACAACAAAGACTAGCAAGGTGGGCAGAATACTTTCAGGAACTACTTAACCCCCCAGATAACATAGAAAATCTCACTTTTGTGCCTAAAAGTCATGGACAACAAGAACCAAATTTTTTACCTGCAGAAGTCAAAGCAGTTATACAGAAAAGTCTTAACAAATCACCAGGTCCAGATGGAATAACCACAGAAGCTATTCAGGTCTGTGGGAAAACAGGAGTTAAATGGCTAACCTGACTTTTCAATATAGCATGGGAAGAAAGACAAGTCCCAGAATATTTCCAACAGGCATAATATTACCAATATGGAAAAAGAAAGGCAATATTAGAATGCAAAACATACAGAGGTATATCACTCCTGAGCCATATAGGGAAAATGTATGCAAAACTATTGGAACAAAGAGTTAGACCCAAAGCTGAACAACAGTTAAGCAAAGTACAATTCGGTTTTCGGAAACGAAAAAGTTGCACTGATGCACTATTTACACTTAGACAAATATGTGAAGAAACTATCGAATATAGTGACCAGCAGAATACTGTGTTTGTAGATCAGGGAAAGGCTTTCGATAGAGTAGACAGATACAATTTTGGACCATCCTTGAAGACTATGGGATACAAGGGCAATTGCTAGAAAACATCGTAGCCATGTACCACTCGAGCTGAAGTACAGTATGAACAAAAGAAGGTATATTAGATATGTTCACAGTCAATACAGGAGTGAGGCAGGGATGTGTACTCTCACCTCTGCTATTTAATGTCTACATGGACAGAATATCTAAAGAAGCAAATCTTGACAGACCAGATTCAGAAAATTTAGAACTCTTTACTCCAGATGAAACAACTGATCCACGGGAAATAAATGAACTTTTATTTGCACAGGATCTGTGCCTGTTTTACAGCGATGAGGGCAGACTACAACATCATATTAATAATATAATAAGTGGGCCAGATATCCATAGTGTTTGTTGTTTCCAGTTTCAAACTGATATTATGTGATGTTAGGACTGTTTGTTTCTTTCTAAATGCTTTTTGGTTACAGCAATCCATAACATCTGATGGGAGATGCCGTGGAGAGATTAGAGCTAGAATCACAATGGTGAAGGTAGCCTATTGCTAGATGGAAAATATACTGACCAATAAAAATGTGTCATTTACAATGAGAAAAAAGTGTTGAAGTGCTAAATAGAACCTCTAATTTATATGGATGTAAAGCATGGACAATGAGCAGACAAGCTGAAAAACAAGGCTAATGGCTGTGGAAATATGGTTTCTGAGGAAAATACAAATAATATAATGGACAGACAGAAAAACCAATGACAAAGTTCTACAAGAAAAAAAATGAAAACTGTAAACTGATTAGAGAAATTAGATGTAGACATTCAAAATTGTTTGGACATGTTATGAGAAGAAATACATTGGAGAACTTGGTGACAACTGGCAAGATTGAGGGGAAAAGAACAAGGGGAAGGAAGAGAAGTAAATACCTAGAGGGCTTGACTATGTGGTATGGTCGAGACAAGAATACAGAACTGATCCACGACTCTGGTGATTGCGTGAGATGGCGAAACATGTCCGCCCACGCCTACTGGCATGGTACAGGATGAATTATTCCCTGATCTGATCTGTTTCTTGTTGAGCATGTTCAGGTAATTATTTGGTTGATTGAGATAGTTCTGCATTTGTTCAGTGGTCTTTCCTTTAATTGTAATATTTAATTTTTGGCACAGAATAATAATAGAAATAGCTGAACATTGATATTCTAGCAACTCAGTATTACTATTAACAACACCATTAAGAATTGGGAAATTACTCAAGTCAATGCAAGAGCAATATGAAACACACAATTTATATCCCAGAGCAACCAAAACAAAAATAATGGCATCCGACTAAACAAGCCATGTTAACTTTTCATGCTGTACTAATTCTTCAAGTCATTCTTTAACTTTAAGTCATACAAAATCTTCATTTCAGACTGGTGCTTCAATTATTATTAATTCATCAAGCCATACTAATTCTTCATGTCATACAGAATAAATAGCTTAAATAGATAGAGATCTGCAGTAACATCAAATATTCTTACTTCAAAATCTGGTTCCATTTTTATACTTGTACTTGATAAAAGGCTGCCTGTTTCCATGTTTCATTTTTTTCTGAAAGAAAACAGGTTAAAGTCAGGATAGAAACATGTATTGTTGAATTTAATACACAAGCTGTATAAATAAAAACTTAAGATAATCACATGTAGTGTTTGACATGATTCACATACTATAAAGTTATACATTACTAGAAGATCAGTGTGTCAGACCTCAGTTTGACATAATTCACATACTATACAGTTATACATTACTAGAAGATCAGTGTGTCAGACCTCAGTTTGACATAATTCACATACTATACAATTATACATTACTAGAAGATCAGTGTGTCAGACCTCAGTTTGACATGGTTCACATACTATACAGTTATACATTACTAGAAGATCAGTGTGTCAGACCTCAGTTTGACATAATTCACATACTATACAGTTATACATTACTAGAAGATCAGTGTGTCAGACCTCAGTTTGACATGGTTCACATACTATACAGTTATACATTACTAGAAGATCAGAGTGTCAAACCTCAGTTTGATGTGATCCACATACTATATACAGTTATATTCTGGGATGCACCAGAGACACACCAGTAGTGTGTATGCGTTACATCCTTGGTCTACCGACTGTTGCTGATAAGCTCAAGGTGATGTAGGCAAAGGCATACCTCAGAGTTGCTGCTGACACAGATCACCTGTTGCATGAGATGCTGGATGCAGATAAGGGTCAGTGACTGATAAGAGGGAAATCATGGATGGCTCAGGCGGAGGATACAATCAGACAGATACAATCAGTGCATCTTGAAGAACATTAGGCGAGGAGAGGAGTGGGTCAGGGTGCCAGCGGAGCAGTCAGACTTGTGCAGAGTTATAATCACATTAAGCCGGGACTGCAGGGAGTGGCCAGCAGGGGCCACAGAAGTGGAAATCCAGCAACTAATTCAGGACAATGCTCACTCGGGTGATGTGATTATCTGCACAGATGGTTCAGTGTCAAGAGGTGAGAGAAGTGGCTGGGGGGTTCATAACCAAAGCTAATGGTCAATGTTTGGGGCAGGAGAGCCTGGCATATGATACCACAACATCCAGCTTAAGAATGGAGGTGGAGGTAGTCACTGCGGCTCTCCGCTGGATGGAGAATACGACACACACACACACACACATCGTGATTATAATGACTCAGAAAGCATGCTGACGAGGGTGAGGACGGGTAGTTTTCGTGCGGAGTGGCTTGCTTTGCTTCAGAGGTCATGGGTGACAAGCATCGCCTCAAACTTTTCTCCTGGGCATGCCGGTGTGCTGGGAAATGAACAGGCGGACAGATTGGCTGGCTCTGCAGAACTTGGTGGAGTATTGATACATGACAAGGCAGATGTGGTTGCGGCCTTGTGGGATCACGTGTACACCTCGGAGGAATGGATTACCATGGTCTGGCAAGAATGAGACAGTGAGGAGTGACGAGGGGATCTGGCCGACGCTCAACGCTCAGTGGAAAGGCGAGACGGACTTATAATCAGTTTGCTACTGGTACTATTGGTGTTGGAACTCTTCGCTGGCTGCTGAGGATGGGGACAGAGTGCTTATGGGAATGACCCGAATGCTGTAATGTCGGTTCCTAAATCAATCAATCAATCAAATTACTAGAAGATCAGTGTGTCAGACCTCAGTTTAGCGTGATTCACATACTCTACAGTTGTACTGTTGTTGTTGTTTGTCCATCGAGAATGATGATGACCATTCATTTCATCCAGCGAGTTTGAAAATATGGAGCCATGAATTCTAAGATGGCTGATAAGGCCTATTTTGGCTCGAAAGGTTCTTTGATAATGTGGACAAAGAATGCTTGACATTTCTGGAGGAGGATTTCCTGCAGTGGTTTTTCTGTTCTGCCTTTTCTTCACAGCTCTTGCAGTCCTGATTGCCTCATACATGACTGCACCCTTGCGTAATGATGCACGCCATGAATTTAGGTCTCTGGCTGCAGTCTCCCAAGTGTCATGATGAAATCCAAAAGCATTCAAGAGATTTTCGGAGTGTCTATAAAGCCTTTCCTCTGGCCATCTTGGGAGCGTTTACAACAACGCAACTCACCGTAAAAAATTCGCTTAGGGAGCCTGTGATCTGGCATACGAGTCAAGTGACCAGCCCAGCGAATCTGATTCTTCATTAGTAGAGTATGGATACTGGGCATGGGTGCTCTTTCTAGGACTTCGGTGTCTGGGATTTTGTCTTGCCATTTAATCTTCAGTAGCTTCCTAAAGCAGACTGCGTGGAAGTGGTTTGATTTCCTAGCGTGTCACTGATAAACAGTCCAGGTTTCACAAGCATATAGCAGTGTGGATAATACAACTGTTTTGTAGACTTTCAGCTTTGTTTGCAGGCTTATTCCGTTTCTGTCCCATACATTCTTGTACAGTCTGGCCTTGGAGATTCTTGCATTCACTTCATCATCAATTGTGGCAACTTGTGACACGGTGCTGCCAAAATAGGTGAATTTGTCCACAACACTTAGACTATGATAATTCACTTTGATATTCAGCACAGTGTGATTATTCCCTGGAGCTGGCTGGTACATAACTACAGTCTTCTCCAAGTTGATATTGAGCTGAAAGTTGGCACAGGCATGTGAGAAAGCTGAAACAAGCTGCAATAAGGATTGATAATGAAGTGGGACAGTATCAGCCAATTAAGAGAGGTGTTAGGCAGGGATGTGTGATGTCTCCAGATCTTTTTTCCCTGTACATGAAAATATTTTCAGAAATGTAGAGGATATAAATGGAATCAGCATTGGAGGACGAAACATCAATAACATTAGATATGCAGATGATACAGTATTAATTGCAGACAATGCGCAGGACCTGCAACAATTAGTAGATGTGGTTGTTGTACACAATGAGCAACTGGGGTTAGAATTAAATTGTAAAAAGACTCAGGTTATGGTCATCAGTAGGAAGGAAGAAGTGCCACAATGTAATATACAAGTAAATGGAAATATTCTTCAACAAGTGAATCGGTACAATTATCTTGGAACAGTTATAACATCTGATGGGAGATGCCTTGAAGAGATTAGAACAAGAATCGCCATGGCGAAAGTAGCCTTTAGCAAGATGAAAAACATTCTGACCAATAAAAAGATGTCAATTGAAATGAGAAAAAGAGTGTTAAGGGGATACATAGAGCCTGTTCTTTTGTATGGATGTGAAACTTGGACAATGAGCAGTCAAGCTGAAAAGCATCTGATGGCTGCAGAAATGTGGTTTCTGAGGAAAATGCAAAGAATACCATGGACAGACAGAAAAACCAATGACCAAGTACTACAGGAGACAAATGAACATCGTAAACTGATTAGAGAAATTAGACGTAGACAGTCAAAAATTTTTTGGACATGTTATGAGAAGAAATGGATTGGAGAACTTGGTGACAACTGGCAAGATCGAGGGGAACAGACCAAGAGGAAGACCGAGAGGAAAATACCTGGATGGCTTGGCCACATGGCATGGACGAGACAGGAACACTGAGCTAATCCACGACACTGGTGATCGAGTGAAATGGCGAGTCATGACCGCCCACGCTTTCCGGCATGGCACATGATTGATTGATAGCCAGTATAGTCTAAGATTAGTGCAGCATAGCCAGTCAGATTGAGAATGAAATTGAAATAACGCATCCATTTCGCAAAATTCTATCTATGGCGGCACCCACACTATAGTAAATATAGTATTTATTACAGCCAATCCTTTGTTAATTTTATAATTTGAACACTCAATTTAATTACTAAAATTAAACAGAATAGAAGTTTAATTGATAGTAATTTTTAGCATAACAATGAGATATTGCTAAATTCAAAATGGCGGACCCATGCCGTTAGCCTTGCGTAGTATAGCAGAGCGGACTCCTTTTTATTTTATAATTAGAACTGGCAATTTAACTACTAAAATTAAACAGAATACAAGTTTCATTTGTAACAATAATTTATCTGTGTACTTGTATAATTTGGCACCTTTTGACATGACTGAAAATAATTTTGAAAGCCAGTTTTCAGACCCGTCTGTTGTAAACCTGTAAGGAGTACTTTTTTTCTTAGAAGCGCATCAGTACATAATTATTTAGATTTAAATAAAATACCGTGAAATAACTTATGTTTTTTTTTTTTAAAGTTAGTATTTAATTATTAATTGCTAACTTTTAGATACAGAACAGTGTAATTATTGAGCAGAAGTAGAAATAATTATTAGCGAATATTTACTTATTTGTATTTAAATTTTTTTAATTTAATATTTTAACAATTAATTAACTGTTGCTTAATTTATGCAGCAGTTACAAACTTATTTACGTACATTAAAGCATGATATTTAAGCTTTTCTCAATGCAGCTGGTACATTAAGACTATGAGTACATTTTCATGAATTGTTCTTTCACTAACGAAAAACATTTCACATGATTTAATTAATATAAATTAATATAAATTTACAGCTATTTTTAACTGTTAATTAGGTAATGCCACATTCTATCAAAAAGTCTTAAAAGTCAAGTGCATTTTTCTCTGAGACACGGAGACTCTCATGCTTTGTACCCTGTGAAAAGAGACTGAGCCATATGGGATAAAACCCAGTGCAATGAAGTCGATCCTCTCAATCCTCTCGACATTCTATTTGAAAGAGGAATGTGGCCTTTATTTTCCTGTTGCCAAAAACGCATAATAAAATAAAAATATACATCTCACCAGGTTTGTTAGCAAGGTGACAGACTTTTAATAAATAATAAACAATTGGCAGCCATTTTTAATTGTTAATTAGGTCACGGCACATCCTATCGAAACATAGATACGTCAAGTTAGGCCTTGCCACCCCAGACGCAATGAATGGTACTTCGTTGTTCGTTTAAAAATAAACAAGCCACAGTAATAGAAGGCACAATGTCTCAGCTTCCAATTTATTGAGCCGCGATAAAATCTCCCCCATTACTTAGGACCTCTTTATACTTCCTGGTTTTAAATCAGGACACAAGAATATTCACAACTCAGCTTAGAATTAACGTCTACTCTTCGTTGAGATACCGTTGGATTTGTCTTGTCAAGCTGTATCCAACTGTTATGATTTCATAAGTAGAAACACCATTTTAAGTATTCTCTGTATATGCTAGTATAAATTAAAGGAAAGGTCTTTCACAATCACATGACCACGCATGTAAAATTACTAAAAATCTTATCTTTTTCCATTATGACTGTACAGTGTACATCGAAAATAAAATTGCATGCATACAGTTTCTGAAAGTAACTACTACTTGTACATGTAGTCATATTTACATTCAATAAAATGTGATCATTATTTAATTTACCTCTGATATTCACAACAATATAAGATGTTTAAGAACAGTGTAATCCTCTAGTTAACACATACAAGACGCCATGTTCGCAACAACACCGGAAGTTAATAAATAATACAAAAGCTACACCCAGTCAACGACCAAATGTAATAGAACAGTTTTGGTTTTTGGTTAGAAACAAAGAATGCTACACAAGTTTAAGTTTCATATCAGACCCAATGGATACAATACCTCCACGATCATATGAAAATAACGCTTCTAATCGACTTGTAAGGCGAGATATTATCATAAGTTTTATTATATGAACAGGACAGAGTGGAATGAAATATCATTGATTAGCACCTTGCCGTCTTGACAGACGATAGTTTGTACATTAAAAAGACATAATAACTTTTACCTATGGCAGTAGCGAATGTGACTGATAAGGCCAATTTGCGCTGTAAATGTCCGTTCACAGTGGGTGCATGTGAACACGTGGTCATTTCCACCATCATGCACCATCTTACGTCTCAAACGCTCGGTGTGTGACTTATCTGCAATAATTTTCTCCTTTGTCTTTATTCCATATCGGATGTTTGCCTTCCATACAACACGTTCAGCGGCGACTTGCTCTTGTCACATAAAATCTTGGAGGTCGATCGATGACAGAACGTCGCACCAAAAGTCTACAAACAGCCGGCATTCATTCATGTGTTGTTGATCGAGGGAAGACTGTGGCGCCATACGTCTGCAAGCGGCAGCCATCCTTTTGATGTGGTAGACAGATTGTCTGGGTAAAAGTCGGCACGATCTTTTGTTGTGGGGAAATTATTCTCTAGATCACAGACAGGAGACACTTTCCCGGATGAAAGGTACAGACCGCCAGTTGTTGATATTAAGTCGGAAACGGAGAGAGAAAAATAGCTTCTAGACGTCTAGTGTCTAGACAGTTTTGTGACGTCATTCAGACAAAAGTATTTAAAAGAGTCTGGATAAACAACTTTGATGGTAGTCGACCAAAAGTTGTGAAGCGCTACGGACTTGTGCAATATTCCTAGTTTGTTTCTAGAGAGAAACTATAGTGTCTAATGTTTATTTGCATCGGTGGACATTTAACCATTGAGTTATTCAATAGTCTCAATTTCAAGCAGGAATAAATATATGGTATTTAATTAATTAAATAAACCTACATTCGATTATTCTTATGAATCGAGTGTAGTAATGTGCGTTGAAAGGAAGTATTATAAGAGCGTCGGCAGCAGTAGCCTATCGCGTTGCTTGAACTAGTTGGTGTGAGATATCAATCAACTCAGTGAGTTAAGGGCAATGTAGTGGGATCATATTTAGGAAGATTGAGGATGTTTGGGGGGATAAAGGAAATGTCAAATGGTAGGATCTTCCAGTAGGGCATCTGCTGGGTTTCTGCCCTTTTCCTTTAGTCTTTCCTTGTCTTACCATGACTCACAACGATGTGATGAGCTCCTCGGCCTCATGACAGAGTATGGTTCTCTGTTATATTTCTGAGTGTGGCCGGTGACCTACACTCAGCTAATAAAGGTCGGAATTGAGTTGCTCTCACCAGGTGTGTTCTCTTTTCAACAGGTTCCACTAGATTGTACCACCAACTAAAAGAAAGTCATGGCTCGAGCATTGAAGGCTGAGTTTACTAAGAGGCTTTTGCACTGGGCCCATAACCCAGAGGGTTTGCAGGAACCTGGCCTCTGCTGAGCAGGAAACGAGGATTATATGTGTGTTTCTTAAGTGATAGTGTACATCACAGTAAAATAAAGACACTGACAACAACACCAGTACCAGGAACACTATTAGATACATAGATAACTGGAACATTAACATTGTGTGTTAACATTGGGGAATTCCTATCATTACCAATTACCAGTGTGTGTTACAATTGGGGAATTCCTATAAAAAGTGAAATACTAGAATTTAGTTTTCAAAGTGACAGTAACATTATTTTAGGATTCTCTGATCACAGAACATTTATGAACAGAGTGGTTACACTGTGTGTGTTAGATTGATGATCAATATTGGACTGTTTCCAATATCGATGACCAAGCATTTGGATTGTCCAAGAGCTATCGGAGGAAGTCGATACTTGGCCTGAGAGACATATCATTTGGGTGAGGTCTTCTGTCTGTCATATATGGTGCTGATGCGTGGCCAGTACAGTGATAAAACAGACTTTGCTACTGAGCTATTCAGTCTGATTCTACATACACACTAGATTATACCACAGACATTCTACACATACACTTTGCACATACATGACACTTTTCTCTATTAAACTAATTTGTTGTTTTTGTTAGAGCCAGTGTTGTGTAGTGTGTTTTTGGTAAAAGAATGAGAGGGGGCTTGGTTCAGTAGTAAGAGAGAGAGAGAGAGAGAGAGAGAGAGAGAGAGAGAGAGAGAGAGAGAGAGAGAGAGAAAGAGAGAGAGATCAAGAGACTGACGGGATGTTGTGAACAGAAATCAAGAAGATCCTCAAGATAATGATATGGGGTTAAAATAATGTTGGTGTTGATTCCCCTCACCCCAGGGACAACACATAAATAATACGACAGCTCCCAATGTGCACTATCAATGCCTGTATCAGTCATGTCCCGCTTACACACATCTTTGTATCGTAGTAGAGGCCGACCCTGTTATCAGAAGTCGGGGTGCCCCACCAGCTAGATGAAAGTATTATTCACTGGCGAGCAACCCCAAATAGTCAGAAACTGACTAGGGACAAAATCTATATGGCTGAACTATAGATTAGGCCCATGAATATCCAACGCACAGCTCTAATTGGCTCGTTACAAAATGAAATGAACTGTGCTGAATATTCGCCAAGGAATGGGAAAGAGAAGGTTAGCTAAGATAGATTTTTAAGTCTAAATATAAGAGTAGATGTCAATTGGGGGTTTGGGGCCAAAAAGGTCGGGGCACTACAGGAGCGCCAAAAGAAAGCCCCCGGGGACCAAAAGGGTCGGGGCACTACAGGAGCGCCAAAAGAAAGCCCCCTAGGGAACCAACCCCCGGGGGCCCCACCCCCCAGGGCCCCGGGGCGCGACCGCCCGACCGGGCCGTCCTCTGTATCCCGGAGCGCACGCATGGCGACCGAGCCGCCCGCCACGATATATTACTCAGACATATTTTGGAAAAGCTGTCATATCTCCCAACACAAGCCGGTGTGATATATCACTGCAGCCACAAAGCTCAAAAAAAAAACGGCGGGCTATTTTTTTTACCACCACACGTTCGTTAACAGAATGTGCTACACACAGCACGCTTATTTCCCCCGCTAACAAGTGACGTGGAAGTTAATCAATGCGCGTTGAGCCAGTGATATACTTTTATAAGCTTTTATTAATTTCTTTGCTTTTTTATAACATACATTGAAAAAAAAACATTGTATGTACAAAAAAATTATATACAAATGTATGTACAAAATTATATACAAATGTATACTACATATTTTAATAGTGATATATAACCACAAAATGTTGGTGTTACTTCGGTCGGTGGCGTGGTCAAGTTGGTTAAACCACATCACACTCAGCAGGTCTAGAAATTGAATGGTTTGCATGCTCAAACCCGGGTTTCCATTCAATATTCTAGGCTGCCGTAGTGCGGATGCGGGCACCTTCTAGGTTTCGCTAGTATTTCGTTTCGATTAGCAACCAACAAGGGGGTCGCCTAATCTCTATACATGTGGTTTAACCAACACACCTCACATCTCTCGGAGGATGGCAAGTTGTGTGCATAAAAACCCGGGTTGTTGTCATCCTCTGAGAGGGGTGGGGGAACGAATCACAAAGCCGACTTTTGCATTTTTTTAAATTCTTTTTTTTTTTTAAATCCGCGTGATGGTTTAGGCGGCTTTTTCTTCGTTATGGTGTTATATCTGAAAAATATTAGGGCGCGTCGAATTAGAGGCTGACTTATTGGGCACATACAGATGGAGACCTATGGATGTGAGTGGCCGAAGCTCGGCAAAGAACTTCATTGCGGCCGCCCAACCGTCGGCCTTTATTGTTCTTGGCATGAGGCAAAGCGGGGCGAGGTGATAGAAGAGTGTATATTCTGTGAGAGGGGTGTTAGGAAACCATATGAGATGTGTGAGCGTTGCACACTAGACGCACTTCATAGGATGGTTTGGAAGTTTGAAAAGACGACTGGAATCAAACTGCTACTCTATAAAGGGGTGAAGTTAGATCCTCAATATAGCCCAGAGGGCCTATAGGTGTGGCTTAGCGCAAATTTCGTCGGCCAACCACCATTGCGAGCAACCGTGTCACGCGGGAGAGAAAAAATGTTCATACACACCTTGTTTATCTGAGGAGTATATCCTTCCGCGCATTACCCAGAGGCGGATCATTCAGTGGAGTAGGGGGGTGGTTCCAAACTGTCCTGATCGTGTATACAGGTTATTTCGACCCTAAAGCTTTGACGAATTCTGCCCGTGCCGCGTCTCGGCCTTTCAGAATGAGAGATTTTTTTGTCTCTTCGTCCAGATCCGCCGGCGCCTTGCTCCGAATATCTTTTTTCAACTGGTGAAATTTATTTTCTTCAGCTGTAATTATTTTATACTCCACGTCTGAAATTCTCCCATCATCCAAAGCCTTTGAAACAAGGTCGGCTATACTAGAAAGCTTAGCCGTCGCCAGAGTGCAAATTTCATCATGCTTCTTAGCTTTTGATGTTAGTTTGCGGGACGCTAGCTTGCTCCCAGCGGACATGATTCCACAAGCTAGGGCAGCTATCTCGAGCCCGACAACTATAGGGGCAGCGATAACGGTGGTAAGAAGCCCAACACCCCCCACCCCCATACCAAGGCTAGCCGCCAGCATCGCGCTGTCCACAGCGTCTAATGCATTAACGGCACGCCGATATTTTTTATACAGTGCAGCCCGTTTGTCCCTTTCATCTTCCAGAGACTTCCGAAGACGGGTAAGCTCTTGAATACGATAGGCACCGCCGTCACTAGTATCGATTGTAGGATAGAGCGACATTATTCTTTGCGCGTCAAACCTACTTCTTCAACTGAGATATTAAATGTTCAATGCGAACGGTGCTAATCGACCCTGTAGTGAACAAAAGCCGGACAAAAGCAGTAACGGTAGTAAAAATGATTTCATCTACCGCAACCTCACCGAGCTCTACTATAATGTCCGTCTCTGTTGCCCGGGCCGCCCACGTTCCGTCGGCCGCGGAAGTAATGACGAGAGCAACATGCCTGGGGAGTGATGACGCACTCCATTTAATAGAGACCCCAGGAAGGACTGGGGCTAACTCTGTCTGTGCCACAGGCCCAATAACTAACTCGAGATAGATGGTTGACTCCTTAGGAGGCTTACCTAGCATATCAAGGTCAGCTTTACAATCTGTAACAGCCTTCAGACAATATTTAGTCCCCTGGACTTTAGCCTCAGTCACCGATACGGCATAGAAGAGAGCCCTGGCGCACTGCATTTTCAGAAATGACTGGTAGGTCACAACAGGAGACTTGTTGGGGCGTGTGACTGTCCTGCAGGCCTGATAACTCACAAACACCTTGCCCATGTTAGTTAACCTGATAAGTATCCCATTGGGCTCGAGGTGAGTATATCCCGTGCGAAGCTCAAGCTGCAGATCCCAGTCATCGTCGTCGGGATGGTCTATGGCGGCACGAGCATAGACCCCCTGGGGAGTGAGCTGGAGGCCATAGATCTTGTAGTTATGACCCGGCTCCCGCCACCCAATAGTGTCGGCCAAATCAGCAAAGGTTAGGGTAGAGCATGCTCTTGGGCGATGCCGTCCTGGACCTTCTGAATCAGCCATTGTGTTTTCTGATGTGGAGTTCACAACTTAGATATGCCAACGGTACAGCTTTGCCTTTATCATCACAGACCGAAAGTCTAATATCGTTTAGAGTTCCTGTCTCCAACTTCTTATAACGAGGCACAGAGAAAACCTCGTGTCTCCCTTGATTACATTCCACATTTTGAACGGGCACAACCCTGAGGAGTGTGGAGGGAAGAGAATTATGACGGTTCTCATATGATGATAGACCCTCGAGATGAATGTACAACTCCTTATATAAGAGGAGTCTGGGAAACTCTTTTCCAACAATCTTGGTATCATACAAGTCCCACTCAGATCCCCCAAGAGTGTAGGATAAGCCTACTCCCATTATATCGGCGTCATGTGCACCATTGAAGCTTACAAGACCAGTTGCGGGGTTCAGTGTCAGAGAAAACTTGTGAGGCTCAAAGAATTGCTTGTTGAGGGTACATACGTCGTAGTACCCATCGGGGATAACAATCTTTTTACCCTCCACCCATAACTCATTATTGCCCAGCTTATAGGAAATATTAACCCACGCATGGTAGAACAACAATTCCACGATAGCTACCTCTAGGTCACCATCGCGGTTGTCTAGGACCGGGTTGAGGGGGATGGGTTCCCCACGCTGGATGTTGGTTAATGTGATGTACATCTTAGCACGTCTAATAATGATAATTTACGAGTTCATAAGGGTGGTAAATACCCGACGGAGCAACCATGTCTGATGTGAAGTACGCAGCTTAGATAAGCCAGTGGCACGTTGTTACCCTTTTCATCTCGGACCGAAAGTCTTATACCCCCTACCGTTCCAGTTTCTAGCCTTTTATAATGAGGCACAGAGAAAATCTCATGTCTCCCTTGATTACATTCCTCTTTTTTAACGGGTACAGCCCGGAGGAGTGTGGAGGGAAGAGAATTATGACGGTTTTCATATGATGATAGACCCTCGAGATGAATGTACAACTCCTTATATATGATAAGTTTAGGAAACTTCTCCGCATGGAATGTAAACACCTCATTGAACCGCTCACTTCTGTAGTCTATGCCGAACCCAAGAACACCACCTAGCCCTCCGAACCCTAAGACCACCCCCGATTTTATACCACCGAGACTTACAAGGCCAGTTGCGGGGTTGAGAGAAAGAGAGAGCTTCCGTGGCTCAAAGAATTGTTTGTTAAGAGCACAGACATCATAATACCCGTCGGGGATAGTAACAACTTCATCATCAAGTTTGAACCAATTGTTTTTCAGCTTCGCGGAAATATTAACCCACGCGGGGTAGAACAACAATTCCACGATAGCCACCTCTAGGTCACCATCGCGATTGTCTAGGACCGGGTTGAGGGGGATGGGTTCCCCATGTTGGACGTTGCTAAGTGTGAAAAACATATTAGCACAGCTAATAATAATGACTGCTTACGAGTTCAATAAGGACGCCAAATACCCGACGGGTGGGGTATACCCGTTTGCACAAATAAAGGATCTCACAAAGGTGGACATACAAGTCAACCTCCAAGGAGCCTTTCCGACACAGTTCCCCAACATGTTTGAAAAATACCGGTTGCCATACGTGGAGTCAGACCAGATCGTGCAAGCCTGGTACAGCAATCCGATGCAATTCTGGCAAAACCAACTCAACTTCGCAGTATGGTGTGCCACGGCGGGGTGTGGGGTGTCCGCGCAGGAGCATCTGTCCGGCCCTGACCCACTAACGCGAGCCGTCTTCATATTCCATGTCTACTACCAGATTCGCCGAATCCTCAAAGAGATGCGTGTGGCTCTACCACAAGACCAGGGTTGGAACGCCTTTGAAAATCCCTACGATGTAAGAGCCTATCAGCGTATATGCGCGGAATTTGGAATTCCCCAGAATGATAACTGGAGACGGCTCGGGAGGAATAACGGGTTGGGGAGTGTATACATTTACTGGACGAACACTGGTTATCGCGTCCTGCCTGATGGACATGATGGTGTATATGACCCAAAGCGCCATTCATTCACACAACAAACCACAAATGACATACTACACATAGATTATATCTCACAAGACGATATTCACGCTGATTCTGGCTGGCAGGCTTTCATTCTTAACAAGTCACAGGGCTTCACACGCCCCGGTGTTGAGCGAATAAATGACAGCATTCGAACCTATGTGTGGGCCATCTTAGGGGCCCAGGCTCAGACTAGAACACGAATTCTGGGAACTGGAACGGCGTTTGATGCCCAGAAGCAATTCCTGGTATTAGTAGAAGAAGCCATCTCTGCGCCCGTCGATCTCGCGGCGGCCATCAAAAGATATCAGGATGTGCTACAAAACGCGAGCTCAGAAGTTAATTATGTCTTTGGAACGGGGTTGTATATGGCCCCCAGCGACATGCTGCTCCGCATTGGCCAGATAGCTGGATATAACAACATGATCGTCATCGCAGAACCAGGCCTAAAGCGTGGCCTGAATACAACCATTAATGTCCCTAAGCTGCCCACCATTGCACAGCCGACGGTAGAGCTGCCCAGCATTGCTCAGCCAGCGCTGCCGACCACTAGCATAGCTGATAAGGCAGCTGGGCTGCAGCATCAAAATGAAAAGATAGCACTCATTGCTGGGGGTGTCGCAGTCGGTCTAGTGGTCCTATGGTTTGTTCACCGCAATTAGCCGCTCTCTGATAGCCAGCAGCAGCAAGCCACCGAGTGCAACCACTAATGCCCAGAGATTTCCAGCCAGCCATCCCACACCCTTACTCAAGAAGTTAAGAAGCCAGGAGATAATACCGCCTATGATTCCTGGGAGTGCCTCCGCAGCCTTACCAGCTAGCCTGGCTAGAAGGCTCGCTAGGTCTTTCAGTTTCTGCCGAATCCATTCCTTAGCCCCAGGGCCAGGTGGCGGGCCAGGTGGTGGGATAGGTGGCGGGCCAGGCGGTGGGGTAGGACCACCACCACCAGTAATGGCTAGGGTGATAGTGGAAATTAAGAGGCCGATCGCTGTGAGAATGCTCGCTATGGTGATACCCTGCTCTCGGAACAGAGTCCGCAGCCTCGCACCCAGTGTGGTGTCTTCATTGACCACCCGATGAATGGTTTCACGGATCCGACTGAATTGGGTGCGTAAGTCTTCGTGTAACTCAGCGACCTCTATTAAAAGCCTCTTCTTAGCTTCTTCAATATCGGCAATCTTTTGCTCTTGAAAGTCCCTACTCTCCTCATTGGGTGCTATCAACATTTTCCGCCGCCTTATGGCGACCTCTTTATCTTGCTGGTCGAGAATAACCAGATAGTTTGTGAGTTTACCTTTAATCGTTGTCACCGCTTTGTCAAGCGCCATGAGCCCCCGGAGTTCTCTCACTGGAGGTAAGCCTTTCTCTCCCAGGTATTGGTCTACGTGTGAGGTTTCTAAAACCCGCTGCACTTCTGGACTCGACATAGCCCGTTCTAAGATGTTGCCAACATTTGAAGCTATTTGTGGGACAGCCTGAATATCTGCACCACTTAGAGCAGCTTCTTCCTCCGCCAGATCACTAGCAGTCTCCTCAAGGATGGTGACAACCTTTGGTGGTATTTTGTCCACAAACCCCAATACCTCTCTGGTACTCACTCTGAGGTTATTCACAGCTAACGGCATGCCATTATCATACTGTGTAATCCTTTGGTGGTTAACATAGAGAGCATTCCGGCGACCCAAACGAATTTTTGTATAATCTATACCAGTTATAGGTTTGATACCCCACATCTTCTCCACCCTTTTAAAATAGTCGTTAATAGCGCTGTTTTCTAGTTCTATGAATAAGTTGCGCTCCCCCTGTGACGTCTCCCCCTGTGACGTCTCCCCCTGTGACGGCCACTCGGTATTAACAATGCGGGGATTATCGACATCAAAATCGTCGTCGATGAAGCCTGTCTCTTCTTCCTCGCCCGTTTCAGGCCTCCCCTCTTCACCACCAAAATCAGTCAGCTCAACTCTATCCATATTAGATATTGCTACAAAGCAATAATAAACAACTAGCCATGTCTTCAAGTGCATATGGTCGTAAGCTTAACCCTTACCGCCGTCTCCGGGAGCCGCTCGGTGTGAAAGGATTGCGGCAAACGATAATCGTGACCAACAATCCTTCTACGATCGGTCCGAAGCAGCAGTTACTAGTTCGTTTTCCCAATCTCGGTGCACACGATGTTATCGTGCCTGGGTCGGTGCGGCTGGCATTCAATGTCGACCTCAGCTCCCCTGATGTCAACCGGTCCGTGGTCCAGAACCTCGGCCGAGCACTGGTTCAAAAGCTGACCGTCAGGCTATCGGGCAATGAAGTCTTCTCTCTTGTGGACAGTGACGTCTACAACGTCTATCTGGATCTTTGGAAGAGCCAATCGGAGCGGGCGAGCGCTGTGTATCAAGGCATCGATACAAGTACCGGCATGAATGTGACCAAGGCGCGTGTTGGTGCAGCGGATGCTGTTGTTCTGCCCCTCGCCAATGCGAGAGACGTGGCCATCGCGAAGGCCTTCAAAAACAGGTACTACATACCACTAGACTTTGAGCTGCTTGAAACGCATGCGCCCTTCTACCAATCTGCTCTTAGTGATCGGCTGGAGATTGAGTTGACCTTTAACGACGCTTCCCGTGTGATTCGCGCAACTGGTAAAGATGCCGGCAACTCCTCATACTCCCTAGAAAACATCTGTCTCGAGTACGAAGTAGTCACTGAACCCACGTTGGCCCGGCTAATTCGGAGCATGTATGAGAGCCGTATGGTGGTGTTATACGAGCGGGTCCTACGACATAGACGGATCCCTCAGAAAAAGGAGGACTCGATATGGAACATCAATCTGAACACACCCTGTAAGTCTTTGAAAGGCATTCTCCTATTATGGGAAGATCCCGCCAACCAAAAGGATTTTGCACGCCAACCAGAGTTGTTTTACAACCCGCAGATCACCAAAGTTGAAGTCATCGTAGAAGGACAAGCCAATCAGCTATTTGCGCACGGCTTAGCACCACATCAGCTCTGGGACGAAGCGAGGAAATTCTTCGCTGGTGGCCTCAAAAGGCACCCTGAGACAAGCGCAGTCGCCAAAGAGCTAGGATTGTTCGATGTTAGTCTAGGCGAGTACTTGACGTCAAAATTCTGCTTGTGGCTGGACTTCCGGACCTCCGACGATGACCATCTTCACGGCAGCGGCCGGCGTGTAGAGAACGGCTCTGAGGGCATCACTCTCCAGATCACGAAAGAGGCCGAACCGGCGGGGCCCCTGTACTGCTACGTTTATTTGGTTATGGACGGACAGCTGAACATCGACACCGGGAGATTCGTTAGTGCTGTTTATTAATGGAGTTCCCACTTAAGCCACACTCGGCCATCATCACAGGCCCCACATCGTGTGGTAAAACAGAATTCATTCTCGACCTCCTGGAAGGCCCGTACAGGGGTGTTTTCGAGCATATTGTAATTGCTTGCCCTTCGGTATGATACAATGAAACATACCGGGCCCGGCCGTGGGTGTGGTCAGATCGCGAGGTCTTCATATTTGACCCCGGTGATCGGCTGCTCAAATGGCTAGAGGCCTTCTATAAAATGTTTCAGGGGACACCAACGTTATACATCATTGATGACTGCAGCGCAGAGGACGCTATTGCGCAGAAGCGGACTATGTTGACTTATCTAGCTTTTAGCGGGCGACATGCCCAGCAAAGTCTGTGGGTTCAAACCCAGAAGTACAACGCCGTTGCGAAAGGCCTCAGAGCGCAGACACAATGGGTGGCGCTCTTCCATTCCAAGGATAAGGATAGCTTTGAAGACTGCCTGGATGAGAACTACATCATCCACTCTAGGGAGGAACGTGATGGGGTGCGAAAGCAACTCGAAACCAATGAGTTCTCAAAGCTGGTACTGAGGACCAAGTTCCCATTTTCTTATAAAGTGCTCAAAGCTGGTGAGGTTTGTTAGATACTAAGCATATGTTAAGCATCAGCTAAGCATATGGTAAGCATCAGCTAAGCATATGTTAAGCATCAGCTAAGCATGTATGAAGCAGTGCTTTGTTACTCCGTAACAGCCTTAGTTGTATTACAACTGATATGCACATGTTGTGTGCTTGGATGGGCTGTGCATTCCTATATTAGAGTTAGACGTTGGGTATTTGCAAACGCTGTGATGGATTGTGACACCATACTCGACCAGCTGTTACGTGAAGAGGCAAAGCCGGTAGAGTCTGCTCCGGAACCTACAACAACACCACAGTCCGGACATGCATCACCACCTACCACAACGCCACAGTCCGGACATGCGTTGCATCGTGAAAGGCTGGCAGCACTTGCGGCTGGGGGACGTGCCGGGCAGTACATAGGTGGTAAGTACTCCAAACTTACAATGGAACAGGTTGAGGCCTTGCCTGATCAAGAAATTGAGAAGCTATATGCGAGGCATGAGGCGAGGCTTGGAGCTGCAATAACAAAGACCCTAGGCACAGCTATGCTACAGATGTACGCACAAGTGGCAAGTATGTTCCTCCCCATTGCTGATAATCAAGCTTTGGTGACAGACCTGGAGGCCGACCCGTTTCTAGGGCATGCGCTAAACACAGTTACATGTGAACTCTACCATAAGTTCGGTATGTGCTTAGCACCTGCAACTGTCGCACTAGCAACTTTTAGGCACTGCCATTTTGGACATATCTGTCCTAAGCAAGAACAAGATGGAGGAGGAGACCCCCGAAATTGCTCCACAGGAGAAACTAGTGACGAAGGACCCCAGGAAAGTTGCGGCTGGGAAGAGAGGAGCTGCTGCTCGAAAGAGTCGTGAAGCAGAGAGGCTGTCTCTAGCTCTGCAGCAGGCTGTTCGTGAGAAGAAACGAAAGTTAGCCCCCGAGCATGAGGAGGCCCCACCACCGCTGTTTCCAATGGTGCCAGTTGATTACCGTGGCTGGACTCCCTGGATTATTGGAGTGGCTGGCGTTGTCGTTGTCGTCGGAGTAATTAGGCAGAAAATGCGGCGGACTAAAGCACCTGCCCCACCTGTGCCCTCCAAGCGGCCGGAGACTAACATATTAAAGAATAGAGATCCATTTTATATGGAATAATGGCAGGCGTTGATGGGAAAGCTATTGTTAACGCCGTTTACCACGGCGCTGTGGTGGCCGCGCTTACGGTAGGCACCGCAAAACTGACCAAGGTGATTTTCAAAGGGGCAACCTTGCCCAAGCTAGACGCTGATATGTATGACCTTGGGATGATGGTTTTAGACACGTCCATCGCCTTAGCACTCCGAGATTTGCTTATCAAAGAGGGCTTGATCCCCGCTGATATATTGCATAAACCCTTACAGTATCAGCCCCGCTAGCTATGGCCTCTGTCGCAATGATGATAGGGGGCGCTGTTGTCAATGCCCTCGCGTTTACGGGGGGCAACTACCTCTTTTCCAAGCTAGGGCATGCGGACGCCCATGAAGAAATGAGGCGGCACGATGAGGCTGTCGAGCGGCTACAGGCGGCCCAGGCTGAGTGGATGAGAAAGAGAACCGCGCGGTTGGACTGGCTCAACGATGAGCTACAGCGCGAAGGCCACGCCGTTCACTCTTTCCAGGATGTCGACCAGGCTATGCGGGAGTACAGCCTGATCTCTGGCAAACGTGTCGAGCCCCTCGAGCCTGAACCTCGCCTGTCGGATTTCTATGTGCCATCAGAGCCGCAGAAAGACCGCGAGATCACTTTTATCGTTCTTGGGCTGGCAGCGACTGGTATTGTTGCTTACAAGTTGCTTTAGAGATTGACTGCTGCTACCAAAATGAAAGATCTGGAGGATATCTACTACAGCCCTCAGGGCTACTGGAAAGGCTTGGCGGCCATTAAGAAGCTAGCTGCTGCAGCTAATGTTTCGGAGGATGTTGCCCGAGACTGGCTCAAGAAGCAAGCTATTTTTCAGATCTATTTACCCGCTCCTCGTTACATTCCGCGGCCATCTATTGATGAAGATAGTCCGAATGCCGTCCATCAGGCTGACTTGCTCTACCTACCACATGACCGGGTTGGTCGTAAGACATTTAAGTATGCCTTGACAGTTGTGGATGTTGCCTCACGGTTTAAGGAAGCAGAGGCTTTGACAGACAAGAGCAGTGAAGGGGTGGCTTTGGCCCTAGAGCGAATTTACAAACGCGGGCCACTCAAATGGCCACGGCTTCTGCAGATTGATCCGGGGCGTGAGTTTATGGGTGCTGTGAGCCAGCTGGCAGCAAAGCATAAGACACAGATACGGCGTGGAGAAGCTGGGAATCACCGGCAGCAGGCGATCGTCGAGAGGTTCAATCGCACTCTGGCGGAGAGACTGTTCGGTGCCCAGTACGCCCAAGAGTTACTACTGGCGGCTCGAGGGTCCTCTGAACGTTCAGCTGAATGGGTTCGGGCTCTTCCTCAGGTGGTCGCGGCTCTTAACGGTGAGGTGACTCGTTTGACGGGTCGGAAGCCGGTTGATGCCATTAAGGACACTTCTGTATCCCATTCACCGGCCGCTCCTGCTCACCGTACTATCGGCCTCAAGGAGCCTGTGATTCCGCCTGAGGTTCTAGTTCGGTATCTGTATGCAAGCTCGCCTGGGGAGCATGAGCTTGAAGGTGGCCGGCGCCGGGCGACTGATCCTTCGTGGTCATTAACAGTACACGAGATTCGTAGAACAGTATGCCAGGATGGGCGGCCTGCGCTGTACTACCTGGAGGATGGGCCAGCGCGGGGCTTCGTTCGCGAAGAGCTGATGATTGTTCCTCCCGACACCCAAATGCCTCCTGACCGGATCCTCCCTAAGCGATGAGGCCCAGGCTGGCGATCTGCCCGTTATACATCCCTCGGTTCTCTACTCTATGGACTTCTACCTCGTAGATGGACCAGCTCGTGGATGTGAGGAGCTCCACAGCTACTCCCTAGCAGGATTCTAGGTAGCCGTAGGCCCTAGTGTTGATACCATCAGCACAAATCCATTTTTTCGTGTCCATGGGGCTCAGAGATGTTTTGTTCATCTCATAAACCCCTATCTGGTGGCCCTTGCTTCGTATGGCAACCTGTGTGTGCTTGTATTCCCGCTGACCGAACAGACTGTCCTTGTAGTGTTCGTGTCTGAGGTCCTTCTTCACAACTGCCCGAGCCACTCCTTTGGCTTTCTTGATGTTGGCGGCCTCCTCTAGGATTGAGTACATCTTTGGTCTGAGACCGACGAACTCAGCTATCGAGCGGCCGTTGCATTCATCTTTGAATTTGCCGACCACCTTTTTATTCGCAGTCGAATGGTTGGGGTGGTCACGCGGATAATCTGAGAAGTCGTACCAGTCGGGGTGAGTCTTCATGTCCGCGTACACATCCTCAGTCTCCACCTGAAGTAGAAGGGAGTCAGTATCAGTGTAGCAGAGCTGGAGTCTATTACCGTATTGGGGTTTAAGCCGATTGTACCAGAAGTCGTACATGAGGTACTTGGATTGGTCCAGGATGGCCTGCCCACAATAGACTGGTTTATTCAGCTGGACCTTGTTCTTGATGCTGTGCACCGCCACCAGTCCACCGTTGAAGATTCTACACGATTCGTAGTTGGGGCTGGCGATTAATTTTCGGAGTCGGTCAGTCTCGGTGCCTCTGATAAGGTTGACTCTGATGCGTTTGCGAACATTCTCCATACTCTTCCCAAAGACGGCATTGTTCATCAGCTTGAAGAAGTCCTTCTCAAATTCCGACTTGGCTTGGGCTCGTAGAGAGGTGTTCATCTCTATGTAGGGCTTCATCCATTGGGACTGATTGAACTTGATGGCTCGGTGGATCTGGGTGACCTCTAGACCGAGGCTGTGATAGAGTTTGAGATTGCGGTAGTGGACGACGTATCGCTCCTTGTTGTGGAGATGAGGTACCAGCTTTGTTTGCTCCGTGAACTTACCCCCCAGTTTGTTCTGGAGCTCGCGCTGATAGCTGCTCAACCAGGCCTCTGGGATGGTCATGGTTTCTGGAGCTAGCGGATAGTCACTGTGGGCTTCATGTAGGTGCGCTGGGTACTTCAAATCAACCTCAACAAGCCATCCCTCTGGGGCGTTGTCGGGGGTGTTGAGTACCTCCTCGAGAGTTGGATTGGCCCATTGGAACCCTCCGGTGGGGAGGTATTCCATCATGGCCCACCCATACAGGTTATTTGCATCTAGGTACATGATCCACGAATTGGGTGTTGTGGGGTCATAGTCTGAAGTCTTGGGGTTGTTGGCCTTAGCATACCGCTTGGAGACCATGGCCACACCCCCTCGGAGTCCCTTCTCAAAGAGGAGGTGCATATCCAAGTCGGTTAGGAGCTCGAGTTGCACCTTCGTCTTTTTTAGGAGTGCGTCCCATGCCAGGCCTGGTGCACTGATGTAGTGGGCTGGGTCGAGCTGATATACCTCCATGCAGGTGTCTCGGAATGCCTCGAATATATCAGCCAACAGACTGACGTCTGTTTTCAGGTATAGGTCATGGTAGCCTCCGAGTGTTTTGCAATCGAGCTCCTGCCACACTTTCTGGGCGTGGGCATAGTCAGAGTCACTGATTCCTTCTCGGGTGAGCTTGCTGTAGAATGCCTCTTTGGGTGGTAGGCGGTCCTCTGCAAAGCGCTCGAAGCTGTCCATATATTCGTAGGGGTATACACCCTTACGGAGAAGGAGATGTGACTGGCTCTGGCATAGCGTGGTCCTGAACTTGTTCATTAAGACAGCCCAGGGGGTGTGCTTCTCAGTGTTGCACGTCTCACATCTTGAGATTATATCGTTGCCTCTACGTGTCAGAGCCATTGATTTACCGCAGTGTGTCAGCTCGCTGAGGTTCCCTACCAGGGTGTCTAGAGAGCTATTCATGAACTGTAGACTGTCAATGAATTGCAGCTGACCGATGGTGAAGGAGGCGTACTTCTCTATGGTGTTTGGTATGCAGGTGATTGTTGTGTTGTCTTCTTGTTTGGTTTGCCATTGGCCGTTTTTCTTCTTCTTGTAGACCGTTCTTTTTCCCCAGTCCAGACGGCCGGCCGCTTGCATGATGATGTGGGAGTCGTATCCTCTGAGGTTGTGAAAGACTACAGGTATCCTCAGCTTGTCTCTATTGATGCGCCATGCTAGATTACAGACATTGTGGGCAGCGCCCCGGTATTTGCCTGTAATATGGCAGTGGTCTCTCACCTTGTCCTCCTCCAGCGGCTCTTTACAGATGTGGCAGGTGGTGGCGGAGGCAAAGTCTTCACGGTCTTTTTGCCCCAGCACCATGAGAGCCGGCCGCTGTAACTTGTGGTGGATGGTGGCCTGCTCTTGTCCCAAGCGTTTGAGGAATTCGTCTGCAGCATCCTCCCCCCGATATACGACAGGGTTTGTGGTGAGCCCGTCGCAGCGTACAATGGTGTAGCCGAAGCCGCAGGGGGGCTGCTCAGCAAGTTGGCGCGTGTTGCTCTGGCTTGGATCCATTGCCGCACCATGTACTGGAACGTTCAAGGTCTCAAAGTCTGCGTATATGATGTATGGCGCCCTCATCTGTTTCTGGAGGGACTTGAAATTCATCTTTCCCTCTTTAGGCATGACATTCACCTGGCAGGCTGTGTTGATGCCTTGGCAGAGTGGCACATGTTGGTCCAAGGTTTCCTGAGAGGAGTGTACATGGAGACAGTTGAGACATGGATACTTCTTACCCCTATGTTTGCTGTTTCCATATAGAAGCCGCCCCACATCCTTGACCCAGACATAGTGCCTATTCTCATCCTTACATAGGAGCAAGAGGTTGATTTGGTTGCGCTGGAGTGTGTTGGTCCGGAGTATGGTTGGTCCTTTGTTCCACCCAAAGACTCTGATGGCTATGGTAGGATTCTGGTTTTCAAACTTCGCAATGCTGGTCAGCTGCACTGGGAACTCGATTCCTTCAAAGTTTAGCTCTCCCAGGTGGGCGCTATAATTGTTGAGCCTATCAGGATGCTCTCCATGTGCTACTGGGTAGAGTGCTGAGAGTATGGCCCATTCAAAGCAGCGGTTGTCCTCATTCTTTACATTCACAACACTACGTGGTGGAATGAAGCTGGGTGTCGCGAAGTAGCTAGAGCCTCGGAATGGTTGGTATTTTACTATGTAGAGGTCGAGCTGCACACACTCATCATAGTGCCAATCCGAGCCCTGTTCGGTGAAGCATTCACTGTCAGCGAATATCTTGGCCCTGGCGAGCTTCAGCCCCTCATCAATTTCCCCCTCGTGCAGTACTTCATAGTTCCTGCTTCCATGGGTGGCGATTGCCGTAATCTGTTCGCCTTCTGGGGTGGTGCGATAGTATTTTAGATGGAGATACAGCTGCATTTTAACGCTGCCATAATCCCCCAACCCTTTTACCACCAGGGCTTTGATGGCGGGCTCCATCGAAAACATAAATAGTCCAGGCTCATCATAGTCGACGCTACCTTCTGGGACGCTTGCTTCATATTTTCTCAGGCTCCCCTCAATCTCCCGGGTGAGTTTCAATTCGGGTGCATTGCGAATTAGCTCAGCCAACTCCTCATCCGTTTCCTCTCGCACACTATCAGCTCGGGCAAGGAACTCTGCTTCGAGGTCGGCGTGGCGTTGAGCACGCTGCCGGGCGCGGTGTCGTCGCTCGGCGACGATCGCGGCTCGGTCCGCGGCGGTACCATATACAAATCTCAGGGCGGTGGTAATCCCTGCTTCAAGTCGTGCCCCTTGTAGGTTGGGGTTCTTCTCGAGCAGGGTGGCCCGAGCCATCTCACGCGCTCTGGATATTTCCCCCTCAAGAACGGCCTTCCTCCTCCCACTGTATGGCATGCCATACTCGCGGGCTTGCTGTTTCAACTGAATCAGCGTAGGCATGGCTAAATACACAGATCTGTCAGTCTCTAACAGGTGAGTGTGTACGTACAGTGGATAGTTCCATGTCTCTAATTGACTTTTATATTTCTGTGATCATAGCCAATCGCTTAAACTCGGCGTTAAAAGGCTTTACCTTTTCATGGTACCATGTTCGGCGATTGGCTGCGTTATAACCACACTCCTTACAAATTGATAGATAGTTTGTGACCCCCCTCCCACAGCTTCTGCACGGTTTGGTACATGAACCCTTCCGTATTAGCACTGCATGGACTTTGCAGTAGTCCCTCATACAACTCCGATTGCAGGGCTCTGTGGAACGTAGCCGTAGCCACTTACAACTGTTCTTCGCGGTGCGCATCTTGGTATGTCTGTAGATGATACACTCTAAATCGATGGCTCGGTCGCCATGCGTGCGCTCCGGGATACAGAGGACGGCCCGGTCGGGCGGTCGCGCCCCGGGGCCCTGGGGGGTGGGGCCCCCGGGGGTTGGGTCCCTAGGGGGCTTTCTTTTGGCGCTCCTGTAGTGCCCCGACCCTTTTGGTCCCCGGGGGCTTTCTTTTGGCGCTCCTGTAGTGCCCCAACCTTTTTGGCCCCAAACCCCCAATTGACATCTACTATAAGAGTATTGACAACTATCTCAGTACAGGTTTTTCTCCCTGACTGCTCCCTTCCTTGGTGTCTAAGTGAACCCCCACCAATGTACACAACAACACGTATGCACAATTGGAAAAAATATAATGACAGAACTATGAGTTACAATACTACAACATTTATTTACTAATCATAAAAATAGACATCTGATGGTTTGTACGATGATGATGATGAAATCATATAACATATTGTTATTGATGACAAACATTACATAACTTGTTACTTGAACATCTGGATCTGTGGTCCAGATCCCCACTCTCCATTAGACACAAAAAAAACAGCTTGCTGGTATTCTGACACTGTCAGTCCTGGCACTACCTAGTCGTCACTCTTTCTTGAGATCTATAACATAGGTGCTCCTTGTGAGAGCTTGAAAGAAAGTCAAGAATGTGTTATATCTAGTTCTACATCAGTGCAATCCTAAGTAAAACATATCCTAGCACACACATATACAATGACCAGTCTGGCCAAGTTTATCTTCCAGCTCTACTGCGTTCATCATCATCCTCCTCCATATCTCTCTCCTACTGTCTTAGTTGCGGACGGGCGTTTCAATTGTCTCACACGCCTGTAATGAGAAATGCACACACCAAAAGGCAACTAGGATAGTGTACAAAGAAATGACAAGCATCTACCAAGACACCTAAAAGTATACTTAGAAAATGATATTTATTGAAATAACCTATGTCAGATATAGACTGAAAATCAGTACATACATCTACAAGACTTAGATAGTTACTAAGAAATAACTTTCCTAGTGAAATCTAGCAACATCAGAATCATACATATGACTACAAAACGAGCTGGTTGTCTACCTGTTCAGAGATTTTTTCATTTCTAACATGACCAGAGCTAACAGCCTATTTTATGCTGAGTCCAGCAGACAGTATTATCTCCCAGGAATCCCAGTCATAAATTCTTCTTTATCTCCCCCTGGCGTTAAATGCAATTCTAACTGCAAAACCTGCTATCACACCCTCTAGCATTCCTGCTTCAGTTTCAATAGTGAACATTTACTTTGTGTGGCTCGTCTTGACACTTCACAGCTGACCGGTTCTACAAGGTCTGTTTTCACACTCTACTGAGTCTGCCAATCTGAGTTGACTTGACTTGTTTACTGCCCTAAGGCTATTATCTCCACCTGGCTTTAATTGCCTTTATTCAACCAATGGCCCAGTTAATTGTTGATTCAGCTAGGGTCTACCTGGACGAGAAGGTGCCAATGTGTCTGTGTGGTGTCATAGCCCGTCTGGGTCAGCAGTTTTCCAAGGTGTAGACTAATTTAAATTATCTAGTTGTGTCCGTCTCAAGCAGCCCATTATACTTGCCATCTGCAAGCTTACGTCATGGCTAAATGCTTTTTTGTGAATAAGTGACTAGAAAGCCGTGGAGCAGCGTGATTAATTCATTCTTTCTCAATTTGGCCTCTCAAATTTGGAGACTGAGAAAATATTCTGAGATGTTAACGCAGCATTTCGCGACACCTGTGATCTCTTACCCATCTGTAATTCATCAAAAAAGATGTCCTTTGGTATTCTACCATCATGCATCCTCCTAAGATGTCCTATCCATCTAAGTCTACGAAGACTGAGCATGGAATAAACTGTCACACAACCTGATCTTTCCAATACTTCAGTATTTGTGATTTTGTCTTGCCACTTAATACCAAGAATTCTTCGCAGACATCGCATATGAAAGCTGTTTAAATGTTTCTCTTGGTGTGAGTAAGTTGTCCAGGTTTCACTGCCATAAAGAAGAGTACCAAGGACACAGGCTTGATAGACAAGGACTTTTGTTTTGGCAGTAAGCTTCCTGTTCTCCCAGACTCTTTTTCTTAACCTGTTCATTGTTGTTGCTGTCTTACCAATCTGGATGATGATTTCCTGATCTAGGGATAATTTGCTATTTACCACTGATCCTAGATATGTAAAATGGTCTACTATCTCTAGTTCGGCGTGGTCAATAAAGATTGATGGTACCCCATGTACACCTTGTGACACAATCTGTGTCTTCTTTTTGGCTAATTGTTAAACCAAATTCAGAACATTGGAGAATGCAGATAGTAGACATTGCAATTCTTCCTCAGAGTAGGTCGTAACTACAGCAGCATTTGCAAAAAGCAACTCTCTGATCAGTACCCTCCTAATTTTGGTCTTGGCCTTCAATTTCTGTGACACAATCTGTCTTCTTTTTGGCTAATTGTTAAACCAAATTCAGAACATTGGAGAATGCAGATAGTAGACATTGCAATTCTTCCTCAGAGTAGGTCGTAACTACAGCAGCATTTGCAAAAAGCAACTCTCTGATCAGTACCCTCCTAATTTTGGTCTTGGCCTTCAATTTCTGAGCATTGTAAAGGCCGCAATCGGAGCGTGAGTGAATGTATATACCACCATCCTGATCACGAAAGGCATATTTCAGTAAAAGTGAAAAGTATATTCCAAAGAGGGTGGGAGCTAGTACACAACTTTGCTTAACTCCACTCTTGATTTCAAATTCTTCAGAAGTTGCACCATCAAACTTTATTATACCCTTCATGCCTGTGTGGAACGATTCCACAATGAACAGAAGAGTTGGTGGGCAGCCAATCTTCTTTAGTGCCTTGAACAGACCCTCACGACTGACCAAATCAAATGCCTTTGTGAGGTCGATGAAGGCAATAAACAGTGGTTGATTCTGTTCACGACATTTTTCTTGCATTTGTCGCAATGAGAATATCATATCAATGGTAGACCGGTTCTGTCGAAAGCCACACTATGATTCCGGGTAGACTTCATCTCTTAGGACTTGAAGTCTGCGCAGAACAATTCTGGCAAATACTTTTCCAACAATACACAGAAGTGAGATACCCCTATAGTTATTGCAGTCGCTCCGATCGCCCGTGTTCTTGTACAGTGTTATGATGTTTGAATCTTTGAAATCCTGTGGGACTTGTCCTTCTCGCCAGCATAGCTCTATTAGCTGGTGGATCTGTAGAGTGAGTGTATCTTGCCCACTCCTGATAACCTCTATTGGAATCCCATCCTTACCTGGAGCTTTGCCAGATGCAAGTTCATTTATAGCACACTTAACTTCTGTTATGGTGAGAAGTGTGTCCAGGTGGTCAAGAGTTGGTAGAGCCTCTATGGCGTTGAGGGTATCATCCGCTAGTTTGGTCTCACTTGAGTAAAGCTCCAAATAGTGCTATACCCATCTGTCCATCTGCTATTTCTTATCAGTGATGATTTCTCCAGTCAAGGTTTTCAATGGTGCACTTCTTTTGATCACTGGACCACAGGCTTTCTTTATATCTTCATACATGCTTCTTATGTTTCCCTTATCACTTGCGATTTGAATGGACTCACATAACTTGATCCAATAATCATTTGCACACGCCTGGCAGCATTTTGCACATCCTTCCTAACTTGCCTTAGCTCACTCAGAGTGTTACGCGTTGGTCTTTCCTTGATTCTTAAGAGGGCTTTCTTCTTCTTATTAACCAAGGCTGCAGAGTCTCGCTGCTTGCCGCAAACCAGTCCTGCCTCTTATGATCCACAGTGCTGTAAACCCCTACGGCAGTTTTATAAAGAGTTTCCTTAATTTGACCCCACTTTTCATTTACTGTACAATTTTCTGGTGTATCAGTGAAAGCGTCTTCAAGCTGCTGTTGAAACTGAAAGCACTTTTCAGGATCGTGAGTGTTAATAATATTAACCCTGGGGCTAAATTTGTCTTTAGCTGTGTAGATTCTCTTTGGTCTCAGTCTAACCCTTGCAACAACCAAAGAATGATCCGTATCACAGTCAGCACTGTGGTAACTTCGAGTCAATGATATATGGTTCAGATGTTGTCTCCGTGTGATGATGAAGTCCAGCTGGTGCCAATGGCCGGATCTTGGATGTTTCCATGTGACCTTATGCATCTCTTTTGTTTTAAAAAAGGAGTTTGTAATACATAGGTCATTAATGGTGCAATGCTCCAGCAGCCTTTGCCCATTTTCATTCATACGACCGATGTTATATTTTCCAAGGTACACTGGCCATGAAACCTGGAGTACAACGAAAGGAGACGAAGCCTTGTTACAAACCTTTGAGAACACAATTTTAAGACGCATCTTTGGACCCATTAGGGATACACAAAGTGGAGAGTGGAAAAGAAGAAGTAACAAAGACATTTATGATCTGTTTAAATCCTGATAATCACTGGTATCATGAAGGTTAATAGACTACAATAGCTAGTGCATATAGAAAGAATGGAAGATATTAGGGAAACAAAACTCGCTTACACTCAGGAATTAAATGACCGTTGACCCCGAGGTAAACCAAGAAGACGGTGGAGAGATAATACATATACAGACTTACAAGCACTTTGAATCAACGACTGACAAGAGAGGGTCCACCAGAGAAACGAATGGAGACGGATTGTATCTGCAGCAAAGAACCTCAATGGCTAGGAACGCTGAAGAAGAAGAAGACACTGGCCACGAACTCGAGTCCTTGCCCACACGAGCATTGAAATCACCGAGCATATAAACGTAGTCAGATTTTGGAACTGCCTTGATCACGGAGTCTAACTCCTCATAGAACGAATCCTTCACATCATCAGAGGAATCGAGTGTCGGTGCATATGCAGTAATAATGATGGCAAACCCACAAGAGGTTGCCAAGCGCAGGGATAATAGTCTTTCATTTTCTACTGCTGGAATTACAATCGTTCCCAGTAGTGAATTCTTCACTGCAAAGCCAACAACGTGTTGCCTTTTTTCTGCTTGCCCTCTACCCTTCCAAAAAAAGGGTGTAATTGTTTTCCCTGAGTGACCCTTCCTCAGCGAGGCGAGTCTCCTGCAGGCCAGCAATATCAATGTTAAGACGGTTGAGTTCGGCATCAATCACAGCCGTTTTTCTCACATCGTCAATATTGGTCAAGTCAGTGGAAAATCCTGGACACGTGGTTCTCACGTTCCAGGTTTCAAGCCATAGCTTGAGGTTTCTATTTTTATTTTTGTTTGTACCTGGTGCATTGGTTTTACAGCCTGCGATTCAGATTTTGTCCTAGCCCCAAGCACCCATTGAAGCAGGCAGGCTGTGGCGGATCAGCATCCAATTGGCCGGGGCTGCCAAAGTTTGAGGTGGGCGGTAGCTGATCAGTGACACCTGTAGTTGTCTCTCACCATCAAAGGCAACGCGTGGGGCCCCATGTCTACGTCAATTGACAAGGACTTATAACCCGTAACAGTTGCCTCTCGCTTTGATTCCGAGATCAGTTAAGACCAGGGATGGAGTTATTGCCTCTCCATAGCACAAAGCCTGGGCTAAAATATAGAGATCATGTGTTGCCCATGCAGCATGATCCCTCTCTCGGCCTGCCTAGTTCACTCCAGAGGAAAGGTAACACCCCTACATCTGGAACAAGACAAGCTGCAGAAGCTGCCGGATCAGCAAAGCAATGCTCTAACTGTCCGCCTGTCGGAGCTTCGATCCTAGACCAGTCGCCAACGAAGGCTTAGGGCCTGGTCTGCCCTGCCATGACATTTTGTCTTTAGCTTGCATTTCCTCGCACCAGGTTAAGGCTTGTACCCTCCAAATTGTGCTCTTTCGCCCGAAGCAGTTGGCACAATGTGGGGTGTCGGGTTTGGTAAGCGCCGCCCAACGTTCGGCGCTAACAGAAAGCAGGTAGTACCGTCTACTGTTATATGGTAGCTCAGTCATATCTGACTAAGACCTGACACATCATGATGATTGAAATATCAATATGAAGTAATAACAATGTTCAGTCAATGCAATAAATAGGTTCTAGAAAGCTGTGTGCCAGTTAGCGGGGTAGGGATATCCCCTATTAAAGGAGATGTAAGTCGCCTTCTTTCCTCCGTTAGTCTACGGGACACTCTTGAGCAAGGTGGAGTACCAGTTTAGCCCCTCCTTAGGGTTGCCATGGAAGCAGGTGGTGAATGGAGTGTGAGAGCAGCCGACAGATTGTTGTTGGTTATGGTCTGCATTCTGCGGCGATAGGCATTTGATCTCATCAATATAGACAATGGCTATGGCCACCGACTAGTACAGTCTCTACCTAGCCTTCTGCAAAACGTGCAAAGAAACCAAACAACCATGAAAGAAATGCGTCCATATTTCAAGAGCCGAATATTGACGAAGTTTGACTATTCAAGACGATAAAGCAAAGAAAAATTGAAATATTTTGATCACTTAAAATGTCATGAAAGTTTGGAGAGAGAAATAATGGGGGGGGGGGGGGGGGGGGGGTAATATACCTGGGAAGAGAGGAAGCGGAAGGCCAAAGAGAAGGTGGGTGCAGGATGTTACGGATGATCTCCGTATGTGTGTATGTGTATCAGAAGCCGGACCTCTTGCCTATGATCGATTAGTTTTCAGGAAGGTAGTTATGGGAGCGAGGTTCTGCAAAGGATATGCTATTGAATGAATTTCAGCAGTGTGTGTTGTATTGTACGTGTATGAATGTGTGTAGGCGTGTGTGTTTGGTATGTGTGGTGTGTGTGTGTGTGTGTGTGTGTGTGTGTGTGTGTGGTAATATCTAATCTCATCTCATCATGTTCCTCTTGTACCTTGTGGTGTCGAGGTGAAGTATAAACATCGTGAGAGTGCCCGATTACGGGCTTCATGTATCGATATTCCCATGGACTCTGCTATTGCCTCCGTCCAAGGTTTTCGTGGTCGGCCTCTCCCTCTGCTTCCATCTGGAATGTACATCATTGCTTGTTGTGGTATGCTATTGAATGGTAACCTACTTGCATGGCCAAACCATTTGACTTGCTGCTTTCTAATAAAATCTAGTGCTGTTATTGTTCTCTAATGGTTAGATTTGCAGATGGTTCTTCTTCTGTGTTCTCGTCATGCGGTATTTTTGCCTTCTCTGCTTGGCTGGTTACTTTACATATGTTGTCTATATATGTTATAAATAAGAGAGAGGACAGGACACAACCTTGTTGTACTCCGGATCTTATGGTGAAGGGTTCTGAGTGTTCTCCAGTTGCTCTCACTGTGCATTCACTTTTGTTGTATAAGCTTCTACATAGGTTCATTATATGTGTACTCACTGCATATTGTTTTAGGATTTCCCACAGCTTGTTTCTATCTACACTGTCACGAATTGGCAGCCTTTACTTCCCAGAACAATTTTCGGTTCACTTTTGATGGGCCATGTAGAGGATCAACAGACGAACAAAACTGTTTTCTCTATATTCAAGGCTATACTGTCTTGACGTAAGCTTGCAAAACCTGCAAGTAAACAACCACCAGGAATGGCTTTCTATTTGGGAAGTTAATTTGACACCAGTACCGGTCACCCCCAGATCAGTTTCACAGTCTTATCAATCCAGCCAGACGGGAGGGCAGACTCAGGGGACTGAATAGTAATTAAAACCAACCAGGCATGACGCAAGCAAACCTGGATTACCAACAGAGTTGTAAACTGTCTGTTGACCATGAGAACCTAATTGTTCCCTTGACATGACACCTGATAAGAATAGCTAGGAAATCGCCCAACCGCGATGGCTGACCCCATCTGGTAGAGACTAGAGGCGCAAGGTGTGAAATCACTGATAGGACTCAGTGGGCTAATAATTGTAAGACCCACAGGTGCGAAGGCTAGTGTGCATGCAGAAAGAATTTTATGACTGGACAGACTTGGTGTTAATTGCAATTAACGTCAGGAGGAGATAAGAAGAATTTAGGAATGGAATTCCTGGGAGATAAGTGTCTACTGCTAGGCTAGGTATAAAAACCCACGATAGACCTTTTCCTTTTAGATTAAGTCTGACTTCAGAACAGGTAGGAACTATCTCAATGTTCTGGAGTCATATGCATGATTATTATGTTAGATTTCACTACAAAAGTTATTTCTTAGTTAGTGATTTTCAGTCTATATCTGATCTAGGTTATTGCAAGAACTATCATTGTCATAGGTTACTTGAGTGTTCTTTCTGAGTTCTGTGTTCAATATCATTGTGCTGTAAGTGCTACTCTTCTGAGAAGTAGAAACTTATGGAAGGCAGGTCTTGTCTAGATATACTTGAGGTGTCGTAGCAGATGCTTGCCATCTCTTTCTAAACTAGACTAGTCTCGTTTTGGTGTGTGCATTTGTTGTACAGATTATAGTCAACTGACTATTTATTTAATTCTTACAACAGCAGGTGATTAAACCGGGCAGCTCAGCAAATATAGCTGGTCTGTGTGGTAACTTCAATTAGACTTGTTGTATATCTCATTTTGTAGCTATACAATATTAGTACTCATTAATAATGCCGGATGCTATTATGTTGAGTATCATTAGATGTCCATCTTGAAGTAATATAATGTTTACGGATATGTTGGATGTATGTATGTGTAATTTCATATGAATATACGATGCTAGGAATATGCTTCGTACATATTCTTTTTGTGTATATACGTCTCATTTCGTATGCCTACAAACTAACTAGTGCATTATGCTATTATGTCCTGTATGTATCATAATATGTCTAGTTTAATTAATGTTTTATGGGTATTTCATGTTTGGTATATTGATTTGTCATATGCAAACCTACCAATATGAAGTGTTATAGTATGGTGTTCGCATTGGCACACTAACCATCGATTGCATTTGTAGCAGAGGTGTAATGGTACAGACATTACCCACAAGTGTTATGGGGTATATGGTGCTAAACCTTTTTCATCATATGGTGGAGGGTAATTCACGGAAGTCTGGCACAGCTACTGGTCCCGGCTTGTAAGCCCGGATGATCAGGCATTATTATAATACCATTACCGACCCTGTGAGCTGCTAAACTAACTTTGGACGGAGCGGCTGTACGACACAGAATTTCTGTATTAGCGACATGGACATGGGGCGGCAGAAATGTAATCATTACAGGCGTGTGAGACAATTGAAAAGCCCGTCCCAGACTAAAAACAGTAGGGAGAAGGAGGATGGTGAACACAGTAGAGCTGGAAGATAAACTTGGCCAGACTGGTCATTGTATATGTTTGTGTTATGATATGTTTTAATTAGGATTGCGCTGATGTAGAGCTGATATAACACATTCTTGACTTTCTTTCAAGCTCTCACAAGGAGCACCTATGTTGTAGATCTCAAGAACGAGTGACGACTAGGAGTGTCAGGACTGGCAGGATCGTCAGAATACCGGCAAGTTCTTCTTTTTTGAGTCTACTGGAGAGTGGGGATCTGGACCACAGTTCCAGATAGATGAAGTAACAAGTAAAGTTACGTAATGTTTCTCATCACAATATGTTATATGATTTCATCATCCCCATATTGAAGACCATCAGATGTCTATGATTAGTAAATAAATGTTGTAGTCTTGTAACTCATAGTTCTCTCGTTATATTTTAATTCCAATTGTGCATACGTGTTGTTGTGTACATTGGTGGGGGTTCACTTACACACCAAGGAAAGGAGCAGTCAGGGAGAAAAACCTGTACTAGGATAGTTGTCTTTAAACTTTAATTCAGACTTAAAAATCTACCCTAGCTAACCTTCTCTTTCCTAGTCCTTGGCGAATATTCAACTCAGTTCATTTCAATTTTGTAACGAGCCACTTAGAGCTGTACGTTGGATATTCAGGGCTTAATCTGTAGTTCAGCCATATAGATTTTGTCCCTAGTCAGTTTATGACTATCTGGGGTTGCTCGCCAGTGAATAAGATTTTCATCTAGCCGGTGGGGCATCCCGACTTATGGTGAAGGGTTCTGAGTGTTCTCCAGTTGCTCTCACTGTGCATTCACATTTGTTGTATAAGCTTCTACATAGGTTCATTATATGTGTACTCACTCCATATTGTTTTAGGATTTCCCACAGCTTGTTTCTATCTACACTATCAAATACCTTTTCTTGGTCAACAAAGCCTAAGTAAAGTGTTTCATTGAAATCGATTAATTTTTCTATAAGTTGTCTACGAGCAGTAATGGCATCTGTGCATCCTTCGTATTTCCTAAATCCAAGTTGTGTTTCGCTTAGCTTGGGTTCTATAATAGTTCTTAATCTATTTTTCAAGAATTTTGCAAAATATTTTCCCAGTATGACTCAACAGTGAAATGCCCCTGTATTGCGTGCAATCTCTTTTGCTGCCTTTATTTTTTCCAAACTGAGATAATTATGGCGTTTCCTCAGTCTCGTGGTGTCTGTTGCTCTACCCAAACATGGTTGAATTGTCTACGTAGCCATGCTATTCCTACTTCTCTTGCTGTTTTAATTAGTTCATTTAGTATTTCATATTGTCCTGTTGATTTGTTCAATGGGGCTAATCTGATGGCTTCCATAATTACTTCTTTTAGTATGTCTGGTTCTAGTTCTTTTGTGGCATCTGCGTAGATTTCTTGAAGTCCTGTGACACCTGATGGGATGTTGAGAAGTTGTTCGAAATACTGTTTCTGATTTGTTTTTGTTCATTTAGTGGTTCTCCTTTTTCACTGTTAATTATTTCAGGTGGGTCAAAGGGTTCTCCTCTGGTTCGCATTGCACTTATCTTTTTTGTAGAAGTTTCTAGTTAATTCTTGTCGTTTTTATTTAGGGTTTCTCCATACTCTTCCCAGTCTTTTTGTTTTTCCCTCTTTACTATTCTATTCACACATCTTCTCGCTATTTCATATTCTATGTAATCACATTCCTGTTTGCTCTTCAACAACTTTTTATATTTTTCCTTTTTTGTCTTTTACTGCTTTCTTTACCTCTACGTTCCACCAACCTGTTATTTTCTTTATCCGTGTTTTGCGTCTTTTCGTTGTTCCACATGTTATTTTTGCAGTATTTAAAATGCTTGATGTGAACAACTCCCATTCTTCTTCCAATGTTTTTCTTTCTGTAGGTAATTTTACAAAGATTTCAGTTAGTTCTTTTTCATAATTTTCCCTCACTGCCTCGTTTTTAAGCTTTTTTTTTTAATTATTAAGTTCACTGATTCGCATGGCATGCATTTTTCTGCTCTTTGATTTCTTCGTCTGATGGTTCTCATTGTGGCAACGAGTGCTTTATGATCTGCATTTTTTACTTAAATTGGGCACTTCCCTTGCATTTAATATATTTCTCTATCTGTTATTTCTAGTTAATATAAAATCAATGTGGCTTTTAGTATCTAGATCGTTCCATTTGTACCTGGTGTATACTTCATTACTTGTGAGTCTTTATATGTTTTTAGAATGTGTTTGTTATATATAGAGGTCGTGTTGGCTGCATGGCTCTATCAGTCTTCTTCCGTTATCATTCCTTTAATTATGCTGTTCTCCAAATGCTCCCAGATGTTTTTCTATGCCCACTCTGATATGTCCTAGTCTTGCATTGAAGTCTCCCATAAATATGATGTTGTCCTGCTTATCTATTTTATTTAGCACGTCATGGATGTCTTCGTAGAATTCCTCGTATTCTTACTCATTTTTGTTTGTATTACATGGTGCGTATATCTGTACATATGTTGTAATTGTTTGTTCTGTTATTCTCACTGTTATGATTCTTTCTTATATATATTTTGTTTCTAGCATTACTCTTGCTAGCCGTAGTTCGGTGACTATTCCCACACCGTGTCTTGCCCTTTCTTGGGGTTCTACTTCAGAGTAGACAAACGTGTAACTGTGGTGGAGCTCCTTGCATCCTTTCCCCTTTGTTCTGGTGTCCGCTATTCCCACCAGTCCAATTTTCCTCTCTTCCATTGTTTCTATAAGCTCTTCTTCTTTACTATTGAAACCGCAGACGTTCATTGTGCGTGTTTTTTTTTTTTTTTTTGAGTCGTTGATCTATCTCATAGTCCATTAACATTGCCGGGTCTATATCCGTTTGGGTCAGTCCGTTTATACTTCTTATTTTTTCTACGAGTAGTTTGAAGATCCCCTGCCGGCTTGCTAGGCCAGTCGCAGGTGTAGGACACTCATCTGGCCACAGGGAGTCCATCCCCTATGGCTAGCCATAGCCCCATTAGCCTATGACCTCGCGGTCATGGTTTCCCGATATTCACCACGTCTAGGTGGGTGTTGACTTGTGTAGTCTGCGGGTCATCGGCAGGCTACTAATTTTTTACTTTTTACCCCTCCTGTGAGAGGCTAGCCGATCCCAACTCTGCTGGCTGCAGGTCCAGGGGCATTCCACACCTTGCAGGGGGTAATATATGACGCAATTATGGCGTCAACAAGCAGCAATCCAAACAAAAGCAACGAAATATTAATTTATATGGTAATGTTATGTTCTAAGACAAATGTCTTAGAAGAATTCTAAACCTCCACTGGACAGATTTCAAAACCAATGCGCAAATAAGACAAGAGACTAAGCAAGATATTGTATTCAATTTTATAAGAAAACGTCGCTGGAACTACATTGGCCATGTACTCAGAATGGTCAAGACAAGACTCCCCTACCAAGCTCTCATATGGTCACCAGTAGGGAAAAGAAAACGGGGAAGACCAAGAGAGACCCTGCGTAGAACCATCACCAGAGAAGGCTCATTCAACGGCCAAGTGAACATCCAAGACCTACAACAGGTAGCAGCGAACCGCCGGACATGGAGAGCCATGACTTCTGCCCTATGCGCCGCCTTAGGCTCAAGAGGAAAGACTAACTAACCAATCAACCAACCGACTGACCGACCAACCAACCAACCAACAAACTAACTAACTAACTAACTAACTAAATAACTAACTAACTAATGTTATGAATCTGCAACTAATAACAGCTTTCCACTGACGCAGTGAGGTTTGTTTGCAAAGAAAGAGGAGGAGAAGGGGAGTAGTATAGTCAATTAGAAAGCATGCTGTTTTTTTTTTTTCTTTTTTGGGGCTGTGGTTGTGGTGATGGTGGGCTATACAAATCAACCATTTATCGATTTCCCACCACAATCTGCTATCTATTTTTCGCTCTTATCGATATTCCTCCGCAAAGGCTGATAACTTCTTGGATTTTGAAAAAGCAGGTGTGGTCAAGCGGTGTTCAAGGTCTGATCAAGAGGTGGTCAAGTGGTGGTCAACTGACCCCTTAAATTGTAGGAGCGAGTACGTGTAGTGACACGGGGGTGGTTAAAGTGAGCGATGACGCGGTCGAGTGCTGGTTACGAGGCGTCAAGTGGTGGTCAAGTGACCTCTTAAAATGTAGGGAAGAGTACATGTAGTTACATTGTGGTGGTTAAAGTGAGAGGTGACGTGCTCAAGTGGTAATGAGGTGGCCAAGTGAACCCTTAATTTGTAGATGAGAGTACGTGTAGTGACGCGGTGGTGGTTAAAGTGTATGATGACATGGTCAAGTGGAAGTCAAAAGGTGGTCAAGAAGTGGTCAAGTGGGGCAATTGACCCCTTAAATTAAATTGGAGGGTGCGTGCAGTGACGTGGTGGTGGTTAAAGTGAGCGATAACGGGGTCAAGTGGTAGTCAAGAGGTAGTCAAGTGACCCCTTAAATTGTAGGTACGTGTAGTGTACAACGTAAAATAACAATAAAACGATTCAAAGATATACAAAATAAATTAACAAAGATAAATCATATAAATAGACAAACAATTAAATGAGAAGAGGCATGGTGGTGGTCGTGGAAGGGTGGTATAGGGGTCGGGATGCACAGATAGGGCCAGTGGTGTTGAGGTGCTATAGTTGCTAGGTATAGAGATTAGGGTTGTATAGTAATAGTACTAGAGTTGTTCGTAGTAATATTAATCATCATCATCAAGAGACATGATGCCTGGCATGAGTGATCATACCTCGCCACATACTGCGATCTCCGATAGTCTCATCTCATCTCATCATGTTCCTCTTGTACCTTGCGGTGTCGAGGTGAAGTATAAACTTCGTGAGAGTGCCCGGTTATGGGCTTCGTATATCGACATTCCCATGGATTCTGTTATTCCCTCCGTCCAACGTTTACGTGGTCGGCCTCTTCCTCTGTTTCCATCTTGTCTGTACATCATTGCTTGTTGTGGTATGCTGTTGACTGGTAACCTACTTGCATGGCCAAACCATTTGACTTGCTGTTTTCTAATAAAATCTAGTGCAGCTTTAACCCCCACTTTAGTCCTGATTTCTTCATTTCTGATCTTATCTCTTCTTGATACGTTGAGTATTCTTCTCAGGAACCTCATTTATGTTGTTGTGATTTTTCTTTTCTCTTTTTCTGTCATTGTCCAGGTTTGACATTGGTAGCACAGAGTTGGTAGGAAGATTGTGTTGTAAAGTGCTTTCTTAGTAGTTATTGATACATGTTTGTTCTTTAGTATTGGTGCCATTTGTCCAATGAGTTGATTTGCCTTATTGCACCTATTTTCGATCTCGTCTTCTGATCTGCCATTTGATGATATTATACTTCCTAGGTACTTGAAGCTCTTTACTTGTTTCAAGGGATGTTCGTTTAGGTGAATTGTTGCTGTTTGTTCTTCTTTAGTTATAGTCATTACCTCTGTTTTGCTTGTGCTAATTTTCATATTATGTTCCCTACACATTTCGTTTAGACTGTTCATGTGGTCTTGTAATTCAGCTTCTGATTTTGCTATTGGTACTTGGTCGTCCGCAAACAGGAGTTCTCTAATGGTTAGATTTGCAGATGGTTCTTCTTCTGTGTTCTCGTCATGCGGTATTCTTGCTGTCTCTGCTTGGCTGGTTTCTTTACATATGTTGTCTATATATGTTATGAACAAGTAATACAAGTAATACGAGTAATACAAGTAGTAATAATATTTCTAGTAGTAGCAGCAGCAGCAGCAATAGCACTATCCATCATCATCATCATCATCATCATCATCATCATCATCATTATCATCATCATCACGTGTCTTACCAGCTGACGTAGGCGATCATACCGCCCCACATATTGACAGCATTGAATAATTCACGGGTTGTCTCACGCTACTGGAATCCCATTAACGGCATTATCTTCATGCAAGGGTGGTAGTCGTAGTAGCAATAGTACCAGTAGTCCTAGGAATCAGCATCACCAAGTGTCAAAGATCTATAAATAGAGTTTACAGAGTTAATAATATAAGTAATAGAGCTAAGACATAGTCTATTAAAGGACACCCGACAGGGGAGACACCAGCGCTATAAATAGCTTCACAACGGGACACACTTGTGTCAACCAAGAGGCATTGAGTACAGGTGAGCGAGGGTTTCCCAAGACACTGGGAAACTAGCCGCACCGAGTAACCATGGAGTAGAATTAACTGACCAGCGTGCTGGGATACCATGCACGCAATACTCGTCAGCGCACGGAGGATCGAACGTCCGTGTTTGAACACGCAACTAGTAGCGTGGCTCAGACTGTGACTGAGACGGCTGGAGAGTAGATGTGTTCCTTATGAATACTATAAGTTTATAGACAATAGTGATTGTTAGGCTTTAGATTCCATTCAGTGATTAACAGTATCATTATCACCTCTTCATTGCATCTATGTAACGTACCATGATGTTTATTGTCAATGAAGTATTCTGCTCGCGGAGCTTATTTGTAATCAGCTCTAAATAAATTGTACCTTTTGCAAATGACACGAGTTATTATTTCGTGTTGGTGCAAAAGTAGGGGAGTCCTGAAATACCTGTCGCAAGCAAGTCGCTGACAGGCAGGACCCCATTTGGTGTCAGAAGTCCCTGAACCAACGTCAACATAAACACATTTTGACAATCATTTTGACACCCATCTGACACCCATTTGGTGTCAGAAGCACCTGAACCTACGTCACTATTTGGCATTATTTCTATGTTAAAAATATCTAAAATTAACGTGAATGATTTTGTGTTAAAAACGTGAATTAATTACCATACAATGCCGGAAATAATTTTCTTTTGTGAATGAACGTGAGTGATTAACACCATTACTACGTGATATCTATTATGTTACGATTTGTGGAGCTTGAACCACAATGAAGAAAGATTAATTTACAAGTTGTGTTATTCTACGGAAATTAAGAGAAAATGTGTATGAATTTATGGTAATGAAAATGTATACAAATATGAATGTAAATTATCAAGCAAACCATCGTGTACATTTCATTTTGTGTGATACAGCCATTGATGTCACCATTCATCACATTCATTCAGATATTTGTGCAGAATAAGTTCTTTTTGACACAAAGGAAAGATATTAGCTACTGAACGGAAGCCTTAGAACGTAGTTATACCAAACAAGATAGAAAGTGAAGACAAGACGACATTGACGTTTCATATGACGAATCATCTTACGAATCATGACGATCATTGATACTATCATAACATTCATTCATTAACATCATTTATCATTATCTAGATCACATTTATGATTCATCAGCCGCGTGATAGATAAACATGTATTGATATCATATGCATGTTTCTAAAGTTTTGATGCTCTACTAAACAGAAGCATCCGTTCTGTTGTCAAGTCGATCATTTTTGTGTGTCCGGAAGAGAGCGGTGGAACATCCCAAGGGCCGTATTTTCCGTCAAATTAGATGAGTATATTTTTGAAATATTTTGATACTCACTATGTTAACCATGCATCTCTATTTTCAGTAATAATGTAAATAACTAACACATAACTACAAACCATTGTGTAAAACTATTGTGATATCATTGTAAAATAACATAAAGCCACGAAATGGCATCATTAAGTGAATGTATCCAGGCAGGCAAAGAAATGGGCCATACTGGAGAGAAATTAGAGAAATGGGCTGATCAAAGATACAAAGAAGAATTAGCTCGACAGAAAGAAGAAACAGAAAGAAAAGCTACTCTAGAGAGAGACGAAAGAGCATTAGAAAGGCAACATCAAAAGGAGATGAAAGAGATTGAGGAAGCCACCAAACAAAAACAGCTAGATTTAGATCACGCCAACAAACAAAAACAGCTAGATTTAGAGGATGCCATTAAACAGAAGCAGATACAGGTAGATTCAGAAACTAAATTGAAGATGAAAGAAATGGAGATAGATTCAAATATCCAAATAGCCTCTAGTAAACAAAAGAGCCAGGAAGAACAAAATAAGTTTAGCAAAAATAAAGGCCTGATCAAACCATATAGTGTAGGCGATTCAATCTCAGCATGGACTGAGAATATAGAGTTTCAACTGAAGACTCAGAAAATACCTTTCGATGACTGGGCAATGATCTACATGAGAAACCTCAGTGGGGAGCCATTAAAAGTTATAGAATCAATACCTACAGAACTAAGGAATAATTATCAGTACATCCACGATAGGATTATGCAGCATTTCCTTCTGGATGCCACTGGGTACCAAATTCAGTTTTCCCAAATAAAACCAAAGCCAACTGAAACCTTCCTAGATTACATCTCTAACGTGCAAAGTACATTTAATAAATGGATTAAGGCGGCGAAAGTGGGCAAAAACTTTGATAAATTACAAGATCTCATGGTAATGGATAAGGTAATATCCACAGTCCCGACCCCTTTTGCGAAGTTTCTCCAACAATCAGACATAGAATCCATTGAGCAACTAGAAAAACGGGGGTCAGCATATTTTTCGTCTAATCGTGACATATTTAAAACCACAACTCATGAGACAGAGATCACTGCTTTTGTAAAGAACGTACCTAGTAGATCTTACAATCAGAAAGAGTATCATAAGAAAGACAAACCTTACCAGAAGCCACCACAGTGTGGATATTGTAAATTGTTTCATCCTAGCTACTCTATGTGCGACAAGAACCCTGCATATCCCTCACACTTAGAAACAGTAATAAGGAAGCAAGAAAGTAGAAGAAATTCATTTAAACGTGCTGTTAAATGTTACTTTTGTGCCAGCTATGGCCATTATAGTGCCAAATGTCTTGGAAGGCAACGAATGAAGGCAAATAATGCTTTGCTCATCGATACGTCATCTGACGTTGATAGTGTAATTGACTCTGAACTTGTAAATGTATTACCAGAGAGTGAATGTGAAAGTGTGGCAGTAGTTACTGACATATTAGACTTTAAGAGATGTGACACACGTCACCAGTTTCATGCGGATGGTAAATTGAAATGCGGTCACGTTATACCATTTTCCAACGAAGATGCTAACGCAGCTAGCGCCTCCAGAGGTAAATTGAAGTTCTACGATGCACTGGTCAATAATCAACCATGCCATTGTTTACTGGATAGCGGAAGCACTTTACTTGGTTTAAGAAAAGAGCTTGCCAGACCAGAAGATTACACGGGTGAATTTGTCAAATGCCGTACTTTCTCTGGAACCATTGAGAAATACCCACTGGCAAAAGCGCATATTAATACCCCGTTCCTTACCGGCACATTTACTTGCGCAATCCTGCAAGATCCCTGCACGGATCTGATTTTAGGCTGTTTAGCTTCATTGAAGCAATGTACTGACAACGACATATTAGCCTGGAAAGAAACAAACATGGCTAATGCTGTAACAAGGTCAGATACTGAAACACACTATACTGACCTGCAAAATGAGATGTTACAGCTATTAACACCCAGCGGTGCCGATAACAACACTACTCGACAAAAATTTATTGAGGCACAACGCACAGATCAAACTATCGCACCTTATTTTAGACTGTTAGGTGAGCGAGCGAAAGTGACTAAAAATGCATCGTGGTATTTTAGAATATTTAACGGAATTCTCATGCGTTATTACACAAATAATAACCATGAAATTCAGCAGACGGTGTTACCTGTAACATACCGACAAAATGTGCTAAAGATCGCACATGAGTCACCGTTTGCTGGACATTTGGCCTATGACAAAACCAGAGCCAGAATTTTGTCACACTTCTACTGGCCTAAATTCTGTACTGATATAAAATTTTTCTGTCGTTCATGTACTATTTGTCAACATCTTGTAAGAAAGGGAAAGCATGTGACGGCCGAAGTTCAACGGTCATTATTAGCATCTAGACCATTTGAGTGTGTAGCGGTCGATATTGTTGGACCCCTAAATCAGGTGTCGAGCAATGGAAACCGATTCATACTTACGCTCGTGGATCTATGTACCCGGTGGATCGAAGCTATTCCACTAAAATACATCACCTCCAAAGATGTGGCAAATGTACTTTTGCACTTAATTTGTCGTTTTGGCTTTCCACTAACTATTCTATCAGATCGTGGAACGCAGTTTATTTCGGCTGCTACGCAAGCCTTAACAAAATTGTTAGGGATAGAACAGCATTTCTGTACCCCGTACCACCCAATGAGCAACGGGATCATAGAGAAAATTAACGGGGATCTCAAACACATGCTGGCGAAAGTAACAGCAGAAAACCCATCTGATTGGGACACGCTATTGCCAGCAGTGCTATTTACCCATAGAGAAATTCCGCACTCGAGTACGGGTTTCTCACCTTTTGAATTAGTGTATGGGGCGAACTCTCGAGGACCCCTAACAATTTACCATCAGCTAATCACTAGCTTACCAGAGAACCCAACATCAGCAACACCGTGTGATATGGTAACAGAGACACGCGATAGAATAATGAAAGCGTGTGTAATAGCCAAATCATCTTTGGAGAGAAAAGGACAGATGTACCGCGACTATGCAAATAAAGGTGCTAAAACAATTCACCTTGAACCAAATCAGAAGGTTCTGCTTTTACTTCCAGATAAACGTAATTTGTTACTAACCTCATGGCAAGGGCCATTCAACGTTGAACGGAAAATATCAGATGTCGATTATGAAATATCGATAAAGGGAAAATTAAAGATATTTCATATCAACATGCTGAAACCATACTTCTCACGACAAGAACTACCGACAGACGAACAAGATGCACCCACACCAATTAATCGGACGACAGACGTACACAACACAACTACACTAGGTAGGGCGACGCAGGACAACGACATTGCAAACACACTTAGCCAGGTAACAGCACACACAGCTAGTACAACAACAGTACTGAACGAAACAGATGACGACAGTATAGAATTACCAGTCCCTACAGTAGACACGACTGGAACTATTGAGAGCATACGGATAGAAAGCAAACTTACAGACGATCAACGACGACAGATGATAGAACTAGTGACGGAGTACAAAGACATTTTCTCCGACATCCCAGGAAAGACAGACAAAATAGAGCACTCCATTATTCTGACTGATAACACCCCAATCAAGTGTCGACCGTATTCCATCCCACTAAATTATAGGGCTAATCTCGACAAAGAACTACTATCTCTTAAGTCGAGTGGAATAGTTCAGAAATCTCAGTCAGAATATTCTTTCCCTATCGTCCTTGTCGCCAAAAAGGACTCCACAATTCGACTCTGCGTCGATTATCGACGTTTAAATAAAGTGACCAAAATTGATGCTGAACCAATCCCAGCATGCGAGGATTTGATCCTTGATATGTCTACATCTTGCATCTTTTCCAAACTCGACCTCACGAAAGGATATTGGCAGGGTCCCGATGGAAGTAAATTCAATTCCTTTAACAGCTTTCTCCACACCTTTAGGTCTCTATGAGTGGCGATTCCTTCCTTTTGGCCTTCGTAATGCTCCAGCCACGTTCGTCCGTCTAACTAGGGATCTTCTTCACGGGGTGACTAATACCTCTACATACATAGATGACATACTGTAGACTGGACATCACATCTACAGAAACTACGACATGTCTTCGATAGGTTGCGATTATTCGGGCTTACAGTCAAGCCCACTAAAGTAGAGTTGGGCATGGAAGAAATTGACTTCCTAGGCCATACCATCTGCAGGGGCCAACTCAGAACAGATGAAAAGATTGTGACTAAGATTCTCAATTTGACTATGCCAACGACCAAGAAACAGGTCAGAAGTCTACTTGGTCTTGTGAATTATTATAATAAATTTATTCCGAATCTGGCGGAAATTACCAGTGTTTTTTCCAATATTTTGAAAGCTTCGGCAAAATTAGATACTCAAGATGCACGGTTAATTAGTGCTCTATCAAAATTGAAATATTTATTCAGCGTTCCACCTATTTTGCGTTTGCCTAATCAAAATCTTACCTACTTTTTACGTACAGACGCAAGTGCTATTTCCATTGCGGGAGTCCTAGGCCAATTTTACGAAGGGAAGTTCCACCCAGTAATGTACGTAAGTCGTAAGATCAGCCCTGCTGAATCGAGATACTCAGCATCAGAATTGGAGGGCCTCAGCTTAATCTATTGTGTTAGAAAACTTCATAGGTTTCTGGCAGGAGCACAGTTTGTGATCCAGACCAACAATTCTCCGCTTTCTGTGATGCAGGCTGGCATTCCCCATAACAACAGGGTCTACAGATGGGCCTTGAGCCTGCAGAACTATGCATTTACCATCCAACATTTAAAGGGGAGTTTGAACTCTTTGGCAGACACCTTGAGTCGACCGTCAAGCATTGAAATACCTGAGTTACAGGAAGAGATCGACCAGAGATCACCAGAAACAGTGACACTGTAATTGCTAGTCAGATCAGTGCCGTAGGTGGTGAATAAGTTACACTGTAAGTGCGTTATCATCGCCAAGCGTGTAAACTGTGTAAGAGTAACAGTGCCATTATGAGTGAAACAAACAGACGCATAAGTAGTATGTCTACATCGCTAACACATATACAAGCCATATTTACATTGAAGTGTTAGATGTGAACCTACATAGATTAGTAGGGAACTATATATATAAACACTATCCAGGGAGGAGAGCATATAAGACTTTGGCTAAATGAACTATGTTATGAAAATAGTTTCACAAAGAACATTGCTCCATCATCACACCCGGAAGGACGACATTAGTTAGTATAATTATATATAAACGTAATTGTGATATGTATATAACATTGTTTTATAAACAGTACGCATAACTTCATTTTTGGATGAATAATTGAATTGCATAATGTTCAAGTGCATATATAACTTTATTTATTTCATTTGATAATAATAAGTCACCTACATTTAGTTAAAACACCATTTAAGTTAACACCTATGTTAGAAATGCAATTGTTAAATATTACTTTATTACCGCGCAAACATAATCATTTATAAATTCATTTAGTTAAAATATCATTTCTAAACTAACCCAACCATTTAGGAATTAACACCATTTCATGTACCAATAACACGTGAAGGTAACTAACCCATTTTGCTTGAATGTAATTAATTAGTTAGATTATTTCCCTTAGGATACATTTAGAACAACACACAAAATTACATTAGTTAGTATTACAGGATCGGTAACAAACCATCCTCACAAACTTGTATATTTTGTATAGGCAAGACCCCATTTGCATAGGCATGACACGTGCAAATGAACGGCACAGTCAATTGGCGTGAAGACATATAATTCAGCCAATCGTTTAGTGTAAATAGGTAATGTTCATTGACGTGATATTATGAACCATATTTTAATGACGAATGAATGTTTTGACATAACGATGGTATGAAAGTGGATGAAAGATGGGTAAATGAGAGGAGAGAACAGTAAACATTGAAAGAGAGAGAAAGAGAGAGAGAGAGAGAGAGAGAGAGAGAGAGAGAGAGAGAGAGAGAGAGGTAGCGGAAATTTTTTTTTCCACCGCTTAAAACGTCTTGTTGTAACTTGTCTGTGTCAATCTGTGTAACCAATGTGTTGTCAAGTTTTAAATGTGTTACTGCAATACTTTAGCACAATAAACCGATTTACGGCGCTCGAAGGTATACACACATGTAGAATAGAAACGCATACACATGTTAACAAATTAAGTACACTGTAGTTGATTAGAAAACACACAAACAAACAGGAAAACGAACACATAAAAGTTGCATACACCATTTGTTTCAAAGTACAGGTAACTCAAATCAGGGGACACAATAACTTCTTAAAAACCTTAATGTAACATTGAAAATATTTTTTCACAAGCGGAAGCTAGAAGGTGAAAAGTAGAACTTGATGTATACGAGTTGGGGTTGATATTATTGGGAACATGAACATTTAATGCTCATGTGTTGTACTCATAACAGAGTCAACTTGTATTGGGTTGTCATTTTGGGCAATATGAGGACAAGTCAAAAGACATAAGTCAACGGACAGAAGTCAGAAGACAGAGGGTCATAAGACGGAAGTCAGGACATAAGTCATAAGACAACGGTTCCGGATCAAAACAATTCCCAAGAAGATCTATAGCCAGCTGTACTGATACGATGGGCTACTCAATTAGCCGAGTGAATTAATAGAACAATGTGAATAAGGAAAGAAGAGAGTTTGTTCTATCCCCAGAAGAGAGATTTACAACTTATAAGATCTTTGACAAAATTGGACAGCCAATTTTTTTTGTGACCATACAACGTGTTGCAAGCAATGAGTTAAACGGGTGCAACACTCCACATAGAGAAGAGGAGCCTGTCAAAAATCTATAAATAGAGTTTACAGAGTTAATAATATAAGTAATAGAGCTAAGACAGAGTCTATTAAAGGACACCCGACAGGGGAGACACCAGCGCTATAAATAGCTTCACAACGGGACACACTTGTGTCAACCAAGAGGCATTGAGTACAGGTGAGCGAGGGTTTCCCAAGACACTGGGAAACTAGCCGCACCGAGTAACCATGGAGTAGAATTAACTGACCAGCGTGCTGGACACCATGCACGCAATACTCGTCAGCGCACGGAGGATCAAACGTCTGTGTTTGAACACGCAACTAGTAGCGTGGCTCAGACTGCGACTGAGGACGACTGGAGAGTAGACGTGTTCCTTATGAATACTATAAGTGTATAGACAATAGTGATTGTTAGGCTTTAGATTCCATTCAGTGATTAACAGTATCATTATCACCTCTTCATTGCATCTATGTAACGTACCATGATGTTTATTGTCAATGAAGTATTCTGCTCGCGGAGCTTATTTGTAATCAGCTCTAAATAAATTGTACCTTTTGCAAATGACACGAGTTATTATTTCGTGTTGGTGCAAAAGTAGGGGAGTCCTGAAATACCTGTCGCAAGCAAGTCGCTGACAGGCAGACAGACTTGTCACATGACGTGGGTGAGTATGACACTCCATAAATTATGATCTCCGACACCATGGATCAGTAAAACAAGTAGTAATAATATTAGTAATAATCCACATGCGAAATCAGTCCAGTGCAATACCCAGCAGTAGCAAATACTGGTGGTAGTGTATTGACTACGGTCGAGTTCAAAGTGAGAGGTCAGAAAAAAAGAAGGGAAAACAAAAACAGGACAGTAAGTCTTCCAACAGCATTATTTTCTTAGTTAAGTCTAGTCTAGTCTAGTCAAGGGATCAACATCACGGCATATGGGTGTAACCCATAAGTGCTCCGTTCTACTCCTAACTCAAGACTGATTCTGGAGAATCTCAGTTCAGTGCACAAACTCTGTAGCGAGAATCCTGAAATACTTTGGGTTGATTTTTAACTCGAAATTTTGCCTGGGCAGCGCCGTTAGGCTACTCTTTTACGATTTTGAACTGCCAAGGGATTTTTTTACCTGCGCAAATATACACACGGGTGTCCAATCTCACTACCCAGAGACCAGGGGAAATTTTATTACTAGAAGTCCACGTGAAAAAATCCCAGCCCTCACCAGGCTTGAACCCGGGATCTCCAGCACTCGAGGCGGACACCATACCTCGAGACCACTCAGGCCCCCATTATTTTCTTAGTTTTTAGCATAAATCTTCTTAGCTGGAAACTTTGTGGGAATTCTTTATTTTGTTTTCGCTCGTGTATTAGACATAGCGATCATTCTGTGTCTGTGACACCAATCTGCAACAGGAGTCAGCACAGAAACTGATACATGTCATTGGAGATTACAAGATGTGGAGAAGCATGATCGCCCACGCCTGTCAGCAAGGCTGATTGTTTTGTTTCCTCACTGGCTGTGAACTCAAGAGTAGTTCATCACATGCTACTAATTCTAGAGCACTGAACTAATTTTGGTGTGTGGATTAGCTTTCCCTATCACTAGTGTCCCTCACCATCAAGCCAACCCACTCCAAGTTCAGAGGTACTTATAATTTATGTTCTCAAGTCTAGGACTACAAACTGACCGGTGTAGGGGTTGGACCCACTACCTCAACATCAGCACACCGGATGTTTAACAATGTACGCTCGTATCCATTCAGCCATGCTGACCTCTGACAAGGCTGATGATGATGACAATGCCATTGCAGTGGAGTTGCCAGATGTACATGACTTCCCTTACCATGCTAGGCTGATCCTATAGAACACACATTTACATTGCAGTGGAGTTGCCAGATGTACACGACTTTCCTCACCGTATGAGGCTGAACCTATAGAAGACACATTTACGCCGTTTATCTGAAAATAACGGAATCATGATGTACTGGTAATGCACAACAGTTTTTCCCCTTTGCATTCAGCAGGTTTGTCCATGCTATAAAACCACTAGACTTTATCTAAAGTTACAAACCTTGCAAGACAGCAGGTGGAGAGGTTATGACACTTTTACATGTTGATGGTCATATCACAGAGTCTGGAGGTATTTTACAGAGCTAGCAGCCCCTCACAACTAATTCCCCTTCACTCTCATGCTTCAGCACCAGTAAATGAATGCACTGGTCAAGTACTGACACAGGCCATATGTTGATACAAGTATGTTAAGCAGAGACCTGGGAGTTTATAGTCACAAGTTCATACAAGTATGTTAGGTAGAAACCAGGGAGTTTATAGTCACAAGTTGATACAAGTATGTTAGGTAGAGACCTGGGAGTTTATAGTCACAAGTTGATACAAGTATGTTAGGCAGAAACCTGGGAGTTTATAGTCACAAGTTGATACAAGTATGTTAAGCAGAAACCTGGGAGTTTATAGTCACAAGTTGATACAAGTATGTTAAGCAGAAACCTGGGAGTTTATAGTCACAAGTTGATACAAGTATGTTAGGCAGAGACCTGAGAGTTTATAGTCACATGTTGATACAAGTATGTTAAGCAGAGACCTGAGAGTTTATAGTCACAAGTTGATACAAGTATGTTAAGCAGAGACCTGAGAGTTTATAGTCACAAGTTGATACAAGTATGTTAAGCAGAGACCTGAGAGTTTATAGTCACAAGTTGATACAAGTATGTTAGGCAGAGACCTGGGAGTTTATAGTCACAAGTTGATACAAGTATGTTAAGCAGAGACCTGAGAGTTTGTAGTCACAAGTTGATACAAGTATGTTAAGCAGAGACCTTAGAGTTTATAGTAACAAGTTGATACAAGTATGTTAAGCAGAGACCTTGGAGCTTATAGTCACATGTTGATACAAGTATGTTAGGCAGAGACCTGGGAGCTTATAGTCACAAGTTGATACAAGTATGTTAGGCAGAGACCTGGGAGTTTATAGTCACAAGTTGATACAAGTATGTTAGGCAGAGACCTGGGAGTTTATAGTCACAAGTTGATACAAGTATGTTAGGCAGAGACCTGGGAGTTTATAGTCACAAGTTGATACAAGTATGTTAAGCAGAGACATGGGAGTTTATAGTCACAAGTTGATACAAGTATGTTAGGCAGAAACCAGGGAGTTTATAGTCACAAGTTGATACAAGTATGTTAGGCAGAAACCAGGGAGTTTATAGTCACAAGTTGATACAAGTATGTTAGGCAGAGACCTGGGAGTTTATAGTCACAAGTTGATACAAGTATGTTAGGTAGAGACCTGGGAGTTTATAGTCACAAGTTGATACAAGTATGTTAAGCAGAGACCTGAGAGTTTATAGTCACAAGTTGATACAAGTATGTTAAGCAGAGACCTGGGAGCTTATAGTCACAAGTTGATACAAGTATGTTAGGCAGAAACCAGGGAGTTTATAGTCACAAGTTGATACAAGTATGTTAGGCAGAAACCAGGGAGTTTATAGTCACAAGTTGATACAAGTATGTTAGGCAGAAACCAGGGAGTTTATAGTCACAAGTTGATACAAGTATGTTAGGCAGAGACCTGGGAGTTTATAGTCACAAGTTGATAGAAGTATGTTAGGCAGAGACCTGGGAGTTTATAGTCACAAGTTGATACAAGTATGTTAAGCAGAGACCTGAGAGTTTATAGTCACAAGTTGATACAAGTATGTTAAGCAGAGACCTGGGAGCTTATAGTCACAAGTTGATACAAGTATGTTAGGTAGAGACCTGGGAGTTTATAGTCACATGTTGATACAAGTATGTTAGGCAGAGACCAGGGAGTTTATAGTCACAAGTTGATACAAGTATGTTAGGCAGAGACCTGGGAGTTTATAGTCACAAGTTGATAGAAGTATGTTAGGTAGAGACCTGGGAGTTTATAGTCACAAGTTGATACAAGTATGTTAGGCAGAAACCTGGGAGTTTATAGTCACAAGTTGATAGAAGTATGTTAGGTAGAGACCTGGGAGTTTATAGTCACAAGTTGATACAAGTATGTTAGGTAGAGACCTGGGAGTTTATAGTCACATGTTGATACAAGTATGTTAGGCAGAGACCTGGGAGTTTATAGTCACAAGTTGATAGAAGTATGTTAGGCAGAAACCTGGGAGTTTATAGTCACATGTTGATACAAGTATGTTAAGAAGACACCTGGGAGTTTATAGTCACAAGTTGATACAAGTATGTTAGGCAGAGACGTGGGAGTTTATAGTCACAAGTTGATACAAGTATGTTAGGCAGAGACCTGGGAGTTTATAGTCACAAGTTGATACAAGTATGTTAAGCAGAGACCTGAGAGTTTATAGTCACAAGTTGATACAAGTATGTTAGGCAGAAACCTGGGAGTTTATAGTCACAAGTTGATACAAGTATGTTAAGCAGAGACCTGGGAGTTTATAGTCACAAGTTGATACAAGTATGTTAGGCAGAGACCTGGGAGTTTATAGTCACAAGTTGATACAAGTATGTTAGGCAGAGACCTGGGAGTTTATAGTCACAAGTTGATACAAGTATGTTAAGCAGAGACCTGGGAGTTTATAGTCACAAGTTGATACAAGTATGTTAAGCAGAGACCTGGGAGTTTATAGTCACAAGTTGATACAAGTATGTTAAGCAGAGACCTGGGAGTTTATAGTCACAAGTTGATAGAAAGACTTTTGTTTACAGACATGATTATGTTTGATGACAATGATAGTACAGCCTGGACATGATTGATTAATTGATTGATTGATTTAGGAACCGACATCACAGTATTCAGGGCATTCCCATAAGCGCTCCGTCCCCATCCTCTGAAGCCAGCGAAAAGTTCCAATCCCAATAGTACCAGTAGCAATCTGATTATATGTGTGTCTCGCCTTTCCTCTAACCTTTGAGCATCAGCCAGATCCCCACATCACTCCTTGCTGTTGCATTCTTGCCATACCATGGTGATCCATTTGCTCCTCTGAGGTGTACATGTGCTCCCACAAGGCCACAACCATGTCTGCCTTATCATGCATCAATACTCCACCAAGTTTAGCAGAGCCAGCCAATATGTCTGCCTGTTCATTCCCCAGCACACCGTATGCCCTGGAGAAAAGATCCAGACTATGCTTACCACCTGTGAATTCTGAAGCGAAGCAAGCCACTCTGCACGAAGCTTGCCTGTCCTCACCCTACTCAGCATGCTTTCTGAGTCAGTTACAAGCACAATGTGTGTGTGTGTATCGTATTCTCCATCCAGCAGAAAGCTGCACTGACTGTCTCCACCTCCATTCTTAAGCTAGATGTTGTGGTATCATATGCCAGGCTCTCCTGCACCAAACGTCGACCATTAGCCTTTGCCAAGAACCCCCAGGCACTTCTCTCGCCTCTTGACACCGAACCATCTGCGTAGATAATCACATCACCCGAGTGGGCATTGTCCTGAATTTCCACTTCCGTGGCCCCTGCTGGCCACTCCCTGCTTAATGTGATTATAACTCTGCACAAGTCTGACTGCTCCGCTGGCACTCTGACCCACTCCTCTCCTCGCCTAATATTCTCCAAGGGGCACACCTGTCTGATCGTATCCTCCGCCTGAGCCATCCATGATTTCCCTCTTATCAGTCGCTGACCCTTAACTGCGTCCAGCGCCTCATGCAACGGGTGATCTGTGTCGGCAACTACTCTGAGGTATGCCTTCGCCTGCATCACCTTGAGCCTACCAGCAACAGTCGGCAGACCAAGGATGTAATGCATACACACTACTGGGGTGTCTCTAGTGCATCCCAGAATGACCCGCATAGCTTCGTTCTGTATGCGCTCTAATTTCAGCAGCTGACTCTTTGAGATAGTGAGCAGACCTAGTCCATAATCAATCACTGAGAGGATCAAGTGCTGGTATAGTGTGCAAAGCATTCTCTGCTCTATGTCCATTGCAGCCATAGTTTTAAGTGCGTTGAGTCACTTTTGAGATATTGTCACAACTGTCTCCACATGGTCTTGAAGGACAGACTCCTGTCAAATGTGATTCCCAGATACCTCAGTTTGTTCTCTCTGTTGACACTTCTACCATCTATTGTGAGGCTTGGAACATCAGCTCTCACAATCCTGTTGTCTAAAGAGCACCACAAAACAGCTGCCTTTTCCGGGTGGATGACAGCACCCATTTCAGTGCACCATTCAATCACTTTGTCTACTGTCGCCTGTAGCTCCTGGGTTGTTTGCTCCCTATCTCTCCCCTGCCTATATGCAAGAATATCATCTGCAAATGTTAGTATCCTTCCAACCCCTGGTGCTTCTAGGTTTGCAATTTTGCTCGTATACACGTTAAAGAGCAGGTCTTGAACATTAAACAAGCAACTAGAAGTCGAATAGAGGCCCTGGAGATGTGGATGTAGAGATGAATATGTCGTATTTCATGGAAACAGAAACAATCAAATACAAGGTTCTAGAAAAACTGGGAATGAAGAGAGAGTTGATGAAAGAAATGCAGGAGGCAAGTGAAATATTTTGGCCACATTAAAAGACATGATACTCTTATAAAACACATACTGGAGGGCAATGTTGAGGGCAAGCGAGCAAGAAGTAGACAATGATAATAGTAGGAAGATAACATAAAGAGGTGGACTAACATCAGCCTGACAGAATGTACAGTCAGGGCGAGAGACAGTGTTGGAGATCCATAGCAGTCAACCTTCATTGTGGAGACGGCCCTTGACTGATTGGTTGATAATACAGCAGTTGACAATGTGGAGCAATAAGGCACATCTATTCGATGACAAATACATTACAACAATTCAATGACAGATACAGTTCAACAATCAATCATAAACAGCAAGAGGAAAGAAATATAAATAATGAGAAAAGGAATATATATTGCATAATGCATATGTAAACAATAGATAAACTATAAACATCAATATAAATGAATATAGATTACATGCTGGATATGAAAATATAACTACACCATAAACATTATAACTATAATGTTTCTCATACGTTGTTCATGTAGTTTGTGACCTGTGGCACACACAACAAATGCTATGCTTGTCTTACATTCTTTTACTGTCAATTTAATAAACACACAAAACCAAAAATAACACATTTCAATGGATTCAAGTCCATATTTATTAAGTTAGAATATTTTAGATCTCTGTCGTGAATAAAAGACACATTAATACTATCATCATTTGTAACATTTTCTTTCTTTATGTGTTTTCTTGTGGTGTTTCAAATGATTTTAAGTTGTATAAAATACTTCAAACATAGCAATTAGATGCAAGCTTTGAAAGATGCATAGATAAAATAAACATGCACAGACAAAATAAACACCAGTGCATCATTCAGCCTTAAGAATGAAAACTCAATCTTCTTGTAGATTTACAATAAACAAATCTCACTAGTGCTCATCATTTTTCGTGTAATTATTAATAAATCACCTCAAATGTGTACACTATTCTGTACAACCATTTCATTCAGTATGACAGATACATACATGTTCAAGATTACTCAGATTATCCAATACTGAAAATGTACAACAGGCATGTTATGTTATGAGCAATTATGGCTGTTCTTGTCTGTCAAGACATACTATCAGATTTTGCAAAAAGAAGTTAGAAATAAATTTTCTAATTCAAAATATTCACTAATGTGACATTGGGATTCAGAAAATTTAAAATAAATTTATTTTTGTTAATACATTTACATGTCACTTTTATACATATCATTCAATCAGATCATAGGCCAAGACAACAGCTGTCATTTTCCAAGATATATAACAGCTTGAAAAAGTTTATCAGCATTCAGAAAATAGAGTTGTATCAAAATCCTTACAAGGCACACAGAGAAAAGCCACTACAAGTAAGTCACTAAAGTAAAGGACCTTTTAAGATGCCAGGAGGTGTAATGGGTTTATGGTGCCAGCCCCACAATGTATAGACCAATCAGCACTCGATGGTGCCAGCCCCACAATGTATAGACCAATCAGCACTCGATGGTGCCAGCCCCACAATGTATAGACCAATCAGCACTCGATGGTGCCAGCCCCACAATGTATAGACCAATCAGCACTCGATGGTGCCAGCCCCACAATGTATAGACCAATCAGCACTCGATGGAGCCCAGGTCAATTTTTTTAAAATGCACTTATGTGTATTCACATACTTGATCACTGTGCCAGCAGGCAAGCATGCAAGTCACTTCACTGCTATGGCCACCAACCACCACTACAAACACCTTATTTTATTGTACAATTATTCATAATGGCTAATTACATTAATGACTGTTACAGAGAATAATTTCTAGTTTATTACACAAGAGCACACAACTCAAGATATTTCAGTTTAGTTTAGTTTAGTCGATGGATCAACATCACAGCACAAGGGTGTAACCCATAAGTGCTCCGTTCTCCTCCTAACTCAAACCTGATTCTGGAGAAACTTAGCTCAGTGTACGAACTCCGTAACACCGGCGAGGATCCTGAAATACTTTTGGTAGATTTTTAACTTGAAATTTTGCCCGGGCAGTGCCGTTAGGCTACTCTTTTTCGATTTCCAACTGCCAAGGGATATTTTACATGCACAACAATACACATGGGCGTCCGATTTCACTACCCAGAAATGAGGGGAAATTTTATTACTAGAAGTCTACATGAAATAAATCCCGGTCCTCACCAGGGCTTGAACCTGGGACCTCCAGCACTCAAGGCGGACACCATACCTCAAGACCACGCAGATATTTCATCACCAGTTCAACAAAGTTAGCTAAACAAGTTAACCCAGTGAATTGTGAAATATGGTAAACTACACTTTGATTTTACACCAGAAAAGAACACAAACACAAAGCAAACAAATGTTACACTTATTCATGAAACCCCTGGACAACTCAGTCGACATCATTGCTTCCATGTCAGACTGTGGCTGTAACAGTTGCCAAAGTACATGTGATAGACTAGTGTGGCAATATTGTATTTTGTGTGGGCTTCCAATGAGTTGTGATAGTCATCATTATTTGTAAATGTACAGGCTGAAATATTGGGCACACCTTCACAATTTTATATACATAGTATGTAGTGTATGTAGTGTATACACTATACAGAAATAGTTTATACCTGCTGTTAGGGCAGGGAAGACCGGCCAAGCAAACATAGTTGGCCACCATCACCTTCATTGAGTTATCTACCAGAGATATTTTGGCACATGCTTTGTGGCTGTTCCTGTCAAGATCACTGTGATAGCTTGTTCACTGTGATACCCCACCATTAGAGACTAACAAGTTTTGAGTAAAGAGAAACACAACAACCATAAACATCACATCTGTGAAAGTACAGTCAATGACCACCTCTTATACCATGAGGTGTTGTCCAATTTATAGCCTGGCATATTTCGCTGCAAATCATCAGGTACATACTGCAGAGTTACATATCATATAAAGTGAATAAATGAATTATACCAGAGCTGAAATACTTAAAACACATAGTCACTGATATTGTCTGAATGTGGAACATCAATTTTCCCCATGGTCATTGCAAATTTAAAATGAAGTCTTTCTGTTTGCACAAAACTGGCTGAGACCATCTAATTACTTACATCTTGATGTATTTGAGTAATCATTTATTGTTCATCAAATACAATGTACAATATGTCTTCTATTTTTCAACTTTATAATGGCTATTAAACAAATGTCTTAAAATTGCCGGTCTGAGAATTTCATGACCTGTCAACTGCACAGGGATTCCTGAAGACTGATTAAATCTGTTTTCCACCTGTACAGGTATATATTTGGTTACTCGCTGCTTTGTCTTTCTGTTCTACCTATTAAGTTGCTTGGCACTCACACTGGTATTGATAAATGAAGTTAGATCTTTCACAGATGGGAGAAGTGTAGAGGTGGTTTCATATCTGATCACAGATGGGAGAAGTGTGGAGATGGTTTCATATCTGATCACTGGTTCAGCAACAAGGAATGTTTGCTTTACACTGTATAACGTATTCATTTCATTCATCATCATCATGTGCCATGCCGGTAAGTGTTGGCGGTCATGTTATGCCATCTCACTCAGTCACCAGAATCGTGGATCAGCTCAGTGTTCTTGTCTCAACCATACAACATAATCAAGTCATCCAGGTATTTACTTTTCTGCCCTCCTTTGTTCTCCTCCCCTTGATCTTGCCAGTTGTCACCAAGTTCTCCAATTTATTTCTTCTCATAATATGACCATGTGCCTGAGCGGGCTGTTGTTTGTCGAGACTCCTGTCTATTCACTTTTCACATGGGGCAGTGAGGAACATTTTATGTGATATTCACAGGAACAGAGCATAATAGGGATGACCTGTTGCTGTGATGTTGGAATCGTGACTGAACTGAACTGAACATGAGCAAAAAATTGTGACTGTCTACGTCTAATTTCTCTAATCAGTTTATGGTTTTCATTTGTATCTTGTTGAACTTGTTCATTGGTTTTTCTGTCTGTCCATGGTATTCTTTGCCTTTTCCTCAGAAATCACCTTTCTACAGCCATCAGATGTTTTTCAGTTAGTCTGCTCATCGTCCACAATTCACATCCATAACAAAGCACAGGTTCTATGTAGCTCCTCGACACTCTTTTTCAAGTTGCAAATGACATCTTTTATAGGTCAGTATGTTTTTCATCTTGCAAAAAGCTACCTTCGACATCCATCAACTTGATTTCCTACTTTTGCATTGAAGTCACCCATTATGATGGGTTTTGTTTCATTAGTGTCCCTTGAAAGATTAGTTGAAAAAAAACACTTGAAGTCTGTGGACCGATGATTCTGTGAGAGTAGGTTTGGGTGGCTGGTAATGATGCTTGATGAAGTCAGCTGAATATACAATAGATTGTAGATAATAGTTCAGAGTTTCCAGTCTTCTTTTAGTGTATCATTGTAGCAAACCATTCTAGCTTAATTATACAGGGTCAGAACCAGACCATGCTTATACTGAATATGTGGAAAGTTATTTAAATTCAGGTATTGGCCCATCCACGTTCTCTTTCCATAGACAGATCTTTGGATGGTGCCATCCTGTCAATGTTGAATTAGTATTTCTAAGAATGATAAGGTATCATTGTGTTCATGGTCAACAGATAAAGAAATTTAAATATTGAGCACAACCCACTACTGGCAACGCTGATCGTATTCTGGTATGAACCTAAGGCCTATCCACGTCAATGTGGAAGCACTATACTTGAGTTTCGCTCTTGTTTGAGCTCGTCAGTAATGCATATTCTTGACCGGAACCGGAAACAAACCCCGGATCACTGGTGTGTGAAGCGGGTGTGTAACCACTAGACCACACAGCACATGCTGGACACGGCAAAATTATCACAACAGAATATTACATCACCCATCATAGGCTGTAGCTCAAGATTTGCCCGATCGCCGCGACTGACGTCCGTCAATCGATGTGGACCTGAACGATCAGGTCTTCTCACTGGCAAGGCACACCAGGCCGCCTAAAGTCCAGCGAGCAATAATCAAATTGATTTATTTGGACAAAGAAATGTTCATGTGGGTTTGGTTCATGTGGGTTTGGAGTGATTCAGCCTGTTGTCTGGTCTCTGGGATGAATAATATAGCATCCACATACCAGTGGTATAGAACTAGGTCCTTAATATTTGAGGCTCTTTGTTTTTCTGAGTGCACCATAAAGATATCTGCTGGAATGGGGCATAGAGGACTCCTCACGGCAGGTCTGTCAATATGGTGTTACGTTTTAAAGAAAAGTGAATTTTATATTAGTTTTGCGCAGCAGTAGTAATTTCTTGAATTTGGATGTTGGTAGGCCTAACTTTTGTTTCTTTTCTTTTATGTGATCACAGATAATGATCATTGTTTCTTCCATGGGAACGTCAGTGAATATAGAGGCAATATCCATTGATGCCACATGCTTTAGTTTAAGAATGAGAATATCCAGTTGTTTGACCAGTTCAAACGGATCTTTAAATATTAAGGGATTGAATGATTGTCACACCGGTTTCGCTGTTTCTGCAAGCCAATTCACCATCCTGTGTTTGACAGAATTGAGAATAGATTAAATCGGTCTCAGTGGTACACCAGGCTTGTGCAATTTAGGATGGCCATAAGGTTGGTGGTTTATGAGCCTCGTGGAATGACTAACTCTGCAGTCGTCTCACTGACTACTATCTAAAAGTGACTGAATCTCTTTCCTCACTTGTGCATCCAATTCCTCAGGGTTTCTGGCTTTAGGATCTAAGCAAAATTTGGTTGGATTCAATAAAATGTCTCCCATTTTGTTGGAAGCATCAAAGATGTGATTCCTGAGATTGTTGTGTTGCTTGTATTGCCAAAGTAACTTAATAACGATTGCCTGGAAGAGGTTAATGAAAGTAGAATATTATATACAACTATCAGAAAGAGACAATAGCATTCTTTAGTATTGTGATGAGAAGAGAAGCGTGGGAAAACATTGTGATGACTGGAAAGATCAGTGGGAAAAGAGACATGGGCAGACTGAGAGAGATGATGCTGGATGGACTGTATGGTGACATTGAGAAATATTATCAGCAGAGTTGATCCTGAATAGGGACAGAGATCTGAGGAGATACATGAACACCTATGGTAGTTGGCAGTGCACATGATGATGATGATGCAGGTTTGCATGTCTTTTCAGACTGCCAGCTAGAGTAAAAGAAGCACCACAAACATCACATTTGTAAGGTTTCTCTCCTGTATGTGTTCTCTTATGTTTCTTCAGACTGTCAGCTTGAGTAAAAGAAGCATCACAAAGATCACATTTGTAAGGTTTCTCTCCTGTATGTATTCTCATATGGTACTTTAAATTGCCTTTTTTAGTAAAAGAAACACAACAATCATCACATTTATAAGGTTTCTCTCCTGTATGTGTTCTTATGTGAGTCTTCAGATTACAAATCTCAGTAAAAGAAGCACCACAAACATCACACTTATAAGGTCTCTCTCCTGAATGTGTTCTCTTATGGATCTTCAGACTGCCACCCCTAGTAAAAGAAGCACTACACACATCACAGTTGTAAGGTTTCTCTCCTGTATGTGTTCTCTTATGTATTTTCAGACTTTTAGCTTGAGTAAAAGAAGCACCACAAACATCACATTTGTAAGGTTTCTCTCCTGTATGTGTTCTCTTATGTATCTTCAGACTTTCAGCTTGAGTAAAAGAAGCACCACAAACATCACATTTGTAAGGTTTCTCTCCTGTATGTATTCTCATATGGTACTTAAAACTGCCTTTTTGAGTAAACGAAACACAACAAACATCACATTTGTAAGGTTTCTCTCCTGTATGTGTTTTCTTATGATCCTTCAGAATACAAGCATACGTAAAAAAAGCACCACAATCATCACATTTGTAGGGTTTCTCTCCTGTGTGTATTCTTGTATGGTTCTTCAAACTGCCAGTTTGAGTAAAAGAAACACCACAAACATCACACTTGTAAGGTTTTTCTCCTGTATGTGTTCTCTTATGTTCCCTCAGACTGCCAGCTGTAGTAAAAGAAGCACCACAGTCATCACATTTGTAGGGTTTCTCTCCTGTGTGTATTCTTGTATGGTTCTTCAAACTGCCAGTTTGAGTAAAAGAAACACCACAAACATCACACTTGTAAGGTTTTTCTCCTGTATGTGTTCTCTTATGTTCCCTCAGACTGCCAGCTGTAGTAAAAGAAGCACCACAGTCATCACATTTGTAGGGTTTCTCTCCTGTATGTGTTCTCTTGTGATTCATATTCTTTTGGCACTCTAGATGGTCATCTTGAATCAACAGACCATCCCATTTATTACATTTGTTTGGCATCCCTTCAGAATGTGTGCTCTTATATCTGTCTACACAAACATTTGGACTAGAAACATCAGACATGTCTCCTGTGTGAGTTCTTTGAGAGCTATAACTGACATAATCAAAAATGTCATCAAGAGACTGTGCAAAGATCTGTGTATGTTTTTCTTGCATTTCCTTACTTTGTTGCTGACAATTATCAATAGCCAGAGATAGTTTATTGTTTGTATCAATCATAGAAGTCAAATTTTCTGACATTTGACAACAATTGTCATGTTTTACTGATGCCTTACAACTGTTCTCAACCATTCTTGATTCTAAGTTGCTATTCCCTGCCATTTCTTGAATGATGCCACCCCCAGCTCTGTCTAACATTTTACTGAAGCTGTGACTCCTGTCCTCACACAGAACATCTGATATTTCTTGTTTCACAACCTTCATGTCTATGCTGTCATATGTCCAATTTTGTGTATGCTCTTGAATGGAGTGATAAGGACTCCATGAAGACCAAGAGTGCATTTCTGAAACACAACAAAGTAAATAATTAATATCCTCATGAATATACCAGGTATTGATTATAAAAAGATGTGTATGTGTAATCAAGCAGGCACACATTGCAGCTATAAACAAATTTCAAGTGAAAGAAAGATGGAGAAGAATGATTAATGTGCTGATGTATGGTCTATGATGATGTATGATCTAAGTTCAGATTTGATCTAAGTTGATGTAGGATCTAGTATGATGTATAATCTAAGTTCATGATGATAAAAGCTGATGTATGATCTAGGCTGATGTATGATCTTAGCTGATGTATGATCTAATGTTCAGGTATGATCTAGGCTGATATTTGATGTAAGTTGATGTATGATCTAGGATAATGTATGATCTTGGCCGATATATGATCTAAGCTGATTTATGATCGAAGTTCATGATAAATATAACCTGAAGTATCCCCTTTTGCTGTGTCTCCACCTTGAAGAGGTAGAGGGGCCTGCGTGTTCTAATGACCCCAAGAGCTATGCCGACAGTATCACAGCTACTGGTAATGTCTCCCATGTCGGACAGGTCAAGGAATAGGAACCAGATGAAGTGAGACACAAACCTGCTGCCTTGTAGGTAGACTGGGGAAAATCAAAGTGAGACACACACCTTCTGCCTTGTAGGCAGACTGGGGACAGTCAAAGTGAGACACACACCTTCTGCCTTGTAGGTAGACTAGGGACAGTCAAAGTGAGACACAAAACTGCTGCCTTTTAAGTAGACTGGGGACAGTCAAAGTGAGACACAAACCTGCTGCCTTGTAGGTAGACTGGGGACAGTCAAAGTGAGACACACACCTGCTGCCTTGTAGGTAGACTGGGGACAGTCAAAGTGAGACACAAACCTGCTGCCTTGTAGGTAGACTGGGGACAGTCAAAGTGAGACACAAACCTGCTGCCTTTTAGGTAGACTGGGGACAGTCAAAGTGAGACACAAACCTGCTGCCTTGTAGGTAGACTGGGGACAGTCAAAGTGAGACACAAACCTGCTGCCTTGTAGGTAGACTGGGGACACAAAGGCTAGGGAGAGCACACCCAAATAATGTTTGTCGAAATTGGATGTCCTGAGCCACAGGCTTGACAAAGTAGTGCAATGTAACTTATCAATCCATGATGCCACAAATTAAAATTAATCAGAATGGTGCTAATCCCATGAAGTCACATCAGGCGGTGACAGTGCCAGGCTTCCTGCCCTGAGGGGGTCCATCCAATGCTTCTGGTAGTCACCGTCCCCTGTGCTGTGGAGTCAAGGGACAAAGGAGGAGGGTAAGAGCTATTAACACTCAACATACTACAGTGAAATGCTGAAAGAGTTTCTAACAAGAAAGTCCCTCTAACAAATCATCTTCATAAAGATAGAATAGATGTGGCATACATTCAAGAGACATACCTCAACGCCACTCACAGATTCTCAGTCAGAGGATACCAGGTCACAAGTTTTGACCGCGAAGGACACAAAGGAGGAGTTCTAATACTTATACAAAATACAATACCTTGCAGTGAAATATCAGTGATATCTGACAACCAAACGGAAATTATAGGTGTTGATATAATGATAAAGGTCGTGAAAATAAGAATTTACAATCTGTATAGTCCAGTAAGGATAGAAAAATCCAAGCGTCCGATCACCATGGCGTCTGTAAATGTTTAACTGGTGCCTGTATTTTTCAAATTCTTGCTCTCGTATCAGATCTGCTTTAATGTAGTGCCAGTGCTGTAACAGATGCTGTTGTACTGAAGATAGTGTTCCTAAATTCCCTCAGTCATGTAAATGAACATATCAGCAATCATGGCTAGAACTTTTACCACTGTTGCACTATGAAGAAAGAATTGAGAAGTGAGCGGTAAGTTTCCCACCAACACTGCAGACGAAGATTTGAAACTTTTGTTTGGATGTTTGGGATCATTTAAATTGGAAACTTACAAAGCACCAGAAATCCTATATGCACTTCAAGTGTTGTTTGTCCATCAAGAATGATGATGACCATTCATTTCATCCAGTGGGGTTGAAGGTATGGAGCCGTGGGTTCTAAGATGGCTGATAAGGCCTATTTTGGCTCGAAATGTTCTTTGACAATGTGGGCAGAGAATGCTTGACGTCTCTGGAGGAGGATTTCCTGCAGTGGTTTTTCTGTCCTGCCTTTTCTTCACAGCTCTTGCAGTCCTGGTTGCCTCACATATGACTGCACCTTTGCGTAATGATGTATGCCGTGAATTTCGGTCTCTGGCTGCAGCCTCCCAGGTGTCATGATGAATTCCAAAAGCATTCAATGAAATTTTCAGAGTATCTTTAAAGCGTTTCCTCTGGCCACCTTGGAAGCGTTTGCCACAACGCAGTTCGCTGTAAAAAATTCGTTTAGGGAGCTTGTAATCTGGCATGCGAGTGATATATGACGTTGGATGAAGAATGACTTGCGCGATGACTTGGATTAAAGTGAGGAAGAATTGAGCAATTCGTCGACCTCACTCTCTCGCCTGAGTCCATCTGAGTCCAGTGGCAAGACAAGTCAAGATGACTGGAGACAAATACAGGTGCAGTGGATGACCAGGGCGCTCTACGTGCCTTGCCGTGCTCATTACGTTCCACAAAGCTTTGCAGGTAAACGCCGTCTTGCCCGTTGAATCGCACTTCAAGTATCAGAAGGCTGAAAGTGCAAAGAACAATCCTGAATGTGCTCCTTTAGCAAAATGAGAGGGGAACAAGCATGGATGCTAATATGCTGCAACATATGAATGTACATTTCATGGCATTATACTGTATTGCCATCAATTACGGACCCTACACTGATTTTGAAGGTTTGGGTGCATTGTTAACCAAGCTTAATGTGATTTATTCACAGAAGTTTTAAAAAAAAAAGTGTAGAGAATGTATTTCATACATTCCTTCATATCTTCATGAAGATTTGATATTGAAATAAAGGATAACGCAATAACGCCGTGAATTATGTCGACAACTATTGCCCAAACTACAACATATCCAGGCGAACCTTCTGGCCTAGAGAGACAACAGTGGAAGATAAACTCTATGGACCGCTGAATGAACTAAAAAAGACTGTTAGATTCATACAAGAGACAACATTGCAGTTATAAACATATTTCAGGCGAACGAAAGAAGAAGAAGAAGAAATAAAGGAAAACCGTATGTCAGTATCTTACTTGATGGAGATACAGACAGATCTGATGAGGGGCTGATACTATATATATATATATATATATATATATATATATATATATATATATATATATATATATATATATATATATATATATATATATATGCACGTCACTGTACAGGACAAATGTAAAAGCATTCCCCGCTAATTTCACAGCTCACAGTGTCACCCACGCACTCACTCAGTAGCAGGGCGACGGAAGCATGTACTACCAGTACAATATGAGGAAAATGTGATTGCAAACCGTAGCTGCAAGCATAAACACGCAACAGGCTTTAACAGTTCAACGCCTATGTATGTATTACCTCCTGATCAAATTATTGTGTGTTTGTCTGTTATTACTTTACCAGATCTCCTCCACTTCATTTCACTCATGCCTAGGATATTAATTTCACATTTTTCATTTATTTTATTACATTATGTAACTTTCCTATCTCAAGTATGTCCTGACATTCCACATTCCTATTTTTAACTTGTCTTGGGAAGATAATGTGATGGTTTTCCCTTGCCTTCCTTATTCACACTGGGGTCTTTTACCTCTGCCCCTGACAACAATTTCCTATTGTCAGGACAAGAGAGTGCCCTGATCTACTCAACTGCAGAGTTGTGCACTGACCACGGTGGATACTTGGTCACACCTATGATCTTATTTTTTCCCAGTGTCTGAGTAGATTTACATTCTGCTATTATGTTGATATTGACGGTATAATGCTTTGACAATTCAGAAAGCAATAGCAAAGTCCAAAATGTAGAATTATGTAGTAAATCACACACAGCCAATAAATGCTGGGGTTGATTGCAACATCCTGAAAAGAATATGAACACACTTGGGGAATCTCAGCACAGAATATGAACACACTTGGGGAATCTCAGCACAGAATATGAACACACTTGGGGAATCTCAGCACAGAATATGAACACACTTGGGGAATCTCAGCACAGAATATGAACACACTTGGGGAATCTCAGCACAGAATATGAGCTCTGCAGTACTGGCAAGGATATAAATGTGTCCATCAGGATCAAATATAAAACATAAGCTTTTTTGTGGGGGTGTCTTCTAATTGTTTAACAGTTTTCCTGGGTAGTGACCTGTTATGACTAATCTTTTGACTTCCAATCCCGATGGATTTATTAATATATGTACAATGTGCACGGATCCTTCTGTGTTATTTGCTCTTGTCTGAGAAAGCACCAAACATGCATTTCACTACTCCAGGATCTCAGAGAGAGAGAGAGAGAGAGAGAGAGAGAGAGAGAGAGAGAGAGAGGAGAGAGAGAGAGAGAGAGAGAGAGAGAGAGAGAGAGAGAGAGAGAGAGAGAGAGAGAGAGAGAGAGAGAATGGACTTTATTTTCAAAGGGTAACAAATTGGGCATGCGGACCCGGCTCTTCCAATCACTCAACTTTCGTTCATCAATAGTGCATAGGAAAAAAACAATGTCAAATGAATGTTGTAAACATAAACAATGCATATTACCATGTTATGAGACACATCCACCACCCACCAACACATTCCCTCATTCACCCACACATCCCCCACCCAACCATACACACACACAGCCCAGGCACACATACATTCCTCTACACATCCATCCATCCCCCACATCTCCCCCACCCACACACACATCTCCCACCCACTACACATCCCACCCACCCACACCCCAAGCACACATACATTGCTCCACCCAGACATCCCCCAGCCACACACATCCACCCACCTACACAATCTCCCCACCCACACACATATCCTCCATCCATCCCATAACCCATCAACAATCACCCACCCACATATCCTCATCCTCCCACACCCCCCAACCACCCAGCCAAACACACATCCCCAACCACACACACATCTCCCCACCAACTCACACATCCCGCACCTACCCACACAACAAATCCTGCACTCACCCACACAATCTCCCACTTCCCCCAGCCCACCCACACATCCCGAGCCCACCCACACACACACACATCCCCCACTATCTCCCATGCTCTACCCATCCACACATTCTCCACCCACCAACACATCCTCTACCCACCCTCACATCCCAAGCCCACCCACACACAAACCCTCACCATCTCCCAACCTACACTAACTCACCCACCATCTCCCAACCTACACACTCACCCATCCACACATCCTCCACCCACCCTCCACCCACACACACTCACCCACCATTTCCCAACCTACACACACTCACCCTCCATCTCCCAACCTACACACACTCACCCATCTACACATCCTCCACTCACCCATCCCCTAACCAAATATCCCTTAACAACATACCCCTACCCATACGCACACCTCCCACCCACATACACATCCCCCACCCATACACTAATCCCCTCACATACTTATCCCTCAATCACTCACACCCACACATCCCTCACCTACTCATCAACACATACATCTCCCATCTACCCACCCACACTCACACACCCCAACCACCCAGCCAAGCACACACACACACCCCCCCCCCCCCCCATTCTCACACACATCTTTCACCTACCCACAGATCCACACCCAAACACACCCCACCCACCCACACACACATCCTTCATCCACACGCATCTCCCCTCCCACATAACACCACACCCATATACACATCCCCCACACACATCTCTCACCCACACACACACATCTCCCCAAACACCTCCTACCCACCCACACATTCCCCACATACAATGACCCTCACCACCCACACATACATCCCCCACCCACACACACATCCCCACCCATACAGACATATTCCCCACCCACACACCCATCCCCCAACCAACTCACATCCCTCACCTTAACACACCCACATCTCCCCAAACATCTTCTACCCACCCACGCACCCAGACACACACTTCCCACCCAAAAGACCCCCACCCACCAACACACTTCCAACCATCCACCCAAACATCTCACATCCACATCCCTCACCCACACACACATCCCCACACCTTCAACCACCCACAACCTACACACATCTCCCCACCCAGTCACACATCTCCCATCCACCACATACCCCCACATCCACATCCCCACCAAACCACACACACCCCAGGCACACATACATGCCCCTACATATACATCCCCACCCACACACCTCCCCCACCTACACATATATCCCCCACCCATCCCATAACCAACCAACAATCACCCACCCACATATCCTCCTTCACCCACTCACCCCCAACTGCTCAGCCAAACACACATCCCCCAACTACACAACCCCCACCCACACACACATCTCCTCCACCAACCCACACATCCTGCACCCACCCACACACACACCATCCCCAAACCTACTAGTATGAACAAACTCCCACACTTTACACACACATACAGTGACGATTGTCATGAGCATTCTCACAAAATTGTAAAACAATAGAGAAAAATTGTACATATACATTTTGTAGCGTAAAAATTAGTGATGCAATTCAACTCCCTCTTTCTCTCTCTCTCTCTCTCTCTCTCTCTCATACATCCCTACACACACATCCCCCGCACACATATGTCCCCCACATACACTTCCTCACATCTAGACACATACATGATGCCTCACATAATCACTTAAACTAGTATAAACAAACTCCCACACTTTACACACACATACACTGATGATTGTCAAGAGCATTCTCACAAAAATTGTAAAAAATTTGGGGGAAAATTGTACATATACATTGCATAATGTAAAAAAAAAAATAGTGATGCAATTCAGCTCTCTCTGTCTCTCTCTCTCTCTGTCTCTCTCTCTGTCTGTCTGTCTCTCTCTCTCTCCCACACACACTCACTCTACAGTAATTTACATGTGTTCATATTATACATGTTAAACTCAAGTGGCATTCAAAATGATAATATGAAGATGAGAATACACCCCAAAAAAAATATAGAATAGCATCTTTCATGACATGCGTGTGCTCAGCTCTCTATCTCTCTCTCTCTCTCTCTCTCACACACACACACACACACATGTACACACACACACAACATACATACACAAATACACATATATGCACGCACATACACACACCTACACATATCCACACCCATATACACATACTTACGCACATGTACACACATAACACACGAATACACACTCCCTCACATACACTGCATGCATGCACACACACATACATACACACACACATACACACACGCACATACAAATAAACACACATGCATGCACACATATACACACATACAAACATACTCACACACACACACACCCACACATACACGCTGCCTCGCACAATCACTAAAACTAATATGAATAAATTTACCAAAACATGAACTTTCTCCAGACCCACTCATCTCAGTAACATTACCAAAACCTGAACTTTCTCCAGATCCACTCATCTCAGTAACATTACCAAAACCTGAACTTTCTCCAGACCCACTCGTCTCTGTAACATTACCAAAACATGATTCTCTTGAACACAGATGTTGAAAGTTTACTTATAACAAAGATCAACTTCATTGCTCTGGATTTTAGCCTATATGGTCTGGTCTCTTTCCACAGGGTGGCCCACCAAAAGCATCACACAAATCACAACTCTGTAGCTCCAGAAACAACCTCCAGGATTTTCTGAACAAAATCACTCATGAACCAATTGACCAAGTCTGAAATTGAACTCACAACCTTTGGAGTGAGGCAAGCAGCTTAAACATTATGCCATGCACATTTTTATAAAACACATGTTTACAATTAGCTTTGGTTACTGTACCTTCATTGTCTGTCAGTTCTTCATTCATGTGTCCACCTGGTAAACTTCTATCTAGGTTGCCAATTTCTTGTGCGTTGGTCCAGCTTTTGTTGTCAACCTGTTTGAAATTATACAACTTCAGTCACTGGATTTGAAAGTATCTCGTTTTAGATTATATCATTACCCCAACCCCATTCCACCTCAAAGAGATGTTATATTAGGGTCCATCCCTGGCTCAGATTAATAATCCTTAACTGAGTCAGCCACAAATATTGGCTGATCATGGTTTCACCCACACAGGATATTATGAAATTGAAAGTAAAGTTGGAATATTGGAAATAAACTCTCCTGTAACTTGTTCTTGAACGACTAATTACTGTTTTAACAACTTGAAGACAATTTTGCACACACATAACACTTATATAATCTCCTTTATAAATCTCTACCTGACTTGTTCCCACCTAGAATATGTTGCCTCTGTCTAGAATATGTTACCTCTGTCTAGAATATGTTGCCTCTGTCTATGAAAGTTTTTATTTTATATTTGTACATTTCTGTACAGTTTATGACACCATAAGTACAACTATCATTGTTATGTCCCTTCCCTCGGGTCAGAGTGGCTATGGTATGGGATAGGGTAAGATCTGCAAATGTAAACTGCTGACCGTCCCCCACCCTCATAACAATAACATGGTCCTACCACATGTGGGTATGGGAGGACCGTCCCCCACCCTCACAACAATAACATGGTCCTACCACATGTGGGTATGGGAGGACCGTCCCCCACCCTCACAACAATAACATGGTCCTACCACCGCATATGGCTATGGGAGGACCGTGTCCCAGCAGGCGGCAGGATTAGCCCAGTGATCAGATGGGACATAGTCCATGGCTGCACAGTTGAGTGACTGAGTGATTGGAGTATTCAAACCTGAAGCAGCTCAGCCAAAGTACATGTTTTATGTGATCATATGGTGCAGCAACAGTATTTATTATACATGAGCTTCTAGCTAGATGTGTTTCACTATGTTGTGTTTCATCATGTTGTGTTTCACCATGTTGTGTTTCATCATGTTGTGTAGATCTGTATGCTAAAATTGTAGTATCATGTTGGTGTAATGGTTAAGATGTTGCACAGACAAAAGCACAAGCGTGGTCTGACAAGGGTTCAATGTGAGCTCTCGACATTCACTATGAGAGGGAAAGACTGATCACGTATTGCTCCATACACCCAGGCAGACACAATACAATGTTGGTAACATATCACATAGCCACAGATGCCTGCTACAGGACTTGTGTTTTATGTGGAAATTATGGGATATTCATAAATGTCAGTAACAATGCTTTAACAGTAACTGCAGGGGCAGATGAGACCAACAAACTGCATCTACTCATCGCTGATGTATTCACCAGAGGTGTTTAACTCAGTGTAGTTTGTAATGTTTAAATGTTAAGATCACTGTTACAGCCTGTTTGTAGTCAACTCATTTGTATCCATCACTGGGCACCCATAAGCTAGATAAATTACAGAGTTCACATCAGCGTGACATTTAGCCATCACACCAATGCATCCTGCCATAGAGTTATATGCCATAGAGTTCTTGTGGGGCATATTCTCTGGCATGGATTGCACTTGTGTATGCTGACTGATTATCTTTCCATCGGCTTGTAGGTGTCACAAGATTAGGTCAAATCAGCTGTCTTCGTACGAGGAATCTCCAGAGTACTAATGTACGTCATTAGGGAGTTCCCCAGTTAATTTTAACTCGGGGAAAGTCGGCTTATTTGCATAACTTAGATTGTTTGAGAACTCAATGTTTCCAGACCGAAAGGTCGAAACGGACACTAGTTTTATCTCGTGAGTAAAGTAGACGTGGTCACTAGTCGGGAGAAAAACGGAGTTTACTTCACAGTCGGAACAAGGGATCTGGTCATCACTTCGTCTTGAGTTCTCGGCCAGAGCACAGCTCTTGAATTCGGCCACTATTGTCCATTATGCGGCTAAGGAGCCACAGACAGTAATCAAGGCTGATTTGGTGTTAGTTCATGGTTTCAGGTAATACCTCTTTAATACTTACATTGTGTAATAAAGCGGAACATCGCGTTTGTAAGGCATCTCATTAGTTATGTGAATACATAATGAGTTGGCGATCGATAATTGACAGTCGCTCGGTTGTTGCTCGTTCGTGTGTACATTTGTGTTTTCCATTCGCGAATTGTATCAGATTAGTTTACATAATTTATGACTTGAAAGTCCACTAGTATGACAAACTACAGTGTAGCTACAAATATATTACAAGTTGTCAGATCTTGTATTTGTTAGTGAAGTTACAATTGTGGTAAAGTAGTATTATTACCTGTTAAATCCAAGCTAGCTTAGTTCAGTATTTACTGTTACTGTGCTTAGTATCTGTGGTTAGGCTGTAGGAGGAATTCAGACAGTGCCCTGGCAAGAGCAAGTGTGATTTGTTGATCAACTGGAGCATGTAATTCTAAGGCGCTCTAGGATTTGATGCAGCTATTTTGTGATTGATAAATAGTGATGGTGTCAGTTCTAGGAAGTGTTTTCTTGCTGTAAGGAGTGATCATGTGCTATGATGATATATATTGTACTTTGTAGCATGTATATGTTGTAATAAAGTGCATTATCTAACTGAGTGACTTGTCGACGTTCGATGCGGTCCGACACGAGATACCTGTGCGCTATCGTTGTGTTTGTTAAAAAAACCGGTCCAAAGTCTACGCTACACTTTCCTATGCCTTTCTCTTTATGATCTGGAGTACGTGCAGGGGTAGGTGATTTAAAGAAGAGAAGGTGTATGGCTGTTGAATGAGACTCGGAGATCTGTGGGATATGGGATGCAAGGCAAGTATAATATGTATATAACTGGTACACCAAGCCAGTTGCGCTGTTCGGTCACAACCCAATGCTAATCTGCTTGGGAGACCAGAACAGGAGAGTACCCCTTGATCTTGTGGGGCGGAAAACATGTTTAGACACAGAACTTCTCACCTCTAGGACCAGAGGTGAATTAAGAAGGACTTCACTACTATGTGGGAAGGCATCACACTATAGATATAGGGATGATTCCCTATGTAAGTATATATTACTTAGCACTGCTGAGTGCAGATAAGTAGTGGATGATAGCATGTGAATCCGTGTTGGTACCGATTGCTCTCACCGACCGCTCTTTTCTATCAGGTGTTGCCTGTTGTGTGGAACCTGCAGTGCGGTTGTATGATACCAGCTGTGATGTTGTATAAGGTGTACAGTGAGTTTCTCCGAGACCGACCCTGTGTGGTTCAGGAATTCTACAATGATGTGTTGTATAGGAATTCTACAAGACACCTTGTTGGTATAGGAATGCTACCATGAACCTATGTGGTAGTGGCATTCTTCAATGAAGGTTTGGTCTATGATTGCTCCCATAAACTTGTGTTGTACTTGATTCCTACGATGCAGCTGAGCTTCCAAGGGAAGATTGTGTTTATGTGTTTGATCCAGAGGACAACCCCAGTTGGGGTAATGTCAGCGCTCTGGGAATACCTCAACTAGATTATTATTGGGGCACGACATCAAACCACATGATATACCAGTAGAAACCTCAGGTGTTCCACAGCAATAGATCTTCATATGATTTACCAGATACTCAGATTGTTTATAACATTAGATACGATGTTATCATGATGCCAGACATTATTCTAGACCAGACTGTGGAGTCCAGTCAATCCTGAGTTCCAGTCATCTATGTATGTATTCATCTACTAGGGAGGAGAAACCCTCAAGAGATACGTTGCTGACTATATGAAATGCTCACCTTGATTCTCTGTAATAGTCAGGCCATGAAGAGTCCACGTATTAGACATTAACATTATAGTGATTGTGGCCCAACTATGGTTTCAGCTATTATCAAGATTCATCAGGGGATACCTCATGATGGAGGGTCTCACATTCAGACTGTGTAGGCAAAGCAGTTATAGAGACAGTAGTAATTAACTTTACTCAAGAGTGGTGTGGTGCTGGCACTCGAGTCCAGTCTTTATGGTTCGGATGCCTAATCGCATTTGATAATCATCTGGCGCTTGCTGCAGGAAAGTCCACAAGTTTCCAGTCAGCCTTACTGGAACAGAGCCGGGTGAGTCAATAGGACCGACTCGACGGAAACACACCGCAAATCTTCTGCTGACCAAGAATCATCTCTGACTCTGTCTCTAACCTTTACTCTATATTGTAAATAGATCACTTCCTATCAGGACGTTCCTTTCAGCCCTGTGTCTATAGTGTAGATTAAATTGATTAATTGTTGACATGTCTTCTGTAGTTATTAGGTGTGATCTTGGACGAGTCCTGAGAAGTTATTGTTACTAGGTAGAGGGTAGATAGTAGAGATATAGAATCTGGGAGGGGCTTGTAGACCAATAACACTGGTCACCTTGAACAGGGGGTCAGTAATAGTAGTTTAAGTGTATCTACCTGTCCAACCCCTGGGGTTAGTATACACGTGAGTGAGTGGGATACCTCGGGGCTTGTGTTTATTCACAACAACCGAAGCCATCCTGTTACACTCATCAACCGTGATATCTGTACCTAACATCTGGCAAAGAGCATATTGTTGTTCTCCAGGAGTAATTCTTAATTGACTTGCTGTAGTATCACTCTTTACACCTTCTATGAATATGAATCTTTACATACACATCACATGACAGTCAACACCACTTCATTAATGAATTCTTCATGACACAACCGCAGCGAAGTTTCTAAACAGTGTACTATCGTCTCTGTAAAATAGCTCACAACTTCATGTAATCAGTGTCAATCAACGCGACTAAAACTTCAGACAACAATACTTGCACTCAACATCTAACGTCAAACTCTGTCACTCGATCTCTCAAATAACGACAGTATTCAGCTGCTGTTTCACAAACTCTGCATGTAGGCAATGTGGTGGCAAGATGAAATTCTGCCATTCGCCATCTTCAGTCCGTCCCCAAACTCGGTCCAGACGTGAATGAGCCCTGAAGGACTCGTTGTCCCCTATTCAACCACTCCCTTCCCATATTCATACAAAGTGTGGCCTTGTACCTGCTAAATCTTCACGCTGACTGTGTGAAGCACTGATCTATATGCAGCAAGTGTCCCATGACTTAATTAACCTCAATCATGGCAATCTGATGTACAGCATAGTTAGCGGAAAGAAAATTTAACATCTGTTTAACCCTTTACAAGGCACATCATCCGATTCCGGCCGGTGTGATAAAACGCTCATAGCGTCCGATTCCGGCTTTGAATACTAGTCATTTTAAAAACGCGATCTCGAGAATTTCCGAGACTTCCTGTTCCTTTCTACCAGTCTTGCTGATAGAGTGAAAGCGTGGGTAACGTTTGCAAGTGTTTTCATTAAATTTGATCAGATTGTTCATTAGTTTTCGGGATTTTTGTGCGTTGTTAATGAAAATGGATTTCCTCAATTCTTCAAGCGATAGCGGCGAGTTCGAAGGGTTCAATTTAAGTGACATTGAAACGCACGAAAGTGACGATGAATCGGAGTTAGATCTCAGTGATATCAGCGTGTGTAGCGTGCACACTTCAGATCTTTCGGACTTTGAAGAAAGTGAATCTGATTCAGAAAATGTCGCTGAAGAAAGTCGGGCGGGGCCGTCTCGCGACGCAAACGGTTGGAGCAACACAACAACAACACTGAATATCGAAGAATTTAGTGAAGAAACTGGCGTCAACTTATCAATAACAACTGACGATCGTTCTCAGCGTGCATTCTTTCTTCAACTCTTCGAGGAACAAACGTTTCAAATGATTGCCGATCAAACAAATACGTATGCTAGGCGAAAGATCGAGCAAGTAGGTGATCGAGGCTGGGTTCCAACCAATGCAACCGAAATACAGGCCTATTTTGGTCTGCTCATTTTATTGGGGATCTACAAACCTCCTCGTTTGGAATTGTGCTGGTCTGCAGATATTATGTTGGGAATGCCAGGTGTGAAGAATGTGATGCCGCTGAAGAGATTCAAGAAGCTAGAGCAGTATTTACATGTGGCTGACAACAACACAGCTGACGCCAGTGACCGCCTCCACAAAATTCGGCCTCTCATTGACATGGCTAATAGGACTTTCTTACATTACAAACCTAAGAAAGAAATTGCCATTGATGAGGCAATGGTGCCATTCAAAGGCAGGAATGCACTAAAACAGTATCTACCAGCCAAGCCAACAAAATGGGGAATGAAAGTTTGGTGTGCTTGCGAGTCAGCAACTGGTTACCTCCTCCAGTTTTCTGTTTACCGTGGCAAAATAGATGGTGCCATTCAGCATGGACTGGGCCATGATGTAGTGATGCAGCTTGCTGCCCCCTTTTTGGGGAAGTATCATCACCTCTATTTTGATAACTTTTTTTCGTCAGTTGCGCTTTTAACTAACCTTCTCCAAGAGAAAACTTATGCGGCAGCAACAGTAAGAAGGAACCGGAAAGATCTGCCTCTGGCATTCAGAGGAAAAAGAAAAATGACGCAAGGGGACCATCAAGTCTTCCAGAAAGAGGATCTGCTTGCTACTGTGTGGCATGATAAAAGGGATGTATTCATGCTCTCCAACAATACCTCACACACATTGACCACTGTTGAGCGATGGGACCGGTACACACACACACCAGAAAGCCTGTGTCCTGCCCTGCTGTCATCAAACTCTACAACCAATGCATGGGAGGGGTGGACAAGGCAGATCAAATGAGGGGGTATTACTCTACACTGAAGAAGAGCAGAAAATACTGGCGCTACCTCGTCAGTTTTGTCTTTGATTCATGCATAATCAATGCATTCATCCTGTTCGAGCAGTCCACAGCAAAGCCCAGCAAACGCTACGCCCTTCTGGACTTCCGTGTGGATTTATCTAAGCAACTAATCGCAGGATTCTCCAGCAGGAAGAGGGCTGCAGCAAAGAGGAAAGGCCAAGCAGTAGCTCCAGAAAGTGTCCACAACCACAAGCTCATGAGGTTTGAGGGCAGGAAGAAAGCCTGTGTGGCGTGCAGTCACGCCAAACGTCGTACCCCTGCAGGACGAACCATTGAAAGTTCGTATGGCTGTGATGTGTGCCAAGTGAACTACTGCAAGGACACTTGTTTTCCCCAGCATCTTGGAGCCCAGTGAGCAGTTGGCAGTGTTTGTACATAGTGTATATATGACTGACACTCACAAATAATGTGTTATATTTTGTAAATATTTGTGTTCATATGTGGATTATGCCAACAAGACTGGATTATTCATATGACATGTGAGTACAATTATTAATCTGCATGCATTTCTTTTCATTTTGCTCTTTATTTCACTAAAATCCATTCACTAACAACTTAGTTATGATCTTTTTACTAACATGACCTAAAATCTGACTAAAACCCTCAAAAATCTTGCCCGTTTAGAGTTAGAAATTGGAAAAACCTGTGCCCTGTAAAGGGTTAAATCACCAAACCTTCATGATTATTTAGTTTAACAGAAGTTTTAAGATCTATGAAAACAAGTGGTCTAGAAATGATTAATTACCACATGATGTGGCTGTAAAGCAGTGCTAATATCCTGTCTTATACAGATAAACTAGCAGTTTATCTCGCTTGCTCTGCCTGCAGTAATAACCTAATCACATTTCAGTCCTACTAGACATATGACAAACATTACTATATAAGAGAAAATAATACATACTGTAACAACTTACTTCAACACCAGGTTCTTGCTTTATTTCACTTTTAATAAATACAGGAAATATTGGCCTATTTGGTTTTGTCTGGAAACATACAGGACAATGCATGTTATGACAGTTTGTCTTCAAATGTTAATGAAGAAATGTATTTCTTATTCAATATGAAAATAAACTGGAAACATTAACGTAACACAAGTAAAACTACACAAACTTCAGTTAATTGAGAATCAAACTGTTGTGGGTAGGGGACACACAATGGGAAAGTCTATTAATGGGTCAATGAGAAAGTATGTCTGCTGGAAACTACAGGGCAAAAGAAATATATAGAGATAAAAAAGCATGGAGAAAGGTAGGAGAAATTAGTCATATAGTAGTGACACAGAAGAAACTGTAAGAGATCGTAAAGAAAAGGAAGGTGTGGTGCGATATTAGATGAAAATCTATGCTCCATTTCACAAAGGAAAGCAGGGCTTGGTGTGACATGTTTGAAGATCTCTGCTCCATTACACAAAGGAAAGGGGGTACTGATAACCTGAGATGTTGGTTGATTTCTGCTCCATTACACAAAGGAAAGGAGAACATAGTGTGACATGGTTGAAGATCTCTGCTCCATTACAAAAAGGAAAGGAGGGCATGGTGTTACATAGTTGCAGATCTCTGCTCTATTACACAAAGGAAAGGAGAACATAGTGTGACATGGTTGAAGATCTCTGCTCCATTACACAAAGGAAAGGAGGGCATGGTGTGACATGGTTGCAGATCTCTGCTCCATTACACAAAGGAAAGGAGAACATAGTGTGACATGGTTGAAGATCTCTGCTCCATTACACAAAGGAAAGGAGGGCATGGTGTGACATGGTTGAAGATCTCTGCTACATTACACACAGGAAAGGGAGCATAGTGTGACATGGTTGAAGATCTCTGCTCCATTACACAAAGGAAAGGAGGGCATAGTGTGACATTATGGTTGAAGATCTCTGCTCCATTACACAAAGGAAAGGAGAGAATAGTGTGACATGGCTGAAGATCTCTGCTCCAGTACACAAAGGAAAGCAGGGCTTGGTGTGACATGGTTGAAGATCTCTGTTCCATTACACAAAGAAAAGGCAGCATGGTGTGACATGGTTGCAGATCTCTGCTCCATTACACAAAGGAAAGGAGGGTATAGTGTGACATGGTTGAAGATCTCTGCACCATTACACACAGGAAATATGGGCATGGTGTGACATGGTTGCAGATCTCTACTCCATTACACAAGGGAAAGGAGAACATAGTGTGACATGGTTGAAGATCTCTACTCCATTACACACAGGAAAGGGGGGCATGGTGTGACATGGTTGAAGATCTATGCTCCATTACACACAGGAAAGGGGGGCATGGTGTGACATGGTTGAAGATCTATGCTCCATTACACAAAGGAAAGGGGGGCATAGTGAGACATGGTTGCAGATCTCTGCTCCATTACACAAAGGAAAGGAGAACATAGTGTGACATGGTTGAAGATCTCTGCTCCATTACACACAGGAAAGGGGGCATCGTGTGACATGGTTGCAGATCTCTACTCCATTACACAAGGGAAAGGAGAACATAGTGTGACATGGTTGAAGATCTCTGCTCCATTACACAAAGGAAAGGGGGGCATGGTGTGACATGGTTGAAGATCTCTGCTCCATTACACAAAGGAAAGGGGGGCATAGTGTGACATGGTTGAAGATCTCTGCTCCATTACACAAAGGAAAGGGGGGCATAGTGTGACATGGTTGAAGATCTCTGCTCCATTACACAAAGGAAAGGAGAACATAGTGTGACATGGTTGAAGATCTCTGCTCCATTACACAAAGGAAAGGGGGGCATGGTGTGACATGGTTGAAGATCTCTGCTCCATTACACAAAGGAAAGGGGGGCATAGTGTGACATGGTTGAAGATCTCTGCTCCATTACACAAAGGAAAGGGGGGCATAGTGTGACATGGTTGAAGATCTCTGCTCCATTACACAAAGGAAAGGAGGGCATGGTGTGACATGGTTGAAGATCTCTGCTCCATTCACAAAGGAAAGGGGGGCATGGTGTGACATGGTTGAAGATCTCTGCTCCATTCACAAAGGAAAGGGGGGCATGGTGTGACATGGTTGAAGATCTCTGCTCCATTCACAAAGGAAAGGGGGGCATGGTGTGACATGGTTGAAGATCTCTGCTCCATTCACAAAGGAAAGGGGGGCATGGTGTGACATGGTTGAAGATCTCTGCTCCATTCACAAAGGAAAGGGGGGCATGGTGTGACATGGTTGAAGATCTCTGCTCCATTCACAAAGGAAAGGGGGGCATGGTGTGACATGGTTGAAGATCTCTGCTCCATTCACAAAGGAAAGGGGGGCATGGTGTGACATGGTTGAAGATCTCTGCTCCATTCACAAAGGAAAGGAGGGCATGGTGTGACATGGTTGAAGATCTCTGCTCCATTCACAAAGGAAAGGGGGGCATGGTGTGACATGGTTGAAGATCTCTGCTCCATTCACAAAGGAAAGGAGGGCATGGTGTGACATGGTTGAAGATCTCTGCTCCATTCACAAAGGAAAGGGGGGCATGGTGTGACATGGTTGAAGATCTCTGCTCCATTCACAAAGGAAAGGGGGGCATGGTGTGACATGGTTGAAGATCTCTGCTCCACTGAGGGATAAAAGTGATAAGAACAATTCTCATCAAGTACAGTTCAGAGACTAGTGTTGAAGTTGACTGATCATTGCCCTACATTGTCACCTCTTCTTAGCTCAAGTCTTAGCTCTAATGCCCTTGTATGCTTGTATAATGACATTCCTATGACATAATTTTTCTCCTACCTTGAATTACATCTTCCATTATTTTCAGTAATGAATCTCTGTGTCTCATATTGTGACTAAAACCTGTTAACCTTCTGTTTTATATTATGTTCAACAGTTTGTCTATTTTCTCCTACATCTCTAAGAATGTGTTCATTTGATCTCTTTTCTGTCCAGTCTATTCTTTGCATCCTACAATAACACCCCATCTCAAATGCTTCCAAGATGTGTCCATCCCTTTAGTTTAGAGTCCATGTTTCACAGCCATACAGTGATGTTGGCCGGATATCCATAAAGTTTATTTATTGTTTTAAACAGTTTGAAACTGATATTATGTGATGTTAGGACTGTTTGTTTCTCTCTAAACGCTTTTTGGTTACAGCAATCCATAACATCTGATGGGAGATGACGTGGAGAGATTAGAGCTTGAACCGCAATGGTGATGGTAGCCTGTTGCAAGATGGAAAATATACTGACCAATAAAAAGGTGTCATTTGCAATGAGAAAAAGAGTGTTGAAGTGCTAAATAGAACCTCTACTTTTATATGGATGTAAAGCATGGACAATGAGCAGACAAGCTGAAAAACATCTAATGGCTGTGGAAATGTGGTTTCTGAGGAAAATGCAAATAATATAATGGACAGACAGAAAAACCAATGACAAAGTTCTACAAGAAAAAAATGAAAACTGTAAACTGATTAGAGAAATTAGATGTAGACATTCAAAACTGATTGGACATCTGAGAAGAAATACATTGGAGAACTTGGTGACAACTGGCAAGATTGAGGGGAAAAGATCAAGGGGAAGGAAGAGAAGTAAATACCTAGAGGGCTTGGAGATGGCGAAACAAGGCCGCCCACGCCTACTGGCATGGTACAGGATGAATTAATCCCTGATCTGATCTGCTTCTTGTTGAGCATGTTCAGGTAATTATCTGGTTGATCGAGATAGTTCTGCATTTGTTCAACAGTCTTTCCTTTAATTGTAACATTTAATTTTTGGTACAACAATACTAATAGAAATAGCTGAACATTGATATTCTAGCAACTCAGTATTGCTATTAACAACACCATTAAGAATTGGGAAATTACTCAAGTCAATGCAAGAGCAATATGAAACACACAATTTACACACTAATTCTTCATGTCATACAGAATAAATAGCTTAAATAGATGGAGATCTGCAGTAACATCAAATATTCTTACTTCAAAATCTGGTTCCATTTTTATACTTGTATTTGATAAAAGGCTGCCTGTTTCCATGTTTCATTTTTTTCTGAAAGAAAACAGGTTAAAGTCAGGATAGAAACATGTATTGTTGAATTTAATACACAAGCTGTATAAATAAACACTTAAAATAATCACAAGTAGTGTTTGACATGATTAACATACTATACAGTTATACATTACTAGAAGATCAGTGTGTCAGACCTCAGTTTGACATGATTCACATACTATACAGTTATACATTACTAGAAGATCAGTGTGTCAGACCTCAGTTTGACATGATTCACATACTATACAGTTATACATTACTAGAAGATCAGTGTGTTAGATCTCAATTTGACATGGTTCACATACTATACAGTTATACATTACTAGAAGATCAGTGTGTCAGACCTCAGTTTGACATGATTCACATACTATACAGTTATACATTACTAGAAGATCAGTGTGTCAGACCTCAGTTTGACATGATTCACATACTATACAGTTATACATTACTAGAAGATCAGTGTGTCAGACCTCAGTTTGACATGATCCACATACTATACAGTTATACATTACTAGAAGATCAGTGTGTCAGACCTCAGTTTGACATGATTCACATACTATACAGTTATACATTACTAGAAGATCAGTGTGTCAGACCTCAGTTTGACATGATTCACATACTATACAGTTATACATTACTAGAAGATCAGTGTGTCAGACCTCAGTTTGACATCATTCACATACTATACAGTTATACATTACTAGAAGATTAGTGTGTCAGACCTCAGTTTGACATGATCCACATACTATACAGTTATACATTACTAGAAGATCAGTGTGTCAGACCTCAGTTTGACATGGTTCACATACTATACAGTTATACATTACCAGAAGATCAGTGTGTCAGACCTCAGTTTGACATGATTCACATACTATACAGTTATACATTACTAGAAGATCAGTGTGTCAGACCTCAGTTTGACATGATTCACATACTATACAGTTATACATTACTAGAAGATCAGTGTGTTAGATCTCAATTTGACATGGTTCACATACTATACAGTTATACATTACTAGAAGATCAGTGTGTCAGACCTCAGTTTGACATGATTCACATACTATACAGTTATACATTACTAGAAGATCAGTGTGTCAGACCTCAGTTTGACATGATTCACATACTATACAGTTATACATTACTAGAAGATCAGTGTGTTAGATCTCAATTTGACATGGTTCACATACTATACAGTTATACATTACTAGAAGATCAGTGTGTCAGACCTCAGTTTGACATGATTCACATACTATACAGTTATACATTACTAGAAGATCAGTGTGTCAGACCTCAGTTTGACATGATTCACATACTATACAGTTATACATTACTAGAAGATCAGTGTGTCAGACCTCAGTTTGACCCACATACTATACAGTTATACATTACTAGAAGATTAGTGTGTCAGACCTCAGTTTGACATGATTCACATACTATACAGTTATACATTACTAGAAGATCAGTGTGTCAGAACTCAGTTTGACATGGTTCACATACTATACAGTTATACATTACTAGATCAGTGTGTCAGACCTCAGTTTGACATGGTTCACATACTATACAGTTATACATTACTAGAAGATCAGACCTCAGTTTGACATGATTCACATACTATACAGTTATACATTACTAGAAGATTAGTGTGTCAGACCACAGTTTGACATGATCCACATACTACACAGTTATACATTACTAGAAGATCAGTGTGACTGACAGACCTCAGTTTGACATGGTTCACATACTATACAGTTATACATTACTAGAAGATTAGTGTGTCAGACCTCAGTTTGACATGATCCACATACTATACAGTTATACATTACTAGAAGATCAGTGTGTCAGACCTCAGTTTGACATGGTTCACATACTATACAGTTATACATTACCAGAAGATCAGTGTGTCAGACCTCAGTTTGACATGATTCACATACTATACAGTTATACATTACTAGAAGATCAGTGTGTCAGACCTCAGTTTGACATGATTCACATACTATACAGTTATACATTACTAGAAGATCAGTGTGTTAGATCTCAATTTGACATGGTTCACATACTATACAGTTATACATTACTAGAAGATCAGTGTGTCAGACCTCAGTTTGACATGATTCACATACTATACAGTTATACATTACTAGAAGATCAGTGTGTCAGACCTCAGTTTGACATGATTCACATACTATACAGTTATACATTACTAGAAGATCAGTGTGTCAGACCTCAGTTTGACATGATTAACATACTATACAGTTATACATTACTAGAAGATCAGTGTGTCAGACCTCAGTTTGACATGATTCACATACTATACAGTTATACATTACTAGAAGATCAGTGTGTTAGATCTCAATTTGACATGGTTCACATACTATACAGTTATACATTACTAGAAGATCAGTGTGTCAGACCTCAGTTTGACATGATTCACATAATATACAGTTATACATTACTAGAAGATCAGTGTGTCAGACCTCAGTTTGACATGATTCACATACTATACAGTTATACATTACTAGAAGATCAGTGTGTCAGACCTCAGTTTGACATGATCCACATACTATACAGTTATACATTACTAGAAGATTAGTGTGTCAGACCTCAGTTTGACATGATTCACATACTATACAGTTATACATTACTAGAAGATCAGTGTGTCAGACCTCAGTTTGACATGATTCACATACTATACAGTTATACATTACTAGAAGATCAGTGTGTTAGATCTCAATTTGACATGGTTCACATACTATACAGTTATACATTACTAGAAGATCAGTGTGTCAGACCTCAGTTTGACATGGTTCACATACTATACAGTTATACATTACTAGAAGATCAGTGTGTCAGACCTCAGTTTGACATGATTCACATACTATACAGTTATACATTACTAGAAGATCAGTGTGTCAGACCTCAGTTTGACATGATTCACATACTATACAGTTATACATTACTAGAAGATCAGTGTGTCAGACCTCAGTTTGACATGATCCACATACTATACAGTTATACATTACTAGAAGATCAGTGTGTCAGACCTCAGTTTGACATGATCCACATACTATACAGTTATACATTACTAGAAGATTAGTGTGTCAGACCTCAGTTTGACATGATTCACATACTATACAGTTATACATTACTAGAAGATCAGTGTGTCAGAACTCAGTTTGACATGGTTCACATACTATACAGTTATACATTACTAGATCAGTGTGTCAGACCTCAGTTTGACATGGTTCACATACTATACAGTTATACATTACTAGAAGATCAGACCTCAGTTTGACATGATTCACATACTATACAGTTATACATTACTAGAAGATTAGTGTGTCAGACCACAGTTTGACATGATCCACATACTACACAGTTATACATTACTAGAAGATCAGTGTGACTGACAGACCTCAGTTTGACATGGTTCACATACTATACAGTTATACATTACTAGAAGATTAGTGTGTCAGACCTCAGTTTGACATGATCCACATACTATACAGTTATACATTACTAGAAGATCAGTGTGTCAGACCTCAGTTTGACATGGTTCACATACTATACAGTTATACATTACCAGAAGATCAGTGTGTCAGACCTCAGTTTGACATGATTCACATACTATACAGTTATACATTACTAGAAGATCAGTGTGTCAGACCTCAGTTTGACATGATTCACATACTATACAGTTATACATTACTAGAAGATCAGTGTGTTAGATCTCAATTTGACATGGTTCACATACTATACAGTTATACATTACTAGAAGATCAGTGTGTCAGACCTCAGTTTGACATGATTCACATACTATACAGTTATACATTACTAGAAGATCAGTGTGTCAGACCTCAGTTTGACATGATTCACATACTATACAGTTATACATTACTAGAAGATCAGTGTGTCAGACCTCAGTTTGACATGATTAACATACTATACAGTTATACATTACTAGAAGATCAGTGTGTCAGACCTCAGTTTGACATGATTCACATACTATACAGTTATACATTACTAGAAGATCAGTGTGTTAGATCTCAATTTGACATGGTTCACATACTATACAGTTATACATTACTAGAAGATCAGTGTGTCAGACCTCAGTTTGACATGATTCACATACTATACAGTTATACATTACTAGAAGATCAGTGTGTCAGACCTCAGTTTGACATGATTCACATACTATACAGTTATACATTACTAGAAGATCAGTGTGTCAGACCTCAGTTTGACATGATCCACATACTATACAGTTATACATTACTAGAAGATTAGTGTGTCAGACCTCAGTTTGACATGATTCACATACTATACAGTTATACATTACTAGAAGATCAGTGTGTCAGAACTCAGTTTGACATGGTTCACATACTATACAGTTATACATTACTAGATCAGTGTGTCAGACCTCAGTTTGACATGGTTCACATACTATACAGTTATACATTACTAGAAGATCAGTGTGTCAGATCTCAGTTTGACATGGTTCACATACTATACAGTTATACATTACAAGAAGATCAGTGTGTCAGACCTCAGTTTGACATGGTTCACATACTATACAGTTATACATTACAAGAAGATCAGTGTGTCAGACGTCAGTTTGACATGAACCACATACTATACAGTTATACATTACTAGAAGATCAATGTGTCAGACGTCAGTTTGACATGAACCACATACTATACAGTTATACATTACTAGAAGATCAATGTGTCAGACCTCAGTTTGACATGATCCACATACTATACAGTTATACATTACAAGAAGATCAGTGTGTCAGACCTCAGTTTGACATGGTTCACATACTATACAGTTATACATTACTAGAAGATCAGTGTGTCAGACCTCAGTTTGACATGATTAACATACTATACAGTTATACATTACTAGAAGATCAGTGTGTCAGATCTCAGTTTGACATGGTTCACATACTATACAGTTATACATTACAAGAAGATCAGTGTGTCAGACCTCAGTTTGACATGGTTCACATACTATACAGTTATACATTACAAGAAGATCAGTGTGTCAGACGCCAGTTTGACATGAACCACATACTATACAGTTATACATTACTAAAAGATCAATGTGTCAGACCTCAGTTTGACATGATCCACATACTATACAGTTATACATTAAAAGAAGATCAGTGTGTCAGACCTCAGTTTGACATGATCCACATACTATACAGTTATACATTACTAGAAGATTAGTGTGTCAGACGTCAGTTTGACATGATCCACATACTATACAGTTATACATTACTAGAAGATCAATGTGTCAGACCTCAGTTTGACATGATCCACATACTATACAGTTATACATTACTAGAAGATCAGTGTGTCAGACCTCAGTTTGACATGATTCACATACTATACAGTTATACATTACTAGATCAGTGTGTCAGACCTCAGTTTGACATGATCCACACACTATACAGTTATACATTACTAAAAGATTAGTGTGTCAGACCTCAGTTTGACATGATCGAAATACTATACAGTCATACATTACTAGAAGATCAGTGTGTCAGACCTCAGTTTGACATGATTCACATACTATACAGTTATACATTACTAGAAGATCAGTGTGTCAGACCTCAGTTTGACATGGTTCACATACTATACAGTTATACATTACTAGAAGATCAGTGTGTCAGACCTCAGTTTGACATGATCCACATACTATACAGTTATACATTACTAGAAGATCAGAGTGTCAGACCTCAGTTTGACATGGTTCACATACTATACAGTTATACATTACTAGAAGATCAGTGTGTCAGACCTCAGTTTGACATGATTCACATACTATACAGTTATACATTACTAGAAGATCAGTGTGTCAGACCTCAGTTTGACATGATTCACATACTATACAGTTATACATTACTAGAAGATCAGTGTGTTAGATCTCAATTTGACATGGTTCACATACTATACAGTTATACATTACTAGAAGATCAGTGTGTCAGACCTCAGTTTGACATGATTCACATACTATACAGTTATACATTACTAGAAGATCAGTGTGTCAGACCTCAGTTTGACATGATTCACATACTATACAGTTATACATTACTAGAAGATCAGTGTGTCAGACCTCAGTTTGACATGATTCACATACTATACAGTTATACATTACTAGAAGATTAGTGTGTCAGATCTCAGTTTGACATGATCCACATACTATACAGTTATACATTACTAGAAGATTAGTGTGTCAGACCTCAGTTTGACATGATTCACATACTATACAGTAATACATTACTAGAAGATCAGTGTGTCAGACCTCGGTTTGACATGATTCACATACTATACAGTTATACATTACTAGAAGATCAGTGTGTCAGACCTCAGTTTGACATGATCCACATACTATACAGTTATACATTACTAGAAGATTAGTGTGTCAGACCTCAGTTTGACATGATTCACATACTATACAGTTATACATTACTAGAAGATTAGTGTGTCAGACCTCAGTTTGACATGGTTCACATACTATACAGTTATACATTACTAGATCAGTGTGTCAGACCTCAATTTGACATGGTTCACATACTATACAGTTATACATTACTAGAAGATCAGTGTGTCAGACCTCAGTTTGACATGATTAACATACTATACAGTTATACATTACTAGAAGATCAGTGTGACAGACCTCAGTTTGACATGGTTCACATACTATACAGTTATACATTACAAGAAGATCAGTGTGTCAGACCTCAGTTTGACATGGTTCACATACTATACATTTATACATTACAAGAAGATCAGTGTGTCAGACGTCAGTTTGACATGAACCACATACTATACAGTTATACATTACTAGAAGATCAATGTGTCAGACCTCAGTTTGACATGATCCACATACTATACAGTTATACATTACAAGAAGATCAGTGTGTCAGACCTCAGTTTGACATGGTTCACATACTATACAGTTATACATTACTAGAAGATCAGTGTGTCAGACCTCAGTTTGACATGATTAACATACTATACAGTTATACATTACTAGAAGATCAGTGTGTCAGATCCCAGTTTGACATGGTTCACATACTATACAGTTATACATTACAAGAAGATCAGTGTGTCAGACCTCAGTTTGACATGGTTCACATACTATACAGTTATACATTACAAGAAGATCAGTGTGTCAGACGCCAGTTTGACATGAACCACATACTATACAGTTATACATTAATAGAAGATCAATGTGTCAGACCTCAGTTTGACATGATCCACATACTATACAGTTATACATTACAAGAAGATCAGTGTGTCAGACCTCAGTTTGACATGATCCACATACTATACAGTTATACATTACTAGAAGATTAGTGTGTCAGACGTCAGTTTGACATGATCCACATACTATACAGTTATACATTACTAGAAGATCAATGTGTCAGACCTCAGTTTGACATGATCCACATACTATACAGTTATACATTACTAGAAGATCAGTGTGTCAGACCTCAGTTTGACATGATTCACATACTATACAGTTATACATTACTAGATCAGTGTGTCAGACCTCAGTTTGACATGATCCACACACTATACAGTTATACATTACTAAAAGATTAGTGTGTCAGACCTCAGTTTGACATGATCGAAATACTATACAGTTATACATTACTAGAAGATTAGTGTGTCAGACCTCAGTTTGACATGATCTACATACTATACAGTTATACATTACTAGAAGATTAGTGTGTCAGACCTCAGGTTGACATGGTTCACATACTATACAGTTATACATTACTAGAAGATCAGTAAGTCAGACCTCAGTTTGACATGATCCACATACTATACAGTTATACATTACTAGAAGATCAGAGTGTCAGACCTCAGTTTGACATGGTTCACATACTATACAGTTATACATTACTAGAAGATCAGTGTGTCAGACCTCAGTTTGACATGATTCACATACTATACAGTTATACATTACTAGAAGATCAGTGTGTCAGACCTCAGTTTGACATGATTCACATACTATACAGTTATACATTACTAGAAGATCAGTGTGTTAGATCTCAATTTGACATGGTTCACATACTATACAGTTATACATTACTAGAAGATCAGTGTGTCAGACCTCAGTTTGACATGATTCACATACTATACAGTTATACATTACTAGAAGATCAGTGTGTCAGACCTCAGTTTGACATGATTCACATACTATACAGTTATACATTACTAGAAGATCAGTGTGTCAGACCTCAGTTTGACATGATTCACATACTATACAGTTATACATTACTAGAAGATTAGTGTGTCAGATCTCAGTTTGACATGATCCACATACTATACAGTTATACATTACTAGAAGATTAGTGTGTCAGACCTCAGTTTGACATGATTCACATACTATACAGTAATACATTACTAGAAGATCAGTGTGTCAGACCTCGGTTTGACATGATTCACATACTATACAGTTATACATTACTAGAAGATCAGTGTGTCAGACCTCAGTTTGACATGATCCACATACTATACAGTTATACATTACTAGAAGATTAGTGTGTCAGACCTCAGTTTGACATGATTCACATACTATACAGTTATACATTACTAGAAGATTAGTGTGTCAGACCTCAGTTTGACATGGTTCACATACTATACAGTTATACATTACTAGATCAGTGTGTCAGACCTCAATTTGACATGGTTCACATACTATACAGTTATACATTACTAGAAGATCAGTGTGTCAGACCTCAGTTTGACATGATTAACATACTATACAGTTATACATTACTAGAAGATCAGTGTGACAGACCTCAGTTTGACATGGTTCACATACTATACAGTTATACATTACAAGAAGATCAGTGTGTCAGACCTCAGTTTGACATGGTTCACATACTATACATTTATACATTACAAGAAGATCAGTGTGTCAGACGTCAGTTTGACATGAACCACATACTATACAGTTATACATTACTAGAAGATCAATGTGTCAGACCTCAGTTTGACATGATCCACATACTATACAGTTATACATTACAAGAAGATCAGTGTGTCAGACCTCAGTTTGACATGGTTCACATACTATACAGTTATACATTACTAGAAGATCAGTGTGTCAGACCTCAGTTTGACATGATTAACATACTATACAGTTATACATTACTAGAAGATCAGTGTGTCAGATCCCAGTTTGACATGGTTCACATACTATACAGTTATACATTACAAGAAGATCAGTGTGTCAGACCTCAGTTTGACATGGTTCACATACTATACAGTTATACATTACAAGAAGATCAGTGTGTCAGACGCCAGTTTGACATGAACCACATACTATACAGTTATACATTAATAGAAGATCAATGTGTCAGACCTCAGTTTGACATGATCCACATACTATACAGTTATACATTACAAGAAGATCAGTGTGTCAGACCTCAGTTTGACATGATCCACATACTATACAGTTATACATTACTAGAAGATTAGTGTGTCAGACGTCAGTTTGACATGATCCACATACTATACAGTTATACATTACTAGAAGATCAATGTGTCAGACCTCAGTTTGACATGATCCACATACTATACAGTTATACATTACTAGAAGATCAGTGTGTCAGACCTCAGTTTGACATGATTCACATACTATACAGTTATACATTACTAGATCAGTGTGTCAGACCTCAGTTTGACATGATCCACACACTATACAGTTATACATTACTAAAAGATTAGTGTGTCAGACCTCAGTTTGACATGATCGAAATACTATACAGTTATACATTACTAGAAGATTAGTGTGTCAGACCTCAGTTTGACATGATCTACATACTATACAGTTATACATTACTAGAAGATTAGTGTGTCAGACCTCAGGTTGACATGGTTCACATACTATACAGTTATACATTACTAGAAGATTAGTGTGTCAGACCTCAGTTTGACATGATTCACATACTATACAGTTATACATTACTAGAAGATTAGTGTGTCAGACCTCAGTTTGACATGATCCACATACTATACAGTTATACATTACTAGAAGATTAGTGTATCAGACCTCAGGTTGACATGGTTCATATACTATACAGTTATACATTACTAGAAGATCAGTGTGTCAGACCTCAGTTTGACATGATTCACATACTATACAGTTATACATTACTAGAAGATTAGTGTGTCAGACCTCAGTTTGACATGATTCACATACTATACAGTTATACATTACTAGAAGATCAGTGTGTCAGACCTCAGTTTGACATGATCCACATACTATACAGTTATACATTACTAGAAGATTAGTGTGTCAGACCTCAGTTTGACATGATTCACATACTATACAGTTATACATTACTAGAAGATTAGTGTGTTAGACCACAGTTTGACATGATCCACTTACTACACAGTTATACATTACTAGAAGATCAGTGTGACAGACCTCAGTTTGACATGGTTCACATACTATACAGTTATACATTACTAGAAGATCAGTGTGTCAGACTTCAGTTTGACATGGCTCACATACTATACAGTTATACATTACTAGAAGATCAGTGTGTCAGACCTCAGTTTGACATGATTCACATACTATACAGTTATAAATTACAAGAAGATCAGTGTGTCAGACCTCAGTTTGACATGATTCACATACTATACAGTTATACATTACTAGAAGATTAGTGTGTCAGACCTCAGTTTGACATGATCCACATACTATACAGTTATACATTACTAGAAGATTAGTGTGTCAGACCTCAGTTTGACATGATTCACATACTATACAGTTATACATTACTAGAAGATCAGTGTCTCAGACCTCAGTTTGACATGAATCACATACTATAAAGTTATACATTACTAGAAGATTAGTGTGTCAGACGTCAGTTTGACATGATCCACATACTATACAGTTATACATTACTAGAAGATCAATGTGTCAGACCTCAGTTTGACATGATCCACATACTATACAGTTATACATTACTAGAAGATCAGTGTGTCAGACCTCAGTTTGACATGATTCACATACTATACAGTTATACATTACTAGATCAGTGTGTCAGACCTCAGTTTGACATGATCCACACACTATACAGTTATACATTACTAAAAGATTAGTGTGTCAGACCTCAGTTTGACATGATCGAAATACTATACAGTTATACATTACTAGAAGATTAGTGTGTCAGACCTCAGTTTGACATGATCCACATACTATACAGTTATACATTACTAGAAGATTAGTGTGTCAGACCTCAGGTTGACATGGTTCATATACTATACAGTTATACATTACTAGAAGATTAGTGTGTCAGACCTCAGTTTGACATGATTCACATACTATACAGTTATACATTACTAGAAGATCAGTGTGTCAGACCTCAGTTTGACATCATTCACATACTATACAGTTACATTACTAGAAGATCAGACCTCAGTTTGACATGATTCACATACTATACAGTTATACATTACTAGAAGATTAGTGTGTCAGACCTCAGTTTGACATGATTCACATACTATACAGTTATACATTACTAGAAGATCAGTGTCTCAGACCTCAGTTTGACATGAATCACATACTATAAAGTTATACATTACTAGAAGATCAGTGTGTCAGACCTCAGTTTGACATGGTTCACATACTATACAGTTATACATTACTAGAAGATCAGTGTGTCACACCTCAGTTTGACATGATTCACACACTATACAGTTATACATTACTAGAAGATCAGTGTGTCACACCTCAGTTTGCATGTGTAAGGTTTTCTTCCTCTGCTAGGCTTATCCCATCCAAGGTCACAGGTTATGAGTAGGTTTCTTTTTCTAACAATTTTGCCAGGGCAGCTGCCTTAAGGCAACGCTGTGCCATGTTCAACTTGTGGGATTTTTCGCGTGCCCTGTTTGCATATGGACCTCCTGTTTTTCATCCATATCTGAGAAATCTAGGTATCTTATTTCATGTCCAATAGATAAAGAGGTGTGCAATATAATTAGATACCGGAGATTCTTGGAATAATCTTTATTCTATGGTGAGATCGAAACCAGAATGACAATGAAGCGACAATGTAACCTCCAATCTGTGACTAACGTAGGGCTTGAAGAGAAGAACATTTTGGGTGGCACTTGAAAGCGAAAGTATTGAAGAAATCAAACAATTTTGAATACAAGTATTCACAGGGTTGGTAAGTTTCCCCTTCTATTGTTAATAATATAAAACGGGTATGGAAACATAAATATTCGTTTATTTTGGAATTAGTATTATTAGTTATCTGATAGATTAGGAATCTTTTGTTTTACTTAATAAGTATATATTATGTTAATTATGATCCGGATGCTGCTGTTGAAATGTGAATATAGGTAATTCAATCATGCCACTGGTGCCATCCCGCAATGATCCACCTTGTCGCCAAACATTGCTACGTACAGACCATGCATTCTTTGACGTCATTCATTCATTCAAATATCATGTGACAATATCACACGTAATCTTGGCTTCAGCAGAAAAGGTCCCCCTAATATTCCGTGCATAGCAAATGGTTGAAATTATCATGGCATTAAAATAAATTAAAATTGTATTTCATACTTATCATAATTAATTTTTATCTGGCCGTTTATAGAAATTCATTAATTTTAGATGGATTTCTGAATACTGCATCCAATTTTACATATATTTGGAAAGTTTCATCACTGAACTTGCATGATCTGTGGTTGAAAAACAAATTTTCTGCCTTTGTGAATGGGAAAAAGAAAGTTTAAAAAAAAGAAGGCAGCCGCGCATATCGATCAGACTGGCATGTACACTTTGTAACTCACAAAACATGCAATTTTAACTACTAAATCAAATCAAATCAAATCAACTTTATTAGGGTCACAAATTGGGCGCGCAGGCCCGTCTTACATTCAGCCCTTCCAATCACTCGTCTTTCGTTCATCAAGAGCATTATACATTTACATATGAAGAAAAATAAACATTGTGAAATGAATGTTGTAAATATAAACAAGGCTAATTACCATGTTATGAAGCCCATCTCCCACCTATCCATACATCACCCCACCCACACACACACCCACACATACGCGCACCAAGGAACACATACATACCCCACCAACTGACCCATCCCCCTCCCGCACATCCCCCACCCACACACACTGCCCTCACCTGATCCCCCAACCAAAACACACTCGCCACCCACAAACATTCCCCCACCAACCCACACATCCCACGCCCATCCACATACACATCCTAACCCACACATCCTCTCCCCACCCACACCTCAAACCACCCATCCCCCAGCCACATCTCCATCGACAACATATTCCCCACCCGTGCACACAATCCCCCACCAACCCACACATCGCACATCCACTCACACATCCCCAAATAAATACACACACATCCCCACCAACTGACATGTCCCTACACCCCCCCCCCCACACACACACATCTCCCTAACCACCCATACATCCCCAATCCACACACACACACCCCACCACCCACACATACAACTTCCACCCACCCACACATGCCTTAACCTAATCCCCCAACCCACGCACCACACACACACATATCCCTCACCAACACATCCCCACTTACACACCACACACACATCCCCCACCCAGATACCACACAATATTCCCACCCACACCCACACAGATACCCTTACCCATCCACCCCACATACCCCCACTCACACACCACAAAAATCCCCCACCCACACACACATACCTCACCCACACAATATCCCCAACCAACACACCACACACCTCTCCCCACCCACACACGCATTTCCTACCCGTCCACCAACACACACTCACTCACGCATACATCCTCCACTATGCACCCACACACCCCCAACCAAACATCTCACAATACCCATCGATCACAATACCCCTACCCACATACATCCTCCACCCACTCACACATCCCACCCCGACACATACAACTCCCTCACCCACCTACACATCCCTAAGCCACTCACACACCCCCACCCACACATTCCCCATCCACACACACACATCTCCCACCCACACACCCCCACATACTTCCCCCAACCACCACAATCCCCTACTCACCCACACATATACCCCACCCATACGCACATTCCCCGCACCCATCACACACATCCCCCACACCACACACTATCCTCCACCCATACCACCACAAACATACCCTCCACCCACACATCATTCACACATCCCCCACCAACACACTGCACACATATCTCAAACCCACACACCATACACTTCTCCCCACCCGCCCTTGCATCCCCAATCCCCCCAACACAATCCCCTACCCACACAACCCTGCCTCCCACACATACTTCCTCAAACCATCCACACATCTCCATCCACATAAACACACATCCCCCGCATCCGTCCCATACACATATCCTCCACCCATACACACATCCTCCACACCCATTCCAACACCCCTACTTTCCCCCCACACATCCCACCAACACCCACAAATACCACTACCCACCAAAACCCACACACCCCAACCCATCCAAATGCATACCCCCACCCACACACCCCCCACACTCACACACATCCTCCACATACACTCACACTTCCTCACATCTAGACACATACAAAATGTCTCACGTTAGTATTGAAACTAGTATGAACAAACTCCCACACTTTACTCACACACATACACTGACACTTGTCATGAGCAGTCTCATAAAAATGTTAAACATGGAGAAAAATGTGTACATAAAATGTATGTGACGTAAAGATAGTGATTCTCTCTCTCTCTCTCTCTCTCTCTATCTCTCTCTCTCTCACACACACATTCACTCTCACACACACACACACATTCACTCTCATGCTCACACATTCACTCTTCCGCTCATTCATTCACTCTCACACATTCACTCTCCCGCTCATTCACTCTCATGCTCACTCATTCACTCTCCCGCTCACTCATTCACTCTCCCGCTCACTCATTCACTCACCCGCTCGCTCATTCACTCTCCCGCTCACTCATTCACTCTCACGCTCACTCGTTCTGTCTCTCATTCACACTGACTCTCTCACTCAAACTACAGTAATGAACATGAGTTTATATTATGCATGATAAAATCAAATGGTATTTAACTGATAATATGACAGATGAGAATACACAAACATATGGATTCGCGTGTTACATAACATGCGTGTTACATGACATGCATCTGCTCAGCTCTCTCTCTCTCTCTTTCTTTCTCTCTCTCTCTGTATTCTTTCATATACACACACTCACACGCATGCGCCCGCTCACACACACACACACTAACACATCAACTGTCCCACTGTCTCACTCTCTAACACACAATCCTTCACACACACACTCACTCTCTCAATCACACTCTCACATACACATGAACGCATGCACATGAACGCATGCACGCACGCACACACTCCCTCACTCACTCTCACACATACACGTACGAATGCATGCACTGACACATTCCCCCACCATTTCTCGCTCAATCACTCTCTCCACACACACGCATGCACGTGCGCACACACGCATTCACTCTATCCCTCTCTCTGACACCCACTTTCTCTCTCTCCCTCTCTCTGACACCCACTTTCTCTCTCTCTCTCTCTCTCTCTCTCTCTCTCTCTCTCTCTCGCTCCCACACGCACACACATATATAGTGAACAATTATAGTTAAACAATTATAATGAACAATTATACTGAACAATTATACCAGTAAATGAATTATGGTGGCATATAGTCGGTATGGATTAAGTATTGAAAGAGTTTTCGGTTAAATGTGTAGGGACTCATTGGAGTTTTCAGATATGGAGGCAGATCATTCCATAAGTGAGCACCAGAATAGGCAAAACATGTTTTGTATAGGTCCAATCTAGGCTTTGAGACATGTGACAAATTTAGGCGCTTGCTGTTCATTGCATTAGATTGAATCAGCGGCAGAAGATACTCTGGGGTATTTTGAGATACAATTTTATTCACTAATTTGGCTTTGCTGAAAAGGAAGCGCTTTTGTAGTGATAGAAGTCTTAGATGAGTGTACAAATTATTACTTTCAACGTGCTTTATGCCAGAAACCAGACGAATAGCGTGGTTTTGTAGAGAACATAGTCGTTTTAAATTAGATTTAGGGCAACCATCCCAAACTGTGGAACAGTAATCGACATGTGATTGGATATAGCATGTATAGAATATTTTTCGTGTGCTTTTGTCCAGGAAGTGCTGAATTTTAGCAAGTTGGTAAACTTTTTGTGCTATTTTCTTGGTAAGAGCGTGAACATGAAAGCTCCAGTTCAAATGGCTGTCTATTAAAAGCCCTAGTGTTTTATGTTCAGTCACATTAACTATGGGTAACGTGCCCATGCGGAGTTCGATCGGTGATCCAGTTATGGCTAGTGTCTGTAGTTTTTGTCTGGTCGTTATTAGCATGGATTTGGTTTTGTCGATGTTAATTTGCATGCGGTTTTCATTGCTCCATCTAGTAAGATTATCAAGTTCCTTTTGTAAAGAATTCTCTAATTCACTACGGTTTTCTTGACTAGTATATATAGTACAGTCGTCTGCAAATAGATCACAAGTTGTATTGATATATAAAGGAAGATCATTAATATAAACTGCAAAAAGCAGCGGACCTAGTATTGAGCCCTGAGGCACACCAATATTAAGCTGTGTGGGTCTTGATAGACAGTTGTTGAAGGACACGGCTTGTTGCCTGTCGGATAGAAATGACGTAATTATGTTCACCATGTTGGTGCTTGTCTTCATTTGCTTTAGTTTTCTAATTAAAATATCGTGATCTACCATATCAAAAGTTTTTTTAAAGTCTACAAACACCGCTCCACAAATTCTACCAATTTGATGTTTAAGTGCCAGTTATCGGTCATTTTTGTTAGAGCACTATGGCAAGAATATTTATGTCGAAACCCAGATTGACTGTTAATTATTAGATCATTGTTAATTAAATGGTGTAACGTTATTTTATTAATGTGTTTTTCTAGTGGTTTTGATAGCGACGATAGTAAGGAAATAGGTCTATAATTACCCAAAACGCTATTATCGATTGAGCCATTTTTAATTAGCGGAAACACTTCAGCAATTTTAAATGCAGATGGAAAGTAGTTTTTGGCCAGGCACTGGTTATATATGAACGTTAAGGACTCGCTAATGACTGGTGCAGCACAACGAAGAATTCTATTACTGATACCATCTAGGTCGTGTGAGTTTGTTGATTTGAGGTTCAAGAGATATTTATAAACGTCTGCAACAGACATTAAAGGACTCTCAGCGGGAATATTTCTGGTGCACTTCTCCTCACAGAATGATGCCAGTGAACTTAAATTACACGATGAGTCTGGTATTGAAGACTTTAGATTCTCTATTTCTGATTGAAAGAACCAACTGAATTCATCGCATGTTATAGAATTTGGTATTGCTGATTCTGTAGGGCGTTTCTTATTGGTTAGCAAGTTAATAGCCTTCCATATATTTGTACTGTCTGAATTATCTACAATCAAATTTTTTAAATGATCTTTTTTATCCTACGAATTTCATATTTAACTTTATTCCTTAGTCTGCGGTAATTGATGAAGTCTTTATTTTTGTGTGCTGTATCTCGCTCTCTCATGATTTCCAGCACTTCTCTAGTGACCCATGGGGATTTATGTTGATTTTTGACTCGAACTTCTTTGATTGGCATGTGTTTATCGAACACATTGTAGACTGTCTTTGTCCAGAAAGCTAATGCATCGTCCGGGTCAGGAAGTTGGTAAACGTGATCAAGGGCTGCTTTTCTTAAGTCTTGCAAGAATAAATCTTGGTTGAATGCTTTAAAATTCCTAAATTTGATACTTACATGTTTATGTTTAAGAGGTTTGAACCCAATTCTTGACCATGTACAACATACCGGGTAGTGGTCACTAACTGTACAAACAGGAACAGAACATTCAATAATATTATCTAGACAAGTAACATATATATGATCAATTATAGTTGAGGATGTGTCAGTAACCCTTGTGGGACGGTTTATTAGTTGTTTGAAATTGTAAGAAAGAATGATATCGTCCCATGTCTGGTTGGATGTACTAATATCTATGTTGACGTCACCTAGTATCATATCTCTTTAATCTCTTTACTCTCATATCTCTTTACTAAAGTTAAAGAGATTACAATTGTAAAGATTAATAATAATTTATTTGTATACTTGTACTATTTTTTAAGCATTTAACATGACGGAACAAACCGATGATTGCAGTCAGATTTCGTATCCGTTTATGACCCGTTTGAGAAAATTAAGCAGGGGCCGGAAGTGGAGAAAAATGAGACACATTGAAGAGTGCCAAAAGTAAGTGGAACATGAGAAAATCGTAATCTGTTTTACCTTCACAAAAACGTTAATATCTCCACTTAGAATAATAGACATACAGGCATCACTGAGGTACCATTAGATTTCGTTTTTCAAGGCCTATCTACCTGTGGTAGTCGCATATGTAAATACTCAATTTTAAAATCATGACAAGCATAGTCATAGTATGCCGCATACTACTAACAGCGTGTTCCATCGGGCCATTACACGAAATTAAAATGGAAGTGATATATGGAGTCATTCCACCATGATTCATCTTGTCCTGGAAAATGCTATCTATTTGCCATGCATTCTTTCGACGTCATTCATTCATTCAAATCTCATGTGACAATAACACACGTCATCCTGGGTTTTCCAGGAAAGGTTTGCCTAGTATTCCGTGCACAGCAATTGGTCGAAATCATCGTGACCTTTTATATAAATAAGAATATATTTCATACTTACCGTAATTAATTTTTTTTGGTGTTGTTGATAGAATTGCATCAATTATAGATGTATTTTTGAAGTCTGCATACAATTTTAAATATATCTGGTAAGTTTCATCATTGTACTAGCTTTAATTGTGGATGAAAAACATTTTCTGCGAAGATGTGTTTTTGTTCTTTGCGCATATCAATAGGACGGTCATGTGCACTTTGTAACACTATGCTGGCATTGTTGATAGAATTGCATACATTATAGATGTATTGTTAACTTCTGCATACAATTTTAAATATATCTGGAAAGTTTCATCACTGTACTAGCTTTAATTCTCCCCCGATGGTGTTTCCACCTTGTTGTGGTGGGGGAGCTTGAGTTTCTCAATGACCCTGAGAGCTAAGCCGGTGGTAGCATAGCTACCAGCAGGGCCTCCCAAGCCAGACAGGTCAAAGAGTAGAGAACAGACAAAGAGAAACACCCTGGTCCTCCAGGTTGGGGGTTGAAGCGTGGGGTTAACATCCCTACCTTTGTAAAAACCATTTTGATATGAAACAGATATATGAGCCTCGAATTCGGACTTATTTGGACATCGGCCTTGGAACGTTAAAGGACTTTTGAGATTTGGAACATGGAATGTACGGACACTATACCGAGCTGGAGCGGCCAAAGAATTAACCCGGAAGCTGGTTGAGTATAAAATGGATATAACAGCAATTCAAGAAATAAGGTGGCCAGGAGAGGGTACTTTAGAGCAAAATGGAATGATTATAATATATGGAGGAAACACCTGAAATAAACATGAATTAGGAACAGGATTTGTCATCAAAAAAGAGATGGGGAACGTTCTAAGCTTTAAAGCTGTTAATGACAAGATTAGTAAATTACGAATAAAAGGTAAATGGAAAAATATAACGATGATTAATGAACATGCACCTACTGAAGAGAAAGAAGATGATATTAAAGAAGTCTTTTATAATGATCTGGAAGATGTCATGGAAGAAACCCCCAAACAGGACATCCTGATTGTGCTGGGAGACTTCAACGCAAAAATAGGTAGAGAGCAAACTCATAAAAAAGTTGCCGGTATGGAAAGCCTACATACAACTTCAAATGATAATGGATGGAGAGTCATCAACCTAGCAAAAGCCAAAGGACTGCAGATCAGCAGTACCAGACTGCAAAGAAAGGATATACATAAACAAACTTGGAAATCATATGACAAGAGAACCTATAATCAAATATATCACATTTTAATTAACAACAAAAATGCATCAAACATACAACAAGTTAGAAGCTATAGAGGAGCTCAATGCCACAGCGACAACTTCCTCGTTGGGGCAAAATTTAAAATAAAACTTAAGAGAGCTTTCTATGCTAAACTACAAAGGTTACACCCAACATATAACAGAAAAACTACAAGAAATTACAGTCAAAGAGAAATTTGCAGATGAAATAAAATGTAAACTTGAAATTCTACAAAACCCATTGGCGGAAAGCATTGACCAAATTTGGTTGAACATCAAGAATACAATTCAATCTACCGCAGAAGAATGTCTCTGTGTGTTAACCACGCATAGAAAGAACAGATGGTTCAATCAAAAATGTGAAGAAGCTGTCATTAGGAAACAGAATGCCAGACAGCTATGGCTAAATGACATTAACAACATCCAAAAGGAAGAGCAATATAGAAATGAATGTAAAGAGGCTACAAAAATAGTTTGACAGCAGAAGCGAGAATATATGAGTAATATAATCAAAGATATGGAAACTAATCACCAGAAAAACGAATCCAAAATGTTTTTTAAAGAACTGAAGTCAATGAAACGAGGGCACCAACACAACACATATGGTTTAAAAGACAAAAATTGGAATATGATAAATACCAATGAGGAAATGTGCAAAGAATACAAAGTAGATACCAAAGAATACTTAGTAGAATTACTAAATTGTGAAGCTCCAAGTAACACTTTCCCACAGGAAGAGGTTCTAACGTGTGAACCGCAAATTGAAGAACCTGCATTTGAAGAAATCCTATATGTAATAACACGACTTAAAAACAATAAGGCAACTGGGGCTGATGGAATTGCTGCTGAATTTATAAAGGCGGGTGGCCATGCATTACATCGAAAGCTATATGTAGATTATTCGTTGCTATGGAAGGACGCTGTTTTCCGAAATTTCAAGGTCGTTTGGTTCACAGACAACTTCCTGTGGCCTGTAAACAGCTGTATACGAAACTACCCGTCTTATTTCAAATTGGATAAATGCAAAACTGTTGCTCTAAAATCACAAATGACAACTTTAACGAGTGGTCACATGGTTAATCCTTGATTCTGCATTGTCAGAAGAGGTTTAGTGTTCCGACATGAAGCACAATTATCATTTTCTCCAAAAGGTAAGAGAGTTTATATTAATAGTTTGTTTATTATCAATATTACATGCATTTAGAGTGCATTTTTGAATTCCGAGCCCATATTTACATAGAAGTGTCAACTTTCAACAAGATTCACATTGCTGGCCATGAAGGAAAATTTTTTTTATATGTGTCTGTGTTCGTGCTGGCTACTTTTTGATAAGAAAATGCACAATGGCGGAAATCACAGCATATTTTACCTGTGTGTTTTTTTAATTAATAGAACACAGGCAATTTTGAATGATAAAATTAAACAAAATAACAGTTTACTTTTAAATGCTTTTAATAATTAATTTGGTTGCTTTAATTATTGTTCATCATGCAGTATGGTTTAAAATTTTTGAGATTCAAACCCATCCAGAGTCCATGACTGGCATTTTTTTGACTGACTTTGACTGGCTTTCAGTTGCATTTGTCTATTAATTATCTATTTAACAATACTTTAACATGCATTTATGGATTCTTTGTCCAATTTTACACACAACTATGGAGTTTCAACACATTACGTTATACTGGTGTGTGGAAATAAAAAATTTTGTGAGACCAAGGTGGTTACATACTTAAGATTGGCAAAAATCCCTTCTGCAGCTCAGATAGTAGAACCAGTGTCTGTTTCTATGTAAACACTGGAGATTTAGATTTAGAATCAAAACATACAGTTAAACAGAGTAGCAATATATAATAATTTCTCTACAGTTAATTTGATATGTTTTGCTGTAATTTTTCTTAAAATTTGTTTATCATTTCATTTCAAACCCGTTCATGATCCGTGACTAACCAACTAAACAGTAAACTCTGTTGTAATCTGAATGCATATTCTGCTGTTACATATCATATATTGTAAGTTAATTTCAAGGTATATTATTGGAATCTACTTTTATTCTTGCCTTTCTGATTATAATACATTTTTATTTTTAAGTTTTACCTGCTGCCAGAAGGTAAAATGGAAGATGATTTTTGAACCATCTCATCAGCTCACTTTTTCCTGTTTAACCCTTTAACAGGCATAGCGCCTGATAGCGTTCGATGCGTTAAACGGGCATAGCGCCCAATCGCGTCTTTGACGACTAGTCGTTTTAAAAATGCGATCTCTCGGTTTTCCGACACTTCCGATGACTACTTTCACTTTCGCCGATAGCTTGACAACGTGGCCGCCATTTGTTAACGCGCTACAATGACTTTGAACAGACTTAAACAGACTTTTTTTGATAGTTTTCGGGATTTTTACGCTGTTTTTCAAAATGGATTTCGGCGATTCTTCAAGTGATAGCCGAGATTTCGCTCTGTTCAATTTAAATGACATTAAAGGGCACGAAGTTGATTATTAATCGGAGCTAGATATCAGTGCAAAGCGTTACTTTGCATTAGCAGTCGTGAGTCGGACTTTAAAGAAAGTGATTATGATTCTGAAAATGTGTTTGTAAATTGCTGTATAGATGACGGAAAATCACAAACAACATGCCGTATTTCGTAAATATTTGTGTTCATATATGGATTACCGGCAACAATCACGTGAGTAACATATTCTGCATGCTTTTCCCTTCATTGTGTTGTTTATTTAACTAAAATCGGTTGACTAACACCTTATTTGTGATATTTTTACTAACGCAACCCGAAATTTTTACTGAACCTGAAAAAATCTTGCCCGTTCAGGGCTAAAAAATGGACAATCGTCTGCCCTGTAAAGGGTTAAATAATTGCTATTAAACATGCACTTTTTACTATTTACATTCTGTAAATTTGCAACCCTGTTTTATTAAATTTTAGCTGTTATTTCATATTTCATTATTTTAATTTCTCCTTAGATTTATCATGGCAAAATCAAAAAGAAATCTTGGTCATTTGAGAGCACATCTGTCAGTGTTCGAAGCTGAATATCCCATAGAAAAGGGCTACATTGCTCGGCTGTTGATGGTGGATGGACATTTTCTACGGCGAGTTGAATTTATACCTTTATAGTTTTAATATCTATTTATTATACTGTAAAACAAAGGTTTATTTATACATATACAGTGTCATTAATTTCTTTTTCTTTTCTCATCAGATTTAAATTTAATAATTAATAATTTATAACTTCTTCATGTTATCTATCTTTATAATTTTAAGATCAATTTATTATAATGTAAAACATTTTAAAAATAAATATACCTTTAATTTCTTTTTCTTTTCTCCTCAGATTTAAAGTTCACAATTAATAATGTATAAATTCTTCATGTTATTTTACAGCATTTTTTTTTATTTTTTCAGATTTAGTAATCTTTATATTTTCTCTTTTCATGTTCTGGAAGACAGAAGAGATATTGAATGCCAAGGCAGGTCAGTCACCAACAGAGGTAGTATTTCTTTAATTAAGGACATTTTTCTACGGTGAGTTGAATTTATACCTTTATAGTTTTAATATCTATTTATTATACTGTAAAACAAAGGTGTTTTAATACATATTAAAATTAAAAAATATGTTGCGTACCCCTTATGGGACGTTGCAGTCAACACCAGCATTTTCAGCTGCTGTTGATGTACTAGGCAAGTGTTACGTTCAGTAGTTTGCCATTGCTTTCTGAACGACCGGCCCCTACACCTTTTTCAAAAAAACCAGCACCACTGTGTTTCGAACCCGGGTATACGGGCTCACAAACCGCGTTCGCAAGCCCTTAGCCACAGAGACCGTTTCTTTTCTCGTCAGATTTAAATTTAATAATTTATAATTTATAACTTCTTCATGTTATCTATCTTTATAATTTTAAGATCAATTTATTATAATGTAAAACATTTTTAAAATAAATATACCTTTAATTTCTTTTTCTTTTCTCCTCAGATTTAAAGTTCACAATTAATAATGTATAAATTCTTCATGTTATTTTACAGCATTTTTTAAATTTTTTCAGATTTAGTAATCTTTTTATTTTCTCTTTTCAGGTTCTGGAAGACAGAAGAGATATTGAATGCCAAGACAGGTCAGTCACCAACAGAGGTAGTATTTCTCTAATTAAGGACAATTTTCTACGGTGAGTTGAATTTACCTTTATAGTTTTAATAACTATTTATTATTATGTACAACTTTTTAAAAATAAATATACAGTATCTTTAATTTCTTTTTCATTTCTTCTCAGAGTTAAAGTTCACAGTTAGTTAGTTATTCGACAAATCATCCTCATTGCACATCGAACAATTCAGTGCATAAGTGTTCAGTTTATTAATCTTCTTTGGCTTTCTGCATACTGTTCTTGTTTACTTACATAGTCAGGCTACTTGTGATCGAAGCAAAAGCACCAGAACCTTTCTTTGCAATGACAGTGTCACCCTCTGTCCGTAGTTCCTGTCTAGTTAGATGCAAATCTGAAATAATTAATAATTTATAACTTCTTCATGTCATTTAACAGCATTTTATTAATCTTTTTTTTCTTCTTTTTTTTCAGGCTCTTTTCAGAATCAACTGATGTCAAGTTGCATATATATTGTAATAATACAATTATAAATCAGTTATATATTAATAAAGATTATTAATGGCAAACTATACGAGTACATATTCATCTGTTGACACTTGTGTGCAAATTTACTAATTTTGTTTTAGACGAACCTCATAACAACCATTTGTCCCAATAATATACCCGTGATAACCAATAATAATCAGTGCTCAGTGAGTTGATTTGGTGAGGCTGAGTCAAAGCGAGAGTATTATTTGATTGTATCAATTTTGTTTTTAAACGAACATCTTAGCAACCATACATCACTGTGACCAGGGTTGCCAGGCCTAATTGCTCATTTTAATTGCTAATTAGGTCATCACACATCATACTGACACAGCAAAGAGACCATAAGGTCTGTAGCATTATTCCACATAATACCAAATTCATCTTGTAATTTTTAAAGCTAAAATTAAGAAAACGTAGGCTAATTTGTGAAATAGTAATAAATTAGCGGCCATTTTTAATTGCTAATTAGGTCACCACACATCATACTGACACAGCAAAGAGACCATACGGTTTGTAGCATTATTCCGCATAATACCAAATTCATCTTGTAATTTTTGAAGCTAAAATTAAGAAAACGTAGGCTAATTTGTGAAATAGTAATTAGCTGCCATTTTTAATTGCTAATTAGGTCACCACACATCATACGGACACAGCATAGAGACCATAAGGTCTGTAGCATTATTCCGCATAATACCAAATTCATCTGGTAATTTTTAAAGCTAAAATTAAGAAAACGTAGGCTAATTTATGAAATAGTAATTAATTAGCGGCCATTTTTAATTGCTAATTAGGTCACCACACATCATACTGAAGCAGCAAAGAGACCATAAGGTTTGTAGCATTATTCCGCATAATACCAAATTCATCTTGTAATTTTTAAAGCTAAAATTAAGAAAGTGTAGGCTAATTTATGAAATAGTAATTAATTAGCGGCCATTTTTAATTGCTAATTAGGTCACCACACATCATACTGACACAGCAAAGAGACCATAAGGTTTGTAGCATTATTCCGCATAATACCAAATTCATCTTGTAATGTTTAAAGCTAAAATTAAGAAAATGTAGGCTAATTTGTGAAATAGTAATTAGCTGCCATTTTTAATTGCTAATTAGGTCACCACACATCATACGGACACAGCATAGAGACCATAAGGTCTGTAGCATTATTCCGCATAATACCAAATTCATCTGGTAATTTTTAAAGCTAAAATTAAGAAAACGTAGGCTAATTTATGAAATAGTAATTAATTAGCGGCCATTTTTAATTGCTAATTAGGTCACCACACATCATACTGAAACAGCAAAGAGACCATAAGGTTTGTAGCATTATTCCGCATAATACCAAATTCATCTTGTAATTTTTAAAGCTAAAATTAAGAAAGTGTAGGCTAATTTATGAAATAGTAATTAATTAGCGGCCATTTTTAATTGCTAATTAGGTCACCACACATCATACTGACACAGCAAAGAGACCATAAGGTTTGTAGCATTATTCCGCATAATACCAAATTCATCTGGTAATTTTTAAAGCTAAAATTAAGAAAACATAGGCTAATTTATGAAATAGTAATTAATTAGCGGCCATTTTTAATTGCTAATTAGGTCACCACACATCATACTGACACAGCAAAGAGACCATAAGGTTTGTAGCATTATTCCGCATAATACCAAATTCATCTTGTAATTTTTAAAGTTAAATTAAGAAATCGTAGGCTAATTTGTGAAATAGTAATTAATTAGCGGCCATTTTTAATTGCTAATTAGGTCACCACACATCATACTGACACAGCAAAGAAACCATAAGGTCTGTAGCATCATTCTGCATAATACCAAATTCATCTTGTAATTTTTAAAGCTAAAATTAAGAAAACGTAGGCTAATTTGTGAAATAGTAATTAATTAGCGGCCATTTTTAATTGCTAATTAGGTCACCACACATCATACTGACATAACAAAGAGACCATAAGGTCTGTAGCATCATTCTGCATAATACCAAATACATCATAATTTTTTAAAGCTTAAATTAAGAAAACGCAGGCTAATTTGTGAAATAGTAATTAATTAGAGGCCACTTTTAATTGCTAATTAAGTCACCACACATACTATCAAGACACCAAAGTGATCATTAGGTCCGTAACATCATTACACATAATAACATACATAATAACATACATATCTTGTAATTTTTTAAAGCTAAAATTAAGAAGACTCTGGCTGATTAATTAATTAGTAAATAATTAGTGGCCATTTTTACTTCCTAATTAGGTCACCAGACATCATATCAAAAAATAAATAACATGACCAGTTAGGCCTTGCAACCCCAATCGCAGTGATGTATGGTTGCTAAGATGTTCGTTTAAAAACAAAACAGATAGTCTCAAAAAACCAAAATTTTGATAATCTAGGCTCTCATTTTGACCAGGATGCAAAAAATTCCTTTAGTGAGCACTCTTTTGTGAAAATTTTAGTCCAAAGGTCACGACACTCAAATTTACATAACTCAGCTTAGAATCGAGATACACAACTCATTGAGGTACCATTAGATTTGGTTTTTTAAGGCCTATCTATCTGTGGTTCTCCCAATAGTAAATGATCAATTTGAAAATCATGATCAGAAACCCTACATATGAACTAATAATAAAAATCTGGAGGACTGAAGAATTACCCCATGACTGGAAAGGGTCATTATTGATACCTATCTTTAAGAAAGAAGACAAGTTAGAGTGTGAAAATTATAGAAGAATATCACTACTGTCCATAAGCTATAAGATACTATCCGCAGTACTACTAAATAGACTAAAACCATATTCAGAATACATATTAGGTGACTACCAGGTGGGTTTTAGACAAAACAGATCAACAATAGGTCAGATATTTATCTTACGACAAATAGCCGAGAAAAATTGGGAATATAAAAGAGATCTCCATAACATTCTTGTGGATTTTAAAAAGGCTTATGATAGTGTCCATAGGAATAGTCTATGGAATGCTATGCAGGAATTTGGAATACCAAGGAAGTTAATCAACATGACCAGACTATGCATGGAAGATACTTATAATATAGTAACATATAAAGGCAGGAAATCAGACCCTTTCCAAATAACATCGGGCTTGAAACAGGGTGATGCCCTATCGCCACTACTCTTCAATCTGGCTCTAGAGAAAGTTGTAAGGAGGGTAAAGGAGGAATGTGATATTGGAGGAACATCCTAGCTGCTTGGTTATGCAGATGATATAGATATTATAGGGCAAAGTGAACAAAAGACATTGGAAATATTGACTCACTTAAAGGAAAAAGCCAAACAGATGGGGTTCGTTATCAACCAAGATAAGACAGAATATATGGCAATTTCAAGAGAAGGAATGGCTAAAAACTCTGGCCACATACAAATAGATAATATGACCATTAAAAGAACAGAAACATACAAATACCTGGGTACAATCTTCAACTGCTCCAACATAACAATATAAGAAATACAAACTAGAATCAATTCTGGAAATAAGATATACTATGCACTACAACATCTACTAAAATCAAAGGCGTTATCTCGTAACACCAAGATCACAATATACAAAACACTGATCAGACCAGTTGTGCTGTATGGCTCTGAAACCTGGAGTACAACGAAAGGAGATGAAGCCTTGCTACAAACCTTTGAGAACAGAGTTTTAAGACGCATCTTTGGACCCATTAGGGATACACAAAGTGGAGAGTTGAAAAGAAGAAGTAACAAAGACATTTATGATCTGTTTAAGTCCCCGCTAATCATTGGTATCATGAAGGCTAATAGACTACAATGGCTGGGGCATATAGAAAGAATGGAAGATAACAGGGAAACAAAACTCGCGTACACTCAGGAAATAAATGACCGTAGACCCCGAGGTAGACCAAGAAGATAATATATATACAGACCTACAAGCACTTGGAATAAACGACTGGCAAGAGAAGGTCAACCAGAGAGATGAATGGAGACGGATTGTATCTGCAGCAAAGAGCCCCAATAGCTCGGCATGCGCATATCGATCAAACTGGCATGTACACTTTCACTTTTCAACACTCACAACGTGCAATTTGACCTACTAAAGTTAAAGAGAACACAAGTTTAAAGATTATTAATAATACATTTGTATACTTGTACTATTTTTTAATCAATTAACATGACGTAACATATTTTTGAAGTCAGTTTTCATAATTTGCCTATGACCCATTGGTTGAGACCAACCTCACGTGCAGAGAAAAATGGAATGGCGGGCTGAATCTTAATTATTTTTTTTTCTGGCGCTTTCAATAGAAAACCTTTAATTGTAGATGGATCTTCGAATTCTGCATCAAATTTTTCAGAAATTTGGAACGTTTTATCGCTAAACTTGCTTTAATTGTGGTTGAAAAACAGGCGAAGATGTTACAATCATGATTACCTTTGTGAATGGGAAACCCAAATTGGCGGCTTGACTATATAAATTATCTTTGTGGAACAATCATTGTGTCCTCGCTAGTGTAGTCATAAGCATTCCACCTGTCACGGGAAAGACTGGGGTTCTATTCCCAGCTGGGCGTTTTTTTTTTTTTTTTTTTTTAAATTTTTCACAAAATTATTAGGTGATATAAATAGAAACTATTAATCATTATGAACTAAAATATTATATCATCATCATCATCAAGTGTCGTGCCGGCTGGCGTAGGCGTTCATGGCTCTCCATAGATCTCGGTCTTTGGTTTTCTGGATCAACTCTGCTGCTGATATTCCTCCATGCCACCGTCTCAATCCATCCAGCATCACTTCTCTTGGTCTACCTCTGCCTCTCTTCCCCTCGATCTTTCCAGTTGTTACGATGTTCTCCAATGCCTCTCTTCTCATCACATGACCGAGGAAAGCTGTTTGTCTCTGTCTTATTGTTGTATATAATGTTCTAGTTTCGTTAGCCTGTTTCAGGCAGTCGTCGTTAGTTACTCTGGCAGTCCAAGGAATTCGCAACATTCGTCTCAGGAACCACATCTCTGTTGCTTCTAATTTCTTCTTAATTTGTTCATTTACATTCCAAGATTCACTGCCATACAGCAAAACTGGTTCTACATAGCATTTCAGCACTTTCTTTCTTACATTCAGTGATAGTGACTTATTGCATAAGATACTCTTCATTTTCTGAAATGCGGCTTTTGCCTGCCCTATTCTGCTCCTAATCTCTGTTGTACATCTTCCATCTGATGTTATAAATGCCCCTAGGTATCTAAAATTATCCACTTGGTTAAGGATTTTCCCTTCTATTTCTATGTCACATTTTGGTGTCACCATTTTCTTTGATATTACCATTGTTACTGTTTTCTTGATATTCAAGGAGAGTCCTTTCCTTGCACTCTCTGTTACTACAACGTCTAATAATTGTTGTAGGTCTGTTGAATTATCCGCCACCAATACTGTGTCATCTGCATAGCGTATATTATTTATATTATAACCTCCAACTAGTATTCCTGGCATCTCTTTGATCTCTCTCATTATTACTTCGCTATACAGGGAGAAAAGATCTGGTGACAAGACACACCCTTGTCGTACTCCTAGCTTTATCTGTTCGTAACTACCCTCTTTATTTCCCATTTTAATTGCTGCTACTTGGTTCCAGTAAATATTCTTTATTATTCTTAAATCTTTTCCATCAGTGTTGATATCTTCCAACATTTTAATCAGTTCATCATGTTTTACTTTATCAAATGCCTTAGTATAATCTATGAAGCACAAATATATGTCTCTCTGTTTCTCTATTGACCTTTCTATTAGTGTCCGTAATGTATAAATTGCATTGTTTGTGCCCTTTCCTTCCACAAATCTATACTGTTCTTCACTAATTTCCATTTTTATTTTCTTTTTGGTTCTTCTCATTATGATTCTGAGTAGAAGCTTAGTGATATGGTTTATAAGGTTAATTGTACTAAAATCTTCACAATCAATTGCTCCTGGTCTTTTTGGTATAGCTATAAATACAGATTTCAGCATATCACTGGGCAAATATCCACTGCTGTAAATATCATTCAACATTTTGGTTAATATATCTACTCCAAATTCTCCCAATACTTCTAATTCTTCTATTGTGATTTCATCTGGCCCAGCTGTTTTTCCTTTCTTCATACGTTTCATAGTGTCAGCGACTTCTTCTTTCAGAATAGGTGGACCTTCTAAGTTACTATCTTCTGTTAATTCTTCCCTTTCTCCTTCATATAATTCTCTTATATACTCATTCCACCTCTTCATTATAGCATCTTCCTCTAATATTATCTTTCCTGTTTTTGATTTCAAACACCCTGTATTTATTCTTATTTTTCTTCCTGTAAGCTAACTGATTTTTCTGTGCATATTTTTTGTATCTTTAATGGAATTTAATTCAATTTTTTTGCATTGCTCGTTTAACCAACTTTCTTTAGCCTTCCCACATTTATCTTTTATTTCTTTATTTATCTTAGCGTATTCTTGTTTGTCATTTTTACTCTGTTTTCTTTTGTCCATCAGTTTTAAGATATCTTCATTCATCCATTTTTTCTTAGCTATTTTGCCTCTCTCCGGTAATACTTCTTTGCTAGTTTGATGAATGGAGTCCCTTAACATTTCCCATTGTTCATCTATACTCTGTATTTTAGTTATTGCATTGTACCTATTTTTCACAGTCACTCTGTATTGTTCTTGCATTTCTTTATCTATTTTCAGTACCTCTTTATTAAGTCTCATGTTCTTAACCATTTTTTTCCCTCTCTTTAATCTTACTTTTATATGTCCACATAGTGGTACATGATCACTATTACAGTCAGCACCAGGCATTGTCTTTACATTAATTAAAGCATTTCTAAATCTTTTATTAATTAGTATGTAGTCAATTTGGTTGCGTATTTTCTTATCAGGGCTTATCCATGTGTACAGTCGTCTTTTATGGTGTTTAAACCATGTGTTTCCAATTATCATATCATTGATATTTGCCCATTCTATTAGCTTTTCCCCTCTTTCATTTCTTGTACCTAAACCATAATTCCCCACTACATCCTCCATTTTTCCCTTTCCTACTTTTGCATTAAAATCACCAAGTATTATCTTTATTTCTTGTGATCTAATTTGAGCCATCGCCATTTCTATTTCGTCATAAAAGTGTTGTATTTCTTCATCACTACTGCTTGCCGTTGGTGCATATACTTGTATAATATTTATGTCTATTGGTTTGCCTTTGATTTTTACCAAAATAACTCTATCTGAAATACACCAGTATCCATTAATTGACTTGGCTGTTTTTTCGTCTAATATTATTCCTACACCTTTTTCATGTGTATCCCCTCCAGAATAAATTATTGTGTGATTGTCAGCTATAATTTTGCCCGATCCCTTCCATCTCATCTCACTAACGCTTAGTATATTCATTTTCATGCTGTCCATCTCTCCTAGAACATTGGTCACCTTTCCTAGCTCATTTAATGTCCTAACATTCCATGTTCCTACTCTAAATTTATTTATTTTAGTTAAGATTTTGCCATCAGTAGCTGGATGACGGTCTGGTGTCACCTGTGGCTCATGACTGTCCCTACCGGACGAGGATGCCCTAAGACAGCCATTAACGTCCTTCACTAACTTTGAAATATGTTTTGCCATGAAGTCTTGGGAAGATAATGTGGTGGTTTCCCCTTGCCTTCCACATTCACATGGTGGTCTTTTTACCTCTGCCTTTGACGGCCATTTCCGACTGTAAGGACAAGTGAGTGCCCTGCTCTGCTCAGCTGCAGAATTGTCCACTTATTCCGGTGGATAGAACTAAGAAACTGGAAGTTTGTGAATAAAGTGTGCTCTATGGATCTGTGCAAGCTGCTGACTGCCAGGGAGCGCATCCCACAGAGGCAGCGGAATGATCGCGCATAGGAATCGATGGATACAATAGATGTCTTTGTTTAATGTAAATTTTAATTGCCATATAAAATATCGCCCTTGAATCTGTATAGTTTCATCACTAAACTTGCTCGAACTGTAGTTGACAGACACGCACAGATCGCTGGTGAAGGTAATGGACACACTAGAGAGCGACAATATCGGGTGAGGAGCATGAGAAATCGCAACTGCCTTGTCTCACTTTAACAAAAATGTGAATATCTTCACTTAGAATTGACATACAGGCATCATTGAGGTACCATTCGATTTTGAATTTCAAGGCCTATCTACAGTGACGGTCTCATTAGTATTTAGTAAATACTCACATTTAAAATCGTGATGGGTCATGCTACACTGCTATACATTGCTACACTGCTACACTACACTAAGAAGTACTCTGAGTGAATGCGAGTTCACCGAACGAAATGAATGCCTCAAATAAAACATTTTGCACTGTTCAGTCAATGCTATTTTCGTTACTGACATTTGAATATTCAGTAACATATCTATTAACCTTCAGGAAAACCAGATTTCACAGTTATGTAAATCTCCACAAGTTATTTAAACGACCGGAGTCAAAATACCGCAGCCATCTTGAATCCACCTTGTTTTTCATTAGTGACTTCCCCTGGAATATGTCACTTCTGCCTCAACACTTATTAATGATATATTAGTTCAGTTAAGGTACATCTGAAATGTGTATTTCATTTACAAAGTACTATTTATTATCGGTGGCTCGTTTTGAACTCAAGCGTAGTCCATACATATGCGCTGATAATAACTAAATAAGAGTTATTTACACAAAAACACCATACAACGAAGCAAGGCGCGAGGCAGCCGCAAGCATCTTCATCCATCATGTGCCATGCCGGTAAGCGTGGGCGGTCATGTTCTGCCATCTCACTCGATCAACAGAGTCGTGGATCAGTTCCGTGTTTCTGTCTCGACCATGCCACAAGGCCAAGCCATCCAGATACTTGTTTCTAGGTCTTCCCCTTGGTCTGTTCCCCTCGATCTTACCAGTTAGTTAGTTAGTCGACAGATCATCCTCGTTGCACATCGAACCATTCAGTCCATAAGTGCTCGGATCCCCTCCTCAGCAAATCCCGCAGCGTGTAGCGGCTAACGACGCTACACGCTGTGTTGGTTTATCAATCTTCTTTGGCTTCCTGCGTAGTGTTCTTGTTTGGCCACCCCTCTTTTAATTTGCTGCTCCCGCAGTCTGGCCATTGTTGTAGATTCACAGTCATCACTTGGTTCACGCAAAAGTCTCACTTCTCGTAGAGCATTCAGAATGTCAGCCTGGTCCATGGCGCGTCCGCCCTCTACAGTAGCCTCACCTGCGAGCTTGTCAGCCCGCTCATTTCCTTGTACTCCCGCATGCCCTGGCACGAAGATGAAACTAATCTTTGCCAGCCGAGACCGCTTCTTACCAGTTGTCACCAAGTTCTCCAAATCATTTCTTCTCATAACATGCCCAAAAAATTGTGACTGTCTACGTCTAATGTCTCTGATCAGTTTACGATCTTCATTTGTTTCTTGAAGGACTTGTTCATTGGTCTTTCTGGCTGTCCATGGTATTCTTTGCATTTTCCTCAGAAACCGCATTTCTACAGCCATCAGATGTTTTTCAGCCTGGCTGCTCATTGTCCAAGCTTCACATCCATATAAAAGTACAGGTTCTATGTAGCATCTCAACACTCTTTTTCTCGTTTCAATTTACATCTTTTTATTGGTCAGTATGTTTTTCATCTTGCTAAAGGCTACTTTTGCCACGGCGATTCTTCTTCTAATCTCTTCAAGGCATCTCCCATCAGATGTTATTACTGTTCCGAGATAATTGTACCTGTTCACTTGTTGAAGAATATTCCCATTTACTTGTATATTACACTGTGGTATTTCGTTCTTCCTAGTGACGACCATAATCTGTGTCTTTGTACAATTTAATTCTAACCCTTGTTGTTCACTGTGTGTAACAACCGCATCTACTAAATTTTGCAGGTCCTGTTCATTGTCTGCAATCAAGACTGTATCATCTGCATATCTAATGTTATTGATGCATCGTCCCCCAATGTTGATTCCTTCCATATTTTCAATATTTCTGAAAATATTTTCACTGTACAGGGAAAACAGATCTGGAGACATTACACATCCCTGTCTCACACCTCTCTTAATAGGCTGATATTGGCTTACTTCATTATCAACTCTTATGGCAGCTTGTTGTTTCCAATATATGTTTTTTACAAGTCTAAGGTCTTTCCCATCAATTTGTAGATCTTCAAGCATCCTTATCATGTTGACATGTCTCACTTTATCAAAAGCCTTTGTGTAGTCAATAAAGCAAAGGTGTAGATCTTTGTTTACTTCTATAGAACGTTCGATTACGGTTCTCAGTATATACACAGCATTTACTGTACCCTTGCCTACTACAAACCCACATTGTTCCTCTCCTATTTCAGGTTGTATTTTCCTCCTAACTCTTTGCATGATAATTCTTAGCAAAATCTTCGTGATGTGACTCATTATACTAATTGTTCGATGTTGATCACATTCCAAGGCTCCTGATTTCTTTGGGATTGCAATAAATACAGAATTACATAACTCATGAGGTATATTTCCAGTATCATATATTGTATTAAGCAGACTAGTAACTTTATCTATTCCATATTCTTCTAAAGCATTAATCATTACTGTTTTCATCGTGCATCGAGCGAAGCCATCCTTGAGTGAATTTTCAGCAGCGTGTGTGGTTTTCTCAGTCTGTGTTTACGTTGTTTTCAACATGGCGGAACAACGTGTGTTTTTCGTGCGGTCACCAGTCAACATACCGAAGCGGCGTGGTAGCCGCGCAGGGATAAAGAAGCAAGGTAAGCGTGGAGGTTTGAGGCGTTTTAGACTCAAGTGTCACCGTCTGGGACTCAGAAATATCCGTATTCTATATTGGAACTGTGCCAGTGTAAAACAACGGGGCTCTATTTTAGAAACCCTAGTTTACAGGAACGGCATTGTAGCACTCCAGGAGACGAGACTGGGCGATCAGCTACTCCAAATTGCCGGCTTCAAATGTTTCTACAACAGACGACATCTGGGAATGGCGATTCTCGTTCGCGACAGCATGGTGGCGTCAGAGCTAGACATGTCCAGTTGGGACAGTGACGATATACAAATACAGGCGTTGAGAGTTCATTCCAGTATACCATTCTTGTTGGTTAATGTTTATGCCCGCAATGCCAGTGTGGACGCCCAGAAGTGGCAGTGCTTAAGTGGCATACTAGGCCACGAGAGAAATGTTATTTTCTGTGGTGACTTCAACGCTAAAGGCAGGTCATGGGGAAACACTTCCTCGAATACACAGGGGGAGGAGCTCGAGACTGCACTGGAAACCATCGACCTGGTTTGTATCAACAGTGGCTGTGTCACCAGGACAGCAAGCCGTCCGGGCGATGAGGACAGTGCTATTGATCTGGCGCTAGTTTCACCTTCACTCACTACAGTGTGTAGATGGGGTGTCCTAGGACACCATGGCAGCGACCACCACCCTTGCAGCATACTGGTGGAGAAAGGCAGAACCAGGCAGCACAAGCTAAAGGTAAAGACGTTTCAGTATGACAGTACAGGGCAAGATGTGGTGAGTAAAATAAGACGTGACAAGCGCAGAACGTTTCAGGGCAGGAAAAAAAAGCTGGGAGCAGCCACCGTGGTGGAGTTTCGAGGTGGAAAAGGCTTGGGTGGATAAGCGTAGTGCTGTAAGGAGATGGCAAAATGCCAAGAAGAACAGAGCTGGTCATCCTAGTCCCTGCTTGCACTTAGAAAGAGAGATGCACACAAAAGTAAGCTACTTCAAAAAACTGGTCAAGGTTGTTAAAAGCGAAAAATGGGCAGAGGTGTGTCAAAGAGTAAGCACAGACAAGTCACTGAAATTGTTCTGGCGACTACATAAAAGCATGAGTGGTGTAGTCAAGAATAAGAGCATTTCTGACTTCCAAGGTCCTGACATCATCTGGCAGAGGACTGACGAGGACAAGGGCAAAGCCCTCTTTGAACGCTACCTTGAGCAGAGCAACCAGACAGACATGGGAGGCCGAAATCTGGCCAAGGAGGTCACCTCAGACAGATGCAAGGCCCAGAACACCTCGGATGAAGACACAGTGACAGTGAAAGAAATCAAGGCTGTGCTTCGACGATCAAAAAACAGTGCTCCAGGTCCTGATGGCATAAGATACGACGACATAAATAGGTGTACCGACAATGAGCTAGAGAAACTAGCAGACATGTACAACAACAGTATAGGGAGTGCTAGCATCAAGGAGGAATGGTTACACAGCTATCTGATTCCCTTGCCGAAGCCTGACAAAGACCACAAAAAAATTCAAGGATATCGAATTATAACCATGCAGAATACAATAGGCAAGCTGCTGGAGAAGGTAATTGCCAGGAAAATATCAAGCCAACTAGAGAGGCAAGGTGTTTTCCCACCCACCCTGGGTGGGTACCGTCCAAAACGAGAAACCTGGACTAATGCAGCAGTCTTTGCCCAGGATGTCTATGAAGGTTTCCACTCAGGCACTGAAACCGTTGCTGCAGCGATTGATCTGGAGGACGCATACAACAGAGTACCACTGGATTTTTTAATGTTTCAGCTTCTCGAACTAAACTTAAGTCCATTCCTCCTTAGTTGGATCGCTGCAGCCCTCTTCCAACGGAAAGTAGTTTTTAGATGTGGCAGTTGGACTTCGGAACCAACAACAATACATCCTGGCCTACCACAGGGATCACCATTATCTCCGGTACTGTTCAACGCCTACACAGTGAGAATCACCAGTGAGCAGATCACTGGACCTAGCAGGACATTGTCATATGCCGATGATGTTTTAGTGTATCGTCAGGGTAAGGATAGAGAGGAGGTTGCTGTGGAACTACAAACCGAACTCAATCGCATAAGTACTTGGTGTGATGAAGCTGGGGCAATGGTCAACCCAACAAAGGCAACAGTGACTTGGTTCTCGTTGAATAATCATATTGTCAACACTCCAACACCAACTGTAATGCTGTGTTCAGAGACGGTGGAAAGAACGCAGGCAATGAATTACCTGGGGATACGGTTTGATCGAAGCCTTGCTTATAATGTGCACATAGACCAGGTGATAACAAAGGCCAAGCGGGGTTTGGCAGCGATGCGGGTGATGGCGGCAGCAAACTGTGAGCAGCGCCATCTATGTCTTCTGTACGAGGGGCTGGTCATGTCTGTTTTGGAGTATGCAATGGCAATCCTGACTCTCAGCCATAAGCAGATAGAAAGGATGGAAAGGATACAGAATGAAGCTATGCGCATTATTCTTGGATGTACAAGAGATACAGCATGCAGGGCGATGCGCTACCTTCTTGATTTTCCAACCATTGAAGAGAGAATACAAGGTTGCAGGGCACGCGCCTACCTCAGAATTAACGCAAACACACAACATCCACTGCATAGTGAAATTAGGAAGGTGAAGGGCAGCAGGTTAAAAAGAGGAAGGTCGTGTATGGGTCAAGCCGAAGACATTCTTCAACAGGTGTGTTCACTTGAGGACTTAGAACCTGGCGAGGAGTGGGTGCAAGTGCCAACAGACTTCTGCACATCCTTTTCAGTTTGCATCCAACTAGATAGAAAATGCAGACAAGAAAATCCGGCTGCTGTTGAGGCTGAAGTACAAGCGTTGATTTTCGAGAATTCGCTAGACGGTGACGCGGTCATCTACACGGATGGGTCGGTCGTCCGACATGTGAGAAGCTCATGGGCCTTTACAGCTCGGGCCGGAGGGAGAATTGTGAAGGAGGACTCTGGTGCTTTCACTGAAACCACAAGTAGCCTGACCATGGAAGTCATGGCAGTAAGTAAAGCAATAACATGGCTCGAGACACAGACATTCACTAGGGCTTGTTTCCTCAGCGACTCAATGAACATGATCAAGAGGATAGAGGAGGGATCGATCCGAAGAGAATGGTTGCTGCCTCTAGAGCGGTCTCGACTGGCAAAGATTAGTTTCATCTTCGTGCCAGGGCATGCGGGAGTACAAGGAAATGAGTGGGCTGACAAGCTCGCAGGTGAGGCTACTGTGGAGGGCGGACGCGCCATGGACCAGGCCGACATCCTGAATGCTTTACGAGAAGTAAGACTTTTGCGAGAACCAAGTGATGACTGTGAATCTACAAAAATGGCCAGACTGCGAGAGCAGCAAATTAAAGAGGGGTGGCCAAACAAGAACACTACGCAGGAAGCCAAAGAATATTGATAAACCAACACAGAACTGGCGTCGTTAGCCGCTACACGTTGCGGGATTTGCTGAGGAGGGGATCCGAGCACTTATGGACTGAATGGTTCGATGTGCAATGAGGATGATCTGTCGACTAACTAACTAACTAATCATTTCTGTTGTGACGCTGTCTGGACCGGGGGTCTTGCCAGATTTCATATGATTAAGAGCATTCTGAACCACCATCTTCAAAATTGCTGGCCCTTCATTGTTATTTTGAACAATATATTGTTCATGTGGTTGTTTCGGGATTTGAAACTTAAATATTGAGCACAACCCACTACTGGCAACGCTGATCGCATTCCGGTATGATTTAGGATAAGGATAGGCCTTAGGTTCATACCGGAATGCGATCAGCGTTGCCAGTAGTGGGTTGTGCTCAATATTTAAATATATTGTTCGTCTCTGTTATCGTCATAAAGGTTTTTCACGTAATCTGACCATACATGTAAAATCTGATCTTTTTCTATTATGACTCTTCCATCTTTTGTCTTTAGGCAGCCTGCTGATGTACGTGTTCTTTGATTAGTAATCTCCTGAATTCTTTTGTGCATTAGTTTCGCATTTTTACTGTTGTGTTGTTTTTCAATTTCTCTGCAATTTTTCTCAAGCCATGTTTCTTTAGCCTCCTTACATAAGGTTCTGACTTTTCTGTGAATTTCTTCATATTTGGCAGGATTATTTTTGTTCTGTCTTCTTGTTTCCATTAGTTGTAAAATTTCTTCAGTCATCCATGTCTTACGGCCCACTTTCTTTACTTTTGGAATAGTTTTTTCTGCTGCACAACTGATTGAATTCTTCAGCATTTCCCATTGATCATCTACATCTTGAAATAGGATCTCTAGATCAGACAATAAATCAAATTTGTTCTTTACTTCTATGTTAAAATTATCTTGTATTTCTTTGTCAGTTTTCAATTTGCACAAGTCATATTTAGGGTTTCCTGCTGTATACTTGACTTTCTTTAACTTTACCCTCAATGTGCCAGTAATGAATCTGTGATCACAGTAACAGTCTGCATTTGGAACTGTTTTTACAACTGTTAATGCATTTCGAAACCTTTTGCTTATCAGGATGTAATCTATCTGGTTTTTAGTCCTGCTGTCTGGACTCCTCTATGTCCATAATCTTCTCGGATGTTGTTTAAACCAGGCGTGTCCTACAACCATTTCTTGTTCTTTTGCCCATTCTACAAGTCTGTAACCTCTTTCATTTCTCTCTCCCAAACCATGGTTGCCTACACTGCATCCATCGCTTTGCTTTCCTATTTTTGCGTCGAAATAACCCATTATGATATTTATTTCTGATTTTTTACAGTTTTTCAAAGCAGACTCCATGTCATTATAAAATTCCTCTATACTTTCTTCACTGCTTTCACTTGTTGGGGCATATACTTGAATTACATTTATTTTAAAAGGTCTTCCGTTTAATTTTACTAATAGAACTCTGTCTGACACAGCCCAATATCCTTTGACAGAATTTGATGTTTGCTTATCTAATATAATGGCTACACCTCTTTGCTGTTCTTCTCCCCCCGAGTAAATAATCTTACAATCCTCTCCTGTCCTTATCCCTGCTCCTCTCCATCTCGTTTCCGATATTCCTAATATGTTAATCTTCTCTTTCTCCATTTCTTTTTTGATGTCCTCCAACTTTCCATCTGCATTCATTGTTCTAACATTCCAAGTTCCTACTTTCAATGATATTAATCTTTTGCACCTAGTAGCCTGTTGACGGTCTGAAGTCACCTGGTGCGCATGACTATCCCTACCGGGCGAGGCTGCTCCTATGGAGCACCCATTTACGCCGTTTCTCTGATTATCGATAAGTGAACACAACATGATTTTCTTGGCATCTGTAAAGAAGGTAGTTTGCCATTGCTTTCCTTCCCAGCAGTGACCATACTGGTCAGTGACCGTAGCCATTGTCTCCTCAAAAAAGGAGATCCTCTGCCTACCGTCGTGAAGGTGGAGACCATAACCTACAACTATCTGTCGGCTGCTCTCCATCTTCATCCACCACCTGCACCCATGGCTTCACGTAACCCTGATCGGGGGCGGCTGCTAAACGGGTACTCCACCTTGCCCAAGGGTGTCCCGTAGGCTAGCGGAGGGAAGGAGGCGCCTTACTTCTCCTTTGATAGGGGATACCCCTATCACGCAAGCATCTCACAAGCGGAAAAAGCTCAACTACAAGACCAGATAGATGAGCTAAAGAAGAAAACCAAGCTACTTCAAACACCGGCACCAACCAGCGACAATGAAAAGCTGCTGGCTGAAATACAGGAGATACAACGAAACATCAAGCATACATACATTGGCACCTTTCCGTCTTGACAGACGATAGTTTGGTACATTGTGCTTCAAAAAGGCTTAATAACTGTCATATGGCAATAACTACGATCCATGGCGGTGGCGAGTGTGGCTGGTAAGGCCAATTCTTGCTGCAAATGTTTGCCCACAGTAGGTGCATGTGAAAACATGGTCATTTCCACCATTTTGCACCATCTTACGTCTCTCACGCTCTGTGTGTGCTTTATCTGCAATCATTTTCTCCTTTGTCTTTATTCCATTTCTGATAGTTGCCCTCCATGCAACACGTTCAGCTGCGACGTGCTCCCATTGTGCATTATCAATGCCTGTATCAATCATGTCCCGCTTACACACATCTTTGTATCGTAGTAGAGGCCGACCCTGAGATCTCCTACCCATCTGTAATTCACCAAAAAAGATGTCCTTTGGTATTCTACCATCATCCATCCTCCTAACGTGTCCTATCCATCTAAGTCTACGAAGACTGAGCATGGAATACACCGTCACACAACCTGATCTTTCCAATACTTCAGTATTTGTGATTTAACTTAACATCAAGCAATAAGTGGAATATATGGTACAGACGACAAAAAAGAATGAAGAGATTCTACGGGACATCAAAGCGGAGAGAGAAATGCTAAAAATGGATCTAACCCAAAGCAAGCCAGCTGAAGCCAAGGAAACGATCATAGAAAAGCCGCCAGTTGAAACCCAACAAAAGACCGAGTATTTAACGGTCTTGAACTCCAAGAGGACACCGATATACCACGAGACCACTGGAGAACTCATAGGGGAGGAGAGCGACGGCGGCACAGAGTACCCTGCTCCAATGACAATGGAGGAGTTCCTAGCGTTGGGTAGAATGAGTAAACTCGAGCTAGCAGAATGGGAGAGGAAAAGAGAAATCAGAGCTGACGAAATGGGTAAGAGGTGCGAACGAATCAACAGGGAGAGAAAAGAGATATTGCGCAAACAAGAAAATGAAAACGCCGAGAAGCTCCTACAGAAAATACACAACAAAGGAGGCCAAAAAAAAAAAAAAAAGAAGTCCTTTTAAGGACTGCAACCAGTCAAGCCAGACGAACCAGCAGCGTTCACTAACAACAGACACTACCAGAGAAAATGAGTCCTTCAAGGACTGCAGCCAGTCAAGCCAGACGAGCCAGGAAACTGCACGAACACAGAAAACCACAAGAGTCGAGCACAAAGGATAGCCGCCGAACGACCGCCCAGATGACGACACAGACACAAACCAACAAAATCAGTCTGAGATAGGATTCACAAGACAAGAATTATGGTAAATGAACCCACAAAAACCACAGACCTCAACAATAACCACAGCTGAAAAATGCAGGTTGAAAGAGGCCGAATTTGGAATTTTTGTTTTGAAAATTGGAATTGGGAATAAATAAAAGTTCGCAAGGCTGTGTCATAGTGTAGAAAGAAGTAATAAAGTCGAAGGTTGAATAAAAGTTTGTTTATTTGCGTAAGATGACAAGCCGTGTCTGCCTTGCTGGAATATCGGATGTTGACTCCTTAACAACATAATACGTCACGATTGAGCATCTCCCACCCCTTTCAGTCTCAATGCTCAATCGTGCTGTATCTGTGTTTCCCACTAGATCCTAATTATACCCAATACTGTTACACCTCCCCATGTTTATTAAAGAATTTTCCTTATAAAGGAAAAATCTTTACTCCTAATCCCCTTACTCTATTCCCTCTTTATCCTTACTTCTCCCAGTTCCTCTAATCTTCCCCAAACTAACTAACTTAAATGAATATTCAATTTCTTTACTTTTTCCCTTGCTATATAGTCAACCCCCTTCTTCTTCGTTTCCGGCCCTTCAACCAACCATAACATATTTACATATCTTTAATAACATTTCAATTTCAACTATGTACAATAACATCATAACACGTCTTCTTAAATACTCCTTCCTCATAAGCAATCTGCTTTCAAACTCAACTCTAACACCAACTCCTTATTTTATCACCAACGCTACAAATTCCCCATTTTCAACTAAGCCGAAATTACTTTCACACGATAGGAAGACAAAGAATCGGTGGCCACCGGAATTTTAAAGAAGAAGTATACTCTTTCGCCCTAAGATCACACTCAACTAAATCACACACCCCTTTTACCAAACCATAACCATACTCCTTTACCCTCCTATGTCATTTGAGACTTTATGTAATAAAGTCTAAAACCACACTCACCTAAATCACACACCTTTACCACTCATTATGGTAAACGTTCACGCTGCTATCTACAGCATCAAAAACATTATTCACATCCAATAATATTCTTCACTTCTAAGTGTCTATATAACAGACACTACCTTACCTCAACCTCACATAGTAATGTAAACTACAAAACACATCCCGAAGACACAATTAAAAAATCTATTATCCCTTAAGAACACCTCACATAACCTCATTCTCGTATAACTAATCTTCTCCAATACCTCAGGTTCTCTCTTAATGTCCATTTCTTATGGGCATATCTACTAAAATGCTCTACTTATGCCGTCATCAACAGCAACCTAGTAACCTTGAAATCTCCCCTTAAATATTAACCATCAAACACAACATTGTAATCTGACCCACTTATAAACATTTACATCCTGCCCAGGCCATGTAACCCAATGTCTCTCTAAAATCTTCTACCTCTCAATTCATAATTCGTGCCGTAACCCACAGCAGCAAAAATAACCACTCATATCTGTGACTGCTTGCAATCAACTTTATCTCAGTCCCTTTCTTACGGACCTACAAACACCCCAAGTCACTATGTCTCGCCTACACACTTACACCCCTTTATCCTTGTACTGTTATCCACAGTGTCTAGTTAAACATGGATCCAATTCATGTTTTTGTCTGGGGTAACCCGTTGCCCGTCTTTTTCTATGACCCCGCAATCCTGTGTACATCATGGTTCTTCTGACCCCATGTAAACCATGTTTAAAACTTTCTCCTCATTTACCTCACTGCTATATTAATCTTTTCTTCTCCCATATGGCTTCTAATCCCTATATTTTTTTTTTTTTTTTTAATTAATGCTGACTTTATTGTGTCTCTAAACTTTCCCATAACCATCCATATATTTCCACTACTTCATAACCATCTCAACCTCACTATGCTGATTATCACAGCAACAAAATACCCATGAACTTATTCTTCATAAAGAGAATGTGTCTCTTTATTAGCTCTCAGTAGTTTTATTAACTCTTTTCTGAACGAAGGATCCCAAATAAATGTCTCTCTTCTAGTCCCCAGTAGTTTATTACTATTTTCTAAACGAAGGATCCCAAATAAATGTCTCTCTTCTAGTCCCCAGTAGTTTATTACTATTTTCTGAACGAAGGACTAAAATAAAGCCCATGTATTGTCTTTATTCTAGACAAAAACCCTGTAAATTAAACATAACTTACTTAACTACTATTTAACACACAAAACAGCGAAATAAAATCACAACTGGACATCAAACCCCCCCCCCCCCCCCCCCAAATTTTTATAACATCATTTATGTTTCCCCTCATGTCAATTAAAGGTGATGGTGATGAAGATGGTTAAAATAATACAACATACATCCTAATCTATTGTTACCTAATACTACTGGTCTCTTTTACGGACCAATAGTTTACACACAAAAGTCTACAAACACAATAATCCTATTCTAAAATAATAACAGAACCAAATCGAGCAACAAAAAAAACATATTATATATGAGGCATAAAAACTAGAGTCCATAAAACAAGATAAAACAATTGTCTTCTCTCTAACTCCCTTCAAATTACTACCTATAGTGGCCCATCAACCTTGGCCTCCCATAACCGAGAAAACAAAACACCTCACTGCTACGTATGTATATCTGTTAACCACAGACTAATCTTAGAACAATATTTGTTCTCCTCAACCACAAACACCACTCCACAACTGACCGTTCCATTTTCTGGAAGTCAAACTAACTCCTTACACATCACATTATTTGGAATTCAATCACTGTAAACTACAGGTTGACTCCTTCAATCCATTCCTAATGTGGCGACTATTTCAATGTCAACTCAATGTACCAGCCATCATCCACTTATTAACAACCTGTGACTCGGCACAGCTATTGTTTCCCTTGGCTTTATACAAAACATCACTACCACTTCTTAATCATTACTGTTAACTACAGTATCTTCACCATGCTACTCCTATCAAAAGAACTTGTCTATTTATTATAGACCTCTCACCAAAGCCACCAATTCCACTTCCAAATTTCTCGTCTACCCGACGCAATTAATATTTCATCCTCCTGCTTCAATACTTTCAACGTCTCACCAGCACTACTTTAAGCTATCCTCAAGCCTCACCTATCATTCTTGCATCGTGACGACAATCAAACCAGTCACCCTCTTCAGAACACGTTCTCCAAGACTCATTTAACTAACCATGTTTACCTCCGCATCTTTCATTCTTCTTGTTATTTCTCGGAACTCTTTCAGAACTGTAACCTACGCCACTTATAACCAACAGCAGACCTCTCTTTCCTCGTTTCTCAGTCTTAGGCACTCTTGCTTCGCCATTTTCCTGTCAAGAATACTAAACATTCATAATGTTAATTCAGCATATAACTTCCATAATTTCCTTCCAAGTTCAGATATTCTACGAAAAGACATTACAATTTTCTTTCTATCTCTCGATTTTCGCATGCTCTATATTCCACCACGATTTATCAACGTCACTTATCAACCGCTCTTCTCATATTCATACGGACAATGACACACAACCTCGCTCTCATCTCACGCATCGCGACAACCTAACGTCTCCATACTATTACTACAACAAAATACTTTAGACGCCACCTCAACATTCCAGCAATCATTCACCACATATCTACACGTATTAATCTCCTCTACACACATTGACACAAGACATATTAACGCCACTCTTACATTCTATCTACGTATTTCACTTAGGCGACTTCATCACACCTCTCTCCTACTTTCTTCATCACGCCGAACACCTGTCTGACTACAGTTATATTCACTTATGAACAACGCATAACCAGAGGACTTTCTCCTATACGAAGGTCAGACCCTATACATGACATCTCGCAACTTATATTGCTTTCACAGCACTATCTACTATCTCTTCAAAACAAACTTCATTCCAACATGTCACAAATCTCGTAACTATTATTCTATACTTCTCCAGACACAACAACTTTTTTCTTTCTCTACAAGCACTACGTAACTCGTATTTTTCAAGCATCCACTTTTACACACACAGGATACTCAGTGCCTCCTCAATCTATACCACCTCACCTGTCAGTCTTGGTTCACCTGTCAACAATACTATTCTTTCTTCTCCAACCAACAAGCAAAACTATCTCTCACCCTCTACTAATTCTCTCTACTAAGTGCTGAATCCACCCTATTTTATTTAATATACTCTCTCTACATCGTGACCAAATAGTAGATATCCTGTATTACGTAATCCACGTGGAATATCATTTGCCGTACTTCCTTAACCTCAACATCACTATCACCTACCCTGTACCATGCTACCCCAAAAAATTCATCTGTCTATTTTAGACAGCTCATATACCTATACTCTCAAACCGGAGTTCTTCTCATAAGCCCAAAACTATTTCATTTTTTCTTCTTCACCCAAGGAAATTTTAAGCGTTATATAGTGTGTCCAAATTAAATACTTCACTGTCTTTCAATACATTCACCCGTCTTTCGCTTATTATGTCTTCATCACTATCTGTTGTCAACCTGTTAAAGTACTCAGGTCTTAAGGTCATAAGGTCTTCTATTTTCCTTAAGTCACTTTCTGTCGTTGAGTAAATTCCCGCTAACTGTCTACCACTATTCTTTTTCTTAAATGAGTTATTTCTATTTCCTTTATTTCTGTCGTCGGTCTGCTCACTGTTTCCTGTCAACCTTATGTAACGTTTGTACTTCCCCATCTCGTCTTCAGATGACACACTAATAATAGTTCCTTCATCAGACTCATTATAGTTTACTGCAAACACGTCGGCCCTATTTCCATAGTCATCTTTAAAACGTCTGGCTTTCTTTCTCTTTCTCGGTCTTCGTCCCTTAGTCTTTCCTACTTTATTGTCATATAATCCAGTATCTACATAGTCACTAACCAAAGCTCTGTCCGTCTGTCCACCAGCAACTACTCCATATGAGGGAACATCACGCCTCGATTCAGGATCTGCTCGTAGTGTAACACTCTCATTCTCCGAATCCTCAGTAATAATATCCGTTTCAGCATCACTATAATATTTGGCTGTAGGAATATCTTCTCCATAACTTGAACTCTGGCAGCTAATATTCCTACACCATTTGGGAATTAGTTTCCTGTCTATAGCTGAAGAACTAGACATGGCACTACCTCTATTTACAACCATACTGTTTCTTTCTTCAATACTTCTTCTCTTTATCTTTCTTTCGTTCTTGGTCCTCGTCTGTCCATCTTTCCCAACTTCAACCTTGTCTCTCTTAGTCAATTGAGTTGGTTTTGACTGATTCTCTATGAAGTCAGTTTGAGTTCCCTTTGTTATCTTGCTGACTGGTTGTACCTGAGTCTGCGTACTACTTTCTACTGTATTATTTGTCTGCGTCTGTGTCTCTCGGTTTATTTTCCTTACTAACACCGTCGTCTTCTTTTCCTGTTTAACAGTCATATTTGCAATCACCTTGGGAATAGTTGAATTTTCACTAACGTTTTCTACTTTATACTTTGACCCTGACTTCAAATACTGTCTCTGTCTCTTTTCAAACCAGTCGTTACGTCTTTTTCTGGCGCTTACCGTATAGGATGGCCAACTCCTAGAACAATCTCTCTCATGCCCATTTCTGTATCTCTGATCATTGTACCAGCTCCTAACCCTAGTCATCCTTGGACTAACATAAATGCTTCCATACTGCCCTCTATTTTCATCAAGTAGTGGCTGTCCTCGGCTATTCCTGTTGTTCCCTTTTATCTCATTACCTCTTACATTGCTCTGTAACCAGTGTACAAAACATTCTACCTCGCTGACTGCCACCTTTAATTCTCCTAACCATGCAGTCACGTGTCCTAAGTCTCTGTTCAAGTACATTTTTACTCTTTATGCTCTGCTAAACCTGTGCTAAGGTGTCCTGTTCCGCCATGCTGAAATAATACTGAAACAAGGCAAGCAAAGAACCAAGAAGCACACAATTTCAAATTATTTGTTTCTAAATTACCCTATTTATGAATCACATAAATTTACTAATTTACAACACACAATTCCCACAGTCCATAAAACTGTTCAATTAGTTATTTAGTTCCAGAATCGCAAAAATTTCACTTTGTTAATCCCTAAAGAGCACCATCAATAACTCATATTGAAACTATAAATCCTCGTACCTGTTTCTTAGAGTACAATAATGTTTTAGACTCTGCTCTAACTAAGAAATTACGGCACATCACCGGAGATCCAGGAAATACAAATTGTCTCCTTAATTAAACAGTTACCTTCTTTTGCTCGCTGACGGATCCAGTTCACTTACACGAGCCCGCATCAACTGACAATTAGTTCCAGAGTTCCGGTGGCGGAGTTCAGATATCCCCTCTCGTCCTCAGATAATTTCGTCCTTCTCGTGGGCTGCTGTGCACTCTTCCTGCTTGGGTCCCGTCTCATGGGATGCCTGGATTATTTTCGACCCCTGGTTGGGTCCCTTCCTTGATTCTCGAGTGGGTATTTCATCGTCATTTGGGATGGGTCATACATTTGGGTCGTAGGATTGACAAGGCCCAAAAATGGATCAGGTGTGTTTGGGTCGTAGGATTGACAAGGCCTAAAAATGGATCAGGTGTGTTTGGGTCGTAGGATTGACAAGGCCCAAAAATTTGTCAAGGTCAACCGAAGCCCAATGACAATTAGTTTCAAGAAGCCCGATCACGAATTTACGAGGCTTTTTTCCTGATTAGTTGAGCCCGACAAATGTTCAACTTGAATTTCTGATTTTCTCAAGGTCCCAGGACAGGATGGCTCTTCTTGAAAAACGATAGGATTCATGCAACGGCCATGGGAGGCCCCTTGAATTTGATAACGTTCATTGGCTGGCGCTTGGAAATAGTAAGCCTTTTCTTTTGAAACTCCAGAGTTCAGATCGCGGCCCTGGAAAGCGTTGAAGGCTGAGATTCAGTTAACGGCCATTACCAGTTCCCTGATGCCATTACAATTCAGCCACGGCTCTAGAAAAGCCTCTTGATACTTTTATCTTCTGAGTTAAATAGTACTTCGCGTGGTAGCCGGACGGCTCAATTCAGAATCCTGGACATACGGCTCCATATTTACTTCTGTCATAGTGTAGAAAGAAGTAATAAAGTCGAAGGTTGAATAAAAGTTTGTTTATTTGCGTAAGATGACAAGCCGTGTCTGCCTTGCTGGAATATCGGATGTTGACTCCTTAACAACATAATACGTCACGATTGAGCATCTCCCACCCCTTTCAGTCTCAATGCTCAATCGTGCTGTATCTGTGTTTCCCACTAGATCCTAATTATACCCAATACTGTTACAGCTGCACAACAGGCGCAGCAGACAGAGTGGATGTCATGGGATGCGGTAGTGCAGAGATCTCTTACCTGGAATGAGATTTGGCAACTGGCACCACTGCGCCTAAGTTTCGTCGTCCGATCCCTCTACGATGTTCTTCCATCAACTGCCAACTTGGTCAAGTGGGGGAAAACCTCCGACCCGTTCTGTCCCCTCTGTGCAAAAGTCCAAATAGTCCAGGCAGGGAACACGTGCTGTCCGGTTGTTAGGTCGCCCTGTCTCAAGGCCGTTTCACGTGGCGGCATAACGAAGTCCTTACGGAGTTGTCTGCCATAGTGTATGTAGCCAGATTGAAAGCGAACAGAGAGGGGTACAGGCCGAGGCCAATGGAGATTTCCTTCGTCCGAGAAGGGCGCAAAGAAGACAAAACTGACTATCTGCCGCTTGATACCGTTTTTGATGATGCGAGGGACTGGGGACCGACCATAGACCTAAAGGGCCATGGCAATTACCCTGAGGTAATCCGAAGGTTTAATTTGCGACCTGACATAGTACTTAGCTCCTCGTCAGCCAAGCAGCTAACGTTGATTGAGCTGACTGTCCCTTACGAGTCGAATATTGAGGAGTAACATCTGTACATAATAGAGAAGTACAATGACATGGTCGCAAGTCTTAGGCGGGAGGAAAACACCGTCAGATTGTTAGCAGTCGAGGTAGGCGCCAAGAGTCTAGTCTCCCACTCTGCGTTTGATGTGCTGAAGCGAATGGGCATGAAAGGACAAGCAAGAACTCGGGCCCAGAAATAACTGTGTGAGACAGCCGAAAAGGCCTCGTGATGGCTGTGGAATTGTTGGAATCTAGAGTAGAATGAGTTTTGAAACTTGTATGGGTAGAATCGGTAACTGCAGTACCAACAATCCCTCAACCAAGACCACAAACTTTACATCTCGTATTAGCTCTTTAGCTTTTCCTCTGAACGTGGGTGGTGAATCTGAGTGCAGTCAATCATGCAAAAGTCCGCCGACGTCCAACCTCCGTAACATAGTGATAATCGACCGTAGGTCGTACCCAGTCAGCTGCAGAGACCAAGAGGTGGGTCCAGGAAAAGAAAGGAAGAACCAGCTTCCTAGGAGAGTGTGGCGCCGTGAACGGGGCACGGAGAAGGAACACGGCAACGGGGATGTATGGAGGCGACATAGGCCGTGGCGGGGGATTCTTCTTCTTCTTTCGTTCGCTTGAAATATGTCTATATCTGCAATGTCGTCTCTTGCATGAATTGAACTGTTTTTTTTTCAGTTCACACAGTGGTCCATAGAGTTTATCTTCCACTGTCGTCTCTCTAGGCCAGAAGGTTTGCCTAGATATGTTATATTTTGGGCAGTCTTGGAGTATGTGCTCTGCTGTCTGCGACGCCAATCCACATGTGCACATGGCTGTTTCACCAATCTTGAATTTTGTATACATGTGGTTGCGTAATCTATTGTGTCCTGTTCTGAGGCGCAGAATAATGACTTGTTCTGGTCTGTCCATAATGTGGTAGTCATCTTGAGCAGGTTTTGTTGGCTTTCTGACTGATTTGATCATTCTTTTCTTTTGGTGGTATGTAACGGGCACATCAGGCTGTTCCTCTTTGGCTCCTTCCTTAGCCAATTGATCAGCTCTGTCGTTTCCGGGTACTCCACAGTGCGATGGTATCCACTGTATGGTGACTTTATGCTGACTGCTAAGTTCAGAAAGTAGTGTCCTTAGTACTGGCAATTTCCCAGAGAGGAGCGCCTCGAGTACTGATTTTGCATCTGTTAGTAGCACCACAGGTTGTGTACCATTGCTGTTATTTAGTAATTTCTCTGTTGCTATCTTGATTGCCTCAATTTCGGCATCATAGTTATGGCAGTACTTTCCTGTCGGTACTCTGGCTGTGTCCCTAGTATTATTTGGGTATTCTATGTACACTCCCGCTCCTCCATTTCGAACAGCATTTTGTGCTGACCCATCTGTGTAGACTCGGATCCAGAGGTCCTGTGGGTATTCTTCATCAAGGAATAGAGAGAAAAAGCAGCGGCTGCAGCAGGATATAACAATATGAAATGGAAACAAATAGGTATTTTAAATTCCTGCGAGAAAAAACGAACTAAACATTAACAAACGTTGCACATACCTTACAAGGAGATCCACGTGTCGCGAAATACAGGTGAAAAATCCGAAATCAGAAGCACTCAATAAATATAAAAATGAATAATAAAATAAGATAAAAAAACACACGAACGCATACAGTACGACACACAGACGTTTCGATTCTAAGAATCTTTGTCAATGACAACACAGATAGCTGACGACAAAAACACAAACACACGACCTATCACTTATAGTGCACAACCTGATAATTCCATGTGCGGCAGAAAATGTGACTTGGCCAGCTGCGAAAACGCTTGTGGCGCAGAATTGAAAATGGGTTGCCAAAAAGGATTTGAGTAGCCAAAAATATGTGAACAGTCTGCTATGAAAACATAGAAATGTGGGGACAATTAAGTCTAGATATCGCGGGGGGGGGGGGGGAACAGCCGTAGTGTAAACAATTGGGGAAGATGCCACAGTTATACTGTAGCGTCCACGACAGTATTAATTCCTGCCGTGTGGATGCATCCCAGATTGTTGATTAGCTGGCATTCAATTCTAAGTCTGACACAGCTATTTGAGAAGCAGGGTTTTAATGCGGTAACACATGCATCGTCGGCTCCATTGTGGTTGGAGGAATTGAAATGGTTGGGGACAGGTTTGTCAGAGCCCTGATTGATGTCTCTGAGGTGTTCTCTAAAACGATCCGCAAGACGTCTGCCCGTTTGGCCAATGTATTTCATGTCACATCGTTTGCAGATGATAACATAAATCAGATTGCGGGATGTGCAGGTGAACGAATCTTTCAAGGTGAAGGTGCCTCGGGGAAATGCAATTTCTGGTGTCCGAACAACGTATGGGCATGTCAGACAGTTCCTACGATGGCATTCGAAGGTGCCCACGGATGAAGTAACCGTGGGGAGGCGACTGTGCACAAGGTGGTCTCTGAGGCTCTGGTTACGGCGGAAAATTACCCTGGGGCCATTTGAGAATACCTCACGAGTGGTAGGATCTGATTCCAAGATGGACCAGTGTCTCAGGAAAATGTGCTTGATGGCATAGGCATGTGGATGGAAGGTGAGGATAAGCTTGGGTTCATTGTTCTGAGGTCGCGTATGCTTGGCGAGGGACATTTCCCGCGAGACCTGGGTTATGCGACAGAGAGCTGTCGACAAGACGTCCTCTGGTTAGGACCGTCTGCGGAAAAAGTCCAGCATTTCGTGGGCTCTCTCGAGGAAGTCATTATCATCCTGACAGATGCGGCGAAGGCGGAGTAGCTGGGAATATGGGATGGAATCTTTGCAGCTTTTGGGGTGGGATGAGCTGTACAGGAGGAAACCGTGAGCATCAGTAGGTTTATAGTACACGGAGGTCGTGAGGCCTGTAGAGTTTAACTTAATGGTGGTGTCAAGAAAATTGACAGAGGTGGTGGAAATTTCTGAGGTGAATTGGATCGATGGATGGAAGTTCTTGACATAATTAATGAACCGGTTCAGTTCCGCCTCCGACATGTCAGTGAGACCTATGCCGTCATCGATGTAGCGTCGGTAAAAAGAAGGGAGAAGACCATCATAGCTGAGTTCAATCTGGTGTTCCAGATGTCCCATAAATACACATGCGTAGCTGGGTCCCATTTTAGTGCCCATGGCGACACCGCTGATTTGTTCAAAGTAGTGGCCATTGAACTCAAAGGAATTGTTGGTGAGGACCAATTCAGCGAGTCTCACAAGTGTGCGTGTAGGGATGGCTTGATCTGTGCGTTGATCCAGAAAGAACTGTAGCGCCCTGAGGCCATCAGCGTGAGGAATGGAGGTATAGAGGGAACATACATCTATTAGGAATAGTCTGTATGTGTTCCCAGGAGTCAGTTGGAGAGAGTTGAATGAAAGTAACGCATGCGTTGTATCCTTGATGTATGACGGGAGATTCGCAACTAGAGGTTGGAAAATCCTGTCAAGAAACACTGAGATCAGTTCAGTCGGGCACGAGCAGGCAGAAACTATCGGACGTCCAGGATTTTTAAGTTTATGTATTTTGGGCAGCATGTAGAGGGTGCGTTTGCCCAAGTCGGAGTCATGGATGTGAAGTGAAGTGGCACTGGGTGGTAAGGCATCCTCACGTATGAGCTGTTTGGTGGTGTTTTGAATCTTCCGGTTGTAGGAGAGAGTGGGGTCTTCGGTGCAGGGTGAATAATTGTCAGGTTTATTAAGTTGAGACATGACTTCCTCGACATATAGATCTTTTTGCCAAACAACTACCGCGTTCCTGTTGTCAGTTTTTTAGTTTATATATCCATTATTTCATGTTTACCGACCTGTAGCCGATCATGCCTGCTGACAGACGGACTATGTCATCTCTCCACCACACCGTCTCCGACATATTTGCCCTCATACCCCAGGACATGTCCCGTGCAGCTATCAGCCTTGCGCGCACTATGTTTAACATCACTCGCTTCTCCTGCCATTTGAATTTCCTGAACAACTGTCTCCGGCTTAAAATTACACCCAAAGGCTTCCGGAGCAACATTCATCTCTCGTTAGGCAAACTGGTTCCTGCTGAGACACGACTCTTCAATCGCCTGGCACAAGAGCAGTCTGTCAAGTACATGAAGCTGGCAGTGACTGTGCATCAACGACATATCTCCGAACTCAAGGATACCAAGCACAACCTGTACCAGACTCTGCATCTACTGACGTTCAACAACCAGCTTGCTTTCCATTTGATCACCTCCATCATTCAACATTATAATAGAGAACTATATAAATGTCTATCTTCACGTAAGAAAGACAAAATTAGCCATCTACGTCCCCATGTCCCTTCCCCACTTCGACACCTATCAACCACACCAAAGTGGTATGCATACCGCCTGACCTACCACTGTCTCCTGAAGAACATGCTGTGCTAGGGAAAGGTCTCAGTTTTGTCCCTCTACGCCCCCGCATGGACAGTCGCGCCATTTTGGAAGACGTCTCCAACTTCCACAGACGACTCCGCCTCAAGTACCACCACAGAGACAAACCTGTCCTCAGTCCCACTCCACAGCTTCCAGACATTTTTCCATCTTCAACCAAATCCCGTTCCACATGGACCCCACCCCCCGGAGTTTCCAACGCGCTTGACCTCTACATAGCCAACACACTCCATGAGATCAAGCAACTTTCTTTCCCTCGCTTGAAACGCTCCAACCTATCCCCTTCCGAATGGCGTGCCCTGTCTCAACTACAGCGCAGACAGGACATAGTCATCAAACCGGTGGATAAAGGGGGTGCGGTAGTTGTTTGGCAAAAAGATCTATATGTCGAGGAAGTCATGTCTCAACTTAATAAACCTGACAATTATTCACCCTGCACCGAAGACCCCACTCTCTCCTACAACCGGAAGATTCAAAACACCACCAAACAGCTCATACGTGAGGATGCCTTACCACCCAGTGCCACTTCACTTCACATCCATGACTCCGACTTGGGCAAACGCACCCTCTACATGCTGCCCAAAATACATAAACTTAAAAATCCTGGACGTCCGATAGTTTCTGCCTGCTCGTGCCCGACTGAACTGATCTCAGTGTTTCTTGACAGGATTTTCCAACCTCTAGTTGCGAATCTCCCGTCATACATCAAGGATACAACGCATGCGTTACTTTCATTCAACTCTCTCCAACTGACTCCTGGGAACACATACAGACTATTCCTAATAGATGTATGTTCCCTCTATACCTCCATTCCTCACGCTGATGGCCTCAGGGCGCTACAGTTCTTTCTGGATCAACGCACAGATCAAGCCATCCCTACACGCACACTTGTGAGACTCGCTGAATTGGTCCTCACCAACAATTCCTTTGAGTTCAATGGCCACTACTTTGAACAAATCAGCGGTGTCGCCATGGGCACTAAAATGGGACCCAGCTACGCATGTGTATTTATGGGACATCTGGAACACCAGATTGAACTCAGCTATGATGGTCTTCTCCCTTCTTTTTACCGACGCTACATCGATGACGGCATAGGTCTCACTGACATGTCGGAGGCGGAACTGAACCGGTTCATTAATTATGTCAAGAACTTCCATCCATCGATCCAATTCACCTCAGAAATTTCCACCACCTCTGTCAATTTTCTTGACACCACCATTAAGTTAAACTCTACAGGCCTCACGACCTCCGTGTACTATAAACCTACTGATGCTCACGGTTTCCTCCTGTACAGCTCATCCCACCCCAAAAGCTGCAAAGATTCCATCCCATATTCCCAGCTACTCCGCCTTCGCCGCATCTGTCAGGATGATAATGACTTCCTCGAGAGAGCCCACGAAATGCTGGACTTTTTCCGCAGACGGTCCTAACCAGAGGACGTCTTGTCGACAGCTCTCTGTCGCATAACCCAGGTCTCGCGGGAAATGTCCCTCGCCAAGCATACGCGACCTCAGAACAATGAACCCAAGCTTATCCTCACCTTCCATCCACATGCCTATGCCATCAAGCACATTTTCCTGAGACACTGGTCCATCTTGGAATCGGATCCTACCACTCGTGAGGTATTCTCAAATGGCCCCAGGGTAATTTTCCGCCGTAACCAGAGCCTCAGAGACCACCTTGTGCACAGTCGCCTCCCCACGGTTACTTCATCCGTGGGCACCTTCGAATGCCATCGTAGGAACTGTCTGACATGCCCATACGTTGTTCAGACACCAGAAATTGCATTTCCCCGAGGCACCTTCACCTTGAAAGATTCGTTCACCTGCACATCCCGCAATCTGATTTATGTTATCATCTGCAAACGATGTGACATGAAATACATTGGCCAAACGGGCAGACGTCTTGCGGATCGTTTTAGAGAACACCTCAGAGACATCAATCAGGGCGCTGACAAACCTGTCCCCAACCATTTCAATTCCTCCAAGCACAATGGAGCCGACGATGCATGTGTCACCGCATTAAAACCCTGCTTCTCAAATAGCTGTGTCAGACTTAGAATTGAATGCCAGCTAATCAACAATCTGGGATGCATCCACCCGGCAGGAATTAATACTGTCGTGGACGCTACAGTATAACTGTGGCATCTTCCCCAATTGTTTACACTACGGCTGCCCCCCCCCCCCCCCCGCGATATCTAGACTTAATTGTCCCCACATTTCTATGTTTTCATAGCAGACTGTTCACATATTTTTGGCTACTCAAATCCTTTTTGGCAACCCATTTTCAATTCTGCGCCACAAGCGTTTTCGCAGCTGGCCAAGTCACATTTTCTGCCGCACATGGAATTATCAGGTTGTACACTATAAGTGATAGGTCGTGTGTTTGTGTTTTTGTCGTCAGCTATCTGTGTTGTCATTGACAAAGATTCTTAGAATCGAAACGTCTGTGTGTCGTACTGTATGCGTTCGTGTGTTTTTTTATCTTATTTTATTATTCATTTTTATATTTATTGAGTGCTTCTGATTTCGGATTTTTCACCTGTATTTCGCGACACGTGGATCTCCTTGTAAGGTATGTGCAACGTTTGTTAATGTTTAGTTCGTTTTTTCTCGCAGGAATTTAAAATACCTATTTGTTTCCAATTCATCAAGGAAGCTGAGAGTGGCTGATCTGCGCTGCACACTGTTCTGTTCTTCCTTGTCAAATATTCCTCTCACTTTTGTCTGGATTTTTAACGATAGTCTATGCTCATCTTTCCATGGAGTTCGCTCTGGAATATTTGTTAGGGGGATACCAACTGTGGGCAGATCAGTGGTTTCTCTGCAGAGTCGTTTGGCCTGGTGGATAAAACTACTTCTTTTCAACCGCCCCATAGCTAGGTTTTCAAATCTGTTCTTCATAGGGCGGCCTGGCAAGCTGAGGAACTTTTCTGCTTGTATTAGCGTTTTCGTATCTCTGCGCTCACTCAGTGCCTGTGTCCTCCCCATCTTCTCCATTTCCACTATAGGGGTTGATCTCATCCCTCCTGTTGTGACTCTAAGTGCTTGATTTTGCACCTTGTCCAGCTCTTGTAGTGTGGTATTTGATACTGAACACCACGCAGTTGACCCATATTCAAGGTGTGGTCGTATGCTCTGTTGGTAAACTTTGCTAAGTATTTTCGTACTGGCTCCCCATGTGGTTCCACTTAGCTTTCTCAGGATGGCTATTTTCCTTCTGGCTTTTGCTACTGCTTTGTTGATGTGCTTTCTCCATGTCAGCTTGCCATCAAATGTTACTCCAAGGTATGTTGGTTCTTTATCCTCTCTTAGGGGTGTTCCATTTATCTGGATGATCCCTGCCTTTTGTTTTGGAGAGAGGGTAAATAGGGTTGTGCTGCACTTGTCAGTGTTTATGCTGACACACCATCTATTTGCCCATGCAGCAAATGTATCTACAGCTCTTTGTAGCAATCTGGTGGCCACTGATGCATATTCATTTGTTATCCATAGAACCAGGTCATCGGCGTACATTGCCGCTTTAATTCCATGCGGTAGGTGAGCAACAAGATCATTGATGAAGATTAGAAAAAGTGTGGGGGACAAGACTCCACCCTGGGGGACACCGTGACGCAGTAGTACTTTCTTGCTCTTGAGTCCGTCTATCTGTACTCGGGCTCTTCTGTTGTGCAAGTATGCTTTCACCCATTTGTACATTCTTCCATTGACTTTGCAGTTTCTCAGTTTCTTCATCAGACCTTCTTTCCAGACTTTGTCAAAGGCTTTCTTCAGATCTATCCATGCCGCAAGCACCAGCTTCTTCTCTTGGAATGCATCCTCAATTTCTTGAGAGAGGTAGGTTGTCTGATCTTCCGTAGAGTAGCACTGCCTAAAGCCAGCCTGCTGTGGCACAAGGATGTTTTTACTTTCAATGTACCACTGCAGTCTGTGATTGATGATGCGCTCCAGTGTTTTGCAGAGACAGCTGGTGAGGCTAATTGGTCTGTAGCTAGAGGCAATGGAACCATCTTTCCCTGATTTTAGGAGGGGTATCATGATTGCTTCTCTCCAGGCTTGTGGAACACTGCCTAAGGTCCAGCTGTTATTGAAGATCTGCAACAGCTTTGTTTTGGCCTCTGTTCCTAGGTTCCTGATCATTTCATTGGAGATACAATCAGCTCCTGGTGACTTTCTCATTTTCAGTTTTGATATGGCTAGCTCCAGTTCGCTGATTGTGATGGGTGCCTCCAGAACCTCATGTACTATTTCCTTCTGTCCTGTATGTTGTCGTTTCTCTCGAATCTCTTGTTGTTTCTCTAGACTAATTTTGATATTGCTATCTTGTGCGAACGAGTCCGCAAAATGGTCAGCTGCTTGCTTTCTTGTTAAGATTTTTCCATCTTTATGTAGTGCAATTTTTGAGTTTCTCCCTGTGCCCTCGTCATTAAGCTGTTTTATTAGCTTCCACAATTTCCTTGTGTCTCTTTCAAAGTTCAGAGACTCCGTTTTCTCCTGCCAGCTTTTCCGTCTAGCCTGCAGCTTGGCCCTTTGAAATTTGGCTTTTGCATGCTGGAATTTATTGTGGTGCTCTTGGCTGGGTGTGGCCTCTGCTTGCTTTCTACACACTTCAACATCATTATGCAACTGTTCCAGTTCACCACTCCAGTAGGGTTTATATTGTTTACGGGCTCCTCTTGGTACTGTTTCTCGCGCTGCCTGTAGTATGCATTTCCCAAACTCTTCAACTGCTTTATTTATGTCTTTCTCAGTGTTCAGGTTTCTAACCAGTATGCTGGTGCGATGCTTGTACATTGCCCAGTCTGCTTTCTTGTAGTTCCACCTCGAGAGGGTGCTGCTTTCACTTACAAGCTCATTTTCTACGGTTAGAAAGACTGGCCGATGGTCACTGCCACCAAGTTGTTTCCCAACAGTTCGTGTAATGTTCCACTCCAGGTCTGGTGAATGAAAAGCCAGGTCAGGTGTAGTTGTAGAGTGCCATGATCTCGAGTAGAAAGTATGTGGGTCGGACGGCTTGTTAATCAACATGAATCTATTCTCATCTTGCCAGTCTTCCAGTCTCTCTCCTCTCTGGTCCATGTGATCATAGCCCCAGCTCTGCGAGTGGCTGTTGAAATCGCCACACACAATCATTTTTTCTTTTAGTGGTAGAGTGTCCAGTGCCTGTGGGCGGTCACTTGGACAGTAGTAATTGATCAGATGTAGATCTGTATTACCTGTCTTAAGTTTAAGTGTCTGATACTCAGCCCCTTCCATGTAGACTTTGATTTGGGAAGCCATGATGTTATTTCTTACAAGGGTCAGTATCCCACCTTTTCGCCTGTTCTTTCGGTCAGATCGGTAACACTGGTAGCCTCTGATTTTGAAGGCTATATTTTCATTGAGGTGAGTTTCTTGCAAGCAACATATACTTACTTTTTCTTGGTCCAAGATTTTTTCTAATTCTATTTTTTTGTTGCTGACTCCCTCCGCATTCCAGTGCATTATTTTAAGTCTTCGTTTAGTATGGCCAGTCGTCCTATTCTCATGTCCCCTGGCTCCACAGGACATCTGAGAAGGACCTCCAGTAGTTGGGGTTGGACCCTTTCGAGACATAGGGCCCGGCACTGCACCTGCCTGGGGGTCCAAAGCAGGGCGAGCACCATAACGATTAGCAGTAGTCGACATATTCCATTTTGCGTGATTGCGTGGCATCCTGATTTCTGTGGTGCGCCTCTTGGCTGGTTGCCTCCGTCTTCAGCACCTTTCTTTGCTAGAGCAGACTGTGGTCTCACTCGAGTGTAGATGTGTACGCGCGCACACACCTGTCTGCGCATGCATGTACGTGCATACACATCTAGAGCATACTGGTTATTTTCCGGCGCCAGAGACTCGCCGTCGCCCCTTCTCCTGTTAGTTTAAACAGGTCCGCCACGTGAAGGCCAGGAGTTGGACTTTTGCTGCATAGGTTATGTATTCACGAGCCATTGAGGTATTTGAGCAATGTTGGGCGCTCACCCCAACACCGCGCCTCGGCTACATACAGCAACATTTGGAACCCGTGGCGGGGGATGAAGCTGGCTACCCACAACCACACGTGCTAAGGGGCAAGCACATACTGCATGGACTCTCTTCTCCGAGGGAGGGAGGGCTTGAGAGTGGACATGGTAACAGAGAAGAGACAAGGGATAACAATTGTTACCGAACGTCTCCACGGCAGGGGTAAGACACTCGGAGTCGTGACCCAGACGGGACAGCCCCCAGAGAGTATCAAGAACTTAAAGGTCTGTAACACTTGGGGAAGGGGGTTCCCTTCTGACAATCAGAAGCCCCTGTCGTGTTTGCTCTGCGTCGGAGATTTTACGAGTAAATTATGGCTAGTCCATCAAACATGTCCGGAGAGACGGGCAGGCAGCTGGGAAGACAGCGAACTGCTGCAGCGCAGTGGCGAAACTAGCTCCACCGGTGAAACGGTGGGGCCGAATGCGGACCGGGCTGACAACCCCTAACGCTGTATAATAAACTTATCGCGGGACAAAGTAAAAATAAGAATAGATACCCCCAGGATCCTCCGAAACGGAAAGGGGGGGGGGGGGGGGATGAAGGATTCAGTGGAGACGACACGGACCGTCCAATCGACCACGAGTTCAGCCCACCGACCGGGCTATTCATCTGTTTGTGGTAGAAGCTTCGACTCCTTCCGGGCAATGAGAATTCACGCTGGACGTAAGAAGTGCGAGACAGGAGACACGGCAATGTTCCTGGGAACAGGATAAGACGCAAGAGGATATAAGTCAGGGCGAACCCCACAGATAACCCCAGAGTTCTGCAGCTGAGAATATTCAAGTCGAGGTCACCTGTGACGTACCCTAGCAACCTTCCGAAAGTCCTAGGGTGAAGATCAAGTTCCCTAATGCCACCAGGAAGGAAGAGTGGGTATTAGTAGACGATATGTTGTCCCGTGTTTTAGAAGAAGAGCTAAAACACAAATCCCTTGAGGAGAAGTTGATAAAGTTCGGAGAGGTTGTCTACCTCCACTCGCTGATTCAATATGGTTGCAGCGAGAAGAGGGAAGCAGCTATGCCGCAGATGACCAGGCGGCAGAGACTGCTGGGATAAGTTAGGAAACAAAAGAATGACGCTCAAAAATGGAGGAAATCGGCGGCGGATCATGAGAAAGAGATCTTGCGCCAAGTGTGAAAGGTTCAGCAGGAACATGCGGAAAACCTGGAAGGAACGTGAGAGATTTTATCAGGAACCATACAACTACAACTACAAGTTTGCATAGGACTTGGTCGAGCAGCCGCGATCCGGCATCCTCGATGTCAGCAAAGAGGAGTTGGAGAACCATCTCGTGACGACGTACTCTGATGCCCAATGGAACGTCCCACTCGCAGAGATCGAAGGGCTCAAATGCCTGGCAGAACTAATGGTGGAGTTCAATGCCAGACCTCCGATGTGGAGCGAGGTGGTTGCGATAGTGAAGAAAGCGAGAGATGTTTTTCAGCATGTCTGCTCATTGTCCACATGTCACATCCATAAAAAAATTACATGTTCTATGTTACAATTCAACACTCTTTTGCTCAGCTCAACTCAACACTCCAGGCTGATAGGCTGGCGGGGAATGTACCTCTTGGTTGTCGATTACCTATGGACAAGGGAGGGGTATTTATGCGGCTGTAGGGCCAGGTGGAGAAGGTGGAGGAACAGATTGAGAACCTGTATGTGGAAAGGGTGATATTGCGGGGGATTGGCAGGGGTTCTAGTAGAATCTCAAAACTGAGTGGGAAGACCAGGAGAATTTTCAATCTGATAGCGGTGGGAATGATTAGTAGTGTGATATTTCGCTGGCTGTTGAATGAGGGGATGGAGCCCATGTGGTAATGTCCTGAGTGGAGTGATGTCTATTCTTAGCTCAACTCAACACTGTTTTTTTTTTAAGTTGCAAGTGGCATCATTTTTATTGGTCAGCATGTTTTCCATATTGCAAAATGCTGTCTTTGCCTCATCGATTCATGTTCTTATCTCTTCAAGGCACCTTCCCACAGATTGTATGACTGTTCCAAGATAGTTATACTGATTCACTTGTTGTGTATATTCACATTTACCCATATATTACATTGTAGTATTTCTTTCTTCATAGAGATGACCAAAATATTTGTCTTCTTACATAATTCAAACTCTAGTTGTTCACTGCGTACAATAACCACGTCTACTAAATGTTGCAAATCTTGTTCGTTGTTTGCTACAAACCAAAAATTAAAACCAGTAGAATATATCGGCTTTAGAGGTGAATGGAAAACTACAAATCATTAGAAAAGCAGAAATCTGCCACTAAATATACATGTTACAGAAAAGTATTTTTAAAAACAAAAATCATTGTCATAATATTAAATAAGATTGTTCAGTTGAACTAAAATGAGAAAAATTAAATATTTTTGATATGTAAAATGAATTAAAAGTCTAGAAAAGATAATATCAGAGGGAAGTTGCTGAGGCAAGAAGTGGGAGATCACAATATGGATGGATTCAAGATGTGACAGATGGTAAAAGTAGGTATGAAACACCGGCAACAATATTTTATAGTGCCGTGGCTAAACACTTGCCTGCTGACCCGGTGACATCAGCAGGGTGCCTATTGACAAAAGATGGAAAAATGGATAAAGATCAGATTTTACATGTATGGCCAGATTATGTGAAAACCCTTTAATGATGATAACAGATAAGAACAGTATAATATTCAAAATAATAATGAAGGACCATCAATATTGAAGATGGAGGTTCAGAATACTCTTTAACCATATGAAATCTGGTTCAGACAGCATCACACCAGAAATGATTAATGCTTTAGAAGAATATTAAATAGATAAAGTTACCTGACTGCTGAATACAATATATGATATTAGAAATATACCTCATGAATTATGTAACTCTGTAATTATTTCAATCCCAAAGAAATCAGGAGCCTTGGAATGTGATCAACATCGAATAATTAGTATAATGAGTCACATCATGAAGATTTTGCTAAGAATTATCATGCAAAGAGTTAGGAAGAAAATACAACCTGCAATAGGAGAAGAACAATGTGGGTTTTTAGAAGGCAAGGGCATAGTAAATGATGTGTATATACTGAGAACCGTAATTGAACGTTCTATAGAAGTAAACAAAGATCTACACCTTTGCTTTATTGACTACACAAAGGTTTACGATAAAGTGAGACATGTCGACATGATTAGGATGCTTGAAGATCTACAAATTGATGGAAAAGACCTTAGACTTATAAAAACCATATATTGGAAATAACAAGCTGCCATAAGAATTGATAATGAAATAGGTCAATATCAGACTATTAAGAGAGGTGTGAGACAGGGATGTGTAATGTCTCCAGATCTTGTTTACCCTGTACAGTGAAAGTATTTTCAGACATATAGAAGATATAGAAAGAATCAACATTGGGTGACTAAGAATCAATAACATAAGATATGCCAATGATACAGTCTTGGTTGCAGACAATGAACAGGACCTGCAACATTTAGTAGATGCGGTTGTTACACACAGTGAACAACTAGGGTTAGAATTGAATGGTAAGAAGACACAGATTATGAGTAGTAGTATAGTAGGAGGTTTATCCCCCCAAATGCGGCTTCAACTCCGCAATATTTTCTTATATAGCTCTATGTGACGTCACAGCAATCCTCCCGAAATCGACTCCGCATTTTCAAGGGGGATCCAAAGGGGACATAACTCATTTCTGGTCTTATGACATCCGTTTTTGTTGTTTGATTTAAAAGATGGCGGCTATTGTTAGTTGTAGTAGTTGATGGTGGGGGAAGATTAAAACATGTGGTGGGGTGGGGGAAATAAAAAATGGCGCTTCATTGTTAAGCGGTAGGGGTGGTGGATTCGTAGTGGTCGATATCGGGATTGAGGTGGTGCGCGGGTTGTGGACGGGGCGGGTGATCGTGACGTAGGCGGGCGGGGTGAAAGCGAGGGAAGCGGGTGGGTGATCGGGTGTGTGCGCGCGGGCCGGGCGGGTTCAAGTGAATATAAAATATGTGACGTGGATGGGTAGGTGTTTATTATTAGTCTTGGATAGTAATTCCTTTTGTCTGTCAGGATTGAGGTGTGGGTCTATTATTGGTTGTAGTAGCGGGTGTACGTATGTATGTGGGGTGGCGTTGTGGCTAAGCTGGGAAGTTGGGGAATATTTTTATGGTGCTTCATTGTTAAGCGGTGTTGGGGTGGAATCGTAGTGGTCGAATTGTCTATCGGGTGTGAGGTGGGCGGTGTGAGACTATTGTTGGTGTGTAATGGTTAGGAGTACGATGCTCCTCCACAGGTGGCGTCGTGGCTAAGCCGGAAGATTCGGAAAATTAAAAGATGGTTTTTTATTTTGTAATTTAAATATTAATATGGCGGTTATTATTATTAGTGGTAGTGGGGTGGAGGGAGGTTGGGGAGAATAAAGATGGTTGTTAAGAGGTGGGGTGTCGGAGATTTGCGCATTTAAAAAAAAATTGTGATTCATTGGTAAGAGGTAGGGGCAGTTGGAGTGGAGTCTTTGTGGTGAGCTGTCTATCGAGATTGACGTGGGCGGTGTGGGGTTATTATTAGTTGTAGTAATCGAGTGCATGTGCGCGTGAAATTACATTGAAATTGTATTCACGAAATTTAGTTTCAATCAATGTATACAAAACAGGTGCGCGTGACTAGCCGTCACTATACCTGGTACATACTACATAACACATCAGAGTTATCTATCTGTCCTATAACACATTTTAGCTACTGGTAAGGTCATATTGTACTATGGGAAACAGCAAAGGTTGCTAGAGATAATACAGGTTATATGTATTGCATCAACTTCACACTGCCTACTCTTTTGTCTGTGATGTATGGGCTCTGACCTTTGTTTCCAAAACCCTACATACTGGGTCGAAGTGAACCGCAATCGATTTGGGCACAGCTTACATGGACTTCTGATACGTGTACTATTACACTTGTGTTGTCGTAGGGTTCTATCATATCCCCAGTGCGTTTTAATGTTTACACCAACAAAAATCACCCCAATTGACACAGGTGTACAGACTGGGAAGACAACATGAATGGGTGGGTGAAGACATGTACTCGGTGGTAAACGGGGTGGTGGAATACTGCATTGACTCAGGGTCCGTAATAATACCAGACAATACCTAGGTCGTGTAGTATTCCCTTGCTCTGTATGACTGGAATGTTGTAGAAACCACCATTCTATTACCATTAGATATAGGTGATCTTGTCGACTCAGTGTCCACGTTCAGGTTCTATGTAACACTTCAACACTCTAAACGTGTTAAACCGATCAGCTACGCCGAGCTCTACCAACATAACAAACCTGTCAACTATGTTGACCTCATGACAAAATAAGACAGTTGATATACCAGCAAAACTAAAAGAAGAACCAGCAGGTGTCGTTTTATAAGTTTATTTTGACATAAGATGCTTTGAATACAACCGGCAACAATAAGGCATAAAAACACGAGAACGGAAAACAAGAACAAACTGACATTTAATCTATCGTTATAACAATAGGGGGTGGTGTTGGGAGAAGTATGCAATCAGCAGGGTCATCGTACATAACCGTTTCCACACTCATCCAACTTCGAAGAGGGGGGGGGGTATTGTGTGGTGGTGGTGGTGATGGTGTGGCCTCCTCGATTAAAAAGGTATCCACACTTCGCTGGCTTCGAAGAGGTTGTGTATTTTGTGGTGGAGTACTCGGTTGGATTGGTGGTGAAATAAGCTCACAATCCGAATCCGAGGAGAGTGATAAGGTTCGGGGTCTGAACCAGTTGTAGTGTGATGGTAGGGTGTGGCGTGAAGGTTGAGGTGATTGGGGAGGGTGCTCCTGGTCTCAACGAAGAACACGCCTCCTTAATCTGTTGAATCCCAAGTCTATTAGTTCTTCCTTCGTCAGAAGACTCTCCATGACACCTCTTAAATGGGCATGCACAGCTTCCTCAAAAGTTTCACTCAGACATGAGTGGGCCAACTGGTTTCCCTGCTCTTCGATGCACCCAGTGCAATAATGGAACGGGTTGGTGCACAGTTCGGTTAGCACGTGGTCCGTTATGGCCTCGTCTGCAGTCATTCTGTAACAACAGAACACTATACAGATATAACTAACAGAAATATGGGTGTGAGAGATTGGTGGTTAAAACAAGAACATAACATATAATCAGACGTAACCGCAATAACATTAACATAACCACAATAACCATAACATAACCACAATAACCATAACATAACCACAATAACCATAAAAAAACGCAATATGGGTGCTGTTCCGTGTTAGGCTTCCGCGCCATACAGCGGTGTTGATTATACGTAGTATTTTACAAGTCGTATTTTTAACGCGTTGTTAATCTCTCTGTAGTTGTTAATATCGCTTTCATACTGTTGAAAAAATTTTTGTTGGTTATTCCTATGTTTTTTTTTTTTTTTTTTTTTTTTTTTAAATTTCTATTTCACTTCTTCCATCCTCTGGTATTATATGTCTAAGATAGGAGAAACCGTGTTACTTGTTCTTGTATCTCCTCATTTACTGTGATTTTCGTTATTGAACTTTTTCTTTATGGTAAGGAGAAATCATAAATAAAAATTACAAGGAGGCAACTAGAAAACGTATGCAATGAGATCCAGAGGAGAATCCTTTTGACCCAACTGAAATAATTAACAGCGAAAATGGAGAACCAATAAGGAAACAAAACACACCAAAAAAAAAACATAAATCTTAATAAGATGAAAACAGTACTTCGAACAACTTCTCAACATCCCATCAGATGTCACAGGAATTCAAGAAACCGACACAGATACCACCGAAGAATTAGAACCAGTCATACTGTAAGATGAAATTATAGAAACCGGCAGATTAGTCCCATTGAACAAAAAAAAAAAAAATCACCAGACCAACATGAAATACAAAATGAAGAATTCAATCTGGAAAAAACAAAGGCAGCAATACTGAGGCGTTTCACTGTTGAGTCATACTGGGAACATATTTTGTATAGTAGATAGAAACAAGTTGTGGGGAATCATTAAATAATAAGGAGTGAGTACACATTGTGTAGAGTAGATAGAAACAAGTTGTGGGGAATCATTAAATAATAAGGAGTGAGTACACATCTAACAAACCTACCTGGTCGATTATACAATAACAATGAATGCCTAGTGAGAGCAACTGGAGGACACTCAGAACCCCTCTTCACCATAAGATCTGGAGTACGACAAGGTTCTGTGCCTCTATTGTTCTTGTTCTTGTTGTAAAGAAACCAACCACACAGAGACTGCAAGAATACCGCACGACGAGAACACAGATGAAGAACCAACTGCAAATCTAACCATTAGAGAACTCCTGTTTGTGGACGCCCAACAACAACAACAACAACAACAACAACAACAACAACAACAACAACAACAACAACAACAACAACAACAGATGTAATGACTATAACTACAGAAGGAAAAAAAACAACAACAATTCACTTAAACGAACACCCCCTTGAAACAAGTAAAGAGTTTCGAGTACCTAGGAAGTATAATAGCAGCAAATAACAGATCAGAAGACGAGTTAAAACATAGATGCAAACCGCTTCATTAGACAAATGGTACCAATACTAAAGAACAAAACATGTATCAATAACAGCTAAGAAAGCACTTTACAACACAATCTTCCTACCAACTCTACGTTACCAATGCCAAACACGAACAATAACAGAAAAGGAGAAGAAAGAAAAATCACAACAGAAATGATATTCCTGAGAAGAATACTCAATGTATCAAGAAGATATACAATCAGAAATGAAGAAATCAGGCCTAAAGTGGTTATAGCAGCACTAGCTTTTATTAGAAGACAGCAAGTCAAATGGTTTGGTCATGCAAGTAGTTTACCAACTAACAGTATACCACAACAAGCAATTATATACAGACCAGCTGGAAACAGAGGAATAGGCCGACCACGTAAACGCTGGACACCGGGAATAACAGAATCTATGGGAATATCAATACATGAAAACCATATACTGAGAACCGTAATCGAACGTTCTATAGAAGTAAACAAAGATCTACACCTTTGCTTCATTGACTACACAAAGGCTTTTGATAAAGTGAGACATGTCAACATGATAAGGATGCTTGAAGATCTACAAATTGATGGGAAAGACCTTAGACTTGTAAAAAACATATATTGGAAACAACAAGCTGCCATAAGAGTTGATAATGAAGTAAGCCAATATCAGCCTATTAAGAGAGGTGTGAGACAGGGATGTGTAATGTCTCCAGATCTGTTTTCCCTGTACAGTGAAAATATTTTCAGAAATATTGAAAATATGGAAGGAATCAACATTGGGGGACGATGCATCAATAACATTAGATATGCAGATGATACAGTCTTGATTGCAGACAATGAACAGGACCTGCAAAATTTAGTAGATGCGGTTGTTACACATAGTGAACAACAAGGGTTAGAATTAAATTGTAAAAAGACACAGATTATGGTCGTCACTAAGAAGAACGAAATACCACAGTGTAATATACAAGTAAATGGGAATACTCTTCAACAAGTGAATAGGTACAATTACCTCGGAACAGTAATAACATCTGATGGGAGATGCCTTGAAGAGATTAGAACAAGAATCGCCATGGCAAAAGTAGCCTTTAGCAAGATGAAAAACATACTGACCAATAAAAAGATGTCAATTGAAACGAGAAAAAGAGTGTTGAGATGCTACATAGAACCTGTACTTTTATATGGATGTGAAGCTTGGACAATGAGCAGCCAGGCTGAAAAATATCTGATGGCTGTAGAAATGTGGTTTCTGAGGAAAATGCAAAGAATACCATGGACAGCCAGAAAGACCAATGAACAAGTCCTTCAAGAAACAAATGAAGATCGTAAACTGATCAGAGACATTAGACGTAGACAGTCACAATTTTTTGGGCATGTTATGAGAAGAAATGATTTGGAGAACTTGGTGACAACTGGTAAGATCGAGGGGAACAGACCAAGGGGAAGACCTAGAAACAAGTATCTGGATGGCTTGGCCTTGTGGCATGGTCGAGACAAAAACACGGAACTGATCCACGACTCTGTTGATCGAGTGAGATGGCAGAACATGACCGCCCACGCTTACCGGCATGGCACATGATGGATGGATGGAAAACCATAAGCGGGCACTCTCCCGCTGGTTATACTTCACCTCGACACCGCAAGGTACAAGAGGAACATGATGAGATGAGATGCGATGAGATGAGATCTTTCCTTTCCACTGCTAGCCACATTTCCGCTAAGCATGTTTACTTGTTCCACTGGGGCTTGTAACACTTGGTCGTTTTCTGTTAGTTACACGATAGCGTCAGCACACCTAAGATTGTTTATGCTTCTTCTGTTAAGTCCAGGTGGTTCAACTTGTTTAAAGAAATAATGCTTTGTCTGTATTGGTTGACTAGGCTTGGGGATAGCACACACCACTATCGTATTCCTCTTTTTATCTTTATAGACGGTGAATAGTTATTTTCTTAATAGACGATCAGTTATGTTTTACAGCGATGAGGGCAGATTAAAACATCAGATGAATCATCTGAGTTCAATCTGCAGCAGATACAATATGAGTATAAACACAGGCAAAAACCGAAGTAATGCAAGTTAGCAGATCGCCGGGCCCACTAAGTATACAGATAAATAGCACAACTCTGAAACAAGTTAAAGAATTCAAATATCTTGGAAGTATGATCACAGAAGATGGTAGATTGGACAGAGAAATCGAAATCAGATGCCAAAAAAGCTCATGCATTTACATATCAACTATCACCCTTACTTAAACATCCAAATATACCCATGTCCGCAAAACAACAGATAATAAACACCATATTCACACCAACCATATGCTACCAATCTCAAACGTGGACTTTATCCAGATCACACCTTCGTAAAATCAACTTTATTGAAAGACAGAAGATCAAGTGGTTTGGCCATGTCGTTAGACAGCAACACCAACAACTACCATCACTGACCTTACATCAAAGATCATCTGCGACAAGACCAAGAGGCCGTCCAAGAAGGCAATGGATTCGACATCAAAGACATTGTACAATCAAACGGAATGACGCTACTAGTGTCGCCCACCGGGCGCTGGAACGCGAATTATTCCTCCCCACGACGCTTGACGGCAGAGGTGGAAGTTGATGATGATGATGATGATGATGAATAGACACCACTGACGCCACACAAAGATTGTTGGTAAGTGTTAAATTAAATTCATAACAAACAAAACAAAAAAGAAAAAATTGGAGAATAGAGATATTAGGAAAGAGAGAGAGAGTGAGACAACGACATATATCGAGAGGGAAATTGGGTAGACTGACATTAATGAGAGACAGACAGACAGACAGCCAGACAGTCAGACAGACAGACAGACAGACAGACAGAAACAGACATACATAGAGAGAGCGAGACAGAGAGATAGAAAGAGAGAGAGTTATGAAGCTCTGAAAACTCAACTTACGTGATTGTAATGAAGGTAAGCAGCAAATTGTAGACACAGAAACGATGGGACTTGAAACACTGTGAATAAAATATAAGGAACAGGAATAATAAGGGAACCAGATAATACACATTAACATTATGGCATGTTATGAAAACAACATCATCAACATCTTGTATTCGGATCAGATCCACGACTTTGGTGAAAATGTAAATTGCAAAACCTGATCACCCGTGCTTATTACCATGTCACTACATGTTCAGTGATGGTAGTTGATGGTGAGTGATAGTTTATATGTACCGGGTTTATCTGTTTTGTGAGATAGCAGGGGGTGAAAAACCCCATAACTGAAAGCCGTGAATTTAAAGTTGGAGACGAAAATATTGTCACCAAAACTATCATTGATCGGAAAATAGACTTATAATACCGACATTACATATAAAAGTGTGGTATGCTGAAGCCTTTTGTTAAACAGTGAACACATGGCGCATATCAATAAATAAAGGTGATATGTTTAATGATCCGCTCATTAGAATGTAAATACCCGTTCCAACTTTTATCGACAGAGACCACAACCTACTTATCTTTTTATTTTATCTGTGCGCAACTTTCTGTGTAAGTTTATGGCAAACAATTATTGTGACTTAGCTGAAAAAACTTAGTATTGAGGTAAGCGTGGATACACCGGGAATATATTATTCCCTCTACCTCCGTAATTATTTTTTTTTTCCCGGAGAATCTTGGTGTTTTTTAGTGAAAATTTCACCAAGATATAATAACAAAGAAAGAGTGATACTATATCTACTACACGGGGGAAAATACGAATAAACCACAAGGTGTTTATTATTGGGTGAAAATTGTCATAAGTCAGAGATGTTGTACACATGTACGAGCGTTATGTGATGGAAAGTGGGGGAGGTTTAACAGAAGAGAGTAATTTAAAAGTTGTTGAAGTGCACAGTGAGAAGAACAACAAAATAAATTAAAAAGAGTTATACTATATCTACTACTATACTACACGGGGGAAAATACGAATAAACCACAAGGTGTTTATTATTGGGTGAAAATTGTCATAAGTCAGAGATGTTGTACACATGTACGAGCGTTATGTGATGGAAAGTGGGGGAGGTTTAACAGAAGAGAGTAATTTAAAAGTTGTTGAAGTGCACAGTGAGAAGAACAAGAAAATAAATTAAGAAATGGTTGTTGGTGGAAGGAAATTAGACAAAACAACAGACATCACCAATACTAATAGAAAGATCAAATAGACCCACAACAAGGCAAGTAGTTGTGGCTCCTAGAGTATATCAAAACATGCGATAAACTAAGTTTGTAGCCAGTGTAACTAACAACGAATGTCTGAAAGAAGTTAATGAAACTAGAACAATGTATACAATATTAAGAAAGAGACCAATAGTTTGTTTGGTCGTGTGATGCGAAGAACGATCTTGGAGAATAGCTTGATAATTGGAATGCTAAAGGGGAAGAGAGACAAAACAAGAGAAATGATGCTGTATAGACTGAGATAGTGGGGTGGTGGAATAGCATCGCCAGAGCTGAGCCAGAACACTAAAGACCGATATTTGCGAGGATTCATGAACAACATCTGTATATTCTTTTGAAAATGATGACTAAAGCTCGAGAAAATAATATAATAATTTCATGGAACATACCTTTTCTTGTGTAGAAGCGCTGGGAGTTGATACACGACACTGGCAACAACTATATCAAGTGAAGAACCCCGCTGTCACTGGCTGGCAGTTATGTAGAATGGTGACGGCAGACCACTGAGTGTGACTGAAGTGTTGTTTCTTCGTGTGGTCGTGGAGAATCGTTGACAGGAAGGACGTCACTGAAGTTGGCGATATTGCAACCTACTAACAGTTGTTTATAGATGACCCACGACGAATTGTTCATAACGAGGCTGGGAAACTGAACCGTAACGGTCGCAAGGACACCTATTCAGGTCCAAGGTCAAACCGAACACGTCTGCCGGATTTAGCACAAGGGTAGCTTAGGACCACCCGTTGATAAAGGAGGGATTAATAGCCTTTTGGATTAAACCGATTAGGGCGCCGAGTATAAGTGAACCACAACGACTAATTTAACCAAGGCTGGATAATTGAAAACGCCGCGGTCAGCTAAAACTAAATCCAGCTGACGTGGTCATTTTGACAATGGACCTGAATAGATGTCTCCTCGACCGCGGCGTTTTCAATTATCCAGCCTTGGTTAAATTAGTCGTTGTGGTTCACTTATACTCGGCGCCCTAATCGGTTTAATCCAAAAGGCTATTAATCCCTCCTTTATCAACGGGTGGTCCTAAGCTACCCTTGTGCTAAATCCGGCAGACGTGTTCGGTTTGACCTTGGACCTGAATAGGTGTCCTTGCGACCGTTACGGTTCAGTTTCCCAGCCTCGTTATGAACAATTCGTCGTGGGTCATCTATAAACAACTGTTAGTAGGTTGCAATATCGCCAACTTCAGTGACGTCCTTCCTGTCAACGATTCTCCACGACCACACGAAGAAACAACACTTCAGTCACACTCAGTGATCTGCCGTCACCATTCTACATAACTGCCAGCCAGTGACAGCGGGGTTCTTCACTTGCTATTGTTGTTGCCAGTGTCGTGTATCAACTCCCAGCGCTTCTACACAAGAAAAGATATATTCCATGAAATTATTATATTATTTTCTCTAGCTTTAGTCATCATTTTCAAAAGAATATACAGATGTTGTTCATGAATCCTCGCAAATATCGGTCTTTGGTGTTCTGGCTCAGCTCTGGCGATGCTATTCCACCACCCCACTATCTCAGTCTATCCAGCATCATTTCTCTTGTTTTGTCTCTCTTCCCCTTTAGCATTCCAATTATCAAGCTATTCTCCAAGATCGTTCTTCGCATCACACGACCAAACAAACTATTGGTCTCTTTCTTAATGTTGTATACATTGTTCTAGTTTCATTAACTTCTTTCAGACATTCGTTGTTAGTTACACTGGCTACAAACTTAGTTTATCGCATGTTTTGATATACTCTAGGAGCCACAACTACTTGCCTTGTTGTGGGTCTATTTGATCTTTCTATTAGTATTGGTGATGTCTGTTGTTTTGTCTAATTTCCTTCCACCAACAACCATTTCTTAATTTATTTTCTTGTTCTTCTCACTGTGCACTTCAACAACTTTTAAATTACTCTCTTCTGATAAACCTCCCCCACTTTCCATCACATAACGCTCGTACATGCGTACAACATCTCTGACTTATGACAATTTTCACCCAATGTCACGAATTGGCAGCCTTTACTTCCCAGAACAATTTTCGGTTCACTGTTGATGGGCCATGTAGAGGATCAACAGACGAACAAAACTGTTTTCTCTATATTCAAGGCTATACTGTCTTGACGTAAGCTTGCAAAACCTGAAAGTAAACAACCACCAGGAATGGCTTTCTATTTGGGAAGTTAATTTGACACCAGTACCGTACCGGTCACCCCCAGATCAGTTTCACAGTCTTATCCATCCAGCCAGACGGGAGGGCAGACTCAGGGGACTGAATAGTAATTAAAACCAACCAGGTATGACGCAAGCAAACCTAGTTTACCAACAGAGTTGTAAACTGGCTGTTGACCATGAGAACCTAATTGTTCCCTTGACATGACACCTGATAAGAATAGCTAGGAAATCGCCCAACCGCGATGGCTGACCCCATCTGGTAGAGACTAGAGGCGCAAGGTGTGAAATCACTGATAAGACTTAGGGGGCTAATAATTGTCAGACCCACAGGTGTGATGGCCAATTGCAGTGATAAGTGCAATTACCGTCCGGTGGAGATAAGAAGAATTTATGCTGGGAATGCCAAGGAGATAATACGGTCTGCTTGACTCAGCTTAAATAAGGGTCCCTAGCCTGTTTTATGTTAGATTAAGTCTGACTTCAGAACAGGTGAGACAACCAGCTCGTTTTGTATGATTCTTAGGTTGCTAGATTTAACTAGGAGAATTAATTCTTAGTAACTAGTCGAGTTTTAGATGGATGTAATGACTCTCAGTCTATATCTGACCTAGGTTACTTCCAGAATTATCATTGCTTCAGGTTACTTGAGTATTCTTTCTAAGTTATGTGTTCAATATCATATTGCTTTAAAGTGTTACTCTTCTGAGAAGTAGAACCTTATGTAAGACAGATCTTGTCTAAGTATACTTTTAGGTGTCTTGGTAGATGCTTGTCATTTCTTTGTACACTATCCTAGTTGCCTTTTTGGTGTGTGCATTTGTTGTACAGAATATAGTCAACTGACTATTTATTTAATTCTTACAACAGCAGTAACTAACTAGTGCATTAGGCTATGATGTTAAAGTATCATAATATGTCTAGTTTAATCAATATGTTTATGTGTATTGGATGTTTGATAAATTGATTTGTCATATGCAAACCTACCAATATGAAGTGTTATGCTATTGTGTGCGCATTGGCACACTAACCATCGATTGCATTTGTAGCAGAGGTGTAATGGTACAGACATTACCCACAAGTGTTATGGGGTATATGGTGCTAAACCTTTTTCATCATATGGTGGAGGGTAATGTATGGAAACCTGGCACAGCTACTGGTCACGGCTTGTAAGCCCGGATGATCAGGCATTATTATAATACCATTACCGACCCTGTGAGCTGCTAAACAAACATTGGACGGAGCGGCTGTACGACACAGAATTTCTGTATTAGCGACATGGACATGGGGCGGCAGAAATGTAATCATTACAGGCGTGTGAGACAATTGAAAAGCCCGTCTCAGACTAAAGACAGTAGGGAGAAGGAGGATGGTGAGCACAGTAGAGCTGGAAGATAAACTTGGCCAGACTGGTCATTGTATATGTTTGTGTTATGATATGTTTTAATTAGGATTGCGCTGATGTAGAACTGATATAACACATTCTTGACTTTCTTTCAAGCTCTCACAAGGAGCACCTATGTTGTAGATCTCAAGATAGAGTGAAGACTAGGTAGAGCTAGGACTGACCAGATTCGTCAGAATACCGGCAAGCTGTTTCTTTTTTGAGTCTACTGGAGTGTGGGGATCTGGACCACAGATCCAGATAGATCGAGTAACAAGTAAAGTTACGTAATGTTTGTCATCAATATCAATATGCATATGATTTCATCATCCTCATAGTGACAATCATCCTATGTCTGTTGTTATGATTAGCAAATAAATGTTGTAGTATTGTAACTCATAGTTCTGTCATTATATTTTTTCCAATTGTGCATACGTATTGTTGTGTACATTGGTGGGGGTTCACTTACACACCAAGGAAAGGAGCAGTCAGGGAGAAAACCTGTACTGAGATAGTCGTCTATACTAATATATTTAGACTTAAAACATCTATCTTAAACTAACCTTCTCTTTCCTATACCTTGGCGAATATTCAGCACAGTTCATTTCATTTTGTAACGAGCCACTTGGAGCTGTACATTGGATATTCATGGGCTTAATCTGTAGTTCAGCCATATAGATTTTGTCCCTAGTCAGTTTCTGACTATCTGGGGTTGCTCTCCAGTGAATAAGATTGTCATCTAGCCGGTGGGGCACCCCGACTTATGACAGATTGGTGTCTCGTCTCCGGGATTTAATTTTAACCCAATCCTACAGATTGGGCTTCTCGTACGGTATTTGAATTCGGACTTCTCGCTTTCAATAGACTCCGGTACTAGACCCTAGACATACGATTTTAAAAGTTAACTCTTGTAATCTTCAGTCATCAAAATAGACTATCATCAAATGTAGCTACTTTTAGTTGAGGAAGTTTCAGAGTACATATATAACTTTTCAAAAGTATAACAGATAAGAACTATGAGAACTACCTCATCTATCATTTATTGATAAGTATTTTAATTCTTATCATTTAGTGTATCATTCATCATTTAATGATAACTGATCACTTTAATCATATTTACATTGATGTGTTTGATGATTTAACTGCTTGATTGATTTGACATTTTATGCTACTTATGCCATTTTCATTATGACATGTATGCAGTGCATTTTAATAGTTATTTAGGTAAATATTAGTATTGATTACTGTGTAGTATATCTCTCACACTTACTTCACTGCGGTCGCCAGAAACTACTGGAATATTACTTTCAGTTGTCTTTCATTGCTGAGGCTAAACTCTACACATTGGTTTAGGTTCTGCTGTCATTGGTTCACTCTTGTCTTTCTAGCTTAGCTCTGAGTTTGATAGATACATAGGAGCTTACTTGAATTTAGCCATTAGCAAATATGGACTCACCTTCCCAGGATCTAGATTATCTGAAGGCGCGAACAGATTACTTAGAGTCCACGAGAAGGTTAGGCATAATAGAGGGCTTAACAGGAGAACAATTAGAAATATACATCAGAGATGAGATGAAAGAGTGGGACATGGCGGAGGAACAGATGAATAAAACAATTGATGAGTTATTTGAAGCAAAAGAGCGTAGCAAAACTGAAGAAGCAGAGATTAATATAAAGCATATGGAAGTAGTCAATGCAGAGAAGCTAACCTTTCTAGCGGAACATAAGGTAGGAGATATGGATGCTCACCCAACCAGGAAGGAAGGGACATCTTTGCCACCCACCGCGGAATCAGAGTTAGTGGACCGGGAACTACAGGTTCTCATTCGACCCTGTCCTAAACGGAAAAGAGGGAAGAAAAAACGTGCCAAAGGCACTTCAAACAGTCACAAACGTGATAACTGTTTGCACCACGGAAATTGTGGTCTCACTGGTTCGCCAGTACAGGACCTTCAGGAAAACCACTTGACTTCTATGAGAAATGAATCTCGAGAGAAAGAGGAACTGAAGACAACCTTTAATGAGGTCGCAGGCGGAGACCTAGCCGATTCTCACATTCCCTTCTGTTCACAGAATCACGAAGTGGAATTACATCTGACTGAAATAGGGAGGATGGAAGTAACTGAATCCCGGGTGAATTTCATTACTGCAATGCGGGAAGAATCACTAATTATCAGTTCAGATAATTTAACTGGTCCGCCAGTACAAGACTCCCAGGAATCTCATTTTACTTCAACGAGAGGTGAAACTCAAGAGGAAGATTACCTGAGGACATCTTTTAAGGAGGTCGGAGATCGAAAGGTAACCGACTTTATTATTCATTTCAGCTCAGGAGAGGATGAAGTGGGATTAAATTTGACTGACAGTGGGATGAAGGAAGACCCGGAACCCCTTGTGATCTTTGAGGCTGCAGCTCAGGAAAAGACACTAGACATCAGTTCAAATGATTTACGTAGTGTGATGGATTGTTTAGACACCAGCCCATCACAGGATTTACCTCAACTGGACTTAGCCCATGAAAGCATGACCAGAGAGGAACATCCAGACCAGGAAACATTTCCAGTTGTTATCTCACAGTATACCAGTTCGGAGACTCAGGAAACACAGGGAATTGTCTTGAGCCAGAATATGGACTCTGATATTGTGCACACATTGTCTGTAGTTGCTAAAGAAGAAAATTCTTTGCACAAGATGGAGGAAGAAACGCCTATCATCTCATTAGCTGAAGTTATCAGGGAATTCCAGCAACAGGAACCTGAAGTAACAGAAGTCAAGAGTGGTTTGGAATCAACACTCTTAGGACTCAATCTACCCTTCAGTCAGGTCGATTTGATAGGAGTAGATCAGCTATTTGTGGATACTTTATTCAAAAGTAACACCACTTTATCGCCCTGGAGTAACTATGTTATTTCTCAAGGCAGGACAACTTGGCACACTAAAATTCCACTTTCTAGCACGGTTTTCACACGAAACTCTAATGCAGAGAAACTCAGCCCATTAACTGAATATCAGGGGAAGAAACCGCGACACCGAGGAGGGACGATTGTTACTCCCGACTTTGAAGGAGGAAAGCGCCAGTTGAATTTATACCATGGGACCATGATGTGTAACATTATTCCTTTTAAAAGGAAGATATTGATAGATCTGTTAAGAATCTATAAAGGACGGAGGAAAATCACGGAGACAAGCTTTGCTGTGGCCAGCTTATGCAAGACCTCACTACGGGTACATCCTCGGCTGAAAGGAGTAAATCACGTGAGTGAATGGTGTAAAACAATTGCTGCCCAGAGGCGTAGAAGAATCCCGTTGATTGTGATCTTTCCCAGAGGGGTAAAATTACAACCTCCTGACAATTACCGGATTTTACCAAGCTATTGCATGGAATCCCGGCCGAAAACCAGGTACAAGGATCTATCCAGAGTATCTTTGGGTTATGGAAATGGGACGTCTTTATGCAGGACAACCCACTGCCACAAGGAATATTGGAAACCTTTAGGCAGATACAGAACGGAGAGTGCTTAGGCATTATTCTGGGATGTACGGCGTGCTTTGACAAAAGATTTCTGGCAGAAACTTTTTTTAAGGGGAAAGCTCTGTCACGAATTGGCAGCCTTTACTTCCCAGAACAATTTTCGGTTCACTGTTGATGGGCCATGTAGAGGATCAACAGACGAACAAAACTGTTTTCTCTATATTCAAGGCTATACTGTCTTGACGTAAGCTTGCAAAACCTGAAAGTAAACAACCACCAGGAATGGCTTTCTATTTGGGAAGTTAATTTGACACCAGTACCGGTCACCCCCAGATCAGTTTCACAGTCTTATCCATCCAGCCAGACGGGAGGGCAGACTCAGGGGACTGAATAGTAATTAAAACCAACCAGGTATGACGCAAGCAAACCTGGTTTACCAACAGAGTTGTAAACTGGCTGTTGACCATGAGAACCTAATTGTTCCCTTGACATGACACCTGATAAGAATAGCTAGGAAATCGCCCAACCGCGATGGCTGACCCCATCTGGTAGAGACTAGAGGCGCAAGGTGTGAAATCACTGATAAGACTTAGGGGGCTAATAATTGTCAGACCCACAGGTGTGATGGCCAATTGCAGTGATAAGTGCAATTACCGTCCGGTGGAGATAAGAAGAATTTATGCTGGGAATGCCAAGGAGATAATACGGTCTGCTTGACTCAGCTTAAATAAGGGTCCCTAGCCTGTTTTATGTTAGATTAAGTCTGACTTCAGAACAGGTGAGACAACCAGCTCGTTTTGTATGATTCTTAGGTTGCTAGATTTAACTAGGAGAATTAATTCTTAGTAACTAGTCGAGTTTTAGATGGATGTAATGACTCTCAGTCTATATCTGACCTAGGTTACTTCCAGAATTATCATTGCTTCAGGTTACTTGAGTATTCTTTCTAAGTTATGTGTTCAATATCATATTGCTTTAAAGTGTTACTCTTCTGAGAAGTAGAACCTTATGTAAGACAGATCTTGTCTAAGTATACTTTTAGGTGTCTTGGTAGATGCTTGTCATTTCTTTGTACACTATCCTAGTTGCCTTTTTGGTGTGTGCATTTGTTGTACAGAATATAGTCAACTGACTATTTATTTAATTCTTACAACAGCAGTAACTAACTAGTGCATTAGGCTATGATGTTAAAGTATCATAATATGTCTAGTTTAATCAATATGTTTATGTGTATTGGATGTTTGATAAATTGATTTGTCATATGCAAACCTACCAATATGAAGTGTTATGCTATTGTGTGCGCATTGGCACACTAACCATCGATTGCATTTGTAGCAGAGGTGTAATGGTACAGACATTACCCACAAGTGTTATGGGGTATATGGTGCTAAACCTTTTTCATCATATGGTGGAGGGTAATGCATGGAAACCTGGCACAGCTACTGGTCACGGCTTGTAAGCCCGGATGATCAGGCATTATTATAATACCATTACCGACCCTGTGAGCTGCTAAACAAACATTGGACGGAGCGGCTGTACGACACAGAATTTCTGTATTAGCGACATGGACATGGGGTGGCAGAAATGTAATCATTACAGGCGTGTGAGACAATTGAAAAGCCCGTCTCAGACTAAAGACAGTAGGGAGAAGGAGGATGGTGAGCACAGTAGAGCTGGAAGATAAACTTGGCCAGACTGGTCATTGTATATGTTTGTGTTATGATATGTTTTAATTAGGATTGCGCTGATGTAGAACTGATATAACACATTCTTGACTTTCTTTCAAGCTCTCACAAGGAGCACCTATGTTGTAGATCTCAAGATAGGGTGAAGACTAGGTAGAGCTAGGACTGACCAGATTCGTCAGAATACCGGCAAGCTGTTTCTTTTTTGAGTCTACTGGAGTGTGGGGATCTGGACCACAGATCCAGATAGATCGAGTAACAAGTAAAGTTACGTAATGTTTGTCATCAATATCAATATGCATATGATTTCATCATCCTCATAGTGACAATCATCCTATGTCTGTTGTTATGATTAGCAAATAAATGTTGTAGTATTGTAACTCATAGTTCTGTCATTATATTTTTTCCAATTGTGCATACGTATTGTTGTGTACATTGGTGGGGGTTCACTTACACACCAAGGAAAGGAGCAGTCAGGGAGAAAACCTGTACTGAGATAGTCGTCTATACTAATAGATTTAGACTTAAAACATCTATCTTAAGCTAACCTTCTCTTTCCTATACCTTGGCGAATATTCAGCACAGTTCATTTCATTTTGAAACGAGCCACTTGGAGCTGTACGTTGGATATTCATGGGCTTAATCTGTAGTTCAGCCATATAGATTTTGTCCCTAGTCAGTTTCTGACTATCTGGGGTAGCTCGCCAGTGAATAAGATTTTCATCTAGCCGGTGGGGCACCCCGACTTATGACACCCAATAATAAACACCTTGTGGTTTATTCGTATTTTCCCCCGTGTAGTATAGTAGTAGATATAGTATAACTCTTTGTAATTTATTTTGTTGTTCTTCTCACTGTGCAGTTCAACAACTTTTAAATTACTCTCTTCTGTTAAACCTACCCCACTTTCCATCACATAACGCTCGTACATGTGTACAACATCTCTGACTTATGACAATTTTCACCCAATAATAAACACCTTGTGGTTTATTCGTATTTTTCCCCGTGTAGTAGATATAGTATCACTCTTTCTTTGTTATTATATCTTGGTGAAATTTTCACTAAAAAACACCAAGATTCTAGGGGAAAAGAAATAATTACGGAGGTAGAGGGAATAATATATTCCCGATGTATCCACGCTTACCTCAATACTAAGTTTTTTCAGCTAAGTCACAATAATTGTTTGCCATAAACTTACACAGAAAGTTGCGCACAGATAAAATAAATAGATAAGTAGGTTGTGGTCTCTGTCGATAAAAGTTGGAACGGGTATTTACATTCTAATGAGCGGATCATTAAACATATCACCTTTATTTATTGATATGCGCCATGTGTTCACTGTTTAACAAAAGGTTTCAGCATACCACACTTTATATGTAATGTCGGTATTATAAGTCTATTTTCCGATCAATGATAGTTTTGGTGACAATATTTTCATCTCCAACTTTAAATTCACGGCTTTCAGTTATGGGGTTTTTCACCCCCTGCTATCTCACAAAACAGATAAACCCGGTACATATAAACTATCACTCACCATCAACTACCATCACTGAACATGTAGTGACATGGTAATAAGCACGGGTGATCAGGTTTTGCAATTTACATTTTCACCAAAGTCATGGATCTGATCCGAATACAAGATGTTGATGATGTTGTTTTCATAACATGCCATAATGTTAATGTGTATTATCTGGTTCCCTTATTATTCCTGTTCCTTATTTTTTATTCACAGTGTTTCAAGTCCCATCGTTTCTGTGTCTACAATTTGCTGCTTACCTTCATTACAATCACGTAAGTTGAGTTTTCAGAGCTTCCTAACTCTCTCTCTTCTATCTCTCTGTCTCGCTCTCTCTATGTATGTCTGTTTCTGTCTGTCTGTCTGTCTGTCTGGCTGTCTGTCTGTATGTCTGTCTGTCTGTCTCTCATTAATGTCAGTCTACCCAATTTACCTCTCGATATATGTCGTTGTCTCACTCTCTCTCTTTCCTACTATCTCTATTCTCCATTTTTTTTCTTTTTTGTTTTGTTTGTTATGAATTTCATTTAACACTTACTAACAATCTTTGTGTGGTGTCAGTGGTGTCTATTCATCATCATCATCATCATCATCATCATCAACTTCCACTTCTGCCGTCAAGCGCCGTGGGGAGGAATAATTCGCGTTCCAGCGCCCGGTGGGCGACACTGGTAGCGTCATTCCGTTTGATTGTACAATGTCTTTGATGTCGAATCCATTGCCTTCTTGGACTGCCTCTTGGTCTTGTCGCAGATGATCTTTGATGTAAGGTCAGTGATGGTAGTTGTTGGTGTTGCAGTCTAACGACATGGCCAAACCACTTGATCTTCTGTCTTTCAATAAAGTTGATTTTACGAAGGTGTGATCTGGATAAAGGTCTCCATAGCACAAAGCCTGGGCTAAAATATAGAGATCATGTGTTGCCCATGCAGCATGATCCCTCTCTCGGCCTGCCTAGTTCACTCCAGAGGAAAGGTAACACCCCTACATCTGGAACAAGACAAGCTGCAGAAGCTGCCGGATCAGCAAAGCAATGCTCTAACTGTCCGCCTGTCGGAGCTTCGATCCTAGACCAGTCGCCAACCAAGGCTTAGGGCCTGGTCTGCCCTGCCATGACAATTTTGTCTTTAGCTTGCATTTCCTCGCACCAGGGTAAGGCTTGTACCCTCCCAATTGCGCTCTTCCGCCCGAAGCCGTTGGCACGATGTGGGGTGTCGGGTTTGGTAAGCGCCGCCCAACGTTCGGCGCTAACAGAAACCAGGTAGTACCGTCTACTGTTATACGGTAGCTCAGTCATATCTGACTAAGACCTGACACTAACTTTATCCTTTATTGGATTATTGGATCAAGTTATGTGAGTCCATTCAAATCGCAAGTGATAAGGGAGACATAAGAAGCATGTATGAAGGAATAAAGAAAGCCTGTGGTCCAGTGATCAAAAGAAGTGCACCATTGAAAACCTTGACTGGAGAAGTCATCACTGATAAGAAACAGCAGATGGACAGATGGGTAGAGCACTATTTGGAGCTTTACTCAAGTGAGACCAAACTAGCGGATAATGCCCTCAACGCCATAGAGGCTCTACCAACTCTTGACCACCTGGACACACTTCCCACCATAACAGAAGTTAAGTGTGCTATAAATGAACTTGCATCTGGCAAGGCTCCAGGTAAGGATGGGATTCCAATAGAGGTTATCAGGAGTGGGCAAGACACACTCACTATACAGATCCACCAGCTAATAGAGCTATGCTGGCGCGAAGGACAAGTCCCACAGGATTTCAAAGATTCAAGCATCATAACACTGTACAAGAACAAGGGCGATCGGAGCGACTGCAACAACTATAGGGGTATCTCACTTCTGTGTATTGTTGGAAAAGTATTTGCCAGAATTGTTCTGCGCAGACTTCAAGTCCTAGGAGATCAAGTCTACCCCGAATCACAGTGTGGCTTTCGACAGAACCGGTCTACCACTGATATAATATTCTCATTGCGACAAATGCAAGAAAAATGCCGTGAACAGAATCAACCACTGTTTATTGCCTTCATCGACCTCACAAAGGCATTTGATTTGGTCAGTCGTGAGGGTCTGTTCAAGGCACTAAAGAAGATTGGCTGCCCACCAACTCTTCTGTCCATTGTGGAATCGTTCCACACAGGCGTTAAGGGTATAATCAAGTTTGATGGTGCAACTTCTGAAGAATTTGAAATCAAGAGTGGAGTTAAGCAAGGTTGTGTACTAGCTCCCACCCTCTTTGGAATATACTTTTCACTTCTACTGAAATATGCATTTCGTGATCAGGATGGTGGTATATACATTCACTCACGCTCAGATGGCGGCCTCTACAATGCTCAGAGATTGAAGGCTAAGACCAAAATTAGGAGGGTACTGATCAGAGAGTTGCTTTTTGCAGATGATGCTGCAGTTACGACCCACTCTGAGGAAGAATTGCAATGTCTACTATCTGCATTCTCCAATGCTTGTTCTGAATTTGGTTTAACAATTAGCAAAAAGAAGACGCAGATTATGTCACAAGGTGCACATGGGGTACCATCAATCTTTATTGACGACGCCGAACTAGAGATAGTAGACCATTTTACATATCTAGGATCGGTGGTAAATAGCAAATTATCCCTAGATCAGGAAATCAACATCCGGATTGGTAAGGCAGCAACAACAATGAACAGGTTAAGAAAAAGAGTCTGGGAGAACAGGAAGCTTACTGCCAAAACAAAAGTCCTTGTCTATCAAGCCTGTGTCCTTAGTACTCTTCTCTATGGCAGTGAAACCTGGACAACTTACTCACACCAAGAGAACAATTTAAACAGCTTTCATATGCGGTGTCTGCGAAGAATTCTTGGTATTAAGTGGCAAGACAAAATCACAAATACTGAAGTATTGGAAAGATCAGGTTGTGTGACAGTTTATTCCATGCTCAGTCTTCGTAGACTTAGATGGATAGGACATCTTAGGCGGATGGATGATGGTAGAATACCAAAGGATATCTTTTTTGGTGAATTACAGATGGGTAAGAGATCTCAGGGTCGGCCTCTACTACGATACAAAGATGTGTGTAAGCGGGACATGATTGATACAGGCATTGATAATGCACATTGGGAGCAAGTCGCCGCTGAACGTGTTGCATGGAGGGCAAATATCAGAAATGGAATAAAGTCAAAGGAGAAAATTATTGCAGAAAAGTCACACACCAAGCGTTTGAGACGTAAGATGGTGCATGATGGTGGAAATGACCACGTGTTCACATGCACCCACTGTGAACGGACATTTACAGCGCAAATTGGCCTTATCAGTCACACTCGCTACCGCCATAGTTAAAAGTTATTATGCCTTTTTAAAGCACAAACTATCGTCTGTCAAGACGGCAAGGTGCCAATGACAGGCCAATGATCTGGATAAAGTCCACGTTTGAGATTGGTAGCATATGGTTGGTGTGAATATGGTGTTTATTATCTGTTGTTTTGCGGACATGGGTATATTTGGATGTTTAAGTAAGGGTGATAGTTGATATGTAAGTGCATGAGCTTTTTTGGCATCTGATTTCGATTTCTCTGTCCAATCTACCATCTTCTGGGATCATACTTCCAAGATATTTGAATTCTTTAACTTGTTTCAGAGTTGTGCTATTTACCTATATACTTAATGGGCCCGGCGATCTGCTAACTTGCATTACTTCGGTTTTTGGCTGTGTTTATACTCATATTGTATCTGCTGCAGATTGAACTCAGATTATTCATCTGATGTTTTAATCTGCCCTCATCGCTGTAAAACATAACTGATCGTCTATTAAGAACATAACTATTCACCGTCTATAAAGATAAAAAGAGGAATACGATAGTGGTGTGTGCTATCCCCAAGCCTAGTCAACCAATACAGACAAAGCATTATTTCTTTAAACAAGTTGAACCACCTGGACTTAACAGAAGAAGCATAAACAATCTTAGGTGTGCTGACGCTATCGTGTAACTAACAGAAAACGACCAAGTGTTACAAGCCCCAGTGGAACAAGTAAACATGCTTAGCGGAAATGTGGCTAGCAGTGGAAAGGAAAGATCTCATCTCATCGCATCTCATCTCATCATGTTCCTCTTGTACCTTGCGGTGTCGAGGTGAAGTATAACCAGCGGGAGAGTGCCCGCTTATGGTTTTCATGTATTGATATTCCCATAGACTCTGTTATTCCCGGTGTCCAGCGTTTACGTGGTCGGCCTCTTCCTCTGTTTCCAGCTGGTCTGTATATAATTGCTTGTTGTGGTATACTGTTAGTTGGTAACCTACTTGCATGACCAAACCATTTGACTTGCTGTCTTCTAATAAAAGCTAGTGCTGCTATAACCACTTTAGGCCTGATTTCTTCATTTCTGATTGTATATCTTCTTGATACATTGAGTATTCTTCTCAGGAATATCATTTCTGTTGTGATTTTTCTTTCTTCTCCTTTTCTGTTATTGTTCGTGTTTGGCATTGGTAACGTAGAGTTGGTAGGAAGATTGTGTTGTAAAGTGCTTTCTTAGCAGTTATTGATACATGTTTTGTTCTTTAGTATTGGTACCATTTGTCTAATGAAGCGGTTTGCATCTATGTTTTTAACTCGTCTTCTGATCTGTTATTTGCTGCTATTATGCTTCCTAGGTACTCGAAACTCTTTACTTGTTTCAAGGGGGTGTTCGTTTAAGTGAATTGTTGTTTTTTTTTTTTTTCTGTAGTTATAGTCATTACATCTGTTGTGTTGTTGTTGTTGTTGTTGTTGTTGTTGTTGTTGTTGTTGTTGTTGTTGTTGTTGTTGTTGTTGGGCGTCCACAAACAGGAGTTCTCTAATGGTTAGATTTGCAGTTGGTTCTTCATCTGTGTTCTCGTCGTGCGGTATTCTTGCAGTCTCTGTGTGGTTGGTTTCTTTACAACAAGAACAAGAACAATAGAGGCACAGAACCTTGTCGTACTCCAGATCTTATGGTGAAGAGGGGTTCTGAGTGTCCTCCAGTTGCTCTCACTAGGCATTCATTGTTATTGTATAAGCGACCAGGTAGGTTTGTTAGATGTGTACTCACTCCTTATTATTTAATGATTCCCCACAACTTGTTTCTATCTACTCTACAAAATGTGTACTCACTCATTATTTAATGATTCCCCATAACTTGTTTCTATCTACTCTACAAAATATGTTCCCAGTATGACTCAACAGTGAAACGCCTCAGTATTGCTGCCTTTGTTTTTTCCAGATTGAATTCTTCATTTTGTATTTCATCTTGATCTGGTTATTTTTTTTTTGTTCAATGGGACTAATCTGCCGGTTTCTATAATTCCATCTTACAGTATGACTTGTTCTAGTTCTTCGGTGGTATCTGTGTCGGTTTCTTGAATTCCTGTGACACCTGATGGGATGTTGAGAAGTTGTTCGAAGTACTGTTTTCATCTTATTAAGATTTTTTTTTTTTTGGTGTGTTTTGTTTCCTTATTGGTTCTCCATTTTCGCTGTTAATTATTTCAGTTGGGTCAAAAGGATTCTCCTCTGGATCTCATTGCATACGTTTTCTAGTTGCCTCCTTGTAATTTTTATTTATGATTTCTCCTTACCATAAAGAAAAAGCTCATCAACGAAAATCACAGTAAATGAGGAGATACAAGAACAAGTAACACGGTTTCTCCTATCTTAGACATATAATACCAGAGGATGGCAGAAGTGAAATAGAAATTAAAAAAAAAAAGAAAAACATAAGAATAACCAACAAAAATTTTTTCAACAGTATTGTCGCGTAACGTATACTACTAGGATGGAATTGGATCAAAGTAGATACTAAATAGACTTCTACGAATAGAGAATCTAACCACTGCTGAAGAAGCGATCAAATGGCTCGCAATTCTAGAAGAATGATTATCAAAGTCCCAGAATGGATCACTACTTCTAAACAGTGCCAGGCGGAAAGTTATGACGACTAACTGTACTAACACACGAAGACAGTATGTCAAGTTATTCCTGCTAACGTGCCTGGAAGAATAATGAGCCCCCACTGCCTAATGTATTCTCACACAACAGGAGATAAGACAGAATGATACGTATAGATGTAGTCCTTTCATTCGTCACACAATCTGATGATGCTAATTCTAAAATGACAGACGCAGTTTTTAAAAGTACAAATATAACATAACGTTTAATCCTAAAGAACACTACGTGAGCCCCACTGGGAACTCACTGACACTTAAGAGATACGCAGATCCCTGAAATTTCTACAAGATAATGTTCAGCTAGAGGATATAATCATAGACTCTTAGCCGATAGCAGACAAATTTGGTGATTGCTGTGCAGTGGCAAACGGGTGGGTAGCCACTCATCTGATAATCCTTAGCCTCCTGGATGGTAAGCTGTCAGTGCTGACTGGATCGTGGTATGGGCTCCACTCTCTGCTGCATCAAGTGAGTGGTTCGTAGCTCAATCACCGGTCGTGACTACGGCTACAGATGATCAGGGTGCAGGCTCTGTGAATGACAGTGAGAAGGAGTGAATAATCCTTCAAGACAGAATTGTCAATTCTTTTGGCCATGTCCTGCATGGCATGCTTGTCTCATAAATTTTCATAGCATGTATTATCTAAATTTACACATTTTGATTCCTTATCTGAAATCTACAACACCACACTGATCTAATGGAAACAGCACACAAATGATATCCTATTCTCTCTGCTGACATTTAGATCAAACATGTACAATCACAATGCTCTACTTCAAAGACCACATTCCAAATATATATTCTAAGTCATGATTAATCATGGAAACATGAACCACAATTCACATAATGACTTAACAGTACATATAGGATGACTTCAATATAATGGAACTCAGACGCCACAACTCCGACGTCACATATACATTAACAAACCATTAAATCGATGAAACACCACACCTCATTTTCCAAGTATGGAAACACACAAACTACACTCCACACGATGAATTAACATCACATGATGAATTCCATAGAATGAAATGAAATCACACACAACAACTATAACTTAACGATGTACACGAGTGAACCATTAAAATCAATGAAACACCCCAAGTTCACTTAATGAGTTATGAGTTGTACTACTAGCAAGTCTTCCTTATATTAATTAAAACATAATTAATTATCTAGAAGATTTCTTAGCTAGGTTTAAGATTATTTTCACTATACACAAGAACAATATTAGGGTTGGAGAATTCCCCCAAGGTTTGAACTTTGTTAAGTGGGCCATCTTGGACCACATGGTAGTAATCTCACTATGGGCAAGATAGAGATTAATAAAGAATAATTAATTGTAATTTATTCACTCTCTGAACTAAGTCCTTCAACTAATAAATATATTATCTAGAGAAATACGCTATTTCCAAAGTTTAAGCACATAATTAAATTATCTTAACTCTAATCGTCTACTGACTAACTCAGGTGTCCTTCTGGTGGATACCTAATTTCGAGAATCACGTAATGTAATTTATCCATGTTTCTAATGCCACATGTGACGAGCTTTGCGTTTTACCCTTGTCGGCAAGCCACATGGCACAAACATGGTCCTAATTCTAATATTAGTTAACTAACACTAGTTTTAATTAATGTTATCTATTATCGATCGGCATGGCCTTTAGATTTTGCCGGCATTTTGACACACATAAAAATATTTAACAAAATTATTATTAACTCACCCTGCAACTAGATTTTGACTGGCCTATCGGGAGTGGAGACTATCATTGGCTTTTCTATGTTTTAGAGGGTTTTTCGGCTTAACAAGAGCCAGCAATAAAATATGTTTAAACACAGACAGGTGTTCAATTTTAGCCAATTGACGTGATAGTAGCTCCTTGCTCCCTCCAGGTTGCTATCAGAAATGGCAGAAGTTAGGGTGCTACCGGAAGTTAACTTCTCATCCAGGAGAGTTCCCTTCCTGTGGCCAAATTATTATTCACAGCCAAACCTGAATATAAAATTCAGCCTGACTTGATTTCTTGGCTTGTAAACGAACTCTACCCTACATCTACTTCTAACTATAAGAAGAAATAGTATTTAACTCTCTCTATAGCTTTATGTATATAAATACACTAACCAAAGACGATTTTATCTAATATTTGAAAATATAGATAAAAATAAAAATTACTACAGGATACATAGAGGGGTTTACTGAGGGCTATCTCCATCTAATAACAAAACGATCTGAGAGGTGGGCCAACCTGTCTCAAGTATGAAAGCGATATTAACAACTACAGAGAGATTAACAACGCGTTAAAAATACGACTTGTAAAATACTATGTATAATCAACACCGCTGTATGGCGCGGAAGCCTAACACGGAACAGCACCCATATTGCGCTTTTTTATGGTTATTGTGGTTATGTTATGGTTATTGTGGTTATGTTATGGTTATTGTGGTTATGTTATTGTTATTGCGGTAACGTCTGATTATATATTATGTTCTTGTTTTAACCACCAATCTCTCACACCCATATTTCTGTTAGTTATATCTGTATATTGTTCTGTTGTTACAGAATGACCGCAGACAAGGCCATAACGGACCGCGTGCTAACCGAACTGTGCACCAACCCGTTCCATTATTGCACTGGGTGCATCGAAGAGCAGGGAAACCAGTTGGCCCACTCATGTCTGAGTGAAACTTTTGAGGAAGCTGTGGATGCCCATTTAAGAGGTGTCATGGAGCGTCTTCTGACGAAGGAAGAACTAATAGACTTGGGATTCAACAGATTAAGGAGGCGTGTTCTTCGTTGAGACCAGGAGCACCCTCCCCAATCACCTCAACCTACACGCCACACCCTACCATCACACTACAACTGGTTCAGACCCCGAACCTTATCACTCTCCTCGGATTCGGATTGTGAGCTTATTTCACCACCAATCGAACCGAGTACTCCACCACAAAATACACAACCTCTTCGAAGCCAGCGAAGTGTGGATACCTTTTTAATCGAGGAGGCCACACCATCACCACGACCACCACACAATACACCCCCCTCTTTGAAGTTGGATGAGTGCGGAAACGGTTATGTACGATGACCCTGCTGATTGCATACTTCTCCCAACACCACCCCCTATTGTTATAACGATAGATTAAATGTCAGTTTGTTCTTGTTTTCCGTTCTCGTGTTTTTATGCCTTATTGTTGCCGGTTGTATTCAAAGCATCTTATGTCAAAATAAACTTATACAACGACACCTGCTGGTTCTTCTTTTAGTTTTGCTGGTATATCAACTGTCTTATTTTGTCATGAGGTCAACATAGTTGACAGGTTTGTTATGTTGATAGAGCTCGGCGTAGCTGATCGGTTTAACATGTTTAGAGTGTTGAAGTGTTACATAGAACCTGAACGTGGACACTGAGTCGACAAGATCACCTATATCTAATGGTAATAGAATGGTGGTTTCTACAACATTCCAGTCATACAGAGCAAGGGAATACTACACGACCTAGGTATTGTCTGGTATTATTACGGACCCTGAGTCAATGCAGTATTCCACCACCCCGTTTACCACCGAGTACACGTCTTCACCCACCCATTCATGTTGTCTTCCCAGTCTGTACACCTGTGTCAATTGGGGTGATTTTTGTTGGTGTAAACATTAAAGCGCACTGGGGATATGATAGAACCCTACGACAACACAAGTGTAATAGTATATGTATCAGAAGTCCATGTAAGCTGTGCCCAAATCGACTGCGGTTGACTTCGACCCAGTATGTAGGGTTTTGGAAACAAGGGTCAGAGCCCATACATCACAGACAAAAGAGTAGGCAGTTTGAAGTTGATGCAATACATATAACCTGTATTATCTCTAGCAACCTTTGCGGTTTCCCATAGTACAATATGACCTTACCAGTAGCTAAAATGTGTTATAGGACAGATAGATAACTCCGATGTGTTATGTAGTATGTACCAGGTATAGTGACGGCTAGTCACACGCACCTGTTTTGTATACATTGATTGAAACTAAATTTCTTGAATACAATTTCAATGTAATTTCACGTGCACACGCACTCGATTACTACAACTAATAATAACCCCACACCGCCCACGTCAATCTCGATAGACAGCTCACAACAAAGACTCCACTCCAACTGCCCCTACCTCTTAACAATGAATCACAATTTTTAAAAAAATGCGCCAATCTCCGACACCCCACCTCTTAACAGCCATCTTTATTCTCCCCAACCTCCCTCCACCCCACTACCACTAATAATAATAACCGCCATTTTAATATTTAAATTACAAAATAAAAAACCATCTTTTAATTTTCCCAATCTTCCGGCTTAGCCACGACGCCACCTGTGGAGGAGCATTGTACTCCTAACCATTACACACCAACAATAGTCTCACACCGCCCACCTCACACCCGATAGACAATTCGACCACTACGATTCCACCCCAACACCGCTTAACAATGAAGCACCATAAAAAAATTTCCCAACCTCCCGGCTTAGCCACAACGCCACCCCAAATACATACGTACACCCGCTACTATAACCAATAATAGACCCACACCTCAATCCTGATAGACAAAAGGAATTACTATTCATGACTAATAATAAACACCTACCCATCCACGTCACATATTTTATATTTACTTGAACCCGCCCCGCCCGAGCACACACACCCGATCACCCACACGCTTTCCTCGCTTTCACCCCGCCCGCCTACGTCACGATCACCCGCCCCGTCCACAACCCGCGCACCACCTCAATCCCGATATCGACCACTACGAATCCACCACCCCTACCGCTTAACAATGAAGCGCCATTTTTTATTTCCCCCCACCCCACCACATCTTTTAATCTTTTCCCACCATCAACTACTACAACTAACAATAGCCGCCATCTTTTAAATCAAACAACAAAAACGGATGTCATAGACCAGAAATGAGTTATGTCCCCTTTGGATCCCCCTTGAAAATGGGCGGATTGCTATGACGTCACATAGAGCTATATAACAAAATATTGCGGAGTTGATCCGAATTTGGGGGGGGGGGGGTAAACCTCCTACTATACTACTATTATGGTCGTCACCGGGAAGAAGGAAATACCACAATGTAATATACAAGTCTCTTGTCTCATCATGTTTCTCTTGTACCTTGTCGAGGTGAAGTATAAATAACGGGAGAGTGCCCGCTTATGGGTGTCATGTATCGATATTCTCATGGACTCTGTTATTCCCTGCGTCCATCATTTACGTGGTCGGCCTCTTCCTCTGCTCCCCTCTGATCTGTACATCATTGCTTGTTGTGGTATACTGTTAGTTGGTAACATACTTGCATGGCCAAGCCATTTGACTTGCTGCCTTCTAATAAAATCTAGTGCAGCTACAACCCCCACTTTAGTTCTGATTTCTTCATTTCTGATCTTATCTCTTCTTGATACATTGAGTAGTCTTCTCAGGAATCTCATTTCTGTTGTTGTGATTTTTCTTTTCTCTTTTTCTGTCATTGTTCATGTTTGGCATTGGTAGCAAGAGTTGGTAGAAAGATTGTGTTGTAAAGTGCTTTCTTAGTAGTTATTGATACATGTTTGTTCTTTAGTATTGGTGCCATTTGTCGAATGAGTTGGTTTGCCTTATTGCATCTATTTTCGATCTCGTCTTCTAATTTGCAATTTGATGATATCATACTTCCTAGGTACTTGAAACTCTTTACTCGTTAAATAGGCATATTCTTAAACAAGTGAATCGGTACAGTTATCTTGGAACAGTCATAACATCTGGTGGGAGATGCCTTGAAGAAATTAGAACAAAAATTACCATTGCGAAGGTAGCCTTTTGCCAGCTTAAAAACATACTGACCAATAAAAAGATATCAACTGAAACAAGAAAAAGTGTGTTGAAGTGCTACATAGAACCTGTACTTTTGTATGGATATGAAGCGTGGACAATGAGCAGACAAGCTGAAAAAACATCTGATGGCTGTGGAAATTTGGTTTCTGATGAAAATACAAAGAATACCATGGAGAGACAGAAAAACCAATGAAGAAGTCCCTCAAGAAACAAATGAAGATCGTAAACTAATTAGAGACATTAGACATAGACAGTCAAACATTTTTGGGCATGTTATGAGAAGAAATGAATTAGAGAACGTGGCGACAACTGGCAAGATCGAAGGGAAGAGACCAAGGGGAAGAATGAGAAGTAAATACCTGGACGGCTTGGCCACGTGGCATGGTCGAGATAGAAACACGGAGCTGATCCACGAATCTGGTGATTGAGTGAGATGGTAAAACATGACCGCCCGCGCTTATCGGCATGGCACATGATGGATGGATGGATTCAGGAAGAATAATTCAGATGACAAAAGGCATCCCTGTCTCACTCCTATTGTTTTGTTAAATGTATTTATTAGTTTTCCTCATGAACTACTTTTCATTTTATGTTTTTTATAGGTTGCCCTATTAAATTAATGTTTTCATGTGGGATCACATTTTTGTTATTTGATTAAGTTAAATTTCCAAAAAGTCACAAGAGAACACGTACAGGATAGAAATATAATCAGTGTGATAATGTGATGCATCTCTTATTTCAGTTTGCACTATTAAGTGTCGTAAAAGAACACATATAACGTGTCAATTTCTTTGATATGTGAATGGGTAACAAGTTGATGAGTTATTGAGCTTAGTCTCTGGGATTTTTACAACTCGTCTTCCCATGGATTAGTTTGATGGTTTATGAGTAGGAAAGCATAAGTCCCATGATAGAGTGAGGTGGGAAAACTGCACATAGAATATAATCATGTTAGACGGGGGATTATTCTGCAACTGGGCACTCAGTGGAGCCACAGAAGGGAAGTAATAGTCAAGTCAGTCAATGACCCTTGTACACACCTTGTACACACCTTGTACACACCTTGAGGCATATGGTGCTAGACACATACTTGTATAGACAATTGGCACTCCAAGGTCATGTGGTCAATGTGACACCATCTGCCTTTACTTCCCAAGTCATTTTCTGGCACCCATTTTAGACTGGATCAATCTGGAAGCCCAGGTCAATGTTCACATCCACATAGAATTTGAACCCATGATTACCGGGTCGGCAGGCAAATATCTAGCCACTATTCTACCGGGACCCCCACAGGAGATTTTTTCTTCTTTTGCATATCCTATTTTACAGGACATTGCTGTCAACACCAGCACTTTACCGGTGTTGATTTCTTGGCAAGATTACGCTCAGTAGTTTGCCATTGCTTTCTGAGCGACCAGCTCACATACCCCGTAAGTAACCAACACGATGCGATCCGCTACCAAATCTCACGAAGCTGCATTACCCTATGTGGATATATGGGATTACGGAGAAAGATGTTAACCACTTAGCCAGGGAGACCGGCCCACAGGAGATTGGTGAGCCCAAATGCTCATGTAGTTTGCTGTTTGTTATAGCCCAATGAGTGTTGTGTCCTAGATACTGGATTCGTTTTAACAATGTGTTCTGGGGCGTTGTTCTTATTTATGTATATTGAAGAATGTATTAGTAGAATAAATGAATATATGACTGACACTGTTGTTCATTGATGTGTAGAGTGCTGGAATTGTTGCCAGGAATGTTTCAAGGACAAATCTGTGACATTTTACAATAGTAGCACTCTGACTGAGAGGAACTTAATAGTTGTGATTATTAGTATGCTCTTTTAATAGAGCATTCGGTCTGAAACACCACTGATGAATACATACGGAGACATTGTGATATTTGAAACACCACGAACGTACAGATACAGGAAACATTGAGATATTTGTAGTGCACACTTTACTGACACTGATTTTCTGAAGAGGCACAAGCAAGCGCACACATAAGAGGCACCTAACAAATGTGATTTTTTTTTTGGGGTAGTGTATTTTTGAAATTCATTCATTCAGTAGCATGTCCTGTGCAGAATCTCGCTCCCATAACAACCTTCCAGAAAACTTTTCGATCACAAGCAAGATGTCCCGCGTCTGATACACCCATCTAGAGATTATCCGCCACATCCTGCAGCCATCTTCTCTTTGGCCTTCCTCTTCCTCTCTTCCCAGGCATATACCCCTCCATTATTGTTCTCTCCAAACGTTCATGACGTTTCAAGTGACCGAAGTATATCAATTTTCTTTGTATTATCGTCTTTAATAGCCAACCCTCTTCAATATCAGCTCTTGAAGTATATGTGCATTTGTTCTTTTCTCTATCCAAGATATTCTTAGAACCCGTCTATAACATTTATATTCAAAGGCATATATATATATATATATATATATATATATATATATATATATATATATATATATATATATATATATATCTACATATTATATTCAAATGCTTGGAATTACAATCTTGATTATCATGACAGATCATAAATAGGAGATAATCCTACAAGTTTCGTGATTATTGTACATTTGTCTCTCATGTTCAGGAGAAATGGTAATACAGGCTAGTATGCTTGCCTGCTGACCTGTGGTCATGTGTTTGACACAGCCTATCACATGCACTTTAGCAATTGTTACAGCCAGTCTGACAGGGAAACAGGGATGCCGAATGAGTTGTCTAGGGTTTTCATGAATAAGTGTAACATTTGTTTGCTTTGTGTTTGTGTTCTTTTCTGATGTAGAATCATAGTTTAGTTTATCATATTTCACAATTGACTGGGTTAAATTTGGTTAGCTAACATTGTTTAACTGGTGATGGAACATCTCGAGTTGTGTGCTCTTGTGAAATAAATCAGAAATTGTTATTCTTTATAACAGATATTAATGTAATACACCATTATGAATAATAGTACAATTATTGACATTTGCAAAGTAAACAAATACAATTTGTTGATTATGCCTTTTCATCTTTCATTTGCTGTTGATTATGCTAAAGCTGAGTGGCTCTGTGACTAATGGCTGACTAAAAATGTCTGGTTCACTTACTGGGTGGAGATAATAGTAAGGGACTTTCTTCTTTGAAGTGGCAATGACAGACAACATGACTTGCAGTGTTATTGATTTGTTGCAGGATAATATTCTTTAAATATTTAAGTTTCATCTGTTGGGGTTTTCAAAACACTGTTCTCTTGGAGTGTGACTGGGAAGGCTGTTGTAGCAGATTTCTCTTGGCAAACGTGTATTTGATCAGCTTTCTATCACAGCTGATCTCTTACAATAAAATAAGGTATTTGTAGTGGTGGTTGGTAGCCATGGCAGTGAAGTGACTTGCCTGTTGGCACAGTGATCAAGTATTTGAATACACATAAGTGCATTTCTTTAATTGACCTATGATCCAAAGTCAACCATCCTAAAACATTGACCTGGGCTCCAAAGTCAACCATCCTAAAACATTGACCTGGGCTCCAAAGTCAACCATCCTAAAACATTGACCTGGGCTCCAAAGTCAACCATCCTAAAACATTGACCTGGGCTCCAAAGTCAACCATCCTAAAACATTGACCTGGGCTCCAAAGTCAACCATCCTAAAACATTGACCTGGGCTCCAAAGTCAACCATCCTAAAACAGGCAGCAGGAAATGTCTGAGGAAATAAAGTCAGCCCACTTTACACAACTATTGACAGATGCAAAATCAGTACCTGAGGCGCTCCTGTCTGGGAAATTGCCAGTACTAAGGACACTACTTTCTGAACTTAGCAGTTAGCATAAGGTCACCATACAGTGGATACCATCCCACTGTGGAGTACACGGAAAAGAGAGAGCTGATCGATTGGCTAAGGAAGGAGCCAAAGAAGAACAGCCTGATGTGCCCATTACATATCACCAAAAGAAATGAATGATCAAATCAGTCAGAAAGCCACCAACACCTGCTCAAGATGACTACCACGTTATGGACAGACCAGAACAAGTCATTATTCTGCATAAGTCAGCATAAGGTGACCATACAGTGGATACCAACCCACTGTGGAGTACCCGGAAACAACAGAGCTGATCAATTGGCTAAGGAAGGAGCCAAAGAAGAACAGCCTGATGTGCCCATTACATACCACCAAAAGAAATGAATGATCAAATCAGTCAGAAAGCCACCAAAACCTGCTCAAGATGACTACCACGTTATGGACAGACCAGAACAAGTCATTATTCTGCGCCTAAGAACAGGGCACAATAGATTACGCAACCACATGTATAAAAAATTCAAGATTGGTGAAACTGCCATGTGCACATGTGGATTGGCGTCGCAGACAGCAGAGCACATACTCCAAGACTGCCCAAAATATAACATATCTAGGCAAACCTTCTGGCCTAGAGAGACGACAGTGGAAGATAAACTCTATGGACCGCTGTGTGAACTGAAAAAGACAGTTCAATTCATACAAGAGAGAGCATTGCGATTATAGACATATTTCAAGCGAACGAAAGAAGAAGAAGAATATTGACCACATCACCCATCGAGTGCTGATTGGTCTATACATTGTGGGGCTGGCACCATCGAGTGCTGATTGGTCTATACATTGTGGGGCTGGCACCATCGAGTGCTGATTGGTCTATACATTGTGGGGCTGGCACCATCGAGTGCTGATTGGTCTATACATTGTGGGGCTGGCACCATCGAGTGCTGATTGGTCTATACATTGTGGGGCTGGCACCATCGAGTGCTGATTGGTCTTAACATTGTGGGGCTGGCATCATAAACCCATTACACCTCCTGGCATCTTACAATGTCCTTTACTTTAGTGACTTACTTGTAGTGGCTTTTCTCTTTGTGCCTTATACAGATTTTTAAACAACTCTACTTTCTGGAAGCTCATAAACATTTTCAAGCTGTTATATATCTTGGAAAATGACAGCTGTTATTGTGGCCTCTGATCTGATTGAATGATAAGGATTAAAGTTATATTTAAATGTATTGATTAAATAATTTTTTAAAATTTTCTGTAACCCAATGTTAACCAATAGTTAATCCATTTTTTTTTTCTGAGAACTTATTTTTGCATAATCTGATGGTATATCTTGACAAACAAGAACAGCCATAATTGTTTATAAAATGACACTCGTGTTGTAAATTTTAAGTATTGGGTAATCTGAGTAATCTTTAGCATGTGTGCATCTGTCATACTGAATAAAATAGTCACTTAAAGAAAATGAAAAGTGTTGCAAATGATGATTGTATTAATGCTTCTTTTTATTCACGATGCAGATCTGAAACACTCTTAACTTGAACAATGTGAACTAGGAACCGTTGAAATGTGACGGGGTTTTATGTATTTATTAAATTGAAAGTGAGAAGAATGTAAGACACCTGTAGTGTTTGAGGCTGTGATGTGTCCCTAGATCATGAACTACATGAACAGTGTACGAGACTCCTGATGTTTATGGTGTGGTTATTTCTACATATGCAGCATGTAGTAGCAATGTCAGACTTATCGAACTTTGCCCTTGGGGAAGACCTAATTTCGATTTTGCGCGCTATTCTTAGCGACCAATGATTCACTTCCGGTTGTTACCATGTCCTTTTAGATTTGAATTATTCAAAACTAGTTTGGTACGACGAAAAGGAAACCTACTCTGATATGATTGATTGATTGATTTAGGAATCGACATCACAACATTCGGGGCATTCCCATAAGTGCTCCGTCCCCATCCTCAGCAGCCAGCGAGGAGTTCCAACACTAATAGTACCAGTAGCAATCTGATTATAAGTCCGTCTCGCCTTTCCTTTAAGCGTTGAGCGTCGGTCAGATCCCTTCGTCACTCCTCATTGTCTCATTCTTGCCAGACCATGGTAATCCATTTGCTCCTCCGAGGTGTGCACGTGCTCCCACAAGGCCACAACCACGTCTGCCTTGTACTATTTGTACCTACTCTGATATTTGCAGTATAGGTTCTTCTGCTGAGCACCAAGAGTTTGAGGCCGAGAAACTGTTTAAATTGAATTTCTTGGAGTCTATTCACGAATAGTAAGCTAATTTGTCTTATAACTCCTGAAGTAAAAAGAAAACTTAACTTTTTGTTGTAATTTTGAATCCCCCGTTCAATTTTACATAAATGTGAAGAGTTTCAACATTGCTGGTGTTTGCTGGCATTCAGGAAAAAATATTTAGTGACATGGCCGTCATAACACAAAATTCAAGATTGCGGCACCCACAGAATAAACTATAGTGGACCTGTATTTATTTATAATTAGAACTGGTAATTTAACTACTAAAATTAAACAGAATACAAGTGTCATTTGTAGCAGTAATGTATCTGTGTACTTGTACAATATTTCAGCATTTGACGTGACTGAAAATAATTTTGAAAGCCAGTTTTCAGACCCGTCTGTAAACATATAAGTAGTGTAAGTAAGGAGTACATTTTTTCTAAACATCGCAGCAGTACATAAATTAAAATGCTGGGGTTGACTGCTACGTCCTGTGAAGGACATGCAACTTAATTTACTGTAAAATAAGTTATATGTTTTAAATAAGTTAGTATTTAATTATTAATTGCTCACTATTAGATACAGAATAGTGTAATTATAGAGCAGAAGTAGTAATCAATTTTAGTGAATATTTAATTATTTAATAGAGTTTCAAATTCCTCTGTCAGTGTATCCTGGGTGCATATCTCTATATCAATATAGATATGCACCCAGGACACACTGACAGAGGAATTTGAAACTCTGAAGAATGCCTTAAACCTGAATGGGTACTCCACAGGATTTATAAAGCGCCACTGCCAACAGCCCAAGCCAAAACCAGACGTAACTACAGTCCCTAAACTCAAGGTATTCATCCAGCTAATCTTTCGAGGGGATGACGTAATATAACAGGTGCAGGGCAACGTGGTTCAAACGGACGACACTGACAGATGATACTCAAATTCCGTCTCAAATTAAATCGTAGTTTATTGGAAGTTGAATCATTTCACGTTCAAAATACTGGAGTACTAATAATCAAAATGCTGTTACTAGTTTGTCTGTCACCCCAGATGGTTCCCACAACATCATAAGACCTTACTTGATGGTAGTGTGGTCACAACTCACCTCGTTCCCTAGATGCTTGTCATAGGATGACCACCCTTAGCTACCCCTTAGTGAAGTGCCAATCCGTGCCTATAATCTTCCCATTGCACACCAAACCAAATTCCCCCACTAGAGATACTCTGTTATAGTAATGCAACGTCTACAAGACCGGCTTACTACAGCAGTGGGCCGAACATTCTGTGCTGTAACTCCAGTCATTAGATATAAAATCGTACCGATTCCTACACCAGCAGTTAAAGAGCCTGTTCCTCTGTAAGCCACAAACAATTGTATTTACCAATTCACATGTAGATGCCAGGCCTTCTACATTGGTAGAACAGAGAGACAGCTTAACAAACGAGTGTCAGAACACATACCTCAATGGGTCAACAAGATACAACACAGGAGATGCTAGCCTTGTGGGGCCGACACACCAGAAACTCCCGGCGTCTTCAATTGGTAAGCACATTATCAAGAGCGGCCATGTGGTTGCCAGAGACACTACCTTTCGCGTGTTGTTTAACACAAAATACTCGCTTGTTAACATTTGCAGAAGCAATTATGATCTATCAACGCAAGCCAGAATTGTGTAAACAGAAAGACATGTTAGTCAGCTTAAAATTACCGTGGTAGATAAGTGACATTACTGTGCGAATATGTGTATATTTCAACTTGAAGGATTTATCTAGTTAATTTACTTTACGTTGTGTGATTTCTGCAGTATGTACATGACGAGATGCAGCGAAATATGCCAGGCAATAAATCGTGCAATCTATTGTTTGTGTCTTCGTTATTCAAATTTATTGTTTTAATAATTAACTGCTGCTTAATTTATGCAGCAGTTACAAACTTATTTACTTACATTAATGCATGATATTTAATCAACAAAAGAAAGCTGTCGCAATGCAGTTGGTACATTAAGACAATATGAGTTCATTTTCAAGAATTGTTCGTTCACTAACTACGAACATTTCACATGACATTTAATTAATATAAATGGGCAGCTATTTTAAACTATCAATTAGGCCACAGCACATCCTATCGAAAAGTCTTAAAAGTTGAGTGCACTTTATTCAGAGACTCTGAGACTCTTGTGCTTTGTACGATGCTTTTAGCAGGCCGCCATGCAGAAAGATAACGAGCCATATGGGGTATAACCTGGTGCAATGAAGTCTATCCTCTCAATACTCTTGATATTCTATCGAAAGAGGAATGTTACCTTTACTTTCCTGTTACCAAAACGCACAATAAAATATACATCTTACCAGGTTTGTTAGCAATGTGACAGACTTTTAATGAATAATAAACGATTAGCTGCCATTTTTAATAGTTAATTAGGTCACGGCACATCCTATTGAAGAATAAATAAAACATCAAGTTAGGTCTCGCCACCCCGGACGCAATGATATATGGGTCTATGTTGTCCGTTTAAAATTAAACAAGCCACAGTAATAGAAGGCAGAATTTCTCAGATTCCAATTTAATGAACCGCGATAAAATCTTCCATATCTCTTAGGACATCATTACACTTCCTGGTTTTAAATTATGACACAAAAATATTCATAACTCTGCTTAGAATTAACGTAACTCTTCGTTGAGATACCGTTGGATTCGTCTTGTCAAACTGTATCCAACTGTTATGATTTCATTGAGTTCTGGAACAACCGCCGATACAGGCGGGCAGGTGGTCCCAAGAGGAAAAAACCTGAACTGGTCTCCTCAACTCATCCTCACCCATGGAGAAGCCTGAATTCCTCCAGCATGACCTGGATGAGTCTCTTTATTCCCCACCAACAATTTACAGATCTGTGAAGAAGTAAAACCATTTCGACTGAACTCACAAAACATGTTCTGCAAGAACCCCAGTGTACGGATTTGTTTGAGGATGTAACTCTCCAATCATAGCAACGGGGAAGAACATTCCTTGGTGTTTTGTTTATCCCCATATTTTCCTCACCTCCCATTTCCCCCCTCCCCTCCCAACTGATCCAATAGTCGAGTTTTTCATGTCTTAGTTTGTGACTGCATGGTTAAGGCCACAGTATCCAGTTTGATTTGTTTGAGCTTTTCATGCTTATATTTAGACTTCTATTTTTGAAGTTGTGGTCCTGTTATAGTAATGTGTCCCAGTCTGTTTGGGAACGTGACTTTCTCTGGTGGCATTAGGCACAATATTGGATTTGGCTGAGGCACAGGGGTCTGGTAAAACCTGGAGCTCAGTCCACTGATTTCCGCTGTGAACCACAGGGATCCATAGTGTTGTGTTGTGTTGTGTGTCTCAGGATGTTGTGTCCCGTCTCCGCACAGCAAGGCTCATACACAGATTTAGAGTTGTGTTCTTGTTGTTTCCCAAGTTTTGGTCTCTCTGTTGTCCAGTCCTGGTCAGCCAGCTGTATAGGACTATAGGAGCACCCTGTAGACTCGGCCACACCTGGCGGAGGTCTGGCTATATGTGGCAGACTGCCTATAATGTTGTACGTGATGTGAAGTATCAATTGTTCTTGTTAATGGGAGTTGTGCTTTGTCACCAGCACAGTTAGGAATACGCACTATGAGAATGGACAAAATAAAGACGCATTCATTTTATTCGTATCTTGTTTATCTATTCCTTGTTGTTAAAGCTGTGTTATGCTTAGTCTTTGTTGTTCAAGTGATGTTGGTTGTTGTTTGTTCCATTCATTAATGTCGGTTCATTCCATCTTAGTGACCCATTGTCTGGAATATGCATTAAGGCATAGTTCCCCACTAGAATCCTGAAGTTCTTCTGTCTTATACCTAATCTTTATTTTTTTTTTTTTTTGTTAACTGGGGAGAGTGTATAAAGTGCTCTTTTTCTCTTACTTCTTATCCTTTTCTTCTCTGGCCCACTAGAAGTCAGTGTTGCGTTTCTTCACCTTTGAGCACCTAAGTATAGGAAACTATGTCCTCCTATCCTTTATATTCTCCTTCCTGTTACATTTAGATAAAATCCAATGATTTTATACCTTAGACAAACCTGCTGTCTTGCAGAGTTCATAAATTTAGATAGTGCCTGTGTCACAAGGACAGCAACTCGCCCAGGTGAAAAGAGCAGTTTTATTGACATGGCGCTGATTTCTCCTTCACTCACTACAGTGTGTAGATGGGGTGTCCTAGGGCACTACGGCAGTGACCACCGCCCTTGCAGCATATTGATGTAGAACGGCAGAACCAGGCAGCACAAGTCAATGAAGACCTTCAAGTATGACATTTCAGGGCAAGATGTGGTGAGTAAAATAAGGTGCGACAAGTGCAGGAATCATCATGGCAGGAATACAAGCTGGGAGCAGCCACCTTTGTGGAATTGTGAGGTGGAAAAGACCTGAGTGGATAAGTGTGGTGCTGTAAGAAAATGACAAAACATCAAGAAGAACAGAGTTGTCCATCCTAGTCTTATCGTGCACTTGAAAAGAGAGATGGATACAAAAGTTAGCTATTAAAAATAAAGTGGTTAAAAGGGGAAAATGGGCAGAGTTATGTCGAAGAGTAAGCACAGACAAGTCACTGAAATTGTTCTGGCAACTACATAAAAGTATGTATGGGGTAGTCAAGAATAAGAGTTTACCTGACTTCCAAAGTGCTGACCTTATCTGGCAGAGGTCTATCGAGAATAAGGACAAAGCCCTTTTTGAACACTATCTAGAGCAGAGCAGACAGACATGACAGGCCAAAATTTTGCCAAGGTGGTTAACAGTGCACCAGGGTCAGATGGTATAACGTATGATGACATTAGTATGTGTAGACAAAGTCTAATGATTCTATGCCATAGAAAAACCTGGCGTCTTGCAGGGTTCACAACTTTAGACAAAGTCTAGTGATTTCATACCAGAGACAAATCTGCTGAAGAAAACAGGAAATACCCTTGTGTATTACCAGTAAATCATGATTCCGTGACTTTCAGATAAACGGTGTAAATGTGTGTTCTATAGGATCAGCCTCACACGGTAAGGGAAGTCGTGTACATCTGGCAACTCCACTGTAAGGAAAGCCATGTACATCTGGCAACTCCACGGCACTGGCATAGTCATCATCATCTGCCTTGCCAGGGGTTAGCATGACCTAATGGATAAGAGCATTCATTCTTCATCACCCAGTGTGCTGATGCTGAGGTAGTGGGTTCAACCCCTACACCAGTCAATTTGGAGACTTTGGGTTGTAAATTACAAGTAGTCAAATTGTAGCTTTATGCAAGAAGAATACTTATTTACCAACAATACTTTCATATAACACTCCCCCATTGGACTAGGTATCGAAATAACTCGCCAACTCGCCTCACCCAAACTAACCACAAAACTGGATCATACTATTAATTATTTCTCTTTTCGGCTGGACACATGCCGCGTTTATTTGGGTTACAACACACAGGCCTGTGAGCAGACTGACCTGGTCGCCAGGTGACTTATATCGCAAGACGCATTCAATCAATAGAACTAAAATAGTATTTACCTTTATCTTAGGAACTATTTAGCCACATAAAGTGATACAGACTCAAGAGTGCCACCATTGTAGATCTTTCTCTGGATCCCCAGAAATACACTTGATACAATTTCAATAGATGTGGCCTTTCCGCCTTAACAATAGAGTATCACAAGGATTCGACAGGATCTCGTGTGTAGATCATTATCTAGTTCTCTAGAATATGCATTCGGTACACTGAAAATAGACACAACCTTTCTGTCTAAAGGATCAACTGTGAATGGCTTTTCAGTTCCTTCCAGAAGTATGGTCAAAAGAATCACGTGACCTATCACGCAGAATTACAATTCACCTATCCTGAGATTCTCATTACATTTCCTATGCAACTGAAAGCATGGGTATAATGGGTCTCGAGATAGGGAAGTTCACTCACCTTCGCTACAAATCCCCGAGGAGGGTGAGGACAGGCAGGCTTCGTGCAGAGTGGCTTGCTTCGCTTCGGAGGTCAGGGGTAGCAAGCATCACCTTGATCTTTTCTCCGGGGCCTGCCAGTGTGCTGGAAAATGAACAGGCGGACAGATTGGCTGGCTCGGAAAAACTTGGTGGAGTATTGATGCATTATAGGGCAGACGTGGTTGCGGCCTTGTGGGAGCACGTGTACACCTCGGAGGAGCAAATGGATCACCATGGTCTGGTAAGAATGAGGCAGCGAGGTGTGACGAGGGGATCTGACTGACGCTCGACGCTCAGGGGAAAGGCAAGACGGACATATAATCAGATTGCTACTGGAACTATTAATGTTGGAACTCTTCGCTGGCTGTTGAGGATTGGGACGGAGTGCTTATGGGAATGGCCCGAATGCTGTGATGTCGGTTCCTAAATCAATCAGTTAATCCCCGAGACAGGAAGAGAATGTCAAAGAGTGACGTTGACCCTGAGAAATACACACACACTAAATACTGTACACCCACCAAAATGGGGTACATCATTGTGGGGAATACGTTGTCCCATCTGTATTCAAATGACGTTTTGTCACAAGTATAGTTAGTTAATGCCCATACGATTCAGCATATCAAACACAGAAAGAGAGACTAGACCCCTGGCGCCTACCTCAACGGCGAATAGCCTGGCGGTATAAACCTCCCGCCTAAGACTTGCGACCATGTCCTCGTGCTTCTCCTGCTTGGCTGACGAGGAGCTGAGTACGATGTCAGGTCGCAAGCCAAACCTTCGAATCACCTCAGAGTATCTGCCACGGGCCTTTAGGTCTACGGTCAGGTCCTCCCATCACTCGCACCATCGAAAACGGCAGCAAGCGGCAAGTTGTCAGCTTTGCCTTCTTTGCGCCCTTCTCGGACGATGGAGAGCCAACTCAGTAAGGACTTTGTTATGCCGCCACGTGAAACGGCCTTGAGTCAGGGCGACTTATATCCAGACAATACATGTTCCGCTGTCTGAACTATTTGGACTTTTGTACAGAGGGGACAGAACTGGTCGGTGGTTTTTCCCCACTTGACCAATTTGGCAGCTGATGGTAGGACATCGTAGAGTGATCGGACTACGAAATTTAAGCGCAATGGGGCCGTGCGCCAGATCTCGTTCCAGGTAATAGATCTCCGCACTACCGCTTGCCATGAAATCCACTGAGCCTTCTGCGCCTGTTGGGCATTCGTCATCTTCCCCCTTGCGGATCTCCTTAACCACCAGGTCCCTGCGTTCCTTGGCTGTCTATATAACTGGTGAATTATAATTGTTTCGCTCAGGGTTATCACGTTTGTTTTTTTACCCAAAAAAATCTAGAAACGGCCCAAACAACATCCATAAAATCATAAATATCTAGATTTCGTTGGAAAGTATATAGGAAATTCTAGCAGACCCGGCCCGGCTTCGCCCAGTCCCTGGTGGGGAGCATCTCATTTAATTAATATAAGTAGTCATATAAGCTCCCGTTCCCGTTCCTGACTGTCTGTCTGTCTGTCTGTATATCTGTCTGTCTATCTGTCTGTCTGTCTGACCCTGCCCGGCATCGCCTGGCTCCTGGTGTGGAGCATCTCATTTAATTCATATAAGTAGTCATATAAGCTCCCGTTCCCGACTATCTGTCTGTCTGTCTGTCTATCTGTCTGTCTGTCTGTCTGACCCTGCCCGGCATCGCCTGGCTCCTGGTGTGGAGCATCTCATTTAATTCATATAAGTAGTCATATAAGCTCCCATTCCCGTTCCCGACTATCTATCTGTCTGTCCCTCCTTCTCTGTCTGTCTGTCTGTCTGTCTGTCTGTCTGTCTGTCTGTCCGTCTAATCATTTATTGGTTGCGGTTAGAACAACCTTAGATAAACGGACAAAAAGCATTAGAAAGAGCACTTGAAAGAACTTTACATATTCCCCCAACAATTAACTTGGGTAAATGGAGCGGCGGCAGCAGCAGCAGAAGAAGAAGAAAAAGGAGGAGTAGGAGGAAGGAGGCGGAAGAGGGTGGAGGAGGGAGGAGGAGGGAGGAGGAGGAGGGAGGAAGAGATAGGCAGAGAGAGTAGGAGGAGGGAGGAGAAGGAGTAGGGAGGAATAGGAGGGAGCAGGAGGGATTAGGAGGAAGAGGGGGGAAAGAGGAGAAGGAGGAGGAGGAGGGAGGAGGAGGAGGAGTAGAGAGGAGGAGGAGGGAGGAGGAGGAAGGAGGAGGAAGAGAGAGGAGGAGGAGGAGGGAGGAGGAAGAGGGAGGAGGAAGAAGGAGAAGGAGGGAGAAAGAGGAGGAGGAGGGAGGAGGAGAACGCAGGAGGAGAACGCATGATACTGGAGATATACCTCCTGAATTATGTAACTCTATATTTATTGCAATCCCAAAGAAATCAGGAACCTTGGAATGTGATCAACATAGAACAATTAGTATAATGAGTCACATCACAAAGATTTTGCTAAGAATTATCATGCAAAGAATGAGGAAGAAGATACAACCTGAAATAGGAGAAGAACAATGCGGGTTTGTAGAAGGAAAGGGTACAGTAAATGCTGTGTATATGCTGCGAACAGTTATTGAACGTGCTATAGAAGTAAACAAGGATATACATCTTTGCTTTATTGACTATACAAAGGCTTTTGATAGCGTTAGACATGTCAGCATGGTGGATATGCTTGCAGATCTACAAATTGATGGGAAAGACATTAGACTTATAAAAAACATATATTGGAAACAACAAGCTGCAATAAGGATTGATAATGAAGTGGGACAGTATCAGCCAATTAAGAGAGGTGTTAGGCAGGGATGTGTGATGTCTCCAGATCTTTTTTCTCTGTACAGTGAAAATATTTTCAGAAATGTAGAGGATATAAATGGAATCAGCATTGGAGGACGAAACATCAATAACATTAGATATGCAGATGATACAGTATTAATTGCAGACAATGCGCAGGACCTGCAACAATTAGTAGATGCGGTTGTTGTACACAGTGAGCAACTGGGGTTAAAATTAAATTGTAAAAAGACTCAGGTTATGGTCATCAGTAGGAAGGAAGAAGTGCCACAATGTAATATACGAGTAAATGGAAATATTCTTCAACAAGTGAATCGGTACAATTATCTTGGAACAGTTATAACATCTGATGGGAGATGCCTTGAAGAGATTAGAACAAGAATCGCCATGGCGAAAGTAGCCTTTAGCAAGATGAAAAACATTCTGACCAATAAAAAGATGTCAATTG